>JASDDO010000022.1:745793594-750793594 GCA_030015575.1 Agapanthus africanus | reverse complement strand
CTCTCGATTTAATTGAAAAAGGGGAAGAAGGTTTAGAACCTTGAGAAAGGAGAAGGTGGCACAAAGAACCCTAGATTTTTGAGGGAATGAAAAGTTGTCTTAGATATTTTCATCATGTTGCCTTATATAGGCTTACATATTTACATATAACCCCTTGGGCTTTACAAAATGACATTTTGCCCATCCCATGGCTCATGTGCCATTTCTTTTTGCATATAAGCCATGGGCTTTACAAAAATTTGGTTTTATGCCCATTCATGCATAAAAAATTACATAAAAATTATTTATTACATGATTTCATTTTGGGCATGGAGGAGGGCCGGCCGCTTTATGTTCGGACTCGACCTGGGCATGGGCCCACTTGATCTGGGCTTGGGGTTGACCTTGACTTTGACTTGGTCAACCGGGGAGCAATTTTCGATCCCAACAAGGAGATTATAGCTGATCTTCAAAGGTTCGAATTGGAGATTGTACTGCCAGGTTCTTCGGGACAATTGATGCAGTTGCAAGTACAGTCATCTTTGATCGATAACATTAAAGCAGCACAGTCGCACGATCCAAGATTGCAAAAGTTTCGAGAACAAGTAGAAGCGGTACTTCGAACAGATTTGTTGATTCATGAAGATAGTTCATTACGATATGGGATCCGTTTATGTGTGCCTAAGAGAGATATTCGTCAAGAAGTCATGAAGGAGGCTCATAGTTCCGCGTATTCAGTACACCCAGGAGGCACAAAAATGTATAGAGATCTGCGACAACATTTCTGGTGGAAAGGAATGAAAAAGGAGATTGCTCGCTACGTATCAAGGTGCTTGGTGTACCAGCAAGTCAAGGCTGAACATCAAAGGGTAGCCGGTTTGTTGCAACCACTTCCGATTCCCCAATGGAAGTGCGAACATATAACCATAGATTTCATGACAGATTTACCACGGAGTCCAAAGGGCAATAATGCAGTTTGGATCATTGTCGATCGATTGACCAAGGCAGCTCATTTTATGTCGTTTCGAGTTGGTCGGTCAACGGAGGTTTTGGCAGAGAGGTACATGCAGGAGATTGTGAGATTGCATGGAGTACCCGTGAGCATCGTTTCGAATCGTGATACTCGATTTCTATCACACTTTTGGAGGAGCCTACAGGAAAGTTTGGGAACTTGCTTGAAATTTAGCACGACCTATCATCCTCAGACGGATGACCAGTCTGAACGAACAATCCAAACTCTTGAAAATATGTTGAGAGCATGCATGTTAGACTTTAAGGGTTTATGGGAGGATCATTTTCACTTAGTGGAGTTTTCATACAATAACAGTTTTCAGGCGACTATACAGATGGCTCCATTTGAAGCATTATACGGTCGTAAGTGTCGCTCGTCTGTCTGTTGGGACGATATTGGAGAACGGAGATTATTGGGACCGGATCTTATTGTGCAAACGGTAGAGAAAGTTAACATAATCCGAAATCATATGAAGGTGGCACAAGATCGGCAGAAAAGCTGGGATAATACTGGAAGAAGACCTCTAGAGTTCGCAGTTGGTGATCTTGTATTCTTGAAGATATCACCGACCAGAGAAATGATCCGATTTGATAGTCGAGGCAAGCTTAGTCCTCGATTCGTGGGGCCTTTCGGTATTATCGAGCGTGTTGGAGAGATAGCTTATCGATTGGTTTTACCACCATCTTTGGCGGGTGTTCATGATGTGTTTCATGTATCTCAACTCCGCAAGTATGTTCGAGATAAGACGCACATCCTATATCACTCGGAACTAACAGTAAGGGAGGATTTAACGTATGAAGAGCGACCAATGGAAATTGTGGATCGACGAAAAAAGGTCCTCAAGAATAAAGTTATCCCACTAGTACTCGTTTCATGGGGAATCGTTCGCATAGAGAATCTACTTGGGAACGTGAAGACGAGATCCGATAGAAGTTTCCACACCTCTTTTCTTAAGACCCGTGTTTTCTTGTCCTTTCCTTATTCCGTGAATTTCGAGGACGAAATTCTTTTGTAGTTGGGTATAATGTAACACCCTGGCACATTTATGCTATATATTTGGGGTATTTTAAATCTTGCGGTAAAATTCTTTACTATTGTTACTATTGGCTTGCGGATGATATAATTAGTAGTTGTGATTATTATCCAACCCGACCTGCATGGTTGAAACTCAACATGGTTCGAGATTATATCAAATATTTGCTAGTACAGTGTATCCATGCAAATATAGAATATATATTCATATATAATATATTTTAGAATCCACATATCTTTTTATAATACAATATAAAACCAAATAATATATTTTCTTATCTAGCCTTGCATGTCATAGTACCCCATATCAGGTGGTTGCGCCAATACATCGTGTTCGTATGCTAAGGGTTAAGCGGACCGATTATTGGATCGTTACGTATATTTACGTAGATTTTATTTGGGGTATATGTTTTTAATTATATACATTTGCATCATGGTTTAAATTCTTACGTATATTATTCATATTTAAAAACTAGATTTTTTTAAGAGATACGGGTAATATTCGGAGTAATCTAGTATTATCTGTAAAATCCCACAATATACATACACACACACACAATTATATATATATATATATAATATAGTTAAACTTTAATTTTCTTTATAAAATAAAATCCCCTCTCTCTCTCCGTTTCTCTCTCTCTCCAATCTCTCTCCGTCCCTACTCTCTCTCTCTCTCTCTCTCTTTATCCCTGTATATATATATTATATATAATATAATAACTATAAAAATTCAAAACTCTCTCTCTTTCCTCCTCTCGTTTCTCTTCTTCTTGTCGCCTGACCTCGAACCTTAACCCATGCTTCTCGTCGCCGCACCTCATCGCCGTCGACTCCATCCCCTCGTCATCACCGCCCTTACCTCCTCCTCTTCCCCGAGACCTCGCAGGAGCTCTGAAACCAGACAGCAAGAACCCACTTCCTTCAAACCCTCATCGACCTCGTCGCTGGAACCTGACCACCACCATCACCCCGTCACCTTCCCTCCGCATCAGCAACCCCAGAGCACCAGACCACCGCCGCCACATCCTTTTCTCTCCTCTGCTCTTTCCCCAATCACACTAACCCCCACGACCACCCACTTCATCGACCTTGCCGCCGTCCACTCCCCGTCACCTCGCCGCCACCATCTCTGCTGTCATCACCTACCCCCAGAACACCAACAAACCCCCTCTATCTCCTTCTTCTTTCTTTTCTTTCCGACCGTATCGCCGAAGTTGTGCATGTCGCCGACGATCCAAACGACCTAGTCACCGTCGTCGTCTAGCCTAGTTACCACGTCACACAGCTGCTTAGCCAGGTCAAGTTCTGCGTGTGTAAGTTTTGCGTCGTGATTTTATTTCGATATCGGAACGGGACATCCGTATCTCGATGTGAGATTCAATCGGGCAAGTTTTAAACTTGCAACATGCTACTTTATTTATATTTATATGATTAATGTTAGTATACGTATTTTAATATTCAGCAAATATTATCGATTTACAATTTTATAATATTTGTCTATATCCATACCGATAATGGTTTATCTAGTTGCATGCCGGATCATCACAATATTATCATACTACAATATTAGTTCGATATGTTATCTAGTTTACAATATACATGGTAATGGACGTATAACGGTTATTACAGATAGATACATATGCATCCTGACAATAGTTATGTTTACCATGTTTCGATATTGGTTACAGTTTTATATTTGGTGTTTATTTTGGTTAAAATATATTGCTTGACATATTCACGACCCACTACCAGACTTGTTACTTGGATTATTACTAATGCCGACAATCCTGACTTGTTATCATGACAAACGTGACTTGTTATCTACATAGATAAGACATGTACCTGCTTGATCCTATGTAGGCGTTAGATTTATATCATCAATACTTGACTTGAACACAAAACGTTGGGGGTAAGGGGAAATCAATAATGAAACCTACTTATAAATCAACAATTCGATACTCCAGATACTGATCAGTCTTTATGAGCTCGGCCAGCCCCGGAATGATGCTGTTGATATCATTCATCTGTACATGTTATCTATTTACTGCTTAGCAGAACGTCTCGGATTCAGCCTGAGAATCTTGACCGTGGTCCCGAGCATGCACGGGAGACTATTGAATTACATCGACGATTGCATTAAATTGATTTCAAAGACTTGTAGAATATATAACTTAGAAGCTCAGACTCTAAGATACACATCACACACATGTAGCTCACTGCTTTCCACCTGTGTTTATTATTTATATTCATGTTTAATAATAGCATCATATCCTGGTTATTACTATTATTTTGATATTATGATGCACTAACGTCTAAGTTTGCATGGCCCAGTTCCTCTGACTTTATCGTAAGCAGATCAGGAGTACCTTAGCAAGCAAGCCGAGCAATGAGGAGCTAGATGTTTAGTTTAGAGATGCTTAGTTTCTTTTATTTCCGTAGTTTTATTTTATTTATGTGAGCCCAGAAGGGACGTGATTCAGAAATTGTTATTCTTTAGATCTTGATTCGTTTCCGCTATATGCATTTCTTGGTGTTATTTATTGTGGCAGATGGACATGTGTTAGCTAGATTTTATTTTACTGTTCTTAATACCCGATTGACAGCCATAATGTGACTATGGAGGGATTATTCTTAGTCATAGGTCGCATGGTTGGCTCTGTCATGTACCGTGTTTATGTATTTTGGGAAGCGGGGCGTGATAGATGATACAACAAATCAATGAGAAGGATCGGGATAACGTAATCTTGTATCGTTGTCGTGCTCCATCAGTCGGTACTCTCGTCGATAAGAAGTTGTGCAGCAGGCGTAGATTATAATAAGACAAAAGAAAAATAGAATTTGATATACGGTAGAGTATAGCAAATCAAGATGAAAGATACTCAAAAGCAGAACTCCAAATCACTCAAGTAGAGTACCGTATTGTAATTATGCTGCAGTTCACAGTACAATCACGTAACTCCATTTAAGTCACCCAAATCTTACCATCAGAGTCAATGGAGTAAGATTTAAGAAACAATAAGGAATCGATATATCAAACGGAGATGAAGGGTTCGCCCTTTCGTCTTCTTTATGTCGAGACACGATTATCAGGATAAACAAGAAAAGATTTAAAGAGTTGAAATTATGTTGCAGACGTTACAATCTACCCACCTTAAGAAATATGTCGCAACAAGGCACGGAAAGTTAAAGATGATATCGTCTTTGAGCTCTGTCAATTGATACTCCAACCAGCCAGGATATTAGGCCTTCGAAATACAAGTAGGAAAGGTGAACTAGATTTAATGATTTCAAAGGTTGAGAGGTTATTTAAATTACAAGGACCAAATATAAAGTCAGAAAGAAAGTTTCAAGCAAGAAAATCGAAATACAGAATCAAGTAAAATATAAATCAAATGATAGTCATTAGGTTTAAGCCCACAACGCTTCGGCTGCGAACTATGATAACAAAGATTGGCAAATTAGAGGAGGATACGTTTCTTGGATTTAAGGAATTAGAGAAATAGATTTGCATATGGAATCAAGGGAAAAGTATAGTATAGGATAAACGATTATGCATATGGTTTTATCTATACAGCTATTCAGATATTGGTTTCCGCAACCAATACACCCAAAAAGGTCAAACCTAGTGCTCTGATACCAAAGTTGTCACGCCCCTATCCCGGAATACAGGAAATAGTGGACCCACAATGAATACGGGATAGAGTACGCGACTGGAAGCAGACACGTATATTCAGAAGGAGGATATACTTCCGTCATATACTCTATTGCCATCGATATCAAGTTGAGCAACTCAATTGTTAATCTAAACATAAAATTAACACAGGTGAATAGTTGTATAGATCTGTATGTCAAATATCACATGCTAAAGAAACAATAAGATGGAATTGATAAACATATATGATATAAGAATATCAAAATTACAAAGGGCACAGATGGATACCCGGTAATCTATCTTTAATTAACTCTAATGAAACTCATAATCTGTACTTCCGAACGTCAGTTGTCTGATCTCCGATATCTGGACATGTAAGCCCAGGGTCGTCAGAAAGTAACCTATCAAGTGGTAAAATGAAGAAAATCGTGTACATGTGTGTGTATACAGAAATATAGTGTATAATAAAAATGTATATGGATATGGATTAAAATGTAATATGTGAAATACTAAACTATAAATCAATATACGTGAATGTCGAAGTAATGTCAAGTAATAATCAAGTTACCAAAGATAGGTAAAATGGATGTCAGGATAAAACGGAACATGGTTAAGGGAGTATTATGGAAATGGACAGTAAGGTACTCATATCTTAGGGTATCCCATGACTGGCTGACATGCCCATGTCAAGTATAACCAGTATTCAGTAAACATGATAAACAGTATCCAGTAATCAGTATCCAGAAATCAGTATTCAATAACCAGTATTTAGTAATCAGTATCCACTAAACAGTATCAGGTAATCTGTATCCAGTATTCAGAATCCGGTATTCAGTATCCAGGAAATCAGTATTCAGTAATCAATATTCAATAATCAGTATTCCGTAAACAGTATCCACTAAACAGTATCAATGGGCGTAGCGTGGATTATTCAAGAGTACGAGTATTCTTACTTTCCATTCACCAATAAACCACTAGTCAAGTCAACAGAAAGATCATGTAGATAACAAGTATCAATATGTAGTAATAAACTGATATCAAGTCATTAACGTGTAACATGAAAGCACATTTTCCAAGTACCATTATGTATCCAGTGATAGTCTGAGTGTTTCATGATTCACTAAAAATGAATATGAATTAATAATATGGATTTTTAGTGTCAATATAACGTGAACATGAACAGACTCGCATATACCACGGCACTGTCCCATTCCAGCACCTGAATATAAGTGGTCACTCATGTTAGGAATCGTATCAATATACAGGTAAACATTTCATGTTCAAGTAAACTTGACCGAACATAAAACAGGAAAATAAATGTAATAAGCAAGTCATGAAGCAGGTACATGCAGTAGTCATGTCATGCTAATTGGTGTATATGATTTCCAGTAATTGCATTAATGATCTGGTAACTGTATCATATCGTGAAACAGGTATAAATATATGAATCATGTCTTGAAATAGATCAATCTGTGTGTGTATGTGTCACGAAATATGTAAACATATAATTATTTTCATGGAATGGATTTATGGATATAACTCGGTAAAGTCAAATAATACAACTAAATTGCCTATGATTCTATAGTTGATATCGGTTAAACTTGCATAAATTATAACTTTTAGCCAACGTGTGCTAAATATGTGTCAAGCTTAGGATTAATCCCCCATATAGACATGTAGATACGATATAATTTTTAAATCACGAATACCGAAATCATTATCCTAAATTTAAAATTATTCCAGATTTTAAAGTATGGATTTTGGAAAAATTAAAAGTATAAAAATGGATTAATTATCAACAGAACAACACCTAACCAAAACCCCAAACCCTAGTTCTCTGATCAGACCGCCGGAAGCGGCTTATGGGAGTTATTCGGCAGCCAAAGTGGGGAATTAGGGGCTCGTGTTCCTAAGGTGCTCTTTTATAGGTCCCATTAACTCTCTGGAATACTTTAAAAAATTTCTAAAGAATCCATATAGTTCCAGTTTTAATTTATCCTTAAAAATTCTATATAAATCCTAATTTTTCATATACACCAAATCATGATCTATTAAAGATCGTATCTTTACTTTAATTCGAGAGTAAAGGAATCACCCATAGCTTGTAGGAGGTCAGTACGCGGAGTTGAATTTCATCTACTTGAGGTATTTAGGAAAAATGCTAAGTTAATGGTAAAAGGTTTAAGTATTTGGTGTAGGGTTAAGGTTTTGTGTGTGGGGTGTGTGTGGGTAAATTGAAGTACCCTATTACATTCATATTTAGTAGGATATTAGAACTAAATGATAATCTATACAAACCTTTAATCAAAACTAAATAAGATAGCAATACAACAAATAGTTCAATTGCTAAATTATAAACTAACAAGTATTAAAATAAAATATGAAAAACATTTGCATGAACCATAAAAATTTCATGAAACCCTAATTCCATGACTAATACCTTTTAGAAATATGTTATGGTGACTTCAAGAGATGAATTAAACAAACAACTACTTAAAATTAATCAAGTTTCCAACTATAACAAGTGAATCAAATGATCAAGAGAACTAATTGTATTTTAGGAAATCAAGAAAATCAAATAAATGAACTAATCACGCAAAAAAACACTTGCATCAAAATTAAATAATCAATTATATAACAAACATATAAAATCAAATTAAAGGGATTGCCTTTATCTGCAAATAAATCTCCACTTCTCTCCTTGGTGTTTTGTATTAGCTTAGATTAATTTTATGAGGGAAAGAGAAGAAAGTTAAAGGGAGTAATAGTTTTAAAGAAAATGTAAAGAAGAAGAAATGAAAAAGAGTGGAAAGGCTTAAAGAAAAAGGAAAATTAATGAAGTACTTTACTTGGAAGTAAAGTAAAAAGAAGAAGATAAGATAAAAAGGGGGGGGGGGGGGGGAGGAAGAACGAACTTGGGAAGGAAAGAAAGGGTGATCAATTAATTACTTGGATGTAAAGTAAAGAAAAAGAAAAAGAAAAGGGAAGAAGTAAAAAAAAATAACTTGAAAAGAAAGTAAAAAGAAAATTTTAGGATATGATATTTTTCAATTTAGTCCCTCTAAATATATTAATTACACATAACCCTCAAATTCTTTGCATAAATATTTCTTTTGATAAAAATATGTAAAATAAATTCACATTTTAAAATTCAAGTATCATGTTTTATCAAAAATACAATCAATATCAATTTATAAAAATTTCTATAAATATTTTTAAATACAAATACAAGTAATTTTTAATTTTCAAGAAAATTCATGTTTTTTTTCCAAATACAAATACGGGCACTAAAATTTTAAGGAATATCAATACATGTATATCAGGATCATAGGGGTTACATTTCTACCCACCTAGCAAATAAATTTCGTCCTCGAAATTTACTCAAGATGGATGTTGCAACAAATCAATGAGAAGGATCAGGATAACATAATCTTATATCGTTGTCGTGCTCCATCAGTCAGTACTCTCGTCGATAAGAAGTTGTGCAGCTAGCGTAGATTATAATAAGACAAAAGAAAAATAGAATTCGATATACGGTAGAGTATAGCTAAATCAAGATGAAAGAGAATCAAAAGAAGAACTCCAAGTCACTCAATTAGAGTACCGCATTGTAACTATGCTGCAGTTCATAGTACAAACACGTAACTCCATTAAGTCATCCAAATTCTACCATCAGAATGAATGGAATAAAATTTAAGAAATAATAAGGAATCGATAAATCAAACAAAGATGAAGGAATCACCCTTTTATCTTTTTTACGTCGAGACACGGTTATCGGGATAAATAAGAAAAAATTCAAAAAGTTGAAATCATATTGCAGAGATTGTAGTCTAACCATCTTAAGAAATATGTCGCAACAAAGCACGTAAAGCTAAAGATGATATCGTCTTCAAGCTCCGTCGATCGATGCTCTAACTAGCTGAGGTAGTAGGTCTTCGAAATACAAGTAGGAGAGGTGAACTGGATTTAAGGATTTCAAAGATCGAGAGGTTATTTAAATTACGAGGACCAAATACAAAGTCGGAAAGAAAGTTTCATGCACGAAAATCAAAACAATGAATCAAGAAAAATATGAATCAAATGATAGTTAGTAGGTTTAAGTCAACAATGCTTCCGCTGCGAACTCTGATAATAAAGATTGGCAAATAAGAGAAGGATACGTTTCTTGGATTTAAGGAATTAGTGGAATAGATTTGCATATGGAATCAAGGAAAAAGTATAGTATAGGATAAATGATTATGCATGTGGTATTATCTATACAGCTATTCAGATATTGGTTTCTGTAACTAATACCCCAATAAGGTCAACCTAGTTCTCTGATACCAAAGTTGTCATGCCCCTATCCCGGACAGGAAATGGTGAACCCACAATGAATACGGGGTAGAGTACGCGACTGGAGGCACACACGTATATTTAGAATAAGGATATACTCCCGTCACCACGGTCCTTCATCCATGACTATCCTATGTGCTTAGAGGGATCGATCCATGATGAAAGCTATCGACTTTCACCCCATGGGAATCGATCCCTCCTTCTTCTTCCTTGGGTTGGAGGAAAAGAGTCTCCTTTTCTTAGATCTTGAGGTTTGATATTATTGGTTTGTAAAGTTTTTGTCACGCCCCACTTCCCAGTGTACGGGTAAGAAGACGTGGCGAGGCCGCGGCGTATTTACTCAGAAATAAACACGTTAAGCGTAAATAAACAATATAAATGTAAAGCACAAGAATGAAAAGAGATGTAATAAAACAACAACTTTTTATTGATAACCATTCTTTACATACAACTGAAAAGTAAAGTACAATGAAAAAAAGCGATGCCTAAACAATGGCATATGGACTAAAAGAAAAGTAAGTACAAGTAGGAATTAGAACTCTGGCTCCTCAGTGAACTGCTCCAAATCGTCCTGGCCGGGCTCGATCTCCTGAGAGTCAAGTCCTCCTGATAACATTCCAAAGAAAGAAGAGACAAGAATGTCGTCAGCGAACTAGCGCTCGGTAAGTCCCAAAAGATAGAAAGGAATATACAAGTAAAGAGAATAGAACTAGTAAATTATCTGTTTGTTATATTAACGTAGTTGTTTGTAGCTTGGTACAGAAGGTATCAGTGTATACGAGAGAAGTGCAACTTATCCCGTGGACTATGGTAACCCGTAGTACAAGCCCCGTCAAAACCCACGGGACAACGGCACAGGATGTTCATGTAGGTGTCTTTTAGTGACCATCATCGTGCCACTTTTAACACGTTCCGTACCAGTCTATCTCGTTAAAACCCCGTGCCCTCCTCGTCGTCAGCAGCATCACCATCACCCCATACACCCCTCTCCCAAGCTCTCTCTATCTCCCTCACACACACTCTGTGCTTTCTCTCTCTCTATTTTCCCCTGCAATCTCTCTCTGTTTCTCTCTCTTCTTCTCAAATCTCTGTCTCTCTCTCCCTCTACAACTCTCTCTCTCTCTCTGTATCTTCCTCACTTTCTCTCCCTCTCTGATCCCTCACTCTCTGTCCCTCACTCTCACTTTCCCTCTCTCTAATCTCTCTCTGTCTCCCCCTCTCTCTTATCTCTCTCAATCTTTTTCTCTCTCTCTAACTCTTTCTCTCTCTCAATATATCTCTCCCTCTGCAAATCCCTCACCATCGGCCTCGCAGCACCATCATCTCCCCTATCTCACGAGCCCTAGCAGTTGCCGAGGCAGAACCCCATAGCTGAGCCCAAGCTTGTGGTCATCGTGTCGTGCTTGTGTCCGTGCAATCCGTCACCGTACATCCCCGAGACGTGTCCAGGCAAGTTCTCTACTTGCTTCATGCTATTCTATTTATGTTACAAATCCAAATCGTATAAATGGCAATGTTACTATTCATGATAACGTACACTATTTACCTGTTCAACGTATGGCCCCAATGAAAATACTTGCTTAATTTGACGGAACTCAATTGTATAATCTGGCCCGTATGGCTGTGAATGTAGTGTGTGAATTTCGTTGGATAATATGACCGTTAATGACTAAAACGACTACCCCCAAGTTTAACCGTAAAACTGGAATTTTCTTGTACCCAAAAAACCGTTAAAATTACCATAAATTATATATATACTGGAATGATGAGTTCGAGGGCTTAAATCGAAGCCGACTCGACGAACTATAACCCTATGCAAGTTTTTAAATATTTCTGTACTCAAACTGTGTCAATATTTGGATCCGAGTGCAACTCTGGACTGTAGTCCAGAGCGACTCCAATTGTTGTTTACTGTCCCGTAATGGGTACCACCCTGTTTCCTTAACTCGTAGACTACGGATCTCCACTGCTTACGAAAGGTGAATCCATTAGATATATAACACAAGTGGTTTCATCCTGTTTCGTTATCGTTTGTTATTTAAACTGTAATTTAATAGATGTGGACGTATAACAGTCCCAACAGAATCAGAATTTACATACTAGTATTGAACAGTATATATCTCCTGACGTACAGACGCGATTGAAGATCCGTCTGTTTCGTTGAAAACCTTAATGAAAACTCTAGATTTCATTCAACTGTAGCATCGCTAAAATCTGATCCTAACTGGGATTAAAATGCGTTGCGAAACGGATTTCTGATTCTGAAACCGGATTTCCAACCGTGAACGCTTAAAAGGAAATGGCCATAACTAATGATCCTGAAACCCGATTGCCGTGAAACTAAATTCGTTGGATAGATAACTGAACATACTATTTATTCCCCGTTCATCGTTTCACTAAACTGTGACCGTATGATTTATGATACATTATTCAAGTGGTAGTTTACTAATTCATGACATCCTAAACATGCTTTATATACTGTTTACGCATCATATCATACACATGTCACTGCATTGATAACCTAGTGATAACGTGCATTACCCAGTGTTAGGTATTAGTGATGATTGTGGCAAGTATGTTAGTATTTGTGTATCAGTGAATAAGTGAAAGTGATACGTACTTGTACACAATCAGTGAACTTTATGATTCTATTGCATTGTCGACGTCTGTGGGACGCGTGTACGTGTAACTATAAGTGGTATGAGACACTTATGGAAGCTCTTGCACGGGTGTCACAGATAAGGCACCAGACACTGCCATTTATCTTAGGTATTAGTCGGGACGTGCTTGATGGAGGTCATGCCTCCAGTTCTCGCGCAGACTTGTCACGGATCGACTGGTATTTAGGGTTATGGTTAGCGTTTGATGTAGACCACGGGGTGTGGGGTAGTTTGAGTGTGAGTTCAACAGAATCTCGGGAGTCCCATGCCGGCTTATATATTTAGGGAGATATATGGAGATTTACAGGGTACATGATTATTACCGTGATTTACATGTTGGGCCCGTGGTCCCTTGTCCTTGGGTTCTATCCTTGGGTGGAGGACACTCGCGAGTGGTTGACTCTCACACTTGGACTGACGATAGGTTTAGTGACATGTACAGTGAGACTTAGAGACTGATAGGGATGATAGCATCGATATACATACTTACTGTGTTGACATACGTGGCATATCATTCTACTTCTTTTACTGTTCCGCTGCATTGATTACTGCATGTTCATACCTGTACCGTCATTGATTTACCGTTATACATACCTGTTATCACTGTTAGAATTGTCACATGATTTTATATATTATATTGCTATTGTGTCGCTCTGACGACCTGAGTATGCATGCTCAGTATGAGGAGAAGATTTAGCCTGGACCAGGACTAGACGTACATCACGGAGACCTCGATTTTGCTATCCAGAGTTATATCCTTTTGTTTCCCCTCAGGTCAGTTCTTTACGTTGTTTCATTCAGTTACTGCATTTCTCATTACCCGTGCATCATTTACTGATTACCATGAAAAACTAGAAGCCGAAGTGTGACTATGGCAGGACATTTCCTTGACCGTAGGAGCATGGCTGGCCTTGTCAACCCCTTGTATTCCGTATTTTGGGAAGCGGGGCGTGACAGGAATGATACCACTCTTCAATACAGAAATGCATTTTAAGTGAACCGGCACTACATGAGCTTGAGAACTCCTTAGTTAGGCATGCTCAAGCCAGAGAAATTCTGGGATGGTGACCTCCTGGGAAGTGGCCCTTGGTCGGATCCGGTTTGCTCTGAAAGAGAAAACCGTACAGTTTCGTCCAGAGCAGACAATACCTTCTGTGTTGGAGATAGGTCGTGAAATAATGGTATCAGAGCTGGTCTCTCAATAGTAGATCTGTGATTCGAGAATAAACCATTGTTCACAAAGGTGGGGAAGATGTCGGACACCGGTTCTTACTCACGGAATAAAGTGCCACCACTGTAGAACAATGGGGACTCTTCGAAATACATTCCGAAATATGGAAGATCTGTACTATAAATGGAATGATACCACTTTTCAATGCAGATGCGTCTTTTAAGTGAACCGGCGCTATAGGAGCTTGAGAATGCTGGTGTGTAGTAGCACCTCTAGTTAGGTTTAAACAACATATAGTTATGAACTTTTCAAAATTATAGAGGGCTAATACAAACAAACTCCGAATCGAACTAGAGATTAGGGTAAAGTATAATAAAAGAGGTTTAATCCTAAGTGAAAAGAAACTACAACCTTTGTAGTCAACTCCTTCACTCTCTTTGGACTCCTACGGCTCCACTCGAAGCTTGGATCGATTCCGCTCAAGATCCTTCGTCGTCTACGATGATCCACCCGGAGTTTCCTAGCTCAAGCTCTTTGCTTCACCAAACTAGGATCGATGAAGCAAACAATCTACACTAATGGGCTAGAGTAGTATAAATTGGTAAAGTGGGGATTTCTCTCTCTTGAAAATACCTTTCTTTTTTTTCTTTTTAAAAACCTAGCAAGTGAATGAGGAGGAAGAAGAAGAAGCAACTACGATTATGCTTCACTCAAGTCAATAATCACATTATGAGCCATGGAGATATTTTTAGATATTTAAGTAAATATCATGAGTAGAATGGTGAGTCATCAGTGTAGATATTTTAGGAATAATGTAGAAGCCATGGCACATATTTATTTAAATAAAATATCAAATAAAAATTCCAATGTGAGTCTTTCACACCCATGTTGTATGTATCATCAACCATGGCACCTTTTATAAATACATTTATATATATATGTAAATATAAAAAATAAAGAAAGGATTTACAAAAAAAAGAAATTAGTCATTTTATAAAATCAACAATTGATTTAATAACCCGGTCATATCACATATAACCCGACTAATTTATCCGCTAGATTAAATGCGGTATCAAATACTCGCATTTAATCAAGCCCCGGCACATATCTCCGCATGCGCTCCCACTTCGTTTCGCCTGAGTTCGGAAAACCCCTTTGTGGGACTCTAAGACTCGTCAATACGCCAGCAGTAGGTAGTGATCATATCAGATACTCACAAACCGTCAGCGGTACTAGCCGCACGTAACGGCTCCCAGGTATTGTACGAACAGAAGAACAACAAGCGAACTTGTCAAAATTCCCGCAGAGCTATTGGTAACACTTACCGAACAGTCCGGTCTCTTCGTCTGATATGTTGCTGTTCCCTGATTAAAAATCATGAATTACCTCAATGAGGTATCACGTGCTCACACGTGACCAAAGGTCACGTGTTGACACGTGATAGTTAAACTCTAAAAATCAAGCAAAAGTATAAACAAATGGCTAAGGAAAGACCCCAATGGGGCGTCACGTGCTCACACGTGACCAGAGGTCACGTGTTGACACGTGATGGTCCTTCAGCCCAGTTAAAAGACAGAATTAAATTCTGAATGAGGGAGGGTCACGTGCCAACACGTGATAGGCTTTGAAAGCCTTATAAGTTGATAGAATTAAATTCTAATTAAGGGAAATCAAAGACCCTAAATGGGAAAGTATTTTTTAAAATCTTTTCAAACAAAAGAGGACTATGCTCTGTAAAGTGGAGCACCGTTGGATTAAAAATCCAATGGTGATTAAAAATCACCAATTTATGGAAAGATTTTATATAAGGAAAGATTTCCCTAAATTTCACCAAAAATAACAAACAGAATATCTTTTGGATTAAAAATCCAATGGTGAATAAAATGCACTGAGTGATCTAAAAGATCATATTAGTTATAAAAAAACAAACAAAATCTTTCAATGAAACATTCACTAAACAAATTGATTCTTTTCCTTCTCCTATAAATAGGAGCCAAGAAGAGAAGAAATATATAGAATTTTGGGATCTTAAAATTTTCAGAAGGCAAATAGCAGAGAGAAAAGAAAGGAGAATTTAATTCTCAAGAAAAGAAACCCTAGGTGAGAAAGGGGAAAAAGATCAAAAATTCAAAAAGAGAAATTAATTCTCAATCTAAGAGTTTAACTCTTCTGCAAAAGAACTTAGTTCTTCCTCTAGTTGAAGACCTGCAGAAGCAAATCTCTCCACAAGTTGAGAATTTAATTCTCATCGGGGAGATTCTGCCATACAGATCCAAAACTTAGAGGGAGAATTAAGTTTGGAGAATTTAATTCTCCCAAAAATAAAACTAGGGTTCAACCCTATATGAGAATTTAATTCTCCTAAATTCACAGGAATTTAATTCCTTCAAGATAAATTAGGGTTTAACCCTATATGAGAATTTAATTCTCCCAAATTCACAGGAATTTAATTCCTTCAAGATAAATTAGGGTTTAACCCTATATGAGAATTCAATTCTCCCAAACTCACAAGAATTTAATTCCTCCAAGGCAGAATCAGGGTTTAACCCTACATGAGATTTAATTCTTCTGCATACATAGGAATTTAATTTCTCTTCCTAAAACAAAGAGACTTGAAAGATCTCTATGCATGTAAAGAATTTGGTCACGTGATGACACGCGACCCCAACCCGCAGTGATCAGAAAAGAAAGAATAAAACTAGGTCACGTGCCCCCACGTGACCCCTAAAAAAATCTCCCAAAATGAGAAGGGAAAAGATTGGAGGCAATGCCTCACATGCTCCCACGTGACTTCCAAAACAAAGAGAAAAAAAGAAAAGACAACGCTGGCTTTGGGCGCTCTCACGTGTCCCCACGTGACCCCTAATAAACATTCTAATAAATCAGGGCATAAGTACCCATCACGTGCTCACACGTGAGGGCTATGAAAATTGAAAGTGTTTATTTGCCGTTCTGAGAACAAAGTAAAGGAGATCTGGCCCCACCTTTGGGTGCCCTCACGTGCCCCCACGTGACCCCTTCCTCTCTAGTGTTTAACACTAATTTGAGCATCTTATTTCCAGTGTTTAACACTGTTGTCCTCTAGTGCTTAACACTATGTTAAAAAAAAACCAATCTTAGCCAAATTGACTAAGTTTTCCAGAGGCAAAAATCTCCCCTTCAACTGAATCTCGAAGTTGAATAAAACTCAAAGTTACAATGTTAATGCTCAGTCAAAGATAAAAATGTTCTTAGAACCCTCAAACTCTTGTTTAGCATTGCTAAGTGATGAGGGGTTGAACCCATACAAATGTCTAATGGTCCAATAAAGGGCCAATACTTCGAACTTAATTGGACTTAGCCCAAACTGGCCATAAGTTCTCAATTCAGATTTAACTGAGCCAATGTTCTCATAATCTAATTAATTGATCTTAGTTCCAAAATTGGACTACAGATCCCCAAATCAACTTTGGTTCAAGGGCACATCTCTTCACTCCTTTGATATTTGTCGTTGTAATCTTTCAACGTCTTCAGAGAGGTGACAGGTCCCGATAACCAATCATTACCTGGACTGTGGGGTCCTTAAACCCATGGACTATGATGTCCTTAACCTCGGACTGTGGGGTCCCTTTAAACCCACGGATTATGATGTCCTTAATGTTGACTGTGAGGTCTTTAAACTCACGGACTATGATGTCCTTAATCTTGACTGTGAGGTCTTTAAACTCACGGACTATGATGTCCTTAACCTTGACCGTGATGTCTTTAAATTAACAATGGACCGTAATGCCCTTAAACTAATCGACCGCAATATCCCTAAACTAAACAATAGAGTCCAAATACTCTTTTATTGGATCTAAACGATCCCGTTAAGTTGATCTTAGTCTAAAATTAGACTAACGTATCCTTAATAAGCGTTAAGTTGATCTTAGTCTAAAATTAGACTAACGTATCCTTAACTAACGTTTAAGTTGATCTTAGTCTCAAATGAGACTAACGTATCCTTAAACCCAACCCCCAAACCCAAATCTAAGAAAAATACGGATTTGGACTAATCCACGCCCTACGGGCGACAACATAAATTCGTCTCCGTATACAATCCACGGGCAACCACAAACAAAACAAACATCCACGACACGAAGTGACCATCTGGAGAAGGAGAAAGTTGTTACCGCGATGCGTTAGCGTAATTAACTGCAGGGACTTGCGCCTGCAGGGAAGAGCGTCCCCACAATCAAAACCCCTCAAATGAGGGGGAATCTGACGAAATCTGCTACATCGGCCGCATCCGTTTAAACCTTCGATACATGGTGCCATAAATCAACTTGACATCTTCGGAGAGGTGGACGGATAGCACCAATTAGCATCTGCCCCGAAATTCAGGCAAGACGGACCCGCGCGGTCGCGTCTCCGTATTTTGGAGGGGAACAGTTGCATATCAAGTATAGGGATGGAATCGTCAAGCCCTAATAACTCAATAAGTTATGCCGATATGGACTATGATTGATCGAGAAATTACTAATAACACTAATCAGTAAATCTCATCAGCCCTGGCCAGGGACTTCGAGGCAAAGCCTATCGCGTATAGAACAACATCAACTCCCAATACCGGGAGAGAAGAAACCCCTCCTATCGCTCATTGTCTCCATGTGTCTCGGACTTTATCCAAAAACCATATGTTTGCACGACTCAGTAGAGCTGCGGTAGGGTGGAAATCAAAGCACAGTGGGAGAACACACAAAACTCTATGACGATCTTGGGTCTACAGACTAATCTGTACCAGTGTCACCTGAGAATTGCTATCTGACAATAGATATAATACCTCTCGGTGAGTCCGTTCAGTGTACCCAGTCTCCACTGAGCACCTGTATACAATCTCCGATGTCACAACACCAATGGATATGGGACCATCCATCGCCCATCATATGGGTCAAGAAATGTATACGCTAGTCTACTCTGGAATATCGATGCCCTGTCTCGATATACCCTCGACTAGGAACATTCTAGGATATGCTTATAAACCACACATGCCCCACTTGTATGATCTCCATCATAGTCATGGAAGTCAAGCAAATATCCTGAGGGCTTTATCAACATGTATGAAATGAACAGTATAACACAATCAAGTAAACATGTTAAGATAAAGTACAGCCAGATAGCATACTATTATGTCGAGCAAGAAAGTCATCTGTATATATATACATGTCCAAGCATCCACTATACATATAACGGCCTCCAAGGCATACATATATCCAATAATCTCCCACTGCCACTAAGGCCAATTATTGGCGCATCTCATACCCAACATCTCAAAAAGTCGCTCTTGTTGCGGCTGTGGAAGGGCCTTGGTGAGTGGATCCGCGGTGTTATTCTTCGTATCTACTCTCCGAATCTCGATTTCGTGGCGATCTACTATCTCTCGGATCAAATGATATCGCCTCAGGATGTGTCTGGACTTCTGATGGGACCTGGGTTCTTTGGCCAACGCCATAGCCCCATTATTATCACAATACAATGGTATTGGATCAATAATGGTTGGAACTACTCCTAGTTCCGTGATGAACTTTCTCATCCAGACGGATTCCTTGGCAGCATCATTTGCAGTAATATACTCAGCTTCCATCGTGGAGTCTGCAACGGTATCTTGTTTGGAACTTTTCCAACCAACCGCCCCTCCATTGAGGGTAAATACAAACCCCGAGATAGATTTGTTGTCATCCTTATCACTTTGGAAGCTAGAATCGGTAAAGGCCTCCATTTGGAGATCTCCATTACCATACACCAAGAACAATTCTTTAGTCCTTCGCAAGTACTTAAGAATGTTATTCACTGCTATCCAATGTTTCTTCTCTGGGTTGGATTGATACCTACCTACTACAGCTAGTGCATAAGCAACATCATGGCGAGTACATAACATCGCATAGATTATAGATCTTACAGCTGAAGCGTAGGGTATAATGCCCATGCGAGCTCTCTCTTCATCAGTTTTCGGACAGAAGTTCTTGGAGAGAGTGATTCCATGGCAAGCGGGCAAGGAACCACGCTTGGAATCTTCCATACTAAACGTTTTTAGGATAGTGTCAATGTACTTTGATTGGGACAATCCCAATAACCTCTTGGATCTATCTCTATAGATCCTAATTCCCAAAATGCAAAAGGTATCACCCAGGTCCTTCATGGAAAACCTTTGTGATAAGAATAGTTTGACCGATTGTAGCATAAGAATTGTTGGATATAGTGCCCTCAGAGTCAATTATTGGATCACAGGCACGTGATTGCAATGATTGAGGGAGGACCTATGCCGGTAGGACAGTCTTACTCAAGATGATAGTATGCTATCTGGTTTATCTTTATCATCGTGTACTGCTTTAGGTGACCTTACAGGTCGCTATTACACGTTGATAGAGCCCCTAGGATTCTTGCTTGACTGCCAGCAGTATGATGGCGATCATATACGTGGGAGCTGGGGTCTATAAGCGTATCCTTAAAAGGTCCCTAGTCGAGGGAGTTTCGAGACAGGGCATCGATACTCTAGAGTAGATTAGTGTATACAGTCGAGACCCCGACGAGGGGCGGTGGCTGGTCTCACAAGCCACTGGTGTCAGTTGGTTCACCTAAGATGTATACAGGTGCTCATTAGGTTATGAGTACACCGGACAGGACTCGCCGGGAACGTGCTAGATGGTATTATACCTAGCGTCAGATAGCAGTTCCCTGGTGACATGTGTACAGGTTAGTTCATCGACCTGAGATCGTCATTTGTCTCGTGTGAGTTCCCACTGTACTTTGATTACTACCCTACCACGGCTCAAAGGAGTCGTGCAAACAGGTTTTAGTTGGGTACAGTCCCGATCCACATGGAGGCAGTGAGCGGATCTGCAGGGGTTCGTCTCTCCCGGTATTGGGGGTGAGGTCGCGCTGTGTCAAGGAGAGCCATTACACGAAGTCCTTAGCCAAGGCAGGAGATTTACTGGTAGGTATTCCAGTAGTATCTCAGGGAGTTCTAGGCTACACTCCGACACGACCTGTACCGCTTTTGGGGGTCTGACTTTTACCAACCCCTAGGCCCGCCATGCGATGCTCATAGACGAACGGACCGGACTGTACGGATATTGTCACTGACGGCTCAGTAGGGTGTCAGGATGAGTTCACTCATCGACATCCCTTTTGGTCAATACCTGGTAGCCCGTTACGTATGGCTAATACCTCTGACGTGCTAGTGGTTAAATCCACAGCCAAAGTATTGACGAGTCTTTAGAGTCTCCAACAGACAGTTTCTCAAGTTTCGGGCGAAACGCTGTAGAGGCCATATGGATATATGACAGGGTTCGATCATATACGTGCGGTATTGCACGGATCATGATCGGACGGATAATACTAGCGGGCTTTGGTTTAAGCCGGATCCTAATATTGTACAGTGTAGATTTTATCTCATTGCATTAATGATTTGGAAGATCAGGACAGGTAGTAAGGAACCCTAGATCTACCTATGAAACACCGGAACAAGCTGTGTATTCAGTCGGAATACAAATGCGGGTATGTATATACAATCGCGGGATTTTCCTGTAATTTATTACGGGATCGCTTTTTTGAAGTTGCCAGTTTGCATTCCGTTTCGGCCATATTTTCTTTCTTCCTTTTTTTGGCTGAAAATTGATGGAGGGGCTAATTTGCAAATGTGCAAATTAGCAATTTGGAGGGTGTTATTTGTAAATGGAGGATTCATGATGGTTCTAGAAAGCTTGCTTTCTTATGTTGCATTATTTTGTGCCTTGCTTCTTTTTTGGTCTTCATCACTTGCTTTATGTGATGGGATATGGATTAGAAATGGGTGTGACATATATTTCTTATTATCACACATTTTCCCTACTTGCTATCATTGCTTGCTTCCCTCTCTCATTGTGATGGCCGGCCACTTCTTGGAGAGAGAAGGGGGTTCATTTGGTGGTGGGAAATTATTCATTCTCATTTTGCTTGCTTCAAAATTCCAAAGCTCATCTCCATAAATTTTTCCTCCACATCTTTATGGCAACTTCATAAACCCCCTTGAGACAAACTATTCTACACTCCGTCTATAGCAATCTTGGACACGTCGGCTTGCCAACTTCGTGTCCGAGTTGCCTCGGTTCAGAGGTGGGAGCCCGTAAAAAGACTCGGTGGTGTGGTGCCCTTTCCGACGAGGAGATGAAGACCGGAGATTCCGCGAGAAGATCGGGATGGAGACTAAAGACCGAAAGACACGGATCGCTCGGTATAGCATTCTACCCATTCTCTAGTTTGCTAGGAGTAGGTTAATGGTCCGATCCGTAGCGCCGTTTTTAAAGTTAAAGAAAAGCTTCGTTTCCGCATTTTGGTATCGGAAAGACGGCCGGGGCGCTGCCGTGCACTTACATTGGTATCAGAGCCACGCCATTAACCTAGTCTAGTTTGCTCTAACGTGTTTACAAGTTCGATCAAACGGATTTTCCAAAAACCGCGTTTTCATGTCACAGTTTCTGTCGAATTTTTGCTGTGCTCAAAAAATTATTTGGTACATTGCAAAAATACGTGCAGGGTTTTATAAGGATTCTGTGAAAATTTGGTGCTCTGAAATTACTGTTCAGCCGCGGAACCGCGGCCAAGCCCATGCTCTGGCCGCGGTTCCGCCGCCACTTTATCTCCTCTCTGCACCAAATTTCTACAGTGGGTTTCTGACATGGAAATAGGGTTTCTGGTATATTCTTTTTGGGCCCAGATTTATTTTGAGTGCTACAGTTATGCTTGGGGCCCACTTCGGGAATTTTAGTCGATCGAAAATTTTAAACATGTTAGTTCACAGCATTTACATTATATCTGCGACCGTGAATGTCATTTGATCGGTAAATCTTGTCTAACTGCTATAGCCCTTTTAGACGGATTTGCGAACGTGACATTCACGTTGATGTTCTGTGTTGTACTGTGATGTTGCGGATTTATCGTGGTGGATAGCCTGGATGCAATGGTAGTACAGTTTGGTTATATATGTACATTTGATATTGCGGGGCGAGCGTCCGACATGTGGACTGCCGTCACTGCCTGTTTGTATATTATTATTTTGGGGCACGACCGGGCTAAGGTCGATGTACCCGTTGTATATTTTACTTTCTGTACTAGGATTACCCCGCGGTGGGGTGCACGGATAGCCGGGTTCTAGAGGGCAACGGGCCCGCATCTCATGGCGTTGAGACTGAGGGGGCTTCACTCTAGAATTGGCGGGCTATTCGCCGCACTCGTAGGGGGTACAGGTTGACCCAAGGAGGGGTGCCCAAGTTACCGGATTCCGTGAAGTGCTGGGTGGTCCATTCACGTTGCTGAAGGGGGCTGCCTCGCTTCAGGTTTTGGCAGGTAACTTGCCGTGCCCGTAGGGGTCTAGGATTTCATTACACAGGCTATCCACACGACCAGGGGAACGTCGGGTTTCAGTAGAGGCTCTATGAAACCCGGGGATCCCAGATATCTGTATTGTTCTGTGATACTTATTACATTTCTGTGATGTTGCATTTTATTACGTCTTGAGCGATTATTATATTGATATATATACTAGTAGATGTTGTATATGTTTTACACCCGCGCTAGTCCAGTCCCCGCTCTGTCGTTAGTTAAGTAACCTAACGGGTGATGACGGGACCCAGTGGCGAATGCGGATGTCATATACGTACATCATTATTTTCGTTCTTTTGTGGTGTGATTAATTGATGGGACTGCATTGATTCGGATCAATGCAAGCTAAACAAACCTATTCTGATGTTGTTGGAACATTTTTCAAAAAGCTGTTATTGCAAGGACGTTCTCTTTTGTTTTGCACAGTGGTATTCGGTTATGAATATCCAGCACCTCAGTCGATGAGGCAAGGGCCGAGATCCCTTCACCGGGAGTGACCCCTTGGATAGAAGTTTGCGTCAGGGCAATAACTTCACTATAGTCGATTACTTTTTCTTTGCATCGTGGTATTCAGTTGGAATATCCCGCACCTCATTCTACGGGGAAAGAGCCGAGATCCCTTCACCGGGAGTGACCTCTTTAGCAAGGGTTTTCGCCACTATATTTTTATAAAAAGCTATCCGGTTCCTTCAACGATATCAAGTTCATTACGTTAAAGGTTTTTCGCCAAAAACCATTCGTAGCCCTCCGTCATTTCAGAAAGGTAGCACTTAGTATTCATGCTATGTATGCTGGCCTTCGTCAAGGCATAGTGTATGGTAGCTATTTGTTACTTTTCTGCAGCATAGATAAATGTGTTGGTTTGGGACAGTCGTACTACTATTTTTTCCTTCGTCAAGGGTATGTACGGGTGGGTTCAAATTAACCTGTATAATGACGGGTAGAGCTTGACATGTGACTTATGATATGTTGGCCTTCGTCAAGGTCATAAGAGCATGGGGTAAAAATCACATCGGGGGTTTCTAAAGAAACTGAAACTTGCCAGATATGCGCATACCTTCTGGAGTGTGATAACGTGAGTGGATTCCATCACGTTATCATGCGATGATAGTTGGATCCCGATTCCCACTGATGAGTTGGTTTACTCCTCGGGTGATCCCGACTAATTCTTCTTTCAGGTTTGGAGGAGAATTTGAGGTTACAGTGGGAGGTTTCCTGATTAGATAAAGTGATAACCATTCTGATCTAGGTTAGAGTGCACGCTGAGTGTTTCTTTTCTCTCTCTCTCTTTGGCAGCGACCATGACCCGACCCTTGACTATGACTCAGTGACCAAGATTAACCGAACCTTCTTATAAGACTGGCTTTTGGATTGTCTGAGTTGCAGACCTCATTGCCACTCCTACTTTTACCCTTTTCTCCAGGACACCCCGTATTACTACGAACGTCCACTTCCATTGGATAAAACCATCGTATGGTTATATACGAACTCGAAGGAATTTATTCGAGGATGATTTCCGGTTCTGGAGAAAATGAATAGGACTATTCAGTTGTCTTTTCCTTTTACTTTCTCTCAGGTTGCGAGTGCTCCTTGGATTAGGACAGTACACCTATTACGCTTATTGGATAGTCTTCTTCCAAACCTTAGGTTAGTGCCGAACGGTAGGGAATGAAGAAAACCATTTAGCCTAAAAGACGTACAGAAGGTATTAAGTAAAGACAAATAAAGGGATTAGAAGGAGGGCAAAGTAAATTGCGACTGCTATTCACTACCAAACCAAGTATTTCATTACCACTCCCACTTCACCTTTATATTTCTCCAGGACACTCCGTATCACTACGAAGATCCACGGTTATTTGGATACTCCATCGTATGGTTATATACGAACTCGAAAGGAACTTGTTCCAGTTCGGGGATGGATTCTGGTTCAGGAGAAATAGGAATAAGGTTTATTCGGTTGTCTTTTATCTTCACCTTCTCTCACATTGCGAGTGCTCCTAGGATTGGGACAGTACACCTGTTACGCTCATTGGATAGTTTTCTTCCAAACCATAGGCTGGTGCCGAAAGGTAGGGAGGGAAGAAAACCATTTAGCCTAAGAGGATGTACAGAAGGTAATGACTAAAGACATATGAAGGGATTTGGAGAGATGGCAATGAAATATACGGTTACAGTTGTGAATTTGATAATGGAAGAGGCATTACTAAGAATACTCGGATACCCCTTCGAAACATTTAAATGTTTCAGTTTCACTGTGTACTGTTAAAAGAAAACTGATTTCCCAATTAGTCCTTGCTCCAGGGTATGTATTTACCAGGTTTTATTCTCACATCTGTATGGTTTTACAGATGCTGAGTGGGAGTAAGGTATTGGGAATTGGGTGATTATCCTCATTATATCGGGATTCGTTATAATTGGTGATATTTGAGGAAATCACCTGGGTTGTTTGCCGGACGGCAAATATTTGGTTTTGAATATCCGTTGTTGTGCACCAATTTCAAATTGATATATCTGTACGTCTATTTTTATAGAGTGAGATATACCTTTTTGAAATTATGTCCATGACATTTACCTATATCAGTGGATGGTTAGGTAAGGAGCATTAAACAGCGGTGTAATTCTTCTTAACCATAAGTACAGTTTTTAACCTACGACACACAGTGAATGAGTTATTAGACTCAAGGGACTTATACAGAGTATTGTATGTTGTCCAGTGTCCATGGGGACAGAGGGGTTGGTACTCGTACTATATTCTGTTTACTTGTGACTTCTCTGGTTCTTAGACATGTGTTTCGTAGAAACACAAGGTCCAAGTTTTGAGAAGTTATAGGTATAAGAGTAAAGTAGAGAACCAGGTATTGCAAGTATCGGGATTCTTCAAGGTGATCGAAAATGTAGATACTTGTGTATGGTATTCAGTTAATAGTAATGATTAAGAGAACTTGCTTCTCTTTCAGGTTACTCATAATTGGAAGCACTCCTAAGTTGAGTAATGCTGATCGGCCTCTCTCCATTTAGTTGACATGCACTGGAGACAGCTGCATGATTTGAATCTGGTTCAATTAAATCAGTGCCTTTGTTTCTGTATTGGATATATAACAGTTCATATCTTGACATTGTTAAGGTACGGGGAGTTGTCCAGCTTATGCTTAAAACCAGACTTTGGATGACTCAAGGCACGTTTCTGTAATGGCTGTTTGTGGGTTAATCCGGGCTATGATGAGGGTTGATTTTCTACCATCTGGAAGATCAATAGTGATATTGTTCTAGACTCGCCACAGTTTTAATAAAAATGGATTTTTTCAGAAAACAATAGTCGGAGTATGGTAGAACTGGAAGTGATTCCAGAACCGCAAACGATTACTGAAAATTTGATAAGAACCTAAAGATTCAATCTGGATTGACATTCCATTGCCACTCCGCAGGTAAGGTGGGTAACCTCAGGCACCCGAGAGGTACTCCGGTAGCCTCAAGGACGGTGGCAGGGAGGTTCTTGTTTACCCAGATTTGCCATTGTTGTTGTTCCAGACTGTGAGACCCGGCAGGAGGATGAGTATAGCGTCGTTCTGAACTAGCTTTAGAAGTGTACGTGTATATGACTCTGCCAGAGGGTTGTCGTAGTCAGTGGGAGCAGCGGAAGCATTGGTGGACAAGTGGCTTATGTCTATTTATAGACTAAAGCAGATATAGCGGAGATAGATCATCTATTTCTGATGTGACAGTCATAGGTTTGACTTCATCAGAATAGGGGATGGATCTGTTAAGAAGGTAGTAGGGTGTGATGTCCTGGTATTTGGATGACATACACAGAGTAGGAAGTGAAATTCCTATACTACGATCGGTTATACTTGGTCGTCACACAGTAGTTTCTCCACATAAGGCTTGGATATTATATCAGACATTCTGGTTACTAGATCTATGGTTTTAGATCTAGATTTGGGAAGTGTCCCAATCAGGATACTTAGACAGCATTCTAAAGGTGTTTTAGAATGGACGGCTCATGGCACGGTAGTATATCTGTAGGTGATGGAGTCACCCTCTCTAAAGGTGTCTTATAGACTAAAGGGGAGAGGGATGTACATGATTGGCATATCACTTGCTTAGGCAATTGAGTCAATCATAAGATGTCAAGTACTACACCAGATGTTGTTTTGCACGGAATGCAATAAGTTGATATTGATCCAATCCTGGAGAAACATTCGGAAGCAGTTTTAGAACATAAGTGGATGTTCTAGGGATATGATAAAGTCAGCCTCATTCGGTAGACGGTTATCATTCTAGGCTTCCAAGGTGACCTGGATGACAGAGTGACTGTCAGAGTTATAGTTTTCCCTCTGGCGAGGGGCAGTATTTGGACAGGTGGTCCAAGCGGATACTGAGGGAGGCATGGCGCATGATACTGATTAAGTTCAGTTGATGGTACAGTCTAAGAAGTTTGGATTTGGAGTTCATTTATGAACTAGGTCCCATCAGATATCCAGACATATTCTAAGACAGGTATTGCTCATTTCGGGAGATGGCTTTCTCCACGAACTTGAGATAAAGAGAGACATAGAAAGAAACATCAGAGCGGATCCACTCAGTGAGGCTATTTCTCGAACACAATAGTTTCGCAAACGGGCTTTGTGAGACTGATTAGTAGAGGAGTTGGGTGTTCGGTATCACACGGGCTGTGAGTATACGGCATCGCAATAATTAGCCTTGAGTGCAAGTGGGAGATTGTTGGATATAGTGCCCTCAGAGACAATTATTGGATCATAGGCACGTGATTGCAATGATTGAGGGAGGACCTATGCCGGTAGGATAGTCTTACTCAAGATGATAGTATGCTA
Organism: Agapanthus africanus; assembly: GCA_030015575.1. NCBI lineage: Eukaryota > Viridiplantae > Streptophyta > Magnoliopsida > Asparagales > Amaryllidaceae > Agapanthus > Agapanthus africanus. Next base: position 750,765,543 of record JASDDO010000022.1, on the reverse strand, counting down.
TATGGTTTATTTTTATCATCGTGTACTGCTTTAGGTGACCTTACAGGTCGCTATTACACGTTGATAGAGCCCCTAGGATTCTTGCTTGACTTCCAGCAGTATGATGGCGATCATATATGTGGGAGCTGGGGTCTATAAGCACATCCTTAAAAGGTCTCTAGTCGAGGGAGTTTCGAGACAGGGCATCGATACTCCAGAGTAGACTAGTGTATACAGTCGAGAACCCGACGAGGGGCGGTGGCCGGTCTCACAAGCCACTGGTGTCAGTTGGTTCACCTAAGATGTATACAGGTGCTCATTGGGTTATGAGTACACCGGACAGGACTCGCCGGGAACATGCTAGTTGGTATTATACCTAGCGTCAGATAGCAGTTCCCTGGTGACATGTGTACAGGTTAGTTCATCGACCTGAGATCGTCATTTGTCTCGTGTGAGTTCCCACTGTGCTTTGATTACTACCCTACCACGGCTCAAAGGAGTCGTGCAAACATGTTTTAGTTGGGTACAGTCCCGATCCACATGGAGGCAGTGAGCGGATCTGCAGGGGCTCGTCTCTCCCGGTATTGGGGGTGAGGTCGCGCTGTGTCAAGGAGAGCCATTACACGAAGTCCTTGGCCAAGGCAGGAGATTTACTGGTAGGTATTCCAGTAGTATCTCAGGGTGTTCTGGGCTACACTCCGACACGACCTGTACCGATTTTGGGGGTCTGACTTTTACCAACCCCCTAGGCCCGCCATGCGATGCTCATAGACGAACAGACCGGACTGTACGGATATTGTCACTGACGGCTCAGTAGGGTGTCAGGATGAGTTCGCTCATCGACGTCCCTTTTGGTCAATACTTGGTAGCCCGTTACGTATGGCTAATATCTCTGACGTGCTAGTGGTTAAATCCACGGCCAAAGTATTGACGAGTCTTTAGAGTCCCCTGTTCCCCTCCGAACGGCGGCCAAGACATGGACGTCTTGCCTGTGATTCGGGGCAGATGCTATTTGGTTTTATCCGTCCACCTCTCCGAAGATGCCAAGCTAATTTATGGCACCGTGTATCGGAGGTTTGGACGGATGCGGCCGATGTAGCAGACTTCGTCAGATTCCCCCTCGCTTGAGGGTTTTTTTATTGTGGGGACGCTCTTCCCTGCAGGCGCAAGCCCCTGCAGTTAATTACGCTACTGCATCGCAGTAACCACTTTCTCCTTCTCCAGAAATTTCACTTCGTGTCGTGTGTGTTTGTTTTGTTTGTGGTTGCCCGTAGATTGTATACGGAGACTAATTTATGTCGTCGTCCGTAGGACGTGGATTAGTCCAGATCCGTATTTTCTTAGATTTGGGTTTGGGATTTTGGTTTAAGGATACGTTAGCCATATTTGAGGCTAAGATCAACTTAAACGTTTGTTAAAGATACGCTAGTCTAATTTGAGACTAAGATCAACTTAACGGGATCGTTTAGATCCGACAAGATAGCATTTGGGCTCTATTATTCCAGTTTAGGGACATAGTGGTCCATTTGACATATGGCCGTCGGGACTCGTCACCTCTCTGACGTCGTTGAAGGATTACAACGATAGGTGTCAGAGGAGTTCGGAGATGTACCTTCGAACTAAAGTTGATTAAGGGATCTGTAGTCCAATTTGGGACCAAAATCTGTCTGAAGGTTTAAGGATACGTTAGCCATTTTTGAGGCTAAGATCAACTTTAACGGGATCGTTTAGATCCGACAATAGAGCGTTTGAGGGCTCTATTGTTCCAGGTTAGGGACGTAGTGATCCATATTCCAGTTTAGGGATGTGGTGGTCCATATTCCAGTTTAGGGACGTGGTGGTCCATCGCCAGTTTAAGGACATGGTGGTCCAAAATTCCCATTTTGGGGACGGATATTAGTTTAAGGACGTTTCGGTCCACAAGTTTAAGAACCCCGCAGTCCGTATCGATGTGTGGTTGTCGGGACCCATCACCTCTCTAACGTCGTTGAAGGATTACAACGATAGGTGCCAGAGGAGTTCAGAGATGTACCCTTGAACCGGATGTAAATTGATTTAAGAGAGCAGCCATGCTTAGTCAATTTAATTTGAGGACTTACGGCCATGATTGGGCTAAGTCCAGTTGAAAATATTCAACGTTTTTATCTTTGGCTTATTAAGCCTGTGCTAGGGCTTTGCGCCTGTTTGATAATGCACTGCATTTTCTTCTGGCCTGCTAGGCCTTTTTGATTTGGGCTCTGTCCCTTTAATAGTGCATAGCACTTTGTTTCGTCTGATAGACCTTCCTTTATTGGGCTCTGCCCTTTTATTAATGCGGTGCGTTTAATGTTCTGACATTGCCCCACGTGGCTTGTCAGGCGCTTTGCGCCAATTGAGGAGCGCAAGGCGCAAGTCCATGGGGAGGTGACACGTGTCATGCTCTGGTGAGCGCAAGCGTAGTGCGCTGTGCTGTTGCGCTGCTGACACGTGGCGCGCTTTGGTGAGTTGCGCCAATTTAAGAGAGCAGTGCTCTATTTCAAGAGCGCGAAGCGCAATTTGTTCCGAAGCTGACACGTGGCGCTCTCTGGTGGCTTGCGCCAACCCAGGAGCGCAACAGTGCAGTTTTACAAGTGCAAGGCACTGTTTCAATAACTTGATCCAATTTTGGATTCAAGAAAAGAATCTTTTAAGATTCCAGAACCAATGGTTCATAAAAAGTGCAAGGCACTGTTATTGTTTATTTTTTGTTGAAGATTATTGATCTTGTTCTTAGATCAATGATCTATTCAGAAGAAATTCTTCCCTTTTTATAAAGGTTTTTACCTTTCTTCTTTCTTCGAGCTTTTCTCAAAATTCTTTAGAGGAATTCTCTGTTTTTCTCTCTGTGTTAATGTCCTTTAGACTTGGGGTCTAGGGCCCTTTTTATAGTGCCAATTAGTTTGTTAAATTGGTTAGAGAGATCTTTCTCTGAGTGATTTGGGGATTTTTCCCCACCGTGGATCTTTGATCTAAGGGCTTCTGTTTTACAGAAGACAATCTTCTTGTTTTAATAAGAACAGAAAGATCTTACTGGAATTTAATTCTGTTTGGCGCAAGCGCCCCCAGCGCTTGACACGTGTCACGCAGCGCACAGCGCAGCGCAGCTGCGCTTGCGCAACTGCGCTGACACGTGTCGCGCAGCGCAGAGCGCAGCGCAGCTGCGCTGCCACGTGGCGCGCAACACAGAGCGCAAGTCAGCTGAAGCGTTGCTTCTTTTATTTTAATTTTAATTTTCAAAACAGAGGTTTGCTCTGATTGGGGGAAACAGAAGCGTTGCTTCATTTCCCGCCTTGGAATTTGAACAGAGCTTTGCTCTGATTGGGGTAAACAAATGCCCCTCCACCGTCGTGCTTACGTGGCCCCCAAACGTGAGCGCAGCGGTGGCAGAATTCCAACCGTCGCGGCAACTTTTGGAAGTTGAAGGGGCATTTGATGCCTATAAATAGGACCTCTGGTCCTCAACAGATTATTATCTTCAAAATTTTTACCTTCAAAACTTCAAAGCCTTGCTCTTGCCCTCAAGAACTCAAAGAGTTAGAATTCTTAAAACTTTTAGGTAAAAATTTAAATTTAAATTAAATTAAATTAAATTAATTTCCATTGACAGAGCCTTGCTCTCAATAGATCCCTGATCTAAAGAAAACCCATTTAGGGTTTCACTTAGCAGAGCTTTGCTCTATAGGTCTAAAGGGATCTAAAGAGAACTAAAGGGGACCCTATTAGGGTTCCATTAATAGATCTCTGCTCTCTAAAAGATTTTCCTTAGATTTTCTTAATTCATTAATGGAGCTTTGCTCCTTCCAAATCATATAAAAAAACTCTTAAGAGTTTTTCATTGCCCTTGAAAGTTAAAGATGGAATTTTATTTTTCATAAATTATGTCATCTTTTTAGAGCAAAGCTCTCAATGTTCTTAAGGGATTTTCTTCAAATTCTTCTCATAACTGATTCTGGCAGGTGTCACTCCTGTCTGTAGAGCATTGCTTTCGAGGAGTTTAACTCCCTGTCTTTTTCTCATTGCTAATCCTCCAATGATATTTCCTTTCAGGCATCATGGCTGTTCATCTATACAGTCTGCACGAATTCATCACCTACGAGGATATCCGTGTACAGGGCCGTCAACAGGACCAGGAGTTTACAGATGCCCAGTGTGCGGAGGTTATGGGTCGTCTGAACGCACGTGTTGGTTGGCTGCTCCCTCGCCGTTCTGCTATCTTGAAAGTCGTGCTGGGAGCAATTTGGAGAGCACTCCCGGGGTTCCACGAGGCTATGCTGCTCAATGCGCTGGATGATGCCGAAGACAAGGTGCATTCAGTGCACTTGTCGGGGTTGATCTCGAAGAAACGGCGGGATAGCCTTGTCGACATTCTTCATCAAGTTTTTCAGCAGACGATGATAATCGCTGCTTATCAAAGGATAGGGGGCCTTGCCGAAGATCTTGACACGCGTGAGCGCGAGAGGCTGCGCACGAGAATAATCAGAAAGGCTAGAAGAACTCTAGATGGCCTTACTTTTGAATTCCTCAATCCGTGCCCCGGATCTGAGGTTATGCCATTGTAATAATTTGAGTAATGTTTTGCTTATTTCTCTATGATTGTAAGAACCCTTTGCAATGAAAAATTTCTCCTTTCAGCTTGTCTTATTTCTCGTTCTGAGTCTTTTGCACATGCATGAATGAGTGTGTCTCGAGTGCTTGATCAAACGCCAATCAGATGTTCTTTCTATCGCTTTCTTCTTTCTTTTATTATCCGTATGTTACCTCAGTGAACATGGTTGAAAGATAACAGAGTAAGCACCTTGGTTTCTTTAAGAGATAGCGATGGCTTAGGCCGCAGGTTCAGATCTGCCGTCTAAGACTTTTCAACTCTATGAGCCGTGAGGGTCTCATAGAGACTTTTCTCCCTACGGATCGAGAGGATCTCGTAGGTGGATTTTCTCCTTAGGAATCGTGAGGATTCCTAAGTGCGTTTTCTCTTATAAGTCGTAAGGATCCTATAAGAGAATTTTTCCCTCTTACAAGTCGAGAGGACCCTTAAGCGGTTGTTTCCCTCCTTGTCGAGATTCGACTTTGGAGAGTGAGACCCGTGGATAGTATGCAAGAGACCGTTTTGGGCCAACTTGCAGGGTCCCAGTGCTTAGGAAACAGGTTTCTTTTATGCCCACTGCCTAAGGCTTTATCTCACGAGTCGAACCACATCGAGAAGTTCTCGCAAAGACATCAATTTCTTCACAAGTCGAGACGAATCGAGCATTTCTCGCAAGAATATCCTAACGTCACAGTTAACCTCTGCTCTTTACGACAGAAGTCCGTTAGGGTCTGTGGTACTTAGGGTTTTGGCCGTCGTACCGTCACATAAGCTGATATATTCCTCGATAGGCAATCATGCCGTTCGAGTAGCCCTGCGACTGCCGTGTCTCTGATCCCTTCGGGGGCTAGACAAAACGTCTTCAAGCAATCTTCCTAGGCAGTTTGACCGTCGGAAGAACAAGCGTTATAAATTTGCCATGCCGCTTTTTACTTGAGGTTAGGCTCATTTTGGAGAGCCCAGATGAGTCATAACCACTCCGCGCTGGTGTAGGATGATCTCCGATAGTCTTTCAGGTTTTATGTGAGTTGCCGTCAAGACCCTGAAGCTGGGAATTTGTCCTTTTCTTCGTTTGCTAGCATCGCGTCTGCTGTATCGAGACGAATGTCGCGATTGTCTTTAGGTTGCTGGTGAACCGTCAAGGTTTGGAACTAGGGATTTTGCCGTGGCTCCGTTAGTTTGATTGTCGCGTCTGAACCTTGCTGGAGGAAGAACGCTGGGGTGACAACTCGTCTGCTGTATCGAGACGAATGTCGCGATTGTCTCTAGGTTGCTGGTGAACCGTCGAGGTTTGGAACTAGGGATTTTGTCGTGGCTCCGTTAGTTTGATGATCGCGTCCGAACCCTGCTGGAGGAAGAACGCTGGGGTGACAACTCGTTTGCTGTATCAAGACGAACGTCGCGGTTGTCTATACGTTGCTGGTGAACCGTCGAGATTTGGAACTAGGGATTTTGCCGTGGCTCCGTTTGTTTGATGATCGCGTCTGAACCCTGCTGGAGGAAGAACGCTGGGGTGACAACTCGTCTGCTGTATCGAGACGAACGTCGCGGTTGTCTCTAGGTTGCTGGTGAACCGTCAAGATTTGGAACTAGGGATTTTGCCGTGGCTCCGTTTGTTTGATGATCGCGTCTGAACCCTGCTGGAGGAAGAACGCTGGGGTGACAACTCGTCTGCTGTATCGAGACGAACGTCGCGGTTGTCTCTAGGTTGCTGGTGAACCGTCGAGATTTGGCTTCGCTTTCTGGTAGAGCCTGTTGGGAAGGTATGGTTCCCTCTTTGTTTGTGCCCCTAGATTGTATACAGGGATCGATGTGGTCTCACCTGTAAGGCAAAAGTTTCATTCATTTTTTTTATTATTTTCTTTCCGCGATCCTCTATCATTTCAGCTTTTATATCGCGATAGTCGCGATTGCCCAATCATTTCGGCTATTTTTCGCGGTGCCCAATCATTTCGGCTATTTATTTTATATTTACTCGCTGCTTTTTTTTTATTGCGAGTTGCCCAATCATTTCGGCTGTTTATTTTATATTTACTCGCTGCTTTTTTTTATTGCAAGTTACCCCATCATTTCGGCTATTTTGCATGCATACATTTTTACTTGCTGATTTTGTTGCAAGTTGCCCCATCATTTCGGCTGTTTCATATGCATAAGCTCGCTGATTTTTTTTTATCACGAGCGTGGAACTTGGAATCTGGTGCCAATCTCAGCATCAGCATCGCTACAACTGGAATATTGCCAGGAGCCAATCATCATTTGCCATGGAAGGACTCGAAATTTGATACCGTTTTAGGCATCAGCATCGCTACAACTGGAATGTTGCCAGGAGCGAATCATCATTTGCCTCTTATCGATGTCGAACAAAGGTGGCTTAGCGAACAGGGTTAGGATCCCGTCGACTAAGGCTTTTGACTTCATGAGCCGTAAGGGTCTCACAAAGGTATTTCTCCCTACAAGTCGTGAGGATCTCGTAGGTGTGTTTTCTCCTTAGGGATCGTGAGGGTTCCTAAGTGTATATTCCCCTGTAAGTCGTAAGGATCTTACAAAAGGGTTCTCTCCTTATAAGTCGAGAGGACTTACAAGGGTTGTTCACCATATGAACACATCCCTAGTCACGGGTGGGACTTGGTTAGGGAAATGTTTATTCGCGCCCGGGGATTGTATACAAGGGTCAGTATTGAGCCACTTGTAGGGCAGTATCAAAGGTTGTGGGGGTTGCTTAAGAACATGTTCAGGTCTCTGTAACTTAAGACTTTCAAATCTTATGAGCCGTGAGGGTCTCACAAGAGAGTTCTCCTTACGAGTCGTGAGGATCTCGCAAGTGTATTTTCTCCTTAGGGGTCGTGAGGATCCCTAAGTATGCTGCTCCCTTGTGAGTCGTAAGGATCTCATGCGGGTGCTTTCTCCGTACAAGGTCGAGAGGACCCTGCAAGTGTCTCTTAACGAGGTTGCGCCCTTTCGGGTTTTCACAAACACTCGCCGGTGGCCCTGCTGTTTTTACTCACGGAGCCCTTTCGGGTTTTCATCCGTGCCCATTTTGCTTATGGACATACCGTTTTTTTTCTCTTCTTTTTTTTTATTCTTTTTTCTAACGAGGTCGCGCCCTTTCGGGTTTTCACGAACACTCGCTGGTAGCCCTGCTGTTTTTACTCACGGAGCCCTTACGGGTTTTCATCCGTGCCCATTTCGCTTATGGACATACCGTTTCTTTTTTTTTATTCTTTTTTTATTCTTTATTCTTTTTTTTTTTATCTCGTCAGCCTGAGGATGTTGCGGTAGTCGTTTAAAGACGTTTCGGTCGTTTGCAAGTTTTAGGACATAGTGGTCCATCATTAGTTTAAGGACGTTTCGGTCCGTCATCGCCGTATTTGAGACGAATCTCTAGTTTACTGACTTTTCAGTCTATGGGGCTTTCTCTATGACTGAGCATGATGCCCCTGGCGTGTCCATTTTTCTCGGAGCATGTGGTTGTGGCGGGCTCACCTTTCAGTTTTCGGACAGCATGAGTTTGCCTTGTTGGTATTGGTCTTCAACCCAGTTTTTGAAGACGAAGCAATCTTTGATCGGATGACTTACTGCTCGATGGTAGGGGCAGTAATTAGGATCGTTGACATCGCCTGACTGCAACGGACGTTTTGGACTCGGCAGATTGATGAGTCTGTTGCGCACTGCCAGCTTGAACAGTTTCCTCGTTTTATTCTGAGGAAACGAGTAAGAACGTCCCAGTCTCTTCTCGAAGAATGGGCGTGGACGCACGTTGTTTTGGAGAACAACCGGCTTTAAGTTGCTCGGCTGTTGTTGAGCGTTGGTGACGAAGGTTGCTTTCCCTTTGCCCTTTTCATCCCAAGGCTCTGTCTTTGAAGAGGAAGGCCTATGGCCCATCTGGTCCATTTGGGCCAGCTTGTCAATCAAGGCCTGAAAGGCGGTCGGCCTGAAGTACATCATGAATTGTGAGATGGTCGCTTGCGGATCAAGAGTGCCCACGAACATACCTACCGCAGGTGCCTCTTCTATGCGTTGTTCGCATTTCGACCATAGGTTCCGCCATCGCGTTGCATATTGGATCCATGTTTCGCCTGGCCTTATTCTGGCATTTATCAGTGCTGTTATTGGGGTGCGTTCACTAGCACTCACGAATCTTTATGTAAACAGTAGCTCCATCTCCGCAAATGTTTTGACAGAGTTGTTAGGTAGCTCCGAATACCATTCAAAGGCTGTTTCTGCTAAGCTGCCGACGAATTGGCGAAGCAACAACTTGTCATCGCCTCCAGTATTGCCACGTAAGGCCCTGAATTGAGCGACATGCTGATGCGGATTCCCTGTCCCCTTATATACGTGGAACTTAGGGATCGTATATCCCGGCGGGTAACTGATTTGGTCATACCAGCTTGGATAAGGTCGTCCGGTTCTAACAATTTGCCCAGCCGCTTCATCCGCCCGATGAACCCGTATTTGCTGAGCTATATATTCGTTCAAGTCATCTTTGGAGATTGTCTCCTCCTTGGCTGCTGAAAGGGCTGGAGGAGGATTAGATGTTTCCCCTCCGTCGTTTCCGACAATGATTGGAGGGTCTTCAGCTGGAGGGTCCGGCTGTAACATCATCCCTAACATATCTTGGAAGAGGAGCGCCATCTGTTTTATTTTAGCCGCTTGCTCTGCGGTTTCTTTGTCCTTCTTTTTGAGAACTCTGCGTAAGAAATCAGCATCAGTCTCCTCTTCGTGACGCTGTTCTGATAACGCCTCCGATCTTTCTTTTGGCCCAGTAAGTGCAGCCATTGCAGTCATTATTTCCTGAAGCTTCTGTTGCTGCTCCCGGGCTTTTGTCACGGATCGAGTGAGCGGCCGGTGACCCGTCGAAGCACGGCCTTCCTCCTTTCCGGAAGCCATATAAACAGTGTGCACTACCATTCCCCCAGACTTGGTACGTCTATGTTCAGCGCTTTTACGGTTCGCCATGTTCACAGGGGCTTTCTGCGGCCTCCTTTTCTTTTGAGTGGTTGGTGTTGAAGGGGCCATTGCAGCGGGCACCCAAGTAGCTGTTGCTTTTTGTGGCTTGACGGAGTAATTCTTCTCCTGCCGAACCTTCATCCTTTTCTGTCGACGGAGATAATTTTCATCAGTCACCGACTCTTGAACCTGTCGCCAGACTTTATAAATTTTAGAGGACAGCCGTTGAGGGAGCTGCTCTAGCTTCTTCTCTGGAGTATTCTCCACAGATGAAGGAGTTCGTTTCAACACTACAGTAGGAGAGTTTTTGCGCACCTTGTTCAGCAATTCAAAGCTGTTCCCGGTTGGAACAGCAGCATCGATCCCCCCGTTGGAGCTGGCAGAGTTATCCCAGAGGGGGAATTGCCCCCAGCCTTCCTTACTCGGCGCCAGTGACGACGTCGAGCGTGTCTTGCGGATAGAGTTGTTTCAGCTATAAGGGTGACTTCGTCATGCCCCCTCTGGGCAGGGGAAGCAACTTTGAGGACTGGCCTGGAGTAGCAACCGGAATGGCCAGCCTTGTAAAAACTGACTTCTTGGAAGGAGGAGCCTTCCCAATGATTTCGTGCGCTTGAGCCGGGATGGCTATCCGCTTTAGGATGGCAGCTTCGGGTATCATGGGCTCGTAGACGTTCTGGCCCAGTCCGTTGGAAACTGAGGTATTGAAGTTGGGCGACCCGTTGAGAGGGGCCGCGGCAGTAGCAAGCCAATCAAAGACCAACTTCTTTGGAGCTTCTTGCGATGTCATTGAGGCATTGAAGCTCATCGGTAGGAGAAGGGTTCCAAAGAATAGTCCAGCGGTGGCTTGAGTTATTTGCTCCACTGGCATCTTGAAAAGGGAGGCCGCTTGGGGCCCATAAGTCACTCCTCCAGCAAGGACGGAGTGAGAGTTGCAGTTGCAGGCAGTGCGGTTTGAAGCCATTGATCTTCTGTTTTCTGCACGGAGTAAGACACCAAATCTAAGTACCTTGAATCCACAGGCAACCACAGCAAACCGCGATTCGTTCGCGAACACGACACATGAAGTGTGGAGTGGAAAGAGGAAAAGGTCCCACCGGGCGTACCAGAATCTGTTCCCCTCCGAACGGCGGCCAAGACATGGACGTCTTGCTTGTGATTCGGGGCAGATGCTATTTGGTTTTATCCGTCCACCTCTCCGAAGATGCCAAGCTGATTTATGGCACCGTGTATCGTAGGTTTGGACGGATGCGGTCGATGTAGCAGATTTCGTCAGATTCCCTCTCGCTTGAGGGGTTTTTGATTGTGGGGACGCTCTTCCCTGCAGGCGCAAGCCCCTGCAGTTAATTACGCTACCGCATCGCGGTAACCACTTTCTCCTTCTCCAGAAATTTCACTTCGTGTCGTGTGTGTTTGTTTTGTTTGTGGTTGCCCGTGGATTGTATACGGAGACTAATTTATGTCGTCGCCCGTAGGACGTGGATTAGTCCAAATCCGTATTTTCTTAAATTTGGGTTTGGGATTTTGGTTTAAGGATACGTTAGCCATATTTGAGGATAAGATCAACTTAAACGTTTGTTAAGGATACGTTAGTCTAATTTGAGACTAAGATCAACTTAACGGGATCGTTTAGATCCGACAAGAGAGCATTTGGGCTCTATTGTTCCAATTTAGGGACATAGTGGTCTATTTGACATATGGCCCCCGGGACCCTTCACCTCTCTGACGTCGTTGAAGGATTACAACAATAGGTGTCAGAGGAGTTCGGAGATGTACCCTCGAACCAAAGTTGATTAAGGGATCTGTAGTCCAATTTGGGACCAAAATCTGTCTGAAGGTTTAAGGATACGTTAGCCATTTTTGAGGCTAAGATCAACTTTAACGGGATCGTTTAGATCCGACAAAAGAGCGTTTGGGAGCTCTATTGTTCCAGTTTAGGGACGTAGTGGTCCATATTCCAGTTTAGGGACGTGGTGGTCCATATTCCAGTTTAGGGACGTGGTGGTCCATCGCCAGTTTAAGGACATGGTGGTCCAAAATTCCCATTTTGGGGACGGATATTAGTTTAAGGACGTTTCGGTCCACGAGTTTAAGGACCCCGCAGTCCGTATCGATGTGTGGTTGTCGGGACCCACCACCTCTCTAACGTCGTTGAAGGATTACAACGATAGGTGTCAGAGGAGTTCAGAGATGTACCCTTGAACCGGATGTAAATTGATTTAAGAGAGCAGCCGTGCTCAGTCAATTTAATTTGAGGACTTACGGACATGATTGGGCTAAGTCCAGTTGAAAATATTCAATGTTTTTATCTTTGGCCTATTAGGCCTGTGCTAGGGCTTTGCGCCTGTTTGATAATGCACTGCATTTTCTTCTGGCCTGCTAGGCCTTTTTGATTTGGGCTCTGTCCCTTTAATAGTGCATAGCACTTTGTTTGGTTTGATAGACCTTCCTTTATTGGGCTCTGCCCTTTTATTAATGCGGTGCATTTAATGTTCTGACACGTGGCTTGTCAGGCGCTTTGCGCCAATTGAGGAGTGCAAGGCGCAAGTCCATGGAGAGGTGACACGTGTCACGCTCTGGTGAGCACAAGCGCAGTGCGCTGCGCTGTTGCGCTGCTGACACGTGGCGCGCTTTGGTGAGTTGCGCCAATTTAAGAGAGCAGTGCTCTATTTCAAGAGCGCGAAGCGCAATTTGTTCCGAAGCTGACACATGGCGCTCTCTGGTGGCTTGCGCCAACCCAGGAGCGCAACAGTGCAGTTTTACAAGTGCAAGGCACTGTTTCAATAACTTGATCCAATTTTAGATTCAAGAAAAGAATCTTTTAAGATTCCAGAACCAATGGTTCATAAAAAGTGCAAGGCACTGTTATTGTTTATTTTTTGTTGAAGATTATTGATCTTGTTCTTAGATCAATGATCTATTCAGAAGAAATTCTTCCATTTTTATAAAGGTTTTTACCTTTCTTCTTTCTTCGAGCTTTTCTCAAAATTCTTTAGAGGAATTCTATGTTTTTCTCTCTGTGTTGATGTCCTTTAGACTTAGGGTCTAGGGTCCTTTTTATAGTGCCAATTAGTTTGTTAAATTGGTTAGAGAGATCTTTCTCTGAGTGATTTGGGGATTTTTCCCCACCGTTGGATCTTTGATCTAAGGGCTTCTGTTTTACAGAAGACAATCTTGTTGTTTTAACAAGAACAGAAAGATCTTACTGGAATTTAATTCTGTTTGGCGTAAGTGCCCCCAGCGCTTGACACGTGTCACGCAGCGCACAGCGCAGCGCAGCTGCGCTTACGCAACTGCGCTGACACGTGTCGCGCAGAGCGCAGCGCAGTTGCGCTAGCGCAAGTGCGCTGCCACGTGGCGCGCAGCACAGAGCGCAAATCAGCTGAAGCGTTGCTTCTTTTATTTTAATTTTAATTTTCAAAACAGAGCTTTGCTCTGATTGGGGAAAACAGAAGCGTTGCTTCGTTTCCCGTCTTGGAATCTGAACAGAGCTTTGCTCTGATTGGGGTAAACATCCCCCACAGACAGTTTCTCAAGTTTCGGGCGAAACGCTGTAGAGGCTGTATGGATATATGGCAGGGTTCGATCATATACGTGCGGTATTGCACGGATCATGATCGGACGGATAATACTAGCGGGCTTTGGTTTAAGCCAGATCCTAGTATTGTACAGTATAGATTTTGTCTCATTGCATTTGTATTCGGTCGGAATACAAATGCGGGTATGTATATACAGTCGCGGGGTTTTCCTGTAATTTATTACGGGATCGCTTTTTTGAAGTTGCCAGTTTGCATTCCGTTTCGGCCATATTTCCTTTCTTCCTTTCTTTGGCTGAAAATTGATGGAGGGGCTAATTTGCAAATGTGCAAATTAGCAATTTGGAGGGTGTTATTTGTAAATGGAGGATTCATGATGGTTCTAGAAAACTTGCTTTCTTATGTTGCATTATTTTGTGCCTTGATTCTTTTTTGGTCTTCATCACTTGCTTTATGTGATAGGATATGGATTAGAAATGGGTGTGACATATATTTCTCATTATCACACATTTTCCCCACTTGCTATCATTGCTTGCTTCCCTCTCTCATTGTGATGGCCGGCCACTTCTTGGAGAGAGAAGGGGGTTCATTTGGTGGTGGGAAATTATTCATTCTCATTTTGCTTGCTTCAAAATTCGAAAGCTCATCTCCATAGATTTTTCCTCCACATCTTTATGGCAACTTCATAAACCCTCTTGAGACAAACCATTCTACACTCTGTCTATATCAATCTTGGACACGTCGGCTTGCCAACTTCGTGTCCGAGTTGCCTCGGTTCAGAGGTGGGAGCCCGTAAAAAGACTCGGTGGTGTGGTGCCCTTTCCGACGAGGAGATGAAGACCGGAGATTCCGCGAGGAGATCGGGATGGAGGCCGAAGACCGAAGGACACGAATCGCTCGGTATAGCATTCTACCCATTCTCTAGTTTGCTAGAAGTAGGTTAATGGCCCGATCCGGGTTTTTAGTACGCGGTAGCGCCGTTTTTGAAGTTAAAGAAAAGCTTCGTTTCCGCATTTTGGCCTCGGAAAGACGGCCGGGGCGCTGCCGTGCACTTACAGGAATATCATTTCCAATCAAGAGAATGCCATCCACGTAGAATACGAGGAATGTGACAGTACTCCCTACAATCTTCTTATAAATGTATGGTTCATCTATATTTTTGACAAAATCAAACTCTTTGATTGTATCATCAAAACAGATGTTCCAGCTTCGTGATGCCTGCTTTAATCCATAAATGGATTTAAGCAACCTACATGCTTTTTCGCTGCTCCAACTGTTAATGAAGCCCTCTGGCTGATCCATAAAAACGCATTCTTCTAAATCACCATTTAGAAATGCAGTTTTAATGTCTATCTGCCAGATTTCATAATCGTAGTGAGCAGAAATAGCAAGTAGGATCCGAATGGATTTAAGCATTGCTATTGGAGAGAAAGTTTCATCATAGTCCAATCCTAATCTTTGACGAAAACCTTTCGCTATAAGCCTTGCGTTATAGGTCTCTACCTGTCCATCTACACCAATCTCTCTCTTAAAGATCCATTTGAAACCTACGGGTTTTATTCCTGAAGGTGCAACATCCAAAGTCCATACTTTGTTGGTGTACATGGACTCCATTTCGGATCTCATAACATCCAACCACTTCACTTAGTCACCACTCGTGATGGCTTGCTGAAAACTAGTAGGGTCATCATCATCCATGATGTAATCTTCTCTATCACCATCAATGAGAAACCCATAATATCTCTCCGGTGGGCGAGAAGTTCTACTAGATCTCCGGAGTGGCTGAGATTCTTAAAGTTCTACTGCAACATCAGTTTCAACCAATTCGTTATGAGTAATTTGTGTCTCTAGAACCTCTTCTAGTTCTACCGCATTGCCTTCAGTACTGTTTGTAAAAAAATTATTTTCTAAAAATGTGGCATGTTGAGAAACAAACACTCTTTGTTCCTCCTTGTGGTAGAATAGATATCCATATGAATGTTTTGGATATCCCACAAATTTACACATGACCGATCGTGTCTCGAGTTTGTCTGGATTCTGCTTTTTGACAAAAGACGGACAACCCCATATCCTAACTCTTTTAAGAGATGGTCTCTTTCTACATCATATCTCATATGGAGTGGTAGACACGGTCTTGGTTGGAACCCTGTTCAACAGATACATGGTTGTCTCCAATGCATGTCCCCAAAAGGAAAGCGGTAACTCAGCATCACTCATCATGGACCGTACCATATCTAATAGGGTACGATTCCTCCATTCTGACATACCGTTGTGCTGTGGTGTGTAAGGGGGAGTGAGCTGAGAGAGAATCCCATTCTCTTTTAAGAAGTCTGAAAACTCTGTATTTAAATACTCTCCATCTCGATTCGATCGAAGTTTCTTGATGCTCAAGCCTGTTTGTTTTTCTACTTCAAGTTTGTACTCCTTGAATTTCTCGAAAGTTTCGGATTTATGCTTTAATAAAAACACGTGTCCGAATCTTGAGAAATCATCAGTAAAAGTGATGAAGTATGAAAAACCGCCTCTAACATGTGTAGACATTGGTCCGCATACATCACTGTGTATGAGGCCTAAGAGTTTTATAGCTCTCTCTCCGTGTCCAATAAACGGAGTTTTGGTCATTTTACGTTTGATACATGACTGACAAGTTGCATAAGATTTATATTCAAAAGGATTTAAATATCTATCTTTATGTAGCTTGTTTAGTCTCGCTTCATTAATATGTCCAAGTCTATAATGCCAAAGAAAAGCTTCATTTATATCTGAAAATTTTCTTTTATTTGTATGTTGTATATTGAAAACTGTGTGTTGGTTTAGGACGTAAATACCGTTATTTAGTGTACCAAACCCAATCAACTGTTGATTCAAGTTAATGTTCATAACATTATTTTGCAACACAAAATAATATCCTTCATTGTCTAACAAAGAAATGGATATTATATTACATAGTATACTAGGTACATAATAACAAGGGTTCAAAACCAAAATACATCCCGAAGGCAACCCCGGATGATACTTTCCTACAGATACAACATGTACATTAGAACCATTTCCAACCCGAAGAGTGTGGTCACCAGTCTTCAAAACTCTACTGTTTCTCAATCCCTGCATACAATTGCAAATGTGAGAACCAGAACCGGTATCTAATACCCAAGATGTAGAGTTTATAGAAAAACAGTTTTTAGTTACAAACACACCTGAAGCGGAAGCATCAATATGCTTCTTCTTCTTGAGATCAGCAAGATACAAAGCACAATTGCGTTTCCAGTGTCCCGACTTGTGGCAGAAAAAACATTCTCCTTTTCCACTTCCTGCGGCCCCGGATTTATCTTTCCCCTTCGCCTTTTCAACTCCACTTCTCGGTTTGGTGGGTTTCTTCTTCTTCTTTCCCTTGTCCTTGGCTTTTAGGACAGAAGAGGAAGATGGACCAACAAGCAGAGCGGGAGTTTTCGCTGTCTTAAGCATGCTCTCTGCACTTCTCAACAAATTGAGAAGTTCAGGCAGTGATTTCTCAGAATTGTTCATATTGAAGTTCACTATGAATGAAGCGAAGGTAGGGGGAAGAGACTGTAGAACAATATCAGTATATTGCTCGTTCTCCATGGTCCATCCTTGGTCCTCAAGTTCTTCTATAAGACCAATTATCTTCAAGATATGTTCACCTACTGATGTGCCAGAAGCCCTCCGCATCTGAAACAGCCTTCGAGATGTTTCTTAGCGTAAAGCCCGAGATTGCTCTCCATACATCTCCTTTGTATGAAGAAAGATGAATTGAACATCCATCTTCTCATGCTGCTTCTGATGTACATTGTCCGTAGAAGCAAGCGCGAGGCACTTGGCCATGTCATAATCAATATCCCATGTTTTTCGGATCCTCTTATCCGAAATAGATGATTCAGGACCTGGGATGGGTGGGGTTTTGGCAGTGAGGACATATGATACTTTATCATATGTGAGTGCAATGTTCAGGTTCCTCAGCCATTCTTTATAATTCGGTCCTGTCAGTTTGTTTTTCTCTAACAGAAGCTTAAGTCCCGTCATGGTATCTGCCATTAGGAGAGAGAAAAGAAAATACTCAGCGAAATGCTTTTGCAAAGATTTAGATCGGTTATTATCTTATCTAATCGATATCTCCCACTGCTTTTATCAAATTTTCTTTCAAAACCTCAAAAAGAAAACTAGCCAGGATCAATTACATTCTACAGTTTCGCTAACCGGTCAGCCAGACCAGTGTCGGTACTTTGAGGGATATTCCCAGTGCTTTCGCACGGACCTAATTAAAATAAACCTCGTTTTCCCATAGGTGTAACCCCGTTGACACCTTTCTAGACACCTACTGGATTAGCTAATTGTAAAGTGCAAAACTCTCTTGGGAGTAACTCTTACTCACAGTGGGATCGGGATCCAACTATCATATAGAAGGTATGCAATCTCATTGCAAATTTCAACTCTTGAAACTCCCGATGCGGTTTTTACCCCTAATTGCTTATGACCTTGGTTATGGTCAACATATCATAAGCACTAGTCAAGTTTTACCCGTCATTTCGTGATTAACTAGACCTACCCATATGACCCTTGACTATGATCAACATAATCACATGAATGTCCTAATTAATCGCATCATATGCTTTGTAGGAAGACATTACTTGGCTACCGTACACTACGCCTTGACTATGATCAACATACGTAGCATGAATACTAAGTACTCTGTTTTCTAAAATGACGGAGGGTTGCGAATGGTTTTTATGAAAACCTTTAACGCTTTGAACTTGATCTTTTTGTAGAATCAAAATAGTTTAGAAAAGGAGTGGCTTAAGCTCCGCATCTTTTGAAACTTGCTTTTTTTTTTATAAAAAGGCCGAGTGGTTTTCAAATCCGATTCTACAACATTTTTAGGTTTCTTTTTCTTTACATTAATCTCATTAATGTAGTCACATCTTTTAAGTTCTTAAGCCATCACAGAAAAGAAACGAAAATAGAACGTACACTTATGCCATCCGCATTCGCCACAGTGTCCCGTTATGCACCGTTAGGTTACTTAACTAACAACATAGCGGGGCGGGACTAGCGCGGATGTAAAACAAAAGCAACATTTATTATATATCATATATATATAATAATATTCCATTCGTCTCAGATATTAAGTAATCTCATCACAGAATAATCAGCAACAGACACACATATATGAAAATATAGGATATACTAGGAAGTCCATATTTTATATTTAGCCTACAATAGAAAATACGGATTCCACGGTCGTGATGAATAGCCAAGCCCACACCCATAGACCCCTATGAGAGCGGCAAGCGACCCTACCAATTCTGGAGTTAGGAGACCCGGTCTCGACTCCTCGAGATGGCCTCCCACTGGACTCCAGAACCCGGTCACTTGTGCTCCCTTCCTTGGGTCTATCCTAATGCAGAAAAGTAAATAATATACATCAATGGTGACATCATTCTCAACCCGGAAGTGCCCCAATAAAAGAATATTACATATAAAGAATTTTACATGAATGAAAAGAAAAACTCTCGTCTCACATAAAACCCCCGGCCATTCAATCACGACGATCCTATACATCATATCGCAGCAACACATAACATCACATGTCATCAACGTAAGTAAATATGCATATCCCAATTGTCTTTGACGTATAGCAACGAAACCGGCAATATACCACATATTACACTTACGGTCGCAGAAAAGAAATGTAAAACTACAATATTTGGAATCCGCACTTTTCCTTAGACATCGCAAACTTGGAATATCGCATACCCCGGATTACATGCTAACACTGTAGATCTTACATTTAGGTCTTAATAGTGAAAACACTTTTCAAAAGAGATCGGGTAATTCAACAAGATTCCCGATATCGAACAAGACCGAAATATTAGATTTACAAATAACCAATTAATTTTCTCGAAACTAATTAGCGTAGATTCCAAATATTGTATCACATTCAGAAAGATTAAACGACGTTAAATATATCAATCAACATATCATCATACCCACTGTTCTCATAGATCTAAACACTTGAACCTATTTTTAAAAGTTCCCAGAAAGCACAGCATGTGCCCATGGATCAGCACAAGAAGGCACGGTCCAAGCCTCACCAACGGCGTCGCGGAACCGCCGCAAATGCCATGATTTGGCCGCGTTCCACTGTCATTGTGTCGAGTTAGGCGCTCGTTCTTCTTGTGGATCCACAGAAAATCCTGCACTATTTCTGAATATTTTTAAACCACAAAATTCCAACATCTGAAAAAATTTCCAGTGAGCATGTAAAAATCACATTTTTAATGTTCGATTGAGTTTTTAAACGCCGTCTAAGTTACCCTAAAGCTCTAGCTAGGCTCTGATACCATGTTGGTGTGTAGCAGCGCCTCTAGTTAGGTTTGAACAACATATAGTGATGAAATTTTCAAAATTATAGAGGGCTAATACAAACAAACTTCGAATCGAACTAGAAATTAGGGTAAAGCATAATAAAAGAAGTTTAATCCTAAGTGAAAAGAAACTACAATCTTTGCAGTCAACTCCTTCACTCTCTTTGGACTCCTACGGCTCCACTCGAAACTTGGATCGACTTCGCTCAAGGTCCTTCGTCGTTTACGATGATCCACCCGGAGTTTCCTAACTCAAGCTCTTTGCTTCACCAAACTAGGATCTATGAAGCAAACAACTTACACTAATAGGCTAGAGTAGTATAGATTGGTAAAGTGGGGATTTCTCTCTCTTGAAAATACCTTTCTTTTTCTTCTTTTCAAAAACCTAGCAAGTGAATGAGGAAGAAGAAGAAGCAACTACGGTTTGTGCTTAACTCAAGTCAATAATCACATTATGAGCCATGGAGATATTTTTAGATATTTAAGTAAATATCATGAGTGGAATGGTGAGTCATGGGTGTAGATATTTTAGGAATAATGTAGAAGCCATGGCACATACTTATTTAAATAAAAAATCAAATAAAAAGTCCAATGTGAGTCTTGCACACCCATGTTGTATGTATCATCAACCATGACACCTTTTATAAATACATTTATATATATATATATATATATATATAATGATAATATATATATATATATCAATATATATATATATATATATATCAATATATATATATATATATTTATATATTTATATACATATACTTATTTATATATATATATATATCTATGTAAATATAAAAAATAAATAAAGGATTCTACAAAAAAGAAATTAGTCATTTTATAAAATCAACAATTGATTTAATAACCCGGTCATATCACATATAACCCGACTAATTTATTCGCTAGATTAAATGCGGTATCAAATACTCATAATTAATCAAGCCCCGGCACATATCTCCATATGCGCTCCCACTTCGTTTCGCCTGAGTTCGGAAAACTCCTTTGTGGGACTCTAAGACTTGTCAATACGCTAGCAGTAGGTAGTGATCATATCAGATACCCACAAACCGTCAGCGGTACTAGCTGCACGTAACAGCTCCCAGGTATTGTACGAACAGAAGAACAACAAGCGAACTTGTCAAAATTCCCGCAGAGCCATTGGTAACACTTACCGTACAGTCCGGTCTCTTCGTCTGATATGTTGCATATCAAGTATAGGGATGGAATCGTCGAGCCCTAATAACTCAATAAGTCATGCCGATATGGACTATGATCGGTCGAGAAACTACTAATAACACTTATCAGTAAATCTCATCAGCCCTGGCCTAGGACTTCGAGTCAAAGCCAATCACGCATAGCACAACATCAACTCCCAATACCGAGAGAGACGAAACCCCTCCTATCGCTCATTGTCTCCATGTGTCTCGGGACTGTACCCAAAAGCCACATGTTTGCACGACTCAGTAGAGCCATGGTAGGGTGGAAATCAAAGCACAGTGGGAGAACACACAAGACTCTATGACGATCTTGGGTCTACAGACTAACCTGTACCAGTGTCACCTGAGAACTACTATCCAACGATAGATATAATACTATATAGGAGTTCTTGGTGAGTCCGTTCAGTGTACCCAGTCTCCACTGAGCACCCGTATACAATCTTCGATGTCACAACACCAATGGATATGGGACCATCCATCGCCCATCATATGGGTCAAGAAACGTATACGCTAGTCTACTCTGGAATATCGATACCCTGTCTCGATATACCCTCGACTAGGAACATTCTAGGATATGCTTATAAACTACACATGCCCCACTAGTATGATCTCTATTATAGTCATGGAAGTCAAGCAAATATCCTGAGAGGTTTATCAACATGTATGAAATGAACAGTATAACACAATCAAGTAAACATATTAAGATAAAGTACAACCAGATAGCATACTATCATGTCGAGCAAGAAAATCATCTGTATATATATATATATATATATATATATATATACATGTCCAAGTATCCACTATACATATAATGGCCTCTAGGACATACATATATCCAACAGAGAACTCCGTAGTGAAATTCTAGGATAGACGGCCTTCTGGGAAGTGGCCCCCGGTCGGGTCCGGTTCGCTCCGAAGGACAAAACCGTACGGCTTCGACCACAGCGGACAATACCTTCTGTGTTGGGGGTGGGTCATGACATTAAGTTTTATTATACACAAATGAGGGTGTGATTATATATTTTATTTATGAGTGTACACGGGCTTTTGATATAAGTTGGTTCCAACAATAAGACTCAGGTCTCGTTGAGTTTTGTCTCATCTTATATCTTATATCCATATAACTCTCATATATTTTTCCAATGTGGGACTATTTTAATCTACACATCTCAACACCCCCCCTCACGTGCAACGTGGTTGTCACGTGGATCGTACGGAGCACAGAGGCTCAAAGTCCGGCACAAAGGCTCAGATCACACACAAGAGAGCACGAAGGCTCGAAAAAGTGTGTGTTAAAGTATAAATCCACGAATGTTATCAACCTAGTTCTGATACCATATTAAGTTTAATTATACACGAATGAGGGGCCGATTATATATCTTATTTATGGGTGTAAACGGGCTTTTGATATAAGTGGGTTCCAACAATAAGATTCAACCCTTGTTGAGGTTTGTCTCATCTTATATCTTATACCCATGTACTTCTTATATTTTTTCTAGTATGGAACTATTTTAATCCACACATCTCAACAGCTGTGTTCTTGATAAAAGTTCCATAAGGAAATATGAGAGGCCGACAACCATCTAAAAACCTGTCAATACAAGAATCGTAGCTAACAAATAGCCTCATGAATCTGTCATCCACTGATTTATCGATTCTAATTACACTCCCGGGATTGGTTTCCATCCACTTATTTTGATACCACCTCAAAAAGTCATAAGAATGCCGATAATTGCCGGGCCTCTTGTGCTTAGTCCCTTGCATTTCACGCAATATTGTATGAATTCTTGATCCCGAATGTTTGATGGAAGTCCTTAACCTTGATTGGCCGATAGCCCGGTCGTGACCTCAACAAGCATGTCGGCTACCAATTTCTTAGTAGTCCGAGGATGTCCGTCGCTTGAAATTCCTCCGAAACATCTATGCGTCAGATAGTATCTCTTTATAGCCCATAGAGAACTGCGCATAGATGAAAAACATGCAAAGCTTAGCGTAACTTAAAGGTTGAAAAAACAATAATTACAATTTTATATTACTAATGTATATGTTAACTCTATACCTTCGGATACAAGGCGATGCATGCAATCTCCATTGGCATCTTTTATCCCTTTGGGAACAAATCACTGTTACCCTCGAGCCATCGTTCTTAATAAAGTCGAAATTGAATTGTTTCGCAATAACAAATTAGCAAATAGCCATCCTAACTTCAAAAAAAACCCTTAAATATTTAAGTTGTGCCCTTAATTGCATCATGCCATGCAATCGAAATATTGTTCCTCATTATTTGATCATCTTGCCTCACCAGTGGTAAGCTTGACTCCAAGTCTTGTACTCGGTCATACGCAATTGCTGGAGCGGAAGACAATGATGTATGTTGACTGTTACATAAAAAATTCTTATATTAACATATTATTAGTTGCATCTATATAGATATTACAGGCAAATCTTCTTAGATACTAAGACATGCAACCGTTTAGAAGTTACAGGCAAATTGTTAGATATTACATGCAACTGTTTAGATATTACAGGAAACTTTTTTAGATATCACAGGCAACTGTTTAGATGTTACAGGCAACTGCAGGTAACTGCTTAGATGTTACAAGTAAGTGGTTAGATATTGCATGCAACTTTCTTGGATATTCTTCTAAACATAAATAAAGTCAAATAAAAACCAAACCTGCTCATATTAGCTTGAATATCAACAAAGCCTTGTATATGGATGATCTTCTCGTTCATCTCTTGGTGGATATAGACCATATTTATATAGTCATCTTCGGTTATCATTCTAACCAAATGAACTCCATATTTCTCCATTTTATATGAAAGTTTTAACTTATCAACCGGTATATCAAGTCGAAATGAGATGGTTTCTTCAATTCAAACCATGCTGTAGCCCTGAGATGGTCAAGACCGCACCTTTACCATTGGATCCACTCACATAACACATTAATAACCAAGTTTGGATCATCATCAATGAGCAAGATAGTAAATGAAGATTTAGCTTGTTGAGGTAATAGATGAAAGTGGAGTAAATGAGAGAAGATAATGGATAATGGAGAAAATAAAAGGGATAATTCTTGTTTTGGTGGCAAATTGGGTTTTTGGTGGGAAAAGTGGTGAATTTGAAGGGAAAATGGACTGGTTGGAATATTTAATGGTTAGTCTTTTAAGCAAAAATCAACACATAATAGAAGTTATAGGCAATCCCTCGGATGTTACAGACAAGTCATCTGTGTAACATCTGATGCTTTCTTGCCAAAAATTGGTGCAGCTGTCATTATACTTGCACACATGGGTAAGGATAATTCTGGAATATACTAAAATACAAATGGCCTTGAGTATTTGAGGTAATTCTTCATGGGCCTAGGGGGTTTTCTACTAGTTGAAAACCCCCAGGGATTTTCTCATAAGTTTTTAAAGGGCCGGGTTTTTTTCAACAATTTACCCTTTAATCTGTAATTGACCTTTAGTTTAGCATCACTGGTGGTTGGTGGCTTTACTAGGGTACTGGTTAGGAAATTGTATTAAGCAACATTGGAGTTTAACTGAAGGTACTTAACCAGTAAGAAGCGTACTTTAGGGTAAACGGGGAAAATCATTAGGGTATCAAAAGGATGAGATTTGGGGGAGATCATATAGCAATTTACCCTAATTTTTATTCTATTTTACCTTATCATACGAATTTATCGTTCATAGCTAATAGATATTTCAAAAAGGAGAAAAATAATTTACATGTGTAAGAGATATATCAGACAACAGTCTAATAATTTTTGTTTCCTTATTTGAAATTTAGATAGATCATAATGAATATTGTCGAAGTCATACTTAAAATAAATTATGTTTGCCCAAGCAATATTGATTTGTCATATTGATATATGCATAAAATTCTAATATAAATCAAATAAGTTTTTAAATGAAAGCATATTCTTTCTATAAACTATTAGATAAAAGAATTCTAATATTTTCAAATAAAAAATCATATATCATTATAAATTTAGATTGTGTAACCATTTGTTGCATACATAAGAACATGTTGAACCAATGAGCGATGGCTCAATAGGTATGACGCTTCCCCTCATGAAGAGAGGACGGGATTCGAACCCCAAACGAGAAAATGACTACAAATTAACGTTTTCGGGACAAAGTCGTGGTTTCCTATGGATACGTGTGTGTTGTGTGCCTGTGAGTGTTATGGGCATCGTGTGTGCTTATGTGAGCCTTACGGGCCAATTCCAAAAAAATAGGAAAGAAAGAAAGAAAGAGCGAACATGATGGAAGTAAATACAAATTTGCAAAATTCTAGCTTTTTCCATGAAAACCAGAATATACTTTGCTCATAACTTGTCTCAACCCAAAATCTGCTCAAAAATAAACCACATTACTTATTTGTGCAAGTAAATGACGAGACAAACCCATCAACGCACAAACACTCAAGACATGCTTATATCTTGCTATAGATAAGCTGAATGAAAAGTTTAAGGAAATAAAATTTTAATTTGGCAAAAATTTAGCTTCTCACAGCTGAGGTTCTACACAGAGAACTCATAAGCCTTGATGGGCAATCTGGAATTACAATTCAATTAACATGAATAAACATGTAAGCTATTGTTTTATTTGCCCAGACATTGCCAAAAGAGAGCACTAATGTACTTGCTCAACTTGCCTTAGATCAACTAAAATGGAAAAAAAATGGCCATCCAAATGACATTCACAATACAAAGAACAGAATGGGAAATGATTTCACAAAAAGTTGAGTTTCCAAGATCCATTCATTTGTTTGCTTCGATGAATTCTTTGTATTCCTTCTTCATTTTCACACCAGATACACTCCTGCAACCCCAAAGCATAAGATTAGGATACATAAGCATGCATGATAAATAGAGCATTTACTTGAGGGGGGTTTTCCCGTTTCTTGAAGAGAAAAAAAGAAGAAGAATCATTCAAGATAAAGACCTTAATAACTTGGTGGTTACAATGAAATGCAATCAGAAACTTAAGTTGATAATATTAAGAAAGATTGGCAATAAATTACATCGAACCATCCAGAGATCCAGGGTTTTGAACAAAAGAATCACAAGAAACTAGCCTATTATGAGTAATATACGTTAATGTGGAAATCAAGGGTAATCCTCTCTCTTTATTTTCTTAAGATAATCAGTTGAGCCGTAGCTCACCAACATCAAGGTGAATTTGGTGGTTGAAGATGTGTGCCCAACACCAATATTCTTACGAGGATTTGGAAATTGCATTTTAATCTAACTTGCTCTTAAGACTTGACAAACTTATTATAATCGACCTTGCAGTTCTCTTAGCCTTAAACATCATGAATCCAGATATATCAGTGAAGGAATATAATTACAACTAAGAGGGAGAAATCCACAATCAGTAGGCAGTTGAGTGCTGAAGCAACTTTTTTTAAAATTTAAAATGAGGGTTAAATTATAGGAACTGCCCTTTACTTTTGCCCAATTGGCAGGATAACACCCTGAGTTTTAAGAACTTGCACTTTGCTCCCTATGTTAACAACTGCTATATTTGTTCCCCTCTCCATCAACTTTTAATCCAAAAATACCAGTCGGTAGAAATATTAATCACAAACAATAAGTGAAACAATGCCAGAAAAGTTATCAAGTTCAGGGGTATTCTAGAGTTATTTAACAGAAATAATAACTTTGTTAGGATCTGAGGGGTAAAGTGCAGGTTATCAAAACCAAGGGCAGATTCTTGCTATGTGTGCAAAGGTGAAGGGGGTTTCCTGCAATGTAGCCAAAAATGAATTTACATGTCATAAAAGGAGGCAGACTCTATACAATGGACTGCTCCAACAAACCACATATGATACCTACATGATGAATCAGTGAGTAAAAAAAAGAAACACAAAGAAAGTGAATTAATACGAGAAATGCATAGATAATCGAATTAACAAGATAGTATGGGTGATTTTCTGACCTGAGCATTTCCTTATTTTTGAAAAACTGCACACATGGTGTTCCCATAATACCAGCTGCTTCTGCAACTTCTTGATCCTCCTCTATGTCAATTTCAACGAAATGGACATTCTGGTCAAACTCATCAATCACCTGCACAAAAATGCTGATAATTGATAATCACGTCTAGGAAGTAGCGACACTTCTGCTTGCTCTCCGTGTCCGTGTCCGACACACCAGGTACTTTTACAGTCACTATATGTGAGAAAATATTAACCTAAAAGCAGAAGCCAAAATCTGTTTTGTTTTGAGAAATATGAACATAAAATATCTTCATGGATCAGAAAGTGACTCAATATTCCAAGTCCAGCCAAAGGGATTAAATGGTTTTAGCATATGACCCTCCTGTAACACTGAGTTCTAGTTTAAAAATGTTAACATAAAAATAAAACATCCAAGCTTATTTTGATTTACTCGTCTGAACCAATATGCTATGAATGTCTTTAAAATAAAATGATGTAGTAGGGCCCAATACTACAATACCTTGCTCAGGATTGGCTTCAATGTCCTACATGGACCGCATGTTGGTGCCGTGTATAGAACGCAGATTAGCCTTGGGCTTTCATGGTACAATTTCCTTAGAGCATACTGGAAAAGATAAGCCAAAAAGCAAAGTCATCATTTGATGAGCAGGCATATATTGCATCATAATTCTCATATTCATGACAACTCCATTTTAGTGTAGAGAATTCCAGCCACAAGAATAACAACTAATTAATTATTAGTTATTCATAATAAATACCTGACCCCTGTGCTTGGTAAGTGTAATGTCAAAGCCCATTTGTACGTCCTTATCTGAAATTTCCTTCTTTAGCTCTTCTTTCACAGGCTGTTGAGGAAACATATTGGCAGAAAGGATTTTTTATGACTCGATGACATAGCACAAATTCATTTACGGAATAAGATATGGTAATACTGGTGCACATGTATTATTCATCTCAACCGGAAGCAAATAATTAAGACAAACAAATATAAATTACTAATTCTGCAAAACATGTACATTTAATATTGCAAATGTGGGCAGTGCTCCCTTGAACCAAAACCTTAAAAAGAACTGTGACTTCAATATAGTGCAAACAGACACCGGAAATAGGTCTCTTGCAAAATATGTCATGCTGTATCACTAGGAAATAGAATATAAATTTCGGCATTCGTCGATGCCCTTATGATCTATGATCCATGGACAGATTGACATGATTTGAAGCATATTACCTGGTGAAACTCAACAAGAAGATCATTGGACACCAAATATCTCTCGACAGATAGAGCAGCCACACATCCAGATCCAGCAGCAGTAATGGCTTGTCTCCACTCATGATCCTGCCAGCAAAATTGACAAGAATAACTAGTGAAAATTAGCGGAAAACGTTTAGATGAAGAAGTAGTAGTTGCTGGAGCTATTTCTTCATACAAGTGATTTGTAGAGTAGCTTAAATACGGATATTAGCATTGATGAGAAACACATTCCATTTAGATTTTGCAGCTATGTAGAACAAATTCGGATATGGATATAGGATATAGGATACGATCCAGAATCACGGATTCACAATTTTCCAAAAAAATACGGGATACATTTTATATTGATTTTTTAATTAATATTCAATATAATATTAATATATACATATAAATATATAAATAAAAAAATTCTTATGAAACAATTCTAAGCTAATAAGAATGTGTGTGTGTGTAATAGATCTCTGGTCAGCCACAGTATTCACTACCTCAAGGGAAAGATTTAATTTCTGTGGAGAGACTCCTAATTTTTTCAGTGAGGAATAATTTAATTGATCGGTCCAAAGTGTGTCAAAAAACCAATTTAAATGATCAACGCAAACAAAACCTAAAAACAAATTTAAATGACCAAGCCCGATACGCGAAGCCCATTCGCGAATCGGGGTGAATCATGAAGTATCCGAATTATTTTTTGATTTATTTAATTAAAAAAATCAGGATTGATGACTCCGATACACAAATCCATCCGATTGAAACCACTCCGATTCACGGATCCGATACAATATGAAAGGGGTTTTTATGAATCCATGCTTCATAGTTTTGGAGGAAGTGAATCTAAGAGATGCTCAGTAGAGAACTTATAGTTAAAGTTTATTTACGATATTGTGCTTCCATTTGTATAAATGAATTAGGTTCGATTATTAACTTATTACTTTTGGAAACTTATAATGTCATATCCAACTTTTGCAAATTAATGCTGGTCACAATTTATTTTATGGATGAATATATGCACATATCCATACATATGCAATTTATTCTTGACCGATAAGTCTTGTTTTCTTACCCACAAACTGGCCTTTTAGGATTTTTTCCAAAATGTGCATAAATTCCTTGGCCAAGAACACAGATATAAATGGTTGATGTCAAGTCGACCACCAATCATAACATTTTGTAAAACCGAGTTTGTCTAGTAGCAATTTCCATGATGATGATTACAACATATTAAATCCAGTCTCTCAAATTAGACTGTTGGTGAGACCGAATTCTGCTCAAAGACATCACCATATCCATATCAAGCTTATCATCATAAGTGTAGCAGACTAGCAGTTAAAGAAATATAATGAATAGTGACTGGAATATTGCTACCAGAACACTAAAGTGGAAATATTTTTTTATTTTAAAATTACCTGAACATCGCCAGCAGCAAAGACACCTTCCACGGAGGTTTTAGCAGTTCCTTCTTTGACCAAGATATAACCTGTGCTATCCAATTCAACCTGACCTTCTAGCAACTGGCTATTTGGAGTATGACCTATTCCATAAAATAGACCTTTGACCTCTAAAACTGACTCCTCTCCTGTATCAACTCTTTTTAGTAGTATTCCAGACATCTGGCCTTTGCTGTTGCTGACGACATCCGCAGCCGCAGTGTTGAAGTGCACTGTAACATTCGGGTTGTTGAATACTCTGAAACATTCGCCATAAGCAACCTGTTAAACAAACATTCAGGAAATTGAAAATTTACCGTCATTACAAGTCACAGAAGCAACAGATGGATTGAACATGCAATTCCCTTCACGAAAAGGGGGCAAAGGTAATCTTAAATTAATCTAGGAATGTGCCTAAATTCTCAATTAATATGGCAAACATCCTATGTGCCTAAATTCTCAATTAATATGGCAAACATATCCTACACAAGCAGTGTAATTGACCTGAATGGATCTACTTCTATAACTTTTAGACTGAGTTTTTTAATCAGTATCACTATAGTTAAATTGAATTAAAGATGGATATCGTTCTTGAAGTTTCTGTGTGCACTCTGTTAGAGAATGTGTGAATAAATAATCGTGCAAATTCAGCAGATGTAAGCTCACGCTTCTCAACCCGCCCTACTCTTTATATTTTACCATTAACACTTGGAGGTATCCCTACTTCAACTATAAGAAAGAACATGATACTTGATCCTACATCATGTTTGCCGCTATAATTTGCTAAATAATTTAACCAAGTTTTAATTCTCTTACTGATAAAGCCTAATACAATAATTTGATGATGAATGGTCTAATAAAGAGAACTAAGCAGAAGAGTTACGTAAAGACACAACTCATCTACTTATACAACAAGGATTACATTATCGTACTATTCTCCTTTCCTGTGCTGTCAATAGTCGTGTAACTACAAATGTATATGCAAAAGGCTAATAAGGCTGCAACCTCTATAAGAATAACACTACATCATGAAGAAAGCTTGAAACTTTTGTTTTAAGTTTCATTTAAAGTCGTCTAGAAGTTGATCCACAAGCAGAATTCAAAAATGAGATAAATTAAATTGGGAAGAGAATATTTCAAGGGAAAGAATTAATTCTTGTAATAATGTTGATCATGCTATGTTTATACATATACATTGAGTACGACTATGCTCCTATCGTTAGGATTTGGAAATAAATCCTAACTATTGGATTTGCCTTGGGATGTGTGATATCAATGATGTGATTAATGAGAAACATATGAGATTCTCTTCATAATTGCTATCACGCATCCCAAGTATAATCCAATGGTTAAGAAATGGGTAGGATTTGTGTCTAAATCCTACCGATAGGAGCATAGTCGTAGTCCATACACATATACCCTTAAATATAAACACTATGTATCCAATATCTTCAATCTATTGAACCGAAATTATGAAAGAAAAAAACATGAAAAGCGAAGTACTGCAAAAATGAGGATTGATGTATTTCATGTTTACATTGTTTTAGTGGCATATATTGGTCATGCATGACAACAAAGATTAAAAAGAAACAGTCCAAAAGTTCACAACAAATAACCTGTCTTGCATAGCTTTTGATGCTCGCAGTTGATCTCTGCGAACAAGTAGATGTACATGACGGGCATATTTGGTTAGATACAGTGCTTCCTCAGTAGCTGTATCCCCTCCTCCGACAACTGCGAGAACTTGGCCCTTAAATAGTGGTGATGCCCCGTCACATATTGCACAAGCACTTATCCCTCTACTCCAAAATTCATCTTCACGTGGTAAGCTAAGTCGTTTAGCAGTAGCTCCTGTAGCTACAATCAGACTATGGCATTTCACCTATATAAAAAACAACTGGAACTGTTTAGCAATAAATCCAACTGAAAAAAGTAGCAGGAATGGATTTCGCTCATATTGCTTCATTCGTTTGCTGCATCATCGAAGATGTCTGACATCTAATATGATTAAAAAACAATTCCCTTTGTCTAGCTAATGATATATCAAGTTTGAGACATAACTTCTCATACAAGCACAGAAAGAAATAGTCCTTCAAAGATAAAGACAACAGCATTATGAAGGTCTATGTGACTTGGTGGCAAAGTTGTAAAAAGTGTTAGGCGGTGCCAGGCAGTTGAGGTACCGCCTAGCACCTAGGCGGGCGCTTAAGCACCGCTTAGGCAGTTTTAATATTTTTAGTTAAATATGTTTAGGGATGGAGAGATAAGGTTTTCTAGTGAGGAAAATGATAATTTTGGTGATTAATTAATTAGGTGTGATATGCATTTCTTTTACGTTAAATGGGAACAAAAGCATACCAATTATGACCAATTGCAATCAAAAGGTCAACTTATTAACCAGGTTTGACTCCTTAAGCATCCGCCCAATCGCCCACCTAAACGGCATAGACCGCCTCGGCCACGCTTAAGTGGGCGCCAGGCGGCCCAACCCACTTTAGTACAAAACCCTCTTAATTCGACCGCTTAGTAAAGAGCGAAGCGGTCTTGTGCCTCTTCCACTTAAGCGGACACCAAGACTGCTTTTTACAAGTTGGTGCACATAATAACACAACTTCAGTTAACATTTCAACCATTGAATTTCATAATATTATAGCTGAAAGTCATTCATGACTAGACACAGAACCATAATAATGTTTTTATATTTGAAATATTTAGAAACATGGATAAGAATGTTAGCAGCTTAGAATAATAGAACATCTCTATGAAGCACCAAAAATAGATTTAACCCAATTAACTCGATTAGATTCAGTTAAGAAACTAATATGAATTTTTAAAATTGCATATAGCATAAATTGAACTCAAATACACCCTTAAACATTATAATTTAAACAAATACCTCAAACCAACTTAACTATATTTCTGTTGCATTAAAAATATGTGCTGATTTTCCATATTCACATGGCCCAAAACCCAACATCCTTCTTCTGACACATTTTTCACCTCCCTATTCCAGAATTCTACCTCTCATCGCTTCCATTCTTCACGATATTTCTCAAATATAATAAGTACCATGGCTATTTGCTTGCGATAAATCTTAAAACCAATCCAAGCCCTACCATCCTCTAACTCATTTTTTGCCTCCCTCTCAGCCGCCGCCCACTTGCTCCCTCTTTCATGCTCACAATCTTTCTATACTCATCATTATATCCCATCAAGATCTCTTCTTTCTCCTCCTCTCTCTAGAACGCTACTGAACTACAATGGGGGTACCAATTAACAATTGAGGAGCTATTCTAAATCTACATCTTATCAAATTTGTTTCAAAACCAGTTTCGGGACAATTCAAAAATCCCAATGAAACTCACAGAAAAGCAAATCACTCCTCTCTTTATTTGATCTAAGGATTTTTTTTATTCTATTACAACTAGACTGACAATCTGTATTGTTAACTCTTAAAACATGTATTGGTTCATTTCTGATTCTTTTTCCTCTGCTTTCTCACATGGTCAGAGGGGTATAATTTACACTGGTTTATTCTAACTTGTGACTTTTTGCTTATCTATTGGCTATTCCGCCGGTCAAGTACCACATACCAACATCCCATTCTAGTGAGTTTTCACTTCACTGTAATCGTATGCTTCGACCAAGATGATATGCATTCATGTATCTTTTGGTTACTAAAAGTCTAAAACTAAGCGCTTTCTCCCTGTTTCCCAATAGGAACAGCTAGATGTAGTCGATTTTAATTGCGAGCCGCACTACTGGTTCTCGCCTCTATTTGCATTTTGCAGTACAAGTTGATATTTACCACTTGCAACAACCCTTTCCTTGTCTCCTGCTATGTAAAATGCCTCTATGTCCACTCAGAAATTTTTGGGCCTGGGCTCCTTATTTAACACGAATATGAATCTATCATATGTGTGCTTTGTAAGTTATAACTCTAGTTTTCCTTGGCCTTATCATGTGTGCCAAAGATCCAATATTACTTGAGGAAGATTTCATTCAAACATTGGAGACACGTCTATATTGGATATTTTGCTTGATCAGGAAGACCTTTATGGCTTAGGATTTCCTTCCTCAACAGTCCTCGTTCCATTTCAAACACCTCAGCAAAATGATTGTTGAATGCATTATGATGTTCTTGAGATACATTGTATTCCATCTATGCTTCTTTTAATGTTAAATTGTGTGGTCAGAACATGTGTTCATACCATAAATCATACTCTCCAAAGTTTTGTCTCGAAGATCCCCATAGGGGTAGTTATGTCTAGCACTCCAGTTATATCTCCAAAAAAGAAACTCCATTAGCACTCGTGTTCAAAGATGATGAAACTTGAGGAGAAAATTGTAATCTAATTAAAGAGGAAAAACGATAACATGGCAGTATGCATTATATCCAAATGCTTATTGGACTTGTGTCAATTTTTCTAGCTCGGTGCTAAAGTCATGAAGCATATAGATATATCTCTAAAAATAAGTCCGAACAATTACAGAAAAATATTCATAGTAAATAAAGTTCACCTCTCTTTCACTGCTCCTGATGGTGAATGGGCTAGTCTTCACATCAATTGACTCAACATCTTCTTGAAAAAGTTCCGCACCCCAACGTTCAGCTTGCCGCCGCATCCTAGTAATGTAAATATTAAATTTAATTATACACGAATGAGAGGGCGATTTATATTTTATTTATGAGTGTACACGGGCTTTTGATACAAGTAGGTTCTAACAATAAGACTCAAACCTTGTTGAGATTTGTCCCGTCTTATATCTTATACCAATGCACTTCTCATATTTTTTCCAATGTGGGACTAGTTTAGTCCACACATCTCAACACTCCCCCTCACGTGTCATGTGGATCGTACAGCGCACAAAAGCTCAAAGTCTGGTACGAAGGCTCGGATCACACATAAGAGAGCATGAAGACTCAAGAGATGCACAAGGTTAAGAGAGCATGAAGAGTCGAAGAGAGCACGAAGGCTCGAAGAGGTGTGTGTTAAAATACAAATCCACGAATGTTATCAATCTAGCTCTGATACCATATTAAATTTAATTATACACAAATGAGGGCGATTATATATTTTATTTATGAGTGTATACGGGCTTTTGATTTAAGTGGTTTCCAACAATAAGACTCAAGCCTTATTGAGATTTGTCCCAGCTTATATATTATACCCATGCACTTCTCATATTTTTTCCAATATGGGACTATATTAATTCACACATCTTAACACTCTCCCTCACGTGCAACGTGGTTGTCACGTGGATCATACAGCGCACGAAAGCTCAAAGTCTCACATGAAGGCTCAGATCGCACACAAGAGAGTATGAAGGCTCGAGAGATGCACAAGACTAAGAGAGCACGAAGCCTCGATGAGGTGTGTGTTAAAGTACAAATCCATGAATGTTATCAACATTGCTCTAACACTACGTTAAATTTGATTATACACGAATGAGGGGGCGATTATATATTTTATTTATGAGTGTACACGGGATTTTGATATAAGTGGGTTCCAACAATTTATTAAGGTTTGTCTTAAGCCTTATTAAGGTTTGTCTTATTTTATATCTTATACCCATGCATTTCTCATATTTTTTTCCAATATTGAACTATTTTAATCCACATATCTCAACAGTAAAGTTATCACACAAGTATGGAAATGGTCGTTATTTCTACAAAACTTATTGTTAGAGACTACTATACAATTGTACAATACCAACTATAAATCACTAGATTTCGGCACATGCAAATGCATGTGTTAGTGAAGAAAATCTCTAATCGTAAATAGGAAAGAGTCCCTTCAAAACGGTTGGGATTCTCGAAGCCTTTGAACTAGGGGTGAATTTGTAACAGTTTGAAGGTTGTAGCACAATATGCACCACCCACCATGAAACCAAATTCCCAAGTCATTTTTCAAAAAATTTGCATCAAGGGAACACATAGCCTTTGAACTGAAAAATTGTTCCGCATGTAACAACCAACATCACAACTTGCAAATCCAAAAGAAGAAGCATGCATTCTAAGTAGAGATTGTATCTAGAATAGTGCAATACCAACTTTAAACACATGAGGC
The DNA here is from genome assembly GCA_030015575.1 of Agapanthus africanus. Classification (NCBI taxonomy): domain Eukaryota; kingdom Viridiplantae; phylum Streptophyta; class Magnoliopsida; order Asparagales; family Amaryllidaceae; genus Agapanthus; species Agapanthus africanus. The sequence continues at coordinate 750,730,154 of JASDDO010000022.1, read as the reverse complement.
TATTTTACCTGTCCATCAGATCAGGGCCAGTAATTCCATCAGGAAACCCAGGAAAATTTTCGACCTCGGTGGTCGTCATCAATTGACCTCCTGGAACACCACCCACTTGATACCCTTCAAACACCAGAGGCTTCAAATTTGCACGAGCCGCATAAATTGCAGCCGTGTATCCAGCTGGACCAGAACCAATGATAACCAAATTCTCGACTCCTCCAGAAGAAACTGTAAGAAGTATTCAGCCATAAAGAAACTACATCTCTAGTTCCATTAATATAAATAAATAAACATGCATCCTACAGTACAATAAAGATATATGAGCAACATAGATTTTATAGGATGGCTATTTATAGACATTACTTAAACTTGGCAATCGACATAATGTTGATCTACAATTTACAACCACAGAACAGAAACGTATATGACTTATCAAGGACTGCATAAGCATACTAATTATATCGATAACGAGCATTTTCTCTAGACAATGAGTATATACATGAGGGGGCATATGATCTAAGTTATAAAGACCATGAAACACATCAAACATAATATGGAAATCTAGTATGGAGGTAGGAAAACTGGAGTTTATTTTAGGGTAAATTTTAGAAACCACCAACTTTTTAGGTAGATAACACCATTAAAATTTTAAAATGCCATAAACCCCCCTGAAGGGCATTTTCGTAATAAAAAATGAAATGTATTTTTTGTCAAAAAAAAAATGCCTTATTCCGTTCATTTTGAGGCTATTTAGTCTATATACAAGGAATTTTGGGGTTATTCGGTGTAATTGTGGCTTGTACGAGTTAATCAAACTAACAATTTCAAACAACATTGGTAGTTCGGGAGGGGGGAGGGGTTATAGCATTTTTAAGTTCAATGGTTTTATCTCAAAAACCCCGAAAATTCGATGGTGTTTAATAATATTTACCCTTATTTTTTAAGTGGTGGTAGAGGCTATGTGAACCCTAATTTGCAGGCTCTACCTCCATTTAAAAACTCAACTTTGATGGGTGTTTGTCTCTTAAGTTTCCTAAACTCCAAAATGTTGTGTTGGGGTTATCTAAACTCCAAAATGGGAGTTTCCTTTGGGGTTTAGAAAACTTTGGTTGGATTGGAGTTATCTAAACTCCGGTTATCTCAGCTTTGGATTTTAGGTAACCGGAGTTTTCTAAACTCCAAAATACATGCCAAGCATGGTAGAGTTGGGATTTTGGAGTTAGGTTTAGATAACTTTCCGAAACTCCGATTATCTAAACTCAACTCCATTGCCAAACAAGGCCTAAATGCCTGGACGCCCATCAAATGGAAGAACTTGAAAACTATATGATTTTTCCCCTTCTTTTTGTTTTTTCTTTCATTCCATCCTATATTAAGGGTTTGAAAGTTAATGCAAAAGCCTCCAGATTTCATGAAAATTTGTACTTGTACTGATAACAACTTTGAAACAATTTTATTATGAAACTAAAAGGGAAAGAAAAGATTTTGGAAATACCTATAGGGCTCTCCTCTTGCGCGGTGGAAGAGGCGGCGGAGACAACGAGGGGAAAACGAAGGGGGCGGCGAAGACGAAGCGAATGGCGCCTTGAATAGGGGAAAGAATTGATGGTGGTGGAGTTTTTGAAGGAGAAAGAGGAGCGACATTGAGAGGACGAGGGCGCCGCCGCCACCATCCCTGTCCCAAGTATCGCCGCCGCCATTCGTTTCGCTTTAGTTTCTCAATGTTATCATACAAAATCGGCCCCAAAACGATGAGGAGAGAGAGGGGGAGACAAAGAAAAGAGTTTTATCTATTTTATTGGCGGAGAGAAGAAGTTGTGTCTTGCTGTTATCAGCATCCCAACCTCTCTCATTGTTTTTTTATTTCATTTTACCCTTTTTATCCTTTTCATTTTTCTTCAATTATGTTTTTTTTTTATGATTATGTTATATTGTAGATTCATTTGCGGAGGGTTTTTAACAAATAAGGTCCCTATATTTCCGGAACCAAAGGATATTTTGTGTTCCACATGCAATGCATCGGGGTAAAAGAATGATGAAAATGTGCTTGCATTTTATAGGATACAAATTGCTTTCTCTTTGGGTTTTTTTTTTCCTTTTGAACGAAGATTGTATATAATGATATATCATGCACGAAAAATTCTCCTGTTTTTCAGGATTTAGTTAGGAAAAGACTGTACTATTTATTGTCAGATCCAATATACAACTGCTTACGCCAAAATTTGACTAAAAAAATAGCAGCCGACAGACTCTTAATAGTTTGGCTACTTACATTGACGAGGAACTAAAATCATAAGCAAAACATACAATTCAACTAAATAAAAGGGTCCGGCTAAATAGCATTGGCTCCAACATGTAACTTGTAAGACGTGCTCAAGAACATGGGTTGAATCATGCGTGATGGAGGTCCTTTTCGGGTCTCCCTCGGATGTTGTCTTCTGTCGATCTCCCGGTGGATTTGGGAGGTGATCTCCTGTTTCGTGTGGGTCTCAGTGGGTTTTGAGGAGATTGATGGTTTGAGAAGTTTAGCGCCGAGTACCTGCAAAGAAGTCTCGGGGTGGTTTGGTACCACCGAGGACCCTCCGACGATCAAGTTAGCACTAGATCCGAGAAGAGTAACGGCTAAGTGGAGTAGAAATGGCTTACTTGACCCCTCTGTGATAGGGGTTTATATAGTGGTGTTCATACCAGAATATTGCATTTTATACCGCCCATTCTTACGCTCGTTTGTTTATAGGCAAGTGCTTTTAATTAGTGTTTGCTACATATTTGCAGGATACTGGTTCTCAACTCTAAACAGTGAAATTCATGGAAAAGTACGACAAATTTCGGATTACTGCCAACCACAGATAAAACACGGGTCTCCGCTCTCTATCCGTGTGTTGCCACATACTAGTTTAAGGGACAAAATGGCAAATCGATGTCATTTTCATGCACAAAGCTCAATGTCAACACAAGATCCAACATATCTACGCGGAGCTCGAGGAAATCATGGCAAAAGATCCAGATCACATCACCTTTTGATCTATTGAAATTCTGGAAGAATTGTGAAGAGATTCTGAGAAAAGTACTATATCACACTGAAAAGGACCACAAACCAGGGGATCCGACAAAAGATGAAGGCACAAGCCTTCTAAAAGGCCGCGGAACCGCGGCATAAGCGCGCTTAGGCCGCGGAACTGCGGCCATGTGGGCTCCGCACTTGGTCAAATTTCAGGGGCAGTTTTGGAATTTCATATATTGACAGATTGTTGCCCTAGGTTCTCTGTTTCCTGCCTATAAATTGCCCAGAACTTGCCAAGCCAATGGTGTTCTTTTCATGCCCTCTTTTTGTTAGTTTTTAGTGTACTTCTTCTTCTTCTTCATCTTTTCTCCATTAAATTGTTGTGAGAGCTTTTGAGTGGATGTTAAATAAAGATGAGGGTTATTTTATATCATTCTTTTTGGTTAGCTTCCCCCTTGAGCTCTCTATCTTAACTTGATCTTGCAACCTCTTAAGTGAGCTTGCAAGTTTAAGGTTTGGTCATTGATCTCAAGGGGTTGTATCATTTTGGAATCAATAATGTTCTCTCTTTTGTGCTTCATTCTCCATGAGTTCTTTGCCTTTTCTTGATCTTGCAACCTCTTAATTGAGCTTGGAAGTTTAAGATTTGGTTATTGAACCCATGTCTTGTTTTGGGTTCTATGGTTCCTAGTTTCATTTCTTGTTCATTTACTTTCTTGCACTTTAATACTTGCTTTACTTTCATGCACTTAAATTCCATGCACTTTTAATTACTTGCTTGTAATCTTTTCTTTTCTTTGTTTATCTTTTCTTTTGTTCTTTTTGGTTCGTTTTGTGAATGATTGTAATATGTTGTTGTTAAGAATAAATACAATATTGTAAGTTAAGGTTTCATTCCTCATTTCCTTTTCCCGTTATTTTCCTTTGAACTCCGCCCAAACGTTACGCAAGCGCTTCGTTAGGCACCCTACCCTACCAAGGTAACGGTGATTCCTAACTGCGACCGGTTGCGTTCGGTTTGGCCGGAGGCGAAAGCAAGAGACAAAAACGGAAGGACAAGGGTAAATAAGCTGGATTCCACGAATACCGTGCTTAAATCCCCTAATCCACGTTATTTCCGATTGCCCTAGCTTCAATTAGTCAAGACTCGGCTTGAGTGCGGATTTCTTTAGCTTACACTTTCGTATCTTTTTCTTAACAACTTTATACTTGCATATAAAACACATAGGTTAGAATTGAACAAACATATACACATTCTTTATTGACTCGTCTAAAACTCGAACGGACATACAACCATCTCTCTGTGGATCGACCCGTGCTCAACCGGCTAGCTGCAAAGCGACACCGTCCTGATCGCGGTTATACTTTAGAACTTTGAACATCCGACACGCCAAAAGCATGCGATCAAGTGGCGGCAGCACGCAGCAGCAGGCGCGGGAATCTCGCCGGCAGTTACGGTCCCGAGGTCAAGCCCGCGTAAAGAGCGGATCGCCCATTAATAGGGATCGTGATGGCGTGGAACGTGGGATGTTGCTGGCGAAGAATCTGCGCGCGGCGAGATTTGCGGAGCGACGGTTACGCCTGTGAGTGGTGGAGTTGGTCGGTCGGAGGGACCGAGGAAGACGGCCTCGGCTGGGAAGCTCGGAGACGAGCAAGAGGGCCGAAGAGTCTTGGTCCTATGGCAGATCGGGGCGAGCTGAGGGGCCGAGGAGGCCAATTTGCAGGGGGCTCCGAGGAGGGCCAGCTTGTGCTTGCGGGTCGGGTACAGGGGTGGCCTGGTCGGCCTATGTGGGCCCTTTCTTCTGGGTCTTTGGGACACGTCATCTGCCACGTGTCCTGATTTTGAAGATCGCCAATATTGAGCATCATCATTAGCCCCCCACTCTTGTCCCGACCAGCTATCGGGTCGGGTCAGGAGTGGACTGCCGGGCCGCCCGGGGTAAACTCCCTCCTAAGGTTTCGTTGGGACGCGTTCCCGGGCTGTCAGCTGTCTTTTCTGTCAGCGAGTCAGGGCGAGATCTCTGCATTTAAGGAAGGTGCGCCGGTTCGTGCATCCTGTCACTGAAGCGACGGTCCACATGTCAAGTATCGGTTGACCGACGCGACGTATGCAGGCCTGCGGCGCCTGATGGGATGCGGCCCAGTGTGGGCATGACATGTGGAGCGATCGGAGCCATTTGGACACGAGGAGGCGTTTTGGCGGGAGACGAAGGGCGCCATTGGATGAGGTCGCTTGCGGTGATAAATAGGGGCAGGGCCCGTTTCGAGGCCCCTACTCCTTCATATTTCCCCGTTCTAGGTCCTGGTTGCTCGGCGCTCGTCTTCTTTCTTCCGCTTTCATTTCCCGAGGATCCCTCTTTTCAAGGTTAGATGTCTTCCTTTGTAGAGTCAATAGATGTCGTAGGAGTAGGTTCTAGGGACCCTTTAGTTGAGCCTGAGTCCTCCCGGGGAGTAGGGGTCGGATCCTCTCCCCGGGATCGTGCGGCAGGGGCAGCCCCCACGGAGGAGGCGGTAGGTACTGCCCCCGGTGCCTTGTGTTGGGTAAGGCATGAAGATGAGCTCGCCAATGCTCGGGCTCGCTTCCACATCCCCTCACGTTATACGCTTCGTCTGGCCAAGGAGGGAGAGAGGGCAGACCTAGTACGGGGCAGGGAGATCGCCCTGTATTTGGAAGCTTTTTGGGATGGAATGCGCCTGCCCTTCTCTCCCGAGGTCGTCGAAACGCTAAACTTTTTCGGGTTAGCCCCTGTCCAGTTAGTGCCGAACTCGTGGAGGATTCTCCTCGGGTTCCTGATCCACCTGAAATTACAGGCGGTTCCCTTCAGCCTCTCTCTCCTTGATTCTTCACTCGTCTTCAAAAATCACCCTGGTGGTCGAGCGGGCGACCCGAGGTGGGTCTACCTCTCTTTCAAAAAGCGACAGGGGGGCGCCGCCGGGACAGGGGTTGTCAGGACCCAAAGTTTGGCCTGTGACCGGCACTTAACCACGTAACATCTACAGACGTAACGCGACTAAGTAAACCGAAACCCAGAAATCAAAAACCATTAAAAGCAGCGAGTGTTGAAAACATTGGTTTAAAACATTTAGAAAACTCGAGTAAAAATCATTAAAGTTTGTTATTTTCTTAAAAATTTCGGCAGCACCTCCTTTGTAAAAACTAGCCCCGAAACCGGGTACAAGACATGATATAAGTAAAAATGACATATAATAAGAATGGAGCATCCCCAAACGGGAGCAATCACGTCCAACGGCGGAAGCAACCACCACAATAACAATATACGACGGCGTAGCGAAGAATGAGCAGAATAAGTGAAAAACATCACAAAAGATAAAACTGCATAAATAAAGCCGGCTCACACGAGCTCGACATCCAGAATACAAAATAATAATATATATCGTCCTCACAACTGGTCTCTAAGTCAATACATGAAATGGTAGATGGAGAGTACTAGATACAATAGAATATGCAAATGGAAAATAAACGGATACCGCAAAAACCCACGTATAAGCAAACGGCTCACACGCCAACTGCAGTGGTATCCATAGCAAAAAGATACAAGGAAGTAGCCCTGCCGCAACTACTCTGAGGGTCGACCTGCAAACACTGTGGCACAACAGGGGTGAGTTTCCAACTCGTGAATAGTAGATAACATATAAAGGTAATCGCGAGTATGCACGTACTGCGATACTCTAACATGTGCAAACAGATAACATCTATATGATGAGCTGGGTACGCAATAATCATGCATATCAAGTGCAATCTAATAACATCTATATGATGAGCTGAGTACGCAATAATCATGCAAAGTACTCTATCAGGTACTACGACTACATGATACAATGCATAACAGGGAATGCTGAGCATGGGATAAAATATCATCTATACGGATCATCAACGTGGAAAACCCCCAGTGTCTATCAAAAACACCCTAAAATCCCGATAACTCAGGCGCCGTCACTCTATACGGCCCTCGATCCTGTAAATCTCATAGAAGCGGGTGCCCAACACCAGCACCCAAAAACATCATGAAATACTCGTGTCCAGCAGCGACACACAAATCCTCATCTATCGGGCTCCGTCAGTCCGGATCGGCCCACGGGCTCCGTCTGCGGAATCGGCTCTCGGCTTCGGCAGTACGGGTCGGCCCATATCCATCTCTCGACTCTGGTCTGTATCCTCCGGATAACCGCCAGGTCTAACTAATCACCGGTAGGTAGTAGTCCCTCTGCCAGGCTCACCGTCTGTATACATAGCATCATTTTCTTGCCCCGGGGTACCATACCGAGTCTACCATGTACCCGCAATCGGCCTCATCCAGCTCCTCGATTCGGGTTCACATGTCACACGTCTCAGAACCGAGAAAACGCATGGTGGACGCACAGAAATATTGTATCAAGACAAACCAGATTTTCAAAACAGTGCACATTTTCTTAAAATAATACCACGGTTCTCAAATCCAGAAATCAGAGGAAATCCAAAGCTCAATGCGTAAATCCATGCAATGTGTCGTATGCCACTAAGAGTAAAAAGGGAAAGCCGCTCTTTTAAATGGATCCAGTTTTGAAAATATCTCATGCGGTTCCTATTTTCTAAAAATCAAAGCCAGTATCATCCATCTATGTGAAATATGTATGTATATAGGTATAGATGTGCAAGTGGATATATACGCATATATGAGTGTATCAATGTATATGTGCACCAATATGGATATACAATGTGTATGTGCGCAATATAGATATATCAATGTATGTGTGCACCAGTATGAATATACAATGTGTATGTGCGTAATATGGATATATCAATGTATATGTGCACCAGTATGAATATACAATGTGTATGTGCGCAATATGGATATATCAATGTATGTGTGCACCAGTATGAATATGCAATGTGTATGTGCGCAATATGGATATATCAATGTATGTGTGCACCAGTATGAATATGCAATGTGTATGTGCGCAATATGGATATATCATGTCTAATCAATGATGCGGTAATCAAAATGATGTATGGTTCGAAGCAATCCTATAGTGCGAGTGTCATGGCAATTACTAACGGTGTGGGTGTAACATACAAATAGTGCTCGTGCAGCTTGAACCGTTAGTGACAATGCGGTGTTACATAGCTACTATTTCTATATGCAACAAAAATGGGTACGCTACAATACTACATGTGCGCAAGCAATATACATATAAATATATATATGTGTGTGTGTGTGTGTGTCTACAATACCCTATCAAGCCCTGACGCTTAACGCCATACGGGCGATTTCCCCGTAGATGTTAAATCTACCCACTGTGATCTCGTGCTAAGTGTAGCCGACTATCTGCTTTCCCTTCTTTGCGGCGTCCGAAGTACCCGCCTGCGAACCTATAAATTACACAAAGAATACACATAAGCTAACATCCTGCAAAAACGCGATATTAAAACAAAACGAGAAACTCGCGTCGTGAACTAAACGCGTGTGTATACGTAGCGTGTGTGCATACGCCAAAAACCAACGCGACACGCTGTGGCACACAGCGACACGCTGTGGCACACAGCAAACCAACTCAACTCGTATCGTACGTGTCGCGCAAGTTCCGCTACGCAAATAAAAGGTAAACAGTCCCGGATTTAATCTGGAGAAAAAACAAGAAAATCAAACAAGACCAAACCTCTCACAATACCTATAGCAAGCTAACTACAAAAATCCAACAAATTCCCAAACAATTGGGCCGGCCACCATAGGGGTCATATAAGCCAAAAACCGGTGAAAGGGGTCTAGGTTTCTACACTATAATCCTAACACTATGTATAGCCTAATGTATATGTTTGCTTACTAAAATTACTACCCTAGATACAACAGATTTTACGTATCCTAAAGTTTAGTTTAAAAACGTTTTAAAACACTAAATTGCGACACTAAGGTATTTTGTGAAATCAGGTGAAATTACTTGACTTAAGTGATATCAACAACACATATTAGAGCTAATTTAACCATAAAAATTGTAATTTAACAGAATCCTACCTAAATCATCAATCATCACAACACCCTCAAAACACTAAGATAAGGTAAACCACCCCAGATTCTGTCCACAGTAAAAACCCAAAAACCAAACAATACCAAACTCAGACAAAACCTACAGGCACCCCTAGCTAAAGCACAACCACTTAACTCATCATAAGGGCCGGCGACGCCGGAATTAGAGGGTAGGTCGTCGGATTTTTGGGAAGGGGGTGGGCTCGAAAATCAACACAGCACTCATTAAGGCCTGCATACTATTCTGAACATGTTTGCTAAGCTAGAAAATAAACATGGTTGCAGCAGATCTCATATATCCTACAACTTGCCTCAAAACCGTATTTTAAAAGTTCAAATTTTAGACTTTAAGATGATTTAGCTAAATCTAGTGATACTACTAGGTTAACACGGCACTAATAACACCTACCTAAGTTAATTAAGCCATAAAAACTCTAACATGGCCAAAAACCCACTTAAACTACAAACTAGCACTAAAAACTCATATTAAACACTAACCGAAGCTAAATAACATATAAGCTTAGCAAAAAGGAGTTGAGTTTAGAGATTATACCTCTAGGGATCCTAAGTGCAAGGAGAAGGAGGAGAAGAAGAAGGAGGAGGAGTTCTGCTCTGCTGCTGCTGGTGCTGGTGCTGGTGCTGCTGCTGGTGCTGGTGCTGCTGTTTTTGCTGCTGCTGCTTTGCTGTTGTTGTTGTTGGATGCTGCTGCTGCTGCTGCTGTTGCTGGGGTATGGGTGTGTGTGTAAGTGAGAGGGAAAATAATAATTGTTTTGAAACAAAGGAATGAGAGTCAACCCCTCTCTCTCTCTCCTCATTAACTACAAGCATGGCTCACCTCATCATGCTCTCTCTCTCTCTACCCAAGTCAACTCCCAAAACACCACAATTGAAAAAAACTAATACACTTACTAAATTCAAATTAGCTTAATAAAATGGGTTAGTCCACCATGGTTGTCTAAACATGGTTTAACCCTAAACTTAACCCTAATTTACATGCATGTTTACCCCAATCAGAGCAAAACTCTGTTCAAATTCCAAGACGGGAAACGAAACAACGCTTCTGTTTCCCCCAATCAGAGCAAAGCTCTGCCTTGAAATTAAAGTTAAAATAATTGAAGCAACGCTTCAGATTCCTTGCGCTCCGCGCAACGCGCCACGTGTCAAAAGCTGACATGCCAGCGCAGCGCCCAAGGCAGCGTACCCAATCAGAGCAAGGTTCTATTTAAAATGAAAATAAAGGAAGCAACGCTTCAGCTGCGCTGCGCTCTGCGCCGCGCGACACGCGGCAGCGCAGTTGCGCTGCGCTCTGCGCCGCGCGACACGCGGCAGCGCAGGTGCGCTTGCGCCAACTGTACCAGCACTAAAACAGAATTAAAATTCTAGAAAGATCTTTCTGATCTTATTAAAACAAGAAGATTATTTTCTGTAAAACAGAAACCCTTGGATCAAAGATCCAACAGTAGGGAAAAATCCCTAAATCACTCAGAGAAAGATCTCTTTAACTGATTTAACAAATCAAATGGCACTATAAAAAGCCCCCTAGACCCTAAGTCTAAAAGACATTAGCACACAGAGAATTCACAGAGCTCTTCTAAGAACTTTGAGAAGAATTCAGAAAGAAAGAAAGAAAAAGGTAAAACCTTTAGAAAAAGAAGAATTTTCTTCTGAAAAGATCAATGATCTAAGAACAAGATCAAAGATCTTCAATAAAAATGATAATATTAATAAAAAGAAGTAATAAAAGGCATTGCCTTTTGATGAACCATTGGTTCTGGAATCTTAGAAGATTCTCTTCTTTGATCCAAAATCGGATCAAGATATTGAACAGTGCCCTGCACTTGAAAAAATTGCACTTTTACGCTCTCGGGTTGGCGCAAGCCACCAGAGAGCGCCACGTGTCAGCCCCAGAATAGAATGCGCTATGCGCTTCTAAAACAGAGCACTGCTTGTAGGGTTCCTAGGCACTCTTGTGAAGGTTCATAAAGTATCAAACATGCCCGAATAAAATTTTAGATGTGCCGAACAACCCAAAGCCGGGATCTTTGCTAGATTATTAGGGTTTAACATGTAAGATAACATCTTTAAACCTAAGTGTGAGGGATTACAAATTTTGTAGTCCGCTCCTTCGCTTCACAAGCTCCGAGTAGAAGTCCCTTCGCCGCGATCCACGATCTCTCGGACTCAAGAGAGGCTCCACCACTCGAACGATCCATGCTAGCTTGTAGTGTTCCGCTTCTCCGATGATCTACGTCGAAATTGCTATAACCCAAGCTTTCTCACTCTAATAAGGTGAACACCCTAATCTAATGGGCTAGATTAGATGAGGATGATGGAGTAGTATTTATGCTTTCTTTTTATATCATTTTCTCACAAGAACTCATCACAAAAGAAATCACAAGTGAGCTTTCTCAAAAACTCAAGAAAGAAGAAGATGAAGAATAATGAGAATAATCCTTTTGTGATGAATAGTAGATAAAAGTATAAGATTGATTATGGAACCATGGTCAAGGATGAGAGGCTAAACCTTTGTAGAGAATAAACTAGAGCTAGGGTTTGGTTAGGTTAAGTATGAGTCAAGGATAAGTATCAACCATAATATCTTAACCAAGACAAAAAGAAATCCTTCTAGAATAATCAAGAAGAAGCTAACCCTAATCAAACCCCAATCTCTTTTTATCATCCCTAAACATGTTTCATAATAAATCATATCATGTCACAATAATATATATCACATATATATTATATATTTGCAACAAAAGAAAATAATACAATTAACATATATCGCATATATATCAATGTATTAATCCGGTGAGAAAATGAAATAATAAAGCGAGCCAATATTAGACAATGTAATATAATATATCATATATATCATTATACATTAAATCATCGAATCAACACTTGATCCGACGATCCGGCTATATCGAATATAACCGACTAATATATCATGTACCGATTCATCGAATCAACACTTGATCCGATGACCTGGTTCATATCTAAATATCGCGAGAATATAATACGGTATCTCATATCGCATTATCCTCGGTCCTGCACATATCGCATATGTGCCTCTACTCCGTTTTGCCTGAGCCAAGAAACCTCTGTGTAGGACTCTAAAGAATCGTCAATACGCCGGTAGCAGGTGATGATCATATCAAACACCCACAAGCTGCAAGCGGTTAGCTAAACGTAACAGCCACCCAGGTATTGAGCGATTAGAAGATCAACAAGCTAGCCTGTCCGTTCTCCTGTGAATCCAATGAGTAACACTCCCGTATAGTCCGGTCTGTTCGTTTGATATGTCGCATATCAAGTCTAGGGGTGGTATACGTCAGACCCCAGTAACCGATAAGTCGTGTCGATGTGAGGCTCATAACAGGTCGAGAAATTACTGGTAACACTTACCAGTATATCTCTATATCAGCCCTGGCCAGGGACTTCCAGTTATAGCCAATCGAACACAGCACAACATCAACTCCCTATACCGGGAGAGACGAATCCCCTCCTATTGCTCATTGCCTCCATGTGATTCGGGACTGTACCCAAAAGCCACCGTTTTGCACGCCCTCTTGGACGTGGTAAGGTGGAAATCAAAGCACAGTGGGAATAACACAAGACTCTATGACGATCTCGGGTCTACAGACTACCCTGTACCAGTGTCACCGGAGAACTGCCATCTGACTTGTGGTATATCACCATCTGGGAGTTCTCGGTGAGTCCGTCCAGTGTATCCAGTCTCCACTGAGCACCCGTATACCATCCTTGATGTCAAACACCGATGGATATGGGATCATCCATCGCCCATCATATGGGTCAAGATGCGTATATGTTAGTCTACTCTGGTGTATCGATGCCCCGTCTCGATATACCCTCGACTAGGAACATTTATAGGATGTACTCATCGACTACCGTGGCCCCACTAGTATGATCTCATCATAATCCTAGTAGTCGAGTACAGATCCTAAGGGTTTTATCAACATGTGAGAGAAAGACAGTAAACTAATACAAGTCAACATGTTAAGATAAAGTGAAACCAAATAGCATACTATCATGACGAGCAAGAAAGTCCTCTCTGTATATATCTAAGCATTCATCATAATATACATCATATGTACAACAATGGCCTCTAAGGCATATACATAACTAACAATCTCCCACTTGCACTAAGGCCAGCTGCTGTAGTATCTCATACCTAGCATCCCGAATAATCTCTCAAACTGTATCTGGGGAATAGCCTTCGTGAGTGGATCCGCAGTGTTATCCTTCGTATCTACTCTCCTGACCTCGATCTCCCGGCGATCAACTATCTCCCTGATCAGGTGATACCGCCTCAGAATATGTCTGGACTTCTGATGAGACCTGGGTTCCTTGGCCAAAGCCACAGCTCCATTGTTATCGCAATACAGAGGTATTGGATACTCAATGGATGGAACCACACCAAGTTCACTAATGAACTTCTTCATCCAGACAGCCTCTTTGGCAGCATCGTTGGCAGCGATGTATTCAGCCTCCATCGTCGAGTCTGCAACGGTATCCTGTTTGGAACTCTTCCAACATACCGCCCCTCCATTGAGGGTAAAGACAAATCCCGAGTGCGACTTAGAGTCGTCCTTATCACTTTGGAAGCTGGAATCGGTAAAGGACTCCACCCGGAGTTCTCCGTTACCATACACCAAGAACATGTCTCTAGTCCTTCGCAAGTACTTGAGAATGTTCTTCACAGCTGTCCAGTAACTCTCTCCAGGATCTGCTTGATACCGACTCACTACACTTAGTGAGTATCCTACATCGGGTCTGGTACATAGCATCGCATACATGATAGAGCCTACTGCCGAAGCATAGGGCATCCCTTGCATGCGAGCTCTCTCCAAATCAGTCTTGGGAGACATCTCTTTGGAGAGAGTGAGTCCAGAGATCATGGGTTGGTTCCCAAGCTTGGATTCTTCCATACTAAACCTCTTTAGTATGGTGTCAATGTACCTGGATTGGGACAATCCCAGTATCCTTTTGGATCTATCTCTATAGATCCTAATCCCCAATATGCAGGAGGCATCACCTAGATCTTTCATTGAGAATCTTTGTGATAAGAAGAGCTTGACTGATTGCAGCATAGGAATATCATTTCCTATCAAGAGTATGTCATCCACGTATAATACGAGGAAGACAACCTTACTCTCTGCTACCTTTTTATAGATACAAGGTTCATCTATATTTTTGATGAAGTCAAACTCTTTGACTACAACATCAAAACAGATGTTCCAACTCCGCGATGCTTGCTTTAACCCATAAATAGATTTAAGCAGTTTGCACACCTTTCCGCTGCTCCCACTATCTACGAAGCCCTCTGGCTGAGTCATGTATACGCACTCTTCTAAATCACCATTTAGAAAGGCGGTCTTAACATCCATTTACCAGATTTCGTAGTCATGGTATGCAGCAATGGCAAGTAAGATCCGGATGGACTTAAGCATAACCACTGAAGAAAAGGTTTCGTCATAATCCACACCTGGTCGTTGACGAAAACTCTTTGCTACAAGTCTAGCTTTGAAAGTCTCAACTTTTCCATCTACACCAAATTTCTTTTTAAAAATCCACTTGCTCCCAATGGGTTTTACCCCTTCAGGAGCATTTTCTAAAGTCCATACTTTATTGGTGTACATGGATTCCATCTCAGATCGCATTGCATCCAGCCATTTCACAGAGTCACCACTCGTGATGGCCTGCTCGAAACTAGTTGGGTCATCATCTTCCATGATGCAATCCTTGCTTCCACCATCAATGAGAAAACCGTAGTATCTCTCAGGCGGATGAGAAACCCTGCTAGATCGGCGGAGAGGCTGGGGTTCGTCGGGTACTACTGAATCCTCTGGTTCCACTAAATCTTCAGTTGTAGTTTGTGTTGTTGGAACCTCTTCCAGCTCTACCTCATCGCCACTAATTTCTTTTGTAAGAAATTCCTTTTCTAAAAAGGTGGCATGTTGAGCAACAAACACCTTTTGTTATTCACTGTGGTAGAATAGATATCCATACGAATTGCTTGGATATCCTACAAACTTACAAAGAACTGATTGTGCCTCGATTTTGTCCGGATTTTGCTTTTTAACATAAGCCGGACAACCCCATATCTTAACTCTTTTAAGAGATGGTCTCTTCCCATTCTATATCTCATATGGAGTGGTAGGCACAGATTTAGTTGGTACTCTATTCAATAGGTATATGGCTGTCTCCAGCGCATACCCCCAGAAGGAAATAGATAACTCAGCTGTACTCATCATAGAGCGCACCATATCTAATAGGGTGCGATTCCTCCGCTCCGATACACCGTTGTGCTGTGGTGTATAAGGAGGAGTAAGCTGAGAGAGAATCCCATTCTCTTTTAGATAATCTAGGAACTTATTGCTTAAGTATTCACTTCCTCGATCAGATCAAAGAATCTTAATACTTTTGCCCGTTTGATCTCTACTTCGTGCTTATATTCTCTGAATTTCTCAAAAGCTTCAAACTTGTGTTTCATCAAGAACACATATCCGAATCTTGAGAGATCGTCAGTGAATGTAATGAAGTAGGAAGAACCGTTCCTGGCATGCATAGACATGGGACCGCATACATCACTATGTACCAGTCCTAAGAGTTCGGTAACTCTTTCTCCGTGTCCACTAAACGGAGCTTTGGTCATTTTTCCTTTGAGACATGAATGACAAGTATCATAAGATGATAATTCGAATGGATTCAAATAACCATCCTTATGTAACTTAGCCAGTCGTGTCGCATTGATATGACCAAGTCTACAATGCCACAAGAAGGATTCGTTCATTTCTGAACTTTTCCTCTTGTGTGTGTTTTGTATATTGAGGATTGTATTCTGATTTAGAATGAATATGCCATTATGTAACGAGCCTGATGCAATCAACTTTTGATCTAGAAATATGTTCATAACATTATCCTTTACTACAAAATTATATCCTTCTTTACTTAATAAAGAAACTGATATAATGTTGCACATCATGTTCGGTATATAATAGCACTCATTTAGAATCAGTGTATTACGACTTGGAAATACTAGGTGATATTCGCCAACTGCTTTGGCTGCAATACTTGCACCGTTCCCTATTTGAACTGAATGATCACCTTTTCCCAGTTCTCTACCTTTACGTAGCCCATGTAACAATTTACATATGTGGGATCCTGATCCGGTATCTAATACTCAGGACGTAGGGTGAACTGAGAAACAGTTCTCAATAACTAACACACCTGAAGAAGATGCATCAACATACATGTTCTTTTGGGCGGCTTGAGAATCCAGATATTCTCCTATTCCCTGTTCAGTCTTATAACTCTTATAAGAAAGAACGGGTCCAACGTTCCCCTGCTCAGTATAATAAGCGGGTTCAGTCAATACATCCATATTATTATCTTGATTATGGCCTGACATGGTCGCTACCTGGAGAGAGAGAGAAGAAAACACTTTAGCGTATGCTCTTGCAAGATTAGATTGGTTATTATCTTATCTAATCAGGATGTCTCCCACTGTTTTTATCAAATCTACCTTCAAACCCTAAAAGGTAAGATTAGCTGGGATTAATTACACCCTACAATTTCGTCAATCTTTCAGCCAGATCAGTGTCGGTACTTGAGGGAGGTTCCCCGTGCTTTCGCACGGACCTAATTAAAGTAAACCTCATTTTCCCAGAGGCGTAACCCCGTTAACACTTTTCTAGACACCTACTTGATCGGCTAATTGTCCTGTGTAAAACTCTCCCAGGAGTAACACTTACTCGCAGTGGGTATCGGGATCTAACTATCTCATAGGAGGTATGCAATCTCATTGCAAATTTTAACACTTGAAATTCCCGATAATATTTTGCCCCTAGCAACTTATGACCTTGGCTAAGGTCAACAAATCATAAGTGCTAGTCAAGTTCAACCCGTCATTTCCTGATTGAATTAAACTCACCCGTACGACCCTTGGCTAAGGTCAACAAAGTCGCACGACTACCCTAACTCAATCACATCTCATGTTTTAGCAGATAAATACTAATTAGCTACCGTACACCATGCCTTGGTTAAGGTCAACAAACGCAGCACGAATACTAACTAGTCTCTATCTGAAATGACGGAGGGCTACGCAGGTTTTTCAGAAAACCATGAGCGTAATGAACTTGATATTGTCGTAGAATCATGTGAAATTTTGAAATGGAGTGTTTTTGAGGCTTTCATTAGTTTTGCTAAAGAAGTCACTCCCGGTGAAGGGATCTCGGCTCTTTCCTCATCGAATAAGGTGCAGGACATATCATATATATCACTGTGCAAAGAAAAACTCTAAAAGCAATCAAAAGACAAACCGAGTTTTGTAGCATCTGCCAGTTTCGCTAAAGAGGTCACTCCCGGTGAAGGGATCTCGGCTCTTTCCTCATCGAATAAGGTGCAGGGTATATCATATATACCGCTATGCAAAACAAAACTGTAGCTACCCTTTTTATAAAGTTTCGATTCTACAACATCTTTTAGGTTTCTTTGCTTTTTATTAATCTCATTAATAAAAAATCCCATCAGCTTATGCTTCCTAAGCATAACAGAAGAAATGAAAGCAGTAATATTTATATATATATATATATATATATATATAGTATAAGCATTCGTCTCAGGCAGTAATATGATCTCATCACAGAACATTGCAGCAGAAGAACATATATGAATATTGGATATACTAGGACGTCCGTTTTTTCAATACGAGCCTGTATAAAACACGGATTCCACGGTCGCGATGAATAGCCAAACCCACATCCCTCAACCCCTACGAGAGCGGCAAGTAACACCGCCAATTCTAGGGTTAGGAGACCCGGTCTCGACTCCTCGAGATGGCCTCCCACTGGACCCTAGAACCCGGTTACTTGTGCTCCCCTCCTTGGGTCTACCTAATGCGGAAAAGTAAATAATATACAAGGGTGACTCAACCTCATCCCGGAAGTGCCCCAATAAAAGAATATTACATACAAATGAATTTTACATGAATGAAAATAAAAACCCCCATCTCACATAAAACCCCCGGCTATTCAGAACACGATGATCCAATATAATATATCACAGCAACACATAATATCACATATCATCAACGTAAGTAAGTATGCATACACCGATTGTCGTTGTCGTATAGCAACGAAAACTGGCAATACAACTACATACTATACTTACGGTCACAGAAAAAAATTGTAAAACTACAATATTTGGAATCCACAATCACTTTAGACATCGTAAATCCGAAATATCACATATTTCGCATTTCATGCCTAACTCTATGAATTCCACATATTGTATCACATTCCAGATAAATAGACAGTATTAAACTTTTCGAACAGATAATCAAATACCTAAAATTTCCTAAAGTGCTCAACACTTGAGCGGAGTTCAAACAATCCCAGAATATGTCACAGTACCAGTGATCCAGCCGTAGAAGGGTCAAGCCAACGCCTCACATGTGGCACGCCGTACTGCCCCAAACCCGAAGGTTCAAAAGGCAGTTCAAGAGGGTTACATAATCGAGTTAAGGTTTGTTGTCTTCTAGAGGGTCCACCGTGTTACTTGCACATTTTTCCGAAAGATTTAAACCCGATAAAAAATTCAACACTTGAAAGTTTTTCGTGCTGGGAAAAATTGAGTTAATGATATCCGTTCGAACATTTTAACAGATTCTAAATATCCAGAAAAAATAACGAATTTAAATTTTCCGATCGAATCTACGATTACAAAATAAACCCCAAAATACTCAACACTTGAGTCAGAATAAAAATACCCATAAAATATAAATCACAGAAATATGAATTACTGTGTAAAACCAAATACCAATCTCCCCTGTACGGCCGCGGATCCGCGGCCCAAGCACGGTACGGCCGCGGTTCCGCAGCGGTTTGGAAGTATTAGGTGCTCGTTTTTCACCACAATTCTTATATTTCCCTGCTGAATTTTTAAGGTATTTTTAATTCGGAAAAATCACAGATTTGAAAAAATATCCAGAGAGGGGTTTTGTTTTGTCGGTTCGGGTTTGATCGGAGTTTTAACTTCGTAAACACGTCGCCTAATGCTCTAGCTAGGCTCTGATACCACTGTAGGGTTCCTAGGCACTCTTGTGAAGGTTCATAAAGCATCAAACATGCCCGAATAAAATTTTAGATGTGCCGAACAACCCAAAGCCGGGATCTTTGCTAGATTATTAGGGTTTAACATGCAAGATAACATCTTTAAACCTAAGTGTGAGGGATTACAACCTTTGTAGTCCGCTCCTTTGCTTCACAAGCTCCGAGTAGAAGTCCCTTCGCCGCGATCCACGATCTCCCGGACTCAAGAGAGGGTCCACCACTCGAACGATCCATGCTAGCTTGTAGTGTTCCGCTTCTCCGATGATCTACGTCGAAGTTGCTATAACCCAAGCTTTCTCACTCTAATAAGGTGAACACCCTAATCAATGGGCTAGATTAGATGAGGATGATGGAGTAGTATTTATGCTTTCTTTTTATATCATTTTCTCACAAGAACTCATCACAAAAGAAATCACAAGTGAGCTTTCTCAAAAACTCAAGAGAGAAGAAGATGAAGAATAATGAGAATAATCCTTTTGTGATGAATAGTAGATAAAAGTATATGATTGATTATGGTACCATGGTCAAGGATGAGAGGCTAAACCTTTGTAGAGAATAAACTAGAGCTAGGGTTTGGTTAGGTTAAGTATGAGTCAAGGATAAGTATCAACCATAATATCTTAACCAAGACAAAAAGAAATCCTTCTAGAATAATCAAGAAGAAGCTAACCCTAATCAAACCCCAATCTCTTTTTATCATCCCTAAACATGTTTCATAATAAATCATATCATGTCACAATAATATATATCACATATATATTATATATTTGCAACAAAAGAAAATAATACAATTAACATATATCGCATATATATCAATGTATTAATCCGATGAGAAAATGAAATAATAAAGCGAGCCAATATTAGATAATGTAATACAATATATCATATATATTATTATACATTAAATCATCGAATCAACACTTGATCCGACGATCCGGCTATATCGAATATAACCGACTAATATATCATGTACCGATTCATCGAATCAACACTTGATCCGATGACCCGGTTCATATCTAAATATCGCGAGAATATAATACGGTATCTCATATCGCATTATCCTCGGTCCTGCACATATCACATATGTGCCTCTACTCCGTTTTGCCTGAGCCAAGAAACCTCTGTGTAGGACTCTAAAGAATCGTCAATACGCCGGTAGCAGGTGATGATCATATCAAACACCCACAAGCTGCAAGCGGTCAGCTAAACGTAACAGCCACCCAGGTATTGAGCGATCAGAAGATCAACAAGCTAGCCTGTCCGTTCTCTTGTAAATCCAATGAGTAACACTCCCGTACAGTCCGGTCTGTTTGTCTGATATGTCGCATATCAAGTCTAGGGGTGGTATACGTCAGACCCCAGTAACCGATAAGTCGTGTCAATGTGAGGCTCATAACAGGTCGAGAAACTACTGGTAACACTTACCAGTATATCTCTATATCAGCCCTGGCCAGGGACTTCCAGTTATAGCCAATCGAACACAGCACAACATCAACTCCCTATACCGGGAGAGACGAATCCCCTCCTATCGCTCATTGCCTCCATGTGATTCGGGACTGTACCCAAAAGCCACCATTTTGCATGCCCTCTTGGACGTGGTAAGGTGGAAATCAAAGCACAGTGGGAATCACACAAGACTCTATGACGATCTCGGGTCTACAGACCACCCTGTACCAGTGTCACCGGAGAACTGCCATCTGACGTGTGGTATATCACCATCTGGGAGTTCTCGGCGAGTCCGTCCAGTGTACCCAGTCTCCACTGAGCACCCGTATACCATCCTTGATGTCAAACACCGATGGATATGGGATCATCCATCGCCCATCATATGGGTCAAGATGCGTATACGCTAGTCTACTCTGGTGTATCGATGCCCCGTCTCGATATACCCTCGACTAGGAACATTTATAGGATGTACTCATCGACTACCGTTGCCCCACTAGTATGATCTCATCATAATCCCAGTAGTCAAGTACAGATCCTAAGGGCTTTATCAACATGTGAGAGAAAGACAGTAAACTAATACAAGTCAACATGTTAAGATAAAGTGAAACCAAATAGCATACTATCATGACGAGCAAGAAAGTCCTCTCTGTATATATCCAAGCATCCATCATAATATACATCATATGTACAACAATGGCCTCTAGGGCATATACATAACTAACACTGCTCTCTTAAATTGGCGCAAGTCACCAGAGCGCGCCACGTGTCAGCAGCGCAACAGCGCAGCGCACTGTCGCAGCGCACTGCGCTAGCAGACTTGCGCTCACCAGAGCGTGACACGTGTCACCTCCACATGGACTTGCGCCTTGCGCTCCTCAATTGGCGCAAAGCGCCTGACAAGCCACGTGGCGCTCTATCAGACTAATTAATGCAACGCATTATTAAAGGGCATGGCCCAATTAAGAGGCCCAATGGACCAAAACAAATGCTCTGCATTATAAAAAAAAAGGAACAAAGCCCAATTTAAAAGGCCTAACAGGCCAGAATAAAATGCAATGCAGAGCCCAAACAAAGGTCTGTCAGACCAAAACAGATGCTGTGCATCATTTAAAAAAGGGCAGAGCCCAAATAAAGGTCTAATAGACCAAACAAAATGCCATGCATTATTAAACAAGGGCAGAGCCCAATCAAAGGCCTAACAGGCCAGACAAATAAAAATTGTTGAATATTCTCAACTGGACTTAGCCCAATATTGGCCGTAAGTCCTCAAATTAAATTGAGCTGAGCACAACTGCTCTCTTAAACCAATTTACACCCGGTTCAAGGGTACATCTCCGAACTCCTCTGATATTTGTCGTTGTAATCCTTCAACGTCTTCAGAGAGGTGACGGGTCCCGACAACCACACATCGATACGGACTGCGGGGTCCTTAAACTCGTGGACCGAAACGTCCTTAAACTAATATTCATCCCAAAATGGGAACGTTGGACCGAAATGTCTTTAAACTAATGTTCGTCTCCAAATGGGAATGATGGACTACCATGTCCCTAAACTGGAGATGGATCACTACGTCCCTAAACTGGCAATGGACCACTATGTCCCTAAACTGGAACAATAGAGCCCAAACGCTCTTTTGTCGGATTTAAACGATCCCGTTAAGTTGATCTTAGTCTCAAACTGGACTAACGTATCCTTAACAAATGTTTAAGTTGATCTTAGCCTCAAATACGGCTAACGTATCCTTAAACCAAAACCCTAAACCCAAATCTAAGAAAATACGGATTTGGACTAATCCACGCCCTACGGGCGACGACATAAATTAGTCTCCGTATACAATCCACGGGCAACACAAACAAAACAAACACCCACGACATGAAGTGAAATTCTGGAAAAGGAGAAAGTTGTTACTGCGATGCGGTAGCGTAATTAACTGCAGGGGCTTGCGCCTGCAGGGAAGAGCGTCCCCACAATAAAAAAACCCCTCAAGCGAGGGGGAATCTGACGAAGTCTGCTACATCGGCCGCATCCGTCTAAACCTTCGATATACGGTGCCATAAATCAACTTGGCATCTTCGGAGAGGTGGACGGATAAAACCAAATAGCATCTGCCCCGAATCTTAGGTAAGACGTCCATGTCTTGGCCTCCGTTCGGAGGGGAACAATGCACAAATGTGTGCAAGCCTAATTAAATTCTAATAAAATATTCATTAATTTTTATAAAATATTTGAAAATCGTTTTGGTAAACTTTTTACTAAAAACCACACATTAAAGTATAATTATCCACTAATCACATTTTAAGGTGTTACACCCGAGGTCGTCGAAACGCTGAACTTTTTCGGGTTAGCCCCTGGCCAGTTAGTGCCGAACTCATGGAGGATTCTCCTCGGGTTCCTGATACGCCTAAAGTTACAAGCGGTTCCCTTCAGCCTCTCTCTCCTTGATTCTTCCCTCGTCTTCAAAAATCACCCTGGTGGTCGAACGGGCGACCCGAGGTGGGTCTACATCTCTTTCAGAAAGCGACCGGGGGGGGGGGGCGCCGCCGGGACAGGGGTTATGGCCCTGCCTTCTTCCATTCACGACTGGAAGAATAAGTTCTTCTTTGTTTCCCTCCCGAGGGCGAGGACTGGCCCATGCCTACAAAGTGGTCGAGGGAGAAATGCTTACCGGGGAACCAGTCCAGTGACCCTGTCGCAGTGAGAGTGGCGTCATGGGAGCCCATCCCCCGATTCGACGTGCTACAGTCTCAGAGGGTCCTGAGTTGGGCCGGGCTCAGCCCCGTTGAGTTCGTCGGTAAGTTTAGGCTTGCTTTTTGGCTTGTATATCGCTTGTGTCACTGACTTCTTTACATTTGGTTTTGCGCAGGACCCATGGATATGGACAAGCTCAAAGCCTCCATGCGCCAGCCGAGGAGGGTCACGAAGGCCGGAGGCGCTGGCCCTTCCGCTCGAAGCCCGCCCCGGCTCAGTCTCCTCCGGTGGTCGCGTCCCGTGAGCGTTCCGGGGCGGATCCTGCATCGGGACCTAGTAGAGCGCCGGGCCGGAAGCGGGCTCGGATTCTGGAAGACGCAGCCTCGGAGGAGGAGGTCGGCTTTCCATCGGAGCCGCTCAAGAGGGGTTCCCGGAGGTCTTCCCGGGGCCCGTCCTCGCCGATCATGGTGGAGGAAGGAGGCCTCCAGTTCGCGGTACCCTCAGGGCTATCCATCGCGGATAGCCTGCTTCATGAGATAGAGAAATCGGCAGGGGGTAGGGTCCCCGGGAGGACTTTCAGGGCCCAGATGGCGTCCATCGCCTAGGAGTCCGTGCAGGTAAGTGTTTGGTTTTTTTTGTGAGATTCGGTGCCTCCTTCATTTTTCTGATCTCTTTCCTATCTTTCAGGTTTTCTAGCATGTTACCCTCACCCTATGCATGAAGGCCAAGGTGATAGCCCCGGCGATGAAGGCTGCGGGCCAGCTCGCCTCGCTGGAAGAGAGCTCCAAGCGGGAGCTGGAGGCGGTGATGGCGAGGGTTACCGTCCTGGAGGGCGAGGTGGAGGCCGGGAAATGGGAGGTTGCCCGGTACCGCGAGGCCACCGTGGCTGCCGAGGCCAAGCTTGAGGACGCTCAGGTGCTCGCCGGCAACCTAAAGAAGACGGTGAAGACCCTCCGAAAGGAGCTGGGGGCGGCGGTCGAGTCAATGAAGTCGGCTGACCTGAGAGCGGCGAAGTTGGCCGACCTCTCGGCAGCGAAGGCGGTGGAGGGGTACAAGAAGTCGAAGGACTTCTATGATGACCTGGACGTGGCCACAACCCTCATCTGGCACGAGGCCCTCGACGCCGTTAAGGCCCGGATGCCAGAGTTCGCCGACGAAGAGCTCCGGGCCGAATACCCCTTCGCGGACGTCGAGGAGCAGGGGGAAGTGATTCCTGACGAGGAAGTTGCCGAGGACCCTGCTCGTCCTGTGGTGGATGTCGAGGACCCCGAGGTCGCGCCCGGCCACGAGGCCTAAAGCCCCCGTCTTCCTCCTTTTATTTTGTTGCTTTTGGAATTTTTTGTAAGCCTCAGGGCAGTTTGTAAGGCCGGGGAGCCCAAAATACCTTTTGTAAAAACCTTGCCTTTGGTAATAAAACTTTTTTCTTTGGTTTCATCGGTTTGCACTTTATCTTCTGTTCATGAAGAATTCTTGTGAGATATCTCTACTTGCACTGTTGGGCTTCCATGTCAGGTCGGCTATCTGTTTAGCGATCGTTCGTCTAGTTGATTTCGACCACTTGCCAAGCATGCCAAGTGCTGCTGAAAAGGAGGCGTCTCCATGCCCCGAAGTCGATGGGGGATTGCTCAAACTCAAATAGACCTGATGCCCCCTGTTGGGGCCTCGGATCCTCTGCATGTGACGGGCAGAGGGCTGTCCGCCGTATTTGTGCCGAGCATGAATGGGAAGCTGCTCGGTTGTCCCTTGGCGAGGGCCTTTCACTTATGGCGTTGTGAGCAACGACCACTAGCTGGGGATGGTCGAGCGAGGGTCAGGCTCGACTGTCTCTGGGAGGACTTTGGGTCTTTAGCGTTGGAGGGGATGTAAGAAGCCCACTTAAGGATGGCCGGGCAGTGAAGCTGCGCGGTTGCCTCTTGGCGAGGGCTATCTTTGGCGTTGTGGGTAGGCAACTACCAGCCTGGGATGACCGAGCAGGGTAGCCGCTCGAATGTCACTTGCGAGGGCTTCGATCCCTGGCATCATGGGTAGGGCGCTACCAGCCGGAGATAGCCGAGCAGGGTAGCTGCTGAGCTGCCTCTAAGGAGGACTTTGATCCTTAGCGTTGGAGGGGCTGTAAGAAGCCCACTAAGGATGGCCGGGCAGTGAAGCTGCGTGGTTGCCTCTTTGGCGAGGGCTTTGATTTCTGGCGTCGTGGGTAGGCAACTACCAGCCTGGGATGACCGAGCGGGGTAGCCGCTCGGATGCCTCTTGCGAGGGCTTCGATCCCTGGCGTCATGGGTAGGGAGCTACCAGCCGGAGATGACCGAGCAAGGTAGCTGCTCGGTTGCCTCTTGCGAGGGCTTTGATCCTTCAGGACGGGGACCAAGCATGGTTACTGCCCGGTGCCTTTTGGCGAGGACTTTGATCCCTGTCGGTTATGGTAGGAAGCTACCAGCCGGGGATAGCCGAGCAAGGACTCGACTGCCTCTGGGAGGACTTTGGTCCTTAGCGCGGGAGGGGCTGTAAGAATCCTACCAAGGACCCTTAGCCGAGCAGAGTTATTGCTCGGTACCTCTTGGCGAGGGCTTTTGTCCTGAAGGATAGCCGAGCGAGGGATCCTTGGGTTCGACTGCCTCTGGGAGGGCTTTCTGATCCCTGGCGTTGCGGTAAGGAAGCTACCCGCCAGGGATAGCCGAGCGAGGGTCAGGCTCGACTGCCTCTGGGAGGACTTTCTGATCCCTGGCGTTGCGGTAGGGAAGCTACCCGCCAGGGATAACCGAGCAGGGTAGCTGCTAGGTTGCCTCTTGGCGAGGGCTTTGATCCCTGGCGTTGCGAGTAGGGAAGCTACCGGCCTGGGATAGCCGAGCAGAGAAGCTGCTCAGCTGCCTCTACGGAGGACTTTGATCCTTAGAATTGGAGGGGCCTTAGGAGGCCTGCTAAGGATAACCGGGCAGTGAAGCTGTGCGGTTGCCTCTTGGCGAGGGCTTTGATCCCTGGCGTTGCGAGTAGGGAAGCTACCGGCCAGGGCTAACCGAGCAGGGTAGCTGCTCGGCTGATTCTTCATGAGGTTTCTCCCGACCATCCAGTTGCAGGTATGGGGAACAGGAACGGTCACGGTGAATGTGCGCGTAGCTTGCGCATCGATTGTGCGGGGAGGCGAAGTGCCAGAATCATGTCGTTTCGATTCCGCCAGAGGAGGCTCAATGATCGCCCAGCGGACGAGTATCGGCCCGTGAGATCTGTGGCGATGGGACATAGTCTGCCGGTGGTCAGCCGTGCCGATGAGGGCAGAGTCTTCTGGAGGCGGAGGAGCGGCGATCTGGGATCCCGGCCTGGCCGTTTGGACTGTAGTTGGTCTATTCGGCCAGCGAGGGAGTTGATAACGGTCGCCGGAGGAGGTTCGTCCGCGCCTCCGATGAGGGGGAGGCGGCGGCTGGTACCTGGATCTTCAGGGTGATAGCACGCCATGTGGATGGAGATTGGAAAACCAACTTTCGTTTTTGTGGAGTTTTGTTTCCCACAGACGGCGCCAGCTGATGGAGTTCCTCTTCGGGTCTCCCTCAGATGTTGTCTTCCGTCGATCTCCCGGTGGATTTAGGAGGTGATCTCCTATTTCGTGTGGGTCTCAGTGGGTTTTGAAGAGATTGATGGTTTGAGGAGTTTAGCGCCGAGTACCTGCAAAGAAGTCCCGGGGTGGTTTGGTACCACCGAGGACCCTCCGACGATCAAGTTAGCACTAGATCTGAGCAGAGTAACGGCTAAGTGGAGTAGAAATGGCTTACTTGACCCCTCTGTGATGGGGGTTTTTATAGTGGCGGCAGCACGCAGCAGCAGGCGCGAGAATCTCGCCGGCAGTTACGCTCCCGACGTTACGCCCGCGTAAAGAGCGGATCACCCATTAATGGGGATCGTGATGGCGTGGAACGTGGGATGTTGCTGGCGGAGAATCTGCGCACGGCGAGATTTGCGGAGCGGCGGTTACGCCTGTGAGTGGTGGAGTTAGTCGGTCGGAGGGACCGAGGAAGACGGCCTCGGCTGGGGAGCTCGGAGACGAGCAAGAGGGCCGAGGAGTCTTGGTCCTATGGCGGCTCGGGGCGAGTTGAGGGGCCGAGGAGGCCAATTTGCAGGGGGCTCCAAGGAGGGCCAGCTTGGGCTTGCGGGTCGGGTACAGGGGTGGCCTGGTCGGCCTATGTGGACCCTTTCTTCTGGGTCTTTGGGACACGTCATCTGCCACGTGTTCTAATCTTGAAGATCGCTAATATTGAGCATCATCAATGCGGGACCGTGTTCAAAGGAGAATGTAGAGAATTACGATGCATTCGATTGAAATGACTAGGAGGATGCTATGAACTTGAATGGTTATGTGTCGCTTGTACAGTATGAATGCCTGTAGGGGAACCTAAGAACAAGTCTCGACTTATGATGATGCTTACAAGTGGGAATTTCTCATATCACGACACGTGGCGAATGACGTGTCATCCACGTAAGTCTACTAAATTTCTGAGGAATTCGGAGCTGGAATAAGTATGATGTGTTCTCGCCAAAATTTTCGGCCAAGAGCTATTTGTTCCCTTATATCCCTTATAAAAAAGGGAGAAAAGAAAGAAGAAAAGAATTCACGGTTGGACATCACGTGTTAAACACGTGAGCACTTATATGCAAAGTATATGAGCGCTGAAAGCAAATGACAAGGACCAAACAGGCCTCACGTGTTAAACACGTGAGCGCTCATATGTAAAGCATATGAGCGCTGAAAATAAACTAAATAAAATAACTAAGGGCCAAACAGGTCTCACATGCTAAACACGTGAACGCTCATATATAAAGTATATGAGCGCTGAAAATAAACTAAATAAAATAACTAAGGGCCAAACAGGCCTCACGTGCTAAACACGTGAGCGCTCATATGCAAAGCATATGAGCACTGAACATAAATAACTAATAGCCAAACAGGCCTTACGTGCTAAACACGTGAGTGCTCATATGCTCATATGTAAAGCATATGAGCACTGAAAATAAACAGGCTAAAACCCACACAATGGGCCACGTATTAAACACGTGAGTTCTCTTGCTACTCACATGCAAAGCATGTGAGCCCCCCCAAATTTAAAATGCTCCAATTAAAATTAAATTTTATTTGGGAAATATTTTTCCTGATATTTCTAATATGGAAAGATCTTTCTCTCACAGAGAATCCTGGATTTAAAATCCAATGGTGATAAAATATCACCAATTAAATCATCTGATAGAATTAAATTCTATTTGGGAAATATTTTCCTGATCTTCCTCAAACTAGAAAGATCTTCTCTGTTAAACAGAGGACCTTTGGATAAAAAATCCAACGGTGATCATTTGGTAGAATAAAATTCTATCATAGGAAAATATTTTCCTAATCTTATTAAACTAATAAGATATTCATATGATAAGAATAAAATTCTATGTTAAACTAACGAGATATCCATATGATAGAATTAAATTCTATATTAAGAAAATAAAATTCTAATCTTGTTAAAACTAATAAGATATTCATAATTTTGTTAAACAGACAAGAAATCTTCTTTGTTACACAGAGAGCCTTTGGGTTAAAAATCCAACGGTGAATAAAATTCACCGATTGATCTAAAAAATCATGGAATCAATCATGATCTCTCAATGAGGGATTCTCTTAACAAATTGATTCTTGTTCTTCTCGTATAAATAGGAGCGAGGAGAAGAGGAGACACACACAGAGAGGGGAAGAAAAATACAGAAAGAATTTAATTCTCTAAAAGGAGGAGACCACCCCATAAGCTTTGCAAAGAGCTCCCACAAAAACAAAAGAGAATTTAATTCTCAAACAAAGGGTTTAACCCTTCAAAAAAAGAACTTAGTTCTTGCTTTAGTTGAGGTCTGCAGAAGCAGATCTTGCCACAAGTTAAGAATTTAATTCTCATCGGGGAGATTCTGTTATGCAGATTCAAAACTTAGGGGAAAGAACTAAGTTCAAATAATTTAATTCTTACAAAAATATATAGGAATTTAATTCCTCTGATAAAACTAGGGTTTAACCTTGTAAAAAGAATTTAATTCTTATAAAACAAGAGACTTGAAATTCTCTAAGCTCAGATCCCAGCATCGTTAATATGAGATCAAAATCTTCATGCACATAGAAGGAAAGACTGGTGATTCATTAGTATTCAACACTATAACGAAACCTCATGTGTTTCCCCACGTGAGCACCTCTGATGAACAAAAAAGAATGGCTGAGACCGAGTCACGTGTTTCACACGCGAGCATTTAAAAAGAACAAGAAGTGCCTCATAAAGTAGTCACGTGTTTCCCACGTGAGCATCTCTGATGAACAAAAAAGAATGGCTGAGACCGAGTCACGTGTTTCACACGCGGGCATTTAAAAAGAACAAGAAGTGTCTCCTAAGGTAGTCACGTGTTTCTCACGCGAGCGACTAAAAAAAGAACAAGAAGTGCCTCTTAAGACAGTCACGTGTTTTCCACGCGACCCCCAATCAAGTGCTTAGCACTTATATGAAAGACCCCCAATCAAGTGCTGAACACTTATATGAAAAAGGAAATAGACCCAAAAACAACGCTCACATTTCCAGGGCACCTCACGTGATCGTACATAAGCACCACAGGAACCAAGTGTTTAGCACTTATATGAAAGAGAGAATAAAACCCAGAAAATAGCTCCCCACTTTGGAGCGCCTCACGTGTTCACACATGAGCGCCTCCAAAGTTCAGTGTTTAACACCGATCCAGCGCCTCACGTGCGATAAATGTGAGTGCTGCATATACCAGTGCTTAGCACTGGGGGTGACTATGTAAACCCAGACCTAGCCCAAATTAGCCAAGTTTCCTGAGGCCAAAACCTCTTTGATCTCCAATCAATCGAGCCCCCCGTGCTCATGTCTTCCTAAACTGATCCTAGTCCCAAACACGACTAATGATCTTCTGACGGATATTCATCCCACATCTCCCTCAATCTGAAAATTGGTTCATGGGTACATCTCTCTACACCTCTGATACATATCGTTGTAATTTTTCAATGTCTTCAGAGAGTTGGCGGGGCTCGATAACCAACTGCTCTTCGGTGCATCAAACCACACCCCAAGCTGGGTGTCTCCCATATCATCGTTGCTCATCCCGACATGTAACAAATACACGTGCGCGCAAGATGATCTATGGACCGTAACGTCCTTAAACTAAACTCTACGGACCTAACGTCCTTAAACTAAACTCTATGAACCGTAAAGTCCTTAAACTAAACTCTACGGAACATAACGTCCTTAAACTAAACTCTCATCTCAAAAAAATTATGATCTACGGACCGAAACGTCCTTAAACTAACAACGGACCGTAATGTCCTTAAACTAAAACAATGGAGCCCAAATGCTCTTTTGTTGGATCTGAATGATCCTAAAACCCCGTTAAGTAGATCTTAGTCTCAAATTGGACTAACGTATCCTTAACTAAAATTTAAGTTCATCTTAATCTCAAACGAGATTAACGATCCTTAAATCAACCCAAACCCAAATCTAAGATATACGGATTTGGACTAATCCACGCCCTACGGGCGACGACATAAATTAGTCTCCGTATACAATCTACGGGCAACCAAAAATAAAACAAACACACACGATACGAAGTGAACTTCCGGAGCAGGAGAAAGTAGTTATTGCTACGCGGTAATGTAACTAACTGCAGAGGCTTACGCCTGCAGGGAAGAGCATCCCCATAATAAAAAACCCCTCGCAAACGAAGGGGAATCTGACGAAGTCTACTACAACGGCCGCATCCGTTCAAACCTCCGATACATGGTGCCATAAATCAACTTGTCATCTTCGGAGAGGTGGACGGATAAATCCAAATAGCATCTGCCCCCAAAGTCAAGCAAGATGACCCATCTCGGTTTCGTCTCCGTTTTCGGCGGTAAACAGATTCTGGCACGCCCGGTGGGACCTTTTCCTCTTTCCACTCCACACTTCGTGTGTCGTGTTTTTCCGCGATCAAATAATCGTGGTATATATGTTTGTGGTTGCCCTTGGGTAATGGGATACTGAAGCCAGTGTTTCGTCTCTATGAAGAATGGCGTTTGCTTCTACCCTAGCAACTCAGGCTCTGTCATATCTGGTGGAGTCAAATATGGGCCACTTGCAGCCCCAAATCTCTGCAATCCGTCTCTTCAAGAAATTAACTGGCTTTTCTTTGGATCGATACTCCTACCTCCCACCCTCGGTTCCTCAACGCCAAGGGAAGAAGCCTAGAAGAAGTCTGTCTTCCATAGGCTGGCTCCCTAAGATGCAGTATTGCCGACGGAATCAGTCCTCAAACAACTGGCACCTGCCAAGAACCAAGGTCGATGCAGGGGGCAGAATACTCAAACTCTCAAAGGAAACAGGGGGAAGGCTCAGCAAAATCCTGAGGCTAATCAAATCCCGGCCGTAAGAAACAGTCGACGTCGATATCGGCGTCATACAAAACGAGCCGGGGGCAGTTCTCCATCAGCATTGACTCCACTTGTTTCAACTCTGATGATGAATGCTGCTATTCCAACCAGGAACAGCTTCGAACTGCTGCAAAAGGTGAGACAAAATTCTCCCACCGCAGTATTGAAGAAAACTCTGCAGCCCAGGGAGATCCCACGAGAACAGAAACCACTTCGCTCCCTAAAAGAACTTTCCTCGTCTATATATAAGTGTGGAAGTAGATGAAGGACTTGGTCATCAAACGCAGCTCTTCCCCTAAACGTCAGCCATATTCTGACAAATCCCCTTTCAAATACAAGAGGACTTATCCCAAGATGAATCCTGATACAACGGTTCCCAAAAAAAAAAAAAAAACCAAAGCGGCTTCTCACAAAAAAAGGCCTAATAAAGCTCAAGTGCCCGAGGTAAACTCCGAAAGCCAAAACTCCAAACACCCTAAGTCTGGGGGCACGGTAGTTTATGCAGTCCACATGGTGAACTCCAGAGATGAAGTTCAAGCATCTATTAGCTACGGACCGCATACCCGGTCCCTGAAAAATGCTCAACTGCAACGTGAAAAGCTGCAGAAGATGCTTGCTCAGGAGGCAGCACTCGCTAATCCATCGTCTAAGGCAAATCCCGAAGACGCACCTGAAGAATGAACAGAGCACGAGTTAGATATTGATTTCCTAAATCACGCTCTCAAAAAGAGAGATGAAGAAGCGGCAGAAATATCCGGAACGATGGTTCAATCGGAACCATAAGCAAATGAACTGCCGGTAGTCGCTCTTAAAGACAAGGGTGACATTATAAATCCTCTACGAGTCTCATCAACGACCAAAGAGGAAATAATTCCAAAAGCAAAGCTGAACGAATATATCGCTTAGCAAATCAAAGCTCACTGCGCCAGTGAAGCCGCAAATAGATCGATCAAAACTGGTCGACCGTATCCGACGTGGTATGATCAAATACAGTACTCGCCAGAGTACACACTTCTAACGTTCCACATGTACAAAGGAACTGGGAATCCCCGCCAGCACATTGCGCGATTTAAATCCATGTGCGGAAATTCTGGAGGAAATGATATACTACTCCTCCGACAGTTCAGCAGCGATCTGGCGGGCATCGCTTTTGAATGGTATGCGGAACTCCCAAATGATTTCATGAAGAGCTTCGACGAAATGGATATGCTCTTCTATTAGGGATTCGCTAATGAGAACGAACATACTACCGTGACGGTGCTGGTCAACGAAAAGGTGAGACCGAATGAGTCTTAGGTTCAATATGTTATCCGATGGGGAAATCTCTGGTCAAATACGAGAAACGCATCGATAAAGTTGCAGCTATGGGAATGCTCATAGCTACCCTTGACCCAAATTCAAAGGTGTCCCCGTATATGGTCCTCTTCAAGCCGACGACCTTCCAAGAACTCATGGATAAAATGGCTTGATTGGATCAAATGGGTCAAGACTCTTTCTCATCTGATGATGACGAGTGAAAAGTGGAGGCAAGATGGCATTTGTTGCCTACGCTCAACAAAAATAAGCGGCTCTGAAGCAACCTGTCGCCAAAATAGTGACGGCGTGGGTACTCATTCCCCCCCGAGATATACACAAGGGGCATATTTCTCACTGGCGGAAGAATCTCTATGTAGAATGGTCCTTTCTTTTCAAAGGACAGGAAGGATATTAAGGGGCCTACAAAAAGGTCATACAATCTAGTGGAATGCCCCGTTCAAAAAAAAAAACGGTACGTCCACAAGCAAAATAGGCATGGATGAAAACCCGAAAGGGCGCCTTGAGTAAAAACAGCAGGACTGCCGGCAAGCTTGTGAAAATCCGGAAGGGCGCAACCTCGTTAAAATAAATACACTTACAAGATCCTCATGAATCATAAGGAGAATCCCCCCTGTAAGACCCTCATGGCTCATAGGATTCAAAAGCCTTAAATTACAGGGATCTGGACGTGTTCTTAAGCCGTCATATCCCCCAAATTGCCCTATAAACGGTCCATATTGACCCTTGTATACAATCTACGGGTATGAATAAATATTTCTTTGTCAAGTTCTACAAATGGCAAGAAATGTCCCCATATGGTGAATAACACTTGTAGGTCCTCTCGACTTATAAGGAGAAAACACTCTTGGAAGATCCTTACGACTTACAAGAGAAGACATCACTTAGGAATCCCCATGATTCTTATGGAGAAAATACGCCAACGAGATCCTCACGACTCGTAGGGAGAAAACCCTTTATGGGACCTTTACGGCTCATAAAGTCAAAAATCTTAGTCGACAGGATCCTGACCCTGTCTACTAAGCCACCTTTGTCAAAATCGACAAGGGCGAATGATGATTTGCTCCTGGCACTATCCCAGTAGTAGTAATACCGATGCCTAAATCGGTATTAAATTCCGAGTCCTCTTAAGGCAAATGATAAGTCGCTCCTGGCAATATCACAGTTGTAGCTATACTGATGCCTAAACAGCTGTTAAACTCCAAGTCAACCTCTCCGGCAAATGCCGTCCTTACAACTATCTAATGAAGAAGGGGACCCCGTTCGTCTGGGATCAGAAATGCCAAAGTGCATGGGACGAAATCAAGCAATACCTGCAGAATCCGTCGGTACTGACCGCTCCGGTCAAAGGAAAGCCCCTCATCCTGTACACAACAGCCCCTGAAGGTCCTTTAGGCGCGCTATGGGCATAGGAGAATGACCAAAGGAAGGAGAGAGCTCTCTAGTATTTGAGTCGAGTTCTTCCGGGGCCAGAAAACAACTACTCCCCCATTGAAAAGTATTGCCTGGCACCGATCTTCGCGATGACGAAGTTTCGACATTATGCCTTAGCACATGAGGTCCATCTCGTAGCAAAGGAGGATCCTCTCAAATATTTGATGTCGAGAGCTATACTGACAAGAAGGCTCGCTAAATGGGCCCTCCTCTTAATGGAGTTCTCAATAACGTATCGACCCCTTAGGGCAGTGAAAGGCCAAGCCATTGCCGACTTTCTTGTTGAGCACCCGATACCAGCCGACTCACCCTTAAATTGCAAATTGCTAGATGAACACGCGTTTGACGTAATCGACAGGGAGGAGGAAGGAAATAATGCCCGATGGGAACTCTACTTCGATGGAGCATCTTCCATGAAAAAGCGAAAGCAAAACACCCCCATAATTAAAGCTGGGATGAGTTTTAACTTCGTGACTCCGTAAGGAGGGATAATGCGTTTCGTCCTTTCATTAACAGAGCTGAGAACAAACAATGAGGCTGAGTACGAAGCTTTGATAGCAGGTCTTGAGATGGCTGTCGACATGGGAATCGAAAACCTCCTCATATATGGAGACTCCCAACTAGCCGTTAGCCAAGTAAATGGCGACTATCAGACGTGCAAACCAGAGTTAGTAAAATATGGCGAAAGAGTGCAGCAACCGCTGTCTCAAATCCCCTCCTACATTCTAGAAAGCATACCGCCGACAGAAAATAGTGTCATACCCCGCTTCCCAGTATACAGGCAGAGGACGCGACGAGGCCGCTACGTATTTACTGTGAAGTAAATACGCTAAGCGTATCTATGTAATATAAAAGTAAAGCACAAGAGACAAGATATAATAAAACAACAACTTTATTTATTCATATTCTTTCTGTACAATACATGGAAAGTAAATACAACTGAAATAAAAAGCAATGCCTAAACAATGGCATAACAGAAAAGAAAAATACTGAAATGGAAAGTGTACAATGACTAGAGCTCGGGGTCTTCATTGAACTGGTCCAAGTCTTCAGTAGTGGGCTCGATCTCTGACGGGTCCAGATCACCTGATGACATTCAAAGAATAAAGAAAGAGAATGTCGTCAGCGAACAGATCGCTCGGTAAGTCCTAAAGATAAAAGAAAGTAGAATAAACAGAATAAGAAGGTATCTTTTAAAATTGTAGTATATTGTTGTGTTAACGCTGTTGTTTGTAGTTTGGTACAGAAGAATGCCAGTGTATACGAGAGGAGTCTCTATATGCCAGAGACTAGAGGCAAGTATAGTACAAGGAACCGTTTATGCCACGGTACAACAGCAACTGGATTCATGTTAGTGTATTAAGTCTTACTGTCTCGTGCCACTTCTAACATCTTTTGTACCAATCTACCCCTTAAACCCCGAGATGTCTTGTTTGTATTGTATTGTATTGTAAATTGTATTGATTGTATAATTGGATGACTGACCGAAACCATGATATCAATAAACGGATGTAACTGTAGAATCATGTAAATGGAATAACTGGAGAACCATGTAAATGGAATGTATATCCATGGTTCGGTTCGGTCAAGTTGTATAGATTGCTAATTGGATTCATTGATTCATGTTGAATTGTAATATTGAAGATTGTAGATTGTACTAGAATCATATTCAAGTCAGATTCTAATGAGACTCAAACTGAGTCAGACAATTAGTAAAGTAAATTAAAGTCCTGATTGTTTTGATGTTATCGGTAACCGCTGCATATAGGCGGCAGGATTTGTATCTTTTTCAAAGACGATTACCGTATTGATAACACCGTTGTTAAGTTATCTACCTTAGATAGGCAAGCACCCATATCTCCGGCTCCCTAAAGCTCAATAGACTGGTCCCGCTTAAACCTACGTTTACTAGGGTCCTTAAGTTAATTTATAGAACTTGAGGGGGATTTATGTAAAAATACTTTTATATACTTTTAAAATACACCCCAAGTATTTATTATTCATCTTTATAGTTGTAATGAATATAGATTTTATATTGTGATATTTCTAATGAAAATATCCTAATTTCATAAATAAAGGTATTTATTTGTAATATTGATTTGTATGGAATTCATGGTATTTTAGTGTAAAATGATTCTTGTGACATTTTTAGAAAAAGTGGAATATTTGTAATAATTCAAAATAGATATTTTTATGTTACATATACATATATTTATATGAAAATAATTTTAGTATATATATAATATTTTAGAAATCTCGTTTTCTTAAGATGTCGTATTTTAAATCTTTCGAGACCGAATGCTCCTTTCGGAGGTCTGCATCTCGCACTACTAAGCCCGAGGATGTGCGATAATCCACACCACCCCGAACGGGTTTCCCAAATGGGTTGTAGCGGCGCTTTGCAAAGATTTGTATAAATACTAATCATTAAGGAAAAACGGTTTTATTAATTATGCTATTTATTTGTAAAGATATCGTTTTTCCCGTATTCTATATTCCCAAGGGTATTGTGCTATGTTGCATATGAGTGTGTGAGGAGGTGGGTCATTACCTCGTGATCTACTTAAAGGTATAGCAAAGTTTTGTGATGTTAAATGTAGAATTGAAACTATGTGGTATTTAAATGAAAAATACGGTAAAATATAATAGCAATTACTTTATGATATAAAACTCGATCAATATGGTTGATTAGTGATTAATAGTCAACATGAATTGGTTTAAGCATGATTGTATTAAAGAAAAGTGATTATAAAGAAACCGAATCGGAAATCGGATTTGTTCCGATTCCGTCGGGTTTTGTAATTCCGTATTTTAGAATAAGAATAGCGAAGATAGAATTGGGACTTACGGGTTGCGAACTAGACAAAAGGGAGATGGAATGAACGTAGCTTCCGGTGCGTCATTTCGTCGCCGGGAGCTCCTAGAGTCGTAGTCGGAATTTCGTCGGCGCTTCGCCTCTTGCTCACTTCGATTGCACATTAAGGTTTTCTAGAGAATTCTTGAGAGTTGGCTCAGAGTTTTGGGGTGAGGGGGTAGAGTGTAGGGATGGTATTTATAGGGTTAGGGTAGATGAAGGGTTTAAATTGAAAAAATGTAAAAAAATGTTAAAATTCATTAAAAATAGATTAAATAGGGTATTAAGAGCACTCTGGAAACGATCTAATTAAATGGAGTGTGCATGGGGGTTCAGAAGCCCAAGAGCCAGGATTTCTCAGTTGGGGACTCGGCCGTCCTGCCAAGTCCGGCCGGCGGCGCCGGCCCGAGTCTGGCCGAATCAGGGGGCAGGGGGTGGCTGGTCTGTTGGTATGCTCACTGGTATATTTAACTTATAGGGTGTGGTAGGATTTTTGGAAGTTATCACGTGTTGACTGTTGGTATTCTAAAAATTTCAAAACAAAATAATATTAAAAATAATATGGGGTATGGGATTTGAACTCTGATGGC
This sequence comes from Agapanthus africanus, assembly GCA_030015575.1. NCBI lineage: Eukaryota > Viridiplantae > Streptophyta > Magnoliopsida > Asparagales > Amaryllidaceae > Agapanthus > Agapanthus africanus. The sequence goes on along the minus strand of JASDDO010000022.1, from coordinate 750,692,252 downwards.
TTGGTTCAGCAAATGCAAGGTATTACCAATGAGTTACAAGCCCCTTCTTGTAATTATGGAGCTAATTAATTACTGAAAGTAATAACAGCAAAAGTAATAACAGCAAAAGTAAATACTCCAAGTATACATAAATTTTAAGGCAAATTTTTGTACACTAAAAAATGGTGTTGTTACAGTCTACCCTCCTTACAAAAAATTTCGTCCTCGAAATTTACAACTTTTATTTGAGGACTAGTTTACAAAGAGGTGTGGATATCTTGCACGCATTTCATCTTCCTTTTCCCAAGTGGACTCTCATGGAGTGTCTTTTCTCCACATCACTCGGACCAAGTTGACTTCCTTGTTCCGGAGTGTCTTCACTTTCCTATCCAGGATCTCTACAAGCTGTTGCTCACAAGATAAGTCGGGCTGTATAGTGAGCTCGGAATGATCGAGAACAAGGCTGGGGTCACTCACATACCTTCTGAGTTGGGATATGTGGAACACATTATGCACTCCTTCCAATGAAGGTGAAAGCGCTAAGCGGTATGCCACTTCACCGACTCGTTCGAGTATGTCGAACGGTCCAATGTATCTCGGACTTAGCTTACCCCGTCTTCCAAATCGGATCACTCCGTGGTTCGGAGATATCTTTAAGAACACATGATCTCCTAGCTGGAACTCTAAGTGACGTCTCTTTGCATTAGCCCAGTGCTTCTGTCGATCTTGGGCTATGCGCATCCTTTCCCTGATAGTACGAACCACATCAACAGTCGCTACTATCATCTCTTGTCCAAGAAGTTCCCTATCTCCGACGTCGTCCCAACTTAATGGCGATCGACACTTCCTTCCATACAGCGCTGCAAAAGGTGCCATTCCTATGCTTACTTGGTAGCTATTGTTGTACGAAAACTCCACAAGATGTAAGTGATCTTCCCACGATCCTTTGAAGTCTAACATACATGCTCTAAGCATATCCTCTAAGATCTGAATAGTTCGCTCAGACTGACCATCTGTTTGTGGATGATAAGCCGTGCTGAAGTTCATACTTGTTCCCAAGCTCGCTTGTAGACTCTGCCAAAATTGCGATCGGAACCTGGTGTCACGATCAGACACAATGCAGACCGGTACTCCATGAAGTCTCACAATTTCCTGTATGAGTTCATTTGTATCAGAGATAGTACATTATGAAGAGTTTAAATCTTAAGTAGATTATTACCTCCATGTACTTCTTTGCTAGTGTCTCAGTTGATTGGCCAACACGAAATGGGATGAAATGAGCCGACTTTATGAGTCGATCCATAATAACCCATACGGCATTGTTACCCTTTGTGCTGCGATGAAGAGCAGTCACAAAATCCATCATGATATGTTGCCACTTCCATTCTGGGATTGGTAATGGTTGAAGTAATCCAGTAGTCCTGTGATGTTCAGTCTTTACTTGCTGACACTCCAAGCATTTTGCGACGCTTCTGGCTACTTCACGCTTCATTCCATGCCACCAATAATTCTGACATAGATCTTTGTACATCTTGGTACCTCCAGGGTGTATTGAGTAGGGAGAGCTGTGAGCTTCTTTCATTAACTCTTCCCGAACATGACCTTTTGGTATACACAATCCGCTGCCGTATCTCAAAGATCCGTCTTCATGGATGATGAAGTCTGTTCTGAGTCCATTCTCCACTTGTTCTCTGATCTTTTGCAACTTAGCATCGCTTGCTTGAGCTTCTTTGATCTGATTGACAATGGTTGATTGAACTTGTAAATTCATCAAACTTGAAGCATTACCTGGCATGACTACTTCAATATCTATCTGATGCAAGTCTTGTTGAAGCTTCCACTGAGCGGTGAGGTTCATCGATTAAGGTTGATGACTAAGAGCATCAGGTACCACATTCATCTTCCCTAGGTGATATTGCAAGTTGATGTCAAAGTCCACCATGAGTTCTAACCATCTTCTCTGCCGCATATTCAACTCCTTCTGAGTAAACACATATTTCAGGCTCTTGTAATCTGTGAAGATGTTCACTCATTCACCAAGTAGATAATGGCGCCAAATCTTGAGAGCAAAGATGACGGCTGCTACCTCCAGGTCATGCGTCGGATAATTGCGCTCATGAATCTTCAGCTGTCTTGAAGCATAAGTCACAACCTTACCGTGATAATGTAGAACACATCCTAATCCCTTGCCGGATGCATCGCAATGCACTTCGAATCCTCCAGATTGATCCGGTATGACGAGAATAGGCGCTGATGTCAACCTTGACTTGAGTTCTACGAAAGCTTGTTCGCATGCTTCTGACCACACAAAATCTTCATCTTTACGTGTGAGCTTGGTCAGGGGTGTTGCTATCTTTGAAAAGCCTTCAATGAACCTTCTGTAATATCCAGATAAAACCCAAGAAACTCCGAATTTCCTTCACTGACTTTGGTGTAGGCCATTCGCTAACTGCTGAAACTTTCGCTGGATCCACAGAGATTCCATCGCTTGATATGATATGTCTAAGAAAACCACTTGATTTAGCCAAAACTCGCATTTGTTGTACTTGGCATATAATTGATGTTGTCGAAGAGTTTCCAGGATAATTCATAGGTGTTCGGCATGCTCTTTCCGATTCTTGGAATACACCAGAATGTCGTCGATGAAGATGACAACAAACCTGTCTAAGTACTCCCGGAAAACTTGATTCATTAGGTTCATAAATATTGCCAGTGCGTTGGTCACTCCAAATGGAATCACTAGAAATTCGTAATGTCCATAGCGAGTTCTGAAAGCTGTTTTATGAATATAAGCTTCCTTGACCTTCAGCTGATGATAACCTGAACGAAGATCCAATTTAGAGAAAACACAAGATCCACTTAGCTGATCGAATAAATCGTCGATGCGCGGGAGTGGATACTTATTCTTTATAGTGACTTCGTTCAAGGCTCTGTAATTGATGCACATTCTGTATGAACCTTCCTTCTTCTTCACAAGTAGTACAAGTGATCCCCAACTTGAAGTGCTAGGACGAATCCATCCTTTCGCCAGTAATTCGTCCAACTGTGTTCGGACTTCCTTCAAGCCTTCCGGACTTAAACGATAGGGTGCTTTGATCACCGGTTGTGCTCCTGGTACTAAATCAATACTGAATTCAAGAGCTCGATTGGGAGGCAAACATGATATATCGTCAGGAAATATATCGTCGAACTCTCGAACCACATCTGGTCTTGATTCTTCCTCCGCTTGAGCTGCTGCAACTACTGCTTCCCTTGGTTTTGCTTTGTAGGTACTTGGCTACAGGGTACGGTCTCCACTTTTGAAATAGAAGACCGGATGGTCTGGAATCTCGAATACTACCCTCCTTTGACGACAGTCGATGGTAGCATAAAAAGTTCCAAGCCAATCCATACCTAGAACCACATCGAAGTTCGGTAGTCCAGTACTTTGAAATCAGCATAAAATTCTCTGCTGCAGACGACTATTGGACACAAGCTGTATCCCATTGTTGCCTTTAGAACGCCATTGCCTGAACTGACATTCCAACTGGATACAAGCGGTGAGACTGGAATCGCATGGGTTCGGACGAACCGTTGCGACATAAAGTAGTGAGATGCTCCAATATCAAACAGTGCTAGTACAGGTATTGAGGATACTAAGATTGTACCTAAGATATGTGGGATATGTTTTAGGTATAGGGAAAAGTATGTAGATAAATAGCAATACTGAAAGAAAGGTTTAAGGAGAAAAGTTTACCAGTGATAACCTGGGGTAAAACAATTCAGGGCTTTACACCCCAAACAGTTCTCAGGAAAGGGAAGCCTACTTGAAGCTGAAGAATGGGTACAAAGCATAGAGGATGATCTGGCAGCAGCTCAAGTGCCAGACATAGCTTGGGTTCATGTGGCAAAATTACAGCTCACGGACAATGCCCGAAACTGGTGGAAGGCGGAAGAAAGCCGTCTGGATCAGCCTATTGAATGGAAGACTTTCCGTGATAAGTTTGACGCGAAGTACTTTCCTGTGACTGCCAGGATCGAATAGAACAACAGTTTGTTCATCTACAACAAGGTTCTATGTGGATCAAGTCTGTAGATAAGTATGACGCTGAATTCACCATGCTAAGTCGGTAAGATATGTCACAATATTTCAATTTTTAAATATCACATACTATACAGCTAACACAATACTTTAAATAGATTCGCGGCACACCTGATACCGACGGACGAGATCAGAGCCCGTCGATTTCAACAGGGGTTGGACATGGAAATTCAGGCTCCGAACGGGTTCCCCAAATGGGTTGTAGCGACGCTTTGCAAAGATTTGTATAAATACTAATCATTAAGGAAAAACGGTTTTATTAATTATGCTATTTATTTGTAAAGATATCGTTTTTCCCGTATTCTATATTCCCAAGGGTATTGTGCTATGTTGCATATGAGTGTGTGAGGAGGTGGGTCATTACCTCGTGATCTACTTAAAGGTATAGCAAAGTTTTGTGATGTTAAATGTAGAATTGAAACTATGTGGTATTTAAACGAAAAATACGGTAAAATAAAATAGCAATTATTTCATGATATGAAACTTGATTAATATGGTTGATTAGTGATTAATAGTCAACATGAATTGGTTTAAGCATGATTGTATTAAAGAAAAGTGAAGTTTTATAAAGAAACCGAATCGGAAATCAGATTTGTTCCGATTCCGTCGGGTTTTGTAATTCCGTATTCTAGAATAAGAATAGCGAAGATAGAATTGGGACTTACGGGTTGCGAACTAGACAAGAGGGAGATGGAATGAACGTAGCTTCCGGTGCGTCGTTTCGTCGCCGGGAGCTCCTAGAGTCGTAGTCGGAATTTCGTCGGCGCTTCGCCTCATGCTCACTTCGATTGCACACTATGGTTTTCTAGAGAATTCTTGAGAGTTGGCACAGAGTTTTGGGGTGAGGGGGTAGAGTGTAGGGGCGGTATTTATAGGGTCAGGCTAGGGTTAGGGTAGATGAAGGGTTTAAATTGAAAAAATGTAAAAAAAATGTTAAAATTCATTAAAATAGATTAAATGGGGTATTAAGAGCACTCTGAAAACGATCTAATTAGAAAGATGAATGAGTTAACTAAGTATCAGATCGACCAAATTTCACAGTGTGCCGGTGGGTTCAGAAGTCCAAGAGCCAGGATTTCTCAGTTGGAGACTCGGCTGTCAGGCTGAGTCCGGCCGACGGTGCCGGCCCGAGTCGAGCCGAGTCAGAGGGGCAGGGGGTGGCTGGTCTGTTGGTATGCTCATTGGTATATTTAACTTATGGGGTGTGATGGGGTTTTTGGAAGTTATCACGTGTTGACTGTTGGTATTCTAAAAATTTCAAAACAAAATAATATTAAAAATAATGTGGGGTATATGATTTGAACTCTGGTGGCTTCGTCCAGCAATGCAAGGAATTACCAAAGAGCTACAAGCTCTTTCTTGTAATTATGGAGCTAATTAATTAGTTAAAGTAATAACAGCAAAAGTAAATACTCTAAGTATACATAAATTTTAAAGCAAATTTTTGTACACTAAAAATGGAGTTGTTACAGTCTACCCTCCTTACAAAAAATTTCGTCCTCGAAATTTACAACTTTTATTTGAGGACTAGTTTACAAAGAGGTGTGGATATCTTGCACGCATTTCATCTTCCCTTTCCCAAGTGGACTCTCCTGGAGTATCTTTTCTCCACATCACTCGGACCAAGTTGACTTCCTTGTTCCGGAGTGTCTTCGCTTTCCTATCCAGGATCTCCACAGGTTGTTGCTCACAAGATAAGTCGGGCGGTATAGTGAGTTCGGAATGATCGAGAACATGGATGGGGTCACTCACATACCTTCTGAGTTGGGATATATGGAACACATTATGCACTCCTTCCAATGAAGGTGGAAGCGCTAAGCGGTATGCCACTTCACCGACTCGTTCGAGTATGTCGAACGGTCCAATGTATCTCAGACTTAGCTTACCCCGTCTTCCAAATCGGATCACTCCGCGGTTCGGAGAATCTTTAAGAACACATGATCTCCTGGCTGGAACTCTAAGTGACGTCTCTTTGCATCAGCCCAGTTCTTCTATCGATCTTGGGCTATGCGCATCCTTTCCCTGATGGTACGAACCATATCAACAGTCGCTACTATCATCTCTGGTCCAAGAAGTTCCCTATCTCCGACGTCGTCCCAACTTAATGGCGATCAACACTTCCTTCCATAGAGCGCTGCAAAAGGTGCGATTCATATGCTTGCTTGGTAGCTGTTGTTGTACGAAAACTCCACATGATGTAGGTGATCTTCCCACGATCCTTTGAAGTCTAACATACATGCTCTGAGCATATCCTCCAAGATCTGAATAGTTCGCTCAGACTGACCATATGTTTATGGATGATAAGCCGTGCTGAAGTTCAGACTTGTTCCCAAGCTCGCTTGTAGACTCTGTCAAAATTGCGATCGGAACCCGGTGTCACGATCGGAAACAATACAGACCGGTACTCCATGAAGTCTCACAATTTCCTGTATGAGTTCATAGGTGTCAGAGATAGTACATTATAAAGAGTTTAAATCTTGAGTAGATTATTACCTCCATATACTTCTTTGCTAGTGTCTCAGTTGATTGGCCAACTCGAAATGGGATGAAATGAGCCGACTTTGTGAGTCGATCCACAATGACCCATACGGCATCGTTACCCTTTGTGCTGCGACGAAGAGCAGTCACAAAATCCATCGTGATATGTTTCCACTTCCATTATGGGATTGGTAACGGTTGAAGTAATCCAGCAGTCCTGTGATGTTCAGCCTTTACTTGCTGACACACCAAGCATTTTGCGACGCTTCTGGCTACTTCACGCTTCATTCCATGCCACCAATAATTCTGACGTAGATCTTTGTACATCTTGGTGCCTCCAGGGTTTACTGAGTAGGGAAAGCTGTGAGCTTATTTCATTAACTCTTCCCGAACAGGACCTTTTGGTACAAACAATCTGCCGCCGTATCTCAAAGATCCGTCTTCATGGATGATGAAGTCTATTCTGAGTCCATTCTCCACTTGTTCTCTGATCTTTTGTAACTTAGCATCGCTTGCTTGAGCTGATTTGATCTGATTGACAATGGTTGATTGAACTTGTAAATTCATCAAACTTGAAGCATTACCTGGCATGACTACTTCAATCTCCATCTGATGCAAGTCTTGTTGAAGCTTCCACTGAGCGGTGAGATTCATCGATAAAGGTTGACGACTAAGAGCATCAGGTACCACATTCACCTTCCCGGGGTGATATTGCAAGTTGATGTCAAAGTCTGCCATGAGTTCTAACCATTTTCTCTGCCGCATATTCAACTCCTTCTGAGTAAACGCATATTTCAGGCTCTTATGATCTGTGTAGATGTTCACTCGTTCACCAAGTAGATAATGGCGCCAAATCTTGAGAGTAAAGATGACGGCTGCTAACTCTAGGTCATGCGTCCGATAACTGCGCTCATGAATCTTCAGCTGTCTTGAAGCATAAGCCACAACCTTACCGTGATGATGTAGAACACATCCTAATCCCTTGCCGGATGCATTGCAATGCACTTCGAATCCTCCAGATTGATCCGGTATGACGAGAATAGGCGCTGAGGCCACCAACAAAACCTGTCACGCAAGTAAACACAAAAAATACTTGCATGGGCCACCAACAAAACCTGTCACGCCCCGCTTCCCAGTATACGGGCAGAGGACGCGACGAGGCCGCTATGTATTTACTGTGAAGTAAATACGCTAAGTGTATCTAAGCAATATAAAAGTAAAGCACAAGAGACAAGATATAATAAAACAACAAATTTATTTATTCACATTCTTTCTGTACAATACATGTAAGTAAATACAACTGAAATAAAAAGCAATACCTAAACAATGGCATAACAGAAAAGAAATGTACTGAAATGGAAAGTGTACAATGACTAGAGCTCGGGGTCTTCACTGAACTGGTCCAAGTCTTCAGTAGTGGGCTCGATCTCTGACGGGTCCAGATCACCTGACGACATTCGAAGAATAAAAAAAGAGAATGTCGTCAGCGAACAGATCGCTCGGTAAGTCCCAAAGATAAGAGAAAGTAGAATAGATAGAATTAGAAGGTATCTTTTAAAGTTGTAGTATATTGTTGTGTTAACGCTATTGTTTGTAGTTTGGTACAGAAAAATGCCAGTGTATACGAGAGGAGTCTCTATATGCCAGAGACTAGAGGCAAGTATAGTACAAGGAACCGTTTATGCCATGATACAACAGCAACTGGATTCATGTTGGTGTATTAAGTCTTACTGTCTCGTGCCACTTCGAACACCTTCCGTACCAATCTACCCCTTAAACCCCGAGATGTCTTGTTTGTATTGTATTGTATTGTAAATTGTATTATTGTATAATTGGATGACTGACCGAAACCATGATATCAGTAAATGGATATAACCGTAGAATCATGTAAATGGAATAACTGGAGAACCGTGTAAATGGAATGTATATCCATGGTTCGGTTCAGTCAAGTTGTATAGATTGATAATTGGATTCATGGATTCATGTTGAATTGTAATATTGAAGATTGTAGATTGTACTTGAATCATATTCAAGTCAGATTATAATAAGACTCAAACCAAGTCAGACAATTAATAAAGTAAATTGAAGTCCTGATTGTTTTGATATTATCGGTAACCGCTGCACATGAGCGGCAGGACTTGTGTCGTTTTCAAAGACGATTACCGTATTGATAACACCGTTGTTAAGTTGTCTACCTTAGATAGGCAAGCACCCATATCTCCGGCTCCCTGAGGCTCAAGAGACTGGTCCCGCTTAAACCTACGTTTACTAGGGTCCTTAAGGTAATTTATAGAACTTGAGGGGGTTTTATGTAAAAATACTTTTATATACTTTTAAAATACACCCCAAGTATTTATTATTCGTCTTTATAGTTGTAATGAATATAGATTTTATATTGTGACATTTCTTATGAAAATATCCTAATTTCAGAAATAAAGGTATTTATTTGTAATATTGATTTGTATGGAATTCATGATATTTTAGTGTAAAATGATTCTTGTGACATTTTTAGAAAAAGTAGAATATTTGTAATAATTCAAAATAGATATTTTTATATTACATATACATATATTTATATGAAAATAATTTTAGTATATATATAATATTCTAGAAATCTCGTTTTCTTAAGATGTCGTATTTTAAATCTTTCGAGATCGAATAATCCTTGCAGAGGCCTGCATCTCGCACTACTAAGCCCGAGGATGTGCAATAATCCGCACTATCCCGAACGGGTTCCCCAAATGGGTTGTAGCGGCGCTTTGCAAAGATTTGTATAAATACTAATCATTAAGGAAAAACGGTTTTATTAATTATGGTATTTATTTGTAAAGATATCGTTTTTCCCGTATTCTATGTTCTCAAGGGTATTGTGCTATGTTTCATATGAGTGTGTGAGGAGGTATGTCATTACCTCGTGATCTACTTAAAGGTATAGCAAAGTTTTGTGATGTTAAATGTAGAATTGAAACTTTGTGGTATTTAAATGAAAAATATGGTAAAATGAAATAGCAATTACTTTATGATATGAAACTTGATCAATATGGTTGATTAGTGATTAATAGTCAACATGAATTGGTTTAAGCATGATTGTATTAAAGAAGAGTGAAGTTTTATAAAGAAACCGAATCGGAAATCAGATTTGTTCCGATTCCATCAGGTTTTGTAATTCCGTATTTTAGAATAAGAATAGCGAAGATAGAATTGGGACTTACGGGTTGCGAACTAGACAAGAGGGAGATGGAATGAACGTAGCTTCCGGTGCATCGTTTCATCGCCGGGAGCTCCTAGAGTCATAGTCGGAATTTTGTCGGCGCTTCGCCTCTTGCTCACTTCGATTGCACACTAAGGTTTTCTAGAGAATTCTTGAGAGTTGGCTCAGAGTTTTGGGGTGAGGGGGTAGAGTGTATGGACGGTATTTATAGGGTTAGGCTAGGGTTAGGGTAGATGAAGGGTTTAAATTGAAAAAATGTAAAAAAATGTTAAAATTCATTAAAAATAGATTAAATGGGGTATTAAGAGCACTCTGGAAACGATATAATTAAATGGAGTGTGCAGGTGGGTTCAGAAGCCTAAGAGCTAGGATTTCTCAGTTGGGGACTCGGCTGTCCGGTCGAGTCCGGCCGGCGGCGCCGGCCCGAGTCAAGCCGAGTCAGAGTTGCAGGGGTTGGTTGGTCTGTTGGTATGCTCATTGGTATATTTAACTTATGGGGTGTGGTGGGGTTTTTGGAAGTTATCACGTGTTGACTGTTGGTATTCTAAAAATTTCAAAACAAAATAATATTAAAAATAATGTGGGGGTATAGGATTTGAACTCTGGTGGCTTCGTTCAGCAATGCAAGGAATTACCAATGAGCTACAAGGTCTTTCTTGTAATTATGGAGCTAATTAATTAGTTAAAGTAATAACAGCAAAAATAAATACTCCAAGTATACATAAATTTTAAAGCAAATTTTTGTACACTAAAAAATAGAGTTGTTACAAATAGCAAGGCAGATGCATTAGCCAAGCTCGCTAAAGAACTGGCCGACGAAGACCTCGATGACGTATGGATCATTGTGCAAAGTTGTCGGATCTCGCGCCAGCAGAAATATCTCCGAAATCGTCTGAAAGGAAGGAAGCGACCAAACAAGTAGCCTGCCAAATAGAGGACGAAGAAGAGGCTACGGATTGGAGAGAAGTCTTTATAGACTGCTTCAAATCTCATCAAACGCCCAAAGATGCGTCATCAAGACATCAGCTCATGAAACGAGCTCTGTCTTTTGCCTTCGTCAATGATACTCTATACAATAGATCATTTGACTGTCTATGGCTAAGATGCATGGGACCAAAAGAAGCAAGGAGAGTCGTCCAAGAAACTCACGATGGACTCTGCGGTTCCCACTAAGCCGGGCCAAAGATGAAGCTAAAGATCAAGAGAATGAGTTACTATTGGCCCACAATGATTCAGGACTGCCTTGAATATGCAAAGCAGTGTCACTCATGCCAGATTCACGGGGACTTCATCCATCAGCATCCAAATCCTCTACACCCAACGGTGGCAAGCTGGCCATTTGAAATGCCGGGAACCGATATATTTGGGCCTATCAAACCGGCGTCATCCAAAGGACATCGGTTCATACTGGAAACAACCGATTACTTCTCTAAGTGGGCAGGGGCAGTACCGCTAAGGGGAGTGAAGACGGAGAACATCCTCCATTTCTTCAGGACGCATGTCATCTATCGGTTCGGCACTCCGTAACGGATTATCTTGGATAATGGGACAACCTATAGAAGCCATAAGATTAGCCGCTTCGCACAGCAGCACAATGTAGACTGGAGATACTCTTCAGTCTATAATCCCCGAGCTAACGGTCTAGCTAAAGCTTTCAACAAGACCTTGACGAAGATCATAAAGAAAATAGTGTCCAGAAATAAAACGGATTGGTACGAGAGACTGCATGAAGCTCTCTGGGCGTATCGAACTATGTTCAAAATGGTCACGAATACAACACCATACGCATTGGTATTCGGCACGGAAGCGGTACTCCACTTAGAAATAGATCTACCCTCTCTACGAGTGGCGGTTCGTTACGAACTGACGGATGAAGAAAAATCTCATCTTCAATATGAGGAGCTCGATGCCCTCGATGAAAATCGTCTCATGGCGCAGCAAAACCTAGAAGCTTACAAAGCAAGTATGACGCGCTCATACGAAAGACTAACCAGGTCGAGAACATTCCGCCAAGGCGAACTCATACTAGTTGTCAAATGACCAATGATCCCCAATTATGCCAAACGGGGATAATTCGAGCCGAACCATGAGGGTACGTACATCATAGACAAGCTCTACCAAGGTGGGGCCTACTTGCTCATGGACATGCATGGCGAAAGACCCTTCCGACCAATAAACGGCCGATTCCTTAAGAAGTACTACGCCTGACGAGTCACGATTCAGGTCAATGATAGATGACGACGCTTGCGTCCGCTCGCTATCTTCTTGAGTCAAAAATCTAAAAGTAGTATCCAACAGAATCTCTGTCCCAAACATGGAAACAACGGACCGAGACGTTCTTACACTACAACGGACCGAAACGTCCTTAAACTAACTACGGACCAAAACGTTCTTAAACTAACAACGGACCGAAACGTTCCTAAACTAACAACGGACCGAAACGTCCCTAAAATAACAACGGACCGTAATGTCCGTAAACTAAAACTTCACCTCCAAAACGGTGATCATGGACCGAAATGTCCCTAAACTAGTACTCCGTCCCAAACATGGCGATATCTTTTCCTGGGATCTGTGTTGCAATTAAAGCTCCCACGGCGAAGACTGCACATCCAAAAAAAGGGTATGTCCACAAGCGAAATGGGCACAGATGAAAACCCGAAAGGGCCCCGTGAGTAAAAACACGAGTTTGTGAAAACCCGAAAGGGCACAATCTCGTTAAAATAAAAACACCTGCAAGGTTCTCTCGACCTTGTGAGGAGAAAACACCTGCGCGAGATCCTTACGACTCACAAAGGAGAAACACACTTAGGGATCCCTACGATTCCTAAGGAGAAATTACACTTATGAGATCCTCAAAACTCGTAAGGAGAATTCCCCCCTATGAGACCCTCATAGCTCATAGGATTCAAAAGCCTTAAAATACAGGGACCTGAACCTGTTTTTAAACCATCACACTCCCCAAGATGCCCTATAGGCGATCAATATTGGCTCTTGTATACAATTCGCAGGCAAAAATAAACGATTTCCCCCACCAAGTTCCACCAATGACGAGGAATATCCTCATATGGTGAACGACACTTATAAGTCCTCAAGACTTCTAAGGAGAATTTACATTTGCGAGATCCTCGTGACTCGCAGGGAGAAATAACTTTGTGAGACCCTTACGGCTCATAAAGTCAAAAAGTCTTAGTCGACAGGATCCTAACCCTGTTTGCTAAGCCATCTTTGTTCGAATCAACAAAGGTAAATGATGATTCGCTCCTGGAAACATTCCAGTCGTAGCGATGCTGATGCCTAGATTAGTATCAAATTCTCAAGTCCTTTCAAGGCAAATGATGATTCGCTCCAAGCAACATTCCAGTCGTAGCGATGTTGATACCTAGATTGGTATCAAATTCTCAAGTCCTTTCACAGCAAATGATGATTCGCTCCTGACAATATTCCAGTCGCAACGATGTTGATGCTAAGATTGGTATCAGATCTCAAGTTCCATACTCGCAATAAAAAAATCAGCGAGCAGAAAATGCATATGAAATGGCCGAAATGATGGGGCAACTCGTAATGAAAATCAACGAGAAAAATATATGCATATAAAAACAGCCGAAATGTTTGGGCAACTCGCAATAAAAAACAGCGAGTAAAAAGAAAAGAATAGCCGAAATGATTGGGTATCGTGATAAAAAAGCCGAAATGATTGAGCAATCGCGACTTTCGTGATATAAAAAGCTGAAATGATAAAGCACCGCGGAAAAAAAAATGACTGAAACTTTTTCCCTACAGGTGAGTCCACATCAACCCCTGTATACAATCCATAGGCACAGATGAAAAGGGAACCACATTTTCCCACCAGGCCCCGTCAAAGGGAGAGCCGAGTCTCGATGGTTCATGAACTACCTAGAGACCATCTCAATACCCATCTCGCTACAGCAGACACAGTGTCACCAATGGCGTTTCTTCTTACTCCAACAGGATGCAGACATGACGTCAATAAAACGGAGCCATGGCAAAGTCCCTAGTTCCAAATCTCAATGGTTCACAGACAGTCTAGAGATTAACAACGATGTTTCTTCTCACTCCAACAGGATGTAGACGCGACGTCAATAAAACGGAGCCATGGCAAAGTCCCTAGTTCCAAATCTCGACGGTTCACAGACAGCCTGGAGATCAACAACAGCGCTTCTTCTCACTCTAACAGGATGCGGATGCAACGTCAACACAACGGAGCCATGGCAAAGTCCCTAGTTCCAAGCTTCGACGGTTCACTAACAACCTAGAGACTACCTTGGAGCCATGGCAAAGTCCCTAGTTCTAAGCCTCGACGGTTCACCAACAACCTAGAGACTACCTCGGAGCTATGGCAAAGTCCCTAGTTCCAGGTCCCGACGGTTCAAAAACAACCTAGAGACCACCTCGACGTTCGTCTCGATACAACAGACGCAATGTCACCCCGGCGTTCCTTCTCAACTCCAGCAGGATGCAGATGCAACGTCAACAACCGACCCCAGGGTCAAAACCTCGGAGCCATGGCAAAGTCCCTAGTTCCAAGCCTCGACGGTTCACCAACAACCTAAAGACTACCTCGGAGACATGGCAAAGTCCCTAGTTCAAGGTCCCGACGGTTCACAAACAACTTAGAGACCACCTCGACATTCGTCTTGATACATCAAACGCAATGTCACCCCGGCGTTCCTTCTCAACTCCAGCAGGATGCAGATGCAACGTCAACAACCGACCCCAGGGTCAAAACCTCGGAGCCATGCCAAAGTCCCTAGTTCCAAACCTCGACGGTTCACCAACAACCTAGAGACTACCTCGGAGCCATGTCAAAGTCCCTAGTTCCAGGTCCCAACAGTTCACAAACAACCTAGAGACCACCTCGACGTTCGTCTCGATACAACAGACACAATGTTACCCCGACGTTCCTTCTCAACTCCAGTAGGATGCATATGCAACGTCAACAACCGACCCTAGGGCCAAAACCTCAGAGCCATAGCAAAGTCCCTAGTTCTAAGCCTCAACGGTTCACCAACAACCTAGAGACTACCTCGGAGCCATGGCAAAGCCCCTAGTTCCAAGCCTCGATGGTTCATAGACAACCTAGAGACAACCTCGATATTCGTCTCGTTACAGCAGACACAATGTTAACAAACGAAGCAAAGGAAAATCCCTAGCTTCAGGGTCTTGACGGCAACTCAAATAAAACTTGAAAGACTATCGGAGATCATCCCACACTAGCGCGGAGTGGTTATGACTCATCGTGGCTCCCAAACTGAGCCTAACCTCAAGTAAAAAGCGGCATGGAAAATCCCTAACGTTTGCTCTTCCAACAGTAATATAACCTGGGAGATTACTTGAAGACGTCTTGTCCAGCCCCCGAAGGGATCAGAGACACGACATTCGCGGGGCTACTCGAACAGCAAGACCGCATATCGGGGAATGCATCAGCCAACGCGACGATACCACGGACAAAATCTCTAGTACCACAAAACCTAACGGACTTCTATCGTAAAGAGCATGGGTTATAACATTAGGATATTCTTATGAGAACTTCTCGACTCGTCTCCACTCATAGGGAAAACAATGTTCCTGCGAGAACTTCTCGACTCGTAGGGAAAAACATCTTCATGAAACCCTCACGGCTCATGAAGATGAAAAGCCTTAGGCAACGTGGATATCAACATGTTTCCTAAGCACTGTGGCTCTACAAGTAGGTCCAAACTGACTTTTATATACTATCCTAGGGACATATTCTCCAAAGTAGAATATCGACAAGGAGCAAAAAAACTACTTACGAGTCCTCTCGACTTGTAAGGGGAAAAATTCTCTTGTGAGATCCTTACGACTCACGGAGGTGATGAACACTTAGAAATCTTCACGATTTCTAGGGAGAATATGCACCTGTGAGACCCTCTCGACTTATAGGGAGAAAAAACCCTCTTGAGACCCTTACGGCTCATGAAGATGAAAAAAGTCTTAGGCTACAAGGACCCTAAACTTATCACCTAAACCATCATATCTATAGCCATGCATAACTCTGCACTACTTCACCCACGTACATACTTACGTGGGCAAAGTAGTGGGGGCATTTGTACCCGCCAAATTTTTTGACCAAGAGCTATTTATTCCCTTATAACCCTTATAAAAAAAGGGAGAAAAGAAAGAAGAAAAGAATTCACGGTTGGACATCACGTGGTAAACACATGAGCGCTTATATGCAAAGCATATAAGCGCTGAAAGCAAATGACAAGGGCCAAACAGGCCTCACATGCTAAACACGTGAGCACTCATATGTAAAGCATATGAGCGCTAAAAATAAACTAAATAAAATAACTAAGGGCCAAACAGGCCTCACGTGCTAAACACGTGAGCGCTCATATGCAAAGCATATGAGCGCTGAACATAAATAACTAATGGACAAACAGGCCTCACGTGCTAAACACGTGAGTGCTCATATGTAAAGCATATGAGCGCTAAATATAAACTAAATAAAACAACTAATGGTCAAACATGCCTAAACACGTGAGCGCTTATATGTAAAGATATGAGCGCTGAAAATAAACAGGCTAAAACCCACACTAGGGGTCACGTATTAAACACGTGAGTTCTCTTGCTACTCACATGCAAAGCATGTGAGCCCCCCTCCCAATTTAAAATGCTCCAATTAAAATTAAATTCTATTTGGGAAATATTTTCCTTGATCTTTCTAATATGGAAAGATCTTTCTCTAACAGAGAATCCTGGATTTAAAATCCAATGATGATAAAATATCACCAATTAAATCATCTGATAGAATTAAATTCTATTTGGGAAATATTTTCCCGATCTATCTTAAACTAGAAAGATCTTCTCTGTTAAACAGAGGACCTTTGGATAAAAGATCCAACGGTGATCATTTGGTAGAATAAAATTCTATCATAGGAAAATATTTTCCTAATCTTATTAAACTAATAAGATATTCATATGATAAGAATAAAATTCTATATTAAACTAACGAGATATCCATATGATAAAATTAAATTCTATATTAAGAAAATAAAATTCTAATCTTGTTAAAACTAACAGGATATTCATAATCTTGTTAAACAAACAAGAAATCTTCTCTGTTACACAGAGAGCCTTTAGATTAAAAATCCAACGGTGAATAAAATTCACCGATTGATCTAAAATATCATGGAATCAATCACGATCTCTCAATGAGGGATTCTATTAACAAATTGATTCTTGTTCTTCTCGTATAAATAGGAGCGAGGAGAGGAGGAGACACAGAGAGAGAGAGAGGGGAAGAAAAATACAGAGAGAATTTAATTCTCTAAAAGAAGGAGACCACCCCATAACCTTTCCAAAAAGCTCCCACAAAAACAAAAGAGAATTTAATTCTCAAACAAAAGGTTTAACCCTTCAAAAAAAGAACTTAGTTCTTGCTCTGGTTTAGGTCTGCAGAAGCAGATCTCGCCACAAGTTGAGAATTTAATTCTCACCGGGGAGATTCTGTTATGCAGATTCAAAACTTAGGGGAAAGAACTAAGTTCAAATAATTTAATTTTTACAAAAGTATATAGGAATTTAATTCCTCTGATAAAACTAGGGTTTAACCTTGTAAAAAGAATTTAATTCTTATAAAACAATAGACTTAAAATTCTCTAAGCTCAGATCCCAGCATCGTTAATATGAGATCAAAATCTTCATGCACATAAAAAGAAAGACTGGTGATTCATTAGTGTTCAACACTATAACGAAACCTCACATATTTCCCCACGTGAGTATCTCTGAACAAAAAAGAATGGGTGAGACCGAGTCACGTGTTTCAGACGCGAGCATTTAAAAAGAACAAGAAGTGCCTCCTAAGGTAGTCATGTGTTTCCCACATGAGCACCTCTGATGAACAAAAAAGAATGGCTAAGACCGGGTCACGTGTTTCACACGCGAGTATTTAAAAAGAACAAGAAGTGCCTCCTAAGGTAGTCACGTGTTTCCCACGCGAGTGCCTAAAAGAAGAACAAGAAGTGCCTCCTAGGGCAGTCACGTGTTTTCCACGCGACCCCCAATCAAGTGCTTAGCACTTATATGAAAAAGGGAATAGACCCAAAAACAACGCTCACATTTTCAGGGCGCCTCACATGATCGTACGTGAGCACTACAGGAACTAAGTGTTTAACACTTATATGAAAGAGGGAATAAAACCCAGAAAATAGCTCCCCACTTTGGAGTGCCTCACGTGTTCACACGCGAGCGCCTCCAAAATTCAATGTTTAACAGCGATCTAGCGCCTCACGTACGGTACATGTGAGTGCTGCATATACCAGTGCTTAGCATTGGGGGATGACTATGGAAACCCAGACCTAGCCCAAATTAGCTAAGTTTCCTGAGGCCAAAACCTCTTTGATCTCCAATCAATCGAGCCCCTCGTGCTCATGTCTTCCTAAACTGATCCTAGTCCCAAACACGACTAATGATCCTCCAACAGATATTCATCCCACATTTCCTCTCAATCTGAAAATTGGTTCAAGGGTACATCTCTCCACACCTCTGATACATGTCGTTGTAAGTTTTCAACGTCTTCAGAAAGGTGGCGGGTCCGGATAACCAACTGCTCTTCGGTGCATCAAACCACACCCCAAGCTGGGTGTCTCCCATATCATCGTTGCTCATCCGACACGTAACAAATACACGTGCACGTAAGATGATCTACGAACTGTAACGTCCTTAAACTAAACTCTATGGACAGTAACGTTCTTAAACTAAACCCTCACCTCAAAAAATGGTGATCTACGGACCGAAACGTCCTTAAACTAATAACGGACCGTGACGTCCTTAAACTAAAACAATGGAGCCCAAATTCTCTTTTATTTGGACTAATCCACGCCATACACCCGACGGCACAAATTATTCTCCATATACAATCCACGGGCAACCAAAAATAAAACAAACACACACGATACGAAGTGAACTTCCGGAGTAGGAGAAAGTGGTTATCGCTACGCGGTAACGTAATTGACTGCAGGGGCTTGCGCCTGCAGGGAGGAGCATCCCCACAATCAAAAACCCCGCGCAAACGAGGGGGAATCTGACGAAGTCTGCTACAACGGCCGCATCCGTCCAAACCTCCGATACACGGCGCCATAAATTAACTTGGTATCTTCGGAGAGGTGGACAGATAAACCCAAATAGCATCTGCTTCCAAATTCAGGGAAGACGACCCATCCCGGTTTCTTCTCCATTTTCGGCGGTAAACATGATGCATTGGGGACATTCCTCTGGGAACCTCGTCTCCGAGGTCTCATCCGACCTCTTGGAGACCTCCCCAGAGTACCTTTTTATAACCGAGCTTCCACAGCCTCCTTGCTCATCTCCGAGCTGTTACAGGGCTGAGCTTCCTCGGCCTTCCGGCTCATCTCCGAGCCATCCACCAAGATGAGTTTCCTCGGCTTCCCCGATCAACCGAGAGCGCGGAGCCCAAGCGCCCCCGATACAGCTTCATGTATCTCGCCAAAACGAGATATATGCTGCCCCTCATTCCGTGTCCCACGCTGGCACGTCCCTCCATTAATGAGTGTATCCCACCATTAACGGACGGATCCCGCCATTGACGCCGGCGTAACGAACGGCGAGGATCTCGCACCGGCTCGCCCCATGCGACCCCTATATAAACCACTCTTTCAAACGACTCAAGTAAATCGAATTCATTCCAATAGGCCGCTACTCTGCTCTTATTCCACGATACTAACTTGATCGTCGGAGGGTCCTACGGTGGTCCCCCACTCCGGGATTTCCTTTGCAGATAGCTTAGCATCGACACCAACCCATCGAGATCCACACACTCCACCCTCAGACCAAACCTCAATCGCTCAAAACCGCTCGCACCAGACCGACGGAGGACAACATCTGAGGGAGATCATGAACTCCAACAGTTGGCACCGTCTGTGGGAAGATTTCAGAAGCTTTTCCACCCATAAAGTTGATCTTCCGCTCTCGACCCGATAGCGAGCGACAATCGTAACGATCCTAATACGAACCTCCCCACCTGTCATAACGGAGGCGGGAGCAGTTCTACTCCCTCTCCCAACATTATCGGTGCCTTATCCACTTGGATCTACAGACTCGCGGCTATGGTGGATGCACTCGTCCGCGTTCAAGTAGCGGGCCCTACCCATCAAGCCGGAGTTCCCCATGCCCGGGATAACGACGCCCGCAAAAGGACAAATGGGCATGCTCAGGCCCTCGATCTCCCTCAAGCTCATCTCAGCGTCACTGAATGCCGGTGTGTCGAATCTGGCAACCATGACCCGCATGCGATGAATGGTTCTATGACCCACTGGACGCCGGACAGCTCCACACCCTGATCTCAGGGAAGACCAGGCCGTCGCTCCGTATCCCACCGCACGCTCACTCCTTCAGATGAGGTATCGATCAGTTCGCCTGCTTCCAGGCGCGACTAGCGCCCCCACCCCCGTCGAGGTTGCGCGAACGGCGAATGTCAGGACTACTAAAAAAGGGCCTCGTCCGAGGATTTAAGAAATGTGATAGAGCGAAATCGAAGCCGTACCATCACGCAGACCCGGAGCGGGGATAGACGTCGCTCCGACTATGCAGAATCCTCGGGGTACCACCACCGGATCGAAGCCCTCGAAAAGAAAATTGAAGGCATACGACGAGATGGCCATATGTCCGGCGAAGGGGCTAGGTACTCCGCCGATTTGCTTACAAAGCCCTTTACAGAAAGACTACTGGCCGAGCGCATCTTCTCTAGGAACAAGCCACCTAAAGTGGCCCTCTTTGACGGAAATTCCGACCCGAAGGACCACTTGGACACATTTACGACGAGCATGAGCTTCCAAGACAACTCGGATATGGCTCAATGCCGAGCTTTTCCCACTACCCTAATCCAGGCTGGCCGGGACTGGTTCTGAGGGCTTGCGCCGTGCTCCATCTCGACCTTCGACGAGCTGGCTACCTAATTCCTCGGCCATTTCGTCGGAAACCGACGATAGAAGAAGACAGTCGATTACATGTTCATCATCAAGAGCGGAGATAAGGAATCCTTTAAAGGGTATGTCACTCGCTTCTACAATGCCCTCCTGGAGTTTCCCGAGCACTGCGACGAAACAGTTATAACCGCGCTGAGGTCGGGTCTTAGGCACAAAGAGTGGCTCCGCTCTTTTTCATTAGCGCAACCTAAGACCGTGGCCGAAGTGAAGGCATGGACCGAGAGAGATCCAACTCGAGTAAGAGGTGAACTCCAACCTGCCCAGAGGCGACCAAGCAGACCGAAAGAAGAGGGACAGGGAAGATAAAAAGAAAGTCGATCGCCCGAAACCTTATTCCCCGAGGTTCCAGGAGTACACCCCTCTGAACATTTC
This sequence comes from Agapanthus africanus, assembly GCA_030015575.1. Lineage (NCBI taxonomy): Eukaryota > Viridiplantae > Streptophyta > Magnoliopsida > Asparagales > Amaryllidaceae > Agapanthus > Agapanthus africanus. Next base: position 750,671,146 of record JASDDO010000022.1, on the reverse strand, counting down.
CCAGACCGAGCTGTTGGAGGAAACTAAGGGCGAGAGGTTTTTTAAGTTCCCGCCAGCTACCCAAATAACGGGCAAGCGTCTCCGCGGCCCGTACTGCGCCTATCGCAGGTCGCAGGGTGTAACATTTCATAAATATAAAATATTATTTTTGGAATTTAAATAATTAAATAATAAAATATTATTTTAGAAATATTATTTTTGGAATTTAAATAATAAAATAATATATTTCATGAAAACTATTCGATTACGAATTGGGGTTTTCGTAAAATGGTATAATTATATACCAATATTTGGAAAATAATTGGAGATTAATATGTATTATTAATTTAAAAGGTATTTATTGGATTTGGATATTTTATAAATAATTATACAATTAATTATATGCAAGTTTATGTTAAGCTTGATTAGTGCACTACTAATCATGATTAAACCAAATTCATCTTTTAAATGACCATGGCTAGTGCACCATGACATGTTATAGTTTGTTGCATATTGTTTCATTTATATTTGTGTTATTTGGGGTTTTAAAAGAAAATGAGAAAAAGAAAAGAAAAGAGGAGACATGGGAGGCATGGAGGGCATAGGCATGAGAGAGAAGAGAGAGGGGGGAAGGGTCTTTAGTCACCATGGGTCCTTCATCCTTTCCTTCATCCCATGATACAACTCCTTCATCTTCTTCTTCACTTCCTCCACCTCCACTACCACCTCCAAAATATTCCCAAATCCTCATCAAAACCCCTACACCACCTTCATTAAAAATGACCACCACCTCATCCTACACCCCCTAGAATACTCAAGTTTGGATTTTGAGGACATTCAACCATTTTGCAATTTTCTTCAGTTGCTCCAAGAGGTATAACCTTCACCTTTCATCTTGTTAATTAGTTTCTTAACTTCCTATTCGTCTTTAGAGATCGATTAAGCTAGATTAGTTATCTTGGGATTTTCTAGGATGATTTTAGTAGGTGATTTGGGTTGTAGAGATATATTTGAGGTTTAATTAGTGACCCTAAACCCTTAGTGATGATATTTTGGGCAGACTTGAGACTAGAACCCCAAAACACGAACTTAGAAGTTTCCTGAAATCCGTTTTTTGGCGAATTGTGACATCTCTGTAGGATATACTATGACCCGAGAGCTCCATTAAATAAGTTGCCAACATAGTGTGACATGCAGGCTACCTAGAAATTCCCCAGAGACCCAAGACCCTATAGGGTGTTTTTCGTCACCCCATTGAGGTGGGAATACGCGCGCGCTTGTTAGGCGCATTACAGATTCTCCCTGCCTAGGAAAGGCTGGGGTTTATTGATTGTGGGGATCAGAATCTCCGGCAGCTGTGGACTAAGCCGCCGTTAATTACCCCTCACCTTTGGGGCGAAGGAACCTCCAATTGACGGGTTAAACTGAACATGCGAACTTAATGTGCAGTGTACGTGTTTCGAATAGGTTTTGGATATATCAGGAGCCTCGCAGAGTTTTACAGGGGTCCTGCTACCCGGATAGCGGGCTGGGGGTCAAGGAGGCTAGCAGCCCCCTTGCGGGGTGCGGGGCAGCGCCCCGTTAGAAATTTTTTCTAACGGAGACAGTGTTGTGGAGTGTGGGTACACACACACACACACATAAGGAAGAATGGCGTCCAAAGGACGCATGGGTGCCAGCGCCTCACGTGCCTATCATGCGAGCGCTGGACGCTGGTGCCCTACATGTATGGCACGCGGGCCCAGGATGAGGGCACCCCACGTGCATGGCACGCGGGCACTGGGCGGGGGCGCCCCACGTGAGTGGCACGCGGGCGCTGTGCGTCAGCAGGAAAAAGGGACTTGGTCCCTGCACTGTGAGCTGTGCTTTCGATTTGACTTCTCTAAAAAGAGATTAAATTATGGAGTTAAACTCCAACAGATCTTAAATGAAGTTAAACTCCTAGAAATCTTTGGAAATGATCAAAGGGGATCCCTTTCTTCTCCCCTTTGGCCCTGGATCTTCCTAAAGTGGGATTTTTGGAGATGGGTCTCCTTCTTCTTCCTCTCGGTCGGCCGAATCTTGGAGAAAAAGGGGGATGAGATTTAAAAATCTTCTATTTTTGAGATTTGATGGAAGATCTGAGTTCCCCTTTGTGGGTTTTGTGATGAAAAACTATTTATGTTCGGAAAAGGAAGAGTTAAACTCTTGATTTAATTCAAAAAAAAGAAGAAGGTATAGAACCTTGAGAAAGGAGAAGGAGGCACAAACCCTAATTTTTTTAGAGAGAGAAAAAAAGTTGTTGAGATATTTTTATCATCTTTACCTTTATAGACTATACACTTTACATATAGCCCCTTGGACTTTACAAAATGACATTTTGCCCATCCCATGTCTCATGTGTTCATTTCTTTTGCACATGATCCATGGGTTTTACAAAATTTGGCTTTATGACAATTTTTCTTACATTTATTCATAAAATAAAATAAAAGAAATACACCAAAATTATTTCTTACAAAATTTTTATTTTGGCATGAGGGAGGCCGGCGGCTTCATGTCCGGGCTCAACCCGGGCATTAGCTCATTTGATCTGGGCTTGGGCCCATTTGGCTCGGGGTTGACTTTGATTTTGATTTTGATTTGGTCAACCGGGGTGTAAATTTTGACCCCAACAAATTGCCCCCGTCAATAAATGCACACCACATATGTGGGTTGTATGCATGAAATTGATGGATCTTCTTTCGTATGGAGGTTGATTTATTTGGTTCCCATTTTGATGACGTGGAGGTCGTTTCTGCCATTTTAGCGACGTGGACGGTCGGTACTGCCCTTTTTGCGACTTGGACGGTCGGTACTGCCCTTTTAGCGACTTGGACGGTCGGTGCTGCCCTTTTAGCGACTTGAACGGTCGGTGCTGCCCTTTTTGCGACTTGGACGGTCGGTGCTGCCCTTTTTGCGACTTGGACGGTCGGTGCTGCCCTTTTAGCGACTTGGACGGTAGGTGCTGCCCTTTTAGCGACTTGGACGATCGGTGCTGCCCTTTTAGCGACTTGGACGGTCGGTGCTTGATTTGACTTGCTCCGCTTCTTGCGGTGTCAGGGATTGGATTTGACTTGCGCCGCTTTCTGCGGTGTCAGGATTCGACCTGTTTCCGAGGTGGAGCTTGATTCCGCCAGGGAGGTCGTTGGTTGTCTTGCTGATTTGATGTAAATTGGGATGACATCAGCATCACTACACTGGAATATGGTACCATGAGCGAATCATCATTTGCCATGAGAAGATTTCCCTCGTTCCCAGTTTAACGACTTAGAGGTCATCTATTCCCAGTTTTAACGACTTAGGGTTCATCTGTTCCCAGTTTAAAGACTTAGGGGTCATCTGTTTCCATTTTAACGACTTTGGGGTCTATTGTGCCCAGTTTAATGACTTAGAGGTCATCTGTTTCCGGTTTAACGACTTAGGGGTCTATTGTGCCCAGTTTAACGACTCAGAGGTCATCTGTTCCCAGTTTAACGACTTAGAGGTCATCTGTTTCCATTTTAAAGACTTAGGGGTCTATTGGATCGGAAGTTTAGAATTTTGGGGTTAAGGTCGGCATCAGCGTTGCTAACACTGAAGCACGGGTGCCAGGAGCAATTCATCATTTGCCTTTTCCTGTTGTGGAGCGATGGCTTAGGAGACAGGTTTAGGTCCCTATCACCTAAGACTTTTCAATTTTATGAGCCGTAAGGGTCCCATAAAAGCATTTTCTCTCTACGAGTCGAAAGGATCTCGTAGGTGTACTTTCTCCTTAGGAGTCGTGGGGACTCCCATGTGTGTTTTTCCTTCGTGAGTCGTAAGGATCCCACGAAGGTGTTTTCTTACGAGTCAAGAGGATCTCGTAAGTTTGTTCTCCTCGTGTATCGTGAGGACACATGAGTGGGTCTTCCCAAATGGAGCATAATTCCAACGGTGGAGACCGGCCACTAGACTGGTGGTTGTGGTGCGGTATGGGTATGATGAGATTATTTGAGCCCATAGATTGTATACGGTGGTCAATTTGGGGGACCACCCATAGGGCTGGAAGAATTTTGGGAAATTGGATTTTGGTTGGCGTCTGCATCGCTGCACTGGAATATAATATCAGGAGCGACTCATCATTCGCCATTTGGGGACTTGGAATTTGGATCTTGTTTGGCATCAGCATTGCTGCACTGGAATAATGCCAGGAGTAACCCATCATTTGCTCCGGGAAGACTTGGGATTTGGTTTTTGGGTCGGCATCAGCACCGCTAACACTGAAGCATAATGCCAGGAGCGACTCATCATTTGCCATTTCCCGTTGGGGAGCGATGGCTTAGGAGACAGGTTTAGATCTCTATCACCTAAGGCTTTTCAATTTTATGAGCCGTAAGGGTCTCATAAAATCACTTTCTCCCTATGAGTCGAAAGGATCTCGCAGGTGTATTTTCTCCCTAGGAATTGTAGGGATTCCTAAGTGTGTTGCTCCTTTGTGAGTCGTAAGGATCTCACGCAGGGATTTTCTCCTCACGAGGTCGAGAGGACATTGCGAGTGTATTGTATCTTTTCACGAGTTTGCGCCCTTTCGGGTTTTCACAAACTCGCCGGCAGTCCTGCTGTTTTTACTCACAGAGCCCTTTCGGGTTTTCATCCGTGTCCGTTTTGCTTGTGGACATACCGTTTTTCTTTATTTTTCTTCTTCCTTTTTTTTGCATCGGTGGGACTTTAAAAGTAGTCTCATCAGCAGGACTTAGGAGAGATAGGGGTTGTTTACGCCCATGGATTGTATACGGTTTTACAGGATGCATGATCCAAATCGTAGGGCCGGTGTGCTCTATTCGCCCGCGACTTGGAGCATTCATGCGTAATATTTCTTGAGATATCGGCCATTGATAGGTGGCATGGGCATTTCTCCCTCGGCATTTATCAGCTGGTAGGATTCTCCATCAAACACTTTCTCGATGACGTATGGTCTTTCCCAGTTTGGCTCGAATTTTCCTTTTGCATGTCGATTAGGGATGATCGGCCTTTTGAGGACCAACACCAATTAGCCTTTCTTGAAAGCGCGGAGACGGGTCATCTTGTCATAGGCCCGTGACATTTGGGCTCGATATAGCTCCAGATTTTGCTGTACCGCGAGCCTCCTTTCTTCGAGGGCGTCAAGTTCTTCGAGACGAAGAAGCACGTTTTCCTCTTCCGTCAACTCATGTTGGACAACCATTCTTAAGCTTGGAACTTCGACTTCGAGGGGGAGGATCGCCTCCACTCCGAAGAGTAATGAGTATGGAGTGGACTGAGTTGGAGTGCGGTGCAAGGTACGATATGCCCACAACGCCTCATGAAGTTTGAGATTCCAGTCTCTCTTATTGGCTGAAGCATTTTTCCTCAGGAACTTGCATAAAGTTTTATTGAAGGCTTCGGCCAGCCCATTGGCCCTCGGATTATAGATGGAGGAATATCTCTGTTCTATCTTGTGTTAAGTAGCGAACCTTGAGACTTTGAAGTTCTTGAAAGAAGGCCCGTTGTCAGATATGATTTTACTTGGTGTACCGAAGCGGTATAGAATAATGTGCTGGAAGAACGTCAGAATATCTTCTGTCTTGACTTCTTTTAGCGAGACGGCTTCAGCCCATCTGGAGAAGTAGTCAGTTGCTGCCAATATCAACCGGTGGCCTTTAGATGATGGAGGATCGATTGGATCAACTATGTCGGTGCCCCAAACTTCGAAGGGCCATGACGCCACCGTAGAATGCAGCGGGTTGGGATGCTTATGAAAGAAATCACCGTGAATTTGGCAGATATAACACTTCTTTGCATGCTCTTTACAATCCCTTATCATGGTAGGCCAGTAATATCCAAGCCGTTTGATTTGAAGCCGCATTTTGGGGCCGGATTGGTGAGCTCCGTAGACGCTTAAGTGAACTTCTTTCATGACTTTCTGGGCTTCGGCCGATAACAGACATCTGAGCCAGAGTTGGTCATATGATCTGTGGTATTGCGTATTATTTACAAACACGTATCGAAGAGCACTCTTCTTAAGTTGAACCCTCGCAGATTTTCCTTCGGGCAGCTTGTCGTATCGGAGGTACCCTATGAAGGGCTCTCTCCAATCGGGCTCATCTTGAATGATCAGAACTTCTTCGGCAGGACTGCTCTTTTGTTCCACGCTTTCCTCTTCTCGTAAAGAGACTAGGGGTAGAATTTGTCGGCTTCTGACTGTATCCAAAATTTCGTCTATGTCAGGATCAGCTAGCTCTTTAGCTAGGCGAGCGAGTATGTTGACTTTTCCGTTCAACGCCCTTAGGACTCTCATTAGTTCAATGTGAGTGAACCGTTTCATGAGTTCCACCACTCGGCTTCTATAATGAGCTAACTCGGGTTTGTATATATTATAGTCGCCGCTTACCTGGTTGACGACAAGCTGGGATTCACCGTAAACCCGTAGCCGAAGGATTTCTATTTCTATGGCGAGCTCCAGACCAGCTATCAGAGCTTTATACTCAGCCTCGTTGTTTATGCAAGGCTCGGTGAGAGCAAAAGAACGTCGTAGGGTTTCCATCGATGGCATGATGAACACCAATACTATCCCCGCTTTTATCTGCCGGATGCTTGATTTGCCGAAGCTCCTCATTGATGAGACTCCGTCGAAGTAGAGCTCCCAACATGGCTCACCTTCCTCGAGGTGCAGCACTTGTTTGTCGGGTAACTCGCAATTGAGCGGTGAACCTTCTGGAATGGGATGAGCAGCAAGGAAGTCTGCAAGAGCTTACCCTTTTACTGCTTTCTGAGGAGTATAAACTATGTCAAACTCAAGTAACATGACAGCCCATCTTGCCATTCTGCCGGCTAGGCTTGCCTTGGTCATTAAGTGTTTGAGTGGGTCGACCTTGGAGATCAACATAACCCGATGAGCAAGCAGATAGTGCCTCAGCTTCTTCACAGCGAATATCAGAGCCAGGCATTGCTTTTCGATCGGGGAATAGTTGTGTTCCGCTCCGACTAGAGTTCGACTGAGGTAGTAGAGGGCATTTTCTTTTCCCTCCTCGTTGTTCTTGGCAAGGAGCGCACCAAATGATTCATCTAGTGCGGCAGTGTAGAGAATCAGCGGTTTATTTAGAATGGGAGCGGCCAGCATTGGAGGGTGCAACAAGTACCGTTTGATGCTTTCGAACGCTTCTTGATATTCGGCATCCCAGACAAAAGGAGCTCCTTTCTTCATGAGCTTTGAGAAGGGCCTACATCTCCTCGATAAATTTGAGATAAACCTTCGTATATAAGCAAGCTTGCCTTGAAAAGATCTTAGCTGCGTCAGACTCTTTGGAGGGGGCATCTCCATGATGGACTTTATCTTTGATGGGTCAACTTCGATCCCTCAATGTCGGACTATAAAGCCCAGGAATTTTCCTGATGGCACGCCAAAAGCGCACTTTAGAGGATTCATCTTCAGATGGTATTCCCTCAGTCTCGTGAGAACGGTCCTAAGATCTTGGATGTGATCGGCCTTGGCTTTAATCTTGACAACCAGATCATCAACATAGTATTCGATGACCTTATTGATTAGGTCATCAAAGATATTGGTCATTACCCTTTGATATATAGCACCTGCGTTCTTCAGTCCGAACGGCATCACTTTGTAGCAGTATATTCCGATCGGGGTTCGAAATGCTGTATGTTTCTCATCCTCAGGTGACATCTTGATCTGATTATATCCAGATGAGCCATCCATAAAGGTGAACAACTCATAATTTGGGGTGTCATCGACCATCATTTCCATGACCTGTAGTGGGAAGTCGTCTTTAGGACATGCCTTGTTGAGGTCCCTGAAATCGACACACACTCGGATCTGCCCATTTTTCTTCTTCACTGGGACTATGCATGCGATCCAGTCCGCATATTTCTCTTCCCTGATGAAGCCGGCATCGATGAGTTTCTTGGTTTCCTCGATGACCTTTTCTTCCAGTTCCCTTCTCATTCTTCGAGGAGCTTGTTTGACCGGCTTAGCATCAGGAGATATAGCCAGCTTATGCACGGCCACTTCAGGGGAGATGCCAGGCATTTATTTGTACGTCCACGCGAAGCAGTCGGCGAACTCATGCAGCAGGGCAATTATCTGCTCCTTCATTTCCTCTAACAGGAGTGAGCTGATGTAGGTCGGCCTTGGATTATTAGGCGTTCCCAAATCGATCTCAGTTAACACATCGAAGGTAACTTGTCCGCCATCTTCGAGCTCTTAAGGGGCTTCTTCTAGCTCGGCTAGCTCGTCTTCATCATTAGACCCTTCACTAGCTTCACCAATATGGATCATATAGCATGCTTTGGCATCAGGCTGAATGAAACTTATGCCCCGTTGATTAGTGTAGGTTTTTAACGATCAAAAATATTTACCGCAATCAAGAACGGCGTCGCGTGAAGCTAGCTGGTGAATACGGGTCGGTCCACAGGGATGTGTAATTTTCCTAAGTGTTCTTACGAGCTGATTCCAATGGGTGTTTGGTCTTTTAATTTAATCTAAAAAAAACTAAGTTGTACGATGGTTAAGAAAATTGCTAGGATTAGGTCTAAGGTGGAGTTTGATAAGATTGAATGTCACACCTCTTTCAATGCCCTAAATGAAATCTTTTAGAAGTTATAGAAACTATTAGAAAAAGGGATTAGGATGATTGGGAAGAAACGAAGTTTCTTCCTCTAGATCCTTGTCCGTCCTTTCCTAATATTTGCTCTAACCTTCATGGAAGACATGCATGTCCGGTCCTTTATACTACGGTTTCATCGTTACCTCGTGGGTAGGGTGCCGTAGGGAGCGGATCATGCATGCATGCATGAAGTTCTAGTTATTATAGGTTATTGGGCATGAAAGAGATGAGAGATCTTCATCTCTCAATCCCTCCCTTATTCCTAACCCTAACAAGCGAAAAAATTACTCGCTCATTAGGGGATCTATTAAAAACATTATTTTAAGATTACTTACCTACTGCAGTTTAAAAGATTTTACACTAGATTACTAGGGCAAAGGAATGATTTATCTAAGGCAAGAATTAAATTAGAAAGCTAGGGCAAAGAATGAATTATAAACTAGGGCAGAAAATAAAATGAACTTACAAGAAATGATGCTCTTCAATCTTCAAAGAATCTGAATTTTATTTATCAAAAAGAGGCATCCCTATTACAATATTTTGATTACATATTTATAAGGAAATAGGAAAACTAGGGTTACAAATTCTCGCGCATGTGCTATTACAGATATACCCACGAAAAATCCCAACCTACACACCGACGCACCGCCACCAACTTCATGCACCGACGTGCGCACTGGACGGCCGCGGAACTGCGGCATGGGTGGGGGTTGGGCCGCGGTTCCGCGGCCCATTGGTGATATCATATGTCCAAACTTTGTGGGCTGCTTCTTGATACTTTGGGCTTTCTATTTCTATAGTTCTTTTCTCCATTTGGATTCTGGGTTTTCTCCAGATCTTCAGTAAAACTTGTTGTGGTCTTTTGACTATTTCCTTTGACATTTCGGACCATGCGTTGCTTTGTACAATTGTGAATTGTTCTTCGTCTAGGCTTGACTAGGGTTCTTCTACTTGCGTGTCAAAAGTCCCTCTTTTTGTATCATCTTTTGTCTTTTTCACTGTCGTCGCTCCAAGAACTTGTATCCTGTAATATGTAGCAGATATGCGTCAAAAGCACCTATTTATTTATAAAACGCATAAGAATGGGGTATATAAAATGCAATATTATGTTGTGAACACCCGTCTATCTAGAATTCGTCCATCGATAAGTGCTCGGACCTGAGGAGGATGCTATAGCCCTTCATAAAACTTTGCTTTGGACCCCGTTTGATATAACCGGCATCCGCACCTTTCAAATATTTGTAACATTTTGAAATATTTTAGATAATTAATTACATTATTTATTTAATTAAAACATTTATTTTATTGTGGTTGTAATAAAAAGGTCTTTTAAAATGTGGTAGAATAAATTTGTAAAGAAATAGTTTGTTTTTATAACAAGAAGTGTCATGAGGGGTTTTAGAGAAATGTTAGCATCCTTATGTAAATTAAGTTTAGGTGAGGGTTATTATGTAAATGTGTTGAAATAGGGTTAAGGTTATATTATACCTTATAGACACCACACCTTAGGATGCACATCAAGCCCACACCTCCTCCTTGCATGGATAGCACACCATCTATTATGTTGACACCACCTCCTAGCCTTATCACTCCATACTCTTATCTCTTCTTATTTGTTCAGTTGATATTGAGGTTTAAAAGAAACTCCTAGTTTAGAACACAAAGTCCTAGACCTCACTTAAGAAAAAGAAATGGAAATAGCATGAAAGGCTAAATGTTGTGCTCTTACCTCAACCATCAAGCTAGAAAGTTGTGCTTGTTCATCTTGAAGGAAGCTTTCAGTTGATCTTTTAGATAAGTATAATTTCCAAACCTTTAGTTACTTTAAACCAATAATGGTTTAGTATAGTAAGGTAATATCGGTAAAATATCGTATTTTAGTAAATATAGGCTCTGTGAAGATCTGCTGTAGTTTAGATAATATTTAACATAACCATATAGTGCCATCACCTTATAAAATGGACCTAGAATAAACTCTAGGAAGATGAACCATGTAGCTCGGATTTTGGCCGGCGACATATAGGGTAATTCCGAACTCGCCGGTTTTTTGAGGGATTTAGGTGTTGTGGTCTTGAGGGTAGGTCTTTGTATAGTGTTAGGATGTTTGGTATTGTTTATTTAAGTTGTTTTTCCAGTATATAAAATCTGAAAGCTAATATCAGTTTTGGAGTTAAAATTCTATATACGACACGGATATATCGTATCATGAGTTCTGTTTTTACCATTATGACCAGAATAGGGTTAGCTCAGATTAACTTAAGTTCAGTTAACTCATAATATCATCATGTAGCATGTTTAGTTTGTGCAGTATCATAAATTGAGATATTGTGATATTTAACATACTGAACTTGAAATCTGGAAACATAAGGTATAATCACTGGAAAAACTAGCAAGACCAAAACTATAATGAGACGACTAGAGAACTTCACTCAAAACATGAGCCACAAACTCCTTAGTCCATCCGGCGACATACCCATAAAATCCGGCTACGCCGGCCCCCTTTTGGGATTTTGGTGTTGGGTTTTCTTCTGTACCTTTGTTTTAGTATTTTATAAGTCTCTATATTGTTTGTTTTGTCTAAATATTTACACAGTAAAATCTGGGAATGATTAGTAAAGGTTTTATCAAATTTCCGATATTACGATACGGGTTTTGAGTATTTCGTACTGCGACTGAAACATCGACGTTCATACGTAGATTTTAATGACATATTATTGTTTTCGGGTTAAGTATGCTGTAGGTTCTAACCTATGGATGCGTATCTCATTTTTTTGAGTTTTGATATGATTTTTACACTGATATTTCATAACCATGGTTATAGGTACGATTTCGAGGATTTCCGAGGCGGAGTTGGCGGATATAGCAATGTGGATTTCAACAAGCTTATTAAGTTGGTGAGTAGATTTATATCTACCGGGGAAGTCGGGTGGATGGCATATAGTACCCCCACAACCTTATAAATAGAATTATGATATCTAGTTAGTTTAGTATTTACTCAAGATATTGATATAGTATCGCATCTAGTATGTCTTTCATTTGCATATAGTTTCATACATAGTTTTAAATGAGATACGTACGTGATGTTAGATCCGTACTATATAGATATGGTTTGATGGATTGGTACGAGGAATCATGTCGTACTTGAGATGATACAGATACAGTGGTACGATGAGGTATTATATAAGAAGGTATATGTATTGGAAGTAATGAGATTCGTATGCCGAATAATGACCAAGTTTTTCCTTTACACTCGTAGAGTTAGATTATATTCCGTTTTAGGATGTAATACTTGTATGAGCTATAGTCTTTTAAAAACTACGATTCGTTTCTCTTTTATATGATAAAAACCAGGATGCGGTGCCAATTTCCAAAATGAATATCGATTTTAACCTAAGGCAGCTTCCTTATCTCAAAACCAACGTTTCGTTCCCTTTTCAAAGATAATGGTATAGCTCATAGCAAGAAATTGCAGTTATCAGTTATGCTTATATTTACTTTACATGTTCGCGTTATATTTATCAATGTTATACGTTTCCGTAATACGAACACTCTGATAGAACACTGCACAACTACCAATGAGTATTATGCTGCACAAACACGTATGCCTATGTTACACTACACCTGATTGGTACTGCCATGTCACTGTAGGACCGTTAAGATATATTGCATATATAGATATCAATATGAGTAGGCTATTATATTTTAGAACACTTGCACAAATACTAGTGATTGCCATGCAGCACGAGCACAGACGCGTATGCTACACTACACATCATTAGTAGTGCCATGACACAGTAGAATTGATATCATTATGCCTATATGACATAATTAAGCAGTCTTTCTCTATTTCCTATTGTAAATTACGAATATCAGTACTATAGATGTGGTATTTGATTCTTATGGATTTTCTGGATATTTACTCATGATGATATATATCAGTGGTATGGGACGCTGTTATATATGTATATATATAATATATCATCAGAATGATCTATTGAAGTATTCTCATTCTTTACTTGATATTTCTGGATATGATGAGTTGGAGTCCACCATGTGATTATTGTTTTCTGATTATTTTATTCTGAACCGAGGTGGGGGGTTATACGGTTTCGGACTTGTTACTTACCCAGACTGGATGAGGGGGCTATACAGTCGGATACATGGTGGATCCGGATCGAGACCGAGGGGCAGGATAGCCGCAGTTGAGGCTGGAAGCCTAGCGAGGATACTCGATACCGGAGATAGAGATGAGCACGGCAGATATCCAGGGAATAATGGCCGGGGTTCGATTGGGCACGGCGGATATCCAGAGGATACCGACCGGGGCCGGGGATATCGGGTGGCGATCATCTATTGAGATGGTGTCGACGGTATCTGCATTTACGTGTCGATACTGGACACGAGAGATTTCTGATTTCGATGTCGATACTGGACATCTATATATATTGATATGATTGTTATTATGAGGTACACAGTTAGATTTCATTTATTGGATTCGACTAGGATTGATCCGTGGGACAGTACCTATACATATATATTCTACTTGGGTTGCATGATAGTTAGTGTTGCATTGTGATATACATATGCATATCATATAGTATATTAGTACGATTATGGTAGTACTATACTTATGACCTAGGTATCGTCGTGCATTTCAATTTCTACCTTTAGATGTACTTTTATTCACTGAGTTGACAACTCACACAGTTTCTTGCAGGTTTTACCGCTTGGATTATCAGCGGCTTGGGCACACATTCTTTTCGGTGATTGATTGGTAAGTAGGTTAATATTGTATCGTACTCACCCTTGATTATCCATATATTCTTGTATCTAGTGGAAACTTCATCAACTTAGAAATGGTATATTGTGGACTTAGAATCGAGACTTAGAATTTCTAAGGTCGCACTCATTAGAGTCGACTTCTGATATAGATTGTTTGGCTGCTCCGTCGTTTGGACGTGGAGGCTAGCTCCCGTTGGGATGCTAGTTATATTATTATGTTATATCGACTTATATAAAATGCAAAGGAGGTGTTGTCGAATTTCAAAACGTTAGAGATGCTTTTTCAAACACACTTAGTTAAATTAAATGTTATTTAAAATGATTCAATCTAACGACTATTTTAAACTCACCTCCAATATTTTTAAAAGGGTTTAGATTCGGGGTTTCGGCTTACTTGAACCGCGTCGACGTCTTTAGATGTCACGTGATTTAAGTGTCGGTCACGTGCCACATTTGGGTCGTGACAAAGTTAGTATCAGAGCGTTTGGTTTAACCTTTGTTCGAGTCTAGGTTTGCTATATAGGATCTAAGCATGCACTTTTGTTACCTGGATTTACCTTATAGGACGTAGACTTGACTTTGGGGGTTTATACCCGAACTTTCATTATATAGGATGATCTTTGTTGATGGAGTAGGTACTAAGTAAAGTAGCGTACCGTACATATATTCCGCGACATATTTACCATATGATACTCCGCCTAAGTTACCTTAGGATTTATATCTTGAGATCTTCCTTCTATTCATTTCGTTTATCTATCCTCGTCAGTGCGTGATGATTGTTTCGGTCACCTTGTTTATGGGACCCGAGAGGGCTGCAGTTAGAGATACGGTCAGAGCAGAGTTGTCTGGGACAAGGACTGACCAGGATGACATTCCGGTGATATAGAGACATGTCGTTTATATATATTTGATCGAGTTCTAATATGGAAGCGAGTTTCTTCGGGGTCCGCACTAGATGGTAAAGTCATTGCTAGAGATCAGCCGGACTTGAGGCATGATGTTTTTCCCCTCTCCGAAGATCGTGGTGTTGCGTTCTGTTCAGATAACGATAACAAACATTGCTGAGGTTATCAAGATGTTGTTTCTAGAGTTCACGAAGTTAAAGGTTGACGATGTTTACAAGACTAGATGGATCAGAAGGATTCGTAGCCGATCAGATGTGGGATGGTTAGGACTTTTAATCCGTTGTGGTGCTCCAGTTACGAGATCGGTGAAATTGATTTATTTCTTCCGATGGGTCTTGCTCAGACCAGATGCAAGTCGCTTGAGAAAGAGATTGTACAGTAAGTTTTCCTCCGACAAATTTGGACGAGTTTTCGAAGGTGAGCTTAGTCAAATTATTTTACAGAGTATCAGAGATGTCGGATTCGTGTTTTTGGAAATCTTGTAAGGCTCTGGGCATGGTCATGATCGAGTATGACTTGCAACTCCCCGGATAGTCAAGATACGCTCTTTAAGTGGTTGATATTGGAAATGTATGAAATATGAGATTGATGCAGAGTTTTAGTGGACCGTTGTTCTTCACAGCCGATGTTGAAGATTCAAAGCAAATGCAGAAGAGAGTACGACCATACATTTAGGGAAATTTTTAAGGAAATGACAGTCGTTATTAAAGAGAAAGTGGATTCAGAATTGAGTGTTAGTTCCGGGCAGGCTGGATAGCTGAGATCAGCAGGAGACTTGAAGGGGTTCTTTCTGAAAGTTGATAATAAGTAAGATTGGACCCAGGAATTAGTTGTTAGCACATAAGCAGAGAATAGAGATTTCCGTCATTAACAAGTTGCGTTACGAGAGACTGGACTACTGGCCAAGAAGATGTGATGCGATGTATCAGCAATAAGAAGAACGGTGGCGTTGCTCCTCACGGGACGATTGCATGAAGAAGACATAGTATTAGGGATCTGCAAGAAGAACCAAAATTCAGAGACAGAGAACATTAGAACATAGCAGACGGCAAGTAGTAATCCTTGCTATGCCAATTCCAGTGGTATAAACACCTTTCGACATTGAAGAGAATATGCTTCGATTGTCATTCGAGTTCGAATTGCATTTTTATGATCCAAATATTTTGTTTCCAACATTAAAGAAAGGAAAACTCAACGTTCGTTATTTAAAGTATGTATTTCTTTGAGGATTTGTGGGTCACATGATGTTTTGTGCACACTAGGTGTACTTGAAGAGATTTCCATGTACAGTGATCTCACTTTGATTTATGTTTTGTGCGCACCAGGTGCACTTGTTGAGATTTTCATGCGAGGCGACTACACTCGATTGGAGTGTTATGTACACCGGATGCACTACACTGATATTTTGTGAACCCCGATGCACTTGAGATTTATTTTGTGCACCCCGATGCACTTGAGATTTATTCTGTGCACCTGATGCACTTGATACTATTTTGTACACTTTGTTACATGTACAGTGGATGCAGAGGATATCGTTTCATGCACGCCTGTTACACTTAATACTATTTTGTTTTCGTGCACACCGTGACGTGTGGTTGAAATTTGCACGCAAATCCATTAAGGTTGATTTTGTTTTCGTGCTTTGCACTTGATAGGATATATTATAGATTTGATTTATATAAAAGAATTTTCGCTTGGTCGTGTGCACCGATATTGCACTACGATTATGCAATTGATTGTGTACTTAGGATACACAACGGTTTTCGTATTTGGCAAGTTGCATCATAACTGGAGTAATTCTCATAGCGCCCGCTAGAGTTACAGTTATATAAGTTTTATATATTTTGAGGTTTCACACACACGGTTGCGTTATGATGCGTTTTAGCTCATGTGGGACTTGGAGTTCCATTATTTGCACGGACATTGTATATTTTAAGTTGGACCCCGGAAAATGGTTTTGAATTTGAGCAGTTTGGATTAAGGAAAATGTTTTAAGAAGGGGATTTAATTTAAATTCGGGGACCGAATTTTCTTAAGGGGGGAATAATGTAACATTTTGAAATATTTTAGATAGTTAATTACATTATTTATTTAATTAAAGCATTTATTTTATTGTGGTTGTAATAAAAAGGTTGTGGTAGAATAAATTTGTAAAGAAATAGTTTGTTTTTATAACAAGAAGTGTCATGAGGGGTTTTAGAGAAATGTTAGCATCTTTTTGTAAATTAAGTTTAGATGAGGGTTATTATGTAAATGTGTTGAAATAGGGTTAAGGCTATATTATACCTCATAGGTACCACAGCTTAGGATGCACATCAAGCCCACACCTCATCCTTGCATGGATAACACACCATCTATTATGTTGACACCACCTCCTAGCCTTATCACTCCATACTCTTATCTCTTCTTATTTGTTCAGTTGATATTGAGGTTTAAAAGAAACTCCTAGTTTAGAAAACAAAGTCCTAGACCACACTTAAGAAAAAGAAATGAAAATAGCATGGAAGGCTAAGTCTTGTGCTCTTACCTCAACCATCAAGCTAGAAAGTTGTGCTTGTACATCAGAAAGGAAGCTTTCAGTTGATCTTCTAGATAGGTATAATTTCCAAACCTGTAGTTGCGTTAAATAAATACTGGTTTAGTATAGTAAGGTAATATCGGTAAAATATCGTATTTTGGTAAATATAGGCTCTGTGAAGATCTGCTGTAGTTTAGATAATATTTAACATAATCAAACAGTGCCACCACCTTATAAAATGGACCTAGAATAAACCCTAAGAAGACGAACCATGTAGCTCGGATTTTGGCCGGGGACATATAAGGTAATTCCGAGCTCGCCGGTTTTTTGATGGATTTATGTGTTGTGGTTTTGAGGGTAGGTCTCTGTATAGGTGTTAGGATGTTTGGTATTGTTTATTTAAGTTGTTTTTCCAGTATATAAAATCTGGAAGCTAATATCAGTTTTGGAGTTAAAATCCTATATACGACACGGATATATCGTATCATGAGTTCTGTTTTTACCGTTACGACCAGAATAGGGTTAGCTCAAATTAACTTAAGTTCAGTTAACTCATAATATCATCACGTAGCATGTTTAGTTTGTGCAGTATCATAAACTGGGATTTTGTGATATTTAACATACTGAACTTGAAATCTGGAAACATAAGGTATAATTACTATAAAAACTAGCAAGACCAAAACTATAATGAGACGACTAGAGAACTTCACTCAAAACACGAGCCCCAAACTCCCTAGTCCATCCGGCGACATACCCATAAAATCCGGCTACGCCGGCCCCCTTTTGGGATTTTGGTTTTGGGTTTTCTTTTGTAGCTTTGTTTTGGTATTTTTTAAGTCTCTGTATTATTTGTTTTATCTAAATATTTACACAGTAAAATCTGGGAATGATTAGTAAAGGTTTTATCAAATTTCTGATATTACGATACGGGTTTTGAGTATTTCGTACTGCGACTGAAACATCGACGTTCATACGTAGATTTTAGTGGCATATTATTGTTTCCGGGTTAAGTATGCTGTAGGTTCTAACCTATGGATGCGTATCTCATTTTTTTGAGTTTTGATATGATTTTTACACTGATATTTCATAACCACGGTTATAGGTACGATTTCGAGGATTTCCGAGGCGGAGGTGGCGGATATAGCAACGTGGATTTCAGCAAGCTTATTAAGTTGGTGAGTAGATTTACATCTACTGGGGAAGTCGGGTGGATGACGTATAGCATTCCCGCAACCTTATAAATAGTATTATGATATCTAGTTAGTTTAGTATTTACTCAAGATATTGATATAGTATCGCATCTAGTATGTCTTTCATTTGCATATAGTTTCATACATAGTTTTAAATGAGATACGTACGTGATGTTAGATCCGTACTATATAGATATGGTTTGATGGATTGGTACGAGGAATCATGCCGTACTTGAGATGATACAGATACAGTGGTACGATGAGGTATTATATAAGATGGTATATGTATTGGAAGTGATGAGATTCGTATGCCGATCAACGACCAAGTTTTTTCTTTAGACTCGTAGAGTTGGATTATATTCCGTTTTAGGATGTAATACATGTATGAGCTATAGTCTTTTAAAATCTATGATTTGTTTCTCTTTTATATGATAAAATCCAGGATGCGGTGCCAATTTCCAAAACGAATATCGATTTTAACCTAAGGCGGCTTCCTTATTTCAAAACCAAACGTTTCGTTCCCTTTTCAAAGATCATGGTATAGCTCATAGCAAGAAATTGCTGTTATCAGTTACGCTTAGATTTACTTTACATGTTCGCGTTATATTTATCAATGTTATATGTTTCCGTAATACGAACACTCTGATAGAACACTGCACAACTACCAATGAGTATTATGCTGCACAAACACGTATGTCTATGTTACACTACACCTCATTGGTACTGCCATGTCACTGCAGGACCGCTATGATATATTGCAAATTTAAATATCGATATGAGTAGGCTATTACACTTTAGAACACTTGCACAAATACTAGTGATTGCCATGCTGCATGAGTACAGACGCGTATGCTACACTACACATCATTAGTAATGCCATGACACAGTAGAATTGATATCATTATGTCTATATGACATAATTAAGCAGTCTTTCTCTATTTCCTATTGTAAATTACGAATATCAGTACTATAGATGTGGTATTTGATTCTTATGGATTTTCTGGATATTTACTCATGATGATATATATCAGTGGTATGGGACGCTGTTATATATGTATATATATAATATATCATCAGAATGATCCATGCAAGTATTCTCATTCTTTACTTGATATTTCTGGATATGATGAGTTAGAGTCCACCATGTGATTATTGTTTTCTGATTATTTTATTCTGAACCGGGGTGGGGGGTTATACGGTTTTGGACTTGTTACTTACCCAGACTGGGTGAGGGGTTATACAGTCGGATACATGGTGGACCCGGATCGAGACCGAGGGGCAGGATAGCCGCAGTTGAGGCGGGAAGCCTAGCGAGGATACTCGATACCGGAGATAGAGATGAGCACGGCAGATATCCAGGGAATAATGGCCGGGGTTCGATTGGGCACGGCAGATATCTAGAGGATACCGACTGGGGCCGGGGATATCGGGTGGCGATCATCTATTGAGATGGTGTCGACGGTATCTGCATTTACGTGTCGATACTGGACACGAGAGATTTCTGATTTCGATGTCGGTGCTGGACATCTATATATTGATATGATTGTTATCATGAGGTACACAGTTAGATTTCATTTATTGGATTCGACTAGGATTGATCCGTGGGACAGTACCTATACATATATATTCTACTTGGGTTGCATGATAGTTAGTGTTACATTGTTATATACATATGCATATCATATAGTATATTAGTACGATTATGGTAGTACTATACTTATGACCTATGTATCATCGTGCATTTCAATTTCTATCTTTAGATGTAGTTTTTTTCACTGAGTTGGCAACTCATCCCTGTTGTGCCACAGTTTTTTGCAGGTTTTACCGCTTTGATTATCAGTGGCTTGTGCACACATTCTTTTCGGTGATTGATTGGTAAGTAAGTTAATATTGTATCATACTCACCCTTGATTATCCATATATTCTTGTATTTAGTGGAAACTCTATCAACTTAGAAATGATATATTGTGGACTTAGAATCGAGACTTAGAATTTCTGAGGTCGCACTCATTAGAGTCAACTTCTAATATAGATTGTTTGGCTGCTCCGTCGTTTGGACGTGGAGGCTGGCTCCCGTTGGGATGCTAATTATATTATTATGTTGTATCGGTTTATATAAAATGCAAAGGAGGTGCTGTTGAATTTCAAAACGTCAGAGATGCTTTTTCAAACACACTTAGTTAAATTAAATGTTATTTAAACTGATTCAATCTAATGAATATTTTAAACTCACCTCCAATATTTTTAAAAGGGTTTAGATTCCGGGTTTCGGCTTACTTTAACCGCGTCGACGTTTTTAGATGTCACGTGATTTAAGTGCCGGTCACGTGCCATATTTGGGTCATGACAGTATTCCCGCATCTCGGGCGCATAATATCTGGGATTGAGGACAGCCCTTATGCCTCTCTCATAAGGAAGGCATGTCACAGATAAATTGTCCGGGTGCACGACAAGATTTGATCCATAAAACAGGATGCCCTTCTGTCCACATTTCCTTCCGGGAATGTAGAAAGTTTTCATCTGGTCCACGGTGGAGACTGACAGTTCATCTAGCTCTTTGCACATTTGCTCCGACACCCTTGTGATGTTTTAGGACCCTTATGTAACTTCGAAGGTCTCTCGTAGCTTTACGCTTTACTTGTTGCATGGGGGCCCAATTTGCACAGCTGCTGCAAGACGGATCCTCTTCTTCTAATTCTTCAGTGTCGTTGCCTATACGAGGGCGAGTTTTGCTGTTGCATGAGCCTTCAATATTGGACTCGTCCGTATCGCTACCGAAATGAGGGCGAGTTTTATGAAAGGACGGACTTCCAGCGTCGGACTCATCAGTGTCATTGCCGAAATGCGGACGCACATGGAGGTTTCTGCTTTTGAAAGTGACAGCCTGCCCAGACTTGCTTTTGAGCTTCGGTCCGTTCTATTGTTAGTCAGCTGTGGCTCAGCACTTTAGAGGGTTTACAAAGTACCGAGAATCTTCATATAGGACTTCATACACACCGAACGGCTGGATGTCTCCGTCAATGGGTTTTTCTTCGCCATTTTTAGTATATTTCATGCATTGATGGAGAGTTGACGGAACAATGTCGTAATCGTGGAGTCACGACCGTCCCAAAAGAATTTTATAAGACGCGTCGATAACGTATATTTTAGCTTCGGTTTGCAGATCCCCAAATTTGATTGGCAGAGCTATAGAGCCTAGAACTTGCTGTCAATTTTGATTGAAGCCTTGAATGACAATTGATCAGTCGAAAATAATGTATTTTTAACACGGCAATTTCCCTATCATTTGCACTCATTTAGAAGTGTTCGGTATTCATATTTCATATATTAGCAAATCAGTCATAAAATATCAGATTGCATGTGTTAGACTCTAAAACCGCCACTATAAAGGAAATTGACCGCATTTCATGGCATCGCATCATCTCTGTATTTGCGCAACACTTGTCTTGAGTCCGTGCAGGAAAATACAGAAGAAAAGCCAAAGAGCTGATCAAAATTACGCCAACTCAAAAGATGCAGATCTGGTAGCAATGCAGAAGTAATTACAAAATTCAACACATGAAAATAAGGCCCAAATATTATTTGGGGAATTACCAGAAAAGATGGAAGCACAAGGCCCACAAAGAGCCGCGGATCCGCGGCCAGAGCCTGCTTGGGCCGCAGATTCGCGGCAGTTCCAAGGATTCAGCTTCTCATTTTCAGTGCAAAATTCTCAGTTCTGGGCCCACATTCCTTTCTGATATGTCAAATTCCAGAAGGACCTCGAAGCTACTGCCAGATCAGCAAAGATCATTAAGCAAGGCTAATCCTAATTAAGCTCCTAACTAATCTCTTCTAGAAGCTCCCTCCTAACTAATCACATCTAGAAGCTTCTCCTCTAACTAACTTTTGGAGGGAAATTCAAATTTCCTCAACAAACTTTTGGAGGGAAACTTAGAATTTGAAATCCTAGATCTAGGGTTGGGATGTCTATAAATAGAAACCTAGATCTAAGGGTTGAGGTGAATCAATCTTAGTTAGTTCAATCATTAGTTAGTTCATTCTTACACCATTTTCTTCCACAAGTCTAGTGACAAGACTTGTGCGAAACCCTAACCCTAATTCCACTCCAAATTCAAGATCTTGAGTACTAATCAAGCAAGAAGCCCTTCAACCATTTAGGAGCCGAGCCGATCTCCAACCGAGCAAGTGATCCAAGCCGATCCGCGACTCACGGAGACGAGCGAAGCCAAATCGACGATCGAGTTCTTCCTCTTGTAATTCTTGAGCGATTGTAATGAAATTGTTGATATAAATAAAAGGTGAAATTCTTTAATCTTGCTTTCTTTTAATTCTTGCATCATGATTAGATCTCAATTTGTAATTGTTGTTCTTGTTGTGATGTTTGAGTAAAACTCCGCTCGTTAAGGAGTCGAGACGATCAATAGAAAGATGATGTAACAAATCTTAATACTATTTTTAAGTCCTGCGAGTTTTGTAAACCCTAGCAAGTTCAAGAACCGATGACCTAGTTTCGTTGCAATGATTTCTTGATTGTGATCGCTCGAAATTAGGGATCTACGATCGTTTCTTGAATTTACTAGAGGCTAGAATGTCAATGATATCGACGAAGGAACAAAGGATAAATGATGAAACCCTAGTTTCACTAGAAATCCTTAATTCTCGTCGATCATCATCGATCTAGTATCAATTCATCGAAGGATAAGAATACGTCATTGTAAGATTACATCACATCTATAGATCCGATCGATTCCTACGAGCCTCATTTCGATTCTTGATATTTGGTTGGAAAAATCAACAAACTCTCAATTCTTGATTCTATCTTTCTCTTGTTATTAGATCTAGATTTTCTAATTCTTGAACTTCAAATATAAATCATGAATTGTTTTCTTTTCTTTTCTTTAAAGTTTCAATTCATCTAATTCAAAAGACGAATGATTACACTTTCCCTGTGGACGATCCGCACTCGCTAACGATCTACATCCGACACCGTAGTTGATTGCGGTCAAAATAATTTTTGGTTGTGATTTCTTTACAATTTTCAAATACACACAAACAAGAATTCTATACAATCAAATGGCGCCGTTGCCGGGGATCATTTGATTTGATTTACACAACAAGAATTTATTACAATCAAATGGCGCCGTTGCCAGGGATAGTGCGCTAATTGTTCGTATTTTGAAATTTGAGTTGAAAATTTTATTCCATCTAAATTTTGTGATCTAAACTCGCAGAAACTCTAATACGTGTGTTGTGATTTGATTGCGAGGAATTCTGAAATCATTGGAGCATGGATAAAATTTTTCTGAGTATTCCAGAAAGCTAAGGGGATCAACAGAAGCAATTACCTAAATTTTCATGCAGAGATCTCTTCTACCTACCGCGATTCCGCGGCAAAGAACCCTCTCCTGCGGCGGTTCTGCGGCAATCTTGTTGCTTCACTGTACCAATTTTGCTCTGTAAGTCTCTATCTTTCTTATCTCCTCCTCTGTCTGCTCCAATTGACAATTTGCTGCAGGTTTCTTTGCAAATAATCGCAGCGCCGCAAAAGCAAAATAAAAATTTGTGCGTGTTTTGATTTTTGGTTGTTTGCATATTAATACGGAAATTAAGGGGCACGACCAAATCAAGATTAGGTGGGGGAGTTCATTACCCTTCTTAAGCCCCGAAAATCACAAACTTGCATCCGCATTGACCCTCATTAATTAAAAGAAATCTAGAGATGACTCTAAGGACTGTCGCGCTCACTTAGGACAGAAGAAGGCCGTGGGTAATTCATTGCTTATCCGCGTTTT
Organism: Agapanthus africanus; assembly: GCA_030015575.1. Lineage (NCBI taxonomy): Eukaryota > Viridiplantae > Streptophyta > Magnoliopsida > Asparagales > Amaryllidaceae > Agapanthus > Agapanthus africanus. Next base: position 750,647,365 of record JASDDO010000022.1, on the reverse strand, counting down.
CTTGTGGTGTCTAAGGCAAGTGTGTCGAAGGCTAGTGGTTATTAATTAGGCCCACTACTTACGTAGTGGGGTACCTTCCCACTTACCTGGCACTTACCTGGCCACAGGGGGACAAAGAGACAGTGGAGGATTCTATCCTGCGACTTGTCTTTTAGCAGTTAGGAGCGGTCTAGAGCCGGACCTAGGTGACCGCTAGATTTTAGGGTTTTGTGTGTTGCATTTGTTGTGTTGCATCATTTTTTTTAAAATCCGTATCATTTTTCAAAACAAACACCAATCACATTCATTCCCCTAATTATAAATTCACGCTGCCACTTGTACTAACCCTTTTTAGTGCAAGATAGGCTGGACAACGGGATTCTAGTGCCTGTTAGTCCGCGTCCCCCGATCGACCCAAAAGTCGGTATTTCTACACTTACCTTTCTTTTACCCTTCTTTTACCCACCACCACACCCACATCGATGGATCCGTCTCCATCGAATTTCTTTTCCACTACTCTGCCGCCGTCCGTTGGTGCACAGAATCCACCTCGCATCTCTCTCCAAGAGAGGTGCTATCCAACACGAGATCCACTTTCCACCTGTCTTTCCATTCCACCAGCCAATGGGGAAAATTTTCAAATAAAACCCCAATACATCAACCTTCTACTAAAGTTTCACGGTCTCGAGTCTGAAGACGCATACGTGTTTATCACGAAATTTGAAAATGTATGCGCTATGATGGGTACCTCACAGCTTTCTGTGGATGCTTTCCGTCTTCGTCTTCTCCCATTCACTTTGTGCGATTTAGCCGAGAAGTGGCTATATAACACTACCGCACATTCTATTTCAAATTGGGAATACTTCGTCAAAGCATTCCTTAAGAAATTCTATCCACATCAAAAGACAGCTCGAGTCCGTAGCGAAATCTATCAATTCACCCAGCTTCCAAATGAAACATTTTCAAAATGTCTTGAACGTTTCAAGGATCTGTTAGTCCAATGTTCTCATCACGGCATCCCGAGATGGGAGCTATGCCGTATCATATATGAGGGCATTAATCCTAACACGAGACAGACCCTTGAATCCATGTGTCAAGGCAATTTCATGACCAAAGATGATGGGGAAGCCTGGAAATTTCTAGAAGATTTCGCTGAAAAATCTTTACAGTGGCAGGGTGTGAGTCAATCGTCTAGGGATGGCAATGATATTTCCATAGGAGTTAGAGCTGACATTTCAGCTATGCAAAAGAAACTTGAGACTATGGAAAACAAATTCTTAGCCGCCCTAAGTCAAATATCACTCTCCAAAACTGTATGTGGCTGCTGTTCTGATCCGTCTCACTTGACGGAAGAATGTCCGTTTCAAGGTCATGAGCATACCAATGCCGCATTTCAAAGACCTAGAAACGATACATCTTCCTCCACATATAATCAGGTTTGGAGGAATCACCCGAACTTTGCTTGGAACCAATTCCAATCTCAAAACACGGTTCCAACCCAACACAATTTCCAAAGGGCTCCTCCACCACAACAGCAACCACAATTGAGTCAGCACCCCTTTCAAGCACAAAATTTTCAAAATCCGGTCAACACACCTGCACTGTCTAGTCCTTTGCAGTTGACCGGGACTGATGAAACCTATTCATTTGCACAATGCATGAATTTGGTCTTAACAAATATCATGCAAGTTTCGGCTGAAATGAAGTCTTCTGTCGATAAAATTGAGAAAAACTCAGCGTCCCAAGCTGAGAGTATCAAATCGATGGAAGCAGAAATTTCACGATTAAGAGCCGAAATGAGTGCAAGAGAGAAAGGGAAGCTTCCAGCTCAACCTTTACCCAATCCTGGCTATTCACATCATGTGGATGCAATCACGTTGAGATCTGGAAGAGTGCTTGACACTCACGTTGGGGAAGAGTTTGATGATACTGATAAATCAATTAATAACACCCTGGCTGAGTTCTTTCCTTCCACTCACACTTCTAGTTCTGATCCTTGTTCTTCTACCCCACCACCTTCTTCCGAGCCTATTCTTCGTTTCCCAAAAGGCTCGCCACTTCAGCCCACCTCTTTTACTCCTCCACGGATGATCCTCACTTCTATTTTGGGATCGGGTCCACACACACTTCCTTCTCCTATGATAGACCCAGCGCTTATTGCTAAAGCACCTTATCCTAATCGGTTAAGGGCTAACACATCAAGTCCACATATGGAGAAGATCATGAACATGTTTAAGCAAGTTAACATCAACATCCCTCTCCTAGATGCTATCCAACAAGTTCCGTTTTATGCGAAAACTCTTAAGAACTTGTGCACTAGGAAGAGGAAGACTCAAGTGCCCAAGAAGATTTTCATGGCAAAAACAGTAGACACGGCCTTCCCCCAGCAATTACCGAGGAAACGTAAGGACCCTGGCTGTCCTACTATTTCCATTTCTATCGGGGAAAAACACATCAACCGTGCTCTACTAGACCTTGGCACTAGTGTTAACTTGCTTCCATATTCGGTTTACGAGCAACTAGGTATCGGAGTGTTAAAGCCCTCAAGCATAACTCTCCAGATGGCTGACCGATCAATCACCAAACCTAGGGGTGAACTGGAGGATGTGTTAATAAAAATCGGGGAATTCATATTCCCTGTGGACTTTATTGTAATTGATACACAGCCTGTAGCGAACCCACGGAATTAAATTCCGGTGATTTTAGGTCGCCCCTTTTTGGCCACTTCCAATGCTATTATCAACTGTCGTAATGGTTCTATGACCCTATCTTTCGGGAATAGTTCAATAGAACTGAACATTTACAAGTTGGGAAGTGTACCCTCTGAACCTGCTGCTCAGGTCTGTTCTGTCGACTTAATGGATGTCGACAGCAGCGAATTTGACGATCCTCATGATACTGATCTTCACTCTTTTCTTACGTTGTTGTTTGACCCAACTATGTATTATACACATACGGACTCTTCCACCGAGATGTCCGGGTCAACAATTAACACTGATTATGAACTGCTTTTAGAGTCTGAAGATCACCCCGCACTTTGTGATGACATTATTCATCGGGGTATTGATGGAACTTTTGGAAGATCTTCGCTGATGAACTCGCATTTTTGAATAACACGGGTGTTGAGATGAATCATCTCCAAATCAATGAAATTGAACCTCCACCCCTTCTTCTGAATTGTAAAAAGAATGCGAGCAATCCATCACATTCACTGCATCGTCTCTCCAAAATGAGACGCACACACACTCTCTTCCACCACTTAACCTTTCCCCACTTCTTCTTCCACCAACCAGAGCACTGCATTGATAAAATTTTTGAATGGTTGGTGTTAACATTCGGTCTTTACAAAGCTTGGCATCGACCACTGATTTTTGACCCCCTCATATGATTTTCAAAAGATTAACATTGCATAACTCAAGTTTGGGGGGTACATTATCTGGCTCTTGAAAAGAATTTTTTACAAAATGATGGGCCAAGAATAAGTTTGGGGGAGGGTCTTCACTTAAATATTTTTCCCCCACTAATAAATTCCTCCAAGCTTACAGGTTTTTCAGATTTAGCAGATGGCAATAGTGAGGACACTGTTGAAAACAAGTTTGGGGGAGGTTTGTGCTTATTTTCGCATCATTTGCATCATCATTTGCATAAGCACAAAACACCTTTGAAAACCTATAAAAATTTTAAAAAATTCAAAACTATAAAAACATTTTTTGTACATAAATAAGATAATGAAAGTTTAGATAGTGAAAAATTACACCCATGAGATGAGAAAAATTTAAGAAAACTAAGAAAATTAGAAGTTTTCTTATACGAACTAGTAATAAGTAGTTATGAGCCGTTGTCCCAAGGGTTAGTAAGATGAAAGACGTCATTGATCTGAGGATAAAAATAAGTCTGAAAAATAGTTTTTATTCTGGAAGCCAAACATTTTGAACGTTGATACCCTGCTATTCGCACTTACACACGTCTTAAAGCCTGGGATAGTAGAGGATACCTTGAAATGTTCTTGTCTTAAAGCCAAAAGTATGAAGGAAATAAAAAAAAATTGAAGAAAATATAAAGTGGTGAGAAAAATGGACACTGGTTTTGTTATCACCGAGGGCAATAAAAAATATTTAGCGAGGGTGCCTCTTCACCTAGTGCCCTAAGGCCAACTGGTCTGGGAGTCACTGCTATGCCTGAGGTGGTGCAAGACAAGGAAAATACACTAAGTAAGCAAGCACAGGAGTAATCGTTCGGTTAGTACCTCAAGAAGTATTAACGGTCGCATGAAAGTGTGTGAGCAATCTCATCTAAATATTCATTAATTAAAAGTACTGAGGCTGATGGGCAAGAGTATGATAGCTTGAATTGAATTCTCCGGGTGTAGGGATGTCCTTTACACACACGCAGGGTAATATGATCGATGTTTGGAAGAAAGATAGGAATGAAGAATAAGACGATGTTTTATTGAGGGAAGACGTGATTTCTAACATCTTTTCATGACCATTAAGATAGGGCTCATGACAACCGAAAAGCTAGCTTAGTTGGAAACCCTAATTTTCAAGGCTTTTCTTTTACGATTCTCTTCTTTAAATGTAATATTCATGATCTTCCTTTTATTATTGGATTTTGTGGGTGCAATCCGCTGAAAACCCTCAGGAGACAACACTCCTCCTACTAGGGACACTTAGAGGTTTAAAGGCTTGTTGCACGTGCTCAGTGCAATCGTGTTGCCTAGGAAAGTGTGCTAGTTAGTTTTTCTCTTTCTTTATTTTCTCCTTCTCTTTTTAATAAAACATTCACTCGAGATGATCGAAATTAATTTTGGGGGAATTTGATCAGTCGAAAATAATGTATTTTTAACACGGCAATTTCCCTATCATTTGCACTCATTTAGAAGTGTTCGGTATTCATATTTCACTTATTAGCAAATCAGTCATAAAATATCAGATTGCATGTGTTAGACTCTAAAACCGGCACTATAAAGGAAATTGACCGCATTTCATGGTATCGCATCATCTCTGTATTTGCGCAACACTTGTCTTGAGTCCGTGCAGGAAAATACAGAAGAAAAGCCAAAGAGCTGATCAAAATTACGCCAACTCAAAAGATGCAGATCTGGTAGCAATGCAGAAGTAATTACAAAATTCAACACATGAAAACAAGGCCCAAATATTATTTGGGGAATTACCAGAAAAGATGGAAGCACAAGGCCCACAAGCAAGAGCCTGCTTGGGCCGCGGATCCGCGGCAGTTCCAAGGATTCAGCTTCTCATTTTCAATGCAAAATTCTCAGCTCTGGACCCACATTCCTTTCTGATATGTCAAATTCCAGAAGGACCTCGAAGCTACTGCCAGATCAGCAAAAATCATTAAGCAAGGCTAATCCTAATTAAGCTCCTAACTAATCTCTTCTAGAAGCTCCCTCCTAACTAATCACATCTAGAAGCTTCTCCTCTAAATAACTTTTGGAGGGAAATTCAAATTTCCTCAACAAACTTTTGAAGGGAAACTTAGAATTTGAAATCCTAGATCTAGGGTTGGGATGTCTATAAATAGAAACCTAGATCTAAGGGTTGAGGTGAATCAATCTTAGTTAGTTCAATCATTAGTTAGTTCATTCTTACACCATTTTCTTCCACAAGTCTAGTGACAAGACTTGTGCGAAACCCTAACCCTAATTCCACTCCAAATTCAAGATCTTGAGTACCAATCAAGCAAGAAGCCCTTCAACCTTTTAGGAGCCGAGCCGATCTCCAACCGAGCAAGTGATTCAAGCCGATCCGCGACTCACGGAGCCGAGCGAATCCAAATCGACGATCGAGTTCTTCCTCTTTTAGTTCTTGAGCGATTGTAATGAAATTGTTGATATAAATAAAAGGTGAAATTCTTTAATCTTGCTTTCTTTTAATTCTTGCATCATGATTAGATCTTAATTTGTAATTGTTGTTCTTGTTGTGATGTTTGAGTAAAACTCCGCTCGTTAAGGAGTCGAGACGATCAATAGAAAGATGATGTAACAAATCTTAATACTATTTTTAAGTCCTACGAGTTTTGTAAACCCTAGCAAGTTCAAGAACCGATGACCTAGTTTCGTTGCGATGCTTTCTTGATTGTGATCGCTCGAAATTAGGGATCTACGATCGTTTCTTGAATTTACTAGATGCTAGAATGTCAATGATATCGACGAAGGAATAAGGGATAAATGATGAAACCCTAGTTTCACTAGAAATCCCTAATTTTTGTCGATCATCATCAATCTAGTATCAATTCATCGAAGGATAAGAATACGTCATTGTAAGATTACATCACATCTATAGATCCGATCGATTCCTACGAGCCTCATTTCGATTCTTGATATTTGGTTGGAAAAATCAACAAACTCTCAATTCTTGATTCTATCTTTCTCTTGTTATTAGATCTAGATTTTCTAATTCTTGAACTTCAAATATAAATCATGAATTGTTTTCTTTTCTTTTCTTTAAAGTTTCAATTCATCTAATTCAAAAGACGAACGATTACACTTTCCCTGTGGACGATCCGCACTCGCTAACGATCTACATCCGACACCGTAGTTGATTGCGGTCAAAATAATTTTTGGTTGTGATTTCTTTACAATTTTCAAATACACACAAACAAGAATTCTATACAATCAAATGGCGCCGTTGCCGGGGATCATTTGATTTGATTTACACAACAAGAATTTATTACAATCAACAATCCTTTCCCTTGATAGTTGTCGGACGTCCATTGACAAACTCTTCAGAGTCCGCAAGTTCATGATGTTCACTAAGTGTAGCGTTTTGAAAATCGTTTCGGTGAAATTTCGAAAAATCGGTAAAATAAGGGGGTTTTCTGTAAAAAGTCAAAATAGAAATATCTTATTATAAAAATTAAATATACATATTCTAGCTATGTAATTGCTATTATTTGGTGTTTATTGAGCCGCTGGTGAAATTTCAAATTTTCTGAAAAAAAATATTATTTTATTATTATTTTAAGCCGTCACTAATACATTTAATTAGGGAAAATTACAAATTGGAATGAGTTGAAACAAATTTTGTGCATCATAAAACATTAAATAAAATTTTATCATGTGGTTTTTGGAACGAAATCATTTGCCAAAACGGTTTAGAAATTATTGAAGAAAAAGGCTTATTTTGTGAAAATAAAAGGGTTTTGGTGCATATTGTATTGGTGTTTGGTGTTCATTACTCCACACACACACCCTCTCATCCTCACCCACTCACATGGCCGGCCCCACCACCACATGACAGCAGCCCTCCCTCTCTCTTCACAATTCCCATCACATTCTCTCATCATTTAATAGAAAAAGGAATTGTAAAAAGGGTGTAATGAAGGGTTTTTTTTGAAAAGATGCATTAAATAAGGTGGTTCTACACATACACCCACATTTCCACTCTCTTTCTCTCTCCCATTTCCTGCACCATGGCCGAGCCTCCTCCATGATCAGCCCAAAAAAATCCTCCTCCTAATTTTGGCTCAAAAATCTTCTCATTTCCATTAAAATGCTTCCAAATTACCACTAATTCCTTGTTAACTCCTAACCCTTTATTTTCTTGGCCAATCAAGTGTGGATCTTGGGCAATGAAGCTAGATTTGGGAGGCTAAGTTTCTTGTAGATCTACAAAATTGTGAGGTATAAATCTCAACCCATGTTTTCATTGTTGATAAATTATCTAAATCTAGCCTAATTAGGTATTATTGTGGTTTAATTTCTAGATTTGGAAATTCTAAGAGAAGGGTTTGAATTTAATTAGGGTTTTTATCATTAGTTTATGATTTTAATATGGAGATTAACATGTTAATAGAATCCTAAAACTAATCAAGTTGCTAGTTTGCAATTTGTTAATTTAAATTCGTAATAATTATATATATTGCAAACTAGGTTTTTAAAATATATGTATTTTGGTGAGATAAAAATTTCAATTAGTTTTTCATGACATCATTAACATTATAATGAGTGGTTTAATATCTTAGGTTATGCAAAACTAAGCTTAATGGTTGAATGGTGAATTTTGCTTTAAAAAGTGTTAAAAATTGATATTTTTGCAAACTAGGATTTTGGAATTTATGCAAATTGATAAGACTAAATTATAGAAATGGTTTGTATGAATTAGTTATGATATTTAGTGGATAGTGTGACCGCTAGTTTTGTTTAAAATATCTAGTTTTGTACTAAAACGGGAAATTTTGCTTGCTAGTTTTTCGGAAAAACGGCTTTTAAAGTGAATTTGGGGTTTTTGTGAGTTTTAACCTAGTTTATATTAAAATTAGTGTTCGTGAATGTGCAAATGAGTGTGATTGGATTTTTCTCGATGGTTTGACGTTTGTACATCGACATCGAAGGTTGGTTTGACTATTCTTGCATGCGTAGGCAATAGGTTTGGACCTATGCGTGATACGCGTGCCGATTTGATTTTCGTATGCCGTTTCGATCTCGAATTTAGTTTTAATGAGATATGGTGCGTTATGATATGTAGGTACCCCCATGTGGACTTCGAGACGACAAGCAAGCGCGTGGCGACGTCGGCACCGGCGAGCGAGGACCAGGTGAGTAGATTTATATCTACGGGGAGAAGTCGGGTGGATGGCGTATAGCACCCCCGCAGTCCGTGGTGGTGTATACGGATGCGTATACACACCAACAATTGTTATTTGTTATTTGGGATTAATAACGTTTCTAAGGATGGATATTGGTGTGTTGGATTACTTTAGTGTTGCAAACCCTAGGGTAGTGTTGCACTACACATACACACATACATACTTGCATACATTCCTATTGATATGTGCTCATAGGATTCTTTATAGTTATGGGTTCACATGGGTATGGGACTATGTGTTCACATACGGATTTGAGGATGATACTTGGGATTGAGCTGAGTCGATGAGATTTGATTTGAGGCCGTGAGATCGGTGATATAGCAGGGTTCGTATCTTAGATACGACATGACATTGTAGCGGGTCCTTGACGTAGTTTTTACACACGTGCATGCATACTTAGGCGATATCAGTATTGTACTAGACGTAGATCAGTACCAGATCATGATATTGATAAAGAGGATACCAGGTTTATAGTATGATGAATGTGATTTTGACCCGTACCCAGAATTGGGGGATGCCGTACGACGGATTTACGTACGAGCTATATCTTGATGATTGATCCGCACTCTTGACTTGGGATGTCTGATTATAGATATGGTATCGGATATGATATTATTGAGGCGGGATCACTGACTAATATATATACAGGTATGTATATGTATCGACTCAGACGTTAGGCGGTTTCCTTACCTGTAGTCCAGCTTGTTAGCTTATCCCTTTAGTTTAGTTTAGTTGTTAGATTAGATTCGATTCTTACCTATTTCAAAACTTACGAATCATGCGTATTTTAAAAGATAGGTCAAGGGATTCTACGGATATTTCAAAAACGTATCTTTTCTTAAAAACACCGTAGCCCCTATTTTCAAAACCCCATGATTCGTGTTATTTCAAAAGGCACCATTTGTAGGATTTATATTATATTAGTGCAGATTAGTTATAGTTGCGTCTAGTATTCAGCTCCCGCTCATTTTTACTGTTCGCTCCGCATCGCATACTTATATTATAATTTCTTATTGCATTATTAATATCATGCTGTTAGGACACCAGCACCATTACCGATGACGCGTATGTACCACGTACACTTATTTGCCGGCTCACACAAATCTTCATCGGTAATTGACATGTCACGAACACTTTAGAAAATACTATTTCATTTGACATAGGTTATTAGCTAATAGTTTAGAAATGATATTAGTGTACTTGCCTTATATGCTAGTTAGACATTGTAGTTATTGCCTACTACTTCATGCATGTTATTATTCACTGTTGTGTCGCATTCATGGATTCTCATGCCTATATTCACTGTTTACATGCTATTGATGACTTGGATTCGGATTTCATGAGATTTCTTGGATTTGGAGGAAAACCGCAAAAACATGAATAAACCTGTTCTCCCTTTTAAAATAAAAAGTGCGGTTTTCCCATGATGTATGAGTCGTCCACCATGAGTTTGCTGATGGATTTCGAGACCCGATTCGAGAAGTGGAGGAACAGTTTCGGGTACATGGTGGGCCCGGTATGGTACCCCGGGGCAAGATGAATGTGGTGTTGACGTTGAGCCTGGCAGGGGACAGATTACCTACCGGTGATATTACCCGACGCGTCGGATATCCGGAGGATACCGTCGTGGTCTTGAGATGGATGGTAGGGGCCGGTCTGGACTGACGGCGCCCTAGATATTGAGATTGAGACATTGATATTTCGAGACATTGAGATTTATGTTTTGTGTCGATGCTAGACACTGTTGATACTGATTTCATTTATGATACCTCAGTTTAAAAATATGAAGGAAATCTCACTAAATTATGAAAACAGTTTCTTCATTTACATGTATTCTGTTTTCATGCATTCATACCTCATTCATATGATATATTGCTACCTGAGGCACTGACACGGGCACATGAGTTTACACTCGGTTAGATATTACCCTAGCCATTGTTATAGGCTGCTTGTTATGTATATTTTTTTGAGGATATATTATGATCATTGACCTAGGTTGCGTTATTTATGCGATTTCTGTGCGTAGATGTTTTTCTATTCACGAGTTGGCAACTCACCCCCGTTGTGCCCCAGTTTCTTGCAGGTTTTGCCGTACAGGTTTAATTACGGCTTGGCGGGCTCAGTTTCATTCGGGTGACTTGCTAGTAGGTGGGTTTTTCTTGTATCATACCCATCATATTACCTTGTATAATATTATTCAGTTGTATCTAGTAAATTCCATCAACCAAACATGTATTTTTTTGAGATAGAGACCAGTGTTGTTTATTCTTTCGACCCTAGAGTCGCTCGTTATATTTCTGGTGGTTTTGAGTTTCCTTTTGAGTTTTGATCCTCGCCGTTGGCGTTGTATATTATATTGCTTGTGTGGTTGTGACCGTCGATTGACGAAGAGCTAGCTCCCGCTTGGGGATGCCTTTTTCTTGATTTCGTATACTATTCATGTTGTATCCCGTTTGGGGGCCAGTATTTACAAAGGAGACTCTGCCGAAATTTTCAGTAAATTTTTGATGTTTTTAAAAACCGCATAATTCGGCTTATGCTATTGAAACTACTTGCTTTAAGTTGATTTTTCCTGCACTCTACTACTTTTCTTGGTTTGGATTTCTGGGTTTTCGGTTTACTTAGATTACGTACGCCTCGAGACGTTCGTAGTTTAAGTGCCGGTCATGTTCCGTACTTTCGGGTCGTGACACTAAGGATCCCATATCAATCAATATGCGATTAATCCGGTCTCCGTCACTGTACCCAGTCGCGTAAAGCGGCTGATTATGCTCAGCTGTTCCCAATAGTAAGTCTTCGTCCTTAAACGTGACTGCGGCGGCATGCAGAGCGTACTGGGCTTCTTTCATATTAATTTCCGCAAAGGGAGCCGGGTACCGCTCGAGATTTTGTAAAGCGTGAATGAGAACATCCTAAGCTCCTTAGATAGGACCAAGGCATCGTAGATGCTCAGGAGAGACGGAAGCTTCCAGAGATGAGCCAAGACATTGTAGTCCACTGGGGAAGGACTCGAATCTTCATGAGCAAGTTCTCTGCCATCTTCTTCATTAGCGACTTGTTTTTTCCTTCCCTTTTAGGGCGTTGCCCTGATTTGGAGGTAGAGCCCTGCCGCTTCTGAGCTGGATTTGGTTGGACTTTGTGGAGAGCTCCTCGTCCTCTTCGGGAAAATAGAGCTCCTCCCCATAGTCGCTGCCAAGATGGATGGCGTAGCAGGTTACTATAGGGATCTCTTCATTGGAGTCTTTTTCTAACTCTTCCAGAATTTCAGCCGCTTCTACAGAGAGGAACTCCTTCAATTGAATCAGTGTTCTTTCCTTCCGTTCATAGTCTTCGAGGGAATCGATATATTTTTGAATGGTCGATCTCCCTGCAAACTCTTTTTCGCGTCGAGCTGCACTTTTCTTCTTCTTGAGCTTTTTTGATTTTGAGCCCGATGGAGCCGAATTGGTAGCTGGAATGGTAGGCTACTTCTGCCCTTCCCATTCCGTTCTGGGCTCTTTTCAAAGTAACTTTAGTATCTTCTTCGTCTTATTAGATATGTGCGTACTCCACTAAGGATGCAGTGAGTCAGTTTCATTTCTCAGGGCAGCGGGTTCAGTTGTCTGCTCCCAGAAGATTTCAGCTTCTGTCTGTATAAAGTTGGTGGTTGCAACTTGATTGTTCACCAACACACTCTTGGACAACTCGATCTCTCCAGCCTTGTACTGCTTCTCGATCCAGTCTTTGAAGATATAGTAATCCTCGATCGCATGGCTCACTACTCGATGGTACGGGCAATACAGGGGATTGTCGGTCATTTTTTCTGCTTGAGGTCTTTTCGACTCCGGCAATTGTAGACCGTTGTTCAAGGCATATTTAAATATCTTGCGGACCTTGTCCCTTCTGAAAGAGTAAATCTTGTTCTTTTTCTCCTCTAGGGAAGGCCCTTCTTGTTAGTTATATATATGCCCTAGAGGCCATTGTTGTATATATGATGTATATTATAGTGGATGCTTGGATATATATAGAGAGGACTTTCTTGCTCGATATGATAGTATGCTATCTGTTTGCTCTTTGTCTTAACATGTTGACTTGTATTGTGTTACTATCTTGCTCTCACATGTTGATAAAGCCCTCAGGATGTGTACTTGACTACTAGGACTATGATGCAGATCATACTAGTGGGGTCAAGGTAGTCCAAAAGTACATCCTATAATTGTTCCTAGTTGATGGTGTATCGAGACAGGGTATCGATACTCTAGAGTAGACTAGCGTATACGCTTCTTGACCCATATGATGGGCGATGGATGATCCCGCATCCATTGGTGTTTGACATCAAAGATGGTATACGGGTGCTCAGTGGAGACTGGATACACTGAACGGACTCGTCGAGAACTCCTAGATGGTATTATACCTATCGTCAGATAGCAGTTCTCTGGTGACACTGGTACAGGTTAGTCTGTAGACCCGAGATCGTCATAGAGTCTTGTGTGATTCCCACTGTGCTTTGATTTCTACCTTACCACATTCAAGAGAACGTGCAAAATGGTGGCTTTTGGGTACAGTCCCGAATCACATGGAGGCAATGAGCGATAGGAGGGGTTTCGTCTCTCCCGGTATTGGGGGTTGATGTTATGCTGTGCTCGATTGGCTATAACTGGAAGTCCCTGGCCAGGGCAAATATGGAGATCTACTGGTAAGTGTTATCAGTAGTTTCTCGACCTGTTATGAGCCTCACATCGATACGACTTATCGGTTACTGGGGTCTGACGTTTACCACCCCTAGACTGGATATACGACATATCGGATGAAGAGACCGGACTGTACGGTAGTGTTTACTGATTGGATTCGCAGGAGTATGTACATGCTTGCTTGTTGATCTTCTGGTCGCTCAATACCCGGATGGCCGTTACGTTTAGCTGACCGCTTGCTGCTTGTAGGTGTTTGATATGATCATCACCTACTGCCGGCGTATTGACGAGTCTTTAGAGTCCTACACAGAGCTTTCCTGGCTCAGGCAAAACAGAGTAGGAGCACATATATGATATGTGCGGGACCGAGATTGATACGTGTATGTGATACCGTATTCTATTCTTGCGATTTGTGACATTGGTTGGTTATATGTGATATAGCCGGATTATCGGATCAAGTGTTGATTCGATAAGTTGTTGCATTTAATATTAGTCGGTTATATATACTATAGCCGGATTATTAAATCAAGTATTGATTTAATAATTTAATGTAGAATTATATATTTGATATATTAAATTACATTAACTAATATTAGCTCACTTAAGCATTACTTTTTCTCACTTGATGATACATTAATATATATGTGATATATGTTAATTGTATTATTTTGTTTTGGTACAAAATTATATATATGTGATATGTATAATTGTAGCATGCTAGGGTTATACATGCACCAAGGGTGTATGAGACTTAAACCATGCTAGGGTTAAAATTAGGATTTATATTTATTATTAAGGAAATTCAAAATTGTGGAATTTGTCATGGTTCAAAGCTTGTAGAAGCTTGTAGGTTCATTGACTTGGTCCACTCTTTTGTCAAGCTTAAAATATTTATCAACCTACCCTTTAACCCTAGCTCATGGTTAAGTCTCTACAAGGGTTAAGGATGACATAGCTCACCATGGTTGCATTTCTAACCTCACTTCAATAATTTATTAATCACTTGATCATCTTCTTCTTGCTCTCTCATTTTTGCTCTCTAGCTTGTGATGAATTGATAAAACATTGTGAGAAAATAAAATCTAAAGTGAGCAAAATTCCTACTTCATCATCCTCTTCTATACTAGCCATATAGATTAGTGTGTTAGCTTCACTAATTCCATATTAGTGAAGTCATAGCTTGAGTTTGTGTTTCCTCGAAATAGATCATCTTGGATTTCGAAGTCTTCAAGCAAGCATGGATCATTCACCTTGCGGAGCCTCTCAAGAGTCCGAGAGTTCTTGGATCGTAGCGAAGGGACCACTACTTGGAGCTTGTGAAGTGAAGGAAAGGACTACAAAGGTTGTAATCTCTAATCACTTAGATGTAAAGTAGTTTGCATTTCGATTCCGCATGATTCTCTAGCTAAAGATCTAGGTTAGGGTTATTTAAGCATGGAAATTTTTTTAACTTGGCATGGATGATGCCACCCGAAACCTGGCTGTCGTGCTTAGGAATCCTACACTTCTCTTCCCAGCAATGGCTTTCGAGACCGGTTGGTTTTGGAATCGCCTGCCTTTCGCTTGTTTTCATTGTTGAATGCATTGAAGACATTGGTACTGCTGAAATTCTCGCTTCTACGGTTGTCGTCCCGCTTACTTTTCCAAGTCTTGTCTTTCTGAGAGTCCGGGATAGACTCTTGCTTTGAGCGTTCCAGCATTTGGACTTTCTTGGTTAGCTCCTGAAACGTCTTGAGGCCTATTGTACACAAGAATGGGACCATCTAATTGCCGAGGTTCCCAATCAGAAGGCTGACAGACTGGTCCTGCTCCATCGGCGGTTCGCATTTAACCGTGAGATTACGCCATCGGGCGATAAAGTCGGTGTTGCTTTCATTCTTCCCCAGCTTGGTCCTCACAAGGTCAGCAATGGAGATTTTATCACTGACACTCATGAACCTTTGCCAAAACAGAGACTCCATTTGAGCAAAAGTAATGATGGACACATCTGGTATGCTTGCGTACCAGTCGAAAGCAACACCGGTCAGGCTATTGACAAACTGACAAAGAAGAAGTGAAGCATTACCCCCTGTATTTCCGTATGACGTTTTAAAGTGGGCGACGTGCTGATTTGCGTTTTCCGTCCCATCAAACCTTCCGAATTTAGGAATGACGTAACCGCTCGGGAACTCGATCAGATCGTACTGTGCGGGATATGGCCGCCCACTACTGCTAATTTCTTTCTGAGCTTCGGCTTCGGCCACCAATGTTTTAACCTTGCTGGTAACCAAATCCATTATCCGATCTTGTGTTAGCGGGATAGTGCTATCTGGGGCCAAGGCGTCCCCAGAAGCGGAATGTGGCCGGCTTTCATGCAGCTCGACCAATCTTGGACCCAAAGAAACAGGCACCGGCTGCTTCAGGTTGTCATCACCCAGCTCATGAGTAGAGACTTGTGCTAGATTGGGAGGCGCTCGAGCAATTTGAGCCATAAGCTGCATCACAACGTTCGTTAGGTCGTCAATTTTTGAATAAAGCTTGGCCATCTCTTTATCTTTGCTCCTGAGCTGTTTTCTAAGCTCTTGAAGCGGCTCTTGCTCCGCGGTCCTGGGGCGGAAAGTCAACTCTTTCTCGCGGTCCGAGCTTGACTCTACATGGACTGAGGGATCTTTCTGCCTATCATCCTTATCGAGAGGGTTTTCATCATCCAGCAGAGGCGGCTGTTCTTGGGAAGCAGGAACCATATTCAAGCCAGATTGGGCTTGGGATGTCGTGGCCCCATCCTTGCTTTTGCTGCGAAGGTTATCACTGGGGCGCGTGCCAGCCATATAAACTGTGTGGACAACATATCCGGCCATCATTTTATTATTGGTAGCTGACTTTTTGGACCACCGTCTTGGCCCTTCTGTTTTGATAGCGGACAATCGATTGAAGAGGGTTGGCCTGACCGGATTCATGAGTGGTGCTGGCGCTTCCTTTCTGGATTCGCCCCGCTGTTTTTGCGCAGTGCAGAGCGACTGATAGACTCTTGAAAAGATGGTGTCATGCTTTCTCTTTTGGGGCTGGGACACGTCCCTTTGTGGCATTGTTCCGACCGCTGTCTTCTTGATTCTGGCGGTCATGGCATTTTTCTGAACCCAATTAAGAGGTTCGAAGGAATTGCTGACTTTTATGGCCGACTCAGCCGTCGTCAAGGAGTAACCCTGCTTTCGGAACCTCACAATATTCCACTTGGCCGAAGTCCTAGCCCTCTTGTTGGCTCGATACCTGAGTCGCTTCTGTCTCGGCCTTTCTGTTTTGAGCACTTGGCTGATTTCAGCTCTTCAGGAAGACGCCGTAGACCGATTGATCGAGAGCCCAGAGAAGTTGCCTGCTCGCGCGATTGTCAAGGGCACCATTTGAACTTGCTGGAGCTGCTTCGTGGTCCCATTGGTGTTGACGGCCTTGCCCCCAGTTGGAACAGTAGAGAGCCATTCGAATACGGATTTGCATTTATGGTGGGATGCTTTGGCAACCACAACGTTCGGCCTCCTGCCTCTTGAGGTCGGTTTGGCCGCTTGGTTTGCCGTGACCTCCGCCAGATGAGCGCTTTCATCAGGGTAGATGATGACGGAACCAAATTGACTGGGTGACTCCTCCTACTGCCGGCTGAGACTAGCAGGGAGAACCACGCGGGCATTGATCTTGAACACGTACGAGATCGGGGTCGCGTCGGAAGCTGAATTCATCTTAGAAGATATCGTTGTTGAAAGTTGATTGTTGCACTGAAAAAAACATTATTTCAGTACAAACATCGGCATATATGTTAAATGAGTTCGCATAAACGCTTAACCCGAGATATGGGAGGAGAGAAAGGTCCCACCGGGCGTGCCAGAATCTGTAGGGTGTTTTTCGTCACCCCATTAAGATGGGAATACGCGCGCGCTTGTCAGGCGTATTACAGATTCCCCCTATCTAGGATAGGCCGGGGTTTATTGATTGTGGGAATCCGAATCTCCGGCAGCCGCGGACTAAGCTGCCATTAATTACCCCTCGACTTTGGGGCGCAGGAACCTCCGATTGACGGGTTAAACTGGACATGCGAACTCAATGTGCAGTGTACGTGTTTCAAACGTGTTTTGGTTATATCGGGAACCTCGCAGAGTTTTACGGGGGTACTGCTATCCGGATAGCAGGCTAGGGGTTAAGGAGTCTAGTAGCCCCCTTACGGGGTGCGGGGCAGCGCCCCATTAGAAATTTTTTCTAACGAAGACAGTGTTGTGGAGTGTGTATATACATACATACATATATATAAGAAAGAATGGCGTCTAAAGGACGCATGGGTGCCAGCGCCTCATGTGCCTATCACACGAGCGCTGGGCGTTGGTGCCCCACGTGCGTGGCACACGGGCGCTGGACGCGGGCGCCTCACATGCGTGGCACGCGAATGCTGGGCGAGGGCATCCCACGTGAGTGGCATGCGGGCGCTCGGAGCTAGCGCCCCACGTGCTTGGCATGCGGGCGCTGGGCGCCAGCGCCCCATGTGCTTGGCACACGGGCGCTGGGTGCCAGCGCCCCACGTGCTTGGCACGTGGGCGCCAGCAGAAAAAAGGGACTTGGTCCCTGCACTGGGAGCTGTGCTCCCTATTTGACTTCTCTGAAAAGAGATTAAATTATGGAGTTAAACTCCAATAAATCTTGAATGGAGTTAAACTCCTAAAAATCTTTGGAAATGATCAAAGGGGATCCCTTTCTTCTCCCCTTTGGCCCTGGATCTTCCCAAAGTGGGATTTTTGGAGATGGGTCTCCTTCTTCTTCCTCTCGGTTGGCCGGATCTTGGAGAAAAAGGGGATGAGATTTAAAAATCTTCTATTTTTGAGATTTGATGGAAGATCTGAGTTCCCCCTTTGTGGGTTTTGTGGTGAAAAACTATTTATTTTTGAAAAATGAAGAGTTAAACTCTTGATTTAATTCAAAAAAAGAAGAAGGTTTAGAACCTTGAGGAAGAAGAAGGAGGCACAGACCCTAATCTTTTTAGAGAGAGAAAAAAGTTGTTGAGATATTTTCATCATTTTTTGCCTTTATAGGCTATACACATTACATATAGCCCCTTGGGCTTTACAAAATGGCATTTTGCCCATCCCATGCCTCATGTGCTCATTTCTTTTGCACATGAGCCATGGGTTTTACAAAATTTGGCTTTATGCCCATTTTTCTTACATTTATTCATAAAACAAAATAAAATAAATACTCTAAAATTATTTATTACAAAATTTTTATTTTGGCATGGGGGAGGCTGGCGGCTTCATATTCGGGCTCGACCGAGGCATTGGCTCACTTGACCAGGGCTTAGACCCACTTGGCTTGGGGTTGACTTTGATTTTGACTTGGTCAACCGGGGTGTAAATTTTGACCCCAACAGGCCCCAACTCCAAATTATAGCCGCAGATATATTCCCCCAGGCCGCAAATTGCGGCCTGGTCTTGGTGGATTGGTGAGGGATTTAGTGCATGGTTCCCTTATGTGATATGTAGGCCTACCCTATATGCAAAATGTCCTAATTTGACCTAGGGTAGAATCTGGGAGTGTTTTCCCTTGTTTCTGATTTCGGGTTTTCGATTTTTGAAAACTTGGTTTTGGTATTTAAGTTTGGACACGGTCGTTGGATGTTGGTACGTCAACGATGAGAGTTATTTGGTTGTTCCTTGTATGCGTAAGCTATTGGTTCTAACCTATGAGCACTTCGTGTGCCGTATCGGTTTTCGGACTTGGTTTTAATGTCGTTACGATGTGTATTGATTTGTAGGTACCTTCACGTGGACTTCCGAGACAACGAAAGAGATCAAGATGTTCATCGACTTCGGCTAAGCACAGATTTGCAGGTGAGTAGATCTATATCTATGGAGGAAGTTGGGTGGATGGCATATAGTACCCCCGCAATCGTGTAATGGAAAAATGATATATAAAATACATTTTGGAGAAACCTATGCTATGAACTTACGGATATGATCAAAGGATTTAGTATGAGATGATATGATAAATATAAGATGACTCAGATTGATATATTGATATGATGAAATGAGGATGTGAAGCAATATATAGATATATAATTGAACAGAGGACAAGTTCGAGATGATATATGTTGATATGAGGATATGATGAAATAAGATAATATGAACGGATATGCTTGATATGAGGATGTGATGCGATATGAAAACATAGATACTTATGCCAAGATATGTTATGAGATTGATGAGATATGATGTGAGATTGATATAGATATGATACTAGGTTGATATAGATATGACATGAGATATATATGTACGTATATATATGAGAATAAAGAATGATATCACATACGAGACCATAAATCCGTACCCTTGTTGATGTATAGGACGATAGATCCTTAATCTATTTGATGATACAGTACGATGGATTACCGTACGTGATAAGATATATCGGATGATTGATCTGTGCTCGGGACTTGATCATGACGTTCGATGATAGTGCACATCTGATACTATGAGGCTGGATCGCCGACTTTTGGATTGTCTTGATTCGGAGAATCTTTGATTTCTAAACTCCTTGATAGATATGGTGTATATTGATGAATTTAGGTGTAGCTGTGTACTTTATACAGTTCATACTTAGACTGCATCTTTTTCCTGTGACATGCGTACTATACTCCCAGTACTTACCTGCATATGGCTTTATCTACTAGTACGCCTGCACTATTACCGATGATGCGCATGTTACAGTTACACAGATTTGCCGGCTCACACATTCATCATCGGTAATTGCCATGCCACTTACACAATAGAACCGCTATATCACGGTATTATTCTTAACTGTAAAGTACATTCACTGTTTAGTAATTATCACATGACATGCTTACATGATAATACTTGATTTACTTACATTACTGTTCTATGTGTGCAAATATTGTACTTTATGGTTATATGCATTAAGATGATGTTTTCATGAGATCTCTGGATTTGAGAACCGGGGTTATATTTCAAAGGAAATAATGTATTTTTTAAAAAACTCGGTTTCTCGTGATATGATATTTCATGTCCACCATGAGTTTTCTCGGTTTTGAGCTATGTGATACCCGATTCGAGAAGTGAGGAGGAACCATCTGCGGGTACATGGTGGACCCAGTAGGGTACCCGGGGCAAGAAGATCATGGAGTAGACGATGAACCTGGCTGGAGATGTACTACATACCGGTGATAGTTTGGACCCGGCGGTTATCCGGAGGGTACCGACCGAAGTCGTAAGATCAGATAGATATGAGGGCCGATCCGATGATGCGGCGCCTAAGATATGAGGATTTACATGTCAATGCTGGACACGGGTTTTATGATGTTTCGATGGTCGATGTTGGACACTCGGGTTCCATGATGTTGATGTGTCGATGCTGGACACAGGTTGCATGATGTTTCGAGTATCGATATTGGACACTCAGGTTTCATGATGTTGATGTATCGTTGATGGACACACGATGCTTGATATACATGCATGCATGCATATACATTTCTGATGACTATCATTACATGTTGCTATTAGCACGACTCTATTGTTGATGCATATGTATACATGATCACCCTAGATACAATAGTATTACCTTCATGATACAGTAGGACCTAGGGATTGTTGTCTATTCGATTTCTACCCGCTGATATTTTTTATTCACGAGTTGGCAACTCACCCCCGTTGTGCCACAGTTTTCTTGCAAGTTCAACCGCTTGGATCAGTAGCGGTATCACCGGCACATAGCTTCCTTCAGGATGTTTTGCTTTGGTAGGTGGGATACACATTTGGGTTATGACCACTCTTGTACCTATTACTCCCATTGTATCTAGATAAGCTCCATCAATTAGAAACTAGACTTTGTATAATGGTAGACCTAGACAGACTTGTATATTTGCGAGACTTAGAGCGAGATGGGTGTATGTTCGCTATTTGAGCTGATGATGTCTTGCTTTACTTATTCTTTCTGTGATGGATCTTCGCCGTAGGGCGTCGTATATATGCTATTGCGTGATTGTGATTCCGCCAATTAGCGAAGAACTAGCTCCCGCTTGGGGATGCCTTTTTATTTCATGTATGTGGTTTGGATCAAAATATAAAAAGGAGGTGCTGCCCAAATTTTAAAGGATGAAAATGTTTTCAACTATAGTATATAATCCACTTGTATTTCATATATCATTATTTATGCATTTAAAGAAGAACTTGATTTCATTATACTTTTATTTCAAAACTACACCTCCACTATTTTCCACAAAAAGGTTTAGATTTCTGGGCTTCGGCTTACTTGAATTACGTTATGCCTTTAGACGTTGTGTGATTTAAGTGCCGATCATGTGCCAAATTTCGGGTCGTGAGACAGGGTCACCCGACTGAGAGCTGCAAGCAGCTCCGTGACTATATCGAGGAGTTGATCCGCTCCGACCACCTGAAGAAATACCTACGGGATAAGCGGCAGACGGAGCGGGAGCAAAAGGACCAAACCCTTCCCAAGGAATTAACGATCGGGCAAATCATGGTCGTTACCGTGGACCTAGCTCAGGAAAGTAAGGGAACCACCGCCTCCTACCAGTCGAGGAGGTAAGCGATCCGCCCCATAAGAAGTGCAGGAAGGATGACCCGATCATCTTCACCGATGAAGATCTTCACGAAATATCACTTCCTCATAATGACCCCCTTGTAATAGCGGCCCGAGTCCACCATTACGAGGTCCAGAGAATATTGATCAAATCCGAGAGCTTGGCCGACATCTTGCTCTACGACTGTTTCCGACATATGGGGTTGGGTTCATCCGACCTTCAATCGACCCCCCATGTCCTCTTTGGGTTTGTTGGGGTCGAAAATTACACCCCGGTTGATCAGGTCAAAGTCAAAGTCAACCCCAAGTAAGCTGACCCAAGCCAAGATCAAGTGGGCCCATGCCCAAGTCGAGCCCCGCGGCCGGCCTCCCCCATACCAAAATGAAATCATTTAATAAATAATTTTGATGTAATTTTTTATGCATGAATATAAGAAAAATGGGCATAAAGCCAAATTTTTGTAAAGCCCATGGCTCATGTGCAAAAGAAATGAGCACATGAGGTATGAGATGGACAAAATGCCATTTTGTAAAGCCCAAGGGGCTATATGTAAATTTGTAAGCCTATATAAGGCAACATGATAATAAAATAAAGGAAAATAATTCATTTCCCCTCAAAAGCTAGGGTTTGTGCCTCCTTCCCCTTTCTCAAGGTTCTAAACATTCTTCCCCTTTTTTTGAATTAAATCAAGAGTTCCACTCTTCCGTTTCCAAAAATAAATAGTTTTTCACCACAAAACCCTTGAAGGGGAACGCGGATCTTCCATCAAATCTTCAAAATGGGAGATTTTTAAAATCTCACGCTCTTTTCTCCATGATCTAGCCAATAGAGAGGAGGAAGAAGGAGACCCACCTCAAAAAATCCCACTTTGGGGAAGAGGGCTCAAGGGAGAAGAAAGGGGTCCCCTTTCATCAGCTCCAAAAATAACTTAGGAGTTTAACTCCTCAAAATATATATATATATATATATATATATATATAATAATAATAAATTTTTCTTTTTGAGAGTACAACTCCCAGTGCAGGGGCTAAGCCTCTTTGTCCTCTTTATCAGGAGTTCAACTCCAAAAGTCAATCGGAGTACAACTCCCAATGTAGGGGCTAAGCCCCTTTTCCTGCTGACCCCCCCAGCGCCCGTGTGCCAAGCACGTGGGACGCTGTCCCCCAGCGCCCGCGTACCAAGCACGTGGGACGCTGTCCCCCAGCGCCCGCCTGCCAAGCACGTGGGACGCTGTCCCCCACGCGTCCTTTGGATGCTATTTTTTCTTTTTTTTATATACATACACACTCTACAACACTTCCCCCGTTAGAATAAATTTCTAACGGGGCGCTACCCCGCACCCCGCAAGGGGGCTGCTATCCTATTTGACCCCCAGCCCGCTATCCGGGTAGGGGACCCCCGTAAACTCTGCAAGGCCCCCGATATATCTAAAACCCCTCAAGACATATATACGTACACTGCACATCGAGTTTGCATGACCAGTTTGACCCATCAATCGGAGGTTCCCTCGCTCTAAAGGCGAGGGGTAATTAATGGCAGCTTAGTCCGCGACTGTCGGAGATTCGAATCCCCAAAATCAATAAAACCCCACCTACCCTAGGCAGGAGGAATCTGTAGTACGCCTGATAAGCGCATGCGTATTCCCATATCAACGGGGTGATGAAAAACACCATACAGATTCACGCCCGGTGGGACCATCTTTCCTCCCATGTTTCGGGTTAAACGTTCATGCGAACTCAATCAATATAAATATCAATTGCCTGTACTGAAATCATGCTGCTATTTGCAGGTTAACAATTTCCAATTGCAATCTTCGGACGCAGCAAAAATGTCTCTAAGGACAAGCTCGGCTCTCAATACGGCTCTCATCTCTTACACAATGAAGATGAACGCTAGGATGGTCCTCCCGGCGAGTCTCGGGCGATAGTGGGAGGAGCCGCTGCTACCATTTGGCTCTATTCTATTCGTGACAGCTAGCGTCATCTCAGCCTCTCAAGCTCTAGTAACAGACAGATCGGCATCGAAAGGCAGGAGGCCAAATGTGGTGATCTCGAGGGTACCATTACCCAAACGCAAGTCGGTGTTTGAACGACTTACCTTGGCCCCAGCTGGGGGCAAGTCCATCAACACCAACAAAGCAACAAGGCATCTCGGATAACCTCCAGCGGCGTCCCTGACAACTACTCAATTGGGTGTCTTCTATAAGCTCCCCGTTCATCGACTCACGATGGCTTCCCGGATGACGGATGCCTATCAAGCCCTTAAGATCGAGAAGCTAAGACAGAAAAGGCTCAAATATAGAGCCAACAAAAGGGCTAGGGCTCATGCTAGGTTGAACTTCATGAGGTTCCAAGAACAGGGTTATCCCGCCAAAGATAAAAAGATGGCTGGATATGTGGTCCACACTGTCTACATTATGGGCACGCGCAGCAAGAGTAAGGACGGGACAACCACATCTCAAATCCAATCTGGTATGAATGTGGCTGCCGCTTCCCACGACCAGCATCCTCTGGGAGGTAATGAAAACCCTTCCAGTGAGGCTGATAAGCAGAGAGATTCCTCGGTTCATGAGGAGTCAGGCTCGGAAAGTGAAGAGGGACCAATCTTCCATCCCAAGAACGCAAGGCAGCAACTTCTCAAAGAGCTCTGAAAACAGCTCAAAAGTAAAGACAAGGAGATGGCCAAACTTTACTCCAAAATTGACGACTTGACGAATGTCATGATGCAGCTCACGGCCCAAGTTTCCTCTCAGCCATCCAATCAAGCACAGGGTTCTGCTCATGAACCGGGAAACGGTGTCCCGAGACAGCCGACGCCTATTCCCTCAAATCCAAAGGTGGGCGGACCACATGAAAGGCAGTCGCTTCCTATCTCGGGAAATGTCTTGGCTACCGATGACAGTAGCCTGCTAACTTAAGATCAAATCATGGATTTGGTTGCCAACAAAGTCAAAACATTGGTAGTCGAAGCCAAAGCGCAAAAAGATGTTAGCAGTAGCGGGAGACCATATCCTGCTCAGTATGATCTGGTAGACTTTCTTAGCGGCTATGTCATCCTCAAATTCGGAAAATTTGATGGGATGGGAAATGCGAATCAGCACATCGCCCACTTTAAAGCCTCATGCGGGAATACTGGGGGCAATGATGCGCTTCTCCTCCACCAGTTCGTTAATATTTTAACCGATGTCGCTTTCGATTGGTACGCTAGCATACCGGATGGCTCCGTTACTACTTTCATCCAAATAGAATCTCTGTTCCGACAAAGGTTCATGAGTGTCAGCGATAAGATTACCATTGATGATCTCATAAGGACCAAGCCAACGAACAACGAAAGCAGCACGGATTTTATATCCCGATGGCGCAATCTCTCCGTCAAATGTGACCCGCCAATAGAGCAGAACCAATCTGTCAGCCTCCTCGTCGGAAATCTCAACAATTGGATGGCTTCGTTTCTATGCACCGCAGGTCTCAAAACATTCCAAGAGCTGACCAGGAAAGTTTAGATGTTGGAGCGCTCAAAACAGGAGTCCTTCTCTGATTCCCAAAATAACAATTGGTCCTGGAGAAACCGAAAAGACGATAACTGCAAAGGCGGAAATTCCGACGATACTGAATCTTTCAACACTTTGGCTAACCGAAATAAGCGAAGGATGAGCGGGCTTAATGCTAACCAGCCTCGAAAGCTAGTGTTCGGAGAGGGGGGAGAAGCTCCACTAAAAGAGAAGCTGGATAAGGTTTATTCCTTCAGAAGGGACAAAGTACGTAAAATATTCAAAGACGCCCTAAGAAACGGTCTACAATTGCCAGAATAAAAAAGACCGCAAGAAGAGAATATGACCGACGACCCAAAATACTGCCCTTATCACAGAGTGATAGGTCATGCCATTGAAGACTGTTTCGTCTTCAATGATTGGGTCGAAAAGCAATACAAGGCAGGAGAGATAGAACTGTCTAAAAGCGTGTTAACAAACAGTCAAACTGCGATCGCCAATTTCATACAAATGGAAACCGAAGTCCTTCGTGAACCTGATTCTCTCAGACATCTGCCTTTCTCTGAAAAGAGCGGACCAAGGAAACAAGTCAAAATCCCAACGAGCAACATTGCCAATGAAGAAGCAATAGACGGGTACACAGCCCATACAGTCTATATGATGGAGCTAAGAGGAATAAGTCCTCCTACGCCTTATATCAATGACAATAACGCGGTTGTTACCATCCAACACCGGCTCAATCCAAATGATGAAGAGCTCACTCATGCAATTAAGACAAAAGAACCCGTGGTTCCTGCAGAATTGAGCCCAATCTTCAATAGCCGACCGCCACGTCTTTAAACTGGGAACAATCGACCTCTAAGTCGTTAAACTGCGGATGTAAAATTGTGTAAATGAAAAATGAAAATAAAAACAAAGAAAAAAAGCTGAAATGATGGGGCAACTCGCAATAAAAATCAGCGAGTAAAATAAAAATGAAAATAAACAACCGAAATGATGGGGCAACCGCGAATGAATAGCCAAAATGATAGGGCAATCGCGACCTTCGAGATAAGAAAAGTTGAAAATATAGAGCAATCGCGGTAAAAAAAATGGCAAATGATGAGTCGCTCCTGGTACCATATTCCAATACAGCGATACAGACACCAACAAGAATTCAAATCCCCAACGGTGAATGATGAGTCGCTCTTGCTACCATATTCCAGTGCAGCGATGCAGACGCCAACCGAAATCCAAGTTCCCAAATGGCAAATGATGAGTCGTTCCTGGTACCATATTCCAGTGCAGCGATGTAGACGCCAACCAAAATTTCAAATCTCTGAATGTCCCAGCGGCGAATGATGAGTCGCTCCTGGTACCATATTCCAGTGCAGCGATGCAGACGCCAACAAAATCCCAAAATTCTCCCAGCCCTACGGTTGGTCCCCAAGTTGACTACCGTATACAATCCACGAGCTCAAGTAATTCTCATCACACCCATACCCCACCGTAATCAACAGTCACGCGGCAGGTCTCCGCCCTTGGAATAATGCTCCATTTAGGAAGACTCACTCATGTGTTCTCACGATACATGAGGTAAACAAAACTTACGGGATCCTTACAACTCATAAGAGAACACCTTCGTGGGATCCTTACGACTCACAAAGGAAAAACACCAACAGCTCGGACAGATTCAAAATATATGAAATGATAAGATTCAAGAAGTATGAATTGTAAAGAATGAAATAAAGTTGCTGGTTCTTGTGTTATATTGTTTAGGTTGTCCATACAGTGCTGAACTGCATGGTATGGTTCCATACGGCTCGGACCTGCATGGGCCACTAACAAAACCTGTCATGCCCTGCTTCCCAATATATGGACAGAGGACGTGATGAGGCCGCTATATATTTACTCTGAAGTAAACACGCTAAGCGTATCTAAGCAATATAAGTAAAATGCACAAGAGACAAAGACAATAGATATAATTGAACAACAACTTTATTTATTAAACATTCTTTTTACAATACAATGAAAAGTAAATACATGGAATGAAAGCAGTGCCTAAACAGTGGCATAACAGAAATGGAAAATACAGAATGTAAATGTGTACAAGGAATCTAAAGCGCTGGGTCGAAAGCTAGCTGGTCCAAATTCTCGCTGGTGGGCTCGATCTCCAGTGAGTCCGAATCACCTGACAAAATTCCAAAGAAAAAGAAAGAGAATGCCGTCGGCGAACAAATCGCTCGGTAAGTCCCAAAGAGGAGGGAGAAGTAGAATAGACAGAGAGAGAGAGTATAACTATTATAATGTTGTTTGTTATGTTAACGTAGTTGTTTGTAGCTTGGTACAGAAGATGCCAGTGTATACGAGAGGAGTCCAACTTACACCGTGGACTTTGGTAACCCGTAGTACAAGGCTCCATCGATAATACCACGGAACAACGGCATAGATGTAATTACGTCTTAAGTGACCACCTCGTGCAACCTTTAACATATTCCGTACTAGTCTACCCCTTTATAACCCCGTAGTGTTTATAGTATTGATTGTACAGAATGTATTGTGTTGTATTGTCTTGTATTGTAAATTGTATAGATGGATGACTTTCCAGAACCATAATATCAGTAAATGGATGTAACTGGAGATTCATGTAGATGGATATATATCCATGGTTCGGTTCGGTCAATATAAATTGATTAGATTGAATAGACGGATTCATAGATCTATGTTGTATTGAAGTTTGATACTTGAATCATATTCAAGTCAGATTGATTATATTGGGACTCAGTTGGAGTCAGATAATTAGAAAAGAAATTGAATCCTGATTTATGTTTTGGTGCTATCGGTAACTGCTGCACATGGACGGCAGAATTTGTGTCTTTTTCAAAGACAATTACCGTGTTGATAACACCGTTTGTTAATTTGTCTACCTTAAATAGGCAAGCACCCATACCTCCGGCTTCCTGAGGCTCAAGAGACTGGTCCCGCTTAAACCTATGTTTACTAAGGTCTTTATTGTAATTTAGTATATCTTGAGGGGGTTTTATGTAAAAATAATTTTGTATAATTTTCAAAATACACCTCAAGTATTTTATTATCGTCATTAGAGTTTTCATGGATATATATTTTATCAATGTGACATTTCTAGTGAATAAAACCTAATTTCATAATACATGGTATTTATTTGTAATATTGGAATTGTATGGTATTTTCTTGTAAATGGAAAGTTTTTCTTGAATTTTGGAAATGTGGAATATTATAAATATTAAAAATAGATATTTTGATATTAATTACATATATATTTATTTATTAAAAATATAAGTTTTATTTATAATAGAAATCACATTTTCTAAAGAAAATTGTATTTTAAATCTTTCGAAATCGTATGCTCCTTGCAGAGGTCCGCATCTCACTCTACTAAGCCCGAGAATGTGCGGTAATCCATACCATCCCGAACGGCTTTCCTAAAGTGGATTGTAAAGGCGTATTTGCAAACATTTGTTAAAATACACATCTTGTAGAAAAATGTTTTTATAAGTCGAGGGTAGTTATGTGTAAAGTCGTATTTTTCCCAGATCTATGTTCCCAAATCCCATCATGCTATGTTACATATGAGTGTTGTGAGGAGGTAGGTCATTACCTCGTGAGTTTTCTAAGGTAATACGGTTTTAAAAAGTTCAAGCATGTCGAAATGAAACATAAGGGTATTTTAATGTAAAAGTGGAATAAAACTTGCTACGGTTATTATTTTGATGCCAAACTTGTTCTATTATCTTCATTAATATTTAATGGTCATGGCATAAGAGTTTGGTATTATTGTGTTTAAGAAAAATAGAACTTTTTAAGGAAAACCGAATCGGAAGTCGGATTAACTCCGCTTCCGTTGGATTTTAGTTTTGAATATTTTTAGAATATAGAAAAGAAGAAGAATTAGGGAATTACGGGTTATTTGACTAGAAGGGAGAAGGAGGAAGAGGTAGGAGGTACTGGTGTGTCGTTTCGTCATCAGAATCTCCTCGGATCATCGTCGGAAGTTCGTCGGAGCTTCGCCCTTTGCTAACTCCACTAGCACACAAAAAGTCTTGGAAATTTTTCTTGAGAGTTTGAGCAGGTATTTAGGAGTGAGGAGGGGTGATTTTAGGTGTGGTATTTATAGAAAAAATTAGGGTTTAAGGTAATGAAAGGGTGTGTTAAAATTTTGTATTAAAATGGATTAAATGTGTGATTTAATTTGCTCTGTAAATGTGCAGGGAATTTAAATAATACAGGGGTTATGGGGGAAGTTCAAAGGTCGCATAAGTTAAAAAAATTAGGGTTTTGACTGAGTCGGACCGGCAGCGCAGGCCATGTCGAGCGAGTCGCCGGCCCGAGTCGGGCCACGTCTCCTTGCCACGTGTCCCCGTCGCTTGGTCTTGACTCGTGGACCCGTTTGTTTATTCTGTAAATTACCCTATTACGTATAGTGCACATATAGACTCTTGGGCTTCTAAAAGATTAAAATAATTTTAAATTAAAATAATTTTAAATAAAAATAATGTGTGGCTGATGGGATTTGAACTCTGGTGCTTTGGTTCGGCAGTGCGGTCTTACCAATGAGCTACAAGCTCCTTCTTGCTGTTCTAAAGCAAATCAAACTTATAACTTGTGCTCAGCCTTAGGTGTGCCTTTCTGTATTTTGAAAAAAAAATCGTACAGAAAGTTTAGGGTTGTTACAAGATGACCTCTAAGTCGTTAAACTGGGAACAGATGACCCCTAAGTCGTTAAACTGGGAACAAGGGAAATTCCCTCACGGCAAATGATGATTTGCTCCTGGTACCATATTCCAGTGTAGCGATGCTGATACCAAAACCAAAACCAAAATCCCCAAATCTACTCATGGCAAATGATGATTCACTTCTAGTACCATATTCCAGTATAGCGATGCTGATGTCAACCCAAATCAAATCAAACCAACAACCTCTGCGGCGGAATCATGCTTCGTCTCCGAATGTACCCTGTGTCGAAATCATGCTTCGCCTCGGAGTACCTGCTTTCCCCATCGGAATTATTCTTCGACTGGGAATTGACCTCTGCGTCGGAATCATGCTTCGCCTCAGAGTGTACCCTGTGTCGAAATCATGCTTCGTCTCGAAGTATCTACCTTCCCCATCGAAATTATGCTTCACATGGGAATCAGCCTCTACATCAAACCCAGTGACACTCCGTGCCGGGGAAACATCGACCACAGACACTCCGTGCCGGGGACAAGTCAACCAACGACCTCCCTGTCGGAATTGTACTTCGACTCGGAATCAATTCAACCAGCGACCTCCCTGTCAGAATTATGCTCCGCCTTGGAATCAAGTCAACCAATGACCTCCCCGTTGGAATTATGCTCCGACTCGGAATCAAATCAACCAACGACCTCTTCGTCGGAATTAAGCTCCACCTTGGAATCATGTCAACCAACAAGCTCTGCGACGGAATCATACTTCGTCTCAGAATATACCCCGTGTCGAAATAATGCTTCGCCTCGGATTATCTTCCTCCCTATCAAAATTATGCTTCGCCTGGGAATCAACTTCTGCATCGAAATTATGCTTTGGTCAGAATGCCTATCACTCTCCGGAATAATGCTCCGGTCCCCGGAATTATGCTCCACTCGTTGGAATTATGCTCCGACCCCTGGGAATCATGCTCCACTCGTCGGAATTATGCTCCGACCCCTTGGAATCATGCTCCGCTCTTAAGAATTATGTTCCGATCCTCGGAATTATGCTCCCGGAATGATGCTACGCCCACAAGGATGTTCCACCTTGAAGTCCAACTCCAAGATCCATCAATTTCATGCACACAACTCATATACGCGATGTGCATTTATTGATGGAGGGTACTTTGTTGGGGTCGAAAATTGCACCTCGGTTGACCAAGTCAAAGTCAAAGTCAACCCCAAGTAAGCGAGCCCAAGCCCAGATCAAGTGGGCCCATGCCCAAGTCGAGCCCCGCGGCCGGCCTCCCCCATGACAAAATGAAATCATGTAATAAATAATTTTGATGTAATTTTTTATGCATGAATGTAAGAAAAATGGGCATAAAGCCAAATATTTGTAAAGCCCATGGCTCATGTGCAAAAGAAATGAGCACATGAGGCATGAGATGGACAAAATGCCATTTTGTAAAGCCCAATAGGCTATATATATAAATTTGTAAGCCTATATAAGGCAACATGATAATAAAATAAAGGATAATAATTCATTTCCCTTCAAAAGTTAGGATTTGTGCCTCCTTCCTTTTTCTAAAGGTTCTAAACCTTCTTCTCCGTTTTTTGAATTAAATCAAGAGTTCCACTCTTCTTTTTCCAAAAAAGAAATAGTTTTTCACCACAAAATCCTTGAAGGGGAACATGGATCTTCCATCAAATCTTCAAAATGGGAGATTCACGTGGGGCGCTAGCCCCTAGAGCCCGCATGCCAAGCACGTGGGGCGCTAGCACCCAGCACCCAGCCCCTACGTGCTAGGCACGTGATGCGCTGGCGCTTACGCGTCCTTTGGACGCTATTTTTCTTTTTTTATATATACATACACACTCTACAACACTTCCCCCATTAGAAAAAAATTCTAACGGGGCGCTGCCCCGCACCCCGTAAGGGGGCTGCTAACCCCCTTGGCTCCCAGCCAGCTATCCGGATAGTGGGACCCACGTAAACTCTGTGAGGCCCCCGATATATCCAAAACCCCTCAAGACACATATACGTACACGGCACATCGAGTTTGCATGACCAGTTTGACCCGTCAGTCGGAAGTTCTCTCGCTCCAAAGGTAAGGGGTAATTAATAGCTGCTTAGTCTGTGACTGTCAAAGATTCGGATCCCCACAATCAATAAACCATCGCCTATCCTAGGCAGGGGGAATCTGTAGTATACCTGACAAGCGCGTGCGTTTTCCCATCTTAATGGGGTGACGAAAAACACCCTACAGGGTTCACCAACCATTCCGTCCCGGCAGAGGGATCAGTCATCCTCCTCTTCAACATTAGGGAAGCGGGCAAGACGCGGACCATACCAGTGAACTTCCTCGTTGCTAAGGTCCTGTCGTCCTATAACGTTCTCCTGGGACGCCCTACCCTGAATGCCCTCCGGGATCAGATCTCGACCTATCACCTCGCGCTCAAATTCTCTTTGGATCAAGGGGGATAGGCCGGGTCTATGGGGACCAGCAAACCTCTAAGATTTGCCTCGCTTTGACAACCCCCGCCGGAAAGCAGGGCAGCAATTTTGAAGACACGCATGACTTCCAGGGGTCTTTAGATACACGCGACGACCAAAGGGAAATTCGTGGTGCCCCGAAGGAAGCGTTGACGGAAGTCCCCCTCATAGAGGGAACCAATAGCCAGACAGTCTAGATCGTCTCTCTCTTGACAGGGGACCACCGCGAAGGCCTGATCTTGTTCCTCTGAGATAACTCAGACGTATTCGCTTAGGCGCCAGCGGACATGCCCAGATCAACCCTGAAGTAATCTCCCACAAGCTTGGGGTCGACCCGAAGGCCCAGCCCATCCGACAGAAGAACAGAAGTTTTGCACCGGTTAAACAAAAGGCAATAAAAGACGAGGTGGATCGATTGCTCGCCGCCAACTTCATCAGAAACCTGGACTACTCGGATTGGCTGGCAAACGGGAATGACGCATGTGCGTCGATTTTACAGACTTGAACAAGGCTTGCCCCAAAAACAACTGTCCACTTCCTCGGATAGACCAACTAGTGGACAGTTCTGCCAGCCACGTACTATTGAGCTTTATGGATGCTTTCTCCGGTTACAATCAGATCCGGATGAACCCGGCCGACGAAGAACATACCGCCTTCACCACTGATCTAAGGGTCTATTGCTACAAAGTGATGCCCTTCGGACTCAAGAACGTCGGGGCCACATACCAGCGGCTTGTCAACAAGCTGTTCAAACCGTAGATTAGAAGAAACATGGAAGTCTACGTTAACGACATGCTCGTAAAATCCACCTAGTCAGCTAGGCACACTAAAGACCTCAGCAAGACATTCGACGTCCTGCGCAAGTACAAAATGAAGCTAAATCCAGCTAAGTGTGCGTTCGGAGTCACCGGTGGGAAGTTCCTCGAGTTCATGGTTACCCACCTAGGAATCGAAGCGAACCCTGAAAAGATCAACGCCATCCTCAATATGGCAACACCCAAGAGAAATGTCGACATCATGAGACTCACGGGCAGGGTGGCTGCCCTGAGCCGCTTTATGTCCTGATCCGAAGAAAAGTGCCTCCCGTTTTTCAGGGCCCTAAGGAAAACTCATAAGTTTGAATGGTCTGAAGAATGCCAGAGCGCTTTCGAACAACTCAAGGAACACCTGGCGACCCCACCGCTACTTACCCGACCGGTCAAGGGTGACAAGATATTGCTATATCTAGCCATCTCCGACCAAGCTGCAGGCTCAGTGCTCATCAGAGAATTCGAAGGCATACAGAGATCGGTCTACGACGTGAGCCATGTTTTCAAGGAAGCAGAAACGAGATACCCGGCCATAAAGAAAATAGTCCTAGCGCTTGTCATCGCCTCCAGGAAACTTTGACATTATTTCCAAGCACGCACAATCCCCGTCCTCACCGAGCGACCTTTAGGGTCTATTCTCGCCTCCCCCGAATCTTCTGGTCGTCTGGAGAAATGGAGGTGGGAATTGTCCCAATTCGATATCAAATACCGCCCCCGATAAGCCATCAAAGCACATGTCTTAGCGGATTTTGTTGTCGAATGCACCATCCCCACTAAGGAAGAAACGGCAGCACGGGGCCCTGAACCACATCCCTCGGTCGAGAAGGTGCCCGACCCCATCCCAGATTGGGTACTCTCCATGGACGGATCCTCCACAGAGGAGGGGAGCGGGGTTGGCCTGATCATCCGCGGTCCGGATGAAGCGGAAATGGAATACTCTTTAAAGCTCGGGTTTAGAGCGTCAAACAACGCCGCGGAATACAAAACATTGTTAGCAGGACTGCGAATCACCTCCAGGGTGGGGCTGAAGACCATCAAGGTTCACAGTGACTCCGCACTAGTCGTTAGCCAAGTAACCGGTCATTTTGAAGCCCGGGAGCCACTCATGATAAAATACCTGGCTGAGCTAAAAGGCTTTGGAAAAATTTCGACGAAGTCCAAATGGAGCAGATTCCTAGGAACTTGAACACCCAGGCCGACGCCTTGAGCAGGCTCGTCTCTTTCTATTCGGCCAACCATAAAAGAAATATCATCTTCGAAGTCTTGCCACGGCCCAGCGTGGAAGACAGAGAGGTAACGCTTCAGAACTACACAACTCAGGAAGAAGGCCGAGATTGGAGAAATCCCTTCATGGAATTCCTAAAGGACGGTGTACTTCCCGAAGACCGAGGAGAAGCTCGCCGGCTTCGGGCCAAAGCACGCCATTTCATCTGGAGCAACGGAAACCTATATAAGAAGTCATATACTCAGCCTCTGCTCCGGTGCATCGACCCCCACAAGGCAGACTACGTTCTACGAAAGATACATGAAAGGGTCAGGGGAGCACATCAAGAGGCCCGCACCCTAGACCAGAAGACACTGCTCCAAGGGTACTATTGGCCAAGAATACACAAGGATGCTGAGAAGCTGATCAGAAGATGCAAGAACTGCCAACTCTTCTACAACATACCTCGTCTCCTCGCCACCAAACTAACGCCACTCAGTTCCCCTTGGCCGTTTGCATAATAGGGGATGGAAATTGAGGGCCAAATCCCCACCGGCACGGGCAGACACAGA
This sequence comes from Agapanthus africanus, assembly GCA_030015575.1. Taxonomy (NCBI): domain Eukaryota; kingdom Viridiplantae; phylum Streptophyta; class Magnoliopsida; order Asparagales; family Amaryllidaceae; genus Agapanthus; species Agapanthus africanus. The sequence goes on along the minus strand of JASDDO010000022.1, from coordinate 750,612,307 downwards.
TACATCCTTGTCACTGTGGACTACTTCATGAAATGGATAAAGGATGTGTGTTCGCCATCGAAAGACGCGACTGGGATGTTTAGGACGCCTGGCCTGAATTTTGGGAGGCAGATGCTATTTGGTTTTATCCGTCCATCTCTTCGAAGATGCCAAGTTGATTTATAGCACCGTATATCGGAGGTTTAGATGGATGCGGCCGTTGTAGCAGACTTCGTCAGATCCCCCCTCGTTGTGAGGGGTTTTTTAATTGTGGGGACGCTCTTCCCTGCAAGTGCAAGCCCATGCAGTTAGTTACGTTGCTGCGTAGCGATAACCACTTTCTCCTACTCCAGAAGGTCACTTCGTATCGTGTGTGTTTGTTTTGTTTTAGGTTGCCCGTAGATTGTATATGGAGACTAATTTGTGTTGTCGCCCGTAGGGCGTGGATTAGTCCAAATCCGTATTTTCTTAGATTTAGGTTTATGTTGGTTTAAGAATAGTTAATCTTGTTTTAGATTAATATCAACTCAAACGTTTGTTGAGAATACGTTAGTCTAATTTTAGACTAAGATCTACTCAACAGGATTTTCTTTAGTTTATAGGGACATTGCGGTTTGCAATTTAGTTTTTAGGGACGTTGAGGTCCGCAATTTAGTTTTAAGGATATTGCGGTCCAGAGGGTTTAGTTTTAAGGACATTACGGTCCAAAGTTTAAAGACATCATAGTCCGTGGAATTTAGTTTTTAGGGACGTTACAGTCCGCAATTTAGTTTTAAGGACGTTGCGGTCCATGGAGTTTAGTTTTAAGGACATTGCGGTCCACGATTTAGTTTTTAGGGACGTTGCGGTCCGCAATTTAGTTTTAAGGACGTTGCGGTCCACTGGGTTGTTGGTTTGGAGGGGTATACCAAGAATTATTGGTTGTTGGGACCCTCCACCTCTCTGAAGACGTTGAAGAATTACAACGACATATATCAGAGGTATGATGAGATGTACCCTCGAACCAAATTTCATATTGAGGGAAGATGTGGGATGAACATCATTTTAGATGTCATCTGTAGGAGATCACTAGTCATCTTTGGAATTTAAGATCGACTTGGGGAGACCTGAGTATAGGATTTCATTCGATTGGTAACCAAAGAAAGTTTTGGTCTCAGGGAACTTAGCTGCTTTGTACTAAGGTTGGCCTCTCATAGTGTTAAACACTAACATTTGCTCGGCGCTCACGTGCTACCACATGAGGCTCTAAAACAGTATTAAACACTGAAATTCGGAGCGCTCACGTGTGTCACGTGAGGCGCCTCAAAAGTAGGGCTTATTCCCTTTTCTCTTTTATAAGTGTTGAGCACTTCTCAGGGGTCACGTGGGTCACGTGGCTAGATCTCAGTCTTTCCTTTTTGTTCCTCAAAGGTGCTCTCGTAGGAACATGTGAGCTTTTATTGTGTAGTATTGAACGCTAATATGCATGGAGCTCTTGATCTGAGTTTTGTGAATTTCAGGTTTTATTTTTATAAGAATTAAATTCTTTCACCCTAGTTTTATTAGAGGAATTAAATTCCTATATGCCTTTTGGGAGAATTAAATTCTTTGAACTTAGCTCTTCTCCTAGGTTTTGGATCTGCATGGTAGAATCTCTCCCCGATGAGAATTAAATTCTCAACTTGTGGGGAGATCCGCTTCTGCAGATCTTTTACGAGAAGGAAGAACTAAGTTCTCATATAAAGGGTTAAACCCTAGTTTTATCAGAGGAATTAAATTCCTATATGCCTTTTGGGATAATTAAATTCTCTGAACTTAGATCTTCTCCGAGGTTTTAGACCTGCATGGCAGAATCTCCCCGATGAGGATTAAATTCTCAACTTGTGGGGAGATCTGCTTCTGCAGATCTTTTACCAGAAGAAAGAACTAAGTTCTTATATGAAGGGTTAAACCCTAATGAAAAAGAAGGAGTAATATGCTCTCAGTGTTTTTTGTTCCTTCTTACCTAGGGTTTCTTTTTTTATTTTTGAAATTGTAGTTTATGGGGTGGTTCTTCCTTTTCTTTTTCTATCTCCATTTTTGTGTATTTTGGCTCATATTTATAGGAGAAAGAAAAGAATCAATTTGATTAGAAAATCTCTTATTGAGAGATTTTGAATGATTTTATAATCAACCAAAATGTTCTTTTAGATCAATCGGTGAATTTTACTCACCGTTGGATTTTTAATCCAAAGACTTCTGTTTTACAGAAGATATTTGTCACGCCTTGCTTCCTAGAGTACGCTAAGATAGGCACGTGACATAGCCAACCATGCTACCTGTGGATAGGAAAAATCCTTCCACAGTCACATTACGGCTGTAGAGATATCAAGAACAGGTAAGTAAACTAAACTATCTAGTACATGTCCATAAACCAGAATAAATGAGTCAAGAAATAATATAATATGCGGAAGCAAAGATCCAATAAATAAAACACCTGGAATAGTAAATCTGGATACCAACAGGGTCCTCACCGCTCGGTCTAACAGCGGCAGTACTCCTGATCAGTCTGCAACAAAGATAGAGGATATGGGTCATGCAAAACCCAGATGTCGGTGCGTCATAATATCAAGCAATACTATAAACAGGGGTAGTAAGACATACAGGTATGTGTATGAACAGTAAAACATGTATAACAGTAATATAAATGAGGACAGTAAGGATAATGTGTAGTGAGTAATCTAAACTGGTCTATTGGGTTAACTACTCTCAAGTCTTTGAAATCAATTTGATGAATCATCGATGTAACTCAATAGTATCCCGTGCGTGCCCGGGATCACGGTGAAGATTCTCGGGCTGAATTCGAGACGTGCCGCTAGGCAGTAAAAGGGTAGTATATAACGATGAGTGATGTCAGCAGCATCACCCCGGGGCTGGCCTAGCCCGTAAGACTGATCAGTAAAGGTATCGAACTGTCGAGTAACAAGTCAGGTTTCATCATTGATTTCCCCATACCCCCAGGTTATGTGTTCAAGTCAGGTATTAATAAATCTGGAGCTAATGCCATCACAGGACTAAGCAGGTACAGGTTTGTCTGGATAGACAACAGGAAATGTCCGTAGGGACAACATGTCAAGCTTGTTGGCATTAGTAACAAGATCGGGTAACAAGTCAAGTTGTGGAACATTAGGTCAAGTCAAGTAGTGTATATAAATCCAATCATGTCAAGAAGTACACGGTATCAAGTCGTATCCAGTAATAGTATATCAAGTCATATCAGGGGTGCACAAATGTCACATGGGTGGGGTACTAACGGAGCAATAAAATGGAATATTGTGAATAGGTACATATTAAAACATATGGATGCACAGTTATCGTTTTGGGTTAAGGTTATAGTTCCACCACTAATTAAAATACACTTTATCCAATATGGACTATTAAAATCACATTATTATGTATTAAATGATCTAGGGATGCAATTGTATATATATTAGGTTAGATGGATGCAAACAGGTGTCCGAAAAGTTATAAACTACTAAAAAGGGTACTATGGGCTATGCAACCAAGCACTGTGTGATATAAATATGGACGTGGGTACCACGTATTATAACCTAATATGCAACATGATATATTTCAGGTTCTAGATCTAAAAAATGATATAAATGGAACATCGAATTGTTAAAAATGGAACATGTGGTATTAGATGTAAACTACAGGTTTAATATGCAGTTAAATAAGTATAAAATAATATAAATAGCATGTAACAAGTTTTACTTGCCTCGGGGATCCACAGATGCACGGCACGCAGCAAGAATGCGATAAAACGACGGAAAATCTTCATTGGGGCATTTCGTCGAACACTTTGCGCGCACAATTGAACATTGACAGAAAGGAGATCTGAAGGCAGAGAAATGATCACTTCGTTCATGCAAATGCAGGACAACCATTGGAGCCTCGGTTTTGGGTCGGTGGTCGAGCCTTGAGACGAAGAGATGACCGGAGTTTAGGAAAAGAAGGTTGCTGGAGATAGAGATAGTTGAAGGTTGAGAGAGTTGCTGGAGATGGCAACGAGGAAACGAAGAAGATGAAGGTGGTGGCAAAGGTGAAGACGAGGAAGAAGGAGAACATAGCGATGGTCGGAGAAGAAGTTGTCGGCGATGATTGGGTGTTGGGTTTCTCGGCTTGGGGTTGAGGAAAGGACGGCCGGAGTTGGGTGTGCAGCGGCAAGGGTGAAAAAGAGATGCTCGAGGGAAGAGAGGAGAGGGGAGATGAAGCGACAACGACGTGGTCTCCGGCGGAAGTTAGGGTTAGGGTTCGCGAGTTCGTTGGGTTGCTGGGTTCATGTGGGTTCTTGGTGTAGGAGGGAGAAGAGAGAAGGAGGAGATGTTGGAGATGAGGACAGAAGGAGTCGCTAGCGATGATGAAGTGATCGGAGGCGATGGAGGTGCAGGTGAAGGGCCCTGTGGACTTGGGTGTGCAGGGTGATGGGTGCTCGAGAAAAGAGAGGGCGTGAAGAGGAGGAGGTGGTCGAGGAGATGAGATCAGGAAGATAGGGGATGGTGACCAGGGGAGGTCGACGGCAAGGCGAGGTGTACGGTGAAGGTTGGGTCGTGGGTTCGTAGAGGCAGTTGAGTTCGTCGGGTTTGCAGGCGTCGGGAGATGCAGGAGGAGGAGAGAGGAAGGAGGTCGAAGAGGGAGTCAGCGGTGGTGAGGGGCGAGTGCGGCGTGGGTTTGAGCGAGCGAGAGAGAGGCGGCGGCGAAAAAGAAAAGAGGAAAAAGAGAAAGGGGGAGAGAGAGAGAACGTGTGAAAAAAATAATGAAGAATATAAAGAGAGAAAGAGAGACAGAGAGAGAAGAAGAAAGAGAGAGAGGGAGAGAGAGAGAGACGGAGAGAGAGAGAGAGAGATAGAGACATAGAGAGGAGAGAGAGAGAGGGAGAGAGAAAGAGATAGAGAGAGATCGAGATGAGAGAGAGGGAGAGGGAAAGGAACAGGGAGGAGAAAGAAACTTGGAAGTATGTGGGGGAGAGAGAAAGGGAGAGAGAGTACGTGGGTTTAATGGGGTAAAGTAAAAAAATATTAAACATTATATATTAAAAGAGAGAGGCAGGGGTTGTTAGGATTAGGATATTAGAAAATATTATATAAATCAATTAGTGTTCTCTTTATGCAGAACGAGGGAAGGGTGAGTTGAAAAAATTGGTTACTAAATATTTAGAAATATTTATTTGGTTAAGTAGTATTAGAATATATTATTATAATATTAGTACGTTTTGAGATTTTGGCAAATACAAACTTACTCCAACACACGCCCGGGTCGTGTCCAAAAATTCAGATTTAAAATATGAAAAATATATGCGACTTCCAAAATTCAAAATGAATGCCCGGGTAACGAAAATGCATACCCCCAAGAACGGATGCACGTACGTGTGCGTAGCCATCCAAACACGTCCATTTCACTGAACGGGACGAGAACAAGATGCGCGGATACTACCACGGGGTTAGGGGTATCATGCAGGCTATGAAATGAAATTTTAAATTATTTTTCTGTGACTTAAAATGTTATAGGGTTAAAGATGCCATGCCAGGTAAAATGCCAGTATGCGATAAAGTTGAAAATACACAAGTCTACAAAATAAGTCAGGGTGATTCATAAATATGAATCAAACAAGTTCAAGCAAGCGGGTCGGATCGAATGCGATGTAAAATGTAAACTACCATTCGCACCCAAACACGATAAATCAATAAAAGTACCACAGCTAAATAAATACGGAAACTGGAATAGGTATAAATGAACTCGGTTGTTACATTATACCCAACTACAAAAAGAATTTCGTCCTCGAAATGTCAAGAACAAGAAAGGATAAACAAACAACAACTACAGGAATGGATGTAGAAATTTCTGCCGGATTTCATCTTCTCCTTCCCAAGTTGATTCTCCATACGAGCGATTTCCCCAAGAAACAAGCACAAGTGGGATAACCTTGTTCCTAAGAACCTTTTCCCTTCGATCCATAATCGACATCGGTCGCTTCAAAAGTCAAATCTTCACGTACAGTCAGCTCCGAATGATCCAGCACGTGTGTTTCATCTCGAACATACTTACGGAGTTGAGATACGTGAAACACGTCATGAACATTTGCCAAAGATTGCGGTAAAGCCAAACGATATGCTATTTCTCCAACACGCTCCAAAATCTCAAATGGTCCAACGAATCGACGACTAAGCTTTCCTCGACTTCCGAAGCGAATAATTCCTCTAGTCGGTAATATCTTCAAGAACACTAAATCACCAACCGCGAACTTTAACAGTATTCTCGATGTATCTGTCCAACTCTTCTGTCGGTCTTGTGCTGCTTTTATAAGATTCCGGATAGTGTTAACCTTCTCAACTGCTTGCACGATCAATTTCAGTCCCAATAATCTTCGTTCTCCGATATCGTCCCAACAAATAGGTGAACGACACTTGCGACCATATAAAGCTTCGAATGGAGCCATCTGAATAGTCGCCTGGAAACTGTTGTTGTAAGAAAACTCCACCAAGTGTAGATGATCCTCCCATGAACCCTTGAAGTCTAACATGCAAGCTCTCAACATGTCTTCAAGAATTTGGATCGTTCTCTCCGACTGGCCATCTATTTGAGGATGATAAGTTGTGCTAAACTTCAATCGAGTCCCCAAACTTTCTTGTAAGCTCCTCCAGAAGTGTGATAAGAAACGAGTGTCATAGTCGGACACGATGCTCACCGGTACTCCATGCAATCTTACAATCTCCTGCATGTACCGTTCTGCCAAAGTTTCTGTTGATTGACCAACTCGAAAAGGTATGAAATGTGCTGCCTTGGTCAATCTACCAACAATCACCCAAACTGCATTGTTACCCTTTGGACTCCGTGATAAAGCCGCCACAAAATTCATGGTTATATGTTCCCACTTCCACTGAGGAATCGGAAGTGGTTGCAATAAACCAGTAACCCTTTGATGTCCAGCCTTGACTTGCTAACACACCAAGTACTTTGCTACAAAGCGAGCAATTTCCCGCTTCATGCCTTCCCACCAGAAATGTTGTCGTATATCTCGGTACATCTTCGTGCCTCCTGGATGTACGGAATATGTTGAACTGTGCGCCTCCTTCATAAGTTCTTCACGAATATCTCCCTTTGGCACACAGAAACGGCTGCCATATCGCAATGAACCATCTTCATGAATTAACAAGTCCGTTCGAAGTCCAACTTCAACCTGTTCTCGAAACTTTTGCACTCTAGGGTCCTGCAATTGCGCTGCTTTAATATTCTCGATCAACGACGACTGTACTTGCAGCTGCATCAACTGTCCCGAAGAATGCGGTAGCACAATCTCCAAATAAAATCTACGGAAGTCTTCAATAAGTTCCTTCTGTGCAGTCAACATCTGAATTGCTGGCAACCAACTAAGCGCATCCGGCATAACATTAACCTTCCCCGGATGGTATTAAAGATCAAGATTGTAGTCAGCCATCAGCTCCAACCATCTACACTGCCTCATAATAAGCTCCTTCTGTGTGAACACACACACTTCAAGCTTATGTGATCAGTGAAAACTTCGACCCTTTCACCCAATAAGAAGTATCTCCAAATCTTCAAAGCGAAATCACAGCTGCTAGCTCCAAGTCATGAGTTGGTTAATTCTTCTCATAGGTCTTCAACTGTCTCGATGCGTAAGATATAACCTTCCCATGCTATATAAAAACACCTCCCAATCCTTTTCCAGATGCGTCGCTGTGAATCACCAATCCTTCGTAATTGTCTGGCATGGTCAAAATAGGAGCGGTTATCAACCTCTGCTTCAACGCCTCAAAAGCCGACGCACACTTATCCGTCTACACAAATGGTACCTCCTTGCGCGTAAGCTTGATCAAAGGCTCAGCCAAATGAGAAAAATTCTCCACGAACCTTCTGTAATACCTGGCAAGTCCAAGAAAGCTTCTTATCTCTGCAACATTCTTCGGAATCGGCCAATCTCGAACTGCTGCAATCTTTTCGGGATCAACGGCGATTCCATCTCCGGACACGACATGCCCCAAAAACTTCACTTCTTCAAGCCAAAACTCGCACTTGCTCATTTTTGCATATATTCTTTCTTGCCTCAATTTCTGCAGTGTGATCTTCAAGTGTTCTGCATGCTCTTCAATGCTCTTTGAGTAGACCGGAATATCATCGATGAACACCACTATAAACTGGTCCAAGAATGGTGAAAAGATTCGGTTCATTAAGTCCATAAATATCGCCGGTGCATTCGTGACTCCGAATGGCATCACTAAATACTCATAATGTCCATACCGAGTTTGGAACGCAGTCTTGCAAATATCTTCTGATTTAACTCGGACCTGAAGATATCCGGATCGCAAATCCAGGTTCGAGATTACCCTTGCGCCATTAAGCAGCTCAAATAATTCGCCAATGCGAGGGATCGGGTACTTGTTCTTAATAGTCACACGGTTTAATTCTCAATAATCGATGCACATCCTCCTTGTGCCATCTTTCTTCTTTACTAGAAGAACTGGAGCTCCCCAAGGAGAGTTGCTGCTGCGAATTCAACCCTTCTCAAGTAATTCAGTAACCTACTTCTTGACTTCTTCCAACTCCACTAGTGCCATTGGATAGTATGCCTTTGAGATTAGCGCTGCACCAGGAACAAGATCGATCGCGAACTCCACATCTCGTTTCGGCGGTAAACCTGAGATGTCCTCGAACACGTCCATGAAATCTCGAACTACAGCTGGCGCTTCTTCCTTATCAACTTCCATTGACGAAAGAACATTACTTGTCGGCCTAGCCCTAAACTCGACTGGCCCGACAGAACTGCTACCTCCAGCAAAAACAAACTCCGGATGTCCGGGAATGTGGAAAATCACTTTCTTTGCCCTACATTCAATGTGAGCGTGGAAAGTGCCGAGAGACTCCATTCCCAAGACAACAACAAACAAAGGGATGCACCAGAATTGGGTAATTCTAATGCGGGGAAGACATGAACAAATGGGATACCTGAAACGATTTCACCTGAAACCAAACACTGAAGAAGATAAGCACGGTAAACAGGATTCAAGCTTGCAATAAAACATGAACTGGAAAGCAAGAGAAACAAGGCAATATAACGACCATAGAATAAGGAAGTGAATCAAAACCAAGACTCCAAGTTACTTAAATAGAGTACCGCATTGTAACTATGCTGCAGTTCATAGTTACAATCACATAACTCCAACCAAGTCGTCCAAATCCTAGTATCAGAATCAAAGAACGGACAGAAACAATAGGGAACCAACAGGTTTCAAGTCGAGATGCAAAGAGATTTGCATATCGTCAAGATAAGGATCAAGAGATAGATATGATTCAAGAATCACGATAACAATGTGGCAGGACATGCTCCTAGTTACGAGTATTCTGATTCATGTATTGGGTCCAATAACCAACTACAAAAGAGTCAAACTCGATTAACCTATATCCCGTGGCTCTGATACCAAACAAACCATGTCACGCCCCGCTTCCCAGAGTTTGCTAAGATAGGCACGTGACATAGCCAACCATGCTACCTGTGGATAGGAAAAATCCTTCCACAGTCACATTACGGCTGTAGAGATATCAAGAACAGGTAACTAAACTAAACTATCTAGTACATGTCCATAAACCAGAATAAATGAGTCAAGAAATAATATAATATGCGGAAGCAAAGATCCAATAAATAAAACACCTGGAATAGTAAATCTGGATACCAACAGGGTCCTCACCGCTCGGTCTAACAGCGGCAGTACTCCTGATCAGTCTGCAACAAAGGTAGAGGATATGGGCCATGAAAAACCCAGACGTCAGTGCGTCATAATATCAAGCAATACTATAAACAGGGGTAGCAAGACATACAGGTATGTGTATGAACAGTAAAACAGGTATAACAGTAATTTAAATGAGGTCAGTGAGGGTAATGTGTAGTGAGTAATCTAAACTGGTCTATTGGGTTAACTACTCTCAAGTCTTTGAAATCAATTTGATGAATCATTGATGTAACTCAATAGTATCACGTGCGTGCCCGGGATCACGGTGAAGATTCTCGAGCTGAATTCGAGACGTGCCGGTAGGCAGTAAAAGGGTAGTATGTAACGATGAGTGATGTCAGCAGCATCATCCCGGGGCTGGCCTAGCCCGTAAGACTGATCAGTAAATGTATCGAACTGTCGAGTTACAAGTCAGGTTTCATCATTGATTTCCCCATACCCCCAGGTTATGTGTTCAGGTCAGGTATTAATAAATCTGGAGCTAATGCCATCACAGGACTAAGCAGGTACAGGTTTGTCTGGATAGACAATAGGAAATGTCCGTAGGGACAACATGTCAAGGTTGTTGGCATTAGTAACAAGATCAGGCAACAAGTCAAGCTGTGGTACATCAGGTCAAGTCAAGTAGTGTATATAAATCCAATCATGTCAAGAAGTGCACGGTATCAAGTCGTATCCAGTAATAGTATATCAAGTCATGTCAGGGGTGCACAAATGTCACGTGGGCGCTCAAAATCACACTATACTAAGCATGGGTATACAAAACAAGTATGGGGTACTAACGGAGCAATAAAATGGAATATTATGAATAGGTACATATTAAAACATATGGATGCACAGTTATCGTTTTGGATTAAGGTTATAGTTCCACCACTAATTAAAATACACTTTATCCAATATGGACTATTAAAATCACATTATTATGTATTAAATTATCTAGGGATGCAATTGTATATATATTAGGTTAGATGGATGCAAACAGGTGTCCGAAAGGTTATAAACTACTAAAAAGGGTACTATGGGCTATGCAACCAAGCACTATATGATATAAATATGGACGTGGGTACCACGTATTGTAACCTAATATGCAGCATGATATATTTTAGGTTCTAGATCTAAAAAATGATATAAATGGAACATCGAAATGTTAAAAATAGAACATGTGGTATTAGATGTAAACTACAGGTTTAATATGCAGTTAGATAAGTATAAAATAATATAAATAGCATGTAGCAAGTTTTACTTGCCTCGGGGATCCACAGATGCACGGCACGCAGCAAGAATGCGATAAAATGACGGAAAATCTTCATTGGGGCATTTCGTCGAACACTTTGCGCGCACAATTGAACATTGACGGAAAGGAGATCTAGAGGCATAGAAATGATCACTTCGTTCATGCAAATGCAGGCCAACCATTTGAGCCTCGGTTTTGGGTTGGTGGTCGAGCCTTGAGACGAAGAGATGACCGGAGTTTAGGAAAAGAAGGTTGCTGGAGATGGAGATGGTTGAAGGTTGAGAGAGTTGCTGGAGATGGCAACGAGGAAACGAAGAAGATGAAGGCGGTGGCCAAGGTGAAGACGAGAAAGAAGGAGAACGTGGCGATGGTCGGAGAAGAAGTTGTCGGCGATGATTGGGTGTTGGGTTTCTCAGCTTGGGGTTGAGGAAAGGACGGCCGGAGTTGGGTGTGCAGCGGCAAGGGTGAAAAAGAGATGCTCGAGGGAAGATAGGAGAGGGGAGATGAAGCGACGACGACGTGGTGTCCGGCGGAAGTTAGGGTTAGGGTTCGCGAGTTCGTTGGGTTTCTAGGTTCACGTGGGTTCTTGGTGTAGGAGGGAGAAGAGAGAAGGAAGAGATGTTGGAGATGAGGACAGAAGGAGTCGCTGGCGATAATGAAGTGATCGGCGGCGATAGAGGTGCAGGTGAAGGGCCTTGTGGACTTGGGTGTGCAGGGTGATGGGTGCTCGAGAAAAGAGAGGGAGAGAAGAGGAGGAGGTGGTCGAGGAGACGAGATCAGGGAGATAGGGGATGGTGACCAGGGGAGGTCGACGGCAAGGCGAGGTGTACGGTGAAGGTTGGGTCGTGGGTTTGTGGAGGCGAGTTGAGTTCGTCGGGTTTGCAGGCGTCGGGAGATGGAGGAGGAGGAGGAGAGGAGAGAGGAAGGAGGTCGAAGAGGGAGTCGGCGGTGGCAAGGGGCGAGCGCGACGTGGGTTTGAGCGAGCGAGAGAGAGGCGGCGGCGAAAAAGAAAAGAGGAAGAAGAGAATGGGGTGAGAGAGAGAACGTGTGAAAAAATAATGAAGAATATAAAGAGAAAAAGAGAGACAGAGAGAGAAGAAGAAAGAGAGAGAGAGAGAGGGAGAGAGAAAGAGACTTAGAGAGAGAGAGATAGAGAGATCGAGAGGAGAGAGTGAGCGGGAGAGAGAAAGAGATAGAGAGAGATCGAGATGAGAGAGAGAGAGAGAGAGGGAAATGAACAGGGAGGAGAAAGAAACTTGGAAGTATGTGGGGGAGAGAGAAAGGGAGAGAGAGTACGTGGGTTTAATGGGGTAAAGTAAAAAAATATTAAACATTATATATTAAAAGGGAGAGGCAGGGGTTGTTCGGATTAGGATATTAGAAAATATTATATAAATCAATTAGTGTTCTCTTTATACAGAACGAGAGAGAGGTGAGTTGAAAAAATTGGTTACTAAAATATTTAGAAATATTTATTTGGTTAAATAGTATTATAATATATTATTATAATATTAGTACGTTTTGAGATTTTGGCAAATACAAACTTACTCCAACACACGCCCGGGTCGGGTCCAAAAATTCAGATTTAAAATATGAAAAATATATGCGACTTCCAAAATTCAAAATGAATGCCCGGGTAACGAAAATGCATACGCCCAAGAACGGATGCACGTACGTGTGCGTAGCCATCCAAACACGTCTGTTTCACTGAAGGGGACGAGAACAAGATGCGCGGATGCTACCACGGGGTTATGGGTATCATGCAGGCTATGAAATGAAGTTTTAAATTATTTTCTATGACTTAAAATGTTATAGGGTTAAAGATGCCATGCCAGGTAAAATGCCAGTATGCGATAAAGTTGAAAATGCACAAGTCTACAAAACAAGTCAGGGTGATTCATAAATATGAATCAAACAAGTTCAAGCAAGCGGGTCGGGTCGAATGCGATGTAAAAGGTAAACTACCATTCGCACCCAAACACGATAAATCAATAAAAATACCACAGCTAAATAAATAAGGAAATTGGAATAGGTATAAATGAACTCGGTTGTTACATTATACCCAACTACAAAAAGAATTTTGTTCTTGAAATTTCAAGAACAAGAAAGGATAAACAAACAACAACTACAGGAATAGATGTGGAAACTTCTGCCGGATTTCATCTTTTCTTTCCTAAGTTGATTCTCCATGCGAGCGATTTTCCAAAGAAACAAGCACAAGAGGGATAACCTTGTTCCTAATAACCTTTTCCCTTCGATCCATATTCGACATCGGTCGCTCCTCAAAAGTCAAATCTTCACGTACAGTCAACTCCGAATGATCCAGCACGTGTGTTTCATCTCGATCATACTTACGGAGTTGAGATACGTGAAACACGTCATGAACATTCGCCAAACATTGCGGTAAAGCCAAACGATATGCTATTTCTCCAACATGCTCCAAAATCTCAAATGGTCCAACGAATCGACGACTAAGCTTTCCTCGACTTCCGAAGCGAATAATTCCTCTAGTCGGTGATATCTTCAAGAACACTAAATCACCAACCGCGAACTCTAACAATATTCTCGATGTATCTATCCAACTCTTTTGTCGGTCTTGTGCTGCTTTTATAAGATTCCGGATAGTGTTAACCTTCTCAACTGCTTGCACGATCAATTCCGGTCCCAATAATCTTCGTTCTCCAATATCGTCCCAACAAACAGGTGAACGACACTTGCGACCATATAAAACTTCGAATGGAGCCATCTGAATAGTCTCCTGGAAACTGTTGTTGTAAGAAAACTCTACCAAGTGTAGATGATCCTCCCATGAACCCTTGAAGTCTAACATGCAAGCTCTCAACATGTCTTCAAGAATTTGGATCGTTCTCTCCGACTGGCCATCTGTTTGAGGATGATAAGCTGTGCTAAATTTCAATCGAGTTCCCAAACTTTCCTGTAAGCTCCTCCAGAAGTGTGATAAGAAACGAGTGTCACGGTCGGACACGATGCTCACCGGTACTCCATGCAATCTTACAATTTCCTGCATGTACCGTTCTGCCAAAGTTTCTGTTGACTGACCAACTCGAAAAAGTATGAAATGAGCTACCTTGGTCAATCTACCAACAATCACCCTGTCACGCCCCGCTTCCCAGAGTACGCTAAGATAGGCATGTGACATAGCCAACCATGCTACCCGTGGATAGGAAAAATCCTTCCACAGTCACATTACGGCTGTAGAGATATCAAGAACGGGAAAGTAAACTAAACTATCTAGTACATGTCCATGAGCCAGAATAAATGAGTCAAGAAATGATAATATGCGGAAGCAAAAGATACGATAAATGAAACACATGGAAAGAAAAACTGCATACCAACAGGATCTTCACCGCTCGGTCTAGCAGCGGCAATACTCCTGATCAGTCTGCAACAAAGGTATAAAGATCTGGGCCATGCAAAACCCAGACGTCAGTGCGTCATAACATCAAGCAATAATAAAACAGGGGTATCAATACATGCAAGTATGAGTATAAATGGTAAAACAAGCATAACAGTGATATAAGTAAGGACAGTGGTGTAATGTGTGGTGAGTTATCTAAACTGGTCTATCGGGTTAACTATTCTCAAGTCTTTGAAATCAATTTGATGAATCATCGATGTAACTCAATAGTATCCCGTGCATGCCCGGGACCACGGTCTAAGACTCTCGGGCTGAAACCGAGACATGCCGCTAGGCACTAAAAGGAAAGGGTAAAGATGAACGATGTCGGCAGCATCATCCCGAGGCGGGCCTAGCCTCTAAAACTGATCAGTAAAAGCAAACAACTGTCGAGTTACAAGTCAGGTTTCATCATTGATTTCCCCATACCCCCAAGTTATATGTGGTCAAGTTATGTATTAAATAATCTAGAGCTAATGCCAACACATGATCAGGCAGGTACAGGTTTGCAGTGGTCGGGGAGAAGAGGTGAGCGAGGAGAGGAGGTCGAGGAGTGGACGAAGGTGTTGGGGCGACGGCGATGAGAGGACGGCGACGAGCGCGACCGCGATGGGCGAGCGCAAGGCAAGAGCAGGGAAAGGATTCTCGTGAGGAAGAGAGAGGAAGGCCTGGGGAATAAGGTTTTTGATATATAAAAGAATAGGAAATGTAAATATATAAGAGTGAGAGAGAGAGACGAGAGAGAGAGAGAGATAGAGAAAGAACGAGAGGAGAGAGATAGGGAGAAAAGAGAGATCGAGAGGAGAGAGAGAAGGAAAAGGAACAGTAGGGAGAAAGAAAGTTGGCAACATTCGCGAAGAAAGAAAGAGAGAAGAGAGAGAGAAAGAGAAGGGAAGAGAGAGAGTCTCGGTGGTGGTGGGGCCCAGTAAAAAAAAGGGGACTGAGATTGGTTGAGAGAAAAATTTAAAGAGATTTTAATTGTTAAAATATTTTATTTAGTTGTGAAAGAAATCTGGGCTGTTAAGAAAATATTTGATGAATTAAAGGAATTTAAGAATTAATAAAATTTGGCGGGATACAAAATAATTCAGAAATGCGTCCGGGTCGGGTCCAAAATTTTGGATTTGAGATACGAAAATTATTTGTGGGTTCCAAAACTTAAAATGAAGGATTATGTAATAGAAATGCATACCCCCAAGAACGGACGCACGTACGTGCGCGTAGCCATCCAAACACGTCCGTTTCACTGAACGGGACGAGAACACGATGCAAGGACGCTACCACGGGGTTAGGGTATCAAGCAGGATATGAAATGCAATTTTAAATTATTTTTCGTGATTTAAATTGTTATATGCGAAAGATGCGATATTAGATAAAATTACCAGTATATACTAAATTATGAGATGCACTAGCCCATGCAACAAGTCAAGGTAATCTATAAATAAGAGTCAAACAGGTTCAAGCAAGCGGATCGGGTCGAATGCACGTAATATGTAAAATACCATTCGCACCCAAACACGCTAAATCAAGAAAAGACCACGGATAGTAAATACGGAAACTGGAATTGGTATAAATGAACTCGGGTGTTACATTATACCCAACTACAAAAGAATTTCGTCCTCGAAATTCCAAGAACAAGATAAGATAAACAAACAAGAAATTACAGAAATAGATGGGGAAACTTCTGTCGGACTTAATCTTCTCGTTCCCAAGTTAACTCTCATGTGAGCGATTACTCCAAGAAACAAGTACAAGAGGGATAACCTTATCTTAAGAACATTTTCCTTTTAATCCATAATCGACATCAGTCGCTCCTTAAAAGTCAAATCTTCACGTACAGTCAGCTCCGAATGATCCCACACATGTGTTTTGTCTCGAACATACTTACAGAGTTGAGATACATGAGACACGTCATGAACATTCGCCAAGGATTGCGGTAACGCCAATCGATACGCCACCTCACCGACACGCTCAAAAATCTCAAAGGGTTTGACGAATCGAGGACTGAGCTTTCCTCGATTTCCGAAATGAATCACCCCTCTAGTCGGTGATACCTTCAAGAATACCAAATCACCAACGGCGAACTCTAGAGGTCTTCTCAACTTATCTGCCCAACTCTTTGTCAGTCTCGTGCTGCTTCATATGATTCCGGATAGTGTTAACCTTCTCAACTGTTTGCACGATCAAATCCGGTCCTAACAATCTTCGTTCTCTAACATCGTCCAGCAAACAGGTGAACGACACTTGCGACCGTATAAAACTTCGAATGGAGCCATCTGAATAGTCGCCTAAAACTGTTGTTGTAAGAAAACTCCACTAAATGTAGATGATCCTCCCATGAACACTTGAAGTCTAACATGCACATTCTCAACATGTCTCCAAGAGTTTGGATCGTTCTCTTCGACTGGCCATATGTTTGAGGATGATAAGTTGTGCTAAACTTCAAACGAGTCCCCAAACTTTCCTGTAAGCTCCTCCAGAAGTGTGATAAGAAACGGGCGTCACGGTCGGACACGATGCTCACCGATACTCCATGCAATCTTACAATCTCCAGCATGTACCGTTCTGCCAAAGCTTCTGTTGATTGACCAACTCGAAATGGTATGAAATGAGCAGCTTTAGTCAATCGATCAACAATCACCCAAACTGCATGTTGCCCTTTGGACTCCGCGGTAAAGCTGTTACGAAATCCATGTTTATATGTTCCCACTTCCATTGAGAAATCAGAAGTGGTTGCAATAAACCAGCAACCCGTTGATGTTCAGCCTTAATTTGCTGACACACCAAGCACTTTGCTACAAAGCGAGCAATCTCCCGTTTCATGCCTTCGCACCAGAAATATTGTCGTAGATCTCGGTACATCTTTGTGCCTCTTGGATGTACGGAATACGCGGAACTGTGTGCCTCCTTCATAAATTCTTTACGAATGTCTCCTTTTGGCACACACAAACGACTACCATATCGCAACGAACAATCTTCATGAACTAACAAGTCCGTTCGAAGTCCAGCTTCAACCTGTTCTCGAAAATTCTGCAATCTTGGGTCCTGCGACTGTGCTTCTTTAATATTCTTGATCAACGATGACTGTACTTATAGCTGCATCAACTGTCCCGAAGAATGCGGTAGCACGATCTCCAATTCGAATCTCCGAAAATCTTCGATAAGCTCCTTCTGTGCAGTCAACATCGGAATTGCTGGCAACCGACTAAGCGCATCCGGCACTACATTAACTTTCCCCGGATGGTACTCGAGATCAAGATCATAGTCGGCCATCAGCTCCAACCATCTATGCTGCCTCATGTTAAGCTCTTTCTGTGTGAACACATACTTTAGGCTTTTGTGATTGGTAAATACTTCGACCCCTTCGCCCAGTAAGCGGTGTCTCCAAATCTTCAAAGCGAAAATCACTGCAGCAAGCTCCAAATCTTGAGTTGGGTAATTCTTCTCATGGGTCTTCAACTGCCTTGATGCGTAGGCTATAACCTTTCCCATGCTGTATCAAAACACATTCCAATTCCTTCCCAGATGCGTCGCTGTGAATCACCAATCCTCCGGAACTATCTGGTACGGTCAAAAATAAGAGCGGTTATCAATCTCTGCTTCAACGCCTCAAAAACTGACGCACACTTATCCGTCCACACAAATGGTACTTCTTTGCGCGTAAGCTTGGTCAAAGGCTCCGCCAGACGAGCAAAGTTCTCCACGAACCTTCTATAATACCCGGCAAGTCCAAGAAAACTTCTAATCTCTGCAACGTTCTTCGGAATCGGCCAATCTCGAACTGTTGTAATCTTTTCGGGATCAACGGCGATTCCATCTCCAGACACGACATGTTCCAAAAACTTCACTTCTTCAAGCCAAAACTCGTACTTGCTCATCTTTGCATATAATTTTTCTTGTCTCAACGTTTGCAGTGCGATCTTCAAGTGTTCTGCATACTCTTCAATACTCCTTTGAGTAGCCCAGAATATCATCAACGAACACCACTATAAACTGGTCCAAGAATGGTGAAAAGATTCGGTTCATCAAGTCCATAAATATCGCCGGTGTATTCGTTACCCCGAAGGGCATCACTAATACTCGTAATGTCCATACCGAGTTCGGAACACAGTCTTGCAAATATCTTCTGGTTTAACTCGGACCTGATGATATCCGGACCGCAAATCCAGCTTCGAGAATACCCTCGCGCCACTAAGCTGCTCGAACAATTCGCCAATGCGAGGGATCGGGTACTTGTTCTTAATAGTCACCCGGTTTAATTCTTGATAATCGATGCATATCCTTCTTGTGCCATCTTTCTTCTTTACTAGAAGAACTGGAGTTTCCCAAGGCAAGTTACTGCTGCGAATCCAACCCTTTTCAAGTAATTCAGTAACCTGCTTCTTGACTTCTTCCAACTCCACTGGTGCCATTGAATAGTATGTCTTTGAGATTGGCGCTGCACCAGAAACAAGATCAATCACAAACTCCTCGCCTCACTTCGGCGGTAAACCCGATATGCCATCGAACACGTCCATGAACTCTCGAAATATAGTCGGCGCTTCTTCCTTAATAACTTCTATCAACGAAAGAACATTGTTTGCCGGCCTAGCCCTAAACTCGACTGGCCCGACAGAACTACTTCCTCCAGCAAAACAACCTCCGGATGTCCGGGAATCTGGAAATTCGCTTTCCTTGCTCTACAATCAATGTGAGCGTGGATGGTGTCAAGAAAATCCATTCCCAAGACAACAACAAACAAGGAATGCACCGGAATTGAAAAATTCCAGTGCGGAAAAGATATGAACAAGTAGGATACCAAGATGACTTCATCCGAAGTCAAGATACTAAAGAGGATTAAGCACGGTAAGCATGATTCAAGCTGGCGGTAAAACAAGAACTGGTAATCAATGAAACCGAGAGAAGCAAGGTAATATAACAACCACGAAACAAAGAAGTGAATCAAGACCAGGACTCCAAGTTACTTAAAAAGAGTACCGCATTGTAACCATGCTACAGTTCATGGGTACAATTACATAACTCCACTCAAGTCGCCCAAATCCTAGTATCATAATCAAAGAACAAAGAGAAACAATAGAGAACTAAAATGTTTCAAGCCGAGATGCAAAGTTGTTTGCATATCGTCAAGACGAAGGATAAAAGAAAGATATGATTCAAGAATCACGATAACAAGGTGGCACGACATGTTCCTAATCACGAGTATTCTGATTCATGTATTGGGTCCAATACCCAACTACAAAAGAATCAAACTCGATTAACCTATATCCTATGTCTCTGATACCAAACAAACCATGTCGCGTCCCGCTTCCCAGAGTACGCTAAGATATGCACGTGACATAGCCAACCATGCTACCTGTGGATAGAAAAAATCCTTCCACAGTCACATTACGGCTGTAGAGATATCAAGAACAGGAAAGTAAACTAAATATTTAGTACATGTCCATGAGCCAGAATAAATGAGTCAAGAAATGATAATATGCGGAAGCAAAAGATACGATAAATGAAACACATGGAAAGAAAAACTGCATACCAACAGGATCTTCACCGCTCGGTCTAGCAGCGGCAATACTCCTGATCAGTCTGCAACAAAGGTATAAAGATCTGGGCCATGCAAAACCCAGACATCAGCGCATCATAATATCAAGCAATAATAAAACAGGGGTATCAATACATGCAAGTATGAGTATAAATGGTAAAACAAGCATAACAGTGATATAAGTAAGGACAGTGGTGTAATGTGTGGTGAGTTATCTAAACTGGTCTATCGGGTTAACTATTCTCAAGTCTTTGAAATCAATTTGATGAATCATCGATGTAACTCAATAGTATCCCGTGCATGCCCGGGACCACGGTCTAAGACTCTTGGGCTGAAACCGAGACGTGCCGCTAGGCACTAAAAGGAAAGGGTAAAGACGAACGATGTCAGCAGTATCATCCCGAGGCGGGCCTAGCCTCTAAAACTGATCAGTAAAAGCAAACAACTGTCGAGTTACAAGTCAGGTTTCATCATTGATTTCCCTATACCCCCAAGTTATATGTGGTCAAGTCATGTATTAAATACCTAGAGCTAATGCCAACACAGGATCAGGCAGGTGCAGGTTTGTCTGGATAGACAACAGGAACGGTCCGTAAGGACAACAGGTCAGGTTTGTTGGCATTAGACACAAGATCAGGTGACAGGTAAGACTATGGTATAAAGGTGTCACGTTATGTCAAGAGTTGTACAGTACCATGTCGGGTCAAGTAATATGTGTAGCAAGTCACGTCATGGTGTACAAGATATCATGTGGGTGCTCATAATCAACTAGCATAATCATGGTTATAAATCACAAGCATGGGTATCATCAGAACAATAAATTGGCACATGTAATAGGTTAAGCAATATGTGCAGATTAAACTACTTAGTTGTACGGTTATCAGTTTGTGTTTAAGAGATAGTTTCAACATTACATGAATACAGTATGACAAATATGGATGTTAAAATCAGGTTAATAAGTATTAAGTAATCTAAGGATGCAATGACATGTATAATATGTTCAATGGATGCAACTATAACTAAAACCGGTTAAAGATGCACACGGATGTCCGATAGAGTAAAACTAGAGAAAAGGGTATCCTAGACTATGTACAATAGTTATTATGTGATTAAAGTGTAACTGTGGTTACTAGGTATAGTCAACTAAAAGCAACAGTTAGGTTTCAAGTTTCGAATCTAAAATATGTAAACGGGACGTCGCACTGTTAACTTGGAATCCAAGACTTTAGATTCTATCTATAGATTTAATAAGAAAATAGATAAATTAATATAGGAATAGCATGTAGCAAGTTTCACTTGCCTGAACGGATAACAAAGAGGTACGTGCCACGGCAGATAACGGGAAAAACGTCACGATATGTCCACGCGAGCACAGAACAAAACCAGGTATGGCAAGAACACGATCACGCTATCTGGAACATCCCCAGGGTCACCCAGATCAACAGCGACGGGCACGGCTCCGTCGATCACCGGAAAACACGTATTCACGAAATCAAGAAAAAGAGAATAAGAAGAAAAGAAGAAGAAGAAGAAGAAACTAGGGTTTGGTGTCCTGGGTTTAGAAGGGAGGTGAGGCGAGGCAGGGAACATGACGACGACGATGAGGTACGGTCGCCAAGGAGGTCTCCGGCGAGGTAGGAAGTGTAGGTGTTGCATTCGGAGAAAGTGGGTGCAAGGGTTTACAGAGAAATCGTCGGGTGAAGGGACAGATAGGTGAGGAGATGGTCGAGAGGGGAGACTGACAAGAATGGTCGGCGGTGAGGCCGATGAGATGGAGGCAGGGATCACCGGCGAGGAGGGTGTGCGCAGGCTCGGGGAAAGAAGGCCGTCGAGGAGTGCAGGGAAGGTAAGGATGAGGTCGAGGAGAGGGAGATGGGAGCAGACGAGGGTGGTGACGAGAATGGTGGCGATGGCGAGGGGTTGCCGGCGACGAGGGTGATGGCGAGGAGAAGTTGGGGAAGATGGGTTTTCTATGGGTTCTCAGGTGATGGGTTCGTCGGGCTGCAGGTGTGGGTGATGGTGGTGTCGGGGCTAGAGAGAGGTGAGGAAGACGAATGGAGGCCGACGAGGAAGTGGGGGTCGCCGGCGGTGAAGGGTGCAGGTGAAGGAGGTGTGCAGGCGACGAGCGTGGGTATGGGTTGCAGTGGTCGGGGAGAAGAGGTGAGCGAGGAGAGGAGTGGACGAGAGTGTGGGGGCGACGGCGATGAGAGGACGGCGACGAGCGCGACCGCGATGGGCGAGCGCAAGGCAAGAGCAGGGAAAGGATTCTCGTGAGGAAGAGAGAGGAAGGCCTGGGGAATAGGATTTTTGATATATAAAAGAATAGGAAATGTAAATATATAAGAGAGAGGGACGAAAGAGAGAGAAAGAGAGAGAGATAGAGAAAGAACGAGAGGAGAGGGATAGAGAGAAAAGAGAGATCGAGAGGAGAGAGAGAGGGAAAAGGAACAATAGAGAGAAAGAAAGTTGGTGGCATTCGCGAAGAAAGAAAGAGAGAAGAGAGAGAAAGAGAAGGGAAGAGAGAGAGTCTCGGTGGTGGTGGGGCCCAGTAAAAAAAAGGGGACTGGGATTGGTTGAGAGAAAAAATTAAAGAGATTTTAATTGTTAAAATATTTTATTTAGTTGTGAAAGAAATCTGGGCTGTTAAGAAAATATTTAATGAATTAAAGGAATTTAAGAATTAATAAAATTTGGCAGGATACAAAATAATTCCGAAATGCGCCCGGGTCGGGTCCAAAATTTTGGATTTGAGATACGAAAATTATTTGTGAGTTCCAAAACTTAAAATGAAGGATTATGTAATAGAAATGCATACCCCCAAGAACGGACGCACGTACGTGCTCGTAGCCATCCAAACACGTCCGTTTCACTGAACGGGACGAGAACACGATGCAAGGACGCTACAACAGGGTTAGGGTATCAAGTAGGATATGAAATGCAATTTTAAATTATTTTTCGTGATTTAAATTGTTATATGCGAAAGATATGATATTAGATAAAAATACCAGTATATACTAAATTATGAGATGCACTAGCCCATGCAACAAGTCATGGTAATCTATAAATAAGAGTCAAACAGGTTCAAGCAAGCGGGTCGGGTCGAATGCACGTAATATGTAAAATACCATTCGCACCCAAACACGCTAAATCAAGAAAAGACCACGGATAGTAAATACAGAAACTGGAATTGGTATAAATGAACTCGGGTGTTACACACCCAAACTGCATTGTTACCCTTTGGACTCCGCGGTAAAGCCGCCACGAAATCCATGGTTATATGTTCCCACTTTCACTGAGGAATCGGAAGTGGTTGCAATAAACCAGTAACCCTTTGATGTCCAGCCTTGACTTGCTGACACACCAAGCACTTTGACACAAAACGAGCAATTTCCCGCATCATGCCTTCCCACCAGAAATGTTGTCGTATATCTCGGTACATCTTCGTGCCTCCTGGATGTACGGAATATGCTGAACTGTGCGCCTCCTTCATAAGTTCTTCACGAATATCTCCCTTTGGCACACAGAAACGGCTACCATATCGCAATGAACCATCTTCATGAATTAACAAGTCCATTCGAAGTCCAGCTTCAACCTGTTCTCGAAACTTTTGCACTCTGGGGTCCTGCAATTGCGCTGCTTTAATATTCTCGATCAACGACGACTGTACTTGCAGCTGCATCAACTATCCCGAAGAATGCGGTAGCACAATCTCCAAATAAAATCTACGGAAGTCTTCAATAAGTTCCTTCTGTGCAGTCAACATCTGAATTGCTAGCAACCAACTAAGCGTATCCGGCACAACATTAACCTTCCCCGGATGGTATTTAAGATCAAGATCGCAGTCAGCCATCAGCTCCAACCATCTACGCTGCCTCATAATAAGCTCCTTCTGTGTGAACACACACACTTCAAGCTTGTGTGATCAGTGAAAACTTCGACCCTTTCGCCCAATAAGTAGTGTCTCCAAATCTTCAAAGCGAAATCACAGCTGCTAGCTCCAAGTCATAAGTTGGGTAATTCTTCTCATAGGTCTTCAACTGTCTCGATGCGTAAGATATAACCTTCCCATGCTATATCAAAACACCTCTCAATCCTTTTCCAGATGCGTCGCTGTGAATCACCAATCCTTCGAAACTGTCTGGCATGGTCAAAATAGGAGCGGTTATCAACCTCTGCTTCAACGCCTCCGACGCACACTTATCCGTCCACACAAATGGTACCTCCTTGCGCGTAAGTTTGATCAAAGGCTCGGCCAAACGAGCAAAATTCTCCACGAACCTTCTGTAATACCTGGCAAGTCCAAGAAAGCTTCTTATCTCTGCAACGTTCTTCGGAATCGGCCAATCTCGAACTGCTGCAATCTTTTCGGGATCAACGGTGATTCCATCTCCGGACACGACATGCCCTAAAAACTTTACTTCTTCAAGCCAAAACTCGCACTTGCTCATTTTTGCATATATTCTTTCTTGCCTCAATTTCTGCAGTGTGATCTTCAAGTGTTCTGCATGCTCTTCAATGCTCTTTGAGTAGACCGGAATATCATCGATGAACACCACTATAAACTGGTCCAAGAATGGTGAAAAAATTCGGTTCATCAAGTCCATAAATATCGCCGGTGCATTCGTGACTCCGAATGGCATCACTAAATACCCGTAATGTCCATACCGAGTTTGGAACGCAGTCTTGCAAATATCTTCTGATTTAACTCGGACCTGATGATATCCGGATCGCAAATCCAGCTTCAAGAATACCCTTGCGTCACTAAGCTGCTCAAATAATTCGCCAATGCGAGGGATCGGGTACTAGTTCTTAATAGTCACACGGTTTAATTCTCAATAATCGATGCACATCCTCCTTATGCCATCTTTCTTCTTTACTAGAAGAACTGGAGCTCTCCAAGGTGAGTTGCTGCTGCGAATTCAACCCTTCTCAAGTAATTCAGTAACCTACTTCTTGACTTCTTCCAACTCCACTGGTGCCATTGGATAGTATGCCTTTGAGATTGGCGCTGCACCAGGAACAAGATCGATCGCGAACTCCACATCTCGTTTCGGTGGTAAACCTGAGATGTCCTCGAACACGTCCATGAAATCTCGAACTACAGCTGGCGCTTCTTCCATATCAACTTCCATTGACTAAAGAACATTGCTTGTCGGCCTAGCCCTAAACTCGACTGGCCCGACAGAACTGCTACCTCCAGCAAAAACAAACTCCGGATGTCCGGGAATGTGGAAAATCACTTTCTTTGCCCTACATTCAATGTGAGTGTGGAAAGTGCCGAGAGAATCCATTACCAAGACAACAACAAATAAAGGGATGCACCAGAATTGGGTAATTCTAATGCGGGGAAGACATGAACAAATGGGATACCTGAAACGATTTCACCTGAAGCCAAACACTGAAGAAGATAAGCACGGTAAACAAGATTCAAGCTTGCGATAAAACATGAACTGGAAAGCAAGAGAAACAAGGCAATATAACGACCATAGAATAAGGAAGTGAATCAAAACCAGGACTCCAAGTTACTTAAATAAAGTACTGCATTGTAACTATGCTGCAGTTCATAGTTACAATCACATAACTCCAATCAAGTCGCCTAAATCCTAGTTTTAGAATCAAAGAACAGACAGAAACAATAGGGAACCAACAGGTTTCAAGTCGAGATGCAAAGAGATTTGCATATCGTCAAGATAAGGATCAAGAGATAGATATGATTCAAGAATCACGATAACAATGTGGCAGGATATGCTCCTAGTTATGAGTATTCTGATTCGTGTATTGGGTCCAATACCCAACTATAAAAGTGTCAAACTCGATTAATCTATATCCCGTGGCTCTGATACCAAACAAACCATGTCACGCCCCGCTTTCCAGAGTACGCTAAGATAGGCACGTGACATAGCCAACCATGCTACCTGTGGATAGGAAAAATCCTTCCACAGTCACATTACGGCTGTATAGATATCAAGAACAGGTAAGTAAACTAAACTATCTAGTACATGTCCATAAGCCAGAATAAATGAGTTAAGAAATAATATAATATGCGGAAGCAAAGATCCAATAAATAAAACACCTGGAATAGTAAATCAGGATACCAACAGGGTCCTCACCGCTCGGTCAAACAGCGGCAGTACTCCTGATCAGTCTGCAACAAAGGAAGAGGATCTGGGCCATACAAAACCCAGACGTCAGTGCGTCATAATATCAAGCAATACTATAAAAAGAGGTAGCAAGACATACAGGTATGTGTATGAACAGTAAAACAGGTATAACAGTAATATAAATGAGGTCAGTGAGGGTAATGTGTAGTGAGTAATCTAAACTGGTCTATTGGGTTAACTACTATCAAGTCTTTGAAATCAATTTGATGAATCATCGATGTAGCTCAATAGTATCCCGTGCGTGCCTGGGATCACGGTGAAGATTCTCGAGCTGAATTCGAGACGTGCCGCTAGGCAGTAAAAGGGCAGTATGTAACGATGAGTGATGTCAGCAGCATCACCCCGGGGCTGGCCTAGCCCGTAAGACTGATCAGTAAAGGTATCGAACTATCGAGTTACAAGTCAGGTTTCATCATTGATTTTCCCATACCCCCAGGTTATGTGTTCGAGTCAGGTATTAACAAATCTGGAGCTAATGCCATCACAGGACTAAGCAGGTACAAGTTTGTCTGGATAGACAACAGAAAATGTCCGTAGGGACAACATGTCAAGGTTGTTGGCATTAGTAACAAGATCAGGTAACAAGTCAAGCTGTGGTACATCAGGTCAAGTCAAGTAGTGTATATAAATCCAATCATGTCAAGAAGTGCACGGTATCAAGTTGTATCCAGTAATAGTATATCAAGTCATGTTAGGGGTGCACAAATGTCACGTGGGTGCTCAAAATCACACTATACTAAGCATGGCTATACAAAACAAGTATGGGGTACTAACGGAGCAATAAAATGGAATATTGTGAATAGGTACAGATTAAAACATATGGATGCACAGTTATCGTTTTGGGTTAAGGTTATAGTTCCACCACTAATTAAAATGCACTTTATCCAATATGGACTATTAAAATCACATTATTATGCATTAAATGATTTAGGGATGCAATTGTATATATATTAGGTTAGATGGATGCAAACAGGTGTCCGAAAGGTTATAAACTACTAAAAAGGGTACTATGGGCTATGCAACCAAGCACTGTGTGATATAAATATGGACGTAGGTACCACGTATTGTAACCTAATATGCAACATGATATATTTCAGGTTCTAGATCTAAAAAATGATATAAATGGAATATCGAAATGTTAAAAATGGAACATGTGGTATTAGATGTAAACTACAGGTTTAATATGCTGTTAAATAAGTATAAAATAATATAAATAGCATGTAGCAAGTTTTACTTGCTTCGGAGATCCACAGATGCACGGCACGCAGCAAGAATGCGATAAACGACGGAAAATCTTCATTGGGGCATTTCGTCGAACACTTTGCGCGCACAATTGAACATTGACGGAAAGGAGATCTAGAGGCAGAGAAATGATCACTTCGTTCATGCAAATGCAGGCCAACCATTTGAGCCTCGGTTTTGGGTCGGTGGTCGAGCCTTGAGACGAAGAGATGACCGGAGTTTAGGAAAAGAAGGTTGCTGGAGATGCAGATGATTGAAGGTTGAGAGAGTTGCTGGAGATGGCAACGAGGAAACGAAGAATATAAAGGCGGTGGCAAAGGTGAAGACGAGGAAGAAGAAGAACGTGGCGATGGTCAGAGAAGAAGTTATCGGCGATGATTGGGTGTTGGGTTTCTCGGCTTGGGGTTGAGAAAAGGACGGCCGGAGTTGGGTGTGCAGCAGCGAGGGTGAAAAAGACATGCTTGAGGGAAGAGAGGAGAGGGGAGATGAAGCGACGACGACGTGATCTCCGGCGGAAGTTAGGGTTAGGGTTCGTGAGTTCGTTGGGTTGCTGGGTTCACGTGGGTTCTTGGTGTAGGAGGGAGAAGAGAGAAGGAGGAGATGTTGGAGATGAGGACAGAAGGAGTCGCTGGCGATGATGAAGTAATCGGCGGCGATGGAGGTGCAGGTGAAGGGCTATGTGGACTTGGGTGTGCAGGGTGATGGGTGCTCCGGAAAAGAGAGGGCGAGAAGAGGAGGAGGTGGTCGAGGGGACGAGATCAGGGAGATAGGGGATGGTGACCATGGGAGGTCGACGGCAAGGCGAGGTGTACGGTGAAGGTTCGGTCGTGAGTTCGTGGAGGCGAGTTGAGTTCGTCGGGTTTGCAGGCGTAGGGAGATGGAGGAGGAGGAGAAAAAGGAGGTCGAAGAGGGAGTCGGCGGTGGCGAGGGGCGAGCGCGGCGTAGGTTTGAGCGAGCGAGAGAGAGGCGGAAAAAGAAAAGAGGAAGAAGAGAATGGGGAGAGAGAGAGAGAGAACGTGTGAAAAAAATAATGAAGAATATAAAGAGAGAAAGAGAGACAGAGAAAGAAGAAGAGAGAGAGAGAGAGGGAGAGAGAGAGACGGAGAGAGATAGAGAGATCGAGAAGAGGGGGAGAGAAAGAGATAGAGAGAGATCGAGATGAGAGAGAGGGAGAGGGAAAGGAACAGGGAGGAGAAAGAAACTTGGAAGTATGTGGGTGAGAGAGAAAGGGAGAGAGAGTACGTGGGTTTAATGGGGTAAAGTAAAAAAAATATTAAACATTATATATTAAAAGAGAGAGGCAGGGGTTGTTAGGATTAGGATATTAGAAAATATTATATAAATCAATTTGTGTTCTCTTTATGCAGAACGAGAGAGAGGTGAGTTGAAAAAAATGGTTACTAAAATATTTAGAAATATTTATTTGGTTAAATAGTATTAGAATATAATATTATAATATTAGTACGTTTTGAGATTTTGGCAAATACAAACTTACTCCAACACACGCCCGGGTCGGATCCAAAAATTCAGATTTAAAATATGAAAAATATATACGACTTCCAAAATTCAAAATGAATGCCCGAGTAACGAAAATGCATACCCCCAAGAACGGATGCACGTACGTGCGCGTAGCCATCCAAACACGTCCGTTTCACTGAACGGGACGAGAACAAGATGCGCGGATGCTACCACGGGGTTGGGGGTATCATGCAAGCTATGAAATGAAATTTTGAATTATTTTCTGTGACTTAAAATGTTTTAGGGTTAAAGATGCCATTCCAGGTAAAATGCCAGTATGCGATAAAGTTGAAAATGCACAGGTCTACAAAACAAGTCAGGGTGATTCATAAATATGAATCAAACAAGTTCAAGCAAGTGGGTCGGGTCGAATGCGATGTAAAATGTAAACTACCATTCACACCCAAACACGATAAATCAATAAAAATACCACAGCTAAATAAATACGGAAACTGGAATAGATATAAATGAACTCGGTTGTTACAATATTTCTCACAAGATTAGGAAAATATTTCCCTATACAGAATCTTCTTCTGTAAATTGGTGATTTTTAATCACCATTGGATTTTTAATCCAACGGTGCTCTGCTTTACAGAGCGCAATCTTTCAAATTTAGAAAGATCTAAGGAAATATTTTCCAAATATGGCTTTGATCCCTTTTATTTAGAATTTAATTCTATTGGTTCAGAAGGTATAGGAGCCCATCACGTGTAGCACATGACCCCACGAAGTTAAGCCCATCAAAGAGCGTCACGTGCTATCACGTGACTTTTTCTGGCCAATTCTTTGTTTTAAGAAGGCGCCTATATACTTTGTATATAGAGGCCACGTGTCTGCACGTGAGGCTCGGTTTCAGCCTTGTTTTGTCAAGCGCAGTGCCTATCACGTGTGGGCACGTGAAGCTCCATTTAGGGACTTTTCCCATTTCTTTTTATATTTATTATTTATTTTTCATAAGGGAATAAATGCCCCCACAGCATTGTTCTCACATGGCTTGCATGTTAGTGCAACGCTGTCACCTTTACAGCCGTTGGATTGCCTAGGGGAATGGGGAGATGAACCGCTCTGGTCACGTCTTATAAATGCAAGGGTTTGGTTCCTTAGGCAACCACTTATTTCTTTCATCTTCTTCCTTCTTCATTTTCTTTGAGAATTTAATTATCCTCCTCAGAGCTTAGTTCTCTGCCATTGTAATTCTAGAGTTAAGCTTTGTCAGAAAGAAAACCCTTTTTAAGTAAAGATCTTGCACATCGGAAAAAACTTTTCTTTTTGAACAAAAATTTCTGGATTTTAAATCCATTATGAGAGCTTTGCACTCCTATGAAACCCATCCGCTTAGGGATCCAAAGATGTGATCTTTGAGCAGTAAACCTCCATATCTCGGGCATTCCCCTCTGATTTTTGAGGATTCTTGGGATTTTGTTTCTCATATATATTTTTTATGAGTTTCTGGAATTTAATTCCATCATATAAAAGGAATTTAATTCCTCTGGCGAAGAGCTTAGCTTTGAAAGATCAAGAGGACCCTTCGGAAATTTTATTTCCTGGTGTTCTTGAAAATCTTTTCATATGGTTTTACCCATATTCGCACAAATTTGAATTTGTTGCGTGCTTAACAGAA
The DNA here is from genome assembly GCA_030015575.1 of Agapanthus africanus. Taxonomy (NCBI): domain Eukaryota; kingdom Viridiplantae; phylum Streptophyta; class Magnoliopsida; order Asparagales; family Amaryllidaceae; genus Agapanthus; species Agapanthus africanus. The sequence continues at coordinate 750,581,837 of JASDDO010000022.1, read as the reverse complement.
CTTGTTTTCCCAAGAATTTGTTTGAATTCTAATGTCTGTTTAATGAGGAACTTCTTGATTCTCATAATGATTGTCCTGTCTCATTATTGATGAGCCGCCATATTGATTTTGTGGGGTCCATGTGTCTTGTAGGTAGTGGTCCTGCAAAACAAACATTTTATCGTTTTCTTCTATTATTATATATATATGGGCTTCACTAATGGTTTTTCTTTCCCTTGTTTTAGGAACAATGGCTTCTCTTCCCTACTTTCCTTTTACTCGTTCAGACGCTGCTTTTTCACAATCGTCGTCGGACGAAGAAGCAATGGCGATGATCAGGTCCCATGATAGGGACTATACCAGTTGCTCTTGTGGGGAACTTGGTATGGGCATATCGTCCGGGGCCACCACATCTTTATTTGTGAAGTGCCAGCAGAGCCTCTCCACCCTATTTTGCCGATGGAGCGTCCGCAGACTGCTTTTGCGGTGGAGGCGGCTGACTGGACTCCTATAGGCCGGCTCGAGCCGTCGACAACTGGTATACCTAACCAGCCTTTGCCGGCCATAGACATCTTGAGGCGTTGCATTTGTCAAGGTGAAGCCCAACCCTGGGGACAAATTTATAAGATATGGCTTACCCTTCGCCACCCAATGGGCTATCTTCCCTGGGCTCGATACATTCTGTCTGCTCATCGCGCACGATAGCAGAAGGTTGGGCTTTATTAGGCGGTGTATGCGTCCCTCTTCCATTATCAGTCCCCTCATGTCTGGTGGGTTAAAGCTTTTCTGAATCAATGGAATCTTCCCACCAACACTTTCTTGCTAGGGGATCGTGAGGTTTCGATTTCTCTGAAAGAGTTCCGCGAGATTTCTGGATTGCCTATTAGGGGAGAGCACTATAAAGAGTTGCTTCCTCCCGATGAGTATGTATTCACGACCGTGCCTGCTATGCTTGATGGCTTGACGACCGAAAACGCTGTCCGTCATGAGTACCCCAGTCTAATCAAGACACTGGGTATTTTCAAGAAGCTGTTCGCGGAGTCAGAGGAACATGGCATCACCTTTAATAGCTTCATCGCCTGCTTCCTCCATGAAGATGTCTTATCAAAGGAGGCTCCGAAATTTGCGAATATTAACGACCCCTTTGGGTTTGGGCTGAATAAGCTACCAGCCAAAGAAGAAGATTTACCGCAGTTTTACATCCCGATCTTGTCGGCCGTATCCTTTGATTCGATTACGGCTCCCGGTATGGACGAAGAGACCTTCTTTGTCAGTTTCATCAGCCTTTGGCTTAGCTGGTTTGCCATTCCAACGCATTGTCGCTTCATGAGAGCTTCGGTCATCTACCCTGCTCATCGAGTGGTTGAAGGGACACGACTGGCCGTGGGTATTGTGGGGTTATTGAACTTATATCATGGTCTGAGCACTGCGGCCAATACTTCGACCCCGGGTGTAGATGTGGTGAGTTTCTCCCTCCACTACTTTACGTCGTGGATCGAGATGCTTGTATTGGGGATGTTCGCAGCGCATCAGAGGCCGGATTTCTATGATGCTTACACCTTCCCGCAGCTCATGAGGTTAGTGGATGCTTCTGCTCCTGATCCAACTCAGTTAGGGGCCCTTCGTGTGTTGTTTAACCCGTCTGCTAACAAAGGTGGGATAGTATTCAATGACCGAGTCCTCTCTGCTCCTTCAGGGCCTGTTCAACAGCTATTCGATTTATCGAAAAGGGGGGCACCATCCTTAAAGTCTAAGGATATTATGCACTTATATTCGATTAGGCCGGGTTATCTAGTGTTCCGTCGAAATGATACGGTTCTTTCCATGCGGTATAATCCGCACCGCTTTGCTCGGCAATTGGGTTACAACCAGGGTGTTTCTTTCGAAGCATTTTTGGTGGAGCCCAGATCGTCTCTGGGAGTTGTTCGTGACATCATCCATCATTTCATGCGGCTGAACACCGGCTCTCATTTCGTGATCCCCGAGGCCGACTATATTCCGAGGTGCGTGGGGTCTTATACGGGTTGGTACCGTTATCGAGTTGGTCCAATCATTATTAAGGAGAAGCATATACTCTTCAGATATAGAGCTCCCGCCCTGATCCAAGCCACGGGCATTCCGCCTCGACCACGGACAGTAGTTCGCCCTCTATTGAGGGGTAGCGGTGCCTTACTTATCCCTGAGGTGGCGGATGCGGAGTCGACTCCTCCCACAGTTGGTATGCCAATGCATACTAAAGCTCAGGCAAAGGCTTCCGATAAGGCGCCATCAGTAGTTTCATCAGTTGCGGCGTCATCAATGGCAGTGTCATCATCGGTAGTACCACCGAAAGAGGATACTGGAGACGAAATTGGTCAACGTCACGCCAAAGCGCCGAGGGGCAGGAAGCGATCTTCATCTAGTGTTAGCTCCAGCTCAAAACGGAGGAAGAAAATGGTTACCGGTCTACTCGACCTCTTGCTCGAATCTGAGGCCATTGCCCAAGATGAACCCATATCCATGCAAGAGCCGGATGATGGTCTTATCTTTCCGGGTTCGTCCGCCGAGGAAGCCGTACAATTGGCTGAGGCTATAAGGCGCTCACAAGACGAAACTAAGAACGTGGGTGTCCCGAAGAAACCTTATCCTTCCGTCATATTCTATGAAGATCCCCCATCACTATGGAGGGTACATATGGGTCCCCTACGATGGGAAGATGAGATAGCTCTCAAGCAGCCTATCTCAGCCGCTTCGGAAGATGAGCTGGAATTGAAAACCTGTGTCCATGAATCTGCATTTGAACCCCGACGAGCACACTTCCTCAGGAAGGAACGACGGCTTGAAAAAGCCATAGTAGAAGCATCCTGGCGCATCAGTATTTGTTCTTTCCGTATTTTTTTCTTTCAGCAAATAATTTGTATCACTTTTTATATCTCCTTATCTTTGCGAAAATTTTACAGAGACTTCAGGAATGATAGAGAATTTGAGCTCAAGTCGCGTCCTGACTGTGGACTCTGTAAATGTCTCTGATAAGGCCCTAGTAGGTGCAGAGGAGGTCGTTACAGCTGCTATTCCTACTGTGGAGCTTCCACTGGTAGCCTCCGTTCCTCCAGTGTCTATTCTTCCAGCAGAGGTGACTTCATTGACCTCAGTTCCCATGGACATCTCTAGTGACACACCGAAAGGTGTAGAAGAGGTTGTTGGGGCCGTTAGTCTCGTCTTGGAGCTCCCGGTGGTGACTGTTGTTCCTCAATTTGAAGCTGCCTCACTGGCCCATATCCCCAGCGATGTACCCGAGGGTGTGGAGGAGCCTACCGAAGCTGCCATCCCTCCAGTTCGAGGAGGGCGAAGTATCGAAGATAATACCCTATATTTCATTTTAACGATCCTTCTGTTATCTGAACCCTTCTTTCCTTCAGAATTGTGGGAATTGGCAGCCTCCATCATGGATCTATCTCCCAGGAAAACCTTCAAGCGTTTGCTTGATATGGCTGCCCCACAGGCGATACCCCCGCAAAGCATAGTCCTTTCTTCCGGGCAAGGTTGGTGTTCTTTGACCCATTTTATTTTATTATTATTCTTTATAATGACGCTAATATGCGTTCCACAATTCTGGAAGCCGATGACGAGGTCGAGATCCTCGATAGGCCTGGGGATCTCTCAAACCCTCCTTGCATGACTACGGGTAAGTAAGGTTTTATCTTTGGCATTGATTTGCCTATTCCATGTTTGTGATTCTCACCGACGATTCACAAATCTTGACAGCTCTGCCAACCCTAACTCCATTAGAATCTCGGATCTTCATGCCACCGGGTCCCTATGCCCGGCGTGCGTCCGAAAGGATGGCGAGGCAAAGCATCTACTCCCTGACGGCTCTTATTGAAGACCTTCGCGTCGGTACCTTTGTCCCGGCCGAAGAATTTGTTGTCGAAGCCAATGCTTCCTTGTCCGTTCTCGCCACCTATCACGATGAAGTATTGGTACGCGTCTGGGTTGAGTATTGTCACCGAGTGGAAGTCTGCCTACACGGGCTTGAATGCATCCGCCTTCCCTCCGACATCCTAACCGTGAAATCAAGTTTGCGGGGATGGATCGAACGGTGCACAGCCAATCTGCAGTCGTGCAAGAAGAGACTCAATCTGAAGTATTCGGAGAGGGGGTTAGCTTCGAATGCTTTGGGGGAACTTCAAGCTCAACTCACTACTAAGACCACTCGTGCGTATGAACTTTGGCGGGTGCTTCAAGAAGCTATCACGAAGGTGGTAGCTCTTGATAAAGCCGTTATTTTTACCCGCGAGATAGTTGAAGCTCACAAAGTAGCTGAAAGGGAGCTTGAGAGTCGGCTTGCCTCGTATCAGGCTCAACAGTCTTAGGCGGAGACCCGTCTCGTGGCCATAACAAAGCTTGAAGCCGAGGCCCAGCGGAAGAATGACGAATTGACGAACTTATTGCATCGTCCGCCGGCTTGAAGATATATATGTTTTTTTGTATTCTCCTTTTTGTACTTACTCCTGAATGAGAGTATTTTTGGATTCTTTTATAGAATGTACTTTGTATTCAGTTGGATTAATGAATAAAAGACATATTTTGTTTCATAGTGGTGTGTTCCTTTTAGAAAATGCATTTTGTAGATAATCTATCTTGATCTCTTCGCAGGACAGCGACGGCTTAGGAAACAGGTTCAGATCTGCCGCCTAAGACTTTTCAACTTTATGAGCCGTGAGGGTCTTATAAAGACTCTTCTCCCTACGAGTCGAAAGGATCTCGTAGGTGTATTGTCTCCTTAGGAATCGTGAGGATTTCTAAGTGCGTTTTCTCTTGAGAGTCGTAAGGATCTCACAAGAGAATTTTCTCCTTTACAAGTCGAGAGGACTCGTAAGTGGTTGGTGAGTTGACTCATTTTCGAGTCAAAGCATTGCTCCGACGGAGAGGTCGTTGGCTGAATTGTTTCCGAGACGAAGGTCATTGGCTGACATATTTTCTGAGACGGAGGTCATTTGCTGACGTATATCCGAGACGGAGGTCACTGGCTGACGGGTTTCCGAGACGGAGGTCATTTGCTGACGTATTTTCGAGACGGAGGTCATTGGCTGACGTATTTCCGAGACGGAGGTCATTTGCTGACCTTTTTCCGAGACGGAGGTCATTTGCTGACCTATTTCCGAGAAGGAGGTCATTGGCTGACGTATTTCCGAGACGGAGGTCATTGGCTGACGTATTTCCGAGACGGAGGTCATTGGCTGTCGTGTTTTCGAGACGGAGGTCATTGGCTGACGTATTTCCGAGACAGAGGTCATTGGCTGACGTGTTTCTGAGACCGAGGTCATTGGCTGACGTGTTTCCGAGACGGAGGTCATTGGCTGACGTATTTCCGAGACGGAGGTCATTGACTAACGTACTCCACTTTCCGCGGTGTCGGGTTGACTTGCTCCGCTTTCCGCGGTGTCAGGGCTGACTCTAGGTTGTCTGTGAACCGTAGAGTCTTGGAACTGAGGACTTTGCCGTGGCTCCAATTGGTGGAGTCGCGTCCGTGCCCTGCTGGCATGAGGAGGAACGCTGTTGTTAGTCTTCTGGGATGCAGATATTACTGTTGAGATCTGACATTCCCTTTGACAGAGTTTGTTCGGACATGTGGTTCCCTTTTCGTTTATGCCCATGGATTGTATACAGGGGTAAGTACGGGATTACCTGCAGGGCAAAAGTTTTATCATTTTTTTATTTCTTTCCACGATGCTCTATCATTTTAGCTTTTTATATCGCGAAAGTCGCGATTGCCTAATCATTTCGGCTATTTTTCGCGGTGCCCAATCATTTCGGCTATTTTTCTTTTTCTTTACTCACTGCTTTTTATTGCGAGTTGCCCAAACATTTCGGCTATTTTTATATGCTTATATTTTACTTGTTGATTTTTATTGCGAGTTGCCCAAACATTTCGGCTATTTCATATGCATTTTTTTGCGAGTATGAAACTCAAGATCTGATACCAATCTTAGCATCAACATCGCTGCGACTGGAATATTGCCAGGAGCAAATCATTATTTGTCGTGAAAGAACTTGGAATTTAATACCGATTTAGGCATCATCATCGCTACAACTGGGATATTGCCAGGAAAGAATCATCATTTGCCTTTGTCGATTTAAACAAAGACGGCTTAGAAAACAGGGTTAGAATCCTGTCGACTAAGGCTTTTGACTTCATGAGCCGTAAGGGTCTCATAAAGGTGTTTCTCCCTACGAGTCGTGAGGATCTCGTAGGTGCGTATTCTCCTTAAGAATCGTGAGGATTCTTAAGTGTGTGTTCTTTTATAAGTCGTAAGGATCTTACAAGAGTGTTTTCTTCTTATAAGTCGAGAGGACTTATAAGTGTCACTCACCACATGAGGAAATTTTGCGCCAATGGTGGAACTGGGTGGGGGAAACATCAATTTATGCCCGTGGATTGTATACAAGGGTCAACATTGAACCGTTTGTAGGGAAATTTGAGGGATATGATGGCTTAAGAACAGGTTCAGATCCCTGTAGCTTAAGGCTTTTGAATCTTATGAGCCATGAGGGTCTCATAAGAGGGTTCTCCTTACGAGTCATGAGGATCTCGTTAGCGTAATTTCTCCTTAGGAATCATGGGGATCCCTAAGTGTGTTGCTCTCTTGTGAGTCGTAAGGATCTCACGTGGGTGTTTTCTCCTTACAAGGTCGAGAGGACCTCGCAAATGTGCATGAATTTTTTTTTACGAGTCTGCACCCTTTCGGGTTTTCACAAACTCGCCGGTAGCCCTGCTGTTTTTACTCACAGAACCTTTTCGGGTTTTCATCCGTGCCCATTTCGCTTATGGACGTACCGTTTTTTTTGTTTTTTTTTTGCCGCGTTAGCCTAAGAATGCTGCGGTTTGTAGTAGTTTAAGGACGTTACGGTCCGTAGCTAGTTTCAGGACATCTCGGTCCTTTGTTACTTTAAGGACGTTTCGGTCTGTTGTTAGTTTAGGGATGTTTCGGTCCGTAGCTAGTTTCAGGACGTTTCGGTCCGTTGTTAGTTTAGGGACGTTTCGGTCCGTAGCGATTTTGAGGGAAGTTTTCGCTGGATACTACTTATAGAGTTTGGGTTTGGGGAGATAGCGAGCGGACATAGGCGTCGTCATCTATCATTAACCTAGGCTGTGACTCGTCAGGCGTAGTATTTTTTCAGGAACCGGCCGTTTATTGGCCTGAAGGGTCTTTCGCCATGCATATCCATGAGCAAGTAAGCCCCACCTTGGTAGACTTTATCTATGATGTACGGGCCCTCATAGTTCGGCTTGAATTTCCCCCGTCTGGCTCGATTAGAGATCATAGGTCTTTTGACAACTAGCATGAGTTCGCCTTGACGGAATGTTCTCGGTCTAGTCAACCTTTCGTATGAGCGCGCCATCCTTGCTTTGTAAGCTTCTAAGTTTTGTTGCGCCATGAGACGAGTTTCATCGAGGGCGTCAAGCTCCTCAAGCCGAAGATGAGTATTCTCTTCATCTATTAGCTCGTAATGAACCGCCACTAGTAGAAAGGGTAGCTCTATCTCGAGGGGGAGTACCGCTTCTGTGCCGAATACCAATACATATGGCGTTGTGTTTGTGGCCGTTTTGAACGTGGTCCGATACACCCAGAGAGCTTAATGCAGTCTATCGTGCCAGTCCTTCTTATTTTTGTACACCGTCTTCTTTATGATCTTCGTCAAGGTCTTGTTGAAAGCTTCAACTAGACCGTTAGATCAAGGATTATAGACCGAAGAGTATCTCCAGTCTATATTATGCTGTTGTGCGAAACGGCTGATTTTGTGACTTCTGTAGGCCGGCCCGTTATGGGAGATAATCCATCGCGGAGTGCCAAACTGATAAATGATGTGTGTCTTGAAGAAATGGAGAATATTCTCCATCTTCACTTCTCTTAGCGGTACTTCTTCTGCCCACTTAGAGAAATAATCGGTTGTCGCCAATATGAACCGATGTTCTCTGGATGACGCTGGTTCGATGGGCCCAATTATGTCAGTTCCCCATATTTTGAACGGCCAGCTAGCCACTGTTGGGTGTAGCGGATTTGGATGCTGGTGGATGAAGTCTCCATGGATTTGGCATGAGTGGCACTGCTTCGCGTATTCGAGGCAATCCTAAATCATCGTGGGCCAATAGTAGCCCATTCTTTTGATCTTCAGCTTCATCTTTGGCCCAGCTTGATGAGAGCCGCAGAGTCCGTCGTGAGATTCTTGGATGACTCTCCTTGCTTCTTCCAGTCCTAGGCATCTTGGCCACAGAGAGTCGAACGATCTCTTATACAGAGTATCATTGACGAAGGCGAAAGACAGAGCTCGTCTCATGAGCTGGTATCTTGTGAATGTATCTTCCGGCGTTTGACGGGATTTGAAGTAGTCTATAAAGACTTATCTCCAATCCTTAACCTTTTCTTGGTCCTCTATTTGTAGGGCCGTTTTCTTGGTCTCTTCCTTTTCTTTAGATGAATCCGGAGATATTTCTGCTGATGTAAGAACCCGACGGCTTTGCACAACGATCCTTACGTCATCGAGGTTTTCGTCAGCCAGTTCTTTGGCGAGTTTGGCTAATGCATCCGCCTTGCTATTTTCTATACGTAGTATGCTTTTCAGAATGTAGGAAGGAATTTGAGTCGGCAATTGTTGCACTCTTTCGCCGTATTTTACCAACTCCGGTTTGCACGTTTGATAGTCGTCGTTTACTTGACTAACGATCAGCTAGGAGTCTCCGTATATGAGGAGGTTTTCAATTCCCATGTCGACAGCAATCTCAAGACCTGCTATTAAGGCCTCATATTCTGCTTCATTATTTGTCCTTGGCTCTGTTAAGGAAAAGGCAAAGCGCATTATCCCTCCTTGTGGAGTCACGAAGATGAGGCCTACCCCATATTTGATTATGGGGGAGTTTTGCTTTCGCTTCTTCAAGGAGGACGCTCCATCAAAGTAGAGTTCCCATCGGGTATCGTTCCCTTCTTTCTCCCTGTCAATTGCGTCAAATGCGTGCTCGTCTGGCAATTCGCAATTTAGGGGTGAGTCGGCAAGTATCGGATGCTCAGCGAGGAAGTCGGAGATGGTCTGGCCTTTCACTACCTTGAGAGGTCGGTATGTTATTGAGAATTCCATTAAGAGTAGGACCCATTTAGCGAGTCGTCCCATTAGTATGGCTCTTGAAATCAAATATTTGAGAGGATCTACTTTTGATATGAGAAGGACCTCATGCGCCAAAGCATAATTCCGAAGCTTCGTTATTGCGAAGATTAACGCCAGACAGTGTTTTTCGATAGGGGAGTAGTTGTTTTCTGCCCCCAGGAGAACTCGACTCAAATAATATAGGGCTCTCTCCTTCCCTTGGTCGTTCTCCTGTGCCCATAGCGTGCCTAAGGAACCTTCAAGGGTGGTTGTGTATAGGATGAGGGGCTTTCCCTTGACCGGAGCGGTCAGTACCGGCGGATTCTGCAGGTATTGCTTGATTTCGTCCAGTGCACTCTGGCATTTATGATCCTAAATGAACGGGGTCCCTTTCTTCATTAGATGACTGTAGGGGAGGCATTTGCCGGAGAGGTTAGGTATGAACCGCCGAATATATGCGAGCTTTCCTTGGAGAGACCGTAGTTGTTTGAGAGTTCTTGGAGAAGACATTTCCATAATTGCCTTGATCCTTAACGGGTCTATTTCGATGCCTCGATGCCGTACGATGAATACTAAGAATTTGCCTGAGGAAACTCCGAACGCGCATTTCAGAGGGTTCATCTTCAGGTTGTATTTCCGAAGACGTTAGAATACTATTTTCAAATGCTCCTAATGTTCCTCATATGATTTGCTTTTCACCATGAGGTCATCGATATAGCATTCGACGATTTCATGTATGAGGTCATCGAAAATCTTCGTCATGGACCTCTGATAGGTAGCGTCGGCGTTCTTCAGACCGAAAGGCATCACTTTGTAGCAGAATATACCTAGAGGAGTCCGGAAAGCGGTATGCCTCTGGTCTTCCGGATGCATCTTTATTTTATTATACCCTGATGAGCCATCCATGAAGGAGAAGACTTCGTGAGTGGACGTGTTGTCTATCATCAGCTCGGTAACCGGTGCGGGAAAATCATCCTTCGAGCAAGCTTTGTTGAGGTCCCGAAAGTCCACGCAGATGCGCATCGTCCCATTTTTCTTCATCACTGGGACAATATTGGCGATCCAGTCGGGGTATTGAAATTCTTGGATGAAGCCGGAGTCGATTAGCTTCTTAACTTCGGCGTTGATGCTCATTTCAAGTTCGAGCCGCATTCTTCTTGGTGCTTATTTAACTGGCTTGACGTCCGGAGATATCGCCAATTTATGCACAACTATTTCCGGATCTAGCCCCGGCATCTCGGAATAGTTCCATACGAAGCAGTCCTTATACTGCATGAGCACGTATTTTAGTGTAGCTACCTGTTCTTTAGACAGCAGCTCACTGACGAACGTAGGCCGCGGGTCGTTTGCCATCCCCAAGTCGATTTTTCTTAGGTTGTCCGCAATAGTATGTATTCCATCTTCCAACTCTTTTGGCGCTGGGGGAAATTCTGAGATCAATTCCTCTTCATCCTCATTTTCGAAGCACCGGGAGAGGTCATCCATATTCCCGGACACTCCTTCTTCTGACAGCATTATCACGTGGCAGGTACGAGATCGTTTCCAAGATCGATGTTGATCTAGTTCTACTCTCGCTATATACGTTACTTTTGGTACATGCTTTTGCGGTGGGGTTACCCTCCAACTGTTGGATAAAGCGAATCTGCCGAGTTGATATTGGTCTTCGACCCAGTTTTTGAAGGTGAAGCAGTCTTCAAGAGGATGTCCTATCGCTTGGTGATAAGAGCAATAATCCGGACGATGAACCTCATTTGCTTGTTCGGGTGCTTGGACTCCAGGAGTGTAATCATCTGATTTTTCATAACAAGGTTGAATATCTTCCTTGTTTTGTCTTGAGGGAAGGAATATGCTAAACCCATCTTTTTCGTTAGAGACGAATTTCGGCTGACCTTTTCTTGATCACGTGGCTTTTTGGATCCATTTTGCTGCTGTCAAACATTTTTTTCCGTTCTTTGACTTGTTTTTGCCTCTGCGTCGGGCCTTTTTCTCGTTTTGGGAATGCATGGCGGGCTGACGGTGAAGGGCATCGTCGTCCTCCGTAGCCTGCTGAAGGAGTCGTTGCGTCTTGGTTTTCTCGTAAATGGCCATTTCGCGACTGTAGTCGTTCCGAACCTTTTGACTCGCTTCCCTTATTTTCTTGTCCATCTGTTCATCAAATGAAAGACTCGGCACTTTTATGGCAGGACCTCGTTCTAGTTCAACGTCGGCGTCTTTTAAAAAAGCATCCTCTTCTTCATCAAGGTCCTTTATGACATGGCAGTCATAGAATTGCTCCCGTTTCTCGGACTGGACATATCCAAGCCCAATCGTTTCCATTTTTCCATTGGGCAACTTTCGCTGAGTTCCGGGGACATTCCAGATCCTATTGAAGAACTGAGCTTGTCGAGGAGTCTGTTTGAAAGGTACGCTTTAGCATCTCAATAACCTTTTTAATCCCTCCGTGCAATATCTGGGCAGACGAATGGGTTGGAGCCTATCGAGCGCAAGATCGACACCATGCCAGACTTCTCTTTTGACTTTAGTCTCCGTGGATTGATAGAATAGGATCGCCTTTTCACCTCTTCGCTTGGGGGGACGTAGAACGTCTGCAACTCTTGCACACTATATATCTCCAGCGCATCAAGCTCTCTGTAGTGCCGCTACGGAACTTTGGTGATTTGCAAACTCCGGTCTACTCCAACGAAGGTTTGCCTCGACGGGCGGACGGAGAATACGGCATTGGTTTCATCTTCGGAGTCGCTACCAAAGACCAAAATCGGAGCGGATGGTCCGGATTTATCATTCCGCTTCTGAGGCTGTCCCGAGTAGACTATTTCTTCATCCTCCTCGGTATCGCTTCCAAAGGTAGGAATGGGAGTGACGGGCTTCTGTTTAAGCTCCGGCTTATGACACTTCTCCGTGTCTTCGAAGTCTGGCAGGAAGTACTTGGCGTCTTCATATTTTCGGACTTCGTTCACAGAGAATGGGTTTAGCTCTCCCGTAACGGTGTACTCGAGGCCGTCTTTGAAATACTTCATACACTGGTGTTGGGTAGATGGGATGACGTTATATTCGTGTAACCAAGGACGACCAACTAGAGCGTTGTAGCAAGTCCTAGCGTCGATGACATGAAATTTGATGTCTGTGATGAGAAGCCCAAAGCGCAATGTCAGTATCACGGACCCGAGCGTCTACGACGACTACGAATCAAATCCAGAGATAGTGATTTTATCTCGGGCTAAATGCTGAACGCTCATGCAGATTTCTTTTAGCACCCGCACATTGAGAAGGTTGACAGAGGACCCGTTGTCAACAAGTATTTTCCCTATTTTGATGTCATGGCAGTATCCAGTGACATATAAAGGACGGTTGTGGTCGCACGTACCAAGGAGAAGATCCTCGTCGTTAAATGTAATGTTAGCCGTGTGGACTTCTGCCAGCTCATCTTGCATTTTCTTCTCTACGATGAAGGCCTGGAATTGATCGGGCTCTTGTAACGCCTTGACCAAAGAATCCCGTGCTTCTTTAGACAGAAAGAGGGCATCCAGTATGCTTAGTTGTGAGGGTATCTTCCTTAAATGCGCTAGGATATTGTAATCCACTTTGTTTTTCTTGGGCGGGTCTTTGGCTACCAGTTCTTCGATGATTCGATCGTCGAGGGCGATATCCTAAGGGACTTTTTCCTTCCCCTTATCTTTTTTGTTCGACCCCTTGTTTGTGGGTCCGAGATTCTTTTCAGGCAACGTATAGTTACACAGCTAAATATTCTCACGGTTTTTTATTTCTTTCTCTTTTCGCGAGATGGATTCTTTGAAGAGAGGGCCGAGGGCTATTTCTTCATCAGAATCTCTTCAGAAGGTGAGAACTTGCAATCCCACGGAATCAACTATGTGACAGTTGCCGGCAGTTCTTTTGTGCTCATCTGTTGTGCTTCTCTGCTCCAGACGAGTTTTGCGCTTCATCTGCATGAAATGTTGTCGGTGGGCAACGTATCCCTGCCACCAGTTCTTGAAGGCATTACACTCTTCGGTAGGGTGTGTGATCCTTCGATGGTATAAGCAGTAGTTTGGATGTGCATCCAGTTCGTCGGGGCACGTACTTTCTAAAGTTCTTTCTTTGAAAGGTGGCAACTTCATTCCCATTGACAGGGCCTTAGAGAGCCGTTTCCTCGTCTTAAGCCTGCTTTTGCTGGTAACAAGGGCACTTTGACCCGGTTGGGGTATTTTATGGCTTCTCATTACCGGAGCTTCTTCAGCTTGACGCTGATGCTTGGCCTTTTCATATATGGTCGTTTCACGCTCTCGGTCAGCTTTGCTCATCTGAAGAGCTTCGCTCAGCAGCCTGTCAATCAATTCGTCTGATGGCTCTAGGGATTTTGGTTCCGGTTCTTCCCCCAGTCTATCTGCATCAGGAGCTTCCTTACCATCTATTGACGAGTGAGAGATCATGTGGCAGCTTGCCACATAATCCTCGGGCTCTTCTGAAGAATCGTCTCCTTCATCAGTGTTATCGTCTTCATTCTCAAGAACATTCTTGAAGAATGCATCCAATGTAATTGGGGTTCGTGCCTTCTGGTTATATTCTTCCAGTGCATCGATATATTTCTGCAAACCTGTACGGTTGTCGTCGGGTTAGACGGGCTTCTTGGCCTTCTTCTTTTCCTTTAAAGACTTCGAAGGCTTGGCCCGAAGGTTCTATCTACCATCACCAACTTTCAACGTTGGTCGCGGCTTCAGCATCCCCTTAATAATCTCAAGCTCCAGCGGGCTCTTCCGCCTAATCGCCGGACATGCTTGAAGGTCCTTCAGTATTCTTTTAGTCTTAGCTGAAAGGGCCACCTCCCATGGGGCTTCCTCTATAAGTGATCATGATGCCCCCGGCATGTCCACCTTTTTAGGGGCATGCGGTTGTGGCGGGTTCACCCTCCAGTTTTCGGACAGCGAGAACTTGCCCTGTTGGTACTGGTCTTCGATCCAACTTTTGAAGATATAACAATTTTCGATTGGGTGACCCAATATTCGGTGGTAAGGACGGTAATTGGGGATGTTAACGTCGCCTGATTGCATTGGGCGTCTCAGCTCTGGCAGAGTGATGACCCTGTTGGGCAGTGCTAGCTCGAATAATCTCTTCGTCTTATCCCGAGGGAACGAGTAAGGGCGTCTCATCTTTTCTTCGAGTGATCGTTGTTTATCGTTTTGGTGAGCGACCGGCTTCGGGCCACTCGGTTGTTGCTGAGCGTTGGCGATGAAGGTCGCTTTCCCTTTCCCCTTTTCATTCCGAGGATCCGTCTTTGAGGAGGACGGTCTATGGCCCATCTGGTCCATTTGGGCCTGCTTGTCGATCAAGGCCTGAAAAGTGGTCGGCTTGAAGAACATCATGAATTGAGAAATGGTTGCCTGAGGGTCAAGGTTCCCCACGAACATGCCCACGGCAGGAGCTTCCTCTATGCGTTGTTCACACTTTGACCACAGGTTCCGCCACCGAATGGCGTATTGAACCTAGGTTTCTCCCGGCTTCACTCTAGCGTTAATTAGTGCGGTGATCGGGGTGCGCTCGCTAGCTCTTGCGAATCTTTGTATAAACAGTAGCTCCATTTCTGCAAATGTTTTGACAGAGTCATTCGGGAGCTCAGAGTACCATTCGAATGCTGTCTCTGACAAGTTGCTAACAAACTGGCGAAGAAGCAGTTTGTCATCACCCCCAGTATTACCGTACAGAGCCCTGAATTGAGCAACGTGCTGGTGTGGATTACCCGTCCCCTTATACACATGAAATTTAAGGATCGTATATCCTGACGGGTACTTTATTTGATCGTACCAACCCGGATAGGGTCATCCAGTCTTGACGATTTGGCCAGCCGCTTCGCTCACCTGATGAGCTCATATCTGTTGAGCTATATAGTCGTCAAGGGCGGCTTTAGAGATGGTCTCTTCCTTGGCTGCTAATAGAGCTGGAAAAGGGTTTGATGTCTCCCCGTTGTCGTCTTCAAGGATTATTTAAGGGTCTTCAGCTGGAGGATCATGCTGTATCATCATCCCGGCCATATCTTGGAACAAGAGCGCCATTTGTTTTATGTTGGCTGCTTGTTCCGCGGCCTCTTTATCTTTCTTCTCGAGCATTCTTCAGAGGAACTCGGCGTCGATTTCCTGTTCCTGGCGCTGCTCCGATGACATCTCCGGGCTTTCCTTCGGCCTAGTGAACGCGGCCATCTTCGTTAGCATCTCCTGGAGCTTTTGCTGTTGCTTCTGGGCTTTTGTCACAGATTGGGTGAGTGGTCGATGACCCGTGGAGATACGGCTATCCTCTTTCCCGGAAGCCATGTAGATGGTGTGCACTACCATGCCCCCAGACTTGGGTCGTTTGGATTCAGTACCCTTGAGATTTGTCACAGACACAGGGATCTTCTCCGGCCTTCTCCTTTTATGGGCGGTCGAAGTTGAGGGGCTGTTGCAGCGGGCACCCATATAGACGATACCTTCCATGGCATGGTGGAGAGATGGTCCCCCTCCTGTCGACCCTTCATTTTCTTCTGTCGACGGGGGTAGTCTTGGTCAACTACAGAGTCTTGGACTCTTCACCAGACCCTGTGGATTTTGGAGGACAACCGCTGAGGGGGCTGCTCCGGCTTCACCTTTATGGTGTTTTCAGCAGGCAGGGGAGACTTTTTTAGCACAACAGTTGGCGAATTCCTGTGCACCCTGTTGAGCGGCTCAAAGTTGTTCCCAGTTGAAACAGCAGCGTCAATTTCCACCATCGGAGCTGGTGGAGTAAGTCTAGAAGGGGAGCTGCCCCCGTCTTTCCTTATTCGGCACCAGTGGCGACGTCGAGCATCTCATGTAACCGGGATCACCTCTGTTATGGGGGTGGCTTCGTCATGCCCCTGCTTTGAGGAGAGGCTGTTGTTGGTGCCAGCCTGTCAAAGACTGACATCCGTTGAGAGGGAACGTCTAATTTGTCGAAGACCAACTTTTAGGCAGGGGAAGTAGTTTGGATGACTCCACCTGCAGCGGGAGTTGGAACGGCCAGTCTTGCGAAAACCAACCTCTTAGCAGGAGAAGGCCCTCTGATGATTTCGTTTACCGGAGATGGAATGGCTATCCGCTTCGGGATAGCTCCTTCGGGTATTGCAGGCTTCTTTACGGGCATGCTTGAGCTTTAGCCTAGTCTGTTAAAGACCGAGTCGCTGGAATTGGACGACCCGTTGAGAGGGGTCGTGGTAGTGGAAAGCCGATCAAAGACCGACTTCTTTGGAGCTTCCTGTGATGGCACTGGGGCGTTGAAGCTCATTGGTAGGAGCATGGTCCCGAAGAACAATCCCGTGGTGGCCTGTGTCACCTGTTCTACCGGCATTGCGAAGATGAAGCATCTTGGGGCCCATAGGTCACTCCTCCGGCGAGGACGGAGCGGGAGTTGTTGTTGCAGTTGGTGCAGTTGGAAGCCATTGATGCCATCTTCTCTTCTTCATGGAGCAAGACACCAAATCTTAGTACCTCGAATCCAGGGGCAACCATATTATACCGCGATTTGTTCGCGAACATGACACACGAAGTGCGGAGTGGAAACAGGAAAAGGTCTCACCGGGCGTGCCAGAATCTGTTCGCCACCGAAAGACGCGACCGGGACGTTTAGGACGCCTGGCCTGAATTTTGGAGGGCAGATGCTATTTGGTTTTATCCGTCCACCTCTCCAAAGATGCCAAGTTGATTTATGGCACTGTGTATCGGAGGTTTAGACGGATGCGGCCGTTGTCGCAGACTTCGTCAGATTCCCCCTCATTGTGAGGGGTTTTTGATTGTGGGGACGCTCTTTCCTGCAGGCGCAAACTCCTGCAATTAATTACGTTACCGCGTAGCGATAACCACTTTCTCCTGCTCCAGAAGGTCACTTCGTATCGTGTGTGTTTGTTTTGTTTTAGGTTGCCCGTGAATTGTATACGGAGACTAATTTGTATTGTCGCCCGTAGGGCGTGGATTAGTCCAAATCTATATTTTCTTAGATTTGGGTTTAGGTTGGTTTAAAAATCGTTAATCTTGTTTTAAATTAAGATCAACTCAAACGTTTGTTGAGGATACGTTAGTCTAATTTTAGACTAAGATCTACTCAACAAGATTTTCTTTAGTTTATAGGGACATTGCGGTCCGCAATTTAGTTTTTAGGGACATTGCGGTCCGCAATTTAGTTTTAAGGACATTGCGGTCCAGAGGGTTTAGTTTTAAGGACATTACGGTCCAAAGTTTAAGGACATCATAGTTCATGGAAATTAGTTTTTAGGGACGTTGTGGTCCGCAATTTAGTTTTAAGGACGTTGCGGTCTATGGAGATTAGTTTTAAGGACATTGCGGTCTACAATTTAGTTTTTAGGGACGTTGCGGTCCACAATTTAGTTTTAAGGACGCTGCGGTCCACTGGGTTGTTGGTTTGGGGGGTATACCAAGAATTATTGGTTATTGGGACCCTCCACCTCTCCGAAGACGTTGAAGAATTACAACGACATATATCAGAGATATGAAGAGATGTACCCTCGAACCAAATTTCATATTGAGGGAAGATGTGAGATGAACATCATTTTAGATGTCATCTGTAGGAAATCACTAGTCATCTTTGGAATTTAAGATCGACTTGGGGAGACCTGAGTATAGGATTTCATTCGATTGGTAACCAAAGAAAGTTTTGGTCTTGGGGAATTTAGCTGCTTTGTACTAAGGTTGGCCTCTCACAGTGTTAAACACTAACATTTACTCGGCGCTCACGTGCTCCCACGTGAGGCTCTAAAATAGTGTTAAACACTGAAATTCGGAGCGCTCATGTGTGTCACGTGAGGCGCCCCAAAAGTAGGGCTTATTCCTTTTTCTCTTTTATAAGTGTTGAGCACTTCTCAGGGGTCACGTAGGGTCACATTAGGCGCCCTAAAAGTAGGGCTTATTCCCTTTTCTCTTTTATAAGTGTTGAGCACTTCTCAGGGGTCACGTGGCTAGATCTCAGTCTTTCCTTTTTGTTTCTCAAAGGTGCTCTCGTGGGAACATGTGACTTTTATTGTGTAGCATTGAACGCTAATATGCATGGAGCTCTTGATCTGAGTTTTGTGAATTTCAGGTCTCTTATTTTTATAAGAATTAATTTCTTTCACCCTGGTTTTATTGAAGGAATTAAATTCCTATATACCTTTTGGGAGAATTAAATTCTCTGAACTTAGATCTTCTCCTAGGTTTTGGATTTGCATGACAGAATCACCCCCCGATGAGAATTAAATTCTCAACTTATGGGGAGATCTGCTTCTGCAGATCTTTTACCAGAAGAAAGAACTAAGTTCTTATATGAAGGGTTAAACCCTAGTTTTATCATAGGAATTAAATTCCTATATGCCTTTTGGGAGAATTAAATTATCTGAACTTAGATCTTCTCCGAGGTTTTAGACCTGCATGGCAGAATCTCCCCGATAAGAATTAAATTCTCAACTTGTGGGGAGATCTGCTTCTGCGGATTTTTTACCCGAAGAAAGAACTTAGTTCTTATATGAAGGGTTAAACCCTAGTGGAAACGAAGGAGTAATATGCTCTCTGTGTTTTTTGTTCCTTCTTACCTAGAGTTTCTTTATTTATTTTTGAAATTGCATTTATGGGGGGTTCTTCCTTTTCTTTTTCTATCTTCATTTTTGTGTATTTTGGCTCCTATTTTTAGGAGAAAGAAAATAATTAATTTGTTCAGAAAATCTCTTATTGAGAGATTTTGATTGATTTTATAATCAACCAAAATGATCTTTTAGATCAATCGATGAATTTTATTCACCGTTGGATTTTTAATCCAAGGACTTCTGTTTTACAGAAGATATGTCTCACAAGATTAGGAAAATATTTCCCTATACAGAATCTTCTTCTGTAAATTGGTGATTTTTAATCACCATTGGATTTTTAATCCAATGTTGCTCTGCTTTACAGAGCGCAATCTTTCTTATTTAGAAAGATCTAAGGAAATATTTTCTAAATAGGGCTTTGATCCCTTTTATTTAGAAATTAATTCTATTGGTTCAGAAGGCATAGAAACCCATCACGTGTAGCACGTGACCCCACGAAGTTAAGCCCATCAAAGAGTGTCACGTGCTATTACGTGACTTTTTCTGGCCAATTGTTTGTTTTAAGAAGGCGCCTATATACTTTGTATATAGAGGCCACGTGTCTGCATGTGAGGCTCAGTTTCAGCCTCATTTTCAGCCTTGTTTTGTCAAGCGCAGTGCCTATCACGTGTGGGCACGTGATGCTCCATTTGGGGTCTTTTCCCATTGCTTTTTATATTTATTATTTATTTTTCATAAGGGAACACCGTGCCCATCAGGAAACTGGACACCGCCTCTACGATAATGTTCTTACAGAACAACATAATCTCATGATTTAGAATCTCAAGCTGTTTGGTTACCGACCATGGGACCAACTTCGAAAACGATAAAGTCAAAGAGTTTTGCAACGACTGCCTCATATTGATGAAGTTTTCCGTGGTCGCGCATCCACAATGCAATGGGCAGGCCGAGGTAGCGAACCGAGATGTCATCTGCGGTCTCAGAGCCCGTTTAGAAGGAAGGCAAGGCAGCTGGGTCAAAGAACTACCGCGGGTGCTATGGGCGTTGTGGACGTCCAAAAAGACACCTACGGGAGAAACCCCATTTAGCCTCTGCTACAGAACTGAGGCAATAGTCCCCGCAGAAATTGGACTACCCAGTTATACGGTCGAACACTTTGACGACGAAGCTAACACCTTGGCACACCGAAGCAACTTGGACATCTTGTTGGAAAAGCGAGATCGAGCGCAAATCAGAACATTCGCCTATCAGCAGCAGACCGCTAGCTACTATAATGCCCGAGTTAAACATCGGGCCTTCAAGACGGGAGATTTGGTCTTACGAAGAAACGGGTTCATAGACCAAGAGTGACTGCACAAATTCTCCCCAAAGTGGGATGGACTGTTTCTCGTAACAGAAGCGTTGCCCGGTGGAGCATACCGCCTGCAGGACGCCGGGGGCCGTAATTTTCCTCGGCCTTATAACGCAGAAAAGCTGAAGTTGTATAAATAAGCATGTACCTTATAATGTAATTCCTTTCAACTTCATCATTAACTAAAAGAATAGAAGTTCAGCATTAACTAAGTCTTCCAAACTAGGTCACGGAAGAGCTTCTCACCCCCGCCGTGGGGATCCAAAGCCCTCATCGCGAAGCCACCGAGCAGATTCCTGCTCAGCCTATCCACAATGGGTAGTTTCCTGCCCTACAAAGAAGTGGATCCAAAGCCCTCATCGCGAGGCCACCGAGCAGATTCCTGCTCGGTCCATCCATAACCGGTATCTTCCTGCCCTACAAAGAAATGGATCCAAACCCCTCATCACGAGGCCACCGAGCAGATTCCTGCTCGGTCTATCCACAACGGGTAGTTTTCTACCCTACAAAGAAATGGATCTAAAGCCCTCGTCATTAGGCCGCCGAGTATCTTCCTGCCCTACAAAGACACAGATCCAAAACCTGCATTAAGAAGGAGTCGAGGGACGCCGACCTATTCAAACTTGGCTAACGCTCGATTCATACTCGATGCACGGTCGCATCCTTGATTTCGGGGAAAGAGAGGATACCGGCCTTCCTACACTTGGCTATCACTCGATTCATACTCGATATACGGTCGCCTCCTCGACTCCGGGGAAAGGGAGGGCACCGGCCTGTAAGAAGATTGTGCCATGCCCATTTGATAACCTTTACGCTTGTGAGCTAAAATTACTTGTAAGATAAAAAGTCTTTTACTTGCAAGATAAAAGAATAGAAGTTTTGCGAGCTAAAAGAAGAGAAGTTTTGCGAGCAAAAAAAACTTGAGCAAATATATGTACTTTATTTACGATCAAAATTATATACAAGGTATTTTGGACTCCACAACCTTGTAAAAATGCCCGGAGGCTTACAAAATTCTAAAAGAGAAAAAGGGGGAATAGCTCAGGCTGCCCGCTCGGCCACCACTTCTCCTTACTCTGCGCCTCTGTCGGGGACCACAGCGGCGACCTCGGGCTCGGCGCTTCCGCCGGCCACCATGCCTTCTACGACCATCTCGGCGGCGCCCCCTGTGGCGCTTCATCGGCGAAGGGATACCTTGCGCGGAGCTTGTGGTCGACGAACTCGGGCATGGCCTCTTTGACGGCGTCGAGGGCATTGTGCCACCCAATGGCCGTGAAGACGGCGAGATCGATAGAAAACTGATCAGACGCCTTGTACTCCTCCACGGCCCTCTCCACCCTGCTCTCCACGAGCATAGCCGCATCACAAGCCGCCTGGGCATCCTTTTTTATGGCGTCTCTTGACCTTTTCATGGCGTTGAAAAGCATGTTCGTCTCCTCCATCTGGGCTTGGATAGCCCGGTTAGATTCAGTTAAAAGCCGATGGGACTCCTTCAGGTTGGAAACCGTCAGGCCCTCAGGCGACCAATCTCGAGTCAAGAAGGGCCGCCTTTTCTTCCGCTTGCTGCAACTGAAGGAGAAGCTCTTCTTCTCGAGAGGAATATCTGCCCGCCTTCTTTATTGTCGGGGCAATCTCCTCGGATTCCATAGCGGCGAGGAGAGCGCAGTGCTAGAGGACCTGAGGAAAACAGAAAGCGTGTTAAGAAGCTAAAACCGAGAAAATAAAGCTTAAGAAATTTTCAGGGAAAGCTACCAACCTGAACCGCCTTCTGAGCTATTGCATCCACTTGGGCCTTCATGGTTCCCTGGGAAATCTTGGCCCCAGCCGCCTTCTCCATGTCCGCCAGCAAGCTGTCATCCATGGATAGCCCCGAGGGCACATTGATAAAGAAGTCCCCCTCCTGCACTTGGATCCCGGCAGGGGGTGGCCGAGAAACCACCCGTTTTTGTCTTTTAAGGGGAGATTCGGTGAGGGGAGTCACCTCCGCCCTAGCCCGAGGCACCAGGTCCCGCACATGTTTCTATCCCCTCCCCCCACGGCGTTCCTCCGGAACAGGGGACGCTGCAGGAGTCTTAGCCGGAGGAATTTTCCTAGGAGCCACGTTCGAACCTGGTCGGGACAAGCTTGCACCACCGGTCTTTCTTCCCTGGGCCTTGGCATCCATAGCGGCCATAATTTTTTATCGATCCATGGGCTCTGCAAAAAGGAAAAAAATATAAGGAAAGGGTCAGCAACACAGAAACCGCAAAAGAATTTTGGCAAAGTCTAAACAGATCGTCGGGTGCCCTAACTTACCCAAAAAACGTACAGGATTGATCCCGGCCCAGCTCAGTACCTGCTCAGAGAGCAGGAACATCAGCCCGCTGGATCGGTTCCCACTGGGACACCACCTTCGCCTCGGGGGCATTCGACTGCCTCACCTTCGGGCAGTCAGCCCTATGCCACTGGGTGGGCACAGGCCAATCCTCACCCTCTAAAAGTCCGACGAAAACGAACTTCTCCTTCCATTCATGGATGGAAGAAGGGACGACCACTACCCCAGACCCGGTCGCCCAACCCTTACGTTTTTTAAACGACAGATACACCCAGCTCGGCTCTTCCTTATTAGTACCAGGGTGATTTTTATAAAAAATAAAATACAAGAGAAGGCTCAAATCGAAGGGGTTCCGATCAAATTTTAACCGGACCAGAAACCCGAGGAGGATCCCCCACGAGTTCGATGCTAGCTGGCCCAGAGCAAGATGGAAACAATGGAGCACCGCACAAACCTCAGATGAGAAGGGCAGACGCATCCCTGCCCGAAACATTTCCAGATACAGGGCAATCTCCTTGCCCCGCACCTGATCTACCCGCGCACCCTCTCTGGCCAGACGAAGTGAATAGCCAGAGGGGATATGGAACCGAGCCCGGATGTCGGAAAGCTCATCCAGACGATTCAAAACGGAGGGCGCATCACGGGTATTCCCGATGCACACCTTGGGAGCCCTTGTCGCCGCCCGACGGCGAGTGACAAGGGCGGCTCTGGCCTTGGGGGGCGTACCCGACATAGAAGATGTAGATGAAGAAGAAGAACCCCCTCGGCTATCTAAAGCTGAGGAAGAGGACCCACTGGACTCGGCCCTAGAAACTGGAGCCTCATCGTCCAACTCTATCCCTACTACATCCACAGATACCTCAGAAGAAGACATCTAACCTGATTCAAGGAAAGGGTTTGCCGAACAAAATTCAGCAGAAGATCCGACCTAAGCGGGGGTGCGCCGGGCAATCTTCAAACAACGATAGGCAATTAAGGCAAAAGTGTCAGCCCTGGGATGGCTCCCTCCTATTTATACACTCCAAAGATAACATCCTACGGCTAAGACCGATTCCCGCCAAAACGAAACGTCACACCTAGCGGCTATCGAGGCTCCATGTGGCGATCGGCCATTGGAAACGTCTCTTCGTGGCAGGAGGCAGGGACAGCCTGTCGCATCCTGCCAACCAACGTCGGACACGTGGCCCATAGCCTAACTGACGATCGAGTGAAATGGCGCCCCCTCTTTAAAGCACAATCATTTCACAGATCCGATGACGTCATCAGGGATACGCACAAAAATTTAGGCACACGGTGAGACGCCACGTGGACTCGAAGATCAAAAAGACGCAGCTGCCAAATGCCTTGTCGTCCCCGGACAATCCTCCATGAAGAATTCTTGGCACCAAGATGAGCAGAGAAAACCAAGCAGACCACTCTCGACCCGACCCATAAATAGTTCGAAACGAGAGTGGGGAGCTGATGATGATGCTCACAAGTGGGAATTCCTCATATCACGACACGTAGCGAATGACGTAAGTCCACTAGATTTTTTAGGAATTCAGAGATGGAATAAATATGATGCATTGAGGACGTTCCTTGGGGAACCTCGTCTCCGATGTTGCATCCGACCTCTTGGAGACCTCCCCGGAGTACCTTCTTATAATCGAGCTTCCACGGCCTCCTTGCTTGTCTCCGAGTTGTTATAGAGTTGAGCTTCCTCGGCCTTCCGGCTCGTCTCCGAGCCATCCACCGAGCTGAGTTTCCTCAGCTTCCTCGATCAACCGAGAGCGTGGAGCCCAAGCGCCCCCGCCACATCTCCGTGTATCTCGCCAAAGCGAGATATCCGTCGCCCCACGTTCCGTGTCCCACGCTGGCACATCCCTTTATTAATGAGCGTATCCCGCTATTAATGGAGGGATCCCGCCATCGACGTGGGCATAACGCAAGGGCGTAACGAACGGTGAGGATCTCGCGTCGGCTCGCTCCATGTGACCCCTATATAAACCCCTCTTTCGGATGACTCAGGTAAGTCAAATTCATTCCAATAGGCCGCTACTCTGCTCTTATTCCATGATACTAACTTGATCATCGGAGGGTCCTACGGTGGTCCCCCACCCTGGGACTTCCTTTGCAGATAGCTCGGCGTCGACACCAACCCATTGAGATCCACACACTCCACCCTCAAAACAAA
The DNA here is from genome assembly GCA_030015575.1 of Agapanthus africanus. NCBI lineage: Eukaryota > Viridiplantae > Streptophyta > Magnoliopsida > Asparagales > Amaryllidaceae > Agapanthus > Agapanthus africanus. Next base: position 750,557,350 of record JASDDO010000022.1, on the reverse strand, counting down.
CCTCAAACGCTCAAAACCGCTCGCACCAGACCGACGGAGGACAGCATCTGAGGGAGATCACGACCTCCGTCAACTTACTTATATCCATTGAACCTAGTTACACCCAGATATCATGTCTGTGGCATGACTCCCCATATGGAGCTAGCATGTCTAATTCAGCTTCTAAGCAGATGCATTTTGTATAAATGGTTCTTAAATGTAGAATGGTTATTAGGCTGATGTCCTTGTGTATGCGGCCGATATGCCTTGAATGTAAAAGATAAATGAATAATGGTCGCTTTATTCATGAACTGTATAACACCCTAGTACTTTTATACTATATTTTTTTGGGTATTTCAAATATTGCGGTAAAATTCTTTCTTATTGTGGCTATTAGGTTGCGAATAATGCAATTAGTAGTTGTGGTTATTATCCGACCCGACCCGCATATTTAAAACCCGACATGGTTCGAGATTACATCAAATATTTACTAGTACAGTGTATCCATGCAAATCTAGAATATATATATACACATATAATATATTTTACAATCCACATATATTTTATAATACAATATAAAACTAAATAATATATTTTCCCATCTAACCTTGCATGTCATAGTACCCCACACCAGGTGGTTGCGCCCATATATCATGTTCGTATCTTAAGGATTAGACAGACTAGTATTTTGATCGCTACGTAGATTTACGTAGATCTTTATTTGGGGTATATGTTTTTAATTACAGGATATTGCATCATGGTTTAAATTCTTACGTATATTCTTCATATTTAAAAACTAGATTTTTGAAGGGATACGGGTAATATTCGGAATAATCTGGTATTATCTGTAATATCTCACAATATATATATACAATATTATATATAACTAATATATATATATATAATATTTAAATTTAATTTTTTTAAATAAAATAAAACTCTCCCTTTCTCTCCGTCTCTCTCTCTCTTTCTATATATATCCTTATATATATATATATATATATATATATATATATATATACACATATATATATTAATATAATAATTATAAAAACACTCTCTCTCCCTCGTCTTCTTCTCCCGTCGCCAACCCGAACCCTAACCCAAGCCTCGAACCCTCTCGCCGTCGCCGCTCCTCGTCGCCGCCGCCCCCAGCGTCACCATCATCCTCTCCCCAGCCTCACCATCACCTCCTTCTCTCCTCCTCCTTTCTGGACGACCACCAAGCTCCTAACCCGACACCCGACAGCAAGAACCCATCAACCCCTCGTCTCCAACCTCGTCACCGGAACCCGACCACCACCATCACCCCATCACCTTCCACCTCATCTCTCCAGCAACCCCAGAACACCACCCTCTTCTCCTCCTCTGCTCATTCCCCGATCACTTTCAAAACCCCATCAGCCACCCACCTTGTCGTCATCTCGCCGCCAACTGCCTCTTCCCTATCCCTGCCCTCGCCAAGTCCAGAGAACCCCAGCAACCCCCAACAGTCACCTTCTATTCTTCTTCTTCTTCTTCTTTTATTCTTCTTCTTCTTTCTTTTTTTTCTTTTCCTTTCCGATCGTCTCGCCGGAGTTGCTGTTAGTAATATATGTCTTAGAGGCCATTATTGTATGGTATTGAATTGTATAATACATTTTGGAAGCTTAGGATATTCACAGATATAATAACAGTCTTGCTCAATATGATAGTATGCTATCTGGTTTGATTCTATCTTAATATGTGTATATGGTTCTTTTAGCATATCGCTAATACATATTGATAGAGCCCTTAGGATCTTTGCTTGACTACTAACATTGTGATGGCAGTCACACTAGTGGGGGCTGGGTAGTCTATAAGCACATCCTTAAGCTTGTCCATAGTCGTAGGATCATCGAGACAGGGGCATCGATACTTCAGAGTAGACTAGTGAATATGCTTCTTATCCCCAGTCAGGGGAGGTAGCGTGTCCCACAGCCATTGGTATACGGTACCAGAGGTAGTATACAGGTGCTCATTGGGTTATGAGTTACACTGGACGGACTCGATGGGAACTGGTGGTTGGTATTATACCTATCGTCAGTCAGCAGTTCTCGGGTGACATGAGTACATGTTAGTCTGTTGACTTGACATCACTATTCGTCTCGAGTGTGTTTCCACTGTACTTAGATTACTACCCTACCACGGCTCAAATGAGTCGTGCAAATAGGTAGTAGTTGGGTGCAGTCCCGAAGCACCTGGAGACAATAGGGGTTGGAAAGGATTCGTCTCTCCCAGTATTAGGAGTTGATATCGCGTTGTGTTCGGATAACCAATACACAAAGTCCCTGGCCAGGGCAAGTGAGATTTACTGGTAGGCACACCAGTAATTTCTCAGGGTGTATTAGGCTCTACACCGATACGACTTATTGCGCTAATAGAGGTCTGACGTTTACCACCCCCGTAATCCCGATATGCGATACTCTTAGATGAACAGACCGGACTATACGAAGATTGTCATGGATAGGCTCAGTAGGGGTTCGGATGAGTTCGCTCGTCGGCCTTCTTTTCGACCGGTACCTGGGTAGCAGTTATGTACAGGTAGTGCCGCTGATGGACTTGTGGTTAAACCCACTGCCAGCGTACTGTCGAGTCTTTAGAGTCTCACACAGAGGGTTTCCCTAGTTCAGGTGAAACGATATAGAGGTTGTATGGTTTTACGTGCAGGGTTCCGATCATATACGTATACTGGCTGCACGGATGTTGTTCGGACGGATAATACTAGTGGGCTTAAGATTAAGCCGTATTCTAGTATTATATTATTGGATTATTATTATCTCATCATATTCGTATTTTTGCAGTACGAATACAGGTGTATATATATACGGTGAGAGCATTCTTGTAATTTTACAAGAGATGCTTCTAGAAGGGGACACCTCATTATTGGATTTATCTATTTTTGGAAAATAGATTAATGAGGTGGAAAATGGAGATATTTGTAGCATGGGTGAAACATAGCTAATCCTTTTGTTTATTGGTTTGGACTTACTATTGAAGCATAGCTACAATTTTCTATTGAAAATTATTGCATACTTCATGTGAGAAAAGAATGAGCCATTCTTCACTAGCCTTCATGACTTGTTCATTTGTTCATTATTTTTCTCTCTCCGTTGTTCTTCTTCTTCTTCCTCAAGACCCTAACCCTCACATGTGTTGTGAATTCGAGGGTCGTTTGAGATAGAATACTCCAATTAACACTCTACATCTCCTAAGCTACCTAGATTAGCGAACTAGATACTTTAGTTACCTCGGTTTAGAGGTTGGAGCTTGAACCATAGACTCTCGGGTGGATCGTCTTCGACACGAGGAGGCCGACGACCGAGCTAAATCCGCACCTAGGAGCTCAAGGAAAGGAGAAGAAGACCTGAAGGACTTGTAACTTGGAGGTATAAACTCTTTCAGTGTAGATAAAAACCTCTAAGTGTTTAGCTAGTTATGGTTTTCGAAAAGATCCTGTATGATAGGTCGATGTTGGAAGTTTTAAAATCGTTTTTATAAAATCCGCCTCCCCACAAGTATGTGGGGTGTGCGACATCGACTTACAGTTTCGCACGTCGCCAACAATCCAGACAACTCAATCACCGTCGTCATCTAGCCCAGTCACCGAAACATGCAGCTGCTCAACCAGGTCAAGTCCTGTATGCGTAAGTTTTACGTCGTGACTTTATTTCGGTATCGGAACGTGATATTCGACCAGGCAAGTTCTAAACTTGCAACATGCTACTTTATTTATATTTACATGATTAATGGTAGTATACGTGTTTTAATATTCAGCAAATATTATCGAGTTACAGTTTTATAGTATCCGTCTGTATCCGTACTGATAATGGGTTATCCAGTTGCATGTCGGAAAATCACGATATTATTATAATACTATATTAGTTCAATATGTTATCTAGATTGCAATATACATGGTAATGAACGTGAAACGGTTATTACACATAGATACATATGCATCCTGGCAATGGTTATGTTTACCGTGTTTCGATATTGGTTACAGTTTTACATTTGGTATTTATTTTGATTAAAATATATTGCATGACATACTCACGACCCACTACAAGACTTGTTACTTGGATTATTACTAATGCCGACAATCCTGACTTGTTATCCTGACAGACATGACTTGTTGTCTACATAGACAAGATCTGTACCTGCTTGATTCTATGTTGGCATTAGATTTATATCATCAATACCTGACTTGAACACAAAACCTTGGAGGTAAGGGGAAATCAATAATGAAACCTAACTTGTAACTCAACAGTTCAATACTCCAGATACTGATCAGTCTTTACGGGCTCGGCCAGCCCTGAATGATGATGTTGACATCATTCATCTGTACATGTTAAATGTTTACTGCTTAGTGGCACGTCTCGAATTCAGCCCGAAAATCTTGACCGTGGTCCCGGGCACGCACGGGATACTATTGAGTTATATCGACGATTACATTGAATTGATTTCAAAGACTTGTAGACTAGATAACCTAGAAGCACATATTCTAAGATACATATCACATACATGCACCTCACTGTTTTATACATGTGTCTATTATTTACATTCATGTTTAATCATAGCATCCTATTCTGGTTATTGCTATTATTTTGATATTTATGACGCACTGGGGTCTGGGTTTTGCATGGCCTAGATACTTGACACAGCATGTGGGTATTCGATCGGATCACCGATCAGTGAGAACCACCTCATTGATATAGCTCTTATGCGGGTTAGTTATTCCTTGGATATTTATTGCTTCTGCTATCTTTTCCAGTTATTGTTCTTGTGGCTATTGAACATGTGATAGATAGATTTAGTAGTTTATTGTTCTTGATATCTGATTGATAGTCGTAATGTGACTATGGAAGGATTATTCCTAGCCATAGGTAGCATGTTTGGCTCTGTCGTGTGCCGTATGTACGTATTTTGGGAAGTGATGCATGACAGGGTTTGTTTGGTATCAAAAACATAGGCTTTAGGTTAGCTGGGTTTGGTTTCTTTTGTAGTTGGATATTGGACTCAATACACTAACCAGGAAATCCATAATTTTAGGAATATGTCCTGCCACATTATTATCTTGTCATTTAAATTCTTAATTCTTATCTTTCTCTTAACTCTTTTATCTTGACGATATGAAAATGATATTGCATCTCGGCTTGGAATCCTTTTGGATCCTTATTGTTTCTCCCATATTATTCCCTCGATCCTGATAGTAGGATTTGGGCGACTTGAATGGAGTTATGTAGTTGTAACTATATACCGCGGCATGGTTACAATGCGGTACTCTATTTAGGTAATCTGGAGTCCTATTTTGATTCATTTTCTTGACTTATGATCGTTGTATTACCTTATTTCCTCTCGGAGTCATTGCTTACGAGTTTATGTCTTATCGCGAGCATGAATCCAGCAACCACGTTATATATTTCCTCTCATCCCGTAAGAACCAATCCGTTTGCGTTTCGAAGAACAAGAAGAAACACAAGAGAAGTTTTTAATAATTATAGCAGTTCGAGATTAACCCTAACGGGAGCTGGTACAGACCGCTTAAAGGACGATCCGATGTAGGATGTTTTGAAGAAGTTTGACATCTTCAAATTATCAGAGTAGCGCAGCAAAATAGTGGTGGGCTGATAACCCACAAGTCTTATAACAAACTTGCAAATTTATGATGAAGGAAACCGTTTACTGAAAGGTGAAGTTCGTAAACAAGTTGCAGATGAAGCGCTGATAGCAGTTCGGGATTTCATGGATGTGTTCAAAAACATCTCGTGTTTACCGTCTAAACAAGATGTGGAGTTCGTGTTTGATCTTATTCCTGGAGCAGCACCGATTTCAAAAGATTATTCTCCAATGGCGCTGGTGGAACTGGAAGAGCTAAAGAAACAAGTTGTCGAATTACTAGAGAAGGGTTGGATTCGCAGCAACGGTTCACCTTAGGGAGCTCCAGTTCTTCTAGTCAAAAGGAAAGATGGAACATGGAGGATGTGCATCGAAAATCGAGAATTAAATCGGGTGACTGTTATGAACTGTTGGTGCATGTTGCATGCTCCCACAACTCTTGTGAGGCGGCGGAAGCGATAAACGAAAAATTTCTTTGTATACAACACACACTTAACCCAAGATCTTGTCTAAACCATAACTAGAAAACCCTAACTATAGATCTTATCTACTATGTTAGGGATTATACCTTGATGATACGGTCTTTCGAGTCTTCTCTTTGATGCAACTCCTTTGCTCCTTGTCTTCTCTTTTAATGAACTCCTTAGCTCCTTTGGATGCTGCCGATGTCCTCGATCTCCGGCTACCTCAAGACCTAGATGATCCACGCGAGAGCTATCGTGCAAGCTACAAACTCTTCATAAGAGTTTAACCCAGAGATCAAGTTTGCTAGAAGAGATCACTAGGATGATGTAGAGATTGTGAATATGGATTATGTTTAACCCTAAACTTTTGATTCACATTACATGTGAAGGGTAAAGCTTAGGATGAAGGAGGAGGAGAGAAGAAGGAGAGAGAAAGTGTTTTTGATAATGAGAGAAAATCAAGCATGATGAAGGATATGGCACAAATGAAATAATTGAAGCATGTATTAAAATACTAGCACCATGCTTCAATAGTAACACCAAACCAATAAAATATAATACAAGCCATTCTTACAACCATGCTTAGACTTTATTAATTTTCACCTCATTTATTTATTTCCACAAAATAAATAATGTAATTATGAGGTGGCACCTTCTAGAAGGTATTCTTGTAACAATTACAAGAATACCCCTCCTCCGTATACCATATACCGTATACGTATACCCGTATCAGAATTCCAAAAAATACGAATACATATAATCCAATAATATAATATCGGTATCCAGCTTAAACCAAAGCCTACCAGTATTATCCTTCTAATCATTATTCCTGTAACAATTACACGAATATGATCGAAACCCTGCCATAATACCTTACGGCTGCCGTAACAACTTACGGTCTCTACATCTTTCACCTGAACGAGAAAACCCTCTGTGTGGGAATCTAAAGACTCGACAGTACGCTGGCAGTGGGTTTAACCACAAGCACGTCAGCAGCACTAGCTGTGCGCAACGGCTACCCAGATACATGACGAAAAGGTGGCCGACGAGCAAACTCATCACAACCCTAACGAGCCTGTAAGCAACACTTACCGTACAGTCTGGTCTCTTCGTCTAATACGTCGCATATGAAATCTAAGGGTGGTCAATGTCAGATCCCGGTAACTTTATAAGTCATGCTGATTTACGGCCCATAACGGTTCGAGAAACTACTGATAATACTTATCAGTAAATCTCGAGAACCCTGGCCAGGGATTTACTGTTATGGCCGATCAAGCATAGCGCGACATCAACTCCCTATACCGGGAGAGACGAAACCCCTCCTATCGCTCACTGCCTCCATGCGATTCGGGACTGTACCCAAAATCCACCTGTTTGCACGACTAGGTAGAGCCGTGGTAGGGAGGAAATCAAAACACGGTGGGAACCACACAAGACATTATGACGATCTCGGGTCTACAGACTAATCTGTATAAGTGTCACCAGAGAACTGCTATCTGACAATAGGTATATATACCATCTAGGAGTTCTCGGCGAGTCCTGTTCGGTGTACCCATTCTCCAATAAGCACATGTGTACAATCTTTGATGTCAAACACCAATGGATATGGGATCATCCATCGCCCTCCAAGGGTCAAAAAACGTACACACTATTCTACTCTGGTAATATCGATACCCTGTCTCGATATACCCTCGACTAGGAACAATTAAAGGATATGCTTGTAGACTGCCCAGGCCCCACTAGTATGGTCTCCATCATAATCCTGGTAGTCAAGCATAATCCTAAGGGCTTCATCAACATGTATATAAAGATATGAAATACAACACATCACACGTTAAGATGAAGATAAACCAGATAGCATACTATCATTTAGAGCAAAGATTGTTTCTATACATATGCATGCCTAGCATCCTATACAATACAGGCCTCTAGGGCATACATATATAACATGAACAAGTATCCAATCTCTCGCATCGGCGAATTGTTCAAACAACTCAGTGGCGCGAAGGTATTCTCGAAGTTGGACTTTCGATCTGGGTATCATCAAGTTGGGTGAATCAGAAGACATGTGCAAGACAGCATTCTGAACTCAATATGGGTATTACGAGTACTTAGTGATGCCATTTGGAGCTACTAACGCACGGGCAATATTTATGGACTTGATAAACCGAATCTTTTCACCGTACCTGGACCAGTCATAGTGGTATTTATTGACGATATTCTGGTCTATTCGAGGAGCAAAGAAGAGGATGCAGAATACTTGAGGATCGTATTTCAAACGTTGAGACAAGAAAAGTTATATGCTAAGATGAGCAAGTGCGAGTTTTGGCTCGAAGAAGTGAAGTTTTTGGGTCATGTTGTATCCGGAGATGGAATTGCCGTTGACCCTGAAAAAATTGTAGATGTTCATGATTGGCCAAATCTAAAGAATGTAGGGAAGATCAAAAGTGTTCTTGAGTGTAATAACCCTAAACTTTCTGTACAACTTTCTGTACAATTTTTCAAAAAATACAGAAAGGGGTACTTTTGCCTGAGCACAAATTATAAGTTTGTTTTACTTTTTAATAGCAAGAAAGAGCTTGTAACTCATTGATAATACCTTGCACTGCTGAACCAAAGTACCAGAGTTCAAATCCCATCACCCACATTATTTTTAATATTGATTTCCTTTTAAATTTTTTAGAATCCCAAGAGTCTACACGTGCTAAACCCCTAAAACCAAAGATCACACTAAAAACAAACTACCCCACTATGCTAACCAGACGACGATGGACCTTCGACGGTAAGCCCCGGCCCGACTCGGGCCGGCGAGTCGGCCGACTCGGTCGGCGAGGCCGGGTTGACTCGGCTGAATCCGAGTTGACTCTTCATGAAACTTGTACCTCTTGGTCTTCTTAAAACCCCTGTATACTTTAATTTCTCTGCACAATAACAGAGACATTAAAAACCCTCCATTAACTTATTTTTTAATACATTTTTTAATGTATTTTCTTCTCACCCTTTCACCTACCCTTACCCTAGTTTTACCCTATAAATACCACCCCTAAACACACACACCTCACTCACAAATTTTTTCCAAACTCTCTAGAATTTTGTGTACAAGTGGAGTTAGCGAAGGGCGAAACTCCGGCGAAATTCCGACGACGACCCTAGGAACTCCCGGCGACGAAATGATGCACCGGCACCTCCTACGTCTTCCTCTCCCTCTTATTTTAACTCTAAACCCATAAGTCCCACCTCCCTCCTCTCTAATCTATTCTTAAAACTTCTTTTTCTAAAACCCGACGGAAGCGGAGTTAAATCCGACTTCCGATTCGGTTTTCTTTGTAAAGTTCAATTTTCCTTAACACAACCATACAAAACTCTTACATATTGACTATTAATCATTAACAAAATATGTTGAACAAATTTCGTGGTAAAATATTTCATTTTGTAACTTTTACCGCTCTTTTTTAGTAAAATACCATGTAGTATACTTTCGACTTTAAAACATCATTAATCTTGCTATACCTTAAAATAAATCACAAGGTAATGACCTACCTCTTCACAACACTCATATGCAACATAGCACAATACCTTTTGGGAAATATAGATTCGGGAAACACCGTTTTACACAAAACTACATTTTAACTTATAAAAACCGTTTTCTACAAAATTACGTATTTTTACAAATCTTTGCAAAGCTCCACTACAGCCCATTTTTTGGGGAACTCGACTGGGATGATACAGATTATCGCACATCCCTGGGCTTAGTAGTGCGAGATTCAGACCTCCGCAAGGAGCATTCGGTCTCAAGAGATTTAAAATACAAATATCTTAAGAAAAATGTGATTTCTAGAAAAAAATAATAAACTAAAATTATTTTATATAAATAAATATATATATGTATTATCAAAATATCTATTTTTGATATAATATAAATATTCCAACTTTTCTAAATCACAAGAATCACTTTACACGAAAATACCATGAAATTCCATACAAGTTCAATATTACAATTAAATACCCTATATTATGAAATTAGGTTATTTTCACTAGAAATGTCACAAATATAAAATCTACATCTATGATAACTCTAAAGACGATAATTAAATATTTGGGGTGTATTTTGAAAATTATACAAAAGTATTTTTACATATAACCCCCTCAAGTTCTATAAATTACCCTAAGGACCCTAGTAAATATAGGTTTAAGCGGGATCAATCTCTTGAGCCTTAAGGAGCCGGAGAAGTGGGTGCTTGCCTATTTAAGGTAGACAACTTAACAACGGTGCTATCAACACGGTAATCGTCTTTGAAAAAGACACAAATCATGCCGTCCATATGCAGCGGTTACCGATAACACCAAAACCTAATTCAGGACTTCAATTTCCTTTCTAATTGTTCTGACTCAGAATGAGTCTCATTATAAATAATCTGACTTGAATATGATTCAAGTACAATCTACAATTCAATATGAATCCATGAATCCATATATTCAATATATTCAATCTGTATTGACTGAACCGAACCATAGATATACTTCTATTTACATAATTCTCCAGTTATATTCATGATTCTCCAGTTACATCCATTTACTTATATCATGGTTTCGGCAAGTCATCCAATTATACAACCTATATTACAAGACATTACAAGTTGCAATACAATACAACCAAGACGTCGCGGGGTTTAAGGGGTAGATTGGTACGGAAGGTGTTAGAAGTGGCACGAGACTGCAAGATTTAAGAAACCTAACCTGAATACAACGTCGTTGTTCCGGGCTTTCTAACGGAGCCTTGTACTTCCAGTTGCCTTTAGTCTCTGGCATATAGAGACTCCTCTCGTATACACTAGCATTCTTCTGTACCAAACTACAAACAACAGCGTTAACACTAAATACAACATTATAACAATATAATACAATTTTAAAAGTTACACTCTCTCTCTCTTACTATCTGTCTATTCTACTCCTCCTTTATCTTTAGGACTTACCGAGCGATTTGTTCGTTGACGACATTCTCTTTCTTTCTTTCTTCTTTGAATGTCATCGGGTGTTTCGGACCTTCCAGAGATCGAGCCTAGCACTGAAGACTTGGACTAGTTTATTGAAGATCCCGAGCTGTAGTTGCACTTGTACACATTTCATTTCAGTACTTTCTATTTCTGCTATGCCATTGTTTGGACATTGTTTTCATTCAAATGTATTTACTTTTCCATGCATTGTACAAAAGAATGTTAATAAATAAAGTTGTTGTTCATTACATTGTCTCTTGTGTATTTTCCTTTTATATTGCTTAGATACGCTTAGCGTATTTACTTCAGAGTAAATACGTAGCGGCCTCATCGCGTCCTCTGCCCGTACACCGGGAAGCGGGGCGTGACATTGGGTTTGCCGGATACTATAGAAGGTTTGTGAAAAACTTCACTCGAATAGTAGAACCATTGACCAAGCTAACACGAAAGGAGGTACCGTTCGTATGGATCGAGAAGTGTGCGTCAGCTTTTGAAGCGATGAAGTAGAGATTGACCACCGCTCCTATTCTGACAGTGTCAAACGGTTCCGGAAGGCTGGTTATTCACAGCGACGCATCTAGGAAAGGCTTAGAATGTGTTCTAATGTAGCATGGGAAGGTTATAGATTATGCGTCGTGACAATTGAAGACGCATGAAAAGAACTACCCAACTCATGATATAGAGTTAGCAGCAGTGATTTTCGCTCTGATGATTTGGAGACACTACTTATTGGGCGAAATGGTAAAAGTATTTACCGATCACAAAAGCCTAAAGTATATGTTCACACAGAAAGAGCTCAACATGAGGCAGCGTAGATGGTTAGAGCTGATGGCTGACTATGATCTTGATCTAAAATACCATCCGGGAAAATTTAATGTAGTGCCAGATGCTCTAAGTCGGTTGCCAGCAATACGGATGTTGACTGCACAGGAGAAGATTATAGATGAGCTTCAGATATTCAAATTGGAGATTGTACTACCAGATTCTTCGGTACAGTTGATGCAGTTGCAAGTACAGTCATTCTTGATCAATAATATTAAAGCAGCACAGTCGCACGATCCAAGATTGCAAAGGTTTCGAGAACAGGTAGAAGCGGGACTTCGAACAGATTTGTTGATTCATGAAGATAGTTCGTTACGATATGGGAGTCGTTTATGTGTGCCTAAAGGAGATGTTTGTGAAGAATTCATGAAGGAGGCTCATGGTTCCGCATATTCCGTATATCCAGAAGGCACCAAGATGTACAGAGATCTGTGACAACATTTCTGGTGGGAAGGCATGAAAAGGGAGATTGCTTGCTACGTATCGAAATGCTTGGTGTGTCAGCAAGTTAAGGCTGAACATCAAAGGGTAGATGGTTTGTTGCAACCACATTCGATTCCTCAATGGAAGTGGGAACATATAACCATGGATTTCGTGATAGCATTACCACGGAGTCTAAAGGGCAATAACGCAGTTTGGGTCATTGTCGATCGATTGACCAAGGCAACTCATTTTATACCATTTCGAGTTAGTCAGTCGATAGAGGCTTTGGCAGAGCGGTACATGCAGGAGATTGTGAGATTACATAGAGTACCCGTAAGCATCATTTCGGATCGTGATACTTGATTTCTATCCCACCTTTGGAAGAGTCTACAGGAAAGTTCGGGAACTCGCTTGAAATTTAGGACGACCTATCATCCTCAGACAAATGGTCAGTCTGAAAGAACGATCCATACTCTTAAAGATATGTTGAGAGAATGCATGTTAGACTTCAAGGGTTCATGGGAGGATCATTTTCACTTAGTGGAGTTTTTATGCAATAACAATTTTCAGGCAACTATACAGATGACTCCATTCGAAGCATTATACGGTCGTAAGTGTCGTCGCATGTCTGTTGGGACGATGTCAGAGAAATAAGATTATTGGGACCGGATCTTATTGTCACGCCCCGCTTCCCAGAGTACGCTAAGATGGGCACGTGACATAGCCAACCATACTACCTGTGGATAGGAAAAATCCTTCCACAGTCACATTACGGCTGTAGAGATATCAAGAACAGGAAAGTAAACTAAACTATCTAGTACATGTCCATGAGCCAGAATAAATGAGTCAAGAAATGATAATATGCGGAAGCAAAAGCTACAATAAATGAAACACCTGGAAAGTAAAACTGCATACCAACAGGATCTTCACCGCTCAGTCTAACGGCGGCAATACTCCTGATCAGTCTGCAACAAAGGTAGAGGATCTGGGACATGCAAAACCCAGACGTCAGCGTGTCATAACATCAAGCGATGATATAAACAGGGGTAGCAATACATGCAAGTATGAGTATAAATGATAAAACAAGCATAACAGTGATATAAGTAAGGACAGTGGGGTAATGTGTAGTGAGTAATCTAAACTGGTCTATTGGGTTAACTACTCTCAAGTCTTTAAAATCAATTTGATGAATCATCGATGTAACTCAATAGTATCCCGTACGTGCCCGGGATCACGGTGAAGATTCTCGGGCTGAAACCGAGACATGCTGCTAGGCACTAAAGGAAAAGGGGTAACGATGAATGATGTCCATGGCATCATCCCAAGGCTGGCCTAGCCTCTAAAAAGGTAGTGGATAACGATGGATGATGTCAGCAGCATCATCCCAAGGCTGGCCTAGCCTCTAAAACTGATCAGTAATGGTAGCGAACTGTCGAGTTACAAGTCAGGTTTCATCATTGATTTCCCCATACCCCCAGGTTATATGTATTCAAGTCAGGTATTAAATAATCATGGAGCTAATGCCAACACAGGATCAGGCAGGTACAGGTTTGTCTGAATAAACAACAGGAAATGTCCGTAGGGACAACAGGTAAAGTTTGTTGGCATTAGTAACAAGATCAGGTAACAGGTAAAGGCATGGTACATCAGGTCAGGTCAAGTAATGTTTATAGGTGTCATGTCATGTTAAGAGTTGCACGGTATCATGTCGTGTCAAGTAATAGGTGTAACAAGTCATGTCAGGGTATACAAGATGTCATGTGGGTGCTCATAATCAAACTAGCATAAGCATGGGTATACAAAACAAGCATGGGTACTAAGAGAACAATAAACTGGAACATGTAATATGATATGTAAATAGGTACAGATTAAACTGTAAGGGTGTACGGTTATCGATTAGAGTTAGGTTATGGTTCCAATATTAAGTATCATACACTTAAATGAATATGGAATATTAAAATCATATTAACATGTATTAAATGACCTATTGATGCAATTATATATAAAAATAGGTTAGATGGATGCAAACGAGTGTCCGATAGGGTAGAAACTATTAAAAGGTATTGTAGGCTATGCAGATAATTATTATGTGATTTAAATATGGATGGGGGTCCTAGGTATGGTAAACTAAAATGCAACGGGTATGTTTCAAGTTCTGAATCTAAAAGATATAAACGGAACATCGAACTGTTAAATTGGATCACGTGACTTTAGATTCGATCTATAGGTTTAATATGAAAATAAATAGTTATAAAATCATATAGATAGCATGTAGCAAGTTTACTTGCCTTGATCGGATCACGAAGCGGTATACGGAACGTCACGCGTCGGCGGAAAAGTCGTGGCGCGCGCACAGTACACGGAATGAGTCCAAATAACGCACTAGGGGATCACAAGGGTCAGAGATGCTTACTGGGTCGTCGTGATCGTCACCGGCACGGTCGGATTCCGGCAACAAAAGCAACAGTGAACATATCAAGAGAAATGCACATAGAATGTGAAGAAGATAAGAAGAAGAAGGTCTTACTGGGGTTAGGGGTTCTGGGACTTCAGGGGAGTCGGCAAGGGCGACGACGACAAGGTTTGCCGGCGTGTGGGTTTCCCGGCGAGGTAGTAATGTGCAGGGGGTATCTTGGCCGTCGGGGATCAAAGGTTGCAGGGGAAATGCATTGTGATCTGGAGTAGTAGAGGAGAGAAGGGAGATAGGCTAACAAGACGTAGTGACGGCGAGAGACGATCGCCGGCGGCGAGGCAGAGGCAAGGAAGGGTGCAGGTGAAGGAGGAGATGGTCGCGGTGGGTTCGTCGGGTTGAAGGTGTCGTGGGTTGTGGGGTTGCGGTTGAGGAGGATGTAGGGGAGATGACGAGGGTGAGGAGGCGACATCGAGGTGGCGGAGGCGGCGACGTCAAGATGCGGCGAAAGCGAGCAGGGTTTAGGGTTGCGAAGCGAAAGAAAAAGGAATGAAGAAGACGAAGAGAGAGAGAGAATATAGGCAGGGAGAGAGATTTCTGAGAGAGAGAAGGAGAAAGGAGAGAGACAAAGAGGGAGGAGAGAGATCGCGAGGAGAGAGAGGGAGGAGAGAGAGGTAGAGAATGAGAGAGATCGAGAGGAGAGAGAAAGAAAAGGAGGAGAGATAAATTTGTATTTTAGCGGGGAGAGAGAAAGAGAGAAGAGGCAGTGGAGCCGGCGTCAAATAAAGGGAAAGGATTCGATTTGTTGGGAAGGAGAAAGAGGGGGGGCTGGGTTAAGAAAGGATTTTTAAAATGAAGATTTTATTGGTTAACGAAAAACTGTAAAAGATTAACCCAAAATTTTAAAGGTACAGTTAAAATAAAAATATTAATAAAATTTGAATTTTGGCGGGATACAAAAATGTTCCAAAATGCGTCCGGGTCGGGTCTAAAAATTCAGATTTAAAATATGAAAAATATATGTGACTTCCAAAATTCAAAATGAATGCCCGGGTAACGAAAATGCATACCCCCAAGAACGGATGCACGTACGTGCGCGTAGCCATCCAAACACGTCCGTTTTACTGAACGGGACAAGAACAAGATACATGGACGCTACCACAGGGTTAGGGATATCAAGCAGGCTAAGAAATGCAATTTTAAATTATTTTCTGTGACCTAAAATGTTATATGATAAAAGATGCGATACTAGATAAAATACCGGTATGTACTAAACATGAGATGCACGTGTCCATGCAACAAGTCAAGGTAATCTATAAATAAGAATCAAACAGGTTCAAGCAAGCGGGTCGGGTCGAATGCAATGTAAAAAATATAAAATACCATTCGCACCCAAAATACGTTAAATCAAGAGATATCACGAATAAAGAAATACGAGAACTGGAATTGGTATAAATGAACTCGGGTGTTACATTATACCCAACTACAAAAAGAATTTCGTCCTCGAAATTCTAAGAACAAGAAAGGATAAACAATCAAGAATTGCAAGAATAGATGTGGAAACTTCAGTCGGATTTTGTCTTCTCGTTCCCAAGTTGACTCTCCATGTGAGCAATTTCCCTAAGAAACAAGTACAAGAGGGATAACCTCGTTCTTAAGAACCTTTTCCTTTCGATCCACAATCGACATTGGTCGCTCCTCAAAAGTCAAATCTTCACGTACGGTTAACTCCGATTAATTCAACACATGTGTTTCATCTCGAACATACCTACGGAGTTGAGGTACGTAAAACGCGTCAGGAACATTCTCCAAAGATTGTGGTAACGCCAAACGATATGCTACTTCTCCAACACGCTCCAAAATCTCAAAAGGTCCGACGAATCGAGGACTAAGCTTGTCTCGACTCCCGAAACGAAAAACTCTTCTAGTTGGTGATATCTTCAAATTTCCAAATCACTAACCACGAACTCCAGAGATCTTCTCGATGTATCTGCCCAACTCTTCTGTCGGTCTTATACTGCTTTCATATGATTTCGGATAGTATTAACCTTCTCAACTGTCTGTACAACCAAATCTGGTCCCATCAATCATCGTTCTCCAACATCGTACCAACAGACAGGTGAACGACACTTGCGACCATATAATGCTGTTGTCGTATGACACTCCACCAAGTGTAGCTTATCCTCCCATGAACTCTTGAAGTCTAACATGCAAGCTCTCAACATGTCTTCAAGAGTTTGGATCGTTCTCTCCGACTGGCCATCGGTCTGATGATGGTGTAAGTACACGGCAGCGCCCCGGCCGTCTGAACGAGGCCAAAATGCGGAAACGATACTTTTCTTTAACTTTTAAAACTGGCGCTACCGCGTACTAAAAACCCGGATCGGGCCATTAACCTACTCCTAGCTAACTAGAGAATGGGTAGAGAGCTATACCGAGCGATCCGTGTCCTTCGGTCTTCGGCCTCCATCCCGATCTCCTCGCGGAATCTCCGGTCTTCATCTCCTCGTCGGTACGGACACCACATCGCCGGGTTCTTTTACGGGCTCCCACCTCTGGACCGAGGCAACTCGGGCACGAAGTTGGCGAGTCGACATGTCCAAGGATGCTGTAGGCTAAGTGTAGAAACATTTGTCTCAAGGGGTTATGAAGTTGCCATTGAAGGAGGGAAGAAGAAGAAGTGAACTTTTGTGATGGCTAAAGGATTTTTGTTGCAAGCACAAGAGATCAAAACCCCCCACCAAAATTTTTTTTGGACATCCCACTAAAAAAATGGCCGGCCCTCATGTGATGGAGAGAAGGGGGGAGGTCAAAAATAATCCAAGACGGAATCATGAGTGATGATGAGAAAAGAATGATCACAACCAAGTCTCCATTCCATCACCTAATCATATCCCAAAAGTCAAGCAATCATGAACAATCATGAACCAAGAAGTCAATGTATGGTGGAACCATCATGAAGCAACAATTTGCAAAAACCACCCTCCACTTTGCTAATTTGCACATTTGCAAATAAGCCCCTCCACACCAATTTTCAGCCAAAGAAAGAACAAAGGAAAAATGGCCGAAACGGAAAGAAAACTGGCAACTTCAGAAAACTGATCCCGTAATAAATTACAGGAAAACCCCGCGACTGTATTTACATACATGCATTTGTATTGCGACCGAATACAAATGCAATGAGACAAAATCTACACTGTACAATACTAGGATCCGGCTTAAACCAAAGCCCGCTAGTATTATCCGTCCGATCATGATCCGTGCAATACCGCACGTATATGATCGAACCCTGCCATATTTCCATACGGCCTCTACAGCATTTCGCCCGAAACTTGAGAAACTGTCTGTGGGGGACTCCAAAGACTCGTCAACACTTTGGCTGTGGATTTAACCACTAGCACGTCAGAGGTATTAACCATACGTAACGGGCTACCAGGTATTGACCAAAAAGGACGTCGATGAGCGAACTCATCCTGACACCCCACTAAGCCTGTCAGTGACAATATCCGTACAGTCTGGTCCGTTCGTCTATGAGCATCGCATGGCGGGCCTAGGGGGTTGGTAAAAGTCAAACCCCTAAAAGCGGTACAAGTCGTGTCGGAGTGTAGCCCAGAACACCCTGAGATACTACTGGAATACCTACCAGTAAATCTCCTGCCTTGGCCAAGGACTTCGTGTAATGGCTCTCCTAGACACAGCGCGACCTCACCCCCAATACCGGGAGAGACGAACCCCTGCAGATCCGCTCACTGCCTCCATGTGGCTCGGGACTGTACCCAACTAAAACCTGTTTGCACGACTCCTTTGAGCCGTGGTAGGGTAGTAATCAAAGTACAGTGGGAACTCACACGAGACAAATGACGATCTCAGGTCAATAAACTAACCTGTACACATGTCACCAGGGAACTGCTATCTGACGTCTGGTATAAGACCAACTAGCATGTTCCCGGCGAGTCATGTCCGGTGTACTCATAACCCAATGAGCACTTGTATACATCTTAGGTGAACCAACTGCACCAGTGGCTTGTGAGACCGGCCACCGCCCCTCGTCGGGGTCTCGACTGTATACACTAGTCTACTCTGGAGTATCGATGCCCTGTCTCAAAAACTCCCACGACTAGGGACCTTTTAAGGATGTGCTTATAGACCCCAGCTCCCACGTATATGATCATCATCATACTGCTGGCCGTCAAGCAAGAATCCTAAGGGCTCTATCAACGTGCAATAGTGACCTGTAAGGTCTCCCGAAACAGTACACAATGATAAAGATAAACCAGATAGTATACTATCATCTTGAGTAAGACTGTTCTAACGGTATAGGTCCGCTCTCAATCATTGCAATCACGTGCCTGTGATCCAATAATTGACTCTGAGGGCACTATCTCCAACAGATGATACGCTATGCTAAACTTCAATCGAGTCCCCAAACATTCCTGTAAGCTCTCCCAGAAGTGCGATAAGAAACGAGTGTCACGGTCGGACACGATGCTCACCGGTACTCTACGCAATCTTACAATCTCCTGCATGCACCATTCTGCCAAAGCTTATGTTTATTGACCAACTCGAAATGGTATGAAATGAGCTGCTTTGGTCAAACGATCAACGGTCCCCAAACTACATTATTGCCTTTTGGACTCTGCGGTAAAGCCGTCACGAAATCCATGGTTATATGTTCCCACTTCTATTGAGGAATCGGAAATGGTTGCAATAAACCAGCTACCCTTTGATGTTCAGCCTTAACTTGCTGACACACCAAGCACTTCGCTACAAGCGGGCAATCTCCCGTTTCATGCCTTCCCACCAGAAATGTTGTCGCGCATCTCGGTACATCTTCGTGCCTCATGGATGTACGGAATATGTTGATCTGTGCGCCTCCTTCATAACTTCTTCGCGGATGTCTCCCTTTGGCACACACAAACGACTACCATATCGCAACGAACCATCTTCATGAACCAATAAGTCCGTTCTAAGTCCAGGTTCAACCTGTTCTCGAAACTTCTGCAATATTGGGTCCGGCAATTGCGCTGCTTTAATATTCTCGTTCAACGACGACTGTACTTGCAGCTGCATCAACTGTCTTGAAGAATGCGGTAACACGATCTCCAACTCGAATCTCCGAAAATCTTCGATAAGTTCCTTCTGTGCAGTCAACATTCGAATTGCTGGTAACCGACTAAGCGTATCAGGCACTACATTAACTTTCCCCCCGGATGGTTCTTGAGACCAAGATCGTAGTTAGCCAGCAGCTTCAACCATCTTCGCTGTCTCATAATTAGCTCCTTCTGAGCGAAACGTACTTTAGGCTTTTGTGGTCGGTGAATACTTCGACTCTTTCGCCCAATAGGTAGTGTCTCCAAATCTTCAAAGCGAATATCACAGCCGCAAGCTCCAAGTCATGAGTTGGGTAATTCTTCTCATGGGTCTTCAACTGTCTCGATGCGTAAGCTATAAACTTCCCATGCTGCATCAAAACACATCCCAAACCTTTCCCAGATGCGTTGCTGTGAATCACCAATTCTCCGGAACCGTCTGGTAAGGTTAAAACAGGTGCGGTTATCAACCTCAGCTTCAACGCCTCAAAAGCTGACGCACAGTTATCCATCCATACAAACGGTACTTCCTTGCACGTAAGCTGGGTCAAAGGCTCAGCCAAACGAGAAAAATTCCCCACGAACCTTCTATAATACCCGGCAAGTCCAAGAAGCTTCTTATCTTCGCAACATTCTTCGGAATCGGACAATCTCGAACTGCTGTAATCTTTCGGGATCAACGGCGATTCCAACTCTAACCACGACATGCCCCAAAACTTTACTTCTTCCAGCCAAAACTCGCACTTGCTCATTTTTGCATACAATTTTCTTGCCTCAATGTCTGCAGTGCAATCTTCAAGTGTTCTACATGCTCTTCCTTGCTCCCTGAGTAGACCAGAATATCTTCAATGAACACCACAATAAACTGGTCCAAGAACGGTGAAAGATTCGGTTCATCAAGTCCATAAATATTACCAGCGTATTCGTTACTCCGAAGGGCATCACCAAATACTCGTAATATCCATACCGAGTTCTGAACGCAGTCTTGCAAATATCCTCTGACTTAACTCGGGCCTGATGATATCCGGATCGCAAATCCAGCTTTGAGAATACCCTCGCGCTACTAAGCTGCTCAAATAATTCACCAATGCGAGGGATCGGGTACTTGTTTTTAATAGTCACCCGGTTTAATTCTCGATAATCGATGCATATCCTCCTTGTGACATCATCTTCTTTACTAGAAGAACTGGAGCTTCTCAAGTTAAATTGCTGCTGTGAATCCAACCCTTTTCAAGCAATTCGGTAACCTACTTCATGACTTCTTCCAACTTCACTGGTGCCATTGGATAATACGCCTTTGAGATTGGCGCTGCACCAGAAACAAGATCAATCGCAAACTCCACATCTCGTTTTGGCGATAATCCCGAGATGTCTTCGAACACGTCCATGAATTCTCGAATTATAGCCGGCGCTTCTTTCTTATCAACCTCCATCAACGAAAGAATATTGTTTGTCGGCCTAGCCCTAAACTCGACTGGCCCGACAGAACTGCTTCTTCCAGCAAAATAAGCTCCGGATGTCCGGGAATCTAAAGATTCACTTTCCTTTCCTTACAATCAATATGAGCGTGGAAAGTGCCGCGAAAATCCATTCCCAAGACATCAACAAACAAAGGGATGCACCAGAATTGAATAATTCTAATGCGAGGAAAACATGAACAAGCAAGATACCGAGATGACTTCATCCGAAGTCAAGATACTGAAGAGGATTAAGCACGGTAAACATGATTCAAGCGGGCGATAAAACAATAACTGGTAAGCAATGAAACCGAGAGAAGCAAGGTAATATAACGATCATGGAATAAGGAAGTGAATCAAGACCAGGACTCCAAGTTACTTGAATAGAGTACCGCATTGTAACCATGCTGCAGTTCATGGGTACACTTACATAACTCCACTCAAGTCGCCCAAATCCTAGTATCGGAATCAAGGAACAGGGAGAAACAATAGTGAACCAAAAAGGTTTCAAGTCGAGATGGAAGTGGTTTGCATATCGTCAAGGCGAAGGATAAAAGAAAGATATGATTCAAGAATCACGATAACAAGGTGGCAGGACATGTTCCTAATCACGAGTATTCTGATTCGTGTATTGGGTCCAATACCCAACTACAAAAAGAATCAAACTCGATTAACCTATATCCTATGTCTCTGATACCAAAAGAACAATGTCAGGCCCCGCTTCCCAGAGTACGCTAAGATGGGCACGTGACATAGCCAACCATGCTACCTGTGGATAGGAAAAATCCTTCCACAATCACATTTCGGCTGTACAGATATCAAGAACAGGAAAGTAAACTAAACTATCTAGTACATGTCCATGAGCCAGAATAAATCAGTCAAGAAATGATAATATGCGGAAGCAAAAGATACAATAAATGAAACACCTGGAAAGTAAAACTACATACCAACAGGATCTTCACCGCTCAGTCTAACAGCGGTAATACTCCTGATCAGTCTTCAACAAAAGTAGAGGATCTGGGCCATTCAAAACCCAGACGTCAGCGCGTCATAACATCAAGCGATGATATAAACAGGGGTAGCAATACATGCAAGTATGAGTATAAATGATAAAACAAGCATAACCGTGATATAAGTAAGGACAGTGGGGTAATGTGTAGTGAGTAATCTAAACTGGTCTATTGGGTTAACTACTCTCAAGTCTTTGAAATCAATTTGATGAATCATCGATGTAACTCAATAGTATCCCGTACGTGCCCGGGATCACGGTGAAGATTCTCGGGCTGAAACCGAGACATGCCGCTAGGCACTAAAGGAAAAGGGGTAACGATGAATGATGTCCATGGCATCATCCCAAGGCTGGACTGGCCTCTAAAAAGGTAATGGATAGCGATGGATGATGTCAGCAGCATCATCCCAAGGCTGGCCTAGTCTCTAAAACTGATCAGTAAAGGTAGCGAACTGTCGAGTTACAAGTCAGGTTTCATCATTGATTTCCCCATACCCCCAGGTTATATGTATTCAAGTCAGGTATTAAATAATCATGGAGCTAATGCCAACACAGGATCAGGCAGGTACAGGTTTGTCTAAATAGACAACAGGAAATGTCCGTAGAGACAACAGGTAAAGTTTGTTGGCATTAGTAACAAGATCAGGTAACAGGTAAAGGCATGGTACATCAGGTCAAGTCAAGTACTGTTTATAGGTGTCATGTCATGTCAAGAGTTGCACGGTACCATGTCATGTCAAGTAATAGGTGTAACAAGTCATGTCAGGGTATACAAGATGTCATGTGGGTGCTCATAATCAAACTAGCATAAGCATGGGTATACAAAACAAGCATGGGTACTAATAGAACAATAAACTGGAACATGTAATATGATATGCAAATAGGTACAGATTAAACTGTAAGGATGTACGGTTATCGATTAGAGTTAGAGTTATGGTTCCAACATTAAGTATCATACACTTAAATGAATATGGAATATTAAAATCACATTAACATGTATTAAATGACCTATTGATGCAATTATATATAAAAATAGGTTAGATGGATGCAAACGGGTGTCCGATAGGGTAGAAACTATTAAAAGGTACTGTGGGCTATGCAGATAATTATTATGTGATTTAAATATGGATGGGGGTCCTAGGTATGGTAAACTAAAATGCAACGGGTATGTTTCAAGTTCTGAATCTAAAAGATATAAACGGAACATCGAACTGTTAAATTGGATCACGTGACTTTAGATTCGATCTATAGGTTTAATATGAAAATAAATAGTTATAAAATCATATAGATAGCATGTAGCAAGTTTACTTGCCTTGATCGGATCACGAAGCGGTATACAAAACGTCATGCGTCGGCGGGAAAAGTCGCGGCGCGCGCACAGTACACGGAATGAGTCTAAACAACGCACTAGGGGATCACATGGGTCAGAGATGCTTGCTGGGTCGTCGTGATCGTAGCCAGCACGGTCGGATTCCGGCAACAAAATCAACAGTGAACATATCAAGAGAAATGCACAAAGAAGGTGAAGAAGATAAGAAGAAGAAGGTCTTACTGGGGTTAGGTGTTCTGGAACTTCAGGGGAGTCGGCAAGGACGACGACGACGAGGTTTGCCGGCGTGTGGGTTTCCCGGCGAGGTAGTAGTGTGCAGGGGGTTTCTTGGCCGTCGGGGATCAAAGGTTGCAGGGGAAATGCATTGTGATCTGGAGTAGTAGAGGAGAGAAGGGAGATAGGGTAACAAGAGGTAGTGATGGCGAGGGACGATCGCCGGCAGCGAGGCAGAGGCGAGGAAGGGTGCAGGTGAAGGAGGAGATGGTCGCGGTAGGTTCGTCGGGTTGAAGGTGTCGTGGGTTGTGGGGCTGCGGTTGAAGAGGATGTACGGGAGATGACGAGGGTGAGGAGGCGACGACGAGGTGGCGAAGGCGGCGACGGTAAGATGCGGCGAGAGCGAACAGGGTTTAGGGTTGCGAGGTGAAAGAAAAAGGAATGAAGAAGACGAAGAGAGAGAGAGAGAATATAGGCAGGGAGAGAGATTTCTGAGAGAAAGAAGGAGAGAGGAGAGAGACAGAGAGGGAGGAGAGAGATCCAGAGGAGAGAGAGGGAGGAGAGAGATAGAGAGAATGAGAGAGATCGAGAGGAGAGAGAAAGAAAGGGAGGAGAGATAAACTTGTATTTTAGCGGGGAGAGAGAAAGAGAGAAAAGGGAGTAGGGCCGGCGTCAAATAAAGGGAAAGGATTCAATTTGTTGGGAAGGAGAGAGAGAGAGAGAGAGGCTGGGTTAAGAAAGGATTTTTAAAAAAAAGATTTTATTGGTTAACGAAAAACTATAAAAGATTAACCCAAAATTTTAAAGGTACAGTTAAAATAAAAATATTAATAAAATTTGAATTTTGGCGGGATACAAAAATATTCCAAAATGCGCCCGGGTCGGGTCTAAAATTTCAGATTTAAAATATGAAAAATATATGCGACTTCCAAAATTCAAAATGAATGCCCGGGTAACGAAAATACATACCCCCAAGAACGGATGCACGTACGTGCGCGTAACCATCCAAACACGTCCGTTTTACTGAACGGGACGAGAACAAGATGCATGGACGCTACCACAGGATCAGGGGTATCAAGCAGGCTAAGAAATGCAATTTTAAATTATTTTCCGTGACCTAAAATGTTATATGATAAAAGATGCGATACTAGATAAAATACCGGTATGTACTAAACATGAGATGCACGTGTCCATGCAACAAGTCAAGATAATCTATAAATAAGAATCAAACAGGTTCAAGCAAGCGGGTCGGGTCGAATGCAATGTAAAAAATATAAAATACCATTCGCACCCAAAATACGTTAAATCAAGAGATATCACGAATAAAGAAATACGAGAACTGGAATTGGTATAAATGAACTCGGGTGTTACATTATACCCAACTACAAAAAGAATTTCGTCCTCGAAATTCCAAGAACAAGAAAGGATAAACAATCAAGAATTGCAAGAATAAATGTGGAAAATTCAGTCGGATTTCGTCTTCTCGTTCCCAAGTTGACTCTCCATGTGAGCAATTTCGCCAAGAAACAAGTACAAGAGGGATAACCTCGTTCTTAAGAACCTTTTCCCTTCGATCCACAATCGACATCGGTCGCTCCTCAAAAGGCAAATCTTCACGTACGGTTAGCTCCGATTAATTCAACACATGTGTTTCTTCTCGAACATACCTACGGAGTTGAGATACGTAAAACACGTCAGGAACATTCTCCAAAGATTGTGGTAACGCCAAACGATATGCTACTTCTCCAACACGCTCCAAAATCTCGAAAGGTCCGACGAATCGAGGACTAAGCTTGCCTCGACTCCCGAAACGAAAAACTCTTCTAGTTGGTGATATCTTCAAATTTCCAAATCACTAACCACGAACTCCAGAGATCTTCTCGGTGTATCTATCCAACTCTTCTGTCAGTCTTATCCTGCTTTCATATGATTCCGGATAGTATTAACCTTCTCAACTGTCTGTACAACCAAATCTGGTCCCATCAATCATCGTTCTCCAATATCGTACCAACAGACAGGTGAACGACACTTGCGACCATATAATGCTGTTGTCATACGACACTCCACCAAGTGTAGCTGATCCTCCCATAAACTCTTGAAGTCTAACATGCAATCTCTCAACATGTCTTCAAGAGTTTGGATCGTTCTCTCCGACTGGCCATCGGTCTGATGATGATACGCTGTGCTAAACTTCAATCGAGTCCCCAATCTTTCCTATAAGCTCTCCCAGAAGTGCGATAAGAAACGAGTGTCACGGTCGGACACGATGCTCACCGGTACTCCACGCAATCTTACAATCTCCTGCATGCACCATTCTGCCAAAGCTTCTGTTTATTGACCAACTCGAAATGGTATGAAATGAGCTGCTTTGGTCAAACGATCAACGGTCCCTAAACTGCATTGTTGCCCTTTGGACTCTGCGGTAAAGCCGTCACGAAATCCATGGTTATATGTTCCCACTTCTATTGAGGAATCAGAAATGGTCGCAATAAACCAGCTACCCTTTGATGTTCAGCCTTAACTTGCTGGCACACCAAGCACTTCGCTACAAGCGGGCAATCTCCCGTTTCATGCCTTCCCACCAGAAATGCTGTCGCACATCTCAGTACATCTTCATACCTCCTGGATGTACGGAATATGCTGATCTGTGCGCCTCCTTCATAACTTCTTCGCGGATGTCTCCCTTTGGAACACACAAACGACTACCATATCGCAACGAACCATCTTCATGAACCAATAAGTCCGTTCGAAGTCCAGCTTCAACCTGTTCTCGAAACTTCTGCAATCTTGGGTCCTGCAATTGCGCTGCTTTAATATTCTCGTTCAACGACGACTGTACTTGCAGCTGCATTAACTGTCTTGAAGAATGCGGTAACACGATCTCCAACTCGAATCTCCAAAAATCTTCGATAAGTTCCTTCTGTGCAGTCAACATCCAAATTGCTGGTAACCGACTAAGCGTATTCAGCACTACATTAACTTTCCCCCCGGATGGTTCTTGAGACCAAGATCGCAGTCAGCCATCAGGTTCAACCATCTTCGCTGTCTCACAATTAGCTCCTTCTGAGCGAACACGTACTTTAGGCTTTTGTGGTCGGTGAATACTTCGACTCTTTTGCCCAATAGGTAGTGTCTCCAAATCTTCAAAGCGAATATCACAGCCGCAAGCTCCAAGTCATGAGTTGGGTAATTCTTCTCATGGGTCTTCAACTGTCTCGATACGTAAGCTATAACCTTCCTATGCCACATCAAAACACATCCCAAACCTTTCCCAGATGCGTTGCTGTGAATCACCAATTCTCCGGAACCGTCTGGTAAGGTTAAAACAGGTGCGGTTATCAACCTCAGCTTCAACGCCTCAAAAGCTGACGCACACTTATCCGCCCATACAAACGGTACTTCCTTGCGTGTAAGCTGGGTCAAAGGCTCAGCCAAACGAGAAAAATTCCCCACGAACCTTCTATAATACCCGGCAAGTCCAAGAAGCTTCTTATCTTCGCAACATTCTTCGGAATCGGCCAATCTCGAACTGCTGTAATCTTTCGGGATCAACGGCGATTCCAACTCCAACCACGACATGCCCCAAAACTTTACTTCTTCCAGCCAAAACTCATACTTGCTCATCTTTGCATACAATTTTCTTGCCTCAATGTCTGCAGTGCAATTTTCAAGTGTTCTACATGCTCTTCCTTGCTCCCTGAGTAGACCAGAATATCTTCAATGAACACCACAATAAACTGGTCTAGGAACGGTGAAAGATTCGGTTCATCAAGTCCATAAATATTGCCGGCGCATTCGTTACTTCGAAGGGCATCACCAAATACTCGTAATGTCCATACCGAGTACTGAACGCAATCTTGCAAATATCCTCTGACTTAACTCGGACCTGATGATATCCGGATCGCAAATCCAGCTTCGAGAATACCCTCGCACCACTAAGCTGCTCAAATAATTCACCAATGCGAGGGATCGGGTACTTGTTCTTAATAGTCACCCGGTTTAATTCTCGATAATCGATACACATCCTCCTTGTGACATCTTCTTCTTTACTAGAAGAACTGGAGCTTCCCAAGTTAAATTGCTGCTGTGAATCCAACCCTTTTCAAGCAATTCGGTAACCTACTTCATGACTTCTTCCAACTCCACTGGTGCCATTGGATAATACGCCTTTGAGATTGGCGCTGCACCAGAAACAAGATCAATCGCAAACTCCACATCTCGTTTTGGCGATAATCCCGAGATGTCTTCGAACACGTCAATGAATTCTCGAATTATAGCCGGCGCTTCTTTCTTATCAACCGCCATCGACGAAAGAATATTGTTTGTCAGCCTAGCCCTAAACTCGACTGGCCCGACAGAACTGCTTCTTCCAGCAAAACAAGCTCCGGATGTCCGGGAATCTAGAGATTCACTTTCCTTTCCTTACAATCAATATGAGCGTGGAAAGTGCCGCGAAAATCCTTCCCAAGACAACAACAAACAAAGGGATGCACCAGAATTGAATAATTCTAATGCGAGGAAAACATGAACAAGCAAGATACCGAGATGACTTCATCCGAAGTCAAGATACTGAAGAGGATTAAGCACGGTAAACATGATTCAAGCGGGCGATGAAACAATAACTGGTAAGCAATGAAACCGAGAGAAGCAAGGTAATATAACGATCATGGAATAAGGAAGTGAATCAAGACCAGGACTCCAAGTTACTTGAATTGAGTACCGCATTGTAACCATGCTGCAGTTCATGGGTACAATTACATAACTCCACTCAAGTCGCCCAAATCCTAGTATCGGAATCAAGGAACAAGGAGAAACAATAGTGAACCAAAAAGGTTTCAAGTCGAGATGCAAGTGGTTTGCATATCGTCAAGGCGAAGGATAAAAGAAAGATATGATTCAAGAATCACGATAACAAGGTGGCAGGACATGTTCATAATCACGAGTATTCTGATTCGTGTATTTGGTCCAATACCCAACTACAAAAAGAATCAAACTCGATTAACCTATATCCTATGTCTCTGATACCAAAAGAACCATGTCACGCCCCGCTTCCCAGAGTACGCTAAGATGAGCACGTGACATAGCCAACCATGCTACCTGTGGATAGGAAAAATCCTTCCACAATCACATTACGGCTGTAGAGATATCAAAAATAGGAAAGTAAACTAAACTATCTAGTACATGTCCATGAGCCAGAATAAATGAGTCAAAAAATGATAATATGTGGAAGCAAAAGATACAATAAATGAAACACCTGGAAAGTAAAACTGCATACCAACAGGATCTTCACCGCTCAGTCTAACAGCGGCAATACTCCTGATCAATCTGCAACAAAGGTAGAGGATCTGGGCCATGCAAAACCCAGACGTCAGCGCGTCATAACATCAAGCGATGATATAAACAGGGGTAGCAATACATGCAAGTGTGAGTATAAATGATAAAACAAGCATAACAGTGATATAAGTAAGGACAGTGGGGTAATGTGTAGTGAGTAATCTAAACTAGTCTATTGGGTTAACTACTCTCAAGTCTTTGAAATCAATTTGATGAATCATCGATGTAACTCAATAGTATCCCGTACGTGCCCGGGATCACGGTGAAGATTCTCGGGCTGAAACCGAGACATGCCGCTAGGCACTAAAGGAAAAGGGGTAACGATGAATGATGTCCATGGCATCATCCCAAGGCTGGCCTAGCCTCTAAAAAGGTAATGGATAACGATGGATGATGTCAGCAGCATCATCCCAAGGCTGGCCTAGTCTCTAAAATTGATCAGTAATGGTAGCGAACTGTCGAGTTACAAGTCAGGTTTCATCATTGATTTTCCCATACCCCCAGATTATATGTATTCAAGTCAGGTATTAAATAATCATGGAGCTAATGCCAACACAGGATCAGGCAGGTACAGGTTTGTCTGAATAGACAACAGGAAATGTCCGTAGGGACAACAGGTAAAGTTTGTTGGCATTAGTAACAAGATCAGGTAACAGGTAAAGGCATGGTACATCAGGTCAAGTCAAGTAATGTTTATAGGTGTCATGTCATGTCAAGAGTTGCACGGTATCATGTCGTGTCAAGTAATAGGTGTAACAAGTCATGTCAGGGTATACAAGATGTCATGTGGGTGCTCATAATCAAACTAGCATAAGCATGAGTATACAAAACAAGCATGGGTACTAATAGAACAATAAACTGGAACATGTAATATGATATGCAAATAGGTACAGATTAAACTGTAAGGATGTACGGTTATCGATTAGAGTTAGAGTTATGGTTCCAACATTAAGTATCATACACTTAAATAAATATGGAATATTAAAATCACATTAACATGTATTAAATGACCTATTGATGCAATTATATATAAAAATAGGTTAGATGGATGCAAACGGGTGTCCGATAGGGTAGAAACTATTAAAAGGTACTGTAGGCTATGCAGATAATTATTATGTGATTTAAATATGGATGGGGGTCCTATGTATGGTAAACTAAAATGCAACGGGTATGTTTCAAGTTCTGAATCTAAAAGATATAAACGGAACATCGAACTGTTAAATTGGATCACGTGACTTTAGATTCTATCTATAGGTTTAATATGAAAATAAATAGTTATAAAATCATATAGATAGCATGTAGCAAGTTTACTTGCCTTGATCGGATCACGAAGCGGTATACGGAACGTCACGCGTCGGCGAAAAAAGTCGCGGCGCGCGCACGGTACACGGAATGAGTCCAAACAACGCACTAGGGGATCACACGGGTCAGAGATGCTTGCTGGGTCGTCGTGATCATCGTCGGCACGGTCGGATTCCGGCAACAAAAGCAACAGTGAACATATCAAGAGAAATGCACAATGAAGGTGAAGAAGATAAGAAATGCGAGGGCGACGACGACAAGGTTTGCCGGCGTGTGGGTTTCCCGGCGAGGTAGTAGTGTGCAGGGGGTTTCTTGGCCGTCGGGGATCAAAGGTTGCAGGGGAAATGCATTGTGATCTGGAGTAGTAGAGGAGAGAAGGGAGATAGGGTAACAAGAGGCAGTGACAGCGAGGGACGATCGCCGGCGGCGAGGCAGAGGCGAGGAAGGGTGCAGGTGAAGGAGGAGATGGTCGTGGTGGGTCCGTCGGGTTGAAGGTGTCGTGGGTTGTGGGGTTGCGGTTGAGGAGGATGTAGGGGAGATAACGAGGGTGAGGAGGCGACGACGTGGTGGCGGAGGCGGAGACGGCAAGATGCGGCGAGAGCGAGCAGGGTTTAGGGTTGCGAGGAGAAAGAAAACGGAATGAAGAAGACGAAGAGAGAGAGAATATAGGCAGGGAGAGAGATTTCTGAGAGAGAGAAGGAGAGAGGAGAGAGACAGAGAGGGAGGAGAGAGATCGAGAGGAGAGAGAGGCAGGAGAGAGATAGAGAGAATGAGAGAGATCGAGAGGAGAGAGAAAGAAAGGGAAGAGAGATAAACTTGTATTTTAGCGGGGATAGAGAAAGAGAGAAAAGGGAGTGGGCCGGCGTCAAATAAAGGGAAAGAATTCGATTTGTTCGGAAGGAGAGAGAGAGAGAGAGAAAGAGAGGCTGGGTAAGAAAGGATTTTATAAAAAAAAGATTTTATTGGTTAACGAAAAACTGTAAAAGATTAACCGAAAATTTTAAAGGTACAGTTAAAATAAAAATATTAATAAAATTTGAATTTTGGCGGTATACAAAATATTCCAAAATGCGCCCCGGTCGGGTTTAAAAATTCAGATTTAAAATATGAAAAATATATGCGACTTCCAAAATTCAAAATGAATGCCCGGGTAACGAAAATACATACCCCCAAGAATGGATGCACGTACGTGCGCGTAGCCATCCAAACACGTCTGTTTTACTGAACGGGACGAGAACAAGATGCATGGACGCTACCACAGGGTTAGTGGTATCAAGCAGGCTAAGAAATGCAATTTTAAATTATTTTCTGTGACCTAAAATGTTATATGATAAAAGATACGATACTAGATAAAATACCAGTATGTACTAAATATGAGATGCACGTGTCCATGCAACAAGTCAAGGTAATCTATAAATAAGAATCAAACAGGTTCAACCAAGCTGGTCGGGTCGAATGCAATATAAAAAATATAAAATACCATTCGCACCCAAAATACGTTAAATCAAGAGATATCACGAATAAAAAAATACGAGAACTGGAATTGGTATAAATGAACTCTGGTGTTACACTTATTGTTCAAACGGTGGAGAAAATTAACGTGATCCGAAATCATATGAAGGTGGCACGGGATCGACAGAAAAGTTGGGCCGATACTGGACGAAGACCTCTGGAGTTCGCAGTTGGTGATCTTGTATTCTTAAAGATATCATCGACCAGAGAAGTGATCCGATTTGGTAGTCGATGCAGGCTTAGTCATCGATTCGTGGGGCCTTTCGATATTATCGAGCGTGTTGGAGAGGTAGCTTATCGATTGGCTTTACCATCATATTTGGTGGGTGTTCATGACGTGTTTCATATATCTCAACTCCGTAAGTATGTTCGAGATGAGACACACGTCCTAGATCACTCGAAATTTACAGTAAGAGAATATTTAACGTATAAAGAGCGTCCAATGGCGATTATGGATCGACGAGAAAAAGTGCTCAAGAATAAACTTATCCCACTAGTACTCGTTTCATAGGGGAATCATTCGCACGGAGAATCTACTTGGGAATATGAAGACGAAATCCGACAGAAGTTTCCACACCTCTTTTCTTAAAATCCATATCTTCTTGTCTCTTCCTGTTCCGGAAATTTCGAGAACGAAATTCTTTTGTAGTTGGGTATAATGTAACACCCTAGTACTTTTATACTATATTTTTTTGGGTATTTCAAATCTTGCGGTAAAATTCTTTCTTATTGTAGCTATTGGATTGCGAATAATGCAATTAGTAGCTGTGATTATTATCCGACTCGACCCGCATGTTTGAAACCCAACATGGTTCGAGATTATATCAAATATTTGCTAGTACAGTGTGTCCATGCAAATCTAGAATATATATATATACATATATATATACACACACACACACATATAATATATTTTACAATCCACATATCTTTTTATAATATAATATAAAACCAAATAATATATTTTTCCATCTAGCCTTGCATGTCATAGTACCCCATATCAGGTGGTTGCGCCCATATATCATGTTCGTATTCTAAGGGTTAGACAGACTAGTATTTGGATCGCTACGTATATTTACGTAGATCCTTATTTGGGGTATATGTTTTTAATTACAGGATATGGTATCATGGTTTAAATTCTTACGTATATTCTTCATATTTAAAAACTAGATTTTGAACGGATACGGGTAATATTCGGAATAATCTGGTATAATCTGTAAAATCCCACAATATATATATATATATATATATATATATATATATATATATAGAGAGAGAGAGAGAGAGAGTTTTATTTTATTTTTAAAAAA
This sequence comes from Agapanthus africanus, assembly GCA_030015575.1. NCBI lineage: Eukaryota > Viridiplantae > Streptophyta > Magnoliopsida > Asparagales > Amaryllidaceae > Agapanthus > Agapanthus africanus. The sequence goes on along the minus strand of JASDDO010000022.1, from coordinate 750,524,067 downwards.
TTAAATTTAAATATTTATATATATATATATATATATATATATATCATCCCGTCCCAACACTCTCTCTCTCTCCCTCTATATATATAAATTATAAAATATAATAATTATAAGAACACACACACTCTCCCTCGTCTTCTTCTCCCGTCGCTAACCCGAACCCTAGCCCACGCCTCGAACCCTCTCGCCGTTGCCGCTCCTCGTCGTCGCCGCCCCCAGCGTCATCGTTATCCTCTCCCCTGCCTTGCCGTCACCTCCTCTTCTCCTCCTCCTTTCCCGACGACCACCAAGCTTCTAACCCGACAGCAAGAACCTATCAACCCCTCGTCTCCAACATCATCCCCGGAACCCGACCACCACCATCACCCCGTCACCTTCCTCCTCGTCTCTCTAGCAACCCCAGAGCACCACCACCACACCCTCTTCTCCTCTTCTGCTCATTCCCCGATCACTTTCAAAACCCCATCAGCCACCCACCTTGTCGTCATCTCGCCGCCGACCGCCTCTTCCCTATCCTTGCCTTCGTCAAGTCCAGAAAACCCCAGCAACCCCCAACAGTCACCTCCTATTATTCTTCTTCATCTTGTATTCTTCTTTTATTCTTCTTCTTCTTTCTTTTCTTTTCTTTTCTTTTCCGATCGTCTCGCTAGAGTTGCACACGTCGCCGACAATCCAGAAAACCCAGTCACCATCGTCGTCTAGCCCAGTTACCACGTCACACAGCTGCTCAGCCAGGTCAAGTCCTGCGTGCATAAGTTTTGCGTCGTGACTTTATTTCGGCGTCGGAACGTGACATCCGTATCTCGACGTGAGATTCGACCAGAGAAGTTCTAAACTTGCAACATGCTACTTTATTTATATTTACATGATTAATGATAGTATGCGTGTTTTAATATTCAGCAAATATTATCGAGTTACAGTTTTATAGTATCCGTCTGTATCCGTACTGATGATGGGATATCCAGTTGCATGCCGGAACATCACGATATTATTATAATATTATATCAGTTCAATATGTTATCTAGATTGCAATATACATGGTAATGGACGTGAAACGGTTACTACAGATAGATACATATGCATCCTGGCAATAGTTATGTTTACCATATTTCGATATTGGTTACGGTTTACATTTGGTGTTTATTTTGATTAAAATATATTGCATGACATGCTCACGACCCACTACCAGACTTGTTACTTGGATTATTATTAATGCCGGCAATCTTGACTTGTCGTCCTGACGGACATGACTTATTGTCTGCATAGACAAGACCTGTACCTGCTTAATTCTGTGTTGGCATTAGATTTATATCATCAATACCTGACTTGAATACAAAATCTTGGGGGTAAGGGGAAATCAATAATGAAACCTGACATGTAACTCAACAGTTCGATACTCCAGATACTGATCAATCTTTACGGGCTTGGCCAGCCCCGGAATGATGATGCTGACATCATCCATCTATACATGTCACATGTTTACTACTTAGCGGTATGTCTCGGATTCAGCCCGAGAATCTTGACCGTGGTCCCGGGCACGCACGGGATATTATTGAGTTATATCGACGATTCCATTAAATTGATTTCAAAGACTTGTAGAATAGATAATGTAGAAGCACAGACTCTAAGATACACATCACATACATATACCTCACTGTTTTATACCTGTGTTTATTATTTACATTCATGTTTAATTATAGCATCATATTCTGGTTATTACTATTATTTTGATATTTATGACGCACTGACGTCTTGGTTTTGCATGGTCCAAATATTTAACATAGTATGTGAGTATTCGACCGGATCGCCGATTAGTGAGGACCACCTCATTGATATAGCTCTTATGCGGGTTAGTTATTCCTTAGATATTTATTGTTTCCGCTATCATTTTCAGTTATTGTTCTTGTGGTTATTGGACATGTGATAGATTTAGTAGTTTACTGTTCTTGATATCTGATTAACAGCCGTAATGTGACTATGGAGGGATTATTCCTAGCCATAGGTAGTATGGTTGGCTCTGTCGTATGCCGTATGTACGTATTTTGGAAAGTGGGACGTGACAAACTGAATACACAACGTTGGTCCGGAATGAATAATGCCACATTCTCTTTTGATAAATTCATTTTACAAGTTAGTATTTACATCAGATATAAAAACTGTCGGTTCGCTAGCAAAAAGTCTTAATGAGCGAAATCCATCAAGAGAAGAGAAGACTGTTTTCCCCTGTACCTAAACATTGCATTTAGGAAAACATGTATAACATTATATTTTGTCATTGTACGCTAACTCTTTTGTACTTAGAGAGAGAGAGAGAGAGAACAGCAAAGTAACAATAATGCAAGAAATTATTATGAAAAGATGAGATGCAAATTATAAAAGAAATCAAGTAAAAGAACCATTTTAAAGTGCTTGAACCTAGCTTAATTGGCGTATCCAGCCATGGTAGAGCTGTTTGGAATTTGGCCTTTTTATGTGGCATCCATGGTGATAGGCATATCCTATTAAGTAAATTGCTAGGAAGAAAATTCAAACTATGTTCATGGTGACCATGACCAAAAAATTGTTTAGTCATCACAATGTCTGTCTTTTTTATATTGAAACACAGATTCCTCTACAGGATCTCAACTTGGCTTATACATATTCAAAGCTACACCTTCGTCAGAATGGCCGCCACGTAGCATCTACATGTATACCTCCGCTTCTTTGAAGGGAAAAAGAAGAAAGAAATTAGTCACAGAAATCAACAAAAAAGATCAAAAAAATTTACAACCCTTTTTTATTGATTTAATTTCCCTCCTACGGTTAGAGAGAGACCAAAATATTAGTCGTATTATATTTTAGAAAGTTAGAAATCATTTGATTAGGTAAAAGATGCCCCAAAAGAAGAAGGCATACACCTAGAGATTATTAAGACAAGAAGTTGAAGGTCTTTATTACTAATTCTCTATGCTATTAGAGAAACTCAAAAAAAAAATTAAAACTAAAAAGAAAATCCATGAACCTTAGAACTTGAAATAAAATGCCACACATACTCCCAGTCTAACGTTTGCAAGCAAACCGCAACTAGATTACACTAATAATAGACTCTTTCCACAGCACACACAATCAACCCATGAGACCTACAAATAGATTTGTTGGCAACACACAAAACTGCTCCATAAGTCTGTTTCACACTTGAATATTACAACAATATCTAACTCTTCCATCTTCCCTCGAAAAGGATTTGTGCAACTAAACATTACATAAACAAAATGGCATTCTCCTCAAAGTAATGAAATTAGTTGATAACATTAAAGATCACTGCCTGATGGCTTTTTCTCATTTTCGGTCTTTTGTGGTTGTTCTGGTGGGGGCTTCACAATAGCAAGCTGACCGCCTGCTTTGTTCGCATGTGTTGCTGCTTTGATCTCATTGCAGTGGTTTATGAACTTGCTCAGCTCCTAATCAGCACACAGTAAAACATGCAGTTGGGTCAAAATTAGTGTGAATAAATAAGTCTTGAAAACACAAGAAATATAAAGAATATAGCATTAGAGTGAATAAAGTCTTGAAAGCACAAGAAATATAAAGAAAATAGAAATAAATATATAAGAAAAAGGACACCAGCTCAAGCACAGCTAGATACTGCACATACAGGTAGAACTCTATTTTAGGTCTTAAGCGACTACTCGGTTACGTAGAGATATCAGACTAAAAAATAAAGCTTATGAGGAATTCAGTATAGTACTGAAACCTTCATATTGAGATGATACATAATTTTGATGGAGTATTCTAGAACATAAGAGGATACCAAGAAGATATCGATTTCATAGATGATTTTGCTCGACGCAGAGGTCACCATAAAAGTTAAACTGGTTTCACTCATCTTATATAACCGCATGAAGTCTGCCAAGAAATGGCAGATGCATCATCAACGTATAATAGGCAAACCAACATTCGGCTGATATGAAAGTAAAAACCACCTGGGAAATGGAAAATTGAATCCAAATTTTTATAAATAAAAAAAAGGAACAGAATCAATTAAATGACCGTATTGGGAGAACAGTTTCTGGCAGCTTAAATCTAGTATTAGGACTCGGAGCTTGGGCTTAATAAGCTCAGGTTTAAGCCCCCTTGATGACTTAGAATTCAAGTTCGTCTGTGCACCCACGTTCTTAAAATCCTACCCAATGTCCCAAATGAAGCTATTTCAAATTTTCAATCCGCCAATCAGCATTTAGTCTAGTTAAAATTTGGAGAAAAAAGGAACTACCATGGGAGTTGAAGCAATATGGTTGTCAATTTTTTATGTGGCAAATGCAAAGTATCAAAATAATTAGATCCATGGGGGAACCTTGTGAGAAACTTAAATGGAATTGAATTATTGAATATGATAGAGAACCCTAAAGAAACCGATGTGGATAGGCATTAGGATACAATTTAAGATTTCTATTTGAAAACAAATTGTAGACGGATTGATTTAGGATCATGAGGGGATTAGGCAATCTGCAGCTGACCGTACGTGCTTTAAAAGCACAAATGCTTGCAAAGATATCAACAGTGAGTTTTTTTAGTGCTTCTTTGTCTTCAATATGAGGAGAATAATGGGATTTACTTTTGATTGGTGAAAGATAGGAATTTTGGTTTAAATAGAAAAGGAGGTCTGCAAGCAGGAGAGAAGAGATCGGTACAAAGTGGTACTTAGGTTAGATGGGGAAAAAGACACAAGGACACGGGTAGTTGAGAAAGAGTCTTACAATAATAGCTTAGGGCAGTATTGACATTTCCCACCTTAACCATCCTCTATTTCAGCTAAAAGATATAATAAGGCTTGTAAAGGCCTAAAAGGGCTGGTGAATGGAAATGGAACTCGAGGGTTTAAACACTAACAAATTATAAAGGGGGCAAAAATAAATTGCAGTCCATTAGGGGCCTAAATACATGTTTCCCTCGCATTTTGTATGACGATATCCAAGGCACTCGCAAGGTTCGTATATAAATAACAGGCCAAAGGCCCTGAAATGCATGGTCTTTTCTGTGTCTGATATAGTGCAATAGCGAAAAGATACTGGATACATGCTTCAAGGCAAATAGTGCAACACCATTGACAGAAAGAAATTAGTAACTTCTCATATGGTTCGCAAGTTTGTCAAATTTGTAGACATAACTGACAAATATTAGCATGTCAAGATAGGTGGTGAGTTCTCATTAAGCGTTGATTACTTAGACGGATGTCCCTTAATGCTGGGAGACAAATTTCACGGAGGATTCATATACAGTGTCATCTTATTGAATGGCCATTCAAAATTTGTGTGGAGATGGGAAGGAATTTTGTAGTCATATGTTGTTACAGACTTGTTAAATATCTCATTGTCAGAATTGCACAATGACAAATTCTGGGGGCTAGAGAGTTACAGTGATCTTGGTTGGCGCAGCAAAGGTTACACACTCTCAGAATCAATGTATAATTGTATATTAGACAAGACTGGTCATACATGTGATTATGTTTATTGGTTTCCTAGACAACTAAGGTGGCTTGGCGCTTGTGACATGGAGTTTAGGGAAAGAGTGGAGAGAGTATTAGTCTGTTAGAGCTTCTTGAGCAAATAACCACTTCAAGCATTAAAAACAGAATTTAACAAACTGCAATAGTTATTTGCATCTGTAGCCTACTAAAAGAGAACAAAGACCACACATTTTGGTATGTCGTCTATCAAGCGAGTGGTATCCATGAACAGGCATATAGACCTGCATCCGGAACCCAAACAACCCCTGATTCCCTCCCGACTTCCTTTAGGTGGTATGGTCATGTGCTGAAATGTATTTAGAATATTTTTGGATGTTTCGGATTAAAACCCGTTGGATTTAATTTGGAATAAAAAATATCCCAAAATGCACCTATATTCGCTCAAGTTAAACCCCATAGAGATCTACATGTCAAATGTATGTTTATATATTTTTGGATAGGCTTAGAAATATTAGGAATTGAAAATAATAGATTGTTTGGATCATAGGATTAAAAAAGGATGAGAGAAATTAAAAGAAAGATATGATGAAAGGTTCAAGTTTCATGAAAAGCAAGTATGCAAGTTTAGGAAAAGAAAGATTATCTTTGAACTAATTTTTTTAATTCTGAGGGATATGCCCATTTTAGGAGTTATTTCCTATGGAGTGACTCACTAAGAACACGTCCAAACAAACCATTCCGCTGAATTGGTCCAATCCAGAGAAAAAATTGAATATGGACTTTCGATCTGATGGAAAGTGTTCATCCAAACAAGGCTTTAGTTTTCATATGCCAAACATATGGAGCAACTAATTGATATGGATGCCCATAAATTAGACAACCAAATCAAGCCATTAAGCATGTATGTTCTTATAATCTAAATTTATATAATATATAACAAAAACAAAGATGATACTATGCAGGGATAGGTCCATATAGGGTCCAACAGGTGGCAGCTAGTGTAAAAATTCAGAAGATTAATATCGGTCACAAACAAGTATCATATTTAAAAATATATGTTATACATATATATGCTAAAATAAATACATAGTGGAGCCTACCTTAGATGGTAAGTTAGTTCACTTCTATAGAGAAAATCTTATGTTCAAATTCCACTTCTTACTAAAATTAATTTTATGCTTTATTTTTCTGGTGTAGGTTTCAAAGTGTTTATGACATAAAAAAATTCATTGCTTATTAAATTTAATTTGATACTTACTTTTGTGGTGCAAGTTTCAAAGTGCATTTATAATATTAAAAAAAATTCATTGCTTGCTTAATTTAATACTTTAGTTTTGTGGTGTGGGTTTCAAAGTGTCTTTATAATATAAAAAAAATCAATATATCTTAAAGTTCTTCTTTAAAATTGTATAATGATTTTCCATAAAACGTTATTTTTATTTTACCCCCACTAATCGAAATCAATGCATTCGCCTTTGGTACTATGGAACATTGCTATGCTTTTTGGCAATATGTTTTTTAATGCACTGTGTAAAATCAACCAACAATCGACCAAAAAACTGACCCGAAGCTGAATGCTCCAAAACCTATCGAAAGCATTCGAGGGCGAACCATGTCATCCTTGAAAACCCTCCGATCTGCCACCTTTGCGGCTTCTTCATCGAATTGACGCATTCCTGTTGGATCTTTCGGGCATGCTACCGTCGAAGGTGCTCGAATTTCTCTTGTGTTTCTTCGTTGTCACTCTAAGACGAAGCGCAACAGACTTCTTAAGGTTTCTCATTTTCTCACTTCATTGTTCTAGCGCTTCAGTTTATTGAATTGAGTGAGGCGTGAGAGATTAGAGACGAATTAGGGTGAGGGTTTTAGATGAAGCCATGAAAATGAGAGAGAGGGTTGTGGCATTCTCTTTTGTTTTTGTGTCGAAATGGTTTGCATAAAATTTACAGTGAGGGTTTGGGCTATAAATTTGGACAGTTGTTATTCTATTAAGTACTATGGTATCCAATGTTTTAAAAAAATGAATTACTCGGCCGATTACATGGCTGAGTACCCATACTCGGCCTCCAAACGAACTCAAAATCAATTATTCGATCAATTATTCGGACATGGCGATTATTCGCTTTAAACGGTGATTAATCAATCTAACAAGCGTATAATCAACCGGATTACACGATCTAAGCTTCTGTTCATATAAATTCAAGCCCAAAACTAAAGAAACCCAAATCTGACCCGGTATTCTATTAATTAACCTATTACCTATTAACCCAAAATCCATATACTCCCCATACCCAATCTCAAACCCAACCACTCTATTTCAATTATGCAACTCGAGTCTCAAATCCCTCCCCATAACTAGATATCCGAGACCAACCCTCCATCTCCCTATTTGTATACTATATGTTCATATTTTTTGTAATTTATATATAATATTTATATAATTATATTAGAAATATTAATAGCCGCGCAATCTTCATATACCGATTAATCACCGAGTAATCCGATTGTGCGCTACGCGCTGGCCGAACGAATAGAAAACGAGTACGTGTATTATAACATTGATAATATTTAACCTCTATAAATGTTTTCTTTTGAGGCTTTTTTAAGAAAATACCCATATAAGGCTTCTTATTGGATACAACATCAACATGGGACAAAGGGTGCAACATGAGACAAAGGGTGCAGTAATTTAGGTAGTGGATATTATGTCTCTCACTCTCCATCCAACGAAAATCCAAGTAGCTTACATAGATCCTACCCGGTGGACAGAAAAAGAATTTTTTTTAATTTAAAATTGTACTATACTGGCGTTCTGCATGTTGCGGTGCATGTGTGTATGTTGGCATCATGAATAAAGATTCGAGAGGATTTTCAAAGAATTTAAGCTAAGATATGTATTTTGTTAAAAAAAACTATTTAAAACTTGGATTTAAGTATGTTTGATAAGAGAGTTATGATTTTATATAATATTTTCTCAAATTATGCGGATTTTTCTTATCAAGTATCGTCCTGAGAATCTAATTGGCAAGCTCAATTTTAAGTCTCTTCCTTTTGCAATAACTAGAATTTCTTAGAAACTCGTTAAAACATGTCCAAACAAACCATTCCGCTGAATTAGTCCGATCCAAAGTAAATAGAACAAACCAATGTGGACTTTCAATCTGACGAAGTGTTCATCCAAACAAGGCCTTAGTTTTTTATGCCAAACATGTGGAGCAACTAATTGATCTAGAAGCTGCCCCGATTTAAATTACCCAGCCGAATCAAGGCATTAAGCTTGTATGTTCCTATAATCTAAATTTATATAAAGAATAATGGAGGAAAGCGGCCCTAGGAGGCTTTTTTCGTTAGGCGACGTCGAAATTTACATCCTCCGCCATTTTATTCAACGATTGGCACCACCCATTTTGATCTTCATCATCTAATGTGTCGATACACTAAATTTCATGTGATTTAACACTTTTTCACCGTTGATTTAGTGGGTGCAAAATTAACTATTTACCGACAATAGAACTTTTTACATTGCTAAATCAACGGTGAAAAAGTGTTAAAATCACATGAAATTTGGTGTATCGACATATTAGATGATGAAAATCAAGATAGACGGTGCCGGTCGTCGAATAAAATGGTGGAGGATGTATATTTTGATGCCACCTAACGAAAAAGCCTCCTAGGGCTTCTTTGCTCCATTATTCTCATTTATATATATTATATAACAAAAACAAATATTGCCATGTTTTTTGGTAATGGATTTCCTATAATCTAAACTTATATTCTATATAACGAAAACAAAGATGGAAGTATGGAACTATGGAACGATGCTATGCTTTTTGGCAATGGATTTCCCAATACATATGGTGCAATGAATGTCGGATGATTTTTTCGCCTAATTCCTACTCTCATTTTCTCCCTTAATTCATACTTTACATACTCTACTATGCAATGATGGCTCATCCCAGACGTAAGCTCTTTTTGTTAGGAAGTTTTCTTCAGTTTGATGAAATTTAAATTATTTAAGCTATTTTCTTAAAGATTCTCATTGAGTTTATTTATGAAGGTAGGATCTCCCAGAACAGAAGACAAAAGTAAAAGAAACCTTGCAAAGTTAATATTTCTTCTACCATCGATTCATTAGCTTGAAATTGGACAAGTAAATTTCAACCTTTCTTGAATAAACGATTTAACTTATTCTCTGTGGTATTGAAAGCAGAATCTGATGGCATGCGGTTCTAGCGCCCAGAGACACAAAAGTGGTAAAAATGAAGAGGGGGAAGGGAAGGTGTAAAAGGCCAAGTTCATCGTTTTTAACCACTTGTGTTGCTTAAAGAACACTTCCAAGCATCAACCATCTCTAATCATATTATGTGCAGTTTATATATGCTTTTGAAAGGAAATTTACACTAAAATAAACTATAAGCATTCTTATATATTAATCAATTTAATTCAAGTTCCGTTCTTTTGGGGCATTGGCACATCTAGGGAAAGAAAATAACCACCAATCACAAACACAAACTTTGCAGTAGAACTCAAAAAATGTTATATATTCTCTGTTTATTTCATTTTAACTTCTATCAAGTAGCATAGAGAAATTAAGGCTAGAGTCGGTTCAATGCAAAAGCATTAAAGTAAGCTTAATTTAACTAACTTATGCATCAAAGTTATAGATGAACCTAATTCGAATTAATGAGAAGCAAAAACAGAAGGGAGAAAAAAATAAAATTACCCTATCAGTTTCCATCTCCTTCGTGATCTTTCCTGGCTTCACGTATCTCTTACCTATGAAAAGAACAAGAGATCAAAAACAAATTTAAAAAACAAAAATTTTTGAGAGGTTACATTATTTTTCGTCAAAATCGATACCTTTACGAGTAGATGGAGTCTTGCCATGGCGATTGGGAGGGATCGTCTTGCTCTTTTTGATTCCTTTGAATAGATTCCCCTTTTGCGTCATCCTCTCCTCTCTCTCTCGATTGATTTTTTTGGCTAGGGTTTAGAGCTCAACAGAGAAAGAGATTCTATCAATTGTTCCTCTGATGGGAATTGGCTGTTGAAAAGATGTCCTATGGGTACCAATTGGGCCCAAATAATGACCCAAGTCCTACCAAATATTGAGTGTGCCACGTGTATGGGAGTAATAGATCCGATCAAGAGAAAGAAGGATGAGAATCCAGGGCATCCTTCAAGTATGCCGTCCGTGTTCTTTTTTCTTTTCCTCTAAATGAGTAAACATATATCACTGTCATATTGTAGAATTTTTCAAGTTGTCCGGCCAAATAGCGGTAAGGATGCTGATGATGCTCAATATTGACGATCTTCAAGATCAAGACACGTGGCAGATGGCGTGTCCCAGAACTCAGAAGAAAGGGCCCATAGGGGCCGACCAGGCCATCCCTGTACTCGACCTGCAAGCACAAGCTGGCTCTCCTCAGAGCCTCCCGAAAATTGACCTCTTCGGCCTCTCGGCTCACCCCGAGCTGCCGCAGGACCAAAACTCCTCAGCCCTCTCGCTCGTCCCCGAGCTCCCCAGCCGAGGCCATCTTCCTTGTCCTCCGACCGACCAACTCCACCACTCACAAGCGTAACCGCCGCTCCGCAAATCTCGTCATGCGCATATCTCCACCAGCAGCATCCCATGTTCCACGCCATCACGATCTCCATTAACGGGCGATCCGCAATTTACGCGGGCGTGACGTTGGGAGCGTAACTGCCGGCGAGATTCTCGTGCCTATTGCTGCGTGCTGCCGCCACTATATACACCCTCATCACAGAGGGGTCAAGTAAGCCATTTTTACTCCACTTAGCCGTTACTCTGATCGGATCTCGTGCTGACTTGATCGTCGGAGGGTCCTCGGTGGTACCAAACCACCCCGGGACTTCCTTGCAGGTACTCGGCGCCACACTCCTCAAAACCCATTGAGACCCACTGTAAATCCCCGTTCTCCATCTATAAGAATTTTCCTTGTATTTTCCGAATTCCAGAGATTTACTTTCCCTCACTATTATTCTGTAGATGGTGGTAGCTGAATCCCAGTATTTATATTTTTCCAACAACCTAAAAATCAAATTAAAACTAACAAATTAATTTCTTAAACCAACCCAGCCCACTCGATCCTTTAATTAAAATCCCTAAATTCATTTCAACCCTCAGCCCAAAATTTTCTTTAACAATTAAAACCCAACCAACCCTTACTTTTCTCCCCAGCCCATTCAAATTTTACTTTACATAAATCCTTTATAAATCCGTCGGCCCAATACCTTTTCAGCCCGCACACACTTAACTAATAAATTCCCTATATATTTTTCCCTGGCCCGTTCCCTTTATTATGCCTTCAGCCCAATCCTATTTTTAAATAATTCCTTAACCCAAGTTTAAACCTCCGGCCCGTCCCCTTTAATTCCTTCCAGCCCAATCAAAATTATTTTTTGGGTTTATGCCAGCACGTTTTCCCCTACAGCCCATGATTTTATAAAAAGGAATTGTTTTAAAAATTAAACCAAGCCCAACTCCCCCTATACTGTTCACCTCCTCCTTCAAATTTCCCCAACGGCTACCTCCTGTAGCGCGCGCACGACCCGCCTCCTCCGCCGTCGCCAACGCTCGCAATTACGACGCAATACCGTTGCCTCGCCCCCACGATGCGCTCCTCTCGTCTCCCTTATCTCTTTCCCACCTCGCTCACCTCCTCGTTTTTTTCCAGTCTCCTCACCTCTCTCGCTACACCCACCGAGCCCAACCTCGAACAGCCATTGCAATCTCCACCTCCGACGACGACGACGGCAATCCCTCGGCAACCTTCGATCACTCCTCTTCCACCAGCCTCATCCCTCCACGACTTCACCCTTCTTCAACCGAGCCCCTCTCAAATATCCCCTGCACACAACCCACTTCGACCAAGCTCGGCCACCTTATCCCCTCGACGCCGACGAGCCACCCCACTTCACCTGAACCACATCTGTAGCCCTCAACACCCTCAGCATCACCCTCACCTCCCCAGACCCGACCCCCACTGCTCCCCATCTCTCCAAATCTCAAAAACCCATTTTTAAATTTCTCCCCCTCACTGTGAAACTGCACCGTACACATAGCCGGAGCGCCGCCAACCGACGCCGACCCCAGCACATCCCGGGAGACCCACAGGGCACCATTCTAGACTTCCAGCAGGCACAAAGACGACTCCGGGAACTCCGACGTAAAACCCGTGCTCGATCGAGGCTCGCGCGAACTCGTTCCGCGGCGTACGACGCGCGTTCGTGACGACACTGCTGCCGTACGATCCCGAGGCGTTCTCCAGGCAAGTGTTTACTTGCTTCATGCTAAATTATTAGTGGTACAACCCTAAAATCATATGAATTGAAACTTACCGAATAACTAAATATATTGTGACGTATGTGTTCGATGTATGATCCCAATGGAAACATTTGTCTAATTTGACGGCAACCGATACGTTCTGTTGGCCCTTTTCATGATGTATAACGTGTGCGAAATTCGCTGGAAAATACGATTGTTCGTGACAAAAAGTGATACCCCCATATATGTTGTTTAAACTAGAATTCTCTCGTACCTGAAAACGAATAAAATCACCATAAATCATATACATATTGGAAAGATGCGTTCGAGGGCTTAAATCGAAGCCGACTCGACGAACTTTAACCCTATGTAGAATATTAATGTTTTCTGTTCTGAAACCCTGAAGATAATTGGATCGGAACACGACTCTGGACTGCAGTCCAGAGCGTTTCTGATTAGTGTGTTCTGTATAAAGTCCTGCGTCCCCGTGTTTCCTGAAATCGCATGATACGGAACCTTACAGTAGTTATAAGATATTCCTGTTAGTGAAAGAAAACAAGTGGTTTCATTCCGATTCATCGCAGTTTGTTATTTTAAACTTATTTTAAAAGGGCAGAACGTAAAGCTGTTCAGAACACTTTCTGAAATGACATTTGAGATTGAACTGTGTATAACTTTCAACGTAAAGATGCGATTGAGGATCCGTCTGTTGCGTTGAATACTTTATCGAAAACTCTAAATTTCATCTAACTGTGACATCGCTAAATTCTGAGCCCAACTAGGCGCAATTCGTGTCGCGAAACAGACGTTCAGTTCTGAAATTGAAATTCCAGCCGCGAACACTTAAACTGAAACAGTTATATCTTGAAAACCGAAACTTCGATTGAACTGAAACAAATTTTGATGAATTACTGACTGCTTGTTGTATATATCTTACCTACATCATTTTTGCTGAATTCGTAACATATTAATTCGTGCAATTTATTTTAGTTCATAACATACAGAGCTTATTGGTAGCATACAATACATATATCATACCCCTGTCATATACACAGTGTTGGTGCGTGTGGATATTGCATTATCGTGTGTGATAGATGTTGGTTTAGAAGTGACGAGTACACCAATGGAAAGTGAACATTCGTGACAGTGATTGATACAGTGGATAGTGATGAAACCGTGTTATTGGTATACTTGTACACAACTAGATCAATATCATAAATAGTGTAACCTGGGGAAAAAGGGGAAATCAAAGTGGAAAGAGTATCGTATTTAGCGGGACCGTGTTTAGAGGATGATCATTCGAACCGTGATACTTATACGTGTAGGACAGGATCTAGCGATCCGGCTGACAGGGTTATGTCCCGGGCATGTGGGCCGTTGTCTCGGGTATGTACGAGACTCCTGTTAAACATGATCCTCCTTCCACTATGTGATTTCAAACATGACCTAGAGACCGATAGGAACACTTATCATATTCTGCATCATATAGTGATATAGTGATTACTTGCATTATTCTCATACCAGTATTACCTCATTTACCTGTTCATCCGATTATAATAATATTATTATTGTGTCGCTCTGACGACCTGAGTATGCATGCTCAGATTCTACGGGAGGACCAGCACAGGAGACGGATCTATCCTTTGAGTTCACGGAGATATAGTTTGGTGTACCTTCTTCACTTACTGCTTTCCATAAAAGAGATTGTGAGATTGAACTTGGTTAGTTATTGTTCTTATTATCTGTAATCTGTGAACAATGAAATTTTAATGTAATAATTTAGTGATGTGATTCCTTTAATACTGTGCTTTATTTACTGATTACCATGTAATGCTAGAAGCCGAAGTGTGACTACGGCGGGATGATTCCTTAACCGTAGGAGCATGGCTGGCCTAGTCATCCCTCATTTCCGTATTTTGGGAAGCGGGGCGTGACACCCACACGCAACAGGAGATCACCTTCAAGATCGACGGAAGACAACGTCTGACGGAGACCCGAAAAGGTCCTCCATCAGTTGGCGCCGTCTGTGGGAACTTAAACTCCATAAAAACAAAGTTGGCCTTCCGATCTCCATCCACATGGCAAGCGATCGCACTGAAGATCCAAGCACCCGCTACCACCTCCCTCTCAACGGAGGCGCGGGTGAACTCCCACCGAATGTCGTCGACTCCTCCACCGGCCACCGCCTCGCAGGCCCTTCGATCCATCCCATTCAACCTCGAAGCCCCACGTCGGAGAGCCTCGCCTCAAGCCTTGCCGCCCCCTGCCCCTACCGAAGCGGTGGAGGTCAGCTCGCCTGCTTCCAGGCATGACCGGCATCCCCCCTCGAAGGGGTCGCGCCCACAAAGCCTGCCAAGACAGCTCGAGGACCACCTTACCGCGGGGCCCAAGGGACCTCACTGGAAGGAACCGGGGCCCATCAAGAACTGCGGTCATGACGACAGGGTGCCAGTCGAGCTCGCGCGAGACTCGGCACCCCACGTCGGCGACGGACACCGACGGGCGCCCGAGCAAAAAGGCCAGGGGCCATGAGCCTATCACCTTTGACGACATGAACTTCCACGGCATATCCATGCCCCACAACGACCCTCTGGTGATCACGGCCCGAATCCATCGGTACGAGGTCCACCGGATACTTGTCGACTCGGGCAGCTCGGCAGACATCCTCTTCTACAACTGCTTTCTGCGCATGTGGCTCACCCCAGCAGACTTGAAACCGACCTCCCATGTCCTTTCCGGGTTCACCAACCACTCCATCCCGGCGGAAGGGATGGTCACCTGTTCAACGTCGAGGAGCCCGGCCGCACCCGTACATTGCCTGTGGACTTCATCGTAGCAAAGGTCCCATCGGCCTACAACGTCCTCCTCGGCCGCCCGACGCTGAACTCCCTCCAGGCCCAGATATCGACCTACCACCTGGCGATGAAGTTCCCTCTCGATCAGGGCGAGATAGGTCGGGTCTACGGAAACCAGCGGGTCGCGAAGGTATGCCTTACCGAAACATTTTCGTCCGAGCAGCAGGCCGACGACACTGAGGTAAATAACGACATCAAGGGTTCTCTGGACACCCGAGACGAGCGGAAGGAGGTCCGGGGGACGCCGGTCGAACCACTGACCTAGGTGCCCCTGACAAAAAGGGACGATAAAAAAACAGTCCAGGTCGGATCGCTCCTGACAGGGGCTCAGCGAGACGACCTGGTCAATTTCCTCAGAAATAACTCCGACGTCTTCGCCTGGGCGCCCGCTGATATGCCTGAGATCGACCCCAAAATCATCTCCCACAAGCTCGGGGTTGATCCTGCGGCCCGACCCGTCAGACAGAAAAAGCGAAGCTTCGCCCCAGTCAAACAGAAGGCTATCGAAGATGAGGTTGATCGACTCCTCGCCGCCAACTTCATCCGGAATGTACCCTACTCGGAGTGGCTGGCGAACGTAGTTCTGGTCAAGAAATCAAGCGGAAAGTGGCGCATGTGCGTCGACTTCACCGACCTCAATAAGGCCTGCCCCAAGAACAACAACGCTCTCCCTCGGATAGATCAGCTCGTCGACAGCTCGACCGGCCACGAGCTGTTGAGCTTCATGGATGCTTTCTCCGGCTACAGTCAGATCCGTATGAATCCGGAAGACGAAAATCTCACCGCATTCACAACGGACCGGAGGGTATATTGCTATAAGGTGATGCCCTTCGGCCTCAAGAACACCGGAGCCACGTACTGTCACACCCCGCTTCCCAAAATACGGAATACGAGGGGTTGACAAGGCCATCCATGCTCCTACGGTCGAGGAAATATCCTGCCGTAGTCACACTTCGGCTTCTAGCTTTACGTGGTAATCAGTAATCAATGCAAAGGTAATGAGAAATGCAGTCACTAAATCAAAACAAATACAAAGAACTAACCAGATAGAGATCAAGGAAGTATAGCTCTGGGTAGCTGATCAAGATGTCCGCAATATCCTCGAGGTACGTCAGGTCCTGGTCCGAGCTAAATCCACTTCTCACTCTGAGCATGCATACTCAGGTCGTCAGAGCGACACAATAGCAATAAATATAAATACATGTGTAACAAGTGTAATAATGATGAATATGAAACAATAAGCATGAAGTGATGATATGATTATTGTCACGCCCCGCTTCCCAGAGTGCGCTAAGATAGGCACGTGACAGAGCTAACCATGCTACCTGTGGATAGGAAACATCCCTCCACAGTCACATTACGGCTGTCTAGAGATATCAAGAACAGAAAAATAAAAGAAACTATCTAGTACATGTCCATGAGCCAGAATAAACGAGTCAAGAAATAATGTGCGGAAGCAATAAATCCAAAAAGCAAAACCATCTGGAAAGTAAAACATAACTAAACTGGATACTAACTGGATCATCACTGCTCGGCCTAACGGCGGAAGTACTCCTGATCAGCCTGCGACAAGGGTAGAGGATCTGGGCCATGCAAAACCCAGACGTCAGTGCGTCATAATATCAATAATTCTAAGCAAGCAGGATTTAATAAAATATGCAGGCATGAAGTATGAACATTAACAAGTCATCAGTAACAAGTAAACAGTAACATGAATATAGATCAGTGAACAGGATATAAACATGTGAAGTGCAATGTGTAGTCTAAACTGTGCTATAGGGTTATCTACTCTAAACTTATTCGAAATCAATTAATGTAATCCTCATCGTAACCCATCGGTCTATGTCCCGTTCATTCCCCACGGGACCACGGTAACAAGATATAATAGACTGTGAGTCTATGTCCCGTTCATACCCCACGGGACCACGGTAACATGATGTAATAACCCTTTGAGTTACGTTCAGCTACATTCTTGATTTCCCCATACCCCCAAGGTTATGTGTGTAAGTCAGGTATTGATAAATCTGGAGCTAATGCCAACACAGGATTAAGCAGGTACAGGTTTGTCTGTATAGACAACAGGATATGTCCGTAGGGACAACAGGTCAAGATTTGTCGACATTAGTAACAAGATCAGGTATCAAGTCAAGCTGTGGTACATCAGGTCATGTCAGGTAGTGCACATGTATTAAGTCATGTCAAGTAGTAGTGTATCAGGTCATGTCAAGTAGTGCACATGTGTCAAATGGATGCTCATAATCAAACTGTAGCAAGTATTGAATCAAGGTGAAAGTACGGATGTACAATAAAAGTATGGATGCACAAATATCAATTAGGGGTCGCATCATGACTAAGTACGATGCACAATTATCAAGTATGGTGCACTAATACAACAGTAACATGAAATAATATGGTCTCGACGTGCAACTAGATATGTAATAAACCGTACAGATACAGACGGATACTATAAAACTGTAAATCGGTAAAATTTGCTGAATATTAAAACACAAGCACTATTATTTATTAAATAGATATTTATATAATAATATTAACATGGATAACATATTCAAACCGATTAATAACTATAAAAGTGGTATTGATTAACCATGCACAAGAAAGTTCCGTTCAAAAATTCAGCGTCACCCTAATTTGTAAAATAGCTTAAAAATAACAAACGTTCTCCAAAAGGAACGTGTCTTATACCAAAACAAAGATAATTTAATAAGATTTTCATTTTTATAAGTAGAAGTATCTCAGGTTGTTCCTACAAAAATCTATGAACATTCGAAATTGAAAGTTTGCTGCTGGAATTTCCCTGGACAGCAGTTTAGAGATATTTTCATTTGCATTTTACGTTATTTAAAAAAATTATTTTGCAAGTAAATATTTCATAGAATTATAGTATTCTTAGTTAGCTTCGTAACAAATTAAAGAACGTATACTGATAATTTTTCTATGATTTATAATGAATTTTATAAGATAAGGTGTACAGTAAATTTCAGATTTGTCGTATCCGCTTTGCAACGACGTTTCATGTGTAAACTATAATATTTTCAAACTATATTCTGTATAACATTATAAAATGCAGATTATAAACTAATTAAAGATAATAATAAGAAATATTACGACGATATATATTTTAAATGATATGGATGCAAACGGGTATCCGAAAACGGTAAAACTTTAATATGGATATACAGTGCAATCAACATGTGATATTTTTATTCATATGAATGCAAAATAAGATACATAGCATGTACCAAGATGAATTAACATGCGACTAGATATGTAAATATTTATACGGATGCATACGGATGTCCGAAGACAGTAAAACTGTAAAATGGTAATGTGGGATGCATAACTAAACATTATGTGATGTTATTATTCAAATGGGTGCAATATATTGTAGTCTAGCATGTAACAAGATAAATTTGCATGCACTAGATACGAAATAAATTATACGGATGCAAACGGACGTCGTAAAATAGTAAAATGATAACAGGGGATGTACAATACACTAAACATGAAATATTATTATTAATATGGATGTAGTATATATCATAACATGTAGCAAGATAAACTTGTCTCGATCGAATCACACGACGGATACGCACGGCACGTCCGACGTCGGTAAATCGTCGCAACACACACGCGGCACGTGGTACGGGTCCAGGCAAGGCAAGAGGGTGATCACACAGGCAAGGTATGTTCACTGGATCACTCGGATCGTCAGCGACGAGCACGGCTCCGGCGGTGATCACCGGAATCAAGAAACAAGATCAAGAAAAAAAAGTAAGAAGAAGAGGCTGTGTATTAAATAAGGAAGAAATAAATAAATAAATAAATTATATATATATATATATATATATATATATATATGCAAGGGAGAGAGAGAGAAAAAGGGGTTGTTAGTTTGTTAGGAAATTAGTTTAGATTTAAATTTAAAAAAATCTTTTATTAGTTAACTAAATTTTAATTTGTATCAGTTTATAAAATTAATATTATATAAATAAAATTTGATATTCTGGTAAATACAAACATAGTCCAAAACATGCCCGGGTCGGGTCTAAAATTCAGTTTTAAAATACGAAAAATATACATGTCGATCAAAATTAAAGTTGGATATCCCGGTAACGAAAAAATGCATACCCCCAAGAACGGATGCACGCACGTGCACGTAGCCATCCAAATAAGTCTGTTTCACTGAACGAGACAAGAACAAGATGCGCGGATGCTACCATGGGGTTAGGGGTATCATGTAGGTCATGCAATGTATTTTTAAAATATTTTACGAGACTTAAAATATTATATGGTAAAAGATGCAAATGCTAGATAAAAAGCGAGTATGCAATAAACATGAAAATGCAAAAATCTACGTAACAAGTCAGGATAATTCATAAACATGAATCAAGACAGGTTTCAAGCAAGCGGGTCGGGTCGAATGCTAATACTAACGTAAAAATACTACTCGCACCCAAAACACGATGAATCAGAAAAATACCATAATTAAATAAATACGAGAACTGGAATTGGTATAAATGAATTAGGGTGTTACATTATACCCAACTACAAAAAGAATTTCGTCCTCGAAATTCCAAGAACAAGAAAAGATAAACAATCAAGAAACTATAAGAATAAATATGGAAACTTCTGTCGAATTTTATCTTCTCGTTCCCAAGTCGATTCTCCGTGCGAGCGATTTCCCCAAGAAACTAGTACGAGAGGGATAACCTTGTTCTTAAAGACCTTTTCTCTTCGATCAACAATCGACATCGGTCGTTCCTCAAAGGTTAAATCCTCCCTTACAGTCAGCTCCGAATGATCCAGCACGTGTGTTTCATCTCGAACATACTTACAGAGTTGAGATACATGAAACACGTCATGAACATTCGCCAAAGATTGTGGTAATGCCAATCGATACGCCACTTCTCCAACACGCTCCAAAATCTCGAAAGGCCCCACGAATCGAGGACTAAGCTTGCCTCGACTCCCAAAACGAATCACTCCTCTAGTCGGTGATATCTTCAAGAATACCAGATCACCAAAAGCGAACTCTAGAGGTCTTCTCGATGTGTCGGCCCAACTCTTCTGCCGATCTTGTGCTGCCTTCATGTGATTCCAGATAGTATTAACTTTCTCTACTGTTTGCACGATCAAATCCGGTCCCAACAATTTTCGTTCTCCAACATCGTCCCAACAAACAGGTGAACGGCACTTGCGACCATACAATACTTCAAATAGAGCCATCTGAATAGTCGCCTGAAAGCTGTTGTTGTAAGAAAACTCCACCAAGTGTAGATGATCCTCCCATGAACCCTCGAAATCTAACATGCATGCTCTCAACATATCTTCAAGAGTTTGGATCATTCTCTCCGACTGGCCATCTGTCTGAGGATGATAAGCGGTGCTAAACTTCAATCGCGTCTCCAAACTTTCCTGAAAACTCCTTCAGAAGTGTGATAAGAATCGGATGCCACGGTTGGACACGATACTTACAGGTACTCTAAGCAATCTCACAATCTCCTGCATGTACTGTAACACCCGGCCCCTTTTATACCAAAGACCGTATTTTGTTACTTAGAATTCTCTTTATTCTTAATTAGGAATTATTTATTTTATTTATAAACTAATTATTATATTTTAGTTTTCAAAACCCGTTGAACCCAAACCCTAATTCTAATTACTTTTCCAAACCAATCCCAAGCCCATTCATGTATCTTTTCATACACTCAATTCCTTTTAATTATCCTCGGCCCAAAAATCTTTCCGGTCCTCTCTCTATATTTTCCCTTTAAATTTCCCATTTAAATTCCAAGCCCGGCCCCATTTCCTTTTTCCATTTTCCTTTAAGTAAATTTCCTGCGGCCCCAGAAATATTCCTCACAGTTTCTTTATAATTCTGTTTTCATAATTTTGCAGCCCAAAAGCAGCCGAGCCCATCCATTCTTTCTTTTATCCTCAATTTTCCATATATTTTTCCCCAAGCCCAGAATCCTTTCTTTTCTTTAATCCTTCTCGTTGGCTCTAACCTTGGCCCATCCCAGCTCAGCCTGGGCCCCCTCTCATTTTATTTAGCTTGTTATTTTTTCTTTTTAAATACGCCGGCCCGGCCCGCTCCCGCGTCCCTCTCTCCAAGCCCACGCTCGCTCCCTCAACCCGACCCGCTTAGCTCCTGTACATCTTCCTCTAACGGCTCTCTCCCCTTCGCGCGCGATCCGCTCCCTCCGTCGTCGCCCTCGCTCGCGCGAGCGTTACCCACGACGCGCGCGTTTTCCCCCACGACCCTCTCTCCTATACCCACTACTCCCTCTTCCTCGCTCGCTCCCTCCCTCGTTCTCGTTTTCCTCCCCTTCTCGCTACACTCCCGACCCTGGCACCCATCACAGAACTCCTCCTCTCTTCATCCGCCTCCCCCCATCGTCAACGCCCTCGCCTCCTCACCACCTTCCCTCTCCCTTCTCTGCCACCATCAACCAGCACCCAAACCCACAGCCGAGCTCGATCCCCTGCACCCAAGCTCGACATCCCCTGCGCCGACGACCGGTGGGCTCCTCGTCTCGTCGTCGACACATCTGCATCTCGTCGACGCCACCATCAACGTCGTCACCCTCACCTCCTCGTCGTCATCCGAGCACCCCACTTCCTGTCTCTCTCTCTCTCTGTGTGTGCTTTCTCTCTCTCTCCCACTCTTTGTTTCTCTCTCTAAACTCACTTACACATACTATCCCTCTCTCTCCGAGCCCTCTCGCTCTCTAACTCTATCACTCTCTGCCTCTCTCTGAGCTCTCTATTTCTCTCTCAGTTCTTATTCTCTCCCTCTCTGTCACCCTCTATCTCTCTGTCCCTCACCCTCTGTATCTCCTTCTCTCTCAGTCTCTCTCTCTCTCTCTCTCCCCTTCTCACTTTCTCTCTCTCTCTATACTCATCCCGAACGCCTCACTGGAACCCCGCCAGCAAACACCCTCGTTCCCACAAGTCGATTCGTGACCACCGCAAAATATTCAAGCTTTGGCATTTCATCGAGCACTTTTCGTACACCATCGATCCTTGCGGTCTCGGTCGTCGCCGCTGCTGCCATACAACCCCAAGACGTTCTCAGGTAAGTTCTCTACTTGTTTCATGCTATTCTATCTATATTACAAATTAACATCATATATAAATTATGCTTTGCCTTTCCGTTAAATTGTTCGATACAACTGTTCGATACTTGTTCTCTTAGGAAATCTTTATCAAATTTGACGGAACGGGACGAATTACATTGGCCCTTGTAGGGATGGATAACGTGTACAAATTTCGCTGGAAAATTTGATCGTTAATAGCCAAAACGACTGCCCCCAAGTTTAATCGTAAAACTGTAATTTTATTGCATCTGAAAACCGTTAAATTCACCATAAATCATATACATACTAAAATGGTGCGTTCGAGGGCTCAAATCAAAGCCAACTCGACGAACTTTAACCCTATACCAGTTTCCTAATATTCCTGTACTTAAATTATGATGATATTCGTATCGGAGTGCGACTCTGGACTGCAGTCCAGAGCTACTCCAATTGTTGGTTGCTGTACCGTATTGGATGCCACAGGATTTCCTTAACTCGTAGGTTGCGGAACTCCACTGTTTATTATAGATAAATCTGTTAGCTAGACAACACAATTGGTTTCATTCTGTTTCGTTACCGTTTGATATTTAATCTGTAATTTATTAGATCGGGATATATAACAGTCCCAGCAGAATCAGAACTGACGCATTAGGGTTAAACATTGTATATCTCCTGACGTCAGACGCGATTGAAGATCCGTCTATTGCGTTGAAAACCTTACTGAAAACCCTAGAATTCATCCAACTGTAGCGTCGCTAAAATCCGATCCCAACTGGGATTAAAATGCGTTGCGAAACGGATTTCTGATTCTGAAACCGGATTTCCAGCCACGAGCGCTTAAAATGAAATGGTTATAATTAGCAATCCTGGAACCCGATTGGCATGAAACCAAATTTGATGGATGGACAACTGAACATACTAAATACCACCTGTTTATCGTTTCGCTAAATTATACACGTACTTTTCATGATAAATTGTGCAAGTGATAGAATACTGTTTTTATGACATCTTGATCGTACTTCATATACTGTTTACGTATCATATCATGCCCATAACATTGTAGTGATAACCTAGTGATATCGTGCATTTACCCAGTGTTAGTTTCTAGCGATGATTGTGGCAAGTACGTCAGTGTTCGTGTATTCGTGATTAAGTGAAAGTGATACGTACTTGTACACAATCAGTGACCCTATTATTCTATTGCATTGTCGACGTCTGTGGGATGCGTGTACGTGTGACTATAAGTGGTATGGGACACTTATGGAAGCGCTTGCACGGGTGTCACAGATAAGGCATCCGACACTGCCATTTATCTTAGGTATTAGTCGGGACGTGCTTGATGGAGGTCCTGCCTCCAGTTCTCGCGCAGACTTGTCACGGATCGATTAGTATTTAGGGTTGTGGTTAGCGTTTGATGTAGACCACGGGGTGTGGGGTAGTTTAAGTGTGAGTTCAACAGAATCTCGGGAGTCCCATGCCGGCTTATATATTTAGGGAGTTATATGGAAATTTACAGGGTACGTGATATATACACCGTGATATTCTTGTTACATGTTGGGCCCGTGGTCCCTTGCCCTTGGGTTCTACCCTTGGGTGGAGGACACTCGCGAGTGGTTGACTCTCACACTTGGACTGACGATAGGCTTAGTGACCTGTACAGTGAGACTTAGAGACTGATAGGGATACTGGCATTTTATTCCTTATATACTGTGTTGGCATACATGACATATCGTTATACTGCTTTACTGTTCCGCTGCATTGATTACTGCACCTTCATATTCATGCTGTCGTTGATTTACTGTTATTCATATCCATTACCACTGTTAGAACTGTCACTTGATTTTATATATATTATATTGCTATTGTGTCGCTCTGACGACCTGAGTATGCATGCTCAGTGTGAGGAGAAGATTTAGCCTGGATCAGAACTAAACGTGCATCACAGACTTCTTGACTTGCTATTCCGAGTTACATTCGTTTGTTCCACTTCAGGTCAGTTTATATTATTGTATCTTTCAGTTACTGCATTTCTCATTACCTGTGCATCATTTACTGTTTACCATGATAAACTAGAAGCCGAAGTGTGACTACGGCAGGACATTTCCTTGACCGTAGGAGCATGGCTGGCCTTGTCTACCCCTCGTATTCCGTATTTTGGGAAGCGGGGCGTGACATGTACCGTTCTGCTAACGCTTCCGTTGATTGACCAACTCGAAATGGTATGAAATTAGCTGCCTTGGTCAATCGATCAACAATCACCCAAACTGCATTATTGCCTTTCGGACTCCGCAGTAAAGCTGTCACGAAATCCATGGTTATATGTTCCCACTTCCATTGAGGAATCGGAAGTGGTTGCAATAAACCAGCAACTCTTTGATGTTCAGCCTTAACTTGCTGACACACCAAGCACTTCGCTACAAAGCGAGCAATCTCCCTTTTCATGCCTTCCCACCAGAAATCCTGTCTTAGATCACGGTACATCTTCGTGCCTCCTGGATGTACGGAATATGCGGAACTGTGCGCCTCCTTCATAACTTCTTCGCGAATGTCTCCTTTTGGCATACACAAACGGCTACCATATCGCAACGAACTATCTTCATGAATTAACAAGTCCGTACGAAGTCCAGTTTCAACCTGTTCTCGAAACTTCTGCAATCTTGGGTCCTGCGACTGCGCTGCTTTAATATTATCGACCAACGACGACTGTACTTGCAACTGAATCAACTGTCCCGAAGAATGCGGTAGCACGATCTCTGTTTCCCCCAATCAGAGCAAAGCTCTGTTTTAAAAAATGAAAATGAAACGACGCTTCTACTTCTCCCAATTAGAGCAAAGCTCTGTTCAGATTCCAAGATTTGGGATGAAGCGACGCTTCCTTTTCACAAGGAAAGAGCAAAGCTCTGTATTAAAAAATCTAAAGTAAAACTTGAAGCAACACTTCAGATTTCTTGCGCTGCGCGCAGAGCGCCACGTGTCTAAAACAGACATGCCAGCGCCAGGAGCGTTGCGCCCAAGGCAGCGCACCCCCAATCAGAGCAAAGCTCTGTTTCAAAATTCAAATTTTAAAATGAAGCAACGCTTCAGATCACTTGCGCTCTGCGCTGCGCGCCACGTGTCAAACAGTGGCACGCTAGCGCAGTTGCGCTGCGCGCCACGTGTCAAACGCAGGCGCGCTAGCGCAGTTGCGCCAGCACTGGAATTTAAATAATAAATTATTAATTAATCAGAATTAAAATTCTAGAAAAATCTTTCCAATCTTATTAAAATAAGAAGATTATCTTCTGTAAAACGGAGGCCTTAGGATCAAAAATCCAACGGTAGGGAAATATCCCCAGATCAATCAGAGAAAGATCTCTATAACTAACCTAACAGATCAATTGGCCCTATATAAAGGCCCCTAGACTCCAAGTCTCACACATATATAGAAGAGATACAGAAGAGAGATAACCCTCTGCAAACTTTGAAAAAAACTTAAAGAGAAAGAAAAGACAAGCCTTTGAAGAAAGAAGATCATATTCTTCATCTTTAAAGATAAAGAATTTAATTCTTGAAGAACAGAGATGAAAATATCTCACAAAAAGAAGAATGCTCTTCTAAAAAGATCAAAGATCTAAGAACAAGATCAAGATCTTCAATAAAAAAGAAAAAGGATCAAAGAAAGATCTAATCATAAAAAATTTAAAGAAGTAATTTACTTCATTCACAGATCATTTGATCTATAAAGGTACAGCCTTTTGTTGAGAACAAGAACTTTGGTTCTTGAATCTTGAGGTAAAACCTCTTTTGAGAAAACAAACAACTTGTTCTTCGATCTTAATTTGATCAAGATGCGCTCTGCGCTATTGGACAGTGCCTTGCACTAATGAAATGCGCCTTTGCGCTCCTTGGATTGGCGCACTGCGCTAGAACGCGCCACGTGTCAACCACAGACACAATCTGCGCTTTGCGCCTCTAAAAATAGCACACTGCGCTCTTGGACTGGCGCACTGCACCAGAGCGCGCCATGTGTCATTCACTGGCGCAGCGCACTCAGAAAGCACAGTGCGCTAACAGACTTGCGCTTAGCGCAGAGCGTGACACGTGTCACTTTCGCATGCGCTAGCGCATTGCGCTCCTTAATTGGCGCAAAGCGCCTGACAAGCCACGTGGCGCACTATCAGACCACTATTTTGCTCCTGATAAATGCTATGCATTTAATTATAGAGCCCAATGCTATGCATTATTAAAAGGGCCGAGCCCAAATAAAGGCTCAACAGCCAGAACAATGAAATGTTCAACTCATATCAGTTGAGCCCATATGCTCATAAACCTTCAAACAGATTTTAGTCTCAAATTGGACTATAGATCTCCCAACCAACATTGGTTCAAGGGTACATCTCTGAACTCCTCTGATATTTGTCGTTGTAATCCTTCAACGCCTTCAGAGAGGTGACGGGTCCCGGCAGCCATACATTCCACAGACAACAATGGACCACCATGTCCCTAAACTGGCAATCGACCGAGATGTCCGTAAACTAAACGATAGAGTCTAAATACTCTTTTGTTGGATCTAAATGATCCTGTTAAGTTGATCTTAGTCTGGAAATTAGACTAACGTATCCTTAACAAACGTTTAAGTTGATCTTAGTCCAAAATGAGACTAACGTATCCTTAAACCAAAACCCCAAACCCAAATCTAAGAAAATACAGATTTGGACTAATCCACGTCCTACGGGCGACAACATAAATTAGTCTCCGTATACAATCCACGGGCAACCACAAACAAAACAAACACCCACGACACGAAGTGACTATCTGGAGAAGGAGAAAGTTGTTACAGTGATGCGGTAGCGTAATTAACTGCAGGGGCTTGCGCCTGCAGGGAAGAGCGTCCCCACAATCAAAAACCTCTCGAACAAGGGGGAATCTGACGAAGTCTGCTACATCGGCCGCATCCGTTTAAACTTTCGATACATGGTGCCATAAATCAACTTGGCATCTTCGGAGAGGTGGACGGATAGCACCTATTAGCATCTGCCCCCAGATTCAGGAAAGACAGTCCGTCTTCCCGGATTCCGGCGGTGAACAGATTCTGGCACGCCCGGTGGGACCTTTTCCTCTTTCCACTCCACACTTCGTGTGTCGTGTTCGCGAACGAATCGCGATTTGCTATGGTTGCTTGTGGATTCGAGATACTTAGATTTGGTGTCTTGCTCCGTGAAAAAAACAGAAGATCAATGGCTTCAAACTGCACTACCTGCAACTGCAACTCTCACTCCATCCTTACTGGAGGAGTGACTTACGGGCCCCAAGCGGCCTCCCTTTTCAAGATGCCAGTGGAGCAGATGACTCAGGCCACCACTGGACTATTCTTCGGGACAATACTCCCACCCATGAGCTTCAATGCCCCTGTCCCGTCACAAGAAGCTCCCAAGAAGTCGGTATTCGATCGGCTTGCTATTACTGCGGCCCCTCTCAACGGGTCGCCCAACTCCACTGCCTCGGTTTTTAATAGACTGGGTCAAAACTCCAATGGGCCCGTGAAGAAACCCACAATACCATAAGGTGTTATCCTCAAGCGGATAGCCATTCCTGCTCATGAAATCATCAAGGCTGCTTCCCCTGCTCGGAAGTTTGCCTTCGATAGGTTGGCTATCCCCATTCAACGGACGTCAGTCTTCAATAGGCTGACAACGACAACTTCTGACCAACATAGTGGGCATGAGGAAGTCACTCCTACAGCTAAGATAATCCCAACGGCTCGACACGCTCGACGTCGCCACTGGCGCCGAGTAAGGAAGGCTGGGGGCAACTCTCCCTCTGGATTAACTCTACCAGCCCCAATGGTGGAAATTGATGCTGCTGTTCCAATTGGGAACAGTTTTGAACCGCTAAGGAGAGCGCGCAAAAACTCTCCGACTGCCGTGCTGAAGAGATCTCTTCCACCCGTGGAGAACGCTACTAAGGTGAAGCTAGAGCAGCCCCCTCAACGGCTGTCCTCTAAAATTTACAAAGTTTGGCTACAGGTCCAGGACTCGGTGATTGATCAAGATTACTCTCGCCGACAGAAAAAGTTGAAAGTTCGGCGAGAAGAAGACCATCCTGTCAAGCCACAAAAGGCGATAGCTACTTGGGTGCCCACTGCCACGGCCCCCTCAACTTCGACCGCTCACAAGAGGAGAAGGCCAGAGAAAATCCCTGAGTCTGCGACGAATCGCAAGACCACTGAACCTAAACGCCCTAAATCTGGGGGCATGGTGGTGCATACCGTCTATATGGCATCCGGAAAAGAGGACAACCGTATCTTCACAGGTCATCGACCGCTTACGCGATCAGTGACTAAGGCTCAGGAACAACAACAGTAGAAGCTTCAAGAGATGCTGACTGCAATGGCCGCACTCACTGGGCCGAAAGGAACTCCAGAGACCTCGGAGCAGCGTTGGGAATAAGAAACTGACGCCAAGTTTCTTCGGAGAATCCTCGAAAAGAAGGACAGATAAGCAGCAGAACAAGCTGCCAACATAAAACAAATGGCGCTTCTTTTCCAAGACATGGTCGGGATGATGTTACAGCCGGATCCTCCAGCCGAAGACCCTCCGATCATTAGTGAAGATGATAGAGAGGAGACATCTAATCCTCCTCCGGCTCTTTCAGCAGCCAAGGAGGAAACCATTTCCAAGGCCGCACTGGATGACTATATAGCTCAGCAAATACGAGCTCACCAGGCGAATGAAGCGGCTGGCCAAATTGTCAAGACCGGACGACCCTATCCGGGCTGGTATGACCAAATCAGTTACCCGTCGGGATATAAGATCCCTAAATTCCATGTATATAAAGGGACGGGAAACCCGCACCAGCATGTCGCTCAATTCAGGGCCTTATGCGGCAATACTGGAGGCGACGACAAACTTCTACTTCGCCAGTTCATCGGTAGTTTAGCAGACACAGCTTTTGAATGGTACTCGGAGCTTCTCGACGACTCCATCAAAACGTTTACAGAAATGGAGTTGTTATTTACCCAGCCATTCGCGAGTGCTAGTGAACGCACCCCGATAACGGCATTGATCAATGCCAGGGTAAAGCCAGGCGAGACGTGGGTCCAGTACGCTATCCGATGGCGGAATCTGTGGTCAAAATGAGAATAGCAGATCGAAGAAGCACCTGCGGTAGGTATGTTTATGGGTACTCTTGACCCTCAGTCGACTATCTCCCAATTCATGATGTTTTTCAAGCCGACGACTTTCCAGGCCTTGATTGACAAGTTGGCCCAAATGGATCAGATGGGTCACAGACCATCTCCTTCAAAGACGGATCCTCGGCATGAAAAGGGGAAAGGCAAAGCAACTTTCATCGCTAATACTCAACAACAGCCGAGCAACTTAAAGCCGGTTGTCCGTCAAAACAATATGCATCCACACCCATCCCTCGAGGAGAGACTAGGACGTCCTTACTCGTTTCCCCAAGATAAACGAGGAGACTGTTCGAGCTGGCAGTGCGCAACAGACTCATCAATCTGCCGGGTCCAAAATGTCCGCTGCAGCCAGGCGATCTCAACAATCCTAATTACTGCCCTTACCATCAAGCAGTAAGCCATCCAATCGAAAATTGCTTTATTTTCAAAGGCTGGATTGAGGACCAGTACCTACAAGGCAAGTTTGCGCTTTCTGAGAAGTAGAAGGTAAACCCACCACAACCGCACACTCCTAAGAAGACGGACACACCGGGGGCATCGTGCTCTTTTGTTGAGGAAACTCCATGGGAAGTCGTTCTTTCGGCCAAAACCAAAAGGATGCTGAATGATCTCCAGACATGTCCGGCGATCAAGTGGAAGAATCCGCTTGAACCCCAAATCGTCGAAGGAATGCTGAAGCCGCGCCCAACTCCAAAGATTGGTGGTGATAGCCAAAGCTCGCGCACCCAGCCGTCAAAGTCTTCGAAGAAGAAGGAGAAGACCCAAAAGCCTGTGAAGTTGGAGGACAAGCGCACGGATCTGCAAAAACATAGTGACGCACTGGAAGAATATAATCAGAAGACGTGGACCCCAGTCACACTCCGAGAATTCCTCAGCCACGTCCTTGAGGATGGAGATGATGACAAAGACTCGTCGGATGAACCTGAGGATTATGTAGCAAGCTGCCATGTGATCTCTCACTCGTCGATAGACGATAAAGAAGCTCCTTGCACCGAGAGACGGGGGACAGGTCCTGAACCGAAACTTCTATGGCCGTCAGACGAAATGATTGACGCCTTCCTGACTGAAATTCATCTGAAAAGTAAAGCCGATCGGGAGCATGAGATGGCCATATTTGAAAAAGCCAAATGCCGGCGATTGGATAAATAGGTCGAAACACTCCCACCAGATCAAAGTACATCCACCGCAAATGAAAGCAGGATCAAGACAAGGAAACGATTCGCCAAAGCTATATCGATGGGGATGAGGCTGCCCCCTTTCAGGGAAAATTCTCCTGGTAGTATATATCTTGATGAAGCGGACGTACATCCTAACTTCTGCTTATATCATCAGAGGATCGCACATCCTACTGAACACTGCAACTCCTTTAAGTGTTGGTGGCAAGGATATGTCGCTCACAGGCAACACTTCAACAGGACAAAGCGTGAAGCTCGTAGACAGTGGGAAAACGCGACAGATGAGCATAAAAGAATTGCCGGCAATTGTCATAGGGTTGATCCCGAGGAATCGCGAGTTCTTACCTTCGGGAGCGACTCCAACGAAAAAGTAGCCCTCAGCCCTCTCTTCAAGGAATCCATCTCTGAAACGAAAGAATTAAGGAGTTGCGAGAACATTCAGCCGTGCAATCGCATGCTACCTGAAGAGAATCTCGGACCCGCAAACAAAGGATCGAACAAAAAGGATAAAGGAAAGGAAAAAACGGCCTTCGTCACCAACACTCAATAACAATCGAGTGGCCCTAGACCGGTTGTTCGCCAAAACAACAAGCGGCAACCCCTCTATGAGAAGTTGAAACGTCCTTACTCGTTTCCCCGGGATGAAACAAGGAGGCTGTTCGAACTAGCAGTGCGTAACAGGCTTATCACTCTACCGGAGCTGAAACACCAGCTACAGCTGAATGATGTCAACAATCCTAATTACTGCCTTTACCACCAAGTATTGGGCCATCCGATCGAAAACTACTACGTCTTCAAAAAATGGGTTGAAGACCAATACCAACAGGGCAAGTTCGCGCTGTCCGAAAACTGGAAGGTGAGCCCGCCACAACCCATGCTCCGAGAAAGATGGATATGTCGGGGGCATCATGCTCATTCATAGGGAAAGCCCCATAGACCGAGAAATCAGTAAACTAGAGATTCGCCTCAAATACGGTGACGGCGGACCGAAACGTCCTTAAACTAACAGTGGACCGAAACGTCCTTAAACTAACAACGGACCACTATGTCCTAAAACTAACTGTTGACCGAGATGTCGAGAAACTACGGCGGATTGCAGTATCCCAAAGCTGATACAAAAAAAAACGGTATGTCCATAAGCAAAATGGGCACGGATGAAAACCCGAAAGGGCTTCGTGAGTAAAAATAGCAGGGCTACCGGCGAGTCTTGTGAAAACTCGAAAGGGCGCAATCTCGTTAGAAGAAAAAAAGAAAAAAGAAAAGAATAAAAAAAAGAGAAAACGGTATGTCCGTGAGCAAAATGGGCACGGATGAAAACCCGAAAGGGCTCCGTGAGTAAAAACAGCAGGGCTACCGGCGAGTCTTGTGAAAACCCGAAAGGGCGCAACCTCGTTAAAAGACACTTACAGGGTCCTCTCGACCTTGTAAGGAGAAACCACCTGCGTGAGATCCTTACGACTCACAAGGGAGCAACACACTTAGGAATCCTCACGATTCCTAAGGAGAAATTACACTTGTGAGATCCTCACGACTCGTAAGGAGAACTCTCTTATGGGACCCTCACGGCTCATAAGATTTGAAAGTCTTAAGTTACAGAGACCTGAACCTGTTCTTAAGCAACCACCACAACCTCCGATACTGCCCTACAAGTGGCTCAATACTGACCCTTGTATACAATCCATGGGCGCGAATAAACATTTCCCTAACCAAGTCCCACCCGTGACTAGGGATATGTCCATATGGTGAACAACCCTTGTAAGTCCTCTCGACTTATAAGGAGAAAACACTCTTGTAAAATCCTTACGACTTATAAGAGAACATACACTTAGGAATCCTCACGATTCTTAAGGAGAAAACGCACCTACGAGATCCTCATGACTCGTAGGGAGAAACACCTTTATGAGACCCTTACGGCTCATGAAGTCAAAGCCTTAGTCGACAGGATCTTAACCCTGTCTACTAAGCCACCTTTGTTCGATATCGACAGAGGCAAATGATAATTCGCTCCTGGCAATATCTCAGTTGTAGCGATGCTGATGACAAAATCGGTGTCTAATCCCAAGCTTGCAGCGAAAAGCCAACGAGCCACACATGCATACGAAATAGCCGAAATGATGGGGCAACTTGCAACGAAATCAGCAAGTAAAAATGTATGCATACAAAAACAGCCGAAATGATTGGGCAACTCGCAAAAAAAAGCAGCGAGTAAAAAGAAAAATAGTCGAAATGATTGGGCACCGCGAAAAATAGCCGAAATGATTGGGCAATCGCGATTTTCGCGATATAAAAGCTGAAATGATAAGGCATCGTGGAAAGAAATAAAATAAAAATAAAAATAAAATGCCCTGCAGATGATATCACATCAATCCCTGTATACAATCTAGGGGAACAAACAAAGAAGGAAGCACACCTTCCCTCCCCAGGCTCCATCTGAAAGAGAGCCAAGTCTCGATAGTTCACATACAACTTAGAGACCACTTCGGCATTCGTCTCGTTACAGCAGACACAATGTCAACAACGGCATTCCTTCGCAATTCAGCAGGATGCAGACGCAACATCACCAAAAGGAGCCACGGCAAAATCCCTAGTTCCAAACCTCGACGGTTCACCAGCAACCTAGAGACAACTGCGAAATTCGTCTCGATACAGCAGACGATATGTCACTACATTGTCCTTCCTCCAACAGGATTCGGGCACGCCAAAGCAAACGAAGCGAAGGCCAAATTCCTAGCTTCAGGGTCTTGACGGCAACTTATATAAAACCTGAAAGACAATCGAAGATCATCCCACACCAGCGCGGAGTGGTCACCACCTCGACGTTCGTCTCGATACAGCAGACGAGATGTCACCCCAGCGTTCTTCCTCCAGCAGGGTTCAGACGCGACAATCAAACAACGTAGCAACGTCAAAACAAATCCCTAGTTCCAAATCTCGACGGTTCACCAGCAACTTAGAGACAACCGCGACATTCTTCTCGATACAGCAGATGCAATGCCAGCAAACGAAACAAAGGCCAAATTCCTAGCTTCAGGGTCATGACGGCAACTCATATAAAGCCTGAAAGACTATCGGAGATCATCCCACACCAGCGCGGAGTGGTTATGACTCATCGGGGCTCTCCAAAATGAGCCTAACCTCAAGTAAAAAGCGGCATGGCAAAATTCCTGCTCTTCCGACGGTCAAACTGCCTAGGAAGATTGCTTGAAGGCGTCTTGTCCAGCCCCCGAAGGGATCAGAGACATGACAGTCGCAAGGCTACTCGAACAGCAAGGTTGCCTATTGAGGAATACATCAGCCAACGCGACGATACGACGGACATAACCCTAGTACCACAGACCCTAACGGACCTCTGTCGTAAAGAGCAGAGGTTAACTGTGACGTTAGGATATTCCTGCGAGAAATGCCCGATTCGTCTCGACTCGTGAGGACAAGCCTTAGGCGGCGAGGATTAAAAAAAATTGTTTCCTAAGCACTGGGGCCCTGCAAGTCGGTCCAAAAAGAAATCTTGCATACTATTCATGGACCACACTCTCCAAAGTCGAATCTCGACAAGGAGGGAAACAACCACTTACGAGTCCTCTTGACTTATAAGAGGGAAAATTCTCTAGTGAGATCCTTACGACTCTCAAGAGAAAACGCACTTAGGAGTTCTCACGACCCCTAAGGAGAAAATATACCTACGGGATCCTCTCGACTCGTAGGGAGAAAGTCTTTATGAGACCCTCACGGCTCATAAAATTGAAAAGTCTTAGGTGACAGATCCTAACCCTGTTTTCTAAGCCATCGCCGCTCAACAAAAGAGCCTAAGACTGACAACTATGCGCTATCTACAGACCATACTTGCTAAAATCACATGGTAACAACACAGCAAAGATGAAAAGGCAACAAGAAGAACATCTGATTTGCATTTAATTAAGCGTTCGAGGCACACCCCATTCATGCATTTGCAAAAGATTCAAAACATGAAATAAAACACACTAAAATGAGAAATTTGCCATTCATATTGAAAAAAGATTCTTACAATTATGAAAACAATAAACAAAGACATTATCAAAATAATTACAATGGCAAAACCTCAAATCCAGGACATGAATTAAGGAATTCAAAAGTGACCTTGTCCAAAATCTTCCAGGCCTTTCGAATCATCCTGGTATGCTTTCTTTCGTGATCAAGAGCGTCAGGATCCTCACGGATGTCCTCCACCCTCCGATAGGCTGCAAGTATGGCAGACTGTTGAAAAGCCCGGTGCAAGAGATCGACAAGATTGTCCCGCCGTCTCTTCGAGATTAGGTTCATCAAATACACCGAGTGCACCTTATCCTCAGCGGCATCCAATGCTCCAAGTGGCACGTCGGTACAGAATAAAGGGAGCGCTTCCCAGATCGCTCCCACAATAAGCTTCAGAAGAGGGGAACGCCGAGGAAGCAGTTGACCATTGTATGCGTCAAAGCGACCCATAATTTTGGCACACTCGGTGTTTGTGAATTCTCGATTCTGGGAACGGCCGAGTCGGCGGATGTCTCCATAAGAGATAATCTTGTCGAGATCGTACATGTGGGCGTCCATCACTCCTGTAAAATAAAATGAACAAAATTAGCAGACAGACCGATTAAGCAATTTCTGATTCAAAACAGGCACAGGAAATTAAACTCCTCGAGAGCAATGCTCTACAGGCAGGAGTGACATCTGTCAAAATCAGTTATGAAAGGAATTTAAAGAAATCCCCCGAGAACATTGAGAGCTTTGCTCTGAAAAGATGATATAATTCATCAAAAAATAAAATCCCATTTTTAATCTTCAAAGATCCATGAAAAACTCTTAAGAGTTCTACTATATGATTTAAAAGGAGCAAAGCTCCATTAATGAATCAAGAAATTATAAATAAAATCCTTTTAAAAAGTAAAAGCTCTATTATTGGAACCCTAAAATGGTTCTCTTTAGATCAAAGATCTATAAAGAGCAAAGCTCTGTTAATGGGTAAAACCCTAGTTTCTTAAAAGTTTTAAACTATACCTAAGTTTTAACAGAGTTTTACCCTTAAAAAGTTCTTAAAGCTTAAGAGCAATGCTCTGAATAAGAGATAATTCTCAAGGAAGAGATGAAAATCATCTAAGGGACCAAAGCTCCTATTTATAGGCATTGAGAGCCGTTTCAACTTCTAAAAGTTGATCCAACGACCGAGATGTTGCCACCGCTGCGCTCACGTTTGGGGCCACGTAAGCACAACGGTGGGGAGGCATTTGTTTCCCCCAATCAGAGCAAAGCTCTGTTTTAAAAAATGAAAATGAAGTGACGCTTC
Organism: Agapanthus africanus; assembly: GCA_030015575.1. NCBI lineage: Eukaryota > Viridiplantae > Streptophyta > Magnoliopsida > Asparagales > Amaryllidaceae > Agapanthus > Agapanthus africanus. The sequence goes on along the minus strand of JASDDO010000022.1, from coordinate 750,487,736 downwards.
TGCTTTTCCCAATTAGAGTAAAGCTCTGTTCTGATTCCAAGATTTGGGATGAAGCGACGCTTCCTTTTCCCAAGGAAAGAGAAAAGCTCTGTATTAAAAAATCTAAAGTAAAAACTGAAGCAACGCTTCAGATTCTTTACGCTGCGAGCAGAGCGCCGCGTGTCTAAAGCAGACACGCCAGCGCCACGAGCGCTGCGCCCAAGGCAGCGCACCCCTAATCAGAGCAAAGCTCTGTTTCAAAATTCAAATTTTAAAATGAAGCAACGCTTCAGATCACTTGCGCTCTGCGCTGCGCGCCACGTGTCAAATACAGGCGCGCTAGCGCAGTTGCGCTGCGCTCTGCGCTGCGCGACACGTGTCAAACGCAGGCGCACTAGCACCAATTGCGCCAGCACTAGAATTTAAATAATAAATTATTAATTAATCAGAATTAAAATTCTAGAAAGATCTTTCCAATCTTATTAAAATAAGAAGATTATCTTCTCTAAAACAGAGACCTTAGGATCAAAGATCCAACGGTGAGGAAATATCCCCAGATCAATCAGAGAAAGATCTCTGTAACTAACCTAACAGATCAATTGGCCCTATATAAAGGCCCCTAGACTCCAAGTCTCACACATATATAGAAGAGATACAGAAGAGAGAGAACCCTCTGCAAACTTTGAAAAAAACTTAAAGAGAAAGAAAAGGCAAGTTTTTGAAGAAAGAAGATCATCTTCTTCATCTTTAAAGGTAAAGAATTTAATTCTTAAAGAACAGAGATGAAAACATCATACAAAAAGAAGAATGCTCTTCTAAAAAGATCAAAGATCTAAGAACAAGATCAAGATCTTCAATAAAAAAGAAAAAAAGATCAAAGAAAGATCTAATCATAAAAAATTTAAAGAAGTAATTTACTTCATCCACAGATCATTTGATCTATAAAGGCACAGCCTTTTGTTGAGAACAAGAACTTTAGATCTTGAATTTTGAGGTAAAACCTCTTTTAAGAGAACAAACAACTTGTTCTTCGATCTTAATTTGATCAAGATGCGCTCTACGCTATTGGACAGTGCCTTGCACTAATGAAATGCGCCAGAACGCGCCATGTGTCAACCACAGACACAACCTGCGCTTTGCGCCTCTAAAAATAGCGCACTGCGCTCTTGGACTGGCGCACTGCACCAGAGCACGCCATGTGTCATTCACTGGCGCAGCGTGCTCAGAAAGCGCAGTGCGGTAACAGACTTGCGCTTAGCGCAGAGCGTGACACGTGTCACTTTCGCATGCGCTAGCACATTGCGCTCCATAATTAGCGCAAAGCGTCTGACAAGCCACGTAGCGTACTATCAGACCACTATTTTTCTCCTGATAAATGCTATGCATTTAATTATAGAGCCCAATGCTATGCATTATTAAAAGGGCCGATCCCAAATAAAGGCTCAACAGCCAGAACAATGAAATGTTCAACTCATATCAATTGAGCCCATATGCTCATAAACCTTCAAACAGACTTTAGTCTCAAATTGGACTATAGATCTCCCAACCAACATTGGTTCAAGGGTACATCTCTGAACTCCTCTGATATTTGTCGTTGTAATCCTTCAACGTCTTCCGAGAGATAACGGGTCCCGGCAGCCAAACATTCCACAGACAACAATGGACCACCATGTCCCTAAACTGGCAATCGATCGAGATGTCCGTAAACTAAACGATAGAGTCTAAATGCTCTTTTGTTGGATCTAAATGATCCTGTTAAGTTGATCTTAGTCTGGAAATTAGACTAACGTATCCTTAACAAACGTTTAAGTTGATAGTCCAAAATGAGACTAACGTATCCTTAAACCAAAATCCCAAACCCAAATCTAAGAAAATACAGATTTGGACTAATCCACGTCCTACGGGCGAAAACATAAATTAGTCTCCGTATACAATCCACAGGCAACCACAAACAAAAAAAACACCCACGACACGGAGTGACTATCTGGAGAAGGAGAAAGTTGTTACCGCGATACGGTAGCGTAATTAACTGCAGGGGCTTACGCCTGCAGGGAAGAGCATCCCCGCAATCAAAAACCCCTCGAACAAGGGGGAATCTGACGAAGTCTGCTACATCGGCCGCATCCGTTTAAACCTTCGATACATGGTGCCATAAATCAACTTGGCATCTACGGAGAGGTGGACGGATAGCACCTATTAGCATCTGCCCCCAGATTCAGGAAAGACAGTCCGTCTTCCTGGATTCCGGCGGTGAACAATCTCCAACTCGAATCTCCGAAAGTTTTCGATAAGCTCCTTCTGTGCAGTCAACATCCGAATAGCTGGAAACCGACTAAGCGCATCCGGCACAACATTAACTTTCCCCGGATGGTACTTAAGATCAAGATCGTAGCTAGCCATCAGCTCCAACCATCTACGCTACTTCATGTTAAGCTCTTTCTGCGTGAACACGTACTTTAGGCTTTTGTGATCGGTGAATACTTCGACCCTTTCGTCCAGTAAGTAGTGTCTCTAAATCTTCAGAGCGAAAATCACTGCTGCAAGCTCCAAATCATGAGTTGGGTAATTCTTCTCCTGAATCTTCAACTGTCTCAATGCGTAGGCTATAACCTTCCCGTGCTGCATCAAAACACATCCCGAACCTATCCCAGATGCGTCGCTGTGAATTACCAATCCTCCTGAACTGTCTGGTACGATCAAAATAGGAGCGGTCATCCACCTCTGCTTCAACGCCTCAAAAGCTAATGAACATTTATCTGTCCGCACGAACGGTACTTCTTTGCGCGTAAGCTTGGTCAAAGGCTCAGCTAAACGAGCAAAATTCTCCACTAACCTTCTGTAATATCCGGCAAGTCCAAGAAAACTTCTGATTTCTGCTACTTTCTTCGGAATCGGCCAATCTTGAACTGCTGCAATCTTCTCAGGGTCAACGGCGATTCCATCTCCGGATACGACATGCCCCAAAAACTTCACTTCTTCAAGCCAAAACTCGCACTTGCTCATCTTTGCATATAATCTTTCTTGCCTCAATGTCTGCAGTGCGATCTTCAAGTGTTCCGCATGCTCTTCAATGCTCCTCGAGTAGACCAGAATATCATCGATGAACACCACTAAAAACTGGTCCAAGAACGGTGAAAAGATTCGGTTCATCAAGTCCATAAATATTGCCGGTGCATTCATGACTCCGAATGGCATCACTAAATACTCGTGATGTCCATACCGAGTTCCGAACGCGGTCTTGCAAATATCCTCTGATTTAACTCGGACATGATGATATCCGGATCGCAAATCCATCTTTGAGAATAACCTCGTGCCACTAAGCTGCTCGAACAATTCGCCAATGCGAGGGATCGGGTACTTGTTCTTAATAGTCACCCGGTTTAATTCTCGATAATCGATACACATCCTCCGTGTGCCATCTTTCTTCTTTACTAGAAGAACTGGAGCTCCCCAGGGTGAATTACTGCTGCTGCGAAACCAACCCTTCTCAAGCAATTCGGTAACCAGCTTCTTGACTTTTTCCAACTCTACTGGTGTCATTGGATAGTACGCTTTTGAGACTGGCGCTGCACCAGGAACAAGATCGATCGCGAACTCCACATCTCATTTGGGTGGTAAACCCGAGATGTCCTCGAATATGTCCATGAACTCTCGAACTACAGTTGGCGCTTCCTCCTTATCAACTTCTATCGACGAAAGAATATTGTTTGTCGGCCTAGCCCTAAACTCGAATGGCCCGACAGAACTGCTTCCTTCAGCAAAACAAACACCGGATGTCCGAGAATCTGAAAAATCACTTTCTTTACCCTACAATCAATGTGAGCGTGGAAAGTGCCGAGAAAATCCATTCCCATGACAAAGGGATGCACCAGAATTGAATAATTCTAATGCGGGAAAACTTGAACAAGTAAGATACCGGAAACAACTTCATCTGAAGCCAAGTCACTGAAGAAGATAAGCACGGTAAACAGGATTCAAGCTGAGGATAAAACATGAACTAGAAAGCAGGAGAAGCAAGGCAATATAACAACCATGAAACAAGGAAGTGAATCAAGACTAGGACTCCAAGTTACTTAAATAGAGTACCGCATTGTAACCATGCTGCAGTTCATGGGTACAATCACATAACTCCGTTCAAGTTGCCCAAATCCTAGTATCAGAATAGAAAGAAACAATAGGGAACCAGAAGGTTTCAAGTCGAGATGCAAAGTTGTTTGCATATCGTCAAGACAAGGGTCAAGAGAGAGATAAGATTCAAGGATCACGATAACAATGTGGCAGGACATGTTCCTATTTACAGGTTTTCTGATTCATGTATTGGGTCCAATACCCAACTACAAAAGAGTCAAACCCGATTAACCTAAATCTTATGGCTCTGATACCAAACAAAACCTGTCACGTCCCGCTTTCCAGAGTGCGCTAAGATAGGCACGTGACAGAGCCAACCATACTACCTGTGGATAGGAAACATCCCTCCACAGTCACATTATGGCTGTCTAGAGATATCAAGAACAGGAAAATAAAAGAAACTATCTAGTACATGTCCATGAGCCAGAATAAACGAGTCAAGAAATAATATGCGGAAGCAATAAATCCAAAGAGCAAAACCATCTGGAAAGTAAAATATAACTAAACTGGATACTAACCGGATCATCACTGCTCGGCCTAACGGCGGAAGTACTCCTGATCAGCTTGCGACAAGGGTAGAAGATCTGGGCCATACAAAACCCAGACGTCAGTGCGTCATAATATCAATAATTCTAAGCAAGCAGGATGTAATGAAATATGCAGGCATGAAGTATGAACAGTAACAAGTCATCAGTAACAAGTAAACAATAACATGAATATAGATCAGTGAATAGGATATAAATAGGTGAAGTGTAAGGAGTAGTCTAAACTGTGCTATAGGGTTATCCACTCTAAACTTATTCGAAATCAATTAATGTAATTCTCATCGTAACCCATCGGTCTATGCCCCGTTCATTCCCCACAGGACCATGGTAACAAGATATAACAGACTGTGAGTCTATGTCCCGTTCATACCTCACGGGATCACGGTAACATGATGTAATAGCCCTTTGAGTTACGTTCAGCTACATTCTTGATTTCCCCATACCCCCAAGATTATGTGTGTAATACCCAGCCACTTTTTGTACGCCTATGTGTATATTTCTTTTCACCTATAATTTGTATTTATAATTATTGATTATTTTAAAATTTCCCAACCTATTTTAGTTTATCCCCTCCCCTTTCTCAAACCCAAAATCCCCACACCATAACACTCAGCACCATTTCGGCCCAGCCTCTTATACCAAAACCTGTATTTTGTTACTTTACAATTTTATTTATAATTTTATTTAGTTTAGTTATAATTTTACTTGTCTTATTTATAATCTTATTTATCCAAAACCTAAAAGAAAAATGATTTCTTTTTAACCCAAAAACTCGGGCCATCTTTTTCCCTAATATATTGATTAAACCCAGCCCGCTTCCCTATTTTCTTTTCCCAATTTTCCAGCCCGTCCCTTCTCAGCCCACTCTATTTTTTTTATAAGGAAATCCTTATTTAATCTGCGGCCCAAGGTTCTAAGTCCAGCCCACAAAACTCTTTAAATGAATTTTCACCAAGCTCAACTTTCCCCCAGCCCGTTCTTTTTCCATTTAAATCAATTTCCTTGCGCTGGCCCGGCCCGCTCATCCCCTCACCCGCGCCCGCTTCAACCACGACCCGACCCGACTCTATTCATCTTCTCCCCCAACGGTTATTTCCTCAATCCCGCGCACGTTTCCTTCGCGACCACGTCGCCGCGTTTCTCGCCTCCACCGACGCTCACGCTCACGCTGCCGTTACCCCCCACGACGCGCACCCTCCTCATCATCAACATCATCGTCTTAACCTCTCTCTTTCTCAGCTCTCATTCCTCTCCCTCTCTATTTCTTGTCTTCTCTCTTCTCCGAGCGCCGACCGCCCACGACCACCTCTCCAACCCCATTGCCCTTGCCCCCAGCCGATCAACCGTGTCATCCACCACTCCGACCTCCATCATCTCTCCTCCCTACACCGGGCACCTGCATCATCCAACCCAGAACCCAACCGACGCCGCACCATCACCTCGTCGCCTGCCCCTTCGTCCCCTCGTCTCCGCGACCTCCACCTTCATCGATTCCACAACACCCCCTAACCTCACAAACCTAAACCGAGCTCCACTTCTTTCACTACCAGCCACCTCCAGCAACCACTGCCCGAGCTCCCCACTATGACTCGTCGACCCGAGCACCACCACCGTCATCACTCTCGCCATCTCTCTGCACCTTTCTCCCTCTCTGTGTTCACCCTCTCTCTCTCCCTCCTCTGTTCTCGAGCTCTCTGCCCCCTCTCTTCCCTTTTCTTTTAACTCCTCCCATCTCTCTCTCTCTCTCAGTTCTCTCTCATTTCTCACTCTCTCTCTGCCTACCCTCTCCCCCTGCTTCCCTCTCTCTATCTCTCTGTCTCTCCCCTTTCTCCCAACCTCTCAGTTCTCTCTCTCTCTCACACTATTTCTCTCTAACTCTATTTCACTCTCTCTCTCTTACACTACTCTCTCTCTCTTGATCCCTCTTCTCATCCAACCCACTGTAGCCCCACCATCAGGAGCTGCGACCATCGCAGACACCCCGACGACGCCCCGAGCCCCCACTGGCCGAGAACAGACCCGAGCTCACCCGGAGCCGTTGCCGTCGCGGTGCTAGCTCGTCACGCGCCCGTACTGTACCTCGCTGCCGTGCACCTCCAGGCAAGTTCTTTACTTGCTTCATGCTATTCTATTTATGTTACAAATCCAAATCATATAAATTGCTATGTTACTATTCCTGAAAACGTACACTATTTACCTGTTCGACGTGTGTTCCCAATGAGAATCCTTTCCTAATTTGGCGGAACTAAATGGCATTGTTTGGCTCATATGGCTGTGAACCTAGTGCATGAATTTCGTTGGATAATTTGATCGTTAATGACCAAAACAACTACCCCAAAGTTTAATCGTAAAACTGTAATTTTATTGTACCTGAAAACCGTTAAATTCACCATAAATCATATACATACTAGAATGGTGCGTTCGAGGGATCAAATCGAAGCCGACTCGACGAACTTTAACTCTATACTGGTTTCCTGGTATTCCTGTACTTAAATTGTGATGATTTTTGGATCGGAGTGCGACTCTGGACTGCAGTCCAGAGCGACTCCAGTTGTTGCTTGCTGTTCCGTAATGGGTACCACAAGATCTCCTTAACTCGTAGATTGCGGAACTCTGCTGATTATTATAGGTAAATCTGTTATCTAGACAAAAAAATTGGTTTCATTCTGTTTCGTTACCGTTTGATATTTAATCTGTAATTTAATAGATCGGGACGCATAACAGATCCAGCAGAATCAGAACTGACATATTAGTGTTAAACAGTGTATAACTCCCGACGTGCAGATGCGATTGACGATCCGTCTGTTACATTGAAAACCTTACTGAAAACCCTAGAATTCATCTAACTGTAGTGTCGCTAAAATATGATCCCAACTGAGATTAAAATGCGTTGCGAAACGGACTTCTGATTCTGAAACCAGATTTCCAGCCGTGAACGCTTAAAATGAAATGGCCATAAATTATGATCCTGAAAACCGATTGGCTTAAAACTAAATTCGATGGATGTACAATTGAACATACTATTTACTACCTATTTATCATTTCGCTAAACTATACACATACGTTTCATGATAAATCGTGCAAGTGATAGAGTACTGTTTCATAACATCTAATCATGCTTATATACTGTTCACGCATCTTATCATACCCATATCATTGCAGTGATAACCTAGTGACATCGTGCATTTACCCAGTGTTAGATTTTAGTGATGATTGTGGCAAGTACGTCAGTGTTCGTGTATCCGTGAATAAGTGAAAGTGATACGTACTTGTACACAATCAGTGACCCTATTATTCTTTTGCATTGTCGTCGTCTGTGGGATGCGTGTACGTGTGACTATAAGTGGTATGGGAAACTTATGGAAGCGCTTGCACGGGTGTCGCAGATAAGGCATCAGACACTGCCATTTATCTTTAGTATTAGTCGGGATGTGCTTGATGGAGGTCCTGCCTCCAGCTCTTGCGCAGACTTGTCACAGACCGATTGGTATTTAGGGTTATGGTTAGCGTTTGATGTAGACCACGGGGTGTGGGGTAGTTTGAGTGTGAGTTCAACAGAATCTCGGGAGTCCCATGCCGGCTTATATATTTAGGGAGATATATGGAGATTTACAGGGTATGTGATATTCACCGTGATATACATGTTGGGCCCGTGGTCCCTTACCCTTGGGTTCTACCCTTGGATGGAGGACACTCGCGAGTGGTTGATTCTCACACTTGGACTGACGATAGGCTTAGTGACCTATACAGTGAGACTTAGAGACTGATAGGGATACTGGCATTAAGATATCTTAATTACTGTGTTGACATACGTGGCATAACGTTCTATTGCTTTTACTGTTCCGCTGCATTGATTACTGCACATTCATATCCATGTTGCCATTGATTTATTGTTACACATATCTGTTACTATTGTAAAATTGTCACATGATTTATATATATTATATTGCTATTGTGTCGCTCTGACGACCTGAGTATGCATGCTCAGTGTGAGGAGAAGATTTAGCCTGGACCAGAACTAGACGTGCATCATAGACTTCTTGACTTGCTATTCCGAGTTACATTCGTTTGTTTTCCCATCAGGTCAGTTCATTTTACTGTTTTGTTCCAGTTACTGTATTTCTCATTACCTGTGCATTATTTACTGTTTGCCATGATAAACTAGAAGCCGAAGTGTGACTACGGCGGGACATTTCCTTGACCGTAGGAGCATGGCTGGCCTTGTCTACCCCTCGTATTCCGTATTTTGGGAAGCGGGGCGTGACATGGCTTAGTTGGTATCAGAGCCAGGTTTTGTTTCGATTGGGATTGCAGTTTTCCGTGTAGAGCTTGACAATCTATGACATCCCTCAGTCTAGATTGTAAACTTAATATCCTTGATCCATATTCACATTGAGTGTTCTGCTATCGATTCGCTAGGGTTTCGGGTGACTTGGAAAAGTTTCGTGGTTGTAATTGTGAACTACATCACGATTACACTACCATACTCTGTTTAAGTGACTTGGAGTCACACAGTTGATTTTCCGCTTGTAATAAATTTCATCACATCTGATATTCTTGAATCTTTGTCCAGTCCATATTATATTTTGATTTTTATAGCTTGTGCCTTATATCATCCTCAAAATTATGGTTTCAGGACCATGTCTTCTAACGACTCTTCATCTATTTCCGCTCCCCAGAATCAGACCATTGAGATTCTGAGTGTACTGCAAGGTCTAAAGGAAACCCAGGAGAGAACAAACGACTTGTTGGCTGAAGGACTGAGAAGACAGGTGAATCAAGCACCAGCGGGAGTCTCAAATCATAAAGGGATCCCCGTTAGACGAGGAAAAGAGAAGAAAATGAAGCGCCAATTTGTTTCCCCACGACAGAAACAGCAGAGGACCCCATGTTGTGGGTATTGTAAGAGGTCAGGACATCTTCAGAGGGATTGTCGCCGCGCCCAAGGGAAATGTCTGATATGCGGGTCTTACAAACATCTCATCAACGGTTGCCCAGAAAGGAAAGAACTACAGGGAGGAGACTCGTCTACACTCCCTACTTCTGCCAAGTAAGGATTACTGCGTAGTTCGAATTTCGAGGATAAGGCGGACCCAAAACAGGTTTCAACTTGCGTGACGAGAATGCAGCAGCCTAGCAATCAAAAAAGAATTTTCCTATTTTCTAATTTCAGCATTATGTTGTCATCCCCTTATGAATATTTCTTTCCATTTGAAATCTTGTATCCGTTGAACTCTTAGTTAAATGCAATAAAATTTGAATCGTAATATATGTATCCTTCTCTTGTCATTTCCCTTGTTCATACTATTCATTAACATAACATTTTAATTTTGATTTTTTCAATTCCTGCCACCGCATATCTTTCCATACTTTGTACACTTAACTATTTTCTTGATGTGTTCCGTTGTCTGATCATGACACTTTCTTTTTAGGCCATGGCCCACCCTAGAGCAGCGCCGCATCTAGATGAGGATGCACAGTCTTGCGTTTCCTTAGACCACGCGCTGATGATTTCTGACGATGAGATCAACGGTCCCCAAGTCAATTTCGGAGACCACGGTCCAGAGGATGAAGGAGCAGCCGCCCCAGAGTTTGACCTGATAGGCGATTCCGATGAAGAGGGAGGAGACCCTGAAGAGAACCCAATAGAGGAAGACCCCGAGGAAGAACCGATAGAAGAAAATCCAGCGGAGGAAAACCCCGTGGAAGAAAATCCAGAAGAAGAAAATCATATGGAATCAGACCTCGATGAAGAAGCTCTATCCAAGGAAGAAGGACCAGAAGATCAAGACCCTACGGTGGAAGAACTCCCAATAGCGATACCTGCGATGCGCTATGGAAATGGGCGCCCCTACCTGAGTGCGCGAGCTTACCGCAACCTGCTGAATCTCCACAACCGCGACTGACGGGATTTCTTTTAGATGTTGTCTTCCTTGGCCAAATAAAATATGTGTATAGTTTAGGGCCACATTTTGTTTTTGATGATACTTTGTTTAAAATTTTTCTAGAATGGAATAAAGTGCTGAGTTCGCAAATCTTTCGATCTTCTTAGTTCACTTGCTACTTGATCATTTCTTATATACAATTATTTCCTCTACTGAGATCTGTCCACCTCTACTCCTTACTTTGTCTTAACCCTCACTAAGATTAACTAGTACCACACCCGATCTCTTGAGGTCCACCCTCCATCCTTCGCCTGTGCCTCGTTTGTGATCCTTCTGGGAGGAGAAAATTTTAGAGAAACTTCTGAGCCCGCTAACCCTTTAAGTTCTTGATTCATAGGATGTACCGACCGTTGTCCTCCCCATACTTTCACCTTGTAGTCCTTTATTGCTCACCCTTACCCCAATCTCTTTGACCGCTAGCCTAAAGCCGCCATACTCCGAACTTTGAATGAGCCACACTCCATTATAATCCCTACCCTAACTAGCCCTATTCATATTGGTGTTTTCTCTGTTACCCTAACTATATTTAGGGGCATTACTATTCAAAATTTAGTTTTCATTATTTTGAATTTACCAAAGAGTGTGTGTTATTGACTACTTTGTTTTATGTATTTAAAGTACACCATTATTATTCTCATTTTCAGTAGCACAACCTTACACCGCGCATATTCTTGTTCCATATTTCTTATTTTCACTATATGAGTTTCCTACGTTATTTGACCGATACATTATCCTAAAATGTTTTGACCTACCGACAAATTTTTCATTACCTTATTGTCGTTGTTTTATTTTCGAGTGTTGTGCCTATGCTTACTATTATGAGTGGTTGAGCCTTATACTTATTATCTCTGTTTGCTATTTTTGATATACTTAGATGTGCACACATTTGGGTTTCGATTTTATTGAACACGCCTTGATTATTTCCGTTCGTTATTGTTATCTATATTCTCGTGTACTTATAGTTCGTCCTTATAGTTGTTCCTGCCGTATGCTTATTTAAATCCTTTCTGTTGTATGTTGTTCTTGCACACACACACACACACACACACACACACACACACATATATATATATATATATATATATATATATATATCTTCACAAATTTCATCCACCCGTTTTAAGTAAACCATTATGAGTTAGTTTATGATATGGTAGCTTTCGTTTTTGACTTTACAACTTATCGTTTAGTTTTAAATTTCGAGGACGAAATTTTTGTAAGGGTGGTATGATGTAATACCCAGCCCCTTTTTGTACGCCTATGTGTATATTTCTTTTCACCTATAATTTGTATTTATAATTATTGATTATTTTAAAATTTCCCAACCTATTTTAGTTTATCCCCTCCCCTTTCTCAAACCCAAAATCCCCACACCATAACACTCAGCACCATTTCGGCCCAGCCTCTTATACCAAAACCTGTATTTTGTTACGTTACAATTTTATTTATAATTTTATTTAGTTTAGTTATAATTTTACTTGTCTTATTTATAATCTTATTTATCCAAAACCTAAAAGAAAAATGATTTCTTTTTAACCCAAAAACTCGGGCCATCTTTTTCCCTAATATATTGATTAAACCCAGCCCGCTTCCCTATTTTCTTTTCCCAATTTTCCAGCCCGTCCCTTCTCAGCCCACTCTATTTTTTTATAAGGAAATCCTTATTTAATCTGCGGCCCAAGGTTCTAAGTCCAGCCCACAAAACTCTTTAAATGAATTTTCACCAAGCCCAACTTTCCCCCAGCCCGTTCTTTTTCCATTTAAATCAATTTCCTTGCGCTGGCCCGGCCCGCTCATCCCCTCACCCGCGCCCGCTTCAACCACAACCCGACCCGACTCTATTCATCTTCTCCCCCAACGGCTATTTCCTCAATCCCGCGCACGTTTCCTTCGCGACCACGTCGCCGCGTTTCTCGCCTCCACCGACGCTCACGCTCGCGCTGCCGTTACCCCCCACGACGCGCACCCTCCTCATCATCACCATCATCGTCGTAACCTCTCTCTTTCTCAGCTCTCATTCCTCTCCCTCTCTGTTTCTTGTCTTCTCTCTTCTCCGAGCGCCGACCGTCCACGACCACCTCTCCAACCCCATTGCCCTTGCCCCCAGCCGATCAACCGTGTCATCCACCACTCCGACCTCCATCACCTCTCCTCCCTACACCGGGCACCTGCATCACCCAACCCAGAACCCAACCGACGCCGCACCATCACCTCGTCGCCTGCCCCTTCGTCCCCTCGTCTCCGCGACCTCCACCTTCATCGATTCCACAACACCCCCTAACCTCACAAACCTAAACCGAGCTCCACTTCTTTCACTACCAGCCACCTCCAGCAACCACTGCCCGAGCTCCCCACTACGACTCGTCGACCCGAGCACCACCACCGTCATCACTCTCGCCATCTCTCTGCACCTTTCTCCCTCTCTGTGTTCACCCACTCTCTCTCCCTCCTCTGTTCTCGAGCTCTCTGCCCCCTCTCTTCCCTTTTCTTTTAACTCCTCCCATCTCTCTCTCTCAGTTCTCTCTCATTTCTCACTCTCTCTGCCTACCCTCTCCCCCTGCTTCCCTCTCTCTATCTCTCTGTCTCTCCCCTCTCTCCCAACCTCTCAGTTCTCTCTCTCTCTCACACTATTTCTCTCTAACTCTATTTCACTCTCTCTCTCTCTTCCACTACTCTCTCTCTATTGATCCCTCTTCTCACCCAACCCACTGTAGCCCCACCATCAGGAGCTGCGACCACCGCAGACATCCCGACGACGCCCCGAGCCCCCACTGGCCGAGAACAGACCCGAGCTCACCCGGAGCCGTTGCCGTCGCGGTGCGAGCTCGTCACGCGCCCGTACTGTACCTCGCTGCCGTGCAACTCCAGGCAAGTTCTTTACTTGCTTCATGCTATTCTATTTATGTTACAAATCCAAATCATATAAATTGCTATGTTACTATTCCTGAAAACGTACACTATTTACCTGTTCGACGAGTGTTCCCAATGAGAATCCTTTCCTAATTTGGCGGAACTAAATGGTATTGTTTGGCTCGTATGGCTGTGAACCTAGTGCATGAATTTCGTTGGATAATTTGATCGTTAATGACCAAAACAACTACCCCAAAGTTTAATCGTAAAACTGTAATTTTATTGTACCTGAAAACCGTTAAATTCACCATAAATCATATACATACTAGAATGGTGCGTTCGAGGGCTCAAATCGAATCCGACTCGACGAACTTTAACCCTATACTGGTTTCCTGGTATTCCTGTACTTAAATTGTGATGATTTTTGGATCGGAGTGCGACTCTGGACTGCAGTCCAGAGCGACTCCAGTTGTTGCTTGCTGTCCCGTAATGGGTACCACAAGATCTCCTTAACTCGTAGATTGCGGAACTCCACTTATTATTATAGGTAAATCTGTTAGCTAGACAAAACAATTGGTTTCATTCTGTTTCGTTTCCGTTTGATATTTAATCTGTAATTTAATAGATCGGGACGCATAACAGATCCAGCAGAATCAGAACTGACATATTAGTGTTAAACAGTGTATAACTCCCGACGTACAGATGCGATTGACAATCTGTCTATTACGTTGAAAACCTTACTGAAAACCCTAGAATTCATCCAACTGTAGCGTCGCTAAAATATGATCCCAACTAGGATTAAAATGCGTTGCGAAACGGACTTCTGATTCTGAAACCAGATTTCCAGCCGTGAACGCTTAAAATGAAATGGCCATAAATTATGATCCTGAAAACCGATTGGCTTGAAACTAAATTCGATGGATGGACAATTGAACATACTATTTACTACCTATTTATCGTTTCGCTAAACTATACACGTACGTTTCATGATAAATCGTGCAAGTGATAGAGTACTGTTTCATAACATCTAATCATGCTTATATACTGTTCACGCATCTTATCATACCCATATCATTGCAGTGATAACCTAGTGACATCGTGCATTTACCCAGTGTTAGATTTTAGTGATGATTGTGGCAAGTACGTCAGTGTTCGTGTATCTGTGAATAAGTGAAAGTGATACGTACTTGTACACAATCAGTGACCCTATTATTCTTTTGCATTGTCGACGTCTGTGGGATGCGTGTACGTGTGACTATAAGTGGTATGGGACACTTATGGAAGCGCTTGCACGGGTGTCGCAGATAAGGCATCAGACACTGCCATTTATCTTTAGTATTAGTCGAGATGTGCTTGATGGAGGTCCTGCCTCCAGCTCTTGCGCAGACTTGTCACAGACCGATTGGTATTTAGGGTTATGGTTAGCGTTTGATGTAGACCACGGGGTGTGGGGTAGTTTGAGTGTGAGTTCAACAGAATCTCGAGAGTCCCATACCGGCTTATATATTTAAGGAGATATATGGAGATTTACAGGGTATGTGATATTCACCGTGATATACATGTTGGGCCCGTGGTCCCTTGCCCTTGGGTGGAGGACACTCGCGAGTGGTTGATTCTCACACTTAGACTGACGATAGGCTTAGTGACCTATACAGTGAGACTTAGAGACTGATAGGGATACTGGCATTGAGATATCTTAATTACTGTGTTGACATACGTGGCATAACGTTCTATTGCTTTTACTGTTCCGCTGCATTGATTACTGCACATTCATATCCATGTTGCCATTGATTTATTGTTACACATATCTGTTACTATTGTAGAATTATCACATGATTTATATATATTATATTGCTATTGTGTCGCTCTGACGATCTGAGTATGCATGCTCAGTGTGAGGAGAAGATTTAGCCTGGACCAGAACTAGACGTGCATCATAGACTTCTTGACTTGCTATTCCGAGTTACATTCGTTTATTTTCCCATCAGGTCAGTTCATTTTACTGTTTTGTTCCAGTTACTACATTTCTCATTACCTGTGCATTATTTACTGTTTGCCATGATAAACTAGAAGCCGAAGTGTGACTACGGCGGGACATTTCCTTGACCGTAGGAGCATGGCTGGCCTTGTCTACCCCTCGTATTCCGTATTTTGGGAAGCGGGGCGTGACAATGTGTGTAAGTCAGGTATTGATAAATCTGGAGCTAATGCCAACACATGATCAAGCAGGTACAGGTTTGTCTGTATAGACAACAGGATATGTCCGTAGGGACAACAGGTCAAGATTTGTCAGCATTGGTAATAAGATCAGGTATCAAGTCAAGCTGTGGTACATCAGGTCATGTCAGGCAGTGCACATGTATTAAGTCATGTCAAGTAGTAGTGTATCAGGTCTTGTCAAATAGTGCACACGTGTCAAACGGGTGCTCATAATCAAACTGTAGCAAGTATTGAATCAAGGTGAAAGTACGGATGTACAATAAAAGTATGGATGCACAAATATCGATCAGGGGTCGCATCATGACTAAGTAGGATGCACAATTATCAAGCATGGTGCACTAATACAACAGTAACATGAAATAATATGGTCTCGACGTGCAACTAGATATGTAATAAACCGTACGAATACAGACGGATACTATAAAACTGTAAATCGGTAAAATTTGCTGAATATTAAAACACAAGCACTATTATTTATTAAATAGATATTTTTATAATAATATTAACATGGATAACATATTCAAACCGATTAATAACTCTAAAAGTGGTATTGATTAACCATGTACAAGAAAGTTCCGTTCAGAAATTCAGCGTCACCCTGATTTGTAAAATAGCTTAAAAATAACAAGTATTCTCCAAAAGGGACGTGTCTTATACCAAAACAAAGATAATTCAATACGGTTTTCATTTTTATAAGTATAAGTATCTCAGGTTGTTCCTACAAAAATCTATGAACATTCGAAGTTGAAACTTTGCTGCTGAAATTTCCCTGGACAGCAGTTTAGAGATATTTTCATTTGCATTTTACGTTATTTAAAAAATTTATTTTGCAAGTAAATATTTCATAGAGTTATATTATTATGAGTTAGATTCGTAACGAACTAAAGAACGTATACTAATAATTTGTTTATGATTTATAATGAATTTTATAAGCTAAGGTGTACAGTAAATATCAGATTTGTCGTATCCGCTTTGCAACGACATTTCATGTGTAAACTATAATATTTTCAAACTATATTTTGTATAACATTATAAAATGCATATTATAAACTAATTAAAGATAATAATAAGAAATATTACGATGATATATATTTTAAATGATATGGATACAAACGGGTATCCGAAAACGGTAAAACTTTAATATGGATGTACAGTGCAATCAACATGTGATATTTTTATTTATATGGATACAAAATAAGATACAATGCATGTAGCAAGTTGAATTAACATGCGATTAGATATGTAAATATTGATATGGATGCATACGGATGTCCGAAGACAGTAAAACTGTAAAATGGTAATGTGGGATGCATAACTAAACATTATGTGATGTTATTATTCAAATGGGTGCAATATATTATAGTCTAGCATGTAACAAGATAAATTTGCATGCACTAGATACGAAATAAATTATACGGATGCAAACAGACGTCGTAAAACAGTAAAATGATAACAGGGGATGTACAATACACTAAACATGAAATATTATTATTAATATGGATGTAGTATATATCATAGCATGTAGCAAGATAAACTTGCCTCGATCAAATCACGCGACGGATACGCATGGCACGTCCGACGTCGGTAAATCGTCGCAACGCACACGCGGCATGCGGTACGGGTCCAGGCAAGGCAAGAGGGTGATCACACAGGCAAGGTACGTTCACTGAATCACTCGGATCATCGGCGACGAGCACGGCTCCGGCGGTGATCACCGGAATCAAGAAACAAGATCAAGAAAAAGAAAGAAGAAAGGAGAAGAAGAAGTAAGAAGAAGAGGCTGTGTATTAAATAAGGAAGAAAAAAATAAATAAATAAAATATATGTAAATATATATATGCAGGGGAGGGAGGGAGAGAGAAAGGGGTTGTTAGTTTGTTAGGAAATTAGTTTAGATTTAAATTTAAAAAATTCTTTTATTAGTTAACAAAATTTTAATTTGTATCAGTTTATAAAATTAATATTATATAAATAAAATTTGATATTCTGGTAAATACAAATATAGTCCAAAACATATCCGGGTCGGGTCTAAAATTCAGTTTTAAAATACGAAAAATATACATGTCGATCAAAATTAAAGTTGGATATCCGGGTAACGAAAAAATGCATACCCCCAAGAACGGATGCACGCACGTGCACGTAGCCATCCAAATAAGTCTGTTTCACTGATCGGGACGAGAACAAGATGCGCGGATGCTACCACGGGGTTAGCGGTATCATGTAGGTCATGCAGTGTATTTTTAAAATATTTTACGTGACTTAAAATATTATATGGTAAAAGATGCAAATGCTAGATAAAAAGCGAGTATGCAATAAACATGAAAATGCACAAATCTACGTAACAAGTTAGGATAATTCATAAACATGAATCAAGACAGGTTTCAAGCAAGCGGGTCGGATCGAATGCTAATACTAACGTAAAAATACCATTCGCACCCAAAACACGATGAATCAGAAAAATACCATAATTAAAGAAATACGAGAACTGGAATTGGTATAAATGAACTAGGGTGTTACAATTATGAAGGAGCCAGTACAGGTAAACAGTAAAGCGGGTAAACAGTAAGGCAGGAGTATCAGTCAGTAATCAATGCATGTCACTAAACCTATCAATTTCTAAGTCTCACTGTTCAGGTCGCTAAACCTATCGTCAGTTCAAGTGTGAGAGTCAACCACTCGTGAGTATGCTCCACCCAAGGGTAGTGCCCCAAGGGTAAGGGAACACGGTGTCACGCCCCGCTTCCCAGAGTACGCAAGATTGGGCACGTGACATAGCCAACCATGCTACCGGTGGGTAGGAAGTATCCATCCACAGTCACATTACGGCTGTAGAGATATCAAGAACAAGATAATAAACTATCTAACACATGTCCAAATCCATAATAACCAGAGTCAATGATAAATAAGTGCGGAAGCAAATGATCCAATACAATAAATAGAAAAGTACGTCTCATAATGCGGGCTCACAACTGGAAATGAAATGCAATAAATAAACTAATCACTACAGAACTCACAAATCAGCCTGCTGGCTGAAGTATTCCCGCTCGGTCGGCGACAGTGGTAGAGAATCTGGGCCATGCAAAACCCAGACGTCAGCGCGTCATGTCAACCAATAATATAATATGAACATGGTAATAAGCAATGCAGGGATAAACATGAATAAAGCAATAATATGAAACAACAGTGCAGGGTAATGTGCAGTGGGTAACTAAACTGTTCTATCAGGTTTTCTATTCTAAAGTCTTTGAAATCAATTGATGACTCGTCGATGTAACTCAATAGAATCCCGTGCATGCCCGGGACCACGGTCAAGACCCTCGGGGCTGAATCCGAGACGTGCCGCTAGGCAGTAATAGGTAGCAGGATGGGCGAGTGATGTCAGCATCATCACTCCGGGGCTGGCCGAGCCCGTAAGACTGATCAGAACAGGTATCAAACTATTGAGTTACAAGTCGGTTTCACCTTTGATTTCCCCATACCCCCAAGTTATGTATGTCAGGTCAGGTATTCAGTAATCAAGAACTAATGCCAACACAGGATCAGGTAAAAGCAGGTTTGTCTGGATAGACAACAGGAATGGTCCATGAGGACCCCAAGTCAGGTTTGTTGGCATTAGGCATGAGATCAGGTAACAGGTCAAGTCATGGTACAACAGGTTGAGTTGGTAGTAAAGGGTACCATGTCCGGTGCATCGGTATGTATATATACGTCATGTGTATCAAGGTCGGGTCAATATGTAACGCAATCGAGGGTGTGCTCATAACAGGTATATAATCGAATAAGGAATAACAGCAGGAAATAAGTAAACCGCAATAACAGTTCATTTAATCACAATGGTGCATTAATATGGTGCAGTTGTATTATCATATTAACAGGTTCGAGCACCCTTGGGGTGCAATAATCACGAGGTAGTGCAATCAATAACAGAAAGTAATGAGGCTATATGTGTACGGCTATCGTCCTTTAAGTAGCAAAATGATTAACTGGTAATTTTGTTATTAGGGTTACAGTGGCAAAATACGGTTTAGGTTACTGTATCGTGGTATAAATCATATTTCGTCCAAATGAGAAAAGTAACTACACTTAGTTAATCTTTGCAAGTTTTATGAGTCAAGCACACTTAATTGGTATAGCATAGCATGTGGCAAGTAATACTTGCCTCGACGGTTCGCGAACCGGGAAAACAGACGTAGCGTCGGCGGAAAAACACGCGACAGACGCACGGCACACGGAAAGAGTCCAAACAACGCACGATGGAAACATACGGGTCAAGGGACCCTGCTGGGTCGTCGGGAAACATCGACGTCGAGCCCGGCTCCGGCGAACTACAAAATACAAAAATCAAGAACTAAAGAAAAGAAAAGAAAGAAGAAGAAGAAAGGGGAAAGAGGCTTACTGTTGTGGTGTTTTGTGGCAGAGGCGAGGCGAGGGATGACGACGGGTCGACGGAACTCCGGCAAGGAGAGGTTGGATGCTAGGGTTTCGGTTAGGGTTTGGGCTTGGGTTAGGCTCGGGTGAAAAGGGGTGCAGGGATGAAGTAATGGTGGTTGTAGTGTCGGGGGGTTAGCAAAGAGGCGAGAAGACGGAGATGGTGACGACGAGGGGTTGCCGGCGATCGGCAGTGAGGGCTAGGGCTCGGGCGTCGTGAGTTTCTTGGGTTGGGCTGCGACGGGGTGCTGCAGGGTCCTGGTCGGGGAAAAGGAGGAGAGGAGGTAGAGGTTGTGAGGATGATGGTGAGCAGGTTGAGGTTGGGAGGAGTGGCCGGCGGTGAGGGGTCGCTGGAAATGTACCCGAAGGTGATGGGTTGCGGGAACTGTAAGTGGGGGGTGGTGACGACGGAAAGTGGAGGAGGTTACGATGGAGGTGATGGGGTGATGGTGGCGAGGTCGTGGGGAGGTCGGCGGCGAGGCTGCGGCAGCTAGGGCAAGGCGACGTGGGGTTGGGTTCTCGCCATCGTTTTTCTGGAAAGATGAAGGAGAAAAATATATATATATAGGGAGAGAGAGAGACAGTTAGAGAGAGAGAGAGAGAGATTAGAGCTAGAGAGAGGGAATAGAGAGAGATAGAGATAGAGGAAGAGAGAGAGAGAGATTATAGGGACAGAGAGAGAGGGAGAGGCTGGCCCACGGGGGATTAATCCCCCCGTGATTGGCTGGCGAAATAAAAAAAAGATAAAATAAAGATTGTTTTGATTTAATTAGTTGAAATTGTAACTAACGAATATATTATATAGTTCCAATATATTTAATTAAATGGGGAATTTTGGCGCTAAATGAAACATTTCCAAATCGCGCCCGGGTTGCGCCCAAATATTTGAAATTCAAATAATAGGATTTTAAGCGAGTTCCAAATTTTAAAATGAGATGTCTTATGATTAAAATGCATGCCCCCAAGTCGGACACTTGCACGCACGCGTAGCCGTCCAAACTCGCCCGTTTCACCGAACGGGATGAAAACTCGACGCACGGACGCTACCACGCGGCTAGGGGTGACGAGTAGGCCAATGTGGATATTTTTAATTTCATTTTAGGTGCCAAAATTTGTTATATGCAAAAATGACTTAGCCGGTTAAAATTTCACAGTGAGACCCAAACAGGCAAAATAAATGAAATGAGCAATGTCAAACACTCAACCAGTAATAGAAATAGTATTATTGGGCTCGGGTGTTACATCATACCCAACTACAAAAGAATTTCGTCCTCAAAATTCCAAGAATACAAGATAGCTAACTACAGGAAAAGGTGAGGAAACTTCTGCCGGATCTCATCTTCTCGTTCCCAAGTGGACTTTTCATGCGATCGATTACCCCAAGAAACAAGCACAAGGGGGTAACCTTGTTCTTAAGAACTCTTTTCTTTCGATCCTTGATTTCAACCGGTCGCTCCTCAAAAGTTAGGTCCTCCCGTACAGTCAACTCCGAATGATCCAAGACGTGGGTTTCATCTTGAACATACCTCTGTAGTTGAGATACATGAAACACATCGTGCACACCTGCCAAGGACTGTGGTAACGCCAAACGGTACGCTACCTCTCCAACACGCTCCAATATCTCGAAGGGTCCAACGAATCGAGGACTAAGCTTTCCCCGACTCCCAAAGCGAATCACCCCTTCAGTCGGTGATATCTTCAAGAATACCAAATCACTCACGGCGAACTCTAGAGGTCTTCTTGACGTGTCAGACCAACTTTTCTGTCTGTCTTGAGCTGCCTTTATATGCTTCCTGATTGTATTCACCTTCTCGACTGTCTGTACCACCAAATCTGGTCTTAGTAACCTTCGTTCACCAACATCATCCCAACACACAGGTGAACGGCACTTACGACCAAACAACGCTTCAAACGGGGCCATCTGGATTGTTGCTTGAAAACTGTTGTTGTACGAAAACTCCACCAAGTGTAGATGATCCTCCCACGAACCCTTGAGGTCCAACATGCATGTCCTCAACATATCTTCAAGAGTTTGGATCGTTCTCTCCGACTGCCCATCCGTTTGAGGATGATAAGCTGTGCTAAACTTCAATCGAGTCCCCAAACTTTCTTGTAACTCCTCCAGAAGTGTGGCAAGAACCGAGTGTCCCGATCGGACGCGATGCTCACCGGTACTCCATGCAATCTTACAATCTCCTGCATGCATCGTTCTGCCAAAGTCTCCGTCGATTGACCAACCCGAAAAGGAATAAAGTGAGCTGCCTTGGTCAACCGATCGACAATCACCCATACTGCATTGTTGCCCTTTGGACTCCGCGGTAAAGCTGTCACGAAATCCATAGTTATATGTTCCCACTTCCACTGAGGAATCGGAAGTGGTTGCGACAACCAGCAACCCTTTGGTGTTCAGCCTTGACTTGCTGACATACCAAGCACTTAGCCACGAAGCGAGCAATCTCCCGTTTCATGCCTTCCCACCAGAAATGCTGTCGAATATCTCGGTACATCTTTATACCTCCCGGATGTACAAAGTAAGCTGAACTGTGTGCCTCCTTCATAAGCTCTTCACGCACATCTCCCTTTGGCACACACACACGGCTACCATACCTCAACGAACCGTCTTCGTGAACCAGTAAATCGGTTCGTAGTCCGGCTTCAACCTGCTCTCGAAACCTTTGCAGTCTAGGATCCTGCGATTGTGCCGCTTTAATCTTCTCAACTAAGGACGATTGTACTTGCAACTGCATCAACTGTCCCGTAGCATGTGGTAGCACAACCTCCAAGTCAAATCTTCGAAAATCCGCAATGATCTCCCTTTGTGTAGTCAAAACTTGAATCGCTGGTAACCGACTAAGCGCATCCGGCACGACGTTAACTTTCCCGGATGGTACTTAAGATCAAGGTCGTAGTCGGCCATCAGCTCCAACCATCTGCGTTGCCTCATGTTCAACTCCTTCTGAGTGAACACATACTTCAAACTCTTATGATCTGTAAAAACTTCGACTCTCTCGCCCAAAAGGTAGTGTCTCCAAATCTTCAAGGCGAAGATCACAGCCGCAAGCTCCGAGCCATGAGTCGGATAATTCTTCTCATGGGTCTCCAGTTGTCTTGATGCGTAAGCTACGACCTTCCCATTCTGCATCAAAACACATCCCAATCCTTTTTCCAGATGCGTCGCTGTGAATCACCAGTCCTCCAGAATTGTCTGGTACGGTCAGGATGGGGCGGTTATCAACTTCAGCTTCAACGTCTCGAAAGCCAATGCACATTTATCCGTCCAAATAAAAGGTACTTCCTTGCGCGTAAGCTTGGTCAACGGTTCTGCTAAACGAGCGAAGTTCTCCACAAATCTCCTGTAGTATCCGGCCAAACCAAGGAACTTCTTATCTCAGCCACAATTTTTGGAGTAGACCAAACTCGAACTGCTGCAATCTTTTCGGGATCGACGGCGATTCCATCACCCGACACAACATGCCCCAGAAACTTCACTTCTTCCAGTCAAAATTCGCACTTACTCATCTTCGTATACAATTTCTCCTGTCTCAAGGTCTGCAGTGCGATCTTCAAATACTCAGCATGCTCTTCCGAACTCTTCGAGTAGACCAGAATGTCGTCAATGAATACCACAATAAACTGGTCCAAGAATGGTGAAAAGATTCGGTTCATCAAGTCCATGAATACTGCCGGCGCATTCGTTACTCCGAAGGGCATCACTAGATACTCGTAATGTCCATACCGAGTTCGAAACGTCGTCTTGCAAATATCTTCTGCTTTTACTCGGACCTGATGATATCTGGATCGCAATCCCAGTTTCGAGAATACTCTCGCGCCACTAAGCTGCTCAAAAGTTCTCCAATGCGAGGGATCGGGTACTTGTTCTTAATAGTCACCCGGTTTAATTCTCGATAATCAATGCACATCCTTCTCGTGCCATCCTTCTTCTTTACTAAAAGAACTGGAGCTCCCCAAGGCGAGTTGCTGCTTCGAATCCAACCCTTCTCAAGTAATTCACCAACTTGCTTCTTAACTCCTTCCAATTCCACTGGTGCCATCGGATAATAAGCTTTAGATACTGGCGCTGCACCAGGAATAAGGTCAATTGCGAACTCCACGTCTCGCTTCGGCGGCAAGCCCGATATATCTTCAAATACGTCCATAAAATCGCGAACAACCGCCGGCTCTTCACCACGGTCAACCTCCCAAGATGCAATAATATTGTTTGTCAGCCTAGTCCTAAACTCGACTGGCCCGACAGAACTGCTTCCTTTCCGCAATTGCTGTCTGCATCGTTGGCAGCTAAAGGTCCAGCGAAGCTACTGAATCTCGTCCACTCTGCTGCATGCACGTCCACGGTTGCTCCATTCTGCCTTAGTCCGATGAACTCCTCTTCCATTTCCTCCCGTGCAGTATGCGGGAAGAATTTCTCCAGGAAACTCTTAGATAAATCCGCCCAACTGATCGGCTTGGGCAAGCGGGTCTCTTCCGCAAGCCACCACTCTCGGGCGTAATCCACTAGTTGAGTGCGCACCACATCAACTCCATTGTCATCTGGAATCTGTGCCGCAATCAGCAAATTCTCCGTGTCACTAGCCACTGCTCGGCTGACAATGGCTCCTCCAAACCAGTGAATGTAGTCGGACCCGAACGTCTGAAATCTTCCACGGTCCCTACTCGGTCAACTGGTTTAGCTCCGTTGTTGTTTACAGACTGCCGAACAAAATGCAAACCTTCCTGAACGAATCTTCTTGCTGCTGGATCAGCTCAGTATGCCTCTTCTGATTTTCCAGCATTCTTCTTATCACTCCAAGCATGGCGACTTCGTCCACACGCCTCTGGTACGTCTTCAAATTCTTACCTGCCATAATCCTGAACTCAAAACACCCAATATTATCATGATGATAGATTCTGAATATGGATCAAGGCTAGAACTCCAAGATACTTAAATAGAGTACTGTATTGTAACTATGCCGCGGTATCATAGCCACGATTACTTAACTCCACCCAAGTCGTCTAAGTCCTAGAGATAACAAGAAATCAGGTTTTCGAGTCGACATGCAAAGTAAGTTTGCACGTCGTAAAAGATATAATCAGGAAGAATGTGATTCAAGAATGGTAAAACGGTCAAAGTGGCAGGACATGTTTCCTAAACACGGGTATTCTGATTCGTGTATTGGGTACAATACCCAACTACAAAAGAATCAACCCGACTATCCTATGTCTCTGGTACCAAAAGAACCATGTCACGCCCCGCTTCTCAGAGTACGCAAGATTGGGCACGTGACATAGCCAACCATGCTACCCGTGGGTAGGAAGTATCCATCCACAGTCACATTACGGCTGTAGAGATATCAAGAACAAATAATAAACTATCTAACACATGTCCAAATCCATAATAACCAGAGTCAATGATAAATAAGTGCGGAAGCAAATGATCCAATACAATAAATAGAAAAGTACGTCCCATAATGCGGGCTCACAACTGGAAATGAAATGCAATAAATAAACTAATCACTACAGAACTCACAAATCAGCCTGCTGGCTGAAGTATTCCCGCTCGGTCGGCGACAGTGGTAGAGAATCTGGGCCATGCAAAACCCAGACGTCAGCGCGTCATGTCAACCAATAATATAATATGAACATGGTAATAAGCAATGCAGGGATAAACATGAATAAAGCAATAATATGAAACAACAGTGCAGGGTAATGTGCAGTGGGTAACTAAACTGTTCTATCAGGTTTTCTATTCTAAATTCTTTGAAATCAATTGATGACTCGTCGATGTAACTCAATAGTATCCCGTGCATGCCCGGGACCACGGTCAAGACCCTCGGGGCTGAATCCGAGACGTGCCGCTAGGCAGTAATAGGTAGCAGGATGGGCGAGTGATGTCAGCATCATCACTCCGGGGCTGGCCGAGCCCGTAAGACTGATCAGAACAGGTATCGAACTGTTGAGTTACAAGTCGGTTTCACCTTTGATTTCCCCATACCCCCAAGTTATGTATGTCAGGTCAGGTATTCAGTAATCAAGAACTAATGCCAACACAGGATCAGGTAAAAGCAGGTTTGTCTGGATAGACAACAGGAATGGTCCATGAGGACCCCAAGTCAGGTTTGTTGGCATTAGGCATGAGATCAGGTAACAGGTCAAGTCATGGTACAACAGGTTGAGTTGGTAGTAAAGGGTACCATGTCCGGTGCATCGGTATGTATATATACGTCATGTGTATCAAGGTCGAGTTAATATGTAACGCAATCGAGGGTGTGCTCATAACAGGTATATAATCGAATAAGGAATAACAGCAGGAAATAAGTAAACCGCAATAACAGTTCATTTAATCACAATGGTGCATTAATATGGTGCAGTTGTATTATCATATTAACAGGTTCGAGCACCCTTGGGGTGCAATAATCACGAGGTAGTGCAATCAATAACAGAAAGTAATGAAGCTATATGTGTACGGCTATCGTCCTTTAAGTAGCAAAATGATTAACTGGTAATTTTGTTATTAGGGTTACAGTGGCAAAATACGGTTTAGGTTACTGTATCGTGGTATAAATCATATTTCGTCCAAATGAGAAAAGTAACTACACTTAGTTAATCTTTGCAAGTTTTATAAGTCAAGCACACTTAATTGGTATAGCATAGCATGTGGCAAGTAATACTTGCCTCGACGGTTCGCGAACCGGGAAAACGGACGTAGCGTCGGCGGAAAAACACGCGACAGACGCACGGCACACGGAAAGAGTCCAAACAACGCACGATGGAAACATACGGGTCAAGGGTCCCTGCTGGGTCGTCGGGAAACATCGACGTCGAGCCCGGCTCCGGCGAACTACGAAATACAAAAATCAAGAACTAAAGAAAAGAAAAGAAAGAAGAAGAAGAAAGGGGAAAGAGGCTTACTGTTGTGGTGTTTTGTGGCAGAGGCGAGGCGAGGGATGACGACGGGTCGACGGAACTCCGGAAAGGAGAGGTTAGATGCTAGGGTTTCGGTTAGGGTTTGGGCTTGGGTTAGGCTCGGGTGAAAAGGGGTGCAGGGATGAAGTAATGGTGGTTGTAGTGTCGGGGGGTTAGCAAAGAGGCGAGAAGACGGAGATGGTGACGACGAGGGGTTGCCGGCGATCGGCAGTGAGGGCTAGGGCTCGGGCGTCGTGAGTTTCTTGGGTTGGGCTGCGACGGGGTGCTGCAGGGTCCTGGTCGGGGAAATGGAGGAGAGGAGGTAGAGGTTGTGAGGATGATGGTGAGCAGGTTGAGGTTGGGAGGAGTGGCCGGCGGTGAGGGGTCGCTGGAAATGTACCCGAAGGTGATGGGTTGCGGGAACTATAAGTGGGGGGTGGTGACGACGGAAAGTGGAGGAGGTTACGATGGAGGTGATGGGGTGATGGTGGCGAGGTCGTGGGGAGGTCGGCGGCGAGGCTGCGGTAGCTAGGGCAAGGCGACGTGGGGTTGGGTTCTCGCCATCGTTTTTCTGGGAAGATGAAGGAGAAAAATATATATATATAGGAAGAGAGAGAGAGACAGTTAGAGAGAGAGAGAGAGATTAGAGCTAGAGAGAGAGAATAGAGAGAGATAGAGATAGAGGAAGAGAGAGACAGAGATTATAGGGACAGAGAGAGAGGGAGAGGCTGGCCCACGGGGGATTAATCCCCCCGTGATTGGCTGGCGAAATAAAAAAAAGATAAAATAAAGATTGTTTTGATTTAATTAGTTGAAATTGTAACTAACGAATATATTATATAGTTCCAATATATTTAATTAAATGGGGAATTTTGGCGCTAAATGAAACATTTTCAAATCGCGTCCGGGTTGCGCCCAAATATTTGAAATTCAAATAATAGGATTTTAAGCGAGTTCCAAATTTTAAAATAAGATGTCTTATGATTAAAATGCATGCCCCCAAGTCGGACACTTGCACACGCGCGTAGCTGTCCAAACTCACCCGTTTCACCGAACGGGATGAAAACTCGACGCACGGACGCTACCACGCGGCTAGGGGTGACGAGTAGGCCAATGTGGATATTTTTAATTTTATTTTAGGTACCAAAATTTTGTATATGCAAAAATGACTTAGCCGGTTAAAATTTCACAGTGAGACCCAAACAGGCAAAATAAATGAAATGAGCAATGTCAAACACTCAACCAGTAATAGAAATAGTATTATTGGGCTCGGGTGTTACACACGGGCCCGAGTCGCTCGCTAATAATCAGTAATATCGCCCATATAACTTCAGAATCGCTGTGTATGCCGGCAATGGGACTCCCGAGATTCCGTTGAACTCACACTCGAACTACCCCACATCCCGTGGTCTATATCAAATACCAACCATAAACTCAAATACTAGTCGGTCCATGACAAGTCTACGCGAGAACTGGAGACAGGATCTCCATCAAGCATGTCTCGACTGGTACCCAAGATAAATGGATAGTATTTGGTGGCTTACCTATGACACCCATATAAATGCTTCCATAATCGTCCCATACCAATTATAGCTACACTTATACATGTCCCATAGACGTCGACAATGCAATAAATTAACTGGGTCCGTTGATTGTGTACAAGCACGTGTCACTTTCATTTATTCATTCACACTTTATTACTACGTACTTGCCACAATCAAAACACTAATATCTAACACTGGGTAATGCACACGATCACTAGGTTACCAATGCAATGATATCTACATGATATGATGAGAATACAATAATTACGATATGAATAGAATATCATCAGTCAGTGTCCTACCACTTGCATAATTTACTATAAATCATACATGCAGAATTAAGCAAAACAATGAAAAAGGGGTAAGCAGTATGTTTAATTATCTATCCGTAAAAATTGTATTCGCGCCAATCGGGTTTCAGGTTTGCTAGATACGGCCATTTCAATTTAGGGGTTCACTGCTGGAAATCCGATTTCAGAATTGGAAGTCCGTTTCGTAACACATTTTAATCTCAGTTGGGATCATAATCAGGTGATGCTATAGTTGAACAAAATTTAGGTTTATAAGTTACGTTTCCAACGCAATTGGAGGACCAGTAATATCCTATATCAACAGGGAGTTATAGTCAGGTTAAGTTCGATGTGTAAAATCTGTCACTGCAGAATTCAGCTGGACATGTCGACATTATAAAATGTGTTAAAATATCATACAGAATAGGAATCCAATGAAACCAATGGACTAAGAAACCTAACTTAATTTTCTACGTAACGATATAGGGTTCCGCACATTCTCGCATTTGAAAAAGGATATACAGTGATTTAAAAACAAGGGTTAACTGGGATTACTGCTCTGGACTGCAGTCCAGAATCGTAATTCTCCCCAGTTATCTCTATCATAATTTGTTAAAATTCAGTGATCAACTATAGAGTACTGTAGGTTAATCAGTTAGCTTCGATACAAGCCATGGAACGCTAAAATTCGATTTGTAAAAGATTTAATATGAATTTAATGATCTAGCGTGTTCAGGAAAATTCTGATTTCGCAATGATTATCGGGGTAACGTTTTTATAGGTGAAACGATATTGATTTTCAACCAAATTCCTGCAGTACCTCTGTAAATAGTAATCGGGTTTAATGATCACAAGTTCCGCCATTTAAAGGTAGGTTCTCACATAAAGTTTAGTATCAACTACTTATAATAATATTGAATCGTAATTGAAATGGTTATATATATAGCATGAAGCAAGTATGTAATACTTTCCTGACGACGACGATCGGGGATATGACAGCAGCGGACGACATAGTGGTGAACCATGGCTACGGTAGCGGCAACGACGCGTTCACGACTCGAGCACGACAAGCGTTGGCCTCGGTGGAACTTGATTCTTGGACTTGATGGCTCGGTGGGTGCGACGGACGTGCGCTGGCGTTGCGACAGCCGCGGCGTTGACGACGGTGACTGCTACAGAGACCGAGGCAGTGGCTTGAACGGTGACGACAACAACTAGAACAACGGCAATGGCGATGGTTATAGGTGTTCGATGAAATGCCGGAAGGCTTGGCTTGAAGCTTGGGCTGTAGCGGTGGCCGGAAATAAGGAGGTGAGGGTGTTAACAAGGTTGCTATGGTCGGAGGTGATGCATGAAGAGGAAGGAGGTAGCTGCGATGGTTGATGGGTAGTTGGTGATGGTGTCGTGTTGAGGTGGCCGGCAGTGAGCTCAGGGATGAGCCGGCGGCGGCAATAGGTGCTTGGAGCTCGGTGGTGCTCAGGAGGTTGCAGGGGTGGTCGCTGGGGCTCTGGGAGGTGGTCGGCGGCGATAGCTCCTTGGGTTGTTGGGTTCTTGTCGGATGCTCGAGAGAAGGAAGGTGGTGTCATCGTGGGTGGCTGTTGATGGCGGTGGGGTGGAGGAAAGAGAGGGAAGGAGGAGGTTATGGTGACGGGGTCGGGGATCGACGACGTGGGGCGACGGCGAGGCGAGTTTGTAGTGGGGAAGCTCGGTGGTTGCAGGGTGCAGCGAGAGATGCTCGGTGGTGTTGGGTTCCTTCGCGATCGATGTTGACGGGATGGAGGCTCGGCGATGGAGTGAGCAGGGGTTGCCGGCGATGATGGCCTCGACGGTGGTGATGCAGAGCAGCTGAGGTTGAAGAGAGAGGATGGCGACGATGGTGGAGGCGGACTCGGGGGAGGAGAGCTCGAGCTCGGGGAAGGGAGTGGAGGCGAAGGTTAGAGGAGGAGGTAGGGAGAACTGCTTGTAAGAGGGAGAGAGGGAGGCGAGGTCGAGGGAGGGGAGTAGCGCGCGCGATCGTGGGCCGAGGGGTGGGGACGTGGCCGCGAGCCGCGACGACGTGGGAGAGAAGGAAGAAGAGGGAAAAAAGGAGTGGGGAAGAAGGAGCAGGTCGGGTAAGGGGAGATGGGCCGGGCTCGGTATGAATTGGGAAAAGAATTAGGATTTAAGCTTTTAGAAGTGGGCTTTGGGCCGGGGTAAAATAGGATTTAAGGAAACTAGTTTTAGGATTTTAGTTTTAGATTAGGAGTTTAAGAAATTAGTTTAAATACTAATTAAATATATATATATATATAATTGAAATAAATCTGGATTAAATTCTGGAAAAATACAGAAAATTTTATTCGGAACTGGGGATTTACACGTACCAACGGTTGGTCAATCGCATGTTCAAGCCAGAGATCGGCAGGAATATGGAGGTCTACGTTGACGATATGCTCGTCAAATCCGTCTCGTCGGCCGACCATGCCAGGGATTTGGGCGAGGCCTTCGAAGTGCTCCACAAGTTTAAGATGAAGCTGAACCCCGCCAAATGCGCATTCGGAGTCACCGGGGGAAAGTTCCTTGGTTTTCATGGTCACATACCGCGGAATCGAAGCTAACCCATAGAAGATCGACGACATCCTCAACATGGCCGCGCCCAAGACCAACGTCGAGATCATGCGGCTCACGGGACGAGTCGCAGCTCTGAGCCGCTTCATGTCCAGGTCGGGGGAGAAATGCCTCCCGTTCTTTAAAGCTCTGAGGAAGATCCTGAGGTTCGAGTGGTCGGAGGAGTGGCAGGACGCCTTCGACCAATTGAAGAAGCACCTCGCAACGCCACCACTACTCACCCGACCAGTTGAAGGAGATGAGCTGTCGCTGTATCTGGAGGTATCCGACCAAGCAGCAGGCTCGGTGCTCGTCCGAGAGGTCGGTGGAGCGCAGAAGCCGGTGTACTATGTGAGCCATGTATTTAAGGACGCGGAAACGAAATATCCGGCCATAAAGAAGATTGTCTTAACCCTCGTGGTGGCTTCAAGGAAGCTGCGGCACTACTTCCAAGCACACACCATCATCGTTCTCACCGAGCGTCCGTTGGGGGCTATCCTTGCATCTCCAGAGTCCTCGGGCCTCTTAGAAAAGTGGAGGTGGGAACTATCTCAGTTTGACATAAAATATCGCCCGAGGCAGGCCATCAAAGCGCAGGCCCTTGCCGATTTCATCGTTGAATGCACCGTCCCTAGCAAGGAGCCGGAGTCCACGCCGCCCCTCGCAACTCAGTGTCCCATCGCGGAAAGGCCTGGCTCGGTTCCTGAGTGGGTCATCTACGTTGACGGGTCTTCAACCGAGGAAGGTTGTGGTGCCGGCCTCATTATCTGGGGCCCGAACGAGGTGGAAATGGAGTACTCTCTGAATCTTGGTTTCAAAGCCTCGAACAACGCGGCAGAGTACGAGGCCCTCCTGGATAGACTGCGTATGGCCGCCGGGCTGGGACTGAAGACAATTCGAATCCGTAGCGACTCGGCCCTTGTCATTGGTCAAGTGACCGGCCGCTTTGAAACTCGGGAGCCTCTGATGATGAAGTATCTGGACGAGGTGAGGAAACTCCGGAGGAACTTTGACGAAGTCCAAGTAGAGCAAATACCCAGGCAGCTGAATGCCCAAGCTGACGCCCTGATCAAGTTGGCTTCGTCATACTCGGCCAACAATAAGCGGTCTATCCTCTTCGAAACTTTGCCTCAGCCCAGCGTGGAAGACGGAGCAACAACACTCTATGTATATGCAGCGCAGGAAGGCGACCGAGATTGGAGAAAGCCTCTCATGGAATTCCTGAAGGACGGTACGCTCCCAGAATATCAGGGAGCCGCCCACCGTCTCCGAGCCAAAGCCCGCCACTTCATCTGGAGCAATGGAAACCTCTACAAGAAATCATTCACTCAGCCCCTGCTCCGGTGCATCGACCCCCACGAAGCCGACTACGTCCTCCGGGAAATCCATGAGGGGGTTGGCGGTGCGTACCAAGGGGCCCAAACCTTGATCCAAAAGGCATTACTCCAGGGGTACTACTGGCCCACTGTTCATGAGGACGCCCAGAAGCTAGTCAGAAGATGCAAGAGTTGCCAGCTCCACGGCAGCATCCCTCGCCTCCCCGCCACCGAGCTGACCGCCCTAACATCCCCATGGCCGTTCGCCCAGTGGGGATTAGACATGATTGGCCAATTCCCTACTGGTACAGGAGGGCACAAATACGTCCTCGTCGCAGTAGACTACTTCACCAAGTGGATCGAGGCCGTCCCCATCAGGAAACCGGACGCCGCCGCGACCATCAAGTTCCAGCAAAATAATCTGATACTCCGGTTCGGCATCCCGAGATGTATCATCACCGACCACGGGACAAACTTCGAGAACGAGAAAGTGAAGAACTTCTGCAAAGAATACCATATCCTCATGAAGTTCGCTGCGGTCGCGCATCCCCAATGCAACGGGCAGGCCGAAGTCGCTAACCGAGACGTCCTCCGAGGTCTCCGGACCCGCCTAAAAGGGTGACAAGGCAGTTGGGTCGAAGAACTGCCCCGGGCCTTATGGGCTCTGCTCACGTCAAAGAAGACCCCCACCGGGGAAACCCTCTTCAGCCTCTGTTACGGGACCGAGGCAATGGTCCCAGTGGAGATCGGGCTTCCCAGTCATCGGGTCGAGCACTTCGACGATGATGCGAACACCTCGGCGTTACGGACCAACCTGGACATCTTGTTGGAGAAGAGAGACCGGTCTCAGATCAGGGCTGCCGCTTATCAACAACAAACGGCCCGATACTACAACGCTCGGATCAAGCACCGCTCCTTCCACACCGGGGATCTGGTCCTACGGCGAAACGAGTTCATTGATCAAGGCAGGCTTCACAAGTTCTCCCCGAAGTAGGATGGTCCCTTCCTCGTCTCTGAGGCGCTCCCCGGCGGAGCCTATCGCCTACAAGACGCGGACGGACACAAGCTCCCGCTGCCTTACAACGCCGAGAAGCTTAAGCTATACCAATGAGGCCAAGGCCAACAAGTGTGTACCCCTCCTTTCGCAAAGACGATGTAAATGTTTTCTAAAAATCCAGTCCATTCGAATAAAGAAACGTCGGAACATTGCAAATAGAGTTCTGTCTTTGCGATCCAAAGCCCTCACCAAGAGGCGACCGCGCAGCTTCACTGCCCGGTTATCCTTAGCAGGCCTCCTACGGCCCCTCCAACGCTAAGGATCAAAGTCCTCCACAGAGGCGGCCAAGCAGCTACCCTGCTCGGCTATCCCTGGTCGGTAGCTTCCCTACTCGCAACGCCAGGGGTCGAAGCCCTCGCCAAGAATCAACCGCGCAGCTTCACTTCCCGGATTTCCTCAGCATGCCTCATACGGCCACTCCAACGCTAAGGATCCAAGTCCTCCTTAGAGGCAGCTCAGCAGCTACCCTGCTCGGCTATCCCCGGCTGGTAGCTTCCTACCACGACCGACAGGGATCAAAAGCCCTCCCAGAGGCAGTTAAGCCCGAGGGTCCCTCGCTCGGCTATCCTTTAGGACAAAAGCCCTCGCCAAGAGGCACCGGGAAGCAACCCTGCCCGGCCAAAGGTCCTTGGTAGGCTCTTACAGCCCCTCCCGCGCTAAGGACCAAAGTCCTCTCAGAGGCAGTCGAGCCCTTGCTCGGCTATCCCCGGCTGGTTGCTTCCTACCACAACCGATAGGGATCAAAGTCCTCGCCAAGAGGCACTGGGTAGTAACCCTGCTCAGTCCCCGTCCTGAAGGATCAAATCCCTCGCAAGAGGCAACCGAGCAGCTACCATGCTCGGTCATCTCCGGCTGGTAGCTCCCTACCCATGACGCCAGGGATTAAAGCCCTCGTAAGAGGCATCCGAGCGGCTACCCCGCTCGGTCATCCCAGGCTGGTAGTTGCCTACCCACAACACCAGAGATCAAAGCCCTCGCAAGAGGCAACCGAGCAGCTACCCTGCTCGGTCATCTCCAGCTGGTAGCTCCCTACCTATGACGCCAGGGATCAAAGCCCTCGCAAGAGGCATCCGAGCGGCTACCCCGCTCGGTAATCCGAGGCTGGTAGATGCCTACCCACGACGCCAGAGATCAAAGCCCTCGCCAAGAAGCAGCCACGCAGCTTCACTGTCCGGTCATCCTTAGTGGGCTTCCTCTAATGCTAAGGATCAAAGCCCTCGCCAAAAGGCAGCCGCACAGCTTCACTGCCCGGATATCCTTAGCAGGCCTCCTACGGCCACTCCAACGCTAAGGATCCAAGTCCTCCTTAGAGGCAGCTCAGCAGCTACCCCGCTCGGCTATCCCCGGCTGGTGGATTCCTACCACAACCGATCGAAATCAACTCGACGAACGATCACTAGACAGATAGCCGACCTGACATGGAAGCCCAATAGTGAAAGCGAAGATATTTTACGAGCATTCTTCACAAACAGAAGATAAAGTGCATGTTAGTTATGTATATTCCCTAGAGGCCATTATTGTACATATGATGTATATTATAATGGATTCTTGGATATATATAGAGAGGACTTTCATGCTCGACATGATAGTATGCTATCTGGTATCACTTTGTCTTAACATGTTGACTTGTATTAGTTTACTGTCTTGCTCTCATATGTTGATAAAGCCCTTAGGATATGTACTCGACTACTAGGACTATGATGAGATCATACTAGTGGGGCCAGGGCAGTCCACGAGCACATCCTATAACTGTTCCTAGTCGAGGGTGTATCGAGACAGGGCATCGATACTCCGGAGTAGACTAGCGTATACGCATCTTGACCCATATGATGGACGATGGATGATCCTATATCCATTGGTGTTGGACATCAAAGATGGTGTACGGGTGCTCAGTGGAGACTGGGTATACTGAACGGACTCGCCGAGAACTCCTGGATGGTATTATACCTATCGTCAGATAGCAGTTCTCCGGTGACACTGGTACAGGTTAGTCTGTAGACCCGAGATCGTCATAGAGTCTTGTGTGATTCCCACTGTGCTTTGATTTCCACCTTACCACGTCCAAGAGGGCGTGCAAAACGGTGGCTTTTGGGTACAGTCCCGAATCACATGGAGGCAATGAGCGATAGGAAGGGTTTTGTCTCTCCCAGTATTGGGAGTTGATGTTGCGCTGTGTTCGATTGGCTATAACTGGAAGTCCCTGGCCAAGGCTGATATGGAGATTTACTGGTAAGAGTTATCAGTAGTTTCTTAACCCGTTATGAGCCTTACATCGACACGACTTATCGGTTACTGGGGTCTGACGTTTACCACCCCTAGACTATATATGCAAAATATCAGACGAAGAGATCGGACTGTACGGGAGTGTTACTGATTGGATTCACAGGAGAATGTACAGGCTTGCTTGTTGATCTTCTGATTGCTCAATACACGGGTGGCTGTTACGTTTAGCTGACCGCTTGCAACTTGTGGGTGTTTGATATGATCATCACCTACTGCCGGCGTATTGACGATTCTTTAGAGTCCTACACAGAGGTTTCCTGGCTCAGGCAAAACGAAGTAGGAGCACATATGTGATATGTATGGGACCGAGAATAATACGATATGAGATACCGTATTCTATTCTCGCGATATGAGATATCGACCGGGTATATGCGATATAGCCGGGTCATCGGATCAAGTGTTGATTCGATGAATTGGTACATGTTAT
Organism: Agapanthus africanus; assembly: GCA_030015575.1. Lineage (NCBI taxonomy): Eukaryota > Viridiplantae > Streptophyta > Magnoliopsida > Asparagales > Amaryllidaceae > Agapanthus > Agapanthus africanus. The sequence goes on along the minus strand of JASDDO010000022.1, from coordinate 750,451,238 downwards.
ATTAGTCGATTATATGTAATATAGCCGGATTGTCGGATCAAGTGTTGATTCGATAATTTAATGTATAATTATATATGTGATATATTACATTACGTTAACTAATATAAGCTCGCTTTATTGATTCATTTTCTCACTGGATAATACATTAATGTATATGCGATATATGTTAATTGTATTATTTTCTCATGTTACAAAATATATTGTATATGTGATATATAATATTGTGATAAGTTAGGGTTATAAATGCAACATGGTTGTTAAGTTTAAACTAAGTTAGGGTTTGGATTTGGGTTAGCTTTTGGGTTAGCTTTTTCATGAAGCTTTCCTTTTGTCATTTAGCTTTGATATTTTGTGTAGATATTTGTTAACCCAACCCAAAACCTTAACCATAGTTTATTCTCTACATGAGTTAATGCCTTCATTTATTAACTCATGGTTGTCATTTGTAACAACAATAATTCATTATTCATCACAAAATCTTTCTTCTTCTTCTTCCTCCTTGAAAAAGCTTTCTAGCTTTTTGTGTTGTGATGATTTAAAGTGAGAAATTGAAAACAAAAGAGAAAGAAATTCCTACTTCATCATCCTCGTCTATTCTAGCCACTTAGATTAGGGTGTTCACTTCACTAATACTTGATTAGAGAAGTGAGAGCTTGGTTTTAAGATTCTTCAAGGTAGATCATCTTCGAAAAGGAAGACTTCAAATAAGCATGGATCATTCGACTTGTGGAGCCTCTTTAGAGTCCGGGAGTTCATGGATCGTGGCGAAGGGACTACTACTCGGAGCTTATGAAGCGAAAGAACGGACTACAAAAGTTGTAATTCCTCTCTTTTAGATGTAAAGTTGTTTACATGCATAGTTAATCCTAATTCTCTAGTTAAGATCTTGGTTAGGGTTTGTTTAGCACCCCAAAAATTTTAAAGTAGCATGATTGATGCTTGCCAAAACCTTCACAAGGTGCTATGCTAACCCTACAGTGCATGTAACAACTCCAATTTTGTATACCAAAAATTTGCTTTAAATATAGTGTACACTTGGAGTATTGATGTTGCTGGATACAATTTAAGTATCTAATTCCTTACAATAATTACAAGAAGGAGCTTGTAGCTCATTGGTAATACCTTGCATTGCTGAACCAAGCCATCAGAGTTCGAATCCCATGCCCCACATATTTTTTATTATCTTTTTGCTTTAAATTTTTGTGAAGTCAAACGGTCAAACAGCCATAACTCATAATTTATTGCAAATCATAAAAAATAAACCATACCAAAATTCCCCCCAGACCAGACCCGACCCAACGGCGCCCGACTCGGCCCTGACTCGGCCGAATCGGCCGGCGCCGCCGGCCGGACTCGGCCGGTCAGCCGAGTCGTCAACATGAATTTTTTTTCTGTTGACCTGGTCAACCCCCCTGTATAGTCTAATTTTCCAGTACTGTTACCCATTTCTCAATAAATCCCTTTTAAGACCAAATTTAATGAAATTGTAATGATTTTTATATTTATTTTTAATATTTTTTACCCTAACCCTATCCCTAGCCTAGCCCTATATAAAGACCCCTACCCTCTACCATTTCACCTCACCACTCTAAGTCTACTCTCTCAAATTCTCGAGAACTCGGTACGAAGAGCAAGAAGCGAAGCGCTGCCGAAATCGACGACGGATTTCCGGCGACCGGATCAGAACCTTCGCGACGCTTTCGACGAATCGGCAACCACCACATCCATTAGCTTCATTAGCTTGTCCAAACCGTAAGTCCCACCTCTTCTCTCTCTCTTTTCTATAAATGTAAAAATATGACTTTTTAGAACCCGACGGAAATCAGACAAACCAATTTCCGATTCGGTTTTTCTATAAATTTCCACTTGTCACCTAATACATAATATCTACCCATATTCATGTTGACTATTAATCACCCATAAACCAATTTAATCAAACTTTTTCACATGAAATGATAGCTTCTTTGCAAAACCGTATTCTTTTCATAAAAATACAATGAAGTTCATTTTTCTTAGTTTAATCAATTACCTCACTCCTAAATATGTTTATCTTGATCACAAAACTTGTAGAACTCAATTTGAATGAAATTTCACACATGAAATGATAACGTTTTCGAATACCGTATTCTTGCGCTATAATACCTTTAAGTTTAACATAGCATGTTTTACCTTTAAACTTCACCAAAACCTAAAATAAGTCACGAGGTAATGACCTACCTCTACACACACTCAATATAACCCTACTTGATAAATATCAAATCACAGAATACGAAATTACAGGACTTTTCACTAAAATACCCTAATCTTTATAATCTTTATTTAAAGCTTTAAGTTGTAAACATTTCTAAATAAAATCTTTTAATAAAATGAAAGCACGATTGGTCATGGACATCGATCGTTTATCTAAACTGTCTTGTGGTGCCTAGGCAAGTGTGTCTAAGGCTAGTGGTTTTTAATTAGGCCCACGACTGTGGTTCCTTCCCACTTACCTGGCACTTACCTGGCCGCAATTGACGGTGAAGAGACGATTTGAGGCTTCTAATGACTCATCGTTTAGACCATAGAAGTAGGCTAGTTGGCTTAGAAAACCCTAACAACTAAAATACGGAAAACTAAACTCTTTTGCAAATAAATACCTTATATTTATAAAACCGTTTTCCTAAATGAGAAGTGTTTATAAAAGCTAAGCAAAGTGCCGCTACAACCCACTTTTGGGGAACCTGTTAGGGATAGTACGGTTCATCGTGCACCCGCAGGCTAGTAGTGCGAGATTCAGACCTCCGCAAGGAGTATTCGGTCTCGAAAGGTTTAAAATACGATATTTAAGGAAAATGAGACTTTCTCTAAATAAAATATTTATATAAAATTATTCATGTGTTAATATATATATAATTAACATTTAAACACCTATTTTATCATAATCTAAAGTTTCCATTTTTTCCTAAAATTAAAAGATTAAAAGTTACGTTAAAATACCATGAATTTCAAATAAAACAATTAATACTTTTATTAGGATATATTCACTAGAATAACACAAATAAAATACACAATAAAGACGATTATTAAATACTTGAGGTGTATTTTGAAAACTATACAAAAGTACTTTTTACAGAAAACCCCCTCAAGTTTTACAAATTACAAAAAGGCCCCTAACTAATATTGGACTTCAAACTATCTTTCTTTTATTCTGACTCGGGTTAGAGTCTGACTATTTCTGATCTGAATATAAATCAAGTCAATCTATATTCTTTATATTTCAACTCAAGATGAATACATGAATCCCAGAATCCAGTTCACAATCTATATAACTTGACTGAACCGAACCATGGATATTCCTTTTACATGTTTCCCAGTATTCCATTTACATGACTCCACGGTTATAACCGTTTCCTGATATCATGGTTTCGGTCAGTCGGTCAGTCAATCATGCAATCAATACAATTTTACAAGATAACAATACAAACAAGATATCGCGGGGTTTAAGGGGTAGATTGGTATGGAAGGTGTTAAAGATGGCACGAGGTGGTCAGATTAAGACACCTAACCTGAATCCTATTGCTGTTGTACCGTGGCATAACGGTTCCTTGTACTTTCCTTTTGCCCTGATCTCTAGCATATAGAGATCCCCCTCGTATACACTGGCATCCTTCTGTACCAAGCTACAAACAACAGCGTTAAACAATGTTCCATAATATTCAACAATATAATACTTTAGAAAATACTGTTACTCTGTCATTCTCATTCTTCTTATTCTTTGAGACTTACCGAGCGACCTGTTCGCTGACGACATTCTATTTCTTTCTTCTTGAATGTCGTCGGGTGCGTTGGACCAAGCTGAGATCGAGCCCACCAGTGAAGATTTGGAGCAGTTCCAAGAAGACCCAGAGCTCTAGATAATTGTACTTTGTTCTTTCCAGTATTTTTCGTTTCTGTTATGCCACTGTTTAGGCATTGCTTTTTCATTCCAGTTGTATTTTCATTTCATGCATTGTACAAAGAATGTTATTAATAAAAGTTGTTGTTATTTCAATATCATTTGTCTCTTGTGATTATTTTATATTGCTTAGCTACGCTTAGCGTATGTACTTCTGAGTACATACGTAGCGGACCTCGTCGCGTCCACTTCGCCGTACACTGGGAAGCGGGGCGTGACAGTGCAAACCGATGAAACCAAAGAAAAAAATTTATTACCAACGGCAGAGTCTTTACAACGGGTATTTTGGGCTCCCCAGCCTTACAAACTGCCCGGAGGCTTACAAAAGAGGGACGAGGAAATATCAAAAAGGCCTAAGTCGCAAACCCCCCTTGCGCCTCGCTTCCCTCATCATCGTCATCGCGGCCTGCCGGAGGCTTCACCACCGGAGGTTTTGCCACCAGGGTGCGCCTCGCTTCCCTCATCGTTGTCTGCCGGAGGCCTTGCCACCGGGAGTGGGACCCGAGCATGGAGCTCGCCATCAGCGAACTCGGGAAGCTACTCCTTCACGGCATCCAGAGCCTTATTCCACGCGACGGCGGAATACTCGCCAAGCTCGGCGTAAAACGGCTCTGACACCTTGTAATCGGCCACAGCTTTCCTAGCCCGAACCTCGGCAGTCTTGGCCGCCAGAAGCGCCGCCTCGGCATCCCCCCTGCTGGCATCCCTCTCCTTCTCCATGGCCGCGAAACGATCAGCCATATCCGCCAATTTCCTCTCGGCAACTCGGTGGGATGCACTCAGGCGCTGAATTGGCGAGCTCCGCAGCCTCCGCACGGGCTGCCAGGACGTCGGCCCTCGCCCTCTCCATACGCAAGTCACGCCGCAGGACCTCGACCTCCGAAGGAAACGCTTCTACTGGCCTCGCTGCATGGAACGCCCCCTCGGCCTCCATACGAGTAGCGAGGGCGCAGTGTTGAAGGACCTAACGGGAAGCAGATGAGAAACTTGGAGGCGCTCGAGCCAAAGAAAGGATGGTCAAAAACAACGCGTAGAGGAGTTCGTACTTGGACCGCCCCTTAGGCTATGGCCTCCATTTGGACTCTCAGGGTGCCATGCGGAAGCCTTCCCCCGGCCGACTCTTCCATCCCGGCGAGCAGGCCGGCAGCGACGGAAAGCCCAGATGGAGCCATGAAGATGGCATCACCACCGGCTCAGGAATCCCCTTAGGAACCATCGACGGCGGCGCACGAGAGATTGTCCTTTTCCTCTTAAGAGGGACCCCGTCCTCGCCCTCCCCCATGTCTCTCGTCTGGGGCTCGGATGACTGTGGACGTCTCTGGCCGCCGCTGGAACAATCACCAGGAGCCGTCAACGAAGTGGATGGCCCTATCGCTGGCAGAACATTAGGCGCAGGGCATGAGCTAGCCAAGGGCGCGGCCGCGCCACTGGCCTCCCTCTGGGACAAGAAACCCAAAGAGTGGGAACGAACCATGTATCCAAAAGAAGAAGAGTGCCGAGCAGCCAAGACTTAGAAGAAAGGAGATTTGAAAGAGTAGGGGCCCTGGAGTGGGCCCCACCCCTACTTACCACCGCAAACAACCTCATCCTACGGCGCCCTTCATCTCCCGCCAAAGCGTCCCCACACGTCCAACGGCTCCGATCGCTCCACTTGTCGCTCCCACACTGGCCCGCATCCCGTCAGACGCATGTCTGCACACGTCATGTCGGCCAACTGACGCTTGACACGTGGACCGTCGCTTCAGTGGCAGGATGCACGAACCGGCGCACCTTCCTTAAATGCAGAGATCTCGCCTTGATTCGATGGCAGGAAAGACGGCTGACAGCCCGGGAACGCGTCCCGACGAAACCTGTAACACCCGAGCCCAATAATACTATGAATATTACTAGTTGAGGGTTATTTATTGCTCTTTCCAATTTTCCTGATTTTCTGGTGTTTATTGCTAAATTTTACCCGGTTAAGTCATTTTGGCACATAACAAATTTTAACTCCGAAAATGAAATTTAAGATGTCCATCTTGGCCTACTCGTCGCCACTAGTCGCGTGGTAGCGTCCGCGTGTCGAGATTCCGTTCCGTTTGGCTAAACAGGCAAGTTTGGGCGACTACGCGCGCGTGCAAGTGTCCGACTTGGGGGCATGCATTTTAATCATTAAACACCTCTTTTCAAAATTTGGAACCCGCTTAAAATCATATAATTTGAATTTGGAACATTTGGGCGCGACCCGGGCTCGATTTGGAAATGTTTCATTTCGCGCCAAAATGGCCCATTTAAATTTAATATCTAATATATTTATATTCTAATCTATAGTTTTTCCTAACAGCAAATCTACGCATTTTCCCTTCAAATCCTTCTCAAAAATTTTCCTCTATCATTTCGTGGCCAATCACGAGCTCTTATTGAGCTCGTGGGCCCCCTCCCTTCCATCTCTCTCTCTGCCTCTCTCCTCTTTCTCTCTCTTCTCTCAAATCTCTCTCTCTCTCTATCTCAACAACTCTCTCTCTCTAATCCCTCTCTCTCTCTCTTCCTCTATTTATTAATCGCATGCAGCAGCCTCCGCCTCCTCTTCTCCCATCGCGAGAAACCCCCTCAACCCTAACCCTAGCTCACCGCAATCTCACCGCCGGCCTCCTCGCGACCTCGCCGTCGCCGCCCTCACCACCACGACCTCCACCGCACCCACCTACATTCCTCCTCCCGTTCTCCCGCTCCTTCCCGTGCCTGCAACCCATCTCCCGGACGCCTCCATCCCCTCGCAAACCTCACCGTCGACGTCGCCCATCGTCGTCCACGACCCCACGACTCCCTTTCACCCTACTCGACCCGACCTCGTCGTCGTTCCCTCCTCTCCTCGCTGGACCACGAGCAAACCCGAACCGACCCTGCACCATCTCCCGCTGCTCACCGGAGAACGCACCGGCGACCTCGCCGTCGTCACCAGGGCCGCCTACTCCTTCCCCTCGACCACCAGAGCCGACCCCCTCTCCTCCAGCTCGCCGCAGCACACTATTCCGCGCACCCCGAAGCTTTCAACCCTCGCTGCAGCCGCTGCCGTCGCTTCGCCGGCGTTCCAGTGCCGTCGAACCCGCCGTGGTCACCCCCTGGTGTCTCCCTGTAAGTTCCTTCTCCTTCCTTTTGGTACAACCCCCGCTGGTCCGTATCGTGAATGCGTAGTTTTGTCGCTAACTCCGTTACTTTTGACTTTTTGCCGGAATCCGACCGCGCCGTCTGACGAACCCGATGCTCCAGCGAAGTCCCCTGGTCCGTGTGATTCCGTTGACCTCTGTTGAGACCTGATCCGTGGCCCGTGCTAGCTTATCGTGCTTTTTCCGACATCGCATCCGTGTTTCGGTTTGCGGAACCGCCGAGGCAAGTATCCGAATACTTGCTTAACATGCTACAACTTAATCATATTATAACCACACAACTATCATGACATCGATACCTTTTATAACTTAGAATTGCAAGTTACGATTATCCGTAACTTTAAATCAATGAAAACATTGCTCGCTTTAACCGGTCTGCTATTAATTCATACTTAACTAATCAAACCAAGTAGATCATCCCCAATTCATTTGTTAAATCACTCATGAGACAATTATTGTGCTTAGTTCAGATTCATGTAACTCCATTGCGTATATTATCGATATTGTTCGTCTTGTGGCTTTTGCACCTCAAGGGTGCGTGAACCGGATTAATAAGAGAATACGAAACATCACTGTGTTTACCTAGATTAATATTGTTATTTACTGTTTCCTGCTACTGTTCATTATTGATTGTGTACCTGTTGTGAGCACTTACCGATTGCACGACATATTGGCCTGACCCTGCTACACCTGACATATACATACTTACCGACTCATCCCGTTGTACCACGACATTACTTGTTCCTGATCTCGTGCCTAATGCCGACAGACCTAACCATTCCTGCTGTCGATCCAGACAGACCTACCTTCACTTGACTTGTGTTGGCATTAGTCCTTGACTACTGAATACCTGACTGACATACATAGTTTAGGGGTATGGGGAAATCAAAGGTGAAACCGACTTGTAACTCAACAGTTCGATACATTGTTCTGATCAGTCTTACGGGCTTGGCCAGCTCCGGAGTGTTGATGCTGACATCACTCATCTATCCTACTACCTTTTACTGCTTAGCGGCACGTCTCGGATTCAGCCCCGAGAATCATGACCGTGGTCCCGGGCACGCACGGGATACTATTGAGTTACATCGACGATTCATCAATTGGTTTCAAAGACTATAGAGTAGAAAACCTGATAGGACAGTTTAGTCACTACTGCACATTACCCCGTTTATTACTTCTTATTGCTGCTTTATTCATGTTCATGCTTGCATTGTTTATTACCATGTTTATGTTATATACTTGATATCATGACGCGCTGACGTCTGGGTTTTGCATGGCCCAGATTCCGTACCTTTGTCGTCGACCGAGCAGGAGTACTTCAGCCAGCAGGCTGAACTGTGAGTTCTTTAGAGTTTAGTTTATTTATGTCATTTCATTTCCAGATGTGAGCCCGCATTATGGGACATACTGTTTATTCATTGTATTGGATCATTAGCTTCCGCACTTATTGTTTATTGATTCTTGTTATTATGGATTTGGACATGTATTAGATTAGCTTTTTATCTTGTTCTGGATATCTTTACAACCGTAATGTGACTGTGGATGGTTACTTCCTACCCACAGGTAGCATGGTTGGCTATGTCACGTGCCCAAATCTTGCGTACTCTGGGAAGCGGGGCGTGACATGGTTTTATGGTATCAGAACCATAAGTTAATTGGGTTGATTCTTTGTAGTTGGGTATCGCACCCGATACACGAATCAGAATACCCGTGATTAGGAAACATGTCCTGCCACTTTGACCGTTTTACCGTCCTTGAATCATTCTTCCAGATCATGTCGACATGCAAACTTACTTTGCATTGTCAAACTTGAAAACCTAACTTCTTGTTATCTCTAGGACTTAGGCGACTTGGGTGGAGTTAAGTAATTGCGGCTATGATACCGCGGCATAGCTACAATGCGGTACTCTATTTAAGTATCTTGGAGTTCTAGCCTTGATCTATACTCGAAAACTATCATCATGCTAATGTTGGGTACTTTGATTTCCAGGGATATGGCCGATCAGAATTTGGAGATGGACCCAGGGCATGCGGTCTTAGCCGCCAGGCAAAGAGTAATAAGGGGATTGTTGGAGAACTAAAGGAACAACTCGAGCTGGAACCAGCATTTGCAATGGACCCCACGTCCGTACGTAGAAGTATTCCGGTAAACAGGCGCAACGTAGCACCAATGAAGAAAACCAGTATGGGTGATCGGAAGGGGGAAGTGATCTGTAGGTACTGCCATAAACCCGGACATTGTAATACCCAGTTTTTCTTCTACGTCTAAATCCGTATTTTATTATTTTATGATTTTATTTATTTTACCTATAAATTTTATTTATTATATATATAATTTTATCTCTTTCTAAATCTCATTATCCATTCTTTTGAAAACCAAAACCATAGTTCCCTTTCTACTAAATCCTTTCTCAGCCCTCTCTAATATACCAAATCCTTTTCTTTAATTTTTCCCGAGCCCACCAGAGCTGGCCCTCTTCTTCTCTATTTCTCTTTTTCATTTGATTTTTTCCTTTAAACACTGGCCCAGATTTCACGGTCCACTTCCATAAATTATACATCCTTTATAGAAATAAATCCCTTTCTTTAATTTCTTTTAGCCGGCCCGTTCCACTGCAGCTCAGCCCGGCCCCTCAATTCATTCATTTTCTCCTTATTTTGTTAAATCCCGGCCCACGCTAACCCCAGCCCACTTCTTTTAACAAAAGGAAATTAATTTACAAGCCCAACATCAATTTTCCTTGGCCCGGCCCGTGTCACTCCTCGCCCGCACCGGCTTCGACCCGACCCGTCACTGTTCCTCTTCCATTTAAATCCTCCAACGGCACTTTCCCTCAATCCCGCTCGCGACCGCGTTCTTCGCCGCTCCCCGCGCCTTCGCTCGCGCTGCCGTTACCCCCCACGTCGCGCACTCCCCCCTCCAACTCCCGTCATCTCCTTCTCCTCCCCCTCTCTTCCATCACTTTCTCATTCTTCCTCCCTTTTCACGCGGCCACTCTCAACGCCGCGACCCATCGGAGCTCCGACCCCCATCATCATCTCCTCCTACAACTCCGCTCGTCGTCCCTACCAAGCACCCCTGCACCATCACCGACCCATCATCGTCATCGTCGACGTCGTCGTCGACCCATCATCTCTCTCCCCTCACTGTCACTCTCCCGTTCTCCCTCCTCCTCGACATCTTCCCTCACCTCCCCCAGCCGAGATCCACCCCAAACCCACAGCCCCGTTTGCCTTGTCGACCTCTCGTGCCCTCCCCGTCGATCGAGCACCACCATCATCATCACCCTCTAACTCTCCCCCTCACTCACAATCTCTATCTCTCTCACTGATCTCACTCGGCCTCTCTCTCTCATCTCTCTCTCCCTCACTCTGTCACTCTCTCTATCTCTCTCTCTGCATTCTCTTACCCTCTCTCATCTCCCTTTCTCTCTAACAGATTTTCCCCCTCTCTCTCTCCCCCTTCAGTTTCTCGACCTCTCTCTCTCTCACTCTGTCTTTTTCTCTCTCTCTCTCACTGTCTGCTCCAGCTCTCTCTCTCTCTAACTCCCTCTCATCTCACTCCCTAACTCTACAGCCTCTCTCCGTCGCACCCGCATACTACCAACAGAGCGAGCCCAGCTTCACAGCAGAACCCCGACACCAAGTTGCGAGCCGCTGCCGAGACACGAGTCCGAGCCAAATCAAGTTGCCGTGCCGCGCGTGTGTCGCGCGTTCGTGACGACACAGCCACCGTACATCCCCGGGACATCTCCAGGCAAGTTCTTACTTGCTTTCATGTTATTCCGTATATATTACAAATTAGAATCGTAGATATATTCCATGTGTGCTTGATGTTATATATTGTCACAAAACTGTTCGATGCTTGTTCCCATAGAAAATCATTATCGTATTTGACGGAACTGGACATATTATATTGGCCCTCGTAGAGATGATTAACGTGTGCAAATTTCATTAGAAAATACGACTGTTAGCAGTTAAAATGACTACCCCCAAGTTTGATCGTAAAACTGAAATTCTGTTGCACCTGAAAATAGTTAAATTCATCATAAATCACATACATATTAGATTGGTACGCTCGAGGGCTCAAAGTGAAGCTAACTCGACGAGCTTTAACCCTGTACTAGTTTCCAGACATTCCTGTACTTAAACCATGATGAAAATTAGTTCGGAGTGCGACTCTGGACTGCAGTCCAGAGCGACTCCAGTTATTGGTTGCTGTTCCGTAATGGGTACCACAGGATTTGCTTAACTCTTAGGTTGCGGAACTCCGCTGTTTATTGTAGAGAAACATGTTAGCTAGACAACACAACTGGTTTCATTCTGTTTCGTTACCGTTTGGTATTTTATCGGTAATTTAATACATCGGGACACATAGCAGTCCCAGCAGATTCAGAATTGACATGTTGATATTAAACAGATTATAACTCCTAACATACAGACGCGATTGAAGAACCGTTTGTTGCGTTGAAAACTTTACTGAAAACCCTAGAATTCTTTCAACCATAGCGTCGCTAAATTATGATCCCAACTGGGGTTAAAATGCGTTGCGAAATGGATTCCTGATTCTGAAATTGGATTTCCAGCCGCGAGCGCTTAAAATGGAATGGTTATAACTATTGATCCTGGAACCCGATTGGCTTGAAACAAAATTAGATGGATGGATAACTAAACCTATTGATTACTACCTTTTTATCATTTCGCTAAATTATATACATACGTTTCATGATAAATCGTGCAAGTGACAGACTGTTGTTTTTATGACACCTTAATTGTGCTTCTTATACTGTTCATGCATCACATCATACCCATATCATTGTAGTAATAGCCTAGGGACATCGTGCAATTACCCAGTGTTAGATTTTAGTGATGATTGTGGCAAGTACGTCAGTGTTCGTGCATTCGTGATCAAGTGAAAGTGATACGTACTTGTGCACAATCAGAGTCCCTTTTATTCTATTGCATTGTCGACGTCTGTGGGATGTGTGTACGCGTGACTATAAGTGGTATGGGACACTTATGGGAGCGCTTGCATAGATGTCACAGATAAGGCATCCGACACTGCCATTTATCTTAGGTATTAGTCGGGACGTGCTTGATGGAGGTCCTGCCTCCAGTTCTCGCGCAGACTTGTCACGGATCGATTAGTATTTAGGGTTGTGGTTAGCGTTTGATGTGGACCACGGGGTGTGGGGTAGTTCAAGTGTGAATTCAACAGAATCTCGGGAGTCCCATGCCGGCTTATATATTTAGGGAGTTATATGGAGATTTACAGGGTATGTGCTATATCACCGTGATACACTCGTTACATGTTGGGCCCGTGGTCCCTTGCCCTTGGGTTCTACCCTTGGGTGGAGGACACTCGCGAGTGGTTGACTCTCACACTTGGACTGACGATAGGCTGATTGACCGGTGCAGTGAGACTTAGAGACTGATAGGGTTACTGTCATTTATATTCCTTATATACTGTGTTGACATACATGACACATCGTTATACTGTTTTACTGCTCCGCTGCATTTATCCCTGCTCATTTTTATTCATGCTGTTATTGATTTACTGTTATTCATATCCTTCACCACTGTTAGAACTGTTACTTGATTATATACATTATATTGCTATTGTGTCGCTCTGACGACCTGAGTATGCATGCTCAGTGTGAGAAGAAGATTTAGCCTGGATCAGAACTAGACGTGCATCACAGACTACTCTGCTATTCCGAGTTACATTCGTTTGTTCCACTTCAGGTCAGTCTTTACATTGTTCCTTTCAGTTACTGCATTTCTCATTACCTGTGCATCGTTTACTGTTTACCATGATAAACTAGAAGCCGAAGTGTGACTACGGCAGGACTTTTCCTTGACCGTAGGAGCATGGCTGGCCTTGTCTACCCCTCGTATTCCGTATTTTGGAAAGCGGGGCGTGACAGACATGTTCGAAGGGAGTGTCGTTTGAGGCTGGGACTTTGTTTTAGATGTGGAGCGGCAGATCACACCGTTGATGCTTGTCCGTCGAAGCCTCGCACGAAGGATGATACACAGAAGCCTCCGCAGGGACCGTTCCAAGGACAGGAACCGCTTACTCAAAGACCACAGCAGGCTCGAGCGCTCGTGTTGACAACTGAAGAAGCTAAGGCATCGGGAGAAGTGGTTTCAGGTAATTTACTTGTTCATGGTCTTCCCGCTTTGGCATTACTTAATTTTCGGAGCATCCCATTGTTTATGTCATCCAAATTTATAACTACACACTCGATCACCTGCACGACCCTGTCTAGTTCTGGGACATACACACTGGGAATGGGAAAATCATAGCTAGTAAGGAATGTAGAGATTGTACTGTTGTTGTTTGTGGAAGGGAGCTTTTTGCGGATTTCTTGGTGATAGATACGGGCAGTTATGAGGTTGTCTTGGGGATGGATTTTCCTGGCACTTTCCACGCCCACATTGGCTGTAGGGCAAGGAAGGTAATTTCCAGATTCCCGGACATCCTAAGTTTACTTTCATTGGAGAAAGAAATTCTGTCGGGCCAGTCGAGTTTAGGGCTAGGCCGACGAACAGTGTTCTTGCGGCTATGGTAGTGGAGAGTGATGAAGAGCCGGCAGTTGTCCGCGACATTATGGATGTGTTTGAAGACATTTCGGGCTTACCACCGAAGCGAGATGTGGAGTTTACGTTTGACCTTACTCCTGGTGCAACGCCAGTATCAAAAGCTGACTATCCAATGGCACCAGTAGAATTGGAGGGAGTTAAGAAACAAGTGAGTGAAGTACTCGAGAAGGGATGGCTTCGAAGCAGCAACTCACCGTGGGGAACTCCAGTTCTCTTAGTGAAGAAGAAGGATCGCACTGCCGACGCTGAGACAAGAGAAGTTATTTGCGAAGATGAGTAAGTGCGAATTCTGGTTGGAAGAAGTGAAGTTTCTGGAGCATGTCGTGTCGGGCGATGGAATCGCCGTTGACCCCGAGAAGATTGCAGCAGTTCGAGATTAGCCTGTTCCAAAGAATGTTGCAGAGATAGGAAGTTTTCTTGGACTCGCCGGTTACTACAGAAGATTTGTGGAGAACTTCACTCGTTTAGCTGAGCCGTTAACCAAGCTTACGCGTAAGGAGGTACCGTTTGTTTGGACAGATGGATGTGCATTGGCCTTCGAGACGTTGAAGCAGAAGTTGATAACCGCCCCTATCCTAACCGTACCGGATGATTCAGGAGGACTGGTGATTCACAGCGACGCATCTGGAAAAGGATTGGGATGTGTCTTAATGCAGAATGGGAAAGTCGTCGCTTACGCATCGAGACAACTGAAGACTCATGAGAAGAACTATCCGACTCATGACTTGGAGCTTGCAGCCGTGATCTTTGCCCTGAAGATTGGGAGACACTACCTTTTGGGCGAGAGAGTTGAAGTCTTTACGGATCACAAGAGTTTGAAGTATGTGTTCACTCAGAAGGAGTTGAACATGAGGCAACGCAGATGGTTGGAGCTGATGACCGACTACGACCTTGATCTTAAGTACCATCCGGGAAAAGTTAACGTCGTGCCAGATGCGCTAAGTCGGTTACCAGCAATTCAGTTATTGACTGCACAGAGAGAGATCATTGAGGAGTTTCGGAGATTTGACTTGGAGGTTGTGCTACCGCGTGCTACAGGACAGTTAATGCAGTTGCAAGTACAATCGTCCCCAGGTGAGAAGATTAAAGCGGCACAATCGCAGGATCCTAGACTGCAGGAGTTTCGAGAGCAGGTTGGAGCCGGACTACGAACTGATTTACTGATCCATGAAGACGGTTCGTTGAGATATGGTGGCCGTGTGTGTGTGCCAAAAGGAGATGTGCGTGAAGAGCTTATGAAGGAGGCACACAGTTCAGCTTACTCTGTACATCCAGGAGGGACAAAGATGTACCGAGATATTCGACAACATTTCTGGTGGGAAGGTATGAAACGGGAAATCGCTCGCTTTGTGGCTAAGTGCTTAGTGTGTCAGCAAGTCAAGGCTGAACATCAAAGGGTTGCTGGTTTGTTGCAACCACTTCCGATTCCTCAATGGAAGTGGGAACATATAACCATGGATTCCGTGACGACTTTACCGCGGAGTCCAAAGGGCAACAGTGCCGTATGGGTGATTGTCGATCGTTTGACCAAGGCAGCTCACTTTATTCCTTTTCGGGTTGGTCAATCAACGGAGACTTTGGCAGAGCGATACATGCAGGAGATTGTCAGATTGCATGGAGTGCCGGTAAGCATCGTGTCCGATCGGGACACTCGGTTCTTGTTACACTTTTGGAGGAGTTTACAAGAAAGTTTGGGGACTCGATTGAAGTTTAGCACAGCTTATCATCCCCAGACTGATGGACAATCAGAGAGAACGATCCAGACCCTTGAAGATATGTTGAGGGCTTGCATGTTAGACTTCAAAGGTTCTTGGGAAGATCATCTACACCTGGTGGAGTTTTCGTACAACAACAGCTTCCAAGCAACTATTCAGATGGCCCCGTTTGAAGCACTGTATGGTCGTTAGTGCCGTTCACCTGTTTGTTGGGATGATGTTGGTGAACGAAGGTTATTGGGACCAGATTTGGTGGTACAGACAGTCGAGAAGGTGAATACAATCAGGAAGCATATGAAGGCAGCTCAAGACAGACAGAAGAGTTGGGCCGACACGTCAAGAAGACCTCTAGAGTTCGCCGCGGGCGATTTGGTATTCCTGAAGATATCACCGACTAGAGGGGTGATTCGCTTTGGAAGTCGGGGAAAGCTTAGTCCCCGATTCGTTGGACCCTTCGAGATATTGGAGCGTGTCGGAGAGGTATCGTACCGGTTGGCGTTACCATCATCATTAGCAGGAGTTCACGATGTGTTTCATGTGTCTCAACTACGGAGGTATGTTCGTGATGAGACTCATGTCTTGGATCATTCGGAGTTGACCGTTCGGGAGGACCTGACTTTCGAGGAGCGACCAGTCGAGATCAAGGATCGAAGAGAAAAGGTTCTTAAGAACAAGGTTATCCCTCTTGTGCTAGTTTCTTGGGGTAACCGATCGCATGGAGAATCTACTTGGGAGCGAGAAGACGAGATCCGGCAGAAATTCCCTCATCTTTTCCAGTAGATAGTTATCTTGTATTCTTGGAATTTCGAGGACGAAATTCTTTTGTAGTTGGGTATGATGTAACACCCGAGCCCAATAATACTATGAATATTACTAGTTGAGGGTTATTTATTGCTCTTTCCAATTTTCCTGATTTTCTGGTGTTTATTGCTAAATTTTACCCGGTTAAGTCATTTTGGCACATAACAAATTTTAACTCCGAAAATAAAATTTAAGATGTCCATCTTGGCCTACTCGTCGCCACTAGTCGCGTGGTAGCGTCCGCGTGTCGAGATTCCGTTCCGTTTGGCTAAACAGGCAAGTTTGGGCGACTACGCGCGCGTGCAAGTGTCCGACTTGGGGGCATGCATTTTAATCATTAAACACCTCTTTTCAAAATTTGGAACCCGCTTAAAATCATATAATTTGAATTTGGAACATTTGGGCGCGACCCGGGCTCGATTTGGAAATGTTTCATTTCGCGCCAAAATGGCCCATTTAAATTTAATATCTAATATATTTATATTCTAATCTATAGTTTTTCCTAACAGCAAATCTACGCATTTTCCCTTCAAATCCTTCTCAAAAATTTTCCTCTATCATTTCGTGGCCAATCACGAGCTCTTATTGAGCTCGTGGGCCCCCTCCCTTCCATCTCTCTCTCTGCCTCTCTCCTCTTTCTCTCTCTTCTCTCAAATCTCTCTCTCTCTCTCTATCTCAACAACTCTCTCTCTCTAATCCCTCTCTCTCTCTTCCTCTATTTATTAATCGCATGCAGCAGCCTCCGCCTCCTCTTCTCCCATCGCGAGAAACCCCCTCAACCCTAACCCTAGCTCACCGCAATCTCACCGCCGGCCTCCTCGCGACCTCGCCGTCGCCGTCCTCACCACCACGACCTCCACCGCACCCACCTACATTCCTCCTCCCGTTCTCCCGCTCCTTCCCGTGCCTGCAACCCATCTCCCGGACGCCTCCATCCCCTCGCAAACCTCATCGTCGACGTCGCCCATCGTCGTCCACGACCCCACGACTCCCTTTCACCCTACTCGACCCGACCTCGTCGTCGTTCCCTCCTCTCCTCGCTGGACCACGAGCAAACCCGAACCGACCCTGCACCATCTCCCGCTGCTCACCGGAGAACGCACCGGCGACCTCGCCGTCGTCACCAGGGCCGCCTACTCCTTCCCCTCGACCACCAGAGCCGACCCCCTCTCCTCCAGCTCGCCGCAGCACACTATTCCGCGCACCCCGAAGCTTTCAACCCTCGCTGCAGCCGCTGCCGTCGCTTCGCCGGCGTTCCAGTGCCGTCGAACCCGCCGTGGTCACCCCCTGGTGTCTCCCTGTAAGTTCCTTCTCCTTCCTTTTGGTACAACCCCCGCTGGTCCGTATCGTGAATGCGTAGTTTTGTCGCTAACTCCGTTACTTTTGACTTTTTGCCGGAATCCGACCGCGCCGTCTGACGAACCCGACGCTCCAGCGAAGTCCCCTGGTCCGTGTGATTCCGTTGACCTCTGTTGAGACCTGATCCGTGGCCCGTGCTAGCTTATCGTGCTTTTTCCGACATCGCATCCGTGTTTCGGTTTGCGGAACCGCCGAGGCAAGTATCCGAATACTTGCTTAACATGCTACAACTTAATCATATTATAACCACACAACTATCATGACATCGATACCTTTTATAACTTAGAATTGCAAGTCACGATTATCCGTAACTTTAAATCAATGAAAACATTGCTCGCTTTAACCGGTCTGCTATTAATTCATACTTAACTAATCAAACCAAGTAGATCATCCCCAATTCATTTGTTAAATCACTCATGAGACAATTATTGTGCTTAGTTCAGATTCATGTAACTCCATTGCGTATATTATCGATATTGTTCGTCTTGTGGCTTTTGCACCTCAAGGGTGCGTGAACCGGATTAATAAGAGAATACGAAACATCACTGTGTTTACCTAGATTAATATTGTTATTTACTGTTTCCTGCTACTGTTCATTATTGATTGTGTACCTGTTGTGAGCACTTACCGATTGCACGACATATTGGCCTGACCCTGCTACACCTGACATATACATACTTACCGACTCATCCCGTTGTACCACGACATTACTTGTTCCTGATCTCGTGCCTAATGCCGACAGACCTAACCATTCCTGCTGTCGATCCAGACAGACCTACCTTCACTTGACTTGTGTTGGCATTAGTCCTTGACTACTGAATACCTGACTGACATACATAGTTTGGGGGTATGGGGAAATCAAAGGTGAAACCGACTTGTAACTCAACAGTTCGATACATTGTTCTGATCAGTCTTACGGGCTTGGCCAGCTCCGGAGTGTTGATGCTGACATCACTCATCTATCCTACTACCTTTTACTGCTTAGCGGCACGTCTCGGATTCAGCCCCGAGAATCATGACCGTGGTCCCGGGCACGCACGGGATACTATTGAGTTACATCGACGATTCATCAATTGGTTTCAAAGACTATAGAGTAGAAAACTTGATAGGACAGTTTAGTCACTACTGCACATTACCCCGTTTATTACTTCTTATTGCTGCTTTATTCATGTTCATGCTTGCATTGTTTATTACCATGTTTATGTTATATACTTGATATCATGACGCGCTGACGTCTGGGTTTTGCATGGCCCAGATTCCGTACCTTTGTCGTCGACCGAGCAGGAGTACTTCAGCCAGCAGGCTGAACTGTGAGTTCTTTAGAGTTTAGTTTATTTATGTCATTTCATTTCCAGATGTGAGCCCGCATTATGGGACATACTGTTTATTCATTGTATTGGATCATTAGCTTCCACACTTATTGTTTATTGATTCTTGTTATTATGGATTTGGACATGTATTAGATTAGCTTTTTATCTTGTTCTGGATATCTTTACAACCGTAATGTGACTGTGGATGGTTACTTCCTACCCACAGGTAGCATGGTTGGCTATCTCACGTGCCCAAATCTTGCGTACTCTGGAAAGCGGGGCGTGACAAAACCTTAAGAGGGAGCTCACCCCGGACGGCCCGGCAGTCCACTCCTGACTTGACCCGCTAGCTGGTCGGGACAAGAGTGGAGGGCTAATGATGATGCTCAATATTGGCGATCTCCAAGATCAGGACACATTGTAACACCCTTATCCGATCGTACGTTCCTTTTTCTTTTTGGATATATTGGGCTTTGTTTTATTATTATTATAATTTGGAGTTTAATACTTTTAATTAAAATATGTGCATATAATTATGATTTTTTCAAGTTTGTTAAATATGCATATTATTAGTATTTAAATATTTTTTGTCTAACACTATTTTATAACCATATTTATATTTTAGTATCATAATTTAAACAAAAGATATTTTATTTGGTATTTCTTTAAACAATACATATACATAAGATTTTACCCATTTTTAAATTCTATTTATAAGATATTTTGTCTTACGATATTTATTTGGTTAGAATATTTAATTTTGAAAAGTCATGAGAGCCCCTGTTAAATCTTTTAACCATATATATATTTTTACTAAACTAACAACTCAATTTTCTCTTTCCAATCACCATATATGTCTCACCTGATAACTTGATTCTTTTTAAAACAAATATTTTCTCTCTCCAAACTAAATAATTTTACTAAACCAAATATATTTTTAAATCTTTTATTAATCCTGATCCTAACAATCGCTCATCTAATCTCTCTCAGCAGATTCTCTTTCTCAAATCTACTCTCTTTAATTATTTTTTTCTACAAATCTATATACATACATACATATATATAATTGAAGATATTTTGTTATGATAGTTTAACTGAAAATATATTTTAGTTGTTTGATATCATAAAATCTTATATATATAACTAATTGTATTTATTTTTATTAACCCATAACTATATACATATCTACATATATTTTCACTATATACTAATATGTATATATACATATACTTTTCTATTATTCTAACTATATACAAACTAATATGTATATATACAACTTTTCTAATATCTTATAGAAGTGTATAACAATCCATCATATCTCTCTTTTATAAAATCAAATCCAAATCTCATCTCATCAGAATATTTCTCTCTCCAATTATAATAATCTCTCCAATGTTTAAACAATCTCTCTCTTCCCTATAAATAACAACCCAATTATTATCATCTCTCCCCTTCTCATATAAATCAACCTTCTCTTTTTCCAATCACAATATTTTCTTCTTCTTCAAAATTAGCCGAGCAATCAAACCTTGGAGTTGTTCTTCGTGTCGTCGTATTTATCTGTCTCCGAGGCAAGTACTCTTACTCTTTTATTTTTTTAGTCAATGCAACATCGGGAATTCTCTAAATAAATTATTAACTTACAATATTTAAATAAAATTGTAATATTTTGCCGCTTTATTAATATATCTTATAATACTTGTACATATGATGAAAACCCTAGGATCTAGAATACCTAGTAATCCTTTCATCAAGTGAACAACTGTAAAAATGCAAACGTAATAAAAATAACTTTTAACATGTAAATGTGGTTTAATATATAAAAAGCTTTATAAGTTTATATATTTCTGTTGCAACAATATTGGTATACACTAGCATGCAGAATGCCAACACTTATATCCTAATTTAAAACACAAAAATATACCATTATTACTGTTAATCAATAAACGCTTTGGGCTTAATATTTTATATATATAAATTAAACTTTCTACATTATCACACATAATATCGCTGCACTCTATGTGCCCTAATCATATAAATTATTTTGATACTATAATTTATATTAATATTTTCTATTATCACATGATTATAAAACTTATTATTAGCACTTACATGATAACTAGTCAATCTGTCATTTATTTTATCTTACTATTATCTCGTAATTATACTATTACCACCATCCGCTTTACGCATCTGTAATTTGTCATTCTCATTTAACTATATTAACCCTTTAAAACCATATTTTAATTTATTATTCTTTTCAATAAATAAAATCGGATGTTAAATACAGATGCTTGCATATTTATGTTGAGTGTTTTACATTTTTGACATTATTATATTCTATCGTCTATATTTAACATTTTACTTGAGACTATCATTGTCGGCATGCTTGAGAAACCTTAACATGCTATTCTTATTTATGGACACTATCATTTCATAACTATTGTATTTGACATGCCTATTCATGATCCTTGTTTTTTATATTAAAATTAAATCATTAATTAGAATGCTGGACTACATGCCATGACACCACTATTCACCAGTTTTATTTCCATACAATTACCATACTACAAGTTCCTGTCTTTTCAGCGTTCTTAATTAGTGATATTAATCTTTACCATAGTAGTTATAAATACGTGGGTGTTGGGGTAGTTTGAGTGTGCGTTGTACAACAGGATCTCAGGAGTCCCATGCCGGCAGCTCGTACCGGGCTATAGCAATCACATGATTACAGCTCGTACCGGGCTATAGCGGTCACATGATTACAGCTCGTACCGGGCTATAGTGGTCACATGTTTACAGCTCGTACCGGGCTATAGCGGTCTCTTGTTCATTCCACAGTTGGGCCCGTGTTTCCTAGCCCCTGGGGCACCACTCTTGGGTTAGGAATACTCCTGCAGAGGTTGACGCACACACTCAAGCTTACGATAGGAAAGTTTACCTTTTAGTGGCCAGTTAGGTTATGCCCTGATCCCTTACATACATGTTTCATAGTGTTAGAGCATTTAATTACTTATATACATGTTTTCTTGCGCACCGGGCTTCACTTTTATATATTCTTGTTATTATGCTACACACACTTTATACGTTGAGTACTTGCTGGGGTGTTCTGACATCCCTGAGATTTGCCATCTCAGGTTTAGAGACAGGTTTTTAGGCTGAGCGGGATCAGAGCGGCTACCAGGACTTTGTTGAAGATCAGTAATCGTAGGTTTATTTTCCTTTACTTTTAGCCTTTAGCATGTGCGCCCTTATGGGACATTAGGACTTTTGTATCTCTTTCGGATCTTATTTTATTCCGAATCTTTTGTTTTGGATCTTTAATTGCATCAATTATCTAGTGGACCCATTTTTAGGATTTCTTGTGGTTTCATTGCAGCATGATTATCAGTATTATTTCTTTTGGTATTGGATTTTATTTTTGACAGGTTAATCTAGACAGCCTTATGTGACTATGGAAGGACTTTTCCTTACCGTAGGTAGCATGGCTGGCCTTCGTCGCTTCCCGTATTCCACATTCTGAGAAGCGGGGCGTGACACACATGGCAGATGACGTGTCCCAGAACTCAGAAGAAAGGGCCGACCAGGCCACCCCTGTACCCGACCTGCAAGCACAAGCTGGCTCTCCTCAGAGCTCCCCGAAAATTGGCCTCCTTGGCCTCTCAGCTCGCCCCGAGCCGCCACAGGACCAAGACTCCTCGGCCCTCTCGCTCGTCCCCGAGCTCCCCAGCCGAGGCCATCTTCCTCGGTCCTTCGACCGACCAACTCCACCACTCACAAGCATAACCGCCGCTCCGCAAATCTCTCCATGCGCATATTCTCCGCCAGCAACATCCCACGTTCCACGCCATCACGATCCCCATTAACGGGCGATCCGCTCTTTACGTGGGCGTGACGTCGGGGGCGTAACTGCCGGCGAGATTCTCGCACCTGCTGCTACGTGCTGCCGCCACTATATAAACCCCCATCACAGAGGGGTCAAGTAAGCCATTTTTACTCTACTTAGCCGTTACTCTGCTCGGATCTCGTGCTAACTTGATCATCAGAAGGTCCTCGGTGGTACCAAACCACCTCGGGACTTTCTTGCAGGTACTCGGCGCCAGACTCCTCAAATCACCAATCTCCTCAAAACCCATTGAGACCCACACGCAACAGGAGATCACCTTCAAGATCGACGGAAGACAACATCTGACGGAGACCCGAAAAGGACCTCCATCAGATGCTCTACACTGTTGCTAATGTTTCGATACCCTATCCAACAAATTCAGAAAATTTATTAAATCTTAATTAGAACACAGGGGAGCATGTGGCACTTTCAATTTCAATTCAAAAAAATTATAAGAAGGGGAGTAATGCCTTAATTCTGAGACATCCAGTCATCATAAAAATTTCCTCTGATAATATTCAGGCTAAAGTGTAGGAAATACCCCTAAATTTTATCCTGATAGCATAAATCGTCCCTGACTTTCTAAAACCTACCTCTACCCTCATCAACTTTATTTCATTTCCAAAATGCATTTCATTTGAATAACTGTTTTTAAAATATCTTTTTTTCATTTCTTCAATATTACAAAAATTAAAACGAAGTGCATTTTGGGAATATCTAAATAGCAATACATAACATAAATTTTTTTTAAATGAATATTTGAACAAAGGGCATTTGGGCATAAAATAGAGCTGAGGGGAGAAAAGCACGAGATTTAAAAAGTAAGGGTTATTTTCTACTTATGGAACATAAGTTGGGGTATTTCCTGCAATTTAGCCTAATTTTTACTAGCCTAAATAATAAGATAGTGTAAAAAAACAGCCTCAACTTCAAAGAAAATATATTATAGAAAAAACAGTTATAATTTCTACTATTATATCTTGCACATCATTTCTATGCATGTTCACATGTGTATGGTACATGCAAAACCAAGTATAAACAAATTAAAAATCTATTAGCTATCCAAGAAAGAAAGAAAGATGGAATGCCCGTCAGCAAACTTTCGCTCAGTAAGTCCCCAAAAAGAATAGATGATGTATATAAATGAAATGCAAGAAGTATTATGATATAGTATGGATAGAATGAAACAATTATAGCTGAGGTGGATTTTTTGTGGCACAAATCAATGCTTTGGGGGTAATTTCGTGCATCCCCTCATTGGTTCTATTATACATTTAATTGTGTATGGAACCAAAAATAATAAATAAATAATGGCCACCGCGGTAGCTATACAAAATCAAGTTTAAACAAATATCAATCGAAAACGAAATCGAAATATCTCGATAAAATAAATATACAAAATTATGAATATTTCAAGAATATCTGCTTGCTTTTCTTTTTGACCGCAACGAAGCCTATCGGTCCCTCCTGCCCCTCTTCACTAAATGAAATATCCCGAGTCTCCCCCCCCCCCCAACCCCACCCC
Organism: Agapanthus africanus; assembly: GCA_030015575.1. Classification (NCBI taxonomy): domain Eukaryota; kingdom Viridiplantae; phylum Streptophyta; class Magnoliopsida; order Asparagales; family Amaryllidaceae; genus Agapanthus; species Agapanthus africanus. The sequence continues at coordinate 750,426,956 of JASDDO010000022.1, read as the reverse complement.
CCAAACTTATATTGTCCACAAACTTATATTGCCCACCACTGAGCTAAGTTCCTGCACAGAATATCTGCTTGGTTGAAGAAATCTAATAAATTCCATAGGAACCAATTATCATAGAAGAAGTAACATAATGCGCTTTAATCAACTTGTCATGCAAACTAATCATACAAACTAATCATGATTCATGACATGTTCGGATGTTCCATTTCATAGATATCTATCTCCTATTTTTCCATCAAAAAAGTTGAAAAAAAGGAAAAATGGCTCCACCATAATAACCTTTTACACCTCTACATACATGGTAAATGCTTCTATCATATACAAATATGTAATGTAACTATGGATCACGAGGGCCATCAAACGACTGGGTTTTCCTCAAATTCCAGTGGAGGCCTTCATGAATGCTTCTAAGAAAGTCATTGGTGGAGTCGATCTGGCACGCGGTGGGCACGGGCCACGGCGCGATGCTGCAGATGAGGGCATCGCCTGGCGCCAGCTGTTTACGGTCCTTGCCATCGAACGACGCCCATGCGTGCCCTCTGCTGTTGAAAGGCACTTGCACGCGCAATGTCGAGTATTCAGGGAGTATCAACGGTCGGAACGAGAGTGAGTGGGGGCAAATTGGTGTGAAGAGGATGGCAGGAACCTGCGACATATAAAGTAGAGCAGATTGTTAATTTCGCTTTGCTTGAATATGCGGTGGACTGTAACATTTGTTGTCAGCTCTAAGAAACAACTGTACTCTTTAACTTTCCTTTTCTTAACTCTTCATTGGCTAATTTGCAGAAAGAAAGAAACCACATTTTTTTTGTTGTCCGCAAGGAAATACCCCTCTTTCCAAAACTTGCACTTGCCCACTGTTTTACGAGCACTTAAAAATTTCGGTTAAAGCCAACTTTTATTACAAAAATACCCCTCAATATTAATATTTATTACAAATGTTAACGAAACAAATGCAGAAAAATAATAGAACGTTGGGGGTATTCTTGGATATAAAATTTTGATTTAATAGAGATAATAACATTGTTGAGCGGGCGAAGTATACGTTAAGAGGGGGGGGGGGTTCCCTATAAAAACCACTTAAGGGGGTGTAAGTGACTAAGTGCTTATATGGCAAACTAAAGCTTTTTTTGTGTGTGCACGCCATTAACTTAACCCTTCTTTAAATCTTAATTTTCTCAAACTTTCCTTCTCTTTTTAAACATGCTATGCTTATCTTTCACTGTTGATCCTGATCCCATATAAAGTAGGGTTGCATTAGGTAGACGAGAAACATCATAAAGCATAGTCGGATTTCAATGAAACCAATCCTAAATATTCTTTAACAGAGCAAAACTAAAGAACATGATCATGTATCCGGACCCAAAAGTAGGGGATAAGGACTTGTTCTTGCTGCTCCTTTCCTTTCCAAATTAACATTTTATAAAAATAAACTATGTGCGAAACAATGTAACCTGCACCCAAGATGCCTGAAACATTTCATTTTGGGTTAGTGCAAATACTGAATTTAGTACCCTAAACATTAGGGGACTTATACAATGAACAAAAAGCAGGAATTGATGTCGGTTATGTTGGATAATGAACAACCCGGTCCCATGAATTATACGCAACGGAGAAAAGGTTGAAATGTCGGCCATTATCGATAATCGGTTGTTCAGCATGTCAAATTAAGTAACAAACCCAAAGAAAGTGCTTCAGCATAATAATCATATTGATGGACACTGGTCCACAAATGGACCACGTCTGTGATCTGTCTCATGCATTCTTCACTGATATTATTAACTAAAGTTCCAACTTCCTCGTCTAAGTAAGACAAGGTATGGTTTAGACTAGTTGTGCTATCAATACGCAAAAAGCTTGAAAGGATCAATAACATATATGTATATGTAAATAATCCAGGTTAAAACCTGCTCAATGTCCGAATTAGTAAAAATACAACAGTCAAGATTTCAGAAAGATTATTAGGGATGAGAACATGCCTGTGGATGAACCATCGAACCTCCAGCTGCCAATGAGTATGCTGTGCTTCCAGAAGTTGTTGACAAAATCAAACCATCTCCTTGTACACATGTAACGAAGGAATTGTCACAATAGCATTCGAGAAAAGTGAGGTAGGAAGATATCCCGCGGTCTATTGTAACTTCATTAAGGACTAGAATGGGATCCTCGGTTTCCTCCATTTCATTTTTGGCTGCATCACGGATAACATGGCACTGCAAGCGATGGCGTAAAGTGATGCTGATAGGTCCCTTGAATATTGTGTCTAAGTAGTCGCGGTAGTGTTCGCTTTCTAAGGGCCGTTAAAGAGTCGCAAATAGGGAATGTATTGTGAGAGTTAACTCCACAAAAAAAGGTTTAAGTTACACTAAACTACCTTTAACTATCACTGGATCTCACTAAATACCTTGAAGGTTTTTAGTACAGTAAACTCCGTCAAACTTTGGTTTTGAAGCGGGTCTTTTAAAATTAATATATACTTAAGTAGCACTTTAAGGGAGCCTGTTGTAATAAAAAAATGTTATAAAGTAGTTTAGTGAAAAAAGTGATAGTTGAAGGTATTTTAGTTGATAACAAACTATAAGTTCAACAGTTATTAAAGGACAAACCTGAGCTTGCCTCGATAACAGTACTTTTCCAGATGACAAACAAGATTAATCCAATAAAAATTTAAAACAGAACATGAAACTATGTAAGAGGATACGGAAAGGGGTCATAAATCCCAATGATCCTAGAGAAAAGGGAACCACAGGAGGAACTGGTCCCTTGAACATAGATGCAGCCTGTACACATATAACAAAGTTCAACCTACAATAGAGATGTTAATGAAAACAAATTATAATAATAATAGCCGGTCCATAAAAGCTACTGATCAAAATCCCAGTAACAAATAGCACTATTTATGGAAGTTAATAAAGTTGGCACAACATAAAGACCAAGCATGACTGAAATATGTGCACAGGAGAAACATATTAATTAGTGGAAATAGGTTAGGTTGGACAAGTCGCAGTTATAGTTCCTGAAATCATGACATTAGAGATGTATCAAGAACCACTTTGCCCAAAAGCTAAAGCTAGTGCATTGTAAGCTCACAGATTTCACTATGATATAGATTTCTTTATGCCTATGCATCGACTGGCCTCAAAAACAAACAATTAAAGTTAGAAGATTAAATTTAAGAATGAACTAGAGCATATAAATTGAGAACCAAACCATTGAGCATATAAATTGATACTCTCTTTGGAACCTACCGCTATACTATTTACTTTTTCCATTAAACATATTTAAGCAATCAAGTAAATACCGCTACTTCAACAACAAGTCTTTTTCCCTGAATTTTTAGGGTCGGCTATATGAATCATTTTTCTTCCATTTTTCTCTGATAGGGACGTCTCTTATGTAAAATTAACAATTAACATATCGTTTTTAATTGTCTCAATCCATATTTGTTTAGGTCCTACCTCTAGCTCTTGTCGCACCCTTAACCACAATTTCGTCACTTCTCCAAACCACACATATGTTAGTCTCCTTTACACATATCCAAACCATCTCAATCGGTTCACTTTCATCTTATCCTCTATGGAAGCGAAATATTAAGTTGTTCACCACTCATCCATCCCAACATTCTCACTTCAACCACATTCATTTACGGGGCTAATGTTTTAAAAACGAAAAGAAAAGCAGGGCAGCCGAGGAGCCAAACCGCTTAAGCGGCCACTCATGCCGCTCAGAAATCAGAAAAGTGATGTTTCGTTAATTTCATTTTCCTTATCAATAAATATTGATTCTCATTAAGTTCCGACTATTCTTATGTTCCTTTTGCACTAGCAGATACATAAATTCAACTCGAAATTTGACAAATTTGTTCAAACAATATATTATTTGCTAAAAATATGCTCAGACAATTCAACACAAAATTGAATTTTCTTAGAATTTATTAACTTATGGTGTTCACAAGCTTTTCAATGCCCACAATCAAGTATCATACCTTAAATCGGTAAAAAAAAACACCTAACAAATCATAACTACAAGGAACCTAGACCATCGTAACCCGAAGCCAAGTGTAGTCAAAATCGAATTGGAATTTCAAGATCGAAATTCAAAAATTACTCGAAATCGAAATAAATAACTCTAGGTTGTTCGAAATCAAGTCGAATCTCGATTTCTTAAAAGTTGATAAGCCCACAATTTTTGAGTTTTGAAACCCAAATCTTAAAGTCTCTCGAAATCGAGCAACTCGAAAACCATGGCCCTTATCGACTCGCGCACGAAGGAGAGAAACAACGTAGAAAAAAGAAAGAAAAGATGGAATTTCGTATTAATTGGTATTTATGTTATTCTCACTCCAATACCAGTACTTATTTACCAATAATAACACTTATGAGGTGTATAGTGGAACGGTGAAACCACGCGCTTAAGTAGGATAAAGTGGAGCGGTGAAATCCGCTCGGCCGTTTAAGTGGGCATGTTGTTTCTTCAATGCTTGCTATATAGCCATTTTATAAAAAAAAATCTTCCAATTGCAAAGACGTCCTAAAGATCACATAACATTTGTAAAGAACTTTTTTATTTCAGCCATCCATCTTTGATCTAATAAATTACATCTCACCGTCGGGATTAGTAATAGACCCTAACAAAAAAGTTATTTTTGGTTTTTTTGTCCACCAACACTGTATGCCAATTTCTTCACATTGTTTTGCTAAGTTAAATTCCATATATTTTGTTTTTGTTCTGCCTATTCTAAATCTTTTAGATTTAACACATTTTTCTATTTTAAAAATTATCATTTCTTTATATTCATCGACTAAAACATTATCATCGGCAAACAAGATACACCACAAAGCATCATTCAAAATATTCCAAGTAAATTCATCCATAACTAATGCAAAAACACAATGACTTAATGTTGTTTCTTAGTGTAAACCTATAATAGGAAAATAGTTGTTCTCCAATCGTTCTCACTGTCTCAATTGTTTAGTGATACATTTTTTTAATTGCATCATCATACCTATGACACTAGTTTTTCCCTATAAACCCTACCTCATTATCCCCTTCAGGACCATATCATAAGTCGTTTCTATTTCATTCAAAACTATATGTAGAATTGTAGATCGCTCTTCATTTGTCTATATTTCTTCATCAATCGCTTTAATAAATCGCTTCCATGGTAAATTTTTCTATAACATAAAACCAAATTGATTCAATTTACACGTTTCTATGCTCGATCGCTTTATCTATTGTTGTCGTTGTGTAAGTAAATGTTATTTTAAATATAATATTTCCATATTTAACGTTTTACTATCATGAGATAACACATGTATATAGTTGGCATTGAAGAATAGTCGTAAAATTTTGGGTTTGTTCTTGTTGTTCATCTCGAACACTAACATGTAATTATTTTGAAGCAAATAGACATATTTTTTAAAAGGTAGATATTTCAGAAGTTTTAGGCTTTTTTCTAACACATGCTGAATTGCGATATATCAAGACCAAAGATAGAGAGCTTACGCATCTAAAGGAAGGCCTACAAGGGATGTGCAAAGCAACCAAAGACAGATAATATCTAAAACCTCTATCGAATTACTACCGCATCCTGGGTTGTATCCATAACATGATCTTTATCTCTTTTAGTCTCCTCAAGTTAATTAGAAAAAATGAAATTCTCTGGGCATACAGGCAAACTGAATGCGAAAATATAGTTTCAACTGATCAAACAAATATAAAAAATTCAAACAGACGAAAAAGGAAGAAGTTGCAATATACAAGTTACCATGAGGAATCTGAAAAACTGAAAGTACATACCCAAAGAACAGTTCCATCCCCACCTAGAGTGATGACAAGATCAACTTTTGTATGTAGGAGCTTAATTTCGTCATCTGTTATAATTTTTTATCAATAGAAAATAACAGAATGTAGTACATCAATAATTAATTTAAAAGTGGTTGCTTAGAGAATCAAATAATCTTAGTCCACAAGAGAGTAAACTTTAGAAGTATTCGTGATCTGCTGTGAAAACTGTTAACTTTTCGGTTTGAAAATATCAATGATGTCAAAATTTCTCTATTAAAGGTCCAACTATGGTTGTTGGCCAGGAGTAATACTGTATAAGAAACATCAATTATAATCAAAATCAGCATCAGCATCATCTAAGCCTTTTCCATCAAAATGGGGTCAAATATAAATCAATACTCCATGACTGATTTAGGAAGTTTGTACTGTACAACAGGTTGTCGTCTTGACTTCAACCCACTCTTAATTAGTGCCAAATTCTTAGTCAAGGAAACTTGGGGCAAAAAAGAGGCTAGCCATGATCCTAAATGACATAATTGTGCCTTCCAAATTTCTATAAAAATCTAGACGTAGAAAGAATTGTTTTTGTTATAGGGAAGGGTTTGATTGCACTTGGACCCCTGTGTTATAGGAGGATAAGCACTTATGCCCCTTATGATTAACAAATATTCTTAAATTCTCATCATACTCACTTCCTCCTCTTCAACCCTAAGAAACCAATCTTAACCCTAATCTAAAAGCTCGGTGATCTTTTCTCGTTTTCTTTACAACTCCAAGTTTTCTTCTATTATACCTAAGTTATTACTTTTATTTCTTTTGTGATTGCTTTTCTTTAATTTTGAAACATCACGATGTTTAGCATCTCTCCATTTTTTTTAGGGAGAAAAGGAGATCCAAGATGAGCATACTACTATTCTATTAAATATTTCTACTCTTTGATTGCTTTTGCTAGGATTTTTTTCTTTTCGTTTGTTTTTTGGGTTAGGAGCGCGAAGAGAAAGAAGAAAGGTGTAACATGAAACTTAGAAAAGTTTTTGCTGACCATAAGGGATATAAGTGTCAATTATGATAGTTCAAGGGTACAAGTGTTCAACCCCTTATAGCATAGGGTCTATGTGCAATTAACCCTATAATGAATTATGTGCAACTCTAATGCACATATAAAGCCATGAGTAAATCAGCACACATCTCTACACTCTTGAAAGGATAATAACAAAAAACTAATTATGACTTCTGTGTTATATAATTTCCTAGTGTTCAAGAACACTAACAAGCAAGTGTATGGCATTATATCAATCTGAATCTGTCATATAGTTATGATGTTTCTGAATTAGTAAGCTATAGGGTTATTCAATATATTTACTGTCTAATTGTTATAAAATAGATGGGCCCAGATTCGGCTTGCATCCGGATCTGCATATCCGGCTAATATCCAGATCCGGATTTGGATATTTTTCGGATTCGGATCCAATCTGGTATGGGAATGGATACAGTCTATAGATATATAATAAAATATTTTCCCCGATACGGATAAAGTTGTAGAAAAATTATCCGGATACGAATATCTAGATATATGAATTCGGCTACAGATACGAATATTCACAAACAAATGCAAGAAAATATACCATTTTAAATTCATTCTATAGTTAAATACTGCTTATTTAAACCATACATTTTTTGCTCATTTTAAATGTTACGCATTTAAAAGAATATTTTGGCATCATTTTATCATGTTTGTTTCAAAATATGCAAAATGGACTGTGTGTGTGTGTGTATATATATATATATATATATATATATATATATATAATATTTGTTAAAATATTTATTTATTTTCATATATATAATATTCATTTGCATATATTTGAAGTATTCACATTAAACAAGTATTTAATGATATCTATCGATTGCGTAAGTATTACCTCTCTGCGTCCATATTTGTTTTATCTCAAATCCGATTTATACTCATACCTGATTCATATCAGTATCCATTTTCTTAATATCCACTTCGTATCATGTGCATCTGATATAGCCAAATACGGATATGACTTTTTATTACGGAACTATATCCATATCCGTCCCCACAAAACAAATATGGATATGGTAATTGGCACATCCACTCCGTATCCAATCCTGACGCAACCCTGGTCCAGCTTGTTAGTTCCTATAAACAATAATGGCTGAAATTTTGACCGCCATGCATACCAGTATGTATCCGTCATATTTGCAACTAGTTTTGATTTGCTTTCTTCCTAGCACAATGATTCAAATGTAACTAAATCTTATGTTCCGGTGCTTCTTTTGTTTCTGCAAACCATTCTTATTCAGCGGTTGAATCGTCCGTTGGTTCTAGACCCACCCTCAACTCATGGGAAAGGATTTGCCCTACCATATCTCTCTTCATTCCTTCTGTTCGGTATAGGAATCAAAGAGATTTATAAAGGAATGCTGCCAAATTATAGCCATCTTCTAGAAATAAATTATGTTACAATTTAAATGATTTTTCAACCATAATACAAGATTTGTTGTCGGAAGACAACTAAATGCATTCATGAGGGAGTGCATCCATAACAAGTTATCGGTAGATCCTGCAGACAATAAAATGAGAGAGATGCAGACAATAAAATGAGAGAGCTGGAGGCAAAATGTGGATTAATGGTTTCACAAACAGACTAGAACCTCACTCGTTACTACTTTTGTCCACAATGTTTGTACGAGCATGTATATACATATAGAATAAATAATTTCTCAAGAAAAAACTTTACTTGAAAAATAATTCCATGTTTGTTCCATTATATGCAAGAAATGAACAATAAAAGCTACAACTCTTACCATCATCCCATGTCCGAACAAAGTTGAAGTCAGAGTCCTCTGTCAAAAGATCAATCTTCACTCGAGGCTCAACAACAACATCCATTTTCCTATTTTCTTTTAGCCACCTGGATTATGATAAATAGTGAGATAATTTTTAATTGATAAGACACTACGAAATGCAAGAAAATTTCTATCAGGAAAGTTACTCGAGATGAAGAGCATACAAGCATACTCATATAAAACCTAAGAGCCTTAAAGCCCTTTTTGTCACATCATGCAGTAGTCAAATTTCCAAAAGCTAGCCCTGTATTTGACGAATTTAATGAGTTTCGGTCTAAATATTGATTCCAGCGTGGATTAATGTACGGTTTATGTCGCAGCAAATACGATCACGAAGCAATAAACAAACGATAAAGAGAAGCTAACAAATAAGCAAAAGCAATAGAAACAAAGCACAAACCAAACGACACAAGATTTACATGGAAACCCTTACGGAAAAACCATGGACGAAGAAAAGCACTTTACTAATCAACAAATAGGAGAATTACAATGATGGATGAACTCTCACAAACAAATCCCTCTCAAAACTCTAGCCTCCTCTCTCAATATCAAATTAACAAAAGAGTTACCCCAATTTGGGTTACAAACTACTATTTATAGTACGAGGCAAATAGAGTAGAAATAGGATTTCCAAAATAGCTCAGAATTCGACCCAACAGACCCTGAGCCGTCTCAACATTACCTTAAGCCGTCTCATACGAACAGAGAAAAATCTGTAATTCCAGATATGTTGTGAACCGGCTCAAACTTATCTTGAGTCGTCTCATCATAGGGTTGAGCCGGCTCAAAATTGTCATAAACCGTCTCAACTTCTAGGGAATAGTGAATACGAGATAAACTCAACAAATCTCAATCTTGTCTCGCATTCGCCACAAAACTCTATAATATTAGTAATAGCTCCACCTTCTCCACAAAACTCCGAAATGACTCAATGAGTGCGACGCACTCCAATTAAGTTCAAGCAATACTCAAACTTAACAAACGAAAGAGACTTAGTCTACATATCGGCCGGATTATCCGTTGCGCCAACCTTCTTTACGATTATCTCTTCCTCTTCAACGACATGCTGAACAAACCAATACCGAACTTCGATGTGTTTCATTCTGTCATGATGCATTTGGTCCTTCGTTAAATGAATCGCACTTTGACTATCATAATATACTATTATAATATCTTCTTGGATACCAAGTTCCGAAAATAGTCTCTTCAACCATATTGCTTTCTTAACGGCCTCAACAACGGCCATATACCCTGCCTCCATCATAGAGAACGCCACCGTAGACTGTAACAAAGCACGCCAACTAATAGTACATCCTCCTAAAGAAAATATATAGCTGGTGATCGATCTTCGTCTGTCGAGACCACCTGCATAGTCAAAATCGCTGAAACTAACCAAACCGTCATTGTTCCTTCCAAACTACAACCCCACATCAGACGTACCTTGTAGGTCTCGTAAAATCCATTTCACTGATTGTCAATGGCCTTTACCAGGAGATACTATATAGTAACTAACATCACTACCTGCATGTCAAATGTTCAGGTACAAATCATGGCATACATAATGCTACCCACAGCACTCGAATAAGGAACATGCGACATATACTTAATTTCTTCCTCAGTTTGCGGTAATAAACGAGTTAAAAGTTTGAAATGAGTTGCCAAAGGGGTACTTACTTATTTAGTGTCTGCAATGTCAAAACGCTCAAACTTTCTCAACGTATCGATATTGAGACAAGTCAAGCTTACCTCACTTGTGATCGTGCCTAATTTCCATACCGAGAATTTTCTTAACCACTCACAAATCTTTGGTCTCAAACTTGCCTTTTAATTGTTTTTAAGCTCATAAATATCAACCATATACGTTGCTGCCATCAATATATCATCAATATAAAGCAACAAGTGTATAAAAGAACTATCGACGAGCTTATTGCAATAAACGCAATTGTCGCCCTTACTTCTCGTAAACCCAATATCTCTCATGAAGAAATCAAATTTCTTATACCAACGTCTAGGCGACTGCTGTAAACCATAGAAAGACATCTCTAACAAACAAACATGGTCTTCCTTACCTTCAATTCCAAAACCTTCGAATTGTTACATGTAGATCTTTTCTGCCAAATCACCATGCAGAAAAGCGGTCTCAACATTGAGCCGCTCGAGCTCCAAATCCTGCATAGCTACCAAACCGAGCAAGACACGAATAGGGGTGTGTTTTACAACCGGAGAAAACACTTCATTGGAGTCCACTCTCTTAACATGTGAATAGCCTTTAGCTACCAATCGTGCTTTGTATCGACTATCTGCAGCCCCTTGATTTCCTTTCTTTTTGAAAACCAACTTGCAGCTTACTACTTTCTTTCCTCCTTCGTACTTAACGAGATTCCATGTTTGGTGCTTATGAAGAGGCTCAATCTCTTCATTCATAGCGATTGGCCAACGAGCTGACTCATCGGATGAGATAACTTCTTGATAACTCGTAGATTCGCTACTATCAATTGTCTCTGTAACGGACAACGCATACGCCACTAGATCATCATAGTCATATCTCTATCTTTGTGGCGTCTAATGTCCTTTGGTTGTCGGACTCGAGCGAGTAGATACTGCTCATCTTGGGACCGATCTTCATCAGACGATGCTGAAAGAGAGATCTTCTGAAAACCCAAGTTTTCACCGACCTCAAATTCAATGTCCGGTTCATTCTTGTATCATCTTGAATTGAAGATTCCGTGTTCTTCGGCTTCAACATAGCTGACTCGTCAAAAATGACATCTCTGCTAATCATAAACTTTGGCGACTTAGGATCTAGGCACCATAACCTATAAACTTTTACCTCGTAGCATAACCAAGAAAACTGCATTTCTTTGCTCAAGGATCTAACTTGCCTTTACGACAATGTGCATATGCGGGACAACCAAACACTCTAAGTGTAGAATAATCGGCGTGCTTTCCAAACCTATCTGTTCGGTGTTTTACTACCAAGTACTTTATGAGGTGATTGATTCACAACGAAACATGTCGTGTTCACCGCTTCTATCCAGAACTCCTTGCCGAGCCCTGCATTAGATAACATGCACCGGGCTTTTTCCAAAAAAGTCTAATTCATGCGCTCCTGACTCCATTTTGCTGTGGTTTGTGGATAACGGGTACGATACTGAACTATACTTTTGTTTTTGCAGAATTCATTGAAATCTCCACCACAAAATTTTAATCCGTTATCCGTCCTTAGCCTCTTAATCTGCTTTCATATTTGTTTCTCAATTAATGTCTTCCGTTGCTTAAACGTATTAAATATATCGCTCTTTAGCTTCAAGAAGTGGGCTCAAACCTTTCTCGAATAATCGTCGATGAAAGTAAACAGATATTTTGCACCGCTTCCTTTAGAAACAACTTGAAAGGGTCCCCAAAGATCTGAAAGTCAAGAGTACCTTTTGTGTTGTGCACCGCCGTACCAAAACTAACTCGTTTCTGCTTCCCGAAAATGCAATGCTCACAAAATTCCATCTTCAATATATTTTGACCACATAGTAGACCATGCTTCGATAATTCGATCATACCTCTCTCACTCATATGTCCGAACCTCATGTACCATAATCTAATTACATCTGAATCTGACATGGATTTAGATGATGAAATTGCTGCCGATCCGGTAGTTGTCGAACCCTGTAACACATATAAGGACCCCATTTTCAAACCCTTCATAACGACGAGAGCACCTTTATTGACTTTCAAAACTCCACCTTCAGCGGAGAACTTGTAGCCCTTAACATCGAGTGTACTCAATAAGATGAGATTCTTCTTCAAGTCAGGGACATACCTAACTTCCGCTAATGTTCTTACAACGCCGTCAAATATCTTGATTTGAATTGTTCCCTTACCAATAGCTCGACAAGAACTATTGTTGCCCATCAAAACCACCCCACCATCAACAAACTCATAGGTGGAGAACAAATCCCTATTGGGACACATATGGTAGGAACAACCCGAATCCATAATTCATTTATCCTTAGATCAATATGTGGTGTCAAGAACCACAAATAGTTCTCCTTCTCCTTCGGCAATACTAGCTTCAGCTGAAAACTCCTTCTGGTTGTCTTCATACTTCCGCTTGTTCTGCAATTTGTAGCAATCAACTTTGAAGTGCCCCTTCTTCTAACAATGGTTGCAGGTCAAGTTCTTATGCTTGGACTTCGACATTGACTTCTTCTTGCTACCTTCCGGATCTTTTTTCTCCGCTCTCTCTCGAACAAATAAGCCTGAAAATTGACCATCGCCTTCGCTAAAAGTTAACTCCTTATCGATCTTCTCATTATTCATCAAATTTTCTTTGACATCCTTGATCGAGATAGTATCTCGTCCATAGACCATGGTGTCACGAAAGTATTTATAAAAGGGTGACAAAGAACATAACAATAAAAGTGCTTGATCTTCATCATCAATCTTAATATCGATTTTATCCAGATCTGTAACGATCGAATTAAACTCACCGATGTAAGATTTGATAAGAGCCTTCTAACATACGAAGTGTGTAGAGACACTGTTTCAAAAAAAGTTGATTTGTGAGAGACTTATTCAAATATAACTCTTCTAATTTTAACCACAAACTAGCCGACGTCTTCTACACTATAACTTACAAAACTTTGTTTGTCAAACACAATTGGATAGCCGTGAGAGCCTTTTCATCCAACTCCTACCATAATTACTCCGACATAGTGGAAGGACTTGAATCCTTCCTAATAATCGCTTTCTTCAAACCTTTATGTGTCAATACGGCAATCATATGAACTTGCCATAGACAAAAGCTCATATTCTCATCAAGCTTCTCAATATCAAACTTCATAATCGTTGAAGACATATCGCGGGATTAAAAAAACCAGTTGAAATTCACTTAGGAATTTCCACAAATACCTTGAGTGCTTACAAACTAAAAAAACTTCAAAATCACAATCTAAGAAGATGAGGAGATGACACAAGCATCATCACCCACCGTAAACCTAGATCGTAAGATCGAAAGACCTAACGGTTCAAGCAAAACAAATCCCTAAACACCAAATCTCCCAAAGAACCACAACAATCGCTCTAATACCAATTTGTCGCGGCAAATGCGATTACGAAGCAATAAACAAACGATAAAAAAAAGCTAACAAATAAGCACAAGCAATAGAAATAGCGCACAAACCAAACGACACAAGATTTATGTGGAAAACCCTTACGGGAAAACCACGGACAAAGGAGAAGCAATTTACTAATCAATAAATAAGATAATTACAATGGTGGATGAACTCTCACAAACAAATCCCTCTCAAAACCCTAGCCTCCTCTCTCTTAATATCATATTAACAAAAGGGTTACCCAATTAAAGTTACAAACTACTATTTATAGTATGAGGCAAATAGAGTAGAAATAGGATTTCCAAAACAGCCCAGGATTCGGCCCGACTGAGCCGGCTCAACATTACCTTGAGCCGTCTCATACGAACTGATAGAAATCTGTAATTCCAGATATGTTGTGAGCCGGCTCAAACTTACCTTGATCTGGTTCAAGATTGTCATGAGCCGTCTCAAATTCTAGGGAATAGTGAATACAAGGTAAACTCAACACTTTATATTGTAGAGAGAGATGGTGTCCAGTTTCCCTTACAAATGCCAGATAAATACTTTTTAAAATGCCAGATAAATACTGGTTAGTAACATTTAGGAGGTTTTATGCATAACTCGTAACATTTAGGAGGTTTTGACAAATCACCGTGTTATTTGGATGTACAATTAATAGAAACATGAGGGCTTATAGTTACAGCATTGCATGTAACAGAATTAGCTGGGTGTAGTTTGATAAACTCAGTTATGAAAATTTTATTGAGAAACTATAGCATGTAAAAACATGTAACAGTATGAGACAGTTTTCATATTTTCCTTTTCCATTTTTTCGTTTTAGGGGATTAAAAAAGTGTTCTTGAGCGAACAAAAATGCGGCAACATTTAGGTGCATAATTTAGTTCCCATATTGAAGAATTCAATGCCCTTTATTGCAGTGTAAGTAATTACTGGAAGAATATGTAGTTGTGACATTTTAAGGAAAAACTCTTACTATTACGTAAGAAGAATATATTATTCTAAACCTGTTCTTATTATTTTCCTCTCTCTTATAAGTTGTCTTAACATTTCTTACATTCACTTCAAGCTATAAGTAAAATTCATCATGGACCTCAAAAATGCAATCTACTTTGAGGAGCATACCTGACCATTTCAGCACAGAGAATACGAACAGATTTTGAATTTGGTTTGGTCAAAATAAGCACCGTCTGGGGCTGGGATTCCCACTTTAGTAAAATCTGAAGTTAAAATACCAGATTTAACTAGGCCAATAGCAGAAGAAATAACGAAAATACAAGCCAAATCCAATCGGTACTGATACCAAGCAGCTTGCAGTATCAAACTTCAAACTTAGAGGCAATTTGAAGGGGAGGGGGGAAATTGGCATCAAGTCAACATACCTGCTTGCTACTTCGTTCAGCGGTGGTTATGTTTCCTTTTTCAAAGGACACGATTTCATGCTTGTGCTGGCCACTTTTCTCATCATTGCATCCCCACGAAAGCCTAAATGATGCCTGTTTCAAGTTAACAATGAACCTTATGTAAGCAGGGGCCCAGTTCCTCAATAATGAAAGGCCAGGTATTCAACAAAAAAATGGGTTAATTTTATAAAACACCATCAAACTTTCAATTTTTTTCATAGAGCACCAATGAACTTTAAAAATATCATAAACCCCCATTGAACTAACAATGTAGTTTGAAAATGTTAATTTGGTTTATTCTTTAAGACATTAGTGGATTGAATAACCCCAAAAGGATCTTGTACATAAACTAAATAGCCTCAAAATGAAGCGAATTTGACATATTTTGACGAAAATACCACGAAGAAAGTTCTCTTCAATGGGGGTTTATGACATTTTTAAAGTTCAATAGTGCTTTCTAAAAAATCCTGATAGTTGGATGGTGTTTTATAAAAGTTACCCCAAAAAAATTAAAAAGAAAAACCTTGTCAGGTAATATGAAAGCCAGTAAAAGTGAAACTCTTCTGAAGGTTCTTCCCGGTTTACGCTTGGTTGCCGCCATAGTAAATCATATACCAGTTATGATAAATTGGTTACTAAATTTTTTTAAGAGTATGAGGGTGGATTTTGCCATGTTTTGTGTGAAGCTGAAAAATGCAAAAATGGGTCACCTACTTTTATGTGAGTTTACACTACTAAATATGGAAGTGGTGAAGAGTACAGTTATGCTCTAAAAGAAACAAACTGGTCTGTGTGGATTATTTGCTCAGGGAAAAAACCAATAATTTCAAGGGGAGAAGGACAGGTAAAAAAAATCGCAAGAAAATTATGGAGATTCTTATATTGATGAAAGCTCAAACCAAGAAAACATGTGTGCATGACTGAGTGAGTTGGTGTCTATAATATCTCCGATGCCGTATCTAACAAGATTTGAAGAAAATACATTAAACAAAACCACGAAAAAATATATGCTTTAAGTTACCTTTCTTGCAGCCACTTTGCGAGCTATCGGGTCTGTGACCCCATTCCTAAGAATCTCATGGGAACAAATTCCATGCTTCCCACAACATCTCTCAGTTTGCTCAGGATCCAGTGCCATGGATTGATCTGATTGGTTCTCCAATTTCCCATTGCCAGAATCGCAATGGCAAACTTCAGCTACTGGCGCTGCAATATATGAATGAATCATGGTGTCCATATTCATAATGTGTTTGATAATTATGGAGCAATCTTAATACTCATCACATGGCCTTAAATACTTCTCTTTCACTTGAGAGAACTATTGTGTGATGCCCTGAGAACTTGAGCATGAAATATTTAGCAACTTACAGGAACTACAATCTATATCAGACAGCCTTAACAAATGCATAAGTGAAGGAAGACATGGTAAACTGCGGAACTATATGAAACTATATCATGCTCAATTACTCATTAACATGATAGACCCAATTTTGCCAGCTTCCAGAACTTAGATCCTACAGTCGTGCTCCTTATTTGTGGCACCTCCTAGACGGAATATTTAGTGAAACTTTTGGACCCCCCCCCCCCTTCATCATGGAAATCTTCGATTATGAGGAGCATTCTTCAAACAAGAGATATGTTTAAAGGGAGCGTTGAGTATCAAGTTCACAATGGAATCTCAACTTACCTTTTTCTTGACCCTTGGAGTAAGGGAAGATCACTTTTGGAAGTAGTCGGAGAGCAATTAGCATACGATATTGGGATTCCGCTAAACTTCAAGGTTTCGATTCTCATTCGGGATGGGCAATGGTCGCTGCCTCATTTTACTTCATCGCATACACTTGAGGCATGGGATTTAATGGTTGGTTATATTGATAGATCTATCGCCGAAGATGCACTATATTGGAGACCTCATTCGGGCACTTTCACTATAAAATCGGCGAAATCGTCACGTTTACCACAACCTTTTTTTATTCATCCTTGGGCTAAATTTGTTTGGTATCATGGATTCCATTAAATCTACGGCCTCAAATAAGAATCCGATTAGAGCAATTCTTCGTATTGTGATTGTGAATGTTATTTGGAGCATATGGAAAGAACGAAATAACCATACCTTTAGGTCTCGGTGTAGGACCAAAGATATTGTTCTTCATGACATCATCTCCAACACTTTCATTAGGGTTGCAAAATCTATAATGTTACAGATTCTTGGTATTGGATCAATCGCTCGTAATTGGAATGCATTACTTACCTTCTCCAAAGTTCGATCTTGCACTATCGTTTTGTAATAATCTTGACCTTGTTTGTATGTATTTTATTTTCTTTTTGTAACTATTTTGTGCTTTATATATAAACTCCGCCTTCTTGCCCTTGCCTTTGGCAAAACAAAAAAAAAATGCAGTCCTACTCTGAAGTTTATACAAGATTCAATGCACCAAAAAAAGAAGTCGTTCACTAAATTGGTTAACATACTTTTCAATAAAATAGAGTGCGCACACGCATGGATGTGTAAGTACGCATGCATGCATGTATGATGTATTTATAGATTATGTATGCATGTATGTATGTATGTATGTATGCGTATACATGCACGCACATACACATGCATGCAAGTATTTACATATATACATATGTGCGTATTGGTTTATGTGTGTGTGTGTAGGGAAGGCTAATTTACTCATAGGGCATAACTAACTTTGTTATGCCTTGTGGATATCGACTCCATTTACCCTTCATTTATTGATAAAGTAAGGGTAAATAAAGAAATTTAAAAGTAGGGACATGTCAGAAAATATTTATAAAGATTCCCATATCCTCTTTCCATATCAATTGTTCACATCTTTAGAAAGATTTCTATACCATCCTTGAATGCTAGATCTAGATCATTCACGGGCTATGTTTCGGCACGAATACTTACCTTTCAAATGCTTGCGTTAATTATTTATGTATCTGAATATTTGTGTCCACATAGGAAGTATTGACACTTCTAACGGGAAATTGTGTCCACATCCAGCATGTATTGGACACCGACACTAGTCCAAAATGTATCAGACACACTGTATGCGTGGGTATATGAGTCATATGTGTATCACATACATGTCTTTAGTATAATAACATGTTATCATCATATGATGTGTGTTAAAACTATATTCATGTATAAATCTAGTTAATATATCTCACTTTACACATTCATACATCTAGTTGTTAAATTAGATTTTATGGGCATTAGTCTTTTCTTACGATGAACGTGTATTTTGCTCTCTTTTTGAATTAGGTGGAAGAATTGTATTACTTGTAAGTTGTAACATAAGAATTCAATATATGATTTTAGTTGTTGAATTCTTCTTCTTTAAATATCTTTACTTGTTAATATTTATAGATATATCATGAATGTGGATTATGGTAATAAACTTGAAGTTGATAATTTATTTACTTTTATATGTGTATAAATATAATTAAAAAATGTCATATCGCCATATTCCTGTGTGACTGTGTCTATGTTTTAGGTCTTTCCTCTGTCGGTGTATTTATCTCGTGTTGTGTCTGTGTCCATGATTTATAGATGATATCTAATAAAATGTGTGCTAACATGCTACAGAAAGCAGCCTCTTAAAATATCAAAGAAAACATATAATAATTATATATGAGGTTACACTAAAACAATTTAATCAACCACCTGGGGTTAAAATGAAGAACTTTAATAAGGAAATAATCCAGGAATTTTTTTAAAAAATTGGAGCAATTCAGCTTAGTTGACTACTTGACTTAATATCTCTAAATAACTAAGGATTGGAGGATATCCAGAAAATTGGAACTTTAAAATTTTGCAATTTTCAAAATAATCCAAAAAAGAATTAATATCATTCAACGATTAACAAATCAGCAAATCATAATAAAAGAATTAAAAAATTCAAACAAAACATGGTGGAAATTGTTCAGAACAATAGTACTAGGATCAAGAGGACTTAACACAAACAGTTTCTTCTCAAAAGCATAATAATAAGCGTAGATTGATCTCCTTTGTTAATTGTTCAACAAACAAAAAATAATATGTGCATGTATCTGTTACCTGTCTATACTAGTGAATTATCGACATCTTTATCTATCATCCAGACAAATCTACTAAATGTATCGTCGAGAAAGCAATATAATGCTCTGTATATCAAAATCAGAGGGGCCTTAACAATATCAATATGCAGTATGTATATGATGTATAACAATATAAGGGAATAATTCACGCGCGCGCACAAACTATTGCCTTACACTGTTATACATCACATGCTTTCTGCTTAATGATATTGTTAAGGCCCTTATGAGTTTGATATACAGAGCATTTTATTGCTTTCTCACCCATATGTTAAGTAGATGTGTCTAGATGATAGATAAAGATATAAAAGACCAACTATGTTATAAGCATTGCAGTGTGCAGGTACAATCGTATTAAGATTTGTCAATCTAAGATGAAATGATTTGAAAAAATTTAAACATTGCTTTTTTCTGGAAAGGAAAGAAAAAAATTAACTGGCGGTCAAAGGAGAAGAAAACAATGAAAAGCTGAAAGCGCATGATGGTAGCAATGCAAAGATACCGAAAAAGTTGCAGTGAACATACATGCATTTTTTATAAGCTAATCTATAAACTGTAGCTAGAAATATAAGTGAATAGTCAATAGTTACAGTATGTTTTAACTTTCTTATACTCTTGGTGGGGTTGTGACTTTTAGGGTTTCAAAGAGTTTAGAGCTTGTAATAACAAAGAAAATATATAAAAACTAGGAAGACATCAGCTGAACATTGCAGGTGCTTAGTTAAATTAGACAAGTCTCATGCATGCAAATAACATATGCTAATGTAACCAAAGGAGCACAGGACTGTGGCAAAACTTTCTTCTCTCAAGTGAAAGTTCGTCGTTTCGGTGGGGGTCGATTCCAGAAAAAAAACATAGGCTGATGTACACAATAAAGTGCACAATATGGTCATAGGAACAAAATGCCACAGACTAAAATTCCAAAGGGAAAAGATAAAAGTGCAAGGTTCAAAATAAGTTATTTAAGAACAAACAAAAAGCATCAAATTAATTTGAATTTGCTTGACATAGTTATTCGTAAAGAATTCATGTGTCAAGGAGCGTATTGATGTAAGGAAAGAAAATCTTCAGAAAGTCCCATTTATTTACAATTGAGTATCAAGGTTTAAAATCTCGAAATCGGTATCGGTATTTGGTATGGGACAGTTATCTTTGGGATCAGCTCAGATTGGAATATTGGATTTCAAATCCTTTGACAGAACGAATTTTTTAAATTAGAGTTTTTTTTAAATAAATAATAATAGTATGTATATGCAAGTTGGCGGCTTATTAGTAATTAATAATGTCTAGAGTGATTGTTTTAGTACTTGGTAAAACAACTATAAAAATTTTGATATATTTATCAGTAAATAATGATGTCAAACATATCATAACAACCCATTTACCCATTAATACACTTGTTAACTAACTGGCAAAATCAAATAGTAAACCTAATATTACTCGGTATTGGATGGTATCCTAATATTAATACACTTATTAACTTACTGGCGAATCAAATAGTAAACCCATATACCATTATCAGAACTCGAACGATCAATTTTATCTTATGAATAGGCCATCTGGATGAGGATCACCCGCGATTTCAAACCATGACTTAAATGGTACCAAGTTGATAAGATCTATTACAATCAAAGACAGAAGATAATTGAAACCTTTATGTTTAAGGTGCAGATTGCGTTCTCTCTCTAATTCGTATTTCCGCTTCCACTCAGCTGCTTCTGCTTGAGCTGCAGCTTTTCCTTCTGCGACTCGCCTCAATGCCTTTGCCACAGCTAAAATTTTTATAAAAAATACATATAAAGATTACGGTATTAGAAATTTCACTGGTTATTAGGAAACTTAGTTGTGCACATGACATAACTATTTTAAGGTCAAAGGAAAATGCATATGTCGTATAAGATACACAAAAGAACTTTCACGTCTGGGCATGGATTAGAAATCTGACCCAAAAGCATGAGATGACGAAACAAACATCTCAGCGGTCTACAATGTCAATCGATATATAATAAACATTCTATATTGGCTTAGGGTATACTTTTATCTTCCCTTTCATCTAACTCTTCTTAGTCTAGGAGGCTACTAGATGACTCATAGGCTGCATGTGCATAAATCCAAGTTTACTAAGGTAAGGCTCCATATCCTTTTTCAAAGAAAATTAAGCCTGGATGATACAATTTAATTGAGAAAACATATCATCTGTAATATACCTTGTGGCTAACTTATTCATTAGAAACACACTTCATAAAGAAATACATGCATCTAAGCAGGGTTTCATGTTTCGGTCCTAAATCCTAATAGTGTGATATATGTTTATGTTCCTCATATAGACAATCATACATTATTATCCTAAATTGTCATTTAACCTAATATTTTCTGAAAGCGATTGCTTCAGTAAGTATTAATAATTTCAATAATTCCATATTAAGCACAAATATAATATGAGATCATAGATCATCTTACTTCTCATAGACTCTGCAAACTCAACAAGATGCTCATCAGTTGGTTGAAGAAGTTCATGAGCAGCTTTCTCGGAATTCAAGGAAGTAACTAAATCCGAAAATCCATTAGTCTCTTCATGTGAGAAAGCTACCTTATGGTTCACTTTATCTGCAGAAACCTGCTTCACAGAGAAAGCTAAATCAGACAGGCATGAGGGGAAAATGCCCATACAAGACAGCAAAGCTGCTTATCAAGGATACAAAGGGCCCTATATGAGCTGCATTCTTGCTGCAGCTAGTCAAGTAACTAAAATATTAAAATATATGCATCAAATGAAATAAAAATAAGTATAAAAACACATTGAATACGAACATGATATAAGTATATAACGATTAAAACTACGGGGATTTCCAGACTTCCAGTTGTTAGAAAGACACTATGAGCTGCAATATCTTAAAGTAAAGCATATATAAAGATCCCTTCTGGCATTACAAATTACTTTACTATAAATGTTTTATATCTTTCTGTTGCAGGTTAAGCTTGCATCGCCATGTGTAGAAATCTTCTATAAGTTTCTATAAGTTTGGATATACATGAATATATTTTGATATCAACAAGCATGTAGAGCTCTGTTCTTGTAAGACTTGGAATTCATAATAGAATATTCTTACAGTAGAATTATAACAAAATTTCAGTATAGTTGCATATCCTTAGCTTAGGAGAGTGATTATAATTCCCGTGACACTTGTCCTCTCAGACAATGCAAAATTCATATAGAAACTTAATGATATTTTTAGGTATTACTTATAGAAATGCGCCATCGTAGACGTATTTTATGAAATTGGCATATGTCATATGCTATATTAGTAATATAGTATTTGACAAGTTACTCAAGATAAGGTTACCTAAAACGCAAAATGTGACAGTATATGGCGAACGAAAACAGGAGCATAGTATGCTGATATGTACTTAAGGATGTACAATAAGGGTAGGCTTCTTTAGAAAGATTAGGAGGAAGAAAATCCATGTGATGGAATGAATATTTATTTTAAGAACTATGATATTGGGGTAGCTATTTTCATATTATTAAACAACCACTTTTCATTATCATGCAATGAATATATATCCGTGTGCAGTTGTCGTTTATGAAATAGCCATTAAAGAAATTAAAAGGTTATCGTTTAAATTAATATGCGCCAAGAAATTGTCCATGTTGTAATTGTTATTCTGAACGCCAGAATTTAGAATCAGTCACTCTTTTAAATGCAAAATCCCCCATTTAAGACACCTATATTGAAATTGGCCCTTGGGAAGTTAGAAGGAAGTTACGACATGTACAGTTCAAGTTTCCCACTAACATACCATGCAATATTCTTTCGGAGTTTAGATCAAGTTGTACACATATATGTCATATTTTCAACAATAACGCGAAGATGTTTAGCTTAAACAAGATGTAGGTATCTAGACTGGATCAAGAGCAGCTCTATTCGTTATTGTGGGGGCCACTCCCAAAACAACCTTCCACACCCTCCCCGTATCTCCCAGCTGTTCCTTCCTTTCAGAAAACCAAGTGGAACAGTTTGTCACCTTTGCATTTGGCTTAAAACTAAAGAAAATTAAAATGTAGATATAATTTTTTTTAACTGTTTTCGTTTCTTGTTTATAAAACTTTTGAGGTGTTGCTTCTATAAAATTCTGCTGAACTTCATTTTCCAGATTCAAAAAACCATGGGAACAAATGGAAAATGTTTAGGTGAGTATTATAGCTATGGATTCCAAATATACCAAGATCATTCAATTATGTATTTCCATGGTATAAAATGATTGCTAAATTTATCTAATTTATTTTTTGAAGATGGAATACGTCTTTTAATTTCACTCTTACAACTTAGAGAGGTAAACAGTAAGCATCTTCAAGAAAATTCCACCTCTCAAATACAAACATAAAATCATATACATAGCTGAATATCATGTCTAATTAAGTAATTATTTTCCCATTCAAAGCGTCTGTCCAAGAACCCATCAAATTATTAATTTTATCAAGCACAACAAAGGAAGAAGGATTTTTCTTTTTCGTTCTTCTTTTTTTTTTAATCAAGGTATGATTCAAACATCAATGTTTGAAATTTATCAGCACAGCACAGAATCAAAGAAACAGCGCCCAATAAAACCAATAATCAAGCAAATATAAGCAAGAAGAAGGATCAAAGCTGAAATAAAAATAAAAATGTTACCTTTTCTTGGATTAGGTCTTGGGGATACATCTTGAAGAAAGGGAAAGAACCCAACTCCAAAATCCCCAAAATTTCAACAAAATTGCAGGGTATTTATCTTGTAATGGGTGAGGCTGGTGTTTGTTGGTTGCACAAAGACTGGGATTTGCTCATTTTGATTTTTCGATTTCGATTTTTATATTATTATTTTATATGCTGATTTATATAGTTGGATTTTAATTGCCATTTTTTATATTAGTTTATTGTTTAAGGGAGAAGAGGAATGAACCTGCAAATAAATTACGTAAGATTCCACAAGTTATTTGTAATTAAAATTTGCTAATTAAACCCTTTCTATCCTTGGTGGTGGCTGTTAATCATCATTATTTGTTAAGAAGTTGAAAAAAGGCCTGATTAATTCCACTCGAGTTTACAAGCAACGTGTTTACACATAGGTTGAAGTCCTACATGAAATTAAATGTTACGATTATGTTAGGTACATGTCTGTTTTTGGCTTGCAACCCAAGTGAAGCGATAATCAACAATGTTATGAGTGAGGATTGTTTTACAAAGAATCACTCGAATTTTATTTCACAAAAATGAAAAGTTTGAAAAACACACACACACCACTCCTGATATTAGAATAATCCAACATGGGCGATTGTTCGCCACCAAACCATGTACTATTATCACTATTGTCTCATCATCATTGACTCGATATTAGTTGCTGTGCTATTTTTATACCAACGTAAAAAATTTCCTTAACTGTCGTCGTACCCATTGTCACCGCTGCCGTTTACCCTCGTTATTATACTGTTGTTGATCTTTGTCGCACCCATTTTTACCACCGATATCTTTATTGACTCTCATTGCTGCCTTCGCCGCCACGCTGCCTTTATTCTTTTTGTCGCTTCGCTTGTTGTTCGTCTCTCTGACCAGAATCTCTCTTCCGAAATCAGAAAAATACAGCCTCAATGATTTTTTCGCCAATTGCCACCCAACAACTTCATCTTTATCATCTAAGATGTGGATACACCCATGTGACTCTACCGCTTTTTCACCGTTGAATTAGCAATGCGAAAAGTTCTATTGTCGGTAGATTGGCTAATTTTGCACCCATTAAATCGGCGGAAAAAAAGTGCTGAAATCAAATGAAATTTTGAAAATTGGTGCATCCACGTCATAGAATGAAGATGATGGGTACCGATCGTCGAAAAAAATTAGGGAGAGTGTATTATTTTAAAGCCGCACAAGAAAATCCACTTCCGTGAGACTTTTACTCCATTGTTCTCGCAGACACGTATGCCTCATGATTCACCATTTGGAGCAATAAGAAAATAATCAAAATGATAATTATTTTACTTTTGAATTCCATGTTGTGAAAATGCGTGCAGCTAACACCTAATATCTCATGTTCCTAACATATTTGTTTTCTAGCAGACTAAATTTCAATTTGCCATCATGAACCATATTCATTTTTTCTTGAAACTACCAACGATTTTCAAAGGGATGCAAATGAACCGCAAGCTTTTCTAGTAGCAATTTGCACCCTAAACGAAATCGCTGTAAAGTGACAAGTTTACCCTTTGTCATCTTCTGCCTCATCTTTTGCACATAAACATAATTTCATCTTTCATGGTCTATAAAGATCGATAAACAGATACTATTTGATTGTTACTTTTTCTCATAAGCCGTTATTTATTTCAAACATTTGTAAAATGTTGAGCTATTTAAAATTATTATTTTTTATTTAAATGCATCTGTAAGAAAGCAAAGATATTTTTTATAAAAAAAAATAAAGTCATCAAAATCTTGATTAAATTTGTAAAATGAAGTATGGTATGCCAGCGGTAAAGAAGATACCAGACCATGGAATTAGAATTTAGGATTTAATGGTAGAATAGTCGGTCCGTAAAAGCTGATGTTTTTAGATTGAAGATGTGTCCGTGTAAATAAGATGTAAATAAGTTGTGGATATAGACGGTAAATAAGTGTTGTTGTTGGAAGTTTAAAAGAGAGAGATTCTTACCGGATGACAAAGGTTTAAATTTGAGATGGAAAAAAATGGGAAAATAGTGAGATGAGAAATAAAGGGAGGGCATTCTGGTCATAAAATAAGCATATGATTCTATCAATAGAGGGTCGTTTTCTGAAAATTTTGTGGCAGGTTGACTTCATTTAATAAGGTGGTGATGGGTTGGGAAAGAAGGAGTCAAAGTTCATGGCATCAAAATTGGAATCTAGCCTTTGTAACATGCATATGAGAAACATCAAGCCCTTGTTTTCTTTTTATTGCATTCATGGCCTGTCCATGGTCCGAAAACCACACGTCTTCCTAAAAGTATGTAATAACGACTATAAATTTATTTATACCGAAAGGAAAGATAATATGAACGATTGATTCCATCGTATTTCAATGCACTTTACATTTCCATCAATAAGTTGCATTTCCGACAAATTTGATCTTTTTATTTCATTTCAAACCTGTTCACACTTTATCACTCTCTATTTTCATTTCTATATTGAGAATATATCTACAAAGCTGATAGATTTTTCCTTTCTCATTTGTAAACAGAAAGAAAAAGAAAGTTGAAAAGGAATCCTTGGTCATCTAAGATAGTGGGTGGTTGACGAGGCATAAAGCCGAATTGCCTATAAATGCTTGCCGCTTAAATTGACTCAATATAATATCTCATAATATGAAACGACTAAATTGACTAAATTAAGGTATTCGGCATAAAGAAGTTTTTCCAAAAAGGAAGAAAAAAAAGTTGACAGTGAGATTGTCCTCAAAGCGGATACTGATGTCATGTCCCAACAACCCAGTTTTGTTGGAAAACTCTACATTGAAAACTTCTGGTTTAAGTTCGAACCAAACTTGATTTTAGTGGGAAAAAAATATTAATGCTGATTGCTATTAAAATTGGGCAGCTATAATTTAACTTGGAAAGAGATTAGAATGGGTTAAAATATGCGTTAATTGTAGACTAAAAATGGAACGTGGGTTGCATGTCGTTTTCTTAATTATGTCATTATTAGTCTATTTGTGGTACCCACGATGAGTAGTTAGAAATAATCAATAGTGGTCAACCATCCTTCTCTAAGGGGCTGTTTGGTTGCAAGATTATGAAATTTGGATTTCAAAATAGTACGTTTGAAAATTTCTGAATTTGGTAATTTGTTGTTGGGATGGTATTGGATTTCTAGTATTGGATTTGTAGATTCTTATAATCTTTGTTTGGTTGGTAAAAAGAAAGCGGGATTTGGATTTGAGTATTTTAGAGAGAGAAAAATAGAGAGAGGATTATTGAATGAATAAAGTACTCGGGTCCCATCTAAAAGTATAATGAATAATGCAAAATCCTTGCAAATTCTCCAAAATTTTTTGGATTCAAGAATCCTTGTTTTATGGTGGGTGCACCATAAAAAACAAAAAAATCCTATAAATCCGAATCCCAACCAAACACAAAATTATGGAATCCCCTCAAAATTTTGGATTCCACAATCCAATTCTTTGGTAATCCTACAACCAAACGGACCCTAAATAAAGCTGCAAGAATTTGAATTCGAGTTTGGCTCCTTTATTTTCGGCTCGTCTAGTTGGTTCCGAGACAAGCTTGCTTGCTTAAATTTGGTTTAGCTTACGTATCTCGGTTTGGGTTCCTTAACAGCTTGATACATATATAGATACATATAAGCCAAGCTCGTGAACAAATATAAACTTGGCTTCATCTCGTTTGTGAGTTTGGTTCACAACTCGTAGCTCGTTAACCAATATTACCAAAATGTATGAATATAAAAGAAAAATCTAGAACATGCTGTGTATTGATTATTAGTTTTGGGTATTGGGTATGGGTTTACTGAATAAATGCCACTCTGGATTCATTATTTGTCTATTTCGAAATTGCATGTTAGTTTAAAATATGTAAATATGATACAATACTTAATCGAGCCGAGTTTAAACTCTAAACGAATGAACTTGGATCGGCTCGAGTTCGGCCCATTGGCTAAATGAGTTCAAATTTCTAGCTCGGGGTCGGCTCCTATATAGACGAACCAGACCTGAACAAGCGCTTAGCGTATAGAGCCCGAGTCAAATTCGAGACGGCTCGGTAGGATAAACACCCCTATTTGTTTGCGTTGGATCATATCTGTTGATAACTATTATTCCAACATCATTTTAACATTCTAATATATGTTTTCTTATGGGGAAAAAAATCAATATATGTCTGTTTGTAAAATAAAAAAAGATTTTAAAAAGGTCGGAAATGGAAGAGAGAGAGAAAAATTCTCCTCGTTTCAATTCATTTGATCTATCTTACACCAACTCAATGGAAAAAAAAATTCATGCAAAGAACATAAACCAAGGCCCAAAGGTCACTACGCAACTAGGCCGGAAAAAAAATCATTCAAAGAATATAAATCAAGTCCCAAAGGTCACTACGAAAGCAGGCCAAAAATTCATACAAAGAGTATAAATCAAGGCCTAAAGGTCACTACGCAAGTGTCTACGCATCAAGACAAGCAGGCCCCACTAACTCATGTGGGACCCACCCCATGTTTCCCCCAGTTGCATAGGCAATTGTTTTTTAGGCCCACAAGCCCTTAAATTACTGAAAAATAGTTAACCTGCATGCTTCGAAATTTTTACCAAACCGTCTAAGATACAAACGTGATGGGCCCATCTGTTTGGTGCTATTACCTAGTTGTTGTCGGCCCATCTGTTTGTCTCTTCGATAGATTGTAGTAGGTTAAGCATTTTTCGGGTCCTATCATTTTGTCTTTTTGGTAGATTTTGGTATGATTTCGAATGGGTAGGTAAAGTATTGCTTCAAATGAGCAACATAGGCCCGACCCCCGATTCAAGTGTTATTCAACAAAGCCCGGAATCTTTCTCAGCTTAAGACTCGAAAAATTGGTAAACTCAAATTATTTCATTAGCGATGAATTTTCTTTATAAATATTAAGGAAATAACAAATGAAACTAAATAAATCAATTAAAACTGGAGATGGAGTCAGTTAATTAGACATTCTTATGCAATAACTTTTAATCATATCACACGGAATTGGTACGTAACCGACACTTAAATCATGTGAAGTATATAGGACTCCACCATAACCCAAGTAAGCCAAAAACCAAAAAATCTAAACCTATTAGGAAAATAATGGAGGTGAAGTTTTAAAATAAAGATATAATAAAATCAAGTTCTTTCTTTTTAAAATATATATAAATTTCATTTGAAATGCAAGTGAATTATATTCTATAATTTGAAAACGCTTT
Source organism: Agapanthus africanus (assembly GCA_030015575.1). Taxonomy (NCBI): domain Eukaryota; kingdom Viridiplantae; phylum Streptophyta; class Magnoliopsida; order Asparagales; family Amaryllidaceae; genus Agapanthus; species Agapanthus africanus. Next base: position 750,397,768 of record JASDDO010000022.1, on the reverse strand, counting down.
CATCATTTGAAATTTGGGCAGCATCTCCTTTGCAAACTTTGATAAAAACAAGTACATAATCAATAATAATATGGCATCCCCAAACAGGAGCTGGCTCTTCGCCAACTGGCGGAAACACAACCACGCTTTATGAAATATACGACGTTAAGGATGAAGATCAACACACAAAGAAAATAAAGGAAACCGAAATTTTGTCAAATCCAATATAGGAATATATACAAGTCTCGACTCGAAATACAAAGAATGTACAAACTGGTCTTTAAGTCTACCAAATATACACAGTCTGGTTGATAGAGCTTTTAATTAGATACAAATGAATAATGAATATACAATGGTGGTTACGCTCTGTACTGTAACCCATCCACCAAGGCAAATCACCCATAAAGGGACAATGTGCCAGCAAGCCATTACTGAATCCGAGCGGTCGATCCTGCAAGAAAACCGTGGCACGGCGGGGTGAGCATCCAACTCGTGAGTAGAAAATACCAGCAGGTAAAAATCGAATGTACGACGATCTCTTATGTCATACAGTAATATAATAATATAATACCGTGTGGTAATAAGGATGGTTATGTATACACAAGTATAATAATATAAAGTTGTGCATGTGTCAGTGTATAGTACCATGCCATCTGTGTCATATATATATATATATATATATATATATATATATATATATGTAGCATCCAACATGTGTCCATCAACGACACATCAAATCATCATAAAACCTGAGTACCAAGTATCGACACTTGAAATCATCACAAAACCAGTGTCCAATATCGACACGTAAATCCTCATGTCTCATGCGCCATCTTATCAGATCGGCCCTCATATCTATCTGTCTCATATCGCTCCGGTCGGTATCCTCCGGATATCCGCTGAGTCCAGTACTGTCACCGGTAGGTAGTGTTCCTCTACCAGGCTCAACGTCTCTCTATACGATCTTCTTGCCCCGGGTACCGTACCGGGTCCACCATGTACCCGCAGACAGTGCCTCCTTTCTCCTCGAATCGGGTATATACATAACTGAGAACCGAGAAAACTCATGGTGGATGCCAAATATCATATCAAGAGAAAACCGCGTATATTTTTAAATAAATCATAAGATTTTAAAATATATCTGCGGTTTCTCAAATTCAGAAATCTAATGAAAACAGAATCTCATAAGGATGTAGCGATGATGAAAACAATGTACAGGCACAGAACAAATCCGTAATGCATAACAAATGTGTTATATGAACGTGGCGTTTAACTAGGTAAGGAAATGCAATAACTGAACTGGTAAGTGTGGTACGGGTTACTAAACAATAACTAAAATGTTACAGGTTATAAGGTGATACGATGACGTAGCGATTTCTAATGTGTACGTGGCATGGCAATTACCGATGATGTGCGTATGAGCCGGCGGGTATATGTTCGTGTTGTTGGCTATAGTGCCCTCAAGGCAATTATCATAGTTGCGGACTTGTGATTATGATGATTGAGGTAGGACCTATACCGATTAAACAGTCTTACTCAAGATGATAGTATGCTATCTGGTTTGTCTTTATCATCATGTACGTGTTGATAGAGCCCATAGGACTCTTGCTTGACTGCCGGCATTATGATGGCGATCATATATATGGGAGCTGGGGTCTATAAGCACATCCTTAAATGTCCCTAGTCGTAGGAGTATCGAGACCGGGCATCGATACTCCAGTGTAGACTAGTGTATACTAATCGAGACCCCGACGAGGGGTGGTGGCCAGGTCTCACAAGCCATTGGTGTTAGTTTGTTTACCTAAGATAGTATACAAGTGCTCATTGGGTTATGAGTACACTGGACGAACTTGCCGGGAACCTGCTAGTTGGTATTATACATATTGTCAGATAGCAGTTCCCAGGTGACATGTGTACAGGTTGGTCTGTCGACCTGAGATCGTTATTTATCTCGTGTGAGTTCCCACTGTGCTTTGATTACTACCCTACCACGGCTCAAAGGAGTCGTGCAAACAGGTTTTAGTTGGGTACAGTCCCGAGCCACATGGAAGCAGTGATTGGATCGTCGGGGATCCGTCTTTCCCGGTATTGGGGGTTGATGTCGCGTTGTGTACGGATGGCCATCACCATAAATCCGTGGCCACGGTGGACGAGAATTATCGATCCAGGATCGATAGTTTCTCAGGTGGTGATGGGTTTCATACCGACACTAAATGTCGCGTTGTTAGGGGTCTGACTTTATCCACCCCCTTAGACTCGATATACGATACTCTTAGACGAACAGACCGGACTGTGCGGATATTGTCACCGACAGGCTCGGTAGGGGTTCAGGATGAGTTTGCTCGTCGGCCTCCCTTTCGGTCAATACCTGAGTAGCCGTTATGTACAGCTAGTGCCACTGACGTGTTTGTGGTTAAACCCACTGCCAGCGTATTGACGAGTCTTTAGAGTCCCACATAGAGAGTTTTCACGGTTCAGGCAATATGGTGTACATGTCGTATGTTGGTACATACGGGTGTCCGATTAAATATGTCCACTTGCTGCGCAGACTTTAATCGGACGGTTGATAATACTAGCGGCTTAGGATTAAGCCGGATTATTAAATCGGGTTTTGATTTAATAATTGATATATGTATTTGTACATACGTATTCTAGTATTATTATTCACTATTCATTTTCTCTCTTGGTTATTCGTATTTTTGTACGAATACGCGTATATGTATTTCGATACATGTACCGGGAAGTATTCCGTATTTTATACGGAATAGCTTCTAGAAGTTTTGCTACCTCATTATTTGACTTTTCATTTATGAAAATTCATTTTAATGATGAGGTGGAGGGTGAAAAGGCAAAAGCATGGGCATGAGTCAAGTATAGTGCATGGTATGGTTGTGTATATTTTATTTGATTAAAAAGGAAATGATATTTTTTTTGGGTGGAAGAGAGAGGAGGGGCCGGCCATTCTTTTGGAGGGGGATTCATCTCATTTGATATATCATTACACTTGCTATACTCCCTCTCTCTCATTCACTAAAAGAGAAAAGAACACAAAACACTTAGCATTATTCTTGCTCATGCCAAAGCTTTCACCTCCATCATCTTCTTCTTGAGTTGCTCCATGGATCACATGGTTGAGAGAAAATCATAGTGACACACTACTACACCCCCACTATCCATCGCTAGCGACTTTGGAGCGTCGGTTATCTCGTTCGACGAGGTTGGAGCTTGCGCCGTTTCCCTCGGGTGGATCATCGGAGATGGAGGAAGACCGGCAACCAAACATCATCAAAGAACCGCTGGGAGCTTGGAATGAAGACCGAAGGACTCGGATCAACTCGGTATAGCCTTCCTAACTCTTAGTTAGCTCGCTAGTATAGGGTTTAAGGTCGATCCGTAAATCGGGTAGCGGTAGCGCCGGTTTAATAAATTTTTGTTCCGCATTTTGGCCGCGTTTCGACGGCCGGGGTGCTGCTGGGACCCTTCATGGTATCAGAGCCACCCTTTAAACCCCTTACTAGCTTGTTTAAACGTGCTTGAAAGATCGATCGACGGATTTTACCGAAATCACGATTTCATTTTTCAGTTTGCTGTCGTTTTTCAAAAGTGTTCAAAAAATTATTTGCAGTAGCTTAAAAATCCATGCAGGCAATTCTAAGGATACACAAAAAATTTGAGCTCGTGATGCCACTAAAGTTCCGCGGATCCGCCGCACTAACCCTCTATTGGCGGCGGTTCCGCGGCCATTTAGTGGCGACGGGCTTCCAAATTTTTACTGTAACCCCCTGATGTGAAATTATGATTTTTGTGATATCCTGTTTTGGCCCAGGTTTCTGTGCAGTATTGTTTTTGCTATTGGGGCCAATTTGGAACTTAGTCGATCGATATTTTAAGCGTGCGTTTGACAGTACATACATTATATTCTGCGACCGTGAATGTCATTTGATCGGTAAACCCGTCTAACTGCTATATGTATTTTAGACGGGTTTGCGAACGTGACATTCATGTTGATGTTCTGTGTTGTGCTGTGATGTTGGTTGGATCATCGTGGTGGATAGCAATAGTGCAATGTTGGTACAGTTTTATTTCATTTGTATATTTGATATTGCGGGGCGAGCGTCCGACATGTGGACTGCTGTCACTGCCAGTTTGTATATTATTCTTTTGGGGCACGACCGGGCTGAGGTCGATGTCATCCTTGTATATTATTTTCTTTTCTGTACTAGGATTACCCCGCGGTGGGGTGCGCGAATAGCTGGATTCTAGAGGGCAACTGGTCCGCATCTCATGGCGTTGGGACGGAGGGGACCTTACTCTAGAATTGGCGGCCTATTCACCGCACTCGTAGGGGGTATAGGTGACCCAGGAGGGGTGCTCAAGTTACCGGATTCCGTGAAGTGCTGGGTGGTCCATTCACGTTGCTGAAGGTGACTGCCTCACTTCTGGTTTTGGCGGGTAACTTGCCGCGCTCGTAGGGGTCTAGGTTTTATTGCACATGCTATCCACACGACATGAAATGTCGGGTCTCACTTGCGGCTCAAGTGAAACTCGGGGCTCCAGATTATCCACCATTCTGTGTTGTTTCTGTGATGTTGCTTTATATCAGGCTTGGGACGAATGTTATATATATATATTTATATATACTAGTAGGTGTTGTATATGTTTTGCACCCGTGCTAGCCCAGTCCCCGCTCTGTCGTTAGTTAAGTAACCTAACGGGTGATGACGGGACCCAGTGGCGAATACGGATGGCATATACGTACATTTTATTTTCGTTCTTTTCTGGTGTGATTATTTGATGGGACTGCATAGATTCTTATCAATGCAAGGATAAAACAAACCTATATATGATGTTGTTGAAACCAAGTTTTTAAAAACTGATATTACAGAAGTTCTCTTTTGCTTTGCGCCGTGGTATTCAGTTTGGAATATCCTGCACCTCATTCGACGAGGCAAGAGCCGAGATCCCTTCATCGTGAGTGACCCCTTGAGTAAAAGTTTGCGTCAACGTAATAACTTCACTATAGTCGATTATTTTTGCTTTGCATCGTGGTATTCAGTTTGGGATATCCTGCACCCCATTCGACGGGGAAAGAGCCGAGATCCCTTCACCGGGAGTGACCTCTTTAGCAAAAGTTCTCGCTACTATAATTTTTTATAAAAACCACTTGGATTCCTTCAACGATATCAAGTTCATTACGTTAAAGGCTTTTCGCCAAAAACCCGTAGCCCTCCGTCATTTCAGATTAGTATTGCTTAGTATTCGTGCTGCGTTTGTTGACCTTGTCAAGGCGTAGTGAGCGGTAGCTCTGTAATACTTTTCTGTCACAAGAAAATGTGGATTGGTTAGGACAGTCGTTCGACCTTGTTTACCTTGTCAAGGGTCTGTGCGGGTGGGTCTAATGCAATCACGATAATGACGGGTTGAACTTGACTAGGACCCTTTGACTTGTTGACCTTGTCAAGGTCACTTGGATCCTAGGGGTAAAAATCATATCGGGAGTTTCAAACATACAGGAAACTTGCCAGGCTTGCGCATACCTTCTGAAGTGTGGTGACTTAAGTGGCTTCCATCAAGTTATCATGCGATGATAGTTGGATCCCGATTCCCACTGATGAGCAGGATTACTCCTCGGGTGATTCCGACTAATTCTCCTTTTGGGTTTGGAGGAGAATTTGAGAAAACAGTAGGAGCCATCCAGATTAGATAAATTGATTAACCATTCTGATCTAGGTTACAGTGCACGCTGAGTGTTTCTTCTCTCTCTCTGGCTGCGATTATGACCCGACCTTTGACTAAAACTCATGAAACCAAGTTGATCGAACTTTCTTAAAACACTTTGACTTTTGGAATGTCACGGTGTCGCATACATCAATGCCACTTCTATATCACCTTTGCATTTCTCCAGAACACCCCGTATTATTACAAATATCCACTTCCATTGGATAAATCCATCGTATAGTTACATACGAACTCGAAGGAATTTTTTCGAGGATGGATTCTGGTTCTGGAGAGAATGAATAGGATTATTCGGTTTTCTTTTCTTTTTACCTTCTCTCAGGTTGTGAGGGCTCCTAGGATTAGGAGAGGGTACACCTATTGAGCTTACTGGATAGTCTTCCTCCAAACCATAGGCAGGTGCCGAACGGTAGGGAAGGAAGAAAACCAACAAGCTTAACCGTGGTGTACAGAAGGTAATAAGTAAAGACATATAAAGGGATTAGAATAATGGCAAAGGAAATTGCGATCACCATCATTCACGACAAAGACCGTGTGCACCCCTGCCACTCCTACATCCACTTTGCTTTTCTCCAGAACACTCCGTATCACTACGGATATCCACTTCCATTAGATATGCCATCGTATAGTTACATACGAACTCGAAGGAATTCGTTTCAGATTCGGGGATGGTTTCCGGTTCAAGAGAAATTGGATAGGATTATTCAGATGTCTTTTCTCTTTACCTTCTCTCAGGTTGCGAGGGCTCCTAGGATTAGAAGAGTACACCTATTACGCTTATTGATAGTCTTTTTCCAAACCTTAGGCTGGTGCCGAAAGATAGGGAATGAAGAAAACCGATTAGCGTAAAAGAGGTGTACAGAAGGTAATAAGTAAAGACATAATAAAGGGATTGCAGAGAGGGCAGGCAAGTATATGGTTATTGTCGTGAATCAGGATAGTGGAAGAGGCGTTACTAGGAACACCAGTTAACCCCTTTTGAAACATTTTCAAGTTTCACTGTGCGATATTAATTGAAAACTGTTTTCCCAATTGGAATCTAACTCCAGGGTATGTATTTATCAGATCAGTTTCTCACATCTGCATGTTATTACGGATGGTGAGTGGGAGTAAGATATTGGGAATTAGGTGATTAGATCCTCATTATATCGGCATTCGTTGCAATTGGTGATATTTGAGGAAATCATCTGGATTTTGCCGGATGGCAAATATTTGGTTTTGAATATTCGTTGTTATGCACCAATTTTAAACTGATATATCTGTACATTTATTTTATAAAGTGAGATATAAATTTTTGATATTATGTCTGTGACATTTACCTATATCAGCAGGTGAATAGATAAGGTGCATTCAACAGCGGTGTAATTCTTCTTAACCATAGTACAGTTTTTCAACCTACGACGCACAGGGTTTGAGTTATTGAACTCAGGGGACTTATATAAAGTATTGTATGTTGTCCAGTGTCCGTTAGGACAATGGGGTTGGTACTCGTGCTATATTCTATTTACTTGTAACTTCTCCAGTTCTGGACAAGTATTTCGTTGAAATGTAAAGTTCAGATATTGAGAAGTTATAGGTATAAGAATGAAGTAAAGAACCATTTGTTGGAAGTATCAGGATTCTTCGATGAGGTCGAAGATGTAGATACTTGTGTTTGGTATTGTAACAACCGAGTCCAATTCTACAAATTTCAATTACCGTATGTTTGGCGTGTAGTAATTATTTCATTTATCTTGCTTGACTGTTGCCAGCTATAGTTTACACCGACATGTCATATTCTGCATATAACAATTTAAGTCATCTAAAATTTAAATTAAAAATACTTGTCATGGCCTGCTTGTAACACCCGAGCCCAATGCTACTATTTTCAGTTACTGTTTGAGTATAATGTGGTACTCATTTCATTTAACTTGTTTGTTTGTTGTTTACTGTAAAATTTACCCGGCAAAGTCATTTCTACATATAACAAATTTTGGCATCTAAAATAAAATTGAAAATATACATTTTGGCCTACTTGACACCCCTAGTCTCGTGGTAGCGTCCGTGCATTGTGTTCTTGTCCCGTTCAGTGAAACGGGCGAGTTTGGACGGCTACGCGCGCGTACATGTGTCCGTTTTGGGGGTATGCTTTTTAATCATAAAACACTTCATTTTAAATTTTGGATCCCGCCTAAAATTCTATTATTTCAATTTCAAATTTTTGGACTCGACCCGGGCGCGATTTGGAAATGTTTTATTTGGCGCCAAAATCCCAAATTTAATATTATTAAAACCATCGCATATATTTTTTCTAACTAACCTGATATCTTACTGTTCATTACCTATCTTTTAAATCTTTAAATTAACCTATATATATATCCTACTGCTCCTTAAAATGTTTTGAATCTTTAATTAATATTTATCCCTAACTAACGATTCCCCTTTAGCCAATCGCGTTCCTTTTAATTCCGTGGGCCCCCACCTGCAGCTCTCTTTCTCTCTCCACTTTTTCTCTCTCTCTCTCTCATATATTCTCTCGTACTTCTCTTTATCATTCTTTCTCTTCTTGCTTCATGTCTCGTTCCTCTTTTTTTTTTTTTTAACTGTTCTTTTGTTGCCGGAATTCTGTCGTGCCGGTGACGCTTCTCGACGTTCCAGCGAGGTACCCCAACCCGTGTGGTTCCTTTGTTCGTCGTTTGGGTTCATTCCGTGAACCGTGCGTCCGTCGCGAGTTTTCCCCGCCGACGGTTAACGTTCCGTTTTCTCGATTCGCGACCCATCGAGGCAAGTTAATCTTGCTACATGCTATATAATTCATTTTATACCTATTTAAATAAATACCATACCTATAGTTTAAATCTAGTGCCCCATGTTTAATTTTATAACGTTTCGATGTTCCGTTTGCATCCGTTTATATCATATTAAATCTAGATCATGAAAACTTATCTTGTGACATACTAGATTACATTATACTGCAACCATATCATTTAAAATATATGTCGTCGTAATATTTATTATTATTATCTTTAATTAGTTTATAATCTTCATTTTATAATGTTATACATTTGAAAATCTTATAGTTTAGACATGAAAAGTCGTTGAAAAATCGGATATGACAAATCTGAAATTTACTGTACACCTTATCTTATAAAATTCATTATAAATCATAGAAAAATCATTAGTATACGTTTTTTAGTTCGTTACGAAGCTAACTAAGAATACTATAACTATATGAAATATTTACTTGCAAAATAAATTATTTAAATAACGTAAAATGCAAATGAAAATGTCTCCAAACTGCTGTCCAGGGAAATTCCCGCAGCAAACTTTCAATTTCGAATGTTCATAACTTTTTGTAGGGACAACCTGAGATGCTTATACTTATAAAACTGAAAACCTTATTGAATTATCTTTGTTTTGGTATAAGACACGTCCCTTTTGGAGAACGTTTGTTATTTTTAAGCTATTTTACAAATTAGGGTGACGCTGAATTTCTGAACGGAACTTTCTTGTGCATGGTTAATCAATACCACTTTTATAGTTATTAATCGCTTTGAATATGCTATCCATATTAATATTATTATATCAATATTGTAACACCCGAGCCCAATGCTACTATTTTCAGTTACTGTTTGAGCATAATGTGGTACTCATTTCATTTAATTTGCTTGTTTGTTGCTTACTATAAAATTTACCCGGCAAAGTCATTTCTACATATAACAAATTTTAGCATCTAAAATAAAATTGAAAATATTCATCTTGGCCTACTTGACACCCCTAACCTCGTGGTAGCGTCCGTGCATTGTGTTCTCGTCCCGTTCAGTAAAACGGGCAAGTTTGGATGGCTACGTGCACGCACGTGTGTCCGTTTTGAGAGTATGCTTTTTAATCATAAAACATTTCATTTTAAAATTTGGAACCCGCTTAAAATCCTATTATTTGAATTTCGAATTTTTGGACCCAACCCGGGCGCAATTTGGAAATGTTTCATTTGGCGCCAAAATCCCAAATTTTTAATATTATTAAAACCTTCGCATATATTTTTCTAACTAATCTGATATCTTACTGTTCATTACCTATCTTTTAAATCTTTAAGTTAACCATATAATATTTTTACAATCTTTTATATCCTTCTCAATTTATTCTCTCAGCCAATCGCAACCTCCCCTTTAACCCCGTGGTCCCCACTTTCTCTTTCTCCTTCTTCTCTCTCTCTCCACTTTCTCTCTCTCTCTACCCCTTATATATTCTCTCGTACTTCTCTTTATCATTTTTCTCTTCTTGCTTCATGTCTCGTTTCTCATTTCTTTTAACTGTTCTTTTGTTACCGGAATTCCGTCGTGCCGGTGATGTTTCTCGACGTTCCAGCGAGATACCCCGACCCGTGTGATTCCTTTGTTCGTCATTTGGGTTCATTCCGTGAACCGTGCGCCGTCGCGAGTTTTCCCCGCCGACGGTTAACGTTCCGTTTTCCCGATTCGCGACCCATCGAGGCAAGTTAATCTTGCTACATGCTATATACTTTTATAATCTTTATTTTATAATATTATACATTTGAAAATCTTATAGTTTACATATGAAATGTCGTTGAAAAATCGGATATGACAAATCTGAAATTTACTGTACACCTTATCTTATAAAATTCATTATAAATCATAGAAAAATCATTAGGATACGTTCTTTAGTTCGTTACGAAGCTATTTCAGAATACTATAACTCTATGAAATATTTACTTGCAAAATAAATTGTTTAATTAACGTAAAATGCAAATGAACACGTCTCTAAACTGCTGTCCAGGGAAATTCCAGCAGCAAACTTTCAACTTTGAATATTCATAACTTTTTGTAGGGATAACCTGAGATGCTTATACTTATAAAACTGAAAACCTTATTGAATTATCTTTGTTTTGGTATAAGATACGTCTCTTTTGGAGAACATTTGTTATTTTTAAGCTATTTTACAAATTAGGGTGACGCTAAATTTCTGAACGGAACCTTCTTGTGCATGGTTAATCAATACATCTTTTATAGTTACTAATCGCTTTGAATATGCTATCCATATTAATATTATTATATCACATATTGTTTAGTTGTACATCCCACATTACCATTTTATAGTTTTATAACTTTTCGGATACCCGTTTGCATCCATCGCATTTAAGATACATATAATTGCATCCATAGATCACATCACTACATAATAATGTGATATTAACACTCCATGTTTAATAAATTGTATCCTAATTAATATTGGAACTATAAATGTAACCCTAATCGATAACTGTGCATCCATATCCTTGAAATTATATCTATTGGCATATCATATTACATGTTCCAGTTATTGTTCTGATAGTACTCATGCTTGTTTATTTATACACATGTTATGTTAGTTTGATTATGAGCACCCACATGACATCTTGTGCTTCTTGACATGACCTGTTACACTTCCTACTTGACATGACATGGTACCGTACACTCTTGACATGACATGACACCTTTATACATTACCTGGTTGACCTGATGTACCATGGCTTTACCTGTTACCTGATCTCATACCTAATGCCAACAAACCTGACCATTCCTGCTGTCTATCCAGACAGACCTACTTTTACCTGATTTTGTGTTGGCATTAGTCCTTGACTACTGAATACCTGACCTGACATACGTAGCTTGGGGGTATGGGGAAATCAAAGATGAACCTGACTTGTAACTCGACAGTTCACTACCGTTCGAGTGTACACTTTCCTATTCTGTGCCCAGCGGCATGTCTCGGTTTCAGCCGAGAATATTGTGGCCGTGATCCCGGGTATGTACAGGGTAATACCGAGTGTACACTTTCCTATTCTGTGCCCAGCGGCATGTCTCGGTTTCAGCCGAGAATATTGTGGCCGTGATCCCGGGTATGTACGGGGTAATACCGAGTGTACACATTCCTATTCTGTGCCTAACGGCATGTCTCGGCTGCAGCCGAGAATATTGTGGCCGTGGTCCCGGGTATGTACGGGATACTATTGAGTTACATCGACGATTCGTTAAATTGATTTCAAAGACTTTAGAATAGAAAACCTGTTAGAACAATTTAGTTACCCACTGCACATTGCCCGGCACTGTTGTTTCATATTACTGCTTTATTCATGTCTATCCCTGCATTGCTTATTACCATGTTCATATTATATTGTTGGTTGACATGACGCGCTGACGTCTGGGTTTTGCATGGCCCAGATTCTTTACCACTGTCGACGACTGAGCAGGAGTACTTCAGCCAGCAGGCTGATTTGAGTTCTATAGTGGTTTGTTCGTTTATTGCATTTTATTTCCAGGTGCGATCCCGCATTATGGGACGTACCTTTCTATTATTATATTGGATCATTGCTTCCGCACTTATTGTTTATTGACTCTCGTTATTATGGATTTGGACATGTGCTAGATTAGTTTATTTATCTTGTTCTTCATATCTCTACAACCGTAATGTGACTGTGGATGGATACTTCCTACCCACAGGTAGCATGGTTGGCTATGTCACGTGTCCAATCTTGCGTACTCTGGGAAGCGGGGCGTGACAAATATTTATATCACATATTGCTTAGTTGTACATCCCACATTACCATTTTATAGTTTTATAATTTTTCGGATACCCGTTTGCATCCATCGCATTTAAGATACATATAGTTGCATCCATAAATCACATTACTACATAATAATGTGATATTAACACTCCATGTTTAATAAATTGCATCCTAATTAATATTGGAACTATAAATGTAACCCTAATCGATAACTGTGCATCCATATCCTTGAAATTAAATCTATTTGCATATCATATTACATGTTCCAGTTTATTGTTCTGATAGTACTCATGCTTGTTTATTTATACACATGCTTATGTTAGTGTCACGCCCCGCTTCCCAAAAAACGGAATACGAGGTATGACTAGGCCAGCCATGCTCCTATGGTCAAGGGATCGTCCCGCCGTAGTCACACTTCGGCTTCTAGCACTACATGGTAATCAGTAATAAAGCACAGTATTAAAGGAATCACATAACTAATTTATTACATTAAAATTTCATTGTTCACAGATTACAGATAATGAAAACGATAACTAACCAAGTTCAATCTCACAATCTCTTTTGTGGAAAGAAGTAAATGAAGTAGGTACACCAACTATATCTCCGTGAACTCAAAGGATAGATCCGTCTCCGGTGCTGGTCCTCGCGCGGAATCTGAGCATGCATACTCAGGTCGTCAGAGCGACACAAATAATAATATTATTATGATCAGATGTAACAGGTAAATGAGGTATTACTGGTATGAGAATAATGCAAGTAATCACTATGTCACAATATGATGCAGAATATGTTATGTGTCCCTATCGGTTTCTAGATCATGTTTGAAATCACATAGTGGAAGGAGGATCATGTTTAACAGGAGTCTCGTACATACCCGAGACAACGGCCCACATGCCCGGGACATAACCCTGTCAGCCGGATCGCTAGATCCTGTCCTACACGTATAAGTATCACGGTTCGAATGATCATCCTCTAAACACGGTCCCGCTAAATACGATACTCTTTCCACTTTGATTTCCCCTTTTTCCCAGGTTACACTATTTATGATATTGATCTAGTTGTGTACAAGTATACCAATGACACGGTTTCATCAATATCCACTGTATCAATCACTGTCACGAATGTTCACTTTCCATTGGTGTACTCGTCACTCCTAAACCAACATCTATCACGCACGATAATGCAATGTCCACACGCACTAACTCTGTGTATCTGACAAGGGTATGATATATGTATTGTATGCTACCAATAAGCTCTGTATGTTATGAATTAGCATGCATGTCATGAACTAAAATAAATTGCACAAATAATATGTTACGAATTCAGCGAAAATGATGTAGGTAAGATATATAGAAAAATCAGTCAGTAATTCATCAAAATTTGTTTAAGTTCAATCGGAGTTTCGGTTTTCAAGATATAACTGTTTCAGTTTAAGTGTTTGCGGCTGGAATTTAAATTTCAGAACTGAACGTCTGTTTCGCGACACGAATTGCACCCAGTTGGGCTCAGAATTTAGCGATGTCATAGTTAAATAAAATTTAGGGTTCTCGATAAAGTATTCAACGCAACAGACGGATCTTCAATCGCATCTGTACGTTGAAAGTTATACACAGTTCAATCTCAAATGTCATTTCAGAAAGTGTTCTGAACAGCTTTACGTTCTGCCCTTTTAAAATAAGTTTAAAATAACAAACTGCGATGAATCGGAATGAAACCACTTGTTTTCTTTCACTAACAGGAATATCTTATAACTACTGTAAGGTTCCGTATCACACGATTTCAGGAAACACAGGGACGCAGGACTTTAGACAGAACACACTAATCAGAAACGCTCTGGACTGCAGTCCAGAGTCGTATTCCGATCCAATTATCTTCATGGTCGTAAAACAGAAATGATCAGAATTTTATGTAGGATTAAAGTTCGTCGAGTCGGATTCGATTTAAGCCCTCGAACGCATCTTTCCAATATGTATATGATTTATGGTGATTTTATTCGTTTTCAGGTACGAGAGAATTCTAGTTTAAACAACATATATGGGGGTATCACTTTTTGTCACGAACAATCGTATTTTTCAGCGAGATTCCTACACTATGTTTATCATCCTATGGGCCAATAGACATTATCAATTTCCGTCAGAATAACCAATCATTTCCATTGGTATCATACATCGAACACATACGTCACAATATACATCGTTATTCGATAAGTTATCATTATATAATTTTAAGGTTGTACCACTAATATTTTAGCATGAAGCAAGTAAACACTTGTCTGGAGAACGTCTTGGGGTCGCACGACGGCAACGATGTCGCGAACGCGCGTTGTGCGCCACGTTCCGGATTCCCGCGAGCCTAGTTCGAAACACGAATTTCGCGTCGGAGTTTTCCCGGAGTCGTCTTGCGTGCGCTGGAAGCTTAGGGGTGCTCTCTGGTCCGTCTGAGAAGTGTTGGGGTTTCCGAAGGTCGACGGCGTCGCTCCGGCAACTTGTATAGAGCGGTTTCACAGTGGTGTAAAAAGTTTGAAAATGGTTTTGGGGTTCGATGAAATGCCGTAAAGCTCGGATAGGGGATCTCGACGAAGGTGCTGCTGCGACAAGTTCTCAAGTCTAAGGAGATGGCTGCGGCAAGGTGAGGAGTCGGCTGAAGATGTGCTCGGGATTGAAGGCTAGGGGTGCTCGGTGACCGTGGTGGGTTTAGAAGGTGAAGTCTTGGTGAGGGTGCAGCAATGGGTTCTGTGGCGACGAGATAGGTTCTCGTCTCAGTTGGGTGCCTTGGGTGAAGTCGAGGGGTTCTCGGTGGTTGCGGTTGAGATGGGGTTTGATGGAGGTTGAAGGAGTTGGCGCTGATGAGGGTCACAGGAGAGGGTTGCTCGGGCACAGCTGGAGGCAGTTGGTGGTTGATGGAATGGGGTCCGGAAACGGATCTAGTCGACGGCGGAGAGGTTGGAGGAGCTGGAGGTGACGGAGGCGAGGTGCTCGTGGTCACGGTGGTGAGGGGAGCTCGGGTGTGGGCTGTAGGGAGCTCGGGGTGGAGCTTGGTGCTCTGGTGAAGGAAGTAGTGGAGGATCTTTGGGTGGAGGGATATGATGAGGGTGGTGCTGAGGTGATGCCGGTGATGTGAGTGGCTAGCGAAGAGCAGAGGGAGGTAGTGGGAGGTGGTCGGTTTTGAGTTTGAGGGACAGAGAAATGAGTGATTGAGAGAGAATGAGAGAAGAGAGAGGGCGACGATGTTGACAACGTGGGGTAACGGCAGGACGAGGGCGACGGCGGAGGAGGCGGGTCGCGCGCGATTTTGGGGGGTTACCGTTGTGGGAATTTTTGAAGGAGATGAATAGTGCAGTGGCGGGTCGGGTTGTAGGGAGGCGGGCTGAAGATGTTTGGGCCGGCAAAAAAACAAATAATTCCTTAGAAGAAATGGGCTGAAAAGGGATTGGGCTGAGGGACTTTACTTTTATAGTTGGGCTGAGGGATAATAAAGTGAACGGGCCAGGGGAAAAATGTATAGGAAATTTATTTAGAATAATGTGTGGGCTGGGCTAAAAATTTTCCCTTAAAATAAAACATAAGTGGCTGAATAAAACTTAGGGTTTTAAATAATGGGTTAGGATTTTATTGATAAAATTTTGGTTTCGATTTACTCTGGCTTTAATTTAAATCCTGGGTTTAGGCTTTGAGGGTTTTTAGTGGCTGGAAAGAATTTGATAAAAATGGATTGGGTTTAAGAATATGTTAATATTGATTTTATTTTGGCTTTTTAGTTTTGGTTTCAGTTTAATCGGCTTTGGTTTTAAATCTTGGATTTTACTTTTAGGGTTTGGAAAATATAAATATTAAGTTTAAATAATCAAATCAAAAATATGAAGGAAAAGAGAAGAAGTCACTGGGATTTCAGAGAATAGGAATTTTTTATTAGAATGGAAACGGGGATTTACAGTTAGTTTGATTATGAGCACCCACATGACATCTTGTGCTTCCTGACATGACCTGTTACACTTCCTACTTGACATGACATGGTACCGTACACTCTTGACATGACATGACACCTTTATACATTACCAGACTTGACCTGATGTACCATGGCTTTACCTGTTACCTGATCCTGTGTCTAATGCCAACAAACATAACATGTAGTCCTCATGGACCGTTCCTGTTGTCTATCCAGACAAACCTGTTTACCTGATCCTGTGTTGGTATTAGTTTCTTGATTACTGGAAACCTGACTTGACATACACATATAACTTGGGGGTATGGGGAAATCAAAGGTGAAACCTGACTTGTAATTCGGCAGTTCACTACCTGTTCTAAGTGTACACATTCCTGTTTTGTGCCTAGCGGCATGTCTCGGCTTCGGCCGAGAATATTGTGGCCATGGTCCCGGGTATGTACGGGATACTATCGAGTGTACACATTCCTGTTTTGTGCCTAGCGGCATGTCTCGGCTGCAGCCGAGAATATTGTGGCCGTGGTCCCGGGTATGTACGGGATACTATTGAGTTACATCGATTATTCATCAATTGATTTCAAAGACTTTAGAATAGAAAACCTGATAGAACAGTTTAGTTTACCCACCGCACGCTACCCTGTACTGGTATGATTTATATTATTGTTATTCTTGCTGTATTCATGTTTATATTATATTGCCTGCTACACTGTTCATATTATATTACTTGATGACATGACGTGCTGACGTCTGGGTTTTGTATGGCCCAGATTCCGTACCGCTGTTGCAGTCCGAGCAGGAGTACTTCAGCCAGCAGGCTGAGCTGTGAGTTCAGTAGTAGTTAGTTTTATTTTCTGCATTTATTTCCTGATGTGAGCCCGCATTATGGGACACACTTTTCAGTTATTTGTATTGGATCATTTGCTTCCGCATTTATTTATTATTGACTCCTGTTATTCTGGATTATGGACATTTTTTAGATAGTTTTATCTTGTTCTTGATATCTCTACAGCCGTAATGTGACTGTGGATGGATACTTCCTACCCACATATAGCATGGTTGGCTATGTCACGTGCCCAATCTAGCGTACTCTGGGAAGCAGGGCGTGACATGGTTCTTTTTGGTATCAGAGCCATAGGATAGTCGGGTTGATTCTTTTGTAGTTGGGTATTGTACCCAATACACGAATCAGAATACCCGTGTTTAGGAAACATGTCCTGCCACCTTGACCGTTTTACCATTCTTGAATCACATTCTTCCTGATTATATCTTTTACGATGTGCAAACTTCCTTTGCATATCGATTCGAAAACCTGATTCCTTGTTATCTCTAGGACTTAGGCAACTTGGATGGAGTTATGTAATTGTGGCTATGATACCGCGGCATAGTTATAATGCGGTACTCTATTTAAGTATCTTGGAGTTCTAGCCTTGATCTATATTCAGAATCTAGCATCATGCTAATGTTGGGTGTTTTGAGTTCAGGAATATGGCCGGTAAGAATTTGAAGACGTACCAAGGCGTGTGGACGAAGCCGCCATGCTTGGAGTGATAAGGGGAATGCTGGAGAATCAAAAGAAACAAACCGAGCTGATCCAGTAGCAAGCGGACTCGTTTCAGGAAGGTTTGCAGATCGTTCAGCAGTCTGTGAACAATGTTGGAGCTAAGCCAGTTGACCGAGTAGGGACAGTAGCAGATTTCAGACGTTTGGGTCCGTATACATTTACTGGATTGGAGGAGCCGTTGCCAACAGAGCAGTGGCTAGTTGACACAGATAATTTGCTTATTGCGGCACAGATTCCAGATGAGAAAGAGTTGATGTGGTACGCATTCAGTTAGTGGATTACGCCCGAGAATGGTGGCTTGTAGAAGAGAACCGTTTGCCCAAGCCGATCAAGTGGGCGGATTTTTCGAAAAGTTTCCTGGAGAAGTTCTTCCCGCGGACTGCACGGGAGAAAATGGAAGAGAAGTTCATCGGACTAAAGCAGAAGGGAGCACCCGTAGATGTGCATGCAGCAGAATGGACGAGACTCAGTAGTTTCGCTGGACCTTTAGTTGCCAACGATGCAGACAGGGCATGGAAGTTCATGCGCAGCCTGGACGTGGACATCCAGAGGCAGATTGTCTCCCTGGGTTTGACCACTTTCTCACAAATACTTGCAGCAGCCAAGAGCAGTAGAGTTTATCTGGGATGAAAGGGAGTTTGCAGCAGACAGCAGTTGCGTTAAGGAAGTAGTTCGGTCGGGCCGGTCGAGTTTAGGGCTAGGCCGACAAACAATATTCTTGCATCAATGGAAGTGATGAAAGTAAAGAGCCGGCTGTTTTTCGTGATTCTATGGACGTGTTTGAAGATATATCGGGTTTACCGCCGAGGAGAGACGTGGAGTTCGCAATTGATCTTATTCCTGGTGCAGCGCCAGTATCTAAAGCGTATTATCCAATGGCGCCAGTAGAGTTGGAAGAAGTAAAGAAACAGGTTGCTGAATTGCTTGAAAAGGGTTGGATTCGAAGCAGTAACTCGGCTTGGGGAGCTCCAGTTCTTCTAGTAAAGAAGAAGGATGGCACAAGAAGGATGTGCATCGACTATCGAGAATTAAACCGGGTGGCTATCAAGAACAAGTACCCGATCTCTCGCATTGGAGAACTTTTTGAGCAGCTTGGTGGCGCGAGGGTATTCTCGAAGTTGGATTTACGATCCGGATATCATCAGGTCCGAGTGAAAACAGAAGATATTTGCAAGACGGCGTTCCGAACTCGGTATGGACATTACGAGTACTTAGTGATGCCCTTCGGAGTAACGAATGCGCCGACAGTATTCAAGGACTTGATGAACCGAATCTTTTCACCGTTCTTGGACCAGTTTATCGTGGTTTTTTTTTATTGACAATATTCTGGTTTATTCGAAGAGTTTTGAGGAACATTCTGAGCATTTGAAGATCGCACTGCGGACGTTGAGACAGGAGAAGTTATATGCGAAGATGAGCAAGTGCGAGTTTTGGCCGATTCCAAAGAATGTTGCGGAGATAAGAAGCTTTCTTGGACTCGCCGGGTATTACAGAAGATTTGTGGAGAACTTTGCTCGTCCGGCGGAGCCGTTAACCAAGCTTACGCGCAAGGAGGTACCTTTTGTACGGACGGATAAGTGTGCGTTAGCTTTCGAGACGTTGAAGCAGAAGTTGATAACCGCCCCTATTCTGACCGTGCCAGACAATTCCGGAGGATTGGTGATTCACAGCGACGCATCTGGGAAAGGATTGGGATGTGTTTTGATGCAGCATGGGAAGGTTGTAGCATACGCATCGAGACAGTTGAAGACCCATGAGAAGAATTATCCAACTCATGACTCGGAGCTTGCGGCTGTGATTTTCGCTTTGAAGATTTGGAGACACTACCTTTTGGGCGAAAGAGTCGAAGTTTTTACAGATCATAAGAGCTTGAAGTATGTGTTCACACAGAAGGAGCTTAACATGAGGCAGCGTAGATGGTTGGAGCTGATGGCTGACTACGATCTTGATCTTAAGTACCATCCGGGGAAGGTTAATGTTGTGCCGGATGCGCTTAGTCGGTTACCAGTAATTCAGGTGTTAACTACGCAGAAGGAGATCGTCGCAGATTTTCGAAGATTTGACTTGGAGGTTGTGCTACCGCGTTCTACGGGACAGTTGTTGCAGCTGCAAGTACATTCGTCTTTGATCGAGAATATTGAAGCAGCTCAATCGCAGGATCCTAGACTACAAAAGTTTCGATAGCAGGTTAAAGCCGGGCTACGAACAGATTTATTGATCCACGAAGATGGTTCGTTGAGGTATGGTAGCCGTTTGTGTGTGCCAAAGGGTGATGTTCGTGAAGAGCTTATGAAAGAGGCACACAGTTCAGCTTATTCTGTACATCCAGGAGGCACAAAGATGTACCGAGATATTCGACAGCATTTCTGGTGGGAGGGCATGAAGCGGGAGATTGCTCGCTTTGTGGCGAAGTGCTTGGTGTGTCAGCAAGTTAAGGCTGAACATCAAAGGGTTGCTGGTTTATTGCAACCACTTCCGATTCCTCAGTGGAAGTGGGAACATATAACCATGGATTTCGTGACGGCTTTACCGCGGAGTCCAAAAGGCAGCAATGCAGTATGGGTAATTGTTGACCGATTGACCAAGGCAGCTCACTTTATTCCTTTTCGGGTTGGTCAATCGACAGAGACTTTGGCAGAGCGGTACATGCAGGAGATTGTAAGATTGTATGGAGTACCGGTGAGCATCGTGTCCGATCGGGACACTCGGTTCTTATCACACTTCTGGAGGAGTTTACAGGAAAGTTTGGGGACTCGATTGAAGTTTAGCACAGCTTATCATCCTCAAACTGATGGTCAGTCGGAGAGAACGATCCAAACTCTTGAGGATATGTTGAGAGCATGCATGTTGGACTTCAAGGGATCTTGGGAGGATCATCTACTTTTGGTGGAGTTGTCTTACAACAATAGTTTTCAGGCAACTATTCAGATGGCTTCATTTGAAGCTTTGTATGGTCGTAAATGCCGTTCACCTGTTTGTTGGGACGATGTCGGTGAACGAAAATTATTGGGACCAGATTTGGTTGTGCAGACAGTTGAGAAGGTTAACCCTATCAGAAATCATATGAAGGCAGCACAGGACCGACAGAAGAGTTGGGCAGATACGTCAAGAAGACCTCTAGAGTTCACCGTGGGTGATTTGGTATTCTTGAAGATATCACCGACTAGAGGGGTGATTCGTTTTGGAAGTCGATGAAAACTTAGTCCTCGATTCGTTGGACCCTTGAGATCGTGGAGCGTGTTGGTGAGATAGCGTATCGTTTGGCGTTACCGCAGTCCTTGGCAAATGTGCACGATGTGTTTCACGTATCTCAACTCCGTAAGTATGTTCGAGATGAAACACACGTTTTGGATCATTCGGAGCTAACAGTACGAGAAGACTTGACTTTTGAGGAGCGACCGATTGAAATCGTGGATCGAAGGGAAAAGGTTCTTAAGAACAAGGTTATCCCCCTTGTGCTTGTTTCTTGGGGTAATCGCTCGCATGGAGAGTCCACTTGGGAACGAGAAGATGAAATCCGGCAGAAGTTTCCTCACCTTTTCTTGTAGTTATCTATCTTTGTATTCTTGGAATTTCGAGGACGAAATTCTTTTTGTAGTTGGGTATAATGTAACACCCGAGCCCAATGCTGCTATTTTCAGTTACTGTTTGAGTATAATGTGGTACTCATTTCATTTAACTTGTTTGTTTGTTGCTTACTGTAAAATTTACCCGGCAAAGTCATTTCTACATATAACAAATTTTGGCATCTAAAATAAAATTGAAAATATTCATCTTGGCCTACTTGACATCCCTAGCCTCGTGGTAGCGTCCGTGCATTGTGTTCTCGTCCCGTTCAGTGAAACGGGCGAGTTTGGACGGCTACGCGCGCGTACATGTGTCCGTTTTGGGGTTATGCTTTTTAATCATAAAGCACTTCATTTTAAATTTTGGATCCCGCCTAAAATTCTATTATTTCAATTTCAAATTTTTGGACTCGACCCGGGCGCGATTTGGAAATGTTTTATTTGGCCACAAAATCCCAAATTTAATATTATTAAAACCATCGCATATATTTTTTCTAACTAACATGATATCTTACTGTTCATTACCTATCTTTAAAATCTTTAAATTAACCTATATATATATATCCTACTGTTCCTTAAAATGTTTTGAATTTTTAATTAATATTTATCCCTAACTAACGATTCCCCTTTAGCCAATCGTGTTCCTTTTAATTCCGTGGGCCCCCACCTGCAGCTTTCTCTCTCTCTCCACTTTCTCTCTCTCTCTCTCTCATATATTCTCTCGTACTTCTCTTTATCATTCTTTCTCTTCTTGCTTCATGTCTCGTTCCTCTTTTTTTTTTTTAACTGTTCTTTTGTTGCCGGAATTCCGTCGTGCCGGTGACGCTTCTCGACGTTCCAGCGAGGTACCCTTACCCGTGTGGTTCCTTTGTTCGTCGTTTGGGTTCATTCCGTGAACCGTGCGCCCGTCACGAGTTTTCCCCGCCGACGGTTAACGTTCCGTTTTCCCGATTCGCGACCCATCGAGGCAAGTTAATCTTGCTACATGCTATATAATTCATTTTATACCTATTTAAATAAATACCATACCTATAGTTTAAATCTAGTGCCCCATGTTTAATTTTATAACGTTTCGATGTTCCGTTTGCATCCGTTTATATCATATTAAATCTAGATCATGAAAACTTATCTTGTGACATACTAGATTACATTATACTGCAACCATATCATTTAAAATATTTGTCATCGTAATATTTATTATTATTATCTTTAATTAGTTTATAATCTTCATTTTATAATATTATACATTTGAAAATCTTATAGTTTAGACATGAAAAGTCGTTGAAAAATCGGATATGACAAATCTGAAATTTACTGTACACCTTATCTTATAAAATTCATTATAAATCATAGAAAAATCATTAGTATACGTTCTTTAGTTCGTTACGAAGCTAACTCAGAATACTATAACTATATGAAATATTTACTTGCAAAATAAATTATTTAAATAACGTAAAATGCAAATGAAAATGTCTCCAAACTGCTGTCCAAGGAAATTCCCGCAGCAAACTTTCAATTTCGAATGTTCATAACTTTTTGTAGGGACAACCTGAGATGCTTATACTTATAAAACTGAAAACCTTATTGAATTATCTTTGTTTTGGTATAAGACACGTCCCTTTTGGAGAACGTTTGTTATTTTTAAGCTATTTTAAAAATTAGGGTGACGCTGAATTTCTGAACGGAACTTTCTTGTGTATGGTTAATCAATACCACTTTTATAGTTATTAATCGCTTTGAATATGCTATCCATATTAATATTATTATATCAATATTTATATCACATATTGCTTAGTTGTACATCCCACATTACCATTTTATAGTTTTATAATTTTTCGGATACCCGTTTGCATCCATCGCATTTAAGATACATATAGTTGCATCCATAAATCACATTACTACATAATAATGTGATATTAACACTCCATGTTTAATAAATTGCATCCTAATTAATATTGGAACTATAAATGTAACCCTAATCGATAACTGTGCATCCATATCCTTGAAATTAAATCTATTTGCATATCATATTACATGTTCCAGTTTATTGTTCTGATAGTACTCATGCTTGTTTATTTATACACATGCTTATGTTAGTTTGATTATGAGCACCCACATGACATCTTGTGCTTCCTGACATGACCTGTTACACTTCCTACTTGACATGACATGGTACCGTACACTCTTGACATGACATGACACCTTTATACATTACCTGGCTTGACCTGATGTACCATGGCTTTACCTGTTACCTGATCTTGTGTCTAATGCCAACAAACATAACATGTAGTCGTCATGGACCGTTCCTGTTGTCTATCCAGACAAACCTATTTACCTGATCCTGTGTTGGCATTAGTTTCTTGATTACTGGATACCTGACTTGACATACACATATAACTTGGGGGTATGGGGAAATCAAAGGTGAAACCTGACTTGTAACTCGGCAGTTCACTACCTGTTCTGAGTGTACACATTCCTGTTTTGTGCCTAGCGGCATGTCTCGGCTTCGGCCGAGAATATTGTGGCCGTGGTCCCGGGTATATACGGGATACTATCGAGTGTACACATTCCTGTTTTGTGCCTAGCGGCATGTCTCGGCTGCAGCCGAGAATATTGTGGCCGTGGTCCCGGGTATGTACGGGATACTATTGAGTTATATCGATGATTCATCAATTGATTTCAAAGACTTTAGAATAGAAAACCTGATAGAACAGTTTAGTTTACCCACCGCACGCTACCCTGTACTGGTATGATTCATATTATTGTTATTCTTGCTGTATTCATGTTTATATTACATTGCCTGCTACACTGTTCATATTATATTACTTGATGACATGACGCGCTGACGTCTGGGTTTTGCATGGCCCAGATTCCGTACCGCTGTTGCAGTCCGAGCAGGAGTATTTCAGCTAGCAGGCTGAGCTATGAGTTCAGTAGTAGTTAGTTTTATTTCCTGCATTTATTTCCTGATGTGAGCCCGCATTATGGGACACACTTTTCAGTTATTTGTATTGGATCATTTGCTTCCGCATTTATTTATTATTGACTCCTGTTATTCTGGATTATGGACATGTTTTAGATAGTTTTATCTTGTTCTTGATATCTCTACAGCCGTAATGTGACTGTGGATGGATACTTCCTACCCACAGGTAGCATGGTTGGCCATGTCACGTGCCCAATCTAGCGTACTCTGGGAAGCGGGGCGTGACACTGCTTGATACCCCTAACCCTGTGGTAACGTCCTTGCATTGTGTTCTCGTCCCGTTCAGTGAAATGGACGTGTTTGGACGGCAACGCGCACGTGCGTGCGTCCGTTCTTGGGGGGTATACTTTTAAATTATAAAATCCTTCATTTTAAATTTTGGAGCTTGCAAATAATTTTTATATTTCAAATTCATATTGTTGGACCCGACCCGGACGCATTTCTGAAATATTTTGTATCCCGCCAAATCTTATTTAATTTTGAATTTCCTTAAGAAAATTTCCCCAGCTCTAAAAAATATTCTGCAGTTAATGAAAAGATTTATTAAAATATTAAATCTTTTAAGTTTTTTCCCCTAACCATTTACCCCCCGCGAGCCTATCACAATCCTTAATTTTACCCCCGTGCCCCACACGTCTCTCCCCCTCTCCTTTCCCTTTCTCTTTCTCTCTCTTCTCTCTCTCTCTCGCGGGCGCTAAAGGCCAATTTTCTTTCTCCTCTCTATCTCTCTCATCTTCTCTCTCCTCTCTCTCTCTCTCTCTCTCTCTCCCCACGTCTTCTCTCTCTCTCTCTTCTTCTTTAAATTTCCTTCCCCCTTCAAAAAATAAACAGAACCCATCCCTGTGAAACCTAGCCGCCTTCCTCCCTCGCCTCTGCCTAGCGCCGACGACCCCGCACCAGCCTCGTCGCCCCTCAACCCTCGTCGCAGCCGCCTCTACCCTTCCTCCTTCCTCCTCTCCCGAGCACCCTGCACGAGCAACCGCGCACCCCCTGCACACTGCTGCACACCGTGGGATCGCCGCCGGTGATCTTGATCCGTGCCCCTGGCCCTCGCGCACCCCTCTGTGAGCGATGCTCCCTCTCCTCTTCTTCTTTCTTCTTCTTTCCTTCCTTCTTCTCTTTTCTTATTCTCTTTTCTGATCTGTGGGTTGGTTGCTGTCCCTGTAGGTTGTCCGCCGGAGCTCCGTCGACGCCGTCGACCATCGCGACCTCTCCACAATCCACAGTGAGTATCCTTCTCTCTTCCCCATCCTCCTTCCCCTCTTCTCTTCTTCTTTCTTGTATGTATTTTCTTTCGTGGCTTACTGTTTTGTCTGTTCGTCGGAATCCGGTGATGCCGACGACGTTTCCCGACAACCCAGCGAGGACCCTTGACCCGTGTGACTCCACCGTTCGTCGTTTAGGTTCATTCCGTGTACTGTGCGCGCGCCGCGATTTTTCCCCGCCGACGCGTAACGTTCCGTTTTCGTTTCGTGACCCGTCGAGGCAAGTGAAACTTGCTACATGCTATTTTAAACTATTCGTATGCTATAGTATTTATTTCCTATTAAATCTCTAAATAGAATCGAAAGAATTAGATTTCAAGTTAACCGTATAAGTTCCATTACACGTTTTATGATCCCGAACTTGAAACTTAATTTTGCATCTAATTATTTATACCTAGTAATCACCCGTAAGTGATAGACCACATGATCACATTGTTTATAGCCATGATACCTTTTTTCCAGTTTTAACCTATCGGACATCCATGTGCAACTTTAACCGGTTTAATTACAACTGCATCCATTGAACAAATTATACATGTTGTTGCATCCGTGGATCACTCAACACTTATTAACCTGGTTTTTAGCATCCACATCTATCATACTGTATTCGTATAGTGCTGACATCATCTGATAAACACAACTGATAACTGTACAGCTAATTAATTAAATCTGCTTTATTGCTTAACTTACTGCTTAGATTGTGTTGTTGATAACCATGCTTGATTACTTATAACCATGATTATGCTAGCTGTTTATGAGTACCCACATGTTATGTTTTACACCCTGGCCTGACTTGCTACACATATATCGATTGACCCGACATGGTACCATACACTACTTGACTTGACTTGTTGTACCATGGATTGACCCGTTACCTGATCTTGTGTCTAATGCCAACAAACCTGACATGTAGTCCTCACGGACCGTTCCTGTTGTCTATCCAGACAAACCTGCTCTTACCTGATCCTGTGTTGGCATTAGTTCTTGATTACGGAATACCTGACTGGACACATATAACTTGGGGGCATGGGAAAATCAATGATGAAATCCTGACTTGTAACTCGACAGCTGCTCGCTTATACTGATCAGTTTTAGAGGCTAGGCCCGCCTCGTGACGATGCTGCTGACATCGTTGGTCTGTACTCCTTTCCTGTTAGTGCCTAGCGGCACGTCTCGGTTTCAGCCCGAGAGTCTGTAGACCGTGGTCCCGGGCATGCACGGGATACTATTGAGTTACATCGATGATTCATCAAATTGATTTCAAAGACTTTAGAGTAGAAAACCCAATAGAACAGTTTAGTTTACTCACTGCACACTACCCTTCACTGCCCTGATTTATATTACCGTCACACCTGCTTTTCATTTATGTGTATATTTGCATTGCCTGTTACCCTGTTTATATTTTATTTCTTGATGACATGACGCGCTGACGTCTGGGTTTTGCATGGCCCAGATTCCGTACCTTTGCTGCAGTCCGGGCAGGAGTACTTCAGTCAGCAGGCTGAGCAGTGAGGTTTCAGTAGTAGCTAGTTCTTTTACTTTTTCTGCAGTTTATTCCTGATGTGAGCCCACATTATGGGACGTACATTCCAGTTACTTGTATTGGATCTTTTGCTTCCGCACTTTTATTTGTTCTTGACTCATGTTATCTTGGCTTATGGACATGTATTAGACCGTTACATTTTGTTCTTGATATCTCTACAACCGTAATGTGACTGTGGATGGATACTTCCTACCCACATGTAGCATGGTTGGCTATATCACGTGTCCAATTTAGCGTACTCTGGGAAGCGGAGCGTGACAGGTATTCCGCTGATAGTAATGGTTTTGAGAACTTGCTTCTCTTTCGGGTTACTCATATGTGGATGCACTCCTAGATGAGTAATGCTGATTGTCCCTTTTCCATTTGGTTGATATGCACTGGAGACAGCTGCATGATTTTGAATCTGGGTCAAATTAGATTAGTGCTTTTGTTTCTAAATTAGATTAATATAGAATCAATTTATATCTTAACTATGTTAAGGTATAGGGAGTTGTCCGGCTGATGCTTAAAACCAGAATCCGGATAAACTCAAGGCACGTTTTAGTAATGGTTGTTTGTGGGTTATCCCGGGCTTTGACGAGGGTTAACTTTCTACCATCAGGAAGATCAATATTTATATTGTTCTTGACTCGCCACAGTTTTAATAAAATGGATTTTTTTCAGAAAACAGAAGTGGGAGTATGGTAGAACTGGAAGTTATTCCAGAACCACAAACGATTACTGGAAATTTAATAGAACCTAAGGATTCAATTGGATTTGATGTTCCATTAGCCACTCCACGGATTTGGTGGGTAACTTCAGTCACCCGAGCGGCACTTCGGTCTTCTCAGAGACGGTGACAGGGAGGTTCTTGTTTACCCAGACGTGCCATTGTTGCTGTTATGGACTATAAGACCCGGCAGGAGGATGAGTATATCGTTGTTCTAAACTAGCTTTAGAAGTGCACGTGTATATGACTCTGCCAGAGGGTTGTTGTAGTCAGTGGGAGCAGCGGAAGCATAGTGGGCAAGTTGCTTATGTCTATTTATAGACTAAAGCAGCTATAACGGAAATAGATCATCTAATTTTGATGTGACAGTCATAGGCTTTGACCTTATCAGAATAGAAGATGGATCTGGTAAGAAGGTAGTAGAGAGTGATGTCCAGGTATTGGGATTACATGCACTTGATAGGAAGGGACATTCCTATACTACGATCGGTTATATCGTGGTTGTCATAAAGTTGTTTCTCCACAGAGGATATGGATATAATATCAGGTTTTCTGGTTACTAGATCTATGGTTTTAGATCTAGATTTGGGAAGTATCCTAATCTAGGTACTTTGACATTAAATGGACGACTCCTGGCATGGTGGTGTACCTGCAGGTGATGGAGTCACCCTCTCTAAAGGTGTCTTACAGACTAAAGGGGAGAGGGATCTGCATGATTAGCATATCATTTGCTTAGGCAATTGAGTTAATCATGAAATGTCAAGTACCACACCAGATGTTGTTTTTGCACTAGATGCAATAAGCAGATATATTAGTCCAATCCTGGAGAAACGTTGGGAAGCGGTTTATGAACATAAATGGATGTTCTAGGGAAATGATTACGGCAGCCTCATTTGGAGACGGTTATCATTTCAGGCTTCCAAGGTGACCTGGATGACAGAGTGACTGTCAGAGTTATATTTTTCCCTCTTTTGAGGGACAGTATGTTGGACAGGTGGTCCAAGCGGATACTGAGGAAAGGCATGGCGCAGGATACTGATTTAAATTCAGTGGTCGATATAGTCTAAGTAGTTTGCTGGATTTGGAGTTCATTTGTGAACTGGGTCCCATCAGATATCCATACAAATTCTAAGACAAGTATTGCTCATTTCGGGAGATAGTTTTCTCCGCGAAGTTGAGACTAAGAGAGATACAGAAAGAAACATTGGAGCGGATCACTCACTGAGGCTATTTCTCGAATGCAATCATTTTCGCAAACGGGCTTTGCGAAACTGATTATTAGAGAAGTTGGGTGTTCGGTATCACACGGGCTGTGATTATGCGACATCGCAATAATTGACCAAAAGTGCAAGTGGGAGATTGTTGGCTATAGTGCCCTCAAGGCAATTATCATAGTCGCGGACTTGTGATTATGATGATTGAGGTAGGACCTATACCGATTAAACAGTCTTACTCAAGATGATAGTATGCTATCTGGTTTGTCTTTATCATCATGTACGTGTTGATAGAGCCCATAGGATTCTTGCTTGACTGCCGGCATTATGATGGCGATCATATATGTGGGAGCTGGGGTCTATAAGCACATCCTTAAATGTCCCTAGTCGTAGGAGTATCGAGACCGGGCATCGATACTCCAGTGTAGACTAGTGTATACTGATCGAGACCCCGACGAGGGCGGTGGCCAGGTCTTACAAGCCATTGGTGTTAGTTTGTTCACCTAAGATAGTATACAAGTGCTCATTGGGTTATGAGTACACTGGACGAACTCGCCGGGAACCTGCTAGTTGGTATTATACCTATTGTCAGACAGCAGTTCCCAGATGACATGTGTACAGGTTCGTCTGTCGACCTGAGATCGTCATTTATCTCGTGTGAGTTCCCACTGTGCTTTGATTACTACCCTATCACGGCTCAAAGGAGTCGTGCAAACAGGTTTTAGTTGGATACAGTCCCGACCCACATGGAGGCAGTGATTGGATCGTCGGGGATTCGTCTCTCCCGGTATTGGGGGTTGATGTCGCGTTGTGTACGGATGGCCATTACCATAAATCCGTGACCATGGTGGACGAGAATTATCGATCCAGGATCGATAGTTTCTCAGATGGTGATGGGTTTCATACCGGCACTAAATGTCGCGTTGTTAGGGGTCTGACTTTATCCACCCCCTTAGACTCGATATACGATACTCTTAGACGAACAGACCGGACTGTGCGGATATTGTCACCGACAGGCTCGGTAGGGGTTCAGGATGAGTTTGCTCGTCGGCCTCCCTTTCGCTCAATACCTGAGTAGCCGTTATGTACAGCTAGTGCCACTGACGTGCTTGTGGTTAAACCCACTGCCAGCGTATTGACGAGTCTTTAGAGTCCCACACAGAGAGTTTTCACGGTTCAGGCAATATGGTGTACATGTCGTATGTTGGTACATACGGGTGTCCGATTAAATATGTCCACTTGCTGCGCAGACTTTAATCGGACGGTTGATAATACTAGCGGCTTAGGATTAAGCCGGATTATTAAATCGGGTTTTGATTTAATAATTGATATATGTATTTGTACATACGTATTCTAGTATTATTATTCACTATTCTAGAATATTCAATTAAAAGGAGACTCGTTCTCCATAGGAGCTTGCTCCCCCCATAATGCGCATATGCGCAAGCTCCATATGCGCTACGTGCAAATATGAGCACCCAACACGTGCGCCCAACACGTGCGACGCACGTGCGCGAACGCAAAGAAGCCTTTTTCAGCAGTGAGAAGCTTAAGCTCCAGCCTGTTCTTCCCCCCTAATGAGTGAGACATGGTTCAAAGGGTACATCCCTCTACACCTTCGATATATGGCACTGTAATCTCTCAGTATCGTCGGAGAGGTGGTGGGTCCCAATGACCAATGATCCTTCTTTCTAAAATAAAAAAAAAAGAAGAGAGAACATTGACAGAGAAACAGAGAAAGAATTCAGAGAACTCCTAAAAAGAAAGTTTGAGAAGAAATCAGAAAGAAAAGAAGGTAAACCTTTGAAAAGAAGAATTTCTTCTGAAAAGATCAATGATCTAAGAACAAAATCAAGATCTTAAAATAAAAAGAAAAGATCAAATAATAAGAATAAAATAAGAAGTAATATACTTCTTTATTAGATCATTTGATCTACACAAAGACATTGCCTTTTGATGAACCACTGGTTCTGGAATCTTAAAAAGATTCTTTTCTTGAATCCAAAATTGGATCAAGATATTAAAACAGCGCCTTGCACTTGCAAGTCTGCACTGTTGCGCTCCTGGGTTGGTGCAACTCACCAGAGCGCGCCACGTGTCAGCACCAAAACCACTTGCGCTATGCGCTTTTAAAAATAGAGCATTGCTCTTTAAAGTTGGCGCAACTCACCAGAGCGCGCCACGTGTCAGTAGCGCACTGGCGCGGCGCGGCGCACTGCGCTGTTGCACTTGCGCTCACCAGAGTATGACACGTGCCACCACGATAAGCGCTTGCGCTCAATAATTGGCGCAAAGCGCCTGACAAACCACTGTCAAGTAATTAATGCACTGCATTATTTACAGAAGGGCCAAGCCCAATTAAAAAAGGCCTAACAGGCCAAATTAAATGCAATGCATTATTTTAAAAAAGGGCAGAGCCCAAAACAGATGCTCTGCATCATTTACAAAGGGACAGAGCCCAAATCAAAAAGGCCTAGCAGGCCAGAATGAAATGCAGTGCATTATTAAATAGGGGCAAAGCCCTAGCACAGGCCTAATAGGCCAAAAATTAAAAAACGTTGAATATTCTCAACTGGACTTAGCCCAATCATGGCCGTAAGTCCTCAAATTAAATTGACTGAGCAAGATTGCTCTCTTAAATCAATTTACATCCAGTTCAAGGGTACATCTCAGAACTCCTCTGACACCTATCGTTGTAATCCTTCAACGACGTCAGAGAGGTGACGGGTCCCGACAACCACACATCGATACGGACTGCGGGGTCCTTAAACTCGTGGACTGAAACGTCCTTAAACTAATATTCGTCCCAAAATGGGAACATTGGACCGAAATGTCCTTAAACTAATGTCCGTCCCCAAATAGGAATGATGGACCACTATGTCCCTAAACTGGAAATCGACCGCAACGTCATTAAACTAAATAATAAAGCCAATTGCTCTCTTGTCGGATCCAAACGATCCCGTTAAGTTGATCTTAGTCTGGAAATTAGGCTAACGTATCCTTAACAAAAGTTTAAGTTGATCTTAGCCTTAAATAGGGCTAACGTATCCTTAAACTAAAATACCAAACCCAAATCTAAGTAAATACGGATTTGGACTAATCCACGTCCTACGGGCGACGGCATAACTTAGTCTCCGTATACAATCCACGGGCATCCACAAACAAAACAAACACACACGACACGAAGTGAAATTCTGAAGAAGGAGAAAGTTGTTACCGCGATGCGGTAGCGTAATTAACTGCAGGGGCTTGCGCCTACAGGGAAGAGTGTAATACCCAGCTTCTTATTATACTAATATTCGTATTTTGTTCCCCTCAAAAGTTATTTAGTTTATTATTATTGTTTCTGGAATTCTAAAACCCTTTTTATTTTCTACCTGGTAGTCTTCCAAAGAAAAATAAAACCTTATCACACTTTCATTTTCCCTTCACCACTTTTCTCCTAGGCTAGACCAGAACCCGATTACCTATTTCTTTTATAGTTCCCTTTTCCCCAAACCCAACACAAATTTATTTAGAATCAGCAAATAATTTTCCTCAGCTCATATACTATTTTCCAAGCCCATTCTTTTAGAACTTAATCTATTTTATTAAAACCCAAAACCAATCCCTCAGCCCAACTCTATTTCCCTTTTATTTTTATTAATTCCCTACGGCCCATCTCCCATTCCTTTTTATTATTTATTCTTTGATTTATTCGCAAGCCGGCCCAGCAGCCTCCTCGGCCCACTCCCTTTAATTTTTTTCATTCAATTTCCCTTTAAATCCCCGGCCCACCCGCTTCAGCCCGCACCGCACCTCCTACCCGGCCCGCCACCTACAGTGCCATCTCCTCCAACGGCTCTTTCCGCCTCCCCCGCTCGCGATCCGCTTTCCTCGCCAACGCTCGCGCCACGCTCGCAGCGCCGTTGCCCACGCCCCCGCGACCTCAACCATGACTACTCGCCCCAACCTCACTGCTCCCTCTAACTCTCATCACTTTCTCTTTCTCCTCCCCATCGATCCCAACTCTCAGCCGCACCATTCACGACACACTGCACCCCGACGACGGCGACGACCACCCATAATCTTCTCGTCGTCGTCCCTCACATCCCTCTCCTCTTCACCCACTGCTCCACCCTCGCCTGCATACTCAACCCACAGCCACGCTCAAACTCCCCTGCACCCGAGCTCGACCACCCCCTGCCCCGACGCCGGTGAGCTTCTCGTCTCATCGTCGACACCCCTGCACCCTCCTCGTCATCAACATCATCATCATCGTCGCCATCCTCATGTTTACCCCAATCAGAGCAAAGCTCTGTTCAAAATTCCGAGGCGGGAGATGAAGCAACGCTTCATCTTCCCCCAATCAGAGCAAAACTCTGCTTTGAAAATTTAAACTTTAATAAAGGAAGCAACGCATCAGTTGCGCAAGCACTGCGCTGCGCGACACGTGTCAGCGCACATGCGCTAGCGCAGTTGCGCTGCGCGACACGTGTCAGCGCAGATGCGCTAGCGCAGTTGCGCTGCTCTGTGCGCTGCGTGACACGTGTCACGCGCTGGGGCATTTGCGCCAAACAGAATAAAGATTTTAAAGAAATCTTTCTGTTCTTGTTAAAACAAGAAGATTTTCTTCTGTAAAACAGAAGCCCTTGGATCAAAGATCCAACGGTAGGGAAAATTCCCCAAATCACTCAGAGAAAGATCTCTTTAACAAATTTAACTAATTTATGGGCACTATAAAAAGGACCCTAGGCCTCAATTTAAAGGTATCAACATTTTCTATAAAAAAAAAGAGAAGGGAAAGAGAACTCTGAGGAATTCCTCAAGAACAAAAAGGTAAAAACCTTTAGAAAAAAAGAGAAAGTTCTTTCATGAACAGATTATAGATCTAAAAATAAGATCAATGATCTTTAATAAAAAAATAATAATAATAAAATAGTGCTTTGCACTCTTATGAACCTTTGGTTCTTTGAGATAAGAAAAACAAGAAAAACTTATCTTTTCTTTGATCTAAATTAGATCAAGAAATCAAACAGTGCTTTGCACTTCTGTTCTTAAATTTAAAAGATTCTTAGTGCTTTGCACTTCCAAACAGCGCTGTTGCGCTCTTGGGAGAGCGCCACGTGTCAGCTACAGAACAACTTGCGCTACGCGCTCTTGAAATAGACCTTTGCTCTCTGGAATTGGCGCAACTCACTAGAGCGCGTCACGTGTCAGCAGCGCAACAGCACAGCGCACTAGCGCAGCGCACTGCGCTGTTGCGCTTGCGCTCACCAGAGCATGACACGTGTCCTCATCACAAGCGCTTGCGCTCAATAATTGGCGCAAAGTACCTGACAAGCCACTATCAGATGATTAATGCACTGCATTATTTACAGAAGGGCCAAGCCCAATTAAAAAGGGCCTAACAGGCCAAATTAAATGCAATGCATTACTTTAAAAAGGGCAGAGCCCAAATAAAAAACAGATGCTGCGCATCGTTTATAAAAGGGCAGAGCCCAAATAAAGGTCTAATAGACCAAACAAAAATACCATGCATTATTAAACAGGAGCAGAGCCCCAGTAAAGGCCTAACAGGCCAAATGCAAATAAAATGTTGAACATTTTCAACTGGACTTAGCCCAATTCTGGCCGTAAGTCCTTAAATTAAATTGAACTGAGCACAGATGCTCTCTCAAATCAATTTACCTCCGGTTCGAGGGTACATCTCTGAACTCCTCTGACACCCATCGTTGTAATCCTTCAACGACGTCAGAGAGGTGACGGGTCCCGACGACCACACATCGATACGGACTGCGGGGTCCTTAAACTCGTGGACCGAAACGTCCTTAAACTAACATTGGACCGAAACGTCCTTAAACTAATGATGGACCACTACGTCCTTAAACTGGCGATGGACCGAAACGTCCTTAAACTAATGTTGGACCGAAACGTCCTTAAACTAATAGCGGACCACCACGTCCCTAAACTGGAATATAGACCACCACGTCCCTAAACTGGAATATGGACCACCACGTCCCTAAACTGGCGATGGACCGAAACGTCCTTAAACTAATGTTGGATCGAAACGTCCTTAAACTAATGATGGACCGAAACGTCCTTAAACGAACATTGGACCGAAACGTCCTTAAACTAATGATGGACCACTACGTCCTTAAACTGGCGATGGACCGAAACGTCCTTAAACTAATGTTGGACCGAAACGTCCTTAAACTAATGTCGGACCACCACGTCCCTAAACTGGTATATGGACCACCACGTCCCTAAACTGGAGCATGGACCGCAACGTCCCTAAACTACCTATGGACCACCACGTCCCTAAACTGGAACAATAGAGACTCCAAATGCTCTTTTGCCGGATCTAAACGGTCCCGTTTAAGTTAATCTTAGTCCAAATACGGCTAACGTATCCTTAAACATTTAAATGGACTATAAAACTCCAAGTCGACTTTGGTTCAAGGGTACATCTCCGAACTCCTCTGACATATGTCGTTGTAATCCTTCAACGACGTCAGAGAGGTGATGAGTCCCGACGGCCATATATTAAATGGATCACCACGTTAAGTTGATCTTAGTCTCAAATCAGACTAACGTATCCTTGACGAACGTTTAAGTTGATCTTAGCCTCAATACGGCTAACGTGTCCTTAAACTAAAAACACCAAACCCAAATCTAAGTAAATACGGATTTGGACTAATCCACGTCCTACGGGCGACGGCATTACTCAGTCTCCGTATACAATCCACGGGCAACCGCAAACAAAATAAACACCCACGACACGAAGTGAAATTCTGGAGAAGGAGAAAATGGCTGCCGCGACGCGGTAGCGTAATTAACTGCAGGGGCTTGCGCCTGCAGGGAAGAGCGTCCCCACAATCAAAAACCCCTCAAGCGAGGGGGAATCTGACGAAGTCTGCTACATCGGCCGCATCCGTCTAAACCTCCGATACACGGTGCCATAAATCAACTTGGCATCTTCGGAGAGGTAGACGGATAAAACCAAATAGCATCTGCCCCGAATCTCAGCGTCAGGACATCGCAGTTTTGTGCCCCGTCTTTCGGAGGGGAACACCTCACTCTCTCTCTTTCTCACTCCCTGCTCTCTCTGTTCTCTCTCTCTCTTTCTTACTCCCTGCTCTCTCAGTTTCTCTCTCTCTCTCTACAACTCTCTCCCCCTCACCCGACCTCCTCCCCATCTCTCTCTCTTAATCCCCTCACTCCCGATCTCCCTCTCTCTTTCTCGATCTCTTTTCCCTTCTATCACTCTCTCTCTCTTTCTCACTCTCTGTTCTCTCTCACCTCTCTCTCCCTAACTCTCTCTCTCTCTCTCTCAAAATCCCTCTCTCTTCCTCTACAGCCCCTCTCCGTCGCACACGCAAACAACCACTGCACCGAGCCGTCAAGCGAAGCTCGAGCCGAGGCCATTCTTTGTCGTATTTGCGCCGTGATCGCGTCGTGCCATTGCAATAGACCGCGTCGCTGCCGTGCATCCCCGAGACATTTCCAGGCAAGTTCTCTACTTGCTACATGCTACTTTATGATAATTACACATTACAATCGTGTATATCCCATGTTTTACTTTTCTGTTAAATATTACGACGCAACTGTTCGATGCATGTTCTCAATGGAAATCATCATTTAATTTAGCGGAACTCAATTGTATAATCTGGCCCGTAATGCTGTGAATCTAGTGTGTGAATTTCGTTGGAAAATATGACCGTTAATAACTAAAACGACTACCCCCAAGTTTACCTGTAAAACTGGAAATTTCTTGTACCTGAAAACCGTTAAAATCACCATAAATTATATACATACTGGAATGATGCGTTCGAGGGCTCAAATCGAAGCCGACTCGACGAAATATAACCCTATGCAAGTTTCTAATTGTTTCTGTACTTAAAATGTGACAATATTCGGATCGGAGTGCGACTCTGGACTGCAGTCCAGAGCGGCTGTGTTTACTGTGTGCTGTCCCGTAATGGGTACCACCAGAATTCCTTAACTCGTAGGTTGCGGAACTCCGCTGTTTATTAAAGGTGAATATGTTATCTAGACAACACAAGTAGTTTCATTCTGTTTCGTTATCGTTTGTTATTTTACCTGTAATTTAAAAGATCGGGACATATAACAGTCCTAACAGAATCAGAATTGACATACTAGTATTGAACAGTGTATATCTCCTGACGTACAGAAGCGGTTGAGAATCCGCCTATTGAGTTGAAAACCTTACTGAAAACCCTATATTTCATTCAACTGTAGGGTCGCTAAAATCTCATCCCAACCGGAATTAAAATGCGTTACAAAACGGACTTCCGATTCTGAAACCGGATTTCCAGCCGTGAACACTTAAAATGAAATAGCCATAATTAGTGATCCTGAAAACCGTTTGGAGTGAAACCAAATTCGCTGGATAGATAACTGAACATACTATTTATTCCCCGTTTATCGTTTCGCTAAAATGTACACGTGTGATTTACGATAAATATTGCAAGTGGTAGATTACTGATTCATGACATCCTAATCGTGCTTTACATACTGTTTACGCATCATATCATACATATGTCACTGCATTGATAACTTAGTGATAATGTGCATTACCCAGTGTTAGGTATTAGTGATGATTGTGGCAAGTACGTTAGTGTTCGTGTATAAGTGAATAAGTGAAAGTGACACGTACTTGTACACAATCAGTGAACCTTATGATTCTATTGCATTGTCGACGTCTGTGGGACGCGTGTACGTGTAACTATAAGTGGTATGGATACTTATGGAAACTCTTGCATGGGTGTCACAGATAAGACATCAGACTCTGCCATTTATCTTAGGTATTAGTCGGGACGTGCTTGATGGAGGTCCTGCCTCCAGTTCTCGCGCAGACTTGTCACAGACCGATTGGTATTTAGGGTTATGGTTAGCGTTTGATGTAGACCACGGGGTGTGGGGTAGTTTGAGTGTGAGTTCAACAGAATCTCGGGAGTCCCTTGCCGGCTTATATATATGGAGATATATGGAGATTTACATGGTACATGATTATTACCGTGAGTTACATGTTGGGCCCGTGGTCCCTTACCCTTGGGTTCTACCCTTGGGTGGAGGACACTCGCGAGTGGTTGATTCTCACACTTGGACTGACGATAGGCTTAGTGACCTGTACAGTGAGACTTAGAGACTGATAGGGATGATAGCATCGATATACATACTTACTGTGTTGACATACTTGGTATATCATTTTACTGCTTTTACTGTTCCACTGCATCGATTACTGCATGTTCATACCTATACCGTCATTGATTTACTGTTATATATATTTATTATCACTGTTAGAGTTATCACTTGGATTTATATATTATATTGCTATTGTGTCGCTCTGACGACCTGAGTATGCATGTTCAGTGTGAGGAGTGGACTTAGCCGGGACCGGGACTAGACGTATGTCACGGACATCTTGATTTGCCATCCAGGGTTATACCCTTTTGTTTCCCATCAGGTTAGTTCTTTATATTGTTTTGTTTCAGTTACTGCATTTCTCATTACCTGCGCATTATTTACTGATTACCACGTAAAGCTAGAAACCGAAGTGTGACTACGGGAGGATATTTTCTTGACCGTAGGAGCATGGCTTGCCTTGTCTACCCCTCGTATTCTGTATTTTGGGAAGCGGGACGTGACATGGTTTAGTTGGTATCAGAGCCAGGTTTTGCTTCGATTGGGATTGCAGTTTTCCGTGTATAGCTTGACAATCTAAGACATCTATCGGTCTAGGTTGTAAACTTGTTATTCTTGATCCATATCTCCACTGTGTGTTCTGCTATCCATTCGCTAGGATTTTAGGTGACTTGGCAAGGTTTCGTGGTTGTAATTGTGAACTACATCACGATTACACTACCATACTCTGTTTAAGTGACTTAGAGTCATACAGTTGATTTTTCCACTTGTAATGAATTTCATCACATCTGATATTCTTGAATCTTTATCTAGTCCATATTACATTTTGATTCTTATAGCTTGTGCCTTATATCATCCTCAAAATTATTGTTTCAGGATCATATCTTCCAACGACTCTTCCTCTATCTCCACTCCCCAGAATCAGACCGTTGAGATTCTGAGTGTACTGCAAGGACTGAAGGAAGCCCAGGAGCGAACGAACGACTTGTTAGCTGAAGGACTGAGAAGGCAGGTGAATCAAGCACCAGCGGGAATCTCCCATCGTAAAGGGATCCCTGTTAGACGAGGAAAAGAGAAGAAGATGAAGCGCCAATTTGTTTCCCCGCGACAGAAGCTGCAGAAGACCCCAAGTTGTGGGTACTGTAAAAGGCCAGGACATCTTCAGAGGGATTGTCGTCGCGCTCAAGGGAAATGTCTGATTTGCGGATCCAGCGAACATCTTATCAATGGTTGCCCAAAAAGGAAGGAGCTACGAGGAGGAGACTCATCCACACTCCCCACTTCTACCAAGTGATGATTATTGCGTAGTCCGAACCTCGAGGATAAGGCGGACCCAGCCCAGGATTCAACTCGCGTGACGAGAATGCAACGGTCTAGTAGTCAAAGAAGAATTTTCATGCTTTCTACTTTCAGTAGTAATGTTGTCATCCCCTTATAAATATTTCTTTTCGTTTGAAGTCTTGTATCCGTCGAACTTTTAATCGAATGCAATAAAAACTTGAATCATGATATATGTATCATTCTCTTGTACTTTCCCATATTCATACTATTCATTATCACAACATTTTAATCCTGATTTTTTCAGTTCCTGCCATCGCATATTTTCCTATACTTCGTACCCTTAGCTATTTTCTTGATGTATTCCACTGTCTAATCATGACTCTTTCCTTTCAGGCCATGGCCCACCCTTGAGCAGCGCCACAGCTAGATGAGGATGCACAGTCATGCGTTTCCATAGACCGTCCGCTGATGAGATCTGACGATGAGATTAACGATCCCCAAGGCATTTTCGGAAACAGCGATTCCGAGGACGAAGGAGCAGCCGCCCCAGA
This sequence comes from Agapanthus africanus, assembly GCA_030015575.1. Taxonomy (NCBI): domain Eukaryota; kingdom Viridiplantae; phylum Streptophyta; class Magnoliopsida; order Asparagales; family Amaryllidaceae; genus Agapanthus; species Agapanthus africanus. Next base: position 750,357,747 of record JASDDO010000022.1, on the reverse strand, counting down.
GTTTGACATGATAGGCGATTCCGACGAAGAGGAAGGAGACCATGAAGAGAACCCTATAGAGGAAGATCCCGAGGAAGACCCGATAGAAGAAAATCCAGTTGAGGAAAATCCCGTGGAAGAGAATCCAGAAGAAGAGAATCACATGGAAGCAGATCTCGATGAAGAAGCTCTAGCCGAGGAAGAAGGACCAGAGGAACAAGACCCTGCTGTGGAAGAACTCCCAATGGTGATTCCCGCGAGACGATATGGGAATGGACGCCCCACCTGAGCGCGCGAGCCTACCGCAACCTGCTGAATCTCCACAACCGCGACTGACTGGAATTCTTTTAGATGTTGTCTTATCTGGCCAAATAAATCGGTGTATAGTTTAGGGCCACCTTTCGTTTTTGAGAATGCTTTGTTTAAAATCTTTTGGAATAAAATAAATTGCTGAGTTCGCTAATCTTTCGATCTTCTTAGTTCCCTTGATGCTTGATTATTTCTTCTATACAATTATTTTCCTACTGAGATCTGTTCACCCCTACTCCTTACATTGTTCTAACCCTCACTAAGATTAACTAGTACCGCACCCGATCTTTTAGAGGTCCACCCTTCATCCTTCGTCTGTGCCTCATTTGAAATCCTTCTGGGAGGAGAAAATTCTAGTGAAATTTCCGAGTTCACTAACCCTTCAAATTTTTGATTCATATGATGTACCGACCGTTATCCTCTCCATACTTTTCCCCTTGTAGTCCTTTGTTGCTCACCCTTACTTCCTGTGCTGACCCGATCCTAATCTCTTCAACTTTCAGTCTAAAGCCGTCACACTCCGACCCTTGAATGAGCCACACTCTATTGTAATCCCTACCCTAGCTAGCCCTATTCATATTGGTGTTTTCTCTGTTACCCTAACTATATTTAGGGACACTATTATTCGAAATTTAGTTTTCATTATTTTGTATTTATCAAAGAGTGCGTGTTATTGATTACTCCGTTTTATGTATTTTAAGTACACTATTATTATTCTCATTTTCAGTAGCGCAACCTTACACCGCGCATATCTTTGTTCCATGTTTCTTATTTTCACGATATGAGTTTTGTAAGTTGTTTTAAAACTATTTGATCGATACATCATCCTAAAATGTTTTAACCTACCGACAAATCTTTCACTATTTTTATTGTCGTTACTTTATTTTTCGGGTATTGTGCTTACGTTTACTATTATAAATGATTGTGCTTTATACTTATTATGTTTGCCGTGCTACCTTTGACATACTTATACGTGCACATATTTGAGTTTCGATTTTATCGAGTACGCCTCGAATATCATTGTTCGTTATTGTTGTTATTGCTATTCTCGTATACATATAGGTTGCCTTTATAGTTGTTCCTGTCTTATACTTATTTAAACCTATATTTTTGTATGTTGTTCTTACATATATAAACCTTCAAATTTCTTCATCCGCCTAGTTCAAGTAAATCTTTATGTGTTAGTTAGCAAAATAATAGCTTTCGCCTATATTTGTATTACTTATCGTTTATTTTAAATTTCAAGGACGAAATTTTTGTAAGGGTAGTATAATGTAATACCCAGCTTCTTATTATACTAATATTCGTATTTTGTTCCCCTCAAAAGTTATTTAGTTTATTATTATTGTTTCTAGAATTCTAAAACCCTTTTTATTTTCTACCTGGTAGTCTTCTAAAGAAAAATAAAACCTAATCACACTTTCATTTTCCCTTCACTACTTTTCCCCTAAGCTAGACCAGAACCCGATTACCTATTTCTTTTATAGTTCCCTTTTCCCCAAACCCAACACAAATTTATTTAGAATCAGCAAATAATTTTCCCCAGCTCATATACTATTTTCCAAGCCCATTCTTTTAGAACTTAATCTATTTTATTAAAACCCAAAACCAATCCCTCAGCCCAACTCTATTTCCCTTTTATTTTTATTAATTCCCTACGGCCCATCTCCCATTCCTTTTTATTATTTATTCTTTGATTTATTCGCAAGCCGGCCCAGCAGCCTCCCCGGCCCACTCCCTTTAATTTTTTTCATTAAATTTCCCTTTAAATCCCCGGCCCACCCGCTTCAGCCCGCACCGCACCTCCTACCCGACCCGCCACCTACAGTGCCATCTCCTCCAACGGCTCTTTCCGCCTCCCCCGCTCGCGATCCGCTTTCCTCGCTAACGCTCGCGCCACGCTCACAGCGCCGTTGCCTACGCCCCCGCGACCTCAACCACGACTACTCGCCCCAACCTCACTGCTCCCTCTAACTCTCATCACTTTCTCTTTCTCCTCCCCATCGATCCCAACTCTCAGCCGCACCTCTCACGACACACTGCACCTAGACGACGGCGACGACCACCCATAATCTTCTTGTCGTCCTCCCTCACATCCCTCTCCTCTTCACCCACTGCTCCACCCTCGCCTGCATACTCAACCCACAGCCACGCTCAAACTCCCCTGCACCCGAGCTCGACCACCCCCTGCCCCGACGTCGGTGAGCTTCTCGTCTCATCGTCGACACCCCTGCACCCTCCTCGTCATCAACATCATCATCATCGTCGCCATCCTCACTCTCTCTCTTTCTCACTCCCTGCTCTCTCTGTTCTCTCTCTCTCTTTCTCACTCCCTGCTCTCTCAGTTTCTCTCTCTCTCTCTACAACTCTCTCTCCCTCACCCGACCTCCTCCCCATCTCTCTCTCTTGACCCCCCCACTCCCGATCTCCCTCTCTCTTTCTCGATCTCTTTTCCCCTCTATCACTCTCTCTCTCCTTCTCACTCTCTGTTCTCTCTCACCTCTCTCTCTCTATGTTCTCTCTCACCTCTCTCTCCCTAACTCTCTCTCTCTCTCTCTCTCTCTCAAAATCCCTCTCTCTTCCTCTACAGCCCCTCTCCGTCGCACACGCAAACAACCACTGCACCGAGCCGTCAAGCGAAGCTCGAGCCGAGGCCAATCTTTGTCGTATTTGCGCCGTGATCACGTCGTGCCATTGCAATAGACCGCGTCGCTGCCGTGCATCCCCGAGACGTTTCCAGGCAAGTTCTCTACTTGCTACATGCTACTTTATGATAATTACAAATTACAATCGTGTATATCCCATGTTTTACTTTTCTGTTAAATATTACGACGCAACTGTTCGATGCATGTTCTCAATGGAAATCATCATTTAATTTGGCGGAACTCAATTGTATAATCTGGCCCGCAATGCTGTGAATCTAGTGTGTGAATTTCGTTGGAAAATATGACCGTTAATGACTAAAACGACTACCCCCAAGTTTACCTGTAAAACTGGAAATTTCTTGTACCTGAAAACCGTTAAAATCACCATAAATTATATACATACTGGAATGATGCGTTCAAGGGCTCAAATCAAAGCCGACTCGACAAACTATAACCCTATGCAAGTTTCTAATTGTTTCTGTACTTAAACTGTGACAATATTCGGATCGGAGTGCGACTCTGGACTGCAGTCCAGAGCGGCTGTGTTTACTGTGTGCTGTCCGGTAATGGGTACCACCAGATTTCCTTAACTCGTAGGTTGCGGAACTCTGCTGTTTATTAAAGGTGAATCTGTTAGCTAGACAACACAAGTAGTTTCATTCTGTTTCGTTATCGTTTGTTATTTAACCTGTAATTTAAAAGATCGGGACGTATAACAGTCCTAACAGAATCAGAATTGACATACTAGTATTGAACAGTGTATATCTCCTGACGTACAGACGCGGTTGAGAATCCGTCTATTACGTTGAAAATATTACTGAAAACCATAGATTTTATTCAACTGTAGCATCGCTAAAATCTGACCCCAACCGGGATTAAAATGCGTTACGAAACGGACTTCCGATTCTGAAACCGGATTTCCAGCCGTGAACACTTAAAATGAAATAGCCATAATTAGTGATCCTGAAAACTGTTTGGCGTGAAACCAAATTCCCTGGATAGATAACTGAACATACTATTTATTCCCCGTTTATCGTTTCGCTAAAATGTACACGTGTGATTTACGATAAATATTGCAAGTGGTAGATTACTGATTCATGACATCCTAATCGTGCTTTACATACTGTTTACGCATCATATCATACATATGTCACTGCATTGATAACTTAGTGATAATGTGCATTACCCAGTGTTAGGTATTAGTGATGATTGTGGCAAGTACGTTAGTGTTCGTGTATAAGTGAATAAGTGAAAGTGACACGTACTTGTACACAATCAGTGAACCTTATGATTCTATTGCATTGTCGACATCTGTGGGAACTCTTGCATGAACAAGTACGTGTACGCGTGTACGTGTAACTATAAGTAGTATGGGACACTTATGGAAACTCTTGCATGGGTGTCACAGATAAGACATCAGACTCTGCCATTTATCTTAGGTATTAGTCGGGACGTGCTTGATGGAGGTCCTGCCTCTAGTTCTCGCGCAGACTTGTCACAGACCGATTGGTATTTAGGGTTATGGTTAGCGTTTGATGTAGACCACGGGGTGTGGGGTAGTTTGAGTGTGAGTTCAACAGAATCTCGGGAGTCCCTTACCGGCTTATATATATGGAGATATATGGAGATTTACAGGGTACATGATTATTACCGTGAGTTACATGTTGGGCCCGTGGTCCCTTGCCCTTGGGTTCTACCCTTGGGTGGAAGACACTCGCGTGTGGTTGATTCTCACACTTGGACTGACGATAGGCTTAGTGACCTGTACAGTGAGACTTAGAGACTGATAGGGATGATAGCATTGATATACATACTTACTGTGTTGACATACTTGGTATATCTTTTTACTGCTTTTACTGTTCCACTGCATCGATTATTGCATGTTCATACCTATACCGTCATTGATTTACTGTTATATATATTTATTATCACTGTTAGAGTTATCACTTGGATTTATATATTATATTGCTATTGTGTCGCTCTGACGACCAGAGTATGCATGCTCAGTGTGAGGAGTGGACTTAGCCGGGACCAGGACTAGACGTACGTCACGGACATCTTGATTTGCCATCCAGGGTTATACCCTTTTGTTTCCCATCAGGTTAGTTCTTTATATTGTTTTGTTTCAGTTACTGCATTTCTCATTACCTGCGCATTATTTACTGATTACCACGTAAAACTAGAAGCCGAAGTGTGACTACGGCAGGATATTTCCTAGACCGTAGGAGCATGGCTGGCCTTGTCTACCCCTCGTATTCCGTATTTTGGGAAGTGGGGCGTGACAAAGAGCGTCCCCACAATCAAAAACCCCTCAAGCGAGGGGGAATCTGACGAAGTCTGCTACATCGGCCGCATCCGTCCAAACCTCCGATACACGGTGCCATAAATCAACTCGGCATCTTCGGAGAGGTGGACGGATAAAACCAAATAGCATCTGCCCCGAATTTCAGGCAAGACGTCCATGTCTTGGCCGTCGTTCGGAGGGGAACACCCCTTTTCCCTAAGATCCAGCAAAAAGAGAGAAAGAGGAAGAAGACCCACCTCCAAAAAACCCACCTTGGAAGGATCCAAGACTTAAGGGAAAAGAAACAGATCCCCTTTGATCATCTCCGAATATTTTTGAGGAGTTCAACTCCAAGATCCAAATTCTTAAAGGAGTTTAACTCTAAATTCAGATCGTTTAGGGGCTTAACTCTAAATCCAAATATTTTGGAAGTTTAACTTCAAATCTACACCCAATTACTGTTCAGGAGTTCAACTCTGTAACAACCCTAACTTTCTGCACAAATTTTTCAAAAAATACAGAAAGGAACCCCTGAGCCTGAGCACAAGTTATAAGTTTGTTTTGCTTTAGAACAGCAAGAAGAAGCTTGTAGGTCACCGGTAAGACCTTGCACTGCTGAACCAAAGCACCAGAGTTCAAATCCCTTCGGCCACACATTTTTTTAATTAATTTTTTTAAATCTTTTAGAAGCCCAAGGGTCTACACGTGCACAACCCGTAAACTGAAGAGACACAGCCTAAACAAACATGTGCACGAGGCTAGACCAAGCATCAGGGACACGTGGCACCAATACGAGCCCCCACCTTATAACTCGGGCCGGCGAGATGGTGACTCGGGCCGGCGCCGCCGGTCCAACTCGGACCAAACCCTAATTTTATTTTACCCCAACGACTCTTGGACTCCCCCCATAACCCCAGTATTGTTTATTCTCTGCACATTTACAGAGAATAATAAAATCCCTTTTAATCCCATTTTAATGCAAATTTAAATGCATTTTCATCACACCCTATGTCACGCCCCGCTTCCCAGAGTACGCTAAAGTGGGCACGTGACATAGCCAACCATGCTACCTGTGGGTAGGAAGTATCCATCCACAGTCACATTACGGCTGTAGAGATATCAAGAACAGAAAAAAACTATCCAAAACATGTCCATAATCCAAGATAACATGAGTCAAGAATAATAAAATGCGGAAGCGAAAGATCCAATACAAGAAAACTGGAATGTATGTCCCATAATGCGGGCTCACATCAGGAATAAAATGCAGGAAAGAAAAACTAACTACTGCTGACACTCACAGCTCAGCCTGTTGGCTGAAGTACTCCTGCTCGGACTGCAACAGCGGTACAGAATCCGGGCCATGCAAAACCCAGATGTCAGCGCGTCAAGTCATCAAGTAATAACATATAAACAGGGTAACAGGCAATGCGAATAAAAGATGAATAAAGCAAGGGTAACAATAATATAAGTCAGAGCAGTGCAGGGTAGTGTGCAGTGGGTAAACTAAACTGTTCTATCAGGTTTTCTGTTCTAAAGTCTTTGAAACCAAATTGATGAATCATCGATGTAACTCAATAGTATCTCGTACATACCCGGGACCACGGCCCAGATTCTCGGGCTGAAACCGAGACATGCCGCTAGGCACTAAACAGGAATGTGTACAGATGAATGATGTCAGCAGCATCATTCCAAGGCCGGCCTAGCCTCTAAACTGATCAGAACAGGTAGTGAACTGTTGAGTTACAAGTCAGGTTTCACCTTTGATTTCCCCATACCCCCAGGTTATATGTGTATGTCAAGTCAGGTATTCCGTACTCAAGAACTAATGCCAACACAGGATCAGGTAAGCAGGTTTGTCTGGATAGACAACAGGAACGGTCCATGAGGACTACATGTCAGGTTTGTTGGCATTAGGCACAAGATCAGGTAACGGGTCAAGTCATGGTACATCAGGTCAAGTCAAGCAGTATACGGTACCAAGTCGGGTCAATCAATATGTATGTAGCAAGTCAGGTCAAGATGTAAACAATATCATTAGTGTGCTCAATAATCAGTTACATAATCAAGCACGGTCATCAACAACATAGATTTAAGCAACGAATTAAACAATAAAGAAGCATCGATTAATTAGCAGCACAGTTATCAATTGTGTGTCCGAGGTGTTATCAACATTATAAGAATACAATATGACAGTTAGGGCCGTTAAATCATGTTAACCAGTTTAAGAATTTTATGGATGCAATGATATATATAGGTTCCAAGGATGAAAGATAAAATGATATAACACGACATTGAACATGAAAATGGGGAATTGTAGTACTAAAGTTAAACTGCAGGTTTAGGGTGTTATCGATGTGTATGTAAATATTATTTAGCATGTAGCAAGGGGTACTTGCCTCGACGGGTCACGAATCGGGAAAACGGGACGTTAAACGTCGGCGGGGAAAACTCGCGACGGGCGCACGGTTCACGGAATGAACCCAAACGACGAACAGTGGAACCACACAGATCAGAGTACCTCGCTGGATCGTCGGGACACGTCGTCGGCATCACCGGATTTCGGCCAAGTATAGAACAGTGAACAATCAATACATGCAAACAAGAAAAGAAAAGAAAATAAAGAAGAAGGGAAAGAAGACAGAGAAGGGGGTGCTCACGAGGATCTGTGGGGAGGTTGTGATTGCCGACCACGTCGACGGAGCTCCGGCGGTCGGCCTACGACGACAGCGACGGGAACCTACAGATCAAGAACCATGAGCAGGGAGAAAGGAGAAGAAAGGAGAAGAGAGAGCGAGCATCACTCACGGAGGGGGTGTGCGCGATGGCCAGGGGCACGGAGACGGGTCGTCGGCAGCGATTTCCGGCGGTGCCGACGTGTGCAGGGGTGCGCAGTTTCCTCGCGCAGGTGCTCGGGAAGAAAGGGAAAGGAGGAAGGAGGTGCAGTGGGGATGACAAGGGCAAGGAGGCGAGGGGGCCGGTGATGAGGGCGTCGGCGTTGGGGCGAAGACGAGGGAGAATGAGGCGGCTAGGGCTTCGCAAGGTTGGGTTCGCTACGTGAAAAGAAAAAGAAAAAGGAGGAAGAGAAAAATATTTCTGGGAGAGAGAGAGGGAGAGAGATGCGGGGAGAGAGAGAGAGAGAGACGGGGAGAGAGAGGGAGAGAGAATTTAGCGAGAGGAGAGAGATAGAGAGGGGAGAGAGATCGAGAGGAGAGAGGAAAAAGCGAGAGAGAGAGAGAGACGGTGAGAGAGAGAGAGAGAGAAGTTAGCGAGAGGAGAGAGATAGAGAGAGGAGAGAGATCGAGAGGAGAGAGGAAAAAGCGAGAGAGAGAGAGAGAGAGAGAGTGAGTGGGGCCCACGGGGTTTAAGAGAAATTTGATTGGCTGAAAAATTTGTAGGGGTTAAGTTAGGGAAAGAAATCTTTTAAAGATTTAAGAAAATAGGAAAAAAATATTATAAGGGTTAAATTAAATATATTTGACGGTTAAGAAAAATTTAGAAAATTGGGATTTGGCGCAAAGTAAAATATTTCCAAATTGCGGCCGGGTCGTGTCCAAAAATTTGAAATTGAAATAAGAAAATTTTAGGTGGGATCCAAAATTTAAAATGAAGTATTTTACAATCAAAAAGCATACCCCCAAAACGGACACACGCACGTGCGCGTAGCCGTCCAAACTCACCCGTTTCACTGAACGGGACGAGAACACGATACACGGACGCTACAACAGGGTTAGGGGTGTTAAGCATGCCAAGCCGAATATTTTTAATTTTATTTTAGATGCCTTAAATTGTTATATGCAGAAATGAATTGACGGGGTAAAATTTACAATAAGTAACAATTAAGCAAGATAACTGAAATAAAGGCCACACTCCATTCATATTGTAACAGAAACTAGTAGCATTGGGCTCGGTTGTTACATTATACCCAACTACAAAAAGAATTTCGTCCTCAAAATTCCAAGAATACAAAGATAAACAACAAATAACTACAAGAAAAGATGAGAAAACTTCTGCCGGATTTCATCTTCTCGTTCCCAAGTGGACTCTCCATGCGAGCGATTACCCCAAGAAACAAGCACAAGAGGGATCACCTTGTTCTTAAGAACCTTTTCCCTTCGATCCACGATTTCAATCGGTCGCTCCTCGAAAGTCAAGTCTTCTCGTACTGTTAGCTCCGAATTATCCAATACATGCGTTTCATCTCGAACATACCTTCGGAGTTGAGATACGTGAAACACATCATGCACATTTGCCAAGGACTGCGGTAACGCCAAACGATACGCTACCTCACCAACACGCTCCAAGATCTCAAAGGGTCCAACAAATCGAGGACTAAGCTTTTCTCGACTTCCAAAACGAATCACCCCTCTAGTCGGTGATATCTTCAAGAATACCAAATCACCCACGGCGAACTCTAGAAGTCTTCTCGACGTGTCTGCCCCACTCTTCTGTCGGTCTTGAGCTGCCTTCATATGATTTCTGATAGTGTTAACCTTCTCAACTGTCTGCACAACCAAATCTATTCCCAATAATCTTCGCTCACCGACATCGTCTCAACAAACAGGTGAACGGCATTTACGACCATACAAAGCTTCAAATGGAGCCATCTGGATAGTTGCCTGAAAACTGTTGTTGTAAGAAAACTCCACCAAATGTAGATGATCCTCCCATGAACCCTTGAAGTCCAACATGCATGCTCTCAACATATCCTCAAGAGTTCGGATCGTTCTTTCGGACTGACCATCAGTTTGAGGATGATAAGTTGTGCTAAACTTTAATCGAGTCCCCAAACTTTCCTGTAAACTCCTCCAGAAGTGTGATAAGAACCGAGTGTCCCGATCGGACACGATGCTCACCGGTACTCCATGCAATCTTACAATCTCCTGCATGTACCGCTCCGCCAAAGTCTCAGTTGATTGACCAACCCGAAAAAGGATAAAGTGAGCTGCCTTGGTCAATCGATCAACAATCACCCATACAACATTGTTGCCTTATGGACTCCGCGGTAAAGCCGTCATGAAATCCATGGTTATATGTTCCCACTTCCACTGAGGAATCGGAAGTGGTTGCAATAAACCAGCAACCCTTTGATGTTCAGCCTTAACTTGCTGACACACCAAGCACTTTGCCACAAATCGAGCAATCTCCCGTTTCATGCCTTCCCACCAAAAATGCTGTCGAATATCTCGGTACATCTTTGTGCCTCCTGGATGTACAGAATAAGCTGAACTGTGTGCCTCTTTCATAAGTTCTTCACGAATATCTCCCGTTAGCACACACAAACGGCTACCATACCTCAACGAACCATCTTCATGGATCAATAAATCTGTTCGTAGTCCGGCTTCAACCTGTTCTCGAAACTTTTGCAGTCTAGGATCCTGCGATTGTGCTGCTTTAATATTCTCGATCAATGATGAATGTACTTGCAGCTGAATCAACTGTCCCGAAGAATGCGGTAGCACAACCTCCAAGTCAAATCTTCGAAAATCTTCAACGAGCTCCTTCTGCGTAGTTAACACCTGAATTGCTGGTAACCGACTAAGCGCATCCGGCACGACATTAACCTTCTCCGGATGGTACTTAAGATCAAGATCGTAGTCAGCCATCAGCTCCAACCATCTACGTTGCCTCATATTAAGCTCCTTCTGCGTGAACACATACTTCAAGCTCTTATGATCAGTAAAAACTTCGACCCTTTCGCCCAAAAGGTAGTGTCTCGAAATCTTCAAAGCGAAAATCACAGCTGCCAGCTCCAAGTCATGAGTTGGGTAATTCTTCTCATGGGTCTTCAATTGTCTTGATGCGTACGCTACAACCTTCCCATGCTGTATCAAAACACATCCCAATCCTTTCCCAGATGCGTCGCTGTGAATCACCAATCCTCCGGAATTGTCTGGCACGGTCAGAATAGGGGCGGTTATCAATTTCTGTTTCAACGTCTCAAAAGCTAACGCACATTTGTCCGTCCATACAAAAGGTACCTCCTTACGCGTAAGCTTGGTTAACGGCTCCGCCAGACGAGCAAAGTTCTCCACAAATCTCCTGTAATACCCGGCGAGTCCAAGAAAACTTCTTATCTCCGCAACATTCTTTGGAATTGGCCAATCACGAACTGCTGCAATCTTTTCGGGATCTACGGCGATTCCATCGCCAGACACAACATGCCCCAAAAACTTTACTTCCTCCAGCCAAAACTCGCATTTACTCATCTTCGCATACAACTTCTCTTGTCTCAACGTTTGCAGTGCGATCTTCAAATGTTCCGCATGCTCTTCAAAACTCTTCGAGTAAACCAGAATATCGTCAATGAATACCACAATAAACTGGTCCAAGAATGATGAAAAGATTCGGTTCATCAAGTCCATGAATACTGCCGGCGCATTCGTTAATCCGAAAGGCATCACTAAGTATTCGTAATGTCCATACCGAGTTCGGAACGCCGTCTTGCAAATATCTTCTGCTTTCACTCAGACCTGATGATATCCGGATCGCAAATCCAGCTTCGAGAATACCCTCGCGCCACTAAGCTGCTCGAAAAGTTCGCCAATGCGAGGGATCGGGTACTTGTTCTTAATAGTCACCCGGTTTAATTCTCGATAGTCGATGCACATCCTTCTCGTGCCATCTTTCTTCTTTACTAGAAGAACTGGAGCTCCCCAATGCGAGTTACTGCTTCGAATCCAACCCTTCTCAAGCAATTCAGCAACCTCTTTCTTGACTTCTTCCAATTCTACTGGTGCCATTAGATAATACGCTTTGGATACTGGCGCTGCACCAGGAATAAGATCAATTGCGAACTCAACGTCTCGCTTCGGCGGTAAACCCGATATATCTTCAAACACGTCCATAAAATCGCGAACAACAGCCGGCTCTTCACTTTTATCAACTTCCATTGCAGCAAGAATATTGTTTGTCGGCCTAGCCCTAAACTCGACTGGCCCGCCAGAACTGCTTCCTCCAGTGAAGCTAAACTCGGAATGTCCGGGAATCTGGAAAATTACCTTCCTTGCCCTACAATCAATGTGAGCGTAGAAAGTGCCAAGAAAATCCATTCCCAAGACGACCTCGTAGCTGCCCGTATCAATCACCAAGAAATCTGCAAAAAGCTCCCGTCCGCACACAACAACTGTACAATCTTTACATTCCCTACTAGCTATGATTTTCCCATTCCCAGTGTGTATGTCCCAGAAACTAGACAGGGTCATGCAGTCAATCGAGTGTGTAATTATAAACTTGGATGACATAAAACAATGGGATGCACCAGAATCAAATAACGCTAATGCGGGAAAACCATGAACGAGTAGAGTACCTGAAACAACTTCTCCTGACGCCTTAGCTTCTTCAGCTGTCAAGGTAAAAGCTCGAGCCTGATTAGGTCCTTGAGTCAGCTGTTTCTGTCTCTGGAACGGTCTCTGCGGAGGCTTCTGAAAATCATCCCTCGTACGAAGCTTCGACGGACAAGCACTAACAACGTGATCTGCCGCTCCACAAACTAAACAGAGTCCCAGCCTCCTTCGACAATCCTTTTGCACGTGGCCAGGCAAATTGCAGTAGTTACAAGTCATGCTCTTTCTTCGATCGACGACAACAGGCTTCTTCATGGGTGCTATACCTCGACGGTCCACTGGAATACCTCTGCGACCATGAGCTCGGTTTGGTACAAATGCTGCTTCCTTACCGCAACTGCTGTCTGCTGCAAACTCCCCTTCATCCCAGATAAACTCTGCTGCTCTCGGGCTGCCGCAAGTACTTGTGAGAAAGTGGTCAAACCCAGGGAGACAATCTGCCTCTGGATGTCCACGTCCAAGCTGCGCATGAACCTCCGTGCCCTGTCTGCATCGTTGGCAACTAAAGGTCCAGCGAATCTGCTGAGTCTTGTCCATTCTGCTGCATGCACATCTACGGATGCTCCATTCTGCTTTAGCCCGATGAATTTCTCTTCCATTTCCTCCCGTGCGGTCCGCGGGAAGAATTTTTCTAGGAAACTCTTTGAAAAATCCGCCCACTTGATCGACTTGGGCAAGCGGTTCTCCTCCACAAGCCACCATTCTCGGGCGTAGTCCACTAACTGAATGCGTACCACATCAACTCTTTTCTCATCTGGAATCTGTGCCGCAATAAGCAAGTTCTCTGTGTCAACTAGCCACTGCTCCGCTGGCAACGGCTCCTCCAAACCAGTAAATGTAGACGGACCCAAACGCCTGAAATCTGCTACGGTCCCTACTCGGTCAACTGGTTTAGCTCCAACATTGTCCACAGACTGCTGAACGATCTGCAAACCTTCCTGAAACGATTCCGCTTACTGCTGGATCAGCTCGGTCTGTCTCTTTTGATTCTCCAGCATTCCCCTTATCACTCCAAGCATGGCAGCTTCGTCCACACGCCTTTGGTACGTCTTTAAATTCTTATCTGCCATATTCCTGAAATCAAAACACCCAACATTAGCATGATGATAGATTCAAAATATAGATCAGGGCTAAAACTCCAAGTTACTTAAATAGAGTGCCGCATTGTAACTATGCCGCGGTATCATAGCCACAATTACATAACTCCACCTAAGTCGCCTAAGTCCTAGAGATAACAAGGAATCAGGTTTTCGAGTCGATATGCAAAGGAAGTCTGCATATCGTAAAAGATATAATCAGGAAGAATGTGATTCAAGAATGGTAAAACGGCAAGGTGGCAGGACATGTTTCCTAAATACGGGTATTCTGATTCGTGTATTGGGTACAATATCCAACTACAAAAGAATCAATCCGACTAACATATGTTTCTGATACCAAGAGAACCATGTCACGCCCCGCTTCCTAGAGTACGCTAAAGTGGGCACGTGACATAGCCAACCATGCTACCTGTGGGTAGGAAGTATCTATCCACAGTCACATTACGGCTGTAAAGATATCAAGAACAGAATAAAACTATCTAAAACATGTCCATAATCCAAGATAACATGAGTCAAGAATAATAAAATGCGGAAGCTAAAGATCCAATACAAGATAACTGGAATGTATGTCCCATAATGCGGGCTCACATCAGGAATAAAATGCAGGAAAGAAAAACTAACTACTGCTGACACTCACAGCTCAGCCTGTTGGCTGAAGTACTCCTGCTCGGACTGCAACAGCGGTACAGAATCCGGGCCATGCAAAACCCAGACGTCAGCGCGTCAAGTCATCAAGTAATAACATATAAACAGGGTAACAGGCAATGCGAATAAAAGATGAATAAAGCAAGGGTAACAATAATATAAGTCAGAGCAGTGCAGGGTAGTGTGCAGTGGGTAAACTAAACTGTTCTATCAGGTTTTCTGTTCTAAAGTCTTTGAAACCAAATTGATGAATCATCGATGTAACTCAATAGTATCCCGTACATACCCGGGACTACGGCCCAGATTCTCGGGCTGAAACCGAGACATGCCGCTAGGCACTAAACAGGAATGTGTACAGATGAATGATGTCAGCAGCATCATTCCAAGGCCGGCCTAGCCTCTAAACTAATCAGAACAGGTAGTGAACTGTTGAGTTACAAGTCAGGTTTCACCTTTGATTTCCCCATACCCCCAGGTTATATGTGTATGTCAAGTCAGGTATTCCGTACTCAAGAACTAATGCCAACACAGGATCAGGTAAGCAGGTTTGTCTGGATAGACAACAGGAACGGTCCATGAGGACTACATGTCAGGTTTGTTGGCATTAGGCACAAGATCAGGTAACGGGTCAAGTCGTGGTACATCAGGTCAAGTCAAGCAGTATACGGTACCATGTCGGGTCAATCAATATGTATGTAGCAAGTCAGGTCAAGATGTAAACGATATCATTAGTGTGCTCAATACTCAGTTACATAATCAAGCATGATCATCAACAACATAGATTTAAGCAACGAATTAAACAATAAAGAAGCATCGATTAATTAGCAGCACAGTTATCAATTGTGTGTCCGAGGTGTTATCAACATTATAAGAATAGAATATGACAGTTAGGGCCGTTAAATCATGTTAACCAGTTTAAGAATTTCATGGATGCAATGATATATATATATATATATATATATATATATATATATATATATATAGGTTCCAAGGATGAAAGATAAAATGATATAACACGACATTGAACATGAAAATGGGGAATTGTAGTACTAAAATTAAACTGCAGGTTTAGGGTGTTATCGATGTGTATGTAAATATTATTTAGCATGTAGCAAGGGGTACTTGCCTCGACGGGTCGCGAATCGGGAAAACGGAACGTTAAACATCGGCGGGGAAAACTCGCGACGGGCGCACGGTTCACGGAATGAACCCAAATGACGAACAGTGGAACCACACAGATCAGAGTACCTCGCTGGATCATCGGGACACGTCGTCGGCATCACCGGATTCCGGCCGAGTATAGAACAGTGAACAATCAAGACATGCAAACAAGAAAAGAAAAGAAAAGAAAATAAAGAATAAGGGAAGGAGGACAGAGAAGGGGGTGCTCACGAGGATCTGTGGGGAGGTTGTGATTGCCGACCACGTCGACGGAGCTCCGGCGGTCGGCCTACGACGACAGCGACAGGAACCTACAGATCAAGAACCATGAGCAGGGAGAAAGGAGAAGAAAGGAGAAGAGAGAGGGAGAATCACTCACGGAGGGGGTGTGCGCGATGGCCAGGGGCACGGAGACGGGTCGTCGGCAGCGATTTCCGGCGGCGCCGACGTGTGCAGGGGTGCGCAGTTTCCTCGCGCAGGTGCTCGGGAAGAAAGGGAAAGGAGGAAGGAGGTGCAGTGGGGATGACGAGGGCGAGGAGGCGAGGGGGCCGGTGATGAGGGCGTCGGTGTTGGGGCGAAGACGAAGGAGAACGAGGCGGCTAGGGCTTCGCAAGGTTGGGTTCGCTACGTGAAAAGAAAAAGAAAAAGGAGGAAGAGAAAAATATTTATGGGAGAGAGAGAGGGAGAGAGATGCGGGGAGAGAGAGAGAGACGGGGGGGAGAGAGAGAGAGAGAGAGAAGTTAGCGAGAGGAGAGAGATAGAGAGGGGAGAGAGATCGAGAGGAGAGAGGAAAAAGCGAGAGAGAGAGAGAGAGACGGTGTGTGTGTGTGTGTGTGAGAGAGAGAGAGAGAGAGAAGTTAGCGAGAGGAGAGAGATAGAGAGGGGAGAGAGATCGAGAGGAGAGAGGAAAAAGCGAGAGAGAGAGAGAGAGAGACGGTGAGAGAGAGAGAGATTGGGGCCCACAGGGTTTAAGAGAAATTTGATTGGCTGAAAGATTTGTAGGGGTTAAGTTAGGGAAAGAAATCTTTTAAAGATTTAAGAAAATAGGAAAAAAATATTATAAGGGTTAAATTAAATATATTCAACGGTTAAGAAAAATTTATAAAATTAGGATTTGGCGTAAAGTAAAATTTTTCAAAATTGCGCCCGGGTCGGGTCCAAAAATTTGAAATTGAAATAAGAAAATTTTAGGTGGGATCCAAAATTTAAAATGAAGTATTTTACAACCAAAAAGCATACCCCCAAAATGGACACACGCACCTGCGCGTAGCCGTCCAAACTCGCCCGTTTCACTGAACGGGACGAGAACACGATACACGGACGCTACAACAGGGTTAGGGGTGTCAAGCATGCCAAGCCGAATATTTTTAATTTTATTTTAGATACCTTAAATTGTTATATGCAGAAATGAATTGACGGGGTAAAATTTACAACAAGTAACAATCAAGCAAGATAACTGAAATAAAGGCCACACTCCATTCATATGGTAACAGAAACTAGTAGCATTGGGCTCAGTTGTTACACCCTAACCCTAATTTTCCCTATAAATACCCACTTTATTTTTACACCCTTCACACTGAAATTTCCTACAATAACTCTCAAGAAAATTCCAAGATCCTTTTGTGTACAAGTGGAGTTAGTAAAGGGCGAAGCTCCGACGAACTTCCAGCGACAACTCAAGGAGTTTCCGACAACGAAACGACGCACTGGCAACTCCCACATCTTTCTCTTTCTCTCCTCTAGCCAATCATCCAGTAAGTCCCTACTTCTACTTCTTTTCTGTATTCTAAAAACATTCAAAACTAAAACCCGACGGAAGCGGAGTTATTCCGACTTCCGATTCGGTTTTTTCTTAAAAAGTTATATTATTCTTAAACAAAATAATACCAAACTCTTATGCTATGACCATTAAACATTAACGAAAATAATAGAATAAGTTTGACATCATAATAATAACCGCAGCAAGTTTTATTCCATTTTTACATTAAAAGACCTTCATTTTTCATTTCGACATGCTTGAACTTTTTAAACTGTATTACCTTAGAAAACTCACGAGGTAATGACCTACCTCCTCACAACACACTTATCTAATATAGCACGATGGAATTTGGAAATATAGATTTGGGAAAATATAACTTTACATATAAGTACCTTCAACTTATAAAATCTTTTTTCTACAAGAAGTGTATTTAACAAATTTTTGCAATTGTGCCTCTACAACCCATTTTGGGGAACCCGTTTTGTATGGTGCGGATTATCGCACATCCTCGGGCCCAGTAGAGTGAGATGCAGAACTCCGTAAAGAGCATACGATCTCGAAAGATTTTTAATACAATTTTCTTTAGAAAATGTGATTTCTATTATAAATAAAAATTATATTTTTAATAATAAATAAATATATATGTAATTAATATAAAAATATCTACTTTTAATATTCATAATATTCCACATTTCCAAAATTCAAGAAAAACATTCCATTTACAAGAAAATACCATACAATTCCAATATTTCAAATAAATACCTTATACTTTAAAACTAGGTCATATTCACTAGAAATTTCACATTTAATAAAAGAAATATCTATGAAAACTTTAAAGACGATAATTAAATACTTGAGCTATATTTTGAATGTATGACAAAAACTATTTTACATAAAACACCCTCAAGTTTAATTAATTTACAATAAGGACCCTAGTAAGCATAGGTTTAAGCGGGACCAGTCTCTTGAGCCTCAGGGAGCCGGAGATATGGGTGCTTGCCTATTTAAGATAGACAACTTAACAAACGGTATTATCAGCACGGTAATTATCTTTGAAAAAGACACAAATTCTGCCGTTCATGTGCAGTAGTTACCGATAGCACCAAAACATATTTCAGGACTTCAATTTCTTTTCTTATTGTCTGACTCAGACTGAGTCTCAACCTAATCAATTTGACTTGAATGTGATTTAAGTACAAACTACAATACAACATGGATCTATGAATCCGGCTATTCAATCTAATCAATCTATATTGACCGAACCGAACCATGGATATATTCCATTTACATAATCATCCATTATATCCATTCCATTACTGATATCATGGTTTTGGTAAGTCGTCCATCCATATTCAATGTACAATACAAATAGTACAACAATACAATCAAGATATCACGGGGTTTATAACGGGTGGATTGGTACAGAAGGTGTTAGAAGTGGCACGAGACTGCAACCATAAGATACCTAACCTGAATCTCCATTACCGTTGTATCGTGGCTGAACGGTTCCTTGTACTCCGTATACCGCAGTCTCTGGTATAGTGAGATTCCTCTCGTATACACTGGCCTCTTCTGTACCAAGCTACAAACAACAACGTTAACAATATAATACAACTTTAAAAGTTGCACTCTCTCTTTGTTTATTCTATTTCTCCTTCGTCTTTGGGATTTACCGAGCGATTGTTCGCTGACGACATTCCTTTTCTTTCTTCTTTGGAATGTTGTCAGGTGGATTGGACCTTCAGGAGATCGAGCCCACCAGCGAGGATATGGACCAGCTAGCTTTCGACCCAGATCTTTAGATTCCTTATACACATTTACATTTCTGTATTTTTCTTTTCTGTTATACCATTGTTTAGGCATTGCTTTCCATTTCATGTATTTACTTTTCAGATGTATTGTAAAAAGAATGTTAATAAATAAAGTTGTTATTCATTTACATCTTGTCTCTTGTGTATTTTACTTATATGGCTTAGATTCGCTTAGCGTGTTTACTTTAGAGTAAATAAGTAGCGGCCTCGTCGCGTCCTCTGCTCGTATACCGGGAAGCGGGGCGTGACAGGTTTTGTTGGTGGCCCATGCAGGTCAGCTCTGTGTGGACATGCAGGTCAGTTCTGCATGGACATATAGGTCAGCACTGCGTGGACAACCTAAGCAATATAACACAAGAACAACAACTTTAAACATTCTTTACAATTCATATTTCTTGAATTTTATCATTTCATATAGTCATAACCCAAATTTTTCTTTCAAGGTTATGGATTCCCCAAACAACACCAGCACGAATGTCAACAACACTCCCCCACCACTACCACTCATACCTGTCGTCGCTGCTCCGATCAACGAGCAGGCGGTTCTGCTTGAGGCAATCTGCAGCCTCCTGGAAGAACAGCAGCAACAAACTGCTATCCTGATAAACCGACCTAAGGCAGAAGACCTGGGGTGAAGCAATTCAGGGCCTTGCACTCCAAGCAGTTTGTAGGAAAAGAGATTCCTCTAGAAGCTGAGGAATGAGCTCAAAGCATTGAAGATAACCTGGCAGCGACACAAGTGCCAGAGATAGCTTGGGTTCGAGTTGCGAAGCTGTAGCTCACGGACAATGCACGGATCTTGTGGAAGGCGGAAGAAAGCTATTTCACTCAGCCTATCAAATGGAGGACCTTTCGCGATATGTTTGACGCGAAGTACTTCCCTGAGACTGCCAGATTCGATATGGAACAGCAGTTCATTCATCTATAACAGGGTTCGATGTGGACCAAGTCCATGGATGAGTATGACGCTGAGTTCACCATGCTCAGTCGGTAAGATATGTCTTAATTCGATTTTTCAAATATCATATATTACACAGCTAACACAATATTTTAACAGATTTGCGACACACCTGATGACGGATGAGATCAGAGCCCGACGATTCCAACAAGGGTTAAATCCAGAGATCCAGGCTGCATTAGCCACGGGAGATTTCCCGACCCATGAATCTGCTCTGTAAGCTGCCCGCCGTTATGAGGCAGTGGTAAAGATGAGGGGTAGATCTCAATCTGCTGGAGTTAAACGCCCTGCCACTGAGATGGCAGGAGGAGCCTCTTCAAGGCCAAATGTTGAACCGAGGAGACCGGAAGAAACCAATAACCAGCAGAGTCCCGATTTTTGTTTCTATTGCAAGAGGGAAGGACACTTGTGGATGGACTGTAGGCGCGGAAAAGGCATGTGCTTAGTTTGTGGTGCATCCAATCATGAAATTAAAAATTGTCCTTATAGACGCAACCCAGCTCACACACCCACCAACCACTCGCAGCGGCCAGCTATCCAGGCTCCTGCATCTCGTCCGGCACTCTCAAATCCACATCCTGCACAGCCTAATAGCCAATTCCATCAGGCTCTGAGGAACATGCCTCGAGGGCAGAGAAACATGCCCCAAGGACAGAGGAATGTGCCCCCGGCTAAGAGGAATGAACCACGGCATCAGGCTTTCCTTTTAGCGGCTGAAGAAGCAGAGGCCGTAAACCAAGGTAACCATGGTAATTCTCTTCAACCTTTCCAAACCTTTGTACTACTTTGTTATTTTTCATACACTATCAGTACTTCTATCACCAAACTTTTCTTGAATCCGTTACACTTTCCTTTTTACAAATTTCGAAGACGAAATTTTTATAAGGAGGGTAGAATGTAACAACCCTAACTTTCTGTACAAATTTTTCAAAAAATACAGAAAGGAACCCCTGAGCCTGACCACAAGTTATAAGTTTGTTTTGCTTTAGAACAGCAAGAAAGAGCTTGTAGCTCACTGGTAAGATCTTGCACTGCTGAACCAAAGCACCAGAGTTCAAATCCCTTCGGCCACTGTTCATCTCAGAAAACTGCATTTTAATACCGCTCATTCATTATCTATTTTGTTATATATTGGTGCCATTAATCAGTGTATGCTCATATTACATGTGTTCGTGATTAAATACTGGAAATAAACTCAATATCACGGATATAGCGTTTGGGAGCCGACACTGCAAACAGAACAGGAAACCGACTGATATTCAAAGAGCTTTTGCAAAATAAATGTGTGCACACAATTTTGGTCCAACACATACAAGTGTGCACATGATTCTTTGATGGCATGGACCATGGTGGGGCTGCCCATGGCACACACAAATGATGGCTTGTGCAAATGGGGGGACATGGCTAATAAATGCTAAAAGTTTTGATGTGATACATTGCTTCAAGTTCCCTCCAAATCTCTGAATGCAAACCAGCTTATTTTAGACAAATCAAACAACACCAGGATGATATTGGAGTAGACACAAGACCACCACATCAAGACGAGCTCCTTTGCTCGGACCAAGGCCGGCCACACCCCCTAATAATCCGAGCTCACCGGCCCCCTTTCCCCATTTGTCCCCATATTTTCTCTGTCCCTTCTTTGCAGTCACATCGCCTTATTTTTATTGCTCGTTTAATCTTTTTTGGTGTCTATAAAAGGCAGATCAGTGAGCAAGGGAAGGGCTCTCTCTCATATTCTTATACTCTCACATATATAGTTTTGTTTTAGTTTGTTTTTAGTTTAGGCTTGAGAGTGGGTGGGTTTTAACTTGGTCTCTTCTTCTTCTTCTTCTTCCCTCTTGAAGCTTTCTCTTGATCGCTTCATTATAGAAGTTGAACAAGTTACCAATATCTTGTAACTCAACTTCAAGTGTTAATATATTGCTTTGTTATTTGCTTTCTTTTTTTTACTTGCTTTGCTTTTCTTTTCATTATTATGTGTAATCAATCTTCTTTGGTTGAGGTAATGGTGAGGAAATGAGATGAAAGGCTTTGTCTCCTTCTTCTCCTGTGATTGTTTAAAGTGCTTAATTTTTATTGTAAGCTTAAGATTGCTAAATGGAAGTGTTCGATATGATATGATGATTTTGATGGTTATTTGTAACCTTTATCTCATATCATATTCCTTCATATCACCATTTGCAAGGTTAAACTTAGAATCAATTGTGTGTTAAACTTGTTAGGTAATTGAGATATGATATGTTGCTTATGTTTCTTGACACCTTTCATTCAAGCATATACCATATACTCTCACCAACTTACTTGGCAAGTGTAATACCTAGTTTTACTTCTTATTTGCAAATTGATATGTATTGATATTGTATGCTTGCTAACCCGTGTGCTTAGTATTGATACATCATGCTTGGAAATAAAGATGGTAAGTAAGAACGTAACGGAATCGTTTCGTATTTGTATCGAATATCGGAATTTGATGATTTGTGCTTCGCAACCGTGTTGACAAGTCATGCTTCATGGCGGGATCGACGTAAGGACGGACAACTCATGATCAAGGGAGCGTCAAAGGAATCGTCGCGATTCGACCTTCCGAGCCAAAGCCACAACCACTTCTTTCTTTGCTTGCTTTTCTTTGTTTTCGTATTCTTTCATTTTTTGTGACAAACCAAACCATTCGTTATTTGTTGAACCTTAAAAAACAAGACCTAACACACAATTCCCTGCGGATCGACCCGTACCTGCCGGCTTGCTACAACGTGCCATGCACTTGCGGTTTATAAATTTTAAAACGAAAACGATCTCGCGTGCGCATTCCATTTTCTTAAAATCATATCTGTTTCCAAAACATACGCGTTTGCGCGCGCGGGTGAATTCCCACCAAGTTTTTGGCGCCATTGCCGGGGTCTTGGTAGTCATTAGGTATTGTTATCTCTGATTCTTACCAACAAACTAACTACTAACTCAATTTTTTTTAAAACTAACACAAATTAATAAATTCTTTTCACTTTGTTCTCTGTCTTTGCAACCTGCTAGCACTCTGTGATTCAACTGAAAAAATCAAGTTATACCATAAGAGCACTTAGCTATCCTAGAGAACCCACCAAAAATTCATGCACCTAACTCTTAGACAAAACCGGCGACACCCTATAAAAGTCCGAGCTCGCCGGCCTGTTTGTTTGATTTTGGGTTTTTTCTTTTTTGGTGATCTCTAGTGCAGAATTTGTACTCTAGTGGTATTGTTTGATTTTTATAATTTTGAGTGTGCAGGAATTGGGGCATATATATCGCTTTTTGACACTAAATATCGTATTTTCCGACATTTCAGGTTTTTCACGGAATTACGACCAGCGATCGTGCGGAGCGAGGTTCAAATGCAATTGCAAGACGTTAGTGAAATATAGTGCCAAAGATCCGGATTGTTTGACCTGCGCAAGTGAACGATCAAAGACTCGGATCACTTCAAAGGGGTTTTCTTAACCAAATCACATCGGTATGTATTTCCCAACACATTCCTCTTAAACCCGACGCAGTCCACTATTCTATCTTCTGCGGAATTTTTCGCACAAGCTTGTATTGAACAGAGAACCAACCGTATTTTTTGCAGCACTTAAATTTAAAACGAAAAAGAATTGCTTAAATTGCTTGATGTCTTGAATTCTTTTATTGATTGCGCATTTGCATCTTAATACGGATTTAAGAGCAAAAAGTCCAAATAAGGTACGGTAAAGGATTTCATCACCTTTTTCCGTAACCCACAAATCACAAAACTGCATTCTTGCATACCCACAGTAATTTAAAATCAACTAGAACTTTGACTTTAAGGACTTCGCGCTCATTAGGAGAAGTTAACTGTGTTTAGAACACCGCTTAACGGTATATCGTTCACGGGGTGTCTAGGCAAGTGTTCAAGAGAAAAGGTTATCTAATTAAGGAATTTCGCGAAAGCGTTGGAAAACCCCCCCTTCTCTCTTGCACTTACCTGGCTTCGTGATCCGTATATCTTGAGTCCGTTTCTTGACACAGTTTTACTTCGACAATCAGGTTCTTAAACGTGTCTAGTTGACTAGCATACCATAGACTGCTAGTGGTATGATATTTTTTTATCTTTGTGACATTTGTGAATTCTTGTTGATATGGGTGATACACGATTTAATTTAATTTCTCATGATTCTTATTCTTTTGTTTATACCCAGTCTCAATTCTTTTATTCAAATTACCACGATTCTTCCTACATTCATGAAAATTGTCCTTTTCTTGGGGGTGACCAACTGTACCGGATTTTTGATAATGGTCACCCACCTATCACTCTTGAACCCAGTCCCATTTCAATTAGAGACCTAATGATTGAAGATTTAGAGAAAGAGGTCGACAGATTGACTGCTTTAGCATCACCACCATCACAACCCCTTCAACTCGAAACAATTAACACATCATTAGGGAATGGTAGTGAGATGGATACTAGGTTGACCCTTTAAAGAAAATTATTGAAGTGATGATTGTGGTCCAGAATCAAACAGCTGCTACGCTAGCCCTGTTTATATAACAGTCTGAACAATTGTTTCACGCTCAAGCTCAATCTTTGGCTAGAATTGAAGAGCATGTAGCTCTAGTGATTCTAAAGAGTGAACACAGTCAATTGGAACCCAATGGAATTAATGTCTGTCATCTAGGAAGTCACCTGAGTGAGATAAACGATCTATTGAATTTTGATAATTTCAAAGATGACGATGTAATTGAATTGACTAAGTGTTATCAGGACACACAAGAAAAACCACCGACTGATTTTTGCATTCCAATTTTAGAGGAGGAATATTGTGATTTTGACGGGTATGGTTTGGATAGATTATTAGAAGAGATCAATGATCAAGAACCCACAATTTTTGTATCACCTAGTGATATTGTTTCGTAAGAAACGTCAGGGTGGGAATCTGCCTTTTTAAATGACATGAACTTACCCAGATATGAATGTGATAATGAAGAACGTGTTTTGGGAATTGTGAGCTATAGCAATGAGTATATGATTGTGTAGAATTATAGGGAGGAAGACAGCCTTGAAAAACAGTCTTTCATACAGAATTTTGAAGAATTATTTGCGGATGAACTTGATATCCTCGGTGAGTGTGAGTCAGGATCAATTAGGGAACATCCAATGAACCTTTCCTTTTCCAAATTTTTTGCGGATGGAATCCAGTTTTTAAACGAGATTGACTCCGAAACTCGATATGTGCATTTTGAACATTCAATTCATCCGGGCAACAATTCTTTGACCTCTTCAAAATTTCATTTTCACTTTCAACGTCTTCTGATCCCTACTCATACACACCCATGCCCTTCACTAATAACTAACATATTCATTTTCTTTTTCTTTTTCATATACTTATTCTTTTACCAGCCTCTGCATTATATCGACAAATTTTTTGAGTGGCTGGTATTAATTTCTGGACTAACAATATCGTTTAACTTGTGAATACTGTAATTAATTTTTGTTTTTCTTAGTTTTTTGAAAATAAGATCTCACCCGTTAGGTGAGTGCTGAGGTTTGGGGACAGCGCTGATTTAACTTTTTGTTTGAGTAAAATTGTAAAAAATGGGGTTTTCTTTTTGTTGGTTTTTTTTCATAAAATGCCCTTTATAAGTCAAGCAGACACCTGACCCTGACCTTTTCTCCTCATTAATCAAACAGATCTTGAAATCTTCTATGCTTTCCCCTCACCTTCCTCCAAAACCCATCTTCTCGGAATCCGACCAGCGACAGCATCGAAAAATCCGGCGAGGCCGGCCGTACCTCCTCCGATCGCCGTTTTCCTTTGTCAGAGCTGTAAGATTTTCTATTCCCCCCCTCTCCTGCACTGTTTAAATTTTATGCAAACTTCACCAACCCACAGATCATGGCCCTTTTCGAATTAGAGCGAAATTTTGTCGATGTATTCACCCATGAGGTGTTCGGGAGCTATTTCCATGATGTTATCCGACAATTGGGGTGAGAATTTTTGCTGTATAGGGAAGATGGGTTATGTGCTTGTGAACATTTGGTAGATGAGTTCTATGACGCACTTAGAAATGGTGAGGTACTCTAGGATCGCATTAGATTTCAGTTTCAGGGTAGACGGAGGTTATTTTCAGCTGATACGATATCCAATGTCACCAACATCCCGATCCGACCTGATTTTCAAAAACCATTAGAGCTGGCCCAGTATAGAATGATTATGGGGGACAGGTGCGAGTTACGAGATGCTGGGCTAAATGCCCAGCAGATTTATAAAAACGTCTATACGACTTGCCGTTGGGCTTACCGTAACGTCAGGGGGATCGCTCGAGTTTTATCTTTTCCAGCAATTGTTAATATATTGCTTTGTTATTTGGTTTCTTTTCTTTACTTGCTTTGATTTTCTTTTCATTATTATGTGTAACTAATCTTCTTTGGTTGTGGTAATGGTAAGGAAATGAGATGAAAGGCTTTGCCTCCTCTTCCTCTTGTGATTGTTTAAAATGCTTAATTTTTATTGTAAGCTTAAGATTGCTAAATGGAAGTGTGTTCCCGCCAAAAATTTCTGCACAAAAGAGCTCAAGGCATCAAATAGCAGCGATACGCTTAAGAAAATGTGAACTAGTATTTTCCGGGCTGTATTTTGACAAACTTCCGAATGAGAAACAGCTAAATTCTGTTGGTATTGAAAGCATCTCGAAAAAACCTTTGATTTGAAATATTATGGGCCTCATAATTCATCCGGGATCAAAAGTTATGAGCAAATGTGCTATGCACATGTGATCTAAGGAAGAAGATGCGAACCAGTATTTTCCGAGCTGTATTTTGACAAATTCCGGAATGAGAAACTACTAAATTCTGATGGTATCGAAAGTATCTCGAAAAATTCTTCGATTTTATATATTATGGGCCTCATAATTCATCCGGGATCAAAAGTTATGAGCAAATGTGCTATGCACGTGTAATCTAAAGTAATGCTCTATTACATGGGGAATGCATTTTTAGTCCTACATCGGGAAAAGGAGAGATGGATTCTCTACCACTCCCATATAAATAAGAGGGGATAGCTCTTAGAAAGGGTAGAGTTCAATTCTCAAAAAATTCAATTCTCAAAGGAGCTTAGTTCTCCATAGGAGCTTAGTTCTTCAAGATAGGAGCCTGCTCCTCCCCATAATGCGCATATGCGCAAGCGCCATGTGCGCTACGTGCAACGCACGTGTGCCCGCCATGCGCGCACCACGTGCAATGCACGTGCGCACCACATGAGAACATTCAATAATATTAAAAGGAGCTTAGTTCTCCATAGGAGCTTAGTTCTCCAAGTTAGGAGCCTGCTCCTCCCCATAATGCGCATACGCGCAAGCGCCATGTGCGCTACGTGCAACGCACGTATGCCCGCCATGCTCGCACCACGTGCAACGCACGTGCACACTATATGAGAACATTTAATAATATTAAAAGGAGATACGTTCTCCATAGGAGCTTGCTCCCCCCCCCATAATGCGTATATGCGCAAGCTCCATGTGCGTTACGTGGAAATATGTGCGCCCAACACGTGCGACGCACGTGCATGAACGCAAAGAAGCTTTTTTCAGCAGCGAGAAGCTTAAGCTCCAGCCTGTTCTTTCCCCCTAATGAGTGGGACATGGTTCAAAGGGTACATCCCTCCACACTCTCGATATATGGCGCTGTAATCTCTCAGTGTCGTCGGAGAGGTGGTGGGTCCCAATGACCAATGATCCTTCTTTTCAATAAAAAAAAGGAAAAGCAACAGATATACAGAAAAAATAGAGAAACCCTCCTGCAAACTTTGGGAAAGACTCAAAAAGAAAGAAGAGCAAGCTCTTAGAAAAAGAAGATCATTTCTTCAAGGTAAAGAATTAGTTCTTGAACAACAGAGATGAAATCATCTCATAAAAGAAGAACTATCTTCTAAAAAAGATCATAGATCTACAAAAGACCAAGGTCTTTGATAAAAAAGAGATCAGAGATCTTATTATAAAAACTAAAAAGAAGTATTCACTTCATTCACAGATCCTTGATCAGGCAGAGCCCTTTTATAAAACAAGAACTTTTGTTTTTGAATCTTGAGGCAAAGCCTCCTTTAAAAGAAGAACATAAACTTGTCCTCTGATCATAAATTTGGTCAGATGTGCTTTGCGCTACTGAACAGTGTCTTACACTCATGAACTGCGCTTCTGCGCTCCTTTGATCGGCGCTTAGCGCCAAAACGTGCCACGTGTCAAACACAGACACAGCTTGCGCTTTGCGTTTCTGAAACAGAGCACTGCGCTCATGAACTGGCGCTCAGCGCCAAGCGCGCCACGTGTCACTCACTGGTACGCCCCTAAACCAGCGCAAAGCGCTCATAAATTGAAAGCGCCATGCGCTAATAAAGTAATGCTTAGCGCTAAGCGCGACACGTGTCATCTTTGTGTGCGCTACCTGACAGAAGCGCAATGCGCTCTTTAATTGGCGCAAAACGCCTGACGCGCCATGTGGCGCGCTGTCAGAACACACTTTGTTTTGATGAATGCTATGCATTCAATACAAGACAAAAAAAGTCAGGACCTAATGCTCAGCATTACTAAAAGAGCCAAGCCCAAATGAAGGCTCAATAGCCAGAATTAAAAATGTTAAACATTTTAATTGGACTTAGCCCAATTCTGGCCATAAGTCCTCAACTTATAATGAACTGAGCTCATCTGCTCACAAATACTCAACATATCTTAGTCCCAAGCTGGGCTACAGATCTTTCAAACAATTCACACCGGTTCGAGGGTACATCTCGTTACTCCTCTGATGTTTGTCGTTGTAATCCTTCAACGTCTTCAGAGAGGTGACGGGTCCCGATGACCACACATTTCTACGGACAGTGGGGTCCTTAAACTCATGGACTACGATGTCCTTAAACTTTATAGACTACGATGTCTTTAAACCGGACTGTGGGGTCCTTAAGCCTATGGACTACGATGTCCTTAACCGGGACTGTGGGGTCCTTAAGCCCATAGACTACGATGTTCTTAACCTGGACTGTGGGGTCCTTAAACTTATGGACTATGATGTCCTTAACCTTGGACCACTATGTCCTTAAACTGGAAATAGACCGCAATGTCCCTAAACTAAAAAATAGAGTCCAAATGCTCTTTTTTGGATCTAAACGATCCCGTTAATTTGATCTCAGTCTAAAATTAGACCGACGTGTCCTTAACAAACGTTAAGTTGATCTTAGTCTAAAATTAGACTAATGTATCCTTAACAAACGTTTAAGTTGATCTTAGTCTCAAATAAGACTAACGTATCCTTAAACCCAAACCAAAACCCAAATCTAAGAAAATACGGATTTGGACTAATCCACGTCCTACGGGCGACAACATAAATTAGTCTCCGTATACAATCCACGGGAAACCACAAACAAGACAAACACCCACGACACGAAGTGACCATCTGGAGAAGGAGAAAGTTGTAACCGCGATGCGGTAGCGTAATTAATGCAGGGGCTTGCGCCTGCAGGGAAGAGCGTCCCCACAATCAAAAACCCCTCGACGAGGGGGAATCTGACGAAGTCTGCTATATCGGCCGCATTCGTTTAAACCTTCAATACATGGTGCCATAAATCAACTTGGTATCTTCAGAGAGGTGGATAGATAACACCAATTGGCATCTGCCCCCGAAATTCAAGCGAGACGTTCGCCGCGTCTTCGCCCGTGTTCGGCGGGGAACAAAGTGTTTGATATGATTTGATAATTTTGATGGTCATTTGTAAGCTTTATCTCATATCCTATTCCTTCATATCACCATTTGCAAGGTTAAGCATAGAATCAATTGTGTGTTAAACTTACTAGGTAGTTGAGATATAATATATTGCTTATGTTTCTTGACACCTTTCATTCAAGCATATACCATATACTCTCACCAACCTACTTGGCAAGTGTAATACCTACCTTTACTTCTTATTTGCAAATTGATGTGTATTGATGTTGTATGCTTGCTAACCCGTGTGCTTAGTATTGATACATCATGCCTGGACATAAAGATGGTAAGTAAGAACGTAACGGAATCGTTTCGTATTTGTATCGAATATCGGAATTTGATAATTTGTGCTTCGCAACCGTGTTGACAAGTCATGCTTCATGCCGGGATCGACGTAAGGACGGACAACTCATGATCAAGGGAGCGTCAAAATCGTCGCGATTCGACCTTCCGAGCCAAAACCACAACCACTTCCTTCTTTGCTTGCTTTTCTTTGTTTTCGTATTCTTTCATTTTTTGTGATAAACTAAACCATTCGTTATTTGTTGATCCTTAAAAAACAAGACCTAATACACAATTCCCTACGGATCGACCCGTACCTTCCCGGCTAGCTATAACGCCCCGCGCACTTGCGGTTTATAAATTTTAAAACGAGAACGATCTCGCTTGCGCATTCCATTTCCTTAAAATCATATCTGTTTCCAAAACATACACGTTTGCGCGTGCGGGTGAATTCCCACCAGCCACACATTCTTTTTAATTAAATTTTTTTAATCTTTTAGAAGCCCAAGAGTCTACACGTGCACAACCCGTAAACTGAAGAGACACGGCCTAAACAAACATATGCACGAGGCTAGATCAAGCGTCAGGGACACGTGGCACCAATACGAGCCCCTAACTCATGACTCGGGCCGGCGAGATGGTGACTCGGGCCGGCGCCGCCGGTCCAATTCGGACCAAACCCTAATTTTATTTTACCCTAGCGACTCTTGGACTCCCCTCATAACCCCAGTATTGTTTATTTTCTGCACATTTACAGAGAATAATAAAATCCCTTTAAATCCCATTTTAATGCAAATTTAAATGCATTTTTATCACACCCTAACCCTAATTTTCCCTATAAATACCCACTCTATTTTTACACCCCTTCACACTGAAATTGTAACATTTTGAAATATTTTAGATAATTAATTATTTTATTTATTCAATTAAAAAATTTATTTTAAATTTTATTATAATAAAAAGACCTTTTAATACGTGGTAGAGTAATTTAGTAAAGAAAATAGGTTGTTTATATAATAATATGTGTCATGAGGGTTTTTGTGAAAAAGTTACCTTCCTTGTGTTAATTAATATTATATGAGGGTTATTATGTAAATGTGTTAAGTTATGGTTAAGATAAGATAAACCTCATATATACCACACCCTAGGCTAAACCAAACACCTACAGCTCCTCCTTGCATGAATAGCACACCATCCTTCATGGTGACACCTCCTCCTAGCCTTATCATTCCTTATTCTTATCTTGTTCATAATTGTTCAGTTGATATATCAAGTTGGAAACAATTTTACTAACTTAGAAAAAGAAATCCTAGAACTCACCTAAGGAAGAGAGAAGAAAGAAAGAAACTAAGTAATAGGGATCATTACCTCAACTCTCAAGCTAGGATTATTTGTGCTTGTGCATCTTTGAAGGAGCCTTTCAGTTGATCTTCTAAATTGATATAAGTTTCAACCCTGTAGATTTATATTTCAGTACTGTTCAGTTAGAATGTTTGATATCGGTAATATCGTATTTGGTTAAATTGTGGCTCTGTTTTGAATCTGCTATAGTTTAGTTAATTTTTAGCAAAATCAAATAACACTGTAAACTTGTAAATTGGACCAAGAATATACACTAGAAACACAGACCCATTCTTTGGATTTTCGACCCGCGACGTCCCCAAATTTTCCGAGCTCGCCTGTTTTTCGTGGGAGTTAACTGTTGAGTTTTCTAGGGTAGTTCTCTGTATATATTTTGGGGTGTCTGGTATAGTTAGTTTATGTTATATATTCAGTATATAGAATATGGAAGCAAATTCTTGTTTTGGGGTTATAATTCTAAATACGATACGGATATTTCGTGTCACGATTCTGTTTTTGCATGTTACGAACAGCGAAGGGTTAGCTCAGGTTAGTATAAGTTTTAGATAGTTCACAATATTCGTACGTAGCATATTTAGTATATAAGTCTTGTAGTTTCACGTTTTCGCCGTATCGGAGTTTAGTCGTTTCTTATAAGAAAGTTAATTTCGATGTTAGGTTCGACCGCGGGGACTTTGGAGGCCGCAAGAAAGAGAAAGGGATTGATGATATCCGAGTAGATTCGACGTGTTCTTGTGAGTAGACTAAACATCTACCGGGGAATTTTGTATGGATGGCGTAATACGCCCGTGATTTTAAGTTTAGTTATAATTGTTTTCATTTAAATTGTGTATAAAATTAGCATTTAGAAACTTCATTGTATGCATTCATATCTATAAATCGCTGTGTCTAACACTTGTTAGGACACTGCACTAATTATCGATGAGCCATGTTACATGTGCACATACCTACATGTTACACTACACCTCATCGATATTGACATGTCTCGTATCCACTTAGTACTTGTTATATCACATATGATTCACTTCATACCGTAAGCATCAGTAATAGTAGTTATTTTGCATCAATATTTTTATGAACACATATCATGTTTCACTTTCAAGTATAATTAATTATGGTATAAGATGCATTAGATTATGCGGATTTCTAGTTTTGAGTTTTATGTACTATTAAGCATATTCGGCGATTCTTCATACTTGATGTGATATGCACCATGAGATATTGTTTTTATGATTTGGTTTTATTTCGGACCGAATGGGGAAGCTATACGGTTGCGGATTTTTACGCTATCTGGACTGAGTGGGGGAGTTATACAGTCGAATTCATTATGGACCCGGTCGAGACCGAGGGGAAGGATAGCGCATGTGAGGCGGGGGCCTAATAAGGATACTCGATACCGGAGATAGTAATGAAACACGGCGGATATCTGGAGGATACCGACCGATGTTGTGAATTGACAGGATCGTTCGAGGAACGATGTTTGCTAAAAACAGAAGATTTGTGTCGATATTGGACACGGAAAAATGAATCTTATCTGGAAATTTATGATGTTGGAAATACTTGATGAGATTTCAATGTTGTTTTATATATTTAGTTAATACATACTCATGCTTCCGCATGTTATCATACATTATACTTATCTTTATTGCTATTAACTCTAGTTCGTCATACTTACATTATCAGCTGTTAGATGTTAGTTTTATTCACTGAGTTGGCAACTCAGCTCCGTTGTGCCTTAGTTCCTTACAGGAGACACGTGGACGCATAGCAGCAGTGCGGATCCACTTGTCTGCTTATATCGCTTATTTTACTAGGTGAGTTACCTACGTAGTAACCTCCTATTTTGGTATATGTATTTTGGATCTAGTAATTCTCCATCAGACCCTTTATATTTGACTTAGAACGAGATATGGTTGTATATGTTTTGTTTTGATTGAGTGAGATCGTTTAGTTGTGTAAGTTATGTTTCCTTTACTTATGCATGATATTCTTCGCTTGAGCATCGTATTATTGTTACGTATTGATTTCCGTTGTTTGGCGTTATTTTGCTCCCAACTAGAAACGCAACTTATTTAAATATTTTGCAACTGCTTTTATTAACAATTAAAAAGGAGCTGCTGTCGAAATTTTAAATGCTAAAAAAA
This sequence comes from Agapanthus africanus, assembly GCA_030015575.1. Classification (NCBI taxonomy): domain Eukaryota; kingdom Viridiplantae; phylum Streptophyta; class Magnoliopsida; order Asparagales; family Amaryllidaceae; genus Agapanthus; species Agapanthus africanus. Next base: position 750,324,232 of record JASDDO010000022.1, on the reverse strand, counting down.
TCAGCTGGTTAGATTTCATTTCTTAAAAATCATTCGACATGCTACCTCATTCTTTTTACTTAAAAACTGAAATTTTCATAATTCCGCAAATGTGTTTTGATCTTGGTTTATGGCTTACTCGGATTGTGTCGATATATTTAGATGTCATATGATCTAAGTGCCGGTCACGCCCAAATTTCGGGTCATGACAGAAATTTCCTATAAAAACCCTCAAGAAAATTCCAAGATCCTTTTGTGTGCAGGTGGAGTTAGCAAAGGGCGAAGCACCGACGAACTTCCGGCGACAACTCAAGGAGTTTCCGACGACAAAACGATGCACCGGCAACTCCCACCTCTTCCTCTTTCTCTCCTATAGCCAATCATCCAGTAAGTCCCTGCTTCTCCTTCTTTTCTTTATTCTAAAAACATTTAAGACTAAAATCCGACGGAAGCGGAGTTAATCCGACTTCCGATTCGATTTTTCCTTAAAAAGTTCTATTATTCTTAAACACAATAATACCAAACTCTTATGTCATGACCATTAAACATTAACGAAAACAATAGAACAAGTTTGATATCAAAATAATAACCGTAGTAAGTTTTATTCCACTTTTACATTAAAGTACCTTCATGTTTCATTTCGACATGCTTGAACTTTTTAAACCGTATTACCTTAGAAAACTCACGAGGTAATGACCTACCTCCTCATAACACATATATCTAATATAGCACGATAGAATTTGGGAACATAGATTTGGGACAATACGACTTTACATATAACTACCTTCAACTTATAAAACATTTTTCTACAAGAAGTGTATTTAACAAATCTTTGCAATTGTACTTCTACAACCCATTTTGGGGAACCCGTTCGGTATGGTGCGGATTATCTCATATCCTCAGGCCCAGTAGAGTGAGATGCATACCTCCGCAAGGAGTATACGAACTCGAAAAAATTTTAATACAATTTTCTTTAGAAAATGTGATTTCTATTATAAATAAAACTTATATTTTTATTAATAAATAAATATATATGTAATTAATATCAAAATATCTATTTTTAATATTCATAATATTCCACATTTCCAAAATTCAAGAAAAATATTCCATTTACAAGAAAATACCATACAATTTCAATATTTCAAATAAATATCTTATACTTTAAAACTATGTCATATTCACTAGAAATTTCACATTTAATAAGAGAAATATCTATGAAAACTCTAAAAACGATAATTAAATACTTGAGATATATTTTGAAAGTATGACAAAAACTATTTTATATAAAAAAAAACCTCAAGTTATATTAATTTACAATAAGGACCCTAGTAAGCATAGATTTAAGCGGGACAGATCTCTTGAGCCTCACGGGGCCGGAGATATGGGTGCTTGCCTATTTAAGGTAGACAACTTAACAAACGGTGTTATCAACACGGTAATTGTCTTTGAAAAAGATACAAATCCTGCCGTCCATATGCAGCAGTTACCGATAGCACCAAAACATAATTCAGCACTTCAATTTCTTTTTTAATTGTCTGACTCAGACTGAGTCTCAACCTAATCAATCTGACTTGAAAGTGATTCAAGTACAAACTACAATAAAGCATGATTTTATGAATCCGGCTATTCAATCTAATCAATCTATATTGACCGAACCGAACTATGGATATATTCCATTTACTTGATTATCCATTATATCCGTTCCATTGCTGATATCATGGTTTCGGTAAGTCATCCATCTATATTCAATATACAATACAAATAATACAACAATACAATCAAGATATCACGGGGTTTATAAGGGGTAGATTGGCACGAAAGGTGTTAGAAGTGAGCAGAATGTGACAAAGTTTTACGTTGGCTGTCACAAGCCTACCACAACCCTCACCCTTTCTCATACGGACTTGGGACCGGCAACGGTGGGTTTGTAAATTTGGAAGCCTATAAAAGGCAACATGATGATGGAATGAAAACAATAATTCATTCTCTAAAAAACTAGGGGTTTTTGTGCCTCCTTCTCCTTTCTAAAGATTTTAAACCTTCTCTTTTTTTTTGAATTAAATCAAGAGTTTCACTGTAACAACTCTAAACTTTCTGTACAACTTTCTGTATAATTTTTTCAAAAAATACAGAAAGGGGTATCTTTGCTTGAGCATAAGATATAAGTTTGTTTTGCTTTTTAATAGCAAGAAGGAGCTTGTAGCTCATTGGTAAGATCTTGCACTGCTGAACAAAAGCACCAGAGTTCAAATCCTATCCCCCACATTATTTTTTTAATATTGTTTTATTTTGAATTTTTAGAAGTCCAAGTGTCTACACGTGCATAACTCGTAAAACCCCACTACACATGTAAAACAAACTGATCCAGGGGCTACACCAAGCGACGGGGAACACTTTGCACCCCGGACTCGGCCGACTCGGGCCGCCGCCGGCCGGGGTCGGCAAGACCGCCGAGTCCCCAACATGAAAGTCATGGCTTTTGGCCTTCCCAGTACCCCTGTATACTTTAATTGTACTGCACAGTAACAGAACCCCTTTAAAACCCTATTTACTCCATTTTAATACGTTTTAATACAATTTTCAATTCACCCTTTCACCTACCCTAAACCCTAGCCTTACCCTATAAATACATTCCCTAAACACACACCCCTCACTCCAAAATTCTGATCAAAACCCTCAAGAAATCCCTAGAAATTTTAGTGTGCAATTGAAATTAGCAAAGGGGCGAAATTTTGGCGATCTTCCGACTACGACCCTAGGAGCTTCCGGTGACAAAACAATGCACCGGCGCCTCCTACCGTTCCTTCTTCCTCTCCTCTAATCTGAAAATCTGTAAGTCTCACCTCTCTCTTCTATTCTCTAGTCTTAAAATGTAACAACCCTAAATTTCCTATACAAAATTTTCAAAATATTTTTTTCAAAATCCATAATGGGGTATTTTAGCCTGAACACAAGATATAAATAATTATTTTGCTTTTTAATTACAAGTTAAAAGAATGTAACAACTCTAATTTTAGTGTACAAAATTTGCTTAAAAATTAATGTAAATTTGGGGTATTTACATTTACCGTTATTACTTTAAGTAATTACTTAGCACTATAATTACAAGAAGGAGCTTGTAGCTCATTGGTAATACCTTGCATTGCTGAACCAAGCCACCAGATTTCAAATCCCATACCCCGTATTATTTTTAATTTTATTTTGTTTTAAATTTTTTTAGAAGTCTAACAGTCAACACATGATAACTCCAAATTTTCCCACTACACTTGAAAAAATAAATGTACCAGAAACTATATCAGGCGACCCCCCACCTCCCAAGCCCTCGACTCGACCTGACTCGGCCGAGTCGGCCGGCGGACCGGCCGACTCGGGCCGGCGCCGCCGGCCGGACTCGGCCGGTCGGCCGAGTCGTCAACCTAAAAACTGTGCCTTTTGAGCTTCTATACCCCCCTGCGTACTTTAAATGTTCAGATCGTTTCCAAAGAGCTTTGAATACCTCTTTAACTCAATTTTTAATGAATTTTCATATATTTTTACATATTTAATTTAAAACTCTTCACCTACCCTAATTCTAGCCTAACCCTATAAATACCAACCCTACACACTACCCCCTCACCCCAAAACTCTGATCCAACTCTCAAGAATTCACTAGAAACCTTGTGTCCAATCGAAGTGAGCGAAAGACGAAGCTCCGGTGAATTCTCCGGTAGAAATTCCGACGACGACTCTAGGAGCTCCCGGCGACGAAACGACGCACCGGCGACTCCTCCCGATCCTTCTCCTTCTCCTGGTTGTCCTAAACCCGAAAGTCCCACTTCTAACTTCTCTATTCTATTCTAGAAATACAGAATTATAAAACCCGACGGAATCGGAATAAATCCGATTTCCGATTCAGATTCTTTATAAAACCTCACTTTTCTTTAATACAATCATGCTTAAACCAATTCATGTTGACTATTAAACATTAATCAACCATATTGATCAAGTTTCAAATCAAAAGTAATTGCTATTTCATTTTACCGTATTTTCATTTAAATACCACATAGTTTCAATTCTACATATAACATCACAAAACTTGTTATACCTTTAAGTAGATCACGAGGTAATGACCTATCTCCTCACACACTCATATGCAACATAGCATAATACCCTCGGGAACATAGAATACGGGAAATCGACATCTTTACAAATAAATACCATAATTAATAAAACCGTTTTTCCTTAATGATTAGTATTTATACAAATCTTTGTAAAGCGCCGCTACAACCCATTTGGGGAACCCGTTCGGGATGGTGCGGATTATCGTACATCCTCGGACTTAGTAGTGTGAGATGCAAACCTCCGCAAGGAGTATTCGGTCTCGAAAGATTTAAAATACGACATCTTAAGAAAATGAGATTTCTAGAATATTATATATATACTAAAATTATTTTCATATAAATATATGTATATGTAACATAAAAATATCTATTTTGAATTATTATAAATATTCCACTTTTTTTTTCTAAAAATGTCATAAGAATCATTTACACTAAAATAACATGAATTCCATACAAATCAATATTACAAATAAATACCTTTATTTATGAAATTAGGATATTTTCACTAGAAATATCACAATATAAAATTGACATTCATTACAACTCTAAAGACGATAACTAAATACTTGGGGAGTATTTTGAAAAGTATACAAAAGTATTTTTACATAAAACCCCCTCAAGTTCTATAAATCACCCTAAGGACCTAGTAAACATAGGTTTAAGCGGGACCAATCTCTTGAGCCTCAGAAAGCCGGAGAAGTGGGTGCTTGCCTATCTAAGGTAGACAACTTAACAACGGTGTTATCAATACGGTAATCGTGTTTGAAAAAGACACAAATCCTGCCGTCCATATGCAGTGGTTACCGATAACATCAAAACAATCAGGACTTCAATTTACTTTTCTAATTGTCTGACTCAGTTTGAGTCTCATTAAAATCTGACTTGAATATGATTCAAGTACAGTCAACAGTCTACAATCTACAATATTCTGATTCAACATGAATCCCTATATTCAATCTATTCAATACATTCAATCTACATTGACCGAACCGAACCATGGATATACATCCATTTACATGATTCTCCAGTTATTCCATTTACATGATTATACAGTTACATATGTTTACTGATATCATGGTTACAGTTGGTTATCCAAGACAAACAATACAATCAAAATACTACGGGGTTTAAGGGGTAGATTGGTACGGAAGGTGTTAAAAGAGGCACGGGACAGTAATATTAAGACACCTAATTTATATTCCGTTGCTTTTGTACCGTGGCTTAACAGTTCTTTGTACATTCCGTTTGCCCTAGTCTCTAATATATAGAGACCCCTCTCGTATACACTGGCATCCTTCTGTACCAAGCGGCAAACAATAGCGTTAACACTACATTACAACGATATAATACAACTTTAAAAGATACCTTTTTATTCTGTCTATTCTATTTCTCCCTTATCTTTGGGACTTACTGAGCGACCTATTCGCTGACGACATTCTCTTTCTTTCTTTTTTGAATGCCGTCAGGTGATCTGGACACTTCAGAGATCGAGCCCACTGCTGAAGACTTCGACCAGTTCAGTGAAGACCCCGAGCTCTAGTTATTGTACACTTTCCATTCAGTACTTTTCATTTCTGTTATGCCATTGTTTAGGCATTGCGTTATTTCAATTGTATTTACTTTCCATGCATTGTACAGAAAGAATGTGAATAAATAAAGTTGTTGTTTTTATTATATCTTGTCTCTTGTGCTTTACTTTTATATTGCTTAAATACGCTTAGCGTATTTACTTCACAGTAAATACGTAGCGGCCTCGTCGCGTCCTCTGCCCGTATACTGAGAAGCGGGGCGTGACATAAAACTTCTTTTAATAAAACCCGACGGAATCGGAGTTAATCCGATTTTCGATTCGGTTCTTCCTAAAAATTCAACTTTTTCATAAATACAATCATACTAAACTCTTACATATTGACTATCAAACATTAGAAAGTCATATTGAACAAGTTCTATATCAAAAGAACTTCTATTTCAATTTTTATCGTACTTTTTCACTAAAATACCATGTAGTTTAATTTCGACATTTAAAACATTATAATCTTGCTATACGTTTAAGTAGATCACGAGGTATTGACTTACCTCCTCACACACTCATATGCAACATAGCACAATATTTTTCAGGAATATAAAATACGGAAAAATGAAACTTTACATATAAATACCACTAGCTATTAAAACCGTTTTCTACAAGATTACATATTTTTATAAATCTTTGCAAAGCGCCGCTACAACTCATCCTGGGAAACCCAACTGGATGGTGCGGATTATCGCACATCTCTGGGCTTAGTAGTGCGAGATGCAGAGCTCCGCAAGGAGCATTCAGTCTCGAGAGATTTAAAATACGAATATCTTAAGAAAATGAGATTTCTAGAAAATAATAAATTAAAATTATTTTATATAAAATATATATATGTATTATCAAAATACCTATTTTTGATATGATATAAATATTCCAACCTTTCTAAATCAAAAGAAACACTTTACATTAAAATACCATGAATTCCATACAAGTTCAATATTACAATTAAATACCCTATATTATGAAAATAGGTTTATTCACTAGAAATGTCACAAATATAAAATCCACAGCTATGAAAACTCTAAAGACGATAATTAAATACTTGAGGTGTATTTTCAAAATTATACAAAATTATTTTTACATAAAACCCCCTCAAGTTCTATAAATTACCCTAAGGACCTTAGTAAATATAGATTTAAGCGGGACCAATCTCTTGAGCCTCAAGGAGCCGGAGAAGTGGGTACTTGCCTATTTAAGGTAGATAACTTAACAACGGTGTTATCAATACGGTAATCGTATTTGAAAAAGACACAAATCCTACCGGCCATGTGCAGCGGTTGCCGATAACATCAAAACAATCAGAACTTCAATTTCTTTTTTAATTGTTCTGACTCAGGCTGAGTCTCATTATAAATAATCTGACTTGAATATGATTCAAGTATCCAAACTACAATTCAACATGAATCCATGAATCCATATATTCAAACTATTCAATCTATACAACTTGACCGAACCGAACCATGGATATACTTCCATTTACATGATTCTCCAGTTACATCCATTTACATGATTCTCCAGTTACATCCATTTACTGATATCATGGTTTCGGCAAGTCGTCTATACAATTTTCAAGACAATACAATACAATACAATACCATCAGTACAATCATTACTATCAATACAATAAATACATGGGGTATTGGGGTAGTTCATTCGTGAATCCAGCAGAATCTCAAGAGTCACCCTAGATCATGAATCCATGTCTACTAACACAAGCAAGCTATTATGAGGGCCCGTGTTTCCATGCTCCTGGATTACAGCCTGTTGAGTTTGGAATACTTCGACGACGGTCAAAGTCCTGTTACTAATATTTGATTCGGGCTCGTGGTTCCCTACCCCTGGATTATAGTCTGTTGGGTTTGAGAACACTATTGAGATTGGTTGACATTCACCCTTGAACTTACGATAACAACAGTTTTAACACTAAATACAACAATATAACAATATAATACAACTTTAAAAGCTGCACTCTCTCTCTTTCTTTCTTTTCTACTTCTTCCTTATCTTTGGGACTTGCCGAAGGATCGTTCGCTGACGACATTCCTTCTCTTTCTTTTTTGGAATGTTGTCAGGTGATCTGGACACTCAGGAGATCGAGCCTACTAGTGAGGATTTGGATCAGCTTGCCTACGACCCAGAGCTCTAGCTTCATTGTACACATTTTTATTTCAGTACTTTTCATTTCTGTTATGCCACTGTTTAGGCATTGCTTTCATTCAGTTGTATTTACTTTTCCATGTTTTATAAAAAGAATGTTAATAAATAAAGTTGTTGTTTCGTTACATTTGTCTCATATGTATATTCTTTTATATTGTTTAGATACGCTTAGCGTATTTACTTCAGAGTAAATACGTAGCGGCCTCGCCGCGCCTCCTTCGCCGTACACCGGGAAGCGGGGCGTGACATTCACTCTTCCTTTTCCAAAAAGAAATAGTTTTCACCACAAAACCCTTAAAGGGGAACGGGGATCTCCTATCAAATCTCTAAAAGATGAGATTTTTAAATCTCACCCCCTTTTCTCCAAGATCCAGCCAACAGAGAAGAGGAAGGAGACCCATCTCGAAAAATCCCACTTTGGGAAAGATCCAAGGTTCAAGAGAAGATCCAAGGCTCAAGAGAAGATCCGGTGCTTAAGAGAGAAGCAAGGGATCCCTTTTGATCACCTTTGAAGATCTTTGGGGAGTTCAACTCCAAGACCCAAATCCTCAAAAGAGTTTAACTCCTAATCTAGATCTTTTAGGAGTTTAATTCCAAATCTAAATCTTTTGGAGTTTAACTCCACTCAAAATCCATCGTAATTTAACTCCTAATCCCGGGGCTAAGTCCCTCCTATTTTTCCGCGGGCGTCCAGTGCTCGCGTGCCGGGCGCGTGAGGCGCTGGTGCCCACGCGTCCTTTGGGCGCTATTCACCCCTCTTTTCCCATGCACTCCACACTAAATATATGTCCCCCGCTAGAAAAAATTTCTAAAGGGAAAAGGAAGGTGGGGCTGCTTTGGTTCGTATAAATACTGCTTAAGTTTTGAAACTTGCTGATTTATTCTTCCGACAAACATTATTATCTTCCTTAACCGTTTCCAAATAAACTCTTGAATTTCTATCATCTTCTTGTTGTTGCTTTCATCAAGAAGGCTTGGTTCATATCCCATCGGCCATATGAAGTGGCACGGTGAATACATTTTCTGATCTTGTTTCGGAATGGTTGCATGTTGATAATGACCTAGATCATAATATTTTCAAACAAGGAGTTGCCCTATGTCGATCCTTTGGAAGGCTAGGTGCCATCTTATATTTGGTAGGAAGCAAGGGATACAAACATGTTGTTTGAAGACGAATAATTGCTTTGCTTTGTACGGGAGTTGTTGGAATCACAAGCCCAACAAGTAGAATAAGGTCACGCTCCTTGATTGGGAACTACCCGAATGGAGTCCTTAAGATTAATGTTGATGGTGTTACTCACTCGAATGGTGCAACGACAATCGTAATTCACAATAATTTGGGTGAAGCGTTCGAATGCATTTCTCAAGTTTTTGAACATTCAGATGCGGAGATGATCGAGGTTCTAGCATATCAAATGGGCATCAGCCGATGATGTAAATGGATCGGATATATATACTTGTTCGTTAGCTGTTGGCGGATGCGAATACGGATAATGAAAGCCAGTATTCGTATTTGAAAAAACTGCGATACAGATACAAATCTAAAACGATTATCGTAAAAATTATATTCATATACAGTATAAAAAGTTGGATGTTAAATCAAATACGGATACAGTAGGAATATATGTGTTACCATATCCGTATCCAGTTATTGTTATCGGATACGAGTATGGATAGTCATCGGATATGAAAATCAATATCTATATTTAATAAAAATCGGATATGAATACGGATCTCGTTCGGATTATCCGCATTTGTTTGCAACCCTAGCATTAGGACAACCACTTCTATACAAATCATTCCCTTGTATCATTTAAGAAGATGAAACAAATGAGCAATAACTCAGTTGGTATGGGCACTTCCGTCCTTAGGAAGAGTGCGGGGTTCTAACTTTAGGAACGCCAAGAGGGAAAGTGGCCACAAATTAATGTTTATGGGGCCAAATCGTGGGTCATATGGTGCGTGTGTGTTGTGTGTTTGCGTATGGTGTGTGTAGGTGCGCATAGGTCTGTAGGGCTTACATGCCAGTGCCAAAGAAAAGCCAAATGATTAAACAACCCAAACAGTCAGTGCCCTCGGAAATTCTGGCATGCCATAAATGGGTGTCCATATATTCTCAATCAAAGCAATGAAATTAAGGTATAGTCACAACCTAGGCAAGGAAATAATATGGAATTGGATCCTCTGCTTGGCAAGAACCCTGCGCTGCCAAGCAGAGCCGTCTGACCCCTCCTCGACCCCATCATATTCTTGGGTTACCTATTTTCTGTAACAACCCTAATTTTCCTATACACTTTTCTATACAAATTTTTTTTAAAATTTTTAAAAATCCATAAAAGAGTATTTTAACATGAGCACAATATATATATAAGTAATTATTTTGTTTTTAAATAACTCCATTTTTAGTGTACATAAAATTGTTTTAAAATTAAAGTAATACTTGGGGTATTTAATGTTGTTGTTACCACTTTAAGTAGTTATTTTCCCACAATAATTACAAGAAGGAGCTTGTAGCTCATTGGTAACACCTTGCACTGCTGAACCAAGCCACCAGAGTTCAAATCCCATGCCCCACATTATTTTTGTATTTATTTTGTTTTAATTTCTTTTGGAAGTCAACGGTCAAAAGACCATAACTCCCAAAATATGTACTGGACAATAAAAAGTAAATATACTAAATTGTACCCCCGAAGTTTCCCCGGCCTCTGGTGGCCTGGCTCGGCCCGACTCGGCACCGCCGGCCGGCGACTCGGCCGACTCGGTCCGGCGCCGCCGGCCGGACTTGGCCGGACGGCCGAGTCACCAACAGAGAAAAGATGCTACTTGACTTGGTCAACCCTCCTGCACACTTATTATACCTGGATCGGTTTTAAATTGCCCAATAAATCCCTTTTACTCCTATGTTTAATGAATTTTTAATGATTTTGTATATTTTTTATTAAAAACCCTAACCCTAGCCTAACCCTATATAAACCCCCATACCCTCTACCCTCTCACCCTACATTCCTAAGTCCACTCTCTAAAAATTTCAAGAGAACTTGGTACGTGAGAAAACGAGCGAAAGGCGAAGCGCTGACGAAATCGACGGCGAAATTCCGATGATCGTGCTAGGACCTCTCAACGACGATTCGACGCACCGGCAAACCCTCTACCTCTCTCTTACTCTCTAACGTTGTCCAAATCCGTAAGTCCCTCTTTTCTACCTTTCTTTTCTTCAATTAAAATACGACTTTTCAAACCCGACGGAAATCGGAACAAACCGATTTCCGATTCGGTTTTCTATCAAATCTCACTTATCACCAATTCCATAATGCTTAAACATCTCTATGTTGACTACTAATCACTTAACAATTAATTTGAATAAGTTTTCTCACATAAAATGATAACGTTTCCATTTATCGTATTTCTTTCACTTAAATACCACAATATTTAGTTTTCACATTTAACCCCTTAACATTGCTATACCTTAAAGTAGATCACGAGGTAATGACCTACCTCCACACACACGCAAATACAATCCTAAATGATATCATCAAAACTTAGAATACGATAATACAAGAATTTACCTTTAAATACCCTTTTCTTATAAAACCTTTTCTAAAAGTTTTAGGTTTGATACACTTTCAAACAAATATCTTTTGATAGGAAAATACGATATGTCGTGGACATCGATCGTTTATATAAACCTGACTTTGTGGTGTCTAGGCTAGGCAAGTGTGAAAAGGTAACTTTAAAAGGCCCGTCTCACGATTCGTGAGCGGATCTCTCCTTTTCTCATTTGTACTTATCTGGCCACAATTGGCGGTGAAGAGGCGATTTGAGGCTTCTAACGACTTATCGTTTAGACCATTTAGAAATAGCCTAGTTAAAATATGAAACCCTTAAAACCTAAAATACGGAAAATCGACTTTTGCAAATAAATACCTTTTACTTTATAAAACCGTTTTCTAAATGATTAGTATTTATAAATCTTTGCAAAGCGCCACTACAACCCATCTTTGGAGAACTCGTTAGGGATAGTATGGTTTATCGTGCACCCTCGGGCTTAGCAGTGCGAGATTCAGACCTCCGCAAGGAGCATTCGGTCTTGAAAGGTTTAAAATACGACATTTAAGAAAAATGATATTTTTTGGAAAATAAAATATTTATTAAAAATTATTTTTATATAAACATATGCATATTTATCACTTAAACACCTATTTTATTATAAGATAAAGTTTCCACCTTTTCTAAAAATTACAAGATTAAAAGTTACATTAAAATACCATGAATCTCAAATAAATCAATATTACAAATTAATACATTTATTTATGAAATTAGGATATTTTCACTAGAAATATCACAAAATAAAATTACGCTCATTATAACTATAAAGATGAATAATAAATACTTGGGGTGTATCTTGAAAACTATTCAAAAATATTTTTACATAAAACCCCCTCAAGTTTTATAAATTACAATAAAGACCCTAACAATTATAGAACTTCGACTTACATTTCTTTTGGTCTGACTCGGGTTTGAGTCTGATTATTTCTGACTTGAATATGATTCAAGTCAATCTATATTCTTTAATATTCCAACTCAATATGAACACATGAATCCCAGAATCCAGTTAACAATCTATACAACTTGACCGAACCAAATCATGGATATACATCCATTTTTCCGTTATTCCATTTACTTGATTATGCAGTTACAATATGTTTACTGATATCATGGTTTTGGTCAGTCATCCAATTTACACAATACAATACAACAATACAATCAAAACACTACGGGGTAAAGAGGTAGATTGGTACGGAAGATGTTAAAAGTGGCACGAGACGGTCAGACTTAAGATACCTAATATGAATCCAATTGTCGTTGTTCCGGGCCTTCTAACGGAGCCTTGTACTCTATTTTCCGTTTGCCCTGGTCTCTAGCATATAGAGACCCCTCTCGTATACACTGGCATTCTTCTGTACCAAGCTACAAACAACAGCGTTAATACAACATTACAACAATACAATACAACATTAAAAGCTACTCTCTTTCTCCTACTCTTTGTCTATTTCTCCCTTATCTTTGGGACTTACCGAGCGACCTGTTCGCTAACGACATTCTATTTCTTTCTTCTTTGAATGTCGTCAGGTGTTTTGGACCCAGCAGAGATCGAGCCCACCGGTGAAGACTTGGATCAGTTTCACGAAGACCCCGAGCTCTAGACATTGTACCTTGTTCTATTCAGTATTTTCATTTCCTGTTATGCCATTGTTTAGGCATCGCTTTTCATTCCAGTTGTATTTACTTTTCATGCATTGTACAAAAGAATGTTATTAATAAAGTTGCTGTTATTTCTATATCTCTTGTCTCTTGTGATTTACTTTTATATTGCTTAGATACGCTTAGCGTATGTACTTCTAAGTATATACGTTGCGGACCTCGTCGCGTCCCCTTCGCCGTACACTGGGAAGTGGGGCGTGACATTTTCCATTAATCTCGACCGTCAAAAATTCAATGGAGGGAAAAAACTGCAGAGGATCCAGATCCAAATAACATGGTTTGTTGTCTAGCTAAATTTATATCTACTTCGAAAAATGGTGGTTGATTAGAACCCCATATCACCGCTTGCATTTTATCGGGTTCGAGATGGAAATGAAATTAAGGTATTGTCACACCCTAGGCAAGGAAATAATATGGATTTAGATCCTCTGCTTGGCAAGCACCCTACTCTGCCAAGCAGAGCCGTTCGATCCCCTCCCCGAGCCCATCATATCCTTGGGCTACCTGTTTTCCATTGATCTCGACTGTTGAAATTTCAGTGGAGGAAAAAACAGTAGAGGATCCGGATCCAAATAACATAGCTTGTTGTCTAGCTAAATTTATATCTACTTCGAAAAATGATGGTCACTGGTTGGAACCCCATATCACCGCTTGCATTTTATCGGGTTTGAGGTGTCTCCGCAGATTAATTATAGTGGAGACACCACCAGATTTAATCCGACCATCCATTTAATTTGGACGGTCCAAATTGTTTTGAACTCTCATATCATTTTCGTGATGGGGCATAATAATGCGATCCACTGTTTCCATCATTTTTTGCGTTTCCGTCCAATCACCTCTCCCCCCAACCCTGTGACCGGAGATAGTATATCGGTCAATGGCTAAATATAATAGCTTATAATGGTTGATTATAATAGCTAAAATTAAGGGATTCATATGGCTGAAAATAAATGAGTAATATGGTGGTCAATGGCTAACTATAGTAACGTATAATGAGAGATTCAATACATTGTATATAATTGTAAAACCAACCTTAGCTGTAAAATATTATAAATAGAGCATTGTACGCCAAGTGAATGTTGGGAATGAAATTGACAATATTCTCCACTCTCTTTTCTCATCTGTTTACTTTTTTCATATGGTATCAGAGCCATATGATCCTTGAGTGTTAGTTGTCTTGCATTCCGGATTCCATTCCGACCGTCTTTTGAGTAACCATCTAGATTCCGCTCCGGCAATCATTTAGACATCTGCTTCTTGTTCATCCCTGGTTTTCTTCCTTGGGCCCTCTCATGGAGTCGCACCAGCATCATCGTCTTGCCATGAAGTTAAGACGAAAAGAATTACTTCCAATGGGCATCCTACATCAGAAACTTCCTAGAAGGGCAAGACTTATGGGGCTACATCAATGCAGTTACCACAATGCCAGTAGACAATGTTGTTGGGGTCGAAATTTACACCCCGGTTGACCAAGTCAAAATCAAAGACAACCCAAAGCCAAGTGGGCCCAAGCCTAGGTCAAGTGGGCCAATGCCCGGGTCGAGCCCGAACACGAAGCGTCCGGCCTTCCGCCATGCCAAAATAAAAATTTTTGTAATAAATAATTTTGGTGTATTCCTTTTTTTATTTTTTTGAATAAATGTAAGAAAAATGGGCATAAAACCAAATTTTTGTAAAGCTCATGGCTTATGTGCAAAAAGAAATAGCACATGAGGCATGGGATGGGCAAAATGTCATTTTTGTAAAGCTCAAGAGGCTATATGTAAAGTGTATAGCCTATAAAGGCAAAGATAATGAAAATATCTCAACAACTTTTTCTCTCTCCTAAAAAGAATCAAGATCTGTGATCTTCTCCTTCCTCAAGGTTCTAAAAACCTTCTTCTTTCTTTTGAATTAAATCAAGAGTTTTACTCTTCTTTTTCCAAAACTAAATAGTTTTTCACCACAAAACCCACAAAGGGGTGCTTGGATCTTCCATTATATCTTAAAAAAGAGAGATTTTTAAAATCTCACCCCTCTTATTATCCAAGAGCCGGCCAACCAAGGAGGAGGAAGGAGACCCATCTCCAAAGACCCCACTTTGGGGAAGATCCTGGGTTCAAGGGGAGCAGCCCCTTCATCAGCTTCAAAATATCCTAGGAGTTTAACTCCTCATACACACACATACAAAATAATAAGTATTTCTTTCTGAGAGTACAACTCCCATTGCGGGGACCAAGTCCCTTTTGCCGCCCAAGCGCCCAAAGCGCGAGCGCCCGGGTGCCCACGTGCCTGGCACTTGAGGCACCGGCACCCGAGCGCACACTTGCCTGGCACATGTGGCGCTAGCGCCAAAGCGCCCGCGTGCCTGGCACATGTGGCGCTAGCGCCCAAGCGCCCAAACCGCGAGCGACCGAGCGCCCACGTACCTGGCGCGTGAGGCGCCAGTGCCCAAAGCGCAGGCGCCCGAGCGCCCTGGCACCCAAAGTGATAGAGCCAGCGTCCGAGCGCCCAAGAGCCCGCGTGCCGTGCACGTGAGGCGCTGGCGCATTTTTCCACGCATCCCTTGGGTGCCCTTTCCCTCTTATACACACACACACACATACTCTACAACACTGTCCCCCGTTAGAAAAAATTTCTAACGGGGCGCTGCCCCGCACCCCGTAAGGGGGCTGCTGGCCCCCTTGACCCCCAGCCCGCTATCCGGGCAACGGGACCCCCGTAAAAACTCTGCGGGCCCCCTGATATATTCAAAAACCCCTTTCAAAACACAACACATGTACATTGCACATTGAGGTCGCATGACTTGTTTGACCCGTCAATCGGAGGTTCTCTCGCTCGAAAGGCAAGGGGTAATTAACGGTAGTTTAGTCCGCGGCTGCCGGAGATTTGGATCCTCACAATCAATAAACCCCTGCCTACCTTAGGCAGGGAGAATCTGTAGTACACCTGACAAGCGCGCGCGCGTTTCCATCTCAATGGGGTGACGAAAAACACCCTACAAATGCATCCATTTCTAAGTGGATAATCAACAATGCCAAAATAAAGACTTGGATCATGGAGTTTGTTGAGAGTTCTATCGCGGTGAACTTAAGTCCGACTGCCAAAAAAATGTGGGACTATCTCGAACGCATCTACAAACAAAGTAACAAGGCTCGTCTATATCAGCTTGAATAAGAGAAAAGATTTTTATCATAAGAATCTCGTAGTATTCAAGAATTTTATTCTGTTATGGCGAAAATTTGGAATGAAATGGACATGATAGATTTTGATATCCCTAAAGAAGCTCTTGAAATAGTAATAAAATTACGGCAAAAATCCCGATGTAGGCAATTTTTGATGAAAATGCAATCCGATCTTGAACATGTATGGGGCATCTATCATATCAATGCAAAAGAAAGAAAATCAACAATTCTTTATTCTGTAGATATTGCAAAGAGTAAGGCCATTTGATAGAAGATTGCAAGAAACGCCTAATAAAGCGAGAATCTCTAAAGCCTCGATCACAACCTTCAATATCTTCGTCCTCTGCATTTCATGTTTCTGCTTTGCCATCTCCTTCTCAGGTTGATTCAAATCCCAATACCTCCGCTCAGCTTTCTACCTTTTCACCAGAATTCATCCAACAAGTCATTCAAGCTCTCCATGCTTCTGATTTGGTAAGACTTCCTCCTCTAACTCTTGGGTTGTAGATTCTGGATCCACCTATCACATGACAAGAAATTTAAATGTTTTTCATTTTATCATGCCATATGATAAAAATGAAAGAATATTTGTTGCAAATGGACAAACTCTTCCTATTACAAAAGTTGGTTCATTGACAATAATACCTCCAGATTCACTATCCTTGTCACTTTCCAATGTCCTATACATCCCTAACCTTTCTGCCAATGTAATCCCGGTTAATCAGCTTGTGAAACAAAACTGTATTGTCTCATTTTCTTCTTCTGGTTGTCGTATACAAGATCTGCAGACCGAAAAAGTGATTGAGAGAGGCCATAGGAAAGGGGAACTCTTCATGCTGGACTTGGGAACACCTTCAAATTCACCTACTTGTTTTCTTGCTCCTTCTTCTGATGAAATCAATTACTCAAATAAATTATGGAGGCTTTGGCATTGTCGCCTTGACCATCCACATGCTTTGAATTTGAATTCTTTATTTTCCTCTGGTGCTTTGTTAGACAAACTTGACTAATTCTTTCAAAATTGTGAAGATTGTGTTCTTTCAAAATCTCATAATTTACCGTTTAGAAGAAATGAGAATCGTGCTAATTCTTCCTTTGATCTTGTTCACACTAATGTTTGGGGATCATCCCCTATTGGCTCATTAACTAGAAAACTCTATTATGTTCTTTTCGTCGATGATTGGTCACGATTCTCTTAGGTTTATTTTCTCAGAAATAAATCAGAGGTTCTGTAAGTTTTTAAATACTTCCATGCAATGGTACAAACTCAATTTGACAAGAAAATAAAATTTTTGCGCAGTGATTCGGGAGGTGAATATATATCTCAACAATTTACAACATTTCTTACTGAAGAAGGAGTCATTCATGAACGAAGTTGCCCTCACCAACCACAACAAAATGGAGTTGCGGAAAGAAAGCATATACATCTATTGGAGACGGTTAGTGCTTTGTGCTTTCATGCAAAATTGCCAAAAAAAATTTAGGCTGAAAGCATCCTAACAGCAAACTTCTTGATCAATAGGCTGCCAACTCTATTGATAGGAAATGTTCCTTCATTGAAGAAGCTGCATGCGTACTCTCCAAACTGGAAGCTAAGTCGGTGAGATGCATTTTTCTTGGATATTCTGAAACACAAAAAGGGTATCGCTATTATGATTGGGAAACAAGACGAATGAGGATTTCTCGAAATGTCATATTCTTTGAAGATACCCCATATTTTCTAATCTTTCTAATTCCTCACAGTCTGTTAGCTTTGCTATTCTTTTATCTTTGTTTCCTGACACTTCATAGGTTGAAAGCAATGAAGTTCCCTATTCTATGCCTCACCCTTCACCAACTTCGGCCTAAGGTAACACTATCTCTTCACCTTCTCCTCCACTTCGTCGGTCCATTCGTACAATTAGGCCACTTGACCGTCTTTCGTTATTTTCCTCACTTGCACCTTTAAATATTCCTCATTCCTAAAAGCAAGTTGCAGACAGTGAAAAATGGAGCTATGCTATGATGGAAGAACTCGAGGCTTTGGAGTTTAACCACACTTGGGACATGGTACCAGCACATCCAGATTATCCAGTGATGGGATGCAAATGGGTGTATACAATCAAATTGAAGTCTGATGGTTCTTTGGATCGTTATAAAGCTCGTCTTGTAACACAAGGCTTCAAACAGGAGTATGGTGTGGATTACGAAGAAACTTTTGCTCTGGTTGCCAAAATGGCTAAAGTCTGTACTTTGATTGCTGTTGTTGCCCTTAAGAATTGGGACATTTATCAAATGGACATGAAAAATGCGTTCCTTAATGGCGATTTATTTGAAACTGTTTACATGAAACATCCTCCAGGCTACAATGCTCCTCTTCAGATGGTTTGTAAATTACGGAAGGCACTTTATGGCTTGAAACAGACACTACGGGCTTGGTTCTCTAAACTAAAGCTGTGCTTCAACAAGATGGTTACCAACAAAGTTATAATGATTGTTCATTCTTTATCTTCTTAATCGATAAAGTGCACATTTTGGTCTTGGTTTACGTTGATGATATTTTGATTACCGGTGATAATCGTCAAGATATTCAAGAATTCAAACAGACTCTCTAACAATCGTTTCTCATGAAAGATCTTGGTATTGGGGCTTATTTTCTTCGGTTAGAGATATCTAAGTACACCCACGGATATTTCAGTGAAAATATGCTTAAGATCTTATTAATTTCGCTGGGCTCACAGACGATAAAATCGTCGACACCCCTCTTGAGTTGAATGTGAAGTATGGTCGTACAGATGGACATCCAATCCCTGATCCAACTGTAACGACCCCAATATTACTATACCTTCATATTTTCTTTCTTTAGCAAAATATTTTATCTATTTATTCTTAGTATTTCCTGTATATTTTGTTTTCTATTAAGTATATTATTTTATTATTCAATCTATTTTTCCCAAACACATTTTTTTAAACCTAAATTTTAACCTCTTTTTTTCAAATTAAATACAAGACCTAATTCAGCCCGTAACTCAAATCCAATTTCATTTTTATTTTCATTTTATTTTATAAAACTATGAGCCCAAAAGCCCACTTTCTTATCAAGCAACAGCATACATTTAATGCTTGTTAAATTTATGCATGAATAACCTTCTAGCACATTAGTTAAATTCTTGCATTGTTATTCCATATGCCACATGTTCAAATCCTTATTCTTGCAATTATTTGTTTTTATCAATTTTTATCTTTCTTATAACCTACAAATGAGACCTTTCATTTCATCTTCTTTTTAACTCTCAAAATAATTAGAATGGTTATGAGTTATAATTTATTAGAATTATGATGGCCATAAACCTTTTTTATATGTCACTCTTCTTTCTCTTCTTCATTTCACATTTCTATCATTTCCCATATCTCTTTTCATCTTTTCTTCATTCCACTTTAGCTATTTCCTTTTCATCAATTCTAAAAATAAAATAAAATAAAATCTCTTTTCCCTTGAGCTTGGAGAATCACCGGTTCCATTAAGTTTTAAAATCTCGGTTGAGAATTTTATCTAAACGGTGAGCCGGCTGTTATGCCGACTCACACAACCTGTATGTCCCATCCTTTCCCCTCTCCTCAATCTCACTATTTGGATCGTGACCTCGTATCATGTCTCACCATGTTAACTTGCGATATCGTAAAATTCCCTATGAAATTGTTTTTCTTAACATAGTTTTTTTATCATATTTATTAGTAAGCACTGTTACTTCATGTATGAAATTTAATTTATCTTGAATTAAGTTATTGCAAATGGGACTTTGTTACTTAGAAGGTGCTTTGGTTTCTGTAATTGCATATTATAACTCCATAGCGTTAATCTGGTGCATATATTGTTGTTTTAGACGGATAATCATGACCGGATCATATGTTTGCTTCACATATATTAATTCATATTATTTATCGCTGAAATTTCAATTATTTGTATTTAATTTTGCAAACAAGAAAACAAAATTATAAATAAATACCATAAATTTATCATTTTCAAATACGGTCTTACAAAACCTTTATTTTTATAATAATTTTTATAAATTAATTTCCACTTCTGGAATTCTTGGAACATTAGAATAAATAATAGATAGAATTCCAAATGTACAGTAAAAATTTCAGATCAAACCGTACAACGGTTTATGAATTACATCGTTTTTATTCACTGTTCGTAAAAACAGAAAACTGCATTTATCGGTCAACTTCTACAACACATAATTTGGTCTGCCGATATCTAAATTGAGTAAACTCAGGTGTTTTGTACATCTATATCGAAAGATCTAGATTTTCTTAGTTTTAATTTTTTACTGAAAATCGACGGAAAATATAGAAAACTGCGTTATAAGATTAAGCGACGAATCTGGACAGAATTTGTCCTGATTTGCACACCGTTTTTAAATATGACATAACTCGAACTCCCGATATCCGTTCGTGAAAAACTTTAGATGTGTAGATGCAAAATTGATAGAACTATAATTTCCTGTATATTATATTACGTAGAAACCCATGAAACAACTCGATTTAGGCTTTGCAATATAACATATAGTTGCTGTCCAGAAATCTGAATTTCGGTTTTAAACGCTGATGTTAAAACAATCATAACTAGAGTTTAAGAAATCCAAATCGCGTGAATCTTAATGTTTTGGAAAAGTGGTCCGAAATACCTACAATTTTCTAATAATTTTTGTAACCTGAAACCCGATAGAAATTAACACAAACTGCGTTTTAAAAATATGTGACGGTGCTGAACAGACTGATTTCTTTTGCGCGACGGTACGAATACATGTATATCTCCCAAACCGGTAGTCGTATTTAGGCGAGATTGGAACTCACATGTGCATAACACTTAAGGCTATGTTTTCGTTTATATTCTTATTTCAAATGACTTGATTAACTAGTCATACATATCACATATTTATAACATTGTTTTGGACGTTACTTGTTTACTTATCTCATATCATGTTCTGTGATTGCTTATTTATTTTTATTTATATGACTTGTAATTAAACATTATATGCTAGAATTGACTTGATCTTGACACGACACAATCATGAATACTATGTACACTTGAACCAACTTGACTCGAACCATAAATACGATTAGCATGACCTGCACTTGACATGACTACATGAACTCAATATTGAAAACTTGAAATCATATATCACCTTTTGTATTCATAGATTCGATCAAGACTCATAACATTAATTATAGACTAATAAACATGGGGTGTTGGGGTAGTTTGAGTATGAATCCAATGGAATCTCATGAGTCCCATTGATACAAACTATGTTGCTGTGGTACCGGGCTGAAACGGTACAAATCATGTTGCTGTGGTACCGGGCTGAAACGGTACAAATCATTAATTCACGAATGAGGGCCCGTGTTTCCAAGCCCCTGGATGATAGCCTGTTGGGTTGGAATACTTCAATAACAATTGAAGTCCCGCTATTTTGGGCCCGTGATTCCTTACCCCTGGACGATAGCCTTGGGTTTGAGAATACTCTTGAGATTGGTTGACGTTCACACTTGAACTCATTTTAGTTGCTTTTACCCTTTTAAAGACCTTTTAGACACTTACATTCACTTCATATTCACCATACCTACACTCCACGGTCATACTATACTTGTTTACTATGCTCATGTTATATTGCCATGCTTACATAGTTGTCATTAACATTACCATGTTATATTTGTTCATGTTTTATTTCCATTCATACTATATCACATGTCACCTTACATATTCATTTATATACTTTCACATCCCACCTTTCTTGGGGACTTACCGAGCGCAGGTTCGCTGACGGGCATTCCACCCATTTCTTTGTTTCTTTGAAATGGTCGTCAGATAATCTAGAGATTGAGGTGATCGAGCCAAGTCAGGAGTATTACTCTTAGCTTGCGGAGCAGACCGACTACTAGTTCTTTCTTTTCAGCTTTTACTTCCTGTATGCTACCTGTTTAAGCACTTTTTTTTATGCATCTTTGTTTTCAGACGTCATGTATTTAGTTTGAAACTTGTGAAAGTTAGGAATGTAAATATATAAAGTTGGATTTTCATTATCATGTCTTTTCTTGTCATTTTATATTGCTTATATACGCTTAGCGTGTTTGTTTCAGGAAATGACATTTTCAGAATAAATTCATCGCGGGCTTGTCAAATGCCGTTAGCGCTCTTTTGGGAAGCGGGGCGTGACAATTATATGGTCAACAAGTTGGAAGCTTAGTCTATCTCACTGTCACTCATACAGATATCACCCACGCGGTGCAGATTGTAAATCAATTTGTTTATGATCCTCACACATTACATTTAACAGCAGTCCACCGTATCATTCGATATCTTCGTTCCACTCCAACAATGGGATTATTCTATCTTACCACTTCTAGTATTGAGTTACGGGGTTTTTATGATGCTGATTATGCTGGATGCAAAGACACACGTAGATCTACCACGGGATATCGTATTTTCTCAGGGAGTTCTCTATTTTCATGGAAATCGAAGAAGCAACCTACCATCTCTAAATCTTCCACTGAAGCAGAATATCGGGCGATGTCATCTGCCTGTGGTGAAATCATCTGGCTCCACCAACTTTTAAAGGATTTTGGTATTTACTTAAAGGCTCCTACCTCACTATTTTGTGACAATGAAAGCTCCGTCAAGATCGCAAGCAATCCAGTATTTCATGAGCGTATTAAACATATTGAGATAGATTGTCATTTTGTCCGTAAGAAATTTGAACATGGTCTCATTTCACTTCTTTATATTCCTTCTAAGGAGCAACCCGCAGATTTCTTTACAAAATCTCAAACTAAGAAGCGTCATGATTTTTACGATGGCAAAATGATGATGACTCACCATCGGTTTGAGGGGTGTGTGACCAGAGATAGTATATCGGTTAATGGCTAACTATAGCAGCTTATAATGGTTGATCATAATGGCTAAAATTAAGGAATTCATATGGCTGAAAATAAGGGATTTATATGGTGGTCAATAACTAAACTGTGACGATATTTGGATTGGAGTGTGACTCTGGACTGCAGTCCAGAGCGCCTCCAATTGTTGGTTGCTGTTCCGTATTGGGTACCACAAGATTTCCTTAACTCGTATGTTGCAGAACTCCGCTGTTTATTATAGGTAAATCTGTTAGCTAGAAGACGCAAGTGGTTTCATCCTATTTCGTTATCGTTTGTTAATTAATCTGTAATTTAAAAGATGGGAACGTATAACAGTCTCAGCTGAATCAGAACTGACATATTGGTATTGAATAGTGTATAACTCCTAACGTACAGATGCGATTGAGAAACCGTCTATTGCGTTGAAAACCTTACTGAAAACCCTAGATTTCATCCAACTGTAGCGTCACTAAAATATGATCCCAACTGGGATTAAAATGCGTTGCGAAACGGATTTCTGATTTTGAAACCGGATTTCCTGCCGTGAACGCTTAAAATGAAATTGCTATAATTAGTGATCCTGGGACCCGATTGGCATGAAACTAAATTCGATGGATAGATAACTGAACAAACTAATTATTACCTGTTCATCGTCTCACTAAATTGTAACCGTATGATTTATGATAAATTATGCAAGTGGTAGATTATTGATTCAGGACATCCTAAACATGCTTTATATATTGTTTATGCATCAAATCATACACATGTCATTACATTGATAACCTAGTGATAACGTGCATTACCCAGTGTTAGGTATTAGTGATGATTGTGGCAAGTACATCAGTGTTCGTGTATCAGTGAATAAGTGAAAGTGATACGTACTTGTACACAATCAGTGACCCTTATTATTATATTGCATTGTCGACGTCTGTGGGACACGTGTACGTGTGACTATAAGTGGAATGGGACACTTATGGAAGCTCTTGCACGGGTGTCACAGATAAGGCACCAGACACGGCCATTTATCTTAGGTATTAGTCGGGATGTGCTTGATGGAGGTCCTGCTTCCAGTTCTCGCGCAGACTTGTCACAGACCGATTGGTATTTAGGGTTATGGTTAGCGTTTGATGTAGACCATGGGGTGTGGGGTAGTTTAAGTGTGAGTTCAACAGAATCTCGGGTGTCCCATGCCGGCTTATATATTTAGGGAGATATATGGAGATTTACAGGGTATGTGATTATCACCGTGATATACATGTTGGGCCCGTGATCCCTTGCCCTTGGGTTCTACCCTTGGGTAGAGGACACTCGCGAGAGGTTGACTCTCACACTTGGACTGACGATAGGCTTAGTGACCTGTACAGTGAGACTTAGAGACTGATAGGGATACTGGCATCTATATACCTTATCTACTGTGTTGACATACGTGGCATATCGTTCTACTGCTTTTACTGTTCCGCTGCATTGATTACTGCATGTTCATAACCATACTGCCATTGATCTACTGTTATATATATCCAATATCACTGTTAGAATTGTCACATGATTTTATATATATTATTTTGCTATTGTGTCGCTCTGACGACCTGAGTATGCATGCTCAGTGTGAGGAGAAGATTTAGCTTGGACCAGGACTAGACGTACATCACAGACATCTTGATTAGCTATCCAGAGTTATATTCGTTTGTTTCCCCTCAGGTCAGTTCTTTACATTGTTTCATTCAGTTACTGCATTTCTCATTACCTGCGCATCATTTACTGTTTACCATGAAAAAACTAGAAGCCGAAGTGTGACTACGGCAGGACATTTCCTTGACCGTAGGAGCATGGCTGGCCTTGTCTACCCCTCGTATTCCGTATTTTGGGAAGCGGGACGTGACATGGTTTAGTTGGTATCAGAGCCAGGTTTTGTTTCAATTGGGATTGCAGTTTTCCGTGTAGAGCTTGACAGTCTAAGACATCCCTCAGTCTAGATTGTAAACTTGATATCCTTGATCCATATTCTCATTGAGTGTTCTGCTATCCATTCGCTAAGGTTTCAGATGACTTGGCAAAGTTACGTGGTTGTAATTGTGAACTACCTCACAGTTACACTACCATACTCTGTTTAAGTGACTCAGATTCATACAGTTGATTCTCCACTTGTAATAAATTCATCACCTCTGATATTCTTGAATCTTTGTCCTATCCCTACTATATTTTGATTCGTATAGCTTGTGACTTATATCATTCTCAAAATTGTTGTTTCACGATCATGTCTTCCAACGACTCTTCATCTATATCCGCTCCCCAGAATCAGACCATTGAGATTCTGAGTGTACTGCAAGGTCTAAAGGAAGCCCAGGAGCGAACAAACGACTTGTTAGCTGAAGGACTGAGAGGACAGGTGAGTCAGGCACCAGCGGGAGTCTTCAATCATAAAGGGATCCCTGTTAGACGAGGAAAAGAGAAGAAAATGAAGCGCCCATTTATTTCCCCGCGATAGAAGCAGCAGATGACCCCATGTTATGGGTACTGTAAGAGGCCAGGACATCTTTAGAGGGATTGTCGCCGCACCCAAGGAAAATGTCTGATATGCGGGTCCAACAAACATCTCATCAACGGTTGCCCAGAAAGGAAAGAACTACAGGGAGGAGACTCGTCCACACTCCCCACTTCTGCCAAGTGAGGATTACTGTGTAGTTCGAATTTCGAGGATAAAGCGGACCCAACACAGGATTCAACTCACGTAACGATGATACAGCGGTCTAGCAATCAAAGAAGAATTTTCATGTTTTTCTACTTTCAGTAATAATATTGTCATCCTCTTATAAATATTTCTTTCCGTTTGAAATCTTGTATCCGTTGAATTTTTAGTTGAATGCAGTAAAACTCGAATCGAAATATATGTATCATTCTCTTGCTTTCTCCTTATTTATATTATTCATTATCACAGCATTATTATCCTGATATTTTTCAACTCCTGCCACCGCATATACTCCTATAATTCGTACACTTAGCCATTTTCCTGATGTATTCCATTGTCTAATCATGACTCCTTTCTTTCAGGCCATGGCCCACCCTGGAGCAGCGCCGCATCTAGATGATGATGCGCAGTCATGCGTTTCCTTAGACCACACGCTGATGAGTTCTGACGATGAGATCAACGGTCCCCAGGTCAAATTCGGAAACAACGATTCAGAGGACGAAGGAGTAGCCGCCCTAGAGTTTGACATGATAGGCGATTCCGACGAAGAGGAAGAAGACCCTGAAGAGAACCCGATAGATGAAGACCCCGAGGAAGAACCGATAGAAGAAAATCCAGTGGAGGAAAGTCCCATGGAAGAGAATCCAGAAGAAGAGAATCACATGGAATCGGACCTCGATGAAGAAGCTCCATCCGAGGAAGAAAGACCAGAAGATCAAGACCCTGCGGTGGAAGAACTCCCAATGGCGATGCCTGTGAGGCGCTATGGAAATGGACGCCCCTACCTGAGTGCGCGAGCCTACCGCAACCTGTTGAATCTCCACAACCGTGACTGACGGGATTTCTTTTAGATGTTGTCTTCCTTGGCCAATTAAAATCTGTGTATAGTTTAGGGCCACATTTCGTTTTTGATGATGCGTTGTTTCAAATTTTCTGGAATGAAATAAATTGTTGAGTCCGCAAATCTTTTGATCTTCTTAGGTCACTTGCTGCTCGATTATTTCTTCTATACCATTATTTTTCCTACTGAGGTCTGTCCACCTCTACTCCTTACTTTGCCTTAACCTTCACTCAGATTAACCAGTACCGCACCCGATTTTTAGAGGTCCACCATTCATCCTTCGTCTGCGCCCCATTTGAGATCCTTCCGGGGGGAGGACCTTTCTTATGAATTTCCGAGTTAGCTAACCCATCAAAATTTTGATTCATATGATGTACCAAACGCTGATCTCTCCATATTTTTTTTCCCTTGTAGTCCTTGCTGCTCACCCTTACCCCAATCTCTTTGACCACTAGCCTAAAACCGCCATACTCCAACCTTTGAATGAGCCACACTTCTTTGTAATCATTACCCTGTCTAGCCATATACATTCTGGTTTTCTATTACCCTATATATATTTAGGGACTTTATCATTCGAAATTTGGTTTCCATTATCTTGTATTTGTCGAGGAGTGCGGGTTACTGACTATTTAGTTTATGTATTTTAAAGCACACTACTATTATCCTTATTTTTAGTAGCGCAACCTTACACCGCGCATACTTTTGGTCCATGTTTCTTAATTTCACTATACAAGTTTTCTAAAATTATTTTAAAGTTATTTTATCGATACATTATCCTAAAATGTTTTAACCTACCGACTAATTTTCACTACTTTATTGTCGTTACTTTATTTTCGGGTTTTGTACCTATGATTGCTATTATAAATGGTTGAGCCTTATACTTATCATTTCTGATTGCTTTTGATAGGCTTAGATGTGCACATATTTGGGTTTCGACTTTTATCGAACACGCCTTGATTATTATTGTTTGTTATTGTTACCTATATTCTCGTATGCTTGTAGTTGCTCTTATAGTGTTCCTGCATTATGCTTTTTAGACCTATCTTTTGTATGTCGTTCTTACGTATTTATGTCTTCAAATTTCTTCATCTGCTTATTTCAAGTAAAGCATTATGTGTTAGTTGCAATATAATAGCTTTCGCTTATATTTGTATAGCTTATCGTTTATTTTAAATTTCGAGGACGAAATTTTTGTAAGGGTGGTGTGATGTAAGACCCGGTTCTTTTTATACGCCTAAAATCCGTATTTCTTTTTTTAAACCAAATTTTGTTATTTAATTATTTTGATAAAACCCAAACCCCATAGCATCCAAAATTGTCCTAAATTATTTCCTTCAGCCGGCCCTTTCATTTTTGCCTCTCCGTTTTATTTCTGGCCTAACACTCTATTTTTCTCCTAAATAATTACATTTCCCTCAGCCCAAGTAAAATATAAAAGCTTTTGAAATAAAGACTCCGGCCCACTCCCTATATTTATCCCCATTTAATTTCCTATTAATCCCAGCCCAGCCCATCACCTTTTATTATTTATTCCTAATTATTCCCTCTTTCAGCCCAAGGCCCGCTCCCAACCAACCTAAACCCAGCCCAAACTTTTTCCCAAATGATTTAATAATCTCCCCCGGCCCACGATTTCCTCAGCCCATCAGAAATAAACGATTTAATTAACTTTAATTCCTCCTGGCCCAAGCCCAGCTCTCCCAAAGCCCATCACCCATCCCCGACCGTTGCTTCCTTCTTCCTCCCTTCTAAACTTTTTCCCGCTCTTTCCAACCCACGACGCGCACGTCGCCCGTGCCGTTGCCCACGTCCCCGCGACCCCGACCACGCTCGTGACTCCCTCAAACTCCCCGTCTCCAACTCCTTCTCAGATCTCTCTCTCTCGCAAACCCAACCTCAACCCACTGCCTCCAAGCTGCAGCCACTCCCCTCGACGACGACGACGACGACGAACCTCCTCCTCCTTCATCGCATCACCCTAACCTCCTCCTAAAACCCTCACCTTCACCTTCTCCAACCACCACAGAACCCTCCCCTGCACAACAAACCCCCTGCACACCGAGCTCGGCCACCCTGCACCTCGACGCCGACGAGCCCCTTGCTGCCCTGAGTCGCCTCGTCGACCCGAGCACCACCTCCTCATCACCGCCGAGCTCTCTCTCTGTCTCTCTCTCTCTCAGTCTTTCTCAGTCTCTCTACATCCCTCTCTCTCTCTCAATCTCTCTCTCAGTCTCTCTCTCTCTCTCTCTCTAAATCTCTCTTTCCTCTCCTCACTGCTGGGGTTACAGTGCCCGTCACCACCGTCTCGAGCCGAGACCGTGCCTCGAGGCTAGCCCAAGCCTCAAACCCAGTTTTAGCCTTTTCATCGAACACTCGCCCCTATCGTCGATCGCCGCTATTCCAGCCGTCATTGTCGCCGAAAAAGCCGTGGCTTCAGTCTCTGCATCCGTCATCATCAGCAAGGGTGTAACCGTCGCAACGCCAGCGCACGTCCATCGCACCCACCGAGACATCGAGTCCAAGAGCCCAAGCTCGAGCCGAGACCGCGAACCCTACCCGTGCCGATTCGTCGTGCGTTCGTGCCGTTGCCGTTGCCGCGTAACGCCATAACATCTCCAGGCAAGTATTTTACTTGCTTACATGCTATTTACTCAAGTTACAATTGTAGATTACTCATATTATAAAGTTACAATTTTAGATCAATAGTGTGCCATACCTGTTCGACGTGTGTTCTCAATGAAAATACTCATCAAATTTGACGGGACTAAATGGTGTAGTTTGGCCCGTATGGTTGTGAACCTAGTGTAAGAATTTCGTTGGATATTATGACCGTTAACGACTAAAACGACTACCCCCAAGTTTACTAGTAAAACTGGAATTTTATTGTACCTGAAAACCGTTAAAATCATTATAAATTATGTACACACCGGAATGATGCGTTCAAGGGCTTAAATCGAAGCCGACTCGACGAACTTTAACCCTATACTAGTTTCCATATATTCCTGTACTTAAACTATGACGATATTTGGATTGGAGTGCGACTCTGGACTGCAGTCCAGAGCGCCTCCAATTGTTGGTTGCTGTTCCGTATTGGGTACCACAAGATTTCCTTAACTCGTAGGTTGCGGAACTCCGCTGTTTATTATAGGTAAATCTGTTAGATAGAAGACGCAAGTGGTTTCATCCTATTTCGTTATCTTTTGTTAATTAATCTGTAATTTAAAAGATGGGAACGTATAACAGTCTCAGCTGAATCAGAACTGACATATTGGTATTGAATAGTGTATAACTCCTAACGTACAGATGCGATTGAGAAACCGTCTATTGCGTTGAAAACCTGACTGAAAAACCTAGATTTCATCCAACTGTAGCGTCGCTAAAATCTGATCCCAACTGGGATTAAAATGCGTTGCGAAACGGATTTCTGATTTTGAAACCGGATTTCCAGTCGTGAACGCTTAAAATGAAATGGCTATAATTAGTGATCCTGGGACCCGATTGGCATGAAACTAAATTCGATAGATAGATAACTGAACAAACTAATTATTACCTGTTCATCGTCTCACTAAATTGTAACCGTATGATTTAGGATAAATTATGCAAGTGGTAGATTATTGATTCAGGACATCCTAAACATGCTTTATATATTGTTTATGCATCATATCATACACATGTCATTGCATTGATAACCTAGTGATAACGTGCATTACCCAGTGTTAGGTATTAGTGATGATTGTGGCAAGTACATCAGTGTTCGTGTATCAGTGAATAAGTGAAAGTGATACGTACTTGTACACAATCAGTGACCCTTATTATTATATTGCATTGTCGACGTCTGTAGGACACGTGTACGTGTGACTATAAGTGGAATGGGATACTTATGGAAGCTCTTGCACGGGTGTCACAGATAAGGCACCGGACACGGCCATTTATCTTAGGTATTAGTCTGGATGTGCTTGATGGAGGTCCTGCTTCCAGTTCTCACGCAGACTTGTCACAGACCGATTGGTATTTAGGGTTATGGTTAGCGTTTGATGTAGACCACGGGGTGTGGGGTAGTTTAAGTGTGAGTTCAACAGAATCTCGGGAGTCCCATGCCGGCTTATATATTTAGGGAGATATATGGAGATTTACAGGGTATGTGATTATCACCGTGATATACATGTTGGGCCCGTGGTCCCTTGCCCTTGGGTTCTACCTTTGGGTGGAGGACACTCGCGAGAGGTTGACTCTCACACTTGGACTGACGATAGGCTTAGTGACCTGTACAGTGAGACTTAGAGACTGATAGGGATACTGGCATCTATATACCTTATCTACTGTGTTGACATACGTGGCATATCGTTCTACTGCTTTTACTGTTCCGCTGCATTGATTACTGCATGTTCATAACCATACTGCCATTGATCTACTGTTATATATATCTAATATCACTGTTAGAATTGTCACATGATTTTATATATATTATTTTGCTATTGTGTCGCTCTGACGACCTGAGTATGCATGCTCAGTGTGAGGAGAAGATTTAGCTTGGACCAGGACTAGACGTACATCACAGACATCTTGATTAGCTATCCAGAGTTATATTCGTTTGTTTCCCCTCAGATCAGTTCTTTACATTGTTTCATTCAGTTACTGCATTTCTCATTACCTGCGCATCATTTACTGTTTACCATGAAAAAACTAGAAGCCGAAGTATGACTACGGCAGGACATTTCCTTGACCGTAGGAGCATGGCTGGCCTTGTCTACCCCTCGTATTCCGTATTTTGGGAAGCGGGGCGTGACAATGACTAACTATAGTAACGTATAATGAGAGATTCAATGTATTGTATATAACTGTAAAACTGTCTTTAGCTGTAAAATATTATAAATAGAGCCCTGTATGCCAAGTGAAGGTAGGGAATGAAATTGGAAATATTCTTCATTCTATTTTCTCTTCTTTTTACCTTGTTCATAAACCCATCATATCCACCATAACCCGCTGAAATCAATCGCTTCTAAACTTTATTGTTTCTCTCAAAGCTTCAAAAACCTTTTCAGATTTCCTGAACCCATTCCTTTTAAGCACAATAAGCCCTATCTAGGTCACCATCATCATTTTAATCTGAATCCTTGAACCTAACTTGATCAAAATATCACCATTCTCTCCATAGAACTAAGTAGTGGAGACATCCCAAACCCCATTTTATCTCCGTAACTATTGATTTGAACTCGATTTAATCAATGCGATAAAGCCGCGGCTCATTCCTAATTTTTTTTATTAATTACGAGAACTAAATATTAGACTTAAGATATGAGAGCCGATGGGCTAGCCCAACCCAACTTGAGTAACGAGACATTGCAATGCTTGTTTTGGAAAGTTGGGCCTGCTATTCTCACAGGCTACAAACGGGTTGGATCAGGAAAGCCTTGAGCACATCCGACAGCGCAAGGAATACGAATAGGATATTCGTATTTTATACCCGACCCGATAGAATAAAACATCCTATAAATATCTCTTCTCCTAGTCATCTCTTCCTTTTTTAACTTCTAGGGTTTTTGGCTAGTGGTCCTTGATCTAAAATTCATCATCATCAGCGGCTCTGCTATAATGGCGATCTCATTCTCAGATCTGCACGCTGAATCCGGCCTCAAAACCCTAGAAGAGTATTTGTCAGGCAAAACCTTCATCTCTGGGTAAGCTTGCTCATCTGTTGATCCCCCACCCCAAATTTTTTTATTTTTTATTTTTTTGATGAATGATTGTCATTGATTGGTTTGAATTGAGGTGCAGGGATGTGATCTCCAAAGACGACGTGAAGGTGTTTGGATCTGTGTCGCAGAAGCCCGGAGAGGGTTTCCCCAACGTTGCTCGATGGTACGATGCTGTGTATTTGGTTCTTGCTGCAAGGTATTTTTGATCAGCCCTTTGATGTTAGCTGTTGATTTGTTGGGCCAATTTGTGATTTTTATGGTTGGTGCTGTAGATTTTCTTTTGTTGGATGATCTGCATGACATGGTTATGAGTTGGGTAATCGATAAAATAGCTGCTATGTTGTGTTTTGAGCTAAAATTATTCATTTTTTGAAGAAACGTTTTTTGCGGCTCCATTACTAGTTTGTGATTAAAAAAATGTTGAAATTAGGTTGATCAAAAGTAGATGTTTTTATTGTTTGAGTTTAAATAATCTCTATAAGTTGTTGTATCATGTAGGGCACAAACGCCATTTGAAATGATGCAACCCGGACCATTAAATGTACAGTTACGTCAATTTTCTTTAGTTCACTAATAACTACTTGTTTTGGACTTGGGATTCATATGAAATATGAAACACACACATATTGGTTTTTCTCGTTATCCTATATGGTAGGAGCCAACAGAGTAGATGATGATTCCCTGGGCATTTTGAATTCATGGTATTGTTTAATAAGTTGTGAGAGAGATAATATCTAACAACATCTTAAACTTTTCGATCAAACTAGCTATTTGAGAAGTTTTATATAAGTTATTCAAATGCGAGTTTGAAATTATAAAATGTTGTTTCCCCTCCGTTTTATTTTAGTTAGCCTTTTGGCGTCTTGCACAGTTATTAAGAAAAGTTTTAACTTTTATATAAAGAAAAGTTTTAACTTTTATGTAAAGATAATGATAGGAATGCAAAATACTAAATTGCCCTCATATAGGGATTTCAAAATGAGAAGAAAATTTTATAATTTCAAATATTATGAGTTATTTTTGGTATTCATCAATCATCATTTAAAATGCATTGATTATAGAAGTATATTATATGTCCGCAACAATTTTCTTGATATGGTGAAGATACAAGTAGTTTGAAATAAAGTAAAGTGCAAAAAGACAATTAAATCGAAACGAAGTGGGTATGATATGATTATGGGAAGAGGTAGAGGATTGAGCGGTGGTTGATTTCATAAGATGATTTTTGAGCGAAGACTGAGTGGTAACAAGAGCGGGGTGATACATTAGAGGAGAAAGTGGGGGATTGAATGATGACTGAAAAGGAAGTGGAGAATCGAGAGTTGTTTTAATGGAATGCAACAAGGAGGAGGGGAGGGGTAAATGTACCATCAGGTCTATCACGCTTGCGATGCTTATAAGCTGGTTATTTTTAACCGAATATTCGTTGGAGATGCCACTTTAGCCATGGGGTTTAAATTGTTCAGATAGAAAGTTTAGGGGTTTCTATTTCAGAAACCGAAGATTTGGGTGCTATAATCAGAAGAACATCGTATTTGGGAAATTGATATATATATATATATAATACTTTTTTATTCTTAAATTATTCCTTTAAGATACTTGTAAAAGAATTCATTTAGCTTGCTCAAGTTTTGAAGCACGCTTCAATCTCCCACCCCCAAAACCCTTGCCTAATATCTTTCATTTAGATTCATTTGAATATCCTGGATCTTGCACATCTGATTGCTTCTTCATCAGCAATTATCAGTCGCAATCTTCAATTATTCCAGTTTATGGCGAACAATAGGCAGATGAATACCAGAAATGCCTGATGTGTTTTGTTGCTAAAAAAAGACACTTTTTGCATGATTTCTTATTTGTTAATGAATAGTTCTATGTTTACACCTACAGATATGATCTCTTTTCCCTATTATGAAGCCACCAAGTCCATCAGTTCGCAGCAACAGTGCTCAATTAGGGCAGTGTTTCCCAGAGTAGTTAGATTCTGGAACATTATTTCCATTGCCTCTATTTTTCTTCATAGAATATATGTAGCTTTTGTGTAATATCTCCTATGCTAATTGCGATAATGGCGCCCTTTAACCTTTTAGCGGGCTTGATTGGGCCTGCACAAGAAAAAAAGAAGACTAAATAGTCTAAATTGTTATACAGTATATTATGGCACATCTTACACATACAGCTTAATATGTGTATTATTAGCGGTTGGATTTTCATGGGGAACCACACAAACCATAAGTTTTAAGAATAGGTTAGTTTTCCTTCCCCCCCTTTCTTAAGTAGGTTGTGTTGATGGCAGCTTGCACGAGCATTGTGTAATAATGATAGAGATGTGGTGGTCTTTACTCTTTAGGCTTTCCATACAATACCACGATTTCTACTTACTTAGTATCTTTAGAAGTTAGTGAATAGATGGCTACATATTTCTTTTGAGTGCAATATATTTTTCACCCCCCCCCCCAAAAAAAAGCCCGCCCGCCTGTAAAATACCGAAATGATATTGGACACCCATACAGGCTAAACCTATGTAGCTTCTAAGTATGGCATTGTTTTATACATTGGAGGGGTCTGCCCACAATTATCCATTCTATCCCCATCTTATAAAGCATTGATTTTCTTTTCTCTATGTTTAACCATCCAATCCTTACATTTTATTGTGTGCGTTGCCAGATTTCCTGGTCAGGCTGTTGGAGTGAAATTCGCTGGCCAAAGCACACCATCAGCTCCTGTCTCTACTACTGAGGCCACAAAGGTCTGTTTGTCCATTTACTTTTTCTCTTATTGTTTTCATAAGTGACTGTAATATGAAATCCATTAGTTATAATCCAAGTTCCAGTTACTTTACCCTGATGTATTGTACCGTCTAAAACAACGAATCTTGAATTGTCCTATCAAGTCATCAATAGTTCTTTCCTTTTCAAAAAGCTGTGTCTGCTTGGGTGGATGAGAGTCTTTTTAATCAAGTCTTAACGAAAAAACCAGAAACCAAAAACAAAACCTAGCATCGATGTGGAAGTGCCTGTATTATACAGTGCTTAAATTCATCTGTTAGAAATGTAGTTCACCTCTTCTGTTCAAATTTGATTTAATTTGGGTGTTCTTGTGTATCTTACCCCTTATAGTCTGCATCATGCCATGTCCGCTAATATTTACTCATCTAATCTAATCATTCTTGTGAAAATCTTTGATAAATGATTGAAAGGCAGGGTATTGATTGTTTTTTAATTTGGCCTTCAAGGAAACTATTATAAATGACAATCATGTGCACATCTGATGATTAAATTTTTACAGAATAAGAACATACCTATCTATCTATCTGGTAATCTATTATTTACTTGCTTAAATTTATATCTATTATTTACTTGCTTAAATTTATTATATCATATGTTATCCAAACATGGTTGTGGTTAGCAGTTGATTACTGATTGAGAGTTAGTGTTGTTGTAAGTGCTTACATGGATCTTCAGGACAACTGAACTCTGTCAAGTGTTTACCACTAGAAATGCTGTGCACATGTGGCGATTGCATTTTTACTTAATAAGTGCTTGTGTTTTCCAGGAGGAAACCAAGGATGATGCCGATGCTGATGATGATGATTTGGATCTATTTGGCGATGAGACTGAGGAGGAGAAGAAAGCTGCGGCAGAGCGGGAGGCTACTGTGAAGGCCTCATCCAAGAAGAAAGAAAGTGAGCCTTTATATAAAACCATTCATAGTTTACAAACTTCAATAATCCCCCTTTCTTCATGCTTACAAGTTTGTGTTTTTTGACTTCAATTTTTTTAATGTTTAGGTGGGAAATCATCCGTCCTTTTGGATGTGAAGCCTTGGGATGATGAGACTGACATGAAGAAACTCGAAGAGACTGTGCGTAGCATCGAAATGCCTGGTCTTCTATGGGGAGCATGTAAGTTTGATAAACTTTATATCTTTGGTTGGCCTGGGAAAAATCTTCTTTCCTATATTTCGGATGAAATAGTAAAATACCCTTAACTATCACCGTTTTGCACTAAACTACCTTGAAGTTATTTACCTGTTAAAATAAGCTCCCATAAAGATCTACATTTGAGGGTATTTTTGTAAAAAGTCCATTAAAACCAAGGTTAAGGGAGTGTACTGGAATAAAATACTTTAAGGTAGGTAGTGAGAAACAACTATAGTTAAAGCGAAACTTTTATTAATCTCCGTTGGATCTATGCATGCAGCTAAACTTGTGGCTGTTGGTTACGGGATAAAGAAGCTCCAAATCATGATGACCATTGTCGATGATCTCGTTTCCGTCGATGATCTCATCGAGGAACGACTCACTGTCGAGCCTGCCAATGAGTACGTCCAGAGTTGCGACATTGTTGCCTTCAACAAGATTTAGATTTCAACTGTGGAATTACTTAAATATTTTGGTTTTGCAACTATCAAGTATTGTTTTTTAGGTTTGGCTTATTTTGAGAATGGACTGTGCGGATCATCAGGCCTATTTATCAAACCTGCATTTGTTATAAGAAATTCAGTAGATCCTTTCATCTGTTTAATCAATGTAGAACTTTCTTTAGGATTATTGGTTGCCTTAAATCTTTATTAATTATCTTTGAGTTTTTGTGGCTTGCAATTTTTATTCTCCTTTGTTGTATTTTGTTCAAAAATGTTGGCAGCTGTATCAATTTGTCACCAAATCCTAACTATTCATTACATCGCATTGTGGCAGCTGTATCAATTTAAATGCACAACCAGGCTTATCTTCCATCAGGTCATAAAATTGCATTAGGGCGTCAATTGTTTTGTTTTGATGGAAAAAAAGACTTGGAAGTTGTTTGATGTAGATCTTATATTATGCTGCTAAAACTTATTTTCATTTATTTTTGGGTTGGAAGAAAAAGAATTAATTGGTTATTTGTTTGTCTTTATTACTTCTAAAAGCAATAATTATTATTATTTAAAAATAATTTTTTATTTCTTCTGCTTATGAAAAAGCATTAAGAAAATGGGTGCTCCCTTCTTTTAATTTACAAACAAACACAAGAAGGAAGTTGTAGGGCTATTTCCAAGAGATATTTTTGGAACTTACTTTAAGGCAACTTTCGGATCGTCTGGTATTTCCGGTCATCCGAATAGATACTGAGCAGAAACTAATTAGGCACCTCTTGTTTTTAGTTTTTTTATGATGTTTTATTTGCAAAACTATGGAAAAATATTTTTGTTAGTGTGCCTGTGAAATAGGCAACTTTGAATTGGAAGACGAGCCCTTTTCTTTCCTTTTCTTTTTCTAAAATTAAAACATTAGAGAAGGGATTATAGGCTGCGCTATTAATGGGTCTGGGCTGACTCAAAAATGATTCTCAGTGAATTATGAGAATTATATGACACGAACATAAAAAAAAGAACCATATTTCTTTGTGAGATGCTCTCAAATTCTATTCATGGCTGCTGCAGCAATTCATCCCTCAGCAGCAGGCAGCAGCCTTGTGCCTCGTCGTCATCTTCCTCTTGCTGCTGCTGCATCCTTCGCCATTACCGAAAAAACACATCGATGCTTTAAACTTCACAGCAACAAATTCAGCAGCAGCAGCAGCAGCGATGCCCTCTTCTTTGCTTCTTCTTCTATCAACAATTCTCCACATCATGTGGCCGCCACGGCTGCGTCCCCTTTCGAATTCGACCTCTCCCCTCCTCCAATCGACCACGATCACGATCACGACCACCACTCCCTTGTAAGTCTGCTCAAAGCAATTAGTTACTACTAATCAATCGACTGATTCATGTTAATGTCTAATATTTATACCAAAAGATAGTTTCTTTCTTTTTAAGGAGAAAGGCAAAATTTGCATGAAATGTTTGAGCTTCAACTTAATTACTTGATTGATTCTCTTAATTCTGCAGCAAAATTGCATATAACCAGTACCCAAGTTGTTTTTATCGCCAATTTTACTTGAATGGTTGGTTACATGCGTGTGCAATGGAGTGCGCACTTCTGTAACAACAACAACAACAACAACAACAAGCCCTTTTTGAAAACTTTGGGATCGGATATATGAATCCTTCTATTTCCTTTCTGATTTGTTAAGGGTTGTCTCCTCGATGAAATTGACCGCTAAGGTTATATATTGACCGCCTCCATCCAAGTTCGATTAGGTCTGGCTCTGGCCCTCGTTGTGATATTAGCTACAATATTGTTACTTGTAAGAGATTGATAAATCTATTTCTTTAATCTATATGGCATGATTCATAATATTATAATCTCATGTACATGCCAACATGAGTCTTGAGAAATATACCTTGATACCATGATTTGAAGAATTTAGAATAAACCAATTCCGTTAATCTTTCTTGCCTACTCTATTTCCTTTAGAGTTTTCTTGATGGATAGAAAAACCAACTTAATTCACAAGTCTTGATTATGTGAATGCAATGACACCTTTATATAATTCTTCCATCAAGGAGTTATGGAAACTACAATGGGGAGTTATGGAAACTACCACGTGGAGTAATGGAAACTACCATGTGGTTTTAGAACACCCACTTTATTTTATTCCCAAAACTTTATATAATAGGATATAGTGTTATTAAGGTATTATATCTAACATTCTCTCACTTGACTCTAATCATCCTATTAAAGAAATAATATTGTTGCAACTATACTTTATGGCCAAATTAAATAGTTACACTTAACTAAGCAAGTATTCATTTTTTAGAATCTTCAAACATGTACATATAACTTTATAAGCAATTATTCAGAGTCCAATCTTTCATTGCTTCAATTAACAATAATCACATGACTTAAATTTATTGTGCATACCTTATTAGTCATGTACAAAATACTAACAATATCCATATGTCTAGACGTGCAAATATATAGATCATAGAAAATGATATACAACACTTAAATCCTTATTAGTCTCATATTTCTTACATAACCCAGAAATGAAATGACACATATATAATATTTTAGTCAATGAGTCAATAATTATGGACTCTACCTTTATGTGCTGAAAACCAAATGTGCTCATGAAATTGATCTATAATCTTAGAAATCTTATGTCGACATGTCTTTAATCGACTTTTTATATATTGTTGTTAGCAAACTTAGATTTGTCATAGTAGATGGTAAAGCCTTTAATATGTGTCAATTTCTTTAAGGCTTATGACAAATTTCTCAATCATAACACTTGTGAAAGCCTCATAGCAATATATAAATTTATTCTATTACTTTGCAATGATATTTTTCTATAATTTCATACTTAAATCTTTTTTTATTATCAAGGATATCTTTATTTCCAATGGCTCATCCAAATTATCCATATTTTGGACAAATTTAAGTTTTATGAGTTAGTTAATAACGGGAGTCGTCCTACCTTTATTTTTTATGTTCTTAAGAAGATAAAATAATTTCTCAAACTTTACGTACGAGAAAATTTACTCCCACCGAACACAAAATTCTTAAATTTTATCATTGGATACATATGCAAGGATCATAAGTAGGGATAACTTTATAATCAAGTCAATATATGCATCATTGTTATGATATCCTAAGTATATTAAAATAGACCAATGTCTACTTTTATTAGTAAATTCAACCTTCCTGTAGGTAGAGGTTGCTAAATGCATGAATCCACTAGTTACAATATATTAAGATTAGCAATTTAATATCAAAATAGAAATCTCTTTCCCTGTGAGCATAAGAAATATCTATTCTAACATTCTTTAAGCCATCTTAATCCAAGTAAAAGAAGAAGAAACTGCATAATAAGACTAGGAATATAATATGAGAGACAATTTCTTTTCCTTGCTAATAATTTATACAAGTTTCAAAACACTCCACATAGACTTAACAAGAGAAATATGGTTACAAAAGAAATGGAAAATTAAATAACAACTCAAAACAATTTTCAAGGGCTTTCTAATAATTTTCCTTTTCTCGTTTTATTAGAATTTGATAGCCTCAACGAACCTATTAAAAACTTGACGGGTTCTTCTCTTTCTCGCTACGCTATGCTCGCAACGGTCACCTTCGGCGACATCGGAGGCATGATGCCGGAGACCGGCCACTTCAAGTCGCCGTGACGCCATCGCCGAAAAATTCAAAGAGAAAGAAAGAAGAAAAAAATTCTTCTCTTATAAATCGACGGAGAATTCGATTTTGATTGGAATTTGGCCGAAATCAAACCAGCGGGCTTTGATACCAATTGTAAGAAATTGATAAATCTATTTTTTTAATCTATATGGCATGATTCATAGTATTATAATCTCATGTACATGCCAACATGAGTCTAGTGAAACATACTTTGATACCATGATTTGAAGAATAAGAATAAACCAATTCCATTGTTCTTTCTTGTCTACTCCATTTACTTTAGAGTTTTCTTGATGAATAGAAAAACCAACTTAATTTACAAGTCTTGATTATATAAAGGCAAGGACTCCTTTATATAATCCTTCCATCAAGGAGTTATCGAAACTACCATATGTTGTTGTAGGAACTACCAAGTAGTTGTAGAAACTACCAAGTGTTTTTAGAACCACCACTTTATTTTATGCCCAAAACTTTATATAATAGGATATAGAGACATTAAGGTATTATATCTAACACCCTTAACCTACACATTTATGCGCACATGAGCGCGCGCGTGATATTGTTTCCTGTAAGGCATATTGCAACATATATAATGCCGGCCAGTAACAGCACATGTATGCCCTTTTGTTATGTTTTAGAAGTTGAGGTTCAGTAAGAAATGCCAATAGTAAGGATTCTTACACATTATGCCATACAAGGTACTTTATATGCCACATATTACCCAAGAGAGAAATTCCAATCTAGTTCCAACTTAGTGTCGACTTCAAGAATTCAAGATTGATAGCATGTTATCGTGAAAACTTGTATACCATATGCTCTAAATGCTTGAGAAGGCATGTGCTAATTGCTTTACACATTTCATAGTTCAAATTGAGGTTTCTTAAGTGTCGATTTTGATTTTATTTCTTTTACAAAGTATATACAAGCCTTTCAACATAGTTCAACTTTTGGCCGACTTCAAAAGTTTGAGATAAAGGCTTGTTGTTGTTGTTGATAAGCCTTTTAACATTTTATGATTGATTTACAAATTAGGGTCAGCGATATATTATCCTTGATGTTTAATTTGACATTATTGTATTTGTATAATATTGTGATTTATAGTTTCTTACTTTCACAGTCTATTGCCGATTGTTTGAAAATATTTAATGTACCTTTCTTTGTGTGAAATTCCTATTTTTTTAGTTCACTGTGTTACTAGTTATCATAGCATTTCATTATTGGGTTACATAAAATCGTATGTTCATGAATTGTTATAAGCAAATTGAACTTTCTTTCACACAAAATTCAGTATACAGAGCGGCTCTTTTTATAGCCTTGTTACACAAGTATAGAAAGATATGAGAAAAACAATAAAATAAGAAAGTTACAAACAGATTCTAACAGATTTTGTTACAAACAGATTCTAACTAATCTGAGAAATATCTTACTGTTGAGTATTTCCAACACCCCCCCTCAAGTTGGTGTGTAGATGTCCATCATGCCCAACTTGCTTATGAGTCCCTCGAATACTGCTTTAAATAGTCCCTTTGTAAAGATATTTGCAGTTTGTTCTTTTGTCGGAATGTAGGGGATACAGATGGTACCGGTATCCAGTTTTTTCTTGATGAAGTGGCGGTCGAATTCAATATGTTTCGTTCTGTCATGTTGTATGGGGTTGTGTGCTATGCTGATGGCAGCTTTGTTGTCGCAGTATAGTTTTAGTGGCTGAGTTATAGGCTGCTTTATTTCCTGTAGTACCCGTTGAACCCACATAACTTCACAAATACCGTTGGCCATGGCTCGAAATTCTGCCTCCGCACTACTCCTTACCACGACACTTTGTTTTTTGCTCCGCCATGTAACTAGATTGCCCCACACGTACGTACAATACCCTGAAGTTGACTTCCTGTCTACAATGGAACCTGCCCAATCCGCGTCAGTGAATACTTCGACGCTGCGAGTCTCACCTTTTTTGAAGAATAAACCTCTTCCTGGTGCGCCCTTTAAATACTTCAAAACTCTATATGCGCATCAAGGTGCTCTTCTTGAGGTGAGTGCATAAATTGGTTTATCATACTCACTGCAAAGGTGATATCGGGACGTGTGTGTGAGAGATAGATCAATTTTCCCACCAACCTCTGGTATTGTGGAATGTCCACTGACGGCCTCTGTGTAAATTCTCCGAGCTTTTTATTCGGATCTATCGGTGTCTCCGCAGGTTTGTAGTTTGTCATCTCTATTTCTTTAAGAAGATCGAAAACATATTTCCGTTGAGACACGACAATACCTTTCTTACTTCGAGCAATTTCCATACCTAAGAAATACTTCAATTCTTCCAATTCTTTTACTTTGAACTCCTTGGCGAGACTTCCTTTTAACTGGTGGACCTCTTCCTCGTCATCTCATGTAACAATGATGTCATCAACGTAAACAATTAGTATTGTAATTTTTCCATGTCTCGAGACTCTGTAGAACATGGTGTGATCTGCCTAAGCCTGATTGTATCCTTGCCCTTTCACAAACTAATAGAAACGTTCGAACCAAGCTCGTGGAGATTGTTTAAGACCGTAAAGTGATCTTTTCAATCTGCACGCTTTGGAGCCGAACCCTTTTTCAAACCCGGCGGAGGTTCCATGTACACTTCTTCGTCCAGGTCTCCATTCAAAAACGCATTCTTCACATCTAGTCGTTGAAGTCGCCA
This sequence comes from Agapanthus africanus, assembly GCA_030015575.1. Taxonomy (NCBI): domain Eukaryota; kingdom Viridiplantae; phylum Streptophyta; class Magnoliopsida; order Asparagales; family Amaryllidaceae; genus Agapanthus; species Agapanthus africanus. The sequence continues at coordinate 750,281,132 of JASDDO010000022.1, read as the reverse complement.
ATCGATATTTACTGCAACTGACAGCAAGATCCAGATCGTGTTTAACTTAGCCACATATGCAAAAGTCTCCGTGTAGTCGATTCCGTATGTTTGAGTGAACCCTTTAGCAACGAGCCTCGCCTTATATCGTTCTAGGGTTCCATCTGCACGAAACTTTGGTGTGAATACCCATTTGCATCCTACAGTATTCTTTCCTCTCGGCAGCTCCTCCATGTTCCAAGTCTGATTTTTCTCAAGTGCATTCATCTCCTCGAAATTGCCTTTCTCTACTCTGGAGCTCTCAGAGCATCCTGTACAGTTTTTGGAATCTCCACAGCAGACACATTAGAGGTAAAGGCTGAAAAATTGGGTGAGAGATTATTTGAGGAAACAAATTTTGATATTGGATACAAGGGACGACTTGTACATGACCTTGTGGACTTTCGGAGGGCTATGTGAAGATCCAGCTCACTGTGATCCGGTTCTGTTCTCGAGTCAGATTCTTGGTGGGGCTGGACAGAGTCGGTCTCTGCTTGTGGAGAAGGATCTATCTCAATTAAATACTCCTGTTGCGTTTTTTCCAGACCTGTTTCATGTTGTTTCCTTTTGTAAGTTTTAATTTCCATATCAGCTTCTGGTGGATTTAAATCCACGGGGCACATTGTTTTAGGAGTCGGTGGTGTGTTCCTATTTTTATGGGATTTTTCCGGATTTTCTAATAAAGGAACCGAGTTTTCGACAGACATATTTTTTGAGTTTTCAAGGATCTTTTTTGGAGTGTCCAGTGAATTTTCACTGTTTTGGTTTGCCAGGTGTTCAAAAGACTGGTCTAAAATGTCTTGATTTAAAAAATCTAGATCTTATGAATTTGTATGTGGGATTAAGTTGGGTATTTTTGGGAGATTATTTTTTATGGAAACCGTGTCTTCACTATTTGTTTCCCCCTGAAGAGGAGGCTTAAAAAAGATTTATTTTCAAAAAACAACACATCCATTGTGATAAATATTTTATTTGATAAAGGATCAAAGCATTTATACCCTCTTTGATTTGTGGAGTAGCCAATGAAAACACATTTTTTCGATTTTGGATCAAGTTTGCCCCTAGTGGGGTCGTGATCGTGAACAAACACGGTACAACCAAAATTTTTTAAAGGCAGATCCGAGATTGCAAGACGGTTTTGAGGGTAAAGGGATTTTAACAAGGCAACATGCTTTTTAAAATTGAGAATTTTCGAGGGCATTCTATTAATAAGATAGGTTGCTGTTAAAATTGCTTCATTCCATAATATTTTTGGAATATGGTTGGTGAATAATAATACCCTAGTAATTTCAAGAATTGTTTATTTTTTCTTTCAGCCACACCGTTTTGTTGCGGTGTGTTAATGCAAGAACTTTGGTGAATGATGCCTTTCTTTGCAGAAAAATCTCTTAAGGTTTCATTAAAAAATTCTCGTCCATTGTCACTTCGAAAATTCTGAATTTTTGTGTTAAACTGTGTTTCAACCATGGCATAAAAGGTTTTGAAAACTTGTTCAATTTCTGATTTCTTCTTTAGCAAAAACACCCAAAGGACTCTAGTATGATCATCAATAAACGAAACAAACCATTTTTTCCCGAAAACAGATAAAACGCGGGATGATCCCCAAATGTCACTATGGATTAAGGCAAACGGTGCTGAAGGTTTATAGGGTCGAGGTGGATAAATTGTCCTTTTGTGTTTGGCAAAAGCACATACTTCATATTGAAATTGAGAAGGATTTTTATTCCGAAATAATTTTGGAAACAAATACTGCATATAATGGAAACTAGGATGACCTAGACGAAAATGTAACATAATTAATTCATTGTCATGAGAAACAAATATGGATTGAGAACACAAACTAGATGCAGACTTATTGAGATGCGATCTTTCTTCAAGCAAGTAGAGACCTCCACTGGTCCTAGCATTGCCAATCATCGTCCCCGAGTCCAGAACCTGAATTTCACAATGAGAGGACATGAATTTAACTTGACACTTAAGGTCTTGAGTTAGCTTTATAATGGAAATCAGATTGCAGGAAAGCTTTGAAACATGTAAAACATTAAGAAGGGTTAAGGAAGGAGAGATTGTGATGGTTCCTTGGCCGGCTATGGCAGAATACGAACCATCTGCAATTTTGACCCTTTTGTTTCCTGCATAGGGGGTGTAAGTTGAAAATAATGTGAAGCAACTGGTCATGTGATCAGTTGCTCCAGAGTCAAGAATCCAAGGAAGTTGATTGATACATGAAAAAGAGATAGGTTGATTGTTATCGATTTGGGCTAAAGAACAGGAGGGTTGTGTTGACGGGTCTGCGGTGGAGTTAAAGAACTTGTACAGATGCCCCAGTTGTTCCTTTGTGAATGGAGGCGATCCTGAGTTGATTCTTGACTCCTGAGAACCATCGGACTCGATCTGCAAAGCCTGCTTTTGTAAAGGACTCTGGCTGGTGTTTCGATCCGCTTGAGTTCCGGACCTGTATGTTGGTTGATACACGGAGGATACTTCAGTCTCTGTGATGGAGGACATTATGGCTGGAAAAAAAAGGAACTGGGATTTCTTTTGATTGAGCAAAAATGGTGATTTTTTTTATTTTTGGAGAAAGTTTAACCGCTCTGATACCATATAAACGAATTGAACTTTCTTTTACACAAAATTCAGTATACAGAGAGGCTCTTTTTATAGCCTTGTTACACAAGTATAGGAAGATACGAGAAAAACAATAAAATAAGGAAGTTACAAACAGATTCTGTTACAAACAGATTCTAACAGATTCTAACTAATCTGAGAAATATCTTACCGTTGACTATTTCTAACAATTGTGCAAACTTCAGTTTCTAGTTATGTAATGTAGCTTTTCCTGTATTCTAACTAATCCGTTTTGTTATATATCTCCTAGGAACTCATGATGACTACAGGAGCATCTGTGAGTGAGGACCTGGCTATTGATGCCGCACTTAATGGCATTGCAGTAAGTTTTTTGTGTGTACAGTATATTAATTAGTTAAGATGAACGTATCGCTATTGGTGTTTTTCTTTTCAAGTGATATGAAACTCTTAATACATAAAACAAGATGTTCGTTAATTTTTCTGGATAGAAGTTTAAAATTTTTGCCCATGTGCCTTCATTCTAATAATTGCTTTATTTAATGATTTGTTTTAAACACAAGGAAAAAACATTGCTGATTTTGGTGTGTTTTTCAATCCTAGAAACCTGTGACTTGGAAAATCAACCTTTAATCAAAACAAAATTTACTGAAGGGAAAGTCCTTAGTAATTGACACTAAAATTGGACATGGAATTATGGTAATGACACAATGCCGACACAAAACAAAACTATATACACATAAACGTACATGTGTGCACATGCGTGTTAGTGTCTGTACGTGTTCATGCATGTGTAAACGATAAAATGCACACCAATTTTTTTAGTTTTTACGGCATGTTTTATTAAGCAGAAGCCAACAATCTAGAACCTTAATGATTAAAAAAAATCTATTCTTAACCAAGTACTCAAATTAAACATAAGAAATACAGAAGTTCAATTCAGCCACCCTAATACGGTAGCATGATGCCCCTGGTTAGGTAATACAAAAATAGTGTTCGGCTTATGTCAAATGTTCTTGTTTTATGTTTAGTGAAACTAGACATGTCCCCTACATGTCCTACACGCGGTTCCTGTTTTTTATAGTGAAAGTCAACACATTTCAGATACATTCTTTATTTCTTTTTGTTATTTTCAATGCCACAGGACTTTGTTGTGTTTGGCATGTGCTGGCAAGTGTTCCTTCCAAGATTCATGCGACATAGATACCAGAATCCATTTGAAGTTTTATTTGCTTCATAGTTTTTTCCGTTTGGTTTGTGAAGGGTTTTGGAATTTCTGTTGTTCACATTTAAAACTTCTTATAGCTAATTATCTTCATTCTTTTAGGGTTCCATATCCACTATTGCAATAACTGTTTATGATCACTGTGTATGAGAGCCATTTAAAATCCTTTACATTACCGTTTTTGGCCATCTCCTGTCACATATTATTTCATGACTTAAAACCTTTTATATTATTCTTATGTCTATTACGCTTCTTAAAAAGCGCCCATACTTCTCCGGTGCCGAGCTTCTGAATCCAAAAAACACCAGGCTTAAGAAGTCTCCTGCCCAACCACACTAGGCATACATTTGTAATATATAACATCAAACTAGATGATTCCTAATTTGTTAATAGTAATAAATCGACTAGGTTTCAAAGCAAATTTATTTTTTCCACCATACTATTCTTGCAACAAACAGATGGTAGACAAGTTCTCATAGAGCCCAAATGAAGCCATTTTATACTTTAGATACGGTTAATGTTTGGGGAAGCTCAGCCAGGAAAAAAATTTGACCGTATAGGTATCAATTATGAACTATCAAACTACACTTCTGATAAGGTTGCAGGTTTCAGGCACTGCACAAGTATCTTGGGAAGTTACTAAGCTCATCCAAAAAGTTCTTGTGACCCTAATTGATTAAGTGCTAGGATTTTAGTGCCAGATCTTGATTACCTTTGTCGCTCCATCCATAGATTCACTCAGTCAGTGTGTTCTCTCTTACCGCAGAGAATTATTTCCTATGTTGTTAATGAGTTAATCGTTATACGAAATGCTTGTGAAAGGTTTTCCATATAAGACATTTTAACCAGTAATATTACATCACCAACTGGGATATAATGTCTCGATTTCTTATATATGCTTTAGTACAAATACCCAAATTTAATAGTATTGTTGTTTTGATTACATTCATGGTGTGTATATGTCTAGGTTGTGGACCGCTCGCATTTGGCCACATCAGAGGTATCACTCTTTGGTCAAAGTCCAATGCATCGTGCAAATTAAATGTTATTTTCTGGATTATGTTGTCACAGAATATGTAATTTCTCCGTGTTATGCTTCTTAGAGTAATACTTTACCTACCAGCTTGAAATCCTACAACAATCTACCCAAGAAACAAAATGGTGAGAACCATAACACCCAGATACTAGTGCCAAACAAGTGGGTCCATGGTGTTTGCCTCTTAGGTAGATTGTTGTAGGATTTCAAGCCCGGTAGGTTAAGCATTTTTCTGTTTATACAAAGAAACTCGTCTTTGTGGGGATTTCATTTTTCTTGTTTAAAAGAATCTCATCTGGAATTTCATTTTCGGATTCTTTGATCTCCTCATTTAATATGATAACGTTATTTGCATATCTCTATGTGCTTCTGATTTTCTTAGTTGATGGAATACATGTGTATTATAATTTATAAGACGTCTCTCTCGTATTCTCTTGTCAATTTATGTATATGTAAATATAGAGAACAAATTCGACTTTAAGAAAATTTTCAGAGTGTCGGATAAATAGTAATCTACTATCCATCACAATTTGGATGGTCCTTTGCAAGATTCTATGCATATTTTAACTGACCTGTTAGATATTCATCCTTCTATTCTTTCTATCTTTTGGTGCTATTTGTTTTCTGGTTTTCTCAAACATTCTTTAAAATTCTCCAATAGGCTGGAGCATCCTTACACCATGGTTTTAAATATTAGCCGATCCTGATCCGAGATGGACAACCGATCCCAAAAATGTCCGTCTGAATCCCAATACCAAGATTTATATCGACATTTCTAACCTTGTTGATTGGTTCACCAATTGATTATTGCGGTTTTATTAATAAGTTTATTACTAGGTCAAGAAATTTAATAGGTTATTGGTTTATTTAAAATCATCAATTACTTAAAAATATATCAAAATATTTATGGATATCTATACAACATATTTGACAGAGCAGTCTAGACACCATTAATTAGTTAGAGATATGCCCATTATTTTTTTTTACAAAATGTTTATAGTTATTACCATTTTTTTCAATTATTAGAAATTCGTTTAGTTAAATGATAAATAATCCAATATTCCAATCCGAGATGGCCGATGTACAAGATGGCTGAATCCAATCCCAGAAATGATCGTCGATATCGGTACTCTACCGAGATCTTGAACTTTACTTTCCACTTTGCTGAGCTACTTCATTTGCACTAAAAGACATCACTGATGCACTATTCTTTAATGTAAGCATCCTTGTTATTATATTTGCATACAACTTTCTTTGTCTCTCTATTCTGATATTTAGTGGTGATGCACTGTCTTATTCTGTTGTTGGTAACAAAGGCATTCTTGTTTCTGGTATGAACGCATTCTCTTTGTTAAAATGGTAGCATCTTCATTTATCTTAATTTTTAGAAATTGAAAAACAATCTGCAATCTGCAATTTCCCTTTCTTCATCGCTCATATATTCATTCTGCTGTCTGAAGTTATGGTTTCGTCGCGCATTTAGTTACTGGGGACGATCGGATTCAGTTTCTACACAACCAAACCACAGCAAAGTTTGTAGTTCTAATCTGCCAGTGGCTCGACCAATGCAATTATCGAGTCAAACTTTTCAAATATGCAGGGATGCGACACTGTTTTTGTAACCCCAACTGCTCGAACAATTGATATTGCCCATGCTTGGATTATGGTTTGGTCCTTAAATGCTGTTATTATATCATTATTCATTTTTTTTTATCAATACCACATTTAAAGAGAATTTTGCGACAACCTTGAAGTATTTTTTGTTTCAGAAAAATGCTGTAATGTTGCTTGTCTCTCCTGGCACCTGCACAAGCATATCTACTCCAGAAGTAAGTTAGCAATGGAACCAAATAACTGAAGAGCAGCTCATTCATTAAAAAAAATGCTGTTCTGATGTTCTAAATTTTTATATGCAAGCATGCATGCATTTTTGTTTCCTTAGTCTGGTACATTAATATAAACCCTTGTATAGTTATGACTTGTCACATTGAGTTACCTTTCTTACCAGCATACTTCACATTCGATCAAAATATCACAAATTTGAGCTATCAATTATTACGATACAAGGTTCATTAATTTGTAAAGCAAGTACCAAAAGATGTATTTCTCAGGAAAAAAAAGTACTGAAAGATGTTTATACAAAGCTGCCATCACATAGGCATGGTCACTGAATTCTTCATAACTTCATGATGTCTTGGCTGAGATTGTTGAGATCATAAAAGGCAATATTGATCAAATAAAAGAAATGAACTGAAGCTGTCCTGAGAAGAGCAGTTCTTCCGAGAATCACAATATATGCTGTAAGTTGGTCACTAGATCCCTTGGGTTTAAGAATGCGAAGAAGAAAAGGCGACCTTTCTAGAAATCAGCTAGATCTATATAGCTTTCAATTATTTTTTAGGAGCAATTATTTTTTAGGAGTACAGCGTGGTGTAGCCACAAGTGACTTAACTTCAAAGAGAGTTGCAGTTAGCTATTTTATTTACATACTTCTAGTTCGGCAATAAATTATCTTTTCTTGAACTTCAATGATCTATGATGTTCAATTTCTGCACTTCATAAATCTTCCAATTACAATGGCAACTTAAATGTTATAGAACATCAATATTAACTGGGCTTATATATGGGAAACCAGACTACCTTATTTTCTCCATTATAGAAAAGCTTTCTTAAACTCTCCCAAAACCTTGTACTAAACTGCACAGTATGATGCGAACTGGGGCTTTATCCAATTTGGTTTACCAGAAAGTAGGTTAAAAAGAGCCAAAGTGGGGCTTCAACTTGAAGGCTTCAAGCGAATTAAGTGTTGTATGGATTTTATAGTACAGCTTTACACAAGTTCCCCGTGACCAGTTTCCGCTTAAACGGGGTTTATAGAGGACCCAATTATTTGCGACTACTCATTGATGGATTGTTTTTTAGGAATTTTTGGGGCTTTTAGATCTGGTTTCTGTTTGGGAACACTTTGGGACTTTTCATCAGATTTATTTTGATTGTTTTTTTAATAAAAATTATGATATATATATATATATATATATATATATATATGATTTTGTGAATGGTTCGCTGCTGCAATTTCTTGGACCAAGTGTGTGATATGCGCTCTACTTTATGATATAAAGGGTTGAAATGCATAAAAAGTCAACCTAGTGTTAATTTCGTATTAAATCAACGAAATTAAGTAGAAAGAAATTAGCTTCAAATCCTTCTATTTTTTTAATAAAAAAATTCTTTCCATACACACACAAAATGACAAACACATATATACATCTGTCATGTACGTATATATATCCTTGTCCTTCTGTCCTAATGTTTACAAATTCGCCATGTCCCTTGTCAATGTCATGCCATATCGTATATCCGTGTCTGTCTATACTTCGTAGCGTATCATTTATGTTTGTAAAAGTTATACTAGTTTGATGTTTTCTTCATTGCTGCTTGTTCAGAGATTTTTTTTATAGAATGAATATCATATGCAAAAGTTATCAATGCTTTAGGATTTAAAGTTCACATATCTTGTTGGGAATCTCTTGGATATAGGTATATATTTTACGCTGATAAATTAGAAGTTCATGACATCACTCAGCAGACCAGCTTCTTTGTGCTTGCTGGATCTAAAAGTAACCAAGTAAATGCATCTGTCTCATGTTTTTCAACTTTCTGCCATTTGTTAAAGATAAATTTGTCTGAATTTTCTTTATTGTGAATTTCATAGGTAATGAAAGCTTTAAAGCTTGATGATCTTATAGGACAGCCTTATGGCACACATCGACATTAGTCTGTAAGCAGCAACTATGTTCTTCCTTTGTCTTTCTTATTTCCTTTTTTCTTTCACCATCCTTTTTTAATTCATCAATTAGCTCCTATCACAAATAGGGGGGAAACGAATTCTAGTTTTTAATTAAACTTTTGGAATATATGGTTTTTAATCATGGAGGCATATTATAGAATGCTAAGGTATGCTTTCTTTCATGGGATGACAAGCAACTAGTATGTAAAATCAAAAATGGAATATACATTTAGAGATAAAGTGTTACAAGATGAAAAAGAGAACATAGACGAAAAACTAATATTATGAGGTATACATGTCTAGGTGTGCCAAGAAAAAATTATGGGTTACCCTTAAAAGTTGCTGGGGGGTATGAGTGGGCAAAAGGTAAATTAAGCCTAAGGAGCATTTTGTAAGGTGCGCCAAAAGGATAGGGAAATTGATAAATGTATAACTTAGCATACACAAATAAGAAGGTAATTGGTGGGTTTTAAATCTAAAAGTTAGGCAATTCTGTATAAGTTGGAAGCTCAGAACATAGAGAATTATATATAAGGCTATAAGCATCCAACTAAGGTACCGAACACCTATGTAAACCTGCCATTAAATTATAGCAGAAAATATTATCAACAAAAAAGGATAACATGTATTGTTTGACAAATCATACAAGATATCCAAATACATATATTCATATGACCTTCTCAATCCAGTTCACCCGTTTCATTGGCACACAAAGGGGCTGATCCTGTCACAGAGTCTCTATTCACTCCATTATAATCTTCTTACGGCCCACTTCGAGAGAATCCTTCCTGCTATTGCAATATATTTAACTCCTGTCTGACTAGCTCATAAATTAAAATTGTCAGAGTCAGATATATATCTACCATACAAAAAATATATATTACCAGATGTCTGTTCCCTGAAGATAGACTGCACTTTACTCTATACATTTTTTTCCGTTTATCCTGTAAATGAATTTAGTGTATGAAACCAATAACAATGGATGATGTCTGTGGGCCCAATAGCTTTCCGAACAAGGGAAAAGGAAGGTACGGCTTTCTCTCTTCTCTCTGAGGCTATCCTATTCTTGGGTTGAATTGATTGTGGGAAGGGCTTACATAAGATTGTTGACAGAGGTTACAGAGATGGGATATGGTCTCTTTAATATGTTTATTTATTTCTGGAAGAAAAAACTGGCTAAAAGTCTGTCTCATTAAATTAAATTATCTTTGTACATGACACATAAAGGCAAAACTCTGCCCATGTTACATGAAAAAAGCCCCAACTTGAAACTAATTAATCTATATGAAGTATTAAGGAAAAATTTAGAAAATGGAAATATCGTTAAGGCTTAGGCAATAGAGTGAATAATGACATGGCAAAACTGTAATGCATTAAACTTGCAGACAGGCAATTCTTTATTTTCAAATAAACAATATTCTAATCAATAAACTTGACATAAAGACACTAGTTTAAATAAAGAAGTGCCTATACCAGTATACAATATTTGTCTCCAAGAAAGTTTTCTGTGTCTTTTACATTATATATGGATTCTGCTTAGTATTTTAGTAGTTACTGTAATATTTATAGTCATTGTAGTCCATTTCATTTTTTTCATACTCCTAGAAAAGAATATTTAGCTTCATCTCCCTCGTTCATGAAGTGCCTTCGCCCTAGTGCATGTTAGGCCTGATGCACTTTGTTTGCACCTTGTGATTTGCCTGTTTATGGTAAGCTCTGTTCTAGGAATGACTTCAGAATTCATTTAGCGTTTATTTTACATTGAGCAGAAAACATCATGCAACAGATATTCTCAAGCATGAAATATTTCTTATACTTACCATAAACGTAAAAGTTCCTGTAATATAATCTGTCAGACTCAAATATTATTTGCTTGTGAGACAGCCTTTGCTCTCTATTGGTTTGTAATGGCTACTAATCTAACAAATATTCTATAACAAAGAAAATAAGGAATCCATTTTTTGAGGCGAAGACTAGATGCAGTGACGATTGACGGCTATCAGCATTTTTCACTAAACTGCCTCAAACTCAATTTATTTATAAGTGTAGTAAACGCCTTAAACTGCTGCATTTAAGGGTATCCTAGTGATTTTTTTAGGAAAAAAACAATGTTTTATGAAGTTTACAGCAACCAAATAATTTTTTTTTACTTTGAAGGTAGTTTAGTGAAAATTAGCATTTAAAGGTATTTTAGTATAATTTAGCCCGTTTCTGTAATGCTCTTTGATGCTTGCCCAACTTGCTTCTTGATTTTACAATTGGTCTTGCAGCTGTAAAGTAAATGGAACATGATGTTATTTTAGTCAGAGGCACTTCTTAAAAGCAGAAGTTTACTTGTGTTGAAGGTGAATGGGATGCCAGTAACCGTTGGTGTTGGAAGTGTTCTGTTCAGAGACGGGTTCTCATTTTTGTTGTCACCGTCTTCTTCAGGGGAAGTTTGGAATGAACTTTTAAGCCTCGGTGCCATCCCAGTGGATTCTAATGCATGGGAAAGACCAAGAGTTTTCCAAGGTCATGTTTCCTTCCATAGTAAATTTAAGGCTTAATTACATCAAACTATAAAAACTATACCCATTTTTCACTAAACTACCAAAAAGTTTTAAAAAGAAAATAATAAAAAACTTCATTTTAGCACTATTTATTTTTCACTAAACTACCATACCATTGTTTTACAAATTTCGTTGATGCCATTATGCTGGTTAAGTAAAATATCATTATAGTTCACTAAAAAACGGTCACTGTAAATATGAAACTAATTTCTTTTAATTTACAATGTTTTTTTAGTTTAGTGAAATTCAAGCATAACTTTTTGGTAGTTTAGTGAAAGTATGTCTAAATTTATTGATGCTTTGACTACTGTGGGTTTGAATTTCTTTGGTTCTGCTGACTTGGAGTAATGGAAATAAACAAAATGATTACACCAGCAGATATTTGTTGAATTTTTCTTGACTTTTTTTGTGGACACTACTGGTTTATCTATAATTCCAGGCTCATCATGTTTTTGAATTTTCATTTACGAAATTTGTGCTCTTGCACTTTAGTGTTGCTCCATTCATCGGCAATTAACTCGTACGAAATCTGTTTTATTTTTCCCAACACTACAGAAATCAAGTAGTGTGTATTGTCTAAAGATACTAAACAAAGTCACATAGTTAATCCATTGCAATTATTAATCACCACAGAATGTTTTTGTTCTCATTATTGACATGTGAATCTAGTACAGCCCCCCCCCCCCCCCCCCCAACACACACACACACAAACCAAAGAAAAAAAGAAAGGAAAAGAAAAACACCCCATCTCAACCCAACACACAAACACGAAGGTACATCTCTTTGCTATAATTTTAAACTGGCTTGTTCAGTCTACTGATGGGTTTTATCCTAACGAATAAACTAATAAAAAGATACTGAATTAGTCAGTAAGGATATTAATATTAAAAAAAAAGTCATGAGAAACCACCGTGAGTGCACATATATGCTCATACATTCACACGTGAGATAAAGCCCAAAGTTCATTACAAGCCGAAGAGCCACAGTTTATAGTCATGGTTACATATATGTTGTGCACACAAACATGGATATCAATCAACCAAAGCTACAATATAAACCAAAGATTTAGTTTGGGGAAAATCGTTTCTAGACGCTACATTAAATTTTGATTTATTTTTAAACCCACGTGGTTTCAAAAACGCTAAAAAACCCAAAATACGAATATCTATTTATTTTTAGAGCCAGGGCCCACCATTAGGCTATGTATTTAAGTATATGATACATTCTTTCACTTAAGTGACAATTTGCCCTTCATCTTCCTCCGGATCCCATTTAACATCATTCTAAATAAATGTAAGACTGCTCCAAATTCTTATGCATTTGCGACAGCCATGGAATGCTCGAGAGAACTCAACAATCCAATTAAGTAAGGTTCGAGGTTTCGAACGGCCGAGACCACCGATACGTGATGGTTTTGTATCGGTTTCGGTGGAAATCGATACGAAACCCGAAACCGATACGAAACCAACCATACAATATCGTTTCGGTTGAAATCTTTAAAAACTTATTTTTTATACCATTTTTACAATCATTGTGATCATTGCATGTCTTCGTTGTTAGAAAACCGCAAAAAAGTAAACTCAAACCCTATATTAATACTTATCTAAATACATTTTTCAATATGTTTTGCATTATGATTGGATTTTTAAACACTAAAATTATTGTCTTGTAATATAAAACCATAAATTTAAGTATTTAATATATCTACACTTATGTATGTTGTATTACCGTCGAAACCGAAGCCCGAACCGAGATTAGCGAAACTAACTGAAACCCAGCGATACTATAAAATCATGCGAGACCGCGATCAAAACTGAAACCGAGTTCTTGAACCTTGCAATTAAGTCATTTAAGACAATGATTTGGGACTTGCTTTCATTGAAAGAATAAATTAGAGCTTTTGTATATTTCCTCGATTAAAATCTAATATGACAAATCTTGGATACATTATAATGGATAGCAATTGAAATATGATAATGGAGAATTTTGATGATTATGTATTTAGGTTCACTTTGATTTCTCAAAGAAAATAAACGGAAGTCATGATCAAATCTTAACAATTTTTATGCAGTAGGTTTAAGCCGACTCTTTTAAAAAAACTAGACAAATGTCGAAATCTATGGAGATCTTTGCTACCAATTTGATGAAAATATCTTTCATATAAAGAAAGGTTGGTTTGTAAAAATAAAATGACAATAAAGATCTTTCAAACTTGTTCGAAATTGATTTAGGGAATGTTGAAGGGGTTCATAAAAAGGGTTTTTAGAGGAAAAAGAAAAGAAAAATGGTGTATTAATTTTCAATATGTCTTTCATATAATATGTCTTTCACAATCGATGCCGATAGCGTTTGGTGGACGTACATGAGACTGAGTTTCGGATTAGGATTCAGTTAGGGTTGATGTAGAGATGAGGTTGTTGAAGCAGCCGAGGTTGACAAAAAATGTAGATTTAGGTTTAGGTTTCAAAGTATGTCCTATATTGAAGATGAGGGTAATCTTGGTATATTCAAAAGATTATCGTATTTTACACAGGTATATGTATAAAATGAAAGTATATTGGGCTTAAAAGAAACTCTGCAAGAGGTATTGGGCTTTCTGATGTTTATGTGACATTGTGGGTTTAAAAGAAAATCAGTCCCAAATAGTGGGTTTAGAAACTGTTTTCCCTTTAGTTTGTTTAAACAAGTTTATAATTATCTACTACTGCAACACATTTATACACAAACATATCGATGAAGGCAAGACTCTTGATTTTGTGTATACAGGAAGACCCGCCCCTGGTACGGAGCTTACTTGTGACTTCAATGTACTAGAGGCTGGTCTAGGGGAAGCTGCCTCAGTAGATAAAGGTACATACCTTGGTCCATTTTAAAAAGGCTAAATTTCATTAAAATACCACGACTCATCAGTACTTTTCAGATAAATACCAAAACTACAAAAATTGCAGGAAAAAAGAAGAATGCCATATGTTAAACAGTTCTGTTTTTCAGTTTGCTCTTCAATTTAATACCATACAAACAATTGCAATTGAAAAAAACGGTGTTGAAAGTCTTAGAACTTAAATGTATTTATTTTCAACTGAAGTTTTTTAAAATTAATTTTTTAGTTTTATTTTTTAGAAAGACAGATTGTAGGTGGGTTAAATTAATCCCCCTTATTTTTCCTTCCGACTTTACTCCAAATTGTGAACTCTTTGCCACAATTCTCATGCTTTACTAATTCCTCCTTCCTTTATGTAAGAAGCCTATGGTATGTACGTACAACTTCGAAGCATATGGTATTTATCTGAAAATGTGATAGTTTTAGTGGTATTTCACAAAACAATAGTCATGATCATCCATCACATCAGCATATGTGCTAAGAACTTATTTTACTTATCAATTTATCAAGATTTATTATATTGGCATTTGTTTGCTCCTCTGGGTGCCTATAAAGGGCAAGAGACTATATCCAGGCTTATAACTTATGACGGTGTCAAGCAAAAGCTATGGGGAATTCAATTATCAGGCCCAGCGGAACCTGGCAGCGCCATTGCTATGGCAGAAGACAGCGAAAAGGTCACCACCTTTCTTTCCTGTTTTCATTTTTAGGTAAATTATACCAAAATACCATGCAGTTTCACCATTTTTCGACATCAAGGCCATGAACTTAACAAATTACATTTGCCCTAAGTATCAGGCACACAACCGTTAATGTAAAAGTCGTGCGACCGCCGGGTGACCAATATATTACTAAATCGTTGTATATTCTTTAAAATTCATTTCCCCCTCGCTTTACTTCCATTTCATCTCATTGTTTTCATGCCTCTACTCTGATCAGTCTGTAATTAGAAAGAAAAGAATTAGAAGTAGAGAAAATGATAAATAAGTTATTAAAGAATCTATGAGGATATACTGGTCACACGACAATCACGTGACTACAATTACGAATTAGGAGAGAATTATGACAGGAATGTATTTAATATCTTTAATGGAACTTAAATTTATGGCTTCTATTCATGTTCCTCAAAGAAGTCTTCTAAATTTCGTGATACTTATCTTATTAATTGTGGAAGTTTATAAATTTCATTTTAATCGGCCTAAAACTAATGATGAAATTTCAACCGATCAAAAGCAGGTCGGGGTTCTCACAAGCTATTCGGTTAGAAGAAACTACGGCGAACATTTTGGACTAGGCTACGTCAAGAGGCAAGTTGGCCTTGGTGAACAAGCGTGCATTGGAGATGTTGTGGGGACTCTTGTACATGTTCTATTCTTGAGCCATTCCCCTTCATAACTAGATTTTTCCTCGTTGGAGTTAGCAATGGATGTCATCGGATAAGCTTTTTTGCCTTCCAGTTTATATTTATCTTCATAAGATAAGATGTGAGTGTCCATGATTGTAGGGTTTATGGTTTTATCAGCAGCATTCCTTGATTGAATGGGCACATTTTTATTTTCTCGACTGCAAAGTTTCTAGACCTAAGAGATCATGAAGCTGTATAAGTTTGTAGTTGAGGGAAATGTTGAGTATTCAATTTGGAATCTCTCGCTACTGATAGAATTTTAGTCTAGAGTTTCAAACCAAAATTACCTCTGGAAGGGTCTATACCTCTTAATTTTTTATTTGGGTGTGTGATTTCATAAAGCATCATCAAACTTTCAAGTTTTTTGAGACGACTTTAAGAGCCCTGCAGGCCCCTATCTAAAGTGCTCTTACCCAGAGATGGGTAGGGTCTAAGGGTGATTTTGCAATACAATCCTTAGGCCTCACCCGTCTTTGGGTGAGGCCACTGCATGGAGGGGCATGCAGGGACATTGGAAGCCCCGTTTTCTCTTTTAAGGTAGCATTACTGAACTTTAAAATTGCCATAAACTCTCACTTGACGGGTATTTTTGATGGGTGTTTTTGTAAGGACGTTTTTTCTTTAAAATGTCATATTCAGTTTATTTTGATCCATTCAATCCATGTATAAGACCATTATGGGGTTATTTAATCAATTATTCATGTCTTGAGCGTTGAAAAAATTAATATTTTTTTCATACACTATTGCTATTCAAAGAGAGTTTATGGTATTTTTAAAGTTAAATGGTGTTATCTCAAAAATCCTAAAAGTAAGTTCGATGTTTTATAAATTTTGTCCTAATTTATATTCATTTTAGAGAGATAAAAAGAGAGAGAAGGAAAGTAGTTGTTAGAAAAGGGAAAAATTAGAAACC
Organism: Agapanthus africanus; assembly: GCA_030015575.1. Lineage (NCBI taxonomy): Eukaryota > Viridiplantae > Streptophyta > Magnoliopsida > Asparagales > Amaryllidaceae > Agapanthus > Agapanthus africanus. Next base: position 750,264,729 of record JASDDO010000022.1, on the reverse strand, counting down.
AGACAAGTCTTAGGATAAGGAAAGCTCTAATTTTTCTAATCCCTCCTAAGTTTAGTAAACCTATCAAGTGGCTCAAAAAGAAGAAAGAACATATTTATTAAGAAACAAAGTCGACAACAAGTTGGGATTCATTACAAGTCCTTATTTTTTTGGCTTAAATGTAACAAACTTTCTTATGGTTTTAGTCCGTAGCAAACAACTATCCTATATTTAAAAAAACAGATAAATACCTTATAAAATGGTGCCCGTTAGTATTAACAATCCACATCATCGCCGCGTTAGCATTAGCCATCGCGTCATCATAAAAATCCAATCATTCCCAAAATACCTTCATCTTTATCAATCCTGTCCACCACCATCATCAGCGGTTCCTTTTTCGGCGCCCACGCCGCAGCCTCCATGACAAAACTTTGAAGGCCTCCTCTCACATCACATGTCAAATACGTGTACCTTAATAATCTTCTCCAAAGTCGAAACACCCAAAAAATTTGGAAAAAATCCAAAAAATGAAACAAAGAGAACAGAAATGGGAAAGTAACTGACGGGACATGCCGGTAATTTTCAAACATTTACATTTCATTCCGTAACGAAATTTGATACCCCAAATCGACACACATTCCCTTGCTATCAAGTGGCTCAAAAAAGAAGAAAGAACATATTTAGTTAAGAAACAAAGTCGACAGCAAGTTGGGATTCATTACAAGTCCTTATTTTTTGGCTTAAATGCAACAAACTTTCTTATGCTTTCAGCCCGTAGCAAATAACTACCCTATACTTAAAAAAACAGATAAATACCCTATAAAGTGTCCGTTAGTATTAATAGTCCACGTCATCGCCATGTTAGCATTAGCTGTCACGTCATCATAAAAATCCAATCATACCTAAAATACCCTCATCTTTATCAATCCCCTTCCACCACCATCATCAGCGGTTCCTTTCTCGACGTCCACGCCGCCGCCGCCGCCATCTCCATGACAAAACTTTCAAGGCCCCCTCTCAAAATACGTGGGCCTTAATAATCTTCCTCCAAAGTTGAAACACCCCAAAAAATTGGAAAAAACTCCAAAAAATGAAACAAAGAGAACAGAAATGGGAAAGTAACTGACGGGACATGCCGGTAATTTTCAAACATTTACATCTCATTCCGTAACGAAATTTGATATCCCAAATCTACACACATTTCCTTGCTTAACTAATTCTCTAATCTCACCTAATCTAGTTAATTATTAATCAAGTAATTAAATAAATCCATAAAATAATTACAGCGAAGCAGTGGGCCCCAAGCTCTCGAATATTCCAAATTCCACTCAATAAAAGGACACAAGTCTTAGGCCCAGCTAAAGAGGCACGTACTCGCGGCGAATAAAATCGTTGACGCGGCCAATAAAATAAACGATTGACTCGCCTAGCCAAGGCGAGGCAAAGGAGGCGGGCCGGTTTGGGAAATCCCAAATGTTGACTCGTTACGGCCCGTCTTGTTTAAATCGCTCGTCGCCTCGTCTTGCCTCGTATCCTTACGAGTTGGCTCATTCCAACTCATCATGACTCAACACCCTGCGTCGCTTCGCTTCCGTCTGTCCCCGACTCGCCTAAAAGCCCGCGCCCAACATTTGGCAACGGCTAGTTGGGGCTGATTACGAGACGAGGTGAGCAGAATAGTCTCGTCTCGCCTCGAACTCAGCGCCCAACGATCGGAGGCGATGGGTTTTAAGCGAGACGAGTCCGATTCGTCTTGTCTCGTAGCGGTCATAATTTTTCAAAAAAAAATTAAAAACCTATAAATACCCCTATTCATTCTCATTTCAAATCAATTTCTCTTCCAAATAATTTTGTTTTACCATTTCTCACAAAAATTAACTTTCTTAAAGAAAACCTCTCTAAAAAATACATCCTCAGCTTCCAAAATTTCAAGAAGAGAAGCTCCAGGTCAACAACCGAATCCTCCGACTCCAAGTTTTCAAAACTCCGAGCTACCGACCGGCGACTGACTCAGTACTCATTCTACTCTTTTACTGGCTTACTACTTTTCTGGAATTCTACTTTTTCTTATTTCTTGTTTTTTTATTAACTCTATTTTGAGTGTTTATTTATTTTAATATGGAAAGTTCATTCGAAACACATCAAATCCAAGCTCCTCATTCCGGATAAGGATCCACACATATAACTAAAGAACCTAAAACATGTGCGGCTATTAGTGTAACACCCTAACACGATCGTACGTTATTTAATTATATTAAATAAATATGTTTGACATTTATATTATTATTGTTATTGGGTTATGATTGATGTTCGGATGGTTATTATGATAATCGTATTGTTTTACCTTATCTTAATCCCTAATTCGAATTGATATAATATTGGTACCCGACTTGCATGCATGTTAACTCATGACATTTCGTTAGTATTTAAGTTTTATTGCTAACCGTATATGAAAGGTTATGCGAACGCCCTGGCCATCAACCGAGGCCGATTACGGAATAATTTTTTTTCTAACGATATAAACTTGGCGCTAGAATAAGCTTAAACCGGATCTACCATAAACCTAACTAGCATCTAAAGAAGCTATCTATTGTGAAAGAAGTTTATACCATGAGACTCGAGTCTTTCGGGTCTTCACTCCTCTCCTTTAGCATGCTCCTAGTGGGCTCCATGATCGAGCTTGATCAACGGCTTCCTCACGTCAAAAATGATCCATCCGAGAGTGTCTAACCTGGGCTCCTACCTTTAAACTAAGATAACTAGGTTACTTAGTTTGCTAATCTAAGTAACCTAGACGATGTAGAGAGTGATGATGGATTAATTGGTCTCAAGAACCCTAGGTTTCTCAACACATGATACTATTAGGGTTTGAGGTAGAAGAAGAGAAGCTTGGAGGAGATGAGAGTGTTGTAGAGAGCAACTCAAGAATGAAAAAAAACCCAAGTGAAGAATGGCTAAGTCTTGTGACTAAAAAAGCAAGCATGCCAAGATAATAATAAAAAACTATCTCCACCACAAAATATTTAGATATTTTCTGCAAAATATCTAGATGCCACCTTATCTCAATAGTAACCCATGATTCACCAAATGAGTCAACAAGTAGCCATGCTTCACTTAATAAAAGTCAACACCTCATACCTCCACCTCATTAACCATTTAACTAAATGGTTAAAACAAATAATGAGGTTTCTTCTTCTAGAAGCACTCTTGTAATATATTACAAGAATACCCCTCACCGTATATACATTCCCGTATCCATATTGCGAAAAATACGAATACAAAAGAGACGAAAATAATCCAACAATATAATACTAGGATCTGACTTAAACCAAAGCCCGCTAGTATTATCCGCCCGAACATCATACGTGCACAAGTACATGCATGTGATCGAATCTTGCCGTAAAACCATACGACCTCTACATCGTTTCGCCCGAAGCAGCGAAACCCTCTGTGTGGGACTCTAAAGACTCGACAGTACGTCGGCAGTTCGTTACTGGATAAATCCATAACCACAAGCACGTCAGCGGCACTAGCTGTACGTAACGGCTACCCAGATACCTATCGAAAAGGAAAACTGACGAGCAAACTCATCCGGATCTCAACTGAGCCTATCCGTGACAATATTCGTACAGTCCGGTCTTTTCGTCTAAGAGTATCGCATACCGGGTCTAGAGGTGGTAAGCGTCAGACCCTAATAACCCGATAATTCGTGCTGATGCGGCTCAGGACCAATCCGGGAAACTACTAATCAACCTATCAGTAAATCCCAACTGCCTTGTCCAAGGTCTTATAGTCTTGACCAATCAAACACAGTGCGACATCAACTCCTAATACCTGGAGAGATGAATCCCTGACAATCACTCACTGCCTCCATGTGGCTCGGGACTGTACCCAACCAAAACCTGTTTGCACGTCTCAGTAGAGCCGTGGTAGGGTAGTGATCAAAGTACAGTGGGAACTCACACGAGACAAATGACGATCTCAGGTCCAAAGACTAACCTGTACACATGTCACAAGAGAACCGCTATCTGACGATAGGTATAATACCATCTAGAGGTTCTCAGCGAGTCCGTCCAGTGTACTCACCCCCAATGAGCACCCGTATACAATCTTAGGTGATCACACCAATGGTTGTGGGACCAACCACCGTCCCTCGTCGGGGTCTAGAAACGTACACGCAAGTCTACTCTGGAGTGTCGATACCCGATCTCGATACTCCTGCAACTTGGGACATTTAAAGATGTGCTTACAGACTACTCAGCTCTCACAAGTATGATCGCCATCACAACGCAGGTAGTCAAGCAAGTTCCTACGGGCTTTATCAACATGTAACTGCAATATGTAATAACATATGCCATGTTAAGATAAAGTCAAACCATAATAATATACTACTATATCAAGTCTTTATCAATATGTGCAAGCTAGATAAAGGATCAATAAAAACAAATACACATATTCTAATAAAGACAACTGAAATAATATACTATATAACTGAGTAAGATCGTCATGCACATACATATCCCCAGCATCCACATGTATACATATACAATAATGGCCTCTAAGACATACATATCCAATAATGGCCTCTAAGACATACATATCCAACAATCTCCCACTTGCACTAAAGGCCAGTTATTGGCGTACCGAATACCCAACGTCTGCTCTAAGGCCAGCTGCTGGCTTACCGTATACCCAACATCTCAAAAAGTCGCTCGAACTGTGCTTGAGGGAGGGCCTTTGTAAATGGATCCGCCGTGTTCTTTTTTGTATCCACTCTCCGGACCTCGATCTCCTGGCAATCTATGATCTTCCTGATCAGGTGATACCGTCTTAAGATGTGTCTGGATATCTGATGGGACCGTGGTTCCTTCGTTAAAGCTATAGCCCCATTGTTATCACAATACAAAGGTATCAGATCAACAATGGACGGAACTACCTGAAGTTCAGTAATGAACTTCTTCATCCAGACTGTTTCTTTTGCGGCATCGCTTGCAGCAATGTATTCAGCCTCCATCGTCGAATCTGCGACGGTATCCTGTTTGGAACTCCTCCAACACACCGCCTTTCCGTTGAGGGTAAACACAAAACCCGAGACAGACTTTCTTTCATCCTTGTCACTTTGGAAGCTTGAATCGGTAAAGGACTCGACCTTGAGGTCTTCATTACCGAAAACCAAGAACATCTCTTTAGTCCTTCTCAGGTACTTGAGAATGTTCTTCACTACTGTCTAGTGGTTCTCACCTGGGTTCGACTGATACCGACTCACCACGCTTAGCGTGTAAGCTACATTTGGTCTTGTACATAGTATCGCATACATTATAGATCCTACCGCTGAAGCGTAGGGTATAGTGCTCATGCGAACCCTCTCCTCATCAGTCTTGGGAGACATCTCCTTGGAGAGGGTGATTCCGTGCAATGCGGGTATGTTACCGCGCTTGGAATCTTTCATACTAAATCTCTTTAGTACGGTCTCTATGTACCTGGACTGCGAAAGTCCCAGTAATCTTTTGGATCTATCTCTGTAGATCCTGATCCCCAGAATGTACGAGGCATCACCCAAGTCCTTCATGGAGAACCTTTGTGATAAGAACAGCTTGACCGATTGTTGCATGGGAATATCGTTTCCCATCAAAAGAATGCCGTCCACGTACAAGACTAGGAATACGACAGTCTGTCCTACAATCTTCTTATAAATACATGGCTCATCCTCGTTCTTGATGAATTCAAATTCCTTGACTGTTTCATTAAAATAGATGTTCCAGCTCCGCGATGCCTTCTTCAATCCATAAATAGATTTGAGCAACTTGCACACCTTCCCGCTGCTCCCACTGTCTACAAAACCTTCTGGCTGATCCATATAAATGCACTCTTCCAAACTACCGTTTAGAAAAGCCGTTTTTACGTCCATCTGTCAGATCTCATAGTCATGGAAGGCAGCAATGGCAAGTATGATCCGAATGGATTTGAGTATAGCCACTGGAGAAAAGGTTTCGTCATAGTCCAATTCTGGTCTTTGAAGAAAACCGTTTGCAAAAAGTCTAGCCTTATAGGTTTCCACCTGCCCATCTACACCAATCTTCCTTTTGTAGATCCATTTGCATCCAACGGGTTTTACCCCAGGTGGAGCAACTTTTAAGGTCCACACTTTATTGGTGTACATGAACTCCATTTCGGATCGCATAGTATCCAGCCACTTATCAAAGTCCCTACTGATAATGGCATGCCTGTAACTAGTAGGATCATCTTCTTCTAAGATGCAATCCTCTCGATCCCCATCTATGAGAAAACCGTAGTATCTCTCGGGCGGATGAGAAATCCTACTAGATCTGCGGAGTGGCTGGGGTTCGTCCGGGGTCATCGAATCTAGGGGTTCTACCAAATCTTCTGTTACAGTTTGTGGTTCAGAAATTTCTTCCAGTTTTACTGTACTCCCACTAATTTCTTTTGCAAGAAATTGCCACTTTAAAAAGGTGGCGTAACGAGCAACAAACATCTTCTGTTCCTCGGTGTGGTAGAACAGGTACCCCCGTGAATGCTTAAGGTATCCCACAAACTTGCACAATACAGATCTTGCCTCGAGTTTACCCGGGTTCTGCTTTTTAACAAAGGTATGACACCCCCATATCTTAATGTAATTAAGACATGGTCTCTTCCCACTCCATATTTTATATGGGGTGGTATGCACTGATTTGGTCGGCGCTCTATTCAATATGAATGCAGCTGATTCAAGAGCAATCCCCCAGAATGAAAAAGGTAACTCAGCATTACTTATCATGGAGCGAACCATGTCCAATAGGGTACGGTTCCTCCTTTCCGATACACCGTTGTGTTGTGGTGTATACGGAGGAGTAAGCTGAGAGAGAATTCCAATCTCTTTTAGGTATTCTTGGAATTCCGTGTTTAAGTACTCCCCTCCTCTATCAGACCGGAGGATCTTAATACTTTTGTCAGTCTGGTTCTCTACTTCCTTTCTGAATTCTTTGAATTTCTCAAAAGTTTCAGATTTGTGTTTCATAAGATACACATACCCGAACCTAGAGAGATCGTCAGTGAATGTGATGAAGTACGAGAACCCACCCCTTACATGTATAGATATCGGACAACATACATCACTGTGTATGAGTCCCAAGAGCTCTGCTGATCTTTCTCCGTGTCCGGTGAACGGAGATTTGGTCATCTTTCCCTTGAGACAAGACAGACAAGTTCATAAGATGAAAATTCGAACGTATTCAAATATCCATCCTTATGCAACTTACTTAGTCTTTTCTCTCTGATATGACCAAGTCTACAATGCCACAAGTAGGATTCGTTCGTATCTGAACTCTTCCTCTTGCGTGTGTTTTGTACATTAAAAACTGTGTTTTGATTTAGAACATAGATACTATTAAACAGTGTACTTCTGCAACCAGTACCTTATCAAGGTAAATGTTCATGATATTTTTATCAAGAACAAAGTTATATCCATCTTTATTGAGTAAACAAACTAATATTATGTTGCAAACCATGGAAGGTACATAGTAGCAATTGTTCAAAATCATAGTCTTGCCATTTGGCAACACTAGGTGATATTCACCGACGGCAGCAGCATCAACTTGTGCTCCATTCCCTACTCTGAGGGATATATCACCAGGTCCAACTATCCTACTTTTTCTCAGTCTCTGCAATAAATTATAGATATGAGATCCTGATCCGGTATCTAGTACCCAGAAGGTAGGACTAACCGAAAATCAGTTCTCAATAACAAAAACACCTGAAGGAGACGCAATAGTATGCTTCTTCTTCTTTGGGGTCATCAAGAAATTCATGCAATCCTCTTTCCTCAGCACATACTCATGATAGTTGTCATAAGTTAGACCTGAACCGACGTTCCCTAGCCCCGAATAAGAATTCGAATCGGTCAAGCGATATATTTTATTATCTTGATTAGGGCGTGAAATGGTTTCTACCTGGAGAGATAGAAATGAAACACTTAGCTTGCGCTCTTGCAAGATCAGATTGGTTATTAATTTATCTAATCAGGATGGCTCGCACCGTTTCCTCAAATTCTTCTTCAAATCCTAAAAGAAGAACTAGTCAGAATTAATTGCACGTCATAATACTTGCTTAACCTTTCGGCCAGGCTAGTGTCGGTACTTCGAGGGAGGTTTTCCAACGTTTTTGCGAAGTTCCTTAATTATGTAACCTCTTTTTCCTAGAGACGTAGCCTCGCTAACACCGTTCTAGACACCTACTTGGTTAAGTGAAATAATCTCCCAAGAGTAATCCTACTCATCAGTAGGATCAGGATCCAACTATCATTGTGTGATGACCTAGATGGAATCCACTCTAGTCACCACACTCCAGAAGGTATGATAAAACTGCAAGTTTCCTGTATACCCCAATGTGGTTTTTGCCCCTAACACTTATGACCTTGACGTAGGCCAACATATCATAAGTTGTTAGTCAAGTTCAACCCGTCATTATCCTGGATTAACTTAGACCCACCCGTACAAGTCCTTGACGTAGGCCAAAATAACTATACGATTGTCCCAAATAATTGCATATCTAAACAGTAAACAAGCATTATCCAGCTACCATTCACTATGCTTTGACGTAGGCCAACATACATAACATGAATACTAGATGATACTTGTAAGAAATGACGGAGGGCTACGGCTGGGTTTTTGGCGAAAAACCCGTTAACGTAATGAACTTGATATTGTTGAAGGAACCTGAACAGTTTTGAAAAGGAGTGGTTTAGGCTCCGCTTTTGAAAACTTCTGGTTTTGAAGAAAACCGAGTAATCTATAGTATAGACTTTTGCTCAAGAGGTCACTCCCCGTGAAGGGATCTCGGCTCTTGCTTTCTGGAATGAGGTGCTGGATATTCATGACCGAATACCACTATGCAAAGCGAAAGAATATTACTACAGTTTTTCGAAATTTGTTCCAACAACATCTTTTTAGGTTTCTTTTCTTACATTAATCACAATTAATGCGGTCCCATCATTTAACCTATCACACCAGAAAAGAACGAAAATACAATGTACGTATATGCCATCCGCATTCGCCACTGGGCCCCTTCATCACCCGTTAGGTTACTTAACTAACGACAGAGCGGGGGCTAGCGCGGGTGTAAAACATATACAACATCTACTAGTATATATAAAAATATATATAAAATTTGTCTCAGGCATGATAATAAGCAACATCACATAATCTCAGCAAGCAACACAGAAAGGTGGATAATCTTGGAGCCTCGGGTTTCATTTGAGCCACAAATAAAACCCGACATTCCCGGTTGTGTGGATAACCCGTGCAATGAAAACCTGGACCCCTATGAGCGCGGCAAGTTACCCGCCAATCCCAGAAGTGAGGCAACCCCAATCAACAAAGTGAATGGGCTACTCAGCACTCCACGGGATGCGGTAACTTGAGCGCCCCTCCTTGGGTCATCCTATATCCCCTACGAGTGCGGCGAATAGCCCGCCAATTCTAGAATGATGCCCCCTCCGTCTCAACGCCATGAGATGCGGGCTTGTTGCCTTCTAGAACCCAGTTATTCGTGCACTCCACTGCGGGGTAATCCTTGTTTTCCCCAATCAGAGCAAAGCTCTGTTCAAAAATTCAAATTTTGAAATGAAGCAACGCTTCAGATGCAGCGCCAAGTGTGCTGCGCCTTAAGCAGCGCACCACGTGCAAAGCACGTGTACGCAAGCGTTGGGTGCGCTGCGCTCTAAGCAGCGCACCACGTGTAAGACACGGATGCGCTAGCGCTAATTGTGCTACGCTCTGAGCGTCGCACCACGTGTTAAACATGGGTGCGCTAGCGCAATGTGCGCTGCCCTTTAAGCAGCGCACCACGTGCAAAGCACGGGTGCGCTAGCGCTGGAACTAAAAGCTCCCTACCGTTAGATCAAAGATCTAATAATAATGATAAATCATTAATTAATCAGAATTAAATTCTGTTAAGGAAAGATTCCTCAAAATCTTTCCAAATAATAAGATTGTGCTCTGTAAATCAGAGCACCGTTGGATCAATGATCCAATGATAAATAAAAATTACCAAAAGACATAATAAATTCTGTATGGAAAGATTTATCAATCTTATTAAAAACAAGAAGATTGCCTTCTGTAAAACAGAAGCTCTAGGATCAAAGATCTAATGGTGGGGAAACATCCCCAAATCAATCAGAGAAAGATCTCTTCAACTGATTCAACAAATCAGCCTCCCCTATATAAAGGACCCGAGACTTCAAGTCTTGTACAGAGAACCCCCCATATACTTTGAGAAACTCAAAGATAAAGAGCAAGCTCTTGCAAGAAGATCTTTCTTCAAGGTAAAAATGATAATGGTGAACATAGGGAAGAAATCATCTCATAAAAAGAAGAATTCATTTTCTTTACAAAGATCATAGATCTACAAAGACAAAAAAGTCTTTCACAAAAAAGATCAAAAGATCTCATCATAAAATAGAAGAAGAACATAATTCTTCTCACAGATCATAGATCTATAAAGGCAAAGCCTTTCGTCAACTTAAGAGGTTGGAAATATCTCCTGCAAAATAAGAACTGTTGTTCTTAGATCTTGAGACAAAGTCTCTTTTAAATGAACACAAATTTGTTTCCCAGATTATAAAATTGATCAGCTGCGCTTTGCGCTCTTGAACTGCGCTTCTGCGCTCTCTGGACTGGCGCTCAGCGCCACGTGTCAATCGCGTATATACTGCTTAATAACTAGCGCCTTGCGCTTCTGAAATAGAGCACTGCGCTCATGGACTGGTGCAAAGCGCCAAGCGCACCACGTGTCATTCATATGTGCGCCACTGAATTAATAGCGCACTGTGCTCATACGCTGGCGCAATGCGCCCATCATCTGGCGCTTAGCGCCAAGCGCGACACGTGTCCTTCACGTAAGCGCCACGTGGCAGAAGCGCACTGCGCGCTTTGACTGGCGCAAAGCGCCAAGCGCACCATATGTTGCGCTGATAGAACATAAATTGTTCTTTAATAAGCACAGAGCCTTGATGAATGCTCAACATTCAATAAAAGACAAAAACATTGTCAAGATATAAATCAATGCTCAGCATTGTTAAAAAGACCAAGCCCAAATAAAGGCTCCAACAGCCTAAAATAAATGTTAAAACATTTTTTTAACTCGATTGGACTTAGCCTAAGATTGGCCATAAGTTTTCAACTCATATTAATCGAGCTCATCTACTCAAAAATATGTTAACGGATCTTAACCCCAAATTGGACTACAGATCTTTCAACCAACTCACATCGGTTCGAGGGTACATCTCTTTACCCCTCTGATATTTGTCGTTGTAATCCTTCAACATCTTCGGAGAGGTGACGGGTCCCGACAACCAAACATTCCACGGATTGTGGGGTCCTTTAAAAACCCACGGACTATGATGTCCTTAACCTTGACTGTGAGGTCTTTAAACTCACGGACTATGATGTCCTTAACCTTGACTGTGAGGTCTTTAAACTCACGGACTATGATGTCCTTAACCTTGACTGTGATGTCTTTAAACTCACGGACTATGATGTCCTTAATCTCGACCGCAATGTCTTTAAACTAACATTGGACCGAGATGTCCTTAAACTAACATTGGACCGTAATGTCCTTAAACTAATGGACCTCAATGTCCCTAAACTAAACAATAGAGTCTAAATGCTCTCTTGTTGGATCTAAATGATCCCATAAAGTTGATCTTAGTCTAAAATGAGACTAACGTATCCTTAACAAACGTTTAAGTTGATCTTAGTCTCAAATGAGACTAACGTATCCTTAAACCCAACCCCAAACCCAAATTTAAGAAGATACGAATTTGGACTAATCCCGCCCTACGGGCGACAACATAAATTAGTCTCCACATACAATCCATGGGCAACCAAAAACAAAACAAACACCCACGACACGAAGTGACCATCTGGAGAAGGAGAAAGTGGTTACCGCGATATGCTAGCGTAATTAACTGCAGGGGCTTGCGCCTGCTGGGAAGAGCGTCCCTATAATAAAAAACCCCTCAAATGAGGGGGAATCTGACGAAGTCTGCTATATCGGCCGCATCCATTTAAACCTTCGATACATGGTGTCATAAATCAACTTGGCATCTTCGGAGAGGTGGACGGATAGCACCAATTAGCATCTGCCCCCAAATTCAGGCAAGGCGTTTGTCTTCCCGGTTTCCGGCGGTAAACAGATTCTGGCACGCCCGTTGGGACCTCTTCCTCTTTCCACTCCACACTTCGTGTGTCGTGTTCGCGAACGAATAGCGGTTTGATATGGTTGCCCTTGAGTTTGAGGTACTAGGATTTGGTGTCTTGCTCCGTGTAGAAGACAGAAGATCAATGGCTTCAACCTTCTCCAGCTGCAACTGCAACTCCCGTTTCGCCTCATCTGGAGGTGTAACCTACGGGCCCCAAGCGGCCTCCCTTTTCACAATGCCGGTAGAGCAGGTAACACAGGCTACCACCGGGTTGTTCTTCGGGACCATGCTCCCACCAGTGAGCGTTAACATCCTGATGCCACAAGAAGCGTAGAAGAAGTTGGTCTTTGATCGACTCACCAACACCACGGCCCATCTCAACGAGTCATCCAATGCCAAGCCGACAGCATCAGTCTTCGATAGGCTGAGCCTGAACTCCAATGGGCCCATCAAGAAGCCCACAATACCCGAAGCGGCCATTCCAAAACGGATAGCCATTCTTGCTCTCGAGGTCACGAAAGAAGCTTCTCCCATCAAAGGATCAGTCTTTACAAGGCTGGCCACTCCGGCTCCTTCTCCTGCCCAAAGGTCTGTCTTTGATAGATTAGATACTGCTTCTAAACGAACATCGGTCTTCGAGAGGCTGACACCGGCGACAACTCTCCGCCAAGACAGGGGCATGATGAAGTCATCCCCATAGCCGAAACAACACCATCCGCACGACATGTTCGCCGTCGTCACTGGCGTCGAGTAAGGAAGGATGGGAGCAGCTCTCCGTCTGGGTTAACTCCACCAGCTCCAACGGTGGAAATCAATGCTGTTGTTCCAACCAGGAACAACTTTGAATTGCTTAACAAGGCGCGCAAGAACTCTCCTACTGCAGTGCCGAAGGGATCTCCTCCACCTATGGAGAATACATAGAAGGCGAAGCCGGAGCAGCCCCCTCAGCGGCTGTCTTCCAAAATTTACAAAGTCTGGAGACAGGTCCAGGAATCGGTGATTGACCAGGACTACTCTCGCCGATCAAAGAAGCTTAAAGCTCGACAAGGAGAAAACCATCCTGTCAAGCCACAAAAGCGACAGCCTTCTGGGTGCCCGCTGCAATGGCTCCTTCAACGTCAACCGCTCACAAGAGAAGGAGGCCGGAGAAAGCCCCTGCGACCGCGACAAACCGCAAAGACGCTGGGTCTAAACGCTCCAAGTCTGGGGGCATGGTAACACATACCGTCTATATGGCTTCCGGAAAAGAGGAAAGCCGTGCTTCCACGGGTCATTGACCGCTTACCCGATCGATAACAAAAGCTCAGGAACAACAGCAGCAGAAACTTCAGGAGATGCTGACTGCAAAGGCCGCACTCACTGGGACAAAAGAAAATCCAGAGAGCTCGGAGCAGCGTCGGGAACAAGAAACTGATATCGAGTTCCTCCGAAGAATGCTCGAGAGGAAAGAAAAAGAGGCTGCGGAGCAGGCAGCCAATATAAGACGAATGGCTCTTTTGTTCCAGGACATGGCTGTAATGATGTTACAGCCGGAACCTCTAGCTGAAGACCCCCCGATTATTATTGAAGATGACAGAGGGGAGACATCAAACCCTCCTCCGGCTCTTTTAGCAGCCAAGGAGGAGACCATCTCCAAGGCCGCTCTGGATGATTACATTGCTCAGCAAATACGAGCTCACCAGGCAAAAAAAGCGGCCGGCCAAATTGTTAAAACTGGGCGACCATATCCAGGATGGTACAATCAGATCAAGTATCCGCCGGGATACACGATCTCTAAATTCCATGTATATAAAGGGACGGGAAATCCGCATCAGCATGTTGCCCAGTTTAGGGCTCTATGTAGCAACACCGGAGGCGACGATAAACTGCTACTTCGCCAGTTCGTCGGCAGCTTGTCGGAGACGGCGTTCGAATGGTACTTTGAACTTCCGAACGACCCCGTCAAAAATTTTGTGGAGATGCAGCTATTATTTACCCAGCGTTTCGCGAGTGCTAGTGAACGCACCCCAATAATGGCATTGATCAATGCCAGGGTGAAACCAGGTGAAAAATGGGTGCAATACGCAATACGATGGCGAAATTTATGGTCAAAATGCGAGCAGTGCATCGAAGAAGCACCTGCGGTGGGCATGTTCGTGGGAACTCTTGACCCTCAAGCGACCATCTCCCAATTTATGATGTTCTTCAAACCGACCACTTTTCAGTCCTTGATTGATAAGCTGGCCCAAATGGACCAGATGGGTCACATGCCTTCCTCTTCGAAGCCGGAGCCGTGGAACGAAAAAGGGAAAGGGAAGGCGACTTTTATCGCCAATGCTCAACAGCAGCCCAGTGGTCCAAAACTAACTGATCGCTTAGAGGAGAGACGGCGATACTATAATGAGAAAATGAAACGCCCTTATTCGTTTCCCCGGGACAAAACAAAGAGATTGTTCGAACTGGCGGTATGCAACAGGCTCATCAATCTGCCGAATCCAAAACGACCGTTGCAACCTGGCGAAGCTAATAGTCCCAATTATTGCCCTTACTATCAAATGGTAAGCCATCCAACTGAAGATTGCTTCGTCTTTAAAGGCTGGATTGAAGATCAATACCAACTGGGTAAATTTACCCTGTCTGAGAATTGGAAGGTGAACCCACCACAGCCACACGCTCCCAAGAAGACAGACACACCGGGGGCATCGTGCTTTTTCATAGAAGAAGCTCCATGGGAAGTCGCTCTTTCAGCCAAAACGAAAAGAATGCTGAAGGATCTCCAAACATGCCCGGCGATCAGATGGAAAAATCCACTGGAACCCGAAATCATCGGGGGAATGCTGAAGCCGCGCCCAACTCTAAAGATTGGCGATGATAGCCAATGCGCTCATATCCACCCGTCAAAGTCTTCGAAGCAAAAGAAGAAGACCAAAAAGCCCGTAAAGCCTAGCGACAAGCGCACGGACCTGCAAAAACAGATTGATGCGTTGGAAGAATATAATCAAAAAGCGCGGACTCCAGTCACACTCCAAGAATTTCTCAGCCACGTCCTTGAGGATGGAGATGATGACGATGGAGAAGACTCATCGGACGAGTCTGAGGATTATGTGGGAAGCTGTCATGTGATCTCTCACTCGTTAATGAATGGTGATGGGGACCTGGATGCAGAGAAACTGGGGGCAAATCCTGAGCCTGAACTTCTAGGACCATCAGACGAAATGATTGATGCATTCCTGAACGAAGCCCATCTTAAAAGCAAAGCTGATCGAGAGCGCGAGATGGTCATATTTGAAAAGGCCAAACGCCGGCGACTGGACGAAAGGGTCGAAACACTCCCAGCAGGTCAAAGTACATCCCCAGCAAATAAAAGCAGGTTAAAGACGAGGAAGAGGTTCGCTAAAGCCATATCGATGGGAATGAAGCTGCCACCCTCCGAAGGAAACATTCCTGATGAAGCGGATGTACATCCTAGCTATTGCTTATATCATCGAAAGGTTGCGCACCCCACCGAAGAGTGCAATACTTTTAAAAATTGGTGACAGGGATATGTTGCTTACCGACAACATTTCAAGCGGATGAAACGCAAAACTCGTTGGGAGCAAAGAAATACGACCGAGGAGCATATGAAAACTACCGGCAACTGTCACATGGTTGACGCCAGCGGATCACAAGTTCTCACATTCGGGAGCGATTCTGATGAAGAAACAGCCCTTGGTCCTCTCTTTAAAGAACCCACCTCCAAGACGGAAGAAATGAAGACCTGTGAGAACATTCAGCTGCGCAATCGTACGCTGCCAGAAAAGCATCTTGGACCTGCTAACAGTGGATCGAATAGAAAAGATAAAGGGAAAGAAAAAATTCCTAAAGACATCGCCCTCGATGATCAAGTCGTCAAAGAGCTTGCAGCCAAGGATCCGCCTAAGAAAAACAAGGTGGATTACAACGTTCTGGCACACTTGAGGAAGCTACCCTCACAGCTAAGCATTTTCGACGCCCTTCTTCTATCAAAAGAAGCGAGAGATTCTTTGATCAAGGCGTTACAAGAGCCCGACCGATTTCAAGCTTTCCTCGCCGAAGAAAAAATGAAGGATGAGCTGGAAGAAGTGCACACAGCCGATATCACTTTTGGCGATGAAGATCTCCTCCTCGGGATGTGCGAGCATAACCGTCCCCTATATGTCTCCGGATACTGTTATGACATCAAGATAGGAAAAATCCTGGTTGACAATGGGTCCTCCGTCAATCTCCTCAATGTGAGAGTATTGAAAGAAATCTGCATGAGCGTTCAGCACCTCGCTCATGATAAAATCACCATCTCCGGTTTCGACTCCCAGTCATCACGGACGCTTAGGTCTGTAATATTGACACCATGCTTTGGGCTGCTCGTCACGGACATCAAGTTCCATGTCATTGACGCTAAGACCTACTATAACGCTTTGCTCGGCCGGCCTTGGTTACACGAGTACAACATCATCCCTTCTACACAACATCAGTGTATGAAGTATTTCAAGGATGGTTTTGAGTACACCGTGACAGGGGAACTAAACCTATTCTCCATAAACGAAGTCCGCAAATATGAGGATGCCAAGTACTTCCTACCAGATTTCGAAGACACAGAGAGATTTCGCAAACCGGAGGACAAGAATAAAGCTATCACCACCATTCCGGTCTTCGGGAGCGATACCGAGGTGGAAGAGGAGATAGTTTATTCAGGGCCGCCCCAATACAATAGGCCGGGACCGTCCACCCCTATTTTGATCTTCGGCAGCGACTCGGAAGATGAGGTATATGCTGTGTTCTCTGCTCAGCCATCGATACAAGCATTTGCTGATGGAGACCAAAGTTTGCAAGTTGCCATGGTTCCGCAAGAGCATTATAGAGAGCTTGATGCACTTGATACTTATAGCATGCAGGAACTATAGACATTCTATGTCCCTCCCAGGAGAAAAGGTGAAAAGGCGATCCTATTCTACCAATTCGGGGAAACCAAAGTGGAGAGGGAAATTTGGCATGGTGCAGATTCTACACTTGATAGACTCCAGCCCATCCGTTTGCCCAGATACTACACAGATGGATTAAAAAGACCGTTGAGGCGCCAAGGCATACCCCTTAAGCAGATTGCTCGACAAGCTCGGTTCTATAACAGGATCTGGAGCGTCCCCGGAACTCAACAAAGTTGCCCAATGGGAGAATGGAAACGATCGGACTTGGATATGTTCAATTCAAGGGACGGGAGCGAGTCAATGGCAGCTATGTCATACATGATTTCAATGAAGAAGGAGATGCTCTGTGGGAAGATGCTAACCGTGAACCAAAACGAGCTCCCATCGTGAAAATGCCAAGCCCGTCGTTCGAAGAACAGATGGACAAGCTCATAAGAGAAGCGGTTCAAAAGGTTCGAGATGATCCATCTACGAGAGAGCCAGGACGCAGCGCCTCCTTCAACAGGCCGCGGAGAATGACAATGCTCCTTGTCCCCAACCCGTCATACAAAAGGCCAGACGCAGAGGCAAAAATAAATCAAAGAGCGGGAAAGGCATTCGACAGCGACAAAGCGGGACCAAGAAGCCACGCGATCGGGAATCGAGCAATCCGGATTCGTCTCTTATTAAGAAGATGGGTCGAGCATACTCTTTTCCCCAGGACAAAACACAGAAGATACTTGATCTTGCTGTAAAACATCAAATGATTACCCTCCCGGAGTCTAAGCACCCCGAGCAAGCAGGTGAAGTTAATCACCCGGATTATTGCTCCTATCACCGAGCAATAGGACATCCTCTCAAAGACTGCTTCATATTTAAAGACTGGGTCAAAGACCAATACCAACTCGGCAAGTTCGCTTTATCCAGCAGCTGGAGGGTAACCCCACCGCAGAAGCATGAACCCAAAGCCACGAGAGTAGAACCAGATCAATATCGGTCTTAGAAGCGATCTCGTACCTGTCATGTAATAACGTTGTCGGAAGATGAGCCCGAGAATACGTATGACCACCATAGTTGCTTCGAAAACGATGATAACAAGGTGATCTCAAAACTTCCACCGGCGCCAAAAGAGCTGGAAGATGGAATACATACTACTGCAGATAACCTCAAGAAAATAGACTTGGGGACGGCAAGTGACCCGCGGCCGACATTTGTCAGTGAGCTTTTGTCTGAAGAAAGGGTGGCTACGCTCAAAGACGTGCTCATGCAGTATAAAGATTGCTTCGCATGGAACTATTCCGAAATGCCCGGATTAGATCCAGAGATTGTTGTGCACAAATTGGCAATATCTCCGGACATTAAGCCGATTAAACAAGCACCGAGAAGAATGCGGCTCGAGCTTGAGATGAGCATCAACGCTGAGGTCAAGAAGCTAATCGACTCCGGCTTCATCTAAGAGGTTCAATATCCTGACTGGATCGCCAACATCGTCCCAGTGATGAAGAAAAATGGGACGGTGCGCATATGCGTAGACTTTCGGGATCTCAACAAAGCTTGCCCGAAGGATGGCTTTCCAGTACCGGTCACCGAGATGATGATAGATAATACGTCCACTCACGAAGTTTTCTCCTTCATGGACGGCTCGTCAGGATACAATCAGAAAAAGATGCATCCCAAAGACCAGAAGCATACCGCTTTTCGGACTCCTTTGGGCATATTCTGCTACAAGGTGATGCCTTTCGGTCTAAAGAACGCCGGTGCCTCCTATCAGAGGGCCATGACGAAGATCTTCGATGACCTCATACATGAAATCGTCGAATTCTATATCGACGACCTCGTAGTTAAAAGCAAATCATACGAAGAACATCTAGAACATCTGAAGATCGTGTTTTAGCGCCTTCAGATGTACAACTTGAAGATGAACCCTCTTAAATGCGCGTTCGGAGTTTCCTTGGGCAAGTTCCTAGGATTCGTCATCCGACACCGAGGCATCGAGATAGACCCGTCGAAGATCAAGGCGATCATGGAAATGCCTCTGCCAAGGACTCTCAAGCAACTGCGGTCTCTCCAAGGAAAGCTCGCGTATATCCGGTGGTTCATAACCAATCTCTCCGGCAAGTGTCGCCCTTACAGTCACCTAATGAAGAAAGGGACCCCTTTCGTCTGGGATCACAAATGCTAAAGTGCACTGGACGAAATCAAGCAATACCTGCAGAATCCGCCAGTGCTGGCCGCTCCTGTTAAAGGAAAACCTCTCGTCCTGTATACGACAGCCCTCGAAGGTTCTTTAGGCGCGCTGTGGGCACAAGAGAACGATTAAGGGAAAGAAAGAGCCCTCTACTATTTAAGTCGGGTTCTACCGGGGGCAGAAAATAATTACTCTCCCATCGAGAAACACTGCCTGGCGTTGATCTTCGCAATAACGAAGCTTAGACACTACGCGTTGGCACATGAGGTCCATCTCATATCAAAGGTGGATCCTCTAAAATATTTTATGTCAAAGGCTATATTAATGGGACGGCTCGCTAAATGGGCCCTACTCTTGATGGAATTCTCGGTGAAATACAGACCCCTCAAAGCAATGAAAGGCCAGGCTATCGCCGACTTCCTCGCTGAACATCCGATACTTGCCGATTCTCCCTTGAACTGCGTATTGCCTGACGAGCACGCGTTTGACACGATCAACGGGGAGAGAAGAGAGAATGATACACGGTGGGAACTCTACTTCGATGGAGCATCTTCCATGAAGAAGCGCAAACAAAGTACCCCCATAGTCAAATCTGGGATAGGCCTCATCTTCATAACTCCACAAAGGGGGATAATGCGCTTCGCCTTCTCCTTAACAAAGCTGATGATGAACAATGAAGCCAAATATGAAGCTCTGATAGCAGGTCTCGAGATCGCTGTCGACATGGGAATTGAAAACCTCCTCATATACGGAGATTCCCAGCTGGTCGTTAGTCAAGTAAATGGCGACTATCAAACGTGCAAACCAGAGTTGGTGAAATACGGCGAGAGAGTGCAACAACTGTTGACTCAAATCCCTGCCTATGCCCTGGAGAGCATACCGCATGCGAAAAATAGCAAAGCAGATGCGTTAGCCAACCTTGCTAAAGAATTGGCCGACGAGAACCTCGATGACGTAAGGATCGTTGCGCAAAGCCGTCGGGTTCTTGCACCGGCAGAAATATCTCCAGAGTCGTCTGAAGAGAAGGGATCTACCGAGCAAACGGCCCTACAAATTCAAGACTAGGAAAATGCTTAGGATTGGAGAGAAGTCTTTATAAACTACTTCAAATCCCGTCGGACACCTGAAGATGCATCCTCGAGATATCAGCTCATGAAACGAGCTCTTTCTTCTGCATTCGTCAATGATGCTCTGTATAAGAGATTGTTTGACTCTTTATGGCTAAGATTCTTGGGACCGAAAGAAGTAAAAAGAGTCGTCAAAGAAATTCATGACGGACTCTGCGGTTCTCACCAAGCCGGGCCGAAGATGAAGTTGAAGATCAAAAGGATGGGCTACTATTGGCCCACAATGATCCAAGACTGCCTGGAATACGCAAAGCAGTGCCACTCGTGCCAAATTCATGGGGACTTCATGCACCAGCATCCAAATCTGCTATATCCTACGGTGGCCAGCTGGCCGTTCGAAATGTGGGGAACTGACATAATCGGGCCCATCGAACCGGCACGTCCAGAGGACATCAGTTCATATTGGCAACAACTGATTACTTCTCCAAATGGGCAGAAGCAGTACCGTTGAGGGAAGTGAAAATGGAGAATATCCTCCATTTCTTCAAGCACACGTCATTTATCGGTTTGGCACTCCGCGACGGATTATCTCCGATAACAGGCCAGCCTATAGAAGCTACAAGATCAGCCGCTTCGCACAACAGCATAACATAGACTGGAGATACTCTTCGGTCTATAATCCCCGAGCTAACGGCCTAGCTAAGGCTTTCAACAAGACCTTGACGAAGATCGTGAAAAAGACGGTGTCTCGAAATAAGAGGGACTGGCATGAGAGACTGCATGAAGCTCTCTGGGCATATCGGACTACATTCAAAACAGCCACGAACACAACGCTGTATGCATTGGTATTCGGCACAGAAGTTGTACTCCCCCTCAAGATAGAGTTACCCTCTCTACGAGTGGCAGTTCATTACGAGCTAACGGACGAAGAGAATGTTCACCTTCGGCTTGAGAAGCTTGATGCCCTTGATGAAACCCAGCTCATGGCGCAACAAAATCCGGAGGCTTATAAAGCAAAGATGACGCGATCATATGAGAGATTGACTAGGCCGAGAACATTCCGCCAAGGCGAACTCGTGCTAGTGGTCAAAAGACTTATGATCCCCAATCGTGCCAAATGGAGGAAATTCAAGCCGAACTATGAAGGCCCGTATATCATTGACAAAGTTTATCAGGGTGGAGCTTATCTACTCATGGACATGCATGACGAAAGGCCCTTCAGGCCAATAAATGGTCGCTTCCTGAAAAAGTACTATGCCTAACGAGTCACGGTCTAGGTTAACGATAGATGACGACGCCTATGTTCGCTCGCTATCTTCCTAAGCCCAAACTCTATAAGTAGTAGCCGGTTTTCGGACCGAAATGTCCATAAACTAACAGTGGACCGGAACGTCCTTAAACTAACAATGGACCACTATGTCCTAAAATTGGCTGCGGACCGAAACGTCCTTAAACTAACAATGGACTACTATGTTCTAAAACTGGCTGTTGACCGAGACGTCGATAAACTACTATGGACCGCAGCATTCAAAGGCTGACACAAAAAAAATAAATAAAAAAAAGAAAGAAAACGGTATGTCCATAAGCAAAATAGGCACGGATGAAAATCCGAAAGGGCTCCGTGAGTGAAAACAGCAGGGCTACCAGCGAGTTTTATGAAAACCCGAAAGGGCGCAAGCTCGTTAAAAGACACTTGTAAGGTCCTCTCGACCTTGTGAAGAGAAACCACCTGCGTGAGATCCTTACGACTCATAAGGGAACAACACACTTAGGAGTCCCCACGATTCCTAAGGAGAAATTACACTTGCGAGATCCTCACGACTCGTAAGGAGAACCCTCCTTTGAGACCCTCACGGCTCATGGGATTCAAAAGCCTTAAGCTACAGGGATCTGAACCTGTTCTTAAGCAGCCATCATAACCTCCAATGCTGACCTACAAGCGGTTCAATACCGACACTTGTATACAATCCACGGGCGCGAATAAACATTTCCCTAACAAAGTCCCATCCGTGACTAGGGATATGTTTACACAGTGAACAACCCTTATAAGTCCTCTCGACTTATAAGGAGAAAGCACTCTTGTAAGATCTTTAGGACTTATAAGAGACCACAAACTTAGGAATCCTCATGATTCCTAAGGAGAAAACGCACCTACGAGATCCTCACGACTCGTAGGGAGAAAAACCTTTATGAGACCCTTACGGCTCATGAAGTCAAAAGCCTTAGTTGACAGGATCCTAACCCTGTCTGCTAAGCCACCTTTGTTCGATATCGACAAGGGCAAATGATGATTCGCTCGTGGCAATATCCCAGTTGTAGCGGTGCTGATGCTGAAATCGGTGTCTAATCCCAAGCTTGCAGCAAAAAGCCAGCGAACCACAGATGCATATGAAATAGCCGAAATGATGGGGCAACTTGCAACAAAATCAGCAAGTAAAAATGTATGCATCCAAAATAGCCGAAATGATTGGGCATCGCGAAAAATAGCCGAAATGATTGGGCAATCGCAACTTTCGCGATATAAAAGCTGAAATGATAAAGCATCACGGAAAGAAAAATATAAAATGAAACCTTTTGCCCTACAGATGAGATCACATCGATTCCTGTATACAATCCAGGGGCACAAACAAAGAGGGAACCATACCTTCCCCCCAGGCTCCATCTGAAAGAAAGCTAAGTCTCGATGGTTCACAAAGCAGCCTGGAGATCATCTCAACATTCGTCTCAATACAACAGACGCAACATCAGCAAATCGAAGTGTGACAAAGTTTGCAGTTCCAAGACTCGGCGGTGTACCGACGCCGAGAGTCAACCCCCGACTCCGTGAAATGCGGATAAAGTTAATCCTTCCTGGTCACGTAGAACACGGCCTATGTCAATCCTGACCCCATGGGAAACGTCGAGAGCGGAGCCTGGTCCTCGCAGAACACGGCTATGACCCCGTGGGAAGCATCCAGAGCAAATTCCTGGTCACGTGGAACACGGCCTATGTCAATCCTGACCCCGTGGAAAACGTCCAGAGCGGAGCCTGGTCTTCGCAGAACACGGCTATGACCCTGTGGGAAGCATCCAGAGCAAATTCCTGGTCACGTGGAACACGACCTATGTCAATCCTGACCCCGTGGGAAACGTCGAGAGCGGAGCCTGGTCCTCGTAGAACACGGCTATGACCCCGTGGGAAGCATCCAGAGCAAATTCCTGGTTTCGTGGAACGCGGCCTATGTCAATCTTGACCCCGTGGGAAACATCCAGAGCGGATCCTGGTCCTCGCAGAACATGGCTATGACCCCGTGGGAAGCATCCAGAGCAAATTCCTGGTCACGTGGAACGCGGCTTATGTCAAACCTGACTCCATAAGAAACGTCCAGAGCGGATCCTGGTCCTCGCAGAATACGGCTATGACCCCGTGGGAAGCATCCAGAGCGGACCCTAGTCCTCTCAGAACACTGCTATGACCCCGTGGGAAGCATCCAGAGCAAATTCTTGGTCACGTGGAACGCGGCTTATGTCAATCCTAACCCCGTGAGAAACGTCCAGAGCGGATCCTGGTCCTCGCAGAACACGGCTATGACCCCGTGGGAAGCATCCAGAGTGGAGCCTGGTCCTCGCAGAATACGGCTATGACCCCGTGTGAAGCATCCAGAGCAAATTCCTGGTCACGTGGAACACGGCCTACGTCAATCCTGACCCCGTGGGAAACGTCCAGAGCGGAGCTTGGTCCTCGCAGAACACGGCTATGACCTCGTGGGAAGCATCCAGAGCAAATTCCTGGTTACGTGGAACACGACCTACGTCATTCCTGACCCCGTAGGAAACGTCCAGAGCGGAGCCTGGTCCTCACAGAACACGGCTATGTCAATCTGACCCCGTGGGATGCATCCAGAGCAAAATCCTGGTACCGTGGAACACGGCTAAAGTCAATTTTGATCCCGTGGGAAATGCCCAGAGCAACTCCTGACTCCGCGAAGTGCGGATAATGGCAACACCATCAATCACTTACAGGTCTTCTCGACCCGTAAGGAAGAAAACTCTCTTGTAAGATCCTTATGACTTATAAGAGAAAACGCACTTATGAATCCTCATGATTCCTAAGGAGAAAATACAGCTACGAGATCCTCTCGACTCATAGGGAGAAAAATCTTCATGAGATCCTTACGGCTCATGAAGTTGAAAAGCCTTAGGCAGCGGATCTGAACCTGCTTCCTAAGCCATCACTACCTCTCGAAGAATTCAAAATGGAATGCTCTCTCTATCATCTGCAGGCTACGCTTACTAAAGTGAAGAAAGCGACAGTGAGGAGAACATTTTATTCACATTTAGTTAAGCGTTCAAGGCATACCCATTCATGCATGTATGAAAAAGTTTGATGTATAAAATAAACACATAGAAATGAAAAGTCTTACTATTCGTACTTCAGAAAATGCCTACATTGAGGAAAACAGCAAATAAAAACATAATTGGAATGTTTACAAAGGCACGACATCAAATCCAGGGCATGGATTGAGAAACTCAAAAGTAAGGCCATCTAAAATGTTCCAGGCTTTTCGAACCATCCTAGTATGCTTCCTCTCGCGATCACAAGCGTCGGGGTCCTCACTGATGTCCTCCACCCTCCGATAGGAAGCGAGTATTGCCGCCTGTTGAAAATCCTGATGCAGAAGATCAACAAGATTGTCTCGCCTTTTCTTTGAGATTAGGCCCATCAGATACACCGAGTGCACCTTGTCTTCGGCATCATCCAATGCCTTAAGCGGCATGCCGACACAGAATAGAGGAAGTGTTCCCTAGATCGCTTCCACAATAAACTTCAAGAGAGAGGAACGTCGAGGAAGCAGTCGACCATTGTATGCGTCAAAGCGACCCATAATTTCGGCACACTGGGCGTTTTTGAATTCTCGGTTTTGAGAACGACCGAGTATGCGAATGTTGCCATAAGAGATAATCTCATCAAGGTCATACATATGAGCGTCCATAACTCCTAAAAAAGAAAATCAGCAAGAGTCAGCGGACAGACTGATTAAGAAAATTCTCATTAAAAACAGGCATAGGGATTTAAATGCTATAGAGAAAACAAATTCTAATTATGACTGTTCCCCTCCGAATGGCGGCCAAGACGCAGAGAGACGTCTTGCCTGAGATTCGGGGCAGATGCTATTTGGTTTGATCCGTCCACCTCTCCGAAGATGCCAAGTTGATTTATGGCACCGTGTATCGGAGGTTTAGACGGATGCGGCCGATTTAGCAGACTTCGTCAGATTCCCCCTCACTTGAGGAGTTTTTGATTGTGGGGACGCTCTTCCCTGCAGGCGCAAGCCCCTGCAGTTAATTACGCTACCGCATCGCAGTAACAACTTTCTCCTTCTCCAGAATTTCACTTCGTGTCATGGGTGTTTGTTTTGTTTGTGGTTGCCCGTGGATTGTATATGGAGACTAATTTATGTCGTCGCCCGTAGGACAAATCCGTATTTTCTTAGATTTGGGTTTGGGGTTTTAGTTTGAGGCTACATTAGCCATATTTGAGGCTAAGATCAACTCAAACGTTTGTTAAGGATACGTTAGTCTAATTTGAGACTAAGATCAACTTAACGGGATCGTTTGGATCCGACAAAAGAGCATTTGGAGGCTCTATTGTTCCAGTTTAGGGACATAGTGGTCCATTGCCATTTTAAGGACATGGTGGTCCAACATTCCCATCTTGGGGACGAATATTAGTTTAAGGACGCATTAGTCCATGAGTTTAAGGACCCCACAATCCGTAATTGGTTTAAGGACGCATTAGTCCGTGAGTAATTGGTTTAAGGACGCATTAGTCCATGAGTTTAAGGACCCCACAGTCCGTATTGTTGGTTTAAGGATGCATTAGTCCATGAGTTTAAGGACCCCACAGTCCATATTACCAGTTTAGGGACATGGTGGTCCAACATTCCCATTTTGGGGACGGATATTGGTTTAAGGACGCATTAGTCCATGAGCACGACTGCTCTCCCAAATCAATTTACACCCGGTTTAAGGATACATCTACAAGCCTTAGGGCGTGGATTGTATACCTACATGGGTCCTTAAACTCATGGACTATGATGTCCTTGACCTGGACTGTGGGGTCCTTAAGCCTATGGACTATGATGTCCTTAACCTTGGACCACCATGTCCTTAAACTGGTAATCGACCGCAATGTCCCTAAACTAAACAACAGAGGCCAAATGCTCTGTTGTTGGATCTAAACGATCCTGTTAAGTTGATTTTAGTCTAAAATTAGACTAACGTATCCTTAACCAACGTTTAAGTTGATCTTAGTCTCAAATGAGACTAACGTATCCTTAAACCCAAACTAGAACCCAAATCTAAGAAAATACGGATTTGGACTAATCCACGCCCTACGGGCGACAGCATAAATTAGTCTCCGTATACAATCCATGGGCAACCACAAACAAAACAAACACACACGACACAAAGTGACCATCTGGAGAAGGAGAAAGTTGTTACCGTGATGCGGTAGCGTAATTAACTACAGGGGCTTGCGCCTGCAGGGAAGAGCGTCCCCACAATCAAAAACCTCTCAAACGAGGGGGAATCTGACGATGTTCGCTACATCGGCTGCATCCGTTTAAACCTTCGATACATGGTGCCATAAATCAACTTGGCATCTTCGGAGAGGTGGACGGATAGCACCAATTAGCATCTTCCATGAATTTCAGGTAAGACGTTCGCCGCGTCTTTCGGCAGGGAATAGATTCTGGCACGCCCGGTGGGACAAAAAATAGAGAAGTTGATCATAGAGATCCTCACAGTCCATGAGTTTAAGGACCCCACAGTCCGTATTGTCGGTTTAAGGACGCATTAGTCCATGAGTTTAAGGACCCCACAGTCCGTATTGTTGGTTTAAGGACGCATTAGTCCGTGAGTTTAAGGACCCCACAGTTTGTATTAATGTGTGGTTGTCGGGACCCGTCACCTCTCTGACGACGTTGAAGGATTACAACGACAAATATCAGAGGAGTTCAGAGATGTACCCATGAACCGGATGTAAATTGATTTGGGAGAGCAGTCGTGCTCAGTTCAATTTAGTTTGAGGACTTATGGACAGAATTGGGTTAAGTCCAGTTGAAAATATTCAACATTTTATTCGCATTTGGCCTGTTAGGCCTTTGTTTGGGTTCTGCCCTTTTTAATAATGCACTGCATTTTATTCTGGCCTGTTAGGCCTTTTTAATTGGGCTCTGTCCCTTTTTTATTTTAATGCAGAGCATTAGGCTTTTCAATTAAATGCATAGCATTTATTTTCGGTCTGTTAGGCCTTTTTAATTGGGCTCTGTCCCTTTTTTTATAATGCAGAGCATTTGTTTGACCTGACAGTGCCCCACGTGGCTTGTCGGGCGCTTTGCGCCAATTGAGGAGCGCAAGGCGCAAATTCATGTGGGGGTGACACGTGTCACGCTCTGGTGAGAGCAAGTCTGTTAGCGCAGTGCGCTGCGCTAGCGCACTGCTGACACGTGGCACGCTCTGATAACTTGCGCCAATTTAAGAGAGCAGTGCTCTGTTTTTAGAAGCGCAGGGCGCAGTTATTCTATGATTGACACGTGGCGCTCCCTGGTGGCTTGCGCCAATCCAAGGAGCGCAACAGTGCAAACTTCAAAAGTGCAAGGCACTGTTTAATATTTGGATCAAAAAAAACAAGTTTTTCTTGTTTTCCAGAGAGGTTTTACCTCAAATTTCAAGAACCAGTGGTTCATCAAAAGGTAATGCCTTTATGTGGATCAAATGATCTGTGAAGTAATACTTCTTTATTTTTTTTTGTGATTGGATCTCTATGATCACTTTCTTTTTTTTTTATGGAAGATCTTGATCTTGTTCTTAGATCATTGATCTTTTTAGAAGAAAATTCTTCTTTTTTTCCAAAGGTTTACCCTTTTTTTGGAGTTCTTCTCAAAGTTTTAAAGGAATTCTCTGGTTTTTCTATTTTTTGTCTCACTGTCTCTCTGTATTAGACTTGGAGTCTAGGGGCCTTTATATAGTGCCAATTGATTTGTTAAATCAGTTAAAGAGATTTTTCTCTGATTGATCTGGGCATATTTTCCCACCATCGGATCTTTGATCCAAGGGCTCTGTTTTACAGAAGATAATCTTCTTGTTTTAACAAGATTAGAAAGATCTTTCCAAGATTTTATTGTTTAAATTCTGGCACAGTTGGCGCAAGCGCACCTGCGCTTGACACGTGTCGCGCAGCGCAGAGCGCAGAGCGCAGCGCAACTGCGTTAGCGCAGAGCGCAGCTCAACTGCGCTGACACGTGTCGCGCAGCGCAGAGCACAGCGCAACTGCACTGACACGTGTCGCGCAGCGCAGAGCGCAAGTCAACTGAAGCGTTGCTTCCTTTATTAAAATCTGAATTTTAAACAGAGCCTTGCTCTGATTGGGTGCGCTGCCTTGTTTGCTGCGCTCCTTGCGCTGGCGTGTCTGATTTTGACACGTGGCGCTCTGCGCGCAGCGCAAGGGATCTGAAGCGTTGCTTCACCTATTTTAACATTTGATTTTCAAAGTAGAGCTTTGCTCTAATTGGGGGAAACAGAAGCGTTGCTTCATTTCCCCGCCTTGGAATTTGAACAGAGCTTTGCTCTGATTGGGGTAAACAATGACACCTAACAAATTCGAATTTGCGAGAAATCCTAAAAAAGGAATCTCATTTAATGAGCGACCCCTCGGTTCAAGGAGTTAAACTCCTCGAGAGCAATGTTCTGCAGATAGGAGTGACACCTGTCAAAGTCAATTATGAGGGGAATTTAAAGAAATTCCCCGAGAATACTAAGAGCCTTGCTCTGGAAGAAAATGATGGAATAATCCATCAGGAAAACTAAAAACAATTTTTTATATGAATTAAAAAATTATGAGATCTTCAAGATCCATGAACAAACTCATAAGAGTTCTTCATAAGAGATTAATAAATCTACATGATTCCAAGAGAGCAAAGCTCTGTTAATGAAACCTTAAAAGGGTTTTCTTTAGATTAAAGATCTATGAAGAGCAAGGCTCTGTTATTGGGTAAAACCCTAGAACTTTAAAAGATTTAATCTTCACCTAAATTTTGGCAGAGTTTTGACTCTTGAGGTTTCTTAAGATGAAGAGCTATGCTCTGTGGGAGAATAAGAATTCTCAGAAAACAAGCAAGACGATGAGCAGTGGTCATCCCTGAGGACCAAAGGTCCTATTTATAGGCACTGAGTGCCGTTTCAACTTCTCAGTTGATCCGAGGGCATAGATGCTGCCAACGTTGCACTCACGTGTGGGCCACATGAGCGCAGCGGTGGGGGCATTTGTTTCTTCCAATCAGAGCAAAGCTCTGTTCAAAAATTCAAATTTTGAAATGAAGCAACGCTTCAGATGCAGCGCCAAGTGCGCTGCGCCCAAAGCAGCGCACCACGTGCAAAGCACGTGTGCGCTAGCGCTGGGTGCGCTGCGCCCAAAGCAGCACACCACGTGTAAGACACGGATGCGCTAGCGCTAAGTGCGCTGCGCTCTGAGCGGCGCATCACGTGTTAAACATGGGTGCGCTAGCGCAATGTGCGCTGCCCTTTAAGCAGCGCACCACGTGCAAAGCACGGGTGCGCTAACGCTGGAACTAAAAGCTCCCCACTGTTAGATCAAAGATCTAACAATAATGATAAATCATTAATTAATCAGAATTAAATTCTGTTAAGGAAAGATTCCTCAAAATCTTTCCAAATAACAAGATTGTGCTCTGTAAATCAGAGCACCGTTGGATCAATGATCCAATGGTAAATAAAAATTACTAAAAGAAAAAATAAATTATGTATGGAAAGATTTATCAATCTTGTTAAAAACAAGAAGATTGCCTTTTGTAAAACAGAAGCCCTAGGATCAAAGATCCAATGGTGGGGAAACATCCCCAAATCAATCAGAGAAAGATCTCTTCAACTGATTCAACAAATCAGCCTCCCCTATATAAAGGACCCGAGATTTCAAGTCTTGTACAGAGAACCCCCCCTAAATTTTGAGAAACTCAAAGATAAAGAGCAAGCTCTTGCAAGAAGATCTCTCTTCAAGGTAAAAATGATAATGATGAACATAGGGATGAAATCATCTCATAAAAAGAAGAATTCATTTTCTTTACAAAGATCATAGATCTACAAAGCCAAAAAAGTATATCACAAAAAAGATCAAAAGATCTCATCATAAAATAGAAGAAAAACATAATTCTTCTCACAGATCATAGATCTATAAAGGCAAAGCCTTTCGTCAACATAAGAGGTTGGAAATATCTCCTGCAAAATAAGAACTGTTGTTCTTAGATCTTGAGACAAAGTCTCTTTTAAATGAACATAAATTTGTTTCCCAGATCATAAAATTGATCAGCCGCGCTTTGCGCTCTTGAACTGCGCTTCTGCGCTCTCTGGACTGGCGCTCAGCGCCAATTGCGCCACGTGTCAATCGCGTATATACTGCTTAATAACTAGCGCCTTGCGCTTCTGAAATAGCGCACTGCGCTCATGGACTGGCACAAAGCGCCAAGCGCACCACGTGTCATTCATATGTGCGCCACTGAATTAATAGTGCACTGCGCTCATATGCTGGCGTAATGTGCCTATCATCTGGCGCTTAGCGCCAAGCGCGACACGTATCCTTCACGTATGAGCCACGTGGCAGAAGCACACCGCGCTCTTTGACTGGCGCAAAGCGCCAAGCGCACCATATGTTGCGCTGATAGAACATAAATTGTTCTTTAATAAGCCCAGAGCCCTGATGAATGCTCAGCATTCAATAAAAGACAAAAACATTGTCAAGATATAAATCAATGCTCAACATTGTTAAAAAGGCCAAGCCCAAATAAAGGCTCCAACAGCCCAAAATAAATGTTAAAACATTTTTTTAACTCGATTGGACTTAGCCCAAGATTGACCATAAGTCCTCAACTCATATTAATCGAGATCATCTGCTCAAAAATATGTTAATAGATCTTAGCCCCAAATTGGACTACAGATCTTTCAACTAACTCACATCGGTTCGAGGGTACATCTCTTTACCCCTCTGATATTTGTCGTTGCAATCCTTCAACGTCTTCAGAGAGGTGACGGGTCCCGATAACCAAACATTCCACGGACTGTGGGGTCCTTTAAAAACCCGCGGACTATGATGTCCTTAACCTTGACTGTGAGGTCTTTAAACTCACGGACTATGATGTCCTTAACCTTGACTGTGATGTCTTTAAATTCATGGACTATGATGTCCTTAACCTCGACCGCAATGTCCTTAAACTAATATTGGACCATAATGTCCTTAAACTAATGGACCGCAATGTCCCTAAACTAAACAATAGACTCCAAATGCTCTTTTGTTGGATCTAAACGATCCCGTTAAGTTAATCTTAGTCTAAAATGATACTAACGTATCCTTAACAAACGTTTAAGTTGATCTTAGTCTCAAATGAGACTAACGTTTCCTTAAACCCAACCCCAAACCCAAATCTAAGAAGATACGGATTTGGACTAATCCACGCCCACGGGCGACAACATAAATTAGTTTCCGTATACAATCCACGGGCAACCAAAAACAAAACAAACACCCACGACACGAAGTGACCATCTGGAAAAGGAGACAGTAGTTACCGCGATGCGGTAGCGTAATTAACTGCAGGGGCTTGCGCCTGCAGGGAAGAGCGTCCCCATAATAAAAAAACCCCTCAAATGAGGGGGAATCCGACGAAGTCTGCTACATCGGCCGCATCCGTTTAAACCTTCGATGCATGGTGTCATAAATCAACTTGGCATCTTCGGAGAGGTGGACGGATAGCACCAATCAGCATGTGCCCCCAAATTCAGGCAAGACGTTTGTCTTCCCGGTTTCCGGCGGTAACCAGATTTGCTTCTCCCAATCAGAGCAAAGCTCTATTCAAAAATTCAAATTTTGAAATGAAGCAACGCTTCAGATGCAGCGCCAAGTGCGCTGCGTCCTAAGCAGCGCACCACGTGCAAAGCACGTGTGCACTAGCGCTGGGTGCGCTGCGGTCTAAGCAGCGCACCACGTGTAAGACACGGATGCGCTAGCGCTAAGTGCGTTGCGCTCTAAGCGGCGTACCACGTGTTAAATACGGGTGCGCTAGCGCAATGTGCATTGCCCTTTAAGCAGCGCACCACGTGCAAAGCACGGGTGCGCTAGCGCTGGAACTAAAAGCTCCCCACTGTTAGATCAAAGATCTAATAATAATGATAAATCATTAATTAATCAGAATTAAATTCTTTTAAGGAAAGATTCCTCAAAATATTTCCAAATAACAAGACTGTGCTCTGTAAATCAGAGCACCGTTGGATCAATGATCCAATGGTAAATAAAAATTACCAAAAGACAGAATAAATTCTGTATGGAAAGATTTATCAATCTTGTTAAAAACAAGAAGATTACCTTCTGTGAAACAGAAGCCCTAGGATCAAAGATCCAATGGTGGGGAAACATCCTTAAATCAATCAGAGAAAGATCTCTTCAACTGATTCAACAAATCAGCCTCCCCTATATAAAGGACCCGAGACTTCAAGTCTTGTACAGAGAAACCCCCTCATAAACTTTGAGAAACTCAAAGATAAAGAGCAAGCTCTTGCAAGAAGATCGCTCTTCAAGGTAAAAATGATAATGATGAACATTGGGATGAAATCATCTCATAAAAAGAAGAATTCATTTTCTTTACAAAGATCATAGATCTATAAAGCCAAAAAGTCTTTCACACAAAAGATCAAAAGATCTCATCATAAAATAGAAGAAGAACATAATTCTTCTCATAGATCATAGATCTATAAAGGTAAAGCCTTTCGTCAACATAAGAGGTTGGAAATATCTCCTGCAAAATAAGAACTGTTGTTCTTAGATCTTGAGACAAAGTCTCTTTTAAATGAACATAAATTTGTTTCCCAGATCATAAAATTGATCAGCCGCGCTTTGTGCTCTTGAACTGCGCTTCTGCGCTCTCTGGATTGGCGCTCAGCGCCAATTGCGCCACGTGTCAATCGCGCATATACTGCTTAATAACTAGCGCCTTGCGCTTCTGAAATAGAGAACTGCGCTCATGGACTGGCGCAAAGCGCCAAGCGCACCACGTGTCATTCATATGTGCGCCAGTGAATTAATAGCGCACTACGCTCATATGCTGGCGCAATGCGCCCATCATCTGGCGCTTAGCGCCAAGCGCGACACGTGTCCTTCACGTATGCGCCACGTGGCAGAAGCGCGCTGCGCTCTTTGACTGGCGCAAAGCGCCAAGCGCACCATATGTTACGCTGATAGAACATAAATTGTTCTTTAATAAGCCTAGAGCCCTGATGAATGCTCAACATTCAATAAAAGACAAAAACATTGTCAAGATATAAATCAATGCTCAGTATTGTTAAAAAGGCCAAGCCTAAATAAAGGCTCCAACATCCCAAAATAAATGTTAAAACATTTTTTTAACCTGATTGGACTTAGCCCAAGATTGGCCATAAGTCCTCAACTCATATTAATCGAGCTCATCTGCTCAAAAATATGTTAACAGATCTTAGCCCCAAATTGGACTACAGATCTTTCAACCAACTCACATCGGTTCGAGGGTACATCTCTTTACCCCTCTGATATTTGTCGTTGTTATCCTTCAACGTCTTCCGAGAGGTGACGGGTCCCGACAACCAAACATTCCATGGACTGTAGGGTCCTTTAAAAACCCACAGACTATGATGTCCTTAACCTTGACTGTGAGGTCTTTAAACTCACGGACTATGGTATCCTTAACCTTGACTGTGATGTCTTTAAACTCACGGACTATGATGTCCTTAACCTCGACCGCAATGTCTTTAAACTAACATTGGACCGAGATTTCCTTAAACTAACATTGGACCGTAATGTCCTTAAACTAATGGACCGCAATGTCCCTAAACTAAACAATAGAGTCCAAATGCTCTCTTGTTGGATCTAAACGATCCCGTTAAGTTGATCTTAGTCTAAAATGAGACTAACGTATCCTTAACAAACGTTTAAGTTGATCTTAGTCTCAAATGAGATTAACGTATCCTTAAACCCAACCCCAAATCCAAATCTAAGAAGATACGGATTTGGACTAATCCACGCCCTACGGGCGACAACATAAATTAGTCTCCGTATACAATCCACGGGCAACCAAAAACAAAAAAAACACCCACGACACGTAGTGACCATCTGGAGAAGGAGAAAGTGGTTACCGCGATGCGGTAGCGTAATTAACTGCAGGGGCTTGCGCCTGCAGGGAAGAGCATCCCCACAATCAAAACCCCCTCAAATGAGGGGGAATCTGACGAAGTCTGCTACATTGGCCGCATCCGTTTAAACCTTCGATACATGGTGTCATAAATCAACCTGGCATCTTCGGAGAGGTGGACAGATAGCACCAATTAGCATCCACCCCCAAATTCAGACAAGACGTTTGTCTTCCCGGTTTCCGGCGGTAAACAATCCTAGTATAGAAAATGAAAATAATATGTACAATGGTGACAACGACCTCAACTCGGTCGTGGCCCAAACAAATAATACACAACCCGGCAAAGACGATAGTTTACATGTCGGACGCTCTCCCCGCAATAACAAATGTACAAATGAATCTCAACTGTATCACTAACATTGCACCATAAGCTATCCATCACGACTATCCAACCACTACCACAGCACAAACACAGAACATCAACATGAATGTCATATTCGCAAACCGTCTAAAAGAACATATAGCAGTTAGACGAGTTATACCAATCGAATGACATTCATGGTCGCAGATAATAATGTATGTACTGTAACAATTAAACAGTGTTAAAAATTAACGACTTCAAAATACCCCGTTGTTCCCCTCCGAACGGCGGCCTGGACGTCGTTAGGACGTCCGTGCCTGAGGTTCGGGGCAGATGCTATTTGGTTTTATCCGTCCACCTCTCCGAAGATGCCAAGTTGATTTATGGCACCGTGTATCGGAGATTTAGACGGATGCGGCCGATGTAGCAGACTTTGTCAGATTCCCCCTCGCTTGAGGGGTTTTTGATTGTGGGGACGCTCTTCCCTGCAGGCGCAAGCCCCTGCAGTTAATTACGCTACCGCATCGCGTTAACAACTTTCTCCTTCTCCAGAACTTCACTTCGTGTCGTGTGTGTTTGTTTTGTGTGTGGTTGCCCGTGGATTGTATACGGAGACTGAGTAATGCCGTCGCCCGTAGGACGTGGATTAGTCCAAATCCGTTTTTACTTAGATTTGGGTTTGGTGTTTTTAGTTTAAGGATACGTTAGTCGCGTTGCGGCTAAGATCAACTTAAACATTCGTTAAGGATACGTTAGTCCTGTTTTGGACTAAGGTCGACTTGACGCAGTGATCGATTTAATTATCTGGCTGTCGGGACTCGTCACCTTTCTGACGTCGTTGAGGGATTACAACGACAGGCGTCAGAGGAGTTCAGAGATATACCCTTGAACCAAAGTTGATTTGGGGTTTTATTGTTTATTTAAATATCTAAGGACACATTAACCGTATTTAGGGCTAAGATCAACTTAGACGGGACCGTTTAGATCCGACAAAAGAGCATTTGGGCTCTATTGTACCAATTTAAGGACATGGCGGTCCATGGCCAGTTTTGGGGACGTGGTGGTCCATTATTAGTTTAGGGACGTTTCGGTCCGTCGCCAGTTTAAGGACGTAGTGGTCCATATTCCAGTTTAGGGACGTAGTGGTCTGTATCAATTCCAGTTTAAGGACGTGGTGGTCTATGTTCCAGTTTAAAGACGTGGTGGTCCATTATTAGTTTAAGGACGTTTCGGTCCAACATTAGTTTAAGGACGTCTCGGTCCAATATTAGTTTAAGGACGTTTCGGTCCGATATTAGTTTAGGGACGTTTCGGTCCGATATTAGTTTAGGGACATCTCGGTCCATCATTAGTTTAAGGACGTTTCAGTCCAATATTAGTTTAGGGACATTTCGGTCCGATATTAGTTTAAGGATGTCTCGGTCCAATTTTAGTTTAGGGACGTTTCGGTCCATCATTAGTTTAGTGGTCGTTGGGACCCGTCACCTCTTTGACGTCGTTGAGGAATTACAACGATGGATGTCAAAGGAGTTCGGAGATGTACCCTCGAACTGGATGTAGATTGATTTAGGAGAGCCATTTTGCTCAGTCAATTTAATTTAAGGACTTATGGCCACGATTGGGCTAAGTCCATTTCAACATTTTATTTGCATTGCATTTTTTTATTTAGGCTCTACTCACAAAAGATACAGAATATCAGTTTATTTTGGGCTCTGCCCATTTGCAAAAGCATCTACTTCGTTTGGGCTTTGCCCCTTTTTAAAATGCATAGCATTCTGAATATTTTGTTTGGGCTCTGCCCATTTATAAATGATGCAAAGCATCTGTTCTTGTTTGGGCTCTGCCCCTTAAAATAATGTATTTGCGCTTTATTGAGCCTGTTAGGCCTTCTCTTAATTGGGCTTGGCCCTTTTTAATGCATCTGCGCTTTGCGCTAAGTAATGAGCGCAAGTCCATATGGTGATGACACGTGTCGTGCTCTGATGAGCGCAAGCGCACTAGCGCAGTGCAATGCGCTGTTGCGCTGCTGACACGTGGCGCGCTCTCAGCGAGTTGCGCCAATTCCAGAGAGCAAAACTCTATCTTAAGGGCGCTGAGCGCAAGTGGTTTTATGGCTGACACGTGGCGCTCTCTTAAGAGCGCAGCGGCGCAACTTGGAAGTGCAAAGCACTAAGAATCTTTTTAGATTCAAGAAGGGAAATGCAAAGCACTGTTTAAGTTCTTGATCTAAATTAGATCAAAGAAAAATAAATTTCTTCTTTATTCGAAGAACAGAGGTTCATAAAAGTGCAAAGCACTATTCTTTTATTTTTTATATCGCTTTTAAAGAACCGAAGGTTCACAAGAAGTGCAAAGCACTGTTTTCTTTTTTTTTTTTATATATAAAGATCATTGATCTTATATTTTTTTTTAGACTAATGGACTTTTAGAAGGAATTTCTTCTAATCCATGAAGGTTCTTTACCTTTTTCTTGAAATCTTCTCGGAGTTCTTTCCGTTTAAGGTTCTTGAATTCTCAAGAGAAAACTCGATGCCTTTGAATTGAGGCCTAAGGTCCTTTTTATAGTGCTCACAAATTAGTTAAATTTGTTAAAGAGATCATCCTCTGAGTGATTTGGGGAATTTTCCCCGCCGTTGGATCTTTGATCCAAGGGCTTCTGCTTTGCAGAAGGAAATCTTCTTGTTCCAACAAGAACAGAAAAAATTTCTTAAAAACCTTAATTTAGTTTGGCGCAGATTCCCCAGCGCGTGACACGTGTCACGCAGCGCAGAGCGCAGCGCAACTGCGCTAGCGCATCTGCGCTGACACGTGTCGCGCAGCGCAGAGCGCAGAGCGCTAGCGCAAAGGATCTGAAGCGTTGCTTCCTTTAAACAGAGCTTTGCTCTGATTGGGCGCGCCTTCTTGGGCGCAGCGCTGATATATCTGCGCCTGACACGTGGCGCGTTGCGCTCAGCGCAGAGGATCTGAAGCGTTGCTTCATTTATTAAATTTTGGAGAATCAGAAGCGCCGCTTCATCTCCTCTTTTCAAGTCAAACTTGTATTCCCAAAATTCTGATTTCCTGGGCCTTGGCAATGATTTCATTGTGCACAGAATTTTCTGTGCTTGGGTCTATATATATAACTCAAGGCTGAGCCTTTTCTTCTCTCATTTTCAGAGAACTTCTTCGATCATGGCTTGCAACCGCCCTCACGCCCGCCGACAACCATGGGAGGTGCCGATCCGGGACATCGTTCCTCGTTTTGCTGCACGTTTGGTGGACCCTTCTCTCTCGGACGAGCAATGCGACGCTGCAATGCACGAGCTTTTGACTCGTATGGGGTCTCCTCTCCCTCCGAATTCCATTTGGCTTCGGATGATCCTTACCTCGGCGCTCGCCGACATTCCCCCTCCTCCAGCAGAGATGTCCTCAGCAATGCTGGATGCCGCCGAAGATAAGATTGAGTGCTTTCTCGAAGCGCACTTGATCACCAAACCCTTGAGGGACTGCTCTTTCCACTTGCTGAGCCAGATACGGGCTCGTCGAGTCGTCATCGCCACTTTCTCCCAGGAATGCGGCGTCGACCGTTGGATGGCTACCCCTCGGGAAGATCGCCGCTTCGACGCGATGGAGAAGGCGGAGAGGGAGCTGAATAATTTTCTTTTCCTTTTTGTGAACCCTTGTCTCTCTGATCCCGTATTCGGTGATCTTTTTTAAATTTAATAATAAATAAATGTTTTGATTAAGTATTTTATTATCTGTTAAGTGTTCTTTTTATTTGAACTCTTTGTTGTGCTTGTGCATCGTATTTTAATTTGTTGTTATCAAGTGCATGTAATTTTGCATGGCTAAATTGCCTTTGGCACTTAGCCCCTTTTTCTGCGCTAGCGCATCTGCCCTGACGCGTGTCGCGCAGCGCAACTGTGTTGCCACTTGTCGCACAGCGCAGAGCGCAGCGCGGCGCTTCCTTTAACAGAGCATTGCTCTAATTGGGCGCGCTGCGCTAATGTATCTGCGCTGGACACGTGGCGCGTCGCGCGCAGCGCAAAGGATCTGAAGCGTTGCTTCCTCTAAACAGAGCTTTGCTCTGATTGGATGCGCCTTCTTGGGCGCTGCACTGATATATTAGCGCCAGACACGCGGCGCATTGCGCCTGAGACTTGAAGCGTTGCTTCAAAAATTCAAAAATTTTAAATTTTGAATTCAAACAGAGCTTTGCTCTGATTGGGCGAAACAAATGCCCCCCCACCGTTGCGCTCACGTGGCGCACACGTGAGTGCAACGGTGGCGACCCCTCCTGACCGTTGGATCGAGGGGAATTCCAAGAGGCGCAAGCGCCTTATAAATAGGGTCTCTGGCCCTTAGAAAATTCTCCACCATTTTCTAGGTTTAGATTTTCAGAGCTCTGCTCTTGCTTAAGAATTTCAGAGCTTTGCTCTTGCTTTCAGAACTCTAGAGCTTTGCTCTCATTTCCCAAAGTTTTTTTTAGAAAACTTTAGGTAATATTTAATTTAAAATTAAGTTAAATTAATTTAAGTCAATTTCGACCCACAGAGCTTTGCTCTCATAGATCTTTTGATCTAAAGAAATTCCCTTTGGGGTTTTATCAACAGAGCTTTGCTCTCTCAGATCTATAGATCTACAGAGATCTTGTTCATGGGTTCTGACCCATGAACAGAGCTTTGCTCTTGAATCAAATGTAGATCTTTTAGATCTGAAAAACAAAGAACTCTTCTTTTTTTTTTTTTTAAAGTTTTCATGGATTTTTCGAGATTCCAGAAATTTTAATTTTAAATTTCTTTTCAAAACTTTCTCTTTGATGAAATATTATAGAGCTAAGCTCTTTTTTTAAGGAATTTCATTCTTTTGAGACCAGAACTTGACAAGTGTCATTCTGTGACAGAGCTTTGCTCTGAAAGAGGAGATTTTCTCCTTGTCTCTAGTGATTCTTTCCCCCCTTTTTTTATTATGGGAATGTTCCCCCCAAGGACCAACTGACAATCTCATCCAATGATGAGTTTATCTTCTTAATTGACGTATTGTCACTTAGATTTTGTGGGTCCCTCTTTGGTCCCCTACTCACTGCACTGTGGTGCGGTGTAATTAATTAATTTTGATTTTAATTTAATTAATGCATTTTCTTCTTTCAATGTCAAACGTTGGGATTACAACACTGACGGCTACATTGCTCTTTTTGCAGCGATCATGTCTGAAGACACTTCATTCCCGTTTGTCCGCTCGGAGGAGGGATTTCCAGAGGCGCCTTTGGACCGTGAGGTCCTGGCCATGATCAAGGCATATGACCCGGAGTACAAGAAACTCCACCTTTGGGGGTCTTGGTATAACCAGATTATTATGGGTCGACGCAGCTTCACTTGCGCGGTGCCGTCAGAACCTATCACGGCAATTCATTATGCTAACCCACCTCCAGTGCAGTATGCCGTGGAGATGATAGACTGGACTGCGAACAGCTTTCTTCATCCCGCTATGGATGCGGTCCCGGTTCAGCGTCCTATGGTTTTGGATATCCTAGGACGCCGTATCTGTCAGGGAGAAGCACGACCCTGGGGGCAATCATATAACCTTGGTTTGATTCCCCGCCACCCAATTGGATATCTGCCGTGGGCCCGGTACATCCTGTCGATGAGGAAGTCGCAGTTGATAAGACTAGGACTGTACACCGCGGTCTACGTCTCTCTTTTCCAATATCCTACGCTCCCCACTTGGTGGTTCAAGGCTTTCTTGGAGCAATGGAATATTTCCACCCACACTTTCCTTGCCATGGATCGGGAAGTGTCCATTTCCTTGGAGAAATTCGCGGAGGTATCCGGCCTACCAGTCATGGGGGAACACTATGAAGAGCTGCTCCCGACAGATGAATATGTCTTCGGTGCTAAGCCGATGGTAAGGGGGATTACGTCAGAAAATGCCATTCAACACCAATTCCCAAGCCTGATCAAGGTGTTGAACATCTACGAGTCCCTTTTCATCGAACACGGGAGCCGAGGAGTTAATTTTGAGGACTTCATTGCTCGCTTCCTCCGTCCTAGCGTCATTTCGCCAGGAGCCGTCAAATCTGCTATTCTGGATGATCCTTTTGGTCTAGGTTTGGCTAACCTGCCGACGAAGGAAATAGACCAAAAGGCTTTCTTCCTCCCAGATTTTCCTACCATATCATTGGCGGAGAT
Organism: Agapanthus africanus; assembly: GCA_030015575.1. Lineage (NCBI taxonomy): Eukaryota > Viridiplantae > Streptophyta > Magnoliopsida > Asparagales > Amaryllidaceae > Agapanthus > Agapanthus africanus. The sequence goes on along the minus strand of JASDDO010000022.1, from coordinate 750,223,669 downwards.
TGCAGTCCCTGGGATGGATGAGGAGGCCTTTTTCTTAGGATTTCTCGGGCTGTGGCTGAGTTGGTTCGCGATCCCAATGCATTCTCATCGCATGCGGCCCTCTGTCTTTTATCCAGCCCACCGCATGGTCATTGGGGTAAAGGTGGCCGTGGGGATTGCCGGCCTGGCGCACCTATATCATGGCCTCAGCCGAGCAGCGGATGCCAATGAGCCCGGGGCACTGCACGTGGTCTTCCCGATGCACTACTTTGCATCGTGGCTCGAGTTACACACGGCGGGTGTCTTTGGCATGCATAAAAGGCCTTCATTCTTTGACAAGTGCGGTTTCCCTCGCGTTTTACATCTGATTGGCTCATCAATCGTGACCCCTTCACCACGAGACGCCAGGGGTTTACTGCTTCGCCCTCACACCGTTGGAGTCGGGATGTCCTTTATTGATAAGGTATTAACCATTGGGAAGGCGTCCACCACTGCGGTGCGACCATTACAGGACTCCTTCAAGGATGGAGCTTCAGTGTTGACGGCCCGGGAGATCCTCCATTTGTATTCTATTAGACCGGGTTTTCTAGTCTTCAGGCAGGGCGGTGCAGCAGTCTTCATGAGATATAACCCGCATCGTTTTGCCCGACAACTGGGTTACGATCAAGGGGTACCCTTAGAGGCTTTCTTATTGGAACCTGCTGTAAATGAAGAAGGGATGGAGAACGCGTTACACCACTTCATGCGCCTGAACACGGGTTCTCGTTTTTTCATTAGCCCGCCGGTCTGTGCTCCACGACTCCTTAATGTATATAAAGACTGGTACAATCATGCGACGGGGGCTGTTATAAAGGAAGAGAGGCGAGTGTTGATTGACCGTAAAGAAGTACCCTCCGGTACCAATCGTAACGCTCCCTTGGCACCAAGGATCCTGGTGGTCCCTCCTCTAAAAGATGCTGGGGGCAGACCATTACGTGCGCAAAGTCCTCCACGTGAGCTGCCGCTCCCTGATATCACAGACGCACCTACCGCACCCCGTGCTTCAGTGGAGGCAGTGGTTGTACCCTCGCCGGAGTCTGGTGTGGGTGCGGACATCGGGACTCGTCGTCCCAAAGCGGCTGCTAAACGGAAGTCGATTCCCCGCGAGCCTAGGGTTGGAGGGCAAAAGAAAAAGAAGTCACTCTTTGCTGCGGACGTTGCGTTCGGCCAGGAACCTCATGCTCCCTATTCCGAGGGTCTGCTCGAATATGGGACTAACGCAGGGTTGGTGATGCCGCCGCCGGACGATACAGACTTGGAGGCTGCTCTCAGAGCTTCGGCATGGTTGGTGGAGCGTGACGCGTGGCTGGCTAAGCTTGCGCAATCAGGTAACTACTAGTCGCTTTTTCTTTATTGCAACATATCCTCTTTATTATTTTTGACTAACGCTTTTCTTTCTTTCCTTTCAACAGGCATTACTGATGAAGAAGCCATTGCTGCTTCTCTGAGGACTTTTCAGGAGGAGGAACGTCTCAGGGCATCTATGGGCCTTAGTAAGTTTCCACTCATCAAGTTTTTCATTTTTCTTGTGTTATGGTCGATCTAACCCTTCCCTCTTAATTACAGAGACTTCAATGCCGTTCCCTCCTAGCGACGCAGATGTTGTACCAGCTGCTGACGTTCCTGCTTCTTCTGGGCCACCGCAGGAGGTTCGTCTTGGAGAGCCGATGAAAGATGCCTTAAAGGCTCTGGAGGCATCCCTGAATGAAGACGATGATGCCTTGAAGGAGGCATCACAGAGGTCCTTCGTGACCGCTCGGGAGGAGAGGAAGCGGTTGAGGCGTGAGGCGAAGGCGCGCAGGGCTGCCCTGGCTATGGGAGCGGGCCCGAGCACCGCTCCTCGAGCTGATACTCCATCCGAAGAGGCCCCTGTCGCCCTATCCACTGCCCGCAGAGAGGTGGCGCGTGCAGTTCGGAGCGCAAACGGTAAATCCGCTTCAGGTAATATTTCTCTCAGAGTTTTTATTATAAAGGGTTTTTTAATGTCATTGGTCCTTATATCCCTCATCTTGCAGGGCCGAGTCCGATCGAGGGGGAGGCGGAAACCGTTGATCCCAAAGAAGCAGAGGAGGCGGTACCTGCCGAACTCGAGCCGACGGTGGGCAACGTCGTTGTGGCTTTGGAGCCTGAGGCGGAGGTCGAGGGGCCTGCCGCCGAGAAGGTCATTGATGCTGAACCTGAAGTGGTGGCAGATGATATGATCATTATAAATGAGTCCAGGGTGGCGGCGAATGAAGCGCTCGAGGCCGGCGATCCCCCGGCGACGGTGGACGATACAACTGCCACTACCGAACCTGAGATGGTAGTGGGCGAGGTGGCCACGATTCCTGAAGACGAGCCAGCCGCTCCTTCTCTGGAATCTGGCAATACTCCAGTCATAGCCTTTCCCGTCTACGGTCCTCCGCCGTCTCCCGGTCGTGCGAGCACGACTACAGTCCCCATTGAGTCGGGCGATGAGGCCACAGGCGGTGGTCTCATGTCGATAGAGGAGGGAGTCGTCTCTGTTTCCGCTGGGAGCTCCTCAGGTACACCTTAAGTTGTTGTTTTTATTTGCTTTACAATCTTTTCTGACAAGTTCATTTTTCGTAATGCAGGTGCAGCTAGTGTTGATGCCCCAGTACTTGAGGGAGCTCCTTCCACGACTGCCTTGGCGATGGTTACCCCTCAGCCCTCTCTTACACCGTCAAAGATGTTGGAAGGTATGAGTTTGCAATTTACTAAACCCGTCTTTCAAACGTATAATCCATATACTATATTCATATTGTTTTTTTTTTTTTTTTAGGAGTTCTTTTTGACCATTTGTATCAAGTGTTGGTCCCACACTTCTCCTTTTCATCTGAGCTCGCCTCTCCCTCTGGTGGCGCCGGTGAGTACTGTTCCTGATCGATATCTTTGTTTTTCCAGTGGTAGAATTATTTCTAACTCTCTCTTGTCCTGACTGCAGTGTTACAAATCGAAGGGGGAGAAGAAAGATCGGTTGCGCTACCGGCCCTTCCGTCCTTGCCACCTGCTCCCACCGGTATAGTAATTATCTTGTCAATGATTTTCTCCATATCTATTGGATCATCATCTAATCACATTTTGTCTTTTTCAGCTGTCGTTCCAGTCTCAGTGCCTTTTGAGTCTCATATTACAATACTAGGCGGCCCTTCCCAGCGACGTCTGTCTTCGAAAGGTGCCGCGAATAGTTTGCGCATACTGAGCGACTACATCGAGGAGTTCGACATCGAGGCTCCAGTATCTGCTGAGGATTTCGCCATGACGGTTAACCCGATGTTGGCGATATTTGCTACCTTCCATGACGAGGGTGCTGTCGCCTCTTGGGTTAACTATTGTCGGGAAATCGAGGCTTGCCTTCATCAGCTAGAGTCAATGCGCTTGTCCCCTGAGACTTTGGCCTTGAGCACTCAACGGGGAGCGTGGCTCGAGCAAAGCGCTTCTCATTTCCGTCATCTGGAACAAGAAGTGGTTTTAAGGCTGAAGGAGTGCCAAGAATCTTCAAGCAACACTGCTCGCCTGCGTGCTGAAGTTGAGACGAACGCCGCTGAGGTAAAGGCCGTCTTCGAGGGCCTTCTGGAGCGTATCTCAAATGGGCTGAGATTGAAGCGGGCACTCGATATTGCCGAGCGTGACATCGCGGGCCGTGAGGCTGCTCATCAGGCCGTCAGAGATCAGCTTGCTTCCGTCGCACAGCAACGGGCCCAAGTGGAGGCGGAGTTGGCAGTGGTGGCCAATCGGGAAAAGGCATGGAAGGAAGTGTGCGAGCAATTGCTGGATCTGTGCAAGAAGCTTCCTTCCCAGTAATTTTCCTTATATTGTTAGTATTTGTAACATATATGTATATCTTGTATTCTTTAGTACGATGTATCCTAAACTCCATCAAATTTTATGAATGAAGGATGCATATTTTGTAATGTCCTGTGTCATTTCTCCGTCTTTTCTTTCTTTTATTATCAGCACATCATCTTAGCGAACATGGTTGCCGGATAGTAGGGCACGCATCTTGACTTTCCTAAGAATCAGCGATGGCTTAGGTCGCAGGTTCAGATCTGCTGCCTAAGACTTTTCAACTCTATAAGCCGTGAGGGTCTCATAGAGAATTTTCTCCCTACGGATCGAGAGGATCTCGTAGGTGGGTTTTCTCCTTAGGAATCATGAGGATTCCTAAGTGTAGTTTTCTCTTATAAGTCGTAAGGATCTTACAAGAGAGTTTTTCCCTCTTACGGGTCGAGAGGACCCACAAGCGGTTGTTTCCCTCCTCATCGAAATTCGACTTTGGAGAGTGAGACCCGTGAATAGTATGCAAGAGACCATTTAGGATTGACTTGCAGGATCCCATTGCCCCTCTTACGAGTCGAGAGGGCTCGTAGGCGGTTGTTTCCCTCTTTGTCGAGAATCAACTTCAGAGAGTGAGACCCGTGAATAGTATGCAAGAGACCATCTAGGATTGACTTGCAGGGTCCCATTGTTCAGGAAGTAAATTTTTTTTGAATCCTTACTGCCCGAGGTGTGAGTCAAGAAGCTCTTGTCACGGAGTGTTTGTATCCGTGAGTTGAGTATTTTGCTAGGGATTATTTGTTTCCCAAGCGCCAAGGATTATTTGTGTCCTTGGGGTTTGAAACGAATCGATGGTTCCCGCGGAGGCGTTGGTGGCTCTGCGAGTCGACGCGGATCAGAAGGCTCTCGTCAAGGAGTGTTTGTATCCGTGAGTCAAGGATTTTGCGAGGGATTATTTGTTTCCCAAGCGCCAAGGATTATTTGTGTCTTTGGGGTTTGAAACGAGTCGAGGGTTCCCACGGAGGCGCTGGTGGCTCTGCGAGTCGACGCGGATCAGAAGGCTCTCGTCAAGGAGTGTTTGAATCCGTGAGTCGAGGATTTTGCTGGGGATTATTTGTTTCCCAAGCGCCAAGGATTATTTGTGTCCTTGGGGTTTGAAACGAGTCGAGGGTTCCCACGGAGGCGCTGGTGGCTCTGCGAGTCGACGCGGATCAGAAGGCTCTCGTCAAGGAGTGTTTGTATCCGTGAGTCGAGGATTTTGCGAGGGATTATTTGTTTCCCAAGCGCCAAGGATTATTTGTGTCCTTGGGGTTTGAAACGAGTCGAGGGTTCCCACGGAAGCGCTGGTGGCTCTGCGAGTCGACGCGGATCAGAAGGCTCTCGTCAATGAGTGTTTGTATCCGTGAGTCGAGGATTTTTTGTTGAAGTCATTGGCTTCTTCGGTTGAAATGAACCTTTGAGGTTTGGCTTCGTCGTTTGACGGAATCCGCTGGGGAAGTATGGTTCCTTCTTTGTTTACGCCCTTGGATTGTATACAGGGATCGATGTGACCTCGACTGTAGGGCCAAAGTTTTATCATTTCTTCTTTTATTTTATTTATTTTCCGCGATGCTCTATCATTTCAGCTTTTATATCGCGAAGGTCGCGATTGCCCAAACATTTCGGCAATTTTTCGCGGTGCCCAATCGTTTCGGCTATTTTTTTATTTTTACTCGCTGCTTTTTATTGCGAGTGGCCCAATCATTTCGGCTATTTTGCATGCATACATTTTACTTGCTGCTTTTTATTTCAAGTTGCCTTATCATTTCGGCTATTTCGTATGCATGAGCGGCCTGCTGGCTTTTGCCGTAAACCTGAAATTGGACACCGATTTCGGCATCAGCACCGCTACAACTGTGATATTACCAAGAGCGAATCATTATTTGCCTCTGTCGTTGTCGAACAAAGGAGGCTTAGCGACCAGGGTTAGGGTCCTGTCGGCTAAGGCTTTTGACTTCATGAGCCGTAAGGGTCTCGTGAAGGTATTTCTCCCTACAAGTCGTGGGGATCTTGTAGGTGTATTTTTTTTTAGGAATCGTAAGGGTTCCAAAGTGTTTTGTTCCTCTGTAAGTCGTAAGGATCCTACAGGAGGGTTTTCTCCTCGTAAATCGAGAGGATTTACAAGGGTTATGCGAACATATCCCCGGTCACGGATGGACCTTGGTTAGGGAAACGTTTATTCGCGCCCGTGGATTGTATACAAGGGTTAATATTGAACCACTTGTAGGGCAACATTGGAAGTTTGTGGGGGTTTGCTTGAGCACAGGTTTAGGTCTCTGTGACTTAAGACTTTCAAATCCTATGAGCCGTGAGGGTCCCATAAGAGAGTTCTCCTTACGAGTCGTGAGGATCTCGCAAGCGTATTTTCTCCTTAGGAATCGTGGGGATTCCTAAGTGTGTTGTTCCCTTGTGAGTCGTAAGGATCTCACGCAGGTGGTTTCTCCTTACAGGGTCGAGAGGACTCTGTAAGGGTTCTTTAACGAAGTTGCGCCCTTTCGGGTTTTCATAAACATTCGCCGGCAGTCCTGCTGTTTTTACTCACGGAGCCCTTTCGAGTTTTCATCCGTGCCCATCTTGCTTATGGACATACCGTTTTTTTTCCCATCTCGTTAGTCTAAAGATGCTGCGGTAGTAGTTTTAAAGACGTTTCGGTCTGATATTAGTTTAAGGACATTTCGGTCCGTCGTTGAGAGGGCTGGCTACTGCTTATAAAGCCTGAGCTTAGGAAGATAGCGAGCGGACATAGTTGTCGTCATCTATCATTGACCTAAACTAAGGCTCGTTAAGCGTAGTATTTCTTTAGGAAGCGACCGTTTATTGGCCTGAAAGGCCTTTCACCGTGCATGTCCATGAGTAGATAGGCCCCGCCCTGGTAGACCTTATCAATGATGTACGGTCCTTCATAGTTTGGCTCAAACTTTCCCCGCTTGGCGCGATTGGGGATCATAGGCCTTTTGACGACTAGCACGAGTTCACCTTGGTGGAATGTCCTCGGGCGGCTCAATCTTTCATATGAGCGCGTCATCTTTGCTTTATAAGCTTCCAGATTTTGTTGTGCTAGAAGTCGGATTTCATCAAGGGCGTCAAGCTCTTCAAACCGAAGGTGGGTATTTTCTTCGTCTGTCAACTCGTAATGGACTGCCACTCGTAGAGAGGGTAATTCTATCTCGAGGGGGAGTACTGCTTCCGTCCCAAATACCAACGCGTACGGCGTTGTGTTTGTGGCCGTCTTAAATGTAGTTCGATACGCCCAAAGAGCCTCTTGCAATCTTTCGTGCCAATCTCTCTTATTTCGTGACACCGTTTTCTTCATGATCTTCGTCAAGGTCTTGTTGAAGGCCTCAGCTAGACCGTTAGCTCGGGGGTTATAAACTGAGGAATATCTCCAGTCTATATTGTGCTGCTGTGCGAAGCGGCTAATTTTATGACTTCGGTAGGCTGGCCCATTATCAGAGATGATTCTTCTCGGGGTTCCAAACCGGTATATGACATGCGTTTTGAAGAAATGGAGGATGTTCTCCGTCTTCACTTCCCTCAACGGTATCGCCTCCGCCCATTTGGAGAAGTAGTCAGTCGTCGCTAGGATGAAACGATGTCCTTTAGATGATGCTGGCTCGATGGGGCCGACTATGTCAGTTCCCCACATTTCGAATGGCCAACTAGCTACTGTTGGGTGTAGCGGATTTGGGTGCTGATGGATGAAGGCCCCATGAATCTGGCATGAGTGATATTGCCTCGCATAGGCGAGACAATCCCGCATCATCGTGGGCCAATAGTAGCCCATCCGTTTTATCTTCAACTTCATCTTAGGGCCTGCTTGATGGGAACCGCAGAGTCCGTCGTGAACTTCCTGAACGACTCTTTTTGCTTCGTCAGGTCCTAGGCATCTCAACCACAGAGAATCGAATGACCTCTTGTATAGAGTATCATTGACGAAGGCGAAAGACAGAGCTCGTTTCACGAGCTGATGTCTTATGGACGCTTCTTCAGGCATTCGATGGAACTTGAAGTAATCTATGAAGGCTTCTCTCCAGTCTTCGGCGTTTTCCCAGTCTTTTATTTGCAGGGTTGTCTCCTCTTTCGCTCCTTTTTCTTCAGACGATTCCGGAGATATTTCTGTTGGGGCAAGCACTCGACGGCTTTGTACCACGATTCTAACGTCGTCGAGGTTCTCGTCAGCCAGTTCTTTAGCAAGCTTGGCTAATGCGTCTGCCTTGCTATTTTCCGCGCGCGGTATGTTTTCCAAAGTGTAGGAAGGAATTCGGGTCAGCAGTTGTTGCACCTTTTCGCCGTACTTCACCAACTCCGGCTTGCACGTCTGGTAGTCGCCGTTCACTTGACTGACGACCAGTTGGGAATCCCCATATATGAGGAGGCTTTCAATTCCCATATCAATGGCGATCTCGAGGCCTGCTATCAAAGCTTCGTATTCGGCTTCATTGTTTGTCCTCGACTCTGTTAAGGAGAATGCGAAGCGCATTATCCCTCCTTGTGGAGTTACAAAGATGAGGCCTACCCCCGATTTGATTATAGGGGTATTTTGTTTGCGTTTCTTCATGGAAGATGCACCATCAAAATAGAGTTCCCATCGGGTATCACCACCATCGATTGCATCAAACGCGTGTTCGTCTGGAAGATCGCAATTTAATGGAGAATCGGCGGGTATGGGATGTTCAGCGAGGAAGTCAGCGATGGCCTGGCCTTTCACTGCTTTGAGAGGTTGATACGTGATCGAAAACTCCATCAAGAGTAGGGCCCATTTAGCGAGTCGTCCCGACAATATGGCCTTTGACATTAAGTATTTAAGGGGGTCCACCTTTGAAATCAGACGGACCTCGTGTGCTAATGCATAGTGCCTAAGCTTTGCTATTGCGAAGATCAACGCCAGGCAATGTTTTTCAATGGGAGAGTAATTGCTTTCTGCCCCCAGCAGAACTCGACTTAGGTAGTAGAGTGCTCTTTCTTTCCCTTGATCGTTCTCTTGTGCCCATAATGCGCCTAAGGAACCTTCGAGGGCGGTTGTATAAAGAATGAGAGGCTTCCCCTTAACCGGAGCGGCCAGCACGGGTGGGTTCTGTAGGTATTGCTTGATCTCATCTAGTGCGCTTTGGCATTTTTGGTCCCAAATGAATGGGGTTCCCTTCTTCATCAGGTGACTATAAGGTCGGCACTTTCCTGAAAGATTAGCGATAAACCGCCGAATGTATGCGAGCTTTCCTTGGAGAGACCGCAGCTGTTTAAGAGTTCTCGGCGGAGGCATCTCCATGATCGCCTTGATTTTAGACGGATCTATCTCGATACCTCGGTGTCGGACGATGAATCCCAGGAACTTGCCCGAGGAAACCCCGAACGCACATTTAAGAGGATTCATCTTCAAATTGTATTGCCGAAGGCGTTGAAATACAGTCTTCAAATGCTCGAGATGTTCCTCGTATGATTTGCTCTTAACCACAAGATCGTCGATATAACATTCGACGATTTCATGTATAAGGTCGTCGAAGATCTTCGTCATGGCCCTCTGATAAGTAGCACCGGCGTTCTTCAAACCGAAGGGCATCACTTTATAACAAAATATACCAAGAGGAGTCCTGAAGGCTGTATGCTTCTGGTCTTCTGGATGCATTTTTATTTGATTATACCCCGATGAGCCGTCCATGAAGGAGAAAACCTCATGGGTGGATGTGTTGTCTATCATCAGTTCGGTGACTGGCACTGGGAAATCATCTTTTGGGCAGGCTTTGTTAAGATCCCGAAAATCCACGCATATACGCACCGTCCCATTTTTCTTCATCACTGGGACGATGTTGGCAATCCATTCAGGGTATTGAACTTCCTGGATGAAGCCGGAGTCTATCAGCTTTTTGACTTCGGCGTTGATGCTCATCTCAAGCTCGAGTCGCATTCTTCTCGGCGCTTGTTTGACTGGCTTGATGTCCGGGGATATCGCTAATTTGTGTATAGCAATTTCTGGATCTAGTCCCGGCATTTCGGAATAGTTCCATGCGAAGCAATCTTTGTGCTGTAGAAGCACATCCTTCAACGCGACCACCTTTTCTTCAGATAGCAGCTCGCTGATGAATGTCGGTCGCGGGTCATTTGCCGTCCCCAACTCAATTTTCTTGAGATTATCCGCAGTGGTATGGATTCCATCCTCCAGTTCTTTCGGAGCTGGGGGAAATTCTGAGATCACCTCATCGCTGTCGTTTTCAAAGCACCAAGGGAGGCTGTTCATGTCCTCGGACCCTTCTTTTAATATTGTTATCACATGGCAGGTGCGAGTTTCCTGCCAATCCCAATGCGGAGTTGGTTTTATCCTTGTGTTTTCGGGTTCGTGCTTTTGCGGCGGCGCTACCCTCCAACTGTCAGACAACGCAAATTTGCCAAGCTGATATTGGTCCTCAACCCAATTCTTAAAGGTGAAGCAATCTTCAAGCGGATGCCCTACTACTCGATGGTAAGAGCAATAATTTGGGTTGGAGACTTCGCCCGCTTGCTCAGGATGTTTAGACTCTGGCAGAGTAAGCATTTGATGTTTTAGAGCAAGATCAAGTATTTTCCTTGTTTTGTTTCGAGGAAACGAGTATGCTCGACCCATTTTCTTCATAAGGGCTAGGTCAATAACGCTCGACTCTCGGATGCGTGGCTTCTTAGTTCTGCTTTGTGGTTGTCGAGCACCTTTTCGGCCTTTCGACTTGTTTTTGCTTTCGTGTCGACCCTTTTTTGTAGCAGGCTGACGTGAGCCAGCATCTTCGTTCTTTACTGCCTGTCGAAGGAGACGCTGTGTCTTGGCTTTCTCATAGATTGCCATTTCATGATCGTGATCATCTCGGGCTTTTTGACTCGCATCCTTTATAAGTTTGCCCACCTGGTCTTTAGACTATGGACTGGACGGTTTTGTGTCAGGAGTTTTTGCTGATTCAGGATTAGCGTCCTCCCATTGAGCGTCCGCCTCTTTATCGAAGTCATACATGGCATAACAGCTGTTTACTAGCTCCCGCTTCTTTGAGCGAACATACCCGAGCCTTTTCGTTTCCGTTCTTCCGTTAGGCAGTTTGCATTGAGTTCCGGGAACGTTCCAGACCTTGTCATAGAATTTGGCTTTTCTGACGGTCTTTGTGAAGGACATCCCTTGGCGTTTCAGCAGTTTCTTCAAACCTTCGGTATAATATCTGGGAAGACGGATAGGCTGAAGCCTGTCGAGCGTGGGATCCGCGCCATGCCAAATTTCTTTTTCCACCTTGTTTTCTTCAGAACGGTAGAATAGGATTGCCTTCTCGCCTTTTCTTCCGGGAGGGATATAGAATGTCTGCAATTCTTCTACGCTGTTGGTGTCGAGTGCATCCAGTTCTTTGTAATGTTCAAGCGGCACCATGGTTACCTGCAGACTTCGCTCTTCATCAGTGGAAATCTGTATTAAGGGCCGAGCGGGGAATACAGCATGAACTTCATCCTCTGAATCACTACCGAAGATCAATGAAGGAACAGATGGTCCTGGCCTGGTGGACTGGGATGGACCTGAATAAATTATATCCTCCTCCTCCTCGGTGTCACTGCCGAAGACAGGAATGGTTGCGTTAGTTTTGTTCTCCGGTTTGTGACACCTTTTCGTGTCTTCGAAACTCGGTAAGAAGTATTTGGCATCTTCATACTTGCGAACTTCGTTTACGGAAAACGGATTCAACTCTCCTGCTACTGTGTACTCGAGGCCGTCCCTAGAATACTTCATGCACTGATGCTGTGTAGAAGGGATGATATTGTATTCGTGTAGCCATGGTCGGCCGAGCAGAGCATTGTAGCACGTCTTGGAGTCTATAACATGGAATTTGATGTCTGTGACGAGCACCCCGAAGCGTAGCGTCAATATCACAGATCCAAGAGTCTTTGAGGATTGAGAGTCGAAACCGGAGATGGTGATTTTGTCCCGGGCGAGGTGTTGGACACTCATGCAAATCTCCTTTAATACTCGCACATTGAGTAAATTGACAGACGATCCGTTATCGACCAAGATTTTTCCTATCTTTATGTCATGGCAGTATCCTGAGACATAAAGGGGGCGATTGTGTTCACACGTCCCGAGGAGAAGGTCTTCATCACCAAAAGCTACGTCGGCTGTGTGCACCTCTTCCAATTCATCCTTCATCTTTTGTTCGGCTAGGAAGGCTTGAAACTGGTCCGGATCTTGTAGGGCCTTAATCAAAGAATCTCTCGCCTCTTTTGATAGTAATAGGGCATCGAGAATGCTGAGTTGTGAGGGTAGCTTTCTCAGATGCGCCAAGACATTGTAATCTACTTTATTCCTTTTTGGGGGATTCTTGGCGGTTAACTCTTCCGCAACTTGGTCATCCAAAGCGATGTCTTCAGAGACCTTCTCTTTCCCTTTGTCTTTTCTGTTCAAGGGTCCGAGGTTCTTTTCGGGTAATGTTCGATTGCGCAGCTGTATGTTTTCGCAAGACTTCGGTTCTTCTTCTTTTCCCGAAGTGGATTCTTTGAAGAGGGGGCCAAGCTCCAGCTCCTCATCAGAGTCGCTCCCGAATGTAGGCACTTGTGACCCGGTAGTGTTAACCATGTGACAATTGCCGGCAGTTCTTTCAAGTTTTTTAGTCGCATTTATTTGCTCTCGGCGAATTTTACGTTTTTCCCGTTTAAATCGTTGTCGATCAGCGACGTATCCTTGCCACCATCCATTGAAAGCTTTGCAATCTTGGGTGGAATGCGAGACCTTCTGATGGTATAAGCAATAAGAGGGGTGCATTTCTACCGCGCCAGTAACTTTTTCTTCAGAGGGTGGTAGCTTCATGCCCATCGATATGGCCTTAGCAAATTTCTTTTTTATCTTGAATTGGCTTTTGTCAGTGGTGGAGGCATTTTGCTCCAACGGGATCGTTTCAGCTCCTTCCTCAAGTCGCTGACGCTTAGCCCTTTCGAATATAGCCATCTCGCGTTCTCGATCAGCCTTGCTTTTCAACCGAGCTTCATTAAGAAACGCACTAATCATTTCAACCGGTAACCCTGGGGTTCCTGATTCGGCATTTGCCCCCAGCGTTTCAGTGCCAGAATTTCCTTCATCGTTCGTGGTCGAATGGGAGATCATATGACAGCTTGCCACATATTCGTCAGATTCATCCGATGAACTTTCTCCTTCATCTTCTTTTTGGAAGACGTGATCAAGGAAATCTTGGAGCGTGATGGGAGTTCGCGCCTTTTGGTTATATTCATCCGGCGCATCGATTTGCTTTTGTAAGTCCGTGCGCTTGTCACCAGGCTTAACTGGCTTCTTAGATTTCTTCTTCTTCTTTTTCGAAGATTTTGGCGGCTGACTATGAGCGCTTGAACTGCTACCATCGGTCTTCGGAATCGGTCGTGGCTTCAACATCCCTTCAATAACCTGCGGTTCCAAGGGGTTCTTCCACTTGACCGCTGGACAGGTCTGAAGATCATTTAGCATTCTCCTCGTTTTGGCTGATAATACAACCTCCCAGGGAGCTTCTTCAATGACGGAGCATGTTGCCCCCGGCGTATTCGTCCCCTTAGAGGTGTGGGGCTGCGGAGGATTCACCTTCCATTTGTCAGATAGCGCAAATTTGCCCTGACGGTACTGGTTCTCAAGCCAATTCTTGAAAACGTAGCAATCCTCAATTGGATGGCCTAGCACTCGATGATAAGGACAGTAATTGGGCTCGTTGACGTCACTCTGTTGTGACGGACGTTTTGGGTCTGGCAGATTTATGAGCCTGTTGCGCAATGCCAGCTCGAATAGCCTTCTTGTTTTATCACGGGGGAAGGAGTAAGCACGTCCCATCCTGTCCTCAAGGGATACGTATGGGCGTGTATTATTTGGACGAGCGACCGGCTTCGAGTCGTTTGGTTGTTGTTGGGCATTAGCGACGATGATCGCTTTTCCCTTTCCTTTATCGTTTCGGGGGTCCGGCTTCGGGAGAGGGGGTTTATGGCCCATCTGGTCCATTTGTGCTAATTTGTCGATCAAAGCCTGGAAGGAAGTCGGCTTGAAGAACATCATGAACTGTGAGATGATTGCCTGTGGATCAAGGGTTCCAACAAACATTCCCACCGCTGGAGCTTCTTCTATGCGTTGTTCACACTTCGACCATAGATTACGCCACCGTATAGCGTATTGAACCCACGTCTCGCCGGGCTTTACCCTGGCGTTAATCAGCGCCGTCATCGGAGTACGCTCACTGGCACTTGCGAAGCGTTGGGTGAAGAGTAGCTCCATCTCCACAAAGGTTTTTATAGAGTCGTTGGGAAGCTCAGAATACCATTCAAACGCCGTATCAGATAAACTTCCAACAAACTGGCGAAGCAAAAGCTTGTCGTCGCCGCCTGTATTACCGCAAAGCGCCCTGAATTGGGCCACATGTTGATGGGGATTGCCGGTCCCTTTGTAAACATGAAACTTGGGAATAGTGTAACCCGGCGGGTACTTGATTTGGTCATACCAGCCCGGATATGGCCGCCCCGTTTTCACGATCTGACCGGCTGCTTCAGTCGCCTGATGCACCCGTATTTGTTGGGCGATATATTCATCCAAATCAGCTTTTGATATGATATCCTCTTTAGCTGCGGATAGAGCCGGTGGAGGATTCGATGTCTCTCCCCTATCATCTTCAAGGACGATCGGGGGTTCTTCAGTTGGGGGGTCTGGTTGTATCATCATTCCTATCACGTCCTGGAAGAGGAGGCCCATACGCTGTATATTGGCTGCTTGTTCAGCAGCCTCTTTGTCTCTCTTTTCCAGTACTCAGCGGAGGAACTCGGCGTCGGTCTCTTCCTCTCGGCGTTCGTCTAAGGACGTCCCAGGATTCTCCTTTGGCTCCGTGAGTGCAGCCATTGCAGTCATCATATCCTGGAGCTTCTGTTGTTGCTCCTGGGCCTTGGTTACCGATCGGGTAAGTGGTCGGTGACCCGTAGAAGTACGACTCTCTTCCTTTCCAGAAGCCATGTAAACCGTATGGACTGTTATGCCCCCTGACTTGGGGCGTTTAGGTTCACCGCTTTTAACTCTTGCTGCTGTTGCGGGAGCTTTCTCTGGCCTCCTTCTTTTGTGGGCCATCGAGGTTAAAGGAGCCGTTGTAGTGGGCATCCTAGCAACCGTCGTCCCCTGCTGTTTAATGGGGCAGTTTTTGTTATTTTCCACCTTCGCCCTTTTCTGGTGACGCAAGTGGTCTGGATCGATCACAGAGTCGTGAACCCTACGCCATACTTTATAAACTTTTGAAGATAGCCGTTGAGGGGGCTGTTCCTGCTTCGTCTCCGAAGCTTTTTCCATGGGCGGAGGAGACCTTTTCAATGTAGCAACCGGAGAGTTCTTTCTCACCTTCCTCAGCAATTCGAAGCTGTTCCCAGTTGGAACAGCAGCGTTGACCTCCACCGCTGGAGCAGGTGGGGTTAGCCCTGAGGGAGAGTTGCCCCCTGCTTTCCTTACTCGCTGCCAATGACGATGTCGCGCACGACGAGCCATTGGGACTGGCTCGGAACTCGGGATAGTTTCTTGTTGCCCCCCGTTTGGATGTGGGGTAACTGCTGATGTCAGCCTATCAAAGACTGATGCTTTTTGGCCAGCTGGAGGAGGAGTAGGAGCCGTCAATCTTGTGAAGACCGACTTTCTGATAGGAGAAGCCGCTTTAACGACTTCCAAAGCAGCGGCCGTTGCCCTCTTTGGGACGGCCACTTTATAGTTCTGACCTAGCCTGGTGAAAACGGAGGCTGTCGGTTTAGTAGCAGGCGACCCGTTGACAGGGGTTGTGGTAGCAGTGAGCCGGTCAAATACCGACTTCTTGTTCGCTTCTGGTACGGATATCGGCATAGAGAAGCTTGCAGGGGGGACCATGGTCCCGAAAAATAGGCCGGTGGTGGCCTGGGTCACCTGCTCTACCGGCAGAGTAAGGAAAGAGGCCGCTTGGGGCCCATATGTTACACCTCTCGGTGAGGTGGAGCGTTCGTTGCAGTGGTGCTTCGCGCATTTGGTGCAGTGGGAATCCATGGATGCTTGAGTTTTGCGCCAGATAAAAGACCAAATCTTAGCAACTTGAAATCCGAAGACAACCATTTAACAAACCGCGATTGATTCGCGAAGACGACACACGAAGTGTGGAGTGGAAAGAGGAAAAGGTCCCACCGGGCGTGCCAGAATCTGTTCCCCTCCGAACGGCGGCCTGGACGTCGTTAGGACGTCCGTGCCTGAGGTTCGGGGCAGATGCTATTTGGTTTTATCCGTCCACCTCTCCGAAGATGCCAAGTTGATTTATGGCACCGTGTATCGGAGGTTTAGACGGATGCGGCCGATGTAGCAGACTTTGTCAGATTCCCCCTCGCTTGAGGGGTTTTTGATTGTGGGGACGCTCTTCCCTGCAGGCGCAAGCCCCTGCAGTTAATTACGCTACCGCATCGCGATAACAACTTTCTCCTTCTCCAGAACTTCACTTCGTGTCGTGTGTGTTTGTTTTGTTTGTGGTTGCCCGTGGATTGTATACAGAGACTGAGTAATGCCGTCGCCCGTAGGACGTGGATTAATCCAAATCCGTTTTTACTTAGATTTGGGTTTGGTGTTTTTAGTTTAAGGATACGTTAGTCGCGTTGCGGCTAAGATCAACTTAAACATTCGTTAAGGATACGTTAGTCCTGTTTTGGACTAAGGTCGACTTGACGCAGTGATCGATTTAATTATCTGGCTGTCGGGACTCGTCACCTTTCTGACGTCGTTGAGGGATTACAACGACAGGCGTCAGAGGAGTTCAGAGATATACCCTTGAACCAAAGTTGATTTGGGGTTTTATTGTTTATTTAAATATCTAAGGACACATTAACCGTATTTGGGGCTAAGATCAACTTAGACGGGACCGTTTAGATCCGACAAAAGAGCATTTGGGCTCTATTGTGCCAATTTAAGGACATGGCGGTCCATGGCCAGTTTTGGGGACGTGGTGGTCCATTATTAGTTTAGGGACGTTTCGGTCCGTCGCCAGTTTAAGGACGTAGTGGTCCATATTCCAGTTTAGGGACGTAGTGGTCTGTATCAATTCCAGTTTAAGGACGTGGTGGTCTATGTTCCAGTTTAAAGACGTGGTGGTCCATTATTAGTTTAAGGACGTTTCGGTCCAACATTAGTTTAAGGACGTCTCGGTCCAATATTAGTTTAAGGACGTTTCGGTCCGATATTAGTTTAGGGACGTTTCGGTCCGATATTAGTTTAGGGACATCTCGGTCCATCATTAGTTTAAGGACGTTTCGGTCCAATATTAGTTTAGGGACATTTCGGTCCGATATTAGTTTAAGGACGTCTCGGTCCAATTTTAGTTTAGGGACGTTTCGGTCCATCATTAGTTTAGTGGTCGTTGGGACCCGTCACCTCTTTGACGTCGTTGAGGAATTACAACGATGGATGTCAAAGGAGTTCGGAGATGTACCCTCGAACCGGATGTAGATTGATTTAGGAGAGCCATTTTGCTCAGTCAATTTAATTTAAGGACTTATGGCCACGATTGGGCTAAGTCCATTTCAACATTTTATTTGCATTGCATTTTTTTATTTAGGCTCTACTCACAAAAGATACAGAATATCAGTTTATTTTGGGCTCTGCCCATTTGCAAAAGCATCTACTTCGTTTGGGCTTTGCCCCTTTTTAAAATGCATAGCATTCTGAATATTTTGTTTGGGCTCTGCCCATTTATAAATGATGCAAAGCATCTGTTCTTGTTTGGGCTCTGCCCCTTAAAATAATGTATTTGCGCTTTATTGAGCCTGTTAGGCCTTCTCTTAATTGGGCTTGGCCCTTTTTAATGCATCTGCGCTTTGCGCTAAGTAATGAGCGCAAGTCCATATGGTGATGACACGTGTCGTGCTCTGATGAGCGCAAGCGCACTAGCGCAGTGTAATGCGCTGTTGCGCTGCTGACACGTGGCGCGCTCTCAGCGAGTTGCGCCAATTCCAGAGAGCAAAGCTCTATCTTAAGGGCGCTGAGCGCAAGTGGTTTTATGGCTGACACGTGGCGCTCTCTTAAGAGCGTAGCGGCGCAACTTGGAAGTGCAAAGCACTAAGAATCTTTTTAGATTCAAGAAGGGAAATGCAAAGCACTGTTTAAGTTCTTGATCTAAATTAGATCAAAGAAAAATAAATTTCTTCTTTATTCGAAGAACAGAGGTTCATAAAAGTGCAAAGCACTATTCTTTTATTTTTTATATCGCTTTTAAAGAACCGAAGGTTCACAAGAAGTGCAAAGCACTGTTTTCTTTTTTTTTTTTTTTATATAAAGATCATTGATCTTATATTTTTTTTAGACTAATGGACTTTTAGAAGGAATTTCTTCTAATCCATGAAGGTTCTTTACCTTTTTCTTGAAATCTTCTCGGAGTTCTTTCCGTTTAAGGTTCTTGAATTCTCAAGAGAAAACTCGATGCCTTTGAATTGAGGCCTAAGGTCCTTTTTATAGTGCTCACAAATTAGTTAAATTTGTTAAAGAGATCATCCTCTGAGTGATTTGGGGAATTTTCCCCGCCGTTGGATCTTTGATCCAAGGGCTTCTGCTTTGCAGAAGGAAATCTTCTTGTTCCAACAAGAACAGAAAAGATTTCTTAAAAACCTTAATTTAGTTTGGCGCAGATTCCCTAGCGCGTGACACGTGTCACGCAGCGCAGAGCGCAGCGCAACTGCGCTAGCGCATCTGCGCTGACACGTGTCGTGCAGCGCAGAGCGCAGAGCGCTAGCGCAAAGGATCTGAAGCGTTGCTTCCTTTAAACAGAGCTTTGCTCTGATTGGGCGCGCCTTCTTGGACGCAGCGCTGATATATCTGCGCCTGACACGTGGCGCGTTGCGCTCAGCGCAGAGGATCTGAAGCGTTGCTTCATTTATTAAATTTTGGAGAATCAGAAGCGCCGCTTCATCTCCTCTTTTCAAGTCAAACTTGTATTCCCAAAATTCTGATTTCCCGGGCCTTGGCAATGATTTCATTGTGCACAGAATTTTCTGTGCTTGGGTCTATATATATAACTCAAGGCTGAGCCTTTTCTTCTCTCATTTTCAGAGAACTTCTTCGATCATGGCTTGCAACCGCCCTCACGCCCGCCGACAACCATGGGAGGTGCCGATCCGGGACATCGTTCCTCGTTTTGCTGCACGTTTGGTGGACCCTTCTCTCTCGGACGAGCAATGCGACGCTGCAATGCACGAGCTTTTGACTCGTGTGGGGTCTCCTCTCCCTCCGAATTCCATTTGGCTTCGGATGATCCTTACCTCGGCGCTCGCCGACATTCCCTCTCCTCCAGCAGAGATGTCCTCAGCAATGCTGGATGCCGCCGAAGATAAGATTGAGTGCTTTCTCGAAGCGCACTTGATCACCAAACCCTTGAGGGACTGCTCTTTCCACTTGCTGAGCCAGATACGGGCTCGTCGAGTCGTCATCGCCACTTTCTCCCAGGAATGCGGCGTCGACCGTTGGATGGCTACCCCTCGGGAAGATCGCCGCTTCGACGCGATGGAGAAGGCGGAGAGGGAGCTGAATAATTTTCTTTTCCTTTTTGTGAACCCTTATCTCTCTGATCCCGTATTCGGTGATCTTTTTTAAATTTAATAATAAATAAATGTTTTGATTAAGTATTTTATTATCTGTTAAGTGTTCTTTTTATTTGAACTCTTTGTTGTGCTTGTGCATCGTATTTTAATTTGTTGTTATCAAGTGCATGTAATTTTGCATGGCTAAATTGCCTTTGGCACTTAGCCCCTTTTTCTGCGCTAGCGCATCTGCGCTGACGCGTGTCGCGCAGCGCAACTGTGTTGCCACTTGTCGCACAGCGCAGAGCGCAGCGCGGCGCTTCCTTTAACAGAGCATTGCTCTAATTGGGCGCGCTGCGCTAATGTATCTGCGCTGGACACGTGGCGCGTCGCGCGCAGCGCAAAGGATCTGAAGCGTTGCTTCCTCTAAACAGAGCTTTGCTCTGATTGGGTGCGCCTTCTTGGGCGCTGCGCTGATATATTAGCGCCAGACACGCGGCGCATTGCGCCTGAGACTTGAAGCGTTGCTTCAAAAATTCAAAAATTTTAAATTTTGAATTCAAACAGAGCTTTGCTCTGATTGGGCGAAACACCCGTAAAGCCCCAAACTCAGAGATAACAGAATATCCAACTTGGGCAAAAACAAACAACACCTGAAACCTAAAATCCAACAGACAAGAACACATACCAAAACCCAAGTCAATTACACCTTATAAAACCGGTGGGGCCGGTTATTTTCCAAGTATGGCCTGACAAAAATAGGTGGAATCATCTCGTTTTTGGTCTATGTTCATATCACATTGAATGGAGCACTCTGCAACTGTTTAAAAAAAATTTAGAGCCTCTGAAAAATTCGACAGAAACTTGGATTTTCGTTTCGTGTTTCTGAGTTATTTCGGTTTCTTTAATTTAATATTGTTTAAACTTGCTAGTGTAGGGTTTATGGGCTGGTTCTGATACCATGAAAGGTTATGCTAACGCCCTGGCCATCAACCGAGGTTGATTGCGGAACAAATTTTTTTCTAACGATGTAAACTTGGCGCTAGAATAACCTTAAACTGGATCTATCATAAACCTAACTAGTATCTAAAGAAGGTATCTATTGTGAAAAAAGTTTATATCATGAGACTCGAGTCCTTCGGGTCTTCACTCCTCTCCTTTAGCATGCTTCTAGTGATCTCCATGACTGAGCTTGATCGACGGCTTCCTCACGTCAAAGATGATCCACCCGAGAGTGTCTACCTTGGGCTCCTACATTTAAACTAAGGTAACTAGGTTACTTAGTTTGCTAATCTAAGTAACTTAGGTGATGTAGAGAGTGATGATGGATTAATTGGTCTTAATAACCCTAGGTTTCTCAACACACGAGACTATTAGGGTTTTAGGTAGAAGAAGAGAAGCTTGGAGGAGATGAGAGTGTTGTAGAGAGCAACTCAAGAATGAAAAAAAACTCCAAGTGAAGAATGGCTAAATCTTATGACTAATAAAGCTAGCATGCCAAGATAATAATAAAAAACTATCTCCACCACAAAATATCAAGATGCCACCTTACCTCAATAGTAACCCATGACTCACCAAGTGAGTCAACAAGTAGCCATGCTTCACTTAATAAAAGTCAACACCTCATACCTCTACCTCATTAACCATTTAACTAAATGGTTAAAACAAATAATGAGGTTTCTTCTTCTAGAAGCACTCTTGTAATATATTACAAGAATACCCCTCACCGTATATACATACCCGTATCCATATTCCGAAAAATATGAATACAAAAGAGACGAAAATAATCCAACAATATAATACTAGGATCCGGCTTAAACCAAAGCCCGCTAGTATTATCCGCCCGAACATCATACGAGCACAAGTACACGCATGTGATCGAATCCTGCCGTAAAACCATACGACCTCTACATCGTTTCGCCCGAAGCAGCGAAACCCTCTGTGTGGGACTCTAAAGACTCGACAATACGCCAGCAGTTCATTACTGGATAAATCCATAATCATAAGCACGTCAGCGACACTAGCTGTACGTAACGGCTACCTGGATACCTATCGAAAAGGAAAGCCGACGAGCAAACTCATCCGGATCCCAACTGAGCCTATCCGTGACAATATCCGTACAGTCCGGTCTCTTCGTCTAAGAGTATCGCATACCGGGTCTAGGGGGTGGTAAGCGTCAGACCCTAATAACCCGATAATTCGTGCTGATGCGGCTCAGGACCAATCCGGGAAACTACTGATCAACCTATCAGTAAATCCCAACTGCCTTGTCCAAGGTCTTATGGTCCTGACCAATCAAACATAGTGCGACATCAACTCCCAATACATGGAGAGACAAATCCCTGACAATCACTCACTGCCTCCATGTGGCTCGGGACTGTAACCAAAACCTGTTTGTACGACTCAGTAGAGCCGTGGTCGGGTAGTGATCAAAGCACAGTGGGAACTCACACGAGATAAATGACGATCTCAGGTCCAAAGACTAACCTGTACACATGTCACAAGAGAACCGCTATTTGACGATAGGTATAATACCATCTAGAGGTTCTCAGCGAGTCCGTCCAGTGTACTCACCCCCAGTGAGCACCCGTATACAATCTTAGGTGATCACACCAATGGTTGTGGGACCAACTACCGCCCCTCGTCGAGGTCTAGAAACGTACATGCAAGTCTACTCTGGAGTGTCGATGCCCGATCTCGATACTCCTGCAACTTGGGACATTTAAAGATGTGCTTACAGACTACCCAGTATGATCGCCATCACAACGCAGGTAGTCAAGCAAGATCCTACGGGCTTTATCAACATGTAACTGCAATATGTAATAACATATGCCATGTTAAGATAAAGTTAAACCATAATAGTATACTACTATATCAAGTCTTTATCAATTTGTGCAAGCTGGATAAAGGATCAATAAAAACAAATACACATATTCTGATAAAGACAATCAAAATAATATACTATATAACTGAGCAAGATCGTCAAGCACATACATATCCTCAGCATCCATATGTATACATATACAATAATGGCCTCTAAGACATACATATCCAACAATCTCCCACTTACACTAAAGGCCAGTTATTGACGTACCGAATACCCAACGCCTGCTCTAAGGCCAGCTGCTGGCGTACCGCATACCCAACATCTCAAAAATTCGCTCGAACTGTGCTTGAGGGAGGGCCTTTGTAAATGGATCTGCCGTATTCTTTTTTCTATCCACTCTCCAGACCTCGATCTCCTGGCGATCTATGATCTTCCTGATCAGGTGATACCATCTTAAGATGTGTCTGGATTTCTGATAGGACCGTGGTTCCTTCGCTAAAGCTATAGCCCCATTGTTATCACAATACAAAGGTATCAGATCAATAATGGACGGAACTACCTGAAGTTCAGTAATGAACTTCTTCATCCAGACTGTTTCTTTTGCGGCATCGCTCGCAGCAATGTATTCAGCCTCCATCGTCAAGTCTGCGACGGTATCCTGTTTGGAACTCCTCCAACACACCGCCTTTCCGTTGAGGGTAAACACAAAACCCGAGACAGACTTGCTGTCATCCTTGTCACTCTGGAAGCTTGAATTGGTAAAGGACTCGACCTTGAGGTCTTCATTACCGAAAACCAAGAACATCTCTTTAGTCCTTCTCAGGTACTTGAGAATGTTCTTCACTGCTGTCCAGTGGTTCTCACCTGGGTTTGACTGATACCGACTCACTACGCTTAGCGCGTAAGCTACATCTGGTCTTGTACATAGTATCACATACATTATAGATCCTACCGCCGAAGCGTAGGGTATAGTGCTCATGCGAACCCTCTCCTCATCAGTCTAGGAAGACATCTCCTTGGAGGAGACGAGAGTGTTGTAGAGAGCAACTCAAGAATGAAAAAACCCCCAAGTGTAGAATGGCTAAGTCTTGTGACTAAAAAAGCAAGCATGCCAAGATAATAATAAAAAACTATCTCCACCACAAAATATTTAGATATTTTCTACAAAATATCTAGATGCCACCTTACCTCAATAGTAACCCATGACTCACCAAGTGAGTCAACAAGTAGCCATACTTCACTTAATAAAAGTCAACACCTCATACCTCCACCTCATTAACCATTTAACTAAATGGTTAAAACAAATAATGAGGTTTCTTCTTCTAGAAGCACTCTTGTAATATATTACAAGAATACCCCTCACCGTATATACATACCCGTATCCATATTCCAAAAAATACGAATACAAAAGAGACAAAAATAATCCAACAATATAATACTAGGATCCGGCTTAAACCAAAGCGCGCTAGTATTATCCGCCCGAACATCATACGTGCACAAGTACACGTATGTGATCGAATCCTGCCGTAAAACCATACGGCCTCTACATCGTTGCGCCCGAAGCAGCGAAACCCTCTGTGTGGGACTCTAAAGCCTCAACAATACGCCGGCAGTGTGTTACTGGATAAATCCATAACCACAAGCACGTCAGCGGTACTAGCTGTACGTAACGGCTGCCCGGGTACCCGTCGAAAAGGAAAGCCGACGAGCAAACTCATCCGGATCCCAACTGAGCCTATTCGTGAAAATATTCGTACAATTCGGTCTTTTCGTCTAAGAGTATCGCATACCGGGTTTAGGGGGTGGTAAGCGTCAGACCCTAATAACCCGATAATTCGTGCTGATGCGGCTCAGGACCAATCTGGAAAACTACTGATCAACCTATCAGTAAATCCCAATTGCCTTGTCCAAGGTCTTATGGTCCTGACCAATCGAAAACAGTGCGACATCAACTCTCAATACTTGGAGAGACGAATCCTTGACAATCACTCACTGCCTCCATGCAGCTCGGGATTGTACCCAACCAAAATGTCACACCCCGCTTCCCAGAGTACGCTAGATTGGGCACGTGACATAGCCAACCATGCTACCTGTGGATAGGAAAAATTCTTCCACAGTCACATTACGGCTGTGGAGATATCAAGAACAGGAAAGTAAACTAACTACCTAGTACATGTCCATAAGTCAGAGTAAAAGAATCAAGAGATAACAATATGCGGAAGCCAAAAGATACAATAAATGAAACACCTGGAGTGAAACTACGTACCGACAGGAACCTCACCGCTCGTCTAACAGCGGCAAAACTCCTAATCAGTCTGCAGCAAGGTAGAAGAATCTGGGCCATGCAAAATCCAGAAGTCAGCGCGTCAAGTCATCAAGTAATAACATAGTAAATAGGCAATGCGAATATAAACATGAATAAAGCAAGGGTAACAATAATATAAATTAGAGCAGTACAGGGCAGTGTGTAGTGGGTAAACTGGATTGTTCTATCAGGTTCTCTGTTCTAAAGTCTTTGAAATCAATTTGAGTAATCCTCCATGTAACTCAAAGGATATGTCCCGTTACCCCCCGGGACCACGGATCAGGAATATGTGAACCAGTAGTGGTTCTGTCCCGTTACCCCCCGGGACCACGGATCAGGAAAATGTAAGAGTCACGAATGGCTCTGTCCCGTTACCCTCCGGGACCACGGATCAGGTAATACCCTTTTAAGTTACACTTTAGTTTACACTTTTGATTTCCCCATACCCCCAAGTTATATGTGTCAGGTCAGGTATTCAGTAATCAAGAACTAATGCCAACACAGGATCAGGTAACAGCAGGTTTTGTCTGGATAGACAACAGGAACGGTCCATGAGGACTACATGTTATGTTTGTTGGCATTAGACACAAGATCAGATAACAGGTAAAGCCATGGTACATCAGGTCAAGCCAGGTAATGTATAAAGGTGTCATGTCATGTCAAGAGTGTACGGTACCATGTCATATCAAGTAGAAAGTGTAACAGGTCATGTCAGGAAG
Source organism: Agapanthus africanus (assembly GCA_030015575.1). Taxonomy (NCBI): domain Eukaryota; kingdom Viridiplantae; phylum Streptophyta; class Magnoliopsida; order Asparagales; family Amaryllidaceae; genus Agapanthus; species Agapanthus africanus. The sequence continues at coordinate 750,198,480 of JASDDO010000022.1, read as the reverse complement.
CACAAGATGTCATGTGGGTGCTCATAATCAAACTAACAAAAGCATGTGTATAAATAAACAAGCATGAGTACTATCAGAATAATAAACTGGAACATGTAATATGATATGCAAATAGATATAATTTCAAGGATATGGATGCACAGTTATCGATTAGGGTTACATTTATAGTTCTAATATTAATTAGGATGCAATTTATTAAACATGGAGTGTTAATATCACATTATTATGTAGTAATGTGATCTATGGATGCAATTATATGTATCTTAAATGCGATGGATGCAAACGGGTATCCGAAAAATTATAAAACTATAAAATGGTAATGTGGGATGTACAACTAAGCGATATGTGATATAAATATTGATATAATAATATTAATATGGATATCATATTCAAAACGATTAATAACTATAAAAGTGGTATTGATTAACCATGCACAAGAAAAGTTCCGTTCAGAAATTCAGCGTCACCCTAATTTGTAAAATGTCTTAAAAATAACAAACGTTCTCCAAAAGGGACGTGTTTTATACCAAAACAAAGATAATTCAATAAGGTTTTCAGTTTTATAAGTATAAGCATCTTAGGTTGTCCCTACAAAAAGTTATGAACATTCGAAGTTGAAAATTTGCTGCTGGAATTTCCCTGGACAGCAGTTTGGAGACATTTTCATTTGCATTTTACGTTATTTAAACAATTTATTTTGCAAGTAAATATTTCATAGAGTTATAGTATTCTGAGTGAGGTTCGTAACGAACTAAAGAACGTATACTAATGATTTTTCTATGATTTATAATGAATTTTATAAGATAAGGAGTACAGTAAATTTCAGATTTGTCATATCCGATTTTTCAACGACGTTTCATGTGTAAACTATAAGATTTTCAAATGTATAACATTATAAAATGAAGATTATAAACTAATTAAAGATAATAATAATAAATATTACGACGATATATATTTTAAATGATATGGTTGCAGTATAATGTAATCTAGTATGTCACAAGATAAGTTTTCATGATCTAGATTTAATATGATATAAACGGATGCAAACGGAATATCGAAACGTTATAAAATTAAACATAGGGCACTAGATTTAAACTATAGGTATGGTATTTATTTAAATAGGTATAAAAATAATTATATAGCATGTAGCAAGATTAACTTGCCTCGATGGGTCGCGAATCGGGAAAACAGAACGTTAACCGTCGGCGGGGAAAACTCGCGACGGGCGCACGGTTCACGGAATGAACCCAAACGTCGAACAAAGGAACCACACGGGTCGGGGTACCTTACTGGAACATCGAGAAGCGTCACCGGCGCGACGGAATTCCGGCAACAAAAGAACAGTTAAAAAAATGAGAAACGAGACATGAAGCAAGAAGAGAAAGAATGATAAAGAGAAGTATGAGAGAATATATGAGAGAGAGAGAGAAAAAAAGTGGAGAGAGATAGAGAGAGAAGTGGGGCCCACGGGGTTAAAGGGGAGATTGCGATTGGCTGAGAGAATAAATTGAGAAGAATATAAAAGATTGTAAAAATATTATATGGTTAACTTAAACATTTAAAAGATAGGTAATGAACAGTAAGATATCAGGTTAGTTAGAAAAATATATGCGATGGTTTTAATAATATTAAAATTTGGGATTTTTGGCGCAAAGTAAAACATTTCAAAATCGCGCCCGGGTCGGGTCCAAAAATTTGAAATTGAAATAATAGAATTTGTGGCGGGATCCAAAATTTTAAAATGAAGTGTTTTATGATAAAAAAGCATACCCCCAAAACGGACACACGCACGTGCACGTAGCCGTCCAAACTCGCCCGTTTCACTGAACGGGACGAGAACACGATGCACGGACGCTGCAACGGGGTTAGGGGTGTCAAGTAGGCCAAGATGAATATTTTTAATTTTATTTTAGATGCCAAAAATTGTTATATGTAGAAATGACTTTGCCGGGTAAATTTTACAGTAAGCAACAAACAAGCAAGTTAAATGAAATGGGTACCACATTATGCTCAAACAGTAACTGAAAATAGTAGCATTGGGCTCGGGTGTTACATTATACCCAACTACAAAAAGAATTTCGTCCTCGAAATTCCAAGAATACAAAGATAGATAACTACAAGAAAATGTGAGGAAACTTCTGCCGGATTTTATCTTCTCGTTCCCAAGTGGACTCTCCATGCGAGCGATTACCCCAAGAAACAAGCACAAGGGGGATAACCTTATTCTTAAGAACCTTTTCCCTTCGATCCACGATTTCAATCGGTCGCTCCTTAAAAGTCAAGTCTTCTCGTACTGTTAGCTCCGAATGATCCAAAACGTGTGTTTCATCTCGAACATACTTACGGAGTTGAGATACGTGAAACATATCGTGCACATTTGCCAAGAACTGCGGTAACGCCAAACGATACGCTACCTCACCAACACGCTCCATGATCTTAAGGGTCCAAGGAATCAAGGACTAAGCTTTCCTCGACTTCCAAAACGAATCACCCCTCTAGTCGGTGATATCTTCAAGAATACCAAATCACCCACGGTGAACTCTAGAGGTCTTCTTGACGTATCTTCCCAACTCTTCTGTCGGTCCTGTGCTGCCTTCATATGATTTCTGATAGGGTTAACCTTCTCAACTGTCTGCACAACCAAATCTGGTCCCAATAATCTTCGTTCACCGACATCGTCCCAACAAACAGGTGAACGGCATTTACGACCATACAAAGCTTCAAATGGAGCCATCTGAATAGTTGCCAGAAAACTGTTGTTGTAAGACAACTCTACCAAAAGTAGATAATCCTCCCAAGACCCCTTGAAGTCCAACATGCATGCTCTCAACATATCCTCAAGAGTTTGGATCGTTCTCTCCGACTGACCATCAGTTTGAGAATGATAAGCTGTGCTAAACTTCAATCGAGTCCCCAAACTTTCCTGTAGACCCCGCCAAAAGTATGATAAGAACCGAGTGTCCCGATCGGACACGATGCTCATGGGTACTCCATGCAATCTTACAATCTCCTGTATGTACCGCTCTGCCAAAGTCTCTGTTGATTGACCAACCCGAAAAGGAATAAAGTGAGCTGCCTTGGTCAGTCGGTCAACAATAACCCATACTGCATTGTTGCCTTTTGGACTCCGCGGTAAAGCCGTCACGAAATCCATGGTTATATGTTTCCACTTCCACGGAGGAATCGGAAGTGGTTGCAATAAACCAGCAACCCTTTGATGTTCAGCCTTAATTTGCTGACACACCAAGCACTTTGCCACAAAGCGAGCAATCTCCCGCTTCATGCCCTCCCACCAGAAATGCTGTCGAATATCTCGGTACATCTTTGTGCCTCCTGGATGTACAGAATAAGCTGAACTGTGTGCCTCCTTCATAAGCTCTTTACGAACATCACCCTTTGGCACACACAAACGGGTACCAAACCTCAACGAACCATCTTCGGGGATTAATAAATCTGTTCGTAGTCCGGCTTCAACCTGTCCTCGAAACTTTTGCAGTCTAGGGTCCTGCGATTGTGCTTCTTTAATATTCTCGATCAATGATGACTGTACTTGCAGCTGCATCAACTGTCTTGTAGAATGCAATAGCACAACCTCCAAGTCAAATCTTCGAAAATCTTCAACGATCTCCTTCTGCGTAGTTAACACCTGAATTGCTGGTAACCGACTAAGTGCATCCGGCACGACGTTAACCTTCCCCGGATGGTACTTAAGATCAAGATCGTAGTCAGCCATCAACTCCAACCATCTACACTGCCTCATATTCAGCTCCTTCTGTGTGAACACATACTTCAAGCTCTTATGATCCGTAAAAACTTCGACCCTTTCGCCTAAAAGGTAGTGTCTCCAAATCTTCAAAGCGAAAATCACAGCCGCAAGCTCCAAGTCATGAGTTGGATAATTCTTCTCATGGGTCTTCAATTGTCTCGATGCGTACGCCACAACCTTCCCATGCTGCATCAAAACACATCCCAATCCTTTCCCAGATGCGTCGCTGTGAATTACCAATCCTCCGGAATTGTCTGGCATGATCAGAATAGGGGCGGTTATCAACTTCTGCTTCAACGTCTCGAAAGCTAACGCACGCTTATCCGTCCATACAAAAGGTACCTCCTTGCGCGTAAGCTTGGTCAACGGCTCTGCCAGACGAGCAAAGTTCTCCACAAATCTCCTGTAGTATCCGGCTAATCCAAGTAAACTTCTTATCTCAGCAACATTCTTTGGAATAGGCCAATCTCGAACTGCTGCAATCTTTTCTGGATCGACGGCAATGCCATCACCAGACACAACATGCCCCAAAAACCTTACTTCCTCCGGCCAAAACTCGCACTTACTCATCTTCGCATACAATTTCTCCTATCTCAACGTCTGCAGTGCGATCTTCAAATGGTCAGCATGCTCTTCAAAACTCTTCGAGTAAACCAGAATATCGTCAATGAATACCACAATAAACTGATCCAAGAACGGTGAAAAGATTCGGTTCATCAAGTCCATGAATACTGCCGGCGCATTCGTTACTCCGAATGGCATCACTAAGTACTCGTAATGTCCATACCGAGTTCGGAACGCCGTCTTGCAAATATCTTCTGTTTTCACTCGGACCTGATGATATCCGGATCATAAATCCAGGTTCGAGAATACCTTCGCGCCACTAAGCTGCTCAAAAAGTTCTCCAATGCGAGGGATCGGGTACTTGTTCTTGATAGCCACCCGGTTTAATTCTCGATAGTCGATACACATCCTTCTTGTGCCATCCTCCTTCTTTACTAGAAGAACTGGAGCTCCCCAAGGCTAGTTACTGCTTCGAATCCAACCCTTTTCAAGCAATTCAGCAACCTGTTTCTTTACTTCTTCCAACTCTACTGGCGCCATTGGATAATACGCTTTAGATACTGGCGCTGCACCAGGAATAAGATCAATTGCGAACTCCACGTCTCTCCTCGGCGGTAAACCCGATATATCTTCAAACACGTTCATAAAATCACGAACAACAGCCGGCTCTTTACTTTCATCACTTCCATTGATGTAAGAATATTGTTTGTCGGCCTAGCCCTAAACTCGACCGGCCCGACCGAACTGCTTCCTTAACGCAACTGCTGTCTGCTGCAAACTCCCTTTCATCCCAGATAAACTCTGCTGCTCTTGGCTGCTGCAAGTATTTGTGAGGAAGTGGTCAAACCCAGGGAGACAATCTGCCTCTGGATGTCCACGTCCAGTCTGTGCATGAACCTCCGTGCCCTGTCTGCATCGTTGGCAACTAAAGGTCCAGGGAAACTACTGAGTCTTGTCCATTCTGCTACATGCACATCTACGGGTGCTCCCTTCTGCTTTAGTCTGATGAATTTCTCTTCCATTTCCTCCCGTGCAGTCCGCGGGAAGAACTTCTCTAGGAAACTCTTCGAAAAATCCGCCCACTTGATCGGCTTGGGCAAACGGTTCTCTTCTACAAGCCACCATTCTCGGGCGTAATCCACTAACTGAATGCGTACCACATCAACTCTTTCTCATCTGGAATCTGTGCCGCAATAAGCAAATTCTCTGTGTCAACTAGTCACTGCTCCACTGGCAACGGCTCCTTTAAACCAGTAAATGTAGACGGACCCAACCGCATGAAATCTGCTACGGTTCCTACTCGGTCAACTGGTTTAGCTCCATCATTGTTCACAGACTGCTGAACGATCTGCAAACCTTCCCGAAACGAGTCCGGTTGCTGCTGGATCAGCTCGGTCTGTTTCTTTGATTCTCCTGCATTCCTCTTATCACTCCAAGCATGGCGGCTTCGTCCACACGCCTCTGGTATGTCTTCAATTTCTTACCGGCCATAATCCTGAACTCAAAATACCCAACATTAGCATGATGATAGATTTTGAATATAGATCAAGGCTCGAACTCCAAGATACTTAAATAGAGTACCGCATTGTAACTATGCCGCGGTATCATAGCCACAATTAATAACTCCATCCAAGTCGCCTAAGTCCTAGAGATAACAAGGAATCAGGTTTTCGAATCGATATGCAAAGGAAGTTTGCACATCGTAAAAGATATAATCAGGAAGAATGTGATTCAAGAATGGTAAAACGGTCAAGGTGGCAGGACATGTTTTCTAAACACGGGTATTCTGATTCGTGTATTAGGTATAATACCCAACTACAAAAGAATCAACCCAACTATCCTATGGCTCTGATACCAAAAGAACCATGTCACGCCCCGCTTCCCAGAGTACGCTAGATTGGGCACGTGACATAGCCAACCATGCTACCTGTGGATAGGAAAAATCCTTCCACAGTCATATTACGGCTGTGGAGATATCAAGAACAGGAAAGTAAACTAACTACCTAGTACATGTCCATAAGTCAGAGTAAAAGAATCAAGAGATAACAATATGCGGAAGCCAAAAGATACAATAAATGAAATACCTGGAGTGAAACTACGTACCGACAGGAACCTCATCGCTCGTCTAACAGCGGCAAAACTCCTAATCAGTCTGCAGCAAGGTAGAAGAATCTGGGCCATGCAAAACCCCGACGTCAGCGCGTCAAGTCATCAAGTAATAACATAGTAAACAGGCAATGCGAATATAAACATGAATAAAGCAAGGGTAACAATAATATAAATCAGAGCAGTACAGGGCAGTGTGCAGTGGGTAAACTGGATTGTTCTATCAGGTTCTCTGTTCTAAAGTCTTTGAAATCAATTTGAGTAATCCTCCATGTAACTCAAAGGATATGTCTCGTTACCTCCCGGGACCACGGATCAGGAATATGTGAACCAGTAGTGGTTCTGTCCCGTTACCCCCCGGGACCACGGATCAGGAAAATGTAAGAGTTACGAATGGCTCTGTCCCGTTACCCCCCGGGACCACGGATCAAGTAATACCCTTTTAAGTTACACTTTAGTTTACACTTTTGATTTCCCCATACCCCCAAGTTATATGTGTCAGGTCAGGTATTCAGTAATCAAGAACTAATGCCAACACAGGATCAAGTAACAGCAGGTTTTGTCTGGATAGACAACAGGAACGGTCCATGAGGACTACATGTTATGTTTGTTGGCATTAGACACAAGATCAGGTAACAGGTAAAGCCATGGTATATCAGGTCAAGCCAGGTAATGTATAAAGGTGTCATGTCATGTCAAGAGTGTACGGTACCATGTCATGTCAAGTAGAAAGTGTAACAGGTCATGTCAGGAAGCACAAGATGTCATGTGGGTGCTCATAATCAAACTAACAAAAGCATGTGTATAAATAAACAAGCATGAGTACTATCAGAATAATAAACTGGAACATGTAATATGATATGCAAATAGATATAATTTCAAGGATATGGATGCACAGTTATCGATTAGGGTTACATTTATAGTTCTAATATTAATTAGGATGCAATTTATTAAACATGGAGTGTTAATATCACATTATTATGTAGTAATGTGATCTATGGATGCAATTATATGTATCTTAAATGCGATGGATGCAAACGGGTATCCGAAAAATTATAAAACTATAAAATGGTAATATGGGATGTACAACTAAGCGATATGTGATATAAATATTTATATAATAATATTAATATGGATAGTATATTCAAAGCGATTAATAACTATAAAAGTGGTATTGATTAACCATGCACAAGAAAAGTTCCGTTCAGAAATTCAGCGTCACCCTAATTTGTAAAATGGCTTAAAAATAACAAACGTTCTCCAAAAGGGACGTGTCTTATACCAAAACAAAGATAATTCAATAAGGTTTTCAGTTTTATAAGTATAAGTATCTCAGGTTGTCCCTACAAAAAGTTATGAACATTCGAAGTTGAAAATTTGCTGCTGGAATTTCCCTGGACAGCAGTTTGGAGACATTTTCATTTGCATTTTACGTTATTTAAACAATTTATTTTGCAAGTAAATATTTCATATAGTTATAGTATTCTGAGTTAGGTTCGTAACGAACTAAAGAACGTATACTAATGATTTTTCTATGATTTATAATGAATTTTATAAGATAAGGTGTACAGTAAATTTCAGATTTGTCATATCCGATTTTTCAACGACGTTTCATGTGTAAACTATAAGATTTTCAAATGTATAACATTATAAAATGAAGATTATAAACTAATTAAAGATAATAATAATAAATATTAAGATGATATATATTTTAAATGATATGGTTGCAGTATAATGTAATCTAGTATGTCACAAGATAAGTTTTCATGATCTAGATTTAATATGATATAAACGGATGCAAACGGAATATCGAAACGTTATAAATTAAACATAGGGCACTAGATTTAAACTATAGGTATGGTATTTATTTAAATAGGTATAAAAAGAATTATATAGCATGTAGCAAGATTAACTTGCCTCGATGGGTCGCGAATCGGGAAAACGGAACGTTAACCGTCGGCGGGGAAAACTCGCGACGGGCGCACGGTTTACGGAATGAACCCAAACGACGAACAAAGGAACCACACGGGTCGGGGTACCTTGCTGGAACGTCGAGAAGCGTCACCGGCACGACGGAATTCCGGCAACAAAAGAACAGTTAAAAAAAATGAGAAACGAGACATGAAGCAAGAAGAGAAAGAATGATAAAGAGAAGTACGAGAGAATATATGAGAGAGAGAGAAAAAAAGTGGAGAGAGATAGAGAGAGAAGTTGGGCCCACGAGGTTAAAGGGGAGATTGCGATTGGCTGAGAGAATAAATTGAGAAGGATATAAAAGATTGTAAAAATATTATATGGTTAACTTAAAGATTTAAAAGATAGGTAATGAACAGTAAGATATTAGGTTAGTTAGAAAAATATATGCGATGGTTTTAATAATATTAAAATTTGGGATTTTTGGAACAAAGTAAAACATTTCAAAATCGCGCCCGGGTCGGGTCCAAAAATTTGAAATTGAAATAATAGAATTTGTGGCGGGATCCAAAATTTTAAAATGAAGTGTTTTATGATCAAAAAGCATACCCCCAAAACGGACACACGCACGTGCACGTAGCCGTCCAAACTCGCCCGTTTCACTGAACGGGACGAGAACACGATGCACGGATGCTACAACAGGGTTAGGGGTGTCAAGTAGGCCAAGATGAATATTTTTAATTTTATTTTCGATGCCAAAAATTGTTATATGTAGAAATGACTTTGCCGGGTAAATTTTACAGTAAGCAACAAACAAGCAAGTTAAATGAAATGGGTACCACATTATGCTCAAACAGTAACTGAAAATAGTAGCATTGGGCTCGGGTGTTACACAAAACCTGTTTGCATGACTCAGTAGAGCTATGGTAGGGTAGTGATCAAAGCACAGTGGGAACTCACACGAGAAAAATGACGATCTCAGGTCCAAAGACTAACCTGTACACATGTCACAAGAGAACCGCTATGTGACGATAGGTATAATACTATCTAGAGGTTCTCAGCGAGTCCGTCCAGTGTACTCACCCCCAGTGAGCACCCGTATACAATCTTAGGTGATCACACCAATGGTTGTGGGACCAACCACCGCCCTTCGTCGGGGTCTAGAAACGTACACGCAAGTCTACTCTGGAGTGTCGATGCCCGATCTTGATACTCCTGCGACTTGCGACATTTAAGGATGTGCTTACAGACTACCCAGCTCCCACAAGTACGATCGCCATCACAACGCAGGTAGTCAAGTAAGATCCTACGGGCTTTATCAACATGTAACTGCAATATGTAATAATATATTCCATATTAAGATAAAGTCAAACCACAATAGCATACTATTATATCAAGTCTTTATCAATATGTGCAAGCTGGATAAAGGATTAATAAAAACAAATATACATATTCTGATAAAGACAATTGAAATAATATACTATATAACTGAGCAAGATCATCCTGTACATACATATCCTCAGCATCCACATGTATACATATACAATAATGGCCTCAAAGGCATACATATCCAACAGTATATATCTTATTCATATAATATATGTTAAAATATCATGAGATAAGAAAAGAGTATTATATTAATAAAATATATTTATGGTTATATAGTTTGTTAAATAAAGGATAATTAGTATCTAATATTTTTTTGCTAATATTTTAATATCTATACAATATATTATCAAATATTAATTTTGAAACCAAAATTATTATGGTTGTCTAAGTAGTTAAATATATGATAATTAGTTTTAAGTTTGTTTCCTAGTTTAATAATATCTTATTTTAATGTTCATATAGTATATTTAAATATTAGATATATTAGTATGTTCTCTTAACAAAAGATATATTTTAGTTTGATAATTTTAAAAGCGATATATTTTATTGTGGCAGTTTTAAATAAAAGATATGCTTAGATATGGTTAATCCTTTGAGAATCTTTAGATGATCCTTAAACAAATATTTTGAGAGTGTGTTTTGAGAAGTTTAAGTTTTGGGGGGTTTTATTATATATATATATATATATATATATATATATATATATATATATATATATATATATATATATATATTAGAGAGAGGGGGGGGGGCTAGGAGTCTTTTTCGTCAAGTGCCCTTGAAAAATTACACACCCACCGTTTTATTCGACGATCGGCACCCATCATATTCATATTTATTATCTAAGATGTGGATACACCAAATTTCATGTGATTTTACCACTTTTCACCGTTGAATTAGCAATGTAAAAAGTTCTATTGTCGGTAAACCGTTAATTTTGCATCCACTAATTCAACGGTGAAAAGTGGTAACATCACATGAAATTCGGTGTATCCATTTCTTAGATGATAAAGATGAAGATGATGTGTGCCGATTATCGAATAAAACGGTGGAGGGTGTAGTTTTTTTATGCCACCTGACGAAAAAGCCTGGTCTCTTTCCTCCATTATTCACACACACACATACACAACCCATTATCTATCTATCTCTCTTTCAAAAACAAATATTATTTTCTCTCTCCAATCACTCTCTTTCATCTTCCTCTCTTCTCTAATATAAACCTAAGCCGACCCCTTCACCCATATTTTCATCTCCTCCAAACCCATCACCCTCGACCCCCGCAACGACCGATCCTAACTCCAGACGAGGCTGATCACCATCAAATCGTAGCTATTGTTCGTACATGCTAGCTATGACGACAATTACAGTCGTCGTAATATCATTTATCTATAACGGTTAAAATTAGTATATGTTTTAAGAGAATAATCATGCTTAATTAATAATGTTATTTTGATAGGTATTGATTGTTGCAAAATATAGTTTGAAAATATTATAGTTTACATACGAAACGTCATCGCCAAGCGGATACAACAAATCTGGAATTTACGGTACATCTTGCCTTATAAAATTCATTATAAATTATAGAAAAATCATTAGCACATGTTATTTAGTTTGTTACGAAGTTAACTCAGAATACTATAACCCTGTGAAAGATTTACTTGCAAAATAAATTGTTTAGATAACGTAAACTGCAAATGAAATTACCTATGAACCGCTGTCCAGGGAAATTCCTGCAGCAAACTTTCAATTTCGAACATTGATAAATTTTTGTAGGAACAATCTGAGATGATTTAACTTATAAAAATGAAAACCTTATTGAATTATCTTTGTTTTGGTATATAACATGTCCCTTTTGGGGGACGTTTGTTATTTTTAAGCTATTTTACAAATCAAGATGTCACTGAATATCTGAATGGAACTTTTTTGTGCATGGTTAATCAACACCATTTTTATTGTTATAAATCGGATTGAATATGCTATCCTTATTAATGCTATTATTTTGATCTTGTATATGATATGATTACGTTATTCTTGACATGCTTGTATACCGATTTATGATATATACCACTGCTATCATGTTATTTTTACGTACCGTTATCGTTTTCATGCCAGTACATACTTGTAATGTAATGTTTACCAATGCCAACAATCCTGATATTGACTTGATTGATCTGACTTGTTGTACTGATGGACGTAATATGTACCTGCATGTTCCTGTGTTGGCATTAGGTAGATATTTTTTCTATTCTTGACATGAACATGAAAACTTGGGGGGAAATGGAAAATCAAGAATGAAATCCGACTAGTAACTCAACAGTTATTGATTGTTAGAGACTGATCAGTCAAGGCGAGTTTCGGGCTCCAGAATGATGATGCTCACATCATTCATCTATACATGACATTGTTTTACAGCTTAGCGGCACGTCTCAGATTCAGCCTCGAGAATCATGACCGTGGTCCCGGGCACGCACGGGATACTATTGAGTTACATCGAGAATTCTATTGATTGGTTTCAAATACTTTTAGGATAAATAATCTAGCGACATGGACCCTTAGGATACACATGATATGATTGATATTGATATCTTGCTTGTTGCATCACATGTACCGCTATTGCTTATTGTTTATACTCAAGACATCGAGTTCTTACACATGTTATATTCTATCTCATACTGGTTTTATTATTATGATGTTTATAACGAACTGGAGTTTGGGTTTTGCATGGCCTAAATACTTGACCTTAGTGTTTACCCCAATCAGAGCAAAGCTCTGTTCAAATTCCAAGGCGGGGAAATGAAGCAACGCTTCTGTTTCCCTCAATCAGAGCAAAGCTCTACTTTGAAAATCAAATGTTAAAATAGGTGAAGCAACGCTTCAGATCCCTTGCGCTGCGCGCAGAGCGCCACGTGTCAAAATCAGATACGCCAGCGCAAGGAGTGCAGCAAACAAGACAGCGCCCCTAATCAGAGCAAGGCTCAGTTTAAAATTCAGATTTTAATAAAAGAAGCAACGCTTCAGCTGACTTGCGCTTTGCGCTGTGCGACACGTGTCAGCGCAGTTGCGCTGCGCTTTGCGTTGCACGACACGTGTCAAGCGCAGGTGCACTTGCGCCAACTGTGCCAGAATTTAAACAATAAAATCTTGGAAAGATCTTTCTAATCTTGTTAAAACAAGAAGATTATTTTTTGTAAAACAGAGCCCTTGGATTAAAGATCCGACGGTGGGGAAATATCCCCAGATCAATCAGAGAAAGATCTCTTTAACCGATTTAACAAATCAATTGACACTATATAAAGGCCCCTAGACTCCAAGTTTAATACAGAGAGACAGTAAGACAAAAATAGAAAAACTAGAGAATTCCTCTAAAACTTTGAGAAGAACTCCAAAAAAAAGGTAAACCTTTGGAAAAAAAGAAGAATTTTCTTCTAAAAAGATCAACGATCTAAGAACAAGATCAAGATCTTTCATAAAAAAAAAGAAAGAGATCATAGAGATCCAATCACAAAAAAAATAAAAATAAAGAAGTATTACTTCACAGATCATTTGATCTACATAAAGGCATTGCTTTTTGATGAACCACTGGTTCTTGAAATTTGAGGTAAAACCTCTCTGGAAAACAAGAAAAACTTGTTTTCTTTGATCCAAAAATTAAACAGTGCCTTGCACTTTTGAAGTTTGTACTGTTGCGCTCCTTGGATTGGCGCAAGCCACCTGGGAGCGTCACGTGTCAATCACAGAATAACTGCGCACTGCGCTTCTAAAAACAGAGCACTGCTCTCTTAAATTGGCGCAAGTCATCAGAGCGTGCCACGTGTCAGCAGCGCGCTAGCGCAGCGTACTGGCGCAGCGCACTGCTCTGACAGACTTGCGCTCACCAGAGCGTGACACGTGTCACCCCCACATGAGTTTGCGCCTTGCGCTTCTCAATTGGCGCAAAGCGCCTGACAAGCCACGTTGGGCACTGTCAGGTCAAACAAATGCTCTGCATTATAAAAAAAAGAAACATAGCCCAATTAAAAAGGCCTAACAGGCCGAAAATAAATGCTATGCATTTAATTGAAAAGCCTAATGCTCTGCATTAAAATAAAAAAAGGGACAGAGCCCAATTAAAAAGGCCTAACAAGCCAGAATAAAATGCAGTGCATTATTAAAAAGGGCAGAACCCAAACAAAGGCCTAACATGCCAAATGCGAATAAAATGTTGAACATTTTCAACTGGACTTAACCCAATTCTGGCCATAAGTCCTCAAACTAAATTGAACTGAGCACGACTGCTCTCCTAAATCAATTTACACCCGGTTCAAGGGTACATCTCTGAACTCCTTTGATATTTGTCGTTGTAATCCTTCAACGTCGTCAGAAAGGTGACGGGTCCCGACAACCACACATTAATACGGACTGTGGGGTCCTTAAACTCACGGACTAATGCGTCCTTAAACCAATAATACGGACTGTGGGGTCCTTAAACTCATGGACTAATGCGTCCTTAAACCGACAATACGGACTGTGGGGTCCTTAAACTCATGGACTAATGCATCTTTAAACCAATATGCGTCCTCAAAATGGGAACATTGGACCACCATGTCCCTAAACTGGCAATGGAACACTATGTCCCTAAACTGGAACAATAGAGTCTCCAAATGCTCTTTTGTCGGATCTAAACGATCCCGTTAAGTTGATCTTAGTCTCAAATTAGGCTAACGTATCCTTAACAAACGTTTAAGTTGATCTTAGCCTCAAATATGGCTAACATATCCTTAAACGAAAACCCCAAACCCAAATCTAAGAAAATACGGATTTGGACTAATCCACGTCCTTCGGGCGACGACATAACTTAGTCTCCGTATACAATCCACGGGAAACCATAAACAAAACAAACACCCACGATACGAAGTGAAATTCTGGAGAAGGAGAAAGTTGTTACCGCGATGCGGTAGCGTAATTAACTGCAGGGGCTTACGCCTGCAGGGAAGAGCGTCCCCACAATCAAAAACCCCTCGAAAGAGGGGGAATCTGACGAAGTCTGCTATATCGGCCGCATTCGTCTAAACCTCCGATACACAGAGCTATAAATCAACTTGGTATCTTCGGAGAGGTGGACGGATAAAACCAAATAGCATCTGCCCCGAATCTTAGGAAAGACGTCTCTCTGCGTCTTGGCCGCCATTCGGAGGGGAACAGATTCTGGCACGCCCGGTGGGACCTTTTCCTCTTTCCATTCCACACTTCGTGTGTCGTGTTTGTGAACGAATCGAGGTTTGCTATGGTTGCCTGTGGATTCGAGGTACTTAGATTTGGTGTCTTTCTTCGTGCAGAAAACAGAAGATCAATGGCTTCAAACTGCACTAACCGCAACTGCAACTCTCGCTCCGTCCCAGCTGGAGGAGTGACTTACGGGCCCTAAGCGGCCTCCCTTTTCAAGATGCCAGTGGAGCAGCTGACTCAAGCCACCACTGGACTATTCTTCGGGACCATGCTCCTACCCATGAGCTTCAACGCCCCTGTACCGTCACAAGAAGCTCCCAAGAAGTCGGTATTCGATCGGATTACTACTACCGCGGCCCCTCTCAACGGGTCGCCCAACTTCAATACCTCAGTTTTCAACAGACTGGGCCAGAACGTCTACAAGCACGCGATACCCGAAGTTGCCATTCCAAAGCAGATAGCCATCCCGGCTCAAGCAGACGAAATCATTGGAAAGGATTCTCCTTCCAAGAAGTCAGTTTTTACAAGGATGGCCATTCTGGTTTCTGCTCCAGGCGAGGTCCTCAAAGCTGCTTCCCCTGCCCAGAGGTCTGTCTTTGACAGATTAGACATTGCTTTTCAACGGGTGCCAGACTTCGACAGGTTAGCACCAATAACAGTCTCTCCCCAAAGCAGGGGGCATGATGAAGTCACCCTTATAGCTGAAACAACTTCATCCACACGACACGCTCGACGTCGTCACTGGCGCCGAGTAAGGAAGGCTGGAGGCAACCCCCCCTCTGGATTTACTCCACCAGCTCCAACGGTGGGGATCGATACTGCTGTTCCAATCGAGAACAGCTTTGAACTTCTCAACAAGGTGCGTAGAAACTCTCCTACTGTAGTGCTGAATAGAACTCCTTCACCGGTGAAGAATGCTCCAGAGAAGAAGCCGGAGCAACCTTCTCAACGGCTATCCTCTGAAATTTACAAGGTCTGGCGTCAAGTCCAAGACTCCGTGATGGATTAAGACTATCTCCGCCGACAGAAAAAGATGAAGGTTCAGCAGGAGAAGGACTACTCAAAGCTATAAAAAATGACAGCTGGCTGGGTGCTTACTGCAACGGCTTCCTCAACGTCAATCACTCAAAAGAAAAGGAGGCCGCAAAAAGCCCCTGTGAACATGGCGAACCGTAAAAGCGCTGAACACAAACGCCCCAAGTCTGGGGGCATGGTGGTGCACACTGTTTATATGGCATCCGGAAAAGAGGATAGCCGCGCTTCGATGGGTCACCGACCGCTCACCCGATCCGTGACAAAAGCCCAGGAGCAGCAGCAGAAGCTTCGGGAAATGATGACTGCAATGGCTGCACTCACCGGGCCAAAAGAAAACCTGGAGGCATCATCAGAGCAGCGTCACGAACAAGAAACCGATGCTGACTTCTTACGTCGAGTCCTCGAAAAGAAGGACAAAGAAGCCGCAGAGCAAGCGGCTAACATAAAACAAATGGTGCTCCTCTTCCAAGATATGGTAAGGATGATGCTACAGCCGGACCCTCCAATCATTGCTGAAGACCCTCCAATCATTGTTGGAGACGACGGAGGGGAGACATCTAATCCTCCTCCGGCCCTTTCAGCGGCCAAGGAGGAAACCATTTCCAAAGCTGCACTGGATGACTGTATTGCTCAGCAGATATGCGTTCATCTGGCGAATGAGGCGGCTGGGCAAATTGTTAGAACCGGACGACCCTACCCAGGCTGGTATGACCAAATCAGTTACCCGCCAGGATATACGATCCCTAAATTCCATGTGTACAAGGGGACAGAGAATCCACATCAGCATGTCGCTCAATTCAGGGCCTTATGCGGCAACACTAGAGGCGACGACAAACTGCTGCTTTGCCAATTCGTCGGCAGCTTAGCAGAAACGGCCTTTGAATGGTATTCGGAGCTACCTAACGACTCTGTCAAAACATTTGCGGAGATGGAGTTACTGTTTACACAAAGATTCGCGAGTGCTAGTGAACGCACCCCGATAACGGCACTGATTAATGCCAGGGTGAACCCAGGCGAGACGTGGGTCCAATACGCGATATGGTGGCGAAACTTATGGTCGAAGTGCGAACAACGCATCAAAGAAGCACTTGAGGTAGCATATTCGTGGGAACTCTTGATCCGCAAGCGACCATCTCGCAGTTCATGATGTTTTTCAAGCCAACTACTTTCCAGGCCTTGATCGACAAGTTGGCCCAAATGGATCAGATGGGACATAAACCGTCTCCTCCAAAGCCAGACTCTCGAACTGAGAAAAGGAAAGCGATCGTTGTTACCAATACTCAACAACAGCCGAGCAACTTAAAGCCGGTTGTCCGTCGAAACAATATGCGTCCGCGCCCATCCCTTGAGGAATGACTAGGACGTCCTTACTCATTTCCTCATGATAAAACAAGGAGACCGTTCGAGCTGGCAGTGCGCAACAGGCTCATCAATCTGCCGAGTCCAAAACGTCCGTTGCAGCCAGGCGATGTCAACGATCCAAATTATTGCCCTTACCACCAAATGGTAAGTCACCCGATCGTGGATTGCTTCATCTTTAAAGGATGGATCGAAGATCAGTACCTACAAGGCAAGTTTGCGCTGTCCAAGAAGTGGAAAATAAACCCACCACAACCGCACACTCCAAAGAAGATGGACACACCGGGAGCAACTTGTTCTTTCATAGAAGAAGCTCCATGGGAGGTCGCTCTGTCAGCCAAAACCAAAAGGATGCTGAATGATCTCCAGACATGCCCGGCGATCGGGTGGAAGAACTCGCTAGAACCCCAGATCGTCGAAGGGATGCTGAAGCCACGCCCAACTCTAAAGATCGATGGTGAAGGCCCCAGCATTCACACCCAGCCGTCAAGATCTTCAAAGAAAAACAAGAAGAAATCCAAGAAGCCCGTGAAGCATGGCGACAAGCGCACGGATTTGCAGAAACAGATTAACGCGCTGGAAGAGTATAACCAGAAGGCGCGGATTACAATCACGCTCCAAGAGTTCCTCAGCCACGTCCTTGAGGACAAAAACGATGGAGAAGGCTCATCAGATGAATCTGAGGACTACGTAGCAAGTTGTCATGTGATCTCTCACTTATTGATAGATGATAAAGAGGCTCCTTGCACCGAGAAACCGGGGGCGGGTCCTGAACCAGAACTTTTATGGCCGTCAGACGAGATGATCGTTGCCTTCCTGAATGAGATTCGTCTGAAAAGTAAAGTCAATCAGGAGCGTGAGATGGCCATATTGGAAGGAGACAAACGCCGGCGACTAGATGAAAGAGTCGAGGCACTCCCGTCAAATCAAAAGACATCCGCTGCGGATAAAAACAAATTCAAGACGAGGAAAAGGTTTGCTAAAGCTATATCAATGGGAATGAAGCTGCCACACTCTAAAGAAAACACTCTCGATGGAGTAGAGATGCATCCTAATTACTGCTTATATCATCAGAAGATCGCACATCCCACTGAAGACTGCGACTCCTTTAAGTGTTGGTGGCTAGGGTATGTCGCTCACAGGAAACACTTCAACAGGACAAAGCGTGAAGCTCGTAGACAGCAGAAAAATGCGACAGATGAGCGTAAAAGAATTGCCGGCAATTGTCATAAGGTTGATCCCGAGGGACCGCGAGTTCTCACATTCGGGAGCGACTCCGATGAAAAGGTAGCCCTCGGCCCTTTCTTTAAGGAATCCATCTCTAAAACGAAAGAATTGAGGAGTTGCGAGAACATTTAGCCGTGCAATCGCACGCTACCCGGAAAGAATCTCGGACCCGAAAATAAGGGATCGAACAAAAAGGATAAAGGGAAGGAAAAAATGACCTTCGTCGCCAACGCTCAACAACAATCGAGTGGCCCCAGACCGGTTGTTCGCCAAAGCAACAAGCGGCAACCTCTCTATGAAAAGTTGAAACGACCTTACTCATTCCCCCGGGATGAAACAAAGAGGCTGTTCGAACCAGCAGTGCGCAACAGGATTATCACTCTACCAGAGCCGAAACACCAGCTACAAATGAATGATGTCAACAATTCTAATTATTTCCCTTACCACTAAGTATTGGGCCATCCGATCGAAAACTGCTACGTCTTCAAAAACTGGGTTGAAGACCAACACCAACAGGGCAAGTTCGCGCTGTCCGAAAACTGGAAGGTGAGCCCGCCATAACCACACGCTCCGAGAAAGATGGATATGCCGGGGGCATCATGCTCATTCATAAGGAAAGCCCTATGGACCGAAAAGTCCGTAAACTAGAAATTCGCCTCAATTAAGGCAACGGCGGACCGCAATGTCCTAAAACCTGCAAATGACCGAAACGTTGTTAAACTACTACCAACCCGCGGCATCCCCAGGCTGACGTGGTAAAAAAAATGAAAAAAAAGAAGAGAATGAAAAAAAACGGTATGTCCATAAGCAAAAAGGGCATTGATGAAAACCCGAAGGGCTCCGTGAGTAAAAACAGCAGGGCTACCGGCGAGTGTTTGTGAAAACCCGAAAGGGCGCAGCCTCGTTAAAAGACACTTACAAGGTCCTCTCGACCTTGTAAGGAGAAATCACCCGCGTGAGATCTTTACGACTCACAAGGGAGCAACACACTTAGGGATCCTCACGATTCCTAAGGAGAAATTACACTTGCGAGATCCTCACGACTCGTAAGGAGAACTCTTTTATGGGACCCTCACGGCTCATAAGATTTGAAAGTCTTAAGTTACAGAGACCTGGACCTGTTCTTAAGCAACCCCCACAACCTTCGATATTGCCCTACAAGTGGCTTAGTACTGACCCTTGTATACAATCCACGGGCGCGAATAAACATTTCCCTAACAAAGTCCCACCTGTGACTAGGGATATGTCCGTATGGTGAATAACCCTTGTAAGTCCTCTCGACTTACAAGGAGAAAACCCTCTTGTAAGATCCTTATGACTTACAGAGGAACATGCACTTAGGAATCCTCACGATTCCTAAGGAGAAAACACACATACAAGATCCTCACGACTTGTAGAGAGAAATACCTTTGTGAGACCTTTACGGCTCATGAAGTCAAAAGCCTTAGTCGACAGGACCCTAACCCTGTTCGCTAAGCCACCTTTGCTCGACATCGACATAGGCAAAATGATGATTCGCTCCTGGCAATATCCCAGTTGTAGCGGTGCTGATGCCGAAATCGGTGTCTAATTCCAGACTTACAGCGAAAAGCCAGCAAGCCGCACATGCATACGAAATAGCCGAAATGATTGGGCAACTCGCAATAAAAAGCAGCGAGTGAAAATAAAATAAATAGCCAAAATGATTGGGCAACTCGCAATAAAAAGCAGCGAGTGAAAATAAAATAAATAGCCGAAATGATTGGGCACCGCGAAAAATAGCCGAAATGATTGGGCAATCGCAACTTTCGCGATATATAAAGCTGAAATGATAGAGCATCACGGAAAGAAATAAAATAAAAATATATATAATGAAATTTATGCCCTACAGGTGAGATCACATCGCTCCCTATATACAATCCAGGGGCACAAACAAAGAGGGAACCATACCTTCCCAGCAGGCTCCATAAAAAAGCGAAGCCAAATCTCGACGGTTCATAGACAACCTAGAGACAAGCTCGACATTTGTCGCAATATTGCAGACACAATGTCAAAAAAAAAGCAAAGGAAGATCCCTAGCTTCAGGCTCTCCACGTCAATATCGACGACTTAGAGATCACCAACGGTGTTTCTCCTCTCTCCAACCAGATGCAGGCGTGACGTCAACAACTGACCTCAGAGTCGCAACAAAACGGAACCATACCAAAGTCCCTAGTTCCAAATCTCAATGGCCACATCTACAGCCTGGAGACCAACAACGGTGTGCCTCCTCATTCCAGCAGGACATAGATGCTACACCATCAAACGGAGCCACGGCATAGTCCTTAGTTCCAAATCTCGACGGTTCACAGACAACCTAGAGACCATCTCAACATTCGTCTCGTTACAGCAGACGAGATGTCAACGACGGCGTTCCTCCGCAGTCCAGCAGGATGCAGATACAACGTCAACAAAAGACCTCACGGTCAAAACAAAGCGGAGCGACGGCAGAATCCCAGCTCCCCCTCAGCATTCGTCTCGATACAACAGACGAGATATCAACAATGGCGTTCCTTCGCAGTCCAACAGGATGCAGATGCAACGCCAACAAAAGACCTCACGGTCGAAACAAAGCGGAGCGACGGCAAAATCCTAGCTCCCCCTCGGTATTCGTCTCGATACAGCAGACGAGATGTCAACAACAATGTCCTTCCTCCAATAGGATTCGGACATGACAAAGCAAACGAAGCGAAGGCCAAATTCCTAGCTTTAGGGTCTTGACGGTAACTCATATAAAACCTGAAAGACAATCGGAGATCATCTCGCACCAGCGCGGAGTGGTCACCACCTCGACGTTCATCTCAATATAGCAGACGAGATGTCACGACAACGTTCTTTCTCTAACAGGATTCAGACGTGAGAAAGCAAATGAAGCGAAGGCCAAATTCCTAGCTTCAGGGTCTTGACGGTAACTCATATAAAACCTGAAAGACTATCGGAGATCGCCTCACACCAATATGGAGTGGTCACCACCTCGACGTTCGTCTCGCCACAGCAGACTAGATGTCACCCAGCATTCTTTCTCCAATTGGATTCAGACGCGACAATCAAACAACGGAGCCACGGCAAAATTCCTAGTTCCAAACCTCGACGGTTCACCAACAACCTAGAGACAACCATGACATTCGTCTAGATATAACAGACGCAATGACAGCAAACGAAGCGAAGGACAAATTCCTAGCTTCAGGGTCTTGACGGCAACTCATATAAAACTTGATAGACTATCGGAGATCATCCTACACCAGCGCGGAGTGGTTATGACTCATCGGGGCTCTCCAAAATGAGCCTAACCTTAAGTAAAAAGCGGCATTGTAAATTCCTAACGCTTGCTCTTCCGACGGTCAAACTGCTTAGGAGGATTGCTTGAAGACGTCTTGTCCAGCCCCGAAGGGATCAGCGACACGACAAACGCAAGGCTACTCGAACAACAAGATTGCCTATCGAGGAATACATTTGCCAATGCAACGGTACAAAGGACAAAATCCCAGTACCACATACCCTAACGTTGTCGTAAAGAGTAGAGGTTAACTGTGACGTTAGGATATTCTTACGAGAAATGCTCGATTCGTCTCCACTCGTGAGGAAATTAATGTCTTTACGAGAACTACTCGATATGTTTCGACTTGTGAGATAAAGCCTTAGGCAGTAGGATTAAAAAACTTATTTCCTAAGCACTGAGACCCTGCAAGTCGGTCCAAAAATGGACTCTTGCATACTATTCATAGGTCACACTCTCCAAAGTCGAATCTCGACAAGGAAGGAAACAACCGCTTACGGGTCTTCTCGACTCGTAAGAGGGAAAAATTCTCTTATAAGATCCTTACGACTTATAAGAGAAAACGCACTTAGGAATCCTCACGATTCCTAAGGAGAAAATACACCTACGAGATCCTCTCGATCCGTAGGGAGAAAATTCATTGTGAGACCCTCACGGCTCATAAAGTTGAAAAGCCTTAGGTAGCAGACCTGGACCTGCTTCCTAAGCCATCACTACTCCTCGAACTATTCAAGACGGAATGTTCTATATCACCTACATGCTACGCTTACTTAAAGAATACGCCAATAACAAAGCAGAAAATAAAAGGAAGGAGGCAAAAGATTTGTCATTCATACTTGGAAAGTTTTTACATCAATAAAGGCAATAAACAAAGACATTATCCAAATGATTACAATGGCAAAACCTCAAATCCAGGACATGGATTGAGGAACTCAAAAGTGACCCTGTCCAAGACTTTCCAAGCCTGGCGAACCATCCTAATGTGCTTCCTTTGGCGAGCACGAGCGTCGGGATCCCCACTGATGTCCTCCTCCCTCCGATAGGCAGCGAGTATGGCGGACTGTTGGAAGGCCTGGTGCAGGAGATCAACAAGATTGTCTCGCCGTCTCTTCGAGATTAGGTTCATCAGGTACACCGAGTGCACCTTATCTTCAGCGGCATCCAATGCCCCAAGTGGCACACTAGTACAGAACAAAGGGAAGTGCTTCCCAGATTGCTCCCACGATAAGCTTCAGGAGAGGGGAGCGTCGAGGAAGAAGTTGACCGTTATATGCATTGAAGCGACTCATAATTTCGGCACACTCGGCGTTTGTAAATTCTCGATTCTGAGAACGGCCAAGTCGGCGGATGTCCCCGTAAGAGATAATCTCGTCGAGATCGTACATGTGGGCGTCCATTGCTCCTGTAAAAGAAAATTAACAGAATTAGCAGACAGAATGATTAAGCAGGGTGATATAATAAAATGTCATCTTTAATCTCTAAGATCCATGAAAAACTCTTAAGAGTTCTTCTATATGATTTAGAAGGAGCAAAGCTCCATTGATGAATAAGGAATATACAAGAAAAATCTTTCAGAGAGCAGAGCTCTATTAATGGAACTCTAATAGGGTTCTCTTTAATTCTCTTTAGATCCCTTTAGAGCAAAACTCTGCTAAGTGGAGCCCTAAATGGGTCTTCTTCAGATCAGGGATCTATTGAGAGTAAGGCTCTTAAAATTAATTTAATTTAATCCAAATTAATTTTTACCTAAAATTTTTCTAGAGTTCTAACTCTTAAAAGTCCTTGAACGAAAGAGCAAAGCTCTGAATAAAAATTCTTAAGAAAAGAGATGAAAATCATCTAAGGGACCAAAGGTCCTATTTATAGGCATTGAGAGCCGTTTCAACTTCCAAAATATGGTGCGACGGTTGGAATTCTGCCACCGCTGCGCTCACGTTTGGGGCCACGTAAGCGCAACGGTGGGGAGGCATTTGTTTACCCCAATCAGAGCAAAGCTCTGTTCAAATTCCAAGGCGGGGAAATGAAGCAACGCTTCTGTTTCCCCCAATCAGAGCAAAGCTCTACTTTGAAAATCAAATGTTAAAATAGGTGAAGCAACGCTTCAGATCCCTTGCACTGCGCACAGAGCGCCACGTGTCAAAATCAGACACGCCAGCGCAAGGAGCGCAGCAAATAAGGCAACGCACCCAATCAGAGCAAGGCTTTGTTTAAAATTCAGATTTTAATAAAGAAAGCAACGCTTCAGCTGACTTGCGCTCTGCGCTGCGCGACACGTGTCAGCGCAGTTGCGCTGCGCTCTGCGCTGCGCGACACGTGTCAAGCGCAGGTGCACTTGCGCCAACTGTGCAAGAATTTAAATAATAAAATCTTGGAAAGATCTTTCTAATCTTGTTAAAACAAGAAGATTATCTTCTGTAAAACAGAGCCCTTGGATCAAAGATCCGACGGTGGGGAAATATCCCCAGATCAATCAGAGAAAGATCTCTTTAACTGAGTTAACAAATCAATTGGCACTATATAAAGGCCTCTAGACTCCAAGTCTAATACAGAGAGACAGTGAGACAAAAAATAGAAAAACCAGAGAATTCCTCTAAAACTTTGAGAAGAACTCCAAAAAAAGGTAAACCTTTGGAAAAAAAAAGAAGAATTTTCTTCTAAAAAGATCAATGATCTAAGAACAAGATCAAGATCTTCCATAAAAAAAAAGAAAGAGATCATAGAGATCCAATCACAAAAATAAAATAAAATAAAGAAGTATTACTTCACAGATCATTTGATCCACATAAAGGCATTGCCTTTTGATGAACCACTGGTTCTTGAAATTTGAGGTAAAACCTCTCTGGAAAACAAGAAAAACTTGTTTTCTTTGATCCAAATATTAAACAGTGCCTTGCACTTTTGAAGTTTGCACTGTTGCGCCCCTTGGATTTGCGCAAGCCACCAGGGAGCGCCACGTGTCAATCACAGAATAACTGCGTCCTGCGCTTCTAAAAACAGAGCACTGCTCTCTTAAATTGGCGCAAGTCATCAGAGCGCGCCACGTGTCAGCAGCGCGCTAGCGCAGCGCACTGGCGCAGCGCACTGCGCTAACAGACTTGCGCTCACCAAAGCGTGACACGTGTCACCCCCACATGAGTTTGCACCTTGCGCTCCTTAATTGGCGCAAAGCACCCGACAAGCCACGTGGGGCACTGTCAGGTCAAACAAATGCTCTGCATTATAAAAAAAAGGGACAGAACCCAATTAAAAAGGCCTAACAGGCCAAAAATAAATGCTATGCATTTAATTGAAAAGCCTAATGCTCTGCATTAAAATAAAAAAGGGACAGAGCCCACTTAAAAAGGCATAACAGGCCAGAATAAAATGCAGTGTATTATTAAAAAGGGCAGAACCCAAACAAAGGCCTAACAGGCCAAATGCGAATAAAATGTTAAACATTTTCAACTGGACTTAACCCAATTTTGGCCATAAGTCCTCAAACTAAATTGAACTGAGCACGACTGCTCTCCCAAATCAATTTACACCCGGTTTAAGGGTACATCTCCGAACTCCTCTGATATTTGTCGTTGTAATCCTTCAACGTCGTCAGAGAGGTGACGGGTCCCGACAACCACACATTAATACGTACTGTAGGGTCCTTAAACTCATAGACTAATGCGTCCTTAAACCAACAATACAGACTGTGGGGTCATTAAACTCATGGACTAATACGTCCTTAAACCGACAATACGGACCGTGGGGTCCTTAAACTCATGGACTAATGCGTCCTTAAACCAATATGTGTCCTCAAAATGGGAACATTGGACCACCATGTCCCTAAACTGGCAATGGACCACTATGTCCCTAAACTGGAACAATAGAGCCTCCAAATGCTCTTTTGTCGGATCTAAACGATCCCGTTAAGTTGATCTTAGTCTCAAATTAGGCTAACGTATCCTTAACAAACGTTTGAGTTGATCTTAGCCTCAAATATGGATAACGTATCCTTAAACGAAAACCCCAAATCCAAATCTAAGAAAATACGGATTTGGACTAATCCATGTCCTACGGGCGACGACATAAATTAGTCTCCGTATACAATCCAAGGGCAACCACAAACAAAACAAACACCCACGATACGAAGTGAAATTTTGGAAAAGGAGAAAGTTGTTACCGCGATGCGGTAGCATAATTAACCGCAGGGGCTTGCGCCTGCAGGGAAGAGCGTCCCCACAATCAAAAACCCCTCGAAAGAGGGGGAATCTGACGAAGTCTGCTACATCGGCCGCATCCGTCTAAACCTCCGATACACGGTGCCATAAATCAACTTGGCATCTTCGGAGAGGTGGACGGATAAAACCAAATAGCATCTGCCCCGAATCTCAGGAAAGACGTCTCTCTGCGTCTTGGCCTCCATTCGGAGGGGAACACTTAGCATAGGAGGATTGTGATTGGACTTCGACAGGATTGCCGATCGAAGTATCCCACTGATCTAGTTCTTATTGATGGTTTAGGTATTCTTTTTCTTTGGATCATTATTGCTTCCGCTACTGTTTCCTATTATTGTTTCTTGTGGTTATTGGACATATTTATAAATAGATAGTTATATTATTGTTATTGATTACTGATTGACAGCCGTAATATGACTATGAGAGGATATTTCCTTATCGTATGTAGCATGGTTAGCTTTGTTACATTTCCGAATTGTGTATTTTGGGAAGCGGGGCGTAACAAGGTTTTGTTGGTATCAGAGCATAAGTTCTAGGTTAGCTGGGTTTGGTTCAATTTCTAGTTGGGTATGGTACCCAATACATTGACCGTAAAACCCGAAACTACAGGAACATGTCTTGCCACAATTATTACCATATTGTCCTTTAATCCATTGTTCATTGAATCCTTGTTTTATTGAATCTTGTTTCAGTAGAATTCCTTACTTCTATTGAATCTTGTTTCTATTGTTAATCCTCATCATTCGTGCTTGACTCAAGAGTTATAGCTAAAAGGAATCAACCCGCTCCACCCGCCGACAATGTCGCATTAGCTAGGGTTATACGTGGCATGCTGGAGAATCAGCAGTGTCAGATAGAACTGGACCAGCGACAGGATGAGACTTTTAAGGAGAGCTTGAGGACGGCCCAACATATTGCAACCACCGCAGTTGAGAGGGCGTCAGTTCCGAGGCAGGTTCAGCGTGAGGGTAGGATTGCTGATTTCAGGAGGTTTAGTCCAGCAACTTTACATGATTGGAGGAACTCCTTCAGGCAGAGCAGTGACTCATTGATATGGAGAATCTATTGATTGTTGTTTAGATTCCGGATGAAAAGAAAGTGGATGTGGAGCGCATCCAAATGGTTGACTATGCTAGAAGTGGTGGCTTGTTGAGGAGAATCATTTGGTGAAACCGATCAGTTGGGCGGCTTTTTACACATAGTTTCTTGGAGAATTTTTTTCTATAGTCTGCTAAGGAGGAAATGAAAGAGAAGTTTATTGGCTTAGAGCAGAATGACGGATGTGTGGATACTCATGTGGCTGAGTGGACCCGACTCATTCAATTTGCAGGGTCTTTGGTAGCTAATGAAGCTGACAGAGCACAACGGTTCTTACGGAGTCTTGATGTAGAGCTTCAGAGGAAGATTACTACGTTCGGATTTAATACCTTTTCTCAAGTTCTCATGGTAGCTAGGGAACAACATAAGTTATTAAGAAAGAGAAGGGTACATCTCAGCAAGATGGTTTGGTACAAAGGACAGTTCATGCACAGACCGGAACTTCAGGACATAGGGACATTCCGGTCAGGAGACATGGGACAATTCCTATAAAGAGTTTTTATGCTACGGCTCTAGATCGGAAGAGAACGGTAATCTATAACTTAATCCAGAGGCAAAGCCATATTCAGAGGGATTTTCAGAGGAGGCTTAGACGGTGCTTAGTTTGCGGAGCTGCTGTGTTGGATATTGGTGCTCTCAAGGCAATTATCGTAGTTGCGGGAATGCAATTACTGAATTCGAGGAGGGCCTATACTAAGAACATTCTTAGTGTGCTATCTGGTTTATCTTTATCTGTCATGTTAATGCAAGATACTTGTTATCACGTACCACAAATACACGAGATAAAGCGCATAGGATCTTTGCTTGACTACCAGGATTATGATAAAGATCATACTAGTGGGGCCTGGTAGTTTATAAGCACATCCTTAAATATCCTTAGTCATAGGAGTATCGAGACCGGGCATCGGTACTCCAGTTTAGACTAGTGTATACGTTTCATGACCTTGTACGGGGCGATGGCTAATCCAATAGCCATTGGTGTTTGACACTGATGGTTGTATACATGTGCTCATTGGATGAGTTACATTGGACAGACTCGCCCAGAACTCCTAGATTGTATTATACCAATGTCAGATGGCAGTTCTCTGGAGACATGAGTACATGGTAGTCCCCAGACCTGAAATCGCCACAGTGTCTCGTGTGTGTTTCCACTGTACTTAGATTACTACCCTACCCCGGCTCTACTGAGTCGTGCAAACATGTTTTAGTTGGGTACAATCCCGAAGCACATGGAGGCGGTGAGCGGTCGAGAGAATTCGTTACTCCCGGTATTGGGAGTCGATATCGCACTGTGCAGGATACGAATATAATCAGAAGTCCGTGGCCACGGTAGTAGAGATAAACTGGTAATTGTTACCAGTTGTATCTCTTTGGTTATGAGTCCTCTATCAGTACTACTTATCAGGTTATTAGGGGTCTGACAGTGTCACGACCCGAAATTTGGGCATGACCGGTACTTAGACTTTTTGACATCTAAACATGCCGACACAATCTGAGTAAGCCAGAAACCAAGATCAAAAACCCATTTGCGGAATTAAGAAAATTTCAGTTTTTAAGTAAAAAGGATGAGGTAACATGTCGAATAATTTTTAAGTAATGAAATCTAAACAACTGATTTTTTAGCATTTAAAATTTCGACAGCACCTCCTTTTTAATCGTTAATAAAAGCAGTTACAAAATGTTTAAATAAGTTGCGTCCCTAGTTGGGAGCAAAATAATGCCAAACGGCGGAAATCAATACGCAACAACAATACGACGCTCAAGCGGAGAATTTCATGCATAAGTAAAGAAAGCATAACTTAACACAACTAAACGATCTCACTCAATCAAAACAAAACATATACAAACATATTTCGTTCTAAGTCAAATATACAGGGTCTGATGGAGTGATACTAGATCCAAAATACATATATCAAAAATTGGCGGTCACTGTATATGTAACCCACCTAGTAAAATAAGCGATATAAGCTGACAAGTGGATCCGCACTGCTACTATGCGTCCACGCGTCTTCTGTAAGGAACTAAGGCACAACGGGGGTGAGTTGCCAACTCAGTGAGCAAAACTAACATCTAACAGTTGATATTGTAAACATGCCAGAATAATGGTAAAAGTGACAAGATAAGCATGATGTATAGTATCTCATTGATGCATGAATATGTACTAAATAAATGTATAACACAATACTGAAATCTCATCAAATCTCTCTGAATATCAGTCATTTCCAATTTAAGATTCATTTTCCATGTCCAACATCGACACAAATCTTCTGTTTTAGCAGACATCATTTCCCGAACGATCCTGTCAATCAGTAACATCGGTCGGTATCCACCAGATATCCGCCGTGTTTTACAACTATCTCCGGTATCGAGTATTCTCGCTAGGCTCCCCGTCTTAAATGCGGCTTTCCTGCCCCTCGGTCTCAACTGGGTCCACCATGAATCCGACTGTATACTCTCCCACTCAGTCCGGATAACGTAAGAATCTGCAACCATATAGCTCCCCCACTCTGTCCGGAATAAAACCAAATCATAAAAACGACATCTCATGGTGGATATATCACATCAATCATGAAGAACCACTGAATATAACTTAATAGTGTATAAAACTCAAAACCAGAAATTCTCAAATCCAATACATCTTGTGCTACAATTAATAACAATTTGAAAGGGAAACATGATAAGTGTCAATAATAAAAGCAATGCAAAATAACTACTATTAATGATGCTTATGGTATGGAGTGAATCATATGTGACATAGCAGGTTCTAAGTGGTTACGTGACATATCAATACCGATGAGGTGTAGTGTAATATGTAGATATGTGCGCGTGAAACATGACTCATCGATAATTAGTGCAGTGTCCTAACAAGTGTTAGACAATGGAATTTTATAGATATGAATGCATACGATGAAGTTTTTTAGTTTTTAACATATACACAATGCAAAGGAAATTAATTAGCCAAACTTCTGATTACGGGCGTATTACGCCATCCATACAAAATCCCCCGGTAGATATTTAGTCTACTCACCGGAATACGTCGAATCTACTCGGATGTCATCAACCCCTTTCTTTTTCTTGCGGCCTCCGAAGTCCCCGCGGTCGAACCTTACATCGAAATTAACTTTCGTATAAGAAACGACTAAACTCCGATACGGCGAAAACGTGAAACTACAAGATTTACATACTAAACATGCTACGTACAAATATTGTGAACTATTTAAAACTTATACTAACCTGATCTAACCCTTCGCTGTTCGTAACAGGAAAAACAGAATCGTGACACGAAATATCTGTATCGTATTTAGAATTATAACCCCAAAACAAGAATTTGCTTCCATATTTTTTATACAGAACATATAACATAATCTAACTATACAAGATACCCTAAAATATATATAGAGAGCTACCCTAAAACTTTCAACACCCAAATCCAAAAGAAATCCGGCGACATCGGGAATTACCCGAATCTTGCCGGTCGAGTTGCAAAGGAATGGGTTCGTGTTCCTAGTTTATACTCTAGGTCAAATTTACAAGATTAAGGTACTGTTTGATTTTTCTAATTATCAACCAACTCATAGCAGTTTCAAACAGAGCAAGAATTTAACAAAAATACGATATTTACTGATATCCTAAAACTTATACTAGACAGAACTAAAACAAGATCTGAGATATAAGATTATACCAACTGAAGGATCCACTGAGTTAATTCATTAAGGGGATGCACAAGAACATGGTAAGCCTAGCTTGAGTGTTGAGGTAAGGATCACTTGGTATCTAGCTTTCTTTTCTTTTCTTCTTCTTCTTCTTCTTCTTCTTCTTCTTCTTTTCTCTTGAGTGAGGTCTATGATTTTTTTACTAAGCTAGGTAAATTGTTTCTAACTTAAAATACCAACTGAACAAATAAGGAATAACAAAAGTATGAAGTGATAAGTTTAGAAGGAGGTGTCACCATGAAGGATGGTGTGTATTCATGCAAGGAGGAGGTGGGGGTATTAGGTTTAACTTGAGTTGTGGTGTGTATGAGGTTCATTGTAATCTTAACCATGATTTAGCACATTAACATATTAACCCTTATATAAATTATAATTCTCACAAGAACTAACAATTCCCCTCACACTATATCATATAACATAATGAAGCTAAAATTTTTACTAAAACCCCTCTTAATAACTAATGTTACAAACTAATTATTCAAATTATTTAATTTCATACACTACATATAAAAGGTCCCATTTTGTTTCAATAAATTTTTTAAATTAACATTTTTAATTAAATAAATAAAATAATTAATTATCTAAAATGTTTCAAAATGTTACAGACAGATTCCACTCCCCAGACCCGGTATACAATAATACTCTTTGACGAAGAGACCGGACTGTACGGTGACTGTCACTTATAGACTTTGTTGGGTCCGGATGAGTTCGCTCGTCGACCTGCCTTTATCTTGCTCATACCTGGATAGCCGTTACGTAAAGCTAGTTCCACTGACGAGCTTGTAGGTTAACCCGAAAGGGGTTGAATCTGAAAGTGTTTCAGATATAATCGGATGTGATTCTGTATAACCTACTGCCAGCGTATTGACAGGTCAGCTTCGAGAAATAATCCGCCCAGGCAAAACACGATGTGGCGTACGTATAAGGATACATACGTGTGTTCGATAAAACCGGTCACGTCCCGCTTCCTGGTGTATGGGAAGGGGACGCGGCGAGATCCGCTACGTATTTACTCTGAAGTAAACACGCTAAGAGTATTTAAGCAATATAAAGTAAATGTACACAAGAAAAATGACAATATATGTAATTAAATAACAACTTTTACTTATTAACAATTCTTTACAAGTACAACTGGAAATGTCAATACATGAATAGAAAGCAATGCCTAAACAATGTCATAACTGAAATGGAAATAGTATGTACAAGTATCTAAAGCTCTGGGTCAAATGCTAACTTCTCCAAGGCTTCGGTACTGGGCTCGATCTCCAGTAGGTCCGATCCACCTGACAACATTCCAAAGAAATAAGAAAAAGAATGTCATCAGCGAACAATCGCTCGGTAAGTCCCAAAAATGAGTAGAGATAGAATAGACAGAAAGAGGGTATAACTAGTAATATTTGATTATAATGTTAACGCGGTTGTTTGTAGCTTGGTACAGAATATGCCAGTGTATACGAGAGGAGTCCCACTATTCCGGAGACTAAGGTATACGGAGCATAAGGAACCGTTCAGCCACGGTACAACGGCAATGGATATTCAGATTGGGTGTATTATGGTTATAGTCTCGTGCCACTTCTAACATATTCCGTACCAATCTACCCCTTTATACCCCACAATGTCTTTTATATTGATTGTATTGTTTGGTTTTATAGATGGATGACTTGCCGAAACCATGATATCAGTAAATGGAATGAATATAAATGGATAGTCATGTAAACGGAGTACATCCATGGTTCGGTTCGGTCAATATATTGATATAGATTGAATAGACGGATTCATGTTGAATTGTAGTTTATACTTGAATCATATTCAAGTCATATTGATTAGATTGTGACTCAGTCTGAGTCAGACACTTTGAAAATAAATTGAAGTCCTGAATTAGTTTTTTTGATGTTATCGGTAATTGCTATACATGGACGGCAGGATTTGTGTTTTTTTCCAAGACAATTATCGTGTTGATAACACCGTTGTTAGATTGTCTACCTTAGATAGGCAAGCACCCATATTCTCCGGCTCGCTGAGGCTCAAGAGAACTGGTCCCGCTTAAACCTATATTTACTAGTGTAACAACCGAGTCCAGTTCTATAAATTTTAGTTACTGTATGTGTGGTCTGTGGTATGGATTTCATTTATCCTGCTTTGGCTGTTACTAGTTATAGTTTACACCGACATGTCATATTCTGCATATAACAATTTAAGTCATCTAAAATTAAATTAAAAATACTTGTCATGGCCTGCTTGACACCCCTAACCCTGTGGTAGCGTCCTTGCATCGTGTTTTCGTCCCGTTCAATGAAACGGACGTGTTTGGACGTCACGCGCACGTGCGTGCGTCCGTTCTTGGGGGTATGCTTTTTAATTATAAAATCCTTCATTTTAATTTTGGAACCTGCCAATAAATTTCATATTTCAAATTCAAATTTTTGGACCCGACCCGGGCACAATTCTGAATTATTTTGCATTCCGCCAAATTCTAATTATTTAAATATTTTAATTCTTTTAAACTTTCACAGCTAAAGATTTTGGGTAAGTTTAACAGGGGGGAAAATATTTATTTACGAAGGAAAATCTTTTCCCAGCCTTGGAATCACTCCTTTAAATTATTAGGAATCTTAAAAAATTTCCAAACAGTTTTTCTCTAACTCCCTCAACCAATCGCGAGTCACCATTTTTCTCCCTGGGCCCATGCCCTTCCCCCCCTCTCCTTTCTCCTTCTCTTTCTTTCTCTCTGCAAACGACAACTTTCTTTCTCCTCCTCGTTTTCTCTCTCCTCTCGATCTCTCTCTCCCTCTCTATCTCTCTCCTCTTCTCTCTCCTCGCGGAAATCTCTCTCCCTCTCCCTGCATCTCCTCTCTCTCTCTTCTTCTTTATATTTTCTTCCTTCGCCTTCTGTAAACACAGAAAACCCATCCCTGAAAAACCCTGGCCGCCTTGCTTCCTCTCGCCGTTGCCCTAACGCCGATGCCATCGTCGCCGTTCATCGCCGCTGCTCACCCTCGTCACCTCCACCTTCTCTCCTTCCTCCTTCCTTCTCTCCCCAGCACCCTGCACCAAGCAGCCACGCCCTCTGCACGCATTTGCACCGCCGGAAGCCTCCGCCGGTGACCTCGTCCCCGTGCCCTAGCCTTGGTACACCCCTGTGAGCCTTATCTCAGCACCTGCTTCCTTCTTTCCTCCTTCTTTCTTCTTCTCCCATTCTTTATGCTCTCGGTTGGTTTTCTTTAACTGCCGGTGGTCGCTGCAGGTACCTCGTCGGAGCTCCGTCGACCCTCACGATCCCTCTCCAGACCATTGTAAGCCTCCTCCCCTTCATTCTCCTTCTCTTTTTCTCTTTTCTCATTCATGAAGTTCTTGAAATCTTGATGTTCACTGTTCTGGTTCGCCGGAATCCGACCGTGCCGGCGATGTTTCCCGACGACCCAGTGAGGACCTGCGACCCGTGCGACTCCACTGTTCGTCGTTCGGGTTCAGTCCGTGTACCGTGCGCGCGTCACGACTTTTCCCCGACGATGCGTAACGTTCCGTTTTCCGTATCGCGACCCGTCGAGACAAGTGAAACTTGCTACATGCTATTTAAACTAGTCTTATGCTAATTTATTTATTTCCTATTAAATCTTTAAATAGAATCGAAAGTATTGGATTTCAAGTTAACCGTATAAAGTTCCGTTACATATTTTATGATCTTGAACTTGAAACTTAATTGTTGCATCTAATTATTTATATCTAGTAATCACCTGTAAATGTTAGACCACATGATCACATTTGTTTATATCCATGATACCCCTTTTATCCAGTTTTAACCTATCGGACATCCATGTGCATCTTTAACCGGTTTAATTACAAATGCATCCATTGAACAGATTATACATGTCGTCGCATCCCTAGATTACTCAATACTTATTAACCTGGTTTTTAGCATTCACATCTATTATACTGTATTCATATAATGCTGACACCATCTCTTAAACACAACTGATAACCATACGGCTAAATTAATTAAACCTGCATTCATTGCTTAACCTATTACATGTGCCAATTTATTGTGTTGTTGATACCCATGCTTGATTATTTATAACCATGATTATGCTAGCTGATTATGAGCACACACATGATATCTTTTACCCCTGACATGACTCGCTACACACATATTACTTGACCCGACATGGTACCGTACACTACTTGACCTGACCTGATGTACCATGGCTTGACCTGTTACCTGATCTTGTGTCTAATGCCAACAAACCTGACTTGTAGTCCTCACGGACCGTTCCTGTTGTCTATCCAGACAAACCTGCTCCTACCGGATCTTGTGTTGGCATTAGTTCTTGATTACTGAATACCTGACTTGACATACATAACTTAGGGGTATGAGGAAATCAATGATGAAATCCTGACCTGTAACTCGACAGTTGCTTGCTTTTACTGATCAGTTTTGGAGGCTAGGCCCGCCTCGTGACGATGCTGCTGACATCGTTGGTCTGTACTCTTTTCCTGTTAGTGCCTAGCAGCACATCTCGGTTTCATCCCGAGAGTCTTAGATCGTGGTCCCGGGCATGCACGAGATACTATTAAGTTACATCGATGATTCATCAAATTGATTTCAAAGACTAGAGAGCAGAAAACCCAATAGAATAGTTTAGTTTACTCACTGCACACTACCCTTCACTGCCTTGATTTACATTGCTGTTACACCTGTTTTACCATTCGTGATTATATTTGAATTGCCTGTTACCCTGTTTATATTTTATTACTTGATGACATGACGCGCTGACGTCTGGGTTTTGCATGGCCCAGATTCCGTACCTTTACTGCAGTCCGAGCAGGAGTACTTCAGCCAGCAGGCTGAGCAGTGAGGTTTCTGTAATAGTTAGTTCCTGTATTTTCTACATTTTATTCCTGATGTGAGCCCGCATTATGGGACATACATTCCAGTTATTTTGTATTGGATCTTTTGCTTCCGCACTTTTATTATTCTTGACTCATGTTATCTTGGCTTATGAACATGTATTAGATAGTTATATTTTGATTCTTGATATCTCTACAGCCGTAATGTGACTGTGGATGGATACTTCCTACCCACAGGTAGCATGGTTGGTTATGTCACGTGTCCATTTTAGCGTACTCTGGGAAGCGGGGCGTGGCAACTAGGGTCCTTATTGTAATTTAGTATAACTTGAGGGGTTTTTTATATAAAAATAGTTTTGATATAATTTCAAAATACACCTCAAGTATTTAATTATCATCTTTAGGGTTTTCATAGATGTATATTTTATAAAAGTGAAATTTCTAGTGAGTAGAACCTAGTTTTCATTGTATATGACATTTTAATGAAATATTAGAATTGCATTGTATTGAAATGGTACTTTCATGTAATTGTGATTCCTTTGATTTAGAAAACATGGAATATTTATATAATATATTTAAAATAGATCTTTTGATAATCATATATATATACATATATTTAATAAAATATTTATTTTGTATAAATCTCATTTTCTTAAAAAATTGCATTAGAAATTCCATCGAGATCGAATGCTCCTTGCGGAGGTCTGCATCCCGCTCTACTAAGCCTGAGGATGTGCGATAACCCACACTATCCCGATCGGGGTTCCCCAAAATGGGTTGTAGAGGCGTATTTGCAAGGAATTAGTTAATATTCTTTTTAAAGAAAACGGTTTTGTAAGTTTAGGGTATTTATTCGTAAAAGCGTATTTTCCCATAATCTAGAATTCCAAAATAATCGTGCTATATCAAAAATGTGTGTTGTGATGAGGTAGGTCATTGCCTCATGAGTTTTCTAAAGGTAATATGGTTAATTTTGAATATTTACAAGTTGTATATAACATGATGGTATTTTATTGTAAAAGTGAAATAGAAATTGCAACATGAATTATTTTGAGATATGTTTATTTATGTTTGTTAAACATTATTTGAGAATATAGTATTTTATTGTTTAGAAAAGATGGAATTTTTAAAGAAAAACGAATCGGAAGTCGGATTAACTCCGCTTCCGACGGGTTTTGAAAAATAAAAGTTTTAGAATAGTAGAAGAGGTTGGGGAGGGGACTTATAAGCTACAAGGATAGAGGGGAGAAGGGGAAAGCTTAGGAAAGCGTCGGGACGTCGTTTCGTCGCCGGAATCTTCTTGGAATGTCGCCGAAACTTCGCCTCTTGCTAACTCCACTTGCACAACTTGGGACTTAGAAATTTTTGAGAGTTTTTGTGAGGAAATTCTGAGTGAGGAGGGGTGAAATATGGTGTGGTGTTTATAGGGAAAATTAGGGTTTTGAGGGTTAAAGAATGCATTAAAAATATGCATTAAAAATTGGATTAAAGGGTGATTTAAATCCCTCTGTAAATTTACAGAGAAATCAAATAGTATGAGGGAAGTGGGGTAGGCCAAGGGGTGCTAGGCAAAAGAAATGGGGACCATCCCCTACGGACGGCCCGGCGGTGCCGGTCCCAACCTAAGATCTCGCCGATCGTTTTCGGTGGGATGGGGTGTGGGATTTTGCCACGTGTATCTATCGCCTCATATACCCCAGTGCACGTGTTTGATTATTCTGTAACTCATCATCTTACGTGTAGTGCACGTGTAAACCTTTGGGCTTCTAAAATATTAAAAGAAAAAAATTAATAAAAAGATAATGTGGCTGGGGGGATTCGATCACAGGGGCTACGTCATAGCAATCCAAGGCTTTACCAATGAGCTACAAGTGCTTTCTTATTGTTCAAAAGCAAATCAACTACTTATAGTGTACACAGGATTGCAATTACTCCATTTATACATTAACTTTAAATAAATTTTCTGTACATTGAAATTGGAGTTTCTACAAAACATGTATATTGGAAATACGTGTTCAATCGGACGACGGTTATACTAGCCGGTTTCATAGCCGGAATACCAATTCAAGTGTTGTCTTGATAACCGTATTAATGATACGGTTTCTAGTATAGTGTATATGATACACACACTCTCTACAGTATATGATACTGAGAAGATATTGATGGCATTTCGTGTATGTGATACATGATGTGTACGTGTATAGAATACACGTACTAATACTTATTTAATATATATATATATATATATATTTGATATATATATTAATTCCCACCATTATAAATTAAGTATAAATAAATATATATATGTAAATGTATATATGTATCTTTATATATATATTAATGTATATATATTATTATTTATTTAATATATTTAATTAAATGGTGGGGCCCACCCTCTCTCTTGTGTGCACAAGAGAGAGAGTAGGAGAGAGGGTATGTGTCATGTATTTACATGGCATGGGTAGAAAAGAATAGATGAGACATAACTCATTTTTTTCCAAGCCATTCATTTTTCCAACCATCTTCTTCCTCATAACATGAGCTTAAGCTCTCTTGAAAATGGCAAGCGTTGCCATAGTGAGGGAGTGTAAAAAGTAGAGAAAACCCACGTTCGCATCGCCTTCCTCCACGCCCAGCAAGTCTCTGGAGCATGTTTCTTCGACCGGTGACGGAGTTGGAGCTCGGACGGCCCGTTTTCAACGCGGATCATCTACGGCGAGGCAGTCGGTGTGCAGACGTGTTCGGGAGCTCACGAAGTTTAGACGGGATCTTCTGGAATCAGCCAGACACGCTACAAAGGTTGTAGAACCTCTGAACTCTTCTTTTTGTTCTTTACATTTATCTAGAAACTAGTGCTTGGACGATTTTTGGCATACGGCCGATCGCGCTCCTACGGAATTTTTATTTTCCGTCCAGTCCCGCTTCCGCTGCATGCACGCGCGGGGTGTTCCCGGCCTTACAGCGGTATCAGACCCAACCAAACATTAGGACTATCTTAGGCGATATTTTAGTTTCGATCGACAATTTTCCGATTCCGATTTCCTAGTTTAAACCCCTTTCCTGTTTGAATTTCAAAAGTCTTTTAAATTTTTTTAAAACAATTGCAGAATGTTGACTTTGATGTGAAAATGACATGGGAGAAAAATGGAGGGTTTTGGCTTTATTTGGACCGGAGGTAGCGGGTCTTGGCTGGCCAAAATTTTTCTGAATGCCCCCAATTTTCTCTTAGGGCTTAAACTTGTAGAAATAGGATTTTTGGTATTGTTTGTTTTTTCCCAGTATTGAGATTTGACCTCGTATTGCTTTGGAAAGTTATTGATCAAAACTGTAATAACGTAGCGTTTCCGTATTGATGATGTTAAAGTGTTTAACTCAGTTGATACGATGATACATACTTGTTGATATGTATTTGTGAGTTTATGATGTTTTATGTTAAGTTTGTTTGGTGTGGATTGGATCGTCGCGAAATGAATAGCCCCGTACGCATTTGGTTGTTGTGCATTTCTTTTCATTCATGTTGTAGCTAAAAATGTATATTCTTTTATTCAGAACGAGCGGTCGACATGTGGCCGTCTTTTCTGTTTTCATGTATTATAATTTGTCGGGGCTCGATCAGGTTGCGATTGATGTCACCGTTGTATTATTACAGGTATTAGGATTACCCCACGGAGAAGCGCACTGGCCGCCGAAGTCTAGATTGCAACAGATGGCCATCTCAAGGAGCTAAGACTGGGCCGCTCGATTCTAGGATTGGCGGGCTGCTTGCCGTGCTTGTAGGGGTTAGGATAGACCCATGGAGGAGTGCTCTTATCATCGGATTCGAGAAAGTGTTGGGTGGCCCCATCATGGTGATGATGCCGGGTTGCCTTGTTTCTCGGGTTAGTAGATGACTTGCCGCACTCGTAAGGGTCTGCTTTTGGCTACGCACGGGCTATTCACGCGACCAGAGTATTTCGTTCTTCGTTTGTGGCTCGAACGAAACACGGGATTCCAAGGTGATCCGACCATTCCAAACTCTGTGATGCTGTTTTTCCTCATGCTGTAATGTGATTATTTGCGTGTGATGGTATATTTATATATGTGATATATAGTGTGTGTCTATATATATATATATATATATATATATATATTAATGCTATGTACGTTTTGCATCCGTGCTAGCCCTGCCCCCTGCTCTGCCATTAGTTAAGTAAGTTAACGGTTCATGACGGGGCCTCGTGGCGAATGCGGATGGCGTATATGTGCATTATAATTTTCCTTTTCATGCTTTTCTGTAATGTTTATGTGAGAAGGATAATGCTAGATAATGAGATTGTCTAAATGATGGGATTGTATTAATTGCATTAATACAAAGTAAAATAAACCTATACGTTGTAGGAAACAATTTTTCTATTAAAAAAAGGAAATTTTAGTCGATTTTTTTTGCTTTGCATCGAGGCATTCGGTAAGGAATGTCCTGCACCTCATTCGATGAGGAAAGAGCCTTGATCCCATCACTAGGAGTTCGCTCTTGGGCAAAATTTTGTGTCGCTAAAATTATTTTTATAGTCGTATTCTTTTGCTTTGCATCGTGATATTCGATTAGGAATATCCCGCACTTCATTCGATGAGAAAAAGAGTCTAGATCCCTTCATGGGGAGTTCACTCTTAAGCAAATGTCTACGCGACTATAAACTTTCAAAACCACTTGGTTCCTACGATAAGATCAAGTTCATTACGTTGATGGTTTTCATCAAAACCAGTTGTAGCCTTCTGTCATTTCAGGAAGTAGAGTACTTAGTAGTCGTACTATGTTTGTTGACTGTGTCAAGACGTAGTGTACGGTAGCTAAGTGATGTCTTCCTGCTTGCATATTGGTGCAATAGGTTAGGACAGTCGTGTAACCTTGTTGACCGTGTTAAGGATTATGCGGGTGGGTCTAAATCAATCACGAAATGACGGGTTGAACTTGACTAATAGCTTATGGTTTGTTGACTGTGTCAAGGTTATAAGCCGTTAGGGGTAAAAACTAATATCGGGAGTTTCGAGTATTGAAACTTGCAATGATATTGCATACCTTCTATGGTGTAGGGTGACTTGTTGACTGTGTCAAGGTTACCGCTCCATGATAGTTTGGATCCCGATTCCTACTGTGAGTAATTTTTACTCCCGGGAGATTTTCTATACAAAATCCCGGCTAGTTCTCGTTTTAGGTTTTGAAGGAGAATTTGACAGAACAGTGGGAACCATCCTGATTAGATAAATATACCAATCTAATCTAGGTTAGAGTGCACGTTGAGTGTTTCTTTTCTCTCTCTGGCAGCGACCTTGGACTCACCTTAAATCAAGACTCATAAACCATATTGACCGACTTTTTTTTATAATCAACAGATTTGGAATGTTTGGATTGTCCTAATCCATGACATAGTCACATATGTCCTCATTGTTGGGGTCAAAAATTACACCCCGGTTGACCAAGTCAAAGTCAAAGTTAACCCTAAGTAAGTGGGCCCAAGCCCAGGTCAAGTGGGCCCATGCCCAAGTCGATCCCTGCGGCCGACCACTCTTATGCCAAAATGAAAATTATGTAATAAATAATTTTGATGTAATTTTTATGAATAAATGTAAGAAAAATATGCATAAAGCCAAATTTTTGTAAAGCCCATGGCTTATGTGCAAAAGAAATGAGCACATGAGGCATGGGATGGGCAAAATGCCATTTTGTAAAGCTCAAGAGGCTATGTGTAAATTTGTAAGCCTATATTAGCCAACATGATGATGAAATAATGAAAATAATTCATTCCCCTAAAAAATTAGGGTTTCTATGCCTCCTACTCCTTCCTCAAGGTTCTAAACCTTCTTTCCTTTTTAAAAATTAAATCAAGAGTTTAACTCTTCTTTTTTCAAAAAAAAATAGTTTTTCACCATAAAACCCTTGAAGCGGAACCCAGATCTCCCATCAAATCTCTAAAAAGGGAGATTTTAAAGTCTCACCCCTCCTTTTCCTCTAAGATCCAGCCAACAGAGAGGAGAAAGAAGGAGACCCATCTCCAAAAATACCACTTTGGGAAGATCCAAGGCTCAAGAGAAAACCCAGGGCTCATGGTAGAAGAAAGGGGTCCACTTTCATCATCTCCGAAAATTTCTTAGGAGTTTAACACCACAAAAAAAATAATATATAAAATAATAAATACTTTTTTTAGGAGTTTAACTCCAAAAGTCAACTGGGGAGTACAACTCCTTGTGCAGGGGCTAAGCCCCTTTTCCCTTTTCTTTTTTAGGAGTTTAACTCCACAAGTCAATCGAGAGTACAGCTCCCAGTACAGGGGCTAAGTCTCTTTTTCTGCGGACGTCCAGCGCCCACGTGCTGGGCGCGTGAGGCGCTGGCGCCCAGCGCCCACATGCCGGGCACGTGAGGCGCAGGCGCCCACACGCCAAGCACGTGACGCGTTGATGCTCAGCGCCCGCATGCCAAGCACGCGAGGCGCTGGCGTCCAGCGCCCACGCGTCCTTAGGACGCCACTCACCCTTTTTTTGTTATTATTTTTTTTACATACTCCACACTCAAAACACGTCCCCCGTTAGACTCTATGGAGCTGCTGTGTTGGATATTGGTGCCCTCAAGGCAATTATCGTAGTTGCGGGAATGCAATTGCTGAATTCGAGGAGAGCCTATACCAAGAACAGTCTTACTTGAGATGATAGTGTGCTATCTGGTTTGTCTTTATCTGTCATGTTAATGCAAGATACTAGTTATCACGTACCGCAAATACATGAGATAAAGCCCATATGATCTTTTCTTGACTACTAGAATTATGATAAGGATCATACTAGTGGGGCCTGGTAGTTTATAAGCACATCCTTAAATGCCCCTAGTCATAGAAGTATCGAGACCAGACATCGGTACTCCAGTTTAGACTAGTGTATACGTTTCATGACCTTATACGGGGCGATGGCTGATACCATAGCCATTGGTGTTTGACACTGATGATTGTATACAGGTGCTCATTGGATGGGTTACACTGGACGGACTCGCCGAGAACTCCTAGATAGTATTATACCAATGTCAAATAGCAGTTCTCTGGTGACATGAGTACATGGTAGTCCCTAAACCTAAAATCGCCACAGTGTCCCGTGTGTGTTCTCGCCGTACTTAGATTACTACCCTACCACGGCTCTACTGAGTCGTGCAAACAGGTTTTAGTTGGGTACAGTCCCGAAGAACATAGAGGCAGTGAGCGGAGGGAATTCGTCAGTCCTGGTATTGGGAGTCGATATCGCACTGTGCAGGATACGACTATAACCAGAAGTCCGTGGCCACGGCAGTAGAGATAAACTGGTAAGTGTTACCAGTTGTATCTCTTTGGTTATGAGTTCTCTGTCTGTAATGCCTTAGATTGTGATTAGTGGCTAATCATACTTTAATGTGGGTTTTTTAGTAAAAAGTTTACCAAAACGGTTTTCAAATATTTTATCTGGATTTATGAATATTTTATTAGAATTTAATTTGGACTGCACACACATGTGCATGTTAACTAGGGTTAAGTTTGGGGTTAAACCATGTTTAGGAACCATGGTGGATTAACCCATTTAATTAAGTTAATTTGATTTTAATTAAGGGTATTAGTTTTTTTAAAATGAATTAGGGTTAGGGGTTGACTTAGGTGAGAGAGAGAGAGAGAGAGAGAGAGAGAGAGAGAGAGAGAGAGATCATGATGGCATGAGCCATGCTTGATCATCATTATGAGGAGAGGGATGGGGGGTTGACTCTCATTTCTTTTGTTTTCAAAAACAATTATTTTTCCCTCACACTCATTCTTACATCTCTCTCCCTCTCACTCACACACACAACAACTTCAGCAACAGCAGCAGCTGAAGCAGCAGCAGCAGCATCAGCATCGGCACAGCAACAACAACTTCAGCAGCAGCAGCAGCTGAAGCAGCAGCAGGCAGCAGCAGCAAGCAGCAGCAGCAGCAGCAGCACAGCAACAACAGCAACAACAACAGCAACATCAGCAGCTGCAGCAGAGCTCATCCCTCCATCTCCTTCTCCTTCTCCTTCTTGCACCTTGGGTCAAGTGAGGTGTAATTTCTTAAACTTAACTTCTTTCTTGCTAGA
The DNA here is from genome assembly GCA_030015575.1 of Agapanthus africanus. Classification (NCBI taxonomy): domain Eukaryota; kingdom Viridiplantae; phylum Streptophyta; class Magnoliopsida; order Asparagales; family Amaryllidaceae; genus Agapanthus; species Agapanthus africanus. The sequence continues at coordinate 750,154,658 of JASDDO010000022.1, read as the reverse complement.
ATATGATTATTTAAGCTAAAATGAGAGTTTAATGTGATTTTAGTGCTAGTTATGGTGATTTAAGTGCAGTTTTGGCCAAGTGATGATTTTTATGGTTAGTGTAACTTGATTAGGTGTTTTTAAGGCCATTTAACCTAAGATTTGCCCCAGATTTCACTAAAATATCATACTATTTCAAATTAGTGTAGCTTAGCGTTTAGTTTAGACTTTTTAGCCATTCTGTGATCTGCTCTTGACCCGGGCACTTCAGGAAAAAGTTGCTGATACTGAAGTATAGTGACCAAGCCAGAGACACACACACGAAGCACGGGGCCCCCTCTCCCCCTTTAGGCCGCAGATTTATTCTGTCTGGCCGCACATTGCGGCCATAAGGTAGGTGTGGGTGTTGGGTTTTGGTCTGTAGGAGTCTGCTGTATAATTAGGGTTTTTGGTATATGCAACTTTATATATTTTCACTCGAGTCAAAATCTGGAACTTAAAACCCTTTTTCGATACTTTTTGACTCTTGCGACACGTGTGTTTTGTGTGTTGGGTCTGTGGGGCACTGCGCGACACAACGAGTCGGGGTGGTTTCTGGTAAGGTTACGCACGTTTTGACGTATCGAGTGCACGCGCGTTTAGTTTCCAACGCGAGTTTTCCTTGATCGTGATATCGCATTTTTGCAGGGTTTTTGCCTTACGTGTGTTACTTTGTGAAAATTCTAGGTTCGCAGGCGGGGACTTCGAGCGCCGCGGAAAAAGGAAAGCAGGTGGTCAGATACACCTAGCGCGAGATCACGGGTGAGTAGATATAACATCTATGGGGGAAAATCGTTCGGATGGCGCAAGGCGCCCGTTAGATTGGATAATTTAAAAAGACTTTTAGTGGTAATAGTATTTATGAGTATAATGCTTGCCTGAACATCTTGCTACATTCATGGTCTTATATATTTACATACATGTACGAACTCATTTCCTAGGACACCTGCACCATTGCCAGGGTTTTTATGCAGCACGAGCACTATTCATGCGTACACATACGCCTTGGTAATTGCTATGCCACAACACTAGATAACTTGTAACCTATAACAATTTCACTATATATGATGCTTAAACCTGTGCTAATGCATTTAAAATTCTAAGGATAAACATGTAGGATTGTTATTTATATGCATGTACCTCATTACATCATTTGTTCATGCCTGGTCTATTAGTTATACATTGCAGTTTGACTTGTTGACACTAGGCATTCATTATCATTGACATGCGCACTTATGATGATTTTCTTGAGATTTATGAGATTTCTGGATTTTGGGGGAAAACCGCAAGAATTTATAAACTTATTACCCTTTTCAAAATATGCAAGTTGCGGTTTTCTAGTGATGTATATGTCGTCCACCATGAGTTTTCTGTTAGTTTTCAGGACCCATTTCGAGGAGTTGGATGAACCGTCTCGGGTACATGGTGGGCCCGGTAAGGTATCCCGGGGCAAGAAGTTTGAGTGGTAGACGATGAGCCTGGCAAGGGACAGACTACCTACCGGTGATTTTTGGCACGGCGGATATCCAGAAGATACCGAACGTGGCCGTGAGATGTTGAGATACTGATACTTGAGATGGGTCAGCCGGACGACTGAGGCCAGAGATACTGTGATATGGATACATGAGATTTGAGATAGTTATTGAGATGTCGATGCTGGACACAGATTTTTGTTGATTCTATTGATGTTATGCTGATATTTCAAAAGAGATTTCTAAGAAGAAAATAATGATTTCTTATACCTACATATTCAGATCAAGAGTTGATTCATGATGCATACATACCTGCTAGCACATCATACCAGACTAGTGTTGTATATTGACTCATGATGCATACATACCTGCTAGCACATCATACCAGACTAATGTTGTATATTGATTCATGTTGCATACATACCTGGTAGCACATCATGCCATACCAGTACTGTTGATGTTATGACACTTGCGTGCATACTTACGATAGCCTCTATAGATGTTATTTATTACTCACGAGTTGGCAACTCACCCCCCGTTGTGCTACAGCCTTTTTGCAGGTCCGCTCCGTCAGCACAGTAGCGGCAGACGCACTTGCTCCTTTTGTCCCTTTTGCTCCTTTTGCCTGGACTTGAGGTTTTGCTCGTAGGTGGGTTATGATATCATTTTGTTTCCGCCTTGTATATTCATTGTATCTAGAGTACTCCATCTACTGTATTTTCTGTACCTGTTATTGTATTGATGTATATTGACCTAGAGACGAGGCAGCGAGATTTGTGATCCTTTATGTTGTATTTTGGGGTCGAGCTCACTTGAGCCGACATGATGTTATTACTGGTACTTTTTATGCTTATTTTGCACATTGCTGATTTACATTGCGTGGGATTTGAGTCCGCTTCGGCGAAGAGCTAGCTCCCGCTTGGGGATGCCTTATTTCATGATATTTATATATACTCCTCTTTTGTACCCGTTTGGGGGCCTGTTTTTACATCATGTCGACTCTGCCGAAATTTTTGGAAAGATGGATGTTGCAAAAAACAAAGCTTGATGTGACTTAATGGATTAAATCGCTTTCAATAAATTAATTTTTTCTTCACTCTATTTCTTAATCGGGTTTTGATATCTGGGCTTTGGCTTACTTATTTTACGTACGCCTTGAGACGTTTCGTAACTTAAGTGCCAGTCACGTTCCGTACCCTTCGGATCATGACAAAGTTGGTATCAGAGCAATATGTTTTACCTTTCTGAGTGTAGGATGATCCTTGGTAGATGGATTAAGTGACTTAATCAGGGTAACGTAGCGTGTGGATGTCCGCGGCATACTTGCGATACGGTACTCCGCCTAAGTGACTTTAGGATATACTTGCTTGAAATTCCTTCTTTAATTCTGTGTATCCTATGATTCTATTGCACTGTTCTTATTGTCCTGTTTCCTGTACCAGCCACTTATTCCCCTCTGAAAGACGACCAAGACGACGTGGGGACGTCTTGCTTGAGATTCGGGGCAGATGCTATTTAGTTTTATCCGTCTACCTCTCCGAAGATGCCAAGTTGATTTATAGTACCGTGTATCGGAGGTTTAGACGGATGCGGCCGATGTAGCAGACTTCGTCAGATTCCCCCTCGCTTGAGGGGGTTTTTGATTGTGGGGACGCTCTTCCCTGCAGGCGCAAGCCCCTGCAGTTAATTACGCTACCGCTTCGCGGTAACAACTTTCTCCTTCTCCAGAATTTCACTTCGTGTCGTGTGTGTTTGTTTTTTTTGTGGTTGCCCGTGGATTGTATACGGAGACTAAGTTATGCCATCGCCCGTAGGACGTGGATTAGTCCAAATCCGTAATTACTTAGATTTGGGTTTGAGATTTTAGTTTAAGGATACGTTAGCCATATTTGAGGCTAAGATCAACTTAAACGTTCGTTAAGGATACGTTAGTCTAATTTGGGAGTAAGATCAACTTAACGGGATTGTTTCGATCCGACAAAAGAGCATTTAGGGGCTCTATTGTTCTAGTTTAGGGATATAGTGGTCCATTGCCAGTTTAGGGACGTGGTGGTCTATTGGTTTAAGAACGCTTAAGTCCGTGAGTTTAAGGACGCTTAAGTCCGTATATTGGTTTAAGGACGCTTAAGTCCATGAGTTTAAAGACGCTTAAGTCCATATTATTGGTTTAAGGACGCATTAGTCCATGAGTTTAAAGACCCCACAGTCCGTATTGTTGGTTTAAGGACGCATAAGTCCATGAGTTTAAGGACCCCACAGTCCGTATTGTTTGTTTAAGGACGCATAAGTCCATGAGTTTAAGGACCCCATAGTCCGTATCAAAGTGTGGTTGTCGGGACCCGTCACCTCTTTGACGACGTTGAGGGGTTACAACGACAGGTGTCAGAGGAGTTCAGAGATGTACCCTTGAACTGGATGTGAATTGATTTAAGAGAGCAGTCGTGCTCAGTTTCAATTTAATTTGAGGACTTACGGCCAGAATTGGGCTAAGCCCAGTTGAAGATGTTCAACATTTTTATTTGTAGTTAGCCTGTTAGGCCTTGGCTTGGGTTCTACCCTTTGTTTAATAATGCATAGCATTAAGCTTGGTCTCTGTTGGACCTTTATTTGGGCTTTGCCCTTTTTAAAATAATGCACAACATCTATTTTGGTCTGACAGACCATCATTTGGGCTCTGCCCTTTTTAAAATAATGCATGGCATTTTATTAGGCCTGTTAAGCCTTTTTTAATTGGGCTCAGCCCTCTTTAAATAATGCAGAGCATTAATGATTTGACAGTGGCCACGTGGCCTGTCAGGCGTTCTGCGCCAATTAATGAGCGCAAGCGCATGTGGAGGTGACACGTGTCACGCTCTGGTGAGCGCAAGCGCAGTGCGCTGCGCTATTGCGCTGCTGACACGTGGCACACTCCGGTGCAGTGCGCCAATTAAGAGAGCAGCGCTCTGTTTTTGAAGTGCATAGCGCAATTTGTTCTGGGGCCGACACGTGGCACTCTCTGGTGGCTTGCGCCAACCCAAGAGCGCAACAGTGCAGATTTACAAGTGCAGGGTACTGTTTAATATCTTGATCCAATTTTGGATTAAAGAAAAGAATCTTTTAAGATTCTAGAACCAATGGTTCATCAAAAGGCAGTGCCTTTATGTAGATCAAATGATCTGTGAAGTAATACTTCTTTTAATCTTTTTGTGATTGGATCTTTTTTATCTTTTTTTCTTTTTAATTGAAGATCTTGATCTGTTTTTTGATCATTGATCTTTATAGAAGAAAATTCTTCTTTTTATTCAAAGGTTTTTTACCTTTTTTTTCCTCTTTGAGCTCTTCAAAATTTTCTAAAGGAGTTCTGAATATCTCTGTGTGTTTTAGACTTAGAGTCTAGGGGCCTTTTTATAGTGCCAATTGATTTGTTAAATCAGTTAAAGAGATTTTTCTCTGAGTGATTTAGGGATTTTTCCCTACCGTTGGATCTTTGATCCAAGGACTTCTGTTTTACAGAAGAGAATCTTATTGTTTTAATAAGATCAGAAAGATCTTTCAGAATTTTTCTGTTTGGCGCAAGCGCACCTGCGCTTGACACGTGTCGCGCAGCGCAACTGTGCTAGCGCAACTACACTAACACGTGTCGCGCAGCGTAGAGCGCAGCCCAACTGCGCTGACACGTGTCGCGGAGCGCTGAGCGCAGATCATCTGAAGCGTTGCTTCCTTTAATTTTGTTTTAAATAGAGCCTTACTCTGATTGGGTGCGCTGCCTTGGGCGCTGCGCTGGCGCGTCTGCTTTTGACACGTGACGCGTTGCGCGCAACGCAAGGAATCTGAAGCGTTGCTTCAATTTTTGAATTTTTGAAATTCAAGCAGAGCTTTACTCTGATTGGGGAAACAAATGCCCCTCCCACCGTTGCGCTCACGTGGCGCGCACGTGAGTGCAACGGTGGCAAGATCCCAACCATCAGATCAACTCAGGAGTTGAAGGGGCGCAAGCGCCTATAAATAGAACCCTTGGTCCTCAGTAGATGATTACCATCTTCAAGAACTTTTATTTTCAGAGCCCTGCTCTTGCTTTTAAGAACTTCAGAGCCTTGCTCTCGTTTTTCAAGAACCTCAGAGTTTAAACTCTAGAACATCTTAGGTAAAATTTAACTTAAATTAATTTTAATCAACAGAGCCTTGCTCTCATAGATCTTTGATCTAAAGAAAACCCATTTGGGGTTTCACCAACAGAGCCTTGCTCTCAAGAATCCATAGATCTAAAAAGATCTTGTTTCAAGAGTTTTTAACCCATGAACAGAGCTTTGCTCATGGACCAAATGTAGATCTTTTTGATCTAAAAATGTAGAATCCTTAAGAGTTTTCATGGATCTTAAAGATCCCAGAGTTTTTTTAATTTTTAGGAGTTAAAATTTTCTTTTGATGGATTTTTCCATCATTATTACAGAGCTAGGATCTTTTAAGGAATTTTGTCCCTTTGAGACCAGAGTTTGACAAGTGTCACTCTGTGACAGAGTTTTGCTTTGAAAGAGGAGATTTTCTCCTTGTCTCTAGGGATTTCTCATTAATGAGAATATTCTTTTGGGGATCTCCTCATTAATTGACAGTCTCATCCAATGATGGGGCTGTCTTATTAACTGATGAATTGTCATCTAGATTTTGTGGGTCCCCCTTTGGTCCCTTATCTACTGCATTGCAGTATGGTACAAATTTTAAGGTTCCAAGTGTCAGAAATTAAGATTATAGCACTGACGGTTAACTTTTTTCCTCCTTTTTACAGGCAACATGTCTGCTAATTTGTCTTTCCCGTTTGTTCGCTCGGAGGAAGGATTTCCTGAGGCACCGGTGGACCGAGAGGTGCTCGCTCTCATCAAGGCTCATGACCCCGAGCACAAGAACCTTCACCTGTGGGGTAGGTGGTATAACGACATCATCAAGGGTCGCCGAAGCTTCGGTTCAACGACGCCGTCGGAGCCCATCTCGTCGCTCCCCTATGCGGATGAACCCCCGGTGAAGTATGCCGTGGAGGTCAAGAATTGGAATTCGGAGGATCTTCTCCAGCCTGCGATTGGTGCCATTCCCGTGCAGCCACCACCGGCCGTGGACATCTTGGGGTGGCGCATATGTCAGGGGGAAGCACGCCCTTGGGGACAGGCTTACAACATTGGATTGACCCCGCGACAACCGGCCGGATATCTGCAGTGGGCCAGATATATCCTATTAGCGAAGAAGACGCATCTAATGAAGATCGGTCTGTACCCCGCAATCAACGTCTCGCTGTTTGAGTACCCCGCTCCTCCAACGTGGTGGGTTAAGGCCTTCATCGAACAATGGAACATCCCCACCCACACCTTCCTTATGACGGACAGGGAAGTCTCCATCTCCCTGGAAGAGTTCGCTGAGATCTCAGGTTTGCCGATGAGGGGGGAGCATTACGAGGAGCTGCTTCTTCCTGACGAGTACGTCTTCGCCACCAAGCCACTAGTATTTGATTTGACGCCGGAGAATGCTATTCAGCACCAGTTTCCGGGCTTGGTGAAGGTGCTGAGCATATACGAATGTCTCTATTTGGAATCAGGAGTCCGGGGAGTTAGTTTTGCAGATTTTATCTCCCGCTTCCTTCGACCGGAGATTCTATCGGAGCGGAGTGAAAAGTTCACCAAGCTCGACGACCCTTTCGGCTTCGGCTTAGATCGTCGACCAGTATCGGAAGACGATGAAAAGGATTTCTATCTCCCCAATGCCGCCATCATGCCTTTATCAGAAATCGCCATCCCGAGCATTGATGAGGAGACCTTCTTTTTAGGGTTTCTGGGATTGTGGCTGTGCAGCTTCGTGCTCCCCATGCACCCGCGCTACATGCGGTCGTCCGTTTTCTACCCAGCACATCGGATGGTGGCTGGCCTGCAGTTGTCAGTAGGAATTGCCGGGTTGGCTCATCTATATAATAGACTCAGCATGGCGGCGGACGCTAGTGAACCTGGGGTGCAGCTTGCCAATTTCCTGATGCACTGCTTCACCTCGTGGATGGAAATGCATGTGCACGGGGTATTCGGCATCCATAAGAGCCCTTCGTTTTTTGAGAGGTGCAGACTCCCAAAAGTCATGCGGCTGATCGGCGCCTCGATCGTGAATGCGCCTCCACAGGAGGCTAGGGTGTTGCTCCTTCATCCACACCTGGTCGGAGCGAGGATTTCTTTTATGGATAAAGTCATAACTCCATACTGAAAGCCCGGGAGATTCTTCACCTCTACTCCATTCGGCCGGGCTATCCGGTGTTCAGGCAGAACGAGATGGCGCTTTTCATGAGGTATAACCCCCACCGGTTCGCCCAACAATCAAGCTATAACCAGGGGGTCCTGTTGGAGGCGTTTTTAGAAGAGCCCGCGGCCAGCAGGGAGGGGATACGGAGTGCGATGCACCATTTCATGCGGCTGAACACGGGCTCCCACTTCTTCATCAACGAGCCAAGCTGCGTCCCCCGGGTCATCCACGCGTACGTGGCTTGGTACGTGCATGCAATGGGTCCAATTATCCATGAGGAGAAGCGCATGTTGGTTGACCACAAGGGTGCGCCTCCCGGCGGCGACCGCAAGGCTCCCCTGAAGCCAAGGACCCCTATCATGCCTCCGCTGAGATGGACCACCGCGTGTGTTGAGCCCTCCGTGCGGATTACCTCGTGCTACTGCGGACATGCCACCAGCGCCCCGTGCTCCAGTGGAGACGGTAAATGTGGTTTCTCCGGAGTCCGGTGTAGGCGCAGATATCGGGACCCGCCGCCCTAAAGTGCCTGCAAAACGCAAGTTGATCTTGGGTGCGCCCGGGGCTCGCGTGCAGAAGAGGAAGAAGAAGTCGCTCCTCTCTCTCGATACTATCCTCGACTTAGAGCCTCAGGCCCCTCTCACCGAAGGCATAAGCGAGTACGGCAGCAATGAAGGCTTCTCGGTAGATCCAGCAGACACCGATCTGGCGGCCGCCATTGCGGCTTCTGAGCGAACAGCCAGACTCGAAGCGATGCTGGCTAAACTTACTCAATCAGGTAATCATTAGTTGCACTCTTCATAATTTCATCGCACTTTTATCATTATCTTTGACTAATGCTTTCCCCCCTTTTTAACAGGTGTCACTACTGAAGAAGCTATCGCTGCTTCCCTGAAAACCTTCCAGGAGGAGGAAAGGAAACGCACTCTATCAGGCGTTGGTACGTCTCGGCTCGCTGAGTCTTTATTTTCTTTCTCTTTTTTTTAAATAGCCTATTTAATCTTCTCTTTGTCTCTTTGCAGGGGCAGTGCAAGCCGATGCGGGGACTCCCCCGGGCCAACTACTGAAGTCCCGGCCTCTTCGGGGCTGCCGCGAGAGACCCGACTCGAAAAGTCGATGAGGGATGCCTTAAAGGCTCTGGAAGCATCTCTGTATGCGGACGATGATGCCTCGATGAAGGAAGCTTCGAAGAGGTCCGTCTTGACGGCCCGGGATGAGAGGAAGCGGTTGAGGCGCGAGGCGAAGGAGCGCAGAGCTGCTTTGGTCGTGGGAGCGGGCCCAAGCACCGTTCCTCGTACTGATACTCCTTCGGAAGAGCCTCCGGTCGCCTTGTCTACCGCTCACAGACAGGCGGCGGGCGCGCAGCTCGGGAGGCTAATGATCAGTCCACCTCAGGTAATGTGTCTTCCAAGATTTTGTTGTAAGAATAATAAACCTATTGGTTCTTATATATCTTGTCCTGCAGGGCCAGGTCCAACCGAAGGGGAGGCGGAAACCGTCGAGCCTAAGGGGACAGAGGAAGAGGCACCGGATGAACCCGAGCCGACAGTGGGTGACGTTGCCGGGGTTGCTGGACCTGAGCTGGGGGCTGAGGAAACTGTGCCAGAGAAGGCTGTCGATGCCGAGCCCGAGGTAGCGGCAAATGAGACGGCTGCTATAACCGAGTCTCGGGCAGCAGCGGATGGAGCGTCTGAGACCGGCGACCCCATGGCGACGGCGAACGAGACAGCAGCGACCGCCGAGCCCGAGGGAGTAGCGGGTGAGACGGGCATGACTCCCGAAGACAAGCCAGCCGCTCTTTCTTAAGAGTCTGGCAATGCTCCAATCATCGCTCTCTCCGTCTACGGTCCTTCGCCGTCTCCTGGCCTCGCGAGCACGACGACGGCCCCCGTAGAGTCTGGTGATGAGGCCACGGGAGGTGGACTCATGTCGATGGAGGAGGGAGACGCCTCCGTTTTGGCTGGCGGCTCATCAGGTAGATTTCAGGTTACCGTCCCTTTTTTTTATCTTGCAATCCTTCCTGACAGATTTATCTTTGTTTTTAACGCAGGTGCGGCCAGTGCTGATGCTCCGTTGCTCGAGGGAGCGCCGTCAGCTACTGCCTTGGCGGTGGCCACCTCTCAGCCTTCTCTCGTACCATCGCAGATGCTGAAAGGTATGGATTCGTGACCCATCAGTTTCTGTCACGACCCGAAAGTACGGAACGTGACCGGCACTTAGATTACGAAGCGTCTAGAGGCGCCACGTGACCTAAGTAAGCCGAAGCCCAGAAATCTAAACCATAAAAGAAGAAAAAGAAGAAAAGAAAAGAAAAAAAGTATAAAAACATCAGCAAATTTTACCAAAAATTTCGACAGAGTATCCTCTGTAAAAACTGGCCCCCAAACGGGTACAACAAGTATAATATACATAAACAATAAAAAGCATCCCCAACGGGAGCTAGCTCAACGCCAACAGGCGGAGACAACCACAACAATCACAATAATATACAACGCCAAAGGGCGAGGCTCAAAACTCAAAAGAAAATAAAAACCACCAGATCAGAATAACACATGCGCGACTCTAAGGTCGAAATAAAAGACTGGTACAATAAACTTATCAATTAATACAAGTATGGTTGATGGAGCTTACTAGATACAAATGAATGAATAAAAGTACAATGGTGGTTCGGATACAAGTGAACCAACCTACCGTGCAAATCACCCTGAAAGAATAGATGTGCCAGCAAGCTGCCAGGGGAAACCTGTACACCGAACCTATAATAAAATTTAGCACAACGGGGGTGAGTTGCCAACTCGTGAGTAGAACACATCTATGAAAAGAAATCGAATGCACGACGCTATCCTAGGTCATAATAATAATACACTACTAAGTCTCAAACCTCAAGTAATAGCAGGGTAATAATACGTGTAAGTGCCGATACTCCGTGCTCGTGTCAGTGCCTCATATAGTACTATGTCATATAAATGGATATGCATGCACCATGAATGTAAAATAAGCAATCCTGAAATCCAGGTATATCTGTATAAGAAATCTTTGGCTGTTATCATAGTAAAATGTGTATAAGAATCTGAAATCTCAACAATGAAATCCATGGAAATCCGAGTCAAGCATCGACACAAATATGTAAATCTCAAGTCTCAATATGTCGGGCTCCGTCAGTCCGGATCGGCCCATATCATCAAATCCCACGACAACGGTCGGTATCCTCCGGATATCCGCCACGCCAGACATCACCGGTAGGTAGTCTTCCCCTGCCAGGCTCATCGTCTACAACTCGATCTTCTTGCCCCGGGGTACCATACCGGGCCCACCATGTACCCGAGACGGTTCATCCACTCCTCGAATCGGGTCTCGAAATCCAACAGAAAACATGAAATACTCATGATGGACGACACATACATCACGAGAAAACCGCATCTTATTTTATAAAAAGAGAAGAGGAGAGAGAGAAGTTTTTATATATTTTTGCGGTTTTCCCTAAAAATCCAGAAATCTCATAGAAATCCAAATCTCAAAATCATGAGTAAGTATATGATAAGTGTCGGCATATGCCCATACTACTATGCGATAACATGAAAATATGAATGCATGAATGTCTAAGTAATAAATATCATGTCTATACTAACGTCAGAGAATAATCACAATAATATATTGGTCAAGTTGTTAACTGATTCTATCAATGAAAGATAATATAATCTAAAGTGTACGTGACATAGCAATTACCGATGATGATGTGTGTGAGCCGGCAAATAAGTGTGCGTGGAATATGCGCATCATCGGTAATAGTGCTGGTGTCCTAACAGGTAAAGTTTATACTGATTATAGCAACATATAAAAGAACATGCACCATGATGATTACAGTATGAATGTAAATACAAGTGTGCATTATCCACTCCTCTGCGAGATACGAGTACAACTACCACTATGTGAGTCGAACCTAAACTAGTGTCCATCTAACATCCTAAGGAACTAAACCCAATAGACTAGTCAGTAAGAAACTAGAGTCTACCTAAGGTCTAAATCAATATCTCTAATAGTCGGCGATCCTGCCTCAATAGTGTCACGTACGTAGTACGGCTTCCTCGAATCAAGAGTGCGGATCAATCATCAAATCTAAGCCTCGTACGGTAAAATCCATCGTACGGCATCCCAATATCGGGGTACGGTCAAGTATCTCCTAGGTGTCTTATTATTCGTATAATATCATCACCAACACATCTCATGATCAAGGTGTTAAACTGTAATCGCCTACATCGATCATATATCATTGCCATCATAATATGCATCATTAGTTTATCCTCAGAAATATCATGTCATATGTATCATATTGTGATTAAGTCATACCGATATCTTATCGTCATCAAGTCACAAGCTACAGCCCAGGTACTATTTTAGAGTCCCATGTACCTCAATATCACCACCACCCTTCATAATTTATATATTCATGTTCATTATCTCATTCTCTAATAATCCGCTAACACTTTAATACGACTGTATAGTCAAGAATCACGGCATCAAGCCCAGTTATACTGTTTCATCATACCACAGATATCATATCACATCAATGAATCCCATATACGTGTTGTGTATATATATACACCTATACCTAGTTTTATATATATACACACATGTACGTATACGCCATGTCAAGTTTCAGTGTGTGCGTGTGTGTTTCTACCTGAAACCTACGAACTTTTCCAAGGTACTCATCCCCTGATAAGGTTTTCCTAAATCAGTCTAGTTCAGCCTAGGGTTATTACTAGGGTCCTACATGTTAAGTATCTAGGGTCACATCTGGTTTCCTACTGACAATAAATACTATTCCTATTCTACGTTGCGGGGGTGCTAAACGCCATCCACCCGACTTCCCCCCGTAGATATGCATCTACTCACCTGGTCCATGTCTGCCGAAGACAGTGTCGCCATCATCCTCTTCATCGCCCGCAGTCCACGTAGGGGGTACCTAGACGCAAACATATAAATAGCATCGTAAATTGAATCACATACGAAAGTCAAACGATCTAAAGGAACAAGCATAGGTTAAAACCTATGTCCCGCCCACGCAAAAGAACCAAATACCGCTCGATATCGGCGTACGAACTCCGATGGATCGAGATAACATCATCAAACAACTTGTAGTTTTAAAACACACTACTTATACCATAAAACACGATTAAATCCATCGAAACCCTAAAATCCATCAAACCGTCCAATTTCGTAAAACCCGAAAATGCCAGTATACCGTTTTTCATCAAAACTTGACATTTAAATGAAACTAATGGTCATAAAACTCATTAAATAGCATTACTAGACTATACAAACCATTACTATATTTTTATTACACAATTTTGCATTTATTTGAAATTTCTAGTTTGCAACTTTCAACAATTTTAACATTTTTCAAGCAAAATACCACAATTCCACCACAAAACATGATTTTGCATGAATTAATGTATTAAACCACAATTCATGATGATAATGATTTAATGAAACCATAGATTATATTTTTAATCTCATTTATTTAGGAATTTTCAAAATCTAGTTTACTAAATAATAGCATTTTATTAGTATTTTCCAATTCTCAAAGTAATCTAATGATCAAACTAAGTTTTTCTTTCCATTTACATGCTAATATTCTCACTAAAACTACAATCTAATGATAGCAACTTTAATTGAAATTTTATATTACCCACAAACACATTTTAGAAAAATCTAGTTAGCTAATTTCCTTATTTAAAACAATTTTAAATGAAAATTTTACAATTTAACAACCATGCAATATTTTCCAATTCTAAAAGTGTTAAACTAACTATTATAACCCTAATTAATTATTAAAAACCCTAACTTGAATTTACAACCCTAACTTGCATTTTTAAAAAAAACATAGAATTAATTCATTAAATCTAATTAAGCTTAAATGAACATCTAAAACAATAAATCAAAAGAAAGAAATTATACCTCCCAAAATATGAAATCCAAACAAGAAATGAGCCTCCAAAATGCATGCTTTCCATCTCCAAATTTCATAAAAAAATGAGCAAGGAATAAAGAGTATGGAATAAATAGGATTTTGTGGAATTTTAATTGAATTTTTGATGTGTTTTTAATGAATTTTGGATAAAAATGAGGTGGGAAAAGGGGAGGGGCAGCCATGGGGGGTTTTGGCCGGCCTTGGTGAGGTGAGGGAGAGAAAGAAGTGAGTGTGAAAGTGTGTAGAAGTTTCAAGTGGAGAAATATCACTTAAAGGTCTTTTCATGGTTTATTTAATTATTTATTTATTTGTTTTACTATAGCAACTCAAGAAAGCTCTAGAAAATAGGAAAAATTTGCAAATAAATTTTGCATGATACACACTAATTTCTAATATGCCATGGTTCATTTTTACAAATTAAAACCATTTAAATTTGTAATTTACACTAATTTAGTGTAAAAATAAAGCTTATGTTAATATTTAAAATAATTAATTTAGGAAAAATATTTTATTAAACTAAAAATTTATAAGTGGATAAATAAACACCATTTACTAGTAATTTCATAATTAAAATAGATATTTTAAAATTTATAATGAAAACAATCACGGTTTGGTTTTACGAAAAATACATTTTACTTTACCGAAAATCCTAAAATTAACTTAAACACTTTTATTCATTTAATTATTTATTTAATCATTTTTAAAACGTTACAATCTTCCCCCCTTTAAGAAATTCGGTCCCCGAATTTAAATTAAAACCCCCCTCCAAATACTAAAACGTTTAGCAAAACATCCAAATCGTCGGGGCTCCGAAATCATCAATACATAACAAAAATCAACTCCGTCAAGCATAGCGCAATCATCGGAGTTATGGCGAGAATAAAATATCAAAACTCAATATGAAAACCATCATAATATACATCAATCTATAACTTATATATAGTGCGCATCATAGTAAAACCGTACAAATATCTGGATAAGGCAATATGCAAACACCCCTTTTTGAAAATTGCCGTGTGATGCACGTGTCACGGCATAAGTAACGGACGTTTAAATAAAAAAAATAGCTATATATATATATTTTATTTAACATACACGTCCCGCCTGGTTACTAAATCAAATAATAATGTTATGAAAACACACTGCTCAAACTGAAATCAATCCCAATCACATCATAAAAATATCATGTGCGTCCGGTGCGCACTGAAATCGAAACCAACTAAAGATACCATGAATACACACAAAAACAAAACTAAGTGCAACAGGTGTGCACCAAAAACATCTGTCAAGTGCAACGGGCGTGCATGACTCAATATCAGGTGCATCTAATCTGCACAAAACCCCGATTTAGTGCATCTGGTGTGCACAAAATCGCATCAAGTGCGCCAAGTATGCGCAAGAATCCTAATCAGGTGCACATGGTGCACGAAAACTAACCTCGAATATCAAAATCAAAATCACAGTACAAAAATGCATGAAAACTAAGTCAAAACATATGTCAAAATCATGTGTGACCCCTATGCACGAAATCAATCAAAAATCTCAAAATATATAAAACCAAATCAAGTGTACTGGGTGCGTACTAAACCACATCAATACAACTGATATATGAAACACAGATAGAATGAAGGTACACACAGGAAATACCAATCATAGAACAAAGTCCTCAAAATACAAAAATCCAATCAACGAAAATATGAAATTCAAATCACTAAATCACAATCGTAAACACTATCGTTAATGTGCGCCTCTTTCCTCTGATGTCGATTGCTTCGAACTCGTCTCTTCGTAGCTGTGCTGACTGCGCTACCAACGGCAATACTCATATCTAGAGTCTCCCACGTAGTCGATCCCTTCACATGATATCCGGACTACATTAAACTTTTCGATCGATCCATCAAATCCCATAATTCCCCGAGAGCTCAACACTCAAGTACAGTTTAAAAATATCCGGTACATACCCCAGCATCGATGATCCAGCTGTAGAAGGGCAAACCCAAGCCTCACTAATGGCACAGCGGAACTGCCGTAAACCCTAAGGTCAAGGGCGTTCTCGTGGTCATTATGTCGAGTTAGGGTTTCACTCTTCTAGAGGGTCCATCGAAATACCTGCATGTTCTTCCGAATACTTTAAACTTAGGAAAATGGTTTTCTGATAATCGTTCGAACCCTTTAACTTCATCCGGACGGCATGTGAATACCCTTCGTCCGCACGCTAAGCAATGCTTCAATCCTCAAGAATAACCAATACTCTAATGGTTATCGCATTCGAGCCGCAGCTCCCTCTGCCCGTGCGCCCGTGGTAACAGAACCACCCTCCGACATCGACGAAGATAGATCAAAGGAACGAATGAAATACGGTGCAAACAAATGTACATCCTAAGGCTCCTTAAGCAGAGTAGCGTATCGTAAGTATGCCGCGGACCATACCCACGGTACGTTACTCTACCTAAATCGCCTACTCCATCAACCAAGGGTCACCTAGACTTATGCAAGGTTAAACCTAGCGCTCTGATACCAACTTTGTCACGACCCGAATGTACGGAACGTGACCGGCACTTAGATTACGAAGCGTCTAGAGGCGCCACGTGACCTAAGTAAGCCGAAGCCCAGAAATCTAAACCATAAAAGAAGAAAAAGAAGAAAAGAAAAGAAAACAAGTATAAAAACATCAGCAAATTTTACCAAAAATTTCGGCAGAGTATCCTCTGTAAAAACTGGCCCCCAAACGGGTACAACAAGTATAATTTACATAAACAATAAAAAGCATCCCCAACGGGAGCTAGCTCAACGCCAACAGGCGGAGACAACCACAACAATCACAATAATATACAACGCCAAAGGGCGAGGCTCAAAACTCAAAAGAAAATAAAAACCACCAGATCAGAATAACACATGCGCGACTCTAAGGTCGAAATAAAAGACTGGTACAATAAACTTATCAATTAATACAAGTATGGTTGATGGAGCTTACTAGATACAAATGAATGAATAAAAGTACAATGGTGGTTCGGATACAAGTGAACCAACCTACCGTGCAAATCACCCTGAAAGAATAGATGTGCCAGCAAGCTGCCAGGGGAAACCTGTACATCGAACCTATAATAAAATTTAGCACAACGGGGGTGAGTTGCCAACTCGTGAGTAGAACACATCTATGAAAAGAAATCGAATGCACGACGCTATCCTAGGTCATAATAATAATACACTACTAAGTCTCAAACCTCAAGTAATAGCAGGGTAATAATACGTGTAAGTGCCGATACTCCGTGCTCGTGTCAGTGCCTCATATAGTACTATGTCATATAAATGGATATGCATGCACCATGAATGTAAAATAAGCAATCCTGAAATCCAGGTATATCTGTATAAGAAATCTTTGGCTGTTATCATAGTAAAATGTGTATAAGAATCTGAAATCTCAACAATGAAATCCATGGAAATCCGAGTCAAGCATCGACACAAATATGTAAATCTTAAGTCTCAATATGTCGGGCTCCGTCAGTCCGGATCGGCCCATATCATCAAATCCCACGACAACGGTCGGTATCCTCCGGATATCCGCCGCGCCAGACATCACCGGTAGGTAGTCTTCCCCTGCCAGGCTCATCGTCTACAACTCGATCTTCTTGCCCCGGGGTACCATACCGGGCCCACCATGTACCCGAGACGGTTCATCCACTCCTCGAATCGGGTCTCGAAATCCAACAGAAAACATGAAATACTCATGATGGACGACACATACATCACGAGAAAACCACATCTTATTTTATAAAAAGAGAAGAGGAGAGAGAGAAGTTTTTATATATTTTTGCGGTTTTCCCCAAAAATCCAGAAATCTCATAGAAATCCAAATCTCAAAATCATGAGTAAGTATATGATAAGTGTCGGCATATGCCCATACTACTATGCGATAACATGAAAATATGAATGCATGAATGTCTAAGTAATAAATATCATGTCTATACTAACGTCAGAGAATAATCACAATAATATATTGGTCAAGTTGTTAACTGATTCTATCAATGAAAGATAATATAATCTAAAGTGTACGTGACATAGCAATTACCGATGATGATGTGTGTGAGCCGGCAAATAAGTGTGCGTGGAATATGCGCATCATCGGTAATAGTGCTGGTGTCCTAACAGGTAAAGTTTATACTGATTATAGCAACATATAAAAGAACATGCACCATGATGATTACAGTATGAATGTAAATACAAGTGTGCATTATCCACTCCTCTGCGAGATACGAGTACAACTACCACTATGTGAGTCGAACCTAAACTAGTGTCCATCTAACATCCTAAGGAACTAAACCCAATAGACTAGTCAGTAAGAAACTAGAGTCTACCTAGGGTCTAAATCAATATCTCTAATAGTCGGCGATCCTGCCTCAATAGCGTCACGTACGTAGTACGGCTTCCTCGAATCAAGAGTGCGGATCAATCATCAAATCTAAGCCTCGTACGGTAAAATCCATCGTACGGCATCCCAATATCGGGGTACGGTCAAGTATCTCCTGGGTGTCTTATTATTCGTATAATATCATCACCAACACATCTCATGATCAAGGTGTTAAACTGTAATCGCCTACATCGATCATATATCATTGCCATCATAATATGCATCATTAGTTTATCCTCAGAAATATCATGTCATATGTATCATATTGTGATTAAGTCATACCGATATCTTATCGTCATCAAGTCACAAGCTACAGCCCAGGTACTATTTTAGCGTCCCATGTACCTCAATATCACCACCACCCTTCATAATTTATATTCATGTTCATTATCTCATTCTCTAATAATCCGCTAACACTTTAATACGACTGTATAGTCAAGAATCACGGCATCAAGCCCAGTTATACTGTTTCATCATACCACAGATATCATATCACATCAATGAATCCCATATACGTGTTGTGTATATATATACACCTATACCTAGTTTTATATATATACACACATGTACGTATACGCCATGTCAAGTTTCAGTGTGTGCGTGTGTGTTTCTACCTGAAACCTACGAACTTTTCCAAGGTACTCATCCCCTGATAAGGTTTTCCTAAATCAGTCTAGTTCAGCCTAGGGTTATTACTAGGGTCCTACGCGTTAAGTATCTAGGGTCACATCTGGTTTCCTACTGACAATAAATACTATTCCTATTCTACGTTGCGGGGGTGCTAAACGCCATCCACCCGACTTCCCCCCGTAGATATGCATCTACTCACCTGGTCCATGTCTGCCGAAGACAGTGTCGCCATCATCCTCTTCATCGCCCGCAGTCCACGTGGGGGGTACCTAGACACAAACATATAAATAGCATCGTAAATTGAATCACATACGAAAGTCAAACGATCTAAAGGAACAAGCATAGGTTAAAACCTATGTCCCGCCCACGCAAAAGAACCAAATACCGCTCGATATCGGCGTACGAACTCCGATGGATCGAGATAACATCATCAAACAACTTGTAGTTTTAAAACACACTACTTATACCATAAAACACGATTAAATCCATCGAAACCCTAAAATCCATCAAACCGTCCAATTTCGTAAAACCCGAAAATGCCAGTATACCGTTTTTCATCAAAACTTGACATTTAAATGAAACTAATAGTCATAAAACTCATTAAATAGCATTACTAGACTATACAAACCATTACTATATTTTTATTACACAATTTTGCATTTATTTGAAATTTCTAGTTTGCAACTTTCAACAATTTTAACATTTTTCAAGCAAAATACCACAATTCCACCACAAAACATGATTTTGCATGAATTAATGTATTAAACCACAATTCATGATGAAAATGATTTAATGAAACCATAGATTATATTTTTAATCTCATTTATTTAGGAATTTTCAAAATCTAGTTTACAAAATAATAGCATTTTATTAGTATTTTCCAATTCTCAAAGTAATCTAGTGATCAAACTAAGTTTTTCTTTCCATTTACATGCTAATATTCTCACTAAAACTACAATCTAATGATAGCAACTTTAATTGGAATTTTATATTACCCACAAACACATTTTAGAAAAATCTAGTTAGCTAATTTCCTTATTTAAAACAATTTTAAATGAAAATTTTACAATTTAACAACCATGCAATATTTTCCAATTCTAAAAGTGTTAAACTAACTATTATAACCCTAATTAATTATTAAAAACCCTAACTTGAATTTACAACCCTAACTTGCATTTTTAAAAAAAACATAGAATTAATTCATTAAATCTAATTAAGCTTAAATGAACATCTAAAACAATAAATCAAAAGAAAGAAATTATACCTCCCAAAATATGAAATCCAAACAAGAAATGAGCCTCCAAAATGCATGCTTTCCATCTCCAAATTTCATAAAAAAATGAGCAAGGAATAAAGAGTATGGAATAAATAGGATTTTGTGGAATTTTAATTGAATTTTTGATGTGTTTTTAATGAATTTTGGATAAAAATGAGGTGGGAAAAGGGGAGGGGCAGCCATGGGGGGTTGTGGCCGGCCTTGGTGAGGTGAGGGAGAGAAAGAAGTGAGTGTGAAAGTGTGTAGAAGTTTCAAGAGGAGAAATATCACTTAAAGGTCTTTTCATGGTTTATTTAATTATTTATTTATTTGTTTTACTATAGCAACTCAAGAAAGCTCTAGAAAATAGGAAAAATTTGCAAATAAATTTTGCATGATACACACTAATTTCTAATATGCCATGGTTCATTTTTACAAATTAAAACCATTTAAATTTGTAATTTACACTAATTTAGTGTAAAAATAAAGCTTATGTTAATATTTAAAATAATTAATTTAGGAAAAATATTTTATTAAACTAAAAATTTATAAGTGGATAAATAAACACCATTTACTAGTAATTTCATAATTAAAATAGATATTTTAAAATTTATAATGAAAACAATCACGGTTTGGTTTTACGAAAAATACATTTTACTTTACCGAAAATCCTAAAATTAACTTAAACACTTTTATTCATTTAATTATTTATTTAATCATTTTTAAAACGTTACAGTTTCGTCTCTCGGCCGTATAATTCATGTATTGACATTATACTATTGCGTCCTTATAGGAGTACTTTTTGATCACCTTTACCAGGTGTTGCACCCGCACTTCTCCTTCCCATCGGAGCTCGCTTCCTCTAGTGGCGCTGGTGAGTATAGTTTTTAATTAATACTCTTTCTCTTTTTAGTAATAGAATTATTTCTGATTCTTCCTCGCCCTGATTGCAGTGCTACAAATCGAAAGAGGAGATGCAAGATCGGTCGCGCCACCGGCCCTCCCGGCTTTGCCGCCTGCTACAGCTGGTATAGTAAACTCTCCCATTGATGACTTTCTCATATTTTTTTAAAACCGTCATCTGATCGTGACTTGTTTTGCAGCTATCGTTCCGGTTCTGGTCCCTTTCGAGTCTCGTGTCATCATGCCGGTCGGACCCTTTTCTAGACGTCCGTCCTCGAAAGGCGCCGCGAATAGTCTGCGCATGGTGAGCGGCTATATTGAGGAGCTCGATGCGGAGACTCCTATATCTGTCGCAGATTTTGATACGGAGGTTAACCCAATGCTGGTGATACTTGTAAACTTCCATAACGAAGGCATCGTCGCGTCTTGGGTTAATCACTGCAGGGAGATCGAGGCCCGTCTGCATCAACTGGAGTCGATGCGTTCTACCCCTGAGATCTTGGCCGCGAGCACTCAACGGGCGGCATGGATCGAGCAGAACGCTCCTTATTTCCGCCATCTTGAACAAGAAGTTGCTTCAAGGAGTAAGGAGCGCGGCGAGACTTCGAGCAAATCTGCCCAACTGCATGCTCGGGTGGAGGCAAACGCCGCACAGCTGATGGTTATCTTTGAAGGCCTCCTGCGATGCCTCTCCGAAGGGTTAACACTGAGGAAGCAGCTTAACGTCGTCGAGCGGGTTGCACCTAACCAGGAGGCATCCCAGCAGGCAGCTGAGGAGCAACTTTCGTCCTACCTGCAGCAGCGGGCCCAGGTGGAAGCGGAAGTGGCTGCGGCAGCCGCTTAGGAGGAGGCGCTGAAGGAAGTGCGAGAGCAGCTCGCGGATTTGTTAAAGACACTTCCTTCTTAGTAGCTATTTTGTATCATTTGCACCTGCAAATACAAATGTATATATTTTTTTAATTCTTTAACACAATGTATCTTGTACTCAATCAAGTTTATGAATAAAAGATATACATTCTTTGTAATGTCTTATGTCATTCCTGCGCTTTCTTCCTTTTTTTTTTATTATCAGTATGCTGCCTTAGTAAACATGGTTGACAGATAATGTAGCAAGCATCCTGTCTTGGTTTCTTTAAGAGGTAGCGATGGCTTAGGCCGCAGGTTCAGATCTGCTGCTTAAGACTTTTCAACTCTATGAGCCGTGAAGGTCTCATAAAGACTTTTCTCCCTACGATCGAGAGGATCTCGTAAGTGTATTTTCTCCTTAGGAATCGTGAGGATTCCTGAGCGCGTTTTCTCTTGAAAGTCGTAAGGATCTCACAAGAGAATTTACTCCCTTACGAGTCGTGAGGACTCGCAAATGATGGGTGAAGTTGCCCTTATCCGCCTTTCACGGGGTCAGGGGTTTGACTCTCGGTCATTAATGTACTATCGAGTCATGGAAATGGGACATTCGCCGCGGCTCCGCTTTACTGGCGTCGTATATTCCTGTAGAGACACTGATTTCTCTGCGGATCGGCACGAATTGAGATGCTCTCATCAAGGACACTGGTTTCCTTGAATCGAAGAGGTTGCCAAGGACGTTGATTTCCTCGGTGTTGGGACGAGTCGAAGTATTCCTGCAAAGACACTGATTTCTCTACGGGTCGACGCGAATCGAGGCGCTCTTGTTAAGGACACTGGTTTCCCGGACTCGAGGATGTTGCCAAGGACATTGATTTCTCTGGGGTTGAAACGAGTCGAAGTATTCCTGCAAAGACGCTGATTTCTCTGCGGGTCGACGCGAATCGAGGTGCTCTCGTCAAGGACACTGGTTTCCCTGACTCGAGGATGTTGCCAAGGACACTGATTTCCCTGGAGTTGAAACGAATCGAAGTATTCCTGCAAAGACACTGATATCTCTGCGGGTCGACGCGAATCAAGATGTTCTCGTCAAGGACACTGGTTTCCCTGAGTCGAAGTATTTTGCCGAGGACACTGGTTTCCTCATGGTTGAAACGAATCAGAGTATTCCTGCAAAGACACTGGTTTCTCTGCGGGCCGACGCGAATCAAGATGTTCTCGTCAAGGACACTGGTTTCCCTGAGTCGAAGTATTTTGCCGAGGACACTGGTTTCCTCGAGGTTGAAACGAATCGGAGTATTCCTGCAAAGACACTGGTTTCTCTGCGGGTCGACGTGAATCAAGAAGCTCTCATCAAGGACACTAGTTTCCCTGAATTGAGGTATTTGCCAAGGACACTGATTTCCCTGGGGTTGAAACGAATCGAGGTGTTCCTGCAAAGACGCTGGTTTCTCTGCGGGTCGACGCGAATCGAGGTGATCTCGTTAAAGACACTGGTTTCCTTGAGTCGAAGAGGTTGCCAAGGACACTGATTTCCTTGGGGTTGAAACGAATCGGGGTATTCCTGTAAAGACGCTAGTTTCTCTATGGACCGACGTGAATCGAGGTGCTTTCGTCAAGGACACTGGTTTTCCTGAATCGAGGATGCTGCCAAGGACACTGATTTCCCTGGGGTTGAGACGAGTCGAGGTATTCCTGCAAAGACACTGGTTTCTCTGCGGGCCGACGCGAATCAAGATGTTCTCGTCAAGGACACTGGTTTTCCTGAGTCGAAGTATTTTATCGAGGACACTGGTTTCCTCGAGGTTGAAACGAATCGGAGTATTCCTGCAAAGACACTGGTTTCTCTGCGGGCCGACGCGAATCAAGAAGCTCTCATCAAGGACGCTAGTTTCCCTGAATTGAGGTATTTGCCAAGGACACTGATTTCCCTGGGGTTGAAACGAATCGAGGTGTTCCTGCAAAGACGCTGGTTTCTCTGCGGGTCGACGCAAATCGAGGTGTTCTCGTCAAGGACACTGGTTTCCCTGAGTCGAAGAGGTTGCCAAGGACACTGATTTTCCTGGGGTTGAAACGAATCGGGGTATTCTTGCAAAGACGCTAGTTTCTCTGCAGGCCGACACGAATCGAGGTGCTCTCGTCAAGGACACTGGTTTCCCTGAATCGAGGATGCTGCCAAGGACACTGATTTCCCTGGGGTTGAGACGAGTCGAGGTATTCCTGCAAAGACACTGGTTTCTCTACGGGTCGACGCGAATCGAGGTAATTGTTAGTGTATATGCCCTAGAGGCCATTACTGTATCATACTAGTTTGTATATTACTTGATGGAAGCTTGGGATATGCACAGTTGTATAGACAATCTTGCTCGAAATGGTAGTATGCTACTTGGTTTGTTATGCTTTAATGTGTGCATGTGTTTCTTTTAGCATATCGCCTATACACATTAGTGGAGCCCTTAGGATCTTTGCTTGATTACCAGTGTTGTGATGGCAGTCACACTAGTGGGGACTGGGTAATCTACAAGCACATCCTTATACAGGTCCCTAGTCGTAGGATTATCGAGACGGGGCATCGATACTCTAGAGTAGACTAGCGTATGCGCTTCTCATCCCAGCAGGGGAGACGGTCTGTCCCACAGCCGTCAGTACGTCGTACTTGAGATAGTATGCGGGTGCTCGTTAGGTTACGAGTACACTGGACAGGACTCGTCGGGAACTGTTGGTTGGTACTATACCTATCGTCAGTTATCAGTTCCCAGATGACATGAGTACAACTTAGTCCGCTGACTTGACACTGTCACTTCGCCTCGAGTGTGTTCCCACTGTACTTTGATTACTACCCTACCACGGCTCAAAGGAGTCGTGCAAACAGGTAGTAGTTGGGTACAGTCCCGAAGCACTTGGAGGCAGTGATGGTTAGATAGGATTCTTCTCTCCCGGTATTGGGGGTTTATACCGCGCTGTGTCTAGGAGAGCCATTACACATAGTCATCCCTGGCCAGGGCAAGCGAGATACACTGGTAGGTTTCCAGTGTTATCTCAGGGTGTTCTGGGCTACACTCCGACACAACTTGTACCGCTATTAGGGGACTGACGTTTACCACCCCCTAGGCCCGCCATGCGATGTTCTCAGACGAACAGACCGGACTGTACGGAGATTGTCACATACAGGCTCAGTAGGAGTTCGGATGGGTTCACCTCATCAGTCTTCTTATCGGCATCTACCTGGGGACCGTTACGTACAGCTAGTGCCGCTTGCGGTCTGTGGTTAAACCCACTGCCAGCGTAGCGTCGAGTCTTTAGAGTCCCACACAGAGGGTTATTCGCCTTTGGGAAAAATAGAGTAGAGGTCGCATGGTTTTGCGACGGGGTTCGTTCACATCCGTGCACTTGTGCACTTTTGGTGTCCAGACAGTTATTACTAGCGGGCTTTGGTTTAAGCCGGATCCTAGTATATGTTTTGGGGTTAGTTTTATTTCATTGTATTCGTGTTCCTCGAAACACGGATGCGGGTGTGTATGCATAGTTGATTGAGGCAGAGGCAGAGGCAGAGGATTTTCATTAAGGTTAATGACAGTTGTCTTTTTCCAAACCCTAATGAATATGTGAAATATCATTAATAATGTTAATTAAAAGGAAATTGAGTTATGGTTAGGGTTGTTGACCTTTTGACCAAGGTTGACTTGTTGACCAAGGTTGAAACTTTGACCATCATCATTTCACACCAAAGATACTCTTTGATCTTAGCAAAATCATTAAATGTGAAATGATAATGGTCTTATCAAACCAACCATCACCTTTTTCATTTTGATTAATATTATTAATTTGATAATTCACATATATGTGATGTGGTTGTAAATTTCTTATAATAATCTCATTCTCATTCTCTCTCATCCTTTGCTCTCCCTCTTCCTCTAGCTCAAGGAAAAATCTCTCATGAGATGATAACCATTTGCCTTGGAGATAAAACATCAAAACTCGTCTCTACTCATCCTAAGGCTGAAGGTTTAGCAAAACTAATACTTTAGTTACCTCAAGTTCGAGGAAGGAGCTCAAGGTAGAGGCCCTCGGGTGGATCTTTCTTCGACAAGAGAAGGCGACGAGGAGAACCATCCAACCCACTCCAAGGAGAAGAAGAGAAAGAGTTCAAGATTAGGTATAACCCCCTAACCGAGTAGGAAAAGCTCTTAGTTGTTGCTAGTGTGTTATTTAGCAAAGATCCGGGTTTTCTAGTCCATGTTACCATAAACCCTAAAAATCGTTTTTCACCGTTTCCGCAACCCCGAAAGAACTAGGAGAGGTAACGTGGACTTATAGTAATGTGTCTTTCGGGTTTTATATGAGTTACCGTCAAGACTTGGATCCGTTTTCTAATGGAGCATGGAGAGGAAAGATGTGTTTCCTTCTTTGTTTGCGCCTCTGGATTGTATACAGGAATTACTGTGATATCGCCTGTAGGGCAGAAGTTTCATTCATTTTTTTATATAATTGTTTTATTTCCGCGATGCTCTATCATTTCATCTTTATATCGCGAAAGTCGCGATTGCCCCATCATTTCATCTATTTTTCGCGGTGCCTAATCATTTCGGCTATTTATTTTATTTTTACTCGCTGCTTTTTATTGCGAGTTGCCCAATCATTTCGGCTATTTTGCATGCATGCATTTTTACTTGCTGATTTTGTTGCAAGTTACCCCATCATTTCGGCTATTTTGTATGCATGTGTGGCTTGCTGTCTTTTTGCCGTAAGCCTGGAATTAGACACCAATTTCGGCATCAGCACTGCTACAACTGGGATGTTGCCAGGAGCGAATCATCATTTGCCTCTGTCGATGTCGAACAAAGGTGGCTTAGCGAACAGGGTTAGGGTCCTGTCGACTAAGGCTTTTGACTTCATGAGCCGTAAGGGTCTCACAAAGGTATTTCTTCCTACAAGTCGTGAGGATCTTGTAGGTGTGTTTTCTCCTTAGGAATTGTGAGGATTCCTAAGTGCATGTTCCTCTGTAAGTCGTAAGGATTCTACAAGAGGGTTTTCTCCTTATAAGTCGAGAGGACTTACAAAGGTTGTTCATCATATAGACATATCCCTAGTCACGGGTGGGACTTTGTTAGGGAAATGTTTATTCGCGCCCGTGGATTGTATACAAGGGTCAGTATTGAGCCACTTGTAGGGCAATCACGAAGGTTGTGGGGGGGGTTGCTTAAGCATAGGTTTAGGTCTCTGTAACTTATGACTTTCAAATCTTATTAGCCGTGAGGGTCCCATAAGAGAGTTCTCCCTGCGAGTCGTGAGGATCTCGCAAGTGTATTTTCTCCTTAGGAATCATGAAGATCCCTAAGTGTGTTGCTCCCTTGTGAGTCGTAAGGATCTCACGCGGGTGGTTTCTCCTTACAAGGTCGAGAGGACCCTGTAAGTGTCCTTTAACGAGGTTGCGCCTTTTCGGGTTTTCACGAACACTCGCCGGTAGTTCTGCTATTTTTACTCACGGAGCCCTTTCGGGTTTTCATCCGTGCCCATTTTGCTTATGGACATACCGTCTTCTTCTTCTTTTTAATTCTTTTTTATTCTTTTTTCTAACGAGGTCGCGTCCTTTCAGGTTTTCACGAACACTCACCGGTAGCCCTGCTGTTTTTACTCACGGAGCCCTTTCGAGTTTTCATCCGTGCCCATTTTGCTTATGGGCATACCGTTTTTTATTTATTTTTTATTATTTTTTTTCTCCTTTTTTTTATTTATCTCGTCAGCCTGAGGATGCTGTGGTGGTAGTTTAAAGACGTTTCGGTCGGCAGCTAGTTTTAGGACGTAGTGGTCCATCATTAGTTTAAGGACGTTTCGGTCCGTTGCTGAAGAAGGCCAGTTACTCCTTATAGAGTTTGGGCTTAGGAAAATAGCGAGCGGACATAGTCGTCGTCATCTATCATTGACCTAGGCTGTGACTTACTAAGCGTAGTATTTCATTAGGAAGCGACCGTTTATTGGCCTGAAAGGCCTTTCACCGTGCATATCCATAAATAGATAGGCTCCACCCTGGTAGACCTTGTCTATGATGTACGGGCTTTCATAGTTCGGCTCGAATTTTCCCCGCTTGGCGCGATTGGGGATCATAGGTCTTTTAACCACTAGCATGAGTTCGCCTTGACGGAATGTCCTCGGCCTGGTCAATCTTTCATATGAGCGCGTCATCTTTGCTTTATAAGCCTCCAGATTTTGTTGTGCTATGAGCCGGGTTTCATCAAGGGCATCAAGCTCCTTAAGCCGTAGGTGAGCGTTTTCTTCGTCCGTCAGTTCGTAGTGAACTACCACTCGTAGAGAGGGTAACTCTATCTCGAGAGGGAGTACTGCTTCTGTGCCGAATACCAACGCGTATGGCGTTGTGTTCGTGGCCGTCTTGAACGTAGTTCGATATGCCCAGAGAGCTTCATGCAGTCTCTCGTGCCAGTCCTTCTTATTTCGGGACATTGTCTTCTTTATGATCTTCATTAAGGTCTTGTTGAAAGCCTTAGCTAGACCGTTAGCTCGGGGATTATAAACCGAGGAATATCTCAAGTCTATGTTGTGTCGTTGTGCGAAGCAACTGATCTTGTGGCTTCAGTAGGCTGGCCCGTTATCGGAGATGATCCATCTCGGAGTTCCAAACCGATAAATGACGTGTGTCTTGAAGAAGTGGAGGATATTCTCCGTCTTCACTTCACTTAGAGGTACTGCTTCTGCCCATTTGGAGAAGTAATCGGTTGTCACCAAAATGAATCGATGTCCTCTGGACGATGCTGGTTCGATGGGGCCGACTATGTCAGTTCCCCACATTTCGAATGGCCAGCTAGCCACCGTTGGATGTAATGGATTTGGATGCTGGTGGATGAAGTCCCCATGAATCTGGCATGAGTGGCACTGCTTCGCATGCTCAAGGCAGTCCTGAATCATCGTGGGCCAATAGTAGCCCATTCGTTTGATTTTCAACTTCATCTTCGGGCTTGCTTGGTGAGAACCGCATAGTCCGTCGTGAACTTCCTGAACGACTCTTTTCGCCTCATCAGGTCCCAGGAATCTCAACCACAGAGAATCAAACGACCTCTTGTATAGAGTATCATTGGCGAAGGCGAATGACAGAGCTCGTTTTATAAGCTGATGTCTTGAGGATGCGTCTTCAGGTGTTCGACGGTATTTGAAGTAGTCTATAAAGACTTCTCTCCAATCCTCAGCCTTTTCCCAGTCTTTTATTTATAGGGTCGTCTGCTCAGTCGCTCCCTTTTCTTCAGATGATTCCGGAGATATTTCCGCCGGTGCGAGGACCCGACGGCTTTGCACCACGATTCTTACATCATCGAGGTTCTCGTCAGCTAGTTCTTTAGCGAGCTTGGCCAACGCATCCGCTTTGCTATTTTTCGCGCGCGGTATGCTCTCCAGCACGAAGGAGGGAATTTGGGTCAACATTTGTTGCACCTTTTCGCCGTACTTCACCAGCTTTGGTTTGCACGTTTGGTAGTCGCCGTTTACTTGACTAACGACTAGTTGAGAATCTCCATATATGAGGAGGTTTTCAAGTCCCGTGTCAATGGCGATCTCGAGGCCTGCTAATAAATTTTCGTACTCGGCTTCATTGTTCGTCCTTGACTCTGTTAAAGAGAAAGCAAAGCGCATTATCCCTCCTTATGGAGTTACGAAGATGAGGCCTACCCTCGATTTGATTATAGGGGTGCTTTGTTTGCGCTTCTTAGTGGAAGACACTCCATCGAAATAAAGCTCCCATCGGGTATCACTACCGTCGATTGCATCAAATGCATGTTCGTCTGGCAGCTCACAATTCAGAGGAGAATCAGCAGATATCGGATGCTCAGCGAGGAAATCGGCGATGGCCTGGCCTTTCACCGCCTTAAGAGGCTGATAAGTTATCGAAAACTCCATTAAGAGCAAGGCCCATTTAACGAGCCTCCCCGTCAGTATGGCCTTTGACATTAAATATTTAAGGGGGTCCACCTTCGAAATAAGACGGACTTCATGCGCCAATGCATAGTGCCTGAGTTTTGTTATCGCGAAGATCAACGCCAGGTAATGTTTTTCGATGGGAGAGTAATTGCTTTCTACCCCCAGTAGAACTCGACTTAAGTAATAGAGAGCTCTTTCTTTTCCTTAATCGTTCTCTTGTGCCCATAATGCGCCTAAGGAACCTTTAAGGGCGGTTGTAAAAAGAATGAGAGGTTTTCCCTTGACCGGAGCAGCCAACACTGGCGGATTCTGCAGGTATTGCTTGATTTCGTCCAGCGCGCTCTGGCATTTGTGATCCCAAATGAAAGGGGTCCCCTTCTTCATCAGGTGACTGTAAGGGCGGCACTTGCCTGAAAGGTTGGCTATAAATCGCCGGATGTACGCGAGCTTCCCTTGGAGAGACCGCAATTGTTTGAGAGTTCTTGGCGGAGGCATTTCCATGATCGCCTTGATCTTTGACGGATCTATCTCGATACCTCGGTGTCGGACGATGAATCCTAGGAATTTGCCCGAGGAAACTCCGAAAGCGCACTTGAGAGGGTTCATCTTCAAGTTGTATTGTCGCAGGCGTTGAAATACGGTCTTCAGATGTTCTAAATGCTCTTCGTATGATTTGCTCTTAACTATAAGGTCGTCGATATAGCATTCGACGATTTCATGTATAAGATCATTAAAGATCTTTGTCATGGCCCTTTGATATGTGGCACCGGCGTTCTTTAGACCGAAGGGCATTACCTTGTAGCAGAATATACCCAAAGGGTTCTGGAAAGCGGTGTGCTTCTGGTCTTCGGGATGCATTTTTATCTGATTATATCCTGATGAGCCATCCATGAAGGAGAAAACCTCGTGAGTGGACGTGTTATCTATCATCAGCTCGGTGACTAGCACTGGGAAATCATCCTTCGGGCAGGCTTTATTGAGATCCCGAAAGTCTACACATATGCGCACCGTCGCATTTTTCTTCATCACCGGGACGATGTTGGCGAACCTCTTGGATGAAGCCAGAGTCGATTAACTTCTTGACCTCGGCGTTGATACTCATCTCAAGCTCGAGCCGCATCCTTCTCGGTGCCTGTTTGACTGGCTTGACGTCTGGGGATATCGCCAATTTGTGGACAGCAATTTCTGGATCTAGTCCTGGCATTTCGGAATAGTTCCATGCAAAGCAATCTCTATGCTGTATAAGTACGTCTTTTAATGCAGCCACCCTTTCTTCAGATAGTAGCTCGCTGACGAATGTCGGTCATGGGTCGCTCGCCATCCCTAACTCATTTTCTTGAGGTTATCTGCAGTAGTATGTATTCCATCTTCCAGCTCTTTCGGCGCTGGTGGAAATTCTGAGATCACCTCGTCATTACTGTTTTCGAAGCACCAGGGAGGTCATCCATATTCTCGGGCTCTTCTTTTGATATTGTTATCATATGACAAGTACGGGCCCGCTTCCAAGACCGATGCGGATCCGGTTCTGCTCTCGTGGCTTTGGGTTCATGCTTCTGTGGCGGCGTTACCCTCCAGCTGTCAGATAGAGCGAACTTGCCGAGCTGATACTAATCTTCGACCCAGTTCTTGAAGATGAAGCAGTCTTCGAGAGGATGGCCTATTACCCTGTGATAAGAGCAATAGTTCGGGTGTGAGACTTCGCCCGCTTGTTCGGGGTGTTTAGACTCCGGCAGTGTCAGCATTTGGTGCTTTATGGCTAGGCCAAGTATCTTCTTCGTCTTGTCTCGAGAAAAAGAGTATGCTCGACTTATTTTCTTCATAAGAGATAGGTCCGGACCGCTTGATTTCCACTCGCGTGACTTCTTGGTCCCGCTTTGTTGCTGTCGAGCGCCTTTTTCACTTTTTGACTTGTTTCCGCCTCTACGTCGGGCCTTTTTTACGACAGGTTGACAAAGAGGGGGCTTTTCATCTTTCACAGCCTGTTGAAGAAGGCGTTGCGTCCTGGCTTTCTTGTAGATGGCCATTTCGCGGTTGTGGTCGTCTCGGACCTTTTGACCAGCTTCCCTTATAAGCTTGTCCATTTTTTCTTCGAACGACGGACTGGGCATTTTTGCATCAGGGATCTTTTCAGGCTCAGGACTAGCATCTTCCTATTGAGCATCCCCTTCTTCATTGAAGTCATGTACGACGTAACAGTCGCGGAGTAGCTCTCGTTTCTTGGATCGAATGTAACCAAGCCCGATTGTTTCCATTCTCCCATTAGGCAACTTGTACTGAGCTCCGGGAACGTTCCAGACCCTGTCATAGAATTTGGCTTTTCGAGCGGTCTATTTGAAGGGTATCCCTTAGCGCTTCAATAGCCTTTTCAAGCCTTCTGTATAGTACCTAGGCAGACGAATGGGCCGGAGCCTGTCAAGCGTAGGATCCGCACCGTGCCAGACTTCTTTCTCCACTTTGGTTTCTTCAGAGCGGTAGAATAGAATTGCCTTTTCGCTTTCTCGCCTGAGAGGGACATAGAATGTCTGCAGCTCCTCTACACTGTAGGTATCGAGCGCATCCAGTTCTTTATGATGTTTAAGTGGAACCATGGCGACTTGCAGACTTTGCTCTTCGTCGGCGGGAGTTTGTATTAAAGGCCGAGCAGAGAATATAGCATGGACCTCATCTTCCGAGTCACTGCCAAAGATCAACATGGGAGCTGACGGTCCTGGCTTGTTGTGTTGGGGTGGACCTGAATAAACTATCTCCTCTTCCTCCTCGGTATCACTCCCGAAGACAGGGATGGTGGCGTTAGCTTTGTTCTCCGGCTTGTGACATCTCTCTGTGTCCTCAAAATCCGGTAAGAAGTATTTTGCATCTTCATACTTGCGGACTTTGTTCACGGAGAACGGGTTCAGTTCTCCAGTCACGGTATACTCGAGACCATCCTTAAAATATTTCATACACTGGTGCTGTGTAGAAGGGATGATGTTGTATTCGTGTAACCATGGCCGGCCGAGCAGAGCATTATAACATGTCTTGGCGTCTATGACGTGGAATTTAATGTCCGTGATGAGTAGCCCAAAGCGCAGTGTTAGTATCACAGACCCGAGAGTCCTGGATGATTAACAGTCAAAACCGGAGATAGTGATCTTATCCCGAGCGAGGTGCTGGACGCTTATGCAGATTTCCTTCAATACCCATACATTGAGGAGATTGACGGAAGACCCATTATCAACCAAGATTTTGCCTATCTTTATATCATGACAATACCCTGAAACATAAAGGGGACGGTTGTGTTCGCACGTTCCAAGGACGAGGTCTTCATCACCGAAAGTGACGTCGGCTGTGTGCACTTCTTCCAGCTCGTCCTTCATCTTCTCTTCGGCGAGAAAAGCTTGGAATTGCTCTGGGTCCTGCAGCGCTTTGATCAATGAATCCCTTGCTTCTTTTGATAACAAGAGGGCGTCAAGAATGCTGAGCTGCGAAGTTAGCTTCCTCAAATGTGCCAGAACGTTGTTGTCCACCTTATTTCTCTTTGGCGGATCCTTGGCGGTTAGCTCCTCTATGACTTGGTCATCTAAGGCGATATCCTCAGAGACCTTTTCTTTCCCCTTATCTTTTTTATTTGAGGGTCCATGATTCTTTTCGGGTAATGTACGATTACGCAGCCGAATATTTTCGCAGGCCTTCGGCTCTTCCTCTTTTCCCGAGGTGGACTCTTTAAAGAGAGAGCTAAGAGCCATTTCCTTATCAGAGTCGCTCCCGAATATGAGAACTTGCGCTTTCCCGGCGTTAACCATGCGGCAATCGCCAGTAGTTCTTCTAAGATCCTCGGTCGTACTTTTCTGCTCCTGACGAGTTTTGCGCTTCTCTCGCTTAAAATGTTGCTGGTGAACAGCATACCCCTGCCACCATTTATTGAAAGCTCTGCACTCTTCGGTGGGGTGCGAAATCTTCCGATGATACAAGCAGTAGGAAGGGTGCATTTCTGCTTTGCCGGCAGTGTTTCCTTCAGAGGGTGGTAGCTTCATCCCCATTGACATGGCTTTAGCAAACCTTTTCCTCGTCTTGAATTTAATTTTGTCCGCAATGGATGTACTTTGATTTGGCGGGAGTGTCTCAACTCTTTCGTTTAGTCGCCGGCGCTTGGCCCTTTCAAATATGACCGTCTCACGTTCCCGATCAGCTTTACTTTTCAAAAGGGCTTTGTTGAGGAATGCATCAATTGTTTCATTTGATGGTCCCAAAAGCTCCGGCTTAGGATCTGCCCCCAGCTTCTCAGTGCAAGGAGTTTTCTCATCGTCTGTAAACGAGTGAGAGATCATATGACAAGTTGCCACGTAACCTTCAGATTCATCCGACGAGCTTTCTCCATCATCTTCCTCTTGAAAGACGTGGCTGAGGAACTCTTGGAGTGTGATGGGAGTCCGTGCCTTTTGATTGTACTCCTCCAGTGCGTCGATCTGTTTCTGTAAGTCCGTGCGCTTGTCGCCAGGCTTCAGGGGCTTTTTGGATCTTTTCTTCTTCTTCTTTGAAGATTTCGACGGCTGGGTATGAGTGCTTGTGTCCTCACCACCGATCTTTGGTGTTGGGCGCGGTTTCAGCATCCCTTCAATGACCTGAGGTTCCAACGGGTTCTTCCACCTGATCGTCAGGCACGTTTGGAGATCATTCAACATCCTTTTAGTTTTAGCTGACGACCTCCCACGGAGCTTCTTCAACAAGGGAGCACGTTGCCCCCGGCGTATTCACCTTTTTAGGGGTATGAGGTTGCGGCGGGTTCACCTTCCATCTTTCGGACAACGCAAACTTGCCCTGTTGGTATTGGTCTTCAATCCAATTCTTGAAGACGTAGCAATCTTCGATTGGATGACCCAGCACTCGGTGGTAGGGGTAGTAATTGGGATCATTGACGTCGTTTGGCTGTGACAGGCGTCTTGGATCCGGCAGATTGATAAGTATGTTGCGCAATGCCAGCTCGAACAGTCTTCTCGTTTTATCTTGAGGAAACGAGTAAGGACGTCCTAGCCTCTCCTTGAGGGGCACGCGTGGACGCATATTGTTCTGACGGACAACCGGCTTCAAGTTGCTCGGTTGTTGTTGAGCATTGGCGACGACAATCGCTTTTCCCTTCCCCTTCTCATTTCGAGAATCCGGCTTTGGAGGAGACGGTCTATGGCCCATCTGGTCCATTTGGGCTAGCTTGTCAATCAGGTCCTGGAAGGTGGTCGGCTTGAAGAACATCATGAATTGGGATATGGTCGCCTGCGGATCGAGAGTTCCCACAAACATCCCTACTGCAGGAGCCTCTTCTATGCGTTATTCGCATTTTAACCATAGGTTCCTCCACCGTATCGCATACTGAACCCATGTTTCGCCTGGCTTCACCCTGGCATTAATCAATGCTGTTATCGGGGTACGCTCGCTGGCGCTTGCGAATCGTTGTGTAAACAGCAGCTCCATCTCCGCAAATGTTTTGACGGAGTCGTTCGGAAGCTCGGAGTACCATTCGAACGCCGTCTCCGACAAGCTGCCGATGAACAAGCGAAGCAACAATTTATCATCACTGCCGGTATTGCCATAGAGAGCCCTGAACTGGGCAACATGTTGATGGGGATTGCCAGTCCCCTTATAGACATGGAATTTCGGTATTGTATAGCCCGGCGGGTACTTGATCTGATCATACCAGCTCGGATATGGTCGCCCCGTTCTGACAACTTGACCGGCTTCCTCAGTTGCCTAGTGAACCCGTATTTGCTGAGCTATATATTCGTCCAAGTCAGCTTTGGAAATTGTCTCCTCTTTGGCTATTGAAAGAGCCGGTGGAGGATTTGACGCTTCTCCTCTGTAATCTTCAAGGACGATCGGAGGATCTTCAGCAGGAGGATCCTGTTGGATCATCATACCCACCATATCCTGGAACAGAAGGGCCATTCGTTTTATATTGGCTGCTTGTTCCGCAGCCTCTTTATCCTTCTTTTCCAGTATCCTGCGAAGGAATTCAGCGTCAGTTTCTTGCTCCTGGCGTTGATCTGAGAACGCTTTGGGGCTTTCTTTTGGCCCAGTGAGTGCGGCCATCGCATTCATCATTTCTTGAAGCTTCTGCTGCTGCTCCTAAGCTTTAGTCACCAACCGTGTGAGCGGTCTATAACCTGTAGATGTACGGCTGTCCTCTTTCCCGGACGCCATGTAGACGGTGTGTACCATAATGCCCCCGGACTTAGGGCGTTTGGGCTTGCTGCCTTTGACATTTGCCACAGGCGTGGGTACTTTCTCCGACCTTCTTCTCTTGTGGGCCGTCGAGGTCGAGGGGGCCGTTGCAGCGGGCACCCAGGTAGTTGTCGTCATTCGCTGCTTGACAGGACGGTTCTTTTCTTCCTGCACTTTCACCCACTTCTGCCGACGAGAGTGATCTCGATCAATTACTGAATCCTGAACCCGTCGCCAGATCTTGTAAATTTTGGAGGACTGCCGTTGAGGGGGTTGCTCTGGCTTTGTTTTTGTAACATTCTCCGCGGGTGGAGGAGATCTTTTCAGCGCGGCAGTCGGAGAGTTTCTGCGCACCTTGTTGAGCAGTTCAAAGCTGTTTCCAGTCGGAGCAGCAGCATTGATTTCCACCGTTGGAGCTGGTGGAGTTAGCCCTGAGGGGGAGTTTCCCCCGGCCTTCCTTATTCGGCGCCAGTGGCGACGTCGAGCATGTCGAGCTGTTGGGGCTAGTTCGGCGATGGGGATGGTTTTGGCTTGCCCCATGTCTAGATGAGGCGCCGCTGGTTCCAGCCTCTTGAAGACTGATGTCTTTTCAATGGCGGTGTCCAATCTGTCAAAGAAAGACCCTCGAGCAGGAACGGGAGCCGGAATAGTCACCCTTGAAAAGACTGACTCTTTAGCAGGAGAAGCCGTCTTGACGACTTCAGGAATAGAGATGGCTGTCTTCTTTGCGATGGTCATGTTAAGGGTCATGGGCTTCTTGGCAGGCCCATCGGAGTTCAGGTTCATCCTGGTAAAGACCGAGGCTGCCGGCTTGACATTGGACGACCCGTTGAGAGGGGCTGTGGTAGTAGTGAGCCGATCGAAGACCGACTTCTTTTGCGCTTCTGGTACGGGCACTGGAATGGTGAAGCTTGCTGGAGAGAGCATAGTCCCGAAGAACAGGCCAGTCATAACTTGAGTCACTTGTTCTACCGGCATAGCAAGGATGGAGGCCGCTTGAGGCCCATAGGGCTACACCTCCAGGTGAGTCGGAGCGTCGGTTGCATTGGCATTTGGAGCAGTTTGAGCAGTTGGAGGCCATTGCTGTTTGATTTCTGCATCAAGCAAAAGGCCAAATCTTAGTAACTTGAAACCCGAGGGCAACCATTAACAAACCGCGATTCGTTCGCGAAGACGACACACGAAGTGTGGAGTGGAAAGAGGAAAAGGTCCCACCGGGCGTGTCAGAATCTGTTCCCCTCCGAAAGACGGCTAAGACGACGTGGGGACGTCTTGCCTGAGATTTGGGGCGGATGCTATTTAGTTTTATCCGTCCACCTCTCCAAAGATGCCAAGTTGATTTATGGCACCGTGTATCGGAGGTTTAGACGGATGCGGCCGATATAGCAGACTTCATCAGATTCCCTCTCGCTTGAGGGGTTTTTTGATTGTGGGGACGCTCTTCCCTGCAGGCTCAAGCCCCTGCAGTTAATTATGCTACCGCTTCGCGGTAACAACTTTCTCCTTCTCCAGAATTTCACTTCGTGTCATGTGTGTTTGTTTTGTTTATGGTTGCCCGTGGATTGTATACCGAGACTAAGTTATGCCATCACCCGTAGGACGTGGATTAGTCCAAATTCGTAATTACTTAGATTTGAGTTTGAGGTTTTAGTTTAAGGATACGCTAGCCATATTTGAGGCTAAGATCAACTTAAACGTTCGTTAAGGATACGTTAGTCCGATTTGAGACTAAGATCAACTTAACGGGGACAAAAGAGTATTTGGGGGCTCTATTGTTCCAGTTTATGGACATAATAGTCCATTGCCAGTTTAGGGACGTGGTGGTCCATTGGTTTAAGGACGCTTAAGTCCGTGAGTTTAAGGACGCTTAAGTCCGTATATTGGTTTAAGGATGCTTAAGTCCATGAGTTTAAGGACGCTTAAGTCCATATTGTTGGTTTAAGGACGCATTAGTCCATGAGTTTAAGGACCCCACAGTCCGTATTGTTGGTTTAAGAACGCATAAGTCCATGAGTTTAAGGACCCCACAGTCCGTATTGTTGGTTTAAGGACGCATAAGTCCATGAGTTTGAGGACCCCACAGTCCGTATCAAAGTGTGGTTGTCGGGACCCGTCACCTCTCTGACGATGTTGAGGGGTTACAACGACAGGTGTCAGAGGAGTTCAGAGATGTACCCTTGAACCGGATGTGAATTGATTTAAGAGAGCAGTCATGCTCAGTTTCAATTTAATTTGAGGACTTACGGCCAGAATTGGGCTAAGTCCAGTTGAAGATGTTCAACATTTTTATTTGTAGTTGGCCTGTTAGGCCTTGGCTTGGGTTCTACCCTTTGTTTAATAATGCATAGCATTAATCTTGGTCTCTGTTGGACCTTTATTTGGGCTCTGCCCCTTTTAAAATGATGCACAGCATCTGTTTTGGTTTGACAGACCTTCGTTTGGGCTCTGCCCTTTTTAAAATAATGCATGGCGTTTTATTAGGCCTGTTAGACCTTTTTTAATTGGGGTCAGCCCTCTTTAAATAATGCAGAGCATTAATGATTTGACAATGGCCACGTGGCCTGTCAGGCGTTCTGCGCCAATTAATGAGCGCAAGCGCATGTGGAGGTGACACGTGTCACACTCTGGTGAGCACAAGCGCAATGCGCTGCACCAGTGCGCTGCGCTATTGCGCTGCTGACACGTGGCGCGCTCTGGTGCAGTGCACCAATTAAGAGAGCAATGCTCTGTTTTGGAAGCGCATAGCGCAATTTGTTCTGGGGCTGACACGTGGCACTCTCTGGTGGCTTGCACCAACCCAAGAGCGCAACAGTGCAGATTTATAAGTGCAGGACACTGTTTAATATCTTGATCCTATTTTGGATTAGAAAAGAATCTTTTAAGATTCCAGAACCAATGGTTCATCAAAAGGAAGTGCCTTTATGTAGATCAAATGATCTGTGAAGTAATACTTCTTTTAATCTTTTTTGTGATTGGATCTTTTTTATCTTTTTTTTTCTTTTTAATTGAAGATCTTGATCTGTTCTTTGATCATTGATCTTTATAGAAGAAAATTCTTCTTTTTATTCAAAGGTTTTTTACCTTTTTTTCCTCTCTGAGCTCTTCAAAATTTTCTAGAGGAGTTCTGAATATCTCTGTGTGTTTTAGACTTGGAGTCTAGGGGCCTTTTTATAGTACCAATTGATTTGTTAAATCAGTTAAAGAGATCTTTCTCTGAGTGATTTAGGTATTTTTCCCTACCGTTGGATCTTTGATCCAAGGGCTTCTGTTTTACAGAAGAGAATCTTATTGTTTTAATAAGATCAGAAAGATCTTTCAGAATTTTTCTGTTTGGCGCAAGCGCACTTGCGCTTGACACGTGTCGCGCAGCGCAACTGCGCTGACACGTGTCGCGCAGCGCTGAGCGCAGATCATCTGAAGCGTTGTTTCCTTTAATTTTGTTTTAAATAGAGCCTTGCTCTGATTGGGTGCGCTGCCTTGGGCGCTGCGCTGGCGTGTCTGCTTTTGACACGTGGCGCGTTGCGCGCAGCGCAAGGAATCTGAAGCGTTGCCTCAATTTTTGAATTTTTGAAATTCAAACAGAGCTTTGCTCTGATTGGGGAAACACCCCTATGCCGCCGAAGGCTACGAGAGCGCAGAGGGCTGCCGCCTGAGATGAGATCCGAGAAGGCTCGTCCGAGACGAGGACCGAGCAGGGTGACGTACCTATGCCTCAGGGACAGACTGATCCGCCTTCCCCAGGCCACATGGATAAGCTAGAGTCAGGTATGGAGGAGGTACGACAGATGATGGGAGGTATGCAGGAGTTACGACAGATAGTGGGATCCTTAGTAGAGGCCAGTCGTGCACCGAGATCGGAGGACGTACCTACCACATCACAGACTACGATTCATGAGGCTGAGACCTCCAGTCTTCACCGGCACAGATGCAGCGGAGGATCCGCAGACATTCCTTGACAGATTAGCCAGGATTTGCCATTCGCTCAGATGTTCCGACGACAGATGGTTGGAGCTTACGAGTTTTCGTCTAGAGGGCCTTGCTCAGACATGGTGTGAGTCGGTCGAGAGAGGTCGAGCTGCAGGTCTACCTCCTATGACTTGGGCCGAGTTCACAGCAGAATTTCTAGCCCGTTTCCTTCCCGAGAGCATTCGTGATGCTAGAGCTCGTAGTTTTGAGGCCTTGCGCAAGACTCCAGGGATGACAGTGTCCGAGTATGATGTCCAGTTCATGCAGTTGTCCAGATATGCTCCGTATTTGGTTGATACTGAAGAAAAGAGGGTAATAAGGTTCGTGCAGGGACTTGACACCCAGTTATTTCTTGCCATCAGCGCCCAGCACTTCGACACTTATGCAGCTGTTACGGACACGGCCTTATGGATGGAGGCGCGCATTTCAGAGACTTCGGCCGTTTCCGGACCGAAGAGGATTCGTACCGATATGCCAGCTCAGAGGCATCGTGCCAGATTCTTCCCGAGAGATGGCGGCAGAGGAGTTGGACGAGGTCAGCTATTTGGTTCTTATCCGCAGGGACAGCAGGCGTCGCCAGGATGTTTTGGGTGCGAGAACCCGCACCATCGTATCTGAGATTGTCCAGTGCGACGGCAGGGGGCGGCGACAGTTCCACACGTGACTTTACCACCTTCACCACCTCCTCAGAGAGCTCTACTTCCTACCCCCGGCGATGCTCCACGTCAGTTAGACGCCCCCAGAGGCCGTGGACGCGGCGGTCCTATTCAGAGAGGATGAGGAGACAGAGGCCGAGGCAGAGGTCAGCCAGCTATTGGTGGGGGACATGCCCGAGTTTTCGCTTTGACATCGCAGGATGCGTAGGTATCCAATGCCGTTGTGACAGGTACCTTGCCAGTATGTTCTTTCGACGCACGAGTATTATTCGACCCAGGTTCCACACATTCGTACGTATCTACACACTTTGCACCAAGGTTGGGCCATGAGTCATCATCGTTAGATCATCCGCTTGTGGTTATTACTCCGGTAGGCGAGTCGTTTGTTGCTCGTTTTGTGTTTCGATCGTGTTCCGTTCGTATCAGAGAGAGGGATTCATCGGTTGATTTGATTCTCCTCGATATGTTGGACTTTGATGTGCTTCTGGGCATGGACTGGCTAGCTACTTGTTATGCATCTGTGGACCGCCGTGAGAAGGCAGTCAGATTTAGCTTTCCGGGAGAGCCAGTCCTTGTTATTCAGGGAGACCGCAATGTCACCCTTCCCAGCTTGATTTCGTCTTTTCGCGCCGGTCAGCTCTTGCGGAAGGGATGTCAGGGGTTCTTAGCATCTGTTTGTGATACTCGAGTTGCAGAGCTTCCTTTGGACCAGGTCCCGATTGTTATAGAGTTCCCTGATGTTTTTCCTGACGAGCTGCCTGGGCTACCGCCTGAGCACGATGTTGAGTTCTGCATTGACTTGATTCCCGGCTCGGGGCCTATTTCCATATCGCCTTATCGGATGGCCCCGGCGGAGCTTAGAGAGCTGAAGGATCAGTTGCAGGATTTGTTGGACAAAGAGCTTATTCGACCTAGTGTTTCTCCGTGGGGTGCTCCTGTCCTGTTCGTCAAGAAGAAAGACGACAGTTTGCGCTTGTACATTGATTACCGCCAGCGAACAGGGTTACAGTGCGGAACAGATATCCTTTACCGCGTATCGATGATTTATTCGACCAGCTTCAGGGTGCGGGATACTTTTCGAGGATTGACTTGCGATCGGGTTACCATCAGTTGCGGGTGCGGCAGGAGGATATTCCGAGGACGGCTTTTCGCACGTGTTATAGACACTATGAGTTTTTGGTGATGTCGTTCGGACTCACCAATGCACCAGCCACATTTATGGATTTGATGAACCGCATTTTCAGGCCGTATCTAGATCTGTTCATCATCGTGTTTATTGATGATATTTTGGTGTATTCCCGGAGCCAAGAGGAGTACGAGCAATACTTGCGGATCACATTGCAGACTTTGAGGGAGCACCAGCTGTTCGCAAAATTCTCCAAGTGCGCATTTTGGCTTGACAGCGTTGATTTCTTGGGTTACGTGATTATGAGAGATGGCATATGTGTGGACCCGAAGAATATCGAGGTCGTTCAGCATTGGCCCAGACCGACATCAGTTACGGAGATCCGCAGTTTCCTAGACCTGGCTGGCTACTACCGACGATTCGTTCAGGACTTCTCCCGTATTGCTGCACCGTTGACCGGGTTGACCCGGAAGGGAGTTCCTTTTGATTGGACCGAGGCGTGCGAGCATAGCTTCCAGCAGTTGAAGACTCGTCTGACTACTGCACCAGTGTTGTTATTTCCTTCGGGATCGGGCGGATTCTTGGTTTATTGCGACGCTTCTCGAGTGGAACTAGGTTTTGTGTTGATGCAGCATGACAGAGTTATCGCGTATACTTCTCGGCAGCTGAAGACGCATGAACAGAACTATCCTACGCACGATTTAGAGATGGCTGCAGTGGTGTTTGCACTAAAGATCTGGAGACATTACCTATACGGCGAGTCGTGCCAGATATTTACGGACCACAAGAGCTCGAAGTACATATTTCAGCAGCGAGACCTGAATCTGAGACAGCGCCGTTGGGTAGAACTGGTGAAAGACTATGATTGCGAAATTCTTTACCATCCGGGCAAGGCGAACGTGGTGGTAGATGCTTTGAGTAGGAGGCCCAGAGGTAGTCTATCTTGTTTGAGCGCCGTACAGAGGCAGTCGTCAGCAGATTGGCAGATTTTATGCGACAGCCGAGTTGAGTTCGAGTTCACTCCGAAAGGGGGACAGCTTGCGCATATTCATGCACGTCCGCAGTTGCTTGACCGTATTCACGAGGCACAGCCCGGTGATGACCGTCTTTCAGAGATCATGGGGCAGATTAGACAGGGCAGAGATTTCAAGTTCGTGATCGATGGTCAGGGAGTACTACGATTTGGGACTCGATTGTGCATACCAGATTCTGAGGGACTGCGGTGTGAGATTCATGAGGAGGCGCATAGATCGATATATAGCGTTCATCCGGGTTCTACCAAGATGTACCGCGATCTGAGAGATGTTTATTGGTGGGACGGAATGAAGAGGGACGTCACAGACTTCGTGTCGAGATGCCTGACTTGCTAGCAAGTCAAGGCCGAGCACCAGAGGCCAGCTGGAGAGTTGCAGCCTTTGCCCATTCCGGAGTGGAAATGAGAGCAGATTTCTATGGACTTCATGGTGGGTCTACCCAGGACCATTCGAGGGTACGACTCCATTTGGGTGATCGTGGATAGATTGACGAAAGCGGCTCACTTCTTGCCAGTGAAGACCACTTTCAGTTTTGCTCAGTATGCCCAGATTTACATCGACGAGATCGTACGGTTACATGGCGTCCTGACTTGTATCGTGTCAGACCGAGGCACCCAGTTTACCATCCGACTATGGCAGAGACTTCAAGAGGCGTTGAGCACCCGTTTGATTTTCAGCACAGCATTTCATCCGCAGACCGACGGCCAGTCAGAGCGGACTATTCAGACTCTCGAGGACATGCTCCGAGCATGCGTATTAGACTTCGGTGGTAGCTGGGATCATCATTTACCTTTAGTGGAGTTCTCCTACAACAACAGCTTCCAAGATACTATTCAGATGGCACCTTTCGAGGCCTTGTATGGGAGGAGATGTAGATCGCCCGTCTGTTGGATTAAGCTTAGAGAGAGCAGTATTTTGGGCCCGCGGATCGTGTAGGAGATGACTGAGAAAGTACTATTGATTCGAGATTAGATGAAAGCGGCTCAGAGTAGGCAGAAATCGTATGCAGACAGGCGCCGTCGCAGACTAGAGTTCGCAGTTGGCGATCACATTTTTCTGAGGGTCTCTCTGATGAAGGGCATGATGAGATTTGGGCGAAAAGGAAAGCTTAGTCCTAGATTTGTGGGTACCTTCGAGATCCTCGAGCGTGTCGGCGCGGTTGCGTATCGTTTGGCTCTTCCACCCAGCTTTCCGGACGTTCACCCCGTTTTCCATGTGTCGATCCTATGCATATATCTTCATAACCCTTCTCACATGATTCAGCATTAGACCGTTCAGCTTGAGCGCGATCTTTCGTTTACCGAGCAGCCAGTAGTGATATTGGATCGGCAGGTGAAGAAACTTCGATCAAAGGTCTTGTCATCTGTGAAGCTTCTTTGGCGCAGTCCGAATGGTGATGAGATCACTTGGGAGGCCGAGGGTAAGATGCGGAAGAATTTCCCTCATCTCTTTGAAGGTATGCGTAGTTATATTTTAAATTCGGGGACGAATTTTCTTTAAGGGGGGAAGATTGTAACACCTTAGATTGTGATTAGTGGCTAATTATACTTTAATGTGGGTGTTTTAGTAAAAAGTTTACCAAAACAGTTTTCTAATATTTTATTTGGATTTATGAATA
Source organism: Agapanthus africanus (assembly GCA_030015575.1). Taxonomy (NCBI): domain Eukaryota; kingdom Viridiplantae; phylum Streptophyta; class Magnoliopsida; order Asparagales; family Amaryllidaceae; genus Agapanthus; species Agapanthus africanus. The sequence goes on along the minus strand of JASDDO010000022.1, from coordinate 750,110,397 downwards.
TTTTATTAGAATTTAATTTGGACTGCACACACATGTGCATGTTAACTAGGGTTAAGTTTGGGGTTAAACCATGTTTAGTAACCATGGTGGACTAACCGATTTAATTAAGTTAATTGGATTTTAATTAAGGGTATTAGTTTTTTTAAAATGAATTAGGTTTAGGGGTTGACTTGGGTGTGAGAGAGAGAGAGAGATCATGATGGCATGAGCCATGCTTGATCATCATTATGAGGAGAGAGAGGGGGGGTTGACTCTCATTTCTTTTGTTTTCAAAAACAATTATTTTTCCCTCACACTCATTCTTACATCTCTCTCCCTCTCACTTACACACACAACAACTTCAGCAACAGCAGCAGCAGGCAGCAGCAAGCAGTAGCAGCAGCAGCAGCATCAGCATCAGCACAGCAACAACAACTTCAGCAACAGCAGTAGCTGAAGCAGCAGCAGGCAGCAGCAGTAAGCAGCAGCAGCAACATCAGCACAGCAACAACAGCAACAGCAGCAGCTGCAGCAGAGCACACCCCCCATCTCATTCTCCTTCTTCTTCTTCTTCTTGCACCTAGGGTCAAGTGAGGTATAATTTCTTAAACTTAACTTCTTTCTTGCTAGAGTTATTTAAGCTAAAATGAGAGTTTAATGTGATTTTAGTGCTAGTTATGGTGATTTAAGTGCAGTTTTGGCCAAGTGATGATTTTTATGGTTAGTGTAACTTGATTAGGTGTTTTTAAGTCCATTTAACCTAAGATTTGCCCCAGATTTCACTAAAATACCATATTGTTTCAAATTAGTGTAACTTAGCGTTTAGTTTAGACTTTTTAGCCATTCCGTGATCTGCTCTTGACCCGGGTACTTCAGGAAAAAGTTGCTGATACTGTAGCATAGTGACCAAGCCAGAGACACACACACGAAGCATGGGGCCCCCTCTCCCCCTTTAGGCCGCAGATTTATTCTGTCTGGCCGCAAATTGCGGCCAGAAGGTGGGTGTGGGTGTTGGGTTTTGATCTATAGGAGTCTGCTGTATAATTAGGGTTTTTGGTATATGCAACTTTTTATATTTTCACTCGAGTCAAAATCTGGAACTTAAAACCCTTTTTCGATACTTTTTGACTCGTGCGACATGTGTGTTTTGTGTGTTGGGTCTGTGGGGCACTGCGCGACACAGCGAGTCGGGGTGGTTTCTGGTAAGGTTACGCATGTTTTGACGTATCGAGTGCACGCACGTTAGTTTCCAACACGAGTTTTCCTTTATCGTGATATCGCATTTTTGCAGGGTTTTTGCCTTACGTGTGTTACTTTATGAAAATTCTAGGTTCGCAGGCGGGGACTTCGAGCGCCATGGAGAAAGGAAAGCAGGTGGTCGGATATACCTAGCGCGAGATCACGGGTGAGTAGATATAAATCTACGGGGGAAAATCGTTCGGATGGCACAAGGCGCCCGTTAGATTGGATAATTTAAAAAGACTTTTAGTAGTAATAGTATTTATGAGTATAATGCTTGCCTGAACATCTTGCTACATTCATGGTCTTATATGTTTACATACATGCACGAACTCATTTCCTAGGACACCTGCACCATTGCCAGGGTTTTTATGCAGCACGAGCACTATTCATGCGTACACAGACGCCTTGGTAATTACTATGCCACAACACTAGATAACTTGTAACCTAGAACAATTTCACCATATATGATGTTTAAACCTGTGCTAATGCATTTAAAATTCTAAGGATAAACATATAGGATTGTTATTCATATGCATGTACCTTATTACATCATTTGTTCATGTCTGGTCTATTAGTTATACATTGCAGTTCGACTTGTTGACACTAGGCATTCATTATCATTGACATGCGCACTTATGATGATTTTCTTGAGATTTATGAGATTTCTGGATTTTGGGGGAAAACCGCAAGAATTTATAAACTTATTACCCTTTTCAAAATATGCAAGTTGCAGTTTTCTAGTGATGTATGTGTCGTCCACCATGAGTTTTCTGTTAGTTTTCGAGACCCGTTTCGAGGAGTTGGATGAACCGTCTCGGGTACATGGTGGGCCCGGTAAGGTACCCAGAGGCAAGAAGTTCGAGTGATAGACGATGAGCCTGGCAGGGGACAGACTACCTACCGGTGATTTTTGGCACGGCGGATATCCAGAAGATACCGATCGTGGTCGTGAGATGTTGAAATACTGATACTTGAGATGGGTCAGCTGGACGGCTGAGGCCAGAGATACTGTGATATGGATACATGATATTTGAGATAGTTATTGAGGTGTCGATGCTGAACACGGATTTTTGTTGATTCCATTGATATTATGCTGATATTTCAAAAGAGATTTCTAAGAAGAAAATAATGATTTCTTATACCTACATATTCAGATCACGAGTTGATTCATGATGCATACATACCTGCTAGCACATCATACCAGACTAGTGTTGTATATTGATTCATGATGCATACATACCTGCTAGCACATCATACCAGACTAGTGTTGTATATTGATTCATGTTGCATACATACCTGCTAGCACATCATGCCATACCAGTACTGTTGATGTTATGACACTTGCGTGCATGCTTACGATAGCCTCTATAGATGTTATTTATTACTCACGAGTTGGCAACTCACCCCCCGTTGTGCCACAGCCTTTTTGCAGGTCCGCTCCGTCAGCACAGTAGCGGCGGACGCACTTGCTCCTTTTGTCCCTTTTGCTCCTTTTGCCTGGACTTGAGGTTTCGCTCGTAGGTGGGTTATGATATCATTTTGTTTCCATCTTGTATATTCATTGTATCTAGAGTACTCCATCTACTGTATTTTCTGTACCTGTTATTTTATTGATGTATATTGACCTAGAGATGAGGCAGCGAGATTTGTGATCCTTTATGTTGTATTTTGGGGTCGAGCTCACTTGATCCGACATGATGTTATTACTGGTGCTTTTATGCTTATTTTACACATTGCTGATTTACATTGCGTGGGATTTGAGTCCGCTTCGACGAAGAGCCAGCTCCCGCTTGGGGATGCCTTATTTCATGATATTTATATATACTCCTGTTTTGTACCCGTTTGGGGGCCTGTTTTTACAAAGGAGACTCTGCCGAAATTTTTGGAAAGATGGATGTTGCAAAAAAAAAAAAAAGCTTGATGTGACTTAATGGATTAAATTGCTTTCAATAAATTGGTTTTTTCTTCACTCTATTTCTTAATCGGGTTTTGATTTCTGGGCTTTGGCTTACTTATTTTACGTACGTCTTGAGACGTTTCGTAACTTAAGTGCCAGTTACGTTCCGTACCCTTCGGGTCGTGACACTGTCAGCACAACTTATCGGGTTATTAGGGGTCTGACAGATTCCACTCCCCAGACCCGGTATGTAATAATACTCTTGTACGAAGAGACCGGACTGTACGGTGGCTGTCACTTATAGATTTTGTTGGGTCCGGATGAGTTCGCTCGTCGGCCTTCCTTTATCTTGCTCATACCTGGATAGCCGTTACGTACAGCTAGTGCCACTGACAAGCTTATAGGTTAACCCGAAAGGGGTTGAATCTGAAAGTGTTTCAGATTCAATCGGACGCGATCCTGTATAAGCTACTGCCAGCATATTGACATGTCTTTAGAGTCCCACAACGAAAGTGCTTGCCCCGGCAAAATGCGATGTGACGTACGTATAGGGATACGTACGTGAGTTCGATAAAACATGTATATTGGAAATACGTGTTCAATCGGACGACTGTTATACTAGTCGATTTCATAGCCGGAATACCAAGTCAAGTGTTGACTTGATAACCGTATTAATAATACGGTTTCTAGTATAGTGTATATGATGAACACACTCTCTACAGTTGTCATACCCCGCTTCCCAGAGTGCGCAAACTACGGCACGTGACAGAGACAACCATGCTACCTGTGGCTAGGAAACATCCTGATTGTTAATATTTCTTGATGTGTGTATCAGTATCAATTCAAATAGTCCCCGATTTCGGCACCATTTGATTGATCGTAAAATTCGAGACTGTGTAAGTAAATCAACTCAAATGATTCCCGATAACGGTTTCATTTGATCGATAAGAGTCTCTTTGTGTCGGTAATTAGAAAATTGAATAAAGTTCACAATCAAAGAATTATATTTGACCGCAATCAATTACGGTGTCGATTGTAGATCGTAAGCGAGTGCGGATCGTCCACAGGGATTGTGCGATTCATTTTTATATTTAATTTATTTGAATTGAAAAGTTAATCGAAAAGAAAAGAAAACATGATTCAAGATTTTATCGATTGATTCAGGGGTCACTAATCTAATCAAGAATCAAGAAACTGATAAACAATCGAGAATCGGGTTTCGATGATATTTCCAACCAAATGTCAAGAATCTAAATGAGGCTCGTAGGAATCGATCGGATCTATAGACGTGATGTAATTCTCAAGATTTCGTGTTCTTGTCCTTCGATGGATTGATACTAGATCAATGATGATCGATGAGAGTTAGGGCTTTCTTGATGAAACTAGGGTTTCATCATTTAACCCTTGTTCTTTCGTTGATATCATTCACATTCTAGCCTCTAGCAATTTCAAGAAACGATCGTAACTCCCCAATCTCGAGCGATATCAATAAAGAAAGCATCGCAACGAATTGGGTCGTCGACTCTTGAACTTGCTAGGGTTTACAAAACTCGTAGGATTCAAGAATCGATTTAAGATATATTACATCATCATTCTATTGATCGTCTCGACTCCTCGACGAGTGGAGTATTACTCAAACATCACAACAAGAATTACAACTAGAAATTTAGATTGAATCATGATGCAAGAATTTAAAGAAAACAAGATAAAAGAATATCACCTTTTATTTATATCAACAATTTGATTACAGTCGCTCAAGAACTACAAGAGGAAGAACTAAATTGTCGACTTGGCTTCGCTCGGCTCCGTGAGTCGCGGGTCGGCTTGGACCACTTGCTCTATTGAAGATCGGCTCGGCTCATAAAAGGTTGCAAGGCTTCTTGCTTGATGGGGTACCAGGATCTTGGCTTTTGATTGGAATTGGGGTTAGGGTTTCACACAAGCCTTCTCACTAGACTTGTGGAAGAAGAAGATGAAGAAAGAGAGTGAATGGGTCTAGATTGGTACTAGATTTGGCTAAAGATGATTGAATAATTGGATCCCTTCAATAATATTTTACAAATGAGCCTAGGGTCTTATTTATAGATCACCCAAACCCTAAGCCTTGAGAAGTTCCCTCCAAAAGTTTGTTGAAAGACTTCTAGAAGTAGTTAGTTAGGCTTAGCTTAGGGTTTAAGCTAGGGTTTAGGGAGAAGTTTCTAGAATACAAGGCTAGTTTAGTGTTGATCCCAAAGCTTGCTGATCTGGCAGAAGTTTCTGGGGCTTTCTGGAATTTGTTGTGTCATTCTGAGCTGTAGGAATACAGGTAAGAGTTTTGGTGCAAAGTTTGGTGGATGACATGGCAAGACGGCCGCGGAACTGCGGCGCAAGCCGGCTTAGGCCGCGGTTCTGCGGCCATTTGGGCTCCTTGGGGCTTCAACTTTCTTGTGTTGACTTTTGATGTCTTCTTCTGTATTTTGTGATATGTTGAATTGCTGAATTCCCTTTACATTAATACCAGATTCCAAATCATTGGCGTCATGTTTGATCGGTACCATGTACATTTTGGCCTTTCTTCTGGATTTTCCTGCACAGATCTTAAAACAAGTGTTACGCAATATAGGGATGATGCGTTGCCATGAAATGCGGTCAATTTCCTTTATAGTGCCGGTTTTAGGGTCTAACACATGTAATCTGATATTTTGCGACAGTTTTGCTAATATGTGAAATATGAATACCGTACACTTCTAAATGAGTGCAAATGATAGGGAAATTGCCGTGTTAAAAATACAATATTTTCGACTAATCAAATTCCCCCAAACTTAATTTCGATCGTTTCGAGCCAACTGTTTTATTAAAAAGAGAAGGAGAAAATAAAGAAAGAGAAAAAACTAACTAGCACACTTTCGTAGGCAACACGATTGCACTGAGCACGTGCAACAAGCCTTTAAACCTCTAGGTGTCCCTAGTAGGAGGAGTGTTGTCTCCTGAGGGTTTTCAGTGGATTGCACCCACAAAATCCAATAATAAAAGAAAGATCATGAATATTACATTTAAAGAAAAGAATCGTAAAAGAAAAGCCTTGAAAATTAGGGTTTCCAACTAAGCTAGCTTTTCGGTTGTCATGAGCCCTATCTTAATAGTCATGAAAAGATGTCAGAAATCACGTCCTCCCTCAATAAAACATCGTCTTATTCTTCATTCCTATCTTTCTTCCAAACATCGATCATATAACCCTGCGTGTGTGTAAAGACATCCCTACACCCGGAGAATTCAATTCAAGCTATCATACTCTTGCCCATTAGCCTCAGTACTTTTTAATTAATGAATATTTAGATGAGATTGCTCACACACTTTCATGCGACCGTTAATACTTCTTGATGTACCAACCGACCGATTACTCCTGTGCTTGCTTACTTGGTGTATTTTCCTCGTCTTGCACCATCTTAGGCATAGCAGTGACTCCCAGACCAGTTGGCCTTAGGGCACTAGGTGAAGAAGCACCCTCGCTATACATTTTTATTGCCCTCAGTGATAACAAAACCAGTGTCCATTTTTCTCACCACTTTATATTTTCTTTGTTCACTTTTTTTTATTTCCTTCATACTTTTGGCTTTAAGACAAGAGCATTTCAAGGTATCCTCTACTATCCCAGGCTTCAAGACGTGTGTAAGTGCGAATAGCAGGGTATCAACGTTCAAAATATTTGGCTTCCAAAATAGAAACTATTTTTCAGACTTATTTTTATTCTCAGATTAGTGACGTCCTTCATCTTACTAACCCTTGGGACAATGGCTCATAACTACTTATTACTAGTTTGTCTAAGAAAACTTCTAATTTTCTTAGTTTTCTTAAATTTTTCTAATCTCATGGATGTAATTTTTCACTATCTAAACTTTTATTATCTTATTTATATACAAAAAAGTGTAAATATTAAAATATTTTTATATTTTGAAAATTTTTAAATTTTTATGGGTTTTGAAAAATTTTAAATTTTTATAGATTTTTAAAAGAAATGTTTTGTGCTTATGCAAATGATATGCAAATGATGAAAAAATAAGCACAAACCTCCCCCAAACTTGTTTTCAACAGTATCCTCACTGTTGTCAACAGCTATATCTACAAAACCTGTAAGTCTGGGAGGAATTATTAGTGGGGGCAAAATATATAAGTGAAGAACTTCCCCCAAACTTACTATTTTCACTCACCTCCATTCAAAAGATGATGTAATGATATACTGGACATGAAGGTGAGACGGAGGAATTTTAATCCAAATAAACTGGCTCCTGTAAGAACAGGAGCTCCTCCGTGGGGTCAGTGGAAAAATACGGCTTTAGTCTATGTCCATTCACTTTGAAAAAGGTGCCGCTTTTTATATTTTCTACTTCTACTGCCCCGTGCGGGTATACAGACCGCACAACAAAAGGTCCCTTCCATCGAGATCGGAGCTTACCCGCGTGAAGGTGTAATCGTGAATCATAAAGAAGGACTTGTTGACCAGGTGAAAATGTTTTCCTCAAAATGTTTTTATCGTGAAATACCTTAGTCCTATTCTTTGTGATTACAGCGTTATCATAAGCTTCATCGCGGAGTTCGCTTAGCTCGTTAAGTTGCAGCTTCCGAAAGTTGCAAGCAAGGTTTAGATCAAAATTTATTTCCTTAATAGCCCACAATGCTTTATGCTCTATCTCGATAGGTAAGTGACATGCTTTTCCAAACACTATCCTATATGGAGACATCCCTAGGTCGGTTTTATATGCAGTTCGGAATGCCCAAAGAGCATCCGTCAGTTTGGTCGACCAGTCTTTTCTATTTTTAGCAACAGTTTTCTCCAGGATAAGTTTGATTTGTCTGTTTGAGATTTCAGCCTGCCCGCTTGTTTGGGGATGATAGGGTGTAGAAAGTCGGTGGTTGATTGAGTATTTCCGCATTAGAGTCTCAAAAGACCTGTTGCAGAAATGTGTCTCATTATCGCTAATAATAGCGCGTGGGTGTCCAAATCGCGAAAAGATATTCTCTTTTAAGAACTTAATGACAATTTTCCTGTCATTAGTGCGGCATGGAATGGCTTCTCCTACTTTGAGACATAATCAACACTAGCAGTATGTACAAATTCCCAAAGGAGTTGGGAAAGGGACCCATAAAATCAATGCCCCAAACATCGAATATTTCAACAACCAAGATGGGTTGCTCAGGCATTTCATTCCTCTGGGAGATTCTACCCGTATACTGACATTGTGTACAGGTTTTGCAATGCTCAAATGCGTCCTTGAATAAGGTCGGCCAATAAAATCCACATTGCAAAACCTTCTCCGCCGTTTTTCTAGGACCGAAGTGACCCCCACAGGCCTGATCATGACAAAAAGAAAGAACACTCTTGAACTCTTCATTCGGGACACACCGGCGAATGATCTGATCAGGACAATATTTAAACAAATAGGGCTCGTCCCAATAAAAGTGTTTTACTTGGGATAGAAAACGGTATTTATCCTGTTTTGACCAATCGCTGGGTATCAGTCCCGTGGCATGATAGTTCACAATATCTCTGAACCATGGTTCATTGGATACGCTCAAGAGTTGCTCGTCAGGAAACGAGTCATTGATCGGCAGGGTCATATGGGAAGAAGAGATGCGTGAAAGATGGTCAGCTACTACGTTTTCACATCCTTTCTTATCTTTGATAACAAGATCAAATTCTTGTAACAGAAGGATCCAACGTATTAGTCGACCTTTTGCATCTTTCTACGCCAGAAAATGTTTTAAAGCGGAATGGTCAGTGTACACAACTATAGGTGAGCCAATTAAGTAAGGCCTGAATTTTTCTAATGCAAATACAACCGCTAAAAGTTCTTTTTTTGTGGTTGTATAATTTATTTGCGCATCATTCAGGGTCTTACTTGCATAGTATATTACGTGTGGCATCTTTTCGATGTGCTGTCCTAAGACTGCACCTACTGCAAAATCAGATGCGTCACACATCAGCTCAAAGGGGTAGTCCCAGTTTGGTGATGATAAAACGGGGGCTGAAGTGAGTGAGTGTTTAAGTGAGTCGAAAGCTGTCTCGCAGTCCGAGTCAAAATGGAAGGTCGTATCCTTGGCCAGGAGAAGAGTTAAAGGTTTAGCAATTTTGCTAAAGTCCTTAATGAATCTCCTATAAAAGCCCGCATGGCCAAGGAAAGATCGAATATCTTTGACGCTTTTGGGATGAGGGAGGTTTTGAATGACATCTATCTTAGCTCAGTCAACCTCAATGCCTTTCTGTGAAATAACATGTCCAAGAACAATTCCTTCTTGGACCATAAAATGGCATTTTTCCCGGTTCAAAGTCAAGTTCTTCTCTTTGCAACGAGTAAGAACAGCGTCAAGATTCGCTAGGCAATCGGAAAAAGCGTCTCCAAAAATCGAGAAATCGTCCATAAAGATCTCCAGATAATTCTCTACCATATCAGAGAATATCCCCATCATACACCGCTGAAAGGTAGCTGGAGCATTGCATAGCCCAAAGGGCATGCGACTGTAAGCAAAGGTACCAAAAGGACAAGTAAAAGTGGTTTTATCTTGATCCTTTTTAGCGATGGGGACCTGATTATAGCCTGAGTATCCGTCCATAAAACAATAATACTCTCGTCCCGCTAAGCGTTCCAGCATTTGATCGATGAATGGTAGAGGAAAGTGGTCTTTCCTCGTAGCAGCATTGAGTTTTCTATAATCGATACATACACGCCACCCAGTTTGGGCGCGTGTCTGAATCAACTCATTTTATTCATTGGTTATAACAGTGATGCCGGATTTCTTAGGAACGACATGTATAGGACTTACCCATTGGCTATCGGAGATGGGGTATATAATACCATTATCTAAGCATTTGACGATCTCTTTCATTACTGCTTCCTTCATGACGGGATTCAACCGTCTCTGTGGTTCTCGTGTTGGTCTTGCATCATCCATCACATGTATATAATGTTCAACTATCAAGGGACTAATCCCTTTGATGTCCGCCATACTCCAACCAAACGCCTCTTTGTTAGATCTCAGTACCGATAAAAGTGCATTCTCTTGCTCTAATGCTAGAGAAGCGGATATTATAACCGGTAAAGATTCCTTCTCACCTAAATAAGCATATTTCAGATGAGCCGGTAAAATTTTGAGATCTAATTCGGGCGGAGAAATGATAGAAGGAGGGATCATTGAGTGATTTTTGGATTTACAGAGAAGCTCAGAGCCTGTGAAAGATACAGACTCGGGTGGAGAAAAGTCGGAAGTGCAGGACTCAAGTGTAGGTAACGTGTCCTCACTAAGATCTTGTGTAAAATCAAACAGAGATGTGGTAATGTCGTCGAGATCAGTAAAACAAAGTTCCTCAGCTCCACAACTATCGGGAGCGATCTCATGGACAGAGCACACATCTAAAATATGAGCAGAGGGTTCTGATGGCTGACTTCCAACTTTGTAGATATTTAGTTCGATGGTCATATTTCCAAATGATAAGTTCATTGAACCGTTTCTACAATTTATAACAGCGTTGGAAGTGGCAAGGAAAGGACGACCCAGAATCACAGGAATTTGGCCCCGGGGGTTTGCTACAGGATGTGTGTCGAGCACAATGAAGTCTACAGGGAAAACAAATTTCCCGACCTTTATCAACACATCCTCTAATTCACCCCTTGGTTTGGTGATAGATCGGTCTGCCATCTGGAGAGTGCAGTGAGCAGGTTTCAGCTCTCCAATCCCTAGTTGCTCATAGACAGAATATGGAAGGAGGTTAACACTTGCGCCAAGGTCTAAAAGAGCACGATTTATGTTTTTACCCCCAATAGAAATCGATATTGTAGGACATCCTGGGTCCTTTCGTTTCTTTGGTAGCTGGGGAATAAAAGCAGTGCTGATATTATTAGCCATAAAGACCTTCTTCGGCACTTGGGTCTTCCTTTTCCTAGTGCACAAGTCCTTAAGAATTTTCGCATAAGCGGGGACTTGTTGAATTGCATTTAGGAGAGGGATATTGATATTAACCTGTTTGAACATTTCCATAATTTTCTCCATATGAGGACTCGTTCTATTACCCCTTAACCGATTCGGGTAAGGAGCTTTCGTAATAAGTGCAGGGTTCATCATAGGAGAAGGAAGAGGGGGTAGACGAGGTCCCAAAAGAGGTGTGGGGACCGTCTGTGGAGAACTATAAGGGTTGGGTTCAGGTGTCGAGCCTAATGGGAAATGGAGAATAGGCTCGCGAGAAGATGGTGTGGTAGAAGAAGAAGGATCAGAAGGAGAAGTGTGTGTGTGTGGAAAGGTCTTAGCCGGGGTGTTGATATGATTTTCAGTATCATCAATACCTTCCCCGACACGATTGTTCAGCACTCTTCCCGATCTCAACGTTGTGACGGTATTTACATTGTAATGCCCAGGATTCTGTAGGGGTTGAGAGGGAAGTTTCCCTTTTTCTCTCGCACTCATTTCGGCTTTAAGGCGTGCGATTTCAGCTTCCATCGATCTGATACTCTCAGCTTGAGATGCTGAGTTTTTCTTTATCTCACTGACGGAAGATCTAACCTCAGTCGAAACCTCTATGAAATTTGATAAAATTGATTTCATGGGTTGAGTGAATTGAGAGAATTCGTCAGAACAGGACGACTGCATAGGATTAGACTGTGCAGGAGTGTTGCCCTGGTTTTGGAAATTTTGTGACTGGTAGGGGTGCTGAGTGAGTTGAAGGGGTTGCTGTTGTGGTGGAGGAAGAGCCCTTTCAAAATTATTCGTGTTTGGAACCGTGTTTTGAGATTGGTTTTGGTTCCAAGAGAAATTCGGGTGATTCCTCCAACCCTGATTGTACGTGGAAGAATATGGATCGTTTCTCGGTCTTTGAAATGCGGCATTAGAATGCTCGTGACCTTGAAACGCAGAGTTTAATGGATATTCTTCCGTTAAATGAGACGGATCAGAACAGCACCCACAAACAGTTTTGGGGAATGACATTGGGTTTAGGGAGGCTGCAGAAAATTTGTGTTCCATAGCGTCGAGCTTCTTTTGCATTGCTGGCATCTCAGCTCGAACATCTATGGACACATCTATTTGGTGTACGCCACCCCTATTCAATGGTTGGGTTCCACTCTCCCACTGTAGTGATTTTTCAGCGAACTCTTCTAAATACTTCCATGCTTCCCCATCATCCTTGGTCATAAAAGTACCTTGACACATATTTTCAAGGCTCTGTTTAGTGTTTGAGTTAATGCCCTCATAAATGATTCGGCAAAGCTCCCATCTCGGGATGCCGTGATGAGGACACTGAACCAAAAGATCCTTGAAACGTTCAAAGCATTTAGAGAATGGTTCAGCAGGGAGCTGGGCAAATTGATTTAGTTCGCTACGGATTTGAGCTGTCTTTTGTATTGGGTAAAATTTCTTAAGGAATGCAGCGACGAATTCTTCCCAATTCGTAATAGAGTGTGCGGTAGTGTTATATAGCCACTTCTCGGCTATATCGCACAATGTAAATGGAAGAAGTCGTAGACGCATCGCATCCACTGAAAGTTGTGACGTACCCATCATTGCGCATACATTTTCAAATTTGGTAATGAAAACGTAAGCGTCCTCAGTCTCGAGTCCGTGGAATTTGGGTAAAAGGTTGATGTACTGGGGTTTAATCTCAAAGTTATCCCCATTGGCTGGTGGTGTGGATAAGCAGGTCGAAAGAGGACCTCGCAGTGGATAGCACCTCTCCTGGAGAGAGATGCGGGGTGGATTCTGCACACCAACGGACGGCGGCAGATTAGGGTTAAAGAAGTTTGATGGAGTCGGATCCATCGGTGTGGGTGTGGTAGTGGGTAAAGAAGAAGTAAATGGAGAAATATCTACTTCGGAGTCGATAAAGGGTACGCGGACTAAACGGGCACTAGAATCCCGTGTCCAGCCTATCTTGTACTAAAAAGGGTTAGTACAAGTGGCAGCGTTGGCTTATAATTAGGGGTAAATGAATGAATGTGGTGTTTTCTTTGAAAAAGGGACGGATTTTTTTTTGAAAAAATGATGCGACACAACAAATCCAGCACACAAACCCTAGAATCTAGTGGTCACCTAGGTCCGGCTCTAGACCGCTCCTAACTGCTAAAAGACAAGTCGCGGGATAGAATCCTCCATTGCCTCTTTGTTTCCCTGTGGCCAGGTAAGTGCCAGGTAAGTGGGAAGGTACTCCACTACGTAAGTAGTGGGCCTAATTAATAACCACTAGCCTTCGACACACTTTCCTAGGCACCACAAGAAAACGCGGATAAGCAATGAATTACCCACGGCCTTCTTCTGTCCTAAGTGAGCGCGACGGTCCTTAGAGTCATCTCTAGATTTCTTTTAGTTAATATGGGTCAATGCGGATGCAAGTTTTGTGGTTTTCGGGGCCTAGGAAGGGTAATGAACTCCCCACCTAATTTGGATTTGGCCGTGCCCCTTAATATCCGTATTTAGAATGCAAACAACCAAGAAACAAAATCACGCACAAATTTAATTTTGCAATTTGCGAGCTGTGATTATTTGCAAAGAATCCTGCAGAAAATTATTAGTTGGAGCTAAAAAGAGGAGAGAGAAGAAAGTAAGAAATCACCTGAAGAAAAATTGCACAGAGATACCTCAATGAGGCCGCGGTTCCGCCGCAATTGGAGGCTCCCACCGCCCTTCCGTGGTTGAATGAAAAGAACATTGCACAAAATTTTCAGGGAATGTTCCTGTTCACTTCCCCTGTCCTCTGGTATATTTCAAAAAAAAAAATTCCAATTTCCAGCAAGCTCCAGATTTCCTTGCAATGAACCACAACAAATCGTTTAAGGTTTGCACGAATTTTGATCTCAAAAATCACAATGAAATAAATCTTTCAATTCAAACTATAATATGAAACGAATTAGCGCGTAATCCCCGGCAACGGCGCCATTTGGTTGATCTTAATTTTCCGATTGTGTAAGTAAATCAAATGATCCCCGGCAACGGCGCCATTTGATTGTTAATATTTCTTGATGTGTGTATCAGTATCAATTCAAATAGTCCCCGATTTCGGCACCATTTGATTGATCGTAAAATTCGAGACTGTGTAAGTAAATCAACTCAAACGATTCCCGATAACGGTTTCATTTGATCGATAAGAGTCTCTTTGTGTCGGTAATTAGAAAATTGAATAAAGTTCACAATCAAAGAATTATATTTGACCGCAATCAATTACGGTGTCGATTGTAGATCGTAAGCGAGTGCGGATCGTCCACAGGGATTGTGCAATTCGTTTTCATATTTAATTTGTTTGAATTGAAAAGTTAATCGAAAAGAAAAGAAAACATGATTCAAGATTTTATCGATTGATTCAGGTGTCACTAATCTAATCAAGAATCAAGAAACTGATAAACAATCGAGAATCGGGTTTCGATGATATTTCCAACCAAATGTCAAGAATCTAAATGAGGCTCGTAGGAATCGATCGGATCTATAGACGTGATGTAATTCTCAAGATTTCGTGTTCTTGTCCTTCGAAGGATTGATACTAGATCAATGATGATCGACGAGAGTTAGGGCTTTCTTGATGAAACTAGGGTTTCATCATTTAACCCTTGTTCTTTCGTTGATATCATTCACATTCTAGCCTCTAGCAATTTCAAGAAACGATCGTAACTCCCCAATCTCGAGCGATATCAATAAAGAAAGCATCGCAACGAATTGGGTCGTCGATTCTTGAACTTGCTAGGGTTTACAAAACTCGTGGGATTCAAGAATCGATTTAAGATATATTACATCATCATTCTATTGATCGTCTCGACTCCTCGACGAGCGGAGTATTACTCAAACATCACAACAAGAATTACAACTAGAAATTTAGATTGAATCATGATGCAAGAATTTAAAGAAAACAAGATAAAAGAATATCACATTTTATTTATATCAACAATTTGATTACAGTCGCTCAAGAACTACAAGAGGAAGAACTAAATTGTCGACTTGGCTTCGCTCGGCTCCGTGAGTCACGGGTCGGCTTGGACCACTTGCTCTGTTGAAGATCGGCTCGGCTCATAAAAGGTTGCAAGGCTTCTTGCTTGATGGGGTACTCAGGATCTTGGCTTTTGATTGGAATTGGGGTTAGGGTTTCACACAAGCCTTCTCACTAGACTTGTGGAAGAAGAAGATGAAGAAAGAGAGTGAATGGGTCTAGATTGGTACTAGATTTGGCTAAAGATGATTGAATAATTGGATCCCTTCAATAATATTTTACAAATGAGCCTAGGGTCTTATTTATAGATCACCCAAACCCTAAGCCTTGAGAAGTTCCCTCCAAAAGTTTGTTGAAAGACTTCTAGAAGTAGTTAGTTGGCTTAGCTTAGGGTTTAAGCTAGGGTTTAGGGAGAAGTTTCTAGAATACAAGGCTAGTTTAGTGTTGATCCCAAAGCTTGCTGATCTGGCAGAAGTTTCTGGGGCTTTCTGGAATTTGTTGTGTCATTCTGAGCTGTAGGCATACAGGTAAGAGTTTTGGTGCAAAGTTTGGTGGATGACATGGCAAGACGGCCGCGGAACCGTGGCGCAAGCCGGCTTAGGCCGCGGTTTCGCGGCCATTTGGGCTCCTTGGGGCTTCAACTTTCTTGTGTTGACTTTTGATGTCTTCTTCTGTATTTTGTGATATATTGAATTCCTGAATTCCCTTTACATTAATACCAGATTCCAAATCATTGGCGTCATGTTTGATCGGTACCATGTACATTTTGGCCTTTCTTCTGGATTTTCCTGCACAGATCTTAAAACAAGTGTTGCGCAATATAGGGATGATGCGATGCCACGAAATGCGGTCAATTTCCTTTATAGTGCCGGTTTTAGGGTCTAACACATGTAATCTGATATTTTGCGACAGTTTTGCTAATATGTGAAATATGAATACCGTACATTTCTAAATGAGTGCAAATGATAGGGAAATTGCCGTGTTAAAAATACAATATTTTCGATTAATCACATCCCTCCACAATCACATTACGGCTGTCTATAGGATATCAAGAACAGAAAATATAAAAACTAGCTATTACATGTCCATTTGCCACAGTAAAAAGAGTCAAGAAAATGCATAAGCGGAAACGAATTAAATCCAATAAACAACATCTGAAACTTGTCCCAATATGGGCTCACAACAATAAATAAAACTGCGGAAATAAATAACTAAACTAAACATCTCTAAATAACAGTCTTTCAAGTCCTCACTGCTCGGCTTGATGACTAAAGGACTCCTATTCAGCCTGCGATAAAAATAGAGGAACTGGGCCTTGCAAAACCCAGACGTCAGTGCGTCATAACATCAAAGAAACGGTGATAAATAGGATATAACGATATAACTAAACATGAATATAAGTAAATAACATAGATATGAACAGTGAGGTATTTGTATGTATGTGATGTGTGATGTGTAACCTGAAACTGTTCTTCTAGGTTATCTATTCTAGAAGTCTTCGAAATCAATTAATGTAATCCTCATCGTAACCCAACAGTTTATGTCATGTTCATTCCCCACGGGACCACGGTAACAGGATTTATTCCGTAACGCTCGGAAAAATGGCAAATAGGTAATTATTCCGTAACTCCCTGAAAAACGGCAAACGGGTAATTATTCCATAACGTCCGGAAAAACGATAAATATGTAATTATTCCGCAATGCCCGGAAAAACGACAAACATGTAATAATAGCCTTTTGAGTTACGTCTCGATTACATTATTGATTTCCCCTTTACCCTCAGGTTTGTATTCAAGTCAGGTATTGCCAATATGGATCTAATGCCAACACAGGATCAAGCAGGTACAGTTCTCGTCTATGCAGACAACAAATCACGTCCGTCAGGACAACACGTCAATATCGTTGGCATTAGTAACAAGATCCATGTAACAAGTCAAGTAGTGTGTCATGGACATATCATGTGATGTATATGTATCAAATAGATATCCAATGTGAAACTGTAGTCGATATCGGAACACAGTTAATGCATGGATGCACATGTATCTGTCTGTAATAACCCTTTATACGTCCAAGACTACTTATGATGCAAACTAGATAACACGTTGTACTAATATATAGTATAATGATATCAGGATGTTCCGACATGCAATTAGATATGCTATTGTCAGTACGGATACGAACGGATATCGTAAAACTGTAAATCTATAACATTTGTTGTATGATAAAGCACATGTATTTTTTTTATTCATATATAAATAGATTTATTAACATAGCATGTTGCAAGATAAACTTGCCTGGTCGGATCTCACTACGGGGTACGTACGTCATGTTCGACGTCGGATAAACGTCGCGATGCAAACTCACGAGCACGCAGGACTGGACCTGGCTGATCAACGACGTGACTACGCTGGACGACGATGATGACTGGGTCATTCGGATCTTTGGCGACGTGCGCGACTCCGGCGAGACGGCCGGAATAAGCAAGAAAGAAAAGAAAAGAAAGAAAGAACAGAAGAGAAGAGAAGAAGAAGAATAGGGTGTTATGCTCTGGGTTCTGGAGTCAGTGAACAAAGGAGAAATTGACGGCGATGAGGGGCTGGCGTCAACGGTGAAGGGTACGTAGGCAGTGGGTTTTCTCAAGTTGCTGTTGTTTTCGGGAAGAGAAAGGTGTGCAGGGTTGGTACTGGTGGTGTTTTGGATGTCGGGGATCGGAGAAGGAGGTGAGGAGAAGGAGAGGGTGACGACGACGAGGTCGTGGGTCTCCGGCGGTGAGGGGTGCAGGCGTTAGGGTTTGCTGCAGGGTTGGGGTGGTGAGGTGATCGACGGTGAGCTGAGGGTCTCAGGCGAAGGCTTCTTGAGTTGCCATTGCCATGGTCGGGGTTCTCGGGTTCTCGGGTATGGAGAGGGGAGAGGAGGAATTTAAGGTGATGATGATGGCAAGGAGGTGGTGGTGACGAGGTCAGGCACATGCGTAGGTTTGGGTTTTCTGGGTTTGTCACGGGCGAAGGATACGAGGAAGAGAGAGAGCTGGGGTGTTGTGATTATTAGGGTTATATATATATATATATATATATATATATATATATATATAAAGGAGAGGGAGAAACAGTGAGATGAGAGAGAGAGAGAGAGTAGGATACAAGAGAGAAAGATACAGAGTGAAAGAGAGAGAGGCAGGGGGTAGAGAGAGTGCGAGAGAGAGAGGAAATATAATTTAGTTAATTTATATATATTATATATATTTGGTTATATACATTTAGTATTAGTTTAGGTTTTAAAAATATTATAATATATTTTCTAGGTTTAAACCGCTAAAACAAATATACTCCAAAATATACCCGGATCTCTTCTAAAAATCTATTTTTAAAATATGGATAATATACATATCAGCCAAAACCATAATGTGATGTTCGGTTAAATAAAATATATACCCCTAAGAACGGATACACGTAAATATACGTAGCGATCCAAACGAGTCTGTTTTATCAATCTGGATATGAACACGATGTATGGATGCACTCACAAGTTTTGGGGTATGATAACATGCCATGCTGGATATCAAAATGTATTATCTGGCTATTATTTGTATTATGAAGATACCAAATATATTATACATGTATATAGAACTTAGATGTGCACGGATCCTCTGTACCAGTAAATATGTGACGTAATCTTGAATCATAGTGGGTTTCAAGCATGTTCATCGGGTCGGATATTAACCACAGATACCAATGCACTATCCACACCCAAAATCGATAATAAATAAGAAGTTGTTGCAAAATTAGAAAAACCTCAAATAAATATCTTACACATGCACTAGGGTGTTACATTATTCCCAACTACAAAAGAATTTCGTTCTCGAAATTCATGGAACAAGAAAAGACAAGAAAACATGAATCTAAGAAAAGAGGTGTGGAAACTTCTGTCGGATCTCGTCTTCATGTTCCCAAGTTGATTCTACATGCGAACGATTCCCCCATGAAACAAGTACTATAGGGATAACCTTGTTCTTGAGGACCTTGTCTCGTCGATCCACAATCGCTATCGGTCTTTCTTCATATGTTAAGTCCTCCCTTACTGTCAGCTCTGAGTGATCTAGGACTTGCATCTCATCTCAAACATACTTGCAGAGTTGAGATACATGAAACAAGTCATGAACACTCACCAAGGATGGTTGTAAAGCCAATCGATTAGCTACTTCTCCAACGCACTCGATAATATCGAAAGGCCCCACGAATCGAGGACTAAACTAGCCTCGACTAATAAATTGAATCACTCCTCTTGTCGGTGATATCTTCAAGAATACAAGATCACCAATTGCGAACTCCAGGGGTCTTCTTCCTGTATCAGCCCAACTTTTTTATCGATCTTGTGCCGCCTTCATATGGTTTCGGATCACGTTAACTTTCTCCACCGTTTGCACAATATTATTCGGTCCCTACAATCTTCTTTCTCCAACATCGTCCCAATAGACAGGCTAGCGACACTTACGGCCGTATAATACTTCGAATGGAGCCATCTGTACAGTCGCCTGAAAACTGTTATTATAAGAAAACTCCACCAAGTGCAAATGATCCTCCCATGAACCCTTGAAGTCTAACATGCATGCTCTCAACATATCTTCAAGAGTTTGAATCGTTCGTTCAGACTGGACATCTGTCTGAGAATGATAGGCGGTACTAAACTTCAATCGAGTCTCCAAACTTTCCTGTAGACTCCTCCAAAAGTGTGATAAAAATCGGGTAGCACGATCGGAAACGATGCTCACAGGTACTCCATGTAATCTCACAATCTCCTGCATGTATCGTTCTGCTAAAACCTCCATCGACTGACCAACTCGAAACGGTATAAAATGATCTGTATTGATCAATCGATCAACAATCACCCAAACTGCATTGTTGCCCTTTAGACTCCGTGGTAGAGCTGTCACGAAATCTATGGTTATATGTTCCCACTTCCATTTAGGAATCGGAAGTGGTTGTAATAAACCAGCTACCCTTTGGTGTTCAGCCTCGACTTGCTGACACACCAAGCACTTCGATATGTAGCAAGCAATCTCCCTTTTCATGCCTTCCCACAAGAAATGTTGTAGATCATGGTACATATTTGTGCCTCCCGGATGTACGGAATACGCGGAACTATGAGCCTCCTTCATAACTTCTTCACGAATATCTCCTTTCGGCACACATAAACGGCTCACATATCGTAACGAACCATCTTCATGAATTAACAAGTCCGTTCGAAGTCCTGTTTCTACCTATTCTCGAAACTTCTGCAATCTTGGATCGTGCGACTGTGATACTTTAATACTATCAATCAAGGTCGGCTGTACTTGCAACTGCATCAACCGTCTCAAGAAATTTGGTAGTACAATCTCCAACTCAAATCTCTGAATATCATCTATAATCTCCTTCTGTGCAGTCAACATCCGTATTGCTGGCAACCGACTTAGAGCATCCGACACTACATTAACTTTTCCCGGATGGTATTTTAGATCAAGATCATAGTCATCCATCAGCTCTAACCATCTACGATGCCTCATGTTGAGCTCTTTCTGTGTGAACACATACTTTAAGCTCTTGTGATCGGTAAATACTTCTATCTTTTCGCCCAATAAGTAGTGTCTCCAAATCTTCAAAGCGAAAATCACTGCTGCTAGCTCCAAATCTTGAGTAGGGTAGTTCTTCTCATGGGTCTTCAATTGTCTCGACGCGTAGGCTATAATCTTCCCATTCTGTATTAGAACACATCCCAAATCTTTCCCAGATGCGTCGCTGTGAATAACCAACCCTCCGGAACTGTCTGGCATTGTCAAGATAGGAGCGGTGGTCAATTGTTGTTTCAACGCTTCAAAAGTTGACGCACATTTCTCCGTCCATACGAACGGTACCTCCTTTCGTGTTAGCTTGGTCAATGGTTCTGCTATTCGAGCGAAGTTCTCCACAAGCCTTCTATAATATCTGGCAAGCCCAAGAAAACTTCTGATCTCCGCTACAATCTTTGGAATCGGCCAATCATGAACTGCCGCAATCTTTTCAGGGTCAACGGCAATTCCATCTCCGGATATGACATGACCCAAGAACTTCATTTCTTTGAGCCAAAACTCGCACTTTCTCATCGTAGCATATAACCTTTCTTGCCTCAACGTTTGCAGTGCGATCTTCAAGTGTTCTGCATGCTCTTCTTTGCTCCTCGAATAGACCAGAATGTCATCGATAAACACCACTATGAACTGATCCAAATACGGTGAAAAGATTCGGTTCATCAAGTCCATAAATATTTCCGGTGTGTTCATGACTCCAAATGGCATCACTAAGTACTCGTAATGCCCATATCGAGTTCGTAATGTTGTCTTGCAAATGTCTTCGGATTTCACCCGAACTTGATGATATCGGGATCGCAAATCCAGCTTCGAGAATACCCTCGCGCCACTGAGTTGATCAAATAATTCGCCGATGCGAGGGATCAGGTACTTGTTCTTAATAGTTACCCGGTTTAATTCTCGATAATCGATGTATATCCTCCGCGTGCCATCTTTCTTCTTGACTAGAAAAACTGGAGCTCCCTAGGGTGAATTGTTGCTGTGAATACAACCCTTCTTTAGCAATTCGGTAACTTGTTTCTTTACCTTTTCTAGCTCCGCCGGTGCCATTAGATAATAGGCCTTTGAAATCGGCGCTGCTTCAGGAACAAGATCAATCGTGAACTCCACATCTCGTTTTGGCGGTAAACCAGAGATTTCCTCAAACACATCCATAAACTCTCAAAATACTGCTGGCACTTCCTCCTTATCTACTTCCATCGATGAAAGAACGACACTTGTCGGCCGAGGCCTATATTCAACTGGCCTGACAGATCTGCTACCTATTGAAATATAAACTCCAGATGTCCGGAAATCTGGAAAATCACTTTCTTTGCGCTACAATCGATGTGAGCGTGGAAAGTGCCAAGAAAGTCTATTCCCAAGACGACAACATAGTTGCTAGTATCAATCACCAAGAAATCCGCGAATAACTCTCGTCCGCATATAACAATCGAACAATCCTTGCACTCACTACTAGATATAATTTTCCCATTCCCGGTGTGTATATCCCAGCAACTAGATAGGGCCGTGTATGGAATCGAGTATGCACTAATAAACTTGGACGACATAAAGAAATGGGATGCACCTGAATCAAATAATGCCAATGTGGGAAAATTATAAACGAGTAGGATATCTGAAATAACTATGTCTGAAGACTTGGCCTCCTCGGCCGTCAAAGTGAACGCCCATGATTGATTTGGTGGCTTCTGCATATCGCCCGTCAATCGTAGCTTTAAAGGGCAAGCATCGATGGTATGGTTAGATGATCCGCAAACAAGACAGAGTCCAAACCTCCTTCGACATTCTCTCCGGAAATGACCCAGTCGTTGGCAGTAGTCATAAAATACACTTCCTTTCTGATCGGATACCGTGGACTTCTTCATAGGCATAATGATGTTTCCCCAATCAGAGCAAAGCTCTGTTCAAATTTCAAATTTTGAAATGAGGCAACGCTTCATAGCAGCGCCAAGTGCACTGCGCTCTAAGTAGCGCACCATTTGCAAAGCACGTATGCGCTAGCGCTAAGAGCGCTGCGCTATAAATAGTGCACCATGTGCAAAGCACGTGTGCGCTAGCGCTAAATGTGCTGCATTTTAAGCAGCGCACCACGTGCAAAGCCCGCTAGCGCTAAGTGCGCTGCACTCTAAGAAGCGCACCACGTGCAAAGTACGGGTGCGCTAGCGCTGGAAGTAAAAGCTCCCCTCCGTCAGATCAAAGATCTAATAATAATGATAAATCATTGATTGACCAGAATAAAATTCTGTTAAGGAAAAATTCCTCAAAATCTTTCCAAACAAAAAGATTGTGCTCGGTAAATCAGAGCACCGTTGGATCAATGATCCAATGGTGATTAAAAATTACCAAAAACACAGAATAAATTCCGTTTAGAGAAAATTCCCCAATCTTGTTAAAAACAAGAAGATTGTCTTCTGTAAATCAGAAGCCCTTGGATCAAAGATCCAAGGGGGGAAACATTCCCAAATCAATTAAAGAGAAGATCTCTTCAACTGATTGAACAAATCAGCTTGTCCTATATAAAGGCCCCAAGACTTCAAGTCTCAGAGATACAGAAACATAGAGAGGAACCCCCCCATAAACTTTAAGAAATCTCAGAAAGAAGAGCCAAGCTCTCAGAAGAAGAGGATTTTTTTCAAGGTAAAAAAGAACAGAAAGACGAAATGGTCTCATATAAAAAAAAGAAGAAGAAGAATTCACTTCTTCCTTTAAAGATCATAGATCTACAAGACCAAGGTCTTTCACAAAGAGATCAAAAGATCTCATCATAGAATAAAAAGAAGAACATAATTTTTCTCACAGATCATAGATCTATAAGACTAAAGTCTTTTATACAAAGAGATCATGAACATCTCATTATAAAATAAAGGGGGAGAGAATAAGTCAATTCTCTTAGGATCACAGATCCATAAAGGCAAAACCTTTTATCAACATAAGAGATTGACCTTTGTTCTTAGAACCTTAAGACAAAGTCTCTTGTGAACGAGAATTTATTTCTCAGATCATAAAGTTGATCCGATAGCGCTTTGCGCTCTTGGACTAGCGCTCTGCGCTCGTGGATGGGCGCTCAGCGCCAAGCGCACCACGTGCCCCTCACGTGTGCGCAACTTAACAGTTAGCGCTTTACGCTCTTGGACTAGCACTTTGCGCTCATGGACTGGGCGCTCAGTGCCAAGCGCACTACGTACCCCTCACGTGTGCGCCACTTAACAGTTAGCGCTTTGCGCTCTTGGACTAGCGCTTTGCTCTCATGAACTGGCGCTCAGCGCCAAGCGCATCACGTGCTCTTCACGTGTGCGTCACTGAACAAATAGCGCTTTGCGCTCATAAATTACCACAATGCGTTCATAGATCGGCGCTCAGCGCCAAGCGCACCACGTGTCCCTCACGCGTGCACTACTCGGCAGAAGCGCAATACGCTCATTTAAATGGCGCTAGCGCCAAGCGCGCCACGTGTTCCTCACGTGTGTGCTGATAGAATATAAATTGTTCTATCAATATAGCCTTAGAGCTATGATGAATGCTCAGCATTCCATAAAAGACAAAAATTGTCAGAAGCTCAAATCAATGCTCAGTATTGTCAAATGTTTAACATTTTAACTGAGTGGGCCAAGCCAAAATGGCCATAAACATTTTATTCAGATTAACTGAGCCCATATGCTCATAAATCTCAGATCCTAGTCCCAATTGGACTACAGATCCCCCAACCAAAATTGGTTCAAGGGTACATCTCTTTACTCCTCTGATATTTGTCGTTGTAATTCTTCAATATCTTCAGAGAGGTGACGGGTCCCAACAACCATACATTTCATAGACTATGATATCTTTAAACCGGACAGTGGGGTCCTTAAGCCGATGGACTATGATGTCCTTAACCTTGGACTGTGAGGTCCTTAAACCCATGGACTATGATGTCCTTAACCTTGGACTGTGGGGTCCTTAATCCCATGGACTATGATGTCCTTAACCTTAGACCGTAATGTCCTTAAACTAATTATAGACTGCAATGTCCCTAAACTAAAACAATAGAGCCCAAATGCTCTCTTGTTGGATCTAAACGATCCCGTTAAGTTGATCTTAGTCTAAAATTAGACTAACGTATCCTTAACAAACGTTTAAGTTAATCTTAGTCTTAAATGAGACTAACGTATCCTTAAACCCAACCCCAAACCCAAATCTAAGAAGATACGGATTTGGACTAATCCACGCCCTACGGGCGACAACATAAATTAGTCTCCATATACAATCCACGAGCAACCAAAAACAAAACAAACAAACACGATACGAAGTGACCATCTGAACAAGGAGAAAGTGGTTACCGCGATGCGGTAGCGTAATTAACTGCAGGGGCTTACCCCTACAGGGAAGAGCATCCCCACAATCAAAACCCTTCAACGAGGGGGAATTTGATGAAATCTGCTACATCGGCCGCATCCGTTTAAACCTTCGATACATGGTGTCATAAATCAACTTGGCATCTTCGGAGAGGTGGACGGATAGCACCAATTTGCATCTGCCCCCAAATTCAGGCAAGACAAACCTACGCGGTCGCGTCCCTGTATTTGGCGGAGAACAGATTCTGGCACGCCCGGTTGGGACCTCTTCCTCTTTCCACTCCACACTTCGTGTGTCGTGTTCGCGAATGAATCGCGGTTTAATATGGTTGCCCTTGTGTTCGAGGTACTGAGATTTGGTCTTGCTCCGTGCGGAAAGAAGAACATCAATGGCCTCTAACTGCTCCAGCTGCAACTGGAACTCCCGTTCCGCCTCATCTGGAGGTGTAACCTACGGGCTCCAAGCGGCCTCCCTTTTCACAATACCAGTGGAGCGGTAACTCAAGCCACCACTGGGCTATTCTTCGGGACCATTCTCCCACCGATGAGCTTCAATGCCCCTGTACCATTGCAAGAAGCTCAGAAGAAGTCGGTCTTTGATCGGGTTACCACTACTGCGGCCCCTCTTAACGGGTCGCCCAAATCTTAACGGGTCGCCCAAACCAAGCGCCTCGGTGTTCAGTAGACTGGGCCAAAGCTCAGATGGGCTCATGAAAAAGCCCATAATTCTTGAAGAGGTTATCCCAAAGAGGATAGCCATTCCTTCTCCTGAAGTCGCCAAAGCGGCTTCCCCTGCTAAGGGGTCGGTCTTCATAAGACTGGTCGTTTCAGCTCCCACTCCGGGTGAAGTAACCAAGGCCGTTTCCCCTACACGAAAATCAGACTTTTCAATATTGGCCATCCCCTCTCAATGGGCATCGGTCTTTGACAGGCTAACAACGACAACAGCCCCTCATCAAAGCAGGGGGCATGAAGAAGCTCATCCAACAACGGAGGTGATCCCCGCCCCACGACATGCTCGACGTCGCCACTGGAGCCGAGTGAGGAAGGCTGGGGGCAATTCCCCTTCTGGACTGACTCCGCCAGCTCCAATGGTGGAAGTTGATGCTGATGTTTCGACCGGGAACAGCTTTGAACTACTTAACAGGGTGCGCAGGAATTCGCCAACCGCTGTTCTGAAAAGCTCTCCTCCACCTGTGGAGAATGCCCCAAAGACGAAGCTGGAGCAGCCCCCTCAACGGCTGTCCTCTAAAATTTACAAGGTCTGGCGTCAAGTCCAAGACTCAGTGATTGATCAAGATTACTCTCGCCGACCGAAAAAAGGTGAAAGTTCAGCGAGAAGACGACCATCCTGTCAAGCCACAGAAGGCGACGGCTACTTGGGTGCCCACTGCAACGTCTCCCTCAACTTCGACCGCTCACAAGAGGAGAAGGCCGGAGAAAATCCCTGCGTCTGCAACGAGTCGCAAGACTACTGAACCCAAACACCCTAAGGCTAGGGGTATGGTGGTGCATACCGTCTATATGGCATCTGGAAAAGAGGATAGCCGCATCTCTATAGGTCATCGACCGCTCACGCGATCAATGACTAAGGCTCACGAGAAATAACAGCAAAAGCTCCAAGAGATGCTAACATCTATGGCCGCACTTACGGGTCCGAAAGCAAGCCCAGAGACATCCTCGGAGCAGCGCCGTGAGCAGGAAACTGATACCGAATTCCTTCGGAGAATGCTTGAGAAGAAGGACAGAGAGGCCGTGGAACTAGCGGCCAATATAAAAACAAATGGCCTTTCTATTCCAAGATATGGTGGGCATGATGATCCAGCCGGACCCTCCAGCCGAAGACCCTCCAGTAATAATTGAAGATGATAGAGGAGAGACATCAAATCATCTATCGGCTCTGTCAGCAGCTAAGGAGGAGACCATCTCCAAAGCCATGCTCGATGATTATATAGATCAACAGATACGAGCTCATCAAGAGAATGAAGCGGCTGGCCAAGTCATCAGAAATGGATGGCCCTATCCGGGTTGGTATGATCAAATAAGGTACCCGCCAGGATACACGATTCCTAAATTCCATGTGTACAACGGGACAGGCAATCCCCATCAACATGTCGCTTAGTTCAGGGCTCTCTGCGGCAACACTGGAGGGGATGATAAGCTACTGCTTCGCCAATTCGTTGGCAGCTTGTCGGAGACAGCATTCGAGTAGTATTCCGAACTCCCAAATGACTTGTCAAGATATTTGCAGAGATGGAGTTGCTATTCACCCAGCGTTTTGCAAGCGCTAGCGAACGAACCCAAATCACGACATTGATCAATTCCAGGGTGATACCTGGAGAAACATGGGTTCAGTATGCAATACGGTGGCGGAATCTATGGTTGAAGTGCGAGCAGCGCATTGAAGAAGCGCCTGCGGTAGGCATGTTTGTGGGTACTCTTGACCCTCGAGCGACCATTTCCTAATTTATGATGTTTTTCAAGACGAATACTTTCCAGGCCTTGATTGACAAGCTGGCCCAAATGGACCAGATGGGCCACAGACCTTCCTTTTCGAAGCCAGAGTCGCGGAATGAAAAAGGGAAAGCGACCTTCATCGCCAATGCTCAACAGCAGCCCAGTGGTCCAAACCTAACTGATCGCCAAGACGAGAGACGGCGATTCTATAATGAGAAAATGAAGCGCCCTTATTTGTTTCCCCAGGACGAAACAAGGAGATTGTTCGAGCTGGCGGTGCGCAACAAGCTCATCAACTTGCCGGATCCAAAACGCCCATTGCAACCCGGTGACGCTAATAATTTCAATTATTGCCTCTATCACCAAGCGATAGGCCATCCAATTAAAGATTGCTTCGTCTTTAAAGGCTGGATTGATGACCAATACCAACAGGGCAAATTCGCACTGTCCAAGTATTGGAAAGTAAGCCCGCCTCAACCACACGCTCTTAAAAGGGGGACACACCGGGGGCATCGTGCTCTTTTGTAGAAGAAGCTCCATGGGAGGTCGTCCTTTCAACCAAGACGAAAAGAATGCTGAAGGATCTCCAAACATGCCCAGTAATCAGATGGAAAAATCAGCTAGAACCTGAGATCATCGAGGGAATGCTAAAGCCCGCGTCCAACTCCAAAAATTGGTGGTGATAGTCAAAGCGCCGACACCCAGCCGTCAAAGTCTTCGAAGAAGAAGAAGAAGACCAAAAAGCCCGTGAAGCCTGGTGACAAGCACATGGACCTGTAAAAGTATATTAACGCGCTGGAAGAATATAACCAGAAGGCGCGAACCCCAGTCACACTCCAAGAATTTCTCAGCCACGTCCTTGAGGACGGAGATGATGACAATGGAGAAGACTCGTCGAATGAGCCTGAAGATTATGTGGAAAGCTGCCATGTGATCTCTTACTCGTCGATAGACGATGAAGAAGCTCCTGACACCGAGAAACTGGGGGCAGATCCCGAATCGGAGCTCCTAGGACCGTCAGACGAGATGATTGATGCATTCCTGAATGAAGCTCTTCTAAAAAGTAAGGCTGATCGAGAGCGCGAAATGGCCATATTTGTGTCACGCCCCGCTTCCCAGAGTGCGCTAAGATCGGCACGTGATAGAGCCAACCATGCTACCTGTGGTTAGGAAATATTCCTCCACAGTCACATTACGGCTGTCTGTAAGATATCAAGAACAATAGAAATAAAATAAACTATCCAGTACATGTCCATATGCCAGAATAAACGAGTCAAGAAATAATATGCGGAAGCAATAAATCCAATAAACAATAACATCTGGAAAGTGCGTCGCAAATACGGGCTCACATCAGGAAATGAAAATGCTAAAAGAAAACTAAACTAAACTAAAAACCAAATTGCTCCTCACTGTTCGGACCTGTCGACTGAAGTACTCCTGGTCGGCCTGCAAAAGAGATAAAGGATCTGGGCCATGCAAAACCCAGACGTCAGTGCGTCATAATATCAAACAATAAAATATAATCAGGAGGTAACAAGATATGCAGGCATGAGTATAAACAGTAATGAGTGTATAACAGTAACGCGAATATGGAACAGTGAAGTGTATGTGCATGCGGTGAGTAATCTATGCTACTGGGTTAATTACTCTCAAGTCTTTGAAATCAATTTAATGAATCGTCGATGTAACTCAATAGTATCTCGTGCGTGCCCGGGACCACGGTCCAGATTCTCGGGCCGAAATCTGAGACATGCCGCTAGGCATTAAACAGGAAACATGTACAGATGAATGATGTCAGCAGCATCATCCCGGGGCTGGCCTAGCTCGTAAAACTGATCAGTATAAGCATAGAACTGTTGAGTTACAAGTTAGGTTTCATCATTGATTTCCCCTTACCACCAAGTTATGTGTTCAAGTCAGGTATTTATAAATCTGGAGCTAATACCAATACAGGATCAAGCAGGTACATGTTTGTCTAAAATAGACAACAGGATATGTCCATCAAGACAATATGTTAAGATTGTCGGCATTAGAAACAAGATCAGGTAACAGGTCAAGCAGTGGTGTATCAGATCATGACAGTTAGTGCACAGGTATCAAACGGATGCTCAAGTGTTTATCAGGGTTCATATCTACAACTCCATGACTACGTAGGATGCACATTATCAAGCATGGGGTGCTAATACAACAGTAACATGAAATAATATGACATGGCATGCAGCTAGATATATAATTAATGATATGGATGCGTACGGGTATCGAAAAACTGTAAAACAGTAACATGGATGTACAATGCAGTCAACATGTGATATTTTTATTCATATGGATGGAAAATATATATCATAGCATGTGGCAAGATAAACTTGCATGCAACTATATATGTAATAAATTGTACGGATGCAAACGGACATCGTAAAACAGTAAGACGGTAACAGGGGATGCACAATGCACTAAACATGTAATATTATTATTAATATGGTTGCAAAATATGTATCATAGCATGTAGCAAGGTAAACTTGTCTCGATCGAATCACGCGACGGATACGCACGGCACGTCCGACGTCGGTAAATCATCGCAACGCACACGCGGCACGCAGGACGGGTCCAAGCAAGGCAAGAGGATGATCACACAGGCAAGGTACGTTCACTGGATCCCTCGGATCGTCAGCGACGAGCACGGCTCCGGTGGTGATCACCGGAATCAAGAAACAAGATCAAGAAAAAGAAAGAAGAAAGAAGAAGAAGAAGTAAGAAGAAGAGGCTGTGTATTAAATAAGGAAAGAAAAAATAAATAAATAAAATATATATAAATATATATATGTAGAGGAGAGAGAGAGAGAGAAACGGGTTGTTAGTTTGTTAGGAAATTAGTTTAGATTTAAAGTTAAAGAATCTTTAATTAGTTAACTAAATTTTAATTTGTATCAGTTTATAAAATTAATATTATTGTTCCCCTCCGAAAGGCGGCGCACAAGACTGCGAAGTCTTGGCACTGAAATTCGGGGCAGATGCTATTTTGGTTTTATCCGTCCACCTCTCCGAAGATACCAAGTTGATTTATGGCACCGTGTATCGGAGGTTTAGACGGATGCGGCCGATGTAGCAGACTTCGTCAGATTCCCCCTCGCTTGAGGGGTTTTTTTATTGTAGGGACGCTCTTCCCTGCAGGCGCAAGCCCCTGCAGTTAATTACGTTACCACATCACGGTAACCACTTTCTCCTTCTCTAGAATTTCACTTCATGTCGTGGGTGTTTGTTTTGTTTGTGGTTGCCCGTAGATTGTATACGGAGACTAAGTGATGCCGTCGCCCGTAGGACGTGGATTAGTCCAAATCCGTATTTACTTAGATTTGGTTTTGGGGTTTTGGTTGAGGATACGTTAGCCGTATTTGAGGCTAAGAGCAACTCAAACGTTTGTTAAGGATATGTTAGTCCAGTTTGAGACTAAGACCAACTTAACTGGATCGTTTAGATCCGACAAAAGAGCAATTGGGGGCTCTATTGTTCCAGTTTAGGGACATGGTGGTCCATTGCCAATTTAGGGACGTGGTGGTCCATTGCCAGTTTAGGGACGTGGTGGTCTATGTTCCAGTTTAAGGACATGGGGGTCCATGTTCTAGTTTAGGGACATGGGGGTCCATGTCAATGTGTGGTTGTCGGGACCCGTCACCTCTCTGACGACGTTGAAGGATTACAACGATAGGTGTCAGAGGAGTTCGGAGATGTACCCTTGAACCGGATGCGAATTGATTTAAGAGAGCAGTCGTGCTCAGTCAATTTAATTTGAGGACTTACGGCCATAATTGGGCTAAGTCCAGTTGAAGATGTTCAACATTTTATTTATCTTTGGCCTATTAGGCCAGTGCTAGGGCTTTGCCCCTGTTTAATAATGCACTGCATTTTCTTTCGGCCTGCTAAGCCTTTTTTTATTTGGGCTCTGTCCCTTTTAAATGATGCGCAGCATCTGTTTTTGTTTGGGCTCTGTCCATCTTTAAAATAATGCATAGCATTTTATTTGGCCAGTTAGGCCTTTTTTAATTGGGCTTGGCCCTTCTGTAAGTAATGCAGTGCATTAATCAAACTGACAGTGACCATGTGGCTTGTCAGGCGTTTTGCGCCAATTATTGAGCGCAAGCGCATGTGGAGGTGACACGTGTCACGCTCTGGTGAGCGCAAGCGCAACAGCGCAGTGCGCTGCGTCAATGCGCTGCGCTATTGCGCTGCTGACACGTGGCGTGCTCTGGTGAGTTGCGCCAACTTCAGAAAGCAATGCTCTATTTTGAAAGCGCAGATACAAGTGCAAGGCACTGTTTTAATATCTTGATCCAATTTTTGATTCAAGAAAAGAATCTTTAAGATTCCAGAACCAATGGTTCATCAAAGGCAATGCCTTTTTTTATTATTATATTTTTATTTTAAGATCTTTGATCTTGTTCTTAGATCAATGATCTTTTCGGAAGAAATTCTTCTTTCTCTCTCTTTTTTTTTATAAAGGTTTTACCTTCTTTCTTTTCTTTGAATTTTTTCTCAAAATTCTTTGGAGGAGTTCTCTCTCTGTTTTCTGAGTTTCTGTCTCTCTATTCTGTGTGTTTTAGAATTGGGGTCTAGGGGCCTTTATATAGTTCTCATTAATTTGTTAAATTTGTTAAAGAGATCATTTTCTGAGTGATTTGGGGATTTTTCCCCACCGTTGGATCTTTGATCCAAGGGCTTCTGTTTTACAGAAGACAATTTTCTTGTTTTAACAAGAACAGAAAGATCTTACTGGAATTTTAATTCTGTTTGGCGCAAACGCATCTGTGCTTGACACGTGTCGCGCAACGCAGAGCGCAGCGCAACTGCGCTGCCATGTGTCGCGCAGTGCAGAGCGCAAGCTGCTTGAAGCGTTGCTTCTTTAATTTTATTTTAAATAGAGCTTTGCTCTAATTGGTTGCGCTGCCTCTGCGCTGGCGTGTCTGATTTTGACACGTGGCGCGCAAGGAATCTGAAGCATTACTTTTAATTTTCACTTTAATTTTCAAAGCAGAGCTTTGCTCTAATTGGGAGAAACAGAAGCGTTGCTTATTTTTCCGCCTTGGAATTTGAACAGAGCTTTTCTCTGATTGGGGTAAACAAACGCCCTCCCACCGTTGCGCTTACATGGCTCCAAATGTGAGCGCAGCGGTAGCAGAATTCCAACCGTTGCGCCAACTTTTGGAAGTTGAAAGGGTTCTTATTGCTTATAAATAGGACCTTTGATCTCTTAGATGATTTTCATCTCTTCATAAGAATTTTTATTCAGAGTCTTGCTCTCATGTTTAAGCATTTTTAAGAGTTCAGATTCTAGAGAATCTTTAGGTAAAAATTAAAGTAGATTAAATTAATTTTTAAGAGCCTTGCTCTCAATAGATCCCTGATCTAAAGAAAACCCATTTAGGGTTTCACTTAGCAGAGCTTTGCTCTAAAGGGATCTAGAGAGAACTAAAGAGAACTCTATTAGAGTTCCATCAATAGAGCACTGATCTTCTGAAAGGATTTTATTTATAACTTCTTGATTCATTAATGGAGCTTTGCTCCTTTTAAATCATATAACAGAACTCTTAAGAGTTGCTAATTTTGTCGATTTTCTTTTATAGGAGTGATGGAATCCCACATGTAAGATCTCGACGAGGTCATCTCTTACGGGGACATCCGCCGACTCGGCCGTTCTCAAAATCAAGAATTCACGAACGCGGAGTGCGCCGAAATCATAAGCCGCTTCGACGCATATAACGGTCAACTGCTTCCACGACGTTCCTCTCTCCTGAAGCTTATCATAGGAGCCATCTGGGAAGCGCTTCCCTTATTCTGTACCGGTGTGCCGCTTAGGGCGTTGGATGCCGGGGAGGATAAGGTGCACTCGGTGTACCTGATGAACTTAATCTCGAAGAGACGGCAAGACAATTTTGTCGATCTCCTACACCAGTCCTTCCAACAGTCCGCCATACTCGCTGCTTATCGGAGGGAGGAGGACATCAGTGGGGACCCCGATGCTCGTGCTCGCGAAAGAAAGCACACTAGGACGGTTCGCCAGGCTTGGAAAGTCTTAGATAAGGTTACTTTCGAGTTCCTCAATCCATGTCCTGGGTCCGAGGTTATACCGTTGTAAACATTTAAATAATGCCTTTGTTTATTTCTTTATGATTGTAAGAACCCTTTGCAATATGAATGGAAATTTCTATTTCAGCTTGTCTTATTTCTCGTTCTGAGTCTTTTGCACATGCATGAATGAATGTGTCTCGAATGCTTGATCAAATGTACATTGGATGTTCTTTCTGTCGCTTTCTTCTCTTTTTTATTATCAGTATGCTGCCTTAGTAAATATGGTTGACAGATAATAGAGCGAGCATCCTGTCTTGGCTTCTTCAAGAGGTAGCGATGGCTTAGGCCGCAGGTTCAGATCTGCTGTCTAAGACTTTTCAACTTTATAAGCCGTGAGGGTCTCATAAAGCCTTTTCTCCCTACGGATCGAGAAGATCTCGCAGGTGTATTTTCTTCTTAAGAATCGTGAGGATTCCTAAGTGTGTTTTCTCTTAGAAGTCGTAAGGATCCTATAAGAGAATTTTCCCTCTTATGAGTCGAGAGGACTCGTAAGCGGTTGTTTCCCTCCTTGTCGAGATTCGACTTTGGAGAGTGAGACCCGTGGATAGTATGCAAGAGACCGTTTTGGGCCGACTTGCAGGATCCCAGTACTTAGGAAACAGGTTTTTTAATCCCCGCTGCCTAAGGCTTTGCCTCATGAGTCGAAATGAATCGAGCATTTCTCGCAAGGATGTCCTAACGTCACAGTTAACCTCTGCTCTTTACGACAGAAGTCCGTTAGGGTCTGTGGTACTTAGGGTTTTGGCCGTCGTACCATCGCATCAGCTGATATATTCCTCGATAGGCAATCGTGCTATTCGAGTAGCCCTGCGACTGCCGTGTCTCTGATCCCTTCGGGGGCTGGACAAGACGTCTTCAAGCAATCCTCCTTGGCAGTTTGACCGTCGGAAGAGCAAGCGTTAGGAATTTTCCCATGCCGCTTTTTACTTGAGGTTAGGCTCATTTTGGAGAGCCCCGATGAGTCATAACCACTCCGTGCTGGTGTGGGATGATCTCCGATAGCCTTTTAGGCTTTATATGACTTGCCGTCAAGACCCTGAAGCTAGGAATTTGGCCTTTGCTTCGTTTGCTGGCATTGCGTCCTCTATATCGAGACGAATGTCGCGGTTGTCTCTAGGTTGTTGGTGAACCGTCGAGATTTGGAACTAGGGACTTTGCCATGGCTTCGTAGTCTTATTGTCGCGCTTGAATCCTGTTGGAGGAAGAACGATGTTGTTGACATCTCGTCTGCTGTATCGAGACGATCGTCGAGGTGGTGACCATTCCGCGTTAGTACAAGATGATCTCCGATTGTCTTTCAGGCTTTATATGACTTGCCGTTAAGACCCTGAAGCTAGGAATTTGGCCTTCGCTTCGTTTGCTGGCATTGCGTCCTCTATATCGAGACGAATGTCGCGGTTGTCTCTAGCTTGTTGGTGAACCGTCGAGGTTTGGAACTAGGGACTTTGCCATGGCTCCGCTGTTTAATGATGTTGCGTCTGCTGTGTCGAGACGAACGTCGAGATGGTGACCATTCCGCACTGGTGTGAGATGATCTTCGGTTGTCTTTCAGGCTTTATATGACTTGCCGTTAAGATCCTGAAGCTAGGAATTTGGCCTTCGCTTCATTTGCTTTGGTGCGTCCGAATCCTATTGGAGAAAAGATGCTGTGGTGACATTTCGTCTGTTGTGACGAGACGAATGCTGAGGTAGTGATTACTCCGCGCTGGTGCGAGATAACCTCCAATGGTCTTTCCGGTTTTATATGAGTTACCGTCAAGACCCTGAAGCTAAGAGTTTGGCCTTCGCTTCGTTTGCTTGCATTGCGTCCTCTATATCGAGACGAATGTAGTGGTGGAGCTGGGATTTTGCCGTCACTCTACTTTGTTTCGACCACGAGGTCTTTTGTTGGCGTTGTATCTGCATCTTGCTGGACTGCGAAGAAACGTCGTTGTTGACATCCCGTCTGCTGTATCGAGACGAATATTGAGGTGAAGCTGGGATTTTGCCATCGCTTCGCTTTGTTTCGACCGCGAGTTCTTTTGTTGGCGTTGTATCTGCATCTTGCTGGACTACGAAGGAACGCCTTTGTTGATTCTTAGGCCGTAGATATTGCCGTTAAGATTTGGGACCAGGGACTTGCCGTGGCTCCGTTTCATTATGACTCTGAGGTCGGTTGTTGACGTCATGTCTGCATCTGGTTGGAGTGCGGAGAAACGCCGTTAGCGATCTCTAAATTGTCGATATTGACGTCGAGGCCATGAAGCTAGGGATCTTCTTTTGCTCCGTTTGTTGACATCGTGTCTGCAATATTGCGGCAAATGTCGAGGTTGTCTCTAGGTTGTCTATGAACCGTCGAGATTTGGCTTCGCTTTCTGATGGAGCCTGTTGGGAAGGTATAGTTCCTTCTTTGTTTGTGCCCCTGGACTGTATACAGGGATCGATATGATCTCACCTGTAGGGCAAAAGTTTCTTTCATTTTTTTATATTATTATTTTATTTCCGGGATGCTCTATCATTTCAGCTTTTATATCGCGAAGGTCACGATTGCCCAATCATTTCGGCTATTTTTCGCGGTGCCCAATCATTTCGGCTATTTATTTTATTTTCACTCGCTGCTTTTTATTGCGAGTTGCCCAATCATTTCGGCTATTTTACATGCATACACATTTTTTTTACTTGCTGATTTTTATTTGCAAGTTGCCCCATCATTTCGGCTATTTCGTATGCATGTATGGCTTGCTGATCTTTCTATCACGAGCGTGGAACTTGGAATCTGATGCCAATCTTAGCATCAGCATCGCTACAACTGGAATATTGCCAGGAGCGAATCATCATTTGCCATGAAAGGACTTGGAACTTGATACCGGTTTAGGCATCAACATCGCTACAACTGGGATATTGCCAGGAGCGAATCATCATTTGCCAAGAAAGGACTCGGAATTTGATACCGGTTTAGGCATCAGTATCGCTACAACTAGGATATTGCCAGGAGCGAATCATCATTTGCCATGAAAGGACTCGGAATTTGATACCGGTTTAGGCATCAACATCGCTACAACTGGGATATTGCCAGGAGCGAATCATCATTTACCTCTGTCGATGTTGAACAAAGGTGGCTTTGCGAACAGGGTTAGGATCCCGTCGACTAAGGCTTTTGACTTCATGAGCCGTAAGGGTCTCATAAAGGTATTTCTCCCTACAAGTCGTGAGGATCTCGTAGGTGTGTTTTCTCCTTAGGGATCGTGAGGATTCCTAAGTGTATGTTCCCCTGTAAGTCGTAAGGATCTTACAAAAGGGTTTTCTCCTTATCAGTCGAGAGGACTTATAAGGGTTGTTCACCATATGGACATATCCCTAGCCATGGGTGGGACTTGGTTAGGGAAATGTTTATTCGCGCCCGTGGATTGTATATAAGGGTCAGTATTGAACCACTTGTAGAGCAATATCGAAGATTGTGGGAGTTGCTTAAGAACAGGTTCAGGTCCCTGTAACTTAAGACTTTCAAATCTTATGAGCCGTGAGGGTCCCATAAGAGAGTTCTCCTTACGAGTCGTGAGGATCTCGCAAGTGTAATTTCTCCTTAGGAATCGTGAGGATTCCTAAGTGTGTTGCTTTCCTGTGAATCGTAAGGTTCTCACGCGGGTGGTTTCTCCTTACAAGGTCGAGAGGACCTTGCAGGTGTATTTTAACGAGGTTGCGCCCTTTCGGGTTTTCACAAACACTCGCCAGTAGTCCTGCTGTTTTTACTCACGGAGCCCTTTTGGGTTTTCATCCGTGCCCATTTTGCTTATGGACATACCGTTTTTTTAATTCTTTTTTTTTGTTTTTGTTTTTAACGAGGTCGCGCCCTTTCGGGTTTTCACGAACACTCGCCGGTAGCCCTGCTGTTTTTACTCACGGAGCCCTTTCGGGTTTTCATCCGTGCCCATTTCGCTTATGGACATACCGTTTTTTTATTATTATTTTTTTTATTCTTTATATTTTTTTATCTCGTCAGCCTGAGGATGCTGCGGTAGTAGTTTAAAGACGTTTCGGTCGTCAACTAGTTTTAGGACGTAGTGGTCCGTCATTAGTTTAAGAACGTTTCGGTCCATCTGCAAGTTTTAGGACATTTCGGTCCATCATTAGTTTAAGGACGTTTCGGTCCGCCGTCGCCGTATTTGAGGCGAATCTCTAGTTTACTGAATTTTCAGTCTATGGGGCTTTCCCTATGAATGAGCATGACGCCCCCGGCATATCCATCTTTTTCGAAGCATGCGGTTGTGGCGGGCTCACCTTCCAGTTTTCGGACAACACGAACTTGCCCTGTCGGTATTGATCTTCGATCCATCCTTTAAAGACGAAGCAATTCTCGATCAGGTGACTTACCGTTTGGTGGTAAGGATAATAATTGGGATCGTTGACATCGCCTGGCTGCAACGGGCGTTTTGGACTCGGCAGATTGATGAGTCTGTCGTGCACTGCCAGCTCGATCAGTCTCTTTGTTTTATTTTGAGGAAACGAGTAAGGACGTCCTAGCCTCTCCTCGAGAGATATGCGTGGACGCACATTGTTTCGACGAACCACCGGTCTAGGGCCACTCGATTGTTGTTGAGTGTTGGCGACGGAGGTCATTTTTCCCTTTCCTTTATCCTTTTTGTTCGGTCCGTTGTTTGTGGGTCCGAGATTCTCTCCGGATATCGTGCAATTGAGCGGCTGAATGTTCTCGCAACTCCTCAATCTTTCAGAGATGGACTTTTTGAAGAGAGGGTCGAGGGCTACTTTTTCGTCGGAATTATTCCCGAAGGTGAGCACTCGTGATCCCTCGGGATCATCCCTATGACAATTGCCGGCAACTCTTTTATGCTCATCTGTCGGATTTTTTCGCTATCTACGAGCTTCCCGTATTGTCTTGTTGAAGTGTTGCTTTTGAGCGACATACCCTTGCCACCAACACTTAAAGGAGTTGCAGTCTTCGGTAGGATGTATGATCTTCTGATGATATAAGCAGAAGTTAGGATGCATCTCTACTCTACCGAGAGTATTTTCTTCAGAGGGTGGTAGCTTCATTCCCACTGATAGGGCTTTAGCAAACCTTTTCCTCGTCTTGAATTTGTTTTTATCCGCAGCGGATGACTTTTGATTTGACGGAAGTGCCTCGACTCTTTGGTCTAGTCGGCGGTGTTTGGCTCCTTCCAGTATGGTCATCTCACATTCTTGATTGGCTTTAACTTGTAGACGAATCTCATTCAGGAAGGCATCGATCATCTCGTCTGACGGCCGCAGAATTTCTGGTTCAGGGTCCGCCCTCGGTTTCTTGGCGCAAGGAGCCTCTTTATCATCCACTAATGAGTGAGAGATCACATGACAACTCGCTACGTAGTCTTCGGATTCATCTGATGAGTCTTCTCCATCGTTTTCATCCTCAACAAAAGAACAAGCTGCCCCCGGCGTGTCCGTCTTCTTTGGAGTGTGCGGCTGTGGTGGGTTTACTTTCCACTTTTCAGACAGCGCGAACTTGCCTTGTAGGTACTGGTCTTCAATCCAGTTTTTTAAAACGTAGCAATCCTCAATAGGATGACTTACCATTTGGTGGTAAGGGCAATAATTGGGATTGTTGAGATCGTCTGGCTGCAACAGACGTTTTGGACTCGGCAGATTGATGAGTCTGTTGCGCACTGCTAGCTCGAACAGTCTTCCTGTTTTATTCTGAGGAAACGAGTAAGGACGTCCCAGTCTCTCCTCGAGGGATGGGGGTGGACGCACGTCGTTTTGGCGAACAACTGGCTTTGAGTTGCTCGGCTATTGTTGAGTATTGGCAACAACGATCGCTTTCCCTTTCTCAGTTCGAGAGTTTGGCTTTGGAGGAGACGGTTTATGTCCCATCTGATCCATTTGGGCCAACTTGTCGATCAAGGCCTGGGACGTAGTTGGCTTGAAGAACATCATGAATTGCGAGATGGTCGCTTGCAGATCAAGAGTGCCCACGAACATGCCCATCGCTGGCTTTTCTTTGATGCGTTGTTCGCATTTCGACCACAGATTCCGCCATCGTGTTGCGTATTGAACCCACGTTTCGCCTGGCCATATCCTGGCGTTGATCAGTGCTGTTATCGGGGTGAGTTCACTAGCACTCGCGAATCTTTGTGTAAACAGTAACTCCATCTCCGTAAATGTTTTGACAGAGTCATTAGGTAGATCCGAATACCATTCAAAGGCTGTTTCTGCTAAGCTGCCGACGAACTGGCGAAGCAGCAGTTTGTCGTCGCCTCCAGTGTTGCCGCATAAGGCCCTGAATTGAGCAACATGCTGATGTGGATTCCCTGTCCCTTTATATACGTGGAACTTAGGGATCGTATATCCCGGCGGGTAACTAATCTGGTCATACCAGCCCGGATAGGGCCGTCCAGTTTTAATAATTTGCCCAGCCGCTTCACTCGCCTGATGAGCTCGTATTTGCTGAGCTATATAGTCATCCAGTGCGGCCTTGGAAATGGTTTCTTCCTTGGCTGCTGAAAGAGCCAGAGGTGGATTAGATGTCTCCCCTCTATCGTCTTCAATAATGATCGGAGGGTCTTCAGCTGGAGGGTCCGGCTGTAACATCATCCCTATCATATCTTGGAAGAGGAGCGCCATCCGTCTTATGTTAGCCGCTTGCTCTGCGGCTTCTTTGTCCTTCTTTTCAAGGACTCTGCGTAGGAAGTCAGCGTCAGTTTCTTGTTCATGACGCTGTTCTGACGATGCCTCCGAGCTTTCTTTTGGCCCGGTAAGTGCGGCCATTGCAGTCATCATTTCCTGAAGCTTCTGTTGCTGCTCCTGGGCTTTGGTCACGGATCGGGTAAGCAGCCGGTGACCCGTCGAAGCACGGCTATCCTCCTTCCCGGATGCCATATAAACAGTATGCACCGCTATGCCCCCAGACTTGGGGCGTTTGTGCTCCGCGCTTTTACAGTTCGCCATGTTCACAGGGGCCTTTTGCGGCCTCCTTTTCTTTTGAGTGATTGACGTTGAGGGAGCAGTCGCAGTGGGCATCCACGTAGCTGTTGCTTTTTGTGGCTTGACGGAGTAATCCTTCTCCTGCTGAACCTTTATCTTTTTCTGTCGGCGGAGATAGTCTTGATCCATCACGGAGTCTTGAACTTGACTCCAGACTTTGTAAATTTCAGAGGACAGCCGTTGAGGAGGTTGCTCCAGCTTCTTCTTTGTACAGTAAAACCTCTATACAGTAATATCCTTGGGACCGGGGAAAAATATTACTATAGGGGGGTTATTCTTAAGTAGAGTTTTATATATAAAAATTAGATTTTTTTTTGAAAAAATAGTAGTCAAAATTCTTAGACCTTCAAAATTCATATAGACCTTCAAACTTATTAACAAGTCAAAATTCTTAGACCTTCAAAATTCATATAGACCTTCAAACTTATTAACAAGTCAAAGTACTTTATGTCATCTTAAGTTCAATTGTGTAGTTAAGTAATTTATGTCATCTTAAGTTCAATTGTAATAGCCAAGTAATTTTATGTATTTTTTATATATATAAAAAATTATTTAAAATTTAATGCCAATTTATTACTATATAGAGGTAAATTAGTACAGGCGGGACTTGGAAAAAGTATGGAATATCACACTGTGGAGGTTATTCTTATTTATAACTGGTCCCGAGTCGGGACCGGGACTTTTTATCACTATAGGGAGGTTATTCCTATATAGAGTATTCCTATACGGAGGTTTTACTGTAGCATTCTTTACAGTTGAAGGAGTTCTCTTCAGCACTGCAGTAGAAGAGTTTCTACGCACCTTGTTGAGCAGTTCAAAGCTGTTCTCGGTTGGAACAGCAGGATCGATCCCCACCATTGGAGCTAGCGGAGTTATCCCAAAGGGGGAGTTGCCCCCAGCCTTCCTTACTCGGCGCCAGTGGCGACGTCGAACGTGTAGTGTGGATGGAGTTGTTTCAGCCGTAGGGGTGACTTCATCGTGCCCCTTTTGGGCAGGGGAAGCAGCTTTGAAGACCTCGCCTGGAGCAGAAACCGGAAGGGCCAGCCTTTTAAAAACTGACTTCTTGGAAGGAGGAGCCTTTCCAATAATTTCATCCGCTTGAGCCGGGATGGCTATCCGCTTTGGGATGTCAACTTCGGGTGTCGCGGGCTTGTAAACGCTCTGGCCCGGTCTGTTGAAAACTGAGGTATTGAAGTTGGGCGACCCGTTAAAAGGGGCCGCGGCAGTGGTAAGTCGATCAAAGACCGACTTCTTTGGGGCTTCTTGCAACGTCATTGGGGCATTGAAGCTCATCGGTAGGAGCATGGTCCCGAAGAATAGTCCAGTGGTGGCTTGAGTTACTTGCTCCACTGGCATCTTGAAAAGGGAGGCCGCTTGGGGCCCATAAGTCACTCCTCCCGCAAGGACCGAGCGAGAGTTGCAGTTGCAGGCGGTGCAGTTTGAAGCCATTGATCTTCTGTTTTCTGCAAGGAGCAAGACACCAAATCTTAGTATCTCGAATCCACAGGAAACCACAGCAAACCGCGATTCGTTCGCGAACACGACACATGAAGTATGGAGTGGAAAGAGGAAAATGTCCCACCGGGCGTGCCAGAATCTGTTCCCCTCCGAAAGGCGGCGCATAAGACTGTGAAGTCTTGGCACTGAGATTCGGGGCAGATGCTATTTTGGTTTTATCCGTCCACCTCTCCGAAGATGCCAAGTTGATTTATGGCACCGTGTATCGGAGGTTTAGACGGATGCGGCCGATGTAGCAGACTTTGTCAGATTTCCCCTCGCTTGAGGGGTTTTTGATTGTGGGGACGCTCTTCCCTGCAGGCGCAAGCTCCTGCAGTTAATTACGTTACCACATCGCGGTAACCACTTTCTCCTTCTCCAGAATTTCACTTCATGTCGTGGGTGTTTGTTTTGTTTTTGGTTGCTCGTGGATTGTATACGGAGACTAAGTGATGCCGTCGCCCGTAGGATGTGGATTAGTCCAAATCCGTATTTACTTAGATTTTGTTTTTGGGTTTTGGTTTGAGGATACGTTAGCCGTATTTGAGGCTAAGATAAACTCAAACGTTTGTTAAGGATACGTTAGTCTAGTTTGAGGCTAAGATCAACTTAACTGGATCGTTTAGATCCGACAAAAGAGCATTTGGGGGCTCTATTGTTCCAGTTTAGGGACATAGTGGTCCATTGCCAGTTTAGGGACGTGGTGGTCCATTGCCAGTTTAGGGACGTGGTGGTCCATGTTCCAGTTTAGGGACATGGGGGTCCATGTCAATGTATGGTTGTCGAGACCCGTTACCTATCCGACGTCGTTGAAGGATTACAACGATAGGTGTCAGAGGAGTTCGGAGATGTACCCTTGAACCGGATGTGAATTGATTTAAGAGAGCAGTCGTGCTCAGTCAATTTAATTTGAGGACTTACGGCCATGAGTGGGCTAAGTCCAGTTGAAGATGTTCAACATTTTATTTATCTTTGGCCTATTAGGCCTGTGCTAGGGCTTTGCTCCTGTTTAATAATGCACTGCATTTTCTTTTGGCCTGCTAGGCCTTTTTTGATTTGGGCTCTGTCCCTTTTAAATGATGCGCAACATCTGTTTTCGTTTGGGCTCTGTCCTTCTTTAAATTAATGCATAGCATTTTATTTGGCCTGTTATGCCTTTTTTAATTGGGCATGGCCCTTCTGTAAGTAATGCAGTGCATTAATCAAAATGACAGTGACCATGTGGCTTGTTAGGCGCTTTGCGCCAATTATTGAGCGCAAGCGCATGTGGAGGTGACACGTGTCACGCTCTGGTGAGCGCAAGCGCAGTGCGCTGCGTCAATACGCTGCGCTGTTGCGCTGCTGACACGTGGCGTGCTCTGGTGAGTTGCGCCAACTTCAGAGAGCAATGCTCTATTTTAAAAGCGCAGATACAAGTGCAAGGCACTGTTTTAATACCTTGATCCAATTTTGGATTCAAGAAAAGAATCTTTAAGATTCCAGAACTAATGGTTCATCAAAGACAATGCCTTTTTTTATTATTATATTTTTATTTTTAAGATCTTTGATATTGTTCTTAGATCAATGATCTTTTCAGAAGAAATTCTTCTTTTTCTCTCTTTTTTTTATAAAGGTTTTACCTTCTTTCTTTTCTTTGAATTTCTTCTCAAAATTCTTTGGAGGAGTTCTCTCTCTGTTTTCTGAGTTTCTGTCTCTTTATTCTGTGTGTTTTAGAATTGGGATCTAGGGGCCTTTATATAGTTCCTATTAATTTGTTTAATTTGTTAAAAAGATCATTCTCTGAGTGATTTGGGAATTTTTCCCCACCTTTGGATTTTTGATCCAAGGGCTTCTGTTTTACAGAAGACAATCTTCTTATTTTAACAAGAACAGAAAAATCTTACTGGAATTTTAATTCTGTTTGGCGCAAACGCATCTGTGCTTGACACGTGTCGCGCAGCGCAACTGCGCTGGCGCAACTGCGCTGCCACGTATCGCACAGCGCAGAGCGCAGCGCAACTGCGCTGCCACGTGTCGCGCAGCGCAGAGCGCAAGCTGCTTGAAGCGTTGCTTCTTTAATTTTATTTTAAATAGAGCCTTTCTCTGATTGGTTGCGCTGCCTCTGCGCTGGCGTGTCTGATTTTGACACGTGGCGCGCAGCGCAAGGAATCTGAAGCGTTACTTTTAATTTTCACTTTAATTTTCAAAGCAAAGCTTTGCTCTAATTGGGGGATACAGAAGCGTTGCTTCGTTTCCCGCCTTGGAATTTGAACAGAGCTTTGCTCTGATTGGGGTAAACAATTATATAAATAAAATTTGATATTCTGGTAAATACAAACAGAGTCCAAAACACGTCCGGGTCGGGTCTAAAATTCAGTTTTAAAATACGAAAAATATACATGTCGACTAAAACTAAAGTTGGATATCCGGGTAACGAAAATGCATACCCCCAAGAACGGATGCATGCACGTGCACGTAGTCATCCAAACAAGTCCGTTTCACTGAACGGGATGAGAACAAGATGCACGGATGCTACCACAGGGTCAGGGGTATCATGCAGGCCATGCAATGTATTTTTAAAATATTTTATGTGACTTTAAATGTTATACTTAAAAATGCAGATGCTAGATAAAATGCCAGTATGCAGTATATAAAAAATATGAAAGTGCACGGATCCACATAACAAGCCAGGATAAAACATAAACAGGAATCAAGAAGGGTTTCCAGCAAATGGGTCGGGTCGGATGCAAATACAGATGTCAAAACACTATTCACACCCAAAACACAGTAAATCAGGAAAATACCATAAATAAAGAAATACATGAACTAGAACTGGTATAAATGAACTAGGGTGTTACAATTTGAAAAGGCCAAACGCTGATGACTGGATGAAAGGGTTGAAGCACCCCAACTAAACCGAGGCATGCCCGCGACAGACAAGAGCAAGCTTAAAACGAAGAAAAAGTTCGCCAAAGCCATA
Organism: Agapanthus africanus; assembly: GCA_030015575.1. Lineage (NCBI taxonomy): Eukaryota > Viridiplantae > Streptophyta > Magnoliopsida > Asparagales > Amaryllidaceae > Agapanthus > Agapanthus africanus. The sequence continues at coordinate 750,065,424 of JASDDO010000022.1, read as the reverse complement.
TCAATGGGAATGAAGTTGCCACCCTCCGAAGGAAACACTTCTGATGAGATACACCTTAATGAAGAGGATATACATCCTAATTACTATTTATATCATCGAAGGATTGCGCACTCTACTGAAGAATGCAACGCCTTTAAAAATTGGTGGCAAGGGTATGTCACTCACAGGAAGTACTTCAAGAGGATGAAGCGTGAAGCTCGTCAACTGCGGAAAAATGCGACAGACCAACGTGGAAGAGCTGTCGACAACATTCATGTGGTTGATAGCAGGGGATCGCAAGTTCTCACCTTCGGGAGCGACTCTGACGAAGAAATAGCCCTCAGCCCTCTCTTTAAAGAATCCACCCCAGGAAAAGAGGAAGAACCGAAGAGCTGCGAGAACATTCAGCTGCGCAATCGCACTCTACCTGAAAAGAATCTCGGACCTGCAAACAAGGGATCCGATAAAAAGGATAAGGGAAAAGAAAAGGTCCCTGAGGATATCACCCTCGATGACCAAGCCGTTGAAGAGCTGACATCCAAGAATCCGCCCAAGAAAAGTAAGGTGGATTACAACGTTCTGGCACATCTGAGGAAGCTACCCTCACAGCTAAGCATTCTCGACGCCCTTCTACTATCTAAAGAGGCGAGAGATTCTCTGATCAAGACACTACAAGAGCCCGAACAGTTCCAGGCTCTCCTCGCAGAAGAAAAGATGAAGGACGAACTGGAAGAAGTGCACACGGCCGATATCACTTTCAGCGATGAAGATCTCCTCCTCGGGACGTGCGAGCATAACCGTCCCCTTTATGTCTCTGGATACTGTCATGATATTAAGATAGGCAAGATCCTGGTTGACAATGGGTCCTCCGTCAATCTCCTCAATGTAAGAGTGTTGAAGGAAATCTGCATGAGCGTTCAGCACCTCGCTCGTGATAAAATCACCATCTCCGGGTTTGAATCCCAGTCATCACGGACGCTCGGGTATGTGATACTGACGTTACGCTTTGGGCTGCTCGTCACGGACATCAAATTTCACGTCATTGACGCTAAGACCTGCTACAACGCTTTGCTCGGCCGACCTTGGTTACATGAGTACAACATCATTCCTTCTACACAGCATCAGTGTATGAAGCACTTCAAAGATGTGCTTGAATATACCGTGACAGAGGAATTGAACCCATTCTCTGTGAATGAAGTCCGAAAGTACGAGGATGCAAGGTATTTCCTGTCGGACTTTGAAGACACGGAGAGATGCCATAAACCGGAGGACAAGCAGAAAGCTATCACTACCATTTCGGTCTTCAGGAGTGATATCGAGGAGGAAGAAGAGATAGTCTATTCGGGCAGACCCAATACGACAAATCCATACCATCCACCCATATTCTGGTCTTTGGCAGCGACTCAGAAGATGAGGTCAATGCCGTATTTTCTGTTCGGACATCAATACAAACCTTTGCTGGCAATGATCGGAGTTTGCAAATTGCCATGGTTCCGCAACAGCATTACAAAGAGCTTGACGCACTTGGTACCTATAGTGTGCAAGAACTGCAAACATTCTATGTCCCTCCCAGGTGAAGAGATGAAAAGGCGATCCTCTTTTATCAATCCACGGAAACCAAAGTGGAGAAAGAAGTCCGGCATGGTGCCGATTCGACACTTGACAAACTTCAGCCTATCCGACTGCACAAATACTAAACAGAAGGATTGAAGAGGCTGTTGAGGCGCCAAGACGTACCCCTTAAGAAAACTACGCGATAAGCACAGTTCTACAACAGGATCTGGAACGTCCCAGGAACTCAGCGAAAGTTGCCCAATGGGAGAATGGAAACGATCGGGCTTAGATATGTTCAATCCAAGGAACGGGAGCGATTTCGTGGCTGCTACGTCATACATGACTTCGATGATGAAGGAGATGCTCTGTGGGAAGATGCTAACCTTGAACCAAAACGAGGTCCCGTCGTGAAAATGCCAAGTCCTTCATTCGAAGAACAGATGGACAAGCTTATAAGGGAAGCGGGTTAAAAGGTTTGAGACGGCCATAGTCGCGAAATGGCCATCTATGAGAAATCCAGAACGCAGCGCCTCCTTCAGCAGGCTGCGAAAAATGACGATGCCCTTCGTTGTCAACTCGTCACACAGAAGACCCGACGCAGAGGCAAAAATAAACCAAAGAACGGAAAAAACGTTCGACGGCGACAAAACGGGTCTAAGAAGCTACGCGATCGAGAATCGAGCAACCAGGATTCATCTCTTATAAAGAAGATGGGTCGACCATACTCTTTTCCCCAAGACAAGACAAAGAAGATATTCAATCTTGTTATAAAACATCATATAATGACGGTCCCGAGGTCTAAGCACCCTGAGCAAGCATGTGAGGTTCATCATCCAGACTATTGCTCCTATCATCAAGCGATAGGGCATCCTCTCGAAGACTGCTTTACATTCAAAGACTGAGTCGAAGACTAGTATCAGCAAGGCAGGTTCGCTCTATCCAGCAGTTGGGAGGTAACCCCACCACAGAAGCATGAACCGAAAGCCACGTATGCGGCGGGAGTAGAACCATACTAACATCGGTCTTGGAAGCGATCTCGTACCTATCACGTGATAACGCTGTCAGAAGAAGAACCCGAGAATATGGATGACCTCCCCTGGTGCTTCGAAAACGGTGATGATGAGGTGATCTCAGAGTTTCCACCGACACCAAAAGAGTTGGAATATGGGATACATACTACTGCAGATAACCTCAAGAAAATTGAATTAGGGACGGCAAGTGACCCGCTGCCGACGTTCGTCAGTGAGCTGTTGTCAGAAGAAAGGGTGGCTATGCTGAAAGACATGCTCATGCAGTATAAAGACTGCTTCATGGAACTATTCCGAGATGCCAGGAATGGATCCATAGATTGCTGTGCACAAATTGGCGATATCTCCGGACATCAAGTCAGTCAAACAGGCACCGAGAAGAAAGCGGCTCGAGCTTGAGATGAGCATCAATGCCGAAGTCAAGAAGTTAATCGACTTCGGCTTTATCCAAGAGGTCCATTATCCTGACTGGATCGCCAATATCATCCCAGTGATGAAGAAAAATGGGACGGTTCGCATATGCATGGACTTTCGGGACCTCAATAAAGCTTGCCCGAAGGACGATTTTCCTGTACCGGTTATCGAGCTGATGATAGATAATACGTCCACTCACGAGGTTTTCTCCTTCATGGACGGCTCATCAGGATACAATCAGATAAAGATGCATCCCGAGAACCAGAAGCATACCGCTTTCCGGACCCCTTTGGGCATATTCTGCTACAAGGTGATGCCTTTCGGTCTAAAGAACGCCGGTGCCACCTATCAGAGGGCCATGACGAAGATTTTCGATGACCTCATACATGAAATCGTCGAATGATAATGACCTCGTGGTTAAAAGCAACTCATAAGAGGAACATCTAGAACATTTGAAGATCGTGTTTCAGCGCCTTCGGAAATACAACTTGAAGATGAACCTTCTTGAATGCACGTTCGGAGTTTCCTCAGGCAAGTTCCTAGGATTCGTCGTCCGACATCGAGGCATCGAGATAGACCCGTAGAAGATCAAGGCGGTCATGGAAATGCCTCCGCCAATGACTCTCAAGCAACTGCGGTCTCTCCAAGGGAAGCACGCGTATATCCGACGATTCATAGCCAATCTCTCCGGCAAATGCTGTCCTTACAGTCACCTAATGAAGAAGGAAACTCCTTTCGTCTGGGATCTCAAATTCCAAAGCGCACTAGACGAAATCAAGCAATACCTGCAGAATCCGCCAATACTGGCTGCTCCCGTTAAAGGAAAACCTCTCGTCCTATACGCAACAGCCCTCAAAGGTTCTTTAGGCGCGCTGTGGGCACAAGAAAATGACCAAGGGAAAGAGAGAGCCCTCTACTACTTGAGTTGAGTTCTACTAGGGGCAGAAAGCAATTACTCCCTCATCGAAAAATACTGTCTAGCGTTGATCTTCGCAATAACGAAGCTCAGACACTATGCTTTAGCGCATGAGGTCCATCTCATATCAAAGGTGGATCCTCTCAAATATTTGATGTCAAAAGCCATACTGACGGGACGTCTCGCTAAATGGGCCCTACTCTCGATGGAGTTCTCAATAACTTATCGTCCTCTCAAGGCAGTGAAAGGCCAGGCCATTGCCGACTTCCTCGCTGAGCATCCGATACCCGCCGATTCTCCCTTGAACTGCGAATTGCTAGATGAGCACGCATTTGACACAATCGACGGGGAGAATGGAGGGAATGATACACGGTGGGAACTCTACTTCGATGGAGCATCTTCCATGAAGAGGCGCAAACAAAGCACCCCCATAATCAAATCAGGGGTAGGCTTCATCTTCATGACTCCACAAGGAGGGATAATGCACTTTGTCTTCTCCTTAACAGAACCGAGGACGAACAATGAAGCCGAATATGAAGCTTTGATAGCAGGTCTTGAGATCGCTGTCGACATGGAAATCGAAAACCTCCTCATATACGGAGACTCCCAACTGATCGTTAGTCAAGTAAACGGTGACTATCAAACATGCAAGCCAGAGTTAGTGAAGTACGGCAAGAGAGTATAGCAACTACTGACTCAAATCCCTTCCTACATTCTGGAAAGCATACCGCGTGCGGAAAATAGTAAGGCGGATGCATTAGCCAAGCTCGCTAAAGAACTGGCTGACGAAAACCTTGATGACATGAGGATCGTCGTGCAAAGCCATCGGGTTCTTGCGCCAGCGGAAATATCTCCGGAGTCGTCCGAAGAAAAGGAAGCGACCATGCAAACGGCCCTACAAAGAAAAGACCAGGAAAGGACTAAGGATTGGAGGGAAGTCTTTATAGGCTACTTCAAATCCCGTCAAACACCTGAAGATGCATCCTCGAGACATCAGCTCATGAAACGAGCTCTGTCTTTCGCCTTCGTCAATAATACTCTGTATAAGAGATCATTCGATTCTTTATGGCTAAGATGCCTAGGACCTGAAGAAGCAAAGAGAGTCGTCCAAGAAACTCACGACGGACTCTGCGGTTCTCACCAAGTCGGGCCGAAGATGAAACTGAAGATCAAAAGGATGGGCTACTATTGGCCCACAATGATCCAAGACTGCCTCGAATACGCGAAGCAGTGCCACTCGTACCAGATTCATGGGGACTTTATCCACCAGCATCCAAATCCACTACATCCAACGGTGGCTAGCTGACCGTTCGAAATGTGGGGAACCGACACAATCGGGCCCATTGAACCAGCATCGTCCAGTGGACATCGGTTCATACGGGCAACAACCGATTACTTCTCCAAATGGGCAGAAGCAGTACCACTAAGAGAAGTAAAGACGGAAAATATCCTCCATTTCTTCAAGACACACATCATTTATCGGTTCGGCACTCCGCGACGGATTATCTCCGATAGCGGGCCAGCCTACAGAAGCCATAAAATCAGCCGCTTCGCACAACAGCATAATATAGACTGGAGATACTCTTCGGTCTATAATCCCCAAGCTAACGGTCTAGCTGAGGCCTTTAATAAGACCTTGATGAAGATCGTGAAAAAGATAGTGTCCAAAAATAAGAAGGACTGGCATGAGAGACTGCTTGAAGCTCTCTGGACGTATCAAACTAGGTTCAAAACGGCCACGAACACAACGCCGTATGCATTGGTATTCGGCACAGAAGCGGTACTCCCCCTCGAGATAGAGTTACCCTCTCTACGAGTAGCGGTTCACTACGAGCTAACCAACGAAGAAAATTCCCACCTTCGGTTTGAGGAGCTCGACGCCCTTGATGAAACCCGGCTCATGGCGCAACAAAATCTGGAGGCTTATAAAGCAAAGATGACGCACCCATACGAAAGATTGACTAGGCCGAGAACATTCCGCCAAGGTGAACTCGTGCTAGTGGTCAAAAGACCTATGATCCCCAATCGTGCCAAGCGGGGGAAATTCGAGCCGAACTATGAAGTCCCGTACATCATAAACAAAGTTTACCAGGGTGGAGCCTATCTACTCATAGACATGCATGACGAAAGACCCTTCAGGCCAATAAACGGTGGATTCCTAAAAAAATACTACGCCTGACGAGTCACGGCCTAGGTCAACGATAGATGACGACGCCTATGTCCGATCGCTATCTTCCTGAGCCCAAACTCTATAAGTAGTATCCGGCAAACGGACCGAAACGTCCTTAAACTAACGACAGACCGAAACGTCCTTAAACTAACGACGGACTGGGATGTCCTAAAACTAACCACGGACCAAAACGTCTCTAAACTAACGATGGACCACTATGTCCTAAAACTGGCTGTTGACCGAGACATCTATAAACTACTACTGACCGCAGCATCCCAAGGCTGACAAAAAAAAACGGTAAGTCCATAAGTGAAATGGGCACGGATGAAAACCCGAAAGGGCTCCGTGAGTAAAAACAGCAGGACTACCGGCAAGTTTTGTGAAAACCCGAAAAGGCGCAATCTCGTTAAAAGACACTTGCAAGGTCCTCTCGACCCTGTAAGGAGAAACCACCTGCGTGAGATCCTTACGACTCACAAAGGAGCAACGCACTTAGGGATCCCCACGATTCCTAAGGAGAAATTTCACTTGCGAGATCCTCACGACCCGTAAGGAGAACCCTCTTATGAGACTCTCACGGCTCATAAGATTCAAAAGCTTTAAGCTACAGTCATACACCCCGATGCTGCCCTACAAGCGGTTCAATATTGACCCTTGTATACAATCCAAGGGCGTGAATAAACATTTCCCTAACAAAGTCCCACCCGCGACTAGGGATATGTTCACACAATAGACAGCCCTTGTAAGTCCTCTCGACTTATAAGGAGAAAACACTCTTGTAAGATCCTTACGACTTATAAGAGAAAATACACTTAGGAATCCTTACAGTCCCTAAGAAGAAAACGCACCTACGAGATCCTCACGACTCGTAAGGAGAAATACCTTCATAAGACCCTTACGGCTCATGAAGTTAAAAGCCTTAGTCGACAGGATCCTAACCCTGTTCGCTAAGCCACCTTTGTTCGACATCGACAGAGGCAAATGATGATTCGCTCCTTGCAATATCCCAGTTGTAGCGATGTTGATGCCTAAATCGGTATCAAATCTCAAACTCGCAGCGAAAAGCCAGCGATCTACAAATGCATATGAAATAGCCGAAATGATGGGGCAACTTGCAACAAAATCAGCAAGTAAAATGTATGCATACAAAATAGCCGAAATGGTTGGGCAACTCGCAATAAAAAGCAGCGAGGAAATAAAACGGATAGCCGAAATGATTGGCCACCGCGAAAAATAGCCGAAATGATTGGGCAATCGCGACTTTCGCGATATAAAAGCTGAAATGATAGAGCATCGCGGAAAGAAAAAATATATATAAAATGAAACTTTTTGCCCTACGGGTGAGATCACATCGATCCCTGTATACAATCCAGGTGCACAAACGAAGAGAGAACCACATCTTCCCACCAGGCTCCATCAGAAAAAAAAGCCGAATCTCGACGGTTCACAGACAGCCTAGAGATCACCAACAGCGTTCCTCCTCATTCTAGCAGGATTCAGACACGACAATCAAACTTGGAGCCATGGCAAAGTCCCTACTTCGAATCTCGATGGTTCACCAACAACCTAGAAACCACCTCGATATTTGTCTCATTATAACAGACGCAACATCAGCAAAGCAGAACCGCGGCAATTCCCAGTTCTATGACTCGGCGGTGCACAGACAACCAAGAGTCAACCCCTGACTCCGTGAAATGCAGATAAAGTCAACCCCTCCTGGTCTAGTGGAACATGGCTAATGTCAATCCTGACCCCGTAGGAAGCGTCCAGAGCGAATCCTAGTCTAGTGGAACACGGCTAATGTCAATCCTGACCCCGTGGGAAGCATCCAGAGCGAATCCTGGTCTAGTGGAACACGGCTAATGTCAATCCTGACCCCATGGGAAGCGTCCAGAGCGAATCCTGGTCTAGTGGAACACGGCTAATGTCAATCCTGGCCCCGTAGGAAGCATCCAGAGTGAATCATGGTCTAGTGGAACACGGCTAATGTCAATCATGATCCCGTGGGAAGCGTCCAGAGCAAATTCTGGTCTAGTGGAACATGGCCAAAGTCAATCCTGACCCTGTGGGAAACAGCCAGAGCGAATCCTGGTCCCGTGGAAAACGGCTAAAGTCAATCCTGACCCCGTAGGAAATGCCCAGAGCAACCCCTGACTCCGTGAAATGCGGATAATGTCTACCTCATCAATCACTTACGGGTCCTCTTGACTCGTAAGGAAGAAAACTCTCTTGTGAGATCCTTATGACTCCCAAGAGAAAACATACTTAGGAATCTTCACGATTCCTAAGGAGAAAATACATTTACGAGATCCATTCGACTCGTAGGGAGAAAAGTCTTTATGGGACCCTTACGGCTCATAAAGTTGAAAAGCCTAAGGCAGCAGATCTGAACCTGCTTCCTAAGCCATCACTACCTCTCGAAGAGTTCAAGATAGAATGCTCTCTATCATCTACAGGCTACGCTTACTAAAGTAACATGCCGACAACAAAGAAAAAAGAAGAAAGCAAGAATTACAAATGTATCTTTTATTTAATTGGGTACAAGATACATCATATGAAAGAATAAAAAAATGGATACATGTTATTCAAAAATTACAAATGTTAATTGGTACAAAAACAACTATTGGGAGGGAGGCGTTTTTAATAAACCAATCAGTTGCTCGCGCACTCCCCTCAGCCCTTTTTCACGGTCAGCTGCCACGGCCAACTCCGCTTCAACCTGAGCCCGTTGCTGCAAATAAGATGAAAGTTGCTCATCGATGACCCGTTGAGCTGCCCCACGACTCTGCGCATCTCGCTCGATGAGGTTGAGCTTTTGCTTCAGTGTTAGCCCGTCAGAAATACATCGTAGAAGGCCCTCAAAGATAGCTTTCAGCTGTACAGCATTTGCGTCAACCTGAGCGTGCAGCCGGGCAGATTCACTTGAACTCTCTTCATACTCCTTACGCTTTAAGGCCGCTTCTTGTTCAAGATGGTGAAGGTAGGAGTGCTCTGCTCGACCCACGCAGCCCGTTGGGAGTTCACAGCCAGGACCTCGGGAGCAGGACATCCGAGCTCAAGCTCATGCAGGCAGGCCTCAATTTTCCTGCAGTGATTAACTCAGGACTCAACGACGCCCTCGCTATGGAAGTTCACGAGCGTCGCCAGCATAGGATTAACCTCGGCAGCAAAATCTGCAGCAAGTGCAGGGATCTCCACGTCAAGCTCTTCAATGGATTCACTCAACATACGAAGGCTGGTCGCAGCGCCCTTAGAAGATGGACGTCTAGAAAATGGTCCTGGTGGCATTAATATACAAGATTCGAAGGGGACAGGAACCGGTGCGACTGCTGCAAAATGAATTACGGTTAAAAGCTAACTCGCAAAATAAATAAATCACATGAGTGATGAAGTATACTATACCGGCTGCGGCAGGTGGCAAGGCCGGGAGTACCGATGGCGCGTTTATTCTTTCATCTCCTCCTTCAATCTGTAATGCTACAGTCAAAACAAAGAAGAATTAGCAACGACTTGGCTGCCCGTAAAAGAAAAGAGAAGATATTAGCTAGAGACTGTACTCACCAACGCCACTAGATGAAGCAATCTCCGACTGGAAGGAGAAATGTGGGTGCAGCACCTTATACAGATGATCAAAAAGGACTCCTGCAAGGGTGCAATAATGCGATGTCGGTACATAAAGTATATTGCCTACGATGAAACCAATAAGTCACAAACCCATACCGTCCAGCATTTGGGAGGACACGATAGAAGGAAAAGGGTCGGCTACCATCAAAGCGGCAACTAGTGATGCTTTCTCGGGTGGCACAACCTCAACGCTCACCACACTTGCATTAGAAACGAGAGAAATACTGTCAGAAGATATTGAAAGGGATTGTAGAATGAAAAGGAAAGCAATGACCTAAAATCTACCTGATGAGTCGCCGGTCGAAACCGCGACAAGGGCGTCACTGGGTGCAGCGACTACTTCACCCTCCTCCATCGGAATGGTTTCGCTGCCCGTAAGTTCATCCCCCGACTCCACAAGAGCCGTCGTGATACTCACAGCGCCCAGCAACGGCAAGGAACCGCAAGGGGAAAGAGTGGCAATTGATGCAGTTCCGGACTCTTGAGAAAGAGTGGCCACTTCAGGCTCAGTGGTTGCCGCCGTCTCACCTACCACTTCCTAATCAAGACTCGGCCCTGCAGGGTATGACGTATGAGAATCTGAAGATCAGATTTTGACAAAATGACCCAGTGTTACGTTACCTTGGGACGGCTTTTCAATTTCTTCCCGAGCCGCGTGTACCGCCTGTCTATGAGCGGTAGAAAAGGCGGCCGGAGCACCCTCTGAAGAGTAGGGACAGGGGTAGTAGCGCTCGAGCCTGCACCCGCGGCCAAAGCGGTGTTACGTTCTCTTGCTGTACGCTTCCTGCGCTTCTTTTACGCCTGGGTCGTGAGAGCTGATCTTCTCAGGACCTCCGATAAGGAGACGACATCGTCCGAGCCAGGAGCTACCTCTGGAGCCGTTATGGCGTCCGTCATCGGTTGCTTAAGTGAAGCTTCTTTCGGCAATACTGGCAGAACTGTGACTTCGGTAGCCGGCCTTGGAAGCATCTCCGCACCTCCCTGCGAAGTCGGTACTGCGCCTGGGATAACCTGAGTAGAGGTAGTCCCTGCAATAAGATGAAAAGGAGGGGTCAGATTACCCATAAGAAAGGGGAATGAAGACACAATGAGCCAAAATATACCAATGCCCAGCGAAGCGCGAAGCCTCTCTTCCTCCTCAAAAGTCTTGAGGGAAGCCGCGAGAGCCTCTTCAGTGGAGATGCCTGTTGAAGGAAAAGTGTCAGTCAAAACATGATAATAAAAATGTAATACAATGACAAAAGAGACGGCTGAAGCTTACTTGATTGTGCGAGGAGGATCAGTCCTGCTTTTTGGCTAGCGAGTCGCTCTGAAGCTGCGATGGCGGCCGCCAGATCAGTATCATCCGGCGCCATAAATAACCCCTCGTTGTCCCATATTCGCTTAGGCCCTCGCTATAAGGAGCATAAGGCTCCTGGCCCAGTACAACGTCTGCAGAAAGAATCGACTCTTCTTCTTCTTCTGCGAACGAGTACCGGTCGCCGCTAGCACAAGCTTATGCTTGGTGGGCACCTTGGGACGGCGAATCCCGATATCTGAACCCACGCCAGACTCGGGAGACGCCATAGTCACCGCTTTCACCGGAGCATGGGGTATCGATAGTTCAGGCCTATCATGCGAGAACACAACTGCGGCAACCTCTCTCAAAGGAGGACGAACGATGGTCCGTTGCTTCAAAGGGATGGCTGGATTACCAGCAGGGGCTGCACCCTTACGATCGAGCAACAACTTCTTTTCCTCCCTGATGACGGAACCCATCGCGTGTTGATACCACGCCACGTATACGATCAGGGCTTTTGGAACACAACATGGCTCACTAATGAAGAAATTGGACCCTGTGTTTAGGCGCATGAAGTAGTGCAAAGAGCTCCGGATACCCTCTTCAATATAAACCGGTTCTGCCAAGAATGCCTCGAGCGGGACACCCTGATTATAACTTGATTGCTGGGCAAAACGGTGGGGGTTATATCTCATAAACAAAGCCGAGTCGTTCTGCCTGAACACCAAGTATCCCGGCCTGATCGAGTACAAATGGAGGGTCTCCTGAGCTTTCAAGGTAGAAGCTCCGTCCTTAAAGGTGTCCCGCAACGGTTGCACCGTCTTAGAAAATTCCTTACCGATGGTCATAACCTTATCAACAAAAGTCATGCCGTCCCCGATGGTACGTGGGCGAAGAATTACACCCCGAGCCTCTCGTTGACTTGGCTCCACAATGGAAGCATTGACCAGCCGCATGATCCGTGGAAAGTTGCAAGTTTCATAGAAATGAGGCTGCTTGTGCATTCCAAAAGCACCGAGTACATGCAGCTCGAGCCATGAAGCAAAATAATGCATCGGTAAATTCACGAGCTGCACCCCCGGTTGAGTAGTGTCGGCCGCCAAACTAAGGCCGTGATACAAATCAGCCAGCCGGCAATCCCAACAGCAACTTGTCTCCCTTCAACCATCCGATGAGCTGGGTAGAAAACAGACGGCCTCATGTAGCGAGGGTACATGGGAAGCGCGAACCAGCTTAACCACAAACCGAGGAACCCTAGAAAGAACGCTTCCTCATCAATGCCCGGAGCGGAAATTTCTGAAAAGGGGACGATCGCGATGTTTGGAAGAAAGAAACTCTTTTGATCGGCTTCCAATATTAGCCGGCTATTCAAGCCAAAGCTGAAAGGATCATCAAGTTTGGTAAACCTTTCATCTTGTTGCGATAAAGCTTCTGGGCGGAGAAAACGGATGATGAAGTCTGCAAAGCTAACCCCATAGCTTCCAGATTCAAGAAATAGGACCTCGTAAATGTTTAGCACCTTGATCAAGCTGGGGAATCGGTGCTAAATGGAATTCTCTGGGTTTAGACCCGTCATCACCAGTCAGGTAGCGAAAATATACTCATCAGGAGGCACGATCTCCTCATAATTCTCCCATCTGACAGGCAAGCCGACGATATCCGCAAACTCTTCCAAAGAGATGGAAACTTCCCGATCTAGCATAAGGAAGGTATGAGTTGGAATGTTCCACTGTTCTAAAAAGGCTTTGACCCACCAGGATGGAGGTGGGGAATATTGAAACAGGGAAGCATAGATCGCGGGGTACAACCCGAGCCTCAGCAGCTCTGACTTCTTTGCCGATAGGATGTATCGGGCCCACTGCAGATATCCAGCTGAGTGACGGGGAGTCAGGCCTATGTTGTATGGCTGTCCCCAAGGGCGCGACTCGCCCTGGCATATACGCCGTCCTAGAATGTCCAAAGCCATCGGCGGTTATACAGGTATTGCAGACATAGAAGGCTGAAGACAACCCTCTGAAGTCCAATTAACCACCTCCACGGCATAGTTCACCGGGGGTACGTCAGCATAATGAATCGCCGAGATGGCCTCTGAAGGTGTTGCGCAAGAGAAGCTGCGCCGACCCATGATGATCTGGTTATACCATGTTCCCCACAAATGAAGATTTTTGTGCTCCGGGTCATGGTCTTTGATCAGCGCGAAAACCTCTCGGTGTACAGGCGCTTCGGGGAATCCGCCTTCCGAACGGACGAATGAAAAGGAAGTGTCGAAAGACATAGTATCTGCACGGAAAAGAACAAATTTTCAACCACCAATGCTACAGTTTAAGTTCTGTCACTGAGTACTTTAAATATGTACCACACTGCAATGCAGTGAAAATGGACCAAAGGGGACCCACATAATCTAGATGATAGTTCATCATTAATAAAACAGTCTCATCATTTGATGAGACTGTCATTAAATGAAGAAATCCTCAATTGATTCCCATTCAATAAGAACCCTTGGGGCTAAGGAGTAAATCTCCCCTTGAGAGCAGTGCTCTGTGATAGAGTGACATCTGTCAACTCTAATGATGAAGGAATAAAAATTCCTCAAGAGCCTTTCTCTGTAAAAATGATGAAATTACCCATCAGAAAAATTGAAATAAATTTTTTTGATGAATTAAAATTCTGAGATCTTCAAGATCCATGAACAAACTCTGAGAGTTCTTCATAAGAGATTAACAAATCTCCATTATTCAAGAGAGCAAAGCTCTGTTAATGGGTTTAGAAACCCTAAAAGGGTTTTCTTTAGATCAAAGATCTACGAAGAGCAAAGCTCTGTTAATGGGTAAAACCCTAATAACATTTTTTAGATCTAAAATCTATGAAGAGCAAAGCTCTGTTAATGGGTAAAACCCTAAAAACATTTTGAGATGTATGATCTGAAGAAGAGCAAAGCTCTATTGATAAAGTTCAAATCTTACCAAAAATTTGGCAAAGTTTTGGCTCTTGAGGGTTCTTAAAATAAAGAGCTATACTCTGAAAGAGAATAAAAATTCTCAGAAGACAAAAATGAAGATGAACAGAAATCATCCTAAGGACCAATGGTCCTATTTATAGGTACTGAGATGCTGTTTCAACTTCTGAGTTGATCCAAGGGCGCAGATGCTGTCACCGCTGCACTCACATGTGGGCCACGTGAGCGCAACGGTGGGGGGCATTTGTTTCCCCAATCAGAGCAAAGCTCTATTCAAATTTCAAATTTTGAAATGAGGCAACGCTTCATAGCAGCGCCAGGTGCACTGCGCTCTAAGTAGCGCACCATGTGCAAAGCACGTATGCGCTAGCGCTAAGAGCGTTGCACTATAAATAGTGCACCACGTGCAAAGTACGTGTACGCTTGCGCTAAATGCGCTACACATTAAGCAGCGCACCACGTGCAAAGCACGGGTGCGCTAGCACTAAGTGCGATGCACTCTAAGCAGCGCACCACGTACAAAGCACGGGTGCGCTAACGTTGGAACTAAAAGCTCCCCACCGTCAGATCAAAGATCTAATAATAATGATAAATCATTAATTGACCAGAATAAAATTCTGTTAAGGAAAAATTCCTCAAAATCTTTCCTAACAAAAAGATTGTGCTCGGTAAATCAGAGCACCGTTGGATCAATGATCCAATGGTGATTAAAAATTACCAAAAACACAGAATAAATTCTGTTTAGAGAAAATTCTCTAATCTTGTTAAAAACAAAAAGATTGCCTTCTGTAAATCAGAATCCCTTGGATCAAAGATCCAACGGGGGAAACATCCACAAATCAATTAAAGAGAAGATCTCTTCAACGGATTGAACAAATCAGCTTGCCCTATATAAAGGCCCCAAGACTTCAAGTCTCAGAGATACAAAAACATAGAGTGGAACCGCCGCCCTTTCCCCCCCATAAACTTTGAGAAATCTCATAAAGAAGAGCCAAGCTCTCAGAAGAAGAGGATTTTCTTCAAGGTAAAAAAGAACAGAAAGACGAAATCGTCTCATATAAAAAAAAAGAATTCACTTCTTTTTTTAAAGATCATAGATCTACAAGACCAAGGTCTTTCACAAAGAGATCAAAAGATCTCATCATAGAATAAAAAGAAGAACATAATTCTTCTCATAGATCATAAATCTATAAGACTAAAGTCTTTTATACAAGGAGATCATGAGCATCTCATTATAAAATAAAGGGGGAGAGAATAAGTCGATTCTCTTAGGATCACAGATCCATAAAGGCAAACCCTTTCATCAACATAAGAGATTGAACTTTGTTCTTAGAATCTAGAGACAAAGTCTCTTCTGAACGAGAATTTATTTCTCGGATTATAAACTTGAGATAGCGCTTTGCACTCTTGGACTAGCGCTCTGCGCTTATGGATGGACGCTCAGCGCCAAGCGCACCACGTGCCCCTCACGTGTGCGCCACTTAACAGTTAGCGCTTTGCGCTCTTGGACTAGCGCTTTTCTCTCATGGACTGGGCGCTCAGCGCCAAACGCACTACTTGCCCCTCACGTGTGCGCCACTTAACAGTTAGCGCTTTGAGCTCTTGGACTAGCGCTTTGCGCTCATGGACAGGTGCTCAGCGCCAAGCGCACCACATGCTCCTCACGTGTGCACCACTGAACAAATAGCGCTTTGCGCTCATAAATTAGCGCAATGCGCTCATAGACCGGTGCTCAGCGCCAAGCGCACCACGTGTCCCTCACGTGTGCGCTACTCGGTAGAAGCGCAATGCGCTCATTTAACTGGCGCTAGCGCCAAGCGTGCCACGTGTTCCTCACGTGTGTGCTGATAGAATATAAATTGTTCTATGAATATAGCCTTAGAGCTATGATGAATGCTCAGGATTTTATAAAAGACAAAAATTGTCAGAAGCTCAAATCAATATTCAACATTGTCAAATGTTTAACATTTTAACTGAGTAGGCCGAGCCAAAATGGCCATAAACCCCTCATTCAGATTAACTGAGCCCATATGCTCATAAATCTCAGATCCTAGTCCCAATTGGACTACAGATCCCCCAACCAAAATTGGTTCAAGGGTACATCTCTTTACTCCTCTGATATTTGTCGTTGTAATCCTTCAACGTCTTCAGAGAGGTGACGGGTCCCAACAACCATACATTCCATAGACTATGACATCCTTAAACCGGACCGTGGGGTCCTTAAGCCCATGGACTATGATGTCTTTAACCTTGGACTGTGGGGTCCTTAAACCCATGGACTATGATGTCCTTAACCTTGGACCGTAATGTCCTTAAACTAATTATGGACCGCAATGTCCCTAAACTAAAACAAAAGAGCCCAAATGCTCTCTTGTTGGATCGAAATGATCCCGTTAAGTTGATCTTAGTCTAAAATTAGACTAACGTATCCTTAACAAACGTTTAAGTTGATCTTAGTCTCAAATAAGACTAACGTATCCTTTAACCCAACCCCAAACCCAAATCTAAGAAGATACGGATTTGGACTAATCCACGCCCTACGGACGACAACATAAATTAGTCTCCGTATACAATCCACGGGCAACAAGAAACAAAACAAACACACACGATACGAAGTGACCATCTGGAGAAGAAGAAAATGGTTACCGCGATGCGGTAGCGTAATTAACTGTAGGGGCTTGCGCCTGCAGGGAATAGCATCCCCACAATCAAAAACCCCTCAACGAGGGGGAATCTGACAAAGTCTGCTACATCGGCCGCATCCGTTTAAACCTTTGATACATGGTGTCATAAATCAACTTGGAATCTTCGGAGAGGTGGACGGATAGCACCAATTAGCATCTGGCCCCAAATTCAGGCAAGACAAACCTACGCGGTCGCGTCCCTGTATTCGACGGAGAACAAATGCCTCGCCTGTTCACCGGGATGCCTCTGCGTACAGGAGATCGATTTGGCATAAACGCCGGCTTCTGCACTACGACGGCTTGTTGTTGCATACTCTTCGCTTTCTCCGATAAGCTCTGCTGCCCCCTAGCTGCCTTGAGAACTTGGGAGAAGGTAGTCAATCTCAGAGATATAATGTCTCTGGATCTCCACATCCAAACTATGCATAAACCTTAATGCCCTATCTGCATCGTTGGCAACCAAAAGCCCTGCAAATCGACTGAGCTGAGTCCACTCAGCCGCATGCACATCAACGGAACCGCCATTCTGCTTCAGGTTAATAAGCTTTTCTTCCATTTCTTCTCGAGAAGATTGCGGAAAGAACTTCTCCAAGAAACTTCGCGAAAACGCGGCCCAGCTGATCGGTTTGGGCAGACGAGTCTTCTTAACGAGCCACCACTCGCGAGCATAATCTACCAATTGGATGCGTACTACATCCACCCTTTTCTCATCTGGAATCTGCGCGGCAACAAGCAGATTGTCAGTATCAACTAGCCACTGCTCCGCTGGAAATGGCTCCTCCAATCCGGTAAATGTGGATGGACCACGCCTTCTGAAATCCTCCACGGTGCCCTCACGCTGTGCTGGCTTGGGTGCTGCTGCAACTACGGACTATAGACTGTCCGCAGGCCCTCCTGGAAAGTTTCGGTTTGCGGCTGATTCAGTTCGGTTTGCCGCTTCTGGTTTTCCAGCATTCCACGTATAATTCCTAGCAATGCGGCGTCATCAACACACCTATGGTACGATCGCAAATCTCTATCCTCCATGATTCTGAAGCCAAGACACTGAAGAGGATTAGCAACGGTATACGGGGTTCAATAAACAAGATAGCTATAGATTCAAGACTGGAAAGATAGTAACATGGCAGGACATGTTCCTAATTCTAGGTTTTCTGGTTAATGTATTGGGTTCAATACCTAACTACAAAAGAAACAAACCCGATTAATCTTAAATCCTATGGTTCTGATACCAAACAAACCCTGTCACACCCTGCTTTACAGAGTATGCAAACTACGGTACGTAACAGAGCCAACCATGCTACCTGTGGCTAGGAAACATCCCTCCACAATCACATTATGCCTGTCTATAGGATATCAAGAACAGAAAATATAAAAACTAGCTAATACATGTCCATTTGCCACAGTAAAAAGAGTCAAGAAAATGCATAAGCGGAAACGAATTAAATCCAATAAACAACATCTGAAACTTGTCCCAATATAGGCTCACAATAAGAAATAAAACTGCGGAAATAAATAACTAAACTAAACATCTCTAAATAACAATCGTTCAATTCCTCACTGCTCGGCTTGATAGCTAAAGTACTCTTGTTTGGCTTGCGATAAAGATAGAGGAACTGGGCCATGCAAAACCCAGACGTCAGTGCGTCATAACATCAAAGAAACAGTGATAACTAGGATATAACGATATAACTAAACATGAATATAAGTAAATAACATAGATATGAACAGTGAGGTATGTGTATGTATGTGATGTGTGATGTGTAACCTAAAACTGTGCTTCTAGGTTATCTATTCTAAAAATCTTCGAAATCAATTAATGTAATCCTCATCGTAACCCAACAGTCTATGTCCCGTTCATTCCCCACGAGACCACGGTAACATGATTTATTCCATAACGCCCGAAAAAATGGCAAACAAGTTATTATTCTGTAACGCCCGGAAAAACGACAAACAGGAAATTATTCAATAACGCCCGGAAAAACGGCAACCAAGTAATTATTCCATAACGCCCGGAAAAACGGCAAACATGTAATAATAGCCTTTTGAGTTACGTCTCGGTTACATTCTTGATTTCCCCTTTACGCCCAGGTTTGTGTTCAAGTCAGGTATTGCCAATATAGATCTAATGCCAACACAGGATCAAGCATGTACAGTTCTTGTCTATGCAGACAACAAGTCACGTCCATCAGGATAACATGTCAATATCGTTGGCATTAGTAACAAGATCCAAGTAACAAGTCAAGTAGTGTGTCGTGAACATGTCATGTGATGTATATGTATCAAATAGATATCCAATGTGAAACTGTAGTCGATATCGAAACACGGTTAATGCATGGATGCACATGTATCTGTTTGTAATAACCTTTTAAACGTCCATGACCACGTATAATGCAAAGTAGATAACACGTTGTACTAATATATGGTATAATGATATCAGGATGTTCCGGTATGCAATTAGATATGCTATTATCAGTACGGATACGAACGGATATCGTAAAACTGTAAATCTATAACACATGTATTATTTTTATTCATATAGAAATAAAAATATTAACATAGCATGTTGTAAGATAAACTTGCCTGGTCGGATCTCACTACGGGGTATATACGTTACGTTCGACGTCGGATAAACGACGCGATGCAAACTCATGCACGTGCAGGACTGGACCTGGCTGATTAACGACGTGACTACGCTGGACGACGATGTCGTTCGGATCGTCGGCGACGTGCGTGACTCCGGCGAAATGGCCGGAATAAGCAAGAAAGAAAAGAAAAGAAATAAGAGAAGAGAAGAAGGAGAATGGGGTGTTAGGCTCTGGATTCTAGGGTCAGAGAACAAATGAGAAGTTAACGGCGATGAGGGGCTGGCGTCAACGGCGAAGGCTACGTCGGCAGTGGGTTTTCTCAAGTTGCTGTTGTTGTCGGGAAGAGAGAGGTGAGCAAGGTTGGTACTGGTGGTGTTTTGGGTGTCAGGGATCGAAGAGGGAGGTGAGGAGAAGAAGAAGGTGACGACGACGAGGTCGTGGGTCTCCGGCGGTGAGGGGTGCAGGCGTTAGAGTTTGCTGCAGGGTCAGGTGGTGAGGTGATCGACGGTGAGGTGAGGGTCTCAGGAGAGGGCTTCTTGAGTTGCTATGGCCATGGCCGGGTTTCTCAAGGATGGATAGAGGAGAGGAGGAAGTTAAGGTAATGATGATGGTGACGAGGTTGGGAGGTCGGCGACGAGGTCGGGCGCAGGCGTGGGGTTTGGGTTTTCTGGGTTCATCGCTGGCGAAGGAGACGAGGAGAGAGAGCCGGGGTGTTGTGATTATTAGGGTTATAATAATAATATATATAAAGTGGAGAGGGAGACGGTGAGATAAGAGAGAGAGAGAGAGATACAGAGTGAAAGAGAGAGGCAGAGGGTAGAGAGAGAGAGAGAGAGAGAGTGCGAGAGAGAGATGAAATATAATTTAGTTAATTTATATATTATATATATTTGGTTATATACTGTTAGTATTAGTTTAGGTTTTAAAAATATTATAATATATTTTCTGGGTTTAAACAGCTAATACAAATATACTCCGAAAAATACCCGGGTCTCTTCTAAAAATCTAGTTTTAAAATATGGATAATATACGTATCAGCCAAATCAATAATGCGATGTCCGATTAAATAAAATGCATGCCCCCAAGAACGGATACATGTAAATATACGTAGCGATCCAAACGAGTATGTTTTATCAATCTGGACATGAACACGATATATGGATGCACTCACAAATTATGGGGTATAATAACAGGCCATGCTAGATATTAAAATGTATTATCTGGCTATTATTTGTATTATGCAGATACCAAATATATTATACATGTATATAGAACCTAGTTGTGCACGGATCCTCTGTACCAGTAAATATGTGACGTAATCTTAAATCATAGTGGGTTTCAAGCATGCGGGTCGGGTCGGATATTAACCATAGATACCAATGCACTATCCACACCCAAAAATGATAATAAACAAGAAGTTGTCGCAAAATTAGAAAAACCGCAAATAAAATATCATACGCATGCACTAGGGTGTTACAACTGTATATGATACTGAGAAGATATTGATGGCATTTCGTGTATGTGATACATGATATGTACGTGTATAGGATACATGTACTAATACTTATTTAATACACACACACACACACATGATATTTATATTAATTCCTACCATTATAAATTAAGTATAAATAAATATACAAATAAATATATATGTAAATGTATGTGTGTGTGTGTGTGTGTGTGTGTATATATATATATATATTATCTATTTAATATATTTAATTAAGTGGTGGGACCCACCCTTTCTATTATGTGTTGACACACACATGAGAGAGAGTGGGAGAGAGGGTATGTGTCATGTATTTACATGACATAGATGAAAAATAATATATAAGACAATTCATTTTTTTCCAAGCCATTCATTTTTCCAACCATTTTCTTCCTCATAACATGAGCTTAAGCTCTCTTGAAAATGGCAAGTGTTGCCATAGTGAGAGAGTATAAAAAGTAGAGAGTACACATCATTCACATCGCCTTCCTCCACGCCCAGCAAGTCTCTGGAGGAAGTTTCTCTGACCGGTGACGGAGTTGGAGCTCGGGCAGCCCGTTTTCAACGTGAATCATCTATGGCGAGGCAGTCGGCGTGCAGACGCGTTCGAGAGCTCACGAAATTTAAACGGAGTCTTCCGGGATCAGTCGGACACGCTACAAATGTTGTAGAACTTCTGAACTCTTCTTTTTGTTCTTTACATTTAGCTAGAAACTAGTGCTTGGACGATTTTTGGCGTACGACCGACCGCGCTCCTACGGAATTTTTGTTTTCCGTCCAGTCCCGCTTCCGCTGCATGCACGCGCGGGGCGCACCCGGCCTTACATGCTGATCATCAAATCGACATTAGTCCGTTGAGGCATCGGACAAAAGATGATGTAAAGAAGGCACCGTTGGCACCGCAAAAGCAGGGTTACGAACAGAGGCAATTTACTCAGGGGCCTAATCAGGGACGGACTTTCACCCTGATGGCCAAGGAGACAAAAGCTTTGGAAGATATAGTTTCAGATATCTTATTCGTTTGGGTTTTTTTAGCATTAGCTTTAAATTGTTTCTATAGCATTCTATTGTTTTTTTCCCTAGTTCGTTAGTTAGATTTCTAGATAAAACTTTTACTTAAACTGTAAAGTTAGTTTGTAACGATTACACCCAGGTTCATCATTGAATCCTTCCTACTTTTCTGACAATCATATCTCGACGGAAGGGAAACAGAATTTCGAACCTTTCATCCTCGTTGATCTTATCATGTAATCTCCTTATTTTCTTATTGTTTACTTCAATTTTATTCCATTGACTATGCTAGTAGGATTTGAGCGACTTAGATAGAGTTACATGATTGTAACTATGTACCGCGGCATGGTTTCAATACGGTACTCTGCTTGGGTAATTTGGAGTCCTACTCTTGATTCATTTTCTTGATTTGATTACATGTAGTAGCTTACTTATCCATTGTTCTTTTACTTCTAAACCTATGTCCTATCTTGAATATCAAATCTAACAACCTTTGTATTCTTTCTTACCCGACCGTTGAAGTCTGATGGTGACAGATGACCGCGTTATTCTCTATCTCGTCTAGTAGCGATGACCATTTAAGGTTTATACTTTAGACATTAGAGCAAGAGATTGGGCTGGATGAAATGAAGTTTTAGGCCACGTCAAATCAAGAGATGGCATGGCAGTGAATCCAGAGAAAATTATTGTAGCAGTTAGAGATTGGAATGAATAGAGACAAGTATTCAAGTACAGTTATCTTGGGTAAACTGCATCAAGGACGTTCAGGCGTAAGATGAGCGATTGAAAAAATTTGAAGATTTGCCTCAACTTATCAGAGTGGCGCATGATAGACCTATGATCCACAAGTTTTGGAACAGATTTGCTAATTCAAGAAGCTGGGTCCTTGTGGTATGAGAATCACTTGTGTGTGCTGAAAGGAGAAATTAATGAAAAAGTTATGAGGGAGACACATAACTCAGCTTATTCGTTACATTTCGGGAGGCGTTAGCATAGAAGTTCATGCGATAAATTATGAAATTGCGTGATACTTGCTAGCCTAAGTTAGGTGACCTGGCACAATCTAATTCCTCTTGTTTTTTTATCCATTTTGTTTTGTTCCATTCCATTAGCATGGTTTAGATTGATATAGCGTATCATGATCAGTTCGGTATTATTTTAGGGCATGCGTATCTTTCCTAACATTCGTTTGACCTGTTTGGACATCCTGATATCCGATTTACCTTAAATCTTGATTCTCTGTCATCTGATTATCATTGACATGGATTGGTTGGATTATCATGACTTTACATTGACTTGGCTTTTGAATGTATTAATCAACATCTGGGTTCCGATTAATAGATTATCAGTTTAGAATTGTTGGGATTGGAGGGTGGAAATACATGTACACTCTGGTGATATTCACGCTAGACAAAACTCTATCGTAGTCATGGGACACCTCTCGAGAATGTTCACGCTACTGACCTGATTCTTGATTTTTGTTGTCGTCCCAAACACGAGCGCCCTACTCATACTGCTTACAGCTAGTCATGGGATCCTCAGGGATACGAGTATGTCTATCAGTCAATTCTATCAATACATAGTTTGTTTTACCTAATTTGACACCTAAATTGATACCCGACATAACTTGACCTCCAGATTGACCTTCAGTTTGACTCTATCCTGACTTGATTATTGATATTCGGCTTAACACCACCTTGTGTTATTCACCGTTACTATTTGCACGATTACCTTTCGGTATTCATATTCACCCACGGCACGTTTTTCACATTACTTTACATACCTGTTTTCCCGGACTTAGTTCCGTGAATCCGAATTTTTTTATTCTTGTCTTTTCCTTGTTGTTGTTAGTTTCTATCTACCGTGAGCATGAGATTGTTTGTTCTTGTTCTTTTCCTTATTTTGTTCCTTTCGCTCTTCATGAATTTCGAGAACGAAATTCTTTTTGTAGTTGGGTATGGCACGATCATACATTATTTAATTATATTAAATAAATATATTATGCATTTATATTATTATTGTTATTGGGTTATGATTGATATTTGGATGGTTATTATGATAATCGTATTGTTTTACCTTGCCTTGATCCTTAGTTCGAATTGATATAATATTGGTACTCAACCCGCATGCATGTTAACCTATGATATTTTGTTAGTATTTAAGTTTTATTGCTAACTGTATATATATCTTATTCATATAATATATGTTACAATATTATGAGATAAGAAAAGAGTATTATATTAATAGAATATATTTATGGTTATCTAGTTTGTTAAATAAAGGATAATTAGTATCTAATATTTTGTTTGCTAATCTATTAACATCCGTTTTAATATCCCTACAATTTATTATCAAATATTAGTTTTGTAACCAAAATTATTATGGTTTTCTAAGTAGTTAAATATATGATAATTAATTTTAAGTTTGTTTGCTAGTTTAATAATATCTTATTTTAATGTTCATATAGTATATTTAAATATTAGATATATTAGTATGTTTTTTTAACAAAAGATATATTTTGGTTTGATAACTTTAAAAGAGATATATTTTATTGTGCTAGTTTTAAATAAAAAAATTATGCTTAGATATGGTTAATCTTTTGAGAATCTTTATGTGATCCTTAAACAAATATTTTTGGGTGTGTTGTGAGAAGTTTAAGTTTTTTTTTTGGAGGGGGGGTGTTATTTGAGATTTGCATTAATATATATATATATATATATATATATATATAACCCATTATCCATCTCTCTCTCTCTTTCAAAAACAAATCTTATTTTCTCTCTCCAATCATTCTCTCTCTCATCTTGCTCTCTCCTCTAATATAAACTTAAGCCGACCCCCTTTACCCACGTTTTCATCTTCTCCAAACCCATCACCCTTGACCCCCGCAACGACCAACCCCAACTCCCGACGAGAATGATCACCATCAAATCGCAGCCATCTTTCTCGTCTTCGTCGTCTCTGAGGCAAGTATCAAATACATATTCGTACATGCTATCTACGATGATAATTACGGTTGTCGTAATATTATTTATCTATAACGGTTAAAATTAGTATATACTTTAAGAGAATAATCATGCTTAATTAATAATGTTATTTTGATAGGTATTGATTGCTGCAAAATATAGTTTGAAAATATTATAGTTTACACATGAAACGTCGTCGC
Organism: Agapanthus africanus; assembly: GCA_030015575.1. Lineage (NCBI taxonomy): Eukaryota > Viridiplantae > Streptophyta > Magnoliopsida > Asparagales > Amaryllidaceae > Agapanthus > Agapanthus africanus. Next base: position 750,040,566 of record JASDDO010000022.1, on the reverse strand, counting down.
CAAGCGGATACGACAAATCTGGAATTTACTGTACATCTTACCTTATAAAATTTATTATAAATCATAAAAAAATTATTAGCACATGTTCTTTAGTTCGTTACGAAACTAACTCAGAATACTGTAACCTTACGACATATTTACTTACAAAATAAATTGTTTAAATAACATAAACTGTAAATGAAATTATCTAAACTGCTGTTAAGGGAAATTCCAGCAGCAAACTTTCAATTTCAAACATTCATAACATTTTGTAGGAACAACTTGAGATGGTTTAACTTATAAAAATGAAAACCTTATTGAATTATCTTTTTTTAGGTATATGACACGTCCTTTTTGGGTGACGTTTGTTATTTTTAAGATATTTTACAAATCATAGTGACGCTGAATTTCTGAACGGAACTTTCTTGTGCATGATTAATCAACCCCGCTTTTATTGTTATAAATCGGATTGAATATGCTATCTTGTTAATACTATTATCTTGATCTTGTATATGATATGATTACGTTATCCTTGAGATACTTGTATACCGATTTATGATATATATCACTGCTATCATGTTATTTTTATTGTACCGTTATCATTGTCATGCTAGTACATACTTGCCATGTAATGTTTAACAATGCCAACAATCCTAATATTGACTTGATTGATCTGACATGTTGTCTTGATGGACGTAACATGTACATGCATGTTCCTGTGTTGGGTTGATGGACATAATATGTACATGCATGTTCCTGTGTTTGCATTAAGTAGATATTATTTCTATACTTGATATGAACATGAAAACCTGGAGGAAAAGGGGAATTCAAGAATGAAACCCGACTTGTAATTCAACAGTTATTTATTGATTGCTAGAGACCGATCAGTCGATATAAGCTTCGGGCTCCAGAATGACGATACTCACATCATTCATTTATACATGACATTGTTTTACTGTCTAGCGGCACGTCTCGGATTTAGCCCCGAGAATCATGACCGTGGTCACGGGCACGCACGGGATACTATTGAGTTATATCGAGAATTCCATTGATTGGTTTCAAATACCTTTAGGATAGATAATCTAGCAATATGGACCCTTGGGATACACATGATATGATTGATATTGATACCTTGTTTGTTACATCACATGTACTGCTATTGCTTATTGTTTATACTCATGACATCGAATTCTTGCACATGGTATATTATATCCTATACTGGTTTTATTATTATGATATCTATGATGCACTGACGTCTGGGTTTTGCATGGCTCGGATACTTGACCTTAGCATAGGAGGATTGTGATTACTTTAACAGGATTGCCGATCAGTGAGAAGCATCCCACTGATCTAGTTCTTATTGATGGTTTAGGTATTCTTTTTTCTCGGATCTTTATTGCTTCCGCTATTGTTTCCTGTTATCATTTTTTGTGGCTATCAGACATGTTTAAAGATAGATAGTTATATTATTGTTCTTGATTACTGATTGACAGCCGTAATGTGACTACGGGAGGATATTTCCTTACCATATGTAGCATGGTTGGTTTTGTTACGTTCCCGAATTGTGTATTTTGAGAAGCAGGGCATGACAACTAGTGATGTTTAGAAGCACTATAAAACTGAAAAGAGGGAAGGTGTTAAATACGAAGTATGTAATTATTGCGGCGTTGCATATGAACATAAGGAAGGTACCGACACCGGTTCTTTGCATAAACATTTAAAAATACGCTTAGAAAGCATGGTCGGTTCCTCTACACAATCACAAATAGGTTTCGCCGGTCAAGATCTTTTTCAATATAATCATGATTTAAATATTTCAGAAATGGTAAGATATATAATGGTAAATGAACAATTTCTCGGATTCGGAGAAAGCGTGGCTTTTGAACGGTACATTCAAATGGTATAGCAACCGGCATACAAAAGGGTTCCGAGGACTACGCTTAAAAGTCATCGTTTTAGCCTCTACAATGACGGTAAACAGGTAATAATTGCTAATCTTGCTTTTTTAGATACCAGTATTTCATTAATTTTTGATGTTTGGATGGATAAAAGGGAACTTCCCTGGATCTGTGCTACTGCACATTAGATAGATTCTAACTGGTTTTTGCAAAAAAGAATTATTGCTTTTAGACAATTTCCATACCCGCATAGTGCTTTTCATATAACTTCTGAAATTAGATCTATTTTAGAAGAATATCATTGTATAAATAAATTTTTTTCTTTTTCTTTCGATAATGCTTACAACAATAATTCTGCTATTACTGAACTTATTAAGCTATGCAAACCAATTTGCAGTGGTCTTTTTTTTCATATTCGTTGTGCATGACATATACTTAACCTTGATGTATAGGATGCATATAACATATGTAGTACAAATATTCAAACAATTAAAGATGCATGTAGGTTTATTAAAAGTTCTGAAAAAGAAAAGCTGAATATAAATCTAGATGCCTCGTTGCAGGAGTAAGACCGTCTCTTAAAAAAGGTGTGGCCACTACGTGGAATGGTACATGTGACATGTTTTGTACTGCATTAAAAACCGCCGAAATTATTATTAACATGTGGAATGAATCTTTGCCCTAGAAACCATTTAACTGAGGATCACTGGGCGGTTGCAGACTTTTTTAAAGATTTTCTTATGACTTTTAAAATAGCAATCGACCGATTTTCTGCTACTTATACCCCCACTTCTCACATTCTTATCTCTGAATTGTATAATATAGCTCAATGTTTTGCTAGTCATGTCGAAAATGAATTACTTCACCTTGTTATACTTACTATGCTATCTAAGATTTCTAAATATTTCTCTGAAGATTTAATTATTTACTGTTTATGTTTGGTAATGGACCCTAGAATTAAATTAGAAGGTTTGGATGCTCTTTTAAGCGGGTTCCATACGGTCATGGGGCATACTATAGATATTGATGCTTATGTTAGTATCGTTAAAAGTAATTTAGATGAAGTGTGTGATTTGTATGTTGCACGATCTTCTTCTGGTAATTAGGAGACTACCAGCCGCAATCAGTTCACGTGCTTCGACTCCAGTTTTAGCACTTATTCAACAGAAAAAAGGGCAAAAGGCCCGGTAACGTCATCATCGTCATTTTTAAATGAGTTATCAATATATTTACAAACTGATTTAGATGTAGATTACACCATACATGAATTTGATATTTTAGCCTGGTGGAAAAGTCACAAACGTTTGTATCCGGCGCTTTCCACCATGGCTCGTGATTTACTAACCATTCCAGTGTCCACAGTAGCATCGGAAAGTGCTTTAATACAGGTGGCAAGATATTAAGCGAGAAGATATGCAGTTTAACGTACGACACAATGGAGTGCCTGATTTTGTCATGCCCTACCCTCAATACAGAGAGTATTGTCCGCTCTGGCCGAAACCGCACGGTTTTGTATTTCGAGGCGAACCGGACCCGACCAGGGGCCACATCCCAGGAGGTCACCCATTCCAGAACTTCCCTGGCTCAAGCACGTTTAACTACGGAGTTCTCAAGATCCTATAGTGCAGGTTCACTTAAAAGTCATCTCCTCGAACCACAGACCTACTATTGAGGGACCATCTCTGATACCATTCTGTCATGCCTCACCCTTAATACAGAGAGTATTGTCCGCTCTTCCCGAAACCCCACGGTTTTGTCCTTCGAGACGAACCGGACCCGACCAAGGGCCACTTCCCAGAAGGCCACCCATCCCAGAACTTCCCTGGCTCGAGCACGCTTAACTACGGAGTTCTCAAGCTCCTATAGTACCGGTTCACTTAAAATACGCATCTGTATTGAAGAGTGGTATCATTCCATTTATAGTACAAATCTGCCCTCTTTTGGAATGTATCCTCATTATTCTACAGTGGGTCTCACGGACTCAGGAGGTGGCCCCCCACGGATTCAAGAGGTGGCCTCCGCCCCCTTAGCAAGACACTTGGCGTGGCACTTTATTCCGTGTAGCACTTTATTTTGTGAGCAAGAACCGAGTCCCGACAAATTTGTTCGCAAGACTGGGAAGCAGCAGCTGTCAGGAAACAAAATGCAATCAGTTTGGACTCGGATTATCTATCTGAGGAGTTTACAGGATCGGACGAGACCAACACCGAAGAAAGAACCGCAACCGACGCCGACAAGCAGTGACTAGTGAGTAGGATCTGTAATAATAGAAAAAGAACCGCGTAGACCTAATCCCTTCTCATTAAGCTTATTATTTAGGAGGTATACATAGGCAGCCCGAGTGGGTTTGGTCTTTATTGTAAAAAATAACAAATTGTATTATATAATTGTAATTTGATTTAGTTAATAAAATTTTAATCCGGTTTTAAGGTTTTTAAGGTTTTTTTAAAATTTTAGTTGATTTTTAAGTTTTTTTATTTTTAAAAAAAAACAGGCGAGCTGAATCGTCTAACTCGCGCGAGTTGCCTCGTCTCGACTCGCGACTCGCCAAGGCGGGGCGATGAGGCGAGTAGGGTCGGGTCGATGTGTTGTTGGACTTACTGTTCCCCTCCGAACGGCGGCGCACAGGACTGCGAAGTCCTGGCGCTGAGATTCGGGGCAGATGCTATTTGGTTTTATCCGTCCACCTCTCCGAAGATGCCAAGTTGATTTATGGCACCGTGCATCGGAGGTTTAGACGGATGCGGCCGATGTAGCAGACTTCGTCAGATTCCCCCTCAGGATGAGGGGTTTTTGATTATGGGGACGCTCTTCCCTGCAGGCGCAAGCCCCTGCAGTTAATTACGCTACCGGATCGCGGTAACAACTTTCTCCTTCTCCAGAATTTCACTTCGTGTCGTGTGTGTTCATTTTGTTTGTGGTTGCCCGTGAATTGTATACAGAGACTGAGTAATGCCGTCGCCCGTAGGACGTGGATTAGTCCAAATCTGTATTTACTTAGATTTGGGTTTGGTGTTTTTAGTTTAAGGATACATTAGTCGCGTTGCGACTAAGATCAACTTAAACATTCGTCAAGGATACGTTAGTCCTGTTTTGGACTAAGATCAACCTGACGTGGTGATTCATTTAATTTATGGCCATCGGGACTCATCACCTCTCTAACATCGTTGAAGGATTACAACGATAGGTGTCAGAGGAGCTCAGAGATGTACCCTTGAACCAAAGCTGATTGAGGGTTTTCTAGTCCATTTAAGTGTTTAAGGATACGTTAGCCGTGTTTGGGGCTAAGATCAACTTAAACGGGATCGTTTAGATCCGGCAAAAGAGCAATTGGCTCTATTGTTCCAGTTTAGGGACGTAGTGGTCCATTATTAGTTTAGGGACGTCTCGGTCCGATACCAGTTTAAGGACGTAGTGGTCCATTATTAGTTTAGGAACGTTTCGGTCCGATGCCAGTTTAGGGACGTAGTGGTCCATTATTAGTTTAAGGACATTTCGGTCCATCGCCAGTTTAGGGACGTGGTGGTCCATCATTAGTTTAGGGACATTTCGGTCCGATGCCAGTTTAGGGACGTAGTGGTCCATCATTAGTTTAAGGACGTCTCGGTCCAATATTAGTTTAAGGACGTCTCGGTCCGATATTAGTTTAAGGACGTCTCGGTCCAGAGTTTAAGGACCCCGCAGTCCATAGCGATGTGTGGTCGTTGGGACCCGTCACCTCTTTGACGTCGTTGAGGAATTACAACGATGGATGTCAAAGGAGTTCGGAGATGTACCCTCGAACCGGATGTAGATTGATTTAGGAGAGCCATTTTGCTCAGTCAATTTAATTTAAGGACTTATGGCTACGATTGGGCTAAGTCTAGTTGAAAATGTCCAACATTTTATTTGCTTTTGCATTGCATTTCTTTTTATTTTTATTTGGGCTTTGCCCAGAAAGGATGCAAAGCATCAATTTGTTTTGGGCTCTGCCCCTTTTTATTGTATTGCAATTTAATTTGGCCTACTAGGCCCCTCTGATTTGGGCCTGGCCCTTTAGTAAAATGCATTGCATTTGTCAGGCGCTTTGCGCCAATAACTAAGCGCAAGCGCTTGTGGTGAGGACACGTGTCATGCTCTGGTGAGCGCAAGCGCAACAGCGCAGTGCGCTGCGCTAGTGCACTGTGCTGTTGCGCTGCTGACACGTGGCGCGCTCTGGTGAGTTGCGCCTGTTCCAGAGAGCGAAGCTCTATTTCAAGGCGTGTAGCGCAAGTTGTTCTGCAGCTGACACGTGGCGCGCTCTGGTGAGTTGCGCCAGTTCCAGAGAGCAAAGCTCTATTTCAAGGCGCGTAGCGCAAGTTGTTCTGCAGCTGACACGTGGCACGCTCTGGTGAGTTGCGCCAGTTCCAGAGAGCAAAGCTCTATTTCAAGGCGCGTAGCGCAAGTTGTTCTGCAGCTAACACGTGGCGTTCTCTCAGGAGCGCAACAGCACAGTTTGGAAGTGCAAAGCACTAAGAATCTTTTTAGATTCCAGAACAGAAGTGCAAAGCACTATTTGTTTTCTTTGATCTAATTAGGATCAAAGAAAAATGAGTTTTTCTCTTTATTTCAAGAACCAGAGGTTCATAAAAGTGCAAAGCACTATTTTTTTTATTTTTTTTATTTTTTTTTTTGTTTTAAAGAACCAGTGGTTCATACGAGTGCAAAGCACTATTTTTATTTATTTTTATTTTCTTCTTTGTTTTAAAGAACCAGTGGTTCATACGAGTGCAAAGCACTATTTTTATTTATTTTTATTTTCTTTTTTGTTTTAAAGAACCAGTGGTTCATACGAGTGCAAAGCACTATTCATTATGTGAAGATCATTGATCAATGATTTATCAAAAGAGATTTCTTTTCTCTCGTGAAGGTTTTTACCTTCTTCTTGAAATTTTTCTCAGAGTTCTCTCTGTTTGAAGCTCTTGATTTTTTTTTTCAAGAAATGTTGATGCCTTCTCTTCTCTTCTTGGCTCCTATTTATAGGAGAAGGAAAAGAATCAATTTGTTTAGCAAATCTCTCATTGAAAGATTTGATTTGATCGTTGAGAGATTTGATTTATATTTATCATTAATCTGGGCCTTTAGATCATTCAGTGAATTTTATTCACCGTGGATTTTAAATCCAAAAGATATTCTATTTGTTATTCTGGTGAGATTTTCAGGGAAATCTTTCCTTGTCCAAGATTTTTCCATAAATTGATGATTTTTAATCATCTTTGGATCTTTAATCCAACGGTTCCCATAATCCTTTTCCATTTGGAAAGATTTAGAAGCTTTTAGAATTTTAATTCTATTTCGAAAGATTTTTAGAGAAATTTAGAATTTTAATTCTACTAATCTGTAAGGCTTTCAAAGCCTGTCACGTGCTGGCACGTGACCCTTGGTCACGTGTGAGCACGTAACCCCGAAATTGGTTCCTTTAACAGTCGCTTGTTCATATTGTTGTTTTAACCATCATGTGTCAACACGTGACCATTGGTCACGTATGAGCACGTGATATTTCATTGAGATAACTTCTGATTTTTAATCAGGGAACAGATTTTAGAATTTAATTCTATTCATTATTTTAGAGGCCTTAAGAGCCCATCACGTGTCTGCACGTGGCCCATGGTCACGTGTGAGCACGTGATGCCCCATTGGGGTCTTTTCTAAGTTTTTATTATATCTTCTAACTCCTCCAGCGGATTCTTAAAAGCCCATCACGTGTGAACACATAATGCCTCATAACTTTTGATCCCGGATGAATTATGAAGCCCATAATATATCAAATCGAAGGGTTTTTCGAGACGCTTTCAATACAATCAGAATTTATCCGTTTCTCCTTCGGTAGTTTGTCAAAAAACAGCCCGGAAGATACTGGTTCGTATTTCCTTAAGCGTATCGCTGCCATTTGATACCTTGGACTCTTTTGCGCAGAAATTTTTGGCGGGAACAAATGCCCCCCACTACTTTGCCCACGTAAGTATGTACGTGGGTGAAGTAGTGCAGAGTTATGCAGAGTTATGCATAGTTATGCATGGCGTATGACCAGTTTTGGGTTGATGTATCACTTTCAGAATCTTGATCTGAGAAGATAACGAGTGGACACAAGCGTCGTCATTTATCATTGACTCAAATCTCAACTCTTAAGGGATATAGTTCCAACCCTTAACTCCATGAGCCGCATCCTTCTATTTCTTTTTTTGTCTCACTCTGGCGTGGAGTAGTTCATACGCTTATGAGTAAGTTCTCCATTTCAGTGGCATGTAGCTTTGGCAAGTGTGGCCCATAGATGGTCGGCCCATCTTGACTTCTTTGCAGGGCAGTGATGGCTTAGGAGACAGGGGTAGGATCTGCCACCTAAGGCTTTTCAACTTTACGAGCCGTGAGGGTCTCATAAAGACTTTTCTCCCTACGAGTCGTGAGGATCTCGTAGGTGTATTTTCTCCTTGGGAATCGTGAGGATTCCTAAGTGTGTTTTCTCTTATAAGTCGTAAGGATCCTATAAGAGAGTTTTCCCTCTTACGAGTCGAGAGGACCCGTAAGCGGTTGTTTCCCTCCTTATCGAGATTCGACTTTGGAGAGTATGACCCGTGGATAGTATGCAAGAGACCGTTTTGGGCCGACTTGCAGGGTCCCAGTGCTTAGGAAACAGGTTTTTTAATCCCTACTGCCTAAGGCTTTATCTCACGAGTCGAGACGAATCGAGAAAATCTCGCAAAGACATCAATTTCCTCACGAGTCGAAACGGATCGAGCAGATCTCGCAAGAACATCTTAACGTCGCATTTAACCTCTGCTCTTTACGACAGAAGCCCGTTAAGGTTGGTGGTACTTAGGGTTTTGGCCATCGTACCGTCGCATAAGCTGATATAGTCCTCGATAGGCAATCGTGCTGTTCGAGTAGCCCTGCGACTGCCGTGTCTCTGATCCCTTCGGGGGCTGGACAAGACGTCTTCAAGCAATCCTCCTTGGCAGTTTGACCGTCAGAAGAGCAAGCGCTAGGAATTTGCCATGCCGCTTTTTACTTGAGGTTAAGCTCATTTTGGAGAGCCCCGATGAGTCATAACCACTCCGCGCTGGTGTGGGGATGATCTCCGATAGTCTTTCGGGCTTTATATGAGTTGCCGTTAAGACCCTGAAGCTAGGAATTTGGCCTTTGCTTCGTTTGCTGGCATTGTGTCTGCTGTATCGAGACGAATGTTGCGGTGGGAACTAGGGATTTTGCCGTGGCTCCGTTTGTTTGATGACGTTACGTCTGCTGTGTCGAGACGAACGTTGGGGTGACATCTCGTCTGCTGTATCGAGACGGACATCGAAGTGGTGACCACTCCACACTGGTGCGAGATGATCTCTGATTGTCTTTCCGATTTTATATGACTTGCCGTTAAGACCCTGAAGCTAGGAATTTAGCCTTCGCTTCGTTTGATGGCATTGCGTCCTCTGTATCGAGATGAATATCGTGGTTGTCTCTAGGTTACTGGTGAACCGCCGAGGTTTGGAACTAGGGATTTTGCCGTGGCTCCGTTTGTTTGATGACGTTACGTCTGCTGTGTCAAGACGAACGTTGGGGTGACATCTCGTCTGCTGTATCGAGATGGACGTCGAAGTGGTGACCACTCCACACTGGTGCGAGATGATCTCCGATTGTCTTTCCGGTTTTATATGACTTGCCGTTAAGACCCTGAAGCTAGGAATTTAGCCTTCGCTTCGTTTGCTGGCATTGCGTCCTCTGTATCGAGACGAATGTCGTGGTTGTCTCTAGGTTACTGGTGAACCGCCGAGGTTTGGAACTAGGGATTTTGCCGTGGCTCCGTTTGTTTGATGACGTTACGTCTGCTGTGTCGAGACGAATGTTGGGGTGACATCTCGTCTGCTGTATCGAGACGGACGTCGAAGTGGTGACCACTCCACACTGGTGCGAGATGATCTCCGATTGTCTTTCCGGTTTTATATGACTTGCCGTTAAGACCCTGAAGCTAGGAATTTAGCCTTCGCTTCGTTTGCTGGCATTGTGTCCTCTGTATCGAGACGAATGTCGTGGTGGAGTTGGGATTTTGCCATCGCTCCGCTTTGTTTCGACCGTGAGGTCTTTTGTTGACGTTGCATCTGCCTCCAGCTGGACTGCGGAGGAACGCTGTTGTTGACATTGCGTCTACTGTATCGAGACGAATGCTAAGGTGAAGCTGGGATTTTGCCATCGCCCCGCTTGATGGTGTAATATCTGTGTCCTGCTGGAATGAGGAAGCACACCGTTGGTGATCTCTAAGTTGTCGATGTTGACGTCGAGACCCTGAAGCTCGAGATCTTCGTTTGCTTCATTTGTTGACATCGTGTCTGTAATATTGCGACAAATGTCGAGATGGTCTCTAGGTTGTCTATCAACCGTCGAGATTTGGCTTCGCTTTCTGATGGAGCCAGTTGGGAAGGCATGGTTCCCTCTTTATCTGTGCCCCTGAATTGTATATAGGGATCGATGCGATTTCACCTGTAGGGCAAAAAGTTTCATTCTTTCATTTTTTTTTATTCTTTCCGCGATGCTCTATCATTTCAACTTTTATATCGCGAAGGTCGCGATTGCCCAATCATTTCGGCTATTTTTTGCGGTGCCCAATCATTTCGGCTATTTTTTCTTTTTACTCGCTGCTTTTTATTGCGAGTTGCCTAATCATTTTGGCTATTTATTTTATTTTTACTCGCTGTTTTTTATTGCGAGTTGCCCAATCATTTAAGCTATTTTGCATGCATACATTTTTACTTGCTGATTTTGTTTGCAAGTTGCCCCATCATTTCAGCTATTTCGTATGCATTTTTTTTTTTTTTACGAGTAGGGGATTTGGGATCTGATACCGATCTTGGCATCAGCATCGCTGCGACCGGAATATTTCCAGGAGCGAATCATCATTTGCCTTGAAAGGACTTGGAATTTGATACCGGTTTAGGCATCAGGATCGCTGCAACTGGGATATTGCCAGGAGCGAATCATCATTTGCCTTGAAAGGGCTTGGAATTTGATACCGGTTTAGGCATCAGCATCGCTATAACTGGGATATTGCCAAGAGCGAATCATCACTTGCCTTTTTCGATGTTAAACAAAGGTGGCTTAGTGAACAGGGTTAAGGGTCCTGTCGGCTAAGGCTTTTGACTTCATGAGCCGTAAGGGTCTCACAAAGGTACTTCTTCCTACAAGTCGTGAGGATCTTGTAGTTGTGTTTTCTCCTTGGGAATCGTGAGGATTCCTAAGTGCATGTTCTCTTGTAAGTCGTAAGGATCTTACAAAAGGGTTTTCTCCTTATAAGTCGAGAGGACTTACAAGTGTCGTTTGCTGTACAAGCATATCCCTAGTTACGGATGGGACTTTGTTAGGGAAATGTTTATTCGCGCCCGTGGATTATATACAAGAGCCAATATCGGACCACTTGTAGGCAATGTCGAAAGTTGTGGGGGTTGCTTAAGCACAGGTTTAGGTCTCTGTAGCTCAAGACTTTCAAATCTTATGAGCCGTAAGGGTCCCACAAGAGAGTTTTCCTTACGAGTCGTGAGGATCTCGCAAGTGTATTTTCTCCTTAGAAATCGTGGGGATCCCTAAGTATGTTGTTCCTTTGTGAGTCGTAAGGATCTCACGCAGGTGGTTTCTCCTTACAGGGTCGAGAGGACCCTATAAGTGTTTCTTAACGAGATTGCGCCCTTTCGGGTTTTCACAAACACTCGCCGGTGGTCCTGCTGTTTTTACTCACGGAGCCATTTCAGGTTTTCATCCGTGCCCGTTTTGCTTATGGACATACCTTTTTTTTTATTCTTTTTTTTTTCTTCTTTTTTTCTTTTTTTTTTTTACGAAGTCGCGCCCTTTCGGGTTTTCACGAACACTCGCCGGTAGTCCTGCTGTTTTTACTCACGGAGCCCTTTCGGGTTTTCATCCGTGCCCTTTTTGCTTATGGACATACCGTTTTTTTTTGTTTTTTTTTTTTATCTTGTCAGCCTAAGGATGCTGCGGTATTAGTTTAAAGACGTTTCAGTCTGATATTAGTTTAAAGACATTTCGGTCCGCTATTAGTTTAAGGACATTTCGGTCCATTGCAAGTTTTAGGACATTGCGGTCCATCATTAGTTTAAGGACATTTCGGTCCGTTGTTAGTTTAAGGACGTTTCGGTCCGCCGTCGCCGTATTTGAGACGAACATCTAGTTTATTGACTTTTCGGTCTGTGGGTCCTTCCCCATGAATGAGCATGATGCCCCCGGCGTATCCGTCTTTTTCGGAGCGTGCGGTTGCGGCGGATTCACCCTCCAGTTTTCAGACAGCGCAAACTTGCCATGTTGGTATTGGTCTTCAACCCAGTTTTTGAAGACGTAGCAGTCCTCGATCAGGTGACCTACTGTTTGGTGGTAAGGGCAATAGTTAGGATTATTAACATCGCCTGGCCGCAACGGACGTTTTGGAGCCGGCAGATTGATGAGTCTGTTGCACACTGCCAGCTCGAACAGTCCCCTTGTTTTATCTTGCGGAAACGAGTAAGGACGTTTCAACTTTTCTTGGAGGGATTGCCGCTTGTTGTTTTGGCGAGCAACCGGTCTAGGGTCACCTGATTGTTGTTGAGTGCTGGCGACGAGGGCCGTTTTTCTTTTTCCTTTATCCTTTTTGTTCGATCCTTTGTTTACGGGGCCGAGATTTTTTCCGAGTAGCATGCGATTGCACGGCTGAACGTTCTCGCAGCTTCTCAATTCCTTTATTTTTGAAATAGATTCCCCAAGGGAAAAGTTGGGGGTAGCTTCTTCGTCAGAGTCGCTTCCAAAGGTGATAATTTGTGATCCCTTGAAGTCGGCTATATGACAGTCGGCGGCGGCTCTTTTGAGCTCATCTATCGCATTTTTCCGATGTCCACAAGCTTCACACTTTGTCCTGTCGAAGTGTCGCTTTTGAGCGACATACCCTTGCCACCAACAATTAAAGGATTCGCAGTCTTCGGTAGGATGTATGATCTTCTGATGATATAAACAGAAGTTAGGGTGCATCTCTGCCTCAGCGAGAGTATTTTCTTCAGAGGGCGGTAGCTTCATTCCTACTGACAGAGCTTTGGCGAACCTTTTCCTCGTCTTGAATTTGTTTTTACCCGCAGTGTATGGCTTTTGATTTGACGGGAATGCCTTGGCTCTTTCCAGTATGGCCATTTCATGCTCTTGATTGGCTTTTGCTTTCAGACGAATTTCATTTAGGAAGGCATCGATCAACTCGTCTGACGGCTGCGGAATTTCTGTTTCAGGGTCCGCCCTCGTTTTCTCGGCGCAAGGAGCCTCTTTATTATCTGCCAATGAGTGAGAGATCACATGACAAGTTGCCCCCGGCGTGTTTGTCTTCTTTGGAGTATGCGGCTGTGGTGGGTTCACCTTCCAGCTTTCAGACAAAGCGAACTTGCCTTGTAGGTATTGATCCTCGATCCATCCCTTAAAGACGAAACAATCCTCAATCGAGTGACTTACCATTTGGTGGTAAGGGCAATAATTGGGATTATTAAGATCGCCTGGCTGCGACAGACGCTTTGGACTCGGCAGATTGATGAGTCTGTTATGCACTGCCAGCTCAAACAGTCTTCTCGTTTTATTCTGAGGAAACGAGTAAGGACGTCCTAGCCTCTCTTCGAGAGATGGGCGTGGACGCACGTTGTTTTAGCGAACGACCGGCTTTGAGTTGCTCGACTATTGTTGAGCATTGGCGACGATGATCGCTTTTCCTTTCTCATTTCGGGGATCGGGTCTTGGAGGAGACGGTCTATGGCCCATCTGGTCCATTTGGGCTAATTTGTCGATCAAGGCCTGGAAGGTGGTCGGCCTGAAGAACATCATGAATTGCAAGATGGTCGCTTGCGGATCGAGAGTGCCCACAAACATGCCTACCGCAGGTGCCTCTTCTATGCGTTGTTCGCATTTCGACCATAGGTTCCGCCATCGTGTTGCGTATTGGACCCACGTTTCGCTCGGCCTTATCCTGGCATTTATCAGTGCTGTTATCGGAGTGTGTTCACTAGCACTCGCGAATCTTTGTGTAAACAGCAGCTCCATCTCTGCAAATGTTTTGATAGAGTCGTTAGGCAGCTCCGAATACCATTCAAAGGCTGTTTCTGCTAAGCTGCCGACGAATTGACGTAGCAACAATTTGTCATTGCCTCCAGTATTGCCGCATAAGGCCCTGAATTGAGCGACATGCTGATGCGGATTCCCTGTCCCTTTATATACGTGGAATTTAGGGATCGTATATCCTGGCGGGTAACTTATTTGGTCATACCAGCTCGGATACGGTCGTCCGGTTCTAACAATTTGCCCAGCCGCTTCATTCGCCTGATGAACCCGGATCTGCTGAGCTATATATTCGTCTAGGTCAACTTTGGAGATTGCCTCCTCCTTGGCTGTTGACAGAGCCGGCGGAGGATTTGACGTTTCTCCCCTGTCGTCTTCAAGGACGATCAGAGGATCTTCAGCAGGAGGTTCCGGCTGTAACATCATCCCTACCATATCTTGGAAGAGGAGCGCCATCTGTTTTATATTAGCCGCTTGCTCTGCAGCTTCTTTGTCCCTCTTTTCGAGGACTCTGCGTAAAAATTCAGCGTCGGTTTCTTGTTCTTGACGCTCATCCGAAGACGTTTCAGAGCTTTCTTTTGGCTCAGTGAGTGCAGCCATTGTAGTCATCATTTCCTGAAGCTTTTGTTGTTGCTCCTGGGCTTTCGTCACGGATCGGGTGAGCGGTCGGTGGCCCGTAGAAGTGCGGCTTTCCTCCTTTCCAGAAGCCATATAAACAGTATGCACCACCATGCCCCCAGACTTGGGGCGTTTGTGTTCGGTGTCTTTGCGATTTGCCGAAGACATAGAGGCTTTTTGCGGCCTCCTTTTTTGAGTGGTTGGAGTTAAGGGAGCCGTTGTGGCGGGCACCCAAGTAGCCGTCATTCTTTGTGGCTTGACAGAGTAGTCCTTCTCCTGCCGAACTTTCATCTTTTTCTGTCGGCGGGGATAGTCTTGATCAATCACCGACTCCTGGACCTGTCGCCAGACCTTGTAAATTTTAGAGGACAGCCGTTGAGGAGGCTGCTCCAGCTTCTTCTCTTGAGTATTCTCCACAGGTGAAGGAGTTCTCTTCAGCACTGCAGTAGGAGAGTTTCTGCACACCTTGTTTAGCAATTCAAAACTGTTCCCGGTTGGAACAGCAGCATCGATCCCCACCGTTGGAGCTGGCGGAATTATCCCAGAGGGGGAGTTGCCCCCAGCCTTCCTCACTCGGTGCCAGTGGCGACGTCGAGCGTGTCTTGCGGATGGAGTTATTTCAGCTATAAGGGTGACTTCGTCGTGTCTCCTATTTTGAGGAGAGACTGTTATTGGTGCTAGCCTATCGAAGGCTGACACCCGTTGAGAAGTAATGTCTAATCTGTCAAAGACAGACCTCTGGGCAGGGGAAGCATCTTTGAGGACCTCGCCTGGAGCAGCAACTGGAATGGCCAGCCTTATAAAAACTGACTTTTTGGAAGGAGGAACCTTTCCAATGATTTCTTCCGCTTGAGCCGGGATAGCTATCCGCTTTGGGATGGCAGCTTCGAGTATCACGGGCTTGTAGACGTTCTGGCCCAGTCTGTTGGAAACTGAGGTATTGAAGTTGGGTGACCCGTTGAGAGGGGTCGCGGCAGTGGCGAGTCGATCAAAGACCGGCTTCTTTGGAGCTTCTTGCGATGTTATTGGGGCATTGAAGCTTATCAATGGGAGCATAGTCCCGAAGAATAATCCAGCGGTGGCCTGAGTTACTTGCTCCACTGGCATCTTGAAAAGGGAGGCCGCTTGTGGCCCATAAGTCACTCCTCCAGCAATGACGGAGCGAGAGTTGCAGCTGCAGGCGGTGCAGTTCGAAGCCATCGATCTTCTGTTTTCTGCATGGGGAAAGACACCAAATCTAAGTACTTTGAATCCACAAGCAACCACAGCAAACCGCGATTTGTTCGCGAACACGACACACGAAGTGTGGAGTGGAAAGAGGAAGAGGTCCCACCGGGCGTGCCAGAATCTGTTCCCCTCCGAACGGCGGCGCACAGGACTGCGAAGTCCTGGCGCTGAGATTCGGGGCAGATGCTATTTGGTTTTATCCGTCCACCTCTCGGAAGATGCCAAGTTGATTTATGGCACCGTGCATCGGAGGTTTAGACGGATGCGGCCGATGTAGCAGACTTCGTCAGATTCCCCCTCAGGATGAGGGGTTTTTGATTATGGGGACGCTCTTCCCTGCAGGCGCAAGCCCCTGCAGTTAATTACGCTACCGGATCGCGGTAACAACTTTCTCCTTCTCCAGAATTTCACTTCGTGTCGTGTGTGTTCATTTTGTTTGTGGTTGCCCGTGGATTGTATACAGAGACTGAGTAATGCCGTCGCCCGTAGGACGTGGATTAGTCCAAATCTGTATTTACTTAGATTTGGGTTTGGTGTTTTTAGTTTAAGGATACATTAGTCGCGTTGCGACTAAGATCAACTTAAACATTCGTCAAGGATACGTTAGTCCTGTTTTGGACTAAGATCAACCTGACGTGGTGATTCATTTAATTTATGGCCATCGGGACTCATCACCTCTCTAACATCGTTGAAGGATTACAACGATAGGTGTCAGAGGAGCTCAGAGATGTACCCTTGAACCAAAGCTGATTGAGGGTTTTATAGTCCATTTAAGTGTTTAAGGATACGTTAGCCGTGTTTGGGGCTAAGATCAACTTAAACGGGATCGTTTAGATCCGGCAAAAGAGCAATTGGCTCTATTGTTCCAGTTTAGGGACGTAGTGGTCCATTATTAGTTTAGGGACGTCTCGGTCCGATACCAGTTTAAGGACGTAGTGGTCCATTATTAGTTTAGGGACGTTTCGGTCCGATGCCAGTTTAGGGACGTAGTGGTCCATTATTAGTTTAAGGACATTTCGGTCCATCGCCAGTTTAGGGACGTGGTAGTCCATCATTAGTTTAGGGACGTAGTGGTCCATCATTAGTTTAAGGACGTCTCGGTCCAATATTAGTTTAAGGACGTCTCGGTCCGATATTAGTTTAAGGACGTCTCGGTCCACGAGTTTAAGGACCCCGCAGTCCATAGCGATGTGTGGTCGTTGGGACCCGTCACCTCTTTGACGTCGTTGAGGAATTACAACGATGGATGTCAAAGGAGTTCGGAGATGTACCCTCGAACCGGATGTAGATTGATTTAGGAGAGCCATTTTGCTCAGTCAATTTAATTTAAGGACTTATGAACACGATTGGGCTAAGTCTAGTTGAAAATGTCCAACATTTTATTTGCTTTTGCATTGCATTTCTTTTTATTTTTATTTGGGCTTTGCCCAGAAAGGATGCAAAGCATCAATTTGTTTTGGGCTCTGCCCCTTTTTATTGTATTGCAATTTAATTTGGCCTACTAGGCCCCTCTGATTTGGGCCTGGCCCTTCAGTAAAATGCATTGCATTTGTCAGGCGCTTTGCGCCAATCACTGAGCGCAAGCGCTTGTGGTGAGGACACGTGTCATGCTCTGGTGAGCGCAAGCGCAACAGCGCAGTGCGCTGCGCTAGTGCGCTGTGCTGTTGCGCTGCTGACACGTGGCGCGCTCTGGTGAGTTGCGCCCGTTCCAGAGAGCGAAGCTCTATTTCAAGGCGCGTAGCGCAAGTTGTTCTGCAGCTGACACGTGGCGCGCTCTGGTGAGTTGCGCCAGTTCCAGAGAGCAAAGCTCTATTTCAAGGCGCGTAGCGCAAGTTGTTCTGCAGCTGACACGTGGCGCGCTCTGGTGAGTTGCGCCAGTTCCAGATAGCAAAGCTCTATTTCAAGACGCGTAGCGCAAGTTGTTCTGCAGCTAACACGTGGCGTTCTCTCAGGAGCGCAACAGCGCAGTTTGGAAGTGCAAAGCACTAAGAATCTTTTTAGATTCCAGAACAGAAGTGCAAAGCACTATTTGTTTTCTTTGATCTAATTAGGATCAAAGAAAAATGAGTTTTTCTCTTTATTTCAAGAACCAGAGGTTCATAAAAGTGCAAAGCACTATTTTTTTTATTTTATTTATTTTTTTTGTTTTAAAGAACCAGTGGTTCATACGAGTGCAAAGCACTATTTTTATTTATTTTTATTTTCTTCTTTGTTTTAAAGAACCAGTGGTTCATACGAGTGCAAAGCACTATTTTTATTTATTTTTATTTTCTTTTTTGTTTTAAAGAACCAGTGGTTCATACGAGTGCAAAGCACTATTCATTATGTGAAGATCATTGATCAATGATTTATCAAAAGAGATTTCTTTTCTCTCGTGAAGGTTTTTACCTTCTTCTTGAAATTTTTCTCAGAGTTCTCTCTGTTTGAAGCTCTTGATTTTTTTTTTTTTCAAGAAATGTTGATGCCTTCTCTTCTCTTCTTGGCTCCTATTTATAGGAGAAGGAAAAGAATCAATTTGTTTAGCAAATCTCTCATTGAAAGATTTGATTTGATCGTTGAGAGATTTGATTTATATTTATCATTAATCTGGGCCTTTAGATCATTCAGTGAATTTTATTCACCGTGGATTTTAAATCCAAAAGATATTCTATTTGTTATTCTGGTGAGATTTTCAGGGAAATCTTTCCTTGTCCAAGATTTTTCCATAAATTGATGATTTTTAATCATCTTTGGATCTTTAATCCAACGGTTCCCATAATCCTTTTCCATTTGGAAAGATTTAGAAGCTTTTAGAATTTTAATTCTATTTCGAAAGATTTTTAGAGAAATTTAGAATTTTAATTCTATTAATCTGTAAGGCTTTCAAAGCCTGTCACGTGCTGGCACGTGACCCTTGGTCACGTGTGAGTACGTAACCCCGAAATTGGTTCCTTTAACAGTCGCTTGTTCATATTGTTGTTTTAACCATCACGTGTCAACACGTGACCATTTGTCACGTGTGAGCACGTGATATTTCATTGAGATAACTTCTGATTTTTAATCAGGGAACAGATTTTAGAATTTAATTCTATTCATTATTTTAGAGGCCTTAAGAGCCCATCACGTGTCTGCACGTGGCCCATGGTCACGTGTGAGCACGTGATGCCCCATTGGGGTCTTTTCTAAGTTTTTATTATATCTTCTAACTCCTCCAGCGGATTCTTAAAAGCCCATCACGTGTGAACACATAATGTCTCATAACTTTTGATCCCGGATGAATTATGAAGCCCATAATATATCAAATCGAAGGGTTTTTCGAGACGCTTTCAATACAATCAGAATTTATCCGTTTCTCCTTCGGGAGTTTGTCAAAAAACAGTCCGGAAGATACTGGTTCGTATTTCCTTAAGCGTATCGCTGCCATTTGATACCTTGGACTCTTTTGCGCAGAAATTTTTGGCGGGAACACTTACCTCGTGTAATATCCGGTTCCTTGTATACATTTATATATTTAAATAAATTTTAATTTTTTCCAATAAAAATATAAACAAATAAAAAATTTCTGCACATGAAAATTAAACATGTCCATGCAAATTAAAATGTGAGGGGATGAGGTGCAGAGACAGGGAGGGTTCTTTGTCAAATGAAATGGGCTTCTAGAGAAGCCGTAAGTGAAAAACAAAAAAAAATTAAAACATTCTCTCCCTCATTTTAAATCCCTCTCATTCTCTTTAAATATCTCCCTCATCTCTCATTTTTTCTCTCAATCTCTCCCCTCTTCAAAACAAGTTCAAACCAACCGAGCTCCTCCCCACTTCATCCTTCCAACCAAATTCTAAACACCCAGTGTGCACCGTGCACCATACCCAGTTTCGCACCGCTTCGTCGCCGTCTCGTGTGTCGAGACGAACTCTGCGTTCATGTCGCTTCTATTTCAGTGACCAAAGGAAAGTGAACTTCCTCACTTACTTAATCATGCTATATATATATATATATATATTTATTTATTTATATATATATATATATATATTAATTGGCTTGATAAATGTTAATCGTGATTATATATATATGAGAATAATGGAGGAAAGCGACTCTGAGAGGCTTTTTCGTCAGGTGGCGTCTAAAATCTATATCCTCCGCGACTTTTTTCGATGATCGACACCCATCATCATCATCTTTTTCATGTACAATGTGGATACACCAAATTTCATGTGATTCCACCACATTTTCATCGTTGAATTAACAATGTAAAAAGTTCAATTGTCGATAAACCGTTAATTTTGCACCCATCAAATCAACGATGAAAAACTATTGGAATCAAATGAAATTTGGTGTATCAACATCTTAGATGATAAAGATAAAAATGATGGGTGTTGATCGTCGGATAAAAACGTGGAGGGTATATTTTTTCGACGCCATAGGAGGAAATTCTCTCCTATGGCACATTTCCTCCATTATTCTCTCTCCCTCTCTCTCTCTCTCTCTCTCTCTCTCTATATATATATATATATATATATATATATATATATATAGAGAGAGAGAGAGAGAGAGAGAATAATGGATGAAAGGTGCCATAGGAGGGAATTTCCTCCTATGAGTCGAAAAAATACACCCTCCCTCATTTTTTCCCACGATCGGCATCCACCATCTTCATCGTTATCATCTAAGATGTGGGTACAACAAATTTCATGTGATTCTACAACTTTTTCACCGTTGATTTAGCAATGTAAAAAGTTCTATTGTTGGTAAACCGTTAATTTTGAACCCACTAAATCAACGGTGAAAAAGTTGTAGAATCACATGAAATTTGGTGTACTCATATCTTAGATGATAACAATGAAGATGGTGGATGCCGATCATCGAAAAAAATGAGGAAGGGGGTATGTTTTCGACGCCATAGGAGGAAATTCCCTCCTATGGCCTCTTTCCTCCATTATATATATATATATATTCCAAGCGTTGGAGGCGATTGTCATAATCAAAATCTATTTTAAAATGCCGAAATTTGTGACCAATAAATTCCTTTATTGATAATGAATATAATGTAGGAATTTGAGTTAAAAATATTAGTATTTAGACTATGAAATGACGCCCCCATTTGGCGACATAAAATCTGGAATTTACCATATGTATCGTATTGAAAAATTCATATTAAATTGAATATAACTTGAAATGAAACATTCCACGGCTCTTATCGAAGATAACTAAATATCCCTTAACTCTCTGTAGACAGATACTGAATATTGACATGTTACGATAATGAAAATTGGATAGAAATACAGCTCTGGACTGCAGTCCGGAGTAGTATTTTCTGTCGATACCTGATTTAAAACACGTATATATCTCTGTACACATATGATAATATGTGGAGACCCACATAGTTGTATATATAATCGAGTTAGCTAACTTATGGTGTTGGTTTCATTTAATTCAAGTACTGTTTGATATTTTAAAAGTATTTTTAGTTGTCGACATATCTGGCTGGTTTCTATAGTGACAGACTATACATATTGACCCTAAACAGAACATAACTCACTGTATATAACGGCTATTGCTGATCCGTATTTTGCGTTGAAAACTTAACTGATAAACTTAGATTTTATTGAACTGTATAGATGCCTAATTCAAAACATAATTAATGGAAAAATGCGTTCTAAGTTGACTTCCAGTTCTGAAACTGGAACTCCAGCAGTGAAAATATGTTTTAAAACAATCATATCTCCCTAACCGATAACCCGATTGAGTTGAAACCAATTTTACTGCTTAGATAAATGAGTATACTTTTATGACCTTTATATTATTTTGCCCGATTTTGCACGTATAAATTACTGTGAATTTTCCAAACTGAATGACACAGGCTGCCCATATTTTATTCGTAGAGTATTTGATTGCATTCTTATCATATCATGTGACTAGTATACCCTCAGTAATTAGTGACCAATTATATTGATACCCTAGCGATCGTAGTGCATTTTCGAGTGATAGGTAGTATCGATTGGGTGCAACAAGTACGTTAGTGAAAGTGATTGAAATCGAAAATGATACGAGTGAAAGCGCGATTGAACAATGAAAGCGATACGTACTTATACACAACCCATTAGATACATGAACATAACTATAACCTAGGGAAAATGGTGAAATCGAGGGTGGAATCAAACTCGTATTTAGCGAGGTATAGTGTTTAGAGGATGATCATTCGAACTGCGATATAATATATATTTATACTGATTAAGTGGTGGGCCTAGCGGCACGTTGCAGGGTTACGTCCCGGGCACAGTGGACCATAGTCTCGGGCATGCACGAGACCCTTGTTAAACACGACAACTCTTTTCCATCAATCGATTTCAATTGATTTAGAGACTGATAGGTTTAGTGATATGGATATTGTATTGATTACTGATCTGACACACATGCTATACTGTTTACCTTGATGATGTTCCTAGCGCCCTAGCCACTACAACCACGGCCTATGCGGAATGAAAAACGAAAATTTTAAAACTTGGCGCTAGAAACGATCCTAGAATCTAAACCAAACACTAAACTAACAAACTACCAAGAGCTATCTACTCTATTAGAAGGTTTTACCAAAGAGATCAAGTGCTTCGGGTCTTCAAATCCTCTTCTTTAGTTCCTAGAGGCGGCGGGATCGATCTTGTAAGCCCGTCCTTCTTGGTCCTAAATGATCTACCCGAGAGATATAGTTCAAAGCTCTAGCTTCACACAAGTAAGCAAGTGAAGCAACTAGAAATCACAACTTGCTAAGAAGTGAAACCTAGAGATGTAGTTGTGTGTGTTCTAGTGTATTACTATCTCTTATCTCTTGATTCTCAACTCATGAGAGTGTAAGGAATAAGATGGAGGAGGAGCTAAGTGAGGAGAGAGAACCAAAATGGTGAAATGATACAAACTTGGTGAGAAAAAAATACCAACCATGGTTTTGTATATTGATATTTTCAAATACAATATAGCAACCATGCTTGAATTGTTGACAGATGAATTTTCAATTCATTTGTCAATCTTATTCACCAATGTCTCTCACCATTCTCATCTCTCTTCAACTTTACACCTCATTTTCATTTAAATAAATGGATAAACCAAAATGAGGTGTCCACCTTCTAGAATATCTCTCCATATAAATACGAAATACATTCTACCGTATATACATACCCGTATTTGTATCGAAATACGAATACCCAAAGAGATAGAATAATATAATGAACATAATACTAGAATATACATATCGAATTATATATATGTAAATTATTAAATCAATACTTGATTTAATAATCCGGCTTAATCCTAAGCCGGCTAGTATTATCATCCGTCCGATTAAAGTTCGTGGAGCTAGTACACGTATTTAATCGAAACCCTGCACGTATCAAAATACGACCACTCTATCATTTCGCCTGAACCAGGAAGATCCTCTGTGTAGGACTCTAAAGACTCGACAGTACACCGGCAGTAAGTTACTGGATATATCCATAACCACAAGCACGTCAGCAGTAATAGCTGTACATAACGGCCACCCGGATATCTGTCGAAAGGAAAACCGACGAGCAAGCTCATTCGAAACCCTACTGAGCCTATCCGTGACAATCTCCATACAATCTGGTCTTTTCGTCTAAGAGTATCGTATACCGGGTCTAGGGGTAGTAAACGTCAGACCCTAATAACCCGATAATTCATGCCGATGTGGCTCAGGACCAATCGAGAAACTACTGACCAACTTGTCAGTAAATCTCACCTGCCTTAACCAAGGACTTATGGTGTGGCCAATCGAACACAGTGTGACATCAACTCCCTATGCCGGGAGAGGCGAATCCCCAACAGTCGCTCACTGCCTCCATGTGGCTCGGGACTACACCCAACTAAAACCTGTTTGCATGACTCAGTAGAGCCGTGGTAGGGTAGTAATCTAACTATAGTGGGAACTCACACGAGACAAATGACAATCTCGGGTCTAAAAACCATCTAGAAGTTCTCGGTGAGTCCGTCCAGTATACTCACCCCAGTGGCACCTGTATACGATCTTAGGTGCCAAACACCAATGGCTATAAGACCAACCATCGCCCTTCTTCGGGGTCTAAAAACGCATACACCAGTCTACTCCGGAATATCGATACCCGGTCTCAATACTCCCATGACTAGGGACATTTAAGGATCTGCTTATGGACTACCCAGCCCCTGCATATATGATCGTCATCATAATGCTGGTAGTCAAGCAATAATCCTACGGACTTTATCAACATGTATCAGCGATATGTAATAACAAGTAAAACATATACACATGTTAAGATAAAAACAAACCAAATATCATACTATCATATCGAGCAAAATTGTCATGTACATACATATGTCCAAGAATCCACTATATATGTATATACAATAATGGCCTATACGGCATACATATCGAACATACATGTGCCTACTATTTCACACCCACTTATCATTATTTCTATACCTGTTATTTCTTGCTTATTATTATTGCACATATTATATATTGCTATATTGTGTCGCCCTGACGACCCGAGTATGCATGCTCAGAGGATGAAGTGGACCCAGCACAGGAATACAGCTTGCCCTACGAGATCGCGGAGAAATAGACGAGCGACGTCAGTGTTACTGTTCTTAAGCTTTCAATAAAAATCATTTGTTATCATTTGGATTAGTAGTTTCTTTTATTGTTAAAATCCTTGTATCCGTTGAACTCATTTGGTTAAATGTAATAAAGTATATCATGATTTTCTTTTATTTTGTGCTGTGTTTACTGCTTACCATTTAATGCTAGAAGTCGAAGTGTAGCTACGAAGGGATTATTCCTTAACCATAGGAGCATGGCTGGTCTAGTCACCCTCGTATTCCGTATTTTGGGAAGTGAGGCGTGACATGGTTTTGTTGGTATCAGAGCACCAGGTTTAGATTAAGATTACAGTTTCGACTAGGGATCCCTTGCATTATACCTTGTTGTATTGTCATTCACTTCCGTATAATCCTTGTCTTATTCCTTCCGTTTATCTAATTCTCTTCTATACTTATCCTTTAGCGATATGGCCTTCCCAAGTAACTCCTCGGATGTCGGTTCCCAAGAGCGCACCGACAAGATTCTCAGTGCACTAGCGACTATTGCTAAGGCTCAAGAGAAGAACACTGATCTCCTAGCCGAGGGACTAAAGACGGTGCAAGAGTCCACGATCACTGCTATAGGGAGATCTACTGCTGTTCTTGCCACCCCGGAGGGCTCTCTCATACCAGCTGTGTAACGACTCTGAAATCCCTGTACAGACTTATTTGTCTAAATGTATAGAAAAGGGTATTTCAGCCTGTGTAGAAGTTATAAGTTATTTTTGTTTAATAAAAACAAGAAACAACTTATAGCTTACTGGTAAAGCCTCTACACTGTTGTGACATAACCTGTATGTTCGATTCCCATCAGTCCCAGTTATTTTTAAGATTTTTCTTTTTAATTTTTCGGAAGCCCAAGAGTTGCACGTGCAATTCACGGAGAATCGAAAGGTTTCAGAAAAATCAAACAGCCGCAATGAGAAGTAAACACTGATTAAAGCATGTGGCACGAATCTCGAGGCGACGGCTCGTTTTATATTATTTCGCCTGATTCTGTACGTATAAATTACTGTGAATTTTACAAACTGAATGACACCGGCTGCCCATATTTTATTCGTAGCGTATTTGATTGCATTCTTATCATATCATATGACTATTATACCCTCAGTGATTAGTAACCAATTACATTTATTCTCTGGTGATCGTAATGCATTTTCGAATGATAAGTGGTATCGATTAGGTGCGACAAGTACGCTAGTGAAAGTGATTGAAATCAAAAGTGATATGAGTGTGATGAGGCTCGATATCGGTGGCTCTCCAGATGCTGACACATTGCAGATGACATGTCCCAGAACCTACAAGAAAGGATCAAGAACTTCAGTTGGGATCACACCTCGGGCCTCCGGCCTGAGGAGTCCCCCGACCTTTGGTGGCCTTTCGGACCCCCCCCCCCCCGGCTCGCCTCTGAGCTATCACAGAACCAAAATGCCTCGGCCTCCCGCTCGTGCCCGAGCCTCCCGCTGAGCTCATCTTCCTCGGTCTCACCGACCAACCCACAACACTGATCATAGGCGCCTCCGCCACGGCTCTGCAAATCTCGCCATGCGCAAGATATCCGCGGCCCATGATCCCGCGTTCCACGCCATCACGATCCCCCATTAACGAGCATGTCTCGTCATTAATGCGGGATCCCGCCTATCACGCGGGCGTGATGCCAGGGCCGTAACGGCCGGTGTGAATCTCACGCCTGCCTGCCCATTGTTGCCGCTATATAAACCTCTCTCTCAGACGACTCAGGTAAGCCAATTTTACTCCAACAGGCCGTTACTCTGCCAAAATACCCCGTTTAACTTGATCGTCGGAGGGTCCTCGGTGGCACAACCACCCCGGGACTTCTTTACAGGTAGCTCGGTCTCAACCACACAAAACCCATTGATATCCACATGCTCCAGGAGGCAACCCTCCAACTCAATCTCCGCTGTCCATCAGCGCTAGCAGCAGATCAACGGAAGATAACATCTGAAGAAGATCCAGAAATCCATCAGTTGGCGCCGTCTGTAGGAACTTAGTTCCACTCAACCAAAAGTTCATCTTCCGATCTCGACTTCATGGAGAGAGGTCACCGCAACGATCCAAGCACCAGCCGTCGTCCTCCCCGCAGCGGAGATGAGGGAGAATCCCCTCCTCCTCGGAACGCCATTCACGCCCTATCCGCGCGGATAGATCGCCTCACGTCCGTCGTGGATGCACTCGTACGTGTCCAAGCGGTTAGGCAAGCCCCCCAGGTCTCCGCTCCCCCACCTCGAGACCGGGACCCCCATAGAGGGAGAGAAGACTCTGCCCGCGTTGGCACGATCGATCAACGCATTGCTGTCTCCGGCAGCCACAGGTCCCCCGGGCCGACATATTCAATGACCCAGTGGGCGCCTCACAGCCTAACTCCGAGGTCTTATACCAGAGTGCCTCGCCCCGAGCCCCATCATGCCCCTATCCCTCCTGAGGAGGTGTCGGTCAGCTCGCCTGTGCCCAGGCATGACCGGCACCCCCTCCCTCGATGGGGTCGCGTGCACGGGACTCGTCACGGCAGCTCGAAGATGGCCTCGCCAGGGGACCTGAGGAATCTTATCGAACGGAATCGGGGCCATGGCCAGGCAGAGGTCTCCAGCAGCAGAGGACGAAAATCAGAATGCGTCGAATCATCGGGATACTACGGCCGACTCGACGCCCTTGAAAAGAAGATCGAAGGCATGCATCGAGAAAGTCGTCATTCAAGCGACGGGTCTAAATATGCCGCCGACTTGCTCACGAAGCCCTTCACCGAAAAGCTTCTCGCTGTCCATGTCTCCTCCCGGAACAAGCTCCTGAAGGTTTCACTCTTCGACGGGAAGTCCGGCCCGAAGGACCATTTGGACGCGTTCACAGCCGGGATGAGTTTCCAGGACTGTTTCGACGCCGCCCAATGCCGCACTTTCCCGGTCACTCTCATCCGCTCCGGACGAGACTGGTTCCGAAGACTCGCGCCATGCTCAATCTCAACCTTCGATGAGCTGGCCACCCAATTCCTCGGCCATTACGTCGGGAACAGACGGCAGAAGCGGACCGTCAACCACCTCTTCACCATTAAGAGCGGGGACAAAGAAACCTTCAAAGGGTACATCACCCGCTTCTACAACGCCCTCCTCGAGGTCCCAGAACACAATGATGAAACGGTCATTACGGCCCTCAGGTCGGGTCTTAGGCACAAGGAGTGGCTACACTCCTTTGCATTACCGCAACCTAAGACCATGGCTGAGGTAAAGGCCTGGACCGAACGTGAGATCCAACTTGAATCCGAGGTGAATTCCAACCTACCCCGGATAGAACAAGTTGATCAGAAGAAAAGGGGCCGGGAAGAGAAAAAGAAGATTGAGCGGCTGAAGCCCTACTCCCCGAAGTTTCAGGAGTACACCCCGATCAACGTCTCCCAGGCGGTACTGCTGGAGGAGGCTAAGGGCGAAAGGTTCTTCAAACTCCCCCAGTCTCGAACAAGGCAGCAAAGCGCACCCTAGGCCCCTACTGCGGCTTCCACAGGTCGCAGGGCCACTCCACAGAGAACTGCAAGCAGCTCCGAGACTATATCGAGGAGATAATCCGCTCGGGGCACCTGGAAACGTACTTGCGGGACAAGCGGCAAGCTGACCGTGAGCAAGAACAGTGTCCCCTCCCGGCAAGTTGACAATCGGCCAAATCATGGTTTTGTCAGCGGGGGCCACGATGAGGACCGACGAGACACGGCATCCCTCCCCGATCGAGGGACCTGTTGGCCACATGAGGAAGAGGGCCAAAGTAGCCAAGCCGATCGTTTTTACCGACGAGGACCTCCACGGTATTTCCCTGCCTCACAACGACTCGCTGGTGATCACTGCTCGGGTCCACCGCTATGAGGTGTAGAGGATACTGGTCGACTCAAGAAGCTCGGCGGACATCCTCTTTTACGACTGCTTTCTATGCATGGGACTCACCCCATCGGACCTAAGGCCGACTGCCCATGTCCTGTCAGGGTTCACTAACCACTCCATCCCGGCAGAGGGGGTAATCACCCTGTAATTTAACATCGGGGAAGCGGGCCGCACGCGCACCCTGCCTGTGGAATTTATCGTCGCAAAGATCCCATCAGCCTACAACATCCTCCTCGGTCGCCCAACGCTGAATTCCCTCACGGCCCAGATATCGACTTACCACCTGGCGATGAAATTCCCGCTCGACCAAGGCGGGATACGTCAGGCCTACGGGGACCAACAAACAGCAAAGGTTTGCTTCACCACAACATCTTCGTCTGAGAGGCCAAACAATGATGTTGAGGGTGAGGGTGACATCAGGGGTTCTCTGGACACTCGAGACGAGCAAAAAGATCTTCGAGGGACCTCGGTGGAGCCACTGACAGAGGTCCCCCTCGTAGAAAGGGACGATGAACGAACCGTTCAGATCGGATCGCTTCTGACAGGGACTCAGCGAGATGACCTGGTTCACTTCCTCAGAAACAACTCTAACGTGTTCGCCTGGGCACCTGCCGACATGCCGGGGAACTATCCAAAAATCATATCTCACAAGCTCGGGGTAGACCCTGCGGCCCGACCTGTCCAGCAGAAAAAGCGAAGCTTCGCCCCGATCAAACAAAAAGCGATCGAGGACGAGGTGGGCAGGCTCCTTGCCGCCAACTTTATTCGGAATGTTCCTTACTCTAAATGGTTGGTAAACGTGGTCATGCTCAAAAAGTCAAGCGAGAAGTGGCGCATGTGCGTCGACTTCACCGACCTCAACAAGGCCTGCCCGAAAGACAACTATCCCATCCCTCGGATAGATCAGCTCGTCGACAGCTCGGCAGGCCACGAGCTACTTAGCTTCATGGATGCTTTTTTCGGCTACAACCAGATCCGTATGAATCTGGCAGACGAGGATCTCACCGCATTCACAACGGACCGGGGGGTATACTGCTACAAGGTGATGCCTTTCGGCCTCAAAACGCCGGAGCTACGTACCAACGCTTGGTTAATCGCATGTTCAAACCGCAGTTCGGAAGGAACATGGAAGTTTATGTCGACGACATGCTCGTCAAGTCGGTCACATCGGTCGACCACGCCAAGGATCTGGGCGAGGCCTTTGACGTCCTCCGCAAGTTCAAGATGAAACTGAACCCCGCCAAGTGCGCATTCGGAGTCACCGGGGGGAAGTTCCTCGGTTTCATGGTCACTCACCGTGGGATCGAAGCTAACCTAGAGAAAATCAACGCCATTCTCAACATGGCCGCGCCCAATACTAATGTCGAAATCATGCGGCTGACAGGGCGGGTAGCCACTCTGAGCCGTTTCATGTCGAGGTGTAGGGAGAAGTGCCTCCCGTTCTTCAAGGCTCTAAAAAAGATTCCAAGGTTCGAGTGGTCGGAGGAGTGCCAAACCGCCTTTGACCAATTAAAGAGGCACCTTGCGACTCCACCGCTGCTCACCAGACCAGTTGAAGGGGACGAGCTTTCGCTATATCTTGCGATATCCGACAAAGCTGCAGGCTCAGTGCTCGTCCGAGAGGTCGACGGAGTCCAGAAGCCAGTATACTATGTGAGCCACGTTTTCAAGGACGCAAAAACGAGGTACCCAGCCGTAGAGAAGATCGTCTTGGCACTCATCATGGCCTTAAGGAAACTACAGCACTACTTCCAGGGGCACACCATCCTCGTTCTTACCGAGCGACCTTTGGGGGCTATCCTCGCCTCCCCCAAGTCCTCTGGCCTCTTGGAGAAGTGGAGGTGGGAGTTGTCCCAGTTCGACATAAAATACCGCCCGAGGCAGGCCATCAAAGCACAAGCCCTGGTCGATTTGATCGTCGAGTGCACCATCCCCAGCAAGGAGCCGGAGTCAATGCCGGCCCCCCAGCTCGACCCTCGGTCGATGGGAAACCCGACTCCGTCCCTGATTGGATCCTTTACGTCGACGGGTCCTCGACCGAGGAAGGTTGTGGTGCCGACCTCATCATTCGGGGCCCGAACGAGGAAGAAATGGAGTATTCTCTGAAGCTCGGGTTCAAAGCCTCAGATAACGCAGCGAAATACGAGGCCTTACTGGCCGGACTGTGCATAGCCTTCGGACTGGGGCTGAAAACGATTTGGATCCGCAGCGACTCCGCCCTAGGCGTTGGCCAAGTGACCGGCCGATTCGAGGCACGGGAGCCTCTGATGGTGAAATATCTGGCCGTGGTAAGAAGACTGCGAAAGGGCTTCAACGAAGTCCAGGTGGAGCAGATCCCCAGACAGCTCAACACCCAAGCCGACGCCTTGAGTAAGCTAGCTTCATCCTATACGGCCAACAACAAGAGGAACATCCTCTTCGAGGTCTTGCCACGGCCCAGCGTGGAAGACGGGGAAACAATGCTTCAAGTGTATACTGCCCGGGAAGAAGACCGAGACTGGAGAAAGCCCCTCATGGAATTCCTGAGGGAAGGTACGCTCCCAGAAGATCGGGGAGAAGCCCGCCGTCTCTGAGCCAAAGCTCGACATTTCGTCTGGAGCAAGGGGAACCTCTACAAGAAGTTCTTCACTTAGCCCCTGCTCCGGTGCGTCGACCCCCATGAAGCCGACTACGTCCTCCGTGAGATCCACGAAGGGGTTGGCGGCGCACACCAGGGGGACCGCACCTTAATCCAGAAGGCGCTGCTCCAGGGGTATTACCGACCGACGATTCATCAGGACGCCCAGAAGCTCGTCAAGAGATACAAGAGCTGCCAACTCTATGGAAGCATACCTTGCCTTCCGGCTACCGAGCTAACCGCCCTAACCTCCCCATGGCCGTTTGCCCAGTGGGGAATGGACATGATAGGCCAGTTCCCCACCGGTACGGGCGGGCACAAGTACGTCCTCGTCGCAGTGGACTACTTCACGAAGTAGATCGAGGCCATTCCCATCAGGAAACCGGACGCCTCCATGACTATCAAGTTTCTACATAACAACAAAATACTCCGGTTCGGCATCCCTAGGTGTATCATCACCGACCATGGGACAAATTTCGAAAACGAAAAGGTTAAGGAATTCTGCAGCAAATATCATATCCTCATGAAGTTTTCCGCGGTCGCACATCCCCAATGCAACGGGAAAGCCGAGGTCGCTAATTGGGACGTCCTCCGAGGTCTTCGGACACGCCTAGAAGGACGCCAAGGCAGTTGGGTCGAGGAATTACCCCGGGTCCTGTGGGCCCTGCGCACGTCGAGAAAACCCCCACCAGGGAGACCCCTTTCAGCCTCTGCTACGGTACCGAGGCAATGGTCCCGGCAGAGATCAGGCTCCCCAGTCATCGGGTCGAGCACTTCGACGATGAAGCGAACACCTCAGCCCTACGAACTAACCTGGACATCTTGTTAGAGAAGCAAGACCTGGCTCAGATCAGAGCTGTCGCCTATCAGCAACAAACCGCCCGCTACTACAATGCGCGAGTCAAGCGTCGCTCCTTCAAGACCGGAGACTTAGTCCTAAATCGGAACGAGTTCGTCGATCAAGGCAGGCTGCATAAGTTTTCCCCAAAATGGGACGGTCCTTTCCTCGTCTCTGAGGTCCTGCCCGGCGGAGCCTACAAGACGCGGATGGTCGCAAATTTCCACGACCTTACAACGCTGAGAAGCTCAAATTGTACCTCTAAAAAGAATATCTGCGCATGTATATTTCTTCCTTGACAAGAGTGATGTAAATATTTTTTTTCTTTTTAACAATAAAAGGGAAACACTAGAACATTGCAAGAAGAAGAATTTTATTCATTCTAAAGGTACTACGGGCTCTTCAGCCTTACAGAAAAAGGAAAAAGTTACAACAGAGGTGGAACAGGATCAAGGAAGTACTCCTGGTGGTACTCGGAGTAGATCTCCGCCAGACGGGCCCTACCCTCTGCAGCCCGCTCCCGTCGATGCTGCAAGCGAACCCGGGATGCCACGAAAGCACCCAACACTCCGCCCTCTGAGCCTTAGCTCACGAGGTACCTCATTTTGAAGCACTCCAGAATGAGGGCCAAGGATCGGTCGTGCCTAACTTTCGAGATAAGGCCGAGGAAGAAGATCGAGCGCACCTTGTCGAGCGCCTCGTCCAGCAGTTCCTCAGAGAAGAGGTTGTCCAGCCCCAGGGACCTCCTCCAAATCGTGTACATCAGCAACTGAAGCAGGGACGACCGCCGAGGGAGAAGCCAACCGACGTGACCCTCGAGGCGCTGAACCACTCCCCGGTACCCATCCTCAGCCAGGGATTGATCATACAAGAAGACGTCGTCAAAGGTGATGATCTCTTCGATCGAATACATACGCCCAGTCATCTCAAAAGAAAATGATGCCGAAGGGGTTACCATCTCCTTCTCTATTTATAACCCCAAACAAAATCCTTAAGGGCCCAGATTCGCACGCGAATCCTTGGATCCGCCAAGATTAAACCAATACCGTGCCGCCACGTGGAAAAAGTGACACGGCTCCCCGAAACGTTAGGCCTCCCCCAAGCATTCCTGGCACGTGCCGCCTGCGACGGTCGCCCCTCCCGATGTTCACGAACCAGGGAAGGTCGGACTGAACCTCCGGATCCACCGAGTAGCTACCCTGCTCGGTCCTTCCTTAGTAGTCCACTACTGGGGTTCTTCAACAAAGCGCTATAAATTCTTCTAAGTTCATTTTGTTTAAACAACAGGAGGGACACGATAAAATATTGCAGAAAAGAAGAATTTTATTGATTCAAAAAAAGAGGGTATTATAGGCTCCTCAGCCTTACATTACATAAAAGAAAAAAAAATTATTACTGAAGTGGGGGAAGGGGGTGTAGAAAACATTGCTCGTGGTGCTCCGAGGATATTTCCGCCAACCGAGCCCTCACCACCTCGGACCTCTGCCTCTGATGCCATCCACGAACGTCGGTATGATGCCTCGGTTGGTTCCACTCGAGGACGAGTGCCACCGAGCGATCTCGCCGACCCATCGAGATCAGGCCAAAGCGGCACAAAGACCTCAGCTTACCAACCGCCTCGTCCTTCAGCTGCTTGGACAAAGGGTTGTGCAGCCCTGGTGACGCCTTCCAGATTGAGTAAATCAACAGCTGGAGCAGGGGTGAGCGCTGGGGAAGCAGTCGGCCAAAATGATCCTCAATGCGGCCTATCACTCCTGCACCGTATTCTCGGTGCAAACTGGTCGTACAGGTACACGTCCTCGAAATTTATGATCTCGGGGATGGTAAAAGGGAAGGTGTTCATTCTTGCGTTTTGGGGATGAAGAAAGGAGTGATCATCACACCCTCCACTTTATAGCCCCACAGCACCCCCTAAGAGTCCAACAGTCGCTCGTCTCTTCCACTGTTGTACCGCCACGCGCCGGATATCCCGCCTTTCTCGGGGAAATCGGAATGACGCGGCTCTTACGCTTCGCCTCCCCCGCGCGTTCATGACATGTGTCTCCCACAACGGTTACCCTTCCCGATGTTCACACACCGGGGACAGTCGTACAGAACTTCACGGATCCACCGAGCGGCTACCCTGCTCGGTCCATCCTTGGCTGGTAGTTCACTACCCACGATGCCAAGGATCAAAGCCCTCATCAAGAGACAACCGAGTGACTACCCTGCTCGGTCCATCCTTGGCTGGTAATTTCTTACCCCACGACGCCAAGGATCAAAGCCCTCACCAAGAGGAAACCGATCGGCAACCTTGCTCGGTCCATCCTTGGCTAGTAGTTCACTACCCATGACGCCAAGGATCAAAGCCCTCATCAAGAGGCAACCGGGCGGCTACCATGCTTGGTCCATCCTTGGCTGGTAATTTCTTACCCCACGACCCAAGGATCAAAGCCTTCACCAAGAGGCAACCGGGCGGCTACCCTGCCCGGTCTACCCTTAGCAGGCCTCCCAATGCCCTCATGCGCTAAGGATCAAAGCCCTCGCCAAGAGGAAACCGATTAGCTACCCTGCTCGGTACATCCTTAGCAGGCCTCCCATGCCCTCCCGCGCTAAGGATCAAAGCCCTCACCAAGAGACAACCGGGCAGTAACATTGCCCGGTCTATCCTTAGCAGGCCTCCCAATGCTCTCCCGCGCTAAGGATCAAAGCCCTCACCAAGAGGCAACCGGGCGGCAACCATGCTCGGTCTATCCATGGTTGGTAGTTCACTACCCACCGACGCCAAGGATCAAAGCTCTCATCAAGAGGCAACCGAACAGTAACCATGCCCGGTCTATCCTTAGCAGGCCTCCCAATGCCTTCCCGTGCTAAGGATCAAAGCCTTCACCAAGAAGCAACCGGGCAGCAACCATGCTCGGTCTATCCATGGCCGGTAGTTCACTACCCACTGATGCCAAGGATCAAAGCCCTCACCAAGAAGCAACCGGGCAGTAACCCTGCCCGGTCTATCCTTAGCAGGCCTCCCAATACCCTCCCGCGCTAAGGATAGAAAGCCCTCATCAAGAGGCAACCGAGCGGATAACCTGCTCGGTTCGTCCTTGGCTGGTAATTTCTTACCCCACGATGCCAAGGATAACAGCCATCATCAAGAGGCCACAGGGCATCTCCCCTGCTCGGTCTATCCATGGCTGGTAATTTCTTACCCCACGACGCCAAGGATCAAAGCCCTCGCTAAGAGGTAACCGGGCAGCTACCCTGCTCGGTCCATCCTTGGCTGGTAATTTCTTACCCCACGATGCCAAGGATCAAAAGCCCTCATCAAAGAGGCAGCCGAGCAGCTACCCTGCTCGGTCCATCCTTAGCAGGCAACTCCTTGCCCAACGACGTCAAGGATCTGAGCTCTCATCAAGAAGCCACCGAGCATCTTCACTGCTCAACTTCCTCCACGTCTTAGCTAAGCGATCTCCACCTCGACTTCGGGGCTATGGAGATACCGACCTTTCACCGGTCTTTGCACACTTGGCAAATGGTCGACTTCAACTCGACGTGCGATCGCTAAATGGAAAACCGACTTAACATGAAGGCAGTACTGCGCAAATATAAATGTTTACCATAGGGAAAATGCGCACGCAAAGACTACTGCAAAAAGACCTTTTTATTCACAAAAAATTAGAAGTCTTTACAGTGGTATTATGGGCTCCCCAGCCATACAAAAACACCTGGAGGTTTACAAAATTTCAGAGCAACAAAAGAAAATAAGAAGGTGAGGGGCTTCAGCCCTCGGGGCAGGGGAGGACCCCAATGAGCTGTGCATCCACCATGACAACCAGGGTGTCGGCTTGGAGGTCGGCACCGAATGCAGGAGCCTCGGGACTGGGAGCCGGGGCGACTGACTTGACCCCAGCGCTCCCACCAGGGGCCTCTTCCCCTGCAGCACTTCCGGGGACCTCCTCCTGTGACTCGTCCCCGCGAGGGAACACACCCCGAAGCTCGCCATCGGGAAACTCTGGCATCTGGGCCTTGACGGCGTCGAGGGCGTCATGGCAGACGACGACAGCGGCTGCGGCAAGGTCGGCGTAGTACTGGTCCAACTTCTTGTAGCTCTCCACCGCCTTCGACGCTCGGAGCTCAGCACACCTCGTCCCCTCCATCGCCGCCTCGTTCTCCTTCTAGAGGGCGTTCGCCGATTTCTTCAAGGTGGCGACGAGCACCTTGGAATCTTCTAACTTAGCCTCATCGGCTCAGGCGGCCTCCCGGCACCTGACGATCTCCCTGTCCCCGGCCGCCACCCCGTCTTCGAGGGTGGCGACCCTCTCCTTTGCCGCCTCCAGCTCCAGCCTCGAGCTCTCCTCGCGCGAGGAGAAATCGCCCGCGGCCTGCATCGCCGGGGCTATTTCCTCGTCCTCTATGTTGACGACGAGGACGACATGCTGGAGGACCTGAAGAAAACAAAGAGGGTTAGAAGGGGAAAGGGTGGGCACCCGATCACGCGAACAAAAATACTGAATGAAGAACCAAGTGTGGTGCGAACACTAACCTGCATGGCCTCTTGAGCTATGGCCGCCATTTGGGCCCGGAGGGTCCCCCGAGGGATTCTGCCCCTGGCCGACCTTTTCATCTCCGAGAGCAGGTTGTCGGCGACGGAGAGCCCGGAGGGCACCTCGAAGCGAAGCTCCCCATCGTCCACAAGGATCAGAGAAGCCGGGGAACGGGGCGCCGTCTTCTGAAACCTCTTGAGGAACGACGCAGGGGAGCCAGTCTCATCTCCCACCTCCGGAGCCCAGGGATCTTGCTCCCGAGCACGTTTTCGGATAGGTGCTCGGCTCGGCTCGGCTCCGGAGCCCGGGGCGCGCTTGGGCGCCTGGATGGAGCGGCCACCGGTAGAACCGGAGCTGACGACGGGCGAGAAGGTCCGGCACCTCCGGCCTTCTTCCCCCTCTTCTGTTCAACCAGGGCAGACCGAAATTTGCCTAATTCCATGGGTCCTGCATAAGACAAAAATATAACGAATCAGCAATTCCAGGAAAAATGAAAGAATGCACAAGTCTAAACAGGTCGCCTGAAATATCCTAACTTACCCGCGTACTGGGCGGGTCTGAGCCCGGCCCAACTAAGGGCCCGCTCAGACAGCAGCACATCAGCCCGAGGGAAGGGCTCCCACTTCGACACCGCCACCGCATCGGGATCATTCGACCGACTCACCCGCGGACAGCTGGCCCCTTGCCACTGGGTAGGCACAAAAAAATCCTCACTCTCGGGCGGCGCAACAAACAAAAACTTCTTCTTCCATTCGTGAATGGAAGAAGATACTACGACGATCCCCGACCCGACAGCGTCCCCCCGTTGTTTTCTAAAAGAGATGTATACCCAGCTCGGCTCGCCCCTGCGAACGCCGGGGTGGTTTTTGTAGCAAAGAGAAGAAACGAGAAGGCTCAGGCTGAAAGGGATCAGACTCAATATCAACCGGACCAAGAACCCAAAGAGGATCCTCCAAGAGTTCGACACTAACTGGCCCGGGGCTAACCCAAAACAATTCAACGCCGTACTCACCTCGGGGGAGAAGGGCAGACGCATCCCAGCCCAAAAGGCTTCCAAATACAAGGCAATCTCCTTGCCCCGTACCTGGTCTGCCCTCTCCCCCTCCTCGGCCAGACGAAGCGAATAGCCGGGAGGAATGAGGAAACGAGTCCGGATGTTGACGAGCTCATCCACATGCCTCAGCGTGGATCGCATGCCAAGAACACCCGTAACCTGCGTTCTGGGGACCGCCCCCGTCGCACGACCCCGGGGAGCATTACCAACCCTAACTCCCTGGGGGGACTCCGACTCAGAGGAGGAAGAGGAAGAAGTAGAAGAGGAAGCTTCAGAGGACTCCCTAGACTCTACCCGGACTACATCTACAGACTCCACGGAAGAAGACATCTAACCTGATCAAAGAGAAGTGTCCTCAGGAGATCAAACGCAAGGAATCCGACCTGAGGAGAAGAGCGCCCAGCTAACACGACGAGGGACGAGGAAATTATGAAGATATATGAGCCCTGATGGGGATCCCACCTCTATTTATAGCTGCCGGCGTACACATCCTACGGCTCTGATCGCCTCCCGCCAAAACAACGTTTCGCAACCAACGGCCGACATCGTTCCACCTGTCGCATACACACTAGGCGCATCCCTTTGGGCGCGGGAACGCCTGCGGCATGTCTCGCCAGCCAACCAGCGCCAGACACGTGGGCTATCGTTTCGACGAACGTACACACGATCCGGCGCTTGCCCTTTAATGCGAGATCTCTCCCCTGATCCGCTGACGTCATCAAGAAAATACTACTCTTTGCCCGGGAATGCGCGCCGGCATATCTTCGAGTGAGAGCCCACCCCGGGTGATCAATCGGACCACCCTCGACCCGACCAAGAAACGGGTCGAGACGAGAGTGGGGGGCTAATGATGAAGCTCGATATCGGTTGCTCTCCAGATGCTGACACGTTGCAGGTGACATGTCCCAGAACCTACAAGAAAGGATCAAGAACTTCAGTTGGGATCACACCTCGGGCCTCCGGCCCGAGGAGTCCCCCGACCTTCGGTGGCCTTCCGGACTACCCCCTGGCTCGCCTCCGAGCTATCACAGAACCAAGATGCCTCGGCCTCCCGCTCGTGCCCGAGCCTCCCGCCGAGCTCATCTTCCTCGGTCTCACCGACCGACCCACAGCGCTGATTACAGGCGCCTCCGCCACGGCTCCGCAAATCTCGCCATGCGTGAAATATCCGTAGCCCATGATCCCGCGTTCCACGCCATCACGATCCCCCATTAACGAGCCTGTCTCGTCATTAATACGAGATCCCGCCTATCACGCGGGCGTGACGCCAGGGGCGTAACGGCTGGCGTGAATCTCGTGCCCGCCTGCCCATTGCTGTCGCTATATAAACCTCTCTCTCAGACGACTCAGATAAGCCAATTTTACTCCAACAGGTCGTTACTCTGCCAAAATACCCTGTCTAACTTGATCGTCGGAGGGTCCTCGGTGGCACAACCACCCCGGGACTTCTTTTCAGGTAGCTCAGCCTCAACTACACAAAACCTATTGAGATCCACACGCTCCAGGAAGCAACCCTCCAACTCAATCTCAGCCGTCCATCAACGCTCGCAGCAGATCAACGGAAGATAACATCTGAAGGAGATCCAGAGATCCATCAGAGTGAAGCGCGATTGAACAATGAAAGCGATATGTACTTGTACATAACCCATTCGATACATGAACATAACTATAACCTGGCGAAAATGAAGAAATCAAGGGTGGAATCGAACTCGTATTTAGCGAGATATAGCGCACGGCTGCATGATTATATGCCGGGCACAGTGGACGGTAATTTCAGGCATGCACGAGATCCTTATTAAACACAGCAACTCTTTTCCACCAATCGATTTCAATTGACTTAGAGACTGATAGGTTTAGTGACATGGATATTGCATTGATTACACACATGCTATACTGTTTACCTGTGCATGCTATTTCACACTCACTTGTCATTATTTTTATACCTGCTATTTCATGTTTATTATTATTGCACATATTATATATTGCTATATTGTGTTGCCCTGACAACCTGAGTATGCATGCTCAGAGAACGATGTGGACCCAGCACAGGAACACGACTTGCCCTACGAGATCATGGAGATATAGATGAGCGACATCAGCGTTACTATTCTTCGGCTTTCAATAAAGATCATTTGTTATCGTTTGGATTAGTAGTTTCTTTTATTATTAAAATCCATGTATCCGTTGAACTCATTTGGTTAAATGTAATAAAGTAGTAATCGTGATTTCCCATTACTTTGTGATGTGTTTACTTCTTACCATGCAATGCCAGAAGCCGAAATATGACTACGACAGGATTATTCTTTGACCATAGGAGCATGGCTGGCCTAGTTACCCTCATATTCCGTATTTTGGGAAACGGGGCATGACACCTCGCCTCACCTCATCTGTCTGACGAGGCGAGTCTAACTCGCCTCGCCCACTGAGGCGAAGCAGGCGATTCACGAGACGAATCGCCCCGCTTCACATCATTAGCCACGCTTGACAAGTCTACAGCACCGCGCTTGCAAAATGACAAAGCAGCCTCCTTCTCTCATAGCCTGGTGGTGGTAGGCCTCACATCTTGCCGTCCTTGTCAGCACCATTTCATCCATTGGCATGCACTAGCATTTATTAGGCCTGGAACATGAGGCGTGCTGATGGCGACTTGCCTCATTGCTGACGTAAGCGAGTCGGCGAGTCGACTCGACTCGTCAGAGCGAGTTGGGCGAAGCGGGCCGGTTCCCAATTTTCTCAATGTTGCCTCGTTCTAACTCGCCCCTCATCTCGCCAACTCGCCAGCGACTCGCATTGCCTCGCCTTGCCTCGCCAGCAACTCACCTAGATTGGTCAGCTGACTCGCGGGCCAACTAGCTTTAGTTCACCTCGCCTCGCTCCTCAACTCGCCTTAACTCACCTTGAGATTCCAAACCAACGGCCGGATTCATTGGAATTTATGATTCAAACTCTTTAAATTTTCTATCTGATTTCAAAATTCATCCTACTGCAGATGTCTGCATAAGAAACTTTTGAAATACAGACGTCTGGTACAGACGTCTGCTGAAGGAATTTTCTATTTTTCAAATCTTTATTTTTACTGTAGAGACATATGCCCCGAACACCTCTAAGAATTTTTTGAACTACAGACGTCTGGGGCCAGACATCTGCAGTTCAAACAAAAGAGTAAAAAAACTAGAGTCTCGCTACGAATCGTCTCGTCTCGCTTCGAATCCCACATCCAACGGTCAGAATTCGTCTCGCCTCGAAATCCAAATCCAACGATCGGATTCGTTGAATTTTATGACGAATCGCCTAGCCTTGCCTCGTAACGGCTGAAAATTTTAAAAATTTTGAAATCTCTATAAATACAACCCCACATCCATTTTATCTCATTCCAAACCTATTTCTCTCTAAAATTAAAAAAAAACTTCTCTCCGCTCTCAAATTTGAAGTTTTCAAAAATTGAAGCTTCGACTCTGAGTTTTTGACGCTCCGACCGACTTATTCTACTCTACTGCTCTTCCGCTCGATTGCACTACTACAACATTTTACCTATTCTTGCTTCTTACTTTTATTTTATTAGCTCTCTTCTTACAGCTAAATTGGTATTGATAATATTTAGTATATAATTTTTTTAACTAGTTAAAATATTTATATAGAGGGTTCATCTAATACACATCACACCCAAGTTCCTAATCTTGAAATACATGCAGAAAGAGAAGAACACGCACATACATCTAGAAAAGCTAGAAAACGTGCACTTAGTAATAATGTTTGGGAACACTATATAATTGAATATAGGAAAAGGGTTAGATACGCAATATGCAAATATTATGTCATTGTGTATAAACATAAGGAAGGTACCGACACCGGTACTTTACAAAAATATATTTAAAAAACACATAGAAAGCACGGCCGGTTTCTCTTCCACACAATCACAAATTAATTTCTCTGGTGAAGGTCTTTTTCAATATAATCATGATCTAAATGTTGAAGAAATGGCAATATTTGTTATGGCAGATGAACATGTTCTCGGGTTTGGAGAAAGCCAAGCTTTTGAGCTGTACGTTCAAAAGGTATTACAATCGGGATACAAAAAAGTTCCAAGGATTATGCTTAAAAGTCGTCGTTTTAGGCTCTACAACGAAGGCAAACAACTATTAATTGCCACTCTTGCTTCTTTAGATACTAGTATTTTATCAACTTCTAATATTTGGACTGATAGAAGGGGAACTTCACTGGATTTGTGTTACTGCATATTGGATAAATTCTGACTG
The DNA here is from genome assembly GCA_030015575.1 of Agapanthus africanus. Taxonomy (NCBI): domain Eukaryota; kingdom Viridiplantae; phylum Streptophyta; class Magnoliopsida; order Asparagales; family Amaryllidaceae; genus Agapanthus; species Agapanthus africanus. The sequence goes on along the minus strand of JASDDO010000022.1, from coordinate 749,999,014 downwards.
GTACTTGCAAAAAAGAATTATTGCTTTTAGACAGTTTCAATTCCCGCATAATGCTTTTAATAAATCTTCTAAAATTAGATCTGTTTTAGAAGAATATAAATATGTAAATAAATTTTTTCTATTTCTTTCGATAATGCTAGCAACAATAATTCAGCTGTTACTATACTTATTAGGCTGTGCAAACCAATTTGCAATTTTCATATTCGATGTGTCTGTCATATACTTAATTTCGCTTTATAGGATGCATATCAAGTATGTTCTTCAAATACTCAAATAATTAAAGTTGCATATAGGTTTATTAAAAAATCTGGAAAAAGAAATTTTGAATATAAAACTAGATGTTAGGCTGCAGGATTAAGGCCGTCTCTTAGAAAAATTGTTTCCACTAGGTGGAATAGTACATATGACATGCTTCGTACTGTATCAAAGGCTAGCAGAATTAGTAACATGTGAAATGAGCAAATGCATGTAGAAAACCACTTAACAGATCATTGGACGGTTGCAGAACTTTTCAAAGATTTTCTTATGACTTTAAAATAGCAACCGAATGTTTTTCTGCTACTTATAACCCCACTTCTCATATTATTGTCTCCAAATTGTATAATATAGCTCAATATTTTTCTTGTTATTGTAATAATGAGATACTTCATCCCGTTATTGTCACGCCCCGCTTCCCGGTATACGGCGAAGGGGACGCGACTGGTCCGCTACGTATTTACTGTGAAGTAAATACACTAAGCGTATCTGAGCAATATAAAAGTAAATACACAAGAGACAAGATATATAAACTGAACAGCAACTTTATTTATTAACATTCTATTGTACAATGCATGAAAGGTAGATACATCTGAAATAAAAGCGATGCTTAAACAATGGCATAACAGGAATATAAAGTACTGAAAGGAAATGTATACAATGAAACTAAAGCTCTGGTTCTTCAGCAAACTGATCCAAGTCTTCTGCAGATGGCTCGATCTCTGCCGGGTCCAAATCACCTGACGACATTCAAAGAAGAAAGAAATAGAATGCCGTCAGCGAACAGGTCGCTCGGTAAGTCCCAAAGATAAGAGAAGAATAGAATAGACAGAGAGTAAGAGAGAGAGAGTAGCTTTTACAGTTGGATTATATTGTTGTATTTACTGTTAACGCTGTTGTTTGTAGCTTGGTACAGAAGGATGCCAGTGTATACGAGAGGAGTCCCACTTGCCCCGAAGACTAAGATATCAGGAACTCAAGGAACCGTTTATGCCACGGTACAACAGCAACTGGATTCATGTTAGGTGTCTTAATCTTACCGTCTCGTGCCACTTCTAACACCTTCCATACCAATCTACCCCTTTAACCCCATAGTGTTTTGATTGTATTGTATTGTATTGTAACTTGTATTGATTGTATATTTGGATGATTGACCAAAACCATGATATCAGTAACCGGATGTAACTGCATAATCATGTAAATGGATTAACTGGAGAACCATGTAAATGGAATGTATATCCATGGTTCGGTTCGGTCAAGTTGTATAGATTGATAATTAGATTCATGGATTCATGTGTTTGAGTTGGAATATTGTAGGTTGTAGATTGTACTTGAATTATATTCAAGTCAGATATAATCAGACTCAAACCCGAGTCAGACAATTAGGAAAGTAAAGTGAAGTCCTGATTGTTTTTATTAATTTGTCTACATTAAATAGGCAAGCACCTAATTCTCCGTCTCCCTGGGGCTCAAGAGACTGGTTCTGCTTAACCCTATGTTTACTAAGGTCCTTAGGGTAATTTATAGAACTTGAGGGAGTTTTATGTAAAAATACTTTTATATACTTTTCAAAATACACCTCAAGTATTTATTATCCGTCTTTAGGGTTGTAATGAATGTGGATTTTATATTGTGATATTTTTAGTGAAAATATCCTAGTTTCATAAATAAAGGTATTTAACTGTAATATTGATTTATTTGGAATTCATGGTATTTTAGTGTAAAATTTATGCTTGTGATTTTTAGAAGAAGTGGAATATTTATATCATAACAAAATATGTATTTTAATGATAAATATACATATATTTGTACAAAAATAATTTTAATATATTTATTATATTCTAAAAATCTTATTTTCTTAAGATGTCGTACTTTAAATCTTTCGAGACCGAATGCTCCTTGCGGAGGTCTGAATCTCGCACTACTAAACCCGAGGATGTGCGATAATCCGCACCATCCCGAACGGGTTCCCCAAAATGGGTTGTAGCGGCACTTTGCAAAGATTTTAAAATACTAAATCGTTTAGAAAACGGTTTTATGAAGTAAATGGTATTTATTTGTAAAGATGTCAATTTTCCGTATTCTATGTTTTAAGGTCTTCTAAGTCAACTAGACTATTCCTAACTGGTCCAAACGACAAGTTGTGAGATGTCTCAAATCGCCTCTTCACTGCCAATTGTGACCAGGTAAGTACAAGTGAAGAAAGGAGGGATCCGCTCACGAATCATCGTGAGACGGGCCTTTTAAAGTTACATTTCTCACTTACCTAGCCTAGACACCACAAAGTCAGGTTTAGATAAACGACTGATGTCCACAACTTATCGTATTTTCATAATAAGCGGTACTTCTTTAAAAAGTGTATCAAAGCTAAATCTTTTAGAATTAGTTTTATTAAGTATATGGTATTTAAATGAAAGTGTTTGTTTTCTCGTATTCTAGGTTCTCGGGGGTGTTGTATATGAGTGTGTGAGGAGGTAGGTTGTTACCTCGTGATCTAGTTAGACCCGGCGTGATTCTCATGTTGGTTCATGTAGCCTACCCCATATGCTTGGGATAAAAGGCTCAGTTGTTGTTGTTGTTGTTGTTGTTGTTGAGGAGGTAGGTTGTTACCTCGTGATCTAGTTTAAATGTATAGCAAGTTTGATGGGGTTAAATGAAGGATTGAAACAATATGGTATTTAAGTGAAAAATACAATAAATTGAGATAGCTATCATTTCATGTGATGAAACTTGATCAAATTGTTTGATTGGTGTTTAATAGTCAACATGAGGAAGTTTAATTATGCTTGTATTAGTGAGAAGTGGAATTTTATTAAAAAAATGAATCGGAAATCGGATTTGTTCCGCTTCCGTCGGGTTTTGTAATTTCGTATTTTTAGAATAGAAAAGAGAGATAAAAAAAAGGGACTTACGGGTTTTAGATTACACAAAAGAGTGAGAAGGAACTATAGGGATCGTCGATGTGTTGCGTCGTCGCCGGTAATTCCTAAAACGATCGCCGGTAGTTCCGTCGGGAATTTGTCGGGGCTTCGCCTCGAGCTTGTTTTCAAAGTACACGATTCTTGGAAATTTTTTGAGAGGGTGGGCTCAAGATTTTGGGGTGAGAGGGTAGAGAGTAGGGGGTGTATTTATAGGGGTAGGCTAGGGTTAGGGTAGATGAAGGGTTTTTAATAAAAATGTATAAATGTATAAAAATCATTAAAAATTGGAGTAAATAGGGTATATTTAGTTCTCTGGAACCGATCCATTTAATTGGAGTGTGCAGGGGGTAGGGCAGCTGAAAAGACACACTTCCCATGTTGACGACTCGGCCGAGTCGGGGGTCGGGAAGGTGGGGGGTCGCCGTGGGTAGGCTCTGGTATATTTAGTTTTTCTGGTTTAGTTCAAGTTTTGGGAGTTATTATGTGTGGACTGTTGGGCTTCCAAAGAATTTAAAACAAAATAATATTAAAAATAATGTGGGGCATGGGATTTGAACTCTGGTGGCTTGGTTCAGCAATGCAAGGTATTACCAATAAACTACAAACTCCTTCTTGTAATTATGGTGTGCATTAATTACTTAAAGAGATATCAGCAACATTAAATACTCCAAGTATACTTTGAATTTAAATCAATTCTTTGTACCTTAAAAATGGAGTTATTTTAATTACTTAAGTCTTGTGCTCAGGTAATAAATACCCCTTTATGGATTTTGAAAACAAATATTTGAAAAAAAATTTATAGGAAAATTATGGTTGTTACATTCTACCCTCCTTACAAAAATTTCGTCCTCGAAATTTGTAAAAGGAAAGTGTAACAGTTTGGTGACAGAACTAAAGATTGTAAAAATTTTGGTCAAAGTTGTGAGGGAGTTACTTGGGTTATCTTGGTTCACAGTTTCAGGTTCTATGGCTGTTAAGGTGAATGTCTGTCGCCGTGGTACATTCCTTCTACCTGGGGCACATTCTGTCCTTGAGGCCTGTTTCTCTGCCCTCGAGGCATGTCCCTCATTGCCTGTTGGAATTGGCGAGTAGGCTGTGCAGGAGTTCTGTGTGGAGGTGGTGCTGGGAGTGCAGGACGAGTTGCAGGAGCCTGGATAGCTGGCCGCAGCGGGTAGTTGGTAGGTGTGTGAGCTGAGTTGTAACTATATGGACAGGTCTCAATTCTGTGATTGGACGCGCCACAAACTAGGCACAGGCCTTTTGCGCGCCTACAGTCCTTTATCAAATGTCCATCTCTCTTGCAATGGAAACAGAAATGTGGTCTTGGCGGGTTATTGGGTTCTTCAGTTCTCCTGGGTTCGAACGTTGGCCTGGAAGAGGCTCCTCCTGCCATTTGAGTGGCAGGGCGCTTAACTCCTGCAGACTGAGGTCTGCCCCTCTCTTTTATCACTGCCTCATAACTGCGGGCAGCTTCCAGAGCATCTTCATGAGTTGGAAATTTCCCTGTGGCTAGAGCAGCCTAAATTTCCGTGTCCAAACCTTGTTGAAAGCGACGGGCCCTGATATCATCCGTCGGTATCAAGTGTGCCGCGAATCGACTTAGCATGGTGAATTCAGCGTCATACTCATCTACTGACTTGTCCCACATCAAACCTTGTTGTAGATGAATGAACTGCTGTTCCATGGCAAATCTGGCAGTCACAGGGAAGTACTTCGCGTCGAACTTCTCGCGAAAAGTCTTCCATTTAATAGGCTGTACAAGACGGGTTTCTTCCGCCTTCCACCAGTTGCGAGCATTATCCGTGAGCTGCAGTTTCGCCACACGGACCCAAGCTATGTCTGGCACTTGTGCTGACGCCAGATCATCTTCTATGCTTTGTGCCCATTCCTCAGCTTCAAGTGGGCTTTCCTTTCTGGAGAACTGCTTGGGATGTAAAGCCCTGAATTGCTTTACCCCAGGTGCGTCAGTCTCAGGACGGTTCAGGAGTTGTTGTTGTCCCTCAAGAAGGTTGCGGATCGCCTCAAGTAGCACCATTTGCTCGATGGGTAGCGCAGGAACAGCTGCTGTGAGAGGTGGTGGTGGGGGGGTGTTGTTGACATTGGTGCTGGTGTTGTTCGGGAAATCCATAACCTTGAAGAAAAATTTGGGTTAAGACAGATTCAAGTACATGAAATGATAAGATTCAAGAAATATGAAGTTGTAAGATTCAAGGAACATGAATTGTAAAGAATATTTTAGTTGCTGGTTCTTGTGTTATATTGCTTAGGTTGTTCACGCAGAACAGAACTGCATGATAGGGTTTTATACAGCTCTGACCTGCATGGGCCACCAACAAAACCTGTCACGCCCCGCTTCCCGGTATACGGCGAAAGGGACGCGACTGGTCCGCTACGTATTTACTATGAAGTAAATACGCTAGCGTATCTAAGCAATATAAAAGTAAATACACAAGAGACAAGATATATAAACTGAACAGCAACTTTATTTATTAACATTCTTTTATACAATGCATGAAAGGTAGATACATCTGAAATAAAAGCGATGCTTAAACAATGGCATAACAGGAATATAAAGTGCTGAAAGGAAATGTATACAATGAAACTAAAGCTCTGGTTCTTCAGCAAACTGATCCAAATCTTCTGCAGATGGCTCGATCTCTGCCGGGTCCAAATCACCTGACGACATTCAAAGAAGAAAGAAATAGAATGTCGTCAGCGAACAGATCGCTCAGTAAGTCCCAAAGATAAGAGAAGAATAGAATAGACAGATAGTAAGAGAGAGAGAACAGCTTTTACAGTTGGATTATATTGTTGTATTTAGTATTAACGCTGTTGTTTGTAGCTTGGTACAGAAGGATGCCAGTGTATACGAGAGGAGTCCCACTTGCCCCGGAGACTAAGGTTTCAGGAACTCAAGGAACCGTTTATGCCACGGTACAACAGCAACTGGATTCATGTTAGGTGTCTTAATCTTACCGTCTCGTGCCATTTTTAACACCTTCCATACCAATCTACCCCTTTAACCCCATAGTGTTTTGATTGTATTGTATTGTAACTTGTATTGATTGTATATTTGGATGACTGACCAAAACCATGATATCAGTAACCGGATGTAACTGCATAATCATGTAAATGGATTAACTGGAGAACCATGTAAATGGAATGTATATCCATGGTTCGGTTCAATCAAGTTGTATAGATTGATAATTGGATTCATGGATTTATGTGTTTGAGTTGGAATATTATAGGTTGTAGATTGTACTTGAATTATATTCAAGTCAGATATAATCAGACTCAAACCCGAGTCAGACAATTAGAAAAGTAAAGTGAAGTCATGATTGTTTTTATTAATTTTTCTATATTAGATAGGCAAGCACCCAATTCTCCGGCTCCCTGGGGCTCAAGAGATTGGTTCTGCTTAACCCTATGTTTACTAGGGTCCTTAGGGTAATTTATAGAACTTGAGGGAGTTTTATGTAAAAATACTTTTATATACTTTTCAAAATACACCTCAAGTATTTATTATTCGTCTTTAGGGTTGTAATGAATGTAGATTTTATATTGTGATATTTCTAGTGAAAATATCCTAATTTCATAAATAAAGGTATTTATCTGTAATATTGATTTATTTGGAATTCATGGTATTTTAGTGTAAAATTTATTCTTGTGATTTTTAGAAGAAGTAGAATATTTATATCATAACAAAATAGGTATTTTAATGATAAATATACATATATTTATACAAAAATAATTTTAATATATTTATTATATTCTAAAAATCTCATTTTCTTAAGATGCCGTACGTTAAATCTTTCGAGACCGAATGCTCTTTGCGGAGGTCTGAATCTCGCACTACTAAGCCCGAGGATGTGCGATAATCCGCACCATCCCGAACGGGTTCCCCAAAATGGGTTGTAGCGGCGCTTTGCAAAGATTGTAAAATACTAAACCCTTTAGAAAACGGTTTTATGAAGTAAATGGTATTTATTTGTAAAGATACCAAATTTCCGTATTCTATATTTTAAGGTCTCCTAAGTCAACTAGACTATTCCTAACTGGTCCAAACGACAAGTTGTGAGATGCCTCAAATCGCCTCTTCACCACCAATTGTGGCCAGATAAGTACAAATGAAGAAAGGAGGGATCCACTCATGGATCATCGTGAGACGGGCATTTTAAAGTTACATTTCTCACTTGCCTAGCCTAGACACCACAAAGTCAAGTTTAGATAAACGACTGATGTCCACAACTTATCGTATTTTCATAATAAGTGGTATTTCTTTAAAAAGTGTATCAAAGCTAAATCTTTTAGAATTAGTTTTATTAAGTATATGGTATTTAAATGAAAATGTTTGTTTTCTCGTATTCTAGGTTCTCGGGGGTGTTACATATGAGTGTGTGAGAAGGTAGGTCGTTAGCTCGTGATCTACTTTAAATATATAGCAAGTTTGATAGGGTTAAATGAAGGATTGAAACAATGTGGTATTTAAGTGAAAAAAATATGATAAATCTATATAGCTGTCATTTCAGGTGATGAAACTTAATCAAATTGTTTGATTAGTATTTAATAGTCAACATGAGGAAGTTTAATTATGCTTGTATTAGTGAGAAGTAGAATTTTATAAAAAAACCGAATCGGAAATCGGATTTGTTCCGCTTCCGTCGGGTTTTGTAATTTCGTATTTTTAGAATAGGAAAGAGGGATAAAAAAGGAACTTACGGATTTTAGATTATACAAGAGAGTGAGAGGGAACTAGAGGGGTCGTCGATGTGTTGCGTCGTTGCTGGTAGTTCCTAAAACGATCGCCGAAAGTTCCGCCGGGAATTCGTCGGGGCTTCACCTCGAGCTTGTTTTCAAAGTATACGGTTCTTGGAAATTTTTTGAAAGAATGGGCTCAGGATTTTGGGGTGAGAGGGTAGAGGGTAGGGGGTGTATTTATAGGGGTAGGCTAGGGTTAGGGTAGATGAAGGGTTTTTAATAAAAATGTAAAAATATATAAAAATCATTAAAAATTGGAGTAAATAGGGTATATTTAGTTCTCTGGAATCGATCCATTTAATTGGAGTGTGCAGGGGGTAGGGCAGCTGAAAAGACACACTTCCCATGTTGACGACTCGGCCTTCCGGCCGAGTCCGGCCGGTCAGCCGGCCGAGTCGGGGGTCGGGAAGGTGGGGGGTCGCCGGGGGTAAGCTCTGATATATTTAATTTTTCAGGTTTAGTTCAAGTTTTGGGAGTTATTGTGTGTGGACTGTTGGGCTTCTAAAGAATTTAAAACAAAATAATATTAAAAATAATATGGGGCATGAGATTTGAACTCTGGTGGCTTGGTTCAACAATGTAAGGTATTACCAATGGGCTACAAGCTCCTTCTTGTAATTATGGTGTGAATTAATTACTTAACGAGATATCAGCAACATTAAATACTCCAAGTATATATTGAATTTAAATCAATTCTTTGTACCTTAAAAATGGAGTTATTTTAATTACTTAAGTCTTATGCTCAGGTAATAAATACCCCTTTATGGATTTTGAAAAAATATATTTGAAAATTTTTGTATAAGAAAATTAAGGTTGTTACAGTTATGCTTGCTATGCTAGCTAGGATTTCTAAATATTACTATGAAATTCCAATTGTTTACGGTTTGTGTTCGATAATGGACCATAAAATTAAATTAGAATGTTTGGAGATTCTTTTAAACGGGTTCCATGGATGCATGGGGCATACTATAGATATTGATGCTTACATTAATACCGTTAAATGTACTTTAAATGAAGTGTTTAATTTATATATTACACGATCTTCTACGGGTAGAAGTACTAGAGCACCTGCCGCAACCAGTTCGCGTGCTTCAACTTCAGCCTTTATACTTATTCAATAGTCGAAAAGGACACGAGGCCCCGTGGCCTCGTCATCGTCGTCTTTATATGAATTAACAATATATTTACAGACCGAGTTAGATATAGATTATACTATATATGGGATTGATATTTTAGCCCGGTAGAAAAACCACAGACATTTGTATCCGGTGTTTTCTACTGTGGCTCGTGATTTACTAACTATTCCAGTGACCACAGTAGCGTCGGAAAGTGCTTTTAATATAGGTGGCAGGATATTAAGCGAGAAAAGATGTGGTTCTGCGTACAACACTATGGAGTGCATGATTTGCTCGCAAGATTGGAAAGCAGCAGTCGTCAGAAGACAAAAAGCAATCAGTTTGGACTCGGATTATTTATGTGAGGAGCTTATAGGATCGAGAGAGTCCAACACCAAAAGAGAAACCACAACCTGCGACAACGAGTGGTGAGTAGGAACTGTAATAGTAGAAAAAGAATTATGTAGACCCGAGTCACCCTTATTGAGCTCAATATTTATGAGGGATACGTAGGCAGCCCGAATGAGTTCGGTCTCTAATATTAAAAATACAAATTATATTATTTAATTGTAGTATAATCATTGGATTCAAACTCTTTAAATTTTCTATCTGATTTCAAAATGCATCCTACTGCGGATGTCTGGACGTCTGCTTAAGAAACTTTTGAAATACAGACGTCTGGCATAAATGTCTACTGAAGGAATTTTCCATTTTTCAAATCTCTATTTTTACTGCAGAAACGTCTGCCCCAGACGTGATCTCTAAGAATTTTTTTTGAACTTCAGACGTCGGCAGTTTAAAAAAAGAGTAAAATAAAAACCAGAGAGAGTTAGACAAGTCGACTCGCCTGACTCGTCCGATTCGCCTCGCGATTCATCTAGGCGAGACAGCAAAGCGAGCAGGATCGACGACGGCTGCTATTGAACTCGTCTTGCCTCGCCGGATAAGCGAGGCGAGTTCAACTCGTCTCGTCAATAAAGCAAGTCGGGCGATTCGCAAAGCGAGTCGGGCTGGCTCGCTTCATTTGCCAGGCCTAGCTAGCAACCCCGCAACCAATCGGGGCCCCCACTTCAATTCTATTTTTGCGACGGAAGAGCCCTTAAACTTTTGCTATCCATTTCCACGAGCAATCAAACTGGCAGACATTTCAATTTGAAATCGGTCAAATTTGCAAAAGGTCACTTTTTTTAATTACGATAAAAGTTCATGGTGTGCATGACAAGGCAATATCTTCTCTGGAACGATGATATTTCTGCTGTTAGATACAACAATGAGAATTAGAACAAAACAGGAGGCTCACATGATGTTTTTTGATCATCAATGTAGAGCTGAGATCTCCTAACATCACCCAAGTAGCACAGTAGCCAGATCCATCTTTCTATATCTTTCAAATTAGGCGCCTTTGGAAATTTGAGAATGTTGTTTAATCGATTGGATTAGCAAACACATGATGATTTGATTGAAACTATAGTCGTCGAGGAAAGCGGGGCGTCGATGCAAGGACATCATGGTCGGTTCGCATGAGGTTGAGTCTGTCAGGGATGGTGGAGTCAAAGAGCCTGATCGTCGGGTTCTCTGCATAGCATACGTAATAACACGCTAGGCATGCGTGAGGGAGAGCCATGGCGATTCTTGTCTGTTGAATGAAATTTAATTAACCAACTAAAATATCATCGGATTTTATTGTTAAAACCTTGCAAAAATACCATGAATTTTAATCAGTTTGAAGGTGATGCCAGATATAAACCATCAAATTAGCAATACATAATATTTATGCAATTTTCAATTCGAAAGCCATAAGCTGTTTCTGGCAAAGCGTCTCTTTCTCTATGCATCTCTTCATAAATTCATTGAAAACAACGAATTGAAAAGCTCTAAATTGTAATTTGATATTCATTTGAAATCACTAAAATTCATGATAGGAACTATGTATATGATATCCATTTAAGAAAAACCAAAAAGCTCATGGTATTTTAGTGACTTGAAAATTTTGATGAAATGCAGCTACACTAGCTTAGTAGAAGAAACCATTCCTACCATGAGGTAGCCGATGAAGAAGGCGAGAAGCGACACGGTGGCCGTATAGTGCTTGTGAGTCGCATACGTCCACGACGCCGCAAGTATCACACATAGCGCTCCGCTGCAGATGCCCGTCAGGAAACATATGGAGCTCGTCATGTCCGAATCCACCAGCTCCTCCATCTTCTGCCTCTCGAACAACCCCCACGTGCTCCTCGACGCCGCCACGAACCCTTTTCCATATGCCGCTATCTGCATACAACCAACATCTACGCCAATTTCATATGATACACAACGTATATACAAGCAAATCAACATGAAAAGCTCGAACATATGCATACATGAACGAACGCCCAGCTGTTGCCGTAGCGGAAAACAGACTCCATAGCCCGAAGACAGCAGTGTGCGCATGAGAACATGAACTCATCCTCGTCCTCGAGCATGTTCAATCCCCGCACGATGATCCGGGATGCTTCGATGGTCGGCACGAACAGCGAGCCGAGGCTGGCGCTGCCTAAATTCACGGTCAGTGCTCTCTGGAAGCAGAACTGCGTGCTCGACTGCATCCCTCTCAAATAATACAGTGAAACCACACGGCTGACCGTCAGGTTCACGACGTTCCTCATCACCTCCACCGTCCACATCAGGCTCAGCACCAGCCCCAGCGTCGTCAGTGGCCGGTAGTAGAACCCCTGGGCGCCTATCACGGCGAAACACCAGATAAAGATCCACAAGAACCCTGTGCCGATCATCAGGTAAGCCGGACCGTTGAGGTCCTTGAACTTGCGGACAGGGTCAAGCGCCTTCTCGAAGACAGTGGCGGTGAACGCGATCCGCTTCGTAACATAGCAAGAATACAGTGACGTTGCAATCGAAAACAATACGAGGGCGATCCCCAGACAACTCGCGGCGGGCTGGGCGAAGCACAGCAGCATGACCCCGGCAGACATTGTGGCTCCGAAGGTTGACCAGAGGACGAAGTTGATCATGTAGGAATTGGGCCACGCGCGGATGCTCTTCTGCCAAGCGAAGGCGAGGAGGATGCTGAGGAGGGCGGAGCCCTCGATGGGCAGGAGCCAGTAACGGAGCAGGCGCTTGATCCTGCGCCTGGCGGTGGCGGTCCCGGCGTCGAGGTCGAGGAGGAGCTGGATGGCCTTGAAGATGAGGAAGGAGACGGCGGCGGCGGTGATGAGCACATGGAGGAGGAAGAGGAAGAGGGAGATGCGGTTGGTGCGCCTTGTTGAGTTGAGGCTGAGCATCGCCGCTGTCTAGGACATCATATCATTTCAAAATTAATTTTTAGAAATGCAAAAATGAAATGAATTAAAAGTAAATTTATAGTAACGTTTATACCTGAAAAGGAGGCGTTTGAAGCGGCGGTGGAGTTTGGGGGGCGACGCTACGAGGCTGAGCTTGGAGCCTGGAGACATATTGTTGTTGAACTGGAGCTTGATGGGATGATGAATCACCAACAACATCTACAACTTCTTGTTGTTGTTGTTGTTGATGATTGATTTCTTGGGTTGCTGGAGGCTCAAGAGCTGCTGCTGCTGCTGCTGGGTTTGTTTTCATTAGCCAAGTAAAAAGAAAGCAAGAGGAGGTGAATGATGCCAAAGAGATGAGAAAGACACTTGTAGCTTTTGAGCTGAAGAAAGGAAAATGTGTGAGTCATTTAATTTTTCCTCGTTTTCGTCACCTTCAGTTGTGTCACCATTAAAAATCTCTTTCTTATCTAGAAAGGTGTTTTAAATTAATCAACGGTGTTTACCAGTATAATTAATTTAATTGGTTGGCACACCCGGCGGCTATGACTGGTCTAATAATGGGTTGATCATGTATATATTATATATGTTTATCAGATGTTATGAATTTTTTCACAAAATGCCAGTCGTATCCTAAGGTTTTAATTATAAATCAAAGAATCTGCATCGTATTGCATCTGTTACTTAGAAGAAGATTACTAGCTAGATCAAGCTTAGTTGGTATATGTTTACTTTCTAATATCAAAGGTTGCCGGTTCATTTTCCGAAAGAGCCACATCCAAAATACTAAGAAGAGGGACTCTTTCATTGCAAAGGGTGAGGGAGCTAAAGAGAATTCAAGAAAAGTGAAGGAGGGGGAGGGGGAGGGGAGTGGGGTTAAAAACATGCTTGTAGCAAGTTCTACGAATCCACCACCACCGGTTCAAATGAGATGCTCATACATAACCAACCATCAGTTAGAAAACATTGATTAAGATTTATATGTTTTTTGATGTCATCAAAACGTGGGTGCTAGATAAAATAATTAATGGAAAGATATGGTTCATTCCATTTTCATCCTATTGCTAATAGGCTATCAAAATAGGCGTCCATATATAGCATCAAATATTTAGTTAGGTGTGAATACAACATGTTTTTTTAAATAGATGCAATCAAAGAAGGGTAAATTGCCAAAAGAAAACCCATGACTAACTTTTCGCCATAAAAAAATCCCTAGCCTAAAGAAGCCTATCAAAAAATCTCATGACAAGCTTTTCCGCTGTGAAAAGACCCCTGGCTGCAATATCTAATTAACGACATACAAATTACACGAAACTATATAGATATGTACGTTAGCTGCATTATATAGATATACAGCTAACTAGATATTATAGGAAACCATACAAATGTTGCAGCCAGACAGTTTTGACAATGTTAAAGTTTATGAGAGGTGTTTTGACAGGATTCTTCGGTACAGGAGTCTTTTGACAGCGGACAAATTTATCATGAGTTATATGGGAATTTTCCCTTGGAAAAATGGATTGCATATAGAAAAAGTACATGTGCAGCATCAATGACGAGTGCAACTATTTCCCAAAATCAAACAAATGGGAGCAGAGATGTATATAAATGAAAAGCCAAATGAAGACCAATCAGTGTAAGCAGTGCCAAGAAAATAATTGTTTATCTTACACTGATAAATGTAAATAACGTATAGTTAAAAATTATAATGGGTTGATGTAACATACAAATTAGGTTCCTCTTCGAAAATGTAAGAGAAAATCCAACAAGCCTCTTCTTCATCTCAAGCTGCAAAGTTAGAGTCCTCAGCGAAAATATCGTTTGGTTTGTGCTCTTCAATTTTGTCCTCCTATGGTACAGTTTTCCAAAGATAATGTTGGCTCTGAAGCATCGGTAGGCGTAGCGATTAATTCTGATTGTATTCTGAGACCCTTTCCATAGGCAGCGATAAGAAGAGCTTCAGCTCGGCCTGCAGCATGGATATTTAAAAATGTTGAAGCACAGAGAAAGTTTATCGACATAATTTAGCTTTCAAAAGCCTGTTGGTTAAAAATAGTGGATTAATATGTCATTAATTAGTGACATCAGTCATTGGAGATTTTATGGAGAATTTGAAAAGCAAGTACCATGGTCCTTCTTTCTCTTTAATGAAGAACTCAGGGATGGAAACAAATCTGAAGCAGCTTTCCTGCTATCATCCTGCCAACAAAATTACATTAAGACACTGCGAAGCTGCTGGGAATTTCAAAAACATGGTAATTTTCAGATAAGGTTATCAGACGCAAATAGCTTTCTTACAGTGCAACCAATCATATCATGTATGCTAACTATTGTGTGCTAGCCCCACTATATAATCTGAACAGGGTTCCGCAAGAGAATTATGTATTTGATTGAACAAAAACAAGTGAAAACTTGCATTGTTGCAAATTTGCCATATTTAATGCAAACTTGCAATTGAGTAAACGATAAGCTAATGTTGTGTAATTTGAGACTGCACCTGCAAAGCGATTACCTATTGCATCTGATGCCTCGGATAAATGAAGAATCACAATAGACATTCATCTCCATTGGATGAAGTCCCTAACTCCAGAATGTCATAAACAGAACCCTGCATTTAAGTTCTGTTGAATCATGAAGCTGGGTCTCTGCTTGCAATATGTATATCGAAATCCCCCATATGAACATCTAATATTGAAATATTCAATATATTGTCCAATATCCGAATAGAAAACATCCGTCCGGTACAATCCTGATATCTGATATATTTGAACCTTGGATTTATATACCCTCTCTCATCTTAGCAAGCTTAAATATCCTTCTCTCCCTCCTTTGTTTCTAGCTTATACAAATTCATATAAGCTTTGGAGTCAGCTTTAGTGGCTGCCTTTTCGGTTATTTTCTTAAAGGCTTATTTACTGAAAACAACCAACAAGTTTGGGCCAGAATCAGAAAACTACCAATACATTTTAAATTATCAAGAAATTACCATGACTTGATCAACGTTGGTCAAAGTTATTGTTCATGTCAAATGACCATTTTGCCCTTTTCATAATATAATGGATAAATTGTCAAAAAAAAATTCCAGCACTTTTTTCCGCTGTCAAAAACCCCCGGCCTCGAAACAGTAGTCAAAACCCCCTGGAAATTTTTCCTGCTACATCTAACCAATTCATACAAACTATTTAGATATTGCAGAAAACGGTTTAGATATCACATGTAACTGCTTAGATATCGCTAGCTACTGCCTAGATATCATATGTAAGGGTTTTTTTTACAACTAAACTTTTTTAGGGGGTTTTGACTATAATTTCGAGGTTAAGGGGTTTTTGACAACGGAAAAAAGTGCTTAGAGATTTTTGACAATTTACCCTAATATAATTTATTAATTATAGATTACATTTTAAATAATTATTAAATATTAATTATATAATTAATATTTTTTTGAGGGGGGTGCCAGACGTTGCCGGCGGCGGAAGGACACTGGAAAAGAAAATGAGAGGAAAAAGACGTTGATTGATGATGAAGATGATGTTGGGTTGACGATGAAGATGATGGAATTGATGATGGTGGCTGTGGGCGGGTGAGAAGGAGGGTCAGGGAAGGGGACGGGGGCGGAGGGGGGGAGATAAGGAGGTTGGAGATAATGATAAAGGAGGAGGTTGGGATGATGATGAAGGTGGTGATGGTGGTGGTGGTTGTCGGCAGCGGCGGTCGGACTCGAATGGTGGGGTCAACAGCAAGAAGATCGTCGCCGAAGATGATGAGGTAAAGAATGAAGGAAGAGGATGATAATAAGGGGTAATGATGATGATGAAGGGACGGCGGTGGAGGGTGGATGGACGAGGAGGGGGCCATCGAACCTATAGGTCAAGGCAAGGGAGGCCGACTATGGCGGCTGGAGAGGAAGGAGGTAGTTTTTTTTATTTTTATTTTTTATTTCTTTGAAATTAGGGTTGGTGTTAGAGGCATTTTAGGGTTTTTTTAAATTGCTGACATGATGGTAACGTGGCACAGACGGTAATGACGTGTCACCATTAAGTTTGATAGTTTCTTGATCATTTCAAAAGTAATAGTAGTTTTCTAATTCTGGTCCAAACCTGTTGGAAGTTTTCATTAAATAAGCATTTCTTAAATCACTACTCTTAAAATTGTAATAGTTTTTTTTTTGCATTTTTAACAATCTTTATAAGACGTCTCCTTTGCTCTAATTATATTTTGGACTTCCTCCTTCCACCCCCTAGCCTCATTAGAACACAATTTTGTACTTCTATATTAACTGAGATGGTGCAAATACTTCCCCTATAAACTGCACATCAGTTAATGTTATTAATTGCCCTCTTTAGTTTTCAAATAAAATGATGGAGAAGCCATTACTATGTTCCTGTGTTTTTGCCATATGCAATGGAGAGTGAAGCACATCACTATGACTAAGAAAACGACTATAAATAAGACTCGAGGAACATGGATGATGACAAATTAAAAATAACACGCTAGTTAATTAATTCACTTGAAAAGATGACCCTTATCGAGCTAAATAGAAGAAAATGGCTCATGTAGTAGGAATGTAAACGGATATGGATAATTCAAACCGATTCCGTATCAGTATCCAATTTTATCAATGGTAATTTTCATTTCTGATGACAATCTATCTGCATCTACCAACAACCACCGTATGCAGTTATTGTATCCGTATCCGATTTTAAAAAAATTAAAATTTGATTTCGTCGGGATATTTTTCCGATACTCATTTTATAACTTTTACCAAATAGTAATTTTCATATTCAATAACTGTCAGTATCCGTAGTCGCATCTGTTTGCGAATACCGGATATGGGTGTGGTAACACCTATCACCGCTCTGTATCCAATCCGTCTACATCCTGCCATGTAGCCAAAAAGGAGTTTGTGATAAATGCTTTGTTGTTGTCATTGTAAATAATTCCGCATTAAATAGCATTAGACCTTCCAAATTGAAAAATACAAACTATTGGATGTATACCATTAAACAATGAACCATAATTTCATATTTCAGCTTGATTTGCTCCTACATCAAGCGGTTATAAATTAATATGTTTGAGACACGGGTAAAACATCTTTAAACTTTGGATTTGAATTTTTTATGTAGCTTACATGTGGTATTGTACATCAAATCAAATACAGATTTCAGTTAGAAAAGTTCATTAAAATTGGAGTTGAGTATTTAATCCCGCATGTTTTGAAACCAAGAGCATCTTACATGTGACTATCTGTCAAAGATTAGCCCTAGGCCAGTGTAGTTAGTCGTATGCAGTTACTAGATGAGACTTCCTCCAAACTTAAAATTTGCTCTACCAATCGAGACAGATAAAAGTATTTATTTACTGCTTTTTCAAGATGTTAACCGACAAGGAAGGAACACTTAAATCAGAAACATGAGGGGAATATAGGTGCTATGTTATACATAACAATTAATCAGTAAAATCTTGATCTTATCATCCCACAAAATTCATGTATATTAGTTTTGTGTTAATCTTATTATTATGGAAATTATTGCACCACCAAAATAATGCATTGATGATTATTCAAAGTAACAGAGACATTTGGAAATACATCAAAAGAGGCTTGAGCTAACCTTTCTTGAGGAATTTCGAGAAAGCTGAAACTGGTCCTTCCAAAGGCGAGATGATACAGGAACAACAGAAAATCCAGATGAAACCAGAATCCCTATCCACAACCCATATGTAAATCCCCCACTCCACCACCCCTACAATGCAATAGAAATAATATAAACAGGTGTGATTTTTCATGATAAAACAACCATGAAACACATGCACACACCACAAAGATACAGAGAAAATGCGCGCGAGCATAAAACACAAGAGAAGGGTTATCACTTGGCATGTTAAAAAAAAGTAGCTTCTTGCACCCCCAACCCCCGAAACCCTCTGCCCCATGGTTATGGGCAAAAACCATTTTAAGCATGTCCAATGTTGATGTACAAATGTTTAATGTTGAGTATCAGCAAGCAAATGCAAAAGCACCCCAAAAAAAGTTTTAACAAGAGTATTGACGCAAAAAGGTGGAACTGTGGATGATTGTAAATTTAACAATAAAGTGAACGATAAAGTGGTGTTAATAGGGCAGATCTAAAAGGAACTTACCCAGGAGTAAACTTAACCATAACGAGAATCATAAAGTGGCATGTAATAGGGCAGATCTCAGAACACACCCAGGAGAAACAAGGTACCTATGCGACATACTTTCTATTTTCTTTTTTCATAAATATTGAATTAGTGTAGGCACTTGCAAGAAGCGTTTATTGGTGGTATGGATACAACAGCCTTTTTGTTAACCACCTCAGCAAATTAGCTCATCCTATATGGGCCTGCGCATTTTATAGAGATCTGTATAAATATAGCTACTAGCTAGTTCATATATACAAGCATATTGCTGTGAATTCATCTCCAAAAGCAATTCCTTAGGGTTTCTTAGGATCTACATCGATAGGTTTATTAGGATTTATGTCAATATTTATCATCTTAATTTAATATTGTAACATTTGTATCCCCGCCCCCATTACAGACATTCTGTGCCATCTAATATGAGCACTCTGGAAGACTAATTTGCATGGCAAACAATGCTACCACGGAATTCAGAGATAAGCACCAAATTGATAAAGACTTGTATAACAAATCATGTTTGTGAGAAAGTAATATCAAATTAGACTAATTACAAGGGACCAATACATAAAACCCCTATTTTAAAAATACTGATATACATGGCCATATTTCTAACTTTTGTACGAGTTTTGTTTTTCCTTCTTGAGAAAAAAAAGAAATTTTTTGGAAAGAAAAATAACAGCAAGTCAAACTTAATCTGGATGCCAAGCGCAATACATTCATTTAAGGCCTTATTCAGAAATTACAAGGGAAGTGGGATGGGTGGCATTGTAATGCTTATGAAAGTATGCCCCTTTTCACTTGCTGAGACTTCAATTAGTGACACCAGTATACGAAATTGTCTCCATGTCATGGGAGTTTGCAATTATATGATAGGTATAGTGATGTCTAAAATTATAATATATCAACATAATTAAAGCTATCTCAAACCACTAAAGCGTAGAAGTACAATAGAATTGTTCTAGGTGTAAGAATAAAAGAAATCTCACCAGGCAAAATGGAAGAACAAAGGAATATATCGTATTTATATTGAAGTCTCACAACAAACCTGTTTTCCATCCTGAGGAAAAGGGGTTGACTGCTCAATATATGCTGTAGTTCCTGAAAGTCAGATCGTTGAATTAGCTGCACAGTGTGCTGCATGCATTGATTTGTTGGAGAAGTAAAACAGTAATTATTAGCAGAAAACAAAATGACAGAACAAGCCATATCTCAGAAAGAAAATCAGTGACAAAACAACTCAGTTGCATTGAAGCCCAGGATAAAGCAAATTTAGCATGATCCGAATCCACCCACAACCAAAAAACATACAGCTCAAAGAACCACAACACTGCTTACAGGAATATAATCACAAGGTGGGGAAGAATTTGAAAAGGCAGTTTGCAAAAGTGAATTAAATCATTAGATTGGATAATCCAGATAGTCCAACTAAATGTAAATATGCAAAATATAGATTTTATCTGTCTCAAAGCGTATCCACTAGACAAGCCAGACACTAAGATACCCATGCTTTCCCCATCGTCACAAATAGATACCATCTTAGTTTCAAAGTGTATCTGCTAGCCAAGCCAGACACTAAGATACACGTACTTTCTCCATCGCCACAAGGGGAAAAAATAGTAATTTATCCGGTTAGTTGAATATAGTTAAAAAGCGTAACTTTTTAGGCTCCATCATTGCATAGTCGTCCCGTCATCATATAAGCCTTTTCCCAGAGCAGGGCTCCAATAAATAGATTATATATATATATTAGTTCGACTAGAATCCTATCGGAAGGATTTGAAAACAAATCCATCCCAATTTTTCACCATTAAATTAACTTTGGGATGTGTGTATCCAATTATGTTATGTTTGGTAATAAATGAAAGCTTTTATTCATAATTGTTAGCACACATCCCAAAGTTAATATAACGGTAAAAAGGTTGGATTTGAAAACAAATCCTTCCGATATGATCCTAGTCGAACTCATATATATATATAAGGTAAATAATACTCTTGCCCTTGCCTTTTAGTATTCTTTTAGATAACGCCATTGAACCATAAAAATTACACCTAACTCAATTAAATTACCACATCTGTTTGCAATCGTCACTCAGCTTGACATTTGATTCTCATATGAGTGAATAAACCCCAATGTTACCCTAGCAGCTTATTACATTGGTAAATATAATGAAACTTCAACTTTCTAGGCTTCTTCATCACCTGGTATTACACCATCATCATTTATGCCTTTTCCCAGTGAAATGGGATTGGCTATGGAGCAGGGCTTCACGAGAGACATTACATAAATTATTTTAAGAGGCAACTTGTACATCTTCCTAACCTTTTCCTAATTTCTTTTTAGACAACAGCATTGAACTTTATAAGTACAAGCAACACCATTGAATTACCAGATCTGTTGGAAATGTTGTTTAAGTCGACATTTCACACAAGCTTGACTAAATAAACCCCAAAAATGTCAGTTTCAGCACATAAAATGCTTCGTTAAATCTTGCAAAAAACCAGGAAACATGACAAGAAAATTTAGATGATGGTGTTGGTTGAATTTTTGAAGTACTGAATGCCAATGTCCAAGAAATCAAACTAGCAGTGGTGATGAGAATAGTAAGGATGTCTAGCTATGATATTGGAAGATAGTAGTGTTTGATGACAAATACCGATGTGTCAAAAAATTGAAAAAGAAAAAGAAACGGGATACAGAGACATGCAAGGTATATACATTTCAGATAGGCATAAAGAAGATTACGCTAGAACATCTCAACCCAAATATCCAGACTTCGGCCAAACCCGACCCAAACAAATATGTTAAAATATTTATAACTTTACATATACATACACGCACATCATATAAAGATTTGAACTTAAACACTTGCTGTTGTTCTATCTACGACTCAATCATTCAAACAAGGTCACTTACAAAAACCCATTTAAGAATCAATTTGAAATAAAGTTGGCATATTAATGGAGACATGTTTTCCTGGTGATAAGTTCCACCATTGCAGCTCGACTATAGAGCACTGTTGCATTATACATAACTTACTCAAATATCAGACAGGCAGAACTATTCATGTTTTACGATAAAATATACTAATATTTTATGAATTTCAAAGTCTCGTATCATACCAAGGGGTGCACCAAAACTGTGGAGCAATTGAACTATAGACTTTGCATCTAAGCGTTTTCGAGCCCTTTTTCCGACCATTGCTTGCAAATGGGGGGTATCAAAAACCTGCAAGGTTAATTTGCATGTATTAGGAGAATCGCTTGAAAAAGAGCTATGTAAACTTTGAAAGAACTTAATAGAAAAGGAAAAAGCACTTTTAACCTGCCACTAAAGGTCAGTTCATAGCACTTTAGTTAGCAAATAAAGTGGATCAGAGAAAAACATTAAAAAAAATCGAGGGAGCTGTGTCTATAAACAATTTAGTCATCTCCACATTGCATGAACGTGTCGTTTATGCTGAGATTTAGGAGACTTTAAGATCAGACAAAGGTGATATAAGAAATCACTGTTGTTATTCTCTATGTTTCCCCTATAATTTCTTACATTTCTAAATATACATTAAATTTAAGCTCCGATACCCGATATGACATAGTACTGTAGAGTGTTTTTCGTCGTCCTATTAAGATAGGATGCGCTCGCTTTTCAGGGGTGTACAGGTTCCCGCTGCCTAAGATAGGCAGGGGTTTATTGATTGTGGAGATTCTGATCTCCGGCAGCCGCGGACAAAACTGTTGTTAATTACGCCTCGCTTTGAAGAAAAGGAACCTCCAATTAACGGGTCGTATAAGTCATGCGAACCCAATATGCAATATGTGCGTGTTGTGTTTTGAAAAAAAAACAATTTTTGAGGATGCTTTGGACATATCGGAAGTCTCGCAGAGTTTACAGGGTCCTGCTGCCTGATCAGCGAGCTGGAGGTCAAGAGGGCTAGCAGCCCCCTTACAAGGTACGGGACAACACCCCGTTAGAAAAAAAAATTTGAAAGGAGAAGCGTTCTAAGTATGTCGGAGATCTTCGAAAAAAGAAAATTTAGAAAGAAACGGATATGCCGTTGAGGATGCCCATTACGGGCGTCTCCTTATGAGGTGTCTGCGAGCAGGCATCTCTTTGGAGATGTCCGCGAGCAGGCATCCCTTGGAGATGTCCAAAACGGATATAGCGGAAAATCCCCTTTGGGGGGTTCCAAGACGAAAAATCCCCTTGCGGGGGTTTTCGAGGTAAACATTCCCCTCGCAGGGATGTCCATGGCAAGGATCCTTTTGAGAATCCTCGTCAATGAGCGGAAGCGACGCGAATAGGATAAAAGTCAATGGCTTTCATCGAAGTTCTTCATCGGCGGTTCTTTTCTTGTGTTCAATACTATCGGTCATGCTTGCTCGAGCTTTCGCCTCGAGAACCCTACTCCTTCCGGATTCTTCAAGTTTGGTAAGGAAAGTTTGCTTCTTTATTAGGTTTTGATCTTGGATCTTGAGATTTAAGGGATGGAGTATTCTTCAAGAGATGGGTTCTCTTTTGATGGGTAGTTTTGAAGAAGAAAAAGAGAAAATGAGAAAGACCCAAAATGAACTCTCTTTTCCGTTGGATCTCTCTTGAGGAAGAAGAGAGAGCAATGGAGGCGCAAAACTCTAGAATGATATGAGAGGAATCAAAATTATTATTTCTTCATATGTTTAGCCTTATATAGGCCTACAACTTTACGCATAGCCCCTTGGGCCTTACACAATTGGCCATTTACCTTTCCCATGTGCTCATTTCTTTTTGCACATAAGCCATGGGTTTTACATAAATTTGGCTTTTTCCCATTTGTATTACATTTTCACACTTATTTGCATGCAAAATTTATTTATTACAAATTTCTTTTTGTTTCTTCTTCGATGGCCGACCGGCTCGCTTAGGCTTGAGGCGGTTTGGACGTGAGCCCACTTGCTTGGGCTTGGGCCCGGGTTGGTTGGACTTTGGTCCACTTGTTTAGTCGTTGACTTTGACTTTTTGATTTTTACTTTTTTTATTTTTTATTTCGGCAGTGGGGTGTAAATTTCGACCCCAACCCAAGCCTACAAGGTACCGATGGGATTAAATGTTCAATCACACACATTTATACAATGAGCTACTAACCCTAGAGTGTAGAGTGCTAACCATAAGCTAAAAGCCCTGAATGTAACACTGGAAGCATTATATTACCCAAAAAAAGATGTTCCCAAACCAAAAAGAACAAAGAAAAAAAGAATGAGTAATTACCATCATATGAGATTATTTAGATAGAAACATAATATGAACACAGAATTAAGTATTAAATCAGCAGCTAACTTTCATTAAATCATTCAGGAAAATAAAGTAAATGGTAAACTAGATGACAAGGGTTTAGAATAATACTTGGGTTAGTATATGAATAGAAGCATGCATTTAGAACCCATAATAAGCTTTCTATGAAGATTTGCTGTTGAAAGATAACAAAACTAGACTCCCTTTTGAGTTCAGATGACCTCTCTGGATTTCATTGGCCAGGGATTTTGAGTTTATGGAACAGAGTTTGCGAGAATAAATTAGGTTCGTTCAGATTTGGACAGTTTCATTTCGGGTAGAAATTTTTAAAACTTTGAAATTGATTTAGGGTTCAGGGTGGAAGATGAACTGATTTGAGGTGAAATTAGGAGGGGATGTAATGTATGGTTTCTAAAAAAGGTTGGGCAGAAGAAGGGATGTCTGGCTAGGCTACAGTTTTATTGGTGGTTGAAGCCAGTCAGGGTTTTGAAGTCACAAGTGTTTCAGCTAGGGATTGAAAAGGGTTAATTGGTGGGGTTATAAGTTGGAATGGAAGATGTAAACTGGGGTTTTGCGTCTTTCAAGATCGAGGGGTGGAGTATTATGTTGTTATGCAATACAACGCAATAAAACACAGATTGAGAAAGAAAACGCACTTTAGCCTATGAAAATGATTATCTAACGCTACATCAGAAAACTTCATAATCAAGAAGGATCTATAAGCAATTAATCTTGATTGTTCTTCAAAAATTCGAAATATACCTCATTGGAAAAGATAGACACAAAACTAATTATATGGAGCAGACAGCTCCTGGTAGCTACGAATATGCCCTTAATTAATTACTAACTAAAAGCCTGATGCCGAAGAAGATACTTATTATAAAAATAAAAATACAAAAAAAACCTAACATGAGCGCGCGCTCATGAACCCAATAACTAATTCACGATAGGAAATGCAATGAATCTTAACTATTAAGGGCTTGTTTGGGTTTGGAGTTAGGATAACTGGGGTTATTTTTAAGCGAAGGTAGATGAGATGAAAACTATGGTTTGCAACCCCCAAACTCCATTTTACAAAAACTCTAGTTATGTTATACGAGATGTATTTGGAAATTGGAGTTTAGAAAATTTAGATCATACTGGAGTCCAGATAACTGCAATTATCTCAACTCCAAAATGAATACCAAACATGGCAAGGTTAGCATTTTGGACTGAAGTTTAGCTAACTTTATGTAACTTCAGTTTAGAAAGCTTGACTCCAGTTCAAAACAGGACCTAACTTCACTAAGAACCCAAAACAAGTGTAAATAGACTCATGAGACTAGCTTCTCCTCCTGCTAGAGCAAACTATTGACTACCCAAATCAGTATTAACATAAATTAACTATAGGGCATCATTGTGATAGAAATATAGGAAACTTCTAGGTTCACTTGTGTGCATAATTTAAGGATGGGAACCTATAAAAGTTCTTCAACACCAACGATAGGCAATTCATGAAAACAAATGCAGGAGTGGTCCAATTCCTTTCAGAAGCTCAGTTCGAAGCCTTTAAATACTATCAGTCCTCCTTTTCTTCTTTATCCATCTTTTTTGGATACCTTACCTAGTTATCCAAACAAGTGTTCTAACCAATGAAAATCAGGCAGCATACAGATAGGATGTCAAATAAGATGAAAGCAAAATCTACCTCAACTATCCAAAAACAATGTCTTAAATATAGATCATCAAAGTTATTTTTAAATTAAATTATTAACATCCATCAAGTCAATTTTTTTGCATAGGCTATATTTTAAGCTTTTCCGAATTAAAGATGAGAAATTTACACCACACGCAACAACAAACCCAACAAGCCTTTATCCCAAATTTCTTGACAGCTACATTACTCCTTCAAGTGAATTGGTCCATTCAGCTGTGTTAAGTCTAAACACATCTTAGTTGACTGGATCCTTCCAAGTCCAATTAGTTCTACATCCAAATCTTGTTCCGAATTAGCAACAATTTGCCGGTCCTAAGCATAGTTGTTGGCCTATGTTGCACATGTTCATACCATCTCAATTAATTCTCCGTCGTTTTACCTTCTTTAAAATATATAATATATTCTCCTAAACCAAGAGCATCTAACTCAAATCCCAAGATTTAGAATATATATAATATTCCCTCAACCCTCATCATAACATCCAAGTTTTGGGGCAGGGTTAGCGACATTTTAAATGCTATCGAAGCAGCCCAGGTTAATCTAAATTTAAAAAATCTACCACTACGCAAAAGCCCAGGTTTCAGCTCGAAAGGGCCTTCATCCTGCGTGTTAGAATGTAAAATATATTCCCTCAACCCTGCTCATTAGCTTTAGAGTTTTGGTCCAGTGGACGAGAAATTCCTTAACAATTCATGAAAATAATGCTAGAAATTTGGATTTTCTATCACAATCCATAGATACATTTATTTGAAAAGCACCGCACCTGAGCAGAAACACCAGAAGCATCATCACTACCGTCGTCGTCGTCGTCTTTGAGGACAGCCACTGCCCCAGAGACATCAGGATCAATCCCCAGAACCCATCTACCAAAACTGCCCTCCTCTCTTTCCATGATGCCTCCGAGGTCCGATGCTTGTTCTTGAAAGGGGCAAGAGAGAGAGTCGAGCCAGTTTTCCTTCAGCACCACCAGCTCCAAAGCCTTGGTGCTGGCCCTAGCCCCAACCCTAACCCTGGTCTTTAGAATAGGGCGAGCACGAGTGCAGAAGCGACCGAGATCGAGACTGAGAGGGAAGAAGCGGAGTTTGGGGACTGTGGCGGAGGTCATGGGATGATGATGATGTATTTGGGGTTTTGGTTCCATTGCGATGGTGGCCATGGAAATATACTGCGATTTGAAATCGGCAAATTACTTTTCCTCCCCCTTCAAATCTCTACCGCTGTCTGCTCACAAGACAAACAGTCAAATGCCATGTGGATACATATGTGTAGTGTATCCCACCGTTTGATCTCTTGAACTGATATGAGCAGGTTTTCAAATGAAGGGATAAAGAATGTCTATATTTGAGTCCCACGCGTAATGGAAAGTGAAATAATTTTTTCAAAAGTGCATCCCTTGCCGACCGACAGATTCCACCTATATCATTGAGTCAGTAATCGGCTAACAAAGCAGGGACAAAGCAGCACCTACCTCGCTTTGTTGGTGATGGACCTTTGGAGCTCCTTCAGATGTTATCTTCCGTTGATCTTTTCGTGTGTTGACGGACGGCTGAAATTTGATCTGGAGGCTGTCTCTTTCAGCGTGTGGATCTCAATGGGTTTGGATTTGAGGTGAAGCCGAGCTACCTGCAAGGAAGTCCCAGGATGGTTGTACCACCGGAACCCTCCGACGATCAAGTTAGTGGTGCAAGTTAGGCAGAGTAGCGGCTTAGTGGAAAGAATTGCCTTACCTCGATCGTCTGAGAGAGGGGTTTATATAGCGGCGGCAAAGGGCAGGCGGACGAGAGAATCACGCCGGCCGTTACGCCCCTGGCGTAACGCCCGCGTGATAAGCGGGATCCCGCATTAATGACGAGACGGGCTCGTTAATGGGGGATCGTGATGGCGTGGAACGCGGGATCGTGGGTGGCGGATATCTCGTGCATGGCGAGATTCGCGAAGCCGTGGCATAGGTGCCTGTGATCAGCATTGTAGGTCGGTCTGGGTGAGACCGAGAAAGATGAGCTCGGCGGGAGGCTCGAACACGAGCGGGAGGCCGAGGCATCTTGGTTCCGTGAAAGCTCGGAGGCTATCCGGGGGAGGTCTGGAACCAAAGGTCGGGAGACTCCTCAGGCCGGAGGACCGAAATGTGATTCCAACTGAAGTCCATGATCCCTTCTCGTAGGTTCTGGGACACGCCATCTACAACGTGTCAGTATCTGGAGAGTCACCGATATCGAGCATCATTATTAACCCCCCACTCTCGTCTCAACCCGTTCCTGGGTCGGGTCGAGAGTGGTCTGATCAATCACCCGGGGTGAGCTCTTATTCGAAGATATCATCGACGCGCATTCCCGAGCAAAGGTTAGTATATTCTTGGAGGCGTCAGCGGATCAAGGGAAAGATCTCGCATTAAAGGGGAAGCGCCGGATCGTGCGTAAGTTCGTCAAAGCGTCGGCCCACGTGTCTAGCGCTAGTTGGCTGGTGAGACGTGCCGCAGGTGTTTCCTGCGCTCGAAGGAACATGTCCAATGTGAGTGCGACGGCCGTTGGTTGTGAAACGTTGTTTTGGTGGGAGGCGATCGGAGACGTAGGATGCATACGCCGGCAGCTATAAATAGAGGTGGGATCCCCATCAGGGCCCATACCTCCTCAAAACTCCCTCGTCCCTAGCCGTGTTAGCTCGGCGCTCTTCTCATCAGGTCGGATTTCTTGCGTTTGATTTCCTGAGGACACCCCCCTTTGATCAGGTTAGATGTCTTCTTCTAAGGAGTCTGTAGATGTGGTCCGGATAGAGTCTAGGGAGTCTTCTGAAGCTTCCTCTTCTACTTCTTCCTCTTCCTCCTCTGAGTCGGAGTCCCCCCGGGGAGTTAGGGTTAGTAATGCTCCCCGGGGTCGTGCGACGGGGGCGATCCCCAGAGCACAGGTCGTGGGTGTTCTTGGCGTGCGATCCTCGCTGAGGCGTGCAAAGGAGCTCGTCAACTTCAAGACTCGTTTCCTCATTCCTCCCGGCTATTCGTTTCGTCTGGCCGAGGAGGAGAAAGGGCAGACCAGGTACGGGGCAATGAGATTGCCTTATACCTGGAAGCCTTTTGGGCCGGGATGCGTCTGCCTTTCTCCCCCGAGGTGAGTGCGGCATTGAATTGTTTCGGGTTAGCCTCGGGCCAGTTAGTGCCGAACTCTTGGAGGATTCTCCTCGGGTTCCTGGTCCGGTTGAAACTGAGTCTGATCCCCTCCAGCCTAAGCCTTCTCGTTTCTTCTCTTTGCTACAAAAATCATCTTGGCGTCCGCAG
Source organism: Agapanthus africanus (assembly GCA_030015575.1). Lineage (NCBI taxonomy): Eukaryota > Viridiplantae > Streptophyta > Magnoliopsida > Asparagales > Amaryllidaceae > Agapanthus > Agapanthus africanus. Next base: position 749,970,298 of record JASDDO010000022.1, on the reverse strand, counting down.
GGGCGAGCTGAGCTGGGTATACATCTCTTTTAGGAGACAACGGAGGGACGCTGCCGGGTCGGGAGTCGTCGTAGTACCTTCTTCCATTTACGAATGGAAGAAGAAGTTTTTGTTTGTGGCCCCGCCCGAGGGCGAGAATTGGTTTGTGCCTACCCAGCAGCAAGGGGCCAGCTGTCCGTGGGTGAGTCGGTCGAATGATGCCGACGCGGCGGCGGTGTCAAAGTGGGAGCCCCTCCCTCGGGTCGATGTGCTACTGTCTGAGCAGGCCCTCAGTTGGGCCGGGCTCAGCCTCGCCCAGTACGCGGGTAAGTTAGGAGCTCTCAGGCGACCTGTTTGGACTTGTGCATTCTTTTACTTTTCTGGCATTGCTGAATCCTCTGTATTTTGTCTTATGCAGAACCCATGGACCTAAGCAAGTTCCGGGCGGCAGTGGTTGGCATGAAGAAGGGGAAGAAGGCCGGAGGCGCCGGCCTTTCTCGCCCGTCGTCGGCTCCGGCCCCGCCGGCTTCGTCCCCGCCGGAGGCATCTTCATCCAGGCACCCAAGCACTCCTCGGGCCCCCCGAGTCCAGCCGCGCGCCGGTCCGGAAGCGTGCTCGGGAGCAAGAGCCCCAGGCTCTCGAGGTGGGAGCCGAGGTTAGTCCTCCCGCGTCGCCCCTCAAGAAGTTCTATAGGACGGCACCCCGCTCCTCGACTTCCCCGATCCTCGTAGACGATGGGGATCTTTGCTTTGAGGTGCTCTCGGGGCTTTCCATCGCCAACAGCCTACTCTCGGAGATGGAGAGGTCGGCCGGGGGCAGAATCCCTCGGGGGACTCTCCGTGCCCAAATGGCGGCCATAGCCGAAGAAGCCATGCATGTTAGTGTTTGCACCCTACTCGGTTCTTCATTTGGTATTTTTTGCTCACGTGATTGGGTTCCTCTCCTTCCTTTTTAACCCTCTTTCTTCTCTTCAGGTCCTCCAGCACGTCGCCCTCGTCGTCAACATGGAGGACGAGGAGATAACCCCGACAATGCGGGCCGCAGGCCACGAGGAGAGCTCAAGACAGGAGCTGGAGGCGGCGAGGGAGAGGATCGCCGCCCTTGAAGACTGGGTGGCGGCCGCGAATAGGGAGACCGCTAGGTGCCGAGAGGCCGCCTGAGCCGCCGAGTCTCAGTTAGAGGATTCCAAGGTTCCCGTCGCCACCATGAAGAAGACGGCGAGCACTGTAACACCCAAGTTCAGTTATACCAATTCCAGTTTTCGTATTTACTTATCCATGGTTTATTCTTGATTTATCGTGTCTGGGTCGAATAGTAATTACTGGTATATTGCATTCGACCCAACCCGCTTACTTGAACTTGTTTGATTTATATTTATAGTTTACCCTGACTCGTTGCTTAGACACGTGCATCTAGTATAAACTGCATATCGGCATTTCTTCTGGCATCGCATATTTTAACATATAACTTTTAGTCACTGTAAATATTTATTAAAATACATGACTTGGTTTGATTGATACCCCTAACCCTGTGGTAGCGTCCTTGCATCGTGTTCTCATCCCGTTCAGTGAAACAAATGTGTTTGGACGGCTACGCGCACGTACGTGCGTCCGTACTTGGAGGTATGCTTTTCTATTACAAAATCCTTCATTTTAATTTTTGGAGTTTGCCAATAATTTTCATATTTCAAATTCAAATTTTTGGACCCAACCCGGGCGCAATTCTGAATTATTTTGCATTACGCCAAATTCTAATTATTTAAATATTTTAATGCATTTAAACTTTAACCAACGAAAAATTTTGGGTAGGTTAAACAGAGGAAAATATTTTTTTACAAAGGAAATCTTTTCCCAGCCAATAGAATAACTCTTTTAAAATATTAAGAATCTTTAATAAAATTTCCAAACAATTCCCCTAACTCCCTTAGCCAATCGCAGCCTCCCATTCATATCCCCGGGCCCCACAAATTCTTTCTCTCTCTCCTTTTTTCTTCTTCTCTCTCTCTCTCTCTTCCTCTCTCACCCCCGCTAGAAAACAAATTCCTCTCTCCTCCTCTTTCTCTCTCCCCTCGTTTCTCTCTTCCTCTCTCCTCTCGCGGCTCTTTCTCTCTCCCATCGCGGTAAGCGAGAATCCCGTCACCTCCCCCATTGCTACGGTTACCTCCCTCTATCCCTTCTTCTTCTTCTTCTTCTTTGTTAGCCCGAGCGCCCCACGAGAACCCTAGCCGCCTCGTGTTTCCTCGACCTTTCCTCGATCTCGTCACCACCTCCATCCCATCTCCTCCTCCTCGTCGTCGTTGCCATCTTCTTCTTCTTTCTCCTTTCCCCTAGCCCGCACCTCACAGAACCCCAACTGCAGCCAGAACCCATCAATGCCATCCTCATCTCCATCGCCGCCGATCACATCGTTATCGCCAGCACCTCCTTCTCTCCTCATCTCTGGCATCCCCTTCTTCTTCTCTTCTCCTCAACCTCGCACACACCTCTCTCCAAACCCCGGCACACCTGACTTCCTCTCACCCCTGTGCACCCGACCTCCTCTCATCCCTGCACACTTCGTCGCCGGCGATCCCTCAGCCTCACCGTCACCGCCCATTCTCTTCTTCTCTTCCTCTTCATTCTCTCCTTCTCCCTCTCCTCTCTTCTTCTTCTTTCTTATCACCCCATACACCAGAACCTAGCATGCACCCTGCACCCTCGCCAGCAACCCACCTCCGGTGACCCCGACATCGCCAACATCTCGTCTCCGTTATCAGTGCAACTCCAGTGAGCCGTTTCTCTCTCGGTCTCCCCCTCTTTATTATTCTTCCTTCTATTCTTCTTTCTTGAATCTTATCTCTCTTCTGTAAAATCTTTAAGCCTCTGTTGATCACCGGAGCTGTGACGACTCGACGATCCCGACAACCCAGCAAGCGTACCTGACCCGTGTGATCACATTGTGCGTGGTTTCGATCCGTTCCGTGTACCGTGCGCGCATCGCGACGTTTTCCGCCGACGTGAGATGTTCCGTATTCCCGTTCTTGATCCGTCCAGGCAAGTTAATCTTGCTACATGCTATTTTAAATCATTATATACCTATTCTAATGTACATCATACCTGTAGTTTAAATATAGCATTCCATGCATCATTTTATAACATTTCGACGTTCCGTTTGCATCTGTTCATATTATTTCAGATCTAGAACTTGAAACCTAACTATTGCATTTAGTTTACTAAACCTATGTAATCACATTTATATGTTAGATCACATAATCACAATTGTTTTATAGCCATATTACCCTTTTGTAGTTTTACCCTATCGGACGACCGATTGCATACATTTAGCCTTATTCACATTCAATTGCATCTCTAGATGGTTTTAATACATATTAATATGATTTTATCATCCACATGTGTAATACTGCATTACTGAAATGTTAAAGCTATTCCTTAAACCAAACTAATAACCGTACAACTAAGTAGTTTAATCTGCACCTATTGCTATCATGTTACTTTGCCTGTTTATTGTTCTGATAGTACCATGCTTGTTTATTCATAACCATGATTATGCTAGTCGATTATGAGCATCCATATGTTATCTTGTTCACCCTGACGTGATTTGCTACACATATTACTTGACCTGACATGGTACCGTACACTCTTGACATGACATGACATCTAAATACACTACTCGACTTGACCTGATGTACCATGGTTTTACCTGTTACCTGATCTTGTGTCTAATGCCAACAAACCTGACATGTAGTCCTTACGGACCGTTCCTGTTGTCTATCCAGACAAACCTGCACCTACCTGATCCTGTGTTGGCATTAGTTCTTGATTACTGAATACCTGACTTGGCACACATAACTTGGGGGTATGGGGAAATCAATGATGAAAACTGACTTGTAACTCGACAGTTGCTTGCTTTTACTGATCAGTTTTAGAGGCTAGGCCCGCCTCGTGACAATGCTGCTGACATCGTTGGTCTTTACCCTTTTCCTTTTAGTGCCTAGCGGCACGTCTCGGTTTCAACCGAGAGTCTTAGACCGTGGTCCCGGGCATGCACAGGATACTATTGAGTTATATCGATGATTCATCAAATTGATTTCAAAGACTTGAGAGTAGATAACCAACAGACCAGTTAGTTTACTCACTGCACACTACCTTTCACTGTCCTGATTTATATTGCTGTACATCTGCTTTACCATTTGTTATTATACTTGCATGTCTTGCTATCATGTTTGCATATTATTGCTTGATGTTATGACGCGCTGACGTCTGGGTTTTACATGGCCCAGATTCTTCTACCTTGTTGCAGACTGGGCAGGAGTATTGCCGCTGTTAGACTGAGCGGTGAAGTTTCTGTCGGTATGTAGTCTTACTTTCCAGGTTTCATTATTGTATCTTTTGCTTCCGCATATCATTACTTCTTGACTTTTTCATTCTGGCTCATGGACATGTACTAGATAGTTTAGTTTACTTTCCTATTCTTGATATCTCTACAGCCGTAATGTGACTGTGGAGGGATTTTTCCTATCCACAGGTAGCATGGTTGGCTATGTCACGTGCTCAGCTTAGCGTACTCTGGGAAGCGGGGCGTAACAAGCACCCTCCGGAAGGAGAATGGGGCGGCGAAGGAGGGGACGAAGCGTACCGAGCTTTGGGTGTCGAAGGCTGAGCTTCTGGTGTCTAAAGCGGTGGAGAATCATAAGAAGTTGGACCAGTTCTATGCCGACCTTACTGGAGATACCGGTGTTATTTGGCACGACGCCCTCGACGCTGTCAAGGCTCAGATGCCGGAGTTCCCCGACGGCGAGCTCCGGGCCGCGTACCCTTTCGAGGATGACGCGCAGGGGAACGCCCTGGAAACGATGCAGGGGACGAGGCCTCTGGTAGGAGCGTGGGGGGTAAGTTGGTCGCCCCGGCTCTCGGTGTCGAGGCTCCCATCGTTGGTGCTGACCCTGAAGACGCCGTCTCGGTTATCGTAGTGGAGGCGATGCTCGTCGACGTTCGCCCCGACCCCGAGGCATGAACTTCCCTGCCTCCTTATTTTGTTTGTGTCAAAATTTTGTAAGCCTCCGGGCATTTTTGTAAGGCTGGGGAGCCAAAAATAACTCTTTAAAGACTTCTGATATTTATGAATAGAAAATCCATTTTGAAGTGTTCTTTTGTTTGTGGTAGACACCTTTTGCGCAGTACTGCTTTCATGTCAGGTTGGTTTTCCGTTTAGCGATTGCACGTCGAGTTGAGAGTTGAAATCGACCATTTGCCGAGTGTGCAAAGAACGGTGTAAGGTCGGTATTTCCATGGCCCCGAAATCAAGGTAGAGATCGCTTGGACGTGAATGGACCGAGTAGGGTAGCTACTCGGAGGCCACTAGATGAGTGCTTTGACCCTTGGCGTCGTGGGGTAAGAAATTACCAACCAAGGATAACCGAGCAGGGTAGCTGCTCGGTGATCTCTTGGTGACGGTTTTGATCCTTAGAGCGGGTGGGCATTGAGAGGCCTGCTAAGAATGTACCAAGCGGGGTTACCGCTCGGTGGCCTCTTGGTGAGGGCTTAGATCCTTGGCATCGTGGGGTAAGAAATTACCAGCCAAGGATAATCGAGCAGGGTCACTGACCGGTTGCCTCTCAGTGAGAGCTTTGATTCTTAGCGCAGGAGGGCATAGGGAGGCCTGCTAAGGATGGACCGAGCGGGGTTTGTTAGTGTATATGCCCTAGAGGCCATTATTGTATCATACTGGCTTGTATATTACTTAATGGAAGCTTGGGATATTCACAGTTATATTAACAGTCTTGCTAAACATGGTAGTATGCTACTTGGTTTTATCTATCTTAATATGTATGTACGTATTGATAGAGCCCTTAGGATCTTGCTTGACTACCAGCGTTGTGATGGCAGTCACACTAGTGGGGGCTGGGTAGTCTACAAGCACATCCTTTTCTAGGTCCCTAGTCGTAGGATTATCGAGACAGGGCATCGATACTCCGGAGTAGACTAGTGTGTACGCTTCTCATCCCAGTTGGGGAGATGGTCTGTCCCACAGCCATCAGTACGTCGTATTGGAGATAGTATACAGGTGCTCGTTGGGTTACGGGTACACCGGACAGGACTCGCAGGGAACTGTTGGTTGGTATTATACCCGTCGTCAGTTAATAGTTCCCAGGTGACATGAGTACAGAATAGTCCGCAGACTTGACACTGCTACTTCGCCTCGAGTGTGTCCCACTGTTCTTAGATTGCTACCCTACCACGGCTCAAAGGAGTCGTGCAAACAGGTAACAGTTGGGTGCAGTCCCGAGCACTTGGAGGCAGTGGCGGTTAGACAGGATTCGTCTCTCCCGGTATTGGAAGTTGATATCGCGCTGTGTCTGGAGAGCCATTACGCAAAGTCCCTGGCCAGGGCAAGCGAGATTTACTGGTAGGTTTTCCAGTAGTTTCTCAAGGTGTAATGGGCTTCGCTCCGACATGACTTATACCGCTTTTAGAGGACTGACGCTTGCCGCCCCCTAGGCCCGATATGCGATAGTCCTAGACGAACAGACCGGACTGTACGGAGATTGTCACATTAGGCTCAGTAGGAGTTCGGATGGGTTTCCTCATCGGCCTTCTTATCGACATCTACCTGGGGACCGTTACGTACAGCTAGTGCCGCTTGCGGTCTGTGGTTAAACCCACTGCCAGCGTAGCAGTCGAGTCTTTAGAGTCCCACACAGAGAGTTTCCCTGCTCCGGGCGAAACGATATAGAGGTCGTATGGTTTTACGACAAGGGTTCGGACGCATACGTGTGTTTACGCACGTACGATGTTCAGACAGTTTTTACTAGCCGGCTTTGGTTTAAGCCAGATTCTAGTATTGGATTATTGGATTTATACAGTCTAAAGTTTTTCCGTGTTTTCACGGATAGGAAGGGCGTTCTTGTAATTTGGCGAGAAGCTTCTAGAAGGATGATGACTTGGGGGTTAAGGTGGCATAAGCATTTATTGATTTAGTGACTCATTTGTATGATTCATTCATGTAGTTAATGAAGCATTAAATGGCTAATGACTCATGTAGTGAATCACACAATGAATAAATGAAACATGATGATAAATCATTTGATTTTATTTATTTGATAAATCATTATGCTTCATATATTCAAGAGAGTTATTATTTCATTATCATTCTCATCCTCACATTCTCTCTCCTCAAGCTCTCTCTCTCTTCAAGCCCTAATCCTACCCTCTCATGTGTTGAAATCAAGGATTAGTAAGACTTGTTAATCCATAATCACACTCTATATTACCTAGGTTGCTTAGATTAGCACTTTGAGAAACCTAGTTGCCTCAAGATTAGAGGCAAAGCTTGGAGTAGAATCTCTCGGGTGGATCGTCTATTACATAGAGGAGGCCGACGTGGAGGTGGTTAATGAGAAGAAGAAGGACTTGGTTCATTAGGTATAATCTTCTTTCATAGTAGCTAATTACTTCTATGATAGTGTTAGTTATAGTTTAGCAAAGATCCTTTTGGTTAGTCGATGTTGTTTCAAACAAAATGATTGTTTTACCTGTTCTGCCTCCCCGCAACTCGTGGGGTGTACAACGTCGACTTACAGTGGTATCAGAGCCTCGCTAAATAATAACTAACTAATTAGCAAAGTCGTTAGAATTTCGAACGCAAAACGAACCGAAAAAACATCGGATTCATAAAGTTTCTGTCGAATTTAAAACAGGGTCTAAAAATTTTTCAGGAACCCTTAAAATTATAAGCAGGGAAACCTAAGAATACTAGAGAAATTTGGGTTCCTGAATCGGCCAACGCGCCGCGGAACCGCGGCCTATCCAAGCGATCGACCGCGGATCCACGGCCGAGTTGGGGCCGAGTCAGCCCAAAATTCCCCAGAACTCTTCTGTGATAATTTTGTTCTTTCTGGAATATTTTGTTTCTGCTCAAGTCTCAGGTGCACAGAGAAGTTTTTGGAGTAGAATCAATTGTGTTTGCTCGATCGAAATTCTAAGATGTTTGGCTAATTAGATTATATATGTGATTTGTATAATGTGTTCGTAAACCTCCCCTGACTTCTAGTATGTCGGTTGGCAGAGGGCTGCACATTTCTGTAATGATTTTACTGTTTGTGTTTGTGAACTTGATTGGATCGCTGTGATGATTAGCCGAGATTTGAGATGGGTTTTTATATTCATTCATTCGATGTAATTGTAATATGATGTAATATTCTTTTGCGGGGCACATCTAGGTTGCGGTTGTAGCCACCGTTGTATTATTTCATTACTGATTTTTGCTCCTAGGATAGACCCAAGGTAGGGTGCACAAACTACCGGATATTTCGAAGTGTTTAGTGGCCTACTCACGTTGTTGAGGGAGACCGCTTCACTTCGGGTACTTGGTGGGTAGTTTGCCGTACCCGTAGGGGTCTAGGGTGGGGTAATGGCTATTCATCACAACTGTGTAATCCGTCTTTCGTTGCAGGCTCAAAGGAAACGCGGATTGCTTGTATATCCAATAATGTTCATCTGTGATCTGGAATGCCTATTATTGCGTCTGACGAATGTACAATATCTATTTATGATAGCTATTTAGACGTCACTTATGTTTTACACCCGCGCTAGCCCAGCCTCCGCTCTGGCGTTAGTTAAGTAACCTAACGGGTGATGACAGGACCCAGTGGCGAATGCGGATAGCATAAGAGGACGTTGTATTTTCGTTGTTTTCTGCAATAATAGGTTAATTGATGGGACGCATTATTATTAATGCAAAGAAAATAAACCAAAGTTGAATCGTTGGAACAGTTTAAAAGAAACCACTCGGTTATTTTTAAAACAGAAGATATTTTTTAATTGCGGAGCTTTAACCACTCCTTTTAAAAAGCTATCAGGTACCTTCGGTCATATCAAGTTCACTACGTTCACGGTTTCGCCAAAACCATTCGTAGCCCTCCGTCATTTCATTTGGGTATTCAGTAGTATTCAAGCTATGCATTTTAGCCAAAGTCAAGGTATAGTGTTTGGTAGCTGCTGGGTATTCATTTGTTGCATAGATAGATGAGTTAGTTTGGGACAGTCGTATTATCATTTGACCAAAGTCAGGGGTATGTACAGATGGGTTCAAATTAACAAGATAATGATGGATAGAACTTGACATGCGACTTATGATATTTTGACCAAAGCCAAGGTCATAAGAGCATAGGGCAGAAATTTATATCGGGAATTTCTAAAGAAACTGAAATTTGCAAAGAGATGCATACCATTTGGAGTGTGATGAATGTTGGTAGGATTCCTTCAACATTATTACACGATGATATTTGGATCCCGATCCTACTGTGAGTATATGCTACTCATCAGGAGATTCGTCACTTAACGATCAATGGTATAAACCAAGTAGGTGTCGAGAAAGGTGTCAGCGGGGCTACGCCCCCAGAGAAAAGAGGTTATTTAATTAAGGAACTTCGCGAAAGCGTTGGAAAACCTCTCTCGAAGTACCGACACCTGCCTGGATGAACGGTTAAGCAAGTATTGTACGGTGAGAATAGTCCTGGCTAGTTCTTCCTTTTTGGTTTGAGGAGGGATTCGAGAAACAGTGGGAGCCATCCAGTTTAGATAAACAAAAAACCACTCTAAACTTGCAAGAGCATTATGCTAAAGTGTTCCCCCTCTCTCTCATTGTAGCGACCCTAAAACATGACAGGCCTTAAGTTACTTTTAGAGAAAAATATATTGACAGGGCCAAACTATAAAGATTGGCTGCGGAATGTCAAGATGGCTTTGACTTATGACAAATTAGGGTATGTCCTTACCACTGAGGCACCTGCTGTCCCTGGTCCTAAATCCAGTAATGCGGATAAGGAAATCCACAAAACCTGGGAGTTAGATTGTGCGAAGGCCAAGTGCATCGTGCTTGCCTCGATGAATAATGAACATCAGAGGAGGCACGAGGATATGGATCTCGAATCCATATTTCTCCATACAAAAGATCTGTATGGGGAGCAATCTCGTATAGCAAGATACGAGACCTCAAAGAACTTGTTTCAGGCAAGGTCGGCCGTCGGATCATCGGTAGGAGAACATGTCCTAAAGATGATTGGCTATATAGAAGAGCTCGCAGATCTGAGGACGACTTTGGAGAACGAGCTCTATACAGACTTGATTCTCCAGTTCCTTCCTTCCACCTACGCACAGTTTATTCTGAATTTCAACATTCAAAGAAAAGAAGTTGAACTTCCAGAACTCCTTAACATGTTGAGGAGTGCAGAGGGCACCTTGCAGAAGGCAAGGGAAACACCCGCTATGTTTGTTCGCGGTGCTTCTTCTTCAGGGTCCAAGGCTAGGGCCAAAGGAAGAAAGAATAAGTCCGCCACCAAACCTAGAGGAGGTGTTAGTAAGGTGGGAGTGAAGGGAAAGAAAAAGATTGTGGTGCCAGTAGTGGCCAAGGATGAGTGCTTCCATTGTCATAGGAAAGGGCACTGGAAGAAAGATTGCAAGGCGTGGAACGCCAAGAACCAGGAACCGAAGCAAGCTGTGACTTTGACTTCAGGTGTGTTTGTAATTGAAAATTGTCTGTCAATCAACTCTACTTTCTGGGTATTGGATACTGGATCAGGATCCCATATATGCAATTCATTGCAGGCACTGAGAAACCGTAGAGTGCTGAAGGTTGGTGATATGACCCTGAAGGTTGCTAACGAAGCTAGCGTGGGAGCTGTGTCCGTAGGGGATTATCACCTGGAATTAACGAGTGGATATATTTTGGTTTTACATAACTGTTTTTGTGTACCCAGTTTAACTTGTAATATCATATAGGTTTCGTTGTTATCAAAAGAAGGTTATGATTTCACGTTTGTAAGCGATGTTGTTAACATCCATCTTAATCATGGTTTGATTGGGTCTGGTACACTAGATAACGGTATATATGTCTTAAACCAATTACAGATTTTCAATGTCCAGAACACACTAAAAAGAAAGTCTCCAGATTTAAATAAGGCTTTCTTATGGCATTGTAGACTGGTCACATCAATGAGACAAGGTTAACTAAGTTACATAGAGAAGGATATTTTGATTCGTTCAAATATCAATCTTATGCCACTTGTCAATCATGTCTCAAAGGAAAGATGACAAAGACTCCATTCACTGGACATGGAGTAAGAGCGAGCGAGCTCTTAGGACTCATACACAGCGATGTATGTGGTCCAATGTCTACACATGCAAGAGGTGGTTTTTCCTATTTCATTACTTTTATGGATGATTACTCTAGGTACGGATTCATTTTCTTGATGAAACATAAATCCGAGGCTTTTGAGAAATTCCAAGAGTATAAGAATGAAGTAGAAAACCAAACCGGCAAAAGTATCAAGACACTGAGATCTGATCGAGGTGGTGAATACTTAAGTGCCGAGTTCCTAGGTTACCTAAAAGAGAGAGGAATTCTCTCTCAGCTTACTCCTCCATACACTCCACAGCATAACGGTGTATCGGAAAGACAGAATCGAACCCTATTGGATATGGTACGTTCCATGATGAGTAATGCTGAGTTGCCACGATCTTTCTGGGGTTATGCGCTAGAATCAGCGGCATATCTTCTGAACATGGCTCCTACCAAGACTGTGCCTACCACGCCATATCAGATATGGAGTGGGAAGAAACCCCATCTTCATATGAAGATATGGGGATGTCCAGCTTTTGTTAAAAAGCAGCATGTGGACAAACTCGAGGCACGATCAGTACAGTGTAAGTTTGTGGGATATCCAAAGAACTCCAAGAGATATTATTTATATTACGCAGAAGAACAAAAGGTTTTTGTTTCTCGTAATGCCCATTTTCTAAAACAGCAGTTTTTAGAAAAGGAAACAAATGGGAGCGAAATAGAACTGGAAGAAATTCCAGAACCACAAACTACTACTGAAAGTTTGGTAGAACCAGTAGTTCAAGAAGAACAGGACATTCCCGCATCCCTCCGCAGGAGTAGTAGGCCGTCTTATCCGCCTGAGAGATACTACGGTTTTCTCATAGATGGGAATAGAAAGGATTGCGTCATTGATGATGATGAACCTACTAGCTTCCAGCAGGCCATCCAAAGCGGCGACTCGGTACGATGGCTAGATGCAATGCGGACCGAAATGGAGTCCATGTACACCAACAAAGTATGGACTTTGGACTTTGCTCCAGATGGGGTAAAACCCATAGGATGCAAATGGATCTTCAAGAAAAAGATTGGTGTAGATGGACAGGTGGAAACCTATAAAGCTGGACTTGTTGCAAAGGGTTTTCGTCAGAGACCTGGTTTGGACTATGACGAGACTTTTTCTCCAGTGGCTATGCTCAAATCCATTCGGGTCCTTCTTACCATTGCTGCCTTCCATGATTATGAAATCTGGCAGATGGACGTAAAGACGGCTTTTCTAAATGGTAATTTAGAAGAGTGCATCTATATGGATCAGCCAGAAGGTTTCAATCAGAGTGGGAGCAGCGGGAAAGTGTGCAAGTTGCTTAAGTCCATTTATGGACTAAAGCAGGCATCGCGGAGTTGGAACATCTGTTTTGATGAAACGGTCAAAGAATATGACTTTATCAAAAATCCAGATGAACCATATATATATAGTAAAATTGTAGCACGAACTGTCGTATTCCTCGTTTTATACGTGGATGACATTCTATTGATAGGAAATGACATTCCTATGCTACAATCTGTCAAAGGATTCTTGTCACACAGGTTCTCCATGAAAGACCTGGGTGATGTCTCTTATATTCTGGGGATCCGGATCTATCGTGATAGATCCAAGAGGATGTTGGGACTTTCGCAGTCCAGGTATATCAACACTATACTGAAAAGATTCAGTATGGAAGATTCTAAGCGCGGTAATCTACCGGCTTGTCACGGAATCACCCTCACCAAAGAGATGTCTCCCAAGACTGATATGGAAAGGGATCGCATGTCTATTATACCTTACGCTTCTGCGGTAGGCTCTATAATGTATGCGATGTTGTGCACCAAACCAGATGTAGCTTACGCACTGAGCGTGGTAAGCATGTATCAGTCAGACCCAGGGGAGAAGCACTGGATTGCAGTAAAGAACATTCTCAAGTACCTGAGAAGGACTAAGGAGATGTTCTTGGTTTATGGCGGAAAAGACCTCAAGATCGAGGCCTTTGCTGATTCCAGCTTCCAGAGTGATAAGGATGACTCCAAGTCCATGTCAGGTTATGTCTTTACCCTCAATGGAGGGGCGGTGTGTTGGAAGAGCTCCAAGCAGGACACCGTTGCAGACTCGAAGATGGAAGCGGAGTATGTTGCTGCTTGCGATGCCGCAAAAGAAGCGGTCTGGATGAAGAAGTTCCTAACAGAACTTCAGGTGGTTCCTACCATTGTTGATCCAATACTGCTGTATTGCGACAACAACGGAGCTATAGCTTTAGCAAAGGAACCTAGGTCCCATCAGAAGTCCAGACACATCTTAAAGCGGTATCACCTGATCAGGGAGATCGTAGATCGCCGGGAGATCGAGGTCCGGAGAATTGCTACAGAGGAGAACATTGCTGATCCATTCACAAAGGCCTTACCTCAGATTCAGTTAGAGAGGCTACTCGAGATGATCGGTCTTCAATATGCCAGTATATGGCCCTAGTGCAAGTGGGAGATTGTTAGTGTATATGCCCTAGGGGCCATTATTGTATCATACTAGCTTGTATATTACTTAATGGAAGCTTGGGATATTCACAGTTATATTAACAGTCTTGCTAAACATGGTAGTATACTACTTGGTTTTATCTATCTTAATATGTATGTACGTATTGATAGAGCCCTTAGGATCTTGCTTGACTACCAGCGTTGTGCAGTCACACTAGTGGGGGCTGGGTAGTCTACAAGCACATCCTTTTCCAGGTCCCTAGTCGTAGGATTATCGAGACAGGGCATCGATACTCCGGAGTAGACTAGTGTGTACGCTTCTCATCCCAGTTGGGGAGATGGTCTGTCCTACAGCCATCAGTACGTCGTACTGAAGATAGTATACAGGTGCTCGTTGGGTTACGGGTACACCGGACAGGACTCGCAGGGAACTGTTGGTTGGTATTATACCCGTCGTCAGTTAATAGTTCCCAGGTGACATGAGTACAGCATAGTCCGCAGACTTGACACTGCTACTTCTCCTCGAGTGTGTCCCACTGTTCTTAGATTGCTACCCTGCCACGGCTCAAAGGAGTTGTGCAAACAGGTAGCAGTTGGGTGCAGTCCCGAGCACTTGGAGGCAGTGGCGGTCAGACAGGATTCGTCTCTCCCGGTATTAGGAGTTGATATCGCGCTGTGTCTGGAGAGCCATTAGCAAAGTCCCTGGCCAGGGCAAGCGAGATTTACTGGTAGGTTTTCCAGTAGTTTCTCAAGGTGTAATGGGCTTCGCTCCGACATGACTTATACCGCTTTTAGGGGACTGATGCTTGCCGCCCCCTTAGGCCCGATATGCGATAGTCCTAGACGAACAGACCGGACTGTACGGAGATTGTCACATCAGGCTCAGTAGGAGTTCGGATGGGTTTCCTCATTGGCCTTCTTATCGACATCTACCTGGGGACCGTTACGTACAGCTAGTGCCGCTTGCGGTCTGTGGTTAAACCCACTGCCAGCGTAGCAGTCGAGTCTTTAGAGTCCCACACAGAGAGTTTCCCTGCTCCGGGTGAAACGATATAGAGGTCGTATGGTTTTACGACAAGGGTTTGGACGCATACGTGTGTTTACGCACGTACGATGTTCGGACAGTTTTTACTAGCCGGCTTTGGTTTAAGCCAGATTCTAGTATCGGATTATTGGATTTATACAGTCTAAAGTTTTTCCGTGTTTTCACGGATAGGAGGGGCGTTCTCGTAATTTGGCGAGAAGCTTCTAGAAGGATGATGACTTGGGGGTTAAGGTGGCATAAGCATTTATTGATTTAGTGACTCATTTGTATGATTCATTCATGTAGTTAATGAAGCATTAAATGGCTAATGACTCATGTAGTGAATCACACAATGAATAAATGAAACATGATGATAAATCATTTGATTTTATTTATTTGATAAATCATTATGCTTCATATATTCAAGAGAGTTATTATTTCATTATCATTCTCATCCTCACCTTCTCTCTCCTCAAGCTCTCTCTCTTCAAGCCCTAATCCTACCTTCTCATGTGTTGAGATCAATGATTAGTAAGACTTGTTAATCCATAATCACACTCTATATTACCTAGGTTGCTTAGATTAGCACTTTGAGAAACCTAGTTGCCTCAAGATTAGAGGCAAAGCTTGGAGTAGAAGCTCTCAGGTGGATCGTCTATTACATAGAGGAGTCCGACGAGGAGGTGGTTAATGAGAAGAAGAAGGACTTGGTTTATTAGGTATAATCTTCTTTGATAGTAGCTAATTACTCCTATGTAGTGTTAGTTATAGTTTAGCAAAGATCCTTTCGGTTAGTCGATGTTGTTTCAAACAAAATGATTGTTTTACCTGTTCCGCCTCCTCGCAACTCGTGGGGTGTACAACGTTGACTTACAGGGTTGCCGCTCGGTGGCCTCTTGGTGAGGGCTTAGATCCTTGGCGTCGTGGGTAAGAAGTTACCAGCCAAGGATAACCGAGTAGGGTCATTGACCGGTTGCCTCTTTATAAGGGCTTTTATCCTTAGCACGGGAGGGAATAGGGAGGCCTGCTAAGGATGGACCGAGTGGGGTTGCCGCTCGGTGGCCTCTTGGTGAGGGCTTAAATCCTTAGCGCGGGAGGGGCCGTAAGAGGCCTGCTAAGGACGGGCCGAGAAGTGTTGCTGCCCGGTGCTTCTTGACGAGGGCTTAGATCCCTGGCGTCGTAGGGTAGGGAACTACCAGCCAGGGTTAACCGAGCAGGGTAGCTGCTCGGTTTCCTCTTGGCGAGGGCTTAGATCCTTAGCGCGAGAGGGGCCGGAAGTGGCCTGCTAAGAATGGACGGAGCAGGGTTGCTTCCCGGTGCCTCTTGGCGAGAGCTCAGATCCCTGGCGTCGTGGGGTAGGGAACTACCAACCAGGGATAACCGGGCAGGGTAGCTGCCCGGTTGCTTCTTGGCGAAGGCTTCGATCCTTAGCACGGGAGGGGCCGGATATGGCCTTCTAAGGATGGACCGAGCAGGGTTGCTGCCCGGTGCCTCTTGGCGAGGGCTTAGATCCCTGGCGTCGTGGGGTAGGAAACTACCAGCCAGGGATAACCGAGCAGGGTAGCTGCCCGGTTGCCTCTTGGCGAGGGATTCGATCCTTAGCGTGAGAGGGGCCGGAAGTGGCCTGCTAAGGATGGACCGAGTAGTGAAGTTGCTCTGTTGAGTCATGAGGTTCTATCCGATCTTTCTCGGTGTTTGTGAACATTGGGAGGGGCGACCGTCACAGGCGGCACATTTCGGGAAGTCGCATCAGTTCCGCCACGTAGGGGCGTGACATTGGAGTAATCTTGATGGATCCCTGGATTCGCGCCCATGCGCGCGCCAATATGGGTCCTCAAAGATTTTGTTTGAGGTTATAAATAGAGAAGGAGACGGCAACTTCTTCGGCATCGTTTTCCTTTGAGATGACTGGCCGTACGTATTCGATCGAAGAGATCATCATCTTTGACGACGTCTCCTTGTATGACCTATCCCTGGCTGAGGATGGGTACTGGGGAGTGGTTCAGTGTCTCGAAGATCACTTCGGCCGGCTTCTCCCTCGGCGGTCGTCCCTCCTACAATTGTTGATGTACGTGATTTGGAGGAGGTGTCACGCCCCGCTTCCCAGTGTACGGCGAAGTGGACGTGACGAGGCCCGCTACGTATGTACTCAGAAGTACATACGCTAAGCGTAACTAAGCAATATAAAATGAATCACAAGAGACGAATAATAGAAATAACAGCAACTTTTATTAATAACATTCTTTATACAATGCATGAAATGAAAATACAACTGGAATGAAAAAAGAAAGCAATGCCTAAACAGTGGCATAACAATAAAAGGAAATACTGGAAAGAACAAGATACGATGTCTAGAGCTCTGGGTCTTCCTGGAACTACTCCAAATCTTCACTTGTGGGCTCGGTCTCAACTTGGTCCAACGCACCTGACGACTTTCAAAGAAGAGAGAAATAGAATGTCGTCAGCGAACAGGTCGCTCGGTAAATCCCAAAGGTAAGAGGAATAGACAGAGAGTAAGAGAGAGAGAGAGAGAGTAGTTTGTACAGTTTTATTATATTGTTATATTGTTGTAGTATGGTGTTAACGCTGTTATTGTAGCTTGGTACAGAAGGATGCCAGTGTATACGAGAGGAGTCTCTATATGCCAGAGACTAAGGGCACGTATAGTACAAGGAACCGTTTATGCCACGGTACAACAGCAACGGAATATAGGTTAGGTGTCTTAATCTGACCACCTCATTCCACTTTTAACATCTTCCGTACCAATCTACCCCTTTAAACCCCGCGATGTCATGTTTGTATTGTTATCTTGTAAACTTGTAATGATTGCTTGATTGACTTGATTAACTGATTGACTTACCGAAACCATGATATCAGGAAACAGTTATAACCGTAGAGTCATGTAAATGTAATACTGGAAACTTGTAAAAAGAATATCCATGGTTCGGTTCAGTCAGACAGACTGTTAACTGATTCTGGGATTCATGTATTCAAGTTGTGTTGGAATACAATTGAAATATAGATTGACTTGAAATATATTCAAGTCAGAATTAGTCAGACTCTAACCCGAGTCCGACTAAAAGAAATATAATTTGAAGTTCAATATTAGCTAGGGGCCTTATTGTAATTTGTGAAACTTGAGGGGGTTTTATGTAAAAATACTTTTGTATAGTTTTCCAAATACACCTCAAGTATTTAATAATCGTCTTTATTGTTATAATGAATGTGAATTTTATTTGTGTTATTCTAGTGAATATATCCTAATAAAAGTATTAATTGTTTATTTGAAATTCGTGTTATTTTAATGTAACTTTTAATCTTTGAATTTTAGGAAAAAGTGGAAATTTTATATTATAACAAAATAATTGTTTAAATGATAATTATATATAATTAAACACATAAATAATTTTTAAATGAATATTTTATTTACAAAAATATCACTTTCTTTAAATATCGTATTTTAAACCTTTCGAGACCGAATGCTCCTTGCGGAGGTCTGAATCTCGCACTACTAGCCTGCGGGTGCACGATGAACCGTGCTATCCCTAACAGGTTCCCCAAAGATGGGTTGTAATGGCACTTTGCTCAGGTTTTTATAAATACTTTTAATTTAGGGAAAAGGTTTTCTAAATATAGGGTATTTATTTGTAAAAGTATATAGTTCTCCATATTTTAGTTGTTAGGGTTTCCTAGACCATCTAACCTATATTCTATGGTCTAAACGATGAGTCATTAGAAGCCTCAAATCGCCTCTTCACCGTCGAATGCAGCCAGGTAAGTGCCAGGTAAGTGGGAAGGAACCACAGTCGTGGGCCTAATTAAAAACCACTAGCCTTAGACACACTTGCCTAGACCCACAAGACAGTTTAGATAAACGATCGATGTCCATGACCAATCGTGCTTTCATTTTATATAAGTTTTATTTAGAAAAGTTTACAATTTAAAGGTTAAACTAAAAGTTATAAAGGTTATGGTATTTTAGTGAAAAAGTCCTATAATATCGTATTCTGTATTTTTGTTATTTATCAATTAGGGTTATAATGAGTGTGTGTAAGGGTAGGTCATTACCCCGTGACTTATATTAAGTTTTGGTGAAGTTTCAAGGTGAAATAAGCTATGTTAAACTTAAGGGTATTAAGGTGCAAGAATACGGTATTCATAAACGTTATCATTTCACGTGTGAAATTTCATCCAAATTGAATGAAACAAGTTTTGTTATCAAAATAAACATGATTAAGAGTGAGGGATCTAATTAGAACATTAAAATTGAACTTGATGGTATTTTTATGCAAGAAATACGGTTTTGTAAAGAAATTATCATTTCATGTGGAAAAGTGTGATTAAATTTGATTTAAGGGTGATTAATAGTCAACATGCAATAGGGTTGATAATATGTATTAGGTGACAAGTGGAATTTTAAAGAAAAACCGGATCGGGAATCGTTTTGTCCGATTTCCGTCGGTTCCAAAAAGTCGTATTTTACAATTATAGAAAAGGAAGATAGAAGGTTGGGACTTACGGGTTTGGACAAGCTAAGCGTTCTAAAAGGTGTGGTGGTTGCCGATTCGTTGGAAACGTCACGTCGGTCTTGATCCGGTCGCCGGAATCCGTCGTCGGTTTCGGCAGCGCTTCGCTTCTCGCTCTTTGCACCAAGTTCTCAAGAGTTTTAGAGAGTATGCTTAGAGTTGTGAGGGGAAAAGGTAGAGGGTAGGGGCCTTTATATAGGGCTAGGCTAGGGTTAGGGTTAGGGTAGATGAAAAGTTAAAAAATAAAAATGTGATAAAATGTAATAAAAATGTATTAAAAGTGGAGTAATTGGGGGTTTTAAAGAGCTCTGGAAGTGGTATTGGGCTGAAACTTTGCAGGTGAGTAGGGAATACCAAAAGACACAACTTTCATGTTGTGACCCTTGCCGGAATCAGCCTAAAAGGGGGTGACTCGGCCGTGACTCGGTCGGATCACTGAGTCGGCCGAGTCAAGGCCGAGTTGGCCGATTCCCGACCGAGTCCGGTGACCTGGATCTGCCCCGGCGGTTCATCTACCCTCTGCAAGTGTTACATCTTTGGGTGTAGTGGGGTTTTTGTGAGATATGCACGTGTAAACTCTTGGTATTCTAAAGGTTTTTAAAAAATCCATATTAAAAATAATATGGGGTATGGGATTCGAACTCTGGTGGCTTGGTTCAGCAATGCAAGGTATTACCAATGAGCTACAAGCTCCTTCTTGTAATTATTATAAAAAATAGTTACTTAAAATGATATCAGCAGCATTAAATATCAAAGTACACTTTAAGTTTAAAAACAATTTAATGTACACTAAAAATGAAATTATTTAAAAACAAAATAATTAATTATATATATCTTTTGCTTAGATTAAAATACTTCTTTATGGTTTTTTTTTTAAAAAAATTTAAAAATTTGTACAGAAAAGTGTATATGAAAATTAGGATTGTTACAGGAGGTCCCCGGGGTTGGACAACCCTTTCACCGAGGAGCTTCTGGACGAGGCGCTCGACAAGGTGCGCTCGATCTTCCTGCTCGGGCTTATCTTGAAAGCCAGGTACGACCGATCCTTGGCCCTCATTCTAGAGTGCTTCAAAATGAGGTACATCGTAAGCCAAGGCCTAGATGGCGGAGCGTCGGGCGATTCCATAGCGTCCCGGGTTAGCGTGCAATGTCGGCAGGAGCGGGCTGCAGAGGCTAGGGCTCGGCTAGCGGAAATCCGCTCTGATTATCACCAGGAGTACTTCCTCGATTCTGTTCCGCCTCTGTTGTAACTTTTTCTTTATTTTTCTATAAGGATGAGGAGCCCATGGTACCCTTTGGAATAAATAAAACTCTTCTTTTTGCAATGTCTTATTGTTCCCTTCTTATTATATAAACAGAAAGAACTTGAGAAAAGTTTACATTGCCTTAGTGAAAGAAGTACACGCTCGTAGATATTCTTTTTATTGGTACAGTTTGAGCTTCTCGGTGTTGTAAGGCCGTGGAAACTTGCGCCCATCCGCGTCTTGCAAGCGGTAGGCTCCGTGGGGTATGGCCTCGGAGACGAGGAATTGACCGTCCCACTTTGGAGAAAATTTATGCAGCTTGCCTTGATCGACGAACTCGTTTCTCCTTAGGACCAAATCTCCGGTCTTGAAGAAGCGACGCTTGACTCGTGTATTGTAGTATCGGGCGGTTTGCTGTTGATAAGCGGCAGTTTTGATCTGAGCCCGGTCTCGTTTTTCTAACAAGATGTCCAGGTCAGTTCGTAGGGCTGAGGTGTTCGCTTCGTCGTCGAAATGCTCGACCCGGTGGCTGGGGAGCCCTATTTCCACTGGAACCATTGCCTCGGTTCCGTAGCAGAGGCTGAAAGAGGTCTTCCCGGTGGAGGTTTTCTTCGACGTGCGCAGGGCCCATAAGACTCAGAGCAATTCCTCGACCCAACTGTCTTGGCGTCCTTCCAGGCGTGTCCAAAGACCCCGGAGGACGTCCCAATTAGCTACCTCGGCTTGCCCGTTGCATTGGGGGTGTGCGACCATGGAAAATTTCATAAAGATGTGATATTCGCTGCAAAATTCATTAACCCTTTCGTTTTCGAGATTTCTTCCATGGTCGGTGATGATGCACCTCGGGATGCCGAACCGGAGTATCACGTTGTTCTGTAGGAACTTAATAGTTGTGGTGGCGTCCAGTTTCCTGATGGGAACGGCATCGATCCACTTCGTGAAGTAGTCCACTACGACAAGGACGTACTTATGCCCGCCCGTACCGATTGAGAACCGGCCTATCATATCCATTCCCAACTGGGTGAACAGCCACGGGGAGGTTAGGGCGGTTAGCTCGGTAGCGGGAAGGCGAGGTATGCTTCCGTGGAGTTGGCAGCTCCTGCATCTCCTGACCAGCTTCTGGACGTCCTGATGAATGGTCGTCCAGTAATACCCTTGGAGCAATGCTTTCTGGATCAAGGCGTGAGCCCCTTGGTGCGCGCCGCCAACCCCTTTATGGATCTCACGGAGGACGTAGTCGGCTTCGTGGAAGTCAATACACCGCAGTAGGGGCTCAGTGAAGGACTTCTTGTAGAGGTTCCCATTGCTCCAGACGAAATGGCGAGCTCTGGCTCGGAGAAGGCGGGCTTCTTCCCGATCTTCTGGGAGCATACCTTCTCTCAAGAATTCCACGAGGGGCTTTCTCTAGTCTCGGTCTTCTTCCTGGGCTGTATACACATGAAGTATTGTTGCCCTGTCTTCCACGCTGGGCCGTGGCAAGACCTCGAACAGAATGCTCCTCTTGTTGTTGTCCGAGTAGGAAGAAGCCAGCTTACTCAAGGCGTCGGCTTGGGCGTTGAGTTGTCTGGGGATCTGCTCTACTTGGACTTCGTTGAAGTCCTTTCACAGTCTTCTAACCTCGACCAGGTACTTCACCATCAGAGGCTCATGTGCCTCGAATCGGCCAGTCACTTGGCCGACGACTAGGGCGGAGTCGCTGTGGATCCGAATCGTTTTCAGCCCCAGTCCGGAGGCTATGCTCAGTCCGGCCAGCAAGGCTTCGTATTCTGCCGCGTTATTTGAGGCTTTGAACCCGAGCTTCAAAGAATACTCCATTTCTGCCTTGTTCGGGCACCGAATGATGAGGCCGGCACCACATACTTCCTCAGTCGAGGACCCGTCAATGTAATGGATTCAATTAGGGACTGAGTCGGGCTTCCCATTGACCGATGGTTGAGCTGCGGGGGTCGGCGTTGACTCCGGCTCCTTGCCGGGAATGGTGCACTCAACGATAAAATCGACCAGGCCATGTGCATTGATAGACTGCCTCGGTCGGTATTTTATGTCGAACTGGGACAACTCCCACCTCCACTTCTCCAAGCGGTCAGAGGACTCGGGTGAGGCGCGGATAGCCCCCAAAGGGCGCTTGGTGAGAACAAGGATGGTATGCGCCCGGAAATAGTGCTGCAGTTTCCTTGAGGCCATGATGAGTGCCAAGACGATTTTCTCTATCGCTGGGTACCTCGTTTCTGCATCTTTGAAGACGCGGCTCACATAGTATACCGGCCTCTGGACTCCGTCGACCTCACGGACGAGCACTGCGCCCGCTGCTTGGTCGGATACCGCCAGATATAGCAATAGCTCATCCCCTTCCACTGGTCGGGTGAGCAGAGGTGGAGTCGCAAGGTGCCTCTTTAATTGGTCAAAAGCGGTCTGGCACTCCTCCGACCACTCGAACCTTGGAATTTTCCTTAGAGCCTTGAAGAACGGGAGGCACTTCTCCCCAGACCTCGACATGAAACGTGACAGAGCGGCTACCCGCCCTGTCAGCCGCATGATCTCGACATTAGTTTTGGGCGCGGCCATATTGATTATGGCGTTGATTTTCTCCGGGTTAGCCTCGATCCTACGGTGAGTGACCATGAAACCGAGGAACTTTCTCCCGGCGACCCCGAATGTGCACTTGGCGGGGTTCGGTTTTATCTTGTACTTGCGGAGGACGTCGAAGACCTTGCCCAGATCCTTGACGTGGTCGACCGATGAGACGGACTTGAGGAGCATGTCGTCGACATAAACTTCCATGTTCCTGCCGATCTGCGGTTTGAACATGCGATTGACCAAGCGTTGGTATGCAGCTCTGGTGTTTTTGAGGCCGAAAGGCATCACCTTGTAGCAGTATACCCCCCCGGTCCGTAGTGAATGCGGTCAGATCCTCGTCTGCCGGATTCATACGGATCTGATTGTAGCAGGAAAAAGCGTCCATGAAGCTAAGTAGCTCGTGGCCTGCTGAGCTGTCGATGAGCCGATCTATCCAAGAGAAGGGACAGTTGTCTTTTGGGCAGGCCTTGTTGAGGTCGGTGAAGTCGACGCACATTCGCCACATCCAGCTTGAATTCTTGACCTTGACCACATTTGCCAACCATTCGGAGTATGGCACATTCTGAATGAAGCTGGCGGCGAGGAGCCTATCTACCCCGTCCTCGATTGCCTTCTACTTGATCGGGACGAAGCTTCGCTTCTTCTGTTTGACGGGTACGGCCGTAGGATCTACCCCGAGCTTATGAGATATGATTTTGGGGTCGATCCCAGGCATGTCAGCAGGTGCCCATACGAACACGTCAGAGTTGTTTCTGAGGAAGCCAACCAGGTCGTCTTGCTGAGTCCCTGCCAGAAGCGACCCGATCTGAACGGTTCGTTCATCGTCCCCTTCTACGAGGGGGACCGCTGTTAATGGCTCCACCGGGGTCCCTCGGACCTCGTTTTGCTCGTCCCGAGTGTCCAGAGAACCCCTGATGCCACCCTCAGCCTCAGAATCGTTGTTTAGCCGCTCAAACGAAGATGTTGCGGTAAAGCAAACCTTTGCAGTCCGTTGGTCTCCGTAGGCCCGACCTATCCTGTCTTGGTCATGCAGGAATTTCATCGCCAAGTGATAGGTTGATATCTAGGCCCTGAGGGAGTTCAGTGTGGGGCAGGCGAGGAGGATGTTGTGGGCTGACGGGATTCTCGCTACGATGAATTCCATAGTCGCTGTTCGTGTACGGCCGGCCTTTCCGGTGTTAAACTGGAGAGTGATTACTTCTTTCGCCGGGATGGAGTGGTTGGTGAACCCTGACAGGACGTGGGTGGTCGGCCTTAGGTCCGACGGGGGAAGTCCCATACGCAGGAAGCAGACGTAAAATAGGATGTCTGCCGAGCTTCCAGAGTCTACCAGTATCCTCTGCACCTCGTACCGGTGGACCCGAGCTGTGATCACTAGCGGGTCGTTGTGGGGCAGGGATATACCGTGGAGGTCCTCGTCGGTAAAAATGATCGGCTCGGTGTTCACACCATAATATTGTATTTTATATTCCCCATTCTTATGCATTTTACAATAAAAACAGGTGCTTTTGACCCATGTCTGCTACATGTTACAGGTTACAGGTTGTTGGAGCAAAAACAGTGAAAAACACAAAAGAAGACACAAAAGAAGGATTTTGACCAACAAATAGGAAGATCTTAGTAAAGCTCAGCAGAAGAACGGTTCACCATCAACAAGACAACAAAAGATCCAAATTTACAAGAAAGACGGTTACAAGATCCATTGCAAAGTGTTCGTTGAAAATCTGGTATCACTGTAGAAGCCCAAATGATAACCTGAATACAGAACCAAGAAGACCAGAAGAACCCCAAGAAGCCCAAGAAAAATCCAAAGATGACCTCATCATTGGGCCGCGCTTCCGCGGCCCAAAGCCCATATACGCGGCGCTTCCGCGGCCTTCCTGAGCCCTAGTGCGCATCTCTTTTTACCATAACTCCTTGGCGGCTGTGAAAAGATTTTCTGGGGGTATATTTGTAATTTTAGACATGCGGTGCAATCTGTAGCCCTAGGGTTTCTATGTCCTATAAATAGAACCCAATACCTTGTAAATTCTCATGCCTCTTTTCAATCAATAAAATTCAGATTTTCTGAGAGCAAAATTCAGATCTGTTCTTCTTGTTTGGAGGGAGCCGTCAACTAGTAAGTATTTTTTATCTCTTTTAATTTTATGTCTTCTCATCCCCTAATGAGCGAGTAGTCTCCTCGCTTGTTAGGGTTAGCCTTAGGGAAAGGGTTGAGAGATGAAATCTCTCGCCCCTTTCAATGCCACCTTCACCTAATGAATAAGAACTTCACGCATACGAGCACAACCGCTCCCTGCGGCATCCTACCCTTCGAGGTAACGATGAACCGTAGTATAAAGGGCCGGTTCCGCGCGTTTTCCGTGAGGGTTAGGATAATTATCAATAAAGGTAGGGTACAAATCTAGAGGAAGAAACATCTTCCCAAAAGATTTGTATCCACTTTATTGATCATTAACTTAACACCTAAGAGATCTAAAAAAGGAAGGTATTGAAAGCGGTGAGAAAAATCTTTAATTTCCAAAACTTCCCCTAATCCTAACCCTAGCAAGATTCTTAATTAAATTAATTAGATCCAGTCTTTAGATTTTTATAAACCTACCAAAACTACAAAAAAGAATCAACTCGTTAAAACACTTTAAAGAAATTTACCCGTCTCTGTGGATCGACCCGTACTCACCGGCTAGCTGCGAAGCGACGCCGTTTCTGATTGCGGTAAACTCATAATTTTTGGAACAATCAAATGGCGCCGTTGCCGGGGACGGCGTAATCTTTCTTTTTTTGTGAATTTTCGGGTTGATAGAAATTTTAAAAAAATCATAAAAATTTGAAAAAATCAAAAAATATAAAAAAAAAAATATATCATCTTTTATTGTTTGAAGGGTACTCTTTGTGAATCTTTGCAGGTTTGACGGATCTGAAACAATACAGGAGGGGAAACAGAGAACAATACATCATAACAGGAGGATATTGGAAGTCCAGAGCAGCTGAAGAAAGTTAGAGACCTGAAGCCCCCAAAGCGCCGCCCTTCCGCCGCATAACCCTACCTCGAGCCGCGCTTCCGCCGCAACTTGGAGCCTTCTCTGCGAAATTTTTGCACTGTTTGTTTCCTTATTCTTCCCCTCTTCAAATCTCCATATATCTCTGTCAAATCTTCTGCAGGATTCTTCGCGCTAAAAATCTTCTTCCCCCTTCCAATAATTGATTTTTTGCAGGATTCTTTGCGCCGCGCTTAAAAGCAAATTGATTGCAAGTGATTTACTGCTTTGCATACTTTAATCTGACTTTAAGGGGCTATTGACCAATTCAGATTGGGTGGGGATTTCATTACCCTTCCCAGGACCCCAGAAATCACTTAAAGCATCTGCATTGACCACTTTTAATCTAAAAAATATTAGACTCAGCCCTAAGGACGTCGAGCTCAATAGGACAGAGGACTAGTATAGGCATCGGCCGTTTATCCTAACCGACATTGCGGTGACTAGGCTAGTGGTTTTTAATTAGGCCCACTGTAGTGGTGGTTCCTTCCCACTTACCTGGCCGTACTTGTCCGTGAAGAGGCGGTTTGAGGTTCTATCTCTAGCCCTTTGGAACAGTTAGGAGCTGTCTAGCTGACCTAGGTGACCCTAGACTTAGGTCTGATTGTGCATGTGTGGTTAATTGCAGTTGTGTCACTGGTCTCTTTTAAAAATCTTTTTGCAAAAGCACACTTAAAAAAAAAAAAAAAAGGGGGGGGAAATCTTTTAAAAACTTGCAACTTGTCGCTAAAGAATCTTTGCACTAACTTACACCACTTCTTCTCAAAGTCATTTTCTTCCCCTCACATTCTGTTTTTCTGACTGCACTACCCTTTAGTGTATGTCATCTTGGACTAGGGATACTAACGCCCGATTAGTCCGTGTTTCGTTGGTACCGACCAACGAACCCTTCGACGAACCCTTCGTCGACGTTCCCTCCTTCTCCTTACCTCCATCTTCATATTCTTCTTTCGAAGGTATGTCGGGACACGACCCCAACTATACCTTGCCGACGGGAATGATTCCGCCTCCGTTAGGTGCGAATAACCCGAATCTCCCGCCTGTTGAAGCGCCCGCACAAGTCGCGCTCCAGGATCTCTTCTACCCCGTCCGCACCGCCCTTCCCACTTGTCTTTCCCTCCCACCGGCTAATGGGGACAACTTTGAGATAAAACCACACTTCATCAATATGCTGCCTAAGTTTCATGGTTTGGAATCCGAAGATGCATATATTTTTATTAATAAATTCCAAAACGTTTGCGGCATGATGAAGACAACCCAATTAAGTGATGACGCAATAAGGCTAAGGGTCATTCCTTTTACCTTATGTGACCTAGCCGAGAAGTGGCTATACAGCACCGCATCACACTCCATTAGAAATTGGGACGAGTTTGTGAGAGCTTTTCTGAAAAAGTTCTACCCTCACCACAAAACTGCTAGAATCAGAAACGAAATCATACAATTTTCACAGCTTCCGTCCGAACCATTCTGGAAGTGCTTCGAAAGATTTAAAGACCTACTTGTTCAATGCCCTCATCATGGGATAGAAAAGTGGCAACTTTGCCAAACATTATACGAGGGATTGAACGCAGCAACGAAGCAGTTGCTAGAAACAATTTGTCAAGGTCATTTTCTCTCCAAGTCTAGCGACGAAGCTTGGCAGTTTCTTGAGGACCTAAGTGAGCAAACAATTCAATGGGAGAGTACCAAGACCACGTCATCTTCTTCAGTTGGTCAATCTAGGGCAGGCATACATCAAATAGATATGTCGATTGCTATGAAGGCCGAGATGGCCTCACTTATGAAAAAGCTAGAAGCGATTGAGACCAAAATCTCATCGACTTCTCCTGCCCCTACTCTACTCACACGAACTGTTTGTGCTTGTTGTTCTAATCCATCACATCTCACCGAAGAGTGCCCTTATAATGCACCCATTCAAGGGCAGGATCAAGTCAATGCTGCATTCCAGCAAAGACAAAGAAACGATCCTTACTCTTCGACATACAATCAGGGGTGGAGGAGTCACCCAAATTTCGCTTGGAACCAAAATCAACAAGTCCAAGGGAATAACAATTCCTCCACAACAACAACAAGCACCCTTACAAACTCAAAATCAGCAACCTTTCCAACAACAACCTTATACAAATCAAACGAACAATTTGGTTCAACCTAATGATGATAAGGTTAGCTCGCTCGAGAAAAGTCTTGAAGCATTTCTCAAGCAAACTACAGATTCCGCAGCAAGATTTGAAAGTTATGTTCAATCTTTAATGAATAACAATGCCTCACACGATCAAAGTATCAAATCTATCGAGGCACAAATTGCACAATTAACTGCTGCGTTGAGCGAGAGAGAAAAGGGAAAGCTTCCATCTCAACCATTGCCCAATCCCGGTCACACACTAAACGCATATAACAATCACAATGTGAATGCGGTGACCACGTTGAGATCCGGAAGAGAGTTGCAAAATAATGTGGAAACTAGTGATGACATCCCCGCCGGTGGTTCTTCTTCCCCTTCTTCATTTTCTTCACTTCCTTCTTCACCTTTTTCTTTAGAGCCTATTCTCCACCCTTCACACGGCTCTACTTCTTCTGACTCGAACGGACCCATTTCTAACAACACGAACACATCCACACTGGGATCCGTTCCTATTCCACATTCTACTCCACAGACTTGTGACTCAACAAATTTTCAAAATGCACCATTTCCAAACAGGTTGAGTCCTAATAAACCAAATGCACAAGTGGAGAAGATTGTGGAGATCTTTAAGCAGGTTAGCATAAATATACCTCTCTTGGATGCTATCCAACAAGTCCTTTCATATGCGAAAATCTTAAAGGGCTTGTGCACCTCGAAGAGAAAGGCATCTCAAGTACCCAAGAAAGTGCTAGTGGCTAGTGCAGTGAGCAATGCTATTAACCACCATCAAACCTTACCCCAAAAACGAAAGGACCCCGGCTGTCCTACGATTTCCATCACAATTGGGGATAAGCAAATTAATCGAGCACTTTTAGATCTTGGGTCTAGTGTTAACCTAATTCCTTACTCCGTGTACGAACAATTAGGGGTTGGAGAGTTGAAACCCACTCGTTGCACTCTCCAAATGGCTGATCGATCTATCACCTATCCAAGGGGTCAAATAGAGGATGTGTTGATCAAAGTCGGGGAATTCATATTCCCCGTTGATTTTATCGTTATGGATACACAACCTGTTGCTAACCCAAGAAACCAAATTCCGGTGATTCTTGGTCGACCATTTTTGGCCACTTCCAATGCCATAATAAATTGTCGCAATGGCTCCATGACTCTATCCTTCGGAAAGAGGTCTAGTGAGTTCAATATTTATAAGATGGGAAGTCTGCCCCCCGTGCCTAAAACTAGTACACGAGAAGTTTGCTCTATTCATGAAATCACGCAGGAGGACTGCGAGCTTGAAAGATTTCTATTTGATGAAAACAGTTTTGACGCCACTAGTGCGTCCCTCCTTGAGCCTACTACTGTTGACACAACCGATGCTGATTATCAATGTTTCACTTTTTCGGATGACGACGACTCACAGCCCGAATATGAGTCGTTTGAGTTTTTGGATGAGTCAGTAGAACCATCCGAATCGGTTGTTTGCAGTGATTTCGAACCTGTGTTAGAGTCCTTTGAGTTCGAGGTAGATTCCGCAATGGTTCTTACGCCTCATAAATTCGAACTCATGCCCTTGCCGTCTCAACGTAGATATGCTTATATAGGTGAGAATGAGACTTTTCCCATTATCATATCAGCCTCTCTAGCCTTCGAGCAAGAGAACGCTATTTTAAAAGTCTTACAAGATAGGCGGCAAGTTTTCAGTTGGACTATGGCAGACATCGAGGAGATCAGTTCCCTCATAATTGAATATCATACACAATTGATGGATGATGCCATGTCAATAGAGGACCCACAGGGACATCTTGGGGATATTATGGTGAGCCAACTTCCTCCCTTAGAAGTTGAAATACCCCCATTTCTTTTAATAAGGTACGAGAATTCCAACACTCCACTGATTGCTGATCACTTACATTCTCGTATCGATGCATCACCATCACCTGTATATTCACCTCCACACCTCCCATTCCACTACTTCTATCTTCCCCAATTCTTTGCGGACCACCACTACTTATTTTTTCACCCACCAATATTCTTTACTGATAAATTTTTCGAATGGTTGGTGTTGACTTTTGGCCTATGCAAAGTTGGGCAGTATTGTCTGACATAGTTTAATTGAAGTTTGGGGGAGGGTCTTTTTGTATATATTTTTGTTTTCTTTTTCTCTAAAAAATAAAAATAAAAATTTCAAAACATTAAAAATATAAAAAAAAAATTTTGTAAATAAATAAACAGGGGAGTGCCGACATTTTGACCCTCTTGGTTTAGTATGACAGTGAGGACACTGTCAAGTTCAAGTTTGGGGGTATGCTCGGTACGTCTTCTTCCTTCGCATTCATTTGTACATATTTTTTGGCATTTGCATACTTATTTGAAAACCCATAAAAATTTGAAAAATTTCAAAAATTATAAAAATTAATGTATTCAATTTTGGCTAATTGACTAGAGTTTGACAAATAGGTTAACTGGTTAGGAACAACTAGATCTTAGACTTAGTAAATTAAAAACCCTAAAAATAACCTTCCTTAAAGTTTAACGGTAGAAAGTATATGCCTTGTAGTTTATTTAGAAATAGGCAAATTTTGGGTTCACTTCTTGGGCTAAGTCGAAACAAGGGAAGAGTATTAAAACTTTTATTAGAGTATAAGTTTGAAAAATAGTTCCTAGCTTAAGTCTAGATTCTGAAAACGTATACCCTACAATTTGCACAATCACGCACCTTGAAACTTGGAATAGTAGAGGAGACCTTGAAATGCTCTTGTCTAAAGTCCTTAGTACAATGAAAATAAAAGAAAAAAAAAGTGAATAAAGGAAAAAAATGGACACTGGTTTTTGTGATTACTTAAGGCTGTAAAAATAGAAAAATATTTAGCGAGGGTGCTTCATCACCTAGTGCCTTAGACCAACTGGTTTGGGAGTCACTGCTAAAAGCCTTGGGTGTTGCAAAACTAGGAAGTACGCTTTAAAGTGCTAACGCATCTTGTAATCGGTTGTTGGTACCTCAAGAAGTATTAACAGTCGCATGAAGGATGTGAAAGTGAAAAGTTCACCAATTAATAAGTGCTTTGGACAATGGACGAGAGTACGATTGCTTGATTTGAATTTCCAAGTGTAGGGGTGATATTTACACACACGTGGGGATATGTGATTGGAGTTTAGATAAGAGAAAGGAATGAAGAATAGAACTTGTGTCTTTAATAGAGTTGATAGAAATTCCTAAGTGGAGATGGAACTCTAGAAGGAAAACTTAAGAGATGCCGAAAGCTATGTAAGTCTGCATAACATATATAATCTTAAGTTAAATAATGAGGAAGTGTGAAGAATATGGGTGGATAATTTGCGAGTCAAAAGATAATAGAATTCCTTGTTAGAAAACCTAATTGGAGAACAAAAGTCAATGGGCTAAATTGATAGGATTTTGTGGGTGTAATCCGCTGAAAACCCTCAGGAGACAACACTCCTCCTACTAGGGACACCTAGGGGTTTAACGGCTTGTTGCACGAGCTTAGTGCAATCGCGTTTCCCTGCGAAAGTGCGGTTAGGTTTTTTGTAGAGAATAAAACAATAAGTTTGCTCGAGGACGAGCAAAAGATAAGTTTGGGGGTATTTGTTCACACCATAATATTGTATTTTATATTCCCCATTCTTATGCATTTTACAATAAAAACAGGTGCTTTTGACCCATGTCTGCTACATGTTACAGGTTGTTGGAGCAAAAACAGTGAAAAACACAAAAGAAGACACAAAAGAAGGATTTTGACCAACAAATAGGAAGATCTTAGTAAAGCTCAGCAGAAGAACGGTTCACCATCAACAAGACAACAAAAGATCCAAATTTACAAGAAAGACGGTTACAAGATCCATTGCAAAGTGTTCGTTGAAAATCTGGTATCACTGTAGAAGCCCAAATGATAACCTGAATACAGAACCAAGAAGACCAGAAGAACCCCAAGAAGCCCAAGAAAAATCCAAAGATGACCTCATCATTGGGCCGCGCTTCCGCGGCCCAAAGCCCATATACGCGGCGCTTCCGCGGCCTTCCTGAGCCCTAGTGCGCATCTCTTTTTACCATAACTCCTTGGCGGCTGTGAAAAGATTTTCTGGGGGTATATTTGTAATTTTAGACATGCGGTGCAATCTGTAGCCCTAGGGTTTCTATGTCCTATAAATAGAACCCAATACCTTGTAAATTCTCATGCCTCTTTTCAATCAATAAAATTCAGATTTTCTGAGAGCAAAATTCAGATCTGTTCTTCTTGTTTGGAGGGAGCCGTCAACTAGTAAGTATTTTTTATCTCTTTTAATTTTATGTCTTCTCATCCCCTAATGAGCGAGTAGTCTCCTCGCTTGTTAGGGTTAGCCTTAGGGAAAGGGTTGAGAGATGAAATCTCTCGCCTCTTTCAATGCCACCTTCACCTAATGAATAAGAACTTCACGCATACGAGCACAACCGCTCCCTGCGGCATCCTACCCTTCGAGGTAACGATGAACCGTAGTATAAAGGGCCGGTTCCGCGCGTTTTCCGTGAGGGTTAGGATAATTATCAATAAAGGTAGGGTACAAATCTAGAGGAAGAAACATCTTCCCAAAAGATTTGTATCCACTTTATTGATCATTAACTTAACACCTAAGAGATCTAAAAAAGGAAGGTATTGAAAGCGGTGAGAAAAATCTTTAATTTCCAAAACTTCCCCTAATCCTAACCCTAGCAAGATTCTTAATTAAATTAATTAGATCCAGTCTTTAGATTTTTATAAACCTACCAAAACTACAAAAAAGAATCAACTCGTTAAAACACTTTAAAGAAATTTACCCGTCTCTGTGGATCGACCCGTACTCATCGGCTAGCTGCGAAGCGACGCCGTTTCTGATCCCCGGCAATGGCGCCATTTGATTGTTCCAAAAATTATGAGTTTACCGCAATCAGAAACGGCGTCGCTTCGCAGCTAGCCGGTGAGTACGGGTCGATCCACAGAGACGGGTAAATTTCTTTAAAGTGTTTTAACGAGTTGATTCTTTTTTGTAGTTTTGGTAGGTTTATAAAAATCTAAAGACTGGATCTAATTAATTTAATTAAGAATCTTGCTAGGGTTAGGATTAGGGGAAGTTTTGGAAATTAAAGATTTTTCTCACCGCTTTCAATACCTTCCTTTTTTAGATCTCTTAGGTGTTAAGTTAATGATCAATAAAGTGGATACAAATCTTTTGGGAAGATGTTTCTTCCTCTAGATTTGTACCCTACCTTTATTGATAATTATCCTAACCCTCACGGAAAACGCGCGAAACCGGCCCTTTATACTACGGTTCATCGTTACCTCGAAGGGTAGGATGCCGCAGGGAGCGGTTGTGCTCGTATGCGTGAAGTTCTTATTCATTAGGTGAAGGTGGCATTGAAAGGGGCGAGAGATTTCATCTCTCTACCCTTTCCCTAAGGCTAACCCTAACAAGCGAGGAGACTACTCGCTCATTAGGGGATGAGAAGACATAAAATTAAAAGAGATAAAAAATACTTACTAGTTGACGGCTCCCTCCAAACAAGAAGAACAGATCTGAATTTTGCTCTCAGAAAATCTGAATTTTATTGATTGAAAAGAGGCATGAGAATTTACAAGGTATTGGGTTCTATTTATAGGACATAGAAACCCTAGGGCTACAGATTGCACCGCATATCTAAAATTACAAATATACCCCCAGAAAATCTTTTCACAGCCGCCAAGGAGTTATGGTAAAAAGAGATGCGCACTAGGGCTCAGGAAGGCCGCGGAAGCGCCGCGTATATGGGCTTTGGGCCGCGGAAGCGCGGCCCAATGATGAGGTCATCTTTGGATTTTTCTTGGGCTTCTTGGGGTTCTTCTGGTCTTCTTGGTTCTGTATTCAGGTTATCATTTGGGCTTCTACAGTGATACCAGATTTTCAACGAACACTTTGCAATGGATCTTGTAACCGTCTTTCTTGTAAATTTGGATCTTTTGTTGTCTTGTTGATGGTGAACCGTTCTTCTGCTGAGCTTTACTAAGATCTTCCTATTTGTTGGTCAAAATCCTTCTTTTGTGTCTTCTTTTGTGTTTTTCACTGTTTTTGCTCCAACAACCTGTAACCTGTAACATGTAGCAGACATGGGTCAAAAGCACCTGTTTTTATTGTAAAATGCATAAGAATGGGGAATATAAAATACAATATTATGGTGTGAACACTCGGCTGCCCTTGCCTTCTTCCTCGGGTGGTTGCCAGTCTCCTCGGTCGGCGAGGGGCGCTGAGCCTCGACGGTCTTAGCCGTATCCCCGTTGATATGGCCATGATCTGGCCGATCATCAATTCACTGGGAGGGGGACGTTGCTCTTGCTCACGGTCAGCCTGCCGTTTGTTTCGCAGGTATGTTGTCAGGTGCCCCGAGCGGATGAGCTCCTCGATATAGTCTCGGAGCTGCTTGCAGTTCTCCGTAGAGTGGCCCTGCGACCTGTGGAAACCGCAGAAGGGGCCCCGGGTGCGCTTTGCTGCCTTGTTCGAGACTGGGTGGAGTTTGAAGAATCTCTCGCCCTTAGCCTCCTACAGCAGTGTCGTCTGGGAGACATTGAGCGGGGTGTACTCCTGAAATTTCGGGGAGTAAGGCTTTGGCCGCTCAAGCCTCTTTTTCTCTTCCCGAGCCCTTTTCTTGTGATCAGTTTGTTCTGTTCGGGGCAAATTGGCGTTCACCTCGGATTCAAGCTGGATCTCACGTTCAGTCCAGGCCTTCACATCGGCCATAGTCTTAGGTTGCGCTAATGCAAAGGAGCGTAACCACTCCTTATGCCTAAGACCCGACCTAAGTGCCGTAATGACCGTCTCGTCCCGGTGTTCTGGGACTTCGAGGAGGGCGTTGTAGAAGTGGGTGACGTACCATTTGAAGGTTTCTTTATCCTTGCTCTTTATTGTGAAGAGGTGGTCGACGGTCCGCTTCTGCCGTCTGTTCCCGACGAAGTGGCCGAGAAATTGTGTGGCCAGCTCATCGAAGGTTGAGATCGAGCGTGGCGCAATTCCTCGGAACCAGTCTCGTCCGGAGCGGATGAGAGTGGCCGGGAAAGCGCGGCATTGGGCGATGTCGGAACAGTCCTGGAAACTCATCCCGGCAGTGAACGCGTCTAAATGGTCCTTCGGGTCGGACTTCCCGTCAAAGAGTGAGACCTTCGGGGGCATGTTTCGAGAGGAGACATGGACGGCGAGTAGCTCTTCTGTGAAGGGCTTCATGAGCGAGTCGGCGGCGTACTTAGCCCCGTCACTCGAATGACGACCTTCTCGATGCATGCCTTCAATCTTCTTTTCGAGGGCGTCGAGTCGGTCGTAGTATCCCGATGAGTCGGCATACTTCGATTTTTTGCCTCGGCTATCGAAGACCTCTGCGTGGCCTCGGCCCCGATTCCGTTCGATGGCGTTCCTTAGGTCTCTTGGCGAGATTGTTTTCGAGCTGTCGTGGCGAGTCCCGTGCGCGTGACCCCGTCGAGGGAGGGGGTGCCGATCATGCCTGGGTGCAGGCGAGCTGACCGACACCTCCTCGGGAGGGACGGGGGCGCGATGGGGCTTGGGACGAGGCGCTCTGACGTAAGACCTCAGAGTTAAACTGTGCGGCACTTACCGGGTCATTGAATATGTCGGCCCGAGGGATCTGCGGCCGCCGGAGACAGCGAGGCGGTGATTGGTCATGCTAACACGGGCAGAGTCTTCTCTCTTCTGTAGGGGTCACGGTCCTGTGGTGGGGGAGCAGCGACCTGGGGAGCTTGCCCGGCCATTTGGACACGGACGAGCGTATCCACAACTGACGTGAGTCAATCTATCCGAGCGGATAGGAGGTGAATGGCGTTTGGTGGAGGAGGGGACTCTCCCTCGTCTTCATCGTGGGGAGGCCGACAGCTGGCACTTAGATCATCGCGATGACCGCTTGCCATGTAGTTGAGATCGAAAGATGAACTTTTGGTTGAGTGGAAAGGTTCCCACAGACGGCGCCAACTAATGGACCTCTGGAGCTCCTTCAGATGTTATCTTCCGTTCATCTCTTCGCGTGTTGACGGACGGCTGAGATTTGATCTGGAGGTTATCTCTTTTAGCGTGTGGATCTCAATGGGCTTGGATTTGAGGTGAAGCCGAGCTACCTGCAAGGAAATTGTAACACCCGAGTTTATTTATACCAATTCCAGTTTCCATATTTACCTATCCATGGTCTTTTTTTGATTTAGCTGGTTGGGTGCGAATGGTATTTTACATATTACTTTGCATTCGATCCGACCCGCTTGCTTGAACTTGTTTGATTCTTATTCATAGATTACCTTGACTTGTTGCATGGACACGTGCATCTCATGTTTAATACATACTGGTAGTTTATCTAGTATCTCATCTTTTATCATATAACATTTGAGTCACATAAAATATTTTAAAAAATACATTGCATGGCCTGCTTGATACCCCTAACCCTGTGGTAGCGTCCTTGCATCGTGTTCTCGTCCCGTTCAGTGAAACGGATGTGTTTGGATGGCTACGCGCACGTACGTGCGTCCGTTCTTGGGAGTATGCATTTCTGTTATATAATCTTTCATTTTAAAATTTGAAACTTGTTAATAATTTTTATATTTCAAATCCAAAATTTTGGACCCGACCCGGACGTATTTCTGAATTATTTTGTATCCCGCCAAATTTTAATTATTTTTAAATTTCTAAATCCGTTTAAAATATCTTTACAGCCAGCAAAATATTCTTAAAACTATTTAAAATCTTTTATATATTTTTTCCAAACCTAATTCTCATCCCACAACCAATCAAAACTTTCCCTTTAGCTTCACTGGGCCCCACGCGTTTCCTCTCTCCCATTAAATCTTTTCTTTCTCCCTCTCTCTTTATTTTTCCACGAGCCAATCGCATCCCTCCCTTTCTTTACACCAGGCCCCACACTAATCTCTTTCCTTTTCCCTTTCTCTTTCTCTCTCCTCCGCCGCAGCTCTTTCTCTCTCTCCTCTCGCGCTCTCTCTCCTCTCGCGCTCTCTCTCTCTCCTCTCGCGAACACTGTTCGCTTCTCGATTCTGCTCACCGCCCGCGCGATCTCGTCACCTCCCTTCATGCTTTCTTCTTCTACATCATTTAAAACCCCGAGCACGAGAAAACCCAAAGCATCGAACCCTAACCCTAAACCCCTCTGCCTCTACACTCTCTACCTCATTATCTCCTCCTCGTCTTCAACTCCCCTTCCTCTTCTCCTTTCCTCGTCACGAGAACCCTGCCACCAACCCTAACTACAGAACCCATCGCCTCAACTGCACCTCCATCGCCGACGACCTCCTCTCCTCGTCGTCACCTCACCCCACTCCTTCTCTCCTCCTCTCCCTCTCCTCTATGCTTCTCCCTCACCATTATCCCTGCACACCAAGAAACCCCAGACAGCAAACCAAGCCTTAACCCTAACACACCCGAACCCTGGCCTCGACGGGAAACCCTCACGCCGGCAACCCTCGTCGTCGCCACCCCTTGCCGACTCCCCTCTGCAACCACAGAACACAGCTACGGTAAGCTCTCTCTAATGTTTCCCTTCTTCCATTCTTCTCTCCATTCTTTCTTCTCTTTCTTTATGTGTTGTTTCTCATGTTCACTATTATTGGTTGCCGGAATCCGACCGTGCCGGCGACAACCACGATGACCCGGCAAGCATCTCTGACCCGTGTGATCCCCTCGTGCGTTGTTTGGACTCATTCCGTATACCGTGCGCGCATCGCGACCTTTCCCGCCGACGCGTGGCGTTCCGTATACCGTTTCTTGATCCGTCGAGGCAAGTAAAACTTGCTACATGCTATTTATAGTATACCATATTTATTTGCATATTATTAGTTATATGTATGCCCTTGAGGCCAATACTGTACATAGTATGTATATTATAGTGGATGCTGGGACATATATAGGGAGAACTTTCTTGCTCGACATGATAGTATGCTATCTGGTTACTCTTTACCTCAACGTGTATACTGATTGTCTCTCTGTTTCATGTTGGTAAAGCCCTTAGGATGTGCACTTGACTATCTGGACTATGATGCGGATCATACTAGTGGGGACATAGTAGTCTATAAGTACATCCTTCAAGATCCCTAGTCGTGGGTGTATCGAGACGGGGCATCGATCTACCAGAGTAGACTAGCGTATACCTTCTCGACCCATACAGATGGGCAATGGATGATCCCATATCCATTGGTGTTTGACATCAGAGATGATATACGGGTGCTCAGTAGAGACTGGGTACACTGGACGGACTCGCCGAGAACTCCCAGATGGTATTATACCTTACGTCAGATGGCAGTTCTCTGGTGACACTGGTACAGAGTAGTCTGTTGACCCGAGATCGTCATAGAGTCTTGTGTGATTCCCACTGTGCTTTGATTTCCACCTTACCACGTCCAAGAGGGCGTGCAAAACGGTGGTTTTTGGGTACAGTCCCGAATCACATGGAGGCAATGAGCGATAGGAGGGTTAATGTTGTGCTGTGTTCGATTGGATATAACCGGAAATCCCTGGCCAGGGTTGCTAAGATTTACTGGTAAGTGTTATCAGTAGTTTCTCGAACTGTTATAGACCTCATATCAACACGACTTATCGAGTTATTGCGGTCTGACGTTTACCACCCCTAGGCGAGATATGCGACATATCAGACGAACAGACCGGACTGTACGGTAAGTGTTACTGGTTGGATTCACAGGAGTATGAGCGGGCTTGCTCGTTGATCTTCTAATCGCTCAATACCCGGATGGCCGTTACGTTTAGCAGACCGCTTGCGGCTTGTGGGTGTTTGATATGATCATCACCTGCTACCGGCGTATTGACGAGTCTTTAGAGTCCTATACAGAGGTTTCCTGGCTCAAGCGAAACAAAATAGGAGCACATATGAGATATGTGCGGGACCGAGAATAATGCGTGTATGTGATACCGTATTCTATTCTCGCGATGAATGTATCGATTGGTTGTATGCGATATAACCTAGTTATCGAATCAAGGATTGATTCGATAAGTCGATACATTGGATATTAGTCGGTCATATGCGATATGACCGGATCGTTAAATCAAGCGTTGATTTAATGATTTAATTAATAATTATATATTTGATATATTACTTTGTATTAACTAGTATTGGTTCACTTAAAAAGGATTTTCTCACTTGATGTGCACATTGTATATGCGATATATTTTTGTGCATTTGATTGTATCATGTTTGATGATACATGATAGTTTGTGTGTTTGGTTTAAACCATGGTTGGTCAATGGTTAGGGTTTCTTTTGCTTCATATACTTATTCATTTATTTATTTATTCATTTTAGAAAGAAATGAAATGGTGGCTAACTTTGGATTATCTTTGAAGCTTCATGAAACTTTGAAATGGTTGACCATTTTGTTTCTTTCCCTAACCCTAACCATTCACCTAACCTTGGTTCATTCTCTACACCTAACTATGGTTGCAAATATGATAAGTATCATATTATTTCCCATTTTTAAAAAAGGCTTATCATATTCTTTTCTTCTTCTTCTTCATCAACAAGAAGAAAAGCTTGCAACCTTTAATGGCAACTTGAGAAAAAGAGTGAGAAATCCAATTCTAAAGTGAACCCACTTCCTATTTCTTCATCCTCTACCACTTGCCATGTAGTATAGGGTGTTTTATTCACAATTTTCTTGACTTGGTGAAGTTGGAGCTTGATCTTGTGTTGTCTCGACGTAGATCATCTTCAGCATCGAAGTCGACGACCTAGCCCGCCCATTTTTCCGATGAAGCTGACGCTAGAGCCCGAGATCCGATGATCGCAGCGAGGGGACTTCATCACGGAGCTATGGAGGTGGAGGACCGGATCTACAAAGGTTGTATTTTCGGTTTACTCTTAGTTAAGTTGTTAACTAGTTGCTTGTTTCGCCTAAATTCTAATCAACGATCCGTATTAGGGTTTCTCGGCACATGTAAAATTTGAAATTGGCATGGTTGATGCCTTATGAGACCTCATTTGTGTGCCTAGGAACCCTACAGTGGTATCAGAGCCTAGCTAGAGCCTTAGGCGAAGTGTAGACGATGTTAGAATTCCGATCGAACCCCGGAACTCTAAAAATGACCCTTCTCTGGACATTTTTACAAAACTGGAATTTTTCCAGATTAAAAATGCTTAAAAAATTCAGCAGGAAATTCTAAGAATTACGGTGCAAAAATGAGCAAATGATACGCCCAAAGCGCGGCGGAACCGCGGCATAATCATGGCTTCTGCGGCGGTTCCGCGGCCAATAAGTCTCTTCAGTCAACTCTTTTTGCACAGTAACTTCTTTATTGTAATGCTGAGTTTTCTGGGAATTTTTAATATTTACTCAAGAGTTGAGTTTTCTGGGTTGTATTGGGAGTTCGTAGATTCGATCGGATTATCAAACTTTGTCTATGTGTTTTCCGGATAATTTGTTGAATATGTTAAAAAGTTCGACCGGATAAAAATACCCAATTTTTCCCCTGTCGGGAAATTTCCAAGTGTTGGATCTTTCCGTGGTTTAACAACGTTCTAAGTAGTGCAAGTAACGCGATGGACCCTCTAGAAGACAACAAACCTTAACTCGATTATGTGACCGTCTTGAACTGCCCTTTGAACCTTCGAGTTTGGGGCAGTACGGCGTGCCACATGTGAGGCGTTGGCTTGACCCTTCTACGGCTGGACCGTTGGTACTGAGGCATGAATTGGATGTTTTTAAAACCTATTTCATGTGTTGATTTGTTTCGGGAAAACTTGGGTGTTTGAATGTTCGATCAGAAAGTTTAACATTTTCTATTTATCTGGAATGGGATACAATATTTGGAATCCACAAGCAGTTATGCGATAACTGATTTGAATGTTATAAATATAGCACTTTAGTCTCACTTGATCGGTTGCCACGGAATTTTGATGCGATCAAAAGTCCGTCGCAATCACGTAGCGTACGCGGATACTCGCCGGATAAACTTAATAGACAGCTACACCCCATATCCCCGACCAAGTGACTGTAGGAGAACCCCGTCGCCGAAAGCATCCGTTCGGGTGCTCGCGGCAGCGGTGTTCCTCCTTGGTGCACTTCGTCGACGGTATCGGGGGTGCGGTCGTCTACTGAAGTTTGCGACGAGCATTTGATCAGGATGTCGGGAATCTTGTTGAATTGCCCGACTTGATATTGAAAAGAGTTTTTGATAATGAGACTAAAATGCGGGGTTTATAATTGTTAGGCATGCGATGTCTAAGGAATTCATATGGTCAGGCATACGATGTCTGAGGAGGTTGCGGATTCCAACTGTTGTAGTTTTACACTTTCTTTTCTGTGACCGTAAGTGTAATATGTGATATCGCCGGTTTCGTTGCTATATGTCAACGACAATTGGGATGGGCATATTTACTTACGTTGATGACATGTGATGTTATGTGTTGCTGGATATGTTATATTGGATCGTCGTGTTTGAATAGCCGGGGTTTTTTTTATGTGAGATGAGTGTTTTTCATTTTCATTCATGTAAAAACTTATATGTAATATTCTTATATTGTGGCACTTCCAGGTTGCAGAAGATGTCACCCTTTGTATATTATTTACTTTTCCGCACTAGGATAGACCCAAGGAGGAGGGCACAAGTAACCGGGTTCTGGAGTCCAGTGGGAGACCAACTCGAGGAGTCGAGTCCGGGTCTCCTAACTTTAGAATTGGTAGGGTTTCTTGCCGCTCTCGTAGGGGTCTAGGGGTGTGGGTTTGGCTATTCATCGCGACCGTGGAATCCGTGTTTTATACTGGCTCGTATTGAAAACACGGACGTCCTAGTATATCCAATACTTCGTATATGTTTCTTCTGCTGCGATATCTGTGATGTGATCATATGATGTTCTGTGATAATACTGTATATAGTATATATGATATATTATATAGACGTTACTTATGTTTTACACCCGCGCTAGCCCTGCCCCGCTCTGTCGTTAGTTACCTAACCTAACGGTGCATGAGGGGACATCGAGGCGAATACGGGTGGCATAAGTGTACGTCCTATTTATCTGTGATGTTTAGGTGATTTAAATGATGGGACTTCATTAATGTGATTAATGAAAGAAAAG
Source organism: Agapanthus africanus (assembly GCA_030015575.1). Lineage (NCBI taxonomy): Eukaryota > Viridiplantae > Streptophyta > Magnoliopsida > Asparagales > Amaryllidaceae > Agapanthus > Agapanthus africanus. The sequence goes on along the minus strand of JASDDO010000022.1, from coordinate 749,928,101 downwards.
AAACCTAAGATATTGTGGAATCAAATTTCTAAATAAAACAGGTAGCTACAGTTCTTCCTTTGCATCGCTGTGTTCCTTGTAGAACATCCTGCACCTTATTCGATAAGGAAAGGACCGAGATCCCTTCACCGGGAGTGACTCCTTTAGCAATAACTGGCAGATGCTACAATCCTCGGTTTGTCTTTTGATTGCTTCTATAGTTTTTGCTTTGCACAATGGTATATATGATATATCTCGCACCTCATTCGACGAGGAAAGGGCCGACGATCCCTTCACCGGGAGTGACCCATTTAGCAAAACTAGAAAAGCCTAAAAAACACTCCATTTTAAAATCATTTGATTCTACAACGATATCAAGTTCATTACGCAATAGGTTTTCAGAAAAACCTGTCGTAGCCCTTCGTCATTTCAGATAAGTACTAGTTAGTATTCGTGCTACGTTTGTTGACTATGTTAAGGCGTAGTGTGCGGTAGCTAATTAGTGCTTATCTGTATAAGCATATGATTCGATTGGATTAGGGTAATCGTGCGACTTTGTTGACTATGTTAAGGATCGTGCGGGTGGGTTTAATTCAATCAGGAAATGACGGGTTGAATTTGACTAGCACTTATGATTTGTTGACTATGTTAAGGTCATATAGCTGCTAGGGGCAAAATATTATCGGGAATTTCAAGTGTTGAAATTTACAATGAGATTGCATACCTTCTATGAGATAGTTGGATCCCGATACCCACTGCGAGTAATTGTTACTCCTGGGAGAGTTTTACACATTACAATTAGCCGATCAAGTAGATGTCTAGAAAGGTGTCAACGGGGTTACGCCTCTGGGAAAACGAGGTTTACTGTAATTAGGTCCGTGCGAAAGCACGGGGAACCTCCCTCAAAGTACCGACACTGGCCTGGCTGAAAGATTGGCGAACTTGTAGCGTGTAATTAATCCCGGCTAGTCTTTCCTTTTAGGGTTTGAAGGAAGATTTGATAAAAACAGTGGAAGCCATCCTGATTAGATAAAATAATAACCAATCTATTCTTGCAAGAGCGCACGCAGAGTGTTTTCTTCTCTCTCTCTCTCCAGGTAGCGACCATATCACGCCTTAATCAAGATAATAATACAGATGTATTGACCGAACCCGCTTTTTATACTGAGCCGGGGAACGTTAGTCCCGCTCCAACTTATAATTGTTATAAGACAGAGCAGGAATTGGGGAATACCAGATTTCCCGTACCGCCCAAACGAAGAAAGTGCATGTTGATGCATCATCTTCGGGTGTGTTCGTTACAAAGAACTGTTTCTCTGTATCCTCTACGTCCTGGGTATTTGATACCGGATCAGGATCCCAGATATGTAATCTGTTACATAGGGCTATAGATATGTAGAGAACTGAGAACGGGTGATAAGTTTCATGAGGCAGAAAACGGTGCAAGTGTTGCAGCCAAGTCTGTTGGTCACTGTCACCCTGTATGAACAGTACATTGATTCTGAACGAATGTTATTAGATACCGAACCTGATATACAAAATCATATCAGTCTCTTTATTAGTAAAGAAATGATAAAATTTTGTATTGTTGGATAATGTTTTGAACATTTTCTATATCAAAAGTTGATCGGTTCAGGCACGTTATCTAAAAGCATTGATGTTCTAAATCAAACTGCAGTTCTTTAGTATACGGAACACACACAAGAGGAAGAGTTCAGAAATGAACGGATCCTTCTTGAGGTATTGTGGACTAGGTTATATCAATGCGACCCGACTAGCTAAGTTGCACAAAGATGCATATTTAAATCTGTTTGAATTTACAACTTGTGAAAACTTGCCGGTCATGTCACAAAGATAAGATGACCACAGCTCTGTTTCATGGAAGCAGAGAAAGAGTTAGTGAACTCTTGGGATGATACATGTTGATGTATGTAGGTCCCCTGTCTACACATGCCAAGACAGGTTCTTTGTACTTCATTACATTCTCTGATAATCTCTCAAGATTCAGACATATGTTCCTGTTGAAACACAAGTCCGAACCTTTTGAGATATTCATAGAATATAAGTTAGAAGTAGAGAACCAAAATATGGGTATAAGTATTATGTCCTATGATGAGATCAAGGAGGAGAATACTTGAGCACGGAAATCCTGGATTATTCTAAAGGAGAATGAGATTCTCTCTCAGCATTACTCCTCCGTATACACCACAGCACGTCGGTGTATCGGGGCGGAGTAGATACACCCTATTTGATATGATGTGCTCTATGATGAGTACTACTGAGTTACCTATTTCCTTTTGGGAGTTATGCACTTATGAAGTTGCATACCTATTGAATAGGGTTCTAATCAAATTAGTTGCCAACCACTTCATATGTGATATGGAAAGGGAAGAGCCTATATCTTAAGTTAGTTAAGATTTAGGGTTGTCCGGCCTATGTCTAAAAGCAAAATCCGGACAAGCTCGAGGCAAGGTCTGTTATGTAGAACTGGAAATGTTCCAGCTATACAAACTGCAGCTGATGATTTGGTAGAACCGAAGGATTCAATAGTAACCAACGAACCTCAGCTCTCCGCCGATCTAGTAGGGTTCCTCACCCACCTGAGAGTTACTTCGGTTTCTCAATGACAGTGGGAGCGAGGATTGCATCATGAAATGATGACCCAACTAGTTTCGAGCTGGCCATCAGGAGTGGGACTCTGTAAGAATGGCTGGATGCTTAGCGATCTGAGATGGAATCCTTATACACCAACAAAGTATGGACTTTGGTTGCTTTATCTAAAGGTTTAAATCCCCATCAGGAGCAAGTATATCTTGAGAAGATTACTTGGTGTAGATGGAACAGTTGAGCCTTTCAAAGCTAGACTTGTTAAAGGTTTTCGTCATCAACCATGCGTGGAAAATGATGAAACCTTTTCAAGTAGCTATGCTTAAGTCCATCCAGATCCTACTTGCCACGGCTACATACTATGACTACGATATCTGGCGGTTGGGTGTCATGACTATTTTTTCTAAATGATGTTTTAGAAGAGAGAGTCTATAAGTACACAGTCAGAGGGCTTCGTAGAAAGTGGGAGCAGCGGAAACGCGAGCAAGATATTTTATGTGATAAAGCAGGCATCGCGGAGTTGGAACAATCTGTTTTGATGAGTTAGTCAAAGAGTTTGACATCATCAAAATAGTAGATGAACCTTGTATATACGAAAAGGTAGTAGGGAGTATGGTAGTGATCCTCGTAGAGTACGTGGATGACATACTCTTGATAGGGAAGGAGTTTCTTATGCTACGCTCGGTCGATCTTCGCTTATCACATGGATTCTCCATATAGGATCAAAGTGATACCTCCTAAATCCTGAGTTTTCATCTATGTGATAGATGTTATTTAGGTGTTAGAATACTCACTAGCTGTAGTGAGATGGTATCAATTGGTCATGGAGAGAATCACTGGAAGGGTTCCAGGATGATAAGGACGACTGAATGTCAGTCACAGGCATTGTCTTTACCCTCAGTAAAGGGACGGTATGTTGGAAGAGTTCCAAGCTAGATACCGTGGCATACTAGACGATAAAGGCTGGATACATCGCTACTTAAGATGCTACCAAAGAGGCTGTCTTGGTGTATATTAGTTCATAAGATGAACTTAGTTCATCCCATTGTATGACAATGGAGTTGTGGCTTATGCCAAGGAACGACCGTCCCATCAGTGATCCAGACATATTCTAAGGCAGTATCACCTGATCATGGAGATAGTTGATCTCCAGGTTGATCGAGGTTAGGAGAGCAGACTCAGAGGACAACACGGCGGATCCACTGACAAAGGCCTTTTCCCAGAGAGAGACTTTTATGGGATGGTTGAGTATGAGATACTACAACCACTGCTACAGATGACCCTAGTGCAAGTGGGAGATTGTTAGTTATATGTATGCCCTAGAGGCCATTACTGTACATAGGATGTATATTATAGTGGATGCTGAGACATATATAGGGAGGACTTTCTTGCTCGACATGATAGTATACTATCTGGTTACTCTTTACCTCAACGTGTATACTGATTGTCTCTCTGTTTCATGTTGGTAAAGCCCTTAGGATGTGTACTTGACTACCTGAACTATGATGCGGATCATACTAGTGGGGACATGGTAGTCCATAAGTACATCCTTCAAGGTCTCTAGTCGTGGGTGTATCGAGACGGGGCATCGATCTACCAGAGTAGACTAGCGTATACCTTCTCGACCCATACAGATGGGCAATGGATGATCCCATATCCATTGGTGTTTGACATCAGAGATGATATACGGGTGCTTAGTAGAGACTGGGTACACTGGACGGACTCGCCGAGAACTCCCAGATGGTATTATACCTTACGTCAGATGGCAGTTCTCTGGTGACACTGGTACAGAGTAGTTTGTTGACCCGAGATCGTCATAGAGTCTTGTGTGATTCCCACTGTACTTTGATTTCCACCTTACCACGTCCAAGAGGGCATGAAAAACGGTGGTTTTTGGGTACAGTCCCGAATCACATGGAGGCAATGAGCGATAGGAGGGGATTCGTCTCTCCCGGTATAGGGAGTTGATGTTGCGCTGTGATCGATTGGATATAACCGAAAATCCCTGACCAGGGTTGCTGAGATTTACTGGTAAGTGTTATCAGTAGTTTCTCGAACTGTTATAGACCTCATATCGACACGACTTATCGAGTTATTGGGGTCTGACGTTTACCACCCCTAGGCGAGATATGCGACATATCAGACGAACAGACCGGACTGTACGGTAAGTGTTACTGGTTGGATTCACAGGAGTATGAGCGGGCTTGCTCGTCGATCTTCTGATCGCTCAATACTCGGGTGGCCGTTACGTTTAGCAGACCGATTGCGGCTTGTGGGTGTTTGATATGATCATCACCTGCTGCCGGCGTATTGACGAGTCTTTAGAGTCTACACAGAGGTTTCCTAGCACAAGCGAAACGAAATAGGAGCACATATGAGATATGTGCGGGACCGAGAATAATGCGTGTATGTGATACCGTATTCTATTCTCGCGATGAATGTATCGATTGGTTGTATGCGATATAACCTAGTTATCGAATCAAGGATTGATTCGATAAGTCGATACATTGGATATTAGTCGGTCATATGCGATATGACCGGATCGTTAAATCAAGCGTTGATTTAATGATTTAATGCATAATTATATATTTGATATATTACTTTGTATTAACTAGTATTGGTTCACTTAAAAAGGATTTTCTCACTTGATGTGCACATTGTATATGTGATATACTTTTGTGCATTTGATTGTATCATGTTTGATGATACATGATAGTTTGTGTGTTTGGTTTAAACCATGATTGGTCAATGGTTAGGGTTTCTTTTGCTTCATATACTTATTCATTTATTTATTTATTCATTTTAGAAAGAAATGAAATGGTGGCTAACTTTGGATTATCTTTGAAGCTTTATGAAGCTTTGAAATGGTTGACCGTTTTGTTTCTTTCCCTAACCCTAACCATTCACCTAACCTTGGTTCATTCTCTACACCTAACTATGGTTGCAAATATGATAAGTATCATATTATTTCCCATTTTTAAAAAAGGCTTATCATATTCTTTTCTTCTTCTTCTTCATCAACAAGAAGAAAAGCTTGCAACCTTTAATGGCAACTTGAGAAAAAGAGTGAGAAATCCAATTCTAAAGTGAACCCACTTCCTATTTCTTCATCCTCTACCACTTGCCATGTAGTATAGGGTGTTTTCTTCACAAGTTTCTTGACTTGGTGAAGTTGGAGCTCGATCTTGTGTTGCCTCGACGTAGATCATCTTCAGCATCGAAGTCGACGATCTAGCCCGCCCATTTTTCCGATGAAGCCGACGCTAGAGCCCGAGATTCGATGATCGCAGCGAGGGGACTTCATCACGGAGCTATGGAGGTGGAGGACCGGATCTACAAAGGTTGTATTTTCGGTTTACTCTTAGTTAAGTTGTTAACTAGTTGCTTGTTTCGCCTAAATTCTAGTCAACGATCCGTATTAGGGTTTCTCGGCACTTGTAAAATTTGAAATTGGCATGGTTGATGCCTTATCAGACCTCATTTGTGTGCCTAGGAACCCTACACACACCCACACACCCACACACACACACACACACACACACACACACACACATATATATATATATATATTAAGCATGAAGTTTGAATTTGGTGCCCTATATCACATTTTACCATCCGATGTCCGTTTATATCATTTTGAGTTAATTATGAAAACACATCCGGTTGCATGTTAGATTACAATATTGTATGCCCATGCCTATATTTATAACATAGTTCTTGGTCGCATAGCCATAGTACCCTTTAAATAGTGTATAGATGTTCAACACCCGTTTGCATCCATCTAACCTGTTTTATATATAATTGCATCCCTAAGCCATTAATACATGTTAATGTGATTTTAATATTTCATATTCATTTAAGTGTAAGATACTTAGCATTGGAACCATAACCCTGACTCTAATCGATAACCGTACATCCATATAGTTTAATCTGTACCTATTTGCATATCATATTACGCGTTCCAGTTTATTGTTCTATTAGTACCCATGTTTGTGATGTATACCCATGCTTATGCTAATTTGATTATGAGCATCTACATGACATTCTTGTGCACCCTGATATGACCTGTTACACCTATTACTTGACACGACATGGTACCGTGCAACTCTTGACATGACATGACACCTATATACATTACTTGACCTGACCTGATGTACCATGGCTTTACCTGTTACCTGATCTTGTGTCTAATGCCGACAAACCTAACCTATTGTCCTTACGGACCGTTCCTGTTGTCTATCCAGACAAACCTGTACCTGCCTGATCCCGTGTTGGCATTAGCTCCAGATTATTTAATACCTGACCTGAACATATATAACTTGGGGGTATGGGGAAATCAATGATGAAACCGGACTTGTAACTCGGCAGTTTGCTACTTTTACCGACCAGTTTTAGAGGCTAGGCCAGCCTTGGGATGATGCTACTGACATCATCCATCATTATCCATTACCTTTTAGAGGCTAGGCCAGCCTTGGGATGATGCCATGGACATCATTCATCATTACCCCTTTCCTTTTAGTGCCTAGCGGCATGTCTCGGTTTCAGCCCGAGAATCTTCACCGTGATCCCGGGCACGCACGGGATACTATTGAGTTACATCGATGATTCATCAAAATTGATTTCAAAGACTTGAGAGTAGTTAACCCAATAGACCAGTTTAGATTACTCACTGTACACTACCTTTCACCGCCCTGATTTATATTGCTGTTACACCTGCTTTACCATTTATGATTATACTTGCATGCCTTGCTACCCTGTTTATATTTTATTGCTTAATGTTATGACGCGCTGACGTCTGGGTTTTGCATGGCCCAGATTCCCTACCTTGTTGCAGACTGATCAGGAGGATTGCCGCTGTTAGACCGAGCGGTGAAGATCCTGTTGGTATGCAGTTTTACTTTTCAGGTGTTTCATTTATTGTGTCTTTTGCTTCCGCACATTATCATTTCTTGACTCAGTTATTTTGGTTCATGGACATGTACTATGTCACGCCCCGCTTCCCAGAGTACGCAAGATTGGGCACGTAATATAGCCAACCATGCTACCTGTGGGTAGGAAGTATCCATCCACAGTCACATTACGGTTGTAGAGATATCAAGAACAAGATAATAAACTAATCTAACACATGTCCAAATCCATAATAACAAGAGTCAATAAACAATAAGTGAGGAAGCAAATGATCAAATACAATAAATAAATAGTGCGTCCCATAATGCGGACTCACATCTGGAAATGAAATGAAATAAATAAACTAAACACTATGGAACTCACAGATCAGCCTGCTGGCTGAAGCACTCCTGCTCGGTCGTCGACAGTGGTAAGGAATCTGGGCCATGCAAAACCCAGACGTCAGCGCGTCATGTCAACCAATAATATAAATGAACATAGTAATAAGCAATGCAGGTATGAACATGAATAAAGCAGTACTAAGAAATAACAGTGCAGGGTAATGTGCCGTGGTAACTAAACTGTCCTATCAGGTTTCTACTCTATAGTCTTTGAAATCAATTGATGAATCGTCGATGTAACTCAATAGTATCCCGTGCGTGCCCAGGACCACGGTCAAGGTTCTCGGGGCTGAATCCGAGACGTGCCGCTAAGCAGTAATAGGTAGCTGGATGGATGAGTGATGTCAGCATCATCACTCCGGGGCAGGCCAAGCCCGTAAGACTGATCAGAACAAGTATCGAACTGTTGAGTTACAAGTCGGTTTCACCTTTGATTTCCCCATACCCCCAAGTTATGTATGTCAGGTCAGGTATTCAGTAGTCCAGGATTAATGTCAACCCAGAATCAGGTAAAAACAGGTATGTCTGGATAGACAGCAGGAATGGTCCATGAGGACCCCAAGTCAAGTTTGTCGGCATTAGGCATGAGATCATGTAACAAGTCAGGTCGTAGTACAGTAGGTTGAGTCAGTAAGTACAGGGTGTCATGTCCGGGTATCAGTACATGTGTCAGGTGTATCAAGATCGGGTCAATATGTAATGCAATCAAATGTACGCTTATAACAGGTATAGTAACGAATAAGAAACAACAGCAGGAACAGTAAACAACAATATTATTCAATGTAAACACAGTGATGCTTTGTATTCTCTTATTAACAGGTTCAAGCACCCTTGGGGTGCAATAGTCACAGTGTAGCGCAATATTAATAACAGCAGGCAATAAAGATATAAGTGTGCGACCATTATCCTCTAAATAGTAAAATGATTAGCAGGTAGTTGTTATTAAGGTTACGGTGGCAAAATACGATTTAGATGGCAGTATTATAATGTACATCATATTTCGTCCAATGAGACAAGTAGCAATACTTAGTTAATATAGCAAGTTTGTGGGTCAAACATTTAATTAATTTAACGTGGCATGTAGCAAGAAATCTTGCCTCGACGGTTTCGCAAACCGGAAAGCACGGATGCAATGTCGGCGGAAAACACGAGACAGGTGCACGGGCCACGGATCGAGTCCCAACAGCGAACAGCGGGACCACACGGACCAGGGTACTTCGAGGGAGACACCAGGGGCAACCACGACGGGCTCGACGGCGATGGGACGCCGGCGAGGCAGCGACGGCGAACAACGATGGCTGGAATTTTCTGGGTTCGCTGGAAAGAGGGTGCTGCGGTGAGTAGAGGGGTGCTGGCCCGCTCTGGTGATCGAGAGGAGACGGAGGTGGCTCTGGTGACGACGGCGAGGATCGTCAGCACGTTTTCCGGCGACCCGGGGGTTGGTGCTAGGGTCGGCTCGGGCTCTGGTGGTGGTCCGGCGAGGGGAGGAGGAAGAAGACGACGAGGTCGGGACGAGGAGGAAGAGAGGGAATCTCGGGCGTCGTTGGTGATGGGAGGCGGCGTCGACGGTGAGATCTGCGGCCGGGTGATGTCGTCGGGGGTTGGGTTGCAGGCTCGGGAAGGAGGGAAAGGAGGAAGGAAGGGTAGCGGTCGAGACGAGGAGGCTCGGGCGGCGACGGTGAGGTCGCGGGGAGGTCAACGGTGAGGTCGCGGCGAAGCTAGGGTTAGGGTTCGGAGGGTTCTCGTGTTGCTTTTGTAAGGACGAGGAACAGTGGGTAATATAATAGAGAGAGAGAGAGAGAGAAGATTATTAGAGGGAGATAGAGAGATTTTAGAGATAGAGAGAGAAGGAGATTAGAGAGAGATAGAGAGAGACGGAGAGAGAGAAAGAGAGAAAGGGGGCCCACGAGGGAATTAACTCCCTCGTGATTGGCCGGGGAAAAATCATGGGTTAAATTTGAAAGATTTTAAGGGATTTAATGTTGAATTTGGTAACAGTAAAGATATATATATAGTTTAATATATTTAATTAAATGGGCATTTTCGGCGCTAAATGAAACATTTCCAAATCGCGCCCGGTTTGCGCCCAAATGTTTCAAATTCAAATTATAGGATTTTAAGCGAGTTCCAAATTTTGAAAAGAGGTGTTTAATGATTAAAATGCATGCCCCTAAGTCGGACACTTGCACGCGCACGTAGTCGTCCAAACTTGCCCGTTTCACCGAACGGGACGGAGTCTCGACGCGCGGACGCTACCACGCGACTAGTGGCGACGAGTAGGCTAACATGGACATTTTTTAATTTTATTTTCGGTGTTAAAATTTGTTATATGCCAAAATGATTTAACCGGTTAAAATTTAGCAGTAAACACCAAACAATCAGGATAATTGAAATGAGCAATGTATGACACTCAACTAGCAATAGAAATAGTATTATGGGTGTTCCCGCCAAAAATTTCTGCGCAAAAGAGCCCAAGGTATCAAATGGCAGTGATACGCTTAAGAAAATGGGAACCAGTACCTTCCGGGCTGTTTTTTGACAAACTCCCGAATGAGAAACAGATAAATTCTGATGGTATCGAAAGCGGCTCGAAAAACCCTTCGATTTGATATATTATGGGCCTCGTAATTCATCCGGGATCAAAAGTTATGAGGAATTACGTGTCCACACGTGATGGGCTTTTAAGAACCCGCTGGAGGAGTTAAAAAATATAATAAAAACTCAGAAAAGACCCCAATGGGGCATCACGTGCTCACACGTGACCATGGGTCACGTGCAGACACGTGATGGGCTTTTAAAGCCTCTAAAATAATGAATGGAATTTAATTCTAAAAGTCAGAAAATACCTCAACGAGGTATCACGTGCTTACACGTGACCAATGGTCACGTGTTGACACGTGATGGTTAAAACTGAAACATAAATAAGCGGCTGAGAAAGGAACCCAATTGGGGGTCACGTGCTCACACGTGACTGGCTTTAAAAAACCTTATAATTTAATAGAATTAAATTCTAAAAGTTTCTGAATCTGTCCAAATGGAAAAGGGTCATGGGGAACCGTTGGATTAAAAATCCAAGGGTGATTAAAAATCACCAATTTATGGAAAAATCTTGGACTTGGAAAGATTTCCCCCCTAAATCTGACCGAGATAACAAATAGAATATCTTCGGATTTAAAATCCAATGGTGAATAAAATTCACTTAACAATCTAAAGGCCCAGATTAATGATGAACGCAAATCAAATCTCTCAACATACAAATCAAATCTCTCAATGAGAAATTTGCTAAACAAATTGATTCTTTTCCTTCTCCTATAAATAGGAGCCAAGAAGAGAAGAGAAGGGATCTACTTTTTTGGAGAGAAAAACAGAGGGAGGAGAATTTAATTCTCAAGAGAAGAAGAAACAAAGAAAGAAGAATTTAATTCTCTGCAAAAGAAAAACCCTAGGTAAGAAAAGAGAGGATTCAAAAGAGAATTTAATTCTCAAAAGAGTTTAACTCTTATTTAAAGAAAAGAACTTAGTTCTTCTTCTGGTTGAAGATCTGTACAGAGCACATCTCCCCATAGGATGAGAATTTAATTCTCATCGGGTTGAGATCCTGCCATGCAGATCCTAAACTTAGAAGGGGAATTGAGTTTTGAGAGTTCAATTCTCCTAAAACAAAACTAGGGTTTAACCCTAATAAGGAATTTAATTCTTTTACATATCTGGGAATTTAATTCCTTTGAAAAGAAATCAGGGTTTTATCCTAAATAAGAATTTAATTCTTTCACGATAGGAATTTAATTCCTCCAAAATCATAATTAGGGTTTAACCCTACAAAGAATTCAATTCTTAAAAGATCTCTATTCATGAAAAGAACTAGGGTCACGTAACCCTTGAAAAGATCCCCTGCAAAGAACTTTGAAGCATCACCCCACGTGCTCCCACGTGACTCCCAAAACGCAGAAAGAAAAAGCAAAGGGAATGAAAGCTTTGGGCGCTCTCACGTGTTACCACGTGACCCCTCAGCAATGTTCTAATAAATCAGGGCATGAGTATATGTCACGTGCCCACACGTGATGGCTATGAAAATTAAAAGTGTTGAACACTTGTTTGCAGAACAAAATAAAGGAGATCTGGCCCCACTTTTTGATGTCATCACGTGCTCCACGCGACTTCCAAAACACAGAAAGAAAAAGCAAAGGAAATGAAGCTTTGGGCGCTCTCACGTGTTATCACGTGACCCCTCAGCAAATGTTTTAACAATTGACGCACAGATCCCCATCACGTGCTAACACGTGATGCTCTAAAATAAAAATAAAAGTGTTTAACACTTATTCGCAGATTTGAGGATAAAACAAAGGAGATCTGGCTCCACACTTAGGGCGCCCTCACGTGTCACCACGTGACCCCTAATGAGTATTCTAACAGACGAGAGCGAGGGCCTTCATCACATGCTCACACGTGATGGCCGCCAGAATTAAAAGAGTTAAACACTGATCTGCAGAATAAAATAAAGGGAATCAGGGCGCTCTCACGTGTCCACACATGACCCCTCTCCTTAATGTTTAACACTAATTTGAAGACTTTGTCCTCAGTGTTTAACACTGATTTTCTTAGTGTTTAACTCTAGTTTGGAAAACTCTATTTGCAGTGTTTAACACTGATTTGCTTAGTGTTTAACACTAATTTGAAAACTCTGTTCCCAGTGTTCAACACTGTTGGTCTGTAGTGTTTAACACTAGCTTTAGCCCAATTGGCTAAGTTTTTAGAGGCAAAGCCTCTCCTTCAATGGACCAACAGAGGGCCAATATTTCAAACATAATTGGACTTAGCCCAAACTGGCCATAAGTCCTCAAATCATCTTGAACTGAGCACATCTGCTCTTTCAACCAACTCATTGGTTTAGGGTACATCTCTGAACTCCTCTGATATTTGTCGTTGTAATCCTTCAACGTCTTCAGAGAGGTGACGGGTCCCGACAACCATACATCAACACGGACTGTGGGGTCCTTAAACTCATGGACTTATGCGTCCTTAAACCAAGATACGGACTACGGGGTCCTTAAACCCGCGGACTTATGCGTCCTTAAACTAACGGACTAATGCGTCCTTAAACACACCCATATGGACTGTGGGGTCCTTAAACCCATGGACTTATGCGTCCTTAAACTACCATTGGACCACTACGTCTCTAAACTGGAAATGGACCACTACGTCCCTAAACTGGTAATGGACCACCATGTCCCTAAACTGGTAATGGACCACCATGTCCCTAAACTGGCATTGGACCACCATGTCCCTAAACTGGAACAATAGAGCCAATTGCTCTTTTGTTGGATCTAAACGATCCCGTTAAGTCGATCTTAGTCCCAAACTGGACTAACGTATCCTTAACAACCGTTTAAGTTGATCTTAGCCTCAAAAATGGCTAATGTATCCTTAAACTTTCAAACAGACTCTAGTCCCAAATCGGACTATAAACCCCCTAATCAACTCTGGCTCAAGGGTACATCTCTGAACTCCTCTGACATCTGTCGTTGTAATCCTTCAACGTCGTCAGAGAGGTGATGGGTCCCGACGGCCATACATTTAATGGACCACTAGGTCCCTAAACTGGAACATTAGAGCCAATTGCTCTTTTGTCGGATCTAAACGATCCCGTTAAGTTGATCTTAGTCTCAAACTGGACTAACGTATCCTTAACAAACGTTTGAGTTGATCTTAGCCTCAAATATGGCTAACGTATCCTCAAACCAAAACCCCAAACTCAAATCTAAGAAAACACGGATTTGGACTAATCCACGTCCTACGGGCGACGACATAAACTGGTCTCCGTATACAATCCACGGGCAACCACAAACAAAACAAACACCCACGACACGAAGTGACCATCTGGAGAAGGAGAAAGTTGTTACCGCAACGCGGTAGCGTAATTAACTGCAGGGGCTTGCGCCTGCAGGGAAGAGCGTCCCCACAATCAAAAACCCCTCAAGTGATGGGGAATCTGACGAAGTCTGCTACATCGGACGCATCCGTCTAAACCTTCGATACATGGTGCCATAAATCAACTTGGTATCTTCGGAGAGGTGGACGGATAGCACCAATTAGCATCTGCCCCGAGTCTCAGTGCCAAGACACCGCAGTCTTGCGCGCCGTCATTCGGAGGGGAACAATGGGCTCGGGTGTTACATCATACCCAACTACAAAAAGAATTTCGTCCTCGAAATTCCGAGAATACAAGATAGCTAGCTACTGGAAAAGGTGAGGAAATTTCTGCCGGATCTCGTCTTCTCGCTCCCAAGTGGATTCTCCATGCAATCGATTACCCCAAGAAACTAGCACAAGAGGGATAATCTTGTTCTTAAGAACCTTTTCTCTTCGATCCTTGATTTCAACTGGTCGCTCTTCAAAAGTTAGGTCCTCCCGTACGGTCAACTCCGAATGATCCAAGACATGAGTCTCATCACGAACATACCTCCGTAGTTGAGACACATGAAACACATCGTGCACTCCTGCCAATGACTGTGGTAACGCCAAACGGTACGCTACCTCTCCAACACGCTCCAATATCTCGAACGGTCCAACGAATCGAGGACTAAGCTTTCCCGACTTCCAAAGCGAAACACCTCTCTAGTCGGTGATATCTTCAAGAATACCAAATCACCCACGGTGAACTCTAGAGGTCTTCTTGACGTGTCTGCCCAACTTTTCTGTCTGTCTTGAGCTGCCTTCATATGCTTCCTGATTGTATTCACCTTCTCGACCGTTTGTACCACCAAATCTGGTCCTAGTAACCTCCGTTCACCAACATCATCCCAACAAACCGGTGAACGACACTTACGACCATACAATGCTTCAAACGGAGTCATCCGAATAGTCGCTTGGAAGCTATTGTTGTACGAAAACTCCACCAGGTGTAGATGATCCTCCCAAGAATCTTTGAAGTCCAACATGCAAGCCCTCAACATATCTTCAAGGGTCTGGATCGTTCTCTCCGATTGTCCATCAGTCTGAGGATGATAGGCTGTGCTAAACTTCAATCGAGTGCCCAAACTTTCTTGTAAATTCCTCCAGAAGTGCGACAAGAACCGAGTGTCACGATCGGACACGATGCTTACCGGCACTCCATGCAATCTGACAATCTCCTGCATGTATCGCTCTGCCAAAGTCTCCGTCGATTGACCAACCCGAAAAGGAATAAAGTGAGCTGCCTTGGTCAACTGATCGACAATCACCCATACTGCACTGTTGCCCTTTGGACTCCGCGGTAAGGCCGTCACGAAATCCATGGTTATATGTTCCCACTTCCACTGAGGAATCGGAAGTGGTTGCAACAAACCAGCAACCCTTTGGTGTTCAGCCTTGACTTGCTGACACACCAAGCACTTAGCCACGAAGCGAGCAATTTCCCGTTTCATACCTTCCCACCAGAAGTGCTGTCGAAATATCTCGGTACATCTTTGTCCCTCCTGGATGTACAGAGTAAGCTGAACTGTGTGCCTCCTTCATAAGCTCTTCACGCACATCTCCTTTTGGCGCACACACACGGCTACCATACCTCAACGAACCATCTTCATGGATCAGTAAATCGGTTCGCAGTCCAACTTCAACCTGCTCTCGAAACTTTTGCAGTCTAGGATCCTGCGATTGTGCCGCTTTAATCTTCTCAACTAAGGACGACTGTACTTGCAACTGCATCAACTGTCCCGTAGCATGTGGTAGCACAACCTCCACGTCAAATCTCTGAAAATCCGCAATGATTTCCCTTTGTGCGGTCAAAACCTGAATTGCTGGTAACCGACTTAGCGCATCTGGTACGACGTTAACTTTTCCCGGATGGTACTTAAGATCAAGGTCGTAGTCGGCCATCAGCTCCAACCATCTGCGTTGCTTCATGTTCAACTCCTTCTGAGTGAACACATACTTCAAACTCTTGTGATCTGTAAACACTTCGACTCTCTCGCCCAAAAGGTAGTGTCTCCAAATCTTCAGGGCGAAGATCACGGCTGCAAGCTCCAAGTCATGAGTCGGATAATTCTTCTCATGAGTCTTCAGTTGTCTCGATGCGTAAGCGACGACCTTCCCATTCTGCATCAAAACACATCCCAATCCTTTTCCAGATGCGTCGCTGTGAATCACCAGTCCTCCTGAATCATCCAGTATGGTTAGGATAGGGGCGGTTATCAACTTCTGCTTCAACGTCTCGAAGGCTAATGCACATCCCTCCGTCCAAACAAACGGTACCTCCCTGCGCTTAAGCTTGGTTAACGGCTCAGCTAAAACGAGCGAAGTTCTCCACAAATCTTCTGTAGTATCCGGCGAGTCCAAGAAAACTTCTTATCTCCACAACATTCTTTGGAGTTGGCCAATCTCGAACTGCTGCAATCTTCTCGGGACCAACGGCGATTCCATCGCCGACACGACATGCCCCAGAAACTTCACTTCTTCCAGCCAGAATTCGCACTTACTCATCTTCGCAAACAATTTCTCTTGTCTCAGCGTCTGCAGTGCGATCCTTAAATGCTCAGCGTGCTCCTCCGGACTCTTCGAGTATACCAGAATATCGTCAATGAATACCACAATAAACTGGTCTAAGAATGGTGAAAGACCCTGTTCATCAAATCCATGAATATTGCCGGCGCATTCGTCACTCCGAAGGGCATTACCAAATACTCGAAATGTCCATATCGAGTTCGAAACGCCGTTTTGCAAATGTCTTCTGCTTTTACTCGGACCTGATGATATCCTGATCGCAAATCCAATTTCGAGAATACCCTCGCGCCACTAAGCTGCTCAAAAAGTTCTCCAATGCGAGGGATCGGGTACTTGTTCTTAATAGTCACCCGGTTCAATTCTCGATAATCAATGCACATCCTTCTCGTGCCATCCTTCTTCTTTACTAAAAGAACTGGAGCTCCCCATGGTGAGTTGCTGCTTCAAATCCAACCTTTCTCGAGTAGTTCACCAACTTGTTTCTTAACTTCTTCCAATTCCACCGGTGCCATCGGATAATAAGACTTTGATACTGGCGCTGCACCAGGAATAAGGTCAATCGCAAACTCTACATCTCGCTTCGGCGGTAAGCCTGATATATCTTCAAACACATCCATAAAGTCACGAACAACTGCCGGCTCTTCATTACTATCCGCTTCCATTGTCGCAAGAACACTGTTTGTCGGCCTAGCCCTAAACTCGACTGGCCCGACAGAGTTGCTTCCTCCAATGAAAGTAAACTCAGGGTGTCCGGGAATCTGGAAAATTACTTTCCTTGCTCTACAGTCAATGTGTGCGTGGAAAGTGCCAAGAAAAATCCATTCCCAAGACTACTTCATAACTGCCCGTATCTATCACCAAGAAATCTGCAAAGAGCTCCCGCCCGCAAACAACAACTGTACAATCTCTACATTCCTTACTAGCTATGATTTTCCCATTCCCAGTGTGTATGTCCCAGAAACTAGACAGGGTCGTACAGGTAATCGAGTGTGTAGTTATAAATTTGGATGACATAAAACAGTGGGATGCTCCGGAATCAAATAATGCCAATGCAGGAAAACCATGAACGAGCAAAGTACCTGAAACCACTTCTCCTGATGCCTTGGCTTCCTCAGCTGTCAACGTGAAAGCTCGAGCCTGCTTTGGTCCTTGAGTCAGCTGTTTCTGCCCTTGGAACGGTCTCTGCGGAGGCTTCTGTATATCATCTCTCGTGCGAAGCTTCGACGGACAAGCACCAACTGCGTGATCGGCTGCTCCACAAACCAGACAAAGTCCCAGTCTCCTTCGACAATCCTTCTGCACGTGCCCAGGTAATCGGCAGTAATCACAAATCACGTTCTCTTTCCGATCACCCATAATTGTTTTCTTCATTGGTGCTACGCTGCGCCTGTTCACTGGAATACTTCTACGTACAGACGTTTGGTTCAGTGCAAATGCCGGTTCCAGCTCGGTCTGTTCCTTTAGATTCTCCAGCAATCCCCTTATCACTCTACGCCTGGAGGCTATGACCGCACGTCTTTGGTCCATCTTCAAATTCTTACTGGCCATATTCCTGAAAATCAAAGTACCCAACATTAGCATGATGATAGATTCTGAGTATAGATCAAGGCTAGAACTCCAAGATACTTAAATAGAGTACAGCATTGTAGCTATGCCGCGGTATCATAGCCGCAATTACTTAACTACACCCAAGTCGCCTAAGTCCTAGAGATAATAAGAAATTAGGTTTTCGAGTTGACAATGCAAAGTAAGTTTGCAGGCCGACATGATCCGGAAGAATGATTCAAGGATGGTAAAACGGTCAAGGTGGCAGGACATGTTTCCTAATCACGGGTATTCTGATTCGTGTATCGGGTACAATACCCAACTACAAAAGAATCAACCCAACTAACCTATGTCTCTGATACCAAAAGAACCATGTCACGCCCCGCTTCCCAGAGTACGCAAGATTGGGCACGTAACATAGCCAACCATGCTACCTGTGGGTAGGAAGTATTCATCCACAGTCACATTACGGTTGTAGAGATATCAAGAACAAGATAATAAACTAATCTAACACATGTCCAAATCCATAATAACAAGAGTCAATAAACAATAAGTGAGGAAGCAAATGATCTAATACAATAAATAAATAGTGCGTCCCATAATGCGGACTCACATCTGGAAATGAAATGAAATAAATAAACTAAACACTATGGAACTCACAGATCAGCCTGCTGGCTGAAGCACTCCTGCTCGGTCGTCGACAGTGGTAAGGAATCTGGGCCATGCAAAACCCAGACGTCAGCGCGTCATGTCAACCAATAATATAAATGAACATAGTAATAAGCAATGCAGGTATGAACATGAATAAAGCAATACTAAGAAATAACAGTGCAGGGTAATGTGCCGTGGTAACTAAACTGTCCTTTCAGGTTTCTACTCTATAGTTTTTGAAATCAATTGATGAATCGTCGATGTAACTCAATAGTATCCCGTGCGTGCCCGGGACCACGGTCAAGGTTCTCGGGGCTGAATCCGAGACGTGCCGCTAAGCAGTAATAGGTAGCTGGATGGATGAGTGATGTCAGCATCATCACTCCGGGGCAGGCCAAGCCCGTAAGACTGATCAGAACAAGTATCGAACTGTTGAGTTACAAGTCGGTTTCACCTTTGATTTCCCCATACCCCCAAGTTATGTATGTCAGGTCAGGTATTCAGTAGTCCAGGATTAATGTCAACCCAGAATCAGGTAAAAACAGGTATGTCTGGATAGACAGCAGGAATGGTCCATGAGGACCCCAAGTCAAGTTTGTCGGCATTAGGCATGAGATCATGTAACAAGTCAGGTCGTAGTACAGTAGGTTGAGTCAGTAAGTACAGGGTGTCATGTCCGGGTATCAGTACATGTGTCAGGTGTATCAAGATCGGTCAATATGTAATGCAATCAAATGTACGCTTATAACAGGTATAGTAACGAATAAGGAACAACAGCAGGAACAGTAAACAACAATATTATTCCATGTAAACACAGTGATGCTTTGTATTCTCTTATTAACAGGTTCAAGCACCCTTGGGGTGCAATAGTCACAGTGTAGCGCAATATTAATAACAGCAGGCAATAAAGATATAAGTGTGCGACCATTATCCTCTAAATAGTAAAATGATTAGCAGGTAGTTGTTATTAAGGTTACGGTGGCAAAATACGATTTAGATGGCAGTATTATAATGTACATCATATTTCGTCCAATGAGACAAGTAGCAATACTTAGTTAATATAGCAAGTTTGTGGGTCAAACATTTAATTAATTTAACGTAGCATGTAGCAAGAAATCTTGCCTCGACGGTTTCGCAAACCGGAAAGCACGGATGCAATGTCGGCGGAAAACACGAGACAGGTGCACGGGCCACGGATCGAGTCCCAACAGCGAACAGCGGGACCACACGGACCAGGGTACTTCGAGGGAGACACCAGGGGAAACCACGACGGGCTCGACGGCGATGGGAAGCCGGCGAGGCAGCGACGGCGAACAACGATGGCTGGAATTTTCTGGGTTCGCTGGAAAGAGGGTGCTGCGGTGAGTAGAGGGGTGCTGGCCTGCTCTGGTGATCGAGAGGAGACGGAGGTGGCTCTGGTGACGACGGCGAGGATCGTCGGCACGTTTTCCGGCGACCCGGGGGTTGGTGCTAGGGTCGGCTCGGGCTCTGGTGGTGGTCCGGCGAGGGGAGGAGGAAGAAGACGACGAGGTCGGGACGAGGAGGAAGAGAGGGAGTCTCAGGCGTCGTTGGTGACGGGAGGCGGCGTCGACGGCGAGATCTGCGGCCGGGTGATGTCGTCGGGGGTTGGGTTGCAGGCTCGGGAAGGAGGGAAAGGAGGAAGGAAGGGTAGCGGTCGAGACGAGGAGGCTCGGGCGGCGACGGTGAGGTCGCGGGGAGGTCGACGGTGAGGTCGCGGCGAAGCTAGGGTTAGGGTTCGGAGGGTTCTCGTGTTGCTTTTGTGAGGACGAGGAACAGTGGGTAATATAATAGAGAGAGAGAGAGAGAGAAGATTATTAGAGGGAGATAGAGAGATTTTAGAGATAGAGAGAGAAGGAGATTAGAGAGAGACGGAGAGAGAGAGAGAGAGAGAGAGAGAAAGGGGGCCCACGAGGGAATTAACTCCCTCGTGATTGGCCGGGGAAAAATCATGGGTTAAATTTGAAAGATTTTAAGGGATTTAACGTTGAATTTGGTAACAGTAAAGATATATATATATAGTTTAATATATTTAATTAAATGGGCATTTTCGGCGCTAAATGAAACATTTCCAAATCGCGCCCGGTTTGCGCCCAAATGTTTCAAATTCAAATTATAGGATTTTAAGCGAGTTCCAAATTTTGAAAAGAGGTGTTTAATGATTAAAATGCATGCCCCCAAGTCGGACACTTGCACGCGCACGTAGTCGTCCAAACTTGCTCGTTTCACCGAACGGGACGGAGTCTCGACGCGCGGACGCTACCACGCGACTAGTGGCGACGAGTAGGCTAACATGGACATTTTTTAATTTTATTTTCGGTGTTAAAATTTGTTATATGCCAAAATGATTTAACCGGTTAAAATTTAGCAGTAAACACCAAACAATCAGGATAATTGAAATGAGCAATGTATGACACTCAACTAGCAATAGAAATAGTATTATGGGCTCGGGTATTACATGTACTAGATAGTTTAGTTTACTTTCCTGTTCTTGATATCTCTACAGCCGTAATGTGACCGTGGAAGGATTTTCCTATTCACGGTTAGCATGGTTGGCTATGTCACGTGCCCATCTTAGCGTACTCTGGGAAGCGGGGCGTGACAGAACTCCTGGGATGGTTGTACCACCGGGGACCCTCCGACGATCAAGTTAGTGGTGCAAGTTGGGCAGAGTAGCGGCTTAGTGGAAGGAATTGCCTTACCTCGATCGTTTGAGAGAGGGGTTTATATAGCGGCAGCAAAGGGCAGGCGGGCGTGAGAATCACGCCGTCCGTTACGCCCCTGATGTCACGCCCGCGTGATAGGCGGGATCCCGCATTAATGACGAGACAGGCTTGTTAATGGGGGATCGTGATGGCGTGGAATGCGGGATCGTGGGCCGCGGATATCTCACGCATGGTGAGATTCGTGGAGCCGTGGCGTAGGTGCCTGTGATCTGCGCTGTGGGTTGGTTTGGGTGAGACCGAGGAAGATGAGCTCGGCGGAAGGCCGAGGCATCTTGGTTCCGTGATAGCTCGGAGGCGATCCGGGGGAGGTCTGGAAGGTCACCAAAGGTCGGGAGACTTCTCGGGCCGGAGGACCGAGATGTGATCCCAACTGAAGTCCCCGATCCCTTCTCGTAGGTTCTGGGACACGTCATCTGCAACGTGTCAGCATCTGGAGAGTCACCGATATCGATCCTCATCAGTTGGCCAATCACAAATATCTAGATGTCGTGAACCCTACCATTTTATCTTTTAGGTAGATATGAACCGGTTTTCAAATGGGATGTTTAAGCATTCCTCAAAAAGAATATTTAGGTTTGTCGATTTAATTAATTAGACGGACAATTTTAGTATAAAAAAAGGTCTTGCAAATGAAAAAATTAACATCGGCCTTTTGGATAATGTGCATATTTTTTCAAATTTAGGAGGTTTGCATTTTAGCCTCCAATTCGAAATATCCACACTATCATAATTAAAGGTTTTTAATGCCTTTTTTGAATTCAAACTTACCTCCTTCCCTCCATCCCTTTCCCTTTTCCTTCCGGTGCACGTTGGCATTATTATATCGAAGCCATTTCATTTAATTTTTAAAGATATCTACAGCATTTTATTCTAAACATCTAAATATTTAAATCATATCAGTATCCATTGCAAGTGCGAAAAAAACTAGCAAATATAAAATATTAGGAAAAATCGACAAGTTTCGCTGAAATTGCTAATGTCTTAGCCTACTAAGAAATTTCACACTGTCTCTCACACACACACACATTGGCCTCTTCCCCACTGTATCTCTCTCTCTCTCTCATTATCTCTCGGAGGGGAATTTTTTTGAAATTTCGAGTTTAATATTGCTCTATTAAAAAAATTAGGGAGCTTGATCTGTGGTTGGAAATTTGGAATCCATGAGTTTTGCATATGGTGGATGATTACAATGTTTGGAACATTTTGCTACGATGGTCTCATGTTTACTGTTATATGATTGGTGGCAATATATGATGCATTTGTCCGGATTTGGTCCTAAAGTGTGCGAGCACCGACGTCGTACGGTTGCAAATTAATAGGCGAAGATCTGAATACTAGTTGCTGTCTCATTGATTCTGTTATTGGCTGTTGAATGATTAGATGCATATTCCTTCTGGTTAAGGTCAAGTATCAACTATTCGGATTTTATTATTCATTCGTTCATTTATTTGTGAAAAATGTTAGTTATGAGTATTAAATCAAGATAGGCTGTAAATCATGCACTTCACACGTCTTAAATAAAAATTGATTTAAACAGTATCTATTTCAATGCGTGTTGTGGGGAGAGTCAAATTCTCCTCTCACACACACAGGCTCACTCCACGCCACAACATGTGATAAAATCTCAATACCCCTCTCCCTCTCCCTCTCCCTCTCCCTATCAAATATGAAATTTTCAAGTTTGAATTTGATTGGCTTGGTAAACTATAAAAAGTGCTTATTTATTCGCATAGACTTGAGGCAAACCCCAGACGATGCATGGAAATTTCCCAAGAATGAACTAATGAAGGGGATATCAGGAGAAGGCTAATTCAATAAAACACCCTCAGCACTTCATCAAAATTGCAGATACACCAATACATAGTACAGTTCTCATAGCAAGTTGTCAAACACAAAATTGGAAATACGGAAACTTTCATGATACGCTTGCCTTTTTTAGTGTATAAAAGATGGGCTGTGTATCTATGTCCTGTATGTGTAGTTTAGGACGTTAACATGTCTCGTTAAGTGTAATACTGGCAAGTAATCTACTTAGTATATGTTTTAATTCGTATTGTAGACAGCAGAAGGTCGTTTCTCGATCTTGTGTAGGTGAACCAAGACACAAATCGCATCATCAGTTATTTTTGCCGGGCTCGGCATTTTTGCCCGCGCACACTAGCTCTGGACCAGCCGTTGCAATGCATGGTTGGAATCCACGAGTATCGCGTAATGTGGATGACCGTGATGATTGGAACATGTGATGCATTGGTCTTGTGGTAAACGATGTTGGGCAGAACATCTTACGTGACGTCTATACGGATTCGGTCCTACAACAGATCAGCAAGTGTGAGCACCGACCACTGCAAATAGACGGCTGAGAATGTGGATGTTGTTTGCCCTTTCCTTGACCATGGCTGCGGATATCACTATGATTACATGTATCATTCCGATGATCGAAGTGAAGTATCAATTGTATGGCTGCTTCTCTTCCATCGAGAGGACTATACCCTTACAATGAGATGATGACGATGTCAGCATCGGTCAGTGTTGTATATTTTTGGCCCGTCGGGCTCATTCTGCAGATTTTTTATTATTTTATTTTATTTTATTTTTGAAGTAGAAAACATGATGTATTATAAATAAATCATCGTATTAAAACAGTTTAGTTGAAGGAACAGTACCCTTGGAAACTTCCCTCGGTTGTCTAAAGCTCCTCCTAACATTTATTCCCATGTCCTGTCCCCTTTCGATCCCGTCTCGTCGGCCGATATCGTATATCGATTCGAGGGAAAACTGCTCCATTTTATAGTTATTCCGGTTCTGGTCGGTCAAGGAATTGTGCTTTTATGGAGGTCCGTTATGATGATGTTAGCCGCCAACATCCCATAGACAAATCCAATCCCGGTACATACAGGTTCAGACCCTTTAGGCACATGTGTGGACATACCAGCCGGAGATGTCGTTGTTTCGATAACCGAAAACACAAATCTGTTATCGCTTACGATGATAGATGTTCCTACAGTTCCGACCACAAGTCCAGAGTTTGGCCATGATCATGAAGAAGACCGACAGAGCTGGTGGAGTGATCTTTTTCATTTATTTTTATTGATTATTAGATATGTGCATGTATCCAATAAAGAAAGCCGAAAGATTGTATACATTTTCAATACCTAAAGGTCTTCTTCAGATAACGGAAAAGATTTACATATTTGTAAAAATATAGATTATTTTGGTTATGTTTAGAAATACCAAAAACTTGGAGCCCAAATATGAGGGGGGGATCCATTCCATCTTTAATCTGTCTATTTGCCTGTCTGTCTACCTGTCTTATACAAAGTGGAGTTGTTTGAAGAATCTTATACTTAAAGGGGAATGTTTGGCTTAAAAAACCAAAAAAAATGCTATTTTTTTTACCTTGTCCAGATTACCTCTGGTTTAGACTTTTCCTTTTATTTAGTGTTTGTTTTATTTTATTTCATTTTTTATGATATTATGGTTGATCAGCCCCCGACCCTTCTCATTTTTTCTTAATGTTAATTTCTCTACCTTTTGTAATAACGACCTTACAATATCCATGATACTGATTTAATTGTTAGCATATAGGATATGAGGCAAAATAAGAATAGGAAAATTAGGATTCAAAATTTCCAAAACAAAGTTGGTTTTTATTCCTTTTCGCATTACATTTTACTATTTTAATTTCACCGGTATTAATAGAATCAAAATCGTTTTTGATTAATTATCATGGATGTGTTGAATCTCTTAGAGCCTTATCATGCATGCTTTTGATTGGAAACTTTTATCTCAAAGTTATTTGTGAATTCGGTTACATTAATGCATTAAGAATACACTTAACCAAATTTGCTCCAAAAAGGTAATAGCAAGAGAAAAAATATTTGATCGATATCATGTAATATTTTCGCAAAAGAATTTCATTATCGAATTTAAAGGATTGATGCATTTTAGCAAACTAGAAATATGTAACTCATTTTATTTGATCAATATCATGTAATATTTTCACAAAAGAATTTCAATATCAAATTAAAATGTGTGATGCATTTTAGTGAACTAAAAATATGTAACTCATATTTAACTTTAAGGTAGTGATGACGCTCACAAGAAGTATCTTCTCAGATTACGACACTTGGCGGATGACGCGTCCCGAAGGCTACGGAGATGGAATAAATGAGTTGCATTAGGGGGGATTCCTCGGGATCCTCTTCTCGAGGAACGTGTCCGACCTTTCAGAAGATCTCTCTGAATACATTCCACCTTCACCTAGAAAACTACCAACAGCTCGTCTTCGAGCTTCTTCAGTCTCCTTGCTCGTCTCCGAGCCGTCTGACATGCCGAGCTTTCTCGGGCTCCCGGCTCGTCTCCGAGCTCCTGACGTGCCGAGCTTCCTCGGCCTCCCGGCTCGTCTCCGAGCTCCTGACATGCCAAGCTTCCTCGGTTTCTCCCGATCAATCAAGAGCGCGAATCCCATACGCCTGTAGGGTTCCTAGGCACTCTCAAGAGGTCTCACAAGGCATCAACCATGCCAATTTCAAAAAATCTTGGTGCCGAGAAACCCTAATACGGATCGTTGGCTAGAAATCTAGGCGAAAAGTAAACTAGTTAACACTTAATTAAGAGATACGGAAATACAACCTTTGTAGATCCGGTTCTCCACCTCCATAGCTCCGCAATGAAGTCTCCTCGCTGTCCATAACAAGTCCCGGGCTCTAGCGTCGGCTTCATCGGAGAATGGACGGGCTAGGTCATCGATGTCCATACCGAAGATGATCTACGTCGAGGCATCGCTAAATCAAGCTCCGACTTCACCAAGTCAAGAAACTTGTGAAGAAAACACACTCTACTACTTGGCAAGAGGTAGAGGATGAAGAAATAGGAACTGGGTAGACTTTAGTTTTGGATTTCTCACTAGTTTCCATCAATCACCATTGATGGAGCTTGCTTTTCTTCCTTGAAGAAGATGAAGAAGAAGATAATGATCTATTATGATAAGTTAATTAAAAAGAAAAGAAAAAAGGAAACTTATCATAATAGTAACCATGATTATGTGTAGAGAATAGACCATGGTTAATTGCAAGGGTTAGGGTTAAGCATGAGACAAAATGGTCACAAAGTCAAAGCTTCATGAAGCTTCAAAGAAAGAAACAAAATTTGCAACCACTTCATTTCTAATCTTTTCCAAATAAACAAATAAATAAATGATTAAGAAAAAGAAAACCCTAATCATCAATTTAACCATGGTTTAATCTTTACACTTAACCAAGTTAACATGTATCATCAAACATGATACAATCATTTGCACAAAAAGTATATCACATATACAACTTGTACAATCAAGTGAGAAAATCCTTTTAAAGTGAACCGATACTACTTAATGCAAAGTAATATATCATATATATAATTATACATTAAATTATTAAATCAACACTTGATTTAACGATCCGGTCATATCGCATATAACCGACTAGTATCATTAGTAACAACTTATCGAATCAACACTTGATCCGATAACCCGGCTATATCGCATATAACCGATCAATGTCACATCGCGAGAATCGAATACAGTATCACATACTGGTATTATTCTCGGTCCCGCACATATCTCATATGCGCTCCTATTTCGTTTCGCTTGAGCCAGGAAACCTCTGTGTAGGACTCTAAAGACTCGTCAATACGCCGGCAGCAGATGATGATCATATCAAGCATCCACAAGCCGTAAGCGGTCTGCTAAACGTAACGGCCACCCGGGTATTGAGCGATCTGAAGATCGACGAGCAAGCCCGCTCACACTCCAGTGAATCCAACCAGTAACACTACCGTACAGTCCGGTCTGATCGTCTGATATGTCGCATATCTCGCCTAGGGGTGGTAAACGTCAGACCCCAATAGCTCGATAAGTCGTGTTGATATGAGGTCTATAACAATTCGAGAAACTACTGGTAACACTTACCAGTAATTCTCAGCAACCCTGGCCAGGGATTTCCTGTTATAGCTAATCGAACACAGCGCAACATCAACCCCCTATACCGGGAGAGACGAATCCCCTTCTATCGCTCATTGCCTCCATGTGACTCGGGACTGTACCCAAAAACCACCGTTTTGCACGCCCTCTTGGACGTGGTAAGATGGAAATCAAAGCACAGTGGGAACCATACAAGACTCTATGACGATCTCGGGTCAACAGACTACTCTGTACCAGTGTCACCAGAGAACTGCCATCTGACGTGAGGTATAATACCATCTGGGAGTTCTCGGCGAGTCCGTCCAGTGTACCCAGTCTCCACTGAGCACCCGTATAACATCTCTGATGTCAAACACCAATGGATATGGGATCATCCATCGCCCATCTGTATGGGTCGAGAAGGTACACGCTAGTCTACTCTGGTATATCGATGCCCCGTCTCGATACACCCTCGACTAGGGACTTTGAAGGATGTACTTATGGACTACCATGTCCCCACTAGTATGATCCGCATCATAGTCCAGGTAGTCAAGTACAGATCCTAAGGGCTTTACCAACATGTAACAGGGAGACAATCAGTGTACACGTTAAGGTAAAGAGCAACCAGATAGCATACTATCATGTCGAGCAAGAAAGTCCTCCCTATATATGTCCCAGCATCCACTACAATATACATCCTATGTATAGTAATGGCCTCTAGGGCATACATATAACTAACAATCTCCCACTTGCACTAGGGCCATCTGTAGCAGTGGTTGTAGTATCTCATACTCAACCATCCCATGAAAGTCTCTCTCTGGGAAAAGGCCTTCGTGAGTGGATCCGCCCGTGTTGTCCTCTGAGTCTACTCTCCTATCCTCGATCTCCCTGGAGATCAACCATCTCCATGATCAGGTGACACTGCCTTAGAATATGTCTGGATCACTAATGGGACGGACGTTCCTTGGCATAAGCCACAACTCCATTGTCTCACAATGGTTGGAACGTAGTTCATCTCATGAACCAATATACACCCAAACATCCTCTTTGGTAGCATCTTGAGTAGCGATGTATCCAGCCTTTATCGTCTAGTGTGTCACGGTATCTTGCTTGGAACTCTTCCAACATACCGTCCCTCCACTGAGGGTAAAGACAATGCCTGTGACTGACATTCAGTCGTTTTTATCACCCTGAAACCCTTCCAGTGATTCTCCCCAGGATCGGTTGATACCGTCTCACTACAACTAGTGAGAGTCCTAACATCCAATTAGATCTATCTCATAGATCCAAAAACCCAGGATTTAGGAGGTATCACTTTGATCCTATATGGAGAATCATTGTGATAAGCGGAGATTGATCGAGCGTAGCATAGGAAACTCCTTCCCTATCAAGAGTATGTCATCCACGTACTCTACGAGGATCGTCACCATACTCCCTACTATCTTTTTGTATATACAAGGTTCATCTACCATTTTGATGATGTCAAACTCTTTGACTACTTCATCAAAACAGATGTTCCAACTCCGCGATGCCTGCTTTAATCCTATAAAGCATCTTGCACACGTTTCCGCTGCTCCCACTGTCTACGAGGCCCTCTGGCTGTGTACTTATAGACGCACTCTTCTAAAACATCATTTAGAAAAGCTGTCATGACACCCAACCACCAGATATCGTAGTCATAGTATGTAGCCGTGGCAAGTAGGATCTGGATGGACTTAAGCATAGCTACTTGAAAAGGTTTCATCATTATCCGTACCTGGTCAATGATGCAAACTTTTAATAAGTCTAGTTTTGAAAGTCTCAACTTTTCCATGTACACCAAGTAATCTTCTCAAGATATACTTGCTCCTGATGGGGATTTAACCCTTCAGATATAGCAGCTAAAGTCCATACTTTGCTGGTGTATAAGGATTCCATCTCAGATCGCTAAACATCCAGCCATTCTTACAGAGTCTTACTCTCGATGGCCTGCTCGAAGCTAGTTGGGTCATCATCTCATGATGCAATTCTCGCTCCCACTGTCATAGAGGAACCGAAGTATCTCTCAGGTGGGTGAGGAACCCTACTAGATCGGCGGAGAGGCCGAGGTTCGTTGGTAACTATTGAATCCTTTGGTTCCATCAAATCATCTTTTGTAGTTTGCATAGCTGGAACCTTTCCAGTTCTACATAACTAACCTTGCCTCGAGTTTGTCCGGATTTTGCTTTTAGACATAGGCCGAAAAACCCCAAATCTTAACTAACTTAAGACATGGGCTCTTCCCTTTCCATATCACATATGAAGTGGTAGGCATTGATTTGATTCGAACCCTATTTAATAGGTATGCAACTTCTCAAGTGCATAACACCTAAAAGGAAACAGGTAACTCAGTAGTACTCATCATAGAGCACACCTTATCATATAGGGTGTGAGTGCTCCGCCCCGATATACCATCGTCCTATGGTGTATACGGAGGAGTAATGCCGAGAGAGAATCTCATTCTCCTTTAAAACAGTCCAGGATTTCCGTGCTCAAGTATTCTCCTCCTCGATCTCATCAAAGGACATAGTACTTATACCCGTATTTTGGTTCTCTACTTCTCGCCTATATTCTGTGAATATCTCAAAAGGTTCGGACTCATGTTTCAGCAGGAACATATGACTGAATCTTGAGAGATTATCAGAGAACGTAATGAAGTATAAAGAACCAGTCCTGGCATGTGTAGACAGGGGACCTACATACATCAACATGTATCATCCCAAGAGTTCATTAACTCTTTCTCTGTTTCCAATAAACAGAGCTGGTGTCATTATATCTTTGTGACATGACTAGCGAATTTCACAAGATGTAAATTCAAACTGATTTAAATATGCATCTACCTGTAACTACAGCCAGTCGGGTCGCATAGATATGACCTAGTCTACAATGCCTTAAGAAGGATTCGTTCATTTCTGAACTCTTCCTTTTGTGTGTGTTCCGTATACTAAGAACTGTAGTTTGATTTAGAACATTAATGCTTTAGATAACGTGCCTGAACCGATCAACTTTTGATATAGTAAATGTTCAAAACATTATCCAACTATACAAAATTTTATCCTTTCTTTACTAATAAAGAGAGTGATATGATTTTGTATATCAGGTTCGATATCTAATAACATTCGTTCAGAATCAATGTATTGGTAATACAGGGTGACAGTGACCAACAGACCTGGCTGCAACACTTGCCCCATTTTCTGCCTCATGAAACTTATCACCCGTTCTCAGTTCTCTACCTTTCTGTAGCCCTATGTAACAGATTACATATCTGGGATCCTGATCTGGTATCACATACCCAGGACGTAGAGGATACAGAGAAACAGTTCTTTGTAATGAACACACCCGAAGATGATGCATCAGCATGCACTCTCTTCGTTTGGGCGGCACGGGAATTCTGGTAATCCCCTATTTTCTGCTCTGTCTTATAACAATTATAAGTTGGAGCGGGACCAACGTTCCCCAGCTCAGTATAACAAGCGGGTTCGGTCAAATAATCCGTATTATTATCTTGATTAAGGCGTGATATGGTCACTACCAGGAGAGAGAGAGAAGAAAACACTCAGCGTGCGCTCTTGCAAGAATAGATTGGTTATTATTTTATCTAATCAGGATGGCTTCCACTGCTTTTTATCAAATCTTCCTTCAAACCCTAAAAGGAAAGACTAGCCGGGATTAATTACACACTACAAGTTCGCCAATCTTTCAGCCAGGCCAGTGTCGGTACTTTGAGGGAGGTCTCCCGTGCTTTCGCACGAACTGTAACACCCTAGTTCGTTATACCATGCCTTATTTGATTAATTAATATATTGGATGGCTATTTCTTGATTTATTGTTGTTATGCATGTGAATAGTGTAATTGGTATCTATATTTGCATCCGACCCGACCCGCTTACTGGAAACCCATCTTGATTCCTGTTTATAATTTATCCCGGCTAGTTATAAGAATCCGTGCACTTTCTTGTTCTATATCCTGTTTACCCGTATCATATATTGGGCATCTACATTATTTTAATAATAAAAAAAAATATAATCAAATAATATATTTTAAAAATACCTAGCATGACATGTATCATACCCCTGACCATGTGGTTCCATTAGTACATCAAGTTCTCTTTCCGTCTATTGAAACGGACTTGTCTGGATCGCTTTGTGCATTTTACGTGGATCCGTTCTTGGGGGTATACATTTTTATCAACCGGACATCAGATTATGATTTTAACTCGTCCGTATATTGTTTATATTTTAAAACTAAATTTTTAGACACAATCCGGGAATTTTTCGGAATACTTTTGTTTTAGCTTAAAAACCAAGTTTATATATTATTATATTAATTACACTATTCATGCACTATTCATGCACTGTTCATAAACGTTAACAAAAATATATATTATATTATATTATATATTACGGGCACATAGCCAAAACTCGCACTTGCTGTACTTGGCATAAAGCTGATGTTGTCGAAGAGTTTCCAGGACAATTCGTAGATGTTCTGCATGTTCTTTCCGACTCTTAGAATACACCAGGATGTCGTCGATGAAGATGACAACAAACCTGTCTAAATACTCCCGGAAAACTTGGTTCATTAGGTTCATGAATATTGCTGGTGCATTGGTCACTCCAAATGGCATCACTAGAAATACTTTGTCACGACCCGAAATTACGGAACATGACCGGCACTTAAGTTACGAACGTCTCAAGACGTCCGTAAAATAAGTAAGCCGAAGCCCAGAAATACAAACCAAGAGAAGTAGTAGAGAATAGGAAAAACCATACCAAATCAACCTGTATGCATCATAATATACAACGCCTAAAGGCGAGGATCACAACAGAAATGAAACTCAACCAGCAAGAACCCATGGAAATATAACACGCGACTCTAAGGTCGAAAGAATAAACATCACTGGTCTCTATCTCAAATAAGTACATGTTTTGGTTGATGGAACTTCTAGACACAACTGAATATAATATACAATGTATAATGATGGGTACGATACAAATAACCCACCTACTAGCAAGTCACCTGAAATAAGCTGTGCCCGCAAAGCCGTAATGAAATCCATACGGCAACACCTGCAAGAAACTGGGGCACAACGGGGGTGAGTTGCCAACTCGTGAGTAGAAAAAGATCTACGAACAGAAAATCGCATGTATGACGCAACCTAGGTCATACGATCATAATATATATAATCCTCAAATATATAACCAGTAATCTCTAACCATGGCTAACGTAAATATCTAACCCAAGTGTAATCCCATATGTCCATGTCAGTGCATCAGGTAACAATGTATCATATAGACGATGTATGAATGCATGTAACAGAATGCATGTACTGAAGAAAACTGCTTTCATAAATTGTGAGATTTCTGTACTTTTAAAATGAGGTATCATAAATGAAATCAGCATAAACAGTGCCTAGCATCGGCACAAAACATAAGTCTCAGTATCTCGATACCTCTGTATCACAATCTCTGTACCTCAATATCTCGAAATCTCAATGTCTCAATCATAAAAACTAGGGCGCCGTCAGTCCAGATCGGCCCCTACCATCCATCTCATGACTACGACGGTATCCTCCGGATATCCGACGTGTCGGGTAATATCACCGGTAGGTAGTGCTCCCCTGCACAGGCTCAACGCCATCATCTGCGATCTTCTTGCCCCGGGGTACCGCACCGGGTCCACCATGTACCCGCAATCGGTCTCATCCGCCTCCTCGATTCGGGTTTCACATGTCACTCTCAGCACCGAGAAAACACATGGTGAACGCACTGAAATATCATATCAAGGGTAACCGGGTTTTTAAAACATTTACATAATCTCATTGAAATACCCACGGTTCCCAAATCCAGAAATAACATAGAAACAGCATATCTCAATGCGTATAATCAGGAAGCATGATGTATGTGACATATAAATGGAATGCAAGTGTAACTGTATGTCCTGCAACATGGAATAATAGTATGCACATACAAGGGTCATATCCTGATGCAATAATACTACTGTGTAGTGACATGGCAATTACCGATGAAGATGTGTGTGAACTGGCAAGTAAGTGTATGTGGAACATACGCATCATCGGTAATGGTGTTGGTGTCCTAACAGCATGATATCAATAATAGAATATGAATCATAACAGTATGTGATGCAGAGCAACAATAATAATATGCGGGAGCTGAAATACTGAACACCATGATCGCTAAACTGCATCTAATGTCATAAAGGTCATGTAGCTACACTACTACAAGGCTGAGCTAAAGCTAGTAGTAGGTAAGGGAAACTGCCTAACCTCTGAGTCGATACATATATATATATATACATATATATAGTCGGTGATCCCGCCTCGATCATATCACATCCGATACTGTGTCCCTATAATCGGTTATTCCCAAGTCAAATAGGCGGATCAAACATCAAAATATAGCTCGTACGTAAATCCGTCGTACGGCCTCCCAAATTTGGGTACGGGTCAATATCACATTTGTCATATCATTCATCGAGTACTTTCTTTATCAATTATCATCATCTGGGTACTAACTTATGATAGTAAAATTCATGATTTAGATACACCTTGATGCCTTAACGGATTTTTGGGATAATGATGCCATAGGAATAGTGACATAAATATGTAAATGATCGACATGTGATTATGATACGAGATATGATATGATATGACAGGATATTTATAATAGGCCGCCTTGGGCGGGGTATACTCCTTGAGATGATATGTGCTGATGATATCGATTTATACGGGATTGTCGATCAGTAGTTAGATCTTGATTATAGTGATGATGTTGGAATTGTACTAAACATAGGTTAGTACCCAGATGATGATAATTGATAAAGAAAATACTCGATGAATGATATGAAAAATGTGATATTGACCCGTACCCAGATTTGGGAGGCCGTACGACGGATTTATGTACGAGCTATATTTTGATGTTTGATCCGCCTATTTGACTTGGGAATAACCGATTATAGGGACACAGTATCGGATGTGATATGATCGAGGCGGGATCACCGACTATATATATGTATATATATATGTATCGACTCAGAGGTTAGGCAGTTTCCCTTACCTACTACTAGCTTTAGCTCAGCCTTGTAGTAGTGTAGCTACATGACCTTTATGACATTAGATGCAGTTTAGCGATCATGGTGTTCAGTATTTCAGCTCCCGCATATTATTATTGTTGCTCTGCATCACATACTGTTATGATTCATATTCTATTATTGATATCATGCTGTTAGGACACCAACACCATTACCGATGATGCGTATGTTCCACATACACTTACTTGCCAGTTCACACACATCTTTATCGGTAATTGCCATGTCACTACACAGTAGTATTATTGCATCAGGATATGACCCTTGTATGTGCATACTATTATTCCATGTTGCAGGACATACAGTTACACTTGCATTCCATTTATATGTCACATACATCATGCTTCCTGATTATACGCATTGAGATATGCTGTTTCTATGTTATTTCTGGATTTGGGAACCGTGGGTATTTCAATGAGATTATGTAAATGTTTTAAAAACCCGGTTACCCTTGATATGATATTTCAGTGCGTTCACCATGTGTTTTCTCGGTGCTGAGAGTGACATGTGAAACCCGAATCGAGGAGGCGGATGAGACCGATTGCGGGTACATGGTGGACCCGGTGCGGTACCCCGGGGCAAGAAGATCGCAGATGATGGCGTTGAGCCTGTGCAGGGGAGCACTACCTACCGGTGATATTACCCGACACGTCGGATATCCGGAGGATACCGTCGTAGTCATGAGATGGATGGTAGGGGCCGATCTGGACTGACGGCGCCCTAGTTTTTATGATTGAGACATTGAGATTTCGAGATATTGAGGTACAGAGATTGTGATACAGAGGTATCGAGATACTGAGACTTATGTTTTGTGCCGATGCTAGGCACTGTTTATGCTGATTTCATTTATGATACCTCATTTTAAAAGTACAGAAATCTCACAATTTATGAAAGCAGTTTTCTTCAGTACATGCATTCTGTTACATGCATTCATACATCGTCTATATGATACATTGTTACCTGATGCACTGACATGGACATATGGGATTACACTTGGGTTAGATATTTACGTTAGCCATGGTTAGAGATTACTGGTTATATATTTGAGGATTATATATATTATGATCGTATGACCTAGGTTGCGTCATACATGCGATTTTCTGTTCGTAGATCTTTTTCTACTCACGAGTTGGCAACTCATCCCCGTTGTGCCCCAGTTTCTTGCAGGTGTTGCCGTATGGATTTCATTACGGCTTTGCGGGCACAGCTTATTTCAGGTGACTTGCTAGTAGGTGGGTTATTTGTATCGTACCCATCATTATACATTGTATATTATATTCAGTTGTGTCTAGAAGTTCCATCAACCAAAACATGTACTTATTTGAGATAGAGACCAGTGATGTTTATTCTTTCGACCTTAGAGTCGCGTGTTATATTTCCATGGGTTCTTGCTGGTTGAGTTTCATTTCTGTTGTGATCCTCGCCTTTAGGCGTTGTATATTATGATGCATACAGGTTGATTTGGTATGGTTTTTCCTATTCTCTACTACTTCTCTTGGTTTGTATTTCTGGGCTTCGGCTTACTTATTTTACGGACGCCTTGAGACGTTCGTAACTTAAGTGCCGGTCATGTTCCGTAATTTCGGGTCGTGACAAAGTTGGTATCAGAGCGTTAGGTTTTACCTTCGGAGTATAGGATGACCCTTGGTTGATGGAATAGGTAACTAAAGTAGAGTGACGTACCGTGGTATGTCCACGGCATATTTACGATGCGCCACTCCACTTAAGAAGCCTTAGGATGTACATTTCTTTGTTCAGTATCATATTCCTTCCTGATCTAGCCTCATCGGTACCAGTTTTGGTTTTCCTGCCACGATTACGGGCAGGGAGAGCTACGGCTAGAGTTGCGGTCAGCATGAGCTCGTCACGAACGAGGACTGACCAGGGCGTGATTCTGGCGACACACGATTGTAGAGATGTGTCTTTTGATTGTGCTTTGTGCCACGAGCGATGGATGGATCGTTGTATGAGATTACTCGGACGTACAGATCAGCACCAGAGGATTGAGCCACTGACAGAGGCCAGCCAGATTTTGATGACCGTTGATGTATTGCTCATTCATGATGATTGAGGCACGGCTCAGCGTGCAGACGAGCAAGCTAGTTTTGCTGCAAACGACAGGATATCGCCCGGATGTTGAAGCTATTGCAGTACGAGTGGTACTAAGAGATGATAGAAGATCGCTAGTCCCCGAGGGTGAATGACTAGGACATGTGGATCATTCGCTACCCCGATGCGAGATCATCAGATAGATTGATTCCAGCTAGAGACGACTTCACGCGGAGATGTTGAGAGTCGACAGAGACGATCGAATGATAGTAACCTATTATTTCAAGTTTAAAGTATTCGAAAAGACATGCAGGCAATTCTATGGACCCTCTAGAAGAATGAAACCCTAACTCGACATAATGACCGTGTGAAAGCCTTTTGATCTTAGGGTTTGCGGCAGTTCTGCGACGCCATTAGTGAGGCTTGGGTTTGCCCTTCTACGGCTGGACCACCGATACTGGGGTATGTACTCGATACTATTATACTGTACCCAAGATGTTGAGCTCTTGGGGGATTATGAGGTTTTGACTCGATCGAATGGTTCGAGTTAATTCGGATGCTAATCGGTGAAATGCATTTCTTGGGAGACTCCAGATACGATGATATCCGTTGGAGTTCAGTCCATGTAGCCACGACGAGACGAGTCCGAAGCAGTCGACATTAGAGAAAAGTGGAGTAAGAGTTTCGTACAAGATCTGGATATGATGATGTTCCACTCCACCGACATCAGAGATGCGATGCGCATGCCGAGGCAGAGTACTGGATATACCTTCTAGAAGGAGTCATGATGAGTATGCAGCC
Organism: Agapanthus africanus; assembly: GCA_030015575.1. NCBI lineage: Eukaryota > Viridiplantae > Streptophyta > Magnoliopsida > Asparagales > Amaryllidaceae > Agapanthus > Agapanthus africanus. Next base: position 749,890,895 of record JASDDO010000022.1, on the reverse strand, counting down.
GTTCCGGAATAAGAAGCAGATATAGTAAAGGACGATGACTTCCGGACAGTTGGCAGAGATGAGACTGGAAGAGACCTTGAGTAGGATTCCTTCCAGGACACTGCTGCAATGATACTTGCACCCAGGATCAGACGTGTCACGTACATTCAGAGAGCCAGAGGCTGACGCCAGTGACATGTTGCTTTACAAATGGTCGTGAGGATTGACCGAGAAATGACCAGAGAAGTGCCAGAACGGAATCGACCCCGTTAGTACACCTGACAAGGCCGATGAGCCGATGGATTGTGAGATTTGGTAATCCACAGAGAAGACTTGGACCCAGAAATGGTCATGTTATGCACACCAGCAGGCCAGATTTCAGAATCATCGACGAGATATGCTACAAGTAACCACGACAGTTGGCCAGAGATTCGTAGAGGATGTGCTTGAGCGGAGCTATTCCGCCATACTTGATTTCGATGTTTTGGGTAATTTATTCGCATGATTTGATTTTGATGATTGAGGATTTAAGATTGTGGCACAGTTGTTGCACTTGATATCGTTTTCGAGCCTTGGTTTCACATGTTTGTGATTTTATGGGGCTCAGACATTTGAGTTGATTTTGTGCGTATGCATGCACACGATTTGGTTCCTGCACTCTGTATAGTTTACATATGCTTGCAGTGCAGTGACATAATTTTGTGCACTTGGATGCACTGGACTTCTATTTCGATGGTGATGCTCGATATTTGTTTCGTGCATGATAGATGCACCGGATTTGGATTTTTAGCACATGTTGGGCGCATGTTATGAGATGCGATTTGGTGCACACCAGATGCACTAAACCGAGATTCTTCGTGCATGTCAGATGCACCTGTTTGTTCTGTCAGACACACGCGTTGCCTTGACAGATGTTTCGTGCACACCCGATGCACTTAGATATTGTTTCTGTGCGCATGTATGGCACATTCATGGATTTGGTTTCCGTGCGCACCGGACGCACAGGATTTTTTTTATGCACATTTTTGGAATTGATTTCTATGGAGCAGTACGTTTATATGATATTGCGATTGATTTTTGTACTGAGCAGGACTGGTCAGATGACAGTGCCTGGGTATATTTTGCATGCATTGATAGATTTCAAAGGGATTCCAAAAGCAAGCTATAGTTTCATTATTTACATACGTGTCTGATATGACACGAAACGTTTAAAACAGGGAACCCTTCTAAATTGTTTTCAAAACGGCGGATCGTGCATATTAAACAAAAGATATATACGTATATGGTTATTTTCTTATAAGAGACGTCCGCCACTGTGCAGTGTTATGCGCATTGCACATCGACTTTAAGGAATTTGGCATGCATTCCATTCAGATATTTACATGTAAAATTCCGATTTCTAGCATATCGGTTTTGCTTTGGATTTGGCATTCGTGTTTTCATCTTGACTCCGATGATTGCGAGACGCTTGACGGAGTTTTGACTTCGAGTTATCTGTTTGTTACTCATACGCATGTATTGCGCTACGATGCCTTTTATATATCGATAATTTCGGAGCCCCATTGGTTTGGACATTTTATTGAAATGTTTTTAGAATTGGGAGGTTTAAATTTAAATTCGGGGACCGAATTTCTTTAAGGGTGGAAGACTGTAACATTTCAAAAAAATAAAATATTATTTTTGGGAATTTTCAAAATTTTAAATTATATTTTAATAGTCGGTGTAATTAAATACCGATAAATGGTGAAAATTCCGGAGAAAATTTTAGAAAATCTAAAATAGGGTATTTTGTGGAAGTATGTCATTTTTAAGCTTGTATGGTTACGTATATGTTATTTTAGTTTAAATCGCGATTGACAATTGCTAAGTGGATATTTGGCTTTTTGTGCAAAAATGTTGCACATGACATTTTCTACACCTGTTTCTTGTTTTGGTCATGGTAGCCTAGGGTTGGACCATGTTTAGGTGACCATGGTGGGTTGAACCATTTGATTAGAGCTGGGGCTATGTCGACTGTGTAGGGAAAAGTAAGCCATGGTGGCTTGGTGTCTTGTGAGCATTGTTTTGGAGAAAGAGAGAGGTGGTTAGGATGTGCCATGATCCATTCCATATCATTATTCCTTGTGTTCTTTACCCCCTCTCACACAGCAGCCCCAAATTCTCCAAATTCAGCCCCATAGCAACACATCAGCTGCTACATCAGCCAACATCAGCAGCTGAAACAATAATTCAGCCACCCTACGAGCAGCTCACATCATCTACACCAGCCCCTAACACATTTCAGCCCCCCATTGCTGACCAAAACACCCACTTCAGCCATCAACTTCTGACCAACACACACCCTCATCAATAATTAGCAGCCCCTAGCTGATCTACAATCTCCCATCATCATTTTTCAGCCCCCAATGGCTGACTTTTGCTACCAATCAGCCCAAATTCTGCCTAACTTCATCCACCAGAACAGCCCCCTACACCTACACCCCAAACCCCTCACACCAGCAGCTGAAACCATGCACTTCAGCCCATGGTATCGACAAAGCAGCAGCCCCATTTATCACCATATCAGCCTCCATATCAGCTCATCTATATGCTGAAACGATACTTCAGCCCATATACACCATCAGCAGCAACAAAAACATCAGCCTCCTTCAACAACTCCACACCCTCAAAGCATACCACAACCTCATACTTCACAACACCCTACATTATCATCATCAACAACAACAACAGCCATTTCCATAGCAACAGCAACAAACAGCAACCAAAGAAAAGTTCAAGCAGCAGCAGCACCTGCATGCAGAAACATCATGTCCTGGAGCAAATGGAGAAGCTCCCCAGCAGCAACAACCCTTCCACCTTATCTTCCTTCCCTTCTCCTTCCTCCTAGGACCCCCTCGAGGTATAATCTCGCAATCCAAACTCTTTTCTTGCCAAGTTATAGTTGTTTAGCGGAAATATCGTGTTACTACGTGAATTAGTGCTAGTTTAGGAAATTTGAGCGAGACTTGACAAAGTATTGGTTTGGAATGTTGGTATAACCTTATTAGGAGTTGTTGATATCAGTTAAGCATAGATCTAACCCAGATTGGACACATTTCAAACATGGAACCCAAAACAGAACTTTTCATGTCGGTTTGTGAGGATATATGGCGTGCAGGTGAATCTGGAGTGATCCGGGGTCATTACGGGGAAATTAAACAATACTAGAGGCTTAGATAGACCACCAGGAGACCACCCTAAGCAGACGAGAGCCCAAATCACATGTAGGGCCGGCCTCGCCGGTTTTTGGGGGGGTGTCGCCGGCCCCCCTGTTAAGTTAGGTGCCTAATTTGCTTCGGTAGGTCATATATACCCTGTACATCACCCCAGAGTTGTTTATTTGACTTGTTTTGACTTGAACAGAAATCTGGGACCACTTTTCTGGGTTGCTGCCATGTTTTTGATGTTGTTTATAGATTTAAGTTTTGTTATATGGTGATTCGTTTCTGTCGGGTGGCGTTTGGACGTCAACGACAGTGGATTTTGGCAGTGTTTGCACACAAGGTCACAGGTTTTTACCTATGGGCGTAGTGTGCACCATTTTGGTTTTCGATGTGATTTTTATGAGTTTTAGCATGTGATATCCTTGTAGGTACTCACGTGACGTCGAGGCGTTGGAGATGCAAATGGCGACATCGACACCGGCACGCTTAAAGAAAAGTGAGTAGATTTATATCTACGGGAAGAAGTCGGGTGGATGGCGTATAGCACCCCCGCAGTCCGTGGTGATGTATACGGATGCGTATACACACCTACAATTATTATTATATGTTGTTCGGGAAATTATTGATGATTTAAGATGAATATTGGTATATTGGATTGGTGAAAAGTTACGAAACCATAGGGTAGTGGGTGCACTACACATACATGCACACATATACATATTTGCATACATCCTCACTTCATATATTCTTATGGGATTCGTTATGGACATGTGTTCACTTGGATATGAGGCTATGTGTTTATTAAGGATTTGAGGATGATACATGGGATTGATATGAGTCGATGAGTTGATCTGAGATTATGATATCGGCGATATGACCTGTACTTGGCATAAACACATAGCCAAAATATATAATATAATATAATATATAATATAATATATAGGGTAGAAAATATATAATATAATATAATATATATTATAATAATAATATATAATACAATATAATATATATTTTTGTTAACGTTTATGAACAGTGCATGAATAGTGCATGAATAGTGTAATTAATATAATAATATATAAACTTGGTTTTTAAGCTAAAACAAAAGTATTCCGAAAAATTCCCGGATTGTGTCTAAAAATTTAGTTTTAAAATATAAACAATATACGGACGAGTTAAAATCATAATCTGATGTCCGGTTGATAAAAATGTATACCCCCAAGAACGGATGCACGTAAAATGCACAAAGCGATCCAGACAAGTCCGTTTCAATAGACGGAAAGAGAACTTGATGTACTAATGGAACCACATGGTCAGGGGTATGATACATGTCATGCTAGGTATTTTTAAAATATATTATTTGATTATATATTTTTTTATTATTAAAATAATGTAGATGCCCAATATATGATACGGGTAAACAGGATATAGAACAAGAAAGTGCACGGATTCTTATAACTAGCCGGGATAAATTATAAACAGGAATCAAGATGGGTTTCCAGTAAGCGGGTCGGGTCGGATGCAAATATAGATACCAATTACACTATTCACATGCATAACAACAATAAATCAAGAAATAGCCATCCAATATATTAATTAATCAAATAAGGCATGGTATAACGAACTAGGGTGTTACATTATACCCAACTACAAAAGAATTTCGTCCTCGAAATTCCCAAAATAAGAAAAGACAACTAAACATGAATCTACGAGAAGAGGTGTGGAAACTTCTGTCGAATCTCGTCTTCTCGTTCCCAAGTCAATTCTCCATGCGAGCGATTCCCCCATGAAACTAGTACGAGAGGGATAACCCTTTTCTTGAGGACTTTTTCTCTTCGATCAACAATCGACATCGGTCGTTCTTCATAGGTCAAGTCTTCCCTTACTCTCAGCTCCGAATGATCTAGTACGCGTGTTTCATCTCGAACATACTTACGAAGTTAAGATACATGAAACACGTCATGAACACTCGCCAAAGATGGTGGTAAACCCAATCGATAAGCTACTTCTCCAATGCGCTCAATAATATCGAAAGGCCCCACGAATCGAGGGCTGAGCTTGCCTCGACTCCCAAAACGAATCACTCCTCGAGTCGGTGATATCTTCAAGAATACGAGATCACCAATGGCGAACTCTAGAGGTCTTCTCGATGTATCAGCCCAACTCTTCTGTCGATCTTGTGCTGCCTTCATGTGCTTCCGGATCGTATTAACATTCTTCACGGTTTGCACAATAAGATCTGGTCCCAATAACCTTCGCTCTCCGACATCGTCCCAGCAAACAGGTGAAAGACACTTGCGACCATATAACGCTTCGAATGGAGCCATCTGTATAGTCGCCTGAAAGCTATTATTATACGAAAACTCCACCAAGTGTAGATGATCCTCCCACGAACCCTTGAAGTCCAACATGCAAGCTCGCAACATATCTTCAAGAGTTTGGATCGTTCTTTCTGATTGGCCATCTGTCTGGGGATGATAAGTAGTGCTGAATTTCAATCGGGTTCCCAAACTTTCCTGTAAGCTTCTCCAGAAGTGCGATAAAAATCGGGTATCACGGTCGGAAACGATGCTCACAGGTACTCGATGCAATCTCACAATCTCCTGTATGTACCGTTCTGCTAACGCTTCCGTCGACTGACCAACTCGAAACGGAATGAAATGAGCTGCCTTGGTCAATCGATCAACAATTACCCAAACTGCATTATTGCCTTTTGGACTCCGCGGTAAAGCTGTCACGAAATCCATGGTTATATGTTCCCACTTCCATTGAGGAATCGGAAGTGGTTGCAATAAACCGGCTACCCTTTGATGTTCAGCCTTAACTTGCTGACATACCTAACACTTTACTACAAAGCGGGCGATCTCCCTTTTCATGCCTTCCCACCAGAAATGCGGTCGTAGATCACGGTACATTTTCGTGCCTCCTGGATGTACGGAATATGCTGAACTGTGCGCCTCCTTCATAACTTCTTCGCGAATGTCTCCTTTAGGCACACACAAACGGCTACCATATCGCAACGAACCATCTTCATGAATCAACAAGTCCGTCCGAAGTCCCGCTTCAACTTGCTCTCGAAACTTCTGAAATCTTGGATCCTGTGATTGCGCTGCCTTAATATTATCGATCAATGACGACTGTACTTGTAGCTGCATCAATTGTCTCGAAGAGTGCGGTAGCAGGATCTCCAACTCAAATCTCCGAAAATCATCGATAAGCTCTTTCTGTGCGGTCAACATCCGAATTGCTGGCAATCGGCTAAGCGCATCCGGCACTACATTAACTTTCCCCGGATGGTATTTTAGATCAAGATCATAGTCAGCCATCAGCTCCAACCACCTACGCTGCCTCATGTTGAGCTCTTTCTGTGTGAACACATACTTTAGGCTTTTGTTATCGGTGAATACTTCTACCCTTTCTCCCAACAAGTAGTGTCTCCAAATTTTCAGAGCGAATATTACAGCTGCTAGCTCCAAGTCGTGAGTTGGGTAATTCTTCTCATGGGTATTCAATTGTCTCGATGCGTATGCTATGACCTTCCCATGCTGCATAAGAACACACCCTAAACCTTTCCCAGATGCGTCACTGTGAATAACCAATCCTCCGGAACCATCTGGTACGGTCAGAATAGGAGCGGTTATCAAGTTTTGCTTCAACGCCTCAAAAGCTGACGCACAACTATCCGTCCATACGAATGGTACCTCCTTCCGTGTAAGCTTGGTCAAAGGCTCAGCTAACCGAGAAAAATTCTCTACGAACCTTCTGTAGTACCCGGCCAGTCCAAGAAAACTTCTGATCTCTGCTACGTTCTTCGGAATCGGCCAATCTTGAACTGCTACAATCTTTTCAGGATCAACAGCAATTCCATCTCCGGATATGACATGCCCCAAAAACTTCACTTCTTCGAGCCAAAATTCGCACTTGCTCATCTTTGCATACAATTTTTCTTGCCTCAACGTTTGCAGTGCGATCTTCAAGTGTTCGGCATGCTCTTCCTGGCTCCTTGAATACACCAGAATATCATCGATAAACACCACTATAAACTGGTCCAAGACTGGTGAAAATATTCGGTTCATCAAGTCCATAAATATCGCTGCTGCATTCGTGACTCCGAATGGCATCACTAAATACTCGTAATGCCCATATCGAGTTCGGAACACAGTCTTGCAAATATCCTCTGATTTAACTCGAACTTGATGATAACCGGATCGCAAATCCAGCTTCGAGAATACCCTCGCGCCACTGAGTTGCTCGAATAACTCGTTAATGCGAGGGATTGGGTACTTGTTCTTAATAGTCACCCGGTTTAATTCTCGATAATCGATGCACATCCTCCTTGTGCCATCTTTCTTCTTGACTAGAAGAACTGGAGCTCCCCAAGGTGAATTGCTGCTGCGAATCCAACCCTTCTCTAACAATTCAGTAACCTGCTTCTTTACTTCTTCCAACTCCATTGGTGCCATCGGATAGTACGCCTTTGAGATTGGCGCTGCACCAGGAACAAGATCAATCGCGAACTCTACATCTCGTTTTGGCGGTAAACCCGAGATGTCTTCGAATACGTCCATGAACTCTCAAACTACAACTGGCGCTTCCTCCTTATCAACTTCCATCGACGAAAGCACGGCGCCTGTCGGCCTAGCCCTAAACTCGACTGGTCCAACAGAACTGCTGCCTCCAGCAAATACAAACTCCGGATGTCCGGGAATCTGGAAAATCACTTTCTTTGCCCTACAATCAATGTGAGCATGAAAAGTGCCGAGAAAATCCATTCCCAAGACAACATCGTAATTGCCAGTATCGATCACTAAGAAATCCGCGAATAATTCTCGTCCGCAAATAACAACAGAACAATTTTTGCGCTCACTACTAGATATGATTTTCCCGTTCCCAGTGTGTATGTCCCAACAACAAGACTGGGTCGTGCAAGAAATTGAATGTGTAACAATAAACTTGGACGACATAAAACAATGGGATGCACCAGAATCGAATAATGCTAATGCGGGAAAATCATGAACAAGCAAGATACCTGAAACAACTTCCTCTGATGCCTTGGCCTCTTCGGCCGTCAGAGTAAAGGCTCGAGCTTGATTTGGCCCTTGTGTTATCTGTTTCTGCCCCTGAATTGGCCTCTGTGGTGGTTTCTGAGCATCTTCTTTCAAACGTAGCTTAGACGGACAAGCATTGACAGTATGGTTAGCTGATCCGCAAACCAAACAGAGTCCAAGCATCCTTCTGCAATCTCTCTTTAGGTGTCCGGGCAGGTGGCAAAAGTCATAAATTACGCTCCTTCTCTGATCAGCTACGCCGGGCTTCTTCATCGGTACCACGCCACGTTTGTCCACCGGTATACCTCTGCGTATAGGAGCTTGGTTTGGCGTAAACGTCGGCTTCCGTACTACTACGGCTTACTGTTGCGTACCCCCAGTCTTCATAGATAGGCTCTGCTGCTCTCGGGCTGCCTTAAGAACTTAAGGAAAAGTGGTCAGTCCCAGAGATATGATGTGCCTCTGGATTTCTACGTCCAAACTGCGCATGAACCTTCGTGCCCTATCGGTATCTTTGGCAACCAAAGGTCCTGCGAATCGGCTGAGCCTTGTCCACTCAGCCGCATGCGCATCCACGGATCCGCCATTCTGCTTCAGACTTATGAACTTTTCTTCCATCTCTTCCCGTGCAGTCTGCGGAAAGAACTTTTCCAAGAAACTCTGCGAGAAAGTTGTCCAACTGATCGGTTTGAGCAAACGGGTCTCTTCCACGAGCCACCACTCACGGGCATAATCCACCAATTGGATGCGTACCACATCCACCCTCTTATCATCCGGAATCTGCGCAGCGACGAGCAGATTCTCCGTATCGACTAGCCATTGTTCTGCTGGCAATGGCTCCTCCAAACCAGTGAAAGTGGACGGACCAAGTCTTCTGAAATCCGCCACGGTACCTACACGCTGTGCTGGTTTGGCTGCAACTGCGTCTACGGACTGCTGGACTGTCCGCAGACCCTCCTGAAAAGCTTCGGCTTGCCGCTGATTCAGCTTGGTTTGCCGCTTTTATTTTTCTAGCATTCCACGAATAACTCCAAGTAATGCGGCGTTATCAACGCGCCTCTGGTACGTTCGCAGATCTTCATCCGCCATGATTCTGAAGCCCAGATACGGGAGAAGATTAGCACGATAAACAGGATTCAAGAAACAGGATAGTTATAGATTCAAGAATATCAATGTGGCAGGACATGTTCCTAATTACGAGTATTCTGATTCGTGTATTGGGTCCAATACCCAACTACAAAAGAATCAAACTCGATTAACCTATAACCTATGGCTCTGATACCAAACAAACCCTGTCACGCCCCGCTTCCCAGAGTGCGCTACGATCGGCACGTGACAGAGCCAACCATGCTACCTGTGGTTAGGAAACATCCCTCCACAGTCACATTGCGGCTGTCTATATGATATCATGAACGGTAAAATAAAATAAACTATCTAGTACATGTCCATATACCAGAATAAACGAGTCAATACATAATATGCGGAAGCAATAGATCCAATAAACAATAACATCTGGAAATACATCCCAAATACGGGCTCACAACAGGAAATGAAAGTACTGAAAAAAAACTAAAATAAACTAAACACTAACAAGATCCTCACTGCTCGGCCTGGCAGCTGAAATACTCCTGATCAACCTGTGATAGAGATAAAGGATCTGGGCCATGCAAAACCCAGACGTCAGTGCGTCATAATATCAAATAACAGAATATAATCAGGAGGTAACAAGATATACATGCATGAGTATGAACAATAATATGGGTATAACAAGTAACACGGATATGGAACAGTGAAGAGTATAAGTATATGTGACGTGCAATGAGTAATCTGAACTAAACTACCGGGTTATCTATTCTACAGTTTGTGAAATCAATTTAATGGAATCGTCAATGTAACTCAATAGTATCCCGTGCGTGCCCGGGACTACGGTCCAGATTCTCGGGCTGAAACCGAGACATGCCGCTAGGCATTAAACAGGAATATGTACAGATGAATGATGTCAGCAGCATCATCCCGGGGCTGGCCTAGCCCATAAAACTGATCAGTATAAGTGTCGAACTGTTGAGTTACAAGTCAGGTTTCATTATTGATTTCCCCTTACCCCCAAGGTTATATGTTTAAGTCAGGTATTGATAAATCTGGAGTTAATGCCAATACAGGATCAAGCAGGTACATGTTTTGTCTGAATAGACAACATGATATATCCGTCGGGACAGCAAGTCAGGATTGTCGGCATTAGAAACAATATCAGGTATCAAGTCAAATAGTGGTGTATCAGGTCATGTCAGGTAATACACAGGTAACAAATGGGTAATCGTAATCAACTGTAGTAAGTATGGTATATGAATCTAGCAGTAACATGAAGCAATCAGGTTCAGGTATGCAATTAAATATGTAATATACAGCACGAATATGACCGGGTGTCATAAAGCGGTAAACATGGATGCAAAAATCGGTGTCACGTGCATGTTATTTAAAGTCATGAATAGCATGGTTGCTAATATATGATTACCGAACCGAAATAGTATTGATTAGTAACTTTATAACATTATTATATAATATTAATGTGATATATTATATTCAACATATTTTGGCCTTAATATCAATCCATAATAATACCAAACTGATATATTATACTGTAATATCACATGCACCAGTAGACTACAATTATATATATATATATATATATATTATTAATTAATTATTTATAAAATTCGTATCCTCTCTCCCTCTCTCTTCCACGCTCTCTCCCTCACCAACCCACTCTCTTTACGGCTCACCCACTCCCACTCTCTCTTTCTTTCTTTCTTCCTTTCACACTCCACTCCAATCCCCCACGTCTCTCTCTCTCCTCTATATATATTCATTAACCCCCCACGATATTCTGTCACCTCCTCTAACAACCGTCTCTCTCTCTCTATCTCAATTTTAATATATTAATTACAACCCCATTCTCTCTCCATTCTTTCATCCCTCTCTTTCTATGCTCTGTCCCTCATTCTCCTTTATATTATATATACACACATCATTTTAATAACCCAATCCCTACGTCCCCTCATCTTCTTCTCATATTTTTCATTCTTTCCTGCCTCGCTTGAGCACGAACCCACGCCCGAGCCGTCACCCTCGCCACCGTACGCATCCGTCGTGCGATCCGTTCAGGCAAGTTTATCTTGCTACATGCTATGCAGTTATATTTACATCCATATGAAATAAATAAATAAATAAATAAATAAATATATATATATATATATATAATTGTAGTCTACTGGTGCATGTGATATTACAGTATAATATATCAGTTTGGTATTATTATGGATTGATATTAAGGCCAAAATATGTTGAATATAATATATCACATTAATATTATATAATAATGTTATAAAGTTACTAATCAATACTATTTCGGTTCGGTAATCATATATTAGCAACCATGCTATTCATGACTTTAAATAACATGCACGTGACACCGATTTTTGCATCCATGTTACCGCTTTATGACACCCGGTCATATTCGTGCTGTATATTACATATTTAATTGCATACCTGAACCTGATTGCTTCATGTTACTGCTAGATTCATATACCATACTTACTACAGTTGATTACGATTACCCATTTGTTACCTGTGCATTACCTGACATGACCTGATACACCACTATTTGACTTGATACCTGATATTGTTTCTAATGCCGACAATCCTGACTTGCTGTCCCGACGGATATATCATGTTGTCTATTCAGACAAAACATATACCTGCTTGATCCTGTATTGGCATTAACTCCAGATTTATCAATACCTGACTTAAACATATAACCTTGGGGGTAAGGGGAAATCAATAATGAAACCTGACTTGTAACTCAACAGTTCGACACTTATACTGATCAGTTTTATGGGCTAGGCCAGCCCCGGGATGATGCTGCTGACATCATTCATCTGTACATATTCCTGTTTAATGCCTAGCGGCATGTCTCGGTTTCAGCCCGAGAATCTGGACCGTAGTCCCGGGCACGCACGGGATACTATTGAGTTACATTGACGATTCCATTAAATTGATTTCACAAACTGTAGAATAGATAACCCGGTAGTTTAGTTCAGATTACTCATTGCACGTCACATATACTTATACTCTTCACTGTTCCATATCCGTGTTACTTGTTATACCTATATTATTGTTCATACTCATGCATGTATATCTTGTTACCTCCTGATTATATTCTATTATTTGATATTATGACGCACTGACGTCTGGGTTTTGCATGGCCCAGATCCTTTATCTCTATCACAGGTTGATCAGGAGTATTTCAGCTGCCAGGCCGAGCAGTGAGGATCTTGTTAGTGTTTAGTTTATTTTAGTTTTTTTTTCAGTACTTTCATTTCCTGTTGTGAGCCCGTATTTGGGATGTATTTCCAGATGTTATTGTTTATTGGATCTATTGCTTCCGCATATTATGTATTGACTCGTTTATTCTGGTATATGGACATGTACTAGATAGTTTATTTTATTTTACCGTTCATGATATCATATAGACAGCCGCAATGTGACTGTGGAGGGATGTTTCCTAACCACAGGTAGCATGGTTGGCTCTGTCACGTGCCGATCGTAGCGCACTCTGGGAAGCGGGGCGTGACACGAACCTAATTAATGTAAACCTCGTTTTCCCAGAGGCGTAACCTCGTTGACACCTTTCTAGACACCTACTTGATCGGCTTATTGTAATATGTAAAACTCTCCCAGGAGTAACTCTTACTCACAGCGGGTATCGGGATCCAACTATCTCATACAAGGTATGCAATCTCATTGCAAATTTCAACACTTGAAATTCCCGATAATATTTTGCCCCGAACGATCTATGACCTTGACAAGGTCAACAAACCATAGACCGCAAGTCAAGTTCAACCCGTCATTTCTTGATTGAATGAAACCCACCCGCACGACCCTTGACAAGGTCAAAAAGGCCGCACGACTACCCTAACCCAATCTGCATCATATGCATAAGCAGATAAATACTGGTTAGCTACCGCACACTGCGCCTTGACAAGGTCAACAAACGCAGCACGAATACTAAACAGGATTTATCTGAAATGACGGAGGGCTACGACAGGTTTTTATGAAAACCTATTGCGTAATGAACTTGATATCGTTGTAGGATCGAATGATTTTAAAATGGAGTGTTTTTGAGGCTTTTCTAGTTTTGCTAAAGGAGTCACTCCCGGTGAAGGGATCGTCGGTCCTTTCCTCGTCGAATGAGGTGCGGGATATATAATATATATCACTGTGCAATGCAAAAATACTTAAAAGCAATCAAAAGACAAACCGAGTGTGTAGCATCTGCCAGTTATTGCTAAAGGAGTCACTCCCGGTGAAGGGATCTCGGTCCTTTCCTCATCGAATAAGGTGCAGGATATATCACATATACCTCTGTGCAAAGCAAGAACTGTAGCTACCTGTTTTATTTTGAAATTTGATTCTACAACATCTTAGGTTTCTTTTACTTTCATTAATCACATTAATGAAGTCCCATCATTTAAGTACCTAAACATCACAGATAAATACGACGTACACTTATGCCATCCGCATTCGCCTCGATGTCCCCTCGTGCACCGTTAGGTTAGGTAACTAATGGCAGAGCGGGGCAGGGCTAGCGCGGGTGTAAAACATAAGTAACGCCTATATAATATATCATATATACTATATACAGTATCTATCAAAGAACATCACATGATCACATCACAGATATCGCAGCAGAAGAAACATATGAAATATTGGATATACTAGGACGTCCGTGTTTTCAATACGAGCCAGTATAAAACACGGATTCCACCGTCGCGATGAATAGCCAAACCCACACCCCTAGATCCCTACGAGAGCGGCAAGCAACCCTACCAATTCTGGAGTTAGGAGACCCGGACCCGACTCCTCGAGTTGGTCTCCCACTGGACTCCAGAACCCGGTTACTTGTGCTCCCCTCCTTAGGTCTATCCTAGTGCGGAAAAATAAATAATATACAAAGGGTGACAACTTCCGCAATCTGGAAGTGCCCCAATAAAAGAATATTACATACAAGTTTTTACATGAATGAAAATGAAAAACACTCATCTCACATAAAAAACCCCGGCTATTCAAACACGACGATCCAATATAACATATCCAGCAACACATAACATCACATGTCATCAACGTAAGTAAATATGCGCATCCTAATTGTCGTTGACATATAGCAACGAAACCGGCGATATCACATATTACACTTACGGTCACAGAAAAGAAAGTGTAAAACTACAACAGTTGGAATCCGCAACCACCTCAGACATCGCATGCCTGACCAAATGAATTACTTAGACATCGCATGCCTAACAATTATAAACCCCGCATTTTAGTCCCATTATCGAAAACACTTTTCAATATCAAGTCGGGCAATTCAACAGGATTCCCGACATTCTGATCGAATGCTCGTCGCAAACTTCAATAGACGGCTGCACCCCCGATACCGTCGACGAAGTGCACCAAGGTGGAACACCGCTACCGCGAGCACCCGAACGGATGCTTTCGGCGACGGGGTTCTCCTACAGTCACTTGGTTGGGGCTATGGAGTGAGGCTGTCTATTAAGTTTACCCGGCGAGTATCCGCGTACTCTACGTGATTGCGACGGACTTTTGATCGCATCAAAATTCCGTGGCAACCGATCAAGTGAGACTAAAGTGCTATGTTTATAACATTCATTCAGTTATCTCATAACTATTTGTGAATTCCAATTATTGTATCACATTCCGGATAAATAGAAAATGTTAAACTTTCCGATCGAACAATCGAACACCCAAGTTTTCCCGATACAGCTCAACACATGAAATAAGTCTAACAGCATTCAGTTCGTGCCTCAGTAGCAACGGTCCAGCCGTAGAAGGGTCAAGCCAACGCCTCACATGTGGCACACCGTACTGCCCCAAACCCGAAGGTTCAAAGGGCAGTTCAAGACGGTCACATAATCGAGTTAAGGTTTGTTGTCTTCTAGAGGGTCCATCGCGTTACTTGCACTACTTAGAACGTCGTTAAACTACGGAAAAATCCAACACTTGGAAATTTCCTGACAGGGGAAAAATTGGGTATTTATATCCGGTCGAACTTTTTAACATATTCTAAAAATTTATCCGGAAAGCCACATAGACAAAATTTGATACTCCGATCGAAACACCGAATCCCCAAAACAACCCAGAACATTCAACTCTGGAATAAATTTTAAATATTCCTAGAAAATCCAGAATAATTAAATAGGAATTACTGTGCATAAAAGATGTGATGACGTCACCAGGGGACCGCGGAACCGCAGCAGAAGCTGGGCTTCTGCCGCGGTTCCGCCGCCGTTTAGATGAATCTTTCGCCTGAGTTTGCGCAGTAATTCTTATAATTATTTATTGAATTTTTTAGGCATTTTTAATACACAAAAATCCGCATTTTCGGAAAAAGTCCAGAGAGCATATTCCGGTTTGGGTTTTCGGGTCGTTCGGACTTCAAATTCCGTCTAGACTTCGCCTAAGGCTCTAGCTAGGCTCTGATACCACTGTAGGGTTCCTAGGCACTCTCAAGAGGTCTCACAAGGCATCAACCATGCCAATTTCAAAAAATCTAGGTGCCGAGAAACCCTAATACGGATCGTTGGCTAGAAATCTAGGCGAAAAGTAAACTAGTTAACACTTAACTAAGAGATACGGAAATACAACCTTTGTAGATCCGGTTCTCCACCTCCATACCTCCGCAATGAAGTCTCCTCGCTGTCCATAACAAGTCCCGGGCTCTAGCGTCGGCTTCATCGGAGAATGGACGGGCTAGGTCATCGATGTCCATGCCGAAGATGATCTACGTCGAGGCATCGCTAAATCAAGCTCCGACTTCACCAAGTCAAGAAACTTGTGAAGAAAACACACTCTACTACTTGGCAAGAGGTAGAGGATGAAGAAATAGGAACTGGGTAGACTTTAGTTTTGGATTTCTCACTAGTTTCCATCAATCACCATTGATGGAGCTTGCTTTTCTTCCTTGAAGAAGATGAAGAAGAAGATAATGATCTATTATGATAAGTTAATTAAAAAGAAAAGAAAAAAGGAAACTTATCATAATAGTAACCATGATTAGGTGTAGAGAATAGACCATGGTTAATTGCAAGGGTTAGGGTTAAGCATGAGACAAAATGGTCACAAAGTCAAAGCTTCATGAAGCTTCAAAGAAAGAAACAAAATTTGCAACCATTTCATTTCTAATCTTTTCCAAATAAACAAATAAATAAATGATTAAGAAAAAGAAAACCCTAATCATCAATTTAACCATGGTTTAATCTTTACACTTAACCAAGTTAACATGTATCATCAAAAATGATACAATCATTTGCACAAAAAGTATATCACATATACAACTTGTACAATCAAGTGAGAAAATCCTTTTAAAGTGAACCGATACTACTTAATGCAAAGTAATATATCATATATATAATTATACATTAAATCATTAAATCAACACTTGATTTAACGATCCGGTCATATCGCATATAACCGACTAGTATCATTAGTAACAACTTATCGAATCAACACTTGATCCGATAACCCGGCTATATCGCATATAACCGATCAATGTCACATCGCGAGAATCGAATACAGTATCACATACTGGTATTATTCTCGGTCCCACACATATCTCATATGCGCTCCTATTTCGTTTCGCTTGAGCCAGGAAACCTCTGTGTAGGACTCTAAAGACTCGTCAATACGTCGGCAGCAGATGATGATCATATCAAGCATCCACAAGCCGCAAGCGGTTTGCTAAACGTAACGGCCACCCGGGTATTGAGCGATCTGAAGATCGACGAGCAAGCCCGCTCACACTCCAGTGAATCCAACCAGTAACACTACCGTACAGTCCGGTCTGATCGTCTGATATGTCGCATATCTCGCCTAGGGGTGGTAAATGTCAGACCCCAATAGCTCGATAAGTCGTGTTGATATAAGGTCTATAACAATTCGAGAAACTACTGGTAACACTTACCAGTAATTCTCAGCAACCCTGGCCAGGGATTTCCTGTTATAGCCAATCGAACACTGCGCAACATCAACCCCCTATACCGGGAGAGACGAATCCCCTCCTATCGCTCATTGCCTCCATGTGACTCGGGACTGTACCCAAAAATCACCGTTTTGCACGCCCTCTTGGACGTGGTAAGATGGAAATCAAAGCACAGTGGGAACCACACAAGACTCTATTATGATCTCGGGTCAACAGACTACTCTGTACCAGTGTCACCAGAGAACTGCCATCTGACGTGAGGTATAATACCATCTGGGAGTTCTCGGCGAGTCCGTCCAGTGTACCCAGTCTCCACTGAGCACCCGTATAACATCTCTGATGTCAAACACCAATGGATATGGGATCATCCATCGCCCATCTGTATGGGTCGAGAAGGTACACGCTAGTCTACTCTGGTATATCGATGCCCCGTCTCGATACACCCTCGACTAGGGACTTTGAAGGATGTACTTATGGACTACCATGTCCCCACTAGTATGATCCGCATCATAGACAAGGTAGTCAAGTACAGATCCTAAGGGCTTTACCAACATGTAACAGGAAGACAATCAGTGTACACGTTAAGGTAAAGAGCAACCAGATAGCATACTATCATGTCGAGCAAGAAAGTCCTCCCTATATATGTCCCAGCATCCACTACAATATACATCCTATATACAGTAATGGCCTCTAGGGCATACATATAACTAACAACGCCCCGCAACGGCTCCGCGTATATCGCCAAGGCGAGATATCCGCCTCCTACGATCCGCGTCCCACGCTAACGCATCCCCCCATTAATGGGCACATCCTGCCATTCAAGGCGAAGATAACGCTGGGGCGTAACTGACAGCGATGATCTTATGCCTGCTCGCTCCACGCGACCCCTATATAAACCCCTCTCTCAGACGACTCAGGTAACTCGAACTCATTTCCAATACGTCGCTACTCTGCACCTATACCTCGGCACTAACTTGATCGTCGGAGGGTCCTACGGTGGTCACCCACCCCGGGACTTCTTTGTAGGTAGCTCGGCGTCCAACACCAACCCATTGAGATCCACACTTAACAACTTCCAAAACAAATCTCAGCCGTCAAAGACCGCCATCACAGGATCGACGGAGGACAACATCTGAAGGAGATCCTAAGCTCCATCAGTTGGCTCCGTATGTAGGAACATTTCAGAAACTTCTCCACCCCTAAAGTTGATCTTCCATCCTCGACCCGATGGCAAGCGACAACCGCGACGGTCCGAATACGAACCGCCACAACAGAGGCGGGAGCGGCTCGTATTCCCCTCCCAACGCAATCAACGCCTTATCCGTCCGGATAGACAGGCTCACATCACTGGTGGATGCCCTAGTTCGCGTTCAAGCCGCGAGCCCTACCCACCAAACCGCGGCTCCCCTTCCCCGGGATAACGATGTCCGTAGGAAGACGGATAGGCACGCTCAAGCCCTCGAGCTCACTCACCTTCATCTCGGTGCCACCGAGTGCCGGCGGGCCGACTCCGGCCACCCTGACCCCCATGTGGCAATTGATTCCATGACCCGCTGGACGCCAGACAGCTTCACCCCACGATCCCAGGGAAGACTGGGCCGTCGCTACAATGCCCGCCGCGCGCTCCCCCGACCCTTTCGATGCCAATCACCACGCTGAGGTCGGGTCTTAAGCATAAAGAGTGGTTCCACTCTTTTGCATTAGCGCAACCTAAGACTATGGTCGAAGTAAAAGCCTGGACCGAGCGAGAAATCCAACTCGAGTCTGAGGTAAACTCAAACCTGCCCCAGGTCGACCAGACGGACAGAAAGAAAAGGGACAGGGAGGAGAAAAAGAAGGTCGATCGTCGGAAGTCTTACTCCCCGAGGTTTCAGGAGTGCACTCCCCTAAACATCTCTCAGACCGAGCTGTTGGAGGAAGCTAAGGGTGAGAGGTTCTTCAAGCTCCCGCCGGTCACTCAAAGGGCAGACAAGCGACTCCGCGGCCCATATTGCTCCTTCCACAGGTCGCAGGTTCACCCGACTGAGAACTGCAAACAACACCATGACTACATTGAGGAGTTGATCCACTCAGGCCACCTGGCGAAGTACCTACGAGACAAGTGGCAGGCGGAGCGGGAGCAAAATGACCAAAACCTTCCCGGGGAATTAACGATCGGGCAGATCATAGTCGTTACCTCGGATCCAGCTCGAGAAAGCAAGGGGAACCGCCACATTCTCCTAATCGAGGGTACAAGCAGTATGCCACACAAGAGGTGCAGGATGACATGTTCCAAACCCTGCAAGAAAGGGACAAGAACGGTACGCCGGAAGAATATTCCGGGTCTGCGACCCATGGACGTAGCCGACTTTCTGCGACCGTCCACACCACTCTTGTGCCCGCCTTACAAACAACCGTTGGCTCACCCCTGAGCCCCCCGCACAATTGGCCTCCTCGGCCCTCTCAGCTCGTCTCAGGGCTACCGCAGAACCAAGATACCTCGGCCTCCCGCTCGTCCCCGAGCCTCCCGTCGAGCTCATCTTCATCGTTCTCATCGACCGACCAACGGCGCCAATCGCAGGCGCAGCCGCCTCACCTCCGCAAATCTCGCCATGCGCGAGATATCCGCCGGTCACGTCCCGCGTTCCACGCCATCACGATCCCCCATTAACGAGCTTATCTCGTCATTAATGCGGGATCCCGGTTATCACGCGGGCGTGACGCCGGGAGCGTAATGGTCGGCGTGATTCTCGCGCCTGCCTACTGTTGGGTTACGGCAGCGCCCCGGCCGTCAATCCGAGGCCAAATGCGGAACAAAAACTTTTCAAAACTTGGCGCTACTATAACCTTTACCCGGATCGTACCATTAACACTAAACTAGCAAACTACAAGAAATTAGAATGGGTATACCGATCGATCTGTGTCCTTCGATCTTTAGCCACCATCCTAGCTCCTCGCGGCATCTCCGATCTCCGATCTTCTCGTCGGAAGGGCACCACATCTAGAAGTCTTTTTACGGGCTCCCGCTTCAAACCAAAGCAACTTGGACATGAAGTTTTCTAGCCGACATGTCCAAGGTGATGTAGAGAATGTGTGTGATAATTTTGTCTCAAGCATCCATTGATTCTCAACACATGAGAGTGTATGGATGGAGGTTGAAGATGAAGCCATGATGGAATTTGTGAGCTTATAGAAGAAGAAGAAGAAGATGCACTTTTGTTGTTGTGTTAGAATAAAAGAATGAGAGCTAGCATAATAACCTCAAGAGCAAACAACCCTCATATGGCTGCCCTCCCTCTCTCCACCTCTCATTTCACCACAACCATCCATTAATTAACATGACATGTTCACAAAAAAAGAGACCATGAGTCACCAAATTGAACATGCCACATTAATTTCTCCTCATGATGAAATCCACTGACAATTTTCACCAATATAAACATTAACCCAAATGTTTATGACAATAAAAAGAATGGTATCATCTAAAGTAAACTCATGACGGACCACAAAGATACCCCTCACCTGTATATACATACCTGCATCCGCATTCCGACTGAATGCAAATGCTCATGATCCGTGCACAAGTGCATGTATATGATCGAACCCTGCCATAATACTATACGGCCTCTACAACGTTTCGCCCGAACTTAGAAAACTATCTGTGGGGGACTCTAAAGACTCGTCAATACACTGGCTGTGGATTTAACCACTAGCACGTCAGTGGTACTAGCTGTACGTAACGGGCTACCCATGTATTGACCAAAAGGGAAGCCGGTGAGCGAACTCATCCTGGAACCCTACTGAGCCTGTCGGTGACAATATCCGTACAATCCGGTCCGTTCGTCTATGAGTATCGCATGTCGGGCCTAGGGGCTGGTAAACGCCAGACCCCCAAAAGCGGTACAAGTCGTGTCGGAGTGTAGCCCAGAACACCCTGAGATACTACTGGAATACCTACCAGTAAATCTCCTGCCTTGGCTTAGGACTTCGTGCAATGGCTCTCCTAGACACAGCGCGATCTCACCCCCAATACCGGGAGAGATGAAACCCCTGCCGATCCGCTCACTGCCTCCATGCGGCTCGGGACTGTACCCAACTAAAACCTGTTTGCACGACTCCTTTGAGCCGTGGTAGGGTAGTAATCAAAGCACAGTGGGAACTCACACGAGACAAATGACGATCTCAGGTCGATGAACTAACCTGTACACATGTCACCACGGAACTGCTATCTGACACTAGGTATAAATCCAACTAGCATGTTCCCGGCAAGTCCTTCCGGTGTACTCATAACCCAATGAGCACCTGTATACATCTTAGGTGAACCAACTGACACTAATGGCTTGTGAGACCGGCCACCGCCCCTCGTCGAGGTCTCGACTGTATACACTAGTCTACTGATGGATTATCGATGCCCAGTCTCGAAACTCCCACGACTAGGGACCTTTAAGGATATGCTTATGGACTACCCAACTCTCACGTATATGATCGCCATCATACTGCTGGTAGTCAAGCAAGAATCTTAAAGGCTCTATCAACGTGTAATAGTGATCTGTAATATCACCTAAAGCATGTACACGATGATAAAGATAAACCAGATAGCATACTATCATCTTGAGTAAGACTGTCCTACCGGTATAGGTCCTCCCTCAATCATTGCAATTACGCGCCTGCGATCCAATAATTAACTTTGAGGGCACTATATCCAACACCTACCTGTTGCCACCACTATAGTAACCCCTCTTTCAGACGGTTCAAGTAAGTCATTCTTTCCTCACTAGGCCGTTACTCTGCTCAAATATCCGGTCTAACTTGATCGTCGGAGGATCCTCGGTGGCACAACCATCCCGGGACTTCCTTGAAGGTAGCTCGGCTACAACAACCTCAAACCCATAGAGATCCATACGCTTCAGGAGGAAACCTCCAACTCAATCTCATCCGTCCATCGTCGCTTGCAGCAGATCTACAGATGGTAACATCTTGACGAGATCCGACATCCATCAGCTGGCGCCGTCTGTGGGAAACGATTGATTCCACTCAACAAAGTTTATCTTCCGATCTCAACTCAATGGCGAGCGATCACCGCGACGATCTAAGCGCTAGCCGCCACCTCCCCCACAACGGAGGCGCGGACGAATCTCCTCCCCCGAACGCCATCAATGTCCTAGCCGCCCGGATAGATCGACTCGCGTCCATCGTGGATAAGCTCGTCCGTGTCCAAACGATAGGGCAGGCTCCCCAGGTCGCCGCTCCCCCACCTCGGGACCGGGACTCCTACAGAGGGAGAGAAGACTCAGCTTGCGCCGGCACTGTCGACCACTGCCTCGCTGCCTCCCACGGCCGCAGGTCTCCCGGGCTAACATATTCTATGACCCACTGGACGTCCTACAGTTCAACGCCGAGGTCCATCGCCAGAGCGCCTCACCCTGAGCCTCTTCGTACCCCTGTCCCTCCCGAGGAGATGTCTGTCAGCTCACCTATGCCTAGGCATGACCGACACTTCCTCCCTCGACGGGGTCGCACGGACGGGACTCGTCACGGCAGCTCAATGACTACCTCGCCAGGGGACCTAAGGAACCTTATCGAAAGGAACCGGGGTCGCGGCCAGACATAGGTCTCTAATAGCAGAGGCCAAAGATCAGAATGTGCCGAATCGTCGGGATACCATGGCCGACTCGACGCTCTCGAGAAGAAGATCGAAGGTATGCATCAGGAGGGCCATCATTCGAGCGACGGGGCTAAGTACGCCTCCGACTTGCTCACAAAACCCTTCACCGAGGAGCTGCTCGCTGTCCATGTCTCCTCCCGGAACAAGCCCCCGAAGGTCTCTCTCTTCGACGGTAAGTCTGACCCGAAGCACCATTTGGACGCATTCACCGCAGGAATGAGCTTCCAAGACAACTCTGACGCCGCCCAATGCTGAGCTTTCCCGGCCATTCTCATCCGCTCCGGACGAGACTGGTTCCGAGGACTCGCGCCACGCTCGATCTCAACCTTCGACGAGCTGGACACCCAATTCTCGGCCACTTCGTCCGGAACAGACGGCAGAAACAGACCGTCGACCATCTCTTCACAATCAAGAGCGGGGACAAAGAAACATTCAAAGGGTACGTCACCGGCTTCTACAATGCCCTTCTCGAGGTCCCAGAACATCGGGACGAGACGGTCATTACATCACTTAGATCTGGTCTTAGGCACAAGGAGTGGTTACACTTCTTTGCATTAGCGCAACCTAAGACCATGGCCGAGGTAAAGGCCTGGACCGAGCGTGAGATCCAGCTCGAATCCGAGGTGAAAGCAAATCTCCCCGGGGCAGAGCAAACTGACCAAAAGAAAAGGGTGAGGGAAGAGAGAAAGAGACTTAAGCGGCCAAAGCCCTACTCCCCAAAGTTCCAGGAGTACACTCCGCTCAACGTCTCCCAGACGGTACTGCTAGAGGAGGCTAAGGGCGAGGGGTTCTTCAAGCTTCCCCTGGTCTCATGCATGGCGGCAAAGCGCACCCGGGGCCCCTACTGCGGTTTCTACAGGTCGCAAGGGCACTCCACAGAGAGCTGTAAACAACTTCGAGACTACATCGATGAGCTCATCCGTTCAGGACACCTGGCAGCGTACTTGCGGGACAAGCGGCAAGTTGACCGCGAGCAGGAGAAGCGCCCCCCCGGCGAGTTGACAATCAGCCAAATTATGGTCATGTCGGCGGGGGGTATGCCAAGTACCTACGAGGCCCGACACCCCACTCCGGTCGTGGAGGCCAACAGCCATCCAAGGATGAAGGCCAGGGAAATCGAGCCAATCATTTTTTACGGCCTTACACCGCCAAGAAGCTCAAACCGTACCAATAAAAAGAACATCTACTAGCGTGTACTTCCTTTACTAAGGCAATGCAAAATTTTCTCCGGATCTTTTTGTTTATATAATAAGAAGGGATCAATAAAACATTGCAAAAAGAAGAGTTTTGTTTATTCAAAAGGGTACTATAGGCTCCTCATCCGTACATCGAAAAAGAAAAATTACAATAGCGGGGGAAGGGGGTGCAGGGAACATTGCTCGTGGTACTCCGAGGATATTTTCGCCAGCCGAGCCCACGCGGCTTCATACCTCTGCCTCTGGTGCCGCCCGCGAACGTCAGCATCATGCCTCAATTGGTAGCACTAAAGGATGAGCGCCACCGAGCGATCTAGCCGACCCTCGGAGATCAGGCCAAAGTGCCGCAAAGATCTTAGCTTACCAACCGCCTCGTCCTTCAGCTGTTCGGACAAGGGGTTCCAGATGGAGTACATCAACAGCTGGAGCAGGGAGGAGCGCCGAGAAAGCAGACGACCGAAATGATCCTCAATGCGGCCTATGACAAACTGCACCGTGTCCTCGGTGCAGTACTAATCGTAGAGGTACACATTCTCGAAGTTTATGATGTCGGGGATGGTAAAAGGGAAGTCCTACATTCTTACGTTTTGGATGTGAAGGAAGGAGTGATCAACGTTCCCCCCTTTTTATAGCCCACAACACCCCACGAGTCCGACAGTCGCTCGTTTCACCCACAACTGTATCGCCACGCGGCAGACATCGAGCCTTTCTCGGCGAAATCGAAACGATGCGGCTCCGGCGCTTCGCCACCCCCACGCGTTCATTACAAGTGTCGCCCACGACTGTCCCTATTCCTCATACTCAAACGTCGGGAAGGTCGGGTGAATCCTTGCGTGACAAGGCAACAACCCTACTCGGTCCATCCTTAGCAGGCCTCTTATGGCCCCTCCCGTGCTAAGGATCGAAGCCCTCTCCAAGAGGCAGCCGAGCGGCTACCCTGCTCGGCTATCCCTAGCAGGTAGTTCGCTACCACGCAACGCCAGGGATCGAAGCCCTCACCAAGAGGCAGCCGAGCGGCTACCCTGCTCGGTTATCCCTGGCTGGTAGTCCGCTACCCCACAACGCCAGGGATCGAAGCCTTCACGAAGAGGCAACCGGGCTGCCCTTGGTCGGTTATCCCTGGCTGGTAGTTCCTTACCCCATAACGCCAGGGGTCGAATCCCTCACCAAGAGGCAGCCGGGCTCGCCCTTGCTCGGTTATCCCTGGCTGGTAGTTCCCTATTCCGCAACGCCAGGGATCGAAGCCCTCACCAAGAGGCAACCGGGCTCGCCCTTGCTCGGTTATTCCTGGCTGGTAGTTCCCTACCCCACAACGCCAGAGATCAAAGCCCTCACCAAGAGGCAGCCGAGCAGTAACCCTGATCGGCCCGTCCTTAAGGATCCAAGCCCTCGCCAAGAGGCACCGAGCAGCAACCCTGCTCGGCCCGTCCTTAGCAGGCCTCCTACGCCCTCTCCCATGCTAAGGATTGAAGTCCTCACCAGAGGCAGTCGAGCGGCTACCCTGCTCGGCTATCCCTGGATGGTACTTCACTACCCCACGACGCCAGGGATCTAAGCCCTCGCAAAGAGGCAACCGGGCTCGCCCTTGCTCGGTTATCCCTGGCCGGTAGTTCCCTACCCCACAATGCCAGAGATCAAAGCCCTCGCCAAGAGGCACCGGGAAACAGCCCTGCTCGGCCCATCCTTAGCAGGCCCCTTACGGCCCCTCCCGCGCTAAGGATCAAAGCCCTCATCAAGAGGCAATCGGGCTCGCCCTTGCTCGGTTATCCCTGGCTGGTAGTTCCCTACCCCACAACACCAGAGATCAAAGCTCTCGCTAAGAGGCACCGGGCAGTAACCCTGCTCGGCCCGTCCTTAAGGATCAAAGCCCTCTCCAAGAGGCACCGGGCAGCAACCCTGCTCGGCTCGTCCTTAGCAGACCTCTTACGGCCCTTCCCGTGCTAAGGATCAAAGCCCTCATCAAGAGGCAACCGGGCTTGCCCTTGCTCGATTATCCCTGGCTGGTAGTTCCCTACCCCACAACGCCAGGGATCGAAGCCCTCACTAAGAGGCAGCCGGGCTCGCCCTTGCTCGGTTATCCCCGGCTGGTAGTTCGCTACCCCGCAACGCCAGGGATCGAAGCCCTCACCATGAGGTAGCCGAGCGGCAACCCTGCTCGGCCCATCCTTGGCAGGCTTCTTACGGCCTCTCCCACGCTAAAGATCGAAGCCCTCATCAAGAAGCAGCCGAGCGACTCCCCTGCTCGGCCATCCCTGGATGGTATTTCACTACCCCACGACGCCAGAGATCTAAGCCCTCGCCAAGAGGCATCCGGGCTCTCCCTTGCTCGGTATCCATGGCTGGTAGTTTCCTACCCCACAACGCCAGGGATCGAAGCCCTCACTAAGAGGCAGCCGAGTGGCTACCCTGCTCGGCTATCCCCGGCTGGTAGTTCACTACCCTACAATGCCAGGGATCAAAGCCCTCATCAAGAGGCACCGGGCAGCAACCCTGCTCGGCTCATCCTTAGCAGGCCTCTTACGGCCCCTCCCACGCTAAGGATCGAAGCCCTCACCAAGAGGCAGCCGAAGGGCTACCCTGCTCGGCTATCCCTGGATGGTAGTTCACTACCCCACGAAGCCAGATACCTAATCCCTCGCCAAGAAGCAATCGAGCAGCTTCACTGCTCGGTCCATTCTTTGAGGATAACCTCGACGCATCTGTTTCCCCCAATCAGAGCAAAGCTCTGTTCAAAGTTTGAAATTTAAACTGAGGCAGCGCTTCACATGCAAAGCACGAGAGCGCCGGCGCTAAGAGTCAAAGACTCTGAGGCAGCGCCTCACGTGCAAAGCACGAGAGCGCTAGCACTAGGAGTGCCAGCGCTAAGAGTTAAAGACTCTGAGATAGCGCTTCACGTGCAAAGTATGAGAGCCCCAGAGCCAGGAGCGCCAGCGCCAGAAGCGTCAGCGCTAAGAGTCAAAGACTCCGAGGCAGCGCCTCACGTGCAAAGCACGAGAGCGTCAAGTGCTAGAACTAAACGTTCTCCACCCTTGGATCAAAGATCCAATGAAGATGATTAAAAATCATCAAATTACCAGAATAAAATTCTGTTGAGGAAATACTCCTCAATTCTTTCCAAACAGGAAAGATTGTGCTCTGAAAATCAGAGCACCGTTGGATCAAAGATCCAATGGTGATTAAAAATCACCAAGATACAGAATAAGTTCTGTATAGGAAAATATTTTCTCATCTTGTTAAAAACAAGAAGATTGTCTTCTGTAAAACAGAAGCCCTAGGATCAAAGATCCAATGGTGGGGAAACATCCCCAAATCAATCAGAGAAGGATTTCCTTAACCGATTCAACAAATCAGCCTTCCATATATAAAGAGCCCAAGACTTCAAGTCTTGCAGGGAGGAACCCCCCATAAACTTCAAGTTCTCAGAAAAGAAAAAAGAAAAGCAAGCTTTAAGAAGAAGAAATTTTCTTCAAGGTAAATGATAATAAGTGAGATCATAACATCTCTTCGGCTTTTGAGAGTTTAACTCCCACATCATAAGAACTCAGTTCTTTTTCTAGATCACAGATCCATAAGGCAAGTTTTTTTTTACAAAAACAAAGAGAGCACAGCATCTCATCAGAAAAAAGAAGAACTTAGTTCTTAGATCTATGAGATAAAGTCTGTTATGAACGAGAATTTAATTCTCAGAGTTCAAAGTTAATCAGAACTACCAAATAAGAGCCTTAGCGCTCCAATTTAAAAAGGAGCGCCTAAGCGCTCTAAGTTTGGCACTCGGCGCCCAGCGCTCCAAGCGCTATTTTATAAGAAGTGCTTTAGCGCTCCAAGTTTGGCGATCAGCGCCAAGCGCTCCACGTGTTCCTCACGTGGGCACTATTCTATAAGAGTGCTTTGCATTCATTGACCGGCGCTCAACGCACCACGTGCTCCTCACGTGTGCGCCATTTCATAAGAAGTGCCATAGCGCTCCAGGTCTGGCGCTCAGCGCCAAGCGCACCACGTGCTCCTCATGTGTATGCTATTTTACAAGAAGCGCCTTAGTGCTCTAAGTATGGCGATCAGCGCCAAGCGCTCCACGTGTTCCTCACGTGAGCACTATTTTAGAAGAGCGTTCTGTATTCATTGACTGGCGCTCAGCGCCAAGCGCACCACGTGCTCCTCACGTGTGCACCATTTCATAAGAAGCACCTTAGCGCTCTAGGTCTGGCGCTCAGCGCCAAGCGCACCACGTGCTCTTCACGTGTGCGCTATTTTACAAGAAGTGTCTTAGCGCTCCAAGTCTGGCGCTCAGCGCTAAGCGCACCACGTGCTCCTCACGTGTGCGCTAAGGGAACACAAAGTGTTCTTTACTTAAAGCGCTTTGCGCCGTAAAGAGTGTTCAACACTCAGTAAAAAACAAAAGGAAAAGGGGTGTCAGAACCCAAATCAATGCTCAGCATTGTTAAATAAAAAAAGGGGACTAAGCCCAAATAAATGTGCAACATTTTATTCAAAACTAAGCGGGCTGAGCCCAAGTTGGTTACAAATTCCTTATTTTGATCAACTGAGCCCATGTGCTTATAATCTTTTTAATTGGTCTTGGTCCCAAACCTGACTATAGATCTCTCAACCAATATTGGTTCAAGGGTACATCTCTTCATACCTCTGATACACGTCGTTGTAATTCTTCAACGTCTTCAGAGAGATGGAGGGTCCCAATAACCAAAAAAATTTTGGCGCATTGTGAAACCAAAATACCAGACTATGATGTCTTTAAACCGGACTATGAGGTCCTTAAAACTCATGGACTATGATGTCCTTAAACTTTACGGACTATGAGGTCCTTAAACTTATGGACTATGATGTCCTTAAACTTTACGGGCTATGATGTTCTTAAACCCAATGGACCATGACGTCCCTAACTCATGGGCTATGACGTCCTTAAACTTTACGGACTATGAGGTCCATAAACTCATGGACTATGATGTCCTTAAATGGTGTACCGCAATGTCCCTAAACTAAAACGATAGAGTCCAAATACTCTTTCGTTGGATCTAAAAGATCCAAAATCCCGTTGAGTAGATCTTAGTCTAAAATTAGACTAACGTATCCTCAACAAACGTTTAAGTTGATCTTAATCTGAAACAAGATAAACGATCCTTAAATCAATCCAAACCCAAATCTAAGAAAATAAGGATTTGGACTAATCCACGCCCTACGGGCGATAATACAAATTAGTCTCTGTATACAATCCATGGGCAACCTAAAACAAAACAAATATACATGATACGAAGTGACCATCTGGAGAAGGAGAAAGTGGTTACCGCGATACGGTAGCATAATTAACTGCAGGGGCTTGTGCCTGCAGGGAAGAGCGTCCCCACAATAAAAAAAACACGTACACGAGGGGGAATCTGACGAAATCTGCTACAACGGCCGCATCTGTTTAAACCTCCGATATACTGTGTCATAAATCAACTTGGTATCTTCGGAGAGGTGGACGAATAAAACCAAATAGCATATGTCCCCAAATTCAGGCAAGACAACCTACGCGGTTTCGTCTCTATTTTCGGCGGCGAACAACATCTTCACTGTGTGACCCCCACGTTGACTTCGGGGCCACGAAGATACCGACCTCACACCGGTCTTTGCACACTTAAGCAATTGGCAAAATGGTTATATTCAACTCGACGTACGGTCGCCAAGTGAAGTTCTCTAAACTCAGCACCGTGCAAACAGAGATTTAACAACAAGCAAAAGAAAAAACTACGCCAAACACCGCAAAAAATGCTTCATTCAAAAGTCTTTACAAAGGTATTATCGGCCCCCGACCTTACAAAAACGCCCGGAGGCTTACAAAATTTCCGAAGCAACAAAAAAAGATATAAGAAGATGAGGGGTTTCAGGCCTTAGGGCCAGGAGCAACCCCGAGAAGCTCCGTGTCCACCGCGACCGGGGCTTCGTCTTAAGGATCTGCGCCCATCGCAGAAGCCTCGGCGCCACCCTCGTCTGGGGCATCTTCCCCGGCCGCGCTTCCAGGGGCAGTCCCCTGTGCGTCATCCCCACGAGGATATTCGTCCCGGAGCTCTTCATCAGAGAACTCCGGCATTCGAGCCTTGACGGCATCGAGGGCATCATGCCAGACGAGGGTAGAGGCTGCAGCTAGGTCAGTGTAAAAATGGTCCGACTTCTTATAGTTCTCCACCGCCTTCGACGCTCTGAGCTCGGCTCGCTTCATCCCCTCTATCGCAGCCTCGCACTCCTTCCGAAGGGAGCTCGCCGACTTCTTCAGGGTGCCGACGAGCACCTTGGAGTCCTGAAGCTTGGTCTCGGTGGCCCGGACAGCCTCACGGCACCTGGCAACCACCAACTTCCCGGCCTCCTCTTCGTCCTCGAGGGCGGCGACCTTTGCCATCGCTACATCCAGCTCCAATTTTGAGCTATCCTCCAGCGAGGAGAACTCGCCCGCGGCACGCATCACCGGGGCAATTTCCTTATCCTCCATTTAGACGACGAGGGCGACGTTGTGGAGGATCTGAAAAAAATCAAAAGGGGGTCAAAAAGGAAAGGGAGGCCCCAATCTCATGAATAAATAAGACGCTGGATGAAAACCCAAGTGGGGTGCGAGCACTAACCTGCACGGTCTGTTGGGCAATGGTAGCCATTTGCGCCCTGAGGGTCCCTAAGGGATTTTGCCCCCGGCCGACCTTTCCATCTCTGTCGGCAAGCTATAAGCGATGGAGAGCCCCGAGGGCACCTCAAAGTGGAGGCCCCCCTCGTCCACCAAGATCGGGTAGGCCGGGGTGCACGGAACTATCCGGTGAAACCTCTTGAGGGACGACGCCGGGGAGCCAGTCTCTATCTATGAAGCCCGGTCCTATTTTTCCTGAACCCCCTTTCGACTCGGCGCCTGGCTGGACTCTGGGGCACGGGCTGCACTCGAACGCCTAGGTAAAGCGACCGCCGGGGGAGCCGGGGCTGACGTCGGACGGGAGGAGCTTGCACCTCCAGCCTTCGATCCCTTCTTCTGCTCGTGCATGGCCGCTCGGAATTTGCTCACGTCCATGGGTTCTGCACAAGACAAGGTACGATGGAGTCAGCAACGCAAGTAAAAATGAAAATAAACGCAAGTCTAAACAGATCGCCTATAAACTCCCAACTTACCCACGAACTGGACGGGGCTGAGCCCAGCTCAACTAAGGGCCTGCTCAGAAAGCAGCACGTCAGCCCGGGGAATGGGCTTCCACTCCGCCACTTTCACCGCGTTGGAATCGTTTGACTGACTCTCCCGCAGGTAACTATCCCTAGACCACTGGGTGGGCACGGGCCAGTCCTCACCCTCACGCAGCCCGACAAAGAAAAACTTCTTCTTCCAATCATGGATGGAAGAAGGGACCACGACGACCCCCGATCCGGCAGCACTTCCCCGTTGTTTCCTAAAGGATATGTAAACCCACCTCGGCTCGCCCGCGCGAGTGCCGGGGTGACTTTTGTAACAAAGAGAAGAGGTAAGGGTGCTCAGCCTGAAGGGGATCATGTGAAACTTCAAACGAACCAGGAACCCAAGGAGAATCCTTCAGGAGTTCAGCACTAGCTGACCCGGGGCTAACCCAAAATGATTCAGCACTCTAACAACCTCGGGAGAGAAGGGCAGGCGCATTCTGGAACAAAAGGCTTCCAAGTACAGGGCAATCTCTTTACCCTGTACCTGATTTGCCCTCTCCCCTTCCTCGGCCAAACGTAGCGTATAGCCGGGAGGAATGTGGAAACGAGCCCGAGCGGTGGCGAGCTCATCCTCATACCTCACCATGGATGACACGCCAGGGGCATCCGCGACCTCCGCCCTGGGAACCGCCCCCGTCGTGTGACCCCGGGAAGAGGATCTGACCCTATTTTCCCGGGAGGACTCCGACTCAGTGGAAGAAGAAGAAGAAGAAGAAGAGTCTACGGGGGGCTCCCTAGACTCTACCTGATCTATTTCTACAGACTCTTCACAAGAAGGCATCTAACCTGATGGAGAGGATGAGTCATCGAAAGAGAAAACGCAAAGATCCGACCTAAAAAGGAGAGCGCCGAGCTAACGAGACTCTGGACGAGGAAATTATGAAGAGGTATGGGCCCTGATGGGGACCCCACCTCTATTTATTGCTGCCGACGTACACATCCAACGGCGACGGTCATCTCCCACTGAAACTGCTCATTGCATTCGACGGCCACCATCGCTCCACCTGCCGCACGCGCATTGATCGCACCCCATCGGACACCAGAAATCTGCGGCCCGTCGCGTCAGCCAACCAGTACCAGACACGTGGGTTGTTGTTTAAGTGAGCGTACACGCGATTCGGTGCATCCTCTTTAATGCAAGATCTGGCCCCTGATCCGCTGACGTCATCAAGAAAATACAGCTGATTGTCCGGGAATGCACGCTTACGGTATCTACGAAAAGAAGCTCATCTCGGGTGACCCAGCAGATCACTCTCGACCCGCCCCGCGAGCGGGTCGGGACGAGAGTGGGGGGCTAATGTGATGCTCGATATCGGTGACCTCCCAGATCGAGACACGTGGCAGATGACGTGTCCCGAACCCTGCAAGAAAGGGCCAAGAACGATACGCCGAAAGAATACCCCGGGTCTGTGACCCATGGAAGTAGTTGACCTTCTGCGACCATCCACACCACTCATGTGCCCGCCTTACAAACAACTGTTGGCTCACCCCCGAGCCCCCTGCATAATTAGCCTCCTTGGCCCTCTTAGCTCGTCTCCGGGCTACCGCAGAACCAAGATACCTCGGCCTCCCACTCGTCCCCGAGTCTCCCGCCGAGCTCATATTCCCCGGTCTCATCGACCGACTAACAGCGCCAATCGCAGGCGCAACCGCCTAACCTCCGTGAATCTCGCCATGCGTGAGATATCCGCCGGCCACGTCCCGCGTTCCACACCATCACGATCCCCCATTAACGAGCCTGTCTCGTCATTAATGCAGGATCCCACTTATCACGCGGGCATGACGCCGGGAGCATAACGGCCGGCGTGATTCTCATGCCTGCCTGCCTGTTGCCACCACTATATAAACCCCTCTTTTAGATGGTTCAAGTAAGTCATTTTTTCCTCACTATGCCGTTACTCTGCTCAAATATCCGATCTAACTTGATCGTCGGAGGGTCCTCGGTGGCACAACCATCCCGGGACTTCCTTGCAGGTAGCTCGGCCACAACAACCTCAAACCCATTGAGATCCACATGCTTCAGGAAGCAACCTCTAACTCAATCTCAGCCATCCCTCGTCGCTTGTAGCAGATCTACGGAAGGTAACATCTTGACGAGATCCGACATCCGTCACAATCACTCTCACAGATGAAGACCTCCACGGCATATCGCTCCCCTACAATGGCCCTCTTGTGATAACGTCCAGAGTCCACCGTTACGAAGTTCAGAGGATATTGGTTGACTCAGGGAGCTCGGCGGATATCCTGTTCTACGACTGTTTCCAGCGTATGGGGCTAGGACCATCCGACCTCCGACCTACCTCCTATATCCTCTCTGGATTCACCAACCATTCCGTCCCTGCCGAGGGATTGGTCACCCTCCTCCTCAACATCAGAGAAGCAGGCAATACGCGAACCATACCAGTGGACTACCCCGTTGTCAAGGTCCCTTTGTCCTACAACATTCTCCTAGGGCATCCTATCTTAAACGCTCTCTGGGCCCAGATCTCGACCTATCACCTTGCGCTCAAATTCCCTTTGGATCAAGGGGGAATAGGCCGGGCCTATGGAGACCAGCAAACCGCTAAGGTTTGCCTTGCCTCGATGTCCACCGCCGGAGAGCAGGGCGACGATTTTAAGGGCACACCTGACTTCCAAGGGTCTTTAGACACCCTAGATGACCAAAGGGAGGTTAGAGGTGCCCTGTGGAAGCATTGACGGAAATCCCCCTCGAAGAAGAGGTCGATGACTGGACAGTCCATATCGGCTCACTCATGACTGGGGATCACCGTGAGTACCTGATCCGGTTCTTCCGAGATAACTCAGACGTATTCTCTTGGGCGCCGGCGGACATGCCCGGAATCGACCCTAGAGTGATCTCCCACAAGATCGGGGTCAATCCGAAAGCAAAGCCCGTCCGACAAAAGAAGAGAAGCTTTGCGTCTGCTAAGCAAAAGGCGATACAAGACGAAGTGGATCGACTGCTCGCCGCTAACGTTATCAGAAACCTGGACTGCTCAGATTGGCTGGCGAACGTGGTCATGGTCAAGAAGGCAAACGGGAAATGGCGCATGTGCGTCGATTTCACGGATTTGAACAAGGCCTGCCCCAAAGATAATTATCCCCTCCCTCGGATAAACCAGCTGGTAGACAACTCGACCGGCCATGAATTATTGGGCCCGGCGAAAAACTTATCGCCTTCACCACTGATCGGGGGGTATACTGCTACAAAGTGATGCCTTTCGGACTCAAGAACGCCGGGGCCACATATCAGCGCCTGGTCAATAAGCTGTTCAAACCTCAGAATGGTAGAAACATGGAAGTCTACGTTGATGACATGCTCGTAAAATTCACCTCGTCTGCTGGGCACACTAAAGACCTTGGTGAAACATTCGACGTCTTGCGCAAGTACAAAATGAAGCTAAATCCAGCCAAGTGTGCGTTCAGAGTCACCAGTGGGAAGTTCCCCGGGTTCATGATAACCCACCGAGGAATCGAAGCAATCCCTAAAAAGATCAGCGACATCCTCAACATGGCAACACCCAAGAACAATGTTGACATCATGCGACTCACGGGAAGGGTCGCTGCCCTGAGTCTCTTTATGTCCAGATCCGGGAAGAAGTGCTTCCCATTTTTCAGGACCCTAAGGAAAACCCCCAAGTTCGAATGATCTGAGGAGTTGTAACAATCCTAAACTTTCTGTACAATTTTTTTTTCAAAGTACAGAGAGGAATACCTAAGCCTGAGCACAAGTTATAAATTTAATTTGCTTTTGAACAGCAAGAAAGCACTTGTAGCACATTGGTAAAGACTTGAACTGCTGTGACGTAACCCCTGTAATCGAATCCCCCCAGCCATATATATTTTTAATTTCTTTTCTTTTAAACTTTTGGAAGCTCAAAGGTTTGCACGTGCAAAACACGTAAAATGAAAAGTCATAAAGTAAATAAACATGTGGGAAATAATATTACCAACAGACAGGGACACGTGGCAGAAATCCCAACCCCAACCCATCGGTTTAGCCGGCGAGATGTGAAGGGGGGCCCGGCACCGCCAGACTTATCCATAGGGAATGCTTCCATATTTTAACCCTAGCATCCCTTCGCCTACCCCACTACCCCCATGTTGTTTGATTTCTCTGCATTCATCCAGAGAGTGATAATTCCTCTCTTAAATCCATTTTTTTATTGCACATTTTAATTCTTTCTTCATTACACTAAACCCTAATTCTATCCTATAAATACCCCCTACACCATATTCATCTTCATTCTGAAAATTATCACAAAAACTCTCTAAAATTTTCAAGTCCAAAGTTATACAAGTGGAGTTAGCAAAGGTTGAAGTTCCTGTGACGTTTCGGGAAGAATCCGGCGACGAAACGACTCCCCGACGATCCCAAAATTTCCCTCTACCCCCTCTCTATAATTCCAACCAGAAAGTT
This sequence comes from Agapanthus africanus, assembly GCA_030015575.1. Classification (NCBI taxonomy): domain Eukaryota; kingdom Viridiplantae; phylum Streptophyta; class Magnoliopsida; order Asparagales; family Amaryllidaceae; genus Agapanthus; species Agapanthus africanus. The sequence goes on along the minus strand of JASDDO010000022.1, from coordinate 749,855,156 downwards.
CCCTCTTTCCCCCTTCTCTTCTATTAAAACGAATTCATTTTTCAAAACTAGTCGGAAGCGGAGTTAATCCGACTTCCGATTCTATTTTACTGAAAACACATTTTTTCTTTAGAACAAATTCACCATATTTGTGTATATTGTTTAGCAATCATAAAAAAACACATTAGAACAAGTTTTATCTCAAAATAATATGTATTGCAATGCAACTTCTATTTCAGTTTTACGGTAAAATACCATCATGTTTACATACGACATTGCTTATTCATTTTGACCATATTACCTTTAGAAAACTCATGAGGTAATGACCTAACTCATCACAACACACATTCTTGACATAGCATGATAACTTATAGAACATTAGTTTGTGGGAAAATACGAGTTTACATTTAAATACCCTGAACATTCAAAAACCGTTTTCTTTAAAAGTGTATTATTTAATTTCTTGCAAATGCGTCTCTACAACCCTTTGTAGGGAACCCCGATCGGGATGGTGCGGGTTATCGCACATCCTCGGGGCTAGTAGAGCGAGATGCAGACCCCCTCACGGAGCATCCGATCTTGATAGAATTTTTAATGCAATTTTTAAGAAAAATGTGATTTCTATTTAATAAATAAGTTCTATTTTTTTATAAATATATATATACACATATATTATAAAAATACCTACTTTAAATATATTATATATATATTCCATGTTTTCTAAATCAAAGGAATCACAATTTCATGAAACTACCATTACAAATCATTACAATTCCAATATTACACTAAAATACCATATACAATAAAATCTAGGTTCTATTCACTAGAAAACTTCATTGTTATAAAAATTACAACTATGAAAACCCTAAAGACGATAATTAAATACTTGAGGTGTATTTTGAAAATATATCAAAACTATTTTTCATAAAACCCTCTCAAGTTATATTAATTTACAATAAGGACCCTAGTAAACGTAGGTTAAAGCGGGACCAGTTCTCTTGAGCCTCAAGGAGCCGGAGAATATGGGTGCTTGCCTATCTAAGGTAGACAACCTAAAAACAGTGTTATCAATACGGTAATTGTCTAGAAAAAAGACACAAATCCTGCCGTTCATGTGCAGCAGTTACCGATAACATCAAAACTAATTCAGGACTTCAATTCGTTGTAAAGTGTCTGACTCAGACAGAGTCTTAATCTAATATGAAATCAATCTGACTTGAATTCAATTCAAGTATAACTACAATACAACATGAATTCATTTATACCAGAATTCAATCTATATCAACATGACTCGACTGAACCGAACCATAGATATACTCTAATTACATGACTATCCATTTATATCCATTCCATTTATATGATATCATGGTTTCGGCAAGTCGTATACAACCATTCATTACATTACATCAATACATAAGACATTACGGAGTTTTAAAGGGGTAGACTAGTACATAACATGTTAAAGGTAGCACAAGGTGGTCATTAAAAGACGTAACTATACATCCATGCCGTTGTTCCGTGGTTTTATCGACGGCGCCTAGTACTACGAGTTACCAACGTTCACGGTGTAAGTTAGACTCCTCTCGTATACACTGGCATCTTCTGTACCAAGCTACAAACAACCGCGTTAACATTATAATCAAATAGTACTAGTTAAACTCTCTTATCTGTCTACTCTATTTCTATCTCTTTGGGACTTACCTAGCGATTGTTCGCTGACGACATTCCTTCTTTTCTTTCTTTAGAATGTTGTCAGGAGGACCCGACTCCGAGGAGTTTGAGACCAGCCAGGAGCATTTTGAGGATACCACTGAGCAGCGCGACCATTAGTCTTCACTTGTACTTACATTACTTCCATGTTCATGCCATTATTTAGGCATTGTTTTCCATTTCTGTATTTACATTTTCAGTTGTACTTATAAAGAAATGTTTAATAAATAAAAGTTGTTGTTCAATTACATCTCTTGTCACTTTCTTGTGTACATTCATTATATTGCTTAGTTACGCTTAGCGTGTTTACTTCTGAGTAAATACGTAGTGGGCCTAGTCGCGTCTTCTTACCCGTACACCGGGAAGCGGGCGTGACAGGAGTGCCAGAGTGCTTTTGAACAACTCAAGGTCCATCTAGCGTCGCTACTCACCCGACCAGTCGAGGGTGATGAACTATTGCTATATCTGGTCATCTCCGACCAAGCTGCAGGCTCGGTGCTTGTCAGAGAAAGCGAGGGCGTACAAAGGCCGGTCTATTACGTGAGCCATGTCCTCAATGATCCAGAGACTAGATACCCGGCCATAGAGAAACTAGTCCTGGCACTTGTCGTCACCTCCGGAAAGCTTTGGCACTATTTTCAAGCGCACACGATCCTCGTCCTCACCGAGTGACCTTTAGGGTCGATTCTCGCCTCCCCCGAGTCATCAGGACAACTAGAGAAGTGGAGGTGGGAACTATCCCAATTCGATATCAAATATCGCCCCGACAAGCCATCAAAACACAAGTCTTGGCCGATTTTGTTGTCTAATGCACCATTCCCACTAAAAAAGAAGCGCCGACCCGAGGCCCCGAACCACGACCCTCAGTCGAAGAGGTGCCCGACCCTATCCCAGATTGGGTGCTCTACGTGGACAGATCCTCTACCGAGGAAGGGAGCGAGGCTGGCCTGATCATCCGTGGCCCGGATGAAGCGGAAATGGAACACTCCTTAAAGAGCGGGTTCAGAGTATCAAACAACGCCGCGGAATTCGAGGCATTGCTGGCAATACTGCGAATCGCCTCCGGGGTAGGACTGAAGACTATCAGAATTCGCAGCGACTCTGCATTGGTCGTCGGCCAAGTAACCGGGCGATTCGAAGCCCGGGAACCGCTCATGATAAAGTACCTAGCCGAGGTAAAAAGGCTTCGGAAAAATTTTGACGAAGTCCAAGTGGAATAGATCCCCAGGAACTTGAACACCCGGGCAGACGCTTTGAGCAAGCTCGCTTCTTCTTACTCGGCCACCCATAAAAGAAACATTCTCTTCGAAGTCTTGCCACGACCCAGAGTGGAAGAAGGAGAGGTAACGCTCCAGATCTATGCAACCCAAGAAGAAGGCCAAGATTGAAGGAAACCCCCCGTGGAGTTCCTGAAAGATGGTGTACTCTCCAAAGATTGAGGAGAAGCTCGCCGGCTACGGGCCATAGCATGCCACTTTGTCTGGTGCAACGAAAATATGTACAAGAAGTCATACACTCAGCCTCGGCTCTGATACATCGATCCTCATGAGGCTTTCTGTGAGAAATTCATGAAGGGGTCGGGGGTGCGCATCAAGGAGCCCGCACCTTTGTCTAGAAGACGCTGCTCCAAGGGTACTACTGGCCGAAGTTGCACCAGGACGCCGAAAAGCTGGTCAGAAGGTGCAAGAACTACCAACTCTTCGGCAGTAAATCTCGTCCCCGCAACCGAACTAACGCCACTTACCTCTCCTTGGCCGTTTGCGCAATGGTGAATAGATATGGTCGGTCAACTCCCTACCGGCACGGGCGGATACCGATGCCTCCTTGTCGCCGTGGACTACTTCACAAAATGGATAGAGGCCGTACCCATCAGAAAACCGGACGCCACCTCTACGATAAAGTTCTTGCAGAACAACATAATTTATCGATTTGGAATCCCGAGGTGTATAGTTACTGACCATGGGACCAACTTCGAAAATGAAAAATTCAAAGAGTTTTGCAGCGACTACCATATACTGATGAAGTTTGCCGTAGTTTCCCATCCTCAATGCAACGGGCAGGCCGAGGTAGCGAACCGAGGCATCATCCGCGGTCTCAGAGCTCATTTGTAAGGAAGGCAAGGCGGCCGGGTCAAGGAACTGCCGCGGGTGCTGTGGGCATTGCGAACATCAAAGAAGACACCCATGGGAGAAACCTCATTCAACCTCTGCTACGGTACCGGGGCAATGGTCCTCATGGTGATCAGACTGCCTAGTTACAGGGTAGACCATTTTAACGATGAAGCCAACACCGCGGCGCTCCGAAGCAACTTGGACATCTTGTTGGAAAAACGGGATCAAGCACAAATCAGAGCGAACGCCTACCAGCAGCAAACCGCACGCTAATACAACGCCCGAGTTATACATCGGGCCTTCAAGAGGGGAGACCTGGTCTTACGAAGAAACGAGTTCGTGGACCAAGGGAGACTGCACAAATTCTTCCCAAAATGGAACGGACCATTCCTCGTAATGGAAGCATTGCCCGGTGGAGCGTACCGCCTGCAAAACACCAGGGGGCATAATTTTCCCCGACCTTATGATGCAGAAAAGCTCAAATCGTATAAGTAAATATGTATCCTCTTTTTGAAAGAATGTAATTCCTTTTTGCATTTAACTAAGTCTTTCGGGTTAGGTCCATCATAGAACTCTAGCCCTTTGTCTCTTTTCTCGGTTCCGAGAGTCCAAGGTTCGTTCTAAGGAAAAGTATAAAATATACCGAAGAGATAAAATTAGACAACACACTTCGGCGAAGGATAACTTTATTTGTTAAGAGGTATTGTGGGCTCCCCGGTCTTACAAAAAATTACAACAAAGGGGTGGGGGTTAAGAAAACACTGTCGGTGGTACATCGAGGAAAGCTTCTCCAGCCAATCCCGAGCTGCTTCGACCCGCTCCCTTCGACGGTGCTTGCGGACCCTCGAAGCCATGGATTGCCCGGGATCCTCTTCGCCGAGCATGAAGCGATGACCAACCTTTCTTGGAAAATCTCAAGAAGTAGTTCCACCGTGCGATCCCGCCTACTCTTTGAGATGTGTGCATTTTGTCGAATGCCTCGTCCATCAACTGCGGGGATAGTGTATTGTGCAGACCCGGCGAAGTCCTCCATATCGCATAAATCAACACCTGAAGAAGAGGATATCTCCGGGGGAGTAAGCGCCCATAGTGGCCCTCCAAGTAGCTTATCACCGCATCGTACGTTTTCTCGAAACGATCAAGGTTGTAAAAGTATACGTCATCACGGGAAACGATCTCCCTGATAGTATACATGCGGTCGACCATCTTCAGGGAATGCGAGAATAGAAAGAAATCAACATGCCTTCGCTATTTATAATCTCAACAAAAAATCTTCTAATGGCCGAGGTTTACTCACGCAACGACGCAAATCACGGAATATCGCACTTTCCCGATATGGCACTGCCACGTGTCACCAGCGACGGTCACCATTCCCTCCCTTCAAGGGTCAAAGAAGATTGACCGACGCCCTAAGAAGACACTAGAGAGTCAACAAAAGCCATCCTCATGAGGCCACCGGACAGCATCCTGCCCGGTCCATCCCTAGCATACCTTCCTACCCAACAACGCTAAGGATCTAAAGCCCTCCTCACGAGGCCTCTGAGTAGCTTCCTGCTCGGTCCATCCGCAGTGGGTAGCTTCCTGTCCATCTATGCTGTTGATCACAAGCCCTCCTCACGAGGCTACCGAGCAGCCTCCTGCTCGGTCCATCCACAGTGGGTAGGTTCCTGCCCAACAACGCTGTGGATCAAAAACTCTGCTCACGAGGCCACTGAGTAGCTTCCTGCTCGGTCCATCCGCAGCGGGTAGATTTCTGCCCAACAACGCTGTGGATCAAAAGCCCTCTTCACGGGCCCCCGAGTAGCTTCCTGCTCGGTCCATCTGCAGTGGGTAGTTTCCTGCCCATCAATGATGTGGATCAAATCCCTCCTTGCGAGGCCACCGAGTAGTTTCCTACTCGGTCCATCCGCAGTATGTAACTTCCAGTCCAACAACGCTGTGGATTAAACCCCTCACCATGAGGCAGCTGAGTATAAAGGAAGATACTTACCTTCTTACACTTAGCCATCAATCGACTCATACTCGATGCGCGATCACCGCCTCAGCCCCGGGGTCGAGGAGGACACCGACCTTCCTACACTTGGCGCTATCATTCGTCGCTACTCGATGAACGGTCAGCAAGTGCGGAGGGGTGGACACCGGCCTAACACTTATAAGATGAAAAGACCTACGAGCTAAAAATACTTGCAGAATGAAGATTCGAACAAAAGTATACAAGCTAAAAGTACTTGCACAGTGAGAAGGCATTTGGGCAAAGAAAATATGTACTTTATTTATAATAAAAAATAAATACAAGGTATTCTGGGCTCCTCGGCCTTACAAAAATGCCCGGAGGCTTACAAAATTGTGGAAAAGGAAAAATGCTCGGAGGCTTACAAAAATTTTGAAAAAGAAAAAAATCCTAAAGGAAGGAAAGCTCAGTCCGCCCGTTCGGGGAGGATCTCGCCCTGCTTAATACCAGCCTCGGGGACCAAAACCGCGACTTCGGGGTCAGCGCTTCCACCGGCAGCCTCGCCCCCAACGGCCGCCTCGGTGACTTCCCCCTGTGGCACCTCCTTGGCCAGGGGATACTTAGCACAGAGCTCACTGATATCGAACCCCGGCGCAGACTCCTTGACGGCGTCGATGGAGCTGTGCCATACGTCGGCCGCGGATTCGGTGAGATCGACGTAGAATTGATCTAACGCCTTATACGCCTCCACGGCCTTCGCTGCCCGGCACTCGGCGAGCTTCACCGCGTCCAAGGCCACCCGCACATCCCTTTTGAGGGCGTCCCTCAACTTCTTCACCGTGTGGTAGAAGTCGTTCACTGTTGGGTTTCCTTAGCACCATGCCTAGGGTTTGGAAGCATCACACATGCCACTATAAAATTTTTTAGGAGGTGCTAAGCAAACTAACCATGAATTGAACTAGAAAATTTAGGGTAACAACTAATTAGTATCACATACTAGAGGTAATCTACACTAAGAGATAGGTAATACAACATTTGTATCCATCCCTCCTTGACTCCTTGGATCTCCTAGAGTTTGAACCGGCTTGCTAGAAACCTTCCTAGTCCACGATGATCCACCCGAAGTCCCTTTGTTCAAAGCTCCTTGCTTCACTTGATCAAGGATGAAGATGAAGCAAACACTTTACACTAATGGGCTAGAGTAGTATAGAATGGTGATGTGGTTTGTTTTCTCACTTCAAAACCCTTTCTTTTTATCTACCTCACTCAAAGGAAAACTCAAGAGAGCATGAGAGAGGAGGAAGAAGAAGATGGCAAGCTTAAGCCCAAGTTTTGTGTTAAACTCAAAATAAAAAGAGAATAGAAAATATAAATGAAAGTCACACTCTCATATAACCATGGTAATTAAATATCTAGATATTTATTTTAGAGTTTAAAGCAACTAAGGAAATTAAACTCATGGTTAAAGTCATGGTCAAGTGAGAAGAGTGTGGAAACAATTAACCATGAATCAATTTCCTTTTTCTTTATCTTTAAATCAAAAACAAATGTATATATATTTATTTACCATGTGAGTCTTGCATTGCCATCTAATGTGTATCAACAACCATGACACAATTGTATGTATGTATGTGAGCAATCACATCATCATGTGCATGAACATAAATATATGCATACATGCATGCATACACTAAAAGAAAAGGTTTATTAAAAGCGAGATAAAAAGTCAATGTTAAATCAACACTTGATTTAACAAACCGGCCATATAACATACGACCCGACCAATAGTAAACACCCGATTAATATACGGTATCATATACATGTATCTAATCGAGCTCCCGCACATATCTTATATGCACACCACATCGTTTCGCCTGAGCTAGGAAACTCTTGTGTGGGACTCTAAGACTCGTCAATACACCGGCAGTAGGTGATGATCATATCAATCACCCACAAGCCGCAAGCGGTCAACTAAACGTAACGGCCACCCGGGTATTGAGCGATCAGAAGAAAAATAAGCAAACCTGTCAAAACTCCCTTCGAGCCGACCGGTAACACTTACCGTACAGTCCGGTCTCTTCGTCAGATATGTTGCATATCGAGTCTGGGGATGGTATCGTTGACGCCAATAATTCAATAAGTCACGCCGGTGTATGGCTCATAACAGATCGAGAAACTACTGATAACACTTATAAGCAAATCTCAGCAACCCTGGCCAGGGACTTCCTGTTATAGCCAATCGAGCATAGCGCAACATCAACCCCCAATATCGGGAGATACGAAACCCTTTCTATCGCTCATTGCCTCCATGTGCCTCGGGACTGTACCCAAAATCCACCTGTTTGCATGACTCGGTAGAGCCGTGGTAGGGTGGAGATCAAAGTACAGTGGGAGGACACACAAGACTCTATGACGATCTCGGATCTACAGACTAACCTGTACCAGTGTCACCTGAGAACTGCTATCCGGCGATAGATATAATACCACATAGGAGTTCTCGGCGAGTCCGTTCAGTGTACCCAGTCTCCACTGAGCACTCGTATACAATCTTTGGTGTCACCACACCATATGGATATGGGATCCTCCATCGCCCATTATATAGGACAAGAATGGTATACGCTAGTCTACTCTGGAATTTCGATGCCCCGTCTCGATACACCCACGACTAGGAACAGTTTAAGGATATGCTTATAAACTACGCGTGTCCCACTAGTATGATCTGCATCATAGTCCCAGTAGTCAAGTATATATTCTATGGGCTTTATCAAAATGTACCAAAAGAGTAAGATGCATGATCAAATGAAAATGTCAAGATAAAGTACAACCAGATAGCATACTATCATGTCGAGCAAGAAAGTCATCTGTATATGTGTGTGTGTGTGTGTGTGTGTCCAAGCATCCACTATACATATAATGGCCTCTAGAGCATACATATATCCAACAATCTCCCATTTGCACTAAGGCCAATTATCGGCGTATCTCATACCCAACGTCTCAAAAAGTCGCTCATGTTGCGGCTGTGGAAGGGCCTTGGTGAGTGGATCCACGGTGTTATTCTTTGTATCTACTCTCCGAATCTCGATCTCGTGGGGATCTACTATCTCCCGGATCAAATGATATCGCCTCAGGATATGTCTGGAGTTCTGATGGGACCTGGGTTCTTTGGCCAACGCCATAACCCTATTATTATCACAATACAATGATATTGGCTCAACAATAGTTGGAACTACTCCTAGTTCCGCGAAGAACTTCCTCATCCAGACGTGTCACAACCCAAAATTTGGATGTGACCGGCACTTAGATTGTATAATATCTAAAGATATCTACACAACCCGAGTAAGCCAAAAACCAAGATCAAAACTCCTTTTTGCGGAATTTTAGAAAAATATAGTTTTTAAGTAAAAATCACAGTTTTAAGTAATTAAGATCTTAACAGTAACTCCTTACTGAATTCATAACGAAAACAGTTAGAAAGTGTTTAATTTGGTTGCATCCCTAGTTGGGATCAACAATGCCAACAACGGAAATAATTATATAACTTTATATGTCATCAATAAGAATCTCAGACATAAGTAAAAGAAATATCATTTCATATAACTAAACGATCTCATCTGTCAAATAATATACATACAACCACTTCTCGTTCTAAGTCATAATACAGGGTCTGATAGAGATACTCTAGATTCAATATACAATACCAAAAAGAGAAGGTTACTATATATGTAACCCACCTAGCAAAAGATGCGATAAAATCTGATAAGTGGATCTGCACTGCGGCTAACCGTCCACTCTACCCCTACAAGGAACTATGGCACAACGGGGGTGAGTTGCCAACTTAGTGAATAAGACTAACATATAACGGCTGATAATGTAAATATGACAACTATAACTAATTGCGATATGAATAAGTATGATGCATGATAGCATGTGAAAGCATAAAGTTATACTAATAATCATATTAATCAAGAATGAAATCTCATCACTTATTTCCAAATAATTTTCATTTTTCTCCGTGCCTAACGTCGATACAAATCTTCGGTATTTCATCAGGCATCATTCATTGAACGATTCTGTAATCAATAACACCGGTCGGTATCATCTAGATATCCGCCGTGTTTCATAACTGTCTCCGGAATCGAGTATTCTCGTTAGACCCCCCTCCTAAAATGCGGCTATCCTGCCCCTGTGTCTCGACCAGGTCCACCATGTATCTAACTGTATCCCCACCGACTCAGTCTGGATAAAAATTATAAATCCGTAACCGTATACCCCCAGATTCGGTCCGAAATAAAACCAAATCATAAAAACGACATTTCATGGTGGACGTGACACATAATCATGAAAATCACTAATTTTTCGTAATAGTATATGAAAACTTAAAACCATAAATCCTCAATAATACAAATGCCTCTTATATCAACTACTAATACTTGAATACGAAATATGATGTCATATATGCTTATTACTACGACTATTGATACTTAAAGTATGATAAGAATCATTTTTAACAGAATAATTTCTAAGTGTGAAGTGACATGTTAATATCGACGAGGTGTAGTGTAACATGTAGATATGTGCATGTGCGGCATAACTCGTCGATAATGGTGCAATGTTCTAACAAGTATTAATCATGGAGGTATATATGTAGATTTAAGAATGCATATAATAAAGTTAACATACAAAAGCAAAACTTGAATTTAAATCTAACTACGGGCGTATCACGACATCTTTACAAGATCCCCCGGTAGATATTTAATCTACTCACCGGAATACATCGTAACTACTCAGGAATCGCCAATCCTTTTCTTTTCCTTGCGGCCTCCGAAGTTCCCGCACTCAAATCTAACATTGAATTAACTTGTATAAGAAAACGGCTACATTTCGATACGGTAAAATCATGAAAACACAAGTTGTACGTACTAATTATACTACGTACGACTATTGCAAACGATCTAACACTTAACTTTACTGAAATTTAACCCAACACTGTTTCGCAACAGAAAACAGAATGCGTTACGTTTTACCCGTGTCGTATTTGAGAATTTTGATCCCTTTTCCGATATTTGCTCCCAGATTTTATATACAGTTAAACTAACTTAATTAAACAATACCAAATTATCCCAACATCTATACAGAGACCTACTCCAAACCCCAAAACACCAAACCTCCCTACAAATCCGGCGACGTCGGAATTTGCCTATACCTCGCCGGCCAAAATCCGAGCCCCTGGGTTTGTGCTCCTATGGTTTGTTCTAGGTCCAACATACAACATTAAGGCACTGTTTGGTTAAGTTTATTTTTATCTAAACTATAGCAGATTACTACAGAGCTCAGTTTTGCCTAAAATACGATATTATAGATATAAGATTTCTAAATTAAACCAATTACAGAACTAAATTCTACAGTGATTAAAGACTTTACCTACAAAGGATTGCTGGAAGAACTCCCTCCAAGATGTACAAGTTCCTAGTTCCTAGCTTGATGGTGGAAATCCTAGAACTTGGCTCTTCTCTTCTCATTTCTTTTGTTCTTCTTTGTTTGTTCTAGTTTTCTTTTTCTTTCTTTTGAATTTTCAGAATTTTAAATTAGCTAAATGATCAGAACACATGCTATATATGACAAAGGTAAGAGTGATGTGTAGTAGAAGGTGTCAAAGATCAAGGTGTGCCATCCTCATGCAAGGAGGAGGTGTTGTGTGTGTGTTGTGGATGCAAGAAGTATGTGTCAAGCTATTATCATTTCCAAATTGATTTTTCTTGTGATAAATTCTGAACTAAACCTTATTTAACCTCTTTTCTGCTTACACCCTTAAAAATTCCAAATTGCACAATTTCCTAAATTTTTACACAAAGACCCCTCACTAACTATGTTATTATATAACACGACTTTAATTAAAATGAAGCTAAATTTTACATTAAAACCCTTATAATTTATTTATGTTACATATTAAAATTTTAATTTAATTTGTTTTACATACTATTTATGAAAATGTCTTATTTGGTTTTAATAACTTTTTAATTTAACATTTTATTATTTAATTAATTAATTTTATTTATTTCTAAATTTTCAAAATGCTTCAAGACGGCTTCCTTGGCAGCATCATTTGCAGCAATATACTCAGCTTCCATCGAGGAGTCTGCAACGGTATCTTGTTTGGAACTTTTCCAACTAACCGCCCCTCCATTGAGTGTAAATACAAACCCTGAGATAGATTTGCTGTCATCCTTATTACTTTGGAAGCTGTAATCGGTAAAGGCCTCCATTTGGAGATCCCCATTACTATACACCAAGAACAATTCTTTAGTCCTTCGCAAGTACTTAAGAATGTTCTTCACTGCTATTCAATGTTTCTCCCCTGGGTTGGATTGATACATGCTTACTACAACTAGTGCATAAGCTACATCTGGGTGAGTACATAATATTGCATACATTATAGATCCTACGGCTGAAGCGTAGGGTATAATGCTCATGCGAGCTCTCTCTTCATCAGTCTTCGGACAGAAGTCCTTGGAGAGAGCGATTTCATGACAAGTGGGCAAGGCACCACGCTTAGAATCTTCCATACTAAACCTTTTTAGGATGGTGTCAATTTACTTTGATTGGGACAATCCCAATAACCTCTTGGATCTATCTCTATAGATCCTAATGCCCAAAATGCAAGAGGCATCACCCATGTCCTTCGTGGAGAACCTTTGTGATAAGAATAGTTTGACCGATTGTAGCATAGAAATACCATTTTCTATCAAGAGAATATCATCCACGTACAATACGAGGAATGTGGCAGTATTCCCTACAATCTTCTTATAAATACATGGTTCATCTATATTTTTGACAAAATCAAACTTTTTGATTGTATCATCAAAGCAGATGTTCCAGCTCCGTGATGCCTGTTTTAATCCATAAATGGATTTAAGCAACCTACATGCCTTTTCGTTGCTCCCACTGTCAATGAAGCTCTCTGGCTGATCCATAAAAACGCATTCTTCTAAATCACCATTTAGAAACGCAGTTTTTACGTCCATCTGCCAGATTTCATAATCGTAGTGAGCAGAAATAGCAAGTAGGATCCAAATGGATTTAAGCATTGCTACTGGAGAGAAAGTTTCACCATAGTCCAATGCTGGTCTTTGACGAAAACCTTTCACTACAAGCATTGCTTTATAGGTCTCCACCTGTCTATCTACATCAATCTTTCTCTTAAAGGTCTATTTACATCCTACGGGTTTTATCCCAGGAGGTGCAACATCCAAAGTCCATACTTTGTTGGTGTACATGGACTCCATTTCGGATCTCATGGCATCCAGCCACTTCACCGAGTCACCACTCGTGATAGTTTGCTGAAAACTAATAGGGTCATCATCATCATCCATGATGCAATCTTCTCTATCACCATCAATGAGAAACCCATAGTATCTCTCCGGTGAGCGAGGAGTTTTACTATATCTCCGGAGCGGCTGAGGTCCTTGAAGTTCTACCGCAACATCAGTTTCAACCAATTCGTCATGCGTAATTTGTGTCTCTAGAAGCTCTTCTAGTTCTACCGCATTGCCATCAGTACTATTTGTAAAAAATTTATTTTCTAAAAATGTGGCATGTTGAGAAACGAACACCTTTTGTTCCTCCTTGTGGTAGAATAGATATCCATATGAATGTTTTGAATATCCCACCAATTTACACATGACTGATCGTGTCTCGAGTTTGTCTGGATTCTGCTTTTTGACAAAAGCCGGACAACCCCATATCCTAACTCTTTTAAGAGATGGTCTCTTTCCACACCATATCTCATATGGATTGGAAGACACGGTCTTGGTTGGAACCCTGTTTAACAGATACATTGTTGTCTCCAATGCATGTCCCCAAAAGGAAAGCTGTAACTCAGCATCACTCATCATGGACGTTGTGATATGGTGTGTAAGGGGGAGTGAGCTGAGAGAGAATCCCATTATCTTTTAAGAAGTCTGAAAACTCTGTACTCAAATACTCTCCACCTCGATCCGATCGAAGTTTCTTGATGCTCAAGCCTGTTTGTTTTTCTACTTCAAGTTTATACTTCTTGAATTTCTCGAAAGCTTCGGATTTATGCTTTAATAAAAACACGTGTCCGAATCTTGAGAAATCATCAGTAAAAATAATGAAGTATGAAAAACCGCCTCTAGCATGTGTAGACATTGGTTCGCATACATTACTATGTATGAGGCCTAAGAGTTCTACAGCTCTTTCTCCGTGTCCAGTAAACGGAGTTTTGGTCATTTTACCTTTGATACAGGACTGACAAGTCGCATAAGATTTATATTCAAAAGGATTTAAATATCCATCTTTATGTAGCTTGTTTAGTCTTGTTTCATTAATATGAACAAGTCTACAATGCCAAAGAAAATCTTCATTTATATCTGAAAATTTTCTTTTATTTATATGTTGTATATTGAAAATTGTGTGTTGGTTTAGGACGTAAATACCGTTATTTAGTGTACCATACCCAATCAACTGTTGATTCAAGTTAATGTTCATAACATTAATTTTCAACACAAAATGATATTCTTTATTATCTAACAAAGAAAAGGATATTATATTACATAGCATACTAAGTACATAATAACAAGAGTTCAAAATCAAAATACATCCCGAAGGCAACCCCAGATGATACTCTCCTACAGATACAGCATGTACATTGGAACCATTTCCAACCCGAAGAGTATGGTCACCAGTCTTCAAAACTCTACTGTTTCTCAATCCCTGCATATAATTGCAGATGTAAGAACCAGAACCGGTATCTAATACCCAAGATGTAGAGTTATAGAAAAACAGTTTTCAGTTACAGACACACCTGAAGTGGAAGTATCAGTATGCTTTTTCTTCTTGAGATCAGCATGTAATACCCAGTTGCGATATACCGTAACCATATTTTAATAGATAATTTTCATATATTTTCCCCAAATTTTCCTATATAATTTTCCTAAAATTTTCTAAAACCTAAACCATTACCCTAATTAAACCCTAACCTTTCATTTATTTATTTTCCTAATTCTTTCTAACCCATCCCAGCCCACAAACCCAAGCCCAAACCTTTTCCCTCCGCCCGGCCCGATCTAACCCGACCCGATACCCCCACTCCCCTTCTTCTTCTTATCTTCTCTTCTATTTTCCTGCATTCTCCGCGACGTCATCCTCACGACCCGCTCCTCCTCATCCCACGTCCTCGTACCCACCTCCGCGAAGTCCGCGCCTCCCCCAACGCTCTCCCCGAGCTTTCTCCCTCGTCGTTCTTCCCTCTGTCACGCCCTACTTCGCAGAATGCGCTAAGAACGGCACGTGACAGAGCCAGCCATGCTACCTGTGGTTAGGAAACATCCCTCCACAGTCACATTACGGCTGTCTAGAAGATATCAAGAACAGTAGAAATAAAAATAAACTTTCTAGTACATGTCCATATGCCAGAATAAACGAGTCAAGAAATAATATGCGGAAGTAATAAATCCAAAGAGCAAAACATCTGGAAAGTAAAACATAACTAAACTGGATACTAACTGGATCATCACTGCTCGGTCTAACGGGGGAAATACTCCTGATCAGCCTGCGACAAAGGTAAAGAATCTGGGCCATGCAAAACCCAGACGTCAGTGCGTCATAATATTAACAATAATATAATCAGGAGGTAACAAGACATGCAGGCATGAGTATGAACAGTAATACAAGTATAACAATAACACGAATATGGAACAGTGAAGGGTAAAAGCATATGTGACGTGCAGTGGGTAATCTGAACTAAACTACTGGGTAACTACTCTCAAGTCTTTGAAATCAATTTAATGAATCGTCGATGTAACTCAATAGTATCCCGTGCATGCCCGGGACCATGGTCCAAATTCTCGGGCTGAAACCGAGACATGCCGCTAGGCACTAAACAGGAAACATGTACAGATGAATGATGTCAGTAGCATCATCCCAGGGCTGACCTAGCCCCTAAAATTGATCAGTATAAGCATCGAACTGTCGAGTTACAAGTCAGGTTTCATCACTGATTTCCCCATACCCCCAAGTTATATGTTCAAGTCAGGTATTGATAAATCTGAAGCTAATGCCAACACAGGATCAAACAGGAACAGGTTTGTCTATACAGACAACAAGATATGTCCATCGGGATGACATGTCAGGATTGTCGGCATTAGAAACAGGATCAGGTAATATGTCAAGTAGTGATATATCAGGTCATGTAGTGTACATGTAGCAAGTCATGTCAAGTAGTGGTGTATCAGGTCATGTCAAGTAGTGCACAGGTATCAAACGGGTGCTCATAATCAAACCGTAGCAAGTATTGAATCAAGATGAAAGCACGGATGTACAATAAAAGCATGGATGCACAAATATCGATCAGGGGTCACATCATGACTAAGTAGGATGCACAATTATCAAGCATGGTGCACTAATACAACAGTAACATGAAATAATATGGTCTCGGCGTGCAACTAGATATGTAATAAACCGTACGGATATAGACGGATACTATAAACTGTAAATCGGTAAAATTTACTGAATATTAAAACACAAGCACTATTATTTATTAAATAGATATTGATATAATAATATTAACATGGATAACATATTCAAACTGATTAATAACTATAAAAGTGGTATTGATTAACCATGCACAAGAAAGTTCCGTTCAGAAATTCAGCGTCATCCTGATTTGTAAAATAGCTTTAAAATAACAAACGTTCTCCAAAAGGGACGTGTCTTATACCAAAACAAAGATAATTCAATAAGGTTTTCATTTTTATAAGTTGAAGTATCTCAGGTTATTTCTACAAAAAGTTGTGAACATTCGAAATTGAAAGTTTGCTGCTGGAATTTCCCTGGACAGCAGTTTATAGATATTTTCATTTGCATTTTACGTTATTTAAACAATTTATTTTGCAAGTAAATATTTCATAGAGTTATAGTATTCTGAGTTAGCTTCGTAATGAACTAAAGAACGTATACTGATAATTTTTATTATGATTTATAATGAATTTTATAAGGTAAGGTGTACAGTAAATTTCAGATTTGTCGTATCCGCTTTGCAACGACGTTTCATGTGTAAACTATAATATTTTCAAGTTATATTTTGTATAACATTATAAAATGCAGATTATAAACTAATTAAAGATAATAATAAGAAATATTACGACGCTATATATTTTAAATGATATGGATGCAAACGGGTATCTGAAAACGATAAAACTTTAATATGGATGTACAGTGCAATCAACATGTGATATTTTTATTCATATGGATGCAAAATAAGATACATAGCATGTAGAAAGATGAATTAGCATGCGAATAGATATGTAAATAACGATATGGATGCATACGGATATCCGAAAACAGTAAAACTGTAAAATGGATGCATAACTAAACAATATGTAATACTATAATTCAAGTGGGTGCAGTATAATGTAGTAGAGCATGTAGCAAGATTAACTTGCCTCGATGGATCACGATACGAATACGCACGGCACATCCAACGTCGGTAAAATGTTGCAACGCACACGCGGCACGCAGGACGGGTCCAGGCAAGGCAAGAGGGTGATCACACAGGCAAGGTACGTTCACTGGATCACTCGGATTGTCATTGACGAGCACGGCTCCGGCGATGATCACCGGAATCAAGAAACAAGATCAAAAAAAGAAAGAAGAAAGAAGAAGAAGAATTAAGAAGAAGAGTCTGTGTATTAAATAAGGAAAGAAAAAAATAAAATAAAATATATATAAATATATATATTCAGAGGAGAGAGAGAGAAAGGGGTTGTTAGTTTGTTAGGAAATTAGTTTAGATTTAAATTTAAAAAAATCTTTTATTAGTTAAATAAATTTTAATTTATATCAGTTTATAAAATTAATATTATATAAATAAAATTTTATATTCTGGTAAATACAAACATAGTCCAAAACATGCCTGGGTTGAGTCTAAAATTCAGTTTTAAAATACGAAAAATATACATGTCGACCAAAATTAAAGTTGGATATCCGGGTAACGAAAAATGCATACCCTCAAGAACGGATGCACAAGCATGCATGTAGTCATCTAAACAAGTCCATTTCACTGAACGGGATGAGAACAAGATGCGCGGATGCTACCACAGGATTAGGGGTATCATGCAGACCATGCAATGTATTTTTAAACTATTTTATGTGACTTAAATGTTATATAAAAATGCAGATGACAGGTAAAATGCTAGTATGCAAATGAATGTGCACGAGTCCACGTATCAAGTCAGGATAAATCATAAACATGAATCAAGACAGGTTTCAAGCATGTGGGTTGGGTCGGATGCAAATACAGATGTCAAAATACTATTCGCACCCAAAACACAGTAAACCCGCTCCTCCTCATCCGACATCCTCTTGCCCACCTCCGTGAAGTCCGCGCCTCCCCCAACGCTCTCCCCGAGCCTTCGCCCTCGTCGTTCTTCCCTCCTCGCCAACGGCTCCACACGACTCGCTCCTACAACGGCCTCGACGACGAATTCTACTCTCCGGCGTCCCCAAGATCTCGCCCACCTCTCGTGTAACAACTCCAATTTTTGTATACATAAAATTCATTTAAATTTGAAGTATACTTGGGGTATTTAATGTTGTTGTTACCACTTTAAGTATTTATTTTCCCACAATAATTACAAGAAGGATCTTGTAGCTAATTGGTAACACCTTGCACTGCTGAACCAAGCCACCAGAGTTCGAATCCCTTGCACCACATTATTTTTATATTATTTTTGTTTTAAATTTCTTGGAAGCCCAACAGTCCACAGACCATAACTCCCAAAAGTTGAACTGCACCTGAAAATATAAAAATACCAGAGTGTACCCCCACGAGACCCCCCATCGACTGGACCCCCGAGTCGGCCGGGATCGGCCGAGTCGGCCGGCGGAACGGCCGACTCGGTCCGGCGCGGCCGGACGGCAGAGTCCCCAACACGAAAGTTGGGGCTCTTCGTCTTCTGTACACCCCTGTATACTTTAAATGCTTGGATCGGTTCCAGAAACACAATTATACCTCATTCACTCCATTTTTATTACTTTTTCTTATATTTTTTACATTTTTTAAATTAAAAACCTTTCACCTACCCTACCCTAACCTACCCTATAAATACACCCCCTACCCTCTACCCTCTCATCCCAAAACCCTAGGCTCACTCTCTCAAAATTTTCCAAGAAGTGTGTGCTTTGAAAACATGTTCGCGGCGAAGCTCCGACGAAATTCCGGCTGGAATTCCAGCGACGTTTTTAGGAATAACCGGCGATGAAGCAACGCCTCGAAAACTCTCTTAGTTTCCCCTACACTCCTTTGCCTAATCGAAACCCGTAAGTCCTATTCTATCTCCCTTTCTATTTCTCTAAAATACGAATTTACGAAACCCGGCGGAATCGGAACAAATCCGATTTCCGACTCGGTCTTCTATTAAATTTCACTTCTAATCAATTCAATCATGCTTAAACATCTTATTGTTGACTATTAAACATTCAACGAATAATTTGAACAAGTTTTCTCACATGAAATGATAACCTTTCCAATTTATCGTATTTTTCACTTTAATACCATCATTTTTCGATTTCACATTTAACCCCTTAACTTTGCTATACATTTAAAGTAGAGCACGAGGTAATGACCTACCTCCATACACACGCAAATACAAACCTAAACGAAATCATCAAGAACTTAGAATACGATAAAACAAAACTTTCATTTAAATACCATATTCTTAATAAAACCATTCTTAAAAGTTTTAGATTTGATACGCTTTTAAACAAATACCCCTCATTAGGAAATACGATAAGTTGTGGACAGCGATCGTTTATCTAAACCTGACTTTGTGGTGTCTAGACTAGGCAAGTGAGCAAAGGTAACTTTAAAAGGCCTGTCTCACGGTTCGTGAGCGGATCCCTCCTTCCTCACTTGTACTTACCTGGCCACAATTGGCGGTGAAGAGGCGATTTGAGATTTCTAACGACTTATCGTTTAGACCATTTAGAAATAGGCTAGTTGTCTTAGGAAACCCTAGAATCTAAAATACGGTAAATTTATACCTTTGCAAATAAATACCTTGTACTTTATAAAACCGTTTTCTAAAGAATTAGTATTTTACAATCTTTGCAAAGCGCCGCTACAACCCACCTTTGGGGAACCCGTTAGGGATAGTACGGTTTATCGTGCACCCTCGGGCTTAGTAGTGCGAGATTCAGACCTCCGCAAGGAGCATTCGGTCTCGAAAGGTTTAAAATACGACATCTTAAGAAAATGAGATTTTTGGAATATAAAATATTTATTAAAATTATTTTTGTATAAACATATGTATATTTATCATTTAAATATCTATTTTATTATAATATAAATTTTCCACCTTTTTCTAAAAATCGCAATAATAAATTTTACACTAAAATACCATGAACTTCAAATAATCAATATTACAGATAAATACCCTTATTTATAAAACTAGGATATTTTCACTAGAAACGTCACAACATAAAATCCACCCTCATTACAACTCTAAATACGAACAATAAATACTTGAGGTGTATTTTGAAAAGTATATAAAAGTATTTTTACCTAAAACCCCCTCAAGTTTTATAAATTACCCTAAGGGCCCTAGCAATTATAAGACTTTGATTCACATTCCTGATTGTCTGACTCGGGTTTAAGTCTGATTAATCTGAATTGAATATGATTCAAGTCAATCTATAATCTACAAGTTTCCAATTCAATATGAACACATGAACCTATGAATACAATTATCAATTTATACAACTTGACCGAACCGAACCATGAATATATATATTCCTTTTACATGATTCTCAGTATTCCATTTACATAACTCTACGGTTATAACCGTTTCCTGATATCATGGTTTCGGTCAGTCAGTCAATCAATCATGCAATCAATACAATTTTATAAGATAACAATACAAACAAGACATCGCGGGGTTTAAGGGGTAGATTGGTACGGAAGGTGTTAAAGGTGGCACGAGGTGGTCAGATTTAATACACCTAACATGAATCCGGTTGCTATTGTACCGTGGCATAAACGGTTCCTTGTACTATACGTGCCCCTAGTCTCTGGCATATAGAGACTCCCCTGGTATACACTGGTATCCTTCTGTACCAAGCTACAAACAACATCGTTAATACGACATTACTACAAGATAATACAACTTTAAAATATATCTTCTTATTCTGTCTCCTCTTACCTTTGGGACTTACCGAGCGACCTGTTCGCTGACGACATTCTGTTTCTTTCTTCTTTGAATGTCGTCAGGTGATTTGGACCCGGCGGAGATCGAGCCATCTCAAGAAGACTTGGAGCAGTTTGCCGAAACCCTGCACTTTAGTTTCATTGTACACTTTTCCTTTCTGTACTTTTCATTTCATGTTATGCCACTGTTTAGGCATCTTTTTATTTCAATTGTATTTCCTTTCATGTATTGTACAAAGAATGTTAATAAATAAAAGTTGATGTTCCTTTTATTTCTTGTCTCTTGTGTATTTATTTTATATTGCTTAGATACGCTTAGCGTATGTACTTCTGAGTATATACGTAGCGGACCTCGTCGCGTCCCCTTTGCCATACACTGGGAAGCGGGGTGTGACAGGTTTTGTTGGTGGCCCATGCAGGTCAGAGCTGTATGAAATCCTATCATGCAGTTCTGTTCTGCGTGAACAACCTAAGCAATATAACACAAGAACCAGCAACTAAAACATTCTTTAAAATTCATGTTCCTTGAATCTTACAATTTCATATTCCTTGAATCTTATCATTTCATGTACTTGAATCTGTCCTAACCCAAATTTTTCTTCAGGGTTATGGATTCTCTGAACAACACCAGCACCAACGTCAACAACACACCTCCAGCACTATCTCTCACACCAGCTGTTCCTGCGCCACCTACCGAGCAAACAGTGCTATTTGAGGCGATCCGCAGCCTTCTCGAGGGACAACAACAACTCCTGAACCGTCCTGAGACTGATGCTCCTGGGGTAAAGCAATTCAGGGCTTTACATCCGAAGCAGTTCTCCGGAAAAGGAAGCCCTCTTGAAGCTGAAGAATGGGCATAAAGCATAGAAGACGATCTGGCAGCAGCTCAAGTGCCAGACATAGCTTGGGTCCGTGTGGCGAAACTACAGCTCATGGACAATGCTCGCAACTGGTGGAAGGCGGAAGAAATCCGTCTTGTACAACTTATTGAATGGAAGACTTTTCGCGAGAAGTTCGACGCGAAATACTTCCCTGTGACTGCCAGGTTTGCCATGGAGCAGCAGTTCATTCATCTACCACAAGGATCGATGTGGGACAAATCAGTAGATGAATACGACGCTGAATTCACCATGTTAAGCCGGTAAGATATGTCGCAATAGTTCAATTTTTAAATATCACATACTACACAGATAACACTATCTTTAAACAGATTCGCGGCACATTTGATACCGACGGACGAGATCAGAGCCTGTCGCTTTCAACAGGGACTGGACACAGAGATTCAGGCTGCTCTAGCCACAGGAAAATTTTTGACTCATGAGGATGCTCCGAAAGCTGCCCGCAGTTATGAGCCAGTGATAAAAGCAAGGGGCAGACCTCAGTCTGCAGGAGTCAAGCGCCCTGCCTACCAAATGGCAGGTGGAGCCTCGTCCAGACCACCTTTTGTGCCAAGACATCCTGGAGTACCAATCAACAGGCCCAGCCCAGCCTTTTGTAACTACTACAAGAGAAATGGGCATCTGGCGAGAGATTGCCAGCGTGCGAACAACCTTTGCTTGATCTGCGGCTCAGCTGCTCATGGTATTGGGGCTTGTCCTCATAAACAAAATCCAATTGCTGCACCCAGGCCAGCAAACAATTACCCACAGTACCCAGCCATCCAAGCCCCTGCTCCAAGACTTGCTCTACCTGCACCACCCAGAGGACCACAAGCTGCACTACCTCCTCGTCAGTTCCATCAAGCTTAAAGGAACGTTCCGAGGAATGCTCCTCAGGCCAGGAGGAATGTGCCAAAGCGTCAGGCTTTCACGATGTCTGTGGAAGAAGATGAGGCCACTGGCCAAGTCATTACTGGTAAACCTTCTATCTCAAACTTATCTTTTAGTCTTGTTTACCTACACACTTTCCCTATACCTAAAACATATCCCACATACCTTAGGTACAATCCTAGTAGCCTCACTACCTGCACTTGCACTGTTTGATACTGGAGCATCCCACTGCTTTATGTCGCAACGGTTTGTCCGAACCCATGCGATTCCAGTCTCACCGCTTGTATCCAGCTGGAATGTCAGTTCCGGAAATGGCGTTCTAAAGGAAACTATGGGATACAGCTTGTGTCCAGTCATCGTCTGCAGCAGAGAGTTTTATGCTGACTTCAAAGTACTGGACATACCGAACTTCGATGTGGTTCTAGGAATGGTTGGCTTGGAACTTTTTATGCTACCATCGACTGTCGTCAAAGGAGGGTAATATTCGAGATTCCAGAGCACCCGGTCTTCTATTTCAAAAGTGAAGACCGTACCCTGGAGCCAAGTACCAACAAAGCAAAGCCAATGGAAGCAGTAGTTGCAGCAGCTCAAGCAGAAGAAGAATTAAGACCAGAGGTAGTTCGAGAGTTTGACGATATATTTCCTGACGATATATCAGGTTTGCCACCCGATCGAGCTCTTGAATTCAGTATTGATTTAATACCAAGAGCCCAACCGGTAATCAAAGCACTTTATAGATTAAGTCCGGAAGGTTTGAAGGAAGTCCGAACACAATTGGACGAATTATTAGCGAAAGGATGGATTCGTCCCAGCACTTCAAGTTGGGGAGCACCTGTGCTACTGGTGAAGAAGAAGGAAGGTTCATACAGATTGTGCATCGACTATAAGGCCTTGAACGAAGTCACTATAAAGAACAAGTATCCACTCCCGCACATCGATGATTTATTCGATCAGCTAAGTGGATCTTGTATTTTCTCTAAATTGGATTTTCGTTCAGGTTATCATCAAGTGAAGGTCAAGGAAGCTGATATTGACAAAACAGCTTTTAGAACTCGCTATGGACATTACGAATTTTTAGTGATGCTATTTGGAGTGACCAATGCACCAGCAATATGCATGAACCTAATGAATCAAGTTTTCCGAGAGTACTTAGACAGGTTTGTTGTCATTTTCATCGACGACATCCTGATATATTCTAAGAGTCGGAAAGAGCATACAGAGCATCTACGAATTGTCCTGGAAACTCTTCGACAACATAAGATTTATGCCAAGTACAGCAAGTGCGAGTTTTGGTTAAATCAAGTTAGTTTTCTTAGACATATCGTATCAGGAGAAGGAATTTCTGTGGATCCAGCAAAAGTTTCAGCAGTTAGCGAATGGCCTACACCAAAGTCAGTGAAGGACATTCGGAGTTTTTTGGGTTTAGCTGGATATTACAGAAGGTTCATTGAAGGATTCTCAAAGATAGCAACACCCCTGACCAAGCTCACACGAAAAGATGAAGAATTTGTGTGGTCAGAAGCATGCGAACAAGCTTTCGTAGAACTCAAGTCAAGATTGACATCTGCACCTATTCTCGTAATACCGGATCAATCTGGAGGATTCGAAGTGCATTGTGATGCATCCGGTAAGGGATTAGGATGTGTTCTACATCAGCACAGTAAGGTTGTGGCTTATCCTTCAAGACAACTGAAGACTCATGAGCGTAATTATCCGACGCATGATTTGGAGTTGGCAGCTGTCATCTTTGCTCTCAAGATTTGACGCCACTACTTACTTGGTGAACGAGTGAACATCTACACAGATCATAAAAGTCTGAAGTACGTGTTTACTCAGAAGGAGTTGAATATGCGGCAGAGAAGATGGTTAGAACTCATGGCGGACTTTGACATCAACTTGCAATATCACCCAGGAAAGGTGAACGTAGTACCTGATGCTCTTAGCCGCCAACCATTATCGATGAATCTCACCGCTCAGTGAAAGCTTCAGCAAGACTTGCATCAGATGGAGATTGAAGTAGTCATGCCAGGTAATACTTCAAGTTTGATGAATCTACAAGTTCAATCAACCATTGTCAATCAGATCCAAGCAGCTCAAGCAACTGATACTAAGTTGCAAAGGATCAGAGAACAAGTGGAGAATGGACTTAGAACAGACTTCATCATCCATGAAGACGGATCTTAGAGATACGGCAGCAGATTGTGTATACCAAAAGGTCCTATTCGGGAAGAGTTAATGAAAGAAACTCACAACTCTCCCTACTCAGTATATCCTGGAGGTACCAAAATGTACAAAGATCTACGTCAGAATTATTGGTGGCATTGAATGAAGCATGAAGTAGCCAGAAGTGTCGCAAAATACTTGGTGTGTCAGCATGTAAAAGCTGAACATCACAGGACAGCTGGACTACTTCAACCGTTACCAATCCCAGAATGGAAGTGGCAACACATCACGATGGATTTTGTGACTGCTCTTCCTCGCAGCACAAAGGGTAACGATGCTATATGGGTCATTGTGGATCGACTCACAAAGTCGGCTCACTTCATCCCATTTCGGGTTGGCCAATCAACTGAGACACTAGCAAAGAAGTACATGGAGGTAATAATCTATTTAGGATTTAAACTCTTCATAATGTACTATCTCTGATACCCATGATCTCATACAGGAAATTGTGAGACTTCATGGAGTACCGGTCTGCATTGTCTCCGATCGTGACATCACGTTCCGATCGCAATTTTGGCAGAGTCTGCAAGCAAGCTTGGGAACAAGTCTGAACTTTAGCACGGCTTATCATCTATAAACAGATGGTCAGTCGGAATGAACTATTCAGATCTTAGAGGATATGCTCAGAGCGTGTATGCTAGACTTCAAAGGATCGTGGGAAGATCACCTGCATCTTGTGGAGTTCGCGTACAATAACAGCTACCAAGCAAGCATAGGAATGGCACCTTTTGCAGCATTGTATGGAAGAAAGTGTCGAACACCATTAAGTTGGGATGACATCGGAGACAGGGAACTTCTTGGACCTGAGATGATAGTAGTGACCGTTGATGTGGTTCGTACTATCAGGGAAAGAATGCGCATAACCCAAGATCGACAGAAACACTGGGCTGATGCGAAGAGACGACACTTGGAGTTCCAGCCAGGAGACCATGTATTCTTGAAGATATCTCTGAACCGCGGAGTAATCTGATTTGGAAGACGGGGTAAATTGAGTCCAAGATACATTGGACCATTCGACATACTCGAATGAGTCGGTGAAGTGGCATACCGCTTAGCGCTTCCACCCTCATTGGAAGGAGTGCATAACGTGTTCCACATATCCCAACTCAGAAAGTATGTGAGTGACCCCAGCCATATTCTTGATCATTCCGAGCTCACTATACAGCCCGACTTGTCTTGTGTGCAACATCCTGTGGAGATCCTGGACAGGAAAGTGAAGACACTTCGGAACAAGAAAGTTAACTTGGTCCGGATAATGTGGAGGAAAGACACTCCAGGAGAATCCACTTGGGAAAGGGAAGATGAAATGCGTGCAAGATATCCTCACCTCTTTGTAAACTAATCCTCAAATAAAAGTTGTAAATTTCGAGGAAGAAATTTTTGTAAGGAGGGTAGATTGTAATAACTCCAATTTTTGTATACATAAAATTCATTTAAATTTGAAGTATACTTGGGGTATTTAATGTTGTTGTTACCACTTTAAGTATTTGTTTTCCCACAATAATTACAAGAAGGAGTTTGTAGCTCATTGGTAACACCTTGCATTGCTGAACCAAGCCACCAGATTTCGAATCCCTTGCCCCACATTATTTTTATATTATTTTTGTTTTAAATTTCTTGGAAGCCCAACAGTCCACAGACCATAACTCCCAAAAGTTGAACTGTACCTGAAAATGTAAAAATACCAGAGTGTACCCCACGAGACCCCCCACCGACTGGACCCCCGACTCGGCCGGACGGCCGAGTCCCCAACACGAAAGTTGGGGCTCTTCGTCTTCTGTACACCCCTGTATACTTTAAATGATTGGATCAGTTCCAGAAACACAATTATACCTCATTCACTCCATTTTTATTACTTTTTCCTATATTTTTTACATTTTTTAAATTAAAAACCTTTCACCTACCCTATCCTAGCCTACCCTATAAATACACCCCCTACCCTCCATCCTCTCATCCCAAAACCCTAGGCTCACTCTCTCAAAATTTTCCAAGAAGTGTGTGCTTTGAAAAAAAGTTCGCGACGAAGCTCCGACAAAATTCCGGCGACGTTTTTAGGAAAAACCGGCGACGAAACAACGCCTCGGCAACTCCCTTAATTTCCCCTACACTCCTTTGCCTAATCGAAACCCGTAAGTCCCATTCTATCCCCCTTTCTATTTCTCTAAAATACGAATTTACAAAACCCGACGGAATCGGAACAAATCCGATTTCCGACTCGGTCTTCTATTAAATTTCACTTCTAATCAATTCAATCATGCTTAAACATCTTATTGTTGACTATTAAACATTCAACGAATAATTTGAACAGGTTTTCTCACATGAAATGATAACCTTTCCAATTTATCGTATTTTTCACTTTAATACCATCATGTTTCGATTTCACATTTAACCCCTTAACTTTGCTATACATTTAAAGTAGAGCACGAGGTAATGACCTACCTCTACACACACGCAAATACAAACCTAAACGAAATCATCAAGAACTTAGAATACGATAAAACAAAACTTTCATTTAAATACCATATTCTTAATAAAACCATTCTTAAATGTTTTAGATTTGATACGCTTTTAAACAAATACCTCTCATTAGGAAATATGATAAGTTGTGGACATCGATCGTTTATTTAAACCTGGCTTTGTGGTGTCTAGGTTAGGCAAGTGAGCAAAGGTAACTTTAAAAGGCCCGTCTCACGATTTGTGAGCGGATCCCTCCTTCCTCACTTGTACTTACCTGACCACAATTGGCGGTGAAGAGGCGATTTGAGGTTTCTAACGACTTGTCGTTTAGACCATTTAGAAATAGGCTGGTTGGCTTAGGAAACCCTAGAATCTAAAATACGGTAAATTTATACCTTTGCAAATAAATACCTTGTACTTTATAAAACCGTTTTCTAAAGAATTAGTATTTTACAATCTTTGCAAAGCGCCGCTACAACCCACCTTTGGGGAACCCGTTAGGGATAGTACGGTTTATCGTGCACCCTCGGGCTTAGTAGTGCGAGATTCAGACCTCCGCAAGGAGCATTCGGTCTCGAAAGGTTTAAAATACGACATCTTAAGAAAATGAGATTTTTGGAATATAAAATATTTATTAAAATTATTTTTGTATAAACATATGTATATTTATCATTTAAATATCTATTTTATTATAATATAAATTTTTCACCTTTTTCTAAAAATCGCAATAATAAATTTTACACTAAAATACCATGAACTTCAAATAATCAATATTACAGATAAATACCCTTATTTATAAAACTAGGATATTTTCACTAGAAATGTCACAACATAAAATCCACCCTCATTACAACTCTAAATACGAACAATAAATACTTGAGGTGTATTTTGAAAAGTATATAAAAGTATTTTTTCCTAAACCCCCCTCAAGTTTTATAAATTACCCTAAGGGCCCTAGCAATTATAAGACTTTGATTCACATTCCTGATTGTCTGACTCGGGTTTAAGTCTGATTAATCTGAATTGAATATGATTCAAGTCAATCTATAATCTACAAGTTTCCAATTCAATATGAACACATGAACCTATGAATACAATTATCAATTTATACAACTTGACCGAACCGAACCATGAATATATATATTCCTTTTACTTGATTCTCAGTATTCCATTTACATGACTCTACGGTTATAACTGTTTCCTGATATCATGGTTTCGGTCAGTCAGTCAATCAATCATGCAATCAATACAATTTTACAAGATAACAATACAAACAAGACATCACGGGGTTTAAGGGGTAGATTGGTACGGAAGGTGTTAAAAGTGGCACGAGGTGGTCAGATTTAATACACCTAACATGAATCCGGTTGCTATTGTACCGTGGCATAAACGGTTCCTTGTACTATACGTGCCCCTAGTCTCTGGCATATAGAGACTCCCCTGGTATACATTGGCATCCTTCTGTACCAAGCTACAAACAACATGGTTAATACGACATTACTACAGTATAATACAACTTTAAAATATATCTTCTTATTCTGTCTCCTCTTACCTTTGGGACTTACCGAGCGACCTGTTCGCTGACGATATTCTGTTTCTTTCTTCTTTGAATGTCGTCAGGTGATTTGGACCCGGCGGAGATCGAGCCATCTCAAGAAGACTTGGAGCAGTTTGCCGAAGATCCTGCACTTTAGTTTCATTGTACACTTTTCCTTTCTGTACTTTTCATTTCATGTTATGCCACTGTTTAGGCATCTTTTTATTTCAGTTGTATTTCCTTTCATGTATTGTACAAAGAATGTTAATAAATAAAAGTTGATGTTCCTTTTATTTCGTGTCTGTTGTGTATTTATTTTATATTGCTTAGATACGCTTAGCGTATGTACTTCTGAGTTTATACGTAGCGGACCTCGTCGCGTCCCCTTTCCGTACACTGGGAAGCGGGGTGTGACATCTCGCGAGATCCGCTCATCTCCCCTCTTCCCTCTCTCCTCACAACCGACCCCTCTCTCCATCTCTTTCCCTCTCTCTGCCCCACTCTCTCTCTCTCTGTGTCAAACTCCATTATCTCTCTCTCTCTCTAGAATCAATGAAGAACCCAAATCCTAACCCCATTCCGTGCGATCTCAAATCCCTAATCGCAGCGGCCCAAACGAGGAGGACGAAGCTCGTCGCCTATGGCTTCGTCTTCGCCTTCATCTCCTTCACCGCCTTCCTCGCATGCAACCCATCACCGCCACGAGCTCCTTCCTTGCCGGGGATCGCCCACCAACTGCTACCACCTCATGCCGCCATTGCTTTCTCTCGACGACGAGCCTCCGACGCAGCGCACTAACACCAACAATTCCACAACCCCGAGCTCCCCCACTTCCTCCGCATCAATCACTACCACCATCCGCAGCTCCTTATAACACCACCCATTCGCCATCATCGCCGCCTTCCATCAACCGCCCCAGCGACTTCCTCCACACCCACTCACCTCCACCATCACAGCAGAGCCCCCTTCACTTCTTTCACAAACCCACTAGAACCTCTAGCCATCACCGCGTCTCCACCATCATCATCCTTCCACCAATACCCATAACTGCAAACTCCTCGACCTCACTGCCCCCTGCATGCCCTCATCGCCAGAGCTTTACGACTCGTCGTCATCATCACCGTAGCATCGCCGGACCCTTAGCCAGCACCGGAGCCGATCCCAGTGCCACTACGTGCCCCGACTCATGCTCGTTCTGTGTCTAGCACCGTGTCGCCATCACACCACGTACGCATCGCCACCGTGCCCACCCCCGCGTCGTTCCGTGCCCACCTGTGTGCCACGACAGCACACACCCCGTACCCGGCACCACACTACCATCGGACCCACTCACGTGTCGCGCCCCGTGCCCAGTTCCCATGCCACGTCGTGCCAGCCCCCGTACCATACCATGCCCGATCCAGTGCCCGCACCGTGCCACTCTCGCACCACGCACCGGTCGGGACTGTGCCCAGTGCCGTGTCGAGCCGTGCCACGCACCGAGCCAGGACCACGCCCACTACCGTATCACGCCCGCGTCGCCGCCGCGTCCAGTACCGGATCTCCACGCATCGCGCCTGCGCCACGCGTCGTGTCCAGCATCGCATCATCTCGTGTGTCGAGACGAAGTCCGCAAATGGCGTCGCTTCTATATCAAGCGACCGAAGGCAAGTGAACCCCTCACTTGCTTTACATGCTAATATACTACATACTGATACACATTTATATATATATATATATATATATATATATATTTACATTGCTATAATTAATCAAGTGTTTGACGCTAGACCCTAAGCGAAAATCTACTTTTGAATGGCGGAACTCATGATCAATGGAACCCTGCGTTGTTAACGAACATCATATATAAATTTGGTTGTAAAATCAAGTTGGTTACCTCCCCTAAAACGATAACCCAATAACCCTTGTGAAAACTGATTTTTCTCGGACAAGCTGAACGGTTAAAATCATAATAAATTATCTATATATCGGATCTCAGAGTGCTATGGCTTGTATCGAAACTAACAGATAAACCTACAACACCCCATAGTTCATCCTTGCATTTTGATAAGTTATAACAATGAATACTGAGGCAATTCGCGGCCCTGAACTGCAGTCCGGGACAGCGTTTCGTTTTGGATACCTGGCTTTGGAACACCTGTATACCCCTTCTTTAAACAGAAAATGCGCGGATCCCCATATCGTCGCGTAGATAATTTAGTTAGCTAATACTTTAATCTGGTCCCGTGCTGGGTCACCGTCATTTGATATTTAATTTGCATTTTAATGTACATAGGTGTTCTGCAGTTTCTGCAGTGACTCCTCTTGCATAGCAACACTAGACAGGACATAACTTCTAATACAGGAATCCTATCGATAATACGTTTGATGGATTGGAAACATAACAGGAAAATATATATATTATTTAACTGTAGCGTCACCTAATTATGATCCCAACTGAGATTAAAACGTGTTACAAAACAGATTTCCAGTTCAGAAACTGGATTTCCCGCAGTGAATACTTAAAATGAAATGACCATAACCAGCAAACCTGAAATCCGATTGACGCGTAACCAATTTTGGTGGAAAGATAATTAAACATACTGACCCCTTTTATATTGTTTTGCTTAATTCTGCACGTATGATTTATAGTAAAATTTGCAAGTAGTATGACATTGGCTGCTTTATTCGTATTATAATTAATTGCATTCTCATCATATCATGTAGCGGTTATATCCTCATTTGAATAGCGTTCAGTTGCATCGATAACACAGTGATCGTGTACATTACCCAATGATAAGTATTAGTGATTAGATTGTGGCAAGTACGTTAGTGTTAAAGCGTGAATGAATAAGTGAAGCGACACGTACTTATACACAATCAGCGGGCCCAATTAATTTATTGCATTGTCGACGTCTATGGGACATATATAAGTGTAACCATAACTGGAATGGGACGGTTATGGAGCACTTATATTGGTGTCATAGGTAAGGCGTCAAACATTGTCCATTTATCTTGGGTACCAGTCGAGGCATGCTTGATGGAGACCATGTCTCCAGTTCTCGCGTAGACTTGTTGTCACGCCCCGCTTCCCAGAGTGCGCTAAGATTGGCACGTGACATAGCCAACCATGCTACCTATGGCTAGCAAACATCCCTCTATAGTCACATTACGGCTGTCTATAAGATATCAAGAACAATAAAATAAAATAAAACTATCTAATACATGTCCATCAGCCAGAATAAACGAGTCAAGAAATATAAATATGCGGAAGCAATAAATCCAATAAGCAATAACATCTGGAAAGTACGTCCCAAATACGGGCTCACATCAGGAAATGAAAGTGCGGAAAGAAACTAAACTAAACACCAATATGATCCTCATTGTTCAGCCTGTCGGCTGAAGTACTCCTGGTCGGCCTGTGAAAAAGATAAAGGATCTGGGCCATGCAAAACCTAACCGTCAGTGCGTCATAATATAAAATAATAGAATATAACCAGTAGATAACAAGATATGCAGGCATGAATTATAAACATTAACCTAAATGTAATAAATAAACAGGGATATAGAACAGTGAAGTGTATCGGTGTATGTGACGTGCGGTGATCAATCTAATCTATGCTACCGGGTTATCTATTCTAAAGTTTGTTTGAAATCAATTAGTGTACTCCTCCATGTAACTCAAAAGAATATGTCCCGTTATCCCCCGAGACCATGGATTAGGTAGTAAGAGTCACGAATGACTCTGTCCCGTTATCCCCCGGGACCACGGATCAAGTAATACCCTTTTAAGCTATACTTCAGTTACACTTTTGATTTTCCCATACCCCTAAGGTTATGTGTTCAAGTCAGGTATTGATAATCTGGAGCTAATGCCAACACAGGATCAAGCAGGTACATGTTTATCTATGTAGACAACAGGATACGTCCGTCGGGACAACAGGTCAGGATTGTCGGCATTAGTAACAAGATCAGGTATCAAATCAAGCAATGGTACATCAGGTCATGTCAGGTAGTGCGCAATGTATCAAACGGATGCTTAAAAGTAACATGTAGCAAGTATCGGAGCACAGTAAAAGGACGGATGCACAATGTTTATCAGGGATCACATCTATAACTCCATGACTACGTATGAAGCACATTATCAAGTATGGTGCACTAATATAATAGTAACATGAAATAATTTGATTCTGGCATGCAAATAGATATGCAATAAACAGCACGGATACGAACGGATATCGGAAAACGGTAAAACGGTAATATGGATGCACGATATAATAAACATGTGATATTTTTATTCATAGGATGCACAATGCAATAAACATGTGATATTTTTATTCATATGGATGCAAATATAATAATATAGTATGTAGCAAGATAAACTTGCATGCAACTATATATGTAATAAATGATACGGATACGAACGGGTATTGTAAAATTGTAAAACTGTAATATATGATGCACAATACAGTAAACGTGTGATATTTTTATTCATATAGATACAAAATATGTATCATAGCATGTTGCAAGGTAAACTTGCATGAAATTATATATGTAATAAATGATACAGATACGAACGACTATCCGAAAACAGTAAAACGGTAACATGGTTGCACAATGCAATAAACATATGATATTTTATTCATATGGATGCAAGTATAATAATATATCATGTAGCAAGATAAACTTGCATGCAACTATATATGTAATAAATTATACAGATACGAACTGGTATTGTAAAATTATAAAACTGTAACATATAATGCACAATATAATAAACATGTGGTCCCGCCAAAAATTTCTGCTCAAAAGAGTCCAACGTATCAAATGGCAGCGATACGCTTAAGAAAATGCGAACCTGTATCTTCCGGCCTGTATTTTGATAAACTTCCCAATGAGGAACTCTTAAATTATGATGGTATTGAAAGCAACTCGAAAAATCCTTCGATTTGATATATTATGGGCCTCATAATTCATCCGGGATCAAAAGTTATGAGCAAATGTGTTATGTACATGTGATCTAAGAAAGAAGATGCGAACCAGTATTTTCCGAGCTGTATTTTGACAAACTCCGGACTGAGAAATAGCTAAATTCTGATGGTATTGAAAGCATCTTGAAAAAACTTTCGATTTGATATATTATGGGCCTCATAATTCATCCGGGATCAAAAGTTATGAGCAAATATCTATGCACATGTGATCTAAGGAAGAAGATGCGAACCAGTATTTTCCGAGCTGTATTTTGACAAACTCCGGAATGAGAAATGGCTAAATTCTGATAATATTGAAAGTATCTCGAAAAGTCCTTCGATTTGATATATTATGGGCCTCATAATTCATCCGAGATCAAAAGTTATGAGCAAATGTGTTATGCACGTGTAATCTAAAGTAATGCTCTACTACATGAGAAATGCATTTTTTAGTTCCACATCAGGAAAATGAGAGATGGCTTCTCTACCACTCCATATAAATAAGAGGGGATACCTCTTAAAAAGGGTAGAGTTCAATTCTCAAAGGATTCAATACTCAAAGGAGCTTAGTTCTCCAAGATAGGAGCATGCTCCTCCCCATAATGCGCATATGCGCAAGCGCCATGTGCGCAACGTGCAACGCACGTATGCCCGCCATGCGGCACCACGTCCAATGCACGTGCGTACCACATGAGAACATTTAATAATATTAAAAGGAGCCTAGTTCTCCATATATAGAAGCCCTGCTTCTCCTCATAATACGCATGTGCGCTACGTGCAACGCACGTGTGCTCGCCACTCGCGCACCACGTGCAACGCACGTGCGCACCACATGAGAATATTTAATAAGAATAAAAAGAGCCTAGTTCTCCATATATATAAGCCCTGCTTCTCCTCATAATGCGTATGTGCACTACGTGCAACGCACGTGTGCCTGCCACGCGCGCACCACGTGCAACGCACGTGCGCACCACATGAGAACATTTAATAATATTAAAAGGAGCATAGTTCTCCATATATAGAAGCCCTACTTCTCCTCATAATGCGCATGTGCGCCACGTGCAACGCACGTGTGCCCGCCACGCGTGCACCACGTGCAACGCACGTGCGCACCACATGAGAATATTCAATTAAAAGGAGACTCGTTCTCCATAGGAGCTTGCTCCCCCCATAATGCGCATATGCGCAAGATCCATGTACGCTACGTGCAAATATGAGCGCCCAACACGTGCGACGCATGTGCGCCCAACACGTGCGACGCATGTGCGCCCAACACGTGTGATGCACGTGCGCGAACGCAAAGAAGCCTTTTTCAGCAGCGAGAAGCTTAAGCTCCAGCCTGTTCTTCCCACCTAATGGGTGAGACATGGTTCAAAGGGTACATCCCTCCACACCTTCGATATATGGCACTGTAATCTCTCAGTGTCGTCGGAGAGGTGGTGGGTCCCAACGACCAATGATCCTTCTTTCTAAAATAAAAAAAAGAGAAGAAGAGAGAACATTGACAGAGAAACAGAGAAAGAATTCAGAGAACTCCTAAAAAGAAAGTTTGAGAAGAAATCAGAAAGAAAAGAAGGTAAACCTTTGAAAAGAACAATTTCTTCTGAAAAGATCAATGATCTAAGAACAAGATCAAGATCTTAAAATAAAAAGAAAAGATCAAATAATAAGAATAAAATAAGAAGTAATATACTTCTTTATTAGATCATTTGATCTACACAAAGGCATTGCCTTTTGATGAACCACTGGTTCTGGAATCTTAAAAAGATTCTTTTCTTGAATCCAAAATTGGATCAAGATATTAAAACAGTGCCTTGCACTTGTAAATCTGTACTGTTGCACTCTTGGGTTGGCGCAAGCCACCAGAGAGCGCCACGTGTCAGCTCCAGAACAACTTGCGCTATGTGCTTTTAAAATAGAGCATTGCTCTCTGAAATTGGTGCAACTCACCAGAGCGCGCCACGTGTCAGCAGCGCAGCGCACTGCGCTAACTGCGCTTGCGCTCACCAGAGCGTGACACGTGTCACCTCCACATGCGCTTGCGCTCATTAATTAGCGCAAAGCGCCTGACAGGCCACATGACCACTGTCAGACAATTAATGCGCTGCATTATTTACAGAAGGGCCAAGCCCAATTAAAAAAGGCATAACAGGCAAAATTAAACGCAATGCATTATTTTAAAGAAGGGCAAAGTCCAAACAGATGCTCTGCATCATTTATAAAGGGACAGAGCCCAAATCAGAAAGGCCTAGCAGGCCAAAATAAAATGCAGTGCATTATTAAACAGGGGCAAAGCCCTAGCACAGGCCTAATAGGCCAAAGATAAAAACGTTGAATATTCTCAACTGGACTTATCCCAATCATGGCCGTAAGTCCTCAAATTAAATTGACTGAGCAAGACTGCTCTCCTAAATCAATTTACATCCGGTTCAAGGGTACATCTCCGAACTCCTCTGACACCTATCGTTGTAATCCTTCAACGACGTCAGAGAGGCGACGGGTCCCGACAACCACACATTAATACGGACTGTGGGGTCCTTAAACTCATGGACTAATGCGTCCTTAAACACACCCATACGGACTGTGGGGTCCTTAAACTCATGGACTTACGTGTCCTTAAACTAATTGACTAATGTGTCCTTAAACACATTCATATGGACTGTTGGGTCCTTAAGCCCATGGACTAATGCGTCCTTAAACCAATGGACCGCAACGTCCTTAAACTACCTACGGACCACCATGTCCTTAAACTGGAATATGGACCCCCATGTCCCTAAACTGGCAATGGACCGCAATGTCCTTAAACTACCTATGGACCACTACGTCCCTAAACTGGAACAATAGAGCTCCCAAATGCTCTTTTGTCGAATCTAAACGATCCCGTTTAAGTTGATCTTAGCCTCAAATATGGCTGTATCCTTAAACATTCAAACAGACTTTAGTCCCAAATTGGACTATAAGACCCCCAATCAACTTTGGTTCAAGGATACATCTCCGAACTCCTCCGACACCTATCGTTATAATCCTTCAACGACGTCAGAGAGGTGACGGGTCCCGATGGCCATGCATACAATAGACCACTATGTCCCTAAACTGGAACAATAGAGCCCCCAAATGCTCTTTTGTCGGATCCAAACTATCCCGTTAAGTTGTTCTTAGTCTCAAATCAGACTAACGTATCCTTAACGAACGTTTAAGTTGATCTTAGCCTCAATATGGCTAACGTATCCTTAAACTAAAACACCAAACCCAAATCTAAGTAAATACGGATTTGGACTAATCCACGTCCTACGGGCGACGGCATAACTTAGTCTCCGTATACAATCCACGGGCATCCACAAACAAAACAAACACACACGACACGAAGTGAAATTCTGGAGAAGGAAAAAGTGGCTACCGCGATGCGGTAGCGTAATTAACTGCAGGGGCTTGTGCCTGCAGGGAAGAGCGTCCCCACAATCAAAAACCCCTCAAACGAGGGGGAATCTGACGAAGTCTGCTACATCGGCCGCATCCGTCTAAACCTCCGATACACGGTGCCATAAATCAACTTGGCATCTTCGGAGAGGTAGACGGATAAAACCATATAGCATCTGTCCCGAATCTCAGGCAAGACGTCTTCACGTCGTGCCGTCTTTCGGAGGGGAACAGATTCTGGCACGCCCGGTGGGACCTTTTCCTCTTTCCACTCCACACTTCGTGTGTCGTGTTTTTCCCGCGATCAAATAATCGCGGTGTGTATGTTTTTGGTTGCCCTTAGGGGAGTGGATATTGAAGCCGGCATTTTGTCTCTTTGAAGAATGACATTTGCTCCCATGCTAGCAACTCAGGCTTTGTCATACCCGGCGGAGTCAAGTATGGGTCACTTGCAGTCTCAAATCTCAGCAATCCGGCTTTTCAAGAAATTAACGGGCTTCTTTTTGGGTCGATGCTCCCACCTCCCACCCTCGGTGCCTTAACGCCGATGGAGGAAGCCCAGAGGATGTCTGTCGCCCACAGGCAGGCTCCCCAAGCAGCAGCCTTGCCGACGGAATCGGTCCTCAAACAGCTGGCACATGCCAAAGACCAAGGTCGACGCAGGGGCAGAATATTCAAGCTATTCAAGAAATCAACGGCTTCAAACTGCACTAACTGCAACAGCAACTCTCGCTCTGTCCCATCTGGAGGAGTAACCTACGGGCCCCAAGCGGCCTTCCTTTTCACTATGCCAATGGAGAAGGTAACTCAAGCCATCACTGAGCTCTTCTTCGGGACCATGCTCCAGCCAATAAGCTTCAGCGCTCCTGTACCATCGCAAGAAGCTCCTAAGAAGTCGTTTTTCAGCGCTCCTGTGCTTATTTACGCCTTACTTTGCATTATATTGTATATAAGCACACAAACAAAATTGTGATAATAAAAGAGTAGAAAGTGAAAAATTATATTTAAAAGATAGGAATAGTTTAAGAAAAACAAGAAAGTTAGATGTTTTCTTAAATGAAACTAGTAATAAGTGGTTATAAGCTGTTGTCCCAAAGGTTAGTAAGATGAAGGAAATTACTAATCTGAGGATAAAAATAAGCCTGAAAAATAGTTCCTATTCTGGAAGCCAAACATTTGAACGTTGAAACCCTACTATACGCATGTACACACATCTTGAAACTCGGGATAGTAGAGGATACCTTGAAATGCTCTTGTCTAGAAGCCAAAGTATGAAGAAAATAAAAGTGGAGAATAAAAGATAAAATGGTGAAAAGAAAAATGAACACTGGTTTTGTTATCACCGAGGTAGCAATAAAAAAAATATAGCGAGGGTGCTTTATCACCTAGTGCCTTAGACCAACTGCTTTGGGAGCCACTGCTAAGCCTTAGGTGTTGCAAGACGAGGAAAAACACCTAATTAGCAAGCACATGAGTAATCGATCGGTTGGTACCTCAAGAAGTATTAATGGTCGCATGAAGAATGTGTGAGCAAATTCCATCTAAATATCTATTAAAAAGTACTGAGGTAGATGGACAAGAGTATGATTGCTTGAATTGAATTCTCTGAGTGTAGGGATGTCCAGTTCACACACGTAGGGGTATATGATCAATGTTTGGAAGAAAGGTAGGAATGAAAACTAAAGGCTATGTTTTATTGAGGGATGATGTGATTTCTAATATCTTTTCATGACTATTAAGATAGGGCTCATAGCAACCGAAAAGCTGGTAGAGTTGAAAACTCTTATTTTCAAGTTCTTTCTTTTATAGTTCTTATCTTTATATAACTTTCACCATTTTTCTTTTATTATACGATTTTGTGGGTGTAATCCGCTGAAAACCCTCAGGAGACAACACCCCTCCTACTAGGGATATACCACTGGTGCCGAATAAAGAAGACCGGGGGGCAACTCTCCTTCTGGACCGACTCCGCCGATTCCAACGGCGGAAATTGATGTTGTTCCAACTGGAAACAGCTTTGAACCACTTAGGAAGGTCCACAAGAACTCTCTGACCGCTGTGCTGAAAAGATCTCCTCCACCTATGGAGAGCGCTACAAAGGTGAAGACGGAAAAGCCCCCTCAACGGCCGTCCTCTAAAATCTACAAGGTTTGGCGTCAAGTCCAAGACTCGGTAATTGATCAAGATTATCCCCGCCGACAGAAAAAGGTGAAAGTTCAGCGGGAAGAGGACCATCCTATCAAGCCACAAAAGGCGATAGCTACTTGGGTG
This sequence comes from Agapanthus africanus, assembly GCA_030015575.1. Classification (NCBI taxonomy): domain Eukaryota; kingdom Viridiplantae; phylum Streptophyta; class Magnoliopsida; order Asparagales; family Amaryllidaceae; genus Agapanthus; species Agapanthus africanus. Next base: position 749,815,559 of record JASDDO010000022.1, on the reverse strand, counting down.
CCCGCTGCAATGGCTCCCTCAACCTCGACCGCCCACGAAAGAGGAGAAGGCCGAAGAAAATCCATGGGTCTGCGACGAACTGCAAGACCACTGAACCCAAACACCCCAAGTCTGGGGGCATGATGGTACATACCGTCTATATGGCATCCGGAAAAGAGGATAGCCATGTCTTCACAGGTCATAGACCGCTTCGCGATCAATGACTAAGGCTCAGGGGCAACAACAACAAAAGCTCTAAGAAATGCTGACAGCCATGGCCGCACTTACGGGACCGAAAGCAAGCCCGAAGACATCCTTGGAGCAGCGCCGTAAACAAGAAACTGATGCCGAGTTTTTTTTAGAGAATCCTCGAAAAGAAGGACAAAGAGGTAGCGGAACAAGCTGCCAACATAAAACAAATTCAAGACGAGGAAAAGGTTTGCTAAAGCCATATCAATGGGAATGAAGCTACCACCCTCTGAAGAAAACACTCTCGGTGGAGTAGAGATGCATCCTAATTACTGCCTATATCATCAGAAGATCGCATATCCCACTAAAGACCGCGACTCCTTTAAGTGTTGGTGGTAAGGGTATGTCGCTCACAGGCAACACTTCAACAGGACAAAGCGTGAAGCTCGTAGACAGCGAAAAAAATGACAGATGAGCATAAAAAAGTTGCCAGCAATTGCCAAAAGGATGACCCCGGGGGATCACGAGTTCTCACCTTCGGGAGCGATTCCGACGAAAAAGCAGCCCTCGGCCCTCTCTTCAAGGAGTCGATCTCTGAAGGATTGAGAAGTTGCGAGAACATTCAGCTGTGCAATTGCACGATACTCGGAAAGAATCTCGGGCCCACAAACAACGGAGCGAACAAAAAGGATAAAGGAAAAGGAAAAACGGCCTTCGTCGCCAGCGCTCAACAACAATCAAGTGACCCTAGACCAGTTTTTCGCCAAAGCAACAAGCGGCAACCTCTCTATGAGAAGTTGAAACGACCTTACTCATTTACCCGGGATGAAACAAAGAGGCTGTTCGAACTAGCAGTGCACAACAGGCTTATCACTCTACCGGAGCCGAAACACCAGCTACAACTGAATGATGTCAACAATCCTGATTACTGCCCTTACCACCAAGTATTGGGCCATCCGATCGAAAACTGCTACGTTTTCAAAAACTGGGTTGAAGACCAATACCAACAGGGCGAGTTCGCGTCGTCCGAAAACTGGAATGTGAGCCCGCCACAACCACATGCTCAAAGAAAGATGGATATGCCGGGGGCATCATGCTCATTCATAGGGAAAGCCCCATTGAACCAGCATCGTCCAGGGGACATCGATTCATCTTGGCGACGACTAATTATTTCTCCAAATGGGCAGAAACAGTACCACTGGGGGAAGTAAAGACGGAGAATATCCTCCATTTCTTCAAGACGCACGTCATCTATCGGTTTGGAACTCCGAGACGGATTATCTCCGATAACGGGCCAGCCTACAGAAGCCACGAAATCAGTCGCTTCGCGCAACAGCATAATATAGACTGGAGATATTCCTCGGTTTATAATCCGCGAGCTAACGGTCTGGCCGAGGCCTTCAACAGAACCTTGACAAAGATCATGAAGAAGAAGGTGTCCCGAAATAAGAAGGACTGGCATGAGAGACTGCAAGAAGCTCTCTAGGCGTATCGAACTACGTTCAAAACAGCCACAAACACAACGCCATACGCGTTGGTATTCGGTACAGAAGCAATACTCCCCCTCGAGATAGAGTTACCCTCTCTACGAGTGGCAGTCCACTACGAGCTGATGGACGAAGAAAATACTCACCTTCGGCTTGAGGAACTTGATGCCCTTGATGAAACCCGGCTCACAGCGCAACAAAATCTGGAGGCTTATAAAGCAAAGATGAAGCGCTCATATGAAAGATTGACCAGGCCGAGGACATTCTGCCAAGGCGAACTCGTGCTAGTGGTCAAAAGGACTATGATCCCCAATCGCGCCAAGCGGGGAAAATTCGAGCCAAACTATGAAGGCCCGTACATCATAGACCAGTTCTACCAAGGTGGAGCCTATCTACTCATGGATATGCACGGTGAAAGGACTTACAGGACTATAAATGGTCGATTCCTAAAGAAATACTACGCTTAGCAAGTTACTGCCTAGGTCAATAATAGATGATGACGACTATGTCCGCTAGCTATCTTCCTAAGCTCAAACTTTATAAGCAGTAGCCAGCCTTCTTTTGGACGGACCGAAACGTCCTTAAACTAATGGCGGACCGAAACGTCCTTAAACTAATGGCGGACCAAAACGTCTTTAAACTACTACCGCAGCATTCTTAGGCTGACGAGATAAATAAAAAAAATATATAAAAAAATATATAATAAACGGTATGTCCATAAGCAAAATGGGCACGGATGAATACCCGAAAGGGCTCCGTGAGTAAAAACAGCAGGGCTACCGGCGAGTGTTCGTGAAAACCCGAAAGGGCGCGACCTCGTAAAAAAAATATATATATAAATAAAAAGAATAAAAAAAGGGGTATGTCCATAAGCAAAAAGGACACGGATGAAAACCCGAAAGGGCTCCGCGAGTAAAAACAGCAGGACTACTGGCGAGTGTTTGTGAAAACCTGAAAGGGCGCAACTTCGTTAAAGGACACTTACAGGGTCCTCTCGACCTTGTAAGGAGAAACCACCCGCGTGAGATCCTTACGACTCACAAGGGAGCAACACACTTAGGGATCCCCACGATTCCTAAAGAGAAAATACACTTGCAAAATCCTCACGACTCGTAAGGAGAACTCTCTTATGGGACCCTCACGGCTCATAAGATTTGAAAGTCTTAAGTTACAGAGACCTAAACCTGTGCTTAAGCAAACCCCCCCACAACTATCGATATTGCCCTACAAGTGGCTCAATACCGACCCTTGTATACAATCCACGGGCGCGAATAAACATTTCCCTAACCAAGTCCCATCCGTGACTGGGGATATGTACGCATGATGAACAACCCTTATAAGTTCTCTCGACTTACAAGAAGAAAACCCTCTTGTAGGATCCTTACGACTTACAGAGAAACATACACTTAGGAATCCTCACGGTGCCTAAGGAGAAAACACACCTACGAGATCCTCACGACTTGTAGGGAGAAATACCTTTGTGAGACCCTTACGGCTCATGAAGTTAAAAGCCTTAGCCGACAGGACCTTAACCCTGTTCGCTAAGCCACTTTTGTTCGACATCGACAGAGGCAAATGATAATTCGCTCCTGGCAACATCCCAGTTGTAACGGTGCTGATGCCGAAATCGGTGTCTAATTTCAGGTTTACGGCGAAAAGCCGGTAGGCCGCACATGCATACGAAATAGCCGAAATGATTGGGCAATCGCGACTTTCGCGATGTAAAAAGCTGAAATGATAGAGCATCGCAGAAAGAAATAAAAAAATGAAAGAATGAAACTTTTGCCCTACAGGTAAGTCCATAGTGACCCCTGTATACAATCCATGGGCATAAACAAAAAAAGGAAAGGGGACTACATTTCCCCACCAGGCTGCGTCAAAGGGAAGTCAGATCTCGACGACCACATCTACAGCCTGGAGACCAACAGCGGCATTCCTCCTCATTACAGCAGGACACGGACATGACATCACCAATCGGAGCCACGGCGAAGTCCCCAGTTCCAAGACTCTACGGTTCACAGACAACCTAGAGTCAGCCAATGACCTCCGTCTCGGAAACAAGTCAGCCAATGACCTCCGTCTCGGAAACAAGTCAGCCAATGACCTCCGTGGTGGAAACAAGTCAGCAAATGACCTCCGTCTCGGAAACAAGTCAGCCAATGACCTCCGTCGTGGAAACAAGTCAGCAAATGACCTCCGTCGCGGAAACAAGTCAACCAATGACCTCCGTCTCGGAAACAAGTCAGCCAATGACCTTCGTCGCGGAAACAAGTCTTCCAATGACCTCCGTCGCGGAAACAAGTCATCCGATGACCTCCGTCGCGGAAACAAGTCAGCCAATTACCTCCGTCTCGAAAATAAGTCGCCAATGACCTCCGTCGCGGAAACAAGTCAACCAACGACCTCCGTCGCGGAAACAAGTCAGCCAACGACCTCCGTCTCGGAAACAAGTCAGCCAATGACCTCCGTCTCGAAAACAAGTCAGCCAACAACCTCCGTGTAGGAAACAAGTCAGCCCATGACCTCCGTCTTGGAAACAAGTCAGCCAATGACTTCCATCTCGAAAACAAGTCATCCAATGACCTCCGTCGCGGAAACAAGTCAGCCAATGACCTCCGTCTCGGAAACAAGTCAGCCAATGACCTCCGTCTCGGAAACAAGTCAGCCAACAACCTCCATCTCGGAAACAAGTCAGCCAATGACCTCCGTCGCGAAAACAAGTCAGCCAATGACTTCCGTCGCGGAAACAAATCAGCCAATGACCTCCTCGTCGGAACAACGTTCCGACCCGGAAACAAGTCAGCCAACGACCTCCCCGTCGGAGCAATACTTCGACTCGGAAACAAGTCAACTCACCAACCACTTATGAGTTCTCTCGACTTGTAAGGGATAAAATTCTCTTATAAGATCCTTACGACTTATAAGAGAAAACGCACTTAGGAATCCTCACGATTCCTAAGGAGAAAATACACCTACGAGATCCTCTCGATCCGTAGAGAGAAAAGTATTTATGAGACCCTCACGGCTCATAAAGTTGAAAAGTCTTAGGTGGCAGATCCTACCCCTTTCTTCTAAGCCATTACTGCCCTACAAAGAGGTTAAGATGGACCATCTATGAGCCACACTTGCTAAAGCTACATGCCACTGAAATGGAGAAGTTACTCATGAGCATATAAACTACTTCACACCAGAGTAAAACATAAAGAAATAGAAAGGTGCGGCTCATGGAATTGAGAGTTTGGAACTATATCTTTTAAGAGTCGAGATTTGAGTCAATGATAAATGACGACGCTTGTGTCCGCTCGTTATCTTCTCAGATCAAGATTCTGAAAGTTATATACCAACCCGAAACTGGTCATACGCTATGCATTACTCTGCACTACTTCACCCACATATATACTTACGTGGGCAAAGTAGTGGGGGGCATTTGTTCCCGCCAAAAATTTCTGCGCAAAAGAGTCCAAGGTATCAAATGGCAGCGATACGCTTAAGAAAATGCGAACCAGTATCTTCCGGCCTGTATTTTGATAAAATCCCCAATGAGAAACTGTTAAATTATGATTTTATTTAAAGCATCTCGAAAAAACCTTCGATTTGATATATTATGGGCCTCATAATTCATCCGGGATCAAAAGTTATGAGCAAATGTGTTATGCACATGTGATCTAAGAAAGAAGATGCGAACCAGTATTTTCCGAGCTATAATTTAACAAACTCCAGAATGAGAAATAGATAAATTTTGATGGTATTGAAAGCATCTTGAAAGAACATTCGATTTGATATATTATGGGCCTCATAATTCATCCGGGATCAAAAGTTATGAGCAAATGTCTATGCACATGTGATCTAAGGAAGAAGATGCGAACTAGTATTTTCCGAGCTGTATTTTGACAAACTCCGGAATGAGAAATGGCTAAATTCTGATGATATTGAAAGCATCTCGAAAAGACCTTCGATTTGATATATTATTGGCCTCATAATTCATCCGAGATCAAAAGTTATGAGCAAATGTGTTATGCACGTATAATCTAAAGTAATGCTCTACTACATGGGGAATGCATTTTTTAGTCCCACATCGAGAAAAGGAGAGATGGCTTCTCTACCACTCCCATATAAATAAGAGGGGATACCTCTTAGAAAGGGTAGAGTTCAATCCTCAAAGGATTCAATACTCAAAGGAGCTTAGTTCTCCAAAGGAGCTTAGTTCTCCAAGATAGGAGCATCCTCCTCCCCATAATGCGCATATGCGCAAGCGCCATGTGCGCTACGTGCAACGCACGTGCACACCACATGAGAACATTTAATAATATTAAAAGGAGCCTAGTTCTCCATATATAGAGCCATGCTTCTCCTCATAATGCGCATGTGCGCCACGTGCAACGCACGTGTGCCTGCCCGCGCTCACCACGTGCAACGCACGTGCGCACCACATGAGAACATTTAATAATATTAAAAAAAGCATAGTTCTCCATATATAGAAGCCATGCTTCTCCTCATAATGCGCATGCGTGCCCGCCACGCGCGCGCCACGTGCAACGCACGTGTGCCCGCCACGCGCGCGCCACGTGCAACGCACGTGTGCCCGCCACGCGCGCACCACGTGCACGTGCGCACCACATGAGAATACTCAATTAAAAGGAGACTCGTTCTCCATAGGAGCTTGCTCCCCCCATAATGCGCATATGCGCAAGATCCATGTGCGCTACGTGCAAATATGAGCGTCCAACACGTGCGACGCACGTGCGCGAACGCAAAGAAGCCTTTTTCAGCAGCGAGAAGCTTAAGCTCCTGCCTGTTCTTCCCCCCTAACGAGTGAGACATGGTTCAAAGGGTACATCCCTCCACACCTTTGATATATGGCACTGTAATCTCTCAGTATCGTCGGAGAGGTGGTGGGTCCCAACGACCAATGATCCTTCTTTCTAAAATAAAAAAAAAAGAGAAGAGAGAACATTGACAGAGAAACAGAGTAAGAATTCAGAGAACTCCTAAAAAGAAAGTTTTAGAAGAAATCAGAAAGAAAAGAAGGTAAACCTTTGAAAAGAAGAATTTCTTCTGAAAAGATTAATAATCTAAGAACAAGATCAAGATCTTAAAATAAAAAGAAAAGATCAAATAATAAGAATAAAATAAGAAGTAATATACATCTTTATTAGATCATTTGATCTACACAAAGGGATTGCCTTTTGATGAACCACTGGTTCTGGAATCTTAAAAAGATTCTTTTCTTGAATCCAAAATTGGATCAAGATATTAAAACAGTGCCTTGCACTTGTAAATCTGTACTGTTGCGCTCTTGGATTGGCGCAAACCACCAGAGAGCGCCATGTGTCAGCTCCAGAACAACTTGCGCTATGCGCTTTTAAAATAGAGCATTGCTCTCTGAAATTGGTGCAACTCACCAGAGCAAGCCACGTGTCAGCAGCGCAGCAGCACAGCGCACTGGCTCAGCGCACTGCGCTAACTGCGCTTGCGCTCACCAGAGCGTGACATGTGTCACCTCCACATGCGCTTGCGCTCATTAATTAGCGCAAAGCGCCTGACAGGCCACATGACCACTGTCAGACAATTAATGCGCTGCATTATTTACAGAAGGGCCAAGCCCAATTAAAAAAGGCCTAACATGCCAAATTAAATGCAATGCATTATTTTAAAGAAGGGCAGAGTTCAAACAGATGCTCTACATCATTTATAAAGGGACAGAGCCCAAATCAGAAAGGCCTAGCAGGCCAAAATAAAATGCAGTGCATTATTAAACATGGGCAAAGCCCTAGCACAGGCCTAATAGGCCAAAGATAAAAACGTTGAATATTCTCAACTGGACTTAGCCCAATCATGGCCGTAAGTTCTTAAATTAAATTGACTGAGCAAGACTGCTCTCCTAAATCAATTTACATCCGGTTCAAGGATACATCTCCGAACTTCTCTGACACCTATCGTTGTAAACCTTCAACGACGTCAGAGAGGCGACGGGTCCCGACAATCACACATTAATACGGACTGTGGTGTCCTTAAACTCATAGACTAATGCATTCTTAAACACACCCATACGGACTGTGGGGTCCTTAAACTCATGGACTTACGCGTCCTTAAACTAATGGACTAATGCGTCCTTAAACACATTCATATGGACTGTGGGGTCCTTAAGCCCATGGACTAATGCGTCCTTAAACCAATGGACCGCAACGTCCTTAAACTACTTATGGACCACCATGTCCCTAAACTGGAATATAGGCCCCTATGTCCCTAAACTGGAATATGGACCCCCATGTCCCTAAACTGGTAATGGACCGCAATGTCTTTAAACTACCTATAGACCACTACGTCTCTAAACTGGAACAATAGAGCTTCCAAATGCTCTTTTTTCGAATCTAAACGATCCCGTTTAAGTTGATCTTAGCCTCAAATATGGCTAACGTATCTTTCAACATTCAAACAGACTTTAGTCCTAAATTGGACTATAAGACCCCCAATCAACTTTGGTTCAAGGATACATCTCCGAACTCCTCTGACACCTATCGTTATAATCCTTCAACGACGTCAGAGAGGTGACGGGTCTCGATGGCCATGCATACAATGGACCACTATGTCTCTAAACTGGAACAATAGAGCCCCCAAATGCTCTTTTGTCGGATCCAAACGATCCCGTTAAGTTGATCTTAGTCTCAAATCAGACTAACGTATCCTTAACGAACGTTTAAGTTGATCTTAGCCTCAATATGGCTAACGTATCCTTAAACTAAAACACCAAACCTAAATCTAAGTAAATACGGATTTGGACTAATCCACGTCCTACGGGCGACGGCATAACTTAGTCTCCGTATACAATCCACGGGCATCCACAAACAAAACAAACACACACGACACGAAGTGAAATTCTGGAGAAGGAGAAAGTGGCTACCGCTATGCGGTAGCGTAATTAACTGCAGGGGCTTGCGCCTGCAGAGAAGAGCGTCCCCACAATCAAAAACCCCTCAAACGAGGGGGAATCTGACGAAGTTTGCTACATCGGCCGCATCCGTCTAAACCTCCGATACATGGTGCCATAAATCAACTTGGCATCTTCGGAGAGGTAGACGGATAAAACCATATAGTATCTGCCCCGAATCTCAGGCAAGACGTCTTCACGTCGCGCCGTCTTTCGGAGGGGAACAACATGTGATATTTTTATTCATATGGATGCAAAATATGTAGCATAGCATGTAGCAAGGTAAACTTGCATGCAACTATATATGTAATAAATGATACGGATACGAACGGCTATTCGAAATTAGCAAAAAGGTAGCATGGATGCACAATGCATTAAACATATGATATTTTATTCATATGAACATAAATATATTATCATAGCATGTAGTAAGATAAACTTGCATACAACTATATATGTAATAAATGATACGGATACGAACAGGTATTGTAAAATTGTAAAACTGTAACATATGATGCACAATGCAATAAACATGTGATATTTTTATTCATATGGTTGTAAAATATATATCATAGCATGTAGCAAGGTAAACTTGCCTGATCAGATCTCACGACGGGATGCATACGCTGCGTCCGACGTCGGGTAAACGTAGCAATGCACATGCGCACGCACGGGACAGGACCAGGCAAAGCAAGAATGTGACCACTGGAAATGTCCACTGGGTTTCACGGATCATCGGCGGCGGCACGGCTCCGGCAAGACACAGGTGACGAGGGCTGCAGGGGCTCTATCGGGGTGTGTAGGTTCTGGTTTGGGTGCAGGGAGGAGAAGAGGAGGTCGTAGAAGGTGAGGAATGGTTGACGACGAGGCAACGCCAGCGATGGGGTCGCCGGCATGAGGGTTTCTAGGGTCGGTTTTGTGGTGGTCGGGAATGGGTTCTCGGGTGAAAGAGAGAGAGGGGATGGAAGTGGTGGAAGTAAGGTTGACGATGACGAGGGTGTCGAGGCGAGGGGTCAGTGGTGGCGGCGATGACGAGGCGAGGGCAGGTGAGGAGTTGGGTGCAGGGATTTGGAGCTCGAGGATGTAGGCTGCAGTCGGGAAAAGAAGGGGAGTGGAGGAAGAAGAGGAGGCGGTGACGAGACTGAAGAGGGAGATCGGCGGCGAGGGCAAAGGCACGGTGAGGCATGGGTTTGCGTTCTTGTCGCGATAAGGTTCACGACGATAACGAAAGGAGAAAGGAGGGAGGTAAGAATAGTGGGAAAGGGGGTGATCCGATCCAAGGTGTTAATACTGGTTAATAACTATGGTAGAGAGAGAGAGAGCTGGTTAGATTGTTAATAGGTAATATATATATATATATAATATATTCAGTTAGAGAGAGAGAGAGAGAGAGAGAGTCATGAGAGGAGAGAGATCTAAGTGTTAAGATTTAGGATTTTAAGTATATAAAATATATATTGTAAACAGTTATATGTATATGAGGATTAAAATATTATTAAATTTGAGTTTTCTGGCTAATACAAAAATATCCCAAAACACGTTCGGGTCGGATCTAAAATTACGGTTTAAAAATACGGATAATATACGTATTAACCAAAACCAAAATATGATAACCGGGTCACGAAAATGCATACCACCAAGAACGGATACACGTAGCGTGCACGTAGCTATCCAAACGAGTCAGTTTCACTAAATGGAACGAGAACAAGATGTACGGATGCTACCATAGGGTTAGGGGTATGATACAGGTCATGCTAGATATTTTTAAAATATATTATTAGATTATAATTGTATTGTTAAAAATGCAGATACCAAATATAATGCAAGTACGCAGGATATACAACATGAAAGTGCACGAATCCTCATAACTAACAGGGATAAATCATAAACAGGAATCAAGACGGGTTTCCAGCATGCGGGTTGGGTCGGATGCAAACACGGATACCAATTACATTTACTTGCACCCAAAACACAATAAATCAAGAAATAGCCATAAATAAAGAAATACCCAAAATATAACTGGTATAAATGAACTAGGGTATTGCACTTGTCATGGACCTACTAGTATTTGGGTTTATGGTCAGTATTTGATGCAGACCGTGGGTATGGGGTAGTTTGAGTGTGAGTTCAACGGAATCTCGGGAGTCCCATTGCCGGCATGTACAGTGATTTTGGGAGTTATATGGATGGTGTTACTGATTATTATCGTGCGTGATTCAGGCCCATATTCCTTTGCCCCTAGGGCCCTATCCTTGGGTTGAGGATACTCCTGCGTGGTTGACTCTTACACTTGGACTGACGATAGATTTAGCGACCTGGACAGTGAGACTTAGAGACTGATAGGTTTAGTGACATGGTCATGCATTATTTACTGATTCGATATACCTGCTTTACTGTTTACCTGTACTGGTTACTTCATGCTCATGTCATCACTCCATGCTTACTGTTTCATATTCATCATTATTGCACGTGTTTACATATGTATTTCTATTTATTGCTATTGTGTCGCTCTGACGACTTGAGTATGCATGCTCAGAGTGAGAAGTGGACTTAGTTCGGATCAGCACCTATAGTACTTTAAGGATATTGCAGACATCTAGATCAGCAACGTCAGCGCTATCTTTCATTTGAATCTATCTGGTTAGTTTTATATCTGTTTTGATTTAGTGACTGCATTTCTCATTACCTGTGCATTGATTACTGATTACCACGTAATGCTAGAAGCCGAAGTGTGACTACGACATGATATTTCCTCGACCGTAGGAGCATGGCCGGCCTTGTCAACCCCTCGTATTACGTATTTTGGGAAGCGGAGAGTGACACAGCAAGATACAAAGCACAATTGCATTTTCAGTGTCCCGACTTGTGGCAGAAAGAACATTCTCCTTTTCCACTTCCCGCGGCCCCGGATTTGTTTTTCCCCTTCTCCTTTTCAACTCCACCTCTCGGTTTGGTGGGTTTCTTCTTCTTCTTTCCCTTGGCCTTGGCTTTTTGGGATGGAAGAGTAAGATGACCCAGCAAGCAGAGCGGGAGTTTTTGCTGTCTTAAGCGTGCTCTCTGCACTTCTCAACATATTGAGAAGTTGAGGCAGCGATTTCTCCAAATTATTCATATTGAAGTTTACTATGAATGGAGCAAAGGCAGGGGGGAGAGACTGTAGAACAATATCAGTATATTGCTCGTTATCCATTGTCCATCCTAGGTCCTCAAGTTCTTCTATAAGACTAATCATCTTCAAGACATGTTCACCTACTGATGTGCCAGAAGCCATCCGTATCTGAAACAGCTTTCGAGATGCCTCGTATCGTAAAGTCCGAGATTTCTCTCCATACAGCTCCTTTGTATGAAGAAAGATGGATTGTACATCTATCTTCTCATACTACTTCTGATGTATATTGTCTATAGAAGCAAGCACGAGGCACTTGGCTGTGTCACAATCAATATCCCATGTTTTTCGGATCTCTTTATCCGAAACAGATGATTCCGGACCTGGGACGGGTGGGGCTTTGGCAGTGAGGACATATGATACTTTATCATATGTGAGTGCAATGTTCAGGTTCCTCAGCCATTCTTTATAATTCGGTCATGTCAGTTTGTTTTTTCTCTAAAAGAAGCTTAAGTCTCGTCATCTGGTATCTGCCATTAGGAGAGAGAAAAGAAAACACTCAGCGAAATGCTCTTGCAAAGATTTAGATTGGTTATTATCTTATTTAATCGATATCTCCCACTGCTTTAATCAATTTTTCTTTCAAAACCTCAAAAAGAAAACTAGCCAGGATTAACTACATTCTACAGTTTCGCCAACCGGCCAGCCATGCCAGTATCGGTACTTTGAGGGAGGTTTCCCGTGCTTTCGCACGGACCTAATTAAAATAAACTTTGCTTTCCCAGAGGTCTAACCCCGTTGACACCTTTCTAGACACCTACTGGATTAGCTAATTGTAAAGTGCAAAACTCTCCTGGGAGTAACTCTTACTTACAGTGGGATCGGGATCCAACTATTATATAGAAGGTATGAAATCTCATTGCAAATTTTAACTCTTGAAACTCCCGATATTGTTTTTACCCCTAGCTGCTTATGATCTTGGCTATGGTCAACATATCATAAGCACTAGTCAAGTTCTACCCGTTATTTCGTGATTAACTAGACCCACCCATATGACCCTTGACTATGATCAACATAATCGCATGAATGTCCTAACTGATCGCATCATATACTTTGTAGGAAGACATCACTTAGCTACCGTACTCTACGCCTTGACTATGATCAACATACGTGGCACGAATACTAAGTACTCTGCTTTCTAAAATGACGAAGGGTTGCAGATGTTTTTTATGAAAACCTTTAACGCTTTGAACTTGATCTCGTTGTAGAATCAAAATAGTTTAGAAAAGGAGTGGTTTAAGCTCCGCATCTTTTGAAACTTGCTTTTTCATAAAAAGGCCGAATGGGTTTCAAATCCGATTCTACAACATTTTTAGGTTTCTTTTTCTTTACATTAATCTTATTAATGCAGTCCCATCATTTAAGTTCCTAAGCCATCACAGAAGATAAACGAAAATAGAACGTACACTTATGCCATCCGCATTCGCCACAGTGTCCCGTTATACACCGTTAGGTTACTTAACTAACGGCATAGCAGGGCGGGACTAGCGCGGATGTAAAACATAAGCACAGTTCATTATATATCATATATATAATAATAATCTATTCGTCTCAGATATTAAGTAATCGCATCACAGAATATCAACAACAGAAGCACATATGAAAAATATAGGATATTTAGGAGGTTCGTATTTTGTATTTAGCCAACAATAGAAAATACGGATTCCACGGGCGCGATGAATAGCCAGGCCACACCCCTAGACCCCTACGAGAGCGGCAAGTGACCCTACCAATTCTAGAGTTTAGGAGACCCAGTCTCGACTCCTCGAGATGGCCTCCCACTGAACCCTAGAACCCAGTCACTTGTGCTCCCCTCCTTGGGTCTATCCAAATACGGAAAAGTAAATAATATAAAATAATGGTGACATCATCCTCAGCCCGGAAGTGCCCCAAATAAAAGAATATTACATACAATTAATTTTACATGAATGAAAATTAAAACTCTCATCTCACATAAAACCCCAGCCATTCATTGACGATGATCATGTACATCATATCTCAGCAACACATAACATCAACGTAAGTAAATATGCGTACCCCGATTATCGTTGATGTATAGCAACGAAACCAGCGATACACCGCATACTACACTTACGGTCGTAGAAAAGAAAGTGAAAAACAACAACACTTGGAATCATCACTTTCACATATATCAATACGATGTTAAACGTTTCGATCGAAGTATCAAACACCCACAAATTACCTCGAGAGCTCAACACTTGAGCAAAGTTAAAATACTCAAAAACGTGCCACAGTTTCTATGGACCAGTCGTAGAAGGGTCAACCCTTGCCTCACCTATGGCGCTACAGGACTACGGCAAACCCTAAGCTTTGGCCGCGGTTCCATGGTCATAAAGTCGAGTTAGGGTTACGTTCTTCTAGAGAGTCCATAGGGATACTTCCACGATCTTCCAAATATGTTTAACTTGGGAAATTCCAATACTTGGAAAATTTCAGCGGGGGTTTTAATGTGGGGTTTGAAGTTCGTTCGAACTGTTTAAACGTTGTCAAGGTTACCATCACAATGTTAAAATATACGACTACGAAACACTACGAATTAGCCCATAAGAAAAATAATCATCACATGAATTTTTAGGCTAAACAAACAATACCTGAAACCCCAAAATCTATAGAACAGAGCACATGTGAAAAACGAGGCGAATCAGGGCAGAAGGGGCCGGCCTCCTCGGTTTTTTGGGGCTTGTCATCGGGTGAAATCCAATGGATTGGCCTCGTATTTCACGTGTGTTCTATATGTATCACATACAATCTTCCGCAGTTGCTTAAATAATTTTTAGACGACTTTTTAAAAAATTTACAGAGAGCAATTTCTAGGGTTTCAAAATATCGTATTTTTCGGAGTTATTTTCGTTTTTGTAATAATTATAACATCGTCTCTAAATTTCTAGCCCGGCTCTGATACCACTGTTGGGTTTCCTTAGCACCATGTCTAGTGTTTGGAAGCATCACACATGCCACTATAAAAAATTTTAGAAGGTGCTAAGCAAACTAACCATGAATCGAACTAGAAAAATTAGGGTAACAACTAATTAGTATCACATACTAGAGGTAATCTATACTAAGAGATAAGTAATACAACCTTTGTAGACTTCCCTCCTTGACTCCTTGGATCTCCTAGAGTTTGAACCGGCTTGCTATAAACCTTCCTAGTCCACGACGATCCACCCGAAGTCCCTTTGCTCAAAGCTCCTTGTTTCACTTGATCAAGGATGAAGATGAAGCAAACACTTTATACTAATGGGATAGAGTAGTGTAGAATGGTGATGTGGTTTGTTTTCTCACTTTAAAACCCTTTCTTTTTATCTACTTCA
Source organism: Agapanthus africanus (assembly GCA_030015575.1). Taxonomy (NCBI): domain Eukaryota; kingdom Viridiplantae; phylum Streptophyta; class Magnoliopsida; order Asparagales; family Amaryllidaceae; genus Agapanthus; species Agapanthus africanus. The sequence continues at coordinate 749,800,478 of JASDDO010000022.1, read as the reverse complement.
CTCAAAGGAAAACTCAACAGAGCATGAGAGAGGAGGAAGAAGAAGATGGCAAGCTTGAGCCCAAGTTTTGTGTTAAACTCAAAATAAAAAGAGAATAGAAAATATAAATGAAAATCACACTCTCATCTAACCATGGTAACTAAATATCTAGATATTTATTTTAGAGTTTAAAGCAACTAAGGAAATTAAACTCATGGACTCGGGACTGTACCCAAAATCCACCTGTTTGCACGACTCGGTAGAGCCGTAGTAGGGTGGAGATCAAAGTACAGTGGGAGGACACACAAGACTCTATGACGATCTCGGGTCTACAGACTAACCTGTACCAGTATTATCTGAGAACTGCTATCCGACGATAGATATAATATCACATAGGAGTTCTCAGCGAGTCCGTTCAGTGTACCCAGTTTCCACTGAGCACCCGTATACAATCTTTGGTGTCACCACACCAGATGGATATGTGATCATCCATCGCCCATCATATGGGACAAGAATGGTATACGTTGGTCTACTCTAGAATATCGATGTCCCGTCTCGATACACCCACGACTAGGAACAATTCAAGGATATGCTTATAAACTACAAGTGTTCCACTAGTATGATCTGCATCATAGTCCCAGTAGTCAAGCATATATCCTATGGGCTTTATCAATATGTACCAAAAGAGTAAGATGCATGATCAAATGAACATGTCAAGATAAAGTACAACCAGATAGCATACTATCATGTCGAGCAAGAAAGTCATCTGTACACACACACACACATGTCCAAGCATCCACTATACATATAATGGCCTCTAGGGCATACATATATCCAACATTCACCTCCTCCAACTTGGCCTGAATAGCCTGGTTGGACTCGTCCAGAAGCCGATGAGACTCCTTCAGCTTGGAGTTCGTCAGCCCCTCAGCGACCAGACGAGTGTCAAGGAGAGCCGCCTTCTCCTCCGCTTGCCGCAGTTGGAGGCGGAGCTCCTCCTCCAACTTGGAGGACTCACCCGCATTTTTCATGGCTGGGGCTACCTCCTCGGATTCCATAGCGACGAGGAGTACGCAGTTGTGGAGGACCCGTGGAAAGCAGCAAACGGGTTAGAAAGCTCAAACCGAGGAAATAAGACTTGAGAAATATTTTGAGAAAAGTCAGGAACCGACCTGAAGCGCCTCTTGTGCTATGGCGGCCGCCTATGCCTTCATGGTCCCCCGGTGTATTTTAACCCCGGCCGCCTGCTCCATGTCGGAAAGCAGGCTATCGGCGAAGGATATCCCCAATGGCACCTCAATACAGAAGTCGCCCTCCTGCACTGGGATCCCGGAAGAAGGTGGCCGTGAGACTGTCCGCTTCAGCCTTTTAAAGGGGACTTCGGCGGACCCAGCCTCCTCCTCCTCCTCCTCCTCTCATGCCTGGGGCGCCAGGTCCCGCTAGTGCTTATGGCTCCCCCCGCGGCGTTCTTCTGGAACTCGGGGAGCGGCGAAAGGCTTGGGCGGTAGAGTTGGCCTCGGGGCCGAGTTCAGACCGAGTCGGAACGAGCCTACGCCCTCGGCCTTCTTTCCCTGAATCTTGACGGTCAGGGCAGCTAGGATTTTTGCTTGGTCCATGTGTTCTGAAAAAAGGGGACACGCAAACAAAGGGGGTTAGCGACACTAAAACATCAAAGGAAATTTTGTAAAGCCCAAATAAATCGTCGAAAGCCCTAACTTACCCAAGAAACGCGCAGGACAGAGCCCAGCCCAGCTCAGTGCCTGCTCGGATATCAGTACATCCGCCAGTTTGATCAGATCCCACTGAGACACTACTCTTGCTTCGGAGGAAGTCGACTGCTTTGCCCTCGGGCAGTCGGCCCTGTGCCACTGTATAGGCAAAGGCCAATCCTCGCCCTTAGGCAACCCGATGAATACAAACTTCTCCTTCCACTCGTGGATGGAAGAAGGGACGACTACTGCCCCTGACCCGGCCACCCCACCCTTACGCTTCTTATACGAAAAATACACCCAGCTCGGCTCATCCTTACTGGTGTCGGGGTGATTCTTATAACAAAGGAAAGAGACAAGGAGAGCCAAACTGAAGGGGATATTTTCAAGTTTTAACCAGACCAGAAACCCGAAGAGGATTCTCCACGAGTTCGGTGCTAGCTGGCCCGGGGCAAGGTGGAAACAACGAAGCACCCCATAAACCTCGGTGAGGAAGGGCAGATTCATTCCTGCCCTGGAACGCTTCCAGATACAGGGCAATCTCCTTGCCCCGCACTTGATCCGCCCGCTCACCCACTCTAGCTAAGCGAAGTGAGTAGTTAGAGGGGAAGTGGAATCGAGTCCGAATTTCGGAAAGCTCGTTCAGACTCTTCAAGATGGAGGGCGCATCGTGGGTGTTCCCGATGCGCATCTTGGGGGCCCTTGTCGCTGCTCGACGGTGCGTGATAGGGGTAGCCCTGACTCTAGGGCCGAACCTGACACTGAGGATGAAGAAGAAGAAGAACCCTCTTGACTATCTGAAGCCGAAGAGGAGGAAGATCCACTGGACTCGGCCCCAATAACGGGAGCCTCATCGTCCGACCCTATCCTTACTAACTCTATGGACTCCTCTGATGAAGACATCAAATCTGATTTAAAGAAAGGGACTCACCGAGGAAAAATCAACAGAGGATCCGATCTAAAGGAAGGAGCGCTGGGCAATCTTCAGCAATAAAAGAGAATTTGAGCAAAGTGTCAGCCTAGGATGGTCCCCTCCTATTTATACACCTCAAAAGAGAACATCCTACGGCCCAGATTGGTTTCCTCCAAAACGAAACGTCACGCCCAAGCGGCAGTCGGGGCACCACATGGTGATCGATCATTGGGGACGTCTTTTCGACTGCAGGAGTCAGAGACAACCTGTTGCCTCCGCTAACCAATGGCGAACACGTGGCCCGTATCTCAACTGATGAATCGACTGAAACAATACCCCTCTTTAAAGCGCAATCATTTCACTGATCCACTAACGCCATCGGGGATACGCGCGAAAATTTAAGCGCACGACGAGGAGACACATAGGCCCAAAGATCGAAACGACGCAACCACCAAACGCCATGCCGTTCCCGGGGATCCACATTATGATTCTTGGCGTCAAACCGAGCAGAAGAAAAACCGAGCATGCCACTCTCGACCCGACCTTTGAATAGGTCAGAACGAGAGTGGGGGCTAATGATGATGCTCACAGGTGGTATCTCCTCAGATTACGACACGTGGCGGATGACGCGTCCCGAAGGCTACGGAAGAGGAATAAATAAGTTGCACTATGGGGGATTCCTCGGAATTCTCTTATCGAGGAACGTGTCCGACCTTTCAGGAGACCTCCCTGAATACATTCCACCTTCACTTAGGAAATTACCAACAGCTCGTCTACGAGCTTCTTCAGTCTCCTTGCTCGTCTCCGAGCCATCTGACATGCCGAGCTTCCTCGGCCTCCCAGCTCGTCTCCGAGCTCCTATCGTGCCGAGCTTCTTTAGCCTCCCGTCTCGTCTCCGAGCTCCTGACATGCCGAGCTTCCTCGGTTTCCCCCGATCAATCAAGAGCGCGGATCCCATGCGCCCCGCAACGGCTCCGCGTATATCGCCAAGGCGAGATATCCGCCTCCCACGATCCGCGTCCCACGTTAGCGCACCCCCCATTAATGGGAGCATCCCGCCATTCAAGACGAGGATAATGCTGGGGCGTAACTGACGGCGATGATCTCGCACCTGCTCGCTCCACGCGACCCCTATATAAACCCCTCTCTCAGACGACTCAGGTAACTCGAACTCATTTCCAATACGCCGCTACTCTGCACTTATATCTCGGCACTAACTTGATCGTTGGAGGGTTCTACGGCGGTCATCCACCCCGGGACTTCTTTGCAGGTAGCTCGGCGTCCAACACCAACCCATTGAGATCTACACTTAACAACTTTCAAAACAAAGCTCAGACGTCAAAGACCGCCATCATAGGATCGACGGAGGACAGCATCTGATGGAGATCCTAAGCTCCACCATGTAGAGAGATATGGATACCAAGGTTCAGCCTAAATAATTACTCGTCTAAATGCTACAGGTTTTCCAAACATCTTCCCTTTCAAATTTAAAGTTTTCAAATTACCCTAGATACTTAATTGAAAAGAAAAATTAATCTTGATTAGATAGTTAATACGAAACATCTCTTATGATATATGTGTAAAATAATTGTTCTATTAGACCTTTAGATATATGCGCAAGGAGAAAATTTTCATAGATATATGTTATTTTCCAATGATAAACAAGGGAGAAGTTATCGACGTATTATGCTATAGAGGTGTATGGTGCATTTCTAATCTAGGAAACATTTTGTAACATTTATAATTCCTTGCATGTGTTTCTCATGTTATATTAGAGGAAAACAATAAGTTTACTATTATTACTATTTTGCTTCAATTAATCTCAAATATTTAGATTCTTCTAAGATGCGTACTGCAAATAGCCATCTATTGAAAATCAAGCCAAGTAAGTATAAAATTAAAAAGATTCCTTAAAAAATGGCATTCTCTCCCTCTCTCTCATCATGCAAAGTTGCAAACAATATGCTAGAGATCACTCTTCATATTCTAATTAAATAATCTATGTAAGTATTTATAATGATCTTGTTTTCTTTATCATGTTACCCGAAGCTTTATTTAACACTCACGCATAACAAGCAACGTAGTTACTGACATAAAACATTGGAGTGCTTTCTTCGGTATATTCCATTTAAAAAGGAATATTTCTTTAAAACACTATTTTCTTAATTTCCCACGCATCTCGTGTTTAATAAGCTTTCCAATTTTACCATAACATTGGTTTTGGAAATCTTGTGAGTTTTAATAGCAAAATAAAAATAAAAATAAAAATATTATCATTACATATGATCATTTCTTCTGCAAACATTTAAATATTTTCAAGATAATAAATTAACCCCAGCCACAATAAATAAAGAATTCGTATCCTATTTTATTTTTTTCCAAATCACTCAATATTTTTTGTTTGACCCTTTTCCTTAATTCATGCAAGAGGAGGCATTTTCAGCGAAACATAAAAAAATTATTGCTAATTAATTTTAAAACCGATTCAATTTAGCTTTTCTTCCCAAATTGATATATGGCATGCTATATTTAAGCCAAAGAATATTTTTTTTGTTTCGTTAAAATAGAATATCTATAAATACATTTTAAATGAAAAATTATATATATTGGCAAACTTAAATTGGACCAAACCATCGATAGCATTACTCGGACAACCGTTTTGCCTTGCAATATTAAGATTTAAAATTTCGATTCTCGAACATTAATTTGAGATCAAAATTGGTCATTTTGATGGAGATTGACCATTTTGGATAATGACAAACAAGACCTTTGATGATGCTCAATATCGGTGGTCTCCCAGATCAGGACACGTGGCAGATGAAGTGTCCTAGAGCATGCAAGAAAGGACCTACAATGGCCGAGCAGACCACTCCTATACCCGTCCTACAAGCAAACGCGGCTCACCTCCGAGCCCCCAGCACAATTGGCCTTCTCGGCCTCACAGCTCGTCTCCGAGCTATCGCAGGCCCGAGCCTCCTCGGCCCTCTCAGCTCGCCTCCGGGCTCGAGCAGAACCAAGATACCTCGGCTCTCCTTCTCCTCCGCGAGCTCTCCCGTCCCTCCGCGAGCTCTCCCGCCGAGGTCATCTTCCTCGGTCTCATCGACCGACCAACAGCACCGCTTGCAGGCGTAACCGCCATCCTATGAATCTTGCCATGCAGAGATCTCCACCGGCCACATCCCACGTTCCACGCCACCACGATCCCCCATTAACGGGCCTGTCTCGCCATTAATAGGAGGTCCCGCTCATCACGCAGCATGACGTCGGTAGAACAACGGCCGGCATGATTCTCGCACCTGCCTCGCCTGCTACCACCGCTATATAAACCCCTTCTTCAGACGGTTCAAGTAAGCATTTTTACTCCACTAAGCCGTTACTCTGCTCGGATCTCTAGTCTAACTTGATCGTCAGAGGGTCCTCGGTAGTATAACCACCCTGGGACTTCCTTGCAGGTAACTCGGCAATCACAACCTCAACCAATTGAGATCCACACGCTTCAGGAGCGACACCCTTCAGATCAAATCTCAGCCACCCATCGCCGCCATCCGCAGATCAACGGGAAGCAACATCTAAAGGAGATCTCGCTACCTCTGTCAACCTTAAATTATGACAGTTTGCATCTAATGTTAACTACATGGTATCCAAAAATCAGTTAACTACATGATAAAATAACTTCTAAAGATTGTTTTTTTAAAGTTTATATCAAGCATAAAAATATAAATAGATGAAAAGATCCAAAAATATACATGCAAAATCATTTGAATCGGTTGCGAATGTTTCTCTGGTTTTAAAATTTTACCGACGACACTTATTAAAATATTGTTTATACCAAGCTCTCTATCACATAAAATTAAATAACAACCAACGCGGTAGCGTCAATGCAATAATCAGTTAAAAGTTGTATTGTTTGAGTTAATTTTATAATTTTTAGCCTTCTTATTTTTTTTAACACCCTAGTTCATTTATATCAGTTCTATTTTGAGTATTTCTTTATTTATGACCATTTCATGATTTATTGTTGTCTGGGTATGAATAGTATAATTGGTATCCGTCTTTGCATCCAACCTAACCTGCTTGCTGGAAACCCGTCTTGATTCATGTTTATGATTTATCTCGGCTATTTATGAGGATCCGTGCACTTTCATTTTTTTATATACTGCATACTGGCATTATATCTGGCATCTGCATTTTTTTTAATATAACATTTAAAATCAAATAAATATTTTAAAAATATATAGCATGGCCTGCATCTTACCTCTGACCCTGGGGTAGCATCCGTATATCTTGTTCTTTATGGTATTTTCCTGATTTACTGTGTTTTTGGTACGAATAGTATTTTTGACATTATATTGCATCCAACCTGACCTGCTTGCTTGAAATCTGTCTTGATTCATGTTTATGATCTATCCTGACTTGTTACGTAGACTCGTGCACTTTCATTCTAATATATACATCCTGCATACTGGCATTATATCTAGCATCTGCATTTTAATATAACATTTTAAGTCACATAATATATTTTTAAAATACATTGCATGGCCTGCATGATACCTCTAACCCTGTGGTAGCATCCGCGCATCTTGTTCTCGTCCCGTTTAGTGAAACGGACTTGTTTGGATGACTACGTGCACGTGCGTGCATCCATTCTTGGGGATATGCATTTTTCGTTACCCGAATATCCTACTTTAATTTTGGTCGACATGTGTATTTTTCGTATTTTAAAACTGAAATTTATACCCGACCCGGGCATATTCTGGACTATATTTATATTTACCAGAATATCAAATTTTATTTATATAATATTAATTTTATAAACTGATACAAATTAAAATTTAGTTAACTAATAAAAGATTTTTTAAATTTAAATCTAAACTAATTTCCTAACAAACTAATAACCCCTTTCTCTCTCTCTCCCTCCTCTGCATATATATTTATATATATATATATATATATATATATATATTTTTCTTTCCTTATTTAATACAAAGCCTCTTCTTCTTATTTCTTCTTTCTTCTTTCTTCTTCTTGATCTTGTTTCTTGATTCCGGTGATCACCGCCGGAGCCGTGCTCGTCGCTGACAATCCGAGTGATCCAGTGAACGTACCTTGCCTGTGTGATCACCCTCTTTCCTTGTCTGGACCCGTCTCGCATGCCGCGTGTGTATTGCGACGTTTTACCGACGTCGAACGTGCCGTGCGTATCCGTATCGCGATTCATCAAGGCAAGTTTATCTTGCTACATGCTATGTTACTGTATTTACATCTATTTGAATAAATATAACACTTGTATTTTAAATCATGCATCCCATATTTAGTTTTACAGTTGACATCTGTATGCATCCGTATAAGTTATTTCACATCTAGTGCATGCAAACCTATCTTGTTACATACTATATTACAATATACTGCACCAAATGGAATATTTACATCTCATATTGTTTAGTTGTACATTCTGCATTTACCAGTTTATCATTTTACTGTTATATGACGCCCGTGTGCATCCGTATCATTATTTATATGTCTATTCGCATGCTAAATCATCTTGCTACATGCTAGGTATAATATTATGCATCCATATGAGTAAAATATTACCCGTTTATCACATTATACATCTATATTAAAGTTTTACAGTTTTCGGATACCCGTTTGCATCCATATCATTTAAAATATATATCGTCGTAATATTTCTTATTATTATCTTTAATTAGTTTATAATATTCATTTTATAATTTTATACAAAATATAGTTTGAAAATATTATAGTTTACACATGAAACGTCGTTGCAAAGCGGATACGACAAATATGAAATTTACTGTACACCTTACCTTATAAAATTCATTATAAATCATAAAAAACTTATTAGTATACGTTCTTTAGTTTGTTACGAAGCTAACTAAGAATACTATAGCTTTTTTACTTGAAAAATAAATTGTTTAAATAACGTAAAATGCAAATGAAAATATATCTAAACTGCTGTCCAAGAAAATTCCAGAAGCAAACTTTCAACTTCGAATGTTCATAGCTTTTTGTAGGAACAACCTAAAATACTTAAACTTATAAAATGAAAACCTTATTGAATTATCTTTGTTTTGGTATAAGACACGACCCTTTTAGAGAACGTTTGTTATTTTTAAGTTATTTTACAAATCTGGGTGACGCTGAATTTCGGAACAGAACTTTCTTGTGCGTGGTTAATTAATACTACTTTTATAGTTATTAATCGGTTTGAATATGTTATCCATGTTAATATTATTATATTAATATCTATTTAATAAATAATAGTGCTTGTGTTTTAATATTCAGCAAAATTTACCGATTTACAGTTTTATAGTATCCGTCTGTATCTGTACGGTTTATTACATATCTAGTTGCATGCCGAGACCATATTATTTCATGTTACTGTTGTATTAATGCACCATGCTTGATAATTATGCATCCTACTTTGTTATGATATAACCCCTGATCGATATTTGTGCATCCATGCTTCTATTGTACATCCGTACTTTCACCCTGATTCAATACTTGCTACAGTTTGATTATGAGCACCCGCTTGATACCTGTGCACTACTTGATATGACATGATACACCACTACTGGACATGACTTGATACATGTACACTACCTGACTTGACCTGATATATCACTACTTGACATGTTACCTGATTCTGTTTCTAATGCCGACAATACTGACATGTTGTCCTGATGGACATATCCTGTTGTCTGTATAGACAAACCTATTCCTGCTTAATTCCTGTGTTGGCATTAGCTTTAGGCTTATCAATACCTGACTTGAACACATAACTTGGGGGTATGGGGAAATCAATGATGAAACCTGACTTGTAACTCAACAGTTTGACGCTTATACTGATCAGTTTTGGGGGGTAGGCCAGTCCCGGGATGATGTTACTGTTCTGTACATGTTTCCTATTTGTGCTTAGCGGCACGTCTCGGATTCAGCCCCGAGAGTCTGAACCGTGGTCCCGGGTACGCACGGGATACTATTGAGTTACATCGACGATTCATTAAATTGATTTCAAAGACTTGAGAGTGATTAACCCAGTAGCATAGTTCAGATCACTCACCGTACATTACATTTGCTTATACCTTTCACTGTTCTTTATTCGTGATACTGTTATACTCTTATTACTGTTCATACTCATGCCTGCATGTCTTGTTACCCCTGATTATATTATTGTTGATGTTATGACGCACCGACGTATGGGTTTTGCATGGCCCTATTTCCCTCCGAACGGCGGCCTAGACTTTGTGTCTCGCCTGAGATTCGGGGCAGATGCTATTTGGTTTTATCCGTCTAACTCTCCGAAGATGCCAAGTTGATTTATATCACCGTGTATCGGGGGTTTAGATGGATGCGGCCGATGTAGCAAATTTCGTCAGATTCCCCCTGAAGGTGAGGGGTTTTTGATTGTGGGGACGCTCTTCCCTACAGGTGCAAGCGCCTGCAGTTAATTACGCTACCGCGTCGCGGTAACAACTTTCTCCTTCTCCAGAATTTTACTTCGTGTCGTGGGTGTTTGTTTTGTTTGTGGTTGCCCGTGGATTGTATATGGAGACTGAGTAATGCCGTCGCCCGTAGGACGTGGATTAGTCCAAATCCGTATTTACTTAGATTTGGGTTTGGTGTTTTTAGTTTAAGGATGCATTAGTCGCGTTGCGGCTAAGATCAACTTAAACGTTCGTTAAGGATACGTTAGTCCTGTTTTAGACTAAGATCAACTTAACGTAGTGATTCATTTAATATATGGTCGTCAGGACTCGTCACCTCTCTGACGTCGTTGAAGGATTACAACGACAGGCGTCAGAGGAGTTCGGAGATGTACCCTTGAACCAAAGTTGATTTGGAGTTTTATCATTCATTTAAATGTTTAGGGATACGTTAGCCGTATTTGGGGCTAAGATCAACTTAAACGGGACCGTTTAGATCCGGCAAAAGAGCATTTGGAGGCTCTATTGTTCCAGTTTAGGGACATAGTGGTATATAGGTAGTTTAAGGACGTTGCGGTCCATGTTCCAGTTTAGGGACGTGGTGGTCCATATTCCAGTTTAAAGACGAGGTGGTCCGTTATTAGTTTAGGGACGTTTCGGTCCGAATATTAGTTTAGGGACGTTTCGGTCCAATATCAGTTTAGGGACGTTTCGGTCCAATATTAGTTTAGGGACGTTTCGGTCCAATATTGAAGGGTGTGGTCGTCGGGACCCGTCACTTCTCTGACGACGTTGAGTGATTACAACGACGTGTGTCAGAGGAGTTCGGAGATGTACCTTCGAACTGGATAAAAATTGATTTAAGAGAGAGCTATGCTCAATTAATTTAATTTGAGGACTTACGGCCAGAATTGGGCTAAGTCCCATTGAGAATATTCAAGATTTTTCTTGATCTTTGGCCTATTAGGCCTATGCTAGGGCTTTGCCCATATTTAATAATGCACTGCATTTTATTCTGGCCTGCTAGGCCTTTTTGATTTGGGCTCTGTCCCTTTATTTATGATGCAGAGCATCTGTTTTGGTTTGGGCTCTGCCCTTTTTTTTTAAAAATAATGCATTGCCTTTTATAAGGCCTTTTAGGCCTTCTTTAATTGGGCTTGGCCCTTTTGTAAGAAATACAGTGCATTTGTCTGGCGCTTTGCGCCAAGTAATGAGCGCAAGCTCATATGGTGATGACACGTGTCATGCTCTGGTGAGCGTAAGCGCAACAGCGCAGTGCGCTGCGCTAGTGCGTTGCGCTGTTGCGCTGCTGACACGTGGCGCGCTCTGGTGAGCGCAAGCGCAACAGCGCAGTGCGCTGCGCTGGCGCGTTGCGCTTCTGACACATGGCGTGCTCTGGTGAGCGCAAGCGCAACAGCACAGTGCACTGCGCTAGTGCGTTGCGCTGTTGCGCTGCTGACACGAGGCGCTCTCTGGTGAGCGCGCCAACAAAGGAGCGCAACAGAGCAATTTTTCAAGTGCAAAGCACTATTTGATTTCTTGATCTAATTTAGATCAAAGAAAAATATGTTTTTTCTTGTTTTTCTTATCTCAGAGAACCAAAGGTTCATGAAAAGTGCAAAGCACTATTTTATTTTATTTTATTTTTATTAAAGATCATTGATCTTGTTTTTAGATCTATGATCTGTTCATAAGATAACTTTCTCTTTTTCTAAAGGTTTTTACCTTTTTTTATTCTTGAGGAGTTCCTCAAAGTTCTCTCTCTCCTTTTTTTTTATAGAAAAATGTTGATCCTTTTTAATTGAGGTCTGGGGTCCTTTTTATAGTACCCATAAATTAGTTAAATTTGTTAAAGAGATCTTTCTCTGAGTGATTTGGAGAATTTTCCCCACCGTTGGATCTTTGATCCAAGGGCTTCTGCTTTGCAGAAGAAAATCTTCTTGTTTTAACAAGAACAGAAAAGATTTCTTAGAAATTTAACTCTGTTTGGCGCAGATGCCCCAGCGCGTGATACGTGTCGCGCAGCGCACAGCGCAACTGCGCTAGCGCAAATGTGCTGACACGTGTCGCATAGCGCACAGCGCAGCGCAACTGCGCTAGCGCATCTGCGCTGACACGTGTCACGCAGCGCAGTGGTTGCGCAGCTGAAGCGTTGCTTCATTTAAATAGAGGTTTGCTCTGATTGGGCGCGCCTTCTTGGGCGCTGCGCTGATGCATCTGCGCCTGACACGTGGCGTGTTGCGCACAGCGCAAAGAATCTGAAGCGTTGCTTCATTTATTAAATTTTAAATTTTCAAAGCAGAGCTTTGCTCTCATTGGGGGAAGATGAAGCGTTACTTCATCTCCCGTCTCGGAATTTGAACAGAGCATTGCTCTGATTGGAGTAAACAAATGCCCCCCCACCGTTGCGCTTATGTGGCCCCAAACGTGAGCGCGACGGTGGCGGAATTCCAACCGCCGTGACAACTTTTTGGAAGTCGAAGAGGCACTTGAGGCCTATAAATAGGACCTTTGGTCCCCCACAGATACTTATCATCTTTCAGATTCTTATTTTCAAAAAACTTCAGAGCTTTGCTCTTGCCTTCAAGAACTCTAGAGCTTTGCTCTTCTTTCCAAAGTTTTTAGAAAAAAAAACTTTAGGTAAAATTGATTCTTAGATTAAATTAATTTTAATTAATCTTAACCAGCAGAGCTTTGCTCTCATAGATCTTTTGATTTAAAGAGATCCCCATTGGGGTTTCACTAGCAGAGCTTTGCTCATTTTCAAAGTTAGAAATTTTAGGTAAAATTAATATAAATCAAATTAATTTAAATTAATCTCAGTCAAAGAGCTATGTTCTCACAGATCTTTTGATCTAAAGAGATCCCCATTGGGGTTTTATTGAGCTTTTGTTCATGGGTTTTAATCCCAGAACAGAGCTTTGCTCTCTAGGAATTTAGCCCTCTATGTACACTATTTTTCTTCTATCGCTAATCTTCCTGTGGTATTTCCTCCAGGCATAATGGCGGTGCACCTATACAGTTTGCACGAGTTCATCACCTATGACGATATTCGGGCACAGGGTCGTCAACAAAACCAGGAGTTTACAGACGCTCAATGTGCAGAGATCATGGGTCGTCTGAACGCAAACGGTGGTTGGCTGCTACCCCGTCGTTCGGCTCTTTTGAAAGTCGTGCTGGGAGCAATATGAAGAGAACTTCCGGGTCTTCACGAGGCCCTACCACTGAATGCGCTGGATGATGCCGAGGACAAGGTGCATTCAGTGTACCTGACGGGGCTGATCTCGAAGAAACGGGGAGACATCCTCATTGACATTCTACATCAAATCTTCCAGCAGACGACGATAGTTGCTGCTTATCGAAGGCCGGGAGGGCTTGCCGATGATCTTGACACGGAGGAGCGCGAGAGACTGCGCATAAGAATAATTTGAAAGGCCAGAAGAACTCTGGATGGCCTTACTTTTGAATTCCTCAATCTGTGCCCCGGATCTGAGGTTATACCGTTGTAATAATATTTTTCGTTCACTTCTTTTTATAATTGTAAGAATTTTTGGCAATATGAATGGAAACTTTTTAATTTCAGCTTGTCTTATTTCTCGTCCTGAGTCTTCTGCTTATGCATGAATGAATGTGTCTCGAACGCTTGATCAAAAGTAAATCGGATACTCTTTCTGTTGCTTTTCCTATATCTCAGCATGTCGTCGCAATTAGCAGGTAATAGAGTAAGCTTCTTGATTTCTTCACAAGATAGCGAGGGCTTAGGCCGCAGGTTCAGATCTGCTGCCTAAGACTTTTCAACTCTATGAGCCATGAGGGTCTCATAGAGACTTTTCTCCCTGCGGATCGAGAGGATCTCGTAGGTGGGTTTTTCTCCTTAGGAATCGTGAGGATTCCTAAGTGTGGTTTTCTCTTGTAAGTCGTAAGGATCCTACAAGAGAATTTTTCCCTCTTACGAGTCAGAGGACTTGTAAGCGGTTGTTTCCCTCCTTGTCGAAGTTCGATGTTGGAGAGTGAGACCCGTGGATGGTATGCAAGAGACCATTTTGGGCCAACTTGCAGGGTCCCAGTGCTTAGGAAAAGGCTTCTTTTATGCCCACTGCCTAAGGCTTTATCTCACGAGTCGAGCCGCCTCAACAATTTTTTCCGCAAGTCGAGACGAATCGAGCGTTTCTCGCAAGAACATCTTAACGTCGCATTTAACCTCTGCTCTTTACGACAGAAGCCCGTTAAGGTTGGTGGTACTTAGGGTTTTGGCCATCGTACCGTCGCATAAGCTGATATAGTCCTCGATAGGCAATCGTGCTGTTCGAGTAGCCCTATGACTGCCGTGTCTCTGATCCCTTCGGGGGCTGGACAAGACGTCTTCAAGCAATCCTCCTTGGCAGTTTGGCCGTCGGAAGAGCAAGCGTTAGGAATTTGCCATGTCGCTTTTTACTTGAGGTTAGGCTTATTTTGGTGAGCCCCGATGAGTCATAACCACTCCGCGCTGGTGTGGGGATGATCTCCGATATTCTTTCGGGCTTTATATGAGTTGCTGTCATGACCCTGAAGCTAGGAATTTGGCCTTTGCTTCGTTTGCTGGCATTGCGTCTGCTGTATCGAGACGAATGTTGCGGTGAGAACTAGGGATTTTGCCGTGGCTCCGTTTATTTGATGACGTTGCGTCTGCTGTGTCGAGACGAACGTTGGGGTGACATCTCGTCTGCTGTATCGAGACGGACGTCGAGATTGTCTCTAGGTTGCTGGTGAACCGCCGAGGTTTGGAACTAGGGATTTTGCCGTGGCTCCATTCGTTTAATGACGTTGCGCCTGCTGTGTCAAGACGAACGTTGGGGTGACATCTCGTCTACTGTATCGAGATGGACGTCGAGGTTGTCTCTAGGTTGCTGGTGAACCGTCGAGGTTTGGAACTAGGGATTTTGCCGTGGCTCTATTCGTTTAATGGCATTGCGTCTGCTGTGTCGAGACGAACGTCGAGGTGGTGACCACTCTGTGCTGGTGCGAGATGATCTCCGATTGTCTTTCTGGTTTTATGTGAGTTACCATAAAGGCGTTGAAGCTAGGAATGTGTCCTTCGTTTCGTTTGCTTTGTCACGTCCGAATCCCTGTTGGAAGAAGAATGATGGGATTGACATTTCGTCTGCTGTATCGAGACGAACGTCGAGGTGGTGACACTCTATGCTGGTGCGAGATGATCTCCAATTGTCTTTCCGGTTTTATGTGAGTTACCGTAAAGACGTTGAAGCTAGGAATGTGGCCTTCGTTTCGTTTGCTTTGTCACGTCCGAATCCCTGCTGGAGGAAGAACGCTGGGGTGACAACTCGTCTGCTGTATCGAAACGAACGTCGAGGAGGTGACCACTCCATGTGAGATGATCTCCGGTGGTCTTTCAGGCCTTATATGACTTGCCGTTAAGACCTTGAAGCTAGGAATTTGGCCTTCGCTTCATTTTCTCATACTGCGTCTGGTGTATTGAGACGAATACTGAGGTGGAGCTGGGATTTTGCCGTCACTCCGCTTTGTTTCGACCATGGGGTCTTTTGTTAACTTTGCATGTACACCCTGTTGGACTGCGAAGGAACGCCGTTGTTGACATTGCGTCTGCTGTAACGAGACGAATGCTAAGGTGGAGTTGGGATTTTGCCGTTACTCCGCTTTGTTTCGACCGTGAGGTCTTTTGTTGACGTTGCATCTGCCTCCAGCTGGACTGCGGAGGAACGCTGTTGTTGACATTGCGTCTACTGTATCGAGACGAATGCTGAGGTGAAGCTGGGGTTTTGCCATTGCTCCGCTTGTTTCGACCGTGAGGTCTTTTGTTAACTTTGCATGTACACCCTGCTGGACTGCGAAGGAACGCCGTTGTTGACATTGCGTCTGCTGTAACAAGACGAATGCTAAGGTGGAGTTAGGATTTTGCCATCGCTCTGCTTTGTTTCGATCGTGAGGTCTTTTGTTGACGTCATGTCTACATCTAGTTGGAGTGAGGAGAAACGCCGTTGGTGATCTCTAAGTTGTCGATGTTGACGTCGAGACCCTGAAGCTCGGGATCTTCGTTTGCTTCATTTGTTGATATCGTGTCTGTAATATTGCGACAAATGTCGAGATGGTCTCTAGGTTGTCTATGAATCGTCGAGATTTGGCTTCGCTTTCTGATGGAGCCTGTTGGGAAGGTATGGTTCCGTCTTTATCTGTGCCCCTGAATTGTATACAGGGATCGATGTGATTTCACCTGTAGGGCAAAAAGTTTCATTCTTTCATTTTTTATTCTTTCCGCGATGCTCTATCATTTCATCTTTTATATCACGAAGGTCACGATTGCCCAATCATTTCGGCTATTTTTCGCGATGCCCAATCATTTCGGCTGTTTACTTTATTTTTACTCGCTGCTTTTTATTGCGAGTTGCCCAATCATTTCGGCTATTTCGCATGCATACATTTTACTTGCTGATTTTGTTTGCAAGTTGCCCCATCATTTCGGCTATTTCGTATGCATTTTTTTTTTTTTTTTGCGAGTAGGGGATTTGGGATCTGATACCAATCTTGGCATCAGCATCGCTGCGACTGGAATATTGCCAGGAGCGAATCATCATTTACCGTGAAAGGACTTGGAATTTGATACTGGTTTAGGCATCAGCATCGCTGCAACTGGGATATTGCCAGGAGCGAATCATCATTTGCCTCTGTCGATGTTGAACAAAGGTGGCTTAGTAAACAGGGTTAAGGGTCCTGTCGGCTAAGGCTTTTGATTTCATGAGCCGTAAGGGTCTCACAAAGGTATTTCTCCCTACAAGTCGTGAGGATCCTGTAGGTGTGTTTTCTCCTTGGGAATCGTGAGGATTCCTAAGTGCATGTTCTCTTGTAAGTTGTAAGGATCTTACAAAAGGGTTTTCTCCTTATAAGTCGAGAGGACTTACAAGTGTTGTTTGCTGTACAAGCATATCCCTAATCACGGATGGGACTTGTTAGGGGAAATATTTATTCGTGCCCGTAGATTGTATACAAGGGTCAGTATTGAGCCACATGTAGGGCAGTATTGGAAGTTGGGGGTTGCTTAAGAATAGGTTAAGGTTTCTGTAACTTAAGACTTTCAAATCTTATGAGCCGTGAGGGTCCCATAAGAGAGTTCTCCTTACGAGTCGTGAGGATCTCGCAAGTGTATTTTCTCCTTAAGAATCATGAGGATCCCTAAGTGTGTTGCTCCCTTAAGAGTCGTAAGGATCTCACGCGGGTGGTTTCTCCTTATAAGGTCGAGAGGACCCTGTAAGCGTCTTTTAACGAGGTTGCGCCCTTTCGGGTTTTCACAAACACTCGCCGGTAGCCCTGCTGTTTTTACTCACGGAGCCCTTTCGGGTTTTCATCCGTGCCCATTTTGCTTATGGACATACCTTCTTTTTTTTTCTTTTTTCTTTTTTTTTCTTTTTTCTTTTTTCTAACGAGGTTGCGCCCTTTCGGGTTTTCATAAGATTCGCCGGTAGCCCTGTTGTTTTTCTCACGGAGCCCTTTCGGGTTTTCATCCGTGCCCATTTTGCTTATGGACATACCGTTTATTTTTTTTTATTTTTTATTTTTATTTTTTTTTGTCAGCCTGAGAATGCTGCGGTAGTAGTTTAAAAACATTTCGGTCATTTGCAAGTTTTAGGTCATTGCGGTCCATCATTAGTTTAAGGACATTTCGGTCCGTTATTAGTTTAAGGACGTTTCGGTCCGTTGTCGCCGTATTTGAGGCGAATATCTAGTTTATTGACTTTTCGGTCTCTGAGTCCTTCTCCATGAATGAACATGATGCCCCCGGCGTATCCATCTTCTTCGGAGCGTGCGGTTGTGGCGGACTCACCTTCCAGTTCTCAGACAGCGCAAACTTGCCCTGTTGGTATTGGTCTTCAACCCAGTTTTTGAAGACGTAGCAGTCCTCGATCAGGTGACCTACTGTTTGGTGGTAAGGGCAATAATTAGGATTATTAATATCGCCTGGCCGCAACGGACGTTTTGGACTCGGCAGATTGATGAGTCTGTCGCACACTGCCAGCTCGAACAGTCCCCTTGTTTTATCTTGCGGAAACGAGTAAGGACGTTTCAACTTTTCCTGGAGGGGTTGCCGCTTGTTGCTTTGGCAAGCAACCGGTCTAGGGTCACTTGATTGTTGTTGAGTGCTGGCGACGAGGGCCTTTTTTCCTTTTCTTTTATCCTTTTTGTTCGCTCCGTTGTTTGCGGGGCCGGGATTTTTTCCGAGTAGCATGCGATTGCATGGCTGAACGTTCTCGCAGCTTCTCAATTCCTTTATTTTTGAAATAGATTCCCCGAGGGAAGAGTTGGGGATAGCTTCTTCGTCAGAGTTGCTTCCAAAGGTGATAATTTGCGATACCTTAGAGTCGGCTATATGGCAATCGTCGGCGACTCTTTTGCGCTCATATATCGCATTTTTCCGATGTCCACAAGCTTCACACTTTGTCCCGTCGAAGTGTTGCTTTTGAGCGACATACCCTTGCCACCAACAGTTAAAGGATTCGCAGTCTTCGGTAGGATGTATGATCTTCTGATGATATAAACAGAAGTTAGGGTGCATCTCTGCCTGAGCGAGAGTATTTTCTTCAGAGGGCGGTAGCTTCATTCCTACTGACAGAGCTTTGGCGAACCTTTTCCTCGTCTTGAATTTGTTTTTATACGCAGTGGATGGCTTTTGATTTGACGGGAATGCCTTGGCTTTTTCCAGTATGGCCATTTCACGCTCTTGATTGGCTTTTGCTTTCAAACGAATTTCATTTAGGAAGACATCGATCAACTCGTCTGATGGCTGCAGAATCTCTGGCTCAGGGTTCGCCATTGATTTCTCGGCGCAAGGAGCCTCCTCATCATCCGTCAGTGAATGAGAAATCACATGACAAGTCGCTACGTAGTCTTCGGATTCATCTGATGAGTTTTCTCCATCATTTTCATCTTCGACGATAGAACAAGCTGCACCTATTGTATCCATTTTCTTTGGAGTATGCGGCTGTGGCGGGTTTACCTTCCAATTTTCAGACAGCGCGAATTTGCCTTGTAGGTACTGATCCTCGATCCATCCCTTAAAGACGAAACAATCCTCGATCGGGTGACTTACCGTTTGGTGGTAAGGGCAATAATTGGGATTATTAAGATCGTCTGGCTGTGACAGACGCTTTGAACTCGGCAGATTGATGAGTCTGTTGCGTACTACCAGTTCGAACAGTCTTTTCGTTTTATTCTGAGGAAACGAGTAAGGACGTCTTAGTCTCTCCTCAAGGGATGGACGCGAACGCACATTGTTTTGGCGAACGACCGGTTTTGAATTGCTCGGCTGTTGTTGAGCATTGGCGGCGACGATCGCTTTCCCTTTTCCTTTCTCATCTCGGGAATCTGATTTTGGAGGAGACGGTCTATGTCCCATCTGGTCCATTTGGGCTAACTTGTCAATCAAGGCCTGGAAGGTGGTCGGCCTGAAGAACATCATGAATTGTGAGATGGTCGCCTGCGGATCGAGAGTACCCACAAACATGCCTACCGCAGGAGCCTCTTCTATGCGTTGTTCGCATTTCGACCATAGGTTCCGCCATCGTGTTGCGTATTGGACCCATGTTTCGCCCGACCTTATCCTGGCATTAATCAGTGCTGTTATGGGGGTGCGTCCACTAACACTCGCGAATCTCTGTGTAAACAGCAGCTCCATCTCCGTAAATGTCTTGATAGAGTCATTTGGGAGTTCAGAGTACCACTCAAATGCCGTTTCTGACAGGCTGCCAACAAACTGGCGGAGCAAAAATTTATCATCACCTCCAGTGTTGCCGCACATGGCTCTAAATTGAGCGACGTGCTGATGCGGATTTCCCGTTCCCTTATATACGTGGAACTTAGGGATCGTATATCCCGACGGGTAACTAATTTGGTCATACTGTCCCGGGTAGGGTCGTCCGGTTCTAGCAATTTGCCCAGCCGCTTCATTTTCCTGGTGAGCTCGTATTTGCTGAGCTATATGGTCATCCAGTGCGGCCTTGGAAATGGTTTCTTCCTTGGCTGCTGAAAGAGCCGGAGGAGGATTCGATGTCTCTCCTTTGTCATCTTCAAGGACAATCGGAGGATCTTCAGCAGGAAGATCTTGTTGGATCATCATCCCTACCATATCTTGGAAGAGAAGAGCCATTTGTTTTATGTTAGCCGCTTGCTCTGCGGCTTCTTTGTCCTTCTTTTCGAGGACTCTGCATAAGAAGTCAGCATCAGTTTCTTGTTCGTGACGCTGCTCTGATGATGCCTCTGGGCTTTCTTTTGGCTCGGTAAGTGCGGCCATTGTAGTCAGCACCTCTTGAAGCTTCTGCTGTTGCTGTTCTTGAGCTTTTGTCACGGATCGGGTGAGCGGTCGGTGACCCGTCGAAGCACGGCTTTCCTCCTTTCCGGAAGCCATATAAACGGTGTGCAGCACCATGCCCACAGACTTGGGGCGTTTGCGCTCTGCGCTTTTACGGTTCGCCATGTTCACAGGGGCCTTTTGCGGCCTCCTTTTCTTTTGAGTGATTGACGTTGAGGGAACCATCGCAGTGGGTACCTGAGTAACTGTTGCTTTTTCTGGTCTGACAGAGTAGTCTTTCTCCTGCCGAACTTTCATCTTTTTCTGTCGACGGAGATAGTCTTGATCCATCGCGGAGTCTTAGACTTGAGGCCAGATCTTGTAAATTTCAGAGGATAGCCGTTGAGAGGACTGTTCTGGCTTGGCTTCTGCAACATTTACCACTGGGGGAGGGGATCTTTTTAGTACGGCGGTAGGAGAGTTTCTGCGCGCCGTGTTCAACAATTCAAAGCTGTTCCCGATTGGAACAGTAGCATCGGTCTCCACCGTTGGAGCGGGTGGAGTAAGTCCAGACGGAGAGATGCCCCCAGCCTTTCTTACTCGGTGCCAGTGACGACGTCGAGCATGTCGTGAAGATGAAATTACCTCCGTTGTTGGATAAGCTTCTTCATACCCCCTGCTTTGAGGAGAGACTGTTATTGGTGCTAGCCTATCGAAGACTGACGCCCGTTGAGAAGCAATATTTAATCTATCAAAGACAGACCTCTGAGCAGGGGAAGCAGCTTTAAGGATCTCGCCTGGAGCAGTATCCGGAATGGCCAGCCTTGTAAAAACTGACTTCTTGGAAGGAGGAGCCTTTCCAATGATTTCGTCCGCTTGAGCCGGGATAGCTATCCGCTTTGGGATGGCAGCTTCGGGTATCGCAGGTATGCAGACGTTCTGGCCCAGTCTGTTGAAAACTGAGGTATTGAAGCTGGACGACCCGTTGAGAGAGGTCGCGGTAGTGGTAAGCCGATCAAAGACCGACTTCTTTGTGGCTTCTTACAACGTCATTGTGGCATTGAAGCTCAACGGGGGAAGCATAGTCCCAAAGAATAGTCCAGTGGTGGCCTAGTTACCTGCTCTACTGGCATCTTGAAAAGGGAGGCCGCTTGGGGCCCATAAGTCACTCCTCCAGCAAGGACCGAGCGAGAGTTGCAGTTGCAGGCAGTGCAGTTCGAAGCCATTGATCTTCTGTTTTCTGCACGGAGCAAGACACCAAATCTTAGTACCTTGAATCTACAGGCAACCACAGTAAACCGCGATTCGTTCGCGAACACGACACACGAAGTGTGGAGTGGAAAGTGGAAAAGGTCCCACCGGGCGTGCCAGAATCTGTTCCCCTCCGAACGGCGGCCTAGACTTTGCGTCTCGCCTGAGATTCGGGGCAGATGCTATTTGGTTTTATCCATCTAACTCTCCGAAGATGCCAAGTTGATTTATGGCACCGTGTATCGGAGGTTTAGACGGATGCGGCCGATGTAGCAAACTTCGTCAGATTCCCCCTCAGGGTGAGGGTTTTTGATTGTGGGGACGCTCTTCCCTGCAGGCGCAAGCGCCTGCAGTTAATTACGCTACCGCGTCGCGGTAACAACTTTCTCCTTCTCCAGAATTTCACTTCGTGTCATGGGTGTTTATTTTGTTTGTGGTTGCCCGTGAATTGTATACGGAGACTGAGTAATGCCGTCACCCGTAGGACGTGGATTAGTCCAAATCCGTATTTACTTAGATTTGGGTTTGGTGTTTTTAGTTTAAGGATGCATTAGTCGCGTTGCGGCTAAGATCAACTTAAATGTTCGTTAAGGATACGTTAGTCCTGTTTTAGACTAAGATCAACTTAAAGTAGTGATTCATTTAATATATGGTCGTCAGGACTCGTCACCTCTCTGACGTCGTTGAAGGATTACAACGACAGGCGTCAGAGGAGTTCAGAGATGTACCCTTGAACCAAAGTTGATTTGGAGATTTATCATTCATTTAAATGTCTAAGGATACGTTAGCCGTATTTGGGGCTAAGATTAACTTAAACGGGACCGTTTAGATCCGGCAAAAGAGCATTTGGAGGCTCTATTGTTCCAGTTTAGGGACATAGTGGTCCATAGGTAGTTTAAGGACGTTGCGGTCAATGTTCCAGTTGAGGGATATGGTGGTCTATATTCCAGTTTAAAGACGTGGTGGTCCGTTATTAGTTTAGGGACGTTTCGGTCCGAATATTAGTTTAGGGACGTTTCGGTCCAAATATTAGTTTAAGGACGTTTCGGTCCAATATTAGTTTAGGGACGTTTCGGTCCAATATTGAAGGGTGTGGTCGTCGGGACCCGTCACCTCTCTGACGACGTTGAGTGATTACAACGACGTGTGTCAGAGGAGTTCGGAGATGTACCTTCGAACCGGATATAAATTGATTTAAGAGAGAGCTATGCTCGGTCAATTTAATTTGAGGACTTACGGCCAGAATTGGGCTAAGTCCCATTGAGAATATTCAAGATTTTTCTTGATTTTTGGCCTATTAGGCCTATGCTAGGGCTTTGCCCATATTTAATAATGCACTGCATTTTATTCTGGCCTGCTAGGCCTTTTTGATTTGGGCTCTGTCCCTTTATTTATGATGCAGAGCATCTGTTTTGGTTTGGGCTCTGCCCTTTTTTTTTAAAATAATGTATTGCCTTTTATTAGGCCTGTTAGGCTTTCTTTAATTGGGCTTGGCCCTTTTGTAAGCAATACAGTGCATTTGTTTGGCGCTTTGCGCCAAGTAATGAGCGCAAGCTCATATGGTGATGACACGTGTCATGCTCTGGTGAGCGTAAGCGCAACAGCGCAGTGCGCTGCGCTAGTGCGTTGCGCTGCTGACACGTGGCGCGCTCTGGTGAGCGCAAGCGCAAGCGCAACAGCGCAGTGCGCTGCGCTAGTGCGTTGCGCTGCTGACACATGGCGTGCTCTGGTGAGCGCAAGCGCAACAGCGCAGTGCGCTGCGCTAGTGCGTTGCGCTATTGCGCTGCTGACACATGGTGCTCTCTGGTGAGCGCGCCAACAAAGGAGCGCAACAGAGCAATTTTTCAAGTGCAAAGCACTATTTGATTTCTTGTTCTAATTTAGATCAAAGAAAAATATGTTTTTTCTTGTTTTTCTTATCTCAGAGAACCAAAGGTTCATGAAAAGTGCAAAGCACTATTTTATTTTATTTTATTTTTATTAAAGATCATTGATCTTATTCTTAGATCTATGATCTGTTCATAAGAGAACTTTCTCTTTTTCTAAAGGTTTTTACCTTTTTTTATTCTTGAGGAGTTTCTCAAAGTTCTCTCTCTCCTTTTTTTTTAGAAAAATGTTGATCCTTTTTAATTGAGGTCTGGGGTCCTTTTTATAGTGCCCATAAATTAGTTAAATTTGTTAAAGAGATTTTTCTCTAAGTGATTTGGGGAATTTTCCCCACCGTTGGATCTTTGATCAAAAGGCTTCTGCTTTGCAGAAGAAAATTTTCTTGTTTTAACAAGAACAGAAAAGATTTCTTAGAAATTTAATTCTGTTTGGCGCAGATGCCCCAGCGCGTGACACGTGTCGCGCAACGCACACGCAACTGCGCTAGCGCAAATGCACTGACACGTGTCGCGCAGCGCACAGCGCAGCGCAACTGCGCTGACACGTGTCGCGCAGCGTAACTGCGCTAGCGCATCTGCGCTGACACGTGTCGCGCAGCACAAAGCTTGCGCAGCTGAAGCGTTACTTCATTTAAATAGAGCTTTGCTCTGATTGGGCGCGCCTTCTTGGGCGCTGCGCTGATGCATCTGTGCCTGACACGTGGCGTGTTGCGCGCAGCGCAAAGAATCTGAAGCGTTGCTTCATTTATTAAATTTTAAATTTTCAAAGCAGAGCTTTGCTCTGATTGGGGGAAGATGAAGCGTTGCTTCATTTCCCGCCTCGGAATTTGAACAGAGCTTTGCTCTGATTGGAGTAAACAGGCCCAGATCCTCTACCTTTGTCGCAAGCTGATCAGGAGTACTTTCATCGTTAGGCCGAGCAGTGATAATCCAGTTAGTATCCAGTTTAGTTATGTTTTACTTTCCAGATGTTTTGCTCTTTGGATTTATTGCTTCCGCATATTATTTCTTGACTCGTTTATTCTGGCGTATGGACATGTACTAGATAGTTTATTTTATTTCTACTGTTCTTGATATCTCTAGACAGCCGTAATGTGACTGTGGAGGGATGTTTCCTAACCACAGGTAACATGGTTGGCTCTGTCACGTGCCGATCCTAGCGCACTCTGGGAAGCGGGGCGTGACAGCACCAGAGATATACTGGTAAGTGTTATCAGTAGTTTCTCGACCCGTTATAAGCCTCATATCGACACGACTTATCGAATTACTGGGGTCTGACGTTTACCACCCCTAGACGAGATATGCGACATATCGGACGAAGAGACCGGACTGTACGGTAGTGTTACTGATTGGATTCGCAGGAGTGTGAGCTGGCTTACCTGTTTATCTTCTGATCGCTCAATACCCGGATGGCCGTTCCGTTTAGCAGACCGCTTGCGGCTTGTGGGTGTTTGATATGATCATCACCTACTGCCGACGTATTGACGAGTCTTTAGAGTCCTACACAGGGGTTTCCTGGCTCAAGCAAAACGGAGTAGGAGCGCATATGTGATATGTGCGGGACCGAGATTGATACGATATGTCATACCGTATTCTATTCTCGCGATATATGATATCGGTCGGTTATATTTGTTAGAGCCGGGTTATCGGATCAAGTGTTGATTCGATAAGTTGATTCATTTGATATTAGTCGGTTATATGTGATATAGCTGGATTATTAAATCAAGAGTTGATTTAATAATTTAGTGTATAATAATATATTTGATATATTATATTACATTAACTAGTATTAGCTCACTTATGATTTTTTTTCTCACTTTGGATACATTGATATATATATGATATATGTTAAATGTATCATGCTAGGTTAAAAATGCAACTAGGGTTAATGAGGGTTAAACCATACTAGGGTTAAGATTAGGGTTTAAATTTATCATTAAGTAATTCAAATATTTTGGATATTTTTCATGGTTGATATTTGTTGAAAGCTTGTAGAAGCTTGTAAGTATCTTTGACTTTGTCCATTTTTTTTGTCCAGCTTAAGATAATTTTTGACCTAACCTTTAACCCTAGCTCATGGTTAACTCTCTACAAGGGTTAAGCATGACATGCTTAACCCTTGGTTGCATTTCTAACCTCACACAATAATTCATATGATGAGTTCATTCTTCTTCTTCTTCCTCTTCTTCCTCAAAGCTTTCTAGCTTCAATGGAGGTATGAGAAAAAGTGTGAGAAAATCAAATCTAAAGTGAGCCCACTTCCTACTTCATCATCCTCTATTACTTGCCATTTAGTATAGAGTGTTTGCTTCACTAATTCCATGATTAGTGAAGAGATAGCTTTGGTTAGTGTCTCCTCGACGTAGATCATCTTCGGCCTCGAGGGCATCGAAGCAAGCATGTTCGTTTCTTCATGGGAGCCTCTCTAGAGTCCGGAGTTCACGATCGCAGCGAAAGTGACTACTACACGGAGCTATTGAAGTGAAGGACCAGTCTACAAAGGTTGTATTCCTTGCTCACTAGACTTGCAAAGTGTTTGCATTTATATTTCAGTCGATTTCTAGGAAACGATTCTAGAGTTAGGGTTAGCTAGAATGACAAAATTTGAATTTGGTATGGACGATGCCTCCCGAAATCTTGTTACCGTACTAGGTAAACCTGCATATATATATATATATATATATATATATATATATATATATATATTTCTTAATCCTTTTTTTTATTTTAACTGCCCACGTTCTTCCTCGTCTTCCTCTCCTTCTTTTCTTTTTCGCCGCCGCCTCTCCTCATGAGCTCGAACCCACGCCTCGTGCTCGTCCCTAACCGCCCGACCTCATCGTTCACCTCGTCACCTTCTCCTCCTCTCATTCCCGAGCACTGAAACCCCTACCACTGCAAGAACCCTGCACACCTCAAGAACCCATAACCCCGAGCCCCCATCACTCCTGCACACCCCACCTCCATCACCGGCGATCCATCGCCGTCGCCTCACCTTCGTACCCTCATCTCCTCGACCCACACCTCTCCTCTCTACTCTATCCTAGACCCGACCTTCTCTTCTTCCTCACCCGACTTCAAGAACAGCAACCCTCTAGCCAACGCCGGCAAACCCCTCATCGCCGGAGACCCATTTCCGACGTCACCCCAGTGCCGCCTTCTTTGATCCCAAAGCACAGTAAACCCCGGTTCCCTTCCTTTCCTTCTTCTTTCTTCTTCTTCTTTCCTTCTCTTTTCTTTTCTTGATCTGGATTTTTCCCGGCTATCACCGGAGTTGTGTCGTCGCTGACGATCAGACCGACTCAATGGACGTTCCCAGCCTCCGTGGTCACCTTCTTAGTTTGTTGGACCTGTCCCATGTGCGCGTGTGTACATTGCGACGTTTACCCGACGTTGGACGCTGCGTATACACCCCGCCGTGTGATCCGTTCAGGCAAGTTCATCTTGCTACATGCTATAATACATATTTTGCATCCATATGAATAAAAATATCACATGTTGATTGCATTGTACATCCATATTAACGTTTTACTATTTTCGGATACCCGTATGCATCCATATCATTTATCATATATGTAGCTGCATCTACAGATCATATTATTTCATTTTACTGTTGCATTAACACCCCATGCTTGATAATGTGCATCCTACATAGTCATGGAGCTGTAGATGTAACCCCTGATAGATATTTGTGCATTCGTGTTTTATTATGCATCCATACCATTAATTATATATCTAGTTGCATGCCATGTCACATTATTTCATGTTACTGTTATATTAACACCCCATACTTGATAGTGTACATTCTACATAGTCATGGAGCTGTAGATGTAACCCCTGATAGATATTTATGCATCCATGCTTTTATCGTGCATCCGTACTTGCTACAGTTTTATTATGAGCATCTGTTTGATACCTGTGCACTACTGACAAGATCTAATACACCACTACTTGACTTGATACTTGATCTTGTTACTAATGCCGACAATCCTGACTTGTCGTCCTAACGGACATATCATGTTGTCTACATAGACAAACCTGTACCTGCTTGATCCTGCGTTGGCATTAGCTCCAGATTTATCAATACCTGACTTGAACACATAACCTTGGGGGTATGGAGAAATCAAAGGTGTAACCGAGTGTAACTTAAAAGGATATTACTTGATCCGTGGTCCTGGGGGGTAACGGGACAGAGTCGTTCGTGACTCTTACAGCTTGATCCGTGGCCCCGGGGGGTAACGGGACAGAACCATTCTTTGTTCACATATCCTGATCCGTGGTCCCGGGGGGTAACGGGACATATTCTTTGAGTTACATTAGGAGTACATAAATTGGTTTCGAATAAATCTAGGATAGATAACCCAGTAGCACAGTTTAGATTATTTACTGCACTTCACCTTCACGTATACACTTCACTGTTTCATACCCGTGTTACTTGTTATACTCTCATTACTGTTCATACTCATGTCTGCATATCTCGTGTATCCTGTTCATTTATTATTGTTTGATATTATGACGCGCTGACGTCTGGGTTTTGCATGGCCCAGATCCTCTATCTTTGACGCAGGCTGATCAGGAGTATTTCCGCCGTCAGGCCGAGCAGTGAGGATCCTGTTAGTAACTAGTTTAGTTTAGTTTTATTTCCATATTTTCATTTCCTATTGTGAGCTCGTATTTGGGACATACTTTCCAGATGGTTATTGTTATTTGGATTTATTGCTTCCGCATATTATTTCTTGACTCGTTTATTCTGGTATATGGACATGTACTAGATAGTTTATTTTCATTTTATTGTTCTTGATATCTTATAGACAGCCGTAATATGACTGTGGAGGGATATTTCCTAGCCACAGGTAGCATGGTTGGCTCTATCACGTGTCGATCTTAGCGCACTCTAGGAAGCGGGGCGTGACAGGGTTGTTTGGTATCAGAGCCATAGGATTTAGGTTAATCGGGTTTGATTCTTTTGTAGATGGGTATTGGACCCAATACACGAATCTGAAAACCCGTGATTAGGAATATGCCCAGCCATATTGCTATCTTGCTATTCTTGAATCTTATCTTTTCCTTGACTTTTGTTTTGATGATGTGCAAACAACTTTGCATCTCGATTTGAAACCTTCAGGTTCCCTATTGTTTCTCTCTATTCTGATACTAGGATTTGGGCGACTTGAACGGAGTTATATGATTGTAATTATGAACTGCAGCATGGTTACAATGCGGTACTCTATTTAAGTAATTTGGAGTCCTAGTCTTGATTCACTTCCTTGATTTATGGTCATTATATTACCTCGCTTCTCGGTTTCATTGCTTACCAGTTTATGTTTTATCGCAAGTTTTGAATCTTGTTTATCATACTGATCCTCTTCGGTGCCTTGGTTTCAGGATCATGGCGGATAGAGAACTGCGATCGTACCAGAGGCGTGTTGATGACGCCGCATTGCTTGGAGTAAATTGTGGGATGCTGGAGAACCAGAAGCGGCAAATTGAGAAAAATCAACGACAAGCCGAAGCTTTTCAGGAAGGTTTGCGGACCGTCCAGCAGTCTGTAAACACTGTTGCAGCCAAATGAGTACAGCGTATGGGTACCGTGGCGGATTTCAGGAGACTTAGTCCGTCCATTTTCACGGGTTTGGAGGAGCCGTTGCCAGCGGAGCAGTGGCTAGTCGATACGGAGAATCTGCTCGTTGCAGCACAGATTCCGGAGGACCAGAGAGTGGATGTTGTACGCATCCAATTGGTGGACTATGCCGTCGAGTGGTGGCTTGTGGAAGAGACCCGTTTGCCCAAGCCGATCAGTTGGGCAACTTTCTCGCAGAGTTTCTTAGAGAAGTTCTTTCCGCAGACTGCACGGGGGGAAATGGAAGAAAAGTTTATCAGTTTGAAGCAGAATGGCGGATCCGTGGATGCGCATGCGACTGAGTGGACACGGCTCAGTCGATTCGTTGGACCTTTGGTTGCCAACGATGCTGATAGGGCACGAAGGTTCATGCGCAGTTTGGACGTAGAAATCCAGAGGCACGTTATATCTCCGGGATTGACCACATTCTCTCAAGTTCTTAAAGTAGCCCGAGAGCAGCAGAGCTTATCAATGAAGACAGGGGGTACGCAGCAGCAAAAAGTTATGGTATGGAAGCCGGCGTTTACACCGAACCGAGCGCCTATGCGCAGAGGTATTCCGGTGAACCGACGTGGTGCAGTACCTGTTTCCCCCAATCCGAGCAAAGCTCTGTTTTGAAATTCAAAATTCAAAAATTGAAGCAATGCTTCAGATCTAGCGCTAGGCGTGCCACGCACCACGTTTCAGACACAGGTGCGCTAGCGCAGGCTGTGCTGCGCTCTGAGCAGCGCACCACGTGTCAAACGTAGGTGCGCTAGCGTAAAGTGCGCTGTGCTCTAAGCAGCGCACCACGTACAAAGCATGGGTGCGCTAGCGTTGGAATTATAAAATTCCCCACCGTTAGATCAAAAAATCTAATGATAATGATAAATCATTAATTAATCAGAATTAAAATTCTGTTTTGGAAAGTTTTTTTCCAATCTTGTTAAAAACAAGAAGACTGCCTTCTGTAAAACAGAAGCCCTAGGATCAAAGATCCAACGGTGGGAAACATCCCCAAATCAATCAGAGAAAGATCTCTTTAACTGATTTAAAAAATCAACCTGCCCTATATAAAGGTCCTAAGACTTCAAGTCTGATAGAGAGAAACCCCCCATAAACTTTGAGAAAATTGAAAGAAAGAAGAGCAAGCTCTTGAAAGAAGATCATTTCTTCAAGGTAAAAAGAATGACTCTTGAACACAGAGATGAAATCATCTCATAAAAAGAAGAATTATCTTCTCAAAAGATCATAGATCTACAAAGACCAATGTCTTTTATAAAAAGAGGTCAAAAGATCTCATCATAAAAACAAAAGAAGTATTTACTTCATTCACAGATCATTGATCTACAAAGGCAAATCTCTTTCAAAAAAAATAATAAGAACTGTTGTTCTTGAATCTTGAGGCAAAGCCTCTTTTAAAAGAACATAAATTTATTCACAGATCATAAATTTGATCAAATGCGTTTTGCGCTATTGAAATGCGCTTTGCGCTATTAAAATACGCCTTGCACTTTTGAACAGCGCTTCTGCACTCTCTGGACAGGCGCTGAGCGCCAAAATGCGCCACGTGTCAACCACATATGCAACTTGCGCTTTGCGCTTCTGAAATAGCGTACTGCGCTCATGGGCTGGCGCTCAGCGCCAAGCGCGCCACGTGTCACTCACGTGTGCGCCACTAAACTAGCGCAATGCGCTCATAAACTAGCGCTTAGCGCTCATAAACTAGCGCAATGCGCTCACTATCTGGCGCTTAGCGCCAAGCGCGACACGTGTCCTCCACATGTGCGCTACTTGACAGAAGCGCACTGCGCTCTTTAATTGGCGCAAAGCGCCTGGCGCGCCACGTGTTGCGCTGTCAGAACAAAGACTGTTCTTTAATAAAGCCTAGAGCTCTGATGAATGCTCTGCATTCAATACAAGATAAAAATTTTGTCAAGATTATTAAAAGGGCCAAGCCCAAATAAAAGCTCAGCAGCCCTAAATAAAATGTTGAACATTTTAATCAGATTGGACTTAGCCTAAGATTGGCCATAAGTCCTCAACTTATATTTAATTGAGCCCGTCTGCTTATAAATATTTAACAGATCTTAGTTCTAAATTGGACTATAGATCTTTCAACCAATTCACACCGGTTCAAGGGTACATCTCTTTACTCCTCTGATATCTGTCGTTGTAATCCTTCAAAGTCTTCAGAGAGATGACAGGTCCCGACAACCACACATTTCACGGACTGTGGGGTCCTTAAACTCATGGACTACGATGTCCTTAAACTTCATAGATTATGATGTCCTTAAACTACGGGCTGCGGGGTCCTTAAACTTATGGACTACGATGTCCCTAACCTCGGACTGTGGGGTCCCTTTAAACCCACGGACTACGATGTCCTTAACCTGGACCGAGATGTCCTTGAACTAACATTGGACCACCTGTTTACCCCAATCAGAGCAAAGCTCTGTTCAAATTCCAAGGCGGAAGATGAAGCAACGCTTCATCTTCCCGCAATCAGAGCAAAGCTCTACTTTGAAAATTCAAACTTTAATTAAAGAAGCAACGCTTCAGCTGGCCTGCGCTCTTCGCTGCACGCCACGTGGCAGCGCAGTTGCGCTGCGCTACGCGACACGTGTCAGCGTAGTTGCGCTGCGCTGTGCACTGCGCGACACATGTCAGCGCAGTTGCGCAAGCGCAGTTGCGCTGCGCTGTACGCTGCGCGACGCGTGTCACGCTCTGGAGCATTTGCGCCAAACAGAATTAAAATTCTATGAAATCTTTCTGTTCTTGTTAAAACAAGAAGATTTTCTTCTGTAAAACAGAAGCCCTTGGATCAAAGATTCAACGGTGGGAAAATTCCCCAAATCACTCAGAGAAAGATCTTTTTAACTAATTTATGGGCACTATAAAAAGGACCCTAGACTTCAATTCAAAGGCATCAACATCTTTCTAAAAAAAAGAGAAAAGAGAACTCTTGAGAACTCCTCAAGAACAACAGAAGGTAAAAACCTTTGAAAGAAGAGAAAATTCTTTTATGAACAGATCGGTGATCTAAAAACAAGATCATTGATCTTTAAACATAACTAAATAAAATGAATAAATAAAATAAAAATAGTGCTTTGCACTTTTTCATGAACCTTTGGTTCTTTAAGATAAGAAAAAACTTATCTTTTCCTTTGATCTAAATTAGATCAAGAAATCTAACAGTGCTTTGCACTTCTGTTCTTGAATCTAAAAGATTCTCAAATTAATAATACTTTGCACTTATAAATCTGCACTGTTGCGCTCTTGGGCTGGCGCAAGCCACCAGAGAGCGCCACGTGTCAGCGCCTGAACCATTTGCGCTATGCGCTTTTGAATAGAGCTTCGCTCTCTGAAATTGGCGCAAGCCACCAGAGCGTGCCACGTGTCAGCAGCGCAAGCGCAGCGCACTGCGCTGCATGACACGTGTCATCACCACGAGCGCTTGCACTCTCTGATTGACACAAAGCGCCTAACAAATGCAAGGCATTTCTTAAAGGGCCAGGCCTAAATAAAAAAGACCAAGCAGGCCAAAATAAATTGCAAAGCAATAAAAGGGCAGAGCCCAAATAAAATTGATGCTCTGCATCATTTATAAAGGGCAGAGCCCAAAACAAATTGATGCTCTGCATCCTTTCTGGGCAAAGCCCAGATAAAAATAAGAAGAAATGCAATACAAAGAACAAATAAAAATGATGAGTATTTTCCAACTGGACTTAGCCCAATTTTGGCTGTAAGTCCTCAAATTAAATTGACTGAGCACGGCTGCTCCCTAAATCAATTTATATCCGGTTCGAGGGTACATCTCCGAGCTCCTCTGACACCTATCGTTGTAATCCTTCAACGACGTCAGAGAGGTGACGAGTCCCAACGACCACACGTATATGGACTGCGGGGTCCTTAAACTCGTGGACCGAAATGTCCCTAAACTAATATCGGACCGAAACGTCCCTAAACTAATATCGGACCGAAACGTCCCTAAACTAATGTCGGACCACCACGTCCCTAAACTGGAACATAGACCACCACGTCCCTAAACTGGAATACGGACCACTACGTCCCTAAACTGGAACTTGGACCACTACGTCCCTAAACTGGAGCAATAGAGCCCCCAAATGCTCTTTTGCCGGATCTAAACGGTCCCGTTAAGTTGATCTTAGCCTCAAAACAGGACTAACGTATCTTTAACGAACGTTTAAGTTGATCTTAGCCGCAACGCGACTAATGCATCCTTAAACTAAAAGCACCAAACCCAAATCTAAGTAAACACGCACGTTCTACGGGCGACGGCATTACTCAGTCTCCGTATACAATCCACGGGAAATCACAAACAAAACAAACACACACGACACGAAGTGAAATTCTGGAGAAGGAGAAAGTTGTTACCGCGATGCGGTAGCGTAATTAACTGCAGGGGCTTGCGCCTGCAGGGAAGAGCGCCCCACAATCAAAAACCCCTCAAGCGAGGGGGAATCTGACGAAGTCTGCTACATCGGCCGCATCCGTCTAAACCTCCGATACACGGTGCCATAAAACAACTTGGTATTTTCGGAGAGGTAGAAGGATAAATCCAAATAGCATCTGCCCCCAAATTCAGGCAAGACGAGCTACGCGGTTTCGTCTCTGTTTTCGGCGGTAAACACCACCATGTCCTAAAACTGGTAATCGACCGCAATGTCCCTAAACTAAACAATAGAGTCCAAATGCTCTTTTGTTGGATCTAAACGATCCCGTTAAGTTGATCTTAGTCTAAACATTAGACTAACGTATCCTTAACTAACGTTTAAGTTGATCTTAGTCTCAAATGTGGCTAACGTATCCTTAAACCCAAACCCCAAACCCAAATCTAAGAAGATACGGATTTGGACTAATCCACGCCCTACGGGCGACAACATAAATTAGTCTCTGTATACAATCCACGGGCAACCACAAACAAAACAAACACCCACGACACGAAGTGACCATATGGAGAAGGAGAAAGTTGTTACCGCGATGCGGTAGCGTAATTAACTGCAGGGGCTTGCGCCTGCATGGAAGAGCGTCCCCACAATCAAAAACCCCTCAAACGAGGGGGGATCTAAAGAAGTCTGCTACATCGGCCGCATCCGTTTAAACCTTCGATACATGGTGCCATAAATCAACTTGGCATCTTCGGAGAGGTGGACGGATAGCACCAATTAGCATCTACCCCGAAATTCAGGCGAGACGAACCTACGCGGTCGCGTCTCCATGTTTCGGCGGGGAACAGATTCTGGCACGCCCAGTGGGACCTTTTCCTCTTTCCACTCCACACTTCGTGTGTTGCGTTCGCGAACGAATCGCGGTTTGTTGATAGTTGCCCTTGGATTCGAGATACTAAAATTTGGTTTCTTGCTTGGCGTAGAAAACGAAACATCAATGGCGTCTACTTGCGCGAAGTGTTCCAGCTGTAACTGCAACTAGCGTTCCGACTCATCTGGAGGCATAGCTTACGGACCTCAAGCGGCCCCCCTGTTCACGATGTCGGTGGACCAGATAACTCAGGCCACCACTGGGCTGTTCTTTGGGACTATGATCCCACCCATGAGCTTCAATGCCCCAATGTTGCCGCAAGAAGCCCCAAAGAAGTCGGTCTTCGATCGACTTACCACTACTGTGACCCCTCTCATCGGGTTGTCCAGCTCCGGCGCCTCAGTCTTCGCCAGATTGGGCCAAAATTCATGTGGGCCCATGATGAAGCCTGCAATTCCAGAAAAGGTTATTCCGAAGAGGATAGCCATCCCTGCTCCCAAAGTCGTCAAGGCGACTTCTCCTGCCAAAGGGTCGGTCTTCACAAGACTGACTGTTCCGGCTCCCGCTCCAGTTGAAGTCCTCAAAGCTACTTCCCCCGCCCAGAGGTTTGTCTTTGACCGGTTAGTCACTGCTGCTTGACGGACGCCGGTCTTCAAGAGGCTGGTACCAGCGGCGCCTCACCAGAACAGGGGACATGACGAAGTCACCCCTCAAGCTGAAACAATCCCAGCAACTCGACATGCTCGACGTCGCCACTGGCGCCGAGTAAGGAAAGCTGGGGGCAACTCTCCCTCTGGACTAACTCCACCAGCCCCAACGGTGGAAGTCAATGCTGTTGTTCCAACCGGGAACAGCTTTGAATTGCTGAACAAGGTGCGCAGGAACTCTCCTACCGCCGTACTGAAAAGATCTCCTCCACCCGTGGAGAATGCACCGAAGGCGAAGCTGGAACAGCCCCTCAGCGGTTTTCTTCCAAAATTTACAAAGTCTGGCGACAGGTTCAGGACTCAGTAATTAATCAAGATTACCCTCGCCGACAGAAGAAGGTGAAAGTTCAGCAAGAAGAGAATCATCCTGCCAACCCACAAAAGGCAACGGTTGTTTGGGTGCCCACTGCAACGGCCCCCTCGACTTCAACTGCTCAAAAGAGAAGGAGGCCAGAGAAAGCTCCTGTGACTACGGCAGACCACAAAGACGCTGAGCCCAAACGCCCCAAGTCTGGAGGCATAATGGTGCATACTGTTTATATGGCTTCCGAAAAAGAGGAAAGCCGCGCTTCTACAGGTCACCGACTACTCACCCGATCCGTGACAAAAGCCCAGGAGCAGCAACAGAAGCTTCAGGAAATGCTGACGCAAATGGCCGCATTCACCGGGCCAAAAGAAAGCCCGGAGGCGTCATCAGAGCAGCGTTATGAACAAGAAACCGATACCGACTTCCTCCGCAGAGTCCTCGAAAAGAAGGACAGAGAAGCAGCAGAACAAGTGGCTAATTTAAAACGAATGGCGCTTCTCTTCCAAGACATGGTCGGGATGATGTTACAACCAGAACCTCCAGCTGAAGACCCTCCTATCATCATTGAAGACGACAGAGGGGAGATATCAAACCCTCCTCCGGCTCTTTCAGCAGCCAAAGAGGAAACCATTTCCAAGGTCGCTCCGAATGACTATATTGCTCAGCAAATACGAGCTTACCAGGCGAATGAAGCAGCCATCTAAGTCGTTAAAACTGGGCGTCCATATTCAGGCTGGTATGACCAAATAAAGTACCCACCGGGATATACGATCCCTAAATTTCATGTATACAAAGGGACGGGCAATCCCCACCAGCATGTCGCCCAGTTCAGGGCTCTTTGCGGCAACACCGGGGGTGATGATAAACTTTTGCTCTGTCAGTTTGTTGGCAGCTTATCGAAGACAGCGTTCGAATGGTACTTTGAACTTTCAAGCGACTCCGTCAAGACTTTCGCAGAAATGGAGCTATTATTCACCAGCGATTCACGAGTGCTAGTGAATGCACCCCAATAACGGCATTGATCAATACCAGGGTGAAACCTGGAGAGACATGGGTTTAATATGCATTACGATGGCGGAATCTGTGGTCGAAATGCGAACAGCGCATCGAAGAAGCACCGGCAGTGGGCATGTTCGTGGGCACTCTTGATCCGCAGGCGACCATTTCCCAGTTCATGATGTTTTTCAAGCCGACTACTTTCCAGGCCTTGATTGACAAGTTGGCCCAAATGGACCAGATGGGTCATAGACCATCTCCTCCAAAGCCGGACTCTCGAAATGAGAAGGGAAAGGGGAAAGCAATCGCCGTCGCCAACGCTCAACAGCAGCCCGGTGGCCCGAGACCAGTTGATCGCCAAAATAACAGAACTCGATCTCTCGAAGATAAAATGAGACATCCTTACTCGTTCCCTCAAGACAAGACGAAGAGGTTATTCGAGCTTGCACTACGCAACAGGCTCATCAATCTACTGGAGCCAAGATGCCCAGCGCAACCCGGCGACATTAGAAATCCTAAATATTGCCCTTATCACCGAATGTTGGGCCATCCGATCGAGAATTGTTACATCTTTAAAACCTGGATAGAAGATCAGTACCAGCAGGGCAAATTCGTATTATCTGAGAATTGGAAGGTGAACCCGCCTCGGCCACACACTCCCAAGAAGACGGATACACCGTGGGCATCATGCTCTTTCGTAGAAGAAGCTCCATGGGAGGTTGCTCTTTCAGCCAAGACGAAAAGAATGCTGAAGGATCTACACACATGTCTGGCAATTAGGTGGAAGAATCCACTGGAACCTGAGATCATCGAGGGGATGCTGAAGCCGCGCCCAACTCCAAAGATTGGTGGTGATAGCCAAAGCACTCACACCCAGCCGTCAAAATCTTCGAAGAAGAAGAAGAAATCCAAGAAGCCCGTGAAGCCTGGTGACAAGTGTTGGGGTAAAAATTTACACCCCGGTTGACCAAGTCAAAATCAAAGTCAACCCCAAGCCAAGTGGGCCTAAGCCCAGATCCAGTGGGCCCATGCCCGGGTCGAGCCCGAACATGAAGCGGCCGGCCTCCCCCCATGCCAAGATAAAAATTTTGTAATAAATAATTTTGTTGTATTTCTTTTATTTTATTTTATGGATAAATGTAAGAAAAATAGGAATAAAGCCAATTTTTTGTAAAGCCCATGGCTTATGTGCAAAAAGAAATGGCACATGAGCCATGGGATAGGCAAAATGCCATTTTGTGAAGCCCAAGGGGCTATGTGTAAAGTGTGTAGCCTATAAAGGCAAGGATAATGAAAATATCCCAACAACTTTTTTCTCTCTCCAAAAAATTTTTAGATCTGAGATTTTTTCTCCTTCCTCAAGGTTCCAAAACCTTCTTCTTTCTTTTGAATTAAATCAAGAGTTTTACTCTTCATTTTATAAAAACTAAATAGTTTTTCACCACAAAACCCATAAAGGGGAACTCAGATCTTCCATTAGATCTCAAAAAGAAGAGATTTTTAAAATCTCATATCTCTTGATCTTCAAGATCCAGCAACCAGAGGAGAAAGAAGAAGAACCCCTTTCATCAACCCCAAAATATCTTAGGAGTTTAACTCCACTCTGATTTCTCTTTCAAGAATTTCTGGGGCTAAAAGCCTCTTTTTCTCGCCGGCGCCCAAGCGCTCAAGCGCTAAGCGCCCATGTGCCGACACGTGGCGCGCCTGGCGCTCAAGCGCCCAACGCTCAAGCGCCCAGCGCTCAAGCGCAAAGTACCCACGTGCCAACAAGTGGCGCGCTAGCGCTCGAGCGCCTGGCGCTCCAGCGCCCTGCGCTCAAGCGCAAAGCGCCCACGTGCCGACACGTGGCGTGCCTGCGCTCCAGCACAAAGCGCCCATATGCCGACACGTGGCGCACGTGCGCTCAAGCACCCAGCGCTCAATCGCAAAGCGCCCACATGCCGACACGTGGCGCGCTAGCGCCTAAGCGCACAGCGCTCAAGGCGCTGACCCTACGCGTCCTTCGGGCGCTTTTTCCCTTTTTTTATGTATGTATACTTGTTTATATATGTACAGATACACACACACTCTACAACACAGTCCCCCTTAAAAAAAAATTGGGTCGGGGCGCTGCCCCGCACCCCGCAAGGAGGCCGCTAGCCCCCTTGACCCCCAGCCCGCTATCCGGTTAGCGGGACCCCCGTAAAAACTATGCGTGGCTCCCGATATATCTAAACCCCCTCTAAAACAACACACACACATACACTGCACATTGAGTTCGCATGACCAGTTTAACCCGTTAATCGGAGGTTCCCTCGCCCCAAAGGCGAGGGGTAATTAACGACAGCTTAGTCCGCGGCTGCCGGAGATTCGAATCCCCACAATCAATAAATCCCAGCCTACCCCAGGCAGGGGGAATCTGTAGTACGCCTGACAAGCGCGCGCATATTTCCATCTCAATGGGGTGACTAAAAACACCCTACAGATTCTGGCACGCCCGGTGGGACCTTTCTCTCCTCCCATATTTCGGGTAAAATGTTCATGCGAACTCAATCAATATACATATCAATTGTCTATACTGAAATGATATTTTTTCCCCGTGCAGCAATCAACCTTCGACGACAATGTCTCCCAAGACGAATTCAGCTTCCAAAGCGACCCCGATCCCGTACGTGGTCAAGGTCAATGCTCGTGTGGTTCTCCCCGCAAGCCTCAGTCGTCAGTGGGAGGAACTGCCCAACCAGTTTGGCTCCATCATCATCTACCCTGCTGGAAGCGCTCATTTGGCAGAAATCCTGGCAAAACAGGTGGCCAAGCCGGTCTCAAGGGGCAAGAGGCCGAACGTTGTGATCGCTAAGGCACCACAACCGAAACTTAAGACGGTGTCTGAACGACTCTTTGACGCTCCAACTGGGGGCAAGACTTTCGGTACAGAGGGCAACATCAAATGTTGCGGATGAGCTCAGGCGATGACTCCAACAAATGCACAATCGAGCGTATCTCCAAAGCCCTCCATCTCCCAGTCTGCGACGTCTTTCCAAAGAGCCGAAGTCTGCTAGGTGCTTAGAACAGAAAAGCTAAGGCAAAAGCGGCTCAGGTATCGAGCCAACAAGAGGGCCAGGGCTTCGGCCAAGTGGAATCTTGTGAAGTTCCAAGAACAGGGTTACTCTGTGACGACGGCTGAGTCGGCCGTAAAGATCAGCAATTCCTTCGAACCTCTGAAGTGGGTTCAGAAAAATGCCATGACCACCCGAATCAAGAAGACAGCGCTCCGAACGTCGCTACAAAGAGACGTGTCCCGGCCCCAACAGAAAAAGTATGGCACTGTCTCTTCAAGGGACTATCAGGCGCTCTATGTTGCACGAAAGCAGCGGGGCAAATCCAGAAAAGAAGCGCCAGCACCATTCAAGAATCCGGCCAGGCCATCCGCCTTCAATCGACTGCCTGCTATTGAAACAGGGGGGTCAAGGCAGCGATCTGTGAAATCAGCCGCCGATAATAAAAAGACGGCTGGATATATTATCCATACGGTCTATATGGCCGGCGGGCGCCCCAGCGACAACCTTCGCAGCAAAAGTAAGGATGGGGCCACCACATCCCAAGCCCAATCTGGCTTAAATGTGGTCGCCGCTGCCCAAGAACAACCGCCTCCGCTGGATGAAGAAAACCCTCTCGATGAGGATGATAGGCAGAAAGACCTCTCAGTCCATGCAGAGTCAAGCTCGGACAACGAGGAAGAGCCGACTTTCCGCCCCAGGACCGCGGAGCAAGAGCTGCTTCAAGAGCTTCGAAAATAGCTCAGGAGCAAGGATAAAGAGATGGCCAAGCTCTATTCGAAAATTGATGACCTAACAAACGTTGTGATGCAGCTTACGGCTCAAATTGCTTGAGCGCCTCCCAATCAAGCACAAGTCGCTACTCATCAGCCAGGTGATGACAATCCGAAGCAGCTAATGCCTGTTCCTTTAGGTCCAAGACTGGTCGAGCCGCACGAAAGCCGGCCACATTCCGCTCCTGGGGATGCCTTGGCCCCAGATAGCACTATCCCGCTAACACAAGACCGGATAATGGATTTGGTCACCAACAAAGTTAAAACATTGGTGGCTGAAGCTGAAGCTCAGAAAGAAATTGGCAGTAGTGGGCGGCCATATCCCGCACAGTACGATCTGATCGAGTTCCCGAGCGGCTACATCATTCCTAAGTTCGGAAGATTCGACGGAACTGGGAATGCAAATCAGCACATCGCTCACTTCAAAGCATCGTGCGGAAATACAGGGGGCAATGACGCGCTCCTTCTTCGTCAGTTTGTCAACAGCCTGACCGGTGTCGCCTTCGACTGGTATGCGAGTATACCAGACGGGTCCGTCATTACCTTTGCCCAAATGGAGTCTCTGTTTCGGCAAAGGTTCATGAGTGTTAGTGATAAAATCTCAATTGCCGACCTTGTGAGGACCAAGCCGGGGAAGAATGAAAGCAACACCGACTTTATCGCCCGATGGCGTAATCTCATGGTCAAGTGTGAACCGCCGCTGGAGCAGGACCAGTCCGTCAGCCTTCTCATTGGGAACCTCAGTAATTGGATGGTCCCATTCCTGTGTACAGCAGGCCTCAAGACGTTTCAAGAGCTAATCAAGAAAGTCCAAATGCTGGAACGCTCGAAGCAAGAGTCTACCCCGGACTCTCAGAGAGACAAAACTTGGAAAAGCAAGCGGGATGACAACCGTAGAAGCGGGAGTTCCAGCAGTACCAATGTCTTCAATGCGTCCGACATTGAAGAAAAGTGAAGGGTGGGCGAATCCAAAACCAACCGGTCTCGAAAGCCATTGCTGGGAGGATATGGGCCTTACCTTGAGGAGAAGAAGAACAAGGTTTACTCTTTCAGAAGGGACAAGGTCCGCAAGATATTTAAAGATGCCTTGAACAGCGGTCTACAATTGCCAGAGTCGAAAAGACCCCAAGAAGCAAAAATGACCGACAATCCTCTGTATTGCCCGTACCACCGAGTAGTGAGCCATGCAATCAAGGATTGCTATATCTTCAAAGACTGGGTCGAGAAGCAGTACAAGGCTGGAGAGATCGAGCTGTCCAAAAGTGTGTTGGTGAACAATCAAGTTGCAACCACCAACTTTATACAGACAGAAGTTGAAGCCTTCTGGGAGCAGACAGCCGAACCCGCTGCCCTGAGAAATGAAACGGACTCATTGCGGCCTCCGTGGAGTACGCACATATCTAATAAGACGAAGGAGATGATAAAGCTACTTAAGAAAGAGCCCAGGACGGAATGGGAAGGGAAGAAGAAGCCTACCAGTCCAGCTGCCAATGCGGCTCCATCAGGCTCAAAATCCAAGAAGCTCAAGAAGAAGAAAAGTGCAGCACGGCGCGAAAAAGGAGTCTGCAGAGAGATCGACCATTCAAAAATATATCGATTCCCTCGAAGAATATGAACAGAATGAAAGAACTCTGATTCAATTGAAGGAGTTCCTCCCTGTACGAGCGGCCGAAATTCTGGAGGAGTTAGAGGAAGACTCCAATGAAGAGATCCCTATAGTGACCTTCTACGCCATCCATCTGGGCAGCGACTCTGAGGAGGAGCTCTGTTTTCCCGAAGAGGACGAGGAGCTTGCCACAAAGTCCAATCAAATCTAGCTCAGAAGCGGCAGGGCTCTACCGCCAAATCAGGGCAACGCCCCAAAAAGGAAGGAAAAACAGGTGGCTAATGAGGAAGATGGCAGAGAGCCGGCCGATGAAAACTCAAGTCCTTCCTCGGTGGACTTTAATGTCTTGGCTCATCTCCGGAAGCTGCCGTCTCTCCTGAGCATCTACGAAGCCTTGGTCCTATCTAAGGATCTTAGAGATGTCCTCATTCACGCTCTACAAAACCCTGAGCGGTATCAGGCTCGCTTTGCTGAAATTAATATGAAAGAAGCTCAGTATACTTTGCAAGCCACCGCAGGCACATTTAAGGATGAAGACCTGCTACTGGGAACAGCTGAGCATAATCGGCCTCTTTACGTGACCGGGTACAGCGACGGAGATCGAATTAATCGCATATTGATTGATCCAGGGTCCTCAGTGAACATCATGAACTTGCGAACTCTGAAGAGTTTGTCAATGGACGTCCGACACCTGTCAAGGGAAAGGATTGTCATTCAAGGCTTCAACCGAAATTGCCAGCATGTTCTGGGGTCCATAGCTCCGCCGATCAAATTCAGGGATCTGCAAACTGAAGCTAAGATATACGTGATCGACGCCGACACGTCTTATAAGATTCTCTTGGGACGGCCGTGGCTCCACGATTACGGCATCGTCCCGTCAACTCTCCATCAATGCATGAAGTATACTAAAAATGGCGAAGAAAGACGCATTGACGGAGACATCCAGCCGTTCGGTATGCATGAAGTCCAATATGAAGATTCTCGGTACTTTATAAACCACCAAAATGCTAAGCCACAACTGAATGAGGATAGGGCGGCTCCAAGACTCAAAGGAAAATCTGAGCCGGCTGTCACTTTCAAAAGCAAAAACGTCCAAGTGCGCCCGCATTTCGGTAGCGGCACTGATGTGTCCGACGCTGGAAGTCCATCCTTCCGTAAAACTCGCCCTCGTTTCGGTAGCGATACGGACGAATCTGTTACTGAAGCCCCATCTAGCAGCAAAGTCCGCCCTCATCTTGGCAGCGACACTGAAGAGTCGGAGGAAGAGGACCTGTCGTGCAACAGCGGTGCAGATTGGACCCCCATGCAACAAGCGAAACTACGAGAGACCTTCGAAATTGCAGAAGGGTCCCTGGCCGTCACAAGGGTACCAGAGTAGATGTGCAAAGAGCTCGATGCGTTGTCAGTCTCCACCATGGACCAGCTGAAAACTTTCTACGTTCCCGGGAAGAAAAGTGGACATAAGGGCATCCTGTTTTATGGGTCAAACCCCGTTGTGCACCCGGACAATTTGTCTGTCGCATGCCTTCCATACGAAAGAGGCATAAGGGCCGTCCTCAATCTCAGGTACTATGCGCCCGAGATGCGGGAATACTTCAAAAAGTGTGGATGCCAGTTATATCAAACGGAGTCTGAAGCAAAGTTTTACGAAGGGCTATGGCATCCACCTCAGGTCCGAGCACTTATCGATGGACGAATCCCAGATAGGCGGGGAATAGGTTTCATCCATCCTGATTCTAAGGCATGCTACATGACCCATATTGTGGAAGCCAGCGAAGAGTCAAATGATGAAGACGAGCTAACCGAGCCCGAAGAAGCTCCTCAAGAGCTCGAAGATGGTGGACAAGCAACCTTTGATGAGCTAACCGAGATTGACTTAGGAACACCCGATGATCCAAGACTGACCTACATCAGCTCACTCTTGTCGGAGGAAATGAAAGAGCAGATAATTGCCCTGCTGCATGAGTTCGTCGACTGCTTCGCGTGGACATACAAAGAAATGCCTGGCCTTTCCCCTGAAGTGGCCGTGCATAAGCTGGCTATATCTCCTGAGGCTAAGCCAGTCAAACAAGCTTCTCGATGAATGAGAAGGGAACTGGAAGAAAAGGTCATCAAGGAAACCAAGAAGCTCATCGATGCCGGCTTCATCAGGGAAGAGAAATATGCGGACTGGATCGCATGCATAGTCCCAGTGAAGAAGAAAAATGGACAGATCCGAGTTTGTGTCGATTTTAGGGACCTCAACAAGGCATGTACTAAAGAAGACTTTCCGCTACCGGTCGTGGAAATGATGGTCGATGACACCTCAAATTACGAGTTGTTCACCTTTATGGATGGCTCGTCTGGATATAATCAGATCAAGATGTCGTATGAGGATGAGAAACACACAGCATTTCGAACCCCGATCGGAATATATTGCTACAAGGTAATGCCGTTCGGACTGAAGAATGCAGGTGCTACATATCAAAGGGCAATGACCAATATCTTTGATGACCTAATCCATAAAGTCGTCGAATGCTATGTTGATGATCTGGTCGTCAAGACTAGAGCCAAGGCCGATCATGTCCAAGATCTTAGGACCGTTCTCACCAGGCTGAGAGAGTACGACCTGAAAATGAATCCCCTGAAGTGCACTTTTGGCGTGTCATCGGGAAAATTTCTGGGCTTCATAGTCCGACATCGAGGGATCGAAGTTGACCCATCAAAGATAAAGGCCATCATGGAGATGCACCCTCCGAAGAGTTTGACGCAGCTAAGATCTTTTCAAGGCAAACTTGCTTATATACGAAGGTTTATCTCAAATTTATCGGGAAGATGTAGAACCTTCTCAAAGCTCATGAAGAAAGGAGCTGCTTTTGTTTGGGATGCCGAATGTCAAGAGGCATTCGAAAGCATCAAACGGTACTTGTTGCACCCTCCAGTGCTGGCCGCTCCCATTCCAAATAAACCGCCGATTCTCTACACTGCCGCGCTAGATGAGTCACTCGGTGCGCTCCTTGCCCAGACAACGAGGAGGGAAAA
Organism: Agapanthus africanus; assembly: GCA_030015575.1. Taxonomy (NCBI): domain Eukaryota; kingdom Viridiplantae; phylum Streptophyta; class Magnoliopsida; order Asparagales; family Amaryllidaceae; genus Agapanthus; species Agapanthus africanus. The sequence continues at coordinate 749,755,674 of JASDDO010000022.1, read as the reverse complement.
GAGAATGCCCTCTACTACCTCAGTCGAACTTTAGTCGGGGCAGAACACAACTACTCCCCGATCGAAAAGCAATGCTTGGCTCTGATGTTTGCTGTGAAGAAGCTGAGGCACTATCTGCTCGCTCACCGGGTTATGCTGATCTCCAAGGTCGACCCACTCAAACACTTGATGACCAAAGCAAGCCTAACCGGCAGAATGGCAAGATGGGCTGTCATGCTACTTGAGTTTGACATAGTTTATACTCCTCAGAAAGCAGTAAAAGGGCAAGCTCTTGCAGACTTTCTCGCTGCTCATCCCATACCAGAAAGGTCACCACTCAATTGCGAGTTACCCGACGAACAAGTGCTATACCTAGAGAATGACGAGCCATGTTGGGAGCTCTACTTCGATGGGGCCTCATCGATAAGGACCTCCAGTAAATCAAGTGTCCCAGAGATAAAAGTAGGGATAGGATTGGTATTCATCATGCCATCAATGGGAACCCTACGGAGCTCTTTTGCTCTCACCGAGCCTCGCATAAACAATGATGCCGAATATGAAGCTCTGATAGCTGGTTTGGAGCTCGCCATAGAAATGGAAATCCTTCGGCTACGGGTTTACGGTGACTCCCAGGTTGTCGTCAACCAAGTAAGCGGCAATTATAAGATATACAAACCCGAATTAGCTCGGTACAGAGGCCGAGTGGTGGAACTCATGAAACGGTTCACTCATATTGAACTAACGAGAGTCCCTAGAGCGTTGAACCGAAAGGCTGACGTACTCGCTCGCTTAGCCAAGGAGCTGGCTGATCCTGACATGGACGAAATTCTGATCACAGTCAGGAGCCAGCAAATTCTACCCTCAGTCTCTCTACGAGAAGAGGAAAGCGCGGAACAGAAGAGCAGTCCCACCGAAGAAGCTTCGATCATCCAAGACGAGCCCGATTAAAGAGAACCCTTCATAGAGTACCTCCGATACGACAAGCTGTCCAAAGAAAAATCTGCGAGGATTCAGCTGAAGAAAAGAGCTCTCCGATACGTGTTTGTAAATGACACGTTATACCGCAAGTCATATGACCAACTCTAGCTCAGGTGTCTGTCATTGGCTGAAGCCCAAAAGGTCATGAAAGATGTTCACTCGGGCGTTTGCGGTGCTCACCAATCTGGCCCCAAGATGCGACTTCAAATCAAACGGCTTGGGTATTACTGGCCCACCATGATACGGGATTGCGGAGAGCATGCAAAGAAATGTCAGATCTGCCAAATCCATGGTGATTTCATTCACAAGCATCCCAATCTGTTGCATCCTACGGTGGCGTCGTGGCCCTTCGAATTCTAGGGCATCGACATTCTTGGCCCAATTGATCCTCCGTCATCCAAAGGCCACCGGTTCATACTGGCCACGGCAGACTACTTCTCCAGATGGGCTGAAGCTGTCCCGCTAAAAGAAGTTAAGACAAAAGATATTCTGACATTCTTCCAGCATAATATTCTATACCGCTTCGGTACACCAAGAAGAATCATTTCTGACAACGGGCCTTCTTTCAAGAGCTTCAATGTCTCAAGGTTCGCTACTCAGCACAAGATAGACTGGAGATATTCCTCCATCTATAATCCAAGAACCAATGGGCTAGCCGAAGCCTTCAATAAGACTCTATGCAAGCTCCTGAGGAAAAATGCTTCAGCCAACAAGAGAGACCGGAATCTCAAACTTTACGAGGCGTTGTGGGCATATCGTATCACGTACCGTACTCCAACTCAGTCCACTCCATACTCATTGCTCTTCGGAGTGGAGGCGGTCCTCCCCCTCGAAGTCGAAGTTCCAAGCTTAAGAATGGTCATTCAGCACGAGTTGGTGGAGGAGGAAAACGTGCTCCTTCGACTTGAAGAGCTTGATGCCCTCGAAGAAAAGAGGCTCGCGGTCAGCAAAATCTGGAGCTATACCGAGCCCAAATGTCACAGGCCTATGACAAAATAACCCGTCTCCGCGCTTTCAAGAAAGGTGAATTGGTTTTGGTCCTCAAAAGACCGATCATCCCCAATCGACATGCCAAGGGAAAATTCGAGCCAAACTGGGAAGGACCATACGTCATCGAGAAAGTGTTCGACGGAGGATCCTACCAACTAATAAGTGCCGAGGGAGAAAGGACCATGCCACCCATCAATGGCCGATATCTCAAGAAATACTACACGTGAATGCTCCAAGTCGCTGGCGAATTGAGCACACCAGCCCTACGGTCTGGATTATACATCCTGCAAAACCGTATACAATCCACGGGCGTAAATGACCCTTATCTCTCCCAAATCCTGCCGGCGAGACTACTTTTAAAGTCCCACCAGCAGCAACAAAAGAGAAAAAAAGAAAGAAAAAAAAAAAGAAAAAAGAAAAAAGAAAAAAAAAGGTATGTCCACAAGCAAAACGGGCACGGATGAAAACCCGAAAGGGCTCCGTGAGTAAAAACAGCAGGACTACCGGCGAGTTTGTGCAAAACCCGAAAGGGCGCAAACTCGTGAAAAGAGATGAAATACACTCGCAAAGTCCTCTCGACCTTGTGAGGAGAAAACCCCTTCGTGAGATCCTTACGACTCACAAAGGAGCAACACACTTAGGAATCCTCACGATTCCTAAGGAGAACATACACCTACGAGATCCTCTCGACTCGTAGGGAGAAAATGCTTTTATGAGACCCTCACGGCTCATAAAATTGAAAAGTCTTAGGTGATAGGGACCCAAACCTGTCTCCTAAGCCATCGTTCCCTAACGGGCAATGGCAAATGATGAGTCGCTCCTGGCATTTCGCTTCAGTGTTAGCGGTGCTGATGCCGACCGAAAACCCAAATCCCAAGTCCTCCTGAGGCAAATGATGAGTTTCTCCTGGCATTGTTCCAGTGCAGCAATGCTGATGCCAAACAAGATCTAAATTACAAGTCCCCAAACGGCGAATGATGAGTCGCTCCTGGTACCATATTCCAGTGTAGCGATGCAAACGCCAACCAAAATCCAATTTCTCAAAATTCTCCCAGCCCTACGGTTAGTCCCCAAATTGACTACCGTATACAATCCACGGGCTCAAATAATTCTCATCACACTCATGCCCCACTGCAATCACTAGCTACGCGGCTGGTCTCCGCCTTTGGAATTATGCTCCATTGAGAAGACTCACTCATGTGTTCTCACGATACATGTGGAGAACAAACCTTTGTGGGATCCTTACGACTCATAAAGGAAGAACACACTTAGGAGTCCTCACGACTCCTAAGGAGAAAGTGCACCTACGAGATCCTTTCGACTCGTAGGGAGAAAATGCTTTTATGAGACCCTCACGGCTCATAAAATTGTAAAGCCTTAGGTGATAGGGACCTAGACCTGTCTCCTAAGTCACCGCTTCCCAACAAGAAAAGGCAAATGATGAATTGCTCCTGGCACATGTGCTTCAGTGTTAGCAACACTGATGCCTACCCTAACCCCAAAATTCCAAACTCCAATCCAATAGACCCCTAAGTCTTTAAACTGGGAACAGATGACCTCTAAGTCATTAAACTGGGAACAGATGACCCCTAAGTCGTTAAACTGGGAACGGGGGAAATTCCCTCGCGGCAAATGATGATTCGCTCCTGGTACCATATTCCAGTGTAGCGATGCTGATGCCAAACCAAAATCCCCAAATCCTGTCATGACAAATGATGATTCGCTCCTGGTACCATATTGCAGCATAGCGATGCTGATGTCAACCTAAATCACATCAAGTCAGCAAAACAACCAATGACCTCCCTGGCAGAATCAAATTCCACCTCGGAAACAAGTCAACTTCATCCTTGACGCCGCAAGAAGCGGGGCAAGTCAAATCCAGAGCCGACCTTCCACGTCGCTAAAATGGCAGCACCGACCGTCCACGTCGTTAAAATGGCAGCATCGACCGTCCAAGTCGCAAAAAGGGCAGAACCGACCGTCCAAGTCGCAAAAGGGCAGAACCGACCGTCCAAGTCGCAAAAAGGGCAGAACCAACCGTCCACGTCGCTAAAATGGCAGCATCGACCATCCAAGTCGCAAAAAGGGCAGAACCGACCGTCCAAGTCGCAAAAAGGGCAGCATCGACCGTCCAAGTCGCAAAAATGGTAGAACCGACCGTCCAAGTCGCAAAAAGGGCAGAACCGACCGTCCAAGTCGCAAAAAGGGCAGCACCGACCTTCTACGTCGCTAAAAGGGCAGCATCGACCGTCCACGTCGCTAAAAGGGCAGCAACGACCGTCCAAGTCGCAAAAAGGGCAGAACCGACCGTCCAAGTCGCAAAAAGGGCAGCATCGACCGTCCATGTCGTAAAAAGGGCAGTGCCAGCTTCCCAAAATGTGGGAACCGAATCAAGTCGCCTCCACGTGAAAGAAGATCCATCAATTTCATGCACACGACCCACATATATGGTGTGCATTTATTGATGGGGGCAATTTGTTGGGGTAAATATTTACACCCCGGTTGACCAAGTCAAAATCAAAGTCAACCCCAAGCCAAGTGGGCCCAAGCCCAGATCCAGTGGGCCCAGGCCCGGGTCGAGCCCGAACATGAAGCGGCCGGCCTCCCCCCATGCCAAGATAAAAATTTTGTAATAAATAATTTTGTTGTATTTCTTTTATTTTATTTTATGGATAAATATAATAAAAATAGGCATAAAGCCAAATTTTTGTAAAGCCCATGGCTTATGTGCAAAAAGAAATGGCACATGAGCCATGGGATAGGCAAAATGTCATTTTGTGAAGCCCAAGGGGCTATGTGTAAAGTGTGTAGCTTATAAAGGCAAGGATAATGAAAATATCCCAACAACTTTTTTCTCTCTCCAAAAAATTTTTAGATCTGAGATCTTTTCTCCTTTCTCAAGGTTCCAAAACTTTCTTCTTTCTTTTGAATTAAATCAAGAGTTTTACTCTTCATTTTATAAAACTAAATAGTTTTTCACCACAAAACCCATAAAGGGGAACTCAAATCTTCCATTAGATCTCAAAAAGAAGAGATTTTTAAAATCTCATATCTCTTGATCTTCAAGACCCAGCAACCAGAGGAGAAAGAAGAAGAACCCCTTTCATCAACCCCAAAACATCTTAGGAGTTTAACTCCACTCTGATTTCTCTTTCGAGAATTTCTGGGGCTAAAAGCCTCCTTTTCTCGCCGACGTTCAAGCACTCAAGCGCCCAGTGCTCAAGCTCCAAGCGCCCACGTGCCGACACGTGGCGCATTGGCGCTCGAGCGCTTCGCGCTCAAGCGTAAAGCGCCCACGTGCCGACACGTGGCGCGCTAGCGCTCGAGCGCCCAGCGCTCAAGCGCAAAGCGCCCACGTGGCGACACGTGGCGCGCCTGCGCTCCAGCGCCCTGCGCTCCAGCACAAAGCGCCCACGTGCCGACACGTGGCGCGCTTGCGCTCCATCGCAAAGCGCCCACATGCCGACACGTGGCGTTCTAGCGCCTAAGCGCACAGCGCTCAAGGCGCTGACCCCACGCGTCCTTTGGGCGCTTTTTCCCTTTTTTTATGTATGTATACTTGTATATATATCTACAGATACACACACACTCCACAAAACTGTCCCCCTCAAAAAAAATTTAGGTCCGGGCGCTGCCCCGCACCCCGCAAGGAGGCTGCTAGCCCCCTTGACCCCCAGCCCACTATCCGGGTAGCGGGACCCCCGTAAAAACTCTGCGTGGCTCCCGATATATCCAAACCCCCTCCAAAACAACACACACACGTACACTGCACATTGAGTTCGCATGACTAGTTTAACCGGTTAATTAGAGGTTCCCTCGCCCCAAAGGCGAGGGGTAATTAACGGCAGCTTAGTCCGCGGCTGCCGGAGATTCGGATCCCCACAATCAATAAACCCCTGTCTACCCCAGGTAGGGGGAATCTATAGTACGCCTGACAAGCGCGCGCGTATTCCCATCTCAATGGGGTGAATAAAAACACCCTACAACAAGCGCACGGACCTGCAAAAGCATATTGATGCACTGTAAGAGTATAACCGGAAGGCGCGGGCTCCAGTCACACTCCAAGAGTTTCTCAGCCACGTCCTTGAGAACGGAAATGATGGAGAAGACTCGTCGGATGAATCTGAAGATTACATGGCAAGTTGCCATGTGATCTCTCACTCGTCGATAGACTATGAAGAAGCTCCTTGCACCGAGAAACTAGGGGCAGATCCTGAGCCGGAACTTCCGAGACCATCAGACGAAATGATCGACGCATTCCTCAACGAAACTCTTTCAAAAAGTAAATCTGATCGGGAATGTGAGATGGCCATATTTGAAAAGGCCAAACGCCGGCGACTGGACAAAAAGGTCGAAACACTCTTACCAGATCAAAGGACATTCGCCGCAAATAAAAGCGGGTTCAAGATGAGGAAAATGTTTGCTAAAGCCATATCGATGGGAATGAAGCTGCCACCCTCCAAAGGAAACACTTCTGATGATATACACCTTAATGAAGAGGATGTGCATCCTAATTACTGCTTATATCATCGAAAGATTGCGCACCCCACCGAAGAGTGCAACGCTTTTAAAAGATGGTGGCAGGGATATGTTGCGCATCGACAATATTTCAAGCGGATGAAGCGTGAAGCTCGTCGACAGCGGAAAAATGCGACAGACGAACGAGGAAAAGCTGCTGGCAACTGTCACATGGTTGATAGCAAGGGGTCACAAGTTCTCACCTTCGGGAGCGATTCTGAAGAAGAAATGACTCTTGACCCTCTCTTTAAAGAGTCCACCTTGGGAAAAGAGGAAGAACCGAAGACCTGTGAAAATATTCAGCTGCGCAATCGTACGCTGCCCGAAAAAAATCTTGGGCCCTCGAACAGTGGGTCAAGTAGAAAAGAGAAGGGAAAAGAAAAGGTCCTTGAGGATATCATCCTCGATGACCAAGCCGTCAAAGAACTGACAGCCAAGGACCCGCCAAAGAAAAGTAAGGTGGACTACAACGTTCTGGAACACTTGAGAAAGCTACCCTTGCAGTTAAGCATTCTCGACGCCCTTCTATTATCCAGAGAAGCAAGGGATTCTCTAATCAAGGCGTTACAAGATCCTGAACAATTCCAAGCTTTCCTCGCCGAAGAAAAGATGCAGGACGAGTTGGAAGAAGTGCACACAGCCGATATCATCTTCGGCGATGAAGATCTTCTTCTCGGGACATGCGAGCACAACCGCCCTCTATATGTCTTCGGATACTGTCATGACATCAAGATAGGTAAAATCCTGGTCGACAATGGGTCCTCCGTCAATCTCCTTAACGTAAGGGTGTTAAAGGAAATCTGCATGAGCGTTCAACACCTCGCTCGCGATAAAATCTCCATCTCCGGATTTGACTCCCAGTCATCACGGACGCTTGGGTCCGTGATACTGACGTTACGCTTTGGGCTGCTCGTCACTGATATCAAGTTCCACATCATTGACGCTAAGACATGCTATAACGCTTTGCTCGGTTAGCCTTGGTTACACGAGTACAATATCATCCCCTCTACACAACATCAGTGTATGAAGTATTTCAAGGATGGTCTCGAGTATACCGTAACAGGAGAGCTGAACCCATTCTCCGTGAATGAAGTACGAAAGTACGAAGATACAAAATACTTCTTACCAGATTTTGAGGACACGGAAAGATGTCACAAACCGAAGAACAAAGCCATCACTACTATTCCGGTCTTCAGGAGTGATACCGAGGAGGAGGAAGAAATAGTTTATTCAGGTCCGCCCCAGTGCCACAAGCCGGGACCGTCCGCTCCTATGTTGATCTTCGGCAGCGACTCGGAAGATGAGGCCAATGCCATATTCTCCTCTCGGCCATCAATACAAACCTTCGCTGATGAAGATCAAAGTTTGCAAGTTGCCATGGTTCCGCCCAAGCATCATAAAGAGCTAGACGCGCTTGATACCTACAGTGTGGAAGAACTGCAGACATTCTACGTCCCTCCCAGGCGAGAAGGTGAAAAGGCGATCCTATTCTACCGATCCGGGGAAACCAAAGTGGAGAAAGAAATTTGGCATGGTGCAGATTCTACACTTGACAGGCTCCAGCCCATCCGTTTGCCCAGATATTACACAGACGGCCTAAAAAGACTCTTGAGACGCCAAGGTGTACCCCTTAAGCAAACTGCGCGACAAGCACGATTCTATAACAGAATCTGGAACGTTCCCGGAACTGAAAGAAAGTTGCCCAACGGGAGAATGGAAACGACCGGGCTTGAGTATGTTCAATCCAAGAAATGGGAGCTACTCCGCGACTGCTACGTCATACATGACTTCGATGAGGAAGGAGACGCTCTGTGGGAAGATGCTAACCCTGAACCAGGGCAAGCTCCCGCCGTGAAAATGCCCAGTCCGTCGTTCGAAGAACAAATGGACAAGCTTATAAGGGAAGCAGGTCAAAAGGTTCAAAACAACCATAATCGTGAAATGGCCATCTACGAGAAAGCCAGGACACAACGCCTCCTTCAACAGGCTGTGAAAAATGAAAAGGCTCCTCCTTGTCAACCCGTTGTACAAAAGGCCCGACGCAGAGGCAGTAACAAACCAAAGAACGGGAAAGACGTTCGACAGCGACAAAGCGGGTCCAAAAAGCCACGCGATCAGGAATCGAGCAGCCCGGATGTAACACCCGAGCCCAATGCTACTATTTTCAGTTACTGTTTGAGCATAATGTGGTACTCATTTCATTTAATTTGCTTGTTTGTTGCTTACTGTAAAATTTACCCGGCAAAGTCATTTCTACATATAACAAATTTTGGCATCTAAAATAAAATTGAAAATAGTCATCTTGGCCTACTTGACACCCTTAGCCTCGTGGTAGCGTCCGTGCATTGTATTCTCGTCCCGTTCAGTGAAACGGGCGAGTTTGGATGGCTACGTGCACGTGCGTGTGTCCGTTTTGAGAGTATGCTTTTTAATCATAAAACATTTCATTTTAAAATTTGGAACCCGCTTAAAATCCTATTATTTGAATTTCGAATTTTTTGGACCCAACCCGGGCACAATTTGGAAATGTTTCATTTGGCGCCAAAATCCCAAATTTTTAATATTTTTAAAACCATCGCATATATTTTTCTAACTAACCTGATATCTTACTGTTCATTACCTATCTTTTAAATCTTTAAGTTAACCATATAATATTTTTACAATCTTTTATATCCTTCTCAATTTATTCTCTCAGCCAATCACAACCTCCCCTTTAACCCCGTGGGCCCTACTTTCTCTCTCCCTCTCCACTTTTTTCTCTCTCTCCCTCTCCCTCATATATTCTCTCGTACTTCTTTTTATCATTCTTTCTCTTCTTCCTTCATGTCTCGTTTCTCATTTCTTTTAACTGTTCTTTTGTTACCGGAATTCCGTCGTGCCGGTGACGTTTCTCGACGTTCCAGCGAGAAACCCCGACCCGTGTGGTTCCTTTGTTCGTCGTTTGGGTTCATTCCGTGAACCGTGCGCCGTCGCGAGTTTTCCCCGCCGACGGTTAACGTTCCGTTTTCCCGATTCGCGACCCATCGAGGCAAGTTAATCTTGCTACATGCTATATACTTTTATAATCTTCATTTTATAATATTATACATTTGAAAATCTTATAGTTTACATATGAAATGTCGTTGAAAAATCGGATATGACAAATCTGAAATTTACTGTACACCTTATCTTATAAAATTCATTATAAATCATAGAAAAATCATTAGTATACGTTCTTTAGTTCGTTACGAAGATAATTCAGAATACTATAACTCTATGAAATATTTACTTGCAAAATAAATTGTTTAATTAACGTAAAATGCAAATGAACACGTCTCTAAACTGCTGTCCAGGGAAATTCCAGCAGCAAACTTTCAACTTTGAATATTCATAACTTTTTGTAAGGATAACCTGAGATGCTTATACTTATAAAACTGAAAACCTTATTGAATTATCGTTGTTTTGGTCTAAGATACGTCTCTTTTGGAGAACGTTTGTTATTTTTAAGCTATTTTACAAATTAGGGTGACGCTGAATTTCTGAACGGAACCTTCTTGTGCATGGTTAATCAATACAGCTTTTATAGTTACTAATCGCTTTGAATATGCTATCCATATTAATATTATTATATAAATATTTATATCACATATTGCTTAGTTGTACATCCCACACTACCATTTTATAGTTTTATAACTCTTCGGATACCCGTTTGCATCCATCGCATTTAAGATAAATATAATTGCATCCATAGATCACATTACTACATAATAATGTGATATTAATACTCCATGTTTAATAAATTGCATCCTAATTAATATTGGAACTATAAATGTAACCCTAATCAATAACTGTGCATCCATATCCTTGAAATTATATCTATTTGCCTATCATATTACATGTTCCAGTTTATTGTTCTAATAGTACTCATGCTTGTTTATTTATACGCATGTTTATGATAGTTTGATTATGAGCACCCACATGACATCTTATGCTTCCTGACATGACCTGTTACACTTCCTACTTGACATGATATGGTACCTTACACTCTTGACATGACATGACACCTTTATACATTACCTGACCTGTTACCTGATCTCATGCCTAATGCCGACAAACCTGACCATTCCCGCTGTCTATCCAGACAGACCTACTTTTACTTGATTTTGTGTTGGCATTAGTCCTTGACTACTGAATACCTGACCTGACATACATAGTTTGGGGGTATGGGGAAATCAAAGGTGAAACCGACTTGTAACTCAACAGTTCGATACATTGTTCTGATCAGTCTTATGGGCTTGGCCAGCTCCGGAGTGTTGATGCTGACATCACTCATCTATCCTACTACCTTTTACTGCTTAGCGGCACGTCTCGGATTCAGCCCCGAGGATCATGACCGTGGTCCCGGGCACGCACGGGATACTATTGAGTTACATCGACGATTCATCAATTGGTTTCAAAGACTATAGAGTAGAAAACCTGATAGGACAGTTTAGTCACCATTGCACATTACCCTGCTTGTTATCTCTTATTACTGCCTTATTCATGTTCATACTTGCATTGCTTATTACCATGTTTATACTTTATACTTGATGTCATGACGCGCTGACGTCTGGGTTTTGCATGGCCCAGATTCCGTACCACTGTCGACGACCGAGCAGGAGTACTTCAGCCAGCAGGCTGATTTGAGTTCTATAGTGGTTAGTTTGTTTATTGCATTTTATTTCCAGGTGCGATCCCGCATTATGGGACGTACCTTTCTATTATTATATTGGATCATTTGCTTCCGCACTTATTGTTCATTGATTTCTTGTTATTATGGATTTGGACATGTGTTAGATTAGTACTTTATCTTGTTCTTGATATCCTTACAACCATAGTGTGACTGTGGATGGATACTTCCTACCCACAGGTAGCATGGTTGGCTATGTTACGTGCCCAATCCTGCGTACTCTGGGAAGCGGGGCGTGACATGGTTTTTTTGGTATCAGAGCCATAGGTTAATTGGGTTGATTCTTTGTAGTTGGGTATTGCACCCGATACACGAATCAGGATACCCGTGATTAGGAAACAAGTCCTGCCACTTTGACCGTTTTACCATCCTTGAATCATTCTTCCGGATCATGTCGACATGCAAACTTACTTTGCATTGTCAACTCGAAAACCTAATTTTTTGTTATCCCTAGGACTTGGGCGACTTGGGTGGAGTTAAGTAATTGCGGCTATGATACCGCGGCATAGCTACAATGCAGTACTCTATTTAAGTATCTTGGAGTTCTAGCCTTGATCCACATTCAGAATCTATCATCATGCTAATGTTGGGTATTTTGAGTTCAGGATTATGACAGGTACGAAGTTGAGGACGTACCAGAGGCGTGTGAACGAAGCCGCCATGCTTGGGGTGATAAGAGAAATGCTGGAAATCAAAGAAACAGACCGAGCTGATCCAGCAGCAAGCGGGCTTGTTTCAGGAAGGTTTGCAGATCGTTCAGCAGTCTGTAAACGATGTTGGAACTAGACCAGTTGACCGAGTAAGGACCGTAGCAGATTTCAGACTTTTGGATCCGTCTACTTTCACTTTTCTGGAGGAGCCGTTGCCAGCCGAGCCGTGGCTAACGACACGGAGAATTTGCTGATTGCGACACAGATTCCAGAGGACAAAGGAGTTGATGTGGTGCGCATTCAGTTAGTGGATTACGCCCAAGAGTGACGGCTTGTGGAGGAGACCCGCTTGCCCAAGCCGATCAGTTGGGCGAAGTTTTTCTAAGAACCCCCTGGAGAAGTTCTTCCCGCAGACTGCGCGGAGGAAAGGGAAGAAATTTATCGGACTAAGGCAGAATGGAGCAACCGTGGACGTGCATGCAGCGGAGTGGACGAGACTCAGTAGTCTCGCTGGACCTTTCGCGGCCAACGATGCAGACAGCAGTTGCGGTAAGGAAGCAGTTCTGTCGGGCCAGTCGAGTTTAGGGCTAGGCCGACAAACAGTGTTCTTGCGACTATGGAAGTGAATAGTAATGAAGAGCCGGCAGTTGTTCGCGACTTTATGGATGTGTTTGCAGATTTTCGGGCTTACCGCCAAAGCGAGACGTGGAGTTCACGATTGACCTTATTCCTGGTGCAGCGCCAGTATCTAAAGCGTATTATCAAATGGCACCAGTAGAATTGGAAGAAGTTAAGAAACAAGTTACTAAATTGCTTGAGAAGGGTTGGATTCGAAGCAGCAACTCGCCTTGGGGAGCTCCAGTTCTTCTAGTAAAGAAGAAGGATGGCACGAGAAGGATGTGCATTGATTATCGAGAATTGAACCGGGCGACTATTAAGAACAAGTACCCGATCCTTCGCATTGGAGGACTTTTGAGCAGCTTAGTGGCGCGAGAGTATTCTCGAAACTGGATTTGCGATCCGGATATCATTAGGTCCTGCAGATGTTGAGACAGGAGAAGCTTTATGCGAAGATGAGTAGGGCGAATTCTGGCTGGAAGAAGTGAAATTTCTGGGACATGTCGTGTCGGGTGATGGAATCGCCGTCCATCCCGAAAAGATTGCAGCAGTTCGAGATTGGCCTATTCCAAGGAATGTAGCTGAGATAAGAAGTTTCCTTGGATTAACCGGATACTACAGGAGATTTGTGGAGAACTTTGCTCGTCTGGCAGAGCCGTTGACCAAGCTTACGCGCAAGGAGGTACCTTTTGAATGGGCGGATAAGTGTGCGTTAGCTTTCGAAACGTTGAAGCAGAAGTTGATAACCGCCCCTATCCTAACCGTACCGGATGATTCAGGAGGACTGGTGATTCACAGCGACGCATCTGGAAAAGGATTGGGATGTGTTTTGATGCAGAATGGGAAAGTCGTCGCTTACGCATCGAGACAGATGAAGACTCATGAGCAGAACTATCCGACTCATGACTTAGAGCTTGCAGCCGTGATCTTCGCCCTGAAGATTTGGAGACACTACCTTTTGGGGCAAAGAGTCGAAGTTTTTACAGATCATAAGAGCTTGAAGTATGTGTTTACACAGAAGGAGCTTAACATGAGGCAGCATAGATGGTTGGAACTGATGGCTGACTACGATCTTGATCTTAAGTACCATCCGGAGAAGGTTAATGTTGTGCCGGATGCGCTTAGTCGGTTACCAGCAATTCAGGTGTTAACTACACAGGGGGAGATCATTGCAGATTTTCGAAGATTTGACTTGGAAGTTGTGCTACCACATTCTACGGGACAGTTGATGCAGTTGCAAGTACAGTTGTCCTTGGATGAGAAGATTAAAGCGGCACAATCGCAGGATCCTAGACTGCAGAAGTTTCGAGAGCGGGTTGAGGCTGGACTACGAACAGATTTACTGGTCTACGAAGATGGTTCGTTGAGGTATGGTAGCCGTTTGTGTGTGCCAAAGGGGGATGTTCGTGAAGAGCTTATGAAGGAGGCACACAGTTCAGCTTATTCTATACATCCAGGAGGTACAAAGATGTACCGAGATATTCGACAGCATTTCTGGTGGGAAGGCATGAAACGGGAGATTGCTCGCTTCGTGGCTAAGTGCTTGGTATGTCAGCAAGTCAAGGCTGAACACCAAAGGGTTGCTAGTTTGTTGCAACCACTTCCGATTCCTCAGTGGAAGTGGGAACACATAACCATGGATTTCGTGACGGCTTTACCGCGAAGTCCAAACGGCAACAATGCAGTATGGGTGATTGTCGATCGATTGACCAAGGCAGCTCACTTTATTCCTTTCCAGGTTGGTCAATCAACGGAGACTTTGGCAGAGCGGTACATGCAGAAGATTGTAAGATTGCATGGCGTACCGGTGAGCATCGTGTCCGATCGGGACACTCGGTTCTTATCACACTTCTGGAGGAGTTTACAGGAAAGTTTGGGGACTCGATTGAAGTTTAGCACAGCTTATCATCCTCAAACTGATGGTCAGTCGGAGAGAACGATCCAAACTCTTGATGATATGTTGAGAGCATGCATGTTGGACTTCAAGGGTTCGTGGGAGGATCATCTACACTTGGTGGAGTTTTCTTACAACAACAGTTTTCAGGCAACTACCCAGATGGCTCCGTTTGAAGCTTTGTATGGTCGTAAATGCCGTTCACCTGTTTGTTGGGACGATGTCGGTGAACGAAGATTATTGGGACCAGATTTGGTTGTGCAGACAGTTGAGAAGGTTAACCCTATCAGAAATCATATGAAGGCAGCACAGGACCGACAGAAGAGTTGGGCAGATACGTCAAGAAGACCTCTGGAGTTCACCGTGGGTGATTTGGTATTCTTGAAGATATCACCGACTAGAGGGGTGATTCGCTTTGGGAGTCGGGGAAAGCTTGGTTCTCGATTCGTTGGACCCTTCGAGATATTGGAGCGTGTTGGAGAGGTAGCGTACCGTTTGGCGTTACCACAGTCCTTGGCAGGTGTGCACGATGTGGTTCATGTATCTCAACTACGGAGGTATGTTCGAGATGAAACCCACGTATTGGATCTTTCGGAGTTGACCTTACGGGAGGACCTAAGTTTTGAAGAGCGACCAGTTGAAATCAAGGATCGAAGAGAAAAGGTTCTTAAGAACAAGGTTACCCCTCTTGTGCTAGTTTCTTGGGGTAATCGATCGCATGGAGAATCCACTTGCGAACGAGAAGATGAAATCCGGCAGAAGTTTCCTCACCTTTTTTTGTAGTTATCTATCTTTGTATTCTTGGAATTTCGAGGACGAAATTCTTTTTGTAGTTGGGTATAATGTAACACCCGAGCCCAATGCTACTATTTTCAGTTACTGTTTGAGCATAATGTGGTACTCATTTCATTTAATTTGCTTGTTTGTTGCTTACTGTAAAATTTACCCGGCAAAGTCATTTCTACATATAACAAATTTTGGCATCTAAAATAAAATTGAAAATAGTCATCTTGGCCTACTTGACACCCTTAGCCTCGTGGTAGCGTCCGTGCATTGTATTCTCGTCCCGTTCAGTGAAACGGGCGAGTTTGGATGGCTACGTGCACGTGCGTGTGTCCGTTTTGAGAGTATGCTTTTTAATCATAAAACATTTCATTTTAAAATTTGGAACCCGCTTAAAATCCTATTATTTGAATTTCGAATTTTTTGGACCCAACCCGGGCACAATTTGGAAATGTTTCATTTGGCGCCAAAATCCCAAATTTTTAATATTTTTAAAACCATCGCATATATTTTTCTAACTAACCTGATATCTTACTGTTCATTACCTATCTTTTAAATCTTTAAGTTAACCATATAATATTTTTACAATCTTTTATATCCTTCTCAATTTATTCTCTCAGCCAATCACAACCTCCCCTTTAACCCCGTGGGCCCTACTTTCTCTCTCCCTCTCCACTTTTTTCTCTCTCTCCCTCTCCCTCATATATTCTCTCGTACTTCTCTTTATCATTCTTTCTCTTCTTCCTTCATGTCTCGTTTCTCATTTCTTTTAACTGTTCTTTTGTTACCGGAATTCCGTCGTGCCGGTGACGTTTCTCGACGTTCCAGCGAGAAACCCCGACCCGTGTGGTTCCTTTGTTCGTCGTTTGGGTTCATTCCGTGAACCGTGCGCCGTCGCGAGTTTTCCCCGCCGACGGTTAACGTTCCGTTTTCCCGATTCGCGACCCATCGAGGCAAGTTAATCTTGCTACATGCTATATACTTTTATAATCTTCATTTTATAATATTATACATTTGAAAATCTTATAGTTTACATATGAAATGTCGTTGAAAAATCGGATATGACAAATCTGAAATTTACTGTACACCTTATCTTATAAAATTCATTATAAATCATAGAAAAATCATTAGTATACGTTCTTTAGTTCGTTACGAAGCTAATTCAGAATACTATAACTCTATGAAATATTTACTTGCAAAATAAATTGTTTAATTAACGTAAAATACAAATGAACACGTCTCTAAACTGCTGTCCAGGGAAATTCCAGCAGCAAACTTTCAACTTTGAATATTCATAACTTTTTGTAAGGATAACCTGAGATGCTTATACTTATAAAACTGAAAACCTTATTGAATTATCGTTGTTTTGGTCTAAGATACGTCTCTTTTGGAGAACGTTTGTTATTTTTAAGCTATTTTACAAATTAGGGTGACGCTGAATTTCTGAACGGAACCTTCTTGTGCATGGTTAATCAATACAACTTTTATAGTTACTAATCGCTTTGAATATGCTATCCATATTAATATTATTATATAAATATTTATATCACATATTGCTTAGTTGTACATCCCACACTACCATTTTATAGTTTTATAACTCTTCGGATACCCGTTTGCATCCATCGCATTTAAGATAAATATAATTGCATCCATAGATCACATTACTACATAATAATGTGATATTAATACTCCATGTTTAATAAATTGCATCCTAATTAATATTGGAACTATAAATGTAACCCTAATCAATAACTGTGCATCCATATCCTTGAAATTATATCTATTTGCCTATCATATTACATGTTCCAGTTTATTGTTCTAATAGTACTCATGCTTGTTTATTTATACACATGTTTATGATAGTTTGATTATGAGCACCCACATGACATCTTGTGCTTCCTGACATGACCTGTTACACTTCCTACTTGACATGATATGGTACCGTACACTCTTGACATGACATGACACCTTTATACATTACCTGACCTGTTACCTGATCTCATGCCTAATACCGACAAACCTGACCATTCCCGCTGTCTATCCAGACAGACCTACTTTTACTTGATTTTGTGTTGGCATTAGTCCTTGACTACTGAATACCTGACCTGACATACATAGTTTGGGGGTATGGGGAAATCAAAGGTGAAACCGACTTGTAACTCAACAGTTCGATACATTGTTCTGATCAGTCTTACGGGCTTGGCCAGCTCCGGAGTGTTGATGCTGACATCACTCATCTATCCTACTACCTTTTACTGCTTAGCGGCACGTCTCGGATTCAGCCCCGAGGATCATGACCGTGGTCCCGGGCACGCACGGGATACTATTGAGTTACATCGACGATTCATCAATTGGTTTCAAAGACTATAGAGTAGAAAACCTGATAGGACAGTTTAGTCACCATTGCACATTACCCTGCTTGTTATCTCTTATTACTGCCTTATTCATGTTCATACTTGCATTGCTTATTACCATGTTTATACTTTATACTTGATGTCATGACGCGCTGACGTCTGGGTTTTGCATGGCCCAGATTCCGTACCACTGTCGACGACCGAGCAGGAGTACTTCAGCCAGCAGGCTGATTTGAGTTCTATAGTGGTTAGTTTGTTTATTGCATTTTATTTCCAGGTGCGATCCCGCATTATGGGACGTACCTTTCTATTATTATATTGGATCATTTGCTTCCGCACTTATTGTTCATTGATTTCTTGTTATTATGGATTTGGACATGTGTTAGATTAGTACTTTATCTTGTTCTTGATATCCTTACAACCATAGTGTGACTGTGGATGGATACTTCCTACCCACAGGTAGCATGGTTGGCTATGTTACGTGCCCAATCCTGCGTACTCTGGGAAGCGGGGCGTGACACCGGATTCGTCTCTTATAAAAAAGATGGGTCGAGCATATTCTTTCCCCCAAGACAAGACAAGGAAGATATTCGTTCTTGTCATAAAACATCAGATGATGACACTCCCGGAGTCCAAGCACTCCGAGCAAGCAGGCGAAGTTTCTCACCGGGACTATTGCTCCTATCACAGGGCAATAGGACATCCTCTCGAAAACTGCTTCACATTTAAAGACTGGGTAGAAGACCAGTATCAACGAGGCTGGTTCGCTCTATCCAGCAGCTGGAGAGTAACCCCGCCGCAGAAGCATGAACATAAAGCCACGAGAGTAGAGCCGGATCAATATCGGTCTTGGAAGCGATCTCGTACTTGTCATATGATAATGTTGTCAGAAGAGGAGCCCGAGAATATGGATGAACTCCCCTGGTGCTTCGAAAAAGATGATGACAAGATAATCTCGAAATTCCCACCGGCACCAAAAGAGCTTGAAGATGGAATACATACTTCTGCAGATAACCTCAGGAAAATTGATTTGGGGACGGCAAGTGACCCGCGACCGACATTCGTCAGCGAGCTGCTGTCTGAAGAAAGGGTGGCTACACTAAAAGACATGCTTATGCAGCATAGAGACTGCTTCACATGGAACTATTCCGAGATACCAGGATTAGATCCAGAGATTGCCGTGCACAAATTGGCAATATCTCCGGACGTCAAGCCGATCAAACAAGCGCCGAGAAGAATGCGGCTTGAGCTTGAGATGGGCATCAATGCCGAGGTCAAGAAACTAATCGACTCCGGTTTCATCCAAGAGGCTCAGTACCATGACTGGATCGCCAACATTGTCCCGGTGATGAAGAAGAATGGGACGGTGCGCATATGTGTGGACTTTCAGGATCTCAATAAAGCCTGCCCGAAAGACGATTTTCCGGTACCGGTCACCGAGCTAATGATAGACAGTACGTCCACTCATGAAGTTTTCTCCTTCATGGACGGCTCGTCAGGATACAATCAGATAAAGATGCATCCCGAGGACCAGAAGCACACCGCTTTCTGGACTCCTTTGGGTATATTCTGCTACAAGGTGATGCATTTCGGTCTAAAGAACGCCGGTGCCACCTATCAGAGGGCCATGACAAAGATCTTCGACGACCTCATACATGAAATTGTCGAATGCTATATCGACGGCCTCGTGGTTAAAAGCAAATCATACGAGGAACATTTGAAGATCGTGTTTCAGCGCCTTCGGCAATACAACTTGAAGATGAACCCTCTCAAATGCGCGTTCGGAGTATCGTCAGGCAAATTCCTAAGATTCATCGTCCGACAACGAGGCATTGAGATAGATCCGTCAAAGATCATGGCGATTATGGAAATGCCTCCGCCAAGGACTCTCAAGCAATTGCGGTCTCTCCAAGGGAAGCTCGCGTATATCCGGCGATTTATACCCAATCTCTCTGGCAAGTGCAGTCCTTACAGTCACTTGATAAAGAAGGGAACCCCATTCGTCTGGGATCACAAATGCCAAAGCGCACTGGACAAAATCAAACAATACTTACAGAATCCTCCAATGCTAGCCGCTCCGATCAAAGGAAAGCCTCTTATTCTGTATACAGCCGTCCTTGAAGGTTCCTTAGGCGCATTATGGGCACAAGAGAATGACCAAGGGAAGGAGAGAACCCTCTACTATTTGAGTCAGGTTCTCCTGGAGGCAGAAAGCAATTACTCTCCCATTGAAAAACACTGCCTGGAGTTGATCTTCGCACTAACGAAGCTCAGACACTACGCGTTGGCACATGAGGTCCATCTCATATCAAAGGTGGATCCCCTCAAATATTTGATGTCAAAGTCCATATTAACAGGACGACTCGCTAAATGGGCCCTGCTCTTGATGGAGTTCTCGATAGCTTATCAGCCTCTTAAGGCAGTGAAAGGCCAGGCCATCGCCGACTTCCTCGCTGAGCATCCAATACCTAACGATTCTCCGTTGAATTGCGAATTGCCCGACGAACACGCGTTTGACACGATCGACGGTGAGAAAAGAGATAATGATACCCGCTGGGAACTTTACTTTGATGGAGCATCTTCCATGAAGAAACGCAAACAAAGCACCCCTATAATCAAATCAGGGGTAGGCCTCATCTTCGTGACTCCACAAGGAGGGATAATGCGCTTTACCTTCTCCTTAACAGAGCCAAGGACGAACAATGAAGCCGAATACGAAGCTTTTATAGCAGGTCTTGAGATCGCTATCGACATGGGAATTGAAAACCTCCTCGTATACGGGGACTCCCAGCTAGTCGTTAGTCAAATAAACGGCGACTACCAAACGTGCAAGCCTGAGTTGGTGAAATACGGCGAGAGAGTGCAGCAATTACTGACTCAAATTCCCTCCTACACGCTGGAAAGTATACCGCATGCAGAAAATAACAAGGCGGATGCATTAGCCGAGCTCGCTAAAGAATTGGCCGACGAAAACCTCGATGACGTGAGGATCGTTGTGCAAAGCCGTCGGGTTCTCGCACCGGCAGAAATATCTCCGGAGTCATCCGAAGAAAAGGGAGCGACCGAGCAAACGACTCTACAAACAAAAGACCAGGAAAAGGCTAAGGATTGGAGGGAAGTCTTTATAGACTACTTCAAATTCCGTCGAACACCTGAAGATGCATTCTCAAGACATCAGCTTATGAAACGAACTCTGTCTTTTGATTTAGTCAATGATACCCTGTATAAGAGATCATTTGACTCTCTGTGGCTAAGATGCCTGTGACCTGAAGAGGCAAAACGAGTCGTCCAAGAAACTCACGACGGACTCTGCGGTTCTCATCAAGCCGGGCCAAAGATGAAGCTGAAGATCAAACGGATGGGTTATTATTGGCCCACGATGATCCAAGATTGCCTCGAATACGCGAAGCAGTGCCATTCGTGCCAGATTCACGGGGACTTTATCCATCAGCATCCAAATCCACTACATCCAACGGTGGCTAGCTGGCCGTTTGAGATGTGAGGAACTGACATAATCGGCCCCATCGAACCAGCATCATCCAGAGGACATCGATTCATTTTGGCGACAACTGATTACTTCTCCAAATGGGCAGAAGCAGTACCGCTGAGGGAAGTGAAGACGGAGAATATCCTCCATTTCTTCAAGACGCACATCATTTATAGGTTTGGAACTCCAAAACGGAACATCTCCGATAACGGGCCAGCCTATAGAATCCACAAGATCAGCCGCTTCGCACAACGGCATAACATAGACCGGAGATACTCTTTGGTCTATAATCCCCGAGCTAACGGTCTAGTTGAGATTTTCAACAAGACCTTGACAAAGATGGTGAAAAAGATGGTGTCTCGAAATAAGAGGGACTGGCACGAGAGACTGTATGAAGCTCTCTGGGCGTATCGAACTACATTCAAAACGGCCACGAACACAATGCCGTATGCGTTGGCATTCGGTATGGAAGCAGTACTCCCTCTTGAGATAGAGTTGTCCTCTCCACGAGTGGCGGTTCATTACGAGCTAACGGACGAAGAGAATGCTCACCTTCGGCTTGAGGAGTACGATGCTCTTGATGAAACCCAGCTCATAGCACAACAAAATCTGGAGGCTTATAAAGAAAAGATGACGCGCTCATATAAAAGATTGACCTGGCCGAGAACATTCCGCCAAGGCGAACTCGTGCTAGTGGTCAAAAGACCTATGATCCCCAATCGTGCCAAATGGGGGAAATTCGAGCCGAACTATGAAGGCCCGTATATCATAGACAAGGTCTACCAGGGTGGGGCCTACCTACTCATGGACATGCATGGCGAAAGGCCCTTCAGGCCAATAAATGGTCGCTTCCTGAAAAAGTACCACGCCTGACGAGTCACGGCCTAGGTCAATGATAGATGACGACGACTATGTCTGTTCGCTATCTTCCTAAGCCCAAAATCTATATGTAGTACCCGGCTAACACGGACCGAAACGTCCTTAAACTAACAGCGGACCAAAACGTCCTTAAACTAACAACGGACCGAAACGTCCCTAAAACTAACAACGGACCGAAACGTCCTTAAACTAACAACGGACCGAAACGTCCTTAAACTAACGATAGACCACTATGTCCTAAAAATAGCTGTTGACCGAGATGTCGATAAACTACTATAGACTACAGCATCCCAAGGCTGACACAAAAAAGAGAAAAGAATAAAAAAAAAGATGAAGAAAGAAAAAGAAAACGGTATGTCCATAAGCAAAATGGGCACGGATGAAAACCCGAGAGGGCTCCGTGAGTAAAAACAGCAGGGCTACCGGCGAGTTTTGTGAAAACCCGAAAGGGCGCAATCTCGTTAAGAGACACTTGTAAGGTCCTCTCGACCTTGTGAGGAGAAACCACCTGCGTGAGATCTTTACGACTCACAAGTGAGCAACACACTTAGGGATCCCCACGACCCCTAAGGAGAAATTACACTTACGAGATCCTCACGACTCATAAGGAGAACCCTCTTATGATACCCTCACGGCCCATAAGATTCAAAAGCCTTAAACTACAGGGATCTGAACCTGTTCTTAAGCAGCCACCACAACCTCCAATATTGCCCTACAAGCGGCTCAACGCTGACCCTTGTATACTATCCACGGGGGCGAATAAACATTTACCTAACAAAGTGTAGGGTTCCTAGGCACACACATGAGGTTCTACAACTGATCAACCATGTCTAATTCAAAATTTTCTATGTGCCAAAGAACCCTAAACTAGATCGTTAACTAGAGGTAAGGCGAAACTAAACAAGTTAACAACTTAGCTTAAAAGTGAAAGGGACTACAACCTTTGTAGATCTGGTCCTCCACTTCCTTAGCTCCGTGATGATGTCCCTCCGCTTCAATCATCGGATCCCGGACTCTAGCGTCAGTTTCGTCGGAGAAATGATCGGGCTAGGTCATCGACTTCGATGCCGAAGATGATCTACGTCGAGGCAACTCAAGATTAAGCTCCATCTTGACTTGGTCATAGAACTTGTGAAGATAACACACTCTATTACATGGCAAGTGGTAGAGGATGAAGAAATAGGAAGTGGGTTCACTTTGGATTTGGATTTCTCACTCTTTTGATCATTGCACCATTGGAGGTAGCAAGGTTTCTTCTTCTTGAAGAAGAAGAAGAAGAAGAAAAAGAATATGATAAGCATAATAAAATCAATTGATTAATAATAATAAATCAAGTGATCTTATCATATAGCAACCATGGGTTAGTGTAACTAGTGTAGAGACTAAACTAGGGTTTAGGTGAATGGTTAGGGTTAAGGAAAAAACAAAATGATAGATAAAGCTAAGAAGCTTCATGAAGCTTAAGCAAGAAACAAAATTAGCCACCATTTCATTTTTGCCAAAAGGAATAAAGAAAATAAATAAAATGAATAAGTGAATAATTTAAAACCCTAACCATTAACCTAAACATGGTGTATAGCATACACTCACCCAAGTTTGCATGTATCATCAAACATGATACAATCTAGTGCACAAAAATATATCACATATACTACTTGTGCACATCAAGTGAGAAAATCCATCTTAAGTGAACAAATACTAGTTAATGTAAAGTAATATATCAAATATATAATTATACATTAAATCATTAAATCAACACTTGATTTAATGATCCGGTCATACTGTATATAACCGACTAATATCAAGTGTATCAATGAATCGAATCAACACTTGATTCGGTAACCCGGCTATATCATATATAACCGTCCAATGATACAAATCGCGAGAATGGAATACAGTATCACATACTGGTATTATTCTCGGTCCCGCACATATCTCATATGCGCTCCTATTTCGTTTTGCTTGAGCCAGGAAACCTCTGTGTAGGACTTTAAAGACTCGTCAATACGCCGACAGCAGGTGATGATCATATCAAACACCCACAAGCCGCAAGCGGTCTGCTAAACGTAACGGCCACCCGGGTATTGAGCGATCAGAAGATCAACGAGCAAGCCCGCTCACACTCCTGTGAATCCAACCAGTAACACTTACCATACAGTTCGGTCTGTTCGTCTGATATGTCACATATCTCGCCTAGGGGTGGTAAACGTCAGACCCCAGTAGCTCGATAAGTCATGCCGTTGTAAGGTCCATAACAAGCACGAAACTACTGATAACACTTACCAGTAAATCAGTGCAACCCTGGCCAGGGATTTCCAGTTATGGCCAGTCGAGCATAGCACAACATCAACCCCCAATACCGGGAGAGACGAATCCCCTCATATCGCTCATTGCCTCTATGTGAATCGGGACTGTACCCAAAAACCACCTGTTTGCACGCCTCAATAGAGCCGTGGTAGGGTGGAAATCAAAGCACAGTAGGAGACACACAAGACTCTATGACGATCTCGGGTCAACAGACTAAGCTGTACCAGTGTCACCAGAGAACTGCCATCTGACGTGAGGTATAATACCATCTAGGAGTTCTCGGCGAGTCCGTTCAGTGTACCCAGTCTCCACTGAGCACCCGCATACCGTCTCTAATGTCAAACACCAATGGATATGGGATCATCCATCGCCCATCACATGGGTCGAGAAGATATACGCTAGTGTACTCCGGAATATCGATGCCCCGTCTCGATATTCCCACGACTAGGAACATTGAAGGATGTACTCATGGACTACCCAGGCCCTACTAGTATGATCTACATCATAGTCCTGGAAGTCAAGTACACATCCTAAGGGCTTTATCAACATGTAACAGAGAGACAGAAAGTATACATGTTAAGATAAAGAGCAACCAGATAGCGTACTATCATGTCGAGCAAGAAAGTCCTACCTATATATGTCCCAGCATCCACTAAAATAGACATCCTATGTACAGTAATGGCCTCTAGGGCATACATATAACTAACACAAAGTCCCATCCGTGACTAGGGATATGTCTACACGGTGAACAGCCCTTGTAAGTCCTCTCGACTTATAAGGAGGAAACACTCTTGTAAGATCCTTACGACTTATAAGAGACCATGCACTTAGGAATTCTCATAATTCCTAAGGAGAAAACGCATCTACGAGATCCTCACGACTTGCAGGGAGAAAAACCTTTATGAGACCCTTACAGCTCATGAAGTCGAAAGCCTTAGTCGACAGGATCCTAACCCTGTTCGCTGAGCCACCTTTGTTCGACATCGACAGAGGAAAATAATGATTCGCTCCTGGCAATATTCCAGTTGTAGCGGTGCTGATGCCGAAATCGGTGTCTAATTCTAAGCTTGCAGCAAAAAGCCAGCGAGCCACACATGCATACGAAATAGCCGAAATGATGGGGCAACTTGCAAAAAAATCAGCAAGTAAAAATGTATGCATGCAAAATAGCCGAAATGATTGGGCAACTGGCAATAAAAAGCAGCGAGTAAAAATAAAATAAATAGCCGAAATGATTGGGCAACTCGCAATAAAAAGCAGCGAGTAAAAATAAAATAAATAGCTGAAATGATTGGGCGCCGCGAAAAATAGCCAAAATGATTGTGCAATCGCGACCTTCGCGATATAAAAGCTGAAATGACAGAGCATCGCGGAAAGAAATAAAGAAAAATGAAATTTATGCCCTACAGGTGATATCACATCAATCCCTGTATACAATCCAGGGGCGCAAACAAAAAAAGGAATCACACCTTCCCTCCCCATGCTCCATCAGAAAATGAAGCCAAATCTCGACGGTTCAGGGATAGCCTAGAGATAATCGACACCGTTCCTCCCCATTCCAGCAGGATTCAGACGCTGCAATCTAACCCTGGAGCTATGGCAAAGCCCCTACTCCAAATCTCAACGGTTCACAGACAACCTGGAGACCACTTCGATATTCGTCTCATTACAACAGACGATACATCATCCACATGACCCCGTTTCGGAAATACGTCATCCCCATGACCCCGTCTCGGAAATACGTCATCCACATGACCCTGTCTCGGAAATACGTCATCCACATGACCCCGTCTCAGAAATACGTCATCCACATGACCCCGTCTCGGAAATACGTCATCCACATGACCCCGTCGCAGAAATACGTCATCGACATGACCCCGTCTCGTAAATACGTCATCCACATGACCCCGTCGCGGAAATACATCATCTACATGACCCCATCTCGGAAATACATCATCTACATGACCCCGTCGTGGAAATACGTCATCCACATGACCCCGTCTCGGAAATACATCATCCACATGACCCCGTCGCGGAAATACGTCATCTACATGACCCCGTCTCGGAAATACGTCGTCCACATGACCACGTCTCGGAAATACGTCATCCACATGACCCTGTCACGGAAATACGTCGTCCACATGACCCCATCTCGGAAATACGTCATCCACATGACCCCGTCGCGGAAATACATCATCTACATGACCCCGTCTCGGAAATACGTCATCCATATGACCCCGTCTCGGAAATACGTCATCCACATGACCCCGTCTCGGAAATACGTCATCCACATGACCCCGTCTCGGAAATACGTCATCCACATGACCCCGTTTCGGAAATACGTCATCCACATGACCCCGTCGCGGAAATACGTCATCTATATGACCCCGCCTCGGAGATACGTCACCCAATGACGCCGTGAAATGCAGATAACGTCAATCTCATTAAACACTTACGGGTCCTATCGATTCGTAAGGAGGAAAAACTCTCTTATAAGATCCTTACAGCTTATAAGGGAAAACACGCTTAGGAATCCTCACGACTCCCAAAGAGAAAATACACCTACGGGATCCTCACGACTCGTAGGGAGAAAAGTCTTTATGAGACCCTCACGGCTCATAAAGTTGAAAAGTCTTAGGTAGCAGATCTGAACCTGCTTCCTAAGCCATCACTACCCCTCGAAGAAGCCAAAACAAGATGCTCACCCTATCATCTGCCGGCTATGTTTGCTAAGGTGACATGCCGATAACAAAAGAAAGAAGAAAGCAAGAAATAACATAAGACATGGCGGAAGAAGTGTATCTTTTATTTATGAGTTCAATTGAGTACAAGCTACGTCATCTGAGAAGATAAAGAAAAATGAATACATTTTATTCAAAATTTACAAATGGCGCAAAAGCAACTATTGGGAGGGAAGCGTCTTAAGTAGGCCAATCAATTGCTCACGCACTCTCCTCAACCTCTCGTCATGATCAGCTGCCGCGGCCAACTCTGCTTCAACCTGAGCTCATTGCTGCAAATAGGACTTCCTCGACTGCCTGCTGAGTTGCCCCAAGATTTTGTGCATTCCGCTCGACGACGTCGAGCTGCTGCCTCAGTGTTAACCCGTCAGAGATGCATCGCAGAAGGCCTTCAAAGATAACTTTCAACTGTGCAGCATTTGGATCAACCTGAGCATGCAATCGGGAAAATTCGCTCGAAGTCTCTCCGCACTCCTTACGTTTTAAAGCCGCCTCTTGTTCAAGATGACGGAAGTAGGGAATGCTCTGCTCAACCCACGCAGCCCGCTGGGTGTTCACAGCCAGGACCTCTGGAGCAGGACGTCCAACCTCGAGCTCATGCAGGCAAGCTTCAATTTCCCTGCAGCGATTAACCCAAGACTCAACGACGTCCTCACTATGGAAATTCACGAACGTCGCTAGCATAGGGTTAACCTCCGCGGCAAAATCCGCAGCAGATATGGGAGTCTCCACGTCAAGCTCCTCAATATAGTCGCTCAACATGCGCAGACTATTCACGGCGCCTTTTGAGGATGACGTCGAGAAAAAGGTCCGGCCGGCATTATGACGCGAGACTCGAACGGGACTGGAGTCGATGTGACCGCTACAAAACAAATCATAATAAGATGTTGGCTCAAGAAATAAAGAAAATACACGAACAATAGAGTCTACTATACCGGCTGCAACAGGGGCAGAGCTGGGAGTACTGGTGGCGCAACGATAGCCTCGTCCCCTCCTTCAATTTGTAAGGCTACAAGCAATACAAAGAAGAATTAGCAATAATGTGACTGCCCGTTTAAGAAAAGACGTCGTTTAGAAGAGATACTCACCGACAGCAGCAGGAGAACTAATCTTCGACTGGAAAGAGAAGTGTGGGTGCGGCACCTGATACAGGTGATCAAAAAGGACTCCTGCAAGGACGCAGTAATGCAACGTCAGTATATAAGTTATATAGCCTAAAAATAAGACTGATGGGTCACGAATCCACACCTTCCAACATCTGAGATAGTATGAGAGAAGGTAGAGGAGTGGTCACCGTCAAAGCGGTAACTGATGGCGCTTCCTCGGGTAGCGCAACCTCAACGCTCGCCACACACCTACATTAGAAACGAGATAAATACTGTCAGAAAAGATTGAAAGGGATTACAGAATAAAAAGAAAAGCAATGACCCAAAATCTACCTGGTGAGTGGCCGGTCGGAACCGCGATGAGGGCATCACTTGATACAGCAACTGCTTTACCCTCCTCCATCGGAATGATTTTGCCGCCCGTGGCTTCATCCCTTGACTCCACGAGAATCGTTGTGATACTCGCAGCGCCTGGCAACGGCAGGGAGCCGCAAGGGGAAAAAGCCACGGTTGGAGCAGTTCCCGACTCTTGCGAAAGAGTGACTACCTCGGACTCGGCGACCATGGCTACCTCCTCTACCGCCACTTCGGGCTCAGCAATTGTAGCCATCTCACCCGCCGCTATCTCGAGCTCGACAATGGTAGCCATCTCACCTACCGCCATCTCGGGCTTCGCAATCGTGACTGTCTCGCCCACCGCTACCTCGAGCTCAGCATTTATAGCCATCTCGCCTACCGCTGCCTCAGGTTCAGCGATCATGGCTACCTCCTCTACCGCTACCCCAGGCTCAGCAGTCGCCGCCACTTCTTCGGTAAGACTCGGCCCTGCAAGATAGGATATATGAGAACTGAAAGTTAAAACTTTGACAATTGAACCCAATGTCATATTACCTTGAGTTGGTCTTCCGATTGCTTCCCGAGCCGCACGTGTTGCATGTCTGTAAGCAGTGGACAAGGCAGACAGAGATTCCTCTGAAAGAGTAGGTGTAGGGGTAGCAGTGCTCGAACCTGCACCCGCGGCCAAGGCAGCGCTACGCCCCCTCGCCGCGCGCATTCTGCGCTTCCTTTCCGCTCGGGCCGTTAGATCGGATCTTCTATAAGCCTCCATCAACTGGACGTCATCGTCCGTGCCAAGGGTTACCTCTGGAGCCGTTATGGCATCCGTCATCGGTCATTTGAGTGAGGCTTCCTTCGGCAGTCCTGAGGAGGCTGGGACTTCGATGGTTGGCCCGGGAAGAATCTCCGCATCACCTTGCGGGATTGGCATTGTAGTCCCTACGATAAGATAAAGAAGGGGTCAGATTGTCCATAAAAAAGAAGAATGAAGATGCAATGAGCCGAGACATACCAATGCCCAACAAAGCGCGATTCCTCTCCTCCTCCTCGAAGGTCCTGAGGGAAGCCGCCAGAGCCTCTTCAGTGGTAAAGCCTGTTACAGAAAGGAAAATGTTAGTCAAGACGTGATAATAAAAATAAAAATATAATGCAATAACAGAAGTTACGGCTTAGACTCACTTGATTGCGCGAGGATGGCCATTTCTGCTTTGTGGCTTGCGGATCGCACAGAAGCTGCAATGGCAGCCTCGAGATCAGTATCTTCCGGCGCTATGAAGAGACCCTCATTGGTCCCATATTCGCTCAGGCCCTCGTTATAAGGAGCATGAGGCTCCAGCCCGAGTACAGCGTCTAGAGAGAGGACCGACTTCTTCTTTCTCTTCTGCGAGCGAGCTCCAGTCGCAGCCAGCACAAGCTTACGCTTGGTAGGCACTTTAGGGCGATGCGTCCTGATATCTGAGCCCAAGCCAGATTCAGGGGAAGCTACATTTACCATCTCCGTAGGAGCACGGGGCACCGGTAGTACATACACCGTCTCCACGGGAGCACGGGGCATCGGTAGCTCAGGCCTGTCGTCGGGGACTTCAACCACGGCAGCTTCTCTTAGCGGAGGAAGGACAATGGTCTGTCGCTTCAAGGGGAGGTTTCAGTCACTAGCAGGGGGTGCACCCTTGCAGTCGAGTAGCAGCCGCTTCTCCTCCTTGATAACAACACCCATTGCATGTTGATACCAGGCCACGTGTACATTAAGGGCCCTCGGGACACAACTCGGCTCGCTGATGAAGAAGTGAGATCCCGTATTCAAGCGCATGAAATGGTGCAGCGCGCCCCGCATTCCCTCTTCGGTGGCAGCGGGTTCTACTAAGAAACCCTCCAGCGGGACTCCCTGATTGTAACTCAGCTGCTGGGCAAAACGATGGGGGTTGTATCTCATGAATAGCGCCGCATCATTTTGCCTGAATACAAGAAAGCCCGGCCTGATGGAGTATAAATGAAGAATCTCCCGGGCTTTCAACACAGAGGCCCCGTCCTTAAAAATGTCTTGCAGTGACAACACCGCCTTTGAAGTTTCCTGGCCGATGGTCAAGACTTTGTCTGTGAAAGACATACCATCTCTGACCGTGCACGGATGAAGGAGCAAGCCCCTAGCTTCCCGCTGTGACGGACTCACGATGGAGGCGTCAACCAGCCGCATAATCTGAGGGAACTTGCATCTCTCGTAAAACGAAGGTCTCTTGTGAATGCCAAAGACCCCGAGCACGTGCAGCTCCATCCATGAAGTGAAGTAATGCATCGGGAAGTTGGCAGGGTGCACCCCCGGTTTAGTGGTATCCGCCGCCACGCTAAGACCATGGTATAAGTGGGCTAACCCGGCGATCCCGATGGCCACTTGTATTCCGACAACCATGCGATGAGCGGAGTAGAAGACGGAAAGCCTCATGTAACGAGGATGCATAGGGAGCGCGAACCAACTCAACCATAGCCCAAGAAACCTAAGAAAGAAAGCCTCCTCGTCAATGCCCAGAGCGGCGATTTCTGATAGGGGGACGATCGCGACGTCAGGAAGGAAGAAACCCTTCTAATCAGCTTCCAGTATTGGCCGACGGTCCAAGCCGAAGCCGAAGGGATCGTCAAGTTTAGCGAACTTTTTGCCTTGTCGCGAAAAAATCTCCGGGCGAAGAAAACGGGCAATGAAGTCCGCAAAACTGACCCCCCAGCCTCCAGATTTAAAGAAGGGGCTCTCGTACATGTTCAGCACCTTTATCAGACTTGGGAACTGGTGCTGAATGGCGTTCTCTGGCGTGAGGCCCATCACCACTGGCTTGGTGGCAAAAACATATTCGTCTGGAGGAAGCAGCTCCTCGTAGAGCTCCCTCCTAACTAGTAGACCAGAAACCTTGGCGAATTCTTCCAAGGAAATAGAGATCTCTCTATCCAATAGAAGGAAGGTATGGGTCGGGATGTTCCACTGCTCCAAAAACGCCCTGATCCACCATGTGGGAGGTGCAGAATACTGGAACAACGAAGCGTAGACCGCAGGATATAATCCGAGCTTTAGCAACTGCGATTTCTTCGCCGACAAGATATACCGGGCCCACTGCAAGTACCCGGCCGGATGACGGGGAGTTAGCCCGATGTTGTAAGACTGTCCCCAAGGGCGCGACTCACCCTGGCATATGCGCCGCCCTAAGGTGTCTAAAGCCGCCGCCGGCTGCATGGGTACGGCGGCAATCGAAGGATGAAGGAGACCCTCCGAAGTTCAATTAATAACCTTTATGGCATAGGTCACCGGGGGTGCATCTGCGTACGGGGTAGCTAAGATAGGCTCCGAAGGCGTTGCACAAGAGAAGCTTCGACGACCTCTGATAATCTGGCCGTACCATCTACCCCACAAGTGAAGATTTTTGTGTTCCGGGTCACGGTCTTTGATGAGCGCGAGAACCTCCCGGTCCACAGGTGCCTCAGCGAATCCTCCCTCTGAACGGACGAATGGAAACGTAGTATCGAAAGACATGTCGCCTGTAAAAAAAAGGGGGAAAGAGGACCAAAGGGGGACCCACAAAATCTAGATGACAATACATCAATTAATAAAATAGCCTCATCATTGGATGAAACTGTTAATTAAATGAGGAAATCCTTAGGAAAATTCTCATTAAATGAGAGATCCCTTGGGAAAAGGAGAAAATCTCCCTTTGAGAGCAATGCTCTATGACAGATTGTCAAACTCTGATCATGAAGGAATAAAATTCCTTAAGAGCCTGACTCTGTAATGATGATGGAAAAATCCATCAGAAAAGAATTAATTAAAATTAATTTTTATGAATTAAAAAATTCTAGGATCTTCAAGATCCATGAACAAACTCTTAAGAGTTCTTCATCAAAGATTAATTAATCAACATGATTCAAAAGAGCAAAGCTCTGTTCATGGGCTAAGAAACCCCAAGAAAAGATCTCCTTAGATCTATGGGTTCATGATTCTTGAGATCAAAGATCTATGAAGAGCAAGGCTCTGATTAATGGGTGAAACCCTAATTTATTAAAAGTTTTAAACTTTACCTAAGTTTTGACAGAGTTCTGACTCTTAAAAGGTTCTTAAACAAGAGAGCTATGCTCTGTGGGAGAATGAAATTCTCAGAAGAGAAAATTCTCAGAAGAGATAATTCTCAAGAAGAAGATGAAAATCATCTAAGGGACCAAATGTCCTATTTATAGGCATTGAAATGCCTCTTCAACTTCTGAGTTGATCCAAGGCATAGATGCTGCCACCGCTGCACTCACGTGTGCGCAATGTGAGCGCAGCGGTAGGGGGCATTTGTTTCCCCCAGTCAGAGCAAAACTCTGTTTTGAAATTCAAAATTCAAAAATTGAAGCAACGCTTTAGATCCAGCGCTAGGCGCGCTGCGCGCCACGTGTCAGACACGGGTGTTCTAGCGCAGGGTGCGCTGCGCTCTGAGCAGCGCACCACGTATCAAACGTAGGTGCGCTAGAGCAAAGTGCGCTGCACTCTGAGCAGCGCACCACGTGCAAAGTACGGGTGCGCTAGCGCTGGAATTATAAAATTCCCCACCGTTAGATCAAAAGATCTAATGATAATGATAAATCATTAATTAATCAGAATTAAAATTCTGTTTTGGAAAGATTTTTTCCAATCTTGTTAAAAACAAGAAGATTGCCTTCGGTAAAACAGAAGCCCTAGGATCAAAAATCCAACGGTGGGAAACATCCCCAAATCAATCAGAGAAAGATCTCTTTAACTGATTTAACAAATCAACTTGCCATATATAAAGGCCCCAAGACTTCAAGTCTGATAGAGAGAAACCCCCCCATAAACTTTGAGAAAATTCAAAGAAAAAAGAGCAAGCTCTTAAAAGAAGATCATTTCTTCAAGGTAAAAAGAATGACTCTTGAACACAGAGATGAAATCATCTCATAAAAAGAAGAATTATCTTCTCAAAAGATCATAGATCTACAAAGACCAAGGTCTTTTATAAAAAGAGATCAAAAGATCTCATCATAAAAACAAAAGAAGTATTTACTTCATTCACAGATCGTTGATCTACAAAGGCAAAACCCTTTCAAAAAAAATAATAAGAACTGTTGTTCTTGAATCTTGAGGCAAAGCCTCTTTTAAAAGAACATAAATTTGTTCACAGATCATAAATTTGATCAAATGCGCTTTGCGCTATTGAAATGCGCCTTGCCCTCTTGAGTAGCTCTTCTGCGCTCTCTGGACCGGCGCTCAGCGCCAAAATGCGCCACGTGTCAACCATGTATGCAACTTGCGCTTTGCGCTTCTGAAATAGCGTACTGCGCTCATGGGCTGGTGCTCAATGCCAAGCGCGCCACGTGTCACTCATGTGTGCGCTACTAAACTAGCGCAATGCGCTCATAAACTAGCGCTTAGCGCTCATAAACTGGCGCAATGCGCTCACTATCTGGCGCTTAGCGCCAAGCGCGACACGTGTCCTCCACGTGTGCGCTACTTGACAGAAGCGCACTGCGCTCTTTAATTGGCGCAAAGCGTCTGGCGCGCCACGTGTTGCGCTTTCAGAACAAAGATTGTTCTCTAATAAAGCCCAGAGCTCTGATGAATGCTCTGCATTCAATACAAGATAAAAATTTTGTCAAGATTATTAAAAGGGCCAAGCTCAAATAAAAGCTCAGCAGCCCTAAATAAAATGTTGAACATTTTAATCTGATTGGACTTAGCCCAAGATTGGCCATAAGTCCTCAACTTATATTTAATTGAGCCTGTCTGCTCATAAATATTTAACAGATCTTAGTTCTAAATTGGACTATAGATCTTTCAACCAATTCACACCGGTTCAAGGGTACATCTCTTTACTCCTCTGATATCTGTCGTTGTAATCCTTCAACGTCTTCAGAGAGGTGACGGGTCCCGACAACTACACATTTCATGGACTATGGGGTCCTTAAACTCATGGACTACGATGTCCTTAAATTTCATAGACTACGATGTCTTTAAACTACGGACTGTGGGGTCCTTAAACTCATGGACTACGATGTCCCTAACCTCGGACTGTGGGGTCCCTTTAAACCCACGGACTACGATGTCCTTAACCTGGACCGAGATGTACTTAAACTAAATTGGACCACCATGTCCTTAAACTGGTAATCGACCGCAATATCCCTAAACTAATCAATGGAGTCCAAAAGCTCTTTTGTTGGATCTAAACGACCCCGTTAAGTTGATCTTAATATAAACATTAGAATAACGTATCCTTAACTAACGTTTAAGTTGATCTTAGTCTCAAATATGGCTAATGTATCCTTAAACCCAAACCCCAAACCCAAATCTAAGAAGATACGGATTTGGACTAATCCACGCCCTATGGGCGACAACATAAATTAGTCTCCGTATACAATCCACGGGCAACCACAAACAAAACAAACACCCACGACACGAAGTGACCATCTGGAGAAGGAGAAAGTTGTTACCGCGATGCGGTAGCGTAATTAACTGCAGGGGCTTACGCCTGCATGGAAGAGCGTCCCCACAATAAAAAACCCTCAAACGAGGGGGAATCTGAAAAAGTCTGCTACATCGGCCGCATCCGTTTAAACCTTCGATACATGGTGCCATAAATCAACTTGGCATCTTCGGAGAGGTGGACGGATAGCACCAATTAGCATATGCCCTGAAATTCAGGCGAGACGAACCTACGCGGTCGCGTCTCCGTGTTTCGGCGGGGAACAGTACCTGTGAAGAAGCCCATCGCACCCGAGCAGAGAGGAAGGATGTTTTGTGACTTTTACCATCTACCCGGACATCAGCAGAAGGATTGTCGGAGGAAGCTTGGAATTTGTTTAGTTTGCGGATCAGCTGGTCATACTGTAAGTGTTTGCCCGTCGAAGCTTCGTTTGAAGGATGATGCTCAGAAACCACCGCAGAGGCAGATTTAGAGGCAGAAGCAGATAACTCAGGGACCTAATCAAGCTTGAGCCTTTACTCTGATGGCCGAAGAGGCCAAGGCTTCAGATGAAGTTGTTTCAGGTATCCTACTTGTTCATGATTTTTCCGCATTAGCATTATTCGATTCTGATGCATCCCATTGTTTTATATCGTCCAAGTTTATTTCTGCACGCTTGATTGATTGCACGGCCCTGTCTTGTTGTTGGGACATACACACTGAGAATGGGAAGATCATTTCTAGTAGCGAGTGAAAGGATTGTTCAGTTGTTATTTGCGGACGAGAGTTATTTGCAGATTCTTGGTGATTGATACCGGCAGTTATGATATTGTCTTGGGAATGGACTTTCTCGGCACTTTCCACGCACACATTGATTGTAGGGCAAAGAAAGTGATTTTCCAGATTCCCGGACATCCGGAGTTTGTTTTTGCTGGAGGTAGCAGTTCTGCCGGGCCAGTCGAGTTTAGGGCTAGGCTGAAAAACAGTGTTCTTTCGTCAATGGAAGTTGATAAGGAGGAAGCGCCAGCTGTAGTTTGAGAGTTCATGGACGTGTTCGAGGACATCTCGGGTTTACCACCAAAACGAGATGTGGAGTTCGTGATTGATCTTGTTCCTAGTGCAGCGCCAATCTCAAAGGCGTACTATCCGATGGAACCAGTGGAGTTGGAAGAAGTCAAGAAGCAGATTATCGAATTGCTAGAGAAGGGTTAGATTCGAAGCAGTAATTTACCTTGGGGAGCTCCAGTTCTTCTAATCAAGAAGAAAGATGGCACAAGGAAGATGTGCATCGACTATCGAGAATTGAGCCGGGTGACTATTAAGAACAAGTACCCGATCCCTCGCATTGGTGAATTATTCAAGCAACTCAGTGGCGCGAGAGTATTCTCGAAGCTGGATTTGCGATCCAGATATCATCAAGTTCGAGTTAAATCAGAAGATATTTGCAAGACTGCGTTCCGAACTCGATATGGACATTACGAGTATTTAGTGATGCCATTCGGAGTCACGAATGCACCGGCGATATTTATGGACTTGATGAACTGAATCTTTTCACCGTTCTTGGACCAGTTTATAGTGGTGTTCATCGATGATATTCTGATCTACTCGAGAAGCCTAGAAGAGTATGCAGAACACTTGAAGATCGCACTGCAGCCATTGAGGTAAGAAAGATTATATGCGAAGATGGGTAAGTGCGAGTTTTGGCTTGAAGAAGTGAAGTTTTTAGGGCACGTCGTATCCGAAGATGGAATCGCCGTTGATCCCGAGAAGATTGCAGCAGTTCAAGATTGGCCAATTCCGAAGAACGTAGCAGAGATCAGAAGTTTTCTTGAACTTGCCGGATATTACAGAAGGTTCGTGGAGAATTTTGCTCGCTTAGCTGAGCCTTTGACCAAGCTTACGCGAAAGGAGGTACCGTTCGTATGGACGGATAGTTGTGCGTCATCTTTTGAGGCGTTGAAGCAAAGATTGATAACTGCTCCTATTTTGACCGTACGAGATGGTTCCGGAGGATTGGTGATTCACAGCAACGTATCTAGGAAAAGTTTGGGATGTGTTTTGATGCAGCATGGGAAGGTTATAGCCTACGCATCGAGACAGTTGAAGACCCATGAGAAGAATTATCCAACTCATGATTTGGAGCTTGCAGCAGTGATTTTCGTCTTAAAGATTTGGAGACACTACTTATTGGGCGAAAGGGTCGAAGTATTCACTGATCATAAAAGTTTAAAGTATGTGTTCACGCAGAAAGAATTCAACATGAGGTAGCGTAGATGGTTGGAGCTGATGGCTGACTACGATCTTGATCTTAGGTACCATCCGAGAAAAGTTAATGTAGTGCCGGACGCACTTAGTCGGTTGCCAGCAATTCGGATGTTGACTGCACAGAAGGAACTTATCGAAGGTTTTTGGAGATTTGAGTTGGAGTTTGTGCTACTGCATTCTTCAAGACAATTGATGCAGCTGCAAGTACAGTCGTCGTTGATCGAGAGTATTAAAGCAGCACAGTCACAGGATCCAAGATTGCAGAAGTTTCGAGAACAGGTTGAAGCGGGACTTCGAACGGACTTGTCAATTCATGTAGATGGTTCGTTGCGATATGGTAGCCGTTTGTGTGTGCCGAAAGAAGACATTCGCGAAGAAGTTATGAAGGAGGCGCACAGTTCCACATATTCCGTACATTTAGGAGGCACGAAGATGTACCGTGATCTATGACAGCATTTCTGGTGGGAAGGCATGAAAAGAGAGATTTCCAGCTTTGTAGTGAAATGCTTGGTGTGTCAGCAGGTTAAGGCTAAACATCAAAGGGTAGCTGGTTTATTGCAACCACTTCCGGTTCCTCAATGGAAGTGGGAACATATAACCATGGATTTTGTGACAGCTTTACCGCGGAGTCCAAAGGGCAACAATGCAGTTTGGGTGATCGTTGATCGATTGACCAAGGCAGCTCATTTAATACCGTTTCGAGTTAGTCAGTCGACGGAAGCGTTAGCAGAACGGTACATGCAGGAGATTGTGAGACTGTATGGAGTACCTGTGAGCATCGTTTCCGATCGTGATACCCGATTCTTATCGCACTTCTGGAGGAGTTTACAGGAAAGTTTGGAGACGCGATTGAAGTTTAGCACCGCTTATCATCCTCAGACAGATGGCCAGTCGGAGAGAACGATCCAAACTCTTGAAGATATGTTGAGAGCCTACATGTTAGACTTCAAGGGTTCATGGGAGGATCATCTACACTTGGTGGAGTTCTTGTATAATAACAGCTTTCAGGAGACTATTCAGATGGCTCCATTTGAAGCATTGTATGGTCGCAAGTGTCGCTCACCTGTTTGTTGGGACGATATTGGAGAACGAAGATTGTTGGGACTGTTGGGTTGCGGCAGCGCCCCGGCCGTCAATCCAAGGCCAAATGCGGAACAAAAACTTTTCAAAATTTGGCTCTACCATAACCAAATACCTGGATCGTTTCATTGACCATTAACTAGCAACTACTAAGAAGTTAGAATGGCTATACCGATCGATCCGTGTCCTTCAGTCTTTAGCTACCATCCTTATCTCTTCGCGGCATCTCCGATCTCGCTCGATCTCCGGTCTCCTCGTCGAAAGGGCACAACGTCAAAAGTCTTTTTACGGGCTCTCGCTTCAAACCGAAGCAACTCGGACATGAAGTTTGCTAGCCGACATGTCCAAGATGAAGTAGAGAATGTGTGTGATAATTTTGTCTCAAGCATCCATTGATTCTCAACTCATGAGATTGTATGGATGGAGGTTGAAGATGAAGCCATGAATGAAACTTGTGAGCTAGAGAAGGAAGGAGAAGAAGAGCTAGACTTATTATTGTGTTGGAATGAATAATGAGAGCACTCTAACTAAATCTCAAGACCAACCCCACTACTTGTGGCTGTCCATTCTCTCTCCACACATCATTTCAACACAATAATCAATCACAAATGTTGACATAGCACGAAAAATAAGACCATGAGTCATCACCCATGCACATGCCACATTAATTGCTCTTCATGATGATTCCACCACAAAACATTTAAACCAAAATGTTTAATCCAAAAAGAGAATGTCAACATCTAAAGTAAACTCGTGACGGATCACAAGGATACCCCTCACCTGTATATACATACCTGCATCCGCATTCCGACCGAATGCGAATGCAATATGACTAAAGTAATCTAAAAAATCTAATACTAGGATCCGGCTTAAACCAAAGCCCACTAGTATGATCCGTACGATCATGATCCGTCCACAAGTGCACGTATATGATCGAACCCTGCCATAAAACCATACGACCTCTACAACGTTTCTCCCGAACTTGAGAAACTTTCTGTAGGGGGACTCTAATGACTCATTAATACGCTGGCTGTGGATTTAACCACAAGTACATCAGTGGTACTAGCTGTACGTAACGGCTGTCCATGTATTGAGCGAAAGGGAAGCTGACGAGCGAACTCATCCAGGAACCCTACTGAGTCTAACAGTGACAATATCCGTACAATCCGGTCCGTTCGTCTATGAGTATCGCATACCGGGTCTAGGGGGTGGATAAAGTCAGACCCCAAACAACGCGATATTTAGTGTCGGTATGAAGCCCATCACCGCCAGAGAAACTACCGATCCTAGATCGGTAATTCTCGACTACCTTGGCCAAGGATTTCTGGTGATGGCCACCCGTGCACTGCGCGACATCAACCCCCAATACCGGAAGAGACGAATCCCCGAGATCCACTCACTACCTCCTTGTGGCTCGGGACTGTAACCAACTAAAACTTGTTTGCACGACTCTTTTGATCCGTGGTAGGGTAGTAATCAAAGCACAGTGGGAACTCACACGAGACAAATGACGATCTCAGGTCGACAGACTAACCTGTACACATGTCACCTGGGAACTGCTATCTGACAATATGTATAATACCAACTAGCAGGTTCCCGGCGAGTCCGTCCAGTGTACTCATAACCCAATGAGCACCTGTATACTATCTTAGGTGAACAAACTAACACCAATGGCTTGTGAGACTTGGCCACTGCCCCTCGTCGGGGTCTCGATCAGTATACACTAGTCCACATTGGAGTATCGATGCCCGGTCTCGATACTCCCGCGAATAGGGACATTTAAGGATGTACTTATAGACCACCAGCTCCCACGTATATGATCGCCACCATAATGCTGGTAGTCAAGCAAGAATCATATGGGCCCTATCAACATGTAATAGTGATGATAAAGACAAACCAGATAGCATACTATCATCTTGAGTAAGACTGTCCTACCGGTATAGGTCCTCTCTCAATCATTGCAATCACGTGCCTGCGATCCAATAATTGACTTGAGGGCACTATAGCCAACAGGGACCGGATCTTGTCGTGCAAACAGTAGAGAAAGTTAATACTATCCGGAATCACATGAAGGCAGCATAGGATCGGCAGAAGAGTTGGGCCGATACATCGAGAAGACCTTTAGAGTTCGCTGTTGGTGATCTTGTATTCTTGAAGATATCACCGACCAGAGGAGTGATTCGTTTTGGGAGTCGAGGAAAGCTTAGTCCTCGATTCGTGGGGCCTTTCGAGATTATTGAGCGTTTTGGAGAAGTGGCTTATCGATTGGCTTTGCCACAATCTTTGGTGAGTGTTCATGACATGTTTCATGTATCTCAACTCCGTAAATATGTTCGAGATGAGACGTACGTGCTAGATCATTCGAAGCTGACTGTAAGGGAGGATTTGACCTCTGAAGAACGACCGATATCGATTGTTGATCGAAGAGAGAAGGTCCTCAAGAACAAGGTTATCCCTCTCGTACTTGTTTCACGGGGGAATCGCTCACATAGAGAATCGACTTGGGAATGAGAAGACGAGATTCAATAGAAGTTTCCACACCTCTTCTTGTAGATTCATATTTGTTTATCTTTTCTTGTTCCGGGAATTTCGAGGACAAAATTCTTTTGTAGTTGGGTATAATGTAACACCCTAGTTCATTTGTACAAATTCTATTTTGAGTATTTCTTTATATATGGCTATTTCTTGATTTATTGTTGTTTGGGTGTGAATAGTATAATTGGTATCCGTCTTTGCATCCGACTCGACCCGCTTGCTGGAAACCCGTCTTGATTCCTGTTTATGATTTATCTCGGCTATTTATGAGGATCCATGCACTTTCATTTTTTTATATACTGCATACTGGCATTATATCTGGCATCTGCATTTTTTTTAATATAACATTTAAAGTCGAATAAATATTTTAAAAATATATAGCATGGCCTGCATCTTACCTATGACTCTGGGGTAGCATCCGTATATCTTGTTCTCGTCCCGTTCAGTGAAACGGACCCGTTTGGATCGCTATGTACGCGCTACGTGCATCCGTTCTTGGGGTTATGCTTTTTCATTACCCGAGTATCCTGTTTTGATATTGGTTGACACGTATATTATCCGTATTTTAAAACTAGATTTTTAGACCCGTTCCGGATGTGTTTTGAACTATTTTTGTATTAGCTAAAAACTCAAAATTAACTAATATTATATTTTAATATATTTCTAACTGTTTCAAAATTTTTATAACTAAAATATTTTTAAAAATCAAATTAAAAAAAAACAGAACTCTCTCCCTCCTTCTCTCGCGACTCTCTCTTTCTCCTCCGCTTATATATATATATATATATATATATATATATATATATATTTCTTAACCCTATTTTTTATTTTAACTGCCCACGTTCTTCTTCGTCTTCCTCTCCTTCTTTTCTTTTTCGCCGTCGCCTCTCCTCACAAGCTCGAACCCACACCTCGCGCTCGTCCCTAACCTCCCGACCTCACCGTTCACCTCGTCACCTTCTCCTCCTCTCATTCCCGAGCATCGAAACCCCGACCACTATAAGAACCCTGCACACCTCAAGAACCCATAACCCTGAGCCCTCACCTCTCCTGCACACCCGACCTCCATCACCAGCAATCCATCGCCGTCGCCTCACCTTCGCACCCTCATCTCCTCGACCCACACCTCTCCTCTCTCCTAGACCTGACCTTCTCTTCTTCCTCACCCGACTTCAAGAACAGCAGCCCTCTGGCTAACGCCGGCAAACCGCTTATCGTCGGAGACCCATTTCCGACGTCACCCCAGTGCCGCCTTCTCTGATCCCAGAGCACAATGAACCCCGGTTCCCTTCCTTTCCTTCTTTTTTCTTCTTCTTCTTCTTTTATTCTCTTTTCTTTTCTTGATCTGGATTTTTCCCGGCCATCACCGGAGTTGTGCCGTCGCTGACGATCAGACCGACTCAGTAGACGTTCCCAGCTAGCCTGGTCACCTTCTTACTTTGCTGGACCTGTCCCGTGTGCGCGTGTGTACATTGCGACGTTTACCCGACGTCGGACGCTGCGTATACACCCCGCCGTATGATCCGTTCAGGAAAGTTCATCTTGCTACATGCTATAATACATATTTTGCATTCATATGAATAAAAATATCACATGTTGATTGTATTGTACACCCATATTAATGTTTTGCTGTTTTCGGATACCCGTATGCATCCATATCATTTATCATATATGTAGCTGCATCTACAGATCATATTATTTCATGTTACTGTTGTATTAACACCCCATGTTTGATAATATGCATCCTACATAGTCATGGAGCTGTAGATGTAACCCCTGATGGATATTTGTGCATCCGTGTTTTATTGTGCATCCATACCATTAATTATATATCTAGTTGCATGCCATGTCACATTATTTCATGTTGCTGTTATATTAACACACCATGCCTGATAGTGTGCATCCTACATAGTCATGGAGCTGTAGATGTAACCCCTGATAGATATTTATGCATCCATGCTTTTATCGTGCATCCGTACTTGTTACAGCTTTATTATGAGCATCTGTTTGATACCTGTGCACTACTGACAAGATCTAATACACCACTGCCTGACTTGATACCCGATCTTGTTACTAATACCGACAATCCTGACTTGTCATCCTGACGGACGTATCCTGTCTACATAGACAAACCTGTACCTGCTTGATCCTGCGTTGGCATTAGCTCCAGATTTATCAATACCTGACTTGAACACATAACCTTGGGGGTATGGGAAAATCAAAGGTGTAACCGAGTGTAACTTAAAAGGATATTATTTGATCCGTGGTCCCGGGGGGTAACGGGACAGAGTCGTTCGTGACTCTTACAGCTTGATCCGTGGTCCCGGGAGGTAACGGGACATATTCTTTGAGTTAAATTAGGAGTATATCAATTGGTTTCGAATAACTCTAGGATAGATAACTGTTCAGTTGATAAAACTGCACATTTGTATTACATTTTTCCTACCATTTTCATATTAAAAAAGGACTTTATTATAATATATTATACATATGAGGGTTTATGTGTAAAAACATTATTTTTCATGTGTTAATATATTTTAATTATCATTTGGTAGGAAAATGTATGCAAATAAATCTATTGACCAAATCCTACTAGGACTAAGTCTACTAAATATTATTTGAGATTATTGTGCAAAATTTTCCAAGTTGTTATGCAGAATTTATCAAACAAATCAATTTGTTGAAAAAATCTTGCCAAATTAAGAAGCAAAACTTGGAGACCAAGTCTGGAAGCAACCGGGAAAAGATTTTCAGATTCTGAAGATGCCTAGGATTGCCAAATGTCACCAGATGAAAGCACAAGAAAAATCATCAAATGATCCCCACCCTTGAACGCGGATCCGCGGCCAAGCCCACCCTTGGGCCGCGGATCCGCCGCAATTTAAGGGGGTTAGAAGGAAAGATTTTGGGAGATAAATCATTGCTAAATTTTAGCAAGTTTTCAACAATAATATTCTGGCTTTGCACTATAAAAAGGCACCGAGAGCCTCTTGGAAAAGCTATCAAGCCGAAGAGATCACGAAGTCCAAGACGGCTCACGCATCCAGGCTGATCATCAACGGTTCGTCTACCTCCTTCGGAAGAGTTCGAGAAGCAAACCAAGTTTTTGTAATCATTTTCTAAGGAATAAAGTGTAGATTGTTCAAGTTGATTAATAAAGGTAGTTGTTTTATTTAATTCTTTTGTATTTTACATTATGTTTTCCCTCTCTTTCTTTTCATCTTCTTCTCCCAACATGCGCGAGTAATTCTCCGCTTGTTAGGGTTCGTAGGATTATGGTAGGCTAATGGACGATGAAAATAATTAAACCCTTTTTAAGTCCTATAAAGTTTAGGAACTTTATCAAAAGAATCATTAACATCCTAATC
Source organism: Agapanthus africanus (assembly GCA_030015575.1). Classification (NCBI taxonomy): domain Eukaryota; kingdom Viridiplantae; phylum Streptophyta; class Magnoliopsida; order Asparagales; family Amaryllidaceae; genus Agapanthus; species Agapanthus africanus. The sequence continues at coordinate 749,711,667 of JASDDO010000022.1, read as the reverse complement.
GGGCGCGCTAGCAATTCTTTGCTAGTTCCGACCGCGATTAGAGATTAGATTAATGATTGTTTTGGTAAAAGCTAGATATGAACGGAGTTCCGTGTCGAGATAAGGGTTAAGAGTGGGATTCCTTTTCCCTCCGGAAACCCTAATCTACACGCATCACCGTCGTTCTAGTTCTAAATCTATTAATGGATAAAAAGGGTAATTTTTAATTAATCGTCCATAACTACTAAATCCTAACGAACCCTACAAGCCCTATTATTATATTATTTAAATCTCTAAAATAATCTAGATCTATATTTTACATTCTTGTTTAAAGTAGATCTAGAAACTTCTCACAAATTCTTTATTCCTCCTCTCTTTCTCAACACATCTAAAGTAAAAGTAAAAGGTTCCACGTTTCCCAGAGGACGACCCGTACTCATCACGGTCTAGCTACGCGTGACACCGTTATTGATTGCGGTTAACTACAAAATACACACTCTTTCGTATCAATCAAATGGCGCCGTTGCCGGGGATACGTGCGTAATTTTTTATTTTTACTTTTTGTGTTGAATTCTTAGACGATTTATATCATTATGAACACAAAACTGCAAATTGCATATTTAACGACTTGTGCGTGAATTTTGCAAGGAGATCTGGAGTTACATAATTGAGGAAAACAAAAGACAGAGCCATTCATCGAGATCCAGAGGAGCACAGAGGGACACAGAAAAATTTTCAGCAAGCGATCCTTCCACCTCGCGGCGGAACCGCGGCATAAAGGCACCTTTGGCGGCGGAAGCGCGGCACGTTGGAGGGATTAGGGCTACGGAATTCTCTGGTAAGATTCTCAACTCCTTCTCTCTCTCCTCAAATCCAATAAAATCTATCTTCTGCAGGATTCTTTGCAAAATTGCGCCGCTCAAAAAAAAAATCTTTTTGCAAAAGTTTTGTGATTGGTTTTGTTTTGCATATTTAATACGGACTTTAAGGGGCAAAGACCAAATCAAGATTAGGTGGGGATTTCATCACCCTTCCTAAGCCCCACAAATCACAAACCGAGCATATAGATCAACCCTTCATTAATTTAAAAAATATCTAGACCAGACTCTAAGGACTGTCGCGCTCAATAAGGACAGAGGAAGGTCGTGGGTAATCTATCGTTTATCCGCATTACTTTTGTAGTGCCTAGGCAAGTGTGACAAAGGCTAGTGGTTTTTAATTAGGCCCACTGTTGTGGTGGTTCCTTCCCACTTACCTGGCACTTACCTCGCTACAAGGATAGTACGGAGGCGGTAGAGGATTTATCCTGCGGCTTGTCCTTTGGAAGTCTAGGAGCGGTCTAGAGACTGGACCTAGGTGACCTTAGTTTTAGGGTTGCTTGTGCATCTTAGGGAGATTTGTCTTGAGTCCCACATTTTTCAAAACAAGCCAATTTTAAATCACACATACGCTGCCACTTGCACTAAACCCGCTTAGTGCATGCTCGGCTGGACACGGGATCCTAGTGCCCGTCTTGTCCGCGTTCCTGCTATCGACACCGAAGTCGGTACTTCTTCATCTTCTTTTCCCCTACCACACACCACATCAACCGTGATAGACGGCACTCCATCTAATTATAACACCACGCTGCCACCACCCGCAGGTGAGCAGAATCCACCGCGCATCTCTCTCCAAGAGAGATGCTATCCTATTCGTGGTCCCCTTCCTACTTGTTTATCTCTTCCACCACCTAACGGGGATAATTTCGAAATTAAACCCCACTACATCAATCTGCTACCCAAATTTCACGGGCTTGAGTCGGAAGACGCGTACGTTTTCATCACCAAATTCGAAAACGTATGCGCAATGATGGGTACTTCACAATTGACTTTAGATGCTATGCGCTTACGTCTTCTCCCATTCACATTGTGCGACTTGGCAGAAAAATGGCTTTACAATACTGCCGCACACTCTATCGCTAATTGGGATGAATTCGTCGTAGCATTTCTTTAGAAGTTTTACCCAAATCATAAGACTGCACATATTAGGAGCGAGATCAACCAGTTCACCCAGCTTCCCAATGAACCATTTTGGAAGTGCTTTGAACGTTTCAAAGATCTGCTTGTCCAATGCCCCCATCACGGAATACAAAGATGGGATTTATGTCGGATTATATATGAGGGCATTAATCCAGCGACAAAGCAGATGCTTGAAACAATGTGTCAATGCAATTTCATGTCTAAAGATGACGGTGAAGCATGGAAATATCTAGAAGATCTCGCTGAACACACGTTGCAGTGGGAAAGCGTAAGACCACCTTCAACTAAGGGAGGTATTCACCAGCTCGATGTTTCTATCGCAATAAAAGCCGAAATGGCAGCGATGCAGAAGAAACTCGATGCTATTGAGAACAAATTTTCATCATTCTCCCTAAATCAGGTCACGCTTCCTAAGACCGTTTGTGGTTGCTGTTCGGATCCTTCACACTTAACGGAAGAATGTCCTATGAATGCATCGTTTCAAGCTAATGCTGCTTTTCAGCAGCGACCTAGAAACGACCCTTATTCTTCCACATATAATCAAGGATGGAGGAATCATCCTAACTTTGCTTGGAATCAAAACCAACAAAGTAATTTTCAAAGACCTCCACAGCAACCACAAACGCAGAATCAGCCCCCCTTTCAGTCACAAAATTTCCAAAATCCGGCCAACATTTCTACACCACAAGTGGCCGGTATTGACAACTCACTCGCACAAACTTTGGATATGTTCATAAAACAATCCATGCAAATTTCGGCAGAGATGAGGTCTTCTATTGATACCCTAACGAAAAACTCCTCCTCCCATGGGGAGAGTATTAAATCAATAGAAAACCAAATCGCACAGTTAAACGCCGCAATGAGTGCGAGAGAGAAAGGGAAACTCCCATCTCAACCCCTACCGAATCCTGGCCATTCACAAAGTCATAATGTGAATGCCATTACTACGTTGAGATCGGGGAGAGTGCTGAATAACCGAGTGGGTGAGCAATTTGATGATAGTGACACATTTGATACCCCTTCTTCTTCTTCTTCCCCTAATTCGTCTAGTCTCCCACCTTCGTCCGAGCCTATTCTCCGTTTTCCCCAAGGCTCAAACATTTCACCAAATCTATCTAAGTCGATTCTCACTCCAGTTTTGGGATCGAATCCATCCCCACAGTCTTCTCCACAAACATTGGACCCAAAACTTATTGATCAAGCACCTTACCCAAACAGGTTAACGGGCAACAGACCTAGTCCACAAATGGAGAAGATTGTGGAAATTTTTAAGCAAGTTAACATAAACATTCCTCTCCTAGATGCTATTCAACAAGTTCCGTCATATGCGAAAATCTTAAAGGACTGGTGCACTAGGAAGCGAAAAGTTCAAGTACCTAAAAAAGTTTTCCTTGCGAGTAATGTGAGCACTGCTTTTACACAACAACTACCCAAGAAACGAAAGGACCCCGGAAGTCCTACAATTTCTATTTCCATTGGGTGTAAAAATATCAATCGTGCTCTACTCGATCTAGGTGCTAGTGTTAACTTGCTTCCGTATTCTGTTTATGAACAATTAGGGATCGGAGAGTTAAAACCTGCTCATTGCACTCTTCAGATGGCCGATCGATCTATCACCCAACCTAGGGGTGAGCTAGAGGATGTGTTAATCAAAGTCGGGGAATTCATATTTCCTGTGGACTTTATCGTTATAGATACACAACCTGTGGCAAACCCACACAATCAAACCCCGGTGATACTCGGTCGACCCTTTTTGGCCACTTCCAACGCAGTAATCAATTGTAGAAACGGCTCTATGACCCTATCCTTTGGAAAGAAGTCAATTGAGCTACATTTACAAGTTGGGAAGTGAACCCTCCGAACCCTATGCTCATGTGTGTTCTGTCGAATTAATGGATGTCGACAGCAGCGAATTTGATCAACCTCATGATACTGACTCTTTTCATATGTTGTTGCTTGACACGGACTCTTCCACCGAGTTGTCCGGGTCAACATCTAACGCTGATGAGAAACTTTTTATAGAGTCGGACGATCACCCCATTTTTTCTGATGACATTATTCTTCGGGGTATCGATGAAAGCTTTGAGGAAATTTTCGCTGATGAACTCGCATTTTTAAAAGATACGGTTGTTGAGATAAATCAACTCCAAGATGAAGAAATTGGACCTCCACCCCCCTTTTGGACAATCATGATAATGCGAGTAATCCATCATTACTATCACTGTGTCATCTCTCCAAATTGAGACGCAATCTTTTTCCATTACACCTCTTGTCACCTCCCCACTTCTTCACGTCAATAGGTGACATGTTCTTCCACCAACCTTGGTGCTTCATTGATAAAATTTTTGAATGGTTGGTGTTGACCTTCGGTCTTTGCAAAGCTTGGCATTGACCAATAACCTTGACCCCCTCGTGTGATTTTAAAAGATTAAAATTGTTTAACTCAAGTTTGGGGAGGGGTGGTATATTTTGGCTCTTGAATGAAAATGATTTTGGGGGAGGATTTTCACTTTCATATATTGTTGCCCCCATTAATAATTTCCTCCCAAGTCTATAGGTTTTTGAGCTTAACGGATGACATCAGTGAGGACACTGCTGTAAACAGGTTTGGGGGAGGTTTGTGCTTATGTACACATCAATTTGCATCATATTTTGCATAAGCACAACATTTTCAAAAATTTTTAAAAAAAAATTTATAACAAAGGAGTAGAAAGTGAAAAATTACATCCAAAAGATAGGAATAATTTAAGAAAACCAAGAAAATTAGAAGTTTTCTTAAACGAACTAGTAATAAGTAGTTATGAGCTGTTGTCCCAAGGGTTAGTAAAATGAAGGAAGTCACTAATCTGAGGATAAAAATAAGTCTGAAAAATAGTTTCTATTCTGGAAGCCAAACATTTGAATGTTGATACCCTATTATTTGCACTTACACACGTCTTGAAACTCGGGATAGTAGAGGATACCTTGAAATGCTCTTGTCTAAAAGCCAAAGTATGAAGGAAATAAAAAAAATGAAGAAAATATAAAAATGGTGAAAAGAAAAAAATGAACACTGGTTTTGTTATCGCCAAGGCAGCAATAAAAAAATATAGCGAGGGTGCCTCTTCACCTAGTGCCCTAAGGCCAACTGGTCTGGGAGTCACTGCTAAACCTTAGGTGGTGCAAGACGAGGAAAATACTATCACCAAATCAGCAAGCACTTGAGTAATCGATCGGTTAGTACCTCAAGAAGTATTAACGGTAGTATGAAAAGGTGTGAGCAAACCTAAGTATTCATAAAATTAAAAAGTACTGAGGTAGATGGACAAGAGTATGATAGCTTGAATTGAATTCTCCGAATGTAGGGATGTTATTTACACACACGTGGGGTTATATGATCAATGTTTGGACGAAAGGTAGGAATGAAGAATAAAGATGATGTTTTATTGAGGGATGATGTGATTTCTAACATTTTTTCATGACTATTAAGATAGGCCTCATGACAACTGAAAAGCTAGTATAGTTGGAAACTCTCAAAGTCTTTCTTTTATGGTTCTTATCTTTATATGTAAATTTCACCCTCTCTCTTTTGTTATTGGATTTTGTGGGTGTAATCCGCTGAAAACCCTCAGGAGACAACACTCCTCCTACTGGGGACACCTAGAGGTTTAACGGCTTATTGCACGTGCTCAGTGCAATCGTGTCTGCCTACGAAAGTGTGCTTAGTTTTCTCCTTTCTTTTTCTCCTCTTAAATAAACTAGTTTGCTCGGGACGATCAAAGATAAGTTTGGGGGTATTTGTTCAGTTGATAAAACTGCACATTTGTATTACATTTTTCCTACCATTTTCATATTAAAAAAGGACTTTATTATAATATATACATATGAGGGTTTATGTGTAAAAACATTATTTTTCATGTGTTAATATATTTTAATTGTCATTTGGTAGGAAAATGTATGCAAATAAATCTATTGACCAAATCCTAGTAGGACTAAGTCTACTAAATATTATTTGAGATTATTGTGCAAAATTTTCCAAGTTGTTATCCAGAATTTATCAAACAAATCAATTTGTTGAAGAAATCTTGCCAAATTAAGAAGCAAAACTTGGAGACCAAGTCTGGAAGCAACCGAGAAAAGATTTTCAGATTCTGAAGATGCCTAGGATTGCCAAATGTCACCAGATGAAAGCATAAGAAAAATCATCAAATGATCCCCACCCTTGAGCGCGGATCCGCGGCCAAACCCACCCTTGGGCCGCGGATCCGCCGCAATTTAAGGGGGTTAGAAGGAAAGATTTTGGGAGATAAATCATTGCTAAATTTTAGCAAGTTTTCAACAATAATATTCTGGCTTTGCACTATAAAAAGGCACCGAGAGCCTCTTGGAAAAGCTATCAAGCCGAAGAGATCACGAAGTCCAAGACGGCTCACGCATCCAGGCTGATCATCAACGGTTCTTCTACCTCCTTCGGAAGAGTTCGAGAAGCAAACCAAGTTTTTGTAATCATTTTCTAAGGAATAAAGTGTAGATTGTTCAAGTTGATTAATAAAGGTAGTTGTTTTATTTAATTCTTTTGTATTTTACATTATGTTTTCCCTCTCTTTCTTTTCATCTTCTTCTCCCAACATGCGCGAGTAATTCTCCGCTTGTTAGGGTTCGTAGGATTAGGGTAGGCTAATGGACGATGAAAATAATTAAATTCTTTTTAAGTCCTATAAAGTTTAGGAACTTTATCAAAAGAATCATTAACATCCTAATCGGGCGCGCTAGCAATTCTTTGCTAGTTCCGACCGCGATTAGAGATTAGATTAATGATTGTTTTGGTAAAGGCTAGATATGAACGGAGTTCCGTGTCGAGATAAGGGTTAAGAGTGGGATTCCTTTTCCCTCCGGAAACCCTAATCTACACGCATCACCGTCGTTCTAGTTCTAAATCTATTAATGGATAAAAAGGGTAACTTTTAATTAATCGTCCATAACTACTAAATCCTAACGAACCCTATAAGCCCTATTATTATATTATTTAAATTTCTAAAATAATCTAGATCTATATTTTACATTCTTGTTTAAAGTAGATCTAGAAACTTCTCACAAATTCTTTATTCCTCCTCTCTTTCTCAACACATCTAAAGTAAAAGTAAAAGGTTCCACGTTTCCCAGAGGACGACCCGTACTCATCTCGGTCTAGCTACGCGCGACACCGTTATTGATTGCGGTTAACTACAAAACACACACTTTTTCGTATCAATCAATAACCCAGCAGCACAGTTTAGATTATTTACCGCACTTCATCTGCACATATACACTTCACTGTTTCATACCCGTGTTACTTGTTATACACTCATTACTGTTCATACTCATGCCTGCATACCTCGTGTATCCTGTTCATTTATTATTGTTTGATATTATGACGTACCGACGTCTGAATTTTGCATGGTCCATATCCTCCATCTTTGACGCAGGCTGATCAGGAGTATTTCCGCCGTCAGGCCGAGCAGTGAGGATCCTGTTAATATCTAGTTTAGTTTAGTTTTATTTCCGTATTTTCATTTCCTATTGTGAGCCCGTATTTGGGACGTACTTTCCAGATGGTTATTGTTATTTGGATTTATTGCTTCCGTATATTATTTCTTGACTCGTTTATTCTGGTATATGGACATGTACTAGATAATTTATTTTCATTTTATTGTTCTTGGTATCTTATAGACAGCCGTAATGTAACTGTGGAGGGATGTTTTCTAGCCACAGGTAGTATGGTTGGTTCTATCACGTGTCGATCTTAGAGCATTCTGGGAAGCGGGACGTGACATTTCTGGTTTTGATTAGATCAATTTCGATCCCATGCATTACGCGTGTGGCCGAGGCTTGTTCTATAAAGACGGTACACCCATGTATATGCAAAGAATCCTACTGGAAATAAAATGGAAAGCCATAATCTTGGATAAAATGGGGAAAATACTAGAATTAAGAGAGTTTTATATTCAAAAACACAGTCTAAATAAATACGGGCCCGGGTTCGTATCTGACCGAACCCGGGCCAACTCTTATAACAGCACACACCAATTCAAGGCACGAATTCTTCAATTCCAGCGCAAGAAGAGAATTTGAGCTCAGGTATTTATTAATCATTTCTTGTTTAGTTTTTCTTTTTCTTTGGATCTGATTAGGGCTTTTGCGATTCTAATTTGCATTCTATTAGGATTTTTCATATAATCTTTGAGATTTGTATTTGTGAGTTTCTTGATCTGTGGTTTTCATTAGATCTAAATCAAGCAAAGCAATGAAATGGTGTGAGCATTCGAGCATTGCGTTGAAACTCTTAGTCTTGCAAATTTTGCATTTATCGACTTCATCTTTGGTGATTGTGTAGCTTTTGTGATAATGTTGAGATGGCTGACCAGAAATCATGATAGTGAGTTCATAAGTGGGAGATGAGTGATGGAATCAGATGGGGGAAAAGATGAAGTTTTGACACCTACAACATAGGTCATCATGATTGAATGGTGCTATTGGGTAAAAACTGAATGTTTTGAAGTTTGGGACTTTGGGTGAGGAACGACCCTCAGCACTCTTGTGCTATTGGTTGGAGAGAGAATGAGGGAATAGAAAAATGAAACGGTAATGGAAAAGAAAGGAAAGGAAAATAAGATTGTTTTGCTTGTTTGGATGACCCAACAAGTTTTGAGTACGATGCAAGTGATACCTGACAAGATTAGTGCGCCTCCGTGGTCCGTAATAGTTTCAGAAGAGAAAACGAAAAGGAAAATTCTTTCTTGGCTCGTACTAACGTTTCTTTCATTTTTACTTTAGACCTGACAACACTTTTCACTCACTTCCTTTGAAAGCAACCTCAACCATAGTAGAGCTGAACGGTGAAAGAGGATTCGGTAATGTTGTTGTTCTTGTCGCATATTCTTACAAGTGACATTGACATCCGATGTCTCTTAGCACTTGAAAGGATGCTTGCCTTCTGTTTGCGGTCTTGGAGATCACAATGACGCAACAATTTAAAAAATTTCATTATCATATACACTACTAATGGAAAGCCCTATTCTTTCTTGATAAAAGCTAATGTGAATAAAGTAGTTGTTTCCTCACCTTTGTTTGGGGGATTGAGTTTGTCCATACTGTCTTTCTATAATTAGTTTTCTTAATAGTTATTTGTTTATCTTGGTTTGAGTGAGCCAGTTAAGAGCGAGAAGAATATGGTTGAAGGTGCTACCATGATGCGGACTATACCAAACGAACTTGATTATAGGTTTTAAAGAATGTTATGAGGCTGTGGACTTCCATGTGAGGATGGCCTTATAGAGTTATACATCGTAAAATCTTCTTAATGTTGTTTTTGTTGCTGTTGCTATTGTCTTCATGCTCTTTGCCTCATTACTAGGCACTGTGGCATTTGTTTGCTAGTCATGCCAATTTATCGTATTCTTATACATAGAATAGACAGCTGGCAAGAAAGCAAATGCCATAACATTGAGATTTAAAAAAGATTTCAAATGCTTTACCTCATCAAATTTGAACCGATCGTTTAAATTTGACTGCTGATCTCCTTCCCACCTATCTATTGTAGATTAAAAATGTGATTTTTGATATAATTTGCAAAAAGCCTCCTGTGCTTTCGCACGTATAGTAGGATGCCGTATTTTTTTTAATAAAATAAACAGGCAATTTACCATCGATTTTAACATTCAGCAAATTTTTTATATCTTAAAATACCCATTGGCGAAAGTATTAATTATGTAATGGAACAATGACTTGAAATGACAAAAAAGGTAATTTGGGAATACAAATTTGTATAAAAAAGTTAAATGGTGTTTAAACATAGGGGACTGAATGCAGGTTAAAACAAATAGTGTCATCTTACTATATGGGGGAGAATATGGGAAATTCACTGCAATTTAGCCTATATACTAAAAGGTTTTCTGAATACAGAAATGTGGTAATTGGTGTTTGTGGCACACCTGCATTTTTCTTTGGCGTCTTAAAAACCTGCAACTCAGCTAATATGATCAAGTATTGATTCTTTTGTTACTTTATTAGACGGAACTGATGTTTCTTCTTTTTGAAGAAAACAAAACCATGTTTTTCTGCAGCTGTTGTGTTATTTTTGGCTGAGCCCTTGGTCTGAATGTTGTTATTTTATTCATCCTTTGGTTTAATAGCATTTATTATCTTTGTATTTTTAGTTTAATCTTTGATGTGCTTTTGGATTTCGATCAAGCCCAACATTATTCGTTTATGACTTATTACATCTTTCTGCCCTAAAATAGATATACCTTTGACACTGGACACAATCCATTTGTGAACAATATTCTGAAATTTCTAGCTTGCAGTCAGTTTCTGATTTTTATGCCTTGTAGTATTCTCTTAAATAATGTTGTTGTTCCTGTCATAACTTTCCAAAGTTTCACATTCATGTGATGGAATCATAGTGTCCCGTTGGACAAATCATACAATGGACCATCTCCTTGTTCGGGAATTGCCAACACACCATATATTGGATAAATTAAGCATGCTAGTAGCGACTAATACTGAATAGTTTATATATAAAAGCTTAATGTCACCTTATTACCTCAGTCTATACTTCAGTTGTTTACTTACTGTGCTGAAGAAATACTATATATTAGGAAAAAAAAAACCTTTATATGAGCAAAACATTAGAATACTTTCTATAGATTATATAATTCGATTACCCCACAAGTAGATATGTATTCAAGAGAGTGGACATCAAGTTGCTACTAGCTTTTATGACTGAAATTTGAGAAAAAAGAGACCCAGATTCAAGTTTCTATTTTTACACCAAGAGTTGGACCTTTGTTTTACAGATATACGGACTTAAAATTATGCAAGATAGACGTACTAGCAAAACCAAGTGTTGCCCTACACAACTAGTATATCTACAAATTCATCCCTCTTGATAAAACCTGGCCAATTGGTTAATTGAACTGGAATACTTCATTCTAAACTTGCTTAGTTTCCACTTTCCAATAACGTTGATAAAACATATTATATACATTAAGACAAGTGAGCATTATTGATGATTGTGGGTGATGTCTATTTTTCTTTCCTAAGCTACGTCCAAGTGTTAATTTTTTGAAAGCATCATTTTCAATAAAAAAACTTAGTTTAGTACTCAGTGATCTTAATTGTGCAGATATCAGTCGATTGCGAGTCGTACTCTTCGGTGCATGGAGTTGTGATGACTTGCTCTTGCAAACATATGAGAAGTTTATAGTCTTCATATGCAATGGAGTCACATCAAGGTGATTCATTATCTCAGGACACTCATAAGGATTCTGCTGCTACAACAAATTCTTCTACTACAATTTCTGCTACAGCAAATTCTTCTGCTACAGAATCATCTACCACAAATTCTGATACACATTCTGCTACTACAAATTCAGCTACAAATTCTGATACTACAAATTCCGTCACAGATGCCACCACTACAAGTTCTACAAATTCTGTTATTACCAATTCAGTAACAACTACAAATTCTGATATTACCAATTCAGTAGCAACTACAAATTCTGCTGCTGAGCATGATATTCCTACAAGAGAGAAATCGTCAATATTATCTGCTTCTGGTATTTCATCATGGGCAAGGAGCTTGCGAAACCTTCAACAATTGGGGCAAGGAGACCCACAGCCTGGAAATACAGTAATGTCAAATTTTGCACGATTTACCAGTGGATTTGGATCACGCTTGTCTAGCAAAGTTTCTGTAAGAGATGAAAGTACTGATAAGCCAACAACTTCACAATCTGGTGTTGTTGGATCCTTAACCAAAGGCTTAGTGGACTCATCTTTGGGTGTAGTCAAAGCTGTTCAGGTCAAAGCTCGACATGTTGTATCTCAGAATAAAAGAAGGTACCAGGTAATTATAACGAAACTCGATATTAATGAGAATTGAGATCAATCTTGAATTTTTTTAGCTGTGTCAAGTACACCGCTATGTGCTAAATATTTAGTTGTATGACATGAACCATAAAGGACTATATCTATACTATTATAGAAAGCACTGGTTGGACTTGGAATATTCAATTGTACCGTTTATCTCGAGTTTTCCAGTGTGCAAAATATTTGATGGGTATTAATGTAAAACTGAATGCACTAGCTAGGTCTAAGTTTTCTTGACTTTTATACTTTTAGACAGTCTCAATCACATTTTTTGTTCAAATTTTAACCGTAGCTTCCTTGTTTGTGTATACTTTATTCTGAGAAGCATTTAATTTTACACCAATTTCCCTACTATATTAAAATTTTAATTAAGCATATAAATGAAAATTAGTGAGCTCTCGGATTAATCACAATTTTGCCACAAAATTTGTATATTTGTTCTAAAGAAACATTACTAAATCACGTTGTCAAAAAATTAGACCTATTAACTATATACAAATTTTACTTATTTACAATGTGCCTCACATGTGACTCACGAGGACCCAAACATTGCTCCTCTCCATCCTCTATTTTCTGTCTTCTACCTTTTAAAGCGAAGGCATACCCTATTCTGACACATCCATGTTTCTTTCCATCTTTATTTTGTTGGGAACAGATGAGACGAGATTGAAACAAAGTCACGAATTTGACAATCACCAAAATATATGCTAAAATAACATAGCGGAAATAAACAAGCGAACCAACCATACAAAACAAGAACACCGATTTTTACGTGGAAAACCTTTACGGGAAAAACCACGGTCAACGATCAACTGCTATATTCTTCCACTATAGAAATAATGGGATTATACAATATTTCTTCTTTAGACAAAACTAAAGGATCACAATACCAAGAGCATCACCTTTAGAGGTGGATTTCAATAATAACTACAAACAAAGGAGTTTGAGAGTATCATCGAAATAGAGATGAAATGGAGCAGAAAATCCGATCCGAACCGGTGGATGTGTAGAGCTTGCCGTTGGTTATGAACCCTTTTAGTTTGAGGTCGATCGGAGAAAGACCCGTCGTTGAATTAGCCGGCGAAATACACAACAAGAGCCTCCATCTTTCACTCTCGTCCTCTATGCATTTTTTTGCAAAGTGAAGCCTCTAACTCTCAATCAAGGCAACAACAACTAAAGTACTAAGCATCACCATTTTGTTAAAATGAGGCAAGGGTTGAAAAATTCAGTCCTAATTAATTGGGCCGGCCCCTCTCTATCCATAGGCTTACTCATAGGTTGGACTTGACCCAACAAGCTCCCCCCTAGACTTATGAGGAGGGCTTCGCTAACCCTGCCTTATTTCAGCAAACGATTAGCTTCCCTTTCGGCAATGGTTTGGTCATCATATCCGATCCATTCTCATCGGTATAGATTTTCTGAAGATACAAAAGCTTCATCTCGAGCACATCATGGATGCAATGGTAACGAATATCGATGTGCTTCGACTTCGAATGAAGTTCTGGATTTTTGCTGAGATGGATAGCACCCTGACCGTCATAATAGACGATATACTTCTCTTGCATCAAACCAAGCTCTTTCAAAAAACGTTTTAACCACAAAGCTTCCTTGCAAGCTTCGACCGCCGTTATATACTTGGCTTCTGTGGTGGATAACACAACACATTTTTGCAATTTCACAGCCACGAAACAGCTCCCGTGCAAAATTCAACATATATCCAAATGTAGATTTTCGAGAATCGATATCACCTGGCATATCTGCATCTGTATGCCTATCTAACTTGGGCTTCCCACTACCAAAACACAAACACATACGGGATGTGCCTCGAAGATACCTAAAGATCCACTTCGCTGTGGCCCAATGTTCTTTGTCAGGGTAAGAGAGTAACCGACTAACACAACTGACTGCATGAGCGATATCTATCCTGGTGCAAACCATGACATACATCAAACCGCCGACTGCAGATGCATAAGACTCTCTTCATTTCTTCTTTATCTTTCTCACTCATAGGACATTGTTTCGAATTGAGCTTGAAATGACCTGCAAGTGGAGAACTAACTGCCTTTGCCTTACTCATACAAAATCTTTTTAGCATCTTTTCGATGTAGCTTTCTTGTGAGCCAAAGCATACCATTCTGTCTGTCACGAGAGATTTTCATGTCAAGAATTTGCTTTGCCGACCTTAAATCTTTCATCGCAAAGGACTTGCTCAACTCTTTTTTAAGCTTCTCAATCTTATCGGAATCATAGCTAACAATCAACATATCAACATAAAGTAGAAGGATGATAAAAATCATCAGCGCTAAATTGTTTGATGAACACACAATAGTTGGAATTGGTTCTGCTATAACCACTGTTCAGCATGAAGGAATCAAACTTCATATACCAAAGTCTAGGGTCCTGCTTGAGGCCGTACAAACCTTCTTTAACTTGCATACATGGTTTTCTTTGCCCGGTTCTCGGAATCCTTCTGACTGCTCCATATAGATCTCTTCATATAAGTCACCATAGAGGAATGCAGTCTTCACGTCAAGTTGTTCAACCTCCAAATTCAAATTTGCGGTTAAACCCAAAACAACTTGGATTGAAGACATCTTCACTATAAGAGAAAAAATCTCATCGAAATTGACGCCTTTTCTCTGAACAAATCCTTTCAGAACCAATCGTGCCTTGTACCTTGGCTATGAGGTGTTCTCTTGGTTTTTTTGCGATAAGCCCATTTATTTTTTAATGTCTTTTTGCTTTTGGGCAGCTTTACCAAGTCATAAGTGATTCTCATGTAAGGATTGCATCTCTTCTTGTATGGATATTAACCACCCACATTTCTTCTTATGACTGATGGCCTCGTGATGGTCTTGAGGTTCTCCCTGTCACTAAGCAACACATACTCGTTCGGTGAAGTATTTCGTGGAGGCTCTACTCTCTCTTGGATCTTCTAACATGAGGCTATGCTGCTGTAGAGTAGCTCTACTAGCTCTTCTGCTTGTACATCTACTGCAGGATTTTCAACTTGGACAGGTTCGATCGGAATATCATTAACAACCGGCCGATGAACTAGATCTAAGTTAACAGGAACTTCAACGGAGGGTGTAGGCTTCTCGGTTTTCTTGATATCATCAATAGTCTGTTCTTCGAAGAAAGTTAGATCTTTGCTTCGGATAATCTTCTTATTTGTAGGATCCCATAATATGTAACCGAACTCTTCATGTGCATAGCCCATAAAAATACAGTGTTTCGCTTTACTATCAAGCTTGAACCTCTCATCTTTAAGGATATGAACAGAAGCTTTGCAGCCGAACACCTTCAAATGATTGTAAGAAACATCCTTTTCGGTCCAAACTCGCTCTAGTATGTCATCATCCAAAGGAACGAAAGGAGAAAGGTTAATCAAGTCGATTGCAGTTCGCATCGCCTCTCTCCAAAACTGTTTAGGCAACTTGGCATGAGACAACATACACATGATTCTTTCAACAATAGTTTTGTGCATCCTCTTTGATATGCCGTTATACTGAGGAGTTTTCGGAATGGTCTTCTCAAGCCTGATCCCATGGTTCTGCAATATTTCTCGAACAGTCCTCTATACTCTCCATCATTAAAAGCTCGAACGCACTTTAATTTTCTTTCGGTTTCCCCCTCAACTTTGACATGAAAATCTTTGAAGACATCAAGCACCTGATCTTTAGTTTTCAAAGCAAATGTCCAAACCTTTCTAGCATGATCATCAATAAATGTAACAAAATAAAGTGCACCATCTAAAGTTCTGTCACTCACACTGCAAACATCAGTATGTATCAAATCAAGAATATTTTATTTTTTAGAACCGTGAGAAGGATAAAATGCAAGTCCGTGTGTTTTATCTTCTAAGCAATGAGAACAAGATTTAAAAGACACACTTTTTATATTAGGAAGGACTTGCTTTTTAGCTAACATAAAAAGCCCTTTCTCGCTCAAATGGCCAAGTCACTTATGCCAAAGCTCAACGGAGTCATGTTCAATTGCATTCACCACTTCTTTGTAGAGCTTCACTTGCATAACATGGAGAGTGTTTGGACTTCTGTCCTCATGCGACCACGAAGGAACCCTCGGTGAACTTCCATTTACCTTCACAAAAATGATTATCGTGGCTTTCATCATCGAGCTTGCCGGTGGAGATCAAATTAAGATGAATATTCGGAACATGCCCAATATCCCGGAGTATCAACTTGCAGCCAATACTTGTTTCCAAACAAATATCTTCCATGCCTACAATTTTAGACGAACCATCATTTCCCATTTTGACACAACCAAAGTCGCCGTTGGTGTAGGATGTGAAGAGTTCGGCATGAGAGGCTACATGAAATGAAGCACCTGAATCAATAACCCAATTGTTGTCCTGAGAAGCAACATTGATGCAGGAATCGTCACAAACAATGACGACATCAGATGCGACTGCGGTGGTCTCAACTTTCTTTCTTTCGGCTTTTTCCTTGGCTTGCAACTTTCTACACTCTTTGGTCAGATGGCCAAACTTCTTGCAGTAGTTACACTGAATATGCTTTCGGGACTGTGATACTCTGGACTGATCTCTCTTCTGATTTTGATGGTTCTACTCTGGCTTCTTCCTCGTCTCTTACGCTTTTCTGAGACCGGCGCATCTTCAGAAGAAGTTGCATCCATTTCCTTTCTTTTAGTTTCTTCATTAAGCAAATTATCTTTAACACCGTCCATGGTTAGCTTTCCATTTAGTGCCGATTTGCTTAGCGAAACAACTAAGGTATCCCAGCTGTCGGGCAAAGAACTGAGCAGCAATAGCTCCTGAAGTTCATCTTCAAGCATCATCTTCATAGTGGTCAGCTGATTGACTGAGCCTTGAAAGTCACTTAGATGCTCGGTCACATCCTTTCTATCTCAATACTTGAGATTCACAAGCCTTCTAATCAATGAAGCCTTGTTCTGAGCCGTCTAGATCCTCATACATAGATCCCAATTTCGCCCACAAGATATCGACTTTAGTTTCTTATGCGACGTGATGGAACATGCTCTGATCGACCCATTGTTGAATAATAAGCAGCGATCTTTCAATGCATAATTTCCCACTCTTTATCGGACTAGTTTCCTGGTCAGCCGCTATCGTCTTGAATAGGCTCATACAAATCTTTGCAATAAAGAAGATCCTCCGTTCTCGGCTTCCAAATCGAATAATTTGATGATGTCAATTAATCATACCCATTGTGGATTCCTCCGTCTTTTCCATAATCAGAATTGAGCCAAAATGTGCGTCTTTGATACCACTTGTTGGGAACGGATGAGACGAGATTGATACAAAATCACGAACTTGACAATCACCAAAATATATGCCGAAATAACAAAGTGGAAATAAATAAACGAACCAATCACACAAAACAAGAACACCGATTTTTACGTGGAAAACCCTTGCGGGAATAACCATGACCAACGATCAACTTTTATAATCTTTTGCTATAATACTAATGGGATTACACAATGTTTTTTCTCCAGACAAAAACTATAGGATCACAATACCAAGAGCGTCCCCTTTAGAGGTGGATTTCAACAATAACTACAAACAAAGAAGTTTGAGAGAATATCACCGAAATAGAGATGAAATGGAGGAGAAAACCCGTCCCGAACAGGTGGATGTGTAGAGCTTGCCATTGGCTACAAACCCTTTTAGTTTGAGGTTGATTGGAGAAAGATCCGCCATTGAATCAGCCGGCGAAACACAACAAGTGCCTCTCTCTTTTTTTCTATCTTTCACAATCTCCCTCTATGTATTTTTTTTGCAAAGTGAAGCCTCCATCTCTCAATCAAGACAGCAACAACTAAAGAAGCCTCACCATTTTGTCAAAATGAGGCAACAACAGGGTTGAAAAATTCAGCCCCAATTAATTGGGTCGGCCCCTCTCTATCCATAGGCTTACTCATAGGCTGGACCTAACCCAACATATTTTTCTTAATCATTCATGTATCTAGTTAAAATACTTATGATTGCGAGCTTGTTTTGGTTAGTTCATTGGACCGAATATTTCCTGAAACTGCTGAAACCTTCTGAATCTGTTTCCAAAACATTCTTTACGCATAGTTGTAAAGTTTCGTAAGTAAAGTTTGTTATCATCCCAAATGACTATTTTAGGTAGTTTTAAACCGTTCAAACTTAATTATTGGTTTTATAGAGCCAATAAAAGAAGAAGAAAGGGAGTAAGAAGAAAGGAAAGAAAGAGAAAGGCTTCATAGCACCGAGCTGTCGTATCTTGGTATATATTCAGTTTAGTATTATATGTTGTCAAGCACGACTTTACCAAAAAGCTTAAGCTATTGGTTGTGGGCTAGCATAGCTATTAGCATTCCCCTCATGTGGGCATGTAAAAACGCCACAAGCAGAATCTCTTGCTTGGAATGACAAAATAATTGAGGTAAATAAATATAATATTAATTGACTTTATAAGGTTTGAACTTTGAACCCAGGGCCTCAACTACTTGTCAAGAACCACTTTAGCCAAAAGCTCAAGCTATTCAGTTATGGGATTAACTATGTATGTCAATCTACAGTACTTGACATGTTCGAAATATATTCTATTACAAAGTTTATAAACTTGGTAGACATGCTCAATGCTAAATATTTAAGGCTAAGTAACCTTTCAAGTATTAAAATATACCTACAATTGTACACTGGTGCAAGAAAACTGCTGGCAATTTTTTGTTACTGAACTTCTTAGATAGTATCTTTGTCATCGTTAATAAGAAATCTGAAAACATGATATGCGATAAATGCAATATTTTTTGCTGGTTTAGTCCATATTGATATAAATTTCGTTTCAACATTTTTTACGTCCAGGAAGGTGGCTTCGATTTGGATATGACATATATCACAGATAATATAATTGCTATGGGCTTTCCAGCAGGTGATATGAGCTCTGGCTTTCTTGGATATGTTGAGGTAAATATGTAAAAGCGACTCCCTTATCGAGTTATTTGAGTAGGTTTCTGAAAAATTCTTTAATATAATCTGACCCATCCTTGTTCTGCAGGGTCTCTATCGGAATCATATGGATGAAGTGATCAAGTTTTTTGAAACACATCACCAGGTATCATAGCTAATTTCTTGGTACTGGTGTCTTCCATGTTCAATAGTTTTGTATGTTGTTCAGGCATGAAATACTACCAAATGCTGGACAAAGTTTGGGATTTATCACATTTTTAGAAGTAATTAGGAATTTGGCATAGTTTAAAAACTATTTAGAGATTTAGCGACTTTGGGCCAAATCAGAACACCCAGACGTCATGTAGGATTAGGCAGTTGGAAATTGTTGCCTCTAAATCCGCACTTTGAAAGTGCGGATCAATTTGGCACAGCGCACGCTCTCTCTCCTCACGATCTCTCTCTCCCTCTTTCTTTCTCAATCTCTCTCGATCTCCTCTCGATCTCTCTCTCTTTCTCTCCCCCAGGCTCGGAGGAAGACTTCCAAAATCTCAGTCCTTGAGCAACTGAAAAATAAAAAAATCGAAGAAAAAAGAATGAAGAAAATGATCCAATATCATAACCGAGGTAAACAAAATTCTGTCTCATTCGCTCTCATTTCCTTCGTTTAGATCTCGCTTTCACACGAGATGCTTGAATTCACCTGTTGCTGCAGCTAGGGTTTATTTTCTTTGTTATCGCTTTCGTGTTTGATTTGTTTGCTAATTGATGAATTAGGAACTGCATTTGGTTGCAGGAGCTGCCGTGATCTAAATTAGTGACATGTTTAGTAAATTGCTTTAATCTAATCCTCAGAATGATGAGATTTTCGAAGAAACATTTTGATTTAGGGTTAACTGAGAACAATCAAATTTGAGTCAACATCCAGGACTGTCCTCTTGAGATCGAGAGGAGATAGAGATAGAGATTGAGGAAGGGAGGGAGGGGGAGAGAGAGAGAGGGAGAGGAGAGAGGGAGAGAGTTGTCCCAAGTTGAATCCGCACTTTGCAAGTGCGGATTCATCTTAAGCCTCAAGTTGAATCCTCACTTCTAAGTGCGGATTTAGAGGCCCCAATTTCCAACTACCTAATCCTACGTGGTGTCTAGGTGTCCCTGATTTAACCCAAAGTTGCTAAATCTCTAAATAGTTTTTAAACTATGCTAAATCCTTAATTACTTATAAAAATGTATAAATCCCAAATTTTGTCCACCAAATGCCAGCAGTGCTAATGTCCAAAGCACATTGTATGTGAATATTAAAATGGGAAAAATGTAGATGGTTTATCCAGTCTAAATTAGGACCTTTTAAATATTACTATTAATTTTAGTTAGAAAAGAAAAGGAGACGAAGAAGAAAACTCGTATCGAGACTTACGCATAGTGAACAACTGCCCTGGCTGTGCTTATCACATGATTAGCAGGTTCTCATGTCTTCATCTCATGTTTCTTCTAATCCGGAGGCAAATATCCTTAGATTTTCCCGGCCCATGAGCTAATCTTTAGTTAGGAGAAATATCATGATCATAAGTGAGAAAACTCGGTTTTGGCCCGCATTACATGGGCCCATACATGGATGCATTTGGGCTTTTACTATAGTGGGACTCCATCCAAAAGACTCAAGTCTTATGAATGGTTTATCCCATTTTATATCTTATACCCATAAGCAGCACATGTTTTTTTCCCCCAACGTGGGACTATTGTTAACCACATTCTCAACACTTCCCCTCATGTGCAAATGTGCACGTGCAACGAGGACTTCATGTCCGAGGGCTCAAACCTTATGTGCAACATGGACAAACAAATACCCACTCGAGCTCTGATACCATGTAAAACTCGGTTTGGGCCCACAACGCATGGGCTCACACATAGATGTGCATGAGCTTTTAATATAGTGGGACTCTATCCAAAAGACTCGAGCCTTATAAAAATTTACCCATCTTATATCCTATACCCATAAGCATCACATGTTTTTTTTCCAATGTGGGACTATTGTTAACCACATTCTTAACAATAAGAATAAGACTTTGTAGCATGTGAGATATGGTTATGTGAAATGGGATAATGCTGACGGAAGATTTTGATTGCAAAACAGTCAAGTGGCCTCAACTTGTTTATAAGGTCTTTCTTATAGCGTGATGGGGAACCACCTATGTAAACAATACATGCTGGTTCATGGTTCTCATTATTCTCCATTCAAGACATAACACAAGCTGCTTCAGGATTTTATTGATCATTTGCTTTTTGTCTTTGATGACGCGTTTAGTATCAAACTGATGTTTCTTATTGTTCAAATCACGTGAAGTGGTGACTGGTATAGCTTTTGACCTTCTTGGAGTTAGCTCAGTTAGTTGTTTATTTTCTTGTATCTACCGAGTGTGAGTTGTGTGTTTATAATCATAATGTCTGACAATAAGTTTACATTTTGTCTGGTGTCTACTTTGAGTTGTTATATTTCAGATGTGATTACGTTTCTGGGAAGTTATTTAGGGCAATTATTTGTTTCATATTTGAATAAATGCCATGATTAATCCTTGTGCAATTTCTTGTTTTTTTTATAACAACTCTTTTCATATGCAAGTTTATTCTTTTTGAAAGCCGTAATTGATCATTGCTATTTCAAGATGGAATATTTCTTGCACAAATTCTAACTGAACTTGCATTTTCTGTAGGCTAAATACAAAGTATACAATCTTTGTTCTGAGAGGCTGTACAATGCATCACTATTTCAGGGAAAGGTATACCTTTTTGTCCGTTCAAAACTTCAAATGCATTGGATGTGTTTGATGTTTCTTCTATATGTTCTGAAAGTTCTATGAAAAATATTGAAATACTCCAAAAGATCCCCCCCCTTTTGGTGAAATACTCCAAAAGAATTTGGATCTTCATCTCATGGTATAGTCTTGACACATTCATGACAGAGGCATAGACAGCATCGATTATGAATTTATGCCATTGACTATCATGGCCTCTCGAACTGACTCTGTAGAATATAAGAAATGCTTTACCTAGAAAGCAGATAATTGTTGGATGTTATAAACATCATGTTTTATATAAGATATATGTTGAATCAGTTAATTTTTGGGCTTAATTCCAAAACCAACCAAATTCACTGCATCAGTTACGAGAAACTACCTAATTCTCCCAAAATTATGAGAAACTACCATGCGTAGAAAGTTTTGCGGTAGTTTTTGCAATAGTTGCAGAAGTGGCACCTCATTTATGGTAGTTTTTCCATAATTTTTGAAAGTTTTGTGGTAGTTTCACGTAGTTTTTGAAAGTTTTGTTGTACTTTTTGTGTATTTAACAAGAATTTGGTAGTTTTTTGTAATTAGGCCAAAGTATCTGGTAGTTTTTTGGAATTAAGCCTTTTTTTATTAGCTCCTACTGTTTGACAAAATTTTCTTCTATCAGGTGGCTTCTTTCCCGTTTGATGACCATAATTGCCCTCCTATTCATATTATACAATCATTTTGTCAAAGTGCATCGTCATGGTTGAAGGAGGATGACGATAACGTTGTTGCTGTTCACTGTAAAGCTGGTATTGGGAGGACTGGCTTGATGATTTCTTGCCTATTACTATTTCTGAAGGTGACTTGGTGTTCTCAATTACAGTACATTTAATGCTGGGGTTATAAACAGAGACAATTTTTTATTTTTATTTGATGTGCATATGTACTTGCAGCTCTTTTCAACTGCTGGAGAATCTATAGATCACTACAATCAGAAAAGGTGCATAGATGGGAAAGGGCTTGCTCTACCAAGCCAAATTGTCAGTATATTCCTCCATAACATTTTATGAATTTGAAAGGAAAGCCCTTTGAATACATATCTGACTCTTCCATTTTTGACTTTTCTAGAGGTATGTTAAATACTTTGAGAGAGTGTTAAAATCCTTCAACAGTAGAATTCAACCAGGCCGCAGGTACTCTTTTAGTTGTTCCTCCTCTTTACTCAGTATAATTCATCAGTGCAGTTGCATTTCAGAACGCTTACAAATTAACGAAGGAAAAGTGTTTTTTTTAGGTGCATGCTCAAGGGCTTTCGTCTTCTCAATTGTCCTTATTGGATTAGGCCATCGATCACTATTTCAGATCATACTGGTATCAGAACTATCACTATCCCATATGTTATTCACTTGCTGTTTTCACTCTTAATTCAGCATGTCAGGTATACAAAATTATTACCGTCTTGGTATAGATGAATCATGACCGAACTCCATTGTTATCTTTTATTATCTCATAATTGCCAATTGATTATGGATTTATCCTTCAATTAAAAAAGTTCTTTTAAGTTTATAGAAGCTAAGGACGTCCACATGTCAGTCACAAGTCCTAGCTATCACTAAGAGAAGACAGAACTCAAATATTTTATGTTATGCAAATTGCTTATGTTCAGATTCTTGAATATGGATTATTTTTCATATTTAGTAGTTGTATACACCAATGTTAACCCTGTCTTTAACCCTAAACATGTGTCTTTTTGCTGTGGTGACTGTGTCCTAAAATTAAGCTGGCATGCTTTTTCTGATAAAATGAAAATGGTCAGTGTCACGCCCCAAGAAGGGATGGGCCAGGCGGTCGCAATTCCCTCCACCCAGAGAACTGCAAGACCTAACTCTCAAGTACCAGAACATAAAGGTCACGTCCCAAGATCTCATAATGATTAAATTTTACTTATATATATCATCAAAATATAGTTTACATATATATGATCGGGTCTAACATCTTAAAGATGTCACCATCATACAATAATTCCCTTTCCTACATAAGTCGGGGTTCACAATATGATAAGGCACTAATTCTACAGTCAAAATGCCTCAACATACTAATAGAGATACTAAGGAAGCCAAAAGTCCAACCGACCATTTATCGGTCCTCGCAAGATCTTCAAGCAAATCTGGACCACTGCCTGTGATGTATCAATCTGAAAAAAATGTTTAAATACGTGGAATTTGCTACGTGCTCAGTAAGTGAATGAATCATATCTTAACGCTCATGTCAATGCATCGATATAACAACGATAGAGAAAACATCGTTAACAAATCCAGAAAGGAAATGCAAGATCCATAATTTAAATATATATGATGAAGGAGAAGATACTTAAGCAATATTATAAGGTATGGGCTTCCACTTACTCACCAATGGATGGGTTGATCTACCGCGGCCCGCCTACAATGGTAAAAATAACATAAAATTCTCGGGGCCTACAGCGGCAGCCTACAACGGCATATCCACGGGGTGCTGGCACAACTAAATCACACCCGTAACAATATAAACTACTTAAATTTCTACGTGCATACTTTTAACGGAACAATTATAGTATCAAGAGATAATCATACATAACCAACAAAATGATAAGCATAACATCACCAATATAATAGTTCATATGATAATTCGATCAACGATCACAATTATCCAATTTACATAACATGCGACAATTCATAAAGAGCATATAATGTATAATGATCAACATGTAATAACAACATGAAATGGATATTTGATTGGTATGCGGATATTACGCGAGTAAGAAATCAAATGAATGAATCATAAGTTTCAAAAAATGATACATCCATTTATCGAACTCCGAAGTTTCTAACGTCGTCTTAAACTTCAAATTGATTTTCCGTGCAAATGATTTCAAGAGAATCAAGAAATTTGAGAAGTGAACTTGTAAAAAGAAATGAGAAGGGTTGAACTTATATATATATATATATATATATATATATATATAGAAAGTAAAGAAACGATGAAGTGGCACTTAAAGGGGTGAAGTAGGCATGTGTAACATACACCTTATTAATCATGCTAGGAGTATGAGGTGCCAATTAAAAAGAAACCTTCACCAACTCGAACAAAGCTTGAGGTGTACTCTCCACCAACTCAAAAAAGCATGACATGGAAATCTCTTAGCAACCTACACCAACTCAAAAGAGCATGAGGTGTAAATCTTATATCAAGTTGTATATTCTTTATTTATGGTTGATTATCATAATATACATACATGCTATATATACATCCATATATACATACATAAATATATATATCATAGGCACTGCATACTATATATCATATGCTACTATTAAAATCAAGAGAGATTCTTTTAAAAGATTTGAAGAAAAGTAGCGATACAGAGAGATTTGAGAAGTATAAAATGGCTAAAAATGAAGTTAAGAAAGCTGTTCGGGAAGCTAAAGCTAAGATCTATAAGGAGGTGTATGAGAAGTTGGACACTAAGGAGGCCGAAAATGATATATACTGGATTGCTCGGATGCGGGAAAGGAAGACCGGAGACTTATATGCGGTGGAATGTGTCAAAGATGAAGATCAGAAGGTTTTAGTTCGAGATGAGAATATCAAGAATAGATGGAGAGATTATTTTGACAAATTGTTCAATGAGAGCTTTACTAAGAATTTGGATAGACTTGTTATTCAATATCAAGATATAAACCGTGATTTCATGCATAAAATAAGAATACTTGAGGTTAAAGAGGCTTTGAAGAGAATGAGATCAAGAAAAGCGGTTGGTCCAAACGGGATTCCTATTGAAGTTTGGAGATGCTTAGAAGAAATAGACGTTAAATGACTGGCAGATCTGTTTAATAAGATTTGGCAGACCAAAAAGATGCCAAATAAATGGAGAAAAAGTACCTTTATACCCATCTATAAGAACAAGGGTGACATTCAAAATTGTTCAAGCTATCGTGGAATAAAACTTATGCGTCATACCATGAAGCTTTAGGAGAGAGTGATTGATCACAGGCTAATGAAAGATGTTAAGATAACAGAGAATCAGTTTGAGTTCATGTCTGGACGATCGACGACCGAAACTATTCATTTGCTTCATCAACTTGTCGAGCATTTTCGAGAGGGGAGAAGAGATCTGTATATGATATTTATTGATTTAGAGAAAACGTACGATAAGATACCTAGAGAGGTATTATGGGGGCCAATGATGAAGAAGGGGGTCCCCGTCAAGTATATTGATATAATCAAGGACATGTACGATGGAGTAGTAGTAAATGTCAGAACTTGCGGCGGCCTAACGAATGATTTTTCGATTACAATTGGTTTACATCAAGGATCTGCATTAAGTCCATTTCTGTTTACCATCGTGATGGGTGAGCTTACTAGAACTATCCAAGATGAGATACCTTGGTGTATGTGTATGCTATTTGCTGATGATATTGTTCTAGTAAATGAGACGAAAGCAGGGGTTAATGCCAAACTGGAGTTATGGACAAACGTTGGAATCTCGGGGGTTCAGATTGAGCAGGTCCAAGACAGCATATATGCATTGCAAATTTAGCAAATAAAGAAGTCGATACCATATTGATATAACACCGGAAGGGCAAGAGATATCATCGAGCGATCAACTTAGATATTTAGGTTCTATCATCTAAAAGAATGGGGAGATCGATAGCGATGTTAATCAAAGGATCCAAGCTGGTTGGTTGAAATGGAGGAGTGCAACAAGGATTTTGTGCGATCGTAACTTTCCGTTAAGGTTGAAAGGAAAGTTTTATCGGAGCACTATTCGGCCTGCCTTATTATATGGTACAAAATGCCGAGCTCCTAAGAAGCATCATACACAGAAGATGCACGGAGCGAAGATGCGCATGCTTCGTTGGATGTGTGGTAATACTAGAAAAGATAAGGTGCGAAATGAGGATATTCGTGCAAAAGTTGGTGCAGCACCTATGGAGGAGAAGATGCGGGAAAACCGGCTAAGATGGTTTGGTCATGTGCGACGTAGATCTATGGAAGTATCGGTTCTACGAATGGATATTCTCGATATAGGCAATGTCAAAAGGGTGAAAGGGAGACCGAAGAAAATATGGATGAAGGTGATACAAAAGATATGCTTGCCAAAGGCGTCAATGAAAGTATATTGTTCTATAAGAGTGAGTGGAGGTGGAGGATTCATGTGCTGGACCCGGCGTGATTCTTATATTGGTTTATGTAGCCTTCCCCATATGCTTAGGATAAAAGGCTTAGTTGTTGTTGTATAGGCACTACATTATACTCTAAAAAAGTTTCATCCTCAAAACAGAGTTTTTGTACCTGTGTTATTGAATAAGTGTGGATACTATGAAATGTCTTTTCTACC
The DNA here is from genome assembly GCA_030015575.1 of Agapanthus africanus. NCBI lineage: Eukaryota > Viridiplantae > Streptophyta > Magnoliopsida > Asparagales > Amaryllidaceae > Agapanthus > Agapanthus africanus. The sequence continues at coordinate 749,684,718 of JASDDO010000022.1, read as the reverse complement.
GCACCAAAACTTCGAAGTTATGATGAGGGTTGAGAGGATATATTTTATATTCTAACACGTCCCCGCAGGACGAAGGCCTTTTGGTCCGAAACCTGGGTTTTTGCACAGCGGGATTTTTAATTTAAATAAATCCGCATTTAATACATGTCCGGTGGGAATCGAACCTGGGTTGCTCTGATACCATGTGAAGCGGAGAATTCAATACTTTATTCAAAGATTTCTACCCTATTTATGTTAGAATATAAAATATATTCTCTCAACTCTCATCATAACTTTATGTTAGAATATATTTTATATTCTAACAGATACTTCTCCACCATTTCCACACTCTTCCAAGTAGCTTCGTCGATTGAATGGTTTTTCCATAGAACTTTTATTAAAGAAATCGTTCTTCTATGCAATACCTGCTCCTTTCGATCTATAATGCATAATGGATGTTCGATGTAAGAAAGATCATTTCTGATATGAAGTGGTTAACACTAACACATGCGACTGTTCTGGAATGTATTTGCGTAACATGGATATATGAAAACATTGTGTACGGTCGATAGTTCAGGAGACGAAGCAATTCTGTAAGCGTCGGTGCCAACCCATTTCAAGATTTCAAACAGGTTAACATATTTCGGACTCAACTTCCCCTTCTTGCCGAATCTCATCTCTCCCTTCTAGGGTGAAACTTTCAGACAGAATCTTCGATCTGAAATTCTAATCTCCTTCTCCTTTTGTATGCATAGCTTTTCTGTCTAATTTGTGCTGCCAATAATCTTTCTTGAATTATTCTAATTTTTTCAGTGGTTTGCTGTACAATATCAAAACCAAATAGTTTTCTTTCAACCTTATCCCAACAAATTGGCGATCTACATCTTCTGCCATATAATGCCTTAAATAGGGTCATTTCAATGTTTGCCTGATAGCTATTGTTATTATGCGAACTCTGCTAACGACAAATGTTCTTCCCAACTGCCCTTAAAGTTTAGAATACAAGCTCCAAGTATGTTTTTAAGAATTTGATTAGTTCTTTCAGACTGACCATTTGAAAATGTTTCAGGATGATAAGACGAAGTAAACTCAAGTTTGGTGCCCAACGCCTTGTGCAGATTCGTCCAAAATCTGGATACAAAGCGACGATCTCTATTGGAAAGAATCTTCTCAAGAACACCGTGCAATCTTACAATTATCACTACACAAGAAAGCCATCTTTTCCATCGAATGCGTCATCTTATAAGGAAGAAAATGAGCAGATTTAGTCAAACAATCAACTATTACCCATATGATATCGTTTCCTTTCTGGGACCGTGGCAGATCGACAACAAAATCCATGACGATATTAGTCCACTTCTATTCTGGAATAGGAAGTGGCTGCAATAAACCCGTAGGTTTTTGATGTTATGTTTTAACCAATTGACAAGTTCGACAGGAAGCCACAAAACTGGCAATTTCCCTTTTCATGTTCTACCAAAACAATCTTGAAGCTCATGATACATCTTTGTATTGCCTGGATGCATTGAATATCTGGTACAATGTGCCTCCATAATCCGTTTCTTCAACTCGAGACATTAGGCACACACCTCAATCCAAAACTAAAGACACCATCATGAACATTAAACTCTGGTTTAAGTTCTTGCTTGACTTATGATCGAATTTTCTCCGGCCGAGGATCACCAACTTGTGCGTTCTTAATATGCTCAATTAGGGTTCGCTGCAATCTAAGCTGAGCCAAGATACTGTCAGACTCATGATGACAAACATTTATCTTGAGTCTCGCATATCCTCAAGTAGATGCGTTTGCATCGTCAATAAGGATGCTAGATTAGCACCTGTGTTTACCGCCGAAAACTGAACTGAGACGTTGGAACGTCTAGCCTGAATTTGGGGGCAGATATTATTTGGAACATATCCAACTACATCTCCGAAGATACCAAGTTGATTTATGGCACCGTATATCGGAGGTTTGGATAGATGCGACCGATGTAGCAGACTTCATCAAATTCCTCATTTATGATGGTTTTTTGATTGTGTTAACGTTTTTCCCTGCAGGCGCAAGCCCCTGCAGTTAATTACGTTAACGTGTCGCGATAACCACTTTCTCCTGTTCCGATAGTTTACTTCGTGTCGTGTGTTATTTTGTTTGTTTAGGTTGTCCGCGGATTGTTTACGGAGACTAGTTTATATCGTCGTCCGTAAGGCCCGGATTAGTCTTTCAATATATTTATGAATTTGAGTTTTGAACTTAGGATATATATTTCTTTAGTTCAAAAATATTTTGTTTTATTTAAGGACCGTTAATCTAATTTGAGATTAAGATCAACTTAAATATATGAGCATTTGGACTCAATTTATTTTAACTAAGGTTATGTTAGTCCTATTTGAGACTAAGATCAACTTAACAATATTGAAGAATCATAAAATTTTAGTTAAGATCCAACAACAGAGCATTTGGGCTCAGCTGCAAGAAACTTCAGAGAGACTTTTAGCCAATTTGGGCTTGGTCTGCTCCGTCTTTCTTTTCTTTTTTATTCAGAAGTGCTTAAACACTCATTTGTGGTTATGTTTGCTCAGCCTTGGGCTGTCTCCCTTTATTCAGAAGTACTAAGCACTTATTTGTGGCGTCGGCGCTCATATGTGTATCATGTGAAGCATTCAGTCATGAGCGCTGCCCAATCAGTGCCAAGCACTTTAGCCATTTTGATTGAATATATAGTGCTAAGCATTTTTGTATAGCGCTCACGTGGAGAGCACGTGAGGCGCTGTGACTTAGGCGCTGCCCAATTAGTGTTAAGCAATTAGTCATTTTGACTGACTTTATAGTGGTTCTGCACTTATACTCAGCGTCACGTGTATTTTACATGAGGCGCTGGGCCTTCTATTTTGAGCGTTCATGTGGGAAGCACATAGGGCGCTGAGTCCTTTATTTTGGACGCCCATGCGGGAAGCACGTGAGGCGCTAAGTCTTTTTCTTCGATAATGTTTTCTGAAGAAGTTTTAACTTCCATTAATAGCATTTTGACAATTAATGATCTCTGTTTTGAAGACCTGAAACCGGTTTCATTGGAGAACTAAGTTTTATTTTTTTTGTAAGAACAAAGTTCTTTATGTTGGGTTAAACCCTATTTGGGAAGAAATTAAATTCTTCGACGAAAGTGTCTTTATTTTTTTTGATCTAGTTCTTTTTTTTAGATCTTGAGTTTGGAAAACAGAATCTCCCCGATGAGAATTAAATTCTCAACATGTGGAGAGATTTGCTTTTCAAATCTCAGATCAAGGGAAGAACTAAGTTTTTTTAATGAAGAGTTAAACCCTTGCTTTTTTTATGTTAGACAAAAGAGATAAATTATATCTCTATTTTCTTTACCTAGGGTTTTTTGAAGAGCAAGGATCCTTCTTCTTCAGAAGAGAATTGAATTCTCGGTTTTGTTGGGGCAAGAAGCTTGTGGCGTTCCTCTTCTTTTTTATCTTTTGTTGAAGTTTCCAATCCTTTATATAAGAGAGCCAAATTTGTTGACTAGTTTGAGAAAATCTCTCATTTGAGAGATACTAATTGATTTTACTTGGCGTCAAAGATTATTTTGGGGATTTTATCCACCATTGGATTTTTGATCCGGTGAATTTCTGTTTTACAGAATATTTATTCTTATTTTTAACAAGATTAGGGATATATTTTCCCATATACAGAATTTAATTCTGTCAAACGGTAATTTTTATTCACCATTGGATTTTAATCTAAGGGTGGTCTGTTTAACAGAGCACAATCTTTTTTTGTTTAGAAAAATTGGGAAAATATATTCCTAAAATAGAATTCAATTCTATCATTGGATCTTTTGATCCAACCGAGAATATCTTTCTCACATAAAATGATTAGGGAGATATTCTCTCATAATAGAGTTTAATTCTATCATTTGATGATTTATCATCACCATTGGATTTTTTGATCCAACGGCTCTGTTTAACAGAGAATATCTCAGCTTTTAAGGAAATAATTTCAATGTAGAATTTAATTCTGCCTGCTCTTAATTTCAATTTCGGCGCTGGCGCTTACGTGTTATGCACGTGGACACTACTTAAGAATTAAATTCTTATATATAATAGGCACTCCTATGCTTTGCACATTGGCGCTCACGTAAACTTCACGTGCGGCGCCATTATAGGATTTAATCCTATAAGAGGTCGGCGCTGACGCTCACGTGGGGAGCACGTGGGATGCTGCCTCATTGGATTTAACAAAACTTCTTATTATTGTGTTTAATTATAGAGGAACAAATGCCCCCACCGTTCTCACATGGCTTATACGTGAGTGCAACGGTGTCACTTTTACCACCGTTGGATCACCTAGGATGTTGAACCGTTCCCCCGTCTTATAAATAGGGCCTTTGGCCCTCGAGTTGACTGTCGTCTCATCATTTTCTTCACTAAGCTTTCCTTTCTTTTAAGAATTCAATTCTCATTCCAGAGCTTAGATCCCTGTCTTCAAGAACTCCTTTGAATTGGGTAGACTCTGCCAATTTTTTTGGTGAGGATTATGAACAGAGCTTAGCTCTTAACTCCTTTTGAGCACATATATTATTTTTGGATTTTAAATCCATTATCAGATTCGACAGAGCTTAGCTCTTTTTTTCGAATCGATCTCTTGGAGATATTGAAAAAACCATTTTTTATATAGATCGTGGATCTTGATGTACATATCCAAGACCTGAGTCAATAGACATTCTTGAGAATCTTTGATTCTCCTCTTTAGGGTTTTTCCCTGCTGTCAATTTTGACATTTTTCTGGAACTTGATTCCATCAATTAACCCATGAGTTATCTAACATTGGGATCTCTGGGATCCCACTGTTAGAGGGAATTTAATTCCATTTTTTGCAGAGTTTAGCTCTGATTTGAATGTTAAGACCTTTTGGAATTTTATTCCCTTTACTGTATTTTGATATTTTCCTTTTCTAGAATTTTTGGGGTTTTAATCCTTTCCCCCTCTCTTTTTTCACAGATTTGAATCTATTGTTTGTTTTAAAGAACCCGTCTGTCGGGGAATATTGGGAGTTTTAACTCCACTGTTCATTTAATGAACACTATTCATATAATGAGAATCCTTTTGGATTCTCATAATGGGCACGTGTCTCATCATTGTTGAGCCACCATCTTGATTTTGTGGGGCTTACTATTTTTTTATACTTGGTGATTTTAGTATTTTAATTGCTAACCCTCCACTGGGTTTCTTTTCAGGTACCATAGCGGGTCATCTATATGATATCGAGGAAGTTGTCTCCTATGAAGAAATCTACATACAAGGTCTCTTTCAAGATCAGGAGTACACTGATGCCCAATGCGATGAGGTGATGCGTCGTTTTGATGATCACAACGGTCGATTGCTCTCTCGCCGTTCTGCCCTTTTGAAGATCATCGTTGGATCGATCGCTCTGAGAAGCACTTCTTGAGCTTGATGAGGCTATGCCGCTCGAGCCACTTGATGACGCTGAATACAAGGTGCATTCAGTATATCTAATGGGCATGATCTCGAAGAAGCGGAGAGACGATCTCGTCGCTGTTTTGCATCGCATCTTTCAACAGAAGACGATACTATCCGCGTACCAGAGGATGGAAGATATCAGCGGGGATCCCGAAGCTTGTATTCGGGAGAGGACGCATAAGAAAATGATCAAAGAAGCTAGGAGCGCTTTACTCAAACTTGCTTTTTAGTTTGAGAATTCATGTCCGGAATTTAGCGTCTTACCATTGTAGACTTTTGATGATATTTGTTTCTTTTTTGTTATCATTCTCATTACCAATGTTTAAATTTCTTTGAAGCATGAATGATAAAGTTTTTTTACGCCGACGCTCACGTGTGCTTCACGTGAGGCGCTGTTATAGTATTTAATCCTATATAAAAAAAACTAACGCTGGCGCTCACGTGTGCTTTCACGCGAGGCGTTGCTATACGATTTAATCTAAAAAAACTAGCTCCGGTGCTCAAGTGTACTTCACGTGAGGCATTGCCTTATTATATGAGAGAATCGTTTCACCTTCTTGCTATGCTTTTCCTGAGTCAACTTTTACTTTTCCAATGCCTTCTTTTTGTCAGAGCTTGGAAACAGTTCCACTATACACGACATTTTCTGTGTCTAGACTTAAATGCTTCTATTTATAATCTGAAACAATGTTCTTCTCCTTCATAAGGAAAGAACCATTTTAATAGCTCAAGAGTCATGGCTTGCAATCGTGCACGTGCTCATCGGCAATCATGGGAGGTGCCTATCGAGAAAATTGTTTCTCGTTTTGCTGCACGCTTGGTGAATCCCGCTTTCACGGATGACCAATGCGACACGGTGATGTACGAGCTTCTGACTCGTAGAGGATCTCCTCTCCCCTTCGGCTCTATTTGGCTCCGGATGATCCTCCTGTCCGTGCTCGATGACATTCCCCCTCATCCAGCGAAGGTGACTTCGGCGATGCTCGATGTAGCGGAGGACAAGATTAAGTGTTTTCATGAGACACGTTTGATTACCAAATCTCTGAGAGATCACTCTGTTCAGTTGCTAAGCCAGATACGGGCTCAGCGGCCATCATGTCTGCTTTCACCGATGAGCACGGTACTGACTGATGAGGAGCAACTCCTTGCAACTTCTCGCGAAGATCGCCGCTTCGACATGGTGGAAAATGCTGAGAGGGCTTTAGAAAACTTTGTTTATAGTTTTTGTAAACCCTTGTATTTTTGATCTCGTGTTTGGTGATTTCTCTCCTGTAGAATAAAATATTTATTAAAATGCATTCCTCTTATTGTTGACTACCGAGTGCTTCTTTTCTAATACATGTTCTTCCTTTGATTGTATTGTTTAAACATACGTGCAATCCGTATGTGCGCACGCGCACTTCACCCATCGGGGTTTTTGCTAAGTGTAAACGCCATTGATGTGCATATGCTATGCACTAACCCTTTACATTTGTATATAAATTGGCATGCTTTCAACGCTATTTCCATCCAAGCACACATGTATTTGTAAGTGAGCACTCAAACGGGTGTGAACAAATGCTCCCTCCACGACCTTGCTCACGGAGGTATATGTGCGAGTGAAGTATCGTAGAGTGATGTATAGAATACGGCTGGTTTCGGGCTGGCGTATCGTACATAACTTTTAGAATTTTGACCTGAGAAGATAGCGATTGGATACAAGCGTCGTCATCTATTGTTGACTCAGATTTATAGTTCTAAGCCCTTAAGCCTATGAGTTGCACCTTTCTTTTTTTTGATGTCTTGATCTGGCGCGAAATAGTTTATGTACTCATTTCGGAGTTTATAGTTTAGTCACTCATTCCGGAGTCTCTAGTTTACGTACTCATTTCGGAGTGTTTTACCTTCCTTGGGTTTAACATGCAAACTTGTACTAACGTTGTATGTAGATAACCCTCATTGTTTTATGACAGGGGTCCGTTAGGTTTGTGGTACTAGGGTTTTAGTCCGTGGTACTGTCGCGTTGGGTGATGTATTCCTCGATATGCAGTATCTTAGGTTGCTGTTCGAGTAGCCCCGCGACTGTCGTGTCTCTGATCCCATTTGAGGCTGGACAAGACGTCTTCAAGTAATCTTCTTAGGTTTATATATCTGTTTTACCGTCGGAAGAACAAGCGTTAGGTATTTTCCGTGGCGCTTTTTACTCGAGGTTAGATTCAATTTGGAGCTCCGATGAGTTATAACCGCACCCTTCTGGGATGGGATGATCTCCAACAGTTTTTAGGCTTTGTATGTATTGCCGTCAAGGCTCGAAATTATGAATATGCTATCATTTCGTTTTTTTCTTTGATGATGTTGCGCCAATTTTTTACTGAAGCAGGGTAGACATCCGTATGACCTCTATGCTGTATGTATTGCAATTGAGATCTGGAGTTAGGATTTTGCCGTCACTCCGTTGTTTGGTTGTTGCGTTCTGCACCATGATGGAATGAGGAGGAATGTCGAGATGATCTCTAGGTTGTAAATGTTGTCATCGAGATCTGGATGCCATTACTCCACTTTTGTTCGACCCTTGGGTCTTTATTGACGTCGCATCTGCATCCTGCTGGAATGAGGAGAACATCGAGTTGGAATGAGGATTTTTTCCATTACTCCGCTTTTGTTTGACCCTTGGGTCCTTGTTGACGTTGCATCTGCATCCTGCTGGAATGAGAAGGACGTCGGGATAGTCTTTCAGGTTATAAATGTACCGTTCAGACTTGGCTCTTCCTTTGACGGAGCCTGGTGGAAAGATATGGTTTCCTTTGTTTCATTTGTGCCCATGGATTGTATACAGGGATCGGTGTGGACCTACATGCAGGGCAGAGCAAATTTTGTTTTATTTTATTTTTTAGTTCTGTGATGCTCTATTTTTTCAACTTTTCATATCGCGAAAGTCGCGATTGCCTAATCATTTTGGCTTTTTACCCGCGGTGCGCAATCATTTCGGCCATGTCATCATTTTTTTAAATTTTTACTCGCTGTTTTTTCATTGCGAGTTGCTCTATCATTTCGGGTTCTTTTAAGAGTTGAGGATCTGGAATCTGATACTAACTTTGGTATCAACATCGCTGCGGCTAGGATATTTCCAGGAGCGAATCATCATTTGCCTTGAAAGGACTTAAAGTTTGATACTTTTTTAGGCATCAGCATCACAACAATTGGGATATTGCTAGGAGCGAATCATTATTTATCTTTGTCGATTTGAATAAAGATGGCTTAGCAAATAGGGTTAGGATCCTGTCGACTAAGGCTTTTTGACTTTATGAGCCGTAAGGGTCTCATAAAGGTAGAGGATCTCGTAAGTGTATTTTCTCCTTAGGAGTCGTGAGGATTTCTAAATGCGTTTTCTCTTGTAAGTCGTAAGGATCTTACAAGGGTATTTTCTTCTTGTAAGTCGAGAGAACTTACAAGCGTTGTTCACCATATATGGACATTTCTCATTATTAGTGAAACTTGGTGGGGATATATTTATTTATGCCCGTGGATTGTATATAAGGGTCAATATAGAACCGCCTGTAGGGAAAGAAAGTTTTGTAGGGTTTTGATGGCTTAAGAACATGCTTAGATCCCTGTAACTTAAGGTTTTTAAATTCTATAAGCCGTGAGGATCTTATAGAGGTTATATTCTCCTTACGAGTCGTGAGGATCTCACAAATGCATTTTCTCCTTAGGAATCGTATGGATTCCTAAGTGTGTTACTTCTTTGCAAGTCGTAAGGATCTTACGCAGGTGTTATGAGGACTTTGTAAGTGCCCTTTTTTTAACGAGCTCGCGCCCTTTTGGGTTTTCACTAGCTCACCGGCAGTCCTGCTAGTTTTACTCACGGCGCCCTTTCGGGTTTTCATCCGTGCCCATTTTGCTTGTGGACATGCCATTTAAAATTTTTTTTAGCACGGTGAAACTCTCGAAAGTAGTCTCGTCGCAGGTGATCCATTTGTTTGCTGGTGGGATTGGGGGTGGCTTCGTTGCTGGAGTAGCTGTGTAGTCGGTGGGATTTAAGTTGCAATCTTCGTCGTTGGAGCTTCAATTGCAATGTAGATCTCAAGAGAGCATATCGCCGTATTTTGGGGCGAAATGCTAGTTTAGGGACGTTACGGTCCATTATTAGTTTAGGGACTTTTTGGTCCATCATTTCCATATTTGGGGACGAATTTTAGTTCAAGGACTTCTCGGTCCATTGTTAGTTTAAGGACGTTTCGGTCCATTATTCCCGTGCTTGGGGGAACGTATTAGTTTAGGAACGTTTCGGTCCAATATCGCCCGTGTTTCGGGACGAAATGTTAGTTTAGAGACTTCTAGGTCCAATATCACCGTGTTTCGGGGCGAAATGTTAGTTTAGGGGCTTCTCGGTCCAATATCGCCATTTTTGAGGCGACGGAGTTTTTTGGATACTACTTTCAGAGTTTTGACTCAGGAAAATAGCGAGCTGACACAACCGTCGTCATCTATCATTGACCTAAGTCATGACTCGTAGAACGTAGTATTTTTTGAGGAATCGGCCGTTTATTGGCCGGAAGGGTCTTTTACCATGCATATCCATGATCAGGTAGGCTCCATCTGGTAGACTGTCTATGATATACGGGCCTTCATAGTTCGGCTCAAACTTTCCCCGCTTTGCACGATTGGGGATCATTGGTCTTTTGACGACTAACACGAGTTCGTTTTGGCGAAATGTTCTCGGCCTGGTCAGTTTTCATACGAGCGTGTCATCCTTGCCTTATAAACCTCCAGATTTTGCTGTACTATAAGATGGGTTTCGTCGAGGGCGTTGAGCTCCTCAAGCCTAAGATGAGCATTTTCATTTGTCAGCTTGTATCGAATCGCTACTCGTAGAGAGATGAGTTTTATTTCCAATGGAAGCACTGCTTCTGTGCAAACACCAATGCGTATGGTGTTGTATTCGTGACCGTCTTGAACGTTGTTTGGTACGCCCAGAGAGTTTCATGCAGTCTTTCGTGCCAGTTCTTTTTGTTTTCGTACACCGTCTTTTTTATAATATTTGTCAAGGTCTTGTTGAAAGCTTCTGCTAGACCGTTGGCCCGAGAATTATAGACTGAAGAGTATCTTCAATCTATTTTATGCTGTCGTGTGAAGCGACTTATTTTATGATTTCTGTAAGTTGGCCCATTATCCGAAATAATTCGGCGCGGGGTCCCAAACCGATATATGACATGTGTTTTGAAGAAGTGGAGGATATTCTCCGTCTTCACCTCTCAGTGGTACTGCTTCTACCCACTTAGAGAAGTAGTCGGTTGTTGCTGGTATAAACCGATGTCCTTTAGATGATGGCGGTTCGATAGAGCTAATTATATTGGTTTCTTACATTTCGATCGTCCAGCTAGCCACTGTCGGGTGTAGCGGATTTGGATGTTGATGGATGAAATCCCCGTGAATTTGGCACGAGTGACACTGCTTCGCATATTCGAGCTAGTCCTGGATCATTGTGGGCCAATAATAATCCGTTCTTTTTATCTTCAGCTTCATCTTTGGCCCAGCTTGATAAGAATTGCAGAGTCCGTCGTGAATTTTTTGGACGACTTTTTCTGCTTCCTCCGGTCCCAGGCATCTTAGCCATATACAGTTGAACTATCTCTTATATAGAGTATCATTGACGAAGGCGAAAGACAAAACTCGTTTTATGAGTTGATATCTAAATGACGCATTTTCGGGCGTTCGTTGGAAGTTAAAGTAGTCTATGAAGACTTCCCTCCAGCCCTTGACCTTTTCTTCGTGTTCGATCGTTTCTTTTCTTTCAGATAGCTCTATTAGATCTTCCGAAAATATATCTGTTGGCGCGAGAACCCTGCCGCTTTGTACAATGATCCTCATGTCATCGATGTCTTCTTCGGCCAATTCCTTAGCCAATTTGGCCAAGGCATCCGTCTTACTGTTTTCCGCGCACAGTATGCTTTCCAGGGTATAAGAAGAAATTTGTGTCGGCAGTTGCTGCACTCTTTCGCTATACTTTATCAGCTCTAACCTGCATGCCTGACAGTCGCCATTTACTTGTCTAACAATTAGCTGTGAGTCTTCGTATATGAGGAGGTCTTTGATTCCCATGTCGATAGCGATCTCAAGACCGGCTATCAAAGCTTCGTATTTAGCTTCGTTTGTCTTTGGCTCCGTTAAGGAGATGGCGTAACGTAATATCCCTTCTTGTGGGGTCACGAAAATAAGGCCCACCCCGACTTTAATTATGGGGGTGTTTTTCTTTCGTCGCTTCATGGAAGATACTCCATCGAAGTAGAGTTCCCATTGGGAATTATTTTCTTTTTCAATTGTATCGAACACATGTTCGTCAGGCAACTCGCAATTTAAGGGGGAGTCGGCTGATATCGGATGCGCCGCTAGAACGTCGGCGATGACATGCCCTTTCATCGCTTTAAGGGGACGAAACATTACCGAGAACTCCATCAGGAGGAGGGCCCATTTGGCAAGCCTTTCTGTTAGTATGGTCCCTTGATATTAGATATTTGAGAAGACCCACCTTCGATATGAGATGGACCTCATGTGCCAAGGCGTAATGTCCGAGCTCCGTTATTGCGAAGATCGGTGCCAGGCAATACTTTTCGATGGGGGAATAGTTGTTTTCTGCCCCCAGGAGAACTCGACTTAAATAGTATAGAGCTTTCTACTTTCCCTGATCGTTCTCTTGTACCCATAATGCGCCTAGAGAACCCTCATGGGCCGTTGTATATAGGATAAGGGATTTTCCCTTAACCGGAGCGGCCAATACCGGTGGATTTTGCAGGTATTGCTTGATTTCGTCTACTGCGTTTTGGCATTTCAGATCCCCGATGAATGAGGTCCCTTTCTTCATCAGATGACTGTAGGGACAACATTTTCCGGAGAGGTTAGTTATGAACCGCCAGATGTACGTGAGCTTTCCTTGAATAGATCACAACTGTTTGAGGGTTCTCGGCATGGGCATTTCCATAATCGCCTTAACCTTTGAGAGACCGATTTCAATACCCCGTGACGTATGATGAATTTCAGGAATTTGCCCGAGGAAACTCTAAACGCGCATTTTAGAGGGTTCATCTTCAGGTTATACTTCCGAAGACGTTGGAACACTATTTTTAGATGTTCACAATGTTCCTTATGAGATTTACTCTTCACCACAAGATCGTCGATATAGCGTTCGACAATCTCATGGATGGGATCATCGAAGATCTTTGTCATGGCCCTCTGGTAGGTAGCGCCAGTGTTCTTCAAACCGAAGGGCATTACCTTATAACAGAATATGCCCAACGGGATCCGGAAGGTGGTATGCTTCTGGTCTTCAGGATGCATTTTTATTTGATTGTATCATGAAGATTCATCCATGAAGGAGAAAACTTCATGGGTGTATGTGTTATCAATCATCAGCTCGGTGATGGGCACCGGGAAGTTGTCCTTCAGGCAAACTTTGTTGAGGTCCCGAAAGTCCGCGCAGATACGAACCATCCCGTTTTTCTTCATCACTGGAACGATATTAGTGATCCAGTTGGGATATTGAACCTTTTGGATGAAACCGGAGTCGATTAGTTTCTTGACTTCAGCGTTGATACTCATCTCAAGTTCGAGTCGCATTCTTTTTGGCGCCTGTTTGATTGGCTTTATACATGGCAATATAGCCAGTTTATGTACTGTCACTTTTAGATCTAAACCCGACATTTTAGAGTAGTTCTAGGCGAAACAATTTTTATACTGCATGAGCACATCTTTTAACGTGGCCACCTGTTTTAAAGATAGTAGCTCCCTGACGAACGTTGGTCTCTGATCATTTTCAGTCCCTAAGTCAATTTTTCTTAGGTTGTTTGCTGTAGTGTGCATCACATCTTCCAGCTCTTTTAATGCTGGTGGAAACTATGAGATCACCTTGTCCCCGTCTTCATTTGCGAATCACCCGTAGAGGTTATTCATAGTCTCGTGCTCTTCCTCTTTTAAGAGTGTTATCATATGGCAGATACGCATTTGCTTCCCATCTCGATGTTGAGCTGGTCTTATTCTGACGGTATAGGTCCTTTTTGGCTCATGCTTTTGTGGCGGGATTACCTCCAGCTGCCGGATAACGTAAACCTGCTTTGTCGATACTGGTCTTTTCCCGGTCTTTGAAGGTGAAGCAGTCTTCAAGGAGATGACCTATTACTCGATGATAGAAGCAATAATCCGGATGGACTTTGTTTATTTGTTCGGGATGCCGAGACTCCGGAAGCGTCACCATTTGGTGACAAGGTTGAATATTTTCCTTGTCTTATCTTGGGGGAAAGTATTCCTGACCCACATTCTTTATAAAGGACGGGCTCAAATTGAGTTTTTTTCGTTTGCACGGCGTCTTGGATCCGCTTTGTTGTTTTCGAGTGTTTGCGTTCTTTGCCCCGTTCTTACCTCCATTTTAGGGTTTTCCCCTTTCGCGAGCATATATAGCGGGCTGGGGATTAAGGGCATTACATGCTTTCTCCGTTGATTGGTGTCTGAGACGCTGGGTCCTGGCCTTTTCATAAATGGCCATTTCGCGGCTTTGGTTGTCGCGGCTCGTTTGACAAGCTTCTTTTATTAGCTTGTCAATTTGCTCTTCGAGCAACGGACTTAACATTTTCAAAGCGGGATCTCTTTCCGATTTGACGTCATGGCTACTTGGAAGAGTGTTTTCCTCTTCACTCGACCTGTTTATGACGTGACAACTGTAGATTTATTCCCGTTTCTTGGACCGAACGTATCTGAGCTCGGTTGTCTCCATCTTCCCGTCGGGCATTTTTCGCCGAGTCTCGGGAGTATCCCAATTTTTTTTTGTAGAATTAGGCTTGTCGAACAGTTTGTTCGAGGGGTACGCCTTGGCATCTTAAAAGCTTTTTTTAATCCCTCTGCATAATATCTTGGCAGACGGATGGGTTGAAGCCTGTTGAAGTGCAAAATTGGTACCATGCCAAATTTCTTTTTCTACTTTAGTTTCCGTAGATTGGTAGAAGAGCTTCGCTTTTTCACCTCTTCGCCTAAGAGGCACGTAGAAAGTTTGTAGCTCTTGTATGTTGCATGTATCGAGCACATCAAGTACCTTGTAATGTCGAGGCAGAGCCATTGTAATTTGTAGACTCTGATATACTCTGGCAAAAGTCTGCATTGACGGGCGGCGGAGAACACTGCATTGACATCGTCCACTGAGTCGCTGTCAAAGATCAAAATAGGAGTAGATGGTCCGGGCTTATTTTTTTCTTTTTGGGGTTGTCCCGAGTAGACTATTTCTTCGTCTTCCTTGGTATCACTTCCAAAGATCGAAATAGTGGCGATGGATTTCTGTTTATTCTTCGGCTTGTGGCAACTTTCAGTATTCTCGAAGTCTGGTAGGGAGTACTTTACGTCTTCGTATTTCCGGACTTCGTTTACGGAGAATGGATTTAGCTCTCTTGTGACGGTGTATTCCGAACCATCTTTGAAATACTTCAAACACTGATATTGTGTAGAAGGGATGACGTTGTACTCATGTAACCAATGCCTGCCGAGCAAAGCGTTATAACAAGTCTTGGCGTCAATGACATTAAATTTGATGTCAGTGACGAGCAACCCGAAGCGTAGCGTCAGTAATGTGGAGTCAAGCGTCCGTGATGACTGTGAGTCGAACCCGGAGATGGTAATTTTATCTCGGGCAAGGTGCTGGACGTTCATGCAAATTTCCTTCAGCACCCTGACGTTAAGAAGATTAACGGAGAATCCGTTGTCGGCACGAATTTTCCCAATCTTGATGTCGTGGCAGGATCCGGTGACGTATAACGGGTGATTATGTTCGCACGTACCGAGAAGTAGATCTTCATCGTTAAATGTAATATCAGCCGTATGGACCTCTGCCAGTTCATCTTTCGTTTTTTCCTTTGGGAGGAAAGCTTGGAACTGATCGGGCTCTTATAATGCCTTGATCAGGGAATCTCGTGCCTCTTTGGACAGGAGGAGAGCATCCAATATGCTCAGTTGCGAGGGTATTTTCCTCCGATTTGCCAGGACGTTATAATCCACCTTGTTTTTCTTAGGCGGATCTTCTGTGGTGAACTCTTTTATCACTTCGTCGTCGAGGGAAATTTCCTCGAGGATTTTCCTTTTCCTTGTCTTTCTTGTTCGAACCATTGTTTGTAGGTCCGAGATTCTTCTCATGCAGCCTGCGGTTATGCAGCTGAATATTCCCAAGTTTTTCTCCTCTTCTTTTTCGGAGGCGGAGTTTTTGAAGAGAGGGTTAAAAGACGTTTCATTCTCAGAATCGCTCCCGAACGTAAGAACTGGAGGTTTTCCTCCATCCGAACTGGTACCAACCATATGACAGTTGCCAGTCGTTTTTTCATGTGCGTTTGTCTCGCTATTTTGCTGCCGACGATCGTGAGCTTCGCGCTTCATCCCCTTGAAGTGTTTTTGATGTGTAACATATCCTTATCACAATTTCTTGAAGGCACTGCATTTCTCGATGGGGTGGGTGACCCTTCGATGATATATGCAGTAGCTTGGATGTGATTCTTCTCCATCGAAGCATGTGATTCGAGAGTGTTCTTTATGTGAGGTGGCGGTTTCATCCCCAATGATAGGGCTTTGGCGCACTGCTTCTCAGTTTTGATTCTGCTCTTATTTGTTACAGATGTGCTTTGGTTTGGTCAGAGCGCTTTACGGCTCGTTCTCACCGCAGCTTCTTTATCCAGACGTTGACGTTTAGCCTTTTCATACATGGTTGTTTCACGTTCTCGGTCGTATTTGCTTTTTTGAAAGGCTTCGTTTAAAAGTCTCTCAATCGGGTCATCTTCCGGCAGTTTCAGGGAATTTAGCACCGATTCTGCCCCCAGTTTATTCACGCCGTTTTCTGACGCCGAGTGGGCTTTTTCACCATATAACGACGAATGGGAGACCATGTGGCAACTTGTTACATGGTCTTCGGTTCCTTCTGATGAGTCATTTCCCTTATCATTGTTACTGTCTTCGCCCTCGGCAGGCTGCACATGCTTCTTAGTCTTCTTTTTTTCGAAGACTTTGAAGGTTTGACTTGGGGGCTTTTCCCCTTGTCAACAATTCTCGGTGCGGGACGAGATTTTAGTATCCCTTCAACAATTTCAGGTTCAAGTGGGCTTTTCCATCTGATTGCCGGACACGCCTGCAGTTCTTTCAGCATTCTTTTGTTTTTTTCCCCGAAAGAACGACTTCCCATGAAGCTTCATCCACGAGTGAGCATAATGTCCCAGGCCCATCCACCTTTTTAGGAGTGTGCTTCTGGGGTGGTGGGACGGATTTACCTTCCAATTATCAGACAGTGCGAATTTCCCCTGTTGATACTGGTTCTCGACCCAGTTTTTGAAGACGTAGCAATCTTCAATTGGGTAGCTCACCATTCTGTGATAGGAACAGTAATTAGGGTTGTTGACGTCGCCGGGTTGCGCTGGAATCCGCGGGACTGGTAATGTGATGAATTTATTACATTTTGCCAATTCGAACAGTTTGCTCGTCTTGTCGCGGGGAAACGAGTAAGTACGTCATAGCCTTTCTTCCAAGGACGGGCGCAGACACGCTTTATTTTGGCGAGCAGCCGGTTTTGGGCCGCTCGGCTGGAGTTGCGTATTAACGACAAATGCCGCTTTTCCTTTACCCTTAGTATTTTGAAGATCCTTATTTGAGGAGGAAGGCCTGTGGCCTATCTGGTTCATTTAGGCCAGTTTATCTATCAGAGCCTGAAAGGTTGTGGGCTTGAAGAACGTCATGAACTGGGACACGGTCGTTTGAGGATCAAGGGTCCTAATGAACATACTCACGGAAAGAGACTTTTCAATGCGCTGTTCGCACTTAGACCACATGTTCCGCCACCGGATCGCGTATTGGACCTATGCTTCTCCCGGCTTTACCTTAGCATTGAATAATACCACGATCGGAGTGTGTTCGCTCGCACTGGCGAAACGCTGTATGAACAGCAGCTCCATTTTTGCGAAGGTTTTCACGGAGTCATTTGGGAGCAACGAGTACCATTCGAAGACCGTTTTTGATAAGCTGTCGACGAACTGGCGAAGCAACAGTTTGTCGTCGCCTCTAGTGTTGCCGCACAGAGCTCTGAATTGCACGACGTGTTGGTGAGGGTTGCCTGTACCTTTGTAGATATGGAACTTGGGGATCATATATCCCGGCGGGTATTTGATTTGGTCATACCAGCCTAGATATGGTTGCCTGGTTCTGACAATTTAGCTGGCGACTTCATTAGCTTGGTGAGCTCTTATTTGTTGAGCAATGAAATCATCCAGGACGGCCTTGGAGATCATTTCTTCTTTGGCCGCTGATAAGGCCGGGAGAGGGTTCGATGTTTCCCCTCTATCATCCTCGATGATTATCAGCGGATTTTCGGCCGGGGATTCTGGTTGGATCATCATTCCAACCATGTTTTGGAACAAGAGAGCCATCTGCTTTATGTTAGCAGCTTGCTCAGCGGCTTCTTTATCCTTTCTCTCGAGCACCCTTCGCAGAAACTCTGTATCGGTCTCTTGCTCTTGGCGCTGTTCGGCCTCTTTATCCGGACTTTTTTCTGTCCAGTAAGTGCTGCCATTTTGGTCATTGGTCAGCATTTCCTGGAGCTTTTGCTGTTGCTCCTGAGCCTTAGTCAGCGATCGGGTTTGCGATCGATGATTCACCGAGGCATGACTTTCCTCTTTTCCTGAAGCCATTTTGATCGTATGTATATGCTCCAGACTTAGGGCGTTTAGATCTATCGCCTTTGGAATTTGCCGCGGGCGGTAGAGTTTTCTCCAGCCTCATTCTTTTATGAAAGATTGGAGTTGAAGGAGCCATTGTGACAGGCGTCGATTTAGAAAAAGTCCCCCGTTGTATGGTGGAGGAGTGGTCTTTTTTTGTCGGACCTTCGATTTGTTTGGTTGACGAGAGTAGTAGTTTTTGTCAATCACAGAGTCTTGGACTTTTCCCCAGACCCTATGAATTTGCGAGGAGAACCGCTGATAAGGCCACTCCGGCTTTGCCTGCACTGTAACTTTTGCAGATCGGTGATTTCTTTAGCACCGCCGTTGGGAAATTTTTGCGTACTCTCCTAAGCGGTTCAAAACTGTTCCCAGTTGGAACAGCAATGTCGACCTCCACCATAGGAGCTGGTGGTGTGAGACCAGAGGGAGTGTTGCCCCCGGCCTGTCTTATTCGGCGCCAGTGGCGACGTCGAGCGTGCCTTGCTGAAGGGACCGCCTCAGTTTTGGAAGCAGCTTCATCATGCCCCGGCTTTGCTGAGGGGTTTCAATTGACGTCAGCTTTGTTGAAGACCGACGTTCTTGATGGAGTTTGAGGAGAGCCGACCAATCGTTCGAAGACCGACCGTCTGATGAGGGAAGCACCTTCGCCCGTTTTGTCTGTAGCAGGCGTAGGGAGGGCTAGCCTTTTTGGAGTAGCGCTTCAGGTATCACGAGCTTCTTTACGGACCCGCTCGAGCTTTTGCTCAGCCTATTGAAAATCGAAGTTTCAGGGTTTGCTTGCTGATGGGAGCCGTCGTGGTTGCTAGCCGATCGAAGACCGACTTTCAGAGAGTTTCTTCTTGTGGCGTTGAGACACCGAAACTCACAGGTGGGAGCATGGTCCTGAAGAACAATCCAGTAATGGCTTGTGTAACCTGTCCTATCGGTATTGATAAAACAGAGGCCGCGTTGGGCCTGTAAGTCACTCCTCCAGTTGGGGTGGAGCGGGAGTTGCTGTTGTATGAGATGCAGTTGAGAGCCATTGATTTTCTGCATAGGAGTAAGACACCAAGTTTCAGTACCTCGAATCCAAGGGAAACCATAACGAATCATGATTTTGTTTGCGAAACGCGACACACGAAGTGTGGAGTGGAAAGAGAAAAAGGTCCCACCGGACGTGGTAGAATCTGTTTACCGCCGAAGACCGGACCGAGACGTTGGGACGTCTAGCCTGAATTTGGGGGCCGATACTATTTGGAACATATCCACCCACCTCATCGAAAATACCAAGTCGATTTATGGTATCATATATTGGGGGTTTGGACTGATACGACCGATGTAGCAGACTTCATCAGATTCCCCCTCATTTATAAGGGTTTTTTTTTATTGTGGGGGCGTTTTTCATTGCAGGCGCAAATCTCTGCAGTTAATTACGTTATCGCACTTTCTACTGCTTCGATAGCGCACTTCGTGTCGTGTGTTATTTTATTTGTTTAGGTTGCCCATGAATTGTATACGGAGACTGGTTTATATCGTCGTCCGTAGGGCGCGAATCAGTCCAATTCCGTATATTTATGAATTTGAGTTTTGAACTTAGATTATATATTTCTTTAGTTCAAAAATATTTTGTTTTATTTAAGAACCGTTAATCTAGTTTGAGATTAAAATCAACTTAAATATATGAGTGCTTGAGCTCAATTTATTTTAACTAAGAATATGTTAGTCCTATTTGAGACTAAGATCAACTTAGCAATATTAAATAATCATTAAATTTTAGTTGAGATCCAACTACAAAGCATTTGGGCTCAGTTGCAAGAAACTTCCGAGAGACTTTTAGCCAATTTGAGCTTGGTATGCTCAGTCTTCTTCTTTTCTTTTTTTTTTATTCAGAAGTGCTTAAGCACTCATTTGTGGTTATGTTTGCTCAGCCTTTGGCTGTCTCCCTTTATTCAGAAGTGCTAAGCATTTATTTGTGGCTCTGGCGCTTACATGTGTATCATGCGAAGCATTCGGTCATAGGCACTGCCCAATCAGTGCGAAGTACTTTAGTCATTTTGACTGAATATATAGTGCTAAACTTTTTTGTATAGCGCTCCGTGAGGAACACTGAGGCGCTGCTTCATTTATTTTATTGGGCCGCTCATGTGTGTTTCACGTGAGGCGCTGGGACTTGGGCGCTGCCCAATCAGAACTAAGCACTTAGTCATTTTGATTGATTTTATAGTGTTTCTGCACTTTTACTCGGTGCTCACGTGTATTTCACGTGAGGCGCTGGGCCTTCTATTTTGAGCGCCCACTTGGGAAGCACGTGAGGCGCCGAGTGCTTTGTTTTGGGTGCTCATATAGAAAGCATGTGAGGCGCTAAGTCTTTTTCTTCGTTAATGTTTTTTAAAGAAGTTTTAACTTCCATTAATGGCATTTTGACCATTAATGATCTCTGTTTTGGAGATCCGAAACCGGTTTCATTGGAGAACTCGGTTGTTCTAATTTTTTTTGTAAGAACAAAATTCTTTATGTAGGATTAAACCCTGTTTGTTAAGAAATTAAATTCCTAGACAATGTGTTTTTATTTCTTTTTGATCTAGTTCTTTTTTTTAAACCTTGAGTTTGGAAAACAGAATCTCCCCGATGAGAATTAAATTTTCAACTTGCGGAGAGATTTGTTTTTCAAATCTTAGATCAAGGGAAGAACTAAATTCTTTTTATGGAGAGTTAAACCCTTGTTTTCTTTATGGTAAGCAAAAGAGATGAATTCTATCTCTATTTTCTTTACCTAGTGTTTTTTAAGCAGTTAGGATCTTTTTTATTCAGAAGAGAATTGAATTCTCGGTTTTGTTGGGGCAAAAAGCTTATGTGGTTCCTTCTCCTTTTTTTCTTTTGTTGAAGTCTCTTACTCTTTATATAAGAGAGTCAAATTTGTTGACTAGGTTGAGAAAATCTCTCATTTGAGAGATGCTAATTAATTTTACTTGGCGTCAAAGATTATTCGGGGGATTTTATCCACCGTTGGATCTTTAATCCAGTGAATTTCTGTTTTACAGAATATTTATTCTTATTTTTGACAATATTAGGGATATATTTTCCCATATACAGAATTTAATTATGTCAAACGGTAATTTTTAATCACTATTGGATTTTAATCCAAGGGTGCTCCGTTTAATAGAGCACAATATTTTTTTGTTTAGAAAGATTGAGGAAATATATTTCCAAAATAGAATTTAATTCTATCATTGGATTTTTGATCCAACCGAGAATATTTCTCACTTAGAAAGATTAGAAAGATATTTTCTCCTAGTAGAATTTAATTCTATCATTTGATGATTTATATTCACCATTGGATATTTGATCCAACGGCTCTGTTTAACAGAGAATATCCCAGATTTTAGGAAAATAATTTCCATGTAGAATTTAATTCTACCTGCTCTTAATTTGGATGCTGACGCTCACGTGTTATGCATATGGACGCCACTTAAGAATTAGATTCTTATATATAACATGCACTCTTATACTTTGTACATTGGCGTTCACGTAAACTTCACGTGTGGCGCCACTATATGATTTAATCTTATAAGAGGTCGGCGCTGGCGCTCACGTGAGGCGCTGCCTCATTGGATTTAACAGAGTTTAGCTCTTATTATTGTGTTTAATTAATAGAGGAACAACCGGACTTTCGGATCAAAGCGCCTTTGAGTTTGCCACAACAAATCGCTTAATCAAAATCATAATCCTTCATTAACTCAAGTCGTCTTCTTTGACTCATGTTCAACTCTTTTTGAGTAAAGCTGTACTTTAAACTCTTGTGATAAGTGTGTAGATAACACAACTCTCATCGTAAAGATAGTGTTCTCCAGATCTTCAAGGCAAATATAACCGCTGCCATCTTCAGATCATGCGTAGGATAGTTCTGCTTGTATGGTTTGAGTTGCCTTGACGCATATACTATAACTTTTCCATACTGTGTCAAAACACAACCTAGCCCTTTGCCGGATGCATCGCTGTAGATTACATATCCCTGAACCTTATGGAAGTGCGAGAATCGGTGCTGAGACCAAACAGTTCTTCATCTCCTCGAAGCTTTTCTCACATTCATCTGTCCAAACGAGCTTTGCATTCTTTTGCGTCAACTTGGTTAATGGAGCAACAATCCGAGCGAAACCCTCGAAAAATCTCTTATGGTAGCCAGCCAATCCTAAAAAGCTATGAATTTCAGTAGCATTCGCAAGTCTTCTCCACTTAACCACTGCTTTCACCTTCTTAGAATCTACAGAAACACTGTTCTTCAATATTATATTACCCAAAAATGCCATACTTTCAACTTTCAAGTCAAAATTCACATTTACTCAACTTAGTGTAAAGTTTCTTCTCCCTCAAGATTTGCAACACGATTCTCAAGTGGGCGCTGTGCTCATTACTTTTTGAATAAATAAGAATATCGCCAATAAAGACCACAACAAACCGATCTAAATAAGGCTTAAATATCCTATTCATGAGATCCATAAAAGTAGCAGGAGCATTTGTTAACCCAAAAGGTATAACCAAGAACTCGTGATCATATCTCGTTCGGAAAGCGGACTTAGGAATATTTTCAGCCTTAATCTTAAGCTGATGATAACCTGATCTCAAATTGATCTTCGAGAATATCTGAGCACCTTGTAACTGATTGAACAAATCATCTGTTCTTGGCAGCGGGTATTTGTTCTTAATGGTCACTTTATTGAGCTCTCGATAATCGATGCAAAGCCTCATGGATCCATCCTTTTTCTTCACAAATAAGACCGGAGCACCCCAAGGCGACGCACTTTGTCGATTGAAACCCTTGTTGAGTAGCTCCTGCAATCGGGTCTTCAGCACCTTAAACTCCGCAGGAGCCATCCTATAAGAGACTTTGGAGATCGGTATAGTATCAGGAGCCAAATCAATAGTGAAATCAACTTCTCGATCTGGTGATAATCTTGGAAGCTCTTCCGGGAACACCTCAGGAAATTCTCGAACTATGGGAATGTTCTCAAGTTTCATATACTCCTTTGCATCAACCACATAAGCTAAGTAGCTTTCACATCCTTTCTGCATAAGCTTATAGGCTTGCATAGCCGAAATTATATATGGAGAGATAACACCTTCTCCTACAAAACTGAACTCTGATTCTTCTGGGATATTAAATATGTCTTGCTTATTAAAGTAGTTCACAGATGCATGATAAGATGCCAACCAATCCATCATGAGGATTGTGTCGAAACTATGCATCTCCAAGAGAACCAGGCCAGAAAGCAAAATTCGATCGCCCACTAAGATCTCACATCCTCTATAAAGCTTATCGGTTATATGCCACCAGGGGTAGCTATAGATAATTCAGGTTTTAGGGGTTCAGATACAACAAACAATTTAGGTGCAAAATCAGGTGATACAAATGAGTGTGTAGATCCAAAATCAAACAATACAATAGCGGAAGAGGATGAGATAACAAGTGAATATGTAAGTATAACATAGATAGTTTTATTTTTATATGCAATTGAGTGTAACGACTAGGAATAAGGTTGACTAATGGAAAAATAAATAAAGAAGTTGCAATTGTACTAAAATGCACCTGCAACAACGGTATTGGATGCTTGAGCATCCCGCTGAGTCAGAGCATATACTCAACCCTAGGTTCTTTGCGGCCGGTTTTGTACTACAGTGTGAGATGTCACCGGATGATTATTCTTGCTTGGGCACTCTCCGGCATAATGGCCCTCACGACCACACTCAAAACACCTACTTGGAGTATGGTAAGATTGACCCTTATGGTTCCTTCCGAAGAAATGGCAAGATCAATCATGCTTCTGGACACGTGGCCTGCCTCCTTGCATTGCGCTCCTCTGTGTCGAAACCTGAGACTGTGCCTTCTGTTTGAATGCTGGCCTCTTAAGTGGCCTCCAACTAGTTCTCTGATTACTTGCAGCCTGCGGTCTTTTTCTTGGGTCTCAATTCCTTTGAGAAGTTTCTAATTTTCGCTCTACTCTTTTTGGGCTTTCCACATCTTTAAACGTCTTGGATAGAAACGGAGTGATCCTCTCTTGGAACCAGCGATACAACCCTCCTTCGATTTTATCAACCTTCATATTCTTTTCTTCAACGAGCTCGGGTGCGTACCTTGAGAGTTAATTAAACTTGGCTTCGAATTGTGCTACTGAACCATTTTGAACCAAATCTATGAACTCTCGCTTTTTCTCAATTTTCGCATATAACGGGAGAAATTCCTCCTAAAAACCTCTTGAAATCTTGCTTATGTAAATACATCTCCTTTTCTTACTGTCCGCCCAGCTAATTTCCACCAATGGCGAGCTTGTTCCTTCAATAGGAAAATGGCATAACATACTCGTTGTTCATTAGTGCGCTTCGCAGCTTTAAAGGGCATCTCGATCTCTTCAATCCAAGTATCGGTTGTAGCATGATCAGGGCCACCCTTAAATAATGGAGGACTCCACTTCTTGCATTTCGGAAAAGTGCAATCTTCTTTCCTTCCGGTCTGGATGTTGTGTTCTGTCACTACCTGAGACATCGCATCCAACACGAAAATGGCCTGAGGATGCTGTACACCGTCTTCCCTCCAACATCCTCTTCTTCATCCGGTACTTCATCGAGATCAAAAGGCATTACTGACCTTTCTATTACAATCTTCGGAAGAGGTTGGGCCTCATTGTCTTGAGCAATCATCGGGCCTCGTTCGTAGGCACTCCTGGTGAAGCATCCACAACTTCCTCGATGGGTGCTGCCTCCATCAGGTCCTGGTCCTCCCATATGACCCGCCGTTATCGGTGATCGAGGGCTCATACTCCGACTCCATCTCATCGTCAAAAGGTCCCACACCATCACTCTTCGTAAGACATTGGACATTACACCCAAATCATGGGTCACAGTTCCCCGGTAATGTTTACTCAAGTTCCATATCTTGAGCGATACTTACCCGTTGCCGCGGCACAAAGACGCCTGGCATAGGTACAAGTATTTCTCACAATGTCCGAGTCCTAACATTAGATATGGTTCAAGGTGTCAGGCTTTGATACCACTAAACTGTCACACCCCCAGACAAGGTAGGCCAGCAGATCGCAATTCCCTCCACCTAGAGAACTGCAAGACCTACCTCTCAAGTACTAGAACATAAAGGTCACGTCCTAAGAACTCATAATAATTAAATTTACTTATATATATCATCAAAATATAGTTTACACGTATATGATCAGGTCTAACATCTTAATGATGTCATCATCGTACAAAAATTCCCTTTCCTACATAAGTCAAGGTTCACAATATGATAAAGCACTAATTCTACAGTCAAAATGCACTAACATACTAATAGAGATACTAAGGAAGCCAAAAGTCCAAACGACCATTTATCGGTCCAAACAAGATCTTCAAGCAAATCTGGACCACTGCTTGTGATATATCAATCTGGAAAAAAATGTTTAAATACGTGGAATTTGCTACGCGCTCAGCAAGTGAATGAATCATATCTTAATACTCATGTCGATGCATTGATATAACAATAATAAAGAAAATATCGTTAACAAATCCAAAAAGGAAATGCAAGATCTATAATTTAAATATATACGACGAATGAAAAGAAACTTTAGCAATATTATAAGGTACATACACCCACTTACTCGCCAATGGGTGGGTTAACCTATCGCAGCCCGCCTACAACGGCAAAAGCGACATAAAACCCTCGGGGCCTATAGCAACAGCGTACAACGGTATATCCATGGGACGCTGGCACAGCTAAATCACCAATAACAATATAAACTACTTAAATTTCTAGTTATACACCTCTAATAGAACAATTATAGCATCCAGGGATGATTATACATAACCGATAGAATGATAAGCATAACGACACCAATATAATAGTCCATACGATAATTCGATCAACGATCACAATTATCCAATTCGCATAACATGCGACAATTTATAAAGAGCATATGATGTATAATAATCAACATGTAATAACATGAATGGATATTTGATTAGTATTCGGATATTACGGCGAATAAGGAATCAAATGAATGAATCATAAGTTTCAAAAAATGAATCATCTATTTACCGAACTCCGAAGTTTCTAACGCCGTCTTAAACTTTGTAGTATTTTTCGTCATCCTATTGAGATAGAAATGCGCGCATTGGTCAGGCGTGTATAGATTCTTCCTGCCTGGTGTAGGTTGGGTTTAATGATTATAGGAATCCAAATCTCCGGCAGCCGCGGACCAAGCTGCCGTTAATTATCCCTCGCTTTTGGAGTGAGAGAATCTTTGATTAAAGGACAAACATATCATGCGAACTCAATGTGCGGTATGTGATATGTGTGTATTTTTTAAAAGAAAAAACAATGCGAAAAGGTATGCTCATTTCATTTCATATTTTTTATTTTTATTTATGAATATTTACAGAAAAAACTTTAAAATAAGATTTCAATAAACAAATTATTTTATAATTAAATTTAAAAAAACAAGTGTGGAGGTGAAGCGCAAGTGCGCAGTGCATGTGAGCGCGGCGCGCTTGACGTGTGCCGCGCAGCGTGCGGGCGCACACGCTCGCGGTATGCGCGGTGCGGGCGTGCCCAGCATGCGCACAGCGTGAGGGCGCGCTCACATGTGCGGGGCAAGTGTGCAGCGAGCTAGCGCGTGATACGCGGGCTCGGGTTGCTTGATCGAGAGGGCTAACCCCTCGGATTTGGATTTGAACTCTTTTGATTTTTATTATAGAGTTAAACTCCCAAACATTTTATTTTGGAGTTAAACTCCTGAGAATTTTATTTTGGAGTTAGACCCCCAAAAGAATTTTAATGGAGTTAAACTTCCAAAAGAATTTTAAATGGAGTTAAACTTCCAAAGATTTCCTCCTTTCTCTTTTGAGAAGAAACCCAAATGAGTTTTCTTGAAACTTCAAGACTTGGATCTTGGGTGATGAAAAGAGATCCATTTTCTTCTCTTGATGGAGTGTGTGGAGGTGGATTTCCCTTCTCTCAAATTGGATTTTAAGGAGGAAGAAGAAGATAGCAAAAATCTTTTCTTTTTGGACTGGATGTGAGAGTTAAACTCTCTTTCAATTTGTTTATGGTGAAACTTTATTTAGTTTTGAGAAAAAGAGAACTATGCTTATGATTTAATTGGAAATGAAAAGAAAGAAGAACTTGAGAGAGAGAAGATGGAAGGCACAAATCCTAATATTTTTTTGAGGGGAATGAATTATGCTTCATTTCATCATAATGTTGTCTTATACATGCTTACAAGTTTACACATAGCTCTTTTGGTTTACAAAATGACATTTTGCTCATCCCATGCCCATGTGCTTATTTCTTTTTGCACATGAGTCGTGAGCTTTACAAAATTTGGCTTTTTACCCGTTTATTTTACATTTTGCACATTTATTTAAATATTACATTTATTTGTTTTACTCTCTTGGCATGAGCCAGTCTGGTCTTGGACCTACCTGCTTGGACTTGGGTTCAGGCGGGGGCCCGGCTTGGGTTCGGACGGGGGCCAGGCTTGGATTTGACAGTAGGGTCCATTTGCTTTGGTTTAGGCCTACTTGTCGGCGGTTTGATTTTGACTTTTGGACAATGGGGTGTTAACCCCAAAAAACTTCAAATTGATTTTCCTTGCAAATGATTTGAAGAGAATCAAGAAATTTGATAAGTGAACTTGTAAAGAGAAATGAGAAGGGTTGAGGTTTATATAGATAGTGTACAGAAAGGATGAGGTGGCACTTAAAGGGGTGAAGTAGGCATGTGAAACATACACCTTATTAATCATGCTATGAGTATGAGGCGTTAATTAAAAAGAAACCCTCACCAACTCAAACAAAGCTTGAGGTGTACTCTCTACCAACTAAAAATGGCATGACATGTAAATCTCTTAGCAACCTACACCAACTCAAAAGAGAATGAGGTGTAAATCTTATATCAAGTTGTTTATTCTTTATTTATGGTTGATTATATATATATATATCTCATGGGCACTACAGTCAGTGCTGTATCGCTAGATGCTGGTGAGAAATTCAAGATGATATAAACAGATTGGATGTGCTGGGTCAAAAACTGTCGATGTGAAATTTAACTGGTGGTTTTAGCCTTTTGAAGTCCTTTATCAGGAGACTTTGATGGTTATGCACTTGATTTGAGTTAATAAATTGATTAAACTGATATTTGGTTCTGCTTTGGAGTTGAATAAGGAATTTAATCTCTTTTGGCCGGAGTTGCATCTGGCAACAAGATGACAACTAATAATTCAATATGTGCAACTTGTTTGCCCTGGGTGGTGCATTCCATAGATTATCTATCACAACATCTTTGTGTGTTCAAGATGGCTTTGGTTTTCTGATACTCGGATATAACGTAGGATTGACTAAGAATCATTGTAATTTCAGGAAATTAGAGTAGTTCGATAGGAGTGAGTGGAGGTGGAGGATTCATGTGCTCGACCTGGTGTGATTCTCATGTTGGTTCATTTATCCTGCCCCATATGATTGGGTCAGTTGTTGTTGAGAATAGTTTGCATCCTGATTCAAGTTAATAAATTGATTAAACATGATATTTGGTTCTGCATTGGAGTTGAATGAGGAATTTAATCTCTATTAGTCGGAGTTGCATCTGGCAACAAGATGACAACTGATAATTCAGTATGTGCAACTTGTTTGCCCTGGATGGTGCATTCCATAGATTATCTATCATAACATCTTTGTGTGTTCAAGATGGCTTTGGTTTTCTAATACTCGGATATAGCGTAGGATTGAGTAAGAATCATTGTAATTTGATGGTTATGCAGCAGATCATCCTTCTTCCTTATAAAGATGATAGATTTGAAATTAAACAAAATGACAGCAGATTATGCTTATGAGTCCAATAGTTTTTTTGAATGAAAACTAAGCTATACAGTTTTGTATTGATGGATCTTCTTTGTTCTGCATGCAGTTCATCTTTTTTCTTAATTGTATGCTATCTAGTTTTCTTTTCAGTTTCTTGGTTCTAGCAGTTGATACACCCGACATAAGGGCATATATCTTTATCTTGAGTTATATGTCCTTTGTACCATGAGATTATAATGCTTACCTCTTCATTCCAGGAATCATCTTCTCGACAAAAAGGCATCCGAATACTAAGGACCTATTGGTAATTTTAATTGCTTTCCTCTTCTAGTTGTTAGTGTTATAGTTTTACCTGAATCCTTGTTGTTTACTTCTGTCAAATCATAAGAGCACAAATTTGGCCTTGCCTTGAAACACTTTTTTCTTGTCTTTTGAAGGGGTAGGGGTTGTGTCCAAGGGATTCAAAATTTCTAAATCGTAACCAATGCTTTGGAGCATATTCAATCCACACCACTGGACATGATCTACATACTTTGAAACCCTTGTATGACAGTTTTGTTCGAAATTGAGCATATGGCATTGTAGTCATGGGCACCTTGTGATTACGAGTCCTTCGTTTCAAAGTCACTCGATGGATAGAGGGGAAAACCTAGTGATAACTTGATTTTATGTTGTTAAAAGGGTACATATGTTTAGTTTGACTATCCGTCGGATTTGAGTGGGAAGGAATTGACTCCAAACAAGGCTCGCTCCCTCCTCTTCCACACTTGGCGCATGCTCATACCCTTGGGCGCAAATATAAAATAATAATGTCTATAAGAGAAATTAAAAATAGTATGCTCGAGAAGTTTCTACATCTGATCTAAATTTCTAATTTCTTGTCTACGCCTGATCTCATGATATTGATAGATCAGAATTATTCAGAGTGTGAATCTGTCATCTTACTGTCAGTGCAGCATATTAATTTCCATGGACATGATATGCCTAGCTTTAAATTTCCATGGAAATCTTCTACTAAAGTTTGCTTAACAACATTGATTCTATACTACATCATGACTACTTTCTGATATTATTTTCAGCCTGAAGATTTCTGGTTCAGCTCAAAAAAGAAGAAGGGTAGCATGATCTTTGCTTTACCAGGAGAGCCTGGCCTAACAGAGCTGGCTGGTGATTTCAAAATCCATTTTCATGATGGCCAAGGAGATTTCTATTGGTAAAGTTTAACCAAACTTATAATAGCTTTTCAGATGACATAATTACCTTGTTTTAATTTGCATTTTATTCATATTGTTGTTTTTGAAATAGTTCAACAAATGCCTTGAACTGAAACTCCTCTCTTGGAACTGGCTCTGTAAAGAGTATATATAGATACATATAGATATGTGTTAACTTAAAGTACAAAATCGACTTGATTATATGAAACTTACTATGTACTTGCCGGTGCCCTTATGTAATGCGGCTCATCCCTTGGCAGGAGTGTAGATGGCGGGATCTTTCTGTTTCTGCAATAAAATTAGGATTTATTTTAATAAGTAATTTACGATAAAGAAAACATATATTTTGAAGCGTCGAAGTACTCACGAGAAGGAACTATGCGCCGGCCTGCATGTGCTTCCCTTGGACCAGGACAACGCGGGATCATACCGTTGTTTCGGTTCTGCGTGTTGCAAACCGACTCCTCCTGGCAAATATAAAGAAGATTATATTATATTTCAGAATATGATTTCATGTTAAATTGTTATAATTTTAAAAATTAAATTTATACTCGAATATCGGCCTTCCATAGAATGAAATGACATATAATCCCTTCGTAATTTGAAGTTCACCTTTTACGAGTCCTTGTGGTTAATACTATTTTAGATGCATAAAATATTCCGTTGCCTTCTAACTTCCAATTGGCTCTTTGGAATTTTCTCTCATTGGATCTGTTATGAGATGCTCTGGTCATTACCATTCTAGGGGTATGAATTATACAGTTCTTCTCGAACTTTCAATTGGTTTCACACTCGCATTCAACCACACAATCTATAATAATTCCTCGTTTCCATATAAGTATTTAAGAAGCTAATCTGCATATTCACTATATACCCTCTGACTTCCTTTTTGTCTTCCACACAACCTTTGTAATATTCCAATATCATGAGATTTCTGCAGATTAAATAATTTGCTACAAAATTACCTCAAATGTAAGAAGAATAAAAGACCTTGTAAGTCACTTCCAGGGTGAAACTAAGCAAACACAGAATGAATGTTCTAGGAATTAGGATGCCTTGGTGGCCATTATCTAAGGCCTGATTTTGGTTTTGAATTGTGGCTCCTAGGAAGAGAGCGTTCTGTTTAAAGTTATTGGGCTTGTTTGAAATAGAGAAAGGGAAACAAACTTCACGGCCTCAAGAACTTTATGGTAATGAGGAGAGAATACCTATCTTTTTCTAAACCTATATCATCCGAAATCAGTAGCTACATAACAATTTCCAAATGCATCCATATTTATTTTGAATTGAGTTAGTGGTGGTTATCCTAGGATTAGAATAATTGATAGATGCAAGTGAAGAGCCAACCATTTTCCATATTTGAAATGTTAACGGCAATATCATAATTTCTTTATGAGGGATAAAAAGAAATAAAGATAACCTCCAAAAAGATTTGTTCTCATAGAATTAGATTTTACTTTCAAGATTATTTGATGGTTTATTCAGCTTTATAGACGAGTTTATATTTCAACAATATCTGATACGTAAATATTTACCTCTGGCTACTTCAGATATAAAGTATTGTTATTACCCTAATAATTAATTACCATTAGTTTTTATGTTTTCCCTCGTATAAATTTCACTATCTTGTTATGTCGAGCAAAGTTCCTTTGTCCTCGCAGTTGGTTGAATACAACAATGATGGAAAACCGCTTGACTTTAAGTGCTTCAGAGCTTGATGATTTTGACAAGGTAATAATAAATTGTTATTGTCTTGCTGACACATTATAGATTAACAAGCCATCTATTATAAGAGAGCATCACGACCAGTGTGTGCTTTATACTATATTTTATTGCCGGGAATTTTTAAATTAATAACTTCGCAATTAGGGAAACTTCTAAGCCAATGTTATTTTTCCTTTATTGAGCGCAATCAAAGCAACCTTTTTTCTTCAGTTTCAGCTTTCCTATTTATATAGGGTTGAATCATTCCTTCGACAATACTGGTTGAGGGTTGGGGAAAAGAAGTAGAGAATAGCAAATGTCAATATTTTCTGTATTTTTTTTTATATATAAAAACAATGTTAAAAATCTGTCAACAACAGCGAAAAATTTATTCTGAATTTTTGTGGTTGACTATCATATTTTTTCATAGCAAGCTTTGTCAAGGGGTGTTTCCTAATCAGAGAAAAAACTTCCATTTATGTTCATTTAGGTTTAGCTTGTTGCGGTGTTAACTATGATTCTAAGGCTCATCCTAAAAAGCATACTTAGTCTGTGTCCCCATACCATCTTAATTAGTTCTCACTTGTTTTATCCTCATTTCGGAATATCTCAAACTCCTTACCGATCCACCTATTTTTTTTATTCTGTGTATGCCACTCCTCTATCATAACGCACTTGTATTTGCATGCTCATTGTTTTAAGCATGCTTCCGTGTAGCATTCTTATTCATAACGCACTGTTAGTAGTATATTTATTATTAGTCTTAGAATCTTTATTTCTGCTAAATTCTTCGTCTTTTCGAAAACACCCTTATGCTATAGGTAGCTAACCTGGTTCCAACTCTTTACCCCTTGTCCCCTGTAACCATCCAGTTACACATTTTACACTACATTCAACAGGTGATGTGTACTATGATTTAAAAGATGAAAAAACAAACTGTAATAAAACCATGGTTTGAAATCTCAGTCGATCCCAATCCAGGATGGCTGATTACGATCCAAAAAACGACCGCTGTCCGTTACGGAGAGGAATAATGGGTTTACTGTTTGGTTGGTAGGGTAGTAGTAATGGGTTATTGGGCTATGGTTTATCTAGCGACATTAATTGCAGAAATTCTATATATATAAAAAAAAGATCATAGTTATTTTTACCAAGTATTAAAAACC
Source organism: Agapanthus africanus (assembly GCA_030015575.1). Classification (NCBI taxonomy): domain Eukaryota; kingdom Viridiplantae; phylum Streptophyta; class Magnoliopsida; order Asparagales; family Amaryllidaceae; genus Agapanthus; species Agapanthus africanus. The sequence goes on along the minus strand of JASDDO010000022.1, from coordinate 749,651,655 downwards.
ATTAGACATTATCAATTGCTAAAAATTCTGACAATTTTTTTAGTTGATCTAATTTTAAGAAAATCTCTTAGCTTTTTCACACTTTTTATTTAATCATTACTTTGTCACTTTATATCAGTACTCAAACAAGGGAAAGGTATTTCAGACAAAATCATAGCCTTGTTCCTACAGGGATAGTTAATCTCTACAGTAATATTTTCTCCATCGTTTTTCGTCTAATTAGCGTTAGATAAACTTTATGCTACAGAGGAAAATACCCGCTCCAGGGTTTGAAGTTGAGATTGTGATGGTAGATTATGATGGTTCCGATTCTAAAAGGCCTACAAGTGCCAATGATGAATCTAATGACGCACAAAGAGGCACAGCATCTTCTTCTGCTCACTCAACTACAGATGCACAAAGCCATGATAAGGATGATGTTTTCTCAGACAACGAATCAGAAGAGACTGTATCTTTGAAGAATAATTCCAAAGGCCCTGGTGCCACTGAAGGAGCTGAAACCAAAGCGTCAAAAGAAGAAACAGAAAGTATAGCTCATGGCATCAAACAAGTTTCCTTGAGGTCTGAGGATGTCACTATTGATCATAAATATGAAGATAATATAAAGAGCACCACTACTGTGAGTGAATTCATGCCAGTTGCAGCTGATGCTTCTGTCTTTTCCTTTGGTGATGAGGATGAGTACGAGAGTGACTAAATCATGGAATTAGAATTCATCGAAGATCAAGGTACAACGAGCCAAAAAATAAGAACAGAGCAATGTCATCGTTGAAGAAAAAAGAAGTATGCATATAATTCATTTAATCTTTTGGCATTTCTTGTGGTAATCAATTTGTAATTTTTGCCTGAGTTGTACTGATTTCAATTTCTGTAAACATTGTAACCCAAATGACCGTCTTTTGCTATGTGCAAATGTTGTGTAATGGCATCCTTGTTTCTGAAGTAGTCCAGTTCAGTTGTCTGTGTCATGTTTAATATCATGTTTTGACAGTTCATTATCCGTAGATAAACTTCTTTGAAATGTTTTGTTGAAGAAATTTATATTTGATTCACATGTTTCTGCTCCAAATTATATCTATAAGGGAAATTTCACCAAAACCATCATGTCCTGTAGCATATCTTCTTAAAATCATCTTGGCGAAATTTCCCAACACAGAGATCCTCTAAGCTTTCTTCGGTTAAACCCGATCCTCTCAGCGACCCCATCCCACTGCAGTTAATTTTTCAATTTTTTAAGTTATTTTACACCCGTCGCCTGACATTTTACTTTTTTAATTCCTAAAATACCCTTCTTCCACATTTTAACACCCTCTTGACTCCATAATTTCTAAAGTTTGATTGTTCGAGATCGACGAAGAAGATGCAATTATCGCTGCCCATTGCTCTATCACCGCCACCAAACCCCTCGAAGCTCAAGATCTGTAGCATCATTATCACCATCCTCTTTTCGCTGCTCACTCCGACATGGACCATCTCCCTCATGTGACGTCGTCTCTACGACATATTTGTCATTTCCAACGAGCTCTCCTCGCCGCCCACTCCGACATGGACACTCTCTCTAACATGCCGCTGTCTCAACGTGATTACATCCCGATTTAAACGGGTTATCACTTTTGTGATTTCATCCCAATTATGTTATCAATTAATCTTGCTTACTTTTCCTTCTGATCATGTAATTTCAACCCAATTCATGCAGGTTATCAAGGGTTTGTTGAATGATATTTGGAATGTGTTTGTATAAATGATTGAATACTAATGATGTTTGTTGTAATAAATTTTATGTTAATGAATGATGCTTGGAATGTGTTTGTATGAATACTTGAATGATGATGATGTTGTTTAGATTGTGTTTGCGTTAATGTCATTTTAGATGGTGTTTGGAATATAAATTATGTTTTGTAAGTGTGAATTGATGGCTATGGTAGCGGGGTCTACATAGACGGCGGCGGCGATGACGATCAGAAGCAAAAGATGATGAGAAGCACGTATCCATCATCAGAGGTGACAATCCCTTGAGCTCCGGCAATGGCGATGTGGTGCTCGACATCTATGAAAACTCGTGGTCTTACTTCAAGGGCAACGACATCTTGAATCAAGATCCCACCATTAGAGCTGAGGAGGCCACTGTCTAGATCTCTTACGTTGGCGACAAGGCAAGCGATCGATCCCTCCCTTTGATTTCAAATTTAGATTCTTTTTTGTGATGGTGTTACTTTAAATGGATATTGTGACATGTTTTTTTTTTATTGATTTAGGAGTTGGGTTCCTAATGCAAAATGAAGGAAATTATATTAAGATATGAGAATGGAATGCATTCGTATACTCGATACAATTTAGCTTAATCAATCTTCAATTTAAACGGTAAATGACACAAAAAATCTCTCCCACTTTCAAGCATTTATACAAATACATTTCAGACACCATTATCTCCAAAATTTATCTACATATTCTAAATATTTATACAAACACATTTCAAGTATTATTATCTTCAAAATTTATACAAATATATTCTAAACAATAAACTTCTAAAAAAATTCTCACTCATTCACTCTCAATCTCGTTCCCCCTTCTCTCAAGAATTTACACAAACACATTTTAAGCACCATTATCCCCATCCATTCCACACTTCTTCAACTCACTAGCTGTAGCGAACAATTCCAGGCAACTGCTCACATTACCGGCTTTGACGCTAGAACTCAACGAGAAATCAACAAGCGATGTATCGATCAAGTTCGAATTAGAGTTAAGGTCCATTCTTCTCTTGATCATTTCGTCGAACAGCTTGATGGCGTCTACATTGCGACAGGACCGAAGTAGTAGTGCGATGACGTGGTGGTAGGCGGCGAGGGAGAGATCGCCGGAGAGTGTCTTGAAGAGATCAAGTGCGGTGCTAGAGTTAGGGAGATGGTGGATCGAGAAGAGCGCGACGGAGAAGGTTTGGCCAACTCTAATCATTGCAAGAGAACAAAACTATTCTTTGATGAAGTACAACCCGAAATTTTTTCAAAAAATGAAGGTGAGAGAATCTCACAAAGAAATAGCTTGAATTTGGTTTCTTTCATTCAAAATGGGGTTCTGGACCTTTTGATGGAATCAACGCCAGGGTCGCAACACTTGCGGACCTAGCGGAAGCGTATAATCAAAATTTTGAAGCAATAGCAACCGATTCCAATTCAAGATCAAGCATTCACTTATAATTGCAACTACTAAAAAATTCTAGAGAGGGTTTGAGGGGGTTACAAATTTTGTAGCGATATCGACTAGTCATGTCCTGTATAACGCGATATCGACTCCCTATACCGGGAGGGACGAATCCTTTCGACCGCTCACTGCCTCCATGTGCTTTAGGACTACCTAACTAAAACCTGTTTATACGACTCAGTAGAGCCGTAGTAGGATAATAATAAAAGTATAGTCGGAACACACACAAGATATTATGGCGATCTTAGGTCAAGAGACCACCCTGTACTATCGTCACTAGAGAACTGCTATCTGACATTGACATAATACTATCTAGGAGTACTCGGCGAGTCCGCTCAGTGTATTTATTCTCCAATTAGCACATGTATACAATCTCGGTGTCGAACACCAATAGCTGTGGGACCAACCATCGCCCCGGTCAGGGTCAAGAAATGTATACACTAGTCTACTCTGGAGTACCGATACCCTGTCTCGATACTCCCACGACTAGGAGTATTTAAGGATGTGCTTATGGACTACCAGGCCCCATTAGTATGATCCTTATCATAATCCTGATAGTCAAGCAAAGATTCTATAGACTTTATCAGTATGCATTGGCGATACGTGATGGCGAGTAAAACGTATACACATGAAAAATAAAAATAAACCAGATAGCATACTATCATCTCAAGTAAGATTGTTTTATCCATATAGGCCCCCCTTCAATTATAATAATTGTCTTACTGCAATTACGATAATTGCCTTGGGGGCACCTATATTCAATAATCTCCTACTTACACTTAAGGCTAATTATTCCAGTATCACATACTCACACCTCATGTTGTATCACATACCCAACTTCTCCACTAACAGTTTCGCAAACCGTGTTTGAGAAACAGCCTCAGTGTGTGGATCCGCTACAATGTTTCTCATTTCTTTTCTCTTTATCTCAATCTCGAGGAGATCAATTATCTCTCGAATCAAGCGATGCCTGCCTTAGAATATGTCTGGATATCTGATGGGACCAAGTTCATAAATGAACTTATTTATCCAAACTGCTTTTTAGGCTGCATCCTTTGCCGAGTCATAATCAGCATCCATCGCCATGTCTACCACAGTATCCTTCTTGAAACCCTTTCCAATATACCGCTCCTCAATAAAGAGGGTAAACTTATAACCCGTGACATCCATGTCACCTTGAAATCCGGAACCGGTAACCGCCCCCATTTGGAGGCTGTCATTACCATACACCAAAAATATCCTCATATGTTCTTCACCGCCATCCTTTATTTCTTCATGATTGGACCGATATCTGCTTACTATACAACAAGTGTATAATCAACATCTGGTCTGGTACATGGCATCGTATTATTGACCTTACTGCCGAAGCATGTAGAATGTCATTCATGCGAATACTTCTCCTCATTAGTTTGGAAGACATCTCTTTAGAGAGGGTGGCTCCTTATGATGCGGGCATATTACCATACTAGGAATCGTCCATTCTAAACACCTTTAGAATGGTGTCAGAGTATCCGGATTAGGACAATTCCAAAATTCATCTAAATCTATCTCTATAGATCTAGTCCTCAGATCAATTGATATATTGCCCAAATCATATGTGGAGAAACTAATGTGACATCCATAGTTTAACCGAATCGTAATATAGGAACATCATTTTCTATCAGAAGTATGTTATCCACATACAATATGAGAAATACGACAATACTCCATACTTCTTTCTTACAAATACTAGGTTCATCTATAATTTGAATGAAGTCAAACACTTTGAGTGTCACATCAAAATAGATGATCTGTCTCCGCAATACCTGGTTTAGTCCTTAGATCGACTTAAGCAACTTGCTCACTTTTCCACTGCTCCCACTGACTATAAAAGCCCTCTGGCAGAGTCATCTACACGCCAACTTCTAAATCCCCATTTAAAAAGGCGTTATCGACTTCCACCTGCCAGATCTCGTAATCCCGAAAAGCAGTAATAGCAAGTGTTAAAAAGGACTTCAGCACAGACACTGTAGAAAAGGTTTTATCACAATCCACACTGGGTATTTGATGAAAACCTTATTTTACAAGTCCATCTTTATTAGGTAACTACCTTTCTATCTGCACTGATCTTCTTTTGAAAGATTTACTTGCTCCTAATGGGTTTTACCCCTCTAGGAGAATCCAAGAAAATCTATACTTTGTTGCAGTGCATGGAATCCAGCTTGGATAACTCGGCATCTAGCCATTAGTCGGAAATCACTACTCCCTATGGCCTGTTGATAACTGGTAATGTCATCATTACATGATACAAGCCTACTTGTCACCATTAACGACAAAACCATAATATCTCTCAGGTGGCGAAGATCACCTACTAAATCTGCGGAGTGGCTAAGGTTTGTCGGGGCAATTAAATTTTTATATTCTACTAAATTTTCAGTAACCGTTTGTGGTTCTGGAATCCGTTCCAGTTCTACCATACTCCCATTAATTTCTTTTGTAAGAAATTTATTTTCTAAAAAGGTAGCGTGTCGAGAACAAAATAACTTTTGATCCCGAAAATGGTAGAAGTTAATCCCTTGCTAATGCTTGGGATAACCCACAAACTGCTCATTACTGAAACATGCCTAGAATTTGTCCGGATTTTGCTTCGGCATAGGCCGGACAGCACCATATCTTAACAAGTTTAAGATATGGTCTCCATTCTATATCATATATAGAATTTTAGGCACAATTGTAGATGGAACCTTGTTCAATTAGTACACAGCTGTTTCCAGTGCATACCCCCAAATGAAAAGGATAAATACGGAATACCGAGCATAAGTATTCATCTCCTCAATCACATCAAGGAATCATGATACTTCCAACTTCTCCTGTTCTCAATTCCATCCTTATACCGTATGAACTTCTCGATAGCTTTCCATTTTGCGTTTCAACAAGAACGTGCGTCCAGAACTAGAGTACTCATAGGTAAATTGAATGAAGTATTAGTACCCACCTCTTGTCCATAAAGATATCAGACCACATACATCACAATATATAAGTATTAAGAGTTCACTAACTCTTACTCTGCGTGTTGTAAGTTGAAAACTGTATTTTGGTTAAGAATATTTATATCGTTATCCTATGCACCTTATCCAATTAACATTTGATGTAGGTAAATGTCCATGACATAAATTTCAAAATTCGAATATCCATTTTTTTTATCAAATAAAGAGATGTATATTCATTCTAAAAGTAAAGTTGGTGGATAATAACAGTTATTCAAAACCAAAAAATTTACCGATAGGCAAAACTAGGTGATTTTCTTTAATTGCAGCATTTGCTCCGATTTCAGATTTTGAGGATCAAATCATCCTATTCCCAATACTCTGCTCCTTTTCAGCATCTGTAACAATTTACAGATATGAGATCTTGATCCGGTATCGCATACCCATGAAACATGATTAATTGAGAAACCGTTTCAATTATAAACACAACAGAGGATGAAACATCAACACGATTCAAGGGGATAGCCAGGTATTCCTAATAATATCTCTTCCAATACCCATACTCATGACTGTAGTTGCAATTTCTTTTTCCTTCAACTGCAACCCCTAATGATGTTTCTTCGTCTTACCTTTTGTACGCCGAACTTAGGCTAGTGGGTTTTCTTCTTTCCCTTCCTTTCGGCTTCAGCCTCAGGATTGAGACTATCCAACGAGCGTAAATGGTGTATTCACCTTATTTAAGGAGCTCTCAACTTGATATAAAGTGGAGAGAAGAGACAAATGAATTATATCATATACAATCCACTTCCTCCAGAACCAGTGGCCATCCTTAGTCTGAAACAAATTTTTCGAGTTCGTATCTAACTATATGAGATGACTTTCCATGCAATATGGATCTCTGTATCGGATACAGAGGGTTCAGGAGTAAGCAAAGGGAAAGTAGGATGGGAAAAGACATATGCGATTTCATCGCGAATTAGGGCATTCAGAAATCAAAGATTGTAAAAAGGTTTGGTTAATTTGGTTTTACGAGTTTTAGTTTAAGATCAGTCATGGTCGATGCCAGAGAGAGAAAAGAAACACTTAGCGTACGCTCTTGCAAGATTAGATTGGTTTATTAATTTATCTAATCAGGATGTCTCCCACTGTTTTGTTGAATCCTCCTTCAAACCCTAAAAGAAGAACTAGCCGGGATCATGTACACCCATAAGTTCACTAACTGGTCGGCCAGGCCAGTGTAAGTATTTTGAGGGAGGTCCTTCGTGCTCTCGCACGAACCCAATTTAATAATTTCGTTTCCTTAGAGCTGTAACCTCGTAAATACCTTTTTTAGACACCATTAGCTAATTGTGAAGTGAAAATCTCTCGAGAGTAACAATTACTCACAGTGAGAATCGGGATCCAAACTATCACATAGAATAGTATGCAATCACATTTCAAGTTTCAACTCTTGAAACTCTCGATATGGTTTTTACCCCTAACGACTTATGAGCTTAACAAGGTCAACGAATCATAAGTCGCTACTCAAGTTCAACCCGTTATTTCGTGATTAATTTAGACCCCATCCGCACGACACTTAATAAGGTCAACAAAGTCATACGACTGTCCTAATTAATTGCATCAACATGCAGACAGGAAGATATCACTTAGCTACCATATACTACGTCTTGACAAAGTCAACAAACGCAACACGAATACTAAGTACTCTACTTCCTGAAATGACAGAGGGCTACGAATGATTTTGAAGAAAACCTTTAACGTAATGAACTTGATATCATTGAAGGAACCAAATGGTTTTGAAAGTTTATAGTGACAAACTTTTGCTCAAGAGTTGAATTTCCCATGAGGGGTCAAGGTTCTTTCCTCATCGAATGAGATGCATGATATTCTTGATTGAATACCTCTATGCAAAGCAAAAGAATATGGCCATAGTTTCTTTTGGAAAATCGGTTCCTAAAACGTATTTTAGGTTTGTTTTCTTTGCATTAATCAAATTAACGCAATCCCATCATTTAGATAATAACAATTATTATCAAGCAACTCATCACACCATAAAAAAAAATGATATGGACAACGAAAATAGAATGCTTTTATATGCCATTTGCATTCGTCATGAGGTATCGGGTCTTCACTGTAAAGTTACTTAACTTACGGCAGGGCGAACGCAGGACTAGCGCGGATGCAAAACATATAGAAGCACGCGCGCACACACATACACACAAATATCACTATATAAATTTACATAATCATAGGCAAGTAATCATCATTAAAGGCATGCGAGAAACATTACAGAATAAATTGAATAGTTCGGATATCTTAAGAATCCCGCGTTTCGTTTGAGTCGCAAATAAAATGCGACATTTCATGGCCACACGAATAGCTCGTGCATAACCAAGCGAACACCCCTATAAGCGTGGCGAGCCACCCGCCAATCCAAGAACGAGACGGCTAGTTCTCAACTCCTTGAGATAATCACCTTCCGCATTCTAGAATTCGGCGGCTCAAGCACTCCTCCGCGGGGCCTTCAAACAAATATAATTCATCAAACGGAAACAACGGTCTCAACCCGACCATGTCCCGATAAATAATAATACATTAGGCTTTACAATATTACATGAATTGAAATACAACTTGCATTACAAACATTCACATGCGGGCTATTCGTTTCGCGACAATCCGAACCATACCAAACACACCAACATCATGTTCAACTAATGTGTAACCCCGTCGAATTGATCACACATCAATTCGTCGACGTTTAGCAACACATATCAACATATGCAAAGATAAAATAATGCAATAACTTTCAAAACTAATTTTTCCCTATGTACTAAACCTTCCAGATTTTACAATATAACACCTGTGAACATTTGGCACCAAAATGTATCTTAGTTTTAAACATTACAAGTCCCTATCCAAAACCCGAAGCAAAAATCCAAAGTAGGGGTGTTTGGGGCGGTCAACAAAAGGGTTTGGGCAGCCACACAATGGAGATAGGGTCTCAGGTATTAGGGTTGTTCAAAACATGATCACAGAAGCTCAAAATAATGAACCAAAATTTCTTTAGAGACTTAAAATTTTAACAGACTTGTAAAGTGAACAGCTTGGGAAAAATGAGTTTAGAAACTATTGAATCTCAATGCAATTATCTAGTTAATGATTGGCTCTGATACCAGTGATGGAATCGGCGCTAGGGTCGCGATACTTGCAGATCCAGCGGAAGTGTATAATCAAAGTTTTGAAACAACAATAACCGATTCCAACTTAAGATCAAGCATTTACTCGTAATTGCAAATACTAGAAAAATCTAGAGAGGGTTTGAGGGGGGCTACAACCATTGTAGTATGTTCGATCGCCTATCGGAAGACCCAAACTAGACCTATGAGCTTCCGGTCGAACGTGGTAGCCGACTGTCTCGCCGTAGATGATCTGCGGTGAAATGACCCCGCCTAAAACTCCAACTCCATTTGCAAGTGGAATAACTAGCTCTTTAGACTTGCTAGGTCAAAGAGGTAGAGATAGAGGTGATGTGGTGGAAAGTCACTCTCTCTTTCCATTTCTAATTTTCCAACCACAAAATTCATGAGATGAAGATGAAGAGGAGGAAGAAGAGTCATTTCTTTTTCTAAAATGCCTTAGAAAATAATTATGAAGAGAGTGTAGAATATCTACCCCTCTCTCATTCACTTTCTCTTTCATGTGTTGTCATCCAAATGAAAGGGTTAACCCCACCTCTTCACATCAACCATATTTGTCATCATATGACAAATGAAAACATATGCCAAAATACACACACACACACACACAATAAGTGAGTGAATGAGAATATATGTATCATATATATATATATATATATTATAATTTATGTATCAAATACACAATAGAGTGAGAGAGAATATGTATCACATACACTATACTAGAAAGTATATCACATATACGGTTATTAAGTCAATACTTGACTTACTATTCCGGCTATTAATAAACCGGCTAGTATATCAACCGTTTGATTAAATCACGCGTATCACATACTCGTATTTAATCGAACAACCGCACGTATCTCCATATGCACGCCACATCATCATTTCATCTAGACAGGCACTTTCGTTGCAGAACTCTAAAGACCTGTTAATACGCTGGTAGTAGGTTAAACAAGATCATATCCGATTGAATCTGAAACATTTTCAGATTCAATCTCCTCAAGGGTTAACCCACATGATCATTAGTGGTACTAGCTACACGTAATGACTACCTACGTATGATCAAGATAAAAGCAGGTCGACAAGCAAACTCATCCGAACCCGACGAAAGCTATAAGCGATGAATACCATACAGTCCGGTCTCTTCGTCAAACAGTATCGCATAGCAGGTCTGGAGGTGGAAACCGTTAGACCCCCAATAACCCAATAAGTCATGCAGACATCGAACTTATATCAGATACAACTGATAATACTTATCAGTTTATCTCAATGCCGCGGGCACAGGCTTTTAGTTATAGTCATGTCATGCACGGCGCGATATTGACTCACTATACTGGGATAAACAAATCACTTCGACCACCCACTGCCTCCATATGCTTCGGGACTATTGTTCCCCTCCGAAAGGCGGCGCACAAGACTGCGATGTCCTGACGCTGAGATTCGGGGCAGATGCTATTTGGTTTTATCCGTCTACCTCTCCGAAGATGCCAAGTTGATTTATGGCATCTTGTATCGGAGGTTTAGACGGATGCGGCCGATGTAGCAGACTTCGTCAGATTCACCCTCGCTTGAGGGGTTTTTGATTGTGGGGACGCTCTTCCCTGCAGGCGCAAGCCCCTGCAGTTAATTACGCTACCGCGTCGCGGTAACAACTTTCTCCTTCTCCAGAATTTCACTTCGTGTCGTGGGTGTTTGTTTTGTTCATGGTTGCCCGTGGATTGTATACGGAAACTGAGTAATGCCGTCGCCCGTAGGACGTGGATTAGTCCAAATCCGTATTTACTTAGATTTGGGTTTGGTGTTTTTAGTTTAAGGATGCATTAGTCGCGTTGCGGTTAAGATCAACTTAAACGTTCGTTAAGGATACGATAGTCCTGTTTGAGACTAAGATCAACTTAACGTGATCGTTTAGATCCGACAAAAGAGCGTTTGGGCTCTATTGTTCTAGTTTAGGAGATTCATAGTCCAATTTGGGACTAAAGTCTGTTTGGAGGATACGTTAGCCATTTTTGAGGCTAAGATCGACTCAAACGTTTATTAAGGATACGTTAGTCCAGTTTGAGACTAAGATCAACTTAACGGGACCGTTTAGATCCGACAAAAGAGCATTTGGGCTCTATTGTGCTAGTTTAGGGAATTGGTGGTCCATATTCCAGTTTAGGGACGTGGTGGTCCGATATTAGTTTAGGGACGTTTCGGTCCGATATTAGTTTAGGGACGTTTCGGTCCACGAGTTTAAGGACCCCGCAGTCCATATTCATGTGTGCTCGTTGGGACCCGTCACCTCTCTGACGTCGTTGAAGGATTACAACGATAGGTGTCAGAGGAGTTCGGAGATGTACCCTCGAACCGGATGTAAATTCATTTAGGGAGCAGCCATGCTCATTCAATTTAATTTGAGGACTTATGGCCATGACTGGGCAAAGTCCAGTTGAATTTTCAACATTTTTATTTGTCTTTGGCCAATTAGGCCTGAGTTAGGGCTTTGCCCCTTTTTAAATAATGCACTGCATTATTTTTGTTTTGTTTGGGCTCTGCCCTTTTTATTGCACTGCAATTTAATTAGGCCTACTAGGTCTTTTTGGTTTGGGCCTGACCCTTTAGGAAATGCATTGCATTTGTCAAGCGCTTTGCGCCAATCAGAGAGCGCAACAGTGCAGATTTATAAGTGCAAAACACTATTAATTTGAGAATCTTTTAGATTCAAGAACCAATGGTTCATAAAAGAAGTGCAAAGCACTATTTGATTTCTTGATCTAATTTAGATCAAAGAAAAACAAGTTTTTCTTTTTATTTCAAGAACCAAAGGTTCATAAAAGTGCAAAGCACTATTTTTTTTATTTCTGTTTTTCTTGTTTTAGAGAACCAGTGGTTCATAAGAAGTGCAAAGCACTAAGAATCTTTTTAGATTCGCAGCAGAAGTGCAAAGCACTTTTTGATCCCTTGATCTAAACAAGTTTTTCCTTGTTTCAGAGAACCAAAGGTTCATAACAAGTGCAAGGCACTATTTTTATTTTATTTATTTATTTATTTATTGAAGATCAATGATCTTGTTCATAAGAGAAATTTCTCTTCTTTCAAAGGTTTTTACCTTTTTTTTATATTCTTGAGGAGTTCTTCAGAGTCCTCTTTCTCCTTTTTTTAGCAAGATGTTCTTTTCTTTTGAAATGAGGTTTAGGGTCCTTTTTATAGTGCCCATAAATTAGTTAAAGTTTGTTAAAGAGACCATTCTCTGAGTGATTTGGGGAATTTTCCCCACCGTTGGATCTTTAATCCGAAGGGCTCTGTTTTATAGAAGAAATCTTCTTGTTTTAACAAAAACAGAAAAGATTTCCTTAAATCTTCATTCTGTTTTTGCGCAACTCCCCAGCGTGTGACACGTGTCGTGCAGCGCTTGCGCAACTGCGCAGACACGTGTCGCGCAACAATTTTCTTTTATCTTTTAATTTTTTTATTTTTATTTATTTTTATTTTTTTATTTTTTTTACTGCGCAGTTGCGCAGCGCGCAGCGCACTGCGCGGTTGCGCACTGCGCAGTTGCTTTGCGCATTTTTTTTTGAAATTTGCTCTGATGGAGTACGCTACCTTGGGCGTTGCGCTCCTTGCGCTACTGTGTCTGATTTTGACATGTGGCGCTCTGCGTGCAGCGCAGGGGATCCGAAGCGTTTTTTCATTTATTTTAACTTTTATTTTCACTTTAATTTTCAAGACAGTGCTTTGCTCTGATTGGAGAAAAACAGAAACATTGCTTCTTTTCCCACCTTGGAATTTGAACAGAGCTTTGCTCTGATTGGGGTAAACAGATGCCCCCCCACCGTCGCGCTTACGTGGCCTCCTAACGTGAGCGCAGCGGTGGCAGACTCCGAACCGTCGCGCCATCCCTTGGAAACTGAAAGGGCACTTGATGCCTATAAATAGGACCTTTGGTCTCTTAGATGATTCTCATCTCTAAAATTTTACTTTCAGAACTCAGAGCCCTGCTCTTTATTTTCAAGAACTTTAAGAGTTACAATCTTAAAACTTTTAGGTGAAAATTTTAATTTGGATTGAATTAAATTAAATTAATTTTCATCGATAGAGCCTCGCTCTCAATAGATCCCTGATCTAAAGGAAACCTATTTAGGGTTTCACTTAGCAGAGCTTTACTCTACAGGTCTTAAAGGGATCTAAAGAGAACTAAAGGGGACCCTACTAGGGTTCCATAGAGCTCTGCTCTCTGAAAGATTTTCCTTGGATTTTCTTAATTTATTAATGGAGCTTTGCTCCTCTTAAGTTATATAGAAGAACTCTTAAGAATTCTTCATGGATCTTGGAACTTAAAGATGACATTTTATTCCTCAGTGCATTATATCGTTTTGCTTAATCAGTCTTCCTGATAATTCTGTTGATCCTATTTCACAGGAACAATGAACGCCCACATGTATACTCTTAACGAGATCATCTCTCATGAGGACATCCGCCGACTTGGCCGCTCTCAAAATCAGGAGTTCACAAATGAGGAGTGTGCTGAAATAATGAGTCGCTTCGACGCATACAAGGGTCCACTGCTTCTCCGACGTTTCTCTCTTCTTAAACTTATCGTGGGAGCTATCTGGGAAGCGCTTCCCCTATTCTGTTCCGGCGTGCCGCTTAGAGAGTTGGATGCTGCCGAGGACAAGGTGCACTCTATGTACCTATTGAACTTTATCTCGAAGAGACGGCGAGACAGTCTTATCGACCTCTTGCACAAGGTCTTTCAACAGTCTGCCATACTCGCTGCTTATCGGAGGGTGGAAGACACCGGAAGGGACCCTGACGCTTGTGCTCGCGAAAGGAAGCACACTAGGATGGTCCACGAGGCTTGGAAAGTCATAGATAGGGTCGCTTTTGAATTCCTCAATCCATGCCCTGGATCTGAGGTTATTCCATTGTAACTTTCATTTATTGTTTTTATGACTGTAAGAACTTCGAGCAATATTAATGGAATTTTTTTTACCCCAGCTTGTCTTTATTATATATTTTTTGTCCTGAGTCTTTTTGCCCATGCATGAATGAATGTGTTTTGAACGCTTGATCAAATGTAAATTGGATGCTTTTTCTGTTGCTTTTCTTCTTTCTCAGCATGTCGTCACAATTAGCAGGTAATAGAGTAAGCTTCTTGATTTCTTCACGAGATAGCGAGGGCTTAGGCCGCAGGTTCAGATCTGCTGCCTAAGACTTTTCAACTCTATGAGCCGTGAGGGTCTCATAGAGACTTTTCTCCCTACGGATCGAGAGGATCTCGTAGGCGGGTTTTTCTCCTTAGGAATCGTGAAGATTCCTAAGTGTGGTTTTATCTTGTAAGTCGTAAGGATCCTACAAGAGAATTTTTCCCTCTTACGAGTCGAGAGGACTTGTAAGCGGTTGTTTCCCTCCTTGTCGAAGTTCGACGTTGGAGAGTGAGACCCGTGGATGGTATGCAAGAGACCGTTTTGGGCCAACTTACGGGGTCCCAATGCTTAGGAAACAGGCTTCTTTTATGCCTACTGCCTAAGGCTTTATCTCACGAGTCGAGCCGCCTCGACAATTTTTCACAAGTCGAGACGAATCGAACGTTTCTCGCAAGAACATCTTAACGTCGCATTTAACCTCTGCTCTTTATGACAGAAGCCCGTTAAGGTTGGTGGTACTTAGGGTTTTGGCCATCGTACCGTCGCATAAGCTGATATAGTCTTCGATAGGCAATCGTGCTGTTTGAGTAGCCCTGCGACTGCCGTGTCTCTGATCCCTTCGGGGGCTAGACAAGACGTTTTCAAGCAATCCTCCTTGGCAGTTTGACCGTCGGAAGAGCAAGCGTTAGGAATTTTCCATGTCGCTTTTTACTTGAGGTTAGGCTTATTTTGGTGAGCCCCGATGAGTCATAACCACTCCGCGCTGGTGTGGGGATGATCTCCGATAGTCATTCGTGCTTTATATGAGTTGCCGTCTAGACCCTGAAGCTAGGAATTTGGCCTTTGCTTCGTTCGCTGGCATTGCATCTGCTGTATTGAGACGAATGTTGCGGTGGGAACTAGGGATTTTGCCGTGGCTCCGTTTGTTTGATGAAGTTGCGTCTGCTGTGTCGAGACGAACGTTGGGGTGACATCTCGTCTGCTATATCGAGACGGACGTCGAGGTGGTGACCATTCTGTGCTGGTGCGAGATGGTCTACGATTGTCTTTCCGGTTTTATATGAGTTACCGTCAAGACGTTGAAGCTAAGAATGTGGCCTTCGCTTCGTTTGCTTTGGTGTGTCCAAATCCTGTTGGAGGAAGAATGCTGGGGTTGACATTTCGTCTGCTGTATCGAGACGAACGTCAAGGCGGTGACCACTCTGTGCTGGTGCGAGATGATCTCCGATTGTATTTCCGGTTTTATGTGAGTTACCGTAAAGACGTTGAAGCTAGGAATGTGGCCTTCGCTTCGTTTGCTTTGTCACGTCCGAATCCCTGTTGGAGGAAGAATGCTAGGGTTGACATTTCGTCTGCTGTATCGAGACGAACGTCGAGGAGGTGACCACTTCATGTGAGATGATCTCCGGTGGTCTTTCAGGCTTTATATGACTTGCCGTTAAGACCCTGAAGCTAGGAATTTGGCCTTCGCTTCGTTTGCTTTGGCGCGTCCGAATCCTGTTGGGGGAAGAACGCTGGGGTGACATTTCATCTGCTGTATCGAGACGATCGTCGAGGTGGTGACCACTCCGTGCTGGTGTGAGATGATCTCCGATTGTCTTTCAGGCTTTATATGACTTGCCGTCAAGACGTATGAAGCTAGGAATTTGGCCTTCGCTTCGTTTGTTTCGACCATGGGGTCTCTTGTTGACGTTGCTTCTACATCCTGCTGGACTGCGAAGGAACGCCGTTGTTGACATTGCGTCTGCTGTGTCGAGACGAATGCTGAGGTGGAGCTAGGATTTTGCCGTCACTCCGCTTGTTTCGACCATGGGGTCTCTTGTTGACGTTGCTTCTACATCCTGCTGGACTGCGAAGGAATGCCGTTGTTGACATTGCGTCTGCTGTATCGAGACGAATGCTGAGGTGAAGCTGGGATTTTGCCGTCGCTCCGCTTTACTGACCATGGGGGCTTTCGTTGACGTTGCATCTGCATCCCGCTGGACTGCGGAGGAACGTCATTGCTGACATTGCGTCTACTGTATCGAGACGAATGCTGAGATGGAGTTGGGATTTTGCCATCGCTCCGCTTGATGGTGTAACATCTGTGTCCTGTTGGAATGAGGAGGCACACCGTTGTTGGTCTCCAGGCTGTAGATGTGGTCATTGAGATTTGGAACTAGGGACTTTGTCATGGTTCCGTTTCGTTGCGACTCTGGGGTCGGTTGTTGACGTCACGTCTGCATCTGGTTGGAGTGAGGAGAAACGCCGTTGGTGATCTCTAAGTTGTCGATATTGACGTCGAGACCCTGAAGCTAGGGACTTTCCTTTGCTCCGTTTGTTGACATCGTGTCTGCAATATGGCGACAAATGTCGAGGTTGTCTCTAGGTTATCTATGAACCGTCGAGATTTGGCTTCGCTTTCTGGTGGAGCCTGTTGGGAAGGTATTGTTCCCTTTTTATCTGTGCCCCTGGATTGTATACAGGGATCGATGTGATTTCACTCGTAGAGCAAAAAGTTTCATTCTTTCATTTCTTTTATTCTTTCCGCGATGCTCTATCATTTCAGCTTTTTATATCGCGAAAATCGCGATTGCCCAATCATTTCGGCTATTTTTCGTGGTGCCCAATCATTTCGGCTATTTTTCTTTTTACTCGCTGCTTTTTATTGCTAGTTGCCCAACCATTTCGGCTATTTTGCATGCATACATTTTTACTTGCTGATTTTGTTTGCAAGTTGCCCCATCATTTCGGCTATTTCGTATGCATTTTTTTTTTTGGGGCTCGCTGATTTTTATTTTTTTCTTTTTTTTTTGCGAGTAGGGGATTTGGGATCTGATACCAATCTTGGCATCAGCATCGCTGCGACTGGAATATTACCAGGAGCGAATCATCATTTGCCGTGAAAGGACTTGAAATTTGATACCGGTTTAGACATCAGCATCGCTGCAACTGGGATATTACCAGGAGCAAATCATCATTTGCCTTGGAAGGACTCGGAATTTGATACCGTTTTAGGCATCAGCATCGCTACAACTGGGATATTGCCAGGAGCGAATCATTATTTGCCTCTGTTGATGCCGAACAAAAGTGGCTTAGTAAACAGGGTTAAGGGTCCTGTCGGCTAAGGCTTTTGACTTCATGAGCCGTAAGGGTTTCACAAAGGTATTTCTCCCTACAAGTCGTGAGGATCTTGTAGGTGTGCTTTCTCCTTGGGAATCGTGAGGATTCCTAAGTGCATGTTCTCTTGTAAGTCGTAAGGATCTTACAAAAAGGTTTTCTCTTTATAAGTCGAGAGGACTTACAAGTGTTGTTTGCTGTACAAGCATATCCCTAGTCACGGATGGGACTTTGTTAGGAAAATATTTATTCATGCCCGTGGATTGTATACAAGGGTCAATATGAGCCGCTTGTAGGGCAATATCGAAGGTTGTGGGGGCTGCTTAAGAACAGGTTAAGGTTTCTGTAACTTAAGACTTTCAAATCTTATGAGCCGTAAGGGTCCCACAAGAGAGTTCTCCTTACGAGTCGTGAGGATCTCGCAAGTGTATTTTCTCCTTAGGAATCGTGGGGGATCCCTAAGTGTGTTGTTCCTTTGTGAGTCGTAAGGATCTCACGCAGGTGGTTTCTCCTTACAGGGTCGAGAGGACCCTATAAGTGTTTCTTAACGAGGTTGTGCCCTTTCGGGTTTTCACAAACACTCGCCGGTAGTCCTGCTGTTTTTACTCACGGAGCCCTTTCAGGTTTTCATCCGTGCCCATTTTGGTTATGGACTTACCCTTTTTTTATTCTTTTTATTCCTTTTATTTTTTTTTTCTTTCTCTTTTTTTTACGAGGTCGCGCCCTTTCGGGTTTTCACGAACACTCGCCGGTAGCCCTGCTGTTTTTACTCACGGAGCCCTTTCGGGTTTTCATCCGTGCCCTCTTTGCTTATGGACATACCGTTTTTTTATTATTATTTATTATTTATTTTTTTTATATATATTTTTTATCTCGTTAGCCTAAGGATGCTGCGGTAGTAGTTTAAAGACGTTTCGGTCATTTGCAAGTTTTAGGACATTGCGGTCCATCATTAATTTAAGAACATCTCGGTCCGCCGTCGCCGTATTTGAGGCGAATATCTAGTTTATTGACTTTTCGGTCTGTGAGTCCTTCTCCATGAATGAACATGATGCCCCCGGCGTATCCATCTTCTTCGGAGCGTGCGGTTGTGGCGGACTCACCTTCCAGTTCTCAGACAGCGCAAACTTGCCCTGTTGGTATTGGTCTTCGACCCAGTTTTTGAAGACGTAGCAGTCCTCGATCAGGTGACCTACTGTTTGGTGGTAAGGGAAATAATTAGGATTATTAACATCGCCTAGCCGCAACGGACGTTTTGGACCCGGCAGATTGATGAGTCTGTCGCACACTGCCAGCTCGAACAGTCCCCTTGTTTTATCTTGCGGAAACGAGTAAGGACGTTTCAACTTTTCCTGGAGGGGTTGCCGCTTGTTGCTTTGGCAAGCAACCGGTCTAGGGTCACCTGATTGTTGTTGAGCGCTGGCGACGAGGGCCTTTTTTCCTTTTCTTTTATCCTTTTTGTTCGCTCCGTTGTTTGCGGGGCCGGGATTTTTTCCAAGTAGCATGCGATTGCATGGCTGAACGTTCTCGCAGGTTCTCAATTCCTTTATTTTTGAAATAGATTCCCCGAGGGAAGAGTTGGGGATAGCTTCTTCATCAGAGTTACTTCCAAAGGTGATAATTTGCGATGCCTTAGAGTCGGCTATATGGCAATCGTCGGCGACTCTTTTGCACTCATATATCGCATTTTTCCGATGGCCACAAGCTTCACACTTTGTCCCGTCGAAGTGTTGCTTTTGAGCGACATACCCTTGCCACCAACAGTTAAAGGATTTGCAGTCTTCGGTAGGATGTATGATCTTCTGATGATATAAACAGAAGTTAGGGTGCATCTCTACCTCAGCGAGAGTATTTTCTTCAGAGGGCGGTAGCTTCATTCCTACTGACATAGCTTTGGCGAACCTTTTCCTCGTCTTGAATTTGTTTTTATCCGCGGTGGATGGCTTTTGATTTGACGGGAATGCCTTGGCTTTTTCCAGTATGGTCATTTCACGCTCTTGATTGGCTTTTGCTTTCAAACGAATTTCGTTTAGGAAAACATCGATCAACTCGTCTGATGGCTGTAGAATCTCCGGCTCAGGGTTCGCCATTGATTTCTCAGCGCAAGGAGCCTCCTCATCATCCGTCGGTGAATGAGAAATCACATGACAAGTCTCTACGTAGTCTTCGGATTCATCCGATAGGTTTTCTCCATCGTTTTCATCCTCGACGAAAGAACAAGTTGCCCCCGGCGTGTCCGTTTTCTTTGGAGAGTGTGGCTGTGGTGGGTTTACCTTCCAATTTTCCGACAGCGCGAACTTGCCTTGTAGGTACTGATCTTCGATCCATCCTTTAAAGACGAAACAATCCTCAATCGGGTGACTTACCGTTTGGTGGTAAGGGCAATAATTGGGATTATTAAGATCGCCTGGCTGCGACAGACGCTTTGGACTCGGCAGATTAATGAGTCTGTTGCGCACGGCCAGCTCGAACAGTCTTCTCGTTTTATTCTGAGGAAACGAGTAATGACGTCCTAGCCTCTCTTCAAGGGATGGGCGTGGACGCACGTTGTTTTGGCGAACGACCGGCTTTGAGTTGCTCGACTGTTGTTGAGCATTGGCGACGACGATCACTTTCCCTTTTCCTTTCTCATCTCGGGAATCTGATTTTGGAGGAGACGGTCTATGGCCTATCTGGTCCATTTGGGCTAATTTGTCAATCAAGGCCTGGAAGGTGGTCGGCCTGAAGAACATCATGAATTGTGAGATGGTCGCCTGCGGATCGAGAGTGCCCACAAACATGCCTACCGCAGGTGCCTCTTCTATGCGTTGTTCGCATTTTGACCATAGGTTCCGCCATCGTGTTGCGTATTGGACCCACGTTTCGCTTGGCCTTATCCTGGCATTTATCAGTACTGTTATCGGGGTGCGTTCACTAGCACTCGTGAATCTTTGTGTAAACAGCAGCTCCATCTCCGCAAATGTTTTGACAGAGTCGTTAGGTAGCTCCGAATACCATTCAAATGCCGTTTCTGCTAAGCTGCCGACGAATTGGCGAAGCAACAGTTTGTCATTGCCTCCAGTGTTGCCGCATAAGGCCCTGAATTGAGCGACATGTTGATGTGGATTTCCTGTCCCTTTATATACGTGGAATTTAGGGATTGTGTATCCCGGCGGGTAATTGATTTGATCATACCAGCTTGGATACGGTCGTCCGGTTCTAACAATTTGCCCAGCCGCTTCATTCGCCTGATGAACCCGGATCTGCTGAGCTATATATTCGTCTAGGTCAACTTTGGAGATTGCCTCCTCCTTGGCTGTTGACAGAGCACGCGGAGGATTTGACGTTTCTCCCCTGTCGTCTTCAAGGACGATCGGAGGATCTTCAGCAGGAGGGTCCGGCTGTAACATCATCCCTACCATATCTTGGAAGAGGAGCGCCATCTGCTTTATGTTAGCCGCTTGCTCTGCTGCTTCTTTGTCCCTCTTTTCGAGGACTCTGCGTAAAAAGTCAGCGTCGGTTTCTTGTTCTTGACGCTCATCCGAAGACGTTTCAGAGCTTTCTTTTGGCTCAGTGAGTGCAGCCATTGTAGTCATCATTTCCTGAAGCTTTTGTTGTTGCTTCTGGGTTTTCGTCACGGATCGGGTGAGCGGTCGGTGGCCCGTAGAAGTGCGGCTTTCCTCCTTTCCAGAAGCCATATAAACAGTGTGCACCACCATGCCCCCAGACTTGGGGCGTTTGTGTTCGGTGTCTTTGCGATTTGCCGAAGACACAGGGGCTTTTTGCGGCCTCCTTTTTTGAGTGATTGGAGTTAAGGGAGCCGTTGTAGTGGGCACCCAAGTAGCTTTTGCTTTTTGTGGTTTGACCGAGTAATCTTTCCCCTGCCGAACCTTCATCTTTTTCTGTCGTCGGAGGCAGTCTTGATCGATCACCGACTCTTGGACCTGTCGCCATACTTTGTAAATTTTAGAGGACAGCCGTTGAGGGGGCTGCTCTAACTTCTTCTCTGGAGTATTCTCCACAGGTGAAGGAGTTCGTTTCAACATCACAGTAGAAGAGTTTCTGCGCACCTTGTTGAGCAGTTCAAAGCTGTTCCTGGTTGGAACAGCAGTATCGATCCCCACCATTAGAGTTGGAGGAGTAAGTCCAGAGGGGGAGTTGCCCCCAGCCTTCCTCACTCGGCGCCAGTAGCGACGTCGGGCATGTCGTGCTGATGGAGTTGTTTCAACTATAGGGGTGACCTCCTCATGCCCCTTGTGTTGGTCAGAATATACTGGTACCATCTTTTTAAAGATCCACGTCCGTTGAACGGGGATGGCCAACTTGTCAGAAGCGGACTTCTGAACATGGGAAGCAACCTTGGTGATTTTGCCAGGAACGGGAGTTGGAATGGCTATCCGCTTCGGGATAACGCCTTCTGGTATGGCAAACTTCTTCATGAGCCTGTTAGAGCTCTGGCCTAGTCCGTTAAAAACTGAAGCAGTGGAGTTGGACGACCCGTTGAGAGGGGTCGCGGTAGTGGTAAGTCGATCGAAGACCGACTTCTTTGGAGCTTCTTGCAATGTCATTGGGGCGTTGAAGCTCATTGGTGGGAGCATGGTCCCAAAAAATAGTCCAGTGATGGCTTGAGCCACCTGCTCCACCGGCATTTTGAAAAGGGAGGCCGCTTGGGGCCCATAAGTCACTCCTCCAGCAATGATGGAGCGAGAGTTATCGCTGCGGGCGGTGCAGTTCGAAGCCATCGATTTTCTGTTTTCTGCATAAAGCAAGACACCAAATCTTAGTACCTTGAATCCACAGGCAATCACAGCAAACCGCGATTTGTTCGCGAACACGACACACGAAGTGTGGAGTGGAAAGAGGAAGAGGTCCCACCGGGCGTGCCAGAATCCGTTCCCCTCCGAAAGGCGGCGCACAAGACTGCGATGTCCTGACGCTGAGATTCGGGGCAGATGCTATTTGGTTTTATCTGTCTACCTCTCCGAAGATGCCAAGTTGATTTATGGCACCTTGTATCGGAGGTTTAGACGGATGCGGCCGATGTAGCAGACTTCGTCAGATTCCCCCTCGCTTGAGGGGTTTTTGATTGTGGGGACACTCTTCCCTGCAGGCGCAAGCCCCTGCAGTTAATTATGCTACCGCGTCGCGGTAACAACTTTCTCCTTCTCCAGAATTTCACTTCGTGTCGTGGGTGTTTGTTTTGTTCGTGGTTGCCCGTGGATTGTATACGGAGACTGAGTAATGCCGTCGCCCGTAGGACGTGGATTAGTCCAAATCCGTATTTACTTAGATTTGAGTTTGGTGTTTTTAGTTTAAGGATGCATTAGTCGCGTTGCGGCTAAGATCAACTTAAACGTTCGTTAAGTATACGATAGTCCTGTTTGAGACTAAGATCAACTTAACATGATCGTTTAGATCCGACAAAAGAGCGTTTGGGCTCTATTGTTCTAGTTTGGGAGATTCATAGTCCAATTTGGGACTAAAGTCTGTTTGGAGGATACGTTAGCCATTTTGAGGCTAAGATCGACTCAAACGTTTGTTAAGGATACGTTAGTCCAGTTTGAGACTAAGATCAACTTAACGGGACCGTTTAGATCCGACAAAAGAGCATTTGGGCTCTATTGTGCCAGTTTAGGAACGTGGTGGTCCATATTCCAGTTTAGGGACGTGGTGGTCCGATATTAGTTTAGGGACGTTTCGGTCCGATATTAGTTTAGGGACGTTTCGGTCCACGAGTTTAAGGACCCCGCAATCCATATTCATGTGTGGTCGTTGGGACCCGTCACCTCTTTGACGTCGTTGAAGGATTACAACGATAGGTGTCATAGGAGTTCGGAGATGTACCCTCGAACCGGATGTAAATTCATTTAGGGAGCAGCCGTGCTCATTCAATTTAATTTGAGGACTTATGGCCATGACTGGGCTAAGTCCAGTTGAATTTTCAACATTTTTATTTGTCTTTGGCCAATTAGGCCTGAGTTAGGGCTTTGCCCCTTTTTAAATAATGCACTGCATTATTTTTGTTTTGTTTGGGCTCTGCCCTTTTTATTGCACTGCAATTTAATTAGGCCTACTAGGTCTTTTTGGTTTGGGCCTGGCCCTTTAGGAAATGCATTGCATTTGTCAAGCGCTTTGCGCCAATCAGAGAGCGCAACAGTGCAGATTTATAAGTGCAAAACACTATTAATTTGAGAATCTTTTAGATTCAAGAACCAATGGTTCATAAAAGAAGTGCAAAGCACTATTTGATTTCTTGATCTAATTTAGATCAAAGAAAAACAAATTTTTCTTTTTATTTCAAGAACCAAAGGTTCATAAAAGTGCAACGCACTATTTTTTTATTTCTGTTTTTCTTGTTTTAGAGAACCGGTGGTTCATAAGAAGTGCAAAGCACTAAGAATTTTTTTAGATTCGCAACAGAAGTGCAAAGCACTTTTTGATCCCTTGATCTAAACAAGTTTTTCCTTGTTTCAGAGAACCAAAGGTTCATAACAAGTGCAAGGCACTATTTTTATTTTTATTTTATTTATTTATTTATTGAAGATCAATGATCTTGTTCATAAGAGAAATTTCTCTTCTTTCAAAGGTTTTTACTTTTTTTTATATTCTTGAGGAGTTTTTCAGAGTCCTCTTTCTCCTTTTTTTAGCAAGATGTTCTTTTCTTTTGAAATGAGGTCTAGGGTCCTTTTTATAGTGCCCATAAATTAGTTAAAGTTTGTTAAAGAGATCATTCTCTGAGTGATTTGGGGAATTTTCCCCACCGTTGGATCTTTAATCCGAAGGGCTCTGTTTTATAGAAGAAATCTTCTTGTTTTAACAAAAACAGAAAAGATTTTCTTAAATCTTCATTCTGTTTTTGCGCAACTCCCCAGCGTGTGACACGTGTCGTGCAGCGCTTGCGCAACTGCGCAGACACGTGTCGCGCAAAATTTTTTTTTATAAATTTTTTAATTTTAATTTTAATTTATTTTTAATTTTTTTTACTGCGCAGCGTACTGGGCAGTGCGCAGCGCGCACTGCGCGGTTGCTTTGCGCATTTTTTTTTTGAAATTTGCTCTGATGGAGTACGCTACCTTGGGCGTTGCGCTCCTTGCGCTACTGTGTCTGATTTTGACATGCGGCGCTCTGCGTGCAGCGCAGGGGATCCGAAGCGTTATTTCATTTATTTTAACTTTTATTTTCACTTTAATTTTCAAGACAGAGGTTTGCTCTGATTGGAGAAAAACAGAAGCATTGCTTCTTTTCCCACCTTGGAATTTGAACAGAGCTTTGCTCTGATTGGGGTAAACAACTATATCCTACTAAAACCTGTTTACACAACTTAGTAAAGCCGTAGTAGGGTAGTAATCAAATTATAGTTGAAAACACACACAACACACTATGGCGATCTCAGATCAAAGGACTACCACGTACCATCGTCACCAGAGAACTACTATCTGATATTGGTACAATACCATTTAGGAGTTCTCAGCGAGTCCGCTCAGTGTACTCATTCTTCAATAAGCGCCTGTATACAATCTCGATGTCAAACACCAATTGCTGTGGGACCAGCCATCGCCCCGGTCGAGGTCAAGAAACGTATACACTAGTCTACTCTGGAGTACCGATACTCTGTCTCGATACTCCCACGACTAGGAGCATTTAAGGATATGCTTATGGACTACCAGGCCCTACCAGTATGTGAAAGTGTGTCTTAGCGCCTCTACTAGGTTTCCACATGCATCAAGTATGCAATTTAAAAAAATCTAGAGGTCTAAACTACACTAATTTAGAATCGAACTAGAGAATTAGTGTTTGTAAGCATGCAAACAAGTTTTACACTAAGTGAATAGAGAATACAATCTTTGTAGACCGGTCCTTCACTTCTAAAGCTCCAAGTAGTAGTCCCTTAGCTTCAAGTAGTGGTCCCTAGAACTCTTTTTAGGCTCCACTTGTTGAAAGGAATTGGCTTGCTTTGTCGTTTTCGAGGCCGAAAATGATCCACTTTGAAGTTTCTCTACCTCAAGCCACCTCTTCACTAATAAAAAATTAGTGAAGCAAACAACCTAATCTTATGAGCTAGATGAGAGTTGGTTGATAAAATATGAATTTTGCTCACTTTAGAAATGTATTTCTTCTTTTCTTTCTTCCACTCAAGAAAACCTAGAGACGAAGAAGATGAACTAGGGTGAAGAAAATATCTCAAGTGATAGAATGAAAGAGTTAACCATAGGCTAAAGATGATGGTTGAGTGAAAAAATATCTAGAGTAAAACAAATTAAGTGAGATGAGTCATGCCTTCTACATACTTCTACAAGCATCTTAGCCATGCTCATTTCTACTTAATTTTGAATTTACTCTTAATAAATAATTAGCCAATTATCTTTAGGTCATGGTGTGAGTCTTATACACCCATGTTCAATATATCATCAAGCATGATACAATATATATAAATACATATATTAATATATATCACATATATATTAAATGTATAAGAAGAGAAGAAAATCTTTATTGAGCACAATATTAGTTAATATATATTAATATGTCAAATATAAAAATATATATCAAATTATTAAATCGACACTTGATTCAATAATCCGATCATATCATATATAACCCATTAATATCACGCATATCACATTATCGAATCAACACTTGATTCAATAATCCGGTCATATCACATATAACTGACAACATTCAATATACTATATCAAATCAACACATGATTCAATAATCCGGTCATATCATATATAACCGGCCAATATCAAATATATATACATATAACATATCATCGAATCAACGCTTAATTCAACAATCCGATTATATTACATATAACCTAACCGATATCACATATCGTGAGATTAGAATGCGGTTTCACATACTCGTATTTAATCAAGCTCCCGCACATATCACCATATATGCCCTACTTCGTTTCGCTTGAACTAGGAAACCTCTGTGTAGGACTCTAAAGACTTGTCAATATGCCAACAGTAGGTAATGATCACATCAGCCACTCATAAGCCGCTAGAAGTACTAGCTGGACGTAACGGCTACCCAGGTATTAAGCGAATAGAAGATCAACAAGCAAGCTTGTCCAAACTCCCGCAAAGCCTATAAGCAACACTTACCGTACAGTCCGGTTTCTTCGTCTGATATGTCGCATATCAAGTCTAAGGGTGGAATCGTCAGACCCCAGTAACTTGATAAGTCATGCCGATGTGTGACCTATAACCTTTCGAGAAACTACTGATAACACTTACCAGTAAATCTCATCATCTCTGGCCAGAGACTTGCTGTTATAGTTAATCGAGTATAGCGCAACATCAACTCCCTATACTGGGAGAGACGAAATCTGTAACAACTCCAATTGTGTATACCAAAAAAATGCTTTAAATATAGTGTATACTTGGAGTATTAATGTTGCTGGAAACAATTTAAGTATCTAATTTCTTACAATAATTACAAGAAGGAGCTTGTAGCTCATTGGTAATACCCTGCACTGCTGAACCAAGCCACCGGAGTTCAAATCTCATGCCCCACATTATTTTTGTATTTATTTATTTATTTTTTGGAAGTCAACGGTAAAAAGGCCATAACTCCCAAAATATGTACTGGACAACAAAAAATAAAAATACCAAGTTGTTCCTCAGGAAAACCCCCGGCCATTGGACCCTTGACTCGGCCCGACTCTGCGCCGCCGGCCGGCGACTCGGCCGACTCGGTCCGGCGCCGCCGGCCGGACTTGGCCGGACGGCCGAGTCACCAACTGAGAAAAGTTGGCTCTTGACTTGGTCAACCCTCTTGCACACTTATTATACCTGGATCGGTTTTTATTTGGCCAATAAATCCCTTTTACTCCTAGGTTTAATGATTTTTAATGAATTTTTAATGTTTTTTATATTTTTTAAAATATTTTTTAATCCAAACCCTAACCCTAGCCTAGCTCTATATAAAGACCCCTATCCTCTACCTTTTCCCCTCACAACTCTAAGTCCACTATCTCAAATTCTCGAGAACTCGGTACAAAGAGCGAGAAGCGAAGCGCTGCCGAAATCGACGATGGATTCCAGCGACCGGATCAGAACCTTCGTGACGTTTTCGACGAATCGACAACCACCACATCCCTTAGCTTCCTTAGCTTGTCCAAACCGTAAGTCCCACCTTCTTCTATCTCTCTTTTCTTTAAAGTAAAAATACGACTTTTTGGAACCTGACGGAAATCGGACAAACCGATTTTCGATTCGGTTTTTCTCTAAATTTCCACTTGTCACCTAATACATATTAT
The DNA here is from genome assembly GCA_030015575.1 of Agapanthus africanus. Classification (NCBI taxonomy): domain Eukaryota; kingdom Viridiplantae; phylum Streptophyta; class Magnoliopsida; order Asparagales; family Amaryllidaceae; genus Agapanthus; species Agapanthus africanus. The sequence continues at coordinate 749,623,817 of JASDDO010000022.1, read as the reverse complement.
CTACCCATATGCTTGTTGACTATTAATCACCCATAAACCAATTTAATCAAACTTTTTCACATAAAATGATAACTTCTTTGCAAAACCGTATTCTTTTCATAAAAATACCATGAAATTCATTTTTCTTAGTTCAATTAATTCCTTCACTCCTAAATAGGTTTATCTTGATCACTAAACTTGTAAAATCCAATTTGAATGAAATTTCACACATAAAATGATAACGTTTTCGAATACCGTATTCTTGCGCTATAATACCTGTAAGTTTAACATAGCATGTTTTACCTTTAAACTTCACCTAAACTTAAAATAAGTCACGGTGTAATGACCTACCCCTACACACACTCAATATAACCCTAATTGATAAATATCAAAACACAGAATACGAAATTACAGGACTTTTCACTAAAATACCCTAATCTTTATTTAAAGCTTTAAGTTGTAAACTTTTCTAGATAAAATCTTTTAATAAAATGAAAACACGATTGGTCATGGATATCGATCGTTTATCTAAACTGTCTTGTGGTGCCTAGGCAAGTGTGTCTAAGGCTAGTGGTTTTTAATTAGGCCCACGACTGTGGTTCCTTCCCAGTTACCTGGCATTTACCTGGCCGCAATTGACGGTGAAGAGGCGATTTGAGGCTTCTAATGCTCATCGTTTAGACCTTAGAAATAGGCTAGTTGGTTTAGGAAACCCTGATAACTAAAATACGGAAAACCGTACTCTTTTGCAAATAAATACCCCATATTTATAAAACCGTTTTCCCAAATGAAAAGTATTTGTTAAACCTAAGCAAAGTGCCGCTACAACCCACTTTTAGGGAACCTGTTAGGGATAGTACGGTTCATCGTGCACCCGCAGGCTAGTAGTGCGAGATTCAGACATCCGCAAGGAGCATTCGGTCTCGAAAGGTTCAAAATACGATATTTAGGGAAAATGAGATTTTTCTAAATAAAATATTTATATAAAATTATTCATGTGCTAATATATATATAATTATCATTTAAACATCTATTTTATCATAATATAAGTTTCCACAGTTTTTCTAAAAATTACAAGATTAAAAGTTACACTAAAATACCATGAATTTCAGATAAAACAATTAATACTTTTATTATGATATATTCACTAGAATAACACAAATAAAATTCACATTCATTATAACAATAAAGACGATTATTAAATACTTGAGGTGTATTTTGAAAAATATACAAAAGTACTTTTTACATAAAACCCCCTCAAGTTTTACAAATTACTATAAGGCCCCTAGCTAATATTGAACTTCAAATCATCTTCTTGTAGTCTGACTCGGGTTAGAGTCTGACCATTTCTGACTTGAATATGATTCAAGTCAATCTGTATTCTTTTATATTCCAACACACTTTGAATACATGAATCCATGAACCCAGTTAACAATATATTCTTTTTGACTGAATCAAACCATGGATATTCATCCATTATCCTGATATTCCATTTACCTGATTATACAGTTGTAACATGTTTACTGATATCATGGTTTTGGTCAGTCACCCAACTTACATAATCCAACACTACAATACTGTTAAAACACTACGGGGTTTAAGGGGTAGATTGGTCCGGAAGGTGTTAAAGGTGGCACGAGGTGGTCAGATTAAGACACCTAACCTGAATCCTATTTCTTTTGTACCGTGGCATAACGGTTCCTTGTACTTTCCTTTTGCCCTGATCTCTAGCATATAGAGATCCCCCTCGTATACACTGGCATTCTTCTGTACCAAGCTACAAACAACAGCGTTACACAATATTCCATAATATTCAACAATATAATACTTTAGAAAATACTATTACTCTATCATTCTCATTCTTCTTATTCTTTTGGGACTTACCGAGCGACCTGTTCGCTGACGACATTCTATCTCTTTCTTCTTTGAATGTCGTCGGGTGCGTTGGACCAAGTTGAGATCGAGCCCACCGATGAAGATTTGGAGCAGTTCCAGGCAGACCCAGAGCTCTAGATAATTGTATCTTGTTCTTTCCAGTTTATTTCATTTCCTGTTATGCCACTGTTTAGGCATTGCTTTTTCATTCCAGTTGTATTTTTCTTTTCCTGCATTATAAAAAGAATGTTATTAATAAAAGTTGCTGTTATTTCCATATTATTCGTCTCTTGTGATTTACTTTATATTGCTTAGTTACGCTTAGCGTATATACTTCTGAGTATATACGTAGCGGGCCTCGTCGCGTCCACTTCGCCGTACACTGGGAAGCGGGGCGTGACAAAATCCCTCCTATCGTTCATTGCCTCCATGTGACTCAGGACTTTACCCAAAATCCACCTATTTGCACGCCTCCTTTGAGCCGTGGTAGGGAGGAAATCAAAGCACAGTGGGAACCACACAAGACTGTATGATGATCTCGGATCTACAGACTAACATGTACAAGTGTCACCAGAGAACTATTATCGATAGGTATGGTACCAACTAGGAGTTCTCAGCGAGTCCTGTTATGTGTACCCATTCTCTAATGAGCACCTGTGTACAATCATTGATGTCAAACACCAATGGATATGGGATCAACCATCGTCCCATACAGGATCAAGAAACGTACACACTAGTCTATTCTGGAATATCGATGCCTTGTCTCGATACTCTCTCAACTAGGAACTGTTAAAGGATGTGCTTACGGACTACACAATCCCCACTAGTATGATCTGCATCATAGTCCTAGTAGTCAAGCTAACATCCTTATGGCTTTATCAACATGTATCAGAGAGACAACATAATAATACTAGTGTACATGTTAAGATAAAGAGCAACCAAATAGCATACTATCATGTCGAGCAAGAAAGTCCTTTATATATGTCCAAGCATTCACTATATCATACAATAATGGCCTCTAGGGCATACATATTCCTAACAATCTCCCAATTGTACTAAGGCTAGTTGTTATAGTATCTCATAACCAACATCCCAAAAAGTCTCTCAAATTGCGTCTGGGGGAGGGCCTTCGTGAGTGGATCCGCTGTGTTATCCTTCGTGTCAACTCTCCTGATCTCGATCTCCCAGCGATCTACTATCTCCCGGATCAGGTGATACCGCCTAAGAATATGTCTGGATCGCTGATGAGACCAGGGTTCCTTGGAAAAAACTACAGCTCCATTATTATCACAATACAAGGGTATTGGATTCTCAATAGATGGAACCACACCAAGTTCAACAATGAACTTCTTCATCCAGACAGCTTCTTTGGCAGCATCGTTGGCAGTGATGTATTCAGTCTCCATCGTCGAGTCTGCTACGATATCTTGCTTGGAACTCTTCCAACATACTGCCCCTCCATTGAGGGTAAAGACAAAACCCGAGACCGTCTTACTGTCGTCCTTATCAATCTGGAAGCTCAAATCGGTATAGGACTCCACCTGGAGTTCTCCATTACCATACACTAAGAACATCTCTTTAGTCCTTCTCAAGTACTTAAAAATGTTCTTCACAGCTGTCCAGTGGTTCTTCCCAGGATCTAATTAATACCTACTTACCAAACTAAGTGCGTAAGCTACATCCGGTCTAGTACACAACATCGCGTACATGATTGACCCAACTGCAGAAGCATAGGGTATCTTTTGGATGCGAGCCCTCTCCAAATCAGTCTTGGAAGATATCTTTTTGGAGAGAATGATTCCTGAGCAAGCAGGTAAATTACCACGCTTAGAATCTTCCATACTAAACCTTTTTAGTTTGGTGTCAATATACCTGGATTGGGACAATCCCAACATCCTTTTAGATCTATCTCTATAGATCTTTATCCCCAGTATGTAGGAGGCATCACCTAGATCTTTCAGGGGGAACTTTTGTGATAAGAAGAGTTTGACCGAGTGTAGCCTAGGAACATCATTTCCTATCAAGAGTATGTCATCCACGTACAATACGAGGAAAACAATCTTACTCTCCACAACCTTCTTGTATATAAGGTTCATCTATGTTTTTTATGAAGTCAAACTCTTTGACCGCTACATCAAAACAGATGTTCTAGCTCCGCGACGCCTGCTTTAATCCGTACATTGATTTAAGCAGGTTGCACACCTTTCCGCTGCTCCCACTGTCTACGAAACTCTCTAGCTGTGTCATGTACATGCTCTCTTCTAAATCACCATTTAGAAAAGCGGTCTTGACGTCCATCTTCTAGATTTTGTAGTCATGGTATGCAGCAATGGCAAGTGGGTTCCTGATAGATTTAAGTATAGCCACTGGATAAAAGGTTTCATCATAATCGACACCTGGTCGTTGACGAAAATCTTTTACAACAAGTCTAGCTTTGAAGGTCTCAAACTTTCCATTTACACCAATTTTCTTCTTAAAGATTCACTTACTCCCGATGGGTTTTAGCCCTTCAGGAGCAACTTCTAAAGTCCATACTTTGTTGGTGTACTTGGATTCCATCTCAGATAGCATAGCATCCAGCCATTTCACAGAGTCTCCACTTGTGATGGCCTGCTTGAAACTAGTTGGGTCATCATCTTCCATAATACAATCCTCACTCCCACCGTCAATGAGAAAACCGTAGTATCTCTCAGATGGATGAGGAACCTTACTAGATCTGCGGAGTGGCTGAGGTTCGTCGGGGACTATCGAATCCTCCGCTTCTACCAAATCTTCAGTTGTAGTTTGTGTGGCTGGAACTTCTTCCAGCTCTACCCTATTACCACTAATTTCTTTTACAAGAAATTCCTTTTCTAAAAAGATGGCATATTGAGAAAAAAACACTTTTTGTTCTTCAGTATGGTAGAAGATATATCCATGTAAATTTTTAGGATATCCCATAAACTTACAAAGAACTGATCGTGTCTCGAGTTTGTCCGAATTCTGTTTTTTAACATAGGCCGGACAACCACATATCTTAACTCGTTTAAGATATAGTCTCTTCCCTTTACATATCTCATATGGAGTGGTAGACACAGATTTGGTTGAAACTTAATTCAATAGGCATGCAGCTGTCTCAAGTGCATAACCCTAAACGGAAATAGATAACTCAGCATTACTCATCATAGAGCACACCATATCTAATAGAGTGCGATTCCTCCGCTCCCATACTCCATTATGCTATGGTGTATACAGAGAAGTAAGCTGAGTGAGAATCCCATTCTCTTTTAAACAATCTCGGAATTCCGTGCTCAAGTATTCTCCTTCCCGATTAGATCGTAGGACTTTAATACTTTTACCCGTCTGGTTCTCAGCTTCGTACTTATATTCCTTGAATTTCTCAAGAACTTCAGATTTGTGTTTCAACCAGAACACATGTCCAAATCTTAAGAGATCATCGGTAAATGTAATAAAGTACGAGAAACCATTCCTGGCATGTGTAGACATAGGACCACATACATCACTATTTATCAGTCCCAAGAGTTCAGTAGCTCTTTCTCCGTGTCCTGTAAACGGAGTTTTGGTCATCTTGCCTTTGAGACATGACTGGCAAGTTTCATAAGATGTGAATTCGAACGGATTCAAATATCCATATTTGTGTAACTTGGCTAGTCTGGTCGCATTGATATGACCAAGTCTACAATGCCACAAGAAGGTTTCGTTCATTTTTGAGCTTTTCCTCTTGTGTGTGTTCTGTATATTTAGAACTGTAGTTTGATTTAGAACGTATATACCGTTATACAACGTATCAAACCCAATCAACACTTGATTTAAGAAAATGTTCATAACATTTTTCTCTAGTACAAAGTTATATCCTTCTTTATCTAATAAAGAAATTGATATTATACTGCACATCATCTGTATGAAATAACAGTCGTTCAGAATCAATATATTACCATTTGGTAATACTAGGTGATATTCGCCAACTGTTTTGGCTGTAACAATTACACCATTCTCTACTACGAAAGACTTATCACCATTTCCTAGTTCTCTACTTCTTCTTAGCCCATGTAATATATTACAAATGTGGGATCTTGATCCGGTATCCAATACCCAGGACGTAGAGTATACTGAGAAACAATTCTCGATAACGAACACACCCGAAGAAGATGCATCATCATGCTCTTTCTTCGTTCGGGTTGCGTGGGAATCCTGATATTCCCTTATTCCTTACTCAGACTTATGACAATCATAAGATAGAACGGAACTAATATTCTCCAGCTCAGTATAATAAGTGGGTTCGTTAATACATCCGTATTATTATCTTGATTAAGGCGTGTCATTGTCGTTGCCTAGAGAGAGAGAGAGAAGAAAACACTTTAGCATGCGCTCTTAAAAGATTAGATTAGTTATTATCTTATCTAATCAGGATGGCTCCCACTGTTTTTATCAAATCTTTCTTCAAACCCTAAAAGGTAAGATTATCCGGGATTAATTACACCCTACAAGTTTGCCAATCGGTCAGCCAGGCAGGTATTAGTACTCCGAGGGAGTCTTCCCATGCTTTCGCATGGAACTAATTAAATAACCTCGTTTCCGCAGGGGCATAACCCCGTTAACACCTTTCTTAGACACCTACTGGATCAGCTAATTGTAAAGTGGAAAACTCTCTCAGGAGAAACTCTTACTCGCAGTGGATATCGGGATCCAACTATCTTATAGAAAGTATGCAATCTCATTGCAAATTTTAACACTTGAAGTTCCCAATATCTGTTTTTACCCCTAACAACTTATGACCTTAATAAGGTCAACAAATCATAAGCGCTAGTCAAGTTCAATCCGTCCTTTCGTGATTGAATTAAACCCACCCTTACGACCCTTAACAAGGTCAATAAAACCGTACGACTACTCTAATCCAATCACATCATATGCGGCACATAAGCACTAATTAGCTACCGTACACTACGCCTTGATGGAGGCCAACAAACGCAGCACGAATACTGAATTGTCCTTATCTGAAATGACAAAGGGCTACGACTGATTTTGAATAAAACCTTTAACGCAATGAACTTAATATCGTTGTAGAATCCAGTGATTTGAAAAGGAGTGGTTTAAGCTCCGCTTTTAAAATCGAATAGTTTTCAAAACAAACTGAGTGGGTTGTAGCATTTGCTAGTTTTGCTAAAGAGGTCACTCCCGGTGAAGGGATCTAGGCTCTTTCCCCATCGAATGAGGTGCTCGATATTCATAAAGGAATACCGCTATGTAAAGCAATAACTAGAGTTACCTTTTGAAAATTTGATTCTACAACATTTTTAGGTTTCTTTTCTTTTCATTAATCTCATTAATGAAGTCCCATCATTTATGTTTCCTAAATATCACAGAAGAAACGAAAACAGAACGTACGCTTATGCCATCCGCATTCGCCACGGGGCCCCGTTATGCACCGTTAGGTTACTTAATTAACGGCAGAGCGGGGGCTGGACTAGCACGGGGCAAAACATAAGCAACGTTTATTATATATATCATATATATATATAGTATTCGTCTCACGCAGTTATACGATCACATCACAGAACTCAGGCAGCAGAAACAAACATATGAAATATAGGATATAATAGGAGGCCCGTGTTTTAAATTAAGCCAGTAATGAAAAACACGGATTCCACGGTCGTGATGAATATCCAAACTCATATCTCTAGACCCTACGAGAGCTGCAAGTGACCCTGCCAATTCTAGAGTTAGGAGACTCGGTCTCGACTCCTCGAGATAGTCTTCCACTGGACTCCTGGTCACTTGTGCTCCCCGTCTTGGGTCTATTCTAATATGGAAAAGTAAATAATATACATCAATGGTGACATCATCCTCAACCCAGAAGTGTCCCAATAAAAGAATATTACATACAGTTTTTACATGAATGAAAATAGAAAAACTCTCATCTCACGCAAAAACCCCCGGCTATTCAATCACGATGATCCGATATAACATATCACAGCAACACATAACATCACATGTCATCAACGTAAGTAAATATGCGTATCTCGAATGTCGTTGACGTATAGCAACGAGATCGAGGATACACCACATATTACACTTACGGTCGCAGAAAAGAAATGAAAAATACAATAATTAGAATCTGCATCAAACCTTAGACATCATAAACCCGGAATATCTCATATCTCGGATTCCATACCTAACCCAATAAATCTTGTATTTAAATCTCGATTTGAAAACACTTTTCAATATCAAGTCAAGTAATTCAATAAGATTCCCGATGAAATGATCGAATGCTCGTCGGGAACTTTAGTAGATTGCCGCACCCCCAATGCCGTCAATGAAGTGCACTTGGGCAGAACACCGCGGTCGCGAGCACCCGAGTGGATGCTTTTGGCTACCGTGTTCTCCTATAGTCACTTGATCGACGCAATGGGGCGTGGCTATCTAGTAGTGTTTTCCGGCGACTATTCACGTACAATACGAGATTTCGACGGAGTTTTGATCCGAATCGAAACTCCGCGGCAATCGATCAAAAAGAGACTAAAAGGCGAGATTTACAAAACACAAACTAGTTTTCACAAAACTAATTAATGTGAATTCCAAATATTTTATCACATATCATATATATCTAGACGATATTAAACATTTCGATCGATATCTCAAACACCCACAAATCACAGAGACCTCAACAACTTGAGCCTCACTAAAAACACCAAGAAAGTGCCAAATATGACAATGGAGCGGCACAAGAAAAACGACCCCATAATACCCCCAAACTTGCGGCGGAACCGCGGTAAAAAAGGCGTTTAGGCCGCGGTTGCGCGGCGCTTTGGTGGTATTTAGGACTCTTACTTCTTGGGGCTCCATAAAATACTCTGCACAATTTTCTGCATATTTTTAATCTCCAAAATTTCAACTTTTGAAAAATTGGACAGAAACATTGAAAAAAATCGAGTTTTGAAGTTCGATCTAACACTTTAACGTCGTTTAGACCAAACCTAATGCTCTAGATTGGCTCTGATACCATGAAAGTATGTCTTAGTACCTCTACCAGGTTTCCACATGCATCAAGTATGCAATTTTAAAAAATCTAGAGGTCACCTAGAATCGAACTAGAGAATTAGGGTTTGTAAGCATGTAAACAAGTTTAACACTAAGTGAATAGAGAATAAAATCTTTGTAGACCGGTCCTTCACTTCTAAAATTCCAAGTAGTACTCCCTTAGCTCTAAGTAGTGGTCCCTAGAACTCTTCTTAGGCTCCACTTGGTGAAAGGAACAAGCTTGCTTCGTCGTCTTCGAGGCCGAAGATGATCCATCTTGAAGTTTCTCTAACTCAAGCTACCTTTTCACTAATAAAGAATTGGTGAAGCAAACAACTTAATCTTATAGGTTAGATGAGAGTAGGTTGATGAAATAGGAATTTTGCTCATTTTAGAAATGTATTTCTCTTTTTCTTTCTTCCACTCAAGAAAATCTAGAGAGGAAGAAGATGAACTAGGGTGAAGAAAATATCTCAAGTGATAGATTGAGAGAGTTAACAATGGGCTAAAGATGATGGCTGGGTGAAAAAATATCTAGAGTAAAACAAATTAAGTGGGATGAGTCATGGCTTCTACATGCTTCTACAAGCATCTTAGCCATGCTCATTTGCACATAATTTTGAATTTACTCTTAATAAATAATTACCCAATAATCTTTAGGTTATGGTGTGAGTCTCATACACCCATGTTCAATGTACCATCAAGCATGATACAATATATATATACATATATTAATATATATCACATATATATTAAATGTATAAGAAGAGAAGAAAATCTTTAGTGGGCATAATATTAGTTAATATATATTAATATATCAAATATATATCAAATTATTAAATCAACACTTGATTCAATAATCCAGTCATATCATATATAACCGACTAATATCACTTATATGCATATTACATTATCGAATCAACACTTGATTCAATAACCAGGTCATATTACATATAACTGACAACATTCAATATATTATATCAAATCAACACTTGATTCAATAATCCGGTCATATCATATATAACCAGCCAATATCAATTATATATACATATAACATATCATTGAATCAACGCTTGATTCAACAATCCGGTTATATCACATATAACCTAACCGATATCACATATCGCGAGATTAGAATACTGTATCACATACTCATATTTAATCAAGCTCCCGCACATATCACCATATTTGCCCTACTTCGTTCGCTTGAGATAGGAAACCTCAGTATGAGACTCTAAAGACTCGTCAATACGCTAGCAGTAGGTAATGATCACATCAATCATCTACAAGCCGTCAGCGGTACTAGCTGGACGTAACGGCTACCCAGGTATTGAGCGAATAGAAGATCAACAAGCAAACTTGTCCAAACTCCTGCAAAACCTATAAGCAACACTTACCGTACAGTTCGGTCTTTTCGTCTGGTATGTTGCATATCAAGTCTAGAGGTGGAATCGTCAGACCCCAGTAACTTAATAAGTCATGCCGATGTGTGGCCTATAACCTTTCAAGAAACTACTGATCACACTTACCAGTAAATCTCATCAGCCATGGCCAGGGACTTGCTGTTATAGTCAATCGAGCATAGCGCAACAGCAACTCCCTATACCGAGAGAGACGAAACCCCTCCTATCGCTCATTGCCTCTATGTGACTCGGGACTGTACCCAAAATCCACCTGTTTACACGACTCCTTTGAACCGTGATAGGGAGGAAATCAAAGCACAGTTGGAACCACATAAGACTCTATGACGATCTCGGGTCTACAGACTAACATGTACAGGTGTCACCAGAGAACTGCTATCTGACGATAGGTATGGTACCAACTAGGAGTTCTCGACGAGTCCTGTTCTGTGTACCCATTCTCTAATGAGCACATGTATACAATTTTTGATGTCAAACACCAATGGTTGTGGGATCAACCATCGTTCCATACAGGGTCAAGAAACGTACACACTAGTCTACTCTGGAATATCGATACTCCGTCTCGATACTCTCTCGACTAGGAACTGTTAAAGGATGTGTTTGCGGACTACACAAGCCCCACTAGTATAATCTGCATCATAGTCCTGGTAGTCAAGCTAACATCCTAAGGTCTTTATCAACATGTATCAGAGAAACAGTGTAATAATACTAGTGTACATGTTAAGATAAAGAGCAACCAAATAGCATACTATCATGTCGAGCAACAAAGTCCACTATATATATGTTCAAGCATCCACTGTGTCATACAATAATGGCCTCTAGGGCATACATATTCCTAACAGTATGATCCCTATCATAATCCTGGTAGTCAAGAAAAGATCCTATGAGCATTATCATTATGTGTTAACGATACGTGATAGCGAGTAAAACATATACACATGAAAGATAAAGATAAACCATATAGCATACTATCATCTCGAACAAGATTGTTCTATTCATATAGGCCTACATTCAGTTACAATAATTACCTTCCTGCAATTACAATGTCACGCCCCGCTTCCCGGTATACGGCGAAGAGGACGGGACTGGTCTGCTATGTATTTACTCTGAAGTAAATACGATAAGCGTATCTAAGCAATATAAAAGTAAACACACAAGAGTAAAGATATATAAACTGAACATCAACTTTATTTATTAACATTCTTTTATACAATACATGAAAAGTAAATACAACTGAAATAAAAGCGATGCCTAAACAATGGCATAACAGGAATGTAAAGTACTGAAAGGAAATGTGTACAATGAAACTATAGCCCTGGGTCTTTAGCAAACTGATCCAAGTTTTCAGCAGTAGGCTTGATCTCTGACGTGTCCAAATTACCTGACGACATTCAAAGAAAAAAAGAAAGAGAATGTCTCAGCAAGCAGGTCGCTCGGTAAGTCCCAAAGATAAGAGGAAAGTAGAATAGACAGAATAAGAATGTATCTTTTAAAGTTGTATTATCTTGTTGTAATGTTGTATTAACACTGTTATTTGTAGCTTGGTACAGAAGAATACCAGTGTGTACGAGAGGAGTCTCTATATGCCAGAGACTAGAAGCAAGTATAGTACAAGGAACCGTTTATGCCACGGTACAACAGCAACTGGATTCATGTTAGGTGTATTAAGTCTTACAGTCTTGTGCCACTTCTAACACCTTACATACCAATCTACCCCTTAAACCCCGCGATGTCTTGTTTGTTTTGTAAATTATATTGATGGTATAATTGATTGACTGACCGAAACCATGATATCAGTAAACGGATGTAGCCATAGAATCATGTAAATGGAATGTATATCCATGGTTCGGTTCAGTCAAGTTGTATAAATTGATTATTGGATTCATGAATTCATGTTGAATTGTAATATTGAAGATTTATAGATTGTAGATTTTAGATTGTACTTGAATCATATTCAAGTCAGATTATAATGAGACTCACTCTGAGTCAGAAAAATAAATTGATGTCCTGATTGTTTTTGATATTATCGGTAACCGCTGCACATGGACGGCAGGATTTGTGTCTTTTTCAAAGACGATTACCGTATTGATAACACCACTATTAAGTTATCTACCTTAAGTCGGAAAGCACCCACTTCTACGGCTCCCTGAGGCTCAAGAGATTGGTCCCGCTTAAACCTTTGTTTACTAGGGTCCTTAGGGTAATTTATAGAACTTGAGGGTTTTTTTGTAAAAATACTTTTATATACTTTTCAAAATACACCCCAAGTATTTATTATTCGTCTTTAGAGTTGTAATGAATATGGATTTTATATTGTGATATTTCTAGTGAAAATATCCTAATTTCATAATTAACGGCATTTATTTGTAATATTGGTTTTGCATGAAATTCATGGTATTTTAGTGTAAAATTGATTCTTGTGATATTGTAGAAAAGGTGGAATATTTACAATACTTCAAAAATAGATATGTTTATGTTACTACATATATGTGTATGAAAATAATTTTTTTGTATATATCTATAATATTCTAGAAATCTCGTTTTCTTAAGATATCGTATTTTAAATCTTTCGAGACTGAATGCTCCTTGCGGAGGTCTGAATCTCGTACTACTAAGCCCGAGGATGTGTAATAATCCGCACCATCCCGAATGGGTTCCCCAATTGGGTTGTAGCGGCGCTTTGCAAAGATTTGTATAAATACTGATCATTAAGGAAAAACGGTTTTATTAATTATGGTATTTATTTTTAAAGATGTCTATTTCTCGTATTCTATGTTCTAGGGTCTCCTAAGTCAACTAGACTGCTCCTAACTGGTCCAAAGCAACAAGTTGTGAGATACCTCAAATCGCCACTTCACCGCCAATTGTGGCCAGGTAAGTACAAGTGAAGAAAGGAGGGATCCGCTCACGAATCACCGTGAGATGGGCTTTTTAAAGTTACCTTTCTCTCTTGTCTAGCCTAGGCACCACAAAATCAAGTTTAGATAAACGACTGAATGCCCATAACCTTCCTTTGTCCTAATGAGTGCGACAGTCCTTAATTGGCTGAGTCTAGATATTTTTTATTTGCTCAAAGGTTATTTATTTGTAAAGATGTATCAATACTAAATCTTTTAGAAATGGTTTTATTAAGTAAATGGTATTTAAATGAAAATGTTTGTTTTCCCGTATTCTAAGTTCTCGAAGGTATCGTGTTATGTTGCATATGAGTGTGTGACGAGGTAGGTCATTACCTCGTGGTCTACTTAAATGTATAACAAGTTTAATGAAGTTAAATGTATAATTGCAACAATGTGGTATTTAAATGAAAAATACGATAAAGTGAAATAGCCATCATTTTATGAAATGAAACTTGATCAATTTGGTTGATTAGTATTTAATAGTCAACATGAGAAAGTTTAAGCATAATTGTATTAACGAGAAGTGAAGTTTTATAAGAAAACCGGATCGGAAATCGGATTTGTTCCAATTCCGTTGGGTTTTGTAAATCCGTATTTTAGAAAAGAAAAGAGAGGTAGAATTTGGGGACTTACGGGGTTAGGAAAACAAGAAGAGGGAGATTGATCGGAAGGAGTCGCCGGTGCGTCGCTTCATCGCCGGGAGCTCCTAGAATGATCGCCGGAAGTTCGCTGGGAAATTTATCGTAGCTTCGTCCCGTGCTCGATTTCAAAGCACACTAGGTTTCTTGGAATTTGTAGAGAGTTGGCTCAGAGTTTAGGATGAGGGGGTAGTGTGTAGGGTTGGTATTTATAGGGTTAGGCTAGGATTAGGGTAGATGAAAGGTTAAAATGAAAAATGTGATAAAATGTATTAAAAATGTATTAAAAGTGGAGTAATTGGGGTTTTAAAAAAGCTTTGGAAATGGTCTGAGGTTAAAATTTTGCAGGTGCATAGGGAATGTGAAAAGACATAATTTTCATGTTGGGGTCGTCGCTGGAATCGGCCGACTCGGTCGGAGGACTGAGTCGGCCGAGTCGAGGCCGATTTGGCCGATTCCCGGCCGAGTCAGGAGGCCGGGATCCCCCCTGACGGTTCATCTAACCTCTGGCAATGTTACATTTTTGGGTGTAGTGGGGTTTTTGTGAGATATGCACGTGTAAACCCTTGGTATTTTAAAGGTTTTAAAAAAATCAATATTAAAAATAATGTGGGGTATGTGATTTGAACTCTGGTGGGTTGGTTCAGTAGTGCAAGGTCTTACCAATGAGCTACAAGCTCCTTCTTGTAATTATGGTGTGAGATAAATACTTAAAGTGATAACAGCAATATTAAATACTCCAAGTATACTTTAAATTTAAATCAAATTTATGTACACTAAAAATGGAGTTGTTACAGTCTACCCTCATTACAAAAATTTCGTCCTCAAAATTTACAACTTTTATTTGAGGACTAGTTTATAAAGAGGTGAGGATATCTTGCACGTATTTCATCTTCCCTTTCCCAAGTGGACTCTCCTGGAGTGTCTTTCCTCCACATCACTCGGACCAAGTTAACTTCCTTGTTCCGAAGTGTCTTCACTTTCCTGTCCAGGAACTCCACAGGTTGCTCACAAGATAAGTCGGGCTGTATAGTGAACTCGAAATGATCAAGAACATGGCTGGGGTCACTCACATACCTTCTGAGTTGGGATACGTGGAACACATTATGCACTCCTTCCAATGAGGGTGGAAGCGTTAAGCGGTATGCCACTTCACCGACTCGTTCGAGTATGTCGAATGGTCCAATGTATCTCGGACTTAATTTACCCCGTCTTCCAAATCGGATCACTCTGCGGTTCGGAGATATCTTCAAGAATACGTGATCTCCTGGCTGGAACTCCAAGTGTCGTCTCTTTGCATCAGCCCAGTGCTTCTGTCGATCTTGGGCTATGCGCATCCTTTTCCTGATAGTACGAATCACATCAACAGTCGCTACTATCATCTCTGGTCCAAGAAGTTCCCTATCTTCGATGTCGTCCCAACTTAATGGTGATCGACACTTCCTTCCATACAATACTGCAAAAGGTGCCATTCCTATGCTTGCTTGGTAGCTGTTGTTGTACGAAAACTCCACAAGATGTAGGTGATCTTCCCACGATCCTTTAAAGTCTAACATACATGCTCTGAGCATATTCTCCAAGATCTGAATAGTTCGCTCAGACTGACCATCTGTTTGTGGATGATAAGCCGTGCTGAAGTTCAGACTTGTTCCCAAGCTCGCTTGCAGACTCTGCCAAAATTGCGATCGGAACCTGGTGTCATGATCGGAGACAATGCAGACCGGTACTCCATAAAGTCTCACAATTTCCTGTATGAGTTCATGGGTATCAGAGACCATACATTATGAAGAGTGTAAATCTTTAAATAGATTATTACCTCCATGTACTTCTTTGCTAGTGTCTCAGTTGATTGGCCAACTCGAAATGGGATGAAGTGAGCCGACTTTGTGAGTCGATCGATAATGACCCATACGGTATCGTTACCCTTTGTGTTGCGAGGAAGAGCAGTCACAAAATCCATCGTGATGTGTTGCCACTTCCATTCTGGGATTGGTAACGGTTGAAGTAATCCAGCTGTCCTATGATGTTCAGCCTTTACTTGCTGACACACCAAGCATTTTGCAATGCTTCTGGCTACTTCACGCTTCATTCCATGCCATCAATAATTCTGACGTGGATCTTTGTACATTTTGGTACCTCCAGGGTGTACTGAATAGAGAGAGCTGTGAGCTTCTTTCATTAACTCTTCCCGAACATGACCTTTTGGTACAAACAATCTACTGCCATATCTCAAAGATCCGTCTTCATGGATGATGAAGTCTGTTCTGAGACCATTCTCCACTTGTTCTCTGATCTTTTGCAACTTAGCATCACTTGCTTGAGCTGCTTTGATCTGATTGACAATGGTTGATTGAACTTGTAAATTCATCAAACTTGAAGCGTTACCTGGCATGACTACTTCAATCTCCATCTGATGCAAGTCTTGTTGAATCTTCCACTGAGCGGTGAGATTCATCGATAATGGTTGGCGACTAAGTGCATCAGGTACCACATTCACCTTCCCTGGGTGATATTGTAAGTTGATGTCAAAGTCCGCCATGAGTTCTAACCATCTTCTCTGCCGCATATTCAACTCCTTCTGAGTAAACACGTACTTCAGGCTCT
Source organism: Agapanthus africanus (assembly GCA_030015575.1). Lineage (NCBI taxonomy): Eukaryota > Viridiplantae > Streptophyta > Magnoliopsida > Asparagales > Amaryllidaceae > Agapanthus > Agapanthus africanus. Next base: position 749,607,383 of record JASDDO010000022.1, on the reverse strand, counting down.
TATGATCTGTGTAGATGTTCACTCGTTCACCAAGTAGATAATGGCGCCAAATCTTGAGAGCAAAGATGACGGCTGCCAGCTCCAGGTCATGCGTCGGATAATTGCGCTCATGAGTCTCCAGTTGTCTTGAAGCATAAGCCACAACCTTACCGTGCTGATGTAGAACACATCCTAATCCCTTATCGGATGCATCGCAATGCACTTCGAATCCTCCAGATTGATCCGGTATGACGAGAATAGGTGCTGATGTCAACCTTGACTTGAGTTCTACGAAAGCTTGTTCGCATGATTCTGACCACACAAAATCTTAATCTTTATGCGTGAGCTTGGTCAGGGGTGTTGCTATCTTCGAGAAGCCTTCAATGAACCTTCTGTAATATCCAGCTAAACCCAAGAAACTCCGAATGTCCTTCACTGACTTTGGTGTAGGCCATTCGCTAACTGCTGAAACCTTCGCTGGATCCACAGAGATTCCATCACCTGATACGATATGTCCAAAAAAACCAACTTGCTTTAGCCAAAACTCGCACTTTCTATACTTGGCATAGAGCTGGTGTTGTCGAAGAGTTTCCGGATAATTCGTAGGTGTTCGGCATGTTCTTTCCGACTCTTAGAATACACCAGAATGTCGTCGATGAAGATGACAATAAACCTATCTATATACTCCAGGAAAACTTGATTCATTAGGTTCATGAATATTGCTGGTGCGTTGGTCACTCCAAATGGCATCACTAGAAATTCGTAATGTCCATAGCGAGTTCTGAAAGCTGTTTTATGAATATCAGCTTCCTTGACCTTCACCTAATGATAACCTGAACGAAGATCCAATTTAGAGAACACACAAGATCCACTTAGCTGATTGAATAAATCGTCGACGCGCGGGAGTGGATACTTGTTCTTTATAGTGACTTCGTTCAAGGCTCTGTAATCGATGCACATTCTGTACGAACCTTCCTTCTTCTTCTTAAGTAGTACAGGTGATCCCCAACTTAAAGTGCTGGGTCGAATCCATCATTTCGCCAGTAATTCGTCCAACTGTGTTCAGACTTCCTTCAAACCTTCCGGACTTAAACAATAGGGTGCTTTGATCACCGGTTGGGCTCCTGGTACTAAATCAATACTGAATTCAAGAGCTCGATCGGGAGGCAAACCTGATATATCGTCAGAAAACACATCGTCGAACTCTCGAACCACATCTGGCCTTGATTCTTCCCCCGCTTGAGCTGCTGCAACTACTGCTTCCCTTGGCTTCACTTTATAGGTACTTGGCTCCAGGGTACGGTCTCCGCTTTTGAAGTAGAAGACCGGATGGTCTAGAATCTCGAATACTACCCTCCTTTGACGACAGTCGATGGTAGCATAAAAAGTTCCAAGCCAATCCATAACTAGAACCACATCGAAGTTCGGTATGTTCAGCACTTTAAAGTCAGCATAAAACTCTCTGCTGCAGACGACTACTGGACACAAGCTGTATCCCATGGTTGCCTTTAGAACGCCATTTCCTGAACTGACATTCTAGCTGGATACAAGCGGTGATACTGGAATCGCATGGGTTCGGATGAACCGTTGCGACATAATGCAGTGAGATGCTCCAGTATCAAACAGTGCTAGTGCAGGTATTGAGGATACTAAGATTGTACCTAAGGTATGTGGGATATGTTTTATGTATAGGGAAAAGTATGTAGATAAATAGCAATACTGAAAGAAAGGTTTGAGAAGAAAAGTTTACCAGTGATAACTTGGCCAGTGGCCTCAGCTTCTTCCACGGTCATCGTGAAAGCCTGGCGCCTTGGTACATTCCTCCTGGCCTGAGGAGCATTCCTCGGAACGTTCCTTTGAGCTTGATGGAACTGACGAGGAGGTGGTGCAGCTTGTGATCCTCTGGGTGGTGCAGGTAGTGTCAGGCTTGGAGCAGGTACTTGGATGGCTGAGCGCTGTGGGTAATTATTTGCTGGCCTGGATGCAGCAATTGGATTTTGTTTATGAGAACAAGACCCAATACTATGAGCAGCTGAGCCGCAGATCAAGCAAAGGTTGTTCGCACGCCGGAAATCTTTCGCCAGATGCCCATTTCTCTTGCAGTAGTCACAAAAAGCTAGGCTGGGCTTGTTGATTGGTGCTCCTGGAAGTCTTGGCACAAAAGGTGGTCTGGACGAGGCTCCTCCTGCCATCTAGTTAGCAGGGCGCTTAACACCTACAGACTGAGGTCTGCCCCTCGCTTTTATCACTGCCTCATAACTGCGGGCAGCTTCCAGAGCATCTTCATGAGTCGGAAATTTCCCTGTGGCTAGTGCAGCCTGAATTTCCGTGTCCAAATCTTGTTGAAAGCGACGGGCTCTGATATCATCCGTCGGTATCAAGCGTGCCGCGAATCTATTTAAAGGATTGTGTTAGCTGTGTAGTATGTGATATTTAAAAATTGAACTTTTGTGACATATCTTACCGACTTAGCATGGTGAATTCAGCGTCATACTCATCTACTGACTTGTCCCACATCGAACCTTGTTGTAGATGAATGAACTGCTGTTCCTTGGCAAACATGACAATCACAGGGAAGTACTTCGCGTCGAACTTATCGTGAAAAGTCTTCCATTCAATAGGCTGTTCAAGACGGCTTTCTTCCGCCTTCCACCAGTTGCGAGCATTGTCCGTGAGCTGCAGTTTCTCCATACAGACCCAAGCTATGTCTGGCACTTGTGCTGCCGCCAGATCATCCTCTATGCTTTGTGCCCATTCCTTAGCTTCAAGTGGGCTTCCCTTTCCGGAGAACTGCTTGGGATGTAAAGCCCTGAATTGCTTTACCCCAGGTGCGTCAGTCTCGGGACGATTCAGGAGTTGTTGCTGTCCCTCAAGGAGGCTGCGGATTGCCTCAAGCAGAACTGTTTGCTCTGTGGGTGGAGCAGGAACAATAGGCATAATGGGTAGTGGAGGTGGAGTGTTGTTGAAGTTGGCGCTTGTGTTGTTTGGTGAATCCATAACCTTGAAGAAAAATTTAGGTTAAGACAGATTCAAGTACATGAAATGATAAGATTCAAGGAATATGAAATTATAAGATTCAAGGAACATGAATTGTAAAGAATGTTTTAGTTGCTGGTTCTTGTGTTATATTACTTAGGTTGTTCACGCAGAACAGAACTGCATGAAAGAGTTTTATACAGCTCTGACCTGTATGGGCCACCAACAAAACCTGTCATGCCCCGCTTCCCGGTATACGGCGAAGAGGACGGGACTGGTCCGCTACGTATTTACTCTGAAGTAAATACGCTAAGCGTATCTAAGCAATATAAAAGTAAATACACAAGAGACAAGATATATAAACTGAACAACAACTTTATTTATTAACATTCTTTTGTACAATGCATGAAAAGTAAATACAACTGAAATAAAAGCGATTCCTAAACAATGGCATAACAGGAATGTAAAGTACCGAAAGGAAATGTGTACAATGAAACTATAGCTCTGGGTCTTCAGCAAAATGATCCAAGTCTTCAGCAGTAGGCTCAAACTCTGACGTGTCCAAATTACCTGACGACATTCGAAGAAAAAAAAGAAAGAGAATGTCGTCAGCGAACATGTCGCTCGGTAAGTCCCAAAGATAAGAGGAAAGTAGAATAGACAGAATAAGAAGGTATCTTTTAAAGTTGTATTATCTTGTTGTAATGTTGTATTAACGCTGTTGTTTGTAGCTTTGTACAGAAGAATGCCAGTGTATACGAGAGGAGTCTCTATATGCCAGAGACTAGAGGCAAGTATAGTACAAGGAACCGTTTATGTCACGGTACAACAACAACTGGATTCCTGTTAGGTGTATTAAATCTTACAGTCTCGTGCCACTTCTAACACCTTCCGTACCAATCCACCCCTTAAACCCCGCGGTGTCTTGTTTGTTTTGTAAATTATATTGTTGGTATAATTGATTGACTGACCGAAACCATGATATCAGTAAACGGATGTAGCCGTAGAATCATGTAAATGGAATGTATATCCATGGTTCGGTTCAGTCAAGTTGTATAAATTGATAATTGGATTCATGGATTCATGTTGAATTGTAATATTGAAAATTTGTAGATTGTAGATTGTACTTGAATCATATTCAAGTCAGATTATAATGAGACTCACTCTGAGTCAGAAAAGTAAATTGATGTCCTGATTGTTTTTGATGTTATCGGTAACCGCTGTACATGGACGGCAGGATTTGTGTCTTTTTCAAAGACGATTACCGTATTGATAACACCACTATTAAGTTGTCTACCTTAAGTAGGCAAGCACCCACTTTTCCGGCTCCCTGAGGCTCAAGAGATTGGTCCCGCTTAAACCTATGTTTACTAGGGTCCTTAGGGTAATTTATAGAACTTGAGGGGTTTTTATGTAAAAATACTTTTATATACTTTTCAAAACACACCCCAAACATTTATTATTCGTCTTTAGAGTTGTAATGAATGTGGATTTTATATTGTGATATTTCTAGTGAAAATATCCTAATTTCATAATTAAAGGCATTTATTTGTAATATTGGTTTTGCATGGAATTCGTGGTATTTTAGTGTAAAATTGATTCTTGTGATATTGTAGAAAAGGTGGAATATTTATAATACTTCAAAAATAGATATGTTTATGTTACATATACATATATGTATATGAAAATAATTTTTTTGTATATATCTATAATATTCTAGAAATCTCGTTTTCTTAAGATGTCGTATTTTAAATCTTTCGAGATCGAATTCCCCTTCCGGAGGTCTGAATCTCGCACTACTAAGCCCGAGGATGTGCGATAATCCGCACCATCCCGAACGGGTTCCGCAATTGGGTTGTAGCGGCGCTTTGCAAAGATTTGTATAAATACTAACCATTAAGGAAAAACGGTTTTTATAATTATGGTATTTATTTGTAAAGATGTCTATTTCCCGTATTCTATGTTCTAGGGTCTCCTAAGTCAACTAGACTTCTCCTAACTGGTCCTAAGTGACAAGTTGTGAGATACCTCAAATCGCCACTTCACCGCCAATTGTGGCTAGGTAAGTACAAGTGAAGAAAGGAGAGATCCGCTCACGAATCCCCGTGAAACGGGCCTTTTAAAATTACCTTTCTCACTTGTCTAGCCTAGGCACCATAAAGTCAGGTTTAGATAAACGACTGAATGTCCACAACCTTCCTTTGTCCTGATGAGTGCGACAGTCCTTAATTGGCTGAGTCTAGATATTTTTTATTAGCTCAAAGGTTATTTATTTGTAAAGATGTATCAATACTAAATCTTTTAGAAATGGTTTTATTAAGTAAATGGTATTTAAATGAAAATGTTTGTTTTCCCGTATTCTAAGTTCTCGAGGGTATCGTGTTATGTTGCATATGAGTGTGTGAGAAGGTAGGTCATTACCTCGTGGTCTCTTAAAGGTATAACAAGTTTAATGAAGTTAAATGTATAATTGCAACAATGTGGTATTTAAATGAAAAATACGATAAAGTGAAATAGCCATCATTTTATGAAATGAAACTTGATCAATTTGGTTGATTAGTGTTTCATAGTCAACATGAGGGAGTTTAAGTATAATTGTATTAACGAGAAGTGAAATTTTATAAGAAAACCGGATCGGAAATCGGATTTGTTCCGATTCCTTCGGGTTTTGTACATCCGTATTTTAGAAAAGAAAAGAGAGGTAGAATTTAGGGACTTACGGGTTTAGGAAAACAAGAAGAGGGAGATTGATCGGAAGGAGTCGCCGGTGCGTCACTTCGTCTCCGGGAGCTCCTAGAATGATCGTCGGAAGTTCATCGGGAAATTCGTCGTAGCTTGGCCTCGTACTCGATTTCAAAGTACAGTAGGTTTCTTGGAATTTTTAGAGAGTTGGCTCAGAGTTTAGGGTGAGGGGGTAGTGTGTAAGGTTGGTATTTATAGGGTTAGGCTAGGGTTAGGGTAGATGAAAGGTTAAAATGAAAAATGTGATAAAATGTATTAAAAATGTATTAAAAGTGGAGTAATTGGGGTTTTTAAAAGAGCTCTGGAAATGGTCTGAGGCTAAAATTTTGCAGGTGCATAGGGAATGTGAAAAAACATAATTTTCATGTTGGGGTCGTCGCCGGAATCGGCCGACTCGGGGGTGACTCGGCCGTGACTCGGTCGGAGGACTGAGTCGGCCGAGTCAAGGCCGATTTGGCCGATTCCCGGCCGAGTCAGGCGGCCGGGATCCCCCCCGACGGTTCATCTAACATCTGGCAATATTACATTTTTGGGTGTAGTGGGGTTTTTGTGAGATATGCACGTGTAAACCCTTGGTATTCTAAAGGTTTTAAAAAAATCAATATTAAAAATAATGTGGGGTATGGGATTTGAACTCTGGTGGCTTGGTTCAGCAGTGCAAGGTCTTACCAATGAGCTACAAGCTCCTTCTTGTAATTATGGTGTGAGATAAATACTTAAAGTGATAACAGCAACATTAAATACTCCAAATATATACTTTAAATTTAAATCAAATTTATGTACACTAAAAATGGAGTTTTTACATACAATAATTGTTTTGATGACACCTATATCCAACACTTTTAATTTAGTGAATATGAAAGGCAATTTGGTCATTTAACAAGAGATTTAACGACTGGAGGGTCGCGGAAGGGGGGTTGGGTTTAACAGAGGGTAATGTTAGGGGGTTTCTGCGCACGAAAAACGCGTTAGGATGGTTTTGGGAATATATGCTTCAGTACAAGATGATTTTGGTGAAATTTCCCAATCTATAATGATTAGCTCCTTAGGATTCAGTGTTTGAAGAAAAAATATAGAGGAGCATGCATCAAATATCATCATTAAGACATGAACTAGTGACAAATCGGCTATTATCCGAGATACTTGCTCTATAATTCTTGGAAATAGGAATTCACGCTGTTCAAGAGATCGATTTATAGGGATTCACATACAAGTCTCGGTATTCATTATTTACTTAACCTAGATCCTAAACGTAAGAATTCACATTGTTCACACAAGACGCAAATCCAATTGAAAGCATATGGTACTGTCGCCCAAGAACATCGTCACAAGAATTTGTCGATGATACTTGGAGTTATTGAACAGGGAGGGTATCTCATCTACCATGCAGTTGTTAACAAGGTTTTTTATGGTACTCGTAAATAAGTTAAGGGAAAAATGGAGCTAAGATATGCCTTAATTAAGTTACCTACGCTATGTAAGAGGAATGAAGATGAACACCATTATTTTTAAGTAATATCCTATTTTAGTTGGATGGACTCGTCTTCCTTCTCTCATATATCTTAGATAATTTAGTTAAGGCATATCTTGGCTATGTTAACCTCATAAGTTCACAAGTTAAAGACATAATAGATCTAGTTTTTGTTCAAAAGAGTAAAACCTGAATTCTTTGAGGAACAGGTAGCTAGCACTATACTATTTTGAACCTCCTATTAATATACACACATTGAAATGGTCATATCCTAGGATATACACTCAAAATAAAGTGCTAGTTTTTTTTTCCGTTCCCATAATCACACAACATAAGGAAACAAATACAATAAGGGTATCTTTAATGAATAATGTACCAAACAGCACAACTTTGTGATCCCTGCATTAGCATATATACTTGTTCTCAATTAAAAAAACTGCCACAACAAGAACAAGAACATGCTGCTGCAGTAAAACTTGCCTTTTCCAAGTGAGACATCACCAGTTTGATTCCTAAGTAGCCTCTTCCTGGCGAGGTGGTGTACCCGCAGGTGATGGAGTCACACACTCTAAAGAGATATCTTCTTGACTGATGAAAAGAGGGATTTGTATGATTGGCATATCACTTACTTAGGAAATTGAGTCAATCATGAGATGTCAAGTACCACACCAGATATTGATTTTTTCACTGGCTGCAATAAGTATATATTAATCCAATCTTCGAGAAACGTTGGGAAGCAGTCATGAACATAAGTGGATATTCTTGGTATATGGTAACGGCAACTTCCTTCAGGAGGCGGTTATTATTTCTGGCTTCCAAGGTGACCTGGATGACAGAGTGGCTGTCAGAGTTATAGTTTTCCCTCTATTGAGTGGCAGTATGTTGGACAGGTGGTCTAAGCGGATACTGAGGAAGGCACGGCACAGGATACTGATTAAATTCAGTGGATGATACGGTCTAAGAAGTTTGTTGGATTTGGAGTTCGTTCCCCTCCGAAAGACGGCGCACAAGACTGCGAAGTCCTGACGCTGAGATTCGGGGCAGATGCTATTTGGTTTTATCCGTCCACCTCTCCGAAGATGCCAAGTTGATTTATGGTGCCGTGTATCAGAGGTTTAGACGGATGCGGCCGATATAGCAGACTTCGTCAGATTCCCCCTCGCTTGAGGGGTTTTTGATTGTAGGGACGCTCTTCCCTGCAGGCGCAAGCCCCTGCAGTTAATTACGCTACCGCATCACGGTAACAACTTTCTCCTTCTCCAGAATTTCACTTCGTGTCGTTGGTGTTTGTTTTGTTTGTGGTTGCCCGTGGATTGTATACGGAGACTAATTTGTGTCGTTGCCCGTAGGACGTGGATTAGTCCAAATCCGTATTTTCTTAGATTTTGGTTTAGGGTTTTGGTTTAAGGATACGTTAGCCATTTTTGAGGCTAAGATCAACTTAAACGTTTATTAAGGACCTGTTAGTTTGATTTGAGACTAAGATCGACTTAACGGGATCGTTTAGATCCAACAAAAGAGCATTTGAGGGCTCTATTGTTCCAGTTTAGGGACATGGTGGTCCATGTTCCAGTTTAGGGACGTGGTGGTCCATAGTATGCATGGCCATCGGGACCCGTCGCCTCTCTGACGTCGTTGAAGGATTACAACGATAGGTGTCGGAGGAGTTCAGAGATATACCCTTGGACCAAAGTTGATTGGGGATCTTATAGTCCAATTTGGGACTAAAGTCTGTTTGAATGTTTAAGGATACATTAGCCATATTTGAGCCTAAGATCAACTTAAACAGGATCGTTTAGATCCGACAAAAGAGAATTTGGGAGCTCTATTGTTCCAGTTTAGGGACGTAGTGGTCCATTGCCAGTTTAGGGACATGGTGGTCCATGTTCCAGTTTAGGGACGTGGTGGTCCATTGCATTTATTTGTGGTCGTCGGGACCTGTCACCACTCCGACGTCGTTGAAGGATTACAACGACAGGTGTCAGAGGAGCTCAGAGATGCACCCTTGAACCGGATGTAAATTGATTTAGGAGAGCGGCCGTGCTCAATCAATTTAATTTGAGGACTTACGGCCATGATTGGGTTAAGTCCAGTTGATAATGTTCAACATTTTTATTTATATTTAGCCTAGTAGGCTTTTATTAGGGCTCTTCCCCTGTTAATAATGCACTGCATTTTATTATGTCCTGTTAGGCCTTTTAAGTTGGGCTCTGTCCCCTTTTTGTAATGCAGAGCATTTATTTTGGTCCATTGGGCCTCTTAATTGGGCTCTGCCCTTTAATAACGTGCTGCATTAGTCTGACAGAGCGCCACGTGGCTTGTCAGGCGCTTTGCGCCAATTGAGGAGCGCAAGGCGCAAGTCCATGTGGAGGTGACACGTGTCACGCTCCGGTGAGCGCAAGCGCAGTGCGCTGCTGACACGTGGCGCGCTCTGGTGAGTTGCGCCAATTCATGAGAGCAATGCTCTGTTTTAAAAGCGCATAGCGCAAGCTGTTCTGGAGCTGACACGTGGCGCTCTCTGGTGGCTTGCGCCAACCCAGGAGCGCAACAGTGCAGATTTACAAGTGCAAGGCACTGTTTCAATAACTTGATCCAATTTTAGATTCAAGAAAAGAATCTTTAAGATTCCAGAACCAATGGTTCATAAAAAGTGCAAGGCACTATTATTATTTATTATTTATTTATTTATTTATTTTTGTTGAAGATCATTGATCTTGTTCTTAGATCATTGATCTTTTCAGAAGAAATTCTTCTTTTCGTAAAGGTTTTTACCTTTTCTTTCTTTCAGCTCTTCTCAAAATTCTTTAGAGGAATTCTCTGTTTTTCTCTCTATATTCCTCCGTTGAGTTGGGGTCTAGGAGTCTTTATATAGTGCCCATAGATTTATTAAATTTGTTAAAGAGATCTTTCTCTGAGTGATTTGGGGAATTTTCCCCACCGTTTGATCTTTGATCCAAGGGCTTCTGTTTTACAGAAGACAATCTTCTTGTTTTAATAAGAATAGAAAGATCTTATTGAATTTTAATTCTGTTTGGCGCAAACGCACCTGTGCCTGACACGTGTCGCGCAGCGCAACTGCGCTGCCACGTGTCGCGCACCGCAGAGCGCAGCGCAACTGCGCTGCCACATGTCGTAGAGCGCAGCGCGACTGCGCTAGCGCAACTGCGCTGCCACGTGTCGCGCAGCGCAGAGCGCAGATCATCTGAAGCGTTGCTTCTTTTAATTTTATTTTAAAATAGAGCCTTGCTCTGATTGGGCGCGCTGCGCTCCCTGCGCTGGAGTGTCTGATATTGACACGTGGCACTCTGCGCGCAGCGCAGGGGATCTGAAGCGTTGCTTCATTTATTTTAACTTTAATTTTCACTTTAATTTTCGAAGCAGAGCTTCGCTCTGATTGGGGGAAACAGAAGCGTTGCTTCGTCTTCCTCCTTGGAGTTTGAACAGAGCTTTGCTCTGATTGGGGTAAACAAATGCTCCCCCACCGTTGTGCTTACGTGGCCTCCAAACGTGAGCGCAGCGGTGGCAGAATACCAATCGTCACGCCATCTCTTGGAAGTTGAAACGTCTCTTCAATACCTATAAATAGGACCTTTGGTCCCTTAGATGGATTTTCATCTCTTCATAAGAATTTTGTTCAGAGCCCTGCTTTTTTGTTTAGGCACTTTTAAAAGTTCAAACTCTAGAGAATTTTAGGTAAAAATTAATTTGGATTAAGTTAATAGAATCTTAAGAGCCTTGCTCTCAATAGATCCCTGATCTAAAGAAGACCCATTTTAGGTTTCATTTAGCAGAGCTTTGCTCTAAAAGGATCTAGAGAGGACTAGAGAGAACCCTGTTAGGATTCCATCAATAGAGCTCTGCTCTCTGAAAGATATCATTTATAATTTCTTGATTCATTAATGGAGCTTTACTCCTTTAAATCATATAGCAGAACTCTTAAGAGTTGCTAGTTTTTGTCGATTTTCTTTTATAGGAGTGATGGACGCCCACATGTATGATCTCAATAAGATTATCTGTTACGGGGACATCCGCTGACTTGGCCGTTCTCAAAATCGAGAATTTACCAACGATGAGTGTGCCGAGATCATGAGTCGCTTCGACGCGTACAACGGTCAACTGCTTCCTCGGCGCTCCTCTCTGTTGAAGCTTATTGTGGGAGCCATCTGGGAAGCGCTTCCCCTATTCTTTACCGGCGTGGCACTTAGAGCATTGGACGCCGCCGAGGACAAGGTGCACTCAGTGTACCTGATGAACTTAATCTCGAAGAGACGGCGAGACAATCTTATTGATCTCTTGCACGAAGCCTTTCAACAGTCCGCCATTCTTGCTGCCTATCGAAGGGTGGAGGACATCAGTGGGGATCCCGACGCTCGTGCTCGCGAAAGGAAGCACACTAGGATGGTTCGTCAGGCTTGGAAAGTCTTGGACAAGGTCACTTTTGAGTTCCTCAACCCATGTCCTGGATTTGAGGTTTTGCCATTGTAATCACTTGGATAGTGTCTTTGTTTATTTCTTTATAATTGTAAGAACCCTTTGCAATATGAATGGAAAATTTTTATTTCAGCTTGTCTTATTTCTCATTCTGAGTCTTTTGCACACGCATGAATGGATGCGTCTCGAACGCTTGATCAAATGCAAATCGAATGTCCTTTTCTGTCGCTTCCCTCTTTCTTTTATTATCAGTATACTGCTTTAGTAAACATGGTTGACGGGTGATAGAGTGAGCATCCTGTATTGGTTTATTCAAAAGGCAGCGATGGCTTAGGTCGCAGGTTCAAATCTGCTGTCCAAGACTTTTCAACTCTATGAGCCGTGAGGGTCTCATAAAGACTTTTCTCCCTACGGATCGAGAGGATCTCGTAGGTGGATTTTCTCCTTAGGAATCGTGAGGATTCCTAAGTGCATTTTCTCTTATAAGTCGTAAGGATCTTATAAGAGAATTTTCCCTCTCACGAGTCGAGAGGACCCGTAAGCGGCTGTTTCCCTCCTTGTCGAGATTCGAGTTTGGAGAGTGAGACCCGTGGATAGTATGCAAGAAACCGTTTTGGGCCAACTTGCAGGGTCCCAGTGCTTAGGAAACAGGCTTCTTTTATGCCTACTGCCTAAGGCTTTATCTTACGAGTCGAGCCGCATCGAGAATTTCTTGCAAAGACATCAATTTCTTCACAAGTCGAGACGAATCGAGCATTTCTCGTGAGAACATCCTAACGTCACAGTTAACCTCTGCTCTTTACGACAGAAGTCCGCTAGGGTTTGTGGTACTCAGGGTTTTGGCCGTCGTACCGTCGCATAAGCTGATATATTCCTCGATAGGCAATCGTGCTGTTCGAGTAGCCCTGCGACTGCCGTGTCTCTGATCCCTTCGGGGGCTGGACAAGACGTCTTCAAGCAATCTTCCTTGGCAGTTTGACCGTCGGAAGAGCAAGCGTTAGGAATTTGCCATGCCGCTTTTTACTTGAGGTTAGGCTCATTTTGGTGAGCCCCGATGAGTCATATCCACTCCGTGCTGGTGTGGGATGATCTCCGATAGTCTTTCAGGTTTTATATGAGTTACCGTCAAGACCCTGAAGCTAGGAATTTGGCCTTTGCTTCGTTTGCTGGCATTGCATCTTCTGTATCGAGACGAATGTCGCGGTGGGAACTAGGGATTTTGCCGTGGCTCCATTTGTTTGATTGTCGCATCTGAACCCTGCTGGAGGAAGAACGCAATGGGTGACATCTCGTTTGATGTATCGAGACGGACGTCGCGGTTGTTTCTAGGTTGCCGGTGAACCGTCGAGATTTGGAACTAGGGATTTTTCTGTGGCTCCATTTGTTTGGTGATGTTGCGCCTGCTGTATCGAGACAAACGTCGAAGTGGTGACCATTCCGCACTGGTGTGAGACGATCTCCAGTTGTCTTTCAGGCTTTATATGACTCGCCGTTAAGATCTTGAAGCTAGGAATTTGGCCTTCGCTTCGTTTGCTTTGTCACGTCCGAACCCTGTTGAGGGAAGAACGCGGTCCTGACATCTTATTTGTTGTATCGAGACGAATGTCGCAGTTGTCTCTAGGTTGCTGGTGAACCGTCGAGGTTTGGAACTAGGGATTTTGCCGTGGCTCCATTTGTTTGATGATGTTGCGTCTGCTGTGTCGAGACGAACGTCGAAGTGGTGACCATTCCGCACTGGTGTGAGACGATCTCCAGTTGTCTTTCAGGCTTTATATGACTCGCCGTTAAGACCTTGAAGCTAGGAATTTGGCCTTCGCTTCGTTTGCTTTATCACGTCCGAACCCTGTTGAGGGAAGAACGCGGTCGTGACATCTCGTCTGCTGTATCGAGACGAATATCGCTGTTGTCTCTAGGTTGCTGGTGAACCGTCGAGGTTTAGAACTAGGGATTTTACTGTGGCTCCATTTGTTCGATGATGTTGCGTCTGCTGTGTCGAGACGAAAGTCGAAGTGGTGACCATTCCGCACTGGTGTGAGACGATCTCCAGTTGTCTTTCAGGCTTTATATGACTCGCCGTTAAGATCTTGAAACTAGGAATTTGGCCTTCGCTTCATTTGCTTTGTCACGTCCGAACCCTGTTGAAGGAAGAACGCGGTCGTGACATCTCGTCTGCTGTATCGAGACGAATGTCACGGTTGTCTCTAGGTTGCTGGTGAACCGTCGAGGTTTGGAACTAGGGATTTTGCTGTGGCTCCATTTGTTTGATGATGTTGCGTCTGCTGTGTCGAGACGAACGTCGAAGTGGTGACCATTCCGCACTGGTGTGAGACGATCTCTAGTTGTCTTTCAGGCTTTATATGACTCGCCGTTAAGACTTTGAAGCTAGGAATTTGGCCTTTGCTTCGTTTGCTTTGTCACGTCCGAACCCTGTTGAGAGAAGGACGCGGTCGTGACATCTCGTCTGCTGTATCGAGACGAATGTCGCGGTGGAGCTGGGATTTTGCCGTTACTCCGCTTGTTTGACCATGGGGTCTTTCGTCGGCGTTGTATCTATATCTTGATGGACTACGAAGAAACGCCGTTGTTAACATCTCGTCTGCTATATCGAGACGATTGTTGAGATGAAGCTGGGATTTTGCCGTCGCTTCGCTTTGTTTCGACCGTGAGGCCTTTTGTTGGCGTTGTATCTGCGTCTTGATGGAATGCGAAGGAACGCCTTTGTTGGTTCTTAGGCCGTAGAAATTGCCGTTAAGATTTGGAACTAGGGACTATGCCGTGGCTCCATTTCATTGCGACTCTGAGGTCGGTTGTTGACGTCAAGACCCTGAAGCTAGGGATTTTCCTTTTGCTCCATTTGTTGACATTGTGTCTGCAATATTACGACAAATGTCGAGATTGTCTCTAGGTTATCTATGAACCGTCGAGATTTGGCTTTGCTTCCTGATGGAGTCTGTTGGGAAGGTATGGTTCCCTCTTTGTTTGCGCCCATGAATTGTATACAGGGATCGATGTGATCTCACCTGTAGGGCAAAAGTTTCATTCATTATTTTTTTATATATTATTGTTTTCTTTCCGCGATGCTCTATCATTTCAGCTTTTATATCGCGAAGGTCGCATTTGCCTAATCATTTCGGCTATTTTTCGTGGTGCCTAATCATTTCGGTTGTTTATTTTATTTTTACTCGCTGCTTTTTATTGTGAGTTGCCCAATCATTTCGGCTATTTTGTATGCATACGTTTTCTTTACTTGCTGCTTTTTATTGCAAGCTGCCCCATCATTTCGGCTATTTCGTATGCATGTGCGGCTTGCTGGCTTTTCACCGTAAACCTGAAATTAGACACCGATTTCAGCATCAGCACCGCTACAACTGGGATATTGCCAGGAGCGAATCATCATTTGCCTATGTCAATGTCAAACAAAGGTGCCTTAGCGAACAGGGTTAAAGTCCCGCCGACTAAGGCTTTTGACTTCATGAGCCGTAAGGGTCTCACAAAGGTATTTCTCCTTACAAGTCGCGAGGATCTTGTAGGTGTATTTTCTCCTTAGGAATCGTGAGGATTCCTAAGTGTATGTTCCTCTGTAAGTCATAAGGATCCTTGTAATACCCAGCCCCTTTTATACCAAAATCTGTATTTTGTTACCCTTGAATTCTATTTATTCTTATTTATAATTTTATTTCTTCTAAACCCTCATTTTCCTTTTATCAATAAAATCCTAAAACCCAAACCCTATTATATCTTTTTCCAACTAATTCCCTCAGCCCGACACCATTTTTCTTTTAATAAAAACCCCAAGCCCATTCTTTTAAATAAATTCGTTTTCTTTTTCCTTTTCTTTCCAGCCCAACCCTTTATTCCTAAACTATTTAAATTCCCCGGCCCCTTTCTTAATTTCCTTATTGTTTTATTTTCTGGTCGGCCTGGCCCAGTCTCCTCACCCCAACAACTGCTTCAACCCGACCCGGCCCACATACCTTTCTTCTTCCAACGGCTCTCTCCTTTTCCCCCGCTCGCGCCATCCGTTTTCTCCGCCGACGCCTCCGCCCGCACCCACGCCCACGTCGTGCGCCGTTACCCTCGCGATCCCCTCGTCTCCCTTATCTCACTCCCCCTCACGTTCTCTCTCTCTCGCTTTCTCCCATTCTCCTTCTCTTTCCCGCTCCCCCTCTCGAGCCCACGCCCACGCTTGCGCTCGCCGTCGTCACCCTCGTCCCCGACAACCCACAGCCCCGAGCACCTCTCCTGAACCCTCGCCGGAGCTCCGACCTCCATCACCTCTTTCCTCCCTACACCGGGCACCTGCATCACCCAACCCAGAACCCAATCGACGCCGCACCATTACCTCGTCGCCTTCCCCTTCACCTCCTCGCCTCCATTCACTAAGCTCCGACCACGACCACCCCATAGCCGCCACCCCTACCACTAGCGTTCACCAACAGTCCCCTCGCCTCCGCGACCTCCACCTTCATCGATTCCACAACACCCCCCTCTAACCTCACAAACCTAAACCGAGCCCCACTTCTTTCACTACCAGCCACCAACCGCCGTCGGCCGCGTCCACTATCGCCATCAAACCCTCTGAAACTCACTACCGACATCGTTGCCGACGAGCTCACCATCTACAACCTCTATAGTTGCAAGTCCAAGCTGACCCGGGCTCGCTACGCCGTCTGCTGCCCTCATTGCTGACGATCACCATCGTCTCGTCGTCGCCGTGTCACCGCTGAGCCACCGCCGGAGCACCTGGGTACTGCCAACGAACCCTTAAGCACGAAGCCCCTCTCCGCCGCACACGCAAACAACCACTGCACAGAGCCGTCAAGCTAAGCTCGAGCCGAGGCCAAACCTTGTCGTTGTTGCCCGTGTGTGTCGTGCCCGTGCATGCCATCACAGTCATCATCACTGCGGCACCATCGACACATCTTTTTCAGGCAAGTATTTTTACTTGCTTACATGCTAATCTACTCGTGTTATAAATTCAAAAGTATGAGTTATGAATTTACAATTCTTGATAAAATTAAAACGACATACCTGTTCGATGCATGATCCCAATGAAAATACTCACCTATTTTGACGGAACTGTATTGTTTATGTTGTCCCGTGTAATGGTGAATACTGTGTACAAATTTCACTGAAAAATACGACTGTTAATGACTAAAACGATTACCCCCAAATATACCTGTAAAACTGGAACTTTCCCGTGTCTGAAAACCGTTAAAATTACCATAAATTATGTACATACTGGAATGACGCGTTCGGGGGCTTAAATCGAATATGACTCGACGAACTATAATCCTATGCAATTTTCTAATTGTTTCTGTACTTAAACTGTGACAATATTTGGATCGGAGTGCGACTCTGGACTGCAGTCCAGAGAGACTCTGTTTACTGTGTGCTGTCCCGTAATGGGTACCACCTTGTTTCCTTAACTTGTATGTTACGTAACTCCACTGTTTATAAAAGGTGAATCTTTTATCTAGATAACACAAGTGGTTTCATTCTGTTTCATCATCGTTTGCTATTTAATCTGTAATTTAAAAGATGGGGACGTATAACAGTCCCAACAGAATCAGAATTGACATACTAGTATTGAACAGTGTATATCTCCTGATGTACAGATGAGATTGAGAATCCGTCTATTGATTTGAAAACCTTACTGAAAACCCTAGATTTCATTCAACTTCAGCATCGCTAAAATCTGATCCCAACTAGGATTAAAATGCGTTCCGAAACGAACTTCCGATTCTGAAACCGGATTTCCAGCCGTGAACGCTTAAAATGAAATGGCCATAACTAGTGATCCTGAAACCCGATTGGCGTGAAACTAAATTTTTTGGATAGATAATTGAACATACTATTTATTCCCCATTCATCATTTCGCTAAACTATACACGTATGATGTAGGATAAATTATGCAAGTGGTAGAATACTGTTCTATGACATCTTAATTATGCTTTACATACTGTTTCCTCATCATATCATACATATGTCACTGCATTGACAACCTAGTGATCATGTGCATTACCCAGTGTTAGGCATTAGTGATGTTTGTGGCAAGTACGTAGTGTTCGTGCATGAGTGAATAAGTGGAAGTGACACGTACTTATACACAATCAGTGAACTTTATTATTCTATTGCATTGTCGACGTCTGTGGGACGCGTGTACGTGTGACTATAAGTGGTATGGGACACTTATGGAAGCTCTTGCATGAGTGTCACAGATAAGGCACCGGACACTGCCATTTATCTTGGGTATTAGTCGGGACGTGCTTGATGGAGATCCTGTCTCCAGTTCTCGTGCAGACTTGTCACAGACCGACTGGTATTTGAGGTTATGGTTAGCGTTTGATGTAGACCATGGGGTGTGGGGTAGTTTGAGTGTGAGTTCAACATAATCTCGGGAGTCCCATGCCGGCTTATATATATATGGAGATATATGGAGATTTACAGGGTACATGATTATTATCGTGAGTTACATGTTGGGCCCGTGGTCTCTTGCCCTTGGGTCCTACCCTTGGGTGGATGACACTCACGAGTGGTTGACTCTCACACTTGGACTGACGTTAGGCATAGTGACCTATACAGTGAGACTTAGAGACTAATAGGGATAATGGCATTGATATACATGACTTACTGTGTTGACATACTCGGCATATTATTTTACTGTTTTACTGTTCACCTAATCTATTAGACACTTCTTTGATTACTGTATGTTCATAACTATACCGTTTTGATTTATTGTCATATATACCTATTATCATTGTTCGATTTGTCACTTGTATCTATATATTATATTGCTATTGTGTCGCTCTGACGACCTGAGTATGCATGCTCAGTGTGAGGAGTGGATCTAGCCTGGACCAGGACTAGACATACATCGCGGACATCTTGATCAGCTATCCAGAGTTATACTCTTTTTACCTCTATCAGGTCAGTTTCTTGTATTTGATTTGTTTCAGTTACTGCATTTCTCATTACCTGCGCATTCTTTACTGATTACCATGTAAAGCTAGAAGCCGAAGTGTGACTGCGGCAGGACATTTCCTTGACCGTAGGAGCATGGCTGGCCTTGTCAACCCCTCGTATTCCGTATTTTGGGAAGCGGGGCGTGACATGGTTTAGTTGGTATCAGAGCCAGGTTTTGCTTCGATTGGGATTGCAGTTTTCCGTGTACAGCTTTACAATCTAAGACATCCCTCAGTCTAGATTGTAAACTTGATGTCCTTGATCCGTATTCACATTGAGTGTTCTGCTATCCATTCGCTAGGGTTTCGGATGACTTGGCAAAATTACGTGGTTGTAATTGTGAACTACATCATGGTTACACTACCGTACTCTGTTTAAGTGACTTAGAGTCCTACAGTTGATTTCCACTTGTAATGAATTTCATCATATCTGATATTCTTGATTCCTTGCCCAATCCATATTATATTTTGATTCTTATATCATCCTCAAAATTATTGTTTCAGGATTATGTCTTCCATCGACTCTTCCTCTATCTCCACTCCCCAAAATTAGACAGCTGAGATCTGAGTGCACTGCAAGGTCTGAAGGAAGCCCAGGAGCGAACGAACGATTTGTTAGCTGAAGGACTGAGAGGGCAGGTGAATCTGGCACCAGCGGGAGTCTCAAATTGTAAAGGGATCTCTGTTAGAAGAGGAAAGGAGAAGAAA
Organism: Agapanthus africanus; assembly: GCA_030015575.1. Taxonomy (NCBI): domain Eukaryota; kingdom Viridiplantae; phylum Streptophyta; class Magnoliopsida; order Asparagales; family Amaryllidaceae; genus Agapanthus; species Agapanthus africanus. Next base: position 749,588,111 of record JASDDO010000022.1, on the reverse strand, counting down.
ATGAAGCGCCAATTTGTTTCCCCGCGACAGAAGCAACAGAAGACCCAGTGTTGTGGGTACTGTAAGCGGCCAGGACATCTTTAGAGGGATTGTCGCCGCGCCCAAGGGAAATGTCTGATTTGCAGATCCAGCAAACATCTTATCAACGGTTGCCCAAAAAGGAAGGAGCTACAAGGAGGAGGCTCGACCACACTCTTCACTTATACCGAGTGATGATTATTGCGTAGTTCGAACTTCGAGGATAAGGCGGACCCAGCGCAGGATTCAACTCGCGTGACGAGAATGCAGCGGTCTAGTAGTCAAAGAAGAATTTTCATGTTTTCTAATTTCAGTAGTAATGTTGTCATCCTCTTATAAATATTTCTTTTCGTTTGAAATCTTGTATCCGTCGAACTTTTAGTTGAATGCAATAAAAACTTGAATCGTAATATATGTATTATTCTCTTGTCTTTTCCCTTATTCATACTATTCATTATCACAGCATTTTAATCCTGATTTTTCAGTTCCTGCCGCCGCATATTTTCCTATACTTCGTACCCTTAGCTATTTTCTTGATGTATTCCACTGTCTAATCATGATTCTTTCCTTTCAGGCCATGGCCTACCCTGGAGCAGCGCCGCATTTGGATGAGGATGCACAGTCATGCGTTTCCCTAGACCGCACGCTGATGAGTGCTGACGATGAGATCAACGGTCCCCAGGTCATTTTCGGAAACAACGATTCCGAAGACGAAGGAGCAGCCGCCCCAGAGTTTGACATGATAGGCGATTCCGACGAAGAGGAAGGAGACCCTGAAGAGAACCCGATAGAGGAAGATCCCGAGGAAGACCTGATAGAAGAAAATCTAGTGGAGGAAAATCCCATGGAAGAGAATCCAGAAGAAGAGAACCACATGGAGGCAGACCTCGATGAAGAAGCTCCAGCCGAGGAAGAAGGACTAGAAGAACAAGACCCTGCGGTGGAAGAACTCCCAATGGCGATCCCTGCGAGGCGATATGGGAATGGACGCCCCTACCTGAGCGCGCGAGCCTACCGCAACCTACTGAATCTCCACAACCGCGACCGACGGGATTTTTAGATGTTGTCTTCTCTGGCCAAATAAATTTATGTATAGTTTAGGGCCACCTTCGTTTTTCGAGAGTGCTTTATTTCGAATTTTCTTGAATGAAATAAATCTTCTGAGTTCGCAAATCTTTTGTTTACTGGTTCACTCGATGCTTTGATTTTTCCTTTACCGTTTTCCTCCTGAGACCCCTGACTGTCCACCCCTATACCCTGTGCTGTTTCGACCTTCACTTAGGTTAACAAGTACCGCACCCTGATCTTTTGAATGGACCACCCTTCATCCTTCGTCTATGCCTCGTCTGAAATCCTTCTGGGAGGGGAAATTGATAGTAAAATTTCCATGTTAACCGACCCTTCGGATTTTGATTCACATGATGTATCGACCATTATCCTCCCCATACATTTTTCCCCTTGTAGTCCTTGCTGCTCACCTTTACCCCAATCTTTTTGACCTTCAGCCTAAAGCCGCCACACTCCGACCTTTGAATGAGCCACACTTCCTTGTAATCCTTACCCTAGCTAGCCCTATACATTTTTGTGCTTTTTCCTATTACCCTAAATATATTTAGGGACATATTATTCGAAATTTGGTTTTCATTATTTTGTATTTATCGAAGAGTGCGTGTTATCGACTACTTAGTTTTATGTATTTTAAGCACACTACTATTATCTTCATTTTCAGTAGCGCAACCTTACACCGCGCATATTTTTGTTCCATGTTCCTTATTTTCACTATATGGGTTTTCAAAGTTATTTTAAATTTTTTTTTCTTTCGATACATTATCCTAAAATGTTTTAACCCACCGACAAGTCCTTCACTACTTCATTATTATTATGCCTTATACTTATTATTTCTGCCGTGCTACCTTTAATATACCTATATGTGCACATATTTGGGTTTCGATTTTATCAAACACTCTTTGATTATTATTGTTCGTTATTGTTATTTAATATTCTCGTAAATATGTAGTTTGCCCTTATAACTGTTCCTGCCTTATACTTATTTAGACCTATTCTTTTGGTATGTTGTTCTTACATATGTAAACCTTCAAATTTCTTCATCCGCCTATTTCAAGTAAATCATTATGTGTTAGTTGGCGATATAGTAGCTTTCGCTTATGATTTTATAACTTATCGTTTATTTTAAATTTCGAGAACGAAATTTTTGTAAGGGTGGTATAATGTAATACCCAGCCCCTTTTATACCAAAATCTGTATTTTGTTACCCTTGAATTCTATTTATTCTTATTTATAATTTTATTTCTTCTAAACCCTCATTTTCCAATAAAAACCCTAAAACCCAAACCCTATTATATCTTTTTCCAACTAATTCCCTCAGCCCAACACCATTTTTCTTTTAATAAAAACCCCAAGCCCATTCTTTTAAATAAATTCGTTTTCTTTTTCCTTTTCTTTCCAGCCCAACCCTTTATTCCTAAACTATTTAAATTCCCCGGCCCCTTTCTTAATTTCCTTATTGTTTTATTTTCTGGTCGGCCCGGCCCAGTCTCCTCACCCCAACAACCGCTTCAACCCGACCCGGCCCACATACCTTTCTTCTTCCAACGGCTCTCTCCTTTCCCCCGCTCGCGCAATCGGTTTTCTCCGCCGACGCCTCCGCCCACGCCCACGCCCACGTTGTGCGTCGTTACCCTCGTGATCCCCTCGTCTCCCCTATCTCACTCCCGCTCACGTTCTCTCTCTCTCGCTTTCTCCCATTCTCCCTCTCTCTCCCGCTCCCTCTCTCGAGCCTACGCCCACGGTTGCGCTCGCCGTCGTCACCCTCATCCCCGACAACCCACAGCCCCGAGCACCTCTCCTGAACCCTCGCCGGAGCTCCGACCTCCATCACCTCTTTCCTCCCTACACCGGGCACCTGCATCACCTAACCCAGAACCCAACCGACGCCGCACCATTACCTCGTCGCCTTCCCCTTCACCTCCTCACCTCCATTCACCAAGCTCCGACCACAACCACCCCATAGCCGCCACCCCCACCACTAGCGTTCACCAACAGTCACCTCGCCTCCGCGACCTCCACCTTCATCGATTCCACAACACCCCCCTCTAACCTCACAAACCTAAACCGAGCCCCACTTCTTTCACTACCAGCCACCAACCGCCATCGGCCGCGTCCACCATCGCAATCAAACCCTCTGAAACTCACTACCGACATCGTTGCCGACGAGCTCACCATCTACAACCTCCATAGTTGCAAGTCCAAGCTGACCCGGGCTCGCTACGCCGTCTGCTGCCCTCATCGCTGACGATCACCATCGTCTCGTCGTCGCCGTGTCACCGCTGAGCCACCGCCGGAGCACCAGGCTGCTGCCAACGAACCCTTAAGCATGAAGCCCCTCTCCGTCGCACACGCAAACAACCACTGCACAGAGCCGTCAAGCTAAGCTCGAGTCGAGGCCAAACCTTGTCGTTGTTGCCTGTGTGTGTCGTGCCCGTGCATGCCATCACAGTCATCATCACTGCGGCACCATCGACACATCGTTTCTAGGCAAGTATTTTTATTTGCTTACATGCTAATCTACCCGTGTTATAAATTCAAAAGTATGAGTTATGAATTTACAATTCTCGATAAAATTAAAACGACATACCTGTTCGATGCATGATCCCAATGAAAATACTCACCTATTTTGACGGAACTGGATTGTTTATGTTGGCCCGTGTAATGGTGAATACTGTGTTCAAATTTCACTGAAAAATACGACTGTTAATGACTAAAACGATTACCCTCAATTATACCTGTAAAACTGGAACTTTCCCGTGTCTGAAAACCGTTAAAATTACCATAAATTATGTACATACTGGAATGATGAGTTCGGGGGATTAAATCGAAGACGAATCGACGAACTATAACCCTATGTAAGTTTCTAATTGTTTCTTTACATAAACTGTGACAATATTTGGATCGGAGTGCGACTCTGGACTGCAGTCCAGAGCGACTCTGTTTACTGTGTGCTGTCCTGTAATGGGTACCACCTTGTTTCCTTAACTCGTATGTTATGTAACTCCTCTGTTTATAAAAGGTGAATCTTTTAGATAGATAACACAAGTGGTTTCATTCTGTTTCATCATCGTTTGCTATTTAATCTGTAATTTAAAAGATGGGGACGTATAACAGTCCCAACAGAATCAGAATTGACATACTAGTATTGAACAGTGTATATCTCCTGACGTACTGATGCGATTGAGAATCCGTATATTGCGTTGAAAATCTTACTGAAAACCCTATATTTCATTCAACTGTAGCATCGCTAAAATATGATCCCAACTAGGATTAAAATGCGTTGCGAAATGGACTTCCGATTCTGAAACCGGATTTCCAGCCGTGAACGCTTAAAATGAAATGGCCATAACTAGTGATCCTGAAACCCGATTGGCGTGAAACTAAATTTTTTGGATAGATAATTGAACATACTATTTATTCCCCGTTTATCGTTTCGCTAAACTGTACACGTATGATGTAGTATAAATTGTGCAAGTGGTAGAATACTGTTCTATGACATTTTAATTATGCTTTACATACTGTTTCCTCATCATATCATACATATGTCACTGCATTGACAACCTAGTGATCATGTGCATTACCCAGTGTTAGGCATTAGTGATGATTGTGGCAAGTACAGTGTTCGTGCATGAGTGAATAAGTGGAAGTGACACGTACTTGTACACAATCAGTGAACCTTATTATTTTATTGCATTGTCGACGTCTGTGGGACGCGTGTACGTGTGAATATAAGTGGTATGGGACACTTATGGAAGCTCTTGCATGGGTGTCACAGATAAGGCACCGGACACTGCCATTTATCTTGGGTATTAGTCGGGACGTGCTTGATGGAGATCCTGTCTCCAGTTCTCGTGCAGACTTGTCACAGACCGACTGGTATTTGAGGTTATGGTTAGCGTTTGATGTAGACCACGGGGTGTGGGGTAGTTTGAGTGTGAGTTCAACATAATCTCGGGAGTCCCATGCCGGCTTATGTATATATGGAGATATATGGAGATTTACAGGATACATGATTATTACCGTGAGTTACATGTTGGGCCCGTGGTCCTTTGCTCTTGGGTCCTACCCTTGGGTGGAGGACACTCGTGAGTGGTTGACTCTCACACTTGGACTGACGTTAGGCGTAGTGACCTGTACAGTGAGACTTAGAGACTGATAGGGATAATGACATTGATATACATTACTTACTGTGTTGACATACTTGGCATATTATTTTACTGTTTTACTGTTCACCTAATCTATTAGACACTTCTTTGATTACTGCATGTTCATAACTATACCGTTTTGATTTACTGTCATATATACCTGTTATCATTGTTCGATTTGTCACTTGTATCTATATATTATATTGCTATTGTGTCGCTCTGACGACCTGAGTATGCATGCTCAGTGTGATGAGTGGATCTAGCCTGGACCAGGACTAGACGTACATCGCGGACATCTTGATCAGCTATCCAAAGTTATACTCTTTTTACCTCTATCAGGTCAGTTTCTTGTATTTGATTTGTTTCAGTTACTGCATTTCTCATTACCTGCACATTCTTTACTGATTACCATGTAAAGCTAGAAGCCGAAGTGTGACTTCGGCAGGACATTTTCTTGACCGTAGGAGCATGGCTGGCCTTGTCAACCCCTCGTATTCCGTATTCTGGAAAGCGGGGCGTGACAATCCTACAAGAGGGTTTTCTCCTTGTAAATCGAGATGACCTACAAGGGTTGTTCATCATACGTACATATCCCCAGTCACGGATGGAACTTGGTTAGGAAAATGTTTATTCGCGCCCGTGGATTGTATACAAGGATCAGTATTGAGCCACTTGTAGGGCAATATCGAAGGTTGTGGAGTTTTCTTAAGCACGGGTTTAGGTCTTTGTGACTTAAGACTTTCAAATCTTATAAGCCGTGAGGGTTCCATAAGAGAGTTCTCCTTACGAGTCGTGAGGATCTCGCAAGCGTATTTTATCCTTAGGAATCGTAAGGATCCCTAAGTGTGTTGCTCCCTTGTGACTCGTAAGGATCTCACGCGGGTGGTTTCTCCTTACAAGGTCGAGAGGACCCTGTAAGTGTCCTTTAACGAGGTTGCACCCTTTCGGGTTTTCACAAACACTCGCCGGTAGTCCTGCTGTTTTTACTCACGGAGCCCTTTCAGGTTTTCATCCGTGCCCTTTTTACTTATGGACATACCCCTTTTTTTTATTCTTTTTTTATATGTTTTTCTTTTCTTTTCTTTTAAGAGGTCGCGCCCTTTCGGGTTTTCATGAACACTCGCCGGTAGCCCTGCTGTTTTTACTCACGGAGCCCTTTCGGGTTTTCATCCGTGCCCTTTTTGCTTATGGACATACCGTTTTTATATATATTTTTATTTTTATATATATTTTTTTCTTGTCCGTTTTCTTTTATTCATCTCGTCATCCTGAAGATGCTGCGGTAGTAGTTTAAGGACGTTTCGGTCCGTCATTAGTTTAAGGACGTTTTGGTCCGTCGTTAGTTTAAAGACGTTTCGGTCCGTCATTAGTTTAAGGACGTTGCGGTCCGTTGTCGCCATATTTGAGGCGAATCTCTAGTTTACTGACTTTTCGGTCTATGAGGCTTTCTCTATGACTGAGCATGATGCCCCCGGCGAATCTGTTTTTCTCAGAGCGTGCGGTTGTGGCGGGTTCACCTTCCAGTTTTCGGAGAGCGCGAACTTGCCCTGTAGGTATTGGTCTTCAACCCAGTTTTTGAAGACGTAGCAATCCTCGATCAGGTGACCTACTGTTTGGTGGTAAGGGCAATAATTAGGATTATTAATATCTCCTGGCCGCAACGGATGTTTTGGGCTCGGCAGATTGATGAGTCTGTCGCGCACTGCCAGATCGAACAGTCCCCTTGTTTTATCTTGCGGAAACGAGTAAGGACGTTTCAATTTTTTTGGAGGGGTTGCTGCTTGTTGTTTCGGCAAACAACCGGTCTAGGGCCACCCGATTGCTGTTCAGTATTGACTATGAGGGCTGTTTTTTTCTTCCCTTTATCTTTTTTGCTCGATCCCTTGTTTGCGGGGCCGAGATTTTTTTCGAGCAGCGTGCGATTACATGGCTGAACGTTATCGCAACTTCTCAATTCTTTCATCTTTGAAATGGATTCCTTGTGGAGAGGGTTGAGGGCAGCTTCTTCGTTAGAGTCGCTTCCGAAGGTGATAATTTGCGATCCCTTGAAGTCGGCTCTGTGGCAGTTGTCGGCGGCTCTCTAGCGCTCATCTATCGTATTTTTCTGATGTCTACAAGCTCCACGCTTTGTCCTGTTGAAGTGTTGTTTTTGAGCGACATACCCTTACAACCAACACTTAAAGGAGTCGCAATCTTCGGTAGGATGTATGATCTTCTGATGATATAAGCAGAAGTTAGGATGCATTTCTACTTCACCGAGAGTATTTTCTTCAGAGGGTGGTAGATCCATTCCCGCTGACAGGGCTTTAGCGAACCTTTTCCTCATCTTGAATTTGTTTTTATCCGCAGCGGATGGCTTTTGATTTGACGGGAGTGCCTCGACTCTTTGGTCCAGTCGTCGGTGTTTGACTCCTTCCAGTATGGTCATCTCACGCTCTTGATTGGCTTTAACTTTCAGACGAATCTCATTCAGGAAGGCATCGATCAACTCGTCCGACGGCCGCGGAATTTCTGGTTCAGGGTCCGCCCTCGGTTTATCAGCGTAAGGAGCCTCTTTATCATCCGCTAATGAGTGAGAGATCACGTGACAAGTTGCTACGTAGTCTTCAGACTCGTCTGATGAGCCTTCTCCATCATTTTCGTCCTCGACAAAAGAACAAGCTGCCCCCATCGTGTCCGTCTTCTTTGGAGTGTGTGGCTTGATGGGTTTACCTTCCAGTTTTTAGACAGCGCGAATTTGTCTTGTAGGTATTGATCCTCGATCTATCCCTTAAAGACGAAACAATCCTCGATCGGGTGACTTACCGTTTGGTGATAAGGGCGGTAATCGGGATTATTGAGATCGCCTGGCTGCAACGGCCGTTTTGGATTCGGCAGATTGATGAATCTGTTGTGTACTGCCAGTTCGAACAGTCTTCTTATTTTATTATGAAGAAACAAGTAAGGACGTCCTAGTCTCTCCTCGAGGGATAGGCGTAGGCGCGCGTCGTTTTGGCGAACGACCGGCTTTGAGTTGCTCGGCTGCTGTTGGGCATTGGCAACGACAGTCGCTTTCCCTTTTCTTTTCTCATTTCGAGAGTCTGGTTTTGGGGGAGACGGTTCGTGGCCCATCTGGTCCATTCGGGCTAATTTGTCGATCAAGGCCTGGAATATGGTCGGCCTGAAGAACATCATGAATTGCGAGATGGTCGCTTGCAGATCAAGAGTGTCCATGAACATGCCTACCGCAGGTGCCTCTTCTATACGTTGTTCGCATTTTGACCATAGGTTCCGCCATCGTGTTGCGTATTGGACCCATGTTTCGCCGGGCCTTATCCTGACATTTATCAATGCTGTTATCGGAGTGCGTTCACTAGCACTCGTGAATCTTTGTGTAAATAGTAGCTCCATCTCCGCAAATATTTTGACAGAGTCGTTAGGTAGCTCCGAATACCATTCAAAGGCTGTTTCTGCTAGGCTGCCGACAAATTGGCGAAGCAACAGTTTGTCACCGCCTCCAGTGTTGCCGCATAAGGCCCTGAATTGAGGGACGTGCTGATGTGGATTTCCTGTCCCTCTATATACATGGAACTTAGGGATCGTATATCCCGGCGGGTAACTGATTTGGTCATACCAGCCCGAGTAGGGTCGTTCGGTTCTAGCAATTTGCCCAGCCGATTCACTCGCCTGATGAGCTCGTATTTGCTGAGCTATATAGTCATCCAGTGCGGCCTTGGAAATGGTTTCTTCTTTGGCTGCTGAAAGAGCCGACGGAGGATTAAACGTCTCCCTTCTATCGTCTTCAATATTGATTGGAGGGTCATCAGCTGGAGGGTCCGGCTGTAACATCATCCCTACCATATCTTGGAAGAGGAGCGCAATCTATTTTATGTTAGCCGCTTGCTCTGCGGCTTCTTTGTCCTTCTTTTCGAGGACTCTACGTAGGAAGTCAGCGTCAGTTTCTTGTTCGTGACGTTGTTCTGATGATACCTCCGAGCTCTCTTTCGGCCCGGTAAGCACAGCCATTGCAATCATCATTTCCTGAAGCTTCTGTTGCTGCTCCTGGGCTTTTGTCACAGATCGAGTGAGCGGCCGGTGACCCGTCGAAGCACGACTTTCCTCCTTTCCGGAAGCCATATAAACCGTGTGCACTACCATGCCCCCAGACTTGGGGCGTTTGTGTTCAGCGCTTTCACGGTTCGCCATGTTCACAGGGGCTTCTTGCGGCCTCCTTTTCTTCTGAGTGATTGGAGTTGAGGGGGCCGTTATAGTGGGCACCCAAGTAGCTATTGCTTTTTGTGGCTTTATGGAGTAATCCTTCTCCTGTCGAACCTTCATCTTTTTCTGTCGGCGGAGATAGTTTTCATCAATCACCGACTCCTGGACCTGTCGCCAGACTTTGTAAATTTTAGAGGACAGCCGTTGAGGGGGCTGCTCTAGCTTCTTCTCTAGAGTATTCTTCACAGATGAAGGAGTTCGTTTCAACACTGCAGTAGAAGAGTTTCTGCGCACCGTGTTCAGCAATTCAAAGCTGTTCCCGGTTGGAACAGCAGCCTCGATCCCCACTATCGGAGCTGGTGGCGTAAATCCAGAGGGGGAGTTGCCCCTAGCCTTCCTTACTCGATGCCAGTGGCGACGTCGAGCGCGTCGTGCGGGTGGAATTTATTGAGCCGCAGGGGTGACCTCCTCATGCCCCCTGTGTTGGTCAGAATCTGCTGGTACCAGCCTTTTAAAGACCGACGTCCATTGAATGGGGACGGTCAACCTGTCAAAAGCAGACTTCCGAGCAGGGGAAGCAACCTTGGTGATTTCGCCTGAAGCTGGAGTAGGGATAGCTATCCGCTTCGGGATAACATCTTCTGGTATTAATGGCTTTTTCATGGGTCCGTTGGAGCTCTGACCTAGCCTGTTAAAAACTGAGGTAGTGGTAAGTCGATCAAAGACTGACTTCTTTGGGGCTTCTTGCAACGTCATTGGGGAATTGAAGCTCATCGGTGGGAGAATGGTCCCGAAGAATAGTTCAGTGGTGGCTTGAGTTACCTGCTCCACTGGCATCTTGAAAAGAGAGGCCGCTTGGGGCCCGTAAGTCACTCCTCTAGCAGAGATCGAGCGAGAGTTGCAGTTGCAAGCAGTGCAGTTTGAAGCCATTGATCTTCTGTTTTCTTTTCGGAGCAAGACACCAAATCTTATTACCTCGAATCCACAGGAAACCACAGCAAACCGCGATTCGTTCGCGAACACGACACACGAAGTGTGGAGTGGAAAGAGGAAAAGGTCCCACCGGGCGTACCAGAATCTGTTCCCCTCCAAAAGACGGCGCACAAGACTGCGAAGTCCTGACGCTGAGATTCGGGGCAGATGCTATTTGGTTTTATCCGTCCACCTCTCCGAAGATGCCAAGTTGATTTATGGCGCCGTGTATCGGAGGTTTAGACGGATGCGGCCGATGTAGCAGACTTCGTCAGATTCCCCCTCGCTTGAGGGGTTTTTGATTGTAGGGACGCTCTTCCCTGCAGGCGCAAGCCCCTACAGTTAATTACGCTACCGCATCGCGGTAACAACTTTCTCCTTCTCCAGAATTTCACTTCGTGTCGTGGGTGTTTATTTTGTTTGTGGTTTCCCGTGGATTGTATACGGAGACTAATTTGTGTCATCGTCCGTAGGACGTGGATTAGTCCAAATCCGTATTTTCTTAGATTTGGATTTGGGGTTTTGGTTTAAGGATACGTTAGCCATTTTTGAGGCTAAGATCAACTTAAACGTTTATTAAGGACACGTTAGTCTGATTTGAAACTAAGATCGACTTAACGGGATCGTTTAGATTCGACAAAAGAGTATTTGATGGCTCTATTGTTCCAGTTTAGGGACATGGTGGTCCATGTTCCAGTTTAGGGACGTGGTGGTCCATAGTATGCATGGCCATCGGGACCCGTCGCCTCTCTGACGTCGTTGAAGGATTACAACGATAGGTGTCGGAGGAGTTCAGAGATGTACCTTTGGACCAAAGTTGATTGGGGGTCTTATAGTCCAATTTGGGACTAAAGTCTGTTTGAATGTTTAAGGATACGTTAGCCATATTTGAGGCTAAGATCAACTTAAACAGGATCGTTTAGATCCGACAAAAGAGCATTTGGGAGCTTTATTGTTCCAGTTTAGGAACGTAGTGGTCCATTGCCAGTTTAGGGACATGGTGGTCCATGTTCCAGTTTAGGGACGTGGTGGTCCATTGCATTTATTTGTGGCCGTCGGGACCCGTCACCTCTCCGACGTCGTTGAAGGATTACAATGACAGGTGTCAGAGGAGTTCAGAGATGTACCCTTGAACCGGATGTAAATTGATTTAGGAGAGCGGCCGTGCTCAGTCAATTTAATTTGAGGACTTACGGCCATGATTGGGCTAAGTCCAATTGATAATGTTCAACATTTTTATTTATATTTAGCCTAGTAGGCTTTTATTAGGGCTCTGCCCCTGTTAATAATGCACTGCATTTTATTCTGGCCTGTTAGACATTTTAAGTTGGGCTCTGTCCCCTTTTTATAATGCAGAGCATTTATTTTGGTCCATTGGGCCTCTTAATTGGGCTCTGCCCTTTAATAACGTGCTGCATTAGTCTGACAGAGCGCCACATGGCTTATCAGGCGCTTTGCGCCAATTGAGGAACGCAAGGCGCAAGTCCATGTGGAGGTGACACGTGTCACGCTCCGGTGAGCGCAAGCGCAGTGCGCTGCGTTGTTGCGCTGCTGACACGTGGCGTGCTCTGGTGAGTTGCGCCTATTCATGAGAGCAATGCTCTGTTTTAAAAGCGCATAGCGCAAGCTATTCTGGAGCTGACACGTGGCGCTCTCTGGTGGCTTGCGCCAACCCAGGAGCGCAACAATGCAAATTTACAAGTGCAAGGCACTGTATCAATAATTTGATCCAATTTTGGATTCAAGAAAAGAATCTTTAAGATTTCAGAACCAATGGTTCATAAAAAGTGCAAGGCACTATTATTATTTTTTTTTTTTTTTTGTTGTAACAACTCCAATTTTGTATACCAAAAAAATTGCTTTAAATATAGTGTATACTTGGAGTATTAATGTTGCTGGAAACAATTTAAGTATCTAATTCCTTACAATAATTACAAGAAGGAGCTTGTAGCTCATTGGTAATACTTTGCACTGCTGAACCAAGCCACCGGAGTTCAAATCCCATGCCCCACATTATTTTTGTATTTATTTTTTTTGGAAGTCAACGGTAAAAAGGCCATAACTCCCAAAATATGTACTGGACAACAAAAAGTAAAAATACCAAGTTGTTCCTCAGGAAAACCCCCGTCTATTGGACCCTTGACTCGGCCCGACTCGGCGCCGCCGGCCGGCGACTCGGCCGACTCGGTCCAGCGCCGTCGGCCGGACTTGGCCGGACGGCCGAGTCACCAACTGAGAAAAGTTGGCTCTTGACTTGGTCAACCCTCTTGCACACTTATTATACCTGGATCGGTTTTGATTTGGCTAATAAATCCCTTTTACTCATAGGTTTAATGATTTTTAATGAATTTTTAATGTTTTTTTTATATTTTTTAAAATATTTTTTAATCCAAACCCTAACCCTAGCCTAGCCCTATATAAAGACCCCTATCCTCTACCTTTTCCCCTCACAACTCTAAGTCCACTCTCTCAAATTCTCGAGAACTCGGTACGAAGAGCGAGAAGCGAAGCGCTGCCGAAATCGACGACGGATTCCGGCGACCGGATCAGGACCTTCGCGACGTTTTCAACGAACCGACAACCATCACGACCTCTAGCTTCCTTAGCTTGTCCAAATCGTAAGTCCCATCCCCTCTATCTCTCTTTTCTATAAGTATAAAAATATGACTTTTGGAACCCGACGGAAATCGGACAAACCGATTTCCGATTCGGTTTTTCTATAAATTTCCACTTGTCACCTAATACATACTATCTACCCATACTCATTTTGACTATTAACCACCCATAAACCAATTTAATCAAACTTTTTCACATGAAATGATAAGTTCTTTGCAAAACCGTACTCTTTTCATAAAAATACCATGAAGTTCATTTTTCTTAGTTTAATTAATTCCCTCACTCCTAAATAAGTTTATCTTGATCACTAAACTTGTAGAACCCAATTTGAATGAAATTTCACACATAAAATGATAACGTTTTTAAATACCGTATTCTTGCACTTTAATACCTTCAACTTTAACTTGTCATGTTTTACCTTTAAACTTCACCAAAACTTAATATAAGCCACGGGGTAATGACCTACCCCTACACACACTCAATCTAACCCTAATTGATAAATATCAAAACTACAGAATACGGAATTACAGGACTTTTTACTAAAATACCATAATCTTTATAACTTTTATTTAAAGCTTTAAGTTGTAAACTTTTCTAGATAAAATCTTTTAATAAAATGAAAACCACGATTGTTCATGGACATCGATCGTTTATCTAAACTGTCTTGTGGTGCCCAGGCAAGTGTGTCTAAGGCTAGTGGTTTTTAATTAGGCCCACGACTGTGGTTCCTTCCCACTTACCTGGCACTTACCTGGCAGCAATTGACGGTGAAGAGGCGATTTGAGGTTTCTAATGACTCATCGTTTAGACCTTAGAAATATGCTAGTTGGTTTAGGGAACCCTAATAACTAAAATACGGAAAACTGTACTCTTTTGCAAATAAATACCCCATATTTATAAAACCGTTTCCCAAATGAAAAGTATTTATAAACCTAAGCAAAGCGCCGCTACAACCCACTTTTGGGGAACCTGTTAAGGATAGTACGGTTCATCGTGCACCCGCAGGCTAGTAGTGCGTGATTCAGACCTCCGCAAGGAGCATTCGGTCTCGAAAGGTTTAAAATACGACATTTAAGGAAAATGAGATTTTTGAAAATAAAATATTTATATAAAATTATTCATGTGTTAATATATATAATTATCATTTAAACATCTATTTTATCATAATATAAAGTTTCCACATTTTTCTAAAAATTACAAGATTAAAAGTTACACTAAAATACCATGAATTTCAGATAATATAATTAATACTTTTATTAGGATATATTCACTAGAATAACACAAATAAAATTCACATTCATTATAACAATAAAGACGATTATTAAATACTTGAGGTGTATTTTGAAAACTATACAAAAGTATTTTTACATAAAACCCCCTCAAGTTTTACAAATTACTATAAGGCCCCTAGCTAATATTGAACTTCAAATCATCTTCTTATAGTCTGACTCGGGTTAGAGTCTGACTATTTCTGACTTGAATATGATTCAAGTCAATCTATATTCTTTTATATTCCAATACAATTTGAATACATGAAACCCTGAATCCATTTAACAATATATTCTTTTTGACTGAATCAAACCATGTATATTCATCCATTATCCTGATATTCCATTTACCTGATTATACAGTTACAACATATTTACTGATATTATGGTTGTGGTCAGTAATCCAACTTACATATTCCAATACTACAATACTGTTAAAACACTACGGGGTTTAAGGGGTAGATTGATACGGAAGGTGTTAAAGGTGGCACGAGGTGGTTAGATTAAGACACCTAATCTGAATCTTGTTGCTGTTGTACCGTGGCATAACGGTTCCTTGTACTTTCCTTTTGCCCTGATCTTTAGCATATAGAGATCCCCCTCGTATACACTGGCTTCCTTCTATACCAAGCTACAAACAACAGCGTTACACAATGTTCCATAATATTCACAATATAATACCTTAGAAAATACTGTTACTCTGTCATTCTCATTCTTCTTATCTTTGGGACTTACCGAGCGGCCTGTTCGCTGACGACATTCTATCTCTTTCTTCTTTGAATGTCGTCAGGTGCGTTGGACCAAGCTGAGATTGAGCCCACCGGTGAAGATTTGGAGCAGTTCCAGGCAAACCCAGAGCTCTAGATAATTGTACCTTGTTCTTTCCAGTTTATTTCATTTCCTGTTATGCCACTGTTTAGGCATTGCTTTTCATTCCAGTTGTATTTTCTTTTCCTGCATTTTAAAAAGAATGTTATTAATAAAAGTTGCTGTTATTTTTATATTATTCATCTCTTATGATTTACTTTATATTGCTTAGTTACGCTTAGCGTATATATTTCTGAGTATATACGTAGCGGGCCTCGTCGCGTCCACTTTTCCGTACACTGGGAAGCGGGGCGTGACATTTGTTGAAGATCATTGATCTTGTTGTTAGATCATTGATCTTTTCAGAAGAAATTCTTCTTTTCTTAAAGGTTTTTACCTTTTCTTTCTTTCAGCTCTTCTCAAAATTCTTTAGAGGAATTCTTTGTTTTCCTCCTTTGAGTTGGGGTCTAGGGGTCTTTATATAGTGCTGTTCACACCATAATATTGTATTATTATATTCCCCATTCTTATTCGTTTTATAAATAAACAGGTGCTTTTGACGCATGTCTGCTACATATTACAGGTTACAGGTTCTTGGACAGAAAACAGTGAAAACGATGAAAAGACGATGCAAAAGTGGACTTTGACCAACAAACAGAAGACTCTTGATCAAGCCTACATCAAAGATAAAATTCACAAAGTACAAGGCAATGCAAGGTCCAAGATTACAAAGCGAACGGTTAAAAGTCCACCGCAATTATTCACTGGAGATCTGGAAGAAACATAGAAGCCATTTTAATAAAAGAATCAAATAATAAGGAAGCTCAAAGACAGAAGAGCCCACAAAGAAAATTTCAAGGCCCAATACTTCCTTTTAATAAAAGACAGAGACATAAAATTTTACCAAAGCTTGCAGTCTACTTTGACTAGGTCTTCCTAAGGATATTTTGGTAAATGTAGACGTGCGAATCAATTGTAACCTAGGGTTTCCTATCCTCTATAAATAGGAACTCTAAATCATTGTAAAGGCTATGCCTCCCTTCATTAATAAATTTCAGAATTCTTTTGGAGAGCATCATTTTTGTAAGTGCTTTATTTTCAGCCCTAGGTTAAATTTTCTATTCTTGCCCTAGATAAATTTAATTCCTTGCCCTAGTTAATCTTTTATTCTCTGCCCTAGATAAATGTTTTTAAATTCCCTAATGAGTGAGTAGTCTCCTCGCTTGTTAGGGTTAGATCTGGGGAAGGTTTGAGAGACGAAGATCTCTCATTCTCTTTCTTGCCCGTCATGTATTTTCATAAGACTCTATGCATACATGCACATACCGCTCCCTACGGCACCTTATCCCATGAGGTAGCGATGATACCGTAGTATAAAGGCCCGGTTGTGATGGTTTTCCATGGAGGTTAGGGTAAGGATTTCTAAAGGAAGGACAGGAACCTAGAGGAAGAAACATCTTCCCAAATGGTTCTAATCCCTTTTATTAATAATTACCATAACACCTAATTAGATTTTCATATGGGTATAGAAAGCGGTGAGATTTATTGACTTTCCAAACTTAACCTAGACCTAACCCTAGCAAGATTTAGATATAGATTAATTTAGTTTTTAGATTTAATAAATCAATCCGAACACCCATCGGAATTAACTCGTTAGTGTGATTAGGAGATTCACAACATCCCTGTGGACCGACCCGTATTCACCGGCTAGCTACATGCGACGCCGTTCTTGATTGCGGTAATAGATAGTTTTTAGAT
Source organism: Agapanthus africanus (assembly GCA_030015575.1). Lineage (NCBI taxonomy): Eukaryota > Viridiplantae > Streptophyta > Magnoliopsida > Asparagales > Amaryllidaceae > Agapanthus > Agapanthus africanus. The sequence goes on along the minus strand of JASDDO010000022.1, from coordinate 749,571,262 downwards.
CAATCAAATGGCGCCGTTGCCGGGGATGGCGTAGAAATTTCCTTTTTGCAATTTCGGGTTAATCTAAATTAAAAAAATCATAAAAATCTAAAAAATCCAAAACTTATAAAAATATATCAATTGTTATTTTTTAGAAAGGGTACTTTGTTGTGTGAATCTTGCAGGAACAATCGAGACGGATCTGGAAATTACCAGAAAGCGAAACAGAAAACAGAAGATCCTAACAACAGAAGGTTGCAACAACAGAGACACTGAAAAATTCTCGAGCCACGAACCAACCTCCAGACCGCGGAAACGCGGTGTAAACCCAGTTTAGACCGCGGAAACGCGGTCCCACAGTGACATCATCGACTGCAATTTTTTCTGGGGCACTGTGTAGTCAAGTTGACCGCGAAACCGCGGTGGGAACCAGATTTTGCCGCGGAAGGGCGACGCCAAGGTGACATCATCTCATGGAATGTCCTCTGTAAGCTCCTCTGTTCTTGTTTTGAAAATATAGATATATCTTTTCTGGAAATTTCCTGCAGAATTTTGTGCGCTTTAAAAATATTCCCCCTTCCAAATAACAATCTTGTGTAGGATTTGTGCGCCTCGTTTAAAATAGAAATTGATTGCTACTAATCTTTTTTGTTGCATATCTTTTCTCGAATATCTTTTTGCAACAATTTTTTTCCAAATAAAGATTCTTTGTGATATGCTTAAAATAATAACTGATTGCAAGTAATATTTTTCTGTTGCATATCTTGTATTAAAAATCTTTTTGCAACAATTTTCAAATAAAGAAAAAGGAAAATTTTTATTAGAGAACTTGCAAACTTTTGCCGCAAATAAATCCTTGCACCAACCAACCTTCTTTCTTTTCCCCTTCTTCTATCATGAGTACCCCACATAATAAATCACTTGCCGAACTTTGGTATCCCGAACCAAATTTTGCGTCGTACGTCAATTTGTTCGGTAAATTTAAAGACGATCCTTCCTTGCCTAAAATATCTTTGAAAGATCAAATAGAGGCGTCTAGGAGAAACAGTTTGACTTTTCAACCCACTTTGTGTCAACCAAGTCAAACTTTACCACCCCCATATGTTGATACCACTTTTTCGAGTCCTTCTGTCACTCCTAAGCTGATATCCATTGCTGAGCATATTGCTCAATCTCCCAGCCGATCTTTCACCCCTCTCCACTCATTTAGTTCTAGGGATCCACACGACTATTCATCTTTTTATCCATATGTTGACCCTACCCCTGTCCAATCATCCACTTCCTACCAGTCCTACCCGACCTTACCAACCTCACTAGACACTGTTTCTAAACAGCCATTAGGGAGTTTTGCATATCCACACGATTTCGAATCTTTTACCGAAACCCCCTCACCACCCAAGTCTAGTTTGGAAGAGTCGTTGGAGGCTTATATTGCAGCAACAAACAAAATGGTTAGGAATGTGGAAGCGTCCGTGGCCGCCCTTATACAACTTAGTGAACCGGTAGCTAGTTTTCCGCTAGCTTCAAATTTTTCAATGTATGAGAAGGCGGTTGGACAGAGTGAGAATATGAGAGGATTTCCAAATCAAACCTACCCATACCCAATTGAATCCAACAACTCCGATTTTCAAACATGTGTCCAAAATGATGAGTTGTGCGATTTTGTAGTGCTTGATTTGCCAAATTGTGAGGAACCCCTTTCGAGTGAAACCGCACCTAATCCATTTGACTTTTACACCTCCAATCTAGAACCTGAATTGATAAATATCCATACTTTTGATGAGGTGTCTAAAAAAATTGATTTTCACTTGATTGAGGATATAGACGCCGGGAATATTTTGGATGATGAACCGGTAGATTTGATTGAAATTTTATGTCCCATTCATCATCCCGAGTCATTAGATGTTTCTCCCGAACTTCATATGCGTCTTGATTTTGATGATAATGGCATGGATGAGATAAATATTGAGGAGAATTATGAGGATAGTATTGAGGAGAGTAGTAAGGATAATATTGAGGTTGAATCATTTTTGTTTGATGTGTCTAATTTTCCAATTCATCCTCATGAACCTTTAACTGTTATATCACCCTCCCTCCTTTCCATCGTTCCGACCACGCTTGAAGACTGTGAGCTTGAAAAATTTTCCTTTGAATCTGATACTGTTCTCACAGATGATAACACTTACGAGTGTTTCACTTTTTCGGACGATGTCGATGACTCACCGCCCGAGTTTGAGTCCTTTACATTTTCAGATGAGTTAGTTGAACCATCAGACTCGGTTGCTTACAGTAGTTTCGAACCATTGATGGAATCTTTCAAGTTCGAGACAGTTTACTACGGTGAGAATGACACTATCCCTAATTCACTCCCTTTCGTCCTTCCTATTGTTCCGACCGTACAAGAGACCGTCACGCTTTCATCTCCTATACCAAGTTTGGCGTACCCATGTTTTCTTGCGAATCTTGAGGGATTTGACCCCATTTCTCCACGAGTTGATAGGTTAGCGCAATCGCTTTTAACACATCGGTCATCACAAATTGCGCTAATTTATTCACTCGATTTACACCCTCAAGATCGCTCGGCTCTTCTTTCTTCTTTCCGCCATTTTTCTCCCCCACCGAGACCATATTCTACCATTCTTCTTTACACACGGTCTCGCGTGTTTCTCATTTCTTTCCTCCACACCCCATTATTTCACCAACTCGGCCATTACCACGATAAAATTTTTGAATGGTTGGTGCTAACCTTTGGCTTGTGTAAGGCCAAGCTTAAGTTTGGGGGGGGGACCTTGTTGTATATATGTATATATATATATTTTTGTTTTCTTTTTCTATAAAATAATAACAAAAAAATTTCAAAACAATAAAATAAAAAAATTATAAATAAATAAACAGGGGAGTGCTGGCATTTTGACCCTCTTGGTGTAGCATGACAGTGAGGACACTGTCAAGTTTAAGTTTGGGGGTATGCTCGGTACGTCTTCCTTCGCATTCATATGTATATTTTTTTGCATTTGCATACTTATTTGAAAACCCATAAAAATTGAAAAATTTCAAAAATTATAAAAATTATTGTATTCAATTTTGGCTTATTTGACTAGAGTTTGACAGATAGATTAACTAGCTAGGAACAACTAGATCTTAGACGTAGTAAATTAAAAACCTTAAAGATAACCTTCCTTAAATGTTTAACGGTAGAAAGTATATGTCTTTGTAGTTTATTTAGAAATAGGCAAATTTTGAGTTCACTTCTTGGGCTAAGTCGAAACAAAGGAAAAGTATTGATGTTCTTATTAGAGTATAAGTTTGAAAAAAGTTCCTACCTTAAGTCTAGATTCTAAAAATGTATACCCTACAATTTGCACTATCACGCATCTTGAAACTTGGAATAGTAGAAGAGACCTTGAAATGCTTTTGTCTAAAGTCCTTAGTACGAAGAAAATAAAAGAAAAAAAAGTGAATAAAGAAAAAAAAGTGAACACTGGTTTTTATGATTATTTAAGGCTGCAAAAATAGAAAAATATTTAGCGAGGGTGCTTCATCACCTAGTGCCTTAGACCAACTAGTTTGGGAGTCACTGCTAAAAGCCTTGGGTGTTGCAAAACTAGGAATTACGCTTTAAAGTGCAAACGCATTTTGTAATCGGTCGTTAGTACCTCAAGAAGTATTAACGGTCGCATGAAGGATGTGTAAGCAAAATTCAATTAAAAATTCAAATATTAATAAGTACTTTGGACAACGGACAAGAGTATGATTGCTTGATTTGAATTTCCAAGTGTAGGGGTGATTTATACACACACGTAGGGATATGTGATTGGAATTTAGATGAGAGAAAGGAGTGAAGAATAGAACTTGTATCTTTAGTAGAGTTGATAGAAATTCCTAAGTGGAGATGGAACCCTAGAAGGAAAACTTAAGAAATGCCGAAAGCTAAGTAAGTCTATAGAACATATATAATCTTAAGTTAGATGATGAGGAAGTGTGAAGAATATGGGTGGATAATTTACGGGTCGAAGATAATAGAATTCCTTGTTAGAAAACCTAATTGGAGAATAAAAGTCGATAAGCCGAATTGATAGGATTTTGTGGGTAGTATCTACTGAAAACCCTCAGGAGACAACACTCATCCTACTAGGGACACCTAGAGGTTTAACGGCTTGTTGCACGTGCTCAGTACAATCGCGATTCCCTGCGAAAGTGCGGTTAGGTTTTTTGTAGAGAATAAAAAATAAGTTTGCTCGAGGACGAGCAAAAGATAAGTTTGGAGGTATTTGTTCACACCATAATATTGTATTATTATATTCCCCATTCTTATTCGTTTAATAAATAAATAGGTGCTTTTGACGCATGTTTGCTTCATATTACAGATTACAGGTTCTTGGACAGAAAACAGTGAAAACGATGAAAAGACGATGCAAAAGTGGACTTTGACCAACAAACAAAAGACTCTTGATCAAGCCTACATCAAAGATAAAATTCACAAAATACAAGGCAATGCAAGGTCCAAGATTACAAAGCGAACGGTTAAAAGTCCACCGCAATTATTCACTGGAGATCTGGAAGAAATATAGAAGCTATTTTAATAAAAGAACCAAATAATAAGGAAGCCCAAAGACAGAAGAGCCCACAAAAAAAATTTCAAGGCCCAATACTTCCTTTTAATAAAAGACAGAGACATAAAATTTTACCAAAGCTTGAAGTCTATTTTGACTAGGTCTTCCTAAGGATATTTTGGTAAATGTAGACGTGCGAATCAATTGTAACCTAGGGTTTCCTATCCTCTATAAATAGGAACTCTAAATCATTGTAAAGGCTATACCTCCCTTCATTAATAAATTTCAGAATTCTTTTGGAGAGCATCATTTTTGTAAGTGCTTTATTTTCAGCCCTAGGTTAAATTTTCTATTCTTGCCCTAGATAAATTTAATTCCTTGCCCTGGTTAATCTTTTATTCTCTGCCCTAGATAAATGTTTTTAAATTCCCTAATGAGTGAGTAATCTCCTCGCTTGTTAGGGTTAGATCTGGGGAAGGTTTGAGAGACGAAGATCTCTCATCCCTTTTCTTGCTCGTCATATATTTTCATAGGACTCTATGCATACATGCACATACCGCTCCCTACGGCACCCTATCCCACGAGGTAGCGGTGATACCGTAGTATAAAGGTCCGGTTGTGATGGTTTTCCATGGAGGTTAGGGTAATGATTTCTAAAGGAAGGACAAGAACCTAGAGGAAGAAACATCTTCCCAAATGGTTCTAATCCCTTTTATTAATAATTACCATAACACCTAATTAGATCTTCATATGGGTATAGAAAGCGGTGAGATTTATTGACTTTCCAAACTTAACCTAGACCTAACCCTAGCAAGATTTAGATATAGATTAATTTAGTTTTTAGATTTAATAAATCAATCCGAACACCCATCGGAATTAACTCGTTAGCGTGATTAGGAGGTTCACAACATCCCTGTGGACCGACCCGTATTCACCGGCTAGCTACATGCGACGCCGTTCTTGATTGCGGTAATAGATAGTTTTTGAGATCAATCAAATGCCTATAAATTTGTTAAATTTGTTAAAGAGATCCTTCTCTGAGTGATTTGGGGAATTTTCCCCACCGTTGGATCTTTGATCCAAGGGCTTCTGTTTTACAGAAGACAATCTTCTTGTTTTAACAAGAACAGAAAGATCTTACCGAATTTTAATTCTGTTTGGCGCAAACGCACCTTCGCCTGACACGTGTCGCGCAGCGCAGAGCGCAGCGCAACTGCGCTGCCACGTGTCACGCAGCGCACAGCGCAGCGCAACTGCTCTGCCACGTATCGTGCAGCGCTGCGCGACTGCGCTAGCGCGACTGCGCTGCCACGTGTCGTACAACGCAGAGCGTAGCGCGACTGTGCTGCCACGTGTCGCGCAGCGCAGAGTGCAGATCATCTGCAGCGTTGCTTCTTTTAATTTTGTTTTAAAATAGAGCCTTGCTCTGATTGGGCGCGCTGCCTTGGACGCTGCGCTCCCTGTGCTGGAGTGTCTGATCTTGACACGTGGCGCTCTGCGTGCAGCGCAGGGGATCTGAAGCGTTGCTTCATTTATTTTAACTTTAATTTTCACTTTAATTTTCGAAGCAGAGCTTCGCTCTGATTGGGGGAAACATAAGCGTTGCTTCGTCTTCCGCCTTGGAGTTTGAACAGAGCTTTGCTCTGATTGGGGTAAACAGAGTTCATTTGTGAACTTGGTTCCATCAGATATCCAGACAAATTCTAAGACAGGTATCGCTCATTTTGGGAGATAGTCTTTCTCCGCAAAATTGAGATCTAGAGAGATAAAGATAGAAACATTGGAGTGGATCCACTCACTGAGGCTATTTCTCGAACGCAATAGTTTCGCAAACGGGCTTTGCGAGACTGATTAGTAGAGAAGTTGGTGTTCGGTATCACATGGGCTGTGAGTATACGACACCGCAATAATTAAACTTAAGTGCAAGTAGGAGATTGTTGACTATAGTGCCCTCAAGTCAATTATTGTAATCGCAGGCACGCGATTGTGATGATTGAGGGAGGACCTATACGGGTAGAACCGTCTTACTCAAAATGATAGTATGCTATCTTGTTTGCCTTTATCTTCATGTACATGTATTTTGTGGTATTAAAGATCACTATTACATGTTGATAAAGCCTATTGGATTCTTGCTTGACTACCAGCATTATGATGGCGATCATATACATGGGAGCTGGGTGTTCTATAAGCACATCCTTAAATGTCCCTAGTCGAGAGAGTATCGAGACTGGGCATCGATACTCTAGAGTAGACTAGTGTATACTTTTCGAGACCCCGACAAGGGGCAGTGGCCAGTCTCACAAACGATTGGTGTAAGTCAGTCACCTAAAATAGTATACAGGTGCTCATTGGGTTATGAGTACGCTGGACAGACTCGCCGGGAACATGCTAGTTGGTATTATACCTATTATCAGATAGCAGCTCCCAGGTGACATGTGTACAGGTTAGTCTATCGACCTGAGATCGTCATTTGTCTCGTGTGAGTTCCTACTGTGCTTTGATTACTACCCTACCACGGCTCAAAGGAGTCATGCAAATAGGTTTTAGTTGGGTACAGTCCTGAGCCACATGGAGGCAGTGAGCTGATTGTTGGGGATTCGTCTCTTCCGGTATTGGAGGTTGATGTCCTGCGGTGCATGGGTGGCCATCACCAGAAATCCTTGGCTAAGTTAGTCAAGAATTATTTATTTGGATCAGTAGTTTCTCAGTTGGTGATGGGCTTCATACAGACATGAAATATCACGTTATTAGGGGCCTGACTTTATCTATCCCCCTAGACTCGATATGCGATATTCTTAGATAAACAGACCAGATTGTACGGAGATTGTCACGGACAGGCTCAGCAGGGGTTCGGATGAGTTTGCTCATCGGCCTTCCTTTCGCTCAATACATGGGTAGCCGTTAGGTACAGCTAGTTCCACTGACGTGCTTGTGGTTAAACCCACTGCCAGCGTATTGACGAGTCTTTAGAGTCCTACACAGAGGGTTGAAAACACTTAGCCATTCTTCTACATGACACTCACTACACTCATTTTCTCTCTTGATTCATCCATGATTCACTCTTTGAAGACTTAGTCATTTCTTGAGTTGCTTATGCCCATGGCTTTCCTCACCTCCTCCTCCTTCTTTGATTGCTCCCTTGAGCATGAGACTTGAGAGAAAAGATAGTGAGATATTCCCACACTCTACACTCCATTGCTAGCAACTTTAGAGCATCGGTTGCTTCGCTAGGCGAAGCTGGAGCCTGCATCGTCTCCCTCGGGTGGATCATTTTCGATGGAGTAAGACCAGAGGCCAAGCTCGATCGTGGACACCTCAAGGAGCTAAGAATGATGGTGGAAGACTGAAAGACACGGATCATTTGGTATAACACTTCTATCATAATAGTTTAGCACTTTGTAGTTAGCTAGTAAAGGTTTATGGTTCGATTCTAGAATGGTCTCGTTAGCGCCAAGTTTTTGAACGCCGGTTTTCATTCCGTATCGGTCACGGTAGATAGCCAGGCCACTGACGTAACCCAACATACTTCAAGTCTCACACACACAGAGAGAGGAGAGAGACCCACAGAGACCACAGATAAAAAGAACATAGAATTCAATTCTCAAAGAAGAAGAGCTTCATTCTCGAAACCCTAGGTAAAGAAAAGAGATCAAAATATCTATATTACTTATAATATCACATCTAAGGGTTTAACCCTTTTGAAAAAGAACTTAGTTCTTTCTCTGGATCTGAGATCCACAAGGTAAGTCTCCCATAAGTTGAGAATTTAATTTTCATCGGGAAGATCTTGTTCTTGAGAATCAAAAATTCAGGGAAGAACAAATTTAAAGAGAAAGAAGAAGGAGTCCAGAATACTCCAGGAACTCAGTTCCTTCAAATCAAGAACTTAGTTCTCTAAAAACTCAACCCGAAATCCTCAAAATATAGTGATTTTGGCGACCGTTAATGGTCAAAGCACCATTGATAAAGATTTAACCTCTCTGAAAATATCAACAGAGATTAAATCTCTATATAAAAAAAAACAGCGCTGCACGTGCACCTCACGTGGACGCCATAGGAAGTGCTTAGCACTTCATGATTAGTCAAACGACTAAAGTGTTCAACACTCATTGGGCAGCGCCCATGACCGAATACTTCACATGACATATATGTGAGCATCATAGCCCAAATAAGTGCTTAGTACTTCTACAAAAAAAGAAATGGGTTGAACAAACAGAGCCCAAATAAGTGCTTAGCATTTTAGAATAAAAAGGAAAAAGAAAAAGCAGACTAAGCCCAAATTGGCTAAGCCTCTGAATTTTTTTTGCAGCTGAGCCCAAATGCTCTTTTGCTGGATCTTAAGTAAAAATGATCCTAAAAACATTGTTAAGTTGATCTTAGTCTCAAAAAAGACTAACGTCTCATTAGCAAAACAAACTGAGCCTAAATGCTCACTTATATATTTAAGTTGACCTTAATCTTAAACTAGATTAACGGTCCTTAAATAAAACAAAATATTTCTGAACCAAAGGAATATACAACCTAAATTCAAAACCCCATCAAGCAAATCCTTGACCCAAGCCCAAATCTAAAATATACGGATTTAGACTAATCCGTGCCCTACGGGCGACGACATAAACTAGTCTCCGTATACAATCCACGGGCAACCAAAACAAACAAAAACATACACGATACAAAGTGAACTGCTGGAGAAGGAAAGAGTGCTTATCGCAATGCGGTAACGTAATTAACTGCAGGGGCTTGCGCCTGCAGGGAAGAGCGTCCCCACAATAAATAAACCCTCATAAAATGAGGGGGAATCTGATAAAGTCTGCTACAACGGTTGCGTCTGTCCAAACCTCCGATATATGGTGCCATAAATTAACTTGGTATATTCGGAGAGGTGGACGAATAAATTCAAATAGCATCTGCCCCCAAAATTCAGGCCAGACGTCCCAACATTTCGGTCTGGTCTTTCGGCGGTAAACAACGCATTTTAGAGGTTCATCTTCAGATTATACTTCCGAAAACGTCGGAACACTATTTTAGATGTTCCTAATACTCCTCATGTGATCCGCTCTTTACCATAAGGACGTCAATGTAGCATTCGACAATCTCATGGATGAGTTCATCGAAGATCTTCATCATGGCCCTTAGGTAGGTAGCGCCAGCGTTCTTTAAACCGAAGGGCATCACCTTATAGAAGAATATGCCCAGCGGAGTCCGGAAGGCGGTATGTTTTTCGTATTCAGGATGCATTTTTATTTGATTGTATCCTGAAGATCCATCCATGAAGGAGAAGACCTCATGGGTAGACGTGTTATCGATCATCATATCGGTAACGGGTACTGGGAAATCATCCTTCGGGCGGGTTTTGTTGAGGTCCGGAAAGTCCACGTAGATGCGCACTGTCCCATTTTTATTCATCGCCGGAACGATGTTAGTGATCCAGTCGGGATATTGAACCTCTTGGATGAAGCCAAAGTCGATTTGTTTCTTGACTTCAGCGTTGATACTCATCTCGAGTTTGAGCCGCATTCTTCTTGGCGTCTGTTTGACTGGATTTATGTCCGGTGATAAGGCCAGTTTATGTACTGCTACTTTTGGATTTAGACCTGGCATTTCGGAATAGTTTCACGCGAAGCAGTCTTTATATTGCATGAGCACATATTTTAACATGGCCACTTTTTTTTCAGATAGTAACTCACTGACGAATGTCGGTCTCGGATCATTTTTCGTTTCTCAACTTTTCTCAGCTTGTCCGCCGTGGTGTGTATCCCATCTTCCTGCTCCTTTGGTGCCGGTAGAAACTCTGAGATCACTCTTTCTTCATCTTCATTTGTGAAGTAGCTGTAGAGGTTATCCATAGTCTCGTGCCCTCCCTCTTTTAAGAGTATTATCATATGGTAGGTACGAGTTCGCTTCCCTTTTTGTGGTTGAGCTGGTCATATCCTCACGGTATATATCCTCTTTGGCTCATACTTTTGCGGCGGGGTTACCCTCCAGTTGTCGGATAAAGTGAACCTGCTCTGTTGATACCGGCCTTCTATCCAGTCTTTGAAGGTGAAACAGTCTTCGAGAGGATGACCTATTGCTCGGTGGTAGGAGCAATAATCCGGATGATGGACCTCGTTTATTTGTTCAGGGTGCCAAGACTCCGGGAGTCATCATTTGGTGCTTCATGACAAGGTTGAATATTTTTCTCGTCTTTTCTAGGAGAAAGTGTATTCCCAACCCATCTTCTTTATAAAGGACGGGTTCCAATCAACCTTTTCTCGATTGCATGGCTTCTTGGTTCTGCCTTATTGTTTTCGAACGTTGTTTGCATTGTTTGCCCTGTTTTTGCCTCTATTTCAGGATTTTCCCCTTTCACGAGGACATAATGCGGGCCGGGGATGAAGAGCATTATAGTCTTCTTTCTCCGCAGATTGCTGATTGAGGCACTGCGTCCTAGCATTTTCATAAGGCCATTTCGCGGTTGTGATTGTCTCGGCTCTTTTGATAAGCTTCTTTTATTAGCTTGTCTATTTATTCTTCAAGTGACGAACTTAACGTTCTTAGAGCGGGATTTCACTCTGTTTCAACATCACGGCCATTTGGAAGAGCGTTTTCCTCTTCGCTGGAGCTGTTTATGACGCGGCAGCTGTGGAACCACTCCTGTTTCTTGGACTGAACGTATCCGAGCCCGGTTGTCTCCATCTTCCCGTTGGGCATCTTTCGCTGAGTCCCGAGAATATCCCAAATATTTTTGTAGAATTGGACTTGTCGAACAGTTTGTTTGAGGGGTACACCTTGGCATCTTAACAGCTTTTTCAATCCCTCCACGTAGTATCTTGGCAGACGGATTGGTTGAAGCCTGTCAAGTGCAAAATCGGCCTCATGCCAGACTTTTTTTTCTACTTTAGTCTCCGTAGATTGTCACGCCCCGCATGGAATAACGGAATAATGGATGTATATCCATGGTTTGATTCAGTCAAGTTGTAATGATTGTTAACAGGATTCTGGGATTCATGTATTCATATTGAGTTGGAATCTTGTAGTTTATAAATTGACTTGAATCATATTCAAGTCAGATTAATCAGACTCAAACTCGAGTCAGACAATCAGAAATGTGAATCGAGGTCTTACAATTGCTAGGGACCTTAGGGTAACTTATAAAACTTGAGGGGGTTTTATGTAAAAAATACTTTTATATACTTTTCAAAATACGCCTCAAGTATTTATTATTCGTCTTTAGGGTTGTAATGAGAGTGGATTTTATATTATGACATTTCTAGTGAGGATATCCTAATTTTAGGTATTTATCTGTAATATTGCTTATTTGAAGTTCATGGTATTTTAGTGTAAAACTTATTCTTGTGATTTTTAGAAAAAGGTGAAAAATTTATTATAATAAAATAGGTATTTAAATGATAAATATACATATGTTTATACAAAAAATAATTTTAATAAATATTTTATATTCCAAAAATCTCATTTTCTTAATATGTCGTATTTTAAACCTTTCGAGACCGAATGCTCCTTGCGGAGGTCTGAATCTCGCACTACTAGCCTGCGGGTGCACAATGAACCGTACTATCCCTAACCGGTTCTCCAAAGATGGGTTGTAGCGGCACTCTGCTTAGGTTTTATAAATACTTTTCATTTAGGAAAACGGTTTTATAAATATAGGGTGTTTATTTGCAAAAGAGTATAGTTTCCGTATTTTAGTTATTAGGGTTTCCTAAGCCAACTAGCCTATTTCTAGGGTCTAAACGATGAGTCATTAGAAGCCTCAAATCGCCTCTTCACCGTCAATTGCGGCCAGATAAGTGCCAGGTAAGTGGGAAGGAACCACAGTCGTGGGCCTAATTAAAAACCACTAGCCTTAGACACACTTGCCTAGACCCACAAGACAGTTTAGATAAACGATCGATGTCCATGATCAATCGTGCTTTCATTTTATATAAGATTTTATTTAGAAAAGTTTGCAATTTAAAGATTTAACTAAAGGTTATAAAGGTTATGGTATTTTAGTGAAAAGTCCTGTAATTTCGTATTCTGTATTTTTGATATTTATCATTTAGGGTTATATTGAGTGTGTGTAAGGGTAGGTCATTACCCCATGACTTATATTAGGTTTTGGTAAAGTTTAAAGGTGAAATAAGCTATGTTAAATCTAAAGGTATTAAAGTGCAAGAATACGGTATTCGTAAACGTTATCATTTCATGTGTGAAATTTCATTCAAATTGATTGAAACAAGTTTAGTTATCACAATAAACATGTTTAGGAGTGAGGTACTTGATTACATTAAGAAAAATGAACTTCATGGTATTTTAATGAAAGAAATACGGTTTTGTAAAGAACTTATCATTTCATGTGGAAAAGTGTGATTAAATTGATTTAAGGGTGATTAATAGTCAACATGCATATGGGTAGATAATATGTATTAGGTGACAAGTGGAATTTTAAAGAAAAATCGAATCGGAAATCGGTTTGTCCGATTTCCGTCGGGTTCCAGAAATTCGTATTTTTACATTAAAGAAAAGGAAGGTAGAAGAGGTGGGACTTACGGGTTTAAACTCTTCTAAAGAGTAAAGAGAACTAGGGAGGAAGGCCGAGGATGGTTACGTCGCCGGTTGCTCCAAAACACGTCGCCGGAATTCCGTCAGGGCTTCGCCGTGAACTCGGTTTCAAAGCACACTTCTTGTGGAAACTTTTGAGAGAGTGGCTCAAGATTTTTGGGGGTGAGAGGGTAGTGTGTAGGGTTGGTATTTATAGGGTTAGGCTAGGGTTAGGGTAGATGAAAAGTTAGAAATAAAAATGTCATAAAATGTAATAAAAATGTATTAAAAGTGGAGTAATTGGGGTTTTTAAAGAGCTATGGAAGTGGTATGAGGCTGAAACTTTGCAGGTGCATAGGGAATACCAAAAGACACAACTTTCATGTTGTGACCCTCGCCGGAATCGGCCGAATCTGGGGTGACTCGGCCGTGACTCGGTCGGATCACTGAGTCGGCCGAGTCAAGGCCGAGTTGGCCGATTCCCGACCGAGTCCGGTGACCTGGATCTCCCCCAACGGTTCATATACCCTCTGCAAGTGTTACATCTTTAGGTGTAGTAGGGTTTTTGTGAGATATGCACGTGTAAACTCTTGGTATTCTAAAGGTTTTTAAAAAATCAATATTAAAAATAATGTGGGGTATGGGATTCGAACTCTGATGGCTTGGTTCAGCAATGCAAGGTATTACCAATGAGCTACAAGCTCCTTCTTGTAATTATTGTGGTATTTAATTACTTAAACTGATAGCAGCAAGAATAAATACTCCTAGTATACATTAAATTTAAAGTAAATTCTTGTACACTAAAAATTGAGCTATTATATTCTTGTAGCTTGTAATTAAAAACAAAATAATTACCTATATCTTGTGCTCATGCTAAAATACCCCTTTGTGGATTTTTGAAAAAAATATTTGAAAAAAATTTTGTATAGGAAAATTAGGGTTGTTACATAGATTGATAGAAGAGCATCGCCTTTTCACCCCTTCGTCTAGGAGGCACGTAGAAAGTTTGCAGTTCTTGTACGCTGTATGTATGGAGCGCGTAAAGTTCCTTGTAGTGTCGAGACGGAGCCATTGTAATTTATAGACTCTGATCTGTTCCGACAAAGGTTTGCACTGACGTGCAGATGGAGAACACTGTGTTGGCTTCGTCCTCTGAGTCGCTGCTGAAGACCAAAACATGAGTAGATGGTCTGGGCCTATTGTTTTCTTTCCGGGGTTGCCCCGAGTAGACTATTTCTTCATCTTCCTCGGAATCGCTCCCAAAGATTGGGATAGTGGCGACGGACTTCTGTTTATCCTCCGGCTTATGACACCTTTCCGTATCCTCGAAGTCCGGTAAGAAGTACTTTGTGTCTTCATATTTTCGGACCTCGTTTATGGAGCATGGATTTAGCTCCCCTGTAACGGTGTATTTCAAGCCGTCTTTAAAATACTTCATACACTGATGTTGTGTAGAAGGGATGTTGTTGTACTCATGTAACCAAGGCCTGCCGAGCAAAGCATTATAGCAAGTCTTGGCATCAATGACATGAAATTTGATGTTAGTGACGAGTAGCCCGAAGCGTAACGTCGGTATTACGGACTCGAGCATCCATGACGACTGGAATTCAAACCCCGAGATAGTAATTTTGTCTCGGGCCAGGTGCTGAACGTTCATGCAAATCTCCTTCAACACCTTTACGTTGAGAAGGTTGACGGAATTGTCGACAAGAATTTTCTCTATCTTGATGTCGTGGCAGTACCCGGTGACGTATAACGGGCGATTATGTTCGCACATACCGAGGAGGAGATCTTCATCTCTAAATGTAATGTCAACCGCGTGGACCTCTGCCAGTTAATCTTTCATCTTCTCTTCTGCGAAGAAAACTTGGAACTGATCGGGCTCTTATAATGTCTTGATCAGAGAATCTTATGCCTCTTTGGACAGAAAGAGAGCATCCAATATACTCAGTTGTGAGGGTATTTTTCTCTGATGTGCTAGAACATTGTAATCCACCTTATTTTTCTTAGGCGGGTCCCTCACTACGAGCTCTTTGACAACTCCATCGTCGAGAGAAATTTTCTCAGAGATTTTTTCTTTCCCTTTGTCTTTTTTGCGCGAACCTTTATTTGTAGATCCGATATTCTTCTCAGACAGTGTGCGGTTATGCAGCTGAATATTCACGCAGTTCTTCTCCTCATCTTCTTTTTCAGAGGTGGAGTCTTTGAAGAGAGGGTTGAGAGGTATCTCATCCTCAGAATCGCTCCCGAAAGTGAGAACTTGGGGTTTCCCCCTTCTGAACTGGTATCAATCATATGACAGTTGCCATTCATTTTTTCATGCGCATCTGTCGCACTATTTTGCCGTCGACAAGCTTCGTGCTTCATCCTATTGAAGTGTTTTTGATGGGCAACGTATCCTTACCACCACTTCTTGAAGGCACCGCATTCCTCGGTGGGGTGGATAACCCTTCGATGATATAGGCAGTAGTTTGGACGTAAATTCTCTCCATCAAGGCATGTTGGGAATCCACCCGCGCGCAAACATTATGTTTTGAAATAGATTGTTTTTAAGAAATATTGCGCACGCGAGACCGTTCTCGTTTTAAAATTTATAAATCGCAAGTGCACGGCGCGTTGTAGTGAGCCGGCAAGCACGGGTCGATCCGCAGGGAATTGTGTATTAGGTCTTATCTTTTAAGGTTCAACAAATTAATGAATTGGTTTTTTGTCACAAAAAATATAAAAAGAATACGAAAACAAGAAACAAGTAAAACAAGGTAAGAACGAATGGTTGTGGTTTTGGCTTGGAAGATCGAATCGCGACGATTTCTTCGACGCTCTCTTGATCATGAGTTGTCCGCCCTTACGTTGATCTCGGCATGAAGCACGTCTTGTCAAAGCGATTCCGAGGCACAAGTCATCAAATTCCGATATTCTCCGCAAAGCACGAAACGAGTTCATTTTGATCACTTACCGTTTGTATGTCTAAGCTTGGGGTATCAACACTAAACACAATAGTTAGCAAGCATACCACAACAACAAAAACACAAAGTAGTGAGTGAGAGCAAATGATTTTAATGTTAACTTTGTTAAGGGGTTGTGATAGTATACCGAGGGTTTGTCAAGTATATGAGGAGGTTACAAAGTAACCATGTTTCAAAATACCATATCATATAAATACATTAACAATATTTAAGTTAGAATCATAAATTTAAGCACAATAAACATAAATAAGAGGTGGAGGAGGCAAAACCTTTCATCTCACTTTCTCACCAATACCACAATCAAAGAAAAATTAGTTAAGCATGATAAAAGAAAAGAAAAGCAAGCAAGTAAAGTAAAGAAATAACAATATTATTAATACTTGAAAAAAGAGATACAAGATTTTCGTTACTTGTTCAACCTCCTTAATGAAACTTTCCAAAGAAAGCTTCAAGAGGGGAGAAGAAGATTAAACCAATGATGAAGCTCACTCACCTTCAAGCTAAACAAAAGAAACTATGAAATGAAAATAGGGTATATACATATGGTCCTTTTGTTCAACTCTGTTCTGGTATTTATAGGCTCAACTTCAGAATAAACAAACAATATAGATGCACTGATGTGACCCTAAGAAATGACCAGAAGAAAAATAGGGACGTTTGGAGCAAACGGGGCCGAGCTCGCCGGTTTTATGGGGTATGTGGCCGGGTCAATTCCGAGCATATGGGCTCGGATTTGTTGTGCTGTCATGTGTACTCCCCAATATCACTCTGGTGATGCTAGATTTCTCAATAGAGGCCTGGGTTGCAATCAGGGATTTGGAGGGAACAAGATGCCATATCAAATCTTTATACGTTTATTGCCTATTCAATGCACATCACACCATATATGCACAATCTGTGCCAAGGGCAGCCCCATCATGGTCTTAGTGCCAAAGAGCATGTGTACACTTGCATTGTGTTGGACCATTTTAGACAAAAAGTGTGTACACATTTATTTCCAAGAGAACTCTTTGGATATCGGTCGATTTTCTGTTCTGTTTGCAGTGTCGGCTCCCAAATGTTATATCCGTGATATTGAGTGTGTTTTCAGTGTTGTATCACGAATACCTGTAAACTATAATTACTGAGCAGACACTGATCAATAGTACCGATATATAACAAAACAGATAATGAATGAGTGGTATTAAAATGCAGTTTTCTATGGTGAACAAGGCATATGACCCCGGGAGTGTTTCCTACGAGAGGTGGAAGCTTCATTCCGATTCAGGGCTTTGGCAAACCACTTCTCTGTTTTGACCCTTCTTTTATTCCTAGCAGGTGTGCTTTGGTTTGGTTGGAGTACTTTATGACTCATCCTTACCGCAGTTTCTTCATCCTGACGCTGACGCTTAGCCTTTTCGTAAATGGTTGTTTCACATTCTCGGTCAACTTTACTTTTTTGAAAGGTTTCGTTTAACAGACTATCGATCGGGTCTTCTGGCAGTTCCGGAGATTTTAGCGTCGATTTTGCACCCAGTTCCTCCACGTTGTTTTCTGACGCCGAGGGAGTTTCTTCGTCATTTAACAATGAATGGGAGACCTTGTGGCAACTTGCTACACGGTCCCCGGTAACTCCTGATGAGCCATTTCTTTCATCGTTGTCACCATCTTCGTTCTCAAGAATATGCTTGAAGAACTCTTCGAGCGTGACCGGTATCTACGCCTTCTGGTTGTACTCCTCCAGCGTGTCAATGTACTTTTTTAGGTCCGTGCACTTGTTGTCATACTCGGCAGGCTGCACAGACTTCTTAGTCTTCTTCTTTTTCTTCGAAGACTTTAAAGGCTTGACTTGGGGATTTTTCCCTTTGTCAACGACTTTCGGTACGGGACGTGATTTTAGCATCCCTTCGATAATTTCGGGTTCAAGTGGGCTTTTCCATCTGACTGGTGGACATGCCTGTAAATCTTTCAGCATTATTTTGGTTTTTGTTGAAAGAACAACTTCCCATGGAGTTTCTTCCACGAGTGAGCATGATGCCCCCGGCGCATCCACTTTTTTGGGAGTGTGCTTCTGTGGTGGATTTACCCTCCAGTTATCAGACATCGTGAATTTCCCCTGTTGATACCGGTTCTCGACCCAGTTCTTGAAGTTATAACAATCCTCAATTAGGTAGCTCACCATTCTGTGACAGGAGCAGTAGTTAGGGTTGTTGACGTTGTTGGGTTGCGGTGGACGCCGTGGGTCTAGCAATGTGATGAGTTTGTTACGCACTGCCAATTCAAATAGTCTCCTCATCTTATCACGGGGAAACGAGTAAGCGCGTCCTAGTCTTTCCTCTAAGGATAGATGCAGATGTGCGGTGTTTTGGCGAGCAGCTGGTTTTGGGACACTCGGTTGTTGTTGTGTGTTGGAAACGAAGGCCGCTTTCCCTTTACCCTTGTTATTTCGAGAGTCCTTATTTGAGAGGAAGGCCCGTGGCCCATCTGGTCCATTTGGGCCAGTTTATCAATCAGAGCCTAGAAGGTGGTTGGTTTGAAGAATGTAATGAATTGGGACACAGTCGTTTGAGGATCAAGAGTCTGGATGAACATGCCCACGGCAGGAGATTCTTCAATATGCTGTTCACACTTAGACCATAGGTTTCGCCACCAGATAGCATATTGGACCCAAGTTTCTCCTGGCCTTACCCTGGCGTTGATTAATGCTGTGATTAGGGTGCGCTCGCTCGCGCTGACGAACCGCTGTGTGAACAGCAGCTCTATCTCTGTGAATGTCTTTACGGAGTCATTTGGGAGCTCTGAATACCATTCAAAGGCCATTTCTGACAAACTGCCAATGAACTGGCGAAGCAACAGTTTGCCGTCGCCTCCGGTGTTGCTGCAAAGAGCTCTAAACCGCGTGATGTGCTGATGGGGGTTAACTGTCCCTTTATATACATGGAACTTGGGGATCGTATATCCCGTCGGGTACTTGATTTGATCATACCAGCCTAGATACGGTCGCCCAATTCTGAAGATTTGGCCAGCCGCTTCATTATCTTGGTGAGCTCTTATTTGTTGAGAAATATAATCATCAAGAGCATCCTTGGAGATCGTTTCCTCCTTAGCTGTTGACAAGGCCGGAAGAGGGTTTGATGTTTCCCCTCTATCATCCTCGATGATTATCGGCGGATCCTCGGCTGGGGGTTCTGGTTGGATCATCATTCCAATCATGTCCTGAAACAAGAGCGCCATCTGCTTCATGTTAGCAGCTTGTTCAGCGGCCTCTTTGCCTTTTCTTTTGAGCACCCTTCGCAGGAACTTCGTATCGGTCTCCTGCTCACGGCGTTGTTCGACCTCTTTGTCCGGACTTTCTTTGTGTCCGGTAAGCGCTGCCATTTTGGTCAGCATTTCCTGGAGCTTTTGTTGTTACTCCCGAGCCTTAGTCAACGATCGAATTTGCGGTCGGTGACTCACCGAAGCACGACTTTCTTCTTTCCCGGAAGCCATGTAAACCGTATGTACTGTTATGCCCCCGGCCTTGGGGCGTTTGTATCCATCGCCTTTGGAATTTTCCATCGGCCGTGGGATTTTCTCTAGTCTCGTCCTTTTGTGGGAGGTTGAAGTTGAAGGAGCCGTTGTAACAGGCTCCCGAGTAGAAGAAGTCTCTTGTTGTATGACGGAGGAGTGGTCCTTTTCTTGCCGAGCTTTCAATTTCTTCCGCCAACGAGAGTAGTTCTGGTCAATTACAGAGTCCTGAACTTTTCGCCAGACCCTATGAATTTGCAAAGAGAGCCGCTGATGGGGCTGCTCCGGCTCTGCCTGCGCAATAACCTCTACAGGTGGGGGCGATTTCTTTAGCACAGCCGTTGGAGAGTTCTTGCGCCCCTTTTCTGAGCAGATCAAAGTTGTTCCCGGTTGGAACAGCAGCGTCAACTTCCACCATTGAAGCTGGTGGGGTAAGTCCAGGAGGGGAGTTGCCCCCATCTTTTCTCACTCGGCTCCAGTAGAGAAGTCTTGCAGAAGGGACCGCCTCAGCTTTGGAAGCGGCTTCTTCATGCCTCCGGCTTTGCTGAAGGGCTGCTGTTGGCGTCAGCCTATTGAAAACCAACGTCCTTGGCAGAGTTTGAGGAGGGCCGGCTAGTCTTTCAAAGACCGACTTTCTAGTAGGGGAAGCACCTTTGACGGCTTCGCCTATAGCAGGAGTTAGGAGGGCTATCCGTTTTAGGGCATCCCCTTTAGATATCGCGAGCCTCTTTGCGGGCCCATTTGAGATTTTGCTCAGCCTGTTGAAGACTGAGATACCAGATTTGGACGGCCCGTTAAGATGGGCCGTTGTGGTCGCTAGTCGATCGAAGACCGACTACTTGGGAGATTTCTCTTGCGGCGCTGAGGCACTGAAACTCACTGGTGGGAGCATGGTCCCAAAGAACAATCCAGTAGTGGCTTGTGTTACTTGCCCTACCGGTATTGAAAAGATAGAGGCCGTATTGGGCACGTAGGTCACTCTTTCAGTTGGGGTGGAGAGAGAGTTGTTGTTGTAAGAGGTGCAGTTGGAAACCATCGATTTTTTCTGCACACGAGCAAGACACCAAATTTTAGTACCTTGAATCCAAGGGCAACCATTGCGAATAGAAATTTTGTTCATGAAACACGACACACGAAGTGTGGAGTGGAAAGAGAAAAAAAGGTCCCACCAGGCATGCCAGAATTTATTCACCGCCGAAAACAGAAATTAACTGGAATAGATCGTCTTGCCTGAATCTGGGGGTAGATACTATTTGGATTTATCCTTCCACCTCTCCAAATATACCAAGTTGATTTATGGCACCATATATCGGAGGTTTGGACAGACGCGACTGTTGTAGCAGACTTTATCATATTCCCCTTCATTTTATGAGGGGTTTTTTGATTATGGGGACGCTCTTCCCTGCAGGCGCAAGCCCCTTCAGTTAATTACGTTACCGCATTGCGATAACCACTTTCTACTTTTCCAGCAGTTCACTTCGTGTCGTGTATGTTTTTGCTTGTTTTGATTGTCCGCGGATTGTATACGGAGACTAGTTAATATCGTCGTCCGTAGGGCGCAGATTAGTCCAAATCCGTATATTTTAGATTTGGGTTTGGTTTATTTAAGGACCGTTAATCTAGTTTGAGATTAAGATCGAGTTAAAAACATATGAGCATTTGGGCCCTATTATTTTAGTTTAAGGACATCACGGTCCATTATCGCCATGTTCGGTGCGAATATTAGTTTAGGGACATTTTGGTCCAACATTCCCGTTTTGGGGACGAATGTTGGTTTAAGGACATTTCGGTTCATTATTGCCAAGTTTAAGGAGAATATTAGTTTAGGAACATTTCGGTCCATTATCGCCATGTTCGGGGCGGATATTAGTTTAGGGACATTTCGGTCCAACATTCCCGTTTTGGGGACGAATGTTAGTTTAAGGACGTTTCGGTCCATTATCGCCATGTTTAAGGCGAATATTAGTTTAGGGACATTCCGGTCCAACATTCCCGTTTTGGGGACGAATGTTAGTTTTAAGGGCGTTTCGGTCCATTACCACCATGTTTGAGGCAAATATTAATTTAGGGATATTTTAGTCCAACATTCCCGTTTTGGGACGAATGTTAGTTTTAAGGTCGTTTTGGTCCATTACCGCCATGTTTAAGGCGAATATTAGTTTAGAGATATTTCGGTCCATTATTCATCTTGCATGCACTTGTATTTGTTACGTGGCGAAGTAGACGATAGTGACATGGAATGCTCTCAATTTGGGACGCGATCCGATTTGAGGTGTGCACGTCAATTTGGAAGTGCATCAATGTATGACGAAAGGAGTTGTTGGTTGTCGGGACCTGCCACCTCTTTGAAGACGTTGAAGAATTACAACGACATATATCAGAGGTGTAGAAAGATGTACCCTTGAACCAAATCCTGTATTTTAGGGAAAAAGAGGTTGCGGTGGACCTAGGAATCGTTAGTCATATTTGAAACTAAGATTACTTTAGGAGATATGGGATGAATATCATTTTGGATATCATCAATGAGAGATCATTAGTTATGTTTGAGACTAAGATCAGTTTGGGAAATCATGAGCTATATGGACTCGGTTGATTTAAAATCAAAAAGGTTTAACCTCAGGAAACTTAGCCAATTTTGGGCTGAGATTGGGTTTCTATACTACCCAGTAGTATTAAACACTATTATATGTAGTGCTCACGTATATTTCACATGGGGCGCTGGAATAGTGCCGAGCACTAATCTTTTTCTGGCGCTCACGCGTTTTCACGTGAGGCGTTACTATAGTGCTAAGCACTAATCTTCTTTGGTGCTCATGTGTGAAACATGTGAGGTGCTCAGATATGGGCGCTACCCAATAAGAGCTAAACACTTTAGTCATTTTGACTGAATATAGAGTGCTAAGCACTATGCATGGTACTCACATGGGAAGCACGTGAGTGCCGAGCATTGATTTCAGGTTTTGTTTGCTCGCCCCCCTTTTTTGACATAAGTGCTAAATACTTAGTTAGAGCTCACGTTTGAAGCACGTGAGGCGCCAGATTTTGGGTTTCTAAGAGTATTTCATGTGTATTTCACGTGATTGCATTATTTTGGGGTGTTGGGCTGCTTTATTTGGTGGTTGCCTAATCAACACAAAGGAGTTTTTCTTTGCTCTTTGGGCGCCTACGTAGAAAGCACGTGAGGCGTTTTAGTTTTTCTTTTGTTTGTTTTAAGCACTCACATGGGATACACGTAAAGCACTATAATTGTGCTAAGCACTAATTCTGCTCACATGTGTTTCGCGTGAGATGTCATGTTCTTGTTTTACAGAGATGTTAACCTCTGTTAATGACATTTTAGTCGTTGATGATCATCAAGATTTCTGTTTTGAAGATCGTGGATCATTATCATTGTTTTTATTGGAGAATTAAGTTCTTCTTTTATTTTTATAAGAACTAAGTTCTTTATGTAGGGTTAAACCCTAATTTTGGAGGAATTAAATTCCTAGAAAACATGTTTTTTTCTTTTTCTTTCTTTTCTTTTTAAACCTAGTTCTTTTCCCTAAGTTTCGAGTCTGAAGAACAGAATCTCCCCGATGAGAATTAAATTCTCAACTTATGGGAGATTTGCTTTTGCAAATCTCAAACCAGAGGAAGAACTGAGTTCTTGTATGAAGGGTTAAACCCTTATATCCATTATACTAGGCAAAGGGGATACTTTTAATCTCTCCTTTTTTATTTACCTAGAGTTTTTGAAGGAGGAGGTCTTCTTTCTTTGAGAATTAAATTCTATGTTCTCTCAAGAGCTCACTGTATTTTTTTTTGCAAAAGCTTCTGTTCGTCTGTCTATGTGTGAGACTTGAAGTCTCGGGTCCTTTATATAGTGAAGGCAAGTTTGTTAATTAAAATCTCTCATTGAGAGATCCCAATTAATTTTATTGGTCTCAAAATATGTTTGGGGAATTTTACCCACTGTTGGATCTTTGATCCAAGTCTTTCTGTCTCAAAGAATATGTTTTCTTATTTTAACAAGATTGGAGGAATATTCTCCCATATATAGAATAAAATTCTATTGAACGGTGATATTTTTATCACCATTGGATTTTTAATCTAAGAGTGCTTGGTTTAACAGAAAATATTTTCCATCTCATTTGATCTTTGATCCACCAACTTTCTATTTAACAGAAAATATCATTCCCAATAGAATTTAATTCTATACTCAATTACCATTGGATCTTTGATCCAACGGTTCCTTGTTTAATAGAGAGGGTCTTTCTCTTTTAGAAAAATCCATGGAAGTATTTCCAAAGAGTGGAATTTAATTCTACGTAAAGAGGTTCCCTCACGTGTTTAACACACGAGGCTTATTTAGCTTCTCTGATTTGGAGCCCATATACCTTGCATATGGGCGCTCACGTGTTTAACACGTGAGGCCAGTTTGGTCTTTAGTTGTTTGACTGCAGCGTCTATATGCTTTGCATATAGGCGCTCATGTGTTTAACACGTGAGGCTTATTTAGCCTATTAGTTGTTTGATACGTGTTTAACACGTGAGGCTTATTTAGCCTATTAGTTGTTTGATTGCAGTGCCTATATGCTTACCATATAGGCGCTCGCGTGTTTAACACGTGAGGCCCATTTAGCCTATTATTTGTTTGATTGCAGCGCCTATATGCTTAGCATATAGGCGCTCACGTGTTTAACACGTGAGGCTCATTTATCCTATAGTTGTTTGATTGCAGCGCTTATATGCTTTGCATATAGACGCTCACGTGTTTAACACGTGAGGCTTGAGTTGTGGGGAATTTTCTCACCTTTTTTCTCTTTTATAAGGGAACACATAGCCTCTCGCAATGTAACACGTCAATGATGGCGGCCTCTGTCCGTCTGAGTATGCACCATACAATTGGCCCTGGATCCAATCTCTATCACTATAGCGTCCCGGAAAGAACCCGCCATGGCTTCTGCTAATATAATCTCTGCCGAACTGCCTGGAAACTGGCACTCCTTAATGAATCCGCTTCCGTTTCGGAACAGCTGCAACCTTATCAAAACTTTCCTTTGAAGGTGTGGTCATATCAAACGCCTTTACATACGTATCAAATCTCTAGCACCGATGGAGAGGAACAACTACACATCGATACCTAACACAAATCTCATAGTCCACTTCTCTTCAGTATCGATCAAGTAGGGAGCATACTGTAGGGTTCCTAGGCACCCTAGTGAGGTCTCACAAGGCATCGAACATGCCAATTTCAAAAAATACGGTGCCTAGAAACCCTAGACTATGGATCGTCGGCTAGATTTCTAGGCGAAAAGTAAACTAGTTAACACTTAACTATAAGAATACGGAAATAAAACCTTTGTAGATCCGGTGCTCCACCTCCATAGCTCCGCAACGAAATCGTCTCCGCTGTCCAAAAAGAATCCGGGCTCTAGCGTCGGCTTCATCGGAGAATAGGCGAGCTAGGTCGTCGATGTCCATGCCGAAGATGATCTACGTCGAAGCATCGCTAGATCAAGCTCCAACTTCACCAAGTCAAGAAATTTGTGAAGAAAACACACTCTACTACTTGGCAAGAGGTAGAGGATGAAGAAATAGGAAGTGGGTAGACTTTAGAATTGGATTTCTCACTCATTTCATCAATCCACCATTGATGTAGTCAAGCTTTTCTTCTTGAAATGAAGAAGAAGAAGAAAGCAAGAAGATGATGGAATATCATAAGTATTTTCCAAAAAGGAAAATAAATGAATACTTATCATTTAGCAACCATAGTTTGTTGTAGAGAATAAACCATGGTTAGAATGAAGGGTTAGGGTTAAGCATCAAGACAAAATGGTCACAAGGTCAAAGCTTCATGAAGCTTCAATGTGCAAACAAAGAAAGCCACCATTTTCTCTTTATGCAAATTATTTTCCAAAAAGAAATGGATAAATAAATAAGTGAATAAAACAAAACCCTAACCATAATCATGTAACCATGGTTTGATCTTTACACAAACCCTAGTGAGCTTGTATCATCAAACATGATACAATCAAGTGCACAAAAAGTATATCACATATACAATGTGCACATCCGAGCGAGAAAATCCATTTAAAGTGAACCAATACTAGTTAATGCAAAGTAATATATCTAATATATAATTATGCATTAAATCATTAAATCAACACTTGATTCAATGATCCGGTCATATTGTATATAACCGACTAGTATCCAATGTATCGGCTTATCGAATCAACCCTTGATTCGATAACTAGGTTATGTCGCATACAACCAATCGATACATTCATCGCGAGAATGAAATACGGTATCACATACACGCATTATTCTCGGTCCCGCACATATCTCATATGCGCTCCTATTTCGTTTCGCTTGAGCCAGGAAACCTCTGTGTAGGACTCTAAAGACTCGTCAATACGCCGGCAGCAGGTGATGATCATATTAAACACCCACAAGCCGCAAGCGGTCTGCTAAACGTAACGGCCACCCAGGTATTGAGCGATCTGAAGATCGACGAGCAAGCCCGCTCACACTCCAGTGAATCCAACCAGTAACACTACCGTACAGTCCGGTCTGATCGTCTGATATGTCGCATATCTCGCCTAGGGGTGGTAAACGTCAGACCCCAATAGCTCGATAAGTCGTGTCGATATGAGGTTTATAACTGTTCAAGAAACTACTGGTAACACTTACCAGTAAATCTCAGCAACCCTGGCCAGGGATTTCCTGTTATAGCCAATCGAACACAGCGCAACATCAACTCCCTATACCGGGAGAGAAGAATCCCCTCCTATCGCTCATTGCCTCCATGTGAGTCGGGACTGTACCCAAAAACCACCGTTTTGCACGCCCTCTTGGACGTGGTAAGATGGAAATCAAAGCACAGTGGGAACCACACAAGACTCTATGACGATCTCGGGTCAACAGACTACTCTGTACCAGTGTCACCAGAGAACTGCCATCTGACGTGAGGTATAATACCATCTGGGAGTTCTCGGCGAGTCCGTCCAGTGTACTCAGTCTCTACTGAGCACCCGTATATCATCTCTGATGTCAAACACCAATGGATATGGGATCATCCGTCGCCCATCTGTATGGGTCGAGAAGGTATACGCTAGTCTACTCTGGCATATCGATGCCCTGTCTCGATACACCCACGACTAGGGACTTTGAAGGATGTACTTATGGACTACCATGTCCCCACTAGTATGATCCGCATCATAGTCCAGGTAGTCAAGTACAGATCCTAAGGGCTTTACCAACATGTAACAGGGAGACAATCAGTGTACACGTTAAGGTAAAGAGCAACCAGATAGCATACTATCATGTCGAGCAAGAAAGTCCTCCCTATATATGTCCCAGCATCCACTACAATATACATCCAATGTACAGTAATGGCCTCTAGGGCATACATATAACTAACAATCTCCCACTTGCACTAGGGCCATCTGTAGCAGTGGTTGTAGTATCTCATACTCAACCATCCCATAAAAGTCTCTCTCTGGGAACAGGCCTTTGTGAGTGGATCCGCTGTGTTGTCCTCTGAGTCTACTCTCCTTACCTCGATCCCCTGGAGATCAACTATCTCCATGATCAGGTGATGCTGCCTCAGAATATGTCTGGATCACTGATGGGACCTGCGTTCCTTGGCATAAGCCACGAGTCCATTGTCACACAATGAGAGGAACATAGTTTATCTCATGAACCAATATACACCCAAACAGCCTCTTTGGTAGCATCTTAAGTAGCGATGTATCCTGCCTTTATCGTCTAGTATGTCACGGTATCTAGCTTGGAACTCTTCCAACATACCGTCCCTTTACTGAGGGTAAAGACAATGCCTGTGACTGACACTCAGTCGTCATTATCACCCTGGAACCTTTCCAGTGATTCTCCCCAGGATCGATTGATACCATCTCACTACAACTAGTGAGAATCCTAACATCCAATTAGATCTATCTCATAGATCCAAAATCCAGGATTTAGTAGGTATCATTTTGATCCTATATGGAGAATCCTAGTGATAAGCGGAGATTGATCGAGCGTAGCATAGGAAACTCTTTTCCTATCAAGAGAATGTCATCCAAGTACTTTACGAGGATCATCACCATACTCCCTA
This sequence comes from Agapanthus africanus, assembly GCA_030015575.1. NCBI lineage: Eukaryota > Viridiplantae > Streptophyta > Magnoliopsida > Asparagales > Amaryllidaceae > Agapanthus > Agapanthus africanus. The sequence continues at coordinate 749,543,657 of JASDDO010000022.1, read as the reverse complement.
CTACTTTTTTGTTTATACAAGGTTTATCTACCATTTTGATGATGTCAACTTCTTTGACTAATCCATCAAAATAGATGTTCCAACTCCGCGATGCCTGCTTTAATCCTATAAAGTATCTTGCACACGTTTCCGCTGCTCCCACTGTCTACGAAGCCCTCTGGCTGTGTACTTATAGACGCTCTCTTCTAAATCATCATTTATAAAAGCAGTCAAGACACCCAACCACCAGATATCGTAGTCATGGTATGTAGCCGTGACAAGTAGGATCTGGATAGACTTAAGCATAGATATTGGAAAAGGTTTCATCATTATCCACGCCTGGTCAATGACGAAAACCTTAAAAAAGTCTAGCTTTGAAAGTCTCAACTTTTCCATGTACACCAAGTAATCTTCTCAAGATATACTTGCTCCTGATGGGGATTTAACCCTTCAGATATAGCAACCAAAGTCCATACTTTGTTGGTGTATAAGGATTCCATCTCAGATCACTAAGCATCCAGCCATTCTTACAGAGTCTTACTCCTGATGGCCAGCTCGAAACTAGTTGGGTCATCATCTCATGATGCATTCCTCGCTCCCACTGTCATAGAGAAACCGAAGTAACTCTCAGGTGGGTGAGGACCCTACTAGATCGGTGGAGAGGCTAAGGTTCTTTGGTTTCTACTGAATCCTCTGGTTGTACCAAATCATCTGCTGTAGTTCGTATAGCTAGAACACTTCCAGTTCTACATAACAGACCTTGCCTCGAGCTTATCCGGATTTTGCTTTTAGACATAGGCCGGTCAACCCCAAATCTTAACTAGCTTAAGACATGGGCTCTTCCCTTTCCATATCACATATGAAGTGGTAGGCAACTGATTTGATTGGAACCCTATTCAATAGGTATGCAGCTTCTCAAGTGCATAACTCCCAAAAAGGAAAAAGGTAACTCAGCAGTACTCATCATAGAGCACACCATATCATATAGGGTTTATTTGCTCCGCCCCAACATACCATCGTGCAATGGTGTATACGGAGGAGTAATGCTGAGAGAGAATCTCATTCTCCTTTAGAATAGTCCAGTATTTCCGTGCTCAAGTATTCTCCTCCTTGATCTCATCAAAGGACATAATACTTATACCCGTATTGGTTCTCTACTTCTAACTTATATTCTGTGAATATCTCAAAAGGTTCGGACTTGTGTTTCAACAGGAACATATGTTTGAATCTTGAGAGATTATCAGAGAATGTAATGAAGTACAAAGAACCGGTCTTAGCATGTGTAGACAGGGGACCTTTATACATCAACATGTATCATCCCAAGAGTTCACTAACTCTTTCTCTGTTTCCAATAAACGGAGCTATGGTCATCTCATCTCTGTGACATGACTGGCAAGTTTCACAAGATGTAAATTCAAACTAATTTAAATATGCATCTTTACGAAACTCTAGCTAGTCGGGTCGCATTGATATGACCTAGTATAAAATACCTCAAGAAGAATTTGTTCATTTCTGAACTCTTCCTCTTGTGTGTGTTCCGTATACTAAAGAACTGTAGTTTGATTTAGAACATCAACGCTTTTAGATAACGTGCCTGAACCGATCAACTTTTGATATAGGAAATGTTCAAAACATTATCCAACAATACAAAATTATATCCTTTCTTTACTAATAAAGAGACTGATATGATTTTGAATATCAGGTTCCGTATCTAATAACATTCGTTCAGAATCAATGTATTGGTAATACAGGGTGACAGTGACCAACAGACTTGGCTGCAACACTTGCCCCGTTTTCTGTCTCATGAAACTTATCACCCGTTCTCAGTTCTCTACCTTTCTGTAGCCCTATGTAACATATTACATATCTGGGATCCTGATCTGGTATCACATACCCAGGACGTAAAGGATACTGAGAAACAGTTCTCTGTAATGAACACTCCCGAAGATGATGCATCAACATGCACTCTCTTCGTTTGGGCGGCACGGGAATTCTGGTAATCCCCAATTTCCTGCTCTGTCTTATAACAATTATAAGTTGGAGCGGGACCAACGTTCCCCAGCTCAGTATAACAAGCGGGTTCGGTCAATATTCCGTATTATTATCTTGATTAAGGCGTGATATGGTCGCTACCTGGAGAGAGAGAGAAGAAAACACTCAGCGTGCGCTCTTGCAAGAATAGATTGGTTATTATTTTATCTAATCAGGATGGCTCCCACTGCTTTTTATCAAATCTTCCTTCAAACCCTAAAAGGAAAGACTAGCCGGGATTAATTACACACTACAAGTTCGCCAATCTTTCAGCCAGGCCAGTGTCGGTACTTTGAGGGAGGTCCCCCGTGCTTTCACACGAACCTAATTAATGTAAACCTCGTTTTCCCAGAGGCGTAACCCCGTTGACACCTTTCTAGACACCTACTTGATCGGCTAATTGTAATGTGTAAAACTCTTCCAGGAGTAACAATTACTCGCAGCGGGTATCGGGATCCAACTATCTCATAGAAGGTATGCAATCTCATTGCAAATTTCAACACTTGAAATTCCCGATAATATTTTGCCCCGAACGATCTATGACCTTGACAAGGTCAACAAACCATAGACCGCAAGTCAAGTTCAACCCATCATTTCCTGATTGAAGTAAACCCACCCACACGACCCTTGACAGAGGTCAACAAGGTCGCACGACTACCCTAAATCAATCACATCATATGCTTATGCAGATAAGCACTAATCAGCTACCGCACACTACGCCTTGACAGAGGTCAACAAACGCAGCACGAATACTAACCAGTACATATCTGAAATGACGGAGGGCTACGACAGGTTTTTCTGAAAACCTATTGCGTAATGAACTTGATATCGTTGTAGAATCAAATGATTTTAAAATGGAGTGATTTTGAGGCTTTTCTAGTTTTGCTAAAGGAGTCACTCCCGGTGAAGGGATCGTCGGTCCTTTCCTCGTCGAATGAGGTGCGGGATATATGATATATATCACTGTGCAAAGCAGAACTCTTAAAAGCAATCAAAAGACAAACTGAGTGTGTAGCATCTGCCAGTTATTACTAAAGGAGTCACTCCCGGTGAAGGGATCTCGGTCCTTTCCTCATCGAATAAGGTGCAGGATATATCACATATACCGTTGTGCAAAGCAAGAACTGTAGCTACCTACTTTATTTTGAAATTCGATTCTACAACATCTTAGGTTTCTTTTATTTCATTAATCACATTAATGAAGTCCCATCATTTAAGGTACCTAAACATCACAGATAAATACGACGTACACTTATGCCATCCGCATTCGCCTCGATGTCCCCTCGTGCACCGTTAGGTTAGGTAACTAACGACAGAGCAGGGCAGGGCTAGCGCGGGTGTAAAACATAAGTAACGTCTATATAATATATCATATATACTATATAGTATATCTATCACAGAACATCACATGATCACATCACAGATATCGCAGCAGAAGAAACATATGAAATATTGGATATACTAGGACGTCCGTGTTTTCAATACGAGCCAGTATAAAACACGGATTCCACGGTCGTGATGAATAGCCAAACCCACACCCCTAGACCCCTACGAGAGCGGCAGGAAACCCTACCAATTCTAAAGTTAGGAGACCCGGACTCGACTCCTCGAGTTGGTCTCCCACTGGACTCCAGAACCCGGTTACTTGTGCCCTCCTCCTTGGGTCTATCCTAGTGCGGAAAAGTAAATAATATACATCAACGGTGACAACTTCCGCAACCTGGAAGCGCCCCAATAAAAGAATATTACATACAAGTTATTACATGAATGAAAATGAAAAACACTCATCTCACATAAAAACCCCCGGCTATTCAAACACGACGATCCAATATAACATATCCAGCAACACATAACATCACATGTCATCAACGTAAGTAAATATGCGCATCCCAATTGTCGTTGACATATAGCAACGAAACCGGCGATATCACATATTACACTTACGGTCACAGAAAAGAAAGTGTAAAACTACAACAGTTGGAATCCGCAACCACCTCAGACATCGCATGCCTGACTAAATGAATTCTTTAGACATCGCATGCCTAACAATTATAAACCCCGCATTTTAGTCTCATTATCGAAAACTCTTTTCAATGTCAAGTCGGGCAATTCAACAGGATTCCCGACATCCTGATCGAATGCTCGTCGCAAACTTCAGTAGACGGCCGCACCCCCGATACCGTCGACGAAGTGCACCAAGGCGGAACACCGCTACCGCGAGCACCCGGACAGATGCTTTCGGCGACGGGGTTCTCCTACAGTCACTTGGTCGGGGCTATGGAGTGAGGCTGTCTATTAAGTTTACCCGGCGAGTATCCGCGTACACTACGTGATTGCGACGGACTTTTGATCACATCAAAATTCCGTGGCAACCGATCAAGTGAGACTAAATTGCTAGATTTACAACATTCATTCAGTTATCTCATAACTTATTGTGAATTCCAATTATTGTATCCCATTCTGGATAAATAGAAAATGTCAAACTTTCCGATCGAACAATCGAACACCCAAGTTTTCCCGATACAGATCAACACATGAAATATGAGTCTAACAACATTCAGTTCGTGCCTCAGTACCAACGGTCCAGCCGTAGAAGGGTCAAGCCAACGCCTCACATGTGGCACGCCGTACTGCCCCAAACCCGAAGGTTCAAAGGGCAGTTCAAGACGGTCACATAATCGAGTTAAGGTTTGTTGTCTTCTAGAGGGTCAATCGCGTTACTTGCACTACTTAGAACGTCGTTAAACTACGGAAAAATCCAACACTTGGAAATTTCCCGACAGGGGAAAAATTGGGTATTTATATCCGGTCGAACTTTTTAACATATTCTAAAATTTATCCGGAAAGCCACATAGACAAAATTTGATACTCCGATCGAAACACCGAATCGCCAAAACAAACCCAGAAAATTCAACTCTTGAATAAATATTAAAAATTCCCAGAAAATCCAGCATTATCAATTATGAGTTACTGTGTAAAAAATATTAAATAAAGTGGCCGTACGGCCGCGGAACCGCCGCACGAGCCTGCTAGTGCCGCGGAACCGCGGCAGTTTGATGGAGATAGGGGCACGAATTTCACAGTTTCTCTTAAATTTACCTGCTGATTTTTCTGCATATTTTTAATGTTGAAAAACTCACTGTTTTCAAAAAAGTACAGAGAGCATGATCCGGGTTCGGGTTTTGGTTCGATCGGACTTCAAATTGTGTCTAGACTTCACCTAAGGCTCTAGCTAGGCTCTGATACCACTGTAGGGTTCCTAGGCACCCTAGTGAGGTCTCACAAGGCATCGAACATGCCAATTTCAAAAAATACGGTGCCGAGAAACCCTAGACTATGGATCGTCGGCTAGATTTCTAGACGAAAACTAAACTAGTTAACACTTAACTATAAGAATACGGAAATACAACCTTTGTAGATCCGGTGCTCCACCTCCATAGCTCCGCAACGAAGTCGTCTCCGCTGTCCAAAAAGAATCCGGGCTCTAGCGTCGGCTTCATCGGAGAATAGGCGAGCTAGGTCGTCGATGTCCATGCCGAAGATGATCTACGTCGAAGCATCGCTAGATCAAGCTCCAACTTCACCAAGTCAAAAAACTTATGAAGAAAACACACTCTACTACTTGGCAAGAGGTAGAGGATGAAGAAATAGGAAGTGGGTAGACTTTAGAATTGGATTTCTCACTCATTTCATCAATCCACCATTGATGTAGTCAAGCTTTTCTTCTTGAAATGAGGAAGAAGAAGAAAGCAAGAAGATGATGGAATATCATAAGTATTTTCCAAAAAGGAAAATAAATGAATACTTATCATTTAGCAACCATAGTTTGTTGTAGAGAATAAACCATGGTTAGAATGAAGGGTTAGGGTTAAGCATCAAGACAAAATGGTCACAAGGTCAAAGCTTCATGAAGCTTCAATGTGCAAACAAAGAAAGCCACCATTTTCTCTTTATGCATATTATTTTCCAAAAAGAAATGGATAAATAAATAAGTGAATAAAACAAAACCCTAACCATAATCATGTAACCATGGTTTGATCTTTACACAAACCCTAGTGAGCTTGTATCATCAAACATGATACAATCAAGTGCACAAAAAGTATATCACATATACAATGTGCACATCCGAGCGAGAAAATCCATTTAAAGTGAACCAATACTAGTTAATGCAAAGTAATATATCTAATATATAATTATGCATTAAATCATTAAATCAACACTTGATTCAATGATCCGGTCATATTGTATATAACCGACCAGTATCCAATGTATCGGCTTATCGAATCAACCCTTGATTCGATAACTAGGTTATATCGCATACAACCAATCGATACATTCATCGCGAGAATGAAATACGGTATCACATACACGCATTATTCTCGGTCCCGCACATATCTCATATGCGCTCCTATTTCGTTTCGCTTGAGCCAGGAAACCTCTGTGTAGGACTCTAAAGACTCGTCAATACGCCGGCAGCAGGCGATGATCATATCAAACACCCACAAGCCGCAAGCGGTCTGCTAAACGTAACGGCCACCCGGGTATTGAGCGATCTGAAGATCGACGAGCAAGCCCGCTCACACTCCAGTGAATCCAACCAGTAACACTACCGTACAGTCCGGTCTGATCGTCTGATATGTCGCATATCTCGCCTAGGGGTGGTAAACGTCAGACCCCAATAGCTCAATAAGTCGTGTCGATATGAGGTCTATAACTGTTTGAGAAACTACTGGTAACACTTACCAGTAAATCTCAGCAACCCTGGCCAGGGATTTCCTGTTATAGCCAATCGAACACAGCGCAACATCAACTCCCTATACCGGGAGAGACGAATCCCCTCCTATCGCTCATTGCCTCCATGTGAGTCGGGACTGTACCCAAAAACCACCGTTTTGCACGCCCTCTTGGACGTGGTAAGATGGAAATCAAAGCACAGTGGGAACCACACAAGACTCTATGACGATCTCGGGTCAACAGACTACTCTGTACCAGTGTCACCAGAGAACTGCCATCTGACGTGAGGTATAATACCATCTGGGAGTTCTCGGCGAGTCCGTCCAGTGTACTCAGTCTCTACTGAGCACCCGTATATCATCTCTGATGTCAAACACCAATGGATATGGGATCATCCATCGCCCATCTGTATGGGTCGAGAAGGTATACGCTAGTCTACTCTGGCATATCGATGCCCTGTCTCGATACACCAACGACTAGGGACTTTGAAGGATGTACTTATGGACTACCATGTCTCCACTAGTATGATCCGCATCATAGTCCAGGTAGTCAAGTACAGATCCTAAGGGCTTTACCAACATGTAACAGGGAGACAATCAGTGTACACGTTAAGGTAAAGAGCAACCAGATAGCATACTATCATGTCGAGCAAGAAAGTCCTCCCTATATATGTCCCAGCATCCACTACAATATACATCCAATGTACAGTAATGGCCTCTAGGGCATACATATAACTAACACATACCGCCATAGCTAAGCGAATTGCAAGCCATACTCGGCAACAATCATGTCCGAAGTCTTACGCAAAAACTCGAAACTACGAATTCAACGTCTCTGACACTCTATGGAAGAATTTGGCTAAGTATACCCTCGAGAACTCGTCCCAAGTCATCGGAGGAAGATCCACTGCTCGGTCTCTCTCGATCGACTCACACTATGTTTAAACAAGACCTTTCAAATGGAATCTAGCCTACTTCCCTGATCTCGCTTCAGAGCACCTTAACGAACGAAATATTCTAGCCATCCAATCTAAGAATGGCTAAAGATCATCTTTCACATCCATGCCCGTAAACACCGGCGGCTTCAGTTTCATAAACTCTGGAAGTGACACCTCGATAATCTCAGCAATGGCTGGTACAACTGTCTGAATCAATAGGAAGCACAACGATCTCCGGAGTAGGCTGAACAATATCAGGCCTCTAAGTCCGACTGGTCTCAAGCAATGATCTGACCATCTGGCGCGCATCCAAAAACTCGCCTCAAACGAGAAATCCCATCATAAAAGGGTAAACATCATGTTCCTATGTCACCGGGATATCACCCTGGTCAATCCTCATCTCAGATGAGCCTGCCCTAATCGTGTCTCTAGCCGTAGCCCTCTCGTCTCACATAGACATGGTGACCAGAGAAACCAGCAAGTATCGATGAGGATAGATCAACTGAACGAATAGAAGAAATGATTGCAAGATATATATCCTAAGGTTACTTAGGCGGTGTATCGTATCATAAATATGATGCGGAATATACGTACGGTACATCACTCTACTTAATACCTACTATATCATACCAAGGACAACCTACGAAGTTCGGGTATATAACCCCCAAAGTCAAGTCTAAGTTCCGTAAGGTTAAGTCTAGGTAATGAGAATAAACACCCTAAGCTCGAATAAAGGTTAAACCCAACGCTCTGATACTAATTTTGTCACGACCCGGAAAAGACACATGACCGACACTTGAATCACATGAAGTCTATAAGACCCCACCGTAACCCAAGTAAGCCAAAACCCCGGAATCTAAACCTTTTTAAAATAAATAGTGGAGGTGAAGTTTTAAAAAGGGTTACTAAATGGAATCAAGTTCCTTTTTAAAGTATAAATAAGTTTGTTTGAAAACAGTTTTGATATTTAAAAATCAGGCAGCGCCTCCTTTGTAAATTTTCAATAAAACCACATACAAAGTATAATATATATAAAGCATCCCCAACGGAAGCTAGCTTCCACGCCCAAACGGCGGAGCAACTATGCTGTTAATATACGACGCCCAAGGCAAAGAAAAGAAAGTGAAGCAAAAACAAAAACAATATAAAGTTGACTCCAAACGAGTGCGACACCCAAAGACACATAAACATCTAAGTCCACAAATATACAAGTTTTGGTCAATAGAGTTTTTTAATTAGATCCAAATGAAAATACATATACAAAATGTCACGCCCTGCTTCCCGGTGTACGGCGAAGGGGACGCGACTGGCCGCTACGTATTTACTTTGAAGTAAACACGCTAAGCGTATCTAAGCAATACAAGTAAAATCACAAGAGACAACGGCAATAGATATAATTGAACAGTAACTTTATTTATTAACATTCTTTTTACAATACATCTGAAAAGTAAATATATGGAATGAAAAGCAATGCCTAAACAGTGGCATAACAGAAATGGAAAGTACTGAAATGAAATGTACAAGTAACTAGAGCTCCGGGTCGAAAGCTAGCTGGTCCAAATCCTCGCTGGTGGGCTCGATCTCCAGTGAGTCCGAATCACCTGACGACATTCCAAAGAAGAAAAAGAGAATGTCGTCAGCGAACAAATCGCTCGGTAAGTCCCGTAAATCGACAAGAATGGAATAGACAGAATAGAGAGTATATTGTTATAATGTTGTATTTAATGTTACTGCTGTTGTTTGTAGTTTGGTACAGAAGATACCAGTGTATACGAGAGGAGTCCAACTTACACCGTGGAGTTTGGTAACCCGTAGTACAAGGCTCTGTCGATAATACCACGGAACAACGACATGGATGTAATTACGTCTTAAGTGACCACCTCGTGCCACCTTTAACATGTTCCGTACTAGTCTACCCCTTATAAACCCCGCGATGTTTTGATTGTATTGATATATTGTTTTAATTGTATATTGTATATAGATGGATGACTTGCCGAAACTATGATATCAGTAAATGGAGGTAACTGGAGAATCATGTAGATGGATGTATATCCATGGTTCGGTTCAGTCAATATAGATTGATTAGATTGAACAGATTGAATATATAAATTCATGAATTCATGTTGAATTGTAATTTATACTTGAATCATATTCAAGTCAGATTTGATTATATTGAGACTCAGTCTGAGTCAGACAATTAGAAAAGAAATTGAATGCTGAATTAGGTTTTTGGTGTTATCGGTAACCGCTGCACATGGACGGCAGGATTTGTGTCTTTTTCAAAGACGATTACCGTGTTGATAATACCGTTTGTTAAGTTGTCTACCTTAAATAGGAAAGCACCCATATCTACGGCTCCCTAAGGCTCAAGAGACTGGTCCCACTTAAACTTATGTTTACTAGGGTCCTTATTGTAATTTAATATAACTTGAGGGGTTTTATGTAAAAATAATTTTGTATAATTTTCAAAATACACCTCAAGTATTTTATTATCGACTTTAGAGTTTTTATTGATGTATATTTTATCAATGTGACATTTCTAGTGAATAAAACCTAATTTCATAATATATGGTATTTATTTGTAATATTGGAATTGTATGTTATTTTATTGTAAATGAGATGTTATTCTTTTTTCTTGAATTTTGGAAATGTGGAATTTTATAAATATTAAAAATAGATATTTTGATATTACTTACATATATATTTATGTATTAAAAATATAAGTTTTATTTATAATAGAAATCACATTTTCTAAAGAAAATTGTATTTTTAATTTTTTCGAGATCGAATGCTCCTTGCGGAGGTCTGCATCTCACTCTACTAAGACCAAGGATGTGCGATAATCCACACCATCCTGAACAGGTTCCTCGAAATGGGTTGTAGAGACGTATTTGAAAAGATTTGTTAAAATACATATCTTGTAGAAAAAGGTTTTTTATAAGTCGGAGGTATTTATGTGTAAAGTCGTATTTTTCCCAAATCCATATTCCCAATTTCATCATGCTATGTTACATATGTGTATTGTGAGGAGGTAGGTCATTACCTCGTGAGTTTTCTAAAGCTAGCATGGTTAAAAGGTATAAACTTGTCGATATGAAATATAGAGGTATTTTAATGTAAAAGTGGAGTAAAACTTGCTATGGTTATCATTTTAATGTCAAACTTGTTCTATGTCTTAGTTAATGAGCATTAAACAATATATCAAAAGTTGTAGGTTTGTTATTAAGAAAATGTTGTATTTTTAAAAGAAAAGAGAATTGGAAGTCGGATAACTCCGCTTCCGACACGTTTTAAGAATTCAGAATTTGAGAATAGTGAAAGAGAGAGAGAAGGGGGACTTACAGCTTGATTAGCTATAGGAGGGAAGGAGGAAGAGGTAGGAGGTGACGGTGCGTCGTTTCGTCGCCGGAAACTCCTTGGATTGCCGTCGGAAGTTCGTCGGAGCTTCGCCCTTTGCTAACTCCACTTGCACACAAAAAGTCTTGGGGAATTTTCTTGAGAGTTTGGGAAGGGATTTGGGAGCGAGGGGGTGATTTGAGGTGTGGTATTTATAGGAAAAATTAGGGTTTAGGATAATGAAACGGTGTATTAAAATTTTGTATTAAAAAGGGATTAAATGGAGGTTTTAATTTGCTCTGTAATGTGCAGGGAAATTAAATAGTACAGGGGTTATGGGGGGAGTTCAAAGGTCAGAACAAGTGAAGAAAGTTGGGGTTTCGACTGGGTCGGACCAGCTCCGCCGGCCGAGTTGCCGGCCCGAGTCAACCAAGTCAGGCCGAGTTAGGCCGAGTCTCCATGCCACGTGTCCTCTATACTTGGTCTACTGCATTGGACTCGTTTTTTATGTGTGACTCTTCAGTTTACGTGTTGTGCACATGTAGACTATTGGGTTTCTAAAAAGATTAAAAGAAATCAAAATAAAAAGATAATGTAGGTGATGGGATTTGAACTCTGGTGCTTTGGTTCAGTAGTGCAAGGTCTTACCAATGAGCTACAAGCTCTTTCTTGCTGTTCAAAAGCAAATCAAACTTATAACTTGTGCTTAGGCTCAAGTACCCCTTTCTGTATTTTTTTTGAAAAAATTGTATAGAAAGTTTAGGGTTGTTACATAAAAGGTGGTTACGATGCAAATTTGTAACCCGCCTATCAAAACCAATCACCGAAGAAAGAAGTATGTGAAAGGTTCCTAGGCACCCTATAGAGGTCTCACAAGGCATCGAACATGCCAATATAAAAATTTATGGGTGCCGAGAGACCCTAATACGGATCTTAGACTAGAAGTGTAGGCGAAAAGATGAACTAGTTAACTACTTAACTAAAAGTTAGATGCTACAACCTTTGTAGATCCGGATATCCACTTCTTTAGCTCCACGTAGTCGTCCTCTCACTGTCCTTTTTGAATCCTAGACTCATTCGTCGGCTTCATCGGGAAAACGAGCGGAATAGGTCGTCGGCTTCATGCCGAAGATGATCTACGTCGAGGTTGCACAAGTTCAAGCTCCAACTTCACCAAGTTGTGAAACTTGTGAAGAAAACACCCAAAACAACTTGGCAAGAGGTAGAGGGTGAAGAAATAGGAGGTGAGTTCACTTTAGAATTGGATTTCTCACTTTGGATATCAAGTTGCCATTGATGGCATGAAGGTTTCTTTCTTGAAGAAGAAGATGATCAAGAAGGAAATATTATGATAAGTTATTTAAAATGAAAAGAAAATGAATACTTATCATAATGTTTACCATGGTCAAGTGTAGAGATTAAACTAAGGTTAGTTGGAATGGTTAAGGTTAAGGAAGAGATAAGAATGGTGGACTTTTTCAAAGCTTCTTGAAGTTTCAACATAAAACAAAATAAGCCACCATACTTAACTATTTCCAAAATGAATAAATAAATAACTAAATAAATAATCAAAACCCTAACCATTCATATAACCATGGTTTAATCTTTACACAAACCCAAGTGAGCAAGTATCATCAAACATGATACAATCAAGTGCACAAAAAAAAATATATCACATATACAATGTGCATCAAGTGAGAAAATCCTTTTAAAATGAACCAATACTAGTTAATGCAAAGTAATATATCAAATATATAACTATACATTAAATCATTAAATCAACATTTGATTCAATGATCCGGTCATGTCGCACATAACCGACTAGTATCCAATGTATCGATTTATCGAATCAATGATTCGATAACTAGGTCATATCGAATATAACCAATCAAAACATTCATTGCGAGAATGAAATACGGTATCACATACACGCATTATTCTCGGTCCAGCACATATCTCATATGCGCTCCTATTTCGTTTCGCTTGAGCCAGGAAACCTCTCTGTAGGACTCTAAAGACTCGTCAATACGCTGGTAGCAGATGATGATCATATCAAGCACCCACAAGCCGCAAGCGGTCTGCTAAACGTAACGGCCATCCGGGTATTGAGCGATCAGAAGAACGACGAGCTAGCCCGCTCACACTCCTATGAATCCAACCAGTAACACTTACCGTACAGTCCGGTCTGTTCGTCTGATACGTCGCATATCAAGTCTAGGGGTGGTAAACGTCAGACCCCAATAACCGATAAGTCGTGCCGATGTGAGGCTCATAACGGGTCGAGAAACTACTGGTAACACTTACCAGCAAATCTCTGATCAGCTTTGGCCAGAGACTTCCCTGTTACGGCCAATCGAGCACAGCGCAACATCAACCCCCAATACCGGGAGAGACGAAACCCCTCCTATCGCTCATTGCCTCCATGTGACTTGGGACTTTACCCAAAGACCACCATTTTGCACGCCCTCATGGACGTGGTAAGGTGGAGATCAAAGCACAGTGGGAATCACACAAGACTCTATGACGATCTCGGGTCTACAGACTAACCTGCGCATGTGTCACCTGAGAACTGCCATCTGACGTGAGGTATAATACCATCTGGGAGTTCTCGGCGAGTCCGTCCAGTGTACCCAGTCTCCACTGAGCACCCGTACACCATCTCTGATGTCAAACACTAATGGATATAGGATCATCCATCGCCCATCTCATGGGTCGAGAAGCGTATACGCTAGTCTACACTGGTATATCGATGCCCCGTCTCGATACACCCACGACTAGGGACCTTGAAGGATGTACTAATGGAATACCATGTCCCCACTAGTATGATCTGCATCATAGTCCAGGCAATCAAGTACACATCCTAAGGGCTTTACCAACATGTAACTATAAGACAGTTTAAAGAGACAAGTGTACATGTTAAGATAAAGAGTAACCAGATAGCATACTATCATATCGAGCAAGAAAGTCATCTCTATATATGTCCAAGCATCCAATATAATATACATCATCTGTACAATACTGGCCTCTAGGGCATACATACAACTAACAATCTTCCACTTGCACTAGGGCCAGCTGCTGTAGTATCGCATACCGAGCATCCCGAAGAGTCTCTCAAACTGTGTCTGGGGAATGTCCTTCGTGAGTGGATCCGCCGTGTTGTTCTTCGTGTCAACCCTCCTGACCTCGATCTCCCGGCGATCAACTATCTCCCGGATCAGGTGATACCGCCTCAGAATATGCCTGGATCGCTGATGGGACCTGGGTTCCTTGGCCAAAGCCACCGCTCCATTGTTATCGCAATACAAAGGTATTGGATACTCAATGGATGGAACCACTCCAAGTTCAGTAATGAACTTCTTGATCCAGACAGCCTCTTTGGCAGCATCGTTGGCAGCGATGTATTCAGCCTCCATCGTCGAGTCTGCCACGGTTTCCTGCTTGGAACTCTTCCGGCTAACCGCCCCTCCGTAAAGGGTAAAGACAAAGCCCGACTGCGAATTAGAGTCGTCCTTATCACTCTGGAAGCTCGAATCGGTAAAGGACTCCACTTGGAGCTCTCCGTTACCATACACCAAGAACATATCTCTAGTCCTTCGCAAGTACTTGAGAATGCTCTTCACAGCTGTCCAGTGACTTTCTCCAGGATCAGCTTGATACCTGCTCACTACACTTAGTGAGTATGCTACATCGGGTCTGGTACATAACATCGCATACATGATAGAGCCTACAGCCGAAGCATAGGGTATCCCTTGCATGCGAGCTCTCTCCAAATCAGTCTTGGGAGACATCTATTTGGAGAGAGTGACTCCAGAGATCGTGGGCAAGTTCCCACGCTTGGATTCTTCCATACTAAACCTCTTTAGTATGGTGTCAATGTACCTAGATTGGGACAATCCCAATATCCATTTGGATCTATCTCTATAGATCCTGATTCCCAATATGCAGGAGGCATCACCAAGATCTTTCATTGAGAATCTTTGTGATAAGAAGAGCTTGACCGATTGCAGCATAGGAATATCATTTCCTATCAAGAGTATGTCGTCCACGTACAATACGAGGAAGACAACCTTACTTTCTGCCACCTTCTTGTAGATACAAGGTTCATCTGGATTTTTGACGAAATCAAACTCTTTGATAACGACGTCAAAGCAGATGTTCCAACTCCGCAATGCTTGCTTTAATCCATAAATGGATTTAAGCAGCTTGCACACCATCCCGCTGCTCCCACTGTCTACGAAGCCCTCTGGTTGAGTCATGTACACGCACTATTCTAAATCACCATTTAGAAAGGCGGTCTTAACATCCATTTGCCAGATTTCGTAATCATGATATGCAGCGATGGCAAGCATGATCCGTATGGATTTAAGCATAGCCACTGGAGAAAAGGTTTCGTCATAGTCCACACCTGGTCTTTGACGAAAACCTTTTGCAACAAGTCTAGCTTTGAAAGTCTCCACTTTCCCATCTACACCAAGTTTCTTCTTGAAGATCCACTTGCTCCCAATGGGTTTTACCCCTTCAGGAGCAACGTCCAAAGTCTATACTTTGTTGGTGTACATGGATTCCATCTCGGACCGCATAGCATCCAGCCATTTCACTGAGTCCCTACTCGTGATGGCCTGCTAGAAGCTAGTTGGGTCATCATCCTCCATGATGCAATCCTCACTTCCACCGTCAATGAGAAAACCGTAGTATCTCTCAGGTGGACGAGATACCCTACTAGATCGGCGGAGAGGCTGGGGTTCGTTGAGTTCTATTGAATCCTCCGGTTCTACCAAATCTTCTGTTACAGTTTGTGTTGCTGGAACCTCTTCCAGTTCTACCTCAATGCTACTTGTCTGTTTCATAAGAAAACTCTTTTCTAAGAAAGTGGCATGTCGAGAAACAAACACTTTTTGTTCCTCGGAGTGGTAGAAGATATACCCTCGCGAATGTTTGGGATATCCAACAAACTTACATAGAACAGATCTTGCCTCGAGCTTGTCCGGATTTTGTGTTTTAACATAGGCCGGACAACCCCATATCTGAATAAAATTAAGACATGGTCTCTTGCCATTCCATATCTCATATGGAGTGGTAGGCACTGATTTGGTTGGAACTCTATTCAATAGGTATGCAGCAGTCTCCAGTGCATATCCCCAGAAGGAAATAGGTAACTCAGCTGCACTCATCATAGAGCGCACCATATCTAATAGGGTGCGATTTCTCCGCTCCGATACACCGTTGTGCTGTGGTGTATAAGGAGGACTAAGCTGAGAGAGAATCCCATTCTCTTTTAGATAATCTCTGAATTCGTTACTTAAGTATTCTCCTCCTCGATCAGATCGAAGGATTTTAATACTTTTGCCCGTTTGGTTCTCTACTTCTTGTTTATATTCCCTAAATTTCTCAAAAGCTTCTGATTTGTGTTTCATCAGGAACACATACCCGAACATAGAGAGATCATCAGTGAGTGTAATGAAGTATGAAGAACCATCCCTGGCATGTGTAGACATGGGACCGTATACATCACTATGTACCAGTCCTAAGAGTTCAGTAACTCTTTCTCCGTGTCCACTAAACGGAGCTTTGGTCATTTTTCCTTTGAGACATGAATGGCAAGTATCATAAGATGATAATTCGAACGGATTCAAATAACCATCCTTATGTAACTTAGCCAGTCGTGTCGCATTGATATGACCAAGTCTACAATGCCACAAGAAGGATTCGTTCATTTCTGAACTCTTCCTATTGTGTGTGTTTTGTATATTGAGGACTGTATTTTGATTTAGAATGAATATGCCATTATGTAGCGAGCCTGATGCAATCAACTTTTGATCTAGGAATATGTTCATAACATTTTCCTTTACTACAAAATTATATCCTTCTTTACTCAATAAAGAAACTGATATAATGTTGCACATCATGTTTGGTATATAATAGCACTCATTCAGAATTATTGTATCACCACTTGGTAATGCAAGGTGATATTCGCCAACTGCTTTGGCTGCAACATTTGCACCGTTCCCTACTTGAACGGAATGATCACCTTTTCCCAGTTCTCTACCTTTTCGCAGCCCATGTAACATTTTACATATGTGGGATCCTGATCCGGTATCTAATACCCAGGACGTAGGGTGAACTAAGAAACAGTTCTCAATGACAAACACACCAGAAGATAATGCATCAACATGCATGTTCTCCGTTTGGACGGTGTGAGAATCCAGATAATCTCCTGTTTCCTGTTCATTCTTATAACACTTATAAGATAGAACGGGTTCAACGTTCCCCTGCACAGTATAACATGCGGGTTCGGTCAATACATCCATATTATTATCTTCATTAGGGCATGAAATGGTCGCTACCTGGAGAGAGAGAGAAGAAAACACTTTAGCGTATGCTCGTGCAAGATCAGATTGGTTATTATCTTATCTAATCAGGATGGCTCCCACTGCTTTTTATCAAATCTTCCTTCAAACCCTAAAAGGAAAGATTAGCCGGGATTAATTACACACTACAAGTTCGCCAATCTTTCAGCCAGGCCAGTGTCGGTACTTTGAGGGAGGTCCCTCGTGCTTTCGCACGAACCTAATTAATGTAAACCTCGTTTTCCCAGAGGCGTAACCTCGTTAACACCTTTCTAGACACCTACTTGATCGGCTAATTGTAATGTGTAAAACTCTCCCAGGAGTAACTCTTACTCGCAGCGGGTATCGGGATCTAACTATCTCATAGAAGGTATGCAATCTCATTGCAAATTTCAACACTTGAAATTCCCGATAATGTTTTGCCCCTAGCGTCCTATGACCTTGACGGAGGCCAAACAACCCATAGTCCGCTAGTCAAGTTCAACCCGTCATTTCCTGATTGAATTAAACCCACCCGCACGACCCTTGACGGAGGCCAAACAACACCGTACGAATACCCTAATCCAATCGCATCATATGCTAGCAGATAAGCACCAGTTATCTACCGTACACTGCGCCTTGACGGAGGCGAAACTACCGCAGCACGAATACTAACTAGTACTTATCTGAAATGACGGAGGGCTACGCAGGTTTTTCATAAAATCCATGAGCGTAATGAACTTGATATCGTTGTAGAATCAAATGAAGTTTTGAAATGGAGTGATTTTGAGGCTTTTCTAGTTTTGCTAAAGGAGTCACTCCCGGTGAAGGGATCTCGGTCCTTTCCTCGTCAAATGAGGTGCGGGATATATCATATATATCGCTGTGCAAAGCAAAAAACTCTTAAAAGCAATCAAAGCCAAACCGAGTGTGTAGCATCTGCCAGTTATTGCTAAAGGAGTCACTCCCGGTGAAGGGATCTCGGTCCTTTCCTCATCGAATAAGGTGCAGGATATATCACATATACCGCTGTGTAAAGCAAGAACTGTAGCTACCTGTTTTATTTTAAAATTCGATTCCACAACATCTTAGGTTTCTTATCTTTCATTAATCACATTAATGAAGTACCATCATTTAAATACCTAAACATCACAGATAGATATGACGTACACTTATGCCATCCGCATTCGCCTCGATGTCCCTTCATGCACCGTTAGGTTAGGTAACTAACGACAGAGCAGGGCAGGGCTAGCGCGGGTGTAAAACATAAGTAACGTCTATATAATATATCATATATACTATATACTGTAGGGTGTTTTTCGTTACACCATTGAGATGGGAATACGCACACGCTTGTCAGGCGTACTACAGATTCCCCCTGCCTAGGGTAGGCCGGGGTTTAATGATTGTGGGGATCCAAATCTCCGGCAGCCGCGAACTAAGCTGCCGTTAATTACCCCTCGCCTTTGGGGCGAGGGAACCTCCGATTAACGGGTTAAACTGGTCATGCGAACTCAATGTGCAGTGTACGTGTGTTTTGTTTTGAAAGGGGGTTTTGAATATATCGGGAGCCACACAGAGTTTTCACGGGGGTCCCGCTACCCGGATAGCGGACTGGGGGTCAAGGGGGCTAGCAGCCCCCTTGCGGGGTTCGGGGCAGTGCCCCGGCCCGAAAAGTTTTTTGGAGGGGGAGAATGTTGTGGAGTATGTATATGTGTGAGTTTGTATACATTTATATATGTATATGTATGTACATAAAAAGAGGGGGAAAAGGCATCCAAGGGATGCGTGGGGCCAGCGCCTTGAGCGCTGTGCACTTAGGTGCTGTGCGCTCAGGCGCAAGCGCGCCACGTGTCGGCACGCGGGCGCTTTGCGCAAGAGCGCTGCGCGCAGGTGTGCAAGCGCGCGCGCCACGTGTCGGCACGCGGGCGCTTTGCGCACATGCGCAAGCGCGCAGGTGCGCAAGCGCGCGCCACGTGTCGACACGCGGGCGCTTTGCGCACTTACGTAAGCGCGCAGGTGCGCAAGCGCATGCGCCACGTGTCGGCACGCGGGCGCTTTGCGCACTTGCGCTGCGCGCTGGAGCGCAAGCGCGCGCGCCACGTGTCGGCACGCGGGCGCTTTGCGCATGAGCGCAGTGCGCCGGCGAGGATAAGAGGCTTTTAGCCTCGAAAAAAAAGATTTCTCAAAAGAGAAATCAGAGAGGAGTTGGACTCCTGAATGTGTTTTGGGGTTAATGGAAGGGGTTCTTCTTCTTCCTCCTGTTGTTTGCTGGATCTTGAAGATCAAGGGATGTGAAATGTCAAAATCTCTCTTTTTTGAGATCTGATGGCAGATCTGAGTTTCCCTTAATGGGTTTTGTGGTGGAAAACTATTTAGTTTTGAAAAAGGAAGAGTAAAACTCTTGATTTAATTCAAGAAAAAAAGAAGGTTTTGGAACCTTGAAGAAGGGAGAAAGATCTCAGATCTGAAACTTTTTTTTTTGGAGAGAGAAAAAGTTGTGTCTTTTTTTTTTATTCATTATCATGTTGCCTTTTATAGGCTTACATATTTACATATAGCCCCTTGGGCTTTGCAAAAATGGCATTTTGGCCATCCCATGGCTCATGTGCTATTTCATTTTTGCACATAAGCCATGGGCTTACAAAATATTGGCTTTATGCCCATTTTGTTTACATTCATGCATAAACAATTACATAAAAATTATTTATTACATGATTTTGTTGTTGGCATGGGGAGGCTGGCCGCGGGCTCGACTTGGGCATGGGCCTACTGGACCTGGGCTTGGGCCCACCTAGCTTAGGGGTTGACCTTGACTTTGACTCGGTCAACCGGGATGTAAATTTTTACCCCAACAAATTGCCCCCCATCAATAAATGCACACCGCCCATTTGAGTTGTGTGCATGAAATTGATGGATCTTGAAGCTGGACTTCGAGGTGGAACATCATTCCGGGGGCGGAGCATCCTTCGGGGAGCATGATTCCCGGGGATCGGAGCATCATTCTGATTTGCGAAGCATAATTCCAAGGGTTCGGAGCATCATTCCGATTTGCGGAGCATAATTCCAGGGGTTCGGAGCATCATTCCGAAGAGCGGAGCATGATTCCAAGGGTTCGGAGCATCATTCCGAAGTGCGGAGCATGATTCCAAGGATCGGAGCATCATTCCGAGGTGCGGAGCATGATTCCAAGGATCGGAGCATCATTCCGATGAGCGGAGCATAATTCCAGGGGTTCGGAGCATCATTCCGATTTGCGGAGCATAATTCCAGGGGTTCGGAGCATCATTCCGAAGAGCGGAGCATGATTCCAAGGGTTCGGAGCATCATTCTGAAGTGCGGAGCATGATTCCAAGGATCGGAGCATCATTCCGAGGTGCGGAGCATGATTCCAAGGATCGGAGCATCATTCCGATGAGCGGAGCATAATTTCAGGGGATCGGAGCATCATTCCGATGGGTGGAGCATGATTCCAGAGTTCGGAGCATCTTTCCGAAGAGCGGAGCATAATTCCAGGGGATCGGAGCATCATTCTGATCCGCGGAGCATAATTCCAGGGATCGGAGCATCATTCCGATTTGTGGAGCATAATTCCACGGATCGGAGCATCATTCCGATTTGCGGAGCATAATTCCAGGGATCGGAGCATCATTCCGATGATCGGAGCATGATTCCAGGGGATCGGAGCATCATTCCGATGAGCGGAGCATGATTCCAGGGTTCGGAGCATCATTCCGAAGAGCGGAGCATAATTTCATAGGATCGGAGCATTATTCCGATGAGCAGAGCATGATTCCAGGGTTCGGAGCATCATTCCGAAGAGCGGAGCATAATTCCAGGATTCGGAGCATCGTTCCGAAGGGCGGAGCATGATTCCAGAGTTCGGAGCATCTTTCCGAAGAGCGGAGCATGATTCCAGGGGTACGGAGCATCATTCCGAAGTGCCGCAGACATTCTGACCGAAGCATGATTTCGATGCAGAGGTAAATTCCTAGGCGAAGTATAATTCCGACAAGGAAGGCAAATATTTCGAGGTGAAGCATTGATTTCGACACAGGATATATTCTGAGACGGAGCATGATTCCGGCGCAGAACTTGTTGGCTAACTTGATTCCGAGACGAAGCATAATTTCGACAGGGAAGGCAGGTACACCGAGGCGAAGCATCATTTCGACACGGGGTGCATTCTGAGACTAAGCATAATTCCGACGCAGAGCTTGCTGGTTGACTTGATTCCGAGGCGGAGCATAATTCCGACGAGGAGGTCGTTGGTTGATTCCGAGCCGAAGCATAATTCCGATAGGGAAGGCAGGTATACCGAGGCGAAGCATGATTTCGACACGGGGTAAATTCTGAGACAGAGCATGATTCCGCCGTAGAGGTTGTTGGTTTGATTTGATTTGGGTTGACATCAGCATCGCTACACTGGAATATGGTAGCAGGAGCGAATCATCATTTGTCATGAGAGGATTTGGGAATTGGGGTTTTTATTTGGCATCTGCATTGCTGCACTGGAATAATGCCAGGAGCAACTCATCATATGCCCCGAGAGGATTTAGATTTGGTTTGTTTGGCATCTGCATTGCTGCACTGGAATAATGCCAGAAGCAACTCATCATTTGCCCCGGGAGGACTTGGGAGAGATTGGGATCGTTTTACGCCCGTGGATTGTATACGGTTTTGCAGAATGTATGATCCAGACCGTAGGGCCGAAAAAAATATTTCGAGATTTTTTCGGCGTCTGCATCGCTGCACTAGAATATGGTACCAGGAGCGACTCATCATTCGCCATTTGGGTATGGGATTCGGAATTTGGTTGGCGTCTGTATCGCTGCACTGGAATATGGTACCAGGAGCGACTCATCATTCGCCTTTTGGGGTATGGGGAGCGATGGCTTAGGAGACAGGTTTGGATCCCTATCACCTAAGACTTTTCAATTTTATGGGCCGTGAGGGTCCCATAAAAGCATTTTCTCCCTACGAGTCGTAAAGATCCCGCAGGTGTATTTTCTCCTTAAGAGTCGTGAGGACTCCTAAGTGTGTTTTTCCTTGGTGAGTCGTAAGGATCTCACGAAGGTTTGTTCTCCTCATGCATCGTGAGGATACATGAGTGGGTCTTTCCAATGAAGCATAATTCCAAAGGCGGAGACCAGCCGCGTAACTGGTGGTTGCGGTGGGGTATGGGTATGCTGAGAATTATTTGAGCCCGTGGATTGTATACGGTAGTCAATTTGGGGACTGGCCGTAGGGCTGGGAGAATTTTGGAAATTTGAATTTTTGTTGGCGTCAGTATCGCTACACTGGAATATGGTACCAAGAGCGACTCATCATTCACCATTGCTTTGTTTTTTTGTTTTTTTTTGTTTTTGTTTTACCGCGATTGCTCTATCATTTCAGCTTTTCTTATCGCGAAGGTCGCGATTGCCCTATTATTTCGGCTATTTATTCGCGATTGCCCTATCATTTCGGCTTTATTTTCATTTTCATTTTTACTCGCTGATTTTTATTGCGAGTTGCCCCATCATTTCGGCTTTTCTTTATTTTTCTTTTATTTACTCATTTTTTTTATTTACATTTTTTTTACATTTCCAGTTTAACGACTTAGAGGTCGATTGTTCCCAGTTTAATGACGTGGCGGTCGATTGTTTTCAGAGAAAAGCAGATGCCTAAGAGAATCGATTTCACGAAGAACTTCGGTCTCCGTTTGTATGAAATTGGCGGTTGCAGCTTGACTGTTTATTAACACGCCTTTGGACAGTTCTATCCCTCCTGCCTTGTATTGCTTTTCGACCCAATCTTTGAAGACGAAGCAGTCCTCAATGGCATGGCCTATCACTCTGTGATAGGGGCAGTATTTGGGGTCGTCGGTCCTATTCGCTTCCTGCGGTCTTTTTGACTCTGGCAGTTGTAGACCGTTCTTCAGGGCGTCTTTGAATATTTTACGGATTTTGTCCCTTCTGAAGGAATAGACCTTATCCAGCTTCTCTTTCAGTGGAGATTCTCCCCCCTCTCCGAACATTGGCTTCCGAAGCTGGTTGGCATTAGGCCCGCTCAACCCTTGCTTATTTCGGTTAGCCGAAGCATTGAAAGATTCAGAATCGTCGGGATCTCCGCCTTTGCGATTATCGTCCTTTCGGTTTCTCCATGACCTATTGTTGTTTTGGGAATCCGAGGAGGACTCCTGCTTTGAGCGCTCTAGCATCTGAACTTTCCTGGTCAGCTCTTGGAATGTTTTGAGACCCGCGGTGCATAGAAACGGGGCCATCCAATTGTTGAGATTTCCGACGAGGAGACTGACAGATTGGTCCTGCTCCATCGGTGGTTCACATTTGACGGAGAGATTGCGCCATCGGGTTATAAAATCCGTGTTGCTTTCGTTGTTCTTGGGCTTGGTCCTTACGGGCTCGGCAATGGTGATCTTATCGCTGACGCTCATGAACCTTTGTCGAAACAAAGATTCCATTTGGACGAAAGTAGTAACGGAGCCATCTGGTATGCTCGCGTACCAGTCGAAAGCAACATCGGTCAGGCTATTAACGAACTGGCGGAGGAGAAGCGCATCATTGCCCCCAGTATTCCCGCATGAGGCTTTGAAATGGGCGATGTGCTGATTCGCATTTCCCGTCCCATCGAATCTTCCGAATTTAGGGATGACATAGCCGCTAGGAAATTCCACCAGATCATACTGAGCAGGATATGGTCTCCCACTACTGCTGATATCTTTTTGCGCTTCGGCTTCGGCCACCAATGTTTTGACTTTGCTGGCAACCAAATCCATGATTTGATCTTGAGTTAGCGGGCTACTGTCATCGGTAGCCAAGAAATTTCCTGAGATAGGATGCGATTGACTTTCATGAGGTCCGCCCACTTTTGGATTTGAGGGAATAGGCGTCGGTTTCTTTGGGACACCGTTTCCCGGTTCATGAGCTGAGCCCTGTGCTTGATTGGGCGGCGGAGAGGCAAGTTGGGCCGTAAGCCGTAAGACGACATTTGTCAAGTCGTCGATCTTTGAGTAGAGCTTGGCCATCTCCTTATCTTTGCTTCTGAGCTGTTTTCGGAGCTCTTGGAGAAGTTGCTGCTCTGTGGTCTTAGGACGGAAAGTTGGCTCATCTTCGCTTTCCGAGCCTGACTCCTCATGAATTGAGGGCTCTCTCTGCCTATCAGCCCCATTGAGAGGGTTTTCATCATCCAGCGGAGGTGGCTGTTCTTGGGAAGTGGCAACCACATTAAAGCCAGATTGGATTTGAGATGTGGTAGCCCCGTCCTTGCTCTTGCTGCGCGTGCCCACCACGTAGACAGTGTGGATAACACATTCAGCCATCCCTTCATCTTTGGCGGGGTAACCCTGTTCTTCGAACCTAATGAGGTTTAGCCTGGCAGTAGCCCTAGCCCTTTTGTTGTCTCTATATCTGAGCCTTTTCTCCCTCAGCTTCTCGATTTTGAAGGCTTGGCGGGCATCCGCTACCCGGGAAGCCATTATGAGTTGATCAGAGGGGAGCTTAGAGAAGACACCCGATCGAGCAGTAGTCAAGGGCACCGCTGGAGCTTGCTCAGGACGTGTTGTAGCTTTATTGGTGTTGATGGCCTTGCCCCCAGCTGGGGCCAAGGAAATTCGTTCAGACACCGACTTGCGTTTGGGTTGGGGTGCCCTTGAGATCACCACATTTGGTCTCCTGCCTTTCGAGACCGGTTTGTCTGCCACCGGGGCTTGAGGAGCTGGGATGGCGCCAACTGGCATGAACATAATAGAGCCGAATGGTAGCAGCGGCTCCTCCCATTGTCGCCCGAGACTGGCCTGGAGGACCGTCCTAGAGTCTATCCTCATCGTGTAGGAGACGGGAGCCGTGCTGAGAGCTGAGTTCATCATCGGAGACATTGTTGAAAGGTGATCGCTTGAAAATCCTGCATGAAAAAAGCATTATTTTTAGTATAAATATAGGTATGTATATTGATTGAGTTCGCATGAACGCTTAACCCGAAATATGGGAGGAGAGATTGGTCCCACCGGGCGTGCCAGAATCTGTAGGGTGTTTTTCGTCACCCCATTGAGATGGCAATACGCACACGCTTGGCAGGCGTACTACAGATTCCCCCTGCCTAGGGTAGGCCGGGGTTTAATAATTGTGGGGATCCAAATCTCCGGCAGCCGCGAACTAAGCTGCCGTTAATTACCCCTCGCCTTTGGGGCGAGGGAACCTCCGATTAACGGGTTAAACTGGTCATGCTAACTCAATGTGCAGTGTACGTGTGTTTTGTTTTGAAAGGGGGTTTTGGATATATCGGGAGCCACACAGAGTTTTCACGGGGTCCCGCTACCCGGATAGCGGGCTGGGGGTCAAGGGGGCTAGCAGCCCCCTTGCGGGGTTCGGGACAGCGCCCCGGCCCGAAATTTTTTTTGGAGGGGGAGAATGTTGCGGAGTATGTATATGTGTGAGTTTGTATACATATATATATATGTATATGTATGTACATAAAAAGAGGAGGAAAAGACATCCAAGGGATGCGTGGGGCCAGCGCCTTGAGCGCTGTGCACTTAGGTGCTGTGCGCTCAGGCGCAAGCGCGCCACGTGTCGGCACGTGGGCGCTTTGCGCATAAGCGCTGCGCGCAGGTGCGCAAGCGCGCGCGCGCCACGTGTCGGCACGTGGGCGCTTTGCGCAAGAGCGCTGCGCGCAGGTGCGCAAGCGCGCGCGCCACGTGTCGGCACGCGGGCGCTTTGCGCACATGCGCAAGCGCGCAGGTGCGCAAGCGCGCGCGCCACTTGTCGGCACGCGGGCGCTTTGCGCACTTGCGCTGCGCGCTGGAGCGCAAGCGCGCGCGCCACGTGTCGGCACGTGGGCGCTTTGCGCATGAGCGCTGCGCGCCGGCGAGGATAAGAGGCTTTTAGTCTCGAAAAAAAAGATTTCTCAAAAGAGAAATCAGAGAGGAGTTGGACTCCTGAATGTGTCTTGGGGTTAATGGAAGGGGTTCTTCTTCTTCCTCCTGTTGTTTGCTGGATCTTGAAGATCAAGGGATGTGAAATGTCAAAATCTCTCTTTTTTGAGATCTGATGGCAGATCTGAGTTCCCCTTAATGGGTTTTGTAGTGGAAAACTATTTAGTTTTGAAAAAGGAAGAGTAAAACTCTTGATTTAATTCAAGAAAAAAAGAAGCTTTTGGAACCTTGAAGAAGGAAGAAAGATCTCAGATCTGAAACTTTTTTTTTTTGGACAGAGAAAAAGTTGTGTCTTTTTTTTTTATTCATTATCATGTTGCCTTTTATAGGCTTACATATTTACATATAGCCCCTTGGGCTTTGCAAAAATGGCATTTTGGCCATCCCATGGCTCATGTGCTATTTCATTTTTGCACATAAGCCATGGGCTTACAAAATATTGGCTTTATGCCCATTTTGTTTACATTCATGCATAAACAATTATATAAAAATTATTTATTACATGATTTTGTTGTTGGCATGGGGAGGCTGGCCGCGGGCTCGACTTGGGCATGGGCCTACTGGACCTGGGCTTGGGCCCACCTAGCTTAGGGGTTGACCTTGACTTTGACTCGGTCAACCGGGGTGTAAATTTTTACCCCAACATATACTATATCCATCACAGAATCACAACACAGATATCGCAGCAGAAGAAACATATGAAATATTGGATATACTAGGACGTCCGTGTTTTCAATACGAGCCAGTATAAAACACGGATTCCACGGTCGTGATGAAT
Organism: Agapanthus africanus; assembly: GCA_030015575.1. Taxonomy (NCBI): domain Eukaryota; kingdom Viridiplantae; phylum Streptophyta; class Magnoliopsida; order Asparagales; family Amaryllidaceae; genus Agapanthus; species Agapanthus africanus. The sequence goes on along the minus strand of JASDDO010000022.1, from coordinate 749,516,604 downwards.
AGTCAATCCCACACCCCTAGACCTCACGAGAGCGGCAAGCAACCCTGCCAATTCTAGGGTTAGGAGACCCGGACTCGACTCCTCGAGTTGGTCTCCCACTGGACCCCAGAACCCGGTTACTTGTGCTCCCCTCCTTGGGTCTATCCTAATGCGGAAAAGTAAATAATATACAAAGGGTGACAACTTCCGCTACCTGGAAGTGCCCCAAATAAAAGAATATTACATACAAGTTTTTACATGAATGAAAATGAAAAACACTCATCTCACATAAAAACCCCCCGGCTATTCGAACACGACGATCCAATATAACATATCCAGCAACACATAACATTACATGTCATCAACGTAAGCAAGTATGCATACCCCAATTGTCGTTGACGTATAGCAACAAAACCGGCGATATGAACATACTACACTTACGGTCACAGAAAAGAAAGTGTAAAACTACAACAGTTGGAATCCGCAACCTCTTTAGACATCACATGCCTAATCCAATGAAATACTTAGACATCACATGCCTAACAGATATAAATCCCGCATTTTAGTCTCATTATAGAAAACTCTTTTCAATATCATGTGGGACTAAACTGCTAGATTTATAACATTCATTCAGTTATCTCATAACTGTTTGTGAATTCCAATTATTGTATCACATTCCAGATAAACAGAAAAATGTTAAACTTTCCGATCGAACAGTCGAATTCCTAAGTTTTCCCGATACAGCACAACACATGAAATAAGTCTAACAACATTCAGTTCGTGCCTCAGTACCAACGGTCCAGCCGTAGAAGGGTCAAGCCAACGCCTCACATATGGCACGCCGTACTGCCCCAAACCCGAAGGTTCAAAGGGCAGTTCAAGACGGTCACATAATCGAGTTAAGGTTTGTTGTCTTCTAGAGGGTCCATCGCGTTACTTGCACTACTTAGAACGTCGTTAAACTACGGAAAAATCCAACACTTGGAAATTTCCCGGCAGGGGAAAAGTTGGGTATTTATATCCGGTCGAACTTTTTAACATATTCTAAAAATTATCCGGAAATACACAAAAGACGAAATTTGATAATCCGATCGAAATACTGAATCCCCAAAACAACCCAGAAAATTCAACTCTTGAAAAAATATTAAAAACACCCAGAGAACTCAGCACTGTTAAATAAGAATTACTGTGCAAAAAGATAGGAATGACGTCATCAATCCGCCGCGAAACCGCCGCCTAAGCTGGCTTAGGCCGCGGTTCCGCCGCGAAGTTCACTTTTCATTGAATAAATATTGCACCGTAATTCTTAGAATTCCCTGCTGAATTTTTTAAGCATTTTTAATATTGAAAAATCCCAGATTTTAGAAAAAGTACAGAGAGCATGTTTGGTTTAGGGTTTCGGGTTCGTTCGGGCTTCAAATTGCGTCTAGACTTCGCCTAAGGCTCTAGCTAGGCTCTGATACCAGTGAAAGGTTCCTAGGCACCCTATAGAGGTCTCACAAGGCATCGAACATGCCAATATAAAAATTTATGGGTGCCGAGAGACCTTAATACGGATCTTAGACTAGAAGTGTAGGCGAAAAGATGAACTAGTTAACTACTTAACTAAAAGTTAGATGCTACAACCTTTGTAGATCCGGATATCCACTTCCTTAACTCCACGTAGTCGTCCTCTCGCTGTTCTTTTCGAACCCTAGACTCATTCGTCGGCTTCATCGGGAAAACGAGCGGAATAGGTCGTCGGCTTCGTGCCGAAGATGATCTACGTCGAGGTTGCACAAGTTCAAGCTCCAACTTCACCAAGTTGTGAAACTTGTGAAGAAAACACCCAAAACAACTTGGCAAGAGGTAGAGGGTGAAGAAATAGGAGGTGGGTTCACTTTAAAATTGGATTTCTCACTTTGGATCTCAAGTTGCCATTGATGGCATGAAGGTTTCATTCTTGAAGAAGAAGATGATCAAGAAGGAAATATTATGATAAGTTATTTAAAATGAAAAAAAATGAATACTTATCATAATGTTTACCATGGTCAAGTGTAGAGATTAAACTAAGGTTAGTTGGAATGGTTAAGGTTAAGGAAGAGATAAGAATGGTGGACTTTTTCAAAGCTTCTTGAAGTTTCAACATAAAACAAAATAAGCCACCATACTTAACTATTTCCAAAATAAATAAATAAATAACTAAATAAATAATCAAAACCCTAACCATTCATATAACTATGGTTTAATCTTTACACAAACCCAAGTGAGCAAGTATCATAAAATATGATACAATCAAGTGCACAAAAAAAAAATATATCACATATACAATGTGCATCAAGTGAGAAAATCCTTTTAAAATGAACCAATACTAGTTAATGCAAAGTAATATATCAAATATATAATTATACATTAAATCATTAAATCAACATTTGATTCAATGATCCGGTCATGTCGCACATAACCGACTAGTATCCAATGTATCGATTTATCGAATCAATGATTCGATAACTAGGTCATATCGAATATAACCAATCGAAACATTCATCGCGAGAATGAAATACGGTATCACATACACACATTATTCTCGGTTCCACACATATCTCATATGCGCTCCTATTTCGTTTCGCTTGAGCCAGGAAACCTCTGTGTAGGATTCTAAAGACTCGTCAATACGCCGGTAGCAGATGATGATCATATCAAGCACCCACAAGCCGCAAGCGTTCTGCTAAACGTAACGGCCATCCGGGTATTGAGCGATCAGAAGAACGACGAGCTAGCCCGCTCACACTCCTGTGAATCCAACCAGTAACACTTACCGTACAGTCCGGTCTGTTCGTCTGATACGTCGCATATCAAGTCTAGGGGTGGTAAACGTCAGACCCCAATAACCGATAAGTCGTGCCGATGTGAGGCTCATAACGGGTCGAGAAACTACTGGTAACACTTACCAGAAAATCTCTGATCAGCCCTGGCCAGGGACTTCCCTGTTACGGCCAATCGAGCACAGCACAACATCAACCCCTAATACCGGGAGAGACGAAACCCCTCCTATCGCTCATTGCCTCCATGTGACTCGGGACTGTACCCAAAGACCACCGTTTTGCACGCTCTAATGGACGTGGTAAGGTGGAGATCAAAGCACAGTGGGAATCACACAAGACTCTATGACGATCTCGGGTCTACAGACTAACCTGCACAAGTGTCACCTGAGAACTGCCATCTGACGTGAGGTATAATACCATCTGGGAGTTCTCGGCGAGTCCGTCCAGTGTACCCAGTCTCCACTGAGCACCCGTACACCATCTCTGATGTCAAACACCAATGGATATGGGATCATCCATCGCCCATCTCATGGGTCGAGAAGCGTATACGCTAGTCTACACTGGTATATCGATGCCCCGTCTCGATACACCCACGACTAGGGACCTTGAAGGATGTACTAATGGACTACCATGTCCCCACTAGTATGATCTGCATCATAGTCCAGGCAGTCAAGTACACATCCTAAGGGCTTTACCAACATGTAACTATAAGACAGTTTAAAGAGACAAGTGTACATGTTAAGATAAAGAGTAACCAGATAGCATACTATCATATCGAGCAAGAAAGTCATCTCTATATATGTCCAAGCATCCAATATAATATACATCATCTGTACAATACTGGCCTCTAGGGCATACATACAACTAACAGTGTGACAGCAAGCCGCTACTGATCCGAGCGATCAATCTTGCAAGAAACTGGGGCACAACGGGGGTAATTTGCCAACTCAGTGAATAAAAATATATCACAAGTTAGAAATCGAAATGCATAACGATCTACCTAAGTCATAAACTATAGTACTATGATATCTCGTACTAATGTATGTATAATGCATAAGTACTATAAACGTATCATAATCGATCGCGTAAACAAGGAAATATATATCATCATATCATATATATATCATGCATCCATATATAAGACTATAAAGTAGCCGAAAGATATATGTAAAATCTTTCAAAATAGCCGTATAATATGTATATTACGGCACAAGTAGCAGACGTAGGTTTATGAAGTATTATATGCATTTTGTTTAAAATATACGTCTCGCTTTTTAGAAATGAATTTTAAGAAGGTTTCCGTTTGGAAGATCCTTGTGTCATCATAGACACGTCAAAAATAGTGAGACTATAGCTCATTTGGAAATCTCTTTAATATACATCGATATGTAAAAATAGTATTCAGGTATTGTCCCATGGATCAATCATGTTCGACTACTATATAGCAAAATCTATAACAACGCATCACGACGGATCGCGCAACATCAATATATGAATGTCCAGTATTAACACTCCAAATATCATGAGTGTCCATCATCGACACTCTAACTCATCATCCACTGAGTGTCCATCACCGATACTCAAAATTATCATAAATCTCGTGTCTATCATCGGCACGTAAAATCCTGATATCGCAGGCACCGTCTCACCGATCAGCCTTCTCTGGATATCAACTCGGCCACGGTCGGAATCCTCCGAATATCCGCCGTGCTCCAATGTCACCTCCGATATTGACCGTATCCGGCAATTTATCATCATCACATCGAATACGGAATCTCCATCGTACGATATCAACACTCATCCAACCCATATCAGTATGGACATCTAGTCGCTTATGGTACATACAATAATCATATATATATATATATATATATATATATATTACTAACATGAATTATACGCTAATTAAATAATCTACGAACCATTGACTAATCTATCTCTAAATATCCGGGTTACATATATATGCTTTATATACTAAGTGTTCCCTAGAATTAGTTCGCGGGTGCTATACGCTATCTACCCGACTTCCCCCATAAATATAAATCTACTCACCGACGTCTCGAACTAGTCAAAACCTACGACCGCCTCGCCCGTCCTTACCGTCTCGGAAGTCCCCATGATTGTACCTATAATCGAAATCATGACACAACTGTATAAATATCCAAATTGAAAACGTCACGATGAGCGAAGTGCACATTAGAACCTATGGCCAACGTACGCTAAATACAAAAAAATACCCCCGACGTCGATGTACGGACGTCGAATGATCAAGTCATAACATAGAAATCCAAAAACCAAATTTAAAAACCGTAAGACGTCGTAAAAAAAAAAACCACCGTTGCCGGTCCCAAGTCCGGATGAGAAAGGGTGAGGGTTGTGGTAGGCTTGTGATAGCCAACATAAAACTTTGTCACATTCTATGACATGAACCATAATAAGAATATCGTTGGGGCGTCTCCTACTCAGCGACGCACTACATCGGATCCCGGGTGTAGTGTTAAGTATGCAAGGGCTTCTAAGTCGTCGTCCAGAAACGACGCGCTACATCGGACCCCGGGTGTAGTGACAAATAAGTAAGGGTCGTCGTCCAGAAATGGCGCGCTACATCGGACCCCGGGTATAATGACAAATAAGCAAGGGTCGTCGTCCAGAAACGGCACGCTACATCGGACCCTGGGTGTAGTGACAAATAAGCAAGGGTTTCATAGGATCCGTCTAGCTTCCTGGAACATAGGTTCCCTTACGGGTAGACTAATAGAATTAGCGGAGGTGATGATTAGGAGGAGAGTTGGTATTATGTGTTTGCAAGAAACTAAGTGGGTAGGTGAAAGAGTGGAGTCATAGAGCCTTGGGGGTTATAAGTTTTGGTATATGAGTAGAGATAAAAATCATAATAGGGTAGGCATAATCATAGATAGACGGTTTCTTGAGGATGTAATTGAGATTAGGAGAAAAGGTGATAGAATTTTACTTGTTAAGCTTATTCTAGGTGGAGAGATCCTTAATGTTATTAGTGCTTATGCACCACAGATAGGTCTTGATGACGCTAGTAAGCGTCTATTCTGGGAGGATTTAGACTAGATGGTGCAAAGTATACTTAGTGGAGAGAAGTTATTTATTGGTGGTGATCTTAATGGACATGTAGGTACTAGTCGTAGTGGGTTTAATACTATCCATGAAAGTTTTAGTTTTGGACAAAGGAATGAAGTAGGTGACTCGATTCAAGATTTTGCCTTATCTTATGACTTGATCTTAGCAAACACCTGGTTTAGGAAAAGAGAGTCTTACCTTATCACTTTTAGGAGCGGATCAAGTGCTAGTCAAATAGACTTTTTTCTGATGAGAAGAATAGATAGAGGTTGTTATATCGACTGTAAGGTAGTGCCAGGTGAGAGTGTAACCACTCAACATAAAATTTTAGTTCTAGATTTTCGATTTAGAAGAGGACCTAGGAAGATTAGACGTAAGGTAGAGCCTAGAATTAAATAGTGGCGATTGAAATAAGGTAAGCAAAAAGCTTTTATAGATCGTGTAGTCCAAGAAGCGGATTGGCAGTCGAAAGATGATTCAGACAGAACATAGAACAAAATGGCTAGTTGTATCAAGAAGGTAGCTAGAGATCTACTTGGTGAGTCGAGAGATGGTGCTCCACCATCTAAGGACACATCATGGTGGAATGAATAAGTAAAGGTTGCTATTAAAATTAAAAGGGATTCTTATAAAGATTTGAAGAAAAGTAGAGATGTGGAGAGATTTGAGAAGTATAAATGGCTAAAAAGGAAGTTAAGAAAGCTGTTCGGGAAGCTAAATCTAAGGTCTAAAAGGGGGTGTACGAGAAATTAGACACTAAAGTGGCTGAACCGGTATATCTTAACACTAAAGGGTGTTAATATAACAGTATTATGTATTAATGTGATCTGTAAATGCAGCTATATGTATACTATCTGATATGGATGCAAACGGGTATCCGAAAACCGTAAAACTTGCCTATGGATATATAATATGATAAACGGGTAACATTTTACTCATATGGATGTGTAAAACTATACCTAGCATATAGCAAGATGATTTAGCATGCGACTATTATATGTAATTACTGATATGGATGCACACGGACGTGATATAACAGTAAAATGATAAACTGGTAAATGCATGATGTATAATTACACAATATGAGATGTAAATATTCTATTGAGTGTAGTAAATTGTAATATAGTATGTAGCATGATAGGTTTGCATACGCTAGATGTAAAGTAACATGTACGGATGTATACGGATGTCGGAAAATTGTAAAACTAAACATGGGGTGCACGATTTGAAATCCAAGTATTATATTTGTTAAAATAGATGTATATAAAGTAACGTAGCATGTAGCAAGATAAACTTGCCTAGACGGATCAAGAAACGGATATGTACGGTACGTCCGACGTCGGCAAAATGTCGCGACACACGCACGGCACACGGGACGGGTCCAAGCAATGCAAGAGGGTGATCACGCAGGTAAGGTACGTCGTCTGGGTCGTCATGAACGTCGGCGACAAGCACGGCTCCGGTGAACTATGAAAAACAGAATTCAAAAAATAAAGAAAAGAAAAGAAATAAAGAAAGAGGAAGAAGAAGAAGAAGGAAGAGGCTCACAGGATTTGTGCACTGGGGTCAGGGAGACGAGCTGGTGGTGTCGAGGAGATCAACGGAGCTCCGGCAAGGCTAAGGTTTGCTGTTAGGGTTATGCTAGGGTTTGTCTCGGGTTTGGGTTGTTTGAAGGTTGGGGTTGAGTGCAAGGGTTGGTGTAGGAGGAAGAGTGCAGAGGAGAGGGAGAGGAGGAGAATGGTGGTGATGACGATGAGGTGAGGAAGTCATCGGTGACGAGGTGGTGCAGGTGGCGGTTTCTCGGGGTTTCTATGGGTGTGCAGGGGTGCTCAGGAATTGAAAGAAGAAGGAGAAGGAGATGGCGAGGAGGAGGTGGAGGCTCGGTTGAGATGAGGAGGTGATGAGGCAATGAAATTTTGGGTTAGGGTTTGATGAGGAAGGAGCTTGTGATGGGTTTACAAGGAAGAGGGGCTCGGGGTTTTATAAGAAGAGGAAGGAGGAAATCAAGGAGTTGTTAAGGGAGGTGACGAGATCCCTCGGGCGGTGACCAGAATCGAGAAGTGGGAAGTAATCGCGAGAGGAGTGAGAGAGGGTGCGAGATGAGAAAGAAAGAAGAGAGAGAGAGAGAGACAGCGAAAGGGGAGAGAGAAAGAGAAGAGAGGAGAGAGACCGCGCGAGAGAGGGATACTCAGAGAGGTGGGGCCAGAGGAAGAAAGAGAGAGCTGAGGTTGCTAAATTGTTTTGATTTCAAACTTAATAAAATTTGGTTAGTTTAAAAGTTAGGATTTTAATCGAAGAAATATAATTAGTTAATTAAATTTAAACGCTGTGGATTTTAAAAATACACATATTAATTTAAATAAATTTGAATTTTGGCGGGATACAAAAATAATCCAAAACACGCCCGGGTCGGGTCTAAAATTTCAGTTTTAAAATACGAAAAATATATACGATGACCAAAATTAAAAATGAATGTCCGGGTAATGAAAATTCATACCCCCAAGAACGGATGCACGTACGTGCACGTAGCCATCCAAACAAGTCCGTTTCACTGAACTGGACGAGAACAAGATGCGCGGATGCCACCACAGGGTTAGAGGTATCATGCATGCCATGCAATGTATTTTAAAAATATTTTACGTGACTTAAAATGTTATATTATAAAGTGAAAATGCCAGATAAAATGCGATTATGCAATGTACAAATAAATGAAAATGCACGAGTCCATGTAACAAGTCAGGCTAAATCATAAACATGAATCAAGACATGTTTCAAGCAAGCGGGTCGGGTCAGATGCAAATACAAATGTCGAATATACTATTCGCACCCAAAACACAATAAATCAAGAAAATACCATAAATAAGTAAATACTTGAACTGGAATTGGTATAAATGAACTAGGGTGTTACAATGTATCGTACCAAGTACACTGAAATATATAAAAGGGTTCTGATCGTCCGGGATATTGGATGCCGAGTATACAATTTAAGTATCCATAATAAATCACACCATCCGATTCTACCGTCGCAATCCCACTATTCTGAGTGGTTCTAGATGTTTCTATGTCCTTAACTTCGAATTTGTATTCAAGGACACAGAATCCTTTATAATATGCAACCTCCATACTAGGAAACTGAGCTAAATATCTTGAATCACTCTCTAATGAAGCAGACAAGTTCGAATCATGGATCTAACAATACAAATTTTACGACAAATACATAACGATATAATTTTACATTAAAACTGATAGCAATAACATATTATTCGAATAACTTACATGATTTGCAGCCCAATCGCAAAAATTATCCTGATGATATTTTTCCAATCGTTCATCGTTCCAATCAGGATGCCCCTTACGTACCTCGTTAAAATGAATTCTGTTCTCGACAATAAATTATGACATTAATATTATATCATTTCATACACAAAAACACAAATATAATAATTAATACAAAAAAAACATACTCTTTAATTTTTTCAAGATATGCGCTATTGAGGAGGATAAACCGGTATATCTTGTTGATAAACATAGTGTCTACCCTCTTATAATCGGCTTTACCATATGGCCCGTCCTGAATTCTTCGAGGCCGGTTAAGTCTCATCTCAATGTTCTCCTCCAGATAGCGGGAACAAAATATGGATGCTTCATCTAGAAGATAACCTTGTATGATAGAACCCTCTGGTCGATTTCTATTTCGTATATACTTTTTAAGAGTGTAGAGGTACCTAAAGAAAAATATGTTAAATAAATAAATACGGGCATACAAGACAACAATAATTTTACAAATCACGCGAAACGAAAAATTCCACGTACCTCTCGACGGGATACATCCATCGATATTGTACCGGTCCGGTTAACTTAGCCTCAATTGCAAGATGAACCGTCAGGTGTATTATGATATCGAAGAATGACGGTGGGAAAATACGCTCAAACTTGCAAAATATCAACGCAATAGAATTTTCTAGTTTCTCCAGCGTCACAACATCCAGTGTTTTAGCGCATAATTCTCTGAAAAAACAACATACGTCATTAATTACTAGACCAACCGATTTGGGGAGGGAAGTCCTGAGGGCTAATAGGATAAGGTTCTCCATAATAACATGGTGATCATGACTTTTCAGCCCATCGATCTTGCCTTTCACAATTTTTATCTTCTTGCTGAATGATTCTGAGAAACCTGTGGGAACTTTCAAATTATGCAACACCTACAGGAATCTTTTCTTCTCCGGTTGTGACATATGATAAACGGCATTAGGAAGTACAAACTTGTCTGGTTTACCCGCTACCGGTTTAGGATGCAATTCACTTTTAATTCCCCAGTCCTGTAGATACATCCGAGTATTAAGGTTGTCTTTCGATTTCCCGTCTTTATAATGAAGCAAGTTGAGTACGTGCTCGGATACTCCCTTCTCTATGTGAATGATGTCGAGACAATGACGCACTAAATTTCTTGACCAGTACGGAAGCTCGAAGAAAATGCTTAACTTGTTCCAGAATAGTGGTTTGACTTGTTTTGTCGGATCCATCTCGAAGATCACATTATTGTAACCATCCCACTGAGCAGTCACGTCCTCTCCGGACAATGGGGCTGGAGGTCCACGAACCTCCTGATGACCATCAAAGTGAACATCGTCTAATCTGTAGGGGTGGTCTAAAGACAGGAAACGTCGATGGCCACAATAACAAACCTTCCTGCTAAAATCAAGAATTTCGATGTTGTATGTTGATGGCAATGAGGACATGCTTTGTGACCATGTACGGACCAACCTGATAGCATTCTATACGCAGGAAAGTCATTAATTTTCCATATTAAAGACGCACGCAGTATGAAGGTTGTATTTGTGTTTTCATCGTAAGTCTCTACACCATCAATGAACAAAGATTTTAACCCCTCGATCAGAGGTCGGAGATAGACGTCGATATTATTTTACGGTAAGTTTGGTCCATCGATAAGAAGAGGCATCATAAAATATGATTGGTCCATAGCCAACCAAGACGACAGATTATAAACTATCATTACAACGGGCCATGTGCTGTGGCTTCCAGCCATATAGTTGAATGGGCAGAAGCCATCACTAGCCAGTCTGAGCATGACATTGCGAGGATCGCTACTGAATATTGCGTGTCTCCTATCGAAATCCTTCCATACCGGCGAATCTCTTGGATGACTTATTTTTCTATCTTCACTTGGAGGAGCATGGTGATGCCAAATCATTGTCTCGGCTGTTTTCTTGCACCTGAATAACCTCTGCAGCCTCTATGTTATGAGAAAGTATCGTGCTATCTTGACAGGTATATCGGGATTCTTATCAGAATCTTTCGACTTATACCTGGTCTCTCCGCATGTTGGACACTCTTTCAAATCTGAATTCTCTTTCCGGTACAACACGCAATTTTTAGGACATGCTTGAATCCTCTCACACTTCAGACCCAAATCAGACATCATTTTCTGGGCTCCGTACCAGCTGTCGGGCACGTTATTTCCCGGGGGCATAGAATCTTTCAAGAACGAAAGAAGTATTGTGAGTGCCTTGTTACTCCATCCATTTAGACACTTAATCTGAAAAAGTTGGACGAACTATGAGAGGGTGAAATACTTTGCATTCTCATAAATTAGTTTTCTAGCATCATTCATGAAATTTTCATATTTATCCGCACGCGGTCCTTGACCGGAAGGAATATCATATTTTATACGAATAGATTCACCTAGGACGGCCTCTACCATATCCTCCATTTCTTCAGATGGAAAGAAATTGTCGTTTTCTTCTTCTGCCGCATTACCGTCTTCTCCTTCTTCTCCTGTCGCATTATCGTCTTCACCTTCTTCTTCTGCCGCTTTACTGTGTTCTTCTCTTTCCCCGTGATATAGCTAAGTTGTATAAAGTCTAGTAAAACCATATTTTACGATATGAAGTTCTGCCAATTCTACCTTCTGCCAGTACTTATTCCCACATCTATCGCACAGGCAGAGAATCATCTCTATCACGATCTTATTATGTGCGCGTGCAAATTCAATAAAAGCAGCAACTCCTGCGACAAACTTAGGTTGCATACGTTGTTGTCAATCCACATGCATCCAGTCCTTAACTCTGAAGTACTCATGGGCCATGTTAGACTGTATAACATATAAATTGTAGGTTATGATGACTATATTGAGAAATCTAAGAACGGGATGGTTACTGACAAAGGAGAAAATCCGTGTATATGCTTTGTGTGTGCGTTTGTCGTTGAAAAGAATAAATTATCGATAATCAAAGTTTGATTTAAGGATACCCATGTATGAATTTTATTATATATATGTGTGTTTCAATTTATGATTTCGCTTAAGTGTAGAGTTGTTAGTGTGTATGTGTTGTGTGTGTGTTTGTTGTGTATTCGTGTTGTATGTGTGTGTTTCGGCGGTCGGGGGTAAAGCTTCTATCCCATTAAGAATGTATAGAGTGGACACCTATTTGCTTGTGCTTTCAACCGTTTTGAGTAAATTTCGGCAGCACCTCCCCGCTGTCCTCTGAGTACACTGTAATAGAATAAATAATCATTTCAAAACTGTGAAACAACGTTGAAATGAACATCTAATCTATCTTTGTATACGGAGAACCAGCGGAAAAGTACCGACGAAATATCTCGAAATGGATGAAAACATAAGTGAATGTAGGTGTTTGTTTTATACATTCCTAACTTGTCCACACGGGACAAATCTATCGGTTATCATACGATTGAATCTTCTCGTCACATAGACTACACGACGGTTATTAGTACCGAGCTATACCATTCGATATTTAACAACTTTCGTATAGTTCTATGTCACAGTGAACATCGAACGTATGTTAACCGATAGACGGTGACTAAGTGGCGCTTTGAATTTCATATATGAGTATCGATGAGAATATGAAAGTTTCATATTATCATCGAGTATCATATATTGGTTTTAACTTGAACATCTTGAATCACTCTCTAATGATGCGTTTGTTGTATATTCGTATTGTATGTGTGTGTTTCGGCTGTCGGGGGTAAGGCTTCTATCCCATTAAGAATGTATAGAGCGGACACCCATTCGCTTGTGCTTTCAACCGTTTCGACTAAATTTCGGCAGCATGATTGACACGAAAAAGAGTGTTTGTTTTGTAGTTAACCGCAATCAGAACGGTGTCGCGCGTAGCTAGACCGAGATGAGTATGGATCGTCCTCTGGGAAACGTGGAACCTTTTACTTTTACTTTAGATGTGTTGAGAAAGAGAGGAGAGATAAAGAATTTTTATAGAATGGTTTCTAGATCTACGTTAAACAAGAATGTAAAATATAGATCTAGATTATTTTAAAGATGTAGTTAATATAATAAGAAGGCTTGTAGGGTTCGTTAGGATTTAGTAGTTACGGACGATTAATTAAAAGTTACCCTTTTTATCCATTAATAGATTTAGAACTAGAACGACGGTGATGCGTGTAGATTAGGGTTTCTGGAGGGAAAAGGAATCCCACTCGTAACCCTTATCTCGACACGGAACTCCGTTCATATCTAGCCTTTACCAAAACAATCATTAATCTAATCTCTAATCGTGGTCGGAACTAGCAAGGAATTGCTAGCGCGCCCGACTAGGATGTTAATGATTATTTTGATAAAGTTCCTAAACTTTATAGGACTTAAAAAGAGTTTAATTATTTTCCTCGTCCATTAGCCTACCCTAATCCTACGAACCCTAACAAGCGGAGAATTACTCGCGCATGTTGGGAAAAGAAGATGAAAAGAAAGAGAGGGAAAACATAATGTAAAAAAAACAATTAAATAAAATAACTACCTTTATTAATCGACTTGAACAAACTACACTTTAATCCATAGAAAATGATTACAACTAGTTGCTTCTCGATCTTTCCTAAGGAGGTAGTCGAACAGTCGATGATCAGCCTGGATGCGTGAGCGTCGGGAGCTTCGTGATCTCTTCGGCTTGATAGCTTTTCCAAGAGGCCCTCGGTGCCTTTATATAGTGAAAACCCAGAATATTATTGTTGAAAAGTTGGTAAAATTTATCAGTCATCAATCTCCCAAAATCTTGCATTCTCTCTCCCCTAAATTGCGGCGGATCCGCGGCCCAAAGGTGTGTTTGGCCGGGATCCGCGCTCAAGGGATGTGATCAATTGCTTATTTTTCTTGGGCTTTCATCTGGTGACATGTGGCAATCCTAGGCATCTTCAGAATTCAGAAATCTTCTCTTGGTTGCTTCCAGACTTGGTCTCCAAGTTTGCTTCTTAATTTGGCAAGATTTCTTCAACAGCTTGATTTCTTTGATATATTCTGCATAACAACTTGGAAAATTCTGCACAACAACTCAAATAAGATTTTAGTAGACTTTATTCTACTAGGATTAGATCAATAATTTTATTTGTATACATTTTTCCTACCAAATGATAATAAAAATATATTAACACATGGAAAATAATGTTTTTACACATAAACCCTCATATGTATAATATATCATATTAAAGTCCTTTTTTAATATAAAAATGGTAGGAAAAATGTACTACAAATGTGCAGTTTTATCGACTGAATAAATACCCCCAAACTTATCTTTGATCGTCCCGAGCAAGCTAGTTTATTCAAAAGGAGAAAAAGAAAGGAGAAAACTAAGCACACTTTCGTAGGCAGACACGATTGCACTGAGCACGTGCAACAAGCCGTTAAACCTCTAGGTGTCCCTAGTAGGAGGAGTGTTGTCTCCTGAGGGTTTTCAGCGGATTACACCCACAAAATCCAATAACAAAAGAGAGATGGTGAAATTTACATATAAAGACAAGAACCATAAAAGAAATACTTTGAAAAGAAGAGTTTCCAACTATGCTAGCTTTTCAGTTGTCATGAGCCCTATCTTAATAGTCATGAAAAAATGTTAGAAATCACATCATCCCTCAATAAAACATCGTCTTTATTCTTCATTCCTACCTTTCATCCAAACATTGATCATATAACCCCACGTGTGTGTAAAGAACATCCCTACACTCGGAGAATTCAATTCAAGCTATCATACTCTTGTCCATCTACCTCAGTACTTTTTAATTTTATGAATACTTAAGTTTGCTCACACCTTTTCATGCGACCGTTAATACTTCTTGAGGTACTAACCGACCGATTACTCATGTGCTTGCTGATTTGGTGATAATATTTTCCTCGTCTTGCACCACCTAAGGCTTAGCAGTGACTCCCAGACCAGTTGGCCTTAGGGCACTAGGTGAAGAGGCACCCTCGCTATATTTTTTTTATTGCTGCCTTGGCGATACAAAACCAGTGTTCATTTTTTTCTTTTCACCATTTTTATATTTTCTTCATTTTTTTATTTCCTTCATACTTTGGCTTTTAGACAAGAGCATTTCAAGGTATCCTCTACTATCCCGAGTTTCAAGACGTGTGTAGGTGCATATTGTAGGGTATCAACATTCAAATGTTTGGATTCCAGAATAGAAACTATTTTTCAGACTTATTTTTATCCTCAGATTAGTGACTTCCTTCATCTTACTAACCTTTGGGACAACAGCTCATAACTACTTATTACTAGTTCGTTTAAGAAAACTTCTAATTTTCTTGGTTTTCTTAAACTATTCCTATCTTTTGGATGTAATTTTTCACTTTCTACTCTTTTGTTATAAAAGAAAATTTTTGAAAATTTTTTTTTAAAAAATTTTTGAAAATGTTGTGCTTTTGCAAAATATGATGCAAATTGATATGTAAATAAGCACGAACCTCCCCCAAACCTGTTTACAGCAGTGTCCTCACTGATGTCATCCATTAAGCATAAAAACCTGTAGACTTGGGAGGAAATTATTAATGGGGGCAAAAATATATGGAAGTGAAAATCCTTCCCCAAACTTATTTTAGGCTCACAAATTTGTAAAAATCATTTTCTTTCAAGAGCCAAAATATACCACCCCCCAAACTTGAGTTAAACAATTTTAATCTTTTAAAATCACATGAGGGGATCAAGGTTATTGGTCAATGCCAGGCTTTGCAAAGACCGAAGGTCAACACCAACCATTCAAAAATTTTATCGATGAAGCACCAAGGTTGGTGGAAGAACATGTCACCTTTTGACGTGAAGAAGTGGGGAGGTGACAAGAGGTGTAATAGAAAAGGATTGCGTCTCAATTTGGAGAGACGACACAGTGATAGTAATGATGGATTACTCGCATTATCATGATTGTCCAAAAGAAGGGGTGGAGGTCCAATTTCTTCATCTTGGAGTTAATTCATCTCAACACCCGTGTCTTGTAAAAATGCGAGTTCATCAGCGAATTCCTCAAAGCTTTCATTGATCCCCCGAAGAATAATGTCCTCAGAAAAAATGGGGTGATCGTCAGACTCTATAAAATGTTCCTCATCAGTGTTAGATGTTGACCCGGACAACTCGGTGGAAGAGTCCGTATCAAGCAACAACATATGAAAAAAGTCAGTATCATGAGGTTGATCAAATTCGTTGCTGTCGACATCCATTAATTCGACAGAACACACATGAGCATAGGGTTCGGAGGGTTCACTTCCCAACTTGTAAATGTTAAGCTCAATTGACTTCTTTCCAAATGATAGGGTCATAGAGCCGTTTCTACAATTAATTACTGCGTTGGAAGTGGCCAAAAAGGGTCGACCGAGTATCACCGGGATTTGATTGCGTGGGTTTGCTACAGGTTGTGTATCTATAACGATAAAGTCCACAGGGAATATGAATTCCCCGACTTTGATTAACACATCCTCTAGCTCACCCCTTGGTTGGGTGATAGATCGATCGGCCATCTGAAGAGTGCAATGCGCAGGTTTTAACTCTTCGATCCCTAATTGCTCATACACAGAATACGGAAGCAAGTTAACACTAGCACCAAGATCGAGTAGAGCACGATTGATATTTTTACCCCCAATAGAAATTGAAATTGTAGGACTTCCGGGGTCCTTTCGTTTCTTGGGTAGTTGTTGTGTAAAAGCAGTGCTCACATTACTCACAAGGAAAACTTTTTTAGGTACTTGAACTTTTCTCTTCCTAGTGCACAAGTCCTTTAGGATTTTCGCATATGACGGAACTTGTTGAATAGCATCTAGGAGAGGAATGTTTATGTTAACTTGCTTAAAACTTTCCACAATCTTCTCCATTTGTAGACTAGGTCTGTTGCCCCTTAACCTGTTTGGATAAGGTGCTTGATCAATAAGTTTTGGGTCCAACGTTTGCGGAGAAGACTGTGGGGATGGATTCAATCCCAAAACTGGAGTGGGAATCGAATTAGATAGATTTGGCGAAATGGGCGAAGGGTTCGAGCCTTGGGGAAAACGGAGAATAGGCTCGGGTGAAGGTGGGAGACTAGACGAATTAGGGGAAGAAGAAGAAGCTGGGGTATCATTGGTGTCACTATCATCACACTGCTCACCCACTCGGTCATTCAGCACTTTTCCCGATCTCAACGTGGTAACATCACTCACATTATAACTTTGTGAGTGGCCAGGATTAGGTATGGGTTGAGATGGGAGTTTCCCTTTCTCTCTCGCACTCATTGCGGCGTTTAACTGTGCGATTTGGTTTTCTATTGATTTGATACTCTCACCATGGGAGGAGGAGTTTTTCGTTAGGGTATCAATAGAAGACCTTATCTCAGCCGAATTTTGCATGGATTGTTTCATGAACATATCCAAAGTTTGTGCGAGTGAGTTGTCAGTACCAGCCACTTATGGTGTAGAAATGTTGGCCGGATTTTGGAAATTCTGTGACTGAAAGCGGGGCTGATTCTGTGGTTGTGGTTGCTGTGGAGGAGGTCTTTGATAATTACTTTGTTGGTTTTGATTCCAAGCAAAGTTAGGATGATTCCTCCATCCTTGATTGTACGTGGAAGAATAAGGGTCATTTCTAGGTCGCTGCTGAAAAGCAGCATTTGCTTGAAACGATGCATTCATAGGACATTCTTCCGTTAAGTGTGAAGGATCCGAACAGCAACCGCAAACGGTCTTAGGAAGCGTGACCTGATTTAAGGAGAAAGATGAGAACTTGTTTTCAATAGCGTCGAGTTTCTTTTGTATCGCTGCCATTTCGGCTTTCACTGCGATGGAAACGTCGAGCTGGTGAATACCTCCTTTAGTTGAAAGTGGTCTTACGCTTTCCCACTGCAAAGTGCTTTCTGCGAGATCTTCCAGATATTTCCAAGCTTCACCATCATCTTTAGACATGAAATTGCATTGACACATTGTTTCAAGCATCTGCTTTGTCACTGGATTAATGCCCTCATATATAATCCGACATAAATCCCATCTTTGTATTCCGTGATTGGGGCATTGGACAAGCAGATCTTTGAAACGTTCAAAGCACTTCCAAAATGGTTCATTGGGAAGCTGGGTGAACTGGTTAATCTCGCTCCTAACATGTGCAGTCTTATGATTTGGGTAAAACTTCTTAAGAAACGCTACGACGAATTCATCCCAATTAGTGATAGAGTGTGCGGCAGTATTATAAAACCATTTTTCTGCCAAGTCGCACAATGTGAATGGGAGAAGACGTAAGCGCATAGCATCTAAAGTCAATTGTGAAGTACCCATCATTGCGCATACGTTTCGAATTTGGTGATGAAAACGTACGCGTCTTCCGACTCAAGCCCGTGAAATTTGGGCAGCAGATTGATGTAGTGGGGTTTAATTTCGAAAGTATCCCCGTTAGGTGGTGGAAGAGATAAACAAGTAGGAAGGGGACCACGAATAGGATAGCATCTCTCTTGGAGAGAGATGCGCGGTGGATTCTGCGTACCTGCGGGCGGTGGCAGCGTGGTGGTATAATTAGATGGAGTGTCGTCCATCACGATCGATGTGGTGTGTGGTGGGGGAAAAGAAGATGAAGAAGTACCGACTTCGGTGTCGATAGAAGGAACGCGGACAAGACGGGCACTAGGATCCCGTGTCCAGCCGAGCATGCACTAAGCGGGTTTAGTGCAAGTGGCAGCGTGTGTGTGATTTAAAATTGGCTTGTTTTGAAAAATGTGGGACTCAAGACAAATCTCCCTAAGATGCACAAGCAACCCTAGAACTAAGGTCACCTAGGTCCAGTCTCTAGACCGCTCCTAGACTTCCAAAGGACAAGCCGCAGGATAAATCCTCTACCGCCTCCGTACTACCCTTGTAGCGAGGTAAGTGCCAGGTAAGTGGGAAGGAACCACCACAACAGTGGGCCTAATTAAAAACCACTAGCCTTTATCACACTTGCCTAGGCACTACAAAAGTAATGCGGATAAATGATAGATTACCCACGACCTTCCTCTGTCCTTATTGAGCGCGACAATCCTTAGAGTCTGGTCTAGATATTTTTTAAATTAATGAAGGGTTGATCTATATGCTCGGTTTGTGATTTGTGGGGCTTAGGAAGGGTGATGAAATCCCCACCTAATCTTGATTTGGTCTTTGCCCCTTAAAGTCCGTATTAAATATGCAAAACAAAATCAATTACAAAACTTTTGCAAAAAGATTTTTGAGCGGCGCAATTTTGCAAAGAATCCTGCAGAAAATAGATTTTATTGGATTTGAGGAGAGAGAGAAGGAGTTGAGAATCTTACCAGAGAGTTCTGTAGCCCTAATCCCTCCAAGCAGCCGCGTTTCCGCCGCAGAAAGCACCTTTGTGCCGCGGTTCCACCGCGAGGTGGATGGATCGCTTGCTGAAAATTTTTCTCTGATCTCCTTTGCTCCTCTGGATCTCTAAAAATGTCTCTGTTTCCTGTTTTGCTCAATTCTGTGACTCCAGATCTCCTTGCAAAAATCCACGCATAAATCGTTAAATATGCAATTTGTAGTTTTGTTTTAATAATGATATGGCTCGTCTAAGAATTCAATACAAATAGTAAAAATAAAAATTACGCACGTATCCCCGGCAACGGCGCCATTTGATTGACACGAAAAAGAGTGTTTGTTTTGTAGTTAACCGCAATCAGAACGGTGTCGCGCGTAGCTAGACCGAGATGAATATGGGTCGTCCTCTGGGAAACGTGGAACCTTTTACTTTTACTTTAGATGTGTTGAGAAAGAGAGGAGAGATAAAGAATTTTTATAGAATGGTTTCTAGATCTACGTTAAACAAGAATGTAAAATATAGATCTAGATTATTTTAAAGATGTAGTTAATATAATAAGAAGGCTTGTAGGGTTCGTTAGGATTTAGTAGTTACGGACGATTAATTAAAAGTTACCCTTTTTATCCATTAATAGATTTAGAACTAGAACGACGGTGATGCGTGTAGATTAGGGTTTCTGGAGGGAAAAGGAATCCCACTCGTAACCCTTATCTCGACACGGAACTCCGTTCATATCTAGCCTTTACCAAAACAATCATTAATCTAATCTCTAATCGCGGTCGGAACTAGCAAGGAATTGCTAGCGCGCCCGACTAGGATGTTAATGATTATTTTGATAAAGTTCCTAAACTTTATAGGACTTAAAAAGGGTTTAATTATTTTCCTCGTCCATTAGCCTACCCTAATCCTACGAACCCTAACAAGCGGAGAATTACTCGCGCATGTTGGGAAAAAAGATGAAAAGAAAGAGAGGGAAAACATAATGTAAAAAAAATAATTAAATAAAATAACTACCTTTATTAATCGACTTGAACAAACTACACTTTAATCCATAGAAAATGATTACAACTAGTTGCTTCTCGATCTTTCCTAAGGAGGTAGTCGAACAGTCGATGATCAGCCTGGATGCGTGAGCGTCGGGAGCTTCGTGATCTCTTCGGCTTGATAGCTTTTCCAAGAGGCCCTCGGTGCCTTTATATAGTGCAAACCCAGAATATTATTGTTGAAAAGTTGGTAAAATTTA
The DNA here is from genome assembly GCA_030015575.1 of Agapanthus africanus. Classification (NCBI taxonomy): domain Eukaryota; kingdom Viridiplantae; phylum Streptophyta; class Magnoliopsida; order Asparagales; family Amaryllidaceae; genus Agapanthus; species Agapanthus africanus. The sequence goes on along the minus strand of JASDDO010000022.1, from coordinate 749,495,920 downwards.
TCAGTCATCAATCTCCCAAAATCTTGCATTCTCTCTCCCCTAAATTGCGGCGGATCCGCGGCCCAAAGGTGTGTTTGGCCGCGGATCCGCGCTCAAGGGATGTGATCAATTGCTTATTTTTCTTGGGCTTTCATCTGGTGACATGTGGCAATCCCAGGCATCTTCAGAATTCAGAAATCTTCTCTCGGTTGCTTCCAGACTTGGTCTCCAAGTTTGCTTCTTAATTTGGCAAGATTTCTTCAACAGCTTGATTTCTTTGATATATTCTGCATAACAACTTGGAAAATTCTGCACAACAACTCAAATAAGATTTTAGTAGACTTTATTCTACTAGGATTAGATCAATAATTTTATTTGCATACATTTTTCCTACCAAATGATAATAAAAATATATTAACACATGGAAAATAACGTTTTTACACATAAACCCTCATATGTATAATATATCATATTAAAGTCCTTTTTTAATATAAAAATGGTAGGAAAAATGTACTACAAATGTGCAGTTTTATCGACTGAACACAGCACCTCCCCGCTGTTCTCCGAGTACACTGTAATAGAATAGATAATCATTTCAAAGCTGTGAAACAACGTTGAAATGAATATCTAATCTATCTTTGTACACTGAGAACCAGCAGAAAAGTACCGAGAAATATCTCAAAATGGATGAAAACACAAGTGAATGCAGGTGTTTGCTTTATACATTCCTAACTTGTCCACACGGGATAAATCTATCGGTTATCATACGATTGAATCTTCTCGTCACATAGACTACATGACAGTTGTTAGTACCGAGCTATATCGTCCGATATTTATTAACCTTCGTATAGTTCTATGTCACGACGAACATCGAACGTATGTTAACTGTAACATCTCTATTTTTGGTGTACAAAAAAAATTTTGCTTAAAAAAATTAATGTGTACTTAGGGTATTTACTTTTGCTGTGATTACTTTAAGTAATTAATTAGCTCTTTAATTACAAGAAGGATGCTTGTAGCTCATTGGTAATACTTTGCACTGCTGAACCAAGCCACCAGAGTTCAAATCCCATACCCCACATTATTTTTAGTATTGTTTTATTTTGGATTTTTAGAATACCAACAGTTTACACGTGCATATCTCACAAAAACCCCACTACACTAGAAAAAGTAACCATACCAGAAGGATCACCAAGCGTCGAGGGTGATTCCAGCCGCTTGACTCGGCCGGAATCGGCCAACTCGGCCGGCGGACCGACCGACTCGGGCAGTCGGCCGGAGTTGCCGATTCCGGCGAGTCACCAACAGGTGAAATGTGCCTTTTGGGATCCCCTGTACACCTGCACACTCTAATTACTTAGACCAGTAACAGAGCATTCATAAAACCCCAATTACTCCACTTTTGATACATTTTAATACATTTTATTACATTTTTTCAATTAAATCTTTCATCTACCCTAACTCTAACCTAACCCTATAAATACAACCCCTAAAAACTACCCCCTCACCCCAAAATTCTGAGCAAACTCTCAAGAAATTTCCTAGAACCCTAATGTGCATTTGAAGTGAGCAAAGATGCGAAGCTCCGGCGAATTTTCCGGCGACAACCCTAGGAGTTCTCGGCGACGAAACGGCGTACCAGAAACTACGTCCACTCCCTCTCCCTCTCCTCCTTAAGCTAAACCCATAAATCCCACCTTCCCCCTTCTCCACTCTTTCTGAAAATACGAAATTCTAAAACCCGACGGAATCGGAACAAATCCGATTTCCGATTCGGTTCTTCCTAAAATCTCACTTTTCCTTTAATACAATCTTTTTAAACCATTACATGTTGACAATTAAACACAAACTAATCATATTGAACAAGTTCCATATCAAAAGAAATTGCTATTTCCATTTTTACCGTACTTTTTCATTAAAATACCATATAGTTTCATTTTCGACATTTAAACATCACAAACTTGCTATACCTTTAAGTAGATTACGAGATAATGACCTACCTCCTCACAACACTCATATGCAATATATCACAATACCTTTCGGGAATATAGAATACGGGAAAACGAAACATTTCAAATAAATACCATTCCTATTAAAACCGTTTTCTAAAAGATTAGTATTTTACACAAATCTTTGCAATGCGCCGCTACAACCCATTTTGGGGAACCCGACTGGGATGGTGCCGATTATCGCACATCCCTGGGCTTAGTAGTGCGAGATGCAGACCTCCGTAAGGAGCATTCGGTCTCGAGAGATTTAAAATTAGACATCTTAAGAAAATGATATTTTTAGAAATATAAAATATATATTAAAATTATTTTTATATAATTATGTATATATGTAACATTAAAATATCTATTTTGAAATAATATAAATATTCCAAATCTTTTCAAAAAACACAAGAGTCACTTTACATTAATATACCATGAATTCCATACAAGTCAATATTACAAATAAATACCCTTTATTATGAATTTAGGATATTTTCACTAGAATATCACAAATATAAAATATACATCTATGACAACTCTAAAGACGATAATTAAATACTTAGGGTGTATTTTGAAAATTATACAAAAGTATTTTTACATAAAACCCCCCAGGTTCTATAAATTACTCTAAGGATCCTAGTAAACATAGGTTTAAGCGGGACCAATCTCTTGAGCCTCAGAGAGCCGGAGAAGTGGGTGCTTGCCTATCTAAGGTAGACAACTTAACAACGGTGTTATCAATACGGTAATCGTCTTTGAAAAAGACACAAATCCTGCCGCCCATATGCAGTGGTTACCGATAACATTAAAACCATCAAGACTTCAATTTACTTTTCTAATTGTCTGATTCAGACTGAGTCTCATTAATAAACTGACTTGAATATAATTCAAGTACAATCTATAATCTACAATCTGCAATCTGCAATATTACAATTCAATATGAACCCATTCAATCTATATCGACCAAACCGAACCATGGATATACTTCCATTTACATGATTCTCCAGTTACATCCATGATTCTACAGTTACATCCATTTACTGATATCATGGTTTCGGTAAGCCATCCAATCATACAATCTATACACTTTACAATACAAGACAATACAATACAACTATACAAACAAGACATCTCGGAGTTTAAGGGGTAGATTGGTACGGAAGCTGTTAGAAGTGGAACGAGACAGTAAGATTAAGACACCTAACCTATATTCCGTTGCTGTTGTATGTTCACACCATAATATTGTATTTTATATTCCCCATTCTTATGCATTTTACAATAAAAACAGGTGCTTTTGACGCATGTCTGCTACATGTTACAGGTTACAGGTTCTTGGACAGGAAACAGTGAAAACGATGAAAAGATAATGCAAAAGTGGACTTTAACCAACAAACAGAGAATCTTGATCAAGCCTACATGAAGATCAGTTCACAAAGCAAGATTCAAGACATAGACTCAAAGCGAACGGTTAAAAATCCATTGCGAATTGTTCACTGGAAATCTGGAACTAACCTAGAAGCCCAAATGGAAAACAACATATATAAACAGGAATAAAAAGTCACCAGAAGCCAGAATAAAAAAGCCCTGAGCCCAATTCCACATTTTGGCCGCGGAAGCGCGGCCAAACCAGGCCTCGCGCCGCGCTTCCGCGGCCGTCTAGTGCACGGAGTCCGAGATTTTTTTCCAAAATGCAGAGCGGCGCAGATCTTTGACTTGGACATTTCTTAGAGGGCATTTTTGTAAATTCAGATGTGCGAATCAAAATGTAACCTAGGGTTTCCTATTATCTATAAATAGGACTCTAATCATTGTAATTTCTCATGCCTCTTTTCAATCAATAAAATTCAGAATTTCTGAGATAAAAATTGAGATCTGTTCTTCTTGTTTGGAGAGAGCCATCAACTAGTAAGTATTTTTATCTCTTTTAATTTAATGTCTTCTCATCCCCTAATGAGCGAGTAGTCTCCTCGCTTGTTAGGGTTAGCCTTAGGGAAAGGGTTGAGAGATGAAATCTCTCGCCCCTTTCAATACCACCTTCACCTAATGAATAAGAACTTCACGCATACGAGCACAACCGCTCCCTGCGGCATCCTACCCTTCGAGGTAACGATGAACCGTAGTATAAAGGGCCGGTTCCGCGCGTTTTCCGTGAGGGTTAGGATAATTATCAATAAAGGTAGGGTACAAATTTAGAGGAAGAAATATCTTCCCAAAAGATTTGTATCCACTTTATTGATAATTAACTTAACATCTAAGAGATCTAAAAAAGGAAGGTATTGAAAGCGGTGAGGAAAAATCTTTAATTTCCAAAACTTCCCCTAATCCTAACCCTAGCAAGATTCTTAATTAAATTAATTAGATCCAGTCTTTAGATTTTTATAAACCTACCAAAACTACAAAAAGAATCAACTCGTTAAAACACTTTAAAGAAATTTACCCGTCTCTGTGGATCGACCCGTACTCACCGGCTAGCTGCGAAGCGACGCCGTTTCTGATTGCGGTAAACTCAAATTTTCGAAATAATCAAATGGCGCCGTTGCCGGGGACGGCGTAATCTTTCTTTTTTGTGAATTTTCGGGTTGATATAAATTTTAAAAAATTATAAAAATCTGAAAAATCAAAAATATAAACAAAAATATCATCTTTTATTGTTTGAAGGGTACTCTTTGTGAATCTTTGCAGGTTTCACGGATCTGGAATTTTACAGAGGGCAAATCAGAAGTTGGTGCATAAAAACAGAGGAGAAATTGAACAGAGGAGCAGTACAAAAATTTCCAAAGCCCAATCTTTCCTTTCGACCGCTCTTCCGCCGCATTAGCCCACTTCGCGCCGCGCTTCCGCCGCCTTCTGGAGGGTTCTCTGCGCAATTTTTGCTGGGTTTGCTTGTCTCATTCTCCCCTCTGCAAATCTCCATATATCTTTTGCCAAATCTTCTGCAGGATTCTTCGCGCTAAAAATCTTCTTCCCCCTTCCAATAATTGATTTTCTGCAGGATTCTTTGCGCCGCGCTTAAAAGCAAATTGATTGCAAGTGATTTACTGCTTTGCATACTTTAATCTGACTTTAAGGGGCTATTGACCAATTCAGATTGGGTGGGGATTTCATTACCCTTCCCAGGACCCCAGAAATCACTTAAAGCATCTGCATTGACCACTTTTAATCTAAAAAATATTAGACTCAGCCCTAAGGACGTCGAGCTCAATAGGACAGAGGACTAGTATAGGCATCGGCCGTTTATCCTAACCGACATTGCGGTGACTAGGCTAGTGGTTTTTAATTAGGCCCACTGTAGTGGTGGTTCCTTCCCACTTACCTGGCCGTACTTGTCCGTGAAGAGGCGGTTTGAGGTTCTATATCTAGCCCTTTGGAACAGTTAGGAGCTGTCTAGCTGACCTAGGCAACCCTAGACTTAGGCCTGATTGTGCATGTGTGGTTAATTGCAGTTGTGTCACTAGTCTCTTTTCAAAATCTTTTTGCAAAAGCACACTTAAAAAGAAAAAAAGATAATCTTTTCAAAACTTGCAACTTGTCGCTAAAGAATCTTTGCACTCACATTCTGTCTCGACTACACTAACCCTTTTGGTGTATGTCCGGTTGGACTAGGGACCCTAGCGCCCGATTAGTCCGTGTTTCGTTGGTACCGACCGACGAACCTTTCGACTCCGAAGTCGAAATCTTGTCCACTTCTTCACTTTCACCATCACATTCTTTCGAAGGTATGTCGGGACACGACCCCAACTATACCTTGCCGACGGGAATGATTCCGCCTCCGTTAGGTGCGAATAACCCGAATCTCCCGCCTGTCGAAGCGCCCGCACGAGTCGCGCTCCAGGATCTTTTCTATCCTGTCCGCACCGCCCTTCCCACTTGTCTTTCCCTCCCACCGGCTAATGGGGACAACTTTGAGATAAAACCACACTTCATCAATATGCTGCCTAAGTTTCATGGTTTGGAATCCGAAGATGCATATATTTTTATTAATAAATTCCAAAACGTTTGCGGCATGATGAAGACAACCCAATTAAGTGATGACGCAATAAGGCTAAGGGTCATTCCTTTTACCTTATGTGACCTAGCCGAGAAGTGGCTATACAGCACCGCATCACACTCCATTAGAAATTGGGACGAGTTTGTGAGAGCTTTTCTGAAAAAGTTCTACCCTCATCATAAAACTGCTAGAATCCGAAACGAAATTATACAATTTTCACAGCTTCCGTCCGAACCATTCTGGAAGTGCTTCGAGAGATTTAAAGACCTACTTGTTCAATGCCCTCATCATGGGATCGAAAAGTGGCAACTTTGCCAAACATTATACGAGGGATTGAACGCAGCAACGAAGCAGTTGCTAGAAACAATATGTCAAGGTCATTTTCTCTCTAAATCTAGCGACGAAGCGTGGCAGTTTCTTGAGGACCTAAGTGAGCAAACAATTCAATGGGAGAGTACCAAGACCACATCATCTTCTTCAGTTGGTCAATCTAGGGCAGGCATACATCAAATAGATATGTCGATAGCTATGAAGGCCGAGATGGCCTCACTTATGAAAAAGCTAGAAGCGATTGAGACCAAAATCTCATCGACTTCTCCTGCCCCTACTCTACCCACACGAACTGTTTGTGCTTGTTGTTCTAATCCGTCACATCTCACCGAAGAGTGCCCTTATAATGCACCCATTCAAGGGCAGGATCAAGTCAATGCTGCATTCCAGCAAAGACAAAGAAACGATCCTTACTCTTCGACATACAATCAGGGGTGGAGGAGTCACCCAAATTTCGCTTGGAACCAAAATCAACAAGTCCAAGGGAACAACAATTTTCAAAGAGCTCCTCCACAACAACAACAAGCACCCTTACAAACTCAAAATCAGCAACCTTTCCAACAACAACCTTATACAAATCAAACGAACAAATTGATTCAACCTAATGATGATAAGGTTAGCTCGCTCGAGAAAAGTCTTGAAGCATTTCTCAAGCAAACTACAGATTCCGCAGCAAGATTTGAAAGTTATGTTCAATCTTTAATGAATAACGATGCCTCACATGATCAAAGTATCAAATCTATCGAGGCACAAATTGCACAATTAACTGCTGCGTTGAGCGAGAGAGAAAAGGGAAAGCTTCCATCTCAACCATTGCCCAATCCCGGTCACACACTAAACGCATATAACAATCACAATGTGAATGCGGTGACCACGTTGAGATCCGGAAGAGAGTTGCAAAATAATGTGGAAACTAGTGATGACATCCCCGCCGGTGGTTCTTCTTCCCCTTCTTCATTTTCTTCACTTCCTTCTTCACCTTTTTCTTTAGAGCCTATTCTCCACCCTTCACACGGCTCTACTTCTTCTGACTCGAACGGACCCATTTCTAACAACACGAACACATCCACACTGGGATCCGTTCCTATACCACATTCTACTCCACAGACTTGTGACTCAACAAATTTTCAAAATGCACCATTTCCAAATAGGTTGAGTCCTAATAAACCAAATGCACAAGTGGAGAAGATTGTGGAGATCTTTAAGCAGGTTAGCATAAATATACCTCTCTTGGATGCTATCCAACAAGTCCCTTCATACGCGAAAATCTTAAAGGGCTTATGCACTTCAAAGAGAAAGGCATCTCAAGTACCCAAGAAAGTGCTAGTGGCTAGTGCAGTGAGCAATGCTATTAACCATCATCAAACCTTACCCCAAAAACGAAAGGACCCCGGCTGTCCTACTATTTCAATCACAATTGGGGATAAGCAAATTAATCGAGCACTTTTAGATCTTGGGTCTAGTGTTAACCTGATTCCTTACTCCGTGTACGAACAATTAGGGGTTGGAGAGTTGAAACCCACTCGTTGCACTCTCCAAATGGCTGATCGATCAATCACCTATCCAAGGGGTCAACTAGAGGATGTGTTGATCAAAGTCGGGGAATTCATATTCCCCGTTGATTTTATCGTTATGGATACACAACCTGTTGTTAACCCAAGAAACCAAATTCCGGTGATTCTTGGTCGACCATTTTTGGCCACTTCCAATGCCATAATAAATTGTCGCAATGGCTCCATGACTCTATCCTTCGGAAAGAGGTCTAGTGAGTTCAATATTTACAAGATGGGAAGTCTGCCCCCCGTGCCTAAAACTAGTACACGAGAAGTTTGCTCTATTCACGAAATCACGCAGGAGGACTGCGAGCTTGAAAGATTTCTATTTGATGAAGACAGTTTTGACGCCACTAGTGCGTCCCTCCTTGAGCTTACTACCGTTGACACAACCGATGCTGATTATGAATGTTTCACTTTTTCGGCTGACGACGACTCACAGCCCGAATATGAGTCGTTTGAATTTTTGGATGAGTCAGTCGAACCATCCGAATCGGTTGTTTGCAGTGATTTCGAACCTGTGTTAGAGACCTTTGAGTTCGAGGTAGATTCCGCAATGGTTTTTTCGCCTCAGAAATTCGAACTCACGCCCTTGCCGTCTCACCGTAGATATGCTTACATAGGTGAGAATGAGACTTTTCCCATTATCATATCAGCCTCTCTAGCCTTCGAGCAAGAGAACGCTATTTTAAAAGTCTTACAAGATAGGCGGCAAGTTTTCAGTTGGACTATGGCGGACATCGCGGAGATCAGTTCCCTCCTAAGTAAATATCATACACATTTGATGGATGATGCCATGTCAATAGAGGACACACGGGAACATCTTGGGGGTATTGTGGTGAGTCAACCTCCTCCCTTAGAAGTTGACATACCCCCATTTCTTTTAATAAGGTACGAGAATGCCAACACTCCACTGATTGCTGATCACTTACATTCTCATATCGATACCTCACCATCACCTGTATATTCACCTCCACACCTCTCATTCCACTACTTCTATCTTCCCCAATTCTTTGCGGACCACCACTACTTATTTTTTCACCCACCAATATTCTTTACTGATAAATTTTTCGAATGGTTGGTGTTGACTTTTGGCCTATGCAAAGTTGGGCAGTATTGTCTAACATAGTTTAATTGAAGTTTGGGGGAGGGTCTTTTTGTATATATTTTTGTTTTCTTTTTCTCTAAAAAATAAAAATAAAAATTTCAAAACATTAAAAATAAAAAAAAAAATTTGTAAATAAATAAACAGGGGAGTGCCGACATTTTGACCCTCTTGGTTTAGCATGACAGTGAGGACACTGTCAAAGTTCAAGTTTGGGGGTATGCTCGGTACGTCTTCCTCCTTCGCATTCAATTGTACATATTTTTGGCATTTGCATACTTATTTGAAAACCTATAAAAATTTAAAAAATTTCAAAAAAATTATAAATAAATGTATTCAATTTTGGCTAATTGACTAGAGTTTGACAAATAGGTCAACTGGTTAGGAACAACTAGATCTTAGACTTAGTAAATTAAAAACCCTAAAAATAACCTTTCTTAAAGTTTAACGGTAGAAAGTATATGCCTTGTAGTTTATTTAGAAATAGGCAAATTTTGGGTTCACTTCTTGGGCTAAGTCGAGACGAAGGAAAAGTATTAAAACTTTTATTAGAGTATAAGTTTGAAAAATAGTTCCTAGCTTAAATCTAGATTCTGAAAATGTATACCCTACAATTTGCACAAACACGCACCTTGAAACTTGGATTAGTAGAAGAGACCTTGAAATACTCTTGTCTAACGTCCTTAGCACAATGAAAAAGAAAAAAAGAGTGGATAAAAAAAATGGACACTGGTTTTTGTGATTACTTAAGGCTAAAAAAAAAAAAGAGAGAAAAAAAAAATAGAAAAATATTTAGCAAAGGTGCTATTGCTAAAAGCCTTGGGTGTTGCAAAAACTAGGAAGTACGCCTTAAAGTGCTAACGCATCTGGTAATCGGTTGTTGGTACCTCAAGAAGTATTAACAGTCGCATGAAGGATGCGAAAGCGAAGTCTCACCAGTGCTTTGGACAATGGGCGGGAGTACGATTGCTTGATTTGAATTTCCAAGTGTAGGGGTGATATTTACACACACGTGGGGATATGTGATTAGAGTTTAGATAAGAGAAGGGAATGAAGAATAGAACTTGTGTCTTTAATGGAGTTGATAGAAATTCCTAAGTGGAGATGGAACTCTAGAAGGAAAACTTAAGAAATGCCGAAGGCTAGGTAATTCTACAGGATATATGTAATCTTAAGTTAAATAATGAGGAAGTGTGAAGAATATGGGTGGATAATTTGCGGGTCGACGATAATAGAATTCCTTGTTAGAAAACCTAATTGGAGAACAAAAGTCAATGGGCTGAATTGATAGGATTTTGTGGGTGTAATCCGCTGAAAACCCTCAGGAGACAACACTCCTCCTACTAGGGACACCTAGAGGTTTAACGGCTTGTTGCACGAGCTCAGTGCAATCGCGTTTCCCTGCGAAAGTGCGGTTAGTTTTTTTTTTTTGTAGAGAATAAAACAATAAGTTTGCTCGAGGACGAGCAAAAGATAAGTTTGGGGGTATTTGTTCACACCATAATATTGTATTTTATATTCCCCATTCTTATGCATTTTACAATAAAAACAGGTGCTTTTGACGCATGTCTGCTACATGTTACAGGTTACAGGTTCTTGGACAGGAAACAGTGAAAACGATGAAAAGATAATGCAAAAGTGGACTTTAACCAACAAACAGAGAATCTTGATCAAGCCTACATGAAGATCAGTTCACAAAGCAAGATTCAAGACATAGACTCAAAGCGAACGGTTAAAAATCCATTGCGAATTGTTCACTGGAAATCTGGAACTAACCTAGAAGCCCAAATGGAAAACAACATATATAAACAGGAATAAAAAGTCACCAGAAGCCAGAATAAAAAAGCCCTGAGCCCAATTCCACATTTTGGCCGCGGAAGCGCGGCCAAACCAGGCCTCGCGCCGCGCTTCCGCGGCCGTCTAGTGCACGGAGTCCGAGATTTTTTTCCAAAATGCAGAGCGGCGCAGATCTTTGACTTGGACATTTCTTAGAGGGCATTTTTGTAAATTCAGATGTGCGAATCAAAATGTAACCTAGGGTTTCCTATTATCTATAAATAGGACTCTAATCATTGTAATTTCTCATGCCTCTTTTCAATCAATAAAATTCAGAATTTCTGAGATAAAAATTGAGATCTGTTCTTCTTGTTTGGAGAGAGCCATCAACTAGTAAGTATTTTTATCTCTTTTAATTTAATGTCTTCTCATCCCCTAATGAGCGAGTAGTCTCCTCGCTTGTTAGGGTTAGCCTTAGGGAAAGGGTTGAGAGATGAAATCTCTCGCCCCTTTCAATACCACCTTCACCTAATGAATAAGAACTTCACGCATACGAGCACAACCGCTCCCTGCGGCATCCTACCCTTCGAGGTAACGATGAACCGTAGTATAAAGGGCCGGTTCCGCGCGTTTTCCGTGAGGGTTAGGATAATTATCAATAAAGGTAGGGTACAAATTTAGAGGAAGAAATATCTTCCCAAAAGATTTGTATCCACTTTATTGATAATTAACTTAACATCTAAGAGATCTAAAAAAGGAAGGTATTGAAAGCGGTGAGGAAAAATCTTTAATTTCCAAAACTTCCCCTAATCCTAACCCTAGCAAGATTCTTAATTAAATTAATTAGATCCAGTCTTTAGATTTTTATAAACCTACCAAAACTACAAAAAGAATCAACTCGTTAAAACACTTTAAAGAAATTTACCCGTCTCTGTGGATCGACCCGTACTCACCGGCTAGCTGCGAAGCGACGCCGTTTCTGATTGCGGTAAACTCAAATTTTCGAAATAATCATTGTACCGTGGCCCAATGGTTCCTTGTGCATTCCGTTTGCCCTAGTCTCTAGCATATAGAGACTCCTCTCGTATACACTGGCATCGTTCTGTACTAAGCTACAAACAACAGCGTTAACACCACATTATAACAATATAATACAACTTTAAAAGCTAGCATTTTATTCTGTCTATTCTATTTCTCCCTTATCTTTGGGACTTACCGAGCGATCTGTTCGCTGACGACATTCTCTTCTTTCTTCTTTGAACGTCGTCAGGTGATCTGGACACATCAGAGATCGAGCCCAGTGCTGAAGACTTGGACCATTTCGTTGAAGACCCAGAGCTTTAGTTCATTGTACACTTTTATTTCAGTACCTTTCTTTTTCTGTTATGCCATTGTTTATGCATTGCTTTATTTCAGTTGTATTTACATTTACATGCATTGTACAGAAAGAATGTGAATAAATAAAGTTGTTGTTTTATTATATCTTGTCTCTTGTGCATTTACTTTTATATTGTTTAGATACGCTTAACGTATTTACTTCACAGTAAATACGTAGTGGCCTCGTCGCGTCCTCTGCCCGTATACTGGGAAGCGGGGCGTGACATTAACCGATAGACGGAGACTAAGTAGCGCTTTGAGTTTCATATATGAGTATCGATGAGAATATGAAAGTTTCATGTTATCATCGAGTATCATATATTAGTTTTAACTTGAACATTTAACATGAATAAGTTTTACGTTTACGTTTCGTTATTAAGGGTTCGAAATTTCAAGTTTAGGGTAAATTTTTCTTGCGTTTACGGTAAAGTTGTACGTTTACGTTATTATCGAGTATCCTACTGCAATGAACTAGTGCACCCTAAACCCTAACCCAAATTAATCTAATTAACCACAATTAACCATAATCGTTACCCTAACACAAATTATCCCTAATTAACCCAAACTTAACCCAATTTACCCAAATTAACCAAATTAACCCTAATCAACACCCTAACCTTTTTAAATTATCACTAATTAACCCAAATTAACCCTACCCTCTAATTAACCCTAGGCTCTAACCCTAAACCTGAACCAAACCCTAACCTTAACCCTAATTACCTTAATCCTAGCCCCAACCCCAACCGAACCCCAACCCCAACCCCAACCCTAACCCCAACTGAACTCTAACCATAACCCCAACCCCAACCCCAACCTCAACCGAACCCCAACCCCAACCGAACCCCAACCTAAACTGAACCCGATGCCTAACCCTAACCCTCAGGCCCCTACCCGAACCCTGCAGAACCAAGAACCCTAGCTCTAACATCATCAAAATTATAAGTAATTGGAGATTTACTAACCTGTAGCAGACGGTGGAGGAGACGACGGAGAAGACCGGTGGTCGACGACGCAATCGGCGACGAGTTGCGGGCGGTGGCGACGAGGAAGTTGACGAGGAAGTTTTGGGAACGATCGATCGGGACGCGGTGGCGACGAGGCAAAAAATCGAGGCGCGCGCGGGAACGATCGATCGAGACTCGGGAGAGAGTGAGAGAGAATTTTGGGAACGGCGAGGGCTTTTCTGTGCCTTTTTTTATTAAATTCCCATATATATGCCCCTAAGGATTTAATCGTAGGGCATTTGTTTGCGGCTCCGTAGGGCCAAATAACAAATTACGATTTAATATTTTTAAATTAAAACGTAGGGCACCGTAAAGACAACAATGGGGACCTACGGATTGGTCCGTAGGGGCAATAAAAAGTTGCCCCTACGGATTCCTGTAGCCGTAGAGGCAACCCCATATTGTAGTAGTGATGAAAAGTTGTGATAGAAGTGGGAGCAAAAATACTTCCTCTTTTTACTTAAGGCCCACATTTTGATAAGTAATTTTTATTTTCTTCTAAAAATTATAAATAGTTTCAACCAAACCTCAACAAATATTATTTGAATGTCAAAATCAATAAATTCTATATGCTCATCCTCTAGCTCTGGTATATAGAATTCCTATTTTGTAAATAATACACCCCGCTTTCAAAACTATTTCAGTAAGCCCGCTAATAAATTGAGATGGGTTATGTAACATCTAAGTTTAAGTCTAAAGAAGATAAAGGAAAGTGTTATTATAAAAATAATAGAAAATGTATTGTTAGGTTCTAACAATGCAATAGCCGGCATTATGTAACTTATTACATATTACCGACTGAATTTATTTACATGTCATCTCAAATGCTTATCTCACTATTTTTTTAGCTGCAATTTAAGTCATATTCGCAACAAATCTCATAATCAATGATCCAATGATAAAATCTTGGTTAATCGCCGAAAAAAGTTTAAATGATAGGCAAGAGCGTGCTTTTGCTTTGCAGCTGAGCTATCCAATCTCAAAGGGCAGTAAGCTAAACCTAGGATAGTATTTTGTAAATGATGAGAATGCAAGATATTGTGAAGGAATGATCACCAAAAGAGCAACATAACCTCATATAATCTAGAAAAATAGTTAAGAATAATTCCTGAGCTATGTGATCTAATGTAGAAACCTTAGGATAGTTGTCTTTGCTTTTTTCATTGAAAGAGCCGAGGAAGAAAGATCGAAGAAATGAACTGTCGTGAGATGTTATTGATTTAGACTCGGTTGGCCAATGATCTTCAGCACAAAGTATAGGGTTTTGAAGGGAAACAAAAGTTGGGGTTTTAGTTTAGGCTTTATGGCTGTTTGGCAAGGGAAACTAAGATATCTATCTTTATAGTATCGTTATTAGAAGAAAATGATGAAACTAAGATATCTATCTTGAGATCTTGGATTCTTGATGATTGTTAGACCGCTTTCTAAGAATTGATAGAATGTAGATTCCAGAATCAGTAATAGAGTTATAATTTTCTGTTATGTGGTAGGCCAGCAATTGGGTTTTCTAAAGCTGGTTATACGTCAAAGGAAGTCATTAGTACTGATTGTAGCTCCCATTTAATAGGTTGCTTGGATCCTGAAAACTTCAGAAACTTCAAATTAGTTGAAAAGACGCAGCTCAGCCATAATGTAACCAAGTTCCGATTTGCTCTCCCTAGACCCACTTCTGTCCTGGGTCTACCTATTGGACAGCATATTAGTTGCAGATTCCCCCTACTGCAATTTATATGTGCTTTTATATTTTGAGGTACCATTGTTATATGTGATTTTCAATTTATTTTATCATCATAGATATTGTATGGTTTGATAGGGGAAAGGACAGTCTCGATGAAGAGGTAGTCAAAGCTTATACCCTGACCACCTTGGACTCCGATGTTGGGCACTTTGAACTTGTGATAAAGGTATGCACATTCATCTCTAAATAAAGTATTTCATTATTTTATTGGTTAAGCATCTATCAATAACCCAACAGAGTTTGAAGAATAACTTTCACCTATTTTCATTCTAAATGAAAATATTGTCGACCTTTTAAAATGTAGATGTATCCGCAAGGAAGAATGTCTCATCATTTCCGTGAGATGAAAGTTGGTGACTACCTGTCCGTAAAGGGCCCTAAGGTTTACATTTGCTTTATCTTTTGTGAGTGCATCATGTTATGTATAATGTCTCTAAACATAACTTGGTTTGATTTTGGATTTGGTTCCTGCATCAATACTGTTCCTTTTCTTCCTAGAGATTATGATGTTGGTGTATTCCAAATGTGCTATTTGTGTTGAGCAGGAGTGTGGCGATATTGGGTTTTATATTTAAGATGTGTACTAGTCTACTATCTTTATGCAAATTTTCTTCGCAATCATTTTGTTGTTGATTTACTTGTAAAAGATCAAGGACTATATGACTGGTTTTAGTGGTTCTTGCTGTTAGTCTGTTAAACTGAACTAACAAGTAATTGCATGTAGAAATAGCCAGATCATGCTTGGAAGAAGCCCATCTCCGAATTTTCTTGGTCTTACTTGCGAAATATTGATAATTCCTGTTAGCTAAAGTTCAATTGCCACACAGCTGCCTAGGTGCAGAAGTCGTCAGATCAATAGATATTTTATTTAAGGTGTATGTAACTTGCTAGAATTGACATTTACATGCCAGAGCAGAATTGGAGCATATAACTGCAAATGCGTACACAAGGGTTCATTATCATGTATATGTTGCACCGCATTAGGTGGTGACATGCAGATGGGTAGATAACCATCTGCCATTTTTCCAACGATTGGTATCAACCATATTTTTATCCATATCATTAGTTGGCCATTAATCTGTGTATCTAAAGTGCCGCGGTTGTCTCAAAAACCGCTCAATTTTGCAACCGTTGGATGGAAGGACAAATTATTAGTTTAGTTCTTGTCAAACTATTCTTACTTCAGAGGTGTGAGGCGTTGAATGCGTTAAAAGCTTACTGCTGTTCTTGATTCCCGTTCACATGAACACTTTGTCTCCTCCTGTACCTAGTTTGTATTGGCGTTCCTGTTGAGCACTTTGGTATATAGTTATTGTTGAAGGTAAAAACCAAATGATGGAAAAAATTTAATGATAATCCCACATTGGAAACAACAGAAGAAATACATGGGTATAAAATATAAGATGGGTCAAAACTCAATAAAACTTGAGTCTTATTATTGGAAGCTCACTTATATCAAAAGTTCATGTGTACCTGATATCAGAGCCATGGCTCGATTGGAACTTTTTCTCTCGCCGTGATAACCATACCAAGAAAAGTGATGGTTGCACGTAACTCGTCTCTCGTACTTTCCACGTGGCAACCATACCAAGAAAAAGTAACTGGAACTTTTTCTCTCGCCGTGATAACCATACCAAGAAAAGTGATGGTTGCACGTAACTCGTCTCTCGTACTTTCCACGTGGCAACCATACCAAGAAAAAGTAACGGTTCCACATGATACGCTAACGCACACATTGGAAATAACAAAAGCAACGCATGTATAAGATATACAACAACAACCGAGCCTTTTATCCCAAGCATATGGATAGGCTATATGAACCAACATGAGAATCACGCCGGGTCCAGCACATGAATCCTCCGCCTCCACTCACTCCTATCGAACAACATACTTTCATTAAGGCCTTTGACAATCATATCGTTTCGTATCACCTCCATCCATATTTTCTTCGGTCTCCCTTTTGCCATTGCCCATATCGAGAGTATCTATCCGTCGAATCGGTGCTTCTATAGGTTTGCGTCGCACATGATCAAACCATCTTAGCCGGTTTTCTCGCATCTTCTCCTCCACGGGTGCTACACTAACTTATGTACGAATATCATCATTTCGTATCTTATCTTTTCTAGTGTTACCGTACATTCAACGAAGCACGCACATCTCTGCTGCGTGCATCTTCTGTGTATGATACTTCTTAGGAACCCAACATTCTATACTATATAATAAGGCAGGCCGAATAGCGCTCCGATAAAATTTCCCATTCAATTTTAACGGAAAGTTACGATCACACAAAATCCCTGTTGCACTCATCCATTTCAACTAACCAGTTTGGATCCTTTGATTAATATCACTATCGATCTCCCCACTCTTTTGGATGATGGAACCTAGATATCTAAACTGATCGCTCGGTGATATCTCTTGCCCTTCTAATATTATACCAATATGGCTTTGACTTCTCTGTTTACTAAATTTGCAATGCATATATGCTGTCTTGGACCTGCTCAATCTGAACCCCCGAGATTTCAATGTTTGCCTCCATAATTCCAATTTGGCATTAACCTCTGCTTTCGTCTCATTTACTAGAACAATACTATCAGCGAATAGCATACACCAAGGCATTTCATCTTGGATAGTTCTAGTATGCTTATCCATCATGATGGTAAACAGGAATGGACTTAATGCATATCCTTGATGTAAACCAATTGTAATCGGAAAATCACTCGTTAGGCCGCCGCAAGTTCTGACATTTGCCATTACTCCATCGTACATATCCTTGATTATATCAATATACTTGACGGGAACCCCCTTCTTCATCATTGTCCCTCATAATACCTTTCTAGGTATCTTGTCGTACGCTTTTTCTAAATCAATAAATATCATATGCAAATCTTTTCTCCTTTCCCGAAAACGCTCGACAAGTTGACGAAGCAAATGAATAGCCTCTGTCGTCGATCGTCCAGGCATGAACCCAAACTGGTTATCTGTTATCTTAATATCCTTTCTTAGCCTGTGTTCAATCACTCTCTCCTAAAGTTTCATGGTGCGACACATAAGTTTTATTCCACGGTAGTTTGAGCAACTTTGAATGTCACCATTGTTCTTGTAGATAGGTATAAGGATACTTTTCTTTCATTCATTTGGCATCTTTTTTATCTGCCAAATCTCTTATTAAACAGATCTGTCAGCCATTTAACGCCTATTTTTCCTAAGTATCTCCAAATCTCGATAGGAATCCCGTCAGGACCAACCGCATTTCTTAAACTCATTCTTTTCAAAACTTCTTTAACCTCAGGTAGTCTTATTTTACGCATGAAATCACGGTTTATATCTTGAGATTGAATGATGAGGCCATCCAAATTCTTAGTAAAGCCCTCATCGAACAATTTGTCAAAATAATCTTTCCATCTTTTCTTGATATCCTTATCTCGAACTAAAACCTTCCGATTTTCATTTTTGACACATTCCACCGCACATAAATTTCTAGTCTTCCTTTCTTGCATCCGAGCAATCAGGTATATATCATTTTCAGTCCCTTTAGTGTCTAATTTCTCGTACACCTCCTTGTAGACTTTAGATTTAGCTTCCTGAACAATTTTCTTAACTTCCTTTTTAGCCATTTTATACTTCTCAAATCTCTCCACATCTCTATTTTTCTTCAAATTTTTATAAGAATCCATTTTAATTTTAATAGCAGCCTTTACTTCTTCATTTCACAATGATGTTTCCTTAGATGGTGGAGCACCATCTCTCGACTCACCAAGTAGATCTCTAGCTACTTTCTTGATACAACTAGCCATTTTGTTCTATATTCTGTCTGAATCATTTTTCGACTGCCAATCCGTTTCTTGGACTACACGATCTATAAAAACCTTTTGGTTACATTCTTTCAATCGCCACAATTTAATTTTAGGCTCTACCTTACGTCTAATCTTCCCAGGTCCTCTTTTAAATCGAAAATCTAGAACTAAAAGTCTATGTTGAGTGGTTACACTCTCACCTGGCATTACCTTAAAGTCGATACAACAAGCTCTATCTATTTTTCTCGTCAGAAAAAAGTCTATTTGACTAGGACTTGATCCGCTCCTAAAAGTGATAAGGCGGGACTCTCTTTTCCTAAACCAAGTGTTTGCTAAGATGAAGTCATAAGATAAGGAAAAATCTAGAATCGAGTCACCTACTTCATTCCTTTGTCCAAAATCAAAACCATCATGGATAGTATCAAACCCACTACGATTAGTACCTACATGTCCATTGAGATCACCACCAATAAATAACTTCTCTCCATTAGGTATACTTTGCACCATCTCATCTAAATCCTCCCAGAATAGACGCTTACTAGCGTCATCAAGACATATCTGTGGTGCATAAGCACTAATAATATTAAGGATCTCTCCACTTAGAATAAACTTAACCAGTAAAATTCTATCACATTTTCTACTAATCTCAACTACATCCTCAAGCAACCGTCTATCTATGATTATGCATACCCCATTATGATTTTTATCTCTACCCGTATACCAAACCTTATAACCCCAAGGTTTTATGACTCTACTCTTTTCACCTACTCACTTAGTTTCTTGCAAACACATAATACCAACTCTCCTCCTAAACATCACCTCCACTAATTCTATTAGTCTACCCGTAAGGGAACATATGTTCCAGGAAGGTAGACGAATACTATGAAACCCTTACTTATTTTTCACTACACCCGGGGTCCGATGTAGCGCGCCGTTTCTGGATGACGACCTAGAATTATGTTTATCGTGCTAATTCTCTTCAGTGTCTTGGCTTCAGAATAGCAGATAGAGATCTGCGATCGTACCAAAGGCATATTGATGACGCCGTATTACTTGGAGTTATACGTGGGATGCTGGACAACCAGAAGCGGCAAACCGATCTAAATCAGTGGTAAGCTGATGCCTTTCAGGAGGGTCTGCGGACAGTCCAGCAGTCCGTAGGCGCAGTAGCGGTCAAGCCAGCACAGCGTGAGGGCACCGTGGAGGATTTCAGAAGGCTTGGTCCGTCCACATTCACAGGATTGGAGGAGCCGTTTCCAGCGGAACAGTGATTAGTTGACACGGAAAATCTGCTCTTCGCCGCGTAGATTCCAGATGACAAGAGAGTGGAAGTTATACGCATCCAACTGGTGGACTATGCCCGTGAGTGGTAGCTCGTGGAGGAGACCCGTCTGCCCAATCCGATCAGCTGGGCAACGTTTTCGTAGAGTTTCTTGGAGAAGTTCTTTCCGCAAACTGCTCGAGAAGAAATGGAAGAAAAGTTTATTAGCTTGAAGAAGAACGACGGATCTGTGGATGCATATGTGGCTGAGTAGACGTGGCTCAGTCGATTCGCAGGACCTTTGGTTGCCAACGATGCAGATATGGCACGAAGGTTTATGCACAGCTTGGACGTGGAAATCCATAGACACATTATATCTCTGGGATTGAACACTTTCTCACAGGTTCTCAGAGCAGGCAGGGAGCAGCAGAGCCTATCGGTGAAAGCGAAGAGTACGCAACAACAAGCCGTCGCAGTACGGAAGCCGGCGTTTACGCCAAACCGAGCTCCTATACACAGAGGCATCCCGGTGAACAGACGAGGCATTGTACTTATGAAGAAGCCTATCGTATCCGATCAGAAAAGAAGTGTGATAAGTGAGTTTTGCCATCTACCCGAACACCTACAGAAGGAATGTCGAAGGAGGCTTGGACTCTGTCTGATTTGCAGATCGGCTAACCATACCGTCAATGCTTGCCCGTCAAAGCTACGATTGAGGGACGATACTTAAAAGCCGCCGCAGAAGCAGATTAGTCAGGGGCCTAATCAAGCACAGACCTTTACTTTGACGGTCGAGGAGGCCAAGGCTTCAGATGAAATCGTTTCAGGTATCCTATTTGTTCATGATTTTCCCGCATTAGCATTATTCGATTCAGGTGCATCCCATTGTTTTATGCCGTCCAAGTTTATTACTGCACACTCGATTCCATGCACGGCTCTGTCTAGTTGTTGGGACACTGGGAATGGGAAAATTATATCGAGTAGGAGTGTAAGGATTGTTCGGTGGTTATTTGCGGACAAAAGCTATTCGCGGACTTCTTGGTGATTGATACTAGCAGCTATGATGTCATCTTGTGAATGGATTTCCTCGGCACTTTCCACACTAACATCGATTGCAAGGCAAAGAAAGCGATTTTCCAAATTCCCGGACATCCGGAATTTATATTTTCAGGAGGTAGCAGATCTGTCGGGCCAGTCGAATTTAGGGCTAGGCCGACAAGCACCGTTCATTCGTCGATGGAAACAGATAAGGAGGAAGTGCCAGTACTAGTTTGAGAGTTTATGGATGTGTTTGAAGACATCTCGGGTTTACCGCCAAAACGAGATGTGGAGTTCGCGATTGATCTTGTTCCTGGAGTAGCGCCAATCTCAAAGGCGTATTATCCGATGGCGCCGGTAGAGCTAGAAGAAGTCAAGAAACAGGTGGCCGAATTATTAGAGAAGGGTTGGATTCGCAACAGCAATTCACCATGGGAAGCTCCAGTTTTTCTAGTCAAGAAGAAAGATGGCACACGGAGAATGTGTATCGATTATCGAGAATTAAACCGGGTGACTATTAAGAATAAGTATCCAAGCCTTCGCATCGGCGAATTATTCGATCAACTCAGTGGCGCGAGAGTATTCTCGAAGCTGGATTTGCAATCCGGATATCATCAAGTTCAAGTAAAATCAAGAGATATTTGCAAGTCATCGTTTTGAACTCGGTATGGGCATTACGAGTACTTAGTGATGCCATTCGGAGTCACGAACGCACCGGCGATATTTATGGACTTGATGAACCGAATCTTTTCACCGTTTTTAGACCAGTTTATAGTAGTGTTTATTGATGACATTCTGGTCTATTCGAGAAGTCAAGAAGAGCATGCTGAACACTTGAAGATCGCACTGCACACGTTGAGGCAAGAAAGGTTATATGCGAAGATAAGCAAGCGCGAGTTTTGGCTCGAAGAAGTAAAGTTTTTGGGGCATATCGTATTCGGAGATGGAATTGTTGTAGATCCTGAAAAGATTGCAGCAGTGCATGATTGGCCAATTCCGAAGAACGTAGCGGAGATTAGAATTTTTCTTGGACTTGCTGGATATTATAGAAGATTCGTGGAGAATTTCGCTCGAATTGTTGAACCATTGACCAAGCTAACACGAAAGGAGGTACAGTTCGTATGGACGGATCGATGTGCGTTAGCTTTTGAAGCGTTGAAGCAAAAATTGACCACCGCTCCTATCTTGACAGTGCTAGACAGTTCCGGAGGGTTGGTTATTCACAGCGACGCATCTGGGAAAGGCTTGGGATGTATTCTAATGCAGCATGAAAAGGTTATAGCCTACGCGTCGAGACAGTTGAAGACCCATGAGAAGAATTACCCAACTCATGATTTGGAGCTTGTAGCAGTGATTTTCGCTTTGAAGATTTAGAGACACTACTTATGGGGCGAAAGGGTAGAAGTATTTACTGATCACAAGAGCTTAAAGTACGTGTTCACCCAGAAAGAGCTCAACATAAGGCAGCGCAGATGGTTAGAGCTGATGGCTGACTATGATCTCGATCTAAAGTACCATCTGGGAAAAGTTAATATAGTGCCGGATGAGCTAAGTCGGTTTCCGGCATTACGGATGTTGACTGCACAGAAGGAGCTTAGAGTTGATTTCCAGAGATTCGAGTTAGAGTCATGTTACCGCATTCTTCGAGACAGTTGTTGCAGCTGTAAGTACAGTCGTCCTTGATCGATAATATTAAGGTAGTGCAGCCGCACGATCCAAGGTTGCAGAACTTTCGAGAACAGGTAGAAGCGGGACTTCGAACGGACTTGTTGATTCATGAAGATGGTTTGTTACGATATGGGAGCCGTTTATGTGTGGTGAAAGGAGATATTCGTGACGAAATTATGAAGGAGGCGCATAGTTCCGCATATTCCGTACATCCAAGAGGCAGAAGATGTACTGAGATCTACGACAGTATTTCTGGTGGGAAGGCATGAAAAGGGAGATTGCTCGCTATGTAGCGAAGTGTTTGGTGTATCAGCAAGTCAAGGCTGAACATCAAAAGGTAGCTGGTTTATTGCAACCACTTCCGATTCCTCAGTGGAAGTGGGGATATATAACCATGGATTTCGTGACAGCATTACCGCGGAGTCCAAAGGGTAATAATGCAGTTTGGGTAATTGTTGATCGATTGAACAAGAAAGCTCATTTTATACCGTTTCTAGTTGGTCAGTCGACGGAAGCGTTAGCAGAGCGGTACATGTAGAAGATTGTGAGATTGCATGGAATACCTGTGAGTATCGTTTTCGATCGTGATACCTGATTTTTATCGTATTTTTGGAGGAGTTTACAGGAAAGTTTGGGGACTCGATTGAAGTTTAGCACCGCTTATCATCCTTAGATAGATGGCCAGTCAGAAAAAATGATCCAAACTCTTGAAGATATGTTGAGAGCATGCATGTTAGAGTTCAAGGGTTCATGGGAGGATCATCTGCACTTGGTGGAGTTTTCGTATAATAACAGCTTTCAGGAGACTATTCAGATGGCTCCATTCGAAGCACTATATGGTCGCAAGTGTCGCTCGCCCGTCTGTTGGGACGATATTGGAGAACGAAAATTATTGGGACCGGATCTTATCGTGCAAACCGTAGAGAAAGTTAATACGATCCGAAATCATATGAAGGCGGCACAAGATCGGCAGAAAAGTTGGGCCGATACAGCATGAAGACCTCTGGAGTTCACAGTTGGTGATATCGTGTTCCTGAAAATATCACCGACCAGAGGAGCGATACGATTTGGTAGTCGAGACAAGCTTAGTCCTCGATTCGTAGGGCCTTTCGGTATTATCGAGCGCGTGGGAGAAGTAGCTTATCGATTGGTTTTACTACCATCATTGGCGAGTGTTCACGACGTGTTTTATGTATCTTAACTCCGCAAGTATGTTCGAGATGAGACACACGTACTAGATCATTCGGAACTGACAGTAAGGGAGGACTGGACATACGAAGAACAACCTATGGAGATTGTAGATCGAAGAGAAAAGGTCCTCAAGAACAAGGTTATCCCTCTAGTACTGGTTTCATGGGGGAATCGTTCGCACGGAAAATCAACTTAGAAACGAGAAGACGAGATTCGACAGAAGTTTCCACACTTATTCTCTTAGATTCATGTTTTTTTGTCTTTTCTTGTTCCGGGAATTTCGAGGACGAAATTCTTTTGTAGTTGGGTATAATGTAACACCCTAGCTCATTTATACAATATTTATTTGGGTTTTTCTAATCTTGTGGCTATTTCTTGATTATTATTTGTTTTTGGGTGCGAATAGTGCATTTAGTATCCGTGTTTAGTATCCGACCCGACCGGCATGCTTGAAACCCGTCATGGTTCTAGATTACGTCTTATCCTTGCTACTACAGAGGATCTGTTCACACATATATGCTCTATATACCAGTATCATATATTTAGCATTTGCATACATTTTATATAATACAACTATAACCAAATATAATATTTTAATACCCAGCACGACCTGCATCATACCCCATGCCTTATGGTTGCATCCTGACATCGTGTTCATGTCCCGTTTAGTGAAACAGACTCGTTTGGATCGCTACGTGCATTTACGTGTATCCGTTCTTGGGGGTATGTATTTTCTCTAACCGGACATCGCATTATGGTTTTGGTTGATACGTATATTATTCGTATTTTAAAAATAGATTTTTAAATACAACCTAGATATTTTTCGGAATATTTTTGTATTAGCTATAAAACCCTAGATTATATATTATAATATATTTTAAAACCTAAAATCTAAAATCAGCATATTATATACGGATATATATATTTATATAACTAAAATATTTTTTAGAAATCCTCAGTCTCTCTCTCCCCTATATATATATTCTATATATTTTTAATTAAACCTAATAAAAAACATACAACTCTCTCTCTCTCTCTCTTCCTCTATTTCTTTCTTCCGTCCCCGCCTCCGCGACAGAAAACCAAACCCTACCCATGCCCTAACCTTCGCCTTCGTCGCCGACGACCTCCCTTACCATCTCCTCACCCTCGTCGCCCACACCTCCATCTCCTTCACTCTTCTTCACTCCCTCCTTCATTCCCGACGAAGATCTCTACCACCTTTGATAACCCACAAACCCCGATCCAAGAACCCGAGCAACCCAGAAAACCGTCACCCTCGCCTTCGCCGTCGATTAGACCTCCTCACCCTCGTCCTCGTAACCACCACCTCCACTTCCTCTCTCCAACCGCGACGACCCAAACCCTCGAGATCCCTGCACCCTCTAGCCCCTGACGCCTGCACCCTCACCACCGACCTCCTCAACCTTCTCACTACCGCCCTCGTCATCACCTCTGTCTCCTCACCTCCCTTCAACTCCCGGCACCGCCATCACCCACACCCGACAGCCCCGACAACCCATCACCTGAGAACCTTAATCCCGACGCCTCCTACAGAAATCCAGATCCCCCCATCGTCGGGACCTTCACCTTGTCGTCACCCCTCGCTTCCTCTAACCAAGAGCCAAGCCAGAGCACCAAAACCCCAGACCTCCACTCTTCTTCTTCTTCTTCTCTTTTCTTTTCTTGATTCTTGTTTTTCCGACCATCGCCGGAGTCGCGCACGTCGTCGACGATCCGGGCGATCCAGTCGTCGTCCTCATCTAGCGTGGTCATGTCCTTATGTAGCCTGGTTCAGTTCTGTACACACATGGTTCGCATCGCGACGTTTACCCAACGTCGAACGTAACGTACGGACCCCGTCGTGAGATCCAATCAGGCAAGTTTATCTTGCTACTATATTTATATCCTAATGAATAAAAATATTACATGTAGTTTAATTATGCATCCTATGTTATAGTTTTTCCGTTTTACGATACCCGTATGTCTCCATATGGACATTTGCAAATCTAATTACATGCCGGAACACCCTGATGTCATTTCACTATCATGACATGTTATCTAGCTTGCATCATAAGTATTCATGGACGTATAATAGGTTATTACAGATAGATACATATAATCCTGACATCAGCACTATTTACCGTGATCTCGATATCATTTACAGTTTTACATTTAGTGTCCACTTGATGCATACACACCACATGACACGCCCTGATACACTACTTGACTTGATACTTTGATCTTGTTACTAATGCTGACAATCCTGACTTGCTGTCCTGACAGACGTAACATGTTGTCTACATAGACAAAACCTGTACCTGCTTGATCATATGTTGGTATTAGTTCCATATTATCAATACCCGTGTTGTTTATATAGGAGATTGAAAATTCCGTAGTTAAGTGTGCTCGAGCCAAGGAAGTTCTGGGATGGATGACCTTCTGGGAAGTGGCCCCTGGTCGGGTTCGATTCGCCCCGAAGGACAAAACCGTGTGGTTTCGGCCAGAGCGGACAATACTCTCTATATTGGGGGTGGGACGTGACAACCCCCGAACTAATTCTAGGGAACACTTAGTATAGAAAGCGTATATACGTAATCCGGATACTTAGAGATAGATTAGTCTATGGTTCGTAGATTATAAATTAGCGTATAATTCATGTAAGTAGGCTATATGTATGTATATGATTATTGTAAGCGACTAAATGTCCGTACTGATATGGGTTGGATGAGTGTTGACATCGTATGATGGAGATTCTGTACTCGATATGATGATGATGATAGATTACGGGATTCGGTCGATATGTATTTGACTTGCAGAGTCTTGCTAAATCCCGATTGGGATTGTTTACCGTTGGAAGACGGACCGGGACGTCGGGACTGAATTCTGGAGGCAGATACTATTTGGGTTTATCTGTCCACCTCTCCGAAGATGCCAAGTTGATTTATGGCACCGTATATCGGAGATTTGGACGGATGCGGCCGTTGTTGCAGACTTTACCAGATTCCCCCTCGTTTGTGAGGGGTTTATGATTTTGGGGACGCTCTTCTCTACAGACGCAAGCCCCTGCAGTTAATTACGTTACCGCGTCGCGATAACCACTTTCTCCTGCTCCGGAAGCTCACTTCGTATCGTGTGTGTTTTTATTTGTTTTGGTTGCCCGTGGATTGTATACGGAGACTAATTTATGTCGTCGCCCGTAGGGCGCGGATCAGTCCAAATCCGTATATTTTAGATTTGGGTTTGGTTTATTTAAGGACCGTTAATCCGGTTTCAGATTAAAATCGACTTAAATATGTATGAGCATTTAGGGCTCAATTTGTTTTAGTTTAAAGACGTCACGATCCATTATCGCCATGTTTGAGGCGAGGTATTAGTTTAAGGACGTTTCGGTCCTTTGTCGCCGTATTGGGGGGGGGCAAATATTAGTTTAGGGATTTCGGTCCGTTATCGCCGTATTTGGGGGCGAGTATTAGTTTAAGGACATTTCGGTCCGTTATCGCCGCATTTGGGGGCGAGTACTAGTTTAAGAACATTTCGGTCCGTTATCACCGTATTTAGGGGCGAGTATTAGTTTAAGGACATTTCGGTCCGACATTCATCTTGAGTGTACGTGTATTTGTTACGTGGCGAAGTGAACGATGGCGACATGGAATGCGCCTAGTTTGGGGTGCGATCCGATTTGAGGTGTGCACGTCAATTTGGAAGTGCATCAATGTGGGATGAAAGGAGTTGTTGGTCGTCGGGACCTGCCACCTCTCTGAAGACGTTGAAGAATTACAACGACATATATCATAGGTGTGGAGAGATGTACCCTTAAACCAAATCCTATATTTGAGGGGGGAAAATGAGGGCTGTTGTAGACATAAGAAATGTTAGTCATGTTTGAGACTAAAATTATCTTAGGAGATATAAGATGAATGTCATTTGGGATATCATCAATGAGAGACCACTAGTCATTTTTGAGACTAAGGTCAGTTTGGAAAAATATGAGCAATATGGGCTCCGTTGTTTTAGAATCAAAGAGATTTAATCTCAGGAAACTTAATCAATTTGGGCTGAGATTGGGTTTCCATAATTACCCAACATTGTTAAGCACTAAGGAATACAGTGCTCATGTGCGTTTCACGTGGGCACTGGATTAGTGTTAAACACTAGAGTTTTGTGGCGCTTACGTGACACACGTGAAGCACCCAAATATGGGCACCGCCCATTGGGTTTTATCTCCCCTTCTTTTTTTACAGAAGTGCTAAGTACTTGACTAACGTTCTCGTGCAAAACACGTGACTGCCCTTTTTTTATTTATACCGGGGTGCTTTAACACTCACGTGGGAAACACGTGAGGCAGTTTTAGTTGCTCTCTTTGTTTGTTTGAAGCACTCACGTGAGAAACACATGAGGCTTTAAAATAGTGCTAAGCACTAACGATTCTGGTTTTGAAGATCTTGGATCATCATCACTGTTTTTTTATGGAAGAACTAAGTTCTTTATATATAGGATTAAACCCTAATTTTTGGAGGAATTAAATTCCTATATGTTCTCGTTCTTCTTCTCTCTCTTTTTTTATAACTTAATTCTTTTCCTCTAGATTTTGAATCTGCAGAGCAAAATCTCCTCGATGAGAATTAAATTCTCAACTTGTCGGGAGATTTGCTTCTGCAAATCTCAACTAGGGAGAGAACTGAGTTCTTAACTGAATGGTTAAACCCTTAAATAGGTAGAGGAGAGACCATATGATCTCTGTTTTTTTAACCTCTAGTTTCAATGAGAAAAGTCTTCTTCTTTGAGAATTAAATTCTCTTGTTATCTCAAGATCTCACTGTACTCTTTTTTGCAGAAGCTTGTGTCAAGTTCTCTCTTTCCTTTTTTTTTGTTTTTCCCTTCTATTTATAGGATAAGAGAAAAAATCAATTTGTTAAGAAAATCTTTGATTGAAAGATCGTGATCAATCCAAAATGATCTCTCGGATCACTTGGTGAATTTTATTCACCATTGGATTTTTAATCCAAAAGCTCTCTGTTTAATAGAGAAGTTTTCTTGTTTACTTAACAGGATTAGGAAATATCTTTTTCTAAGATAGAATTTTTATTCCATCAGATGATCGATGGGTGATTTTATAATCACCGTTGGATATTTGATCTAAGTGTCATCTGTTTAATAGAGAAGATCTTTCTAATTTGAGAAAGATCAAGGAAATATTTCCCACATAGAATTTAATTCTATTTTGCCAAAGAGTGCAGCAGAAGAACTCACGTGTTTAACACGTGACCCCGAACATGGGTTTCAGTATGTTTTATTTTCAGCACTCATATGCATATAAATTCTCACGTGTTTAACACGTGAGGCATGTTTGGCCTGCCATTTATTTGATTGCAGTGCCTATATGCTCTGCATATAGGCGCTCACGTGTTTAACACGTGTGGCTCTTTTAGCCCATTTGTTTTTAACTGCAGTGCCTACATGCTCTTGTATATAGGTGCTTACGTGTTTAACAAGTAAGACTCTTTTAGCCCATTTGTTTTTAACCGCAGCGCCTATATGCTTTTGCATATAGGTGCTCACGTGTTCAACACGTGAGGCTTTAATAGTGGGGAATTTTCCCCCTTTCCCCCTTTTTTTATGAGGGAACAAATGCCCCCCAGCGTTGCTCTCACGTGGCTTGCACGTGAGTACAACACTGTCCACCCTTACAATCGTTGGATTACCTAGGGGAACAGGGATATGAACCGCTCCCCATCACGTCTTATAAATGAGGCGTTTGGCTTATTAGATGATCATTGTTTCTTCATCTTCTTCCTTAACCTTTTCTTAAGAATTTAATTCTCCTCTCAAAGCTTAGCTCTGTGTCTACAGATATTTCAGAGTTAAACTCTGCAAAACTCTTTATCGGGTAAAGATCTTGAACGACGTTTACTTCTTAGGGAAACCCCTTTTTCCAAATTTTTCTCTGGATTTTAAATCCATCACCAGAGCTTTGCTCTAGCCCTAAACCGATCTCTTAGAGATCCAAAAACACCCCCATTTTTTTAAAAGAAGACTCTGAGGTCTTGAGGATTGTTAGTTTTCTATCTAGGGTTTACCCTACTCTTGATCTTTGAGGATCCTTGGAATTTAATTCCATTTACTTTGCCTCCCTACCATGGGGGTTTTCTGGGATTTAATCCCTTTATTAAATAAATTTAATTCCATATCACAGAGCTTAGCTCTGAAAGACTCAGGGACTTTTGGGAATTTTATTCCCTGATGTTCTTGAGTGTTTTTCCTTTTTTTAAGGGTTTTAATACCCTTTGACACAAATTTGAATCTGTTGTGCATTTTAACAGAACTCGTTTTTCGAGAATGTTAGGAGTTATTTAAACTCCACTGTTTATTTGATGAGAATCCTTTTGGATTCTCACAATGATTATCTTACCTCATCATTGGTGAGCCGCCGTTTGGATTTCGTGGGGCCTACTGGTTTTGTAGTTAGTGGACCCATAAACCAAATTCATATATATATATATATATACTTTTTTATTAATGGGTCCCCCCTTTTATTATTAGGTACGATGGTATCATTCCCCTATTTCCCTTACACACGTTCGGAGGCAGCTTTTCCACAGTCGCCGTCAGATGAAGAGGCTATGGCGATGATTAGGGAACATGATAAGGATAATAAAAGCCTTCTTTTATGGGGAGTCTGGTACGGTCACATTATCAGGGGCCATCGTAGTTTTACGTGCGAAGTGCCAGCAGAACCCATCCGCTCGATATCATTGATGGAGCTTCCACATACTGCTTATGCGGTGTAAGCGGTTAACTGGACCCCTGAGGGCCGGCTTGAGCCATTAATGATAAGAATATCCAATCAACCTATGATGGCTATCTACATTTTAGGGCACCGAATATGTCAGGGTGAAGCTCGACCCTGGGGACAGATCTATAAAGTAGGTGTTACCCCGCGTCATCCAGTGGGTTATCTTCCCTGAGCCCGGTACATTCTTTTGTCCCAACGCTCACGGCTGCAGAAAGTTGGGCTATACGAAGCGGTGTATGCGTCACTGTTTTACTATCATGCTCCCCACGTCTGGTGGGTCAAGGCTTTTTTAAACCAATAGAACCTTCCGACAAATACTTTTCTACTGGGGGACAGCGAAGCCTCTATTTTGCTGGAAGAGTTCCACGAAATTTCAGGGTTGCCAATCAGGGGAGAACACTATGAAGAATTATTACCCCCCGACAAGTATGTATTCGCTACAGTGCCAGCGGTGCTTGAAGGCTTAACGACCGAAAATGCTGTTCGGCACAAGCACCCGAGTCTGATCAAAGTCTTGGCTATTTTCGAGAAACTATTTGTGGCGTCGGAAGGGCAAGGTGTCACTTTTGACGATTTCATTGCTTGCTTTCTCCGCGAGGATGACTTATCCAAGAAAGCTACGAATTTCGCAAAGGTTGAGGACCCCTTCGGTTTTAGCTTGAAAAAATTGCCGGCCAAAGAAGAAGACCTGTCGCAGTTTTACATTCTAATTTTATCGGCCGTGGCCTTTGATGCGATTGCTGCCCCCGGAATGGATGAAGAAACTTTCTTTATCGGCTTCATCGGTTTTTGGCTTAGCTGGTTTGCCTTGCCGATGCATCGCCGTTTTATGAGAGCGTCCGTCTTCTATCCCTCCCATCGCATCGCCGAAGGAGCGCGATTGGTTGTTGGTATTGCAGGACTATCATACCTATATCACGGTCTAAGTATTGTCGCCAACACTTCAAGCCCGGGTGCGGACACCGTGAATTTCTCCCTCCACTAATTCATGTCATGGATCGAGATGCATGTGTTAGGCGCATTTGCTGCACACCAGCGCCCTGCTTTCTATGAAGCATATACCTTCCCGCGGGTGATGAGGCTGGTCGATACTTCCGCTCCTGATTTGACTCAGTTGGGGGCTCTACGGGTGCTGCTTAATCCATATTCGAATGAAGGCGGGATGGTTTTCAGTGATCGAGCCCTTTCTGCTCCAGCGGGGCCCATTCAACAATTGTTCGATTTGTCAAAGAGTGGAGCTCCGGCTTTAAAGCCTAAAGAGATCATGCATCTATATTCAATTCGGCCGGGGCACCTAGTGTTCCGTCTAAATGATACTGCTCTCTTCATGCGGTACAATCCACATCGTTTCGCCCAGCAGTTAGGTTACAACCAGGGCGTCCCCCTCGAAGCCTTTCTACTTGAGCCCACTCTCTCATTGGAGGTCACTCGCGATGTTATCCACCACTTCATGCGATTGGGTACCTGTTCCGTTTTCATGATTCTCGAGCCTGACTATCTTCCGAGGCCCGTGGGACCCTTCAAGGGCTGGTATCGCCACCGGGTTGGTCCCATCTGTTAGGAATATGTATGCCCTAGAGGCCATTATTGTACATGTGATGTATATTATAGTAGACGCTTGGACATATATATAGAGTACTTTCTTGCTCGATATGATAGTATGCTATCTGGTTACTCTTTATCTTAACATGTTGACTGGTATTCTTTACTGTCTTGCTCTCATATGTTGATAAAACCCTTAGGATATGTAATTGACTACCAGGATTATGAAGAGATCATACTAGTGGGGCCAGGGTGGTCCAAAAGTACATCCTTTAATCAGTTCCTAGTTGAGGAAATATCGAGACTAAGGCATCGATGTTTCAGAGTAGACTAGTATGTACGTTTTTTGTCCCTTAGAGGGCGATGGTTGATCCCACAACTATTGGTGTGTGACATTAAATATTGTACATAGGTGCTCATTGGAGAATGGGTACACCGAACAGGACTCGCCGAGGACTCCTAGTTGGTAGTATACCTATCGTCAGATGGCAATCCTCTGGTGACACTGGTACAGGTTAGTCTGTAGACCCGAGATCGTCATAGAGTCTTGTGTGGCTCTCACTGTGCTTTGATTTCCTCCCTACCACGGCTCAAAGGATTCGTGCAAACAGGTGGATTTTGGGTACAGTCCCGAATCACATGGAGGTAATGAGCGATAGGAGGGGTTTCGTCTCTCCCGATATTGGGAGTTGATGTTGCGCTATGCTCGATTTGGCTATAATTGAAAATCCCTGGCCAGGGTTGCTAAGATTTACTGATAAGAGTTATCAGTAGTTTTTCAAACCGCTATAGGCCAGACATCGGCATGACTTATCACGTTACCGGGGTCTGACGTTTACCACCCCTAAACATGATAGGCGACATATCAGACGAAGAGACCGGACTGTACGGTAGTGTTACTGATAGGCTTCATGGAGAGTATGGACGAGCTTGCTTGTTGATCTTCATATCGCTCAATAACCAGGTAGTCGTTACGTCCAGCTAGTACCGCTGACGGCTTGTAGTTGATTGATGTGATCATCACCTACTACTGGCGTATTGACGAGTCTTTATAGTCCCACACAGAAGTTTCCTGGTTCAAGCGAAACGAAGTAGGGCATGTTAGTTATATGTATGCCCTAGAGGTCATTACTGTACATACGATGTGTATTGTAGTGGATGCTTGGACATATATAGGGATGACTTTCTTGCTCGACATGATAGTATGCTATCTGGTTGCTCTTTATCTTAACATGTATACTTATTGTCTCTGTATTACATGTTGATAAAGCTCTTAGGATGAGTACTTGACTACCAGGAGTATGATGTAGATCATACTAGTGGGGACAGAGTAGTCGGTAAGTACATCCTTCAAATGTTTTTAGTCGTGGGTGTATCGAAACAGGGCATCGATATATCAGAGTAGAGTAGCGTATAGCTTCTCGACCCATGCAGATGGGCGATGGATGATCCCATATCCATTGGTGTTTGACATCAGAGATAGTATACGGGTGCTCAGTAGAGACTGGGTACACTGGACGGACTCACCGAGAACTCCCAGATGGTATTATACCTCACGTCAGATGGCAGTTCTCTGGTGACACTAGTACATGTTAGTCTGTAGACCCGAGATCGTCATAAAGTCTTGTGTGATTCCCACTGTGCTTTGATTTCCACCTTACCACGTTCAAGAGAACGTGCAAAACGGTGGCTTTTGGGTACAATCCCGAATCATATGGAGGCAATGAGCGATAGGAGGGGTTTCGTCTCTCCCGGTATTGGGGGTTGATGTTGCGCTGTGCTCGATTGGCTATAACAGGAAGTCCCTGGCCAGGGCTGCTTCAGAGATATACTGGTAAGTGTTATCAGTAGTTTCTCGACCCGTTATGAACCTCACATGGGCACGACTTATCGAGTTACTTGGGTCTGACGTTTACCACCTCTAGATGAGATATGCGACATATCAGACGAAGAGACCGGACTGTACGGTAGTGTTACTGATTGAATTCGCAGGAGTGTAAGCAGGCTTGTTTGTTGATCTTCTGATCTCTCAATACCCGGGTGGCTGTTACGTTTAGCAGACCGCTTGCGGCTTGTGGGTGTTTGATATGATCATCGCCTACTGCCGGCGTATTGACGAGTCTTTAGAGTCCTATACAGAGGTTTCCTGGCTCAAGCAAAACGGAGTAGGAGCACATATGTGATATGTGCGGAACCGAGTTTAATACGATATGTGATACCGTATTCTATTATCGCGATATGTGATATCGGTCGGTTATGTATATGATATAGCCGGGTTATCGGATCAAGTGTTGATTCGATAAGTTGATTTGTTTGATATTAGTCGGTTATATGAAATATAGCCGGATTATTAAATCAAGAGTTGATTTAATAATTTAATATATAATTATATATTTAATATATTACATGACATTAACTAGTATTAGCTCACTTAAGATTTCTTTTCTCACTTAGTTTGTGCACATTGTATATATGTGATATATGCAAGTGTACAATATTTTGTGTCTTGTTTGATGATACATGCAACTTAGGTGTGTGTATGACTTACACCATACTTGGTTTAATTGCTAGGGTTTTATTTATTTTGGTAATTACAAAATGGTGGCATTTTGTCATGGATGAAGCTTGTAAAAGCTTGTAGTTTGCATTGACCAAGTCCACTATTTTATTTTGCCTAAGATATTTATTAACCCAACCAATTAAACCTATCCATGGTTAACTCTCTACAAAGGTTAGTATATGATACTAACTCACCTAGGGTTGCCATTATCTTTTGGATAATGATCAAGAGATATTTCTTCTTCTTCTTCTTCCTCTCAAGCTTTCTAGCTTCAATGGAAAATGGAGAAAATATGTGAGAAAATCATTTCTAATGTAAGCAAAATTCCTTCTTCATCCTCCTCTACTGCTTGCCATTTAGTATAGGGTGTTTGCTTCACTAATTCTACAATTAGTGAAGAGATAGCTTGGGTTAGTGTCTCCTCGACGTAGATCATCTTCGGCCCCGAAGACTTCGATGCAGGCATGTTTATTTCTTCATGGGAGCCTCTCTAAAGTCCGGGAGTTCATGATCGCAGCGAAGAGACTACTACACGGAGCTAATGAAGTGAAGGACCGATCTACAAAGGTTGTATTCCTTGTTCACTTTACTTGCAAAGTTGTTTGCATTCATTTCGTGGGATTTCTAGTAAACGATTCTATGTTAGGGTTAGCTAGAACGGCTAAAATTTTAATATGGTATGGAAGATGTCTCCCGGAACCTTGTTGCCGTGCTAGGCAACCCTTTCTGTGGTATCAGAGCCATGTTAGAAAATTAGACGGATTTTGTTAAGAATACGAAACCGAAACTACTCCGAAACATGCATCACGAAACCCTAGTTTCTGTCGATTTCGAAAGTTCTTCAAAATTTTTTTTAAACAGCTGCAGAATGATGTATGAGATACATAATGAACACTGTACAAAATTCACCCCTTCCCTCGGACTTTGGTCGGCCACAGGGGCAGAAAATCCGCCCTGCTCGGATTTTTTGGGGAGTTAGGGGTTGGGTTTTGGATGGTGTTCCAGTCTCTGGGGTTTGGTGTTTCAGGTATTGTTTGTTTTTTCTAATTTTGCATGTGATGTAATCTTACACTATAAGCAATTCAGAGTGTTTCGTATTCGTAGTTTTAACATTGTTTCGGGTTTTCATATGTTGTCTAGGCGAAGTTAAAAAGTTCGATCGAATGTTAAAAACCTATTTTTCCAAATTTAACGTATTCGGAAAAACATACAAGTAATTCTATAAACCCTCTAGAAGAATGAAACCCCAACTCGACTTTTTGGATCACGGAACCGCGGTCATACCCTAGGGTTTGCTGCAGTTCCGTGGCGACATGAGTGAGGCTTGGGTCTGCCCTTTTACGGCTGGTGCATAGGTACTGTGGTATGTTCTGGGTATTATTAAACTGTGCTCAAGTGTTGAGCTCTCGGGGAATTGTGGGACATTGATGATTCGATCGAAAAGTTTAACGTCGTCCGGGTATCATGTGATGGGATACAATACTTGGAATCCACAAATGTAGTTATGAGATAACTAGTTTGAATGTTATAAATCTAGCAATTTAGTCTCATTTGATTGGTTGCCACGGGATTTTGAAGTTGATCAAAAGTCCGTCGCAATCACGTCAATTCGTAAATCTACAATAGCGATAACGTTATTAGATAGCCATGCCCCATAGCCCCGACCAAGTGACTGTAGGAGAACCTCGTCGCCAAAAGCATCCGTTCGGGTGCTCGCGGCAGCGGTGTTCCTCCTTAGTGCACTTCGTCGACAGCATCGGGGGGTGCGGCCGTCTGCTAAAGTTTCCGACGAGCACTTGATCAGGTTATCGGGAATCTTGTTGAATTACCCGACAGGTTATTGGAAAGTGTTTTCAATATCGAGACTAAAATGCGGGGTTTATAATCGTTAGGCATACGATGTCTAAGAAATTCATTTTGTTAGGCATGAAATCCAAAGTATGTGATACATTGGGTTTATGATGTCTAAGGTGGTTGAGAATTCCAACCGTTGCAGTTTTTCACTTTCTTTTCTGCGACCGTAAGTGTAATATGTAGTGTATCGCTGGTTTCGGTGTTATATGTCAACAACAACTGGGATACGTATATTTACTTATGTTGATGACATGCGATGTTATGTGTTGCTGGGATATGTTATATTGGATCGTCGTGTTTTGAATAGCCGAGAGTTTTTATGTGAGATGAGAGTTTCATTTTCATTCATGTAAAAGCTTGTATGTAATATTCTTTTATTGGGGCACTTCCAAGTTGAGGATGATTTCACCATTGTATATTATTTACTTTTCCGCATTAGGATAGACCCAAGACGGGGAGCACAAGTAACCGGGTTTTAGGGTCCAGTGGGAGACCATCTCGAGAAGTCGAGACCGGGTCTCCTAACTCTAGAATTGGTAGGATTGCTTGCCGCTCTCGCAGGGGTCTAGGGATGTGGGTTTGGCTATTCATCACGACTGTGGAATCCGTGTTTTATACAGGCTTAATTTAAAACACGGAAATCCTAGTATATCCAATATTTCATATGTTATCTTCTGCTGCTCTGTGATGTGATCACTGTGAAATATTCTGAGACGAATGCCTATATTATATATATATATATATATATGATATATATTATATATTATTGCTTTCGTTACATATGTGATGCTTGGGAAGCATAATGAATTGGACTTCATTAATGGGATTAATGAAATAAAAGAAACCTAAAAGATATTGTAGAAACTTGTTTTAAAAACTGGTAGCTTTAGTTCTTGCTTTGCATAGCGATATTCCTTATAGAATATCTAGCACCTTATTCGATAAGGAAAGAGCCGAGATCCCTTCACCGGGAGTGACCTCTTTAGCGAAACTAGCAGATGCTACACACTCAGTTTGTCTTTTGATTGCTTCTATAGTTTTTGCTTTGTATAGTGGTATTTATGAAATATCCTGCACCTTATTCGATAAGGAAAGAGCCGAGATCTCTTCACCGGGAGTGACCTCTTTAGCAAAACTAGTAAAAGCCTCAAAAACACTCCTTTACAAAATCACTCGATTCTACAACGAGATCAAGTTCATTACGCAAAGGGTTTTCTTAAAAACCTGTCGTAGCCCTCCGTCATTAAAGATAAGTGCTACTTAGTTCGTGATACGTTTGTTGACCTCCGTCAAGGTGTAATATGCGGTAGCTAACTAGTGCTTATCTGCTAAAGTATGAGATGCGATTGAATTAGGGTAGTCATGCGGCCTTGTTGACCTCTGTCAAGGATCGTGCGGGTGAGTTTAATTCAATCATAAAATGTACGGGTAGAACTTGACTAGCAGCCTATGCTTTGTTGACCTCCGTCAAGGTCATAGGATGCTATGGGCAAAATATTATCAGGAATTTTAAGTGTTGAAATTTGCAATGAGATTGCATACCTTCTATGATATAGTTGGATCCCGATACCCACTGCGAGTAAGAGTTACTCCTGGGAGAGTTTAACACATTACAATTAGCCGATCAAGTAGGTGTCTAGAAAGGTGTTAACGGGGTTACGCTCCTGAGAAAACGAGGTTTATTTTAATTAGGTCCGTGCGAAAGCACGGGGAACCTCCCTCAAAGTACCGGCACTGGCATGGCTGAAAGATTGGCGAACTTGTAGGGTGTAATTAATCCCGGTTAGTCTTTCCTTTTAGGATTTGAAGGAAGATTTGACTAAAATAATGGGAGCCATCCTGATTAGATAAAATTAATAACCAATCTAATCTTGCAAGAGTATACGCAGGGTGTTTTCTTCTCTCTCTCCATGTAGCGACCATGTCATGCCTTAATCAAGATAATAGTATGGATGTATTGACCGAGCCCGCTTGTTATACTGAGCTGGAGAACGTTGGTCCCGCTCCAAATTATAATTGTTATAAGACCGAGCAGGAAATAGGGGAATACCAGGATTCCCGTGTCGCCCAAACGAAAAAGGTGCATACTGATGCATCTTCTTCGGGTGTGTTCATTACCGAGAACTGTTTCTCAGTATACTCTACGTCCTGTGTATGAGATACCGGATCAGGATCCCACATATATAATCTGTTACATGGGCTGCAGATATGTAGAGAACAGAGAACGGGTGATAAGTTTCAAGAGTTGGAAACGATACAAGTGTTGCAGCCAAGGTGTTGGCAGTTATCACCCTGTATTACCAAATATATTGATTCTGAACAAATATTATTAGATACCGAACCTGATATACAATATCATATCAGTCTCTTTATTAAGTAAAGAAGGATATAATTTTGTATTGTTGGATAATGTTTTGAACATTTCCTATATCAAGTGTTGATCGATTCAGGCACGTTATCTAAAAGCATATACGTTCTAAATCAAACTACAGTTCTTAACGTATAGAACGCACACAAGAGGAAGAGTTCAGAGATGAACGAATCCTTGTTAAGGCATTGTAGACTAGGTCATTTCAATGCGACACAACTAGCTAAGTTACATTAAGATGCATATTTAAATCAGTTTGAATTTATATCTTGTGAAACTTACCAGTCATGTCACAAAGATAAGATGACCATAGCTCCGTTTATTGGAAACAGAGAAAAAGTTAGTGAACTCTTGGGATTGTTATATGATGATGAATGTAAGTCCCCTGTCTACACATGCCAGGATTGGTTCTTTGTACTTTTCACTGATGATCTCTCAAGATTCGTACATGTGTTCCTGTTGAAACACAAGTCTGAAGTTTTTGAGAAATTCAAAGAATATAAGTTAGAAGTAGAGAACCAAAACAGGTATAAGTATTATGTCCTTTGATGTGATCAGGGATGAGAATACTTGAGTACGGAATTCCTGGACTATTCTAAAGGAGAATGAGATTCTCTCAGCATTACTCCTCCGTATACACCACAGCACGTCGGTGTATCGGGATGGAGCAATCACAGCCTATTAGTTATGGTTCGCTCTATGATGAGTACTACTGAGTTGCCTATTTCCTTTTAGGGAGTTATGCGCGTGAGAAGCTGCATACCTATTGAATAGGGTTCCAACCAAATCAGGCGCCTACCACTCCGTATGTGATATAGTAGGAGAAGAGCTCATCTATTAAGAAAGTTAAGATTTGTGGTTGTCCGGACTATGTCTAAAAGCAAAATCCGGACAAACTCGAGGCAAGGTCAGTTCTGTGGAAGTTTGTTGGATATCCCAAGCATTCGCAAGGGAATATCTTCTACCACACTGAGGAGCAAAAGGAGTTTTGTTTCTCAGCATGCCACCTTTTTAGAAAAGGAATTTCTTGTGAAGAAATTAGTGGTCATGAGGTAGAACTAGAAGGAGTTCCGGCTATACAAACTACAGTTGACGATTTGGTAGAACCGGAGGATTCAATAGTTCCCAACGAAGCTCAGCCTCTCCGCCGATCTAGTAGGGTTTCTCACCCACTTGAGAGATACTTCGATTTTCTCTAAGACAGTGGGAGCGAGGATTGCATCATGAGATGATGACCCAACTAGTTTCGAGCAGGCCATCAAGAGTGGAGACTCTGTAAGAATGGCTGGATGCTAAGCGATCTCAGATGGAATCTATGTACACCAACAAAGTATGGACTTTGGTTGCTTTATCTGAAGGGTTAAATCCCCATCAGGAGCAAGTATATCTTGAGAAGATTACTTAGTGTACATGGAAAAGTTGAGACTTTGAAAGCTAAGACTTGTTGCAAAAGGTTCTCGTCATCCATCGGTGTGGATAATGATGAAACCTTTTCTGGTGCCTATGCTTAAGTCCATCCGGATCCTACTTGCCATTGCTACATACCATGACTACGATATTTGGCGGTTGGGTGCCATGACTGCTTTTCTAAATAGTGATTTAGAAGAGAGCGTCTATAAATATACAGCCAGAGAGCTTCGTAGACAGTGGGAGCAGCAGAAACGTGTGCAAGTTGCTTTATGGGTTAAAGCAGGTATCGCGGAGTTGGAACATTTGTTTTGATGTGATAGTCAAAGCGTTTGACTTCATCAAAATAGTAGATGAACCTTGTATATACAAAAAGGTAGTAGGGAGTATGGTGGTGATCCTCGTATTGTACGTGGATGACATACTCTTGATAGGAAAGGAGTTTCCTATGCTACACTCGGTCAATCTCCTCTTATCATAAGGATTCTCCATATAGGATAAAGGTGATACCTCCTAAATCCTGGGTTTTGGATCTATGAGATAGATCTAAGTGGATGTTAGGATTCTCACTAGGTATAGTGGGATAGTATCAATCGATCCCGGGGAGAATCACTGGATAGCTTACAGGGTGATACGGTTGACTGAATATCGGTCACATGCATTGTCTTTACCCTCAGTGAAGGGACGATATGTTGGAAAAGTTATAAGTTAGATACCGTAGCAAACTAGACGATAAAGGCTAGATACGCTACCAAGGATACTACCAAAGAGATAGTCTGGATGTATATAAGTTCATGAGATGAACTTCGTTCCTACCATTCTGTGATAATGGAGTTGTGGTTTAGGCATAGGAACCCCCGTCCCATCAGTGATCCATACATATTCTTAGGAAGTATCACCTGATCATAGAGATGGATGATCTCCAGAGAGATCGAGGTTAGGAGAGTAGACACAGAGGAAAACAGGGCGGATCCACTCACAAAGGCCTTTTCCCAGAAGAGACTTTTATTTGATGGTTGTGTATGAGATACTACAAGTACTGCTGATTGTTGGGTATTGGATAGTACGACAGATGGCCCTAGCACAAGTGGGAGATTGTTAGTTATATGTATGCCCTAGAGGCCATTACTGAACATGAGATGTATATTGAAGTGGATGCTTGGACATATATAGGGATGACTTTCTTGCCCGACATGATAGTATACTATCTGGTTGCTCTTTATCTTAACATGTACACTTATTGTCTCTCTATTATATGTTGATAAAGCCCTTAGGATGAGTACTTGACTACCAGGATTAATCATACTAGTGGGGCAGAGTAGTTGGTAAGTACATCCTTCAAATGTTACTAGTTGTAGGTGTATCGAGACAGGGCATCGATATACCAGAGTAGACTAGTGTATAGCTTCTCGATCCATGTAGATAGGCGATGGATGATCCCATATCCATTGGTGTTTGACATCAGAGATAGTATACGGGTGTTCAGTGGAGACTGGGTACACTGGACAGACTCGCCGAGAACTCCCAGATGGTATTATACCTCACGTCAGATGGTAGTTCTCTGGTGACACTGGTATAGGTTAGTCTATAGACCCGAGATCGTCATAGAATCTTATGTGATTCCCACTGTGCTTTGATTTCTATCTTACCACGTTCAAGAGAATGTGCAAAACGGTGGCTTTTGGGTATAGTCCCGAATCACATGGAGGTAATGAGCGATAGGAGGGGTTTCGTCTCTCCCGGTATTAGGGGTTGATGTTGCGCTATGCTCGATTGGCTATAATAGGAAGTCCCTGGCCAGGGCTGCTTCAGAGATATACTGGTAAGTGTTATCAGTAGTTTCTCGATCCGTTATGAGCCTCACATCGGCACGACTTATCGAGTTACTTGGGTCTGACGTTTACCACCCCTAGATGAGATATGCGACATATCAGATGAAGAGACCGGACTGTAGGGTAGTGTTACTGATTGGATTCGCAGGAGTGTGAGCAGGCTTGCTTGTTGATCTTCTGATCGCTCAATACCCGGGTGGCCGTTACGTTTAGCAGACCATTTGCAGCTTGTGGCTGTTTGATATGATCATCGCCTACTGCCGGCGTATTGACGAGTCTTTAGAGTCCTACACAGAGGTTTTCTGGCTCAAGCGAAATGGAGTAGGAGCACATATGTGATATGTGGGGGACCGAGATTAATACGATATGTGATACCGTATTCTATTCTCGCGATATGTGATATCGGTCGGTTATATATATGATATAGCCAAGATCGGATCAATTGTTGATTCGATAAGTTGATTCGTTTGATATTAGTCGGTTATATGAAATATAGCTGGATTATTAAATCAAGAGTTGATTTAATAATTTAATGTGTAATTATATATTTGATATATTACATGACATTAACTAGTATTAGCTCACTTAAGAGTTCTTTTCTCACTTAGTCTATGCACATTGTATATATGTGATATATACAAGTGTACATTATTTTGTGTCATATTTGATGATACATGCAACTTGGGTGTGTGTATGACTTACACCATACTTGGTTTAATTGCTAGGGTTTTATTTATTTTGGTAATTACAAAATGGTGGCATTTTGTCATGGATGAAGCTTGTAGAAGCTTGTAGTTTGTATTGACCAAGTCCACTCTTTTGTTTTGCCTAAGATATTTATTAACCCAACCAATTAAACCTAGCCATGGTTAACTCTCTACAAAGGTTAGTATATGATATTAACTCACCTAGGGTCGCCATTATCTTTTGGATAATGATCAAGAGATATTTCTTCTTCTTCTTCCTCTCAAGCTTTCTAGCTTCAATGGAAAATGGAGAAAATATATGAGAAAATCATTTCTAATATGAGCAAAATTCCTACTTCATCATCCTCTACCACTTGCCATTTAGTATAGGGTGTTTGCTTCACTAATTCTACAATTAGTGAAGAGATAGCTTGGGTTAGTGTCTCCTCGACGTAGATCATCTTCGGCCTCGAAGACTTCGATGCAAGCATGTTTATTTCTTCATGGGAGCCTCTCTAGAGTCCGGGAGTTCATGATCGCAGCGAAGGGACTACTACATGGAGCTAATGAAGTGAAGGACCGGACTACAAAGGTTGTATTTCTTGTTCACTTTACTTGCAAAGTTGTTGGCATTTCATTTCGTCGGATGTCTAGTAAACGATTCTATGTTAGGGTTAGCTAGAATGGCTAAAATTTTAATATGGTATGGAAGATGCCTCCCGAAACCTTGCCGCCGTTCTAGGCAACCCCTTCAGGGCACATATGTGATATGTGCGTGGGCCTGATTAAATACGTGTATGTGATGCCGTATTGTAATCTGGCAGCTATCTGGTGTCGGTTAGGTTATATGTGATTTAACCAGTTTATCGAATCAAGTGTTGATTTGATAATGTGATAATTAGATAAATGATATTAGTCGGTCATATGTGATATAAATGGATTATTAAATCAAGTGTTGATTTAATAATTTGATATAAATTATATTTGATGTAATTATATATTAACTAATATCATTAGCTCACTAAATTGCTTTATATATATATATATATTAATGTATATTTGATATATATAAATATATATATTATTATTATATGAAGCATGACATGTGTTTCTATTTTGAGAAAATAGAAAAATGAGGTGTAAATTGTTGAGATATTTATGGAATGGGTAAGGCATGGGTTTTATTATTTGTATATTACTCTTGACTCACTATTCAAGCATGGTTGCAATTTATTATTGTATTTTATTCCATGCTTGAATAAGTAAGGAGATAGATATTCATTTTCTCTTTTCTATTCTTGGATACTCTCCTGAGTTCATGCCTTAACCATTTCTTGAGCTCTTGCTTCCTCTTGCTCTCTACAATTTTCTTCACCCCACCTTCAAGTTCAAACCCTCACATATGATGTGAATCATTGATCTTAAGAGAACCCTAGTGAGCAAATTAAACCCCTACTTCACAATCTCACATTAGATTAGCAATTTGATGTGGAGTGTTGCCTTCAATAATGAGATTAGTGAAGGGTTAGCTTGAGCTAGTGGACTTCGGATGGATCGTCTTTGGCGTGAAGATCACGAAGGAGGTTCTTTCATCTATTAGAGGAGCCTAGTGGAGTCGCGTGGACCACAATCCGGAGCTAGAGAAGAGAAGGACTCGATCTACAAGGGTATAACCTTCTTTCACCTTCTTATAGTTTTAAGATATCAAACTTAAAACCCTAATATTCTAGCAAAGATCTTGTATAGTCTAACTTAGCACCTAATA
Source organism: Agapanthus africanus (assembly GCA_030015575.1). NCBI lineage: Eukaryota > Viridiplantae > Streptophyta > Magnoliopsida > Asparagales > Amaryllidaceae > Agapanthus > Agapanthus africanus. The sequence goes on along the minus strand of JASDDO010000022.1, from coordinate 749,451,317 downwards.
AATATTAAAATTTGGCATGCTTGTGTTAGTTGTATATATGCCCTAGAGGCCATTGTTGTACATATGATGTATATTATAGTGGATGCTTGGATATATATAGAGAGGACTTTCTTGCTCGACATGATAGTATGCTATTTGGTTTCACTTTGTCATAACATGTTGACTCGTATTGGTTTACTGTCTTGCTCTCACATGTTGATAAAGCCCTTAGGATATACACTCGACTACTGGGACTATGATGCAGATCATACTAGTGAGGCCAGGGTAGTCCAAGAGTACATCCTATAACTGTTTCTAGTCGAGGGAGTATCGAGACAGGGCATCGATACTCCAAAGTAGACTAGCGTATACGCTTCTCGACCCATATGATGGGCGATGGATGATCCCATATCCATTGGTGTTTGACATCAGAGAAGGTATACTGGTGCTCAGTAGAGACTGGGTACACTGAACGGACTCGCCGAGAACTCCTAGATGGTATTATACCTATCGTCAGATAGCAGTTCTCAGGTGATACTGGTACAGGTTAGTTTGTAGACCCGAGATCGTCATAGAGTCTTGTGTGATTCCCACTGTGCTTTGATTTTCACCTTACCACGTTCACGAGAACGTGCAAAACGGTGGCTTTTGGGTACAGTCTCGAATCACATGGAGGCAATGAGCGATAGGAGGGGTTTCGTCTCTCCCGGTATTGGGGGTTGATATTGCGCTGTGTTCGATTGGCTATAACTGGAAGTCCCTTGCCAGGGATGATATAGAGTGCTACTGGTAAGTATTATCAGTAGTTTCTCGACCTGTTATGAGCCTCACATCGACACGAATTATCGGTTACTGGGGTCTGACGTTTACCACCCCTAGACTTGATATGCGACATATCAGACGAAGATACCGCACTGTACGGTAGTATTACTGATTGGATTCACAGGAGTATGTACAGGCTTGCTTGTTGATCTTCTGATCGCTCAATACCCGGGTGGCTGTTACGTTTAGCTGACCGCTTGCAGCTTGTGGGTGTTTGATAAGATCATCACCTACTGCCGGCGTATTGACGATTCTTTAGAGTCCTACACAGAGGTTTCCTAGCTCAGGCAAAACGGACTAGGAGCACATATGTGATATGTGCGGGACCGAGATTAATACGATATGAGATATCGTATTCTATTCTCGCAATATGTGATATCGACCGGGTATATGTAATATAGCCGGGTTATCGGATCAAGGGTTGATTCGATAAAATGATACATGTTATATTAGTCGGTTATATATAATATAGCTGGATTATCGGATCAAGTGTTGATTCGATAATTTAATGTATAATTATATATGTGATATATTATATTACATTAACTAATATAAGCTCACTTAAATAATTCTTTTTCTCACTTGGTAATACATTGATATATATGTGATATATGATAATTGTATTATTTTCTTTTGTTACATTATATATTATATATGTGATATATAATATTGTAACATGTAGGGTTACAAATGCAACTAGGGTTTTGAGATTAAACCATGCTAGGGTTTTGAGATTAAACCATGCTAGGGTTTGGATTAGGGTTAATGTTATGTTTTAGGTTTATACCAATTGAGGAGATAATTTCTTTTGTTGACTTTGTCAAACCTTCTTGATATTTACTTGATATTTATTAACCCAACCCTAACCCTAACCTATGGTTTAGTCTCTACAAGGGTTAAGCATGACATGTTTAACCCTAAGTTGCAATTCTAATCTCAACAATAATTTATTTTTCATCACTTATTCTTCTTCATCTTCTTCATCTTCTTCAAGCTCATAAAAGAGCTTGCTTGATTTTTGGTTTGTGACGAAACAAAGTGAGAAATAGAAAACAAAAGAGAGCAAAATTCCTACTTTATCATTCTCATCTATTCTAGCCCCTTATATTAGGGTGTTCACTTCACTAATACTTTTATTAGAGAAGTGTGAGTTTGGGTTAGTGTTTCTTCAAGGTAGATCATCTTAGAAAGTGAAGTCTTCAAGCAAGATGCCACATTCACCTCATGGAGCCTCTCTAGAGTCCGGGTTCTCGATGATTGCAGCGAAGGGACCTCATCTCGGAGCTTATGAAGCGAAGGGACGAACTACAAAGCTTGTAATCCCTAACTCTTAAAAGTAAAGATGTTTACTTGTTGGTTTTTATTTGATTCTCTAGTTAAGATCCTAGGTTTAGGGTTATCTATAATGGCAAAATTTGAAATTGGCATGTGAGATGCCACCCGAAACCTTGCTGCCGTTGTAGGTATCCCAACAGTGGTATCAGAGTCTAGCGAGGGAATTGAACGAATAAGTGTAGGATTACGAAATCGAAACAACTCCGAAACACCCGACGTAAAACCCTAGTTTCTGTAAAAAATTTCAGCGTGTCAAATTTTTTTCCAAACAGTTGCAGAATGATGTATGAGATACATTATGAACATCGTCCAAAATTCACCTCATGTCACCGGATTTTGGCCGGCCACCTTCATTGATTTTCCGGCGAGCTCGGTCTAATTGGAGGGTTTGGGTGTGTATTTTGGGTGGTGTTCTGTTCTCTGGGGTTTGGCAATTCAGTTGTTGTTTGTTTTTGCTAAATTTGCATATGATGTTATCTTTTTCCAGAAGCAAATTCGGAGTGTTTCGTATTCGTAATCTAGTTTCTGTTTCGGTTATTTTAGACAGTATTAAAAAGTTCGATCGGATATCAAGTACCGACTTTTTCCCTTGCTGAATTTTTTTCAAGAGATGGATCTTTTTCATAGTTAAAGAACATTTAAATAACGTGCAAGTGAAGCGGTGAACCCTCTAGAAGAACAAAACCTTAACTCGATTTGGTGACCGTCAAAACCGGCACTAAACCCTAGGGTTTGTGATAGTTTAGCGGTGCCACAAGTGAGGCATTGGTTGACCCTTCTACGGTTGGTTTACTACTACTGTGGCATGTGATGAATACTTCTAAACTACGCTCAAGTGTTGAGCATTTTGGGAATTTTTGGGTGTTTGTTGATTCGATCGGAATGTTTAATGTCGTCTAGCTTTTTCTGTAATGTGATACAATATATGGAATTCATATAGTTAGGCATGAAATCCGTAATATGTGATATTTTAGGTTTACGATGTCTAAGGTGATTGTGGATTCCAAATGTTGTAGTTTTTCACTTTACTTTCTGCGACCGTAAGTGTAATATGTGGTATATCGTCGTTTTCGTTGCTATATGTCAACGATAATTGTGATAGGCATATTTACTTATGTTGATGACATGTGATGTTATGTGTTGTTGTGATATGTTATATTGGATCATCGTGTTTTGAATAGCCGGGGGTTTTATGTGAGATGATGGTTTTTATTTTCATTCATGTAAAATTCATTGTATGTAATATTCTTTTATTGGGGCACTTCCGGGTTGAGGATGATGTCACCATTGTATATTATTTACTTTTCCGCATTAGTATAGACCCAAGAAGGGGAGCACAAGTAACCGGGTTCTAGGGTCCAGAGGGAGTCCATCTCAAGGAGTCGAGATCGGGTCTCCTAACCCTAGAATTGGTAAGGTTGCTTGTCGCTCTCGTAGGGGTCTAGTGATGTGGGTTTGGCTATTCATTGTGACCATGGAATCCGTGTTTTATAAAGGTTTAAAATAAAACACCGACCTCCTAGTATATCCAATATTTCATATGTTTCTTCTGCCGCTGATATACTGTGATGTGATCATTTTATATGCCTGAGACGAATGATTTATTATTGTATATATGATATATAATAAACGTTGCTTATGTTTTGCACCCGCGCCAGTCCCGTCCCGGTATGTCGTTAGTTAAGTAACCTAACGGTGCATAATGGGACATTGTGGCGAATGCGGATGGCATAAACGTATGTTGTATTTTCATTTTTTCTGTGATACTTAGGAAGCTTAAATGATGGAATTCATTAATGAGATTAATGAAAGAAAAGAAACCTAAAAGATATTGTAGAGTCAAATTTATAAAAAGGGTAGCTCTATTTTTGCTTTGCATAGCGGTATTCCTTGTAGAATATCCAGCACCTTATTCGATAAGGAAAGAGTTGAGATCCCTTCACCGGGAGTGACCTCTTTAGCGAAACTAGCAGATGCCACAAACTTACGGTTTAGTTTTTGATTGCTTCTATAGTTCTTTCTTTGTATAGCGGTATGTTTGAAATATCCTGCACCTTATTCGATAAGAAAAGAGCCGAGATCCCTTCACCGGGAGTGACCTCTTTAGCGAAACTAGAAAAAGCCTAAAAAACATTCTTTTTCAAAATCACTTGTTTCTACAACGATATCGAGTTTTTTACGCTCATGGTTTTCTGAAAAACCTGCGTAGCCCTCCATCATTTCAGATAGGTACTACTTAGTATTCGTGCTACGTTTGTTGGCCTGCGTTAAGGCCTAGTGTACGGTAGCTAACTAGTGCTTATCTGCAACATAAGATGAAATTGGATTAGGGTAGTCGTACGACTTTGTTGGCCTGTGTCAAGGGTCGTGCGGGTGGGTTTAATTCAATCAGGAAATGGCGGGTTGAACTTGACTAGCGGACTATGGTTTGTTGGCCTGCGTGAAGGTCATAGCACGCTAGGGGAAAAAGCATTATCGGGAGTTTCAAGAGTTGAAATTTGCAATGAGATTGCATACCTTCTATGAGATAGTTGGATCCTGATATCCACCGCAAGTAAGAGTTACTCTTAAGGGACTTTTACATAGGACGATTAGCCGATCAAGTAGGTGTCTAGAAAGGTGTTAACGGGGTTATGCCTCTGGAAAAACGAGGTTTATTTTAATTAGGTCCGTACGAAAGCACGGGGAACCTTTCTCAAAGTACCAACACTGACCTGGCTGAAAGATTGGCGAACTTGTAAGGTGCAATTAATCCTGGCTAGTATTACCTTTTAGTGTTTTAAGGAAGATTTGATAAAAACCAGTGGGAGCCATCTTAATTAGATAAGATAATAACCAATCTAATCTTGCAAGAGCATACACTAAAGTGTTTTCTTCTCTCTCTCTCTCTCTCCAGGTAGCGACCATGTCAGGCCTTAATCAAGATAATAATATGGATGTATTGACTGAACCCGCTTATTATACTGAGCAGGGGAACGCTGGTCCCGTTCTTTCTTATAATTGTTGTAAGACAGACCAGGGAATAGGAGAATATCCGGATTCTCACGCAGCCCAAACGAAGAATAAGCATGCTGATGCATCTTCTTCGGGTGTGTTAGTTATCGAGAACTGTTTCTCAGTTCACTCTACGTCCTGGGTATTAGATACCGGATCGGGATCCCACATATGTAATATGTTACATGGGCTACGGAAATGTAGGAAACTGGGAGAGGGTGATCATTCCATAAGAGTGGGGAATGGTGCAAATGTTGCAGCCAAAGCAGTTGGCGATATCACCTTGTGTTACCAAATGGTAATACATTGATTCTGAACGAATGCTATTACATTCCGACCCTGATATGCAATCTTATATCAGTTTCTTTATTGAGTAAAGAATGATATAATTTTGTAGTACAGGATAATGTTATGAACATCTTCCTGAATCAAAAGTTGATTGGATCAGGCTCGTTAAATAATGGCATATACGTTCTGAATCAAACTACAGTCCTTAATGTACAAAACACACACAAGAGGAAGAGTTCAGAAATGAACGAATCCTTCTTGTGGCATTGTAGATTTGGTCATATCAATACGACACAACTAGCTAAGTTGCATAAGAATGGATATTTGAATCCGTTCGAATTTTCATCTTATGACACTTGCCAGTCATGTCTTTTTTCCCCTCCGAAAGACGGCGGGACGACTGAGAGACGTCTTGCCTGAAGTTCGGGGCAGATGCTATTTGGTTTTATCCGTCCACCTCTCCGAAGATGCCAGGTTGATTTATGGCACCGTATATCGGAAGTTTAGACGGATGCGGCCGATGTAGCAGATTTCGTCAGATTCCCCCTCGCTTGAGGGGGTTTTTGATTGTGGGGATGCTCTTCCCTGCAGGCGCAAGTCCCTGCAGTTAATTACGCTACCGCATCGCGGTAACAACTTTCTCCTTCTCCAGAATTTCACTTCGTGTCGTGTGTGTTCGTTTTGTTTGTGGTTGCCCGTGGATTGTATACGGAGACTAAATTATTTCGTTGCCCGTAGGACGTGGATTAGTCCAAATCCGTATTTACTTAGATTTGGGTTTGGGGTTTTGGTTTAAGGATACGTTAACCGTATTTGAGGCTAAGATCAACTTAAACGGGATCGTTTAGATCCGACAAAAGAGCATTTGGGGGCTTTATTGTTCCAGTTTAGGGACATAGTGGTCCATTGCATGTGTGGCCGCCGGGACCCATCACCTCTCTGACGACGTTGAAGGATTACAACGACAGGTGTCAGAGGAGTTCAGAGATGTACCCTTGAACCAAAATCGATTGGGGGGATCTATAGTCCAATTTGGGACTAAAGTCTGTTTGAAAGTTTAAGGACACGTTAGCCATATTCGAGGCTAAGCTCAACTTAAACGGGATCGTTTAGATCCAACAAAAGAGCATTTGGAGGCTCTATTGTTCTAGTTTAGGGACATAGTGGTCCATTGCCAGTTTAGGGACATGGTGGTCTATTGCCAGTTTAGGGACATGGTGGTCCAACATTCCCATTTTGGGGACGGATGTTAGTTTAAGGACGTTTCGGTCCACGAGTTTAAGGATCCCGCAATCCGTGTCGATGTGTGGTTGTCGGGACCCATCACCTCTCTGACGTCGTTGAAGGATTACAACGATAGGTGTCAGAGGAGTTCAGAGATGTACCCTTGAACCGGATGTAAATTGATTTAAGAGAGCTGTCTTGCTCAGTCAATTTAATTTGAGGACTTACGGCCATGATTGGGCTAAGTTCTGTTGAGAACATTCAACGTTTTTATTTGCATTTGGCCTGTTAGGCCTTTGCATGGCATTTTCTTTTGGCCTGCTAGGCCTTTATGATTTGGGCTCTGTCCCTTTGTTTGGGCTCTACACCTCTTTAAAACAATGCATTGCATTTTATTTGGCTTGTCAGGCCTTTTTTTAATTGGGCTTGGCCCTTCTGTAAATAATGCAGTGCATTAATTATCTGTCAGTAGCTTGTCGGGTGCTTTGCACCAATTAATGAGCGCAAGCGCTTGTGGAGGTGACACGTGTCATACAAGTGCAGTGCGTTGTGCCAGTGCGCTGCGCTGTTGCGCTGTGACACGTGGCGCGCTCTGGTGAGTTGTGCCAACTTTAAAGAGCAATGCTCTAATTTTAAAAGTGCATAGCGCAAGTGGTTATGGTGCTGACACGTGGCGCTCTCTGGTGGCTTGCGCCAACCAAAGAGCGCAACAGTGCCAATTTTGCAAGTGTAGGGCACTGTTTTATATTTTGATCAATTTTAGATCAAAGAAAACAAGTTTCTCTTTTTTTCAAAGAACCAGTGGTTCATAAAATAGTGCAAGGCACTGTTATTATTTATTTTTTATTGAAAATCATTGATCTTGTTCTTAGATCAATGATCTATTCAGAAGAGATTCTTCTCTTTTATAAAGGTTTTTTTTACCTTTTTCTTTTTTGTTCTTGAGTTCTTCTAAAAAAATTTCAGAGTTCTCTCTGTTTTGAAGTTCTTGAAGTTCTTGATTTCTGTCCTCCCTTTTTTTATTCTGCCTCTGAATTGGGGTCTAGGGGTCTTTACATAGTGCCCATTAATTAGTTAAAGAGATCTCTCTCTGAGTGATTTGGGGAATTTTCCCCACCGTTGGATCTTTGATCCAAGGCCTTCTGTTATACAGAAGACAATCTTCTTGTTTTAACAAGAGCAGAAAGATCTTACTGGAATTTAATTCTGTTTGGCGCAAATGCCCCAGCGCTTGACGGGTGTCATGCAGCGCGCAGCGTAGCTCGACTGCGCTAGAGCAACTGCGCTGTCACGTGTCGCGCAGCGCAGAGCGCAGCGCGACTGCGCTGCTACGTGGCGCGCAGCGCAGAGCGCAAATCAGCTGAAGCGTTGCTTCTTTAATTTTTTAATTTTCATTTTAATTTTCAGAACAGGGTCTTGCTCTGATTTGGGGAAACAGAAGCGTTGCTTCGTTTCCCGCCTTGGAATTTGAACAGAGCTTTGCTCTGATTGGGGTAAACAAATGCCCCCCACCGTTGCGCTTACGTGGCCCCAAACGTGAGCGCAACGGTGGCAGAATTCCAACCGTTGCGGCAACTTTTGGAAGTTAAAAGGGCGTTTGATGCCTATAAATAGGACCTTTGGTCCTCAACAGATGATTATCATCTTTAAGATTTTTACTTTCAGAACTTCAGAGCTTTGCTCTTGCCTTCGAGAACTCCCTGAGTTAGATTTTCTTTTAAAAGAAACTTTTTAGGTAAAAATTAATCTTGAATTAAATTAATTTTAATTAATAGAGCCTTACTCTCATAGATCTTTTGATCTAAAGAAAACCCCTTTGGGGTTTCACCAGTAGAGCCTCGCTCTTAAGAATCTGTTTCAGGGTTTCTTAATCCATGAACAGAGCTTTGCTTTTTGGCAAAACATAGATCTTTTGATCTAAAAATGACGAACTCTCAAGAGTTTAATCATGTATAATGAAGATTAAAAATGGAGTTTTATCTTTAATGGATTATATCATCTTTTAATAGTAAGGGTCTCAGAGTTCTCGGGGAATTTCTTTAAATTCGCCTTATTATTGGATTTTGACAGGTGTCACTCCTGTCTGCAGAGCATCGCTCTCGAGGATTTTAACTCCCTGTATCTTTTTATTTGCTAATCTTTCCGTGATGTTTCCTTCAGGCATTATGGCGGTGCGTCTATACAGTCTGCATGAGTTCATCACCTACGAGGATATCCGCGCACAAGGCCATCATCAAAACCAAGAGTTTACAGATGCCCAGTGTGCGGAGGTTATGGGTCGTCTGAACGCACGCGTCGGTTGGCTGCTCCCTCGCCGTTCTGCTCTCTTGAAAGTCGTGCTGGGAGCAATTTGAAGAGCACTCCCGGGGTTCCACGAGGCCATGCCGCTCAATGCGCTGGATGACGCCGAAGACAAGGTGCATTCAGTGCACCTGTCGGGGCTGATCTCGAAGAAACGGCGGGATAGCCTCGTCGACATTCTTCATCAAGTTTTTCAGCAGACGACGATAATCGCTGCTTATCAAAGGATAGGGGGCCTTGCCGAAGATCTTGACACGCGTGAGCGTGAGAGGCTGTGCACGAGAATAATCAGAAAGGCTAGAAGAACTCTAGAGGGCCTTACTTTTGAATTCCTCAATCCGTGCCCTGGATCTGAGGTTATACCATTGTAATAATTTGAGCAATGTTTTGCTTATTTCTCTATGATTGTAAGAACCCTTTGTAATGGAAAATTTCTCCTTTCAGCTTGTCTTATTTCTCGTTCTGAGTCTTTTGCACATGCATGAATGAGTGTGTCTCGAGTGCTTGATCAAACGCCAATTATATGTTCTTTCTGTCGCTTTCTTCTTTCTTTTATTATCCGTATGTTACCTTAGTGAACATGGTTGACAGATAACAGAGTAAGCACCTTGGTTTCTTTAAGAGATAGCGATGGCTTAGGCCGCAGGTTCAGATCTGCTGCCTAAGACTTTTCAACTCTATGAGCCGTGAGGGTCTCATAGAGACTTTTCTCCCTACGGATCGAGAGGATCTCGTAGGTGGATTTTCTCCTTAGGAATCGTGAGGATTCCTAAGTGCGTTTTCTCTTATAAGTCGTAAGGATCCTATAAGAGCATTTTTCCCTCTTACGAGTCGAGAGGATCCGTAAGCGGTTGTTTCCCTCCTTGTCGAGATTCGACTTTGGAGAGTGAGACCCGTGGATAGTATGCAAGAGACCATTTTGGGCCAACTTGCAGGGTCCCAGTGCTTAAGAAACATGATTTTTTTTAATCCCTGCTGTCTAAGGCTTTTCCTCACGAGTCGAAACGAATCAAGCAGTTCTCGCAAAGACATCAATCTCTTCACGAGTCGAGACGAATCGAGCATTTCTCGCAAGAATATCCTAACGTCACAGTTTGACCGTCGGAAGAGCAAGCGTTAGGTATTTTGCCATGCCGCTTTTTACTTGAGGTTAGGCTCATTTTGGAGAGCCCCGATGAGTCATAACCACTCCGCGCTGGTGTGGGATGATCTCCGATAGTCTTTAAGGTTTTATGTGAATTGCCGTCAAGACCCTGAAGCTAGGAATTTGGCCTTTGCTTCGTTTGCTGGCATCGTGTCTGCTGTATCGAGACGAATGTAGCGGTTGTCTCTAGGTTGCTGGTGAACCGTCGAGGTTTGGAACTAGGGATTTTGCCGTGGCTCTGTTTGCTTGATTGTCGCGTCTGAACCCTGCTGGAGGGAGAACGCTGGGGTGACATTTCGTCCGCTGTATCGAGACGAACGTCGAGGTTGTCTCTAGGTTGCTGATGAACCGTCGAGGTTTGGAACTAGGGATTTTGCCGTGGCTCCGTTTGCTTGATTGTCGCGTCTGAACCCTGCTGGAGGGAGAACGCTGGGGTGACATCTCGTCTGCTGTATCGAGACGAACGTCGAGGTTGTCTCTAGGTTGCCGATGAACCGTCGAGATTTGGAACTAGGGATTTTTCCGTGGCTCTGTTTGTTTGATTGTCGTGTCTGAACCCTGCTGGAGGGAGAACGCTGGGGTGACATCTCGTCTGCTGTATTGAGACGAACGTCGAGGTTGTATCTAGGTTGCTGATGAACCGTCGAGATTTGGAACTAGGGATTTTGCCGTGGCTCCGTTTGTTTGATTGTCGCGTCTGAACCCTGCTGGAGGGAGAACGCTGGGGTGACATCTCGTCTGCTGTATCGAGACGAACGTCGAGGTTGTCTCTAGGTTGCTGATGAACCGTCGAGGTTCGGAACTAGGGATTTTGCCGTGGCTCCGTTTGTTTGATTGTCGCGTCTGAACCCTGCTGGAGGGAGAACGCTGGGGTGACATCTCGTCTGCTGTATCGAGACGAACGTCCAGGTTGTCTCTAGGTTGCTGATGAACCGTCGAGGTTTGGAACTAGGGATTTTGATGTGGCTCTGTTTGTTTGATTGTCGCGTCTGAACCCTGCTGGAGGGAGAACGCTGGGGTGACATCTCGTCTGTTGTATCGAGACGAACATCGGGGTGGTGACCATTTCGCGTTGGTGTGAGATGATCTCCAGTTGTCTTTCAGGCTTTATATGACTTGCCGTTAAGAGCTCGAAGCTAGGAATTTGGCCTTCGCTTCGTTTTGCTTCGACCACGAGGTCTTTCGTTGGCGTTGTATTTGCATCTTGATGGACTGCGAAGGAACGCCGTTGCTAACACCTCGTCTGCTGTATCGAGCCGATTGTTGAGATGAAGCTGGGATTTTGCCGTCGTTTAGTTTTGTTTTGACCGCGAGGTCTTTTGTTGGCGTTGTATCTGCATCTTGATGGACTGCGAAGGAACGCCTTTGTTAACATCTCGTCTGCTGTATCGAGACGATTGTTGAAATGAAGCTGGGATTTTGCCATCGCTTCGTTTTGTTTTGACCGCGAGGTCTTTCATTGGCGTTGTATTTGTATCTTGATGGACTGCGAAGGAACGCCGTTATTAACATTGCATCTGCTGTAACGAGACGAATGCTGAGGTGGAGCTAGGATTTTGCCGTCGCTCCGTTTGATGGTGTAACCTCTGTGTCATGCTGGAATGAGGAGGCCCACCATTGTTGGTCTCCAGGCTGTAAATGTGGCCATTGAGATTTGGAACTAGGGACTTTGCCATGGTTCCGTTTCGTTGCGACTCTGAGGTCGATTGTTGACGTCACGTCTGCATCTGGTTGGAGTGCGGAGAAACGCCGTTGGTGATCTCTAAGTTGTCGATATCGACGTCGAGACCCTGAAGCTAGGGATCTTCTTTTGCTTCGTTTGTTGACATTGTGTCTGCAATATTGCGACAAATGTCGAGGTTGTCTCTAGGTTGTCTATGAACCGTCGAGATTTGGCTTCGCTTTCTGGTGGAGCCTGTTGGGAAGGTATGGTTCTCTCTTTGTTTGTGCCCCTGGATTGTATACAGGGATCGATGTGATCTCACCTGTAGGGCAAAAGTTTCATTCATTTATTTTATTTTATTATTTTATTTCCGCGATGCTCTATTATTTCAGCTTTTATATCGCGGAGGTCGCGATTGCCCAATCATTTCGGCTATTTTTCGCGGTGCCCAATCATTTCGGCTGTTTTTTTTTTATTTTACTCGCTGCTTTTATTGCGAGCTGCCCAATCATTTCGGTTGTTTTTGTATGCATATATTTTTACTTGCTGATTTCGTTGCAAGTTGCCCCATCATTTCGGCTTTTTCGTATGCATGTGTGGCTTGCTGGCCTTTTGCTGTAAGCCTGGAATTGGACTCCAATTTCGGCATCAGCACCGCTACAACTGGGATATTTCCATGAGCGAATCATCATTTGCCTCTGTCGATGTCGAACAAAGGTGACTTAGCGAACAGGGTTAGGATCCCGTCGACTAAGGGTTTTAACTTTATGAGCCGTAAGAGTCTCACAAAGGTATTTCTCCTTACAAGTCGTGAGGATCTTGTAGGTGTGTTTTCTCCTTAGGAATCGTAAGGATTCCTAAGTGCATGTTCCCCTGCAAGTCGTAAGGATCTTGCAAAAAGGGTTTTCTCCTTATAAGTCGAGAGAACTTATAAGGGTTGTTCACCGTATGGACATATCCCCAGTCACGGGTGGGACTTGGTTAGGGAAATGTTTATTCGCGCCCGTGGATTGTATACAAGGGTCAGTATTGAGCCACTTGTAGGGCAAAATCGAAGGTTGTGGGGGTTGCTTAAGCACAGGTTTAGGTATCTGTAACTTAAGACTTTTAAATCTTATGAGCCGTGAGGGTCCCATAAGAGAGTTCTCCTTACGAGTCATGAGGATCTCGCAAGTGTATTTTCTCCTTAGGAATCGTGGGGATCCCTAAGTATGTTGCTCCCTTGTGAGTCGTAAGGATCTCACGCGGGTGGTTTTTCCTTACAAGGTCGAGAAGACCCTGTAAGTGTTTTTTAACGAGGTTGCGCCCCTTCGGGTTTTCACAAACACTCGCCGGTAGCCCTGCTGTTTTTATTCACGGAGCCCTTTCGGGTTTTTATCCGTGCCCATTTTGCTTATGGACATACCGTTTTCTTCTTTCTTCTTCTTCCTTCTTTTTATTCTTTTTTTTCTAACGAGGTCGCGCCCTTTCGGGTTTTCACGAACACTCGGCAGTAGCCCTGCTGTTTTTTACTCACGGAGCCCTTTCGGGTTTTCATCCGGGCCCATTTTGCTTATGGACATACCGTTTTTTTTTATATAATTTTTTTTATTCTCTTTTTTTTCTCGTCAGCCTGAGAATGCTGCGGTAGTAGTTTAAAGACGTTTCGGTCGTCATTAGTTTAAGGACGTAGTGGCCCGTCATTAGTTTAAGGACGTTTCGGTCCGCCGTCACCGTATTCGAGGCGAACATCTAGTTTATTGACTTTTCGGTCTATGGGGCTTTCTCTATTAATGAGCATGATGCCTCCGGCGTATCCATCTTTTTCAGAGCGTGCGGTTGTGGCGGGTTCACCCTCCAGTTTTTGGAGATGACGAACTTGCCCTGTTGGTATTGGTCTTCAACCCAGTTTTTGAAGACGTAACAGTTTTCGATCAGATGGCCCAATACTTGGTGGTAAGGGCAATAATTAAAACTGTTGACATCATCCAGTTGTAGTTGGTGTTTCGGCTCCGGTAGAGTGATAAGCTTGTTATGCACTGCCACTTCGAACAGCCTCCTTGTTACATCCTGAGGAAATGAGTAAGGACTTCTTAGCCTCTCCTCGAAGGATATGCGTGGACGCATATTGTTTTGACGAACAACCGGTCTAGGGCCACTCGACTTTTGTTGAGTGTTTGCGATGAAGGTCATTTTTCCCTTTCCTTTATCCTTTTTGCTCGATCCTTCGTTTGCGGGGCTGAGATTTTTTTCGAGTAGCGGACGATTGCATGGCTGAATGTTCTCGCAACTCCTCAATTCTTTCATTTTTGAAATGGATTCCTTGAGGAGAGGGTTGAGGGCAACTTCTTCATCAGAGTCGCTTCCAAAGGTGATAATTTGCGATCCCTTGGAATCGGCTTTATGACAGTCGGCGACGGCTCTTTTGCGCCCATCTATCGCATTTTTCCGATGTCTACGAGCTTCACAGTTTGTCCTATTGAAGTGTTGCTTTTGAGCGACATATCCTTGCTACCAATACTTAAAGGAGTCGCAGTCTTCGGTAGGATGTATGATCTTCTGATGATATAAGCAGAAGTTAGGATGCATCTCTACTCCGTCGAGAGTATTTCCTTCAGAAGGTGGTAGCTTCATTCCCACTGATAGGGCTTTGGCGAACCTTTTTCTCGTCTTGAATTTGTTTTTATCCGCAACGGATGACTTTTGATTCGACGGAAGTGCCTTGACTCTTTGGTCTAGTAGTCGGTGCTTGGCTCCTTCCAGTATGGCCATCTCACGCTCTTGATTGGTTTTAACTTTCAGACGAATCTCATTCAGGAAGGCATCGATCAACTCGTTTGACGGCTGCAGAATTTCTGGTTCAGGGTTCGCCCTCGATTTCTCGGTGCAAAGAGCCTCTTCATCATCCGTCAATGAGTGAGAGATCACATGACAAGTCACTACGTAGTCTTCGGATTCATCTGATGGGTCTTCTCCATCGTTTTCGTCCTCGACAAAAGAACAAACTGCCCCCATCGTGTCCGTCTTCTTTGGAGTGTGCGGCTGTGGAGGGTTTACCTTCCAGTTTTCAGACAGCGCGAACTTGCCTTGTAGGTACTGATCCTCGATCCATCCCTTAAAGACGAAACAATCCTCGATCGGTGACTTACCGTTTGGTGGTAAGGGCAATAATTGGGATTATTGAAATCGCCTGACTGCGACAGACGTTTTGGATTCGGCAGATTGATGAGTCTGTTGCGCACTGCCAGCTCGAACAGTCTTCTCGTTTTATTCTGAAGAAACGAGTAAGGACGTCCCAGTCTCTCCTCGAGGGATGGGCGTGGACGCACGTTATTTTGGCGAACGACCGGCTTTGAGTTGCTCGGCTGTTGTTGAGCATTGGCGACGACGGTCGCTTTCCCTTTTCCTTTTTCATTTCGAGAGTCTGGTTTTGGAGGAGACGGTCCATGGCCTATCTAGTCCATTTGGGCTAATTTTTCGATTAAGGCCTGGAAGGTGGTCGGCCTGAAGAACATCATGAATTGCGAGATGGTCGCTTGCGGATCAAGAGTGCCCACGAACATGCCTACCGCAGGTACTTTTTCTATGCGTTGTTCGCATTTCGACTATAGGTTCTGCCATCGTGTTGCGTATTGGACCCACGTTTCGCCGGGCCTTATCCTGGCGTTAATCAGCGCTGTTATCAGGGTGCGTCTACTAGCACTCGCGAATCTTTGTGTAAACAGTAGCTCCATCTCCGCAAATGTTTTGACAGAGTCGTTAGGTAGCTCCGAATACCATTCAAAGGCCGTTTCTGCTAAGCTGCTGACGAATTGGCGAAGCAACAATTTGTCATCGCCTCCAGTATTGCCACATAAGGTCCTGAATTGAGCGACATGCTGATGCGGATTCCCTGTCCCCTTATATACGTGGAACTTAGGGATCGTATATCCCGGCGGGTAACTGATTTGGTCATACCAGCTTGGATAGGGTCGTCCGGTTCTAATAATTTGCTCAGCCGCTTCATTCGCCTGATGAGTCCGTATTTGCTGAGCTATATAGTCATCTAGTGCGGCTTTGGAAATGGTTTCTTCCTTGGCTGCTGACAGGGCTGGAGGAGGATTAGATGTTTCTCTTCCGTCGTTTCCGACAATGATTGGAGGGTCTTCAGCTGGAGGGTCCGGCTGTAACATCATCCCTACCATATCTTGGAAGAGGAGCGCCATCTGTTTTATGTTAGCAGCTTGCTCTGCGGCTTCCTTGTCCTTCTTTTCGAGGACTCTGCGTAAGAAATCAGCATCATTCTCTTGTTCGTGACGCTGTTCGGATGATGCCTCCGAGCTCTCTTTCGGCCCGATAAGCGCAGCCATTGCAGTCATCATTTCCTGAAGCTTCTGTTGCTGCTCCTGGGCTTTTGTCACGGATCGAGTGAGCGGCCGGTGACCCATCGAAGCACGGTTTTCCTCCTTTCCGGAAGCCATATAAACAGTGTGCATTACCATGCCCCCAGACCTGGGGCGTCTGTGTTCAGCGTTTTTACGGTTCGCCATGTTCACAGGGGCTTTTTGCGGCTTCCTTTTCTTTTGACCGATTGACGTTGAGGGAGCCGTTGCAGTGGGTACCCAGCCAGTCGTTGCTTTCTCTGGCTTGACAGAGTAGCCCTTCTCCTGCCGAACCTTCATCTTTTTCTGTCGGCGGAGATAGTCTTGATCAATCAGTGACTCCTGGACCTGTCGCCAGACCTTGTAGATTTTAGAGGACAGCCGTTGAGGGGGCTGCTCCAGCTTCTTCTCTGGAGTATTCTCCACAGGTGAAGGAGTTCTCTTCAGCACCGCAGTAGGAGAGTTTCTGCGCACCGTGTTCAACAATTCAAAGCTGTTCCCGGTCGGAACAGCAGCATCGATCCCCACCATTGGAGCTGGCGGAGTTATCCCAGAGGGGGAGTTGCCCCCAGCCTTCCTCACTCGGCGCCAGTGGTGACGTCGAGCGTTTCTTGTGGATGGAGTTGTTTCAACTATAAGGGTGACTTCGTCGTGCCCCCTCTGGGCAGGAGAGGCAGCTTTGAGGACCTCGCCTGGAGCAGCAATCGGAATGGCCAGCCTTGTAAAAACTGACTTCTTGGAAGGAGCAGCCTTCCCAATGATTTCGTCCGCTTGAGCCGGGATGGCTATCCGCTTTGGGATGGCAGCTTCGGGTATCACGGGCTCGTAGACGTTCTGGCCCAGTCTGTTGGAAACTGAGGTATTGAAGTTGGGCAACCCGTTGAGAGGGGCCGCGGCAGTAGCAAGCCGATCAAAGACCAACTTCTTTGGAGCTTCTTGCGATGTCATTGGGGCATTGAAGCTCATCGGTGGGGGCAGGGTCCCGAAGAATAGTCCGGCGGTGGCTTGAGTTACCTGCTCCACTGGCATTTTGAAAAGGGAGGCCGCTTGGGGCCCATAAGTCACTCCTCCAGCAAGGACGGAGTGAGAGTTGCAGTCGCAGGCAGTGCAGTTTGAAGCCATTGATCTTCTGTTTTCTGCACGGAGCAAGACACCAAATCTAAGTACCTTGAATCCACAGGCAACCACAGCAAACCGCGATTTGTTCGCGAACACGACACACAAAGTGTGGAGTGGAAAGAGGAAGAGGTCCCACCGGGCGTGCCAGAATCTGTTCCCCTCCGAAAGACGGCGCGACGACTGAGAGACGTCTTGCCTGAAATTCGGGGCAGATGCTCTTTGGTTTTATCCGTCCACCTCTCCGAAGATGCCAAGTTGATTTATGGCACCGTGTATCGGAGGTTTAGACGGATGCGGCCGATGTAGCAGACTTCGTCAGATTCCCCCTCGCTTGAGGGGTTTTTGATTGTGGGGACGCTATTCCCTGCAGGCGCAAGCCCCTGCAGTTAATTACGCTACCGCATCGCGGTAACAACTTTCTCCTTCTCCAGAATTTCACTTCGTTTCGTGTGTGTTCATTTTGTTTGTGGTTATCCATGGATTGTATACGGAGACTAAATTATTTCGTCGCCCGTAGGACGTGGATTAGTCCAAATCCGTATTTACTTAGATTTGGGTTTGGGGTTTTGGTTTAAGGATACGTTAGCCGTATTTGAGGCTAAGATCAACTTAAATGGGATCGTTTAGATCCGACAAAAGAGCATTTGGGGGCTCTATTGTTCCAGTTTAGGGACATAGTGGTCCATTGCATGTGTGGCCGTCGGGACCCATCACCTCTCTGACGACGTTGAAGGATTACAACGACATGTGTCAGAGGAGTTCAGAGATGTACCCTTGAACCAAAATCGATTGGGGGGATCTATAGTCCAATTTGGGACTAAAGTCTGTTTGAAAGTTTAAGGACACGTTAGCCATATTTGAGGCTAAGCTCAACTTAAACGGGATCATTTAGATCCAACAAAAGAGCATTTGGAGGCTCTATTGTTCGAGTTTAGGGACATGATGGTCCATTGCCAGTTTAGGGACATGGTGGTCCAACATTCCCATTTTGGGGACGGATGTTAGTTTAAGGACGTTTCGGTCCACGAGTTTAAGGACCCCGCAGTTCGTGTCGATGTGTGGTTGTCGGGACCCATCACCTCTCTGACGTCGTTGAAGGATTACAACGATAGGTGTCAGAGGAGTTCAGAGACGTACCCTTGAACCGGATGTAAATTGATTTAAGAGAGCGGTCTTGCTCTGTCAATTTAATTTGAGGACTTACGGCCATGATTGGGCTAAGTTCTGTTGAGAACATTCAACGTTTTTATTTGCATTTGGCCTGTTAGGCCTTTGCATGGCATTTTCTTTTGGCCTGCTAGGCCTTTATGATTTGGGCTTTTTTTAATTGGGCTTGGCCCTTCTGTAAATAATGCAGTGCATTAATTATCTGGCAGTAGCTTGTCAGGCGCTTTGCGCCAATTAATGAGTGCAAGCGCTTGTGGAGCTGACACGTGTCACACAAGCGCAGTGCGCTGTGCCAGTGCGCTGCGCTGTTGCGCTGTGACTCGTGGCGCGCTCTGGTGAGGTGCGCCAACTTTAAAGAGCAATGCTCTATTTTTAAAAGCGCATAGCGCAAGTGGTTATGGTGCTGACACGTAGCGCTCTCTGGTGGCTTGCGCCAACCCAAGAGCGCAACAGTGCCAATTTTGCAAGTGTAGGGCACTGTTTTATATTTTGATCAGTTTTAGATCAAAGAAAACAAGTTTCTCTTGTTTTCAAAGAACCAATGGTTCATTAAAAAGTGCAAGGCACTGTTATTATTTATTTTTTATTGAAGATCATTGATCTTGTTCTTAGATCAATGATCTATTCTGAAAAGATTCTTCTCTTTTATAAAGGTTTTTTTACCTTTTTCTTTTTTGTTCTTGAGTTCTTCTCAAAAATTTTCAGAGTTCTCTCTGTTTTGAAGTTCTTGAAGTTCTTGATTTCTGTCCTCCCTTTTTTTATTCTGCTTCTGAATTGGGGTCTAGGGGTCTTTATATAGTGCCCATTAATTAGTTAAAGAGATCTCTCTCTGAGTGATTTGGGGAATTTTCCCCACCGTTGGATCTTTGATCCAACGGCTTCTGTTTTACAGAAGACAATCTTTTTGTTTTAACAAGAACAGAAAGATCTTACTGGAATTTAATTCTGTTTAGCGCAAACGCCCCTGCGCTTGACACGTGTCACGCAGCGCGCAGCACACCGCGACTGCGCTAGCGCAACTGCGCTGCCACGTGTCGCGCAGCGCAGAGCGCAGCGCGACTGCGCTGCCACGTGGCGCGCAGCGCAGAGCGCAAGTCAGCTGAAGCGTTGCTTCTTTAATTTTTTAATTTTCATTTTAATTTTCAGAACAGAGCCTTGCTCTGATTGGGAGAAACAGAAGCGTTGCTTCGTTTCCCGCCTTAGAATTTGAACAGAGCTTTGCTCTGATTGGGGTAAACAGTCTCAAATGAAAAATGACCAAAACTCCGTTTAGTGGAAACGGAGAAAAAGTTACTAAACTCTTAGGGCTGATACATAGTGATGTATGTGGTCCCATGTCTACACATGCCAGGAACGGTTCCTTGTACTTCATTACATTTACTGACGATCTCTCAAGATACGGACATGTGTTCCTGTTGAAACAAAAGTCTGAAGCTTTTGAGAAATTTAAAGAATATAAGAACGAAGTAGAGAACCAAACGGGCAAAAGTATTAAAATCGTTCGATCAGATCCAGGAGGAGAATACTTGAGCAATGAGTTCCTGGACTATCTAAAAGAGAATGGGATTCTCTCTCAGCTTACTCCTCCTTATACATCACAGCACAACGGTGTATCGGAGTGGAGGAATCGCACCCTATTAGATATGGTGTGCTCTATGATGAGTACTGCTGAGTTGCCTATTTCCTTTTGGGGATATGCACTGGAAACAGATGCAGACCTATTGAATATGGTTCCCACTAAATCTTTGCCAACCACTCCATATGAGATATGGAAAGAAAAGAGACCATATCTTAATTATGTTAAGATATGGGGTTGTCCGGCATATGTGAAAACACAGAATCTGGACAAGCTTAGCGCAAGGTCTTTTCTGTGTAAGTTTATTGGATATCCTAAACATTCGCACGGGTATATCTTCTACCACACCGAAGAAAAAAAGGTGTTTGTTTCTCGACATTCCACCTTTTTAGAAAAGGAATTTCTTGAAAAAGAAATTCGTGGCAAGGAGGTAAAACTGGAAGAGGTTCCAGCTATACAAGCTACGACAGAAGATTTGGTTGAACCAGAGGATTCAGTAGTTTCCGACGAACCTCAGCCGCTCCGCCGATCTAGTAGGGTTCCTTATCCACCAGAGAGATACTACGGTTTTCTCATCGATGGTGGGAGCGAGGATTGCATCATGGAAGATGACGACCCGATTAGTTTCGAGCAGGCCATCACGAGTGAGGAATCTGTGAAATGGCTGAATGCAATGCGATCTGAGATGGATTCCATGTATACCAACAAAGTATGGACTTTGGAAGTTGCTCCTGAAGGGGTAAAACCTATTGGGAGCAAATGGATCTTTAAGAAGAAACTCGGTGTAGATGGAAAAGTTAAGACTTTCAAAGCTAGACTTATTGCAAAGGGTTTTCGTCAACGACCAGGTGTGGATTATGACGAAACCTTTTCTCCAGTAGCTATGCTTAAGTCCATCCGGATCCTGCTTGCCATTGCTGCATACCATGACTACGAAATTTGGCAGATGGATGTTAAGACCGCCTTTCTAAATGGTGATTTAGAGGAGTGCGTGTACATGACTCAGCCAGAGGGCTTCGTAGATAGTGGGAGCAACGGAAAGGTGTGCAAGCTGCTTAAATCCATCTATAGGTTAAAGCAAGCATCGTGGAGTTCGAACATCTGCTTTGATGCGGTAGTCAAAGAGTTTGACTTCATCAAGAACGTGGATGAACCATGTATATACAAGAAGGTTGCAGAGAGTAAGGTTGTCTTTCTCGTATTGTCCGTGGATGACATACTCTTGATAGGAAATGATATTCCTATGCTGCACTCGGTTAAGCTCTTCTTATCACATAGATTCTCAATGAAAAATCTAGGTGCTGCCTCCTGTATTTTGGGGATTAAGATCTATAGAGATAGATCTAAACGGATACTGGAATTGTCCCAATCCAGGTACATTGACACCATACTAAAGAGGTTTAGTATGGAAGAATTCAAGCGTGGGAACCAACCCACGATCTCTGGACTTACTCTCTCCAATGAGATGTCTCCTAAAACTGATTTGGAGAGAGCTCGCATGCAAGGAATACCCTATGCTTCGGCAGTAGGCTCTATCATGTACGCGATGCTATGTACCAGACCCGATATAGCATACTCACTAAGTGTAGTGAGTAGGTATCAAGCAGATCCAGGAGAGAGTCACTGAACAGCTGTGAAGAACATTCTCAAGTACTTGAGAAGGACTAAAGAGATGTTCTTGGTGTATGGTAACGGAGAACTCCAGGTGGAGTCCTTTACCGATTCAAGCTTCCTAAGTGATAAGGACGACTCTAAGTCGCACTCGGGATTTGTCTTCACCCTCAATGGAGGAGCGGTTTGTTGGAAGAGTTCCAAACAGGAAACCATGGCAGACTCGATGATGGAGGCTGAATACATCGCTGCCAACGATACTGCCAAAGAGGCTGTCTTGATGAAGAAGTTCATAACTGAACTTGGAGTGGTTCCGTCCATTGAGCATCTAATACCTTTGTATTGTGATAACAATGGAGCTGTGGTTTTGGCCGAGGAACCCAGATCCAATCAGAGATCCAGACATATTCTGAGGCAGTATCACCTGATCCGGGAGATAGTTGATCGCCGCGAGATCGAGATCAGGAGAGTTGACATGAAGGAAAATACTGCGGATCCACTCACGAAGGCCATACCCCAGATACAATTTGAGAGACTTTTTGGGATGTTGGATATGAGATACTACAACAGCTGGCCTCAGTGCAAATGGGAGATTGTTAGTTATATATATGCCCTAGAGGCCATTGTTGTACATATGATGTATATTATTGTGGATGCTTGGATATATATAGAGAGGACTTTCTTGCTCGACATGATAGTATGCTATTTGGTTTCACTTTGCTTTAACATGTTGACTCGTATTGGTTTACTGTCTTGCTCTCACATGTTCATAAAGCCCTTAGGATATGTACTCGACTACTGGGACTATGATGCAGATCATACTAGTGGGGCCAGGGTAGTCCAAGAGTACATCCTATAATTGTTCCTAGTCGAGAGAGTATTGAGACAGGGCATCATACTCCAGAGTAGTCTAGCGTATACGCTTCTCGACCCATATGATGGGCGATGGATGATCTTATATCCATTGGTTTTTGACATCAAAGAAGGTATACGGGTGATCAGTGGAGACTGGGTACACTGAACGGACTCGTCGAGAACTCCTAAACGGTATTATACCTATCGTCAGATAGCAGTTCTCAGATGACACTGATACAGGTTAGTCTGTAGACCCGAGATCGTCATAGAGTCTTGTGTGATTCCCACTGTACTTTGATTTCCACCTAACCACATTCACGAGAACGTGCAAAACGGTGGCTTTTGGGTACAGTCCCGAATCACATGGAGGCAATGAGCGATAGGAGGGGTTTCGTCTCTCCCGGTATTGGGGGTTGATGTTGCGCTGTGTTTGATTGGCTATAACTGGAAGTCCCTGGCCAGGGCTGATATAGAGTGCTACTGGTAAGTGTTATCAGTAGTTTCTCGACCTGTTATGAGCCTCACATCGACACGAATTATCGGTTACTGGGGTCTGACGTTTACCACCCATAGACTGGATATGCGACATATCAGACGAAGAGACCGGACTGTACGGTAGTGTTACTGATTGGATTCATAGGAGTATGTACATGCTTGCTTGTTGATCTTCTGATCGCTCAATACTCGGGTGGCTGTTACGTTTAGCTGACCGCTTGCAGCTTTATGGGTGTTTGATAAGATCATCACCTACTGCCGGCGTATTGACGATTCTTTAGAGTCATACGCAGAGGTTTCCTGGCTCAGGCAAAACGGAGTAGGAGCACATATGTGATATGTGCAGAACCGAGATTAATACGATATGAGATACCGTATTCTATTCTCGCGATATGTGATATCGACCGGGTATATGTGATATAGCCGGGTTATCGGATCAAGGGTTGATTCGATAAAATGATACATGTTATATTAGTCGGTTATATGTAATATAGCCGGATTATCGGATCAAGTGTTGATTCGATAATTTAATGTATAATTATATATGTGATATATTACATTACATTAACTAATATAAGCTCACTTAAATGATTCTTTTTCTCACTTGGTAATATATTGATATATATGTGATATATGTTAATTTTATTATTTTCTTTTGTTACATTATATATTATATATGTGATATATAATATTGTAACATGTTAGGATTACAAATGCAACTAGGGTTTTAAGATTAAACCATGCTAGGGTTTGGATTAGGGTTAACGTTATGTTTTGGGTTTATACCAAATTGAGGAGATATTTTCTTTTGTTGACTTTGTCAAACCTTCTTGATATTTACTTGATATTTATTAACCCAACCCTAACCCTAACCTATGATTTAGTCTCTATAAGGGTTAAGCATGACAAGCTTAACCCTAGGTTGCAATTCTAAGCTCAACAATAATTTATTTTTCATCACTCATTCTTCTTCATCTTCTTCAAGCTCACAAAAGAGCTTGCTTGATTTTTGGTTTGTGATGAAACAAAGTGAGAAATAGAAAACAAAAGAGAGCAAAATTCCTACTTCATCATCCTCATCTATTCTAGCCACTTAGATTAGGGTGTTCACTTCACTAATACTTTCATTAGAGAAGTGTGAGCTTGGGTTAGTGTTTTTTCAAGGTAGATCATTTTAGAAAATGACTTCTTCAAGCAGGATGCCTCATTCACCTCATGGAGCCTCTCTAGAGTCCGGGTTCTCGATGATCGCAGTGAAGGGACCTCAACTCGGAGCTTATGAAGCGAAGGAACGGACTACAAAACTTGTAATCCCTAACTCTTAGAAGTAAAGATGTTTACTTGTTGGTTTTTGTTTGATTCTCTAGTTAAGATCCTAGCTTTAGGATTATCTATAATGGCAAAATTTGAAATTGGCATGTGAGATGCCACCCGAAACCTTACTGCCGTTGTAGGTATCCCAACAGCTTGATGCTACTGAACCCTCATGGTGGTGCTAGGGTCGACTTTCACCATCATTGCAGAGGAGAGAATGTTGCTATTTAAATGTAAATCCCCTGCTTCCGCTCAATCCGTCAGTGCCTCGTTGCGGCCACGGTCGGTTGTTTGCTGTCCTCTGAAGGACAGCGACTCAATATTTATTCCTAAGGCTGCTCGGGCGGAATCAGACACCCGCACTACTGGTATGCCGATTCGCCCTAAGGCTGGGGTAGAGATTCCTGAGAAGGCACTGGCAGAGGCATCACCAAGAACAGACACCGAAGGTGAGGTTGGGAAGCGCGGTGCAAAATTGCCGAAGGGGAAGAAGCACCCTTCTTCTAGTGCTGTGTAACGTTTTAAAAATAATTAAATAAATAATTAAATGAATAAAATTGTTTAAGTGAAATTTTGATTTTCGGTAAAGCAAAATGTATTTTTTTCGTAAAATCAAACCGCAATTGTTTTTCATTATAAATTCAAAAATACCTATTTAAATTATGTAATTACTAGTAAATGGTGTTTATTTAGCCACTTATAAAATTTTAGTTTAATTAAATATTTTTCCTAAATTAATTATTTTAAATATTAACATAAGCTTTATTTTACACTAAATTAGTGTAAATTACAAATTTGAATGGTTTTAATTTGTAAAAATGAACCATGGCATATTAGAATTTAGTGTGTATCATGAAAAATTTATTTGCAAACTTTTCCAATTTTCTAGACTTTTCTTTAGTTGCTATAGTGAAGAAATGAAAAGAAAATTAATAAATCATGAAAAGACATATGTATACATCATTATGTGTGAACCTTCTACACAATTCTTCCCTCTTTCTTTTTCTCCCTCTCTTCCTCATGTGGCCGGCCATGATCCCCATGGCAGCCCCCCCAAATTCCCACCTCATTTTATTACACAAAATCATTAAAAATCCACCAAAATTCAATAAAAAGTGCACAAAATCCTATTTATTCTCTACCCTTTATTCTTTTCTCATTTTTACTTGGATTTTGGAGATGGGAAGCATGCATTTGGAGGCTCATTCTCATGTTGGATTTCCTAATTTTGGAGGTATAAATTTTCTTCTTTTGTTTTATTTTTATTAGATGTTTCATTAAGCTTAATTAGATTTATTATGTTAATTCTATTTACTACTTTTAAAAAATTCAAGTGAGGGTTTGTAAAATTAAGTTGGGGTTTTATTATATCATTAGGTTTATAATAACTAGATTAGCACTTTTACAAATGGAAAATCATGCATAGTTGATATATTGCAAATTGTGATCCAAATTACTTAAATTAAACCATTTTTAGCAAACTAGATTTCTATATATTTTATATATTGGTGAGATAAATTCCAATGAATGTTTGTAACAATAGATTGTTGTTTAAATGAGGATATTGACATGTTAAAGGAATGGCAAAACTTAGTTTAGTTACTAGTATTATTGATAATTGATAAATTGTAAGTAAAATGCTATTTTTACTAACTAGAATTTGGAAATTCTTAAATTAATGAGATTTAAAATCTAATTTATGGTTTCATTATATTACCATCATTATAAATTGTAGTTTGAAAAGTTAATTCATGCAAAATCAAGTATTGTTATGGAATTGTGGAATTTTGGTTGAAAGATGTTGAAAATTGCTAATGGTGGCAAACTTGAAATTTGAAACTAATACAAAATAGTGTAATAAAAATATAGTAAGGGGTTGTATAGTCTAGTTATGTTAATTGATGAGTTTTATGACCATTGGTTTCATTTAGATGTCAAGCTTTGATGAAAAACGGTAAATTGGCATATTCGGGTTTTACGAAATCGGGTGATTTGATGGATTTCAGTGTTTCGATGAATTAAATCATACTTTATATTACAAGTAGCGAGTTTTCTAAACTACAAGTTGTTTGTTGATCTTTATCTCGATCTATCGGAGTTTGTACGCCGATATCGAGAGATATTTGGTGCTTTTGCGTGGACGAGACATAGGTTTTAACCTATGATTGTTCCTTGTATCGTTTGACTTTTGTATGTGATTCGGTTTACGATGTTATTTATATGTTTGCGTTTAGGTACCCTTCAAGTGGACTACGGGCGATGAAGAGGAGGATCGCGACACCGTCGTCGGCAGACATGGACCAGGTGAGTAGATGTATATCTACGGGGGGAAGTCGGGTGGATGGCGTTTAGCACCCCCGCAACATAGAATAGGAATAGTACTTATTGACATTAGGAAACCAGATGTGACCCTAGATTCTTAATGAGTAGGACCCTAGCAATGACCCTAGGCTGGACTAGACTGATTTAGGAAAAGCATACCAGAGGATGAATACCTTGGAGGAGGTTCGTAGGTTTCAGATAGAAACACACACGCACACACTGAAACTCGACATGGTGTGTACGTATAAGTGTATATATATATAGAACTAGGTATAAGTATATATATATATATACAACACGTACATGGGATTCATTGATGTGATATGACATCTGAGATATGATGAAACAGTATAACTGGCTTGATGCCGTGATTCTTGACTATACAGTCGTATTGAGTGTTAGCGGATCATTAGAGAATGAGATAATGATCATGATTATATAAGTTATAAGGAGTGGTGGTGATATTGATGTACATGGGACGCTAGAATAGTACCCGGACTGTAACTTGTGACTGATCACTATATGATATACGTATAACTTAATCACAATAAGATACATATGACATTATACGAATGAGGGGACACCCACGAGATACTTGACCGTACCCCGATATTAGGATGCCGTACGAGGGATCTTACCGTACGAGGCTTAGATTTGGTGATTGATCCGCACTCTTGATTCGAGGAAGCCGTACTACGTACGTGATGCTATTGAGGCGGAATCGCCGACTATTGGAGATAATGATTCAGACCTTAGGTAGATTCTAGTTTCCTACTGACTAGTCTCTTAGGTTTAGTTCCTTAGGATGTTAGATGGATACTGGCTTAGGTTCGACTCACACAGTGGTAGTTGTACTCGTATCTCGCAGAGGAGTGGATAATGCACACTTGCATTTACATTCATACTATAATCATCGTGGTGCATGTTCTTTTATATGTTGCTATAATCAATATAAACTTTACCGGTTAGGACACCAGCACCATTACCGATGATGCGCATATTCCACACACACTTATTTGCCGGCTCACACACATCATCATCGGTAATTGCTATGTCACGTACACTTTAGATCATATTGTCTTTTATGGATAGAATCAGTTAGCAACTAGACAGATATAATATTGTGATTATTTTCTGACATTAGTATAAGACATGATATTTATTACTTAGACATTGATGCATTCATATTTCATGTTATCGCACAGTAGTATGGGCATATGCTGACACTTATCATATACTTACTCATGATTTTGAGATTTGGATTTCTATGAGATTTCTGGATTTTTGGGGAAAACTGCAAGAATATATATAAAAACTTCTCTCTCTCTCCTCTTCTCTTTTTAAAATAAGATGCGGTTTTCTCGTGATATATGTGTCGTCCACCATGAGTATTTCATGTTTTCTGATGGATTTCGAGACCCGATTCGAGGAGTGGATGAACCGTCTCGGGTACATGGTGGGCCCGGTATGGTACCCCGGGGCAAGAAGATCGAGTTGTAGACGATGAGCCTGGCAGGGGAAGGCTACCTACCGGTGATGTCTGGCGCGGCGGATATCCGGAGGATACCGACCGTTGTCGTGAGATTTGATGATATGGGCCGATCCGGACTGACGGAGCCCGACATATTGAGACTTGAGATTACATGTGTTGTGTCGATGCTTGACACGGATTTCTATGGATTTCATTGTTAAGATTTCAGATGCTTATACACACTTTACTATGATAATAGATAAAAAGTTCTTATACATGTATATCTGGATTTCAGGATTTGTTACTTTACATTCATGGTGCATGCATTTCATTTCATATGACATAGTATTGTATTAAGCACTGACACGAACACGGATTATCTGCACTTACACGTAGTATTACCCTGCTTTTACTAGAGGATTGAGATTTAGTAGTGTATTATTATGACCTAGGATAGCGTCGTGCATTCGATTTCTTTTTGTAGATGTCTTCTACTCACGAGTTGGCAACTCACCCCCGTTGTGCCAAATTTTATTACAGGTTCGATGTACAGGTTTCCCGGGCAGTTTGCTGGCACATCTTTTATTTCAGGGTGATTTGCACGGTAGGTTGGTTCACTTGTATCTGAACCACCATTGTATTTTATTCATTCATTTGTATCTAGTAAGCTCCATCAACCATATTTGTATTACTTGATAAGTTTATTGGACCAGTCTTTTATTTCGACCTTAGAGTCGCGCATGTATTATTCTGATCTGGTGGTTTGTGTTTTCTTTTGAGATTTGAGCCTCGCCCTTTGGCGTTGTATATTTTTATGATTGTTGTGGTTGTCTCCGCCCGTTGGCGTTGAGCTAGCACCCATTTGGGGATGCCTTTTATTGTTTATTCATATTATACTTGTTGTACCCGTTTGGGGGCCAGTTTTTACAGAGGAGACTCTGCCGAAATTTTTGGGAAAATTGCTGATGCTTTTAAACTTGTTTTCTTTTTCTTCTTCTTCTTCTTCTTCTTCTTCTTCTATGGTTTAGATTTCTGGGCTTCGGCTTACTTAGGTTACGTGGCGCCTCTAGACGCTTCGTAATCTAAGTGCCGGTCACGTTCCGTACTTTCGGGTCGTGACAAAGTTGGTATCAGAGCGCTAGGTTTAACCCTGTATAAGTCTAGATGACCCTTGGTTGATGGAGCAGGCGATTAGGTAGAGTAACGTACCGTGGTATGGTCCGCGGCATACTTACGATACGCTACTCTGCTTAAGGAGCCTTAGGATGTACATTTGCTTGCACCGTATTTCATTCGTTCCTTGATCTATCTTCGTCGATGTCGGAGGGTGGTTCTGTTACCACGAGCGCACGGGCAGAGGAAGCTGCGGCTCGAATGCGATAACCATTAGAGTATTGGTTATTCTTGAGGATTGAAGCATTGCTTAGCGTGCGGACGAAGGGTAGTCACATGCCGTCTGGATGAAGTTAAAGGGTTCGAACGATTATCAGGAAACCATTTTCCCAAGTTTAAAGTATTCGGAAGAACATGCAGGTATTTCAATGGACCCTCTAGAAGAATGAAACCCTAACTCGACATAATGACCACGAGAACGCCCTTGAACCTTAGGGTTTACGGCTGTTCCGCTGTGCCATTAGTGAGGCTTGGGTTTGCCCTTCTACAGCTGGATCATCGATGCTGGGGTATGTACCGGATATTTTTAAACTGTACTTGAGTTTTGAGCTCTCGAGGATTTATGGGATTTTGATGGATCGATCGAAAAGTTTAATGTAGTCCGGATATCAAGTGAAGGGATCGACTATGTGGGAGGCTCTAGACATGAGTATGGCCGTTGGTAGCGCAGTCAGCACACCTATGAAAGAACGAGTTCGAAGCGGTCGGCATCAGAGGAAAGAGGCGCCCATTGACGATAGTGTTTACGATCGTGATTTAGTGATTTGAATTCCATATTTTCTGTTATTGGATTTTGGCATTTGAGGAATTCGTTTTACGATTGGTATTTCATGTGTGTACCTTCATTACATCCTAGTTGTGTTTCATATACCAGTTGTATTGATGTTGTTTAGTACACACCCAGTACACTTGATTTGGTTTTATATATATTGAGATTTTTGATTTGACTTCGTGCATAGGGGTTACACATGATTTTGACATATGTTTCGACCTAGTTTTCATGCATTTTTGTGCTGTGATTTCGATTTTGATATTCGATGTATGTTTTCGTGCTCCATGTGCACCTGATTAGGATTCTTACGCATACTTGGCGCACTTGATGCGATTTTGTGCACACCAGATGCACTAAATCGGGGTTTTGTGCAGATTAGATGCACCTGATTTTGAGTCGTGCACGCCCGTTGCACTTGACAGATATTTTTGGTGCACACCTGTTGCACTTAGTTTTGTTTTGTGGGTATTCATGGTTTCTGCATTTGGTTTCGATTTCAGTGCGCACCGGACGCACATGACATTTTATTGATGTGATTGGGGTTGATTTCAGTTTGAGCAGTATATTTTCATAATCATTATTATTTGATTTAGTAACCAGGCGGGACGTGTGTGCTAAATAAAAGATATATATATATAGCGATTTTTTTAAAAAAAAAAAATAATAATAATAATAAACGTCCGCTACTTATGCCGTGACACGTGCATCACATGGCAATTTTCAAAAAAGGGGGTTTGCATATTTCCTTATCCGGATATTTGTACGGTTTCACTATGATGCACACTATATATAAGTTATAGATTGATGTATATTATAATGGTTTTCATATTGGGTTATGATATTTTATTCTCGCCATAACTCCGATGATTGCATTATGCTTGACGGAGTTGATTTTTGTTATGTATTAATGATTCGGAGCCCCGACGATTTGAGTATTTTGCTAAATATTTTAGTATTTGGAAGGGGAGTGTTAATTTAAATTCGGGGACCGAATTTCCTAAAGGGGGGAAGATTGTAACGTTTTAAAAATAATTAAATAAATAATTAAATGAATAAAATTGTTTAAGTGAAATTTTGATTTTCGGTAAAGCAAAATGTATTTTTTTCGTAAAATCAAACCGCAATTGTTTTTCATTATAAATTCAAAAATACCTATTTAAATTATGTAATTACTAGTAAATGGTGTTTATTTAGCCACTTATAAAATTTTAGTTTAATTAAATATTTTTCCTAAATTAATTATTTTAAATATTAACATAAGCTTTATTTTACACTAAATTAGTGTAAATTACAAATTTGAATGGTTTTAATTTGTAAAAATGAACCATGGCATATTAGAATTTAGTGTGTATCATGAAAAATTTATTTGCAAACTTTTCCAATTTTCTAGACTTTTCTTTAGTTGCTATAGTGAAGAAATGAAAAGAAAATTAATAAATCATGAAAAGACATATGTATACATCATTATGTGTGAACCTTCTACACAATTCTTCCCTCTTTCTTTTTCTCCCTCTCTTCCTCATGTGGCCGGCCATGATCCCCATGGCAGCCCCCCCAAATTCCCACCTCATTTTATTACACAAAATCATTAAAAATCCACCAAAATTCAATAAAAAGTGCACAAAATCCTATTTATTCTCTACCCTTTATTCTTTTCTCATTTTTACTTGGATTTTGGAGATGGGAAGCATGCATTTGGAGGCTCATTCTCATGTTGGATTTCCTAATTTTGGAGGTATAAATTTTCTTCTTTTGTTTTATTTTTATTAGATGTTTCATTAAGCTTAATTAGATTTATTATGTTAATTCTATTTACTACTTTTAAAAAATTCAAGTGAGGGTTTGTAAAATTAAGTTGGGGTTTTATTATATCATTAGGTTTATAATAACTAGATTAGCACTTTTACAAATGGAAAATCATGCATAGTTGATATATTGCAAATTGTGATCCAAATTACTTAAATTAAACCATTTTTAGCAAACTAGATTTCTATATATTTTATATATTGGTGAGATAAATTCCAATGAATGTTTGTAACAATAGATTGTTGTTTAAATGAGGATATTGACATGTTAAAGGAATGGCAAAACTTAGTTTAGTTACTAGTATTATTGATAATTGATAAATTGTAAGTAAAATGCTATTTTTACTAACTAGAATTTGGAAATTCTTAAATTAATGAGATTTAAAATCTAATTTATGGTTTCATTATATTACCATCATTATAAATTGTAGTTTGAAAAGTTAATTCATGCAAAATCAAGTATTGTTATGGAATTGTGGAATTTTGGTTGAAAGATGTTGAAAATTGCTAATGGTGGCAAACTTGAAATTTGAAACTAATACAAAATAGTGTAATAAAAATATAGTAAGGGGTTGTATAGTCTAGTTATGTTAATTGATGAGTTTTATGACCATTGGTTTCATTTAGATGTCAAGCTTTGATGAAAAACGGTAAATTGGCATATTCGGGTTTTACGAAATCGGGTGATTTGATGGATTTCAGTGTTTCGATGAATTAAATCATACTTTATATTACAAGTAGCGAGTTTTCTAAACTACAAGTTGTTTGTTGATCTTTATCTCGATCTATCGGAGTTTGTACGCCGATATCGAGAGATATTTGGTGCTTTTGCGTGGACGAGACATAGGTTTTAACCTATGATTGTTCCTTGTATCGTTTGACTTTTGTATGTGATTCGGTTTACGATGTTATTTATATGTTTGCGTTTAGGTACCCTTCAAGTGGACTACGGGCGATGAAGAGGAGGATCGCGACACCGTCGTCGGCAGACATGGACCAGGTGAGTAGATGTATATCTACGGGGGGAAGTCGGGTGGATGGCGTTTAGCACCCCCGCAACATAGAATAGGAATAGTACTTATTGACATTAGGAAACCAGATGTGACCCTAGATTCTTAATGAGTAGGACCCTAGCAATGACCCTAGGCTGGACTAGACTGATTTAGGAAAAGCATACCAGAGGATGAATACCTTGGAGGAGGTTCGTAGGTTTCAGATAGAAACACACACGCACACACTGAAACTCGACATGGTGTGTACGTATAAGTGTATATATATATAGAACTAGGTATAAGTATATATATATATATACAACACGTACATGGGATTCATTGATGTGATATGACATCTGAGATATGATGAAACAGTATAACTGGCTTGATGCCGTGATTCTTGACTATACAGTCGTATTGAGTGTTAGCGGATCATTAGAGAATGAGATAATGATCATGATTATATAAGTTATAAGGAGTGGTGGTGATATTGATGTACATGGGACGCTAGAATAGTACCCGGACTGTAACTTGTGACTGATCACTATATGATATACGTATAACTTAATCACAATAAGATACATATGACATTATACGAATGAGGGGACACCCACGAGATACTTGACCGTACCCCGATATTAGGATGCCGTACGAGGGATCTTACCGTACGAGGCTTAGATTTGGTGATTGATCCGCACTCTTGATTCGAGGAAGCCGTACTACGTACGTGATGCTATTGAGGCGGAATCGCCGACTATTGGAGATAATGATTCAGACCTTAGGTAGATTCTAGTTTCCTACTGACTAGTCTCTTAGGTTTAGTTCCTTAGGATGTTAGATGGATACTGGCTTAGGTTCGACTCACACAGTGGTAGTTGTACTCGTATCTCGCAGAGGAGTGGATAATGCACACTTGCAT
The DNA here is from genome assembly GCA_030015575.1 of Agapanthus africanus. NCBI lineage: Eukaryota > Viridiplantae > Streptophyta > Magnoliopsida > Asparagales > Amaryllidaceae > Agapanthus > Agapanthus africanus. Next base: position 749,417,636 of record JASDDO010000022.1, on the reverse strand, counting down.
TTACATTCATACTATAATCATCGTGGTGCATGTTCTTTTATATGTTGCTATAATCAATATAAACTTTACCGGTTAGGACACCAGCACCATTACCGATGATGCGCATATTCCACACACACTTATTTGCCGGCTCACACACATCATCATCGGTAATTGCTATGTCACGTACACTTTAGATCATATTGTCTTTTATGGATAGAATCAGTTAGCAACTAGACAGATATAATATTGTGATTATTTTCTGACATTAGTATAAGACATGATATTTATTACTTAGACATTGATGCATTCATATTTCATGTTATCGCACAGTAGTATGGGCATATGCTGACACTTATCATATACTTACTCATGATTTTGAGATTTGGATTTCTATGAGATTTCTGGATTTTTTGGGGAAAACTGCAAGAATATATATAAAAACTTCTCTCTCTCTCCTCTTCTCTTTTTAAAATAAGATGCGGTTTTCTCGTGATATATGTGTCGTCCACCATGAGTATTTCATGTTTTCTGATGGATTTCGAGACCCGATTCGAGGAGTGGATGAACCGTCTCGGGTACATGGTGGGCCCGGTATGGTACCCCGGGGCAAGAAGATCGAGTTGTAGACGATGAGCCTGGCAGGGGAAGGCTACCTACCGGTGATGTCTGGCGCGGCGGATATCCGGAGGATACCGACCGTTGTCGTGAGATTTGATGATATGGGCCGATCCGGACTGACGGAGCCCGACATATTGAGACTTGAGATTACATGTGTTGTGTCGATGCTTGACACGGATTTCTATGGATTTCATTGTTAAGATTTCAGATGCTTATACACACTTTACTATGATAATAGATAAAAAGTTCTTATACATGTATATCTGGATTTCAGGATTTGTTACTTTACATTCATGGTGCATGCATTTCATTTCATATGACATAGTATTGTATTAAGCACTGACACGAACACGGATTATCTGCACTTACACGTAGTATTACCCTGCTTTTACTAGAGGATTGAGATTTAGTAGTGTATTATTATGACCTAGGATAGCGTCGTGCATTCGATTTCTTTTTGTAGATGTCTTCTACTCACGAGTTGGCAACTCACCCCCGTTGTGCCAAATTTTATTACAGGTTCGATGTACAGGTTTCCCGGGCAGTTTGCTGGCACATCTTTTATTTCAGGGTGATTTGCACGGTAGGTTGGTTCACTTGTATCTGAACCACCATTGTATTTTATTCATTCATTTGTATCTAGTAAGCTCCATCAACCATATTTGTATTACTTGATAAGTTTATTGGACCAGTCTTTTATTTCGACCTTAGAGTCGCGCATGTATTATTCTGATCTGGTGGTTTGTGTTTTCTTTTGAGATTTGAGCCTCGCCCTTTGGCGTTGTATATTTTTATGATTGTTGTGGTTGTCTCCGCCCGTTGGCGTTGAGCTAGCACCCATTTGGGGATGCCTTTTATTGTTTATTCATATTATACTTGTTGTACCCGTTTGGGGGCCAGTTTTTACAGAGGAGACTCTGCCGAAATTTTTGGGAAAATTGCTGATGCTTTTAAACTTGTTTTCTTTTTCTTCTTCTTCTTCTTCTTCTTCTTCTTCTTCTATGGTTTAGATTTCTGGGCTTCGGCTTACTTAGGTTACGTGGCGCCTCTAGACGCTTCGTAATCTAAGTGCCGGTCACGTTCCGTACTTTCGGGTCGTGACATGCTGGCTCGGGCCGTAAAAGGAGGAAGAAATCAGTCGCCGGTTTACTCGATATGTTGCTTGAGTTCGAGACTTTTCACGATGAGCCTATATCTGTACATGAACCAGACTACGATCTTCTCTTTCCTGGCACATCTGCTGGGAAGCTGCTCAGTTGGCCGAAGCCTTAAAGTGATCGCAGGATGAAAATGAAAATGTGCGCCTCAGGAAGGGAGGCTTTCCCCCTGTTGTATTTTATGACGTCGATCCGTTATTACCTAGGTTACTAATGGTTCCTCTGACGATGGAAGAAGAATGGGCTCTCAAACAGCCCATCTCGGCTGTTTCTGAGGACGGGGCCGCTCTGAAGACGGGAAGGCATTTGCTTTCGGTCGAAGCCTGCAGAGCGCGATTGAACAGAAAAGAGCAGCAGCTCGAAAATGCCATACTTCAGGCTCCCTGGCGTATTGGTATACATATTTTTTTAATGTTTCTTTTGGTAATTAATTTGTATTATTTTCACCTCATATTATCTTTACAAAAATTTTGTAGGGCCTTCTGCAGCGGGCGTAATCTTGAGCCCTGATTGCGTCATGGAGCCTCCAATAATGGCTTCTATTTCTCCTGTGGAGACTGCCAACCTGGCTATAGATCCCATGAATATATCCAGTGACACACCGGAGGGTGTAGAGGAGATTACCGAAGCTGCCATCCGTACCTTGGTGCCCCCGGCGATGGCTTCTGTTCCTCTAACAGAGATTGCCACACCGGCAATGAATATCTCCTGTGACGCACCGGAGAGTGTAGAGGAGATCACCGAAGCTACCTTCCCTCCAGTTCAAAGCGGACGAAGTATTGAAGGTAATCTTATATACATCTATATTTTTTGTTTAACGACCCTTCTATATGTCTAAACCTTTCTTTCTCTCAGAATTGTGGGAGCTGGCGTCCTCTATTGTGGATCTTTCTCCGAAGAAAACTTTCCAGCGTTTACTTGCCATGGCGGCGCCGCAAGCAATACCTCCACAGAGTATAGACCTTTTTTCTGGTTAAGGTTGGTATTCTTTTGCCTTTTCGTTTTATATTTTCGTAATGATGCTGATGCGCCCTCTATTTAAACCGCAGTCCTAGAAGCTGACGACGATGTTGAAGTTCTTGATGAACCCGGGGATCTCTCAAATCCGCTTTCCGTGGGTAAGTGACACTTTAGCATTGGCGTTCTTTTACTTGTTCTATATTTAGAAAGGCAACTAACCATACATGTATGTTTACTGCTTTGCCAATCCTGACCCCATTGGAATCCCGGATTTCTATGCCATCAGGCCTTTACGCCCGACGAGCGTCTGAGAGGATGGCAAAACAAAGCATTCATTCGCTGGCAACTCTTATTGAAAATATTTGCGTTGGTACCTCCATTATGGCCAAAGGATTCGCTATTTAAGCCAATGCTTTTTTTTCTGTTCTTGCCACCTATCATGACGAGGCGTTGGTGTGTACTTGGGTCGAGTACTTTCGTCAAGTTGAGGCTTCCCTATACGGGGTTGAATGCATACGCCTTACTTCCGACATTTAGTCAGTAAAGGCCAGCCTGCATGGATGGATTGACCGATGTGCAGCCAATCTCCAGCCATATGAGAAAAGGCTCAACCGAAAGTTTTCGGCGAGGGAACTGGCTTCAAAAGCTTTAGGGGAACTTCTAGCCCAACCTACCGCCAAGACTACTCGTGCTTATGAGATTTGGCGAGTTCTTCAGGAGGCCATTATGGAGGTGGTGGCTCTTGATAATGCCGCTATTTTTACATGCGAGATGGTCGAGGCCCATAAGGCTACCGAGAAAGAGCTTAAAAGTCGATTTTCTTTATATCAGAACCAACAGGCACAGGCAGGGACTCAGCTGGCAACGTTGATAGAGCTTGAAGCGGATGTCCGGCGGAAGAATGATGAACTTACTGGCTTATTGAACCGCCCACCAGCTTAGAAATTTTTGTCGCCGTATATTTTCTTCTTTTGTTCTTTTGTATCTTGTATTCATTTTGATTTATGAATAAAAAACATATTTCATTTCATATTTGCGCCTCTCTGTCTTGACTTGACGTAAAGTAGTTTATGTACTCATCTCGGAATTTGTAGTTTATTCACTCGTTTCAGAGTTTCTAGTTTATGTACTCATTTCGGAGTTTGTAGTTTATTCACTCGTTTCGGAGTTTCTAGTTTATGTACTCATTTCGGAGTTTATTCAGTTTACCTCCCTTGGATTTACAGGCAAACTTGTCTTAATGTTATATATAGATAATCCATGTTCTTTGCGATGGAGGTCCGTTAGGTTTTGTGGTACTAGGGTTTGTCCGTGGTACCGTCGCGTTGGTTGATGTATTCCTCGATATACAATCTTTAAGCTGTTGTTTGAGTAACGCCGTGGCTGCCATGTCTCTGATCCCTTGGGGGGCTGGATAAGACGTCTTCAAGTAATCTCGTTAGGCTATATTACCATCGGAAGAGCAAGCGTTAGGAATTTTCCATGTCATTTTTTTCTTGAGGTTAGGCTCAATTTGGAGCCCCGATAAGTCATAACCACTCCACGCTAGTGTGGGATGATCTTCGATAGTCTCTTAGGCTTTATATGAGTTGTCGTCGAGACCCTGAGGCTGGGAATATGCCATTGCTTCAATTTCATTTGGCTCGTTGGAGCTTTGTTGACGTCACGTCTGCACCCTGATAGAGTGAGAAGGAATGCCGGGGTAGTCTTTAGGTTGTATATGAACCGTCAAGAATTGGAGCTAGGAGTTTTCCATTGCTCCATTTTGATTTTGTTCATTGGAGCTTTTGTTGACATCATGTCTGCACCCTGATGGAGTGAGAAGGAATACTGACATAGTCTTTAGGTTATATATGAACCGTCAAGATTTGGAGCTAGGAGTTTGCCATTGCTCCATTTTGATTTGGCTCGTTGGAGCTTTGTTGACGTCACGTCTGCACCCTGATGGAGTGAGAAGGAATGCCGGGGTAGTTTTTGGGTTGTATATGAACCGTCAAGACTTGGAGCTAGGAATTTGCCATGGCTCCATTTTGATTTGGCTCGTTGGAGATTTTGTTGACGTCGCATATACATCCTACTGGCATGAGAAAGAACGCTGAGGTGATCTCTAGGCTGTAGATGTTGCCGTTGAGATCTGACTCTCTCTTTGACGGAGTCTAGTGGGAAAATATGGTTCTCTTTTTCATTTGTGCTCATGGATTGTATACAGGGGTTAGTATGGACTGCAGGGCAAAGGAAATTTTCATTTTCATTTTTTTTATTTCCGCGATACTCTATCTTTTCAGCCTTTTTTTATCGTGAAAGTCGCGATTGCCCAATCATTTCGGCTTTTCATCCGCAGTGCCCAATCATTTCGGCTATTTTTTTTATATTTTTACCCGCTGTTTTTATTGTGAGTTGCCCAATCATTTCGGCTGTTTTTATATGCATATTTTTTGCTCGCTGATTTTTATTGCGAGTTGCCCCATCATTTCGGTTATTTCATATGCATTTTTTTCTACTCACGGCTGTTTTTTTATTGTGAGTTTGGAATCTAATACCAACCCTGGCATCAACATCTCTACGACTGGAATATTGCCAAGAGTGAATCATCATATGCCGTGAAAAAACTTGGGGTTTGACACCTGTTTAGGTATCAGTATCGCTGCAACTGGGATATTGCCAGGAGCGAATCATCATTTGTCTTTGTCGATTTGAACAAAGACGGCTTAGCAAACAGGATTAGGATCCTGTCGACTAAGGGTTTTTGACTTTATGAGCCGTAAGGGTCTCATAAAGGTATTTCTCCCTATGAGTCGTGAGGATCTCGTTGGTGTATTTTCTTCTTAGGAATCGTGGGGATTTCCAAGTGATATTTTCTCTCGTAAGTCGTAAGGATCTTCCAAGAGTGTTTTCTCCTTATAAATTGAGAGGACTTACAAGCGTCATTCACCATATGGGGACATTTCTCGCCATTGGTGGAACTTGATGTGGAATTGTTTATTTATGTCCATAGATCGTATACAAGGGTCAATATTGGATCGCCTGTAGGGCAACTTTAGGTAATGTGACGGCTTAAGAACAGGTTCAGATCTCTGTAGCTTAAGGCTTTTGAATCTTATGAGCCGTGAGGGTCTCATAAGGGGAATTCTCCTTGCGAGTCGTGAGGATCTTGCAAGTGTAATTTCTCCTTAAGAATTATGAGGATTCGTAAGTGTGTTGCTCCTCTGTGAGCCGTAAGGATCTCACGTGGGGATTTTCTCCTCACAAGGTCAAGAGAACTTTGCAAGTGCATATGAATTTTTATTTTACGTATTCACGCCCTTTCGGGTGTGCACAAACTCGCTGGTAGTACTGTTCTTTTTACTCACGGCTCCCTTTCGGGATTTCATCCGTGCCCATTTTGCTTGTGGACATACCGTTTTTTTTAACGAGATCGCGCCCTACCGGGTTTTCACAGATTCGCTGGTAGCGCTGTTGATTTTACTCACGGTGCCCTTTCAGGTTTTCATCCGTGCCCATTTTGCTTGTGAACATACCGTTTTTTTCTTCTTTTTTTTAACGAACGATGGAACTCTCGAAAGTAGTTTCACCGCGGGTGACCCATCTATTTACTGGTGGGATTTAGGGTGGCTTCATCGCTAAAGTAGCTGCGTAGCCAGTGAGACTTGAGTTGCAAGCTCTGCCGTTGAGACTTCGATTGCAATATAGATCTCAAGGAAGCATATCACCGTTTTGGAAGCGATGTGCTAGTTTAAGGTCATCTCGGTATGTTATTACCATGTTTGAAGCGAATTTTTAGTATAAAGACATCTCGGTCCGTTGCCACCATATTTGAGGCGAACGATTAATTTCCGTTGTCGCCATATTTGAGGCGAACGATTAGTTTGAGGACTTCTCGGTCCGGTATCGTCGTTTTTTAGACGATTTTTTAGTTTAAGGACATCTCGGTTCGATGTCACCATATTTGAGGCGATCGGTTTTAGTTTAAGGACATCTCAGTCTGTTGTCGCTATGTTTGAGACGAATTTTTAGTTTAAGGACGTCTCGGTCCGATGTAGCCATATTTGAGGCGACTGGCGTTAGTTTAATGACATATCGGTCTGTTGTCGCCATGTTTGAGATGAATTTTTAGTTTAAGCACGTATCGGTCTGTTTTCACCATGTTTGAGGAGAATTTCTAGTTTAAGGACATCTCGGTCCTGTGTTGCCATGTTTGAGGCGAATTTTTAGTTTAACGACATTTCGATCCGATGTCACCATATTTGAGGCGAATTTTTAGTTTAAGGACATTTCGGTCCGATGTCGCCATATTTGAAGCAAATTTTTAGTTTAAGTTCATTTCTGTCCGATCTCTCCATATTTGAGGCGAATTTCTAGTTTAAGGACATTTCAGTCCGCTGTCGCCATATATGAGGCAAATTTCTAGTTTAAGGACATTTTGGTCCGCTGTCGCCATATTTGAGGCGAATTTTAAGTTTAAGGACATTTCGGTCCGTTGCCGCCATGTTTGAGGCGAATAATTAGTTTAAGGACTTCTCGGTCCGGTATCGCCGTTTTTGAGGCGAAGTTTTAGTTTAAAGACATCTCGATTTGATGTCGCCATGTTTGAGGCGAATTTTTAGTTTAAGAATATCTCGGTCCGTTGTCGCCATGTTTGAGGAGAATTTCTAGTTTAAGGACATCTCGGTCATTTGTCGCCATGTTTGAGGCGAATTTCTAGTTTAAGGACATCTTGGTCCTTTATCACCGTTCAGTCAAAAATATCGCACTTTTGATATAAAATTTTCCTTACTTTTCTTAAATATTTAAAGGTGTTTATTATAAATATGACACATATAAGGGTTTACCTGTAAAAATACTATTTACCATATATTTATATATTATAATTAACATTATGAAGGAAAATATATGCATATAATATTTATATAATATTTTGATAATTTAAATATGCATATCATATCAAATATCCTTAATCAATATTCTTAAAATATAATATCATATCAAATTGGTTAGGATAATATCTCAAAAATACCAAATAATACTAACATTATTCATTTAGATATTGTGCAAGGTTTAGTTCAGGTCAGGAGATCGAGATGTTGAGATGTCGGGAATCAAAAATCTGCCGATAAAAAAATAAAATCGAAGAATCAATACTGGCAGAGACTCGGGAAATATTATCAAATTCCAGACATCAAATAAATCTCCATGTGTCACATTGAAGCAACCCCAGAAAACTAAAGCCAAGATCTCACCAAACGGCCGCTGATTCGCAGCCAAACCATGCAATATGCGGCGGATCCGCGGCCGATTCACCGAGTCAAGAGTTAGGATTTTCAGGTTGGATTTGCTATAACTAACCATAATTCTGAGGATCTATGGTTTCTGGTTTTGGGCTATATAAAGGACCGAGGGCTAAACTTAGAAATCATCAATTTTTTACACAAGCTAATCACCGTCAAAAAACAAGTGATCCAAGATAGGTCCAAGATTCGTCGTGATAAAGCGACGTAAGATTCGACGGAATATCTACATCCGACAAGGCGGAGATCGAGAGCAACTTCTTCTTCCTCTTGTAATTTAAACTTGAAGTTTGTACTTGTGAAGTTGATTAATAAAGGTAGATCTTTAGTTTAATTAATTAGTAGTTTAATTATTTAGTTACATTATGAATTCCATCTCTATCCGTTCTTCTATCTCCATCATGCGCGAGTAATTCTCCGCTTGATAGGGTTCGTAGGATCACGATAGATCAATGGATGAGAAAATATTTTAGCTTCTTTTACATCTTATGAAGTTTATAAACTTTAGCAAAAGAATCGTTAACATCCTTATCGGACGCGCTACCAATTTATTGCTAATCTCGACCGCGATTTGAGATCAGATTAACAATTATTTTGTTAAGGGCTAAACATGAATAGAGATCAATGAAAAGACAAAGGTCAATAGTGTGGAAACCCTAGTTTCTTCCAAGAACCCTAATTCTCATTCATCACTATCAATCTAGTTTTAAATCTATCAAAAGATAAAATGAGTCATCTTTATTAGTCATTCAGGATTACTAAATCCTAACGAGCCCTACAAGCCATCTTCTGATATAAAATCTACATCCGTCTTTAAATTAGATCTATATTCTACATCCGTGTTTAACGTAGATCTAGATTCTATAACTATTCTTCATTATTATCTATTCTTCTTCCTCTTCTTAATCAACACGTCTAAAGAAAAATTAAAAGATTCCACATATCCCTGAGGACGATCCGTACTCATCTCGATCTAGCTACACACGACACCGTTATTGATTGCGGTTATTTCTACAAACACTTCTTTAAATATAGAATCAATCAAATGAGAGGAATGTTCTTACGTGGTGCTAACGATTTAATAACTATCTTTGTAGCTCCATAATATTTCATTTTATGTTCCTACCTATTATCTGGATATACCAAGAGAGATGTACGGTCTAATAAGGCTACTACGAAATATTTACTCATGGGTAGGGCAAGCTCTTCTATTCTGGTTCATGGTTTCTCTTGGCTATATGGTTCATCTGGGGGGAGATCGAGCTTCAAGAAATAGTGAATGGTCTTATTAATACACAAATGTATAACTCCTCAGGAATTTCAATTGCGCTTATATTCATCACTGTAGGAATTGGGTTCAAGATTTCCCCAGCCCCTTTTCATCAATGGACTCCTGACGTATACGAAGGAGTGCGGTTCGCTCGACAAATTTGGGGCGACGGAGTTTCTTTGCATACTACTCTTAGAGTTTTTGACTCAGGAAGATAGCGAACGGATACGAGGGTCGTCATCTATCATTGACCTAGGTCATGACTCGTTAGGCGTGGTATTTTTTGACAAATCAGCCGTTTATTGGCCGGAAGGGTCCTTCGCCATACATATTCATGAGCAGGTAGGCTCCACCTTGGTAGAATTTGTCTATGATGTACGGCCCTTCATAGTTTGGCTCGAACTTCCCCCGTTTTGCACGATTGGAGATCATTGGTCTTCTGACGACTAGCACGAGCTCTCCTTAGCGGAATGTTCTCGGCCTAGCCAGTCTTTCGTATTACCGTGTCATCCTTGCCTTATAAGCCTTCAGGTTTTGCTGTGTTATAAGGCGGGTTTCGTCGAGGGCAATTTTCTCAGGGATTTTTTCTTTCCCTTTGTCCTCTTTGCTCGGACCCTTGTTTGTAAGTCCGAGGTTCTTTTCAGGCAGCGTGCGGCTACGCAACTGAATGTTCTCACAGTTTTTCTCCCCCACTTCTTTTTCGGAGGTGGAGTCTTTGAAGACGGGCTGAGGGTCATTTCGTCCTCAGAATCGCTCCCGAAGGTAAGAACTTGGGGGTTTTTCCTTTCCGGACTGGTATCAACCATATGACAGTTGCCAGTCGTTTTTTCACGCGTACTTGTTGCACCTTTTTGCTATCGACGAGCTTCGCGCTTCATCCTCTTGAAGTGTTTTTTATGGGCAACATATACCTGCCACCACTTTTCGAAGGCACTGCACTCTTCGGTGGGATGGGTAACCCTCCGATGATAAAGGCAGCAGTTTGGATATGAATCCTCTCCGTCGAGGAGTATGACCCCGGGAGTATTTCCTATCAGAGATGGCAGCTTCATTCCCATTGACAGGGCTTTGGCGAACCGCTTCTCTGCCTTGATCCTGCTCTTATTTTTCGCAGATATGCCTTGGTTTGGTTGGAGTACTTTACGATTCCACCTTGCCGCAGCTTCTTTATTCTGACGCTGACGCTTAGCCTTTTCGTATATGGCTGTTTCACGTTCTCGATCAGTTTTGCTTTTTCAAAAGGCTTCGTTTAACAGCCTATTGATCGGGTCTTCTGGCAGTTCCGGGGATTTTAGCGCCGATTCTGCCCCCAGTTCCTCCGCGTTCCCTTCTGATGCTGAGGGAGTTTCTTCGTCATTTAACAACGAATGAGAAACTATATGGCAACTTGCTACATAGTCTTCGGTTTCTTCTGATGAGTTATTTTTCTCATCGTTGTCATTATCTTCATTCTCAAGAATACGCTTGAGGAACTCTTCGAGCATGACCGGTTTCCGCACCTTTTGGTTGTACTCCTCCAGCGCCTCAATGTACTTTTATATGTTTGTGCGCTTGTTATCATACTTGGCAGGCTGCACAGGCTTCTTGGTCTTCTTCTTTTTTGTCGAAGACTTTGAAGGCTTGACTTGGCGACTTTGCCATTTGTCAACAACATTCGGTACGGGACGCGATTTCAGCATCCCTTCAATAATTTTGGGTTCAAGCAGGCCTTTCCACCTGACTGCCGGACATGCCTGTAGATCTTTCAGCATTCTTTTAGTTTTAGCTAAAAGAACGACTTCCCATGGAGCTTCTTCCACGAGCGAGCATGATGCCCCCGGTGCATCCACCTTTTTAGGAGTGTGCTTCTGTAGCGGGTTCACCCTCCAGTTCTCAGAAAGTGCGAACTTCTCCTGTTGATACTGGTCCTCGACCCAGTTCTTGAAGACGTAGCAATAATCAATTGGGTGGCTCACCATTCTGTGATAGGAGCAGTAGTTGGGGTTGTTGACGTTGCCGGGTTGTGGTGGACACCGTGGGTCTGGAAACGTAATGAGTCTGTTACACATTGCCAACTCAAATAGTCCTCGTCTTATCGCGGGAAAACGAGTAAGCGCGTACTAGCCTTTCTTCGAGGGATAGGCGTGGACGTGCATTGTTTTGGCGAATTGCCGGTTTTGGGTCGCTCGGTTATTGTTGAGTGTTGGTGACGAAGGCCGCTTTCCCTTTAACCTTGACATTTCAAGGGTCCTTATTTAAGGAGGAAGGCTCATGGCCCATCTGGTCCATTTGGGCCAATTTATCAATCAGATCCTGGAAGGTCGTCGGCTTGAAGAACGTCATGAACTGGGACACAGTCATTTGCGGATCCAGGGTCCCAATGAACATGCCCACGGTAGGGGATTCGTCGATTCGTTGTTCGCACTTTGACCACAGGTTCCGCCACCGGATTGCATATTGGACCCAGGTTTCTCCTGGCTTTACCCTGGCATTGATTAAAGCCGTGATCGGGGTGCGCTCGCTTGTGCTGGAGAACCGCTGTATGAATGGCAACTCCATCTCTGTGAATGTCTTTACGGAGTCATTTAGGAGCCCCGAGTACCATTTAAAGGCTGTCTCCGACAGGCTACCAACAAACTGGTGAAGCAGTAGTTTGTCTTCGCCTTCAGTGTTGCCTTACAGAGCTTTGAACTACGCGACGTGCTGATGGGGGTTTCCTGTCCCCTTGTATATCCCGGCGGGTACTTGATTTGGTCATACCAGCCTGGGTACAGTCGCCCAGTTCTGACAGTTTGGCCGGCCGCTTCATTCACTTGATGAGCTCGTATTTTTTGTGCGATGTAATCATCTAGAGCAGCCTTGGAGATCGTTTCCTCCCTGGCCACTGATAGAGCCGGAAGTGGGTTTGATGTTTTCCCTATGTCATCCTCGATGATTATTGGCGGATCCTCAGCTGGGGGTTCTGGATGAATAATCATTCCAACCATATCCTGGAACAAGAGCTCCATATGCTTTTTGTTGGCGGCTTGCTCAGCGGTTTCTTTGTCTTTTCTTTCAAGCACCCTTCACAGGAACTCTGTATCGGTCTCCTGCTTTTAGCGTTGTTCAGATGCTGGTTCCGGACTTTCTTTCTATCCGGTGAGTGTTGTCATTTTGGTTAGCATCTCTTGGAGCTTTTGTTAGCGACCGAGTTTGCGGTCGATGGGCCACGGAAGCACGGTTTTCCTCTTTCCCGGAAGCCATGTAGACCGTATGCACAATCATGCCCCCAGACTTAGGGCGTTTGGGTCCATCACCTTTGGAGTTTGCCACAGGCGGTGGAATTTTCTTCGGCCTCCTTCTTTTTATGGGAGGTCGAAGTTGAAGGAGCCGTTGTAACAGGCACCCGTGTGGAACAAGTTCCTCGCTGTATGGTGGAAGGATGGTCTTCCTCTTGCCTAGCCTTCGATTTCTTCGGTCGACGAGAGTAGTTTTGATCAATCACGGAGTCCTGGACTTTTCGCCAGACTCTATGCATTTGGGAGGAGAGTCGTTGACGGAACTGCTCCAGTTTTGACTGCAATGTGGTTTCTGCAGGCGGGGGCGATTTCTTTAGCACCGCCATTGGAGAGTTCTTTCGCACCCTCCTAAGCAGATCAAAATTGTTCCCGGTTGGAATAGCAGCATCAAATCCCACCATTGGAGCTGGCGGAGTAAGTCCAGAGGGGGAGCTACCCCCATCTTTTCTCACCCGGAGCCAGTGGAGACCTCGAGCGTGCCTTGCAGAAGGGACCGCCTCAGTTTTGGAAGCGGCTTCTTCATGTCCCTAGCTTTGGTGAGAGACTGTTGTTGGTGTCAGCCTATTGAAGACTGACGTCCTTGGTAGGGTTTGTGGAGGAACGGTCAATCTTCCGAAGACCGATCTTCTGGTCGAGGAAGCACTTTTGACGGCTTCACCTGCAGGAGGAGTTAGGAGTGCTATCCGTTTTGGGGCAACCCCTTCAGATATCACGAGCCTCTTTACGGGCCCGTTTTCGTTCTTGTTCAGTCTGTTGAAGACTGAGACGTCTAGGCTTCGGCCCAGACTATTGAAGACTGAGGCATCGGATTTGGATGGCCCGTTGAGAGGGGCCGTTATGGTTGCAAGTCGATCGAAGACCGACTTTTTGGGAGCTTCTTCTTGCGGCGCTGGGGCGTTGAAACTCGTTTGTAGGATTATGGTCATGAAGAACAATCCGATAGTGGCTTGAGTTACTTGCTCTACCTGCATTGAAAAGATGGAGGCCGCATTGGGCCCATAAGTCACTCCTCCAGTTAAGGGAATAGGGGTTGCTGTTGCAAGTTGTGCAGTTGGAAGCCATCGATTTTCTTCTTCTTTTGCAAAGAAGCAAGACACCAAATCTTAGTACCTCGAATCCAAAGGTAACCATAGCGAACTGCGAATTTGTTCGCGAAACACGACACACGAAGTGTGGAGTGGAAAGAGGAAAAGGTCTCACTGGACATGCCAGAATCTGTTCACCACCGGATGATGGACCGGGACGTCAGGACGTTTGGCCTGAATTCTGGGGGCAGATGCTATTTGGGTTTATCCGTCCACCTCTCCGAAGATACTAAGTTGATTTATGGCACCGTATATTGGAGGTTTGGACGGATGCGGCCGTTGTAGCAGAATTTATTAAATTCCCCCTCATTTGTGAGTGGTTTTTTATTGTGGGGACGCTCTTCCCTACAAGCGCAAGCCCCTGCAGTTAATTACGTTATCGCGTCGCGATAACCACTTTCTCCTGCTCCAGAAGTTCACTTCATGTCGTGTGTATTTTTGTTTGTTTTGGTTGCCCGTGGATTGTATACGGAGACTAATTTATGTCGTCGCCCGTAGGGCACGGATCAGTCAAAATCTATATATTTTAGATTTGGGTTTGGTTTATTTAAGGACCGTTAATCTGGTTTCAGACTAAAATCGACTTAAATATGTATGAGTATTTAGGGCTCAATTTGTTTTAGTTTAAAGACGTCACGGTCTGTTATCGCCATGTTTGAGGCGAGGTATTAGTTTAAGGACATTTCGGACTGTTATTGCCGTTTTTAGGGCGAGTATTAGTTTAAGGATATTTCGGTCCGTTATCACCGTATTTGGGGACGAGTATTAGTTTAAGGACATTTCGATCCGTTAACACCGTATTTGGGGGCGAGTATTAGTTTAAGGATATTTCGGTCTGACATTCATCTTGCGCGCACGTGTATTTATTACGTGGCGAAGTGAACGATGGTGACATAGAATGTGCCCAGTTTGGGGTGCGATCCGATTTGAGGTGTGCACGTCAATTTGGAAGTGCATCAATGAAGGATGAAAGGAGTTGTTGGTCATCGAGACCCGCCACCTCTCTGAAAACGTTGAAGAATTACAACGACATATATCAGAGGTGTGGAAAGATGTACCCTTAAACCAAATCCCATATTTGAGGGGAAAAAGGGGGCTGTTGTAGACCTAAGAAATGTTAGTCTTGTTTGAGACTAAAATTATCTTAGAAGATATAAGATGAATATTATTTGGGATATCATCAATGGGAGACTACTAGTCATTTTTGAGACCAAGTTCAGTTTAGGAAAACATGAGCAATATGGGCTCGGTTGTTTTAGAATCAAAGAGGTTTAACTTCAGGAAACTTAGCCAATTTAGGCTGAGATTGGGTTTCCATAATTACCCAACAGTGCTAAGCACTGAGGCATACAGTGCTCACGTTTGTTTCACGTGGGCACTGGATTAGTGTTAAACACTAGAGTTTTGTAGCGCTTACGTGACATACGTGAGGCACCCAAATATAGGTATTACCCATTGGGTTTTATCTCCCCTTCTTTTTTTACATAAGTGCTAAGCACTTGGCTAACGTTCTCGTGCAAAACACGTGACTACACCTTTTTTTTATACTGGGGTGTTTTAACACTCACGTGGGAAACACGTGAAGCAGTTTTAGTTGCTCTCTTTGTTCGTTTGAAGCACTCACGTGGGACTTCAAAATAGTGCTAAGCGTTAACGATTTTGGTTTTGAAGATCTTGGATCATCATCACTGTTTTTTTTATGGAAGAACTAAATTCTTTATATATAGGGATAAACCCTAATTTTTGGAGGAATTAAATTCCTATATGTTCTCGTTGTTCTTTTTTTTATTTATAACTTAATTCTTTTCCCCTTGGTTTTGAATCTGCAGAGCAAAATCTCCCTGATGTGAATTAAATTCTCAACTTGTGGGGAGATTTGCTTCTGCAAATCTCAACTAGGGAGAGAACTGAGTTCTTAAATGAAGGGTTAAACCCTTAGATAGGTAAAGAAAAGACCATATGATCTCTGTTTTTTTACCTCTGGTTTCAAAAAGGAAAGTCTTCTTCTTTGAGAATTAAATTCTCTTGTTCTCTTAAGAACTCGCTGTACTCTTTTTTGCAGAAGCTTATGTCAAGTTCTCTCTCATTTTTTTTTGTTTTTCTCTTCTATTTATAGGATAAGAGAAAAGATCAATTTGTTTGGAAAATCTCTGATTAAGAGATCATGATCAATCCAAAATGATCTCTTAGATCACTTGGTGAATTTTATTCACCATTGGATTTTTAATCCAAAGGCTTTCTATTTAACAGAGAAGTTTTCTTGTTTACTTAACAGGATTAGAAAATATCTTTTCCTAAGATAGAATCTGTATTCTATCAGATGATCGGCGAGTGATTTTATAATCACTGTTAGATCTTTAATCCAAGGGTCCTCTGTTTAACAGAGAAGATCTTTCTATTTTGAGAAAGATCAAGAAAATATTTCCCACATAGAATTTAATTCTATCTTTCCAAAGAGTGCAGAAGAAGAACTCACGTGTTTAACACGTGACCCCTAGTATGAGTTTCAGTATGCATTATTTTCAGCACTCATATGCATATAAATTCTCACGTGTTTAACACGTGAGGCCTGTTTGGCTTGCCAATTATTTGATTGCAGCACCTATATACTCTGCATATAGACGCTCATGTGTTTAACACGTGTGGCTCTTTTAGTCCATTTGTTTTTAACTGCAGCGCCTACATGCTTTTGCATATAGGTGCTCACTTGTTTAATACGTAAGTCTCTTTTAGCCCATTTGTTTTTAACTGCAGCGCATATATGCTTTTGCATATAGGTGCTCACGTGTTTAACACGTGAGGCTTTAATAGTGGGAATTTCCCCCCTTTCCCCCCTTTTCCCTTTTTTATGAAGGAACAGGGATATTGTTAGGATTGATTGAGCTATACTCCTTTAAAAACTAACGATCTGTTTCCTACTCTTAAATGGTAATGTTAAAGATGTACTGCAAATTTCAAATGAATATCTATTTCAAAAACACCTTAGCCTCCTTATCTCCAAAACAACGTTTCTTTCTATTTTTAATTATAACTGTATAGCTCGTAAGTAATTATCTATTTTAACGCTCGTTTAGATTACAATTATTCGATTCATTATGCGTTCGAACGTAGGTTACTTGTTGTTACGCTACATTATATTATTCGTATTTATGCTTTGTACAGTTAGTTTACTATACCATACTTATATGAATACATTGATAGAACACTGCACAACTACCAATAATTGCTATGTTACACAAATCACAGACTCACATGTTACACTACATATCATTGGTACTGCCATAACACTATAGGTTGCCATGCTAGATAAGATTGTTATATATAAATGTGAGGAAACCTATCACGATTTTGAAATACAAATACCATCGTTATGGACATTCGTATATGATTGTTGCCAATATGGCAAAGATGATATATGCTTTATGATTATATGAACTTGAGATGATTTATATATATATTTTTCGGAACATGATGTTTTCCATGGATTTGAGAAGTCATGTTGTGGTTTATAAAACTTGTGAATATTTTAAAATGCGGTTTTCTCATGATATGATGATTTGGCGTCCACCATGAGTTTTGGTTTTCATGATGAGATATCCGAATCGAGATAGGGGTTAACCGATTATGGGTACATGGTGGACTCGGTACAATTCCGAGGGGTGGGAAGATCATAGGGAGGTACGGGGAGTCTAGAGATGAGGATCGATACCGGAGGTGACATTAGAGCGCGGCGGATATCCAGAGGATTTCGACCGTGGCCGAGTTGATATCCGGAGAGGGCCGATCGGTGAGACGGTGCCTGCGATATCAGGATTTTACGTGTCGATAATAGACATGAGATTTATGATGATTTTGAGTGTTGGTGATGGACACTCGGTGGATGATAAGTTAGAGTGTCGCTGATGGACACTTGTGAGATTTGGAGTTTCGATACTAGACACTCATATGTTGATGTTGCACGATCCGTCATGATGCGCTGCTATAGTTTATGCTATATAGTAGTCGAACAGTACTGATCCATGGGACAGTACCTGAATACTATTTTCACATATCGATGTATATTAAAAAGTTTTCCAAATGAGATATAGTCTCACTATTTTTGACATGTTTATGACGACACAAGGATCTTTCAAACGGAAACCTTTTTAAAATTCATTTCTAAAAAACGAGATGTATACTTTAAACAAAACGCATATAATGCTTCATAAACCCACTTCTGCTACTTGTGTCGTGATATACGTATCATACGGCTATTTTGAAAAGATTTTACATACATTTTTCGGCTATTTTATAGGCTTATACATGGATGCATGATATATATATGATATGATGATATATATGTTTCCTTGTTTACGCGATCGATTATGATGCGCTTATAGTACTTATGCATTATACATACATTAGTACATGATATGATAGTACTACACTTTATGACCTAGATAGATTGTTATGCATTTTGATTTCTAACTTGCGATATATTTTTATTCACTGAGTTGGCAACTCACCACCGTTGTGCCCCAGTTTCTTACAGGATTGATCGCTCGGATCAGTAACGACTTGCTGACACACTTCTTGTTTCGATGATTGCTTTTGGTAGGCAGGTTACATATTTAAATCGTAACCACCTTTTGTATATGTATTTTCATTTGGATCTAGTTAAAAAACTCTATCGATCAAAACTTGTATATTTGTGGACTTAGAAGCGAGACTAAAATGTTTATGTGTGTTTGGGTGTTGTACTCGTTTGGAGTCGACTTTATATTGTTTTTGTTCTTACTTCACTTTCTTTTCTTCGCCTTGGGCGTCATATATTAACTGCGTGGTTGCTCCGCCGTTTAGGCGTGGAAGCCAGCTTCCGTTGGGGATGTTTTATATATATTATGTTTTTTATGTGGTTTTATTCAAAATTTACAAAGGAGGTGCTGTCCGATTTTTAAATGCCGAAAATGTTTTCAGACAAACTTATTTATACTTTAAAAAAGAACCTGATTCCATTTAGTAACCCTTTTTAAAAATTCACCTCCACTATTTATTTTAAAAAGTTTTAGATTCCGGGATCTTAGCTTACTTGGGTTACGGTATAGACTTCAGGTGATTTAAGTGCCAGTCACGTAACTTTTCCGGGTCGTGACCCTACCCATCTCTTTGTTTCCTTAGAATGTTCGTCAGGTGGCGTATAGACGGGGGAGATCAAGCCGAGTCAAGAAAATTACTCTCAGTTTGCACCACAGACCGACTACTAGTTTTCTTTTCGCACTTTACTTTTCCAGTACGCCTCATGTTTAAGGCTCTTTGTTATTGTGCTTGTAACAACCGAGTCCAGTTATACCAATTCCAGTTACCGTATGTGTTATTTGTGGTATTTAGTTCATTTAACATGTTTGGTTGCAGAATGGTAATTTACTTTATATTCGACCCGTTTACTTGAGCTCGTTGTTTCCTAATTATAGATTACACTAACATTTCATATTCTTGCATATGACCATTTAAGTTACCTAAAATAATTTAAAAATACATGACATGGCCTGCTTGATACCCCTAACCCTGTGATAGCGTCCCTGCATCGTGTTCTCATCCCGTTCAGTGAAATAGACGTGTTTGGACGGCTACGCGCACGTGCGAGCGTCCGTTCTTGGGGGGTATGCTTTTCTGTTACAAAATCCTTCATTTTAATTTTTGGAACTTGCTAATAAATTTTATATTTCAAATTCAAATTTTGGACCCGACCCGGGCGCAATTCTGAAATATTTTGTATCCCGCCAAATTCTATTTATTCTTTTAAAATCTATTTAACACTTTTTAAAAAATATTATACAGCTTACAAAATCTTTTCATATAACGAAGTCTCTCTCTAAGCCAGAAAATCTTTTCTAAAATTATTTTCCTAAACAAATTTCCTACCCTGAGCCAATCACCTTCTCCTTTTGCATGGTGCTGGGCCCCACCATCGAATCTTTCCCTCTCTTCTATCTTTTCTTCTATCTTTTTAAACCAATCAGAAATTTTCCCCTTAAGTCACCGGGCCCCACGGTTGTCTTCTCTCTCCTTTCCCTCTCTCCTTCTCTCTCCTCCGCAGCTCTCTCTCTCTCTCCCCCCTTCTCTTTCTCTCTCCTCTCGCGCCCACTCTCTCACCTCACGCAAGCACTGTACATTCCTTGATTCCCGTCACCGCGTGGCGATCCTGTCACCTCCCTTCGTGTTTTCTTCGTCTCCCTCCTTTAAAAACCCCCGCAGCTTCTTCCTCTTAAAAACCCATCACCTCCCACGAAACCCTAACCCTAAAAGCTTCGTCTCCTCTTCACCCTCACCACACCGAGCACCATTCTCCTCCTCCTCTCCCTCTTCTCCTTCTTCCTTCTCCCCGAGGCCGTTGCACCCTGCACATAACCCACTGCACCCTTGAACCCACCGTCTCCGGTCGTCGTCAACGACCCTAGCCTCACACCTACCATCATCACCACCTCATTCCCTTCCTCTCCTCGACATCATCTCCTCACCAGTACCCTGTCACTTAGCCCTGCACCCAAACCGACCCTAAACCCTAACCAAACCCTAGCTCTTCTAAAAACCCTTCGCCGGCGCCCCTCACCGCCGTCGATCTCGCCGCCACTGCTAGCACACCCTTGCACACGACCCAGTAAGCTATCCCTTATTCTTTTTCTTCTTTTCTTTCCCTTCTTCTCTTCTTGTTCTTTGTGCATTTTCTGTTCTTTTATATTCACTGCTGTTTTTAGATCGCCGGAATCCGGTCGGGCTGTCGACGATCTCGACGACCCAGCAAGGACCTCTGACCCGTGTGATTCCACCGTTCGTCGTTTGGACTCATTCCGTGTACCGTGCGCGCGTCGCGACTTTTCCCGCCGACGCGAGAAGTTCCGTTTTCCGTATCGCGATCCGTCAAGGCAAGTGAAACTTACTACATGCTATTCCTATATTAATTTATCTATTTTCTTATTAAATCTGTAGATAGAATCTAAATCCATGAGTTCCAAGTTAACAATACGATGTTCCGTTTACATATTTCAGATCTAGAACTTGAAGCCTAACTGTTGCATTTAGTTGACTATACCTAGTAACCACGGTTATATTTTAATCACATAATAACTATTGTACATAGTCTATGACACCCTTTTCTCTAGTTTTACTCTATCGGACATCCGTGTGCATCTTTAACCGGTTTTAGTTATAATTACATCCATTGAACATATTATACATGTCATTATATCTCTAGATTACTTAATACTTATTAACCTGATTTTAACATCCATATTTGTCATACTGTATTCATATAATGTTGAAACCTTCTCTTAAACACAAACTGATAACCGTACGGCTAAGTAGTTTAATCTGCACATATTGCTTAACCTATTACATGTGCCAATTTATTGTGCTGTTGATACCCATGCTTGTTTATTTATAACCATGATTATGCTAGTTGATTATGAGTACCCACATGATATCTTGTACACCTTGATGTGACTTGCTACACATACTACTTGACCCGACATGGTACCGTACAACTCTTGACATAACGTGACACCTTTACATATTACCTGACTTGACCTGATGTACTATGGTCTTACCCGTTACCTGATCTTGTGCCTAATGCCAACAAACCTGACCTGTAGTCCTTACGGACCGTTCCTGTTGTCTATCCAGACAAACCTGTACCTGCTTGATCCTGTGTTAGCATTAGCTACAGATTATTTAATACATGACTTGACCACTTATAACTTAGGGTATAGGGAAATCAATGGTGAAACCTGACTTGTAACTCGACAGTTGCTTTCTTTTACTGATCAGTTTTAGAGGCTGGGCCCGCCTCGGGACGATGCTGCTGACATCGTTCGTCTTTACATATTTCCTGTTTTAGTGCCTAGCGGCACGTCTCGGTATCAGCCCGAGAGTCTTAGACCGTGGTCTCGGGCATGCACGGGATACTATTGAGTTACATCGATAATTCATCAAATTGATTTCAAAGACTTGAGAATAGATAACCCAATAAACTAGTTCAGTTTACTCACTGCACACTACCCTTCACTGCCCTGATTTTATATTACTGTTACACCTACTTTACCGCTTATGATTATACTTGCATGTCTTGTTACCCTGTTTATATCTTATTGCTTGATGACATGACGCGCTGACGTCTGGGTTTTGCATGGCCCAGATTCCGTACCTTTGCTGCAGTCCGAGCAGGAGTATTTCAGCTAGCAGGCTGAGCCGTGAGGATTCAGTAGTAGTTAGTTCTTTTACTTTTCAGCATTTTATTCCTGATGTGAGCCCGCATTATGAGACATACATTCCAGTTATTCTTGTATTGGATCTTTTGCTTCCGCATTATTATTATTCTTGACTCATTTTATTTTGGCTTATGGACATATATTAGATAGTTCTGTTTTGTTCTTGATATCTCTACAGCCATAATATGACTGTGGATGGATACTTCCTACCCACAGGTAGCATGGTTGGCTATGTCACGTGCCCATCTTAGCGTACTCTGGGAAGCGGGGCGTGACATGGTTCTTTTGTTATCAGAGCCATAGGATAATCGGGTTGATTCTTTTTGTAGTTGGGTATTGTACCCAATACATGAATCAGGATACTCGTGTTTAAGAAACATGTCCTGCCACCTTGCCGTTTTACTGCTCTTGAATCTAACCTCCTCCTAATTATATCTTTTACGGCATGCAAACTTCCTTTGCATATCGACTCGAAACCTGATTCCTTGTTATCTCTAGAACTTAGGCGACTTGGGTGGAGTTATGTAATTGTAGCTATGATACCGCGGCATGGTTACAATGCGGTACTCTATTTAAGTAACTTGGAGTTCTAGCCTTGACTCATATCCTTAATCTATATGTTGAATCTGTTATCATACTAATCCTCTTTGGTGTTTGGTTGCAGTATCATGGAAGCCAGGAATCTACAATCGTACCAGAGGTGTATGGATGACGCTACTTTGCTTAGAGTAATTCGTGACTTGCTTGAGGATCACAAGCAGCAGACCGAGCTGAAGCCGGGGTTTGCACTAAACCAAACGTCCGTACGTAGAAATGTTCCGGTGAACCGACGCGGTGTAGCACCAATGAACAAAACAATTGTTGTTGATCGGAAGAGGAGCGTGATTTGTGACTACTGCCATGTACACGGACATGTGCAAAGAGATTGCCGAAGGAAACGGGGACTCTGTTTGGTTTGTGGATCGGTGGATCACACTATCCATGCTTTTCCGTCGAAACTTCTTAAGGAAGAGAGTGTTAAGAGGCCAGTGTTACCCAAGCAAAAGGGAAGGATGTTGTGCGATTTCTGCCGACGACCGGGTCATTATCGAAGAGATTGTCGTAAGAGGTTTGGACTTTGTCTGATTTGTGGATCAGTGGATCACACCATTGATAATTGTCCGTCAAAGCTAAAATTGAAGGAGGATACTCGGGAGCCACCATAAGAGCAGCTTCCAGATCAGGAGCAGTTAATTCGGGGAGCTAATCAGGCTCAAGCTTTTTCCCCGATAGCTGAAGGGGCTAAAGCTTCAGAGGAAGTCGTTTCAGGTACCCTATTTGTTCATGGTTTTCTCGCATTAGCGTTATTCAATTCTAGTGTATCCCATTGATTTATGTCGTCTAAGTTTATTAGTACACACTCGATTACCTGAACGACCTGTTTAGTTATTGGGACATACACACTGGGATTGGGAAAATCATAACTAATAGAGGGTATAAGGATTGTTTTGTTGTTGTTGGCGGATGGGAGCTATTTATAGATTTCGGGGTGATTGTTATCGGAAATTATAAAGTCGTCTTGGGAATGGATTTTCGGCACTTTCCACGCTCACATTGAGGGTAGAGCAAAGAAAGCGAATTTCCAGATTCCCGGACATCCAGAGGTTGACTGGAGGAAGCAGTTCTGTCGGGCCAGTCGAGTTTAGGGCTAGGCCGACAAACAATGTTCTTTCGTCGATGGAAGTGGATAAGGAAGAATCACCGGCTATATTCGAGAGTTTCATGGACGTGTTTGAAGACATATCAGGTTTACCGCCGAAGCGAGACATGGAGTTCGCAATTGAACTTGTTCCTGGTGCAGCGCCAACCTCAAAGGCGTATTACCCGATGGCACCAGTGGAGTTGGAAGAAGTCAAGAAGCAGGTTACTGAATTACTTGAGAAGGGTTGGATTCGAAGCAGTAACTCACCTTGGGGAGCTCCAGTTCTTTTAGTTAAGAAGAAGGATGGCACAAGAAGGATGTGCATCGACTATCGAGAATTAAACCGGGTGACTATTAAGAACAAGTACCCGATCCCTTGCATTGGCGAATTATTTGAGCAGCTTAGTGGCGCGAGGGTATTCTCGAAGCTGGATTTGCGATCCGGATATCATCAGGTCCGAGTGAAAGCAGAGGATATTTGCAAGACGGCGTTCCGAACTCGGTATGGACATTACGAGTACTTAGTGATGCCCTTCGGAGTTACGAATGCACCAGCGATATTCATGGACTTGATGAACCGAATCTTTTAGCCATTCTTGGACCAATTTATTGTGGTGTTCATTGACGATATTCTGGTCTACTCGAAGAGTATTGAAGAGCATGCTGAACATTTGAAGATCGCACTGCAAACGTTGAGACAAGAGAAGTTATATGCGAAGATGAGCAAGTGCGAGTTTTGGATGGAAGAAGTAAAGTTTTTGGGACATGTTGTGCCTGGCGATGGAATCACCGTCGATCCCAAAAAGATTGTAGCAGTTCGAGATTGGTCGATTCCGAAGAATGTTGCGGAGATAAGAAGCTTCCTTGGACTCGCCGGGTATTACAAAAGATTTGTGGAGAACTTTGCTCGTCTGGCGGAGCCGTTGACCAAGCTTACGCGCAAGGAGGTACCTTTTGTATGGACGGATAGGTATGCGTCAGCTTTTGAGGCGTTGAAGCAGAAATTGATAACCGCACCTATTCTGACCGTGCCAGACAGTTCCGGAGGATTGGTGATTCACAGCGACGCATCTGGGAAAGGATTGGGATGTGTTTTAATGCAGCATGTGAAGGTTGTAGCATACGCATCGAGACAGTTGAAGACCCATGAGAAGAATTACCCAACTCACGACTTGGAGCTTGCGGCTGTGATCTTCGCTCTGAAGATTTGGAGACACTAACTTTTGGGCGAAAGGGTCGAGGTGTTCATTGATCATAAGAGCTTGAAGTATGTGTTCACGCAGAAGGAGCTTAATATAAAGCAGCGTAGATAGTTGGAGCTGATGGCTGACTACGATCTTGATCTTAAGTACCATCCGGGGAAGGTTAATGTCATGCCGGATGCGCTCAGTCGGTTACCAGCAATTCAGACGTTGACTGCACAGAAGGAACTCATTGAAGACTTTCGAAGATTTGATTTGGAGATTGTGCTACCACATTCTTTGGGACAGTTGATGCAGCTGCAGGTACATTCGTCGTTGATTGAGAATATTAAAGCAGCGCAATCGCAGGACCCTAGATTGCAAAAGTTTCGAGAACAGGTTGAAGCTGGACTTCGAACAGATTTATTGATCCATGAGGATGGTTCGTTGAGATATGGTAGCCGTTTGTGTGTGCCAAAGGGAGTTATTCGAGAGGAACTTATGAAGGAGGCACACAGTTCAGCATATTCCATACATCCAGGAGGCACGAAGATGTACCGAGATATACGGCAGCATTTCTGGTGGGAAGGTATGAAACGGGAGGTTGCTCGCTTTGTAGCCAAGTGCTTGGTGTGTCGGCAAGTTAAGGCTGAGCATCAAAGGGTTGCTGGTTTATTTCAACCACGTCCGATTCCTCAATGGAAGTGGGAACATATAGCCATGGATTTCGTGACAGCTCTACCGCGGAGTCCAAAGGGCAACAATGCAGTTTGGGTGATTGTTGATCGATTAACCAAGGCAGCTCATTTCATTCCTTTTCGGGTTGGTCAATCAACAGAAACTTTGGCAGAGCGGTACATGCAGGAGATTGTAAGATTGCATGGAGTACCGGTGAGTATCGTGTCCGACCGTGACACTCGGTTCTTATCACACTTCTGGAGGAGCTTACAGGAAAGTTTGGGGACTCGATTGAAGTTTAGCACAGCTTATCATCCTCAAACAGATGGCCAGTCGGAGAGAACGATCCACACTCTTGAAGATATGTTGAGAGCTTGCATGTTGGACTTCAAGGGTTCATGGGAGGATCATCTACATTTAGTGGAGTTTTCTTATAACAACAGTTTTCAGGCGACGATTCAAATGGCTCCATTTGAAGCTTTATATGGTCGCAAGTGTCGTTCACCTGTTTGTTGGGATGATGTCGGTGAACGAAGATTGTTGGGACCATATTTGGTTGTGCAGACAGTTGAGAAAGTTAATGCAATTCGGAATCATATGAAAGCAGCACAAGACAAACAGAAGAGTTGGGCAGATACGTCGAGAAGACCTTTAGAGTTCGCCGTGGGTGATTTGGTATTTTTGAAGATACCACCGACTAGAGGGGTGATTCGTTTCCGAAATCGAGGAAAGCTCAGTTCTCGGTTCGTCGGGCCTTTCGAGGTCTTGGAGCGTGTTGGCGAGGTAGCGTACCGTTTGGCGTTACCGCAATCCTTGGCGAATGTGCACGACGTGTTTCACGTATCTCAACTATGTAAGTATGTTCGAGATGAAACACATGTGTTGGATCATTCGGAGCTGACTGTACGAGAAGACTTGACTTTTGAGGAGCGACCGATTGCGATTGTGGATCGGAGGGAAAAGGTTCTTAAGAACAAGCTTATCCCTCTTGTACTTGTTTCTTGGGGTAGTCGCTCACATGGAGAGTCAACTTGGGAATGAGAAGATGAAACCCGGCAGAAGTTTCCCCACCTTTTCTTATAGTTGATTAATTGTTTATCCTTTCTTGTTTTGGAATTTCGAGGACGAAATTCTTTTGTAGTTGGGTATAATGTAACAACCGAGTCCAGTTATACCAATTCCAGTTACCGTATGTGTTGTTTGTGGTATTTAGTTCATTTATCATGTTTGGTTGCTGAATGGTAATTTACTTTATATTCGACCCGTTTACTTGAGCTCGTTGTTTCCTAATTATAGATTACACTAACATTTCATATTCTTGCATATGACCATTTAAGTTACCTAAAATAATTTAAAAATACATGACATGACCTGCTTGATACCCCTAACCCTGTGGTAGCGTCCCTGCATCGTGTTCTCGTCCCGTTTAGTGAAACGGACGTGTTTGGACGGCTACGCGCACGTGCGTGCGTCCGTTCTTGGGGGTATGCTTTTCTGTTACAAAATCCTTCATTTTAATTTTTGGAACTTGCTAATAAATTTTATATTTCAAATTCAAATTTTGGACCCGACCCGGGCGCAATTCTGAAATATTTTGTATCCGGCCAAATTCTATTTATTCTTTTAAAATCTATTTAACCCGTTTTAAAAAATATTATACAGCTTACAAAATCTTTTCATATAACGAAGTCTCTCTCTAAGCCAGAAAATCTTTTCTAAAATTATTTTCCTAAACAAATTTCCTACCCTGAGCCAATCACCTTCTCCTTTTGCATGGTGCTGGGCCCCACCATCGAATCTCTCCCTCTCTTCTATCTTTTTAAACCAATCAGAAATTTTCCCCTTAAGTTACCGGGCTCGACGGTTGTCTTCTCTCTCCTTTCCCTTTCTCCTTCTCTCTCCTCCGCAGCTCTCTCTCTCTCCCCCTTCTCTTTCTCTCTCCTCTCGCTCCCACTCTCTCACCTCTCGCAAGCATTGTACATTCCTCGATTCCCGTCACCGCGTGGCGATCCCGTCACCTCCCTTCGCGTTTTCTTCGTCTCCCTCCTTTAAAAACCACCGCAGCTTCTTCCTCTTAAAAACCCATCACCTCCCACGAAACCCTAACCCTAAAAGCTTTGTCTCCTCTTCACCCTCACCTCACCGAGCACCCTTCTCCTCCTCCTCTCCCTCTTCTCCTTCTTCCTTCTCCCTAAGGCCGTTGCACCCTGCACATAAGCCACTGCACCCTTGAACCCACCGTCTCCGGTCGTCGCCAACGACCCTAGCCTCACACCCACCATCATCACCACCTCATTCCCTTCCTCTCCTCAACATCATCTCCTCACCAGTACCCTGTCACTTAGCCCTGCACCCAAACCGACCCTAAACCCTAACCAAACCCTAGCTCTTCTAAAAACCCTTCGCCGACGCCCCTCACCACCGTCGATCTCACCGCCACTGCTAGCACACCCCTGCACACGACCCAGTAAGCTATCCCTCATTCTTTTTCTTCTTTTCTTTCCCTTCTTCTCTTCTTGTTCTTTGTGCATTTTCTGTTCTTTTATATTCACTGCTGTTTTTAGATCGCCGGAATCCGGTCGGGCCGTCGATGATCTCGACGACCCAGTAAGGACCTCTGACCCGTGTGATTCCACCGTTCGTCATTTGGACTCATTCCGTGTACCGTGCGCGCGTTGCGACTTTTCCCGCCGACGCGAGATGTTCCGTTTTCCGTATCGCGATCCGTCAAGGCAAGTGAAACTTGCTACATGCTATTCATACTATTCTTATATTAATTTATCTATTTTCTTATTAAATATGTAGATAGAATCTAAATCCATGAGTTCCAAGTTAACAATACGATGTTCCGTTTACATATTTCAGATCTAGAACTTGAAGCCTAACTGTTGCATTTAGTTGACTATACCTAGTAACCACAGTTACATTTTAATTACATAATAACTATTGTACATAGTCTATGACACCCTTTTCTCTAGTTTTACTCTATCGGACATCCGTGTGCATCTTTAACCGGTTTTAGTTATAATTACATCCATTGAACATATTATACATGTCATTGCATCCCTAAATTACTTAATACTTATTAACCTGATTTTAACATCCATATTTGTCATACTGTATTCATATAATGTTGAAACCATCTCTTAAACACAAACTGATAACCGTACGGCTAAGTAGTTTGATCTGCACATATTGCTTAACCTATTACATGTGCTAATTTATTGTGATTTTGATACCCATGGTTGTTTATTTATAACCATGATTATGCTAGTTGATTATGAGTACCCACATGATATCTTGTACACCTTGACGTGACTTGCTACATATACTACTTGACCCGACATGGTACCGTACAACTCTTGACATAACGTGACACCTTTACATATTACCTGACTTGACCTGATGTACCATGGTCTTACCCGTTACCTGATCTTGTGCCTAATGCCAACAAACCTGACCTGTAGTCCTTACGGACCGTTCCTGTTGCCTATCCAGACAAACATGTACCTGCTTGATGCTGTGTTGGCATTAGCTACAGATTATTTAATACATGACTTGACCACTTATAACTTGGGGTATGGGGAAATCAATGGTGAAACCTGACTTGTAACTCGACAGTTGCTTGCTTTTACTGATCAGTTTTAGAGGCTAGGCCCGCCTCGGGACGATACTGCTGACATCGTTCGTCTTTACATATTTCCTGTTTTAGTGCCTAGCGGCACGTCTCGGTATCAGCCCGAGAGTCTTAGACCGTGGTCCCGGGCATGCATGGGATACTATTGAGTTACATCGATGATTCATCAAATTGATTTCAAAGACTTGAGAATAGATAACCCAATAGACTAGTTCAGTTTACTCAGTGCATACTACCCTTCACTGCCCTGATTTTATATTACTGTTACACCTACTTTACCGCTTATGATTATACTTGCATGTCTTATTACCCTGTTTATATCTTATTGCTTGATGACATGACGCGCTGACGTCTTGGTTTTGCATGGCCCAGATTCCGTACCTTTGCTGCAGTCCGAGCAGGAGTACTTCAGCCAGCAGGCTGAGCCGTGAGGATTCAGTAGTAGTTAGTTCTTTTACTTTTTAGCATTTTATTCCTGATGTGAGCCCGCATTATGGAACATATATTCCAGTTATTCTTGTATTGGATCTTTTGCTTCCGCATTATTATTATTCTTGACTCATTTTATTTTGGCTTATGGACATGTATTAGATAGTTCTATTTTGTTCTTGATATCTCTACAGCCGTAATGTGACCGTGGATGGATACTTCCTACCCACAGATAGCATGGTTGGCTATGTCACGTGCCCATCTTAGCGTACTCTAGGAAGCGGAGCGTGACAGTGCTTGATATTTTTTAATTAGTTGTAAACTCTTTGAATGTAAATATATCGATATTGGATTTTATTTCACTTGTTCAATCGTATCATTCTTTATATTGCTTATATACGCTTAGCGTATTTGTTTCAAGAAAAGACTTTCTCGGAATAAATATGCCGCGGTTTTCTTTATGTATCTGCTCCCGTCTTTTGGGAAGCGGGGCATGGCAAGTTTTATTGGTGGGTCATGCAGGTCAGTTCTACATGAATATCGTAAGCAATATATTATAAGAATTTTGAAATCCAATTATTACATTCAACCTTTCCTTTGAATTGCATCATATTCCTTGAATCTATCTTGAACTTCACTTTCGACTTCCTTGAAGATCACATCCCAACTTTTGATTTCTTAAATTCAGTCCACTCCTTTCTACTTGAATATCTTAGAAATGTTTTTTGTTCTTGAACCATTCTCGTTAACTTCAAACTCTCTCTGCTACCCTTGACTGTCATCAAAGGAGGGTAGTATTCGAGTATCTGCTATCCTGCATCGATAATCTTTTTGTAATTCTATTTTTGATTCACTCGCAATCTACTCTAGTCGCACACCTTCATATCGAGAAGAGCACCAACTAACGAAACGTGACTGCCTTATCCTAACCACGTTCCTTGCTATGTTGTAATATCCTTCTTGAGTAATTTCGATAACAAAATTATTTTTAAGGAGGGTAGGATGTAACGACCTTAAATTTCTTGTACTAACCCCTCTTGTTTTAATTAATAAAAGAGGTCGTTTTCTGTTTTAATCTCGAATTATAAGTAATTTTTGATAAATAATGTTCAAGAACGACCTTGTAGCTCATTGGTTAAGCGTTTACCTTGTTGTCCCATTGTCTGCGTATTCGAATCCTTACATCCTAATTATTTTATTTTAAATTATTTATGCCGTTTTTGAATTCTGAAATTTTCATGGGCGTTGCACGGAGTTCGAAAATGTTATATAAGAAAAGAGATATAAATTTGGATTAGTTGAACTAAACCGAGACTGAGACCTGAGACCCAAACCCATCTCCAACTTTGGAGCCACCCAGGTCGGCTCCATGACCGCTATGGGCGTCCTGACTTGCTCTAACGGTGCTCCGCCCATGCACATGTGTTTCTTGAGCTCCCGACGGTTCGTTTCGACTACCCGAACGGCCCCATTCAATCCGAGACTGCTCCACCTCTTCATTTTCTCAATTAAAACTATTTTAATGTCTTTTAATTTCTCTTTTTAATTCATCGTACCCTCATTTTTTCCCCTATAAATTCTTGGCTATCCAAGAAGTTTTCTCCCAAATTTCCTCTATGAAAATTCTCTCTAAAAAACTCTTTCAAAGTCCAAGTTCTCTCAAAGTCTTGTGAAGCCAAGTTCTCCTCAAGTTTTCCTCCCTCTACGATGCTCCCAAGTCAATCGAGGATATCCCAATAGCCAATCGCCAAGCTCTTTCTTCTAGACATCATAACTCTTATCGAAAGAACCCTCCCTCTTTTGTAAACGGTGAATCGGTTGTTAGACCGATTCACACCGCGAGTAAGTTTTCTCTCATTCTTCTTCTCTTTTTGAATCTCTTCTATTGCCATATCGCTGAATTGTTCTTATGCTTGTAAGTAAGTCCCTCCTTTCTTCCCGTCTCTCTTTCTATCCTCCTCTTGTCAAGCATCATGAAATCGCTACTTTCACCATAATTAGTTCTTAAGAAAGTATATCCACAAACACATATATATACATATAATTGGTTAAATAAAAATTGGTGCCTCTTATTTGAATTATAGTATGACCTATTCTTTTCATGACTATGCATGTGTAACACTATTTAAGAGTACATAATTTTCACATCACACATTTTTTATGATGATCTACGGAATCCGTTCACTTATAAAAGAAAATGGGAAACTTATGTAAAATCTTATTTAATTTTATGTGTCATAGTTCACTTATTTCTCTAAATGAATATTTTAGAAATTGTTAAACTTTTGCCATAGAAAAAGCACGGGGTAATGACCTACCCTACACGCACACTTTTGAATTATAGCACGATTATATATTTGTAACATTTTTTTAAAGGAGTCAATTTTTTCGCTAAAATAATCTCAAAGTAAAAATTTGAATTTTAACGTATTTTGTTTTTGCGAAATCGTCTCTACAACCCTCATTAGGGGAACCCTGTTGCGGATGGTGCGGATTATCGCATATCTTAGGTCTAGTGGAGTAAGATCCATAGCTCCTCACAGAGCATGGTCTTGAAAAATAAAATACGGAATTAAAAAAAAAAATAAACATTAAAAAGGAGTGAAAACAAACTATCGATTAGGTTAGTTTTAAAACAAAGTTTCCAAAAAGTTATTTTTATAAAATATCACTAATTAGATTTTCTAATTAAATAACCTCAACTTTTAAAAGGTTGTTTTTACTAAAATACCCTATATTTAAGTTTTTCATTAAAATACCCTAAACTTCTAAAAGTAAGGTTTTGTCACTAAAATACCATAAAATCTAAAGTATATTTTCATTAAACACTCTCAATATCTTAACTAATATATTTTACCCAAACAATCTCGAGGTTTATTTTAAATAAAGTATTTACATAAAACTCTCTTGAGAATTCAAATGGCATAATTTACATAAATACCATGAAATTCTAAATGACATCTTTTCACATAAATACCTTAAATCTATAAAATAATTATTTTTTAAAGTATTCAGATAATAGTTTGGTTTAAGTGACCTATTCTCTCTTGAGTTTAAGAGAGCCAGAGACAATGAGTGCTTTTACTTGCCTAATCTCCTTATTTATACAGAGTTAGTTCAACTTGACTTTGTAATGACTTTAAATTTACTGTACAAAATTTTCAGTTTAATATACAGAAAGGAGTTTACAAGCCTGAGTACAAGTTATAAGTAAATTTTTGTTTAAAAATAGCAAAAAACCACTTGTAGCTCACTGGTAAAGCCTTTGTACCGCTGTGACGTAGCCCTTATGTTCGAATCCTATCAGACACTTTATTTTTTCTGATTTTCTTTTTAAACTTTTTGGAAGCCCAAAAGTTTACACGTGCAATGCACACAAAAACGAAAAGAGAGAAAAATCAAACATGTGCATAATAATTTAAATACAGACTTGAACACGTGGCAAGAATCCACTGGCCCTCCTCACAAAACAACCGGCGAGATTCCCCCTAGGGCCGGCACCGATGGCCCTCCCGATCCAATGAGGCCCGGGCTTTGCACACACGACCTTTTCTCTACCCCTAACTCCTCTGCACTATTTGATTGCTCTGAAATCAAATAGAGACCCTTCAATTCCCCATTTATCATCATTTTAATGTATTTTAATTCACCATTTTAATTCCAAAATTCTAATTCCACCCTATAAATACTACCCCATGCCCTAGCCTTTCATCATTCTGAAAATTATAGCCAAAACTCTCCAAATTTTCTAAGTACAAGTGAAGTGCAAATGGAGTTAGCAAGAGAACAACTTCCGGTAAGGGTCGAAGCAAGTTCCGGCGACCCCGCGACACCATGACGACAACCCTCCCTTCTTCTACCTTCTTTTAACCTAACTAGCTAGTAAGTCCCTTTCAATCCTCATTCTTCTTCTTTAAAAGTTCATTTTCAAAATATATGTCGGAAGTGGAGTTAATACCGACATCTTCTTCAAAAACTCTATAATTCTACTTTTTCTTACATATTTTTCATTAATATTCCTACACCATGCTTGTTAACATAAAACCAATGCTTAGAACCAATTTTTAATCAAAAATATTATGCAAAATAACTTTAACTCAACATACCTTTAGGAAAATTCATGAGATAACGACCTACCTCTCACATACACACATGGTTTCATAGCATGATATACCATTGTATGAATTTTAGTTACGAACACAAGATTACATTAAAATACCATTTACTATAAAAAACAATTTTTTTTGAATTGTACTTTAGAATTCCTTTGCAAATAAGACTCTACAACCCTTTTTATGGGACTCGCTATTTGATGGTGCGGATTATCGCACATCTTTGGTCTAGTAGAACGAGATGTAGACCTCCTCACGAAGCATTCGGTCTCGAATGGTTTTTAATACGGTTTTTAGAAAAACGAAGTTTTCGACTTAATTAATTTTTTTTAATAATTATATAAATATTACAAAATCCATATATTTTCAAAATATAATAAACTTATATTTTTCAAATAAAAGAATTACAAGTTTCATCAAGATACCATCAGGATACTAACAAAAGTCAAGCTTTACGGTAAAATACCATGAACTTTCCAAGCTAAGCTATTATCACTAAAATACATCAAATCCTTAAAATTCACATTCATGAAAAACCCAAATAATATAAATAACTTCTCGAGGTTATTTTGAAACTATATTAAAAATATTTTTATAAAATCCCCTCTAGTTATATAAAACAACAGGTAAGGATTTTAGTAAATATAGGTTTAGGTGGGATCAATTCTCTTGAGCCCCAGGAAGCTGGAGAAAATGAGTGCTTGTCTATGTAAGGCAGAAAACTTAATGGTGTTATCAATGGTAATTGTCTTGGAAAAAGACACATATCCTGCCATTCATGTGCAGCAGTTACCGATAACCCCCGAACCTAATTCAGGATCTAAATCAGTTACAAGTGTCTGACTCAAGTCTGGATCTAAATCAAACTTGAATTCAAACTCAAACCAGAATCCAATTCAAATATGAATCCAAACTGTAACATGTATACTTGAACATGAACCTGAATATCAAACCTAAATACAAGACTTGACTTGACTGACCATGGCTATAACTTGACATGACTACAAGATTATATCCTGAACCTGACTACTTGAACAACTTGAATCCATGGTTTCAGCAAGACGGGTAAATATAATATAATAAATACAATACATGGGGTTAACGGGGTAGATTGGTACGGAATGTATAGCGTGGCACGAGATGATCACTAAAAGACACCTACATGAACTCTCATGTCGTTGTCCCGTAGGTTTTGACGGGGCCTTGTACTACATATTACCATAGTCCACGGGGTAAGATGGACTTCTCTCGTATACACAAATATTTTCTGTACCAAGCTACAAGAACTACGTTAGAATAGCAATTTTATACCTGTACATCTTACCAGTTCAATTCTCATTACTTGCTATATTCATTTCATCTTTTGGGACTTACCGAGCGCTAGTTCGCTGAAGACAATCCTGTCTATTTCTTTCTTTGGAATGTTCGTCAGGAGGACCAGACTCTCAGGAGATTGAGCCGAGCCAGGAGGACTTAGACCAGTTCACTGCCCAACAGGACTTCTAGTTCATCTTGTACTTATTTCAGTCTGTATGCCACTGTTTAGGTATTGCTTTATATCATTGTATATTTCCTTTTCAAAGCAGTTGTAATGTAAAGATGAATGTTAATAAAAGTTGTTGTTCATTTTCTATCTCTTGTCAATTCTTGTGCATTTTATACATATATTGCTTAATTACGCTTAAAGTATTTATTTCTTAGTAAATACATTGCGGGCCCGCCACGTCTCCGCTTCCGTATACTGGGAAGAGGGGCGTGACAGGTTTTGTTGGTGGCCTATGCAGGTCCAGTTCTGCATGAATTCCTAAGAAATATAAATCACAAGAATTATAAGATTCAACAACTATACATTCTTTACATTTCAAATTCCTTGAATATATCCTAACCTTTCTTTTTCTATCAAGTTCATGGATTCTCCCAATAACACCATCACGAACGTTAATGGCAACACTCTACCACCACCACCTACCATTGTAGCTCCCATCAATAAGCAAACGGTACTGCTTGAGGCGAACAAGAGCCTCTTGGAAGGTCAGCAGCAGCATACTGCTATCCTCAAGCACCACCCAGAGGTCGAGGCACCTGGAGTCAAGCAATTCCGGGCACTAAATCCGAAACATTTATCTGTAAAAGAGGGTCCACTGGAGGCAGAAGATGGGCTTAGTCTATCGAAGATGATCTGGCAGCAGCACAAGTGCCAGAGATTGCTTGGATGAGAGTTGCAAAGCTGCAACTAACAGATAACGCTAGAGTCTGGTGGAAGGATGAAGAAAGCCGACTCGCCCAACCGATTGAATGGAAAACGTTTCGCGATATGTTCTACGTGAAGTATTTTCCTAAGATTTCCCGTTTCGATATGGAACAACAGTTCATCTACTTATAATAAGGCTCGATGTGGAGCAAATCCGTGGATGAATATGATGCTGAGTTTACTATGCTTAGCAGGTAAGATATTGTCTCAAATTCAATTTCCTGATATCACATATTACATTGCTAACACAAGACCGTAATAGGTTCGCGGCACACCTGATCCCGACTGCCGAGATCCGGGCACGAAGATTTCAGCAAGGGTTGGACCCGGAAATCCAAGCTGCACTCGCTACAGGGTATTTCCCAACTCATAATCTTGCTCTGAAGGCTGCCCGACGTTATGAGGTAGTTGTGAAGAAGAAGAACAGACCACAGACTGCTGGTGTGAAACGCCCTGCCACCCAGATGGCAGGAGGAGCCTCTTCCAGGCTAACTTTTGCACCCAGGAGACCAGGAGTAATATTTAACCGGCCCAGTCCAGACTTTTGCTTCTACTGCAAAAAGAATGGACACATAGAGAAAGATTGCAGGCGTGCAAATGGCCTGTGTTTGGTTTGTGGCACATCCACTCACGCCATTGGAGCTTGTCCATATCATCTTAACCGAGCTTCAGCACCTAGACCCGCGATCACAGTCCCGCAGCGACCAGCTATTCAGACTTCTGCACCTCGTCTTACTCTACCTGCTCCACCTCCACGTGGACCTCCTACACAGCCTCCTCGTCAGTTCTATCAGGCACAGAGGAACATTCCTCAAGGGCAGAGGAACATGCCCTAAGGACAGAGGAATGTGCCTCCAGCAATGAGGAATGTACCCAGACGTCAGGCTTTCACAATGACGGTGTAAGAAGCCGAAGCCACTGGCTAAGTTATCACTGGTAATTCCCAATCCTTTCATCTTTTCAATCCTTGTATACCTCTATATTTTTCCTCTATCTAAAACCAACCTCACACAACTTAGGTACTATACTAGTAGCCACCCTTTCTGCACTAGCACTGTTCGACACTGGAGTATCGCACTACTTCATATCTCAACGATTTGTGCTAACGCATGCGATTCCCATTAAGTCACTCATTTCAAGCTGGAATGTCAGTTTCGGGAATAGAGCATTGAAGGCAACTATGGGATTTGATCAGTGTCTAATTGTAGTTTGCGGACGAGAATTCTACACGAATTTCAAAGTACTGAACATCCCAAATTTCAACGTTGTGTTGGGGATGGACTGGTTGGGTGTTTTCTATGCTACAATTGACTGCTGTCAAAGAAGGGTAGTATTTGAGATACCAGATCACCCAGTCTTCTACTTCAAGAGTGGAGATAGAACTTTGGAGCCAGAAATCTTCCGTGCTAAGCCAAAGAATGCATAAGTGTTTACTCTACCGGCAGAAAAAGAAAAGCCAGAAGAAGCTCGAGAGTTCGAAGATGTATTCCCTGAAAATATAACAGGTTTGCCTCCCGATTGAGCTCTTGAATTCAGCATTGACTTAATATCTGGTGTGCAACTGGTGATCAAAGCTCCATACCGATTAAGTCCAGAAGGATTGAAGGAGATCCGTACTCAGTTGGACGAATTTCTGAAGAAAGGTTGGATTCGTCCCAGTACTTCAAGTTGGGGATCTCCAATTTTGCTCGTGAAGAAAAAAGAAGGTTTAGACAGAATGTTTGTAGATTACCGAGCTCTGAACAAAGCGACAATAAAGAACAAGTATCCACTATCTCGTATCGATGATTTTTTCGATCAGCTAAGTGGGTCTTGTGTATTTTCGAAGCTAGATGTTCGTTCGGGTTATTATCAGGTGAAGGTCAAAGAGTCTGATATTCCGAAGACGGCGTTCAGGACTCGCTATGGTCATTAAGAATATCTCGTGATATCATTTGGAGTGACGAATGCACCTGCTATATTTATGAATCTGATGAACCAATTTTTCCGGGAGTACTTAGATAGGTTCGTTGTCATCTTCGTCGACGACATCCTGGTGTATTCAAAGAATCGGAAAGAGCACGCCGAGTATTTACGGATTGTTCTGGAGACATTGCGACAACATCAGCCCTATACCAAGTACAGCAAGTGTGAATTTTGGCTAGATCAAGTCGGATTTCTCGGACATATCGTTTCAGACGAAGGAATCTCAGTAGATCTAGCTAAGGTGTCAGCTGTTAGCGAATGGCCGACACCAAAGACGGTGAAGAATATTCGAAGTTTCTTGGGTTTAGTAGGATACTACCAAAGATTCATTGAAGGTTTTTCGAAGATTGCAGCACCCCTGACCAAGCTCACACGTAAAGATGAAGCATTCGTATGGTCAGAAGCATGTGAACAAGCTTTTGTAGAACTCAACTTGAGGTTAACTTCAGCTCCTATTCTCGTAATACCGGATCAATCTGGAGGTTTCGTCGTATATTGTGATGCGTTCGGTATGGGATAAGGATGTGTTCTACACCAGAATGGAAAAGTTGCAGCCTTTGCATCAAGATAGCTAAAGGTTCATGAACGCAATTATCCAACACATGATCTTGAGTTGGCAGCCGTTATCTTTGCACTTAAGATTTGGCGCCTGATTGGTGTGAAAAAGTGTTTGTAGAATAACCGCAATCAATAACGGTGTCGCTTATAGCTAGCCGAGATGAGTACGGGTCGTCTGCAGGGAAACGTGGAATATTTTATTCTTACTTTAGGCGTGTTGAGAAAGAAAAGAGGAAGAAATAAGAATGGTTGTAGGTTCTAGATCTACGTTAAACACGGATGCAAAATATAGATCTAGATTAATTATGGATGTAAGTTCAATATTAAAAGGGGGCCTGTAGGGTTCATTAGGATTTAGTAGTTATGGATGGTTAATTAAAGATTACTCTTTTTATCCGTTAATAGATTTAAAACTAGAACGACAGAGATGCATGTAGATTAGGATTTCTGGAGGAAAAAGGGTTCCCACTCTTAACCCCTATCTCGACATGGAACTCCGTTCATATCCAGCCTTTACCAAAACAATCATTAATCTAATCTCTAATCGCGGTCGAGACTAACAATAAATTGGTAGCGCGCCCGATTAGAATGTTAATGATTCTTTTAGTAAAGTTTATAAACTTTATAGGACGTAAAAAGAGTTTAAGGATCTTCATCATCCATTAATCTACCCTAATCCTATGAACCCTAACAAGCGGAGAATTACTCGCGCATGTTGGGAAAAGAAGATGAAAAGACAGAGAGGGAAAACATAATGTAAAATGCAAAAGAATTAAATAAAACAACTACCTTTATTAATCAACTTGAACAATCTACACTTTATTCCTTAGAAAATGATTACAAAAACTTGGTTTGCTTCTCGAACTCTTCCGAAGGAGGTAGATGAACAGTTGATGATCAGCCTGGATGCGTGAGCCGTCTTGGACTTCGTGATCTCTTCGGTTTGATGCCTTCTAACTTTAGCCATTGGTTCTTTATATAGCCCTCAAAGAAGAAAAACTAGTTACCATATATGGTGACTTCCTAATATGGTGACTTTTCATATATGGATTCTGAGTCCCTGTCAGTATTGATTTTATGATTTTGGCAGATTTTTTATCCTGACATCTTGAACATCTTGATCTCTTGACCTGAGCTAAATCTTGCACAATATCTCTATGAATAATGTTAGTACTATTTATTAAATTAGAGAGAGTATCTTAATCACTATATATGGTAATAAATTTTTAAGAAACTTGATTAAGAATATTTAATATGCTATGCACTTTATATGGTAATAAATCTTTAAGAAACATGATTAAGAATATTTGATATGCTATGCATCTTTTAATTACTAAAATATTATGCATATATTTTGAAATATTATTCTAACCATTTGTATGATATTATATCTTTTAAGAATTGTGATTAGAATATTTGATATGATATGCATATTTTCAATTACCAAAATATTATATAAAATGCCTATATTTTCCTTCATAATATTAATTATAATATATAAACATATGGCAAATAGTATTTTGCAGATAAATCCAAATATGTTTAATATTTATAATAAACACCTTTAAATATTTAAAAAAAGTAAGGAAAATGTTATATCAAAAGTGCAATATTTTCGACTGAACAAATACCCCCAAACTTAATTTTGATCGTCCCGAGCAAACTAGTTATTTCAAGAAAAGGAGAAAAAGAAAGGAGAAAGCTAAGCACACTTTCGTAGGCAACACGATTGCACTGAGCACGTGCAACAAGCCGTTAAACCTCTAGATGTCCCTAGTAGGAGAAGTGTTGTCTCCTGAGGGTTTTCAGCGGATTACACCCACAAAATCTCATAATAAAAGGAAGATGGTGAAATTTACATATAAAGATAAGAACTATAAAAGAAAGAACTTGAAAATAAGAGTTTCCAACTATACTAGCTTTTCAGTTGTCATGAGCCCTATCTTAATAGTCATGAAAAGATGTTAGAAATCACATCATCCCTCAATAAAACAACGTCTTTATTCTTCATTCCTATCTTTCTTCCAAACATCGATCATATAACCCTACGTGTGTGTAATAGACATCCCTACACTCAGAGAATTCAATTCAATCTATCATACTCTTGTCCATCTGCCTCAGTACTTTTTAATTTGATGAATATTTGGATGGATTTACTCACACACTTTCATGCGACCGTTAATACTTCTTGAGGTACTAACCGACCGATTACTCATGTGCTTGCTTATTAGGTGTATTCCTCATCTTGCACCGCCTAAGGCTTAGCAGTGACTCCCAGACCAGTTGGTCTAAGGCATTAGGTGATGACGCACCCTCGCTATATTTTTTTATTGCTGCCTTGGCGATAACAAAACCAGTGTTCATTTTTCTTCACCATTTTATCTTTTATTTTCCATTTATAATTTTCTTCATACTTTGGCTTTCAGACAAGAGCATTTCAAGGTATTCTCTATTATCCCGAGTTTCAAGACGTGTATAAGTGCGTATAGTAGGGTATCAACATTCAAATGTTTGGCTTCCAGAATAGAAACTATTTTTCAGACTTATTATTATCCTCAGATTAGTGACTTCCTTTATCTTACTAACCCTTGGGACAACAGCTCATAACTACTTATTACTAGTTCGTTTAAGAAAACTTCTAATTTTCTTAAACTATTCCTATCTTTCATATATAATTTTTCACTTTCTATTTTTTTATTATCAAAAAAATTTTGTGCTTATATATAGTATAATGCAAAGTATGCGTAAATAAGCACAAACCTCCCCCAAACTTGTTTTCAACAGTGTCCTCACTGTTGCTATCTGCTGGATCACAAAAACCTGTAAGCTTGGGAGGACATTATTAATGGGGGCAAGAATATATGAAAGTGAAAATCCTCCCCCAAACTTATTTTTGGCTCACAAATTTGAGGACAAAAGTTATGTTCAAGAGCCAAAAATATACCCCCCCCCTCAAACATGAGTTAGACAATATGAAGTATTTTAAGAGGGGGTGAGTCATTTGGTCAAAATAAAACTTTACAAAGACCAAAAGTTAATACCAACCATTCAAAGATTTTATCAGTATGGCGTATAGGTCGGTGGAAGAATGTGTTGTATCGAGTCAAGAAAAAATGAGGAAGGGATAAGAGGTGGTCTGGAAAGAGTTTGAATTTGAAATTAGAGAAAAAAAAGAATGAGGATGAATGTGAATGATTAGGAAGAAGGAATGGTGATGGTTCAACCTCTATAGGTGGAGATTGATCAATCACAAAATCCGTATTGTTTAAAAATTCAAGTTCGTCAGCAAAAAGTTCTTCAAAACTTTTATCAATGGTGTGATCAAACATTTTGTTGCCAAAGAGTTTTGTGCCAGAATTTATCCTACTTGATTCATAAAAAATCATTGAGGTAGAGGACTCGAAAACCCATCTACCTTATTTTCAAAAATATCCATATCAAGTTGAATTTCTGGTATTATTGAACTTGAATTAACGGATTGTGATTCATCAAAACTCACTGAAACTATAGGAACAGAAGAAGAACCGGAGAAAGTAGAAGGTGAAATGGGTAAACAAATTGGTGTGTCGAGTGTTGCTGAACCAGATGTGGATGATGGAGGCTGTATTTCAGTCTGATCTTCGGGTATACCATTATCATCAACTTGAAGACATATTTGGGGTTCGGGAAGAATTAAAGGCTCAAGATGATGACCACAAGGAAGTGAAAGGATTTAATGAATTGGTGGGACAAAATCATCCAAAATTTTGGGTTCATCAATCAATATATCCCTAACGTCAATCACCTCATTCAAGTGAAGGTTAAAATTCTCAAACACCTCATCAAAAGTATGGTTTTCAATCAGTTTTGGTTCAAGCGTGGAGGTGTAGAGATCACAAGGGTTGGGTATGGTTTCACTTGAAATGGACCCATCACAATCGGGTAAATCAAACACTACAAAGTCACACAACTTATCAGACATTCTATCTTCAGTTGATGAATCATTTGGTGTACTTAATGAATCGATGAAACTGGAGTTGTGGATTTCAGTTTGGAATGGGGAGGTTTGATTAGGAAGCGTGTACAGTTCTGTCTCACTACCCAAATTCTCATTTTGTCCTATGCCCGAATCATATATTGAAAATTTTTAGGCAGGTTTGAAATTCTTTGCTTGCATCCACTCTGTTGTTTCCTTCCTAATTTGGTTCGACAATTCCAGAAATTTTTCTAATGTCTGCTCCAGACTAGTCTTGGGTTGATAAGGGGTTTCAGTATAAGATTGAAATTCCTGTGGATAATTAAAACTCCCAAATGACTGATTAGAAGAACTGTCTAGAGAAGGTGGAAAAGTCGGATTGGATTGATAGGAATAGAATGGTTGTGAAAATTTGGTGGGAGTAGGGTCAACATTATGATAAGAAGAATATTGATACGGGTTGGTCGGTTGGCTAGTGGACATCTTACATGCCACAAACCGCCTATTAAACTCTTCTTTGGAAAGTGGAGGTGATGGTTGATATTGGTCCGGGTTGAAACTTTGGCCTCTAGCCCTAGCTATATGCTCAGCAATGGACATTCGTCTAGGGGCTTCCTCACTCTGGGTATCAACTGAAACAGGTGTAGGATTAGGATACGGTTGATAAGACCTAGTCTAAGGTGGCCAACTGTTTCTTTTCTCTTGTTCTATATGATCTCTTAAGGACATGGAAGAACCGGACGGTATACCGAAGGGATTACGAAAACAAGAAATATCTGGTTGTGGACAGCAAAGCTCGGCAAGTGTTCTTCTGTTTAGATCACCCATTATAAGAAGAGAAGAAGGGGGAAGGGGTAAAAAGGGGAGAAAATAATTGGTTTGTTTTGAAAAATGACGGATTTAGACAAATCATACAAAAATGCACAAACAACCCTAGAACTATGGTTACCTAGGTCCAGTCTCTAGACCGCTCCTAGACTTCCAAAGGACAAGCCGTAGGATCAATCCTCTACCGTCTCTTTACTACCCTTGTAGCCAGGTAAGTGCCAGGTGAGTGGGAGGCTCCCTACTATGAAAGTAGTGGTCCTAATTAAGTAACCACTCGCCTTAGACACACTTGCCTAGACACCACAAAAGTAATGCGGATAAACGATAGATTACCCACGACCTTCCTCTGTCCTTATTGAGCGCGACAGTCCTTAGAGTCTGGTCAAGATATTTTTTAAATTAATGTAGGGTTGATGCAGATGCTCGGTTTTGTGATTTGTGGGGCTTAGTAAGGGTGATGAAATCCCCACCTAATTTGGATTTTGGTCTTGCCCCTTAAAAATCCGTATTAAAATATGCAAAAACAAACCGCAAAACAAAACTTTGCAAAAAGATTTTGAGCGGCGATATTTTGCAAAGAATCCTGCAGAAAAGATATTTTATTGGATTTCAGAGGAGAGAGAAGGAGGTTAGAATCTTACCAGAGAAGACTGAAGCCCTAGATCTCCTAACTGGCCGCGCTTCCGCCGCCGATGTGCACTTCCGGCCGCGGTTCCGCCGCAAGAGGGAGAGATCAATTGATGAATTTTTTTTTGTGGCCTTCTCTACTTCTTTGGATCTCAATGAATG
The DNA here is from genome assembly GCA_030015575.1 of Agapanthus africanus. Classification (NCBI taxonomy): domain Eukaryota; kingdom Viridiplantae; phylum Streptophyta; class Magnoliopsida; order Asparagales; family Amaryllidaceae; genus Agapanthus; species Agapanthus africanus. The sequence continues at coordinate 749,373,715 of JASDDO010000022.1, read as the reverse complement.
TATCTGTCTCCTGTTTTCTCAAGTCTGTGACTCCAGATTCCCTCGCAAAATTTACACAATAATCGTTAAATATACAATTTGCAGTTTTTTTTTATGATATAGATCGAATAAGAATTCAACACGAATAGTAAGAAAAAATATTACGCACGTATCCCCGGCAACGACGCCATTTGATTGGTGTGAAAAAGTGTTTGTAGAATAACCGCAATCAATAACGGTGTCGCTTATAGCTAGCCGAGATGAGTACGGGTCGTCCGCAGGGAAACGTGGAATATTTTATTCTTAATTTAGGCGTGTTGAGAAAGAAAGGAGAAAGAAATAAGAATGGTTGTAGGTTCTAGATCTACGTTAAACACGGATGCAAAATATAGATCTAGATTAATTATGGATGTAAGTTCAATATTAAAAGGGGGCCTGTAGGGTTCATTAGGATTTAGTAGTTATGGATGGTTAATTAAAGATTACTCTTTTTATCCTTTAATAGATTTAAAACTAGAACGACAGAGATGCATGTAGATTAGGGTTTATGGAGGAAAAAGGGTTCCCACTCTTAACCCCTATCTCGACATGGAACTCCGTTCATATCCAGCCTTTACCAAAACAATCATTAATCTAATCTCTAATCGCGGTCGAGACTAACAATAAATTGGTAGCGCGCCCGATTAGGATGTTAATGATTCTTTTAGTAAAGTTTATAAACTTTATAGGACGTAAAAAGAGTTTAAGGATCTTCATCATCCATTAATCCACCCTAATCCTATGAACCCTAACAAGCGGAGAATTACTCGCGCATGTTGGGAAAAGAAGATGAAAAGACAGAGAGGGAAAACATAATGTAAAATGCAAAAGAATTAAATAAAACAACTACCTTTATTAATCAACTTGAACAATCTACACTTTATTCCTTAGAAAATGATTACAAAAACTTGGTTTGCTTCTCGAACTCTTCCGAAGGAGGTAGATGAACAGTTGATGATCAGCCTGGATGCGTGAGCCGTCTTGGACTTCGTGATCTCTTCGGTTTGATGCCTTCTAACTTTAGCCATTGGTTCTTTATATAGCCCTCAAAGAAGAAAAACTAGTTACCATATATGGTGACTTCCTAATATGATGACTTTTCATATATGGATTCTGAGTCCCTGTCAGTATTGATTTTATGATTTTGGCAGATTTTTTATCCTGACATCTTGAACATCTTGATCTCTTGACCTGAGCTAAATCTTGCACAATATCTCTATGAATAATGTTAGTACTATTTATTAAATTAGAGAGAGTATCTTAATCACTATATATGGTAATAAATCTTTAAGAAACTTGATTAAGAATATTTAATATGCTATGCACTTTATATGGTAATAAATCTTTAAGAAACATGATTAAGAATATTTGATATGCTATGCATCTTTTAATTACTAAAATATTATGCATATATTTTGAAATATTATTCTAACCATTTGTATGATATTATATATTTTAAGAATTGTGATTAGAATATTTGATATGATATGCATATTTTCAATTACCAAAATATTATATAAAATGCCTATATTTTCCTTCATAATATTAATTATAATATATAAACATATGGCAAATAGTATTTTGCAGATAAATCCAAATATGTTTAATATTTATAATAAACACCTTTAAATATTTAAGAAAAGTAAGGAAAATTTTATATCAAAAGTGCAATATTTTCGACTGAACAGCGCCGCTATCTTTTGGATGAACGAGTGGATATATACACTGACTATAAGTGTCTGAAGTATGTATTTACTCAGAAGGAATTGAATATGCGGCAGAGAAGATGGCTAGAACTCATGGCGGACTTAGACATCAATCTACAATATCATCCTGGGAAGGTGAATGTAGTTCCTGATGCACTTAGCCGCCAGCTATTAGCAATGAATCTCACCGCTCAGTGGAAGCTACTGCAGGAATTGCACGTATTGGCGTTTGAAGTAGTTATGACAAGTAACGCTTCGTATTTGATGAACTTACTATTCTAGTCTACTCTTGTCAATCAGATCAAAGCAGCTCAAGCAAATGATGCCAAGCTACAAAAGATCAGAGAACAAGTAGGACTTCATCATCAACAAAGATGGATCCTTGAGATATGGAAGTAGATTGTGTGTACCAAACGGCCGAGTTTGAGAAGAGTTGATGAAAAAAACTCACAGCTCTCTTTACTCTGTACACCCCGGTGGTACAAAAATGTACAAGGATCTACGGCAACACTACTGGTGGTATGGAATGAAGCGCGAAGTAGCCAAAAGTGTAGCAAAGTGTTTGGTGTGCAGCTAGTGAATGCTGAACATCACAGAATTGCTGGTCTACTTCAGCCGTTACCAATCCCAGAATGGAAATTGCAGCACATTACCATGGACTTCGTGATTGCCCTTTCTCGTAGCACGAAGGGTAACAACGCGGTAGGGGTTATTGTGGACCGACTCACCAAGTTGGCTCACTTTATTCCCTTTCGAGTTAGACAATCTACCGAGACGTTAGCAAAGAGGTACATAGAGGAGATTGTGAGATTACATGGAGTACCAGTTTGTATCGTCTACGATCGTGATACCAGATTCCGATCACAGTTTTGGCAGAGTATGCAAGCTAGCCTGGGAACAAGTCTGAACTTCAGCACGGCTTACCATCCACAAATGGATGGACAGACCGAGCGGAAAATTCAGATTCTGAAGGACATGCTAAGAGCTTGTATGTTAAATTTCGGAGGTTCATTGGGAAGATCACCTACACCTTGTGGAGTTTTCATACAACAACAGCTATCAGGAAAGTATTGGAATGGCACCATTTGCAGCACTCTATGGAAGGAAGTGTCGAACACTACTAAGTTGGGACGACGTTGGAGATCGTGAACTCCTTGGACTAGAGATGATTGTGGGAACTGTGGATGTAGTTCGCACGATCAGGAAAAGAATGCGCATAGCCCAAGACCGACAGAAACATTGGGTAGATATAAAGCGCTGACACCTGGATTTCCAACCTGGAGACCATGTTTTCTTAAAGATATCCCCAAACGGAGGAGTGATCCTCTTTGGCAAGAGGGGTAAGCTCAGTCCCAGATACATAGGACCGTTCGACATTTTCGAACGAGTCGGAGAAGTGGCATACCGTTTGTCTCTACCACCTTCATTGGAAGGAGTGCACAACGTGTTCCATATATCCCAGCTATGAAGATATGTGAGCGACCCTAGCCACATCCTTGATCACTCCAAGCTCACAGTCCAGACTGACCTGACTTGCGAGCAACAACCCATTAAGATTCTGGACCGGAAGGTGAAGACACTGCGGAATAAGGAAGTAAATTTGGTCCGAGTGATGTGGAGAAAAGATTCACCAGGAGAATCAATGTGGGAACGAGAAGAAGGCATGCGTGCAAGATATCCTCACTTATTTGTAAATTAGTTTCTATGTAAATATAAATTTCGAGGATGAATTTTTTTAAGAAGGGTAGAATGTAACGACTCTGAATTTACTGTACAAAATTTTTCAGTTTAATGTACAGAAAGGAGTTTACAAGCCCGAGCACAAGTTATAAGTAAATTTTTGTTTAAGAACAGCAAGAAGCCATTTGTAGCTCACTGGTAAAGCCTTTGCACTGCTGTGACGTAGCTCTTGTGTTCGAATCCCATCAGACACATTATTTTTTTTTCTGATTTTCTTTTAAAACTTTTTGGAAGCCCAAAAGTTTACACGTGCAATGCATACAAAAATGAAAAGACAGAAAAATCAAACATGTGCACAATAATTTAAATACGGACTTGAACACGTGGTAAAAATCCACCGCCCCCTCACCAAAACGACCAGCGAGATTCCCTCTAGGGCCGGCACCAATGGTCCCCCCGAGCCTGATGAGGCCCGAGCTTTGCACACACAACCCTTCCTCTACCCCTAACTCCTCTGCACTGTTTGATTGCTCTGAAATCAAACAGAGACCCTTCAATTCCCTATTTATCATCATTTTAATGCATTTTAATTCACCATTTTAATTCCAAAACCCTAATTCCACCCTATAAATACTACCTCATGCCCTAACCCTTTATCATTATGAAAATTATAACTAAAACTCTCCAAATTTCTAAGTACAAGTGAAGTGCAAGTGGAGTTAGTAAGAGATCAACTTCCGGCGAGGATCGAAGCAAGTTCCGGCGACCCCACGATGGCAACCCTCCCTTTTTCTACTTTCTCTTAACCTAACTAGCTAGTAAGTCCCTTCCAATCCTCATTCTTCTTCTTTAAAAGTTCATTTTCAAAACATAAGTCAGAAGTGGAGTTAATACCGACATCTTCTTCTAAAACTCTATAATTCCACTTTTTCTTACATATTTTTCATTCATATTCCTATACCATGCTTGTTAACATAAAACCAATGCTTAAAACCAATTTTTAATCAAAATTATCAAGCAAAATAACTTTAACTAAACATTTACATTAAAATACCATGAAGTTTATATATATATATATATATCATCTTTTAATGTTTTGCTTAAACATACCTTTAGGAAAATTCCTGAGGTAACAACCTACCTCTCACATACACACATGATTTCATAGCACGATATACCCTTGTATGAATTTTAGTTACGAACACAAAATTACATTAAAATACCATTTACTATAAAAACGGTTTTATTTGGAATTGCACTTTAGAATTCCTTTATAAATAAGCCTCTACAACCCTTTTTAGGGAACCCGCTATTGGATGGTGTAGATTATCACACATCCTTGGGCTAGTAGAGCGAGATGCAGACCTCCTCATGGAGCATTCTGTCTCGAAAGGTTTTTAATACGGTTTTTAAGAAAAACGAAGTTTTCCACTTAATTAATTTTTTTATACTTATATAAATATTACAAAATCCATATATTTTCAAAATATAATAAATTTATATTTTTCAAATGAAAGAATTAAAAGTTTCATCAAGATACCATCAAGTGTTGGGTTATACTAGTGCCCTGACCATCTACCGTGGCCATTTGCGGAACAAAAATTTTAGGGTTTGAAAAACTGGCGCTAGAATAACCCGATGTCGGATTTACAATAAACCTAAACTAGCTATCAAAGAGGATATCTATCTACTATGATAGAATTGTCTCACCTAAAGATCCGTGTCCTTCGATCTTCTATCCTCTTCGTTTGCTCCTAGTGATCTCCTTGATCGAGCTTGTTCTTCTATCCTTGCTCTTTCGGTTCTCTTGGATCAAGCTTGATGGCGGGTCTTCCTCCGTAAAAGATGATCCACCCGAGAGATATGGTCCATGGCTCTAGCTCCACACTAAGAGTCTAGTGGAGCAACTAGAGACTTTAGATTGCTAGTTTAAAGAGTCTAGAATGTAGTGTGAGATTCTTTGTGTGTTTCTATCTCATCTCTTCTCTTGATTCTCAACACATAAGAGTGTAGAGAGGAGATTGTAGATGAAGGTGGAGGAACTCAAGAACTAGAGATGAGAGTGAAACAAAATGGTGAGAATGAATGAAATGAATCAAGTATCTGAGAGAAAATCCTCAACCTTGGTTTTGTAAAACAATTTTTACAAATATAATATACCAACCATGCTTCAATAGTTAGCAAAAATGAATTGAAAATTTATTTGTCAATACTATTGAGGCATGGTTCTTACCATACTCCCATCACCTTGCTTTACACCTCATTTTCCATTTAAGGATAAATGGATAAAACTAAAATGAGGTGTTCACCTTCTAGAATGCTTTCCGTATAAATACGGATTACACTCTACAGTATATTCATACATGTATTCGTATAAAAATATGAATACCCAAAGAGATAGAATAACACAAAGAACATAATACTAGAATATACATATCGAAATACATATATGTAAATTATTAAATTAATACCTGATTTAATAATTCGGCTTAATCCCGAACTGGCTAGTATTATCAACTGTCCGATCAGAAGTCCGGGTACATACTATAATCAATCGATCGGAACTCTGCACGTATCCAATACGGCTACCACATCATTTCGCCTGAACCAGGGAAACCCTCTGTGTAGGACTCTAAAGGCTCGACAGTACGCCGGCAGTGAGTTACTGGATAAATCCATAACCATAAGCACGTCAGCGACACTAGCTGTACGTAATGGCTACCGGGTACCTGTCGAAAAGGAAGGCCGACGAGCAAACTCATCCGGATCCCTACTGAGCCTATCTATGATAATCTCCGTACAGTCCAGTCTGTTCATCTGAGAGTATCGCATACCGGGTCTAGAGATGGTAAATGTCAAACCCTAATAACCTGATATTTCATGCTGACGCGGCTCAGGACCAATCCGGAAAATTATTGATCAACCTATCAGTAAATTCTAACTGCCTTGGCCAAGGTCTTATGGTCCTGGCCAATCGAACACAGTGCGATATCGACTTCTTATACTGGGAGAGACGAATTCCCAACAATCACTCACTGACTCCATGTGGCTCGAGACTATACCTAACCAAAACCTATTTGCATGACTCAGTAGAGCCGTGGTAGGGTAGTGATCAAAGTACAGTGGGAACTCACACGAGACAAATGACGATCTCGGGTCTGAAGACTAACATGTACTCATGTCACCTGAGAACTGCTATCCAACGATAGGTATAGTACCATCTAGAAGTTCTCGGTGAGTACGTCTAGTGTACTCACCCCCAATGAGCACCTGTATACGATCTTAGGTGCAAAAGACCAATGGTTGTGGGACCAATCATCGCCCCTCGTCGGGGTCTAGAAACGTATACACTAGTCTACTCCGGAAAATCGAAGCCCAGTCTCGATACTCCCACGACTAGGGACCTTTTAAGGATATGTTTATCGACTACCCAGCTCCCACAAGTATGATCGCCATCACAACGCAGGTAGTCAAGAAATGATCCTATAGGCTTTATCAACATGTATAAATGATATGTAATAACAAGTAAAACATACGCACATGTTAAGATAAAGACAAACAAGATAGCATACTATCATATCGAGCAAGATTGTCCTGTACATACATATGTCCAAGCATTCATATGTATACATATACAATAATGGCTTCTAGGGCATACATATCCAACAATCTCCCACTTACACTAAGGCCATATATTGCCGTACCGAGTACTCAACGTCTGCACTAGGGCTAGTTGTTAGCGTATCGCATACCCAACATCTCAAATAGTCTCTCGAACTGTGCTTGAGGAAAGGCCTTGGTGAATGGATCCTCCATGTTGTCTTTTGTGTCCACTCTCCGCATCTCGATCTCCCAGCGATCAATGATCTCTCTGATTAGGTGATATCGCCTCAATATGTGTCTGGATTTCTGATGGGATGGTGGTTTCTTTGATAAAGTCATAGCTCCATTGTTGTCGCGATACAAAGGTATTAGATTAACAATGGATGGAACCACCTGAAGTTCAGTAATGAACTTCTTAATCTATACGGTTTCTTTTACGGCATCGTTGGCAGCAATGTAATCAGCCTTCATCGTCGAGTCTGTGACAGTGTCCTGTTTGGAACTCTTCCAACAAACCGTTCCTCTATTGAGGGTAAAAATAAAACCCAAGATAGACTTGATGTCATCCTTGTCACTTTGGAAGCTCGAGTCGGTAAAGGACTCCACCTAGATGTCCCCATTACCGAATACCAGGAACAGTTCTTTAGTCCTTCTCAGGTACTTAAGAATGTTCTTCACTGCTGTCCAGTGGTTCTTACCTGGGTTTGACTGATACCGACTCACCACGCTAAGCACGTAAGCTACATCCAGTCTGTTACATAGCATCGCATACATTATAGATTATACCGCCGAAGTGTAGGGTATAGTGCTCATGCGAACCCTCGTTACATTAGTCTTGGGAGACATCTCTTTGGAGATGGTGATTCTGCGCAATGCGGGTATGTTACCGTGCTTGGAATATTCCATACTAAATCTCTTTAGTATGGTCTCTATGTACCTGGACTGTGAAAGTCCCAATAATCTTCTGGATCAATCTCTGTAGATCTTAATCCCTAGAATGTACGAGGTATCACCCAGATCTTTCATGGAGAACCTTGGTAAAAAGAACAGCTTGACCGAATGTAGCATAGTTATTTCATTTCCTATCAAAAGAATGTCGTCCACGTACAACACTAGGAATACGTCAGTTCGTCCTACAATCTTCTTAAATATACAAGGCTCATTCTCGTTCTTGATTAAGTCAAATCCCTTGACTGTTTCATCAAAATAGATGTTCCAGCTCCGCGATGCCTGCTTTAATCTATAAATGGATTTAAACAACTTGCATACCTTCCCGCTGCTCCCATTGTCTAAAACCTTCCTGCTGATCCGTATAAACGCACTCTTCCAAACTTCCGTTTAGAAAAGGCGTTTTTACGTCCATATGCCAAATTTCATAGTCATGGAAGGAAGCAATGGCAAGTAGGATTCGAATGGATTTGAGCATAGCCACTGGAGAAAAGGTTTCGTCATAGTCCACACCTGGTCTTTGACGAAAATCTTTTGCAACAAGTCTAGACTTATAGGTTTCCACCTGCCTATCTACACCAAATTTCCTTTTGTAGATCCATTTGCATCCAACGGGTTTAACTGCGGGTGGAGCAATATCCAAGGTCCACACTTTATTGGTGTACAGGGACTCCATTTCGGATCGCATAGCATCCAGCCATTTATAAGAGTCCCTACTGATAATGGCCTGCTTGAAACTAGTAGAATCATCTTCTTCCAAGATGCAATCCTCTCGATCCCCGTCTATGAGAAAACCGTAGTATCTCTCGGGCGAATGAGAAATCCTACTAGATTTGCGGAGTGGCTGAGATTCGTCTGGGACTACTGAATCTAGAGGTTCCACCAAATCTTCAGTTTGAGTTTGTGGTTCAGAAATTTCTTCCAGTTCTACCGTACTCCCACTAATTTCTTTTGCAAGAAATTGCTATTCTAAAATGGTGGCGTGCTGAGCAACAAACACCTTCTGTTCTTCTGTGTGATAAAAAAGATATCCATTTGAATGCTTTCGATATCCCACAAACTTACATAAGACTGATCGTGCCTGAACTTTGTCCAAATTCTGGTTTTTAACATAGGCCGGACAACCCCATATCTTAACCAGTTTAAGACATGGTTTTTTATCACTCCATATCTCATATGGAGTCTTAGGCACCGATTTAGACGGAACCTGATTCAATAGGTACGCTGCTGTTTCGAGCGCAAGTCCTCAAAATGAAAGAGGCAACTCGGCGTTACTCATCATGGAGCGAACCGTGTCCAATATGGTACGGTTCCTCTGCTCCGATACATCGTTGTGTTGTGGTGTATACAGAGGAGTAATCTAAAAGAGAATACCATTCTCTTTTAGAAAGTCCCGGAATTCTGTACTCAAGTACTCCCCTGCTCGATCAGATCGAAGGATCTTGATACTTTTTCCTGTCTATTTCTCTACTTCTCTCTTATATTCCTTGAATTTCTCAAAAGTTTCGGATTTGTGTTTTATTAAAATTACATGTCCGAATCTAGAGAGATCGCCGGTGAATGTAATGAAGTACGAGAACCCACCCCTTACATGTATAGACATTAAACCACATACATCACTGTGTATGAGTCCCAAGAGCTCTGCTACTATTTCTCCGTGTCCGGTGAACGGAGATTTGGTCATCTTACCCTTGAGACAAGAATGACAAGTTTCATAAGATAAAAATTTGAAGTATTCAAATATCCATCTTTATGCAACTTATTTAGTCTTTTCTCTCCGATATGACCAAGTCTTCAATGCCACAAATAGTATTCATTCACTTCTGAACTCTTCCTCTTGCGTGTGTTTTGTATATTGAAAACTGCGTTCTGATTTAGAATAAAGATACCATTACACAGTGTACTTTCTGCAACCAATATCTTATCAAGGTAAATGTTCATGATATTTCTATTAAGAACAAAAATATCCATCTTTATCAAGTAAAGAAAATTATATAATGTTGCAAACTATGGAAGATACATAGTAGCAATTGTTCAAAATCAGAGTATTGTCATTTGGCAATACTAGGTGATATTCACCGACGGCAGAAGCATCAACTTGTGCTTCGTTCCCTACTCTGAGGGACATATCAGCAGGTCCAACCATCCTACTTTTTCTCAGTCTCTGCAATAAATTACAGATATGAGATCCTAATCCCGTATCTAGTACCCAGGAGGTAGGACTGACCGAAAAGCGGTTCTCAATAACAAGAACACCTGAAGGAGACGCAATAGTATGCTTCTTCTTCGTTGGGGTCATCAAGGAATTCATGCAATCCTCTTTCCTCTGCTCATACTCATGACCGTTGTCATACGTTAGAGCCAAACCGGTATTCCTCAGCTCCGAATAAGAATTCGGATCGGTCAAGCGATATATTTTATTATCTTGATTAAGACATGAATTGGTTGCTACTTGGAGAGAGAGAAAAGAAACACTCAGTGTGCACTCTTGCAAGATTAGATTGATTATTAGTTTATCTAATCAGGATGGCCCCCACTGTTTCCTCGAATTCTCCTTCAAACCTTAAAAGGAGAACTAGAAGGGATCATTAACACCTTACAAGTTTGCCAACCGTTCAGCTATGTGAGTGTTGGTACTCTGAGGGAGGTTCCCCGTACTCTCACACGGACCTAATTAAAATAAACCTCGTTTTCGCAGAGGCGTAGCCCCGTTAACACTTTTCTAGACATCTAATAGGTTAGCTAATTGTGAAGTGAAAATATATTTCAAGAGTAATCCAACTCATCAGTAGGATCAGGATCCAACTATCAGTGCTTGATAAACCAGATGGAAGCTACTCTAGTCACCACACTCCAGAAGGTTTGCAACACTAGCAAGTTTCTTGTATATGTAAAACTCCTGATGTGGTTTTTGCCCCAAGCGGCTTATGATCTTGACAGAGGTCAACATTTCATAAGTCGCAAGTCAAGTTCAACCCGTCATTGTCCTGAATTAATTTAGACCCACCCGCACAAGCCCTTGACAGTGGTCAATATGATCGTGCAACTGTCCTAAATAATTGCATATCTATGCAACAAACAAGCAATACCTAGCTACCATTCACTATGCCTTGACATAGGTCAACATACAGCATGACTATCAAGTAATACTTGTAAGAAATGACAGAGGGCTACGGCTGGGTTTTTGGCGAAAAACCCTTTAACGTAATGAACTTGATATCGTTGAAGGAACCGAGTAGTTTTGAAAAGGAGTGGTTTAGGCTCCGCTTTTGAAAACTTATGGTTTTGAAGAAAACCGAGTAATCTATAGTATAAACTTTTGCTCAAGAGGTCACTTCCCGTGAAGGGATCTAGGCTCTTGCCTCCTCGAATGAGGTACTGGATATTCATGACCGAATACCATTATGCAAAGCCAAAGAATATGACTATAGTTTTTTGAAATTTGTTCCAACAACATCTTTTAGGTTTATTTTCTTTCATTAATCAAAATTAATGCGGTCCCATCAATTAATCCCTATCACACCATAATAGAACGAAAATACAATGTACGTATATGCCATCCGCATTCGCCACAGGGCCCCGTCATGCACCGTTAGGTTACTTAACTAACGGCAGAGCGGGGGCTGGACTAGCGCGGGTGCAAAATATATACTACATCTACTAATATATATATATATATATATATATATATATATATATAACATTCATCCCAGGCATGCTATAAGCAACATCACATATCAATAACTAGCAACATATAATGGTGGATAATATTGGAGCCTCGGGTTTTATTTGCGGCTCAAATGAAACCCGACGTTCCCGGTCATGTGGATAGCCCGTGCAATGAAAATCTAGACCCCTACTAGCGCGGCAAGTTACCCGTCAATCTCAGAAGTGAGGCAACACCAATCAATAAAGTGAATGGGCCATCCAGCACTTCACGAAATCCGGTAACTTGAGTGCCCCTCCATGGGTCATCCTATACCCCTTACGAGTGCGGAAAATAGCCCGCTAATTCTAGAGTAAGGCCCCCTCTGTCTCAACGCAATGAGATGCGGGCCCGTTGCCCTCTAGAACTAAGCTATTCGAGCACTCCACCCCGGGGTAATTCTAGTACAGAAAAGAAAAACATATGTACAATGGTGACATCGACCTCAACCCGGTCGTGTCCCAATAAAATAATATACAATACGGTAGAGATGGCTGTCCACATGTCGGACGCTCGCCCCGCAATATGAATACACAAATGAATCTGAACTGTACGACTACCATTGTAACATCAGCTATCCACCACGACAATCCAACCACAATATCAGCACATTACAGATCATCAACGCGAATATTATGTTTGCAAACCCGTCTAATAGAACATATAGTAATTTGTCGGGTTATACCACTCAATGATATTCACAGTCGCAGATAATAACATATGTACTGATAAAACACGTATTTAAAATTTCGATCGACAAAAAACTTTTCCGGATTGGCCCCAAGTGCTAACCAGTACTCAAACAAATCTGGGCCAGAATCATACATCTCAAAAATCACATTTCCATACAGTAGAGCTCCAGAAGAAATTTTGTGGACAGAGGCCCCACTCTGACCGCGAAACCGCCGCAAACAAGCATGTATTTTTAAAGAGCTTATGTGCTTAAATTTCTTGTGACTTTCTAAAATACCCTGCATGTATTTTTAAAGCACCATAAATAATTTTTTGAACACTTTTAAAATTCGACATAAAGTATATGAAATAAAATTGTGATTTGGGAAAATTTTGTCGATCGATATTTTAAACACGTCTAAACTAGCTAGTTAAGGTTTCATTGGCTGGCTTTAATACCATGTTGGGTTATACTAGTGCCCTGACCATCTATCATGGCCGTTCGCGGAACAAAAATTTTAGGGTTTGAAAAACTGGCGCTAAAATAACCCGATGTTGGATCTACCATAAACCTAAACTAGCTATCAAAGAGGATATCTATCTACTATGATAGAATTGTCTCACCCAAAGATCCGTGTCTTTCGGTCTTCTATCCTCTTCATTTGCTCCTAGTGATCTCCTTGATCGAGTTTGTTCATCTATCCTTGCTCCTTCGGTTCTCCTGGATCGAGCTTGATGGCCGGTCTTCCTCCGTCGAAGATGTCACGTCCCGTTTTCCAAAAGAGCGGTAACGGCACGTGACAAGCCCGCAACGTATTTATTCCGAGAAGATCATTTCTCAAAACAAATACGCTAAGCGTATATAAGAAAAATAAAATAACAAGAAAGGTCATGATAATGAAAATCCAACTTTATATATTTACATTCCCAACTTTCACAAGTTTCAAACTAAATACATGATGTCTGAAAACAAAGATATGTAAAAGGAAGTGCCTAAACAAGTGGCATACTGAAAGTAAAAGCTAAAAAGAATGAATTAGTAGTCGGTCTACTCCGCAAGCTGAAAGTAATTCTCCTGACTCGGCTCGATCTCTTCAATCTCTAGATCATCTGACGAACATTCCAAGGAAATAAAGAAATGGGTGGAATGCCCGTGAGCGAACTTGCGCTCGGTAAGTCCCCAAGAAAGGTGGGATGTGAAAATATATAAATGAATATGCAAGATGACATGTGATATAGTATGAATGGAAATAAAACATGAACAAGTATAATATGGTGATATTAATGACAACTATGTAAGCATGGCAATATAGCATGAGCATAGTAAACAAATATAGCATGAATATAAATCATGAACATATAAACAAATATGGTAGCATGCATGGTAATATGTATGTCAACTATATCAGCATGGCAAACAAGTATAATATGGCCGTGGAGTATAGCTATAGTGAACATGAAGTGAATGTAAATGTCCTAAAAGGTTTCAAAAAGGGTAAAAGCAACTAACATGGGTTTAAGTGTGAATGTCAACCAATCTCAAGAGTATTCTTGAACCTAAGGTTATCGTCCAGAGGCAAGGAATTACGGGTCCAAAATAGCGGGATTTCAATTGTTATTGAAGTATTCCAAACCCAACAGGCTATCATTCAGGGGCTTGGAAACACGGGCCCTCATTCGTGAATTCGTGATTTGTACCGTTTCAGCCTGGTACCATTATAAGATGATTTGTACCGTTTCAGCCCGGTACCACATCAACATAATTTGTACCGTTTCATCCCGGTACCACAGCAACATGATTTGTATTAATGGGACTCATGAGATTCCGTTGGATTCATACTCAAACTATCCCAACACCCCGTGTATATAAGTCCATGATTAATGTTATGAGTCTTGATCGAATCTATGAATACAAAAGATAATATATGATATCAAGTATTCAAGATTGAGTTCATGTAATCATGTCAAGTGCAAGTCATGCTAATTGTATTTATGGTTCGAGTCAAGTTGGTTCAAGTGTACATATTGGGTTCAAGTATTCATGATTGAGTCGTATCAAGATCAAGTCAATTCTAACATATAATGATTTAATCACAAGTCATATAAATAAAAATAAATAAGCAATCACAGAATATGATATGAGATAAGTATACAAGTAACGTCCAGAACAATGTTGTAAATATGTGATATGTACGACTAGTTAATCAAGTCATTTGAAATCAAAATATAAACGAAAACATAGCCTTAAGTGTTATACACACGTGAGTTCTAGTCTCGCCTAAATACGACTAATGGTTTTGGAGATATACATGTTTTCGTATCATCGCGCAAAACAGATCAGAATCTGTTCAGCACCGTCACACATTTTTAAAACGCAATTTGAGTTAATTTCCATCAGGTTTCAGGTTATGAAGATTGTTAGAAAATTGTAGGTATTTTGATTTAGTTATCTAAAACACCAAGATTTAAGTGATTTGGATTTCTGATACTCTACTTATGATCATTTTAAAATCAGCGTTTAAAACAGAAATTCGGATTTTCTAGACTGCAACTATATATTGTATTACAAAGCCTATATCGGGTTGTTTTATGCATTTCTAAGTAATCTAATATACAGAAAATTTTATTTCTATCAATTCTTCATCTACACATCTAAAGTTTGTCATAAACGGACATCGGGTGTTCGATTTATGTCCAATTTAAAAACAGTGTGTGAATCAGGACAGATTCTGACCAGATTCGTCGTTTAATATTGTAACGCAGTTTTCTATATATTACATCGATTTTCAGTAAAAACTTAAAACTAAGAAAATCTAGAAATTTCGATGTAGATATTCAAAATATCTGAGTTTGCTCAATTTGGATATCTTCATACCAAATTATGTGTTCTAGAATTTGACCGATAACTGCAGTTTTCTGTTTTACGAGCGGTGAATAAAAACGATATAATTCATAAACCGTTAAGCGATTCGATCTGAAATTTTTACAGCATGTAAAAAATAATATATTCTATCATATGTAAATTTCATGAAATTTTCAAAAGTAAAAATTAATTTCTAAAAATTATTTTAAAAGTAAAGGAATTGATATGCCATATGTGAGAAATAAGAAAACCATGGTATTTATTCGTAACTTCTTTTTTTTTTTACAAACTTTAAATAAAGTAATTTAAAATACAACAACAAACGATGCGATCCTAATTGATTACTATGAAATCTTAACATATGGATTGAGAGTAATGAAAAAGACTTTACAAGCTATATATTTGTGTATGTTTGCGTGTGTTCATTATTTATATATGTATCCATTTAATTAATTATTTAAGGACTATGATATGACAAGGGAAGTTTTTTCATGGCAATATGATAAGAGAAAGATAGAGAGAAGGAGATGGAGGGAGGGAAAGAGAGAAAGGACTTACATACATAAGCCGATATTGTCATCGGACTTGTCTATCCGCCGATAGGCTCATGTTTCTAGCGAGACTTTCTTGAAAACTTTTTTGTTTTCTTCTTCTAGGACTCTAGGTGAAGAGTGAGAATGGAGAGATAGAAAAATGCGAGGAAAAAAAAAGAGGAGGACAAATAAAGATGGTGTAAAGGTGAATTATCTATAATAATATATGCATTCAACATGGAATTAAAAGAGAAATGAAAAGTCACTATTCATTTTGAAAACGAAAGGTCTCATTTGTAAATTATGTGAAGAATAAAAAATTGAAAAAAAATTATTGCAAGAATGTGGATTTGAACTTGTGATCTATGGAATAATAATGTAAAGATTTAACCAATGAGATACAAAATTGTTCATACACATATTTAATAAGAATTAAATATATAATATTGCTTAAAAAGAAAGTGGGCTTTTGGGATCATAGTTTCATTAAAGAAAATGGAAATGAAATTGGATTTTAGTTATGCGCTGAGTTAGGTCTTATGTTTAATTTGAAAAAAGGTTAAAATTTAGTTTTAAAAAAATGTGTTTGGGAAAAATAGATGGAAGAATAAATTAATATATTTATAAAAAACAAAATATACAAAAAATGCTAAGAATAAATAAATACAATATTTTACTAAAGAAAGAAAATACGGAGGTATATTAATATTGGGATCATTACATTCTACACTCCTTAAAAATAATTTCATCCTTGAAATTACTCAAGAAGGATATTGCAACAAGATACTGGAAAGTTAAGGATGATGTCGTTTTCGAGCGTCGTCGATCAATACTCTAACCAACTGAGCTAATAGGACTACGAGATACAAGTAGAAAGGGTGAACAAGAGTAAGAATTCAAAAGTCGAGAGATGGAGGAAGTCGAAGGTGGGGTTAAAGATGGATTCAAGGAATAGAGTAGGATTCAAAAGAAAAGTCGAATGTAATAATTGGATTGCATAATTCTTGTATTATATTGCTTACGATGTTCATGAAGAACTGACCTGCATGGTCCACCAACAAAACCTGTCACGCCCCGCTTCCCAAAAGAGCGGTAACGGCACATGACAAGCTCGCAACGTATTTATTCCGAGAAGATCATTTCTCAAAAAAAATACGCTAAGCGTATATAAGCAATATAAAATAACAAGAAAAGTCATGATAATGAAAATCCAACTTTATATATTTACATTCTCAACTTTCACAAATTTCAAACTAAATACATGATGTCTGAAAACAAAGATACATAAAAGGAAGTGCCTAAATAAGTAGCATACTGGAAGTAAAAACTAAAAAGAATGAATTAATAGTCGGTCTGCTCCGCAAGCTGAAAGTAATTCTCCTGACTCGGCTCGATCTCTTCAATCTCTAGATCATCTGACGAACATTCTAAGGAAACAAAGAAATGGGTGGAATGCCCGTCAACGAACTTGCGCTCGGTAAGTCCCCAAGAAAGATGGGATGTGAAAGTATATAAATGAATATGTAAGGTGACATGTGATATAGTATGAATGGAAATAAAACATGAACAAGTATAACATGGTGATATTAATGACAACTATGTAAGCATGTCAATATAACATGAGCGTAGTAAACAAGTATAGCATGAATATAAATCATGAACATATAAACAAGTATGGTAGCATGCATAGTAATGTGTATGTCAACTATATCAGCAAGGCAAACAAGTATAATATGGTCGTGGAGTAAAAGTATAGTGAACATGAAGTGAATATAAGTATCCTAAAAGGTCACAAAAAGGGTAAAAGCAACTAACGTGGGTTCAAGTGTGAATGTCAACCAATCTCAAGAGTATTCTCGAACCCAAGGTTATCGTCCAGGGGAAAGGAATCACGGGTCCAAAATAGCGGGACATCAATTGTTATTGAAGTATTCCAAACCCAACAGGGTATCATCCAGGGGCTTGGAAACACGGGCCCTCATTCGTGAATTCGTGATTTGTACTGTTTCAGCCCGGTACTACAGCAACATGATTTGTACCGTTTCAGTCCGGTACCACATCAACATGATTTGTATCGTTTCAGCCTGGTACCACAGCAACATGATTTTTATTAATGGGACTCATAAGATTCCGTTGGATTCATACTCAAACTATCCCAACACCCCGTGTATATAAGTCTATGATTAATGTTATGAGTCTTGATCGAATCCATGAATACAAAAGATGATATATGATATCAAGTATTCAAGATTGAGTTCATGTAATCATGTCAAGTGCAAGTCATGCTAATTGTATTTATGGTTTGAGTCAAGTTGGTTCAAGTGTACATATTGGGTTTAAGTATTCATGATTGAGTCGTGTCAAAATCAATTCAATTCTAACATTTACTGATTTAATCACAAGTCATATAAATAAAAATAAATAAGCAATCACAGAACATGATATGAGATAAGTATACAAGTAACGTCCAAAACAATGTTGTAAATATGTGATATGTACGACTAGTTAATCAAGTCATTTGAAATCAAAATATAAACGAAAACATAGCCTTAAGTGTTATTCACTCATGAGTTCTAGTCTCGCCTAAATACGAATAACGGTTTGGTAGATATATATGTTTTCGTATCGTCGCGCAAGAATCTGTTCAGCACCGTCATACATTTTTAAAACACAGCTTGAGTTCATTTCTATCAGGTTTCAGATTACGAAAATTATTAGAAAATTGTAGTTATTTCGATTTAGTTATCTAAAACACTAAGATTTGCGTGATTTGGATTTCTGAAGCTCTACTTATGATCATTTTAATATCAGCGTTTAAAACAGAAATTCAGATTTTCTAGACTGCAACTATATATTGTATTACAAAGCCTATATCGGATTGTTTCATGCATTTATAAGTAATCTAATATACAGAAAATTATAGTTCTATGAATTGTGCATCTACACATCTAAAGTTTGTCACAAACGGACATCGGGTGTTCGATTTATGTCCAATTTAAAAACAGTGTGTGAATCAGGACAGATTCTGACCAGATTCATTGCTTAATATTGTAACGCTATTTTCTATATTTTACGTCGATTTTCAGTAAAAACTTAAAACTAAGAAAATCTAGATATTTCGATGTAGATGTTCAAAACATCTGATTTTTCTCAATTTGGATATCTTTATACCAAGTTATGTGTCCTACAATTTTACCGATAACTGCAATTTTCTGTTTTACGAACAATGAATAAAAACGATATAATTCCTAAACCGTTAAGCGATTCGATCTAAAATTTTTACAGCATGTACAAAATAATATATTCTATCATATGTAAATTTCCTGAAATTTACATAAGTAAAAATTAATTTCTAAAAATTATTTTAAAAGTAAAGGTATTGAGAAATAAGAAAACCATGGTATTTATTCGTAACTTCAACAACAAACGATGCAATCCTAATTGATTACTATGAAATCTTAATGAAAAAGACTTTACAAACTATATATTTGTGTATATTTGTGTGCGTTCATTATTTATATATGTATCTATTTAATTAATTATTTAAGGACTATGATATGACAAGGGAAGTTTTTTATGGTAATATGACAAGAGAAAGATAGAGAGAAGGAGATGGAGGGAGGAAAATAGAGAAAGGACTTACATACACAAGCCGATATTGTCACCTGACTTGTCTATCCGCCGATAGCCTCGCGTTTCTAGCGAGACTTTCTTGAAAACTTTTTTGTGTTCTTCTTCTAGGACTCTAGGTGAAGAGGGAGAAGGGAGATATAGAAAAATGTGAGGTAGAAAAAGAAATAGGAGGACAAATAAAAATGGTGTAATGATGAATTATCTATAATAATATATGCATTCAATATGGGAATTAAAATAGAAATGAAAGGTCACCATTCATTTTGGAAACAAAAGGTCTCATTTCTAAGTTATGAGCAGAATAAAAAATTGATAAAAAAATAATTGCAAGAATGAGAATTTGAACATGTGATTTATGGAATAAAAATGCAAAAACTTAAATAATAAGCTACAAGATTGTTCATACACATATTTAATAAGAATTAAATATATAATGTTGCTTAAAAAGAAAGTGGGCTTTTGGGCTCATAGTTTCATTAATGAAAATGAAATTGGATTTTAGTTATGGGCTAGGTTGGCTCTTATGTTTAATTTTAAAAAAGGTTAAAATTTAGTTTTAAAAAAATGTGTTTGGGAAAAATAGATTGAAGAATAAAATAATATATTATAAAAAAATATACAAAAAATACTAAGAATAAATAAATACAATATTTTACTAAAAAAAGAAAATACGGAGGTATATTAATATTGGGGTCGTTACATTCTACACTCCTTAAAAATAATTTCGTCCTCGAAATTATTCAAGAAGGATATTGCAACAAGATACTGGAAAGTTAAAGACGATGTCGTTTTCGAGCTCCGTCGATCGATACTCTAACCAACTGAGCTAATAGGCCTACGAGATACAAGTAGAAAGGGTGAACAAGAGTTAAGCATTCAAAAGTCGAGAGATGGAGAAAGTCGAAGGTGGGGTTAAAGATGGATTCAAGGAATAGGGTAGGATTCAAAAGAAAAGTCGAATGTAATAATTGGATTTCATAATTCTTGTATTATATTGCTTACGATGTTATGCAGAACTGACCTGCATGGGCCACTGTAACACCCGAGCCCATGCTACTATTTTCAGTTACTGTTTGAGTATAATGTGGTACTCATTTCATTTAACTTGCTTGTTTGTTGCTTACTGTAAATTTTTACCCGGTAAATTCATTTCTGCATATAACAAATTTTGGCATCTAAAATAAAATTGAAAATATTCATCATGGCCTACTTGACACCCCTAGCCTCGTGGTAGCGTCCGTGCATTGTGTTCTCATCCCGTTGAGTGAAACGGACGAGTTTGGATGGCTACGTGCACGTACGTGTGTCCGTTTTGGGGGTATGCTTTTTAATCATAAAACACTTAATTTTAAAATTTGGATCCTGCTTAAAATCCTATTATTTCAATTCAAATTTTTGGACTCGACCCGGGCGCGATTTGGAAATGTTTTATTTGGCGCCAAAATCCCAAATTTTAATATTATTAAAACCATCGCATATAATTTTCTAACTAACCTGATATCTTACTGTTCATTACCTATCTTTTAAATCTTTAAGTTAACTATATAATATTTTTACAATCTTTTATATTCTTCTCAATTTATTCTCTCAGCCAATCGCAACCTCCCCTTTAACCCCGTGGGACCCACTTTCCCTCTCTCCCTCTTCTCTCTCTCCACTTTTTCTCTCTCTATCTCCCCCTCATATATTCTCTCGTACTTCTCTTTATCATTCTTTCTTTTCTTACTTCATATCTCGTTTCTCATTTTTTTTAACTGTTCTTTTATTTCCGGAATTCCGTCATGCCGGTGACGTTTCTCGACGTTCCAGCGAGGTACCCGACCCGTGTGGTTCCTTTGTTCGTCGTTTGGGTTCATTCCGTGAACCGTGCGCCCGTCGCAAGTTTTCCCCGCCGACGGTTAACCTTCCGTTTTCCCGATTCGCGACCCATCGAGGCAAGTTAATCTTGCTACATGCTATATAATTCATTTTATACCTATTTAAATAAATACCATACCTATAGTTTAAATCTAGTGCCCCATGTTTAATTTTATAACGTTTCGATATTCCGTTTGCATCCGTTTATATCATATTAAATCTAGATCATGAAAACTTATCTTGTGACATACTAGATTACATTATACTGCAACCATATCATTTAAAATATATATCGTCGTAATATTTATTATTATTATCTTTAATTAGTTTATAATCTTCATTTTATAATGTTATACATTTGAAAATCTTATAGTTTACACATGAAACGTCATTGAAAAATCGGATATGACAAATCTGAAATTTACTGTACACCTTATCTTATAAAATTCATTATAAATCATAGAAAAATCATTAGTATACGTTCTTTAGTTTGTTACGAAGATAACTCAGAATACTATAACTATATGAAATATTTACTTGCAAAATAAATTGTTTAAATAACGTAAAATGCAAATAAAAATGTCTCCAAACTGCTGTCCAGGAAAATTCTAGCAGCAAACTTTCAACTTCGAATATTTATAACTTTTTTTAGGAACAACCTGAGATGCTTATACTTATAAAACTGAAAACCTTATTGAATTATCTTTGTTTTGGTATAAGACACGTCCCTTTTGGAGAACGTTTGTTATTTTTAAGCTATTTTACAAATTAGGGTGACGCTGAATTTCTAAACGGAACTTTCTTGTGCATGGTTAATCAATACCACTTTTTTAGTTATTAACCGCTTTGAATATGCTATCCATATTAATATTATTATATCAATATTTATATCACATATTGCTTAGTTGTACATCCCACATTACCATTTTATAGTTTTATAACTTTTCGGATACCCGTTTGCATCCATCGCATTTAAGATACATATAATTGCATCCATAGATCACATTACTACATAATAATGTGATATTAACGCTCCATGTTTAATAAATTGCATCCTAATTAATATTGAAACTATAAATGTAACCCTAATCGATAACTGTGCATCCATGTCTTTGAAATTATATCTATTTGCATATCATATTACATGTTCCAGTTTATTGTTCTGATAGTACTCATGCTTGTTTATTTATACACATGCTTATGTTAGTTTGATTATGAGCACCCACATGACATCTTGTGCTTCCTGACATAACCTGTTACACTTCCTACTATACCTGACATGGTACCGTGTACTGTTGACTTGACCTGATGTACCATGACTCGACCCGTTACCTGATCTTGTGTCTAATGCCAACAAACCTGACATGTAGTCCTCATGGACCGTTCCTGTTGTCTATCCAGACAAACCTGCTTTTACCTGATCCTGTGTTGGCATTAGTCCTTGATTACTGAATACCTGACTTGACATACACAACTTGGGGGTATGGGGAAATCAAAAGTGTAAACTAAAGTGTAACTTAAAAGGGTATTGCTTGATCCGTGGTCCCGGGGGGTAACGGGACAGAGCCATTCGTGACTCTTACATTTTCCTGATCCGTGGTCCCGGGAGGTAACGGGACAGAACCACTATTGGTTCACATATTCCTGATCCGTGGTCCCGGGGGGTAACGGGACATATCCTTTGAGTTACATGGAGGATTACTCAAATTGATTTCAAAGACTTTAGAATAGAAAACCTGATAGAACAGTTTAGTTTACCCACTGCACGCTACCCTGTACTGGTATGATTCATATTATTGTTATTCTTGCTGTATTCATGTTTATATTACATTGCCTGCTACACTGTTCATATTATATTACTTGATGATATGACGCGCTGACGTCTGGGTTTTGCATGGCCCAGATTCCGTACCGTTGTTGCAGTCCGAGCAGGAGTACTTCAGCCAGCAGGCTGAGCTGTGAGTTCAGTAGTAGTTAGTTTTATTTCCTGCATTTATTTCCTGATGTGAGCCCGCATTATGGGACACACTTTTCAGTTATTTGTATTGGATCATTTGCTTCCGCATTTATTTATTATTGACTCCTGTTATTCTGGATTATGGACATGTTTTAGATAGTTTTATCTTGTTCTTGATATCTCTACAGCCGTAATGTGACTGTGGATGGATACTTCCTACCCACAGGTAGCATGGTTGGCTATGTCACGTGCCCAATCTAGCATACTCTGGGAAGCGGGGCGTGACATGGTTCTTTTGGTATCAAAGTCATAGGATAGTCGGGTTGATTCTTTTGTAGTTGGGTATTGTACCCAATACACGAATCAGAATACCCGTGTTTAGGAAACATGTCCTGCCACCTTGACCGTTTTACCATTCTTGAATCACATTCTTCCTGATTATATCTTTTACGATGTGCAAACTTCCTTTGCATATCGATTCGAAAACCTGATTCCTTGTTATCTCTAGGACTTTGGCGACTTGGATGGAGTTATGTAATTGTGGCTATGATACCGCGGCATAGTTACAATGCGGTACTCTATTTAAGTATCTTGGAGTTCTAGCCTTGATCTATATTCAGAATCTATCATCATGCTAATGTTGGGTATTTTGAGTTCAGGATTATGGCCGGTAAGAAATTGAAGACATACCAGAGGCGTGTGGACAAAGCCGCCATGCTTGAAGTGATAAGAGGAATGCTGGAGAATCAAAGAAACAGACCGAGCTGATCCAGCAGCAAGCGGACTCATTTCGGGAAGATTTGCAGATCGTTCAGCAGTCTGTGAACAATGTTGGAGCTAGAATAGTTGACCGAGTAGGGACCGTAGCAGATTTCAGGCGGTTGGGTCCGTCTACATTTACTGGTTTAAAGGAGTCGTTGCCAGTGGAGCAGTGGCTAGTTGACACAGAGAACTTGCTTTTTGCGGCACAGATTCCAGATGACAAAAAGGTTTTTATGGTACGCATTCAGCTAGTGGACTACGCCCGAGAATGGTGGCTTGTTGAGGAGAACCGTTTGCCCAAGCCGATCAAGTGGGCGGATTTTTCGAAGAGTCTCCTGGAGAAGTTCTTCCCACGGACTGCACGGGAGGAAATGGAAGTGAAGTTCATCGGACTAAAGCAGAAGGGAGCACCCGTAGATGTGCATGCAGCAGAATGGACGAGACTCGGTAGTTTCGCTGGACCTTTAGTTGCCAACGATGCAGACAGGGCACGGAGGTTCATGCGCAGCCTGGACGTGGACATCCAGAGGCAGATTGTCTCCCTGGGTTTGACCACTTTCTCACAAGTAATTGCGGCAGCCGAGAGCAGCAGAGTTTATCTGGGATGGAGGGGAGTTTTTCTGTCGGGCCAGTCGAGTTTAGGGCTAGGCCGACAAATAATATTCTTGCATCAATGGAAGTGATGAAAGTAAAGAGTCGGCTGTTGTTCGTGATTCTATGGACGTGTTTGAAGATATATCGGGTTTACCGCCGAGGAGAGACGTGGAGTTCGCAATTGATCTTATTCCTGGTGCAGCGCCAGTATCTAAAGCGTATTATCCAATGGCGCCAGTAGAGTTGGAAGAAGTAAAGAAACAGGTTGCTGAATTGCTTGAAAAGGGTTGGATTCGAAGCAGTAACTCGTCTTGGGGAGCTCCAGTTCTTCTAGTAAAGAAGAAGGATGGCACAAGAAGGATGTGCATTGACTATCGAGAATTAAACTGGGTGACTATTAAGAACAAGTACCCTATCCCTCGCATTGGAGAACTTTTTGAGCAGCTTAGTGGTGCGAGGGTATTCTCGAAGCTGGATTTGCGATCCGGATATCATCAGGTCCGAGTGAAAACAGAAGATATTTGCAAGACGGCGTTCCGAACTCGGTATGGACATTACGAGTACTTAGTGATGCCCTTCGGAGTAACGAATGCACTGGCAGTATTCATGGACTTGAGGAACCAAATCTTTTCACCGTTCTTGGATCAGTTCATTGTGGTATTCTTTGACGATATTCTGGTTTACTTGAAGAGTTTTGAAGAGCATGCTGAGCATTTGAAGATCGCACTGCAGACGTTGAGATAGGAGAAATTGTATGCGAAGATGAGTAAGTGCGAGTTTTGGCTGGAGGAAGTAAGGTTTTTGGGGCATGTTGTGTCTGGCGATGGAATTGCCGTCGATCCAGAAAAGATTGCAGCAGTTCGAGACTGGCCGATTCCAAAGAATGTTGCTGAGATAAGAAGTTTCCTTGGATTAGCCGGATACTACAGGAGATTTGTGGAGAACTTTGCTTGTCTGGCAGAGCCGTTGACCAAGCTTACGCGCAAGGAGGTACCTTTTGTATGGGCGGATAAGTGTGCGTTAGCTTTCGAGACGTTGAAGCAGAAGTTGATAACCGCCCCTATTCTGACCGTGCCAGACAATTCCGGAGTATTGGTGATTCACAGCGACGCATCTGGGAAAGGATTGGGATGTGTTTTGATGCAGCATGGGAAGGTTGTAGTATGCATCGAAACAGTTGAAGACCCATGAAAAGAATTATCCAACTCATGACTTGGAGCTTGCAGCTGTGATTTTCGCTTTGAAGATTTGGAGACACTACCTTTTGGGCGAAAGAGTCAAAGTTTTTACAGATCATAAGAGCTTGAAGTATGTGTTCACACAGAAGGAGCTTAACATGAGGCAGTGTAGATGGTTGGAGCTGATGGCTGGCTACGATCTTGATCTTAAGTACCATCCGGGGAAGGTTAATGTTGTGCCGGATGCGCTTAGTCGGTTACCAGTAATTCAGGTGTTAACTACGCAGAAGGAGCTCGTTGAAGATTTTCGCAGATTTGACTTGGAGGTTGTGCTACCGCGTTCTACGGGACAGTTGTTGCAATTGCAAGTACATTCGTCATTGATCGAGAATATTTAAGCAGCTCAATCGCAGGATCCTAGACTGCAAAAGTTTCGAGAGCAGGTTGAAGCCGGGCTACGAACAGATTTATTGATCCACGAAGATGGTTCGTTGAGGTATGGTAGCCGTTTGTGTGTGCCAAAGGGTGATGTTCGTGAAGAGCTTATGAAGGAGGCACACAGTTCAGCTTATTCTGTACATCCAGGAGGCATAAAGATGTACCGAGATATTCGACAGCATTTCTGGTGGGAGGGCATGAAGCGGGAGATTGCTCGCTTTGTGGCAAAGTGCTTGGTGTGTCAGCAAGTTAAGGCTGAACATCAAAGGGTTGCTGGTTTATTGCAACCACTTCCGATTCCTCAGTGGAAGTGGGAACATATAACCATGGATTTCGTGACGGCTTTACCGCGGAGTCCAAAAGGCAACAATGCAGTATGGGTAATTGTTGACCGATTGACTAAGGCAGCTCACTTTATTCTTTTTCGGGTTGGTCAATCAACAGAGACATTGGCAGAGCGGTACATGCAGGAGATCGTAAGATTGCATAGAGTACCGGTGAGCATCGTGTCCGATCGGGACACTCGGTTCTTATCACACTTCTGGAGGAGTTTACAGGAAAGTTTGGGGACTCGATTGAAGTTTAGCACAGCTTATCATCCTCAAACTGATGGTCAGTCGGAGAGAACGATCCAAAACTCTTGAGGATATGTTGAGAACATGCAGGTTGGACTTTAAGGGGTCTTGGGAGGATCATCTAATTTTGGTGGAGTTGTCTTACAACAACAGTTTTCAGGCAACTATTCAGATGGCTCCATTTGAAGCTTTGTATGGTCGTAAATGCCGTTCACCTGTTTGTTGGGACGATGTCGGTGAACGAAGATTATTGGGACCAGATTTGGTTGTGCTGACAGTTGAGAAGGTTAACCCTATCAGAAATCATATGAAGGCAGCACAGGACCGACAGAAGAGTTGGGCAGATACGTCAAGAAGACCTCTGGAGTTCACCGTGGGTGATTTGGTATTCTTGAAGATATCACCGACTAGAGGGGTGATTCGTTTTGGAAGTCGAGGAAAGCTTAGTCCTCGATTCGTTGGACCCTTGAGATCGTGGAGCATGTTGGTGAGGTAGCGTATTGTTTGGCGTTACCGCAGTCCTTGGCAAATGTGCACGATGTGTTTCAGGTATCTCAACTCCGTAAGTATGTTCGAGATGAAACATACGTTTTGGATCATTCGGAGCTAACAGTACGAGAAGACTTGACTTTTGAGGAGCGACCGATTGAAATCGTGGACCGAAAGGAAAAGGTTCTCAAGAACAAGGTTATCCCCCTTGTGCTTGTTTCTTGGGGTAATCGCTCGCGTGGAGAGTCCACTTGGGAACGAGAAGATGAAATCCGGCAGAAGTTTCCTCATCTTTTCTTGTAGTTATCTATCTTTGTATTCTTGGAATTTCGAGGACGAAATTCTTTTTGTAGTTGGGTATAATGTAACACCCAAGCCCAATGCTACTATTTTCAGTTACTGTTTGAGCATAATGTGGTACTCATTTCATTTAACTTGCTTGTTTGTTGCTTACTATAAATTTTTACCCGGTAAATTCATTTCTGCATATAACAAATTTTGGCATCTAAAATAAAATTGAAAATATTCATCATGGCCTACTTGACACCCCTAGCCTCGTGGTAGCATCCGTGCATTGTGTTCTCGTCCCGTTCAGTGAAACAGACGAGTTTGGATGGCTACGTGCACGTACGTGTGTCCGTTTTGGGGGTATGCTTTTTAATCATAAAACACTTAATTTTAAAATTTGGATCCCGCTTAAAATCCTATTATTTCAATTCAAATTTTTGGACTCGACCCGGGCGCGATTTGGAAATGTTTTATTTGACGCCAAAATCCCAAATTTTAATATTATTAAAACCATCGCATATAATTTTCTAACTAACCTGATATCTTACTGTTCATTACCTATCTTTTAAATCTTTAAGTTAACCATATAATATTTTTACAATCTTTTATATCCTTCTCAATTTATTCTCTCAGCCAATCGCAACCTCCCCTTTAATCCCGTGGGACCCACTTTCCCTCTCTCCCTCTTCTCTCTCTCCACTTTTTCTCTCTCTATCTCTCCCTCATATATTCTCTCGTATTTCTCTTTATCATTCTTTCTCTTCTTATTTCATGTCTCGTTTCTCATTTTTTTTAACTGTTCTTTTGTTGCCGGAATTCCGTCGTGCCGGTGACGTTTCTCGACGTTCTAGCGAGGTACCCTGACCCATGTGGTTCCTTTGTTCGTCGTTTGGGTTCATTCCGTGAACCGTGCGCCCGTCGCGAGTTTTCCCCGCCGACGGTTAACGTTCCGTTTTCCCGATTCGCGGCCCATCGAGGCAAGTTAATCTTGCTACATGCTATATAATTCATTTTATACCTATTTAAATAAATACCATACCTATAGTTTAAATCTAGTGCCCCATATTTAATTTTATAACGTTTCGATATTCCGTTTGCATCCGTTTATATCATATTAAATCTAGATCATGAAAACTTATCTTGTGACATACTAGATTACATTATACTGCAACCATATCATTTAAAATATATATCGTCACAATATTTATTATTATTATCTTTAATTAGTTTATAATCTTCATTTTATAATATTATACATTTGAAAATCTTATAGTTTACACATGAAACGTCGTTGAAAAATAGAATATGACAAATCTGAAATTTACTGTATACCTTATCTTATAAAATTCATTATAAATCATAGAAAAATCATTAGTATACGTTCTTTAGTTCGTTACGAAGATAACTCAGAATACTATAACTATATGAAATATTTACTTGCAAAATAAATTGTTTAAATAACGTAAAATGCAAATGAAAATGTCTCCAAACTGCTGTCCAAGAAAATTCCAGCAGCAAACTTTCAACTTCGAATGTTTATAACTTTTTTTAGGAACAACCTGAGATACTTATACTTATAAAACTAAAAACCTTATTGAATTATCTTTGTTTTGGTATAAGACACGTCCCTTTTGGAGAACGTTTGTTATTTTTAAGCTATTTTACAAATTAGGGTGACGCTGAATTTCTAAACGGAACTTTCTTGTGCATGGTTAATCAATACCACTTTTTTAGTTATTAACCGCTTTGAATATGCTATCCATATTAATATTATTATATCAATATTTATATCACATATTGCTTAGTTGTACATCCCACATTACCATTTTATAGTTTTATAACTTTTCGGATACCCGTTTGCATCCATCGCATTTAAGATACATATAATTGCATCCATAGATCACATTACTACATAATAATGTGATATTAACGCTCCATGTTTAATAAATTGCATCCTAATTAATATTGGAACTATAAATGTAACCCTAATCGATAACTGTGCATCCATGTCCTTGAAATTATATCTATTTGCATATCATATTACATGTTCCAGTTTATTGTTCTGATAGTACTCATGCTTGTTTATTTATACACATGCTTATGTTAGTTTGATTATGAGCACCCACATGACATCTTGTGCTTCCTGACATAACCTGTTACACTTCCTACTATACCTGACATGGTACCGTGTACTGTTGACTTGACCTGATGTACCATGACTCGACCCGTTACCTGATCTTGTGTCTAATGCCAACAAACCTGACATGTAGTCCTCATGGACCGTTCCTGTTGTCTATCCAGACAAACCTGCTTTTACCTGATCCTGTGTTGGCATTAGTCCTTGATTACTGAATACCTGACTTGACATACACAACTTGGGGGTATGGGGAAATCAAAAGTGTAAACTAAAGTGTAACTTAAAAGGGTATTGCTTGATCCGTGGTCCCGGGGGGTAACGGGACAGAGCCATTCGTGACTCTTACATTTTCCTGATCCGTGGTCCCGGGGGGTAACGGGACAGAACCACTATTGGTTCACATATTCCTGATCCGTGGTCCCGGGGGGTAACGGGACATATCCTTTGAGTTACATGGAGGATTACTCAAATTGATTTCAAAGACTTTAGAATAGAAAACCTGATAGAACAGTTTAGTTTACCCACTGCACGCTACCATGTACTGGTATGATTCATATTATTGTTATTCTTGCTGTATTCATGTTTATATTACATTGCCTGCTACACTGTTCATATTATATTACTTGATGATATGACGCGCTGACGTCTGGGTTTTGCATGGCCCAGATTCCGTACCGTTGTTGCAGTCCGAGCAAGAGTATTTCAACCAGCAGGCTGAGCTGTGAGTTCAGTAGTAGTTAGTTTTATTTCCTGCATTTATTTCCTGATGTGAGCCCGCATTATGGGACACACTTTTCAGTTATTTGTATTGGATCATTTGCTTCCGCATTTATTTATTATTGACTCCTGTTATTCTGTATTATGGACATGTTTTAGATAGTTTTATCTTGTTCTTGATATCTCTACAGCCGTAATATGACTGTGGATGGATACTTCCTACCCACAGGTAGCATGGTTGGCTATGTCACGTGCCCAATCTAGCGTACTCTGGGAAGCGGGGCGTGACAGCCACTAACAAAACCTGTCACGCCCTGCTTCCCAAAAGAGCAATAACGACACGTGACAAGCCCGCAACGTATTTATTCCGAGAAGATCATTTCTCAAAACAAATACGCTGAGCGTATATAAGCAATATAAAATAACAAGAAAATTCATGATAATGAAAATCCAACTTTATATATTTACATTCCCAACTTTCACAAGTTTCAAACCGAATACATGATGTCTGAAAACAAAAATACATAAAAGGAAGTGCTTAAACAAGTAGCATACTGGAAGTAAAAGCTAGAAAGAATGAATTAGTAGTCGGTCTGCTCCGCAAGCTGAAAGTAATTCTCCTGACTCGGCTCGATCTCTTCAATCTCTAGATCATCTGACGAACATTCTAAGGAAACAAAGGAATGGGTGGAATGCCCGTCAGCGAACTTGTGCTCGGTAAGTCCCCAAGAAAGGTGGGATGTGAAAATATATAAATGAATATGCAAGATGACATGTGATATAGTATGAATGGAAATAAAATATGAACATGTATAACATGGTTATATTAATGACAACTATGTAAGCATGTCAATATAACATGAGCATAGTAAACAAGTATAGCATGAATATAAATCATGAATATATAAACAAGTATGGTAGCATGCACGGTAATGTGTATGTCAACTATATCAGCATATCAAACAAGTATAATATGGCCGTGGAGTATAGGTATAGTGAACATGAAGTGAATGTAAGTGTCCTAAAAAGTCTCAAAAAAGGTAAAAGCAACTAACATGGGTTCAAGTGTAAATGTCAACCAATCTCAAGAGTATTCTCGAACCCAAGTCTATCGTCCAGGGGCAAGAAATCAGGGGCCCAAAATAGCGGGACTTCAATTATTATTGAAGTATTCCAAACCCAACATGCTATCATCCAGGGGCTTGGAAACACTGGCCCTCAATCGTGAATTCTTGATTTGTACCATTTCAGCCCGGTACCACAGCAACATGATTTGTACCGTTTCAGCCCGGTACCACATCAACATGATTTGTACCGTTTCAACCCGGTACCACAACAACATGATTTGTATTAATGGGACTCATGAGATTCCGTTTGATTCATACTCAAACTATCCCAACACCCCGTGTATATAAGTCTATGATTAATGTTATGAGGCTTGATCGAATCTATGAATACAAAAGATGATATATGATATCAAGTATTCAAGATTGAGTTAATGTAATCATGTCAAGTGCAAGTCATGCTAATTGTATTTATGGTTCGAGTCAAGTTGGTTCAAGTGTACATATTGGGTTCAAGTATTCATGATTGAGTCGTGTCAAGATCAATTCAATTCTAACATGTACTGATTTAATCACAAGTCATATAAATAAAAATAAATAAGCAATCACAGAACATGATATGAGATAAATATACAAGTAACGTCCAGAACAATGTTGTAAATATGTGATATGTACGACTAGTTAATCAAGTCATTTGAAATAAAAATATAGACGAAAAAATATCCTTAAGTGCTATGCACATGTAAGTTCTAGTCTCACCTAAATACGACTAACGGTTTGGGAGATATACATGCTTTCGTATTGTCGCGCAAAACAAATCAAAATCTGTTCAGCATCGTCACATATTTTTAAAATACGGTTTGAGTTAATTTCTATCAGGTTTCAGATTACGAAGATTATTAGAAAATTGTAGGTCTTTCGATTTAGTTATCTAAAACACCAAGATTTGCGTGATTTGTATTTCTGAAGCTCTACTTATGATCATTTTAACATCCGTGTTTAAAACAGAAATTCAGATTTTCTAGACATCAACTATATATTGTATTGCAAAGCATATATTGGGTTGTTTCATGCATTTCTAAGTAATATAATATACAAAAAATTATAGTTCTATCAATTGTGCATCTACACATTTAAAGTTTGTCACAAACGGACATCGGGTGTTCGATTTATGTCCAATTTAAAAACAATGTGTGAATCAGGACAGATTCTGACCAGATTCGTCGTTTAATATTGTAACGCAGTTTTCTATATTTTACATCGATTTTCTGTAAAAACCTAAAACTAAGAAAATCTAGATCTTTCGATTTAGATATTCAAAACATCTGAGTTTTCTCAATTTGGACATTGTTATACCAAGTTATGTGTCCTAAAATTTGATCGATAACTGCAGTTTTCTGTTTACGAACAGTGAATAAAAATCATATAATTCCTAAACCGTTAAGCGTTTCGATCTGAAATTTTTACAGCATGTACAAAATAATATATTCTATCGTATGTAAATTTTCTGAAATTTCCAGAAGTAAAAATTAATTTCTAAAAATTATTTTAAAAGTAAAAGTATTGATATGCCATATGTGAGAAATAAGAAAACCATGGTATTTATTCGTAACTTCATTTTTTTTACAAACTTTAAATAAAGTAATTTAAAATACAACAACAAACGATACAATCCTAATTGATTACTATGAAATTTTAACATATGGATTGAGAGTAATGAAAAAGACTTTACAAACTATATATTTGTGTATATTTGTGTGTGTTCACTATTTATATATGTATCCATTTAATTAATTATTTAAAGACTATGATATGACAAGGGATGTTTTTTCATGGCAATATGACAAGAGAAAGATAAAGAGAAAGAGATGGAGGGAGGGAAAGAGATAAAGGACTTACAAACACAAACCGGTATTGTCACCGGACTTGTATATCCGCTGATAACCTCCCGTTTCTAGCGAGACTTTCTTGAAAACTTCTTAGTGTTCTTCTTCTAGGACTCGAGGTGAAGAGGGAGAAGGAAGAGATAGAAAAATGTGAGAAAGGAAAAAAATAGGATGACAAATAAAGATGGTGTAATGGTGAATTATCTATAATAATATATGCATTCAATATGGGAATTAAAAGAGAAATGATAGGTCGCCGTTCATTTTGGAAATGAAAGGTCTCATTTGTAAGTTATGAGAAGAATAAAAAAATTGATAAAAAAAATAATTGCAAAAATCGGGATTTGAACATATGATTTATAGAATAACAATGCAAAGACATAACCAATAAGCTACAAGATTGTTCATACACTTTTTTAATAAGAATTAAATATATGATGTTTCTTAAAATGAAAGTGGGCTTTTGGGCTTATAGTTTTATTAAAGAAAATAAAAATGAAATTGGATTTGAGTTATGGGCTGGGTTAGATCTTATGTTTAATTTGAAAAAAAAGTTAAAATTTAGTTTTAAAAAATGTGTTTGGGAAAAATAGATGGAAGAATAAAATAATATATTTATAAAAAACAAAATATACAGAAAATACTAAGAATAAATAAATACAATATTTTACTAAACAAAGAAAATACGGAGGTATATTAATATTGGGGTCGTTACATTCTACACTCCTTAAAAATAATTTCGTTTTCGAAATTACTCAAGAAGGATATTGCAACAAGGTACTGGAAAATTAAGGATGATGTCGTTTTCGAGCTCCGTCGATCTATGCTCTAACCAACTGATCTAATAGGCCTACGAGATACAAGTAGAAAGGATGAACAAGAGTTAAGTATTCAAAAGTCGAGAGATGGACTTCAAGGAAGTCGAAGGTGGGGTTAAAGATGGATTCAAGGAATATGGTAGGATTCAAAAGAAAAGTCGAATGTAATAATTCGATTTCATAATTCGTGTATTATATTACTTACGATGTTCATGCAGAACTGACATGCATGGGCCACCAACAAAACCTGTCACGCCCCGCTTCCCAAAAGAGCGGTAACGGCACGTGACAAGCCCGCAACGTATTTATTCCGAGAAAATCATTTCTCAAAACAAATATGCTAAGCGTATATAAGCAATATAAAATAAAAAGAAAAGTCATGATAATGAAAATCCAACTTTATATATTTACATTCCCAACTTTCACAAATTTCAAACTGAATACATGATATCTGAAAACAAAAATACATAAAAGAAAGTGCCTAAACAAGTGGCATACTTGAAGTAAAAGCTAAAAAAATGAATTAGTAGTCGGTCAGCTCCACAAGCTGAAAGTAATTCTCCTGACTCGGCTCGATGTCTTCAATCTCTAGATCATTTGACGAACATTCCAAGGAAACAAAGAAATGGGTGGAATGCCCGTCAGCGAATTTACGCTCGGTAAGTCCCCAAGAAAGGTGGGATGTGAAAGTATATAAATGAATATGCAAGGTGACATGTGATATAGTATGAATGGAAATAAAATATGAAAAAGTATAACATGGTGATATTAATGACAACTATGTAAGCATGACAATATAACATGAGCATAGTAAACAAGTATTGTATGAATATAAATCATGAACATATAAACAAGTATGGTAGCATGCATGGTAATGTGTATGTCAACTATATCAGCATAGCAAACAAGTATAATATGGTCGTGGAGTATAGGTATAGTGAACATGAAGTGAATGTAAGTGTCCTAAAAGATCTCAAAAAGGGTAAAAGCAACTAACGCGGGTTCAAGTATGAATGTCAACCAATCTCAAGAGTATTCTCGAACCCAAGGTTATCGTCCAGGGGAAAGGAATCACGGGTCCAAAATAGCGGGACATCAATTGTTATTGAAGTATTCCAAACCCAACAGGGTATCATCCAGGGGCTTGGAAACACGGGCCCTCATTCGTGAATGATTTGTACCGTTTCAGCCCGGTACTACAGCAACATGATTTGTACCGTTTCAGTCCGGTACCACATCAACATGATTTGTATCGTTTCAGCCTGGTACCACAGCAACATGATTTGTATTAATGGGACTCATAAGATTCCATTGGATTCATACTCAAACTATCCCAACACCCCGTGTATATAAGTCTATGATTAATGTTATGAGTCTTGATCGAATCCATGAATACAAAAGATGATATATGATATCAAGTATTCAAGACTGTGTTCATGTAATAATGTCAAGTGCAAGTCATGCTAATTGTATTTATGGTTCGAGTCAAATTGGTTCAAGTGTACATATTGGGTTTAAGTATTCATGATTGAGTCGTGTCAAAATCAATTCAATTCTAACATGTAATGATTTAATCACAAGTCATATAAATAAAAATAAATAAGCAATCACAGAACATGATATGAGATAAGTATACAAGTAACGTCCAAAACAATGTTGTAAATATGTGATATGTACGACTAGTTAATCAAGTCATTTGAAATCAAAATATAAACGAAAACATAGCCTTAAGTGTTATTCACACATGAGTTCTAGTCTCGCCTAAATATGTATAACGGTTTGGTAGATATATATGTTTTCGTATCGTCGCGCAAAACAGATCAGAATCTGTTCAGCACCGTCATACATTTTTAAAACACAGCTTGAGTTAATTTCTATCAGGTTTCAGATTACGAAGATTATTATTATTTCGATTTAGTTATCTAAAATACTAAGATTTGCATGATTTGGATTTCTGAAGCTCTACTTATGATCATTTTAATATCAGCGTTTAAAACAGAAATTCGGATTTTCTAGACTGCAAATATATATTGTATTACAAAGCCTATATCGGATTATTTCATGCATTTATAAGTAATCTAATATACAGAAAATTATAGTTCTATAAATTTTGCATCTACACATCTAAAGTTTGTCACAAAAGGATATCGGGTGTTCGATTTATGTCCAATTTAAAAACAGTGTGTGAATCAGGACAGATTCTGACCAGATTCGTCGCTTAATATTGTAACGCTATTTTCTATATTTTACGTCGATTTTCAGTAAAAACTTAAAACTAAGAAAATCTAGGTCTTTCGATTTAGATATTAAAAACATCTGAGTTTGCTCAATTTGGACATCGGTATTTCAAGTTATATGTCTTAGAATTTGACCGATAACTGCAGTTTTCTGTTTTACGATCGGTGAATAAAAACGATATAATTCCTAAACAGTTAAGTGATTCGATCTGAAATTTTTATAGCATGTACAAAATAATAAATTATATCATATGTAAATTTTCTGAAATTTCCAGAAGTAAAAATTAATTTCTAAAAATTATTATAAAAGTAAAAGTATTGATATGTCGTATGTGATAAATGAGAAAACAATGATATTTATTCGTAACTTCAATTTTTTTACTAACTTTAAATAAAGTAATTTAAACTATAACAATAAAAGATGCAATCCTAATTGATTAATATGAAATCTTAACATATGGATTGAGAATAATGAAAAAGACTTTACAAACTATATATCTGTGTATGTTTGTGTGTGTTCATTATTTATATATGTATCAATTTAATTAATTATTTAGGGACTATGATATAACAAGGGAAGTTTTTTCATGGCAATATGACAAGAGAAAGATAGAGAGAAGGAGGTGGAGGGAGGGAAAGAGAGAAAGAACTTATATACACAAGCCGGTATTGTCACCGGACTTGTTTATCCGCCGATAGCCTCGCGTTTCTAGCGAGACATTCTTGAAAACTTCTTTGTGTTCTTCTTCTAGAACTCTAGGTGAAGAGGGAGAAGGGAGATAGAGAAAAATGTGAGGAAGAAAACGAAAGAGGAGGACAAATAAGGATGGTGTAATGGTGAATTATCTATAATAATATATGCATTCAATATGGGAATTAAAAGAGAAATAAAAGGCCACCATTCATTTTGGAAATGAAATGTCTCATTTGTAAGTTATGAGAAGAATAAAAAATTGATAAAAAAATAATTTGAAGAATGGGGATTTGAACATATGATCTATGGAATAACAATGCAAAGACTTAATCAATAAGCTACAAGGTTGTTCATACACATATTTAATAAGAATTAAATATATGATATCGCTTAAAAAGAAAGTGGGCTTTTGGGCTCATAGTTTTATTAAAGAAAATGAAAATGAAATTGGATTTGAGTTATGGGTTGGGTTAGGTCTTATGTTTAGTTTGAAAAAAGGTTAAAATTTAGTTTTACAGAAATGTGTTTGGGAAATATAGATGGAAGAATAAAATAATATATTTATAAAAAACAAAAAATACAAAAAATACTAAGAATAAATAAATACAATATTTTATTAAAAAAAGAAAATACGGAGGTATATTAATATTGGGGTTGTTATAGAAGATGATCTACCCGAGAGATATAGTCCATGACTCTAGCTCCACACTAAGTGTCTACTGGAGCAACTAGAGTCATTAGATTGCTAGTCTAAAGAGTCTAGGATGTAATGTGAGGTTCTTTGTGTGTTTCTATCTCACCTCCTCTTTTGATTCTCAACACATGAGAGTGTAGAGAGGAGCTTGTAGATGAAGGTGGAGGAGCTCAAGAACTACAGAGGAGAGTGAAACAAAATGGTGAGAATGAATGAAATGAATCAAGCATCTAAGAGAAAATCCTCAATCTTGGTTTTGTAAAACAATTTTTACAAATATAATATATCAACCATGCTTCAATAGTTAGCACAAATGAATTGAAAATTAATTTGTCAATACTATTAAGGCATGGTTCTCACCATACTCCCCTCACCTTGCTTTACACCTCATTTTCCATTTAAGAATAAATGGATAAAACTAAATTGAGGTGTCCACCTTCTAGAATGTTTTCCATATAAATACGGATTATACTCTACAGTATATACATACATGTATTCGTATAAAAATACGCATACCCAAAAAGATAGAATAACACAAAGAACATAATACTAGAATATACATATCGAAATACATATATGTAAATTATTAAATCAATACCTGATTTAATAATCCGGCTCAATCCTGAACCGACTAGTATTATCAACCGTCCGATCGAAAGTCCGGGTACAGAGTACAATCGATCGATCGGAACCCTGCACGTATCCAATACGGCTACTACATCATTTCGCTTGAATCAGGCAAACTCTCTGTGTGGGACTCTAAAGACTCAATAGTATGCCGGCAGTGAGTTACTGGATAAATCCATAACCACAAGCACATCAGCAGTACTAGCTGTACGTAACGGCTATCCGGGTACCTGTCGAAAAGGAAGGCCGACGAGCAAACTCATCCGGATCCCTACTGAGCCTATCTGTGACAATCTCCGTACAGTCTGGTCTCTTCGTCTAAGAGTATCGTATACCGGGTCTAGGGGGTGGTAAACGTCATACCCTAATAACCCGATATTTCGTGCTGACGCGGCTCTGGACCAATCTGGGAAACTACTGATCAATCTATCAGTAAATCCCAACTGCCTTGGCCAAGGTCTTATGGTCCTGGCCAATCGAACACAGTGTGATATCGACTCCCTATACCGGGAGAGACGAATCCCCAACAATCACTCACTGCCTCCATGTGGCTCGTGACTATACCCAACCAAAACCTGTTTGCACGACTCAGAGTAGCCGTGGTAGGGTAGTGATCAAAGTACAGTGGGAACTCACACGAGACAAATGACGATCTCGGGTCTGTAGACTAACATGTACTCATGTCACCTGAGAACTGCTATCTGACGATAGGTATAGTACCATCTAGAAGTTCTTGGCGAGTCCGTCCAGTGTACTTACCCCCAGTGAGCACCTGTATACGATCTTAGGCGCAAAAAACCAATGGCTGCGGGACCAACCATTGCCCTTTATCGGGGTCTAGAAACCTATATACTAGTCTACTCCGGAATATCGATTCCCAGTCTCGATACTCCCACGACTAGGGACCTTTTAAGGATGTGCTTATCGACTACTCAGCTCCCACCAGTATGATCGCCATCACAACGCAGGTAATCAAGCAATGATCTACGGGCTTTATCAACATGTATAAATGATATGTAATAACAAGTAAAACATACGCACATGTTAAGATAAAGACAAACCAGATAGCATACTATCATATCGAGCAAGATTGTCCTGTACATACATATGTCCAAGCATCCATATGTATACATATACATTAATGGCCTCTAGGGCATACATATCCAACATCAAGATACTAACAAAAGTCAAGCTTTAAAGTAAAATACCATGAACTTTCCAAGCTAAGCTATTATCACTAAAATACCTCAAATTCTTAAAATTCACATTCATGAAAACCCTAAATAATATAAATAATTTCTTGAGATTATTTTGAAACTATATTAGAAATATTTTCATAAAACACTCTCGAGTTATATAAAACAACAGTTAAGGACTTTAGTAAATATAGGTTTATGCGGGATCAATTCTCTTGAGCGCCAGAGAGCCAGAAAAAGTGAGTGCTTGCCTATTTAAGCTAGAAAAATTAACGGTGTTATCAATGGTAATTGTCTTGGAAAAAAACACAAATTCTGCCGTCCATGTGGAGTAGTTACCAATAACTCCCGAACCTAATTCAGGATCTAAATCAATTACAAGTGTCTGACTCAAGTTTAAGTCTAAATCAAACTTGAATTCAAACTCAAACCAGAATCCAATTCAAACATGAATCCAAATTCTAACATGTATACTTGAACATGAACCTGAATATCAAACCTGAATACAAGACTTAACATGACCGAACCATGGTTATAACTTGACATGTCTACAAGATTATATTCTGAACCTGACTACCTGAACAACTTGTATCCATGGTTTCGGCAAGACAGGTAAATATAATATAATCAATACAATACACGGGGTTAACGGGGTAGATTAGTACGGAATGTATAGCGTGGCACGAGATGATCACTAAAAGACACTGTAACATTTCAGAAAATAAAATATTGTTTTTAGGAATTTAAATAATTAAATAATAATTTCTATGAATATTAGTAAGTATGAGAACTAGTTTTAATGAAAGGGTATAATTATATACCGATAATTTGGAAAATTAATAAAAATTATTGATTTGAAGGTATTTATCTGATTTGGACATTTTATGAAATATTATACAATTATTTGTAAATGGGTTATTTGCTAAACTCGATTAGTATTTCACAAATTTTGCATTAATCTTGTAATGCATGAGACATGCGACAAATCATGTTGTAAATGACTTGCTACATTTTTAGTTATGAGCCATGGCTTTTCTTTTCCAAATAGTTGTGTTTTAAAGAGGAAAAAGAGAGGAAAAAAAAGAAAAGGGAGAAGAAAAATAAATGAGAGAAAGAGCGTGAGGTGACATGTATCATGGTTAATGTGAGTGAGAGAGAGTGAGAAAGCTCTAGAAATTCCCATGGCTCCTTCTTTGTTCCCATTTGTTCTTCATCATCTTCTTCATCTCATTCTCCTCCTCTTCCTCCACCCTCTACCACCCTCAAAACCATTCCAAATCCACACCAAAACCTTATATCCTCTTCACAAAAATTGTGCACAAGCTCACTACAAGCATGGTGGACCAAACAAGTCAAGATTTTGAGCACTTTGGGCAACTCAAGAAAATTCTTGAGTTTCCAAACGAGGTAAATCCTACACTTCTAGTTTAGTTTTTAGGTTTCCTAATGATCTAGTGTAGTTTAGTGTTAAGTTGATGTAGTTTGGTGATGTTTGAAATTTCAAGATGAGGATTTGAGAATAGAATGAGTTGTGATGATGTTTATGAGGTATAGTTGGTGACCACAGGCCCTTAGTGTTAATCCTAGACCAACTTGAGCATAGAAAACAGAGAATTGAACTTAGAATCCCCGATATCGGAAATTTTTGGAAATTGTGGTGATATTCTAAGATCTGCTATGACCCAGGGGATCTAGAAAATATTTAGCGATTACTGAGAGGTATGCAGGCAACCTAGAAGCTATCCTGTCACGCCCCGCTTCCCAGAGTACGCAAGATTGGGCACGTGACATAGCCAACCATGCTACCTGTGGGTAGGAAGTATCCATCCACAGTCACATTACGGTTGTAAGGATATCAAGAACAAGATAATAAGCTAATCTAATACATGTCCAAATCCATAATAACAAGAATCAATAAACAATAAGTGCGGAAGCTAATGATCCAAAACAATGAATAAACAATACGTCCCATAAAGCGGGCTCACATCTGGAAATGAAATGAAAATAAATAAACTAAACCCTAAAGAACTCACAGTTCAGCCTGTTGGCTGAAGTACTCCTGCTCGGTCGTCGACAGTGGTACGGAATCTGGGCCATGCAAAACCCAGACGTCAGCGCGTCATGACATCAAGTATATAATGTAAACATGATAATAAGCAATGCAAGTATGAACATGAATAAAGCAGTAATAAGAAATAACAGAGCAGGGTAATGTGCAATGGTGACTAAACTGTCCTATCAGGTTTCTACTCTATAGTCTTTGAAACCAATTGATGAATCGTCGATGTAACTCAATAGTATCCCGTGCATGCCCGGGACCACGGTCATGATCCTCGGGGCTGAATCCGAGACGTGCCGCTAAGCAGTAAAAGGTAGTAGGATAGATGAGTGATGTCAGCATCAACACTCCGGAGCTGGCCAAGCCCGTAAGACTGATCAGAACAAGTATCGAACTGTTGAGTTACAAGTCGGTTTCACCTTTGATTTCCCCATACCCCCAAGCTATGTATGTCAGGTCAGGTATTCAGTAGTCAAGGACTAATGCCAACACAAGGTCGAGTAAAAGTAGGTCTGTCTGGATAGACAGCGGGAATGGTCAGGTTTGTCGGCATTAGGCATGAGATCAGGTAACAGGTCAGGTAATGTATAAAGGTGTCATGTCATGTCAAGAGTGTACGGTACCATATCATGTCAAGTAGGAAGTGTAACAGGTCATGTCAGGAAGCACAAGATGTCATGTGGGTGCTCATAATCAAACTATCATAAACATGTGTATAAATAAACAAGCATGAGTACTATTAGAACAATAAACTGGAACATGTAATATGATAGGCAAATAGATATAATTTCAAGGATATGGATGCACAGTTATTGATTAGGGTTACATTTATAGTTCCAATATTAATTAGGATGCAATTTATTAAACATGGAGTATTAATATCACATTATTATGTAGTAATGTGATCTATGGATGCAATTATATTTATCTTAAATGCGATGGATGCAAACGGGTATCCGAAGAGTTATAAAACTATAAAATGGTAGTGTGGGATGTACAACTAAGCAATATGTGATATAAATATTTATATAATAATATTAATATGGATAGCATATTCAAAGCGATTAGTAACTATAAAAGCTGTATTGATTAACCATGCACAAGAAGGTTCCGTTCAGAAATTCAGCGTCACCCTAATT
The DNA here is from genome assembly GCA_030015575.1 of Agapanthus africanus. Lineage (NCBI taxonomy): Eukaryota > Viridiplantae > Streptophyta > Magnoliopsida > Asparagales > Amaryllidaceae > Agapanthus > Agapanthus africanus. The sequence goes on along the minus strand of JASDDO010000022.1, from coordinate 749,330,947 downwards.
TGTAAAATAGCTTAAAAATAACAAACGTTCTCCAAAAGAGACGTGTCTTATACCAAAACAAAGATAATTCAATAAGGTTTTCAGTTTTATAAGTATAAGCATCTCAGGTTATCCCTACAAAAAGTTATGAATATTCAAAGTTGAAAGTTTGCTGCTGGAATTTTCCTGGACAGCAGTTTAGAGACGTGTTCATTTGCATTTTACGTTAATTAAACAATTTATTTTGCAAGTAAATATTTCATAGAGTTATAGTATTCTGAATTAGCTTCGTAACGAACTAAAGAACGTATCCTAATGATTTTTCTATGATTTATAATGAATTTTATAAGATAAGGTGTACAGTAAATTTCAGATTTGTCATATCCGATTTTTCAACGACATTTCATATGTAAACTATAAGATTTTCAAATGTATAATATTATAAAATGAAGATTATAAAAGTATATAGCATGTAACAAGATTAACTTGCCTCGATGGGTCGCGAATCGGGAAAACGGAACGTTAACCGTCAGCGGGGAAAACTCGCGACGGCGCACGGTTCACGGAATGAACCCAAACGACGAACAAAGGAACCACACGGGTCGGGGTATCTCGCTGGAACGTCGAGAAACGTCACCGGCACGACGGAATTCCGGCAACAAAAGAACAGTTAAAAGAAATGAGAAACGAGACATGAAGCAAGAAGAGAAAAATGATAAAGAGAAGTACGAGAGAATATATGAGGGAGAGGGAGAGAGAGGAAAAAGTGGAGAGAGAGAGAAAGAGAAAGTGGGGCCCACGGGGTTAAAGGGGAGGTTGCGATTGGCTGAAAGAATAAATTAAGAAGGATATAAAGATTGTAAAAATATTATATGGTTAACTTAAAGATTTAAAAGATAGGTAATGAACAGTAAGATATCAGGTTAGTTAGAAAAATATATGCGATGGTTTTAATAATATTAAAATTTAGGATTTTGGCGCCAAATGAAACATTTCCAAATTGCGCCCGGGTTGGGTCCAAAAATTCGAAATTCAAATAATAGGATTTTAGGCGGGTTCCAAATTTTAAAATGAAATGTTTTATGATTAAAAAGCATACTCCCAAAACGGACACACGCACGTGCACGTAGCCATCCAAACTCGCCCGTTTCACTGAACGGGACGAGAATACAATGCACGGACGCTACCACGAGGCTAAGGGTGTCAAGTAGGCCAAGAAGAATATTTTCAATTTTATTTTGGGTGCTAAAATTTGTTATATGCAGAATGACTTAGCCGGTTAAAATTGTGCAATAAGAACCAAACAAGCAAGATAAATGAAATGAGCAATGCCAAACACTCAACCAGTAACAGAAATAGTATTATTGGGCTCGGGTGTTACATCATACCCAACTACAAAAGAATTTCGTCCTCGAAATTCCAAGAATTCAAGATAGATAACTACAGGAAAAGGTGAGGAAACTTCTGCCGGATCTCGTCTTCTCGCTCCCAAGTGGATTCTCCATGCGATCGATTACCCCAAGAGACTAGCACAAGGGGGATAACCTTGTTCTTAAGAACCTTTTCTCTTCGATCCTTGATTTCAACTCGTCGCTCCTCAAAAGTCAAGTCTTCTCGTACTGTTAGCTCCGAATGATCCAAAACGTGTGTTTCATCTCGAACATACTTACGGAGTTGAGATACGTGAAACATATCATGCACATTTGCCAAGGACTGTGGTAACGCCAAACGATATGCTACATCACCAACACGCTCCACGATCTCAAGGGTCCAACGAACCGAGGACTGAGCTTTCCTCGCCTTCCAAAACGAATCACCCCTCTAGTCGGTGATATCTTCAAGAACACCAAATCACCCACGGTGAATTCTAGAGGTCTTCTCGATGTGTCAGCCCAACTCTTCTGTCTGTCTTGTGCTGCCTTCATATGATTTCTGATAGTGTTAACCTTCTCAACTGTCTGCATCACCAAATCTGGTCCCAACAATTTTCGTTCACCGACATCATCCCAACAAATAGGTGAACGACATTTACGACCATACAAAGCTTCAAACGGAGCCATCTGGGTAGTTGCCTGAAAACTGTTGTTGTAAGAAAACTCCACCAAGTGTAGATGATCCTCCCACGAACCCTTGAAGTCCAACATGCATGCTCTCAACATATCATCAAGAGTTTGGATCGTTCTCTCCGACTGACCATCAGTTTGAGGATGATAAGCTGTGCTAAACTTCAATCGCGTCCCCAAACTTTCCTGTAAACTCCTCCAGAAGTGTGATAAGAACCGAGTGTCCCGATCGGACACGATGCTCACCGGTACTCCATGCAATCTTATGATCTCCTGCATGTACCGCTCTGCCAAAGTCTCTATTGATTGACCAACCCGAAAAGGAATAAAGTGAGCTGCCTTGGTCAACCGATCAACAATCATCCATACTGCATTGTTGCCTTTTGGACTCCGCGGTAAAGCCGTCACGAAATCCATGGTTATATGTTCCCACTTCCACTGAGGAATCGGAAATGGTTGCAATAAACCAGCAACCATTTGGTGTTCAGCCTTGACTTGCTGATATACCAAGCACTTAGCCACGAAGCGAGCAATCTCCCGTTTCATGCCTTCCCACCAGAAATGCTGTCGAATATCTTGGTACATCTTTGTCCATCCTGGATGTACAGAGTAAACTGAATTGTGTGCCTCCTTCATAAGCTCTTCACGCACATTCCCTTTTGGCCCACACACACGGCTACCATACCTCAACGAACCATCTTCGTGGATCAATAAATCTGTTCGTAGTCCGGCTTCAACCTGCTCTCGAAACCTTTGCAGTCAAGGATCCTGCGATTGTGTCGCTTTAATCTTCTCAACTAAGGACGACTGTACTTACAACTGCATCAACTGTCCTGTAGCATGGGGTAGCACAACCTCCAAGTCGAATCTCCGAAAATCCGTAATGATCTCTCTCTGTGCAGTCAATACCTGAATTGCCGGTAACCGACTTAGCGCATCTGGCACGACGTTAACTTTTCCCGGATGGTACTTAAGATCAAGGTCGTAGTCGGCCATCAGCTCCAACCATCTGCGTTGTCTCATGTTCAATTCCTTCTGAGTGAACACATATTTCAAACTCTTGTGATCCGTAAAGACTTCAACTCTCTCGCCCAGAAGGTAGTGTTTCCAAATCTTCAGGGCGAAGATCACGGCTGCAAGCTCTAAGTCATGAGTCGGATAGTTCTTCTCATGAGTCTTCAGTTGTCTCGATGCGTAAGCGACGACTTTCCCATTCTGCATTAAAACACATCCCAATCCTTTTCCAGATGCGTCGCTGTGAATCACCAGTCCTCCTGAATCATCCGGTACGGTTAGGATAGGGGCGGTTATCAACTTCTGCTTCAACATCTCAAAGGCCAATGCATATCCATCCGTCCAAACAAACGGTACCTCCTTTCGTGTGAGCTTGGTTAACGGCTCAGCTACGCGAGCGAAGTTCTCCACAAATCTTCTGTAGTATCCGGCGAGTCCAAGAAAACTCCTTATCTCTGCAACATTCTTTGGAATAGGCCAGTCTCGAACTGCTGCAATCTTTTCGGGATCGACGGCGATTCCATCGCCCGACACGACATGCCCCAGAAACTTCACTTCTTCCAGCCAGAATTCACACTTACTCATCTTCGCAAATAATTTCTCTTGTCTCAGCGTTTGCGGTGCGATCCTTAAGTGCTCAGCATGCTCCTCCGGACTCCTCGAGTACACCAGAATATCGTCAATGAATACCACAATAAACTGGTCCAAGAACGGTGAAAAGATCCTGTTCATTAAATCCATGAATATTGCCGGCGCATTAGTCACTCCGAAGGGCGTCACTAGATACTCGAAATGTCCATATCGAGTTCGAAACGCCGTCTTGCAAATGCCTTCTGCTTTCACTCGGACCTGATGATATCCCGATCGCAAATCCAATTTCGAGAACACCCTCGCGCCACTAAGCTGCTCAAAAAGCTCTCCAATGCGAGGGATCGGGTACTTGTTCTTAATAGTCACCCGGTTCAATTCTCGATAATCCATGCACATCCTTCTCGTGCCATCCTTCTTCTTTACTAAAAGAACTGGAGCTCCCCAAGGTGAGTTGCTGCTTCGAATCCATCCCTTCTCGAGTAATTCACCAACTTGTTTCTTAACTTCTTCCAATTCCACCGGTGCCATCGGATAATAAGATTTTGATACTGGTGCTGCACCAGGAATAAGGTCAATCGCGAACTCCACATCTCGCTTTGGCGGTAAGCCCGAAATATCTGCAAACACATCCATAAAGTCGCGAACAACTGCCGGCTCTTCATTACTATTCACTTCCATAGTCGCAAGAACACTGTTTGTCGGCCTAGCCCTAAACTCGACTGGCCCGACAGAACTGCTTCCTTACCGCAACTGCTGTCTGCATCGTTGGCCGCGAAAGGTCCAGCGAGACTACTGAGTCTCGTCCACTCCGCTGCATGCACGTCCACGGTTGCTCCATTCTGCCTTAGTCCGATAAATTTCTTCCCTTTCCTCCGCGCAGTCTGCGGGAAGAACTTCTCCAGGGGGTTCTTAGAAAAACTTCGCCCAACTGATCGGCTTGGGCAAGTGGGTCTCCTCCACAAGCCGTCACCCTCGGGCGTAATCCACTAACTGAATGCGCACCACATCAACTCCTTTGTCCTCTGGAATCTGTGTCGCAATCAGCAAATTCTCCGTGTCGCTAGCCACGGCTTGGCTGGCAACGGCTCCTCCAGAAAAGTGAAAGTAGACGGATCCAAAAGTCTGAAATCTGCTACGGTCCTTACTCGGTCAACTGGTCTAGTTCCAACATCGTTTACAGACTGCTGAACGATCTGCAAACCTTCCTGAAACAAGTCCGCTTGCTGCTGGATCAGCTCGGTCTGTTTCTTTGATTTCCAGCTTTTCTCTTATCACTCCAAGCATGGCGGCTTCATTCACACGCCTCTGGTACGTCTTCAACTTCTTACCTGTCATAATCCTGAACTCAAAACACCCAACATTAGCATGATGATAGATTCTGAATGTGGATCAAGGCTAGAACTCCAAGATACTTAAATAGAGTACCGCATTGTAGCTATGCCGCGGTATCATAGCCGCAATTACTTAACTCCACCCAAGTCGCCTAAGTCCTAGAGATAACAAGAAGTTAGGTTTTCGAGTTGACAATGCAAAGTAAGTTTGCATGTCGACATGATCCGGAAGAATGATTCAAGGATGGTAAAACGGTCAAAGTGGCAGGACATGTTTCCTAATCACGGGTATCCTGATTCGTGTATCGGGTGCAATACCCAACTACAAAGAATCAACCCAATTAACCTATGGCTCTGATACCAAAAGAACCATGTCACGCCCCGCTTCCCAGAGTACGCAAGATTGGGCACGTGACATAGCCAACCATGCTACCTGTGGGTAGGAAGTATCCATCCACAGTCACATTACGGTTGTAAGGATATCAAGAACAAGATAATAAGCTAATCTAATACATGTCCAAATCCATAATAACAAGAATCAATAAACAATAAGTGCAGAAGCTAATGATCCAAAACAATGAATAAACAATACGTCCCATAAAGCGGGCTCACATCTGGAAATGAAATGAAAATAAATAAACTAAACCCTAAAGAACTCACAGTTCAGCCTGTTGGCTGAAGTACTCCTGCTCGGTCGTCGACAGTGGTACGGAATCTGGGCCATGCAAAACCCAGACGTCAGCGCGTCATGACATCAAGTATATAATGTAAACATGATAATAAGCAATGCAAGTATGAACATGAATAAAGCAGTAATAAGAAATAACAGAGCAGGGTAATGTGCAATGGTGACTAAACTGTCCTATCAGGTTTCTACTCTATAGTCTTTGAAACCAATTGATGAATCGTCGATGTAACTCAATAGTATCCCGTGCATGCCCGGGACCACGGTCATGATCCTCGGGGCTGAATCCGAGACGTGCCGCTAAGCAGTAAAAGGTAGTAGGATAGATGAGTGATGTCAGCATCAACACTCCGGAGCTGGCCAAGCCCGTAAGACTGATCAGAACAAGTATCGAACTGTTGAGTTACAAGTCGGTTTCACCTTTGATTTCCCCATACCCCCAAGCTATGTATGTCAGGTCAGGTATTCAGTAGTCAAGGACTAATGCCAACACAAGGTCGAGTAAAAGTAGGTCTGTCTGGATAGACAGCGGGAATGGTCAGGTTTGTCGGCATTAGGCATGAGATCAGGTAACAGGTCAGGCAATGTATAAAGGTGTCATGTCATGTCAAGAGTGTACGGTACCATATCATGTCAAGTAGGAAGTGTAACAGGTCATGTCAGGAAGCACAAGATGTCATGTGGGTGCTCATAATCAAACTATCATAAACATGTGTATAAATAAACAAGCATGAGTACTATTAGAACAATAAACTGGAACATGTAATATGATAGGCAAATAGATATAATTTTAAGGATATGGATGCACAGTTATTGATTAGGGTTACATTTATAGTTCCAATATTAATTAGGATGTAATTTATTAAACATGGAGTATTAATATCACATTATTATGTAGTAATGTGATCTATGGATGCAATTATATTTATCTTAAATGCGATGGATGCAAACGGGTATCCGAAGAGTTATAAAACTATAAAATGGTAGTGTGGGATGTACAACTAAGCAATATGTGATATAAATATTTATATAATAATATTAATATGGATAGCATATTCAAAGCGATTAGTAACTATAAAAGCTGTATTGATTAACCATGCACAAGAAGGTTCCGTTCAGAAATTCAGCGTCACCCTAATTTGTAAAATAGCTTAAAAATAACAAACGTTCTCCAAAAGAGACGTGTCTTATACCAAAACAAAGATAATTCAATAAGGTTTTCAGTTTTATAAGTATAAGCATCTCAGGTTATCCCTACAAAAAGTTATGAATATTCAAAGTTGAAAGTTTGCTGCTGGAATTTTCCTAGACAGCAGTTTAGAGACGTGTTCATTTGCATTTTACGTTAATTAAACAATTTATTTTGCAAGTAAATATTTCATAGAGTTATAGTATTCTGAATTATCTTCGTAACGAACTAAAGAACGTATCCTAATGATTTTTCTATGATTTATAATGAATTTTATAAGATAAGGTGTACAGTAAATTTCAGATTTGTCATATCCGATTTTTCAACGACATTTCATATGTAAACTATAAGATTTTCAAATGTATAATATTATAAAATGAAGATTATAAAAGTATATAGCATGTAACAAGATTAACTTGCCTCGATGGGTCGCGAATCGGGAAAACGGAACGTTAACCGTCAGCGGGGAAAACTCGCGACGGCGCACGGTTCACGGAATGAACCCAAACGACGAACAAAGGAACCACACGGGTCGGGGTATCTCGCTGGAACGTCGAGAAACGTCACCGGCACGACGGAATTCCGGCAACAAAAGAACAGTTAAAAGAAATGAGAAACGAGACATGAAGCAAGAAGAGAAAAATGATAAAGAGAAGTACGAGAGAATATATGAGGGAGAGGGAGAGAGAGGAAAAAGTGGAGAGAGAGAGAAAGAGAAAGTGGGGCCCACGGGGTTAAAGGGGAGGTTGCGATTGGCTGAAAGAATAAATTAAGAAGGATATAAAGATTGTAAAAATATTATATGGTTAACTTAAAGATTTAAAAGATAGGTAATGAACAGTAAGATATCAGGTTAGTTAGAAAAATATATGCGATGGTTTTAATAATATTAAAATTTAGGATTTTGGCGCCAAATGAAACATTTCCAAATTGCGCCCGGGTTGGGTCCAAAAATTCGAAATTCAAATAATAGGATTTTAGGCGGGTTCCAAATTTTAAAATGAAATGTTTTATGATTAAAAAGCATACTCCCAAAACGGACACACGCACGTGCACGTAGCCATCCAAACTCGCCCGTTTCACTGAACGGGACGAGAATACAATGCACGGACGCTACCACGAGGCTAAGGGTGTCAAGTAGGCCAAGAAGAATATTTTCAATTTTATTTTAGGTGCTAAAATTTGTTATATGCAGAATGACTTAGCCGGTTAAAATTGTGCAATAAGAACCAAACAAGCAAGATAAATGAAATGAGCAATGCCAAACACTCAACCAGTAACAGAAATAGTATTATTGGGCTCGGGTGTTACATATCCCCAAGACCCGAGGTCCCAGCTCCTTACTATGGCCACAATTAATCTCCTTTTGGCCGCAAATTTCGGCCTTGGTATGAGGGAATTGCCTCGTGCTTGGTCCATGGCTCCATTATCTTCTAATTAGACCTACCATATATGCAACTTTTCCTAATTCTCACCTGAGGCAAATCTGGGAGCGTTTTTTTGAGTTGTTTTGGTTTTGCAAATTTTGAATGACTTTAGTTTTGGTATTGTGTTTTATCTTGGTCACTTGACGTTTGTACATTGATATTGGGATTTGTTTGATTATTCTTGCATGCGTAGACCATAGGTTTTAACCTATGTGTGTTTCGTGTGCCGTTTTGGTTTTCGTACACGATTTCTGTTTACGATACTACGTGTTAATATATGTAAACACCCTCACGTAGACTTCGAACAACAAGGAAGAGCGCGGTATCTTTGACTTCGGCAAGCAAGGATCAAGGTGAGTATATGCATATCTATGGAGGAAGTTGGGTGGACGGCGTATAGCACCTCCGCAAACGTAGAATAGGGTTCTTACCGTATTATTATGAGTTTGGATATGATATTGGATACTTAGCGAGTAGGATATTTAGAAGACCTTAGGTTAGATTAGGTTGATCTAAGAAGACCTACCCAGAGGATGATTACCTTGGAGGCGAATCACTGGTTACATGTAGTCACACATACACGCGCACACGCACACTTGATTTTGTGTGTATGCGTGTATACACACACACACACACGTGAGATGAGGATAGTATATGATACTTGGAGATGAGTCGGTATGACCGTGCATGATACCGTGAGATTCTGATGTGTGATTGAGTCATGATATGGGATATGATATGATATTGTAGTGGATCGTTGGGCGATATGTTTTCATACATATGATAATAAAGTGAGTTGATGATATTAAATGAACGAGATTTCAGAACTGTACTCCTGATCATGATATTGTGCGATGATGATACCATACGAATGATGATGTATATATGATATTTGACTCGTACCCTCGATTTTAGGGATGCCGTACGATGGATTTTACCGTATGAGCTATAGATATGATGATTGATCCGCACTCTTGACTCGAGAATGTCGTACTATATATTATACAGTACGTGATGCTATGAGGCTGGATCGTCGACTACTAGGTATATCGACTCAGAATTTAGATGGATTTCTTACCCTTTCAGCTAGTTTCTTAGTTTAGTCTTTTAGTTGATTAGGTAGATATTAGACTAGGCTCGAGTCATACTTATTTTCAAAAACTAACGAATTGTGAGTATTTTCAAAAGACAGTCCGAGGGATGCTACGGATTTTCAAGGGACATATCTTTTCTTAAAAATACCGTAGCCCCTATTTTTCTAAAAACCCCGATTCGTGCTATTTCAAACACCAAAACTGTATGAGTCGTATATAGATATGTATATTCTACAATGTTATGTTTACTATTAGCTTTTCTGTTATATTTATGTTGTTCTCATTGCATTGCATATTTACTATATGTGTTTCTTTAGCTATTATGAATCCCGTCTGTTAGGACACTAGCACCATTACCGATAATGCTTGTGTTCCACGTACACTTGCTTGCCGGCTCACATACATCATCATCGGTAATTGCCATGTCACGTACACTTTAAAAAATGTTACTTCATTGGTATAACCTGCTAGCGGGTAGTTTCAACATAGTATTAGTATGCTTGCTCTCATATACTAGTTTAGAAATCGCATTCCTTACTTAGATAACCCATGCATTTATATATTCATACTGTTATGAAATATTGTGGGGCTTTATGCCGATATTCACTTCTTATTGACTCTTGATTTTGGAATTTTGGAATTTTGGATTTTCCATGAGATTTCTGGATTTGGGGAAACCGCAAGTGATATTTATAAACTCATGATTTAATTTTCAAAAGGAAAAATGTGGTTTCTCGTGATAGGATGTGTATGGCGTCCACCATGAGTTTTCTCGGTTCTTGAGCAGTATCATTACCCGATTCGAAGAGGGGGATGCACCGTCTGCGGGTACATGGTGGACCCGGTGGGGTACCCCGGGACAAGAAGATCGTATAGAAAGGCGTTGAGCCCGGCAGGGGAGCACTACCGACCGGTGATGTTGGTTCGGCGGACATCCGGAGGATTCCGACCGTAGTCGTGAGATTTGAGGATATGAGCCGATCCGGACTGATGGAGCCTGAGATATTGAGGATATTGTGTCGATGCTTGACACGGATTTTCTGTCGATTTCACTGATGATATTCCAGTTTTATTATACAAGTTTTACTAAGATAAAAAAACAGTTTTTCTTATACTAGATATATCCAGATTTTGTGGTTTATTGTTTCATTCTTGATGTATTCGTACATCATATATATGACATGTTGCTACTTGAGACACTGACATGAGTACATGGTATTATAGTTATGTTTATATGATTACCCTTACCACTACTAGATGTTTTAGTATATTATGAGTACAGTATGGCATGACCTAGGAGATCGCCATACATTCGGTTTCTACTTGGTGATGTCTTCTACTCATGAGTTAGCAACTCACCCCCGTTGTGCCACAGTATCTTGCAGGTTTTGCCGTACAGGTTTCATGGCGGCTTCGCTGGCACACTACTTCCTTCCGGGTGATTACTTTGGTGAGTGGGTTCACTTGCATCGTGACCACCGTTGTACTTTTATTTATTTCAGTTGTATCTAGTAAGCTCCATCAACCAGACTTGTATATTTAGTAGACTTAGATGACCACAGTTGTATATTCTTTCGGCCTTCGAGTCGCACTCTTGTATTCTTATTATTGTTTCTGGTTTTTCTTTATAATGCTTAGTTTTCTCGTTTTCTTTCTGAGTTTTGATCCTCGCCTTCGGCGTTGTATTTTTGCTTTACTTGCGTGGTTGTTTCCGCGAATTGGCGAAGAGCTAACTCCCGCTTGGAGATGCCTTATATTATATTGTTTGTACCGTTTTCGGGTTAAGTAAAGGAGGTGCTACCCAAATTTTCAATGACGAAAAGGTTTTCAAGTTAAATATAAACATTGTGTTTTCATATACTATTATCTATGTTTGTAGAAGGAACTTGTTTTCATTATACCATTATTTCAAAACTTCACCTCCACTATTTTCCCTTAAAAAGATTTAGATTTCTGGGCTTTTGGTTTACTTGTATTAGGTGTAGACCTATAGACTTCACTTGATGCAAGTGCCAGTCACGTGCCTTTCTCAGGTCGCGACAAAGTTGGTATCAGAGCGTTGGGTTTAAGCTTGGTTCGAGCCTAGATTTGACTATGCGGAGTCTAGGGCGTATATATATTCAGAACCTAGGCTTGACCTTACGGAACTTAGACTTGGCCGAGGGGGTATTAAGACCCGAAATTTCATCACGTAGGTTGACCTTGGTTGGTGGAGTAGGTGATTTAAGTAGAGTGACGTACCGTGTGTATGTTCCGCGGCATACTTACGATACGCTACTCCGCTTAAGAAGCCTTAGAATGTACATTTCTTAGGCACTGTATTTGTATTTGTTCCTATGATCTATCCTCATCGATGTCGGATTGTGGTTTCTGTTACCACGGTTACATGAGTGCAGAGAGAGCTGCGGCTAAAGGTGCAGTCAGCACGGGCTCATCATGAACGAGGACTGACCAGGTTATTTCCGGTATTATACGAAACACGTCGATATATGGTTATTTGGATTTTTCTGTTGACACAAGCATTCGAGATCTGCCCCAGATAATTAGGTTATTGCCTGAGGCCAGCCGTTTTGTAAGGACTAATAGGGTACCGTCTACTTCAGATGATTGAGACGTTGTCTACCGTGCGGACAGATGAGCCAGCCGTTGCTGAATTTGATAAGATATCGCCCCCAGACGTTTGAAAGCTATTGCAGCATGCGGTAACACTCAAGAATGTGATAGAAGATCGCTAATCACCCTTGGATAAGACTAAGACCTTTTATTCGTTGGATGCTTTGATGCGAGATCATCAGATTGACTAACTTCAGTTAGAAGGGGCCCTTACACAGACGTGCTGTGAGTCGACCAAGAAAAGGAATTATTCGTTGGATGCTCCGATGTAGGATCAGTTAGATGACCAGCTCCGAATAGAAGGATCTTACCCAGATGCATTGAGAGTCGATCGGAAACGGACGAATGAAGAGTAATCCTCCGACAATTTGGAAGAGTTTCCGAGGACGTAATTGGCCAGATACCTACCACAAGATATTGAGCTGTCGAGTTCATAGTTTCGGAAGGGAGACTCTAGATATGAGTGCAGCTGGTTGTAGCACAGTCTATACAGCTATGAAGAGACGATTCCGAATTGGTCCACATTAAAGAAAAGTGGAGTAAGAGGTTCGTACAAGATTTTGACGAGATGACGTTCCACTCCGTTGACACCAGGCATGGGATACATACACAGAGGCGTTGGATACGGATATATCTTCCAGAAGGAAGTCATGAAGAGGATGCAGCTATCCCGGAATAAAGAATGGGTTAAGTAAAAGGTGATAACTTTAGGGCAGTTCGGCAGAGACGAGATTTGGGAGAGACCTCGATAGAATCTTTCTGGGATACTACACAAGAAGACTTGGAACTAGGATCGATTGTCACGCACTTTCAGTGGGCCAGAGTTGCCATTATTGATGAGGCATGTTATGAGTGACCATGCTAATTGGTTAGGAGATCTTCTGAAAAGCGCCAGAATTAGGCTGTAGAGCCGAAGAGGCATAAAATTGGTAATCCACGGAGAGAGATGAGAACCTAAGGGCAGAAAGTGCCAGACCATGAACATGAGGCAAGTAGATATCTTGCTCTGCTAGCTTTGGATGCACCGACACTTTCTCGACCTTGAAGGAAGGACACATCGACGACGGTCAATTATGATTTGTGATTTGGTGATTCGGATTTGATGTTTCCATTATTTTGGATTCCGGTATTGTGAGGATTTCGTTTTATGATTAATAATTCCTATGTGCACCACAGTTGCACATGATTTGCATTTCCATGTATTAGTTATGCTGATTTTTGTTTTGTGCACATTCATTGCACTCGATTTCGATTTCATGCCCTCTGAGACATTTGATTTGGATTTCATACGTATTGGCATACATATAAGTTGACTTATGCTTTCGGTATAGTTTTCATATACTTTTAGTACATTGATTTGGATTTAGTGCACGCAGATGCACATGCTTATGAGTTTATATACCGCGGTATACTTGATTTTAAATTGGTGTATCTCGTATACCGTTGATTTCAATTTTTATACTCGATATTCGTTTTCGTGCACCTGATTGAGATTCTTGCGCATACTTAGCACGCTTGATACGATTTTGTGCACACAAGATGCACTAAATCGAGATTTTTGTGTAGATTAGATGCACCTGATATTGTTGTCGTGCACGCCCGTTGCACTCGACATATGCTGTCGTGCACACCCGTTGCACTTAAATTTTGTTATGTGTTCATGTATGGCACTTGGTTTTGATTTCAATTTCCGTGCGCACCAGACGCACGTGGTATTCTTGTTTACATTTTTGGGATGATTTCCTGTTGAGCATCATGTTTTTATGATATTTACTATTTGGTTTAGTAACCGAGCAGGACTGGTCTGAGGACAGTACCTGAGTATTTCTGCATGCTTCAATAGTTGTCGAAGGGATTTCCAAAAAAGAGCTATAGTCTCAATATTTTCTTACGTGTCCGAGATGACATGAAATATTTTATAAGGAAACCCTTCTAAATTATTTTCAAAAGGTGGAACATGTATGTTAAACAGAGAATATATATATATATATATATAGCTATTTTCCTTATAATAAACGTTTGCTACTTATGTCGTGACACGTGCATCGCACGACCATTTGAAAAAGGTTTTGCATGCATTTCCATTTGGATATTTTAACGATTTTTTACAACGATGCATACTATGTACCTGTTATAGTTTTGATTATATCATGTTGGTTTTCATATTGGATTTGACACTCGTATTTTTGTCATAACTCCGATGATTGCGTACTGCTTGATGGAGTTCTGATTTGAGTTTTACACTCGTTCTCTTAGCGCGTGCATTGCGCTAAGATATGTTCATGTATTCGTGATTTCGAATCCCCAACGACTTCATGGTTTTGCTGAAATGTTTAACTATTTGGGTGTATAAATTTAAATTCGGGGAACGAATTTATTTAAGGGGGGATGATTTTAACATTTCATAAAATAAAATATTATTTTTGGAAAATTAAATAATTAAAATAATAATTTCTACGAATATTAGTAAGTATGAGAACTAGTTTTAATGAAAAGGTATAGTTATATACCGATAATTTGGAAAATTAATAAGAATTATTGATTTAAAGGTATTTATTTGATTTGGGCATTTTATGAAATATTATACAATTATTTGTAAATGGGTTATTTACTAAACTCGATTAGTATTTCACAAATTTTTCATTAATCTTGTTATGCATGAGACATGCAACAAATCATGTTGTAAATGACTTGCTACATTTTTAGTTATGAGCCATGGCTTTTCTTTTCCAAATAGTTGTGTTTTAAAGGGAAAACAGAGAAGGAAAAAAGAAAAGGGAGAAGAAAAATAAATGAGAGTGTGTGTGTGAGGTGACATGTATCATGGTTGATGTGAGAGAGAGAGAGAGTGAGTGAGTGAGTGAGAAAGCTTTAGAAATTCCCATGGCTCCTTCTTTGTTCCCATTTGTTCTTCATCATCTTCTTCATCTCATTCTCCTCCTCTTCCTCCACCCTCTACCGCCCTCAAAACCATTCCAAATCCACACCAAAACCTTATATGCTCTTCACAAAAATTATGCACAAGCTCATTACAAGCATGGTGGACCAAACAAGTCAAGATTTTGAGTACTTTGGGCAACTCAAGAAAATTCTTGAGTTGCCAAATGAGGTAAATCCTACACTTCTAGTTTAGTTTTTAGGTTTCCTAATGATCTAGTGTAGTTTAGAGTCAAGTTGATGTAGTTTGGTGATGTTTGAAATTCCAAGATGAGGATTTGAGAATAGAATGAGTTGTGATGGTATTTATGAGGTATAGTTGGTGACCACAGGCCCTTAGTGTTAATCCTAGACCAACTTGAGCATAAAAAATAGAGAATTGAACTTAGAATCCTCGATATCGGAAATTTATGGAAATTGTGGTGATGTTTTGAAATATGCTATGACCCGAGCGATCTAGAAAAGATTTAATGATTACTGAGATATGCAGGCAACCTAGAAGCTATCCCCAAGACCCGATGCCCCAACTCCTTACTATGGCCCCAATTAATCTCCTTTTGGCCCCAAATTTCGGCCTTGGTACGAGGGAATTGCCTCGTGCTTGGTCCATGGCTCCATTATCTTCTAATTAGACCTACCATATATGCAACTTTTCCTAATTCTCACCTGAGGCAAATCTGGGAACGTTTTCTTGAGTTGATGTTTTGGTTTTGCGACTTTTTAATGACTTTAGTTTTGGTATTGTGTTTTATCTCGGTCACTTGACGTTTGTACGTCGATATCGGGAGTTGTTTGATTATTCTTGCATGCGTAGACCATAGGTTTTAACCTATGTGTGTTTCGTGTGCCGTTTTGGGTTTCGTACACGATTTTTGTTTACGATACTATGTATTTATATATGTAGGCACCCTAACGTGGACTTCGAACAACAAGGAAGAGTGCGGCGTCTTTCACTTCGGCAAATGAGGATCAAGGTGAGTAGATGCATATCTGTGGGGGAAGTCGGGTGGATGGCATATAGCACCCCCGCAAACGTAGAAAAGGGTTCTTACCGTATTATTATTAGTTTGAATGTGACATTGGATACTTAGCGAGTAGAATATTTAGAAGACCTTAGCTTAGATTAAGTTGATCTAGGAAGACCTACCCAGATGATGATTACCTTGGAGGCGAATCGCAGGTTATATGTAGTCACACATACACGCACACGCGCACACTTGATTTTGTGTGTGTATGTGTGTGTGTGTGTATATGTATGTATGAGTGTAGGTTTATTTATATATATATATATATATATATATATATAAATATATATATATATATATACCCGTGAGATGATGATAGTATATGATACTTGAAGATGAGTCGATATGACCGGGCATGATGCCGTGAGATTCTGATGTATGATTAAGTCGTGATATGAGATACGATATGATATTGTAGTGAATCGTTGGGCGATATGTTTTCATACATACGATAATAAGTGAGTTGATGATATTAAATAAACGAGACTTTAGAACCGTACTCCTGATCATGATATTGTGCGATGATGATACCATACGAATGATGATGTATATATGATATTTGACCCGTACGCTCGATTTTGGCGATGTCGTATGATGGATTTTACCGTACGAGGTATAGATATGATGATTGATCTGCACTCTTGACTCGAGAATGTCATACTATGTATTATACAGTACGTGACGCTATGATGCTGGATCGCCGACAACTAGGTATATCGACTTGGAATTTAGGTGGATTTCTTACCCTTTCGGCTAGTTTCTTAGTTTAGTCTTTTAGTTGATTAGGTAGATATTAGACTAGGCTCGAGTAATAACTATTTTCAAAAACTAACGAATCATGAGTATTTTCAAAAGACTATCCGAGAGATGCTATGGATTTTCAAGGGACATATCTTTTCTTAAAAACACCGTAGCCCCTATTTTTCTAAAAACCACGATTCGTGCTATTTCAAACACCAAAACTGTATGACTCGTATATAGATATGTATATTCTACAATGTTACGTTTACTATTAGCTTTTCTGTTATATTTATGGTGTTCTCATTGCATTGCATATTTACTATATGTGTTTCTTTAGCTATTATGAATCCCGTCTGTTAGGACACTAGCACCATTACCGATGATGCGTATGTTCCACGTACACTTGCTTGCCGGCTCACACACATCATCATCGGTAATTGCCATGTCACGTACACTTTAGAAAACGTTATTTCATGGTATAACCTGCTAGCGGGTGGTTTCAACATAGTATTAGTATGCTTGCTCTCATATGCTAGTTTAGATATTACATTCCTTACTTACATAACCCATGCATTTATATATTCAGCAGTTATGAAATATTGCAGGGCTTTATGCCGATATTCACTGCTTATTGACTCTTGATTTTAGGATTTTGGATTTTCCATGAGATTTCTGGATTGGGAAACCGCAAGTGATATTTATAAACTCATGATTTAATTTTCAAAAGGAAAAATGTGGTTTCTCGTGATAGGATGTATGTGGCGTCCACCATGAGTTTTCTCGGTTCTTGAGCAGTATCATTACCCGATTCGAGGAGGGAGATGCACCGTCTGCGGGTACATGGTTGACTCGGTGCGGTACTCCGGGACAAGAATATCGTATTGAAAGACGTTGAGCTCGGCAGGGGAGCACTACCGACCGGTGATGTTGGCTCGGCGGACATCCGGAGGATTCCGACCGCAATCGTAAGATTTGAGGATATGGGCCGATCCGGACTGACGGAGCCCGAGATATTGAGGATATTGCGTCGATGCTTGACACGGACTTTCTGTCGATTTCACTGATGATCTTCCAGTTTTATTATACAAGTTTTACTAAGATAAAAACACATATTTTCTTATACCAGACATATCCAGATTTCGTGGTTGATTGTTTCATTCTTGATGCATTCGTATATCATATATATGACATGTTGCTACTTGAGACACTGACACGAGTACATGGTATTACAGTTATGTTTAGATGATTACCCTTACCACTACTAGATGTTTCAGTATATTATGAGTAGAGTATGGTATGACCTAGGAGATCGTCATGCATTTGGTTTCAACTCGATAATGTTTTCTACTCACGAGTTGGCAACTCACCCCCGTTGTGCCACAGTTTCTTGCAGGTTTTGCCGTACAGGTTCCATGGCGGCTTCGCTGGCACACTACTTCCTTCCGGGTGATTGCTTTGGTGGGTGGGTTCACTTGCACCGTGACCATCGTTGTACTTTTATTTATTTCAGTTGTATCTGGTAAGCTCTATCAACCAGACCTGTATATTTAGTAGACATAGATGACCACAGTTGTATATTCTATCGGCCTTAGAATCGCGCTCTTGTATTCTTATTATTGTTTCTTGTTTTGTTTATGATGCTTAGTTTTCTCGCTTTCTTTCTGAGTTTTTATTCTCGCCTTCGGCGTTGTATATTTGCTTTACTTGCGTGGTTGTTTCCGCCAATTGGCGAAGAGCTAGCTCCCGCTTGGGGATGCCTTATATTATATTGTTTGTACCGTTTTCGGGTTAAGTTATACAAAGGAGGTGCTGCCCAAATTTTCAATGACGAAAATGTTTTCAAGTTAAATATAAACATTGCGTTTTCGTATACTATTATCTATGTTTGTAGAAGGAACTTGTTTTTATTATACCATTATTTTAAAACTTCACCTCCACTATTTTCCCTTAAAAAGATTTAGATTTCTGGGCTTTTGGCTTACTTGTATTAGGTGTGGTCCTATAAACTTCACCTGATGCAAGTGTCAATCACGTGCCTTTCTTGGGTCATGACAGACACCTATATGAACTCTCGTGCCGTTGTCCCATAGGTTTTGACAGGGCCTTGTACTACATGTTACCATAGTCCATGAGGTAAGATAGACTTCTCTCGTATATATAAATACTTTCTGTATCAAGCTACAACAACTGTGTTAGAATAGCAATCTTATACATGTACATCTTACCAGTTCAATTCTCATTATTTGTTATATTCCTTTCTTCTTTTGGGACTTACCGAGCGCTAGTTCGCTGACAACATTTCTGTCTATTTCTTTCTTTGGAATATTTGTCAGGAGAACTGGACTCTCAGGAGAACGAGCCGAGCCAGGAGGACTTGGACCAGTTCACTGACAGTGGCATACAAACTGAAATAAATATAAGATTTCTTGTGAATTTTATACATATATTGCTTAATTACGCTTAACGTATTTATTTTTTTATTAAATACGTTGCGGGCCCGTCACGTCTCCGCTTCGGTACACTGGGAAGCAGGGCGTGACAGACTTGAATATAACTTGACTTGTATACTTGATCTTAGCATGACTATTTAATCTTAACTTGAACTCAATTGTATCTACATGACTTACTCAATCAAATTTATTACATGTTTGACCCGATTTGACCCGAATCATGAATATAGAATAATTTGACTTGACAATTTGACATGAATATTTGAACCTGATATGAACATATGAACTTGACTTGAATCTTGAAATGGTACACTTCTTATGTATTCATTGATTCAGGCAAGACTTGTGATTATAATTATAAAATTAGATACGCGGAGTGTTGGGGTAGTTTGAGTATGAATTCAACGAAATCTCAGAAGTCCCATTACTAAATTAACATTGCTATGGTAATGGGCTGAAATGATACAATTAATGTTGCTGTGGTACCGGGTTGAAACGGTACATCACGAATTCATGAATGAGGATCCATATTTCCAAGTCTCTGGAGCTCTACTCTTAGGTTTGGAATACTTCAACGACAGTTAGAGTCCCGTTACTTTTGGGCCCGTGTTTTCTTTTCTCTTGGGGTCCTACCTTTGAGTTTGAGAATACTTTTGAGATTGGTTGATATTCATATTTGAACTCACGCTAGTTAACTTATCTTATTAATGCTATGTTTAGGACACATTGATCGTACACTTAATGTTCGTTATACCTACACTACACATCCATACTATACTTGTTTGCCATACTCATATTACATTAGCATTCTTACATAGTTGCCATTAATATTGTCATATTATACCAGTTCGTATTTTATTTCCATTCATACTATATCACATGTCACATTGCATTTCATTTATATACATTCACATCCCATCTTTCATGGGGACTTACCGAGCGCCGCAAGTTCGTTGACGGACATTCCACCCATTTTTTTGTTTCCTTGGAATTTTCGTCAGGTGTCGCAGGGACGGAGGAGATCGAGCCGAGTCAAGAAAATTACCCTCAGCTTGCACCACACACCGACTACTAGTTTTCTTTCCACACTTTACTTTTTCGGTACGCCTCATGTTTAAGGCTCTTTGTTATCGTATTTGATATCTTGTAATCGGTTGTAAACTCTTTGAATGTAAATATATCGATATTGGATTTTATTTCACTTGTTCATTTTTGTCATTCTTTATATTGCTTATATACGCTTAGCGTATTTGTTTCGAAAAACGACCTTCTCAAAATAAATACGTCGCGGGTCTCGTCATGTATCTACTCCCGTCTTTTGGGAAGCGGGACATGACATTGACGAAAACAATGGTGACAATGACGGCGGTGGTAAAGATGGTTGTGATGATAACGACGGTTGTGATGGTGGCAAATAGTATAGCAATGATGGAGAAGAGCGTCGATATGCTTTTCAATATAACAAAATGCTAATAGCTGATTCCGCTTTAGAAGTAATTGCCATGTCTAATAATCTCTAAAATTTTGGAAATTTGGTACCATTATACCAAATATAAAAAATATTGGTACCCTTTTGATAATAGGGTACATTACACTAAAATATCCTCAACTATCACAGTATTTCACTAAAATACTTATGGTTATAAGGGAATCTTTCACCAAAATATCCTCAAAAGTAGCAATTAAGGTATTTTGCTGTAATAAAAGACTATTTAGTGAAGATAGTCGAGGGTAATTAATTAAGTGTAATTTACCCGAAAATAAATGAGCCTCTTCATTCCCCTTCCTACACGTGCCAAGCACGTGCCTTTCGCCTGCAGGCTGCAGCTCGCATCCCCCGATAATTCTCATCCCCTCTCTAAGTCGACGACAATTCTCGATCAAAACATAAATAAGAAGAAAAAAAAGTAAGGAATTGAAAAGAAAGCAAGGAATTAAAAGGAAAGAAAGGGTTCGTTGATGAGCCCTAAATTCATCTGGGCAAAACTTCAATGGTGCAATCAATCTCTCTTTGGTAACTCTCAGATCTCATCTCAATCTCTCAATTTCCATTTCTGTCTCTCTTTCCTTTTTATCATCACATCATCATCATGAGATTGTTTTAGATTCTTTCTGTTGTTGATATGATATGATCGCTGCAATGCTTAGATTTTCTTGAAAAAAAAAAATCAAAATTATGGGTGATAATAATAATAAGAGCATAAGCATTCTTGGTCTCGTTTGTCGAAAATCCGTATTTATCCTCTTCACAATTGCGACATTCTTGTTCTTGTTATCCTTGCTCTTCCTCCTGGGCTCAACCGCCACTAATTCCAATCTCATCCACAGCAACCCATTATTGCCCACCTCTGCCAAAGCCTTTTCCATCGTAGAAAATGGTAGTGTCTCCATATCATTATCGTCACACCCAAATTTAGAATCATCAAAAGATTTGATAGGTGATAGCAATACTTGTGACCCGAAACACGCAGTCTTGAAAGTTTTCATGTATGATTTGCCTCCGGAGTTCCACTTTGGATTGTTGGATTGGTCGCCTGAGGTTGATAGTTCAAATGTATGGCCTGACATTACCAAGAAAGTCCCGGGTTATCCTGGGGGCTTGAATCTTCAACATAGTGTCGAGTATTGGCTCACGTTGGATCTTTTGTCATCAAGAATCCCAAATCGGCCGGGACCTTGTACGGCGGTGAGGGTTTCGGATTCGAAAGAAGCGGATGTTGTGTTTGTTCCTTTCTTTTCGTCTCTGAGTTATAATAGGCATTCGAAGGTGGCACCGAAGGAGAAGGTTAGCAGGAACAAGGCATTGCAGGATAAATTGGTGAAGTATTTGACGGGACAGGATGAATGGAAGCGATCGGGGGGACGGGATCATATTATTTTGGCTCATCATCCGAATAGTATGTTGGATGCGAGGATGAAGTTGTTTCCTGGGGTTTTTGTTCTTTCGGATTTTGGGAGGTACCCGCCGCATATTGCGAACGTGGATAAGGATATAATTGCGCCTTATAAACACATGATTAGGACGTTTGTGAATGATTCGGCTGGATTCGATGCTCGCCCGACTCTGTTATATTTTCAAGGAGCCATCTATAGGAAGGATGTAAGCTTTCGCCAACGCTATTCTTTATTTTTGTGGCTCGGGTTTTATTCTTTACCTTCTGTTGAAAGTAAAACCAAATGATGAGACTTTAAGATAGTCTCATATTGGAAACAACAAAAGAAACAAACGGGTATAAGATATAAGATGTGTCTAATCTCAATAAAGCTTGAGTCTTATTGTTGGAACCCACTTATATCAAAGGCTCATGTGTACTAATAAACAATTTGGTTATGATGAGTAATGATGATGATCATTCACTAAGTTATTACTATTGATACATCTACCCTTTGTGTAATATTTGTTTAAGTAATTATCACTTCTGCCATGAGCGTGCATTAACTTTGGTTTAACCTAAAATTATGTCCCTGACATAAACAGGTATACATGAAAAAAGAAAAGGGATATTTATGCGAAATTGAAGTTCTGAATCTGGCATATGTTTAGAGGATTGTATCTGCAACATGGCATATTTTGAGAATGTACAAGAGTAAAATACAAAATATTGCACATGTTAAAACTGTAGTTCCCTTTGGATATCCTTAAAACAAATCCCTTTCAATTTCAAATTTGCAGTGATGTATTAAATATCTTTAAAAATCAATCATTCTGAAACTGTATATATAAAAGCTGCTAATTTCAGTATCATCTTAGCATGATATCACACACACACACACACACACACACACACACACACACACACACAAAATGAGAGACTTTTGGGGTAAAAAACTGCCAATTTAACTTTATAAAGATGTGTATCATATAAGGCTCCATATGCAGAAGCAGTGAGTTGCTTAAACAGGAACAAATAGATTCCACACTTTATAGTCTTAAGTGATATGTCATTCATTTAAAAGGTAAAAAAAAGAACAAAAGTATCACGGCAAGTTGGATTGTACTTGGAATCAATATGAATTTAGATTCTTTGACACAATGATTCAAATATTGTCAGCTACCAATACAAATGAACCAATATATTATTGTCGGCTACCAATATGATGAACCAATGTAGGCTGTTATCCCTTGACAATGAACTGAAAAATATAGGGGCGTTTCGGCCAATACCATATAGAACAACATTGGTCCAATACAGATCCATCTGAACGCTAAACTAGCTAAAGGGAACCACTAAGAATGGTACTTTGTCGTTCTTTTTGTTTTTGTTTATTTTTCTTTCTGTTTTGTCCTTCTAATTGTTTATGTTGTCTTCTCTATTGTTTCCATGAGGTTTTACTTGAAAAGGGTAGTGATTATAAAGATTTGTGCAATGCAGATACAAGGACATTTTTGAAGCATCATAGGATGTGTAAATGATACCTTGATGTGTGCAACACAACTTAAAACGTTTGTGAATTGTCAAAGAACTGAAAATTGTCTGAGAAGTAAGAAGCGCCCTAAAGTATAGATATATGATAAAATTGACAGCATGTTGTGTATATATCCTACATAAGGAACTTCGACTGAAGTGGTTGTGCTGCTATCTATTTATCTATTACTCTAATACAAAGTTGAGTTGATCAAGGAATCTTTTGTAAGTCAAAGCACTAATTTTGGCTTTTCCATTTTTGCCTTGGATATATTCATATTGCCTTAATCTATCCTAGGAGCCTATGGCTAATAATAATTGATATAAATTTGGAATTTAAAAAAAGGAGAATGAATAATATTTGTATCTAAAAAAACAACTAATATCATATATCTTTTTCTCAAGCATGTGAAATCAAGAATTAATGTTTAAAATAACAATAGTTGTTTTATATTTGCTTATAGAAACTATACTTGTTTTAAAGTTGAGGCTAAAATTTCACAGCTCAAATAACTATCATTATTTAACACAAATTAATGGGTATTGAATTCATTGAAATAGAAAATCTTTTAGCTAAAATATTGACATAATTTATTATTTGTATTGGTTTATAGCCACAACTATACATGATATAACTTAATATTTGTATTTATAAATTATAAATCGAAAAACATCAAAACATGGTATATAATTCAGGCATCATGATTATTCTTGGTATCTACGTACAAGTCATAAAATATAGGGTATTTATATTTCAAAAACGCCAAAACCTTTGGTATTTGAGTAAAATTTAGCCTTTACGCATTTGTGAAATGTTAAACTATGATTTGTGTTGACCAATGATATATCTTAGAAAGAAAAAAATCAAGTACTATCTTAATATTCAAATAACGAGGCAAACTATTTAGAAAATTAAAAATTAATAAAGAAGAAAACCATGTCTAAAAATTATAGTAAGTTTTGAAAATTACCAATGTCATTTAGAAAAATACATATATTTTCTTTAATGTCGACTTTCTACTTATTAATGGACTATTGCTCATATCTATAATATGATAAAGAAGTGAATCATTTAAGAAGATTTACTAAAAGTTTATTATATGGATATTCACAAACATTTTTAAGAGTTTTAGTTTAAATCATATTAGAATATTTATAATGCATAGCATATGTATTTCGCCAACCTTTATTTACTTCAAAAATTAATGCATAGTATATAGGTATATAATTAATTTTTTAAAAATTGCACTTCAATAATTATTTTTTCCATAAAATCTAGTAATATTCTTATAATATATACGAAGCTAAATATAAATGCCGACTTCATTAATTTTTCCAAAACTACGGTATTTATGAAGAAATATCAAAATTCATATAAACTTTAATTCATGAAGATTATTTTGAGCTAGAAAATATAGGATTGTATATATTCTTTTTATTCCATATTGTTAAGTTGTAGCGATTATGTGTAAAGCAGAGATTCAACTAAAAATATTTTAGATCGTCTACACGTTACGCGTGGGATCAAATTCTAGTGTAGCATATATGATGCTCATATAATTGGTTTCTTTCAGTAAACTTACCTTTTAATGAGGCTTTATTCTTAATTAAATATGACTTAGTAAAGGTAACTCCCAAAGCATTCCTGTGAAATGGCAAGTGCTCTGTGCATGGGTGGATGTTACCATGTACCAATCTACTGATATTTTTCCAATTGATCTAATTAGTCATGTGCATCTTCCATATTCAAATGCCCTACAACCTGCATTACATTTAACTCAATAAATTACTGTAATATCAATCTTTCCTCTTTTTATTGCATTCTTTGACTATCTATGCTGAGGCGTGCTACAGCTCAGTCCAGAAGTAGCTGAGCGGAGAGCGCTGATTATGTAATAAAAGGCTCATACTGATTTTACTGTTATCAGCTCATATACCCCTTATTTTACTGCAAGAACAATCTGCTGACACTTTTGCTCTGATATTAATGAAGGAAAAATGGAAATAATTATCCGTATAAAATCCTATTTGTTATTTTACCGAAAATGGTGTAAGGCATAAATTGAAATACCTTGATAGTTCATACTATTTAGACACAAGGATCATGGTATTTATTTGCAAACTATACAATATCTATCCGGAAAATGTTGAATGCTCATCATATCTAACCGAAATTTAACCAAAATAATATCACAAAGTGTCTGACTGCTTGTATCTGAAAGGAAGGAAGTGAAAAAATCTGCAGTATTCAGCAACCTCTGCAAGTCATATAGGGCTGTTTTAGCCAATTGGAAATTTTGCTCATCACTGTTTCTATATGTAACAGAATTGTTTATTTGAAGTTTATTTGAGAGGAGGGGGGGGGGGGGGACATGGCTTGCTCATCACTGTTTCTATATGCAGAATTGTTTTCTTGTTAAATTGGTAGCAAATTGGAACACTTCTCAAATTTTAACATCTGCACTTTCTTCAATGAAATGAGCCAATTAATACACACACACACACACACACACACATACCATACATTTAAATAAATATAAACCACATTAAATTGATTTGTCATTTATTTTTCTTCAGGGGGGGTTCATCAGGCAAGAGCTATTCTATCTCCTTCGAAACGAAAAAGACGTCCACTTTTTATTCGGGAGTGTACGCCAAAATGGAATCAACGAAGCCACCCGAGGCATGCACTCCTCCAAGTTCTGCCTCAACATTGCCGGCGACACCCCTTCATCAAATCGCCTCTTCGACGCCATTGCAAGCCATTGTGTCCCTGTCATCATCAGCGACGAGATCGAGCTTCCTTATGAGGACGTCCTCGACTATTCCAAATTTTGTGTATTTGTCCGTGCAGGTGATGCGATAAAAAAGGGACATCTTATTAACTTGATACGAGGGATCAGTCGTGAGAAATGGACTAAAATGTGGGAGAGGCTTAAAGAAGTTGAGGGATATTTCGAATACACTTACCCGTCGTTTAAGGATGATGCTGTTCAAATGATTTGGCAGGCTTTGGAGAGAAAGGTGCCGTCGATCAAGCTCAAGTTGCATAGATGGAAACGCTTCGACCTGGATTAAACGCCGTTTTAAAATTTGTTGACTTGTCTAATGTCCAATTTTTGTGTTAGTCTTAATTTTACTGTTTGATTATGAATAGTTGCAGCTTGCAAGATTTCAAGTAATTTGTAAATTTCAACTGAAATCCTTCACGTGAAATGTGATTCACACGATTCATTCAGAGAGCAGCTACTGTTTCATTATTCTATATCCTGAAATATTTCAGGTGCATGCCTTTTATTTGATATTCAAAACATATAAAAATCATTTCCTTTTAATTCTTATTCTTTAGTTCACATTATAAATTGAAGTACTAGATATATGTTGTGCATTCAGAATCCACTAACAAAAGATTTCAGAACTAAATGAACGAGCGATTACAACAAATTTTTTTTTTTTTGAGCACCTCATGATTTGTTAGCAGTAAACCAAGCATCTTCAAGTTCCCTAGTAAAAGCCTTCTCTCTACCTAGGATAACACCAACATGATTTGCATTTTTGATAACTTGTACTTCTGCAAATGGAACTTTGAACTTCATGTTGTAGCAGCATTCTAGAGGCACCACTTGATCCTTGGCACCATGTATGAGTTTGATTGGTATTTCCTCTCTTCTCAAGATTTCCAAGTACTTGTCTAAGTACTTGTTCTCCTCCACACATCACATTGTGCATTGTGTGCCAAGCTGAATGATGAGTGTGCTTTGTCAAATCTCTAACCAGAAAGTGGACATCCCTATCAAAATTTACCGATTTTAAGCATTAGATTTTGAATCTATAGATATTAGATTTCGAATCTATAGATATTAGATTTCGAATCATTTTGCCGATATAGCAGAATATCATCTTCATTTCTATAAACTACCAGCCAGAGAAGGCAAAATGCAGATGTTCAAAACGGAGAGTGGTATTCTGCTATACAGGCAAATGGGAGGAAGGTTTCCTGCAATTTAGCCTAAATGATATACAACATGAAATGATCAAGGCAATGGGTATGAATTTATTACCTTCTCCTAGCGACTAGTTTCAAAAACCACTCCCATATCAAGTGATTTCTACAAACAATGAAACAAACAGTTCTGCCCAAATGCTCATACCACGACATAACCGATGATCTGAAGAGCAGTGGCGGCCATACTTTTCTTTCAGTCAATTGAGAGCTCTATAACTTGCATCCACTTCACTTGAAGGGAAGTATGGCTGAAATTTACTAGGAAAAAAAAATTAAAACATGAGATAATCTAAAATTGTTAGTTATGCCGAAAATTTCAACTTACAGATGTGATTAATGTGATCGATTTCACCGACTCCGGATGCTTTGCAGCTAAAGAAACTGCAAGTATGCATCCCATTGAATGAACAACTACGGGGAACGAACTTAGTTGAAATGGTTTGATGACAGATCTCTCAATAGATTCTGCACGCTCTTCTATTGTGTACATAGAATCGGTTGGTTTCGGGCTTCGGCCGGGACCCAGAAGATCGACCGCGAAAATTCTAAGTCCATGGCTTGCATATTCAGAGAGATTTGGGAAAAACCGTTTCGGTCCAGAATGAAGAAGAAGATAGGAATCCATGTACAAAAATGACGCTTTCGGCGGAACTCTTCACAATCCTGACATGATTCTGTACGATTTCACATTAAGAAAATAGAAATTTGATTAATTCTGATGTACCTCGAGGTTATTTTGTTGCTTGCCAACTGATTTGTTATGAAATTGTCAGTTAAATTTTGCCCGAGTGCCGTAACCTTTCAGCATTTTCCAGATAAATAGCATACTTTATAAATTGCAAGTTTTTTCGCCGTGTAGCATACTGATTTATATTATAAACAGACATATACCAAAAGTCGTGAGGTGCTTAATTTGAAAAATGCTTGTTCAAAGTATGAAGAAATGTATATACCAATGCTGAAACCTCATGATATTTTAATGAAATCTAGCCTAAATTATTTAATAGATGCAGGCGTGAATTAAGTTTATATAATTAATGTATAAACCGACAGTAACAAAAAAAAGGTAAAAAAAAATTATATTTATCACCCTGAGCCGGCTCTTTGACAACCAAGTGAAGCCTCTCCTCTCCCTTCCTCCGCCAAGAAATGCAAGATTCACAACCGCAAGCCGACCACCGATGAGTAGTACTATGATGGCTTATGGATTTTCATAATTGTACTATTTGGTTTTGATGATGTTATACAATATTAATAGATCTATACATGTATTTCATACTGCATATTTTATAACATTCTATATCAGATTGGTCTTATTTGAGAAAGATTTCAGGATATCAACCGACACAGGCCTATAATGGAGAATGTAGGAAAATCAAATTTAAACGAAAAATCTATTGGAGGTTGGAGGATGGAGGAAAATTGAGTTTAAACGGCAAATTTATTAGAGATTGGAGGTTAATGGACCAGAGCTTCTCAATGATCACATTCGAGCTTCATAAAGTTACAGAGTAAAAGTCCAAGTTTAAAAAAATTCAAAAAATCAAAAATTCAAGAGTTCGTGTCGAGATTTCGAAATATTCAAGATTTGGTAAAATAACGATATCGACATAGGAAATCACTGTAAATACTTCATGGTTTATGAGATTAGCATGAAAAATCTCAAACACATATACTACTGCATGCATGAAGTCTTTGGGAAAAACTTGGCAAAATTTTTCATTCAAAATGTTTTTCAATTGCAGGTTCAAAACTTTCTGTGTATTCCTTCTTCAGACGTCTATTCAAGTATTATTTAGACGTCTGCGTATTATTGTAAAATATGCACAAGTTTTGAAATATCAGTTTTTTCTTCGGAACAAACGTCTGGTTGTTATCTTGATTTTCATTGTTTAAAATTTTTGATAGAACAAACGTCTGTCCATACTTATTTATACGTCTGTTTGTTCTCTGAATTTTTATTGGCCAAAACTTTTGAAAGAACAAACGTTTGTCAAATCTTCTTTATATGTTTGGTTGTTCTCAGTGTCTTCATGGCTTTCAAACTTTTTGTGGGAATAAACGTTTGAACTTTATTAGCACAAACGTCTGAAGATTTAAAATTTTGAAAAAAATTTATTCTTCAGACATGTGTCGCTTGTTCTTTAAACGTTTGGTTGTTTTCTGTGATTTCATTGGCCATGTTTTGAAAACAACGGTAAACGTCCGAAGCTCATAACGGCAAACGTCTGAAGCTATTTTTGTTTGGAAAATATCATCGTTACGTATCTTTAATACTATAACGGCTAATTTTATTTTGCTTTCAGACGTCTGTCTATTTCACCTTCAGACATCTGTTTTTCTGCCTAAGGCGTAATACATGCATGTACTTATTTGATTTTTGTGTGGGGTTTAAAAGGGATTCTTGTGCAGTTATTGTACAACAACTATTCTGAAAAATTGCATCCATTCTTTGAGTTCATTCTCATCCACCAAAAGAAAGGAAACGCTTGAGTTTTAATTGCAAATCTAATACTCTATTAAAATATTCTAGAGCTTTTTAATTGTAAACTCTTGAGAAGAGTATCTTGGATTGTAATTTTCTTCTTCCCTTTTTGTGTGAAATCGCTTGAGTGCAGGAAGATCCTTGTAAGTGAGGAGAAGTGTTTTAAAGAGTGTCACTCGTGTGTCAAGTGACGCGTTGTTGCGTGTGTGCAACGTGTTGTCTCAGCGGAGACATGATTTAAGTGGAACGGGCTCGTCGCCTAAAGAAAGAGGATCAGGGATCTACCGAACCTCTCTAAATTGCTTGTGTTTGCGCTTTGTTTCTCTCTTATATGAATTTTATCTTGTGCTATATTTGTGTTCCTTTTATCTTGCAAGTAGATTTTTAAAAAAATTTATGGGTTTTGTTAGTATAATCCTGTTCATCCCATTCTAAAATTATCTTTATTCTGCTCATCGTTGGATCGTCCTTTTTGTTTTGCTTTCTCTTCATTTGTCGTAATATTCCTCAAGAATTATCTGAAAATGTTTCTTCTGGCATACAAAGTCTCGCCCGTGAGCCCGTCATTTGGCTCTGTTCCGGCAGTAGCAGCCATGGCATGTGTTCTGCTCCAAAACAGAGTCAAGAAATCGGTAGACGAAGCATAGGAGAAAGTCTAGGAGATCCAATACGGAGAAAACAAGGAGACTGATGGCTGAGATGAGAGATTCTTGAAGAGAGATTGCTGATGAGAAGTGTAGTTTTTCCATAGCTATTGGTGGGAGATGATGAGAGACGACGTGTTGTGAAGGAATCAGATTTCAGAGAGAGAGAGAGAGAGAGCGCGAGAGAGATGCGTTGGCGGTTTGCTCACGTTGTATGTGCGAATGCTACGCAGCATTTTTCCATGTCTTCTCGAACTTTCATAGGGATTGTGTGAGGAACACACTTGGACATTGGTATCATTCCTAGCCGATCTATCAAGAAATTAGAGTCCAGTCAGCCTGACTTGTACTTATGAGATGAAAAAAATTTGAGGGACACTGTTTGATTAGACGGAACCGTTACTAATACATGTGACACTGTTTGATTGGAAGGAATCGTCAAGGGCTAATATGCATTAATAAAATGGTACGTAGAAGCAAAATCCGAAGTATTTTGTTTGTTAAAAGGAAATTTTATATATAATCTCTACATTTTTTGTACTATCTTTTTCGAGGAAATTCTTTTAAACCACTGGCCCGTAAGCTCTAAACCTTTGCATACAACACACATAAATATATCCATGCACACATCACCCACAACACACATACCCAACAAGGAGACCCATGAATTTGCCTCGAAAGCTTTAATTTATGGCCACTTAACCCAGGAGGTGTTGGGATGTGGCTCGTATCCGTTTGCATGCCTAAAAGGAGTCCGACTTGAACTCAGGCCTAATGGGCCGGTCCATCCATTGGTATGGGCTACCAATGGATGATGGGTTTAGATTGCTAACACTATATATACTCCTATTGAGAGGAGTTGATGAATGTGTATCAAGATGTAGTCTGGTGTGGGTTTTGGTAAGGCTCCCTCTCTTGTCATTACAAGAAAACTGTGGCTAATGCCATTGTTTTTTAAAGTAGCATTAGGGCTAAAGAAAACAGTGTGATGATTCCAAACAGTCGCATAATCCGCAGTCACAAAAGGTCTAACGCTACTGCAGAAAACAATCGCAATAGATTAGAGCTAATGCTACAGTTTTTCTCCGTAGCATTAGATCCATCGAATATTTTAGTCCAAAAAATGATATGCTATAATACAACCGATCTTTATTGACGCATTAGGATTAATGCAACAATTTTTATCAGTAGCAAGTAGCAGTAGACTCATTGCCACTGATATTTTGAGTAGCAAAAAGACCTAATGCTACTCATTTTTTAGTCGCATTACATACATTTTTTAATAAAATATACACCAAACCAGCCAGCACCTGCGCTACCCATGCAATCACGCAAACATTATACATGTTCACATCAAACCATTTGCAATACGATTACCACAACAACGATATTCACAACCCTAATACTCACAATAATACATTAGGAATAGCACAAACGTCTACATTAACCCGTACACAATTAAATTCACAGGATTAATCCAAAGCAAAATATTTCGAACACAAGTTTGTTAAAAAGAAGCAGAAAAGATACTTGAGTCATCACCAAGAATACCATCCCTGATTGTGAAAATCAGTCTGGTAAGGGTCTGGAGCTTGCGACGACGGCCGTTGATTCATCAGTGTATAGTGTATCTTGCGACAGCCATTGAGTCATTAATAGAGTCTGCGGTGTAAGCCCCTATAATATAGTTATAAAAAATCCGAAGTTAGTCCAAAAGATATATATATATATATATATATATATATATATATATATATATATATATATATATATATGTGGAAGAAAGAGGCCATAGAAGGGAATTTCCTGGCGTCGAAAAAATACGCCCCTCATCGTGTTTTCCGACATCGAAATCCATCATCTTCATCGTTATCATCTAAGATGTGGGTATGCCAAATTTCATGTGATTCTACAACCTTTTCACCGTTGATTTAACAATGTAAAAAGTTCTATTATCGGTAAACCATTAATTTTGGACCCATTAATTCAACGGTGAAAATGTTGTAGAATCACATAAAATTTGGTGTATCCACATCTTAGATGATAACGATGAACATGATGGGTTCCGATCGTCGGAAAACACAACGGAGAGCGTATTATTTCGACGCCATAGGAGGAAATTCTCTCCTATGGCATCTTTTCTCCATTATTCTCTCTCTCTCTATATATATATAAACTTACATCCGGTATAGGCCTGCATACTACACCATAATGATTGATAAGATTAAGTCTCTTGATGTTGCTTAAATGATCGAAAGGGCCGGCAGCGGCATCCGAAGAGGGCGTATCTGAAGGTACATGAGCTGCTGGACCTTTCCCTTGAGAAGACCTAGATCCAGATCTGGATGCTGGGGTCTTTTGCGATTATTAGGCCTCTGTATCGAGTGCTAGCGAGCGTCGTGTAGAAGGTGGATGTGTCAGCGGCTTAGGAGGAGTGAAGTACTGTGTCAGAGTAATGATACTTCCCCAACCAAGAACCCTCCCATGCACGTCCGGGCGTTACCTTTGGATAATCTGATCAGCAACATATTGTGTTTGGGCATCATCCAATGGATAACCCTGAGTCACCTCCAGATGCTCAATATACTGGTCTCTTTCCGTTGCCATTTGATTCTTTTTGGAACTAAAAAACGAAGTACGGTTTACAATCAAATAAACTAAATTAACTTATAAGCAATCTTACATGTCTCCAGAGCCTCGCGTGAAGCCTCCGATCCATCATCTGGTGCAAAGTCTATTATGTACTTCTAGATGCGATTGGGGATCTCTCCATCATGTGTTTCTGCCTTTAAGATTATGAAGTATTTAGTTTAGGGTTTTGATGGAGGTCCTTTTCGGGTCTCCCTCAGATGTTGTCTTCCGTCGATCTCCCGGTGGATTTGGAAAGTAATCTCCTGTTTCGTGTGGGTCTCAGTGGGTTTTGAGGAGGTTGATGGTTTGAGGAGCTTAGCGCCGAGTACCTGCAAAGAAGTCCCGGGGTGGTTTAGTACCACCGAGGACCCAACCGACGATCAAGTTAGTACTAGATCCGAGCAGCGTAACGGCTAAGTGGAGTAAAAATGGCTTACTTGACCCCTCTGTGGTGGGGGTTTATATAGCGGAGGTAGCACGCTGCAGCAGGCGCGAGAATCTCGCCGGCAGTTACGCTCCCAATGTCACGCCCGCGTAGAGAGCGAATCGCCTATTAATGGAGATCGTGATGGCGTGGAACGTGGTATGTTGCTGGCGGAGAATCTGCGTGTGGCGAGATTTGCGGAGCGGCGGTTACGCCTGCGAGCGGTGGAGTTGGTCGGAAGACCGAGGAAGACGGCTTCGGCTGGGGAGCTCGGGGACGAGCGAGAAGGCCGAGAAGTCTTGGTCTTGTGGCAGGTCTGGGCGAGTTGAGGTGCCGAGGATGCCAATTTGCAGGGGGGCCCGAGGAGGGCCAGCTTGCACTTGCAGGTCGGATACAGGGGTGGCCTGGTCAGCTTCTGTGGGCCCTTCTTCTGGGTCTTGTGACATCATCTGCCGCGTGTCGTGATCTTGTAGATCGTCAATATTGAGCATCATCATTAGTCCACCACTCTTGTCCCGACCAGCTAGCGGGTCGGGTCAGGAGTGGACTGCCGGGCCGCCCGAGGTGAGCTTCCTCCTAAGGTTTCGTCGGGATGCGTCCCCGGGCTGTCAGCTGTCTTTTTTGTCAGCGAATCAGGGCGAGATCTCTGCATTTAAGGAAGGTGTGCCGGTTCATACATCCTTCCGTTGAAGTGACGGTCCACGTGTCAAGCGTCGGTTGGCTGACGCGACGTGTGCAGACCTGCGACGCCTGAAAGGGTGCGCTCCAGTGTGGGAACGACAAGTGGAGCAATCGGAGTCGTTGGACGCGAGGAGGCGTTTTGGCGGGAGATGAAGGGCGACGTTGGATGAGGTCGCTCGTGGTGATAAATAGGGGTGGGGCCCGTTTCAGGGCCCATACTCCTTCATATTTTCCCGTTCTAAGTCCTGGTAGCTTGGCGCTCGTCTTCTTTCTTCCACTTTCGTTTCCCGAGGATTCTTTTTCTCAAGGTTAGATGTCTTCTTTTATCGATGTAATACCCGGTTCCTTTATATACACCAATATCCGTATTTTATAAAATTGGTTTTACTTACAAATCTATCTACTTATACCTACAAATTAGCTGTAGTATTTTAAATCCCCAACCTTTTTCATTCTCCATGTATATATATATATATATATATTTTTTCCCTCAGCCCATACCCCAAAACCCATCAATCTCATGCATACCAGTCCCTTTTTGTACCAATATCTGTATTTCTCTTTCACTTCTAAAATGTATTTATTTTACTTATGAATTATTTATTTTAAAACCCCTTAATCCTTTTTCTTAAAAACCCAGCCCATTACCCATTTTAATTACCTGCGGCCCAAGCTCTTTCAGCCCGAGCCCATCTCCCTCTCTAACTCTCTCTTTCTCTTGGGCCAAGAACCCCGGCCTGTTCCCCATCTCCTCAGCCACCATTTTAAATAAAATAAAAGGAATTCATTTTAAATAAAACCCCAGCCCAACGGCCTGCGCCCGCTCACCCTAACCCGACCCGCTTCGCTTCTCCTCTTCCCCAACGGCTACCTCCTTTCCTGCTCTTTACTGCGCCTCCACTCACTTCGCCGCACCCCACGCCTGCGCCCGCGCCTTGCCGTTACCCCGACTCGCGCATCCCCACGACCCGATCCACTCGACCTCCTCCCTTCGTCTTCCCTTACTCCTCCCCTTATTCCTCATTCTCTCAAGCCGCGTCCTCTCTCTCGAACCCGCGCCCACGCCCGCGTGTCGCGCTCACCGCCGTCCCCTCACTGTCGCTCGCCTCCACCTCGCCTGCCTCACCATCGCTCGCCTTCACCCTCGTCATTCATCTCCCTCTCTTCTTCTCCCTCTCGCGCGCACTGCAGACCCCTTCAACCGCCGGCGCCCCCTCTTCTTCCCCGATCACTGAACCACCATCACCTTCAACCCATCTTGCCGAGCTCCCCTCGCTGCCTCCGTCGACCCTACGTAAATCTCAATCTCTCTCTCTAACTTCCTCTCTCTCTCTCTCTCAATCTCTCTTCCTCTCCCTGTCTCTCTCTCAAATCTCTCTCTCTCTCTCTCTACAACTCTTTCTCTCTCTGTTTCCCCCCCCTCTCTCTTTCTCTCGCTCTTTGGTTCTCTCTCTAAGTCTCTCTCTCTCTGCCTAACTCTCTCTCTCTCCCTGGTTCTGTCTGTCTCTCTCTCTCTCTCTGATCCTCTATCTCTCTGCTTCTCTCCCTCTCAATATCTTTGTCTCTCTCTCTCTATCTCTCAATCTCTAAATCTTTCTCTCTCCTCCTTTCTGCTGCCTCCTTCGCCATCACAACACAGCCGCACCCACGAGCCTTTGTTGCGCCGCATCAACATCAAATCCAAGCTCGAGCCAAGTTCGAGACTTTTGTCACTAGTGGGCCATGCCGGAATCGTCGTTGCTGTGCCGCGTGTGTGTCGTTGCCACTGCCGTACGTCTCCAGGCAAGTATTTTACTTGCTACATGCTAATATATTCGTGTTATAAACTTAGATCGTATAGATTACAAATTTACATTTTTCAAAATTATATGACGCAAGTGTTCGATGCATGATCTCAATAGAATTCCTCATTTAAATTGACGGAACATGAGGGCATTTGCTAGCCCATGTGATTTTGAATATTATGTATAAATTTCACTGGATAATACGACTGTTAGTGACTATAACGAATAACCCTAAGTATACCCGTAAAACTAGAAATTTCTCGTATCTAAAAATGGTTAAAATCACCGTAAATTATGTACATACTGGAATGATGCGTTCGAGGGCTTAAATCGAAGCCGACTCAACGAACTATAACCCTATGCAAGTTTCTCATGATTTCTGTACTTAAATTGTGACAATATTTAGATCGGAGTGCGACTCTGGACTGCAGTCCAGAGCGACTCTAATTATTATTTACTGTCCCATAATACGTGCCACCTTATTTCCTGAACTCGTATGTTGCGGAACTCTACTGTTTACTAAAGGTGAATCTGTTAGATAGATAACACAAGTGGTTTCATTCTGTTTCATCATCGTTTGCTATTTAATCTGTAATTTAAAAGATCGGGACGCGTAACAGTCCCAACAGAATCAGAATTGACATACTAGTATTGAACAGTGTATAACTCCTGACGTACAGACGCGATCGAGAATCCGTCTATTGCGTTGAAAACCTTATTGAAAACCCTAGATTTCATTCAACTATATCTTTGCTAAATTCTGATCCCAACTAGGATTAAAATGCGTTGCGAAACGGACTTCCGATTTTGAAACCGGATTTCCAGCCGTGAACGCTTAAAATGAAATGGCCATAACTAGTGATCCTGAAACCCGATTGGCGTGAAACTAAATTCGATGGATAGATAATTGAACATACTATTTATTCCCCGTTCATCGTTTCGCTAAACTATACACGTATGATTTATGATAAATTGTGCAAGTGGTAGAATACTGTTTTATGACATCTTAATCATGCTTTACATACTGTTTCCTCATCATATCATACTTATGTCACTGCATTGATAACCTAGTGATCATGTGCATTACCCAGTGTTAGTTATTAGTGATGATTGTGGCAAGTACGTTAGTATTCGTGCATGAGTGAATAAGTAAAAGTGACACGTACTTGTACACAATCAGTGAACCTTATTATTCTATTGCATTGTCGACGTCTGTGGGACGTGTGTACGTGTGACTATAAGTGGTATGGGACACTTATGGAAGCTCTTGCATGGGTATCACAGATAAGGCACCAGACACTGCCATTTATCTTGGGTATTAGTCGGGACGTGCTTGATGGAGATCCTGTCTCCAGTTCTCGTGCAGACTTGTCACAGACCGACTGGTATTTGAGGTTATGGTTAGCGTTTGATGTAGACCACGGGGTGTGGGGGTAGTTTGAGTGTGAGTTCAACAGAATCTCGGGAGTCCCATGCCGGCTTATATATATGGAGATATATGGAGATTTACAGGGTACATGATTATTACCGTGAGTTATATGTTGGGCCCGTGGTCGCTTGCCCTTGGGTCCTACCCTTGGGTGGAGGAAACTCGCGAGTGGTTGACTCTCACAGTTGGACTGACGATAGGCTTAGTGACCTGTACAGTGAGACTTAGAGACTGATAGGGATAATGGCATTGATATACATTACTTACTGTGTTGACATACCTGGCATACTATTTTACTGCTTTACTGTTCACCTGATCTACTAGACACTGCATTGGTTACTCCATGTTCATATATTTACTGTATTAGTTTACTGTTACACATCTATTATCACTGTTCGAGTTGCCACCTGCAACTATATATATTTTTGCTATTGTGTCTCTCTGACGACCTGAGTATGCATGCTCAGAGTGAGGAGTAGATCTAGCCTGGACCAGGACTAGACGTACATCGCGGACATCCTGATCAGCTATCCAGAGTTATACCCTTTTTGATTTCCATCAGGTCAGTTCTTTGTATTGTTTGCTTTAGTTACTGCATTTCTCATTACCTGAGCATTCTTTACTGTTTACCATGTAAAGCTAGAAGCCGAAGTGTGACTACGACAGGATATTTCCTTGATCGTAGGAGCATGGCTGGCCTTGTCAACCCCTCGTATTCCATATTTTGGGAAGCGGGGCGTGACAGTCGAGTCAGTAGATATTGTTGAAGTAGGTTCTAGGAACCCTTTAGGTGAGCCTGAGTCCTTCCGGGGAGCAGGGGTCGGGCCCTCTTTCCGGGATCTTGCGGTGGGGGCAGCTCCCAGGGAGGAGGCGGTAGATGCTGCCCCCGGCGCCTCGTGTTGGGTGAGGCATGAGGATGAGCTGGCCAATGCTTGGGCTCGCTTCCACATCCCCTCACATTATACGCTTCGTCTGGCTAAGGACGGAAAGAGGGCAGACCAAGTACGGGGCAGGGAGATCGCCCTGTATTTGGAAGCTTTTTAGGGTGGAATGCGCCTGCCCTTCTCTCCTGAGGTCGTTGCAGCGTTGAACTTCTTCGGGTTAGCTCCCGCCCAGTTAGTGCCGAATTCGTAGAGGATTCTCCTCGGGTTCCTGATCCGCCTGAAGTTACAGGCGATTCCCTTCAGCCTCTACCTCCTTGATTCTTCTCTCGTCTTCAAAAATCACCCTGGTGGTCGAGCGGGCGACCCGAGGTGGGTTTATCTCTCTTTCAGAAAGCGACAGGGGGCGCCGTCGGGACGGGGGTTGTGGCCCTGCCTTCTTCCATTCACGACTGGAAGAAGAAGTTCTTCTTCATTTCCCCTCCCGAGGGCGAGGACTGGCCCATGCCTACAAAGTGGTCGAGGGAGAAATACTTGCCGGGGAACCAGTCCAGTGACCCCGTCGCGGTGAGAGCGGCGTCGTGG
This sequence comes from Agapanthus africanus, assembly GCA_030015575.1. NCBI lineage: Eukaryota > Viridiplantae > Streptophyta > Magnoliopsida > Asparagales > Amaryllidaceae > Agapanthus > Agapanthus africanus. The sequence goes on along the minus strand of JASDDO010000022.1, from coordinate 749,291,852 downwards.
GAGCCCATCCCCCATTTCGACGTGCTGTTGTCTGAGAGGGTCCTGAGTTGGGCCGGGCTTAGCTCCGTTGAGTTCGTCGGTAAGTTTAGGTTTGCTTTTTGGCTTGTATATGGCTTGTGTTGTTGACTTCCTTATGTCACGCCCCGCTTCCCAGTGTACGACGAAGTGGACGCGACGAGGTCCGCTACGTATATACTCAGAAGTACATACGCTAAGCATAACTAAGCAATATAAAGTAAATCACAAGAGACGAATAATATAGAAATAACAGCAACTTTTTATTAATAACATTCTTTGTACAATGCATGAAAAGAAAATACAACTGGAATGAAAAGCAATGCCTAAACAGTGACATAACAGAAAATGAAATAAACTGGAAAGAACAAGGTACAGTATCTAGAGCTCTGGATCTTCCTGGAGCTGCTCCAAATCTTCACCGGTGGGCTCGATCTCAGCTTGGTCCAACGCACCTGACGACATTCAAAGAAGAAAGAAATAGAATGTCGTCAGCGAACATGTCGCTCGGTAAGTCCCAAAGATAAGGAAGAATGAGAATGACAGAATAACAGTAATTTCTAAAGTATTATATTGTTGAATATTATGGAACATTGTGTAACGCTGTTGTTTCTAGCTTAGTACAGAAGGATGCCAGTGTATACGAGGGGGATCTCTATATGCTAGAGATCAGGGCAAAAGGAAAGTACAAGGAACCGTTATGCCACGGTACAATAGCAATAGGATTAAGATTAGGTGTCTTAATCTGACCACCTCGTGCCACCTTTAACACCTTCCGTACCAATCTACCCCTTAAACCCCGTAGTGTTTTAACAGTATTGTAGTATTGGAATATGTAATTTGAGTGACTGACCAAAACCATGATATCAGTAAACATGTTGTAACTGTATAATCAGGTAAATGGAATATCAGGATAATGGATGAATATCCATGGTTTGATTCAGTCAAAAAGAATATATTGTTAACTGGATTCAGAGTTTCATGTATTCAAATTGTATTGGAATATAAAAGAATATAGATTGACTTGAATCATATTCAAGTCAGAAATAGTCAGACTCGAACCCGAGTCAGACTAAAAGAAGATAATTTGAAGTTCAATATTAGCTAGGGGCCTTATTGTAATTTATAAAACTTGAGGGGGTTTTATGTAAAAAGTACTTTTGTATAGTTCTCAAAATACACCTCAAGTAATTAATAATCGTCTTTATTGTTATAATGAATGTGAATTTTATTTGTGTTATTCTAGTGAATATATCCTAATAAAAGTATTAATTGTTTTATCTGAAATTCATGGTATTTTAGTGTAACTTTTAATCTTGTAATTTTTTTAGAAAAATGTGGAAACTTTATATTATGATAAAATAGATGTTTAAATGATAATTATATATATTAACACATGAATAATTTTATATGAATATTTTATTTAGAAAAATCTCATTTTCCCTAAATATCGTATTTTGAACCTTTCGAGACCGAATGCTCCTGCGGAGGTCTGAATCTCGCACTACTAGCCTGCGGGTGCACGATGAACCGTACTATCCCTAACAGGTTCCCCAAAAGTGGGTTGTAGCGGCGCTTTGCTTAGGTTTAACAAATACTTTTCATTTGGGAAACAGTTTTATAAATATGGGGTATTTATTTGCAAAAAGTATAGTTTTCCGTATTTTAGTTGTTAGGGTTTCCTAAGCCAACTAGTCTACTTCTAAGGTCTAAACGATGAGTCATTAGAAGCCTCAAATCGCCTCTTCACCGTTAATTGCGGCCAGGTAAGTGCCAGGTAAGTGGGAAGGAACCACAGTCGTGGGCCTAATTAAAAACCACTAGCCTTAGACACACTTGCCTAGTCACCACAAGACAGTTTAGATAAACGATCGATGTCCATGACCAATCGTGCTTTCATTTTATTAAAAGATTTTATCTAGAAATGTTTACAACTTAAAGCTTTCAATAAAGGTTATAAAGATTATGGTATTTTAGTGAAAAGTCCTGTAATTTCGTATTCTGTGTTTTGATATTTATCAATTAGGGTTATATTGAGTGTGTGTAGGGGTATGTCATTATCCCGTGACTTATTTTAAGTTTTGGTGAAGTTTAGAGGTAAAACATGACATATTAAACTTAAAGGTATTATAGCATAAGAATACGGTATTTGAAAACGTTATCATTTCATGTGTGAAAATTCATTCAAATTGGTTTCTACAAGTTTAGTGATCAAGATAAACCTATTTAGGAGTGAGGGAATTAATTAAACTAAGAAAAATGAACTTCATGGTATTTTTATGAAAAGAATACGGTTTTGCAAAGAAGCTATCATTTCATGTGAAAAAGTTTGATTAAATTGGTTTATGGGTGATTAATAGTCAACATGAATATGGGTAGATAATATGTATTAGGTGACAAGTGGAAATTTATAGAAAAACCGAATCGGAAATCGGTTTGTCCGATTTCCGTCGGGTTCCAAAAAGTCGTATTTTTACACTTATAGAAAAGAGAGATAGAAGGGATGGGACTTACGGTTTGGACAAGCTAAGGAAGCTAAGAGATGTGGTGGTTGTTGATTCGTCGAAAACGTCGCGAAGGTTCTGATCCGGTCGCCGGAATCCGTCGTCGATTTCGGCAGCGCTTCGCTTCTCGCTCTTCGTACCGAGTTCTCGAGAATTTGGGAGAGTGGACTTAGAGTTGTGAGGGGAAAAGGTAGAGGATAGTGGTCTTTATATAGGGCTAGGCTAGGGTTAGGGTTTGGATAAAAAAAATATTTAAAAAAATGTAAAAATCATTAAAAATTCATTAATTTTGGCCTTAAAAGGGGATTAATGAGAATTGTGTAACAGTACTGGAAATTTAGACTATACAGGGGGGTTGACCAAGTCAACACGAAAAAATTTCGTGTTGACGACTCGGCCGACCGGCCGAGTTCGGCCGGCGGCGCCGGCCGATTCGTCCGAGTCGCCGGCCGACTCGGCCGAGTCAGGGCCGAGTCAGGTGCCGTCGGGTGGGGTTCGGTCTGGGGGAGGTTTTGGTATACTTTAATTTTTATAATTTGCATTAAATTGTGAGTTATGGCTGTTTGACCGTTTGACTTCTAAAAAAAAATTAAAACAAAATGATATAAAAATTATGTGGGGCATGGGATTTGAACTCTGGTGGCTTGGTTCAGCAGTGCAAGGTATTACCAATGAGCTACAAGCTCCTTCTTGTAATTATTGTAAGGAATTAGATACTTAAATTGTTTCCAGCAACATCCATACTCTAAGTATACACTATATTTAAAGCAAATTTTTGGTATACAAAATTGGAGTTGTTACAATCTACCCTCCTTACAAAAATTTCGTCCTCGAAATTTACAACTTTTATTTTGAGGACTAGTTTACAAAAAGGTGCGGATATCTTGCACGCATCTCATCCTCCCTTTCCCACGTGGATTCTCCTGGAGCGTCTTTCCTCCACATTACCCGGACCAAATTAACTTCTTTGTTCCGAAGTGTCTTCACTTTCCTGTCCAGGATCTCCACAGGTTGTTGTTCACAAAATAAATCGGGCTGTATAGTGAGCTCGGAATGATCAAGTACATGGCTGGGGTCACTCACATACCTTCTGAGTTGGGATATGTGGAACACGTTATGCACTCCTTCCAATGAGGGTGGAAGCGCTAAACGATATGCCACCTCACCGACTCGTTCGAGTATATCGAACGGTCCAATGTATCTCGGACTCAACTTTCCCCGTCTTCCAAATCTGATCACTCCGCAGTTCGGAGAGATTTTCAGGAATACATGATCTCCTGGCTGGAACTCCAAGTGTCGTCTCTTCGCATCAGCCCAGTGTTTCTGTCTATCTTGGGTTATGCGCATTCTTTCCCTGATAGTACGAACCACATCAACAGTCGCTACTATCATATCTGGTCCAAGGAGTTCTCTATCTCCGATGTCGTCCCAACTTAATGGCGATCGACACTTCCTTCCATATAATGCTGCAAAAGGTGTCATTCCTATGCTTGCTTGGTAGCTGTTGTTGTACGCAAACTCCACAAGATGCAGGTGATCTTTCCACGATCCTTTGAAGTCGAGCATACATGCTCTGAGCATATCCTCCAAAATCTGAATAGTTCGTTCCGATTTCCGTCGGGTTCCAAAAAGTCGTATTTTTACACTTATAGAAAAGAGAGATAGAAGGGATGGGACTTACGGTTTGGACAAGCTAAGGAAGCTAAGAGATGTGGTGGTTGTTGATTCGTCGAAAACGTCGCGAAGGTTCTGATCCGGTCGCCGGAATTCGTCGTCGATTTCGGCAGCGCTTCGCTTCTCGCTCTTCGTACCGAGTTCTCGAGAATTTGGGAGAGTCGACTTAGAGTTGTGAGGGGAAAAGGTAGAGGATAGGGGTCTTTATATAGAGCTAGGCTAGGGTTAGGGTTTGGATAAAAAAATATTTAAAAAAATGTAAAAATCATTAAAAATTCATTAATTTTGGCCTTAAAAGGGGATTAATGAGAATTGTGTAACAGTACTGGAAATTTAGACTATACAGGGGGGTTGACCAAGTCAACACGAAAATTTTTCGTGTTGACGACTCGGCCGACCGGCCGAGTCCAGCCGGCGGTGCCGGCCGATTCGGCCGAGTCGCCGGTTGACTCGGCCGAGTCAGGGCCGAGTCAGGTGCCGTCGGGTGGGGTTCGGTCTGGGGGAGGTTTTGGTATACTTTAATTTTTATAATTTGCATTAAATTGTGAGTTATGGCTGTTTGACCGTTTGACTTCTAAAAAAAAATTAAAACAAAATGATATAAAAATTATGTGGGGCATGGGATTCGAACTCTGGTGGCTTGGTTCAGCAGTACAAGGTATTACCAATGAGCTACAAGCTCCTTCTTGTAATTATTGTAAGGAATTAGATACTTAACTTGTTTCTAGCAACATCAATACTCCAAATATACACTATATTTAAAGCAAATTTTTGGTATACAAAATTGGAGTTGTTACACCTTACATTCGGTTTTGTGCAGGACCCATGGACATGGACTCGCTCCGATCTTCCATGCGCCAGCCGAGGAAGATCGCGAAGGCTGGGGGCGCCAGCTCTTCCCGCTCAAAGCCTGCCCTGGCTCCTTCTCCTCCGGTGTCGTGTCCCGTAAGCATTCGGGGGCGGATCCCGCCCCGGGGCCTAGCAGAGTGTCGGGCCGGAAGCGAGCTTGGATTCTAGAGGATCCGGCCTCGGAGGAGGAGATCGGCTCTCCCTCAGAGCCGCTCAAGAGGAGTTCCCAGAGATCTTCTCGGGGCCCATCTTCGTCGATCATGGTGGAGGAAGGGGGCCTCCAATTCGCAGTGCCTTCGGGGCTATTCGTCGCGGATAGCCTGCTGCATGAAATAGAGACGTCGACCGGGGGTAGGGTCCCCGGGGGGACTTTCAGGGCTCAGCTGGCGTCCATCGTTCAGGAGTCCGTTCAGGTGAGTGTTTGGTTTTTTTGGTGAGATTCGGTGTTTTCTTCGTCTTTCTGACCTCTTTCCTGTCTTTCAGGTTCTCCAACATGTTGCCCTCGCCTTATGCATGGAGGCCGAGGTGATAGCTCCGGCGATGAAGGATGCGGACCAGCTCGCCTCGCTGGAAGAGAGCTCCAAGCGGGAGCTGGAGGTGGTGATGGCGAGGGTTGCCGCCCTGGAGGGCGAGGTGGAGGCCGGGAAGCGGGTGGTCGCCCGGTACCGCGAGGCCGCCGTGGCTGCCGAGGCCAAGCTCGAGGATGCTCAGGTGCTTGCCGGCAACCTGAAGAGGACGGTGAAAACCCTCCGGAAGGAGCTGGGGGAGGCGGCCGAGTCGGCGAATTCGGCCGACTTGAGAGCGGCGAAGTTGGCCGACCACTCGGCGGCGAAGGCGGTGGAGGGCTATAAGAAGTCAAAGGACTTCTATGATGACCTGGCCGTTGCCACGACCCTCATCCTTTATGAGGCCCTCGACGCCGTTAAGGCCCGGATACCGGGGTTCGCCGACGAAGAGCTCCGGGCCGAATACCCCCTCGCGGATGCCGATGATCAGGGGCAGGAGATTCCTGGCGAGGAAGTCGCCGAGGACCCAGCTCGTCTCGCGGTAGGCCTCGAGGGCCCCGAGGTCGCTCTTGGCCCCGAGGCCTAAAGCTCCCGTCTTCCTCCTTCTTTTATTTTGTTGCTTCTGAAATTTTGTAAGCCTCTGGGCATTTTGTAAGGCTGGGGAGCCCAAAATACCCTTTGTAAAGACTTTGCCTTTAGTAATAAAACTTTTTCTTTGGTTTCATCGGTTTGCACTTTGTCTTCTATTTGTGAAGAATGCTTGTAAAATATCTCTGCTTGCACTGTTGGGATTCCATGTCAGGTCGGCCATCTGTCTAGCGATCGTTCATCGAGTTGATTTCGATCACTTGCCAATCGTGTCAAGCGCTGCTGAGAAGGGGCATCTCCACGGCCCCGAAGTCAAGGGGGGATCGCCCAGACTTGGATAGACCTGATGTCCCTTGTTGGGGCCTCGGATCCTCTGCATGTGATGGGCAGAAGGCCGTCTGCCGTATTTGTGCCGAGCATGTATGGGAAGCTGCTCGGTTGCCCCTTGGCGAGGGCTTTTGACTTCTGGCGTTGCGAGCAATGACCACTAGCTGGGGATGGTCGAGCGAGGGTCGGGCTCGACTGCTTCTGGGAGGACTTTGGATCCTTAGCGTTGGGGGGCTGTAAGAAGCCCACTAAGGATGACCGGGCAGTGAAGCTGCGCGGTTGCCTCTTGGCGAAGGCTTTGATCTCTGGCGTCGTGGGTAGGCAACTACCAGCCTGGGATGACTGATCGGGGTAGCTGCTCGGATGCCTCTTGCGAGGGCTTCGATCCCTGGCGTCATGGGCAGGGAGCTACCAGCCGGAGATAACCGAGCAGGGCAGCTTCTCGGTTACCTCTTGCGAGGGCTTTGATCCTTCAACGTTGGGGGGGGGAGGCTGTAAGAAGCCCACTACGGATGACCGGGCAGTGAAGCTGCGCGGTTGCCTCTTGGCGAGGGCTTTGATCTCTGGCGTCGTGGGTAGGCAACTACGAGCCTGGGATGACCGAGCGGGGTAACCGCTCGGATGCCTCTTGTGAGGGCTTCAATCCCTGGGGTCATGGGTAGGGAGCTACCAGCCGGAGATGACCGAGTAGGGTAGCTGCTCGGTTGCCTCTTGCGAGGGCTTTGATCCTTCAGGACGGGGACTGAGCAGGGTTACTGCTCAGTGCCTCTTGGCGAGGAATTTGATCCCTGTCGGTTGTGGTAGGAAGCTACCTGCCGGGGATAGCCGAGCAAGGACTCGACTGCCTCTAGGAGGACTTTGGTCCTTAGCGCGGGAGGGGCTGTAAGAAGCCTACCAAGGACCCTTGGCCAGACAGGGTTACTGTCCGGTGCCTCTTGGCGAGGGCTTTTGTCCTGAAGGATAGCCGAGCGAGAGATCTTAGGGCTCGACTGCCTCTGGGAGGGCTTTCTGATCCCTGGCGTTGCGGTAGGGAAGCTACCCGCCAGGGATAGCCAAGCGAGGGTCGGGCTTGACTGCCTCTAGGAGGACTTTCTGATCCCTGGCATTGCGGTAGGGAAGCTACCCGCCAGGGATAACCGAGCAGGGTAGCTGCTGGGTTGCCTCTTGGCGAGGGCTTTGATCCCTAGCGTTTCAAGTAGGGAAGCTACCGGCCAGGGATAGCCGAGCAGAGAAGCTGCTCGGCTGCCTCTACAGAGGACTTTGATCCTTAGAGTTGGAGGGGCCTTAGGAGGCCTGCTAAGGATAACCGGGCAGTGAAACTGCGCGGTTGCCTCTTGGCGAGGGCTTTGATCCCTGGCGTTGCGAGTGGGGAAGCTACCGGTCAGGGATAACCGAGCAGGGTAGCTGCTCGGCTGATTCTTCATGAGGTTTCACCCGACCATCCAGTTGTAGGTATGGGGAACAGGAACGGTCGCGGTGAACATGCGCGTAGCACGCGCATCGATTGTGCGGGGAGGCGAAGCGCCAGAGTCGCGTCGTTTCGATTCCGCCAGAGGAGGCTCAATGTTCGCCCAGCGGACGAGTATCGACCCGTGAGATCTGTGGCCATGGGACGTAGCCTGCCGGTGGTCAGCCGTGCCGACGAGGGCAGAGTCTTCTGGAGGCGAAGGAGCAGCGATCTGGGGACCTGGCCTGGCCATTTGGACTGTAGTCGGTCTATTCGGCTGGCGAGAGCGTTGATGACGGTCGCCGAAGGAGGTTCATCCGCGCCTCCGATGAGAGGGAGGCGGCGGCTGGTACCTGGTGTAGGGTGTTTTTCGTCACCCCATTGAGATGGGAATATGCGCGCGCTTTTCAGGCGTACTACAGATTCTCCCTGCCTAGGGTAGGCCAGGGATTAATGATTGTGGGGATCCGAATCTCCGGTAGCCGCGGACTAAGCTGCCGTTAATTACCCCTCGCCTTTGGAGCGAGTGAACCTCCGATTGACGGGTTAAACTGGTCATGCGAACTCAATATGCAGTGTACGTGTGTTTTGTTTTGGAGGGGGCTTGGATATATCAAAAGCCACGCAGAGTTTTTACGGGGGTCCCGCTACCCGGATAGCGGGCTGGAGGTCAAGATGGCTAGCATCCCCTTTGTGGGGTGCGGGGCAGCACCCCGGCCCAATTTTTTTTTGAGAGGGTTAGTGTTGTAGAGTATGTGTGGTGTGTGTGTGTACATACATATATATAAAAATAAAAAAAATGGAAAGGGCATCCAAAGGATGCGTGGGAAAAAGCGCCAACATTTTGGGTGCTAGCGCTTTGAGCGCTAGCGCCCCACATGCCAGGATGGGGTGGCAATGGACCACTATGCGGATGGCAATGGACCATTATGTCTTAGAATGGGGTGCACATTCTGAGACGAAACATGATTCCGACGCAGAGCTTGTTGGTTGACTTGATTCCGAGTTAGAGCATAATTCCGACAAGAAGGTCGTTGATTGATTCCGAGCCGAAGTATAATTCCGATAGAGAAGGCAGATACACCGAGGCGAAGCTTGATTTCGACGCGGGGTATACTCTGAGATGAAGTATGACTCCGACGCAGAGATGGTTGGTTGATTTGATTCCGAGGCGAAGCATAATTTCGACAGGGAAGGTAGATATCCCGAGGCGAACCATGATTTTGACATGGGGTAAAATCTTGGGACGGAACATGATTCCGCCGCATAGGTTGTTGGTTTGATATGATTTGGGTTGACAGCAACATCGACTGGAATACGGTACCAGAAGCGAATCATCATTTGCCATGAGAGGATTTTGGGATTTTGGTTTTGGTCGGCATCTGCATTGCTGCACTGGAATAATGTCAGGAGCAACTCATCATTTGCCCCGGGAGGATTTGGGAATTGGTTTTTGCTTGGCATCAGTATCACTACACTAGAATATGGTACCAGGAGCGAGACATCATTTGCGCTTGCTTATCAGGAAGCGATGGCTTAGGAGACAGGTTTTAGGTCCCTATCACCTAAGACTTTTCAATTTTGTGAGCCGTAAGGGTCTCATAAAACATTTTCTCCCTACGGGTTGTAAGGATCCCGTAGGTGTATTTTTTTCTTAGGAGTCGTGGGGACTCCCAAGCGTGTTGCTCCTTTGTAGTCGTAAGGATCTCACGCGGGAATTTTCTCCTCACAAAGTCGAGTAGACTTTGCGAGTGCATTTCATCTCTTTTTCACGAGTTTGCGCCCTTTCGGGTTTTCACAAACTCGCCGGCAGTCCTGATGTTTTTACTCACGGAGCCCTTTCGGGTTTTCATCCGTGCCCATTTTGCTTATGGACATACCCATTTTTTCTTTTTTTTTCTTTTTTTAATCTTCACCGCCGGTGGGACTTTGAATGTGGTCTCGCCGGCAGGACTTGAGAGAGATTGGGATCGTTTTATGCCCGTGGATTGTATACGGTTTTGCAGAATGTATGATCCAGACCGTAGGGCCGGAAAATTTTTGGGACTTTTTTGGCGTCTGCATCGCTGCACTGGAATATGATAGCAGGAGCGACTCATCATTCGCCATTGGGATTTGGTTGGCGTCTGCATCGCTGCACTGGAATATGGTACCAGGAGTGACTCATCATTCGCCACTGGGAATTTGAGTTTTGGACGACGTTTGCATCTCTGCAATGGAATAATGCCAGGAGCGACTCATCATTCGCCGTTGGGAATTTGAGTTTTGGACGGCGTCTGCATCGCTGCACTGGAATATAGTACCAGGAGCGACTCATCATTCGCCGTTGGGATTTGGGAAGCGATGGCTTAGGAGACAGGTTTAGATCCCTATCACCTAAGGCTTTTCAATTTTATGGGCCGTAAGGGTCCCATAAAAGCATTTTCTCCATACGAGTCGTAAGGATCCCATAGGTGCATTTTCTCCTCAGGAGTCGTGAGGACCCCCAAGGGTGTTTTTCCTTTATGAATCATAAGGATCCCACGAAGGTTTGTTCTCCTCATGAATCGTGAGGATACATGAGCGGGTCTTCCCAAATGGAGCATAATTCCAAGGGCGGAGACCGGCCGCTGGACTGGTGATTGCAGTGGGCCATGAGTGTGATGAGAATTATTTGAGCCCGTGGATTGTATACGGTAGTCAATTTGGGGACTAACCGTAGGGCCGGAAGAATTTTGGGAAACTGGATTTTGGTTGACGTCTGCATCGCTGCACTGGAATATGGTACCAGGAGCGACTCATCATTCGCCGTTGTTTTTTTTGTTTTACCGCGATTGCTCTATCATTTCAGTTTTTCTTATCGCGAAGATCGCGATTTCCCTATCATTTCGGCTTTTATTCACGGTTGCCCCATCATCTCGGCTTTATTTTCTTTTATTTACACATTTTTTGTTTATTTACATACATACATATATATATATTTTACATTCCCAGTTTAACGACTTAGAGGTCAATTATTCCCAGTTTAATGACGTGGTGGTCGACTGTTTTCAGAGAAAGGTAGATGTCTGAGAGAATTAGTTTCACGAAGAACTTCGGTCTCCGTTTGTATGAAATTGGCGGTCGCAGCTGGACTGTTTGTTAACACGCCTTTAGACGGTTCTATCTCTCCTGCCTTGTATTGCTTTTCGACCCAATCTTTGAAGACGAAGCAGTCCTCAATGGCATGACCTATCACTCTGTGATAGGGGCAGTATTTGGGGTCGTCGGTCATATTCGCTTCCTGCGGTCTTTTTGTCTCTGGCAGTTGTAGACCGTTCCTCGGGGCGTCTTTGAATATTTTACGGATTTTGTCCCTTCTGAAGGAATAGACCTTATCTAGCTTTTCTTTCTATGGAGATTCTCCTCCCTTTCCGAACACTGGCTTCCGAGGCTGGTCGGCACTAGGCCCGCTCATCTCTTGCTTATTTCGGTTAGCCGAAGTGTTAAAAGATTCAGAATCGTCGAAATTCCCGCCATTGCGATTATCATCCTTTCGGTTTCTCCAGGACCTATTGTCATTTTGGGAATCCGAGGAGGACTCCTGCTTCGAGCGCTCCAGCATCTGAACTTTCCTGGTCAGCTCTTGGAATGTTTTGAGACCCGCGGTGCATAGAAACGGGGCCATCCAATTGTTGAGATTTCCGATGAGGAGACTGACAGATTGGTCCTGCTCTATCGGCGGTTCACATTTGACGGAGAGATCGAGCCATCGAGTTATAAAATCCGTGCTGCTTTCGTTGTTCTTGGGCTTGGTCCTTACGAGCTCGGCAATGGTGATCTTATCGCTGACGCTCATGAACCTTTGTCGAAACAAAGATTCCATTTGGACGAAAGTAGTAACGGAGCCATCCGGTATGCTCGTGTACCAGTCGAAAGAAACATTGGTCAAGCTATTAACGAACTGGCGGAGGAGAAGCGCATCGTTGCTCCCAGTATTCCCGCATGAGACTTTGAAGTGGGCGATGTGCTAATTCGCATTTCCCGTCCCATCAAATCTTCCGAATATTGGGATGACATAGCCGCTAGGAAATTCTACCATATCATACTGAGCAGGATATGGTCTCCCACTGCTGCTGATATCTTTTTGCGCATGGTTTCGGCTACCAATGTTTTGACTTTGTTGGCAACCAAATCCATGATTTGATCTTGAGTTAGCGGGCTACTGTCATCGGTAGCCAAGACATTTCCTAAGATAGGATGCGAATGGCTTTCGTGTGGTCCGCCCACCTTTAGATTTGAGGGAATAGGCGTCGGATGTCTCGGGACACCGTTTCCCGGTTCATGAGCAGAGCCCTGTGCTTGATTGGGCGGCTGAGAGGCAAGTTGGGCCGTAAGCCGTAAGACGACATTTGTCAAGTCGTCAATCTTTGAGTAGAGCTTGGCCATCTCCTAGTCTTTGCTTCTGAGCTGTTTTTGGAGCTCTTGGAGAAGTTGCTGCTCTGCGGTCTTAGGCTGGAAAGTTGGCTCATCTTTGCTTTCCGAGCCCGACTCCTCATGAACCGAGGACTCTCTCTGCCTATCAGCCTCATCGAGAGCGTTTTCATCACCCAATGGAGGCGGCTGTTCTTGGGAAGCAGCAACCACATTCAAGCCAGATTGGATTTGAGATGTGGTGGCCCCGTCCTTTCTCTTGCTGCGCGTGCCCACTATGTAGACAGTGTGGACCACATATCCAGCCATTTCCTCATCTTTGGCGGGGTGACCCTGTTCTTCGAACCTCATGAGGTTCAGCCTAGCAGGAGCCCTAGCCCTTTTGTTGGCTCTATATCTGAGCCTTTTTTGCCTTAGCTTATTAATTTTAAGGGCTTGGCGGGCATCCATTTCCTGGGAAGCTACCGTGAGTCGATTAGCGGGGAGCTTAGAGAAGACACCCGATCGAGCAGTTGTCGAGGGCACCGCTGGAGCTTGCTCGAGACGCCTCGTTGCTTTGTTTGTGTTGATGGCCTTGCCCCAAGCTGGGGCCAAGGAAAGTCGCTCAAACACCGACTTATGTTTGAGTTGGGGCGCCTTCGAGACCATCACATTTGGCCTCTTGCCTTTCGAGACCGGTTTGTCTGTTACCGAAACTTGAGGAGCTGGAATGGCGTTAGCTGGCATGAACAGAATAGAGCTGAACTGTAGCAGTGGCTCCTCCCACTGTCACCCAAGACAGGCCGGGAGGACCGTCCTGGAGTCCATCTTCATCGTGTATGAGATGGGAGCTGAGTTCATCTTTGGAGACATTGTTGAGAAGTGATTGCTTGAAAATCTGCATGAAAGAGCATTATTTTAGTATAAATATAGATATGTATATTGATTGAATTCGCATGAACGTTTAACCCGAAATATAGGAGGAGAGATTGGTCCCACCGGACGTGCCAGAATCTGTAGGGTGTTTTTCGTCAACCCATTAAGATGGGAATACGCGCGCGCTTATCAGGCGTACTACAGATTCCCCCGGCCTATGGTAGGCTGGGGATTAATGATTGTGGGGATCCGAATCTCCGGCAGCCGCGGACTAAGCTGCCGATAATTACCCCTCGCCTTTGGAGCGAGAGAACCTCCGATTGACGGGTTAAACTGGTCATGCGAACTCAATGTGCAGTGTACGTGTGTAACAACCCAAAATTTCCGATACAAATTTTTCAAAGTATTTTTTTCAAAAATACATAAAGGGGTATTTATTGCCTGAGCACAAGATAAGTAATTAATTAGCTATTTAATTACAAGAAGGAGCTTGTAGCTCATTGGTAATATCTTGCACTGCTGAACCAAGCCACCAGAGTTCAAATCACATGCCCCACATTATTTTTAATATTATTTTGCTTTAAATCCTTTGGAAGCCCAACAGTCCATACACCATAACTCCCAAAACTTGAACTAAACATGAAAAAGTAAATATACCAGAGTGTACGTTAGGAGACCCCCACCTTCCCATGCCCCGACTCCGGCCGGCGTCGCCGGCCGGACTCGGCCAGACGGCTGAGTCGTCAACATGGGAAGTGTGTCTTTTCACCTACCCTACCCCCCTGTATACTCTAAATTAATGGATCGGTTCCCGAGACTTCAATATACCCTATTTACTACGATTTTTAATGAATTTTCTATATTTTTACATTTTTTTTATCAAAAACCCTTCACCTACCCTACCCTATAAATACACTCCCTACCCTCTACCCTCTCATCCCAAAATCCCGAGCCCACTCTCTCAAAATCTTCTCAAGAGTTGTGTACTTTGAAAACAAGTTCGCGGCGAAGCTCCGACGAAATTCCGGCGGAAATTCCGGCGACGGTTTGAGGAACAACCAGCGACGAAGCAACGCCTCGACAACCCCTTTAGTCCCCCCTCACTCGCTTGCTTAATCGAAACCCGTAAGTCCCATTCTATCCCTCTTTCTTATTCTCTAAAATACGAAATTACAAAACCCGACGGAATCGGAACAAATCCGATTTCCGATTCGGTTTTCTATAAAATTTCACTTCTCACCAATTCAATCATGCTTAAATATATTATTGTTGACTATTAAATATTTAACGAACAATTTGAACAAGTTTCATCACATGAAATGATAGCCTTTTCAATTTATCGTATTTTTCACTTAAATACCACGATGTTTCGATTTCACATTTAACCTCTTAACTTTGCTATACATTTAAAGTAGAGCACGAGGTAATGACCTACCTCCACACACACGCAAATACAACCCTAAACGATATCATCAAAACTTAGAATACGATAAAACAATACTTTCATTTAAATACAATATTCTTAATAAAATCATTTCTAAAAAGTTTTACCTTTGATACACTTTTAAATACATACCTTTTACTAGGAATAATTCGATAAGTTGTGGACATCGATCGTTTATCTAAACCTGACTTTGTGGTGTCTAGGCTAGGCAAGTGAGAAAGGTAACTTTAAAAGGCCCGACTCACGGTGATTCGTGAGCGGATCCCTTCTTTCCTCATTTGTACTTACCTGGCCGCAATTGGCGGTGAAGAGGCGATTTGAGGCATCCAACAATTTGTCGTTTAGACCATTTAGAAATAGGCTAGTTGACTTAGGAAACCCTAGAATCTAAAATACGGAAAATTGACATTTTTACAAATAAATACCTTTTACCTTATAAAACCGTTTTCTAAAGGATTAGTATTTTACAATCTTTGCAAAGTGCCGCTACAACCCATTTTTGGGGAACCCGTTCGGGAGAGTGCGGATTATCGCACATCCTCGGGCTTAGTAGTGCGAGATTCAGACCTCCGCAAGGAGCATTCGGTCTCGAAAGATTTAAAATACGACATCTTAAGAAAATGAGATTTTTGGAATATAAAATATTTATTAAAATTATTTTTGTATAAATATATGTATATTTATCATTTAAATATATATTTTATTATAATATAAATATTCCACCTTTTTCTAAAAATCACAAGAATAAATTTTACACTAAAATACCATGAACTTCAAATAAATCAATATTATAGATAAATACCATTATTTATAAAAACTAGGATATTTTCATTAGAAATGTCACAATATAAAATCCACCCTCATTACAACTCTAAAGACGAGTAATAAATACTTGAGGTGTATTTTGAAAAGTATATAAAAGTGTTTTTACATAAAACCCCCTCAAGTTTTATAAATTACCCTAAGGACCCTAGCAATTATAAGACTTCGATTCACATTTCTAACTGTCTGACTCGGTCTTGAGTCTGATTAATCTGACTTGAATATGATTCAAGTCAATCTATAATCTACAAGATTCCAATTTAATATGAACACATGAATCCATGAATCCAATTATCAACTTATACAACTTGACTGAACCGAACCATGGATATATTCCTTTTACATGAATCTCAGTTATTCCATTTACATGACTCTACAGTTATATCCATTTACCGATATCATGGTTTCGGTCAGTTAATCAATTATACAATCAATACAATTTACAAGACAAACAATACAATCAAAACACTGCGGGGTTTAAGGGGTAGACTGGTACAGAATATGTTAAAGGTGGCACGAGGCGGTCACTTAAGACGTAATTACATCCATGCCGTTGTTCCGTGGTATTATCGACGGAGCCTTGTACTACAGGTTACCAAGGTCCCCGGTGTAAGTGGGACTCCTCTCGTATACACTGGCATCTTCTGTACCAGGCAACAAATAACAGCGTTAATACAACATTACAATATAATACAACATTAAAAGCTACTCTCTCTCTCTTTTACTCTCTGTCTATCTTTGGGACTCCCCGAGCGACCTGTTCGCTGACGATATTCTATTTCTTTCTTCTTTGAATTTCGTCAGGTGGTTTGGACCCGGCGGAGATCGAGCCATCTCAAGAAGATTTGGAGCAGTTTGCCGAAGACCCTGCACTCTAGTTTCATTGTACACTTTTCCTTTCTGTACTTTTTATTTCCTGTTATGCCACTGTTTAGGCATATTTTATTTCAGTTGTATTTCCTTTTCATGCATTGTACAAAAGAATGTTAATAAATAAAAGTTGTTGTTTTTATTATCTCTTGTCTCTTGTGTATTTATTTTATATTGCTTAGATACGCTTAGCGTATGTACTTCTGAGTATATACGTAGCGGACCTCGTCGCGTCCCCTTCGCCGTACACTGGGAAGCGGGGCGTGACAGGTTTTGTTGGTGGCCCATGCAGGTCAGAGCTGTATGGAACCCTAAGCAATATAAAACACAAGAACCAGCAACTAAAACATTCTTTACAATTCATGTTCCTTGAATCTTATCAATTTCATATTCCTTGAATCATATACTTGAATTTGTCCTAACCCAAATTTTTCTTCAGGGTTATGGATTCCCCGAACAACACCAGCACCAATGTCAACAACACACCTCCACCACTACCACTCACACCTGCCATTCCTGCTCCACTCAACGAGCAAACGGTTCTACTTGAGGCGATCCGCAGCCTCCTTGAAGGACAGCAACAACTCCTGAACCGTCCCGAGACTGATGCACCTGGGGTAAAGCAATTCAGGGCTTTACATCCCAAACAGTTCTCCGGAAAGGGAAGCCCACTGGAAGCTGAGAAATGGGCTCAAAGTATCGAGGATGATCTGGCAGCAGCACAAGTGCCAGACATAGCTTGGGTCCGTGTGGCGAAACTACAACTCACGGACAATGCTCGCAACTGGTGGAAGGCGGAAGAAAGCCGTCTTGTACAGCCTATTGAATGGAAGACTTTTCGCGAGAAGTTCGACGCGAAGTACTTTCCTGTGACTGCCAGGTTTGCCATGGAGCAGCAGTTCATTCATCTACAACAAGGTTCGATGTGGCACAAGTCAGTAGATGAGTATGACGCTGAATTCACCATGCTCAGTCGGTAAGATATGTCACAGTATTTCAAATTTTTGATATCACATAATACACAGCTAACACATGACCGTAACAGATTTGCGGCACACATGATTCCGACGGATGAGATCAGAGCTCGTCACTTTCAACAAGATTTGGACACGGAAATCTAGGCTGCACTAGCCACAGGGAAATTTCCGACTCACGAGGATGCTCTGGAAGCTGCCCGCCGTTATGAAGCAGTGATAAAGGCAAGGGGCAGATCTCAATCTGCAGGAGTGAAACGCCCTGCTACTCAAATGGCAGGAGGGGCCTCTTCAAGGCCAGCTGTTGAACTCAGAAGACTGGAAGAAGTCCAGGATCGGCTAAGACCCGATTTTTGCTTTTATTGCAAGAGGGAAGGGCACTTATGGAAGGACTGTAGGCGCGCAAAAGGCCTATGCTTGGTTTGTGGCGCGTCCAATCACGGAATTGGAAACTGTCCTTATAGACGCAACCCAGCACACACCCGTCAACTACCCGCAGCAGCTAGCTATCCAGGCTCCTGCAACTCGTCCTGCACTCCCAGCACCACCTCCACGTGGATTCCCTGCTCAGCCAAATCGCCAATTCCATCAGGCACTGAGAAACATGCCTCGGGTACAGGGGAATATACCTCTAGCTAGGAGGAACGTGCCGAGACGCCAGGCTTACAATTTGGCGGCCGTAGAAGCTGATACGGTTGGTCAGTATAACCTTGGTAATTCTCTTCAACCTTTTTTCACACGCTTACATCACTTTGTCATTCTTCACACACTCTCACAAAAAATTTTCTTGAATCTGTTACACTTTCCTTTTACAAATTTCGAGGACGAAATTTTTATAAGGAGGGTAGAATGTAACAACCCCAAATTTCCGATACAAATTTTTCAAAGTATTTTTTTCAAAATTCATAAAGGGGTATTTATTGTCTGAGCACAAGATAAGTAATTAATTAGCTACTAATTACAAGAAGGAGCTTGTAGCTCATTGGTAATACCTTGCACTGCTGAACCAAGCCACCAGAGTTCAAATCACATGCCCCACATTATTTTTAATATTATTTTGCTTTAAATCCTTTGGAAGCACAACAGTCCACACACCATAACTCCCAAAAATTGAACTAAACATGAAAAAGTAAATATACCAGAGTGTACGTCAGGAGACCCCTACCTTCCTATGCCCCGACTCGGCCGAGTCGGCCGGCGGACCGGCCGACTCGGGCCGACGCCGCCGGCCGGACTCGGCCAGACGACCGAGTCGTCAACATGGGAAGTGTGTCTTTTCACCTACCCTACCCTCCGGTATACTCCAAATTAATGGATCGGTTCCCGAGACTTCAATATACCCTATTTACTACGATTTTTAATGAATTTTCTATATTTTTACATTTTTTTTATCAAAAACCCTTCACCTACCCTACCCCTAGCCTACCCTATAAATACACTCTCTACCCTCTCATCCCAAAATCTTGAGCCCACTCTCTCAAAATCTTATCAAGAGTTGTGTACTTTGAAAACAAGTTCGCAGCGAAGCTCCGACGAAATTCCGGCGGAAATTACGGCGACGTTTTGAGGAACAACCGGCGACGAAGCAACGCCTCGACAACCCTTTTAGTCCCCCCTCACTCGCTTGCTTAATCGAAACCCGTAAGTCCCATTCTATCCCTCTTTCTTATTCTCTAAAATACGAAATTACAAAACCCGACGGAATCAGAACAAATCCGATTTCCGATTCGGTTTTCTATAAAATTTCACTTCTCACCAGTTCAATTATGCTTAAATATCTTATTGTTGACTATTAAACATTTAACGAACAATTTTAACAAGTTTCATCACATGAAATGATAGCCTTTTCAATTTATCGTATTTTTCACTTAAATAACACGATGTTTCGATTTCACATTTAACCCCTTAACTTTGCTATACATTTAAAGTAGAGCACGAGGTAATGACCTACCTCCACACACACGCAAATACAACCCTAAACGATATCATCAAAACTTAGAATACGATAAAACAATACTTTTATTTAAATACAATATTCTTAATAAAATCATTTCTAAAAAGTTTTACCTTTGATACACTTTTAAATACATACCTTTTACTAGGAATAATACGATAAGTTGTGGACATCGATCGTTTATCTAAACCTGACTTTGTGGTGTCTAGGCTAGGCAAGTGAGAAAGGTAACTTTAAAAGGCCCGACTCACGGTGATTCGTGAGCGGATCCCTCCTTTCCTCACTTGTACTTACCTGGCCACAATTGGCGGTGAAGAGGCGATTTGAGACATCTAACAACTTGTCGTTTAGACCATTTAGAAATAGGCTAGTTGACTTAGGAAACCCTAAAATCTAAAATACGGAAAATTGACATTTTTACAAATAAATACCTTTTACTTTATAAAACCGTTTTCTAAAGGATTAGTATTTTACAATTTTTGCAAAGCGCCGCTACAACCTTTTTTGGGGAACCCGTTCGGGATGGTGCGGATTATCGCACATCCTCGGGCTTAGTAGTGCGAGATTCAGACCTCCGCAAGGAGCATTCGGTCTCGAAAGATTTAAAATACGGCATCTTAAGAAAATGAGATTTTTGGAATATAAAATATTTATTAAAATTATTTTATTATAAATATATGTATATTTATCATTTAAATATCTATTTTATTATAATATAAATATTCCACCTTTTTCTAAAAAACACAAGAATAAATTTTACACTAAAATACCATGAACTTCAAATAAATCAATATTATAGATAAATACCTTTATTTATAAAAACTAGGATATTTTCACTAGAAATATCACAATATAAAATCCACCCTCATTACAACTCTAAGGACGAGTAATAAATACTTGAGGTGTATTTTGAAAAGTATATAAAAGTGTTTTACATAAAACCCCCTTAAGTTTTATAAATTACCCTAAGGACCTTAGAAATTATAAGATTTCGATTCACATTTCTAACTGTCTGACTCGGGCTTGAGTCTGATTAATCTGACTTGAATATGATTCAAGTCAATCTATAATCTACAAAATTCCAATTCAATATGAAAACATGAATCCATGAATCCAATTATCAACTTATACAACTTGACTGAACCGAACCATGGATATATTCCTTTTACATGAATCTCAGTTATTCCATTTATATAACTCTACAGTTATATCCGTTTACCGATATCATGGTTTCGGTCAGTCAATCAATTATACAATCAATACAATTTACAAGACAAACAATACAATCAAAACACTGCGGGGTTTAAGGGGTAGACTGGTACGGAATATGTCAAAGGTGGCACGAGGCGGTCACTTAAGACGTAATTACATCCATGCCGTTGTTCCATGGTATTATCGACGGAGCCTTGTACTACAGGTTACCAAGGTCCCCGGTGTAAGTGGGACTCCCCTCGTATATACTGGTACCTTCTGTACCAGGCTACAAACAACAACGTTAATACAACATTATAATATAATACAACATTAAAAGCTACTCTCTCTCTCTCTCTTACTCTCTGTCTATCTTTGGGACTTACCGAGCGACCTGTTCGCTGACGACATTCTATTTCTTTCTTCTTTGAATTTCGTCAGGTGGTTTGGACCCGGCGGAGATCGAGCCATCTCAAGAAGATTTGGAGCAGTTTGCTGAAGACCCTGCACTCTAGTTTCATTGTACACTTTTCCTTTCTGTACTTTTTATTTCCTGTTATGCCACTGTTTAGGCATATTTTATTTCAGTTGTATTTCCTTTTCATGCATTGTACAAAAGAATGTTAATAAATAAAAGTTGTTGTTTTTATTATCTCTTGTCTCTTGTGTATTTATTTTATATTGCTTAGATACGCTTAGCGTATGTACTTCTGAGTATATACGTAGCGGATATCGTCGCGTCCCCTTCGCCGTACACTGGGAAGCTGGGGCGTGACAACGTGTGTTTTGTTTAGGAGGGGGCTTGGATATATCGGGAGCCACGCAGAGTTTTTACGGGGGTCCCGCTACCCGGATAGCGGGCTGGGGGTCAAGGGGGCTAGCAGCCCCCTTACGGGGTGCAGGCAGCGCCCCGACCCAAATTTTTTTTGAGAGGGGTAGTGTTGTAGAGTATGTGTGGTGTGTGTGTGTGTGTACAGACATATATATAAAAATAAAAAAAGGGAAAGGGCATCCAAAGGATGCATGGGAAAAAACGCCAGCGTTTTGGGTGCTAGCGCTTTGAGCGCAAGAGCGCTAGCACTTTGAGTGCTAGCGCCCCACGTGCTAGGCATGTGGACGCTCGGGCGCTAGCGCCCCACGTGTCAGCACGTGGGCGCTCGGGAGCTAGCGCCTTGAGCGCTAGCGTCCCATGTGTCAGCACGTGGCCTCTCGGGCGCTAGCGCTTTGGGCGCTAGCGCTATGATCGCAAGGGTGCTAGCGCTTTGAGCGCTAGCGTCCCGCATGTCAGCACGTGGGTGCTCGGGCGCTAGCGCTTCGAGCGCAAGCGTCCCATGTGTCTGCACGTGGGCGTTCGGGAGGCAAAAGGGACTTGGTCCCTGCAATGGAAGTTGTACTCCCAGAAAGGAGCACTTATTTTTTTTTTTTTTGTGTGTGTGTGTGTGTGTGTGTGTGTGTGTGTGTGTGTGTATGAGGAGTTAAACTCCTAGGATATTTTGAAGCTGATGAAGGGGCTTCTCCCCTTGAGCCCTAGTTCTTCTCCAAAGTGGGGTTTCTGGAGATGGGCCTGTTAGTTATATGTATGCCCTAGAGACCATTACTATACATAGGATGTATATTGTAGTGGATACTTGGACATATATAGGGAGGACTTTCTTGCTTGACATGATAGTATGCTATCTGGTTGCTCTTTACCTTAACGTGTACACTGACTGTCTCTCTGTTACATGTTGGTAAAGCCCTTAGGATGTTTACTTGACTACCTGGACTATGATGCGGATCATACTAGTGGGGACATGGTAGTCCATAAGTACATCCTTCAAGGTCCCTAGTCGTGGGTGTATCGAGACAGGGCATCGATATAATAGTGTAGACTAGCGTATACCTTCTCGACCCATACAGATGGGCGATGGATGATCCCATATCCATTGGTGTTTGTCACGCCCCGCTTCCCAGTGTACGGCGAAGTGGACGCGACGAGGTCCGCTACGTATGTACTCAGAAGTACATACGCTAAGCGTAGCTAAGCAATATAAAATAAATACACAAGAGACAAGAGTATAAAAAGAACAACAACTTTTATTTATTAACATTCTTTGTACAATGCATGAAATGAAAATACAACTGGAATGGAAAAGCAATGCCTAAACAGTGGCATAATAATAAAAGGAAATACTGGAAAGAACAAAGTACAATTATCTGGAGCTCTGGGTCTTTTTGGAACTGCTCCAAATCTTCACTTGTGGGCTCGGTCTCAACTTGGTCCAACGCACCTGACGACATTCAAAGAAGAAAGAAATAGAATGTCGTCAGCGAACAGGTCGCTCGGTAAGTCCCAAAGAAAAGAAGAATGAGAATGGCAAAGTAGCAGTATTTTCTAAAGTATTATGTTGTTGAATATTATGGAATATTGTTTAACGCCGTTGTTTGTAGCTTGGTACAGAAGGATGCCAGTGTATACGAGGGGGATCTCTATATGCTAGAGATCAGGGCAAATGGAGAGTACAAGGAACCGTTATGCCACGGTACAACAGCAACAGTATTCATGTTAGGTGTCTTAATCTGACCACCTCGTGCCACCTTTAACACCTTCCGTACCAATCTACCCCTTTAAACCCCGCGATGTCTTGTTTGTATTGTTATCTTGTAAAATTGTATTGATTGTAAGATTGATTAACTGACTGACCGAAACCATGATATCAGGAAACAGTTATAACCGTAGAGTCATGTAAATGGAATACTGGGAAACATGTAAAAAGAATATATCCATGGTTCGGTTCAGTCAAGTTATATAGATTGTTAACTGGATTCAGGGATTCATGTATTCATATTGAGTTGGAATATAAAAGAATATAGATTGACTTGAATCATATTCAAGTCAGAAATAGTCAGACTCTAACCCGAGTCAGACTAAAAGAAGGTAATTTGATGTTCAATAATTGTTAGGGGCCTTATTGTAATTTATAGAACTTGAGGGGGTTTTATGTAAAAATTACTTTTATATACTTTTCAAAATACACCTCAAGTATTTAATTATCGTCTTTATATACATACAACAATTTAATGATCAAGATAAATATATATACATGTTCGAATAACATGAAATGAGTCAAGTATATTATTCGAGTAACTACCATAAACAATGCTGTAAAGAAATATTATGTACGGCTAATTAATCAAGTTGAACGGATGCAGAATATAAACAGAGATATGGCTCTAAATGTTTTGCTTGCGTGAATTCCAGTTTCACCTAAATACGACTACCGGTTTGAGAGATATATATGTTTTCGTATCGTCGCGCAAAACAGATCAGAATCTATTCGGCACCGTCACATATTTTTAAAATGCAGTTTGAGTTAATTTCCATCAGGTTTCAGATTATGAAGATTATTAGAAAATTTTAGGTCTTTCGATGTACTTATCCAAAACACCAAGATTCATAAGATTTGGATTTCTGAAGCTCTAATTATGATCATTTTAATATCAGCATTTAAAACAGAAATTCAGATTTCTGGACAGCAACTATATATTCTATTGCAAAGCCTATATCAGGTTGTTTCATGCATTCCTAAGTAATATAATATACAGAAAATTATAGTTCTATCAATGGTGCATCTACACATCTAAATTTTGTCACAAACGGATATCGGGTGTTCGAGTTATGTCCAATTTAAAAAACAGTGTGCGAATCGGAACAGATTCTGTCCAGATCCGTCACTTAATATTGTAACGCAGTTTTCTATATTTTACGTCAGTTTTCAGTAAAAACTTAAAACTAATAAAATCTAGATCATTCGATGTAGATATCAAAAACATCTGAGTTTGCTCAATTTGGATACCGGTATACCAAGTTATGTGTCCTAGAAATTGACCGATAGCTGCAGTTTTCTGTTTTACGATCAGTGAATAAATACGATGTAATTCACAAACCGTTATGCGGATCGATCTAAAATTTTTACAGCATGTATAAAATAATATAATCTATCATATGTAAATTCCATGAAATTTTCAGAAGTAAAAATTAATGTCTAAAAATTATTTTAAACCTAAAGGTATTGATGTGTATACTAAAATCGGCAAAAAGATTAACTAGTATTTTTATGCAAGCTTTATCCTTTCTTTTAATAACCAAACCGATTCCATGAGATATCGTAGATATATTATGGATTGAAAACTATGTTCTCACAACTTGTAATAAACATTCATAATCATGAAGAAAGAATTAAAAATACTTTAATTTGAACAAGAGATAATAAGATATTATTAAACCATATAGAATCATATATATCTAAACTTATGTTTATGTATATGTATATGTTTATGTGTGTCTTCTCTTATGGATTATGATATGAAAAGAATAAGGGGTTCACGATGCATGACAAGAGGGAAAAAAAAGAGATGGGGGAAAGGAGAGAGAAGGGACTTACATGCACAAGCCGGTATTGTCACCGGGCTTGTCTATCCGCCGATAGCCTCGCGTTACTAGCGAGACCTTCCTGAAGACTTCTTCATGTTCTTCTTCTTGGACTCTAGGTGAAGAGGGAGAAGTGAGAGATAGAAAAATATGAGGAAGGAAAAGATGGAGGAGGACAATAAAGATGGTATAATGGTGAATTATGTATAATAATATATGCATTCAATATGAGAATTAAAAGAGAAATGAAAGGTCACCATTCATTTTGGAAATGAAAGGTCTCATTTGTAGGTTATGAGAAGAATAAAAAATGATAAAAAATAATTGCAAGAATAGGGATTTGAACATGTGACTTATAGAATAACAATGCAAAGACTTAACCAATGAGATACAACGTTGTTCATGCACATATTTAATTAGAATTAAATATATGATGTTGCTTAAAAAGAAAATGGGCTTTTTAGATGGGCTGTAGATAATAAGAATAATGGATTTGGGTTAAATATTTATGAAAGGAAAAAATAAGAATGAGAAGTTAAAAACTTAAATATAAGAAAAAGAAATTGTACCTAGAAAAAAAAATACATAATAGATTGAGGAATAAAATAATAATAAATTTAATAGAAAAAGGAAAATACCAAGTACAAATAAATACGGTATATTATTGAAGAGGGATAATACAAATATATAAAGATTTTGGGGTCATTACATTCTACCCTCCTTAAAAATAATTTCGTCCTCGAAATTACTCAAGAAGGATGATGTAACAGAGCAAGGAAACAGGATTAGGATGATGTCTTCTTCGAGCTCCGTCGATTGATACTCTAACCAATTGAGCTAATAAGTCTACAGGATACAAATAGAAAGGATGAATAAGAATTAAGGATTCAAAAGTGGAGAGATGGACTTCAAGGAAACCGAAGGTGGAGTTCAAGATGGATTCAAGGAATATGTAATGTAAAGAATGTTTTCAGTTGCTGTTTCTTGTGTTATATTGCTTAGGTTGTTCACGCAGAACAGAACTGCATGGTAGTGTTCTATACAGCTCTGACCTGCATGGGCCACCAACAAAACCTGTCACGTCCCGCTTCCCAGTGTACGGCGAAGTGGACGCGACGAGGTCCGCTACGTATGTACTCAGAAGTACATACGCTAAGCGTAGCTAAGCAATATAAAATAAATACACAAGAGACAAGAGTATAAAAAGAACAACAACTTTTATTTATTAACATTCTTTGTACAATGCATGAAATGAAAATACAACTGGAATGGAAAAGCAATGCCTAAACAGTAGCATAATAATAAAAGGAAATACTGGAAAGAACAAAGTACAATTATCTAGAGCTCTGGGTCTTTTTGGAACTGCTCCAAATCTTCACTTGTGGGCTCGGTCTCAACTTGGTCCAACGCACCTGACGACATTCAAAGAAGAAAGAAATAGAATGTCGTCAGCGAACATGTCGCTCGGTAAGTCCCAAAGAAAAGAAGAATGAGAATGGCAAAGTAGCAGTATTTTCTAAAGTATTATGTTGTTGAATATTATGGAATATTGTTTAACGCCGTTGTTTGTAGCTTGGTACAGAAGGATGCCAGTGTATACGAGGGGGATCTCTATATGCTAGAGATCAGGGCAAATGGAGAGTACAAGGAACCGTTATGCCACGGTACAACAGCAACAGTATTCATGTTAGGTGTCTTAATCTGACCACCTCGTGCCACCTTTAACACCTTCCGTACCAATCTACCCCTTTAAACCCCGCGATGTCTTGTTTGTATTGTTATCTTGTAAAATTGTATTGATTGTAAGATTGATTAACTGACTGACCGAAACCATGATATCAGGAAACAGTTATAACCGTAGAGTCATGTAAATGGAATACTGGGAAACATGTAAAAAGAATATATCCATGGTTCGGTTCAGTCAAGTTATATAGATTGTTAACTGGATTCAGGGATTCATGTATTCATATTGAGTTGGAATATAAAAGAATATAGATTGACTTGAATCATATTCAAGTCAGAAATAGTCAGACTCTAACTCGAGTCAGACTAAAAGAAGGTAATTTGATGTTCAATAATTGTTAGGGGCCTTATTGTAATTTATAGAACTTGAGGGGGTTTTATGTAAAAATTACTTTTATATACTTTTCAAAATACACCTCAAGTATTTAATTATCGTCTTTATATACATACAACAATTTAATGATCAAGATAAATATATATACATGTTCGAATAACATGAAATGAGTCAAGTATATTATTCGAGTAACTACCATAAACAATGCTGTAAAGAAATATTATGTACGGCTAATTAATCAAGTTGAACGGATGCAGAATATAAACAGAGATATGGCTCTAAATGTTTTGCTTGCGTGAATTCCAGTTTCACCTAAATACGACTACCGGTTTGAGAGATATATATGTTTTCGTATCGTCGCGCAAAACAGATCAGAATCTATTCGGCACCGTCACATATTTTTAAAATGCAGTTTGAGTTAATTTCCATCAGGTTTCAGATTATGAAGATTATTAGAAAATTTTAGGTCTTTCGATGTACTTATCCAAAACACCAATATTCATAAGATTTGGATTTCTGAAGCTCTAATTATGATCATTTTAATATCAGCATTTAAAACAGAAATTCAGATTTCTGGACAGCAACTATATATTCTATTGCAAAGCCTATATCAGGTTGTTTCATGCATTCCTAAGTAATATAATATACAGAAAATTATAGTTCTATCAATGGTGCATCTACACATCTAAATTTTGTCACAAACGGATATCGGGTGTTCGAGTTATGTCCAATTTAAAAAACAGTGTGCGAATCGGAACAGATTCTGTCCAGATCCGTCACTTAATATTGTAACGCAGTTTTCTATATTTTACGTCAGTTTTCAGTAAAAACTTAAAACTAATAAAATCTAGATCATTCGATGTAGATATCAAAAACATCTGAGTTTGCTCAATTTGGATACCGGTATACCAAGTTATGTGTCCTAGAAATTGACCGATAGCTGCAGTTTTCTGTTTTACGATCAGTGAATAAATACGATGTAATTCACAAACCGTTATGCGGATCGATCTAAAATTTTTACAGCATGTATAAAATAATATAATCTATCATATGTAAATTCCATGAAATTTTCAGAAGTAAAAATTAATGTCTAAAAATTATTTTAAACCTAAAGGTATTGATGTGTATACTAAAATCGGCAAAAAGATTAACTAGTATTTTTATGCAAGCTTTATCCTTTCTTTTAATAACCAAACCGATTCCATGAGATATCGTAGATATATTATGGATTGAAAACTATGTTCTCACAACTTGTAATAAACATTCATAATCATGAAGAAAGAATTAAAAATACTTTAATTTGAACAAGAGATAATAAGATATTATTAAACCATATAGAATCATATATATCTAAACTTATGTTTATGTATATGTATATGTTTATGTGTGTCTTCTCTTATGGATTATGATATGAAAAGAATAAGGGGTTCACGATGCATGACAAGAGGGAAAAAAAAGAGATGGGGGAAAGGAGAGAGAAGGGACTTACATGCACAAGCCGGTATTGTCACCGGGCTTGTCTATCCGCCGATAGCCTCGCGTTACTAGCGAGACCTTCCTGAAGACTTCTTCATGTTCTTCTTCTTGGACTCTAGGTGAAGAGGGAGAAGTGAGAGATAGAAAAATATGAGGAAGGAAAAGATGGAGGAGGACAATAAAGATGGTATAATGGTGAATTATGTATAATAATATATGCATTCAATATGAGAATTAAAAGAGAAATGAAAGGTCACCATTCATTTTGGAAATGAAAGGTCTCATTTGTAGGTTATGAGAAGAATAAAAAATGATAAAAAATAATTGCAAGAATAGGGATTTGAACATGTGACTTATAGAATAACAATGCAAAGACTTAACCAATGAGATACAACGTTGTTCATGCACATATTTAATTAGAATTAAATATATGATGTTGCTTAAAAAGAAAATGGGCTTTTTAGATGGGCTGTAGATAATAAGAATAATGGATTTGGGTTAAATATTTATGAAAGGAAAAAATAAGAATGAGAAGTTAAAAACTTAAATATAAGAAAAAGAAATTGTACCTAGAAAAAAAAATACATAATAGATTGAGGAATAAAATAATAATAAATTTAATAGAAAAAGGAAAATACCAAGTACAAATAAATACGGTATATTATTGAAGAGGGATAATACAAATATATAAAGATTTTGGGGTCATTACAGTGTTTGACATCAGAGATGATATACGGGTGCTCAGTGGAGACTGGGTACACTGGACGGACTCGCCGAGAACTCCCAGATGGTATTATACCTTACGTCAGATGGCAGTTCTCTGGTGACACTGGTACAGAGTAGTCTGTTGACCCGAGATCGTCATAGAGTCTTGTGTGATTCCCACTGTGCTTTGATTTCCACCTTACCACGTCCAAGAGGGCGTGCAAAACGGTGGTTTTTGGGTACAGTCCCGAATCACATGGAGGCAATGAGCGATAGGAGGGGATTCGTCTCTCCCGGTATAGGGAGTTGATGTTGCGCTGTGTTCGATTGGCTATAACCGGAAATTCCTGGCCAGGGTTGCTGAGATTTACTGGTAAGTGTTACCAGTAGTTTCTCGAACTGTTATAGACCTCATATCGACACGACTTATCGAGCTATTAGGGTCTGATGTTTACCACCCCTAGGCAAGATATGCGACATATCAGACGACGAGACCGGACTGTACGGTAAGTGTTGCTGGTTGGATTCACAGGAGTGTGAGCGGGCTTGCTCGTTGATCTTCTGATCGCTCAATACCCAGGTGGCCGTTACGTTTAGCAGACCGCTTGCGGTTTGTGGGTGTTTGATATGATCATCACCTGCTGCCGGCGTATTGACGAGTCTTTAGAGTCCTACATAGAGGTTTCCTGGCTCAAGCGAAACGAAATAGGAGCGCATATGAGATATGTGCGGGACCGAAAATAATATCAGTATGTGATACTGTATTCTATTCTCGCGATTTGTATCATTGGACGGTTATATATGATATAGCCGGAATACCGAATCAAGTGTTGATTCGATACATTGATACACTAGATATTAGTCGGTTATATGCGATATAACCGGATCATTAAATCAAGTGTTGATTTAATGATTTAATGTATAATTATATATTTGATATATTATTTTACATTAACTAATATTTGTTCACTTAAGATGGATTTTCTCACTTGATGTGCACATTGTATATATGATATAGTTTTGTGCACTAGTTTGTATCATGTTTGATGATACATGCAAACTTGGGTGTGTGTATGCATTGATCCATGTTTAGGTAAATGGTTAGGGTTTTAATTTATTTATTCATTTATTTATTTATTCTTTTTGGCAAGAATAAAATGGTGGCTAACTTTGTTTCTTGCTTAAGCTTCATGAAGCTTCTTGCTTTATCTACCATTTTGTTTTTTCCTTAACCTAACCATTCACTTAAACCCTAGTTCATTCTCTACATGAGTTAGCCTCACCCATGGTTGCATTATGATAAGGCATCACTTGATTTTCTTTTTTGATAATTAATTCTTTTTCTTTCTTCTTCTTCTTCTTCATGAAGAAAGAAAACCATTGCTAGAAAATTTCTAAGTAATGAATCCAAGTGAGAAATCCAAATCCAAAGTGAACCCACTTCCTATTTTTTCATCCTCTACCACTTGCCAAGTAGTATAGGGTGTTTTCTTCACAAGTTTCATGACTTGGTGAAGTTGGAGCTTGATCTTGAGTTGTCTCAACGTAGATCATCTTCGGTATCGAAGTCGACGACCTAGCCCGATCATTTCTTCGACGAAACCATCGCTAGAGTCCGGGATCCGATGATCGCAGCGGAGGGACATCATTACGGAGCTAAGGAAGTGGAGGACCGGATCTACAAAGGTTTTAGTCTCTTTCACTTAGCAGTAAAGTTGTTTACTAGCTTGTAGTTTCGCTTATTCTCTAGTTAACGATCCGTATTAGGGTTTCTCGGCACCGAAAAATTTTGAATTTGGCATGGTTGATGCCTTGTGAGACCTCTTGAGTGTGCCTAGGAACCCTACAGTGGTATCAAAGCCTAGCTAGAGCTTTAGGCGAAGTGTAGACGAAGTTAGAAGTCCGATCGAACCCGTAAACCCCGACAAAACCCTTCTCTGTACATTTTTCAAAACAGTGGATTTTTGTGAATTAAAAATTCTCAGAAAAACCAGCAGGAAAAACTAAGAATTACTGTGAAGTACGGTCCACTAAGTCAATAATTTGACCGCTGAACCACGGCGAAACCATGGGTTTGGCGGCGGTTCCGCGGCCAAAATTTGGACTTAGTCCCTGAAATTTCATATATTTATTCTTAGGTCCTTTCTTTGCAATTTTTTATGGGAATGTTTTAATTCCACTCAAGTGTTGAGTTTTCTAGGGTTTTATTGGGGACTCGTTAATTTGATCGGATAATTTAACTTCGTTTATGTTTTTCCGGATATTTTAGAAACTGTTAAAAAGTTCGACCGAATATAAATACCCACTTTTTCCCCTGCCGGGAAATTTCCAAGTGTTGGATTTTTCCGTAGTTTAAGAATGTTCTAAATAGTGCAAGTAACGCGATGGGCCCTCTAGAAGACAACAAACCTTAACTCGATTATATGACCGTCTTGAACTGCCCTTTGAACCTTAGGGTTTGGGGCAGTACGGCGTGCCACATGTGAGGCGTTGGCTTGACTCTTCTACAGCTGGACCGTTGGTACTGAGGCATGAAGTGGATGTTTTTGAACTTATTTCAAGTGTTGAGCTGTTTCAGGAAAACTTGGGTGTTTGATTGTTTGATCGGAAAGTTTAACATTTTCTATTTATCTGAAATGTGATACAATAATTGGAATTCATAAATAGTTATGAGATAACTGAATGAATGTTATAAACACAATACTTTAAGTCTCACTTGATCGGTTACCACGGAATTTTGATGCGATCAAAAGTCCGTCGCAATCACGTAGCGTACGCGGATACTCGCCGGTAAACTTAATAGATAGCCATGCCCCATAGCCCCGACCAAGTGACTGTAGGAGAACCCCGTCGCCGAAAGTATCCGTTCGGGTGCTCGCGGCAGCGGTGTTCCGCCTTAGTGCACTTCGTCGACGGTATCGGGGGTGCGGCCGTCTACTAAAGTTTGTGACGAGCATTCGGTCAGGATGCCGGGAATCTTGTTGAATTGCCCGACTAGATATTGAAA
This sequence comes from Agapanthus africanus, assembly GCA_030015575.1. Lineage (NCBI taxonomy): Eukaryota > Viridiplantae > Streptophyta > Magnoliopsida > Asparagales > Amaryllidaceae > Agapanthus > Agapanthus africanus. The sequence goes on along the minus strand of JASDDO010000022.1, from coordinate 749,259,764 downwards.
AGAGTTTTCGATAAATGAGACTAAAATGCGGGGTTTATAATTGTTAGGCATGCGATGTCTAAGGAATTCATTTGATTAGGCATGCGATGTCTAAAGAGTTTGCGGATTCCAACTGTTGTAGTTTTACACTTTCTTTTTTGTGACCGTAAGTGTAATATGTGATATCGCCGGTTTCGTTGCTATATGTCAACGACAATTGGGATGCGCATATTTACTTACGTTGATGACATGTGATGTTATATGTTGCTGGATATGTTATATTGGATCGTCGTGTTTGAATAGCCGGGTTTTTTTTATGTGAGATAAGTGTTTTTCATTTTTCATTCATGTAAAAACTTGTATGTAATATTCTTTTATTGGGGCACTTCCAGGTTGCGGAAGATGTCACCTTTTGTATATTATTTACTTTTCCGCATTAGGATAGACCCAAGGAGGGGAGCACAAGTAACCGGGTTCTAGGGTCCAGTGGGAGACCATCTCGAGGAGTCGAGTCCGGGTCTCCTAACTCTAGAATTGGTAGGGTTGCTTGCCGCTCTCGTAGGGGTCTAGGGGTGTGGGATTGGCTATTCATCACGACCGTGGAATCCGTGTTTTATATTGGCTCAAAATAAAACACGGACGTCCTAATATATCCAATATTTCATATGATATTTTCTGCTGCGTTATCTGTGATGTGATCATGTGCTATGTTCAGATAGATATTATATATAGTATATATGATATATTATATAGACGTTGCTTATGTTTTACACCCGCGCTAGCCCTGCCTTGCTCTGGCATTAGTTACCTAACCTAACGGTGCAGACGGGACATCGAGGCGAATGCGGATGGAATAAGCGTATGTTATATTTATCTGTGATGTTTAGGTGGACTTAAATGATGGGAATTCATTAATATGATTAATGAAAGAAAAAGAAACCTAAGATGTTGTGGAATTGAATTTCAAAAATAAAACAGGTAGCTACAGTTCTTGCTTTGCACAGCGGTATATATGATATATCCTGCATCTTATTCGATGAGGAAAGGGCCGACGATCCTTTCACCGGGAGTGACCCCTTTAGCAATAACTGGCAGATGCTACACCCCTCGGTTTGTCTTTTGATTGCTTCTATAGTTCTTGCTTTGCACAGTGATATATATGATATGTCCCGCACCTCATTCGACGAGGAAAGGGACGACGATCCCTTCACCGGGAGTGACCCCTTTAGCAAAACTAGAAAAGCCTTAAAAACACTCCATTTCAAAATCATTTGATTCTACAACGATATCAAGTTCATTACGCAATAGGTTTTCGGAAAAACCTGTCGTAGCCCTCCGTCATTTCAGATAAGTAGTAGTTAGTATTCGTGCTGCGTTTGCTGGCCTTTGTCAAGGCGTAGTGTGCGGTAGCTGACTAGTATTTATCTGCTTATGCATATGATGCAGATTGGATTAGGGTAGTCGTGCGACCTTGTTGGCCTTTGTCAAGGGCTGTGTGGGTGGGTTTATTTCAATCAAGAAATGACGGGTTGAACTTGACTAACAGCCTATGATTTGTTGGCCTTTGTCAAGGTCATAGGAGGCTTGGGGCAAAATTATCGGGAATTTCAAGTGTTGAAATTTGCAATGAGATTGCATACCTTCTATGAGATAGTTGGACCCCGATACCCGCTGCGAGTAAGAGTTACTCCTGGGAGAGTTTTACACATTACAATTAGCCGATCAAGTAGGTGTCTAGAAAGGTGTTAACGAGGTTACGCCTCTGGGAAAACGAGGTTTACATTAATTAGGTTCGTGCGAAACCACGGGGGACTTCCCTCAAAGTACCGACACTGGCCTGGCTGAAAGATTGGCGAACTTGTAGCGTGTAATTAATCCCGGCTAGTCTTTCCTTTTAGGGTTTGAAGGAAGATTTGATAAAAACAGTGGGAGCCATCCTGATTAGATAAAATAAATAACCAATCTTATCTTGCAAGAGCATACGCTGAGTGTTTTCTTCTCTCTCTCTCCAGGTAGCGACCATATCACGCCTTAATCAAGATAATAATACGGATGTATTGACCGAACCCGCTTGTTATACTGAGCTGGGGAACGTTGGTCCCGCTCCAACTTATAATTGTTATAAGACAGAGCAGGAAATAGGGAAATACCAGGATTCCCATGCCGCCCAAACGAAGAAAGTGCATGCTGATGCATCTTCTTCGGGTGTGTTCATTACATAGAACTGTTTCTCTGTATCCTCTACGTCCTGGGTATTTGATACCGAATCAGGATCCCAGATATATAATCTATTACATAGGGCTACAGAAAGGTAGAGAACTGAGAACGGGTGATAAGTTTTATGAGGCGGAAAACGGTGCAAGTGTTGCAGCCAGGTCTGTTGGTCACTGTCACCCTGTATTACCTGAATACATTGATTCTGAACGAATGTTATTAGATACCGAACCTGATATACAAAATCATATCAGTCTCTTTATTAGTAAAGAAGGATATAATTTTGTATTGTTGGATAATGTTTTGAACATTTCGTATATCAAAAGTTGATCGGTTCAGGCACGTTATCTAAAAGCATTGATGTTCTAAATCAAATTACAGTTCCTAGTATACAGAACACACACAAGAGGAAGAGTTCAGAAATGAACGGATCCTTCTTGAGGTATTGTAGACTAGGTCATATCAATGCGACCCGACTAGCTAAGTTGCACATAGATGCATATTTAAATCTGTTTGAATTTACATCTTGCGAAAACTTGCAGGTCATGTCACAAAGATAAGATGACCACAGCTCTGTTTATTGGAAGCAGAGAAAGAGTTAGTGAACTCTTGGGATTGATACATGCTGATGTATGAACGTCCCCTGTCTACATATACCAAGACCGGTTCTTTGTACTTCATTACATTCTCTGATGATCTCTTTAGATTCAGACATATGTTCTTGTTGAAACACAAGTCCGAACCTTTTGAGATATTCACAGAATATAAGTTAGAAGTAGAGAACCAATACGGGTATAAGTATTATGTCCTTTGATGAGATCAAGGAGGAGAATACTTGTGCATAGAATTCCTGGACTATTCTAAAGGAAAATGAGATTCTCTCTCAGCATTACTCCTCCGTATACACCATAGCACGATGGTATATCGGGGCGGAGCAATTGCACCCTATTCGATATGGTGCGCTTTATGATGAGTACTACTGAGTTTCCTATTTTCCTTTTAGGAGTTATGCACTTGAGAAGCTGCATACCTATTGAATAGGGTTCAAATCAAATCAGTTGCCTACCACTTCATATGTGATATGGAAAGGGAAGAGCCTATATCTTAAGTTGGTTAAGATTTGGGGGTTGTTCGGACTATGTCTAAAAGCAAAATCCGGACAAGCTCGAGGCAAGGTCTGTTATGTAAAACTGGAAGCAGTTCCAGCTATGCAAACTACAGCAGATGATTTGGTAGAACCGAAGGATTCAATAGTAACCAATGAACCTCAGCCTCTCCGCCGATCTAGTAGGGTTCCTCACCCACCTGAGAGATACTTTGGTTTCTCTGTGACAGTGGGAGCGAGGATTGCATCATGAGATGATGACCCAACTAGTTTCGAGCAGGCCATCGAGAGTAGGGACTCTGTAAGAATGGCTGGATGCTTAGCGATCTGAGATGGAATCCATGTACACCAACAAAGTATGGACTTTGGTTGCTATATCTGAAGGGTTAAATCCCCATCAGGAGCAAGTATATCTTGAGAAGATTACTTGGTGTAGATGGAAAAGTTGAGACTTTCAAAGCTAGACTTGTTAAAGGTTTTCGTCATCAACCAGGCGTGGATAATGATGAAACCTTTTCCAGTGGCTATGCTTAAGTCCATCCGGATCCTACTTGCCACGGCTACATACCATGACTACGATATCTGGCGGTTGGGTGTCATGACTGCTCTTCTAAATGATATTTTAGAAGAGGGCGTCTATAAGTACACAGCTAGAGGGCTTCGTAGACAGTGGGAGCAGCGGAAACGTGCACAAGTTGCTTTATAGGATAAAGCAGGCATCGCGGAGTTGGAACGTCTGTTTTGATGTGGTAGTCAAAGAGTTTGACTTCATCAAAATGGTAGATGAACCTTGTATATACAAAAGGGTAGTAGGGAGTATGGTGGTGATCCTCGTAGAGTACGTGGATGACATACTCTTGATAGGGAAGGAGTTTCCTTTGCTACGCTCAGTCAATCTCCGCTTATCACAAGGATTCTCCATATAGGATCAAAATGATACCTCCTAAATCCTGGGTTTTGGACCTATGAGATAGATCTAATTGGATGTTAGGATTCTCACTAGTTGTAGTGAGATGGTATCAATCGATTCTGGGGAGAATCACTGGAAAGGTTCCAGGGTGATAAGGACGACTGAATGTCAGTCACAGGCATTGTCTTTACCCTTAGTAAAGGGACGGTATGTTGGAAGAGTTCCAAGCTAGATACCGTGGCTTACTAGACGATAAAGGCTGGATACATCGCTACTTAAGATGCTACCAAAGAGGCAGTCTGGATGTATATTTGTTCATGAGATGAACTTAGTTCCTCCCATTGTGTGACAATGGATTTATGGCTTATGCCAAGGAACGTCCGTCCCATCAGTGATCCAGACATATTCTAAGGCAGTATCACCTGATCATGGAGATGGTTGATCTCCAAGGAGATCGAGGTTAGGAGAGTAGATTCAGAGGACAACACGGTGGATCCACTCACAAAGGCCTTTTCCCAGAGAGAGACTTTTATGGGATGGTTGAGTATGAGATACTACAACCACTGCTATCAGATGGCCCTAGTGCAAGTGGGAGATTGTTAGTTATATGTATGCCCTAGAGGCCATTACTATACATAGGATGTATATTGTAGTCGATAATTGGACATATATAGGGAGGACTTTCTTGCTCGACATGATAGTATGCTATCTGGTTGCTCTTTACCTTAACGTGTACACTGACTGTCTCTCTGTTACATGTTGGTAAAGCCCTTAGGATGTTTACTTGACTACCTGGACTATGATGCAGATCATACTAGTGGGGACATGGTAGTCCATAAGTACATCCTTCAAGGTCCCTAGTCGTGGGTGTATCGAGACAGGGCATCGATATAACAGTGTAGACTAGCGTATACCTTCTCGACCCATACAGATGGGCGATGGATGATCCCATATCCATTGGTGTTTGACATCAGAGATGATATACGGGTGCTCAGTGGAGACTGGGTACACTGGACGGACTCGCCGAGAACTCCCAGATGGTATTATACCTTACGTCAGATGGCAGTTCTCTGGTGACACTGGTACAGAGTAGTCTGTTGACCCGAGATCGTCATAGAGTCTTGTGTGATTCCCACTGTGCTTTGATTTCCACCTTACCACGTCCAAGAGGGCGTGCAAAACGGTGGTTTTTGGGTATAGTCCCGAATCACATGGAGGCAATGAGCGATAGGAGGGGATTCGTCTCTCCCGGTATAGGGAGTTGATGTTGCGCTGTGTTCGATTGGCTATAACCGGAAATCCCTGGCCAGGGTTGCTGAGATTTACTGGTAAGTATTACCAGTAGTTTCTCGAACTGTTATAGACCTCATATCGACACGACTTATCGAGCTATTGGGGTCTGACGTTTACCACCCCTAGGCAAGATATGCGACATATCAGACGACGAGACCGGACTGTACGGTAAGTGTTGCTGGTTGGATTCACAGGAGTGTGAGCGGGCTTGCTCGTTGATCTTCTGATCGCTCAATACCCAGGTGGCCGTTACGTTTAGCAGACCGCTTGCGGTTTGTAGGTGTTTGATATGATCATCACCTGCTGCCGACGTATTGACGAGTCTTTAGAGTCCTACACAGAGGTTTCCTGGCTCAAGCGAAACGAAATAGGAGCGCATATGAGATATGTGCGGGACCGAGAATAATACCAGTATGTGATACTGTATTCTATTCTCGCGATTTGTATCATTGGACGGTTATATATGATATAGCCGGGATACCGAATCAAGTGTTGATTCGATACATTGATACACTAGATATTAGTCGGTTATATGCGATATAACCGGATCATTAAATCAAGTGTTGATTTAATGATTTAATGTATAATTATATATTTGATATATTATTTTACATTAACTAATATTTGTTCACTTAAGATGGATTTTCTCACTTGATGTGCACATTGTATATATGATATAGTTTTGTGCACTAGTTTGTATCATGTTTGATGATACATGCAAACTTGGGTGTGTGTATGCATTGAACCATGTTTAGGTAAATGGTTAGGGTTTTAATTTATTTATTCATTTATTTATTTATTCTTTTTGGCAAGAATAAAATGGTGGCTAACTTTGTTTCTTGCTTAAGCTTCATGAAGCTTCTTGCTTTATCTACCATTTTGTTTTTTCCTTAACCTAACCATTCACTTAAACCCTAGTTCATTCTCTACATGAGTTAGCCTCACCCATGGTTGCATTATGATAAGGCATCACTTGATTTTCTATTTTGATAATTAATTCTTTTTCTTTCTTCTTCTTCTTCTTCAAGAAGAAAGAAAACCATGGCTAGAAAATTTCTAAGTGATGAATCCAAATGAGAAATCCAAATCCAAAGTGAACCCACTTCCTATTTCTTCATCCTCTACCACTTGCCAAGTAGTATATGGTGTTTTCTTCACAAGTTTCATGACTTGGTGAAGTTGGAGCTTGATCTTGAGTTGCCTCGACGTAGATCATCTTCGGCATCGAAGTCGACGACCTAGCCCGATCATTTCTTCGACGAAACCATCGCTAGAGTCCGGGATCCGATGATCGCAGCGGAGGGAAATCATCACGGAGCTAAGGAAGTGGAGGACCGGATCTACAAAGGTTGTAGTCTCTTTCACTTAGCAGTAAAGTTGTTTACTAGCTTGTAGTTTCACCTATTATTTAGTTAACGATCCGTATTAGGGTTTCTCGGCACCGGAAAATTTTGAATTTGGCATGGTTGATGCCTTGTGAGACCTCTTGAGTGTGCCTAGGAACCCTACAGGGCCTCCTTCTTGCTCCTCTGTTGGCAGGATCTTGAAGATCAAGAGATGTGAGATTTAAAAAAAAATCTCTTCTTTTTGAGATCTGATGGAAGATCTGAGTTCCCCTTTGTGGGTTTTATGGTGAAAAACTATTTAGTTTTATAAAAAGAAGAGTAAAACTCTTGATTTAATTCAAAAGAAAAAAGAAGGTTTTAGAACCTTGAGGAAGGAGCAAGATCTCAGATCCAGATTTGTTTTTTGAAGAGAGAAAAAGTTGTTGGGATATTTTCATTATCCTTTCCTTTATAGGCTATACACTTTACACATAGCCCCTTGGGCTTCACAAAATGGCATTTTGCCTATCCCATGACTCATGTGCCATTTCTTTTTCCACATAAGCCATGAGCTTTACAAAAATTTGGTTTTATGCCCATTTTTCTTACATTCATTCGTAAAATAAAATAAAAGAAATACAATAAAATTATTTATTACAAAATTTTTATCTTGGCATGGGGGAGGCCGGCCGCTTCATGTTCGGGCTCGACCCGGGCATGGCTCACTTGATCTGGGCTTGGGCCCACTTGGCTTGAGGTTAACTTTGATTTTGAATTGGTCAACCGGGGTGTAAATTTTTACCCCAACACCTGGATCTTCAGGGTGACCGCACGCCATGTGGATGGAGATCGGAATGTCAACTTTTGTTTTTGTGGAGTTTTGTTTCCCACATACGGCGCCAACTGATGGAGGTCCTTTTTGGGTCTCCCTCAGATGTTGTCTTCCGTCGATCTTCCGGTTGATTGGGAAGGTAATCTCCTGTTACGTGTGGGTCTCGGTGGGTTTTGAGGAGGTTGATGGTTTGAGGAGCTTAGCGCTGAGTACCTGCAAAGAAGTCCCGTACCACCGAGGACCCTCCGACGATCAAGTTACTACTAGATCCGAGCAGCGTAACGGCTAAGTGGAGTAAAAATGGCTTACTTGACCCCTCTGTGGTGGGGGTTTATATAGCGGAGGTAGCACGCAGCAGCAGGCACGAGAATCTCGTCGGCAGTTACGCTCCTGACGTCACGCCCGCGTAGAGAGCGGATCGCCCATTAATGGGGATCGTGATGGTATGGAACGTGTGATGTTGCTGGCGGAGAATCTGCGCGTGGCGAGATTTGCGGAGCGGCGGTTACGCCTGCGAGCGGTGGAGTTGGTCGGAAGACCGAGGAAGACGGCCTTGGCTGGGGAGCTCAGGGACGAGCGAGAAGGCCGAGGAGTCTTGGTCTTGTGGCAGGTCGGGGCGAGTCGAGGGGCCGAGAAGGCCAATTTGCAGGGGGCCCCGAGGAGGGCCAGCTTGCGCTTGCAGGTCGGGTACAGGGGTGGCCTGGTCGGCTTCTGTGGGCCCTTCTTCTGGGTCTTGGGACACGTCATCTGCCACGTGTCGTGATCTTGTAGATCGCCAATATTGAGCATCATCAGTTTTGAATTTATTGATGTAAGGTTTTCTCAATCAAGATTTAAAGGCTTAAAAATTGATGCAAGCATGCAAATCTTAAAGAATCCGAAACAAGTTAGGAAAAAATCAATTTAGTAATTTTTAAAAAAAAATGCTCTTTGACTATTTCTTTCACATGTGGCATGTCTAACATATAATTTCTTCTCAGACTAATATTAAGAACATGATCAACAAAATAAAATCACGTCAAACCTAAAACCAACAAAAATTCTTAAACCTTTAGAAACCCTAACCATTGAAAGTCAGCATACTTCAACACCATACTTTCTCGACAAACTAGATAGTTTGAAAACCTTTAATTTTTCCTACATGAATGCATAGGGCATGATCAACAAAACTAAATCACTTCAAACAAACAAATTTGCTCCAGAGAGGAATTTTGCGATAATTTCTTCAAGCTAGCTTCTTTTAAATGTCAACATGATAATCTCATCTAATCTGAATGCAAACAACATGATCAACAAAATAAAATCACTTCCAACATAAAAATAATAGCTAAAAAGTTCAAAACTTTCAAAACCCTAATGTTAGAGTTGGTCCGTATTCAAAAGTCGATGATGAGAGCGAAGAGGTTCGTTGAAGAGTTGATGGAGTCCGAATTCTTCAAGGATTTGGTTTTGGTTAAGATTCGTTTTGACGATTGATTAGGAGAATTTATTAGAGATTTATATGAAGAGTTGTTGGAAAATTTATAAGAGATCTTTCAAGAGCTTAATTAGGAAAGTTTATTTGGAGTATTATTTGAAGATTTATTTGAACATTTGTTAGAAATTGTTTTGAAAATTTGATGAGATCCTAGTTGAAGTAGGAGTTCTATTATTTCGTACTATAAATAAAGAAGGGTCTCATCAAAGAAATGTGGCCAAACACGAAGAAAAAGAATAAGAGAAGACGAAATCAAAAGCGAAGGGTAGTCATCCACAGATGAAGATGGAGAACCAGAAGAGTAGTTTTTGTGTTTGTATGAAGAGACTGTTGGATATAGGTGCTTTCAAGACAATTATCGTAATTGAATGAGAACCTATACGAGAGAACAATCTTGCTCGAGATGATAGTATGATATATGGTTTATCTTTATCTTACATGTGATGTGTTTTATTCATTATCACGTATCGTTAAGACATGAGATAAAACCCTTAGAATTTTGTTTGACTACCAGAACGATGATGGAGATCATACTAGTGGGGCCTGTGTAGTCGATAAACACATTCTTAAATGTCCCGAGTCGTAAGGGTATCAAGATTGGATATCGGTACTCCAGTTTAGATTAGTGTGTACGTTTCCTGATCCGGTTGGAGGGCGATAGCTGTCCCATAGCTATTGGTGTTTGACACCGATGATGATATACATGTACTCATTAGATGAGTTATATTGGACGGACTCACCGAGAACTCCTATTTTGTAATATACCAATATCAGGTAGCAGTTCTTTGGTGACATGAGTAAGGGTAGTCCCTAAGATCTGAGATCTCCATAGTATCTCATGTGTGTTCCAACTATACTTAGACTTCTATCTTACCACAGCTCAAAGGAGTCGTCCAAACAGGTTTTTGTTGGGTATAGTCTCGAAGCACGTGGAGGCAGTGAGCAGTTGAGGGGATTCGTCTCTCCCGGTATAGAAAGTTGATGTCGCGTTGTGCAAGACATGACTACAACATAAGACGGTGGCCACCGCAGTGGAGATAAACTGATAAGTATTATCGGTTGTATTTTCGGATGGTTATGAGTCCTTTGTTACACGACTTATCGAGTTATTGTGGTCTGACAGATTTCAAACCCTAAACCCGATATGCGATACTCTTAGACGAAGAGACCGGACTGTACGGTGATGCCACTGATAGATTTTGCAGGGTTTAGATGAGCTTGCTCATTGGCTTTCTTTCGATCAATACCTGGGTAGCCATTACGTGTAGCTAGTACCGCTGACGTGCTTGTGGGCTATGGATATGATCCTAAGTTAGCGCCGGCGTATTGTCGAGTTTCTAGAGTCTCACACAGAGGTTTCCCAGTATAAGCGAAATGATGTAGGGTATGTATAGTGATACGTGCAGGAGTTCGATTAAACACGTGTATGTGATACATGTATTTTAATCGGGTGTTTAATAATATTAGCCGGTATATATATGATATAACTGGATTATTAAATCAAGTGTTGATTTAATAATTAAATATATATTTATATATTGATATATTTATATATTAACTAATATTATGCTCTCTTTATTTTCCCTTCTCTTCATATATTATTTATATATAATATAAATAATATATATCATTTGTCATGGTTGTATATACACATTAGATGTGTGTATAAGAATCACATTGGATTCAAAGATAAGGATTAAACATATATACTTATTTAAATAAATAAATTAATGAGTCATTTGTTAGAATGATGTAGAAATTGGATGACTCATTATGATTTATTAATTTAAATTAGATATGATATATTTGTTCTCATCTTGAGAATCCATAGCCATTCTTATCACTTCATCTTTCTTTCTTGAGCTTTTGCTTAAGTGAGAAAGGTAAAAAGAAAAGAGAAGAATCAGTGAGCTAATTATTCTATATCTCCTACTAATTATTCTTAGCAAGTTTAATTAGCAGGTTGCTTCATTTTGATGAGATAAATTTGAAGCTAAACCTTGTGTTGGAGTTATCTTAAGGTGGATCATTTTCGGTAAGGAGATCACTGAGTAAAATTATTTCGGGCTTCATGGAGACTAGCCGGAGTCCAAGGAGAGGTGACTAACGTACTACAAAGGTTGTAGTCTCTTCTCCTTAGTTTTCTAGTTTAGATCTTTAGTTCATTACATTGTTATTTCAAATAGATTCTTGTTTGGATTGGGGGCTATGCTTGTTACTAATTTTTGTGTGCAATTTCGTCGCGGTCACGAGCGTCGCGACCCTAGCCTCCATCTACTTACATGGTATTGAAGCCAAATCAAATACATTAGTAATGGTTTGTGGCCAATTGATATTCCAAAACATTTTTCCAAATCATTTTGCTCACTGTTTTTTTTAAACTGTCGAAAAAAGCGAATATTCTTATTTATTCGCATGTTTCGGGGCTTACGGTTCGGACCGAGAGCCCCGTGAAGGCCCAGGGTCGACCTCGGGGATATCCTCGGGGGCTTGGATAGGCCCCCACATCCGAGGCCATTATGTGATGGCCTTGGATGTGGGGCTGGAATAGCGAGCACGCTTGTAACACTCTAGTACGGTTATACGACATTAATTGGTACTTTAACACTTGCTTTATATTTCTTCTATTCTTTCTATTGGGTCGCGAATGATTCAAATAGTAGTAGTCGTTATCCGACCTGACCCGCAACTTTAGAACCCAATATACTGCAAGATTGTATCTGAGATTTACCAGTAAAGTGTATCTATGTGAAACTAGTATAATAGCTACATTATATTTTTAGATCTTTATATATTATATATCTAGATTATCATATATGTTTTAATAGCCACAAGTTAAGAATAAATTATATTTTGTTAACTGTCATCATATGGTTGCCATCCCATATCTTATTTTGCTTTTATCTTTTACGTTTAAATCTCAAGATATATCTAATATCAAATATTTACTAAATCTAGATATATTTTTAAAATCTTTTTAAATCTTAAATTAGGGGTATGAATTATTTAAAATATATTCTTGCATTATGGTTGAGAAGTTTACATTTGTGAATTATTTTCCAAAATATATTTTTGATGAGATTTTGGTAGAGATTGGTTGTAGTTTGATATTATCTATATACATTAAAACTAATATATATTTATTACCTAATTTAAACTATACTATATATTTATATTAAATACAAACCTCTTTCTCTCTCTCTCTCCACATAACATATCTCTCTCTCATCAATTTATATATTCTCCTTCTTCGTTCTTCAAGACCACACTCATTCTCGCCGACGCAACTCCAGCCGCATCCTAGAACTTTAACCAAGCCATCAAAATTTGGTGTTGATTTGTATAGCGTCATGCTGCTTCCGTTCATCGCGTTTGTTTCGAGGAAAGTTTACAACTTGCTACATGCTATACTTTATGTAATTTACTTATGTGTTGTCGTACTACTACTACTACTACTACTACTACTACTACTACTAATATTATTATTATTATCATACAACTGTATCTATATAATTTATACACCGTAATTATTTAATGTTAATCAGTTTTATAATATACAATGTATGCAAGTTTACAACTTGCGACGTGCTATAATTATATCTATAAATATATATATCATCGTAATATTTTTTATTATTATCATTAATTAGTTTTTAATCTACATTTTATAACGTTATACAAAATATAGTTTGAAAATATTATAGTTTACAAATGAACCGTCGTCGCAATGCGGATACGACAAATCTAAAATTTACTGTACACCTTACCTTATAAAATTCATTATAAATCATAGAAAAATCATTAGCATACTTTCTTTAGTTCGTTACGAAGCAAACTTGGAATAATATAACCCTGTGAAATATTTACTTACAAAATAAAAATTTTAAATAACGTAAATTGTAAATGAAAGTACATCTGAATTGCTGTCCACAGAAATTCCAGCAGCAAACTTTCAATTTCGAACGTTCATAACTTTTTGTAGGAACAATATGAGATACTTTAACTTATAAAAATGAAAACCTTATTGAATTAGCTTTGTTTTGTTATATGAAACATCCATTTTGGAGAATGTTTGTTATTTTTAAGCTATTTTACAAATCAGGGTGACGCTGAATTTCTGAACGGAACTTTCTTGTGCATGGTTAATCAATACCACTTTTATAGCTATTAATCGGATTGATTATGTTATCCCTGTTAATGTTATTATATCAATACCTATTTAATAAATAATAGTGCATATGTTTTAATATTAAGCAACTATTACCGATTTACAGTGTTACGTTATCCGTTCGTATCCATTCTGACAATAGCATATCTAATTGCATGTCGGAACATCATGATATTATTATACTACTATATTAGTACAACGTGTTATCTAGTTTGTATCATACATAGTCATGGACGTATAAATAGTTATTACAGATAGACACATATGCATCCTGGTATCAATTTGGTTACCGTATTCCGATATTCGTTACAATTTCACATTTGGGTATCTATTGATACATATACATCACATGACATGCTCATGACACACTACCTGACTCATTACTTGATCTTGTTACTAATGCCGACAATCCTGACTTGTTGTCCTGATGGACATAACTTGTTGTATGCATAGACAAAAGCTGTACCTGCTTGATCCTGTGTTGGCATTAGGTTCATATCATAAATACCTGACTTGAACACATAACTTTGGGGGTAAGGAGAAATCAAAAATGAAACCTAACTTGTAACTCAACAGTTCGATACTTATACTGATCAGTTTTTATGGGCTAGGCCAGCCCCGGGATGATACTGCTGACATCATTCATCTGTACATGTTACCTGTTTACTGTCCAGCGGCATGTCTCGGATTCAACCCGAGAATCTTGACCGTGGTCCTGGGCACGCACGGGATACTATTGAGTTGCATCGACGATTCCATTAAATTGATTTCAAAGATTTCTAAAATAGATAACCTAGAGGCACCGACTTTAGGATACATATCACATACATGCAGCTCACTGTTTTATATCTGTGTTTATTATTCGTACACATGTTTAATAATAGCATCATATCCTGGTTACTACTATTAATTTTTATATTACGATACACTGATGTCTGGATTTTGCATGGCCCAGTTTCTCTACCTTTATCGCAGGCAGATCAAGAGTATTTTAGCAATCAAGCCGAGAAATGAGGAGCTGGACAATTAGTTTAGAGACTCTTAGTTTATTTATTTCAGCAGTTTTATTTTCATCGATGTGATCCCATATTGGGACGTGATTCGGATGATATTGTTTTATTGGATCTTGATTCGTTTCTGCTACATTTATTTTTTGATTTTATCGACTGTGGCATATGGACATGTGATAGATAGATTTAGTAGTTTTACTGTTCTTGATATCTGATTGACAGCTGTTCCCCTCCGAACGGCGGCCAAGACATGGACTTCTTGCCTGTGATTCGGGGCAGATGCTATTTGGTGCTATCCGTCCACCTCTCCGAAGATGCCAAGTTGATTTATGGCACCGTGTATCGGAGGTTTAGACGGATGCGGCCGTTGTAGCAGACTTCGTCAGATTCCCTCTCGCTTGAGAGGTTTTTGATTGCGGGGACGCTCTTCCCTGCAGGCGCAAGCCCCTGCAGTTAATTACGCTACCGCATCGCGGTAACAACTTTCTCCTTCTCCAGAATTTCACTTCGTATCGTGGGTGTTTGTTTTGTTTGTGGTTGCCCGTGGATTGTATACGGAGACTAATTTATGTCGTCGCCCGTAGGACGTGGATTAGTCCAAATCCGTATTTTTTTAGATCTAGGTTTGGGGTTTTGGTTTAAGAATACGTTAGCCATATTGAGGCTAAGATCAACTTAAACGTTCGTTAAGGATGCGTTAGTCTAATCTCCAGACTAAGATCAACTTAACGGGATCATTTGGATCCGACAAGAGAGCATTTGAGGGCTCTATTGTTCCAGTTTAGGGACATAGTGGTCCGTTTGACATATGGCCGTCGGGACCCGTCACCTCTCTGACGTCGTTGAAGGATTACGACGATAGGTGTCAGAGGAGTTCAGAGATGTACCCTTGAACCAAAGTTGATTGGGGGTCTTATAGTCCAATTTGGGACTAAAGTCTGTTTGAAGGATTAAGGATACGTTAGCCATATTTGAGGCTAAGATCAACTTAAACGGGATCGTTTAGATCCGACAAAAGAGCGTTTGGACTCTATTGTTCCAGTTTAGGGACATAGTGGTCCATTGCCAGTTTAGGGACATGGGGGTCCATTGCCAGTTTAAGGACATGGTGGTCCATTGCCAGTTTAGGGATGTAGTGGTCCATGTTCCAGTTTAGGGATATGGGGGTCCATTACCAGTTTAAGGACATTGTGGTCCATTGCCAGTTTAGGGACGTAGTGGTCCATGTTCCAGTTTAGGGACATGGGGGTCCATGGAATGTATGGCCGTCGGGACCCATCACCTATCTGACGACGTTGAAGGATTACAACGACAGGTGTCAGAGGAGTTCAGAGATGTACCCTTGAACCAGGTGTAAATTGATTTAAAAGAGCAGCAGTGCTCAGTCAATTTAATTTGAGGACTTATGGCCATGATTGGGCTAAGTCCAGTTGAAGATGTTCAATATTTTATTTATATTTAGCCTAGTAGGCCTTTATTAGGGCTCTGCCCTGTTAATAATGCACTGCATTTTATTCTGGCCTGTTAGGCCTTTTTGATTTGGGCTCTGTCCCTTTTAATAGTGCATAGCACTTTGTTTGGTCTGATAGACCTTTCTTTATTGGGCTCTGCCCTTTTTGCGGTGCATTTAATTTCTGACAGTGCCCCACGTGGCTTGTCAGGCGCTTTGCGCCAGTTGAGGAGCGCAAGGCGCAAGTCTATGGGGAGGTGACACGTGTCACGCTCTGGTGAGCGCAAGCGCAGTGCGCTGTGACAGTGCGCTGCGCTGTTGCGCTGCTGACACGTGGCGCGCTCTGGTGAGTTGCGCGAATTTCAGAGAGCGATGCTCTAATTTAAAAGCACATAACGCAAGTCATTCTGGTGCTGACACGTGGTGCTCTCTGGTGGCTTGCACCAACCCAGGAGCGCAACAGTGCAGATTTATAAGTGCAAGGCACTGTTTTAATATCTTGATCCAATTTTGGATTCAAGAAAAGAATCTTTAAGATTCCAGAACCAATGGTTCATAAAAAGGCAATGCCTTTGTTATTTATTATATTTTTTTATTGAAGATCCTTGATTTTGTTCTTAGATCAATGATCTATTCAGAAGAAATTCTACTTTTTATAAAGGTTTTACCTTCTTTTTCCTTTCTGAATTCTTCTCAAAATTCTTTAGAGGAGTTCTCTCTTTGTTTCTGTGTTTTTGTCTCTCTGTGTTGTTGTTTTTTTAGACTTGGGGTCTAGGGGCCTTTTTATAGTGCCAATTAGTTTGTTAAATTGGTTAGTGAGATTTTTCTCTGAGTGATTTGGGGATTTTTCCCCACCGTTGGATTTTTGATCCAAGAGCTTCTGTTTTACAGAAGACAATCTTCTTGTTTTAACAAGAACAGAAAAATCTTACTGAAATTTTAATTCTGTTTGGCGCAAACGCATCTGCGCTTGACACGTGTCGCGCAGCGCAACTGCGATGACACGTGTCGCGCAGCGCAGAGCGGAGCGCATCTGAAGCGTTTCTTCTTTATTTTAAGATTTTATTTTTATTATCTTTTAAAACAGAGCTTTACTCTGATTGGGGGAAACAGAAGCATTGCTTCATTTTCCCGCCTTGGGATTTGAACAGAGCTTTGCTCTGAAAGGGAGATTTTCTCCTTTATTATTATTATTTATTTATTTATTTATTGCTATTATTTTATACGGAGCGGGTTTTGAGCCAAAATTTTGGCGGGAACAAATGCCCCCCACTACTTTGCCCACGTAAGTATGTACGTGTGTGAAGTAGTGCAAAGTTAGGAGTAGCCATGGAATCGAGGGCTTAGGAGACAAGTTTAGGGTCCTTATAGCCTAAGACTTTTCAACTTTATGAGCCGTGAGGATCTCACAAAGACTTTTCTCCTTACGGATCGAGAGGATCTCATAGGTGTATTTCCTCCTTAGGAATCGTGAGGATTCCTAAGTGCGTTTCCTCTTATAAGTCGTAAGGATCTTATAAGAGAATTTTCCCTCTTATGAGTTGAGAGGACCCGTAAGCGGTTGTTTCCCTCCCTATCGAGATTCGAGTTGGGAGAGTGAGACCCGTGGATAGTATGCAAGAGACCGTTTTGGGCCAACTTGCAGGGTCCCAGTGCTTAGGAAACAGGTTTTTTAATCCTTACTGCCTAAGGCTTTATCTCATGAGTCGAGCCGCATCGAGAAGTTCTCGCAAAGACATCAATTTCTTCACAAGTCGAGACGAATCGAGCATTTCTCGCAAGAATATCCTAACGTCACAGTTAACCTCTGCTCTTTACGACAGAAGTCCGTTAGGGTCTGTGGTACTTAGGGTTTTGGCCGTCGTACCGTCGCATAAGCTGATATATTCTTCGATAGGCAATCGTGCTGTTCGAGTAGCCCTGCGACTGCCATGTCTCTGATCCCTTCGGAGGCTGGACAAGACGTCTTCAAGCAATCCTCCTTGGCAGTTTGACCGTCGGAAGAGCAAGCGTTAGGTATTTTGCCATGCCGCTTTTTACTTGAGGTTAGGCTCATTTTGGAGAGCCCCGATGAGTCATA
This sequence comes from Agapanthus africanus, assembly GCA_030015575.1. Lineage (NCBI taxonomy): Eukaryota > Viridiplantae > Streptophyta > Magnoliopsida > Asparagales > Amaryllidaceae > Agapanthus > Agapanthus africanus. Next base: position 749,241,921 of record JASDDO010000022.1, on the reverse strand, counting down.
ACCACTCCGCGCTGGTGTGGGATGATCTCCGATAGTCTTTCAGGTTTTATGTGAGTTGCCGTCAAGACCCTGAAGCTAGGAATTTGGCCTTTACTTCGTTTGCTGGTATCGCGTCTGCTGTATCGAGACGAATGTCGCGGTTGTCTCTAGGTTGCTGGTGAACCGTCGAGGTTTAGAACTAGGGATTTTGCCGTGGCTCTGTTAGTTTGATTGTCGCGTCTGAACCCTGCTGGAGGAAGAACGCTGGGGTGAAAACTCATCTGCTGTATCGAGACGAACGTCGCGGTTGTCTCTAGGTTGCTGGTGAACCGTTGAGATTTGGAACTAGGGATTTTGCCGTGGCTCCGTTTGTTTGATTGTCGCGTCTGAACCCTGCTGGAGGAAAGACGCTGGGGTGACAACTCGTCTGCTGTATCGAGACGAACGTCGCGGTTTTCTCTAGGTTGCTGGTGAACCATCGAGATTTGGAACTAGGGATTTTGCCATGGCTCCATTTGTTTGATGATGTTGCGTCTGCTGTGTCGAGACGAACGTCGAAGTGGTGACCACTCCGCACTGGTGTGAGATGATCTCCAGTTGTCTTTCAGGCTTTATATGACTCGCCGTTAAGACCTTGAAGCTAGGAATTTGGCTTTCGTTTCATTTGCTTTGTCGCATCCGAATCATGTTGGAGGAAGAACGCTGTCGTGACATCTCGTCTGCTGTATCGAGACGAATGCCGAGGTGGAGCTGGGATTTTTCCGTTACTCCGCTTGTTTGACCATGGGGTCTTTCGTTGGCGTTGTATCTGCATCTTGATGGACTACGAAGGAACGCCGCTGTTGACATTGCGTCTGCTGTAATGAGACGAATGCTGAGGTGGAGCTAGAATTTTGCCGTCGCTCCATTTGATGGTGTAACCTCTGTGTCATGCTGGAATGAGGAGGCCCACCGTTGTTGGTCTCCAGGCTGTAGATGTGGCCATTGAGATTTGGAACTAGGGACTTTGCCATGGTTCCGTTTCGTTGCGACTTTGAGGTCGATTGTTGACGTCACGTCTGCATCTGGTTGGAGTGCGGAGAAACGCCGTTGGTGATCTCTAAGTTGTCGATGTTGACGTCGAGACCCTGAAGCTAGGGATCTTCCTTTGCTTCCTTTGTTGACATTGTGTCTGCAATATTGCGACAAATGTCGAGATTGCCTCTAGGTTGTCTATGAACCGTCGAGATTTGGCTTCATTTTCTGGTGGAGCCTGTTGGGAAGGTATAGTTCCCTCTTTGTTGGTGCCCCTGGATTGTATACAGGGATCGATGTGATCCCACCTGTAGGGCAAAATTTTCATTCATTTTTTTATTTTCTTTCCGCGATGCTCTATCATTTCAGCTTTTATATCGCGAAAGTCGCGATTGCCCCATCATTTCGGCTATTTTTCGCGGTGCCCAATCATTTCGACTATTTATTTTATTTTTACTCGCTGCTTTTTATTGCGAGTTGCCCAATCATTTTGGCTATTTTGCATGCGTACATTTTTACTTGCTGATTTTTAATGCAAGTTGCCCCATCATTTCGGCTGTTTCGTATGCATGTGTGGCTCGCTGTTGTTTTTTATTGCGAGTGTGGAACTTGGAATCTGGTGCCAATCTCAGCATCAGCATCGCTACAACTGGAATATTACCAGGAGCGAATCATCATTTGCCATGAAAGGGCTTGGAATTTGATACCGGTTTAGGTATCAGCATCGCTACAACTGGAATATTGCCAGGAGTGAATCATCATTTGCCTCTGTCGATGTCGAACAAAAGTGGCTTAGTAAACAGGGTTAGGATCCTGTTGACTAAGGCTTTTGACTTCATGAGCCGTAAGGGTCTCACAAAGGTATTTTTCCCTACAAGTCGTGAGGATCTTGTAGGTGTATTTTCTCCTTAGGAATCGTGAGGATTCCTAAATGTATGTTCCTCTGTAAGTCGTAAGGATCCTACAAGAGGGTTTTCTCCTCGTAAGTCGAGAGGACTTACAAGGGTTGTTCATCATGCGAACATATCCCCAGTCACGGATGGGACTTGGTTAGGGAAATGTTTATTCGCGCCCGTGGATTGTATACAAGGGCCAGTATTGAGTCGCTTATAGGGCAATATCGAAGGTTGTGGGGGTTTGCTTAAGAACAAGTTTAGGTCTCTGTAACTTAAGACTTTCAAATCTTATGAGCCGTGAGGGTCCCATAAGAGAGTTCTCCTTACGAGTCGTGAGGATCTCGCAAGTGTAATTTCTCCTTAGGAATCGTGAGGATCCCTAAGTGTGTTGCTTCCCTGTGAGTTGTAAGGATCTCACGCAGGTGGTTTCTCTTTACAAGGTCGAAAGGACCTTGTAAGTGTCTTTTAACGAGTTTGCGCCCTTTCGGGTTTTCACAAACACTCGCCGGTAGCCCTGCTGTTTTTACTCACGGAGCCCTTTCGGGTTTTCATCCGTGCCCATTTTGCTATGGACATACCGTTTTCTTCTTCTTTTTCTTCTTTTTTCTAACGAGATCGCGCCCTTTCGGGTTTTCACGAACACTCGCCGGTAGCCCTGCTGTTTTTACTCACGGAGCCCTTTCGGGTTTTCATCCGTGCCCATTTTGCTTATGGACATACCGTCTCTTTTTTCTTATTCTTTTTTTTATTTCGTCAGCCTGAGGATGCTGCGGTAGTATTTTAAATACGTTTCGGTCATCAGCTAGTTTTAGAATGTAGTGGTCCATCATTAGTTTAAGGATGTTTCGGTCCGTCATCGCCGTATTTGAGGCGAATCTCTAGTTTACTGACTTTTCGGTCTATGGGGATTTTCTTATGAATGAACATGATGCCCCCAGCGTATCCATCTTTCTTAGAGCGTGCGGTTGTGGCGGGTTCACCTTCCAGTTTTCGGAGATGACGAACTTGCCCTGTTGGTATTGGTCTTCAACCCAGTTTTTGAAGACGTAACAATTTTCGATCAGATGGCCCAAATACTTGGTGGTAAGGGCAATAATTAGAACTGTTGATATCATCCAGTTGTAGTTGGTGTTTCGGCTCCGGTAGAGTGATAAGCCTGTTATGCACTGCTACTTCGAACAGCCTCCTTGTTTTATCCTGGGGAAATGAGTAAGGACGTCTTAGCCTCTCCTCGAGGGATATGCGTGGACACATATTGTTTTGATGAACAACCGGTCTTGAGTTGCTCGGCTGTTGTTGAGCATTGGCGACGACGGTCGCTTTCCTTTTTCCTTTCTCATTTGGAGAGTCTGGTTTTGGAGGAGACGGTCCATGGCCCATCTGGTCCATTTGGGCTAATTTGTCGATCAAGGCCTGGAAGGTGGTCGGCCTGAAGAACATCATGAATTGCGAGATGGTCGCTTGCGGATCAAGAGTGGCCACGAACATACCTACCGCAGGTGCTTCTTCTATGCGTTGTTCGCATTTTGACCATAGGTTCCGCCATCGTGTTGCGTATTGGACCCACGTTTCTCCGGGCCTTATCCTGGCGTTAATCAGCGCTGTTATCGGGGTGCGTCCACTAGCACTCGTGAATCTTTGTGTAAACCGTAGCTCCATCTCCGCAAATGTTTTGACAGAGTCGTTAGGTAGCTCCGAATACCATTCAAAGGCTGTTTCTGCTAAGCTGTCGACGAATTGGCGAAACAACAATTTGTCATAGCCTCCAGTATTGCCACATAAGGCCCTGAATTGAGCGACATGCTGATGCGGATTCCCCGTCCCCTTATATACGTGGAACTTAGGGATCGTATATCCCGGCGGGTAACTGATTTGGTCATACCAACTTGGATAGGGTCGTCCGGTTCTAACAATTTGCCCAGCCACTTCATTCGCCTGATGAGTCCGTATTTGCTGAGCTATATAGCCATCCAGTGCGGCTTTGGAAATGGTTTCTTCCTTGGCTGCTGACAGGGCTGGAGGAGGATTGGATGTTTCCCCTCCGCCGTTTTCGACAATGATTGGATGGTCTTCAGCTAGAGGGTCCGGCTGTAATATCATCCCTACCATATCTTGGAAGATGAGCGCCATCTGTTTTATGTTAGCCGCTTGCTCTGCGGCTTCCTTTTCCTTCTTTTCGAGGACCCTGCATAAGAAATCAGCATCAGTCTCCTGTTCGTGACGCTGTTCTGATGATGCCTCCGAGCTCTCTTTCGGTCCCGTAAGTGCGGCCATAGCTGTTAGCATTTCTTGGAGCTTTTGTTGTTGTTGTTGCTCTTGAGCCTTTGTTACGGATCGCGTAAGCGGTCGATGACCCGTAAGGATACGGCTATCCTCTTTTCCGGATGTCATATAAACAGTGTGGACCACCATGCTCCCAGATTTGGGGCGTTTAGGTTCGGCGCCTTTGAGATTGGTCGTAGGGATCTTCTTCGGCCTTCTCCTTTTGTGGGCGGTCGAAGTCGAGGGAACCGTTGCAGCGGGCACCCGAGTAGATGTTGCCTTTTTTGGCTTGACAGAATGGTCCTTTTCTTTCCGAACCTTCATCTTTCCCTGTCGGCGAGAGTAATCTTGATCAATCACCGAGTCTTGGACTTGACGCCAGACCTTGTAAATTTTAGAGGACAGCCGCTGAGGGGGCTGCTCCAGCTTCGCCTTTGGGGCATTCTCCATAGGTGGAGGAGATATTTTCAGCACGGCGGTAGGAGAGTTCCTGTGCACCTTGTTCAGCAATTCAAAGCTGTTCCCAGTTGGAACAGCAGCATTGACTTCCACCGTTGGGGCTGGTGGAGTTAGCCCAGAGGGGGAGTTGCCCCCAGCTTTCCTTACTCGTCGCCAGTGGCGACGGCGAGCATGTCCTGCAGATGGGATGGTTTCAGCTTGAGGGGTGACTTCGTTTTGCCCCCTGTTTTGGAGAAGGGCTGTTGTTGGCGTCAGCCTCTTAAAGACTGAGGTCCGTTGAGTAGCAGTATTTAATCTGTCAAAGACAGACTTAGGAGCGGGAGCCAGAATGGTTAATCTTGTAAAGACCGACCCTTTGGCATGAGAAGTCGCCTTGACGACTTCAGGAGCAGGGATGGCTATCCTCTTCGGAATAACCTGTTCTGAAATTGTAGGCTTCATCATGGGCCCAAATAAACTTTGGCCCAATCTGGCGAAGATTGAGGCGCTGGAGCTGGACGACCCGTTGAGAGGGGCCGCGGTAGTAGCAAGCCGATTAAAGACCGACTTCTTGGGAGCTTCTGGTGTTGGTACAGGGGTGCTGAAGCTCATCGGTGGGAGCATGGTCCCAAAGAACAATCCAGTGGTGGCCTGAGTCACTTGGTCCACCGGCATTGTGAACAAGGAGGCCTCTTGGGGCCAGTAGGCTATGCCTCCAGATGAGGCGGAGCACGAGTTGTAGTTGCAGTTGGAACACTTCTCATAAGTGGATGCCATTGATGTTTCGCTTTCTGCGCCAAGCAAGAAACCAAATCTTAGTACCTCGAACCCAAGGGCAACCATATCAAACTGCGATTCGTTCGCGAACACGACACACGAAGTGTGGAGTGGAAAGAGGAAAAGGTCCCACCGGGCATGCCAGAATCTGTTCCCCTCCGAACGGCGGCCAAGACATGGGCGTCTTGCCTGTGATTCGGGGCAGATGCTATTTGGTGCTATCCATCCACCTCTCCAAAGATGCCAAGTTGATTTATGGCATCGTGTATCGGAGGTTTAGACGGATGCGGCCGATGTAGCAGACTTCGTCAGATTCCCCCTCGCTTGAGGGGTTTTTGATTGTGGGGACGCTCTTCCCTGCAGGCGCAAGCCCCTGCAGTTAATTACGTTACCACATCGCGGTAACAACTTTCTCCTTCTTCAGAATTTCACTTCATGTCGTGGGTGTTTGTTTTGTTTGTGGTTGCCCGTGGATTGTATACGGAGACTAATTTATGTCGTCGCCCGTAGGACGTGGATTAGTCCAAATCCGTATTTTCTTAGATTTGGGTTTGGGGTTTTGGTTTAAGGATACGTAAGCCATATTGAGGCTAAGATCAACTTAAACGTTCGTTAAGGATGCGTTAGTCTAATCTCCAGACTAAGATCAACTTAACGGGATCATTTTGATCCGACAAGAGAGCATTTGGGGGCTCTATTGTTCCAGTTTAGGGACATAGTGGTCCGTTTGACATATCCGTCGGGACCCATCATCTCTCTGACGTCGTTGAAGGATTACAACGATAGGTGTCAAAGGAGTTCAGAGATGTACCCTTGAACCAAAGTTGATTGGGGGTCTTATAGTCCAATTTGGGACTAAAGTCTGTTTGAAGGTTTAAGGATACGTTAGCCATATTTGAGGCTAAGATCAACTTAAACGGGATCGTTTAGATCCGATAAAAGAGCGTTTGGGCTATATTGTTCCAGTTTAGCGATATAGTGGTCCATTGCCAGTTTAAGGACATGGTGGTCTATTGCCAGTTTAGGGACGTAGTGGTCCATGTTCCAGTTTAGGGACATGGGGGTCCATTGCCAGTTTAAGGACATGGTGGTCCATTGCCAGTTTAGGGACGTGGTGGTCCATGTTCCAGTTTAGGGACATGGGGGTCTATGGAATGTATGGCCGTCGGGACCCATCACCTCTCTGACGACGTTGAAGGATTACAACGACAGGTGTCAGAGGAGTTCAGAGATATACCCTTGAACCAGGTGTAAATTGATTTAAAAGAGCACTCGTGCCCAGTCAATTTAATTTGAGGACTTACGTCCATGATTGGGCTAAGTCCAGTTGAAGATGTTCAATATTTTTATTTATATTTAGCCTAGTAGGCCTTTATTAGGGCTCTGCCCTGTTAATAATGCACTGCATTTTATTCTGGCCTGTTAGGCCTTTTTGATTTGGGCTCTGTCCCTTTTAATAGTGCATAGCACTTTGTTTGGTCTGATAGACCTTTCTTTATTGGGCTCTGCCCTTTTATTAATGCGGTGCATTTAATTTCTGACAGTGCCCCACATGGCTTGTCAGGCGCTTTGCGCCAGTTGAGGAGCGCAAGGCGCAAGTCCATGGGGAGGTGACACGTGTCACGCTCTGGTGAGCGCAAGCGCAGTGCGCTGCGACAGTGCGCTGCGCTGTTGCGCTGCTGACACGTGGCGCGCTCTGGTGAGTTGCGCCAATTTCAGAGAGCGATGCTCTAATTTAAAGGTGCATAGCGCAAGTCATTCTGGTGCTGACACGTGGCGCTCTCTGGTGGCTTGCGCCAACCCAGGAGCGCAACAGTGCAGATTTACAAGTGGAAGGCACTGTTTTAATATCTTGATCCAATTTTGGATTCAAGAAAAGAATATTTAAGATTCCAGAACCAATGGTTCATAAAAAGGCAATGCCTTTGTTATTTTTTATATTTTTTTATTGAAGATCCTTGATTTTGTTCTTAGATCAATGATCTATTCAGAAGAAATTCTTCTTTTTATAAAGGTTTTACCTTCTTTTTCCTTTCTGAATTCTTCTCAAAATTCTTTAGAGGAGTTCTCTCTTTGTTTCTGTGTTTTTGTCTCTCTGTGTTGTTTTTTTTTAGACTTGGGGTCTAGGGGCCTTTTTATAGTGCCAATTAGTTTGTTAAATTGGTTAGAGAGATCTTTCTCTGAGTGATTTGGGGATTTTTCCCCACCGTTAGATCTTTGATCCAAGGGCTTCTGTTTTACAGAAGACAATCTTCTTGTTTTAACAAGAACAGAAAGATCTTACTGGAATTTTAATTCTGTTTGGCGCAAACGCATCTGTGCTTGACACGTGTCGCGCAGCGCAATTGCGCTAGCGCAACTGCGCTGACACGTGTCGCGCAGCGCAGAGCGCAGCGCATCTGAAGCATTGCTTCTTTATTTTAAGATTTGATTTTTATTATCTTTTAAAACAGAGCTTTGCTCTGATTGGGGGAAACAGAAGCATTGCTTCATTTTCCCGCCTTGGGATTTGAACAGAGGTTTGCTTTGAAAGGGAGATTTTCTCCTTTATTATTATTTATTTATTTATTTATTGTTAGTTTATTGTTATTATTTTATACGGAGCGGGTTTTGAGCCAAAATTTTGGCGGGAACAACAGCCGTAATGTGATTATGGAAGGATTTTTTCTCACCATAGGTAGCATGGTTGGCTCTGTTACGTGCCGTGTTTACGTATTTTGGGAAGCGGGACGTGACAACGCTGTTGCGTGCTGGCTGTTCCAGTACCCAACCCATGGCCATATCATCATGGCCTTGGGTTCCTGGCCCCACTTTAAGCCCCCCGAGGTCCTATGGGTCGTGCTTGAGGTCCTCCCGGGGTCTCTGATAGTTTTCGGGTCATTCGAGACTCGTTTTGAGCAAGAAATTGGTGTTGTTTTGGGACGGGACTGATTGTGAATTCAATCCTTGGAATTTCAACGATCGAACTCATTGGTTATGGAATATTTATGCCATGGTTCCATTTTGGCGTGGTTACAGTGTTTAATCATATTAAAGCGGCGGCATATAGTGATATGCAGTGTTTAACCCCGACGAATTGATGCGATCAATTCGACGGGGTTACACGTTTGTGCGTTTGAGATGGTTTATGTTGATATATTATTGCTTGTTTGGAATGTGTTTGGATTGTCGCGAAATGAATAGCCTCGTGCGGAATTGAGATGTTATAATGCATTTTCATTCTTTGGTGTAGCCAAACTTGTATATTCATTTGTTTGGGACAAGCTCCAACTTGTGGCCGCCATTTCCGCTATATGTATATTCTTTATTCGGGACTTAGCGGTTCACATGTGGCCGTAGTCGTCGTTTTATGTATTATTATTTGTCGGGACATGATCAGGTTGCGATTGTTGTCACTGTTGTATTAATACAGGTTTAGAATTACCCCACGGAGAAGCGCACGGATGGCCGGGTTCTAGGTTGTAGCGGGTAGCCATCTCAAGGAGTTGAGATCGGGTCACTTGAGTATAGGATTGGCGGGTTGCTTGCCGCGCTTGTAGGGGGTATAGGATAGACCTGTGGAGGAGTGCTCAAGTCACCGGATTCGGGAAAATGTCAGGTGGCCCCCTCATGATGATGATGTTGGGTTTCCTCATTTCTTGGATTGCCTGGTATCTTGTCGCACTTATAGGGGTCTTCTTTTGGCTACGCATGGGCTATTCACGCGACCGGAGAATTTCACGTTTCGTTTGATGGTTCGAACGAAACGCGGGATTCCTAAGTAATCCGACCATTCCTATTCGGTGATGTTCATTACTTTCCTGTGATATATTTACCTGCCTGTGATGATATTTATTGTTTAGCTGTAATGATGATTATCTTCCTGCGATGATATATATGATGATATATTGATATATGTGATATATAAAGTATATAAATAAATGCTATATACGTTTTGCACCCGCGTTAGCCCTGCCCCCGCCCTGCCGTAAGTTAAGTAACCTTACGGTGAAGACCCGGGGCCCCGTTGCGAATGCGGATGGTGTACATGTGCATTCTATTTTCTTTTTATGCTTTTCTGTGATTGTATGAGAAGATACTAGGTAACGTGATTATCTAATTGATGGGATAGCATTGATCCAGATTAATGCAAAGAAAATAAACCTAAAATACATTGTAGGAACCAAATATCAGATATTGTGGTGTTATAGTCGAGTCTTTTGGTTTGCACAGAGGTATTTGGTTAGGAATATCCTGTACCTCATTCCACAAGGAAAGAGCCTAGATCTCTTCGTAGGGAGTGACCTCTTTGGCAAAACATCGTTGCTATAAATTTTAAAATTTTATAGCCATAGTCTTTTGCTTTGCATCGAGGTATTCGGTTAGGAATATTATGCACCTCATTCGATGAGAGAAGTGCCTTGATCTCTTCACCGGGAGTTTGCTTTTAAGAAAAAGTTTATGTTACTATAAATTTGCAAAAACGCTCGGTTCTTACGATGAGATCAAGTCCATTATGTTAAAGGTTTTCTTCAAACCAACCATAACCCTCTGTCATTTCAGAAAGTAGAGTACTTAGTATTCGTGCTACGTTTGTCGACCTCGTTGAGACGTAGTGTACGTTAGCTAAGTGATATTTTCCTGCTAGCATGTGATGCGATTACTTAGAACAGTCGTACGACTTTGTTAATCTCGTTAATAGTCGTGTGGGTAGGTCTAAATTAATTACGAAATGACAGGTTGAACTTGACTAACGACTTATGACTTTTTAACCTCGTTAAGGTCATAAGCCGTTAGGGGTAAAAACCGATATTAGGAGTTTTAAGTGTTGAAACTTGCAATGAGATTGCATACCTTATATGGTATGGGGTGACTTGTTGACCCCGTCAAGGTTAATGATAGTTTGAATCCCGATTCTCACTGTGAGTAATAGTTACTCTCGGGAGATTTTCAATAAATAATCCTGGCTAGTTCTCCTTTTAGGGTTTAAAGGATAATTCGACAAAACAGTGTGAGACCAGATTAGATAAATTAATTAACCAATCTAATTTAGGATAGAGTGCACGACGAGTGTTTCTTTTCTCTCTCTGGCAGCGACCTAAAACTGACATTAAACTAAAAACTCGTAAACCAAGTTAACCGAACCTTTTTACAATCAATGGTTTTGGAATGTCATGATTGCCCTATTTTCACGACATAGTCGCATATATCCTTACCCCTCCCACACCCCCTTTTGCTTCCTCCAGAATACTCTGATACAGAGATCCATATTGCTTGAAAGAACATCGTATAGTTAGATACGAACTCGAAGAAATTGTTTTAGTCGAGTATGGCCGTAGGTTCTGGAGAAAGTGAATTGTATATGTTACAATTCATTTGTCTTTCCTCTCCACCTTATCTCATGTTTGAGAGCTTCTTAAATAAGGAGAATGTACCAGTTACGCTTGTTAGATAATCTTCTTTTAATTTCGATGCTAGAGATGAAAGGAAGGGTAAGAAGAAAACCAACTAACATAAGTTCGGTATAAATAAGGTAAGAAAGAGAGACAACAATAGGGGACGATGTGAGCGGAAAGAAAAATACAACTACTGTTATAACCTTGGGTAATGAAAAATGCATTACTTGGAATACTCGGCCACCCCTTGAAACATTTTGACGTTTCATGTTTTCTATGTGATTGTAATCGAAAACTGTTTTCCAATTAATTCTGACTCCTGGGTATATAGATACTGGATTAACATTCTGCATCTGTAAATTATTACAGATGCTGAGAAAGATTAGATTATTGGAAAGGTGATTTGATCTTCAATATTGGATATAGTAGCAAATGTTGATATTGGGGAAATCACCTGGTTTTGCTACTTTTGGTTTTGAATATCTGTTATTATGCACCAAATTTTAAAAACTGATATATCCGTCTCTTTATTTGATAAAGTGGGATATAAATTTTCAAAAATTATGTTATGAACATTTGCCTTTATTATTTGATAATTGGGTAAGGTGCATTGAATAACGGGATATATATTCTTAAGCAAAATACAGATTTCAAATTACAACACACAGAGTATGAGTTAATGAACTCATAGGACTTATATATAATAATGTATGTTGTTCGGTGTCCACCTGGACAAAGGGTTGGTACTCATTTCCGTTTTCCTATGAGTTCTCTGATTTTAGAAACGCATTCTTATTGAAATGTATAGTCTAAAGATTCTGAGAAATTCATAGGATATAAGAATAAAGTAGAGAACCAAACGTTGAAAGTATCAAGATTCTTCGAAGTGTTTGAAGATATTGATACTTATGCTAGGTATTTCATAGTTATATAATCGAGAATTTGATTCTCTCTCAGATTACTTATCTATGCGTGCGTTCCTTGATGAGTAATGTTGTATAGCCTTTTTCATTTAAGAGATGCACTAGAAATAGATACATATCAATTGATACCGGTTCCATATAAATCAGTGGCTCAAATTCTATATGTGATATATAATGGGTTATCATCTTAATATTGTTAAGATGTTAAGTTGTCCAGTTTATACATAAAACCAGAATCCAGATAAACTCAAGGCACGTTTCGGTAATGGCAGTTTGTGGGTTATCTCGGGTATTGGCGAGGGTTTAACATTCTACCATTTGTAAGATCAAAAGTTGTTTTGTTCTCGACACACCACCTTTTTAGAAAAGCAATTTCTTGCAAAAGAAATTAGTGGGAGTATGGTAGAATTAGAAGTGATTCCAGAACCATAAACGATTACTGAAGATTTAATAGAACCTGAAGATTCAATTGACCCCGACAAATCTTAGCCACTCTGCAGATTTGGTAGGTGACCTCAGCCACCTGAGAGGTACTACGGTTTCCTCGTTAACGGTGATAAGGAAGCTTGTATCATGCGACGATGACCATACTAGTTATCAGCAGGCTATGGAAAGTGGTGACTTCCGACTGATAGCTGGATTCTAAGTTATCCTAGTTGGACTTCATGCACCGCAACAAAGTGTAGACTTTGTTGGGTGCTCCTTGTTGGGGTCAAAAATTACACTTCGATTGACTAATTCAAAATCAAAGTCAATACCAAGTAAGCGGGTCCAAACCCAGATCAAGTGGGCCCATGCCCAAGTCGAGCCCCGCGGCCGACCTCCCCCATGCCAAAATGAAATCATGTAATAAATAATTTTGATGTAATTTTTTATGCGTGAATGGGCATAAAGCCAAATTTTTGTAAAGTCCATGGCCCATGTGCAAAATAAATGAGCACATGAGGCATTGGATGGACAAAATACCATTTTGTAAAGCCCAGGGGGCTATATGTAAGTTTGTAAGCCTATAAAAGGCAACATGATAATGAAATAAAGAAGAATAATTCATTCTCCCCAAAAAAAATTAGGGTTTGTGTCTCTTTCTCCTTCCTCATGGTTCTAAAACCTTCTTCTCCTTTTTAAATTAAATCAAGAGTTTAACTCTTCCTTTTCCAAAAAATAAATAGCTTTTCACCATAAAAACCTTGAAGGGGAGCTCGGATCTGCCATCAAATCCCTAAAAGGAGAGATTTTAAGTCTCACCTTCCCTTTTCCCCCCAAGATCCAACCAACGGAGAGGAAGAAGAAGGATACCCATCTCCAAAAATCCCATTCTAGGAGGATCCGAGGCTCAAAAGAAGATCCAAAGATTTCTAGGAGTTTAACTCCATTCAAGATCTGTTGGAGTTTAACTCCATAAATCAACCCCCTTTTTAGGAGTTTAACTCCAAATCTATACATAATCCCTATTAGGAGTTCAACTCCAAAGCCCCCTAGGGAGTTCAACTCTTAACCTAGGGGCTAAGCCCCTTTTTGCACCGGTGTTTCCAGCGGTCGCGTGCCGCGCATGAGACCCGCGGGCGCCCAGCAGTCGCGTGCCGCACATGCGACCCGTGGGCGCCCAGCGGTCGCGTGCAGGGCACGTGACCTGCGAGCGCTAAGCGCCCACGTAGGCCTCACACGACCCGCGGACGCTCAGCGCTCTGTGATCGTGTGCAGCTCACATGACTGCGCACGTGACCCGCTGGCGCCCAGCGGTCGCGTGCTGCGCACGTGACCCACTGGCACCCCATGGGCGCTTGGCACGCGTCTTTAAGACGCTCCTCACCCTCATTTTTTGTGCACTCCACACCAGAAACACGTCCCCCATTAGGAATTTTTTTCTAAAACCCTTTCAAAATATACGTACACTGCACATTGAGTGCGCATGACCAGTTTAACCCGTCAATCGAAGGTTCTCTTTCTCAAAATGCAAGGGGTAATTAATGGAAGCTTAGTCCGCGGCTGCCGGAGATTCAGATCCCCACAATCAATAAACTCCCGCCTACCCTAGGCAGAGAGAATCTGTAGTATGCCTGACAAGCGCGCGCGTATTCCCATCTCAATGGGGTGGTGAAAAACACCCTACAGATTCTGGCACGCCCGGTGGGACCATCTCTCCTCTCATATTTCAGGTTAAACGTTCATGCGAACTCAATTAACATATACATTGATTGCCTGTACTGAAATCATGCTTCTTTGTGCAGGTTAACAATTTCCGATTGCAATCCTCGGACACAACAAAATGTCTCCAAGGACAATCTCAGCCCTCAGCACAACTCCCATCTCATACACGATGAAGATAGACGTCAGGACGGTCCTCCCGGCCAGTCTTGGGCGACAGTGGGAGGAGCAGCCGCTACCATTTAGCTCTATTCTGTTCGTGCCAGCTAGCGCCGTCCCAGCTTCTCAAGCTCCAGTAATAGACAGACCGGCCTCGAAAGGCAGGAGGCCAAATATGGTGATCTTGAGTTCACCGCTATCCAAACGCAAGTCGATGTTTGAACGACTTTCCTCGGCCCCACCTGGGGGCAAGACCATTAACACCAACAAAGCAACAAGGCGTCTTGAGCAAGCTCCGGCAGTGCCACTGACAACCGCTCGATCAGGCGCCTTCTCTGAGCTCCCCGCCAATCGACTCACAATGGCTTCCTGAATAACGAATGCCCGACAAGCCCTCAAAATCGAGAAGCTAAGACAGGAAAGGCTCAGATACATAGCCAACAAAAAGGCTATGGCTCCTGCTCGACTGAACTTCATGAGGTTCAAAAAACTGGGTTACCCCGCCAAAAATAAAGAGACGACTGGATATGTGGTCCACATTGTCTACATAGTGGGCATGCGCAGCAAGAGAAAGGATGGGGCCACCACATCTCAAATCCAATCTGGCATGAATGTGGCTGCAACTTTCCAAGACCAGCCTCTTCTGGAAGGTAATGAAAACCCTTCTAGTGAGGCTGATAAGCATAGAGATCCCTCGGTTCATGAGGAGTCATGCTCAGAAAGCGAAGACGAGTCAATCTTCCGTCCTAAGAACGCAGAGCAGCAACTTCTCCAAGAGCTTCAAAAACAGCTCAGAAGCAAAGACAAAGAGATGGCCAAGCTCTACTCAAAAATTAACGACTTGACGAATGTGGTAATGTAGCTCATGGACCAAGTTGCCTCTCAGCCGCCCAATCAAGCGCAGGGTTCTGCTCATGAACCGGGAAACGGTTTCCCGAGACAGCCGACGCCTATTCCCTCAAATCCAAAGGTGGGCGGACTGCATGAAAGTCAGTCGCATCCTATCTCAGGAAATGTCTTGGCTACCGATGATAGTAGCCCGCTAACTCAAGATCAAATCATGGATTTGGTTGCAAACAAAGTCAAAACATTGGTAGCCGAAACCGAAGCGCAAAAAGATATCAGCAGTAGTGGGAGACCGTATCCTGCTCGGTATGATCTGGGAGAGTTTCCTGGCGGCTATGTCATCCCCAAATTCGGAAGATTTGATGGGATGGGAAATGTGAATCAGCACATCACCCACTTTAAAGCCTCATACGGGAATACTGCGGGCAATGATGCGCTTCTCCTTCGCCAGTTCGTTAATAGCTTAACCGATGTCACTTTCGACTGGAACGCGAGCATACCGGATGGCTCCGTTACTACTTTCGTCCAAATGGAATCTCTGTTTCGACAAAGGTTCATGAGTATCAGCGATAAGATCACCATTTCCGATCTCGTAAAGACCAAGCCAAAGAACAACGAAATCAGCACGAATTTTATAACCCGATGGCGCAATCTCTCCGTCAAATATGAACCGCCGATAGAGCAGGACCAATCTGTCAGCTTCCTCGTCGGAAATCTCAACAATTGGATGGCCCTGTTTCTATGCACCGCGGGTCTCAAAACATTCCAAAAGTTGACCGGGAAAGTTCAAATGTTGGAGCGCTCAAAAAAAGAGTCCTCTTCTGATTCCCAAAATAACAATAGGTCCTGAAAAAACCGAAAGGACGATAATCGCAAAAGCGGAAATTCCGACAATACTGAATCTTTCAACGCTTTGGCTAACCGAAATAAGCGAGGGATGAGCGGGCCTCATGCCAACCAATCTCGAAAGCCAGTGTTCGGAGAAGAAGGAGAATCTCTACTGAAAGAGGGGCTGGATAAGGTCTATTCCTTCAGAAAGGACAAAGTCCACAAGATATTCAAGGACGCCCTGAGAAACGGTCTACAATTTCCAGAATCAAAGAGACCGCAAGAAGAGAATATGACCGAAGACCCTAAATATTGCCCCTATCACGAGTGATAAGTCATGCCATTGAGGACTGCTTCATCTTTAAAGATTGGGTTGAAAAGCAATACAAGGCAGGAGAGATAGAACTGTCTAAATGCATGTTAACTAACAGTCAAGCTGCGACCGCCAATTTCATACAAATGGAGACCGAAGTCCTTCGGGAACCTGATTCTCTCAGATATCTGCCTTTCTCTAAAAAGGGTTGACCATCACGTCATTAAACTGGGAACAGAAGACCCCTAAGTCGTTAAACTGAGAATGTAAAAAAATGTGTGTAAATAAAAAAAAGTATAAACAAAAGAAAAAAGGAAAAAGGAAAAAGAAAAGCCGAAATGATGGGGCTGCTCGCAATAAAAATCAGCGCGTAAAATAAAAATAAAAATAAAAATAAACAGCCGAAATAATGGGGCAACCACGAATAAATAGCCGAAATGATAGGGCAATCGCGACCTTCGCGATAAGAAAATCTGAAATGATAAAGCAATCGCGGTATAAAAAAACTTCCCAATGGCGAATGATGAGTCGCTCCTGGTACTATATTCCAGCGCAGCGATGCAGACGCCGACCAAAATCCAAATCCCCAAGTGGCGAATGATGAGTCGCTCCTGGTACCATATTCCAGTGCAGCGATGCAGACGCCAACCAAAATTTCAAATCTATGGATGTCCCAATGGCGAATGATGAGTCGCTCCTGGTACTATATTCCAGTGCAGTGATACAGATGCCAACAAAATCCCAAAATTCTCCTGGCCCTACGGTTGGTCCCCGAACTGACTACCGTATACAATCCACGGGCTCAAATAATTCTCATCGTACCCATACCCGACCGCAATCACCAGTCCAGCGGCCGGTCTCTGCCCTCGGAATTATGCTCCATTTGTGGAGACCCACTCATGTGTCCTCACGATATATGAGGAAAACAAATCTTACGAGATCCTCTCGACTTGTAAGAAAACACCTTCGTGGGATCCTTACGACTCACAAAGGAAAAACACACTTGGGGGTCCTTACGACTCCTAAGGAGAAAATACACCTACGAGATCCTTTCGACTCGTAGGGAGAAAATGCTTCTATGAGACCATTACGGCTCATAAAATTGAAAAGTCTTAGGTGACATGGATCTAAACCTGTCTCCTAAGCCATCGTTCCCCAACAAGGAAAGGCAAATGATGAATTGCTCATGTCACCTGTGCTTCAGTATTAGCAACGCTGATGCCGACCCTTACCCAAACCAAATCGATCCAATAGACCTCTAAGTCTTTAAACTGGGAACAGATGACCTCTAAGTCATTAAACTGGGAACAGATGACCCCTATGTCGTTAAACTGGGAACGAGGGAAATCCCCTCACGGCAAATGATGATTCGCTCCTGGTAGCATATTCCAGTGTAGCGGTGTTGATGCCAAACCAAAACCAAAATCCCTAAATCCTCTCATGGCAGATGATGATTCGCTCATGGTACCATATTCCAGTCTAGCGATGCTGATGTCAACCCAAATAACAATCAGCAAGACAACTAACAAATTCCCTGGTGGAATCAAGCTCCACATCGGAAACAAGTCGAATCCAGACACCACAGAAAGCGGAGCAAGTCAACTTCAACCCCGACACCGCAGAAAGTGGAGCAAGTCAAATTCAACCCCGACATCGCAGAAAGCGGAGCAAGTCAAATCTAATCTCGACATCGCAAGAAGCAGAGCAAGTCAAGTTCATCCCTAACACCGCAAGAAGCGGAGCAAGTCAAATCGTGCCACCGACCGTCCAAGTCGCAAAAAGGGCAGCACCGACCGTCCAAGTCGCAAAAATGGTAGAACCGACCGTCCACATCGCTAAAATGGAAGAACCGACCGTCCATGTCGCAAAAATGGCACCACCGACCGTCCAAGTCGCAAAAAGGGTAGAACCGACCGTCCACGTCGCTAAAATGGCAGAACCGACCGTCCACATCGCAAAAATGGAAGCACTGACCGTCCAAGTTGCAAAAAGGGCAGAACCGACCGTCCATGTTGCAAAAAGGGCAGAACTGACCGTCCAAGTCGCAAAAAGGGAAGCAACGACCCCCCCGTCAGAATTATGCTTCGACTCGGAATCAAGTCAACCAATGACCTCCCTGTAGGAATTATGCTTCGGCTCAGAATTAAGTCAACCAATGACCTTCCTGTCGGAATTATGCTTCGACGCGGAATCAATTCAACCAATGACATTCCCGTCGAAATTATGCTTCGTCTCGGAATCAAGTCAACAACGACCTCTCCGTCGGAATTAAGCTCCACCTCGGAATCAAGTCGACCAACAAGCTCTGTGTCAGAATCAGGCTACGTCATAGAATGTACCCCGTGTCGAAATCATGCTTCGCCTCGGAGTATCTGCTTTTCCTGTCGGAATTATGCTTCGCCTGGGAATCAACCTCTGCATCGAAATTATGCTTCAGTCATAATGATTCTCTGCTCTTCGGAATTATGCTCCGATCCTTGGAATCATGCTCTGGTCTCCGGAATTATGTTCTGATCCCCAGAATTATGCTCCCGGAATGATGCTCCGCCTCCGGAATGATGTTCCACCTTGAAGTCCAACTCCAAGATCCATCAATTTCATGCACACAACTTATATACGCGGTGTGCATTTATATGGGGGGCACTGATTGATCTGATTTATGTGTAGTAGTTAACCGCAATCAATAATGGTGTCGCGTGTAGTTAGACCGAGATGAGTACGGGTCGTCCTCAGGGAAACGTTGAATCTTTTAATCTTACTTTAGGCGTGTTGAAAAAGAGAGAAGAAGAATAAAGAATGGTGAAGAATGGTTGTACACGTCAAACACGGATGCAGAATATAGATCTAGATTAACTACGGATGTAGGTTTTATAGTAGAAGGGGGCTTGTAGGGTTCGTTAAGATTTAGTAGTCATGGATGATTAATTAAATATTACTATTTTTATCCTTTAATAGATTTAAAACTAGATCGATAGTGATGCATATAGATTAGGGTTTCTGGAGGGAAAAAGGTTCCCACTCTTAACCCCTATCTTGACATGGATCTCCGTTCATATTTAGCCTTTACCAAAACAATTGTTAATCTAATCTCTAATCGTGGTCGTGACTATCAATGAATTGATAGCGCGCCCGATTAGGATATTAACTATTCTTTTGATAAAGTTTATAAACTTTATAGGACATAAAAAGAGTTTAAGGGTCTTCATCATCCATTAATCTACCATAATCCTACGAACCCTAACAAGCAAAGAATTACTCATGCATGTTGGGATAAGAAAAGATAGAGAGGGAAAACATAATGAAAAATTACAAAGAAATAAAATAACAAAACAACTACCTTTATTAATCAACAAGATCAATTACACTTTGTTCCCTTAGAAAATGATTACAAAATGCTAGTTTGCTTCTCGATCTCTTCTAAGGAGGTAGATGAGCTGTTGATGATCAACCAGGATTCTTGAGCCATCGTGGACTTCGTGATTGTGTCGGTTTGATAATTTTCCAAGAGGCTCTCGGTCCTTATTTATAGTCACAAAGCCAGAACCCTAGTTTCCTAATATGGAAACTAGTTGTTTGGATCCCAACCACCAAAATCCCGAACCCTAAATCCTTAGAAGTACGGCGGAACCGCGGCCATTGGATATGTTTGGCCGTGGATCCGCCGTCTTTTGGTGAGATCATGGCCACTAATTTTTGTAGCTTCATATCTGTAACACTTGGTGATCTTTTGAGTATCTAGACTTTGAAAATCTTCTCTACGTTTCTGCCAGAATTAGTTTCTTCAATTTACTTGAATATCTTCGGCAGATTTGATCTTGCCATCTCGGATTTCCTTGATTTCATTCATGATATAATTCCTGCACAATTATCTCAATAAATGATGTTACTAGAATTTGTTTTTATTGAGATATTATCTTAACTATTTGTCATGATATTTTAGTTTTAAGAGAATTGGTCAAAGATATTTAAGAAGGTAAGCATATTAAATGGGTCAAATGTTACATGGATATTATATGCTTGCTTTTTCCTTCATAATATTAATTATAATATATAAACACACGAAAATAGTATTTTTTACAGATAAACCATCATATGTATCATATATTATAATAAACACATTTTTTATATAGAAATAGTAGGAAAAATGTCATATTAAAAGTGCAGTTTTATCAACTGAACAAATACCCCCAAGCTTAACTTTGATCGTCCCGAGCAAACTAGTTATTCCAGAGAAGGAGAAAAAGAAGAAGAACTACGTAGCACACTTTCGTAGGCAACACGATTGCACTGAGCACGTGCAACAAGCCGTTAAATCTCTAGGTGTCCCTAGTAGGAGGTGTGTTGTATTCTGAGAGTTTTCAACGGATTACACCCACAAAATCCTATAATAAAAGAAAGATGGTAAAAGTTATATATAAAGATAAGAACTGTAAAAGAAAGAACTTGAAAATAAGAGTTTCCAACTATACCAGCTTTTCGGTTGTTATGAGCCTTATCTTAATGGTCATGAAAAAATGTTGGAAATCACATCATCCGTCAATAAAACATCGTCTTTAGTCTTCCTCCCTATTTTTCATCCAAACATTGATCATATACCCCTACGTGAGTGTAAAAGAATCTCAACACTTAAAGAATTCAATTCAAGCTATCATACTCTTGTCTATCTTCCAAAGTACTTTATAGTTGGTGAAGATTTTAGATGGAATCGCTTACACATTCTTCATGCGACCGTTAATAGTTCTTGAGGTACTAACCGACCGATTACAAAATGTGCTCGCGCATTTAGGTGTAATTTCTTATTTCGCAACACCTAAGGCTTAGCAGTGGCTCCTAAACCAGTTGGTCTAAGGTACTATGTGATAAAGCACCCTCGCTATATTTTTTTATGCTGCTTTGGTAATTACAAAACCAGTGTTCATTTTTTTTCTTCACCACCATTTATACCTTTATTTTATTTTATTTTTTATACTAAGGCTTTTAGACAAGAGCATTTCAAGGTATCCTCTACTATCCCAAGTTTCAAAATATGTGTAAGTGTATATAGTAGGGTATCAACGTTCAGATGTTTGGCTTCAAGAATAAGAATTATTTTTCAGACTTATTTTTATCCTCAGATTAGTAATTTCCTTCATCTTACTAACCCTTGGGACAACAGCTCATAACTACTTATTACTAGTTTTGTCTAAGAAAATATCCAACTTTCTTACTTTTCTCAAACTATTCTTATCTTTTATATATAATTTTTCACTTTCTACTCTTTTATTATAAAACATTTTTTTAATGCCTAGTGCCAAAGATAATTCAGTGAATACAAACCTCCCCCTAAACCTGTTTTCAGCAGTGTCCTCACTGATGTTGTCCTTTGAGAGCATAGACCTGTAGACTTGAGGATAGACAATAATAAGGGTAAAATAATAATTAAATGAAGACTACCCCCAAACTTGTTCTTTGGCACACACAGATATTCATTTAAGTCTTTTTTACAGTCACCTCCATTCTTAAGATGATACAATGTTATCGAAACATGGAGGTGTGGCGGAAGAATTTAGTTATGATAAAGCGGCTCCTGTAAAAACAGGAGCTCCTCCGCTGGGTCAGCAGAGAAATACGGTTTTAATCTATACCCATTTACTTTAAAAGTTGAACCGTTTTTCATATTTTCAACTTCTACTGCTCCGTGCGGGTGTACATACCGCATCATAAAAGGTCATTTCCAACGAGATTTAAGCTTACCCGGATGAAGATGGAGACGAGAATCGTAAAGAAGGACATGTTGTCTCGGTGTGAAAGATTTTCTAAAAAGGTTTTTATCGTAGAACACTTTAGTCCGGTTCTTTACTATCACTGCATTATCGTAAGTTTCATCACGGAGTTCGCTTAGCTCATTCAATTGCAGCTTCTGATAGCTGCAAGCTTGATCAAAATCAAAGTTTAGCTCTTTAATAGCCCACATTGCCTTATGTTCGATCTCGACAGGAAGGTGGCATGCCTTCCTAAACACAAGGCGGTATGGAGACATACCAAGATCGGTTTTATAAGCGGTGCGAAATGCCCAAAGAGCATCCGTCAATTTGGTTGACCAATCTTTACAGTTTTTAGAAACCGTTTTCTCCAAAATTTGTTTGATTTGCCTATTCGAGATCTCAGCTTGCCCGCTTGTTTGGGGATGATAGGGCGTAGAAAGTTTGTGGTTGATAGTATATTTCCGCATCAAAGCCTCAAAAGACCGATTACAGAAATTCGTCCCGTTGTCGCTAATTATAGAGCGAGGGTGTCCGAATCACGAAAAGATGTTTTCTTTAAGCAACTTAATGACAACTTTATTGTCATTAGTGCGACACGGTATCGCTTCCACCCATTTTGAGACGTAATCAACCGCTAGCAAGATATATAAATTCCCAAAAGAGTAGGGAAAATGGCCCATAAAATCAATACCCCAAACATCGAATATTTCCACAACCAAGATAGGTTGGAGCGGCATCTCATTTCTTCGTGAAATCCGACCCAAGTGCTGACACCACGGGCAAGATTTGCAATGACCATATGCATCTTTAAATAGTGTTTGCCAATAAAAGCCGCATTGCAAAACTTTCTCGGCCGTTTTTCGAGGTCCAAAGTGACCGGCGCATGCCTGATCATGACAAAATGATAACACACTCTTGAATTCATCGTTAGGGACACACCTGCGAATGATTTGATCGGAACAATACTTAAACAAATAAGGTTCATCCTAGTAAAAGTATTTACTGGGATAGAAATCGAAATTTTTCTTGTTTCGACCGATTGCTAGGAATAAGTCCCATCGCTAGATAATTCACAATATCCACGAACTAAGGTTCGTAGGATACGGTCAAGAGCCGTTCGTCAGGAAATGAGTCATTTATCAGCACGGTCAACGTTGGTGAAGAAAAGATGCGTGAAAGATGGACAGCTACTACGTTTTCACATCCACTCTTGTCTTGGATGACAAGATCAAATTCTTGTAGCAACAGGATCCAACGTATTAGCCTGACCTTAGCATCCTTCTTCGATAAAAGGTGTCGTAGGGCGGAGTGATCGGTGTAAACCACTATTGGCGAGCCAATCAAGTAGGGTCTGAATTTTTTTAATGCAAATACAACTGCTAAGAGCTCTTTCTCAGTAGTTGTGTAATTAATTTGTGCATCGTTCAAGATCCTACTTGCATAGTAAATTACATGTGGCATCTTATCAATGTGCTGTCATAAGACCGCACCAATAGCAAAATCTGATGCATCACACATAAGCTTGAACGGGTGGTTCCAATCCGGAGATGATAGAACGGGGGCTGTCGTGAGAGTTATTTTAAGCGACTCAAAAGCAGCCTCACAATCCGAATCGAAGTGAAATGTTGTGTCCTTGGCCAATAGAAGAGTTAAGTGTCTAGCAATTTTGCTAAAGTCCTTAATGAATCTCCTATAAAATCCTGCATGACTAAGGAAGGATCGTATATTTTTGACACATTTGGGAAGAGGGAGGTTATGAATGACATCTATTTTAGCTCTGTCAACCTCAATACCTTTTCGTGAAATTATATGTCCAAGGACAATACCTTCTTAGACCATAAAATGGCATTTTTCCCAATTCAAAATTAAGTTCTTATCCTTACAGCGGGTTAGAACCGTGTCAAGATGACGAAGGCAGTCCTCAAAGGAGTCCCCAAAAATGGAGAAATCGTCCATAAATATCTCCAGAAAATTCTCAACCATGTCTGAGAATATCCCCATCATACACCGCTGAAATGTAGCGGGAGCGTTGCATAACCCAAAGGGCATGCGTCTATAAGAAAACGTACCAAAAGGACAAGTAAATGTGGTTTTATCTTGATCCTTTTCGGCGATGGGGACCTGGTTATAGCCAGAGTATACATCCAAGAAACAATAGTATTCGTGTACAGCTAATCGTTCTAACATCTGGTCAATGAAAGGTAGAGGGAAGTGATCTTTTCTCGTTACGGCATTGAGTTTTCTGTAATCAATACATACGCGCCACCCTGTTTGGGTGCGTGTTTGGATTAACTCATTAGCCTCATTGGTTATGACCGTGATGCAAGACTTTTTAGGGACCACGTGAATAGGACTTACACATTGGCTATCAGATATTGGGTAAATTATACCACTATCAAGGCACTTGACGATTTCTTTTTTTACCGCCTCCTTCATAACGGGATTTAACCGTCTTTGTGGGTCTCGGGTTAGTTTGGCTTCATCCATCAGATGTATACAATATTCAACAATTAAGAGACTAATCCCTTTGATGTCGGCTATTGTCCAACCAAATGCTTGCCGATTTGATCTCAATACCGTCAAAAGTGCATTCTCTTGCTCTAAAACTAGAGAAGCGGATATAATCACGGGAAAAGACTCATTCTCACCTAAATATGCATATTTAAGATAAGAAGGTAGCGGTTTGAGATCAATTATTGGCGGAGAGACAATAGAAGGTGGGGTAAGAGAATGATACTCGGACTCTCTGAGAGGTTCAAAACTTGCATAGGATATTGACTTGGAAAGCGCTACTGACTTTTGCGACGAGTCAACTGATTCAAACTCTGGGACGGACTCATCGAACACATCCTCACTATGATATTGTGCAAGATCAAACAGTGTTTCACTAGTGTTGTCGAGATCATCAAAGCACAATTCCTCATCCATGCAGCTTTCGGGAGCTATCTCGTGGATGGAACAAATATCCAGCAAATGAGCAGAAGGTTCAGATGATCGACTTTCTAGCCTATAGATATTAAGCTCAATTTTCATCTTCCCGAAGGATAAGTTCATAGAACCGTTACGACAATTAATTACAGCGTTGGAAGTTGCTAGGAAAGGTCGACCGAGTATCACCGGGATTTGGTTGCGTGGGTTCGCTACAGGTTGTGTATCTAAAACAATAAAGTCCACAGGGAATATGAATTCTCCGACTTTAATTAACGCATCCTCTAGTTCACCCCTGGGTTTAGTGATTGATCGGTCTGCCATCTGGAGAGTACAATGGGCGGGTTTCAACTCTCCAATCCCTAACTGCTCATATACAGAATATGGAAGCAAGTTAACGCTAGCGCCAAGGTCGAGTAAAGCACGATTAATATTTTTACCCCCAATAGAAATAGAGATGGTAGGACAGCCAGGGTCCTTGCGTTTCTTTGGTATTTGCTGGGTAAAAACTGTGCTCACATTACTCATCATGAAAACGTTTTTAGGCACTTGAGTTTTTCTCTTCCTAGTGCACAATTCTTTAAGGATTCTTGCATAAGATGGGACTTGTTGAATAGCATCTAGAAGAGGTATATTTACATTAACTTGCTTAAATATTTCCACAATCTTCTCCATTTATGGGTTAGGTCTGTTGGCCCTCAATCTGTTTGGAAACGGAGCTTTATCAATAAGTTTTGGGTCCAACATTTGTGGAGAAGATTGTGGGGAAGGATTCGATCCTAGAATTGGAGTGGGAATCATCTTAGATAGATTCGAGGAAGTGTTTGAGCCTTGGGGAAAATGGAGAATAGGCTCGGAAGTAGGTGGGAGACTAGACGAATCAGGGGAAGAAGTAGAAGCCGGGATATCATTGGTATCACTAACATCATCAACTTGCTCACCCACTCGGTTATATAGCACTCTTCCCGATCTCAACGTAGTAATGGCATTCACATTATGATTTTGTGAGTGGCTAGGATTCGGTAGGGGTTGAGATGGGAGTTTCTCTTTTTCTCTCGCACTCATCGCGTCGTTCAACTGTGCAATTTGGTTTTCTATTGATTTAATACTCTCACCGTAAGAGGCGGAGTCTTCCTTTATGGTATCAATAGAAGACCTCATATCGGCCGACATTTGAATGGAATGTTTCATAAATAAATCCAAAGTTTGTGCGAGTGAAGAGTTATCAGTACCGGCCAATTGCGGTGCAGAAGTGTTGGCCGGATTTTGAAAATTTTGTGATTGAAAGGGGTGCTGACTTTGTGGTTTTGGTTGCTGTTGCTGTGGACGAGGTCTTTGATAATTGCTTTAGAACTGGTTTTGATTTTGGGGTTGGTTTTGGTTCCAAGAAAAGTTAGGATGATTCCTCTATCCCTGATTGTACGTGGAAGAATAAGGATCATTTTTAGGTCGCTGCTGAAAAGCAGCATTAGTTTGCTCGTGACCTTGAAACGGTGCATTCATAGGACATTATTCCGTCAAGTGTGATGGATCTGAACAGTAACCACACACGGTCTTTGGGAGCGTTACCTGATTTAGGGAGACTGATGAAAATTTGTTTTCAATAGCGTCGAGTTTCTTTTGCATCGCTGCCATTTCGGCTTTTACTGCGATGGAAACATCGATCTGATCAATACCCCCCTAGATGAAGGTGGTCTAATGCTTTCCCCCTGCAAGGTGTTTTCAGCGAGATCATCCAGATATTTCCAGGCTTCACCATCGTCTTTGGACATGAAATTACATTGACACATTGTTTCAAGCATCTACTTTGTCGCTGGATTAATGCTCTCATATATAATTCGGCACAGATCCTATCTATGTATTCCATGATGAGGACATTGGACAAGCAGATACTTAAAACTTTCAAAGCACTTCCAAAATGGTTCATTGGGAAGCTGGGTAAACTGATTGATCTCGCTCCTAACACAGGCGATCTTATGATTTGGGTAAAATTTCTTAAGGAATGCTATCATGAATTCATCCCAATTGGCAATAGAGTGTGCGGCAGTATTATAAAGCCATTTTTCTGCCATGTCGCACAAAGTGAATGGGAGAAGACGCAAGCGCATAGCATCCACAGACAGTTGTGAAGTACCCATTATTGCGCATACATTTTCGAATTTAGTGATGAAAACATATGCGTCTTCAGACTCCAGCCCGTGAAATTTGGGCAACAGATTGATATAGTGGGGTTTAATTTCAAAATTATCCCCGTTGGCTGGTGGAATGGATAGATAGGTAGGAAGGAGACCACTGATAGGATAACATCTCTCTTGGAGAGAGATGCACGGTGGATTCTGCTCACCTACGGGCGGTGGCAGCATGGTATTATAATTTGATGGAGTACCATCCATCTCGATCGATGTGGTGGGTGGTGGGGAAAAAGAAAATGAAGAAGTACCAACTTCGGAGTCGATAGCCGAAACGCGGACAAGACGGGCACTAGGATCCCGTGTCCAGCCGAGCATGCACTAAACGGTTTTAGCACAAGTGGCAGCGTGTGTGTGACTTAAAATTGGTTTGTTTTGAAAAAGTGGGACTTAAGACGCACACAAAAATGCACAAACAACCCTAGAGCTAAGGTTACCTAGGTCAAGTCTCTAGACCGCTCCTAGACTTCCAAAGGACAAGCCGCAGGATCAATCCTCTAACACCTCTTTACTACTCTTGTGGCCAGGTAAGTGCCAGGTAAGTGGGAGGTATCCGCTATACGAATCACCGAAAATATCGGGCTTAATTAAGTAACCACTTGCCTTAGACACACTTGCCTAGACACCACAAAAGTAATGCGGATAAGCGATAAATTACCCACGACCTTCCTCTGTCCTTATTGAGCGCGACAGTTCTTAGAGTCTTGTCTAGATATTTTTTAAATTAATGTAGGGTTGATGCAGATGCTCGGTTTGTGATTTGTGGGGCTTAGGAAGGGTGATAAAATCCCTACTTAATTTGAATTTGGTCTTTGCCCCTTAAAAATCCGTATTAAAATATGAATAATCAAACCAATTACAAAACTTTGCAAAAAGATTTTTGAGCGGCAATATTTTGCAAAGAATCCTGCAGAAAAGATATTTTATTAGATTTCAGAGGAGAGAGAAAGAGTTAAGAAACTTACCAGAGAAGTTTGGAACCTTAATTTCCTAATCCCGCCGTACTTTCGCCGCTAAGTTGCTCTTTTCGCCATGCTTCTGCCGCAAGAAAGAAGGATCAGTTGATGAATTTTGCTATGTGGCCTCCTGTACTCCTCTGGATCTTGATGAGTGTCTCTGGCTCTCTGTTTCCTCACGTCTGTGACTCCAGATCTCCTTGCAAAATTCACACACAAATTGTTAAATATGCAATTTGCAATTTTGTTTAATTTATGATATAAATCGAATAAGAATTCAACACAAATAGTAAGAATTAAAAAATACGCACGTATCCCCGGCAACGGCGCCATTTGATTGATCTGATTTATGTGTAGTAGTTAACCGCAATCAATAACGGTGTCGCGTGTAGTTAGACCGAGATGAGTACGGGTCGTCCTCAGGGAAACGTTGAATCTTTTAATCTTACTTTAGGCGTGTTGAAAAAGAGAGAAGAAGAATAAAGAATGGTTGTAGATTCTAGATCCACGTCAAACACGAATGCAGGATATAGATCTAGATTAACCACGGATATAGGTTTTATAGTAGAAGGGGGCTTGTAGGGTTAGTTAAGATTTAGTAGTCATGGATGATTAATTAAAGATTACTCTTTTTATCCTTTAATAGATTTAAAACTAGATCGACAGTGATGCATGTAGATTAGGGTTTCTGGAGGGAAAAGGGTTCCCACACTTAACCCCTATCTTGACATGGATCTCCGTTCATGTCTAGCCTTTACCAAAACAATTGTTAATCTAATCTCTAATCGTGGTCGTGACTATCAATGAATTGATAGCGCGTCCGATTAGGATGTTAACTATTCTTTTGATAAAGTTTATAAACTTTATAGGACGTAAAAAGAGTTTAAAGATCTTCATCATCCATTAATCTACCCAAATCGTACGAACCTTAACAAGAAAAGAATTACTCGTGCATGTTGGGATAAGAAAAGATAGAGTGGGAAAACATAATGAAAAACTACAATGAAATAAGATAACAAAACA
The DNA here is from genome assembly GCA_030015575.1 of Agapanthus africanus. Lineage (NCBI taxonomy): Eukaryota > Viridiplantae > Streptophyta > Magnoliopsida > Asparagales > Amaryllidaceae > Agapanthus > Agapanthus africanus. The sequence continues at coordinate 749,213,126 of JASDDO010000022.1, read as the reverse complement.
ACTACCTTTATTAATCAACGAGATCAATTACACTTTGTTTTCCTTAGAAAATGATTGCAAAATGCTAGTTTGCTTCTCGATCTCTTCTAAGGAGGTAGATGAGCTGTTGATAATCAACCAGGATTCTTGAGCCATCGTGGACTTCGTGATCGCGTTGGTTTGATAATTTTCCAAGTGGCTCTCGGTCCTTATTTATAGTTACAAAGACAGAACCCTAGTTTCCTAATATGGAAACTAGTTGTTAAGATCCCAACCGCCAAAATCCCGAGCCCTAAATCCTTAGAAGTGCGGCGGAACCGCGGCCATTGGATAAGTTTGGCTGCGGATCCGCCGTCTTTTGGTGAGATCAAGCCACTAATTTTTGTAGCTTCATATATGTAACACTTGGTGATCTTTTGAATATCTAGACTTTGAAAATCTTCTCTACGTTTCTGCCAGAATTAGTTTCTTCAATTTACTTGAATATCTTCGGCAGATTTGATCTTACCAACTTGGATTTCCTTGATTTCAGTCATGATATAATTCCTGCACAATTATCTCAATAAATGATGTTGGTAGAATTTATTTTTATTGAGATATTATCTTAACCATTTATCATGATATTTTAGTTTTAAGAAAATTGGTCAAAGATATTTAATAAGGTAGGCATATTAAATGGGCCAAATGTTACATGAATATTATATGCTTACTTTTTCCTTCATAAAATTAATTATAATATATAAATACATGAAAATGGTATTTTTACAGATAAACCCTCATATGTGTCATATATTATAATAAACACCTTTTTTATATAGTAATAGTAGGAAAAATGTCATATTAAAAGTGCAGTTTTATCAACTGAACATGCACTTTTTGGGGGTCAAAAATTACATCCCGGTTGACTAAGTCAAAATCAAAGTTAATCCCAAGTAAGCGGGCCCAAGCCCAGATCAAGTGGGCCCATGTGTTCATACTATAATATTGCATTATTGTACTCCCCATTTTCATTCATTTTATAAATAAACAGGTACTCTTGACGCACGTTTGTTGCATATTACAGGATATAGGTTCTTGGAGCGAAAACGGTGAAACAGACAAAAGATGATGCAAAAAGAGGGACTTTTGACCAACAAGTAGAAGGACCCTAGTCAAGCCTAGACAAAGAACAATTCACAAGTGTACAAGGCAACGCATGGTCCGAAATGTCAAAGGAAACAGTTAAAAGACCACTACAAGTTTCACTGAAGATCTGGAGAAGACCAGAAGCCAAAGGGAGAAAAGAACTATGGAAATATAAAGCCCAATGTATAAAGAACCAACCCAGGAAGTTTGGTGAGATGATCTCACCAAAGGGCCGCGGAACCGCGGCCCAAGCCCACTAATGCCGCGGTTCCGCGGCCATTTAAAGCCCGTGTCGGTGTATTTTTCTTGTGTCGGTGCGTCGGTGCGGGGGTTTGGATTTTTCGTGGGCAAATCTGTAATTGCACATGTGCGAATCCCGTAGCCCTAAATCCTCCTGTTTGCTTATAAATTGTAATCAAAAATTGTAAAACTCCATGCCTCTTTTCAATCAATAAATTTCAGAATTTCTGGGAGTTATATTCAGATCTGTTCTATATCGTTTGGAGGGAGCCGTCAACCTAGTAAGGTAAATTATGTTTTTTCTTCTTTTAATTAGTATGCATTATCATCCCCTAATGACCGAGTAGTCTCCTCGCTTGTTAGGGTTAGCCTTAGAGAAAGGGTTGAGAGATGAGATCTCTCACCCCTTTCAATGCCACATTCACCTAATGAATTAGAACTCCATGCATACGCGCACAATCGCTCCCTACGGCACCCTACCCCTCGAGGTAACGGTGAACCGTAGTATAAAGGGCCGGTTGCGCGCGTTTTCCATGGGGGTTAGGGTAATTATCAACAAAGGAAGGATACGAATCTAGAGGAAGAAACATCTTCCCAAAAGATTCGGATCCACTTTATTGATAATAACCATAACATCTAACAGATCTAAAAAAGAAGGCATTGAAATCGGTGAGGAAAACGTTAATCTCCAAAACTTCCTCTAAGCCTAACCCTAGCAAGACTTTAAATTAGATTAATTAAGATCCAGTTTTTATAGATTTTAGAAATCAACCAAAACGACACTTTGAATCAACTCGTTAAAACATATTAAAGAAATTTACCCATCTCTGTGGATCGACCCGTACTCACCGGCTAGCTGCAAAGCGACGCCGTTTCTGATTACGGTAAACTTAATATTTTTGGATTAATCAAATGGCGCCGTTGCCGGGGATGGCGTAATTTTTCTTTTTTGTGAATTTTCGGGTTGATATAAATTTTAAAAATTATAAAAATCTGAAAATATAAAAAAAATACAAAAATTATCAACTTTGATCTGTTTGAAGGGTGTATCTTTCGAATCTTCCAGGAACAGCGAAGAATTGAGGATCTGGAAATTTACAGAGGGCAAAACAAAAATTGGTACATAAGAACAGAGAGGAACTATCAGTACAGAGTAGCACAAAATTTTTCAGAGCCTGATTCCTTCATCTTGCCGCGTTTCCGCCGCATAAGGGGGCCCCACGCTGCGTTTCCGCCGCACCTTGGCCACGTCAGCGCATCAATTTTATATGGTTTGATCTCTCCTTCTCCCCTCTGCAACCTACAATATATCCACTGTAAAAAATTTCTGTAGGAATTCTTTGCGCTAAAAAATTCTTCTTCCCCCTTCTAAATAACAGATTTTCTGCAGGTTTCTTTGCGCCGCGCTAAAAATTGATTGCAAGTGAATCTTATTGTTTTGCATAATTTAACCGGACTCTAAGGGGCTAATTGACCAAACTCAGATTGGGTGGGGATTTCATCATCCTTCCCAGGACCCCAGAAAACACCTAAAGTATTTTGCATCGACCACAATTAAATAAAAAAAAGACTAGACTCATACCTAAGGACATCGAGCTCAATAGGAAAAGGACTAGTATAGGCATCGACCGTTTATCCTAACCGACTTTGCGGTGTCTAGGCTAGTGGTTATTAATTAGGCCCACTGTAGTGGTGGTTCCTTCCCACTTACCTGGCCGTATTTGTCCGTGAAGAGGCGGTTTGAGCTCCTATTTCTAGCCCTAGTTAGGAGCTGTCTAGCAGACCTAGGCGACCCGAGATCTAGGCCTGATTGTGCATGTGTGGTTGATACATTTGTGTCACGAGTCCCATTTCAAAAACCTCTTTGCAAAACTCACACAAAATTAAAAAAAATATATAAATCTTTTCAAAAACTTGCAACTTGCCGCTAGAAACCTTGCAACTCACTTCCATTACTTCCCTTCACTGACGTTATCTTACCCCCACATTCTGTCTTTCTTTTTTCTGACTACACTACCCCTTTTAGTGTATGTCATTTTGGACTAGGGATACTAACGCCCGATTAGTCCGTGTTTCGTTGGTACCGACCGACGAACCCTTCGACGAACCCTTCGTCAACATTCCGTCCATTTCCTTACCTCTACCTTCAAATTCTTCTTTCGAAGGTATGTCGGGATTCAACCCCAACGATACCTTACCGACGGGAATGATTCCACCTCCGTTAGGTGCGAATAACCCGAATCTTCCGCCTGTTGTAGCGCCCGCACGAGTTGTGCTCCAGGATCTCTTCTACCCCGTCCGCACTTCTTTACCTACATGTCTTTCACCCCCACCGGCAAATGGGGACAACTTTGAAATAAAACCACATTTCATCAATATGCTGCCAAAATTTCATGGTTTGGAATCTGAAGATGCATATATTTTTATTAATAAATTCCAAAACGTTTGCGCTATGATGAAAACGACCCAATTAAGTGATGACGCTATAAGGCTAAGGGTCATTCCTTTCACCTTATATGACCTAGCCGAGAAGTGGCTATATAGCACCGCATTACATTCCATTAGAAATTGGGACGAGTTTGTGAGAGCTTTTCTGAAAAAGTTCTATCCTCATCACAAAACTGCTAGAATCCGTAACGAGATTATACAATTTTCACAGCTTCCTTCCGAACCATTTTGGAAGTGCTTCGAGAGATTTAAAGACCTACTTGTTCAATGCCCTCATCATGGGATCGAAAGTTGGCAACTTTGCCAAACATTATACGAGGGATTGAACTCGGCAACGAAGCAGTTGCTAGAAACCATATGTCAAGGTCATTTTCTTTCCAAGTCTAGCGACGAAGCATGACAGTTTCTTGAGAATCTTAGTGAGCAAACAATTCAGTGGGAGAGTACCAAGACCACATCATCTTCTTCTGTTGGTCAATCTAGGGCAGGCATACATCAAGTAGATATGTCGATTGCTATGAAGGCCGAGATGGCCGCACTTATGAAAAAGCTAGAAGCCATTGAGACCAAAATCTCATCGTCTTCTCCTGCCCTTACTTTACCCACACGAACTGTTTGTGCTTGTTGTTCGAATCCATCGCATCTAACCGAAGAGTGTCCTTATAATGCATCTGCTCAAGGACAGGATCAAGTCAATGCTGCATTTCAGCAACGACAACGAAACGATCCGTACTCTTTGACATACAATCCGGGGTGGAGGAGTCACCCAAATCAACAATTCCAAGGGAATAACAATTTTCAAAGACCTCCTCCTCCACAACAACAACAAGCACCCTCACAAACTCAAAACCAGCAACCTTTCCAACAACAACCTTATACAAATCAAACGAACAATTTGGTTCAACCAAATGACGATAAGGTTATCTCGCTCGAAAAAAGTCTAGATGCTTTTCTCAAGCAATCTACAGAATCCGCAGCAAGATTTGAAAGTTATGTTCAGTCTTTGATGCATAATAATGCCTCACACGATCAAAGTATCAAATCTATTGAGGCACAAATTGCACAATTAACTGCTGCGTTGAGCGAGAGAGAAAAGGGAAAGCTTCCATCTCAATCATTGCCAAATCCGGGTCACACACAAAACGCATATCACAATCACAATGTAAATGCGGTGACCACGTTGAGATCCGGAAGAGTGTTGCAAAATAATGTGGATACTAGTGATGACATCCCCGCCGGTGGTTCTTCGTCTTCTTTTTCTTCGTCTTCTCCATCGTCACCTTCCCCTTCTTCATTTTCTTCACCTTCTTCTTCACCTTTTTCTTTAGAGCCTATTCTCCACCCGTCTCATGGCTCTACTTCTTCTAGCTCGAACGGACCCATTTCTCACAACATGAACACATCTACACCGGGATCCGTTCCTACTCCACATTCTACTCCACAGATATTTGACTCAACGAATTTTCAAAATGCTCCATTTCCAAACAGGTTGAGTCCTAATAAACCAACTACACAAGTGGAGAAGATTGTGGAGATATTTAAGCAGGTTAGCATAAATTTACCTCTCTTGGATGCAATCCAACAAGTCCCTTCATACGCGAAAATCTTAAAGGGCTTATGCACCTCGAAGAGAAAGGCATCTCAAGTACCCAAGAAAGTGCTAGTAGCTAGTGCAGTGAGCAATGCTATTAACCACCATCAAACCTTACCCCAAAAACGAAAGGACCCCGGCTGTCCTACGATTTCAATCACAATTGGGGATAAAAAAATTAATCGAGCACTTTTAGATCTTGGGTCTAGTGTTAACCTGATTCCCTACTCCGTGTACGAACAATTAGGGGTTGGAGAGTTGAAACCCACTCGTTGCACTCTCCAAATGGCTGATCGATCAATCACCCATCCAAGAGGTCAACTAGAGGATGTGTTGATCAAAGTCGGGGAGTTCATATTCCCCGTTGATTTTATCGTTATGGACACACAACCTGTTGCTAACCTAAGAAACCAAATTCCGGTGATTCTCGGTCGACCATTTTTGGCCACTTCCAATGCCGTAATAAATTGTCGCAATGGCTCCATGACTCTATCCTTTGGGAAAATGTCTAGCGAGTTCAATATTTATAAGATGGGAAGTCTGCCCCCCGTGCCTAAAACTAGTACACGAGAAGTTTGCTCTGTTCACGAAATCACGCAGGAGGACTGCGAGCTTGAGAGATTTCTATTTGATGAAGACAGTTTTGACGCCACTAGTGCGTCCCTCCTTGAGCCTACCACCATTGACACAACCGATATTGATTATGAATGTTTCGCTTTTTCGGATGATGACAACTCACAGCCCGAATATGAGTCTTTTGAATTTTTGGATGAGTTAGTCGAGCCATCCGCATCGGTTGTCTGCAGTGATTTCGAACCTGTGTTGGAGTCCTTTGAGTTCGAGGTAGATTCCGCAATGATTCTTTCGCCTCCGAAACTCGAACTCACGCCTTTGCCGTCTCACCTTAGATATGTTTACATAGGTGAGAATGAGACCTTTCCCATTATCATATCGGCCTCTCTAGCCCTCGAGCAAGAGAACGCCCTCTTAATGGTCTTACAAGATAGGCGGCAAGTTTTCGGTTGGACTATGGCGGACATCGAGGAGATAAGTTCCCTCATAATTGAATATCATACACAATTGATGGATGATGCCAAGTCAATAAAGGACCTACAGGAACATCTTGGGGGTATTGTGGTGAGTCAACCTCCTCACTCAGAAGTTGAAATACCCCCATTTCTTTTAATAAGCTACGAGAATGCCAACACTCCACTGATTGCTGATCATTCGCATTCTCGTTTTGATTCATCACCACCTCCTATCTATTCACCTCCATACCTTCCATACCACCACTTCTATCTTCCCCAATTGTTTTTGGACCGCCACAACTTATTCTTCCACCAACCAATACTCTTTATTGATAAATTTTTCAACTGGTTGGTGTTGACTTTTGGTGTATGCAAAGTTTGGCAGTAATGTCTAACATAGTTTAAATGAAGTTTGGGGGAGGGCCTTTCTATATATACATGTTTTTCTTAACAATAAAAAAATTATAAATAAATAAACAGGGAAGTGCCGGTATTTTGACCCTCTTAGTTTAGCATGACAGTGAGGACACTGTCAAGTTCAAGTTTGGGGGTATGCTCGGTACGTCTTCTTCCTTCGCATTCATTTGTACATATTTTTGCATTTGCATATTTATTTGAAAACCCATAAAAATTGAAAAATTTTAAAAATTATAAAAAATTATTGTATTCAATTTTGGCTAATTGACTTGAGTTTGACAAATAAGTTAACTGGCTAGGAACAACTAGATCTTAGACTTAGTGAATTAAAAACCCTACAAATAACATTCCTTAAAATTTAACGGTAGAAAGTATATGCCTTGTAGTTTATTTAGAAATGGGCAAATTTTGGGTTCACTTCTTGGACTAAGTTGAAACAAGGGAAGAGTATTGATATTTTTATTAGAGTATAAGTTTGAAAAATAGTTCCTAACTTAAGTCTAGATTCTGAAAATGTATACCCTACAACTTGCACAATCACGCATCTTGAAACTTGGAATAGTAGAAGAGACCTTGAAATGCTCTTGTCTAAAAGTCCTTAGTACAATTAAAATAAAGAAAAAAAAGGGTGAATAAAAAAAAATGGACACTGGTTTTTGTGATTACTTAAGGCTGTAAAAATAGAAAAATCTTTAGCGAGGGTGCTTCATCACCTAGTGCCTTAGACCAACTGGTTTGGGAGTCACTACTAAAAGCCTTGGGTATTGCAAAAACTAGGAAGTACGCTTTAAAGTGCTAACGCATCTTGTAATCGGTTGTTGGTACCTCAAGAAGTATTAACGGTCGCATGAAGGATGTGTAAGCAAATTTCATTTAAAAAATTCACTAATTAATAAGTGCTTTGGACAATGGACGAGAGTACAATTGCTTGATTTGAATTTCTAAGTGGAGGGGTGATATTTACACACACGTGGGGATATGTGATTAGAGTTTAGATGAGAGAAAGGAATGAAAGATAGAACTTGTATCTTTAGTAGAGTTGATAGAAATTCCTAAGTAGAGATGAAACCCTAGAAGGAAGACTTAAGAGATGCCGAAAGCTAAGTAGGTTTACATAACATATATAATCTTAAGTTAAATAATGAGGAAGTGTGAAGAATATGGGTGGATAATTTACGAGTCGACGATAATAGAATTCCTTGTTAGAAAACCTAATTGGAGAACTAAAGTCGAAAAGCCAAATTGATAGGATTTTGTGGGTAGTATCCGCTGAAAACCCTCAGGAGACAACACTCCTCCTACTAGGGACACCTAGAGGTATAACGGCTTGTTGCACGTGCTCAGTGCAATCGCGTTTCCCTGTGAAAGTGCGGTTAGGATTTTAGTGAATAAAAATAAGTTTGCTCGAGGACGAGCAAAAGATAAGTTTGGGGGTATTTGTTCATACTATAATATTGCATTATTGTACTCCCCATTTTCATTCATTTTATAAATAAACAGGTACTCTTGACGCATGTTTGTTGCATATTACAGGATATAGGTTCTTGGAGCGAAAACGGTGAAACAGACAAAAGATGATACAAAAAGAGGAACTTTTGACCAACAAGTAGAAGGACCCTGTTAGTTATATGTATGCCCTAGAGGCCATTACTGTGCATAGGATGTACATTGTAGTGGATGCCGGGACATATATAGGGAGGACTTTCTTGCTCGACATGATAGTATGCTATCTGGTTGCTCTTTACCTTAACGTGTACACTGATTGTCTCTCTGTTACATGTTGGTAAAGCCCTTAGGATGTGTACTTGACTACCTGGACTATGATGCGGATCATACTAGTGGGGACATGGTAGTCCATAAGTACATCCTTGAAAGTCCCTAGTCGTGGGTGTATCGAGATGGGGCATCGATATACCAGAGTAGACTAGCGTATACCTTCTCGACCCATACAGATGGGCGATGGATGATCCCATATCCATCGGTGTTTGACATCAGAGATGATATACGGGTGCTCAGTAGAGACTGGATACACTGGACGGACTCGCCGAGAACTCCCAGATGGTATTATACCTCACGTCAGATGGCAGTTCTCTGGTGACACTGGTACAGAGTAGTCTGTTGACCCGAGATCGTCATAGAGTCTTGTGTGGTTCCCACTGTGCTTTGATTTCCATCTTACCACGTCCAAGAGGGCATGCAAAACGGTGGTTTTTGGGTACAGTCCCGAGTCACATGGAGGCAATGAGCGATAGGAGGGGATTCGTCTCTCCCGGTATAGGGGGTTGATGTTGCACTGTGTTCGATTGGCTATAACAGGAAATCCCTGGCCAGGGTTGCTGAGATTTACTGGTAAGTGTTACCGGTAGTTTCTCGAATTGTTATAGACCTCATATCGACGCGACTTATCAAGCTATTGGGGTCTGACGTTTACCACCCCTAGGCAAGATATGCGACATATCAGACGATCAGACCGGACTGTACGGTAGTGTTACTGGTTGGATTCACAGGAGTGTGAGCGGGCTTGCTCGTCGATCTTCTGATCGCTCAATACCCGGGTGGCCGTTACGTTTAGCAGACCGCTTGCGGCTTGTGGGTGCTTGATATGATCATCATCTGCTGCCGGCGTATTGACGAGTCTTTAGAGTCCTACACAGAGGTTTCCTGGCTCAAGCGAAACGAAATAGGAGCGCATATGAGATATGTGCGGGACCGAGAATAATGTGTGTATGTGATACCGTATTCTATTCTCGCGATGAATGTATCGAATGGTTATATGCGATATAACCTAGTTATCGAATCGAGGGTTGATTCGATAAGCCGATACATTGGATACTAGTCGGTTATATGCGATATGACCGGATGATTGAATCAAGTGTTGATTTAATGATTTAATGTATAATTATATATATTTGATATATTACTTTGCATTAACTAGTATCGGTTCACTTTAAATGGATTTTCTCGCTCGTGATGTGCGCATTGCATATGCGATATGATTTTGTACACTTGCTTGTATCATGTTTGATGATACATCCCTTTTGGTTAAGTGTAAAGAATTAAACCTTGGTTAATGAAATGGTTAGGGTTTACTTTTTCCTTATTCATTTTATTCATTTATTTATTCTTTTGGAAAAAGAAAAGCAAATGAGAAAATGGTGGCATGTTTTGTTTTATTCATGAAGTTTCATGAACACTTTGACTTTGTAACCATTTTGTCTCATCTTAAACCTAACCATTCCACTTAACCCTAATTAATTCTCTACACCTAACCATGGTTCTATTATGATAAGAATTCATTATTCTTTTCATTTTTAGAATTAACTTATCATATCATTTCTTCTTCTTCTTCCTTGAACTCAAGAAGAAAACCTTGACTTCATCAATGGTGGATTGATGAAATGAGTGAGAAATCCAATTCTAAAGTCTACCCACTTCCTATTTCTCATCCTCTACCTCTTGCCAAGTAGTAGAGTGTGTTTCCTTCACAAGTATTCATGGCTTGGTGAAGGTGGAGCTCGATCTAGTGATGCTTCGACGTAGATCATCTTCGGCACGTCGTCGACGACCTAGCCCGTCCATTCTCCGATGAAGCCAACGCTAGAGCCCGGGAATTCACTAGGACAGCGAGGGGACTTCGTTGCGGAGCTATGGAGGTGGAGCACCGGATCTACAAAGGTTGTATTTCCGTTTAACTTATAGTTAAGTGTTAACTAGATTTCATTTTCGCATAGATTTCTAGCCAACGATCCGTAGTTTAGGGTTTCTCGGCACCGTAATTTTTGAAATGGACATGGTTGATGCCTTGTGAGACCTCACTAGAGTGCCTAGGAACCCTACAGTGGTATCAGAGCCTAGCTAGAGCCTTAGGCGAAGTCTAGACGCAATTTGAAGTCTGAACGAACCCGAAACCCAATTCCAAACATGCTCTCTGTCCTTTTTCTAAAATCTGGGATTTTTCAACATTAAAAATATGCAGAAAATTCAGCAGGTGATTTTAAGAGTTTCTGTGAAATTCGAGTTCCTAAATCCATTAAACTGCCGCGGTTCCGCGGCACGAGCATGGCTCGTGCGGCGGTTCCGCGGCCGTACGGCCACCTTATTTAATATATTTTACACAGTAACTCCTAATTGATAATGCTGGATTTTATGGGAATTTTTAATTTTTATTCAAGAGTTGAATTTTCAGGGGTTGTTTTGGGGATTCGGTGTTTCGATCGGAGTATCAAATTTTGTCTATGTGGCTTTCCGGATAATTTTTGGATATGTTAAAATGTTCGACCGGATATAAATACCCAACTTTTCCCCTGTCGGGAAATTTCCAAGTGTTGAATTTTTCCGTGGTTTAACGACGTTCTAAGTAGTGCAAGTAACGCGATGGACCCTCTAGAAGACAACAAACCTTAACTCGATTATGTGACCGTCTTGAACTGCCCTTTGAACCTTCGGGTTTGGGGCAGTACGGCGTGCCACATGTGAGGCGTTGGCTTGACCCTTCTACGGCTGGACCGTTGGTACTGAGGCACAAACTGAATGTTGTTAGACTCATATTTCATGTGTTGATCATTATCGGAAAAACTTGGGTGCTCGATTGTTCGATCGAAAAGTTTAACATTTTCTATTTTATCTGGAATGTGATACAATACTTGGAATTCACAAATTGTTATGAGATAACTGAATGAATGTTATAAATCTAGCGGTTTAGTCTCACTTGATCGGTTGCCACGGAATTTTGATGTGATCAAAAGTCCGTCGCAATCACGTAGCTTACGCGGATACTCGCCGGGTAAACTTAATAGACAGCCTCACTCCATAGCCCCGACCAAGTGACTGTAGGAGAACCCCGTCGCCGAAAGCATCCGTCCGGGTGCTCGCGGTAGCGGTGTTCCGCCTTGGTGCACTTCGTCGACGGTATCTGGGGTGCGGCCGCCTACTGAAGTTTGCGACGAGTATTCGATCAGGATGTCGGGAATCTTGTTGAATTGCCCGACTTGATATTGAAAAGTGTTTTCGATTTTGAGACTAAAATGCGGGGTTTATAATTGTTAGGCATGCGATGTCTAAGTAATTCATTTGGTCAGGCATGCGATGTCTGAGGTGGTTGCGGATTCCAACTGTTGTAGTTTTACACTTTCTTTTCTGTGACCGTAAGTGTAATATGTGATATCGCCGGTTTCGTTGCTATATGTCAACGACAATTGGGATGGACATATTTACTTACGTTGATGACATGTGATGTTATGTGTTGCTGGATATGTTATATTGGATCGTCGTGTTTGAATAGCCGGGGTTTTTTATGTGAGATGAGTGTTTTTCATTTTCATTCATGTAAAAACTTGTATGTAATATTCTTTTATTGGGGCGCTTCCAGGTTGCTGAAGATGTCACCGTTTGTATATTATTTACTTTTCCGCACTAGGATAGACCCAAGGAGGAGGGCACAAGTAACCGGGTTCTGGAGTCCAGTGGGAGACCAACTCGAGGAGTCGAGTCCGGGTCTCCTAACTCTAGAATTGGTAGGGTTGCTTGCCGCTCTCGTAGGGGTCTAGGGGTGTGGGTTTGGCTATTCATCGCGACCGTGGAATCCGTGTTTTATACTGGCTCGTATTGAAAACACGGACGTCCTAGTATATCCAATATTTCATATATTTCTTCTGCTGCGATATCTGTGATGCGATCATGTGATGTTCTGTGATAGATACATTATATAGTATATATGATATATTATATAGATGTTACTTATGTTTTACACCCGCGCTAGCCCTGCCCTGCTCTGCCGTTAGTTACCTAACCTAACGGTGCACGAGGGGACATCGAGGCGAATACGGATGGCATAAGTGTACGTCGTATTTATCTGTAATGTTTAGGTACTTAAATGATGGGACTTCATTAATGTGATTAATGAAATAAAAGAAACCTAAGATGTTGTAGAATCGAATTTCAAAATAAAACAGGTAGCTACAGTTCTTGCTTTGCACAGCGGTATATGTGATATATCCTGCACCTTATTCGATAAGGAAAGGACCGAGATCCCTTCACCGGGAGTGACTCCTTTAGCAATAACTGGTAGATGCTACACACTCGGTTTGTCTTTTGATTGCTTTTAAGAGTTTTTGCTTTGCACAGTGATATATATGATATATCCCGCACCTCATTCGACGAGGAAAGGACCGACGATCCCTTCACCGGGAGTGACTCCTTTAGCAAAACTAGAAAAGCCTCAAAAGCACTCCATTTCAAAATCATTTGATTCTACAACGATATCAAGTTCATTACGCAATAGGTTTTCAGAAAAACCTGTCGTAGCCCTCCGTCATTTCAGATAAGTCCTATTTAGTATTCGTGCTACGTTTGTTGACCTTGTCAAGGCGCAGTGTGCGGTAGCTAACCAGTATTTATCTGCTTATGCATATGATGCAGATTGGGTTAGGATAGTCGTGCGGCCTTGTTGACCTTGTCAAGGGTCGTGCGGGTGGGTTTGATTCAATCAAGAAATGACGGGTTGAACTTGACTTGCGGTCTATGGTTTGTTGACCTTGTCAAGGTCATAGATCGTTCGGGGCAAAATATTATCGGGAATTTCAAATGTTGAAATTTGCAATGAGATTGTATACCTTCTATGAGATAGTTGGATCCCGATACCCGCTGCGAGTAAGAGTTACTCCTGGGAGAGTTTTATACATTACAATTAGCCGATCAAGTAGGTGTCTAGAAAGGTGTCAACGGGGTTACGACTCTGGGAAAACGAGGTTTACATTAATTAGGTTCGTGCGAAAGCACGGGGCACCTCCCTCAAAGTACCGACACTGGCCTGGCTGAAAGATTGGCGAACTTGTAGTGTGTAATTAATCCCGGCTAGTCTTTCCTTTTAGGGTTTGAAGGAAGATTTGATAAAAAGCAGTGGGAGCCATCCTGATTAGATAAAATAATAACCAATCTATTCTTGCAAGAGCGCACGCTGAGTGTTTTCTTCTCTCTCTCTCCAGGTAGCGACCATATCACGCCTTAATCAAGATAATAATACGGATATTGACCGAACCCGCTTGTTATACTGAGCTGGGGAACGTTGGTCCCGCTCCAACTTATAATTGTTATAAGACAGAGCAGGAAATTGGGGAATACCAGAATTCCCGTGCCGCCCAAACGAAGAGAGTGCATGCTGATGCATCATCTTCGGGTGTGTTTGTTACAAAGAACTGTTTCTCAGTATCCTCCGCATCCTGAGTATCTGATACCAGATCAGGATCCCAGATATGTAATCAGTTACATAGGGCTACAGAAAGGTAGAGAACTGAGAACGGGTGATAAGTTTCATGAGACAGAAAACGGGGCAAGTGTTGCAGCCAAGTCTGTCGGTCACTGTCACCCTGTATTACCAATACATTGATTCTGAACGAATGTTGTTAGATACCGAACCTGATATACAAAATCATATCAGTCTCTTTATAAGTAAAGAAATGATAAAATTTTGTATTGTTGGATAATGTTTTGAACATTTCCTATATCAAAAGTTGATCGGTTCAGGCACGTTATCTAAAAGCATTGACGTTCTAAATCAAACTACAGTTCTTAGTATACGGAACACACACAAGAGGAAGAGTTCAGAAATGAACGAATTCTTCTTGAGGTATTGTAGACTAGGTCATATCAATACGACCCGACTAGCTAAGTTACATTTAGATGCATATTTAAATCAGTTTGAATTTACATCTTGTGAAACTTGCCAGTCATGTCACAGAGATAAGATGACCATAGCTCCGTTTATTGGAAACGGAGAAAGGGTTAGTGAACTCTTGGGATGATACATGTTGATGTATAAAGGTCCCCTGTCTACACATGCCAAGACCGGTTCTTTGTACTTCATTACATTCTCTGATAATCTCTCAAGATTCAGACATATGTTCCTGTTGAAACACAAGTCCGAACCTTTTGAGATATTCACAGAATATGATTTAGAAGTAGAGAACCAAAACACGGGTATAAGTATTATGTACTCTTATGAGATCAAGGAGAAGAATACTTGAGCACAGAATTCCTGGACTATTCTAAATGAGAATAAGATTCTCTCTCAGAATTACTCCTCCGTATACACCATAGCACCATGGTATATCGGGGCGGAGCAATCACACCCTATATGATATGGTGTGCTCTATGATGAGTACTACTGAGTTACCTTTTTTTCCTTTTGGGAGTTATACGCTTGAGAAGCTGCATACCTATTGAATAGGGTTCGAATCAAATCAGTTGCCTACCACTTCATATATGATATGGAAAGGGAAGAGCCCATGTCTTAAGTTAGTTAAAATTTGGGGTTGCCCGGTCTATGTCTAAAAGCAAAATCCGGACAAGCTCGAGGCAAGGTCAGTTATGTAGAACTGGAAATGTTCCAGCCATACAAACTGCGGCTGATGATTTGATAGAACCAAAGGATTCAGTAAATTCCAACGAACCTCAGCCTCTCCGCCGATCTAGTAGAGTTCCTCACCCACCTGAGAGATAATTCGGTTTCTCTATGACACTGGGAGCGAGGATTGCATCATGAGATGATGACCCAACTAGTTTCGAGCTGGCCATCAGGAGTGAGACTCTGTAAGAATGGCTGGATGTTTATCGATCTGAGATGGAATCCTTATACACCAACAAAGTATGGACTTTGGTTGCTATATCTGAAGGGTTAAATCCCCATCAGGAGCAAGTATATCTTGAGAAGATTACTTGGTGTAGATGGAAAAGTTGAGACTTTCAAAGCTAGACTTGTTAAAGTTTGCATCATTGACCAGGTGTGGATAATGATGAAACCTTTCCAAGCAACTATGCTTAAGTCCATCCAGATCCTACTTGTCACGGCTACATACCATGACTACGATATCTGGTGGTTGGGTGTCATGACTGCTTTTCTAAATGATGTTTTAGAAGAGTGCGTCTATAAGTACACAGCCAGAGGGCTTCGTAGACAGTGGGAGCAGCGGAAACGTGTGCAAGATGCTTTATAGGATTAAAGCAGGCATCGCGGAGTTGGAACATCTGTTTTGATGGATTAGTCAAAGAGTTTGACATCATCAAAATGGTAGATGAACCTTGTATAAACAAAAAGGGTAGTAGGGAGTATGGTGGTGATCCTCGTAGAGTACGTGGATGACATACTCTTGATAAGAAAGGAGTTTCTTATGCTACGCTCGATCAATCTCTATTTATCACAAAGATTCTCCGTGTAGGATCAAAATGATACCTCCTAAATCCTGAGTTTTGGATCTATGAGATAGATTTAATTGGATGTTGGGATTCTCACTAGTTGTAGTGAGATGATATCAATCGATCCTGGGGAGAATCACTGGAAGGGTTGCAGGGTGATAAAGACGACTGAATGTCAGTCACAGGCATTGTCTTTACCCTCAGTGGAGGGACGGTATGTTGGAAGAGTTCCAAGCTAGATACCGTGACATACTAGACGATGAAGGCAGGATACATCGCTACTTATGATGCTACCAAAGAGGCTGTTTGGGTGTATATTGGTTCATGAGATGAACTATGTTCCTCCCATTGTGTGACAATGGAGTTGTGGCTTATGCCAAGGAACGCAGGTCCCATCAGTGATCCAGACATATTCTAAGGCAGTATCACATGATCATGGAGATGGTTGATCTCTAAGGGATCGAGGTTAGGAGAGTAGACTCAGAGGACAACACGGCGGATCCACTCACGAAGGCCTATTCCCAGAGAGAGACTTTTATGGGATGGTTGAGTATGAGATACAACAACCACTGCTACAGATGACCCTAGTGCAAGTGGGAGATTGTTAGTTATATGTATGCCCTAGAGGCCATTACTGTGCATAGAATGTACATTGTAGTGGATGCCGGGACATATATAGGGAGGACTTTCTTGCTCGACATGATAGTATGCTATCTGGTTGCTCTTTACCTTAACGTGTACACTGATTGTCTCTCTGTTACATGTTGGTAAAGCCCTTAGGATGTGTACTTGACTACCTGGACTATGATGCTGATCATACTAGTGGGGACATGGTATTCCATAAGTACATCCTTGAAAGTCCCTAGTCGTGGGTGTATCGAGATGGGGCATCGATATACCAGAGTAGACTAGCGTATACCTTCTCGACCCATACAGATGGGCGATGGATGATCCCATATCCATCGGTGTTTGACATCAGAGATGATATACGGGTGCTCAGTAGAGACTGGGTACACTGGACGGACTCACCGAGAACTCCCAGATGGTATTATACCTCACGTCAGATGGCAGTTCTCTGGTGACACTGGTACAGAGTAGTCTGTTGACCCGAGATCGTCATAGAGTCTTGTGTGGTTCCCACTGTGCTTTGATTTCCATCTTACCACGTCCAAGAGGGCGTGCAAAACGGTGGTTTTTGGGTACAGTCCCGAGTCACATGGAGGCAATGAGCGATAGGAGGGGATTCGTCTCTCCCGGTATAGGGGGTTGATGTTGCACTTTGTTCGATTGGCTATAACAGAAAATCCCTGGCCAGGATTGCTGAGATTTACTGGTAAGTGTTACCGGTAGTTTCTCGAATTGTTATAGACCTCATATCGACGCGACTTATCAAGCTATTGGGGTCTGACGTTTACCACCCCTAGGCGAGATATGCGACATATCAGACGATCAGACCGGACTGTACGGTAGTGTTACTGGTTGGATTCACAGGAGTGTGAGCGGGCTTGCTCATCGATCTTCTGATCGCTCAATACCCGGGTGGCCGTTACGTTTAGCAGACCGCTTGCGGCTTGTGGGTGCTTGATATGATCATCATCTGCTGCCGGCGTATTGACGAGTCTTTAGAGTCCTACACAGAGGTTTCCTGGTTCAAGCGAAACGAAATAGGAGCGCATATGAGATATGTGCGGGACCGAGAATAATGCGTGTATGTGATACCGTATTCTATTCTCGCGATGAATGTATCGAATGGTTATATGCGATATAACCTAGTTATCGAATCGAGGGTTGATTCGATAAGCCGATACATTGGATACTAGTCGGTTATATGCGATATGACCGGATGATTGAATCAAGTGTTGATTTAATGATTTAATGTATAATTATATATATTTGATATATTACTTTGCATTAACTAGTATCGGTTCACTTTAAATGGATTTTCTCGCTCGTGATGTGCGCATTGCATATGCGATATGATTTTGTGCACTTGCTTGTATCATGTTTGATGATACATCCCTTTTGGTTAAGTGTAAAGAATTAAACCTTGGTTAATGAAATGGTTAGGGTTTACTTTTTCCTTATTCATTTTATTCATTTATTTATTCTTTTGGAAAAAGAAAAGCAAATGAGAAAATGGTGGCATGTTTTGTTTTATTCATGAAGTTTCATGAACACTTTGACTTTGTAACCATTTTGTCTCATCTTAAACCTAACCATTCCACTTAACCCTAATTAATTCTCTACACCTAACCATGGTTCTATTATGATAAGAATTCATTATTCTTTTCATTTTTAGAATTAACTTATCATATCATTTCTTCTTCTTCTTCCTTGAACTCAAGAAGAAAACCTTGACTTCATCAATGGTGGATTGATGAAATGAGTGAGAAATCCAATTCTAAAGTCTACCCACTTCCTATTTCTTCATCCTCTACCTCTTGCCAAGTAGTAGAGTGTGTTTCCTTCACAAGTATTCATGGCTTGGTGAAGGTGGAGCTCGATCTAGTGATGCTTCGACGTAGATCATCTTCGGCACGTCGTCGACGACCTAGCCCGTCCATTCTCCGATGAAGCCAACGCTAGAGCCCGGGAATTCACTAGGACAGCGAGGGGACTTCGTTGCGGAGCTATGGAGGTGGAGCACCGGATCTACAAAGGTTGTATTTCCGTTTAACTTATAGTTAAGTGTTAACTAGATTTCATTTTCGCCTAGATTTCTAGCCAACGATCCGTAGTTTAGGGTTTCTCGGCACCGTAATTTTTGAAATGGACATGGTTGATGCCTTGAGAGACCTCACTAGAGTGCCTAGGAACCCTACAGACCCTAGTCAAGCCTAGACAAAGAACAATTCACAAGTGTACATGGCAACGCATGGTCCGAAATGTCAAAGGAAACAGTTAAAAGACCACTACAAGTTTCACTGAAGATCTGGAGAAGACTAGAAGCCAAAGGGAGAAAAGAACTATGGAAATATAAAGCCCAATGTATAAAGAACCAACCCAGGTGAGATGATCTCACCAAAAGGCCGCGGAACCGCGGCCCAAGCCCACTAATGCCGCGGTTCCGTGGCCATTTAAAGCCCGTGTCGGTGTATTTTTCTTGTGTCGGTGCGTCGGTGCGGGGGTTTGGATTTTTCGTGGGCAAATCTGTAATTGCACATATGCGAATCCCGTAACCCTAAATCCTCCTGTTTGCTTATAAATTGTAATCAAAAATTGTAAAACCCTATGCCTCTTTTCAATCAATAAATTTCAGAATTTCTGGGAGTTATATTCAGATCTGTTCTATATCGTTTGGAGGGAGCCGTCAACCTAGTAAGGTAAATTATGTTTTTTCTTCTTTTAATTAGTATGCATTATCATCCCCTAATGAGCGAGTAGTCACTTCGCTTGTTAGGGTTAGCCTTAGGGAAAGGGTTGAGAGATGAGATCTCTTACCCCTTTCAATGCCACATTCACCTAATGAATTAGAACTCCATGCATACGCGCACAATCGCTCCCTACGGCACCCTACCCCTCGAGGTAACGGTGAACCGCAGTATAAAGGGCCGGTTGTGCGCGTTTTCCGTGGGGGTTAGGGTAATTATCAACAAAGGAAGGATACGAATCTAGAGGAAGAAATATCTTCCCAAAAGATTCGGATCCACTTTATTGATAATAACCGTAACATCTAACAGATCTAAAAAAGAAGGCATTGAAAGCGGTGAGGAAAACGTTAATCTCCAAAACTTCCTCTAAGCCTAACCCTAGCAAGACTTTAAATTAGATTAATTAAGATCCAGTTTTTATAGATTTTAGAAATCAACCAAAACGACACTTTGAATCAACTCGTTAAAACATATTAAAGAAATTTACCCATCTCTGTGGATCGACCCGTACTCACCGGCTAGCTGCAAAGCGACGCCGTTTCTGATTACGGTAAACTTAATATTTTTGGATTAATCACCATGCGAGCCCCGCGGGCGGCCTCCCCCATGCCAAAATAAAATCATGTAATAAATAATTTTGATGTAACTTTTTTATGTATGAATGGGCATAAAGCCAAATTTTTGTAAAGTCCATGGCCCATGTGCAAAATAAATGAGCACATGAATCATGAGATAGGCAAAATGTCATTTTGTAAAGCCCAAGGGGCTATATGTAAGTTTGTAAGCCTATAAAATGCAACATAATAATGAAATAAAGAAGAATAATTCATTCTCCCCCAAAAAATTAAGGTCTGTGCCTCTTCCTTCCTCAAGGTTCTTAAACCTTCTTCTCCTTTTTTTTTTAACTAAATCAAGAGTTTAACTCTTTCTTTTCAAAAAAATAAATAGTTTTTCACCATAAAACCCTTGAAGGGGAGCTCAGATCTACCATCAAATACCTAAAAGGGGAGATTTTAAGTCTCACCTCCCCTTTTTCCCCCAAGATCCAACTAACGGAGAGGAAGAAGAAGGATATCCATATCCCAAAATCTCATTCCAGGAGGATCCGAGACTTAAAAGAAGATCCAAAGATTTATAGGAGTTTAACTCCATTCAAGATTTGTTGGAGTTTAACTCCATAAATCAACCCCCTTTTTAGGAGTTTAACTCCAAATCTATACATAATCTAACTCCTAACCAAGGGGCTAAACCCCTTTTCCCGCTGGTGTTTCCAACGGTCGCGTGCCACGCACGTGACCCGCGGGTGTCCACCGGTCGCGTGCAGGGCATGTGATCCGCGGGTGCTAAGCGCCCACGTGCGCCTCACGCGACTCGCGGGAGCTCAGCGAACCCTGTGATCGCGTGCAACTCACGTGATCAGCTGGCGACTAGCGGTCGCGTGCTGCGCACGTGACTGTTTCCCCCAAATAATAGAAGACAAAGGCTCTGTTCAAAATTTGAAAAGAGGCAGCGCCTCACGTGTCTTGCATGAGGGAGCCAGTGCTAAGAGTTAAAAACTCTGAGGCAGCGCCTCATGTGCCCCGCACGAAGGAGCCGGCGCCTGAACTAAAAGTTCTCTGCCGTTGGATCAAAGATCTAACGGAGATGATAAATCATCAAAACACAGAATTAATTTCTGTTGAGGAAAGATTACTCTTTGTAAAATAGAGCACCGATGGATTAAAAATCCAATGGTGATTAAAAAAATCACCAAGCAACAGAATAAGCTCTGTAAGGGAAAATATTTTCCCCAATCTTTCTAAACAAGAAAAATTACGCTCTGTGAAACAAAGCACCTTGGATTAAAGATGTAATGGTGATTAAAAATCACCAAGCTACAGAATAAGCTCTGTAGGGGAAAATATTTTCCCCAATCTTTCAAAACAAGAAAGATTATGCTCTGTAAAATAGAGCACCGTTGGATTAAAGAACCAATGGTGATTAAAAATCACCAAGCTACAGAATAAGCTCTGTATGGAAAATATTTTCACAATCTTGTTAAAAACAAGAAAAATATCTTCTGTAAAACAGAAGTTTTCGGATCAAAGATCCAACGGTGGATAAAATCTCCAAATCAATTAAGGATCTCTCAATGAGAGATTTCTTTAACTAAATCAACAAACTTGCCTGCATTATATAAAGGCACCAAGACTTCAAGTCTTGTACAGAGTAACCCTCCCCATAAACTTCAAGTTCAAAATGAAGAGCAAGCAAAAAAGAAAGTTTTAAGAGAGAAGAAGGAAGAAGAACTTTCTTCAAGGTAAATAAAGATAATAGAGATCAGAGCATCTCATCTGCATATCTAAGGGTTTAACCCTCATAAAAAACATAATTCTTTCCCTGGATCTGAGATCTATGAGACAAGTCTCCCACAAATGAGAATTTAATTCTCGTAGAGATTAATTTATTCTTGGGGATTGAAGATCCAGGGGAGAACAAAGAATCAAACTCTTTAGAAAAATGCATAAAGAAAGAAACAGCGCCGAGCGCCCCACGTGCCCCTCACGTGGGCGCTGCTTAAAAAAAGAGTGCTTAGCACTCAGTGGTTGGCGCCAAGTGCCCCACGTGCCCCTCACGTAGGCGCTGCTTAAAGAGTGCTTAGCACTCAGTGGTTGGCGCCTAGCGCCAAGCACCCCACGTGGGCACTGCTTAATAAAGAGTGCTTAGCACTCACTGGTTGTCGCCCAGCACCAAGTGTCCCATGTACCCCTCACGTGGGCGCTGCTCAACAAGTAGTGCCTAGAACTCAGCGCCAACCGCCTCACGTGTCCCTCACGTGGACGCCATAAAGAGTGTTTAACACTCCATAAAAAAAACAAAAAAAGAAGGTGAGCGTCAGAGTCCATATCAATGCTCATCACTGTTTGCACAGAAAAGGGACTGAGCCCAAACAAGTGTTTAACACTTTATTCAAAGACTGAGTGGGCTGAGTCCAAGTTGACCAAAAGTCCCTAATTCAGATCAACCGAGCCCATGTTCTCACAATTTTTCTAAATTGGTCTTAGTCCCAAACACGACTATTGATCTTCCAATGGATATCGGTTCAACGGTACATCTCCTTACACCTCTGATAAATATCGTTGTAATTTTTCAGCGTCTTCAGAGTGGTGGTGAGTCCCAATAACCAACAACTCTTTAGTGTACTCTCAAATGGACGGACACATCCCAATACGGACCGTAATGTCATTAAACTAGCTGTGGACCGTAATGTATTTAAACTTGCCGTAGACCGTAACGTCCTTAAATTAAAACGATAGAGCCCAAATGCTCTTTCATTGGATCAAAAATGATCCTAAACCCCGTTAAGTAGATCTTAGTCCAATATCGGATTAACATATCCTTAATAAATATTTAAGTTGATCTTAATCTCAAATAAGGTTAACGATCCTTAAATCAAACCATACCCAGATCTAAGAAAATACGGATTTGGACTAATCTACGCCCTACGGGCGACACCACAAACTAGTCTCCGTATACAATCCACGGGCAACCAAAAATAAAACATACACACATGACATGAAGTGACCTTCTGGAGCAGGAGAAACGGGTTATCGCTACACAGTAACGTAATTAATTGCAGGGGCTTATGCCTGCAGAGAAGAGCGTCCCCACAATAAAAAAAAAACCTCACAACGAGGGGGAATCTGACGAAGTCTGCTCTAACGGCCGCGTCTATCCAAACCTTCGATACATGGTGCTATAAATCAGCTTGGCATCTTCGGTGAGGTGGATGGATAAAACCAAATATCATCTGCCCCCAAATTCAGGCAAGACGACCTACACGGTTTCGTCCCTGTTTTCGGCGGTAAACAGATTCTGGCACGCCCGGTAGGACATTTTCTACTTTCCACTCCATACTTCGTGTGTCGTGTTTGCGAATGAATCACGGTTTAATATGGTTTCCCCTAAATTTGAGGTACCAAGATTTGGTGTCTTGCTCCATGCAGAAGAGAAGATGACATCGATGGCTTCCAACTGCACCAATTGCAACAACAACTCCCACTCTGTCCCTGCTGGAGGAGTAACTTATGGGCCCCAAGCGGCCTCTATCTTCGCAATGCCAGTGGAACAGGTGACTCAGGCCACCACTGGACTCTTCTTCAGAACCATGCTCCCGCCAATGAGCTTCAATGCATCAATATCATCACAGGAGGTTCCAAAGAAGCCGGTCTTCGATCGGCTTGCAACTACCACGGCCCCTCTCAATGGGTCATCCAAGTCTGTCGTCTCAGTCTTCGACAGGCTAAGCCAAAGCTCAAGTGGGCCTACGAAGAGGCCCACGATACCTGAAGGGGTTATCCCGAAGCAGATAGCCATTCCATCTCTGGTAGACAAAGTCGCCAAAGAGGCTTCTCCTTTTAAGGGATCTGTCTTCACAAGACTGGCCGTTCCAACTCCTGCTGCAGGCGAGGTCGTTAAAAATGCTTCCCTGCTAAAAAGTTGGCCTTTGCAAGATTGACCGTTCCCTCTCAGCGGACGTCGGTTTTCGACAGGCTGACACCAACAACATCCCATCAGAGTAGGGGCATGACGAAACCATTCCCGTAACTGAACCATTCCCATCTGCACGACATGCTCGATATCGCCACTGGCACCGAGTAAGGAAGGCTAGGGTCAGTTCCCCCTCTGGACTTACCCCACCAGCTCCTATGGTGGAAGTTGATATTGCTGTTCCAATTGGGAACAATTTTGAGCTGCTCAGGAGGGTGCGCAAGAACTCTCCAACCGCCATCTTGAAGAAGTCTTCTCCGCCTGTCGAAAACACAACCCAGGTGAAGCTGGAATAGCCTCCTCAGTGGTTGACCTCCAGGATCCACAGAGTTTGGCAGAAAGTCCAAGACTCTGTAATTGACAAAGAATACTCTCGCCGACTGAAGAAAAAAAAGGCTCGGCAAGGGGAGGACCATCCTGCCGTCATGCCACGGAAATTATCGTCTGCACGGGTGCTTGCTGCAACGGCTCTCTCAACTTCGGCCTCACACAAAAAGAGAAGGACAGAGAATCAACCACCACCGCAGACAAATTCTGAGCGTGATGGATCCAAATGTCCCAAGTCTGGGGGCATGGTAGTGCACACGGTGTACATGGCTTCCAGCAAAGAGGAAATCCGTACTTCCGCGGGTCATCGACTACTTACACGGTCTGTGACGAAAGCTCAGGAGCAACAACAAAAGCTCCAGGAAATGTTGACAAGAATGGCCGCACTCACCGGGAAAAAAGAAAGCCTGGAAGCATCGTCGGAACAACGCCAGGAGCAGGAGACCGACACCGAGTTCCTACGGAGGGTACTTGAAAAGAAAGATAAAGAGGCCGTGGAACAAACGGCTAATATAAAATAGATGGCGCTTCTGTTCCAAGACATGGTTGGGATGATGATCCAGCCGGATCCTCCAGCTGAATACCCTCCAGTAATTATTGAAGACGACAGAGGGGAGACATCGAACCCTCCTCCGGCTCTATCAGCAGCTAAGGAGGAGACGATCTCCAAAGCTGCTCTTGACGACTACATATCTCAACAAATACGAGCTCATCAGGCAAGTGAAGTGGCTGGTCAAGTCGTCAGAACTGGGCGACCTTATCCAGGCTGGTCCGATCAAATTAAGTACCCACTGGGATATACGATCCCTAAGTTCCACGTGTATAAAGGGACGGGCAATCCACACCAGCACATTGCTCAATTCAGAGCTCTATGCAGCAATACTGGAGGCGATGATAAACTATTGCTTCGACAATTTGTCGGCAGCCTAGCGGAGATAGCATTTGAATGGTACTCGGAGCTTCCGAATGACTCCATCAAAACATTTATAGAAATGGAGCTACTGTTTACGCAACGGTTCGCAAGCGCTAACGAGCGCAC
The DNA here is from genome assembly GCA_030015575.1 of Agapanthus africanus. Taxonomy (NCBI): domain Eukaryota; kingdom Viridiplantae; phylum Streptophyta; class Magnoliopsida; order Asparagales; family Amaryllidaceae; genus Agapanthus; species Agapanthus africanus. The sequence goes on along the minus strand of JASDDO010000022.1, from coordinate 749,187,842 downwards.
CCCGATCACGGCGTTAAACAATGCCAGAGTGAAGCCAGGAGAAACCTGGGTTCAGTACGCAATTCGGTGGCGGAACCTATGGTCGAAATGTGAACAACGCATAGAAGAAACTCCTGCTGTGGCATGTTCGTGGGGACCCTTGATCCTCAGGCAACTATATCCCACTTTATGATGTTCTTCAAGATAACCACCTTCCAGGCCTTAATTGACAAATTGGCCCAAATGGACCAGATGGGCCATAGGCCGTCTTCTTCAAAGACAGATCTTCGAAATGAAAAGGGCAAAGGCAAAGCGACCTTCGTTACCAACGCTCAACAACAACCGAGTGACCCGAAACCGGTTGCTCGCCAAAACAACAAACCAAAATCTTTTGAAGAGAAGTTGAGACGTCCTTACTCGTTCCCCCGGGAGAAAACAAGGAGATTATTCGAACTAGCGGTGCGCAACAGGCTCATCACTCTGCCGGATCCGAGACGCCCACTGTAATCGGGCGACGTCAACAATCCTAATTACTGTCCCTACCACCGAATAGTGGGCTACCCAATCGAATATTGCTACGTCTTCAAAAACTGGGTTGAAGACCAGTACCAACAAAGCAAGTTCGCGCTGTCCGAAAACTGGAAGGCAAACCCGCCTCAGCAGCACACTCCTAAAAAGGTAGATACGCCGGGGGCATCATGCTCATTTGTAGAGGAAGCTCCGTGGGAAGTGGTACTTTCAGCTAAAACTAAAAGAATGCTGAAGGATCTTCAAGCATGTCCGGCGATTAGGTGGAAGAGCCCGCTGGAGCCTGAGATTATTGACGGAATGCTGAAGCCGCCCCCAACGCTGAAAGTTGGTAACGATGGGCAAAACCTCCAGGCCAAGCCTCCGAAATCTTTAAAGAAAAAGAAGAAGGCCAAGAAGCCCATGCAGCTCGACAGCAATCGTACGGGTCTGCAAAAGTATATCGACGCACTGGAAGAATACAACCAAAAAGCGCGGACCCCAGTCACACTGGAAGAATTCCTCAAGCATACTCTTGAGAACGGAGACAGTGACATTGATGAAGGAGACGACTTGTCAGAAGAAACCGAGGAGTATGTGGCGAGTTGCCACATGATCTCTCACTCGTCGATAAACGGCAAAGAAGCTCCTGACGTAGAGAAACTGGTGGCAGATCCAGAACCAAAACCCATGGAACCGTCGGATGACCTCATCGACAAGCTGCTGAACGAAGCTCTTCAAAAGAGCAAAGTTGATCGAGAACGTGAGGCGGCCATTTACGAAAAGGCCAAGCGTCGGTGTCAGGCCGAAAAAGCTCTGGTGATGAGAAGCCATAAAGTACCTCAACCGGATCAAAGTGCCCTTGCCACCAGCAGGAGCAGAATCAAGATAAAGAAGCAGTTTGCCAAAACTCTGTCAGTAGGAATGAAGTTGCCACCTTCCAAAGAAAATACTTCCGGGAATATGTGCCCCGACGAACCGGATGTCCATCCGAAATACTTCTTGTATCATCGAAGGGTCACACACCCTACCAAAGAGTTCCATGCCTTCAAGAAGTGGTGGCAGGGATACGTTGCCCACCAACAACACTTCAAACGGGTAAAGCGCAAAGCCCATTGGGAACAGAGAAGCGAGGCAGATGAGCATGAAGGAACAGCCGATAACTGTCATATGGTTGATGCTATCCCGACAAGAGCAAAACCTCAAGTTCTTACTTCGGGAGAAATTCTGATGAAGAAATGGCCTTCGGCCCTCTCTTCAAGGAATCTACCTCTGAAAAAGAAGAGGAAATGAAGAACTGTGAGAACATTCAGCTGCGTAACCGTACATTGCCTGAAAAAAATCTCGGACCTTCAGACAAAGGTTCGGGAAAAAGGGACAAAAGGAAGGAAAAATTCCCTGAGGAGATTGCCCTCGATGATAGAGTCGTTGAAGATCTCACAGCCAAGGACCCGCCCAAGAAGAACAAGGTAGATTACAATGTCCTGGCATATCTGAGGAAGATACCCTCACAATTGAGTATTTTGGATGCCCTTCTCCTGTCTAAAGAAGCACGAGATTCCCTGATCAAGGCGTTACAAGAGCCCGACTAGTTTCAAGCCTTCATGGCAGAAGAAAAGATGAAAGACGAGCTGGAAGAAGTCCACACGGCTGATATCACCTTCAACGATGAAGACCTCCATCTCGGAACGTGCGAGCAAAACCGTCCGCTGTATGTAACCGGGTATGGTCATGACATCAAAATAGGGAAAATCCTAGTCGACAACGGGTCCTCTGTCAACCTTCTTAATGTAAGAGTGTTGAAGGAGATTTGTATGAACGTTCAGCACTTGGCTCGGGACAAAATTACTATCTCTGGGTTTGACTCGCAGTCATCACAGATGCTTGGATCCGTAATACTGACGTTACGATTTGGGCTGCTCGTCACTGACATCAAGTTCCATGTTATTGACGCCAAAACTTGCTACAACGCTTTGCTCGGCAGGCCTTGGTTACATGAGTACAACTTCATCCCTTCTACACAACATCAATGTATGAAGTACTTCAAGGATGGCCTCGAGTACACAGTTACAGGGGAGCTGAACCCATTCTTCGTAAATGAAGTCCGAAAATATGAAGACGTCAAGTACTTCTTACCAGACTTCGATGACATGGAAATATGTCGCAAACCAGAGAACAAGCAAAAAACCATCGCCACTATCCCGATATTTGGGAGCGATACTGAAGATGATGAAGAGATGGTCTACTTGGGACAACCCCAAGGCAACAGGACAGAACCATCCACTCCTATTTTGGTCTTTGGCAGTGACTCTGAAGACGAGGCCAACACAGTGTTCTCCGTCCGCCCGTCAATACAGACCTTCGCCGGAGCTGACCAGAGTTTACAGATTACCCTGGTTCCTCGGCGGCATTATAAAGAACTTGATGCACTTGATACGTACAACGTGCAAGAGCTGCAGACCTTCTATGTCCTCCTCACCAAAGAAGTGAGAAGGCGATCCTTTTCTACCAATCCACGGAGACTAAAGTGGAGAAAGAAGTATGGCACAGTGCCGAACTTGCGCTCGACAGGCTTCAACCAATCCGTCTGCCCAGATACTACGCAGAGGGACTGAAAAGGCTATTGAGAGGCCAAGGCGTACCCTTCAAACAGACTGCTCGACAAGCCCAGTTCTATAACAAGATTTGGAACGTTCCTGGGACTCAGCAGAAGATGCCCAACGGGAGAATGAAGACGACCGGCCTTGGATACGTTTGGTCCAAGAAACGGGAGCGAGTCCATGGTTGCTATGTTATAAATGGTTCCGGTGGAAAATAGAATGCCCTTCCGGATAGCGCTGATATTGAAGCAGAGCGAAATCCCGCCGTACGAATATCAAGTCCATCATTTGAAGAGCAGATTGACAAGCTAATAAGAGAAGTAGGTCAAAGGGTTCGGGATGACCACAGCCGTGAAATGGCCATTTACGAAAAAGCCAGGATGCAACGTATCATTCAGCAGGCTATGGAGGATGACGACCCCCTTCACCCTCAACCCGCTGTGCGCTCTTGTGGCAAAAAGAAAGCCCGACGTAGAAGCAACAATAAGGTAAAGACCAGGAAGGACGTTCGAAAACAGCGAAGCGGATCCAAGAAGCCGCGCGAGCAAGAAAAAGTCAGCTGGAACCCGTCTTTTATGAAGAAGATGGGTCTAAAGTACTCTTTTCCTCAAGACAAGACAAGGAAAATATTCAACCTTGTCATGAAGTATCAAATGATGACGCTTCCGGAGTCTCGATACCCCGAACAGATAAATGAGGCACATCACCCGGATTATTGCTCTTACCACCGAGTAGTGGGATATCCTCTTGAAGACTGCTTCACCTTTAAGGACTGGGTTGAAGATCAGTATCAGCAAGGCGGGTTTGCTCTATCCGACAGTTGGAGGGTAGCCCCGCCACGAAAGCTGAGCAACCTACACTATGAGGGAAAGTCTAGATCAGCATCGAGCTTGGAAACGAGCTCATACCTGCCATATGATAACATTCTCAAAAGAAGGAGAGCACGAGGATACGAACGACCTCCCCCAGTGCTTCGCAAATGAAGATGAGAACGAGGTGATCTCAGAATTTCCACCAGCGCCAAAGGAGCTGGAAGATGGGATACACACCACAGCAGACAACTTGAGAAAAATCGACTTGAGGACGGCAAACGATCCAAGGCCAACGTTCGTCGGTGAGCTGCTATCTGAGAAACAGGTGACCACGCTAAAGGACGTTCTTATGCAGTATAAAGATTGTTTCGCATGGAACTATTCCGAGATGCCGGGATTGGATCCAGAGATAGCTGTGCATAAACTGGCGATATCGCCGGACGTCAAGCCAGTCAAACAGGCGCCAAGAAGAATGCGGCTCGAGTTTTAGATGAGTATCAATGTCGAAGTCAAGAAGCTAATCGACTCCGGCTTCATCCAAGAAGTTCAATACCCTGACTGGATCGCCAATATCGTTCTGGTAATAAAGAAAAATGGGACAGTACGCATCTACGTAGATTTTCGGGATCTCAACAAAGCTTGTCCGAAAGATGACTTCCCAATGCCTGTTACCGAGATGATGATCGATAACACATCCACCTATGAAGTCTTCTCCTTCATGGACGGATCCTCAGGGTACAACCAAATCAAGATGCAGCGTGAAGACCAAAAGCACACTACTTTTCGGACTCCGCTGGGCATATTCTGCTACAAAATGATGCCCTTTGGTCTGAAGAACGCTGGCGCCACCTACCAGAGGGCCATGACAAAGATCTTCGATAACCTTGTATGTTACGCCCCGCTTCCTAAAATACGGAAAACGAGGGATGACTAGGCCAGCCATGCTCCTACGGTCAAGGAATAATCCCGCCGTAGTCACACTTCGGCTTCTAGCATTACATGGTAATCAGTAAGCAAAGCATAGCAGTAAAGGAATTACATCACTAAATTATTACATTAAAATCCATTGTTCACAAATTACAAATAAACATGAAGAGTTACTAACCAAGTTCAATTACACGATCTCTTTTATGGAAAGCAGAAAAGAAAGAAAAGTACTCCAGACTAGATCTCCGTCAGCTCGAAAGGTAAATCCGTCTCCTGTGCTGGTTCTTCCACGAGATCTGAGCATGCATACTCAGGTCGTCAGAGCGACGTAATAGCAATATTATTATAATGATGTGAAACAGGTAAATGAGGTAATAACAGTGAAAGAAAAATGCGGGTAATCACTATGTCACTAAATGATGTAAAGTATGATCTGTGTCCCTATCGGTCTCTAAGTCATGTTTGAAATCATATAGTGGAAAGGAGGATCATGTTTAACAGGAGTTTCGTACATACCCGAGACAACGGCCCACATGCCCGGGACATAACCCTATCAGCCGGATCGCTAGATCCTACCTAATATATATATCACTGCTCGAATGATCATCCTCTAAAACACGGTCCCGCTAAATACGATTCTCTTTCCACTTCGATTTCTCCTTTTCCCCAGGTTTACACTATGTATGATTATGAGTTAGTCGTGTACAAGTATACCAATGGCACGGTTTTATCACCGTTCACTGTATTAATCACTGGCACGAATCATTCACTTTCCATTGGTGTACTTGACACTCCTAAACCAATATCATTCACGCACGATAATGCAATATCCACTGAACACTAACACGCACTAACACTAAGTATATGGCGATTGGGTAAGATATGTGTATGTATACCGTTAACAAGTCATGTATGTTACGAACCAATATGCACGTCATAAATTTACAAAAATTGCAGTAATTCATTTCTTTAGAATTCAACGAAGTGATACAAATATGATAATAAGCACACTCTGTCAGCAGTTCATCAAAATTGGTTTCAGTTCAATCGGGTTTCCTGTATTCAAGTTACAGCCGTTTCATTTTAAGTGCTCGCTGCAGGAAATTCAGTTTCTGAACTGAACGTCCGTTTCGCGACACGAATTTCACCCAGTTGGGATCATAATTTAGCGACACTACAGTTGAATAAAATCTAGGGTTTCCAATAGGGTGTTTAACTCAACCAAAGGATTCTCAATTGCGTCTGTACGTCAAAAGTTATGCACTGTTCAACGCTAGTATGTCAATTCTGATTCTGTTTTGGACTGTTATACGTCCTGTTCTTTTAAATTACCAATTAAATAGCAAACGACGATAAAATGGGATGAAACCACTTGTGTTATTTAGCTAACAGATTCACCTTTAATAAAATGTAGAGTTCCACAACATACGAGTTTAGGAAACGAGGTAGTACACATTACGGGACAGTAAATAGTAACCAGAGTCGCTCTGGACTGCAGTCCAGAGACGCACTCCGACCCAATTATCGTCACAATTCCAGTACAGAAACCATTAGAAACTTACATAGGATTATAGTTCGTCGAGTCAGTTTCTATTTGAGCCCTCGAATGCATCATTTCCATATGCATATAATTTATGGTGATTTTAAGAATTTTCAGATGCGGGAAATTTTCAGTTTTCACGGGTGTATTTGGGGGTGTTCGTTTTAGGCATTAACAGTCCTATTTTCCAGTGAAATTTATACAAAGTATTCATCACCACATGGGCCAGCATAGACAATCCAATTCCGTCAAATTAGATGAAGATTCTCATTAGGATCTTACATCGAACAGTTGTGCCATATAATTTATCGGGAATTGTAAATATGGAAATTATATGATTTTAGTTTGTAACACGAATAAATTAGCATGTAGCAAGTAGAGTACTTGCATGGAAACATTTTGGACGATGTACGACAGCGGCAACGTCACGAGCGCGCGACGAACGGCGCGGTTTGGTTTCACAGCCTCAGCTCGCGATTCGGATGCGACGTCGGAGTTGCCCGGAGACGTTTTGCGGTCACTGGAAGCGGAGGGGATGCTCAGTGGTTCTCTGCGAGTGCGCTGGGGTCGACGACGGTCATCGGCGTCGCTCCGACGATGAACACAGTGAGCTCGAGGTTGGGTCATAGGGTTTGAAAGAGAAAGAGAGAGAGAGAGGTAGTGGGCTCGGGTTTGTAGGTTTGGGGGGTGTTGGTGATGATGTTGATGATGAGGAGGGTGTAGGATGGTCGACGATGTGGTGGAGAGATCGCCGGCGTGAGTGCAGGTGGTGGTTGTGGTGGGTGTAGGGGAGTCGAGCTCGGTTGAAGGGTGCAGGGGCTCGTGAGGGGTGAGTTTCTGGAGAGAAGAGAGTGAGGGAGGATGAATGAGGGATTGTAGTCGTCGTAGTCGTCATTGAGGGAAGCGGGTGAGGGAGTTGCAGTGGGTTCGTGGGAAAATTTTGGGTGAACGAGAGAGAGATTTTGAGAAGTTTTAGAGAGTGTGTGGGATAGAGGAGTAGGGTTTGCGACGAGGGTTTGAGGTAGAGGAGATCGCGAGTCGTGGGGCAACGGCACGCGACGCGGCCGTGAGCGTTGGCGTGAGAAGCGGATCGAAGAAAAGAGTGCGCGGGAAAAGGAATATAGACATTGGGGAAGAAGAGGAGATTAGGAGGCGGGTCGGGTTTGTGAAGGAGCGGGCGTGGGCTTTGGGAGGCTGGGCTTGGGCCATGGAGTTAAAAGGGTTTTAAATGTTTTAATTAAATGGAAAATTCTTTTGGGCTGAGGGGGAGTGGGCTTGGTTAATTAATCTCCTTATTATTTTTTTTTCTTTCATGAGCTGGGAATGGAAAGGCCGGGGGATTAAAGCTTGGGCTGGGGATTTAAAATGAGGGAATTTATTATATTTGGTTTTAATTTTGTGTTTTGATTTTTAATTGGTTTTAGAAAAACGAATACTACAACTTACGCACTAATCTTCACACAAGGCAGTAATACGGGAAAAATGGGGATACTCTTTGGGGACTCAGGAACTGTAGGAAGAATTTCATAGATGGGGAACGGGGATTTACATCATACCCCCTTACACAAATTTTGTCCTCGAAATTTAACAAGGATACAATGAAGCAAAGTGCTAAACAAAGAGATGTGGATAACGAGCACGGATATCTTCCTCCCGCTCCCAGGTGGATTCTCCTGGGGAACGACCACCCCAAGACACTCGGACTAATGGAATGATCTTGTTCTTCAGCACTTTCTCTCTGCGGTCGAGGATGGTAGTGGGCTGCTCCTCGTATGATAGATCGGTACCCAAAACTTGCTCCGAATAGTCCAGGACATGGCTCTCATCCCGAACATAACGCCGCAACTGTGACACATGGAAGGTATTGTGCACACCAGCTAGCGATGGAGGCAAGGCAAGTCGGTAGGCCACCTCTCCTACTTGCTCTAGCACCTCAAAAGGTCCGATGAAACGGGGACTGAGCTTTTCCCGACCTCCGAACCTGATAACTCCACGGGTAGGGGAAATCTTCAGGAACACGTGATCTCCGACTTCAAATTCTAGTGCCCTCCTGCTGGTATCTGCCCAACTCTTCTGTCGATCCTGAGCCGTCTTAATACGCTGCCTGATCATTTGGACCTTGTCGACTGTCTGAACGATGAGCTCGGGACCTAGTAATCTTCACTCTCCCACATCATCCCAATACACTGGGGATCGACACTTCCGCCCGTAAAGTGCTTCGAAAGGGGCTATCTGAATGCTAGCCTGGTAACTGTTGTTATAGGAAAACTCGACTAGATGCAGATGGTCCTCCCAGAAACCCTGAAAGTCCAACATGCAGGCTCTCAACACATCCTCGAGCGTCTGAATCGTATGCTCGGATTGTCCATCCGTCTGCGGGTGATAAGCTGTGCTGAACTTGAGGCGGGTACCCAAGCTCTCCGTAAGCTCCTCCAAAAGTGCGACACGAATCTGGTGTCCCGATCTGACACAATGCTGACTGGAACACTGTGAAGTCGCACTATCTCCTGCATATATCTCTCTGCCAGTGACTCTGTCGACTGTCCCACTCGGAATGGTATGAAGTGTGCAGCTTTCGTGAGGCGATCGACGATAACCCAAATGGCGTTATTGCCCCTTGGGCTCCGTGGTAATGCCGTCACGAAGTCCATGGTAATGTGCTCCCACTTCCATTCTGGTATCGGAATCGGTTGCAATAATCCCACTGTCCTCTGATGTTCCTCTTTCACCTGCTGGCATACTAAGCATCTGGATACGAACCTCGCAATTTCTCGCTTCATTCCGTTCCACCAAAAGTGTTGCTTTAGGTCACGATACATCTTAGTACCTCCCGGATGCACAGAATAAGCTGAACTATGCGCTTCAGCCAGTACCTCTTCTCGAACAACTCCCTTGGGCACGCAGAGTCTGCTACCGAATCTCAAAGAGCCATCTTCATGTATGATTAAGTCCGATCTCAGCCCGGCTTCTACTTGCGCTCTGAACTTTTGCAATCGGGGATCATCCGCTTGTGCAGCCTTGATGCGATCCACCAGGGAAGACTGCACCTGTAGTTGCCAAAGTTGACTGAGTGCGCTCGTTGTAACGACTTCAAGCTTGAGTCTCTGAAAGTCCTCAATAATGCTCCTCTGACTGGTCAACATCATGACTGCTGGCTTGCGACTGAGTGCATCTGGTTCAACATTCACTTTCCCCGGGTGATACTGAAGGTCCAAGTCATAATCTGCCATCAGCTCTAGCCATCGGCGCTGCCTCATGTTTAGTTCCTTCTGAGTGAAGACGCACTTCAGGCTTTTATGATCCGTGTACACCTCCACTTTCTCACCCAATAGGTAGTGCCTCCAAATCTTCAACGCAAAGACTACAGCAGCTAACTCCAAGTCATGCGTAGGATAGTTCTTCTCGTGATTCTCAGTTGTCGAGAGGCGTAAGCAACCACTCGGCCGTGCTGCATCAGAACACAGCCTAAATCCTTCCCTGAGGCATCACTGTGTATCACCAAACCACCGGAATCATCTGGTATTGTAAGAATGGGCGTCGTGGTTAACTTCTGCTTCAGCGTGTCAAATGCCTGAGTACACTCCTCCGTCCATGCAAATGGTACATCCTTCCGTGTAATCCTCGTCAAAGGTTCAGCGATTCTCGAGAAGTCTTGGAAAAACCTCCGGTAATATCTTGCCAATCCCAGAAAGCTTCTGATCTCGGCCACTGACTTCGGCGTTGGCCAATCTCTGACGGATTCTATTTGCGCCGGGTCTACTGAGATGCCTTCGCTCGAAACAATGTGTCCCAAGAACTGAACCTTGTCGAGCCAGAATTCACACTTGCTTAATTTCACATACAGCTTCTCTTCCCGAAGAATTTGTAGAACCATGCGTAAATGCTCAACATGCTCCTCCCGGGTCATCGAGTAGACAAGTATGTCGTCGATAAACACAACGACAAACGTGTCCAAGTACTTTGCAAACACCCTGTTCATCAAGTCCATGAATATCGCTGGAGCATTGGTAACACCGAACGACATCACAAGGAACTCGTAATGTTCGTTTCGGGTCCTGAAAGCCTTCTTGCATACATCCTCGGCTGCCACTCTGATTTGATGATATCCCGAACGGAGTTCCAACTTCGAGAATACCTTGGCCCCACTTAGCTGATCGAATAAGTCATCGATGCGCGGGATTGGATACTTGTTCTTTATTGTGACCTTGTTCAGCTCCCGATAATCTATACACATCCGCAGTGATCCATCATTCTTCTTTACTAACAGAACCGGTGCACCCCAAGGTGAAGCGCTCGGCCGAATAAATCCCTTCTCCAATAGTTCTTCAATTTGCCTCTTCAACTCCGCCAACTCAACTGGTGCCATTCTGTATGGGGCCTTGGATACTGGTGCTGTACCTGGAGTCAAATAGATCGAGAACTCCATGATGCGAGGAGGTGGTAGACCTGGTAGATCCTCAGGAAATACATCCAGAAAGTCCCGAACAATCTCTGGGGCTGGGGTCTCTTCAATCTCTATAGCTGTCAGCTCCTTGGGTTTGGCTCTGTACTTGGCTGGCTCCAAAGATTTGCTTCCGCCCTCGAAAATAAACTCCGGATGATTGGGAATGCGGAAGATCACCTTCCTTGCACGGCAATCAATAACTGCATGGAAGGTACTCATCCAATCCATCCCGAGAATTGTGTCATAACTGCCTGTCCCAATCAGAAGGAAATTCGCATAGAATTCCCTGCCACACACTACAACCGGACATGATCTACATTCTCGACTAGATATTATAATGCCATTACCCGTGTGTATCTCCCAGCCCTTGGTTAGTGGTTCATGCGGTATGGAGTGTGTATCAATGAAATGCTCAGACAAGAAACAATGCAATACTCCAGAATCAAATAGTACTCTAGCTGGTAAGGAATGTACGAGTAGAGTACCTGTGACAACTTCCCCTGAAGTCTCTGCCTGCTCGGCGGTCAAGGTGAAAGCCCATCCCTGACCGCGACCAGCAAAGGGTTGCTTCTGCTCTTGTGGCCTCTGCTGCTGCGGTCCAGAACCTCCCTGTATCTCTGCTCGCTCGGGACAACCACTGATCCTGTGCTGACTGGATCCGCAAATCAAGCACTGTCCCTTGGCGCGGCGACAGTCCTTCTGGGTATGCCCATCTCTATTGCAGTAGCCGCAAACTACGTTCCGTCTCTGGTGGCGATGCTGTGGCATGAACGGACGCTTCATTTATGTCGTCCCAGGCCTGTGGACCAGTATGGCTCCTCGAGAAGGTGCAGGGGTACGTGCTGGAACGAATGGGGGCTTCCTGAACTTGTTGATCAATTGCTCCTGAACTCTCGCCGCGTTGAGTACCTGTGCAAAAGTCTGCAGCTCCAGTGATGCGATCAACTGCTGCAGCTCGAAATCAAGTCCCTGCAAGAAGCGTCTAGCCCTAGTGGCCTCTGAGGTGACCATGTATGGAGCAAAACGGCTCAGACGGTTGAAATCTGCCGCATATACGTCCACTGGATGTCCATTCTACTTCAAAAGAATGAATCTTTCCTCCATCTCTGCCTTGGCGGTGGAAGGGAAATAATGGTCTAGGAAGCACTCCTTGAATTTACCCCATTCAATCGGCCTGTCCAGCCTGCTTCTTCCACTGACCACCATGTACGGGCTTCATCTTCCAATTGGATCTTTATCACGTCCACCCTATCTTCATCTGGTACCCTGGCGGCCGTCAGTAAGTTCTCCATGTTCACTAGCCATTGCTCGGCCTCGAGGGGTTCAGCTAGCCCTGTGAATGCAGCTGGATGCAACCTCCGGAAGTCTGATACGGTACCAGCCCTAGCAAGATAAGCTGGTGGAGTAGTGCCCTCGGGGGCGGTAATGAGTGCGGAGGGTCCTCCTGCAGCGGTAATAGCCCTGAGTCCCTCGGCGAGTAAGTCTGTCTTCTTCTCCTGAGCTTCTGCGAGAGAGGTCAGTGCACTAAGTATTCTTTTCGTGCGGTCCTGAGAACTAGATTCCGAGGAGGGGTCGTTCGGGGACGTCATATCCCTGGAAGATTCAAAAGGATAAGATTAGATTCAAGGATGAAAATCAGGAATAGTGAAACGAAAATAATGTAATACCGTATATTTAATGTTATCCCTTGTTACTAAACACGTCTCTGATACCAACAAAACCATGTCACGCCTCGCTTCCTAAAATACGGAAAACGAGGGATGACTAGGCCAGCCATGCTCCTACGGTCAAGGAATAATCCCGCCGTAGTCACACTTCGGCTTCTAGCATTACATGGTAATCAGTAAGCAAAGCACAGCAGTAAAGGAATTACATCACTAAATTATTACATTAAAATCCATTGTTCACAAATTACAAATAAACATGAAGAGTTACTAACCAAGTTCAATTACACGATCTCTTTTATGGAAAGCAGAAAAGAAAGAAAAGTACTCCAGACTAGATCTCCGTCAGCTCGAAAGGTAAATCCGTCTCCTGTGCTGGTTCTTCCACGAGATCTGAGCATGCATACTCAGGTCGTCAGAGCGACGTAATAGCAATATTATTATAATGATGTGAAACAGGTAAATGAGGTAATAACAGTGAAAGAAAAATGCGGGTAATCACTATGTCACTAAATGATGCAAAGTATGATCTGTGTCCCTATCGGTCTCTAAGTCATGTTTGAAATCGTATAGTGGAAAGGAGGATCATGTTTAACAGGAGTCTCGTACATACCCGAGACAACGGCCCACATGCCCGGGACATAACCCTGTCAGCCGGATCGCTAGATCTTACCTAATATATATATCACTGCTCGAATGATCATCCTCTAAAACACGGTCCCGCTAAATACGATTCTCTTTCCACTTCGATTTCCCCTTTTCCCCAGGTTTACACTATGTATGATTATGAGTTAGTCGTGTACAAGTATACCAATGACACGGTTTTATCACCGTTCACTGTATTAATCACTGGCATGAATCATTCACTTTCCATTGGTGTACTTGACACTCCTAAACCAATATCATTCACGCACGATAATGTAATGTCCACTGAACACTAACACGCACTAACACTATGTATATGGCGATTGGGTAAGATATGTGTATGTATACCGTTAACAAGTCATGTATGTTATGAACTAATATGCACGTCATAAACTTACAAAAATTGCAGTTTAACAATTTTCAGATGCGGGAAATTTCCAGTTTTCACGGGTGTATTTGGGGGTGTTCGTTTTAGGCATTAACAGTCCTATTTTCCAGTGAAATTTATACAAAGTATTCATCACCACATGGGCCAGCATAGACAATCCAATTCCGTCAAATTAGATGAAGATTCTCATTGGGATCTTATATCGAACAGTTGTACCATATAATTTATCGGGAATTGTAAATATGGAAATTATACGATTTTAGTTTGTAACACGAATAAATTAGCATGTAGCAAGCAGAGTACTTGAATGGAAACGTTTTGGGCAATGTACGACAGCGGCAACGTCACGAGCGCGCGACGAACGGTGTGGTTTGGTTTCACGGCCTCTGCTCGCGATTCGGATGCGACGTCGGAGTTGCCCGGAGACGTTTCACGGTCACTGGAAGCGGAGGGGATGCTCAGTGGTTCTCTGCGAGTGCGCTGAGGTCGACGACGGTCGGCGGCGTCGCTCCGGCGATGAACACAGTGAGCTCGAGGTTGGGTCTTAGGGTTTGAAAGAGAGAGAGAGAGAGGTAGTGGGCTCGGGTTTGTAGGTTTGGGGGGTGTTGGTGATGATGCTGATGACAAGGAGGGTGTAGGATGGTTGGCGATGTGGTGGGGAGATCGCCGGCGTGAGTGCAGGTGGTGGTTGTGGTGGGTGTAGGGGAGTCGAGCTCGGTTGAAGAGTGCAGGGGCTCGTGAGGGGTGAGTTTCTGGAGAGAAGAGAGTGAGGGAGGATGAATGAGGGATTGTAGTCGTCGTAGTCGTCGTCGAGAGAAGCGGGTGAGGGAGTTGCAGTGGGTTCGTGGGAAAATTTCGGGTGAACGAGAGAGAGATTTTGAGAAGTTTTAGAGAGTGTGAGGGATAGAGGAGTAGGGTTAGCGACGAGGGTTTGAGGTAGAGGGGATCGCGAGTCGTGGGGCAACGGCACGCGACGTGGCCGTGAGCGCCGGCACGAGAAGCGGATCGAAGAAAAGAGTGCGCGGGAAAAGGAATATAGACATTGGGGAAGAAGAGGAGATTAGGAGGCGGGTCAGGTTTGTGAAGGAGCGGGCGTGGGCTTTGGGAGGCTGGGCTTGGGCCATGGAGTTAAAAGGGTTTTAAATGTTTTAATTAAATGGGAAATTCTTTTGGGCTGAGGGGGAGTGGGCTTGGTTAATTAATCTCTTTATTATTTTTCTTTTCTTTCATGGGCTGGGAATGGAAAGGCCGAGGGATTAAAGCTTGGGCTGGGGATTTAAAATGAGGGAATTTATTATATTTGGTTTTAATTTTGGGTTTTGATTTTTAATTGGTTTTAGAAAAACGAATACTACAATTTACGCACTAATCTTCACACAAGGCAGTAATACGGGAAAAATGAGGATACTCTTTGGGGACTCGGGAACTGTAGGAAGAATTTCATAGATGGGGAACGGGGATTTACATTGTACATGAGATTGTTGAATGTTATATCGACGACCTCATGGTGAAGAGCAAATCATACGAGGAACACTGGGAGCATTTGAAAATAGTGTTCCAGCGTCTTCGAAAATATAATCTGAAGATGGACCCTCTGAAATGCGCATTTGGAGTTTCCTCAGGAAAATTACTAGGATTCATCGTACGACATCGGGGAATCGAAATAGACCCGTAAAATATCAAGGCGATTATGGAAATGCCTCCGCCGAGAACTCTCAAGCAACTGCGGTCTCTCCAAGGAAAGCTCGCGTATATCCGACGGTTCATAGCTAACCTCTTCGGCAAATGCCGCCCCTACAATCATCTCATGAAAAAGGGGACCCACTCTCCGGAAAATGCCGCCCCTACGTTTTGGCATTTACGATCCCCGTTCGTTTGGGATCGTAAATGCCAAAACGCACTGGACGAAATCAAGCAATATCTGCAAAACCCGCCGATACTGACCGCTCCGGTCAAGGGAAAGCCCCTCATCCTGTACACAACAACCCTTGAAGGTTCTTTAGGCGCGATATGGGCATAAGAGAACGACCAGGGGAAGGAAAAAGCTCTCTACTATTTGAGTCGAGTCCTCCTGGGGGCAGAAAATAACTACTCCCCAGTCGAAAAGCATTTCTTGGCACTGATCTTCAAGGTAATGAAGCTTCAACATTATGCATTGGCACATGAGGTCCATCTCATATCAAAGGTGGATCCTCTCAAGTATTTGATGTTAAGAGCCATGCTAACGGGAAGGCTTGCCAAATGGGCCCTCCTCTTGATGGAGTTCTCGATAGTATATCGACCCCTCAAGGCAATAAAAGTCCAGGCCATCGCCGACTTTCTCGCTGAACATCCGATACATGCCGACTCTCCCTTGAACTGCGAGTTACCGGACGAACACGCGTTTGACACAATTGACGGGGAGAAAGAAGGGAATCATACCCGATGGGAACTCTACTTCGATAGAGCGTCCTCCTTGAAGAAGCGAAAGCAAAACACCCCTATGATTAAAGCCGGGGTGAGCCTTATCTTTGTGACTCCACAAGGAGGAATGCGTTTTGCCCTTTCTTTAACAGAGCCGAGAACAAACAATGAGGCCGAGTATGAAGTTTTGATAGCAGGTCTTGAGATTGCTGTCGACATGAGTATCGAAAACCTTCTCATTTATGGAGACTCTCAGCTGGTCGTTAGCCAAGTAAATGGCGACTATCAGACGTGCAAGCCTGAGTTGGTAAAATATGGCGAGAGAGTGCAGCAACTGCTAACGCAAATCCCCTCCTACACCCTGAAAAGTATACCGCGTGCGGAAAATAGCAAGACGGATGTGTTAGCCAAGCTTGCTAAAGAACTGGCGGACGAAAACCTCGATGACATAAGGATCATTGTGAAAAGCCGACGAATTCTCGCGCCAGCAGAGATATCTCCGAAGACATCTAAAGAAGGGGAAGTGACCAAACAAGCGGCTTTCCAAGTAGAGGATGAAGGAAAGGATGAGGATTGGAGAGAAGTTTTCATAGACTATTTCAAACCCCATCGAACGCCCAATAATGCATCGTCGAGACATCAGCTCAAGAAGCGAGCTCTGTCCTTCGCCTTCGTCAATGATACTCTATATAAGAGATTGTTCGATTGTTTGTGGTTAAGGTGTCTGGGGCCAGAAGAAGCAAGGAGAGTCGTCCAAGAAACTCACGACGGACTTTGAGGTTCTCATCAGGCTGGGCCCAAGATGAAGTTGAAGATCAAGAGAATGGGCTATTACTGGCCCATAATGATTCAGGACTGTCTCGAATATGCGGAGCAGTGTCACTCGTGCCAAATTCATGGGGACTTCATCCACCAGCATCCGAATCCGCTACACCCAACACTGGCTAGCTGGCCATTCGAAATGTGGGGAACCGATATAATTGGGCCCATCGAACCGGCATCATCCAAGGGACATAGGTTCATACTAGCAACAACCGATTACTTCTCCAAATGGGCAGAAGTAATACCGCTAAGAGAGGTGAATATGGAGAACATCCTCCATTTCTTCAGGACACATGTCATCTACCGATTCGGCGCTCCGCGACGGATCATCTCAGATAATGGGCCGGCCTACAAAAGCCATAAAATCAGCCGCTTTACACAGCAGCATAAAATAGATTGGAGATACTCTTCGGTCTATAATCCTCAAGCTAACAGTCTAGCTGAGGCTTTCAATAAGACCTTGACAAAGATCATAAAGAAAACGGTGTCTAGAAATAAAAAGGAAAGGCACGAGAGATTGCATGAAGCTCTCTGGTCCTATCGGACTACGTTCAAGACGGCCACGAACACAACGCCATTTGCGTTAGTATTCGGCACGGAAGCGGTACTTCCCTTAGAGATGGAGCTACCCTCTTTACGAGTGGCGGTTCGGTATGAACTAACGGACTAAGAGAATTCCCATCTTCGGCTTGAGGAGCTAGACACCGTTGATGAAACTCGTCTCATAGCGCAGCAAAACCTAGAGGCTTACAAAGCAAGGATGACGCACTCATACGAAAGATTGACTAGGCCGAGAACATTCCGCCAAGGCGAACTCGTGCTAGTCGTAAAAAGACCGATGATCCTCAACTGTGCCAAATGGGGGAAATTCGAGCCGAACTATGAGGGCACGTACATCATAGACAAGGTCTACCAAGGTGGGGCCTACTTGCTCATGGATATGCATGGCAAAAGACCTTTCTGGTCAATAAATGGCCGGTTCCTTAAGAAATACTACGCTTGACAAGTCACGGCTCAGGTTAATGATGGATGACGACGCTCGTGTCCGCTCGCTATCTCCTTGAGTCCAAACTATATAAGTAGTATTCAGCGAAACCTCGCCTCAGAAGTACCACGGACCGCAACATCCTTAAACTAGCTGTGGACCGAGATGTCCTTAAACTAATATTGGACCGAGATGTCTTTAAACTAACAGTGGACCGAGATGTCCCTAAACTACAACGTCACCTCAAACACGGCGATAGTGGACTGCAAGTCCACAAGTCCCAGCGGTAAGGACTGCAACCCAAATCCCATGGGCGAACAAATAGGCCACATGCGGCGAATCTATTCTTGAGAGTTTCTGTAACATTTTGAAAAAAATTTGGAAATAAATAAAATTAATTAATTAAATAATAAAATGTTAATTTAAAAAGTTATTAAATCAAATCAGGACATTTTCTTAAGTAGTATGTAAAACAAATTAAATTGAAATTTTAGTGTGTAACATTTATAAATTACAAGGGTTTTAGTGTGAAATTTAGCTTTATTTTAATTAAAATGATATTATATAATAACATAGGTAGTGAAGCGTCTTTGTGAAAAATTTAGGAAATTATGCAAACTTGGAATTTTTGAGGGTGTAAGTGAAAAGGGGTTAGATAATGTTTAGCTCAGAAATTATATCAAGATAAAACAAATTGGAGTGATAATGCATAGCCACCACCTACTTGCATGCACACTTCATGCACAATACCTCCTCCTTGCATGAAACAACCATACTCTTATTTGGTGACACCTCCTCCTACACCTCACTCTTTTCCTTTACCATATATTAGGTGTTCAGATCATTTAACCAAATTAAAATTCTGAAAATTTCAAAGGAAAAAGAAAGATAACACTTAGAACTCACAAAGAGAAATAAAAGAAAAGAGAAGTGAAAAGAAGAGATAGGCTAAGGATTTCCACCATCAAGCTAGGAGCTAAGGGTTTGGGTGTCTTGGAGGAAGCTTTTCAACCATCTTCAGTGGGTATAATTCTTAAACTCAGTAGATTTTAGTTCTGTAATTGTAAAATTTAGAAATCGAATATCGTATTCTAGGTAAAACTCAGCTATGTATTAATCTGCTATAGTTTAGGTGAAAATCAACTTAACCAAACAGTGTCTAAATCTTATAAACTGGACTTAGAGCAAAACCTAAGAGTACGAACCTCCCTGCTCGGATTTTGGCCGGCGAGAAGAAGGGAAGATCCGGCGTCGCCGGATTTCTGGTAGAGTTTGGTGTTTTGGGTTTTAGGGTAGGTCTCTGTATAGGTGTTGGGGTATTTTGGTATTGTTTGTTTAAGCCAAATTAACAATATATAAAATATGGGAACTAATATCGGAAAAGAGATCAAAATTCTAAAATACAATACGGTAAATTCGTAACGCGTTTAAGTTTTCTGTTGCAAACAGCGAGAGGTTAAAGTCCAGTTAAAATAAGTGTTAGATAGTTTAGAATAGTCGTACGTGGTATGGTTAATACTTAACACTCGTATTTTTATATTTCGCCGTATCGAAGTTAGCCGTTTCTTATTCAAATTAATTTCGATGTTAGATTCAAATACGGGAACTTCGGAGGCCGCAAGGAAAGGAAAAGGATTGGTGATTTCTGAGTAGTTTACGACGTATTCCAGTGAGTAGACTAAACATTTACCGGGGGATCTTGTATAGATGGCGTGATACGTCCGTAGTTTAGTTTAAATAAAAATAGGCTTGTGTATGTTAAGTTAATTCTATGCATTCATATATACCTATACATCGCCATGTTAATAGTTGTTAGAACACTGCACAATTATCGACGAGTTATGCCGCACACGCACATATCTACATGTTACACTACACCTCGTCGATATTAACATGTCACTTTCACACTTAGTAATTATCCTGTTAAATATGATTCCTATCATACCTTAATATCAATAACAGTAGTAAATTGTATCAATGACATCATGTTTCGTATTCAAGTGTTATAAGTTGATATAAGAAGCATTTGTATTATTGAGGATTTATGGTTTTGAGTTTTCCGATACTATTGCGTAAATTCAGTGATTTTTCATATTGATGTGAGATGTCCACCATGAGATGCTGTTTTTATGATTTGGTTTTTTATTCCGGGCCGAGTGGGGGAGCTATACGGTCGCGTATTTTTACGTTATTCAGACTGAGTAGGGGAGCTATACAGTCAGATTCATGGTAGACCCGGTCGAGACCGAGGGGCAGGAAAGCCGCATTTGTGGCGGGGAGCCTAGCGAGGATACTCGATACCGGAGATAGTTGTGAAACGCGGCGGATATCTAGATGATACCGACCGGTGTTATTGATTACAGGATCGTTCGAAGAATAATGCCCGAGAGAAATGGAAGATTTGTGTCGATATTGGACACGGAAAGATAAACTTTATTTGGAAATGAGTGATGATATTTTAGTTTTTGGTTTATATGATTAGTAGTACAAATTCATGTTTCCACATGCTATCATGAATCATACTTATCCATATTGCAGTTAGTTATAGTTCATCATATTTAGATTATCAGCCGTTATATGTTAGTTCTATTCACTGAGTTGGCAACTCACCCCCGTTGTGCCATAGTTCCTTGCAGGAGTCGAGTGGACGGTTAGCAGCAGTGCAGATCCACTTATCAGATTTTATCGCATCTTTTGCTAGGTGGGTTACATATATAGTAACCTTCTCTTTTGGTATTGTATATTGAATCTAGAATATCTCTATCAGAACCTGTATTATGACTTAGAACGAGAGGTGGTTGTACGCATATTATTTGACAGATGAGATCGTTTAGTTATATTAAATGATATTTTTTTTTACGTATGTCTGAGATTCTTAATGAGATCGTATATAATTGTATAATGATTTCCGCTGTTGGCATTGTTGATCCTAACTAGGGATGCAACCAAATTAAATACTTAAAATTGTGATTTTTACTTAAGAACTAAATTTTTTCTAAAATTCCGCAATAATGGTTTTGATCTTGGTGTTTGGCTTACTTGGATTGTGTAGATATCTTTAGATATTATACAATCTAAGTGCCGGTCACTTCCAAACCTTGGGTCGTGACAAAGTTGGTATTAGAGATTAGGATTAACCTTACGGAATCAAGTAGTGAATTAAAGTAAGTCGAATTGAGTTCGTTACGTAGGATGACCTTTGGTTTGATGGAGTAGGTGAATTAGGATGAGTGCAGTACCGTACGTATGTTCCGCGGCATATTTACATTACAATACTCAGCCTAACTAACCTTAAGATGTCTATCTCGATTTATCCTTCCTTTGACTTTCTATTATTAATTACTCCTATTCGTAAGCCTTATCAACTCTCGTTTCTTATTCCAGTTGCTATGGCTACGCGAGCTAGGCGAGCTGCAGCCAGAGATGCAGCTAGGGCGAATTCGTTTGTGATGACGACTGATGCACCGGACATTCCGGCGGTACATGAGCATGTCGATCCTCCTCCTCCAGATAGATTGACTAGGATAGAGGAAGGCATGTTAAGATTGCAGCAGGTGGTAGGACAGTTGGCTGAGGCCACTCGAGTATAGAGACAGGATAAGACACCGACGATGGTAGAAACCGATGAACAGCCTATGTAGAATGTCGCACTGGAAGAACCGAGAGTGATGGAGGTATCTCTTCCAGAGTTTATGAGGTTGAGACCTCCGGTATTTACAGGGATCGATGTAGCGGAGGATCCTCAGCCCTTTCTAGATAGGATGGCGAGGATTAGCAGATCATTGCGATGTTCTGATGTGAGGTCAGTTGAGCTAACTAGCTTTCGATTGGAAGGACTTGCACAGGAGTGGTGTGAGTCGATGGAGAGAGGGAGAGCTGCTGGTCTTCCTCCGATGTCGTGGATCGAGTTTTCTGAGGTCTTTCTTGCCAGATTTCTTCCACAGAGTGTGAGGGACGCAAGAGTTAGAAGTTTTGAAGCGTTGCGGAAATCTACGAGTATGTTGGTGGCGGATTATGATTTACT
This sequence comes from Agapanthus africanus, assembly GCA_030015575.1. NCBI lineage: Eukaryota > Viridiplantae > Streptophyta > Magnoliopsida > Asparagales > Amaryllidaceae > Agapanthus > Agapanthus africanus. The sequence goes on along the minus strand of JASDDO010000022.1, from coordinate 749,166,102 downwards.
ATTCACCCAGTTGTCGCGCTATGCTCCATACTTAGTTCCTACGGAGGAGCTTCGGGTGAAGAGGTTCATAAGGAGTTTGGATACGCAGTTGTTTCTTGCGATAGGCTCCCAGCATTTCGATACTTATGCATAGGCCATAGATGCAGCTATACGAGTGGAAGAGCGTCTGAGCGAGGCAGTGATTGTTCCGGAGCCAAAGAGAACCAGACCTATGGGGTCAATAACCAGGCAGTTCGGCAAAGGTAGAGGCAGGCACATTCCAGGCCGTAGTTTTGGGCGAGGTTGGACCCAAGGCCAGATGTTCAGTTCATACCCCAATGATCAGAGGCCCCCATCTACATGTTTTAGTTGTAGACTTCCAGGACATTATGCGAGGGATTGTAGACCCCAGGGAGGAACTGTTTTTCCACAGGCTGCTTTACCTCCTCCACCTTCTACTTCGATGGCCCTACTTCCTCCCCCAGTTGGCACTATACGCCAGACAGTTGCACTACGAGGTCGAGGCTTTGCAGGACGCTCTCAGAGAGGTCGAGGAGACAGAGGTAAAGGACGACATGATGTGGGTAGGGGCCAGGCATGAGTTTTTGCGCTGACTCCACAGGATGCCCAGGCATCAAATGCAGTTGTGACAGGTACTCTTGCAGTATGTTCCTTAGATGCACATATTTTATTTGATCCCGGTTCTACACATTCTTATGTATCTTCACGCTTTGCACTTTCTTTGGGAGAGAGTCGTCGTTGTTAGAGTTACCGTTAGTGGTGATTACTCCGGTGGGAGATTCTTTTATAGCTCGACATGTATTCAGGTCATGTTCAATACGTATCGGTGATAGGGATTCATTAGTTGATCTGATTTTCCAGGATATGTTAGATTTTTATATACTTCTTGGTATGGATTGGTTGGCCGCTTGTCATGCTTATGTAGATTATCGGGGGAATGCGGTCAGATTTTGTTTTCCGGGTGAACCGATCTTTGTTGTACAAGGAGACTGTAATATAACTCCTGCCAACATGATTTCTGCTCTTTGTGCGGGGCGACTCTTAAAGAAGGGTTGTCATGGGTTCTTAACTTTTGTTCAGGACTTAGGAGTCGTTGAACTCCCGTTGGACCAGGTTCCGATCGCACGAGAATTTCCGGATGTGTTTCCTGCTGAATTACCAGGATTACCGCCAGATCGCGATATTGAATTTTGTGTCGACTTGATTCCGGGTGCGGGGCCTATTTCTATACCACCCTATCGGATGGCCCCAACGGAGTTGAAGGAACTCAAAAATCAGTTGCAAGAGTTGTTAGATAGGGGACTTGTTCGTCCAAGTGTATCCCCGTGGGGAGCTCCTGTCTTATTTGTTAAGAAGAAGGACGGTAGTATGAGACTGTGCATCGACTACAGGCAGTTTAATCGAGTTACTGTGCGAAATAGGTATCCATTACCTCGTATCGATGACTTGTTCGATCAAATGCAGAGAGCTGACTACTTCTCAAAGATTGATTTGCGGTCAGGGTATCACCAGTTGAGGGTTCAGAAGGATGACATTCCGAAAACTTCTTTTCGCACACGTTATGGGCATTATGAATTTCTGGTGATGTCGTTCGGACTCACCAACGCCCCAGCAGCTTTCATGGATATGATGAACCGTATTTTCCGGCCATTCCTTGATCAGTTTATTATAGTATTCATTGATTATATTCTTGTTTATTCACGGAGCAGAGAGGAGCTCGAGCAGCATTTGCGCATCACGTTGCAGACCTTGAAGGAGCATCAATTGTTCGCTAAATTTTCCAAGTGTGCTTTCTGGCTGGATAGTGTGGATTTCCTGGGTCACGTAGTTACAAGAGATGGGATACGTGTGGACCTAAAGAAGATAGAAGCGGTACAACACTAGCCTAGACTTGTGTCAGTTACAGAGGTTCGAAGTTTTTTAGGTCTGGCCAGTTATTACCGACGTTTTGTGCAGGATTTTTCTCGGATCGCTGCACCGTTGACCAGATTGACTAGGAAGGAAGTTCCATTTCTTTGGACAGATGCATGTGAGCAGAGTTTCCAGCAGTTGAAGACTCGCTTGACGACTGCACCAGTCTTATCTTTACCTTCTGGGTCAGGGGGCTTTGTTGTGTATTGTGATACCTTTAGAGTGGGTTTAGGTTGTATGTTGATGCAGCACGGCAGGGTTGTAGCTTATGCTTCTCGACAGCTGAAGAGGCACGAGCAGAACTACCCCACTCATGATTTGGAGATGGCTGCTGTAGTTTTCGTACTGAAGATTTGGAGGCATTACTTGTACGGAGAGTTGTGCCAGATATTTAAAGATCATAAGAGCTTGAAGTATATTTTTCAGTAAAGGGATCTGAATCTAAGGCAGCGTCGATGGATGGAACTCGTGAAGGATTACGATTGTGAGATTCTTTACCATCCGGGTAGAGCAAATGTAATAGCGGATGCCTTGAGCCGGAGGCCTGAAGGTAGCTTATCTCATTTGCGCATCTTACAAAGGTAGTTTTCCACAGACTGGCAGATTTTATGTGATAGCCGTATAAAGTTTGAGTTCACATCGACGGGAGGGCAGTTAGCTCATGTTCGCACCCGTCCTCAATTACTGGATCGTATTAGAGAGGCACAGCCCCTGGACACTCGCTTGTCGGAGATTATAGATCAGGTGAGACAGGGTAGAGAATTTGAGTTCGTGATAGATGACCGTGGAGTATTACGTTGTAGGACTCGTCTTTGTGTGCCAGATTCGGATGGACTGAGATGTGAGATCTTAGAGAAGGCCCATCGATCAGCATACAGTATTCATCCTGGTTCCACCACGATGTATCATGACTTGAAGGATGTTTATTGGTGGGAAGGAATGAAGAAGGATGTTGCAGAGTTTGTTTCGAGATGCTTGACTTGTCAGCAAGTCAAGGCCGAGCACCAGAGGCCGGCAGAAGAGTTGCAGCCCTTGCCCATTCCGGAGTGGAAATGGGAACAGATTTCTATGGATTTCGTTGTGGGTCTACTCAGGACTAGCAGAGGGTATGATTCCATCTGGGTGATTGTAGATAGATTGACAAAGGCAGCTCATTTTCTTCCGGTGAAGACGACGTATGGATTTGCGCAGTATGCTCAGATTTATATCGACAAGATTGTACGATTGCATGGAGTTCCGACGTGCATAGTATCCGATAGGGGTACCCAGTTTACCAGCAGGCTATGACAGAAACTTCAAGAAGCTCTTGGTACACGATTGAGTTTTAGTACAGCTTTTCACCCACAGACAGATGGTCAGCCAGAGCGGACCATTCAGACTCTAGAGGATATGCTTCGAGCTTGCAGTCATGATTTCGGTGGTAGTTGGGATCATCACGTATCTTTGATAGAATTCTCGTACAACAACAGTTTTCAGGAAACGATTCAGATGGCACCCTTTGAAGCTTTGTATGGGAGGAAATGTCGATCACCCATTTGCTGTACGGAACTGAGCGAGAGTAGCATTCTGGGACCGCAGATAGTACAGGAGATTACGGAAAAGATTCAGTTGATACGGGACAGAATGAGAGTGGCCCAGTGTAGACAGAAATCATATGCAGTTCGACATCATCATAGACTCGAGTTTGAGGTGGGAGATCATGTGTTCCTTCGTGTATCTCCGATGAAAGGTGTGACGCGTTTTGGGAAAAAGGGGAAGCTCAGCCCCAGATATGTCGGACCTTATGCGATTCTGGAGAGAGTGTGTGCTGTAGCTTATCGTTTAGCACTTCCACCGAGTTTTCCCGATGTGCATCCGGTGTTTCATGTGTCTATACTTCGGAAGTATCTTCACGATCCTTCTCACGCGATCCAGCATCAGATCTAACAGCTTCAGCCGGATTTATCCTACACAGTGCAGCCAGTAGCTATTCTTGACCGGTAGGTAAAGAAACTGAAATCAAGAGTACTTCCATCTGTAAAGGTTCTTTGGCGAGGAACGAATCGCGAGGAGATTACTTGGGAGACCGAGGATGCTATGGGAAGGAAATTTCCACATCTTTTTGAAGGTATGTCTAGTTAAGTTTTAAATTTGGGGACCGAATTTTCTTAAGGGGGGAATATTGTAACATTTTGAAAAAAATTTGGAAATAAATAAAATTAATTAATTAAATAATAAAATGTTAATTTAAAAAGTTATTAAATCAAATTCGGACATTTTCTTAAGTAGTATGTAAAACAAATTAAATTGAAATTTTAGTGTGTAACATTTATAAATTACAAGGGTTTTAGTGTGAAATTTAGCTTCATTTTAATTAAAATGGTATTATATAATAACATAGGTAGTGAAGGGTCTTTGTGAAAAATTTAGGAAATTATGCAAACTTGGAATTTTTGAGGGTGTAAATGAAAAATGGGTTAGATAATGTTTAGCTCAGAAATTATATCAAGATAAAACAAATTGGAGTGATAATGCATAGCCACCACCTACTTGCATGCACACTTCATGCACAACATCTCCTCCTTGCATGAAACAACCACACTCTTATTTGGTGACACCTCCTCCTACACCTCACTCTTTTCCTTTACCATATATTAGGTGTTCAGATCATTTAACCAAATTAAAATTCTGAAAATTTCAAAGGAAAAAGAAAGATAACACTTAGAACTCACAGAGAAATAAAAGAAAAGAGAAGTGAAAAGAAGAGATAGGCTAAGGATTTCCACCATCAAGTTAGGAGCTAAGAGTGTGGGTGTCTTGGAGGAAGCTTTTCAACCATCCTCAGTAGGTATAATTCTTAAACTCAGTAGATTTTAGTTCTGTAATTGTAAAATTTAGAAATCGAATATCGTATTCTAGGTAAAACTTAGCTCTGTGTTAATCTGCTATAGTTTAGGTGAAAACCAATTAAACCAAACAATGTCTAAATCTTATAAACTGGACCTAGAGCAAAACCTAAGAGTAAGAACCTCCCTGCTCGGATTTTGGCCGGCGAGAAGAAGGGAAGATCCGGCGTCGCCGGATTTCTGGTAGAGTTTGGTGTTTTGGGTTTTAGGGTAGGTCTCTGTATAGGTGTTGGGGTATTTTGGTATTGTTTATTTAAGTCAAATTAACAATATATAAAATCTGGGAACTAATATCGGAAAAGGGATCAAAATTCTAAAATACGATACGGTAAATTCGTAACGCGTTTATGTTTTCTGTTGCAAACAGCGAGAGGTTAAAGTCCAGTTAAGATAAGTGTTAGATAGTTTAGAATAGTCGTACGTGGTATAGTTAATACTTAACACTCGTATTTTTATATTTCGCCATATCGAAGTTAGCCGTTTCTTATTCAAATTAATTTCGATGTTAGATTCAAATACGGGAACTTCGGAGGCCGCAAGGAAAGGAAAAGGATTGGCGATTTCTAAGTAGTTTACGACGTATTTCGATGAGTAGACTAAACATCTACCGGGGGATCTTGTATAGGTGGCGTGATACGTCCGTAGTTTAGTTTAAATAAAAACAGGCTTGTGTATGTTAAGTTAATTCTATGCATTTATATATACCTATACATCGCCATGTTAATAGTTGTTAGAACACTGCACAATTATCGATGAGTTATGCCGCACACGCACATATCTATATGTTACACTACACCTCGTCGATATTAACATGTCACTTTCACACTTAGTAATTATCCTGTTAAATATGATTCCTATCATACCTTAACATCAATAACAGTAGTAAATTGCATCAATGACATCATGTTTCGTATTCAAGTGTTATAAGTTAATATAAGAGGCATTTGTATTATTGAGGATTTATAATTTTGAGTTTTCCGATACTATTGCGTAAATTCAGTGATTTTTCATATTGATGTGAGATGCCCACCACGAGATACTGTTTTTATGATTTGGTTTTTTATTCCGGGCCGAGTGGGGGAGCTATACGGTAGCGGATTTTTATGTTATCCAGACTGAGTGGGGGAGCTATACAGTCAGATACATGATGGACCCGGTCGAGACCGAGGGGCAGGAAAGCCGCATTTGTGGTGGGGAGCCTAGCGAGGATACTCGATACCGGAGATAGTTGTGAAACGTGGTGGATATCTAGATGATACCGACCGGTGTTATTGATTACAGGATCGTTCGAGGAATGATGCCTGAGAGAAACGGAAGATTTGTGTCGATGTTGGGCACGGAAAGATAAACTTTATTTGGAAATAAGTGATGATATTTCAGCTTTTGGTTTATATGATTAGTAGTACAAATTCATGTTTTCCACATGCTATCATGCATCATACTTATCCATATTGCAGTTAGTTATAGTTCGTCATATTTATATTATCGGCCGTTATATGTTAGTTCTGTTCACTGAGTTGGCAACTCACCCCCGTTGTGCCGCAGTTCCTTGCAGGAGTCGAGTGGACGGTTAGCAGCAGTGCAGATCCACTTATAAGATTTTATCGCATCTATTGCTAGGTGGGTTACATATATAGTAGCCTTCTCTTTTGGTATTGTATATTGAATCTAGAATATCTCCATCAGAACCTGTATTATGACTTAGAACGAGAGGTGGTTGTATGTATATTATTTGACAGATGAGATCGTTTAGTTATATTAAATGATATTTCTTTTACGTATGTCTGAGATTCTTATTGATGTCGTATATAATTGTATAATGATTTCCGCTGTTGGCATTGTTGATCCCAATTAGGGATGCAACCAAATTAAATACTTAAAACTGTGATTTTTACTTAAGAACTAAATTTTTTCTAAAATTCCGCAAAAATGGTTTTGATCTTGGTGTTTGGGTTACTCGAGTTGTGTAGATATCTTTAGATATTATACAATCTAAGTGCCGGTCACTTCCAAAGCTTAGGTCGTGACAGTTTCCTCGCCAAAAAAAGAAAGAAAAAGGAAAAAAAGGGTACGTCCACAAGAGAAATGGGCACGGATGAAAACCCGAAAGGGCGCCGTGAGTAAAAACAGCAGGACTACTGGATAGTTTGTGAAAACCCGAAATGGCGCAATCTCCTTAAAATAAAGACACCTGCAAGGTCCTCTCGACCTTGTGAGGAGAAAATACCTGCGTGAGATCCTTACGACTCTCAAGGGAGCAACCTACTTAGGGATCCCCACAATTCTTATGGAGAAATCGCACTTACGAGATCCTCACGACTCTTAAGGAGAATTTGGCCTATGAGACCCTCATGGCTCATAGGATTCAAAAAGACTTAAGCTACAGGGATCTGAACCTGTTCTTAAGCCATCACATTCCCCAAGTTGCCCTACAAGCAGTCAATATAGATCCTTGTATACAATCCACGGGCACAAATAAACGTTTCCTCACCAAGTCCCACTAATGACGAGGAGTGTCCTCATATGGTGAACGTCACTTGTAAGTCCTCTCAACTTATAAGAAGAAAACACTCTTGTAAGATCCTTACGACTTATAAGAGAACATACACTTAGCAATCCTCACGACTCCTAAGGAGAAAACACACCTACGAGATCCTCACGACTCGTAGAGAGAAACATCTTTATGAGACCCTTACGGCTCATGAAGTCAAAAGCCTTAGTCGACAGGATCCTAACCCTGTTTTCTAAGCTACCTTTGTTCGAACCGACAAAGGAAAATGATAATTCGCTCCTGGCAATGTCCTAGTGGTAGCGATGCTGGTGCCTAAATCGGTATCAAATTCCAAGTCTTTTCACGGCAAATGATGATTCGCTCCTGGCAATTTTCCAGTCGCAGCGATATTGATGCTAAGATTGGTATCAGGTCTTGAGTTCCATACTCGCAATAAAAATCAGCGAGCAAAAATGCATATGAAATAGCTGAAATGATAGGGCAACTCGCAACAAAAATCAGTGAGTAAAATATATGCATATAAAAATAGCCGAAATGATTGGGCAACTCGCAATAAAAAGCAGCGAGTAAAGAAAAAGAAAAAAAAATAGCCGAAATGATTGGGCACCGCGAAGAAATAGTCGAAATGATTGGGCAATCGCGACTTTCGCGATATAAAAAGCTGAAATATTAGAGCATCGTGAAAAAAAATAAAAAATGAAATGAAATTTTTGCCCTGCAGGTGAGATCATATTGACCCCTGTAAACAATCCATGGGCACAAACGAAAAGGGAACTACATTTTCCCACCAGGCTTCGTCAAAGGGAAGCTAGATCTCGATGGATACACCTACAGTCTAGAAATCAACAATGACATTCCTCCTCGTTCCAAATAGAAGTAGATACGACGTCAGCAAAATAGAGCCATGGAAAAGTCCCCTAATTCCAAATCTTGATGGTTCACAGACAGCCTAAAGATCAACAACGGCGTTTCTTCTCACTCCAGTAGGATGCAGACGCTACATCAACGAAACGGAGCCATGGAAAAGTCCCTAGTTCCAAATCTTGACGGTTTACAGACAACCTAGAGACCCCCTCGGAACCATGGCAAAGTACCCAGTTCCAAGTCTTGACGGCAGCATCCACAGCCTAGAGATCAACAACAGCGTTCTTCCTCTCTCCAGCAGGATACAGACACGACATCAACAAATGGAGACATGGCAAATTCCCCTAATTCTAAATCTTGACGGTTCAAAATAACCCAAAGACAACCACGACATTCATCGCAATATTGCAGACACAATATCAACCAACGAAGCAAAGGAAGATCCCTAGCTTCAGGGTCTTGACGGCAACTCAAATGAGACTTGAAAGGCCATCGGAGATCATCATGCTCTAGCACGGAGTGGTTATGACACATCGGGGCTCCCAAACTGAGCCTAATCTCAAGTAAAAAGTGACATGGAATATCCCTAACGCTTGCTCTTTCGATGGTAATATTACCTGGAAGATTACTTGAAGACGTCCTGTCCAGCCCCCGAAGGGATCAGAGACACGACAGTTGCTGTCACGCCCCGCTTCCCAGAGTACGCTAAGTAGGCACGTGACATAGCCAACCATGCTACTTGTGGATAGGAATTGTCCTTCCACAGTCACATTACGGTTGTAGAGATATCAAGAACAAAAAATAAAACTATCTAATACATGTCCATAAGCCAAAATAAAATGAGTCAAGAATAATAATGCGGAAGAAAAAGATCCAATACAAAATATGACTGGAATGTATGTTCCATAATGCGGGCTCACATCAAGAAATAAAATGCTGAAAAGTAAAGAACTAACTACTACTGAATCCTCACTGCTCAGCCTGCTGGCTGAAGTACTCCTGCTAGGACTGCAGCAAAGGTACGGGATCTGGGCCATGCAAAACCCAGACGTCAGCGCGTCATGTCATCAAGAAATAAAGTATAAACAGGATAACAAGACATGCAAGTATACTCATAAGTGGTAAAGCAGGTGTAACAGCAATATAAATCAGGGCAGTGAAGGGTAGTGTGCAGTGAGTAATCTAAACTGGTCTATTGGGTTGAATAGTCTCAAGTCTTTGAAATCAATTTGATGAATCATCGATGTAACTCAATAGTATCCCGTGCATACCCAGGACCACGGTCTAAGACTCTCGGGCTGAAACCGAGACGTGTCGCTAGGCACTAAAAGGAAAAGGGTAAAGACGAACGATGTCAGCAGCATCGTCCCGAGGCGGGCCTAGCCTCTAAAACTGATCAGTATAAGCAAGCAACTGTCGAGTTACAAGTCAGGATTTCATCATTGATTTCCCCATACCCCCAAGTTATATGTGTCAAGTCAGGTATTCAGTAATCAAGAAATAATGCCAACACAGGATCAGGTAGGTGCATTGTTTGTCTGGATGGACAACAGGAACGGTCCGTAAGGACTACATATCAGGTTTGTTGGCATTAGACACAAGATCAGGTAACAGGTAAAGCCATGGTACATCAAGTCAAGTCGAGTAGTGTATTTAGATGTCATGTCATGTTAAGAGTGTACTGTACCATGTCAGGTCAAGTAATCTGTGTAGCAAGTCACGTCAGGGTGTACAAGATATCATGTGGATGCTCATAATCAACTAGCATAATCATGGTTATGAATAAACAAGCATGGTACTATCAGAACAATAAACGGGCACAGTAACATGATAAGCAATAGGTGCAGATTAAACTACTTAGTTGTACGGTTATCAGTTTGTGTTTAAGAGATAGTTTTAACATTTCATGAATGCAGTATAACAAATCTGGATGATAACATCGTACTAATATATACCAAACAATCTAGAGATGCAATTGAATATGAATTAAGCTAAATGTATGCAACCGATCGTCCGATAGGGTATAAACTACAAAAGAGTAATCTAGCTATGCAAACAATTGTGTTTATGTGATCTAACATATAAATGTGATTACTAGGTATAGTCAACTAGATGCAACAATTAGGTTTCAAGTTCTAGATCGGAAAATATGTAAACGAAACATTGTGCGGTTAACTTGGAATTCAAGACTTTAGATTCTATCTATAGATTTAATAGGGAAATAGATAAATTAATATATGAATAGTGTGAATAGCATGTAGCAAGTTTCACTTGTCTCGACGGAACGCGATACGGTAAACGGAATGTTACGCGTCGGCGGGGAAAAGTTACGACGCGCGCACGGTACACGGAATGAGTCCAAATGACGAACAGTGGAAACACACGGGTCAGAGGTCCTCGCTGGGTCGTCGGGAATCGTCGCCGGCACGGTCGGATTCCGGCGAACCAGAAAACAATAAACGTCAAGAATTTCAAGAATTGTACGAAAGAAAAGAAGAGGAGAAGAGAAGGAGTATGGAGGAGAGGAGGCTTACATGGATCTGCAGAGGGGTCGTGAACGTCGAGGACGTCGACGGAGCTCCGGTGAACGACCTGCAGAGAAACCGGCGATTGTTCCCTTCCGAACGGCCGCCGCGACGCGGGGACGTCTGGCCTGAGGTTCGGGAAAGATGCTATATGGTTTTATCCGTCTACCTCTCCGAAGGTGCCAAGTTGATTTATGACACCGTGTATCGGAGGTTTAGACGGATGCGGCTGATGTAGCAGACTTCATCAGATTCCCCCTCTCTTGAGGGGTTTTTGATTGTGGGGACGCTCTTCCCTGCAGGCGCAAGACCCTGCAGTTAATTACGCTACCGCATCGCGGTAATAACTTTCTCCTTCTCCAGAATTTCACTTCGTGTCGTGGGTGTTTGTTTTATTTGTGGTTGCCCGTGGATTGTATACGGAGAATGGGTAATGCCGTCGCCCGTAGGACGTGGATTAGTCCAAATCCGTATTTACTTAGATTTGGGTTTGGTGTTTTTAGTTTAAGGATACGTTAGCCGCTTTTGAGACTAAGATCAACTTAAACATTTCTTAAGGATACGTTAGTCTGATTTGAGACTAAGATCAACTTAACGGGATCGTTTAGATCCGGCAAAAGAGAATTTGGAGGCTCTATTGTTCCAGTTTAGGGACGTAGTGGTCCATGTTCCAGTTTACGGACGTAGTGGTCCATATTCCATTTTACGGACGTAGTGGTCCATATTCCAGTTTAGGGACGTGGTGGTCCATCATTAGTTTAAGGACGTTTCGGTCCATCATTAGTTTAGAGACATTTCGGTCCATCATTCCCATTTTGGGATGAATATTAGTTTAAGGACGTTTCGGTCCAATATTAGTTTAAGGACGTTTCGGTCCAATATTAGTTTAAAGACGTCTCGGTCCATGAGTTTAGGGACCCCGCAGTCCGTATCGATGTGTGGTCGTCGGGACCCGTCACCTCTCTGACGTCGTTGAAGGATTACAACGAAGGTGTCAGAGGAGTTCGGAGATGTACCCTCGAACCGGTTGTAAATTGATTTAGGAGAGCAATCTTGCTCAGTCAATTTAATTTGAGAACTTACGGCCACGATTGGGCTAAGTCCAGTTGAGAATATTCAACGTTTTATTTGCTTTTGATTTGCATCTCTTTTTATTTTTATTTGGGCTCTACCCATAAAGCATCAATTTATCTTGGGCTTTGCTCATTTATGAATGATGCAGGGCACCAATTTTATTTGGGCTCTGCCCTTTTATGAATGATGCAGGGCATCAATTTAAATTGGACTCTGCCCTTTTATTGCTTAGCAATTTATTTAGGCCTATTAGGTCTTTTTGATTTGGGCCTGGCCCTTTAAGAAATGCATTGCATTTTCAGGCGTTTTGCGCCAATCAGAGAGCGCAAGCGCTTGTGATGACGACACGTGTCATGCAAGCGCAGTGCGCTGTGCTAGTGCGCTGCGCTTGCGCTGCTGACACGTGGCGTACCTTGGTGAGTTGCGCCAATTCCAGAGAGCAAAACTCTATTTCAAGAGCGCGTAGCGCAAGTTGTTCTGTAGCTGACACGTAGCGTTCTCCCAAGAGCGCAACAGCGCAGTTTGGAAGTGTAAAGCACTAAGAATCTTTTAGATTCAAGAATAAAAGTGCAAAGCACTATTTGATTTCTTGATCTAATTTAGATCAAAGAAAAGATAAGTTTTTCTTGTTTTTCTTATCTCAAAGAACCAAAGGTTCATAAAAGTGCAAAGCACTATTTTATTATTATTATTTTTTTATTAAAGATCATTGATCTTGTTTATAGATCTATGATCTGTTCATGAGAGAACTTTCTCTTTCTTCTAAAGGTTTTTACCTTTTTGTTCTTGAGGAATTCTTCAGAGTTCTCTTTCCCTTCTTTTTTTTAGAAAATGTTCATCTCTTTGAATTGAGGTCTAGGGTCCTTTTATAGTGCCCATAAATTAGTTAAATTTATTAAAGAGATCTTTCTCTGAGTGATTTGGGGAATTTTCCCCACTGTTGGATTTTTGATCCAAGGGCTTCTGTTTTACAGAAGAAAATCTTCTTGTTTTAACAAGAACAGAAAGATTTCTTTAAAATCTTTATTCTGTTTAGCGCAAATGCCCCAGCGCGTGACACGTGTCACGCAGCGCACAGCGCAGCGCAACTGCGCTAGCGCATCTAGCGCATCTGCGCTAACACGTGTCGCGCAGCGCACAGCGCAACTGCGCTAGCGCATCTGCGCTGACACGTGTCGCGCAGCGCAGTGCTTGCGCGACTGAAGCGTTGCTTCCTTTAATTTTGCTTAAAATAGAGATTTGCTCTGATTGGGCGCGACTTCTTGGGCGCTGCGCTGATGCGTCTGCGCCTGACACGTGGCGCGTTGCGCCCGGGATTTGAAGCGTTGCTTCACAATTTGAATTTTGAATTTCCAGCAGAGCTTTGCTCTGATTGGGGGAAACAAATGCCCCCCCCCACCGTTGCGCTCACGTGGCGCGCACGTGAGTGCAGCGGTGGCAAACTCCTGATCGTTGGATTAAGGGGTGAGCTGAAGGGGCGCAAGCGCCTTATAAATAGGACCTATGGCCCTTAGAAAAATCTTCACCATCTTCAAGATTTTAATTACCAGAGCTTTGCTCTTACTTGAGAATTTCAGAGCTTTGCTCATTTCCAAAGTTAGAAACTTTAGGTAAAATTAATTCAAATCAAATTAACTTAAATTAACTTTAACTAAAGAGCTTTGCTCTTACAGATCTTTTGATCTAAAGAGATCCCCATTGGGGTTTCATAAACAGAGCTTTGCTCTCAAAAACTTATATATCTGCAGAGATCTTGTTCATGGGTTCTAACCCATGGACAGAGCTTTGCTCTTTGAATCATCTGTAGATCTTTTAGATCTGAAAAATGAAGAAATTTTCATAAGTTTTTCATGGATTTTTCAAGATTCTAAAAATTTTAATTCTTTTAGGTGTAAACATTTTCTGATGGACCTTTCCATTATTACCATAGAACTATGCTCTTTTAAGGAATCTTAGTTCCCTGGGACCAGAGTTTGACAAGTGTCACTCTGTGACAGAGCTTTGCTCTGAAAGAGGAGATTTTCTCCTTGTCTCTAGGGATTCTTCGCCTTTTTTTTATTAATGGGAATGTTTTCCTGGGGACAACTGACAATCCCATCCAATGATGAGGTTGTCTTATTAACTGACATATTGTCATCTAGATTTTGTGGGTCCCCCTTCGGTCTTCTACTCGCCGCACTGCTGTGTGGTGTAATTAATTAATTTTAATTTTGTTTTTAATTTAATTAATTGATTAATGTATTTTTCTTCTTTTTCTTTTTTTTAAACGCCAAGCGTTGGAATTACCACACTAACGGTACTGGACGCTCATGCAGATTTCTTTTAACACCCACACGTTGAGGAGATTAACGGAGGATCCATTGTCGATCCGGATTTTGCCTATATTAATATCGTGGCAGTATCTTGAGACATAGAAGGGGCGATTGTGTTCGCACGTCTCAAGGAGAAGGAACTCGTCGCCGAAAGTGACATCGGCCGTATGCACTTCCTCCAATTCATCCTTCATCTTTTCCTCGGCCAGGCATGCTTGGAATTGTTCTGGATCTTGGAGTGCCTTAATCAACGAATCTCTCGCCTCTTTTGATAGCAAAAGGGCGTCAAGAATGCTGAGCTGTGAGGGCAGCTTCCTCAGATGTGCTAAGACGTTGTAATCCACCTTATTCTTCTTTGGCGGGTCTTTGGCAGCTAGCTCTTCCACCACTTGGTCATCTAAGACGATATCTTCAGGGGCCTTTTCTTTCCCTTTATCTTTTCTGTTCGAGGGTCCAAGGTTCTTTTCGGGCAGCGTGCGATTACGTAGCCGGATATTTTCGCAGACCTTCGGCTCTTCTTCTTTTCCCGGAGTGGATTCTTTAAAGAGAGGGGCAAGTTCCAGCTCCTCATCAGAATCGCTCCCGAATGTAGGCATTTGTGATCTACCGGTGTTAACCATGCAACAATCGCCAGCAGTTCTTTTAAGCCCTTCGGTCGTATTTCTTTGCTCCCGACGAGTTTTGCGTTTTTCTCGCTTAAAGTGTTGTCGATGAGCAACATATCCTTGCCACCATCTATCAAAAGCTTTGCACTCTTGAGTGGGGTGTGAAACCTTCTGATGATATAAGCAATAGGAGGGGTGCGTTTCCATTTCACCGGTGATGTTTTCTTCGGAGGATGGTAGCTTCATGCCCATTGATATGGCCTTAGCAAACTTTTTCCTCATCTTGAATTGGCTTTTGTCCGTAGTGGGTATACTTCGCTCCAGCGGGAGTATCTCAATTCTTTTGTCAAGGCGCTGGCATTTGGCCCTTTCGAATATAATCTCCTCGCGCTCTCGATCAGCTCTGCTTTTTAATCGAGCTTCGTTGAGGAATGCGTCAATTTGCTCATCTGATGGCCTCAGAATTTTTGATTCAGGATCTGCCCCCAGCGTTTCAGTACAAGAAGTCTCCTCATCGTTCGTGAACGAATGGGAAATCATATGACAGCTCGCCACGCATTCTTCAGATTCATCTGACGAACTTTCTCCCTCACCTTCCTCTTGAAAGACGTGGTTGAGAAACTCTCGGAATGTAATGGGAGTCCGTGCCTTTTGGTTGTATTCCTCCAGCGCGTCAATTTGTTTTTGCAGGTCCGTGCGCTTGTCGCCAGGCTTCACGGGCTTCTTTGAATTCTTTTTCTTCTTCTTCGAGGATTTTGACGGCTGGTTGCGAGTGCTTGAGCCACCACCATCGGTCTTTGGGGTTGGACGTGGCTTCAACATCCATTCAATGACCTGCGGTTCCAACGGGTCCTTCCATTTGATCGCTGGGCATGTCTGAAGATCGTTTAGCATCCTCTTTGTCTTGGCTGATAATACAACCTCCCAAGGAGCTTCTTCAACGACGGAGCATGTTGCCCCCGGCGTATTCGTCCCCTTAGAGGTGTGGGGCTGCGGGGGATTCACCTTCCATTTGTCAGATAACGCGAACTTGCCCTGTCGGTACTGGTTTTCAAGCCAATTTTTGAAAATGTAGCAATCTTCGATCGGATGGCCTAGTACTCGATGATAAGGACAGTAGTTGGGTTCGTTGACGTCACTTGGTTGCAACGGACGTTTTGGATCCGGCAGATTTATGAGTCTGTTGCGTAATGCCAGCTCGAATAACCTTCTCGTTTTATCGCGGGGAAACGAGTAAGGACGCCCTAGTCTCTCCTCAAGGTTTACGTACGGGCGCATATTATTTTGATGCACGACCGGCTTCGAGTTACTCGGTTGTTGTTGAGCATTAGCGACGACGATCGCTTTTCCCTTCCCTTTGTCATTTCGGGAGTCCGGCTTTGGAAGACGAGGTTTATGGCCCATCTGATCCATCTGTGCTAGCTTGTCAATCAAGGCCTGGAAGGTAGTCGGCTTGAAAAACATCATAAACTGCGAAATGGTTGCTTGTGGATCGAGGGTTCCCACAAACATACCCACTGCGGGAGCTTCTTCAATGCGCTGCTCGCACTTCGACCATAAGTTCCGCCATCGTATAGCGTACTGAACCCACGTCTCGCCTGGCTTTACCCTGGCGTTAATCAGTGCCGTCATCGGGGTACGTTCACCGGCGCTTGCAAAACGATGAGTAAACAACAACTCCATTTCCGCGAAGGTTTTGATAGAGTCGTTCGGGAGCTCAGAGTACCACTCGAACGCCGTATCCGATAAACTTCCAACAAACTGGCGAAGTAAAAGCTTGTCATCACCACCGGTGTTGCCGCAGAGTGCCCTGAACTGGGCAACATGTTGGTGAGGATTGCCCGTCCCTTTGTAGACATGGAACTTGGGAGTTGTGTAACCGGGTGGGTACTTGATTTGATCGTACCAACTTGGATATGGCCGTCCTATTTTTACGACCTGGCCAGCTGCTTCGGTCGCATGATGAACCCGTATTTGTTGGGCGATGTACTCGTCCAAATCAGCTTTGGAGATTGCATCCCCTTTAGCCGTCGACAGAGCTGGTGGAGGATTTGATGTCTCTCCCCTATCATCTCCAAGGACGACCGGGGGCTCTTCGGTCGGAGGATCTTGCTGTATCATCATCCCTATCATGTCTTGAAAGAGGAGGCCCATACGCTGTATGTTGGCTGTTTGTTCAGCAGCCTTTTTGTCCTTCTTCTCCAATATCCAACGAAGGAATTCGGCGTCGGTTTCTTCCTCTCGGCGTTCATCCGAGGACGTTTCAGGGTTTTCTTTTGGCCCTGTAAGTGCGGCCATAGCGTTCATCAATTCTTGGAGCTTCTGCTGCTGCTCCTGAGCCTTGGTCACTGACCTCGTGTGTGGTCTATGACCTGTTGATATGCGGCTATCCTCCTTTCCCGATGCCACATAAACTGTATGAACTATCATGCCCCCGGACTTAGGGCGTTTAGGCTCACCACCTTTACCATTTGCCGTGGGCACGGGGGTTTTCTCCGGCCTTCTTCTTTTGTGGGCCGTTGAAGTGGAGGGGGACGTTGCAGTGGGCATCTTGGTGATTGTTGTCCTCTGTTCTTTAATAGGATGGTCCTTTTCTTTTTGCACCTTCGCCTTCTTCTGTTGACGAGAATAACCTGGGTCAATCACGGAGTGTTGAACCCTACGCCAAACCTTGTATATTTTTGAGGACAGCCGTTGAGGGGGCTATTCTTGCTTCGTTTCCGGAACTCTCTCCGCAGGTGGAGGAGATCTTTTCAGTGTAGCGGTTGGAGAGTTCTTACGTACCCTCCTCAGCAGTTCAAAGCTGTTCCCAGTTGGAACAGCAGCGTTGACTTCCACCACCGGAGCTGGTGGAGTTAGCGCTGAGGGGGAGTTTCCCCCTGCCTTCCTCACTCGTCGCCAATGGCGACGTCGGGCATGACGAGCCATTGGGACTGGCTCGGAGATAGAGACAGCTTCCTTTTGCCCCCTGTCTGAATAAGGCGTCGCTGGTGTTAACCTCTCAAAGACTGAGGTTGTCCTTTGAGGGATGATATTTAACCTGTCGAAGACAGATCCTCGGGCAGGGGCAGGAACAGAAATCGTCAGTCTTGAAAAGACTGACTCTTTGACAGGGGAAGCCGCCTTGACGACTTCTGGAGCAGCAGTTATTGCCTTCCTTGGGACAGCCAATTTAGAGTTCTGATTTAGCCTGGTGAAAACAGAGGCTGGCGGTTTGGTAGTGGGCGACCCGTTGACAGGGGTCGTCGTAGCAGTGAGCCGGTCGAAGACCGACTTCTTGTTCACTTCCAGTGCAGGTATTGGCTCAGAAAAGCTTGTAGGTGGGATCATGGTCCAGAAGAACAGGCCAGTGGTGGCTTGGGTCACCTGGTCTACCGGCAGAGCGAGGAAGGAAGCCGCTTGGGGCCCATATGCTACATCTCTTGGTGAGGTGGAGCGTCCGTTGCAGTGGCATTTCGAGCAGTTGGTGCGGTTAAATGCCATTGAATCTTGAGTTCTGCGCCAGGCAAAAGACCAAATCTTAGTAACTTAAAATCCAAAGGCAACCGTTAACAAACCGCGATTGGTTAGCGAAGACGACAAACGAAGTGTGGAGTGGAAAGAGGAAAAGGTCCCACCGGGCGTGCCAGAATCTGTTCCCCTCCGAACGGCGGCCGCGACGCGGGGACGTCTGGCCTGAGGTTCGGGGCAGATGCTATATGGTTTTATCCGTCTACCTCTCCGAAGATACCAAGTTGATTTATGGCACCGTGTATCGGAGGTTTAGACGGATGCGGCCGATGTAGCAGACTTCATCAGATTCCCCCTCTCTTGAGGGGTTTTTGATTGTGGGGACGCTCTTCCCTGCAGGCGCAAGCCCCTGCAGTTAATTACGCTACCGCATTGCGGTAACAACTTTCTCCTTCTCCAGAATTTCACTTCGTGTCGTGGGTGTTTGTTTTATTTGTGGTTGCCCGTGGATTGTATACGGAGACTGGGTAATGTCGTCGCCCATAGGACGTGGATTAGTCCAAATCCGTATTTACTTAGATTTGGGTTTGGTGTTTTTAGTTTAAGGATACGTTAGCCGCATTTGAGACTAAGATCAACTTAAACGTTCGCTAAGGATACGTTAGTCTGATTTGAGACTAAGATCAACTTAACGGGATCGTTTAGATCCGACAAAAGAGAATTTAGAGGCTCTATTGTTCCAGTTTAGGGACGTAGCGGTCCATGTTCCAGTTTACGGACGTAGTGGTCCATATTCCAGTTTAGGGACGTGGTAGTCCATCATTAGTTTAAGGACGTTTCGGTCCATCATTAGTTTAGGAACATTTCGGTCCATCGTTAGTTTAAGGACATTTCGGTCCATCATTCCCATTTTGGGATGAATATTAGTTTAAGGACGTTTCGGTCCAATATTAGTTTAAGGACGTCTCGGTCCACGAGTTTAGGGACCCCGCCGTACGTATCGATGTGTGGTCGTCGAGACCCGTCACCTCTCTGACGTCGTTGAAGGATTACAACGATAGGTGTCAGAGGAGTTCGGAGATGTACCCTCGAACCGGTTGTAAATTGATTTAGGAGAGCAATCTTGCTCAGTCAATTTAATTTGAGAACTTACGGCCACGATTGGGCTAAGTCCAGTTGAGAATATTCAACGTTTTATTTGCTTTTGATTTGCATCTCTTTTTATTTTTATTTGGGCTCTACCCATAAAGCATCAATTTATCTTGGGCTTTGCTCATTTATGAATGATGCAGGGCACCAATTTTATTTGGGCTCTGCCCTTTTATGAATGATGCAGGGCATCAATTTAAATTGGACTCTGCCCTTTTATTGCTTAGCAATTTATTTAGGCCTATTAGGTCTTTTTGATTTGGGCCTGGCCCTTTAAGAAATGCATTGCATTTTCAGGCGTTTTGCGCCAATCAGAGAGCGCAGGCGCTTGTGATGACGACACGTGTCATGCAAGCGCAGTGCGCTGCGCTAGTGCGCTGCACTTGCGCTGCTGACACGTGGCGTACCTTGGTGAGTTGCGTCAATTCCAGAGAGCAAAGCTCTATTTCAAGAGCGCGTAGCGCAAGTTGTTCTGTAGCTGACACGTGGCGTTCTTCCAAGAGCGCAACAGCGCAGTTTGGAAGTGTAAAGCACTAAGAATCTTTTAGATTCAAGAATAGAAGTGCAAAGCACTATTTGATTTCTTGATCTAATTTAGATCAAAGAAAAGATAAGTTTTTCTTGTTTTTCTTATCTCAAAGAACCAAAGGTTCATAAAAGTGCAAAGCACTATTTTATTATTATTATTTTTTTATTAAAGAACATTGATCTTGTTTTTAGATCTATAATCTGTTCACGAGAGAACTTTCTCTTTCTTCTAAAGGTTTTAACTTTTTGTTCTTGAGGAATTCTTCAGAGTTCTCTTTCCCTTCTTTTTTTTTATAGAAAATGTTCATCTCTTTGAATTGAGGTCTGGGGTCCTTTTTATAGTGCCCATAAATTAGTTAAATCTGTTAAAGAGATTTTTCTCTGAGTGATTTGGAGAATTTTCCCCACCGTTGGATTTTTGATCCAAGGGCTTCTGTTTTACAGAAGAAAATCTTCTTGTTTTAACAAGAACAGAAAGATTTCTTTAAAATCTTTATTCTGTTTAGCGTAAATGCTCCACCGCGTGACACGTGTCACGCAGCGCACAGCGCAGCGCAACTGCGCTAGCGCATCTAGCGCATCTACGCTGACACGTGTCGCGCAGCGCAACTGCTCTAGCGCATCTGCGCTGACACGTGTCGCGCAACGCAGTGCTTGCGCGACTGAAGCGTTGCTTCCTTTAATTTTGCTTAAAATAGAGATTTGCTTTGATTGGGCGCGACTTCTTGGGCGCTGCGCTGATGCGTCTGCGCCTGACACGTGGGGCGTTGCGCCCGGGATTTAAGCGTTGCTTCACAATTTGAATTTTGAATTTCCAGCAGAGCTTTTCTCTGATTGGGGGAAACAAATGCCCCCCCACCGTTGCGCTCACGTGGCGCGCACGTGAGTGCAGCGGTGGCAAACTCCTGATCGTTGGATCAAGGGGTGAGCTGAAGGGGCGCAAGCGCCTTATAAATAGGACCTATGGCCCTTAGAAAAATCTTCACCATCTTCAAGATTTTAATTACCAGAGCTTTGCTCTTGCTTGAGAATTTCAGAGTTTTGCTCATTTCCAAAGTTAGAAACTTTAGGTAAAATTAATTCAAATCAAATTAACTTAAATTAACTTTAACTAAAGAGCTTTGCTCTTACAGATCTTTTGATCTAAAGAGATCCCCATTGGGGTTTCATAAACAGAGCTTTGCTCTCAAAAACTTATAGATCTGCAGAGATCTTGTTCATGGGTTCTAACCCATGGACAGAGCTTTGCTCTTTGAATCATCTGTAGATCTTTTAGATCTGAAAAATGAAGAAATTTTCATAAGTTTTTCATGGATTTTTCAAGATTCTAAAAATTTTAATTCTTTTAGGTGTAAATATTTTCTGATGGACCTTTCCATTATTACCATAGAGCTATACTCTTTTAAGGAATCTTATTTCCCTGGGATCAGAGTTTGACAAGTGTCACTCTGTGACAGAGCTTTGCTCTGAAAGAGGAGATTTTCTCCTTATCTCTAGGGATTCTTCCCCTTTTTTTTTATTAATGGGAATGTTTTCCTGGGGACCAACTGACAATCCCATCCAATGATGAGGTTGTCTTATTAACTGACATATTGTCATCTAGATTTTGTGGGTCCCCCTTCGGTCTTCTACCCGCCGCACTGCTGTGTGGTGTAATTAATTAATTTTAATTTTGTTTTTAATTTAATTAATTGATTAATGTATTTTTCTTCTTTTTTTTTAAACGCCAAGCGTTGGAATTACCACACTAACGGCTAGATTGTTCTTATGCAGCGATCATGTCTCTCGACACCTCGTTTTCGTTCGTCCGCTCGGAGGAAGGGTTTCCCGAAGCGCCCTTGGACCGTGAAGTCTTGGCCATGATTAGAGAATACGACCAGGAGTACAAGAGTCTCCACCTTTGGGGGTCGTGGTATAACCAGATCATTATGGGTCGACGCAGCTTCACATGCGCAGTGCCGTCCGAGCCCATCACGGCGATTCATTATGCTACCCCACCCTCGGTGCAGTATGCCGTGGAGCTGGTGGATTGGACATCAAAGGGCTTTCTACATCCCGCCATAGATGCGATACCGGTTCAGCGTCCCATGGTTTTGGACATCCTAGGACGTCGTATCTGTCAAGGTGAAGCACGACCCTGGGGGCAATCATATAACCTTGATCTGATCCCTTGCCACCCGATCGGCTATCTGCCGTGGGCCCGGTACATCCTGTCGACGAAGAAGTCGCAGTTGATAAGATTATGACTGTACAACGTGGTCTACGTCTCTCTCTTCCAGTATCCCACGCTCCCTTCCGAGTGGTTCAAGGCTTTCCTGGAGCAGTGGAATATTCCTACCTACACTTTCCTTGCCATGGATCGGGAAGTGTCCATCTCTTTGGAGGAGTTCACGGAGGTATTTGGCTTACCAGTCATGGGGGAACACTATGAAGAGCTGCTCCTGACAGATGAGTACGTCTTCGGTGCTAATCCGGTGGTAAGGGAGATCACGCCGGAAAACGCTGTTCAACACCAATTCCCAAGCCTGATCAAGGTGTTGAACATCTACGAGTCTCTTTTTATCTAGCATGGGAGTCGATGAGTTAATTTTGAGGATTTCATCGCTCGTTTCCTTCGCCCAAGCGTCCTCTCATCAGAAGCTGCCAAGTTTGCTACCCTGGATGACCCTTTCGGTCTAGGTTTGGATAACCTGCCGGCGAAAGAGACAGATCAAAAGGGTTTTTTCCTTTCGGACTTCCCGACTATATCTTTTGCAGAAATTGCGGCCCCCGGGATGGACGAGGAGGCCTTTTTCTTAGGATTTCTCGGATTGTGGCTGAGTTGGTTTGCGATCCCAATGCACTCTCATCGTATGCGGCCCTCTATTTTTTACCCCGCCCACCGGATGACTATCGGGGTAAAGGTGGCCGTTGGGATCGCCGGCTTGGCGCACTTATATCATGGCCTCAGCCGAGCAGCGGATGCTAATGAGCCTGGGGTACTGCACATGGTCTTCCCGATGCATTACTTTGTATCGTGGCTCG
The DNA here is from genome assembly GCA_030015575.1 of Agapanthus africanus. NCBI lineage: Eukaryota > Viridiplantae > Streptophyta > Magnoliopsida > Asparagales > Amaryllidaceae > Agapanthus > Agapanthus africanus. The sequence continues at coordinate 749,143,263 of JASDDO010000022.1, read as the reverse complement.
AGCTACACACGGCGGGTGTCTTCGGTATGCATAAAAGGCCATTGTTCTTTGACAAGTGTGGTTTCCCTCGCATCATTCAGTTGATTGGCGCATCAATCGTGACCCCTTCACCACGGAACGCCAGGGGTTTACTGCTTCGCCCTCACACCGTTGGAGTCGGGATGTCCTTCATTGACAAGGTATTAACCATTGGAAAAGCGTCCACCGCTGTGGTGCGACCATTACAGGACTCCTTTAAGGATGGAGCTTCAGTTTTGACGGCCCGGGAGACCCTCCACTTGTATTCTATTAGACTGGGCTTCCTAGTCTTCAGGCAGGGCGGTGCGGCAATCTTCATGAGATATAACCCGCATCGTTTCGCCCAACAACTGGGCTACGATCAAGGGGTACCCTTGGAAGCTTTCTTACTGGAACCTGCTGCCAATGACGAAGGGATGGAGAACGCGTTACATCACTTCATGCGCCTAAACACGGGTTCTCGTTTTTTTATCAGTGTGCCGGCTTGCACTCCATGACTCTTTAATGTATATAAAGAGTGGTACAATCATGCAACATGGGCCGTTATAAAGGAAGAGAGGCGAGTGTTGATCGACCGTAAAGGTGCACCTCCCGGCACCGACCGTAACGCTCCCTTAGTGCCAAGGACCCCGGTGGTTCCTCCTCTGAAAGATGCTGGGGACAGACCATCGCGTGCGCAAAACCCTCCACGTGGATTGCCGCTCCCTGATATCACAGATGCACCTCCCGCACCATGTGCTCCAGTGGAGACAGTGGTTGTATCCTCGCCGGAGTCTGGCGTGGGTGCGGACATCGGGACCGCCGTCCCAAGGTGGCTGCTAAGCGGAAGTTGATCCCACGTGAGCCTAGGGTCGGAAGGCAAAAGAAAAAGAAATCGCTCTTTGCTGCAGATGTCGTATTCGGTCAGGAACCCCATGCTCCCTACGCCGAGGGCCTAATCGAATATGGGAGTAACGAGGGATTAGTCATGCCACCGCCGGATGACACAGACTTGGAAGCTGCTCTCGAAACTTCAGCGTGGTTGGCTAAGCATGACGCGTGGCTGGCTAAGCTTGCGCAATCAGGTAACTACTAGTCGCATTTTCTTTATTGCATCATATTCTTCTCATTGCCTTTGACTAACGTTTTTCTTTCTTTTCTTCCAACAGGCATCACTGATGAGGAAGCCATTGCCGCTTCACTCAAGACCTTCCAGGAGGAGGAACGCCTTAGAGCGTCTTTAGGCCTCAGTAAGTTTCGATTCATCAAGTTTTCATTTCCCTTGTGTTATGGTCGATCTAACTTTCCCTTTTTATCACAGGAACCTCAATGCCGCTCCCGCCAAGTGATGCAGATGTTCCGCCAGCTGCCGATGTTCCCGCTTCTTCTGGGCTACCGCAGGAGGTTCGTCTTAAAGAGCCGATGAAAGATGCCTTAAAGGCTCTGGAGGCATCCCTGAATGAGGATGACGACGCCTTGAAGGAAGCGTCACAGAGGTCCATCGCGACAGCCCGGGAGGAAAGGAAGCGGCTGAGGCGTGAGGCTAAGGCGCGCAGGGCTGCCTTGGCTATGGGAGCGGGCCCCAGCACCGCCCCTCGTGCTGATACTCCATCCGAAGAGGCCCCGGTCGCCCTGTCTATATCTCACAGACAGGAGATCCGCGCCAATCGAGAGGCCAATGACAAGTCTACCTCAGGTAATACTTCTTTCAGAATCTTGTTATAAGACTTATAAAACTGTCGGTTCTTATATGTTCCACCCTGCAGGGTCAAGGCCAACCGAGGGGGAGGCGGAGACCATTGAACCTAAGGAAGCAAAGGAGGTGGCACCTGTCGAACCCGAGCTGACGGTGGGCAAAGTTACTGGGGCTGCGGAGCCTGAGCTGGATGTTGAGGGATTTGCAGCCGAGAAGGTCATTGATGCCGAGCCTGAAGTGGCGGCAGATGAAATTATCGTCGTAACTACGCCCAGGGTAGTGGCAGACGAGGCACTTGAGGCCGGCGACCTCCTTGTGACGGCGGATGAGCCGATGGAGATCGCAGAGCCCAAAGAAGTAGCGGGTGAGATGAGCACGACTCTCGGGAAGGAGTCAGCCGCTCTCTCCCAAGAGTCTGGTAATGCTCTGATCATTGCCCTCCCCGTCTACAATCTTCCGCCGTCTCCTGGCCGCGCGAGCACGACGACGGTCCCCATCGAGTCGGATGATGAGGCCATGGGCGGTGGCCTCATGTCAATAGAAGAGGGAGTCGCCTCCGTTTCAGCCGGTAGCTCATCAGGTAAATCCCAGGTTTCTGTCTTTCTTTACCTCACAATCCTTTCTGACAAGTTCACCTTTTCGTAACGCAGGTGCAGCCAGTGCCGATGCCCCACTGCTCGAGGGAGCGCCTTCAACGACTGCCTTGGCGGTGGTCACCTCTCAACCCTCTCTCATACCCTTGAAGATGTTGGAAGGTATGGGTTTGCAATTTATTAATCTTATCTTCCAGACGCATAATTTGTGTACTAAAGTCACGCTGTTGTTTCTTTCAGGAGTGCTTTTTGACCATCTCTATCAAGTGTTGCTCCCACACTTCTCCTTCCCATCTGAATTCGCCTCTCCCTCTGGTGGCGCTGGTGAGTACCGTTCCCGATTGATATCTTTGTTTTTCAGTGGTAGAATTATTTCTAACTCTCTCTTGTCCTGACTGCAGTGTTACAAATCGAAGGGGGAGAAGAAAGATCAGTTGCGCCACCGGCCCTTTCGGCCTTGCCACCTGCTTCAACCGGTATAGTAAACTATCTTATCAATGACTTTCTCCATATCTATTGAATCATCATCTAATCGCATTTTGTCTTTTTCAGCTGTTGTTCCAGTCTCGGTGCCTTTTGAGTCTCATATTACAGTACCGGGCGGCCCTTCCCAGAGACGTCCGTCTTCAAAAGGTGCGGCGAATAGTCTGCGCATGTTGAGCGACTACATCGAGGAACTCGACATCGAGACTCCTACATCTGCTGAAGACTTCGCTACGATGGTTAACCCGATGTTGGTGATATTTGCCACCTTCCATGACGAGGGCATTGTCGCCTCTTGGGTTAACCATTGTCGGGAGATTGAGGCTCGCCTTCATCAGCTGGAGTCGATGCGTCTATCCCCCGAGACTTTGGCCGTGAGCACTCAACGGGGAGCATGGCTCGAGCAAAGCACTTCTCATTTCCGTCATTTGGAACAAGAAGAAGCTTTGAGGCTGAAAGAGTGCCAGGAGTCTTCAAGCGAAACTGCTCGCCTGCGTGCTGAAGTTGAGGCGAACGCCGCTGAGGTAAAGGCCGTCTTCGAGGGCCTTCTGGAGCGCATCTCAAATGGGCTGAAACTGAAGCGGGCACTTGATGTCGCCGAGCATGACACTCCAGGCCATGAAGCTGCTCATCAGGCCGTCAGGGATCAGCTTGCATCTGTCGCGCAGCAACGGGCCCAAGAGGAGGCGGAGTTGGCAGTAGTGGCCAATCAGGAGAAAGTGGGGAAGGAAGTGCGCGAACAATTGCTAGAGCTATGCATGACGCTTCCTTTTCAGTAACTCTCCTTGTATCGTTTGTACTTATAAATAAAAAAATGTATATATATATTTTTCATCCTTTAGCGCAATGTATCCTGTATTCAATCAAGTTCATGAATAAAAGATACACATTTTCTGTAATGTCTTGTGTCATTTTTCCGCCTTTTCTTTATTTTACTATCAGCATGCCACCTTAGTAAACATGGTCAACAGATAATAGAGCACGCATCTTGACTTTCTTAAAAAAAAGCGATGGCTTAGGCCGCAGGTTTAGATCTGCTGTCTAAGACTTTTCAACTCTATGAGCCATGAGGGTCTCGTAGAGATTTTTTTTCTCCCTACGGATCGAGAGGATCTCGTAGGTGGGTTTTTCTCCTTATGAGTCGTGAGGATTCCTAAGTGTGTTTTCTCTTATAGGTCGTAAGGATCCTATAAGAGAATTTTTCCCTTTTACGAGTCGAGAGGGCCCGTAAGCGGTTGTTTCCCTCCTTGTCAAGATTCGACTTTGGAGAGTGAGACCCGTGAATAGTATGCAAGAGACCTTTTTGGATCGACTTGCAGGGTCCCATTGTTCAGTAAGCAAGTTTTTTAGTCCCTGCTGCCTGAGTCTTCATCTTGCAAGTTGAGACGAATCGGGAATTTCCTGCGGAGACACTGGTTTCTCTGCGAGCCGACGCGAATCAGGAGGCTCTCGTCAAAGAGTGTTTGTATCCGTGAGTCGAGGAATTTTCTAGGGATTATTTATTTCCCATGCGCCAAGGATTATTTGTTTCCTTGGGGTTTGAAACGAGTCGAGAATTTCCCACGGAGGCACTGGTGGCTCTGCGAGTCGACGCGGATCAGGAGGCTCTCGTCAAGGAGTGTTTGTATCCATGAGTCGAGGAATTTGATAGGGATTATTTGTTTCCCAAGCACGAAGGATTATTTGTTTCCTTGGGGTTTGAAACGAGTCGAGAATTTCCCACGGAGGCACTGGTGGCTCTGCGAGTCGACGCGGATCAGGAGGCTCTCGTCAAGGAGTGTTTGCTTCCCTAGCGCCAAGGATTATTTGTTTCCTTGGGGTTTGAAATGAGTCGAGAATTTCCCACGGAGGCACTGGTTGCTCTGCGAGTCGACGCGGATCAGGAGGCTCTCGTCAAGGAGTGTTTGTATCCGTGAGTCGAGGAATTTGCTAGGGATTTTTTGTTTCCCTAGCGCCAAGGATTATTTGTTTCCTTGAGTTGAGGTATCTGCTGAAGACACTGGTTTCTTCGGAGTTGGACCGAACCATCGAGATTTGGCTTTGTCTTCTGGCGGAGCCTGTTGGGAAAGTATGGTTCCCTCTTTGTTTACGCCCTTGGATTGTATACAGGGATCGATGTGATCTTAACTGTAGGGCCAAAGTTTTATCATTTCCTTTTTTTTTGTTTCATTTCCGTGATGCTCTATCATTTCAGCTTTTATATCGCGAAGGTCGTGATTGCCCAATCATTTCGGCTATTTTTCGCGGTGCCCAATTATTTCGGCTGTTTATTTTATTTTTACTCGCTGCTTTTTATTGCGAGTTGCCCAATCATTTCGGCTATTTTTTATTTTTACTCACTGCTTTTTATTACGAGTTGCCCAATCATTTCGGCTATTTTTCATGCATACATTTTCACTTGCTGCTTTTTATTGCAAGTTGCCCCATCATTTCGGCTATTTCATATGCATGTGCGGCTTACTGGCTTTTCGCCGTAGACCTGAAATTAGACGCCGATCTCGGCATCAGCACCGCTACAACTGGGATATTGCCAGGAGCGAATCATCATCTGCTTCTGTCGATGTCGAACAAGGGTGGCTTAGCGAACATGGTTAAAGTCCTGTCGACTAAGGCTTTCGACTTCATGAGCTGTAAGGGTCTCACAAAGGTATTTCTCCCTACAGGTCGTGAGGATCTTGTAGGTGTATTTTCTTCTTAGGAATTGTGAGGATTCCTAAGTGTTTGTTCCTCTGTAAGTCGTAAGGATCCTACAGGAGGATTTTCTTCTTGTAAGTCGAGAGGACTTATAAGGGTTGTTCGTCATGCGAACATATCCCCAGTCTCGGATGGGACTTGGTCAGGGAAATGCTTATTCGCGCCCGTGGATTGTATACAAGGGTCAGTATTGAGCCACTTGTAGGGCAATATCGGGAGTTGTGGGAGTTGCTTAAGTACAGCTTTAGGTTTCTGTAACTTAAGACTTTCAACTCTTATGAGCCGTGAGGGTCCCATAAGAGAGTTCTCCTTACGAGTCGTGAGGATCTCGCAAGTGTATTTTTTCCTTAGGAATCGTGGGGATCCCTAAGTGTGTTGCTCCCTTGTGAGTCGTAAGGATCTTACGCGGGTGGTTTCTCCTTACAAGGTCGAGAGGATCTTGTAAGTGTTCTTTAATGAGGTTGCGCCCTTTCGGATTTTCACAAACACTCGCCGGTAGCCCTGCTGTTTTTACTCACGGAGCCCTTTCGGGTTTTCATCCGTGCCCATTTTGCTTATGGACATACCGTTTTTTTTTATTCTTTATATATATATATATATATATATATATATATATATATATATTTTTATTTTTTTTTACGAGGTCGCGCCCTTTCAGGTTTTCACAAACACTCGCCGGCAGCCCTGCTGTTTTTACTCACGGAGCCCTTTCGGGTTTTCATCCGTGCCCTTTTTGCTTATGGACATACCGTTTTTTTTATTTTTATATATATATTTTTTGTTTTTTTTTATATCTTGTCAGCCTAAAGATACTGCGGTAGTAGTTTAAAGACGTTTCGGTCTGCTATTAGTTTAAGGACATTTCGGTCCGACTTTGAGAAGGCTGGTTACTGCTGATAGAGTTTGAGCTTAGGAAGATAGCGAGCAGACATAGTCGTCGTCATCTATCATTGACCTAGGCTGTAGCTCATTAAGCGTAGTATCTCTTTAGGAAGCGACCGTTTATTGGCCTGAAAGCCCTTTCACCGTGCATGTTCATGAGTAGATAGGCCCCACCCTGGTAGACCTTATCTACGATGTACGGGCCTTCGTAGTTTGGCTCGAATTTTCCCCGCTTGGCGCGATTGGGGATCATAGGCCTTTTGACCACTAGCACAAGTTCGCCTTGGCGGAATGTCCTCGGTCGGGTTAATCTTTCATATGAGCGCGTCATCTTTGCTTTATAAGCTTCCAGATTTTGTTGCGCTATGAGCCGGGTTTCATCAAGGGCGTCAAGCTCCTCAAGCCGAAGGTGAGCATTTTCTTCATCTGTCAGCTCGTAGTGGACTGCCACTCGTAGAGAGGGTAACTCTATCTCGAGAGGGAGCACTGCTTCCTCCCAAATACCAACGCGTACGGCGTTGTGTTCGTGGCCGTCTTAAATGTAGTTCAATACGCCCAAAGAGCCTCTTGCAGTCTCTCGTGCCAGTCTCTCTTATTTCGGGACACCGTTTTCTTTATGATCTTCGTCAAGGTCTTGTTGAAGGCCTCAGCTAGATCATTAGCTCGCGGATTATAAACAGAGGAATATCCCCAGTCTATATTGTGCTGCTGCGCAAAACGACTGATCTTGTGGCTTCTGTAAGCTGGCCCGTTATCGGAGATGATCCGTCGCGGAGTTCCAAACCGATATATGACATGCGTCTTGAAGAAATGGAGGATATTCTCTGTCTTAACCTCTCTTAACGGTACTGCTTCTGCCCATTTAGAGAAGTAGTCAGTCGTCGCCAGGATGAAACGATGTCCCCTAGACGATGCTGGTTCGATAAGGCCGACTATGTCAGTTCCCCACATCTCGAACGGCCAGCTAGTCACTGTCGGATGTAATGGATTTGGATGCTGATGGATGAAATCCCCATGAATTTGACATGAGTGACACTGCTTCGCATATTCGAGGCAGTCCTGAATCATCGTGGGCCAGTAGTAGCCCATCCGTTTGATCTTCAACTTCATCTTTGGGCCCGCTTGGTGAGAACCGCAGAGTCCGTCGTGAACTTCCTGGATGACTCTTTTCGCTTCGTCAGGTCCTAAGCATCTCAGCCACAGAGAATCAAACGATCTCTTGTACAAAGTATCATTGACGAAGGCGAAAGACAGAGCTCGTTTCATGAGCTGATGTCTTGTGGACGCTTCTTCAGTCATTCGGTGGGATTTAAAGTAGTCTATGAAGACTTCTCTCCAATCCTCGGTATTTTCCCAATTTTTACTTGCAGGGTCGTCTGCTCGCTCGCACCTTTTTCTTCGGATGATTCCGGAGATATTTCTGCTGGGGCAAGCACCCGACGGCTTTGTACCATGATTCTGACGTCATCGAGGTTCTCGTCAGCCAGCTCTTTAGCAAGTTTGGCCAACGCGTCTGCTTTGCTGTTTTCTGCGCGCGGTATGTTCTCCAAAGTATAGGAGGGAATTTGGGTCAACAGTTGTTGCACCTTTTCCCCGTACTTCACCAACTCCGGTTTGCACGTTTGGTAGTCGCCGTTTACTTGACTAACGACCGGTTGAGAATCTCCGTATATGAGGAGGTTTTCAATTCCCATGTCGATGGCGATCTCAAGACCTGCTATCAAGGCTTCATATTCGGCTTCGTTATTTGTCCTCGGCTCTGTTAAGGAGAAAGCGAAATGCATTATCCCTCCTTATGGAGTCACGAAGATGAGACCTACCCCCGATTTGATTATAGGGGCACTTCGTTTGCGCTTCTTCATGGAAGACGCTCCATCGAAATAGAGCTCCCATCGGGTATCACCACCGTCGATTGCGTCGAACGCATGCTCGTCTGGTAGATCACAGCTCAGAGGAGAATCGGCGGGTATCGGATGCTCAGCAAAGAAGTCGGCGATGGCCTGGCCTTTCACTGCCTTGAGAGGTTGATACGTTATCAAGAACTCCATCAAGAGCAGAGCCCATTTAGCGAGTCGACCTGTCAGTATGGCCTTTGACATTAAATACTTAAGAGGGTCTACCTTCGAAATGAGACGGACCTCATGCGCCAACGCATAGTGCCTGAGCTTTGTTATCGCGAAGATCAACGCTAGGCAGTGTTTTTCAATGGGGGAGTAGTTGCTTTCTGCCCCCAGCAGAACTCGACTTAAGTAGTAGAGTGCTCTTTTTTTCCCTTGATCGTTCTCTTGTGCCCATAATGCGCCTAAGGAACCTTCGAGGGCGGTTGTATAAAGAATGAGGGGTTTTCTCTTGACCGGAGCAGCCAACACCGGCGGGTTCTGCAGGTACTGTTTAATTTCGTCCAGCGCGCCCTGGCATTTTTGATCCCAGACGAATGGAGTTCCCTTCTTCATCAGGTGACTGTAAGGGCGGCACTTGCCAGAGAGGTTGGCTATAAATCGCCGAATATATGCAAGCTTTCCTTGGAGAGACCGCAACTGCTTGAGAGTCCTTGGCGGAGGCATTTCCATGATCGCCTTGATCTGGGACGGATCTATTTCGATACCCCGGTGTCGGACGATGAATCCTAAGAATTTGCCCGAGGAAACTCCGAATGCACACTTAAGAGGGTTCATCTTCAAGCTGTATTGTCGAAGGCGTTGAAATACAGTCTTTAGATGCTCGAGATGTTCCTCGTATGATTTGCTCTTAACCACGAGGTCGTCGATATAGCACTCGACGATTTCATGTATAAGGTCATCGAAGATCTTCGTCATGGCCTTTTGGTAAGTGGCACCGGCGTTCTTTAATCCGAAGGGCATCACTTTATAACAGAATATTCCCAAAGGGGTCCTGAAGGCTGTGTGCTTCTGGTCTTCGGGATGCATTTTTATCTGATTATAACCTGACGAGCCGTCCATGAAGGAGAAAACCTCATGAGTGGACGTGTTGTCTATCATCAGTTCGGTGAATGGCACTGGGAAATCGTCTTTCGAGCAGGCTTTATTGAGATCCCGGAAGTCCACGCATATACGCACTGTCTCTTCATCACTGGGACAATGTTGGCGATCCATTCCGGATATTGAACCTCCTGAATATAGCCAGAGTCGATCAGCTTCTTGACCTCGGCATTGATGTTCATCTCAAGCTCGAGCCGTATTTTTCTCGGTGCCTGTTTGACTGGCTTGACGTCCGGGGATATCGCCAATTTATGCACGGCAATTTCTGGATCTATTCCCGGCATTTCGGAATAGTTCCATGCGAAGCAGGTCTTTTAATAAAGCCACCTTCTCTTTAGATAGCAGCTCGCTGATGAATGTCGATCGCGGGTCATTTGCTGTTCCCAACTCAATTTTCTTAAGGTTATCTGCAGTGGTATGAATTCCATCTTCCAGCTCTTTTGGCGCTGGTGGAAATTCTGAGATTACCTCGTCATGCTGTTTTCGAAGCACCAGGGAAGGTCATCCATGTTCTCGGGCTCTTCTTTTAATATTGTTATCATGTGACAAGTGCGAATCCGCTTCCAATCCCAATATGGAGTTGGTTCTGTTCTTGTGGCTTTGGGTTCGTGCTTCTGTGGCGGCGCTACCCTCCAGTTGTCGGACAGAGCGAATTTGCCGAGCTGATACCGATCTTCGACCCAATTCTTAAAGGTGAAGCAGTCTTCAAGAGGGTGCCATATTACTCGATGGTAAGAGCAATAATTTGGATCAGAGACTTCCCTACTTGTTCGGAGTTTTTGGACTCCGGCAGTGTAAGCATTTGATGTTTTAGAGCAAGATCGAGTATCTTCTTCGTCTTGTCCCGAGGAAACGAGTATGCTCGACCCATTTTCTTCATGAGGGACAGATCAATAACGCTCGACTCCCGCTTCCGTGGCTTCTTAGCCCCGCTTTCTTGCTGTTGAGCGTCTTTTTGGCCTTTCGACTTGTTTCTGCCTCTGCGCCGAGCCTTCTTTATAACGGGTTGACAAGGAGCGGCATTTTCATCTTTCACGGCCTGTTGAAGGAGACGTTGCGTTCTGGCTTTCTCGTAGATGGTCATTTCGCGATTGTGATCATCTCGGACCTTTTGACCAGCTTCCCTTATAAGCATGTCCATTTGTTCTTCAAACGACGGACCGGGTGCTTTTGCATCAGGAACTTTTACTGTCTCTGGATCAGCGTTGTTCCATTGAGCATCTGCTTCTTCATTGAAGTCGTGCACGGCGTAACAGTCGCGGAGTAGTTCTCGTTTCTTGGGGCGAATGTATCCGAGCCCGATCATCTCCATCCTCCCATTAGGCAGCTTGCGTTGAGTCCCAGGAACGTTCCAGACCCTGTCATAGAATTTGAGCTTTCTAACGGTCTGTTTGAAGGGTATCCCTTGGCGCTTCAACAGCTTCTTCAAGCCTTCTGTATAATATCTGGGTAGACGGATGGGTTGAAGTCCGTCCGGCGTAGGATCCGCGCCATGTCAGATTTCTTTTTCCACCTTGGTTTCTTCGGAGCGGTAGAACAGAATTGCTTTCTCGCTTTCTCGCCTGGGAGGGATATAGAACGTTTGCAGCTCTTCTACATTGTAAATATTAAGTGCATCTAGCTCTTTATAATATTTAAGAGGCACTATGGCGACTTGTAGACTTTGCCCTTCGTCAGCGGACGTTCGTATTGAAGGTCGAGCAGAGAATACAGCATGGATCTCATCTTCCGAGTCGCTACCAAAGACCAACGTAGGAGCGGACGGTCCTGGCTTGTTGTGTTGGGGCGGATCCGAATACACTATCTCCTCTTCCTCCTCGGTATCACTGCCGAAGACAGGGATGGTGGCATTAGCTTTATTCTCCGGCTTGTGACACTTCTCCGTATCTTCGAAATCCGGTAAGAAGTATTTGGCATCTTCATATTTGCAGATCTCGTTCACAGAGAACAGGTTCAGTTCTCCCGTCACGGTATACTCGAAACCATCCTTAAAATACTTCATACACTGATATTGTGTAGAAAGGATGATGTTGTACTCATGTAACCATGGTCGGCCGAGCAAAGTGTTGTAGCATGTCTTAGCATCTATGACGTGGAATTTAATGTCCGTGATGAGCAGCCCAAAGCGTAGCGTTAGTATCACAGATCCAAGAGTCTTTGATGATTGGGAGTCGAACCCGGAGATGGTGATCTTATCCCGAGCAAGGTACTGGATGCTCATGCAGATTTCTTTTAACACCCGCACGTTGAGGAGATTAACGGAGGATCCATTGTCGATCAGGATTTTGCCTATCTTAATATCGTGGCAGTATCCTGAGACATAGAGGGGGCGATTGTGTTCGCACGTCTCAAGGAGAAGGTCCTCGTCGCCGAAAGTGACATCGGCCGTATGCACTTCCTCCAATTCATCCTTCATCTTTTCCTCGGCCAGGCATGCTTGGAATTGTTCTGGATCTTGGAGTGCCTTAATCAACGAATCTCTCGCCTCTTTTGATAGCAAAAGGGCGTCAAGAATGCTGAGCTGTGAGGGCAGCTTCCTCAGATGTGCTAAGACGTTGTAATCCACCTTATTCTTCTTTGGCGGGTCTTTGGCAACTAGCTCTTCCACCACTTGGTCATCTAAGACGATATCTTCAGGGGCTTTTTCTTTCCCTTTATCTTTTCTGTTCGAAGGTCCAAGGTTCTTTTCGGGCAGCGTGCGATTACGTAGCCGGATATTTTCGCAGACCTTCGGCTCTTCTTCTTTTCCCGGAGTGGATTCTTTAAAGAGAGGGGCAAGTTCCAGCTCCTCATCAGAATCGCTCCCGAATGTAGGCACTTGTGATCTACCGGTGTTAACCATGCAACAATCGCCAGCAGTTCTTTTAAGCCCTTCGGTCGTATTTCTTTGCTCCCGACGAGTTTTGCGTTTTTCTCGCTTAAAGTGTTGTTGATGAGCAACATATCCTTGCCACTATCTATCAAAAGCTTTGCACTCTTGAGTGGGGTGTGAAACCTTCTGATGATATAAGCAATAGGAGGGGTGCGTTTCCATTTCACCGGTGATGTTTCCTTCGGAGGATGGTAGCTTCATGCCCATTGATATGGCCTTAGCAAACTTTTTCCTCATCTTGAATTGGCTTTTGTCCGTAGTGGGTGTACTTCGCTCCAGCGGGAGTATCTCAATTCTTTTGTCAAGGCGCTGGCATTTGGCTCTTTCGAATATAACCTCCTCGCGCTCTCGATCAGCTCTGCTTTTTAATCGAGCTTCGTTGAGGAATGCGTCAATTTCCTCATCTGATGGCCTCAGAATTTTTGATTCAGGATCTGCCCCCAGCGTTTCAGTACAAGAAGTCTCCTCAACATTCGTGAACGAATGGGAAATCATATGACAGCTCGCCACGCATTCTTCAGATTCATCTGACGAACTTTCTCCCTCACCTTCCTCTTGAAAGACGTGGTTGAGAAACTCTCGGAATGTAATGGGAGTCCGTGCCTTCTGGTTGTATTCCTCCAGCGCGTCAATTTGTTTTTGCAGGTCCGTACGCTTGTCGCCAGGATTCACGGGCTTCTTTGAATTCTTTTTCTTCTTCTTCGAGGATTTTGACGGCTGGTTGCGAGTGCTTGAGCCACCACCATCGGTCTTTGGGGTTGGACGTGGCTTCAACATCCCTTCAATGACCTGCGGTTCCAACGGGTTCTTCCATTTGATCGCTGGGCATGTCTGAAGATCGTTTAGCATCCTCTTTGTCTTGGCTGATAATACAACCTCCCAAGGAGCTTCTTCAACGACGGAGCATGTTGCCCCCGGCGTATTCGTCCCCTTAGAGGTGTGGGGCTGCGGGGGATTCACCTTCCATTTGTCAGATAACGCGAACTTGCCCTGTCGGTACTGGTTTTCAAGCCAATTTTAGAAAACGTAGCAATCTTCGATCGGATGGCCTAGTACTCGATGATAAGGACAGTAGTTGGGCTCGTTGACGTCACTTGGTTGCAACGGACGTTTTGGATCCGGCAGATTTATGAGTCTGTTGCGTAATGCCAGCTCGAATAACCTTCTCGTTTTATCGCGGGGAAACGAGTAAGGACGCCCTAGTCTCTCCTCAAGGTTTACGTACGGGCGCATATTATTTTGACGCACGACCGGCTTCGAGTTACTCGGTTGTTGTTGAGCATTAGCGACGACGATCGCTTTTCCCTTCCCTTTATCATTTCGGGAGTCCGGCTTTGGAAGACGAGGTTTATGGCCCATCTGATCCATCTGTGCTAGCTTGTCAATCAAGGCCTGGAAGGTAGTCGGCTTGAAAAACATCATAAACTGCGAGATGGTTGCTTGTGGATCGAGGGTTCCCATAAACATACCCACTGCGGGAGCTTCTTCAATGCGCTGCTCGCACTTCGACCATAAGTTCCGCCATCGTATAGCGTACTGAACCCATGTTTCGCCTGGCTTTACCCTGGCGTTAATCAGTGCCGTCATCGGGGTACGTTCACCGGCGCTTGCAAAACGCTGAGTAAACAACAGATCCATTTCCGCGAAGGTTTTGATAGAGTCGTTCGGGAGCTTAGAGTACCACTCGAACGCCGTATCCGATAAACTTCCAACAAACTGGCGAAGTAAAAGCTTGTCATCACCACCGGTGTTGCCGCAGAGTGCCCTGAACTGGGCAACATGTTGGTGAGGATTGCCCGTCCCCTTATAGACATGGAACTTGGGAATTGTGTAACCGGGTGGGTACTTGATTTGATCGTACCAACTTGGATATGGCCGTCCTGTTTTTACGACCTGGCCAGCTGCTTCGGTCGCATGATGAACCCGTATTTGTTGGGCGATGTACTCGTCCAAATCAGCTTTGGAGATTGCATCCCCTTTAGCCGTCGACAGAGCTGGTGGAGGATTTGATGTCTCTCCCCTATCATCTCCAAGGACGACCGGGGGCTCTTCGGTCGGAGGATCTTGCTGTATCATCATCCCTATCATGTCTTGGAAGAGGAGGCCCATACGCTGTATGTTGGCTGCTTGTTCAGCAGCCTCTTTGTCCTTCTTCTCCAATATCGGACGAAGGAATTCGGCGTCGGTTTCTTCCTCTCGGCGTTCATCCGAGGACGTTTCAGGGTTTTCTTTTGGCCCTGTAAGTGCGGCCATAGCATTTATCATTTCTTGGAGCTTCTGCTGCTGCTCCTGAGCCTTGGTCACTGACCTCGTGTGTGGTCTATGACCTGTTGATATGCGGCTATCCTCCTTTCCCGATGCCACATAAACTGTATGAACTATCATGCCCCCGGACTTAGGGCGTTTAGGCTCACCACCTTTGGCATTTGCCGCGGGCACGGGGGTTTTCTCCGGCCTTCTTCTTTTGTGGGCCGTTGAAGTGGAGGGGGCCGTTGCAGTGGGCATCTTGGTGATTGTTGTCCTCTGTTGTTTAATTGGACAGTCCTTTTCTTTTTGCATCTTCGCCTTCTTCTGTTGACGAGAATAACCTGGGTCAATCACGGAGTGTTGAACCCTACGCCAAACCTTGTATATTTTTGAGGACAGCCGTTGAGGGGGCTGTTCTTGCTTCGTTTCCGGAACTCTCTTCGCAGGTGCAGGAGATCTTTTCAGTGTAGCGGTTGGAGAGTTCTTACGTACCTTCCTCAGCAGTTCAAAGCTTTTCCCAGTTGGAACAGCAGCGTTGACTTCCACCACTGGAGCTGGTGGAGTTAGCCCTGAGGGGGAGTTTCCCCTGCCTTCCTCACTCGTCGCCAATGGCGACGTCAGGCATAACGAGCCATTGGGACTGGCTCGGAGATAGAGACAGCTTCCTTTTGCCCCCTGTCTGAATGAGGCGTCGCTGGTGTTAACCTCTCAAAGACTGAGGTTGTCCTTTGAGGGATGATATTTAACCTGTCGAAGACAGATTCTCGGGCAGGGGCAGGAACAGAAATCGTCAGTCTTGAAAAGACTGACTCTTTGACAGGGGAAGCCGCCTTGACGACTTCTGGAGCAGCAGTTATTGCCTTTCTTGGGACAGCCAATTTAGAGTTCTGATTTAGCCTGGTGAAAACAGAGGCTGTCGGTTTGGTAGTGGGCGACCCGTTGACAGGGGTCGTCGTAGCAGTGAGCCGGTCGAAGACCGACTTCTTGTTCACTTCCAGTGCAGGTATTGGCTCAGAGAAGCTTGTAGGTGGGATCATGGTCCCGAAGAACAGGCCAGTGGTGGCTTGGGTCACCTGGTCTACCGGCAGAGCGAGGAAGGAAGCCGCTTGGGGCCCATATGCTACATCTCTTGGTGAGGTGGAGCGTCCGTTGCAGTGGGATTTCGAGCAGTTGGTGCGGTTAAATGCCATTGAATCTTGAGTTCTGCGCCAGGAAAAAGACCAAATCTTAGTAACTTGAAATCCAAAGGCAACCGTTAATAAACCGCGATTGGTTAGCGAAGACGACACACGAAGTGTGGAGTGGAAAGAGGAAAAGGTCCCACCGGGCGTGCCAGAATCTGTTCCCCTCCGAACGGCGGCCGCGACTCGGGGACGTCTGGCCTGAGGTTCGGGGCAGATGCTATATGGTTTTATCCGTCTACCTCTCCGAAGATACCAAGTTGATTTATGGCACCGTGTATCGGAGGTTTAGAAGGATGCGGCCGATATAGCAGACTTCATCAGATTCCCCCTCTCTTGAGGGGTTTTTGATTGTGGGGACGCTCTTCCCTGCAGGCGCAAGCCCCTGCAGTTAATTACGCTACCGCATTGCGGTAACAACTTTCTCCTTCTCCAGAATTTCACTTCGTGTCGTGGGTGTTTGTTTTGTTTGTGGTTGCCCGTGGATTGTATACGGAGACTGGGTAATGCCGTCGCCCGTAGGATGTGGATTAGTCCAAATCCGTATTTACTTAGATTTGGGTTTGGTGTTTTTAGTTTAAGGATACGTTAGCCGCATTTGAGACTAAGATCAACTTAAACGTTCGCTAAGGATACGTTAGTCTGATTTGAGACTAAGATCAACTTAACGGGATCGTTTAGATCCGGCAAAAGAGCATTCGGAGGCTCTATTGTTCCAGTTTAGGGACGTAGTGGTCCATGTTCCAGTTTACGGACGTAGTGGTCCATATTCCAGTTTACGGATGTAGTGGTCCATATTCCAGTTTAGGGATGTGGTGGTCCATCATTAGTTTAAGGACGTTTCGGTCCATCATTAGTTTAGGGACATTTCGGTCCATCGTTAGTTTAAGGACATTTCGGTCCATCATTCCCATTTTGGGATGAATATTAGTTTAAGGACGTTTCGGTCCAATATTAGTTTAAGGACGTTTCGGTCCAATATTAGTTTAAGGACGTCTCGGTCCACGAGTTTAGGGACCCCGCAGTCCGTATCGATGTGTGGTCGTCGGGACCCGTCACCTCTCTGACGTCGTTGAAGGATTACAACGATAGGTGTTAGAGGAGTTCGGAGATGTACCCTCGAACCGGTTGTAAATTGATTTAGGAGAGCAATCTTGCTCAGTCAATTTAATTTGAGAACTTACGGCCACGATTGGGCTAAGTCCAGTTGAGAATATTCAACGTTTTATTTGCTTTTGATTTGCATCTCTTTTTATTTTTATTTGGGCTCTACCTATAAAGCATCAATTTATCTTGGGCTTTGCTCATTTATGAATGATGCAGGGCACCAATTTTATTTGGGCTCTGCCCTTTTATGAAAGATGCAGGGCATCAATTTAAATTGGACTCTGCCCTTTTATTGCTTAGCAATTTATTTAGGCCTATTAGGTCTTTTTGATTTGGGCCTGGCCCTTTAAGAAATGCATTGCATTTTCAGGCGTTTTGCGCCAATCAGAGAGCGCAAGCGCTTGTGATGACGACACGTGTCATGCAAGCGCAGTGCGCTGCACTTGCGCTGCTGACACGTGGCGTACCTTGGTGAGTTGCGCCAATTCCAGAGAGCAAAGCTCTATTTCAAGAGCGCGTAGCGCAAGTTGTTTTGTAGCTGACACGTGGCGTTCTCCCAAGAGCGCGGTTTGGAAGTGCAAAGCACTAAGAATCTTTTAGATTCAAGAACAGAAGTGCAAAGCACTATTTGATTTCTTGATCTAATTTAGATCAAAGAAAATATAAGTTTTTCTTGTTTTTCTTATCTCAAAGAACCAAAGGTTCATAAAAGTGCAAAGCACTATTTTATTATTATTATTTTTTTATTAAAGATCATTGATCTTGTTTTTAGATCTATGATCTGTTCATGAGAGAACTTTCTCTTTCTTCTAAAGGTTTTTACCTTTTTGTTCTTGAGGAATTCTTCAGAGTTCTCTTTCCCTTCTTTTTTTTTTAGAAAATGTTCATCTCTTTGAACTGAGGTCTAGGGTCCTTTTTATAGTGCCCATAAATTAGTTAAATTTGTTAAAGAGATTTTTCTCTGAGTGATTTGGGGAATTTTCCCCACCGTTGGATCTTTGATCCAAAGGCTTCTGTTTTACAGAAGAAAATCTTCTTGTTTTAACAAGAACAGAAAGATTTCTTTAAAATCTTTATTCTGTTTGGCGCAAATGCCCCAGCGCGTGACACGTGTCGCGCAGCGCACAGCGCAGCTGCGCTAGCGCATCTGCGCTGACACGTGTCGCGCAGCGCACAGCGCAGCACAACTGCGCTAGCGCATCTGTGCTGACACGTGTCGCGCAGCGCAGTGCTTGCGCGACTGAAGCGTTGCTTTCTTTAATTTTGCTTAAAATAGAGCTTTGCTCTGATTGGGCGCGCCTTCTTGGGCGCTGCGCTGATGCGTCTGCGCTTGACACGTGGCGCGTTGCGCCCGGAATTTGAAGCGTTGCTTCAGAATTTAAATTTTGAATTTCCAGCAGAGATTTGCTCTGATTGGGGGAAACAGCGATCACAGAAGAAATTTAACAGAAGGGAGAAGAAAGAAAGAAGAAGGAAAGAAGGAAGAAGAGGGAGAGGCAATGCTCACTGGGGGTGTGCACAAGACCAGGGACACGGGGGCGAGTCGCCGGCGGCGATCTCCCGGCGGTGCAGATGCGTGCAGGGGGTGCGCGGCTGCCTGGTGCAAGTGCAGGGTGATCGGGAGAGAAGGGAGTGGAGGCGGAGGTGACGAGGGTGAAGGGGCGACAAAGTCTGCGATGGCGTCTTCGGCGCTAGGGCAAAGACGAGAGGGGAACGGCGGCTAGGGTTTCCTTTTTCTGGTGATGGGTTCTGGTTTATTGAAGGAGACGAGGAAAATATAAAGTGAAGAGAGAGAGAGAGATATACGCACGCGAGAGGAGAGAGGAAGGGTTCGAGAGGAAAGAGAGAGATAAATGCACAGTGAGGAGATATAAAGTTGGCAGTATTTCGCAAGAGAGAGAAAGGGAGAAGAAAGAGAAAGATAAAGAGAAAAGGGGAGAGAGAGAGTGCTGCGAAGGGAGAGAGAGAGGGAAAGTGGGCCCGGTATCAAAGAAAGGGAGAGAGGGGATTGGCTCGGGAAAAATTTGTAAAAGATTTTCTGGGGTTTTGATTGGTTAGGTGAACTGTTGGGGAAAGTTATAAAAAATATTTATGGAGTTATAAAAATAATACCGTTGGCTAATGTTTTACTAGGCTGTAGAAATATATTATAAGCTGATTTAAAAGATTTAAAATAAATAGGATTTGGCGGAATACAAAATATTTCAGAATTGCGCCCGGGTCGGGTCCAAAAATTTGGATTCGAAATATAAAAATTACTGGCAAGTTCCAAAAATTAAAATAAAGGACTTAGTAACAGAAAAGCGTACCCCCAAGAACGGACGCACGTATGTGCGCGTAGCCGTCCAAACGCTCCCGTTTCACTGAACAGGACGAGAACACGATGCAAGGACGCAGGACTCGACCACACGAGACGCGAGGAATCACCACAGGCTTAGGGGTAACAAGCAGTCCATGACATGTATTTTTAAATTATTTTAAATGACTTAAATGGTTATATGCAAGAATATGAAACGTTAGGGTAATCTATAATTAGGAAACAACGAGCTCAAGTAAACGGGTCAAATATAAAGTAAACTACCATTATGCAACCAAACATGATAAATGAACTAAATACCACAAACAACACATACGGTAACCGAAATTTGTATAACTGGACTCGGGTGTTACATTATACCCAACTACAAAAAAAAGATTCGTCCTCGAAATTCCAAGAACACAAAAGATAAACGACCAACAACTACAAGAAAAGATGGGGAAACCTCCGCCGGATCTTATCTTCTCTTCCCCAAGTTGACTCTCCATGTGAGCGACTACCCCAGGAAACAAGTACAAGAGGGATAACCTTGTTATTAAGAACCTTTTCCCTCCGATCCACAATCGCAATCGGTCGCTCCTCAAAAGTCAAGTCTTCTCGTACAGTCAGCTCCGAATGATCCAACACATGCGTTTCATCCCGAACATACTTACGGAGTTGAGATACGTGAAACACATCATGCATATTTGCCAAGGACTGCGGTAACGCCAAACGATACGCTACCTCACCAACACGTTCCAAAATCTCAAAGGGTCTGAAGAATCGAGGACCAAGCTTCCCTCGACTTCCAAAACGAATCACCCCTCTAGTCGGTGATATCCTCAAGAATACAAAATCACCCACGGTGAACTCTAGAGGTCTTCTCGACGTATCTGCCCAACTCTTCTGTCGGTCGTGTGCTGCTCTCATAAGGTTCCGGATAGCGTTAACTTTCTCAACTGTCTGCACAACCAAATCTGGTCCCAACAATCTTCGTTCACCGACACTGTCCCAACAAACAGGTGAACGACACTTGCGACCATACAAAGCTTCAAATGGAGCCATCAGAATAGTTGCCTGGAAATTGTTATTGTAAGAAAACTCCACCAAAAGTAGATGATCCTCCCATGAACCCTTGAAGTCCAACATGCAAGCTCTCAACATACTTCACGAGTTTGGATCGTTCTCTCCGACTGGCCATCTGTTTGAGAATGATAAGCTGTGCTAAACTTCAATCGAGTCCCCAAACTTTCCTGTAACCTCCTCCAAAAGTGTGATAAGAATCGAGTGTCACAGTCGGACACGATGCTCGCCGGTACTCCATACAATCTTACACACTCCTGCAAGTACCACTCTGCCAAAGTTTCCATTGATTGACCAACCCGAGAAGGAATGAAATGAGTTGCCTTGGTCAAACGATCAACAATCACCCATACTGCATTGTTGCCTTTTGGACTCCGTAGTAGAGCTGTCAAGAAATCCATGGTTATATGTTCCTACTTCCACTGAGGAATCGGAAGTGGTTGCAATAAACCAGCAACCCTTTGATGTTCAGCCTTAACTTGTTGACACACCAAGCATTTGGCCACAAAGCGAGCAATCTCCCGTTTCATGCCTTCCCACCAGAAATGCTGTCGTAAGTCTCGGTACATCTTCGTGCCTCCTGGATGTACGGAATAAGCTGAACTGTGTGCCTCTTTCATAAGCTCTTCGCAAATATCTCCCTTTGGCACACACAACCGGCTACCATATCTCAACGAACCATCTTCATGGATTAATAAGTCAGTTCGAAGTCCAGTTTCAACCTGTTCTCGGAACTTTTGCAATCTAGGGTCCTGCGATTGCGCTGCTTTAAAGTTCTCGATCAACGACGAATATACCTGCAGCTACATCAACTGTCCCGAAGAATGCGGTAGTACCACCTCCAAATCAAATCTTCGAAATTCTTCAACGAGTTCCATCTGCGTAGTCAACATCTGAATAGCTGGTAACCGACTGAGCGCATCCGGTACGACATTAAACTTCCCTGGATGGTACTTAAGATCAAGATCGTAGTCAGCCATCAGCTCCAACCATCTACGTTGCCTTATATTAAGCTCCTTCTGCGTGAACACATACTTCAAGCTTTTATGATCCATGAAAACTTTGACCCTTTCGCCCAAAAGGGAGTGTCTCCAAATCTTCAAAGTGAAGATCACAGCCGCAAGCTCCAAGTCATGAGTTGGGTAATTCTTCTCATGGGTCTTCAACTGTCTCGATGCGTACGCTACAACCTTCCCATGCTGCATCAAAACACATCCCAATCCTTTTCCAGATGCGTCGCTGTGAATCACCAATCCTCTGGAACTGTCTGGTATGGTCAGAGTAGGGGCGGTTATCAATCTTTGCTTCAACGTCTCAAAAGCTGATGCACACCTATCCGTCCACACAAAAGGTACCTCCTTGCGCGTAAGCTTGGTCAACAGCTCCGCCAGACAAGCAAAGTTCTCCACAAATCTTCTGTAATACCCGGCGAGTCCAAGAAAACTTCTTATCTCTGCAACATTCTTCGGAATCGGCCAATTTCGAACTGCTGTAATCTTTTCGGGATCGACGGCGATTCCATCGCCAGACACAATATGCCCCAAAAACTTTACTTCTTCCAGCCAAAACTCGCACTTGCTCATCTTCGCATATAATTTCTCTTGTCTCAACGTCTGCAGTTCGATCTTCAAATGTTCTGCATGCTCTTCAATACTCTTAGAGTAGACCAGAATATCTTTAATGAACCCCACTATAAACTGGTCTAAGAATGGTGAAAAGATTCGGTTCATCAAGTCCAAAAATATTGCTGGTGCCTTCGTTACTCCGAAGGGCATCACTAATACTCGTAATGTCCATACTGAGTTCGGAACGCAGTCTTGCAAATATCTTCTGATTTAACTCGGACCTGATGATGTCCGAACCGCAAATCCAGCTTCGAGAATACCCTCGCGCCACTAAGCTGCTCAAATAGTTCACCAATGCGAGAGATCGGGTACTTGTTCTTAATAGTCACCCGGTTTAATTCTCGATAGTCGATGTACATCCTTCTTGTGCCATCCTTCTTCTTGATTAGAAGAACTGGAGCTCCCCAAGGAGAGTTACTGCTGCTAATCCAACCCTTCTCAAGCAATTCAGTAACCTGCTTCTTAACTTCTTCCAATTCCACTGGTGCCATTAGATAATACGCTTTAGATACTGGCACTGCCCCAGGAATAAGAACAATTGCGAACTCCACGTCTCGCCTCGGCGGTTAACCTGATATGTTTTCAAATACATCCATGAAATCTCGAACAACAGCTGGCGTTTCATCCTGAGCAACCTTCATCGACGAAAGATCATTAATTGTCGGCCTAGCCCTAACCTCGACTAGACCGACAAAACTGCCTCCTTCAGACAACCTCTGGGTGTCCGGGAATCTGGAAATTCGCTTTCTTCACTCTACACTCAATGTGAGCGTGGAAAGTGCCGAGAAATTCCATTCCCAAGACTACATCAATTTTACCAATAACAACTTTCAAAACCTCTGCAATGGCTCCCGTCCGCAAACAACGACGAAACCATCCTTACATCCTCTACTAGTTATGATTTTCCCATTCCTAATGTGTATGTCGTAAAATTAAACAGGGTCGTGAAAGTCATCGAGTGTACAGCAATAAACTAGGACGACATAAATCAATAGGATGCACTAGAATTGAATAACGCTAATGCGAGAAAACCATGAACAAATAGGGTACCTGAAACGACTTCCTCTGAAGCTTTAGCCTCTTCAGCCATCAGGGGAAAAGCCTGAGCCTGATTAGCTCCCCGAATTAACAGCTCCTGATCTAGAAGTTGCTCTTGCGGTGGCTACCGAGTATCCTCCTTCAATCTTAGTCTTGACGGACAATTATCAATGATGTGATCCACTGATCCACAAATCAGACAAAGTCCAAGCCTCTTACGACAATCTCTTCGATAATGAGCTGGTCGTTGGCAGAAGTCGCACAACATCCTTCCCCTTTTCTTGGGTAACACTGGCCTCTGAACATTCTCTTCCTTATGACGTTTCGACGGACAAACATGGATAGTGTGATCCGCCGATCCACAAACCAAACAGAGCCCCCGTTTCCTTCGGCAATCTCTTTGCACATGTCCGTGTACATGGCAGTAGTCACAAATCACGCTCCTCTTCCGATCAACCACAATTGTTTTCTTCATTGGTGCTACGCTGCGTCGGTTCACCGGAACACTTCTACGTACGGACGTTTGGTTTAGTGCAAACGCCGGCTTCAGCTCGGTCTGCTGCTTGTGGTCCTCAAGCAAGTCACGAATTACTCCAAGTAAAGTAGCGTCATCCATACACCTTTAGTACGATTGTAGATTCCTGGCTTCCATGATACTTCAACCAAACACCAAATAGCATTAGTACGATAACAGATTCAACATATAGATCAAGGATATGAGTCAAGGCTAGAACTCCAAGTTACTTAAATAGAGTACTGCATTGTAACTATGCCGCGGTATCATAGTTACAATCACATAACTCCACTCAAGTCGCCTAAGCTCCAGAGATAAACAAAGGAAACCAGGTTTTCGAGTCGATTTGCAAAGGAGGTTTGCACATCGCAAAAGTAGAATCAGGGGGATGTTAAGATTCAAGAATGGTAAGACGGCAAGGTAGCAGGACATGTTTCCTAATCACGAGTATTCCGATTCGTGTATTGGGTATAATACCCAACTACAAAAGAATCAACCCGATTAACCTATGGCTCTGATATCAAAAGAACCATGTCACGCCCCGCTTCCCAGAGTACGCTAAGTAGGCACATGACATAGCCAACCATGCTACCTGTGGATAGGAATTGTCCTTCCACAGTCACATTACGGCTGTAGAGATATCAAGAACAAAAAATAAAACTATCTAATACATGTCCATAAGCCAAAATAAAATGAGTCAAGAATAATAATGCGGAAGAAAAAGATCCAATACAAAATATGACTGGAATGTATGTCCCATAATGCGGGCTCACATCAGGAAATAAAATGCTGAAAAGTAAAGAACTAACTACTACTGAATCCTCACTGCTCAGCTTGCTGGCTGAAGTACTCCTACTCGGACTGCAGCAAAGGTATGGGATCTGGGCCATGCAAAACCCAGACGTCAGCGCGTCATGTCATCAAGCAATAAAATATAAACAGGGTAACAAGACATGCAAGTATACTCATAAGTGGTAAAGCAGGTGTAACAGCAATATAAATCAGGGCAGTGAAGGGTAGTGTGCAGTTAGTAATCTAAACTGGTCCATTGGGTTGAATAGTCTTAAGTCTTTGAAATCAATTTGATGAATCATCGATGTAACTCAATAGTATCCCGTGCATGCCCGGGACCACGGTCTAAGACTCTCGGGCTGAAACCGAGACGTGTCGCTAGGCACTAAAAGGAAAAGGGTAAAGACGAACGATGTCAGCAGCATCGTCCCGAGGCGGGCCTAGCCTCTAAAACTGATCAGTATAAGCAAGCAACTGTCGAGTTACAAGTCAGGATTTCATCATTGATTTCCCCATACCCCCAAGTTATATGTGTCAAGTCAGGTATTCAGTAATCAAGAACTAATGCCAACACAGGATCAGGTAGGTGCAGGTTTGTCTGGATAGACAACAGGAACGGTCCGTAAGGACTACATGTCAGGTTTGTTGGCATTAGACACAAGATCAGGTAACAGGTAAAGCCATGGTACATCAGGTCAAGTCGAGTAGTGTATTTAGATATCATGTCATGTTAAGAGTGTACTGTACTATGTCAGGTCAAGTAATCTGTGTAGCAAGTCATGTCAGGGTGTACAAGATATCATGTGGATGCTCATAATCAACTAGCATAATCATGGTTATGAATAAACAAGTATGGTACTATCAGAACAATAAACGGGCACAGTAACATGATAAGCAATAGGTGCAGATTAAACTACTTGTTGTACGGTTATCAATTTGTGTTTAAGAGATAGTTTTAACATTTCATGAATGCAGTATAACAAATGTGGATGATAACATCATACTAATATATACCAAACAATCTAGAGATGCAATTGAATATGAATTAAGCTAAATGTATGCAACCGATTGTCCGATAGGGTATAAACTACAAAAGAGTAATCTAGCTATACAAACAATTGTGTTTATGTGATCTAATATATAAATGTGATTACTAGGTATAGTCAACTAGATGCAACAATTAGGTTTCAAGTTCTAGATCGGAAAATATGTAAACGGAACATTGTGCGGTTAACTTGGAATTCAAGACTTTAGATTCTATCTATAGATTTAATAGGGAAATAGATAAATTAATATATGAATAGTGTGAATAGCATGTAGCAAGTTTCACTTGCCTCGACGGAACGCGATACGGTAAACGGAACGTTACGCGTCAGCGGAGAAAAGTTGCGACGCGCGCACGGTACACGGAATGAGTCCAAACGACGAACAGTGGAAACACACGGGTCAGAGGTCCTCGCTGGGTCGTCGGGAATCGTCGCCGGCACGGTCGGATTCCGGCGAACCAGAAAATAGTAAACTTCAAGAATTTCAAGAATTGTACGAAAGAAAAGAAGAGGAGAAGAGAAAGAGTATGGAGGAGAGGAGGCTTACATTGATCGGCAGAGGGGTCGTGAACGTCAAGGATGTCGACGGAGCTCCGGTGAACGACGTGCAGAGAAACCGGCGATCACAGAAGAAATTTAACAGAAGGGAGAAGAAAGAAAGAAGAAGGAAAGAAGGAAGGAGAGGGAGAGGCAATACTCACTGGGGGTGTGCATAAGGCCAGGGACACGGGGACGAGTCTCCGGCGGCGATCTCCCGACGGTGCAGACGCGTGCAGAGGGTGCGCGGCTGCCTGGTGCAAGTGCAGGGTGATCGGGAGAGAAGGGAGTGGAGGCGGAGGTGACGAGGGTGAGGGGACGACGAGGTCTGCGATGGCATCGTCGGCGCTAGGGCAAAGACGGGAGGGGAATGGCGGCTAGGGTTTCCTTTTTCTGGTGATGGGTTCTGGTTTGTTGAAGGAGACGAGGAAAATATAAAGTGAAGAGAGAGAGAGATATATACGCGCGCGAGAGGAGAGAGGAAGGATTCGAGAGGAGAGAGAGAGAGATAAATGCACAGTGAGGAGATATAAAGTTGGCAGTATTCGCAAGAGAGAGAAAGAGAGAAGAGAGAGAAAGAGAAAGAGAAAAGGGGAGAGAGAGAGTGCTGCGAAGGGAGAGAGAGAGGAAAGTGGGCCCGGTATCAAAGAAAGGGAGAGAGGGGATTGGCTCGGGAAAAATTTGTAAAAGATTTTCTGGGGTTTTGATTGGTTAGGTGAACTGTTGGGGAAAGTTATAAAAAAGATTTATGGAGTTATAAAAATAATACCGTTGGCTAAAGTTTTACTAGGCTGTAGAAATATATTATAAGCTGATTTAAAAGATTTAAAATAAATAGGATTTGGCGGAATACAAAATATTTCAGAATTGCGTCCGGGTCGGGTTCAAAAATTTGGATTCGAAATATGAAAATTACTGGCAAGTTCCAAAAATTAAAATAAAGGACTTAGTAACAGAAAAGCGTACCCCCAAGAACGGACGCACGTACGTGCGCGTAGCCGTCCAAACGCTCCCGTTTCACTGAACGGGACGAGAACACGATGCAAGGACGCTACCACAGGGTTAGGGATAACAAGCAGGCCATGACATGTATTTTTAAATTATTTTAAATGACTTAAATGGTTATATGCAAGAATATGAAACGTTAGGGTAATCTATAATTAGGAAACAACGAGCTCAAGTAAACGGGTCAAATATAAAGTAAACTACCATTATGCAACCAAACATGATAAATGAACTAAATACCACAAACAACACATACGGTAACCGAAATTTGTATAACTAGACTAGGGTGTTACAGTTGCGGGGCTACCCGAACAGCAAGATTGCATATCAGGGAATATATCAGCCAACGCGACGGTGCGATGGGTAAAAAACCCTAGTACCACAGACCCTGACGGACTTCTATTAGCAGGAGTTAACTGTGATGTTAGGACACCCTTACGAGAACTTCTCGATTCGTCTCGACTCGTAAGGAAACTAGTGTCCTTGCGAGAACTTCTCGATTCGTCTCGACTGGTAGGGGAAAGACTTAGGCAATGGGGATAAGGACCTGTTTTCTAAGGACTGGGGCCCTGCAAGTCGGTCTAATATGGACTATTGCATACTATTCACGGGCCACACTCTCCAAAGTCGAATATCGACAAGGAGGGAAACAATCACTTATGAGTCCTCTCGACTTGTAAGGGGGAAAATTCTCTTGTGAGATCCCTACGACTATCAAGAGAAAGCGCACTTAGAAGTCCCCACGACTCCTAAGGAGAAAATACACCTACGGGATCCTCTCGACTCGTAGGGAGATAAGTCTTTATAAGACCCTCACGGCTCATAAAATTGAAAAGTCTTAGGCGGCAGATCTGAACATGTCTTCTAAGCCATCGCTGCCCTACAAGGAGATCAAGATGGACTATCTACGGGCCATATTTGCCAAGGTTCCATGCCACTGAAATAAAGAGGCTACTTATGAGTCCTCAAGATTCGTTAAAGAGAGAGAGATAAAAAAATCCGAGCGAGATTCTTACGACTCAAACACCTTTGATAAAAGAAAAGGAAATTTTGCCATTCATACTTGAGAAAATTTATATATCAGTGATAACAAAAAAACAGAAATATCATCAAAATGTTTACAATGGCAAGACACTGGATCCTGGGCATGGATTTAAGAATTCAGAAGCAAGGCCGAGTAAAATGCTTCTGGCTTCTCTGACCATTTTCTGATGCATTTTCTCACGAATGCAAGCGTCGGGATTTTCACTGATATCGTCCGTTCTCTGGTAGGCAGAGATTATCATCATCTGTTGGAAGACCTGATGCAAAATATCGACAAGATCATCTCGCCACCTCTTCGAGATCAAGCCCATCAGATATACTGAGTGCACCTTGTCTTCAGCATTATCAAGTGCCTCAAGCAACATGGCCTCGTTAAATTTGGGAAGTGATTCCCAAATTGCCCCCACGATAATTTTCAAAAGAGCGGAACTACGGGGGAGTAGTCGACCGTTGTATTCATTGAAGCGACGCATCACCTCAGTGCATTAGGTATTCGTAAACTCCTAATTTTGACAGCGGCCTTGGACACAAATGTCTTCATACAAGATAATCTCGTCAAGATCATACAGATAAGCAGCCATAGTATCTGAAAAGAAAATTCAGTAAAAGACTAGCAATTAAATATCAAGATTCTTATAGTCTAAAATAAAAACAGTAGTGACGGTCCATCATTGATGGGGCAGTCACTCATTAAGGATGGAATCCTAAAAGGCTCCTAATTTAATGAGAAGCCTCATCAGGCCAAGGAGTTGAACACTCTCGAGAGCAGTGCTCTGCAGACAGAAATCATATCTATCAAATGTAATTAAGAGGGGAATAAAAAATTCCCCAAAAAAATTTCTAAAGAGCTATGCTCTGTAAAAGCAATGGTATAAGGTAAAACCCCAAGATCTTTAAAGATCTGAAGTAAAAATCCTAGAAACTCTAAGAGTTCTTCATTAACGGGTTAAGAAACCCTAAAAAAGATTTTTTAGATCTATGATCTAAGAAGAGCAAAGCTCTGTTTTCATTTAACGGGTTAAGAAACCCTAAAAAACATCTTTAAGATCTGTGATCTAAGAAGAGCAAAGCTCTGTTTAATGGGTTCGAGCATACTCCTTACCAAATTTTTGGACAAAGTTCTAACTCTAAAAGAGTTTCCTTGGGCAGATATCTAAGCTCTGGAAAGGAGAATTAAATTCTTAGAAGAACAAAGAAGAGAAGAAGATGAACATCAGTCATCTCAAGGGCCAAAGGCCCTACTTATAGGCAGGGAAACCGATCCAACTTCTAAGAAGATCCAACGGCGGAAAAGCCGCCACCGCTACACCCACGTGTGAGCCACGTGAGCGCAACGGTAGGGGGAATTTGTTTCCCCCCAATAATAGAAGAGCAAGGCTCTATTCAAAATTTGAAAAGAGGTAGCGCCTCACGTGCCTTGCACGAGGGCGCTAGCGCCAAGAGTTAAAAATTCTGAGGCAGCGCCTCACATGCCCCGCACGAGGGCGCCGGCGCCAGAACTAAAACTTCTTTGTCATTGGATCAAAGATCCAACGGAGATGATAAATCATCAAAACACAGAATTAAATTCTATTGAGGAAATATTCCTTCTTCCTGAACAAGAAAGATTACTCTTTGTAAAACAGAACACCGTTGAATTAAAAATCCAATGGTGATTAAAAAAATCACCAAGCTACAGAATAAGCTCTGTAGGGGAAAATATTTTCCCCAATCTTTCTAAACAAGAAAGATTACGCTCTGTAAAACAGAGCACCGTGATTAAAAATCACCAAGTTACAGAATAAGCTCTGTAGGGGAAAATATTTTCCCCAATCTTTCTAAACAAGAAAGATTACGCTCTGTAAAACAGAGCACCGTTGGATTAAAGATCCAATGGTGATTAAAATCACCAAGTTACAGAATAAGCTCTATATGGAAAATATTTTCCCAATCTTGTTGAAAACAAGAAAAATATCTTCTGTAAAACAGAAGTTCTTGGATAAAAAATCCAACGGTGGATAAAATCCCCAAATCAATTAAGGATCTCTTAATGAGAGATTTCTTTAACTAAATCAACAAACTTGCCTCCACTATATAAAGGCCCCAAGACTTCAAGTCTTGTACAGAGGAACCCCCCATAAACTTCAAGTTCAAAAAGAAGAGCAAGCTAAAAAGAAAGCTTTAAGAGAGAAAAAGGAAGAAGAACTTTCTTCAAAGTAAATAAAGATAATAGAGATCATAGTATCTCATCTGCATATCTAAGAGTTTAACCCTTATAAAAGAACATGGTTCTTTCCCTGGATCTGAGATCCATGAGACAAGTCTCCCACAAATGAGAATTTAATTCTCGTAGGGATGACTTTGTTCTTGGGGATTGAAAATCCAGGGGAGAACAAAGAATCGAACTCTTTAGAAAAAATCACAAAGAAAGAAACAGCGCCGAGCGCCTCACGTACCCCTCACGTGGGCGCTGCTTAAAAAAAGAGTGCTTAGCACTCAGTGGTTGGCGCCCAGCGCCAAGCGCCCCACGTGCCCCTCACGTGGGCGCTGCTTAAAGAGTGCTTAGCACTCAGTGGTTGGCGCCCAGCGCCAAGCACCCCACGTGCTCCTCACGCGGGCGCTGCTTAATAAAGAGTGCTTAGCACTCAGTGGTTGGCGCCCAGAACCAAGCACCCCATGTGCCCCTCATGTCGGTGCTGCTCAAAAAGTAGTGCCTAGCACTCAGCGCCAAGCGCCTCATGTGTCCCTCGCGTGGGCGCCAAAAAGAGTGTTTAACACTCCATAAAAAAAACAAAAAAGAGGGTGAGCGTCAGAGCCCATAACAATGCTCAGCATTATTCGCACAGAAAAGGGACAGAGCCCAAACAAATGTTTAACACTTTATTAAAAGACTGAGTGGGCTGAGTCCAAGTTGACCAAAAGTCCCTAATTCAGATCAACCGAGCCCATGCACTCACAATTTTTCCAAATTGGTCTTAGTCCTAAACACGACTATTGATCTTCCAACGGACATCGGTTTAAAGGTACATCTTCTCACACCTCTGATAAATGTCATTGTAATTCTTTAGCGTCTTCATAGAGGTGGTGGGTCCTGATAACCAACAACTCTTTAGTGTACTCTCAAATGGACGGACACATCCCAATACGGACCGTAATGTCCTTAAACTAGCTGTGGACCGTAATGCCTTTAAACTAGCTGTGGACCGTAACGTCCTTAAAATAAAATGATAGAGCCCAAATACTCTTTCATTGGATCAAAAATGATCCCAAACCCCGTTAAGTAGATCTTAGTCCAACATCGGATTAACGTATCCTTAACAAATATTTAAGTTGATCTTAATCTCAAATAAGATTAACGATCCTTAAATCAAACCAAATCCAAATCTAAG
This sequence comes from Agapanthus africanus, assembly GCA_030015575.1. Classification (NCBI taxonomy): domain Eukaryota; kingdom Viridiplantae; phylum Streptophyta; class Magnoliopsida; order Asparagales; family Amaryllidaceae; genus Agapanthus; species Agapanthus africanus. Next base: position 749,112,164 of record JASDDO010000022.1, on the reverse strand, counting down.
AAAATACGGATTTGGACTAATCCATGCCCTACGGGCGACAACACAAATTAGTCTCCGTATACAATCCACGGGCAACCAAAAATAAAACAAACATACATGACATGAAGTGACATTCTGGAGTAGGAGAAAGTGGTTATCGCTATGCGGTAACGTAATTAACTACAGGAGCTTGCGCTTGCAGGGAAGAGCGTCTCCACAATCAAAACCTCTCACAACGAGAGAGAATCTGACGAAGTCTGCTATAACGGCCGCATCTATCGAAAATTTCGATACACGATTCCATAAATCAGCTTGGCATCTTCGGAGAGGTGGATAGATAAAACCAAATAGCATCTGCCCCTAAATTCAGGCAAGACGACCTACGCGGTTTCGTCCCTGTTTTCGGCGGTAAACAGTGACCTGCTGGTGCCCAGCGCCCACGCGCCGTCTTTAAGACGCTCCTCACCCCTCATTTTTCGTGCACTCCACAACAGAAACACGTCTCCTGTTAGGAAAACTTTTCTAACGGGACGCTGCCCTGCGTCCCGCACCCTGCAAGGGGGCTGCTAGCCCTCTTGACCCCCAGCCCACTATCCGGGTAGCGGGACCCCCGTAAAACTCTGCGGGGGCCCCGATATATCCAAAACCCTTTCAAAATATACGTACACTGCAAGTCGAGTTCGCTTGATCAGTTTGACCTGTCAATCGGAGGTTCTCTCGCTTCAAAGGCGAGAGGTAATTAACGACAGCTTAGTCCACGGCTGCCGGAGATTCGGATCCCCACAATTAATAAACCCCCGTCTACCCTAGGCAGTAGGAATCTGTAGTACACCTAACAAGTGTGCACGTATTCACATCTCAATAGGGTGGCGAAAAACACCCTACACTCCTGAAGGGGTAAAATCCATAAGGAGTAAGTAGATCTTTTGAGATCAGTGCAAATGGAAATATACTGACCTAATAAGGCTAGATTTGTAGTAAAAAGTTTTCATCAAATACTCGTTATGGATTGTGATGAAACTATTAGTTCAGTATTAGATTTAGGAGTGTACATGTAGATTTAGAAGTGATGATTGTGATTTCTGGTAAATGGATGACTATAACGTTTTTCTGAATTAGATTTAGAAGTGTACATGTAGATGACTCTGCCAAAGGGTTATCTTAGTCAGTGGGAGCAGTGGTAAGTATGCAAGTTGCATAAGTCTATCTTTAGACTAAAGCAGACATAGCGGAAATGGATCGTCTATTTTGATGTCACGGTCGAAGTGTTTGACTTCATCAAAATAAGAGATGGGCCTGATATTTGTAAGAAGGTAGTAAGGAGTGTTGTCAGATTTCTCATATGGTATGTGGATGACATACTCATGATAAAAAATGATATTTCTATGCTGCAATCGGTAAACAATGGCGGTCATAAATGTTTCTCCATACAGGATATGAATGTCAGTCCAATCCTAGAGAAACATAAGGTAGCAGTGAAGAGCATTTGATATTCTTGATGTATGTTAATGGCGACCTCCTGAAGGAGATGGTTACCGATTCAAGCTTCCTATAAAAGACAGAGCGTCTGTCGGGAGTTATAATTTTACCTTCTTTTGAGGAGCAGTATATTGGAAAAAGTTTCAAGTGGGATACTGAATTATTCGTGGCGCTGGATGCTGAATGTGAATCAATAAAGGATACCGCTATAGAATTCGCCAGATATAATTGTTCATTTATGAACATGATACCATTGTCTGTCCAGGCAAATACTAAGGCATGTATCTCGCTCAATTCGGGAGATATTTGATCTCCGCGAAGTTGAGATTTAGGGAGAAAAAGAGAGATGCACTGTGCCGGGTCCACTCATTGAGGATAGTTCTCGAACACAGTTTGCGAAACTGTTAGTACAGAAGCTGGGTATGAGATACCGCAATAATTGGCCTTAAGTACAAGTGGAAGATTTTTGGATATAAATGCCTTCAAGGCAATTATTGTAATTGAAGGAGGGGCTATACAAGAGAACAATCTTACTCGAGATAATAATATGTTATTTGGTTTGTTTTTATTTTACATGTGATGTGTTTTATTCATTATCACGTATCGTTAAGACATGAGATAAAACCATTAGGATTTTGCTTGATTACCAGGACAATGATGGAGATCAAACTAGTAGGGCCTGGGTAGTCGATAAGCACATCCTTAAATGTCCATAATCATAGGAGTATCGAGATTGGCATCGGTAATCCAGTTTAGACTACTGTGTACGTTTCCTGACCCGATTGCAGGGTGATAGTTGGTCGCATAGCTATTGTTGTTTGACACCGAGGATTATATACAGATGCTCATTGGATGAGTTACACTGAACGGACTCACCGAGAACTCCTAGTTGGTAATATATCAATGTCAGGTAGCAGTTCTCTGGTGACATGAGTATAGGGTAGTCCCTGGGACCTAAGATCGCCATAGTGTCTTATGTGTATTTCCACTATACTTAGACTTCTACCCTACCACGGTTCAAAGGAGTCGTGCAAATATGTTTTTGTTGGGTATAGTCCCGACCCAAAACATGTGGAGGCAGTGAGCGGTTGAGGGGATTCATCTCTCCCGGTATAGGGAGTTGATTTCGCACCGTGCAGGATATGACTACAACCACAAGTCGGTGGCCACCGCAGTGGAGATAAACTGATAAGTGTTATCAGTTGTATCTCCGGATAGTTATGAGTTCTCTGTCACACGACTTATCGAGTTATTTGGATCTGACAGATTCCAAACCCTAGACCAGATATGCGATACTTTTTGAGGAAGAGACCGGACTGTACGGTGATGTCATTGATAGACTTTGCAAGGTTCAGATGAGCTTGCTCATTGACCTTCTTTCGATCAATATCTGGGTAGCCGTTACGTGCAGCTAGTACCGCTGACGTGCTTGTGGGCTATGGATATGATCCTAAATTACTGTCAGCGTATTGTCGAATGTTTAGAGTCCCACAGAGAGGTTTCCCAGTACAGATGAAACGATGTAGGGCATGTATAGTGATACATGCAGGAGTTCGATTAAACACGTGTATGTGATACACGTATTTAATCGGGTGTTTAATGATTTTAGCCGGTATATATATGATATAACCAGATTATTAAATCAAGTATTGATTTAATAATTAAATATATATTGATATATTTATATATTAACTAATATTATGCTCTCTTTATTTTCCCTTCTCTTTATATATTATTTATATATAATATAAATAATATATATCTTTTGTCATGATTGTATATACACATTAGATGTGTGTATAAGAATCACATTGGATTCAAAGATAAGGATTAAATATATATGCTTATTTAAATGAATAAATTAATGAGTCATTTGTTAGAATAGTGTAGAAAAAGGATGACTCATTATGATTTATTAATTTAATTAAGATATGATATATTTGTTCTCATCTTGAGAATCTATAGCCATTCTTATCACTTCATCTCGGTCTCTTGAGTTTTTGCTTAAGTGAGAAAGGTAAAAAGAAAAGAGAAGAATCGGTGAGCTAATTATTCCATATCTCCTACTAATCATTCTTAGTAAGTTTAATTAGTGGGTTGCTTCATTTTGATGAGATAAATTTAAAGCTAAAACTTGTGTTGGAGTTATCTCAAGATGGATCATCTTCGGCAAGGAGATCACCGAGCAAAGTTGTTCGGGTTTCGTGGAAACTAGCCGGAGTCTAAGGAGAGATAGCTAACACGCTACAAAGACTCTAGTTTAGATTTTTAGTTCAATGCATTGTTATTTCGATAGATTCTTATATGGATTGGGGGCTATGCTTGTTACTAATTTTTGTGTGCAATTCCGCCGCGGTTGCGACCCTAGCCCCCATCTACTTACAGAGACGAAGGGTAGTTATCCACCGGTGAAAATGGAAGGATTTATAAAAAATAGTCTTTGTGTTTGTATGAGCGTTGAGATATGAGCGAGAGATGAGAGAGAATATAAAATGTACCGGTATTCTTGATCATTAATGAAGAGATTCTCATGTTTGCCCCCTGGATGTAAGCCAGGTTTGGTCGAACCACATTAAATATTGGTGTTGCGTGTTCTTATTTTTTCTCGTCTTCCTTGCATGCTTAGCGAAAATCGTAATAAACTGGTATTATAGTTGGTGGTGGAGATCAGAAGATGGCATGGAGGAAGTTCGAGTCAAGATGGAGTTTTGTTGAAGAGAAAAGATTGAAGATGTCTTGTTGAATATAAACCAAGGTGGAGATTTGTTAGAATTGGTTCGTATTCAAGAGTCGATGATAAAGAGCGAAACGGTTCGTTGCAGAGTTGATGGAGTCCGAATCTTTCAAGGATTTGGTTTTGGTGAAGATACGGTTTCAAAATTAATTATGAGAATTTATTGAAAATTTATATGAAGAGTTGTTGGAAAATTTGTAAGAGATCTTTCAGGAGCTTAATTAGGAAAGTTTGTTTGGAGAATTATTTGAAAATTTGTCTGAAGATTTGTTAAAAATTGTTTTGAAGATTTAATGAGATCCTAATTGAAATAGAAGTTCTATTATTTCGTACTATAAATAGAGAAGAGTATTATCAGAGAAAAGTGGTCAAATATGAAGAAAAAGAAGAGAAGACGAAGGCAAAGATGCAGGGTAGTCATCCACAGGTTAAGGTGGAGCACCAGAAGATTAGTCTTTGTGTTTGTATGAAGAGACGAAGGCAGAGACGAAAAGTAGTCGTCCACAGGTAAAGGTGGAGGGATTTATCAAGAGTAGTCTTTGTATTTGTATGAGCGTTGAGATATAAGCGAGAGATGAGAGAGAATATAAAATGTACCGGTATTCTTGATTATTAATGAAGAGATTCTCATGTTTGACCCGTAGATGTAGACCGGTTTGGTCAAACCACGTTAAATATTAGTGTTGCGTGTTCTTATTTTTGCTCTTCTTCCTTACTTGCTTAGCGAAAATCCTAATACCCAACCTTTCTTAAATTTTATTACCAGAATAAAATCAAAGGTTAAAATCAATGCGATCGAGAGCGGATCCGGGTTCAAGAGCGAGCCGTGAGGACGGCGATAGTGAGGGGATCGAGAGCGAGGCGCGGACGAGGCGATCGACGGCGGGACGAGGACGAGGCGAGGCGGCGGTGGTGAGGGGACAACGACGAGGTGAGGCAGCGGCGTGAGGGGATGGCGGTGGCGGCGACCACGGATGGGGGATGGATTTAGGGTAAAAAAATTAGGAGAGTGAGAGAAGGGGGATGGTTTCTTTAGGTTAAAAAAATAGAGCTAGGGTTAATTGTTCGGGTCATGGGTAAAAAGTCCCTAGGCCCTAATGCTGTTGTAAAAAACAGGCGCATTAGGGCCATGGGACTTCACCCCCGGCCATTTCGTCTAGGCTAATGTGACAGTTAAAAACAGTCGCATTAGATATTCTCGTTGCATCAGCCACAATATTCTTATAGTGTGTAGAGAGGGAGTTGAGTGATTAGAGTGTTGTGAGAGTATCTTTTGTATATAATTATCTTATTATAATGAAAACCCCAAGTGAGACAATTGCTCCGTGGACTAGGTCAAATTGGTCGAACCACATAAATATGATGTATGCTATATTTTCTTTGTATTATTTTGTATTCGTCTATCTTGTGTTCTCGATGGTTTGAGAGGATCGATTTCTCCAACAGAAGGTTCGAACCTCGTATTCTCCCTAACATGGGAAGTGCCCCTACCAACTGAGCTAGTGCTCAATGGTAGTAGGAGATTATTTATGCTATCCTATTTTAATGGCTAATGTTTAGAGGTTGTTTTTGAAGTTCTTATATGTAAAGTAGGTGTGGTTAATGAAGCGAGGCGAAACAATTCGCTTAAGAATTCGTTTGCTTCGTCTAGCCGGCGAAGCGAATTTTTCTCGCTTCACCGCTAGGCGAGGCGAGGACAACAGTAACGAAAGCAGAACCCGCTCGTTTCGCCTCACCGGTTCGCGAGGCGGGCAAGACAAATTCGCCGAGCCAGGTGAATTTTCGCCTGGCTTAGTTGCTATTTTTGTTTTAAAAAAATTTATTCGCCTGGCCTAGATTCGAGCATTAGGAGCCGCTGGATGGGATTTCCAAGGCGAGGCGAGACGAACCCGAGGCGATGCGATTCGTCGAGCAGGCGGCCGTTTGTGACCGTTGGACGGTGAGTTCGAGACGAATTCATGGCGAATCGGTCAACGAGACGAAGCGAGGCGAGGCGAATCGGCCAGTCTTGCCGATTTGTGGTGAATCGTGGCGATTCCCGAGATGAAGCGAGACGAGTTGGCGAGTCAGGCGAGACAAACTATGACGAAGTACGGTCAGAAAAGTTGGGAACCCGCTCGCTTCGCCAATTCGTGGTGGAAGAGACGAATCACCTAGCCAAATTCGTCCATGTTATCACGAAGCGAAGCGAATCGATTCGCCATTGATTTGCTTCATTAGCCGGGAGTAATGTGAAGGCTGTCTAAGAAAAAGGAATTTCCGGCTTTTTCCAATTTTTTTATTTAATTGATATTGGAAGTGACAATCAAGCCCATAGTGTTCCAGTTATAATAGCATAATTTCTTTGTCAGTAATTTATTTATTTTAATCCTCTAAACCTATCAATCTTTTGGATGTTATTAGTCTATATCAAGATTCTAGATTTTCTAAATTATAGAATTAGAGAATTTGTAACGGTTGCAGATTTCAAAAGTGAATTGTTTGATTTCTTTTTGGACTTTAAATGATAGAGATTTAAATCGCACAAAATGAGGTGACACTCTAATAGAATATGTTAGTACAATTTAAAATTCTAAATATAACTATCCTAAGAATTGTAGTTATGATAGTAGATATTTATATGTGGCCCTCTCAAATCTTACTGGTTGCTTCTAACACCCTCTCCGCAGTCAAAATGGATGTTCATAAAAATGATATTAACCGTAGTCAATGTTAGCGCTGTTATATTGTCTTATAAATTTTGATTTAATCTTTTATTGTTATTGCTAAAACCCTTTTGCTTATGTTTAACCAAAATTAATTCTCAAACTAAAACTCAAAATTTGGACCGGCCCAAGTTATATATGGGTCAATTTCTTTATTCAAGTAATATAAGTATATAACCGAAAATTGGCCTCCATGCATGGCACATGTGGTTGTCGAGGGGAAAAAAATGCTTTCCGTAGATGTTTTGCAACAGTCTAGATTGAATAGTAATTACTCATGCGAAATAAATACAGATAATTCATTCGAAAATATATTGCGTGTATTTGAATTGCAACAAAAGTTAATAAAAACATATGAGGATGGCCCTTATAAACAAAAGATGTTGCATCTTTCCCAACTAAATTGCATTTCAACTTCATTTTCTATATTAGGTTTTTAAAGAATTTTGAAATAAGGCATGTGCTCATTTATGTGAAGTCACGCTTGTGAGAGCTAGGAATTTTAGCAGAACAAAATTCTAAGCAAAGCCAATATCTATGCTATCTGTTTTTGATTAAATATATATCAATTAATATAATGTATTCAAATTTAGTTCAATTTGAATCTAGAAAAGAAAACATGAAAAATTATAACTAAATTAAAAGTTGTTTTAAATAGGGATGACAGAAATAATTAAAGAAGTTTAATTAAATGTTTTAAATATATACTTTCACCAAAGATTTGAAATAAATCTATGGAGAGGTTTCCAATATTATTGTTTTTCCTTGTAAAAACATAGATCACAATCACACCAGTATTTTTTATATAGAAAAAAATTATTTTGTAGGCTTCAAACAAATAAGAATTTCTTTTCAACTGATATGTATGAATCAATTCAATTAGATTTTCATTGTTGGGTGAATTTTGTTTAGAAAAAGAATGATCGATCTTTTGATTTTTTATTGTGGCTAAATTTATTTTACCGAGAGAAAATAAACTATTATATACTTTTATTAATTAAGTTACTTGTTAATTTAATTATGTTTAATTAGTAATAATTTTAAAAGAATTGGCATGAGATATGAATATATGATCCGGATTAGATATGTGAATTTGGCTGCTATTATTAAGACATGGTGGTTCATATTCTTTTCTCGAGCCCGTGACCAATTATCATTGATTTAAAAGGAAGGAGTCATTTGCAAATTTCATAAAAGTTAGGAGGCAAAGCTAATTTTGGCAGCCCACAGGATCAGCCTTCAGGGGAATATAATTTTCCAAACAAAAACGCAAAAAGGTTCCGGCTCTGCGTATAACTGAAAAGGGGTTGTCAAATACAAATTTCATTAAAAATGGAGGGGCTGAAATAATTTTTCTAGGGAAAAAGACAAGAAAACTGCCGGAACTGGCTTTCCGGATAACTTTCTATATAATATAATAATATAATTGATAAGGGAGTAAATAAGATAAAGGAATTGAGCACTAAGTATACTACCTTATTTTATTTAATAGATTATCTCCATAATAAGCTTAATTTGTCTACAACATGTTTCTAAGATATTAATTAATTAAAGTTTGCTTGTTAAATATATCTTACTGCATTAAGGCCGGTAACATGGGATGGGTTTCACAGTATTGGGCCTAACCACGCTTAGCCCATACCCAAATTTCAAGCAAATCTGTTTGAGTTACAAGAGTTTGAGATTTTCACCTTTCTTCAAGAAATCAAAAATCATGTCTCTTACCCTTCATTGAAAATCAAATATATAAAACTATAAATACTAAACTAGAAATACAAAGAAAATGCTATGCCAACTATAAATATCATCGCAAGCAACTTTTCCTTATCAGATAGATTCGCATATAAATATGCATAGATAAAACAACAATACTGTATCATTGGCAACTAAAAATGAAAAAGTTTCTGCTTCAATTTCCATCCCATTGCATTTTCATATCACTTACCATACAAAATCTAAGACACAAGTTAATCAATTAACAAATACATGCATCTTCATTCTTCACCCTAAACATCCAACAACAAGCACCATGTACTTCTTTGCCACCATTTGCAAGCTCCACATCTCCAACATAGTTCTCATCCTTATCATCAACCCCATCAACTTCCAAAGGCTTGAAAGTATAAAACCTTTGCACAAATTAACAAGGTAATACACAAGGTTCACCACTTGCAAACTAGTCGCCAACCAATTGTAGGAATCCAACTTCCCCCTATTGATATTATCTTGCAACCAATTGTCCCCTCTCTTAATATAATCACTAACCACCACCACCAATCCCGTCCCCATGTAATTGCTGATGGACCCCGCGATGTTAAAGAATGCGACCGCGACGCTCCTCATGCTCTATGGCGACTGGTCATACATAAACTCCAGATGCCCGACAGAACTGAACGCGTCGGCGAAGCCATGAATTGCATATCGAGGTACTAACCAAAAAAGCTTATTGGAATCATAACATTTGGTTTATCTAAAAGTCCGTGCTTCGCTGCTATGGACTTTCGCGGAAAAAGCTTCCCTGCAAGGGCTTGCATGCAGCAAGCCCTTGCAGAGCCGTTGGATGGGGGGCCCCACTAGTGGGGCCCCTCCATCCAACGGCCCTAGAGGGGCTTGCAGCATGCAAGCCCTTCTAGGGAAGTTTTTTTCGACTTTCGCTTGGTTTCAACTACTGCGGCTGCAACGTTAGACAGGACTGATATGACGAGCCCCATGCCCATTCTCTGTATGTCTCTCTCTCTCTTCTCTCTCTCTCTCTTTATATATATATATATATATATATATATATATATAATGGAGGAAAGATGCCATAGGAGGGAATTTTTCCTTATGGTGTCGAAAAAGTATATCCTCCGTCGTGTTTTCCGACGATCGGCACCCATCAACTTCTGTCACGCCCCGCTTCCCAAAATACGGAATACGAGAGGTTGACAAGGCCAGGCATGCTCCTACGGTCGAGAAAATATCCTTCCGTAGTCACACTTCGGCTTCTAGCTTTACGTGGTAATCAGTAATCAATGCACAGGTAATGAGAAATGCAGTAACTAAATAAAAACAAATACAAAGAAACTAACCAGAAGGAGATCAAGAGGGTATAACTCTGAGTAGCTAATCAATATGTCCGCGATGTCTTCGAGGTACGTCTGGTCCTGATCCAAGCTAGATCCACTTCTCACTCTGAGCATGCATACTCAGGTCGTCAGAGCGACGCGATAGCAATATATACACAGGTGCAGGTGGCAACTCGTACAGTAATAATGAATATATAACAGTAAATCAAGATAGTAGTGATATGAAAATGAAGTAGCCAATGCGGGTGTCTAAAAGAGCAGGTGAACAGTAAAGCAGTAAAGTAGTATGCCAGGTGTGTCGATTTAGTAAGCAATGCATGTCAATGTCACTATCCCTATCAGTCTCTAAGTTTTACTGTACAGGTCACTAAGCCCATCGCCAGTCCAAGTGTGAGAGTCAACCACTCGTGAGTATCCCCCACCCAAGGGTAGGACCCAAGAGCAAGGGACCACGGGCCCAGATAAAACGCACGGTAATAATCATGTAATATCCCTGTAAATCTCCATATATCTCCATATATATATGCCGGTATGAGACTCCCGAGATTCTGTTGAATTCACACTCAAACTAACCCACACCCCGTGGTCTACATCAAACGCCAACCATAGACTCAAATACCAGCCGGTCCATGACGAGTCTACGCGAGAACTGAAGACGGGGTCTCCATCAAGCATGTCTCGTCTGATACCCAAGATCAATGGACAGTGTTTGGTGCCTTACCTGTGACACCCATACAAGTGCTTCCATAAGTGTCTCATACCACTTATAGTCACACTTATACGCGTCCCTCAGGCGTAGACAATGCAATAAATCGATAGGGTCCACTGATTGTGTACAAGTACGTGTCACTTTCACTTATCCAATCATGCTCAACACTAACGTACTTGCCACAATCATCACTAAAACCTAACACTGGATAATGCACATGATCACTAGGTTACCAATACAATGACATATATATGATGTGATGAGAAAACAGTATGTAAGGCATGATTAAGATGTCATAAGTCGGTATCCTGCCACTTGCATAATTTATCATAAATCACACATGCCAAATTTAGCGAAACAATGAACAGGGGATAAGTAGTATGTTTGATTATCTATCTAGTAAATTTAGTTTCACGTCAATCGGGTTTCAGGATCACTAGATATGGCCATTTCATTTTAAGCGTCCACTGCTGGAAATCCGGTTTCAGAATCGAAAGTCCGTTTCGCAACGCATTTTAATCCCAGTTGGGACCAGAATTTAGCGGCACTATAGTTGAATGAAATCTAGGGTTTTAAATAGGGGTTTTAATGCAATAGACAGATTCTCAATCGCATCTGTACGTCAAAAGTTATGCACTGTTCAACACTAGTATGTCAATTCTGTTTCTGTTTGGGACTGCTAGACGTCCTGATCTTTTAAATTGCAGTTTAAATAACAAACGACGATATAACGGGGTGAAATCACTTGAGTTATTTAGCTAACAGATTGATCTTCAATAACATACAGGGTTTCACAACATACGAGTTCAGGAAATAAGGTAGTAAACATTACGGGACAGAAAACAATAACCAGAGTTGCTCTGGACTGCAGTCCAGAGCCGCTCTCCGAACCAATTCTCGTCATAATATCAGTACAGAAACAGTTAAGAACTTGTATAGGGCTACAGGTCGTCGAATCGTCTTCGATTTGAGCCCTCGAACGCCTCATTTCAGTATGTACATAATTAATGATGATTTTAACAATTTTCAGGTGTGGGAAATTCCCAGTTTTTACGGGTGTAATTGGGGGTGATCGTTTAAGTCGTTAACAGTCATATTTTCCAGTGAAATTTCTACACAAGGTTCATTATCACACGGGCCAGAATATGTAATTAAGTCCCGTCAAATTAAATGAAGGTTTTCATTCAAATGTTGCATCGAACACTTATGTTATATAAGGTTTCACGAAACGTAAACGTGGAATTTATAGTATTATGAGATGTAACGGATATAATATAGCATGAAGCAAGTAGGGTACTTGCCTGGAGACGTTTTGGCGATGCATGGCAGCGGCAGCGGCACGAACGCGCGACGAACGGCGCGGCTAGGGTTCGCGGTCTCGGCTCGCGTCTCGGATTCGACGTTAGAGTTGTCCGGGGTGACTCGTGTTCGCTGGGAGCGGAGTGGGATGCTCTGTCGATCTCCTGGAATGTGCTGGGGTCAACGACGGTCGGCGGCGTCGCTCTGGCGATGGGCAGCAGCAGGGATTCGAAGCTCGCAGTGGTGAAAGGTTATGGTTTTGGAGAGAGAGTGGGGCAGTGGGGCTCGGGTTGGTGATAATGATGATGATGTTGAGGAGGTAGAGGTCGGCGACGTGGTTCATGGCAGTGGGGCTCGCCGGCGTCGAGGTGCAGGGGATGGCCGAATGGGTGTAGGGGAGCTCGGGCGGTTGAAGGTTGTAGGGGCTCGGTGAGGGGGGAGGAGGTGAGTAGAGGCTCTGTTGATGGAGGAGGAGGAAGGAAGGAAGGGGGAAAGTCGCAGTCGTCGTCGTCGGAGGGAGTGGCGAGGGCTCGGCAGTGGGTTTCTGTGGGGAGAGAGAGAGAGAGTTTGAGAGAGTGTGTGAGGAGTTGAGATGAGGGTGGGTTTGAGAAGGAGTTGGAGAGTGAGAGGGTGTTGTGGCCGGGTTCGCGGATCGTAGGCAACGGCGCGGAGACGTGGGCGCGTGAGGGCAACGTGGGTTGAAGGAGAAGGAAAAATTTTGAGCGGGAAAGAATTTACGTTGGGGAGAAGAAGAGTTAGGGTGTAGGCCGGGTCGGGTTTGTAAAGGAGGGCGGGCTGGGCTTTGGGAAAGGTTTTTGTTTTAATTTAAAAGGAATTTCCTTAGGTTGAGGAGAGGAGTGGTGATTGAATGAATTAGCGTACTTGCGCTTTCTAAAAGATAGATTAAAAATATTTGTAACCGCAATCAAGAACGGCGTCGCATGAAGCTAGCCGGTGAGTACGGGTCGGTCCACTGGGATTTTGTGAGTTTCCGATTCGTGCTTACGAGTTAATTCCGAAGGGTGTTCGGATGATTATTAAATCTAAAAATCTAATTAACCTAGGGCAATTATCTAGATCTACTCTTGCTAGGGCTAGGTTTAGGGATGGTTTCGAAATGTAATTAAATCTCACCGCTTTCAATACCCGAATGAAGATCTATGAGGAGTTATGGTAATTATCAATAAAGTGGATTAGATCCGTTCGGGAAGATGTTCCTTCCTCTAGGTTCTTGTCCTTCCTTTAGAGATCCTTACCCGAACCTCCATGGAAAACATCACACCCGGGCCTTTATACTACGGTATCACCGCTACCTCGAGGGATAGAATGCCGTAGGGAGCGGTATGTGCATGTATGTATGGAGTCCTATTGTAAATATTTGGTGGGTAAGAAAGGGATGAGAGATCTCATCTCTCAAAATTCTTCCTCAAAGCTAAACCCTAAACAAGTTTCTAGGGCATGAAATTAAATCTACCTAGGGCAAGGAATTGAAATCTATACTAGGGCAAGAAATTAAATTACTTACAGATGGCTCTCTCCAAATATCAAAGCAGGGTTGTCAGATCTGAATTTCTGAATTAAAGAGAGGCACCGATGCTCTCCAAAAGGATTTCTGAATTTTTATTAAAAGGAGGCATGAAAAGTTACAATGATTAGAGTTCCTATTTATAAAGAATAGGAAACCCTAGGGTTACATTTGACCCGCATGTCTACATTTACACAAATACCCCTAGGTAGACCCATTCAGCGCCACACAAGACTTGGTAAAATTTTCTGCCATCAAATCCTCAGACCCACCGCGGAACCGCGGCCCCAGCCAGGGTTTGGCCGCGGTTCCGCGACCAAACTAGAGAGTTGGGCTCTGGGATTTTGGGTCTTGATTTCTGGATCTTTGGTCTTCTGAATTCTGTGGTTCTTTTCTGAATTTGGCTTCTGATTCTTTCCCAGATTTTCCAGTGAACATTGTTGTGGATTTTAACCGTTTCTTCGAGACGAAAACTTGGACCTTGCGTTGCCTTGTAGTTTGTGAACTGATCTTTATGTAGGCTTGATCAAGATCCTTCTATTTGTTGGTTGCAGTTCCACTTTTGCATCGTCTTTTCTCTTTTTCACTGTTTTCTGTCCAAAAGCCTGTAACCTGTAACATGTAGCAGACATGCGTCAAAAACACCTGTTTATTTATAAAAAGAATAAGAATGGGGAATACAATAATGCAATATTATGGTGTGAACAAATACCCCCAAACTTATCTTTTGCTCGTCCTCGAGCAAACTTATTTTTATTCACTAAAATCCTAACCGCATTTTCGCAGGGAAACGCGATTGCACTGAGCACGTGCAACAAGCCGTTAAACCTCTAGGTGTCCCTAGTAGGAGGAGTGTTGTCTCCTGAGGGTTTTCAGCGGATTACACCCACAAAATCCAATCAACTCGGCCCATTGACTTTTTTTTTCTAATTAGGTTTTCTAACAAGGAATTCTATTATCTTCTACTTGCAAATTATCCACCCATATTTTTCACACTTCCTCATTATTTAACTTAAGATTATATATGTTATGTAGACCTACTTAGCTTTCGGCATCTCTTAAGTTTTCCTTCTAAAGTTCCATCTCCACTTAGGAATTTCTATCAACCCTACTAAAGATACAAGTTTTATTCTTCATTCCTTTCTCTTATCTAAACTCTAATCACATATCCCCACGTGTGTGTAAATATCACCTCTACACTTGGAAATTCAAATCAAGCAATCGTACTCTCGTCCATTGTCCAAAGCACTTATTAATTGGTGAATTTTTAATTGAATTTTGCTTACACATCCTTCATGCGACCGTTAATATTTCTTGAGGTACCAACGACCGATTACAAAATGTGTTTGCACATTTAAGCGTAATTCCTAGTCTTGCAACATCCAAGGCTTTTAGCAGTGACTCCCAAACCAGTTGGTCTAAGGCACTAGGTGATGAAGCACCCTCGCTAAATATTTTTCTATTTTTGCAGCCTTAAGTAATCACAAAAACCAGTGTCCATTTTTTTTTATTCTTTATTCACACTTATATATATATATATATATATATATTTCATTTTCTTCGTACTAAGGACTTTAGACAGGAGCATTTCAAGGTCTCTTCTACTATTCCAAGTTTCAAGGTGCGTGATTGTGCAAATTATAGGGTATACATTTTCAGAATCTAGATTTAAGCTAGGAACTGTTTTTCAAACTTATACTCTAATAAGAACATCAATACTTTTCCTTTGTTTCGACTTAGCCCAAGAAGTGAACCCAAAATTTGCCTATTTCTAAATCAACTACAAGGCATATACTTTCTACCGTTAAACTTTAAGGAATGTTATCTTTAGGGTTTTTAATTTACTAAGTCTAAGATCTAGTTATTCCTAGCCAGTTAACGTATTTGTCAAACTCGAGTCAAATAAGGCCAAAATTGAATACATTAATTTTTATAATTTTTTTAAATTTTTCAATTTTTATGGGTTTTAAAATAAGTATGCAAATGCAAAAATATGTACAAATGAATGCGAAGGAAGAAGACGTACTGAGCATACCCCCAAACTTGAACTTGACAGTGTCCTCACTGTCATGCTAAACCAAGAGGGTCAAAATACCGGCACTCCCCTGTTTATTTATTTATAATTTTTATATTTTTAATGTTTTGAATTTTTTTTTGAATTTTTTTATAGAAAAGAAAACAAAAAATATATACATATATACAAAGATTCCCCCAAACTTAAGCTTGGCCTTGCACAAGCCAAAAGTTAGCACCAACCATTCAAAAATCTTATCGTGAAAATGGTATAGTTAGTGCAAGAAAATGAGAAGCACGCGAGACCGTGTGGAAAGAAGAATGGTAGAATATGGTCTCGGTGGGGGAGAAGAATGGCGAAAAGAAGAAGGACGTGGAGTACGATCTTGAGGTTGTAAATTGAGTGAATAAATTAGCGCAATATGTGATGACCGATATGTTATAAGCGATTGCGCTAACCTATCTACTCGTCGAGAAATGGGATCAAATTCCTCAAGATTCGCAAGAAAACATGGGTATACCGAACTTGGTATAGGAGAAGAAAGCGTAACGGTCATTTGTTCGGTCGGAACAATGGAAAAGACGAAAGGGAGTGAATTAGGGATAGTATCTTTCTCACCGTAGTAAACTGTTTCGAACTTGAAAGATTCCATTAATGGTTCGAAACTACTGTAAGCAACCGAGTCTGATGGTTCAACTAACTCATCAGAAAATGTAAAGGACTCAAACTCGGGCGGTGAGTCATCAGCATCGTCCGAAAAAGTGAAACACTCATAGGTGTTATCATCTGTGAGAACAGTATCGGATTTAAAGGAAAATCTTTCAAGCTCACAGTCTTCAAGCGGGGTCGGAACAATGGGAAGGAGGGAGGGTGATATAACAGTCAAAGGTTCAGGAGGATGAATTGGAAAATCAGACACATCAAACAAAAGTGATTCAACCTCAATATTATCCTCAAGACTCTCCTCAATACTATCCTCAATATTCAACTCATCCATGCCATTATCATCAAAATCTAGACGTATATGAGATTCAGGAGAAACATTTAATAACTCAGGATGATGATTTGAACATAAAATTTCAAGCAAATCGATAGGTTCATCATCCGAAATATTCCCGGCGTCTATATCCTCAATCAAGTGAAAATCAATTTCTTTAGACACCTCATCAAAAGCATGGATATCTATCGATTTAGGTTCTAGAGTGGAGGTGTAAAGATCGAAAGGATTAGGTGTGGTTTCACTCGAAAGGGGTTCCTCACAATCTGGCAAATCAAACACTACAAAATCACACAACTCGTTTTTATTTTCAACTGGTGAATCATTTGGAACAATCGATGGAAAACCGGAGTTGTGGGCTTCAATTGGGTAAGGGTAGGTTTTATTTGAAAATCCTCTCTCATTCTCACTCTGTCCAACCGCCTCCTTATACATTAAAAAATTTTGAGCTAGCGGGAAACTAGCTACCGGTTTGGTAGGTTACATAAGGGCGGCTAAAGACGCTTCCACATTCCTAGTCATTTTATTCGTTGCTGCAATGTACGCTTCCAACGATTCTTCCAAACTAGACTTAGGTGGTGAGGGGGTTTCGGTAAAAGATTCAAAATGGCGTGGATATGCAAAACTCCCAACAGGCTGTATAGAAACGGTGTCTAGTGAAGGTGGGAAGGTTGGGTATGACTGGTAGTAAGTGAGTGGTTGGGCAGGGGTAGGGTCAACATATGGATAAAAAGGTGAATAGTCGTGTTGATCCCTAGAACTAGACGAGTGGAGAGGGGTGAAAGATCGATTGCGAGATTGAGCAATATGCTCAGCAATGGACATCGGCCTAGGAGTGACAGAAGGACTTGAAGAAGTGGTATCAACATATGTAGGTGGTAAAGGTTGACTCGGTTGACATAAAGTAGGTTGAAAAGTCAAACTATTTCTCCCAGACGCCTCTATGTGATCTTTCAAAGATTTTTTAGGCATGGAGGGATCGTTTTCAAATTGACCGAACAAATTAACATATGACGCAAAATTAGGTTCGGGATACCAAAGTTCGGCTAATGATTTATTGTGTGGGGTACCCATGTTAGAAGAAGAAAGGTGACAAGAAGGAAGATTGGATGGTGCAAGGATTTATTTGGGGCTAAAAAAATTTTGCAAGTTCTATAAAATATTTGTCCTTTTTATTTTCATTTTTCATTGATTTTTTCTTTCTCTTTATTTGGAAAAATTTTGTTGCAAAAAGATTTTTAGAGAAAAGGTATGCAACAGCAAAATATTTTATAGAAAAAATATGCAACAGCAAAATATTACTTGCAATCTATTTTATTTCAAGCGGGGCCCAAAAATCCTGCACAAGATCGTTATTTGGAAGGGAATATATTTCT
Organism: Agapanthus africanus; assembly: GCA_030015575.1. Taxonomy (NCBI): domain Eukaryota; kingdom Viridiplantae; phylum Streptophyta; class Magnoliopsida; order Asparagales; family Amaryllidaceae; genus Agapanthus; species Agapanthus africanus. The sequence goes on along the minus strand of JASDDO010000022.1, from coordinate 749,094,279 downwards.
AAAGTGCACAAAATCCTGCAGGCATTTCCAGAAAATATATTTCAAAATATACAGAAAAGAGACAGTAGGGCTTACAGAAAAATTTTCCTCAGATGATGTCACTGTACCGCTGCCTTTCAGCGGTAAAAACAAGTTTGTGCCGCGTTTTCGCGGCGAGATCGTCGGCTCGAGTCCCCAAAATTTTTCTGCCGCTCTGATTCGATAAGACGGCCTAAAGTGGGTTTTGGCCGCGGAATCGCGGTGTGTTGGGGGAGTTAGGGCTCAAAATTTTTTTTGCTCTTCTGTTTTTTAAAATCCTTTCTGTTCCGATATCTCGTTTTCTAGTTTGCTTTCTGGAAATTTCCAGATCCGATTTTGTATATCCTGCAAAATTTAAACAACAAAGTATCATTTCCAAAAATAACAAAAAATATATATTTTTTGATTTTTTGATTTTTCAGATTTTTATGATTTTTTTAAATTTTATGATTAACCCGAAATCGCGAAAAGGAAAGTTCTATGCCATCCCCGGCAACGGCGCCATTTGATTGAATGAATTAGCGTGCTTGCGCTTTCTAAAAGATAGATCAAAAATATTTGTAACCGCAATCAAGAACGGCGTCGCATGAAGCTAGCCGGTGAGTACGGGTCGGTCTACAGGGATTTTGTGAGTTTCCGATTCGCGCTTACGAGTTAATTCCGAAGGGTGTTCGGATGATTATTAAATCTAAAAATCTAATTAATCTAGGGCAATTATCTAGGTCTACTCTTGCTAGGGCTAGGTTTAGGGATGGTTTGGAAATGTAATTAATTCTCACCGCTTTCAATACCCGAATGAAGATCTATAAGGAGTTATGGTAATTATCAATAAAGTGGATTAGATCCGTTCGGGAAGATGTTCCTTCCTCTAGGTTCTTGTCCTTCCTTTAGAGATCCTTACCCTAACCTCTATGGAAAATATCACACCCGGGCCTTTATACTACGGTATCACCGCTACCTCGAGGGATAGAGTGCCGTAGGGAGCGGTATGTGCATGTATGCATGGAGTCCTATTGTAAATATTTGGTGGGTAAGAAAGGGATGAGAGATCTCATCTCTCAAAATCCTTCCTCAAAGCTAAACCCTAAAGAAGTTCCTAGGGCATGAAATTAAATCTACCTAGGGCAAGGAATTGAAATCTACACTAGGGCAAGAAATTAAATTACCTACAGATGGCTCTCTCCAAACATCAAAGCAGGGTTGTCAGATCTGAATTTCTGAATTAAAGAGAGGCACCAATGCTCTCCAAAAGGATTTCTGAATTTTTATTAAAAGGAGGCATAAAGAGTTACATTGATTAGAGTTCCTATTTATAAAGAATAGGAAACCCTAGGGTTACATTTGACCCGCATGTTTACATTTACACAAATACCCCTAGGTAGACCCATTCAGCGCCACACAAGACTTGGTAAAATTTTCTGCCATCAAATCCTCAGACCCACCGCGGAACCGCGTCCCCAGCCAGGGTTTGGCCGCGGTTCCACGGCCAAACTAGAGAGTTGGGCTCTGGGCTTTTGGGTCTTGGTTTCTGGATCTTTGGTCTTCTGAATTCTGTGGTTCTTTTCTGAATTTGGCTTCTGATTCTTTCCCAGATTTTCCAGTGAACATTGTTGTGGATTTTAACCGTTTCTTCGAGACGAAAACTTGGACCTTGCGTTGCCTTGTAGTTTGTGAACTGATCTTTATATAGGCTTGATCAAGATCCTTCTATTTGTTGGTTGCAGTTCCACTTTTGCATCGTCTTTTCTCTTTTTCACTGTTTTCTGTCCAAAAGCCTGTAACCTGTAACATGTAGCAGACATGCGTCAAAAGCACCTGTTTATTTATAAAAAGAATAAGAATGGGGAATATAATAATGCAATATTATGGTGTGAACAAGTGGGCCGGCGAAAATTAGTTAAATTAGGGATTTTAGTTTGGGCTGGATTTTAGTAGACACGGGCTTGGAGCTATGAGAAAGGGCTGGGAAAATTAAATGAATGGGAAATTGAAGTGGGCTGAGGAGGGGATTTTAATGTTAATAAAATTAATTTGGATTGGGCTTTGGGATTTGGGTTAAGGGAGAGGGAAATTATATATATATGGAAAATAAAAAGGATTGGGAATTTAAAATACTACAGATAATTTGTAAATATAAATAAATAGATTTGTAAGTAACCCATTTTATAAAATACGGATATTGGTGTACATAAAGGAACCGGGTATTATATCACACCACCCTTACAAAAATTTCGTTCTCGAAATTTAAAATAAACGATAAGCTACAAAATAACAAGCGAAAAGTTACCACATCAAATACTAACACATAATGATTTACTTAAACCAGGTGGATAAAATAAAAAAAAGTATTATTTTGAAGGTCTATATATGTATAAGAATAACACGACTAAAAGTGTAGGTCTAAATAGTATAAGGCAGAAACAACTATAAAGGCAAACTATATATAAAAGAGGATAAAATAGCAATAATGAACAATAACATTCGAGGCATACTCGATAAAATCAAAAATCCTAATTATGCATACATACGTATATCAAAATAGCGCTGCTAAAAATAATGGCATCCGGCATAACTATTTATAATAGTAAACTATAAGCACAATACCCGGGAAAATAAAATGACAGTAATAAAATAGTGGAGGGTTTGTCGATAGGCCAAAGTATTTTAAAATAAGGGTATCGGTCAAACGATTTTAAAATAACTTAGAAATCTACGTGGTGAAATTATGAGACATAGAGCAAGTAAAACTGCGCGATATATGGTTGCGCTATCGAAAAATGGGAAGAATAGTAGTGTACTTAAAATGCATAAACGGGAATAGTTAATAACACGCACTTTTCGATAAATACAAGATAATGAAAACTAAATTTTCGAATAACGATGTCCCGAAATATAGTCAGGGTGATAGGAGATAGTATAAAGATGTATAGGGGCTAGCCAGGATAGGGATTACGATGGAGTATGGCTCACTAAAAAGGTCGGAGTGTGACGGCTTTAGACTGAAGGTCGAAGAGATTGGGGTCGGATTAGCACAGGAAGTAAGGATGAGCAGCAAATGACCACAGGGGGAAAAGGGATGTATGGGAAGGAAAACGGTCGATACATCATGTGAATCAAAAATCCGAAGGGCTAGCTAACTTGAAAATTTCACTATCAATTTCCTATCTAGAAGGATCTCAAACGAGGCATATATGAAGGATGAAGGGTGGCCGACTCAAAAGATCGGGGTGCGGTACTTTTTAATCTAAGCGAGGGTCAAAACAGCACAAGGTGCAGGGGTGGACAGTCAGGGATCTCAGGAGGAAAATAAATGTATAGGGGAATCAGTCAAGCATCATGTGAACCAAAAAGATCAAAAGACTAGCGAACTCAGCAAATTATTTCATTTCAGAAAAGTCCGAACAAGGCATCCACGACGAATAAAAGATAGTCCTAAAATATACATAGATTTTATTCGGCCAGAGGAGACGAGAGCTCAATCATGTCAGTCGCGGTTGTGGCGGTTCAGCAGGTTACGGTAGGCTCGCGCGCTCAGATAGGGGCGTCCATTCCCATATCGCCTTGCAGGGATCGCCACTGGAGGTTCTTCTGCCGCGAGGTCTTGTTCTTCTGGTCTTTCTGTCTCGACTGGAGCTTCTTCACCATGGTATGCTTCCATGTGATTCGCCTCTTCCGGATCTTCTTCCACGGGATCTCTTTCCACTGGATTCTCCTCAGGGTTTTCCTCTCCGGGATTTTCTTCCATCGGGTTCTCCTCGGGATCTTCCTCTATCGGGTCTTCTCCGGGGTCTCCTTCATCGTCGTCCGAGTCGCTGATCATATCAACTTCTGGGGCTGCGAATCCCTCACCCTCGGAATCGCCGTTTCCGAAACTCACTTGTGGACCGTTGATCTCGTCATCCGAACTCACCAGCATGCAGTCCAAGAAAACGCACGACCGTGTGTTCTCATCTAGAGGCGGCGCTTCTCCAAAGCGGGCCATGACTAGAGAAGAGAGAATTATGATTAGGCAGTGGGACACATTAAGAAGATAACCAAAGATACGGTAGCACACGGAGGATATGCTGTAGGCAAGGACTGAAAAATTAAAATTTAAAAATGCCGATGCAATGGACAGTATAAGGTGAGAAGCAAGAAAACGATACATACATCACAACTACGAGTTTTATTGCATTCAGCTAAAAGTTCGACGGATACAAGATTTCAAACGAAAAGGAATATTTACAAAAGAGTGACAACAACTTTATTGAAAGTAGAAAACGTGATAATCCTTCCTGGATTTCTGGTCTGCTGCATTCCTGTCTCGCGAGTTGAGTCCTGCGCTGGGGCCGCACCACCCTCGAAGCTCGAACTACGAAATAACCATCACATAGCAGGAGTGGGGAGTGTGGACGAACCTCCTCCTTGTAGCTCCTTCCTTTTAGGGCAACCATTAATAAAGTGTTCGCTGGATCCGCAAATCAGGCATCTCCCTTTGGCGTGGCGACAATCCCTCTGAAGGTATCCTGTCCTCTTGCAGTACCCACAACATTGGGTCTTCTGCTGCTTCTGTCGCGGGGGAATAAGTGGGCGCTTCATCTTCACCTCTTTTTCTCGTCTAACAGGGATCCCTTTACGATTGATGGCTTCCGCTGGTGCCTGAGTCATCTGCCTTCTTAGTCCTTCAGCTAACAGGTCGTTTGTTCGCTCCTGGGCTTCTTTCAGACTTTGCAGTGCATTCAGAATCTCCACGGTTTGATTCTGGGGAGTGGAGATAGAGGAAGAGTTGTTGGGAGACATGATCCTGAGACAACAATTTTAGGACGGCATAAGATATAAGGGAAAAGTCAGAACAAGATATAAAATTAACAATGAAACAAGAATATCAGGTGAGGTGAAACTCAATCGAGCGGAAAGCAAATGTAGAACTCCAAGTTACCCAATAGAGTACAGTATTATAGCTATGCTGCAGTTCATAATTACAACCACATAACTCTACTAAGTCACCCAAAACTCTAACGGATGGAGTCAAATATGGCATGACGAATAATAAAGATTCAAGTCAAAGATAACAGTTCAAAATCTGGACCGAAAGAGCGACTAAAATTGTCAAGCTCTACATCGGAAACTGCAATTCCAATCATAGCAAAACCTGGCTCTGATACTAACAAAACCATGTCACGCCCCGCTTCCCAAAATACGGAATACGAGGGGTTGACAAGGCCAGCAATCTCCTACGGTCGAGAAAATATCCTTCCGTAGTCACACTTTGGCTTCTAGCTTTACGTGGTAATCAGTAATCAATGCACAGGTAATGAGAAATGCAGTAACTAAATCAAAACAAATACAAAGGAACTAACCAGAAGGAGATCAAGAGGGTATAACTCTGAGTAGCTGATCAATATGTCCGCGATGTCTTCGAGGTACGTCTGGTCCTGATCCAAGCTAGATCCACTTCTCACTCTGAGCATGCATACTCAGGTCGTCAGAGCGACGCGATAGCAATATATACACAGGTGCAAGTGGCAATTCGTACAGTAATAATGAATATATAACAGTAAATCAAGATAGTAGTGATATGAACATGAAGTAGCCAATGCGGGTGTCTAAAAGAGCAGGTGAACAGTAAAGAAGTAAAGTAGTATGCCAGGTGTGTCGATTCAGTAAGCAATGCATGTCAATGTCACTATCCCTATCAGTCTCTAAGTCTCACTGTACAGGTCACTAAGCCTATCGTCAGTCCAAGTGTGAGAGTCAACCACTCGTAAGTATCCCCCATCCAAGGGTAGGACCCAAGGGCAAGGGACCACGGGCCCAGATAAAACGCACGGTAATAATCATATAATATCCCTGTAAATCTCCATATATCTCCATATATATATGCCGGCATGGGACTCCCGAGATTCTGTTGAACTCACACTCAAACTACCCCACACCCCATGGTCTCTATCAAACTCCAACCATAGACTCAAATACCAGCCGGTCCATGACGAGTCTACGCGAGAACTGAAGACGGGGTTTCCATCAAGCATGTCTCAACTGATACCCAAGATCAATGGACAGTGTTTGGTGCCTTACCTGTGACACCCATACAAGTGCTTCCATAAGTGTCCCATGCCACTTATAGTCACACTTATACGCGTCCCACAGGCGTCGACAATGCAATAAATCGATAGGGTCCATTGATTGTGTACAAGTACGTGTCACTTTCACTTATCCAATCATGCTCAACACTAACGTACTTGCCACAATCACCACTAAAACCTAACACTGGGTAATGCACATGATCACTAGGTTACTAATGCAATGACATATATATGATGTGATGAGAAAACAGTATGTAAGGCATGATTAAGATGTCATAAGTCGGTATCTTGCCACTTGCATAATTTATCATAAATCATACATGCCAAATTTAGCGAAACAATGAACAGGGGATAAGTAGTATGTTTGATTATCTATCTAGAAAATTTAGTTTCACGTCAATCGGGTTTCAGGATCACTAGATATGGCCATTTCATTTTAAGCGTCCACTGCTGGAAATCCGGTTTCAGAATCGGAAGTCCGTTTCGCAACGCATTTTAATCCCAGTTGGAACCAGAATTTAGCGGCGCTATAGTTGAATGAAATCTAGGGTTTTAAATAGGGTTTTTAACTCAATAGACGGATTCTCAATCGCGTCTGTACGGCAAAAGTTATGCACTGTTCAACACTAGTATGTCAATTCTGTTTCTGTTTAGGACTGCTAGACGTCCTGATCTTTTAAATTGCAGTTTAAATAACAAACGATGATATAACGGGGTGAAATCACTTGCGTTATTTAGCTAACAGATTGATCTTCAATAACATACAGGGTTTCACAACATACGAGTTCAGGAAATAAGGTAGTAAACATTACGGGACAGAAAACAATAACCAGAGTTTCTCTGGACTGCAGTCCAGAGCCGCTCTCCGAACCAATTCTCGTCATAATATCAGTACAGAAACAGTTAAGAACTTGCATAGGGCTACAGGTCGTCGAATCATCTTCGATTTGAGCCCTCGAACGCCTCATTTCAGTATGTACATAATTAATTGTGATTTTAACAATTTTCAGGTGTGGGAAATTCCCAGTTTTTACGGGTGTAATTGGGGGTGATCGTTTAAGTCGTTAACAGTCATTATTTCCAGTGAAATTTCTACACAAGATTCATTATCACACGGGCCAGCATATGTAATTAAGTTCTGTCAAATTAAATGAAGGTTTTCATTCAGATCTTGCATCGAACACTTATGTTATATAAGGTTTCACGAAACGTAAACGTGGAATTTATAGTATTATGAGATGTAACGGATATAATATAGCATGCAGCAAGTAGGGTACTTGCCTGGAGACGTTTTGGCGATGCACGGCAGCGGCAGCGGCACGAACGCGCGATGAACGGATCGGCTAGGGTTCGTGGCCTCGGCTCGCGTCTCGGATTCGACGTCGGAGTTGTCCGGGGTGACTCGTGTTCGCTGGGAGCGGAGTGGGATGCTCTGTCGATCTCCTGGAATGTGCTGGGATCGACGACGGTCGGCGGCGTCGCTCTGGCGATGGACAGCAGCGGGGATTCGAAGCTCGCAGTGGTGAAAGGTTATGGTTTTGGAGAGAGAGTGGGGCAGTGGGGCTCGGGTTGGTGATAATGATGATGATGTTGAGGAGGTAGAGGTCGACGACGTGGTTCATGGCAGTGGGGCTCGCCGGCGTCGAGGTGCAGGGGGTGGCCGAATGGGTGCAGGGGAGCTTGGGCGGCTGAAGGTTGCAGGGGCTCGGTGAGGGGGGATGAGGTGAGTAGAGGCTCTGTTGATGGAGGAGGAGGAAGGAAGGATGGGGGAGATTCGCAGTCGTCGTCGGTGGGAGTGGCGAGGGCTCGGCAGTGGGTTTCTGTGGGGAGAGAGAGAGAGAGTTTGAGAGAGAGTGTGAGGAGTTGAGATGAGGGTGGGTTTGAGAAGGAGTTGGAGAGTGAGAGGGAGTCGTGGCCGGGGTTGCGAGTCGTGGGCAACGGCGCGGAGACGTGGGCGCGCGAGGGCGACGTGGGTTGAAGGAGAAGGAAAAATTTTGAGCGGGAAAGAATTTACGTTGGGGAGAAGAAGAGTTAGGGTGTAGGCCGGGTCGGGTTTGTAAAGGCGGGCGGGCTAGGCTTTGGGAAAGGTTTTTGTTTTAATTTAAAAGGAATTTCCTTAGGTTGAGGAGAGCAGTGGGCCGGCGAAAATTAGTTAAATTAGGGATTTTATTTTGTGCCGGATTTTAGTAGACACGGGCTTGGAGCTATGAGAATGGGCTGGGAAAATTAAATGAATGGGAAATTGAAGTGGGATGAGGAGGGGATTTTAATGTTAATAAAATTAATTTGGATTGGGCTGTGGGATTTGGGTTAAGGGAGAGGGAAAATATATATATATATATATATGGAAAATAAAAAGAATTGGGAATTTAAAATACTACAAATAATTTGTAAATATAAATAAATAGATTTGTAAGTTACCCATTTTATAAAATACGGATATTGGTGTACATAAAGGAACCGGGTATTACAACTTCATTGTTATCATCTAAGATATGGGTACACCAAATTTCATGTGATTCTACAACATTTTCACCGTTGAATTAGTGGGTTCAAAATTAATGGTTTACCAATAATAGAACTTTTTACATTGCTAAATCAACGGTGAAAAAATTGTAGAATCACATGAAAATTGGCGTACCCACAGCTTAGATGATAACGATGGAGACGGTGGATTCCGATCGTCGGAAAACACGATGGAGGGTGTGTTTTTTCGACGCCATAGAAGGAAATTCCCTCCTATGGTATCTTTCCTCCATTATTCTCTTTATATGTGTGTGTGTGTGTGTGTGTGGAGAAAGAGGCCACAGGAGGGAATTTTCTCCTATGGCGTCGAAAATATACATCTTTCCTCATTTTTTCCGACTATCGGCACCCACCATCTTCATCGTTATCATCTAAGATGTGGGTACACCAAATTTCATGTGATTCTACCACTTTTGCACCGTTGATTTAGTGGGTTCAAAATTAACGGTTTACCAACAATAGAACTTTTTACATTGCTAAATAAACGGTGAAAAGGTTGTAGAATCACATGAAATTTGGTGTACCCACATCTTAGACGATAACGATGAAGATGGTGGGTGCCGATCGGCGGAAAAAATGAGAGTCGGCGGAAAAAATGAGAGAGGGCATATTTTTTCGACGCCATAGGAGGAAATTCCCTCCTCTGGCATCTTTCCTAGAATGGTGGAGGAAAGATGCCATAGGAGGGAATTTCCTCCTATGGCGTCGAAAAAATACACCCTCCCTCATTTTTTCCGCCGATCGGTACCCACCATCTTCATCGTTATCGTCTAAGATGTGGGTAAACCAAATTTCATGTGATTCTACAACCTTTTCATCGTTGATTTAGCAATGTAAAAAGTTCTATTGTCGGTAAACCGTTAATTTTGAACCCACTATATATATATATATATATATATATATATATATATATATATATATATAGAGAGAGAGAGAGAGAGAGAGAATGATGGAGGAAATATGCCATAGGAGGGAATTTCCTCCTATGGCGTCGAAAAAATACACACTCTCTCATTTTTTCCGCCGATCGGCACCCACCATCTTCATCGTTATCATCTAAGATGTGGGTACACCAAATTTCATGTGATTCTACAACCTTTTCACCGTTGATTTAGCAATGTAAAAAGTTCTATTGTCAGTAAACCGTTAATTTTGAACCCACTAAATCAACGGTGAAAAAGTTGTAGAATCACATGAAATTTGGTGTACCCACATCTTAGATGATAACGATGAAGATGGTGGGTGCCGATCGTCGGAAAAAATGAGAAATAGTGTATTTTTTCGACGCCATAGAAGGAAATTCCCTACTATGGCATCTTTCCTCCATTATATATATATATATATATATATATAGAGAGAGAGAGAGAGAGAGAGAGAAAGAGAGAGAGGAAGATGCCATAGGAGGGAATTTCCTCTTATGGCGTCGAAAAAACACACCCTCAATCGTGTTTTCCGACGATCGGAATACACCATCTTCATTGTTATCATCTAAGATATGGGTACACCAAATTTCATATGATTCTATAACTTTTTCACCGTTAAATTAGTGGGTTCAAAATTAACGGTTTACCGACAATAGAACTTTTTACATTGCTAAATCAACGGTGAAAGTTGTAGAATCACATAAAATTTGATGTACCAACATCTTAGATGATAACAATGAAGATGATGCATTCTGATCATCGGAAAACACGATTGAGGGTGTGTTTTTTTGACGCCATAGGAGGAAATTCCCTCTTATGGCATCTTTCCTCCATTATTCTCATATATAAAAGCAAGTTAATATTGTAGCAGATAGGTATTTCCACGGCTCCAATGATGAATGAGGGAAATCGCTTAAGCGAGTTATAATACCATTTGGTCTCCAGTGAATTTATGGGCAATGGGGACAAAGACCCGGCCGTAGAATGCATGCCCAAGGAGCATTGCGGGGACGGAGAATATTGATAAGGTTGCCGCAGGGATTTCTATCCTGTGAGGGTGATGTGGCAATCCGTGGATTTTGCTTGCATAATCGTGAAAGTGTAGTTGTGGGAGGCCGAGGTGACGACGAGGATGCCTACGGACCATATTGGGATCATGCGGAAGATCCACTTTGGCTCTTCGATTCGATGGACTGTCGAGAGTTTCCAAAGGTTTGGCTTGCCAGATTAGGTTATGTCACCTTCGTTGATGATTGCTGCCCGATCGAGGAATCTGCAAAAGATATAATTTTGGAGACGTAAGTTTCAAGTTCTGAGCAAGAAAATGTTATAAGCTCTAAGCTTTGTATACCATCTGATTAGCCAGGTTGTTAATTTCAACTATTTTTGACTAATTTCCCTAAAAATACCATAGTATTTTTGGGCGTTCTATTATAAATACTATTTACATAAATTGCAGATAAAATACCATTAATTTATTCAGTGTTTTAGTACCATATGTGGGTTTTTTGTTAACTTATTCAATTCGATGAACTATTAAGAGTTTCCAGAGTTTCGGCTTGCCAGATTCAGATGCATCGCCTCCGGGTCGTGGTGATCGAGGAATCTTTAAAGAATAATTTGGAGCTAGATGTTGTTGTGGGTAAATAACGGAGATAGATGATACACGACACAATACTAACGATCAATCATGCAACAACAACGCAACAACAACGCAATATATAAAACGATAAACACGCAAGAAAATAAGAATCACAAACTAGAGAGAGAGACAAGAATTTGTTAACGAGTTTCACCCACCGTATGGTTAGTCCCCGGCAGAGCGAAATCTGCAAAGTCTACTAAATCCTTGAATCAAGTTTACACCAAGCAACCCTACGAAATTTCTCTCAAATCTCTCTAGATCTTATCCGTCACCCTCTCTCAATACAATAGTCTTTTAATGATGGTACATATAACATATGAGAGATCTCTATATATAGGCAAACCCTAATCCTACTTAAAATAAAAGATAAACCCAAATTACAAATATCTGGTTCGCACAGAAAACCCGTCAACAGACATCTGATCAAAGGATTGGTCAGACGTCTGCCACCTCTCTTCTTCTGATCCATCTCCTTATCCAAACGTCTGCCATTCTGTGGTCAGATGTCTGCCAACGCTCTGAATCGGGCTTCATGCTTTTTTAGACATCTGCCCCAGACGTCTGGCTTAGCTTTGTTATTGGCTAAGGCCCTTCTTTAGACGTCTATATTTTGACCGTCAGACGTCTGGCGTTGTTCTGAATTTCTACTTATGCATGCGTGCATGCCCAGACATCTGAACTTCCTTGTTCAAAAGTCTGAGAAAGAACTCTCCACAATTCTAATATTCTTCCACTTAAAGATTCTTCCTTCTTGACTTTCTAAATTAGTAAACTTCACAAGATTCCGCTATCTTCTCTCTCCTCATCGAATTTTCATGGAGAGATTCACCAACCTCCAACAGAGATCCATCTTATATCTGTCTACATTCTTGGAGAATATATCTGCAAGATTCTTTTCTCCCGCGATTTTTTGCAGTGTCAACTCACCATCTTCCAGCGCTTTGCGTATAAAAAGGCACCTTGATATGCTTCGTCCGAGAGTGATATGCTGCGTTCTTGGCCAAATGTATCACACTTTAACTATCGCTCCATAAGGTATTGAAAACTTGTTTCTAATCCAACTCTTCGAGTAACCCTTGTAACCATACCATTTCCTTACTAGCTTTTGGTCACTGTTTCCTGATTTAAAATCAGGAAAGTTTACAGAGGAGGCATCACGTGCTAGCACGTGACCAGCAGTCACGTATTGGCACGTGACATTTAAAAGCAGCGGCAAAGGCACATCAGTTCCCTGATTAAATCGAAGAAAAGGCTTCAGAAAGGGTCACGTGCTCACACGTGACCGGGGGTTACGTGTTGGCACGTGACGGTTGAACAGCGGCCAGAAGACAGAACGCAGAAAGAAGAAGAAGGCTCGTTCCAAGGGGTCACGTGCCTACACGTGACCAGGGGTCACGTGCCTACACGTGACCGGCTTTCAAAGCCTATTTATTTAACAGAATCAAATTCTGAAGAGATCAATCAAATCTTTCCAAAGGAAAATGATTATTTGGAACCGATTGGACTAAAGATTTAAAGGTGATTAAATATCATCTATCTATGGAAAAATCTTGAACTTGGAAAGATTTCCCCTTAAAATCTAACCGAAACAACAGAAGAATATCTTTGGATTTAAAATCCAATGGTGAATAAAATTCACCTAATAATCCAAAGGTCCAAACGAATGGTGAATAAAAATTAAATCTCTCAATGAAAGATTCACCAAAACTAATTGATTCTGCTTCTTCTCCTATAAATAGGAGCCAAGGGACATATACAGAGGGATACATAGAGAGAGAGAAAAATAGAGCCTTGAGACTTTGGAGGAATTGGGATCTTCTGCAAAAGAAAGGCTTAGGTAAGAAGGGGGAGGCTTTCAAGAAAAAGAGAATTTAATTCTCAACAGAGTTTAATTCTGATATTAAAAAGAAAAACTTAGCTCTCTCTTTAGCAGAGGATCTGCAAAGTGCACATCTCCCCATGAATTGAGAATTTAATTCTCATTGGGTTGAGATCCTGCCATGCAGATCCAAAGCATAGAGAGGGAATGGATGTTTGAGAATTTACTTCTCATAGAACTATAGGAATTTAATTCCTGTGAATTAAAATTAGGGTTTAACTCTATGTCATAGGAATTTAATTCCTTCAAAATGAATAGAACCAGGGTTAACCCAAGTTAAGAACTCAAATCTGTCAAAATAACAGGAATTTAATTCCTCTAAAGTTTATTGCTTGGGTTTAACCCTATGAAGAATATGATTCTTAAAAAGATAAACACATCTTCAAACAGGCAGGGTCACGTGCTACCACGTGACCCCTGTAAAGAGCCACCGCTAAAACTTTGAGGCAACGCCTCACGTGCTTCACGTGATCCCCAAAGCGCGCAAAGAAAAAGAAAAGGGAAAGAAGCTCTAGGGCGCCCTCACATGCCACCACGTGACCCTTAATGAATATTCTAACAGATCAAAGCGCAAGCCCCCATCACGTGCCCACACGTGATGGCTTTTAGAATTAAAAGTGTTAAACACTTATCTGTAGAACAAAATAAAGGGAAACAGGGCATTATCACATGCTACCACGTGACCCCTTGGCTGAAGCATTAACGGATAAGCACCAAAATACCCATCACGTGACAGCACGTGATGCTCCAAAGTATTCAATACTTTTGACAGAATAGAAGGAAGGGAGGGCGCCCTCACGTGCTACCACGTGACCCCTCTTGCCTTAGTGTTTAACACTAAATTGGAATCCCGGAATCCAGTGTTAAATACTGTTTGGCCTTAGTGTTCAACACTAATCAAAGAACTTTATTTGCAGTGTTTAACACTGATTATTCTTAGTGTTTAACACTAATCTGAAATCCCTGCTGCTAGTGTTTGACATTGATTTGCTCTAGTGTTTAACACTAATTTGAACCCCCTGTTGCTGGTGTTTAACACCAATTGCCTTTTAGTGTTAAAACACTAACTTGTTCTCAGTGTTCAACACTGCTGATCTTTAGTGTTTAACACTAACTTCAGCCCAGTTGATTAAATGGCCAGAGGCAAAGCTTCTCCTTCAATGGACCAACAGAAAGCTAGTGTTCTAAACATGATGGGACTTAGCCCAAGATGGCCATAAGTCCTCAATTCAAACTTAACTGGGCTAATGGGCTCATAACACAATTAATTGGTCTTGATCCCAAATTGGGCCAAAGACTGTTTAATCCACCCCGGTCCAAGGGTACATCTCTTCACTCCTTTGATACTTGGCGTTGTAATTCCTCAACGTCTTCAAAGAGGTGACGGGTCCCGATGACCACACATTGACACGGACTGTGGGGTCCTTAAACTCATGGACTATGAGGTCCTTAACCTTGACCGAGATGTCTTAAAACTAACAACGGGCCGTGGGGTCCTTAAACTCATGGACTATGAGGTCCTTAACCTTGACCGAGATGTCTTAAAACTAACAACGGACTGTGGGGTCCTTAAACTCATGGACTATGAGGTCCTTAATCTTGACCGAGATGTCTTAAAACTAACAACGGATTGTCGGGTCCTTAAACCCATGGACTACGACGTCCTTAACCTTGACCGCAATGTCTTAAAACTAACATTGGACTGCAATGTCCTTAAACTACCCATGGACCGCAATGTCCTTAAACTACCCATGGACCGCAATGTCCTTAAACTAAACAACAGAGCCCCCCTTTTTATTGCTCTCTTGTTGGATCTAAACGATCCCGTTAAGTTGATCTTAGTCTAAAAACTAGACTAACGTATCCTTAACAAACGTTTAAGTCGATCTTAGTCTCAAAGGAGACTAACGTATCCTTAAACCCAAACCCAAATCTAATCTGAGATAATGCGGATTTGGACTAGTCCACACCCTACGGGCGACGACATAACTTAGTCTCCGTATACAATCTACGGGCAACCAAACAAAAAATAAATACACACGACACGAAATGACCATCTGGAGAAGGAGAAAGTGGTTATCGCGATGCGGTAGCGTAATTAACTGCAGGGGCTTGCGCCTGCAGGGAAGAGCGTCCCCACAATCAAAAACCCCTCAAGCGAGGGGGAATCTGACGAAGT
This sequence comes from Agapanthus africanus, assembly GCA_030015575.1. Taxonomy (NCBI): domain Eukaryota; kingdom Viridiplantae; phylum Streptophyta; class Magnoliopsida; order Asparagales; family Amaryllidaceae; genus Agapanthus; species Agapanthus africanus. The sequence continues at coordinate 749,079,044 of JASDDO010000022.1, read as the reverse complement.
CTGCTACATCGGACGCATCCGTTTAAACCTTCGATATACGGTGCCATAAATCAACTTGGCATCTTCGGAGAGGTGGACGGATAGCACCAATTAGCATCTGCCCCGAACCTCAGGCGAGACGTCAGTCCTTGCCGCCGTTCGGAGGGGAACAGATTCTGGAACGCCCGGTGGGACCTTTTCCTCTTTCCACTCCACACTTCGTGTGTCGTGATTCGCGAACCAATCGCGGTTCGCTAATGGTTGCCCTTGGGTTTCAAGATACTAAAACTTGGCGTCTTGCTTATTGCTGAAAGCAAAGAATCGATGGCTTCTACTTGTGTGAAATGCTCCAACTGCTCGGACTGCAATTGTAACCAACGCTCTGCCTCGCCAGGAGGTATAGCCTACGGACCCCAAGCGGCTTCGCTATTCACAATGCCCGTGGAACAAGTCACTCGAGCCACCACAGGATTGTTTTTTGGGACCATGCTCCCGCCGACAAGCTTCACCGCTTCGGTGCTGATAAAGGAGGCTCCCAAAAAGTCGGTCTTTGATCGCCTTACCCCTGCCGCGGCCCCTCTCAATGGGTCGCCCAACACCAGCGCCTCGGTCTTCTCTAGATTGGGCCAGAACTCCTGTGGACCCGCAATGGGGCCTGCAATCCCGGAGAAGGCTGATTCTAAGAAAGTGACCGGTCCTGCTCCTGAAGTCGTCAAGGCGGCTTCCCTTGCCAAAAAGTCGGTCTTACAAGATTAACGGCTCCCGCTCCCGCTCCTGTTACCCAAAGGACATCGGTCTTTGACAGGCTGACACCAGCAGCGACCCCCCACCTACGCAGGGGGCAAGACGAGGCTATCGCCCTCACCATGCCGTCCGCTCGACACGCTCGACGTCGCCACTGGCGCAGAGTAAGGAAAGCTGGGGGAAACTCTCCCTCTGGGCTAATTCCACCAGCCCCGATGGCAGAAGTTAACGCTACTGTTCCGACTGGGAACAGCTTTGAGATGCTAAATAAGGTGCGTAGGAATTCTCCTACCGCGGTGCTAAAAAGGTCTCCCCCTCCGCTGAAAAAGGCTGTAGAAGTAGAAACCGAATAGCCCCAATCTCTTCAACGGCTGTCCTCCCGAATCTATAAAGTCTGGCGGCAGGCTCGAGACTCGATGATCGATCCAAACTTCTTTCGCCAGCACAAGAAGCTGAAAATCCAAGAGGAAGCCAGTCACCAGGCTAAACCACGAAAGGCAGTCTGGATGCCCACCTCAACGGCCCCCTCAACTTCCACTGCTCATAAAAGGAGGAAGCCAGAGAAGATATCCCAGCCTGCAACGACAGCTAAAGGCACTAAGCCTAGACACCCTAAGTCTGGGGGTATGATGGTCCATACCGTATACATGGCATCAGGAAAGGAAGACAGCCGTGCGTCTACAGGTCATAGACCGCTTACACGGTCGGTGACCAAAGCTCAGGAGCAACAACAAAAGCTCCAGGAAATGATGAACGCTATAACCGCACTTACCGGGCCAAAAGAAAACCCAGAAACGCCCTCGGACGAACGTCAGGAGGAAGAAACCGACGCCGAATTCCTTCGCCGAATATTGGAGAAGAAGGACAAAGAGGCTGTTGAACAAGCAGCCAACATACAGCGTATGGGCCTTCTCTTCCAAGATATGATAGGAATGATGATCCAACAAGACCCACCCGCTGAGGATCCCCCGATCGTCCTTGAAGACGACAGGGGAGAAACGTCAAATCCACCACCGGCCCTCTCAACGGCCAAGGAGGAGACAATCTCTAAGGCTGACTTGGATGACTATATAGCCCAACGAATCCGGGTTTATCATGCGACTGAGGCAGCTAGTTAAGTCATAAAAACAGGGCGGCCGTATCCAAGCTGGTACGACCAAATCAAATACCCGCCGGGTTATACAATACCAAAATTCCACGTGTATAAGGGGACCGGCAATCCCCATCAACATGTTGCCCAGTTCAGGGCCCTTTGCGATAACACCGGCGGTGACGATAAACTGTTGCTTCGCCAGTTTGTGGGCAGCTTATCAGAAACAGCGTTCGAATGGTATTCGGAACTCCCGAACGATTCTATCAAGACGTTCGCTGAGATGGAGTTGCTATTCACTCAGCGATTCGCAAGCGCCAGCGAACGCACTCCAATAACTGCATTGATTAACACCAGGGTAAAACCAGGCGAAACTTGGGTCCAGTACGCTATACGCTGGCGGAATTTGTGGTTGAAATGCGAGCAACGCATTGAGGAAGCGCCCGCGGTGGCCATGTTCATGGGAACCCTAGACCCTCACGCAACTATCTCCCAGTTTATGATGTTCTTTAAGCCAACCACATTCCAGGCTTTAATCGACAAGTTGGCTCAGATGGACCAGATGGGTCATAGACCGCCTCCCCCGAAGCCAGAACCTCGAAATGACAAGGGTAAAGGAAAGGCAACCTTCGTCGCGAATGCCTAGCAGCAACCCAATGCCCCAAAGCTGGCGGATCAATTGGAAGAAAGACGCCGGTATTATAATGAGAAGATGAAGCGTCCCTACTCGTTCCCACGGGACAAGACGAAACGGTTGTTCGAGCTGGCAGTACGCAACAGACTTATAAACCTACCAAATCCAAGGCGACCGCCACAACCCACCGAGGTGAATAACCCTAACTATTGCCCTTACCATCAAACGGTAAGTCATCCGATTGAGGATTGCTTCGTCTTCAAAGGATGGATTGAAGATCAATACCTCCAGGGGAAGTTTGCACTGTCCGAAAAGTGGAAGGTGAACCCACCATAGCCTCATACTTCTAAGAATGCAGACACACTGGGGGCAACCTGTTCCTTTATTGAAGAAGCTCCATGGGAGGTCGTGCTGTCAACTAAAACCAAAAGAATGCTGAGGGACCTTCATGCGTGCCCAGTGGTCAAATGGAAGGACCCGCTTGAACCTCAAATTATCGAAGGGATGTTGAAGCCGCGCCCAACTATGAAGACTCGTGGTTATGGACCAAATACTCACGTCCAACCGTCAAAATCTTCGAAGAAAAAGAAGAAGAAATCCAAGAAGCCCATGAAGCCTGGAGGCAAGCGCACGAACTTGCAGAAGCAAATCAACGCGATGGAAGAGTACAATCAAAAGGCGCGAACTCCTGTCACGCTGCAAGAGTTCCTCAACCACATCTTTTAAGAGGAAGATGATGGAGAGAGTTCGTCGGATGAATCCGAGGGATACGTGGCGAGTTGTAACGTAATCTTCCGCTCGTTTACTGACGATGAAAAAACTCCTAGCATTGAGAAACTGGGGGTACAGCCTGAACCAGAGCGTGTGTGGCCAACAGATGAAATGATCGACGCCTTTCTAGACGAGATTCGTCTGAAGAGTAAAGCGGATCAGGAGAGTGAGATGGCCGCATCGGAAGGAGAAAAACGCAAGCGACTGAACGAAAGAGTCGAAGCACTCCCGCCAGATTGAAAGACGTCCGATGTAGACAAAAAGATATTCAAGACGAGGAAAAGGTTTGCCAAAGCCATGTCAATGGGAATGAAGCTACCACCCTCGGAAGAAAACACGCTCGATGGAGCGGAGAGGCACCCTAATTATTGCGCATATCATCGGAAAATTTCACACCCTACAGAGGAGTGCGACGCCTTTAGGATATGGTGGCAGGGATATGCTGCTCATCGGCAACATTTTAAGCGCATGAAATACAAGACTCGTCTGGAACGAAGAAGTACTGCCGACGGGTACGACAGAACCACTGGCAACTGTTACATGGTTAACGCCGGAGGGTCACAAGTTCTCACCTTTGGGAGCGACTCTGATGAAGAAATGGCTCTAGGCCCTTTCTTTAAAGAATCCGTTTTGGGGAAAGTGGAAGAACCAGAGGCCTGCAAAAACATTCAGCTGCGCAATCGTACGCTCCCGGAAAGGAATTTCGGGCCCGCAAATAGAAAAGATAAGGAAAAGGAAAAGGTCACTGAGGATATCACTTTAGATGACCAAGTCATGAAAGAGCTGACTACCAAAGACCCTCCCAGGAAGGGTAAGGTGGACTACAACATCCTGGCGCACCTAAGGAAGCTACCTTCTCAACTTAGCATTCTCGATGCCCTCCTATTATCAAAAGAAGCGCGAGATTCACTAATTAAGGCGTTACAAGAACCTGAGCAATTCCAAGCCTTCCTCGCCGCGGAAAGGATGATGGATGAACTGGAGGAAGTGCATACGGCCGACATCACTTTCGGTGACGAGGACCTTTTCCTCGGGACGTGCGGCCACAACCGTCCCCTATACGTCTCCGGGTATTGCCACGATATCAAGATAGGCAAAATCCTGGTTGACAATGGATCCTCCGTCAATCTCCTTAATGTTCGGGTGTTGAAAGAAATCTGCATGAGTGTGCAACACCTCGCTCGTGACAAAATTACCATCTCTGGTTTCGACTCCCAGTCGTCACGGACTCTCGGATCCGTGATATTGACATTACGCTTCGGACTGCTCGTCACGGACATCAAGTTTCACGTCATTGATGCCAAGACTTGCTACAACGCCTTGCTCGGTCGTCCTTGGTTGCATGAGTACAACATCATCCCTTCTACACAGCATCAGTGTATGAAGTACTTCAAGGATGGTTTCGAATATACCGTAACAGGTGAGCTGAATCCATTTTCCGTGAACGAAGTCCGCAAATACGAAGATGCGAAGTACTTTTTGCCAGTTTTCGAGGATACAGAAAGGTGTCGCAAGCCGGAGAACAAAACCGCCGCCACCATCCCTATTTTCAGGAGCGATACTGAAGAGGAAGAAGAGATAGTTTATGCTGGGCCGTCTCAACGCAACAACCCGGGGACGTCCGCCCCCATGTTGATCTTCGGAAGTGACTCGGAAGATGAGGTTAATGCCGTGTTCTCCAATCGGCCGTCAATACAAGCATCCCCTAGCGATGATCAGAGTTTGCAAATCACCATGGTGCCGTGAGAACACTATAAGGATCTCGACACACTTCAAGCTTACAATGTGCAGGACCTGCAGATGTTTTACGTCCCTCCCAGGCAAAGGGGTGAGAAGGTAATCCTATTCTACCGATCCTCAGAGACGAAAGTAGAGAAAGAGATCTGGCATGGCTCGGATGCTACACTCGACAGGCTCCAACCCATCCGTTTGCCCAGATATTACACAAATGGACTAAAAAGGCTATTGAAGCGCCAAGGAGTACCCTTAAAACAGACTGTTCGACAAGCTCGGTTCTACAACAAGATTTGGAATGTCCCTGGAACTCAGCGCAAATTGCCCAACGGGAGAATGGAAACGCTCGGCCTTGGATACGTGAGATCCGGTAAACGGGAGCGAATCCACGGTAGCTACGCCGTATATAACTTCGAAGAGAAGGAAAACGCCCTGTCCGGCAATGCCAACCCTTCATCAAAACTGGACCCCGCGAGTGAAGTGCCGAGTCCGTCATTTGAAGAACAAATGGACAAGCTTATCAGGAAAGCAGGTCAAAAGGCTCAGGAAGACCACAACCGCAAGATGGCCATCTACGAGAAGGCCAGGATGCAACGTCTGTTTCAACAGGCTGCAAAAGACAAAGATGCTCCTCCCTGTCAACCCGTTGTGCAAAAGGCCCGACGCAGAGGCAGAAATAAATCAAGAAGCGGAAAGAAGAGCCGACAACAACGACGCAGGATCAGAGAGTCGTGTGACCGGGCATCGCGCGGTCCGGATTTGTCCCTCATGAAGAAGATGAGTCGAGCGTATTCCTTCCCTCGAGACAAGACGAAGAAGCTACTCGAGCTCGTTATAGAACATCAAATGATCGCACTTCCGGAGTCTAAGCACCCTGAGCAAGTTAACGAGGTTTCTTATCCGGGCTATTGCTCTTATCACCGAGCCATAGGACCCTATCGAAGACTGCTTCACCTTCAAGAACTGGGTCGAAGACCAATACCAACAAGGCAGATTTGCTTTATCCCGCAGCTGGAGGGTAACGCCGCCACAACAGCACGAACCTAAAGCCGCGAGAGCAGAGCCAGACCCACATCGGTCTTAGAAGCGGATTCGCACTTGTCACATGATTACAATATTAAAAGAAGAGCCCAAGAACGTGGATGACCTTCCCTGGTGCTTTGAGAACAGCAATGATGAGGTGATCTCAGAATTTCCGCCAGCTCCGAAAGAACTGGAAGATGGCATACATACTACTGCAGATAACCTCAAGAAGATTGAGTTGGGATCGGCAGATGATCCGCGACCGACATTCGTCAGCGAGCTGCTATCTGAAGAAAGGGTGGCTGCGTTAAAGGACGTGCTTCTACAGCATAGAGATTGCTTCGCGTGGAACTATTCCGAAATGCCGGAATTAGATCCAGAAATTGCTGTACACAGATTGGCGATATCCCCGGACATCAAGCCAGTTAAACAGGCACCGAGAAGAATACGGCTCGAGCTTGAGATGAGCATCAACGCCGAGGTCAAAAAGCTGATCGACTATGGTTTCATCCAGGAAGTTCAATACCCTGAATGGATCGCCAACATCGTCCCAGTGATGAAGAAAAATGGGATAGTGCACATATGCGTAGACTTCCGGGATCTTAATAAAGCTTGCCCGAAGGACGATTTTCCAGTGCCAGTCACCGAACTGATGATAGATAACACGTCCACTCATGAGGTTTTCTCCTTCATGGACGGCTCATCAGGGTATAATCAAATAAAAATGCATCCTGAAGACCAGAAACATACAGCTTTCCGGACCCCTTTGGGAATATTTTGCTACAAGGTTATGCCCTTTGGTCTAAAGAACGCCGGTGCTACCTATCAAAGGTCCATGACAAAGATCTTCGACGATCTCATACATGACATCGTCGAGTGCTATATTGATGACCTCGTGGTGAAGAGCATGTCATACGAAGAGCACTTAACGCATCTGAAGACTGTATTTCAACGCCTTCGGCAATATAATTTGAAGATGAATCCCCTCAAATGTGCGTTCGGAGTCTCCTCGAGTAAATTCCTGGGATTCATCATCCGACACCGAGGTATCGAAATAGATCCATCTAAGATCAAGGCGATCATAGAAATGCCTCCGCCAAGAACCCTCAAACAGTTGCGGTCTCTCCAAGGGAAGCTCGCATACATCCGGCGGTTTATCGCCAATCTTTCAGGCAAGTGCCGTCCTTACAGCCACCTGATGAAGAAAGGAACTCCATTTGTCTGGGATCAAAAATGCCAGGGCGCGTTGGACGAAATTAAACAGTACCTGCAGAACCCGCCGGTGTTGGCTGCTCTAGACAAGGGAAAACCCCTCATTCTTTATACAACTGCCCTCGAAGGTTCCTTAGGCACATTATGGGCATAAGAGAACGATCAAGAAAAAGAAAGAGCACTCTACTACTTAAGTCGAGTTCTGCTGGGGGCAGAAAGCAACTACTCTCCCATTGAAAAACACTGCCTGGCGTTGATCTTCGCGATAACAAAGCTCAGGCACTATGCGTTGGCGCACGAAGTCCGTCTCATCTCGAAAGTGGACCCCCTTAAATATTTGATGTCAAAAGCTATATTGACGGGTCGACTCGCTAAATGGGCTCTACACTTGATGGAGTTCTCGATAACGTATCGACCTCTCAAGGCAGTGAAAGGCCAGGCCATCGCCGACTTCCTTGCTGAGCATCCAGTACCTGCCGGTTCTCCTCTGAACTGCGATTTGCCGGACGAACATGCATTTGATGCGATCGGCGGCGGTGATACCCGATGGGAACTCTATTTTGATGGAGCATCTTCCATGAAGAAGAGCAAGCAATGTACCCCCATAATCAAATCGGGAGTAGGCCTCATCTTCGTAACTCCACAAGGAGGGATTATGTGCTTCGCCTTCTCTTTAACAAAGCCGAGGACGAATAACGAAGCCGAATACGAAGCTTTGATAGTAGGCCTCGAGATCGCCATCGACATGGGAATTGAAGACCTCCTTATATACGGGGACTCTCAACTGGTCGTTAGTTACGTAAATGGTGACTACCAAACGTGCAAACCAGAGTTGGTGAAGTACGGCGAAAAGGTGCGACAACTGTTGACCCAAATTCCCTCATATACTTTGGAAAGCATACCACGCGTGGAAAATAGCAAAGCGGACGCGTTAGCTAAGCTCGCCAAAGAATTGGCTGACGAGAACCTCGATGACGTTAAAATCATGGTACAAAGCTGTCGAGTGCTCGCCCCAGCAGAAATATCTTCGGAATCATGCGAAGAAAAGGGAGCGACTGAGCAGACAACCCTACAGATAAAAGACCGTGAGAAGGCTGAGGACTGGAGGGAAGTCTTCATAGACTACTTTAAGTCCCACCGAATGCCCGAAGAAGCGTCCTCAAGATATCAGCTCATGAAACGAGCTCTATCTTTCGCTTTCGTCAATGATACTCTGTATAAGAGGTCGTTTGATTTTCTGTGGCTGAGATGTTTAGGACCTGACGAAGCAGAAAGAGTCGTTCAGGAAGTTCAAGATGGAATCTGTGGTTCTCATCAAGCAGGCCCGAAGATGAAGTTAAAAATTAAACGGATGGGTTACTACTGGCCCATGATGATCCAGGACTGCCTCGAATATGCGAAGCAATGCCACTCATGCCAAATCCACGGGGATTTCATCCACCAGCATCCGAATCCACTACATCTGACGGTGGCTAGCTGGCCATTCGAAATGTGGGGAACCGACATAGTCGACCCCATTGAACCAGCATCGTCCAGGGGACATCGTTTCATCCTGGCGACGACTGATTACTTCTCCAAATGGACGGAAGCAGTACCGTTGAAAGAAGTGAAGACGGAGAATATCCTCCACTTCTTCAAGATGCACGTCATCTATCGGTTTGGAACTCCACGGCGGATTATCTCCGATAACGGGCCAGCCTACAGAAGCCATAAGATTAGCCGCTTCGCGCAGCAGCACAATATAGACTGGAGATATTCCTCAGTTTATAATCCACGAGCTAAAGGTCTGGCCGAGGCCTTCAATAGACCCTGACGAAGATCATAAAAAAGACGGTCTCCCGAAATAAGAAAGACTGGCACGAGAGGCTGCAAGAGGCCCTTTGGGCCTATCGAACTACGTTCAAGACAGCCACGAACACAACGCCGTACGCGTTGGTATTTGGGACAGAAGCAGTACTTCCACTCGAAATAGAGCTACCCTCTCTACGAATGGCAGTCCACTACGAACTGACGAACGAAGAAAATGCTAACCTTCGGCTCGAGGAGCTTGATACTCTTGAAGAAACACGGCTCATAGCGCAACAAAATCTAGAAGCTTATAAAGCAAAGATGACGTGCTCATACGAAAGATCGACCAGGCCGAGAACATTCCGCCAAGGCGAACTCGTGCTAGTGGTCAAAAGACCGATGATCCCCAATCGCGCCAAGCGGGAAAAATTCGAGCCAAACTATGAAGGCCCATACATCATAGATAAGGTCTACCAGAGTGGGGCCTATCTACTCATGGACATGCATGGTGAAAGGCCTTTCAGGCCAATAAACGGCCGCTTCCTAAAAAAATACTACGCTTAATGAGCCACAGCCTAGGTCAATGATAGATGACGACGACTATGTCCGCTCGCTATCTTCCTAAAGCTCAAAGCTCTATAAGTAGTAACCGGCTCTCTCCATGACGGACCGAAATGTCCTTAAACTAACGACGGACCGAAATGTCCTTAAACTAACAGCGGACCGAAACGTCCTTAAACTAATACCGCAGCATCCTTAGGCTGACGAGATAAAAATAATAATAATAATAAAAATATAATAAATAAAAACAGTATGTCCATAAGCAAAAAGGACACAGATGAAAACCCGAAAGGGCTCCATGAGTAAAAACAGCAGGGCTACCGGCGAGTGTTCGTGAAAACCCGAAAGGGCGCGATCTCGTAAAAAAAAAGAGAAAAAGAAAATGAAAAGAATAAAAAAAAACGGTATGTCCATAAGCAAAATGGGCACGGATGAAAACCCGAAAGGGCTCCGTGAGTAAAAACAGCAAGACTACCGGCGAGTGTTTGTGAAAACCCGAAAGGACGCAACCTCGTTAAAAGACACTTATAGGGTCCTCTCGACCTTGTAAGGAGAAACCACCCGCGTGAGATCCTTACGACTCACAAAGGAGCAACACACTTAGGGATCCCCACGATTCCTAAGGAGAAAATACACTTGCGAGATCCTCACGACTCGTAAGGAGAATTCTCTTATGGGACCCTCACGGCTCATAAGATTTGAAAGTCTTAAGTCACAGAGACCTAAACCTGTGCTTAAGCAAAATCCCCCATACCCTTCGATATTGCCCTACAAGTGGCTCAATACTGACCCTTGTATACAATCCACGGGCGCGAATAAACATTTCCCCAGCAAAGTCCCACCCGTGACTAGGGATATGTCCATATGGTGAGCAACCCTTGTAAGTCCTCTCGAATTATAAGAAGAAAGCTCTCTTGTAAGATCCTTACGACTTGCAGATGAACATACACTTAGGAATCCTCACGATTCCTAGGGAGAAAATACACCTACAAGATCCTCACGACTTGTAGGGATAAATACCTTTGTGAGACCCTTACGGCTCATGAAGTCAAAAGCCCTAGTCGAAAGGACCCTAACCCTGTTTGCTAAGCCACCTTTGTTCAACATCGATAGAGGCAAATGATGATTCGCTCATGGCAATATCCCAGTGGTAGCGATGCTGTTGCCGAAATCGGTGTCTAAAATCCAAGCTTGCAGCGAAAAGGCTAGCGAGCCACACAGACATACGAAATAGCCGAAATGATGGGGCAACTCGCAATAAAAAGCAACGAGTAGAAAATAAATAAATAGCCGAGATGATTGGGCACCGCGAAAAATAGCCGAAATGATGGGGCAATCACGACCTTCGCGATATAAAAGCTGAAATGATAGAGCATCGCGGAAAAAGAAATGAAATAAAAATGAAATTTATGCCCTACAGGTGATGTTCCATCACACCCTGTACACAATCCAAGGGCGTAAACAAAAAAGGGATCATACTTCTCCTCCAGGTTTCATAAGAAGAAGAAGCCAAATCTCGACGGGCCAAAGGAGACCTGGAGATCGTTTCAACACTCGTCTCGTAACAACGGACACAACTCTAAGCTAAGCGGAACATCGACAACTCCCAGTTCCATAGCTCGATGGTATACATATCGCCAACAGTCAAACCTCCATCCCGTGAAATGCGGATACAATCAACAAAATTCCTGGTTACGTGGAACGCGGATAACGTCACTCTTTGACCCCGTGGAAAACGTCCAGAGCGGATCCTGGTCCTCGCAGAGCACGACAGTGAACCCGTGTGAAGCATCCAGAGCGGAGCCTAGTCCTTACCGAGCACGGCAGTGAACCCGTGTGAAGCATCTAGTGCAAAATCCATGGTTACGTGGAACGCGGATAACGTCACTCTTTGACCCCATGGAAAACGTCCAGAGCGGATCCTGGTCCTCGCGGAGCACGGCAGTGAACCCGTGTGAAGCATCTAGAACGGAGCCTAGTCCTCGCCGAGCACGACAGTGAACCCGTGTGAAGCATCTAGTGCAAAATTCCTGGTTACGTGGAACGCGGATAACGTCACTCTTTGACCCTGTGGAAAACGTCCAGAGCGGATCCTGGTCCTCGCGGAGCACGGCAGTGAACCCGTATGAAGCATCCAGAGCGGAACCTAGTCCTCGCCGAGCACGGCAGTGAACCCGCGTGAAGCATCTAGTGCAAAATTCCTGGTTACGTGGAACGCGGATAACGTCACTCTTTGACCCCGCGGAAAACGCCCAGAGCGGAGCCTGGTCCTCGCCAAGCACGGTAGTGAACCCGTGTGAAGCATCCAGAGCAAACACCGGACTGTGGAGTCCTTAAAATCCACGGACTATGATGTCCTTAACCTCGACCGTAATGTCTTAAAACTAACGATCAACCACCCCGTTTCCCTACGGATTCTACCTTGGTTTAAGGAGTACATCTTTTCACTCCTTTGATACCTGGCGTTGTAATTCCTCAACGTCTTCAAGGAGGTGACGGGTCCCTGCAACCAAACATCGGACTGTGGAGTCCTTAAATCCACGGACTATGAGGTCCTTAACCTTGACCGTGATGTCTTAAAACTAACATTGGACGGTGGAGTCCCTAAATCCACGGACTATGAGGTCCTTAACCTTGACCGTGATGTCTTAAAACTAACATCGGACTGTGGAGTCCCTAAATCCACAGACTATGAGGTCCTTAACCTTGACCGTGATGTCTTAAAACTAACATCGGACTGTGGAGTCTCTAAATCCACGGACTATGAGGTCCTTAACCTTGACCGAGATGTCTTAAAACTAACATCGGACTATGGAGTTCTTAAATCCATGGACTATGATGTCCTTAACCTTGATCGCGACGTCTTTAAACTACGATACCTTGAGCAACCCCCGACCCCGTGAAACACGAATAAGGGTGACTACATCCAGCACTTGCAGGTCCTCACGACCTGTAAGGAAGAAAAATTCTCTGGTGAGATCCTTACGACTCTCAAGGGAAAACCCGCTTAAGAATCCTTATGATTCTTAAGAAGAACTTACACCTATGGGATCCTCTCGACCCATGGGGAGAAAAACTCTTTATGAGACCCTCGTGGCTCATAAGGAGCAAAAGTCTTAGGAAGCAGATCTTAACCCTGAATCCTAAGCCACCGATGCCCTACAAGGAGATCGAGATAAATTGTCCGCAAACGCATTCAATGAAAAGAGACACGCCGTTGAGAAGAAAAATGTATCTTTTATTTCATAAACCAAAATGGATACAACGTACAATTCATGAAAGAAACAAAAAGAAGATACTCTCATCCATGAGTATGTACAAAAAAAAGGGGAAAAGATACAAGTCCTCAAGCCGGCGGGCGGTGTAGTAATTTTACCAGCTCATCGTTTTGTTGCTGAGCCACGGCTTCATGACGCAAGATCTCCAGAAGACGAGCCTCCGCCTGAGCTTATTGAGCCTGATACGAAACAAGCCGAGCTTCAAGCTCTTTCTCGGTGGCTTTATGAGCCTCGACCCTTTCACGAGTGAACGTGGCAGCTTTGTCGAGAGCCGACACCTCTTTGATGGACACCTGAAGCACCCGCCAGAGTTCATTCGCTTTGTTGTCCTTGGCGGTAAGAGTGGCGCGAAGCTCGCTCAGCTCCTTGGAAGCTAGCTCCCTCTCCAAGAGTTTGCGGCCAAGCCTCTTCTCGCATGACGTCATATTGGCCGCGCATCGTGCTATCAGACCCCGCAACTCCGCTTTCGCAGCCACGGCTTTCGAGGAAATACGAGAACATTCAAGGGCGTGCAAGCGAGCCTCCACCTGCCGACAGAACTCCACCCAGACTCGCACCACTTCTTCGCTATGGTAGGTGGCAAGAAAAGGAAGAGAACCGTTAGGTTCGACGGCAAACGCTTCAGCGGTGGTCGCGCTGCCAGCACGGAGCTCCTCAATCAAAGATGATAAGGAGACAAGGCTTAATTGGGCCAAGCGTTCTGAAGCCCGCAAGGCATAAGGGCCGGGTGGCATCACGATGCGCGACTCCAACGCCGTGGAGACTGGCAGAGCTGTTCAAATTTGGAAGATGTCCGTAAAATTCTTAAGCAAAGAACGAATGAGAGTATGATGAAATGTCGCTTACCGACAATCGTGCAAGTAGGAGCTGAAGGTTCCCCCGGCCCTTCGAGAACCTCGACCTCATCATCAGCCTCCAAAACTGTAGAAAACATCAATGTCAATACGCAAAATAACAACGATGCTATGAGAAGTGGTGGACGACACCAACCTTTCCCGGATGAGAGGACGATGCGTTGGGGGGATATCGCTTGTAGAGCTGCCATCTCCAGCAGACGCTGAAAGGATTGCCGGGGAGACAGATCGGCAATAGAGGCCACCAGCTCGCGTAATTCTGAGAAAAACAAAAGAGTTCATACAACGGAAAGGCTGCTAATTTAAAATTCAGAAAGTTACCTTCGACACTTCTCCCGTTCTGAGTCGGGGGGATAGCAGCCTCGACAGCCTCTGCCGGAACCTCAGGCTCCAACAGAGGGAGGGTAGTCCCCACTACCTCCATCTTAGCCTCCGGGCCGCTTTCGGGAAGAGCCGTTGGGGCAGCAACCTCCAAAGGAGCCTCCCCCAAAGGGGCAAGCACTCCCTGATCAAGAACCGCCGCAGGAGGTTCTACCATAAGAGGAGCAGCCTCATCAGCCTCCCCCACATCGGGCAATGCTTCATCGGGAATTTCGGCAGGCTTTATCTTCAATGAGCCCGTAGGGAGCTCCCCCAGCGTCGAAGATTCAACATAATTCAAATAAGAATAAGGATACACATATGCAGGCGTGAATAATCTGAAGAACTACAAAAAGAACAACAACGTACCGATGCGCAAAGAAGCCCTCAATATGGCTTCTTCAAGCCGCTGCTCCTTCTCAAGGAGGCGTGCTCGCCGAGGTTCAAGGGTAGACTCATGGCCGCCGGTCCATAAAGAAAGTGCGTCCGCTGCGTCTTCTGAAGCGGCCTGCTTCAGGGCCCTTTCCCCCATTCCTCCAAAGGACCGATAAACCGCCGCCGAATCCACGAAGGGTCTTCGTAAAAGATTACAGCGGGATAGGACTTCTTCGGAACCCTGGCGTTATGAGACACGTCTTTGGAACGCCGTATGGCCTCAGCCAACTGTGCGGCCTCCTCATTGGCCGAACTCGGGAAAGGAAGTCCAGCGTCTGACTCTTGCAGGGCCAACGGTTCGTCTTCAAGAGTAGGCTCAGACTCCGCCAGAGAATCGAGAAAATTGGTGGCCGCTTTCCTCCGCCGCTTAGACCCAGAGCCGGTTGCCGAGGATGACCGCTTCTTCCCCCACGAAGCCTTAGGGCGGTGCTGACCCACATCGCCTTCGATGCCCTCATCCCTATTACCCTCGCCTGGTGCCACGACCGAGGATGACACTGCCATTGTCGATGCCACGGGGGGCGGTGCTGCCACAGGCGGTGGTGCTACTACTGGGGCCCTTCAACCTCGCGAGCGGGAACCCAGGGGCATACCAGCCGTTGGAGTAAGGTTTACCTCCGATTCTCCTGGGATGAGCGCAGTGCCGGTATCCCTTAGAGGGAAGCGGACCGGAGCCCTCGGTCGCAGCTTAGCTCCTGGAACCAGAGGAGGGGCGTCGTGGCCAAGAAGCACCCTCCTTTCCTCAAGAATGATTGGGTTGACCCGATGAAGATACCAACCCGTAAACGCGCCCACGCACCGGGGAAGGTGTTCGGCTTCAGGGACCATGAAGTGGGAGCCGGTGTTTAGCCTCATGAAATGATGAGCAGCATCGCGAACGGCATCGAGCGAAGGGATCGGGGCGACTATAAAAGCCTCGAAAGGAACACCCTGGTCGTATCCAAGCTGTCGGGCGAATCGATGCGGATTGTACCGCATGAAAAGAGCTGCACTGTCCTGGCGAAACACCAAGTAGCCCGGTCTAATAATGTACAAGTGCGCGGCCTCCCGAGGCTTCAAAGAAGGTGCGTTGTCTTTTGACAGGTCCCAGAGTTGTTGAACTGGACCTGAGGGAGTAGACAAGACCCGATCATTAAAAACCATCCCGCCAGCGGCAGCGTAAGGAGAAATCAGCACCCGAATAGCCCCGAGCTGAGTCGGGTCGGCGGCAGAAGCATCCACCAATCGCATAAGTCGCGGGAAGGGATAGGCGTCGTAAAACGCGGGCCTCTGATGCATAGCGAAAGCCCCCAGCACATGCATTTCGACCCAGGACGTGAAATAATGAAGCGAAAAGTTTACTACATCCACGCCGGGAGTAGAGGTATTAGCTGCGGTGCCCAACCCGTGATAAAGATGCGCCAACGCCGGGATACCGACGGCCAACCGCGTCCCCTCAGCTATACAATGAGCCGGGTAGATAACCGAAGCCCTCATAAAACGACGATGCATGGGGATGACAAACCAACTGAGCCAGACACTGACAAACCCCATGAAGAATGTCTCCTCGTCAATACTGGGTGCTGCAATGGACTCAAAAGACATCGGCGACATGATGCGGATATAGTATTGAGGTAGATCCGATTCAGTGGTCGGCAGCTTCTTCGGACCAAACCTAAAGGGGTCTTTAATGTTGGCGAACTTCGGAGCTGTCTTCGACACGACGTCCTCACGAAGGAAACAAGCAATGAAGCTCTTGAAAGTAACACCCTGCTCTTCGGATTCGGTGAACAATCGGTCGAAGATACCTAGCGCCTTGATCAAACTGGGATGCTTGTGGCGAATGGCGTTCTCAACAGACAAGCTGTCAGCCGGTGCAGACTCGGGCTCGAAGACATACTCGTCAGGAGGCAACAACTCCTCATACAGTGCACCCCTGATTGGCAATCCCGAGATTTCATAAAATTCTGCCAGAGAGATCGAGACCTCGCGATCTCCTAGAATGAAAGTGTTGGTGGGAAGATTCCATTGGTTCAAAAACGTCTTAACCCACCAGACATGCGGGGACTTATAATGGAAGAGTGACGCATATATTGCCTGATAAAGCCTGACCTTCTGCAGCCGCGCACGATGGGTGGCAAGGATGTAGCGAGCCCAGAGAAGGTAGCCCGTAGGGTGTCGGGGAGTGAGCCTTATCTTATAAATCTCCCCCACGGGTGGGCCTTACCCTGGCAAATACGCCGCCCCAAGATATCTATGGCCGGGATCGGATGGTTCGGAATACCGGTCGTTGAAGGCTCGAGCCTCCCCGTTGGAGTCCAGTTGGGCATTTCCACAGCAAAAACCGTCCTCGGAGGATCCATCGGCAAAAATAGGAAAGTGGGCTCTGTCGGTACTGCGCAAAGGAAACTCCGGCGACCCTGGATAATATGACTGTACCAAGTTCCCCATAGAAGCAAGTTGGTGCAGTTCGGGTCATGAGCCCGGATCATCGCCATCACTTCCTCATCGGATGGTGATTGAGGAAAAGCGGCCTCCGAACGAGTAAAGGGAAAACACGGAGCAGAAACCATCACATCTGAAATCGAATGAAAGAAGACCGTTAAAAGCAAAGTCAGCGATATATATCCATGCATGAACATGAAGACTAGTTAAAGAAAGCAACAGTAGAGTTTTCTGGGACCATTGGTTACAAAACACATGGGCCCCACAGAATCAAGATGACGGCTCATTAATAATAAAACCGAGCAGTTGTAATAAGACAAAGGGGATACCCTCATTAAATAAAAAAAATGAGTTTCAAGTGGCTCTACACATTCTCCTAAAGGACAAATCTACCTTGGGCTCTACAACAATCAAACAAGACCAGGAGAATTAAATTCCCACAAAAGACATCATTGCAACCGTTTTCTTCACTAATTGCAGAAGGACAACCTAGGGCCAAGAGACCCTAAGGAGCCTCCATGCGAAGAAACTGAGTTCTTCATAGGAATTAAATTTCTTATTAAGAGAAGGGAATTAAATTCCCAAAAGCAATTTTTTCTGAAAACGGAGT
Organism: Agapanthus africanus; assembly: GCA_030015575.1. Taxonomy (NCBI): domain Eukaryota; kingdom Viridiplantae; phylum Streptophyta; class Magnoliopsida; order Asparagales; family Amaryllidaceae; genus Agapanthus; species Agapanthus africanus. Next base: position 749,061,547 of record JASDDO010000022.1, on the reverse strand, counting down.
TAAACTCCATGGATCATCGTCTAAGCCCTAAGAGATCTACTTTTGAAGGCTAAAATGGTTTCATACTTTGGTTAAAAAGCTTGAAGAAAAATGGGTTCTTTGTTAAAAAAGAGGTAAAAACCCTTGTTTTGGATTTAAAATCCAGAGGAACGTGAAAGTTCACTGTTTGTCCAAGAACATTACCTGAGGAAAAGGGTCACTTGAACAGAGTTAAACTCTGAAGATGGTTTCAAGACAGAGAACTAAGCTCTGGAAGAAGAGAATTAAATTCTCAGGAAAAAGTTTGCAAGGAGGAAGACAAGCAAAGTGGAGGCGTCTCTGAAATGACCCCAATATTTATAGGAGGTGATGGGAACGCTTCATCTCCCCAAATCCCTAGAGGAATCCAACGGTCACAAAAGTGACAGCGTTGCACTCACGTGCAGACACGTGAGAACAACGCTGTAGGGGCATTTGTTTCCTGATTTAAAATCAGGAAAGTTTACGGAGGAGGCATCACGTGCTAGCACGTGACCAGCAGTCACGTGTTGGCACGTGACATTTAAAAGCAGCGGCAAAGGCACATCAGTTCCCTGATTAAATCGAAGAAAATGCTTCAGAAAGGGTCACGTGCTCACACGTGACCGGGGGTCACGTGTTGGCACGTGACGGTTGAACAGCGGCCAGAAGACAGAACGCAGAAAGAAAAAGAAGGCTCGTTCCAAGCGGTCACGTGCCTACACGTGACCAGGGGTCACGTGCCTACACGTGACCAGGGGTCACGTGGCCACACGTAACCGGCTTTCAAAGCCTATTTATTTAACAGAATCAAATTCTGAAGAGGTCATTCAAATCTTTCCAAAGGAAAATGATTATTTGGAACCGATTGGACTAAAGATTTAAAGGTGATTAAATATCATCTATCTATGGAAAAATCTTGAACTTAGAAAGATTTCCCCTTAAAATCTAACCGAAACAACAGAAGAATATCTTTGGATTTAAAATCCAATGGTGAATAAAATTCACCTAATAATCCAAAGGTCCAAACGAATAGTGAATACAAATTAAATCTCTCAATGAAAGATTCACCAAAACTAATTGATTCTGCTTCTTCTCCTATAAATAGGAGCCAAGGGACATATACAGAGGGATACATAGAGAGAGGGAAAAATAGAGCCTTGAGACTTTGGAGGAATTGGGATCTTCTGGAAAAGAAAACCTTAGGTAAGAAGGGGGAGGCTTTCAAGAAAAAGAGAATTTAATTCTCAACAGAGTTTAACTCTGATATTAAAAAGAAGAACTTAGTTCTCTCTTTAGCAGAGGATCTGCAAATTGCACATCTCCCCATGAATTGAGAATTTAATTCTCATTGGGTTGAGATCCTGCCATGCAGATCCAAAGCATAGAGAAGGAATGGATGTTTGAGAATTTAATTCTCATAGAACTATAGGAATTTAATTCCTGTGAATTAAAATTAGGGTTTAACCCTATGTCATAGGAATTTAATTCCTTCAAAATGAATAGAACCAGGGTTAAACCAAGTTAAGAACTCAAATCTGTCAAAATAATAGGAATTTAATTCCTCTAAAGTTTATTGCTAGGGTTTAACCCTATGAAGAATTTGATTCTTAAAAAGATAAACACATCTTCAAACAGGCAGGGTCACGTGCTACCACGTGACCCCTACAAAGAGCCACCGCTAAAACTTTGAGGCAACGCCTCACGCGCTTCACGTGACCCCCAAAGCGCGCAAAGAAAAAGCAAAGGGAAAGAAGCTCTAGGGCGCCCTCACGTGTCACCACGTGACCCCTAATGAATATTCTAACAGATCAAAGCGCAAGCCCCCATCACGTGCCCACACGTGATGGCTTTTAGAATTAAAAGTGTTAAACACTTATCTGTAGAACAAAATAAAGGGAAACAGGGCGTTATCACATGCTACCACGTGACCCCTTAGTTGAAGCTTTAACGGATAAGCACCAAAATACCCATCACGTGCTCCAAAGTATTCAATACTTTTGACAGAATAGAAGGAAGGGAAGGCGCCCTCACGTGCTACCACGTGACCCCTCTTGCCTTAGTGTTTAACACTAAATTGGAATCCCGGAATCCAGTGTTAAACACTGTTTGGCCTTAGTGTTCAACACTAATCAAAGAACTTTATTTGCAGTGTTTAACACTGATTATTCTTAGTGTTTAACACTAATCTGAAATCCCTACTGCTAGTGTTTGACATTGATTTGCTCTAGTGTTTAACACTAATTTGAACCCCCTGTTGCTGGTGTTTAACACCAATTGCCTTTTAGTGTTAAAACACTAACTTGTTCTCAGTGTTCAACACTGCTGATCTTTAGTGTTTAACACTAACTTCAGCCCAGTTGATTAAATGGCCAGAGGCAAAGCTTCTCCTTCAATAGACCAACAGAAAGCCAGTGTTCTAAACATGATGGGACTTAGCCCAAGATGGCCATAAGTCCTCAATTCAAACTTAACTGGGCTAATGGGCTCATAACACAATTAATTGGTCTTGATCCCAAATTGGGCCAAAGACTGTTTAATCCACCCCGGTCCAAGGGTACATCTCTTCACTCCTTTGATACTTGGCGTTGTAATTCCTTAATGTCTTCAAAGAGGTGATGGGTCCCGATGACCACACATTGACACGGACTGTGGGGTCCTTAAACTCATGGACTATGAGGTCCTTAACCTTGACCGAGATGTCTTAAAACTAACAACGGACCGTGGGGTTCTTAAACTCATGGACTATGAGGTCCTTAACCTTGACCGAGATGTCTTAAAACTAACAACGGACTGTGGGGTCCTTAAACTCATGGACTATGAGGTCCTTAACCTTGACCGAGATGTCTTAAAACTAACAACGGACCGTGGGGTCCTTAAACCCATGGACTATGACGTCCTTAACCTTGACCGCAATGTCTTAAAACTAACATTGGACCGCAATGTCCTTAAACTACCCATGGACCGCAATGTCCTTAAACTACCTATTGACCGCAATGTCATTAAACTAAACAACAGAGCCCCCCTTTTTATTGCTTTCTTGTTGGATCTAAACGATCCCGTTAAGTTGATCTTAGTCTAAAAACTAGACCAACGTATCCTTAACAAACGTTTAAGTCGATTTTAGTCTCAAAGGAGGCTAACGTATCCTTAAACCCAAACCCCCAAACCCAAAATCTAATCTGAGATAATGCGGATTTGGACTAGTCCAAGCCCTACGGGCGACGACATAACTCAGTCCCCGTATACAATCCACGGGCAACCAAACATAAAATAAATACACAAGACACGAAATGACCATCTGGAGAAGGAGAAAGTGGTTACCGCGATGCGGTAGCGTAATTAACTGCAGGGTCTTGCGCCTGCAGGGAAGAGCGTCCCCACAATCAAAAACCCCTCAAGCGAGGGGGAATCTGACGAAGTCTGCTACATCGGACGCATCCGTTTAAACCTTCGATATACGGTGCCATAAATCAACTTGGCATCTTCGGAGAGGTGGACGGATATCACCAATTAGCATCTGCCCCGAACCTCACGCGAGACGTCAGTCCTTGCCGCCGTTCGGAGGGGAACAGTCACATATTCGGCCTCCGACGTTGACAACGCCACAACCTTTTGCAATTGAGAGACCCAACTGATTGCTGTTCTCCCAACCTTTAATACGTACCCCGTTGTGCTTTTCCCGCTATCTCGATCACCCGAGTAGTCCGCATCAAAATAACAATACACCTTGAAAGTATCGCCCCTGAAACATAAGCAATGATTGGACGTTCCCCTAAGGTATCTCAACATCCATTTCGCTGCATTCCAATGCTCCTTCCCCGAGTTTTGCATATACCTACTTACAACCCCCACTGCTAGTGCAATATCTGATCTTGTACTCACCATTGTATATATCAAACTTCCAACCACCAATGCATATGGCATCCTTGCCATGTCATTTTTCTTCTCTTGAGTTGTCGGGTACAACTCTTTACTGAGTTTGAAGTGCTTCGCTAAAAATGTACTCACCGGTTTTGATTTGTCCATATTGAACTGCTTCAAAACCTTTTCCATGTAGTCCTTTTGCGATAACCATAACTTTCGTTGTTGTCTCTCTCTCATGATTTTCATGCCCAGAATTTGCTTGGCTGCTCCCAAATCCTTCATGGAGAATTTTTCAGCCATCATCTTCTTCAGACTTTGAATTTTCTAGAAATTCGGACCGCTACCAGCATATCGTCTACACAAAATGATAAAATAATATAGTCACCATCCTCAAAAATCTAAACGTAAATGCAGTGACATGAATCACATCGCACAAATCTAATATGAACTGATCGAATTCGAGATACCACTGCCTTGGAGCTTGCTTGAGGCCATACAAACTCTTTCACAGTTTACAAACCATGTTTTCTTTCCCCTTCACCTTGTATCTAGGTGGCTGCATTATATAGATTTCTTCCTCCAAATCTCTATGAAGGAACGCTGCTTTCACATCTAGCCGCTCTAAATGCAAATTTTCACCGCCACAATATTGAGAATCACCGGAATTTAAGTCATTTTCATCACTGGGGAAAATATCTCTTGATAGTCTATCCCATACTGTTGTGCATATCTCTTAACTACCAAGCGAGTTTTATACCGTTTCATACCATCATCCTCATCTTTAATCCTGTACACCCATTTATTTAGCAACGTTTTTCGACTCTTGGGTAGCTTCACTAGATCCCATGTATGGTTCTTCTTCAAAGAATCCATCTCTTCATCCATAACTTGCTCCCACTGCTTGCTAGCGCTGTCTTACGTCGCCACTGCAAGGGATTCGGGATCTTCCGAATCTGTGTACAAAATGAAGTCGGAAACCAATTTTTCAAGTAGCCTCCTATCTCGTGTAAATCTTCTCAGAATTAATACATCTGGTTGCTTATCACGCCCCGCTTCCCAATATACTCAAATACGGAAACGTAACAAAACCAACCACGCTACTTATGGTAAAGAAATATCCTTCCATAGTCACATTACGACTGTCAATCAATAATCAAGAACAAAAATATAAAATCTATCTCTAAGCATGTCTAATTACCACGATAAACAATAACAGGAAATGATAGCGGAAGCAATAATGATCCAAGGAAGAAACAAGAATACCTAAACCATAAATAAGAACTAGACCGATAAAATGCTCCTCACTGATCGGCAATCCTGTCGAAGTACACACGATACTTCTGTGCTAAGTCAAAGGATCTGTGCTATGCAAAACCCAGACATCAGTGCGTCATAAAATATCATTAATAATAATATAGAATACCATTGCAATAACTCGATGTCATGTATATAAGTAACAAGCAACAATAATAACATGTGATATAACAAGCAAGATATCAATCATATCATGTGTATCCTAAGAGTCCATGTCGCTAGATTATCTATCCTAAAAGTATTTGAAACCAATCAATGGAATACTCGATATAACTCAATAGTATCCGGTGCGTGCCCGGGACTACGATCATGATTCTCGGGGCTGAATCCGAGACGTGCCGCTAGGCAGTAAAACAATGTCATGTATAGATGAATGATATCAGCATTATCATTTCGGAGCCGAAGCTCATATCGACTGATCGGTATCTGGTAAGTAGTGAACTGTTGAGTCACAAGTCGGGTTTCATTCTTGATTTCCGCTTTCCCCCCATATTTTGTGTTCATGTCAGGTAACAATATAATATTTACCTAATACCAATACAAGAATAAGCATGTACAAGATACGTCCATCAAGACAACAGAAATACGTCCATCAGGACAACAAGTCAAGTCAATCAAGTCAAATCAGGGTTGTTGGTATTGGTAAATATTACAGCAATTATGTACTCGCATGATAACGGTAACAGTAACAGGATGGAAAGGTACAATTCATGAATAAGTGTACAGGCATGTCAAGAGTGACGTATCAGTCATGTAAGTGGGTATATCTCATTCACATAAAACATTAAGTCATGATATATGCAATCCAATGATAGTCATAATATTCTCAAGATAAGCGTTAACTGATATAATTGTATCAACTATTACGTGTTCATGGATTTAGTATAATCGTATTTAAAATAGTATTTTGTCACGATTATCATTAAGTACTATTAATTAAATATCTTTATTATATTTTACTTATTAAATTTAAGTCTCAGTTATTAAATAGTTAACGACATGAAATGAAACGATAAACAAGATAATCACATAAAATGATAGAATATATTACGGCAATGTATGTAGGTATATGATAATTATAACATGTTAAATCAAATATTATGACTAGATCAAGGCTGTCGACGTATCGTGATTTAGATCTCGATATATCATTAAACAGAGTTTACGATCAATTTAATTATAAGACATTAATGGTAATAATATTGTTTCTCCAAATATGATCCGGCCGTAACTAGCATGTAGCAAGTATTTAGAAATACTTGCCTCGGGGATCAATGGGTGTGAGGCACGCGGCAAGAACGCGAGAAACGACGGAAAATCTCTATTGGGGCATCTCGTCGAACACCTCGTGCGCAAAATCGAACATTGCCGGAACGGAGATCTGAAGACATGAAAACGATCATTGTGCTCATGCGGGCTTGGGAAAATCTTGGAGCCTCAGTTCATGGCCCAGAACGGCGTCGAATGGCTGTCGCGGTCGAGGATTTAGGTGTCATCGAGATTACTGTTGCGGCTGCTGCTGTTATGCGAATAACTTGACGACAGTGGCGGCGACAAAGGTTGAAGAAGGAGGCAGCGACGAAGACGTGGGCGGAGGTTGAGGAGGCGACGTAAGTTTTCGACACGAGCACGAAGAAGATGAAGAAGAAGATGATGATGGTAGCCGGCAGTGGAGGCGGTGGGTGTGATGAGGCATGGGTGTTGGCTTGGTGGGTGCGCCGGTGAAGGAGTAGGCTTGGTTTATTTTTTGAGAAGAAGAAGAAATATCATGAGGGGGAGAGAGTATATGATAATGATGTGATGATTGATTAAATAGGGAAGAGAGAGAAAATCAGTTAGGAATATATTATTATAAATTGGGCTAAAGATTATATAATATATGGAGAGATAAAGAGATTTGTTTAGAAATATTTATATATATAGTTTGCCAGGATAAAGATATAGGATGGGTTAAATATATATACGTTTAAAACAATTTGCACAAAAACCATATTTGTTTAAAAGATTTAAAGAGATCTTCAATATCTGTCATATCTTTAATTAAACTTGTCATACATAAATATATCTTGCTACACAACTAATACCAATAGAATAAATTATATAAATAATTAAATAGGATACGAATAGATTGGCAAACCAATCTTAAAACTAAATATTATATTAATAACCAACAGATAACCATAACCATAATATATTATATTTGAGAAATATTAAGCTCCAAATTAAAGATAGATTTAATTGAGAAAAAAAATACACCGATACTATTATTTTACTATACCAATGTTCTAGGGTGTTATATTATATCCAACTACAAAAGAATTTCATCCTCTAAATTCATGAGAACGAAAGAACCAAGAAAGAACCAAGATAAGGAAAAGAACAAGAACAAACCATTTCATATTCATGGTAAACAGGAAACGAACAATAACCAGGAAAGGACAAGATCAAAGAAACTCGGATTTACAGGAAACAAATTTGTGGAAAAATCACGTACGTAAAGTAATGCGGAAATACGTGCTGTAAATAATTACAATACAGGAAGGTAAACGTTGCAGGAAAATAATGTAGATAAACAATATGTCAAGTCGGATATCAATTATCGTGTCAAACAGTATCAATCTAAAGGTCAATTGAATCGGGTATCAATCTAAGAGTCAAAACCATTTCAATCAATGTGTGTGTAAGGAATTAGCTAATGGACGTTCACGTATCCCCGGGATATCTCATAACTAGTTGGAATCATGAATCAGGTTAGTAGCATGAACATCGCCGAAAGATGTCCCATGACTATGATGGAGCTTTGTTTAGCATGAATGTTACCCAAGCATATAGGTAAGATATCTTTTTACCATATCTTAATCAATACAGATGAAGAACGTCATAAATTAGATACACCCAGATAGAATAATGTCATAAGTTAGATACATGCATGTAAGATCACGGATACCCCAACTGATCCATGTCCATGTACGGAGTAATGATGTCAGAAATCAGATACATATAGATACCCATCTGACCAAAATACAAATGCCCACTCGACCATAATTCAGATGACCCCTTTGACCATAATACAGATGTTCTCTCTTAGACCAAAATACAGATGTCATGCTTAGACCAGAATACAGATGTCAGAATGTCCAATCAAGTCAAACGATTTATCAAGGAGATATGTATGCACCCATGTATACTAAACTAATCATGATACGCTATATCGATCTAAACCGTGCTAATGAATGAAACGAAACCAAACAAGTACACGGTAATAAGAAGAATCAAACCATGCCAAGCCACCAGTCTTGGCAAGCAAGTGATGCACAAACTCCCAATCTATTGCATATGCTTCTCTGTTAACGTCTACCAAATGTAACAAGTATGTTGAACTATGTCCCCCTCTTCATAATTTCTTCACGAATTTTCCGTTTTGGCACACACATGTGGTTCCTATACCATAAGGACCCAGCTTCTTGAATCAACAAATCTGCCCCAAGTCTTGCAGGTCATGGGTCTACCACGCTTTTGCCGTGCTACTCTGATAAGTTTAGGTAGGTCTTCACAACCTCTTCAATTAAGTATACTACGCTCGAGTAGCCTTAATGCGATCTATCAATGATGACTATACTTGTAGTCGCTTTAACTCCCCGAAAAATTTGGTAAGACTAATTTCAACTCAAGTCTCCGACAATTAGTTATCAGCTCCTCTTGCAACGTCAATATCATTCTGGTTAGCAACCGACTTACATCGTCCGGCACTACACCTTTCTGTCTGGATGATCTTTCTGAATCCGGGTTGTAGTCAGTCAATAGATCCAACTATTTATGTTGCCTCATGTTAGGCTCCTTCCATGTGAACACGTAATTTTAGGCTTTTACGATCGGTGGATGTCTCGACTTTCTCGCCTAAAGAGTAGTGTCTTCATAACTCCAATGCGAATATCACTACAGCTAATTTTCGAGTAATGCGTCTGCAATTCTTCTCCAACGTCTTCAGCCGTTCGACACATCGGCCATCGCCAGTCCCTGCTACACCAATACACCATCCAATTTTTTTTCCTAATGCGTCACTGTGAAACTACCATCCCTACGCAACCATTCGTCATAATTAGAAAAGAAACGGTTGTCGACTTCAGTTTCCATTGGTCAAATATTTGGGTATACTTCCCGGACCCAATGAGCGGTTCCTCCTTTCGATTCACTTGGTCAATGTCTCTGTTATTCGTGTGAAATCTTGCACGACCCCGATAAACATTAGCGAGTCCCACTATTGTTTATTTCGACGTTCCCTCAAACTTGGCCAGACTCAAGATGCCGCAGTCCTTCCGGTCTACTGCGATCTCATCTTCCGATATGTTATCACCCAAGCACTTAAATTCATTGATTCAAAACGTACATTTGCCCAACTTGTCATACCATTTCTCTTGCCAGTGGACTTCAAGAGAATCGAAGAAAGGAGTCAGATTCAACTTTCAAGGTAAGACATAGGTTTAGGAATAATTGAGCAGAGGAAAAATAAAGTAGTGCAATAAAAATAAGGAATGGATCAAGAGAAGGACTCGAAATTATTTAAACAGAGTACCACATTGTAATTATGCCGTGGTATATGATTACAATCACATAACTCCATCTAAGTCACCAAAATCATACTATTAGAGTCAATAGAATACGATTTAAGAAAACGATATGGAATCAAGAAGATTTCAGGATACAATCAACGGTGATGAAAGTTTTGCAATTTCGTTTTCCTCCCATCGAGATACGATCGTTAGGAAAGGTAGGAAGTATTTTAAGGAATATGACTAAGGGGTGAACCATGATGCAAACATTACAGTATCGCTTTAATAACAATTTGTGCATGAAAGGTACCAAGACAATCCATACCTAAATCACCTCGCAGCTGCCGCAAAACAAGTCCCGTCCACCAACAACGACGGGACACTCCTGATGCTCTCTTCTAGAAACAATCTTTCCATTCCCGTGTAAGTCCCGGATCAGATATAGAAATAACGTGCTACAATCGATTCCAAGTTTATCTAGAGGGCAGACTAGCTAGTATAGGAGACTTGAGTGACGGGATGACTTAAAATCAGCTAACAATACTACTGTAAGTCCACGTTGCCCATCCCGGTACTTACGGGGAGGCGGAAAACGGAATAAAAATCAAATTTTTATCAACTTAGGCAACATGGACTAGACAAAGAAGGATCTTTGTTAAACAAAAACAAGCTAAAACTAACAAGAAACTAGCTAAGTGTTAGAAAGGTTATACCTAGGGCTTTATGTCCTTCTCTCCTTGCTCCTTGGAGTAGTGGCAAGAGGTCACCTTGGTCGTCTTCTCACGTCGAAGAAAGATCCACCCGAAAGCCTCAACCTTTGGCTTCAACTCCAAGCTAGAAGTAACTAGGGTGCAAGAAGTGCTAATTCTTAAACCCTAGATGAGAGTAGAGATTATCAAGAAGGGGTTTTTCTCAAGCTCAAGTGTTTCTCAACACATGAGAGGGGAGAGCTTGAGGGAGAGGAAGAACAAGAGAGAAAGTGAATAATAGAATGAGAGAAAATATGAAGCATTCTCTCATATATGTGTGAATTATTGTAATTAGATAATTAGCTAGATAATTGTCATGATTAATCAAGACATGACCATTATCATTTCATTTTTAATGCAATTTGCAAGGATCAAAGAGCATCTTCCAAATGAAATGATGATGGTCAAAGTGTCAACCTAGGTCAACAAGTCAAGAAGGTCAAATGGTCAACAACCATAACCATGCACAATTATTTAAACTAATATCAATTAATCATAATACACACATAAGCATTAGGGTTAATAAAATGACAATAGTCATTAACCCTAATCAAAGTCCTCTCCCTCTGTCTCAAGCAACTGTGCATACGCACCCGTATTCGTGATCCGAGGAACACGAATACAATGTGATAAAACCAATCCCAAATCATATACTAGGATCCGGCTTAAACCAAAGCCCGCTAGTATAAGCTGTCCGGACAGCAAACGTGCACAAGTGTGCGGATGTGAACGAACCCTGTCGCAAAACCATGCGACCTCTACTCATTTTGCCTAAAGGCGAATAACTCTCTGTGTGGGACTCTAAAGACTCAACACTACGCTGGCAGTGGGTTTAACCACAGACCGCAAGCGGCACTAGCTGTACGTAACGGTCCCCAGATAGATGTCGATAAGAAGACCGACGAGGTGAACCCCATCTGAACTCCTACTGAGCCTGTATATGACAGTCTCCGTACAGTCCGGTCTGTTCGTCTGATACATCGCATGGCGGGCCTAGGGGGCGGTGAACGTCAGTCCCCTAATAGCGGTACAAGTCGTGTCGGAGTGTAGCCCAGAACACCCTGAGATAACACTGGAAACCTACCAGTATATCTCGCTTGCCCTGGCCAGGGACTACTCGTGTAATGGCTCTCCTGGACACAGCGCGATGTCAACCCCCAATACCGGGAGAGACGAATCCTGTCTAACCGTCACTGCCTCCTAGTGCTTCGGGACTGCACCCAAAAACTACCTGTTTGCACGACTCCTTTGAGCCGTGGTAGGGTAGTAATCAAAGTGCTGTGGGAACGCACTCGAGGCGAAGTGACAGTGTCAAGTCAGCGGACTAAGCTGTACTCATGTCACCTGGGAACTGATAACTGACGATAGGTATAATACCAACCAACAGTTCCCGACGAGTCCTGTCCAGTGTACTCGTAACCTAACGAGCACCCGCATACTATCTCAAGTACGACGTACTGACGGCTGTGGGACAGACCGTCTCCCATACCGGGATGAGAAGCGCATACGCTAGTCTACTCCGGAGTATCGATGCCCTGTCTCGATAGTCCAACGACTAGGGACCTGTATAAGGATGTGCTTATAGATCACCCAGCTCCCACGAGTGTGAGCGCCATCACAACGCTGGTAATCAAGCAAAGATCCTAAGGGCTCTACTAATATGTATATCAGCAATATGCTAAAAGAAACACATGCACATATTAAAGCAGAGACAAACCAAGTAGCATACTACCATTTCGAGCAAGATTGTATATACAACTGTGAATATCCCAAGCTTCCATCAAGTAATATACAAACTAGTATGATACAGTAATGGCCTCTAGGGCATATACACTAACAATCTCCCACTTGCACTAAGGCCATGTACTGGCGTATCGAAGACCTATCATCTCGATCAGCCGCTCGAACTGAGTCTGGGGCAAGGCCTTGGTGAATGGATCTGCTGTGTTATCTTCTGAAGCAACCCTCCGAACCTCGATCTCCTGGCGATCCACGATCTCCCTGATCAGGTGATACCGCCTCAAGATGTGTCTGGATTTCTGATGGGGCCTGGGTTCTTTCGCTAAAGCTATAGCCCCGTTGTTGTCGCAATACAGAGGTATTGGGTCAACAATGGACGGAACCACCTGAAGTTCTTTCAAGAACTTCCTCATCCAGACAGCTTCTTTTGCGGCATCAGATGCAGCGATGTATTCCGCTTCCATAGTCGAGTCAGCAACGGTTTCCTGTTTGGAGCTCTTCCAACACACCGCCCCTCCATTGAGGGTGAAGACAAAACCCGACATGGACTTGGAATCATCCTTGTCACTCTGGAAGCTGGAGTCAGCAAAGGCCTCAATCTGGAGGTCTTTTCCGCCATACACCAAGAACATCTCCTTAGTCCTTCTCAGGTACTTGAGAATGTTCTTTACTGCTATCCAATGTTTCTCCCCAGGGTTTGACTGATACCTGCTTACCATACTCAGTGCATAAGCCACATCCGGTCTGGTACACAATATCGCATACATTATAGAGCCTACCGCAGAAGCGTAGGGTATAATAGACATGCGATCCCTCTCCAAATCAGTCTTGGGAGATATCTCTTTGGAGAGGGTGATCTCGTGACAAGCCGGTAGATTACTGCGCTTGGAATCTTCCATACTGAATCTCTTCAGTATGGTGTCGATGTACCTGGACTGTGAAAGTCCTAATATCCTCTTGGATCTGTCACGGTAGATCCGGATACCCAGAATGTATGAGGCATCACCCAGGTCTTTCATGGAGAACCTGTGTGACAAGAACCCCTTGACAGATTGTAGCATAGGAATGTCATTTCCTATTAAGAGAATGTCATCCACGTATAAAAGGAGGAATACTACAGTTCTCGCTACAAATCTACAATAGATGCATGGTTCATCTGGATTTTTGATAAAGCCAAATTCCTTGACCGTCTCATCAAAACAGATGTTCCAACTCCGCGATGCATGCTTTAGTCCATAAATGGACTTAAGCAACTTGCACACCTTTCCGCTGCTCCCACTCTGAATGAAACCCTCTGGCTGGTCCATATAGACACACTCCTCTAAATGTCCATTTAGAAAAGCTGTCTTTACGTCCATCTGCCAAATCTCATAATCGTGGAAGGCAGCAATGGAAAGAAGGATCCGAATGGATTTCAGCATAGCTACTGGGGAAAAGGTTTCGTCATAGTCCAAACCAGGTCTTTGACAAAAACCCTTTGCAACCAGTCTAGCTTTATAGGTCTCAACCTGTTCATCTACACCAATCTTCCTTTTGAAGATCCACTTGCATCCTACGGGTTTTACCCCATCTGGAGCAATGTCCAACGTCCATACTTTGTTGGTGTACATGGACTCCATCTCGGTCCGCATTGCATCCAGCCATTTTACCGAGTCGACGCTTTGAATGGCTTGCTGGAAGCTAGTAGGCTCATCAAAATCTATGATGCAATCTTCTCTATCCCCGTCAATGAGAAAACCGTAGTATCTCTCGGGCGGATGAGACTGCCTACTACTCCTGCGGAGTGGCGTGGGAATGTCTTGATCTTTCGAACCCTCTGGTTCTACTAAGCTTTCAGTAATAGCTTGTGGTTCCGGAATTTCTTCCAGTTCTATTGCGCTCCCACTTATTTCCTTTTCTATGAACTGGTGTTCCAGAAAATGGGCATTACGAGAAACAAGGACTTTTTGTTCCTCTGCGTAATAGAAAAGATACCCCTGGAGTTCTTTAGGTATCCCACAAACTTGCACAGTACTGAGCGTGCCTCTAGTTTGTCCGCATGCTGCTTTTTGACATAAGCTGGACATCCCCAAATCTTCAAGTATTGAAGATAGGGTTTCTTCCCACTCCATAACTCATATGGTGTGGTAGGCACAGTCTTAGTGGGAACACGGTTCAAAAGGTATGCAGCTGTTTCTAGCGCATATCCCCAGAACGATCGCGGCAACTCAGCGTTACTCATCATGGACCGTACCATATCCAATAGGGTTCGGTTCCGTCTCTCCAATACACCGTTATGTTGCGGAGTGTATGGAGGAGTAAGCTGAGAGAGAATTCCATTCTCTTTTAAGTAATCCAGGAACTCGGCACTCAAGTATTCACCACCTCGATCAGATCTTAGTGTCTTAATACTTTTGCTTGTTTGTTTTTCTACTTCATTCTTATATTCCTGGAACTTTTCAAAAGCTTCGGATTTATGCTTCATCAAGAAGACATGTCCGAACCTTGAGAAATCATCCGTAAAAGTAATGAAGTAAGAATAACCGCTTCGCGCATGTATAGACATTGGACCGCACACGTCGCTGTGTACGAGTCCCAAGAGCTCGCTCGCTCTTACTCCGTGTCCAGTGAACGGAGTCTTTGTCATCTTTCCTTTGAGACAGGATTGACAAGTTGCATACGATTGATATTCGAATGGATCCAAATATCCTTCTGCATGTAACTTAGTCAACCTTCTCTCATTGATGTGACCCAGTCTACAATGCCATAAGTAAGTTTTATTGATTTCTGGAGACTTTCTTTTGTGTGTATTCTGGACATTGAAAATCTGTGGTTGGTTTAATACGTATATACCGTTGTTCAATGTACCTGACCCAATCAAAACTTGATTAAGGTGAATGTTCACTACATTACTTACAAATGCAAATTCATAACCTTCTTTAGATAATAAAGATACAGAAATAATATTACAGGTTGTATTTGGTACATAATAACAACTACGCAAAATCAAAAAGTGTCCATCCGACAATCCCAGGTGATAGTCCCCCACGGCCTCAGCATCCATGCGAGCACCGTTTGCAACTCTGAGGGTCATGTCACCTGCCTTCAAAACTCTACTCTTTCTCAACGCCTGCAAAGAATTACAGATATGAGATCCTGATCCGGTATCCAATACCCAGGATATAGAGTTTATTGATAGACAGTTTTCAATAACATACACACCTGAAGCTGAAGCCGCAACTCGCTTCAAATCCTGTGTTCTGGCCTTCCAAGCCTTGCAATCCTGTTTCCAGTGACCACTTTTGTGACAGTAGAAGCATTCTTCCTTCCCCACCAGCTTTCCCGCTACCTTTGTTGCTTTTCCTTTTCCCTTCGTATCCACTTTACTGACACCGCCTCTTGGTTTGGCGGGGGCTTTCTTCTTCTTGCCCTTGGCTTTCGCCCTGGACCTAGAAGAGGAAGATCCTCCTACAAACAAAGTGGATGTCTCCCTACCCTTCTGTAGGGTGCCCTCAGCACTCCTCAACATGTTCAGAAGTTCGGAAAGTTCAACCTCCTTTCCTTGCATGTTGAAGTTAAGGATAAACTGGGCGTAAGTGGAAGGAAGGGACTAGAGAATCAAATCAGTATAGAGTTCATTCTCCAACATGGTCCCAAGGTCCGCGAGCTCCTCTATGTAGCCAATCATCTTAAGCACGTGTTCCGCTACCGATGATCCGACGGCCAACCTTGTCGAAAACAACTTCTTCGACACTTCGTATCTTACGATACGAGACTGCTCTCCATACAGTTCTTTTGTATGAAGAAATATGGACTCTAGGTCCATATTCTCGTGCCTCCTCTGATGTTCGTTGTCCATCGAGGCTAGTACGAGGCATCTGGCCTTCGCGCAGTCTATTTCCCAGGTTTTGTAGATTTCCCTATCTACGACACTGGTTTTGGGACCTGGGACAGGGGGAGCTTTGGTGGTAAGGACATACCCCAACTTGTCGTAAGCGATTGCCATCTTGACATTCCTGAGCCAATCTTTGTAGTTTGGCCCTGTCAATATGTTTTTATCTAGTAATTAACTTAAGTCCGGTCATGTTGAATGGTCGCTGCAATTAGGAGAGAGAAAAGAAACACTTTACCATGATGCTCTTGCAAGTTTAGAGTGGTTTTTAGTTTGTCTAAACTGGATGGCTCCCACTGTCTCTCGAATCCCTTCTCAAACCGTAAAGAAAGGATTAGTCAGGATCAATCTCACCGTACAATACTTGCTTAACGGTTCAGCCAGGCCAGTGTCGGTACTTCGAGGGAGGTTTTCCAACACTTTCGCGAAGTTCCTTAATTAAGTAACCTCTTTTCCCTGTGGGCGTAGCCCCGCTAACACCTTTCTAGACACCTACTAGGTTTATAGCATTGATCGTTAAGTGAGAGTTTTCCCGAGGAGTAGCATATACTCACAGTAGGATCGGGATCCAAATATCATCGCATGATAAAAACCGAAGGAATCCTACCAGAATTATCACACTCCAAATGGTATGCAGCGCTAGCAAGTTTCAGTACTTATGAAACTCCCAATGTGGATTTTTGCCCCATGCTCTTATGACCTTGGCGTGAGGTCAAAATGTCATAAGTCACATGTCAAGTTCTTCCCATCGTTATCCCGGTTAATTTGAACCCACCCGTACCTACCCTTGACGTAGGCCAAAATGGCAGTACGACTGTCTCAAACCAACGCATTCTATCTATGCAACAGATAAATATCCGGCAGCTACCAATCACTATGCCTTGGCGTGAGGTCAAAATACATAGCTTGAATACTACCGAATATTTAACTGAAATGATGGAGGGCTACGGATGGTTTTGGCGAAACCGTGAACGTAGTGAACTTGATATAATCGATGGAACGAGATCGCTTTAAAAAGGAGTGGTTCAAGCTCCGCGTTTAAAAGTTTAGTTTTGAAAAGAACCGAGTGGTTTTCAAAGTGTTCCAATCGACTTTTGCTTGGTTTATTTTCTTGCATTAGTTCTTTTAATGCGTCCCATCATTTAATCCTACCATTGCAGAAAACAACCAAAATATGACGTACGCTTATGCCATCGCATTCGCCACGGGGCCCCGTCATCACCCGTTAGGTTACTTAACTAACGACAGAGCGGGGGCTGGGCTAGCGCGGCTGTAAAACATAAGCAACGTCTAAATAGTTATCATATATAAATATATAGCAATGATAGACATTACAGATCACAGATGAATACATTGGATATACTAGGAATCCGCAATCCGTTCGAGCCTGCAACGAAAAGCGGATTACACGGTCGCGGTGAATAGCCAATACCCCACCCAAGACCCCTACGGGTGCGGCAAACTACCCGCCAAGTACCCGAAGCGAAGCAACCTCCCTCACCACCGTGAGTAGGCCACTCGGCACTTCGAGATACCCGGTAGTTTGTGCACCCCTCCATGGGTCTATCCTAGGAGCAAAAACAGTAAAAAGAATTATACAATGACGGCTACAACCCCGACCCGGTTGTGCGGCCATACAAATAATATTACATCAATTTACATGTTACAATGAATGAAAGAAAAAGAAACACTCAACTCACATCCACCCCGGCTATTCACCCGCGACAATCCAACACATTCATATACACATACCATCATCAAACACAGATCACAGATGTGTATAACCCCGACTAATCGACATATAGCGATTAGCCGACGTTCAATACATATAAACATCACAGATATAACCCTTTAGTCAAAGTGTAGTGAAGTTCGATAAAAAATACGGATTTATAGGCCCCCAAAAACAAATTTCTATTCTGGAAAATCTGGGCACACATTAACCATCTTAAAAATCCCAAAACCAAGCCAGAAAGACACTGCACCAAACTCGACCCAGAGCCGAGCCAAAACGGCCGCGGTTGCGCGGCAATAGCTTGCTATTGCCGCGGAACCGCGGCTCTTTGGTCGAATCTCTGGATCGTTTTTGGTGGCTTTCTTCAAAAAACCCTGAGATGATTTTTGGAGTATGATTTATTTTGCTTTGAACTGAAAAAAATTTAACAGAAACTTAGGGTTTTGAAAACTCGGTTTTTCGATTTTTTTTCGTCGAACTTCCATACACTTTACCACCTAGCTAGTTTATATTTAGTTAGGCTCTGATACCACTGTAAGTCCACGTTGCCCATCCCGGTACTTACGGGGAGGCGGAAAACGGAATAAAAATCAAATTTTTATCAACTTAGGCAACATGGACTAGACAAAGAAGGATCTTTGCTAAACAAAAACAAGCTAAAGCTAACTAGAAATTAGCTAAGTGTTAGAAAGGTTATACCTAGGGCTTTATGTCCTTCTCTCCTTGCTCCTTGGAGTAGTGGAAAGAGGTCACCTTGGTTGTCTTCTCACGTCGAAGAAAGATCCACCCGAAAGCCTCAACCTTTGGCTTCAACTCCAAGCTAGAAGTAACTAGGGTGTAAGAAGTGCTAATCCTTAAACCCTAGATGAGAGTAGAGATTATCAAGAAGGGGTTTTTCTCAAACTCAAGTGTTTCTCAACACATGAGAGGGGAGAGCTTGAGGGAGAGGAAGAACAAGAGAGAGAAAGTGAATAATAGAATGAGAGAAAATATGAAGCATTCTCTCATATATGTGTGAATTATTGTAATTAGATAATTAGCTAGATAATTGTCATGGTTAATCAAGACATGACCATTATCATTTCATTTTTAATGCAATTTGCAAAGATCAAAGAGTATCTTCCAAATGAAATGATGATGGTCAAAGTGTCAATCTAGGTCAACAAGTCAAGGAGATCAAATGGTCAACAATCATAACCATGCACAATTATTTAAACTAATATCAATTAACCATAATACACACATAAGCATTAGGGTTAATAAAATGACAATAGTCATTAACCCTAATTAAAGTCCTCTCCCTCTGTCTCAAGCAACTTTGCATACGCACCCGTATTCGTGATCCGAGGAACACGAATACAATGTGATAAAACCAATCCCAAATCATATACTAGGATCCGGCTTAAACCAAAGCCCGCTAGTATAAGCTGTCCGGACAGCAAACGTGCACAAGTGCGCGGATGTGAACGAACCCTGTCGCAAAACCATGCGACCTCTACTCATTTTGCCTAAAGGCGAATAGCTCTCTGTGTGGGACTCTAAAGACTCGACACTACGCTGGCAGTGGGTTTAACCACAGACCGCAAGCGGCACTAGCTGTACGTAACGGTCCCCAGGTAGATGTCGATAAGAAGACTGACGAGGTGAACCCCATCTGAACTCCTACTGAGCCTGTATGTGACAGTCTCCGTACAGTCCGGTCTGTTCGTCTGATACATCGCATGGCGGGCCTAGGGGGCGGTGAACGTCAGTCCCTTAATAGCGGTACAAGTCGTGTCGGAGTGTAGCCCAGAACACCCTAAGATAACACTGGAATCCTACCAGTATGTCTCGCTTGCCCTGGCCAGGGACTACTCGTGTAATGGCTCTCCTGGACACAGCGCGATGTCAACCCCCAATACCGGGAGAAACGAATCCTGTCTAACCGTCACTGCCTCCAAGTGCTTCGGGACTGCACCCAAAAACTACCTGTTTGCACGACTCCTTTGAGCCATGGTAGGGTAGTAATCAAAGTGCAGTGGGAACACACTCGAGGCGAAGTGACAGTATCAAGTCAGCGGACTAAGCTGTACTCATGTCACCTGGGAACTGATAACTGACGATAGGTATAATACCAACCAACAGTTCCCGACGAGTCCTGTCCAGTGTACTCGTAACCTAACGAGCACCCGCATACTATCTCAAGTACGACGTACTGACGGCTGTGGGACAGACCGTCTCCCATACTGGGATGAGAAGCGCATACGCTAGTCTACTCCGGAGTATCGATGCCCTGTCTCAATATTCCAATGACTAGGGACCTGTATAAGGATGTGCTTATAGATCACCCAGCTCCCACGAGTGTGAGCGCCATCACAACGCTGGTAATCAAGCAAAGATCCTAAGGGCTCTACTAATATGTATATCAGTAATATGCTAAAAGAAACACATGCACATATTAAAGCAGAGACAAACCAAGTAGCATACTACCATTTCGAGCAAGATTGTATATACAACTGTGAATATCCCAAGCTTCCATCAAGTAATATACAAACTAGTATGATACAGTAATGGCCTCTAGGGCATATACACTAACAACTACTGGGAAGGAGTTAAACGAGAAGAATACCTAATACCATCTCCTTAGAAGTCATTGCTTCTACGGTACAACCGGTGCTCACGGAATATCACTTCTCAACTGATATCTTGACGAACATATGTCAATTTGGTGGTCAGTAGCTCCACAAGCAAAACACTGCCACCTTTCTTTTCGACAATACCACCAAGTATGGCCTGGCCGCCGGTAGTAGTTATAGATCACGATCTTTTTCTAAGCTAAAATAAATAGCCGCTTCATGGGCAGTTCCCTGTCTCAACCGGAACACTCCTACGAGCTTGAACTCTGGTTGCCGTCTGTACTACTATATATGCCAGAACATCCTGCGGATGATCACCTCTTCTTGTGTTCATGGGTTTCTGATGCCCACTTAATAGCAACGGTAGTAGTCTCTTGGACCGTCCTGAAGCCCTCCTGGAAGGTCTCATCCTGTTGCTGGTCCAGTTCTATTTGACGCTGTTGATTTTTCAACATGCTACGTATGACCCCAACTAATGCAGCATTGTCAGTAGGTGGAGCAGGTTGATTCCTTCTACACATGACTCTCGTAGTCAAACACGAATGATGAGGATTATCAATGGAAACAAGATTCAAAAGAAGCAAGGTGTTCTATTGAAACAAGATTCAATAACGACAAGGAATCAAAAAATGACAAGGCAATAGTGTGGAAGGACATGCTCCTATAATTCTGGATTTTAAGGTCAATGTATTGGGTACCATACCCAACTAAAAAAAGAACCAAACCAATTTAATCTAAATCTATGCTCTGATATCAACAAAACCCTATCACGCCGCGCTTCCAAATATACTCAAATATAGGAACGTAACAAAACCAACCATTCTACCTATGGTAAGGAAACATCCTTCCATAGGCACATTACGGCTGTATATCAGTAATCAAGAACAAGAATATAAAATCTATCTCTAAACATGTCTAATAGCTACGGTAAACAATAACAGGAAATGATAGCGGAAGCAATAACGATCTAAGAAAGAAACAAGAATACCTAAACCTTAAATAAGAACTAGACCGATGGAATGCTCCTCACTTATCAGCAATCCTGTCGAAGTACACAAGATCCTTCTGTGCTATGTTAAAGGATCTGGGCAATAAAAAATGCTGACGTCAGTGCGTCTTAAAATATCATTAATAATAATATAGCATACCATTGAAATAACTCGATGTCATGTATATAAGGAACAAGCAATAACAATAACATGTGATATAACAAGCAAGATTTCAATATCAATCATATCATGTGTATCCTATGAGACCATGTCGCTAGATTATCTATCCTAAAAGTTTTTGAAACCAATCAATGGAATTCTCGATGTAACTCAATAGTATCCCGTGCATGCCCGGGACTACGGTCATGATTCTTGGGGCTGAATCCGAGACGTATCGCCAGGAAGTAAAACAATGTCATGTATAGATGAATGATGTCAGCATCATCATTCCGGAGCTCGAAGCTCATATCGACTGACCAGTCTCTGGAAACTAGTGAACTGTTGAGTTACAAGTCGGGTTTCATTCTTGATTTCCCCTTTTCTTCCAGATTTCGTGTTCGTGTTAACAATATAATATCTACCTAATACTAACACAGGTTCAAGTAGGTACAAGATACGTCCATCTGGACAAAAAGAATACGTCTATCAGGATAACAGGTCAAGTCAATCAAGTCAAGTTAGGGTTGTTGGCATTGGTAAATATTACGACAAGTATGTACTACCATGATAACGGTAACAGTAACAGGATGACATGGTACAATTCATGAATAAGTGTACAGGTATGTCAAGAGTGATGTATCAGTCATGTAAGTGGGTATATCTCATTCATATAAAATAATAAGTCATGATGTATGGAATCCAATGATAGTCATAACAGTCTCAAGATAAACGTTAACTGATATAATTGTATCAACTATTACATGTTCATGGATTTTAGTATAACCGTATTTAAAATAGTATCTTGTCACGATTATTATTAAGTACTATTAATTAAATATCTTTATTGTATTTTACTTATTAAATTTATGTCTCAGTTATTAAATAGTTAACGACATGAAATGAAACGATAAACAAGATAATCGCATAAAATGATAGAATAGTATTACGGCAATATATATAGGTATATGGTAATTATAGCATGTAAAATCAAATATTATGACTAGATCAAGGTTGTCGACGTATCGTGATTCAGATCTTGATATATCATTAAACAGAGTTTACGATCAATTTAATTATAAGATATTAATAGTAATAATATTGTTTCGCCAAATATGATCCGGCCGTAACTAGCATGTAGCAAGTATTTAGAAATACCTCCCTCGGAGATCCATGAATGTGAGGCACGCGGTAAGAATGCAAGAAACAACGGAAAATCTCCATTGGGATATTTCGTCGAACACCCCGCGTGCCAAATCGAACATTGTCGGAACGGAGATCCGAAAACATGGAAACGATTGTCGCGCTCACGCGGACTTAGGACAAACCTTGGAGCCTCAATTCGTGGCCCGGAACGACGTTGAATGGCTGTCGCAGTCGAGAATTTCGGTGTCCTCGAGATTACTGTTGCGGCTGCTGCTGTTGCGCGGATAATCTGACGACAGTGGCGGTGATAGAGGTTGAAAAAGGTGGTGGAAATGAAGACAAGGGCGGAGGTTGAGGAGGCGACGTGAGTCTCGGACAGGAGCACTAAAAAGATGAAGAAGAAGAAGATGATGATGGCAGCCGGCAGTGGAGGCGGCAGTGGGTACGATGAGGCATGGGTGTTGGCTTGGTTGGTGCGCCGGTGAAAGAGCAGGCTCGGTTTATGTTTTGAGAAGAAGAAGAAATATCATGAGGGGAAATAGAGTATATGATAATGATGTGATGATTGATTAAATAGGGAGAGAAAGGAAATCAGTTAGGAATATATTATTATAAATTTGGTTAAAAATTATATAATATATATATATATATATATATATATATATATAGGATGGGTTAAATATATATAGGTTTAAAACAATTTGTAGAAAAACCATATCTGTTTAAAAGTTTTAAAGAGATATTCATTATCTGTCATATCTTTAGTTAAACTTGTCATACACAAATATATCTTGCTACACAACTAATACCAATAGAATATATTATATGAATAATTAAATAAGATATGAATAGATTGGCAAACCAATCTTAAAACTAAATATTATATTAATAACCAACAGACAATCATAACCATAATATATTATATCTGAGAAATATTAAGCTCCAAATTAAAGATAGATTTAATTGAGCAAAAAAATAAACTGATACTTTTATTTTACTATACCAATATTCTAGGGTGTTACATTGCTGAACTTGGTCTTCAACCTGTTCATGAACCTGATCCTGCACTGCAGTGCCTGTCTCCTCCAAATTCCGATCAGTAGGCACCTAATTGCTCTTCTTAGTTCCATCTAACTCGACGAATTCAGACTCTGCACCATTCTTTGCTTGCTTATACAAATGTTGCTCATCAAAGACGACGTTCCAACTTTATATTATCTTCTTGATAGAATAATTCCATTGCTGATATTCGAACTCATCTCCACCATAGTGATGAAAGCACACTTTTTAGGGTTGGAGTCAAGCTTACTCCTTTCCGCCTTATCTATAAGTGAATACGCAATGCAACCAAACACTTTTAGGTGTGAATAATTAACCGGTTTACCTAACCAAATTTCTTCCAGAATTCCTTCATCATGCGCACTTGCCGGCTTTCTATTGATCAGATACATAGCAGCATCGGCAGCTACCGCCCATAAGAATTTTGGCACATCCGCATCCAAGGTCATATTTTTCACCCGCTCTAAGATCGTCCTGTTCATCCTTTTAGCGATGTTGTTCTGTTGCGGTGTACCCGGTACCTTCTTCCCAATGTATACTCTTTTGTAAGTAAAACCCCTCGAATTCTTGTGTGTAATATTCCCCGCCATTATTGGACTTAAGACATTTAACCTTCGTCCCCGTTTGGTTCTCCATCTGTGCAATCCTGTATTTAAAGAAACCAAATACATCTGGCTTCTTCTTCATTACATACACCCGGTTATCCGGCTTGCATCATCAATGAATGTCACGAAGTACCGATTCCCACCATAAGTAAGACTCCACCGAGGCCGGTGCCCATACATCCGTATGCTCCATCTCTAACTTCTTGGTCTTCTTTGCTACGCCTCCAATATGAAATCTGAGTGTGTTTTGCTTCCCACAAATGCAACTCTCACATAGCCCCAACTCTACTTTCTTCAGCACAGAAAGAAGCTCCTTATCTTGAAGAATCTTCATATTTTTTCGCTGAGGTGTCCCAATCTTTTATATCACAACGAAGCCTCAAAATCTATTTCTGAACTTGTCGCTAATACAATTGAACTTCCACTGCTCCCACTAAAGGAATACAACGAAGCCCTCAATTTACCCCTTGCGACCACCAACGATCCTTTGGAAATTTTCCGCCGAGAATTCCCAAACACTGTAATATAACCTTTGTTGTCTAGCTGACTTGTAGAAATTAGACTTTTCTTCAGATCTGGAATGTGTCTTACATTCATCAGTTTTATCTAGCCTCCTCCTGACGGTTGCAATATGATCATCCATTTTCCAACAGTTTTGCACGACTGACCGTTTCCCACCGTCACATACCCAAAATCCCCTTGAACATACTCGCTAAAATGGTGCCGACCTGAAGTGCAGTGAAATGATACACCTGAATCTAGAAACCAGGTATCCGTCTTTGTGCTCTTGTTCACCGATAGACAAAACCCATGTTCCCCTTTATTCATGTGTAGACACCACATTGGTTTCTTTTTCATCCGCCTTCTCATCTGAGCATTTCTTTAAGAGTCTACATTCACTTTTTCTGTGACTCTTCTTTTCACAATTCCAACAGTCACCTTGGATCTTCCCTTTTGATTTTTCTCGGCTCTTTGACTTACCCTTCTTCCCTTTTCCCCTTTCCATTGTCCTGCCGCGATTTTCCACTGAGAGTGCAGAAGTTCCCGAACTCCCACTCACAGCCTTTCTCCCCATCTCATCATGTAATACGCAACTCACCGCATCATTTAACATGAGAGTCCCTAAGATCGAGTTGTTGATCGCCATCACGAGATTTTCCCAACTCTCCGGTAACGAACAAAGAAATAAAAGGGCTTGAATCTCATCTTCAAACACGATTGAAACCGACTCGAGTTGGATTATCACACTGTTAAATTCATTCAAGTGCTTTGTCACCGAACCGTTCTTTGTCATCTTCATGTTGAAAAGTTTTTTCATCAGAAATATTTTGTTCAATGCTGAAGGTTTCTCATACAACTTTACTAATGTCGTCATTAGCCTCATGCTTGTTTTTCTCATTCGAGATATTAAAGGCCACCTGCAGAGTCAACAATAACATAATCGTTGCTAGGCCTTTCCTATCCAGTAGATTTCATGCCTTATCGGACATCTTTTCGGGCTTTTCGCCCAACAACGGAATATACAAATCTTTCTGATATAGGTAGTCCTCATCTGCATGCACCACCAACATAATTATGACGATTGAATTTCTTGATTTTTATTTTATCCTCCGCCATTTTTCGTCCACCGTCACAGCAAACTCGACTTCTCCTTCGTATATGAACCAGTCACCTTCAAAACTACAATTTAAGAAATAGGGAGCGGACATAAGCGTCATCATCTACCGTAAGCTTAAATCGTAGAATCAAAGATTCTTTGGTTCCCTAACCATGCTTTGATACCAGTTGTTGTGGGTAAATAACGGAAATAGATGATACACGGAACAATTCTAACGAACAATCACGCAACAACGCAATACTAACGAAAAATATAAAACGATAAACACGCAAGAATATAAGAATCACAAACTAAAGAGACACAAGAAAACGAGGTTCACTTACCGTATTGCTAGTCCCCGGCCGAGCGGAATCTGCAAGGTCTACTAAATTCTTGAATCAAGTTTACACCAAACAATTCTAGGAGATTTCTCTCAGATCTCTTTACATCTTAGCCGTCAGTCTCTCTCAATACAATAGTTTCCTAATGGCAGTACATATAACATATGAGAGATCCCTATATATAGGCAAATTCTAATCCTACTTAAAATAAAAGATAAACCCAAATTACAAATATTCGGTTTTGGTCAGACGTCGGTCTCCTCTTTACTTCCGATTCATCTCCTTGACCAGACGCCTGCCACTCCTTAGTCCAACACTCTGGATCGGGCTTCATGCTTTCTCAGACATGTGCCCAGACATCTAGCTTAACTCTGTTGTTGGTTAAGACTCTTTTCTAGACATTTGTATTTTGATCGTTAGACATCTGGCGTTACTCTGGATTTCTGCTTATGCGTGCATGCCCAGACCTCTAAACCTCCTTGTTTAGACGTCTGAGGAAGAATTCTCCACAATTCTAACAGAAGTCAGTATTCGACTAATTTTGGATAAATTTAACTAAAACGCCGTAGTCTTTTGTTAATTAAATTTAATCTATAATTGTATATAAATACATCGGTAATTTTTCCGTGTTGAATGCCATATATGTGGTTTTCTGTTAACTTATTCAACTCGACCAAATGTTGGGAGTTTCTAATTTCTAGAGCTTTGGCTCGCCGAATTCGGACATGTTGCCTTCGGCGATGATTGCTGCACGATCACGGAATCTTTAGAAATTAATTTTATCTTGGAAATGTCAGTTTCAGATTCTGTGCAGGGGAAGTGTTTTTGGTTTATCTGATTAGGTCTCTCTCGGAATATAGTATTGTATCAAATAATTGTTGTTTCCGGTAGTGTGTGATTTACGTCGACGGAGCGATTTAGACTGCTGTGGTGTTTGCAATGATTTGTACTTAGGTTCATGAGAAGACGTTTATTACGACAAACTAAGCGGCATCTTTGTTTAATGAAACAAGGTAAATTGTTCTGTTATCTTAATCCTTTCATTAATGACAATAACCAATAGCATTGGAGTTCATAAAGATTTGGTTAAGGGGTCTACATCTAAATGGATAGCATGCTAACCAAATTTCATTGATGCATGTATATAAAATTCATAAGATATAATGGCTAAATTGCATGAAGTCACTTTCTCAGTTTTCGAAAATTATGAAATTTAATAAGGGAGGGTTTGGGCAATTTAGTTAATCTAAGCAATGGCTTGAATTGTGTTTGTTGGTGTTGAAATCCAAGATTCAATTAACCGCTTTTCGATAACATCACTAAAAAGCAATTGCGTATGACAGAGCGACTGGAGTGGGTACCACCCAACTTAATCGTCCCATACATGACTCCCTTTCCTATGCTCGGTCAAATGTAGCTAATTAGTTGCGGTTGACCACAGTTGCATCAATCTCTTTAATATAAGTTTAAAAACTGAGTTAGTAAACACTCACAGAAACTGATCAGTATGCAGAAGCCTGCCGGTAGTTGAAATACCGGCATCCAGCATCTTATCAACATAAAGCAACCCTGCATCCTCCGGCCTCTCCAACTTCCGCTTCTTGAAAGCAGAGACCGACACCTGCGCCACCCTCCTCAAGGGGCTCCCCGCAGGCTTCAACTTTATATACAAAGGAAGGATACCCAATCACAAAAGCCACCGCTGACAGGAACATAGCAATACTAGGAATCCCAAATCCCTAGCCCCACCCCACATTATCTTGAATGTACACTACAACTGTTAGGGCTAAGAGTTAAGGGAGAGCCCTAAGGTGAAGAAGTAGAGGTTGAAAAAGTTACAATTTCGGCAGGGGTTCGGTTTGTCGATCTCAAGTTGGTCGGCGCCGAGCGAAACGACGCAGGCCGATCCCGGCCGCACCAATGCAGCGGAGGAGGAGGGAGGTATAGAGAATTAACATGTGACATGTAGAGGCAGGTTGGCAAGGTTGAGGGGGTGTGCATGATGCGGGGCGTAGCATAGGGAGGACCGTGAATACGGTGAGAACGATCATACCCTGTAAATTTAAGACGGTATCAGAGCAATCTAGGCTGAAGTCTTGGTGGGCACGGATTTGAATAGCAGGTTAAAACAAAACAAGACTTAGATTTCACTAAAATACCATGGTAATAGAGTTTTTGAGATTAACATTACATAATTTGTAAATTGCAAGTAAATACCATATATTTTGTACACAGCAAAAGAACAAATAATATACCATATTATCATTTTCAATTTAATACCACATGTTGTTTTCTAGAAAGGCTGTATATACCATATTATCGTTTTCAATTTAATACCACATGTTGTTTTCTAGGAAGGCTGTGCTCATACGCCTCTGTGACTTCTCCCGAAAATGATATATAGTTTTGTTAGAAAATAAAATATATTTCGTCACCCTAATCATAATTTCGTAGTTTTGATGCAGTGGAAGAACCATTTCACATGTTTATATTAAATTGAAAAACAATGATGGTCCATAAAGTTTTTATGTGATCTATATGGTTGGTAAGTAAATGTTATCTACCATAAAAAGAAGGTTAATAGTTCATGGTATTAATTTTAGTGAATTTTTCTTTTATGAAATAGCTGGGCACAAGGGCCCGTCTAATTTTTATTGACCTATGTAAGAATAATAGGGGAATATGCGTGTGCAGCATGTAAATTATAAAAAATATATCTCTCGACCCCAGCAATAATTTAAAGTTGTGATAGAGGACCACTAATCTTTTAGTGTTTATATATGTACCAGTTGATAGATGAGGGAACCGATAGTAATGGTCCAGAAACGTCCGAGGAACGAGTCGGCGGCGAGGGCACCGAGGATGGTGAAGAGGCTGAAAGTGCCGCCGAGGTTGGTGAAGGTGTTGGAGGCCTGAACCAGAGGCAAGCGCAGATGACTTGTCAAATAAGATATCATAATTGCACCAAACCCAGCCATGGCAAATTTGTAGCATATTTCATTTCCTACGAAAATAGGTAGGTAAAGATTTTATCGAGAGATCAGTATTTTTCCCTAGCGAAAACGAGCAAAAAGTTAGAGTGGAAAATGCGAAATTGGCATCGTTTCTGGTGAAAGCTATGTCAGTATGAAGAAATTGAGAATAAAACGGCTAAAAATGAATTAGTGAGGATAGTAAACACATTTGATGACACACCAAGTATAAAAAATCTAAATCAATCAAATCTTAAAAAACAGAAAACATAAATTAATCAAATCATATAAGAAAACCCAACTAGATCAAGCAACATTTTTATTTTTCCTAATTTGAGAGCATGCTAGGGATAAAAAGAGATAGCGAGGATATTTACGTTTTTTATAATCGATTTCTATTAACGTTAACTATCATGGTGTTGGGGAATATCTAAAAAACTTAAGGAATTTTAAAGGGTGTAGGTAATATCAAAAAATAATTGGGGTACGTCTAATTATTATAGAATTTTTGGGATATATAAAGAAAAAACCCTTCATATAAATATTTTAAGTACATATTTAAATAAAAGATATTTTAGGAATCTATTGGGGTGGGGTGGGGTGGGGTGGGGTGGGAGGGTGGGTTGGTTTGCTGGGTTCAGAAAGTAAGGGGTATTTTTGGCTATTGAGACGAGTTAGGTTTTTTTACTGCAATTTAGCCTTTAAACAAGGATTATTCACTGGTAGAAAAATATGCATGAGCGAGGGAAACATTTAGAAATATTTATGAGGGGTAAATTTCCCTCGGTAATATGTATACCACCAAGCGAATTTCCCCTTTTTTCTAATATTCTCTCGGAATTATCTATTTATAAGAGGGAAGGAATACATTACAGGGGGAATATAAAAAATGCGTAAATTTAGTTGGGCCAAAATATGACGAGGAAAATATTGCTGAGGGATATATCCCTTGGTAATAGTCGCATTAGTTATTAAAGAAATGCCAACGAAACACTGTCCAGGGACTTGGTAATGTATCATTTCACCCTTATAAATAGATAATTGTTTAGAGAATATTAGCAAGAGGGAAATTCGTTTGGTGGTGTACACATTACCGAGGGAAATTTGTCCCTCGTAAATGTTTCTAAATGTTTCCCTCGCTAATGCATTTTTACTAGTGTTAGTCGTACGCTCAATCTGTTTGTTGGTCTATAGAGATTATTCGGACCATCTTTCCAGAAAGTCGTTAACTTGTGGCCTTTACTTTTCATGTTCTAACCATATGTTCCACCACTTCGGATCATAATTTATTATTTTGTATTAATATCTTTATATTTTTAAGAATATCATTTATATACCTTTTCTTTTCCATTAATTCAAATATTGATTTTTTGTGGTGTGTATAGGATATGGTCCCATCTTAATGGAGAATCATATGCGTAGGGTGTGGGTTTCCCCCCCTGCATTTTAGGAATTTGAATAAAATGGATGGTCATGTAGACATCAATGGAATGATGTATAATTCATAGGCTTGGCACAACAGATAACTCTAAAATGCCTATCTACACTGCTACTGCGTGGGTCTTCAGTAACGGTTAGAACCGTTACTAAACCCTATTTTGATAACGATTATAACTATTCCTTCATAAAAATAAAAAAAGGGGGAAAATTCCCCACTATTCAAGTTTCACATGTTAAACACGTGAGCACCTATATGCAAAAGCATATAGGCGTTGTTGGGTTTCGTCGGCATCCTGGCCATCAAATGCGACCGGTGCGGAACAAAACATGCCTTTTAAAAATTTGGCGCTAACGAAACCCACCGAACCGAACCATAAACCCTAACTGGATAACTACTAAAGAGCTAAACTAAGTGATAGAAGTGTTATACCGAATGAAGCAAGTCCTTCGGTCTTCTACCATCATCCCAAGCTCCTTGAGGCGCCATGGATCGAGTTTGGCTACGGTCTCTCTCCATCGAAGATGATCCACCTGAGGATTTGTAGTTCGAGATTCAACCTCAAAGCCGAGATAACTGGGGTACCTAGTTCGCCAAATTAGATAGTCTAGAGGATGTAGAGTCTAATGATGGATTAATTTTTCTCCAAAAACCCTAGCTTTCTCAACACATGAGAATTTTAGGATGGAGGTAGAAGAAAAAAGCAAGAGAGGATGAGAGAGTGTGAAGCAAAGCCAACTCAAGAAAATGGTTAAGTGTTGTGAACTCAAGTAATGAATCCTCCTCACAAAATATCTCACAATCATACACAAATATCAAGCATGCCACAATAGTAACCATGAGTCACCCCACGAGTCACCAAATATGCCATGCTATAATAAATGCATATAACACCTCATCCCTCCACCTCATAAACCATTTAATTCTAAATGGTTAAAACTAAATGAGGTGGCATCTTCTAGAAGCACCCTTGTAATAAATTACAAGAATACCCATCATCCGTATATACATATTCGTATCTATATTCCGAAAAATACGAATACAAAGAGACGAAAATAATCCAACAAAATAATACTAGAATCCGGCTTAAACCAATATACACTATTATTATCCGTCCGAATCATGATACGTGCATAAGTGCATGTATATGATTGAACCCTGCCGTAAAACCATACGGCCTCTACACCGTTTTGCCTAAAACAGGAAAACCCTCTGTGTGGGTCTCTAAAGACTCGTCAATACGCTGGCAGTGGGTTTAACCACAAGCATGTCAACGGCACCAGCTGTACGTAACGGCTACCCAGATATTGAGTGAAAGGGAGGCCGATGAGCAAACTCATCTGAATCGCTACTGAGTCTGTCAGTGACAATCTCCGTACAGTCCGGTCTGTTCGTCTAAGAGTATAGCATATCGAGTCTAGGGGAGGTGGATAAAGTTAGACCCCTAATAACACGATATTTCATGTCGGTATGAAGCCCATCATCAACTGAGAAACTACTGATCCAAATCAGTAATTCTCGACTATCTTGGCTAAGAATTTCTGGTGATGGCTACCTCTGCACTATGCGACATCAACCCCCAATACCGGGAGAGACGAATCTCCGACGATCCGCCCACTGCCTCCATGTGGCTCGGGACTGTACCTAACTAAAATCTGTTTGCACGACTCTTTTGAGCCATGATAGGGTAGTAATCAAAGCACAGTGGGAACTCACACGACACAAATGACGATCTCAGGTCGATAGACTAACCTGTACACATGTCATCTGGGAACTGTTATCTGATAATAGGTATAATACCAACTAGCATATTCCTGGCGAGTCCGTCCAGTGTACTCATAATCCAATGAGCACCTGTATACTATCTTAGGTGACAAACAGACACCAATGGCTTGTGAGACCGGCCACCGCCCCTCATCGGGGTTTCGATAAGTACACATTAGTCTACTCTGGAATATCAATGCCCAGTCTCGATACTCTCATGACTAGGGACATTTACAGATGTGCTTATAGACCACCCAGCTCCCACGTATATGATTGCCATCATAATACTGGTAGTCAAGTAAGAATCTTATGGGCTCTATCAACATATAATAGTGATCTGTAATACCACATAATGCATGTACATGAAGATAAAGACAAACCAGATAGCATACTATCATTTTGTGTAAGACTATTCTATCTGTATAGGTCCTCCCTCAATTATCATAATCACCTGCCGTGATTACAATAACCGCCTTGAGGGCACTATAACCAACAATCTCCCACATGCACTTAAGGCTAATTATTGCGGTGTCGCATACTCACAGCCCGTGTGATACCGAACATCCAACTTCTCTATTAATCAGTCTCACAAAACTCGTTTGTGAAACTATTGCGTTTGAGAAATAGCCTCAGTGAGTGGATCCGCTCCAATATTTCTATCTTTATCTCTCTCTATATCTCAACTTCGCGAAGAAAGACTATCTTCCGAAATGAGAAATACCTGTCTTAGAATTTGTCTGGATATCTGATGGGATCCAGTGTAGGATTCCTTAGCACTCTCACTAGGTTTTATAAGGTATCGGGTATGCAATTGTAAAAAATCTAGAGAGCAAAGCAACACAAACCAAGGATCTAACTAGAGAATTAGGGTTAGAAAAACATGTGAACAATTTAACACTAAGTGAAATAGGAATACAACGTTTGTAGACCGGTCGTTCACTTCTAAAGCTTCGTGTAGTAGTCCCTTTGCTCCAAGTAGTGGTGTCCCAGACTCTCCTTTGGCTCTATTAGGTGAAAGGAATGAGCTTGCTCAAGGATCTTCGAGACCGAAGATAATCTACGTCGAAAAATCTCTAACTCAAGCTATCTCTTCACTAGTTGATGAACTAGTGAAGAAACAACCTATACTAAATGGTTAGTTTAGTATATATTGGTAAAGTAGGAATTTTTCTCACTTTAGAATAATTTTTCTCTGTTTCTTTTCTTCATTCACTCAAAACTAGAGAGCAAGAAAGGAGATGAAGAAAATGATCTCAAGTGATCCAAGTGTGAACCATGGGTGAGAAAATATCTCATATAACTCATGTAGAGACTAAAACCAAGGCTAAAAATAATGGTTAGGTTAATAAATATCTTGAGTAAAACAAAATTAGTGGACTTTAGTCAAAACTTCTCCATACTTCCACAAGCATCTTAGCCATGCTAATTTCCACATAATTTTGATTTTTCCCTTAATATTTAAATACCTAAATTATCTCTAGTTAGGTATGAGTCTCACACACCCAAGTCCAATGTATCATCTAGCATGACACAAAGAAAAATACATTAACATATATCACATATATATTAATTGCATAAAGAGAAAACATTTTCTTAAGTGGGCTAATATTAGTTAATGTATATTAATATATCAAATATATAATTACACATTAAATTATTAAATCAACACTTGATTTAATAACCTGGTTGTATCGCATACAACCGACTAATATCTTTTATATGCATATCATATATACATATAACATATCATTGAATCAACACTTGATTCAACAATCCGGTTATATCACATATAACCTGTATCGTGAGATTGGAATACGGTATCACATACACGTATTAATCTCGGTCCTGCACATATCACATATACGCCCTACTTCATTTCGCATAAGCTAGTAAACCGCTGTGTAGGATTCTAATGACTCGTCAATATGCCGGCAGTAGGTGCTGATCATATCAGTCACCCATAAGCCGTCAGCGGTACTAGTTGGACGTAACGGCTATCCGTATATTAAGCGATCAGAAGATCAACAAGATAGCTTGTCCATACTCCTGTGAATCTAACAACAACACTACTGTACAGACCGGTCTTTTCGTCTGGTATGTCACATATCGAGTATAGGGGTGCTAAACGTCAGACCCCGGTAACTTGATAAGTCATGCCGATATGAGGCTCATAACGGGTCGATAAACTACTGATAACACTTACCAGTAAATCTCTGTATCAGCCCTGGCCAGGGACTTCCTGTTATGGCCAATCGAGCACAGCGCAACATCAACCCCCAATACCGGGAGAGACGAATCCCCTCCTATCGCTCATTGCCTCCATGTGACTCGGGACTGTACCTAAAAACCACCATTTTGCATGATTTCTTGAACGTGGTAAGGTGGAAATTAAAGCATAGTGGGAATCACAGAAGACTCTATGACGATCTCGGGTTTATAGACTAACCTGTACCAGTGTCACCAGAGAACTGCTATCTGACGTTAGGTATAAAACCATCTAGGAGTTCTCGGTGAGTCCTGTTCAGTGTACCCAGTCTCCACTGAGCACCCATATACCATCTTTGATGTCAAACACTGATGGATATGATATCATCCATCGCCCATCAAATGGGACGTATATGCTAGTCTACTCTGAAATATCGATGCCCTGTCTTGATATTCCCATGACTAGAAACATTTAAAAGATGTACTTGTGGACTACCCTGGCCCCGCTAGTATGATCTCCATCATAGTCTTGGTAGTCAAGTCCACATCCTAAGGGCTTTATCAACATGTAACAAAGAGACAGTACAAGTATACATGTTAAGATAAAGAGCAACCAGATAGCATACTATCATGTCGAGCAAAAAAGTCCTCTCTATATATGTCCAAGCATCCACTATAATATACAATCATGTACAATAATGGCCTCTAGGGCATACATACAACTAACAATCTCCCACTTACACTAAGCCCAGTTGTTGTAGTATCTCATACCCAACATCCCTTAAAGTCTCTCTAGGGAAAGGCCTTCGTGAGTGGATCCGCCGTATTATTCTTCCTTTCAACTCTCCTGACCTCGATCTCCCGGAGATCAACCATCTCCCCGATTAGGTGATACCGCCTAAGATTATGTCTGGATCACTGATGGGACCGGGGTTTCTAGGCCAAAGCCACAACTCCATTGTCACCACAATGATAGGAACCTCACCAAGTTCATCTCATGAACATGTTTATCCAGACGGCCTCTTTGGTAGTATCGTTGGTGTCACGACCCAAAGTTTGGATGTGACCGTCACTTGGATTGTAAAATATCTAAAGATATCGACACAATCCGAGTAAGCCAAAAACCAAGATCAAAAACCCTCTTTTCGGAACTTTAAAAAAAATTTAGTTTTTAAATAAAAATCATAGTTTTAAGTAATTAAGATCTTAACAATAACTCCCTATTTAATTAATAATAACAGCAGTTATACAGTATTTAATTAGGTTGCATCCCTAGTTGGGAATAACGATGCCAACAGCGAAAATCAATACACAATTTTAATACGACATCAAAGAAAAATCTCAAACATAAGTAAAAGAAATATCATTTAATATAACTAAACGATCTCATTAGTCGAAAATAATATACATATAACCATATATCGTTCTAAGTCATTATACAGGGTCTGATGGAGAAACTCAATATTCAATATACAATACCAAAAGAGGAGGTTACTACATAGGTAGCCCACTAGCAAAAAGAGCGATAAAAGCTGATAAGTGGATCTGTCTGCTGCTATACATCCACTCGACTCCTGCAAGGAACTGTGGCACAACGGGGGTGAGTTGCCAACTCAGTGAATAAAACTAACATATATCGGCTGATAATGTAAGTATGCCGAACTAGAACTAATATCAACAATGATAAATATGATGCATAATAATAGGTGGAACCATGAATATGTGCTACCCAATATATAAATCAAAACCGAAATCTCATCAATTATTTTCCAAATAATGTTCATTTTCTTCCCGTGTCCAACATCGACACAAATCTTCGGTGTTTCATCAGGCTTCGTTCTCCGAACGATCCTGTCAATCAAATAACACCGGTCGGTATCATCTAGATATCTGCCGTGTTTACCACTGACTCTGGTATCGAGTATCCTCGTTAGGCTCCCCGTCTATAATGCGGCTCCTGCCCTCAGCCCCGACCGGGTCTACTATGAATCCGGCTGTATAGCTACCCCACCGAGCCCGGATATACGTAAGAACTTCCGCAACCGTATTGCTATCCCGCCCGGTTCAGAACAAAACCAAATCAAAAAACGACATTTCATGGTGGACATGTCACATCAATCATGAAAATCATTGAATCCTTTCGATAGTATATAAAACTCAAAATCATAAATCAGTAGTAATCCAATGCATCTTATATCAGAACTACAATTACTTGAAGATAAAACATGATGACATTTATGAAAAATAACTACCATTCTTGATGTTTAAGGTATGATGGGAATCATATTTAGTATAATAAGACTAAGTGTATATATGACATGTTAATATCGACGAGGTGTAATATAACGTGTAGATATGTGTATGTGCAGCATGACTCATCGATAATTTGTGCAGTGTTCTAACAATTATTAACATGATACTATTTATATATATATATATGAATGCGTACGATCAAACTTTATAAACGAAGGAACGATTGTAATTTAAACTTAAACCACGTGCGTATCACGCCATCCATACAAAATCCCCTGGTAGATATTTAGTCTACTCACCGGAATACGTCGAATCAACTCAGACTACCAATCTTTTTCCTTTCCTTGCGGCCTCCGAACTTTCCGTATTCGAATCTAATATTGAAATTAACTTGTATAAGAAACGACTAACTCCGATACGGTGAAAACATGAAATTTTAAGTTCTATGTACTAACTATACTACGTACGACCATTCTAAACTATCTAACACTTATACTAATTGAGTTTAATCTGATCGCTGTTCCTAACAGAAAACAGAATCGTGTTACGAAACGTCCATGTCGTGTTTTAAACATTTTAACCCCATTTCAGATATTAACTCTCAGATTTCCTATACTGAAAATTTAACTTAAAGAAACAATACTAAAACTCCTAACACACAACCACAGAGCTACCATAAAAACCACAATACCCAATTCCCTAAGAAATCCGGCGACACCGGAATTTCCCTATGACTCGCCGGCCAAAAGGGTTCGTACTCTTAGGATTTATTCTAGGTCCAACATATAATATTAAAGCACTGTTTGGTTAAGTTATGTACTATCTAAATTATAGCAATCATCACAGAGCCTAAATTTCCTTAAAATACCAAATTTCCGATATCCGATTCTACAATTTTACAGTTACAGAGCTAAAATCCTACTGAGTTTAAGAATTATACCTACTGAAGATTGCTAAGAATGCTTCCTCCAAGATACCCAAGTCGTTAGCTCCTAGCTTGATGGTGAAAACCCTTAACACCTACTTCTTCTTCTCTTCTCTCTTTTTCTTATTTTCTTTTGTGTGTTTTATGTTTTCTTTCTTTCCTTTGAAATTTTCTGATTTTAATTTTTAGTTAAATTGATCTGAACACTTGATATAGGATAAAGGGAATGAGTGAGGGTGTAGGAGGAGGTGTCACCAAGAGAGTTGTGGTAGTTTCATGCAAGGTGGAGGTGGAGGTGGTGTGCATGAAGCGTACATGCAAGAAGGAAGTGGCTATGCAAGATAAATCCTAAGTTGTGGTGTCTTGAGGAATTTCTGACCTTAAACCTTACCTAACCCTTTTACACTTACACCCTCAACATTTCCAAGTTTTCACAATTACCTAAACTTTACACCAAAACCCCTCACTACATATGTTATTATATAACACCATTTTTATTAAAATGAAGCTATATTTCACACTAAAACACTTGTAATTTACTAATATTACAAACTAAAATTAACTTTATTTAGTTTCACACACTACTTATGAAAATGTCCTATTTGGTTTAATAACTTTTGAAATTAACATTTTATTATTTAATTAATTAAATTTATTTATTTTCTATAATTTTTAAAATGTTACAATATTCCCCCTTAAGAAAATTCGGTCCCCGAATTTAAAACTTA
Organism: Agapanthus africanus; assembly: GCA_030015575.1. Classification (NCBI taxonomy): domain Eukaryota; kingdom Viridiplantae; phylum Streptophyta; class Magnoliopsida; order Asparagales; family Amaryllidaceae; genus Agapanthus; species Agapanthus africanus. Next base: position 749,022,931 of record JASDDO010000022.1, on the reverse strand, counting down.
ACTATACATACCTTCAAAAAGATGTGGAAATTTCTTCCGCATTTCATCTTCGGTCTCCCAAGTGATCTCCTCGTGATTCGTTCCTCACCAAAGAACCTTTACAGATGGAAGTACCCTTGATATCAGTTTCTTTGCCTACCGATCTAGAATAGCTACTAGCTGCACTGTGTAGGATAAATCCGGCTCAAGCTATAAGGTCTGATGCTGAATCGCGTGAGAAGAATCGTGAAGATACTTGCGAAGTATAGACACGTGAAACACCGGATGCACATCGGGAAAACTTGGTGGAAGTGCTAAACGATAAGCTACAGCACCCACTCTTGCCAGAATTTCGTAGGGTCCGACATATATGAGGCTGAGCTTCCACTTTTTCCCGAAACGCATCACACTCTTCATCGGAGATACACGAAGGAATACATGATCTTCCACATCAAACTCTAGTCTACGACGGCGTCGATCGGCATATGATTTCTGTCTGCACTGGGCCACTCTCATTCTGTCCCGTATCAACTGGATCATTTCTGTAGTTTCCTGTACTATCTGCGGTCCCAAAATGCTACTCTCGCTGAGTTTTGTCCAGCAAACGGGTGATCGACATTTCCTCCCATACAAAGCTTCAAAAGGTGCTATCTGGATCGTCTCCTAAAAACTGTTGTTGTAAGAGAATTCTATCAAAGGTATGTGACGATCCCAACTACTACCGAAATTAAGACTGCAGGCTCGAAGCATATCCTCTAGAATCTGTATGGTCCGCTCTGACTGACCATCTGTCTGTGGTAAAAAGCTGTACTAAAACTCAATCGTGTACCTAGAGCCTCTTGAAGTTTCTGCCATAGCCGGCTGGTAAACTGTGTACCCCTGTTGGACACTATGCACGTCGGAACTCCATGCAATCGTACAATCTCGTCGATATAGATCTGAGCATACTGTGCATACCCAAACGTTGTTTTCACCGAAAGAAAGTGAGCTGTCTTTGTCAATCTATCTACAATCACCCAGATGGAGTCATATCCTTTATTAGTCCTGGGTAGACCCACAATGAAATCCATGGAAATCTGCTCCCATTCCCACTTCGGAATAGGCAAGGGCTGCAACTCTCCTGCCGGCCTTTGGTGTTCGGCCTGGACTTGCTGACAAGTCAAACATCTCGAAACAAACTCCGCGACATCTCTCTTCATTCCTTCCTACCAATAAACATCCTTCAAGTCATGATACATCTTGGTGGAATCAGGATGAACATTATATACCGACTAATGGGCCTCCTTTAAGATTTGAAGTCTCAGTTCCTCTGAATCTGGCACAAAAGGACGAGTCCCAATTTGTAATATTCCACGGTCATCTATCATGAACTTAAAATCTTTACCCTATTTAACTTGATCTATGATCTCCGACAAGAGAGCATCCGTGGGCAATGTATCTCGGATACGATCTAATAACCGAGGACGGGTGAAAATATGAGCTAACTGTCCTCCTGTCGATATGAACTCAAACTGTACACGGCTATTGCATAGAATCTGCCAGTCTGTGGATGACTGTCTCTGCACTATGCTCAAATAAGATAAGCTACCTCTGGGCCTCCGACTTAAATCATCTGCTACAACATTCGCGTAGCCCGGATGCTAACGAATTTCGCAATCGTAATCCTTCACCAGTTCCATCCATCGCCGCTTCCTTAGATTCAGATCCCGTTGCTGAAAATATACTTCAAGCTCTTGTGATCTGTAAATATCTGGCACGACTAACCGTACAAGTAATGCCTCCATATCTTCAGTGCGAAAACTACCACAACCACCTCTAAGTCATGAGTGGGATAGTTTTACTCGTGCCTCTCCAGCCGTCGAGAAGCATACGTGACAACCCTGCCGTGTTGCATTAACACACAGCCTAAACCCACTCGAGAGGCGTTACAATAAACAACAAACTACCTGACCCAGAAGGTAAAGATAAGGCTGGTGCAGTCGTCAAGCGAGTATTCAACTGCTGGAAACTCTGCTCAAATGCATCTATCCAAAGAAATGGAACTTCCTTTCTAATCAATCTGGTCAACGTTGCAGCGATCCGAGAAAAATCCTGCACAAAGCGTCGATAATAACCGGCCAGATCTAAGAAACTATGAACCTCTGTGACTGACATAGGCCTGGGCCAGTGCTGTACTGCTTCGATCTTCTTTGGGTCCGCACGTATACCATCTCTCGTAACTACGTGACCCAAGAAATCCACACTATCTAGCCAGAAAGCACACATGGAGAATATTGCGAACAGCTGATGCTCCTTCAAGGTCTCCAACGTGATGCGCAAATGCTGTTCGTGCTCCTCCCGGCTCTGGGAATAAACAAGAATATCATCAATGAATACTATAATAAACTGATCAAGGAATGGCTTGAAAATACGGTTCATCATATCCATAAAATCTGCTGGGGTATTGGTGAGTTCGAACGACATCACCAGAAACTCATAATGCCCATACCGTGTGCGAAAAGCAGTCTTCGGAATATCATCCTTCCAAACTCTCAACTGGTGATACCTTGACCGCAATCAATCTTCGAGAATTTTCCAGCTCCCTATAGCTGATCGAATAGGTCATCGACACGAGGTAGTGGATACCTATTTCGCACAGTAACTCGATTCAGCTGCCTATAGTCGATGCACCGTCTCATGCTACCGTCCTTTTTCTTAATAAATAAGACATGAGCTCCCCACGGTGATACACTTGGACGAACAAATCCTCTATCTAACAACTATTGCAACTGACCTTTTTGAGTTTCCTTTAATTCCGTTGGGGCCATCCGATAGGATGGTATAGAAATCGGCCCCGCACCCGGAATCAAGTCAATGCAAAATTCAATATCGCGATCGGGCGGTAATCTTGGTAATTCAGTAAGAAACACATCCGAAAATTCTCGTGCGATCGGAACCTGGTCCAACGGGACTTTAACGGCTCCTACGTCTCGAACAACGCTAAGAACCCCTGACAACCCTTCTTCAAGAGTCGTCCCGCACAAATAGCAGAAATCATGTTGGCAGGAGTTATATTACAGTCTCCTTGCATAACAAAGATCGGTTCATCTGGAAAACAGAATCTGACCGTTTTCCCCCGACAATATATATAAGCATGATAAGCGGCCAACCAATCCGTACCAAGAAATATATCAAAATCTAACCTATCCAAGAGAATCAGATCAACTAATGAATCCCTATCACCAATACGTACTGAACAAGACCTGAATATGTGTCAAGCTACAAAGGAATCCCCCACCAGAATAATCATAACTAGTAGTAACTCTAACAACGACGACTTTCTCTCCATAGAAAGTGCAAAATGTGCAGATACGTAAGAATGCGTAGAATCGGGATTAAATAAAATATGTGCATTTAAGGAACATACGGAAGGAGTACCTGTCATGACTGCATTGGATGCCTGGGCATCCCGTGGAGTTAAAGTAAAGACCCGAGCCTGGCCTCTACCAGCATCCCGACGTCCTTCCGTAGAGTCTACAATTCCTAGCGAAATGCCCTTGACTTCCACAACTAAAACAGGTAGATGGGGGCCTTTGTTCATCGGGGTAAGAACTGAACATCTGGCCCAGAGTCCAACCTCGACCAAAACTGCGGCCTGGAATATATCTGTCTCAACCTCCTCGTCCTCTCAAATTACGACCGTCTCGACCACGGCCTCTATGGGCGTCAATATAGCGTGGAACAACAACAGGTGTAGGAGGTAATGTGCTCGGAGGAGGTGGTGAAGATGGTGAGGTCACATGTGATACCGATGCCTCACTCTGTCGCATTACTGGACAATTCCGAATAAAGTGATACGGACACCCACACCTGAAACATCTTTGTAAGGGCTGCTGAACATATGGGTCTAAGTAACATAACCGGTTCCTAAAGAATCCGCCACGACCTCTACGAACATATCTAGGAGCTAATGTACTAGTATGAATTCGCCTTGGTCTCTGAACAACCGTACGTGGAGTAATGGCCAATCTCCGTGCTCGACTAATCTCTATCAAGGATCCGATCATTTGGCGCATCTCCTGAACACTCGCCTCCATTCTAGCTATACTATCAATAGTGGGTGAATCAATCTATTCCTGAAAGATAGGTGCACTGCTTTGGTATGTCCTCGTCTCAGATAAGCCCGCTCCAATCTCGTCTCTAACAGCGGCCCCCTGAGTCCTCGTAGTCATTGATGACTTAGTGGCTAGAGTAAGAAACAGGATTGATAAGGACATTATAATTGAATCACAGGATACATGGAATCAAGAAAGAATGTATGAATAAATATGACCTAAGGTCACTCAGGCTGAGTATCGTAGTGTAAATATGCCGCGGAACATATGTACGGTACTCTACTCATCCTAAATCACCTACTCCATCAACCAAGGGTCAACCTATGTAACGAAATTAAAGCCTACTATATTCAATTCACTACTCGGTTCCATAAGGTTAATCCTAAGCTCTGACACCAACTTTGTCACGACCCAAAGTTTGAATGTGACCGGCACTTGGATTGTAAAATATCTAAAGATATCGACACAATCCGAGTAAGCCAAAAACCAAGATCAAAACCCTCTTTTCGGAACTTTAAGAAAAATTTAGTTTTTAAATAAAAATCATAATTTTAAGTAATTAAGATCTTAACAATAACTCCCTATTTAATTAATAATAACAGCAGTTATACAGTGTTTAATTAGGTTGCATCCCCAGTTGGGAACAACGATGCCAACAGCGAAAATCAATACACAATTTTAATGCGACATCAAAGAAAAATCTCAGACATAAGTAAAAAAAATATCATTTAATATAATTAAATGATCTCATCAGTCAAAAATAATATACATATAACCATATATCGTTCTAAGTCATTATACAGGGTCTGATGGAAAAACTCTAGATTCAATATACAATACCAAGAAAGGAGGTTACTACATAGGTAGCCCACCTAGCAAAAAGAGCGATAAAAGCTGATAAGTGGATCTGTCTATTGCTATACGTCCACTCGACTCCTGTAAGGAACTGTGGCACAACGGGGGTGAGTTGCCAACTCAGTGAATAAAACTAACATATATCGGCTGATAATGTAAGTATGCCGAACTAGAACTAATATCAACAATGAAGAATGTGATGCATAATAACAGGTGGAATCATGAATATGTGCTACTCAATGTATAAATCAAAACTGAAATTTCATCAATTATTTTCCAAATAATGTTCATTTTCTTCCCGTGTCCAACATCGACACAAATCTTCGGTGTTTCATCAGGCATCATTCCCCGAACGATCCTATCAATCAAATAACACCGGTCGGTATCATCTAGATATCCACCGTGTTTACCACTGACTCCGGTATCAAGTATCCTCGTTAGGCTCCCCGTCTATAATGCGGCTCCTGCCCCTTGGCCCCGACCGGGTCCACCATGAATCCGGCTGTATAGCTACCCCACCCAGCTCGGATATATGTAAGAAATTCCTCAACCGTATAGCTACCCCACCCGGTTTGGAACAAAACCAAATCAAAAAATGACATTTCATGGTGGACATGTCAAATCAATCATGAACATTATTGAATACTTTCGATAGTGTATAAAACTCAAAACCATAAATCAGTAGTAATCCACTGCATCTTATATCAGAACTACAATCACTTGAAGATAAAACATGATGACATTTATGAAAAATAACTACCATTCTTGATGTTTAAGGTATGATGGGAATCATATTTAGTATAATAAGACTAAGTGTATATGTGACATGTCGATGAGGTGTAATATAATGTGTAGATATGTGCATGTGCAGCATGACTCATCGATAATTTGTGCAGTATTCTAACAATTATTAACATGATACTATTTTTATATATATATATATATATATATATATATATATATGAATGCGTACGATCAAACTTTATAAACGATGGAACGATTGTAATTTAAACTTAAACCACGGGCGTATCACGCCATCCATACAAAATCCCCCGGTAGATATTTAGTCTACTCACCGGAATACGTTGAATCAACTTAGACCACCAATCCTTTTCCTTTCCTTGCGGCCTCCAAAGTTTCCGTATTCGAATCTAATATTGAAATTAACTTGTATAAGAAATGGCAAACTCCGATACGGCGAAAACATGAAATTACAAGTTCTATACACTACCTATACTACGTATGACCATTCTAAACTATCTAACACTTATAGTAACTGAGTTTAATCTGATCGCTGCTCGTAACAGAAAACAGAATCGTGTTACGAAACGTCCATGTCGTGTTTTAAACGTTTTAACCCCATTTCAGATATTAACTCTCAGATTTCCTATACTGAAAATTTAACATAAACAAACAATACCAAAACTCCTAACACACAACCACAGAGCTACCATAAAAACCACAATACCCAATTCCCTAAGAAATCCGGCGACGCCGGAACTTCCCTATGACCCGCCGGCCAAATTCCGAGCAAAAGGGTTCGTACTCCTAGAGTTTATTCTAGGTCCAACATATAATATTAAGGCACTGTTTAGTTAAGTTATGTACTATCTAAATTATAGCAGATCATCACAGAGCCAAAATTTCCTTAAAATACCAAATTTCCGACATCCGATTCTACAATTTTACAGTTACAGAACTAAAATCTTACTGAGTTTAAGAATTATACCTACTGAAGATTGCTAAGAATACTTCCTCCAAGATACCCAAGTCCTTAACTCCTAATTTGATGGCGAAAACCCTTAGCACCTACTTCTTCTTCTCTTCTCTCTTTTTCTTATTTTCTTTTGTGTGTTCTATGTTTTCTTTCTTTCCTTTGAAATTCTCTGACTTTAATTTTTGGTTAAATTGATCTGAACACTTGATATAGGGTAAAGGGAATGAGTGAGGGTGTAGGAGGATGTGTCACCAAGAGGGTTGTGGTAGTTTCATGCAAGGTGGAGGTGGTGTGCATGAAGTGTGATTGCAAGAAGGAGATGGCCATACAAGATAAATCCTAAGTTGTGGTGTCTTGAGGAATTTCTAACCTTAAACCTTACCTAACCCTTTTACACTTACACCCTCAACATTTCCAAGTTTTCACAATTACCTAAACTTTACACCAAAACCCCTCACTACATATGTTATTATATAATACTATTTTTTATTAAAATGAAGCTAAATTGCACACTAAAACCCTTATAATTTACTAATGTTACAAACTAAAAATTAACTTTATTTAGTTTCACACGCTACTTATGAAAATGTCCTATTTGGTTTTAATAACTTTTGAAATTAACATTTTATTATTCAATTAATTAAATTTATTTATTTTCTATAATTTTCAAAATTTTACAGTTGGTAGCGATGTATTCAGTCCTTTATCATCGAGCCTGCTACGGTATCTAGCTTGGAACTCTTCCAACTTACCGTCCCTCCTCTGAGGGTAAAGACAAATCCCGAGACTGTCTTACAGGCGACCTTATCACTCTGGAAGCTCAAATCGGTAAAGGACTCTATCCGGAGTTCACCGTTACCAAACACCAAGAATGTTTCTTTAGTCCTTCTCAAGTACTTAAGAATGTTCTTCACTGCTGTTTAGTATTTCTCCCCCAAAATGTAAGAGGTATCACCCAAATCCTTTATTGCGAAACATAGTGATAAGTAGAGCTTCACCGAGTGTAGCATAGGAACACTATTTCCTTTCAAGAGTATGTCATCCACGTACAATACGAGGAAGACAACCTTACTTTGTATAACCTTCTTGTATATACAAGGTTCATCTATAATTTTGATGAAGTCAAACTCTTTGACTGCCATATCAAAACAGATGTTCTAACTCCGCGATACCTGCTTTAATCCGTGTTTTGATTTAAGCAACTTGCACACCTTTCCGCTGCTCCCACTATCTACGAAGCCCTCTGGCAGTGTCATGTACACGCTCTCTTCTAATTCACCATTTAGAAAAGCGGTCTTGACGTCGAACTGCCAGATTTCATAGTCATAGTATACAGTAATAGCAAGTAGGATCCGGATGGACTTAAGCATGGCCACTGGAGAAAAGGTTTCATCAAAATCCATGCCTGGTTATTGACGACAACCTTTTGCAACAAGTCTAGTTTTGAAAGTCTCAACTTTTCCATCTGCACCAAGAATCATCCCAAGATCCACTTACTCCTAATAGGTTTTACCCCTTCAGGTGCAACTACCAAAGTCCATACTTTGTTGGTGTATATAGATTCCATCTCAGATCGCATAGCATCCAACCATTTCACAGAGTCCTTACTTATGATGGCCTGCTTAAAACTAGTTGGGTCATCATCTTCCATGATGCAATCCTCGCTCCCATTTTCATTGAGAAAACCTTAGTATCTCTCAGACGGATGAGAAACCCTATTAGATCTGCGGAGAGGCTGAGCTTCATCGGGAACTATTGAATCCTCTGGTTATACCAAATCATCAGCTGTTAGTTTGTCTAGCTGGAACTTCTTCCAGTTCTACCTCATGACTACTAATTTCTTCCATAAAAAATTCCTTTTCTAAAACGGTGGCATGCTGAGAAACAAAACACCTTTTTCTCCTCAGTGTGGTAGAAGATATACCCTCGCGAATGTTCGGGATATCCAACAAACTTATACAGTACCGACCTTGCCTCGCGCTTGTCTGGATTTTGCTTCTCAACATAGGCCGGACAACCCCATATCTTAACTCGTTTAAGAGATGGTCTCTTCCCATTCCATATCTCATATGGAGTGGTAGGTACTGATTTGGATGGAACTCTATTCAATAGATATGCGGCTTCTCAAGTGCATAACACCAAAAGGAAATAGGCACCTTAGCAATACTCATTATAGAGCATAATAAGGTGCGATTCCTCCGTCCCGATACACCGTTGTGCTGTGGTGTATACGGAGGAGTAAGCTGAGAGAGAATCCCATTCTCTTTTAAATAGTCCAGGAACTCCGTGCTTAAGTATTCTCTTTCCCGATCGGATCGAAGGATTTTAATACTTTTACCCGTCTGGTTCTCAACTTCATACTTATATTCTTTGATTTTTTCAAAAGCTTCAGACTTGTGTTTCAACAAGAACACATGTCCGAATCTTGAGAGATCATCAGTGATGTAATGAAGTACGAGGAACCATCCCTGGCATGTGTAGACATGGGACCGCATACATCATTATGTATCAGTCCCAAGAGTTCCGTAATTTTTTCTCCGTGTCCAGTAAACGGAGTTTTGGTCATCTTGTCTTTGAGACATGGCTGGCAAGTTTCATAAGATGAAAATTCGAACGGATTCAAATATCCATCCTTATGTAAGTTAGCTAGTTGTGTCGCATTGATATGAGCTAGTCTACAATACCACAAGAAGGATTCATTCATTTCTGAACTCTTCCTCTTGTGTGTGTTCTGTATATTTAGAACCGTGGTTTGATTTAGAACGTACATCCATTGCATAACGTGTCTGATCTAATCAACTTTTGATTCAGGAAAATGTTCATAACATTATCCTTCAATACAAAATTATATCCTTCTTTAATAAAGAGACTGATATAATGTTGTATATCAGGTTCGGCATGTAATAACATTCATTCAGAATCAATGTATTACCACTTGGTAATATAAGGTGATATTCGCCAACTGATTTGGCTGCAACAATTGCACCATTTCTAACTCTTATTTTTATCACCCATTCCAAGTTCTCTACCTTTCCTTAGCCCATGTAACAGATTATATATGTGGGATCTTGATCCGGTATCTAACCCAGGACGTAGAGCAAAGTGAACAATAGTTTTCAGTAACGAACATACCCGAAAAAGATGCATCAACATGCACATTCCTCGATTGGGTCGCGTAGGAATCCAGATGTTCCCCAATTTCTTGCTCAGACTTATAACAATTATAAAATAGAGCGGAACCAACGTTCCCCAGCTTAGTATAACAAATGGGTTCGGTCAATACATCCATATTATTATCTTGATTAAGGCGTGATATGGTCGCTACCTGGAGAGAGAGAAGAAAACACTTTGCGTATGCTCTTGCAAAATTAGATTGGTTATTATTTTATCTAATCAGGATGGCTCCCACTGTTTTTATCAAATCTTCTTTCAAACCCTAAAAGGTAAGACTAGCCGGGATTAATTACACACTACAAGTCCGTCAATCTTTCGGCCAGGCCAGTGTCGGTATTTTGAGGGAGGTTCCCCGTGCTTTCGCACGGACTTAATTAAAATAAACATCGTTTTCCCAAAGGCATAACCCCATTGACACCTTTCTAGAAATCTACTTGATCGGCTAATTATAATGTGCAAAACTCTCCCAGGAGTAACTCGTACTCGCAGTGGGTATCGGGATCCAACTATCTCATAGAAGGTATGCAATCTCATTGCAAATTTCAACACTTAAAATTCCCAATAATATTTTTCCCCTAAAGTCTATGACCTTGACGAAGGCCAACAAACTATAGGCCGCTAGTCAAGTTTAACCCGTACATTTCGTGATTGAATTAAACCCATCCGCACGATCCTTGACGAAGGTCAACAAAGTCGCACGACTACCCTAATCCAATCGCATCATATGCAGCAGATAAGTATTAATCAGCTACCGCACACTACGCCTTGACGAAGGCCAACAAACGCAGCACGAATACTAAATAGTACTTATCTGAAATGACGGAGGGTTATGACAGGTTCTTAAGAAAACTTTTTGTGTAATGAACTTGATATCGCTGTAGAATCGAGTGATTTTGAAAATGAGTGTTTTTGAAACTTTTGCTAGTTTCGCTAAAGAGGTCACTCTCGGTGAAGGGATCTCGGCTCTTTCCTCATTGAATGAGGTGCTGGATATTCATCAAGGAATACTACTATACAAAAGCAAGAACTAGAGAAGCAATCAAAAGACAAAACCGAGTGGGTTATAGCATCTGCTACCTTTTACTAAAGAGGTCACTCCCGGTGAAGGGATCTCGACTCTTTTCTTATCGAATGAGGTGATGGATATTCATCAAGGAATACCACTATGCAAAACAAAAAATAGAGCCGCCCTTTTTGAAAATTTAATTCTACAACATCTTTAGGTTTCTTTCTTTTTCATTAATCTCATTAATGAAGTCCCATCATTTATGCTTCCTAAGCATCACAGATAAAGAAACGAAAATACTTATATAACGTACGCTTATGCCATCCGCATTCGCCACGGGGTCCCGTCATGCACCATTAGGTTAGATAACTAACGGCAGAGCGGGGGAAGGACTAGCGCGGATGCAAAATATAAGCAACGTTTATTATATATCATATATATAATATAAAGCATTCATCTCAGATAGTTATATGATATCATCACAGAACATTACAGCAGAAATCAACATATGAAATATTGGATATAATAGGAGGTCCGTGTTTTAAATTAAGCCAGTAAGAAACACGGATTCCACGGTCTTGATGAATAGCCAAACCTATATCCCTAGACCCCTACGAGAGCGGCAAGCAACCTTACCAATTCTAGAGTTAGGAGACCCGGACTCGACTCGTTGAGACGGTCTCCAACTGGACTCTAGAACCTGGTTACTTGTGCTCCCTGCCTTGGGTCTATCCTAATGCGGAAAAGTAAATAATATACAACAATGGTGACATCATCCTCAACCCGGAAGTGTCCCAATAAAAGAATATTACATACAAGTTTTTACATGAATGAAAATGAAAAACTCCTATCTCACGCAAACCCCCCCGGCTATTCAAACACGACGATCCTATATAACATATCACAGCAACACATAACATTACATGTCATCAACATAAGTAAATATGCATATCCCAATTGTCGTTGACGTATAGCAACGAAACCGGCGATACACCACATATTACACTTACGGTCGCAAAAAAGAAAATGAAAACTACAATAATTAGAATCCGCAACATCCTTAGACATCATAAACCCGGAATATCTCATACCCCAAATTTCATGCCTAACATATAAACCTTGCATTTTAGTCTCATATTGAAAACATCTTTTCAATAACCTAGTCGGATAATTCAACAAGATTCCCGACTACTTGATCGAATACTCGTCGGAAACATTAGTAGATAGCATTACCCCCGATGCCGTCGACGAAGTGCACTTAGGCGGAACACCGTGGCCGTGAGCACCCGAGGTGATGCTTTTGGCAACGGGGTTCTCCTACAGTCACTTGGTCGGGTTATAGGGTATGGCTATCTAGTAGTATTACCCGGCGAATGTTCGCGACTATACGAGATTGCGATGGAATTTTGATCCGAATCGAAACTCTGTGGCAATCTATCAGAAGAGACTAAATTGCTAGATTTACAAAACACTAACTAGTTTTCACAAAACTAATTATCGTGGATTCTAAATATTGTATCATATTTCAATATGAAACCCGAAACGATGTTAAAATACGACTACGAAACACTCCGTATTGCCACTACAGAAAGATAATATCACATGCAATCTTGGCAAAAACAAACATAACCTGAAACCTTAAAACCATGATATCAGAAGACCACAAAAATTTCAAGATTTTTTGCTACAGGAAAAAAGGTGAGGCCGATTTTTTGGGCAATTTGGCCGGCCATTTTTTTGGTTTTTTGCCTCAAATTTTTCTAGTGTTCTAGATACATCATAACTAGCTTTCTGCACTTGTTTAAAAAAAATTTAGATGACTTAAAAAATTCGACAGAAACTAAGGTTTCGGATTCTAGGTTTTAGAGTTGTTTCGGTTTCGTAATTCTAACACATCGTATAATTCTCTAGCTTGGCTATGATACCACTGCTGGGTTCCTTAGCACTCTCACTAGGTTTTATAAGGTATTGGATATGCAATTTTAAAAAATCTAGAGAGCAAAGAAACCCAAACCAAGGATCTAACTAGAGAATTAGGGTTAGAAAAACATGTGAACAACTTTACACTAAGTGAAATGGGAATACAACCTTTGTAGACGGTCCTTCACTTCTAAAGTTCCGTGTAGTAGTCCCTTTACTCTAAGTAGTGGTGTCTCGGACTCTCCTTTGGCTCCACTAGGTGAAAGGAACGAGTTTACTCAAGGATCTTCGAGGCTGAAGATGATCTACGTCAAAGAATCTCTAACTCAAGCCACCTCTTCATTAATTAATGAACTAGTGAAGAAACAACCTATACTAAATGGCTAATTTGGTATACATTGGTGAAGTAGGAATTTTTCTCACTTTAGAATAATTTCTCTCTCTTTCTTTTCTTCACCGACTCAAAGCTAGAGAGCAAGGAAGGAGATGAAGAAAATGATCTCAAGTGATTCAAGTGTGAATCATGGGTGAGAAAATATTTCATATAACTCATGTAGAGACTAAAAATATGGCTAAAGATAATGGTTAGGTTAATAAATATCTTGAGTAAAACAAAATTAGTGGACTTTCGTCAAAACTTCTCTATACTTCTACAAACATCTTAGCCATGCTAATTTCCACCTAATTTTGATTTTTTTCTTAATATTTAAACACCTAAATTATCTCTAGTTAGGTATGAGTCTCACACACCCAAATCTAATGTATCATCTAGCATGACACAAAGAAAAATATATTAATATATATCACATATATATTAATTGCATAAAGAGAAAATATTTTCTTAAGTGAGCTAATATTATTTAATGTATATTAATATTTCAAATATATAATTACACATTAAATTATTAAATCAACACTTGAATTAATAACCCGGTTGTATCGTATACAACCGACTAATATCTTTTATATGCATATCATATATACATATAACACATCATTGAATCAACATTTGATTCAACAATCCGGTTATATCACATATAACCTGTATCGCGAGATTGGAATATGGTAACACATACACGTATTAATCTCGGTCCCGCACATATCACATATGCGCCCTACTTTGTTTCACATGAGCTAGGAAACCTCTGTGTAGGACTCTAATGACTCATCAATACGCCGGCAGTAGGTGATGATCATATCAGTCACCCACAAGCCGTCAGCGGTACTAGCTGAACGTAATGGCTAATTGGGTATTAAGTGATTAGAAGATCAACAAGAAAGCTTTGCCATACTCTTGTGAATCCAACAGCAACACTACCGTACAGTCCAATCTCTTCGTCTGATATGTCACACATCGAGTCTAAGGGTGGTAAACGTCAGACCCCAGTAACTTGATAAGTCATGCAGAGACGAGGCTCATAACGGGTCGAGAAACTACTGATAACACTTACCAGTAAATCTCCGTATCATCCCTGGTCAGGGACTTTCTGTTATGGCCAATCGAGCACAGCGCAATATCAACCCCCAATATCGGGAGAGATGAATCCCTTCTTATCGCTCATTGCCTCCGTGTGACTCGGAACTGTACCCAAAAACCACCGTTTTGCACGCTCTCTTGAATGTGATAAGGTGGAAATCAAAGCACAGTGGGAATCACACAAGACTCTATGACGATCTCGGATCTATAGACTAATCTGTACCAGTGTCACCAAAGAACTGCAATATGACGTTAGGTATACTATCATCTAGAATTTCTCGGCGAGTCATGTTCAGTGTACCCAATCTCCACTGAGCACCCGTATACCATCTTTGATGTCAAACACCAATGGATATGGGATCATCCATCGCCCATCAAATGGGCCAAGAAACGTATACGCTAGTCTACTCTGGAATATTGATGCCCTGTCTCGATACTCCTACGACTAAGAACATTTAAAGGATGTACTTGTGGACTACCTTGGCCCCACTAGTATGATCTCCATCATAGTTCTAGTAGTCAAGTCCACATCCTAAGGGCTTTATCAACATGTAACAGAGAGACAGTACAAGTATACATATTAAAATAAAGAGCAACCAGATAGTATACTATCATGTCGAGAAAAAAAGTCCTCTCTCTCTATGTCCAAGCATCCATTATAATATACAATCATGTACAATAATGGCCTCTAGGGCATACATACAACTAACACCCAGTTCACAAATGAACTCCAAATCCAGCAAACTTCTTAGACTGTATCATGCACTGAATTTAATCAGTCTCCTGCGCCATACCTTCCACAGTATCCGCTTGGACCACCTGTCCAACATACTGCCCCTCAAAAGAGGGAAAACAATAACTCAGACAGTCACTCTATCATCCAGGTCACATTGGAAGCCATAAATGATGACCGCCTTCTGAAGGAGGCTGCCGTTACTATATAGCAAGAACATCCACTTATGTTCATAACTGCTTCACAACGTTTCTCCAGGATTGGATTAATATATACTTATTGCAGCCTGTGCAAAATAAATATCTGGTGTTGTACTTGACATCTCATGATTGACTCAATTTCCTAAGCAAGTGATATGCCAATATGCAAATCTCTCTCCTCATCAGTCTAAAAGACATCTCTTTAGAGAGGGTGACTCCATCACCTGCGGGTACTCCACCATGCAAGAAGTCATCCATTCTAAAACACTTTAGAATAGTGTCAAGTACCCGAATTAGGACACTTCCCAAATCTAGATCTAAAACCATAGATCTAGTCATCAGAATCCCTGATATTTTATCCAAATCCTATATGGAGAAAAACCTTGTTACAACCATAGTATAACCGATCGTAGTATAGAAATATCACTTCCTATCAAGAGCATGCCATCCAAATACCTGGACATCTCTCCCTACTACCTTCTTACCAGATCCATCTCTTGTTCTGATGAAGTCAAACTCTATGACCGTCACATCAAAACTAGATGATCTATCTCCGCTATATCCGCTTTAGTCTATAAATATACATAATCAACTTGCCCACTATGCTTCCGCTGCTCCCACAGACTACCCGTAGGTTCCCAATTTTAAAGGAATTCAAAATGCTCAGTGAGTTTCTCAAGATACTCTGCAACAACCCTATGGCAGAGATATACATGTGCACTTCTAAAGCTAGTTTAGAATGACGTTATACTCATCCTCCTGCCAGATCTCATAGTCTAGAACAGCAGTAGTGTCAAGTTTGGGTAATCAAAAACCTCCCTGTCACCGTCTCTGAGGGGACTGAAGTACCTCTCGTGCTTGAGGTTACCGACCAAATCTGCGGAGTGGCTAATGGATTATCGAAACCATTTGAATCTTTAGGTTTTAATAAATTTTCAGTAATCGTTTGTAATTCTGAAATCACTTCCAGTTCTACCATACTTCCACTAATGTTTTCTGAAAGGAATTCATTTTACTAAAACTGGTGGCGAGTCAAGAAAAATATAACTATTGATCTTCCAGATGGTAGAATGTTATCCCTCGTCAAAGCCTGGGATAACCCAAAAACTGTAATTACTGAAACATGCCTTGAGTTTGTCCAGATTCTGGTTTTAAGCATCAGCCGGACAACTCCATATAGCTTAACATCGTTAAGATATGAATCTATTCTATATATCCAATATAGAAACAAAGGCACTAATTTGATTGGAACCAGATTCAAAAATCATGCAGCTGTTTCCAGTGCATATCAACCAAATGGAAGAAGGCCATACAGCATTACTCATCTAGGAATGCACCCACGTATGAGTAACCTGAAAGAGAAACAAGTTCTCACAACTATTACTTACAATGGAATACCAAACATAAGTATCTATATCTTCGATCACCTTGAAGAATCCTGATAATTGCAATATATGGTTCTCTATCTTATTCTTATACCTATAACTTCTCAAAATTTAGACATTATATCTCAACGAAATACTTGTCTAAAACTAGAGAAGTCATGAGTATACTGAATATAGTACGAGAACCAACCCCTTTATCCTAACGGACGTTGGACAACATACAATACTTTGTATAGGTCCTCTAAGTTCAACAACTCAAACCCTGTGCGTCGTAAGTTGAAAAATGTACTATGGTTAAGAAGAATTACACTGTTGTTGAATGCACCTTACCTAACTATCAACTGATATAGGTAAATTCATAGACATAGTTTCAAAAAAGTTATATCTCACTTTATAAAATAAACGTATAGATATATCGGTTTGAAATTGGCGCATAACGATGGATATTCAAAACCAAATATTTGTCGTCAGACAAAACCCGGGTGATTTCCTCAAATATCACCAATTACAAAGAATTCCAATATATAGAGGATCTAATCACCCAATTCCCAATATCTTACTCCCACTCACCATCTGTAACGCCATACAGATGTGAGAACCAAATCTAGTAAATACATATCCTGGAGTAAGAATATAACCGGGAAAACAGTTTTCACTTAACACCGCACAGTAAAACTGAAACATGAAAATGTTTCGAAGGGGTGAGCGGGTATTCCTAGTAATGCCTCTTCCACTATCCAAATTCATGACTGTAACCGTATATATCCTTGCACTCACTCCGATCCCTTTATATGTCTTTACTTATTACCTTCTGTACACCACACTTAGGCTAATTGATTTTCTTCCTTCCTTACCCTTCGGCACCAGCCTAGAGTTTGGAAGAAGACTATCCAATAAGCCCAATAGGTGTACTCTCCTAATTCCAGAAGCCCTCGCAACCTGAGATAAGGTAAAAGGAAAAGACAACTGAATAATCCTTATTCTATTTCTCCCGAACCGGAAACCATCCTCGAACTAGAACAAGTTCCTTCGAGTTCGTATGCAACTATACGATGGCATACCCAAGCAATATGGATCTTTATAGAGATACAGAGTGTTCTGGAGAAATGCAAAGGTGATATAGGAGTGGCAGGGGTATACGATGTTTCGTCGTGAATGATAGTAGTCGCAATTTCCTATGCTCATACTCTAATCCCTTTATATGTCTTTACTTATTACCTTCTGTACACCACACTTAGGCTAATTGATTTTCTTCCTTCCCCACCGTTCGGCACCAGCCTTAGGTTTGGAAGAAGACTGTCCTATAAGTGCAATAGGTGTACTCTCCTAACACTAGGAGCTCTCACAACTTGAGAGAAGGTAAAGGGAAAAGACAACCGAATAATCCTATTCAATTTCTTCAGAACCAGAATCCATCCTCGAACTGGAACGAGTTCCTTCAAGTTCATATATAACTATACGATGGAATATCCAATCAATATGGATTTTCGTAGTGATATGAAGTGTTATGGAGAAATGCAAAGGGGATATAGGATTAGCAATGATATGTGTCACTCCGTGACAATCCAAAAGTTAAAGTGTTTTAAGAAGGTTCGGTTAACTTGGTTCATGAGTTTTAGTTTAGGGTCATGCCATGGTCGCTTCCAAAGAGAGAGAGAAAAGAAACACTTAGCGTGCACTCTAACCTAAATTAGATTGGTTAATCACTTTATCTAATCAAGATGGCTCTCACTGTTTCCTCGAATTCTCTTTCAAACCCTAAAAGGAGAATTAGTCGGGATCATCTAAAATCACCGAAGGAGTAACACCTACTCATCAGTGGGAATCGGGATCCAGCTATCATCGCATGATAATTTGATGGAAGCCACTCAAATCACCACACTCCAGAAGGTATGCGCATGTCTGGCAAGTTTCCTGTATGTTTGAAACTCCCGATATGGTTTTTACCCCTAGAACCCAAGTGACCTTGACGAATAATCAACAAATCAAAATGTCCTAGTTAAGTTCAACCCATCATTATCTTGATTCCGTTAAACCCACCCACATAACCCTTGATAAATAATCAATAAAGTCGTACGACTGTCCTAACCAATCCACATGTCCATGCGATAGAAAAGTATTACAGAGCTACTGCATACTACGTCTCGGCGAATAGCAACGACAAACGTAGCATGAATACTAAGCAATACTAATCTGAAATGAGGCTACGACTGGTTTTTGGCGAAAAATCTTTAACGTAATGAACTTGATATCGTTGAAAGAACCGAGTTGTTTTACAAATATATAGTGGCGCAAACTTTTGCTAAAGAGGTCACTCCCTATGAAGGGATCTCGGCTGTTTCCTCGTCGAATGAGGTGCAGGATATTCCAAACTAAATACCATGATTCAAAGCAAAAGAATCGACTATAGTGAAGTTATTACACTGATGCAAACTCTTGCTCAAAATATCACTCCCTGTGAAGGGATCTCGGCTCTTGTCTCGTCGAATGATGTAGTGGATATTCATAACCGAATACCGCTGTGCAAAGCAAAAGGAAACGTCTGCAATGTCAGTTTTAAAAAACTTTGTTCCAACATCATATAGGTTTGTTTTGCTTGCATTAATCAGAATTAATGCAGTCCCATCAATTAAACCATATCACACTAGAAAAGAACGAAAATACAATATACGTATACGCCATCAGCATTCGCCACGGGGCCCCGTCATGCATCGTTAGGTCACTTAACTAACGGCTGAGCGGGGACTGGACTAGCTTGGGTGCAAAACATATACAATATCTACTAGTGTGTGTGTGTGTGTGTGTGTGTGTGTGTGTGTGTATAACATTCATCCCAGGCATGATATAAGCAATATGACAGAAAAGCAATAAGCATGACAGAACATCTGGATAATCTGGGAGCCCCGGATTTCCTTTGAGCCGCAAGTGAAACCCGACGTTCCCATGGTCGTGTGGATAACCTGTGCAATGAAAACCTGGACCCCTACGAGCGTGGCACGTTACCCGCCAACCCCATAAGTATGACAACCCTAATCAACAAAGTGAATGGGCCATCCAGCACTTCAAGGGATCCGGTAACTTGAGCACCCCTCCGTAGGTCACCCTGTACCCCTTACGAATGCAGTAAATAGACCACCAATTCTAGAGTGAGTCTCCCTCCATCTCAACGCTATGAGATTCGGGCCCGTTGCCCTATAGAATCCGGCTATTCGAGCACTCCAACGCGGGGTATTCTTAGTACAGAAAAGAAAAGTATATACAACGGCGACATCGACCTCAACTTGGTCATGCCCCGATAAAAGAATATACAATCTGGTAAAGATGGCAGTCCATATGTCGGACGCTCGCCCCGCAATATCAAATATACAAATGAATCTGAACTGTACTACTACCATTGCACTGCAAGCTATCCACCACGACAAACCGATCCACAATATCAGCACATCACAGAACATCAACGTGAATATCACGTTCGTAAACACGTCTAGTCGAACATATAGCAACTAGTCGGGCTGTACGCTAAAATGATATTCATGGTCGCAGATATATCACATGCACTGATAAACATGCACACTTAAAATTTCGATCGACTAAACTTTCCTAAATTGGCCCCAAATGCAAATCCAGCACTCAAACAAATCTGGACCAAAACCATATATCACAAAAATCATATTTCCATGAACTAGAGCCCCGGAAAAAATTTGGGGCACTGTAGCTCAAAAAGCGCGGCTGTTCAGCGGCAAAATGTGCCATTTTGACTCGGTTCCGCGGCCGAATTTTGGAGTTAGGTGCCCAAATTTTTTTTCTTAGCTCTAGTTTTGCCTGCACATATTTTTAAGATGCTCTGAAAAAAATTTTGAACAAGTTTTAAAATCGACAGCAAACATGGCAACATGGAATTACGATTCGGAAAAAAGAGTCGATCGACATTTTAACCTTGTGCAAACTAGCTAGTAAGGTTTATGGGGTGTCTCTGATACCATTTTGGGTTCCGTCGGCGCCCTGGCCATCAAATGCGGTCGGTGCATAACAAAAACCGGGGTTTAAAAACTTGGCGCTAACGAAACCCACTGGACCGAACCATAAACCCTAAGTAGCTAACTACTAAAGAGCTAAACTAAGTGATAGAAGTGTTATACCAAATGAACCAAGTCCTTCGGTCTTCTACCATCATACCAAGCTCCTTGAAGCGTCATGGATTGAGTATGGCCTTTGGTCTCCCTCCATCAAAGATCATCCACCTGAGGATTTATAGTTCGAGCTCCAACCTCATAGCCGAGGTAACTGAGGTACCTAGTTCTCCAAACTAGATAGCCTAGAGAATGTAGAGTCTAATGATGGATTAATTTGTCTCCAAACACTATAAGTTTCTCAACACATCAGACTTTTAGGATGGAGGTAGAAGAAGAAAGCAAGAGAGGATGAGAGAGCGTGAAGCAAAGCCAATTCAAGAAAATGGCTAAGTATTGTGAGCTCAAGTAATGAATCCTCCTCACAAAATATCTCACAACCCCACACAAATATCAAGCATGCCACAATAGTAACTCATGAGTCACCCCATGAGTCACCAAGTGAGCCTTGCTATAATAAATGCACATAACACCTCATAAACCATTTAATCCTAAATGGTTAAAACTAAATGAGGTGGCATCTTCTAGAAGCACCCTTATAATAAATTATAAGACTACCCCTCATCCGTATATACATACCCGTATCCGAATTCCAAAAAATACGAATATAAAGAGACGAAAATAATCCAACAAAATAATATTAGAATCCGGCTTAAACCAAAGCCTACTATTATTATCCGTCTGAATCATGATACGTGCACAAATGCACTATATGATCTAATCCTGTCGTAAATCCATACGGCCTCTACACCGTTTTGGCCAAAGCAGGGAAACCCTCTGTGTGGAACTCTAAAGACTCGTCAATACGCTGGCGGTGGGTTTAACCACAAGCATGTCAGCGGCACTAGCTGTACGTAACGGCTACCTAGATATTGAGCGAAAGGAAGGCCAGCGAGCAAACTCATCCGAACCCCTACTGAGCCTGTCAGTGACAATCTCCGTACAGTCCGGTCTGTTCTTCTATGAGTATCGCATATCGAGTTTAGGGGGTGGATAAAGTCAGACCCCTAATAACGCGATATTTCGTGTCGGTATGAAGCTCATCACCAACTGAGAAACTATTGATCCAAATCAGTAATTCTCGACTACCTTGGCCAAGAATTTTTGGTGATGGCCACCTGTGCACTACGCGACATCAACCACCAATACTGGGAGAGACGAATCCCAGATGATCCACTCACTGCCTCCATGTGGCTCGGGACTATACCCAACTAAAATCTGTTTGCATGACTTCTTTGAGCTGTGGTAGGATAGTAATCAAAGCACAATGGGAACTCACACAAGACAAATGATGATCTTAGGTCGACAGACTAAACTGTACACATGTCACTTGGGAACTAGTAATAATACTAACTAGCATATTCCCGGCGAGTCTGTCCAATGTATTCATAACCCAATAAGCACATGTATACTATCTTAGGTGACAAACAGACACCAATGGCTTGTGAGACCGGCCACCGCCCCTCATTGGGGTCTTGATAAGTACACACTAGTCTACTCGGGAGTATCAATGCCAAGTCTTGATACTCCCACGACTAGGGACATTTAAGGATGTGTTTATAGACCACCCAGTTCCCACGTATATGATCGCTATCATAATACTGGTAGTCAAGCAAGAATTCTCTGGTCTCTATCAACATGTAATAATGATCTGTAATACCATATAATGCATGTACATGATGATAAGGATAAACCAGATAGCATACTATCATTTTGAGTAAGACCGTTCTATCCATATAGGTCCTCTCTCAGTTATCATAATCACCTGCCTGTGATTACAATAATTGCCTTGAGGGCACTATAGCCAACATGCGCTGTAGTTAAAAAAAATGGGCTAAAAGAGCCTCACGTGTTAAACACGTGAGCGCCTATATGCAAAGCATATAGGCGCTGCAATCAAATAATTGGCAAGCCAAACAGGTCTCACGTGTTAAACACGTGAGAGTTTATATGCATATGAGCGCTGAAAATAAAGCAAGCTAAAACCCATGCTAGAGGTCACGTGTTAAACGAGTGAGTTCTCATGCTACACTCTTTGTCAAGATAGAATTAAATTCTATGTGATAGAATTAAATTCTATTTGGGAAATATTTTCCCTGATCTTTCTAATACGGAAAGATTCTTCTCTAACAGAGAATTTTGGATTTAAAATCTAATTGTGATAAAATATCACCAATCAAACCATCTGAAAGAATTAAATTCTATGTGGAAAATATTTTCTTGATCTTTCTCAAATTAGAAAGATCTTCTTGGTAAAACAGAGGACCCTTGGATCAAAAATCCAACGGTAATTATAAAATCACCCCCGATCATCTGATAGAATAAAATTCTATCTTAGAAAAATATTTTCCTAATTTTGTTAAATTAATAAGATATTCATAGGAAAATATTTCTTAATCTTGTTAAATAAATAAAAAATCTTCTCTGTTAAACAGAGAGCCTTTGGATTGAAAATCCAACGGTGAATAAAATTTACCAATTAATCTTCATGATCTCTCTATGAGAGATTTCTTAACATACTGATTTTTCCCTTCTCCTATAAATAGGAGCAAGAAGATTAAATCTAAATATACACAGAACTCCCCACAAGCTTCTGCAAAAAAAAATATATACAGTGAGCTCTTGAAAAAGAAAGACAATTTAATTCTCCAAAAAAACTTGTCTCGTTAAACTTTAGGTAAAGAAATACAGAGATCATATTATCTCCCCTTTGCCTTTCCTTCTTATAAGAACTCAATTCTTTTTCTGGTTGAGATTTGCAGAAGTAAATCTGCCCACAAGTTAAGAATTTAATTCTCATCGGGGAGATTTTGTTTTTGCAGATTCAAAACTTAGGAAAAAAGAACTAAGTTAAAAAGAAAAAACATGAACATGTGGGAATTTAATTCCTCCAAAAAAATTAGGGTTTAACCCTACATAAAGAACATGGTTCTTAGAAAAGTGAAAAAGAACTCAGTTCTTTAGTACAAACGATAATGATGGTCTAAGATCTTCAAAACTGAAATCATGATGATCATCAATGACTAAAAATGTCATTAATAGAGATCAATATCTCTAAGAAAACACAAGAACAATTTGGTGACTCGATTAGTGCTTAGCACTATTTTGAAGCCTCACGTGTTTCCCACGAGAAGCGGTTAAAAAAAATAAACAAAAAGAACAGCCAAAGCTGCCTCACATGTTTCTCCCGTGGGCGCGTAAAGAGCAAAGAAAAACTTCTTTGTCAATTAGAAAGCCGCCCTAAAAGGAGGCAGTCACGTGAAATGCACGCGATCTCTACTCAAGTGCTTAGCACTTCTGTAAAAAGAGGGAAACGGACAAATAAAGCCCATCACTCACGTGCTTCCCACGTGAGTATCATGTAGAGTGCTCAGCACTCCATGATTAGTCTAAAATTACTTAAAAATGCTCACATCGCGTGTTTCACACATGAGTACCACAGGACTCTAGTGCTTAGCACTAATCCAGCACCCCACGTGTTCCACACATGAGTGCTGTATTTCCTGGTGCTCAGAACTGTTGGGTAATTATGGAAACTCAATCTCAGCCCAAAATTGGCTAAATTTCTTAAGGTCAAATCTCTTTGTTTTTTTAAAAATCAATTGAGTGCATATACTCTTGATTTCCAAGGTCTTTAAGTCCACAACAACCCCTTTTCCCTCAAATAAGGGATTTGGTTTAAGGGTACATTTCTCCACACCTCTGATACATGTCGTTGTAATTTCTCAACGTCTTCAGACAGGTGGCGGGTCCCGACGACTAACAACTTCCTTCGTTGATGCTCTTCCAAACTGACGTGCACGCCTCAAATCGGATCGTGCCACAAATTAGGCACATTCTATATCACCATTATTCACTTCATCACGTAATAAATATACGTGCGCAAGATGGATAATGGACCAAAATGTCCTTAAACTAGTATTCGCCTCAAAAATGGCGAAAAAGGACTGAAACATCCTTAAATCAACATTTTGCCTCAAATTAGGGCGATAATGGACCGCGATGTCCTTAAACTAAAATAATCGAGCCCAAATGCTCATATGTTTAAGCCGATCTTAATCTCAAACCAGATTAACGATTCTTAAATCAACCCAAATCCAAATCTAAAAATATACGGATTTGGGCTAATCCACGCCCTACGAGCGACGACAAAAACTAGTCTTTGTATACAATCCACTGGCAACCAAAACCAAAACAAAACACACGACACAAAGTGAACTTCCGGAGCAGCAGAAAGTGGTTATCGCGATACGGTAACGTAATTAACTGTAGGGGCTTGCACCTGCAGGGAAGAGCGTCTCCATAATTAAAAACTCATCCTAAAATGAGGGGGAATCTGATGAAGTCACGCTACAACGGCCGCGTCCATCCAAACCTCCGATATATGGTGCCATAAATCAATTTGGCATTTTCGGAGAGGTGGACGGATAAATCCAAATAGCATCTGTCCCCAGAATTCAGGCCAGACGTCCCAACGTCTCAGTCTATCTTCCGACGGTGAACAATAACCATTACACAACCGTTACGAAAAACCCCGTCACCAGAACTATGGTAACGGTTTTAAACGTTAAGATATACCCAATATGGTAATGGTTAGAACGTTATCATATATGTTGCCGTTACCAATATGGTAACGGATATCTGACACATATCAGAGTGGGGCCACCTCTCTACTAATGGTTATAACCGTTACTATATATATGGCAACTGTTGGAACCGTTACTACAGACATCATTTCATAACGGTTAGAACCGTTACCATAGATGTTGTCATTACATAATTTAGCTGATATCTGATATATTTCAGATATTAGCTCTCAGTTAATCGTTACTAAATGATATGGTAACGGTTAGAACCGTTACCAAATAGGAATTGGTAACGATTATAACCGTTACCAATTTGAACATGTATTTTTTTTAAAAATCTGAAATCCTCGCATCCCACGCGCGCTGCTTTCATTTATAACCAGCAACATATAATAATAATTTCACCAAATCTCATGCAGTTATAATAATCAAGAACTAATATGATTCGAATGTAAGCAATTATAATAATCAATAAATCGCACGCAATTATAAACAAAATATATAAAAAATATAATCAATAAATCAACAAAACAAATGTTTATATCAATAATCGTTGGTACGATACACCTCCATCATCCCGTGACGTGAATATACTCCATATCACATCTCGGATGGCCTGCCAGATGGATTCCACATTTGTCTGTGTCAGCTCCTTGACCTACGTAGTAAGAGTATCCAGCTGCTACTATATCTGATGATGAACCTACTGCTATTGCGCCATCTGCTCGCAGAGCTGACGAATCTCCTCTGCAGACGCAGCTGCCGCATCTGTTCGCGTCTGGCTCACGGCGTACTTATGGACGGCCGCATGCCTAGCTGTAACAACTCTGAAATCCAGATACACAATTATTGTTTAAATGTATAGAAATGGGAATTTCAGCCTCTGTAGGAGTTATAAGTTATTTTTGTTTAATAAAAGCAAAAAACAACTTGTAGCTCACTGGTAAAGCCATTACATTGTTATGACATAGCCTGTGTGTTCGAATCCCATCAGTCTCAACTACTTTTAAGATATTTCTTTTTAATTTTTTAGAAGTCACATGCAATTCACGGAGAATCAAAAAGTTTCAAAAAAATCAAACAGGCGCAAGGAGGAGTAAACACACATATAGACATGTGACACGAATCTCGAGGCAAACTCTCAAGATCCGACCACCTGTTTCCTCCTTTAGGCCGGCACCTATGGTCCGATATTCTACAAATGACTCCGGGCTTTACACACTCGTACCTTTGACCCCCCTCAACTCCCCTGCACTGTTTGATTTTCCTACAATCAAATAGAGACTCTTCAATTCTCTAATTAACACAATTAAATCCATTTTAATTCATTTTATTTCACACCCTCTCTCATTTTTTATCCTATAAATACCACCCCATACCCTAGCTCTCTCCCATTCTGAAATTTCTATCAAATTTCTCCTAAAATTTTCTAAGTGAAAGCGGAGTCAAGTGGAGTTAGCAACCAAGTTCTTGTTTGTTGAAGATAGGAGTCAATCCCGAAGCTACCGTGATGCCATGGAGCCCCTTCTCTCTTCCTTACTCTTTTCTTGATGTTATAAAGTCGCAAGTCCCTTCCCCATCTCCTTCTTTTCAACTAAAATCGTACTCTTAAAACATATCGATAAAGTGGAGTTAGAACCGATATTGCTTTCTTTTCAAACCTTTTCACCCACTTGATAAGCAAAAATAAATCATAACAATACTATAAAACCACCCTTAATCTTATTCACATCATTTAGCTTTTTAGCATAATATAAATTTCTATATGAAATAATCATATAATGAACTTTTTCATTAAAATAGCATGAACTTTAGTATAAACTTTTTTCGATAACTAGTTTATCTACCTTTAGAAAAACTTCACAGGGTAACGACCTACCCCATACGCACACTATGGTTTCATAGCATGAGCTTCTAAACCTATGGCTAATTTAATGAATAGGTTGTACATTAAAATACCGTACTTTTATAAAAATGGGTTTCTTTTAATCGAGATTTTTAAATCCTTGGCAATTATGCCCATACAACCTTCGTTAGGGGACCCGCTATTTGATGGTGTGCATTATCGCATATTTTTAGGATAGCAGAGCGAGATGTAGAACTCCTCACAGAGTATTTAGTCTCGAAAGGAAATAAAATACGGTTTTTAAGAAATACGACTTTTTTAAACAAAACTAAATTTTGGAAAATTATATAAAACTATGAATTCGCATTTTCAATAAAAACATATTATGAAATTATAATTTTAAAATGGAAGATTAGAATTTTTATTAAAATACCAATAAGTTTCCAAAAGAGCTGGTCTTCATAAAAATAGCATAAACTTTTAAAAGCTAGGTTTTTATCACTAAATACCATAACATTTAAAATACATGTTCATGAAAACCCTAAATATTACAAATCAACCTTGAGGTTTATTTTTAAATTATATTAAAGTATTTTTCATAAAAACCCCGCGAAATATGCAAACAATATTTTAAGGACTATAAACTAATATAGGCTTAAGCGGTATCATTTCTCTTGAGCCTCGTGGAGCCGGAGAAAACGAGTGCTTGCATATTCAGGTTAGACAACATAATAGAGTTATCAATAGCAATTGTCTTAGAAAAAGACATAAATTCTGCCGTTCATGTGCAGCTGTTGCCAATTACTCCTGAACCTAAGAATTTCAAGAACTAAATCCTTTCATAAGATTCTGACTTCAATCTGAATCCAAACTCAAAGCAGAATCTAAAATAAAACACGAACTTGAATATTTGATCATGAACCTAAACACTCGAATTCAAATATCAAACTCAAACTTGAATATTTGACTCGACTTGACCGAACCATGGTTATAACTTGACATGAAGTTGTCATGAATACTTGAACAAATAATTATATCTTGAACATGAACTTGTACATTTTATATCCATGGATTTGGCCAAGACTTGTAATCTTAATCTATACAATACAATACGCGAGGATAAAGGGGTAGATTGGTACGGAACGTATATCGTGGCATGAGATGTCACTTTAAAAGACACCTATATAAATTCACGTGCCGTTGTCCCGTGGGTTATGACGGGGTCTTGTACTATATGTTACCATAGTCCACGGGGTAAGATGGAATCCTCTCGTATACATGAATACTTTCTTTATCAAACTATAAATAATCACGTTAGAATAACTATCTTATACCGATAAATCAATATGCTTAGATACTCTCTTATATATAACCTTGCTTATTCATATTCACTTGATTTCTATTCACTTTCATTCATCATTACTTATTTCTTTTGGGGACTTACCGAGCCCTAGTTCGCCGACGACATTCCTCTCTATTTCTTTTCATTGGAATGTTCGTCAGGAGGACCGGACTCTGAGGGTATAGAGCCGAGTCAGGAAGATTTGGACCAGTTCGCTTCTCAGCCTGATTTTTAGCTCCTGCTTGTATTTACTTCCAGTATGCCATTATTTAGGCATTTGTTTTATCATTGTATCTTTTTATTACAAACAGTTGTATGTAAATTTGAATGTAAATAAAGTTATTGTTTCATTTTATTACTCTTATTATTCTTGCACATTGTTATATTGCTTAATTACGCTTACCGTATTTTCATAGTAAATACGTTGCGGGCTTGCCACGTCACTGTTTCCGTCTACTGTGAAGTGGGGCATAACACCGGCAAAGAGTCGTTGGGCCTCAGGACCAACCCTGCGCTCATAGCTACTGTGATGTCCGCCGGATAGCGAATCCAGGAAAGGGACAACGGCGGTAATCGGATCGTCGGGGCTAAGTCCTAAGGCGTTTGTCCTCTCTTAGAACCGGCTCTGGAAAGAAAATACATAGATATATATTGACACGTGTTAGCTTAAAATACAGAATCGACATGATTATATAAAACTTACCATGTACTCGCAGATTCCCTTGTGTAAGCAGTTCACCCCTTAACACTCGTGTAGTTGGCTGTTTCTAGAATAAAATTAGGATTTATTTTACTAAGTAATTTGTGACAAAGAAAATATATGTTCTTAAACGTTGAAATACTCACGATGTGTCACTGTGCGTTGGCCAGCGTGCACTTCCCTTGGACCGGGACAGCGCGGCCTCTTGCGCCGTTATTCCGGTTCTGCTTGTTGCGAACCGACGCCAACTTGCAAATATAAAGAAGATTATATTATATTTCAGAATATGATTTCATATTATATTGTTATAATCTTAAAAATTAAATTTATACCCAAATATCCCCACGGTCATAATACTCGACTAGCTGCGGCCAATCGGGTCTTAGGACATCCAACGCTATGATATCCATCATCGTTCTTCGCTCCTCCTCAGTCGCCGCGACCTAGGGAATGCAATGATCTTCCTTTACTTCATTTCGGCCTTTTCTCTTGATATTCTGACATGCCCCTATGACCCAGGCAATATTGCGATGTGCATCGAGCGGTACATGCACGCCATCCTCACCAGTGTTGCTGATGAATTTGTAATGTCGCCTGGTCTGAAATTAAAAAATTATATATATATATATATATATAATGACGATTGAAATCTAAATATATAAAAGGATATATGATACCGTGTCCGACGCAAAAGACTGGCGGTCTGGCGCTTGTCCCAACTAAGATGGAGCGGGCACTTATAATAAGTATGGATCTATGTTCCTATATAATCCCCCCACTTGGTCGAGTTAGGACCAACATGCACACCATCCTTGCTCTACATCAGCGTCCATGGTTCAGCACCATCGGCTAGCCTGGAGCAGGAGGGCCAAGCATAACCCCTCTTCCTACCACTACTGGAGCCTGCATATATATATATATATATATATATATATATATATATATATATACAGACACAGTATTATAATATTTAGAGTATGTTTATATCATTTGACAGATTTAAATTACAATCATTATTTAAAAGTTTTAAGCAATAACGATTATACCTGCAATCCCTGGCGTGGCACTAGAACCGGCACCAAAAGTCATCCTCTAGTTTGCAAACAATAAACTATTAGATGATTGAATAGAATTTAGTAGATAACTAAAAATTCAATAGATAACTATATTTTAATGATGTATTAAATTTTAAATGAGTAAACTATATACCATGTGTAGAAGTGATTGGGGTAGGAGGAACAACTACCGTGCTAATAAGGATAGGTGCGGCTGCTAGGGGTCATGTAGCGTTAGTAGGGGTGCTGGCAGGGATAGACGGGGTTGCTGTAGCGCTAGTAAGGAGTGTTGGTAGGGATAGGCAGGGCTGTTGCAGTTGCTAGGGCTCCTGATGCTCTCATCTGTGAGCCTTGAGCTCTGGCCAAGTTTGTCTAGACATTTTTTTTCTTATTATGACGTCTAAAGCCTGACTCTACACCTACTGTCACATCCCGCTTTCTAAAATACATGAATACGACACGTGACAAAACCAACCATGCTATCTATGGCGAGGAAAAACCCTTCTATAGCCACATTACAGCTGTCAATCAGATATCAAGAACAGAAAAATAAAATCTAACTAACACATGTCCCTCTGCCATAATAAATAATAAACAAGAAATGTATATAGTGGAAACGAGACAAGATCCAAGAAAGAAATAATATCCAAATCACGTCCCTCATGGGATCATAACGATAAACTTAAACTATAGAAATAAAATAAACTAAGTATCTTTAAAACTAATCATCAAGCTCCTCACTGCTCAGCTTGCTTGTTAAAATACTCCCAATCTTCCTACGACAAGGTCAAAAAAACTGGGCCATGCAAAACCCAGACATCAGTGCGTCATAAATATTAATAACAATAGTAATAACCAGAATAGGATGCTATAAAAAAGAAATGGGTGTAAATAATAATCACAAGTGTAAAACAGTAGGCTATTGGTACGTCATGTGTATCCTAAAGTCTGTACTTTTAGGTTATCTATTCTACAAGTCTTTAAAATTAATTAATGGAATCGTCATTGTAACTGAATAGTATCCCGTGCGTGGCCGGGACCACGGTCAAGACCTTCAGGCTGAATCCGAGATGTGCTGCTAAGCAGTAAAAACAGGGTATCATGTACAGACGAAAGATATCAACATCATTATTCTGGGGCCCGAAACCCGTATCGACTGATCATTCTCTAGAAAGTAGTGAACTGTTGAGTTATACGTCAGGTTTCATTATTGATTTCCTCTTCTCCCCCAGGTTTCATGTTCAAGTCAGGTATTAACGATATCAAACTAATCCCAACACAGGATCAAGCAGGTACAGGTCTTGTCTAACTAGAAAACAAGTCACGTCCATCAGGACAACAAATCAGGATTGTCGGTATTAGTAATAATCCAAGTAACAGGTCTAGTAATGTGTCGTGAACATGCCTGGCAGTGTGTTAATGCGATAAATACTTGATGGAAAATAATAACCAGTTCATTTAAAACACTGTAGAAATAACTAATGTTCATTATTTAAATGTAAAATTAATTAATTAACTAATATATATAAACCTGTGTATAGTAATATTTACGTCTGCAACTATACATACTGTCATATAGGTAAAAGATCACGAATTAAATGGAGTAATATTAAAACTATAACAACTAGCATGCAACCAGATAAACTTGTTATTGGTAAAATACAGATTAATACTATAATATTGTAAAATAATATTACTTGCTAAACAATATAATGTGTACACTTTAAATAATTGTATAAAAATTGGTATATGTAAAATAGCATGTTGCAAGTTAAACTTGCCTCGAGATGAGAAACACGGCACGACGGTAAATGAAGCGACGTGCGTGATCACAACTAGGGTTCGACTTGTGCTCCACCTAGATAATTTAAATATCGATTAAACTATAATTACTCTCATAAATAACATCACACAACCAAACGTAATTATATCAAACTCAGGGTCTTAATTCTAATTTTCCTTTTCCTTAGTTCACTGTATCAATTCTTTATTCCAACCACTATACTCTAAACCCAAATAAAATATCACATAACTTGGCTTCTAATATTAAACACTTAGGCTTGCTGTATAAAACCTTCATCCATTCTTAATTTTTTTTAACTTTAACCACACTACATTCTATATACACTTAGGGTCTTACAATAATTTTCCTTCTTCCATGTTCACTGTTTTTCTTTTATCTTCTTCTTTTCTAATCAGGTTTAAAGATAGGGATCGAGGAAAACTTACGGAGGATGGTGATGGTCACAAGCTAGGGTTCGGATGTGTCTTGGGTCGAGTCGTGAGCGTTCGGTGATGAGGGGATGGAGACGATGGCGCTCGAGTCTTGTTGGCTAAGGGTAGACGAGGTCGCGGTCGATGTTGGAGGAGGTGAGCTCGGTGTTGGACAAGATCGGTCGATGGAGGCTAATGATGAAGTCGATGTGTTGGGTTAGGGTTTTTTTGGGTTGAAGAGAGAAGAGAATGTGATAGGGGTGATGGTGGTGGTGGTCGAGTTTAGGCGGCAATGTCGATGAGGAAAAAGAGGTTGGGTTCTCGGTTGTGTAGTCGGGGCTCGGGTAAGGTCTCAGGGTTGAGGGAGGAGGTGACGACGAGGGTGGTGAGGTTGAGGAGGTGAGGGTGATGACGATGGCAAGGAAGGAGGGGGACGGCGACGAGATTGGAGGGTGTGGGTTAGGACTTGAGGCGAGACGAGAACGAGAGGAGAGAGAAGGAGTTAGAGACGGGGAAGAGAGAGAGAGAGAGAGAGAGAGAGAGAGTTATATGAAACTATTTATAAGTATAATATATATATATATATATATATAATATTAGGGTAACTAGATAATATCAAATCATTCCAAATATTACCTGAATCTAGTCAAAAAATATAGTTAGGTTTAAAAGCTAGGTTTTTATAAAAACATATTATGAAATTATAATTTTAAAATGGAAGATTAGAATTTTTATTAAAATACCAATAAGTTTCCAAAAGAGCTGGTCTTCATAAAAATAGCATAAACTTTTAAAAGCTAGGTTTTTATCACTAAATACCATAACATTTAAAATACATGTTCATGAAAACCCTAAATATTACAAATCAACCTCGAGGTTTATTTTTAAATTATATTAAAGTATTTTTCATAAAAACCCCGCGAAATACGCAAACAATATTTTAAGAACTATAAACTAATATAGGCTTAAGCGGTATCATTTCTCTTGAGCCTCGTGGAGCCGGAGAAAACGAGTGCTTGCATATTCAGGTTAGACAACATAATAGAGTTATCAATAGCAATTGTCTTAGAAAAAGACATAAATTCTGCCGTTCATGTGCAGCTGTTGCCAATTACTCCTGAACCTAAGAATTTCAAGAACTAAATCCTTTCATAAGATTCTGACTTCAATCTGAATCCAAACTCAAAGCAGAATCTAAAATAAAACACGAACTTGAATATTTGATCATGAACCTAAACACTCGAATTCAAATATCAAACTCAAACTTGAATATTTGACTCGACTTGACCGAACCATGGTTATAACTTGACATGAAGTTGTCATGAATACTTGAACGCATAATTATATCTTGAACATGAACTTGTACATTTTATATCCATGGATTTGGCCAAGACTTGTAATCTTAATCTATACAATACAATATGCGAGGATAAAGGGGTAGATTGGTACGGAACGTATATCGTGGCATGAGATGTCACTTTAAAAGACACCTATATAAATTCACGTGCCGTTGTCCCGTGGGTTATGACGGGGTCTTGTACTACATGTTACCATAGTCCACGGGGTAAGATGGACTCCTCTCGTATACATGAATATTTTCTTTATCAAACTACAAATAACCACGTTAGAATAACTATCTTATACCGATAAATCAATATGCTTAGATACTCTCTTATATATAACCTTGCTTATTCATATTCACTTGATTTCTATTCACTTTCATTCATCATTACTTATTTCTTTTGGGGACTTACCGAGCGCTAGTTCACCGACGACATTCCTCTCTATTTCTTTTCTTTGGAATGTTCGTCAGGAGGACCGGACTTTGAGGGTATACAGTCGAGTCAGGAAGATTTGGACCAGTTCGCTTCTCAGCCTGATTTTTAGCTCCTGCTTGTATTTACTTCCAGTATGCCATTATTTAGGCATTTGTTTTATCATTGTATCTTTTTATTACAAACAGTTGTATGTAAATTTGAATGTAAATAAAGTTATTGTTTCATTTTATTACTCTTATTATTCTTACACATTGTTATATTGCTTAATTACGCTTACCGTATTTTCATAGTAAATACGTTGCGGGCTTGCCACGTCACTGTTTCCGTCTACTGTGAAGTGGGGCATAACACCGGCAAAGAGTCGTTGGGCCTCAGGACCAACCCTGCGCTCATAGCTACTGTGATGTCCGCCGGATAGCGAATCCAGGAAAGGGACAACGGCGGTAATCGGATCGTCGGGGCTAAGTCCTAAGGCGTTTGTCCTCTCTTAGAACCGGCTCTGGAAAGAAAATACATAGATATATATTGACACGTGTTAGCTTAAAATACAGAATCGACATGATTATATAAAACTTACCATGTACTCGCAGATTCCCTTGTGTAAGCAGTTCACCCCTTAACACTCGTGTAGTTGGCTGTTTCTAGAATAAAATTAGGATTTATTTTACTAAGTAATTTGTGACAAAGAAAATATTGTTCTTAAACGTTGAAATACTCACGATGTGTCACTGTGCGTTGGCCAGCGTGCACTTCCCTTGGACCGGGACAGCGCGGCCTCTTGCGCCGTTATTCCGGTTCTGCTTGTTGCGAACCGACGCCAACTTGCAAATATAAAGAAGATTATATTATATTTCAGAATATGATTTCATATTATATTGTTATAATCTTAAAAATTAAATTTATACCCAAATATCCCTACGGTCATAATACTCGACCAGCTGCGGCCAATCGGGTCTTAGGACATCCAACGCTATGATATCCATGATCGTTCTTCGCTCCTCCTCAGTCGTCGCGACCTAGGGAATGCAATGATCTTCCTTTACTTCATTTCGGCTTTTTCTCTTGATATTCTGACATGCCCCTATGACCCAGGCAATGTTGCGATGTGCATCGAGCGGTACATGCACGCCATCCTCACCAGTGTTGCTGATGAATTTGTAATGTCGCCTGGTCTGAAATTAAAAAATTATATATATATATATATATATAATGATGATTGAAATCTAAATATATAAAAGGATATATGATACCGTGTCCGACGCAAAAGACTGGCGGTCTGGCGCTTGTCCCAACTAAGATGGAGCGGGCACTTATAATAAGTATGGATCTATGTTCCTATATAATCCCCCCACTTGGTCGAGTTAGGACCAACATGCACACCATCCTTGCTCTACATCAGCGTCCATGGTTCAGCACCATCGGCTAGCCTGGAGCAGGAGGGCCAAGCATAACCCCTCTTCCTACCACTACTGGAGCCTGCATATATATATATACAGACACAATATTATAATAATTAGAGTATGTTTATATCATTTGACAGATTTAAATTACAATCATTATTTAAAAGTTTTAAGCAATAACGATTATACCTGCCGTCCCTGGCGTGGCACTAGAACCGGCACCAAAAGTCATCCTCTAGTTTGCAAACAATAAACTGTTAGATGATTGAATAGAATTTAGTAGATAACTAAAAATTCAATAGATAACTATATTTTAATGATGTATTAAATTTTAAATGAGTAAACTATATACCATGTGTAGAAGTGATTGGGGTAGGAGGAACAACTACCGTGCTAATAAGGATAGGTGCGGCTGCTAGGGGTCATGTAGCGTTAGTGGGGGTGCTGGCAGGGATAGGCGGGGTTGCTGTAGCGCTAGTAAGGAGTGTTGGTAGCGATAGGCAGGGCTGTTGCAGCTGCTAGGGCTCCTGATGCTCTCATCTGTGAGCCTTGAGCTCTGGCCAAGTTTGTCTAGACATTTTTTTTCTTATTATGACGTCTAGAGCCTGACTCTACACCTACTGTCACGTCCCGCTTTCTAAAATACATGAATACGACACGTGACAAAACCAACCATGCTATCTATGGCGAGGAAAAATCCTTCAATTGCCACATTACAGCTGTCAATCAGATATCAAGAACAGAAAAATAAAATCTAACTAACACATGTCCCTCTGCCATAATAAATAATAAACAAGAAATGTATATAGTGGAAACGAAACAAGATCCAAGAAAGAAATAATATCCAAATCACGTCCCTCATGGGATCACAACGATAAACTTAAACTATAGAAATAAAATAAACTAAGTATCTTTAAAACTAATCATCAAGCTCCTCACTGCTCAGCTTGCTTGTTAAAATACTCCCAATCTTCCTACGACAAGGTCAAAAAAACTGGGCCATGCAAAACCCAGACATCAGTGCGTCATAAATATTAATAACAATAGTAATAACCAGAATAGGATGCTATAAAAAAGAAATGGGTGTAAATAATAATCACAAGTGTAAAACAGTAGGCTATAGGTACGTCATGCGTATCCTAAAGTCTGTACTTTTAGGTTATCTATTCTACAAGTCTTTAAAATTAATTAATGGAATCGTCATTGTAACTGAATAGTATCCCGTGCGTGGCCGGGACCACGATCAAGACCTTCAGGCTGAATCCGAGATGTGCTGCTAAGCAGTAAAAACAGGGTATCATGTACAGACGAAAGATATCAACATCATCATTCTGGGGCCCGAAACCCGTATCGACTGATCATTCTCTAGAAAGTAGTGAACTGTTGAGTTATACGTCAGGTTTCATTATTGATTTCCTCTTCTCCCCCAGGTTTCATGTTCAAGTCAGGTATTAACGATATCTAATCCCAACACAGGATCAAGCAGGTACAGGTCTTGTCTAACTAGAAAACAAGTCACGTCCATCAGGACAACAAATCAGGATTGTCGGTATTAGTAATAATCCAAGTAACAGGTCTAGTAATGTGTCGTGAACATGCCTGGCAGTGTGTTAATGCGATAAATACTTGATGGAAAATAATAACCAGTTCATTTAAAACACTGTAGAAATAACTAATGTTCATTATTTAAATGTAAAATTAATTAATTAACTAATATATATAAACCTGTGTGTAGTAATATTTACGTCTGCAACTATACATACTGTCATATAGGTAAAAGATCACGAATTAAATGGAGTAATATTAAAACTATAACAACTAGCATGCAACCAGATAAACTTGTTATTGGTAAAATACGGATTAATGCTATAATATTGTAAAATAATATTACTTGCTAAACAATATAATGTGTACACTTTAAATAATTGTATAAAAATTAGTATATGTAAAATAGCATGTTGCAAGTTAAACTTGCCTCGAGATGAGAAACACGGCACGACGGTAAATGAAGCGACGTGCGCGATCACAACTAGGGTTCGACTTGTGCTCCACCTAGATAATTTAAATATCGATTAAACTATAATTACTCTCATAAATAAAATCACACAACCAAACGTAATTATATCAAACTCAGGGTCTTAATTCTAATTTTCCTTTTCCTTAGTTCACTGTATCAATTCTTTATTCCAACCACTATACTCTAAACCCAAATAAAATATCACATAACTTGGCTTCTAATATTAAACACTTAGGCTTTCTGTATAAAACCTTCATCCATTCTTAATTTTTTTTAACTTTAACCACACTACATTCTATATACACTTAGGGTCTTACAATAATTTTCCTTCTTCCATGTTCACTGTTTTTCTCTTATCTTCTTCTTTTCTAATCAGGTTTAAAGATAGGGATCGAGGAAAACTTACGGAGGATGGTGATGGTCACAAGCTAGGGTTCGGATGTGTCTTGGGTCGAGTCGTGAGCATTCGGTGATGAGGGGATGGAGACGATGGCGCTCGAGTCTTGTTGGCTAAGGGTAGACGAGGTCGCGGTCGATGTTGGAGGAGGTGAGCTCAGTGTTGGACAAGATCGGTCGATGGAGGCTAATGATGAAGTCGATGTGTTGGGTTAGGGTTTTTTTGGGTTGAAGAGAGAAGAGAATGTGATAGGGGTGATGGTGGTGGTGGTCGAGTTTAGGCGGCAATGTCGATGAGGAAAAAGAGGTTGGGTTCTCGGTTGTGTAGTCGGGGCTCGGGTAAGGTCTCAGGGTTGAGGGAGGAGGTCACGACGAGGGTGGTGAGGTTGAGGAGGTGAGGGTGATGACGATGGCAAGGAAGGAGGGGGACGGCGACGAGATTGGAGGGTGTGGGTTAGGACTTGAGGCGAGACGAGAACGAGAGGAGAGAGAAGGAGTTAGAGACGGGGAAGAGAGAGAGAGAGAGAGAGAGTTATATGAAACTATTTATAAGTATAATATATATATATATATATATATATATAATATTAGGGTAACTAGATAATATCAAATCATTCCAAATATTACCTGAATCTAGTCAAAAAATATAGTTTTGAGAATAAAATATATAAGTAAATATTTTGGCCATAATGCAATAATCTAATGTTAAATACACATAATCCTAAATAAAATTTAAATAAATATACATAAAGATTTACTAAATATTTTGTTTTCTATATTTTAGGATTTGACCATAATAGACAGGAGCGAAAATAAGATATAAGGTGATATACCATGCAAAATTAGGTAGCGAAATATAATTTCATTCATAACTTGTGATATATCAATATATATATATATAAATATCTAAATATATAATGTAGGTATTACGCAAGATTCACATAGATACACTTTACTGGCAAATCTCAGACGTAATCTTGCACCATCTTGGGTTCTAAACATGCAAGTCGGGTCGGATAATGACTATTACTATTCGAATCATTCGCAACCCAATAGATAAAATAAAAGAATTATGAAGAATGAGTTAAAATACTAAGTTATATTATATAAACGTACTAGGGTGTTACACCTACCATCAGACCCTACATATATATCCAAATATTATTTCATTACCTATAATCAATATACAATTTAAAATATTTATTTCAATTTCATTACCTAACATGTTTCTTCCGTACATTAGCTGAAAATTCGTTAGGTGGATTCTCAAAATCTTAATCTGTGATAATTAATTGGTTGATATCACATCTTACTAACGTATTGATCGATGGCACAGAATTGTTTGGATCCTTGGTATGTTCAATAGAAGAACTGAGACGTGTTATCGCCTCTTCCTCGTTACTCTCATCTTCAAAATCATTCAATGTAGACACATTATAATAATCTCTTAGTTTCCAACGACAAACAACACTCTAGTCAACCTTCTTCAAGTCCCGAGAATAATATATTTGTGTTGCCATTGAGGGAAATATAAGGTTATCATATTCGTCGGCTGTCAGTTTGGTGTTTACCAAAGTGAGACCGTATTCATCGATCTTCATACCTCGTTCAGACTTGGTATCATACTATCTGTATTGGAATTGTATAAAATGGGACGGCCTTATGCACGTATGAGACCGCTATAATTTTCTCAAGAACATCGTAGTAGATATTTCCTTTATCGTCAATGGTTGCGATGCCATTATTTTGTTTAGCTCTAATACGTTTCGTCCTTTCTATCTCAAATTTATAGTCAGAAACCTCGTACCCGTTGTAAAACGTAATTGCAATTATTGGACCGCTTAAAACGTCTTGAGCCTCTATATAAATCTACTCTCCACGAGTCATTTGTCCGTCGACTTCTTGTCTACACCAAGCGGCGAAAGTGCGCCTCTATTCTATCGCCCGGCCACTTAGGATTGGATCGCTCGAGTTTAGGTGTCTGCGAGTTGTTCGTTAATTTACATAAGTTATAACAGTTAGATTAAATTTAATTTCGAACGTTTAAAGGGATAAATTATTGCTTACTCTATATATTTACCAAAACATTCTTTATTTAGCAAGATGTACGCATGTACACTATCCTTGAGATCGTAAGATATATTTTTCAGTTTTCTTACTCCAATTTGACCGTCAGGCACACGCGGTGGTTTGTTCAGATTCGTCCTAAAATCGTCGTTTAGAAAATGAGCACAGAAAGACACGATTTCTTTTAAGAGATAATCTTCCGCAATCGAACCTTCAGGACGATACTTGTTGCGGATACAGTTTTTTTAAAGTTAATAGATATATGTTGAAAGATTATAAATATTAATTTACCACGATGATATTTTGCAATTTAAATGATGAATAATAAATATTTTCATACCCCTCGATGGGATACATCCAACGGTAATGCACCAGATCGCCAATCTTGACCTCGGTTGCCAGATGGACGGACAGGTGAACAATAATGTTAAAAAAAGAAGGCGAAAAGACAGTTTCGAGTTTGCAGAAAATCAAAGGAATATCTTCTTCAAACTGTACTATCTCATCGACATCTGCATTTTTGGAACATAATTAGTGAAAATACGTGCAAAAGTCGTTAAGCATGAACGAGACCAACTTCTGATTTTATTGATGCTCTGAGGCATAAAAGAAGAAGATGCTGCATTAGTATGTGGTAATCGTGGCTCTTAAGTCCTACGATTTCTCCATTTTCTACCTGTACCTGTTTAGCAATATTTGATGAGAAACCGTCGAGGACTTTCAATTCTTTCAACACCTACAAGAACCTCCGCTTCTCCTATTTGTCTAGATTTGTAACAACCCTAAACTTCTGTACAAATTTTTTAAAGGAATACCTTAGCATGAGCACAAGTTATAAATTTAAACTGATTTTGAACAGCAACAAAGCACTTGTAGCTCATTGGTAAAGCCTTGCACTGTTGTGATATAGCCCCGGTGTTCGAATCCCCTCAGCCACATAATATTTTTGCTGATTTTTCTTTTAAACTTTTTGGAAGCCCAAAAGTTTACACGTGCAAAACACGTAAAAATGAAAAGTCTCAGAAATCAAACATGTGCACTGAGCTACATGAAGCGATTAGGACACGTGGCAGCAATCCCACATCCCACCACACCAAGATGGCCGGCGAGATCCTATTTGGGGCCGGCACTGCCGGTCCCAACTATAGCAAATGCTATAAAATTTTAACCCTAGCACCCTTTGGTCTCCCCCACTACTCCTATTCTGTTTGATTTTTCTGCGCATTAACAGAGAGTGTTAATTCACCTCTTTAATCCAAGTTTTAATACATTTTTAATTCTCTATTCATACCCTAAACCCTAATTATATCCTATAAATACCACACTACACTTTAGCCCTCTCTATTATGAAATCTAGCATCAAAACTCTCAAAATTTCTTAGTCCAAAAGTTATACAAGTGGAGTTAGCCAAGGTCAAAGTTTCGGCGACATTTCGGGACAAATCCGGTGACGGCGTGACTCCACGATGCCTTCAAAATCTTCCTCTACCTCCCCCCTCTATTCTCAAACTGTAAGTCCCCACTCCCCTCCTACATTTCTAATCTAAAACACTCTCTTCTCAAAACTCGTCGGAAGCGGAGTTATTCCGACTTCCGATTCTCATTTATGTAAAAACTCAACTTTTCTTAACCACAAATTAACCATTTCTTCATATATTGTTTAGCAATCATAAGCAAACACTTTAGAATATGTTTCATCCCTAAATAACATGTTATGCAACTTTTATTACATTTTTACTGTTTAATACCACATACTTTACTTTCGACATATTTCATCATGTTCATTCGTGTTACCTTTAGAAAACTCATGAGGTAATAACCTACTTCATCACAACACTCATCTTGACACAGCACGACGGCTTTTGTAACAATTTTTGTGGGACAAAATACAATATTTTACATTAAAACACCCTAAACTAATAAAACCGTATTTCTTTTAATTGTTTTAATCAAATTCCATAAGATTAAGTCCTTACAACCCATTTTGGGAAATCCGACTTGGTTGGTGCGGGTTATCGCACATCCATCGGACTAATAGGGCGAGATGCAGATCTCCTCACGGAGCATACGATCTCGATAGAATTTTTATTACAATTTCTAAGAAAACGTGATTTCTATTTAATAAATAAATTCTAATTTTAATAATTATATATATAAATATTATCAAAATATCGATTTTAAATATATAATATATTCCATGTTTTCTAATCAAAAGAAAAGAATCACAAAAGTTCATGAAAATACTATCAAGAATCAATACAAGTCAAATTACATGAAAATACCATATACTATTCAAGTTAAGTTTATATCCACTAGACTATCTCATCACTCTTAAAAATTACATCTATGAAAACCCTAAAGACGATAATTAAATATTTGAGGTATATTTTAAACATATATCAAAACTATTTTTCATAAAACCCCCTCAAGTTATATTAAATTACAATAAGGACCCTAGTAAATATAGGTTTAAGCGGGACCAGTTCTCTTGAGTCTCAGGGAGCCGGATAATTTGGGTGCTTGCCTATTTAAGGTAGACAAACTAAAACGGTGTTATCAACATGGTAAATGTCTTGGAAAATGACACAAATCCTGTCGTCCATTTGCAGCAGTTACCAATAACATCAAAACTAATTCAGGACTTCAATCCTGTTTAAAGAGTCTGAATCAATCTGAGTCCCAGTAAAATCTGAAAACAATCCGAATACAATCTATACTTGAATAAAATTCAAATATAACTACAATACAACATGAATCCATTTATACCAGATACAATCACTATCAAAATGACTCGACCGAACCGAACCATGGATATACACTGATTACATGACTATCCGTTTACATCCTATCCGTTTACACGAACAACTAATATCATGGTTTCGGAAAGTCTTACATCTATAATTTACTTCAATACAATCAATACAAAAGACATTACGGGGTTTTAAAGAGGTAGACTGGCATGGAATGTGTTAAAAGTGGCACGAGATGGTCATTAAAAGACGTAACTA
Organism: Agapanthus africanus; assembly: GCA_030015575.1. Taxonomy (NCBI): domain Eukaryota; kingdom Viridiplantae; phylum Streptophyta; class Magnoliopsida; order Asparagales; family Amaryllidaceae; genus Agapanthus; species Agapanthus africanus. Next base: position 748,979,852 of record JASDDO010000022.1, on the reverse strand, counting down.
TATATCCATTACCGTTGTTCCATGATTTTATCGATGGAGCCTTGTACTACGGGTTACCATAGTCCATGGTGTAAGTTAGACTCCTCTCGTATACACTGGCATATTCTGTACCAAGCTACAAACAACCGCGTTAGCATAACAATCAAATATTATACCAGTTACATCCTCTTATCTGTTTATTCTATTTCTATCTCTCTTTGGGGCTTGCCGAGCGATTATTCGCTGACGACATTCCTATTTCTCTTCTTTCTTTGGAATGTTGCCAGGAAGACCCGACTTTGAGGAGTTCGAGACCAGCTAGGAGCAATTGGAGCAGACCACTGAACAGCATGACCACTAGGCTTCACTTTTACTTACTTTTCTTTCAGTTCATGCCATTGTTTAGGCATTGGTTTCCATTCTTGTATTTACATTTTCAGTTGTATTGTAAAGAAATGTTTAATAAATAAAAGTTGCTGTTCAATTACATCTCTTGTCATTTTTTCTTGTGTACTTTATTATATTGCTTATTTACGCTTAGCGTGTTTAATTCTGAGTAAATATATCGCGTGACCCGCCACGTCCCCTTGTCCGTACACCGGGAAGCGGGGTATGACAAGATTGTAGATTGCTGGTGGAATCTCGTAAAAACATGGTTTACCGGCCACAGGCCGAGATTGCAATTCTTCTATAATGGATAAACTATCCAAATCCATCAAATCACGACGGACGTTGAGATTGTTTTTCATTTTTCCATCCTTACACAGCAGAAGATTGATGACGTGCTCAGAGACACCCTTCTCAATATGCATGACATCTAAATTATAGCGCAACGGTAGATCGGGCCAGTATGGAAGTTGAAATAAACATCTAAGTTTGTTCCAACCGTTTGGGCATGACATTGTATCTTTGTTTTATGCATTTTCGAATGTGATATTATGATAATCTCTCCGTTGTTGCAGTATGTCGTTACCAGAAAATGGTTTAGAAGACCTACCGGTCTCCGTCTTGTCATTGAACATTTATTTGTTCTTTCTGAATATGTGAGGTATAGGCAAGAAACATTGATGACCCATATACGACTCTTTCCTACTAAACTTCGAGCATGTGTGGCTCGTATGAATATGACAACAAGGGCACGCAAGCTTACCTTGTTATCCACCCCGACAACATACGGTAGGTAGGAAAATCATTAATTGTCAACAACAAAGCAGCCCGGATATGAAAAAATTGTTTACCATGTGCATCACAGGTTCTCATGCCAGGTTCCAATAATGACTTTAACTCATCGATCAAGGGTTGAAGGTACACGTTGATATTTTCTCAGGAGACAAGGAACCGTCGATTAAAAGCGCCACCGTAAAATATGATTGTGTCATAACCCTCTATGGCGGCAGTTTGTATATAATTAGGACAATTGGCTAAGTACTGTGAGTACACCCACCGCGAACCAGCCTAAATGGATTGAAACCGTCGCTCGCAATTCACAGCCTCACGTTACGAGGGTCTGCGCTGAACGTAGTATATTTTGAATTTAAAACTTTCCATGATATCGAATCTCTAGGATGATTCATTTTTCCCTCTTCACGAGGAGCTTTATAGTGCTGCTGCATTTCGGACACTGTCTCCTCACACATAAATAACCGTTGTAGTCTCGGTATTAGTGAAAAAAATGAAGAATCTTCAAGGGCACATCACTCGAATGAGAGTCTTTCTTAGGTTTGAATCGACTAGTGCCGCACACGGGGCAGTTTCTAAGTGGCATGTTCTTTCTGAAAAAGAAAAATTCATTCTCACATGCATGGATTTTGTCACACTTTAGGCCGATATTTGTGATTATCTTTTTCACCTCGTACCAGTTTGGTGGCACTTCATTTCTGTCTAAAAAATCTTCCTTCAGCTAGGAGATCGGTGAAAGACTAATTACTCCATCTGTTCTTGTACTTGATCTGAAAGAGACGTACGAAAAATGACAATTTTGAAAACCCAATGCAATTTAGATATAGCGGGATTCTTGAGTCAGCCTTATATTTCTCCAATAACGAAGGTTCAGTGCGTTCTATATCATCAGGAAGTCTTGCAGCATTTATAAGCTCATCCATATCATCGATCGGCGTGAATACAGAATTATCTTCCTCGATGGCCTATTCTTCTTCAAACTGCCATTCAACTTTCTCCTCTTCTTTTACTATCCCTTACCACTCTTCAGTTTCCGTTTCAATGAATTCGTTTTCCGTCTCTTACATCCATGCCTTATCTTCCGTTACAACGACTTTTTCTTCTCCGTGAAGTTCTCACATAGTGTAATCTCTAACGAAATAGTCTCTCACGATGTGTAACTCAACTTCCACCTTCTTAAGCAATCACTTGTTCATACACTTAGAGTAAGGACAATATATTTCGTACCCTTTCGATAACCCAACACGTGTGTAGGAAAAATCGGTGAAAAAGTAAATACCGTTAAAGAAAATTTCATTGACTCTCGAGAGAGTATCGACGTACATTCAACTCTTGTTGTGGAGGTACGAAAGTGCCATATTGGAACAGTTCGGACGATGCAAGGTTTCTATAGACAAGAGTTATGGAATTAAGATTTCTTGACAAATGCGTGATAGACGGATACTAAGGGCCTGTTTGGATTGGATTATTTTTAGTCAGCAAGTGATTGAAAATCACATCAAGGTGGGCTCCAAGTAAATAGTGTGTTTGAATCTCTCCTTTATTATTCAATTAGCGATTATTTTACCATGGGGCCCATCATGAAAAGCTTAAAAATAGCATTTTTTTCCCACTTAAAAATAAGATAGGAACTCCTAGCTTATTTCATAAGTGATTATGGAATACTAGAGTTGACCAAGTAATATACCATAATACCGCTTGTCTTTTCATCCAAATTTTAAGACGGTATTAATGATACGTCCTTTTGGTCATTTTACACTCAATAATCACTTATATATCTTTTAAACCAAACACATTATCTATTTATAATTACTTTTCATACAAAATCATCCAAACACTAAACAACTTATTTGCCATAAACACTTATAACTGATTTTTTCACCTTTTCCAGAAATAATCACTTATAAGTGATTATGGAAAATAATCACTTAAAAATAAGCTCATCCAAACAGGCTCTAAGAAGCATTAGTGTTAGGTTTAATTGATGATTTGGTTAAGTTTAGTTTCAATTAACGATTTAGTTATAAAGATTATGAGGGACCGAGAGCAAATGCTCATAGCTCGAGAGTTGGATTCTTATTTCAAGAAAGATGATGATGATATTAACGGTCCTATATTGAATGTTGACGGTAACGGCTGTCGGGGGTAAGCCTTCTATCCCATTAAGAATGTATAGAGTATACACCCATTCATCTATGCGTTCATCCAATTCGAGAAAATTTCAGCAGCACCTCCCCACTATTCTCCGAGTACACTGTAATAGAAAAGATGCTCATTTAAATATTATCAAATAAAATTGAAACAAATATCTAATCTATCTTTGTACACAGAAAACCACTGAAAAGGTACCGACGAAATATCTCGAAATGAATGAAAACACAAATGAATGCAGGTGTTTGTTTTATACATTTTTAACTTGTCCACACTGGACACATCTATCGGTTATCATACGATTGAATTTTCTCGTCGCATAGACTACATGTCGGTTATTAGAATCGAACAATACCATCCGATATTTAACAACCTTCATGTAGTTTTATGTCACGATAAATATCTAACATATGTTAACCGATAGACGGGGACTAAGGCGCGTTTTGATTTTCACATATGATTATCGATAAGAATATGAAAATTTCATATTATCATTGAGTATCATACACTTTGTTTAAGATTTAATTTGAATTAGTTTTACGTTTATGTTTCAATTTCAAGGTTTTGAAGTTTTTAGTTTATGGTAAAGTTTTTTAAAGTTAAGAGTTCTCTTAATCAAGTTGTAAGGTTGTGGTTAGAGTGGGATTTGACAAGAGTTCAATATAGAGGAGAATGATAAAGAATTAAGATTTGACCTTGTTTGATCTATGAGATCATCGCCATTATCTCTCTCTCACACACACACACACATTAAATTACTATAAAATACCTTAAAATTTTCCAGTAGTCTACCCTTAGCTATTGTTGTTTTTCATCAAACTGCCTTAAATCTTTTCCTAAGCAAACTATTTCTAAATTACACTAAATACCCTTAACTATTGTTGGTTTTTCACCAAACTACCTTAAATGAACTAAATTACTAAAAATTTCTGTTTAGTATACGGCCCGGTTCACCAGGTTCGTCCTGCCCTGAACGAAGATGAATGGAGACTCCTTGCCTTGGGACGTCAAGTTCCTTGTATGCCCTTTAAGGAAGGGGTGGTTGCAGTCGTAGCTAAACGAAAAAAAATTCACTAAAATACCCTCAACTATTGTTGTTTTTCACTAAACTACCTTAAAAATTTAACTAAATGATTCATTTTCTTAAATTAACTAAATTAATATAAATTTCACTAAAATGCCCTTAACTATTATTGTTTTTCACTAAACTATCAAAAAATTTAATAAAAAATCTCATTTTCTCAATTTTACTTATTTACACTAAAATACCCTTAACCGTTGTTTCTTTTCCACTAAATACCCTTAACTATTGTTACTTTTTACTAAAATAATCTACAAAAATTTGCTAAATTACCCGAACCCTAACCCTAACCCTGCCTTAACCCCCAACTGAAACCCTAACCCACCCTACAACAACAACACCACCAGCAGGAACAATAACATCAACAGCATCAATAGCAACAACATTTAATTTTTGGGATCGAGCAAAAAAATTAAAATTAAACCAAAAAAATTAAAATTTAACCGGTTTTTACTTACCTCTTGATGACCGGCGGCAAGCAAACTTTGAGCGGCGGCGAGTTGCAACAAGCTCGATCGGGGGCTAAGGCTTCAATCGATGGTGCCTGGCACGACCATGGAGAAGAGGCGGCGAAGGCTTCGAAGGGGGACGACCACAGAGGCGACGAAAGGCGGCGTCGGTGGTGGAGAAGGCGGCGGCGACCGAGGAGGGATTTTGGCGCTCGATGAAAATTTGGGGGGAAAAAAGAAGAGGCTCGATGAAAATTTGGGGGAGTTTTGGGTTTTTATCTCCAATGGTTTATGGGGCCGCCATATTTTTTAATTCATAGCAGTCGTAACCGTTACCAAATCTATGAAAACCGTTACTGTCAATTGGTGACGGTTAGAAGTGCTACCAATTTCCCATTAGTGTTGGGCACATTTGGAGTAATGCTAGTGTCACGTCCCGGTTCCTAAAAGACGGGACCATGAACGTGATGAGGCCCGCGAAATATTAATTCCGAGAAGGTCCTTTCTAAAAAAAATATGCTAAGCGTAAATAAGCATTATAAAATGACACAAGAATAAGCATAAAACTGAAATTTTCAACAGCAATTTTATTTACATTCAAATTCAAAAGTTTCAAACTGATTACAAAGGTCTGAACGAGAAACAAAAACATAAAAACCTAAACATGTGGCTTACTAAAAGTAAAAGCTGAAGTAATGAACTTGTAGTCGGCCTGGGCTGCAAACTGCGAGTAGTCCTCTGAAGTCGGTTCCACTTTCTTAGTTTCTATATTATCTGAAGAACATTCCAAGAAAGAAAAAAAGATGTGTGGAATGTTCGTCAGCGAACTTTCGCTTGGTAAGTCCCCAAAAAGGTTGGTGATGTATATGTTCATACCTGTTTGAGCGTTCACGTACAAACATATGCATAATTGGATAAGAAATAGTGTTAAAAGCATGCTGATTTATATACGCGTGTGGAAGGTTGGCGCATGGCACGTGCACATGTGCAAAATGCATATATGTTTAAACGATACAATCAGAGAAATAACATGTGTTGGAAATGAAGCATTCGGCAGTCAACGATAAAACGAATGTATTTAAATAAATATTTTATTCTATAGGGAAGAGATCACCAAATATGGGATCAAAACTATAAGGGTTTCCAAAACTATAAAAAAAAGTTTTCTAAAGCCCTCTCATCTTTTTCTACCATATCGAAGCGGCGATCCTCATGAAGAGTCACTCCCCATCGACCAATGTCGTGCTCATTGGCGAAAGCAGCCATAATGGCCCGTTGAGCCTGTATCTGGCTCAGCAAATAAACGGAGCGATCCCTCAAAGGCTTAGTAATCAAGCATGCCTCATGAACGCAGTCGATCTTTTCCTCCGCTGCGTCGAGTATCACCAGAGTCATCTCCGTTGGATGAGGAGGAATATCATCGAGCACGATCAAGAAGATCACCCGAAGCCAAATAGAGCTGATGGGGAGAGTAGATCCCCTACGGATCAGAAGCTCGTGTATTGCCGTGTCTCATTGATCATCCGTAAGAGCGGGATTCGCCATGCGTGCGGCAAAACGAGAAATAATTTCCTCGATATGCACCTACCATGGCTGCCGAGGAGAAAATGGGCGATTACAGGCCATAACTCTTGCTCTGTTAAAATGGTTCTTTCCTTGTGACGGAGAAGAAGAACATTTCTTCACATTATAAAAAGAAAGCATTCAAATTTCGGCACAGAAAATGTTGTGGAACTATTTTCAAGCTCTGAATAAAAGAAGGCATTGGGAAGGAGAATGTTGACTCAGGAAAAATAATAATAATTGAGGAAGCGCCTCACATGTTAAACATGTGAGCGCTTATATGCAAAGTATATAAGCGCTGAGAATAAACAATCAAAATAGAGCCAAACTGGTCTCATGTGTTAAACATGTGAGCATATATAAGTGTTGAGAACAAATAGTCAAGAGGGCCAAACTGGCCTCACGTGTTAAATACGTAAGCGCTTATATGCAAAGCATATAAGCGCTGAGAATAAACAACCAAAAGAGGGCAAACCAGCCTCACATGTTAAACGTGCGAGTGCTCATATGCAAAGCATATGAGCGCTAAATATAAGCAGATTAAAACCCACACTGGGGTCACGTGTTAAACACGTGAGAACATACTTTTTAGCTTCTCATAGAATTAAATTCTATATAGAGAACCGTCAGATCAAAAATCTAATGGTGATTAAAAATTATCGAATATAGAATTAAATTCTATTGGGGGAAAATATCTCCCTGATCTTTCTAATTGAGAAAGATATTTTCTGTTAAACAGAATGCTGTTGATCAAAGATCCAATGAGATGGGAAAATATTTCCCTATATTTTTATAAACAAAGAAAGATGTGCTCTGTTAAACAGAGAACTCTTGGATTAAAAATCCAATGGTGATTAAAAAATCACCGTATGACAGAATTAAATTCTGTATATGGGAAAATATATCCCTTATCTATTTAAAAACAAGAATATATATTCTGTAAAATAGAATTCACTGGATCAAAGATCCAACAGTGGATAAAATCTCCCGAACAATTTTTGAGGCCAATTAAATCAACTGGTATCTCTTAAATGATAGATTTTCTCAAACTAATTAACAATTTGCCTCTGCTATATAAAGGATCCGAGACTTCAAGTCTCATATCGAGAATCGACCCCATAAGCTTTTCTAAAAAGAACTGAGAATTTAATTCTCCTGATAAAAGAAGAAGATCTCCTCGCTCTCTCCGACGCTAGGTAAAGAAAAGCAGAGATAAATATATCTTCTTTGCCTAGCATAAATAAAAAGGAAAACAAGGGTTTAACCCTTCATAAAAAGAACTTAGTTCTTTCTCTGATCTGAGACCTGAAAAGCAAATCTCCCCACAAGTTGAGAATTTAATTCTCATCAGGAAGATTCTGTTCTTTAGACTTAAAATCTAGGGAAAAGAACTAGATCCAAAGAAAAGACATATTTTTTACGAATTTAATTTCTCTGAAATCAGGGTTTAACCCTACATGAAGAACTTAATTATTATAAAAAGAAAAAAAGAATTTAATTCTCCAACAATAAAAAATGATCCCAGATATTCAAAACAGAAATCTTAGTGATCATCAATGGCCAAAACGTCATTAACAGAGATTAAATCTCTAAAAAGAAAAGAATGCCTCACATGAAACACACGTGAGCGCATGAGAAAAATTAGTGCTTAGCACTATTATAGTGCCTCACGTGTTTCCCACATGAGTGCTCAAAACAGAAAGTCCAACACCTTACGTGCTTCCCACGTGAGCGCCATATAAAGTGGTTAGCACTATATATACCTAGTCAAAATAACTAAGTGTTAGCACCGATTGGCAGCATCCATGTCTGTACACCTCATGTGCTTCCCACGTGAACGCCAGAGCTACAAATAAGTGCTTAGCACTTCTGAATAAAAGGAGAAAACCCAAGACCGAGCAAACAGAGCCACAAATAAGTGCTTAGCACTTCTGAATAAAAAGAAAAAGACTGAGCAGACCGAGCCCAAATTGGAAAAATCCCTCCGAAGTTCTCTTGCAGCTGAGCCTAAATACTCTATTGTGGGATCTTAATAAAATTTAATGATCCCGAACATATTGCTAAGTTGATCTTAGTCTCAAATAAGACTAACGTATCCTTAGTTAAAATAAATTGAGCCCAAATGTTCACATATATATTTAGGTCGATCTTAATCTCAAACTAGATTAACGATCCTTAAATGAAACCAAATATCCTTGAACTAAGGGAATACACACAACACAAGTTCAATCCCCAAATCTAAAATATACAGATTTGGACTAATCCGTGCTTTACGTATGGGTGACGACAAAAAATAGTCTCCGTACACAATCCACGGGCAACCAAAATAAATAAAACACAACATGACACGAAGTGAACTACTGGAGCAGGAGAAAGTGGTTATCGCAACGCGATAACTTAATTAACTGTAATGGCTTGCACTTGCAGGGAAGAGCATCCCCATAATCAAAACCCCTCATAAATAAGGGAGAATCGGATAAAACCTGCTACAACGGTCGCATCTATCCAAACCTCTGATATACGGTGTCATAAATCAACTTGGTATCTTCGAAGAGGTGGATGGATATGTCCAAATAGTATCTGCCCCCAAATTCAGGCAAGACGTTCAATCCCAGTCCGTCTCTATTTTCGGCGGTAAACAGTATATAAATGAAATGTAAGGTGTAATGTGATATAGTATGGATGGAATGAAGTATGAACAAGTATAACATGACAATGTTAAAAGAAATTATGTAAGTATGGAAATGTAATATAAGCATTGCAAATAAGTATAGTATGGCCGTGTAGTGAAGGTATCATGAACATGAAGTATACTTTCAATGTGTCCAATAGAGCTCACTAAAAGGTAATCTAACTAACGTGAGTTTAAGTGTGAATGTCAACGTATCTTAAAAGTGTTCTCGAACCCAACAGGCTGTAATCCAGGGGAAACGAGCCACTGACCCTCATTCTTAAATTCGTGATTTCGTGATGTAAGTTTATGACTCATGAGATTCCATTGGATTCATACTCAAACTACCCCAACACCCTACGTATATTAGTCGATGATTAAGGTTACGAGTCTTGATCGAGTCCATGAATACAAAAAGGGATGTAATATCAAGATGGAGTTTATGTAGTCATGTAGTCATGTCAAGTGAAAGTCGTGTAATTGGTATTCATTCTTCGAGTCAAGTTGGTTTCAGGTTTACTTATTGAGTTCGTGTATTCATGTTAAGTTTCAGATATCAAGTGCGAGTTCCGTTTCAAGTTCAAGTTTTGAGTTTGAGTTTACGTATCTATATGATTTGATTCAAGTGATGTTGCATTTTTTATTTAAGAAGAACTGTATCTTTTGAATGCTTCTTAAATTTGGGAATAATTGGGCAACCACTGCCCATGGGCGGTAGAATTTGTGACTTTTTTAAAGAAGATTGCCAACGATAATTCCTGTAATTTCATTTTTAAGTAACCTAGATAGTCTACCGCTCACTTTTTCCGGCTTCCTGAGGCCTAGAGAAATGATCCCGCTTACACCAATTTTTATCAAAATACCTTAGGTTATTTATGTAAATATTAAACTCGAGGGGGTTTATGTAAAATGTTTTATTTTGGAAAATAATCTCAAAGGTGTTTTATGTAAGATTACAGTATTTAGAATGTCAAGTGTTTTAATAAAAACATATTTTAGATTTTGTGGTATTTTAGTGTCAAAACCTAACTTTTAAAAGTTTATGGTATTTTAATGAAAAATCTATCTTTTCGGAAGCTTGGGGTGTTTTCTTAAAAAATTTAATTTTAAAAACTTGCTTTTATTGATATTTTAGAAAATAGTGATAACCCAAATTTTAAATTTTTTTTTATATTTCTTTTATGTTAAATTATATAGAATTTGTTTATTTTCTTTTAAAACCGTATTTTATTCCTTTCGAGACCAAATTCTCCGTGAGAAGTTCTTCATCTCACTCTACTATTCTTAAGATATGCGATAATCCTCATCATCTATAACTAGGTCCCCTAACGAGGGTTGTAGAGGTGTATTTGCAAAGGATAAAAGAATATCGATTTAAAAACTGTATTTTTGAATTTGAGGGTATTTTAGTGTAATTTGGTTCTTAACTAATAACGTTACAAATATATGTTCGTGCTATGATTTCCTTTTGTACATGTGGGGTAGGTCGTTACCCCATGCATGATATCATCTACAATAAACTATATTCAATAAAATTCTAAATATTTATTTTAGACATGTAGGGTAGAAGTTAGATGAAATTATATTTGTGTATGTTTAAAGTTTACTATGAAATATGGTTGTACTTTCCATCAACAATATATTTGTAATGATTCTATACTCTTGATTAACTGGTTAATTTCATTAGTTTTCATGAAATGGTTAATGCTAGCATGAATAATTTTGTTATATGAAGAATATTTATTTGGGGGTGGAATGTGAAGATATGACAGGCTTTGAATCAAAGAGATGAAGAGTAAGAGGAGGGAGAGTTAAAGGTTATGAATCCTAAAGAGTTTAAAAGAGATGAAGGAGAGAGGAACTTACAGATTTTCCGCTCATATGAATATGACGATAGATGAAGAGAGAGAGAAGCCTCAGTTTGAAGAACCGAGACCGATATTCGAATACGATAATGAGCTCGATCTTCTGACGTCTTAATTGCGACTGGTGAAACGACGGAGAGGGACCTACAGTTTGTTCTTGTGCTAGAGGATGTGTAGGAGAGGAAGGATGCTTGGTTGGTATAACCGAGATCGAACGTCGTAAGATGAAGGCGAGCTTGAGGACTTTCTTGCTTCGAAAGAGATGTAGCTTCCAACAGGACTTGAGAGAGGAACTTGTGAGTAATTTTTTCAGAATAATTTTTTAGGGGAGGACTACGGAATATGGTATGTATTTATAAGGAATGATAGATAAGAATATGTTGAATTAAAAAGAGTTAAAAGAGATTAATGAAGTAATTGAAAGGCCTGCCATTCTTAGGTTAAATTTAGGGGTTTTAAAGTATAAAAAGGGGTTGAGGGGAACCGAAGGGATGCACGTGCAAAAGATAGAGGGTTTTGGGGAAAGATGAGCCCACGGTTTTGAAAAAGTGGCGGCCAAGTTGTGACCAAATTCCTCTAGGTTTGTGCCAATTAATCCATAGGGTTTAAATAACCCATTTACTTATTTCTTTTCTGTTGCAACTTTTCGTATCTCCGTGTATTGCTCGTGCAAACTCTTGGGCTTCCAAAACGCTAAAAAGAAAAATAATATAAAATATTGGGGCTGATGGGATTCGAACATGCCCGTTATGGGACAGTAGCGGAGAGTCTTAACCAGTGAACTATAAGGAGTTTCTTGCACTTATTTCATAAGAATTTTCTTATGACTCTAAATCAGAACTGAATAGAATGGTAGAAACAAAATACAAAGGTATAGAAACTTTTGGGTCGTTAATTCTACCCTCCGTAAAAATAATTTCTTTCTCAAAATTACTTAAGAAGGATGATGCAATCGAACAAGCAAACAAGATGGTCACAAGAAAGATCGAGAGGGCGATGAAAAGTTTACACCTCCGTTTCCGTTGCATCAAGACCTGATCATCGGAAAATAAAAAGGGATTCAAGGGGATAGGATTCAAGAATGTAGTCGTTACAGTCTACCCTCCTTAAAAGAATTTCATCCGTGAAATTCTCTCGAGGGATACGATGCAGCAAGGCATAAAAAAGTAAGGATAAAGTTAGGGTAAGTCGTTTTCGAGCTCCTTCGATCAATTTTCAAACTAGGTGAGCCAATAGGCAAAAAATAATGGGTGATCAAGGGTTCAAAGGTCGAGAGATGATCATCAAGGAAATTGAAGTGAAGTTCCATATTGATTCAAGGATTTAAATGAGTCAAAAGAATTTGGAATGAAAGGAATGTAAAAGTTGAATTTTCATAATTCATGTGATATATTACTTATGACTTCATGCAGAATTGATCTGCATGGACCACCAATAAAACCTGTCACGCTCCGCTTCCCAAAATACGAGAGTAGGAACGTGATGAGGCCCGTGACTTATTTATTCCGAGAAGGTCCTTTCTCAAAACAAATAGGCAAAACGTAAACAAGCAATATAAAATGACACAAGAATAAGTATGAAACTGAAATTTCCAATAACAATTTTATTTACATTCAAATTTCACAACTTTCAAACAGATGACAAAGGTCTAAACGAGAAACAAAAACATAAAAGTCAAAACATTTGGCTTACTGAAAGTAAAGAACTAGTAGTCGGTTTGGACTTCAAAATGCGAGTAGTCCTCTAAAGTCGGTTTCATCTCCTTAGCCTTTAGATTATCTAATGAACATTCCAAGAAAGAAAGAAAGATGGGTGGAATTCCCATCAGCGAACTTTCGCTCGGTACGTCCCCAAAAAGTTTGGTAATGTATATAAATGAAATGCAAGATATAATATGATATAGTATGGATGGAATGAAGCATGAACAAATATAACATGGCAATGTTAAAGGAAACTATGTAAGTATGGAAATGTAACATGAGTATAACAAACAAGTATAGTATGGCCGTGTATGAAGGTATCGTGAACATGAAGTGTATTGTCAATGTGTCCTACAGAGGTCACTAAATGTATTCTAACTAACGTGAGTTTAAGTGTGAGTGTCGATATATCTCAGGAATGTTCTCGAACCCAACAAGCTATAATCCAGGGGCAAAGAACCACAGGCTCTCATTAGTGAATTCATGATTTTGTGATGTAAATATGGGACTCATGAGATTCCGTTGGATTCATACTCAAACTACCCCAGCACCCCGCGTATATTATTTTTTGATTAAGGCTACGAGTCTTGATCGAGTTCATGAATGCAAAAAGGGATGTGATATCAAGATGGAGTTCATGTAGTCATGTCAAGTAAAAGTCGTTGAATTTGTATTCATGGTTCGAGTCAAGTTCGTTTCAAGTTTACCTATTGAGTTCATGTATTCATGTCAAATTTCAGGTATTCAAATTCAAGTGCGAGTTCTATTTCACGTTCAAGTTTTGAGTTTGAGTTCATGTATCTATATGATTTGATTCAAGTGATGTTGCATTTTTTATTTAAGGAGAATTGTATCTTTTGAAAACATATTAAATTTGGGAACAATCGAGCAACCACTGCACATGGGCGGCAGGATTTATGACTTTTTCAAATATGATTGCCAACAATAATTCCTTTAATTTACATTTTTAATTAGCCTAGATAGTCTGCCACTCACTTTCTCCGGCTTCCTGAAGCCTAGAGAAATGATCTCTCTTACACCAATTTTTATCTAAATACCTTAGGTTATTTATATAAATATTACATTTGAAAACTCGAGGGGGTTTATGTAAAATATTTTATTTTGGAAAATAATCTTGAGGGTGTTTTATGTAAGATTACAGATTTAGAATGTCAAGTGTTTTTATAAAAACGTATTTTAGATTTTGTGGTGTTTTAGTGTCAAAACCTAGTTTTTAATAATTTATGGTATTTTAATGAAAAATCTATCTTTTCAGAAGCTTGGGGTATTTTCTTTAAAAATGTAATTTTAAAACTTACTTTGATTGATATTTTAGAAAATAGTGATATCCCAAATTAATAAAACTTGTTATATTTTCTTTTATGTTAAATTGTATAAAATTTTCTATTTTCTTTTAAAACCGCCCGAATTCTCCGTGAGGAGTTTTGCATCTCACTCTTCTATCCACAGGATGTGCGATAATCTATACCATCTATAAACGGATATCCTAACGAGAGTTGTAGATGCGTATTTATAAAGGATAAAAGAATATCGATTTAAAAACTATATTTTTGAATTTGAAGGTATTTTAATGTAATTCGATTCTTTACTAATAACACTGCAAATATATGTTCATGCTATGATTTCCATGTGTACGTGTGAGGTAGGTAGTCACCCCGTGCATGATATCATCTACAATAAACTATATTCAATAAAATTCTAAATATTCATTTTAAACATGTTGGGTAGTTTTTACATGAAACTATACTTGTGTATGTTTAAAGTTTACTATGAAATACGGTTGTATCGTTCTATCAACAATATATTTGTAACAATTTTATGCTCTTTATTAACAAGTTAATTTCACTAGTTTTCATGAAATGGTTTATGCTAGAATGAATAATTTTGTTAGATGAAAAATATTTATTTGGTGGGGGGGGAGGGTGGAATGTGAAGATATGACAAGATTTGAATCAAAGAGGAGGAGGGTAAGAGGAGGGGGACATAAAGGTTATGAATCCTAAAGAGTTTAGAGGAGATGAAGGAGGGACTTACGGATTTTCTGCTCGTACGAATATGGCAATAGATGAAGAGAAAGAGAGAAGTCTCGGTCTGAAGAACCAAGACCGATATTCGAATATGATAATGAACTCGATCTTCTAACATCCTAGTTACAACTGGTGAAGCGACGGAGAGGGACCTACAGTTTGTTCTTATGCTAGAGGAAGTATAGGAGAGGAAGGATGCTCGGTTGGTAGAACCGAGATCAAACGTCGTAAGATGAAGGTGAGCTTAAGGATTTTCTTTCTTCGAAAGAGACGTAGCTTTCAGCAAGACTTAAGAAAGGAACTTGTGAGTAATTTTTTCAGAATAATTTTTTAGGGGAGGACTACGGAATAGGGTATGTATTTATAGGGAATGATAAGTAAGAATATGATGAATTAAAAAGAATTAAAAGAGATTAATGGAGTAATTGAAAGGCCTGCTGTTCTTGGGTTAAATTCAGGGATTTTAAAGTATAAAAAGGGGTTGAGGGGAGAAGAAGGGATGCATGTGAAAAAGATGGAGGGTTTTCGGGAAAGATGAGCCCCTGGTTTTGAAAAATTGGCAGCCAAGTTGTGGCCAAATTCCTTTAAGTTCGTGCCAATTAATCTACAGGGTTTAAATAACTTATTTACATACTTCTTTTCTGTTGCAACTTTTCGTATCTCCGTGTATTGCTCTGTAACGGCTCTAAAATCCTTGTACATAAATTTTTTCTGTTAATATACAAGAAATGAGTTTTACAGCCTGAGTTTGTGTTATAAGTCACTTTTGTGAAATAACAACAAGAAGCCACTTGTAGCTCACTGGTAAAGCCCTTGCATTGCTGTGACGTAGCCTGTGTGTTCGATTCTTATCAGAAATAATTTTTTTCTGATTTTTCTTTTTAACTTTTTGGAAGCCTAAAAGATTGCACGTGCAATACACGGGAAATGAAAAGTTCAGAAAAATCAAACATATGGAAAATGGAGTAAACAGAGGGTTGATCAGATGGCACGAATATCGAGGCAAATATCTCAAGATCGACCGATGGAAGTTGCCAAAAGACCTGTGGGGACGGCTGAGATGAGGCCAATGAAGCTCGGGCTCTGCACACATGACTTTTCAACTACCCCTAACCCCTATGCACTGTTTGATTTCCCTGCAATCAAACAGAGACCTTTCAATTTACCAATTAATACAATTTTAATGCTTTTTAATCCACATTTTTAATTCCCAAACCCTAATCTTTCACTATAAATACCATCCCACACTTTGGCTCAGCACCATTCTGAAAATTATAGCCAAAGCTTTCTAAAAAGTTTCTAAGTGCAAGTGGAGTAAAATGGAGTTAGCGAGCAAGTTAGTTCTGGTGAAGATTGAAACCAATTCCGGAGCTCCTGCGACGCCACAAAGACCCTCTTCCTTTTCCTCAGCCTCTTCCTTAGTTTTCTAAACCGTAAGTCCCTCCCAATTCTTCTCCTTTTCATTGATACTCATTTTAAATCAAATATCGGTAAAAGTGGAGTTATTACCGATATCGTCTTTTCTAAAACGTATAACTCCATTTTCTTTTATCATTTGGTCAAACCAATTTTACCACTTCACTTGTAATCTTAATACCAATATTTAGAATCAATTTTAACCAAGAATCTCATGTAAAACAATCACAATTGCACTTTTACATTAAAATACCTTAAATTTTATTATCACATCTTTTCGACAAAATTGCTTAACAATACCTTTAGGAAAACTTCACGAGATAACGACCTATCCCACACGCACACTTGGTTTCATAGCACGATGCCTAGTTGTATGTGTTTTTGGTTCGAAGATAGTATTTACAATAAAATATCACATAATTCTAAAACCAGATTTCTTTTAAAGCGGTATTTCATTTCCTTTGCGATTATGCATCTACAACCCTCTTTAAGGGACCCACTAACGGATGGTGCAGATTGTCGCACATCCTTGGGCTATTAGAGCGAGATGCAGATCTCCTCATGGAGTATTCGATCTCGAAATGATTTAAAGACGGTTTTTTTAAGAAAAATGAATTTCTAAATAAAACTAATTTTTAATTATATAAAATTATAAATCCTTATTTTCAAAATATAATGAACCTATATTTTTTCTAAAAATGAATGATTAACAAATGCCAATAAAATACCATCAAGATACCAAAAAGGTAAGTTTTTCAATAAAATACCATAAACTTTCCAAAGCTAAGTATTTATCACTAAAATACCTCAATACTTAAAACCCATGCTCATGAAATCCCTAAGCAATACTAATCACCCTCGAGGTTTACTTTTAAACTATATTAATATATTTTTCATAAAACCCCCTCGAGATATATAAAACACTATTTTAAGGACTTAAGTAAATATGGGTTTAAGTGGGATCAATTCTCTTGAGCCCCAGGGAGCTGGGGAAATTGAGTGCTTGCTTATTCAGGTTAGAAAACTTAACTGGAGTTATCAATAGCAATTGTCTTGGAAAAAACACAAATCCTGCCGTCCATGTGTAGCAGTTGCCGATAATTCCCGAACCTAAGAATTCCAGAGTTAAATCAGTATAAGTGTTTGACTCAGTCTGAGTCCAATTCAAACCTGAATCCAAATTCAAACACGAATACTTGATCATGAACATGAATACTCGAATTCAAACATCAATATCAAACATGTATACTTGACCTGACTTGACCGAATCATGGTTATAACTTGACATGACTACTTGAAAACTTGATTACATCCTGAACATGATTACTTGAACATTTTGTATCCATGGTCTTGGCAAGACTGGTAAACATAACCTATACAATAAATTACGCGAGGATAAAGGGGTAGATTGGTACGGAACGTATATCGTGGCACGAGAGATCACTTAAAAGACACCTACATGAATTCTCGTGCCGTTGTCCCGTGGGTTATGACGGGGCCTTGTACTACATGTTACCATAGTCCACAGGGTAAGATGGATGCCTCTCGTATACATGAATACCTTCTTTACCAAACTACAAACAACCACGTTATAATAACCATTATATACCAGTAATCAATCATACACAACTTACCTGTTCATTTCACATTACTTGTTATAATCTCTTTCTTCTTTTGGAACTTACCAAGTGTTAGTTCGTTGATGACATTCGTTTCTATTTCTTTCTTTGGAATGCTCGTCAGGAGGACCAGACTCTGAAGAGATCGAGCCGAGCCAGGAGGACTTGAACCAGCTCACCGCTCAGCCTGACTTCTAGTTTCCCCTGCACTTACTTTCCTGTATGCCATTGTTTAGGCACTGCTTTACTCATTGTATATTTTATTTTCAAACAGTTGTATGTAAAAATGAATGTAAATAAAGTTATTGTTTATTTCAATACTCTTGTCATTCTTGTTTATTTTGATATATTGCTTAATTACGCTTAACGTATTTATTTCTTAGTAAATATATTGCGGCTTGCCACGTCACCGTTTCCGTCTACTGGGAAGCGAGGCGTGACATGCTCGTGCAAACACTTGGCTTCCAAAACATTAAAAAGAAAAATAATATATAATATTAGGGCTGACGAGATTCGAATACGTAGGTTATGGAACAACAGTGGAGAGTCTTAACCAGTGAACTATAAGGAGTTTCTTGCACTTATTTCATAAGAATTTTCTTATAACTCGAAATCAGAACTGAATAGAATGGTAGAAACAAAATACAAAGGTATAGAAACTTTTGGGTCGTTACATTCTACTCTCCTTTAAAATAATTTTTTTCTCGAAATTACTTAAGAAGGATAATGCAACCGAACAAGGAAACAAGATGGTCACAAGAAAAATCGAGACATCGATGAAAAAGTTTACACCTCCGTTTTCATTGCGTTGAGACACAATCATCAGAAAATAAAAAGGGATTCAAGGGGATAGAATTCAAGAATGCAGTCATTACAGTCTACTCTTCTTAAACGTATTCCGTCCGTGAAATTCTCTTAAGAAATACAATGCAACAAGGCATGAGAAAGTAAGGATAAAGTTGGGGAAAATCACCTTCAAGCTTCTTCGATCGATTTTCAAACTAGATGAGCCAATAGGCCAAAAATAATGGGTGATCAATGGTTCAAAATTCGGGAGGTGATCATCAAGGAAATTGAAGTGAGGTTGCATATTGATTTAAGGATTTAAATGAGAGTCAAAGGAATTTGGAATGAAATGAATTTAAACGCTATTGAATTTTCATAAATCATGTGATATATTGCTTATGACTTCATGCAGAACAGATCTATATGGGCCACCAATAAAACCTGTCACGTCCTGCTTCCCAAAAGACGAGAGTAGGAACGTGACGAGACCCACGACGTATTTATTTCGAGAAACTCCTTTCTTGAAACAAATATGCTAAGCGTAAATAAGTAATATAAAAAAGCAATATAAAATGACACAAGAATAAGTATGAAACTAAAATTTCCAATAACGATTTAATTTACGTTCAAATTTCACAAATTTCAAACTGAATACAAAGGTCTAAACGAGAAACAAAAACATAAAAGTCAAAACATGCGGCTTACTGAAAGTAAAGAACTAGTAGTCGGCTTGGACTTCAAAATGTGAGTAGTCCTCTGAAGTCGGTTCCATCTCTTTAGTCTCTAGATTATTTGACGAACATTTCAAGAAAGAATAAATGATGGGCGGAATGCCCGTCAGCGAACTTTCACTCGGTACGTCCCCAAAAAGGTTGGTGATGTATATAAATGAAATGCAAGGTGTAATGTGATATAGTATGGATGGAATGAAGTATGAACAAGTATAATATGGCAATATTAAAGGAAACTATGTAAGTATGGAAATGTAACATGAGCATAGCTAATAAGTATTGCTTGGCCGTGTGTGAAGGTATCGTGAATATGAAGTGTACTGTCAATATGTCCTACAGAGGTCACTAAAAGGTATTCTAACTAATGTGAGTATAAATGTGAATGTAAACATATCTTAGGAATGTTCTCGAACCCAACACGCTGTAATTTAGGGGTAAGGTGTTGGATATGTATGCCCTAGAGGCCTTCATTGTATAGGATACTAAGTATATGTATGTACAGAACAATCTTGCTCAATATGATAGTACGCTGTTTGTTTTGTCCTTATCTTAACATGTGATGTGTTTCACTTAGTATTTCATATCTTGTATACATGTTGATAAAGCCTTTAGGATCTTTGCTTAACTACCAGGACTATGATGCAGATCATACTAATGGGGCTTGTGTAGTCCGCAAGCACATCCTTTAACAGTTCCTAGTCGAAGGAGTATCGAGACAGGGCATCGATATTTCAGAGTAGACTGGTGTGTACGTTTCTTGACCCTGTATGGGGGCGATGGTTGATCCCATAACCATTGGTGTTTGACATCAAAAATTGTACACATGTGCTCATTAGAGAATTGGTACACCAAACAGGACTCACCGAGAACTCCTAGATGGTACAATACCTATCGTCAGATAGCAGTTCTCTGGTGATACTTGTACAGGTTAGTCTGTAGACCCGAGATTGTCATAGCGTATTGTGTGGTTCACACTGTGCTTTGATTATCTCCCTACCACGGGTCATCAGAGGCATGCAAACAGGTGGATTTTGGGTACAGTCATGAGTCACATGGAGGCAGTGAGCGATAGGAGGGGTTTCGTCTCTCCCGGTATTGGGAGTTGATGTTGCGCTATACTCGATTGGCTATAACAGCAAGTCCCTAGTCAGGGCTGATGAGATTTACTGGTAAGTGTTATCAGTAGTTTCTCGAATAGTTATAGACCACACATCGGCATGACTTATCAAGTTATTGGGGTCTGACGATTCCACCTCCAGACTTGATAAGCGACATATCAGACGAAGAGACCTGACTGTACGGCAAGTGTTACTTATAGGCTCATTGGGGTTCGGATGAGTTCGCTCGTCGGCCTTCTTTTCGACATGTACCTGGGTAACCATTACGTACAGCTAGTGCCGCTGACGAACTTGTGGTTAAACCCACTACCAGTGTACTGTCGAGTCTTTAGAGTCCCACACAGAGGGTTTCCCTGGTTCAGGCGAAACGATGTAGAGGCCGTATGGTCTTACGACAGGGTTTCGATCATATACGTGTACTGGCTACGCGGTTGATGTTCGGATGGATAATACTAGTGGGTTTTGATTTAAGCCGGATCCTAGTATTATATTTTTGTATTATTGTTATCTTATTGTATTTGTATTTTTCGGAATACGAATACGGGTATGTATATACGGTGAGGAGCATTCTTGTAATTGTACAAGACATGCTTCTAGAAGGAGACACCTCATTAATGGATTTTCTTTAAATGAAAATAAGATTAAATGAGGTGGAATTTGGAGATATTTGTGGTATGGACAAAAGCATGGCTAGATTTATATTTTATTGGTTTGGATTCACTATTGAAGTATGGTTGATTATTTTTGTGAAAATATAATCCATGCTTGAATTATTGAAGCCTTAGCCATTCTATCATCATCACAACACTTAGCTCATTTTCACTCTCTCATTCCTCTCCAAGTTCTCTCCTCCTTCTACCTCAAACCCTAACCCTTACATGAGTTGTGATCCCTAAGTATTTTGAGATCAAATAATCCTTTAATCATTCTCTTCATCCTTTAAGTAGTCTTTTTTAGCAAACTAGACGTAGTTACCTCATAGTTGAGGTTATAGCTTGATCCATAGACTCTCGGGAGGATCATCTTTGATATAGAGAAGACCGGAGACCGAGTTCTATCCAAGCTACCAAGGAGCCAAGAAGAGGAGCAAAGAAGCGGAAAGAAGACCTGGAGGACCGGTTCAAGGAGGTATAACATCTTTCACAGTAGTTAAATCTCCTAGACTGTTATGCTAGTTAGGGTTTAAGATAAGATCCGGGTGTTTAAGTCGATGTTGCTTGCTTCAAAATTATTGTTTGCTAATTCTGCCTCCCTACAAACCATGTGGTGGTGTGCCAAAACTACTTAAATAAGGAACTACGGGCTCTCATTTATGAATTCGTAATTTTATGATGTAACTATGAGACTCATGAAATTTCATTAGATTCATACTCAAACTACCCCAGCATCCCACATATATTATTCTATGATTAAGGTTACGAGTCTTGATCGGGTCCGTGAATACAAAAGGGATGTAATATCATGATGGAGTTCATGTAGTCATGTCAAGTGCAAGTCGTGTAATTTGTATTCATTGTTCGAGTCAAGTTGGTTTCAAGTATACTTATTGAGTTCGTGTATTCATGTCAAGTTTTAGGTATTCAAATTTAAGTTGGTTTCAAGTTTTGAGTTTGAGTTCATGTATCTATATGATTTGATTCAAGTGATGTTACATTTTTTATTTAAAAAGAATTGTATATTTTGAAAACTTTTTGAATTTGGGAATAATCAGGCAACCACTGTACATGGGCAGAAGGATTTTTGACTTTTTCAAAGACGATTGTCAATGATAATTCCTTTAATTTGCATTTTTAACTAAACTAGATAGTCTACCACTCACTTTCTCCGGCTCCCCGAGGCCCAGAGAAATTGTCACGCCCGCTTCCTAGAGTACGGTAAGGAGACGTGATAGGTCACGCGACGTATTTACTTAGAAGTAAACACGCTAAGCGTATATAAGCAATATAATGTAAATGTATACAAGAAAGACATGAGATGTAAATGAACAGGAACTTTTTATTTATTAAACTTTCTTTACAATACAATGCTGAAAAGTAAATACAAGACTGAAAAGCAATGCCTAAACAATGGCATGAAACTGAAAATAAAAGTATATACAAGTGTCTAGAGCTCTGGGTCATTGACAAACTGCTTCAAGTTTTCTGAGCTGGGCTCGATCTCCAGAGAGTTGAGTCCTCCCGACAACATTCTAAAGAAAGAATAGAAAAGGAATGTTGTCAGCGAACAATTGCTCGGTAAGTCCTAAAGAAAGATGGAAATAGACTGAACATGTAATGAGAATATAACTGGAATAATGTTGATAGTTATGTTAACGCGGTTGTTTGAAACTTGGTACAGAATATGCCAGTGTATACGAGAGGAGTCCAGCTTACCTCTTGGACTATGGTATAAGGAGTATAAGGCCCATGTAGGGTGTTTTTCCTCATTCCATTGAGATGGGAATGCACGCGCTTGTCAGACATGTACAGATTCCTTCTGCCTATGGCATGCCGGGGTTTATTGATTGTGGAGATCCGAATCTCCGGCAACCGCGGACTAAGCTACCGTTAATTACCCATCGCTTTTGGAGCGAGAGAACCTCCGATTCACGGGTAAAACCGGTTATGCGAACTCAATGTGATGTATTGATGTGCGTTTTTTTACATAACAATAGGGAGGTGTTCATTATTTTGTTCCAATTGTGAATTGTTTTTATTATTATTATTTTTTTTTTAAAAACAATTTTTTATAAACATTTTTTTATTTGGAATTAAACTCCAAAATATTTTTTTTGGAGTTAAAACTCCAAAAACAAATTTATTTGGAGTTAAACTCCGAAAAGCTTCTGTATAGAGTTAAACTCTATTTAATTCAAAAAAACATTTTTTCTAAATTTTTTTATTATTCATAATTTATTTTTAATTATTTCTCTTTTTCTTAAATAAAAAAAAATAGAGAGAGGGAAAGCCCCCCACTCATGTGAGGTGGGAAAGAGGCTCCTACTAAGTGGGAGCCTCCCCCTTAAGTGAAGAAGGGAAGAAGCTCCCATTAAGTGGGAGCCTCCCCCTCACGTTAGGGGGGGAGCCCCCTCTCCCTCACGTGAGAGGGAGCAGGTGGGAGCCTCCCCTTCACGTGAGTGGGCTCCAAAATTAAAATAATAATAATAATTTTTTTTAAGGAGTTAGACTCCAAAACATTTTATTAGGAATTAGACTTCCAAAATAATTTTATTTGGAGTAAAACTCCCAAAAGTTTTTATATGGAGTTAAACTCCAAAAGAATTTTTGTTGTGGAGTTAAACTCCAAAAGAATTTTAAATAGAGTTAAACTCCTAAAATGATTTTTATTGTGGAATTAAACTCCAAAAGAATTTAAATGGAGTTAAACTCCGAAAGAATTTTTATTATGGAGTTAAAGTCCGAAAGAATTTTAAATGGAGTTAAACTCTAGAAAAGAAATTTATAATGGAGTTAAACTCCAAAAAAAATTTATTGTGGAGTTTAACTCCAAGTACAAAACTTTTTTTTTTATTTTTAAAAGGAAGCCCCCACAGAGTGGGAGCTTCCCTCTCTCACGTGAGAGAGAGCAAGGGGGCTCCCACTTGGTTGGAGCCTCCCCCTCACATGAGGGGGCTCCAAAATTAAAATAATAATAATAATTTTTTAAGAAGTTAGACTCCAAAACATTTTATTTGGAGTTAGACTCCCAAAACAATTTTATTTGGAGTAAAACTCCCAAAATTTTTTATATGGAGTTAAACTCCAAAAGAATTTTTGTTGTGCAGTTAAACTCCAAAAGAATTTTAAATGGATTTAAACTCCTAAAAAGTCTTTTATTGTGGAATTAAACTCTAAAAGAATTTTTATATGTGGAGTTAAACTCCAATAGAATTTAAATGGAGTTAAACTCCGAAAGAATTTTTATTATGGAGTTAAAATGCGTAAGAATTTTAAATGAAACTCTAGAAAAGAATTTTATAATGGAGTTAAACTCCAAAAGAATTTTTATTGTGGAGTTGAATTCCAATGACAAAATCTTTTTTTTTATTCTGATTTTAAAAAGGAAGCCCCCACAGAATGAGAGCTTTCCTCTCTCACGTAAGAGAGAGCAAAGGGGCTCCCAAGATGGGAGCCTCCCCCTCACATGAGAGGGAGAAAGGGGCTCCCATTTTGGGAGCCTTCCATTCACATGAGAGAGAGCAACCCAAAATGGGAGCCTCCCTCTCACATGAGAGCAAGAAAGGGGCTCCCAAAATAGGAGCCTCCCCCTCACATGAGAAGGAGAAACCCAAAATGGGAGCCTCCCCCTCATATGAGAGGGAGTAAAGGAACTCCAAAAGAATTTTTTTTGTTTTAAAAGAGTTAGACTCCAAAAACATTTGTATGGAGTTAAACTCCAAAAGATTTTTATTGTGGAGTTCAACTCCAAAAGAATTTTAAATGGAGTTCAGCTCCTAAAAAGATTTAATATGGAGTTAAACTCCCCCAAAAAGAATTTTATTGTGGAGTTAAACTCCAAAAGAATTTTTGTTGTGGAGTTAAACTCTAAAATAATTTTAAATGAAATTCAACTCCAAAAAGGTTTTTATTTGGTGTGGAGTTAAACTCCACTAAATGGAGCCTTCCCCTCACATGAGAGGGGTGAAAGCTCCCACTTAGTGGAAGTTCCCTCCCCAGTTAGTGGGAGCCTCCCCCTCACGTAAGAAGGAGGGGAAGCTCCCACTTAGTGGGAGCTCCCCTCTCTCTCACCTGAGAGGGAGCAGGAGCTCTAAAAGACCCATTTTTTCATTTTTTTTTGTTGGAGTTAAACTCCATAAGATTTTATTTGGAGTTAAACTACCAAAACAATTTTATTCGTAGTTAAACTCCCAAAACAATTTTACTTGGAGTTAAACTCTCTAAAAAAAGTTTTTAATATGGAGTTAAACTCCAAAAGAATTTTATTTATGAAGTTAAACTCCAAAAGATTTCCTCTTTTCTCTTTTGAGAAGAAACCCAAAATGGGTTCTCTTGAAATTCCAAGATTTAGATCTTGGATGATAAAAAAAGAGACCCTTTTTCTCTCTTGATGAAGTCTTGGGAGGTGGGTTTCCCTTCTTTTCGCTCTCTCAATTGGGTCTTGAGGAGGGAGAAAAAGGTAGCGAAAATCTACCCCTCTTTTTTTGATCGGATGCGACAGTTAAACTCTTTTTTAGTGGGTTTATGGTAAAACTTTATTTAGTTTTTAAAAAAAGAGAGCTAAGCACTTGATTTAATTGAAAAATGAAAAGGGAAGAAGAAGAACTTGAGAGATGGAGGATGGAGGCACAAATTTATTTTTTCATTTCATCATTATGTTGCCTTTTATAGGCTTACAAATTTACACTTAGCCCCTTGGCTTTACAAAATGACATTTTGCCCATCCTATTTCTCATGTGCTTATTTCTTTTGCACATAACCCATGGGCTTCACAAAATTTTGGCTTTATGCCCATTTTCCTTAGATTTATAACAATTACATCAAAATTGTTTATTACATAATTTTGGCATAGACGGCCGGCCGCAGTGCTCGACTTGGGCATGTGCCCACTTGACCTGGGCTTGGGCCCGTTTAGCTTGAGGTTGACTTTGACTTTGACTTGGACAACCGGGGTGTAATTTTCGACCCCAATAAATTGCCCCCCATCAATAAATGCACACCACACATGTGGGTCGTGTGCATGAAATTGATGGATCTTCTTTCGCGTGGAGGTTGACTTGATTTGGTTCCCGTTTTGACGACGTGGAGGTCGATGCTGCCCTTTTTGTGACTTGGACGGTCGGTTCTGCCCTTTTTGTGATGTGGACAGTCGGTGCAGCCCTTTTTATGATGTGGATGGTCGGTTCTGCCATTTTTGCGATGTGGACGGTCGGTGGTTGACGTGTCCTCGAGGCGGAGTGTCTGTTTAACGTGTCCCGGCACGGAGTGTCTCTGGTCGACTTTTCCCCGGCATGAAGTGTCTTGTTGACATGATTCCAAGGCGGAGCATAATTCCAACGAGGAGGTCGGTGCTACCCTTTTTGCGATGTGGACGGTCGGTGCTGCCCTTTTAGCGATGTGAACGGTCGGTGATTTGATTTGACTTGCTCCGCTTTCTACGGTGTCGGGATTTGATTTGACTTGCTCCCCTTTTTATGGTGTCAGGATTTGACTTGTTTCCGAGATGGAGCTTGATTCCGCCAGGGAGGTTGTTGGTTGTCTTACTGACTTGATATGATTTGGGTTGACATCAGTATCGCTACACAGGAATATGGTAACAGGAGCGAATCATCATCTGCCATGAGAGGATTTGGGGATTTTGGTTTGGCATCAACATCGCTACATTGGAATATGGTACCAGGAGCGAATCATCATTTGCCATGAGGAGATTTCGCTCGTTCCCAGTTTAACGACTTAGGAGTTATCTATTCCCAGTTTAACGACTTAAAGGTCATTTGTTCCCAGTTTAAAGATTTAGGGGTCTATTGGAGCGGATGTTTGGAATTTTGGGGTTGGGGTCGGCATCAGCGTTGCTAACACTGAAGGACGGGTGCCAGGAGCAATTCATCATTTGCCTTTTCCTGTTGGGGAGCGATGGCTTAGGAGACAGGTTTAGATCCCTATCCCATAAGGTTTTCAATTTTATGAGCCGTAAGGATCCCATAAAAGCATTTCTCCCTACGAGTCGAAAGGACCCCATAGGTGTATTTTCTCCTTAGGAGTCATGAGGACCCCCAAGTGTGTTTTTCCTTTGTGAGTCGTAAGGATTCCATAAAGGTGTTTTCTTACGAGTCGAGAGGATCTCGTTAGGTTTGTTCTCCTCATGTATCGTGAGGACACATGAGTGGGTCTTCCTAAATGGAGCATAATTCCAAGGGCGAAGACCGGCCGCTGGACTGGTGATTGTGGTGGGGCATGGGTGTGATGAGAATTATTTGAGCCCGTGGATTGTATACGGTAGTCAGTTTGGGGACCAACCGTAGAGCTGGGAGAATTTTGAGAATTTGTTGGCGTCTGTATCGCTGCACTGGAATATGGTATCAGGAGCGATTCATTATTCAATGTTGGGACATTCAGAGATTTGAAATTTTGGTTGGCGTCTGCATCGCTGCACTGGAATATGGTACCAGGAGCGACTCATCATTCGCCATTTTTTACCGCGATTTCTCTATCATTTCAGCTTTTCTTATCATGAAGGTCGCGATTGCCCTATCATTTCGGCTATTTATTTGCGGTTGCCCCATCATTTCGGATTTATTTTCATCTTTATTTTACTCGCTGATTTTTATTGCGAGTTTCCCCATCATTTCGGCTTTTTTTCCATTTATTTACACTTTTTTTACATCCCCGGTTTAACGACTTAGGTGTCGATTGTTCCCAGTTTAACAACTTGGCGGTCATTTGTTTTGTATGAAATTGGCGGTCCCAGCTTGACTGTTTGCTAACACGCCTTTAGACAGTTCTATCTCTCCTGCCTTGTATTGTTTTTCAACCCAATCTTTGAAGACGAAGCAGTCCTCAATAGCATGACTTATCACTCTGTGATAGGGGCAATATTTGGGGTCATCGGTCATATTCTCCTCTTGCGGTCTTTTTGATTCTAGCAATTGTAGACCGTTTCTAAGGGCGTCTTTGAATATTTTACGGACTTTGTCCCTTCTGAAGGAATATACCTTATCCATCCTCTCTTTTAGCAGAGATTCTCCTCCTTCTCCAAACAATGGCTTCCAAGGCCGATTAGCATTAGGCCCGTTCATCCCTCATTTATTTTGGTTAGCCGAAGTGTTAAAAGATTCAGTATCGTCGGAACTTCCGCCTTTGAGATTATTGTCCTTTCGGTCTCTCCAGGACTTATTGTTATTTTGGGAATCAGAAGAGGACTCCTACTTTGAGCGCTCAGACATCTGAACTTTCCTGGTCGGCTCTTGGAATGTTTTGAGACCTGCGGTGCATAGAAACAGGGTCATCCAATTGTTGAGATTTCCGATGAGAAGGCTAACAGATTGGTCCTGCTCTATCGGCGGTTCACATTTGACGGAGAGATTGCACCATCGGGTTATAAAATCCGTGTTGTTTTCGTTGTTCTTTGGCTTGGTCCTTACGAGGTCGGCAATGGTAATCTTATCGCTGACACTCATGAACCTTTGTCGGAAAAAAGATTCCATTTGGGCAAAAGTAGTAACAGAGCCATCCGGTATGCTAGCATACCAGTCAAAAGCAACATCGGTTAAGCTATTAACGAACTGGAGAAGGAGAAGTGCATCATTGCCCCCAGTATTCCCGCATGAGACTTTAAAATGGGCGATGTGGTGATTCGCATTTCCCGTCCTATCAAATCTTCCGAATTTGGAGATGACATAGCCACCAGGAAACTCTACTAGATCATACCGAGCATGATATGGTCTCCCACTACTGCTGATATCTTTTTGCGCTTCGGCTTCGGCTACCAATGTTTTGACTTTGTTGGCAACCAAATCTATTGTTTGATTTTGAGTTAGCGGGCTACTGTCATCGGTAACCAAGACATTTCCCGAGATAGGATGCGACTGAATTTCATGCAGTCTGCCCACCTTTAGATTTGAGGGATTAGGCATCGGTTGCCTCGGGACACCATTTCCCGGTTCATGAGCAGAGCCCTGAGCTTGATTGGGCGGCTGAGAGACAAGTCGAGCCGTGAGCTGCCTCACGACATTCGTCAAGTCGTCAATTTTAGAGTAAAGTTTTGCCATCTCCTTGTCTTTACTTCTTAGCAGTTTTCGGAGCTCTTGGAGAAGTTGCCGCTCTGTGTTCTTGGGACGAAAAATTGGCTCCTCTTTGCTTTCCGAGCCCGACTCCTCATGAACTGAGGGATTTCTCTTCTTATCAGCCTCACTGGATGGGTTTTCATTACCTTCCAGAGGATACTGGTCTTGGGAAGTGGCAGCCACATTCACCCTAGATTGGATTTGAGATGTGGTAGCTCATCCTTACTCTTGTTGCGCGTGCTCACCATGTAGACAGTGTGGACCACATATCCAGCCATCTCTTTATCTTTGGCGGGATAACCCTGTTCTTTGAACCCCATGAGGTTCAGCCTAGCATGAGCCCCAGCCCTCTTATTGGCTCTATATCTGAGCCTCTTCTGTCTTAGCTTCTCGATTTTGAGGGCTTGACAGGCATCCGTCATCCATGAAGCCATCGTGAGTCGATTAACAGGGAGTTTAGAGAAGATATCCGATTGAGCAGTTGTCAGGGGCACCGCTGGAGCTTGGCCAAGAAGCTTTGTTGCTCTATTGGTGTTGATGGCCTTGCCCCCAGCCGAGGCCAAGGAAAGTCGTTCAAACACCGACTTGCATTTGGACAGTGGTGCCCTCAAGATCACCACATTTGGCCTTCTGCCTTTCGAAGCCGATCTATCTGTTACTGGAGCTTGAGGAGCTGGGATGGCGCTAGCTGGAATGAACAAAATAGAGCCAAATAGTAGCAGCGGCTCCTCCCACTGTCGCCCGAGACTGACCGGGAGGACCGTCCTGGCATCCGTCTTCATCGTGTAGGAGATGAGAGCTGTGTCGAGAGCTGAGCTTGTCCTTGGAGACATTTTTGTTGCGTCCGAAAATTGCAATTGGAAATTGTTAACCTGAAAATAGAAACATGATTTCAGTACATGCAATTGATATGTATATTGATTGAGTTCGCATGAACGTTTAACCCGAAATATCTGAGGAGAGAAAAGGTCCCACCGGGCGTGCCAGAATCTATTGGGTGTTTTTCGTCACCCCATTGAGATGGGAATGCACGCGCTTGTCAGGCATGTATAGATCCCCCTGTCTAGGGAAGGCCGGGGTTTATTGTTTATGGGGATCCAAATCTCCGGCAGCCGCGGACTAAGCCGCCGTTAATTACCTCTCACTTTTGGAGCGAGAGAACCTCCGATTGATGGGTAAAACCGGTCATGTGAACTCAATGTGATGTATTGGTGTGTGTTTTTTTTACATAAAAATAGGGACGTGTTCATTATTTTGTTCCATTTGTGATTTTTTTTATTATTATTGATTTTTTTAAAAAAAGATTTTGTTTGGAGTTAAACTCCAAAAATGATTTTGTTTGGAGTTAAACTCCGAAAAGCTTCTGTATGGAGTTAAACTCTATTTTATTCAAAAAAAATCTAAAAAAATATATTATTTATATTTTATTCTTATTTATTGCTCTTTTTTTTAAATAAAAAAAATTAAAGAGAGGGAAAGCCCCCCCCCCCCTCACGTGAGGTGGGAAAGAGGCTCCCACTAAGTGTGAGCCTCCTCATCACGTGAAGAAGCGGGAGCCTCCCCCTCACGTGAGGGGGGAAAAGCTCCCATTTGGTGGGAGCTCCCTCTCCCTTACGTGAGTGGGAGCAGGGGCTCCCACTTAATGGGGTCTCCCCCTTATATGAGGGGGCACCAAAATTAAAATAATAATAATAATAATTGTTTTAAAGAAATTTGACTCCAAAACATTTTATTTGGAGTTAGACTCCCAAAAGTTTTTATATGGAGTTAAACTCCAAAAGAATTTTTGTTGTGGAGTTAAACTACAAAAGAATTTCAAATGAAGTTAAACTCCTAAAAAGATTTTTATTGTGGAATTAATCTCCAAAAGAATTTTTATTTGTGGAGTTAAACTCCAAAAGAATTTAAATGGAGTTAAACTCCGAAATAATTTTTATTATGGAGTTAAAGTCCGAAAGAATTTTAAATAGAGTTAAACTCCAGAAAAGAATTTTATAATGGAGTTAAACTCCAAAAGAATTTTTATTGTGGAGTTGAACTCCAAAGACAAAACCTTTTTTTTTATTTTTAAAATGAAGCCCCCACAGAGTGCGTCACGCCCCGCTTCCCAAAATACGGAATACGAGGGGTTGACAAGGCCAGCCATGCTTTTACGGTCAAGGAAATATCCTGCCGTAGTCACACTTCGGCTTCTAGCTTTACGTGGTAATTAGTAAAAAACGCACAGGTAATGAGAAATGCAGTATCTGAAACAAAACAAATACAAGGAACTGACCTGATGGAGGTAAAAAGAGTATAGCTCTGGATAGCTGATCAAGATGTCCACGATGTACGTCTGGTCCTGGTCCCGGCTAGATCCACTCCTCACACTAAGCATGCATACTCAGGTCGTCAGAGCGACACAATAGCAATATAAATATATAGATGCAAGTGGCAACTCGAACAGTGATAATAGATATATAACAGTAAATCAAGACGGTAAAGATATGAACATGCAGTAACCAATGAAGTGCCCAATAGATCAGGTGAACGATAAAGCAGTAAAATAGTATGCCAGGTATGTCGACACAGTAAGTAATGTATATCAATGCCATTATCCCTATCAGTCTCTAAGTCTCACTGTACAGGTCACTAAGCCTATCGTCAGTCCAAGTGTGAGAGTCAACCACTAGCGAGTGTCCTCCACCCAAGGGTAGGACCCAAGGGCAAGGGACCACGGGCCCAAAATATAACTCACGGTAATAATCATGTACCCTGTAAATCTCCATATATCTCCATATATATAAGCCGGTATGGGACTCCCGAGATTCTGTTGAACTCACACTCAAACTACCCCACACCCCGTGGTCTACATCAAACGCCAACCATAACCTCAAATACCGCTCGGTCCATGACAAGTCTGCGCGAGAACTGGAGACAGGATCTCCATCAAGCACGTCCCGACTAATACCTAAGATAAATGACAGTGTCTGGTGTCTTATCTGTAACACCCATGCAAGAGCTTCCATAAGTGTCCCATACCATTTATAGTCACACTTACACGCGTCCCACAGACGTCGACAATGCAATAGAATAATAGGGTTCACTGATTGTGTACAAGTACGTGTCACTTTCACTTATCCACTCATGCACGAACACTAACGTACTTGCCACAATCACCACTAATACCTAACACTGGGTAAAACACATGATCACTAGGCTACCAATGCAATAACATATACATATGATGCAATAACATATACATATGATGTGATGAGAAAACAGTATGTAAGGCAGGATTAAGATGTCATATGTCGGTATCCTACCACTTGCATAATTTATCATAAATAATATATGCCAAAATTTAGTGAAACAATGAACAGGGGATAAGTAGTATGTGTGATTATCTATCCAGCAAATTTGGTTTCACGTCAATCGGGTTTCAGGATCACTAGATACGGACATTTCATTTTAAGCGTTCGCTGCTGGAAATCCTGTTTCAGAATCAGAAGTCCGTTTCGCAACGCATTTTAACCCCAGTAGGGATCAGAATTTAGCGACGCTACAGTTGAATGATATCTAGAGTTTTCAGTAGGGTATTCAACGCAACAGACGGATTCTCAATCGCGTCAGTACGTCGAAAGTTACACACTGTTTTATCACTAGTTTGTCACTTCTGAATCTGTTCTGGACTGTTATACGTCCAGCCCTTTTAATTTACAATTTAAATAGAAAACGATAATGAAACAGAATGAAACCACTTGTGTTATCTAGCTAACAGATTCACCTTTATTAAACTGCGGAGTTCCGCAACATACGAGTTCAGGAAGCAAGGTGGCACGCATTATGGGACAGTAAACGACTGCAGTCCAGAGTCGCACTCCGATCCAAATATCGTAACAATTTAAGTACAGAAACCATTAGAAACTTGCATAGGGTTATAGTTCGTCGAGTCGGCTTCGATTTAAGCCCTCGAACGCATCATTTCAGTATATACATAATTTATGGTGATTTTAACGATTTTCAGACGCGGGAAAATCCCAGTTTTACGGATGTATTCGGGGGCATTCGTTTTAGTCATTAACGGTCATATTTTCCAATGAAATTTACATACTAGGTTCACTGCCTTACGGGCTAGACCATGCAATTGAGTTCCGTCAAATTAAATGAAGATTTCCAATGAAATCATACATCGAATAGTTACGTCATATAGTTTATCAGGAAATGTAAATATGGAATCTATACGATTATAGTTTGTAACTAACACAAATTAGCATGTAGTAAGTAGGGAACTTGCCTGGAGATGAGTCGACAATATTAATGCAGTGGTAACAGCACGATCGCGTCACGAACGCAGTACCGGTTCAGCTCTTTGGAATCCGACAATTGTACTCGATCTAACTGCTCTTCATGCCCTCCTTTTCTTCACCGCTCCAGGTTACTCCTTGTTTTTGGGGTGAGGTAGAGATGCTGATAAAGGGAGAAGGACTTTTTAGAGAGAGAGAAAGAGAGAGATTTAAAGAGAGAGAGAGAGTTAGATAGAGAGAGAGAGAGAGGAGTGAGATATAAAGAGAGAGAGAGAGAATAACAGAGAGAGAGGGGAGTGTGAGAGAGAGATGTATATAGAGAGAGTGTAACGGAGAGAGAGAGAGAGGAGTGAGATATATATATATATAGAGAATAACAGAGAGAGAGAGTAACAGAGAGAGAGAGGGGGAGTGTGAGAGAGAAATGTATATAGAGAGAGTTTACCTGGCGACGACGGAGGCTCGGCGTAGTGCAGAGGTGGCGGCGGCGAAGGTTGTGTCTCCGGCAATGGTTAATGGCGGCGACGGTGTGCAGGGAATGGGGTTGTGGTTGAAGGAGGGGCTCGTCGATCGAGGGAGGTGGCCGGAAGTCTGTCGAGATGGCGGTTGAGGGAGGCGGTGCTGGAGGAAGATAAAGGCCGGTGGGTGGTTAAGTGGAGGCGAGGAGGGAGTTGAGGTTCGAGGGAGGTTGTTGGGTCGATGGAGATGGCCGGAGGAGGCGAGCTCGGTGGGTGATGGGGTGCCGGCAAGATTCGTCTGAGGTGGCTTGTGGTGATGGTGGAGGTGGAGTTGAGGGCTCGGCAGCCTTGATGGCGTGGGTCGTCCAGCGTAGTGAGCTCGGGATGATGGCAGAGGATGGGTTAGAGAAAGAGAGGAGTTTGAGAGACTGTGGAATAAGGGGAGACGAGGAGAGAACGTTGAGGGGATCGCGAGGGGTAACGGCGCACGACGTGGGCATGGGCGCGGGCGTTGGCGGAGGAAGCGGATCGAGGAACAGGGAGCGGGAAAAAGGGAGAGTCGTTGGGAAGAAAGGAGAACAAGGTGTGGGCCTGGTCGGGTTTGGGTGAGCGGCTAAGGGCTTTAGGCCAGAAAAGGTTTAAATAATATATTAGGGGAAAAATGGATGGGCCGAGCTTTTGGGGATTTATTAATAAAAGGAAAAATGGGTGTTGGGCTGAGGGATTACTGCTGGGCCGAGGGCTTGGGATTAAGGAAAAATAAAAGGAAAGATTTGGGTTTGGTGTTTAATGGGCTTTTAAAATATATAAATATTTACAAGTAAAATAAATAAATTTTATAAGTGAAATAGAAATATCCATAGAAAGAGCTGGGTATTACAGAGTGGGAGCTTCCTTCTCTTACATGAGAAGGAGCAAAGGGGCTCCTACTTGGTGGGAGCCTCCCCCTCACGTGAGGGGGCTTCAAAATTAAAATAATAATAATAATTTTTTTAAGGTGTTAGACTCCAAAACATTTTATTTGGAGTTAGACTCTCAAAATAATTTTATTTGGAGTTAGACTCCCAAAAGTTTTTATATGGAGTTAGACTCCAAAAGAATTTTTGTTGTGGAGTTAAACTCCAAAAGAATTTTAAATAGAGTTAAACTCCTAAAAAGATTTTTATTGTGGAATTAAACTCCTAAAGAATTTTTATTTGTGGAGTTAAACACCAAAAGAATTTAAATGGAGTTAAACCCCGAAAGAATTTTTATTATGGAGTTAAAGTCCGAAAGAATTTTAAATAGAGTTAAACTCCAGAAAATTTTTTTATAATGGAGTTAAATTCCAAAATAATTTTTATTATGGAGTTGAACTCCAAAGACAAAACCTTTTTTTTATTTTTAAAAGAAAGCCCCCACAGAGTGGGAGCTTCCCTCTCTCACGTAAGAGGGAGTAAGGGGGCTCCTAAGATGGGAGCCTCCCCCTCACATGAGAGAGAGCAACCAAAAATAGGAGCATCCCCCTCACATGAGAGAAAGAAAGAGGCTTCCAAAATGGGAGCCTCCCCCTCACATGAGAAGGAGAAACCCAAAATGGGAGCCTCCCCCTCACATGAGAGGGTGTAAAAGGGCTTCAAAAGAATTATTTTTTAAAGGAGTTAGACTCCAAAAGCATTTGTATTGAGTTAAAATCCAAAAGATTTATTATGGAGTTCAACTCTAAAAGAATTTTAAATGGAGTTCAACTCCTAAAAAGATTTAATATGGAGTTAAACTCCTCAAAATAAATTTTATTGTGGAGTTAAACTCCAAAAGAATTTTTGTTGTGGAGTTAAATTCTAAAAGAATTTTAAATGGAATTCAACTATAATACGATCTTTATTTGGTGTGGAGTTAAACTCCACTAAATAGGAGCCTCCCCCTCACATGAGAGGGGAGAAAGCTCCCACTTAGTGGGAGTTCCCTCTTCCTCACGTGAGAGGGAGCAGAGGTTCCTACTTAGTGGGAGCCTCCCCCTCACGTGAGCAGGAGGGAAAGCTCCCACTTAATTGGAGCTCCCCTCTCCCTCACGTGAGAGAAAGCAGGAGCTCCAAAAGAAACATTTTTTTCTTTTTTTATTATGTTGTTAAACTTCATAAGATTTTATTTGGAGTTAAACTTCCAAAACGATTTTATTCAAAGTTAAACTCCTAAAACGATTTTACTTGGAGTTAAACTCCCTAAAAAAAAGTTTTTAGTATGGAGTTAAACTCCAAAAGAATTTTATTTGTGGTGTTAAACTCTGAAAGTTTTTCTACTTTCTTTTTTGAGAAGAAACCCAAAATCGGTTCTTTTGAAACTCCAAGATTTATATCTTGGATGATAAAAAAAGAGACCCTTTTTTCTTCTCTTGATGAAGTCTTAGGATGTGGGTTTCCCTTCTTTTCCTTCTCTCAAATTGGATCTTGAAGAGAGAGAAGAAGGTAGCGAAAATCTACTCCTCTTTTTTTGATCGAATGCGAGAGTTAAACTCTCCTTCAGCGGGTTTATGGTAAAACTTTATTTGGTTTAAAAAAAAGAGCTAAGCTCTTGATTTAATTGGAAAATGGAAAGGGAAGAAGAAGAACGTGAGAGATTGAGGATGGAGGCACAAACCCTAAAGATTTGATGGGGAATGAATTATTCTTTCATTTCATCATCATGTTGCCTTTTATAGGCTTACAAATTTACACGTAGCCCCTTGGGCTTTACAAAATGGCATTTTGCCCATCCCATGTCTCATGTGCTTATTTTTTTAGCACATAAACCATAGGCTTTACAAAATTTTGGCTTTATACCCATTTTCCTTACATTTGTAGCAATTACATCAAAATTGTTTATTACATAATTTTGGCATAGAGGGCCGGCTGCAGGGCTCGACTTGGGTATGGGCCCACTTGACGTGGGCTTGGGCCCGTTTGGCATGAGGTTGACTTTGATTTTGATTTGGTCAACCGGAGTGTAATTTTCGACCCCAACAGCCCCGTCAAAACCCACGAGACAACGACAATGGATATTCAGGTTAGCTTTATTAAAGTGACTATCTCATGCCACTTTAAACACATTCCGTACCAATCTACCCCTTTAAACCCGGTAATGTATTATTGTATTGTTTTGTAATTGCCACGTAATTGTGGCCAGGTAATTGCCACGTAAGTAGGAGGTATCAAGATCAATCCTCTACTATCTCTTTATCTCTATTATGGCCAGGTAATTGCCACGTAAGTGGGAGGTATCTGCTATACGAATCACCGTAAATAGCGGGCCTAATTAAGTAACCACTTGTTTTAGACACACTTGCCTAGACACCACAAAAAAAATGCGGATAAGCAGTAGATTACCTATGACCCTCCTCTATCCTTAATGAGCGTGACAGTCCTTAGAGTATTGGTCAAGATATTTTTTAATTAATGAAGGGTGATGCAGATACTAGTTTTTTAATTTGTGGGGCTTAGGAAGGGTAATGAAATCCCCACGTAATCAGAATTTGGTCTTTACCCTTTAATTTTCTATATTACAATATGCAAAAAACCCAAAAACAAAGCGCGCAAAAAGAAATTTTTTAAGCGGCGAATTTTTGCAAAGAATCCTGGAGAAAAATTGTTATTGGACTTTTCAGAGGAGAGAGAAGAAGATAGAAAATATACCGGAGAGACTTGAAACCCTAATTCACCAAACCTACCGCGGTTCCATCATGAGAATGACCTTCTTGCCGCGGTTCCGCCGCTAAATTGATGGTTCCTGAAATTCTTTTTTCTACAGTTGCTTCTCTTGCTCCTATGGTCTTGATGAATAGCCCTGAATCTTTATCTCCCTGCTACAATGAATCCAGATTCTCACACTAATCGTTAAGCACAAGATGCGTTCTTGATTTATATTTTGATGGAATAATAATATTTTAACCCAAATAGCAAGAAAGAAAAAAATTACACACGGATCCACGGCAACGACGCCATCTGATTGATCTATAATTTTGTGAAAGAATAAGTAGTAGTAAAATAACCGCAATCAATAACGGTGTCGTTTGTAGCGAACCTTGAGTGAGTACGGGTCGTCCTCTGGGATTCGTGGAATTTTATAGTTCTTGCTTTAGATTGGTTGAAAGAAATAGAAAAGAGAAAATCAAGAAAATCAAGAAGATAGTTTCAAGAAAATCAAGAAAATTGTTCAAGATCTAATTGAGTTATTAAGAAAATTTTATATGAAGAAGGCTTATAGGATTCGATTGGATTTAGTAGCCCTGGATGACTAATAAAGATGACTTCTCTTATCTATTTATAGATTTAAAACTAGATTGATGGCGATGAATGAGGATTATGGTTCTTTGGAAGAAACTAGGGTTTCTCCTCTATTGACCCTTGTCCTTTTATTGATCTCCATTCATATCTAGCCCTTAACAAAAAGATCGTCAATCTTATCTCAAACCGTGGTCGAGATTATCAAGAAATTGATATCGCGCCCAATAAGGTTGTTGATGATTCTTTTGTTAAAGTTTATAAACTTCACAAGACTTAAAAAGGGTATAGAATTTTCTCACCTATTGATCTACCATAATCCTACGAGTTCTATCAAGCGGAGAATTACTCGCGCATCATGAAAATAAAAGAAAGAATAAAGAAAGAATTCATAATGCGGAAATTAAAATAAAGCGAATTGATAAAACTGATGATCTACCTTTATTACTCAACTTCACAATACATTTCTTTGAGTTTAGATTACAAGAGGAGGAAGAATTTCTCTCGATCTCTGCCTTGAAGAAGTAAATGTTCCGTCGATCTTCACGTCGCTTGATCACCTCGATTCTTGGACCTGTCTTGGATCACTTGCTTGTTGACGATGATTGGCTTCATGGAAAGAAGACTTGATTGATGTTGCTTGATGAATTTCTCGATAATTTATTGATGTTGGATCTTAAGATCGAAGATTCTTGATCTTAGATCTTAGATCCCTTTTTTGATATTCAATTTGATCTTGGATTTGATGTAGAGATTTGTTGGCTCTTTTCTTGATTTTATTTGAAGAGATTGGATCCCTATTGGATGTAGCCCTCGGTCCTTTTTATAGCCACAAATCTAGTAATAGAAAATCCCAACAAACTAAGTTTTTTGTACAGAAGCTTCCAGAAGAATCTTGAACCCTAACTCCTTTTCTTGACCGTTGAACCGCAGCAACTCGACCGACTCTGCCGCGGATCGGCCGTGTCTCGGTGGGTTCTTGGCTTCATTCTTCTAGAATATTCTCTTGTTAATATTTGGGTATTTATTTGATGTCTGGAACCTTCTTATCTTTTCTGAGTCTCTGCCAGCATTTGATTCTTCGATTTTCTTTATTTTATCGGCAGATTCTTGATTCCGGATATCTGACCTGAGCTAAACTTGCACAATACCTCAATGAAGAATGTAAGTTATGTTTGAGATACAAAATATTATGCGTAAAATAT
Organism: Agapanthus africanus; assembly: GCA_030015575.1. Classification (NCBI taxonomy): domain Eukaryota; kingdom Viridiplantae; phylum Streptophyta; class Magnoliopsida; order Asparagales; family Amaryllidaceae; genus Agapanthus; species Agapanthus africanus. The sequence goes on along the minus strand of JASDDO010000022.1, from coordinate 748,940,593 downwards.
TAAACATACAATTTCCTTCATAATGTTGATTATAATATATAAACACATGGTAAATGTATTTTCCAGATAAACTTCTAATATGTGTTATATTTATAACAAATAATTTTAGATGATTAAGAAAAGTAAGGAAATTATCATGTTAAAATTGCACTATTTTCGACTGAACACTGGCCCGCTTTAAGTGACTTACGCCGTGGAAGAGGTCAACTGGACCTTGGAAGGGGGCCTTCAGCCTTCTATGGCATCGATACCCGTACAGCCACCGATGACCTTGGACATTTTGGGGTGATGCATATGTCAAGGAGAGTCACGTCCTTGGGGGCAAGTTTACATGATAAGATTGACTCCCCATCATTCGGCCGGCTATCTACAGTGGGCCCCATATATCCTGTCGGCCAAGAAGTCGCTGCTATTAAAGTCCGGGTTTTACCCCGCAATTTATGCATCCTTCTTTCACTACCACGCTTCTTATGTGTGGTGGATCAAGTCCGTTTTAGAACAGTGGAACATCCCGACCCATACCTTTCTCTTATCAGATCGGGAGGTTTCGATTTCATTAGAAGAGTTCGTGGAGATCTCCAGTTTACCCGTCAAAGGGGAGCACTATGAGGAGATACTTCCCCCTAATGAGTACATCTTTGCCACTAAGTCAGTGGTAATGGTTGATTGATCATTTTTCATGTGTATGGAAAAGTTTTAATCACAACCAAAGAAATTTATACCGCAATCAATTAACGGTGTCGATGTAGCGCGTTAATGAATAGGGATCGTCCACTGAGATGTGTGTTTTGATCTATTTTGTTTTAGATGAGTCGAAATGAAAATATAAAAGAAAATGCAAGAAAGTTGATTCAAGATTTGTATGATTTGATTTTAAGAAACATCAAGAAAATAGAGATCTAGAATCAAGAATCAAGAAATGTCCCAATCACTTTGATTTATCAAGATAATGAAGAATAGCTTGTAGGATTCGATTGAGTTAATAGTTAATGATGAATCTAATAATTCCTAATCTTATCTATTGATAATTTGTAGCGAGATTGATGATGACAAATGAAGATTAGGGATCTATTGAAGAAACTCAGGTTTCTCCTTCTATTCCTTGTCTTTTCGATCATGATCATTCGGATCTAGTCCCTAGCAAAGAAAATCATCAATCATTTGATCCCTAATTTGCAACGAAATTCGCAAGAATGTGATCTCAATCCAAATTAGGTCATTGATGGTTCTTTTTCCTAGAGTTCACAAATCTCATAAGATTTAAAATTAGTATTATGATTTGATCATCATTAGATCTATCAATTCTCTCGAATCCTCCACAAGCGGAGAATTTACTCAAGCATCATGAAAATAAATGAATCAAAGATCAAGAAAATTCACAACGCAAGAATGTAAAGAAAACAAGAATTTCAATTATCACCTTTATTAAATCGACGACTAATTACACATTCCCTCAATTCGAGGTTACAAGATATTGCTCTCGATCGCTCCTTTTGAAAAGGTAACTAGATCCGTCGAATTTCGCTCCGCTCGATCTCCGTGAGTCGCGGATCGTCGTGGATCTCTTGCTCGGATGAAAATTGGTTTCGCGGATAAAGGATCGATAGTTGCTTGCTTGATTTGCTTCTCAAAATGATGTTGATTTGGCTATGGAAATGGATTTGGGCTAGGGTTTTGGTATCAAGTTGTGTTACTCAACTTGAATTTGAATTTTGGCTCCAAATGTGAAACTAACTCACTACTAATTGTCTAACCTCCAAACCCTAGATCTAGATCTCTTTTTATAACCGCCTCATTTGAATCTTCACTCCAAACCTAGGTTGTTAGAGAGAACCTTCTAGAATAAGATTGTTGGAGAGAGCCTTCTAGAATAAGATTGTTGGAGAGAGCCTTCTAGAATAAGCTTGTTGGAGGGAGCCTTCTAGAATAAGGTTGTTGGGGGGAGCCTTCTAGAATAAAATTGTTGCAAGGAATACTCTAAAGTGAGTTTGTTATGCAGAGCCTTCTGGAAGAAGCCACGTGGTCTTTGAGAGTCTTCTAGAAGCAAGGGTTGTTAGATGAAGCTTCTGGATAAAATCTGATTTGATGACGTGTCAAGTAGACCGCGGATCCGCGGAAACTCGGCCGCGGATCCGCGGCCATGTTGGTGAATTATTGCATGCAATTTCCAGGTAATTCTTCTGTTGGTTTTAGGGCACTTTCCTGATGTCTGGAATATTTTTATACTTTCTTGTTTACTGTCAGATTTCAAGTCTTTGACATGACGTATTTTATCAGCACTTTTAGCAGTTCCGGCTCTTTTACCTGGAGAATTTCCTGCACACAATCTCGAGACAAGTGTTGATACACAAAAGATCATGCATGTAGTAATAAACACTCAATTTCCCTCAAAATGCCGGTTATAATGTATAACACATGTTATTTGGTATTTTGCAGACAAATTGCTAATATGTGCTATATTTATAGCGAACACCTTTAGATGATTGCAAATAGTAGGGAAATTGATGTGTTAAAAATGCAATATTTTCGACTGATCAAATTCCCCCAAACTTAATTTTGGTCGTCTCGAGCAAATATATTTTATTCAAGAGAAGGATAAAATAAAGAAAAAGAAAAACTAATTAGCACACTTTCGTTGGCAACACGATTGCACTGAGCACATGCAACAAGCCTTTAAACCTCTAGGTGTCCCTAGTAGGAGGTGTTGTCTTCTGAGGGTTTTCAGCAGATTGCACCCACAAAATCCCATAATAAAAGGAAGACCGTGAAAGTTATATGTAAAGATAAGAATTATAAAAGAAAAACTTTGAAAATTAGAGTTTCCAACTACACTAGCTTTTCGGTTGTCATGAGCCCTATCTTAATTGTCATGAAAAGATGTTAGAAATCACATCATCCCTCAATAAGACATCGTCTTTATTTTTCATTCCTATCTTTCTTCCAAACATCGATCATATACCCCTACGTGTGTGTAAAAGACATCCCTAGACTCGGAGAATTCAATTCAAGCTATCATACTCTTGTCCATCTACCTCAGTACTTTTTAATCGGTGAATATTTAGATGGGATTGCTCACACATTTTTCATGCGACCGTTAATACTTCTTGAGGTACTAACCGACCGATTACTCATGTGCTTTCTTATTAGGTGTATTAGTATTTTCCTCGTCTTGCAACACCTAAGGCTTAGCAGTGACTCTGAAACCAGTTGGTCTAAGGCACTAGGTGATGAAGCACCATCGCTATATTTTTTTATTGCTGCCTTGGTGATAACAAAACCAGTGTTCATTTTTTCCTTAACACCATTTTATTTTTTATGCTTTTATTATTTCCTTCATACTTTGGCTTTTAGACAAGAGCATTTCAAGGTATCCTCTACTATCCCGAGTTTCAAGACGTATGTAAGTGCGTATAATAGGGTATCAACATTCAAATGTTTGGCTTCCAGAATAGAAACTATTTTTCAGACTTATTTTTATCCGCAGATTAGTGATTTCTTTCATCTTACTAACCCTTGGGACAACAGCTCATAACTACTTATTACTAGTTCCATTTAAGAAAACTTCTAACTTTCTTGGTTTCCTTAAATTTTTTCAATCTTTTGGATGTAATTTTTCACTATCTAATCTTTTATTATCTTATTTATGTACAAATTTTTTTTTATATGTTTTGTTTTGTACTTATGCAAGGTATGATGCAAAGTGATGCATAAATAAGCACAAACCTCCCCCAAACTTGTTTTCAACAGTGTCTTCACTGTTGTCTTCTGTTTAGATCACAAAAACCTGTAAGCCTGGGAGGAAATTATTTATTAATAGGGACATGAAATATGATCGTGAAAATTCTCCCCCAAACTTATTCTTTTGGCTCACCATTTTGAGTAAAAATTTTATTTTGAAGAGCCAAAAATATACCCCCCAAACTTGACTTAAACAATGTGAATTGAAAATTATAAGAGGGGGTCAAAAATTACTGGTCAATGCCAAGCTTTGCAAAGACCGAAAATCAACACCAACCATTCGAAAATTTTATCAATGTAGTGCATCAGTTGGTGGAAGAACAAGTTAAAAAGAGCCAAGAAGAAGTGGGGAAAAGATAAGTGGTGTAAAAGAATGTGTTTGCGTCTCGTTTTGGAGAGACGACACAGTGATTATGATGGATTACTCGCATTCTCTTTATAGTCCAGAAGAAGGAGTGGATGTTCAATTTCTTGTGGATTCATCTCAACATCCGTGTTTTTTAAAAATGTGAGTTCATCAGCGAAAATTTCCTCAAAACTCTCATCCATACCCCGAAGAATAATGTCATCAAAAAGCGCGGGGTGATCTTCAGACTCCAAAAACGGTTCATAATCAGTGTTAGTTGTTGACCCGGAAAACTCGGTGGAAGAGTCCGTATGTGAATGATACATAGTTGGGTCAAACAACAACATATGAAAAGAGTGTAGATCAGTATCATGAGGCTCGTCAAATTCGCTGCTGTCGACATCCATTAATTCGACAGAACATACTCGAGTATGTGGATCGGAGGGTTGACTTCCCAACTTGTAAATGTTAAGCTCAATTGACCTATTCCCAAAAGTTAGGTTCATAGAGCCGTTTCTATAGTTGATTACAGCGTTGGAAGTAGCCAAAAAGGGACGACCTAGAATCATCGGAATTTGGTTCCGTGGGTTCGCTACAGGCTGTGTATCAAGAACAATAAAGTCCACAGGAAATACAAATTCCCTGATTTTTATCAACACATCCTCAAGCTCACCTCTAGGTTTGGTGATTGATCGGTCGGCCATCTGGAGAGTTATGTTCGAGGGCTTTAACATTCCGATACCTAGTTGCTCATAGACCGAATATGGAAGCAAGTTAACACTAGCGCCAGGGTCAAGTAAAGCACGGTTAATGTGTTTATCCCCAATAGAAATAGAAATAGTAGGACAGCTAGGGTCCTTACGTTTCCTTGGTAATTGTTGGGGAAAAACCGTGTCTACAGTACTTGACATGAAAACTTTTTTAGGCACTTGAGACTTCCTCTTCCTAGTGCACAAGTTCTTAAGAATTTTCGCATAGGACGGAACTTGTTGTATAGCATCTAGGAGAGGGATGTTGATGTTAACTTGCTTAAACATTTCCACAAGCTTCTCCATTTGGGCATTGGGTTTGTTGGGCCTCAACCTTTCCGGAAATGGAGCTCTATCAGTAAGTGTTGGGTCCCATATTTTTGGAGAAGGTTGTGGGGGTAGAAAGGATGAAGTGGGTAGAGGGTTCGAGCCTTTGGGAAAACGGAGAATAGGCTCGGAAGAAGAAGGTAAATTAGACGAAATAGGGTAAGAAGTAGAAGTGGGAGTGGAAGTGGAAGTGGAAGCCTGTGGTTCAATTGATTCCTCAACATCAATCTGTTCACCCACATGATTGTCTAGCACTCTTCCAGATCTCAACATGGTAAGTGCATTCACATTAGTGTAATGTGAAGGTCCAAGATTAGGTAGAGGTTGAGATGGAAGATTCCTTTTCTCTCTAGCACTTATTTCGGCTGTTAATTGTGCAATTTATGCTTCCATTGATTTAATAATCTCACATTGGGAGGCGGTGATTTTCTTTATATCATCGATAAAAGACTTAAAATCAGCCGACATTTGTATAGAATTTGTCAGAAGCAAACTCATGGTTTGTTCAAGTGCAGAGGTGTTATTGGTACCGGTAGAAAAAAGATCAAAATTGTTGGCCGGTTTTTGGAAAGGTTGCAATTGAAAGGGGTGTTGACTCAGTTGTAGTGGTTGTGGTGGAGGGACCCATTGAAAGTTATTCTGGTTTAGATCCGTGTATTGAGTTTTGTGTTGGATCCAAGAAAGATCAGGGTGATTCCTCCAATCTTGATTATATGAGGAAGAAGAAGGATCGTTTCCAGGTCTTTGCTGAAATGCAGCATTAGTGTGACCTTGAAATGGTACATTCAAAGGACATTCTTCCGTCAAATGTGATGGATTTGAACAGCAGCCACACACGGTTTTGGGAAGTGTGTAATGGTTTAGGGGGGCTGAAGAAATTCTGTTTTCTATAGCGTCGAGTTTCCGTTGTATTGCGGCCATTTTGGCTCTCATTATGACGGAAACATCGAGCTGATTGATATCTTCCCTAGGTGATGGTGGTCTAACACTTTCCCATTGTAATGTGTTTTAAGCTAAATCTTCTAGGTATTTCCAAGCTTTACCATCATCTTTAGATAGGAATTGGCAATGACACATGGTTTCAAGCATTTGATTAGTCGTGAGATCAATACCCTCATAGGTAACTCGACACAAATCCCATCTGGGGATTCCGTGATGAGGGCATTGTAAAAGAAGATCCTTGAACCGTTCGAAACATTTCCAGAATGGTTCATTGGGAAGTTGGTTGAATTTGAAGATTTCGCTCTGAACACGGCTGATCTTGTGATTGGGATAAAATTTCTTAAGGAATGCTGCAACAAATTCATCCCATTTTGAAATAGAATGTGCGGTTGTATTATAAAGCCACTTCTCGGCTAAATCGCACAAAATGAATGAGAGAAAACGTAAACGCAGAGCATCTAAAGACAGTTGTGATGTTCCAATCATTGCGCATACATTTTCAAATTTGGATATAAAAACGTATGCGTCTTCAGACTCAAGACCGTGAAATTTGGGTAACAGTTTGATAAATTGGGGGTTGATTTCAAAATTTTCCCTGTTGGCAGGTGGTATAGAAAGACAGGTGGGAAGGGGAACACGTGTTGGATAGTATCTCCCTTGGAAAGAAATGCGTGGAGGATTCTGCGCACCTGGGGGCGATAGCAGAGTGGTGTTAAAGTTTGATGGAAATCCGTCCATCGCGGTCGTGGTGGGTGGTGGGAAAAAGAAAATGTAGAAATACCGACTTTAGGGTCGATGGGGGAAACACAGACAAGACGGACACTAGAATCCCGTGTCCAGCCGAGCTTGCACTAAAGGGTTTAGCACAAGTGGCAGCGTTGTGTTAATTAGGGGAAAAGTTGGTTGGTGTTTGTTTTGAAAAATACGGGTTTTGAAAAAATCAAATCACAAAAAATGCACACACCACCCTAGATCTAATGGTCACCTAGGTCAAGTCTCTAGACCGCTCCTAGACTTACAGAAGACAAATCGCAGGATAAATCCTCTACTGCCTTTTTATCCCTTCTGTGGTCAGGTAAGTGCCAGGTAAGTGGGAGGTTCTCAACGACGTAAGTAGTGGGCCTAATTAAGTAACCACTTGCCTTAGACACACTTGCCTTAGACACCACAAAAGAAACGCGGATAAGCAATAGATTACCCACGACCTCCTTCTGTCTTAATTGAGCACGACGGTCCTTAAAGTCATGTCTAGATCTTTTTTAGTTAATGAGGGTGATGCGGATGCAAGTTTGTGATTTCCGGGGCTTAGGAAGGGTAATGAACTCCCCACCTAATCTGAATTTGGTCTTTGCCTCTTAATTTTCGTATTAAAATATACAAACAACCAAGATCAAACACGCAACAATTTTTCTTTTTGCGGCGCTCCAAATTTTTGCAAAGAATCCTGCAGAAATTGGTTAATGGACAGAGCAGGGAGGAGATAAGAAAGTATAGAAGTTACCATAGAGAAATGAAATCCTGAAGCTTTAATATCACCATGGATCCGCCGCGAAATGCTTGCTATGGACACAGTTCCGCGGTGAGTTGACGAGATCTCTGCACAAAATTTTGTACAGATGCTCCTTTTACTCCACTGGACTTCCTGAAATGATCTGAATATTTTTCCCTTTGCTTCGATGATTCCAGATTCCCTCGCAAAAATCACAACAAATCGTTAAGCGCTTGTTGCGAAATTTGATCAAAAAATTCTGATGGAATAATAAATTTTTAACTCAAATAACAAAAACGAACAAAATAGCACATATCCCCGGCAACGGTGCCATTTGATTAATCATTCTTCGTGTGTATGGAAAAGTTTTAATCACAACCAAAGAAATTTATACCGCAATCAATTAACGGTGTTGATGTAGCGCGTTAATGAATATGGATCGTCCACTGAGATGTGTGTTTTGATCTATCTTGTTTTAGATGAGTCAAAATGAAAATATAAAAGAAAATGCAAGAAAGTTGATTCAAGATTTGTATGATTTGATTTTAAGAAACATCAAGAAAATAGAGATCTAGAATCAAGAATCAAGAAATGTCCCAATCACTTTGATTTATCAAGATAATGAAGAATAGCTTGTAGGATTCGATTGAGTTAATAGTTAATGATGAATCTAATAATTCCTAATCTTATCTATTGATAATTTGTAGCTAGATTGATGATGAAGAATGAAGATTAGGGATCTATTGGAAAAACTCAGGTTTCTCCTTCTATCCCTTGTCTTTTCAAACATGATCATTCGGATCTATTCTCTAGCAAAGAAAATCATCAATTATTTGATCCCTAATTTGCAACGAAATTCGCAAGAATGTGATCTCGATCCAAATTAGGTCATTGATGATTCTTTTTTCTAGAGTTCACAAATATCATAAGACTTAAAATTAGTATTAAGATTTGATCGTCATTAAATCTATCAATTCTCTCGAATCCTCCACAAGCGGAGAATTTACTCAAGCATCATGAAAATAAATGAATCAAAGATCAAGAAAATTCACAACGCAAGAATGTAAAGAAAACAAGAATTTCAATTATCACCTTTATTAAATCGACGACTAATTACACATTCCCTTAATTCGAGGTTACAAGATATTGCTCTCGATCGCTCCTTTTGAAGAGGTAACTAGATCCGTCGAATTTCGCTCCGCTCGATCTCCGTGAGTCGCGGATCGTCGTGGATCTCTTGCTCGGATGAAAATTGGCTTCACGGATAAAGGATCGATGGTTGCTTGCTTGATTTGCTTCTCAAAATGATCTTGATTTGGCTTTGGAAATGGATTTGGGCTAGGGTTTTGGTATCAAGTTGTGTCACTCAACTTGAATTTGAATTTTGGCTCCAAATGTGTAACTAACTCACCACTAATTGTCTAACCTCCAAACCCTAGATCTAGATCTCTTTTTATAACCACCTCATTTGAATCTTCCCTCCAAAACTAGATTGTCAGAAAGAACCTTCTAGAATAAGGTTGTTGGAGAGAGCCTTCTAGAATAAGGTTGTTAGGGGGAGCTTTCTAGAATAAGGTTGTTGGGGGGAGCCTTCTAGAATAAGGTTGTTGCAAGGAATACTAGAGTGAGTTTGTTATGCAGAGCCTTCTAGAAGAAGCCACGTGGTCTTTGAGAGTCTTCTAGAAGCAAGGGTTGTTAGATGAAACTTCTGGATAAAATTTGATTTGATGACGTGTCAAGTAGACCGCGGATCCGCGGTAACTCGGCTGACTCAGCCGCGGATCCATGACCATGTTGGTGAATTACTGCATGCAATTTCCAGGTAATTCTTCTGTTGGTTTTATGGAACTTTCCTGATGTCTGGAATATTTTTATATTTTCTTGTTTACTGCCAGATTTCAAGTCTTTCACTTGACGTATTTTATCAGCACTTTTAACAGTTCCAGCTCTTTTACCTGGAGAATATCCTGCACACAATCTCGAGACAAGTGTTGATACACAAAAGATCATGCGTGTAGTAATAAACACTCAATTTCCATCAAAATGCCGGTTATAATGTATAACACATGTTATTTGGTATATTGCAGACAAATTGCTAATATGTGCTATATTTAAACCAAACACCTTTAGATGATTGCAAATAGTAGGGAAATTGATATGTTAAAAATACAATATTTTCGATTGATCAAATTCCCCCAAACTTAATTTTGGTCGTCACAAGCAAACATCTTTTATTCAAGAGAAGAGAAAATAAAGAAAAAGAAAAACTAACTGGCACACTTTTGTAGGCAATACGATTGCACTGAGCACGTGCAACAAGCCTTTAAACCTCTAGGTGTCCCTAGTAGGAGGAGTGTTGTCTTCTGAGGGTTTTCAGCGGATTGCACCTACAAAATCTCATAATAAAAGGAAGACCGTGAAAGTTACATGTAAAGATAAGAATTATAAAAGAAAGACTTTGAAAATTAGAGTTTCCAACTACGCTAGCTTTTCAGTTATCATGAGCCCTATCTTAATAGTCATGAAAAGATATTAGAAATCATATCATCCCTCAATAAGACATCGTATTTATTCTTCATTCCTACCTTTCTTCCAAACATCGATCATATACCCCTACGTGTGTGTAAAAGACATCCCTACACTCGGAGAATTCAATTCAAGCTATCATACTCTTGTCCATCTACCTCAGTACTTTTAAATCGGTGAATATTTAGATGGGATTGCTCATACATTTTTCATGCGACCGTTAATACTTCTTGAGGTACTAACCGACCGATTACTCATGTGTTTTCTTATTAGGTGTATTAGTATTTTCCTCGTCTTGCAACACCTAAGATTTAGCAGTGTCTCCCAAACCAGTTGGTCTAAGGCACTAAGTGATGAAGCACCCTCGCTATATTTTTTTATTGCTGCCTTGGTGATACCAAAACCAGTGTTCATTTTTTCCTTAATACCATTTTATCTTTTATGCTTTTATTATTTCCTTCATACTTTGGCTTTTAGACAAGAGCATTTCAAGATATCCTCTACTATCCCGAGTTTCAAGACGTGTGTAAGTGCGTATAGTAGGGTATCAACATTCATATGTTTGGCTTCCAGAATAGAAACTATTTTTCAGATTTATTTTTATCCGCAGATTAGTGACTTCTTTCATCTTACTAACCCTTGGGACAACAGCTCATAACTACTTATTACTAGTTCCGTTTAAGAAAACTTCTAATTTTCTTGGTTTCCTTAAATTTTTCCAATCTTTTGGATGTAATTTTTCACTATCTAATATTTTATTATCTTATTTATGTACAAATTTTTTTTTATATGTTTTTTTTTGTGCTTATGCAAGGTATGATGCAAAGTGATGCATAAATAAGCACAAACCTCCCCCAAACTTGTTTTCAATAGTGTCCTCACTGTTGTCTTCTGTTTAGATCACAAAAACCTGTATGCCTGGGAGGAAATTATTTATTAATGGGGACATGAAATATGATCGTGAAAATCCTCCCCCAAACTTATTCTTTTGGCTCACCATTTTGAGTAAAAATTTTATTTGCAAGAGCCAAAAATATACGCCCCCCTCAAACTTGAGTTAAACAATGTGAATTGAAAATCATAAGAGGGGGTTAGAAATTACTGGTCAATGCCAAGTTTTGCAAAGACCGAAAGTCAACACCAATCATTTGAAGATTTTATCAGTGTAATGCATCAGTTGGTGGAAGAACAAGTTGAAAAGAGCCAAGAAGAAGTGGGGAAAAGATATGTGGTGTAAAAGAATGTGTTTGCGTCTCGTTTTGGAGAGACGACACAGTGATTGTGATGGATTACTAGCATTCTCTTTATAGTCCAGAAGAAGGAGTGGAGGTTCAATTTCTTTGTATTGAGGTGGATTCATCTCAACACCCGTGTCTTTTAAAAATGCGAGTTCATCAGCGAAAATTTCCTCAAAACTCTCATCGATACCCTGAAAAATAATGTCATCAAAAAGCGCAGGGTAATCTTCAGACTCCAAAAACGGTTCATAATCAGTGTTAGTTGTTGACCCGGACAACTTGGTGGAAGAGTCCATATTTGAATGATATATAGTTGGGTCAAACAACAACATATGAAAAGAGTGTAGATCAGTATCATGAGGCTCGTCAAATTCGCTGCTGTCGACATCCATTAATTCGACAGAACATACTCGAGCATGAGGATCGGAGGGTTGACTTCCCAACTTGTAAATGTTGAGCTCAATTGACCTATTCCCAAAAGTTAGGTTCATAGAGCCGTTTCTACAGTTGATTACAGCGTTGGAAGTAGCTAAAAATGGACGACCTAGAATCACCGGAATTTGGTTCCGTGGATTCGTTACAGGCTGTGTATCAAGAACAATAAAGTCCACAGGGAATATAAATTCCCCGATTTTTATCAACACATCCTCAAGTTCACCCCTAGGTTTGGTGATTGATCGGTCGGCCATCTGGAGAGTTATGTTCGAGGGCTTTAACACTCCGATACCTAGTTGCTCATAGACTAAATGTGGAAGAAAGTTAACACAAGCGCCAGGGTTAAGTAAAGCACGCTTAATGTGTTTATCCCCAATAGAAATAGAAATAGTAGGACAGCCAGGGTCCTTACGTTTCCTTGGTAATTGTTGGAGAAAAGCCGTGTCTACAGTACTTGACATGAAAACTTTTTTAGGCACTTGAGACTTCCTCTTCCTAGTGCTCAAGTTCTTAAGAATTTTCGCATAGGACGAAACTTGTTGTATAGCATCTAGGAGAGAGATGTTGGTATTAACTTACTTAAACATTTCCACAAGCTTCTCCATTTGGGCATTGGGTTTGTTGGGCCTCACTACGACTATAGTCCCCTGAGCTTTTCCTGACAAGCTTCGGCCGGATGTTCCTGGGGCAGCGGTTGCCACGGCGTCCCCGGAATCGGGCATTGGTTCAGAGATCGGGACCCGCCGTCCGAAGAGGCCTGTCAAGCGAAAACTTTTATCGTCGGCTTTTGGTGTTAGCTCGCAGAAGAAAAAGAAATCCCTATTCTCTACTGATGCCGTATTTGGCTGGGAGTCCTATGCTCCCTACAGTGAGGGCTTGAGCGAATATGACACCAATAAGGGTTTGTTTGACATGACTGCAACTGATATTGATCTTCATGCTGCGCTCGCAGCTTCTAAGCGACTGGCTCGCGAGGAAGCATCGTTGGTCTCTATTGCGAAGTCGGGTATACTTCATTTACATTCTTCAGCATCTATCCCTTCTCCCCCTTATTATGCTTTATTAACGCTCTCTTCTTTAACAGTTATTTCTGCCGAAGAGGCTCTTGCGTCTTCCCTCAAGACGTTTGAGGAGGAAGAGAGGCTTCGCACCACCTTGGGTCTTGGTATAATTCGCTTCACTACACCTTTGCTCTTTTAGTTCTTTCTATTCATGGTCTAACTCTTCTTTTCATCTTGCTGCAAGGACTACCAAAACCCAGGTTTTTCCAAGTGTAATTCCAATCCCAGGCGGTGACGCCGAAAAGCTTCCAGAGCCACCGACTATGACCGAGGGCATCTTGAAGCCACCACAGGAGGCGTTGCTGAAGCAGCTGACGATGGACGCCGTAGCGGCTCCGAAGGCAGAGCTCGGTTCGGATGACGACGTCCCCCTGTCGGAAGTTTTAAGGAGGTCGGTTCTCACGGCTCCGGTTGAGTGGAAGCGCAAAAAGCATGCGGCGTGGGAACGCGACGCTGTCTTGGCCGCGGGTGCAGGCTCAAGCAATGTTCCGCCTGCTGATATTTCTTCGGTGGACGTTCCTTCTGCCCTGTCTACTGCCCATAGACAGGTTGCGCGTGTAGCTCGTGAAGAGAGCGAACGACTAATTCAAGGTAAAACAACGCGCGGTCCTTAATAACAGCTCATCTCCCCTGTTTATTTATTTAACATACGCATTTTTTAATTTACAGGACCAAATTTGGATGACGGCGTGATAGGTGAAGCGCCGGCAACTAAAGAGCATGAAGTATCCAATCTTTCTCTAGACTCTAGGACCGTTCCAACTGCCGCTCTTTCACCCTATGGATCTTTGATATCGGCGGATGACGCAAGCGTTGCGACAGCCCTTATCGAATCAGGTGATGAAGCTGTGGGCGTTGAATCTGCTCTCCCAATAGAAACCGAAGAAGCCGTCACAGCTGATGACGCTTCGGGCACGGTTTCGGTTTCTGACTTGTCATGTATTCCTTGGGTTATCATCTTTGAGTTTTTATCCCTTTTTTTTTAAATCCTGCTAAGCGTTTCTGATGATATTTCCTTTTTCTTGAGAATAGGCGCCATAAACCCTGAAGTTGTACTGGCCGAAGAATTACTGCCGGCCGCTGCCTTGACTGTCACGGTTCCTTCTGTGCCTCCTCGAGTTTCGGAAAGTAAGGGTTTCTCATTTACTTGCTTTATTGCAGATACCAATTTTCTCTGCCTTAACCATATATTGTCGCAACCTTGCAGGATTGCTCTTTGACCACTTATACCATGTGTTACACCCGCACTTTTCCTTCCAATCGGAAGTCATTCCCTCTTCCAGCAGTGGTCAGTATATCCATTGTTTAGTGTTTCTCTATTTTGCGAGTAAACTTTCTGTCGATATGCCTTCCTTATATTGACCCCGGTATCACAGTTCAAAGGAAGGAGCGAAGGAATAGCCAAGCCTCCGGAGCTCCTTGTTTTGCCACATTCAACAGCTGGTACGGTAGATTTCGTCCGTCAAGTGTCTTCTTTGTCTTTCAAGTTGAAATCTAACCGTAATTTATTTTGCAGCGGTTACACTGGGTTCAGCTCCTTTTGAGTCCCGCATTCCCATGCCCACGGGGCCCTTCGCTAAACGTCCATTTTCTAGGGGCGCGGTGACTAGCCGGCGAATGTTAAGTGAATTTATCAAGGATCTTGATGCCGAGGTTCTTACTTCTGCTACAGATTTTGCCGATGAAGTCAATCCAATGCTGGTGATGCTCGTGAATTTCCACACTGAAGACTTCGTCGGTTCTTGGGTTGATTATTGCAGGACGATCGAGGCTTGTCTGCATGAGATTGAACTTAAGTGCCTCGTTCCTGAGGTATTAACTTTGAAATCACAGCGAACCGCATGGATCAAGCAAAGTATCATTTTCATTCGATATTTTGAACAAGAGGGGACTCTGAGGCGAAAGGCGCATCAGACGGCTGTTCATATCAGATTTTTGCATTTTCATACCGCCCAATTTTTATCACATTGCATATCGGTAGATACTCTTGAGCCGTGTTTGCTAGTCAATTGCAGGATACAGGTTCTCGGTTCTAAAACGGTGGAATTCATGGAAAACACGACAAAATCCGGGTTCCTGCCAATCACAGATAAAACACGGTCTCCGCTCTTCATCCGTATGTTGCCAGATACCAGTTTAGGAAGACAAAATGGCAAATCGATTGTCACCTTCATGCACAAGGCTCAATGGCAACAACAAGTTCCAAGAAATCTACACGGAGCTCGAGGCAATCATGCCAAATCTTGACAAAAGTCCACCTTTCCCTCAACAGAAATTCTGGAAGAAATGTGGAGGTATTTTCAGAAAATATATGTACCAGAATAAAGGGGACATCAAACCAGGAAAGCCCAAAAAAGACGAGAGCCCAACTCCTCCAAAGCGCCGCGGATCCGCGGCCAATAGGGGGTCTAGGCCGCGGATCCGCGGCCGTATAGTGGCGGCAGGCAAAACTTTTCTAGGGGTAGTTTGGTCTTTTCAGATGTGTTCTGGTGGTTGCCCTAGATTTCCATTCTCCAGCCTATAAATAGCCCAGAACTTTGAGAAGGAAAGGGTCCATTCTTGTATTTTCTTTTTACTAGATTTTAGATTACATGTTCTTCTTCTTCTCATCTCTTCTCCATTAAATTTGAGTGAGCTTTGTGAGTGAAGAATGGTGAATAAAGAAGATCATTTTATTATCATGCTTGTCTTAATTTTGCTATAATTGTTGTAATTTTAATTCGGTAAGTAGTTGTTGTTATTTTCTTGTTGTTTCTTTCTTCTCTTTTTCTTTATCCTTAATACGACAATGATGCTTACGCTCGATCCTCGCCAAGGTGAGGTCGCAAATAGCTAGTCGTATTCTTCTAATCTCTTTCTTTCTATCTTCCTCTTTTGTTTTGTTTTATTTTTCCGTATCATAATGTGTGAGTAGTTCATACTTGTTAGGGTAGGATAAGGGAAGTTTGAGAGAAGGAAATCTCTCTCACTCTTTCCTTGCCCAACAGCTTAATTCGACTCCCGTTAATTGAACCACAATCCGCTCCTTACGGCACCCTATCCTACATGATAGCGGTGATTCCGTAGTGAGACCGGTTGTGGTTGAATTAACCGGAGGTTATGGCTAAGAGCCAAGAACGGACGGACAAGCACCAAAAGGAAGAACTTATGCGTTGGAAAGCCTAGCTTATACTCGCAAGTTCCTTCTTAGTCGTGCTAATCCCCGTTGTTGCCGATTACCGTAACACCGATATTAAGAGGGGCAACGAAAGATGAGGAGACTCCTAACTCAAACTAACCTAATCCTAACCCTAACAAGCTCTCTTTAAAACATCAACTTAACACTTAGATAATCACAAACAAATCTGAACTCTCGGACTTAACTCGTTAAAACACATTGAAAAAGACTCCCATCTCCCTGCGGACGACCCGTACTCAACCGGCTAGCTACAAGCGAAACCGTCTTGATTGCGGTATTTAACTAAAACTTGAACACGCAGAATCGCTAACAATCAAATGGCGTCGTTGCCGGGGAGACGGTAGTTTATTTCCTTGTGTAATTTCGGGTTAACTTGTGAATATAACCGAAAAACAAAATATATATATATATACATTGTAAAAAAAACCATCTTGTTGTTTTTGATTAGCTTTTGTGCAAGTGTGCAGGAAAATACGAAGTTCAAGATCGGCGCCAAAGACGTCGGATAATACGGAGTTCAAGTACAGTGCCAAAGACGTGGGAAGATAGACCCACATTTCGCGGCTACACCGCGACGGACAAAACGAAGCATCCGGTCTACTGTAAAAATCTGGAGCAGATACAGTGAGCAAATCAAGATTCAGCACATCCAGACAAGTAGGGGACAACCACAGCAGCACACCCAGAAAGTTTGGCAGCCCAATACCTCCACATAGCCGCGGATCCGCGGCTGTTGCATGCGTTTGGCCGCGGAAACGCGGCCATCTGTTGGCTTCAGGGCTTCAGTTTCTTTTGGTGAGTCTCTCTCTTCTCCCCACTCCTCTGGACTCCACTGAACTGTGTTTTCTGCAGATTTCTTTGCGCAAATTCTTCTCCCCCTTCCAATAAACTGTTCTTGTGCAGGATTCTTTGCGCCGCAAAATAAAAAAATTGTTTGCAGTTGATTTGTTACCGCTTTGCATTCTTTAATACGGACTTAAGGGGCTTGAAACCAATCCAGATTGGGTGGGGATTTCATCACCCTTCCCAGGACCCCAAAAATCACAAAAGCATATGCATTGTCCATTGTAAATTAAAAAATACTAGACTTCAGCCCTAAGGACTTCGCGCTCATTAGGAGAAGATAAACCGTGTTTAGAACCTCGCTTAAAGGTATATTGTTTACGGGGTGTCTAGGAAAGTGTTAAAGGCGCAACCGCCGAAAGAGAAAGGATTATTTAATTAAGGAACTTCGCGAAAGCGTTGGACAACCTCCCCTTATCTCTGCACTTACCTGGCCTCGTGATCAGTGTATTTTTAAGCCCGTTTCTCGACACTGTTTAACTTCGACAATCAAGTTCAGGAGCAGGTCTAGTAGACCTAGGTTACCCTAGATCTAGGTGTGATTGTGCATATCTTGTTTGTGATTACTTAAGCCGTATTTTCCGTACATATTTCTGTAAAAAAATCTTTCTAAAAAAAAAAGAAAAAAAAATCAAAAACTTTTATAAAAACTTGCCCTTTGTCGCCAAATCCATTTTTCACCCACCACCCATCACCTTCTCCGCTTTGACTATACTAAACTCGTTTAGTGTATGTCCGCTTGGACTCGGGACACTAGCGCCCGTCTAGTCCGCGTTACGTTAGTCGTTACCGACTACGCGATCGACTCCGAAGTCGATACTCCGTCCACTCCTCTTTCACCCCTTCCTTTGCCGGCCAACACCGACGTTGACCGGAATTCTGTTCATACATCTTCACCTTCACCTTCACCAACCTCTTCTTCCGCGATGTCGGGATTTAATCCGAACATCTCTTTGACCACCGCTGGATTGGCTCCACCTCCTACGGAGACCAATCTCCCACCACCTCCGCCTGTTGTAGCGCCGCAGCGAATCGCACTCCAGGATCGTTTCTATCCCACCCGTTCTGCACTTCCCACCTGCCTTTCTCTTCCTCCGGCCAATGGGGACAACTTTGAAATTAAGCCCCACTTCATCAACATGCTTCCACGTTTTCATGGGCTTGAATCTGAAGATGCCTATATCTTCATCAACAAATTTCAAAACGTCTGTGCCCTGATGAAAACCACCCAGCTGTCGGACGATGCTATACGTCTACGGGTCATTCCGTTCACTTTATGCGATCTTGCTGAAAAATGGCTGTATAGCACCGCTTCCCACTCAATCACCAGCTGGGACGAGTTTGTTAAAGCGTTTCTAAAAAAATTCTATCCGAATCATAAGACCGCAAGGATTCGAAATGAAATCAACCAATTCTTCCAGCTTCCTTCTGAACCCTTCTGGAAGTGCTTTGACCGATACAAAGACCTTCTTGTTCAGTGTCCTCACCACGGTATAGAGAAATGGCAGCTCTGCCAAACCTTATACGAGGGCCTGAACCCAGCAACGAAGCAGTTGTTGGAAACCATCTGTCAGGGACACTTCCTATCCAAATCTGACGAGGAAGCGTGGCAGTTCTTTGACGACCTTGCGGAGCAAACGCTACAGTGGGAGAGCACCAGACCGACTTCTTCTTCTTCTACCTCCACTTCTACCGGTCAGTCTAGGGTAGGAATCCACCAACTTGACATCTCTATTGCGATGAAAGCTGAAATGGCTGCTATAATAAGAAAGCTTGAAGCGATAGAAAGCAAATTCTCTGCTCCTGCTCCTGCCCCTGTTCTCCCCCTTCGTACCATCTGCGCTTGTTGTTCCGATCCTTCTCACTTGACCGAAGAGTGTCCTTACAATCCACCCTCGCAAGGACAGGATCAGGTTAATGCTGCATTCCAGCAAAGTCCGAGGAATCATCCATACTCTTCCACCTACAATCCCGGTTGGAGGAACCACCCCAATTTCGCCTGGAATCAAAATCAGAATCAATTCCAAGGCAACAATTTCCAAAGGGCCCCTCCACCGCAACAACAAGCGCAACAACAAACTCAACATTAATATCAGCAGCCCTTCCAACCCCAACCTTTCCAAAATCCGACGAACAACTTTGCACCCAACAATTCTTTTCCACCAAACAACCTTGTTCCGTCAAACAACGATAAGGTTTCCTCGCTCGAACGAAGTCTGGAGGCGTTTGTTAAACAATCGACTCAATCCACCGCCAACATCCAGTCTTCCATTCAATCTTTAGTACAACACACTGCCGCACACGGGCAAAGCATCAAGACCATCGAGGCCCAGATTGCACAGCTGAACGCGGCCTTAAGCGAGCGAGAAAAGGGGAAGCTCCCGTCCCAGCCACTTCCAAATCCCGGTCACCCACATAATGCACATGTTGCTCTTGAACAACAAAACCATAATGTGAGTGCCGTGACTACACTGAGATCGGGAAGGATGCTGCGAAACAACATTGGCACACGAATCAACGATGACACCCCGCCGCCGCTTCTTCTTCTTCGTCTTCTTCTTCTTCTTCGTCTTCCGAGCCTATTCTCCGTTCTTCAACAGGCTCTCCTTCCTCTTCTTCTGCTCTGAACGGACCCACTTCTCACTCCACGAAAACACCTATTCTGGGATCCGTTCCAACTCCATAATCTCCTCCTCCAGCATTAGACTCAACCAATTTTCAAAATGTTCCATTTCCAAACCGGTTGAGGTCTAATAAACAAAATCCTCAAATGGAGAAGATTCTGGAGTTATTCAAGCAGGTTAACATTAACATTCCTCTTTTAGATGCTGTCCAACAAGTCCCGTCCTACACGAAAATCTTAAAGGACTTATGCACGAAAAAGAGGAAGTCTCAGGTACCCAAGAAAGTTTTCTTGGCTAGTGCTGTGAGTGATGCCCTTACCCAATCTTTACCACAAAAACGGAAGGACCCTAGCTGTCCTACGATTTCAATTACCATTGGGGATAAGAACATCAACCGCGCACTATTAGATCTTGGTGCCAGTGTTAACCTGCTTCCGTATTCAGTATACGAGCAATTAGGCGTCGGAGAGTTGAAACCCACGCACTGCACTCTCCAAATGGCCGACCGATCGATCACCCATCCTAGGGGTGAGCTAGAGGATGTGTTAATAAAAGTCGGGGACTTCATATTCCCCGTTGACATCATTGTATTAGATACACAGCATGTAGCTAACCCCCGGAATCAAATTCCGGTGATACTCGGTCGCCCATTTCTCGCAACCTCAAATGCTGTGATCAATTGTCGCAATGGTTCGATGAACCTCTCTTTTAGAAACATGACGATTGAACTCAACATTTTTAGGTTGGGGAATCATCCCGCCGAACCTAATGCTCATATACTGGACGTCTGCTCGATCCAGGAGATCACCCCAGAAGAGTGTGAATTCGAGGAGTTTCTGTTTGATCACGATAATCTTGACGCCACTAGTGCGTTTCTCTTCGAACCTGCTGCTGTTTCTGCGCCCGACAACGACTACGAGTGTTTCACGTTTTCGAACGATCTTAGCCGCGCACAACCCGAGTTTGAATCCTTCGACTTTCCGGATGAGTTACCTGAACCATCCAACTCGGTTGCCTACACTCGCTTTGAACCTTTGCTGGAGTCCTTTGAGTTCGAGACCTTTGCACCAATCTTGCCTTCCATCGTTTCACCTCCAACACTCGAACTCAAGCCTTTGCCGTCTCACCTTAAGTACGCTTACTTAGGTGAGAACGAGACCCTCCCTGTCATCATCTCAGCTTCTCTAGCTCCCGAGCAGGAGAAAGCCCTTCTCGCAGTCTTGCACAGCAACAGGCAAGCTTTTGGCTGGTCCATGGCGGACATCAAGGGGATTAGTCCCCTGATCGTTGAGCATCACATTCATCTGATGGATGATGCCAAACCAGCTCGGGATCCACAAAGACGTCTTAATCCAGTCATGAAGGAGGCTGTGAAGAAGGAGATCGTCAAATGTCTAGATAGTGGTATCATTTACCCTATCTCTGATAGCCAGTGGGTTAGCCCCATTCATGTTGTCCCCAAGAAGTCGGGCATCACGGTCATCACTAATGAGGCGAACGAGTTAATCCCTACTCGCACCCAAACTGGGTGGCGAGTATGCATCGATTACAGAAAACTCAACGCCGCAACGCGGAAAGACCACTTTCCGCTACCTTTCATTGACCAGATGCTTGAACGATTGGCCGAACACGAGTACTGCTGCTTTCTTGATGGCTACTCCGGCTATAATCAAATTCCCATCGCCGAAAAAGACCAGGACAAGACCACTTTCACTTGTCCTTTCGGCACGTTTGCATATCGTCGCATGCCCTTTGGGTTATGCAATGCGCCCGCTACCTTCCAGCGGTGTATGATGGGTATCTTCTCAGACATGGTAGAAAAATTTCTGGAGATTTTCATGGATGACTTCTCCATCTTCGGCGATTCCTTCAACGAGTGTTTGCTGCATCTTGACGCTGTCCTTACCCGATGTAAGGACAAGAATCTCACTTTGAACTGGAAGAAATGCCACTTCATGGTGCGCGAAGGTATTGTCTTAGGACATATCATCTCGCAAAATGGCATAGAGGTTGACAAAGCAAAGATTGAGGTCATTTCCAATCTGCCTCCTCCCCGATGAGTCAGAGATATCCGAGCCTTTCTTGGCCATGCCGGTTTCTATAGACGGTTCATCAAGGACTTTAGCAAGATTGCTAGGCCCTTGACTCTTTTGCTGGCCAAGGATACGCCTTTCGACTTCAACTCGAGCTGTGTGACTGCATTTGAGTCACTGAAACGCTCACTCACTTCTCCTCCCGTTCTTTCCTCACCTGACTGGACACACCCATTTGAGATTATGTGCGATGCATCCGACTTTGCCATTGGTGCTGTCCTTGGACAACACATCAACAAGATGCCGCACGTAATCTATTATGCGAGCCGAACCCTGAACGACGCACAACTCAATTATACAACAACTGAGAAGGAATTCTTAGCTGTTGTATTTGCTTTAGAAAAGTTCAGGCCCTACCTCATCAGCTCTCCAGTCATTGTCTACACCGACCATTCTGCTCTGCGCCATCTTTTTGCGAAGAAAGATGCAAAATCTCGGTTAATACGTTGGATTCTCTTGCTTCAAGAGTTTGACCTAGTCATTAAGGACAAACGAGGATGTGAAAACGTAGTTGCCGACCATTTCTCACGACTTCCTTCTTCGCCTTCGCTTCCAATTCCGATCAATGACGTTTTCCCGGATGAACAGCTCTTGACAGTATCGTGCGAACCCTGGTTCGCAGATATTGTGAACTATTTGGCCACGGGATTACTACCGACTGAATGGTCGAGTCAGGACAGACTTCGCTTTTTATCCCAAGTAAAACACTTTTACTGGGACGAACCCTACTTGTTCAAGTACTGTCCCGACCAGATTATTCGTCGGTGTGTCCCTGACGAGGAATTCAAGAGTGTGCTGTTATTTTGCCACGATCAAGCGTGTGGCGGGCATTTTGGGCCCAGAAAGACAGCTGAGAAGATCTTGCAATGTGGTTTCTACTGGCCACAACTCTTCAAAGACGCTCATGACTATTGCAAGACTTTCTCCCGGTGCCAACACATGGGCCGGATATCCCGGAGGAACGAGATGCCGCTCCAACCGATCTTGGTTGTGGAGATTTTCGATGTTTGGGGGATAGATTTCATGGGGCCGTTTCCCAGCTCTTTTGGGAACTTGTACATTCTTCTAGCTGTTGATTACGTCTCTAAATGGGTCGAGGCTGTGCCCAGCCGGACTAACGACAACAAGGTTGTCATTAGGTTCCTTAAAGAAAACATTTTCTCCCGGTTTGGGCACCCCCGAGCGATCATTAGCGACAATGGAAGTCATTTCTGCAATAGGACTTTCGAGGCCTTGATGCGGAAGTATTCCATTAATCATAAGCTCTCTACGTCCTACCACCCCCAAACCTGCGGGCAGGCCGAAGTTTCAAATTGGCAAATCAAGCAGATACTGGAGAAGACGGTTTCCAAGAACCGTAAGGATTGGTCGCTGAAACTCACTGATGCCCTTTGGGCATTTCGAACCGCTTATAAGACCGACCTTGGCATGTCTCCCTATCGGCTTATGTACGGAAAAGCCTGCCATCTACCTGTCGAAATAGAGCATCGCGCATTTTGGGCGATAAAGGAGCTGAATCTGTCTCTTGAGGATGCGGGCAGCCATCGGAAGCTGCAGTTGAACGAACTGAGCGAGCTTAGGGACGAGGCTTACGATAACGCGGTTGTCGTTAAGAATCGAACGAAGGTGTTTCACGATAAACACCTTTTGCGCAAAACCTTCGTACCTGGTCAGCAGGTACTGCTTTACGACACCCGACTTCACTTCCATCCAGGAAAGCTCAGATCTCGCTGGAAAGGGCCGTATTTTGTGCGGAATGTGTATCCGCAGGGCGCTGTGGATTTGGAAAATCCAAAGGACAGTTCATTTTTCAAAGTAAACGGACACCGATGCAAACCGTACCTTAGCGCCGAACCAACAGAGGAGCTCCTGTTCTTACAGGAGCCGGTTTACCCTGAATGATCTTCCTCTGCCTACCTCCAAACTTCGGTTATCCAGCCAAGAACAGTGGACATTGTTCCAAATAAGTTTGGGGGTATGTCTAAACCATTTTGTAGATATTTGTGTATATTCTTTTTTTTCTTTTCTTTTAAAACAAAAACAAATAAAAATCTGCGTATCGCTAACCGACAATTTTGACCCTTCAAATGATCTCTTCATGCAACGACAATGAGGACACTGTCCAATTCAAGTTTGGGGATACACTCGGTACGCATTTCTTACCTTCGCATTCATATGTATATTTTGCATCTGCATATTAAAATCCATAAAATCCATAAAAATTTGAAAATTTTCTAAAAATATAAAAACTTTTCTGTCAAGTTAGCTAGTGGAAGAACTCTGATTCAACATTTCGACGGTTTTGTTTGAAAAAATAGGAATAATTAAATCTTATGTTTAGATTTTGAAAACCTGAAAGATAACTCTCCTTTGAAGTTAACTATAGCTGATATACGTCTTTACATCACACTACACGTGTCGTGAATTTTGGGAATTAGATGACAAGTCTTTCATGTTTAAACTTTTAAACAGATAAATGATTTTCTGAGCATCAAATAGGTTTGTTCTGAAATAAGTAATGTCAAGAATAGTTTATGAAGTAAAGCGAATATGAAGGAATGTTATTATGCCGTAATTGGAGCTAAGTCGGAAAAATAACCCATCTGAAACTTGAGTGGAATGATTACACACCAAACCCACTAAACACGTCTTTTATCCAAAAAAATAATTGAACTGCCGGTTATATCTCCGTTCGTATTAAATCATCTGATTTTCACGCCAAACTGTCTTTTGTTTTTGGACCTAGGTAACTTGAGTAATTAAGTCCGCTGGGGTGTTTCTACACCTAATGCCCTAAAACCAACTGGTTTGGGTGCATTGGCCCAAAACTCGCTAAGAAGCCTAGAAAGTCCAGGTTAAAACAAAGTCAAGCAAGTGTTCTCTCCGAGTTAAAATTCCTAACGGTTCTTTGTGTGAGAATAATCTTGATAAAAGACAGGCTTTTATAAAAATTTTAGCGGAGATATGAATGTTTTATTCTATGATAAAAACTATTGCACGTTCACAGAGGTGTGTATGAAATGAAAACAAGAAAAAGGTGGAGTGAAAAATACGACTTAGTTTCCTGTTAAGGAAGATATAAATTCTGAAGTTGAAACCTTACTGGAAAACGAAACTTGAAAAATGCTTAACTCTCTATAAAACTTATGTGATCCTTTTAAAATTGTTATCTGGGCTTTATTGTGTGACATGATGACTTTAATCGATCCTTCTGGAACTTAACGACACTATTTGCACTGCACGTAAAGACATATAAAATCTGTAGTTAAATAAGAAGCGAGGTGTGAAAAATAAAGGTTCGATGGTCTACACTTAGGATAATAGAATTGTTATTTTCTGAAACAAAACTTTAGGATTTGAATCTTAGTTATTTTACAAAACTAACTTGACCGGATTTTGTGGGTAGTATCCGCTGAAAACCCTCAGGAGACAACACTCCTCCTACTAGGGACACCTAGAGGTTTAACGGCTTGTTGAACATGCTCAGTGCAATCGCGTTCCCCGCGAAAGTGAGGTTAGAAAATTTTTTGTGAATAAATTGGCTTTGCTCGGGACGAGCAAATGATAAGTTTGGGGGTATTTGTTCATATCAGATTTTTGCATTTTCATACCGCCCAATTTTTATCACATTGCATATCGGTAGATACTCTTGAGCCGTGTTTGCTAGTCAATTGCAGGATACAGGTTCTCGGTTCTAAAACGGTGGAATTCATGGAAAACACGACAAAATCCGGGTTCCTGCCAACCACAGATAAAACACGGTCTCCGCTCTTCATCCGTATGTTGCCAGATACCAGTTTAGGAAGACAAAATGGCAAATCGATTGTCACCTTCATGCACAAGGCTCAATGGCAACAACAAGTTCCAAGAAATCTACGCGGAGCTCGAGGCAATCATGCCAAATCTTGACAAAAGTCCACCTTTCCCTCAACAGAAATTCTGGAAGAAATGTGGAGGTATTTTCAGAAAATACATGTACCAGAATAAAGGGGACATCAAACCAGGAAAGCCCAAAAAAGACGAGAGCCCAACTCCTCCAAAGGGCCGCGGATCCGCGGCCAATAGGGGGTCTAGGCCGCGGATCCGCGGCCGTATAGTGGCGGCAGGCAAAACTTTTCCAGGGGTAGTTTGGTCTTTTCAGATGTGTTCTGGTGGTTGCCCTAGATTTCCATTCTCCAGCCTATAAATAGCCCAGAACTTTGAGAAGGAAAGGGTCCATTCTTGTATTTTCTTTTTGCTAGATTTTAGATTACATGTTCTTCTTCTTCTCATCTCTTCTCCATTAAACTTGAGTGAGCTTTGTGAGTGAAGAATGGTGAATAAAGAAGATCATTTTATTATCATGCTTGTCTTACTTTTGCTATAATTGTTGTAATTTTAATTCGTTAAGTAGTTGTTGTTATTTTCTTGTTGTTTCTTTCTTCTCTTTTTCTTTATCCTTAATACGACAATGATGCTTACGCTCGATCCTCGCCAAGGTGAGGTCGCAAATAGCTAGTCGTATTCTTCTAATCTCTTTCTTTCTATCTTCCTCTTTTGTTTTGTTTTATTTTTCCGTATCATGATGTGTGAGTAGTTCATACTTGTTAGGGTAGGATAAGGGAAGTTTAAGAGAAGGAAATCCCTCTCACTCTTTTCTTTCCCAACAGCTTAATTCGACTCCCGTTAATTGAACCACAATCCGCTCCTTACGGCACCCTATCCTACATGATAGCGGTGATTCCGTAGTGAGACCGGTTGTGGTTGAATTAACCGGAGGTTATGGCTAAGAGCCAAGAAAGGACGGACAAGCACCAAAAGGAAGAACTTATGCGTTGGAAAGCCTAGCTTATACTCGCAAGTTCCTTCCTAGTCGTGCTAATCCCCGTTGTTGCCGATTACCGTAACACCGATATTAAGAGGGGCAACGAAAGATGAGGAGACTCCTAACTCAAACTAACCTAATCCTAACCCTAACAAGCTCTCTTTAAAACATCAACTTAACACTTAGATAATCACAAACAAATCTGAACTCTCGGACTTAACTCGTTAAAACACATTGAAAAAGACTCCCATCTCCCTGCGGACGACCCGTACTCAACCGGCTAGCTACAAGTGAAACCGTCTTGATTGCGGTATTTAACTAAAACTTGAACACGTAGAATCGCTAACAATCAACGGCTTTCGGCGAATCCGTCCAATTGCATGCCCAAATTGAAGCGAATGCCGCACAGCTAAAAGCTATTTTTGAAAACCTCCAACGATGTATTTCTGATGGGTTGGCGCTAAGGCAGAATCTTGACTTTATTGAGCGGGTCACGCAAAGTTGCGAAGCTGCCAAACAGAAAATTGCTGAGAAGCATTCATCTTGCTTGCAACAACGAGCTCAAATCGAAGCGAAGCTAGTCGCCATAGCTGAACGCGAGGAGGAATTGCAGGGAGCGCATGAGTGGGTCGTCAGGCTGTTGAAAGCACGTCCTTCTTAATCATTGTAATTGTATTTCCCATTTTGCATTGGTTGTATCTCTTAAACATTTTGATTCATGAATAAGAAAATACATTCTCTTATATGCGCTTATCTGTGTCTTGATGCCTTAATGTAGCGGTAATTAGTTTATTTACTCGTTTCGGAGTTAGTAGTTTATGCGCTCGTTTTGGAGCCTGTAGTTTATTCACTCATTCCGGAATCTTTGGTTTATGGACACATTTCGGAGTTTTTGATTTATTCACTCATTCCAGAATATCTAGTTTATGGACTCATTTCAAAGTTTATTTAGTTTACCTCCCTTGGGCATATAGGAAAACTTGTCCTAACGTTACAGTTAACCCCTGCTCTTTATGACAGTGGTCCGTTAGGTTTTGTGGTACTAGGGTCTTAGTCCGTGGTACCGTCGGTTTGGCTGATGCGTTCCCGGATATGCAGACTTTATGCTGTTGTTTGAGTAGCCCCGCGACAGTCGTGTCTCTGATTCTTTCGGGGGCTGGACAAAACGTCTTCAAGTAATCTTCTTAGGCAGTTTGACCGTCGGAAGAGCAAGCGTTAGAAATTTTGCCATGTCGCTTTTTACTTGAGATTAGGCTCAGTTTGGGAGCCCCGATGAGTCATAACCACTCCGCACTGGTGTGGGATGATCTTCGATAGCCTTTTGGGTTTTATTTGAGTTGCCGTCAAGACCCTGAAGTTAGGAATTTGGCCTTCGCTTTCTTTTGATTTGGCTATTTTGGAGCCTTTGTTGACATTGCATCTGCTGTAACGAGAAAAATGTCGGAGTAGTCTTTAAGTTGTTTTGTGAACCGTCAAAACTTGGAGCTATGAATTTTGCCATGGCTCTATTTTGTTTCGACCCTGGGGTCCTTTGTTGACATCGCGTCTGCATCCTACTGGAGTTAGATGGGACGCCGTTGTTGACATTGTGTCTGCTGTAACGAGAAGCACGTCGAGGTAGTCTTTAGGTTGTTTTTTGAACCATCAAGACTTGGAGCTAGGAATTTTGCCATGGCTCCGTTTTGTTTCGATCCTGGGGTCTTCTGTTGACATTGCGTCTGCATCCTGCTGGAGTGAGAAGGAACGCCATTATTGACATTGCGTCTGCTGTAATGAGAAGCATGTCAAGGTAGTTTTTAGGTTGTTTTTTGAGCCATCAAGACTTGGAGCTAGGAATTTTGTCATGGCTCCGTTTTGTTTCGACCCTGGGATCTTTTGTTGACGTCGCGTCTGCATCCTGCTGGAGTGAGAAGGAACGCCGTTGTTGACATTACGTCTGCTGTAACGAGAAGCGTGTCGAGATATTCTTTAGGTTGTTTTGTGAACTATCAAGACTTGGCTCTCCCTTTGACGGAGTCCGGGGGGAAAATATGGTTCCCTTTTCGTTTGTGCCCATGGATTGTATACAGGGGTTGATGTAGACTCACCTGTAGGGAAAAAGTTTCATTTCATTTTATTTCTTTCCGCGATGCTCTATCATTTCAGATTTTTATATCGCGAAAGTCGCGATTGCCCAATCACTTTAGCTTTTTATCGCGGTGCCCAATCATTTCGGCTTTTTATCGCGGTGCCCAATCATTTCAGCCATTCTTTCTTTTTACTCACTGTTTTTTATTACGAGTTGCCCAAACATTTCGCCTGTTTTTATATGCATATATTTTGCTCGTTGATTTTCATTGCGAGTTGCCCCATTATTTCGGCTATTTCATATGCATTTTTTGCTCACTGATTTTTTTTTGCGAGTATGGAACTTAAGACCTGATACCAATTTTGGCATCAACATCGCTGCGGCTGGAATATTGCCAGGAGCGAATTATCATTTGCCTTGAAAGGACTTGGAATTTGATACCTGTTCAGGCGTCAGCATCGGTGCGACTGGAATATTTTCAGGAGTGAATCATCATTTGCCTTGAGAGGACTTAGAATTTGATACCGATTTAGGCATCAGCATCGCTACGACTGGAATATTTCCAGGAGCGAATCATCATTTGCCTTTATTGATTTGAACAAAAGTGGCTTAGTAGACAGGGTAAGGATCCTGTCGACTAAGACTTTTTGACTTTATGAGCCGTAAGGGTCTCATAAAGTTATTTCTCCCTATGAGTCGTGAGGATCTCGTGGGCGTATTTTCTCCTTAGGAATCGTGGGGATTTTTAGGTGTGTGTTCTCTTATAAGTTGTAAGGATCTTACAAGAGTGTTTTCTCCTTATAAGTCGAGAGGACTTACAAGTGTCATTCACCATATGAGGAAATTCCTCGTGATTGGTGGAACTTGGTGGGGGAAATGTTTATTTGTGCCCGTGGATTGTATATAAGGGCCAATATTGGACCTCCTGTAAGGCAACTTGGGAAATACGACGGTTTAGGAACAGGTTTGGATCTCTGTAACTTAAGACTTTGAATCCTATGAGCCGTGAGGGTCTCATAGGGGGGTTCTTCTTACAAGTCGAGAGGATCTCGTAAGTGAAAATTTTACGAGATTGCGCCTTTTCAGGTTTTCACAAGCTCGCTAGTAGCCCTATTGTTTTTACTCACGGTGCCCTTTCGGGTTTTCATCCATGCCCATTTTTCTTGTGGACGTACCGTTTTTTTAACAACGAGATTGCGCCCTTTTAGGTTTTCACAGGCTCGCCGGTAACCCTGCTGTTTTTACTCACGGCGCCCTTTCGGGTTTTCATTCATGCCCATTTCATTTTTGGACGTACCGTTTTTTTTATTTTTTTATTTTTGGACTTGGGTTGCATTCTTTGCCGTTGGAGCTTTGATTGCAACATAGATCCCAAGAGAATATATTGCCGTATTTAGGGCGATGCACTATATTTGAGACGGAGTACTAGTTTAAGGACATTTCGGTCTATTGCCAGTTTAAGGAAGTAGTAGTCCAATATCACCATTTTTTGAGGTGAAGCTTTAGTTTAAGGACATTACGGTCCGTTGTTAGTTTAGGGACATTACGGTGCTGTTCCCCTCCGAATTGCGGCGACGACGTGAGGACGTCTTGCCTAAGATTCGGGGCAGATACTATATGGTTTTATCCGTCTACCTCTCCGAAGATGCCAAGTTGATTTATGGCACCGTGTATCGGAGGTTTAGACGAATGCGGCCGATATAGCAGACTTCTTCAGATTCCCCCTCGCTTGAGGGGTTTTTGATTGTGGGGACGCTCTTCCTTGCAGGCGCAAGCCCCTGCAGTTAATTACGTTACCGTATCGCGGTAACAACTTTCTCCTTCTCCAGAATTTCACTTCGTGTCATGGGTGTTTGTTTTGTTTGTGGTTGCCCGTGGATTGTATATGGAGACTGAGTAATGCCGTCGCCCGTAGGACGTGGATTAGTCCAAATCCGTATTTACTTAGATTTGGGTTTGGTGTTTTTAGTTTAAAGATACGTTAGCCGCATTTGAGACTAAGATCAACTTAAACGTTCGTTAAGGATACGTTAGTCTGATTTGAGACTAAGATCAACTTAACGGGATCGTCTAGACCCATTTCCAGTTTAAGGACGTAGTGGTCCATTTAATATATGGCCGTCGGGACCCGTCACCTCTCTAACGACGTTGAAGGATTACAACGACATGTGTCAGAGGAGTTCGGAGATGTATCCTTGAACCAAAGTTGATTTGGAGTTTTATAGTCCATTTAAATGTTTAAGGATACGTTAGCCGTATTTGGGGCTAAGATCAACTTAAACGGGATCGTTTAGATCCGGCAAAAGAGCATTTGGAGGCTCTATCGCTCCAGTTTAGGGACGTGGTGGTCCATGTTCCAGTTTAGGGACGTGGTGGTCCATTATTAGTTTAAGGACGTTTCGGTCCAATATTAGTTTAAGGACGTTTCGGTCCATCGCCAGTTTAGGGACGTGTTGGTCCATTATTAGTTTCAGGACGTTTCGGTCCATCATTAGTTTAAGGACATTTTGGTCCGTCATTCCCATTTTGGGATGAATATTAGTTTAAGGACGTTTCGGTCCGATATTAGTTTAAGAACGTTTCGGTCCACGAGTTTAAGGACCCCGCAGTCCATATTGATGTGTGGTTTTTGGGACCCGTCGCCTCTCTGACGTCGTTGAAGGATTACAACGAGAAGTGTCAGACGAGTTCGGAGATGTACCCTCGAACCGGAGGTAAATTGATTTAAGAGAGCAATCTTGCTCGGTCAATTTAATTTGAGGACATACGGCCGAAATTGGGCTAAGTCCAGTTGAAAATGTTCACATTTTGTTTGCATTTGGCCTGTTAGGCCTTTGTTTGGGCTCTCCCTTTTTTTTAAAATAATGCATAGCATTACTTCAGGCCATTTATGCCTATTTTGACTGGGCTCTGCCCTTTTTATTATAATGCAGAGCATTTGTTTTGGTCCATTGGACCTCTCAATTGGGCTCTGCCCTTTAAATAATGCATAGCATTATTTTTGGTCTGTTTAGAATTTTTAATTGGGCTCTGCCTTTTTAAAATAATGTGCAGTACTTTTATTTGGTCCATTAGACCTTTGACTGGGCTCTGCCCTTTAATAATGCATTGCATTTAACACTCTGACAGTGCCCCATGTGGCTTGTCGGGCATTTTGCGCCAATTAATGAGCGCAAGCGCTCGTGGAGGTGACACGTGTCACGTTCTGGTGAGCGCAAGCGCAACAGCGCAGTGCGCTGCGTCAATGCGCTGCGCTGTTGCACTGTTGACACGTGGCGCTTCCTAGCGGCTTGCGCAATAGTGCAGTTTTGGCAAGTGCTGGGCACCGTTCTTATTCTTTGGATCAATTTTAGATCAAAGAAAACAAGTTTTTTCTTGTTTTTTAAAGAACCAATAGTTCATAAAAAGTGCAAGGCACTGTTATTGTTTATTTTTATTTTTTCTTGAAGATCATTGATCTTGTTCTTAGATCAATGATCTGTTTTTTTTAAAGAGAATTTTCTTTTTTTCTAAAGGTTTTTACCTTTTTCTCTTGTTCTTGAGGAATTCTCTCTAATTCTATAGAGTTCTCTCTGTTTAATTTTTCAAAAATGTTGATGCCTTTGAGTTGAGGTTTGGGGTCCTTTTTATAGTGCCCATAAATTAGTTAAATTTGTTAAAGAGATCTTTCTCTGAGTGATTTGGGGAATTTTCCCCACCGTTGGATCTTTGATCCAAAGGCCTCTGTTTTACAGAAGAAAATCTTGTTTTAACAAGAACAGAAGAGATTTCTTTAAAATCTCAATTCTGTTTTGCGCAAACGTCTCAGCGCGTGACACGTGTCGCGCAGCGCAGCTGTGCTTGCGCAACTGCGCAGACACGTGTCGTGCAGCGCAGCGCTTGCGCAGCTGTGCTTGCGCAGTTGCGTTTGCGCAACTGCGCAGACACGTGTCGCGCAGCGCAGCGCTTGCGCAGCTGTGCTTGCGTAGCTGTGCTTGCAGAACTGCGCAGACACGTGTCACGCAGCGCAGCGCTTGCGCAGCTGAAACGTTACATCCTTTAAAAGAGCCTTGCTCTGATTGGACGCACTGCCTCGGGCACTGTGCTGACGCATCAACTTCTGACACGTGGCGCGTTGCGTGCAGCGCACGGGATTTTGAAGCGTTGCTTCAGAAAATTTGAATTTTTGAAATTCAAACATAGCCTTGCTCTGATTGGGGGAAACAAATGCCCCCCCACCGTTGCGCTCACGTGGCGCGCACGTGAGTCAGCGGTGGCAAGATCCTGGCCGTTGGATCAAAAGGGGTAAGTTAAAGAGGCGCAGGCGCTTATAAATAGGACCCTTGGTCCTTGGTAAATTCCACCGTTTTCTTGAATCTTGAATCCCAGAGCCTTGCTCTCGCTTAAGAACTTTTAGAGCCTTGCTCTTGTTTCTTTTTAAGAACTTTCAAAGTTCAGAACCTAGCACCATCTTAGGTAAAAAAATTTAAATTAAATTAAATTAAGTTTAATTAACAGAGCCTTGCTCTCATAGATCTTTTGATCTAAAGAAAACCCCTTTGGGTTTTATTAACAGAGCCTTGCTCTCAAAAATCTACAGATCTATAAAGATCTTGTTCATGGGTTTTAACCCATGAACTGAGCTTTGCTCATAGATCAAATGTAGATCTTTTAGATCTGAACATGGAGAACTTCTAAATGTTTTCATGGATCTTTAAGATCCCAAATTTTTAATCTTTTAGGAGTTAAAATTTCCTTTCTGAGGGATTTTTCCATCATTATTATAGAGCTAGGCTCTTTTTTTTTTTTAAATAAACTTTATCCCTTTGAGACCAGAGTTTGACAAATGTCACTCTGTGACAGAGGTTTGCTCTAAAAAAGGAGATTTTCACTTTGTCTCCAGGGACTTCCCATCAATGAGGATATTCTCTTGGGGATCTTTTCATTAATTGACAGTCTCATCTAATGATGGGATTGTCTTATTAAATGATGCACCGTCATCCAGATTTTGTGGGTCCCCCTTTGGTCCCCTACCCACAGCATTGCAGTATGGTGTAAGATTTTAAAATGCCAAGCGTTGGAACACTAACGGTTATTTTTGTCTTTCTACAGGAAACATGTCTGCCAACTTGTCTTTCCCATTTGTTCGCTCGGAGGGGGGATTTCCCCATGCACCAGTGGACCGGGTGGCGCTCGCTCTTATTAAGGATCATGACCCCGAGCACAAAAACCTTCACTTGTGGGGAAAGTGGTATAATGAAATCATCCAGGGTCGTCGCAGTTTCAGTTCCGCCATGCTATCTGAGGCCATAATTACGATCCCCTATGCGGACGAACCCCCGGTGAAGTATGCCGTGGAGGTTAAGAATTGGAACTCGGATGACCTCCTCCAGCCTGCAATTGGCGCTATTCCTGTGCACCCACCGCCGGCAATAGACATTCTAGGAAGGCGAATCTGTCAGTGTGAAGCACGCCTTTGGGGATAGGCTTACAACATTGGATTGGTCCCGCGATCGCCCGCTGGATATTTGCAGTGGGCTCGGTACATCTTATCGGCTAAAAGGACTCATTTGACGAAGATCGGTTTATATTCGGCCATCTACGTTTCGCTCTTCGAATATCCTTCCCCTCCAACGTGGTGGATTAAAGCTTTTATCGAGCAATGGAATATCCCCACCCACACTTTCTTGATGACGGATAGGGAGGTCTCTATTTCTTTGGAGGAGTTTGCCGAACTCTCGGGTTTGCCGATGAGGCGGGAGCATTACGAGGAGTTGCTCCCTCCTGACGAATACGTCTTTGCTACCAAGCCGCTGGTGTTTGGCCTGACTCTGGAGAACGCCGTTCAGTATCAGTATCCGGGCTTGGTGAAGGTGTTGGAGATTTATGAAGGACTCCATCTAGAATCGGGCGACCGGGGCGTTAGTTTCGCAGATTTTATTGCCCGCTTCATTCGCCCGGAGTTCCTATCAGAGCGGAGTGAGAAGTTCGCCCAGCTCGATGACCCTTTCGGTTTCGTCTTGGACCGCCAACCCGTATCGGAGAATGATCAAAGGGATTTTTATCTTCCCGGCGCTGCCATCGTCCCTTTCTCAGAAATCGCCGTCCCGGGCATGGATGAGGAGACCTTTTTTATTGGGTTCTTGGGCTCGTGGCTATGCAGCTTTGCGCTCCCCATGCACCCGCACCACATGCGGCCCTCCGTCTTTTACCCAGCGCATCGGATGGTGGCTGGTTTGCAGTTATCGGTAGGAATCACCAGGCTGGCTTTCCTTTATAATGGACTTAGCGTAGCAGCGGACGCTAGTGAGCCTGGGGTGCAGCCCGCTAACTTCCCGATGCACTATTTCACCTCCTGGATGGAGATGCACATGCAAGGGGTGTTCGGCGCCCATAAGATTCCTCCGTTCTTTAAGAAATGCAGACTCCCGAGAGTCATGCGGTTGGTCGGCGCTAAAATTGTGGTTGCATCCCCGCGGGAGTCTAGGGGGCTGCTCCTTCGTCCACATCTGGTCGGAGCGAAGGTTTCCTTTGTGGATAAGGTCATAACCATAGGCTCAGAGACCACTAAGTCAGTAGTGCGACTGCGCGATGATTTTAAGGACGGGGCTTCCATATTGAAGGCTCGAGAAATCCTCCACCTCTACTCCATTCGGCCGGGCTATCTAGTGTTTAGGCAGAATGAGACAGCACTCTTTATGAGGTATAAATCGCACCGGTTTGCTCAGCAATCGAGCTACAACCAAAGGATCTCGATGGGAGCTTTCTTGGAAAAGCCCGTGGTCAGCCGAGAGGGGATAAAGAATGCAATGCACCATTTCGCATGGCTTAACACGGGTTCCTATTTCTTTATCAGCGAACCCAGCTGCGTCCCTAAGATGCTCAACACGTACGTGGCTTGGTATGCGCATGCGATGGGCCCAGTTATCTTGACGGAGAAGCGCATGCTGGTTGACCGTAGGGGTGCGCCTCCTGGCAGTGATCGCAAGGCCCCCTTGAAGCCAAGGATTCTGGTCGTTCCTCCGCTAAAAGATGCCGGAGTCGATCGACCACGCGTGTTAAGCCCCCCGTGTGGATTGCCGCTGCCTGCTATGGTGAATGCACCACCGGCGCCCCGTGCTCCCACGAAGACGGTTAATGTAATATCGCCAGAGTCCGGTGCAGGAGCTGATATCGGGACCCGCCGCCCCAAGGTGCCTGCCAAGCGCAAATCAATTCCAGGTGCATCTAGAGCTGGCGGGCAAAAGAAGAAGAAGTCGATCCTTTCCCTCGATGCGATCCTCAGTTTAGAGCCTGAGGCCCCTCTCACCGAAGGAATAAGTGAATATAGCAGCAATAAGGGCTTCTTGGTAGACCCCGCAGACACCAATTTGGCGGCCACTATTGCAGCTTCTGAGCGATCAGCAAGGCTCGAAGCGATGTTAAGCAAACTCGCTGAGTCAGGTAACCATTAGCTGCTTTCTTCGTCACTTTATCGCACTTTTTATCATTTTAACTAATACTTTCCCCTATTTTCAACAGGTGTCTCTACCGAAGAAGCTATTGCTGTCTCTTTGAAAACCTTCCAAGAGGAGGAGGAGAAACGCGCTCTAGCGGGCGCCGGTATGTCCCACCCCTCCCTTTTTTTAAAAAAAAAACAGATTTCGTTATCTTTTTCGATGGTCAACCTAACTTTCTTCCTTTGTTTCTTGGCAGGGGCTACACCGGTTGATGCGGGGATCCTCCCCAAGCCTGTTACTGAAGTTCCAGTCTCGTCGGGGTTGCCGCAAGAGCCTCGACTTAACAAGTCGACGAGGGATGCCTTGAAGAATTTGGAGGCATCCCTGTACACGGACGAGGACGCTTCAATGAAAGAGGTTCTGGTGAGATCCGTCTCAACGGCCCGGGAGGAGGGAAAGCGGCTAAGGCGCGAGGCGAAGGCGCGCAGGGCTGCTTTGGCCATGGGAGCGGGCCCTAGCACCATCCCTCGTGCTGATACTCCCTTCAAAGAGGCCCCTATCGCCCTATCTACTGCTCGCAGGCAAGTGGCGCGCGCGGTTCGGAGTGCAAATGATAAATCCTCTTCAGGTAACATTTCTTTCAGAATCTTGTTGTAAGAATTATAAAGCCATCGGTTCTTATATATTCTATCTTACAGGGCCAAGTCCGACCGAGGGGGAGGCGAAGACCGTTGAACCCAGGGAAACAGAGGAGGCGGTACCTGCCGAACCCGAGCTGACGGTGAGCAACGTCGTTGGGGCTACGGAGCCTGAAACAGAGGTTGAGGGATCTGCAGCCGAGAAGGTCATTGATGCCGAGCCTGAAGTGGCGGCAGATGAAATGATCGTTATAACCGAGCCGAGGGTAATGGTGGGCGAGGCGCTTGAGGCTGGCGACCTCGTGGTGACGGTGGATGAGCCGATGGAGACGGCGGAGCCCGAAGAAGTAGCGAGTGAGATGGGCACGACTCTTGGGGAAGAGTCAGCCGCTTCCTCCCAAGAGTCCGGCAACGCTCCAATCATTGCCCTCCCCGCCTATGATCTTCCGCCGTCTCCTGGTCGCGCGAGCACGACGACGGCCCCTATTGAGTCGGGTGATGAGGCCACGGGCGGTGGTCTTATGTCGATGGAGGAGGGAGTCGTCTCCGTTTCAGCCGGCAGCTCATCAGGTAAATTTTGAGTTACCGTCATTCTTTTTTTATATTTTGCAATCTTTTCTAACAAGTCTGTCTTTGTTTTCAACGCAGGTACGGCCAGCGCCGATGCCCCATTGCTCGAAGGAGCACCATCAACTACTACCTT
Source organism: Agapanthus africanus (assembly GCA_030015575.1). NCBI lineage: Eukaryota > Viridiplantae > Streptophyta > Magnoliopsida > Asparagales > Amaryllidaceae > Agapanthus > Agapanthus africanus. The sequence continues at coordinate 748,903,373 of JASDDO010000022.1, read as the reverse complement.
GGCGGTGGTCACCTCCCAGCCATCGCAGATGTTGGAAGGTATGGATCTGCGATTCATTAGTTTATCTTTTAGCCGCATGATTCCTGTACTAACGCCGTACCACCGTGTCTTTTCAGGAGTGCTTTTTGCTCATATCCATCAGGTGTTGCTTCCGCATTTCTCCTTCCCGTCTGAGCTCGCTTCTCCCTTTAGTGGTGCCGGTGAGTATATTTTCACTTCGATGTCTTTCTTTCTCTTTTTTTTAGCAATGGGATTATTTCTGACTTTTCTTCTTCCTTATTGTAGTGCCACATATCGAAGGAGGGGATGCAAGACCCGCCACGCCACCGGCCCTTTCGGCTTTGCCGTCCGTTGCAGCTGGTATAGTAAATTCCCTTTTTGATGACTCTTCAACATCTCTTGAACCGTCGTTTAACTATGTTTTGTTTTGCAGCTATCGTTCTGGCTCCGGTCCCTCTTGAGTCTCGCGTCCTTTCACCGGCCGGCCCCTTCTTGAAACGTCCATCTTCAAAGGGTGCACTGATGAGTTTGGATATGCTGAGCGGGTATATCGAAGAGCTTAACGTGGACGCTCTCCCCTCTGCCGCAGATTTCGCTGTGGAGGTTAACCCAATGTTGGCAGCGCTCGTAAACTTTCACAACGAGGGCGTCGTCGAATCTTGGGTTAACCACTGCAGGGAGATCGAGGCCTGCCTACATCGGTTGGAGTCGACGCGTCCTTCCCTTGAAGTTTTGGCCATAAGCACCCAACGGACAGCCTGGCTTGAGCAAAGCACTTCTTATTTCCACCATTTGGAGCAAGAAGCAGCTTTACGGTTGAAGGAATGTCAGGAGTCCTCAAGCGCAACTGCTCGCCTGCGCGCTGAAGTTAGGACGAATGCTGCCGAGGTGAAAGCTGTATTTGAAGGCCTCCTGGAGCGTATCTCTAATGGGCTAGCACTGAAGCGGAAGCTTGATCCTGCCGAAAGTGATGCCCGAGGCCGTGAAGCAGCTCAGCAGGTCGTTGGGGAACAGCTTGCATCCTTCATGCAGCAGCGGGCTCAAGTAGAGGATGAACTGGCGGTGGCGGCTGATCAAGAGAAGGCGTGGAAGGAAGTACGCGAGCAATTGATAGAGCTATTCAAGAGGCTTCCTTCTCCCTGAACATTTTGTATCATTTTCACACTTGTAATTTTTGCATAGTATATATACATTCTTTGTTCTTTATATGATTCGCCTTGTATTTAATTGAATTCATGAATAAAGATACACATTTCTTTTTGCAATGTTTTGTACTATTTCTTTGCTTTCTCCCTTCTCAGCATGCTGTCTCGATAAACATAATTGGCAGATAACTTAATTTCTCCGAGAGATAGCGATGGCTTAGGCCGCAGGTTCAGATCTGTCGCCTAAGACTTTTCAACTCTACGAGCCGTGAGGGTCTCATAGAGACTTTTCTCCCTACGGATTGAGAGGATCTCGTAGGTGGGTTTTTCTCCTTAGGAGTCGTGAGGATTCTTAAGTGTGTCTTCTCTTATAGGTCGTAAGGATCCTGTAAGAGAATTTTTCCCTCTTATGAGTCGAGAGGACCCGTAAGTGGTTGTTTCCCTCCTTGTCGAGATTCGACTTTGGAGAGTGAGACCCATGAATAGTATGCAAGAGACCTTTTAGATTGACTTGCAGGGTCCCATTGTTCAGGAAGCAAGTTTTTTTTTAGTGCCTGCTGCCTGAGGCTTCATCTTGCAAGTTGAGACGAATCGGGAATTTTCCCGCAGAGACTCCGGTTTCTCTGCGAGCCGACGCGAATCAGGAGGCTCTTGTCAAGAATTGTTTTTTTCCCTGAGTTGAAGTATTTGCCAAGGATTATTTGTTTCCCTAGCATTGAAACGAGTCGAGAATTCCCCACGGAGGCACTGGTTGCTCTGCGAGTCTGTTGGATATAGTGCCCTCAAAGTCAATTATTGGATCGCAGGTACGTGATTGCAATGATTGAGGAGGACCTATACCGGTAGGACAGTCTTACTCGAGATGATAGTATGCTATCTGGTTTGCCTTTATCAGTCGTGTATAGGTTCAGGTGACTGATCACGATTACACTTTGATAGAGCCCTTAGGATCTTGCTTGACTACCAACAGTATGAGGGCGATCATATAAGTGAGAGTTGGGTGGTCTATAAGCATTTCCTTAATAGTGTTCCCTAGTCGTGGGAGTTTCGAGACAGGGCATCGATACTCCGGAGTAGACTAGTGTATACAATCGAGACCCCGACGAGGGGCGGTGACCGGTCTCACAAGCCACTGGTGTCAGTTGGATCACCTAAGATGTATACAGGTGCTCATTGGGTTATGAGTACACCGGACAGGACTCGCCGGGAACCTGCTAGTTGGTATTATACATATCGTCAGACAACAGTTCCCTGGTGACATGTGTACAGGTTAGTTCATCGACCTGAGGTCGTCATTTGTCTCGTGTGAGTTCCCACTGTGCTTTGATTTCTACCCTACCACGGCTCAAAGAAGTCGTGCAAACAGGTAGTTTTTGGGTACAGTCCCGAGCCACATAGAGGCACGTGAGCGGATCGGCAGGGGATTCGTCTCTCCCGGTATTGGGGGTGGAGGTCGCGCTGTGTCTAGGAAAGCCATTACACCAGGTCCTTAGCCAAGGCAGGTGAGATTTACTGGTAGGTACTCCAGTAGTATCTCAGGGTGTTCAGGGCTTGTCTCCGACACGACTTATACAACTATTGGGGGTCTGACGTTACTAGCCCCCTAGGCTGGATATGCGATACTCATAGATGAACGGACCGGACTGTATATACATTGTCACTGTTAGGCTCAGTAGGGTTTCCGGATGAGTTCGCTCATCGGCCTCCCTTGAGGTCAGTCCATGGGCAGCCATTACGCATAGCTAGTGCCGCTGACGGCTTGTGGTTAAACCCACTGCCAGGGTACTGACGAGTCATTAGAGTCCCCCACGGATAGTTTCCCAAGTTTGGGCGAAACGTTGTAGAGGCCGTATGGTTTTATGGCAGTGTTCGGAAAATGCACGTGCGTTTACGCACGTGTCATATTTCGGGCAGATAATACTGGTGGGCTTTGGTTTAAGCCGGATCCATGTATTATACAGAGTAGATATAATATCTTTGTCTCAGTTGTATTTGTATTCGGTCGTAATACAAATGCGGGTATATTTATACAGTTACGGGGTTATCCTGAAATTCGTTTCGGGATCACTTTTGGAAGTTGCCAGTTTCCAGTTTTCTATCAGCCGTATTTAACATTCGGTTAAATGCGGATTTATCGTTTCTTCTTTTGGGTGAGTCATGAGGTGAGTTATGAGAGGAAGCTTCTTGGAAGGTGACTCATTGTTTCATTTATTGTGTTCATACTAGGTGCATTTATTGTGTTCACACTAGATATTTCTTCTTGATATTTTTGTGAGAAGCTTTGGCTTGTGGTCACCCCCTTGCTCCTACCATCACCCCCTTCCTCTATATAAAGTGGTCGGCCCCTCTTGGGTGCCCACTTGATCAATTCACACTCTCTCACTTCATTTGGTTAAAAAGATTATGATAGTTTCGGTGTATGGAATTTCACAGCTCATTTCATTCCATCACCCGATTCTTATGGCAACTTCATTAACCGTTCGTCCATGGCTTTGGACGAAGCGAGACAAAGTCTTCTACTCATTCTCTACATCATTCTTGGTCGTCTCTTTTAGCAAACTTGACGACCGAGTTGCCTCGAGTCGGAGGCGGGAGCCCGTTTAAAGATGCGATGACGTGGTGCCACCTGGACGAGGAGATCGAAAATCGACGAGATTGGAGCAGCCGCAACGGAGCGTGGGATGATGGTTAAAGAACGAAGGACTCGGATCGTTCGGTATAACCTTTCTTCCCTCTTTGTAGATTGTTAGTTTAGCGTTAATGGCAGATCCGGGTTAAAGTATGCAATAGCGCCAGTTATAAAAAGTTTTTGTTCCGCATTTTGGCGTCTGAAAGACGGCCGGGGCGCTACCGTAGACTTACATGGTATCAGAGCCACGCCATTAAGCTTTACTAACTTGTGCTAACGCGTTTAAAAGATCGATCGAACGGATTTTCAAAAACTACAATTTTCAAGTCTAAAGTTTCTGTTGAATTTAAATCTGGTCTAAAAATTATTTTGAGCATCTCAGAAAATCAAGCAGGCTTTCTAAAGAACACAGAAGAAATTCGACCCACTGATCCGACCGCACGGCCGCGGAACCGCGGCCGTCTAGGTGAATCAGTGGGCCATCTTTCTTCTGTGGATTCTACTTGGGAAATTGTGGTTTCTGGAACTGTTCATTTGGGCCCAGTGTTTTTTACTGTACAGCAGATTTGCGTGGGGCCCACTTCGGGAAATTTAGTCGATCGAAATTTAAACGTGTTAGTTTACAGTGCTTACATTATATCTCCAACCGTGAATGTCATTTGATCGGTAAACCGCATCTGATTGCTATAGTTCTTTTCGACGGGTTTGCGAACATGACATTCGTGTTGACGTTCTGTGTTGTGCTGTGATGTTGCGGATTTGTCGTGGTGGATAGCAGTGTGCAATGGTAGTGCAGTTTGAGTTTATTTGTACATTTGATATTGCGGGGCGAGCGTCCAACATGTGGACTGCCGTCACTGCCTGTTGTATAATATTCTTTTGGGGCACGACCAGGTTGCGGTCGATGTACCCGTTGTACATATTTTTCATTTCTGTACTAGGTTTTGCCCCGCGATGGAGTGCACGGATAGCCGGGTTCTGGGGGGCAACGGGTCCGCATCTCATGGCTTTGAGTGGCAGAGGGGCCCCACTCTAGAATTGGCAGACTATTCGCCGCACTCGTAAGGGGTACAGGTTGACCCAAGGAGGGGTGCCCAAGATTACCGGATTTCGTGAAGTGCTGGGTTGTCCATTCACTTTACTGTAGGGGGCTGCCTCGCTTCAGGTTTTGGCGGGTAACTTGTCGCACCCGTAGGGGTCTAGGTTACATTGCACAGGCTATCCACACGACAGGGGAACGTCGGATTTCAGCAGCGGCTCTGTGAAACTCGGGGATCCCAGATTATCTGTATTGTTCTGTGATGCTTATTACTTTTCTGTAATGTTGCATATTATCATGCCTAGAGCGATTATTGTATATTGGTTTATATACTATTAGATTTTGTATATGTTTTACACCCGCGCTAGTTCAGTCCCCGCTCTGTCGTTAGTTAAGTAACCTAACGGGTGACGACGGGACGCAGTGACGATTGCGGATGGCATATACGTACATTTTATTTTCGTTCTTTTCTGGTGTGATTTATTGATGGGACTGCGTTGATTCTGATCAATGCAAAGTAAAACAAACCTGTTTGGATGTTGTTGGAACCATTTAAAAAGCGTTATTACAAAGATGTTTCCTTTTGTTTTGCACAGTGGTATTCGGTTAGAATATCCTGCACCTCATTCGACGGGGCAAGGGCCGATATCCCTTCACCGGGACTGACCCCTTGGGCAGAAGTTTGCGTCAGGGTAATAACTTCACTATAGTCGATTACATGTTGCTTTGCATCGCGGTATTCAGTGGAATATCCTGCACCACATTCCACGAGGAAAGAGCCGAGATCCCTTCACCGGAGTGACCTCTTTAGCAAAGGTTTTCGCCACTATATTTTTATAAAAAGCTATCAGGTTCCTTCAACGAGATCAAGTTCATTACGTTAAAGGTTTTTCGCCAAAAACCAGCCGTACCCCTCCGTCGTTTCTTATGGATGGTCAGTAATATTCAAGCTATGTTTGTTGGCTTTCGTCAAGGCATAGTGTTTGGTAGTTGCTGGGGTATTCATTTGTTGCATAGATAGATGAGTTAGTTTGGGACAGTCGTATTACCTTGTTGGCTTTCGTCAAGGGTATGTACGGGTGGGTTCGAATTAACAAGATAATGACGGGAAGAACTTGACATGTGACTTATGATTTGTTGGCTTTCGTCAAGGTCATAAGAACATGGGGTAAAAATCATATCGGGAGTTTCTAAAGAAACTGAAACTTGCCAGGCATGCGCATACCTTCTGGAGTGTGATAACGCGAGTGGATTCCGTCACGTTATCATGCGATGAGAGTTGGATGCTGATTCCCACTGATGAGTTGGTTTACACTTCGGGTGATCCCGATTGATTCTTCTTTCAGGTTTGGGGGAGAATTTGACAGTACAGTGGGAGGTTTCCGGATTAGATAAAGTGATAACCATTCTGATCTAGGTAAGAGTGCACGCAGAGTGTTTCTTTTCTCTCTCTCTTTGGCAGCGACCTTTGACCGACCCTAGACTATGACTCAGGGACCAAGTTCACCGAACCTTCTTAAAATACTGGCTTTTGGATTGTCTATATTGCATAAGTCATTGCCACTCCTTCTTTTACCCTTTGCATTTCTCAGAACACCCGTATTACTACGAACATCCACTTCCATTGGATAGATCCATCGTATGGTTATATACGAACTCGAAGGGACTTCTTCGAGGATGGATCAAGGTTCAGGAGAAAAAGAATTGGTTTATTCAGTTGTCTTTTATTATCACCTTCTCTCAGGTTGCGAAGGCTCCTTGGTTTAGGAGAGTACACCTATTACGCTTATTGGATAGTTTTCTTCCAAACCATAGGCAGGTGCCGAAAGGTAGGGAATGAAGAGAACCAATTAGCCTAAGTAGGGTGTACAGAAGGTAATATGTAAAGACAAAATAAAGGGATTAGAAAGAGGGCAAAGTAAGTTGCGACTGTTATCATTCACGACCAAACCGCGTACTTCATCGCCACTCCTATTTCACCTTTAAAAGAATAAGGTATTATTCAGTTGTCTTTTATCATCACCTTCTCTCAGTTGTGAGTACTCCTTGGTTTAGGAGGGTACACCTATTATGCTTACTGGATAGTCTTCTTCCAAACCATAGGCTGGTGCCGAACGGTAGGGAAGGAAGAAAACCATTTAGCCTGATGATGGTGTACTTCTAGGTAACGACTAAAGACAAATAAAGGTATTTGGAGAGATGGCAAAGAAATATACGGTTAAAGTCATGAATTGGATTATGGAAGAGGCATTACTATGAATACCAGGATACCCCTATGAAACATTTTCATGTTTCAGTGCATTGTTAATGGAAAACTGTTTTCCCGATTAGATACTTACTCCAGGGTGTGTATTCACCAGGTTTCATTCTCATATCTGTATGGTTTTATAGATGATGAGTAGGAGGAAGTTATTGGGAATTAGGTGATCATCCTCATTATATCGGAATTCGTTGTAATTGGTGATATTTGAGGAAATCGCCTGGGTACAGTTTTCAACCTACGACGCACAGGTTTTGAATTATTCAACTCAGCGGACTTATACAGAGTATTGTATGTTGTCCAGTGTCCATCAGGACAAAGGGGTAGGTCCTCGTACTATGTTCTGTTTAATTATAACTTCTCTACTTTTTAGACAAGTGTTTCGTAGAAATACAAGGTCTAAGTTTTGAGAAGTTGTGGGTATAAGAATAAAGTAGAGAACTAGATGTCGCAAGTATCGGGATTCTTCAAAGAGATCGAAGATATAGATACTTGTGATTGGTATTCAGATGATAGTAAAAGTTTTGAGAAACTTGTTTCACTTTCGGGTTACTCATAATTGGATGTATTCCTAAGTTGAGGAATGCTGATTAGTCTCTCTCCATTAAAGTTGATATGCACTGGAGACAGCTGCATGATTAGAATCTGGTTCTAATTAAATAAGTGCCAAAGTTTCTATATTGGATATAGAATGGATCATATCTTAACGTTGTTAAGGTACGGGGAGTTGTCCGGCTTATGCTTAAAACCAGACTCTGGATAACTCAGGGCACGTTTCTGTAATGGCTGTTTGTGGGTTGGCCCAGGCTATGACGAGGGTTGACTTTCTACCATCTGGAAGATTAATAGTGATATTGTTCTTGACTCGCCACAGTTTTAGTAAAATGTTTTTTTTCCAGAAAACAGTAGTGGGAGTATGGTAGAACTGGAAGTGATTCCAGAACCGCAAACGGTTACGGAAAATTTAATAGGACCTAAAGATTCAATCAGGTTTGACATTCCATTAGCCACTCCGCAGATATGGTGGGTAACCTCAGACACCCGAGAAGTACTTCGGTAGCCTCAAGGACGGTGACAGGAAGGTTCTTATCTACCCAGACTTGACACTACTGTTGTTCCAGGCTATGAGACCCGGTAGGAGGGTTGTTGTGGTCAGTGGGAGCAGCGGAAGCATAGTGGGCAAGTAGCTTATGTCTATTTATAGACTAGAGCAGTTATAGCGGAGATAGATCATCTAATTTTGATGTGACAGTCATGGGTTTGACTTCATCAGAATAGGGGATAGATCTGTTGAGAAGGTAGTAGGGTGTGATGTCCCGGTATTTGGATGACACACACAGAGTAGGAAGTAAAATTCCTATACTACGATCGGTTGTACTTTGGTCGTCACACAGTTGTTTCTCCAGACAGGATATGGATATAATATTTGACATTCTGGTTTCTAGATCTATGGTTTTAGATCTGGTTTTGGGTAGTTTCCCAATGTGGGTACTTTGACAGTATTCTAATGGTTTTTAGAATAGATGACTCCTGGCATGGTGGTGTACCTGCAGGTGATGGAGTCACCCTCTCTAAAGGTGTCTTACAGACTAAAGGGAAGACGGATGTGCATGATTGGCAGATCACTTGCTTAGGCAATTGAGTCGATCATGAGATATCAAGTACCACACCAAATGTTGTTTTTTGCACTAGATGCAATAAGTTTGTATTAATCCAATCCTGGAGAAACATAAGGAAGCAGTTTTAGAACATAAGTGCATGTTCTACGAAGTTGATGACGGCAGCCTCCTTCGGGAGACAGTTATCATTCCAGGCTTCAAAGGTGACATGGATGACAGAGAGATTGTCAGAGTTATAGTTTTCCCTCTGAAGAAGAGGGACAGTATTATGGACAGGTTGTCCAAGAGGATACTGTGGGAGGCATGCTGCAGGATACTGATTAGGTTCAGTTATTGATACAGTCTAAGAAGTTTGGATTTGGAGTTCATTTATGAACTAGGTCCCATCAGATATCCAGACATATTCTAAGACAGGTATTACTCAATTCGGGAGATGGCTTTCTCATCGAACTTGAGATTAAGAGAGACATAGAAAGAAACATCAGGGCGGATCCACTCACTGAGGCTATTTCTCGAACACAATAGTTTTACAAACGGGCTTTATGAAACTGATTAGTAGAGGAGTTGGATATTCAGTTTCACACGGGCTGTGAGTAGTCGACATCGCAATAATTAGCCTTAAGTGCAAGTGGGAGATTGTTGGAGATAGTGCCCTCAGAGTCAATTATTAGATCGTAGGTACGTGATTGCAATGATTGCGGAGGACCTATACCAGTAGGATAATCTTACTCGAGATGATAGTATGCTATCTGGTTTGCCTTTATCAGTCATGTACAGGTTCAGGTGACTGATCATTGATACACTTTGATAGAGCCCTTAGGATCTTGCTTTACTACCAACAGTATGATAGCGATCATATACGTGAGAGTTGGGTGGTTTATACGCATATCCTTAATTGTGGTCCCTAGTCGTGGGAGTTTCGAGACAGGGCATCGATACTCCGGAGTAGACTAGTGTATACAGTCGAGACCCCGACGAAGGGCGGTGGCCGGTCTCACAAGTCACTAGTGTCAGTTGGATCACCTAAGATGTATACAGGTGCTCATTGGGTTATGAGTACACCGGACAGGACTCGCCGGGAACCTGCTAGTTGGTATTATACATATCGTCAGACAGCAGTTCCCTGGTGACATGTGTACAGGTTAGTTCAACGACTTGAGGTCGTCATTTGTCTCGTGTGAGTTCCCACTGTGCTTTGATTTCTACCCTACCACGGCTCAAAGGAGTCGTGCAAACAGGTAGTTTTTGGGTACAATCCCGAGCCACATAGAGGCACGTGAGCGGAGCAGCAAGGGATTCGTCTCTCCCGGTATTGGGGGTGGAGGTCGCGCTGTGTCTAGGAAAGCCATTACACCAATTCCTTGGCCAAGGCAGGTGAGATTTACTGGTAGGTATTCCAGTAGTATCTCAGGGTGTTCAGGGCTTGTCTCCGACACGACTTATACAGCTATTGGGGGTCTGACGTTACTAGCCCCCTAGGCCGGATATGCGATACTCCTAGATGAACGGACCGGACTGTATATACATTGTCACTGTTAGGCTCAGTAGGGTTTCCGGATGATTTCGCTCATCGGCCTCTCTTGAGGTCAGTCCATGGGCATCCGTTACGCATAGCTAGTGCCGCTGACGGCTTGTGGTTAAACCCACTACCAGGGTACTGACGAGTCATTAGAGTCCCCCACAAATAGTTTCCCAAGTTGGGGCGAAACATTGTAGAGGCCGTATGGTTTTATGGCAGGGTTCGGAAAATGCACGTGCGTTTACGCAGTGTCATATTTCGGGCAGATAATACTGGTGGGCTTTGGTTTAAGCCGGATCTATGTATTATACAGAGTAGATATAATATCTTTATCTCAGTTGCATTTGTATTCGGTCGTAATACAAATGCGGGTATATTTATACAGTTACGGGGTTATCCTGAAATTCGTTTCGGGATCACTTTTGGAAGTTGCCAGTTTCCAGTTTTCTATCAGCCGTATTAAACATTCGGTTAAATGCGGATTTATATTTTCTTCTTTTGGGTGAGTCATGAGGTGAGTCATGAGAGGAAGCTTCTTGGAAGGTGACTTGGAAGGTGACTCATTGTTTCATTTATTGTGTTCATACTGGGTGCATTTATTGTGTTCACACTTTGTGTTCACACTAGATATTTCTTCTTGATATTTTTGTGAGAAGCTTTGGCTTGTGGTCACCCCCTTTGCTCCTACCATCACCCCCTCCTCTATATAAAGTGGCCCGCCCCTCTTGGGTGCCCACTTGATCAATTCACACTCTCTCACTTCATTTGGTTAAAAAGATTATGATAGTTTCGGTGTATGGAATTTCAGAGCTCATTTCATTCCATCACCCGATTCTTATGGCAACTTCATTAACCGTTCGTCCATGGCTTTGGACGAAGCGAGACAAAGTCTTCTACTCATTCTCTACATCATTCTTGGTTGTCTCTTTTAGCAAATTTGACGACGAGTTGTCTCGAGTCAGAGGCGGGAGCCCGTTTAAAGATGCGATGACGTGGTGCCACCTGGACGAGGAGATCGAAGATCGATGAGATCGGAACAGCCGCAACGGAGCGTGGGATGATAGTTAAAGAACGAAGGACTCGGATCATTCGATATAACCTTTCTTCCCTCTTTGTAGATTGTTAGTTTAGCGTTAATGGCAGATCCGGGTTATAGTATGCGATAGCGCCAGTTATAAAAAGTTTTTGTTCCGCATTTTGGCGTCTGAAAGACGGCCGGGGCGCTACCGTAGAGTTACAGAGTCGACACGGCTCAGGAGGCTCTCGTCAAGGATTGTTTGTTTCCCTGAGTTGAGGTATTTGCTAAGAATTATTTGATTCCCTAGCGCCAATGATTATTTGTTTCCCTGGTGTTGAAACGAGTCGAGAATTTCCCACGGAGGCACTGGTTGCTCTGCGAGTCGACGCGGCTCAGGAGGCTCTCGTCAAGAATTGTTTGTTTCCCTGAGTTGAGGTATTTGCTAAGGACTATTTGTTTCCCTAGCGTTGAAACGGGTCGAGAATTTCCCACGGAGGCACTGGTTGCTCTGCGAGTCGACGCGGATCAGGAGGCTCTCGTCAAGGATTGTTTGTTTCCTTGAGTTGAGGTATTTACTAAGGATTATTTGTTTCCCTAGCGCCAAGGATTATTTGTTTCCCTGGTGTTGAAACGAGTCAAGAATTTCCCACAGAGGCACTGGTTGCTCTGCGAGTCGACGCGGCTCAGGAGGCTCTCGTCAAGGATTGTTTGTTTCCCTGAGTTGAGGTATTTGCTAAGGATTATTTGTTTCCCTAGCGTTGAAACGGGTCGAGAATTTCCCACGGAGGCACTGGTTGCTCTGCGAGTCGACGCGGATCAGGAGGCTCTCGTCAAGGATTGTTTGTTTCCTTGAGTTGAGGTATTTGCTAAGGATTATTTGTTTCCCTAGCGCCAAGGATTATTTGTTTCCTTGGTGTTGAAACGAGTCGAGAATTTCCCACGGAGGCACTGGTTGCTCTGCGAGTCGACGCGGATCAGGAGGCTCTCGTCAAGGATTGTTTGTTTCCTTGAGTTGAGGTATTTGCTAAGGATTATTTGTTTCCCTAGCGCCAAGGATTATTTGTTTCCCTGGTGTTGAAACGAGTCGAGAATTTCCCACGGAGGCACTAGTTGCTCTGCGAGTCGACGCGGATCAGGAGGCTCTCGTCAAGGATTGTTTGTTTCCCTGAGTTGAGGTATTTGCTAAGGATTATTTGTTTCCCTAGCGCCAAGGATCATTTGTTTCCCTGGGGTTGAAACGAGTCGAGAATTTCCCACGGAGGCACTGGTTGCTCTGCGAGTCGACGCGGATCAGGAGGCTCTCGTCAAGGATTGTTTGTTTCCCTGAGTTGAGGTATTTGCCGAAGACACTGGTTTCTTCGAAGTTGGGATGAATCGTCGAGATCTGGCTTCGTTTTCTGGCGGAGCCTGTTGGGAAAGTATGGTTCCCTCTTCGTTTGCGCCCTTGGATTGTATACAGGGATCGATGTGATCTTAACTGTAGGGCTAAAGTTTTATCATCATTTTTTTTTATTTTATTTCTGCGATTCTCTATCATTTCAGCTTTTATATCGCGAAGGTCGCGATTGCCCAATATTTCGACTATTTTTCGCGATGCCCAATCTTTTCGGCTGTTTATTTTATTTTTACTCGCTGCTTTTTATTGTGAGTTGCCCAATCATTTCGGCTATTTTTTTTATTTTTACTCGCTGCTTTTTATTGCGAGTTGCCCAATCATTTCGGCTATTTTGCATGCATGCATTTTTACTTGCTGCTTTTTATTGCAAGTTGCCCCATCATTTCGGCTATTTTGGATGCACGTGCGGCCTACTGGCTTTCCGCTGTAAACCGATTTCGGCATCAGCACCGCTACAACTGGGATATTACGAGGAGCGAATCATCATCTGCCTCTGTCGATGTCGAACAAAGGTGGCTTAGCGACCAGGGTTAGGGTCCTATCGACTAAGGCTTTTGATTTCATGAGCCGTAAGGGTCTCACAAAGGTATTTCTCCCTACAAGTCTTGAGGATCTTGTAAGTGTATTTTCTTCTTAGGAATCATGAGGATTCCTAAGTGTTTGTTCCTCTGTAAGTCGTAAGGATCCTACAAGAGGATTTTCTCCTTGTAAGTCGAGAGGACTTATAAGGGTTGTTCGTCATGCGAACATATCCCTAGTCACGGATGGGACTTGGTTAGGGAAATGTTTATTTGCGCCCGTGGATTATAAACAAGGGCCAGTATTGGACCACTTGTAGGGCAATATCGGAACTTGTGGGGGTTGCTTAAGCACAGATTTAGGTCTCTGTAACTTAAGACTTTCAAATCTTATGAGCCGTGAGGGTCTCATAAGAGAGTTCTCCTTACGAGTCGTGAGGATCTCGCAAGTGTATTTTCTCCTTAGGAATCGTGGGGATCCCTAAGTGTGCTGCTCCCTTGTGAGTCGTAAGGATCTCACGCGGGTGGTTTCTCCTTATAAGGTCGAAATAACCCTATAAGCGTCTTTTAACGAGGTTGCGCCCTTTCGGGTTTTCACAAACACTCGCCGGTAGTCCTGATGTTTTTCCTCACGGAGCCCTTTCGGGTTTTCATCCGTGCCCTTTTTGCTTATGGACCTATCCCCTTTTTTTTATTCCTTTTTTTTTATTTTCCCTCTCTTTTTACGAGGTCGCGCCCTTTCGGGTTTTCACGAACACTCGCCGGTAGCCCTGCTGTTTTTACTCACGGAGCCCTTTCGGGTTTTCATCCATACCCTTTTTGCTTATGGACATACCGTTCTTTTTTTTTTATCATTCATTTTTTTTTACTTTCTTTTCCTCTTTTTTCTCTCTTTTTTTTTTTATCTCGTCAGCCTAAGGATGCTGTGGTAGTAGTTTTAAGGACGTTTCGGTCCATCATTAGTTTAAGGACGTTTTGGTCCGTCATGAAGAAGGCTAGCTACTGCTTATAAAGCTTGAGCTTAGAAAGATAGCGAGCGGACATAGTCGTAGTCATCTATCATTGACCTAAACTGTGGCTCATTAAGCGTAGTATTTCTTTAGGAAGCGACCGTTTATTGGCCTGAAAGGCCTTTCACCGTGCATGTCCATGAGTAAATAGGCCCCACCCTGGTAGACCTTATCTATGATGTACGGGCCTTCATAGTTTGGCTCAAACTTTCCCCGCTTGGCGCGATTGGGGATCATAGGCCTTTTAACCACTAGTACGAGTTCGCCTTGGCGGAATGTCCTCGGTCGAGTCAATCTTTCATATGAGCGCGTCATCTTTGCTTTATAAGCTTCCAGATTTTGTTGCGCGATGAGCCAGGTTTCATCGAGGGCGTCAAGCTCCTCAAGCCGAAGGTGAGCATTTTCTTCGTCTGTCAGCTCGTAGTGGACTGCCACTCGTAGAGAGGGTAACTCTATCTCGAGGGGGAGTACTGCTTCCGTCCCAAATACCAACGCGTACGGCGTTGTGTTCGTGGCCGTCTTGAACGTAGTTCGATACGCCCAAAGAGCCTCTTGCAGTCTCTCGTGCCTGTCTTTCTTATTTCGGGACACCGTCTTTTTCATGATCTTCGTCAGGGTCTTGTTGAAGGCTTCGGCCAGACCATTAGCTCATGGATTATAAACCGAGGAATATCTCCAGTCTATGTTATGCTGTTGCGCGAAGCGACTGATCTTCTGGCTTCTGTAGGCTGGCCCGTTATCGGAGATGATCTGTCGCGGAGTTCCAAACCGATATATGACGTGCGTCTTGAAGAAATGGAGGATATTCTCCGTCTTCACTTCCCTCAACGGTACTACTTCTGCCCATTTGGAGAAGTAATCAGTCGTCGCCAGGATAAAACAATGTCCTCTAGACGATGCTGGTTCGATGGGGCCGACTATGTCAGTTCCCCATATCTCGAACGGCCAGCTAGCCACCGTCGGGTGTAGTGGATTTGGATGCTGATGGATGAAATCCCCATGAATTTGACATGGGTGGCACTGCTTCGCATATTCGAGGCAGTCCTGAATCATCGTGGGCCAGTAGTAGCCCATCCGCTTGATCTTCAACTTCATCTTTGGGCCTGCTTGATGAGAACCACAGATTCCGTCATGAACTTCCTGAACGACTCTTTTCGCTTCGCCAGGTCCCAGACATCTCAGCCACAGAGAATCGAATGACCTCTTGTATAGAGTATCATTGACGAAGGCGAAAGACAGAGCTCGTTTCATGAGCTGATGTCTTGTGGATGCATCATCAGGCATTCGGTGGGACTTAAAGTAGTCTATGAAGACTTCCCTCCAGTCCTCAGCCTTTTCCCGGTCTTCTATTTGCAAGGTTGTCTGTTCAGTCGCTCCCTTCTCTTCGGATGATTCCGGAGATATTTCTGCTGGGGCAAGCACCCGACGGCTTTGTACCACGATTCTAACGTCATCGAGGTTTTCGTCAGCCAGTTCTTTAGCAAGTTTGGCCAACGCATCTGCTTTGCTGTTTTCCGCGCGCGGTATGCTTTCCAAAGTATAGGAGGGAATTTGGGTCAACAGTTGTTGCACCTTTTCGCCGTACTTCACCAGCTCTGGCTTGCACGTTTGGTAGTCGCCGTTTACTTGACTAACGACCAGTTGAGAATCTCCGTATATGAGGAGGTTTTCAATTCCCATGTCGATGGCGATCTCGAGACTTGCAATCAAGACTTCATATTCGGCTTCGTTATTCGTCTTCGGCTCTGTTAAGGAGAAGGAGAAGCGCATAATCCCTCCTTGTGGAGTTACGAAGATGAGGCCTACTCCCGATTTGACTATAGGGGTACTTTGTTTGCGCTTTTTCATGGATGATGCTCTATCAAAATAAAGCTCCCATCGGGTATCACTACCGTCGATCGCATCAAACGCATGTTCGTCTGGAAGATCGCAATTCAAAGGAGAATTGGTGGGTATCGGGTGCTCAGCGAGGAAGTCGGCGATGGCCTGGCCTTTGACTGCCTTGAGAGGTTGATATGTTATCGAGAATTCCATCAAGAGCAGGGCCCATTTAGCGAGTCGTCCCGTCAATATGGCCTTCGACATCAAATATTTAAGAGGGTCGACCTTCGAAATGAGACGGACCTCATGTGCCAATGCATAGTGCATGAGCTTTGTTATCGCGAAGATCAACGCTAGGCAGTGTTTTTCAATGGGGGAGTAGTTGCTTTCTGCCCCCAGTAGAACTCGACTTAAGTAGTAGAGTGCTCTTTCTTTCCCTTGATCGTTCTCTTGCACCCATAATGCGCCTAAAGAACCTTCGAGGGCGGTTGTGTAAAGAATGAGAGGCTTTCCCTTAACCGGAGCAGCCAACACTGGCGGGTTCTACAGGTACTGTTTAATCTCGTCCAGCGCGCCCTAGCATTTTTGATCCCAGACGAACAGGGTTCCCTTCTTTATCAGGTGACTGTAAAGACGACACTTGCCCGAAAGGTTGGCTATAAATCGCCGTATATATGCGAGCTTCCCTTAGAGAGATCGCAGCTGCTTAAGAGTCCTTGGCGGAGGCATTTCCATGATCGCCTTGATCTTTGACGGATCTATCTCGATACCCCGGTGTCGGACGATGAACCCCAGGAATTTGCCCGAAGAAACTCCGAATGCACACTTGAGAGGGTTCATCTTCAAGTAGTATTGCCAAAGGCGTTGAAATACAGTTTTTAGGTGCTCGAGATGTTCCTCGTATGATTTGCTCTTAACCACGAGGTCGTCGATATAGCATTCGACGACTTCGTGTATGAGGTCATCGAAGATCTTCGTCATGGCCCTCTGGTAGGTGGCACCGGCGTTCTTTAATCCGAAGGGCATTACTTTATAACAGAATATTCCCAAAGGAGTCCGAAAAGCGGTGTGCTTCTGGTCTTCGGGGTGCATTTTTATTTGATTATACCCTGATGAGCCGTCCATGAAGGAGAAAACCTCATGAGTGGACGTATTGTCTATCATCAGTTCGGTGACTGGCACTGGGAAATCGTCCTTCGGGCAGGCTTTATTGAGATCCCGAAAATCCACGCATATGCGCACCGTCCTGTTTTTCTTCATCACCGGGACGATGTTAGCGATCCATTCAGGGTATTGAACTTCCTGGATGAAGCCAGAGTCGATTAACTTCTTGACCTCAGCATTGATACTCATCTCAAGCTCAAGCCGCATCCTTCTTAGCGCCTGTTTGACCGGCTTGACGTCCGGGGATATCGCCAATTTGTGTACAGCAATTTCTGGATCTAGTCCTGGCATCTCGGAGTAGTTCCATGCGAAGCAACCTTTGTGCTGTACAAGGACGTCTTTTAACGCAGTCACTCTTTCTTCAGATAGCAGCTCACTGACGAACGTCGGTCGTGGATCGTTCGCCGTCCCTAACTCGATTTTCTTGAGGTTATCTACAGTGGTATGTATTCCATCCTCCAGTTCTTTCGGCGCTGGCGGAAATTCTGAGATTACCTCGTTATTGCTGTTTTCGAAACACCAGGGAAGGTCATCCATGTTCTCGGACTCTTCTTTTGATATCGTTATCACGTGACAAGTACGAATTCGCTTCCAATCCCAATGTGGAACTGGTTCTTCTTCCGTGGCCTTGGGTTCGTGCTTCTGTGGCGGCGCTACCTTCCAGTTATCAGACAGAGCGAATTTGCCAAGCTGATACTGATCTTCCACCCAATTCTTGAAGGTGAAGCAATCTTCAAGAGGATGCCCTATTACTCGATGGTAAGAGCAATAGTTTGGGTCAGAGACCTCGCTTGCTTGTTCGGGGTGTTTAGACTCCGGCAGTGTAATCATCTGATGTTTTAGAGCAAGATCAAGTATCTTCTTCGTCTTGTCCCGCGGAAACGAGTACGCTCAACCCATTTTCTTCATGAGGGATAGATCAATAACGCTCGACTCCCGCTTGCGTAGCCTCTTAGCCCCGCTTTGTTGCTGTTGAGCGCCTTCTTGGCCTTTCGATTTGTTTCTGCCTCTGCGTCGAGCCTTTTTTATAACAGGTTGGCAGGGTGCGACATTTTCGTCTTTCACGACCTGTTGAAGGAGGCGTTGCTTTTTGGCTTTCTCGTAGATTGCCATTTCACGATTGTGATCATCTCGGACTTTTTGGCCGGCTTCCCTTATAAGCCTGTGCATTTGTTCTTCAAACGACGGACTGGGCACTTTTGCATCAGGAACTTTTACTGGTTCAGGATTAGCGTCCTCCTGTTAAGCATCTGCTTCTTCATTGAAGTCACGCACGACGTAACAGTCATGGAGCAGCCCTCGTTTCTTGGGGCGAATGTATCCGAGCCCGATCATCTCCATCCTCCCACTAGGCAGCTTGTGCTGAGTTCCGGGGACGTTCTAGACCCTGTCATAGAATTTAACCTTTCTAACGGTCTGTTTGAAGGGTATCCCTTGGCGCTTCAACAGCCTCTTCAAGCCTTCTGCATAATATCTGGGTAGACGAATGGGTTGAAGCCTGTCCAACGTAGGATCCGCCTCGTGCCAGATTTCTTTCTCCACTTTGTTTTCTTCAGAGCGGTAGAATAGAATTGCCTTCTCGCCTTCTCGCCTGGGAGGGATACAGAACGTCTGCAGCTCCTCTACACTGTCGGTATCAAGCGCATCCAGTTCTTTATAATATTTAAGCGGCACCATAGCGACTTGTAGACTTGGCTCTTCGTCAGCGGAAGCTCGTATTGAAGGTCGAGCAGAGAATACAGAATGGACCTCATCCTCTGAATCACTACCAAAGATCAACATAGGAGCGGATGGTCCCGGCTTGGTGTATTGGGGCGGACCCGAATATACTATCTCCTCTTCCTCCTCGGTATCACTGCCGAAGACAGGGATGGTAGCGTTAGTTTTGTTCTCCGGCTTGCGACACCTTTCCGTGTCTTCGAAACTCGGTAAGAAGTATTTGGCATCTTCATATTTGCGAACTTCGTTTACAGAAAACGGATTCAGTTCTCCCGTCACGATGTACTCGAGACCATCCTTAAAATATTTCATACACTGATGCTGTGTAGAAGGGATGATGTTGTACTCGTGTAACCATGGTCGGCCGAGCAGAGCGTTGTAGCATGTCTTGGCATCTATGCCGTGGAATTTAATGTCCGTGACGAGCAGCCCGAAGCGTAGCGTCAGTATCACAGATCCAAGAGTCTTTGACGATTGGGAGTCGAACCCGGAGATGGTGATCTTGTCTCGAGCGAGGTGTTGAACGCTAATGCAGATTTCCTTTAAAACCCGCACATTGAGTAGGTTAACAGACGACCAGTTATCGATCAGGATTTTGCCTATCTTTATATCATGGCAGTATCCTGAGACATAGAGGGGGCGATTGTGTTCGCACGTCCCAAGGAGAAGGTCTTCATCGCTAAAAGTGACATCGGCCGTGTGCACTTCTTCCAGTTCATCCTTCATCTTTTCTTCGGCCAGGAAAGCTTGGAACTGCTCCGGGTCCTGTAGTGCCTTAATTAACGAATCTCTTGCCTCCTTTGATAGTAAAAGGGCATCAAGAATGCTGAGTTGCGAGGGTAGCTTCCTCAGATGCGCTAAGACGTTGTAATCCACCTTATTTTTCTTCGGCGGGTCTTTGGCAGTTAACTCTTCCATGACTTGGTCGTCTAAGGCAATGTCCTCAGAGACCTTTCCTTTCCCTTTATCTTTCTTGTTTGAGGGTCCAAGATTCTTCTCAGGTAGCGTCTGATTGCGCAGCTGGATATTTTCGCAGACCTTCGGCTCTTCTTCTTTTCCTGAGGTGGACTCTTTAAAGAGGGGGCCAAGCTCCAGCTCTTCATCAGAATCATTCCCGAATGTGAGTACTTATGATCCCCCAGCGTTGACCATGCGACAATTACCGGTAGTTATGTTAAACCCTTCGGTCATATTTTTCCGCTCCCGACGAGTTTTACGTTTCCCCTGCTTAAAATGTTGTCGATGAGTAACATACCCTTGCCACCAACTATCAAAAGCTTTGCACTCTTCAGTAGGGTGCAAAACCTTCTGATGATATAAGCAATAGGAGGGGTGCATTTCCATTTCACCAGTAACGCTTCCCTCAGAGGATGGTAGCTTCATACCCATTGACACGGCTTTAGCAAACCTCTTCCTCATCTTGAATTTGATTTTATCCACAGTGGGTGTACTTTGCTCCAGCGGGAGTATCTCAATTCTTTCGTCAAGGCGCTGGCGTTTGGCCCTTTCGAATATAACCTCCTCGCGCTCCCGATCAGCTTTGCTTTTTAAGAGAGTTTCATTGAGGAATGCATCGATTACTTCATCCGATGGCTCTAGAATTTTTGGTTCGGGATCTGCCCCCAGCTTTCCAGTACAAGAAGTCTCCTCATCGTTTGTGAGCAAATGGGAAATCATATGACAGCTCGCCACATATTCCTCGGATTCATCCGACGAATTATCTCCCTCATCTTCCTCTTGAAAGACGTGGTTGAGGAACTCTTGGAATGTAATGGGAGTCTGTGCCTTCTGGTTGTATTCCTCCAGCGCGTCGATTTGTTTTTGCAAGTCCGTGCGCTTGTCGCCAGGCTTCACGGGCTTCTTTGACTTCTTTTCTTCTTCTTTGAAGATTTTGACGGCTGGTTGTGAATGCTTGGGCCACCTCCATCGATCTTTTGAGTTGGACGAGGCTTCAACATCCCTTCAATGATCTGCGGCTCCAACGGGTTCTTCCACCTAATCGCTGGACATGTCTGAAGATCGTTTAGCATCCTCTTTTTCTTGCCTGATAATACAACCTCCCAAGGAGCTTCTTCAACGACAGAGCATGTTGCCCCCGGCGTATTCATTCCCTTAGAGGTATGGGGTTGCAGTGGATTCACCTTCCATTTGTCGGACAATGCAAACTTGCCCTATCGGTACTGGTCTTCAAGCCAATTTTTGAAGACATAGCAATCCTCGATCGGATGACCCAGTACTCGATGATAAGGATGGTAGTTGGGCTCATTGACATCACTTGGTTGCGACGGACGTTTTGGGTCCGGCAGATTTATGAGTCGGTTGCGCAACGCCAGCTCGAATAACCTTCTCGTTTTATCTCGGGGAAACGAGTAGGAACGTCCCATCCTCTCCTCAAGGGGTACGTACGGGCGCATATTATTTTGACGAACGACCGGGTTCGAGTTGTTCGGTTGCTGTTGAGCATTAGCGACAACGATCGCTTTCCCCTTTCCCTTCTCATTTCGGGAGTCCGGCTTTGGAAGAGGAGGTTTATGGCCCATTTGATCCATTTGCGCCAGCTTGTCGATTAGTGCCTGGAAGGTGGTCGACTTGAAGAACATCATAAGTTGCGAGATGGTTGCTTGCGGATCGAGGGTTCCCACAAGCATACCCACTACAGGAGCTTCTTCAATGCGTTGCTCGCATTTTGACCATAAATTACGCCACCGTATAGCATATTGGACCCATGTTTCGCCCGGCTTTACCCTGGCATTAATCAATGCCGTTATCGGGGTACACTCGCTGGCACTCGCGAAACGTTGGGTAAACAGCAGTTCCATTTCAACAAAGGTTTTGATAGAGTCATTCGGGAGCTCGGAATACCACTCGAACGCCGTATCTGACAAGCTACCAACGAACTGGCGGAGCAACAATTTATCATCACCGCCAGTGTTGCCGCAAAGCTCCCTGAACTAGGCGACATGCTGGTGAGGATTGCCAGTCCCTTTATATACATAGAATTTTGGTATCGTATAACCTGGCGGGTACTTGATCTGGTCGTACCAGCCCGGATACGGTCGCCCCGTTTTTACCACCTGACCCGCTGCTTCAGTCGCTTGATGAACCCGGATCTGCTGAGCTATATATTCGTCCAGGTCGGCTTTAGAGATTGCTTCCTCCTTGGCTGTTGATAGAACCGGAGGAGGATTCGACGTTTCTCCCCTATCATCTTCAAGGATGATCGGGGGATCTTCAGTAGGTGGATCCTGTTGAATCATCATGCCTACCATGTCCTGGAACAGGAAGGCCATTTTCTTTATGCTGGCTGCCTGTTCCGCAGCTTCTTTATCCTTCTTCTCCAGTATGTGACGAAGGAATTCGGCGTCAGTTTCTTGTTCCTGACATTCATCCGAGGACGTTTCAGGGGTTTCTTTTGGCCCAGTGAGTGCGGCCATCACGGTTATCATCTCCTGGAGCTTTTGCTGTTTCTCCTGAGCCTTGGTCACTGACCGTGTAAGCCGTCTATGACCCGTGGATGCGCGGCTATCCTCCTTTCCCGATGCCATATAAACTGTATGAACTATCATGCCCCCGGACTTGGGGCGTTTAGGATCACCACCTATGGCATTTGCCGCGGGCGCGGGGGTTTTCTCCGGCCTTCTTCTTTTATGGGCCGTTGAAGTGGAGGGGGCCGTTGAAGTGGGCATCCTAGCGATTGTTGTCCTCTGCTGTTTAATAGGACAGTCCTTTTCTTTTTGCACCTTCGCCTTCTTCTGTTGACGAGAGTGATCTGGGTCGATCACAGAGTCTTGAACCCTCCGCCAAACCTTGTATATTTTTTAGGACAGCCATTGAGGGGGCTGTTCTTGCTTTGTTTCCGGAACTCTCTCCGCCGGCGGAGGAGATCTTTTCAATGTAGCGATTGGAGAGTTCTTACGTACCCTCCTCAGCAGTTCAAAGCTGTTCCCAGTTGGAACAGCAGCGTTGACCTCCACTACTGGAGCAGGTGGAGTTAGCCCTGAGGGGGAGTTGCCCTCTTTCTTCCTTACTCGCCGCCAATGGCAACGTCGAGCATGACGAGCCGTTGGGACTTGCTCGGAGATAGAGACAGCTTCTTTTTGTCCTCGTCTGAATGAGGCGCCGCTGGTGTTAACCTCTCAAAGACTGAGGTTGTCCTTTGAGGGATGATATTCAACCTGTCGAAAACAGATCCTCGAGCAGGGGCAGGAGCAGGAATAGTCAGTCTTGAAAAGACTGACTCTTTGACAGGGGAAGCCGCCTTGACGACTTCTGGAGCAGCGGCTATTGCCTTCCTTGGGACAGCCATTTTAGAGTTCATGGGCTTCCTAGCGGGCCCCTCAGAGTTTTGATCTAGCCTGTCGAAGACAGAGGCTGTGGTTTGGTAGTGGACGACCCGTTGACAGGGGTCGTCGTAGCAGTGAGCCGGTCGAAGACCGACTTCTTGTTCGCTTCTGGTGGAGGTATTGGTATAGAGAAGCTTGCAGGTGGGATCATGGTCCCGAAAAACAGGCCGGTGGTGGCCTGGGTCACTTGTTCTACCGGCAGAGCGAGGAAGGAAGCCGCTTGAGGCCCATATGCTACACCTCCAGGTGAGGTGGAGCGTCCGTTGCAGTGGCATTTCGAGCAGTTGGTGCAGTTAGAGGCCATGGATGCTTGAGTTCTGCGCCAGACAAAAGACCAAATCTTAGTAACTTGAAAATCCAAAGGCAACCGTTAATGAACCGTGATTCGTTCGCGAAGACGACACACGGAGTGTGGAGTGGAAAGAGGAAAAGGTCCCACCGGACATGCCAGAATCTGTTCCCCTCCGAATGGCGGCGACGACGTGAGGACGTCTTGCCTAAGATTCGGGGCAGATGCTATATGGTTTTATCCGTCTACCTCTCCGAAGATGCCAAGTTGATTTATGGCACCGTGTATCGGAGGTTTAGACGAATGCGGCCGATGTAGCAGACTTCGTCAGATTCCCTCTCGCTTGAGGGGTTTTTGATTGTGGGGACGCTCTTCCCTGCAAGCGCAAGCCCCTGCAGTTAATTACGCTACCGCATCGCGGTAACAATTCTCTCCTTCTCCAGAATTTCACTTCGTGTCATGGGTGTTTGTTTTGTTTGTGGTTGCCCGTGGATTGTATACGGAGACTGATGAATGCCGTCGCCCATAGGACGTGGATTAGTCTAAATCTGTATTTACTTAGATTGGGTTTAGTGTTTTTAGTTTAAGGATACGTTAGCTGCATTTGAGACTAAGATCAACTTAAACGTTCGTTAAGGATACGTTAGTCTGATTTAAGACTAAGATCAACTTAACGGGATCGTCTAGACCCATTTCCAGTTTAAGGACGTAGTGGTCCATTTAATATATGGTCGTCGGGACCCGTCACCTCTCTGACGACGTTGAAGGATTACAACGACATGTGTCAGAGGAGTTCGGAGATGTACCCTTGAACCAAAGTTGATTTGGAGTTTTATAGCCCATTTAAATGTTTAAGGATACGTTAGCCGTATTTGGGGGCTAAGATCAACTTAAACGGGATCATTTAGATCAGGAAAAAGAGCATTTGGAGGCTCTATCGCTCCAGTTTAGGGACGTGGTGGTCCATATTCCAGTTTAGGGACGTGGTGGTCCATTATTAGTTTAAGGACGTTTCGGTCCAATATTAGTTTAAGGACGTTTCGGTCCATCGCCAGTTTAGGGACGTGGTGGTCCATCATTAGTTTCAGGACGTTTCGGTCCATTATTAGTTTAAGGACATTTCGGTCCGTCGTTCCCATTTTGGGATGAATATTAGTTTAAGGACGTTTAGGTCTGATATTAGTTTAAGGACGTTTCGGTCCACGAGTTTAAGGACCCCGCAGTCCATATTGATGTGTGGTCGTTGGGACCCGCCGCCTCTCTGACGTCGTTGAAGGATTACAACGAGAAGTGTCAGAGGAGTTCGGAGATGTACCCTCGAACCGGAGGTAAATTGATTTAAGAGAGCAATCTTGCTCAGTCAATTTAATTTGAGGACTTACGGCCGAAATTAGGCTAAGTCCAGTTGAAAATGTTCACATTTTGTTTGCATTTGGCCTGTTAGGCCTTTGTTTGGGCTCTCCCTTTTTTTAAAATAATGCATAGCATTACTTCAGGCCATTTATGCCTATTTTGACTGGGCTCTGCCTTTTTTATTATATTGCAGAGCATTTGTTTTGGTCCATTGGACCTCTCAATTGGGCTCTGCCTTTTAAATAATGCATAGCATTATTTTTGGTCTGTTTAGACTTTTTAATTGGGCTCTGCCTTTTTAAAATAATGTGCAGTACTTTTATTTGGTCCATTAGACCTTTGACCGGGCTCTGCCCTTTAATAATGCATTGCATTTAACACTCTGACAGTGCCCCATGTGGCTTGTCAGGCGTTTTGTGCCAATTAATGAGCGCAAGCGCTCGTGGAGGTGACACGTGTCACGTTCTGGTGAGCACAAGCGCAACAGCGCAGTGCGCTGCGTCAATGCGCTGCGCTGTTGCACTGTTGACACGTGGCGCTTCCTGGCGGCTTGCGCAATAGTGCAGTTTTGGCAAGTGCTGGGCACCGTTCTTATTCTTTGGATCAATTTTAGATCAAAGAAAACAAGTTTTTTCTTGTTTTTTAAAGAAACAATGGTTCATAAAAAGTGCAAGGCACCGTTATTGTTTATTTTTCTTTTTTCTTGAAGATCATTGATCTTGTTCTTAGATCAATGATCTGTTTTTTTAAGAGAATTTTCTCTTTTTCTAAAGGTTTTTACCTTTTTCTCTTGTTCTTGAGGAATTCTCTCTAATTCTTCAGAGTTCTCTCTGTTTAATTTTTCTAAAAATGTTGATGCCTTTGAGTTGAGGTTTGGGGTCCTTTTTATAGTGCCCATAAATTAGTTAAATTTGTTAAAGAGATTTTTCTCTGAGTGATTTGGGGAATTTTTCCACCGTTGGATCTTTGATCCAAAGGCCTCTGTTTTACAGAAGAAAATCTTCTTGTTTTAACAAGAACAGAAAAGATTTCTTTAAAATCTCAATTCTGTTTTGCGCAAACGTCTCAGCGCGTGACACGTATCGCGCAGCGCAGCGGTGCTTGCGCAACTGCGCAGACACGTGTCGTGCAGCGTAGCGCTTGCGCAGCTGTGCTTGCGCAGTTGCGTTTGCGCAACTGTGCAGACACGTGTCGCGCAGCGTAGCGCTTGCGCAGCTGCGTAGACACGTGTCGCGCAGCGCAGCTGTGCTTGCGCAGCTGCGTAGACACGTGTCGCGCAGCGCAGCAGCGTTTGCGCAGCTGAAACATTGCTTCCTTTACTTTTTGTTTTAAAAGAGCCTTGCTCTGATTGGACGCACTGCCTCGGGCGCTGTGCTGACGCATCAACTTCTGACACGTGGCGCGTTACGCGCAGCGCACGGGATTTTGAAGCGTTGCTTCAGAAAATTTGAATTTTTGAAATTCAAACAGAGCCTTGCTCTGATTGGGGGAAACAGGTGCATTGTTAATTTAGGAAAAATTTGGTCGATTGCCCGTTTAAGCACGTAGTGGTCCATTGCCAGTTTAAGCACGTAGTGGCCCATTGCCAGTATGAACCGGTGTCCTTTGGATGATGCTGGCTCAATAGGGCCGATTATATCGGTTCCCCACATTTCGAACGACCAACTAGATATCGATGGGTATAGAGGATTTGGATGTTGGTGGATGAAGTTCTCGTGAACTTGGCATGAGTGACACTGCTTCGCATATTCGAGACAGTCCTGAATCATTGTAGGCCAATAGTAACCCATTTTCTTGATCTTCAGCTTCATCTTTGGCCCGGCCTAATGAGAACCGCAGAGTCCGTCATGAATTTCTTGAACGACTCTCCTTACTTCTCCTGGCCCCAAGCACCTTAGCCACAAACTGTCAAGCGATCTCTTATATAGAGTATCATTGACAAAAGTGAAAGACAGAGCCCGTTTCATGAGCTGATGTCTTGACAACGCCTTTTCAGGTGTTCAATGGGATTTGAAGTGGTCTATGAAGACTTCCCTCCAATCCTTGACCTTTTCTTCGACTTCTATTCGGAGGACCTCTTGTTTGGTCATTTCTTTTCCTTCAGATGGCTCCATTGAATCCTCTGAAGATATTTCTGCTGGTACGAGAACCCGGCGGCTTTGCACAACGATCCTTACATCATCGAGGTTTTCATTAGCCAGCTCCTTAGCAAGCTTGGCTAATGCATCCTCCTTGTTTTCCGCACGCGGTATGCTTTTCAGGATGTGGGAGGGGATTTGTGTCAGCAGTTGCTGCAGTCTCCTACTATATTTTATCAACTCTGGTTTGCACGTCTGATAATCACCATTTACTTGGCCAATGACCAGCTGAGAGTCTCCATATATGAGGAGATCTTCGATTCCCATATTGACAGCGATTTCAAGACCTGCTATCAAAGCTTCATATTTAGCCTCGTTGTTTTTTCTTGATTCTGTTAAGGAAAGAGCGAAATGCATTATCCCTCCTTGCGGAGTTACGAAGATGAGGCCCACCCCGGCTTTGATTATAAGGGTGTTATGCTTCCGTTTCTTCATGGAAGATGCTCCATCGAAGTAGAATTCCCATTGAAAATTATTTTCTTCCTTCTCCCCTTCGATTGTGTCGAAAACGTGTTCGTCTGGCAATTCGCAATTTAAGAGAGAATCGGCTGGTATCGGATGCTCAGCGAGATAGTCGGCGATGGCCTGACCATTCACTGCCTTGAGGGGTCGATACGTTATCAAGAATTCCATCAAGAGGAGGGTCCATTTGGAAAGCCTTCCTGTTCGTATGGCCCTTGACATCAGATATTTGAGAGGATTAACCTTTGATATGAGATGGACCTCATATGCCAAGGCGTAGTGCCTGAGCTTCGTTATCGCGAAGATTAGTGCCAGACAATGCTTTTCAATGGGGGAGTAGTTGTTTTCTGCCCCCAGAAGAACTCGACTCAAATAATAGAGAGATCTCTCCTTCCCCTGGTCATTCTCCTGTGCCCATAACGCGTCTAGAGAACCTTCCAGGGCTGTTGTGTACAGGATAAGGGGCTTTCCCTTAACCGGAGTGGTCAGTACCGGCGGGTTCTGCAGGTGTTGCTTGATTTCATCGAGTGCACTTTGGCATTTATGATCCCAAATGAACGGGGTCGCCTTCTTCATTAGCTAGATATAGGGGCGGAATTTGCCGGGGAGGTTGGCTATGAACCGTCGGATATACGTGAGCTTTCCTTAGAGAGACCGTAGTTGTTTAAGAGTTCTCGGCATGGGCATCTCCATGATCGCCTTGATCTTTGATGGGTCTATTTCTATACTTTGGTGTCTTATGATGAATCCTAGGAATTTACCCGAGGAGACTCCAAACGCACATTTCAGAGGAATTATCTTTAGATTGCATTTCCGAAGAAGCTAGAATACTATATTCAGATGTTCCCAGTGCTCCTCGTACTATTTGCTTTTCACCACAAGGTCGTCAATATAGCATTCGACAATTTCATGTATGTGGTCATCGAAGATCTTCGTCGTGGCCCTCTGTTAGGTAGCGCATGCATTCTTCAAACCGAAGGGCGTCATCTTATAGCAGAATATACCTAGTGGAGTCTGGAAGGCGGTGTGCTTTTGGTCTTCAGGATACATTTTTATTTGATTGTAGCCTGAAGATCCATCCATGAAGGAGAAGACCTCATGAGTGGACGTGTTATCGATCATCAGCTCGGTAACAGGTACTAGGAAGTCATCCTTCGGACAAGCTTTGTTAAGGTCTCGAAAGTCCACGCAGATGCACACTGTTCCATTTTTCTTTATCACTGGAACTATGTTGGCAATCCAGTCGGGATATTGAACTTCTTGGATGAAGACAGAGTCAATTAGTTTCTTGACTTTGGCATTGATGCTCATCTCGAGTTCGAGCCGCATTCTTCTTGGCTCCTGTTTGACTAGCTTGACGTCCGGCGATATAGCCAGTTTATGTACTGCTATTTCTGGATCTAGTCCCGGCATCTCGGAATAATTCCATGTGAAGCAGCCTTTATATTCATAAGCACGTCCTTTAGTGTGGCTACCTTTTTTTTAGACAACAGCTCACTGAAGAACGTGGGTTTCGGCTCATTTTTCGTCCCCAAGTCGATTTTTCAAAGATTGTCCGCCGTAGTGTGTATCCCATCTTCCAACTCTTTTGGTACCGATGGAAACTCTGAGATCACCTCATCCTCGTCTTCATTTGTGAAGCATATGAAGGAGTCATCTATATTCTTGTGCTCTCTCCCTTTTGAGAGTGTTATCATATGGCAAGTACGAGTTCGCTTCCATTCTTGGTATTGAGCTGGTCCTGCCTTCGCGATATAGGTTCTCTTTGACTCATGCTTTTGCGGTGTCACCCTCCAGCTGTCAGATAAAGTGAACATGTCTTGTTGATATTGGTCTTTGACTTGGTCTTTAAAGGTGAAGCAGTCTTCAAGAGGATGTCCTATTGCTCGATGATTGGAGCAATAATCCGGATGATGGACCTCGTTTATTTTTTCGAGATGACAAGACTCCGGGTGCATCATCATCTGATGTTTGATGACAAGGTTGAATATTTTCCTTGTCTTGTTTTGAGAGAAAGAGTATTCCCGACCATCTTCTTGATGAAAGACGAATTCCAACTGACTTTTTCTTGATTACGTGGCTTCTTAGATCCGCTTCGCTGTTTTAGAACATCATTCTCGTTCCCCACCATGTTTTTACCTCAGTGTTGGGTTTTTTCCTTGTCGCAAGAACGTATAGCGGGCTGAGCGTGAAGGGCATCGTAATTTTCCTTTTCCGCAGACTGCTGAATGAGACACTGAGTCCTAACCTTTTTGTAAATAGCCATTTCGCGGTTGTGATCATCCTGAACCTTTTGACCGTCTTCCCTCATTATCTTGTCAACTTGCTCTTCGAACGACAGACTTGACGTTCTTATAGCGGGATTTTGCTTTGTTTCAACGTCACAGTTATCTGGAAAAGTATTCCCTTCTTCACCGGAGTTATTTATAACGCAACAGCCATGGAATCGCTCCCGTTTCTTGGACCGAATGTATCCAAGCCCAGTCATCTCCATCCTCCCGTTGGGAATATTTCGCTGAGTCCCAGGAATGTCGCAAATCTTGTTGTAGAGCTGGGCTTGTCGAGCGGTTTGTTTGAAGGGTATGCATTGGCATCTTAATAGCCTTTTCAATCCCTCTGCGTAATATCTAGGTAGACGGATTGGTTGAAGTCTGTCAAGCGCAAGATCGGTATCATGCCAGACTTCTTTCTCTAGTTTAATCTCCGTAAATTGGTAAAAGAGGATCACCTTTTCACCTCTTCGCCTGAGAGGGACATAGAAAGTCCGCAGCTCTTGCACGCTGTATGTATCAAGCGCATCAAGTTCTTTACAATACCGTAGTGGAACTATGGTGATTTGTAAACTCTAATCAGCTCTAGTAACGGTTTAAGCTGACGGGCAGTGGAGAATACAACGTTAGTCTCGTCCTCAGAGTCACTGCCAAAGACCAAAATAGGAGTAGATGGTCCGGGCCTATTGCATTGGGGTTGCCCCGAGTAGACTATCTCTTCATCTTCCTCGTTATCGCTCCCAAAGATCGGGATAGTGGCGACGGCTTTTTATTTATTCTCTGGCTTATGACATCTTTCCATGTCTTTGAAGTCTGCTTGGAAGTACTTTGCGTCTTCATATTTTCGAAATTTGTTTACGGAGAATGGATTTAGCTCCCCTGTAACTGTGTACTCGAGGCCGTGTTTGAAATACTTCATACACTGGTGTTGTGTAGAAGAGATGACGTTGTACTCGTATAACCAAGGCCGGCCGAGCAGAGCGTTATAGCAATTCTTGGCGTCGATGACATGAAATTTGATGTCAGTGATAAGAAGCCCAAAGCGTAATGTCAATTTTACGGACCCAAGCGTCCGTGATAACTATGAGTCAAACCCGGAGATGGTAATTTTGTCCCAAGCCAAGTGCTGAACGTTCAGGAAAATCTCCTTTAGCATCTTTATGTTGAGAAGGTTGATAGAGGACCTGTTGTCGACCAGGATCTTCCCTATCTTGATGTCGTGGCAGCACCCAGTGACATATAGAGGACGGTTGTGCCCGCACATTCCGAGGAGGAGATCTTCATCGCCGAATGTGATGTCAGCTGTATGAACCTCTGCCAGCTCGTTCTTCATTTTTTCTTCTGTAAGGAAAGCTTGGAATTGATCAGGCTCCTGTAATACCCTGATCAGAGAATCTCTTGCTTCTTTGGACAGGAGGAGAGCATCCAGTATGCTCAGTTGTGAAGGTATCTTCCTCAAATGTTCCAGGAAATTGTAATCCACCTTGTTTTTCTTAGACGGTCCCTTAGCAGCAAGCTTTTTAACGACTCTATCATCGAGGGAAATTTCCTCAGGGACTTTTTCCTTCCCCTTGTCTCTTTTGCTCGAACCTTTGTTTGTAGGCCCGAGGTTCTTTTCAGGCAACGTACGGTTACGCAGCTGAATGTTCTTGCAGTTCTTCTTCTTTTCCAGAGGTGGATTCTTTGAAGAGAGGGCCGAGAGTTATTTCTTCCTCAGAATCGCTCCCGAATGTGAGAACTTAAGATTTTCCTTTTTTCAAACTAGTATCAACCATATGACAGTTGTCAGCCGTTCCTTCATGCTCATCTGTCACGCTTCTTTGTTGTCGACGAGCCTTGCGCTTCATCCGCTTGAAGTGTTATCGGTGGGCAACATATCCTTGCACCACTTTTTTAAGGCATTACGCTCTTTGGTGGGGGGTGTGACCCTTCGATGGTATAATCAGTAGTTCGTATGTATATCCGTTTCGTCAAGGCACATGATCCTGGGAGTGCTTTCCACGAGAGGGGGCAGCTTCATTCCCATTGACAGGGCTTTGGTGAACCGCTTCTCTGTTTTGATCCTGCTCTTGTTTGTAGCAGGTGTGCTTTGGCTTGGTTAGAGTGCTTTACGACTCATCCTTACCACAGCTTCTTCAGCCTGACGCCGATGCTTGGCCTTTTCATATATGGCCATTTCACGTTCTCGTTCAGCTTCGCTCTTTTGAAGGGCTTCGTTTAGCAGCCTGTCAATTGGTTCTTCTAACAGTTCCGGGAATTTTGGCGCCAGTCCTGCCCCCAGTTCCTCTGTGTTGTTTTCTAACTCTGAGAGAGCTTCTTTGCCATTTGAGGACAAGTGAGAAACTATGTGGCAACTCACCACATAGTCTTGGGTTCTCCCTGATGAGCGATGTTCCTCATCTTCGTCACTATCTCCGTTCTTAAGTATATGGTTGAGAAACACTTCGAGGGTGACTGGGGTCCGCGTCTTCTGGTTGTACTCTTCCAGCGCGTCGATATACTTTTGCGGGCCTGTGTGCTGGTCGTCAGGCTGTACGATCTTCTTGGTCTTCTTCTTTCTCTTCGAAGACTTTGAAGGCTTAGCCTGGGTGTTTTGCCCATCATTAGCAGTTTTCAGTATGGGATGCGATTTCAGCATCCCCTCAATGATCTTGGGCTCCAGTGGGCTTTTCGACCAGATCGTCGGATATGCTTGAAAATCCTTCAGCATTCTTTTGGTCTTAGCTGAAAGGATGACTTCCCATGGTGCTTCTTCCACAAATGAACATGATGCCCCCGGCATATCCACCTTTTTAGGGGCATGCCTCTGTGGTGGGTTCACCCTCCAGTTCTCAGAAAGTGCAAATTTCCCCCGTTGATACTGGTCCCCGATCCAAATTTTGAAGATGTAGCAATCTTCAATTGGGTGGCTCACCATTCTGTGATAGGAGTAGTAGTTGGGGTTGTTGACGTCGCCGGGCTGTGATGGACATTTTGGGTCCGGCAGAGTGATGAGTTTGTTGCGCACTGCCAGCTCGAACAATCTCCTCATTTTATCATGGGGAAATGAATAAGCACGTCCTAGCTTCTCTTCCAGGGATTGGCACGGGCGCGCGTTGTTTTGGCGAACAACTGGTTTCGGGTCACTCGGTTGCTGTTGAGTGTTGGCAATGAAGATCGTTTTCCCTTTACCATTTTCATTCCGAGGGTCCATTTTTGAAGAGGAAGGTATGTGGCCCATCTGGTCCATTTGGAACAACTTGTTGATCAGAGCCTAGAAGGTGGTCGTCTTAAAGAACGTCATGAACTGGGACACAGTCGCTTGAGAATCCAGAGTCCCCATGAACATGCCTACGGTGGGAGCTTCTTCGATATGTTGTTCGCATTTTGACCAGAGGTTCCGTCATCAGATTGCGTATTGAACCCAGGTCTCTCCCGGCTTTACCCAGGCGTTGATTAACGCCATGATCGGGGTGCGCTCGCTTGCGCTGGTGAACTGTTCATCACAAAAAATTGCATTTTAATACCGCTCATTCATTATCTATTTTTTTATATCGGTACTATTAACCATTGTCTGCTCAGTAAATACAGATAATGGGTATTCATGACAAAACACTGGAAAACACACTCAAAGTCATGGATATAACATTTGTGAGCCGACATTGCAATTAGAACAGAAAACCGATCGATATCCAAAGAGTTCTTTTGCAACAAATAAAGTGTACACAATTTTGGTCCAATATAATACAAGTGTGCACATGCTCTTTGAGACTTGGACCATGGTTGGGCTACCTTCGCACATACAAATGATGAATTGTGCAAGTGGTGGGCATAAGTGGGCACATGTGTGATAAATGCAAAAAGTTATGATGTGATATAAAGCAACTAGTTTCCCTCCAAATCTTCTGAGCACAAACCAGGATTAAATAGAGAAATCAAACAATATCAGAGATATATTGGAGAGCACTCGAGTTCACCATAACAAAACGAGCCCATTTGCTCGGACCCAGACCGGCGAGATTCCTAAGAAGTTTCGGCGCCGCCGGTTCCCCTTGCCCCTTTTGTCTCTATTTTTCTTCTGGCACTTTATAGGCATCACATCATCCCTTTTATATTATTTGTTTATTCTATTGTGTTTCCTATAAATACCATAACTGTGTTAATGAGAGTCTGAGGTAAAAAACTCATGTAGATGCACATATTCCATTCTTTAGTTTTAGTTTTTGGTTTTGCTTGAGAGTTGTGTGAGCTTAACTTGGTTTTCTTCTTCTTCTTCCCTTTGGAGCTTTCTTTTGAGAGCCTCATTATGGAGGTTGAACAAGTAACAAATATCTTGTACCTCAACTTATTCAAGTGTTAATATGTTTGCTTTTGTTTGCTTTGTTTATTTTTTCTTTTTGTTATTTGCTTTTCTTTTTATATCATGCTTGAGTAATATCTTTTGGTTGTGGTGATGGTGAGGATGTGAGATGAATGGCTTTTCCTTCCTCCTCTTCTTGTTAATGTTTAATGTGTTATAATGTGAGTATAAACTTTGGATTGTAACTTGGATTGGTTTGATAAGGTATGTTGATTTCATAGTTACTTGGTAACCTTATCACATACCATATTCTCTCCAACAAACCATATCTTACAAGCCTAAGGTTAGAATCAATTTAGTATTGAGGTTGCTAGGTTTAGATATGGTATTTTGTGATCAAGTGATTTGACAAATCTCTTGGTTTTATATACCATATACTATCACAAACACTTAGCAAACATAGCTCTAAAACTATTTTCTCTCACTCGCCAATTTGTGTTTTTGATGTTATCGTATGCTTGTTAATCCTTGTGCTTAGTGTTGATACTTTAAGCCTGGACACACAAACGATAAGTGAACAAAACGGACTTGTTTTGTGTTTTGCGTCGAATATCGGTATTTTGATGATTTATGCTACGCAACCGCCTTGACAAGCCATGCTTCACTCCGGGGTCACCAGAAGGACGAACAACTCATAATCAAGAGAGCGTCGAAGGAATCGCCGCAATTCAACCATCCGAGCCAAAGTAACGACGACTTCTTCTTAACTTGTTTTCTTGTTTCCGTATTTTCTTTATTGTTTTGTGACAAACCCAACCCAATTCTTAGTTCTCGAACATTAAGCGACATAACCTAATCTCCAATTCCCTACGGATCGACCCGTACTTGTCGGCTTGCTGCAACGCGCCGTGCATTTGCGGTTTATAAATTTTAAAACAAGGCCGAGCTCGCGTGCGCAACTATTTCTAAAAAACGATCTCTTTTCCAAAACATGCACGTTTGCGCGCACGCGTGAGGCCCCAACAAGTTTTTGGCGCCGTTGCCGGAGAGTTGATAATTATTAGGAATTGTTATTTCTGGTTCGTACTAACTCACTAATTAGTAACTCTTTTTTTTCAAAGCTAACATAACACTAAACTTCTAACTTTGTTATCTGTCCTTAGAACCTGCTAACATCCTGTGCTTAAATCAATAAATCAAAGTGTACCAATAGATTACTAATATAGTCTAGAGAACCCACCCAAAATTAGAGCACCAAACTCTTCAAATCGACCTGCGACATTGATAAAGTCCAGCGTCGCCGGCCCCATTAGGGTGGTTTGAAAATTTTCTTGTGGTGGTGTCTCTGGTGCACTGTTAGTATTCTATTGGTATTGTTTGATTTTTATAATTATATGTGTGCAGGAATTGGGGTAGATATATCTCTTTTTGCACTAAATATCGTATTTTCCGACATTTTCAGGTTTTGACGGAAATACGAGGAGCGATCCAACCGACGGCTATCGTAAGCCTGACCTGCTACCACTGCATCCGTCTGTTTTCCTTTGAATGTTGTTATGCCCCAGTGACAGATCGTGCGGAGCAAGGTTCAAATTCAATTGCAAGACGTTAGTGATTTACAGTGCCAAAGATCCAAGTAGTTTGACCCGCGCAAGCGAACATTCAAAGACTCAGATCACTTCAAAGGGGTTTCTTAACCCAAAATCGCATTGGTACGTAATTTTCTAACACCTTCGCTTAAATCCGACGCATTCCAATATTCTATCTTCTGTAGGATTCTTCGCACAATTTGCCGCCATCAGAACAGAGAACTGACCCGTATTTGTTGCAGCGCTTAAACTTAAACCGAAAAAGAATTGCTTGCTTGATTGATTAATTAAATTCTTTTATTGATTTGTACATTTGCATCTTAATACGGATCTTAAGGGCACGAAACCTAATAAGATACGGTAAAAGATTTCATCACCTTTCTCCGTAGCCCACATATCACAAAACTACATTCTTGCATACCCCTAGTAATTTTAAAATCAACTAGAACTTTGATTTTAAGGACTTCATGCTCATTAAAGGAAGTTGACTGTGTTTAGAACACCGCTTAACGGTATATTGTTCACGGGGTGTCTACGCAAATGTTCACGACGAACTGCCAAAAGAGAAAGGGTTATTCTAATTAAGAAATTTCGCGAAAGCGTTGTATAACCTCCCCTTATCTCTGCACTTACCTGGCTTCGTGATCCATATATATTGAACCCGTTTCTCGATACAGTTTTACTTCGACAATCAGGTTCTTGAGCAGGTCTAGTTGACTTAGCATAGTATAGACTGTTAGGGGTGTGATAGCGTTTTTCTTGTGATATTTGTGAATTCTTGTTAATATGGGTGACACACAATTCAATTCAATTTTTCATGATTCTTATTCTTTTGTTTATACTCAGTCCCAATTCCTTTGTTCAACTTGCCAAAATTCTTCCCACATTCATAAAAAGGGTGACCAACCGTCCCAGAGTTTTGATAATGGTCACCCACCTAAAACTCTTGAACCCAGTCCCACTTCAAACCTAGATCAAATGATTGAAAATTTATAGAAAGAGATCGACAGGATGACTAGTTTAGCATCACCACTATCACATCCCTCCTTACCTGAAACAACTGATACTCCATTATGGTTTGATAGTGAGATGGATGCTAGGTTGACCGCTTTAGAGAAGGGTATTGAAGTGATTACTGCTGTCGAGAATCAGACAGCTTCGACGCTAGCCGTGTTCATGCAACAATCTGAGCAATTGTTTCTTGCTCAAGCTCAATCATTGGCTAGAATCGAAAAACAGGTGAAACATTTAGCTGTGAAGATTCTAGGGAGTGAACACGGTCAATTGGAACCAAATAATGTCAATATCTGTCATCTAGGAAGTCACCTGAGGGGGATAAACGATCTAACGATTTTGATGATTTCGTAGATGATGATACGATTGAATTGACTGAGTATTATCAGGACACACAAGAAAACCCTCTGAGTCAGTCCGACACTAACCTTCAGGTACCAACTTAACTTCTTATCACCTGTGATTTAGAGGTTGATTTAACCGAAGTACTGCTTGAAGAGGAAATTCTTGAACCGACTGATTTTTGCACTCCAAATTTAGAGGAGGAAGCTTGTGATTTTGACGAGTATGGTTGGGATAAATTGTTAGAGAAAATCAATGATCAGAAACCCATAATTTTTGTATCACCTGTTGGTATTGTTTCGGAAGAAATGTTGGTGTGGGAACCTACTTTTTTAGATGACAAGAACCTATCCAGTATGAATGTGATGAAGGAGAACTAGTTTTGGGAGAGTTTGTAAGCTGTAACAATGAGAATAGGATTGTGCAGGATTATAGGGAGGAAGGCAGCCTTGAAAAATATTCTTTCATGTCTAGTTTTGAGGAGATATTTGCTGATGAACTTGATATTCTTAGTGAGTTTGAGTCAGGATCAATTCGGAAACATCCTATGAACCTTTCCTTTTTTGATTTTTTTGCGAATGAACTCCAGTTTTTAAACGAACTTGATTTCGAAACTCAACACGTGCATCTTGAAAATTCAATTCATTCGAGTAACAATTTTTTGCCCTCTTCAAAACTTCATCTTCACCTTCAACGTCTTCCGATCCCTAATTTCACACATCCACGCCCTTCACTAACAACTAACATTTTCATTTTCTTTTTATATACATATTCTTTTACCAGCCCCTGCATTATATAGACAAAAATTTTAAATGGCTGGTATTAATTTCTGGACTAACCCAATCTTTTAACTTGTATATGCTATAATTAGTCTTAGCTTTTTTCTTTTTCTTTGAATAAAATTCTCACCATAATGTCTATGTCTAGCTACCGGAGATGGGGGCAACGATGAGGACATCGTAAAACTCAGGTTTGGGGGTGAGTACTGCGTTTATTTTGCTATATCATGTGTATATTCTGCATTGCATACATATTAAAAAACCTATAAAAATTTAAATTTATTTTACTACATTATGTGTATATTCTACATTGCATACATATTAAAAAACCCATAAAAATTTAAAAAATTTCTTCAAAAAACATAAAAACTTTTTCGTTATGTTAGCTAGAGGGGGAACTTAGACTCGAAATCTGACGGTTCGGTTGAAAAGATAGAAATAACTAAATCCTTTTCGAGAAATTGAAAACCCGAAAGATAACCCTCATTTGTGTTTACCATAGCTGATATACGTCTTTTATATCATTATACACATGTCATATGTTTTTAAGAATTAGATGAAGGTTTGACATGTCTTTAACTTTTTTGAAAATTGATAAATATCTTTAGGATCAAACAGGTTTGTTCTGAATTAAGTAATATCAAGAATAGTTCATAAAGTGAAGTGAATATGAAGGATATTATTGATGTTTTAATAGAAACTAAAAGTCTTAAAAATAACCCATCTGGAACCTTGTTGGAGTGATTACACACCTTATCCACATGAACACGTCTTCGGGATTTAAAAGAAAAACTGGATATATCTCCGTTTGCACTGCCTTTAGAATATTTTAAAAGCAAACAAAATAAGTCTTTTATTTTGTGGCCTTGGTAACTTGGGTAATTAAGTCCTTAGGGTGTCTCCACACCTAATGCCCTAAAACCATTTGGATTGGAAGTCATTGACCCAAATCTCGCTAAGTTTCCAATCGCCAAATAAAACAAACTAAGCAAGTATTCTCTCCGAGTAAAAAGTACTCATGGTACTTGTGGGAGAATAATCTTGGCGAAGACAAGTTTTCTATTATAAACAGTTTTTTAGCAGAGATATGAAGGTTTATATATAAAAAGACGTTTTGCATGATCACGAAAGGTGTGTATGAACAACAACGGGTGAAAGATAGGAGTGAAGAATAAGACTTGGTTCTCTATTAAAAATGATATAAATTCTGACTTGAAACCTAACTGGAGAACAAAACTTGAGAAAATCTTAAGTCCTTATCAAATTCGTGTGATCCTTTAGAAGTCTATCATGATCCGTATTTATGACATGATGACCCTAATCAAGTTCTTTAAAATTTATTGACACTTTTCGCACAACAACGAAATGACGTGTATAAGCTTAGGATAAATAAATTGTGAAGAGTGAAAAATAGGGCTGGACGTTTCTAACTAGGATGATAGAACTTCTAGTTTTGATTCTTAACCTTAAGATTAGAATCAATAGCTTCTTCACGACACTAACTTGACAGGATTTTGTGGGTGTAATCCACTGAAAACCCTCAGGAGACAACATTCCTCCTACTAGGGATACCTAGAGGTTTAACGGCTTGTTGCATGTGCTCAGTGCAGTCGTGTTCCCTGCGAAAGTATGGCTAGGATTTTTGTTTTGCTCGGGACGAGTAAAAGATAAGTTTAGGGGTATTTGTTCATCACAGAAAACTGCATTTTAATACCGCTCATTCATTATCTATTTTGTCTATATCGGTACTATTAAGCAGTGTCTGCTCAGTAAATACAGAAAATAGGTATTTGTGACAAAACACTGGAAAACACACTCAAAGTCACGGATATAACATTTGTAAGCCGACACTGCAATCAGAACAAAAAACCGATCGATATCCAAAGATTTCTTTTGCAACAAATAAAGTGTACACAATTTTGGTCCAACACAATACAAGTGTGCACATACTCTTTGAGACTTGGACCATGGTGGGGCTGCCTTGGCACATACAAAAGATGAATTGTGCAAGTGGTGGGCACATGTGTGATAAATGCAAAAAGTTATGATGTGATATAAAGTAACTAGTTTCCCTCCAAATCTTCTGAGTACAAACCAGGATTAAATAGAGAAATCAAACAATATCAGAGAAAGCGCTATAGGGTCGGTTTTTTTGGGGTGGGGGAAAAAGCTTGCTTCTTCACAAGCTTATCCCCGCCCCGTTTATATTGGAGAGCACTCGAGTTCACCATAACAAAATGAGCTCATTTGCTCAGACTTAACTCTAAAACTATTTGCTCTCACTCACCAATTTGTGTTTTTGATGTTATCGTATACTTACTAACTCATATGCTTAGTGTCGATACTTCAAGTTTGGACACACAAACGGTAAGTGAACAAAACAGACTCGTTTCGTGTTTTGCGTCGATTATCGGTATTTTGATGATTTGTGCTTCGCAACCGCCTGGACAAATCATGCTTCACGTCGGGATTGCCACAAGGAAGGACAACTCATGATCAAGCGAGTGTCGAAGGAATCTCCGCAATTCAACCATCCGAGCCAAAGCCACGACCATTTTTTCTTAACTTGTTTTCTTGTTTCCGTATTTTCTTTATTATTTTGTGACAAACCAATCCCAATTCTTTGTTCTCAAACCTTAAGCAATAAAACCTAATCTCCAATTCTCTGCGGATCGACCCGTACTTGCCCCAACACATCGTGCACTTGCGGTTTATAAATTTTAAAACGAGGTCGAGCTCGTGTGCGTAACTAATTCTCAAAAATGATCTCTTTTCCAAAACATACACGTTTGCGCACGCGCGTGAGGCCCCAACACCAACCGCTGTGTTAATATCAATTCCATTTCCATGAATGTTTTGACGGAGTCATTTGGGAGCTCCGAATACCATTCAAACGTCGTCTCTGATAGGCTGCCAATGAACTGCCAAAGCAGCAATTTGTCGTCGCCTCTAGTATTGCCACATAAAGCTCTGAACTGAGCGACATGCTGATCCGGGTTGCCTGTCCCTTTGTACACATGGAATTTGGGGATCGTATATCCTGGCGGGTATTTGATTTGGTCGTACCAGCCTGGGTACGGTCGCCCGATTCTGACGACTTGGCCAGCCGCTTCACTTTCCTGATAAGCTCGTATTTGTTGAGCTTTGTAATCATCAAGGGCAGTTTTGGAGATCGTTTCCTCCCTGGCCGTCGATAAGGCTGGAAGAGGGTTTGATTTTTCCCTTCTGTCGTCCTCGATAATTATCGGCGGGTCTTCAGCTGGAGGTTCTGGCTGGATCATCATTCCAACCATGTCTTGGAATAGGAGCGCCATCTGTTTTATATTAGCAGCCTATTCTGCGGCTTCCTTATCCTTTCTTTCCAGTACCCTTCGCGAGAACTCCGTATCGGTCTCCTGCTCCTGGCGCTGTTCAGACGCTGCTTCCGGGCTTTCTTTCTGCCCTGTGAGTGTTGCCATTTTCGTCAGCATCTCCTGGAGCTTTTGTTGCTGCTCCTGAGCTTTTGTTAACGACCGAGTTGCGGCTGATGACTCACGGAAGCACGGCTCTCCTCTTTTCCGGATGCCATGTAAACCGTGTGCATGATCATGCCCCCAGACTTAGGGCGTTTCGTTCCAGCACCTTTGGAATTTATTGCCGGTGGTGGGAGATTTCCGGCCTTCTCTTTTTGTGGGAGGTTGAAGTTGAAGGAGCTATTGTAGCAGGTGCCTGTGTGAAAGAAGTCTCTCGCTGTATGGTGGATGGATGCTTTTCCTCTTGTTGAACCTTCATTTTCTCCGGTTGACTAGAGTGGTCTTTGTTGATCACAGAGTCCTAGATTTCCGCCAGACCCTGTGGATTTGGGAGGACAGCCGCTGAGGGGGCTGCTCCGGTTTTGCCTGCATCACGTTTTCAGCAGGAAGTGGATATTTTTTCAACAACGCTGTTGGAGAGTTCTTTCGCACCCTCCTAAGCGGTTCAACGCTGTTCCCGGTTGGAACAGCAGCGTCAATTTCCACCATTGAAGCTGGTGGAGTAAGTCCAGAGGAGGAGTTGCCTCCAGATCTTCTCACCCGGCGCCAGTGGTGATGTCGAGCGTGTCTTGTAGATGGGACCACCTCAGTTATGGAAGCGGCTCTGTCATGCACCCGGCTTTGATGAGGGGTTACTGTTGGTGTCAGCCTGTCGAAGACTGACGTCCGTTGAGAGGGAACGACCAATCTTTCGAAGGCCGATTTTCTGGTAGGGGAAGAACCTTTGACGACTTCACCCGCAGCAGGAGTTGGAAGGACTATTCGTTTTGGGATAGCCCCTTTGGGTATCGTGAGCCTCTTTGCGGGCCCACTTGAGCTTCGACTCGGCCTGTTGAAGACTGAGGTGGCAGACTTGGACGACCCGCTGAGAGGGGCCATAGTGGTTGCAAGTCGATCGAAGATTGACTTCTTTGGAGCTTCCTGTGGTGGCACTGGGGCGCTGAAACTCACTGGCGGGAGCATGGTCCTGAAGAACAATCCAATGGTGTGTTGAGTCACCAGCCCAACTGGCATTGAAAAGATGGAGGACACATTGGGCCCGTATGTCACTCCTCTAGTCAGGGCAGAGCGGGAGTTGTTGTTGCAGTTTGTGCAGCTGGAAGCCATTGATGTTCACTTCTTCTTTCTGCACAAGAACAAGACACTAAATCTTAGTATCTCAAATCCAAAGGCAACCATAGAAAACCGTGATTTTTGTTCACGAGACATGACATACAAAGTGTGGAGTGGAAAGAGGAAAAGGTCCCACCGAGCGTGCCAGAATCTATTCAGAAAACAGAGACGAACCGGAATGGATCGTCTGGCATGAATTTGGTGGTAGATGCTATTTAGATTTATCCATCCACCTCTC
Source organism: Agapanthus africanus (assembly GCA_030015575.1). Taxonomy (NCBI): domain Eukaryota; kingdom Viridiplantae; phylum Streptophyta; class Magnoliopsida; order Asparagales; family Amaryllidaceae; genus Agapanthus; species Agapanthus africanus. Next base: position 748,860,795 of record JASDDO010000022.1, on the reverse strand, counting down.
CAAAGATGCCAAGTTGATTTATGACACCGTATATCGGAGGTTTGGACAGATATGGCCGCTGTAGCAGACTTCGTCAGATCCCCCTCGTTTTGCGAGGGGTTTTTAATTGTGGGGACGCTTTTCCCTGCAGACGCAAACCCCTACAGTTAATTACGTTACCGCATCGCGATAACCACTTTCTCCTGCTCCGGAAGTTCACTTCGTGTCGTGCGTGTTTGTTTTATTTTTGATTGCCCATGATTGTATACGGAGACTAATTTATATTGTCTCCTGTAAGGCGTAGATTAGCCCAAATCCGTATTTCTTAGATTTGGGGTTTTTATTTAAGGACCATTAATCTATTTTAGGATTAAGATCGACTTAAACGTATGTGGGCATTTGGGGGCTCGGTTGGTTTTTTGTTAAGGATACGTTAGTCCAGTTTGAGACTAAGATCTACTTAACAGGGTGTTAGGATCATTTTTTGTTTCAGATCCAAAAAGAGAGCATTTGGGCTCCGTTGTCTTAGTTTAGAGACATTTCGGTCTATTGTCGCCATTTTTGAGGCGGTTATTAGTTTAAGGACATTTCGGTCCGTTGATCACCATTTTAGAGGTGAGGTTTTAGTTTAAGGACGTTTCGGTCCGTTGTTGCCATTTTGGAGGAGACAATTAGTTTAAGGACATTTCAGTCCATTTTCTATCTGGCGTGCACATGTGTTTGTTACGTGACGGGATGAGCAACGATGATATGGGATGCATCCAGTTTGGGATGTGGTTTGATTTGGGATGTGCACGTCAGTTTGGGAAGTGCACCAAAAAGCAGTTGATTGTCGGGACCCGCCATCTTTCTGAAGACGTTGACGAATTACAACGTCATGCATCTGAGGTGTAGAGAGATGTACCCTTGAACCAATTTCCGTAATTGAGGGAAAAGAGATTAATGGTAAACTCGGGAATCATTAGTCGTATTTTGAGACTAAGATTTCCTCGAGAGAATGTAGGACGAATATCGTTTTGGGATATCATCAGTTAGAAGATCGATAGTCATATTTGGGACTAAGATCAGTTTGAGTGCATGGGCTCGGTTGATCTGAATTAGGGAGTTTCTACTCTCAAGAGACCTAACCAAATTGGGCTTGGTCCGCTCAGTTTTCTTTTTATTTGAAAAAGAGTGCTAAGCACTTGTTTGGGCTCAGTCCCCTTTTTTTTGCAAAAAGTGCTGAGCACTTATGTAAATTATGATGCTCGTATATAATCATGTGGGCTTTTAGTCATGGGGATTGCCCAATAAGTGTTAAACACTTTACCCCTTTTGTTTTTATATAGAGTGCTAAGCACTCTTTATGGCGCCCACGTCCGAAGCACGTGAGGAGCTAGGCGCTAGGCGCTGCTTAGTGGGTGCCAAGCACTTTTATTCTGTGGCTCACACGTGAGGGTCACGTGAGGCACTGGGCACTGAGCGCCGCTCAATGAGTGCTAAGCACTCCTGTAGCACCCATGTGAAGGGTACGTGGGGCGCTGGACGCTGAGCGCCGCTCACTGAGTGCTAAGCACTCCAAAGCTCTTTTATAATGCCCACGTAAGAGGCACATGAAGCGCTGAGTGCCACCCATTGAGTGCTAAGCACTCCTGAGTTCTTTTGTAGCGCCCACGTGAGAGGCACATGGGGCGCTGGGCGCGGGGCGCTGGGCGCTGAGCGCCGCTCGCCGAGTGCTAAGCACTCCTGAGTTCTTTTGTAGCGCTCACGTGAGAGGCATGTGGAGCGCTGGGCGCTGAGTGCCGCCCACTGAGTTCTAAGCACTCCTGAGATCTCTCTCTCTCTTTTTGAATGATCCACGGGATCTTTATCTACTTTTATTTACCTAAAATTTCCAAGAAGAGATTTCTTCCTCAAGAATTTAATTCTCTGTTCTTTCGAAGGTTTCTCTTATTTTTAAGCTTATGGAGGGGTTCCTCCTTTTTATACTTGAAGTCTTGGGTCCTTTATATAGTAGGGGAAGTTTTTTGGTTAGCTCCGAAGAAATCTCTCATTAAGAGATCCCAAATGATTTGAGGATTTTACCCACTGTTGGATCTTTGATCTAAGAATTTCTGTTTTACAGAAAATATTTTCTTGTTTTTAACAAGATTAGGAAAATATTCACCCGTACAGAATTTATTCTGTAGATCGGTGATTCGTTAATCACCATTAGATTTTTAATCCAACGATACTCTGTTTTACAGAGGGCAATTTTTCTTGTTTAGAAAGAATTGAGAAATATTTTCTCTAAACAGAATTTAATTCTGCATCCTAATGATTTATCGTCTTCGTTGGATCTTTGATCCAACGGCTCTGTTTAACAGAGAGTAGAATTTAATTCTACTGGACGCCAGTGCTCACGTGTTGTGTACATGGGTGCTGCTTAAGATTTTTGTGTGCTTCACACACGGGCGCTACTCATATAAGAGTTTCTAACTCTGGCGCCGGCGCCCTCGTGGAAGGCACGTAAGGCACTACCTCTTGAATTTTTAACAGAATTTTGCTCTTTTATTAGGGGAAACAGGGTCACTCACATGCCTTTTGAGTTGGGATATGTGGAATACATTGTGCACTCCTTCCAATGAGGGTAGAAGTGCCAAGCGGTATACCACTTCTCAGATTCGTTCAGGTATGTCGAACGGTCCAATGTATCTCAGACTTAACTTATCCCGCTTTCCGAAGCGAATCACTCCATGGTTTGGAGAAATCTTCAGAAAGACATGATCTCCCGGTTGGAACTCCAAGTGTCAGCGCTTTGCATCAGCCCAGTGCTTCTGTCGGTCTTGGGCTATGCGTATTCTTTCCCTGATAGTGCGAACTACATCAACAGTTGCTACTATCATCTCGGGTCCAAAGAGTTCTCTATCTCCGATGTCGTCCCAAATTAATGGTGAACGACACTTCCTTCCATATAGAGCTGCAAAGGGTGCCATCCCAATACCCACTTGGTAGCTATTGTTGTATGAAAACTCCACAAGATGTAGATGATCTTCCCACGTTCCTCCGAAGTCTAGCATACAAGCTCTTAGCATATCTTCAAGTATCTGAATCGTTCGCTCAGACTGTCCATCTGTTTGTGGATAGTAAGCTGTGCTAAAGTTCAGACTCATTCCCAAACTAGCTTGCAGATTCTGCCAAAATTGCGATCGGAATCTTGTGTCACGATCGAAGACAATGCAAAACGGTACTCCATGTAATCTCACGATCTCCTGCATGAGTTCATGGGTATCAGAGATAATACACTATGAAGAGTTTAAATCTTACTTAGATTCATACCTCCATGTATTTCTTTACTAGTGTCTCGGTAGATTGGCTAACTCGAAAGGGAATAAAGTGAGCCGACTTTATGGGTCGATCCACAATAACCCATACTGCATCGTTACCTTTCGTGCTGCGAGGAAGTGCAGTCACAAGGTCCATGGTAATGTGTTGCCACTTCCATTCTGGGATAGCTAACGGTTGAAGTAAACCAGCAGTCCTATGATGTTCATCTTTCACTTGCTGACACACCAAACATTTAGCGATGTTTCTGGCAACTTCACACTTCATTCTATGCCACCAATAATGTTGATGTGGATCTTTGTACATCTTTGTACCTCCAGGGTGTACTGAGTAGGGAGAGCTGTGAGCTTCTTTCATCAATTCTTCCCGAACATAACCTTGTGGTACACATAATCTACTGACGTATCTCAAAGATCCATCTTCGTGAATGATGAAGTCTATTCGAAGTCTAATTTCTACTTGTTCTCTGATCTTTTGCAAATTGGCATCACTTGCTTGAGCTGCTTTGATCCGATTTACAATTATAGACTGAACTTGTAAGTTCATCAAACTTGAAGCGTTATCTGGCATGACCACTTCTATCTCCATCTGATGCAAATCTTGTTGTAGCTTCCACTGTGCGGTGAGATTTATTGATAGTGGTTGATGACTAAATGCATCAGGTACTACATTCACCTTCCCTGGATGATATTGTAGATATATTGTAAAGTCCGCCGTGAGTTCTAACCATCTTCTCAACCGCATATTCAGCCCTTTCTGAGTAAATACATACTTTAGACTTTTGTGGTCTGTGTAGATATCTACCCGTTCTCCAAGAAGATAATGGCGCCAAATCTTGAGTGCAAAGATAACGGCTGCCAACTCCAGATCATGCTTCAGATAGTTGCACTCATGAACCTTCAGCTATCTTGATGCATAAGCTACAACTTTACCATTCTGATGTAGAACACATCTTAATCACTTACCGGATGCATCTCAATGTACTACGAAACCTCCAGATTGGTCCAGTATTATGAGAATAGGTGCTGATGTCAATCTTGACTTGAGTTCTACGAAAGCTTGTTCGTATGCTTCTGACCACAAGAATTCTTCATCTTTACATGTAAGCTTGGTCAGGGGTGTTGCAATCTTCGAAAACCCTTCGATAAATCTTCGGTAGTATCCGCTAATCACAAGAAACTTCAAATGTCCTTCACTATTTTTGGTGTCGGCCATTCGCTTACTGCTGATACTTTAGCTGGATCTATAGAGATTCCTTCACCTGAACGATATGTCTGAGAAATCCGATCTGTTCTAGCTAAAACTCACACTTGTTGTACTTGGCATTGAGTTGATGCTGTCGCAAAGTCTCCAGGATAATTCGTAAATGTTCAGCGTGCTTTTTTCGATTTTTTTGAATATACTAGGATATCGTCGATGAATATGACAACGAACCTGTCTAGGTACACTCGGAAAACTTGATTCATCAGATTCATAAAAATGGCTGGTGCATTGGTCTCTCCAAATGGCATTACGAGAAACTCATAATGTCCATAGTGAGTCTTGAATACCGTTTTTGGAATATCAGACTTTTTGACCTTTACCTGATGATAACCCGAACGAAGATCTAACTTTGAGAAAACGCAAGACCCACTTAGCTGATCGAACAGATCGTCGATTCGTGGTAGTGAATACTTGTTCTTTATCATGACTTCGTTCAAATCTCTATAATCAATGCACATTTTGTATGAACCTTCCTTCTTCTTTACAAGAAAAACTGGAGATCCCCAACTTGAAATACTGGGACAAATCCATCCTTTCAGCAGAAGATCGTCCAGCTGATTATGGACCTCTTTCAAACCTTCAGGGTTGTTCCCCTCCGAAAGACTGGGCGGAGACGTTAGGACGTCTAGGCCTGAGATTCGGGGCAGATGCTAATTGGTGCTATCCGTCCACCTCTCCGAAGATGCCAACTTGATTTATGGCACCGTGTATCAAAGGTTTAAATGGATGCGTCCGATATAGCAGACTTCGTCAGATTCCCCCTCGCTTGAGGGGTTTTTGATTGTGGGGACGCTCTTTCCTGCAGGCGCAAGCCCCTGCAGTTAATTACTCTACCGCATCGCGGTAACCACTTTCTCCTTCTCCAGATGGTCACTTCGTGTCGTGTGTGTTTATTTTGTGTTTAGTTTCCCGTGGATTGTATACGGAGACTGAGTTATGTCGTCGCCCGTAGGGCGTGGACTAGTCCAAATCCGTATTATCTTTAGATTTAGGTTTGGAGGTTTGGGTTTAAGGATACGTTAGCCTCATTGAGGACTATGATCAACTTAAACATTTGTTAAGGATACGTTAGCCAAGTTTTTTTTTAGACTACGATCGACTTAACGGGATCGTTTAGATCCAACAATAGGGCAATTAAGGGAGCCCTATTGTTTAGTTTAGCGACATTGCGGTCAATAGGTAGTTTAAGGACATTGCGGTCCATAGGTAGTTTAAGGACATTGCGGTCCAATGTTAGTTTTAAGACATTGCGGTCAAGGTTAAGGACCTCATAGTCCGTGGATTTAAGGACTCCACAGTCCGATGTTAGTTTTAAGACATCGCGGTCAAGGTTAAGGACCTCATAGTCCGTGGATTTAAGGACTCCACAGTCCGATGTTAGTTTTAAGACATCGCGGTCAAGGTTAAGGACCTCATAGTCGGTGGATTTAAGGACTCCACAGTCCGATGTTAGTTTTAAGACATCACGGTCAAGGTTAAGGACCTCATAGTCCGTGGATTTAAGGACTCCACAGTCCAGCGTTAGTTTTAAGACATCCCGGTCAAGGTTAAGGACCTCATAGTCCATGGATTTAAAGACCCCACAGTCCGTTTCAATATGTGGTCATCGGGACCCGTCACCTCTTTGAAGACGTTGAGGAATTACAACGCCAAGTATCAAAAGAGTGAAGAGATGTACCCTTAAACCGAGATAGATTAAATAATCTTTGGCCCAATTTGGAACCAAGAACAATTAATTATATTATGAGCCCATTGGCTCAGTTGAATTTGAATTGAGGACTTATGGCCAGCTTGGGCTAAGTCCAATCATGTTTATGATATTGGCCCTCTGTTGGTCCATTAGAGGAGAGGCTTTGCCTCTAGACACTTAGCCAATGGGGCTAAAGTTAGTGTTAAACACTAAAGATCAATCAGTGTTGAATACTGAGAATGAGATTGACAAGTTAGCGTTTAACACTAAAAGATAGTTAGTGTTAAACACCAGCAATAGGACTTTCAAATTAGTGTTTATACACTAAAACAAATCAGTGTTAAACACTGGCAGTGGAGATCTCAAATTAGTGTTTAACACTAAGGCAGATCAATGTTAAATACTGGAAACAAGATTTTCCAGGTTGGTGTTCAACACTAAGAAAGTTAGTGTTAAACACTGTAAATAGAGTTTTCCAAATTAGTGTTTAAACACTAAGAAAATCAGTGTTGAACACTGGATATAGAGGTTTCAACTTTAGTGTTAAACACTAAGGCAAGAGGGGTCACGTGGTAGCACGTGAGGGCGCCCTCAATTTATTTTATTCTGCCAAAAGTATTGAATACTTTGGAGCATCGCGTGCTGTCACGTGACGGGCATTTAAATGTTTGTCTGTTAGAGCTTCTGCCAAGGGGTCACGTGGGGCACGTGAGGCATTGCCTCAAAGCCCTTCTCTGTGGAACTTTTCAGGGGTCACGTGGTAACACGTGACCCTGCTTCTTTGCCTGTTTTGAAGATGTGTTTATCTTTTTAAGAATTAAATTCTTCATAGGGTTAAACCCTAGCTATAAATTTAGAGGAATTAAATTCCCACTTTTCTTTTTGAAGAATTATATTCTTAGATGGAGTTAAACCCCGGCTTTTCTTCTGTAAGAATTAAATTCCTGATGTATGTGAAGAACTGAATTCTATCATAGGGTTAAACCCTAATTTCTTCTTTCTTAAGGGAATTAAATTCCTGTTATTTTGACAGAATTAAGTTCTTAATTAGGGTTAAACCCTGGTTCTGTTCATTTTGAAGGACTTAAATTCCTTCAACATAGGGTTAAACCCTAATTTTAATTATAAGGAATTAAATTCCCATAATTCTATGAGAATTAAATTCTCAAACTTCCATTCTCTCTCTATATTTTGGATCTGCATGGCAGGATCTCAACCCAATGAGAATTAAATTCTCAATTCATGGGGAGATGTGCACTTTGCAGATCCTCTGCTAAAGAGAGAACTAAGTTCTTATTTTTAATATCAGAGTTAAACTCTTTTGAGAATTAAATTCTCTTTTTTTTTAAAGCCGCCCCTTTCTTACCTAAGGTTTTCTTTTGCAGAAGATCCAAATTCCTCCAAAGTCTCAAGGCTCTATTTTTCTCTCTCTCTCTATGTCTCTCCCTCCGTCTCTGTGTGTTTCCCTTGGCTCTTATTTATAGGAGAAGGAGAAGAATCAATTAGTTTCGATGAATCATTCATTGAGGGATCTGATTTGTATTCATTAGAGATTTGATTTGCGTTCATCATTCATTTGGACCTTTGGATTATTAGGTGAATTTTATTCACCATTGGATTTTAAATCCAAAGATATTCATTCGTTATTTCGGTTAGATTTTAAGAGGAAATCTTTCCAAGTTCAAGATTTTTCCATAGATAGGTGATATTTAATCACCTTTAAATCTTTAATCCAATCGGTTTAAAATAATCATTCCCCATTGGAAAGATTTGAATGCTGTTCAGAATTTAATTCTGTTAAATAGATAAGTTTTGAAAGCCGGTCACGTGTGGCCACGTGACCCTTGGTCACGTGTAGGCACGTGACCCCTGGTCACGAGTGGGCACGTGACCCCCTGGAGCGAACTTTCTTCTCCCTTCTGCGCTCTATCTTCTAGCCCCTGTTCGACCGTCACGTGTCAACACGTGACCTCTGGTCACGTGTGAGCACGTGACCCTTTCTGAAGCCTTTTCTTTGATTTAATCAAGGAGCTGAATCTGCCTTTACCGCTGCTTTTTAATTGTCACGTGCCAACACGTGACTGCTGGTCACGTGCTAGTACGTGATGCCTCCTCCGTAAACTTTCCAGATTTTAAATCAGGAAACAAGGGCTTAATCGATACGGTGCTTTGATCACCGGTTGTGCACCAGGTAATAAATCAATTCCGAATTCAAGAGCTCGATCGGGAGGCAAACCTGATATGTCTTCAGGAAATATATCGTCGAACTCTCGAACTACCTCTGGCTTGTCATCCTCCTGTAGAGTTGCAATCACCGCCTTCTTCGGTTTTGCTTTGTATGTGTTAGGCTTCAGAGTACGGTCTCCACTTTTGAAATAAAAGACGGATGCTCTAGAATCTTGAACACTACCTGTTCATGTCATAATATTGCATTATTATATTCCCCATTCTTATTCGTTTTACAAATAAACAGGTGCTTTTGATCCATGTCTGCTACTTAGTTACAGGTTACAGATTCTCGGAGCAAAAACAGTGAATTGATAAAAGACGATGCAAAAGTGAGACTACAACCAACAAATAGAAGGATCTTGATCAAGCCTACATGAAGATCAGTTCACAAAGTACAAGGCAATGCAAGGTTCAAGACTTCGACACGAAGCAATGGTGAAAGTCTACTACAATTATTCACTGGGAGATCTGGAAGAAACCTAGAAGCTGTTCTTCAGAACCAACCAGAGAACTAGGAAGAAAATCAAGACCAGAGCTAGCACAGAAAACTTGAGCACACAAATCTCTCATTTGGCCGCGGAACCGTGGCCAAACAAGGGCTGCAGCCGCGGTTCCGCGGCCGTGTATGGCCCGTAGTGGGTGAAAATTTTCCATAATGCTGTGGCGACGCTGACTAGTCTTCCTAGGGGTATTTTTGTAAAAGCATACATGCTGCGATTGTAAACCTAGGGTTTTCTATGTCCTATAAATAGAAGCCCAAATTCTTGTAGTAGGTCATGCCTCCTTTCATTAATAAAATTCAGAATTCTTTTGATGTTTGGAGAGCATCAATTTGTAAGTAGGTTTTATTTTCTGCCTTAGTTCTTAGTTTAAATTCTTGCCCTAGGTTAAATTTCTTATCTGCCCTAGGTTACTTTTCTTATCTGCCCTAGGTAACTTCTATTCTTGCCCTAGTTAGATAGTTAGATTTTTTATTCTCTGCCCTAGATAAATGCTTCTCAATTCCATAATGAGCGAGTAGTCTCCTCGCTTGTTAGGGTTAGCTTTGGGGAAGGTTTGAGAGATTAGCTTTGGGGAAGGTTTGAGAGATGAAGATCTCTCACCCCTTTCTTGCCCATCACATATAATTAATAGGACTCCATGCATACATGCACACACCGCTCCCTACGGCACCCTATCCCACGAGATAGCGGTGATACCGTAGTATAAAGGCCCGGTTGAGCGTGTTTTCCATGGAGGTTTGGGTAAGGATTGATAAAGGAAGGACAAGAACCTAGAGGAAGAAACATCTTTCCAAATGGTTCTAATCCATTTTATTAATAATTACCATAACTCCTAATAGATCTTAATATGGGTATAGAAAGCAGTGAGATTTATTGACTTTCCAAACTTAACCTAAACCTAACCCTAGCAAGATTTAGATCTAGATTAATTTAGTTTTTAGATTAAATCAATCCGTTCACACAGTTCGGAATTAACTCGTTAGAGCGATTTGGAAAACACAAAATCCCTGTGGACCGACCCGTACTCACCGGCTAGCTGCAAAGCGACGCCGTTCTTGATTACGGTTATAAATTATTCTTTGACAAATCAAATGGCGCCGTTGCCGGGGATTGTGCATTTTTGGTTGATTGTGCATTTTTGGTTGATCGAAAGTGTGTCTAAGCCCTTTATCAAAAATCTTTTTTGCAAATAGTTCCAAATAAAGAAAAAAAAGGAAATTTTTTTATAAAAACTTGCAAACTTTTGTCACTAAGAAATACGTGCACCCCAACCTTCTTTCTCTTCTCATTCTTACATCATGGGTACCCCACATCACAAATCTCTTGCCGAACTTTGGTATCCCGAATCTAACTTTGCTTCGTACGTCAATTGTTTCGGTCGATTTAAGGACGATCCCTCCATACCCAAAATTTCTTTGAAAGATCAAATAGAAGCGTCTAGGAGAAACAGTTTGACGTTGCAATCTACTTTGTATCAACCGTGCAACCTTCACCACCTTCGTACGTTGATACCACTTTTTCGAGTCCTGTTGTAACTCCTAAACCTATGTCTATTGCTGAGCATATTGCACAATCTCTTAGCCGATCTTTCACTCCTTTCCATACATCCAGTTCTAGGGATCAACAAGTCTATTCACCTTTTTATACAAATGTTGATCCTACTCCTGTCCAACCATCCAATTCCTACCAGTCCTACCTGACTTTCCCACCTTCACTAGACATTGCTTCTACACAGCCATTTGGGAGTTTCACGTATCCAAACAATTTCGAATCTTTTACCGAAACCCCTTCACAACCCATGTCTAGTTTGGAACAGTCGTTGGAAGCTTATATTTTAGCAACAAACAAAATGATGAGGAATGTGGATGCGTCCATGGCCACCCTTCTGCAACCTAGTGAACCTGCAGCTAGTTTCCAACTAGCTCCAAAAATTCCAATGTATGAGGAGGCGGTTGGACAGAGTGAGAATTTGAGAAGAGAGAGTGAGTTCTACACCTTTCCAAATCAAACCTACCCATACCCAATTGAAGCCCACAACTCCGGTTTTCCATCGATTGTCCCAAATGATTCACAAGTTGAAAAAAAAACATCTAACAAGTTGTGTGACTTTGTAGTGCTTGATTTGCCAGATTGTGAAGAATCCCTTTCAAGTGAAACCACACCTAACCTTTTGACCTTTACACCTCCACTCTAGAACCTAAATCGATAAATATCCATGCTTTTGATGAGGTGTCAACAAAAATTGATTTTCACTTGATTGAGGATATAGACGCCGGGAATATTTTGGATGATGAACCCGTCGATTTGATTGAAATTTTATGTCTAATTCATCATCCCGAATCATTAAATGTTTCTCCCGAACTTCATATGCATCTTGATTTTGATGATAATGGCATGGATAAGCTAAATTTTGAGGAGAATATTGAGGAAATTATTGAGGATGAACCAGTTTTTTTTTATGAGTCAGATTTCCCAATTCATCATGTCCCTTCCACTGATTGTGTACACCCTCCTGAATCTTTAACTAATACCCTTCCTCACTCACTTCCCTCCGTCCTCGTTCCGACCGTACAAGAGACCGTTACGCTTTCCTCTCCAATACCAAGTTTGACGTACCCATGTTTGCTCACGAATCTTGAGGGATTTAATCTCATTTTTTCCGCGGGTTGATAGATTAGCACAATCGCTTTTTACACATCGGTCATTACAAATTGTGCTAATTTATACGCTCCATCCCCACCCTTAAATTCGTATTCCCACTTTCTTTGGTTCTTCTAATCTTCCTTTAATGATACCGAGTGTTGATGAATCACAATCCGATATTTTGAGTTCGGTAATTTTCAATTGGACCTTCGATGAAAGTTTCGAAAATATTTTCGCCGACGAACTCGCATTCTTAAACGATACGAGTTTTGTGATTAATCAACCTCCACTCGAAGAAGTAGAACCACTACCATTTCTTTTTCCCTTCCGTCATTCTTCTCCTCCACCGAGACCATATTCCACTCTTCTTCCCATACGGTCTCATGTGTTTCTCATTTCTTTTCTTTCTACTGCATTCTTTCACCAACTCTACCTTTATCACGATAAAATTTTAGAATGGTTGGTGCTAACTTTTGGTTTGTGTAAGGCCTTGTATAGTTTGATTTTTCTCCTCTCTAACTCTAAACCTTAACGCTTAAACAGTGGAAACACTGTTTTACTTAAGTTTGGGGGGAACCTTGTTGTATATATATTTTGTTTTTCTTTTAAAAATAAAAAATAAAAAAAATATTATAAATAAATAAACAGGGGAGCGCCGACATTCTCAACCCTCTTGGTGTAGCATGACAGTGAGGACACTGTCAAGTTTAAATTTGGGGGTATGCTCGGTATGCCTTCTTCCTTCGCATTCATGTGTATATTTTTGCATTTGCATACTTATTTTAAAAACCATAAAAATTGAAAATTTTCAAAAATTATAAAAATTAATGTATTCAATTTGGCCTAATTGACTTGAGTTTGACAAAAAGGTTAACTAGCTAGGAACAACTAGATCGTAAACTTAGTAAATTAAAAACCCTAAAAATAACCTTTCTTAAAATATAACGGTAGAAAGTATATGTCTTTGTAGTTTATTTAGAAATAGGCAAATTTTGAGTTCACTTCTTGGGCTAAGTCAAAACAAAGGAAAAGTATTGATATTTTTATTAAAGTATAAGTTTGAAAGATAATTCCTAGCTTAAGTCTAGATTCTGAAAATATATACCCTATAAATTGCACAAACACGCACCTTAAAATTTGGAATAGTAGAGAAGACCTTGAAATGCTCTTGTCTAAAGTCCTTAGTACGATGAAAATAAAATAAAAAATTCAAGTGTGAATAAAGAGACAATAAAAAAATGAACACTGGTTTTTGTAATTACTTAAGGCTGCAAAAATAGAAAAATATTTAGCGAGGGTGCTTCATCACCTAGTGCCTTAGACCAACTGGTTTGGGAGTCACTGCTAAAGCCTTAGGTGTTACAAGACTAGGAAGTACGCTTTAAAGTGCAAACGCATTTTGTAATCGGTCGTTGGTACCTCAAGAAGTATTAACGGTCGCATGAAGGATGTGTAAGCAAAATTCATTTAAAAATTCACCAATTAAGAAGTACTTTGGACAACGGACAAGAGTATGATTACTTGATTTGAATTTCCAAGCATAGGGGTGATATATACACATACGTAGGGGTATATGATTGGGGTTTAGATAAGAGATAGGAATGAAGAATAGGACTTGTATCTTTAGTAGAGATGATAAAAATTCCTAAGTGGAGATAGAACCCTAGAAGGAAAACTTAAGAGATGCCAAAAACTAAGTAAGTCTGCAGAACATATAATCTTAAGTTAAATGATAAGGAAGCGTGAAGAATATGGGTGGATAATTTACGAGTCGACGATAATAGAATTCCTTGTTAGAAAACCTAATTGGAGAATTAAAGTTAATGGGCCTAATTGATAGGATTTTGTGGGTAGCATCCGCTGAAAACCCTCAGGAGACAACACTCCTCCTACTAGGGACACCTAGAGGTTTAACGGCTTGTTGCACGAGCACAGTGCAATCGCGTTTCCCTGCGAAAGTGAGGTTAGGTTTTTGTCAAGAATAAAACTAAGTTTACTCGAGGACGAGCAAAAGATAAATTTAGGGGTATTTGTTCATGTCATAATATTGCATTATTATATTCCCCATTCTTATTCGTTTTACAAATAAACTGGTGCTTTTGACCCATGTCTGCTACTTAGTTACAGGTTGCAGGTTCTCGGAGCAAAAACAGTGAATTGATAAAAGACGATGCAAAAGTGAGACTACAACCAACAAATAGAAGGATCTTGATCAAGCCTACATGAAGATCAGTTCACAAAGTACAAGGCAGTGCAAGGTTTAAGACTTCGTCACGAAGCAACGGTGAAAGTCCACTACAATTATTCACTGTGAGATCTGGAAGAAACCTAGAAGCTGTTCTTCAGAACCAACCAGAGAACTAGGAAGAAAATCAAGACCAGAGCCAGCACAGAAAACTTGAGCACACAAATCTCTCATTTGGCCGCGGAACCGCGGCCAAACCAGGGCTGCGGCCGCGGTTCCGCGGCCGTGTACGGCCCGTAGTGGGTGAAAATTTTCCATAATGCTGTGGCGGCGCTGACTGGTCTTCCTAGGGGTATTTTTGTAAAAGCATACATGCGGCGATTGTAAACCTAGGGTTTTCTATGTCCTATAAATAGAAGCCCAAATTCTTGTAGTAGGTCATGCCTCCTTTCATTAATAAAATTCAGAATTCTTTTGAAGTTTGGAGAGCATCAATTTGTAAGTAGGTTTTATTTTCTGCCTTAGTTCTTAGTTTAAATTCTTGCCCTAGGTTAAATTTCTTATCTGCCCTAGGTTACTTTTCTTATCTGCCCTAGGTAACTTCTATTCTTGCCCTAATTAGATAGTTAGATCTTTTATTCTCTGCCCTAGATAAATGTTTCTCAATTCCCTAATGAGCGAGTAGTCTCCTCGCTTGTTAGGGTTAGTTTTGGGGAAGGTTTGACAGATGAAGATCTCTCACCCCTTTCTTGCCCATCACATATAATCAATAGGACTCCATGCATATATGCACACACCGCTCCCTACGGCACCCTATCCCACGAGGTAGCGGTGATACCGTAGTATAAAGGCCCGATTGAGCGTGTTTTCCATGGAGGTTAGGGTAAGGATTAATAAAGGAAGGACAAGAACCTAGAGGAAGAAACATCTTTCCAAATGGTTCTAATCCCTTTTATTAATAATTACCATAACTCCTAATAGATCTTAATATGGGTATAGAAAGCAGTGAGATTTATTGACTTTCCAAACTTAACCTAAACCTAACCCTAGCAAGATTTACATCTAGATTAATTTAGTTTTTAGATTAAATCAATCCGTTCACACCGTTCGGAATTAACTCGTTAGAGCGATTAGGAAAACACAAAATTCCTGTGGACCGACCCGTACTCACCGGCTAGCTGCAAAGCGACGCCGTTTTTGATTGCGGTTATAAATTATTCTTTGACAAATCACTACCTGTAGGGTTCCTAGGCACTCTCAAGAGGTCTCACAAGGCATCAACCATACCAATTTAAAATTTTAACAGTGCCGAGAAACCCGACTACGGATCGTTGGCTAGAAAACAAGGCGAAAAAGAAACTAGTTTACATCTAAACTAAAAGAACGGATATACAACCTTTGTAGATCCGGTGCTCCACCTCCATAGCTCTGCAACGAAGTCCCCTCGCTGTCCAAATGAATTCCTGGGCTCTAGCGTCGGCTTCGTCGGAGAAATGGCGAGCTAGGTCGTCGATGTCCATGCCGAAGATGATCTACGTCGAGGCATCGCTAGATCAAGCTCCACATTCACTAAGCCATGAAAACTTATGAAGGAAACACCCTATACTACTTGGCAAGAGGTAGAGGATGAAGAAATAGGAAGTGGGTAGACTTTGGTTTTGGATTTCTCACTAGTTTTCATCACTTGCCATTAGAGTAGCAAGCTTTCTTCATGAAGTGAAGAAGATGAAGAAGATGATATGTCTTATGATAAGTTATTTTAAAATAGAAAAGAAAATCAAAACTTATCATAATCCAACCATGGTTATGTGTAGAGAGCAAACTATAGTTAGGTGAATGGTTAGGTTAGGCATAAAACAAAAATGGTGGACTTTTTCAAAGCTTCTTGAAACTTCAACAAACAAACAAAATTAGCCACCATTTTCCTTTTGCCAAAATGAAATAAATAAATAAATAAATAAAGCAAAACCCTAACCATTATCTTGTAACCATGGTTTGATCTTTACACAAAAACCATAGCAAACATGTATCATCAAACATGATACAATCAAGTGCACAAAAGTATATCACATATACAATGTGTACATCCGAGTGAGAAAATCCATCTTAAATAAACCGATACTAGTTAATGCAAAGTAATATATCAAATATATAATTATGCATTAAATCATTAAATCAACACTTGATTTAATGATCCGGTCATATCGCATATAACCGACTAATATCAACAGTAACATCTGATCGAATCAACACTTGATCCGATAACCCGGCTATATCGCATATAACCGATCAATGTCACAAATCGCGAGAATCAAATACAGTATCACATACTGGTATCATTCTCGGTCCCGCACATATCTCATATGCGCTCCTATTTCGTTTCGCTTGAGCCAGGAAATCTCTGTGTAGGACTCTAAAGACTCGTCAATACGCCGGCAGCAGGTGATGATCATATCAAACACCCACAAGCCGCAAGCGGTCTGCTAAACGTAACGGCCACCCGGGTATTGAGCGATCAGAAGATCGACGAGCAAGCCCGCTCACACTCCTGTGAATCCAACCAGTAACACTACCGTACAGTCCGGTCTGATCGTCTGATATGTCGCATATCTTGCCTAGGGGTGGTAAACGTCAGACCCCAATAGCTCGATAAGTCGTGTCGATATGAGGTCTATAACTGTTCGAGAAACTACTGGTAACACTTACCAGTAAATCTCAGCAACCCTGGCCAGGGATTTCCTGTTATAGCCAATCGAACACAGCGCAACATCAACCCCCTATACCGGGAGAGACGAATCCCCTCCTATCGCTCATTGCCTCCATGTGACTCGGGACTGTACCCAAAAACCACCGTTTTGCACGCCCTCTTGGACGTGGTAAGATGGAAATCAAAGCACAGTGGGAACCACACAAGACTCTATGACGATCTCGGGTCAACAGACTACTCTGTACCAGTGTCACCAGAGAACTGCCATCTGACGTGAGTAAAATACCATCTGGGAGTTCTCGGCGAGTCCGTCCAGTGTACCCAGTCTCTACTGAGCACCCGTATATCATCTCTGATGTCAAACACCAATGGATATGGGATCATCCATCGCCCATCTGTATGGGTCGAGAAGGTACACGCTAGTCTACTCTGGTATATCGATGCCCCGTCTCGATACACCCTCGACTAGGGACTTTGAAGGATGTACTTATGGACTACCATGTCCCCACTAGTATGATCCGCATCATAGTCCAGGTAGTTAAGTACACATCCTAAGGGCTTTACCAACATGTAATAGAGAGACAATCAGTGTACACGTTAAGGTAAAGTTCAACCAGATAGCATACTATCATGTCGAGCAAGAAAGTCCTCCCTATATATGTCCCAGCATCCACTACAATATACATCCTATGTACAGTAATGGCCTCTAGGGCATACATATAACTAACACTACCCTCCATTGACGATAGTTGATGGTAGCGTAGAAAGTTCCTAGCCAATCCATACCCAAAACTATATCAAAGTTCGGTATGTCCAGCACCTTGAAGTCAGCATAGAATTCTCTGCTACAGCTGACTATTGGACACAGGTCGTATCTCATTGTGTTGGCTATAGTGCCCTCAAGGCAATTATTATAGTCGCGGACTTGTGATTATGATGATTGAGGTAGGACATATACCGATAAAACAGTCTTACTCAAGATGATAGTATGCTATCTGGTTTGTCTTTATCATCATGTACGTGTTGATAGAGCCCTTATGATTCTTGCTTGACTGCCAGCAGTATGATGGCGATCATATATGTGGGAGCTGGAGTCTATAAGCACATCCTTAAATGTCCCTAGTCATAGGAGTATCGAGACCGGGCATCGATACTCCAGTGTAGACTAGTGTATACTAATCGAGACCCCGACGAGGGGCGGTGGCCAGGTCTCAGAGGCCATTGGTGTTAGTTTGTTCATCTAAGATAGTATACAGGTGCTCATTGGGTTATGAGTACACTGGACGGACTCGCCGGGAACCTGCTAGTTGGTATTATACCTGTTGTCAGATAGCAGTTCCTTGGTGACATGTGTACAGGTTAGTTTGTCGACTTGAAATCGTCATTTGTCTCGTGTGAGTTCCCACTGTGCTTTGATTACTACCCTACCACGGCTCAAAGGAGTCGTGCAAATAGGTTTTAGTTGGGTACAGTCCCGAGCCACATGGAGGCAGTGATCGGATCGTCGGGGATTCGTCTCTCCCGGTATTGGGGGTTGATGTCGCGTTATGTACGGATGACCATCACCATAAATCCGTGGTCACGGTGGACGAGAACTACCGATCCAGGATCGATAGTTTCTCAGGTGGTGATGGGTTTCATACCGACACTAAATGTCGCGTTGTTAGGAGTCTGACTTTATCCACCCCCTTAGACTCGATATGCGATACTCTTAGACGAACAGACCGGACTGTACGGATATTGTCACTGACAGGCTCAGTAGGGGTTCAGGATAAGTTTGCTCGTCGGCCTTCCTTTCGCTCAATACCTGGGTAGCCGTTACGTACAGTTAGTGCCGCTGACGTGCTTGTGGTTAAACCCACTACCAGCGTATTGACGAGTCTTTAGAGTCCCACACAGAGGGTTTTCACGGTTCAGGCGATATGGTGTACATGAGGTATGTTGATATATACAGGTGTCCGATTAAATATGTGCACATGCTGCGCAGACTTTAATCAGACGGTTGATAATACTAGCGGCTTAGGATTAAGCCGGATTATTAAATCGGGTTTTGATTTAATAATTTATATATGTATTTGTATATACGTATTCTCGTATTATTGTTCACTATTCGTTTTCCCTCTCGGCTATTCGTATTTTGGTACGAATACGCGTATATGTATTTCGATATATGTACCGGAAAGTATTCCGTATTTTATACAGAATAACTTCCAGAAGATGTGCCACCGCATTATTGATTTTTTCTTTTTAGAAAAATCATTTGTTTGATAATGAGGTGGAGGGTGTGAGGCGACATGAGGCATGGAGTGGCATGGGTCAAAGTATGGTGCATTGTTTATTTGATTAATGGGAAATGATATTTTTTTGGAGAGAGGGAGAAGGTGAGCCGGCCAACATATTGGTGGGGTGTGCTCATTTCATTTGGTTGATTGATTTTTACATTAGCCCACTCTCTCACTCTCTCAATTTCACAAAAGGACTTAGCCAATATCTTTTGCTCATGCCAAAGTTCATCACCTCTTTCATCTTCTTCTTGAGTTGCTCCATGGAGCATATGGATGAGAGAAAAATCATAGTGACACTTTCATACACCCCCACTCTCCATCGCTGGCGATTTTGGAGCGTCGGTTACCTCGTTCGACGAGGTTGGAGCTTTCGACGTTTCCCTCGAGTGGATCATCGGAGATGGAGGAAGACCGGCAACCAAACTTCATCAAAAAACCGCTAGGAGCTTGGAATGAAGACCGAGGGACACGGATCAACTCGGTATAACGATTCTAACCTCTTCTTAGTTTGCTAGTTTTTGGTTTAAGGTAGATCCGGGATTCGGGTAGCGGTAGCGCCGGTTTAGAAATTTTTGTTCCGCATTTTGGCCGCGTTTCGACGGCCGGGACGCTGCCGTGACCCTTCAAGGTATCAGAGCCACCCTTTAAACCCCTTACTAGCTTGTTTAGACGTGCCTAAAAGATCGATCGACCAAAGTTTCCGAAATCACGATTTCAATTTTCTGTTTTCTGTCGATTTTAAAAAGTGTTCAAAAATATTTTCCAGAGGCTTAAAAATCCTTGCAGGCGAATTTAAGAGTACACAAAAAGTTTGGGGTCATGATTTGTCTATAGCGCCGCGGAACCGCCGCGTAATACCCCTATTGGCGGCGGTTCCGCGGTCGAACAGTGGCGACGAGCTCCAAAATTTTTACTGTTGCTCTATTTTTTGGAATTGTGATTTTTAACATATTCTGTTTTGGCCCAGATTTCTGTGATGTGCAGTTATTGCTATTGGGGCCAATTTGGAACTTAGTCAATCGATAATTTAAGTGTGCGTTTAACAGTACATACATTTCTATCTGTGACCGTGAATGTCATTTGATCGGTAAACCCGTCTAACTGCTATATGTTCTTTTAGACGGGTTTGCGAACATGACATTCACGTTGATATTCTGTGTTGTGCTGTGATGTTGGTTGGATCGTCGTAGTGGATAGCAATGGTGCAATGTTAGTACAGTTTTATTTCATTTGTACATTTGATATTGCGGGGTGAGCGTCCGACATGTGGACTGCTTTCACTGCCAGTTTGTATATTATTCTTTTGGGGCACGACCGGGCTGAGCTCGATATCACCCTTGTAAATTATTTTCTTTTCTGTACTAGGATTACCCCGTGGTGGGGTGCACGAATAGCCGGATTCTAGAGGGTAACTGGTTCGCATCTCATGGCATTGGGACGGAGGGGACCTTACTCTAGAATTGGCGAGCCATTCGTCGTACTCGTAGGGGGTATAGGTTTCATTGCACATGCTATCCACACGACAGGGAACGTCGGATCTCACTTGCGGCTCAAGTGAAACTCGGGGCTCCAGATTATCCACCATTCTGTATTGCTTCTGTGATGTTGCTTTATATCATGCCTGGGACGATTGTTATATATATTTATATATACTACTAGATATTGTATATGTTTTGCACCCGCGCTAGCCCAGTCCCCGCTCTGTCGTTAGTTAAGTAACCTAACGGGTTATGACGGGACCCAGTGGCGAATGCTGATGGCATATACGTACATTTTATTTTCGTTCTTTTCTGGTGTGATTAATTGATGGGACTGCATAGATTCTTATCAATGCAAAGATAAACAAACCTATATATGATGTTATTGGAACCAAGTTTTTTAAAAACTGGCATTACAGACGTACACTTTTGCTTTGCATCGTGGTATTCATTTTGGAATATCCTGCACCTCATTCGACGAGGCAAGGGCCGAGATCCCTTCATCGGGAGTGACCCCTTGAGTAAAAGTTTGCGTCAACATAATAACTTCACTATAGTCGTTTCCTTTTGCTTTGCATCGTGGTATTCAGTTTGGGATATCCTGCACCCCATTCGACGGGGAAAGAGCCGAGATCCCTTCACCGGGAGTGACCTCTTTAGCAAAAGTTTTCACCACTATATATTTGAAAAACCACTTGGATTCCTTCAACGAGATCAAGTTCATTACGTTAAAGGTTTTTCGCCAAAAACCAGCCGTAGCCCTCCATCATTTCTTACAAGTATTGCTTAGTATTCGTGGTGCGTTTGTTGACTGTGTCAAGGCGTAGTGTGCGGTAGCTAAGTAGTGCTTGTTTGTGGCATATTAATGCGATTGGTTAGGACAGTCGTGCGGCCTTGTTGACTGTGTCAAGGGATCGTACGGGTGGGTTTAATGCAATCCAGGATAATGACGGGTTGAACTTGACTAGGACTCTTTTGATTTGTTGACTGTGTCAAGGTCACTTGGGTCCTAAGGGTAAAAATCATATCGGGAGTTTCAAACATACAGGAAACTTGCCAGGCTTGCGTATATCTTCTGGAGTGTGGTGACTTAAGTGATTCCATCAAGTTATCATGCAATGATAGTTGGATCCCGATTCCCACTGATGAGTAGGATTGCTCCTCGGATGATTCCGACTAATTCTCCTGTTAGGTTTAGAGGAGAATTCGAGGAAACAGTGGGAGCCATCCAGATTAGATAAAATGATTAACCATTCTGATCTAGGTTAGAGTGCACGCTGAGTGTTTCTTCTCTCTCTCTTTCTGGTTGTGACTATGACCCGACCTTTGACTAAAATTCATGAAACCTAGTTAACCGAACCTTCTTAAAATACTTTGGCTTTTGGAATGTCACGGTGTCATTCACATCATTGCCATTTCTATATCACCTTTGCTTTTCTCCAGAACACCCGTTATTATTACGAACATCTACTTCCATTGGATAAATCCATCGTATGGTTATATACGAACTCGAAGGAACTTTTTCGAAGATGGATTCTGGTTCTGCAGAGATTGAATAGGATTATTCAGTTGTCTTTTCCCTTTACCTTCTCTCAGGTTGTGAAGGCTCCTAGGATTAGGAGAGGGTACACCTGTTGAGCTTATTGGATAGTCTTCTTCCAAACCATAGGCAGGTGCCGAACGGTAGGGAAGGAAGAAAACCAATTAAGCTTAAGTGTGGTGTACAGAAGGTAATAAGTAAAGACATATAAAGGGATTAGAATAATGGCAAAGGAAAATGCGACCACCAACTTTCACGATAAAAACCAGGTATACCCCTGCCACTCCTATATCCACTTTTCTTTTCTCTAGGACACTCCGTATCACTACGGATATCCACTTCCATTGGATAAATCCATCGTATGGTTATATACGAACTCGAAGGAACTTTTTCGAGGATGGATTCTGGTTCAGGAGAAATTAAATAGGATTATTCAGATGTCTTTTCCCATTACCTTCTCTTAGGTTGCGAGGGCTCCTAGGATTAGGAGAGTACACCTATTACGCTTATTGGATAGTCATCTTCCAAACCTTAGGCTGGTGCTGAAGGGTAGAGAAAGAAGAAAACCAGTTAGCCTAAAGAAGGTGTACGAAAAGTAATAAGTAAAGACATAATAAAGAGGATTGCAGTGAGGGCAGGTATAGTATATGGTTACTGTCGTGAATTTGGATAGTGGAAGAGGCATTACTAGGAATACCAGTAAACCCCTTCGAAACATTTTCATGTTTCAGTTTCACTGTGCGATGTTAATTGATAACTGTTTTCCCAGTTGGAATCTAACTTCAGAGTATGTATTTACCAGATCAGTTTCTCATATCTGCATGTTATTACAGATGGTGAGTGGAAGTAAGATATTGGGAATTGGGTGATTAGATCCTCATTATATCGGAATTCGTTGTAATTGGTGATATTTGAGGAAATTATCTGGATTTTGCCGGATGGCAAATATATAGATTTGAATATCCGTTGTTATGCACCAATTTCAAACTGATATATCTGTACGTTTATTTTTATAAAGTGAGATATATCTTTTTGATATTATGTCTATGACATTTACCTATATCGGTTGGTGATTAGGTAAGGTGCATTCAACAGCGGTGTAATTCTTCTTAACCATACTACAGTTTTTCAACCTACAACGCACAGAGTTTGAGTTATTGAACTCAGGGGACTTATACAAAGTATTGTATATTGTCCAGTGTCCATTAGGACAAAGGGGTTGGTACTTGTACTATATTGTGTTTACTTATGACATCTCCAGTTCTGGACATGTATTTCGTTGAAATGCAAGGTCCAGGTATTCAGAAGTTATCGGTATAAGAATAAAGTAGAGAACCATTTGTTGTAAGTATCAGGATTCTTCGAGGAAGTCGAAGATGTAGATACTTGTGTTTGGTATTCAGTTAATAGTAATGATTTTGAGAACTTGCTTCTCTATTGGGTTACTCATATATGGATAATGAGTAATGCTAATTGTCCTCTTTCCATTTGATTGATATGCACTGGAGACAGCTGCATGATTTTGAATCTGGTTCAAATTAAATTAGTGCTTTTGTTTCTATATTAGATTTATATAGAATCAATTTATATCTTAATAATGTTAAGATATAGGGAGTTGTCCGGCTGATGCTTAAAACCAGAATCCGGATAAACTCAAGGCACGTTTCAGTAATGGCTGTTTGTGGGTTATCCCAGGCTTTGACGAGGGTTAACTTTCTACCATCAGGAAGATCAATATTTATATTGTTCTTGACTCGCTACAGTTTTAGTAAAATGGACTTTTTCAGAAAACACAAGTGGGAGTATGGTAGAACTGGAAGTTATTCCAGAACCACAAACGATTACTGGAAATTTAATAGAACATAAGGATTCAATTGGATTTGATGTTCCATTAGCCACTTCGCAGATTTGGTGGGTAACCTCAGGCACCCGAGAGGTACTTTGGTCTTCTCAGAGACGGTGACAGGGAGGTTCTTGTTTACCCAGACTTGCCATTGCTGCTGTTCTAGACTATAAGACTCGGCAGGAGGAGTATAGCGTCATTCTAAACTAGTTTTGGAAGTGCACGTGTATATGACTCTACCAGAGGGTTGTTGTAGTCAGTGGGAGCAGCGGAAGCATAGTAGGCAAGTAGCTAATGTCTATTTATAGACTAAAGCAGGTATAGCGGAAATAGATCATCTATTTCTGATGTGATAGTCATAGGCTTTGACTTCATCAGAATAGGAGATGGATCTGCTAAGAAGGTAGTAGAGAGTGATGTCCAGGTATTTGGATGATATGCAGTTGATAGGAAGAGATATTCCTATACTACGATCGGTTATACTGTGGTTGTCACAAAGTTGTTTCTCCACGTAGGATAAGGATATAATATCAGGGTTTCTGGTTACTAGATTTATGGTTTTATATCTAGATTTGGGAAGTATCCCAATCTGGGTACTTTGACATTTTTCTAAAGAGATTTTAGAATGGACGACTCCTGGCATGGTGGAGTACCTGCAGGTGATGGAGTCACCCTCTCTAAAGGTGTCTTACAGACTAAAGGAGAGAGGGGTCTGCATGATTAGCATATCACTTGCTTAGGCTATTGAGTTAATCGTGAAATGTCAAGTACCACACCAGATATTGCTTTTGCACTAGATGCAATATGCAGATATATTAATCCAATCCTGGAGAAATATTGGGAAGCAGTTATTGAACATAAATGGATGTTCTTGCGATATGGTAACGGCAGCCTCCTTCTGGAGACGGTTATCATTTCAGGCTTCCAAGGTGACCTGGATGACAGAGTGACTGTCAGAGTTATAGTTTTCCCTCTTTTGAGGGACAGTATGTTGGACAGGTGGTCCAAACGGATACTGAGGAAGGCATGGCGCATGTTGCTGATTAAATTCAGTGGATGATACTGTTTAGGAGGTTTGCTGGATTTGGAGTTCATTTGTGAACTGGGTCCCATCAGATATCCAGAAAAATTCTAAGATATGTATTACTTATTTCGGGAGATAGTCTTCTCCGCGAAGTTGAGATATGGAGAGATACAGAAAGAAACATTGGAGCGGATCCACTCATTGAGGCTATTTCTCGAACGCAATCATTTTTGCAAACGGGCTTTGCGAAACTGATTAGTAGAGAAGTTGGGTGTTCGGTATCACACAGGCTGTAAGTATGCGACATCACAATAATTGGCCTTAAGTACAAGTGGGAGATTGTTGCTATAGTGCCCTCAAGGCAATTATCATAGTCGCGGACTTGTAATTATGATGATTGAGGTAGGACCTATACCGATAAAACAGTCTTACTCAAGATGATAGTATGCTATCTGGTTTGTCTTTATCATCATGTACGTGTTGATAGATCCCTTAGGATTCTTGCTTGACTGCCAGCAGTATGATGGCGATCATATATGTGGGAGCTGGAGTCTATAAGCACATCCTTAAATGTCCCTAGTCGTAGGAGTATCAAGACCGGGCATCGATACTCCAGTGTAGACTAGTGTATACTAATCGAGACCCCGACGAGGGGCGGTGGCCAGGTCTCACAAGCCATTGGTGTTAGTTTGTTCACCTAAGATAGTATACAGGTGCTTATTGGGTTATGAGTACACTGGACGGACTCGCCGGGAACCTGCTAGTTAGTATTATACATATTGTCAGATAGCAGTTCCCTGGTGACATGTGTACAGGTTAGTCTGTCGATCTGAAATCGTCATTTATCTCGTGTAAGTTCTTACTGTGCTTTGATTACTACCCTACCACGGCTCAAAGGAGTCGTGCAAACAGGTTTTAGTTGGGTACAGTCCCGAACCACATGGAGGCAGTGATCGGATCGTCGGGGATTCGTCTCTCCCGATATTGGGGGTTGATGTCGCGTTGTGTACGGATGGCCATCACCATAAATCCGTGGCCACGATAGACGAGAACTACCGATCCAGGATCGATAGTTTCTTAGGTGGCGATGGGTTTCATACCGACACTAAATGTCGCGTTGTTAGGGGTCTGACTTTATCCACCCCCTTAGACTTGATATGCGATACTCTTAGACGAACAGACAGGACTGTACGGATATTGTCACTGACAGACTCAGTAGAGGTTCAGGATGAGTTTGCTCATCGGCCTCCCTTTCGCTCAATACCTGGGTAGCCATTACGTACAGCTAGTGCCGCTGACGTGGTTGTGGTTAAACCCACTGCCAGCATATTGACGAGTCTTTAGAGTCCCACACAGAGGATTTTCATGGTTCAGGCGATATGGTATACATGAGGTATGTTGATACATACAGGTGTCCGATTAAATATATGCAGATGCTGCGCAGACTTTAATCGAACGGTTGATAATACTGGCGACTTAGGATTAAGCCGAATTATTAAATCGGGTTTTGATTTAATAAGTTATATATGTATTTGTATATACGTGTTCTGGTATTATTGTTCACTATTCGTTTTCTCTCTCGGCTATTCGTATTTTGGTACGAATACGCGTATATGTATTTCGATATATGTACTGGGAAGTATTCCGTATTTTATACGGAATGACTTCTAGAAGATGTGCCACCTCATTATTGATTTTTTCTTTTTAGAAAAATCATTTGTTTGATAATGAGGTGGAGGGTGTGAGGCGGCATGAGGCATGGAGTGGCATGGGTCAAAGTATGGTGCATTGTTTATTTGATTAATGGGAAATGATATTTTTTTGGAGAGAGGGAGAAGGGGGGTCGGCCAACATATTGGTGGGGTGTGCTCATTTCATTTGGTTGATTGATTTTTACATTAACCCACTTTCTCACTCTCTCAATTTCACAAAAGGACTTAGCCAATTTCTTTTGCTCATGCCAAAGTTCATCACCTCTTTCATCTTCTTCTTGAGTTGCTCCATGGAGCACATGGATGAGAGAAAAATCATAGTGACACTTTCATACACCCCCACTCTCCATCGCTGGCGACTTTGGAGCGTCGGTTATCTCGTTCGACGAGATTGGAGCTTGCGCCGTTTCCCTCGGGTGGATCATCGGAGATGGAGGAAGACCGGCAACCAAACTTCGTCAAAGAACCGCTAGGAGCTTGGAATGAAGACCGAAGGATACGGATCAACTCGGTATAACGATTCTAACCTCTTCTTAGTTTTCTAGTTTTGGGTTTAAGGTAGATCCGGGATTCGGGTAGCGGTAGCGCCGGTTTAGAAATTTTTGTTCCGTATTTTGGCCGCGTTTCGACGATCGGGGCGCTACCGTGACCCTTCACATTGTTGCCTTTAGAACGTCGTTTCCTGAATTGACATTCCAGCTGGATACAAGCGGTTTGACTGGAATCGCATGAGTTCGGACGAACCGTTGCGACATAAATCAATGAGATGCACTAGTATCGAAGAGTGCTAGTGCAGGAGTGAGGCTACTAAGATCGTACATAAATTATATGGGATAGGTTTTAGGTTTAGGAAAAGATATATGGATGTAAACAAGTATTGAATAGATTTGAAAGATGGGAAGTTACCAGTAATGACTTGGCCAGTGGCTTCCGCTTCTTCCACAGTCATAGTGAAAGCCTGTCACCTAGGTATGTTCCTCCTTGCTGGGGAACATTCTTCTGTCCATTCCTCAGTCCCTGAGGTAGGTTCCTTTGCGCTTGATGGAACTGACGAGGAGGAGGTGCAGTAGGTCCACGAGGAAGTGGAGCAGGGAGAGCAAGACGTGGTACAGGTGCCTAGATAGCCGGCCGTTGCAGATAAGTGATTGCCGGTCTGGATGCAGAATTATGATTGAGTCTGTGAGGACAAGACCTAATATCATGTGTGGATGATCCACAGACTAAGCAAAGGCGATTAGCATGCCTACAATCCTTTGCCAGGTGTCTGTTCCTTTTGCTGTAAAAGCAGAAATCTGGACTGGGCCGGTTGAATGGTACTCCCGGTCTCCTGGGTATAAAAGGTGGCTTGGAAAAGGCTCCTCCTGCTATCTGAGTAGCAGGGCACTTCACACCGGCAGATTGAGTTCTGCTCTTCTTCTTCACAACTGCCTTGTATTGACGGGAAGCCTTCAAAGCTAAGTCATGGATTGGGAAATCCCCTGTAGCTAGAGCAGCTTGGATTTCCTGGTCCAACCCTTACTGAAATCTTCTGGTCCTAATCTCAGCAGTCGGTATGAGATATGCCGCGAAGCTGTTACGGTCTTGTGTTAGCTGTGTAGTATGTGATATTAGAAAAATCGAATATTAAGAAATATCTTACCTGCTCAACATGGTGAACTTGGTATCATACACATCCACTGATTTGCTCCATATAGAGCCTTGTTGTAGGTGGATGAATTGCTGCTCCATGTCGAATCGGGCAGTCTCTGGAAAACACTTCGCATCGAACATGTCGTGAAAATTCTTCCATTTGATCGGTTGTGCAAGACGGCTTTCTTTCGCCTTCCATCATACTCGAGCGTTATCTGTAAGTTGCAGCTTCGCAACCCTTACCCAAGCAATGTCTGGCACTTGTGTTACTGCCAGATCGTCCTCAATTGATTGAGCCCATTCTTCAGCTTCCAAAAGGCTCTCTTTTCCAGAAAATTGCTTTGGATGCAGTGCCCTGAATTGCTTCACTCTATGTGCTTCCACTTTTGGGCGGTTCATTAGTATGGCAGTCTGTTGCTGCTGTTCTTCTAGGAGGCTCTTAATTGCCTCGAGCGGTACCGTCTGCTCGTTGATCGGAGCTACAACGGTAGGTGTAAGTGGAAGTGGTGGTAGTGTGGTGTTGCCGATCACGTTGGTGCTAGTATTGTTCGGGGAATCCATAACCATGAAAGAAAAATAGGGTTGGGATAGATTCAAGGAATATGAAATATAAAGAATGTTTAGTTGCCGAGTCTTATAATTCTTATGTTATATTGCTTAGGTTTCCATGCAGAGCTGACCCTGCATGGTAGGGTTCCATGCAGAACTGGCCGGCATGGGCCACCAACAAAACCTGTCATATCCCACTTCCCAGAGTACGGTAAGGAGACGTGACGGGTCATGCGAAGTATTTACTCAGAAGTAAACACGCTAAGCGTATATAAGCAATATAATGTAAATGTACACAAGAAAAACATGAGATGTAAATGAACATCAACTTTGTATTAATTAAACATTTTTTACAATACAATGCTGGAAAGTAAATACAAGACTGGAAAGCAATGCCTAAACAATGACATGAAACTGAAAATAAAAGTATATACAAGTGTCTAGAGCTCTGGGTCGTCGAGGAACTGCTCTAAGTCTTCTGAGCTGGGCTCGATCTCCACAGAGTCGGGTCTTCCTGAAAACATTCCAAAAAAAGAATAAAAAAGAAATGTCATCAGCAAACAATCGCTCGGTAAGTCCCAAAGAGAGATGGAAATAGACTGAACAGGTAATGAGAATATAACTGGTATAATGTTGATAGTTATGTTAACGCAGTTGTTTGTACCTTGGTACAAAATATGCCAGTGTATACGAGAGGAGTCTAGCTTACCCTGTGGACTATGGTATAAGGAGTACAATGCCCCGTCAAAACCCATGGGACAACGGCAATAGATATTCAGGGTTAGGTGTATTAAAGTGACCATCTCATGCCACTTTAAACACATTCCGTACTAATCTACCCCTTTAAATCCCGTAATGTATTATTGTATTGTTTTGTAGTGATTTGTAAATATAAGACTTGTCGAAACCATGATATCAATTGTTCATGTAAACGGATAAGGATATAAACGGATAGTCATGTAGACAAGTCAAATGTATATCTATGGATTGGTCAAATCAAGTCATGTTGATATAGATTGTATTCTGGTATAAAAGGATTCATGTTGCATTAGAGTTATATTGAATTGTATACATGAATGAATTGATCTCAGATTAGACTGAGACTCCAACTGAGTCAGACACTTAAATAGAATTGAAGTCCTGAATTAATTTTGGAGTTATCGGTAACTGCTGCACATGGACGGCAGGATTTGTGACTTTTTCCAAGCCAATTACCATATTGATAACCCCGTTTTATTTGTCTACCTTAAATAAGTAAGCACCCATATTCTCCGGCTCCCTGAGACTCAAGAGAATTGGTCCCGCTTAAACCTATATTTATTAAGGTCCTTATTGTAAATTAATATAACTTGAAGGGGGGTTTATGAAAATAATTTTGATATATTTTCAAAATAAAGCTCAAGTATTTAATTATCGTCTTTATGGTTTTCATAGATGTAATTTTAAAAGGGATGAGATATTCTAGTGGATATAAACATAAATTGAATAGTATATGGTATTTTCATATAATTTGACTTGTATAGATTCTGAGGGTATTTTCATGAACTTTTGTGATTCTTTTCTTTTGATTTAGAAAACATGGAATTATTAAATATATTTAAAATAGATATTTTGATAATATTTATACATACATACATATATATATATATATATATATATATGTATATATATTAAAATTGTCTTAAAAATTGTAATAAAAATTCCATCGAGATCGTATGCTCCGTGAGGAGGTTTGCATCTCACCCTACTAGTCCGATGGATGTGCGATAATTCGCAACAACCAAATCGGATTCCCCAAAATGGGTTGTAAGGACATAATTGTATGGAATTTAATTAAAACAATCTTAAAAAATACGGTTTTTAATAGTTTAGGATATTTTATCATAAAATTGTATTTGTCCCAAAATATTGTAAAGAGATAATCGTGCTATGTCATGATAAGTGTTGTGATGAGATAGGTCATTATCTCGTGAGTTTTCTAAAGGTAATATGAGCTATATGATGAAATAATGTCGAATAGAAAATTTCTGGTATTTAACCGTAAAAGTGCAATAAAAGTGTTTTTTATATGCAGTTTTGAATTGAAATTTGTTTCTAATTATAGCTTTATGTTTAACAAACTAAGTACAATAATTTAGATAAATAATTCTTAAGAAAAAATTTAGTTTAAGAAGTTTTAGAGATGAATGTCGGCATAACTCCACTTACCGACATTATTGAAAAGAAGAAGTTTTGAGAGGTGAAAAGAAGAGAGTAGAGGGGACTTACAGGTTTGGACAAGAGAGGAGATATTGAGGGAACGTTTGATGGCTTCGTGGAATCGCGGTGTCGCCGGATTTGTCCCGTATCGTCGCTGAAACTTGACCTTGGGCTAACTTCGCTTATACAAATTTTTGGACTTAGAAAATTTTGAGAGATTTAACAAGATATTTCAGAATGAGGAGGGTAGGATGTAGGGTGGTATTTATAGGAGAAATTAGTGTTTTGAGGATTGAAAAATGGAATTAAAATGCAATAACAATTTGGATTAATACCTCATTTTAATTCTCTGTTAATGTGCAGGGAAAATAACAGACTAGGGTTAGTGGGATAGGCTAAAGTGTGCTAGGGTGAAAATTGAAGGCATTAGGGACGGAGGGGCCTGGCGGCGCCGGTCTGGGGGTGATCTTCGCTGACTAATGTGGGGGGAGGGGGTGGGATCTGGATTCTTGCCACGTGTCATGTTCAGTACATATAATATTTTCCACATGTTTTATTTTAGTGACTTTTCATTTTTACGTGTACACGTGTAAACTTTTGTGCTTCCAAAAAGTTTTTTAAAAAAATCATTAAAAATAATATGTGGCTGAGGGGATTTGAACACAGGGGTTATGTCACAGTAGTGCAAGGCTTTAGTAATGAGCTACAAGTGCTTTCTTGCTATTTAAAAACAAATCAAATTTATAACTTGTGCTCAGTATTTACAAATACTCCATTTGTATATTAACTTTAAAAATTTTCTGTACATTAAAATAGAGTCGTTACAGAAATAATCCTGCTTACACCTATATTTATCTAAATACTTTAGGTTATTTATATAAATATTATATTTGAAAACTTGAGGGGGTTTATATAAAATATTTTATTTTGGAAAATAAGCTCGATGGTGTTTTATGTAAGATTACAGTATTTAGAATGTCAAGTGTTTTTATAAAAATGTATTTCAGATTTTGTGGTATTTTAGTGTCAAAACCTAGTTTTTAAAAGTTTATAGTATTTTAATGAAAAATCTATCTTTTCAGAAGCTTGGGGTATTTTCTTAAAAACTTGCTTTGATTGATATTTTAGAAAATAGTGATAACCCAAATTAACAAAACTTGTTATATTTCCTTTTATGTTAAATTGTATAGAATTTGTTTATTTTCTTTTAAAACCGTATTTTATTCATTTCAAGACCGAATTCTCCGTGAGAAATTCTACATTTCACTCTACTATTCACAGGGTGTACGATAATCTGCACCATCTATAAACGGGTCCTCTAACGACGGTTATAGAGGCGTATTTGCAAAGGATAAAAGAATATCGATTTAAAAACTATATTTTTGAATACGAAGGTATTTTAATGTAATTCGAATCTTTACTAATAACGCTAAATGATTTCCATGTGTACGTGTGGGGTAAGTCATTACCCCATGCATTATATCATTTACAATAAACTATATTCAATAAAATTCTAAATATTCATTTTAAACATGTAGGGTAGAAGTTACATTAAACTATACTTGTGTATGTTTAAAGTTTACTATGAAATACGGTTGTACATTCCATAAACAATATATTTGTAATGATTCTATGATGTTGATTAACATGTTAATTTCACTAGTTTTCATGAAATGGTTTATGCTAGCATGAATAGTTTTGTTATATGAAGAATATTTCTTTGGGGTGGAATGTGAAGATATGACAAGGTTTGAATCAAAGAGGAGGAGGGTAAGAGGAGGGGGACTTAAAGGTTACGAATCCTAAGGAGTTTAGAGGAGATAAAGGAGGGAGGGGCTTACGGATTTTCCGCTCGTACGAATACAGCGATAGATGAAGAGAGAGAGAGGCCTTTGTTTGAAGAATAGAGACCGATATTCGAATACGATAATGAGCTCGGTCTTCTGACGTCCTAATTGCGACTGGTGGAGCGACGGAAAGGGACTTACAGTTTGTTCTTGTGCTAAGGAAGTGTAGGAGAGGAAGGATGCTCAGTTGGTAGAACCGAGATCGAACGTCGTAAGATGAAGGCGAGCTTGAGGGCTTTCTTGCTTCGAAAGAGACGTAGCTTCTAACAGGACTTAGAGGTGGAACTTATGAGTGATTTGTTCAGAATAATTTTTGAGGGGAGGACTAAGGAATAGGGTATGTATTTATAGGGAATGATAGATAAGAATATGATGAATTAAAAAGAATTAAAAGAAATTAATGGGGTAATTGAAAGGCCTGCTGTTTTTGGGTTAAATTCAAGGGTTTTAAAGTATAAAAAGGGGTTGAGGGGAGCTGAAGGGATGCACGTGCAAAAGATGGAGGATTTTGAGGCAAGATGGGCCGCCAGTTTTGAAAAGGTGGTGGCCAAGTTCCTCTAGATTCGTGCCATTTACTCCACCGTGTTTAAATAACTCATTTACATACTTCTTTTATGTTGCCGCTTTCCGTATTTTCGTGTAATGCTCGTGCAAACTCTTGGGCTTTCAAAACATTAAAAAAAATATTAGATCTGATGGGATTCGAATATGCAGGCTATAGGAAAGCAGCGGAGAGTCTTAACTAGTAAGCTATAAGGAGTTTCTTATAATTAGTTCACAAGAATTTTCTTATAACTCGAAATCAAAACAGAATAGAATGGTAGAAACAAGATACAAAGGTATAGAAACTTTTAGGTCATTACAGCTAGTAGCAAAAACTAATAAACAGTCAACTCACATGCAAGTTATGATATAACCTAGTGGTATAGAAGCACTTAGATTTGAGCAAAAAATTTAGGGTTCGATTTTTGCTTGCATCAGGTTTCGGCTTATTATTGAAAAAAATAAAGAAATAAGGGTAAGTTGTCAAAAAGTCCCTGGCTTGCTTCAAACTTGTGTAAAAACCCTGGGCCCAATCAAAACCCTCTGAATACATGTTGCTTGTAATATCTAAGCAGTTGCCTGTAACATCTAAATAATTGCATGTAATATCTAAGCAGTTGGCAGTTGCATGTAATATCCAAGCAGTTGAGATAATACAATGCCTAAATTAAATACAGTCCAGGGTTTACAAACATTTTGAACAGTAGGCCCTCCCCAACAATTTCAAAAATGTTTTTTAGACAACTTGTAACGACCGCAAAATTCCATGTACCCCTTTTTGTATGTCCGTTCCTTTAATAAAATTTTCTTTTCCTTGAAACATCCATATGCGTATATTCTTTTCTAAATTTGTGCATGATCAATTCTTGTATCTATTTGGTTCACACCGTATTGTTATTCCTTAGGTCATAAGTTTGAGCCCTAGTATTCCCAAATTTTGGTTCTTTTTTAATTCTTTTATTTCCTTTGCACCCCTAACTTCACGTGAGTGCCACACTAACTCCGTAGGCTAAATTTAAGTTTCATACACAAGATATATAACATGATATTTTCTTAAGACATTTATTTTATTTTATTTTGTTGTTATTAAAACAATTGATTATCTTATGGAATACCATATTTTTTCTTAACATATTTTTATTAAGTTATTTTTCTTAAAATAATTAATTTTCTCAACTTATTAGGTATAATTTTTATTCCACGGTTATTATTCTTTGTTAAGATCTACTCCTTTAATAAATATTCCTTTCTTTTATTCTGCCGTATATAAAAAATATCGCAACTCTGAGAAAAAGAAAAAAATCCTATGGCACTTCCTCATTACCATCTTCTCATTCCTCAAAAATTAAGGAGATCAACACATAAGGATAAGAAAGACTGCCAGTCTCGAAATTCAACTTCGAGTCTTCTTCTTCTTCTTTTGGCTTGCAACTTGATATTTAGAGACCAAGATCGCTCACTGAAAGTCCCCCCTCTTTCCTTCTTCTCTCTCTTATTATAAACTTTTCATAAAACCTTTTAATCACGTCATGTCGGTAGTCCCGAATAAATGATCTTTTTAGATAAAAGAAAAAGAGATTTGCTAATATCTAATTATTTCCTTTCACTCTATATTTAATTTAATCAACAACATAAAACCCATCTCGGCATTTACTTTAAATTTTGATATAACCGAGTAATCACTTAATGAAATTCTCACTCCTTGTTTTATTTAAAGTTAGTTCGCTTTCTACCAAAAATTTCTCTCTTACCAATTAATCTCGACTTCAATAAAAGGTTTCTTTTTATCTTAAAAAGTTTGCTCCAAAATAAAAATTAAGAATCATATATGTTTCCTTGAATAACTGTGATATGTTCCTATCATATGATTATTAGATGAAGTTAGATATTTTATATGAATATTTGTACCATAGGTTTACTATCAAATTAAAGTATATATTAATGTAAGAATTTAAAAGTAATATTTCTTTTTATTGTAAGTTTTCTTCAACCTTAATGATTCGAGAGATTTTAATATTTAATTTGATCAATGCTCTCCTCAAATCTTAAGTTATCAAGAAATATGGATGGATGCTGGTTTTATTAGTTTCACAAAAGATTTATGATGTATATATGAAAGCTTGCTTGGTTCATTATGTTACTAAGTTTACATAGTTTGTGATCGAGAATTACATGGTCTTAATTTTAGAAACAAGTTGTTAACTTTATATTATGACAAGTTGGTTCAATTATTCTCCAGATTTCAAGTTACGGTTTATTCTTAATCTTAAAGAGAAGTATAAACTAGTTTATGGATTAGAATAAAGATTTGTTATAAATTTTCATACATGATTATATGATTTGAACCTGATTAGACAGTAGATGCTATCATTCATTCATTTTTGTTCTTGTATAGTCACACCTCGTGTTACGGGTGTTGGTACTGATCAATTCATTTTGATGTATTGCATTTTATGTAAACCCTATGTCATGGGTATACCGATATATTATTACATAGGTGGCTTAACTATAAATCTGTTTTTGCTCTATACGCATAAATCTATTTTAGACTTGATTAAAATAGGCATAGATCCTAACATAAGAACCCAAAAGAGATAAGGTTTGATTTCTAGAATAATTTCAGAATGATAGCTACAATTTTCTCGTTGGTTAAATTCGCTGCAAACTGATAGAAACGACATTAAAATGCGTTTTTATAAATGTATCGAATCAGGATAGCAGCAGGAAATATATGCGCGGCTGTCGTAAAATAGGCATAACTCTCTATCTCGTTATCGAAACCCAGAAATTCGTTGGCAATTGTTCACAACACACAGACGCTTATTTCTTGTTTTATATTTGAAACCATAAACTAAACAAAACCCTTTCGGAAATACAAAATACCACCAATACATGCATTCTGAAATTTGCACTGGTCAGCTCTGCGCAGCGTTATGAAAACACTCATAACTCCCTCATCTGGATCTCGATAGAGACAAACTTAGTCTCGTAATTTACATGACATCCTGAACTACAATTTACTCCTTGGACAATAACTTCTAATTTCAAAACAAAACTATTCATTTCTGTATTTGAACTTGTGACTAATTTCTTTCCTGAAATTCGATAGTTATGATTGCAACTTCATACTATATGTGTATAAAATATTTTGTATTGCATCTTGAACTTGACATGACTCAGTGATTGCATGAATTCGTACACTTATGAATTTGCCATGTATTTATAGTTCTCAAGCATTCATACATTCATGTTAGCATTTGTGTTCACTCATTAAATGAATAGCTCACATGTGGATGAGAAGTTCGACAAAGGAAGTTATTTACATATAATGGGAATCATACATAATCGTCATAGTTTCGGGTATTACGGAACAGTTGAATTACATGATCGTTGTCATTCTGGGTATTACGGAACAATTGAATTATATGATCGCCGTCGTTCCGAATATTACGGAACAATTGCATTACATGATCGTCGTCGTTCCGAGTATTACGGAATATTACATTATCATACATGATTGACATAGTTCCGGGTGTTACGGAACAATTGCATTATTAACTCAAGAATCAATTTTTCTATTGTTCCAAAGAGAAACATAATATATTCGTTACATGTAAAACCTTCATGAGTCGATCTTATAACTTTACAATATGACCATGTTATTTAAATGACAAACATTGTGATATGGATGCATGTATCTCATTTATATATGTTGATATTGCTGCTTACCATCCATTTGCTATTTATTTGTACATGATTGTTTTTCCTATTCTTTTCAATTACAATGCTGACCATCCATTTGCTATTTATTTGTACATGATTGTGATATGGATGCATGTATCTCGTTTTAAATTCTTTATTCATCGGTATTTTCTTTTAAAATAAAGACTTATCGAACTCCAGTTCGCTGACGAGCATTCCATTTTCTGCTGTGTGTTTTTTCTTTTAGGGAATGTCCATCAAGTGACGTTAAAACATGAGAAGAAGATCAGCAGGAAGTGGAGTCCACCGAGCAGAATAGCAGCTATTTCTCTGCACATGTTAACTACTAGTTTTCTTTCCTCTGTCGTATGTTGGTAGAGACAATCTTAGTTTATTTCTTTGGTTTGTTTACTGATGGCTTTGGTATAAGTTGGTTATTCGAACTTTCTAATAAATATTATTGGACCTTACTATTTCTTTTGAAATTCTTGTATTTATTATCAATCTACTTATATTTACACTTAGCGTAATGTAAATCCCCTGTTTCTGTATATATTTTTCCGAATTTTTCCAGATTTTCCCTTATTTTTTCATTATATGTATATTTTATTATTTTATTCTAATCACCTAAACCTAAACTCAAACAAAAACCTAAACCTAACCCGTAACACCCGACCAGACCCACACCCAACCCGACCCGACCCGACTCCCTCTCCCCCTTCTTCTTCTTCTTCACTCTTCTTTCTTTCCCGCCTATTTTTTCCAACGTTTCCCTCTCAACTTGCACCCACCTCCGCGACAACCGCACCCACCTCCGTGAGACCTACGCCCCACTCGCCAACTCCCCCGTGATCCCTTCTACCAAACCCCCTCCCTCCAACGGCTCTCCCTCTCTCATCCTTGCCACGAGACCTGCTCCCCCACGTCCTCGCCTCACCCTCGTCACAACACCAAGCCCCTCTTCCTTTTTCCCAGCTCACTCCTTCTCCCTCTCCATCACTCTCTTCGTCCCCTCCAGCTTTCTCCTTCGCCATCATCACCTCCCTCTCCTTCCCAAGCTCCCCGTCTCCACTACACCCAACACCACTCATCGCGACCAGCCATCACCGACCGGAGCTTCCTCCTCTATCGAGCTCCGAGCTCCACCTCACCGACGAGCCTTCTCCTCGGCCATCCCCATCAGCTCCTCCCCAACACCCACTGCACCCGAACCCACTACCCACTGCACCCCCACTCCTTCGTCAACACCACCGCCGTCGCTACCCATCGCTGACGAGCTCTTCCTCCACCTTTACAGTCGACGACTCCCCCATCACCTCGAGTCAAGCCCGAGTCTCCTCCATCGAGCTCCACGACTCCTCACCCAAGCACGTTCATCCTCGCTGCAACCGCTACCGGAGCTCGACACCGCTGACCCCTCCTTCATCGCACTCCTCACCCGAGCCTCTGCAAACCCACTGCCCCGTGACATCGCCATGCCATTGCCATCGCCGCGAGCCGCCGCCGAGCCCGACAGTTCATCAAGCACTCAAGCTCGTCACTGTTGTCGTGTCGTGCCTTGTTCGTGCGTGCGTCGAGCCCGCGCCATCCGTCGTCGTTCACTGTCGTATTGTCGTCTACCATCTAAGGCAAGAGAAATCTTATCTTTTGCTACTTATGCTATTATATCTTATAGTTTAATGCTAATGTTAGATCATTATAAATAGCTATGTATACATATGTGTGTGTGGGTGGATATATACATTTATATATCTAAATAACGTTAAGTAATGAATCGAACCCAACTCGGTTGGTTAACCCATATTGATGTCATTTAGAATTTATAAGAAGTAATTATCGCTTGTTGGTTAAGGGAATCTTGTGTTTTTGACCGATTACCAAACGCTACCCTAGGCGTTTGATGCGAACTATAAACCAAAACATATCTTATTATGGAGGAACTTGAGATAGTTTGATCTCTTTACTATTTACGAATATCGTGTAGAAATTTAGATGCAAAATATCGTGTTTATAATCAAGTAAAGTCGCCCCCCAAAGGCGACGCTAAAACTGGAATGCACCGTAGATGTCATGTTGAAAAATATATGTTAAATTCAATACAGATTGGAATGTAATGTTCTACGGCTCGTATCGAATCTGACTCGATAAACTAGAAACTTATAAAGTTTACCCTACAATAATGATTGGCCACTGTAACGAGAATTGACTGGGAATGCGGCGCTGGACTGCAGTTCGGGGCAGCATTCCACGAGAATACCTGAATTTAAGCACCTGTACATACCTACATAAAACTGAAAATGCGCGGAGCCTATATAGTCACGTAGACAATTTAGTTAGCTAACACATGAATCTGGTCCTGTGCAGTTGCACAGTCGGTTGATATTTAGTTTGTATTTTAGAATATCGACGTGTTCTGCAGTTTCTGCAGTAACATTTCTTACACCTTCACATTAAACAGGACATAACTTCTAGTTCTGAAAGTCTATTGCTAATACGTTTGATGCGTTGGAAACCTAACAGATAGAACTAGATTTTATTCAACCAGGGCAACACCTGAATCTGAACACAATCCCTAGTAAACCGCACGTGAAGTTGGACTTCTAGTTCTGAAGCTGTAATTCCAACAACTGATTGCTGATTTAAAATGATGATAAGTCCCTAACCTGAATTCCGTTTGACATGAACTAATTTTACCGCTTAGATAATCAAGTTTGTTTCGTACGCCTTTTATATTATTTTTGTCGATTCTATACGTGTGATTTATGGTAAATTTTGCAAGTCATATGGTATTGGGTGTCATAATTCAATGAATATCTGTTCGGTGCATTTCTACCTATTTTTGTGTTTGCTTTATACCTTCTGCATAGTGATCGTTTACACTGAGAACTAGCGACTGTTGTGCATTGTCGATATATAAGTGTTAGTGATTGGATTGTGGTAAGTACGAAAGTGATATTGATAAGTGGAAACGTGATTGAAAATGAAAGCGATACGTATTTGTTCACAACCTATCTAATACTTGAATACATAGTATAACCTGGGGAATAGGGGAAATCAAGATGGAACTGAACTCGTATTTAGCGAGATACAATGATTTAGAGTATGATCATTCGATATTATATATATATATATATATATATATATATATATATATATATAGAGAGAGAGAGAGAGAGAATAATGGAGAAAAAAGGCCCTAAGAGGGAATTTTGTTAGGCGGCGTTGAAAAAATACACCTTCCAACATTTTATTCAATGATCGGCATCCATCATCATCATTTTTATCATCTAAGATGGGCATACACCAAATTTCACGTGATTCAACTTTTCACCGTTGGATTAGCAATGTAAAAAGTTTTATCATCAGTAAACCGTTAGTTTCACACCCACTAAATCAACGGTGAAAAGTGGTAGAATCGTATAAAATTTGGTGTATACACATCTTAGATGATAAAGATAAAGATGATGTATGCCGATCGTTGGAAAAATGGTAGAGCGTGTATTTTTTCCGACGCCATAGGAGGAAATTCCCTCCTATAGTACCTTTTCTCCATTCCTCTCATATATATATATAATTTAGGTCGTGGGTTTAGCGGCACGGCTGCAGGGTTATGTCCCGAGTAACAGTGGACCGTAGTCTCGGGTATGCACGAGACCCTTGTTAAACACGAGTATCTTTTCTATCAATTGATTTCATTGACCCAGTGATTGTTAAGTAGTGACATACACATTATCTGGTTTACCGACATGATATTTATATCTCATTACTCTCGTGTTCTGTATTCTGTTGCACATTTCATGTTTAATAGTATTGTATGTATCATATGTATTTATTGCTATATGTGTCACCCCGATGACCTGAGTGTGCATGCTCAGAGGACGAAGTACACCCGGTCAAGGAGCAGGACCTGCCATTCGAACTCGCCGAGGTCTAGACCGCAACATCAGCGCCATTACATTTTGCTTTAAGCGCATTGTTTTTCGTTGGTTAGTTATTTCATTCTGCAAAATAAATGTATTTCGAACTCTTTTATTGTTATGTAATAAACTTGTGAACTCTGATTTGCTTTACTCTTGCACTGTTTACTGACTACCATATAATACTAAAAGCCGAAATGTGATTACGGCGGGATTATTCGCTGACCGTAAGAACATGGTTGGCATAATCACCCCTCGTATTCTGTATTTTGGGAAGCGGGACGTGACACGTAATCATGCCGAAAAGGAGTGCTTCTTATTGTGGACACATGCGGGCTTTGATCGCTCTCGCTCCTCGTCTTTTGGGAAACGGAGTGTGACAACTCTCGAGCAGGCCGAGGGCTTTTTGTGAATTTACCAAAAAAAATTATCATCATTTGGGATCACACCCAATGGAAAGAGAAGAGTTGGTAGTGGAAATTGTGAAAAAAATGTTTTGATTCAATACATAAAGGAGTGAAAACCAATTCTTGGGCATATAATGGGTCGGCATGAATCCCAATCTTATTATCCATTATTTGACTAATTAATGATTTACCTAAATTGTTTGATAGAATGTCATTATTGGGTCTATTAGTAAGAAATCAATATTAAGGGAGATTGTAATGTAATGAAAGTTATGTTGCGACCTGAAAATGATGGAACGTGAATTCCACTGACTTTTCTTATTAC
Organism: Agapanthus africanus; assembly: GCA_030015575.1. Taxonomy (NCBI): domain Eukaryota; kingdom Viridiplantae; phylum Streptophyta; class Magnoliopsida; order Asparagales; family Amaryllidaceae; genus Agapanthus; species Agapanthus africanus. The sequence goes on along the minus strand of JASDDO010000022.1, from coordinate 748,819,293 downwards.
ACCAAAAATCAATGAAAGGTCCAAAAAAATTATTTTTAAAATCTTTAATTTGTCTACTTCATAGTTGAGGGTTTTATGGAATAAATTGTCTTTTGGCCCTCCATTATTTGATTAATTAATGAAGAACCTAAATTGTTTGATAGAATGTCATTATTGGGTCTATTGATAAGAAATCAATATTAAATGAGATTGTAATGTGATGAAAGTTTTGTTTGTTTGTGACCTGAAAATGATGGAACGTGAATTCCGCGGACTAGTCTTATGACACCAAAAATCAATGAAAGGCCCAAAAAATTTATTTTTAAAATCTTTTATTTGTCTACATCATAGTTGAGGGTTTTATGGAATAAATTGTGTTTGAAAAGTTTAAGGTGTCTTATAGCTGACATGATACGGAGATATGCAAAATGTTCATTGTATATGTTTCTGAAATTACAAGGAGTTTATTTTGCCTTTACTTTTTTCTTACCTTTTTTGTGGGTTGAAGTCATGTGGTTTTATATGATAGGTTGAATCCAACTAATGCTAGTTATATAGTAACCATCATAAAATTTCTTCTCATTTTTAAGGTTTGGAGATAAAACTCTAGTGTTCCTTTCCAATAATAATCGGAGAAATTAGTTGCAATACTTTGTTAATAATGGCTCAGAAAGGATTAAAAGATGGCTCGAATTATTAATATGATCGGAGATAATGATTTTTTGAATGATGAATACTACTACAAAGCCATGATGAATATTCTTAATTTAATGATAGATAATTTGTAGAGAAATTATTCGGTATACTAGATGCAATACACCAGGGCATGAGAGAAAGAGATGTGATTTTCAAGCACCTTCGGTCAATTTTCTAAGGTCTATATTTTTATTTCTTTCTCTCTCATGACCGGACACATGCATCCAGTACATGGAAGAATTTTTCATACTGTACATCAGAAATTGGGTTTCCATATACTGAATGTTTATCCAAAATCAAATAAAAAAATTTTGAACCCATAATATATATATATATATATATATATATATATATATATATATATATAACACATATATATATAAAGAGGCCATTGGAGGGAATTTCCTCCTATGGCGTCAAAAAACACCCCCTCCCTCAGTTTTTTCGACGATCGGCAACCGCCATCTTCATTGTTATCATCTAAGATGTGGGTACACCAAATTTCATGTGATTCTACAACTTTTCACCGTTGATTTAGTGGTCGTCGAAAATAGTGAGGGAAGGGGTATTTTTTCGACGCCATAGGAGGAAATTCCCTCCTATGGCATCTTTCCTCCATTATTCTCTCTCTCTCTCTCTCTCTCTCTATATATATATATATATATATATATATAGAGAGAGAGAGAGAGAGAGAGAGCTGATCTTATAAGGTGCAGCCTCATTTCTTATTTTGAGACCAACTTTTCAAACACTCAACCCCTCATGTTTTACAACGATGCTAACCGGCTTGATTTTCATCGTATAGACAGGCTGCGTATCTAATTTCATAAGATTTCGAGACTTCTAACTCATTCATCAATTGGAGTAAAAAATTACCGGTTCTGTGATGCATGAAAAATGTGACCACTTAATGGACATGCTAGAGAACTCCTAATCACTTGAAATTTGAATCATAAGCTAACTAAAACTTGTAGATCAAGATGACCGGTTTGGATCGGTGTAAAACTATAACATCTTATAATTTGATTAGAGTTAATTATAAATTAATTAGTGGTATAACATGCATTATTCAATAAAACTTAGTTAATAATTATTTTCACATATATTTATTTATTTACTTATTTATTTATTTAATTATTTTATTTATTAAATTATTTTTAAAAAACACACACACGCGCGTATATATAGTGTTAATAAGATATTAGTTTAGGTTAAAACTTGCTTAGGCAATCATGACAAATTTAAACTACAAATTATAATTGTTAATATATTTTTTAATACTAGGATGGTCCTAGAAAAAATAAAAGAAAAAGAAGAAAAATGAAAATATAGAAAACAAGGAGGTATGGGATTAAATGAAGGGTATTTTTGTGCCATGGCTAATATTAGCCATCTCTTTCTCTAGATCCTTCTCTTCTTCATCCTTCCCTCTTCTCTCCATCTTTTCCTCCCTCATTTTTTCTCCACTTCCTCTCTCTTGCAAATTTATCCTACTACCAATAGCCTCATAATCACTGCAAAATCCTTCACAAATTATTTTAAAAATTTAAATTTTTAATCTCTTCAAGAGTTCTTTTTGAAGCAAGTCTTCATCTAGAGGCAACTTTTCAAGTTAGGATCTCCTTCATTTCATCTTGAGGTAATTGCCAAATCTTGAGCATGTTTTACTAAGCTTGTGTCTTAACAACTTATAATTTAGATTAAAGTTGTGTTTTGGATAGTTTTAGAATTTAAAGTGAGGTTTGGAGATAAGTTTGGGGTTATGATAATTTATAGAGAAACCATGACCTAAATTAGATTAGTTAAGAGTGGTTAGTGTCATATATTCTTATTTAACCACCAAGTTTTCACTAAACCACCTTAATATTTCAAATTATTGTTAAAACTAGTTTTAGTTAAGGTTAGCATTTCCAATTTGAATCTGCAAACAAACCAGTGATCCTAGAGAAAAATTGCAATTACCGGGAGCTAGTTATAGGACCCTAAGTGTACCCTTGAAACATGAGCCAATTCCTCCAAGCTTGGGCCGCCAAAATACTTGGTTTGGCCTCAAATTACGGCCCTTCCAGAGTGTTTGGTCATAGGTTTTTGTTGGGGGCTCTCTGGAACTCTAATTAGGCCTCTGGTATGTGCAACTTTCTCTAATTGTACATATATAAAAATCTGGGACGATTTTATCTTATTTTAGACATTATGTTAACGTGTGATACGGATATTCCAATTCTCGTTTTAGTGTTTTGTGTCGTTAACAGCCTTTACGGGTAGTCTTAGACGTTGTTGCACGCGTTTAACACGCTAAGTTCACACATGTCAACTCGTGAGAGTTAGTTAGTTTGTGCAGTATATGTTTGCGTGTCATATCGGATTTCTAACCTTTTGTGCTAAGTTTTGTGCGATTGTAGGATCGGTTGTAGAGATTACGGACACGGCTAAGAAAGGAAAGGAGATGGTCGGAGTCGAGTAGCTCGAGACCGTTCCGGTGTGTAGATTTAACATCTATGGGGGAATCTTTCGGATGGCGTAAAGCGTCCGACGTTTAGAACTGGTTACAAATCTTATATACATATACATATACAAATTTCCATGTTGCATACGCATCATCGTACACATTGATATCTACACATTAGGACACTCGCAGTATTACCGATGGTTCATGTCGCACGTGCACTAACCTATATGTACACACACCATTGGTAATTGCTATGTTACGTACAGTATATAACTCTCATGATAACTTGTATTTGCATTGCATCTTATTGATTGATAGATTCTCGTATTATTCATCTAGCTTGCATCACATTAATACCATGTGCAATTGCTATCATCGCCCTATTCATATATTATGATGTTTTGTGAGATTTCCGTTTTCATGAGATTTCTGAATTTAAGAAATCGCAGTTACATTTTGAAAACTTTTGATTATTTAAAAAAAACGCGGTTTCTCTTGATATGATGTGTGGCGTCCACCATGAGTTTTCTTGGTTCTGAGTTATGTGCATACCCGATTCGAGGAGAGAGGAGGCACCGTCTACGGGTACATGGTGGATCCAGTACGGTACCCCAGGCCAAAAAGATCGTATAGAGAGACGTTGAGCCTGGCAGGGGAATAATACCTACCGGTGATAGTTTAGGTTCGGTGGATATCCGGAGGATACCGACCGAAGTCGTGTGATCAGATGGATTTGACGGCCGATCTAAGAGACGGCGCCCGAGATATTGAGATTTTGAGTGTCGATATTTGACACAGGTTTTATGCTATTTTATTGATGATACTTCCGGTTCTAGCATATTCAGTTTTCTATAATTGCTATACATTAGATTTCATACGTCGCTCATCTATTCCTGTTGCATCTATACTAGTGTACCGCATCATAATTCATATTTAGGATTTATCGCTGTTACGTACATACTTGCGATTTCCACTTATAATGTTACTTACTACTCATGAGCTGGCAACTCATCCCCGTTATGCCACAGTGTCTTGCAGGGCTGATCCATCAGTATAGCCGTGGCAGGGCACACTACTGCTACTACGACTTTTTTGACATGATATTTTGTAGGTGGGTTTGCGAGTATTGTTTTGTCTTCTATCTTGTACACTTTTTCGTTGTATCTAGTAACTCCATCTACCACATGTATATTTGATTTAGAGACGAGACTGAGAGATTTGTATTTTATTTAACTCTGGGTGTCGTGCTCGTGTTAGCCGACATTTATGTTTTTTTCATGGATATTGTTTTTTTTCTTATTTCCTCGCATTATGATGTCGTATATCTTGATTGTGATTGTGTTCCGCTGGATGACGTTGAGATTGCTCCCAAGTTGGGATGCTATTATATATTATGCTTATATATCGGTTTGGATCAGTTTTATAAAGGAGATACTGCCAAAAATTTTAACAACCCGAGACTTAAAAAGGCTTTGATATACCACTCTATTTTAAATTATGGTTTAGATTCTGGATTTTCGGCTTACTTGAATTAAGTTACGTCTTTAGACTATTGGGAGTCAAAAATTACATCCCGGTTGACCAAGTCAAAGTCAAAGTCAATCTCAAGTAAACGAGCCCAAGCCCAGGTCAAGTGGGCCCATGTCCAAGTCGAGCCCCGTGGCCAGCCTCCTCCATGCCAATATGAAAATTATGCATTAAATAATTTTGATGTAATTTTTATGAATAAATGTAAGAAAAATAGGCATAAAGCCAAATTCTTGTAAAGCCTATGGCTCATGTGCAAAAGAAATGATCACATAAGGCATGAGATGGGAAAAAATGCTATTTTGTAAAGCCCAAAGGGCTATATGTAAATTTATAAGCCTATATAAGGCAACATGATGATGAAATGAAAAGGAGAATTCATTCCCTCAAAAGCTAGGGTTTTTTGTGCCTCCTTCTCTTTTCTCAAGGTTCTAAAACTTCTTTTCTTTTCTGAATTAAATCAAGTTTAACTCTTCCTTTTCCAAAAAGGAATAGTTTTTCACCATAAAACCCACAAAAGAGAGCTCAGATTTTCCATCAGATCTCAAAAATGGGAGATTTTTAAATCCCACCCCTTTTTTCCTCTAAAATCCAGCCAACAGAGAAGAGGAAGAAGAAGACCCACCTCTAAAAATCCCGCTTTGGGAAGATCCAAGACTCAAAAGAAAACCCAAGGCTCAAGAGAGAAGAAATGGGTCCCCTTTCATCATCTCCGAAAATCTCGCAAGAGTTTAACTCCACAAATATATATATATATATATATATATAATAAATCTTTCTTTTTGGGAGTACAACTCCCAGTGCAGGGGCTAAGCCCCTTTGTCCTCTTTTTCAGAAGTTTAACCCTAAAAGTCAATTGGGAGTACAACTCCCAGTATAGGGGCTAAGCCCCTTTTTCCCACTAGCGCCCAGTGCCCGCACGCAAAAGAATGTGAGGCACTGGCGTCCGGCGCCCAGCGCCCGCGTGCTGGGCACGTGAGGTGCTGGCACCCACGCGTCCTTTGGATGCTATTTTCCCTTTTTATATATATATACACACTCCACAACACTTTCCCCCATTAGAAAAAAATTTCTAATGGGGCGCTGCCCCGCACCTCGTAAGGGGGCTGCTAGCCCTCTTGACCCCAAGCCCGCTATCCGGGTAGCGTGACCCCCGTAAACTCTGTGTGGCTCCCGATATATCCAAAACCCCTCGAGATACACATATGCACACTGTACATTGAGTTCACATGACCAGTTTGACCCGTCAATCGGAGGTTCTCTCACTCCAAAGGCGAGGGGTAATTAACGGCAGCTTAGTCAGCGGCTGCCGGAGATTCGGATCCCCACAATCAATAAACCCCCACCTACCCTAGGCAGGAGGAATCTGTAGTACGCTTGACAAGCGACGCGTATTCACATCTCAATGGGATGACGAAAAACACCCTACAGATTCTGGCACGCCCAGTGGAACCTATCTTTCCTCCCATATTTCGAGTTAAACGTTCATACGAACTCAATCAACGTATACATTGATTGCCTGTACTGAAATTATGCTTCTTTGTGCAGATTAACAGTTTCCAATTGCAATCTTCGGACACAACCAAATGTCTCCAAGGACAAGCTCAGCTCTAGACACAACTCCCATCTCCTACACGATGAAGATGGACTCTACTACGGTCCTCCCGGCCAGTCTCGGGTGACAGTGGGAGAAGTTGACGCTACCATTTGTCTCTATTCTGTTCGTGCCAGCTAACGCCATCTCAGCTCCTCAAGCTCCAGTAAGAGACAGACCATCCTCGAAAGACAGGAGGCCAAATGTAGTGATCTCAAGGGCACCACTACCCAAACGCATGTCGGTGTTTGAACGACTTTCCTTAGCCCCAGCTGGGGGCAAGGCCATCAACACCAACAAAGTAACAAGGCATCTTGAGCAAGCTCCAGCGGTGCCCCTGACAACTGCTCAATCGGGTATCTTCTCTAAGCTTCCCGTCAATCGACTCACAATGGCTTCCTGAATGACAGATGCCCGTCAAGCCCTCAAAATCGAGAAGCGAAGACAGAAAAGGCTCAGATACAGAGCCAACAAAAGGGCTAGGGCTCCTGCTGGACTGAACTTCATGAGGTTCCTAGAACAGGGTTACCCCGCAACAACAGCAAAATCGACTGTAAAACTCGCTAACTCTTTTGAACTACTGAAATTGGTACAGAAGAATGCTATGACCTCAAGAGTCAAGAAAGCTGCGATCCGGACAGCGCCACTCAAGGACCCAGTCAGACCAACCGTCTTCAGTCACATGTCCTTTCCAGAAAAGGAAGGGCCACTACGATGGTCCAAAAATTCAGCCGCCAAAGATAAAAAGATGGCTGGATATGAGGTCCACACTGTCTACATGGTGGACACACGCAGAAAGAGCAAAGACATGGCCATCACATCTCAAATCCAATCTGGTGTGAATATGGCTGCCACTTCCCGAGACCAGCTTCCTCTAGAAGGTAATGAAAACCTTTCCAGCGAGGCTGATAAGCAAAGAGATCCCTTGGTTCATGAGGAGTCGGGCTCAGAAAGTGAATAGGCGCCAATCATCCGTCCCAAGACCGCAGAGCAGTAACTTCTCCAAGAGCTCCAAAAGCAGCTCAGAAACAAAGACAAGGAGATGGACAAGCTCTACTCGAAGATCGACGACTTGAAAAACGTCATCTTACATCTTACGGCCCAACTTGCCTCTCAGCCGCCCAATCAAGCGCAGGGCTCTGCTCATGAACCGGGAAACGGTGTCCCGAGGCAGCCGACGCCTATTCCTTCAAATCCAAAGGTGGGCGAGCTGCATGAAAGTCGGCCACATCTTATCGCGGGAAATTTCTTGACTACTGATGACAGCAACCCGCTAACGCAAGATCAAATCATGGATTTGGTCGCCAACAAAATCAAAACATTGGTAGCCGAAGCCGAAGCGCAAATAGATATCAGCAGTAGTGGGAGACCATATCCTGCTCGGTATGATCTGATAGAGTTTCCTGGCGGCTATGTCATCTCCAAGTTCGGAAGATTCGATGGGACAGGAAATGCGTATCAGCACATCGCCCATTTTAAAGCCTCATGCGAGAATACTGGGGACAATGATACGCTTCTTCTCCGCCAGTTCGTTAATAGCTTAACCGATGTCGCTTTCGACTGGTACACGAGCATACCAGATGGCTCCATTACTATTTTCGTCCAAATAGAATCTCTGTTCCGACAAAGTTTCATGAGTGTCAGCGATAAGATCACCATTGCCGACCTTGTAAGGACAAAGCCAAAGAATAACGAAACCAGCACGGATTTTATAACCCGATGGTACAATCTTTCCGTCAAATGTGAGCCACCGTTCGAACAGGACCATGGTCAGCCTCCTCGTCGGAAATCTCAACAATTGGATGGCCTCATTTCTATGCACCGCGAGTCTCAAAATATTCTAAGAGCTGACTAGGAAAGTTCAGATGTTGGAGCACTCAAAGAAAGAGTCCTCCTCTGATTCCTAAAATAACAATAGGTCCTGGAGAAACCGAAAGGACGATAATCGCAAAGGCCGAAATTCCGACGATACTGAATCTTTTAACATTTCGGCTAACCGAAATAAGCGAGGGATGAGCGGGCCTAATGCCAACCAGTCTCGGAAGCCAGTGTTCGGAGAGGGAGGAGAATTTCCACTGAAATAGAAGCTGGATAGGTTCTATTCCTTCATAAGGGACAAAATCCATAAAATATTTAAAGACGTTCTAATAAACGGTCTATAATTGCCAGAATCAAAAAGACCGCAAGAAGCGAATATGACCGACGACCCTAAATATTTCCCCTATCACAGAGTGATAAGTCATGCTATTGATGACTGATTCGTCTTCAAAGATTGGGTCGAAAAACAATACAAGGCAGGAGAGATAGAACTATCTAAAGGCGTGTTAACAAACAGTCAAGCTGCGACCGCCAATTTCATACAAATGGAAACCGAAGCCCTTCGGAAACCCAATTCTCTCAGACATTTGTCTCTCTCTGAAAAGAACGGACCAAGGCAACAAGCTAAGAGCCAAACGGTCAACATTGTCAATGAAGAAGTGATAGACGAGTACACAACCCATACGGTCTATATGATGGAGCCCATAGGAACAAGTCCTCCTACGCCTTATAGCCATGATGATGACGTGGTTGTTGCCATCCAACACCGACTTAGTCTAGATGACGAAGAGTCCGCTTATGCAATTAAGCCAAAGGAGCCCGTGGTTCCTGCAGAATCGAGCCCATGCTCCAATAGTTGACCACCATGTCGTTAAACTGGGAACACACGATCTCTAAGTCGTTAAACTGGGAATGTAAAAAAATGTGTACATAAAAAATGTGTAAATAAAAAAAATGAATGAAAAAAGAAGAAAAAATCCGAAATGATAGAGCAACTAGCAATAAAAATCAGCGAGTAAAATAAAAATGAAAAATAAAGCCGAAATGATGGGGCAACCGTGAATAAACAGCCGAAATGATAGGGCAATAGCACCTTTCGCGATAAGAAAAGCTGAAATGATAGAGCAACCACAGTAAAATAAATAAATAAATAAAATAATAAAAATAAAAAAATAAAAAACATCCAAAGGCGAATGATGAGTCGCTCCTGGTACCATATTCCAGTGCAGTGATGCAGACGCTGACCAAAATCCAAATCCCCAAATGGCGAATGATGAGTAGCTCCTGGTACCATATTCCAGTGCAGCGATGCAGACGCTGACCAAAATACAAATCCCCCAATGGCGAATGATGAGCAGCTCCTGGTACCATATTCCAGTGCAGTGATGCAGACGTTGACCAAAATCCAAATCCCTAAATGGAGAATGATGAGTCGCTCCTGATACCATATTCCAGTGCAGCGATGCAGACGCCAACCAAAATTTCAAATCTCTGAATGTCCCAACGGCGAATGATGAATCGCTCCAGGTACCATATTCCAGTGTAGTGATGCAGACGCCAACAAAGTCCCAAAATTCTCCTAGCCCTACGGTTGGTCCCCAAATTGACTACCGTATACAATCCATAGGCTTAAATAATTCTCATCACACCCATACCCCACCGCAATCAGTCATGCGATCGGTCTCCACCCTTGGAATTATGCTCCATTTGGAAAGACCCACTCATGTGTCCTCACGATACATGAGGAGAACAAACTTACAAGATCTTTTCGACTCGTAAGAAAACACCTTCATGGGATCCTTACGACTCACAAAAGAAAAACACACTTGGGAGTCCCCACGACTCCTAAGGAGAATACACATATGAGATCCTTTTGACTCGTAGGGAGAAAATGCTTTTATGGGACCTTACGGCTCATGAAATTGAAAAGTCTTAAGTGATAAGGACCTAAACCTGTATTCTGAGCCATCGCTCCCCAACAGGCAAAGGCAAATGATGAATTACTCCTGTCACCTGTGCTCTAGTGTTAGCAATGCTGATGCCGACCCCAACCCTAAAATTCTAAACTTCTGATTCAATAGACCCCTAAGTCTTTAAACTGGGAACAAATGACCTTTAAGTCGTTAAACTGGGAACAGATGACCCCTAAGTCGTTAAACTGGGAACGAGGGAAATCCCTTCATGGCAAATAATGATTCGCTCCTGGTGCCATATTCCTGTGTAAGCGGTGCCGATGCCGAACTAAAACCAAAATCCCCAAATCCTCTCTTGGCAAATAATGATTCGCTCCTGGTACCATATTCCAATGTAGCGATGTTGCGCCAAACAAAAACCCAAATTCCAAGTCCCAGTCTCAAAATCCCCACTGGACGGATAAGAAACTCCTAAATAAAATCAAATCAACAACCTCTGAGTCGAAATTATGTTTCGTCTCAGAATGTACCCCGTGTCGAAATCATGCTTCACCTTGGCATATTTGCCTTCCCTGCCGGAATTATACTCCACCTTGGAATTATGTCAACCAGAGACACTCCGTGCCGGGGACAAGTCAACCAGCGACACTCCGTGCCGGGGAAAAATTAACCAGAGACACTTCGTGCCAGGGAAACGCCGACCACAGACACTCCATGCAGGGGAAACGTCGACTAGCGACACTCCATCTCGGAGACACGTCAAGCACCGACCGTCCTAGTCGCAAAAAAGGTAGTAATAATATCGCCGCTGGAATTATGCTCTGACTCGGAATCAAGTCAACCAATGACCTCCCTGTTGGAATTATGCTTCGACTCGGAATCAAGTCAACCAATGACCTCCCCGTCGGAATTATGCTCTGTCTCGGAATCACGTCAACCAATGACCTCCCTGTCGGAATTATGCTCTGACTCGGAATCAAGTCAACCAATAATCTTTGCGGCGGAATCATGCTTCATCTCAGAGTGTACCCCATGTCAAAATCATGCTTCGCCTCGGAGTACATACTTTCCCCGTCGGAATTATGCTTCGCCTGGGAATTGACCTCTGCGCCGGAATCATGCTTCATCTCAGAGTGTACCCCATGTTGAAATCATGCTTCGCCTCAGAGAATTTGCCTTCCCTGTCGGGATTATGCTTCGACTCGGAATCAACCTCTGCATCGGAGCTATATTTCGTTCAGAATGTCTGCCCTGTGCCGGAACTAAGCTTCGTCTTAAGATACACCTGTCCCGTGTTAGAATTATGCTCTGATCCCCGGAATTATGTCCGGTCCCCAGAATTATGCTCCGCTCTTTTGAATTATGCTCTGATCCCTAGAATCATACTTCTCTCCTCGGAATTATGCTCCGATCCCCGGAATATGCTCTCGGAATAATGCTCCGCCCCCGGAATGATGTTCCACTTCGAAATCCAACTCCAAGATCCATCAATTTTATGTACGCAACTCATATACTTGGTGTGCATTTATTGATGGGGGGCACTTCGTTGGGGTCAAAAATTACACCCCGGTTGACCTAGTCAAAGTCAAAGTCAACCCCAAGTAAACGGGCCCAAGCCCATGTCAAGTGAGCCTATATCTAAGTCGAGCCCCGCGGCCAGCCTCCCCCATGCCAATATGAAAATTATGTAATAAATAATTTTGATATATTTTTTATGAATAAATGTAAGAAAAATGGGCATAAAGCCAACTTCTTGTAAAGCCCATGGCTCATGTGCAAAAGAAATGAGCACATGAGGCATGGGATGGGAAAAAATTCCATTTTGTAAAGCCCAAGGGGTTATATGTAAATTTGTAAATTTATATAAGGCAACATGATGACGAAATGAAAAATAGAATTCATTCCCTCAAAAGTTAGGGTTTTTTGTGTCTCCTTCTCCTTCCTCAAGGTTCTAAACCTTCTTTTCTTTTCTGAATTAAATCAAGAGTTTAACTCCTTCTTTTCCAAAAATGAATAGTTTTTCACCATAAAACCCACAAAGGGGAGCTCAGATCTCCCATCAGATCTCAAAAAGGGAAGATTTTTAATCTCACCTTCTTTTTTCTCCAAGATCCAGCCAACAGAGAGGAGGAAGAAGGAGACCCACCTCCAAAAATCCCAATTTAGGAAGATCCAAGACTCAAGAGAAAAACCAGGGCTCAAGGGAGAAGAAAGGGGTCCCCTTTCATCATCTCCGAAAATCTCTCAAGAGTTTAACTCCACAAAAAGAATAATATATATATATATATATATATATAATAATAATAATAATAATAATAATAATAATAATAATAATAATAATAATAATAATAAATATTTCTTTTTGGGAGTACAACTCGCAGTGCAAGGGCTAAGCCCATTTTCCCTCTTTTTCAGGAGTTTAACTCCAAAAGCCAATTGGGAGTACAACTCCCAGTATAGGGGCTAAGCCCCTTTATCCCGCTGGCGTCTAGCGCTCGCGTTCCAAACACGTGAGGCCCACTTGATCTAGGCTTGGGGGAATCTGTAGTACGCCTGACAAACGACACGTATTCTCATCTTAATGGGGTGAAGAAAAACACCCTACATAGACGTTGCGTGATTTAAGTTCCGATCACGTTCCATATTTGGGTCGTGACAAAGTTGGTATCAGAGTGCTAGATTTTACCTTTCTGAGTGTAGAATGACCATTGGTATGATGGAGTAGATAACTTAAGTAGAGTGGCGTAACGTGTGTATTTTCCATGGTATACTCACGATACGATACTCCGCCTAAGTGACTTTAGGACATATGCTTGTGATTCCTTCCTTGATTCCATGCATCCTTTTGTTCCAGTTGCAACGTTCTTACCGAATCCTGTTTCTTGTTCCAGTTACTATGCCACCAAAGCCTATGAGGGCCCAGAGGGCCGCCGCCAGAGATGAGGTTAGGGCGAGCTCGTCTGAGACGAGGACCGATCAGGGCGGTACGCCTACCCCTCAGAGGCAGATTGATCCTCCTTCTCCAGGCCGGATTGCTAGGCTGGAGGAGAGTATCCATAATTTGCGCTAGATGGTTGTATCTTTAGTCGAGGCCAGCCGAGCACCGAGATCAGATGATATTCCGCCTAATACGGGGACCGTGATAGTACCTACTGCTCAAACAGTGTACCTGCCGCTACTGAGACTATTACAGTATCACTATAGGAGTTTATGAGGCTGAATCCTCTGGTTTTCACTGTAACGGACTCATCAGAAGATCTATAGTCATTCCTCGACAGGAGGCCTGTATTTGTCGTTCCCTGAGGTGTTCTGATGTGAGATTGGTTGAGCTTGCTAGTTTCCGTCTGGAAGGTCTTGCCCAAACTTGGTGTGAGTCCGTTGAGAGAGGCCGAGCTGCCGGTCTTCGTCCTATGACATAGGACGAGTTTTCGATGATCTTTCTTGCTCGTTTCCTTCCATAGAGCGTCAGGGATGCTCGAGCTCGCAGTTTTGAGTCTTTGCGTAAGACTCCTGGTATGACCGTGGCCGAGAAGGAAATCCAGTTCACACAGCTATCCAGATATGCTCTTTATTTGGTGGACACTGAGGAGAAGCACATCAAGAGATTTGTGTGAGGTCTTGACACACAGATGTTTCTTTCTATTGGCACTCAACACTTTGACACCTATGCAGCAGCGATGGACATAGCCATGCTGGTGGAGAAGGGTATTACCGAGACTACGACTGTTCCGGGACCGAAGCGGGTTCGCACTGGTGTATCAGTTTCCGGGCAGATTGGTGGAGGTATGGCAGGCAGAGGACATGGAGGATTCTTTCTAGGCCATGATGGCGGCAAAGGCTTGATACGGGACCAGTTGTTTAGCTCTTACTTACCGGGTCAGCAGCTGTCGCCAGGATGTTTTCGGTGTGGGAGTCCGCATCAGGCATTGTACTGTGAGACGCCAGAGCGGGACAGCAGTTCCACAGGTAACTTTACCCCCTTCACCTCCTCCTCCGAGAGCATTGCTTCCTATGCCCGTCATTACTCCACGCCAGACCAATACTCAGAGAGGCCGTGGTCATGGAGGTCCTATTCAGAGGGGATGAGGCGGCAGAGGCAGAGAACGTCGGGATACCGGTAGAGGACAGGCTAGAGTTTTTGCTTTGACTTCTTAGAATGCGCAGGCATCGAATGCCGGTGTGACAGGTACTCTTTCCGTGTGTTCTTTTGACGCGCGCATATTGTTCGACCCTGGTTCTACGCACTCTTATATATCCACACACTTTGTACCGAGATTGGGCCGAGATTCATCCTTGTTAGATCAGCCACTAGTTGTGATTACTCCTATAGGAGAGTCCTTTATTGCTCGACACGTGTTTCGTTCGTATTGGGGATAGATATTCTTCTGTAGATTTGATCCTTCTCAACATGTTAAACTTCGACGTCCTACTCGGCATGGACTGGTTAGCCACTTGTTATGCATCCGTGGACTGCCGTGAGAAGGCAGTCAGATTTATTTTTCCAGAAGAGCCAGTTCTTGTTGTTCAGGGGGACCACAGTGCTACCCTTCCCAGTTTGATTTCTGCCCTTGCGCTAGTTGGCTCTTGAGGAAAGGATGTTGGGGATTCTTGGCATATATTCGTGATGCTGGAGCTACAGAGGTTCCGTTGGACCAGGTTCCAATTGTGAGAAAATTCCCCAATGTATTTCCTGATGAGTTACCTGGGTTGCCGCTAAAGCGCGATATTGAGTTCTGCATGGACCTGATCCCCGGCACGGGGCCTATTTCTATACCGCCTTATCGGATGGCCCCGGCGGAGCTTAAAGAGCTCAAGGATTAATTGCAAGATTTGCTTGATAAGAGACTTATTCGACCATGTGTCTCGCCTTGGGGAGCTCCTGTCCTGTTCGTTAAGAAGAAGGACAGCAGTATGAGATTGTGCATTGATTATCGTCAGCTAAACCGAGTTACGGTGTGCAATAGGTATCCTCTACCTCACAATGACGATTTGTTCGATCAGCTCCAGGGTGCAGGAAATTTTTCGAAAATTTATTTGAAGTCAGGTTATCATCAGTTGCGAGTCCGGAATGATGACATTCTGAAAACTATTTTTCGGACACGCTATGGGCATTACGAGTTCTTGGTGATGTCGTTCGGGCTCACCAATACCCTAACAGCGTTCATGGATTTGATGAACCGAATATTCAAGCCGTTCCTCAACAAGTTTATTATTGTAACCATAGACGACATTCTGGTGTACTCCAAGAGTCGAGAGGAGCATAAGCAGCATTTGAGGATTACATTGCAGACATTGAGAGAGCACCAGTTGTTTGCCAAATTCTCGAAGTGTGCTTTCTGGCTTGACAGTGTTGGCTTCTTGGGTTATGTGGTTACGAGAGATGGTATACGAGTGGACCCGAAAAAGATCGAGGCAATACAGCATTGGTCCAGACCTGTTTCAGTGACAGAGGCTCGCAGCTTCTTGGGCTTAGCTGGTTATTACCGTCGTTTTGTACAGGATTTCTCTCATATCGCTACACCGCTGATAGGGCTGACTCGGAAGGGAGTTCCGTTTCTTTAGACTGAGACATATGAGCAGAGTTATCAGCAGTTGAAAACTCGTTTGACGAATGCACCAGTTATCCGTACCTTCAGGCTCAGGCAGTTATATTGTTTATTATGATACTTCTCGAGTGAGTCTAGGCTGCGTGTTGATGCAGTACGGCAGTGTAACAAACCCTAAACTTTCTGTACATAGTTTTTTCAAAAATACAGAAAGGAACACCTAATTCTAAGCAGAAGTTATAAATTTGATCTTTTGAACAGCAAGAAAGCACTTGTAGCTCATTGGTAAAACCTCGCACTGCTGTGACGTAGCCCCTGTAATTGAATCCTCCCAGCCATATATTTTTAATTGATTTTTCTTTTAATCTTTTAGAAGCCCAACTGTTTACACGTACACTACACGTAAAATTAAAAGTCACAGATTAAACAAACACGTGCACTGGAGTATACCAAGCGACCCTGACACGTGGTAAACATCTAAAGCCCCTCACCCTCTTGTTGGCCGGCGAGATTACCATTGTGACCGGTACCGCCGGGCCCCCCGTAGGCGATGATCCCCAATCTTTAACTCCCCACCCCTTGGCCTTCCCGCTTAACCCCTGTACTGTTTGTTTTTATTAAAAATAAAAAGAGAATTTAAAAGTGGCATTAAACCAAATTTTTAATACATTTTTAATTCATTCTTCATCACCGTAAACCCTAACTTTCCCTATAAATACCACCCTCCATTTTACACCTCCTCACTCAGAAATTCCCTGCCAAAACACTATAAAATTTCTATGTCCCAAGCCGTACAAGTGGAGTTAGCAAGAGGCGAAGTTCCGTCGACGTTTCGAGGAGATTCCAGCGACGAAACGGTGCCCCAATGGTTCCTAAAGTTTCCTCCTCCTACCTTCTTTCTTAATAGCTTGTAAATCCCCTTTTCCCTTCTCTTTTGCTATATTAAAAACTTCTCTTTTTCAAATTCGTCGGAAGCGAAGTTATTCGACTTCCGATTCGTTTTTCTTTACAAACTCCACTTTTCTTAAACAATAAAATATCATAATGTTTAACAAATATAAATAAATATATTAGAACAAGTTTCATCTCAAAATAATTCATGTCGCAATTTCTATTTCAGTTTTACAGTAAAATACCATGATATTTACAAACGATATTGTTATCCACTTTAAACTGTATTACCTTTAGATAACTCATGAGGTAATGACCAACCTCATCACATAACACATCTTTGACATAGCACAATGAATTTTTGGATTCTAGGTTATGGGAAAATATGCTTTTACGAATAAATACCTTAAACAATTAAAAACCGTTTTCTTTAAAAAGAGTATTAATTAATTCCTTACAAATACGCCTCTACAACCCATTTTGGGGAACCCCGATCGGGATGGTGCAGGTTATCGCACGTCCTCGGGCCTAGTAGAGTGAGATGCAGAGCTCCGCAAGGAGCATTCGATCTCGATGGAATTTTTGATGCAATTTTTAAGAAAATGATATTTCTACAAAAATAAATAAAATTTATTTTTATTAAATATAGATATTTATAACTATTATCAAAAGATCTATTTTAAATATATTATACAAATATTCTATGTTTTCTAAATCAAAGCAATCACCATTATATGAAACTACCATTTCAATACAGTACAAATTCCAATTTTTCATTAAAGTACTATATACAATGAAAACGAGGTTCTACTCATTAGAAAATTTCACTTTTATAAAATATACATCTACGAAAACCCTAAAGACGATAATTAAATACTTGAGGTGCATTTTGAAAACATATCAAACTATTTTTACATAAAAACCCCTCAGGTTATATTAAATTACAATAAGGACCCTAGTAAATAAAGGTTTAAGCGGGACCGGTTCTCTTGAGCCTCGGGGAGCTGGAGAAAGTGGGTGCTTTCCTATCTACGGTAGACAATACAACGGTGTTATCAACACGGTAATTGTCTTTGAAAAAGACACAAATCCTGCCGTACATGTGCAGCAGTTGCCGATAACTCCAAAACAATCAGGACTTCAATTCTGTTTAAAATTCTGACTCAGTTCGAGTCTCAATCTGAAATCAATCTGATTTGAATTCAATTCAAGTATAACTGCAATACAACATGAATCCCTCTATATCAGAATTCAATCTATATTGAACCGAACCATGGATATACTCTGATTACATGACTATCCATTTATATCCACTTTGTTTACTGATATCATGGTTTCGGCAAATCTTCCATTTACTACAAGACAATACAATACAATCAGTACAATCAATACAATCAATACAATAAACATTACGGGGTTTATAAAGAGGTAGACTGGTACGGAACAAGTTAAAGTTGGCACGAGATGGTCACTAAAAGATGTTATTACATCCATGCTGTTGTTCCGTGGTATTTTCGATGGAGCCTTGTACTATGGGTTACCAAAGTCCATGGTGTAAGTTGGACTCCTCTCGTATACACTGGCATATTCTGTACCAAGCTACAATAACTGCGTTAGTATAGAAAATATAACATTACCTATCTCACCTGTTCTATTTTCTGTTTATTCTTCTCCTTCTTTGTTTGGGACTTACCGAGCGATTGTTCGATGATGACATTCCTATTTCACTTCTTCATTGGAATGTTATCAGGAGGACCCGACTCTTGGGAGTTCGAGACCAGCCAAGAGCACTTGGAGCAGACCCCTAAGCAGTACACTGAATACCCTGAGCATTAGACTTTACTTGTACATAATTTTATTTTCAGTTATGCCATTGTTTAGGCATTGCTTTTCAACCATGTATTTACATTTCCAGTTGTACCTGTAAAAGAATGTTTAATAAATAAAGTTGATGTTCATTTACATTCATGGATCTTGTATACATTTTACTTTATATTGCTTAGATACGCTTAGCGTGTTTACTTCTGAGTAAACACATAGCGGGCATCGCCGCGTCCCCTTCCCGTACACCGAGAAGCGGGACGTGACAGGTTTTGTTGGCGGCCCATGCAGGTCAGTGCTGTATGGAACCCTACCATGCATGTCAGTTCTGCATGGACATGCGGGTCAATTCTACATGAAGTACAAAGCAATATAACACAATAATCAGGAACTAAAAACATTCTTTACATTTCATATTTCTTTGAATGTCACGTCCCGAAAGTACGGAAGATGACCGGCACTTAGACTACGAACGTCTCGAGGCGTACGTACCCTAAGCAAGCCGAACCCAAAAATCCAAACCAAGAAAAGTAGTAGAGAGTAGGGAGAACCATATATAAATCAACCAGTATGCAACATAATATACAACGCCTAAAAGCGAGGATCACAACAGAAAAGGAAACTCAACAGCATGAAATCCACAAAAGTATAACGCGCGACTCTAAGGTCGAAAGAATAAATATCACTGGTCTCTATCTCAAATAAGTACATGTTTGGTTGATGGAACTTCTAGATACAACTGAAATATAATATACAATGTATAATAATGGGTACGATACAAATAAACCCATCTACTAGCAAGTCACCCGAAAGAAGCAGTGCCCGCAATGCCGTAATGAACCCTGTACGGCAGAACCTGCAAGAAACTTGGGCACAACGGGGGTGAGTTGCCAACTCGTGAGTAGAAAAAGATCTACGAACAGAAAATCGCATGTATGACGCAATCCTAGGTCATACGATCAGAATATATAATCCTCAAGTATATAACCAGCAACCTATAACAATGGCTAGGGTAAATATCTAACCCAAGTATAATCCCATGTGCCCATGCCAGTGCTCAGGTAGCAATGTATCATATGAATAATGTATGAATGCATAAAACAGAATGTATGTACTGAAGAAAACTGCTTTCATAAATTTGTGAGATTTCTGTATTTTTAAAATGAGGTATCATAATGAAATCAGCATAAAACAGTGCCTATCATCGGCACAAAACATAAATCTCAATATCTCGATATCTCTGTATCACAATCTCTGTACCTCAATATCTCAAAATCTCAATGTCTCAATCATAATATTTAGGGCGCCGTCAGTCCAGATCGGCCCCTACCATCCATCTCAAGACCACGACGGTATCCTCCGGATATCCGACGCGTCGGGTAAAATCACCGGTCGGTCGTGCTCCCCTGCACAGGCTCAACGCCATCTCTTGCGATCTTCTTGCCCCGGGGTACCACACCGGGCCCACCATGTACCCGAAACGGTTCATCCGTCTCCTCAAATTGGGTCTCGAAATCCATCAGCAAACTCATGGTGGACGACTCATACATCATGGGAAAACCGTATTTTTATTTAAAAAGAGAGGAAGCAGTTTATATATGTTTTGCGGTTTTCCTCCAAATCC
This sequence comes from Agapanthus africanus, assembly GCA_030015575.1. Lineage (NCBI taxonomy): Eukaryota > Viridiplantae > Streptophyta > Magnoliopsida > Asparagales > Amaryllidaceae > Agapanthus > Agapanthus africanus. Next base: position 748,799,435 of record JASDDO010000022.1, on the reverse strand, counting down.
AGAAAATATCATGGAAATCCGAATCATCAATAGCATGTAAACCATGAATATAAGCATGAGAATCCATGAATGCAGCATATAATGAACAACAGTGTACATGAAGTGACAAGTAATAACTACAATGTCAAGCTGGCATATATGGCAAGTACACTAATATCATGTCACTACTAGCTAATCAAGCTAAATCAAGCAATAATGTTCTCTAAGTGTACGTAACATGGCAATTACCGATGAAGATGTGTGTGCGCCGGCAAATAAGTGTACGTGGTACATACGCATCATCGGTAATGGTGCTGATGTTCTAACAGCATGATATCAATAATGGAATATGAATCACAACAGTATGCGAAGCAGAGCAACAATAATAATGTGCGGGAGCTGAATACTAACACAATGGTAGTTAGACTGCATCTAATGTCATAAGAGTCATATAGCTACGCCAACTATAAGGCTGAGCTAAAAAGCTAACTGTAGGTAAGGGAAACCGCCTAACCTCTGTGTCGATACACATATGTATATATATAGTCGGTGATCCCGCCTTGATAATATCACATCCGATACCATATCTCTATAATCGGTTATTCCCAAGTCAAGAGGGCGGATCAAACATCAAATATAGCTCGTACGTAAATCCGTCGTACGGCATCCCCAAATCTGGGTACGGGTCAATATCACATTCCTCATATCATTCATCTGGTAATCTCTTTAATCAATATCATAATCCGGGTACTGACCTACGTCTAGTACAAAGCTAATATCATCACTATAATCATGATCTGACTACTGATCGACAATCCTGTATGAATCGATATCATCAGCACATATCATCTCAAGGAGTACACATCGCCCAAGGCGGCCTATCATAAATGTCCTGTCATATCGTATCATATCCAATCTCGTATCATAATCACATGTCGATCATTATATATATATATGTCACTATTCCTATGGCATCATCATCCCAAAATCCGCTAAAGCATCACGACGTATCTCAACTATGAACTTTACCATATCACCGATATCATAATCTCGGATCAACTATCATCGACTCATCTCAATCCCAAGTATCATCCTCAAGTCTGTATGCGAACACGCAGTCCCATACCCATGTGAACACATATCTATATAGAATCCCATGACCACATATGAAATAAGGATGTATGCAAGTATGTATGTGTGTATATGTATGTGTAGTGCACCCACTACCCTAGGGTTTCGTAACCTTTCGCCATTCCAACACACCAATATCCATCTTAAACATCAATAAACAACATAATATAATTGTAGGTGTGTATACGCATCCGTATACATCACCTCGGACTGCGGGGGTGCTATACGCCATCCACCCGACTTCTCCCCGTAGATATAAATCCACTCACCTTGTTTTATGCGTGCCGGTGTCGATGTCACCATTTGCATCTCCAACGCTTCGACGCTACGTGGGGTACCTACAAGGATATCACAAACGCTAAAACACATGAAAACCATGTCGGAAACCAAAAACGGTGCACACTACGTCTACAAGTAAAAACCTATAGTCTCGCGTGCAAACACGGCCAATATCCATTTGTCGTTGACGTCCAAACGCCACCCGACAGAAACGAATCATCGAATACCAAAATCCATACGAAAACAAGTCGTAAATCCTGCGCCAACTCAAGAAAATCAACCCAGATTCTATCCTAACTGGAATCAGTCAAAACTAGACATACCAGGGGTCAAGTTTACAGGTAAAAGAGCCGTGCACGCAAAACGAGGGGGTTCCCTACTGCTCTGACCGAAAATTGCGGCCAGAGGGAATATATCTGCGGCCAAGAAATTGAGGTGGGGGATAAGGTTTTGTGGGATGGTCCCAGGGTGCCTGCACAGCTTACTGCCAAGTCAATTTTATTTTAGAGTTCCCGGGGTGAAAGCAGATCTCAGAAAGGTCAATAAGTCGACAAAATTGCTAAAATACGCCAAGTCGAAACTTTCAGGTAACTAACTGGAAATCTGGGGTATTCTGGGGCTAACTGGTTTCAAACACACTTAATAAGGTTACCCTAACAATCAAAGCCAACACTTGGTCAAGTCTCACTCAAATTTGCCTAAACTAGCACCAATCTACTTAATAACACTAAAATTTCAGCTAAACAACTATAACTTGACAAGATAGGAGTTGGGTTGCAAGATTATACCTCAAGAGGGTCTTAGGATGTAAGAGAAGGGAAGGAGGATGAAGAAGGGTTGTTGGTGGACTGCTGAGTTGCTCCTACAGCTGCTGGTGTGGCTTTTGCAACTGATGCTGTTGCTGTTTTTAACAGCAGTTTGTTGCTATTGGTTTGGGTTGAGGCTGCTGTTGTTGCTTTGGTGAAGTGGGAGGGTGATGTTGTAGGGTTTAGTTTGGGCTGCTGCTGCTTGCCATTTATCTTCTGCTTTTCTTTCTTTTTCTTTTTCTTGTGTTGCAGTAGCAGCTGCAGTAGTGAAGGGGTGTGGTATTTATGGTGAAGTTGAAGTATCTGATGTTGGGGTGTGGGTTGTAGTATATGATGTTGGGTTGGTGTTGTTGATGGGGTTGCTGCTGAGGCAGCAGAGGTCTAGGCTGATAGGTGCTGATGATGCTACTGCTGATGTGATGAAATTGGGGCTGAGGTTGTTGCTGTGGCTGTAGTAGCAGCTGATGCAAATGGGGGCTGAAGTTGTGTGTTGGGTCTGTTGTATTGAATGGTGTAGCAGCTGTTGATGCTGCCTTAGCTGATGTATAATGGTGTGGTGTTGTTTTGAAAGAAGTTGCTGCTGTTGTGGCTGGTTTCACAGCAGTTGTTGCAGCTGCTAATGCTGATGAAAAGGCTGAACTGATGTTGGTCAGGGGCTGAAATGTGCTGATGGGGGGGCTGATGTAGCTGATGTTGCATCTTGTAGCAGCAGCTAGGGTGGCTGGTGTGTGGGTGTAGGGTGTTGATGCAGCTGCTGCTGGTGTTTGCAAAGGTGTGATGTGTGAGAGTGAGGGGGAGAGATGTGAGGTGAGAAAGAATTGCAATGAGTGTTGGAGAGGCCACAAAAAGTTTTGAAGTGTAATGAGGTTAACTCCCATCACCCTCACTCAACCTTAAATGTCATGGCACATCTATCATGCCTCCTCTCTCTCTCTCTCTCTCTCTAACCACAAGTCAACCTAATCCTAATCACCCTTAACCAAAACCAAAACACTAATTAACCCAATTAACCTAATCAAATAGTTCAACCCACCATATTCATCTCAACATGGTTCAACCCTAAGCCATCATGAGTCCATAACATGAAACAAGTGTGGAAGATGTTGTGTGCACATTTTTGCACAAAAAGCCAAAAATCCCAATTAGCGATTTTTAATCGCGGTTAACACCAAAATAGCATTTACGTAACCATAAAAGCTTAAAAATGACATATTTCTACAAAATACCCTATTTTAGAATTTTCCAAAATTTTCTCCGGAATTTTCACCATTTATCGGTATTTAATTATACCGACTATTAAAATATTCATTAAAATTTAATATTAAATTATGAAAATTCCCAAAAATAATATTTTATTTTTTTGAAATGTTACATTGAATCTTACAATTTCATATGCTTTGAATCTATCCTAACCCTATTTTTCTTTCAAGGTTATGGATTCTCCAAACAACACCAGCACCAACTTCAACAACACACCACCACCTCTACCGCTTACGCCTACCGTCGCTGCTCCGATCAATGAGTAGACAATACTGCTTGAGACAATCCGGAGCCTCGTGAAAGGACAGCAGCAGCAGACTGCTATTCTGATGAACCGTCCAGAAGTGGAAGCGCCCGGAGTGAAGCAATTCCAGGCATTGCACCCAAAACAATTTTCAGGAAAAGAGAGCTCCCTGGAAGCTAAACAATGGGCTCAAAGTGTTGAGGATGATCTGGCAGCAGCACAAGTGCCATAGATCGCTTGGATTAGAGTTGCGAAGCTGCAACTCACTGACAATCCCCGAGTTTGGTGGAAGGCGGATGAAAGCCGTCTTGACCAACTTATCGAATGGAGAACTTTTCGCGACATGTTCGACGCGAAATACTTCCCCGAGACTGCCCAATTTGACATGGAGCAGCAATTTATTTATCCACAACAGGGTTCGATGTGGACCAAGTCCGTGGATGAATATGATACTGAGTTTACCATGCTCAGTAGGTAAGATATGTCTCAATGTTCGATTTTCAAGTATCACATACTACACAGCTAACACAAGACCACAACAGATTCACGGCACACCTCATTCCGACCATTGAGATCAGATCCAGAAGATTTCAGCAAGGGTTGGACCAGGAAACCCAAGCTGCCTTACCTACAGAGGATTTCCTAACCCATGACTTGGCTCTGAAAGCTGCCCGTCGATATGAGGCAGTGGTGAAGAAGAAGGGCAAACCCCAATCTGCCAGAGTGAAACGCCCTACCACTCAGATGGAAGGAGGAACCTCTTCAAGGCCATCTTTTGAACCCAGGAGACCGAAAGAAACAAATAAACGGCCAAGTCCAAATTTTTGCTACTACTGCAAAAGGGATGGACACTTGTGGAAGGACTGTAGGCGCACAAAAGGCATGTGCTTAGTTTGTGGTGCATCCAATCATGGAATTGAAACATGTCCTTATAAACGCAACACAGTTCCAACTCATAACATTTATCCGCAGCGGCCAGCTATCCAGGCTCCTGCACCTTGCCTTGCTCTTCCAGCTCCACCTCCACGTGGACCTCCTGCACAGCCTAATCGCCAATTCCTTCAGGCACTGAGGAACATGTCTCGAGGGCAGAGAAACATTGCCCAAGGACAAAGGAATGTACCTCCAGTTAGGAGGAATGTACCCCGGCGTCAGGCTTTCACATTAGCAGCCGTAGAAGCTGAGACTGTAGACCAAGATAACCCTGGTAATTCCCTCACATCTTGTTCAATCTTACCAAAACTTTTGCATTCTTTCGTTCTTCCAAATATTTTTCATGCACTATCAATAGTTCTATGACCAAAATTTTCTTGAATCTATTACACTTTCCTTCTACAAATTTCGAGGACAAAATTTTTTTTATAAGGAGGGTAGAATGTAACAACCCTAAGGTTTCTATGCAGAATTTTTTCAAAAATACAGAAAGGAACACCTAAAGCTGAGCACAAGTTATAAATTTGATTTGCTTTTGAACAGCAAGAAAGCACTTGTAGCTCATTGGTAAAACCTTGCGCTGTTGTGACGTAGCCCCTGTGATCGAATCCCCCCAGCAACATATATTTTTAATTGATTTTTCTTTTAATCTTTTAGAAGCCAAATTGTTTGCACGTACACTGAACGTAAAATGAAAAGTCACATATTAAACAAACAAGTGTGCTGGAGTATACCAAACGACCCTGACATGTGGCAAACATCTATAGCCCCTTACCCTCTTGTTGGCCGGCGAGATTGCCATTGTGTCCGGTACCGCCGGGCCCCCTGTAGGGGATAATCCCCAATCTTTAACTCCACACCCCTTGGCTTCCCCCCTTAACCCCTATACTGTTTTTTATTAAAAATAAACAGAGAATTTAAAAGTGGCATTAAACCAAATTTTTAATACATTTTTAATTCATTCTTCATCACCCTAAACCCTAACATTCCCTATAAATGCCACCCTCCATTTTACACCTCCTCACTCAGAAATTCCCTGCCAAAACTCTATAAAATTTCCAAGTCCCAAGTTGTACAAGTGGAGTTAGCAAGAGGCGAAGTTCCGACGACGTTTCGAGGAGATTCCGGTGACGAAACGATACCTCGATGGTTCCTAAAGTTTTCTCCTCCTTCCTTCTTTCTTAATAGCTTGTAAGTCCCCTCTTCCCTTCTTTTTTGCTATACTAAAAACTTCTCTTTTTCAAACTCGTCGGAAGCAGAGTTATTCGACTTCCGATTCGTTTTTCTTTAAAAACTCCACTTTTCTTAAACAATAAAATACCATATTCTCATATAATCTTTAACAAATATAAATAAACATATTAGAACAAGTTTCATCTCAAAATAATTCATGTTGCAATTTCTATTTCACTTTTACAGTAAAATACCATCATGTTTACAAACGATATTGTTATCCACTTTTAACCGTATTACCTTTAGATAACTCACGAGATAATGACCTATCTCATCACAAAACATATTTTTGACATAGCACGATGAGTTTTGGGATTATAGGTTATGGGAAAATATCTTTTACGAATAAATACCTTAAACAATTAAAAACTGTTTTCTTTAAAAGAGTGTTAATTAATTCCTTACAAATACGCCTCTGCAACCCATTTTGGGGAACCCCGATCGGGATGGTGCAGGTTATCGCACGTTCTCGGGTCTAGTAGAGTGAGATGCAGACCTCCGCAACGAGCATTCGATCTAGATGGAATTTTTGATGCAATTTCTAAGAAAATAAGATTTCTACAAAAATAAATAAAATTTATTTTTATTAAATATAGATATTTATAACTATTATCAAAATATATATTTTAAATATATTATACAAATATTCTATGTTTCTACAAAAATATATCTATGAAAACCCTAAAGACGATAATTAAATACTTGAGGTGTATTTTGAAAATATATCAAACTATTTTTACATAAAATCCCCTCAAGTTATATTAAATTACAATAAGGACCTTAGTAAATATAGGTTTAAGCGGGACCAGTTCTCTTGAGCCTCGGAGAGCCGGAGAGTGCGGGTGTTTGCCTATCTAAGCTAGACAATCTAACATTGGTGTTATCAACACGGTAATTGTCTTTGAAAAAGACACAAATCCTGTCGTCCATGTGCAGCAGTTACCGATAACTCCAAAACAATCAGGACTTCAATTCTGTTTAAAAATTTGACTCAGTTCGAGTCTCAATCTGACTTGAATCCAATTCAAGTATAACTGCAATACAAGAATCCGTCTATACCAGAATTCAATCTATATTGAGCCGAACCATAGATATACTTTGATTACATGACTATCCATTTATATCCACTCCGTTTACTGATATCATAGTTTCGGCAAGTCTTCCTTACTACAAGATAATACAATACAATTAGTACAATCAATACAATAAATATTACGGGGTTTATAAAGGAGTAGACCGGTACGGAACATGTTAAAGGTGGCACGAGCCGGTCACTAAAAGACGTTATTACATCCATGTCGTTGTTCCGTGGTATTTTCGACGGAGCCTTGTACTACAGCTTACCAAAGTCCTCGGTGTAAGTAGGACTCCTATCGTATACACTGGCATATTCTGTACCAAGGTACAACAACTACGTTAGTATAACAAATATAACATTACCTACCTCACCTGTTCTATTCTTTGATTATTCTTCTCCTTCTTTCTTTGGGACTTACCGAGCGATTGTTCGCTGGCGACATTCCTATTTTTCTTCTTCTTTGGAATGTTGTCAGGAGGACCCGACTCTGAGGAGTTTGAGACTAGCCAAGAGCACTTGGAGCAGACCGCTTAGCAGTACACCGAATACCCTGAGCATTATACTTTACTTGTACATAATTTTATTTTCAGTTATGCCCTTATTTAGGCACTGCTTTCCATCCTTGTATTTACATTTCCAGTTGTACCTATAAAAGAATGTTTAATAAATAAAGTTGTTGTTCATTTACATTCATGCCTCTTGTGTACATTTTACTTTATATTGCTTAGATACGCTTAGCGTGTTTACTTCTGAGTAAACACGCAGCGGGCCTCGCCGCGTCCCCTTCCCATACACCGGGAAGCGGGGCATGACAGGCAGAGTCATCGCTTATGCTTCTCGGCAGTTGAAGAAGCACGAGCAGAACTATCCCACTCACGATATAAAGATGGCCGCGGTGGTCTTTGCGCTCAAGATTTGGAGGCATTACTTGTACGGCGAGTCATGCCAGATCTTTACGGACCACAAAAGCCTGAAATACATCTTCCAGCAGCCCGCCGCTTCACTTACTGAACTTACCGAAACTCGCTATCGTAACAGCACAGAAATAGTTATTCGCCTTAAAGGCTACGGATCTGAATTTGAAGCAGCGCCGTTGGATGGAGCTCGTAAAGCACTATGATTGTTAAATCCTTTATCATCCGGGTAAGGCAAATGTTATAGCTGATGCTTTGAGTCGGAGGCCCGGATATAGTTTGTTCCATTTGAGCGCAGTTTAGAGACAGCCTTCTACAAATTAGCAGATTTTATGCGATAGCGGGGTACAGTTTGGATTCACTTCCACCGGAGGACAGCTTGCTCATGTCCGTGCCTGTCCACTTTTACTTGATCGCATCCGGGAGGCACAGTCCGACGATGCTCATTTGTTTGAGATTATGGAGCAGGTTTGGCAGGGGAGAGATTCGGAGTTTGTGATTGATGGTCAGGGAATGCTATGATTTGGGACCCGTCTATGTGTACCGGATTCTAAGAGGCTGAGACATGAGATCGTAGAGGAGGCACATCAGTCAGCATATATCGTTCATCCGGGTTCCACCATGATATATCGTGATTTGAGAGTGTCTACTGGTGGTAAGGGATGAAGAGAGATGTTTCAGATTTCGTTTCGAGATACCTGACTTTCTATCAAGTCAAGGCCGACATTAGAGACCGGCGGGAGAGTTACAGCCTTTGCCTATTCCGAAGTGGAAATGGGAGCAGATCTCTATGAACTTCATTGTTGGTCTACCTAGGTACAGTCGAGGGTATGACTCCATTTGGGTGATTGTAGATCGGATGGCGAAAGCAGCTAACTTTCTTCTAGTGAAGACCACTTTCAGTTTTGCTCAGTATGCTCAGCTCTACATCGATGAGATTGTGTGGTTGCACGGTGTTCCGACATGTATTGTTTCTGACAGAGGCACTCGGTTTACCAGCCGTCTTTGGCAGAAACTTCAGGAGGTTTTGGGTACCCGTTTGAGTTTCAGTACCGCTTTCCAGCCGTAGATCGATGGCCAGTCAGAGCGGACTATACAGACTCTCGAGAATATACTCCGAGCGTGCTACTAGATTTAGTGGCAGTTGGAATCGTCACTTGCCCTTGATAGAATTCTCCTACAATAACAGTTTTCAGGAAACAATTCAGATGGCACCTTTTGAGGTTTTGTATGGAAGAAAGTGTCGATCAGCAGTATGTTGGACTGAGCTCAGTGAGTGCAGGAATTTATGACCACAGTTAGTCCAGAAGACTACAGAGAAGATCTTGTTGATCTAGGATAGGATGAGAGCAGCCCAGAGCAGGCAAAAGTCTTATGCCGACCGTCGTCGTCACAGACTTGAGTTTGTCGTGGGTGATCATGTTTTCTAACGGGTCTCGCCAATGAAGGGTGTGATGAGGTTTGGAAGGAAGGGGAAACTTAGTCCCAGATATGTGAGTCCCTTTGAGATTCTTAAGCGAGTCGGTATCGTTGCCTATCGTTTAGCGCTTCCGCACAGTTTTTCGAATGTACACCCCATATTTCATGTATCGATACTTCGCAGGTATCTTCATGACCCTTCTCATGCGATTCAGCACCAGACGATCCAGATGGAGCGCGATCTTTCTTTCACCGAGCAGTCGGTAGTTATCCTGGACCGGTAGGTGAAGAAATTGCGGTCGAAAGCATTACCGTTTGTGAAGATTCTATGGCGTGGCCTGAACAGTGAAGAGGTCACATGGGAAGCCGAGAGTGAGATGCGGAAGAAATTCCCCATTTCTTCGAAAATACGCGTAGTTAGATTTTAAATTCAGACACCGAATTTTCTTAAGGGGGAAAGGTTGTAACGTCTTAAAATTTGATTAGAATTAATTATAAATTAATTAACGGTATAACATGCGTTTTTCAATAAAACTTAGTTAATAATTATTTTCACATATATTTATTTATTTATTTATTATTTAATTATTTTATTTAATTGTTTATTTATTAAATTATTTTAAATACACGTACACACACACTAATTTAGTGTTAAAAAGATATTGGTTTAGCTTAAAACTTGCTTAGGCAACCAAGACAGATTTAAACCATAAATTATAATTGTTAATATATATTATAATACTAAGATGGTTCTAGAAAAAAATAAAAGAAAAAGAAGATAAATGAAAATATGAGAGACATTGAGGTGTGGGTATTAAATGAAGGGTATTTTTGTGTCATAGCTAATATTAGCCATCTCTTTCTCTAGATCTTTCTCTTCTTCATTCTTCCCTCTTCTCTTCATCTTTTCCTCCCCCATTTTTTCTCTACCTCCTTTCTCTTGCAAATTTATCCTACAACCAATAGCCTCATAATCACTGCAAAATCCTTCACAAATTGTTTCAAAAATTCAAATTTTTAATCTCTTCAAGAGTTCTTTTTAAAGTAAGTCTTCATCTAGAGGCAACTTTTCAAGTTAGGATCTCCTTCATTTCATCTTGAGGTAGTGGACAAATCTTGAGCATGTTTTACTAAGCTTGTACCTTAATAACTTATAATTTAGATTAAAGTTGTGTTTTGGATAGTTTTAGAATTTAAAGTGAGGTTTGGAGATAAGTTTGGGGTTATAATAATTTCTAGAGAAACCATGACCTAAATTAGATTAGTTAAGAGTAGTTAGTGTCATATCCTTATTTAACTACCAAGTTTTCACTAAACCATCTTAACATTTCAAATTAGTGTTAAAACTAGTTTTAGTTAAGGTTAGGGTTTCCAATTTGAATCTGCTATCAAACCAGTGATCTCAGAGAAAAGTTGCAATTACTGGGAGCTAGTTATAAAATCCTGAGTCCACCCTTGAAACACGAGCCAATTCCTCCAAGCTTGGGCCGCCAAAATATTTATTTTGGCCGCAAATTGCGGCCCCTCCAGGATGTTTGGTCATAGGGTTTTGTTGGGGGCTTTCTGGAACTCCAATTCGGCCTCTGGTATGTGCAACTTTCTCTAATTGTACATATATAAAAATCTGGGATTATTTTATCAACTTTAGTGTTTTGTGTGGTTAACAACCCTTAGAGGTAGTCTTAGACGTTGTTGCACGTGTTTAACACGCTAAGTTCACACGTGTCTACTCGTAAGAGTTAGTTAGTTTATGCAGTATATGTTTGCGTATCATATCGGATTTCTATCCTCATGTGCTAAGTTTTTTGCAATTCTAGAATCGGTTGGGGAGACTTCGGACACAGCTAGGAAAGGAAAGGAGGTGATCGGATTTGAGTAGCTCGAGACCGTTCCGGTGAGTAGATTTAACATCTATTGGGGAATCGTTCGGATGGCGTAAAGCGCCTGACGTTTAGAACTAGTTACAAATCTTATATACATATACCTATACACATTTCTATATTGCATATGCATCATCATACACATTGATATCTACACATTAGGACACTTGCACCATTACCAATGGTTCATGTCGCACGTGCACTAACCTATATGTACACACATGATAATGGTAATTGCTATGTCATGTACACTATAGAATTCGCATGATAACTTGCATTTGCGTTGCATCTTATTGATAGATAGATCCTCGTGTTACTTATCTAGCTTGCATCATATTAATACCATGTGCAATTGCTATCATTGCCATATTCATATATTATGATGTTTTATGATATTTCCGTTTTCATGAGATTTCTTAATTTGAGAAACTGTGGTTACATTTTGAAAACTTATGATTGTTTTAAAAAAACGCGGATTCTCTTGATATGATGTGTGGCGTCCACCATAAGTTTTCTCGGTTCTGAGTTATGTGCATACCCGATTTGAGGAAAGATGAGGCACCGTCTGCGGGTACATAGTGGACCCAGTACGGTACCCCGGGGCAAGAAAATCGTATAGAGAGACGTTGAGCCTGGCATGAGAACAATACCTACCGGTGATAGTTTGGGCTCGGCGGATATACGGAAGATACCGAACGGTCGTGTGATCAGATGGATTTGAGGGCCGATCTGAGAGACAGCGCCCGAGATATTGAGATTTTGAGTGTCGATACTTGACACAGATTTTATGCTGTTTTATTGATGATACTTCCGGTTCTACCATATTGAATTTATTATGATATATTCAGTTTTTTATAGTTGTTACACATTAGATTTCATACGTCGCTCATCTATTCATGTTGCACCTATACTAGTGTACTATATCATAATTCATATTTAGGATTTGTCGCTGTTACGTACATGCTTGTGATTGCCACTTATGATGTTACTTACTACTCACGAGCTGGTAATGCACCCCCGTTGTGCCACAGTATCTTGCAGGGCCGGTCCGTCAGTATAGTCGCGGCAGGGCACACCACTGCTACTACTTTTGCTACGAATATTTTTGACATGATATTTTGTAGGTGGATTTGTGAGTATTCTTTTTCTTCTATCTTGTACACTTTTTCGTTGTATATAGTATACTCTATTTACTACATGTATATTTAACTTAGATACGAGACTGAGAGATTTGTATTTTATTTGACTCTGGGTGTCGTGCTCGTGCGAGCCGACTTTTATGTTTTATTTGTGGATATTGTTTTTTTCTCCTTATTTCCTCGTATTATGATGTCATATATCTTGTTTGTGATTTTGTTCAGCCGGATGGCGTTGAGATTGCTCCCAAATGAGAATGCTATTATATATAATGCTTATGTAGCAATTTGGATCAGTTTCACAAAGGAGATACTGCCGAAAATTTTAACAACCACCCGAGATTTAAAAAGGGTTTGATATAACTCTTTTACACCTTAAATTAACACTTTTTAAACAAAAGTTTTTACCACTTTATTTTAAATTATTATTTAGATTCTGGTTTTCAGCTTAATTGAATTACTTGAATTACGTTACGTTTTTAGGCGTTCTGTGATTTAAATGCCGGTCACGTTACACATTTGGCTCATGACAAATACATAGGGGGCGGGATGTTTGAAAAGTTGGTTTCAAAATAAGAAATGAGGCCGGAGCTAATAAGATCATCAGCCGACTATATATATATATATATATATATATATATATAGAGAGAGAGAGAGAGAGAGAATAATGGAGGAAAGAGGCCATAGGAGGGAATTTCCTCCTATGGCGTCGAAAAAATATACCCTCCATCGTGTTTTCTGACGATCGGAACCATCATCTTCATCGTTATCATCTAAGATGTGGATATACCAAATTTCATGTGATTCTACAACTTCTGCACCGTTGATTTAGCAATGTAAAAAGTTCTATTATCGGTAAACCGTTAATTTTGAACCCACTAATTCAACGGCGAAAAGGTTGTAGAATCACATGAAATTTGGTGTATCCACGTCTTAAATGATAACGATGAAGACGATGGGTGCCGATCGTCGGAAAAAATGATGGAGGTTGAATTTTTTCGACGCCATAGGAGGAAATTTCCTCCCATGGCATCTTTCCTCCATTAGAGGAAATTTCCTCCCATGGCATATTTCCTCCATTATTCTCATATATATATATATATATATATATATATATATATATATATATGGAGAGTATTCCATTGCAAACCGGTCCGTATTTTTTAAAAACGGGAACTCCCGATCTACGATATATTTTAATGATCCGATCTGTTCAAATTGATCATCCTACCCTCAAATATACATGCATGAAAAATCAAAGGATTTGATGACCTCTAAGCCTATGCATCGATGGGTGAAAAAATGAACGTTTGTCGATTATGCAATATAAATTTCATCCGATACATAGGTTAAACGTTTTAAAATTCTTTGATTTTTCATACACATACATTTGAGGGTAAAGTTATCAACTTGAACGGTTCGGATCATTTAAATATGTCATGGATCGAGAATTCCCGTTTTTTAAAAACGAAAACCAGTTTGCAATAGATCACTTATATATATATATATATATATATATATATATATATATATATATATATAATGGAGGAAAGAAGCCATAGGCGGGAATTTCCTCTTATGACGTCGAAAAAATACACTCTCCCTCATTTTTTCCGACGATCGGCACTCACCATCTTCATCGTTATCATCTAAGATGTGGGTACACCAAATTTCATGTGATTCTACAATCTTTTCACCGTTGATTTAGTGGGTTCAAAATTAACGGTTTACCGACAATAGAACTTTTTACATTGTTAAATCAACGGTGAAAAAGTTGTAAATTTACATGAAATTTGGTGTACCCACATCTTAGATGATAACGATGAATATGATGGGTGTCGATCGTCGAGAAAAATGAGGGAGGGGGTATTTTTTCGACGCCATAGGTGGAAATTCCCTCCTATGCCATCTTTCCTCCATTATTCTCATATCTTTCCTCCATCATTCATATATATATAGAGAGAGAGAGAGACTAGGATCCTCTAGAAAAGATTTGGAAACCGGTCCGCGTTTTTTAAAAATGGGAACTCCCGATTCGCGGCATATTTTAACGATCCGATCCGTTCAAATTGATCACTCTACCTCAAATTTATGTATATGAAAAATAAAAAAAATTTAAAGACCTCTAGATAATGTGTCGGATAACGTTTTTTGTGTGTGTGAGAATATATATATATATATAGAGAGAGAGAGAGAGAGAGAGACACACGGGGAGAGAGAGAGACAGAGAGAGGATGCATTGTTTTTAATTAGCTACTTAGGAAAAGATCATTTTCAAAATTTTAAAAATATGATGAAACATTTGTGTCAAGATAAGTCCAATCATGACGAGAACTCAGAATAGAGTCCAATGAGTCAAAGAAAATTTTGTTGGGAGAAAGTCTCATCCATGGAACAATTCTTGCGATAAACCAATTCATATAATAACGACAATCACGCAATTAATTAACAAAAAATAATAATAATAAGTGTGAGAACAAAATAGAATCACAAACTAGAGAGACACAAGAAATTTGTTAACGGGATTCACCTACTGTATGGCTGGTCTCCGGCAGAGTGGAATCTGCAAAGGTCTAATATTCTCGTTGAATCAAGTTTACAGACACCCGAAAAGATTTCTCTCAAATTTCTCTATTAGTCGTCACCCTCTCAATACAATGAACTCTCTCCGCAAATTAATCGTCCTTACCTTGTGAAATTAATATAATGGTTGCGGTTGATTTTTTAATCCTTGCCCGCATGCATGACTTCACTTTGAAGGCTCTATAGATTAATGTGGCTTCTCAGTGCCTTTTAACAATCTCGTGGCTGCTTTTAGAGATTAATTGATATATCTAGAGAGGTTAACGGAGGAAAGAGGGCATAGGATGTGGGCCCAACCTCAACAATCGGTACCCACCATTTTCATCGTTATCATCTAAGATGTGGGTACACAAAATTTTATGTGATTCTACAACTTTTTCACCGTTGATTTAGTGAGTTCAAAATTAACGGTTTACCGATAATAAAACTTTTTACATTGCTAAATCAACGGTGAAAAAGTTGTAGGATCACATGAAATTTGGTATACCCACATCTTAGATAATAACGATGAAGATGGTGGGTGCCGATCGGCGGAAAAAATGAGGAAGGATGTATTTTTTCGACACCATAGGAGAAAATTCCTTGCTACGGTACCTTTTCTCCATTATTCTCATATATATATATATATGTGTGTGTGTGTGTCTGTAATCTTAAATACTTAATTAGAGATAATCTTAGCTTTCTTTAATTATCTAAATCTCCAACCTGAATCCTACCCACAATCAAATCCTTCAGCCGCATAAATCAAGTACTCTTGATTTAATTTGTTTTAATCCAATAACATCCTTATTTGATATCTAGATATATGTCAATAGGCCTTAAAGATACGATTCAATATTAAAAGGAAAGATTCTCCACAGGTATAATATTCTTCCATTTGGAGATTCTTCCGCCTTGATTTTTGTGTAACGACTGTGTTTTCTAATACTCAATAAAAATTCTTGTTTTCTTTAGTACCGAGTACTTAACTGCGTATTTTTACTTGATAGAAAAATATTTTATAAGTGATGCGGGTAATTGTTAAAGTATTTAAATATAAGGAATTTCCAAAAAAAAATTCTATTTATATGTTTGTGGGCTTAAAATATTTTTGTAATGCCCTAAGAATGATTTACATATATTATTTTAAATTAAAATAATTATTTTCGTAATTAAAATCATTTCGAGAATAAAATAGATTTTTTCAATAGTTATGATAACTAGCAAATATCATATATATAGAAATATTATTTAGTTTTAAGCCCAAAATCATTTTTAAATTAAAGATAATATTTTCTGGAATTTTCTCATATTTCTCTCCTATTTTTCAATATTTTAAACCAAATTCAATTTTTTAAAAAATAAATAGTAAGATTTCTTTCTATAAAAAAAATATTAAAACGACTTTTAAACTGGACCGTTGGATGGGAGATCCAACGGCTCAGGATCTTTGGTGGTTGCCCACTAGGGTGGGGACCACGCGCTTGTGCCGCAAGCGCGTGAATCCACTCCTCGTGGACACGTGGTGTGTGGCGGTGGCCTCTGAGCCGTTGGATTCAGATCCAACGGCTACGAATCGTGGCGGCGGCGGCTGAGTCATCAGATGATAATTGGGCGCGGATTTTGGGGGGGATTTGACAAATTTTTTGGATTTTATTGTTGGGGAAAACACCCTATAAACAAAGACCTTCAAACTCAAATTTCTCACTGCTTAGAACTCCGAAAATTCTGAAAAAAAATACTCAAGCTTTCGTATCGACGACGACGACGCTGTGGGTCCATCCAAACATCAAGAAATAATTCGAGCGCGAAGTTGTTGAGATCATAGTACAAATCTACGCTTTCGACCCATCGACATCCAACTCAAACCAAAGGTAGAATCCGCCTCTTTCCACTTGTCTGTCACCTTCTTTTCTTTAATAATCTTAGTTTCAAGTTCTAATCCCTAACCTTATTTTAAAATGATGTTAATACTATTTTTGTATCCCTATTGTGGTATCTCTTAATTATAAATTTGACACATGCTTAAAATGGTTTAATTAAATTACCCCTATATGCATAAATATTGCACTCTCATCCTCCATGAAAAATGATATGCTTGATTTTATAACCCATGGGGTATCGATCCACTCTTATGTACACCCACTTACCCATGTTATCAATAAGATCTCGAAATAAGTTACTTCCACAAAATACCCTCATTTTATTAAAATGTTGTATGTATTTAAAATACCCATGTGATATGAGATGTTTTGAAAATACTTTAGACATCCTAAAACGATATGTTTTTACTTGCACTTTTTTTCACCAATTAACCTAGTTTTGTTAAAATCCCTTTACCTTTTGAAAGGGGTAATACAAATCTAAATAATTATGCTATGGTTTTCAACCTAACCCCCTTCCACTTAGAGAGAATATTTTATAATAAATTTTCTTAGCCTATTAACTAAAGGTTTAATAATATACCTTAATTTCTATAGGTTAATGTTTTACGTAAATATCTCGTGGTTGATAGGCAATCGTCTCTTAAAAGGACACAAATCCTGTCGCCCATGTGCAGCGGTTGCCAACATGGATGCATTTCTAAAATATTATCTCCAAATAAACCCTATAACTTTATAAATTATTACTTACAATAAAATAGTTCAATCCATCCTAAAAGGATATAATTTCATATAAATAGCTTGACCTTTACTAAAAAGCTATCTTCAACAAAAACCATAACCATTTTTTAATGATATTTTCCAAAAAGAATACCTAAAACTTTATTGAAAATAAATTTCCATAAATACCATAATCTTTCATAAAAAAGAAATTTTCTCATTAAAATACCCTGGGTTTCTAAAATGATAATTACTCTAAATATCATAGTTCCTTATAAACGATAACTATCATTAAACACTGTAATCTTTTTTAACTAAGTGTCTAAAAATAATATGATACACCTTACAAACTTTAAAAGATTACACGATAAAACGAGTGGTTGTGGTAGACCATATTAAATGAGATCAACTTTTGAATACAAGTTTACAACATACATGATACACGATTCGGTTAGGGTTAGAATGTGCGAACCTAGGTATAGAATACTTATAAATGAGGATCCCTGCAGGCAAGGCGAACAGTCCAATGTGTGGACGACTACTAACCCGATATTCGAGCGAATACTAACCCTACATTGGAGGTGAATGGTCCAATATGTGGACAAATACTAACCCGATATTCGGGCGAATACTAACCCTACTTTGAGGGCGAATAATCTAATATGTGGATGACATACAATGTGGAAATTCCATGTCTAGATGTATACACGCTAATTTTAATTCGTCAAAACCTTTACACTGACTAACGGGGATGGGTAGTTTGATTAGGTAAGGAGATGCGGAACTCGGATTCCCCTACTACTCGATCATAATCCCAGGAAGTGAAACGGTACATTTCACTTACCCAGTTGTTGTTCCGTGGCCACAACGGAATAATCGCGAGTATCCGGAGCCTTATTTAACAAACTAATGCGAACTTTTACCTTCACTTATACCTCATACAAATATACTCATATTTCCATATACCTCATGCAACATACCCTTATTAACATATACCTCATACAAACATATTCATATTCACATGTACCTCTGTCAACTTATCTTATTTGTATACACCTCATACCCTCATATCCCATATACATCATATCTGCACATACGCATCATACTTATATATACTTGCTCATTTCTATACCTTTACTTCCTTATGAGTCAATCCTATCCTAGTATAACTCGCTAACGGACTTTTCTTTTTTCTCTCTATCTTTGGAATGTCCGTCAGATGAGAATGGGTATTATGGCGAGAATCAAGGTGTGGAGCCAACTAACGAAGATTATGCAAACTTGACGACGGAAGATTAGCTAGTTTTATTTTTTTCCCACCTGTTTAGGGTTTTGCTTCTTCTTCGATATAATTAACTATTTAGTTTATTTTAATCTTTCGTTTGGGATGTAATAAAGTTTGGTTAATGAAAATAAATGCCTTTCGCTTTTATTATTTTATTTTAGTACACATCTTGCATATTATAAATTCATACGCTTAAAGTAACTGTATTGAATAGACCACCTTCAATACAGTTAGGTTGTGGACCATACCACGTCACCCTTCCCCTTCTTTTGGGAAGCGGGGCATGACAGGTTTTATTGGTGGCCTATGCAGGTCCTTCTTGTGTACTAAAATGAAGCTGTTAACTGACTTATTATATTTGTACATCTCATCCACTTGTATCAATTTCATAATTTTTCCATATCCCTTGTCCTTTCGTTGACATTATTTATCCTGACCATGGCCCTTCTCCTCAGGTCATGGCAAACCTTTTAGACGAGGACAACATGTCGGACATTACTTTTGAGGCTTTGCTTGGATATTTTGATGACGAAGTAATAGGTCCCCAAACAAATATCTCCAAGGACGATTTGGAAGATGGAGAAAGAGAAGCCCCAGTAGAGGAAGAACCCGAGGAAGAGGAGGCTCAAGCGGAGGAAGAAGAGCCTGAGGAGGACGTTCCTGCTAAAGAAGAAGATCCTGTTGAGGAGGAGGAAGAGCCCGAGGAGAAGGCCCTCGCTGAAGAGGAGATTCCTGTGGAAGAGGAGGAACTAAGAGAATACGGTCCGTACATGTGGTTTATTAGGGAAACACTTTATATTCAGGAACATGCCTATCGATGTGTTCGCTGTACCTCTCCACAACTCTATCGTCGGGATGTCCCAGACTCACCTTTCTTTTACAGTTTTGCAAGAAAGGTCAATAAACGCAGAGCCAACAACGCGCAGTTTCCATCGCATAATTGATGGACAATGATCGGAACGCTTATGATTAGTTCATATCATGTTTAGTTTTCTTAGTTTCCTCAGTGGGCCAAATAAGCTATGTATAGCAGTAGGGCCATATTTAATCTTCATTATATCTTCTTTAGCATTTATCAATAAAATCTTAACTTCAAACCATTTCGCCCTTGTGCCTCTCGTTTTTTTTCATTATTAGTTTTTCTCTTGCACTAATTGTTACTTCTCATGCAAGCTACTATCCTATGTCGTTCTCAGCCTGTTTGTAACCTAACCACTTCTAATTCAGCTCATCATGGCCGGACGACACCATAACCACAACAGAAGGGGAAATGGGGTCAATAAAACCGTTGCCCAACAAGCAGCTATGCTACAAATGATGCAAGGACTACTGGAGCAACATCAGCAGCAAAAAGCTACCCTTCATCAGGAGCTGCGAGAAAGTTGCAGCAACAAGCAGAGATTTTAAGTAAGGCATTAGCCCCAGTTCCTCAAGGTTCGGCGGGAGTGAAGCAATTCAGATCACTTCACCCTAAGACCTTTTCAGGGAAAGAAACTCCCTTAGAAGCTGAGGAATGGCTTAAAAGAACAGTCAATGATCTCAGTGACGCTCAAATTTCTAAGGACGCGTGGGTGAACATTGCCAAACTACAACTCATGGATAATGCCAGAATATGGTGGGAGGCCAAGGAAAATAGAGTGAAGGAGCCCATCAATTGGGAAACGTTTAAATAGCATTTTGATACTCAATATTTTCCAATCGTGGCGCACCTAGAGATAGAAAGAGAGTTTATACAATTCTAACAAGGAAGCATGTGGGATAAGTCTTTGGATGAGAACGCTTCGGAGTTTTCCAGGTTAAGTCGGTTCGCGCATCACCTGGTGACAACCCCTGAACTATATGCTAAAAGATTCCGATAAGGGTTGGATCTGAAAACACAGTCCTCCATGTTTTCTGCTACCCTTTCAACCTATGATGAAATCTTATAGGCGATGCGAAACTTTGAAGACCTTCAGAGACGCATAAGGAAGGATGACTGTTTGTCAGGTGTTAAGCGACCGGCCAATCAAATTTTTGGGGGATCATCTTCCAGATTCAATGGAAGAAAGCAACCTAATAGGCCAGCAAGGCCAACTGTCTTCAGGAAACCAGCCGTCACATGCAACAACTACGGTAGAGCCGGACATTAAATGAGGGACTATCGCATGTTGAACAAACTTTGCGTAATCTGTAGGTCACCAAACCATGCTATAGGGGATTGTCCACAGAGAAGACGGCAACTAGTCCTTGACAACAAACCAGCCAATCATGGAGCGCATCAACAGGGAGCCCCGCCACCTCCCGCTAATAAGCCAATCGGGCACGGTTCGCCAGCTAGGGGACCACCCCTGCCCTCTCAGAAATGAGTCTTCCAACAAGAGCAACAGTCCGAAGCGTCAGGTCTTTACTTTGACCACGGAGGAGGCTGAAGCAACGGGGGAAGTTATTACATGTATCGCTAAAAAAAAATTGGCCTGTCATACTTCAAATTTTACCCTCTTTTAGTGTATGCATATCTTGTTAAGCTCATCACTATTTTTTTCCACACATAACGTAGGTACCATACTAGTAGCTTCTACACTTGCACTCACACTTTTTGTCTCTGGCGTGTCGCGCTGCTTCATAGCACAAAAGTTTGCGACTGCTAGCTCCATTCCATTGACACCTCTCATCACTAAGTGAAATGTTTAACATGGGAAATTGGGTGATCAAGTCCACTATAGGATAAGATCTGTGTCCCATAGTGATCTGCGGTCGAGGTTTCTACGCCAACTTTATGGTGATAGATATGCTAAATTTCGACGTGGTCTTAGGTATGGACTAGTTGAGTACTTTTTATGCAACTATCGACTGTCGTCAAAGAAGGGTAGTGGTTGAAATCCCTGACCACCAAATGTTCATATTCGAGAGTGGAAGTAAGTCCTTAGATACAGCAACTTACCGAGCTGTACCAAGAAAGGAAGATATGTTATACACAGTACAAGGGGAGGAGAGTATGCCGATGGTTGTACAAAAATTTGAAGATGTATTTGCAGATGTGTCGGGTTTACCATCAAATCGGATAATCGAGTTCACTATAGATTGATGCCGAGGACTCAACCTATATTGAAAACACAGTACCGAATGAGACCGGTAGAATTGAAGGAGCTTCGGACGCAAATTGAGGACCACCTCAATAAGGGATTTATTAGACCGAGCTCATCACCTTGGGGTGCCTCGGTTCTTTTGGTACCTAAGAAGGATGGAACTAAGCGGATATGTATCGACTACCGGGAATTAAATAAGGTAACAATCAAGAATAAGTATCCCTTACCGAGGATAGACGATCTGTTCGATCAATTGCAGGAATCTCGAGTGTTCTCAAAGTTGGATTTGCGAACGGGCTATCATCAACTCAAAGTAAAAGCATCTGATATATTTAAGACCGCTTTCTGGACTAGGTATGGACATTATGAATTCCTAGTGATGTCTTTTAGAGTAACCAATGCTCCAGCAGTATTTATGAATTTGATGAACCAAGTGTTTTAAGAATACTTAGACAAGTTTGTCGTTATCTTCATTGACGATATTCTTGTGTACTCGAAGAATCAGGAGGAACACACGGAACACTTACGTGCGGTGCTCAAAACCTTGCGTCAACACCAGCTATATGCAAAGCTCAGCAAATGTGAGTTTTGGTTAAGGCTAGTAGAGTTCTTGGGACATATTGTGTCAGGTGAAGAGATTTCAGTGGACCCGGCCAAGATTGTCGCAGTTCAGACATGGCCGATACCATGAACAGTTACAGAGACCAGAAGCTTCTTAGGACTTGCCGGATATTACCGATGTTTTATTAAGAACTTCTCCAAGATTGCAGAACCATTGACTACCTTGACTCGGAAGGATGTGCTGTATATATGGCCTGAGGGTTGCAAGGAAGCATTCGCAGATTTGAAGACCCGTTTAATCTCAGCACCCATTCTTACAATTCCTGACAGAACCAGAGGTTTCTACATACATTGCGACGCCTCGGGAAAAGGTTTGGGATGTGTTTTGCATCAACATGGTAGGGTGGTGGCTTATGCATCAAGACAGTTAAAAATGCATGAACGAAATTATCCAACGCACGATTTAGAGCTTGCCGCATTTGTCTTCGCACTCAAAATCTGGAGGCACTACTTATTGGGAGAGAAGGTAGAAATTTACACCGATCATAAGAGCTTGAAGTATATCTTCACCCAAAAGGAACTCAACATGAGACAGAGGAGATGACTAAAACTAATGGTAGATTTCGACGTAAATTTGCGGTACCATCCGGGAAAGGTGAATGTAGTCCCAGATGCTTTGAGTCGCCAACCAATGGTTTTGAGTCTGACTGCTCATTGGAGGAATCGTCAAGACTTCAATGAACTAGAGACTGAGATGATTATGCCAGCAATACTCACATCCTTCATGAATCTGCAAATTCACTCCACGTTAGTCGAACGAATCAAGACAGCTCAAATTGAGGACACTAAATTGCAAAGGATCAGATAACAAGTGGAAATGAATCTGCGTGCGGACTTCATCATCCACGAAGATGATTCTTTGAGGTATGGGAGCAGAATCTGTATACCTAAGGTCGAGATAAGAGAAGAATTATTAAGAGAAGCACATAATTCTCCATACTCTGTTCATCCGGGAGGAACAAAGATGTACAAGGACCTTAGACAAAACTACTGGTGGTATGGGATGAAGCGAGAGATAGCCAAGAGTGTGTCTAAATGTTTAGTTTGCCAACAAGTAAAGGCTGAATATCACTGGACGGCAAGTCTATTACAGCCCTTACCGATACCCGAATGGAAATGGAAAAACATTATAATGGATTATGTGACCGCACTCCCTCGCAGCTCCAAGGGAACCGATGCAGTATGGGCGATAGTAGATCGACTCACCAAGTCGGCACAGTTCATTCCTTTTCGAGTCGGTCAATCAACTGAAAGCCTTGCAAAGAGGTACATGGAGGAGATTGTCAGATTGCATGGAGTGCCAATTTGTATTGTGTTCGACCGAGATACACGTTTCAGATCTTAGTTTTGGCAAAGTCAGCAAGATAGTCTGAGCACCAATCTGAGTTTCAGTACCGCCTACCATCCTCAGACCGATGGTCAATCAGAA
Source organism: Agapanthus africanus (assembly GCA_030015575.1). Classification (NCBI taxonomy): domain Eukaryota; kingdom Viridiplantae; phylum Streptophyta; class Magnoliopsida; order Asparagales; family Amaryllidaceae; genus Agapanthus; species Agapanthus africanus. Next base: position 748,775,578 of record JASDDO010000022.1, on the reverse strand, counting down.
AGGGTTATTCAGATTCTTGAAGACATGCTCCAGGCCTGTATATTGGATTTTAAAGGATATTGGGAAGATCATCTACACTTGGTAGAGTTTGCTTACAACAATAGCTACCAGTCCAGTATCGGCATGGCGCCATTCACCGCTTTGTATGTATGAAAGTGTAGATCACCGTTAAGTTGGGACGATATTGGGGATCGAGAATTTTTGGGCCCCGAAATGATTGTCGAGACAGTGGAGGCGATAAGAATAGCAGGGAACAATTATGCATAGCACAAGATCGGCAGAAACATTGGGCTGATACGAAGAGAAAGCCACTAGAATTTCAACCAGGAGAACACGTGTTTTTGAAGATTTCTCCTAACCGGGGAGTGATACGTTTTGGGAAACGCGGAAAACTCAGCCCACGGTTCATAGGTCCTTTTGATATCCTTGAACGAGTTGGGAAGGTTGTGTATCGCTTAGCCTTATCCCTTCTGTGAAAGGCCTACACAACGTTTTCCATATCTCGCAGTTGAGGTGGTATGTCGGCGATCCTGGTCACGTTTTGGATCATTCCACCGTAGGGGTTGATCTAACCTATGAACAACAACCGGTTGAGATTCTAGACCGGAAGGAGAAGACCTTGAGGGACAAGATGATCAAATTGGTTAAGGTTATGTGGAGGAAGGACTCTCCGGGCGAGTCCACATGGGAAAGGGAAGATGGGTTGAGAGAACAATATCCTCACCTATTTGGATGTTGCCCTATGTAAATTTTTCTCTCTCTCTTTCGTCTACCTTCATAATTTCGAGGTCGAAATTGTTTTAAGGAGGGTAGATTGTAATGACCGTGTTTTTTAATACTCAATAAAGATCTTGGTTTTTTAGTACCGAGTATTTAACTGCGTTCTTTTACTTGATGGAAAAATATTTTATAAGTGATGCGAGTAATTGTTAAAGCATTTAAATATAAGGAATTTTCTATAAAAAATCTATTTATATATTTCTGGTCTTAAAATATTTTTATAATGCCCTAAGAATGATTTACATATATTATTTTAAATTAAAATAATTATTTTCGTAATTAAAATATTTTCGAGAATAAAATAGATTTTTTCAATAGTTATGATAACCAATAAATATCATATATATAGGAATATTATTTAGTTTTAAGCCCAAAATCATTTTTAAATTAAAGATAACAAGAAAATATATTTTCTGGAATTTTCTCATATTTTGCCCATATTTTTCAATATTTTTAACAATTTTTTAAAACCAAATTCGAATTTTAAAAAAATAAACAGGTATATATACACATATATATATATATATATATATATATATATATATATATATATATATATATATATATATAACCTGGACCGTTGGATGGGAGATCCAACGGCCCGGGATCCCCATGAGGGTGGGGACCACGCGCTTGCGCCTCAAGCGTGTGAATCCACTCCTCGTAAACACGTGGAAAATGGCAGCGGCCTCTGGGCCGTTGAATTTAGATCCAACGGCCACTAATCATGGCGGCGGCGGCTGAATCATCAGATGATGATTGGACGCAGATTTTGGGGGGATTTGACAGATTTTTTGGATTTTATTGTTGGGGAAAACACCATATTTAATAGACCTTCAAACTCAAATTTCTCATACCTCAGAACTCCTGAAATTCTGAAAAAAAATATCCAGGCCTTCGTATCGACGACACCGACGCTGTGGTTTCACCCAAATATCGAGGAAAAATCTGAGCGTGGAGTTGTTGAGATTGTAGTACAAGTCTACGCTTTCGACCCATCGACATCCAACTCAAACCAAATGTAGGATCCGCCTCTCTCCACTTGTCTGTCACCTTCTTTCCTTTAATGATCTTAGTTTCAAGTTCTAATCCCCAGCCTTAATTTAAAATGATGTTAAAAATATTTCTGTATCCCTTTTATGGTACCTCTTAATTATAAATTTGACCCATGCTTAAAATGGTTTAATTAAATTACCCATATATGCGTAAATATTGCACCCTCATCATCCATGGAAAATGATATGCTTGATGTTATAACCCATGGGGTATCAATCTACCCTTATGTACACCCACTTACCCATGTTACCAATAAGATCTCGAAATAGGTTACTACCAGAAAATACCCTCATTTTATTAAAATGTTGTACGTATTTAAAATACCCATATGATATGAGATGTTTTGAACAAAATACTTTAGACACCCTAAAATGATATGTTTTTACTTGCACTTTTATTCACCAATTAACCTAGTTTTGTTAAAATCCCTTTACCTTTTGAAAGGGGGTAATACGAATCTTAATAATTATGCTATGGTTTTCAACCTAACCCCCTTCAATTTAGAAAGAATATTTTATAATAAACTTTCTTAGCCTATTAACTAAAGCTTTAATAAGATACCCTAATTTATATAGGGCAATATTTTACGTAAATATCTCATGATTGATAGGCAATCGTCCCTGAAAAGGACACAAATCTTACCGCCCATGTGCAGCGGTTGCCAACACCATTATATTTCTAAAATGTTATCTCCAAATAAACCTCATATCTTTATAAATTATTATTTACAATAAAATATCTTAATCCATCCTAAAATGATATAATTTCATTTAAATACCTTGACCTTTACTACAAGGTTATCTTCAACAAAAACCATAACCATTTTTAATGATATTTTCTAAAAAGAATACCTAAAAATTTATTGAAAATTAATTTCAATAAATACCATAATCTTTCATAAAAAGGTTATTTTCTCATTAAAATACCCTGTGTTTACCGCCGAAAATAGAGACGGATCCAGGATGGATCGTCTTGCCTGAAGTTGGGGTAGATGCTATTTGGGTTTATCCGTCCACCTCTCCGAAAATGCCAAGTTGATTTATGGCACCGTGTATCGGAGGTTTGGACGGATGTGGCCGTTGTAGCAGACTTCGTCAGATTCCTTCTCGTTTCCGAGGGGTTTTTGATTGTGGGGATGCTCTTCCCTGCAGGTGCATGCCCCTGCAGTTAATTACGTTACCGCATAGCGATAACCACTTTCTCCTGCTCCAGAAGGTCACTTCGTGTCGTGTGTGTTTGTTTTATTTTTGGTTGCCGTGGATTGTATACGGAGACTAATTTATGTTGTCGCCCGTAGGGCGTAGATTAGTCCAAATCCGTATATTCTTAGATTTGGGTTTGGTTTGATTTAAGGATCGTTAATCTCTTTTGAGATTAAGATCAACTTAAATGTTTGTTAAGAATACGCTAGTCTAATTTTAGACTAAGATCTAGTCAACAGGATTTTTTTTATGATCATTCAGATCCAACAAAAGAGCATTTGGGCTCTATTGTATTAGTTTAAGAACGTTCTGATTTGTAGCCTCCGTTTTGGGAAGTGCATCCAAAAGCATTTGGTTGTAGGAACCTACCACCTCTCTGAAGACGTTGAGAAATTACAACGATGTGTATCAGAGGTGTAGAGAGATGTACCCTTGAACCAATTTCCAGATTGAGGGGAGATGTGGGATGAATATCCGTCGGAAGATCAGTAGTCGTGTTTAGGACTAAGACCAATTTGGAAAATAATGAAGACATGGGCTCGGTTGATCTGAATTAAGGATCTAGTCAACTTGGGCTCAGCCCACTCAGTCATTGTCATTTCATTTAAATAAAGTGCTAAACACTGGTTTAGGCTCAGTCCCTTTTTCTTGCAAAAAGTGCTGAGCACTTATGTGAGTTCTGACGCTCACACTTTACTCTCTCTTTTCTTTTGTCTCTATATGGAGTGCTGAGCACTCTTTATGGCGCTCACGTGCGGAGCACGTGAGACGCTTGGCGCCAAATATTGAGTGCTAAGCACTCTTTATTGAGCAGCGCCCATATGAGGGACACGTGAAACGCTTGGCACTGAGCGCCAACCATTGAGTGCTAATCACTCTTTATTGAGCAGCGCCCACATGAAGGACACGTGAGCCGCTTGGCGCTGAACGCCAACCATTGAGTGCTGAGCATTCTTTATTGAGCAGCGCCCACATAAAGCGCTTGGCGCTGAGCGCCAACCATTGAGTGCTAAGCACTTTTTATTGAGCAGCGCCCACATGAGGGACACGTGAGGCGCTTAGCGCTAGGTTTTCTTCGTATATATTATGTTCTGAAGAGTCCGATTCTCTGTTCTTTTCTGGATCTTTGATCCCCAAAAATAAGTTCATCCCTATGAGAATTAAATTCTCATTTGTTGGAGACTTGTCTCATGGATCTCAAATCCAGAGAAAGAACTAAGTTTTTTTTATAAGGGTTAAACCCTTGGATATGCAGATGAGATGCTCTGATCTCTATTATTTTTATTTACCTCGAAGAGAGGTATTCTTCTTTCTTCCCTCTTAAAGCTTTCTTCTTGCTTGCTCTTTTCTTTAAGTTTGAAGCTTATGGGGGGATTCCTCTGTACAAGACTTGAAGTCTTGGGTCCTTTATATAGTAGAGGCAAGTTTGTTGATTTAGTTAAAGAAATCTCTCATTGAGAGATCTTTAATTGATTTAGGGATGTTATCCACCGTTGGATCTTTGATCCAAGGACTTCTGTTTTACAGAAAATATCTTTCTTGTTTTTACAAGATTAGGGAAATATTTTCCTATACAGAATTTATTCTGCAGATAGGTGATTTTTAATCACCATTGGATTTCTAATCCAACGGTGCTCTGTTTTATAGAGAGTAATTTTTCTTGTTTAGAAAGATTTGAGGAATATTTCCTCAGCAGAATTTAATTCTGCATTTTGATGATTTATCACCTCCTTTGGATCTTTGATCCAACAGCTCTTTCTAACAGAGAGCTTTTAGTTCTGGAGCTGGCGCCCTCATGCGAGGCACGTGAGGCGCTGCCTCAGAGTTTTTAACTCTTGGCGTTGGCGCCCTCATGCGAGACACGTGAGACGCTGCCTCAGAGTTTTTAACTCTTGGCACTGGCGCCCTCATGCAAGGCACATGAGACGCTGCTTCAGAGTTTTTAACTCTTGGCGCTGCCTTTCAAATTTTGAACAGAGTTTTGCTCTTTTATTAGGGAAACAAGTGCGCCCTACCGTTGCACTCACGTGGCTCACACATGAGTGCAGCGGTGGCAGCTTTTCCGCCGTTGGATCTTCTTGGAAGTTGAATCGACTTCCTGCGCCTATAAGTGGCCCTTGAGATGACTGATGTTCATCTTCTATTGTTATTCTTTGAGAATTTAATTCTCCTTTCAGAGCTTAGATCTCTGCCCAAAGAAATCCTTTCTAGAGTTAGAACTCTGCCCCAAAATTTGGTAAGGATTGTAATCGAACCCATGAACATAGCTTTGCTCTTTTGAGATCGTAGATCTTAAAATGTATTTTAGGGTTGCTTAACCCATTAATCAGAGCATCGCTCATCTTCCATGAAGAACTCTTAAAGTTTCTAGAATTCTTCTTTCAGATCTTAAAGATCTTAGTGTTTTGCCCTGTTAAAAAGCTTTGCTTTTGAGGGTTCTGGTAGATTATCCCATTGTTTTTACAGAGCATAGCTCTTAGAAATTTTTGGGGTAATTTTATTCCCCTCTTAATTAAAGTTGACGGATGTGAAATATGTTGGTAGAGCACAGCTCTCGAGAGAGTTTAACGCCTTAACCCAATGAGGTTTCTCATTAAATGAGAATCCTTTAGGATTACATCCTTAATGAGTGACTCCCCATCAATGATGGGGCGTTACAACTGTTTTTATTTTAAATTCTAAGAATCTTGATATTTAATTGCTAACCTTTTACTAAATTTTCTTTCCAGATACTATGGCTGCCCATCTGTATGACCTTGAAGAGATTATCTCCTATGAAGACATTCGCGTCCAATGCCGCTGTCAAGGCCAGGAGTCTACGGATGCCCAATGTGCTGAGGTGATGCGTCGCTTCGATGAATACAACGGTCGACTACTCTCTCGTCGTTCCGCTCTTCTGAAAATTATTGTGGGGGCGATCTGGGAAGCAATTCTTGAATTTAACGAGGCTATGCAGCATGAGGCGCTTGATGATGCCGAAGACAAGGTGCACTCAGTATATCTGATGGGCCTGATCTTGAAGAGGCGGCAATATGATCTTGTCGATGTTTTGCATCAGGTCTTCCAACAGACGGCGATAATCTCCGCCTACCAGAGGACGGACGATATCAGTGGGGATCCCGAAGCTTGCATTCGTGAGAAAATGCATAAGAAAATTGTCAGAGAGGCCAGAAGCATTTTACTCGGACTTGCTTCTGAATTCCTAAATCCATGTCCGGGATTCAGTGTCTTGCCATTGTAAACATTTTGATGATATTTTTGTTTTGTTGTTATCACCTATGTATAAATTTTTCCAAGTATGAATGGCAAAACTTCCCTTTCTTTTATACCACTGCTCATAGGTGCCTCATATAAAGTAGTAGTTACTCATATATATATAAAATGCCGGGGCCCCTGCGTTATATGTGCGAGGCACTGCGATTGGCGCCGGCGCCCACATGTTATACGCATGAGGCGCTATCAATGGTTCTAATTCTATGAAGGATCGGCGCTAAAGCAGAAGCTTGACTTCACCGAGCGGGTCACACAGGATTGCGAAACTGCCAAGCAGGAAGTCACTGAGAAGCTTTCGTCCTGCTTGCAATAACGGGCTCAAATTGAAGCGGAGTTGACCATAGTAGAGTACCACGAGAAAGGACTGAGAGGAGCGTGCGAGCGGCTTGTCAATTTGTTGAAGACGCCTCCTCCTAAATAACTGTCAATGTACCTTTTTTCTTGTACCAACTGTAAACTTGTGATTCAAGAATACCGTGTATTCATTCTGATTCCTTTAGGAAATGTATCTTGTATTCACTTGAATTCATGAATAAAAGACTTTTTTTTTATATTCACATGTAACTTTGGTGGCCCGTAAATAGTCCATCTTGACCTCCTTGCAGGGCAGCGATGGCTTAGGAAACAGGTTTGGATCTGCTGCCTAAGCCTTTTTAACTTTATGAGCCGTAAGGGTCTCATAAAGACTTTTCTCCCTACGAGTCGAGAGGATCCCGTAGGTGTTTTTTCTCCTTAGGAGTCGTGAGGACTCCTAAGTGCGTTTTCTCTTGAGAGTCATAAGGATTTCGCAAGAGAATTTCCTCCCTTACAAGTCGAGAGGGCTCATAAGTGGGGGTTTTTTTCTTGTCGATTTTCGACTTTGGAGAATATGGCCCGTGGATAGTATACAATAGTCCATCTTGGACCTACTTGCAAGGCCACGGTGCTTAGGAAACAGGTTGATATCCCCGTTGCTTAAGGCTTTCCATGTTCATAATCCGTAAGGGTTTCATGAAGATGTTTTTCCCTATGAGTCGAGACGAGTCAAGAAGTTCTCGCAGGAACATTGTTTTCCCTACGAGTCGAGACGAATCGAGAAATTCTTGCAAGAATTTCCTAACATCACAGTTAACCTCTGATTTTTACGACAGAGGTCTGTTAGGGTCTGTAGTACTAGGGTTTTTGTCCGTCGTACCGTCGCGTTGGCTGATGCATTCCTCGATACACAATCTTGCTGATCGAGTAGCCCCACAACAGTCATGTCTCTGATCCCTTCGGAGGGTGGACAAGACGTCTTCAAGTAATCTCCTAGGTCATATTACCGTCAGAAGGGCAAGCGTTAGGGATTTTCCATGCCGCTTTTACTTGAGCTTAGGCTCAATTTGGGAGCCCCGATGAGTCATGACCACTCCGTGCTGGTGTGGGATGATCTCCGATAGTTTTTCAGGTCTCATTTGAGTTGCCGTCAAGACCCTAAAGCTAGGGATCTTCTTTTGCTTCATTTGTTGACATTGTGTCTTCTATATTGCGACGAATGTCGAGGTTGTCACTAGGTTGTCTGTGAACCGTCGAGACTCGGAACTAGGGACTTTATCATGGCTCCATTGTTTTGACCCTGTGGTCGGTTGTTGACGTCGTGTCTGCATCCTGTTGGAGTGAGAAGGAACGCCGTTGTTGATCTCTAGGCTGTAGATGTTGCCTTCGAGACTGAGAACTAGGGACTTTGCCATGGCTCCGAGGTAGTCTCTAGGTTGTTGGTGAACTGTCGAGGCTTGGAACCAGGAACTTTGCCATGGCTCTATTTGTTTCGACCCTGGGGTCGTTTGTTGACGTCGTATCTGCATCCTGCTGGAGTGAGGAGAAACGCCGTTGGTGATCTCTACGCTGTCTGTGAACCGTCGAGATTTGAAACTAGGGACTTTGCCATGGCTTCATTTTGTTGACGTTGCGTCTGCATCCTGCTGAAGTGAGAAGAAACGCCGTTGTTGATCTCTAGGCTGTAGATGTTGCCGTCGTCCTTCTAATGGAGCCTGGTGGGAAAATGTGGTTCCTTTTTCGTTTGTGCCTATGGATTGTATACAGAGGTCGATATAGACTTACCTGCAGGGTAGAAGTTTCAATTTTTTTCTTGCGATACTCTATCATTTCAGCTTTTTATATCGTGAAAGTCACGATTGCCCAATCATTTCGGCTATTTTTATCGTGGTGCCAATCATTTCGGCTATTCTTTTCTTTTTACTTATTGTTTTTTATTGCGAGTTTCCCTATCATTTCGGCTATTTCATATGCATATATTTTGCTCGCTGATTTTTATTGCGAGTTGCCCCATCATTTTGGCTATTTCATATGCATTTTTTGCTCGCTGATTTTTGTTACAAGTATGAAACTTAAGATCTGATCCCAATCTTAGCATCAGCACCACTGCGACTGGAATATTGCCAGGAGCAAAACATCATTTGCCGTGAAAGGACTTAAAATCGACACCTATCCAGGCATCAGCATCGCTACCACTGGAATATTGCCATGAATGAATCATCATTTGCCCTTGTCGATTTGAACAAAGGTGGCTTAGCAAACAGGGTTATGATCCTGTTGACTAAGGATTTTTGACTTTACGAGCCATAAGGGTTTCATAAAGGTATTTCTTCCTACGAGTCATGAGGATCTCGTAGGTATATTTTCTCCTTAGGAATCGTGGGGATCCCCAAGTGTGTGTTCTTTTATAAGTCGTAAGGAGCTCATAAGAGTATTTTCTCCTTATAAGTCGAGAAGACTTACAAGTGTTGTTCACTATTGGTGGGACTTGATGAGGGAACGTTTATTTATGTCCATGGATTGTATACAAGGGTCAATAATGGACCGCTTGTAGGGAAACTTGTGGAGTGTGATTGCTTAAGAACAGGATGGAATAAAATTTTAATCTTGTTAAACTAACAAGATATTCATATGATAGAATAAAATTCTATCTTAGGAAAATATTTCCTAATCTTGTTAAGCAAATAAGAAATCTTCTCTTTTAAACAGAAAGCATTTGGATTAAAAATCCAACGGTAAATAAAATTCACCGATTGATCTAAAAGATCATTTTAATTAATCATGAAATCAATCATGATCTCAATGAGAGATTTTCTCAACAAATTGATTTTATCTTCTCCTATAAATATGAGCAAAGAGATTAATCAAAAGGGGAAGGAAGAAAAGAAAAGAGGAGACCCCCCATAAATTTCTGTAAAAATACAGAAGGCTCTTAAAATAACAGAGAATTTAATTCTCTCAAAGAAGAACATTTCCCTCCTAAAAATCTTAGGTAAAGAAAAAATAGAGAGATCAAAAAACATTTCCTTTACCCATTAAAAGGGTTTAACCCTTCTCAAAGAACTTAATTCTTTCTCTGGATCTGAGATCCACAAGACAAGTCTCCCACAAGTTGAGAATTTAATTCTCATCAGGAAGATCTTATTCTTGAGAATCAAAGATTCAGGGGAAAACATGAATGTAAGAACATGAAGAAGATGGAGTTTATAATACTCCGGGAACTTAGTTCCTTCAAATTAAGAACTTGGTTCTTAAAAGAACCTGATCTCAGATCCTCAAAATAGTGATCTTGGTGATCCTTAATGGTCAAAACACCGTTAAAAGAGGTTTAATCACTCTGAAAACATGAACATGGAAAACATGGAGTTCACAATACTCCAGGAACTTAGTTTCTTCAAATCAAGAACTTAGTTCTTAAAGAACATGATCTCAGATCCTCAAAATAATGATCTTGGTGATTGTTAATGATCAAAATACCATTAATAGAGATTTAAGTTCTCTAAAAACATTAACAGAGATTAAATCTCCAAAAAAATAGCGCCTCACGTGAAACATACGTGAGTGCCGGGAAAAGTTAGTGCTTAGCACTATTGGAGCGCCTCACGTGAAATACACGTAAGCACCATAAAAATTAGTGCTTAGCACTATGGGAGCACCTGTAAGCGCTATATGCAGCTGAGTGCTTAGCACTGCTGGGTGTTACAGAAACCCAATTTTAGCCCAAATTGGCTAAGCTTATATTCATGATATCCAAACTGATATCCAAACTGATTTTAGTCTCAAATATGACTAATGATCTCTCATTGATGATATCCAAAATGATATTCATCCCATATCTGCTTAGATAATCTTAGTCTCAAATATGACTAATGATTCTTAGGTTGACCACGCCCCCTTTCCCTCAAATACGGGATTTGGTTCAAGGGTACATCTCTCCACACCTCTGATATATGTCGTTGTAATTCCTCAACGTTTTCAGAGAGGTGGTGGGTCCTGACAACCAACAACAACTCCTCGTCCCAACTTGACGTAAAATTTCATCAAGACTAAGAATGATATGTCCCACGTTGATGTACTTCTAAACTGACATGCACATCTCAAATCGGATCGCACCCTAAATTAGGCGCATCCCATGTTACCATCATTCACTCCGCCACGTAACAAATACGCGTGCGCACAAGATGAATGTTGGACCGAAATGTCCTTAAACTAATATTCGCCCCAAATACGGCGATAAAGGACCGAAATGTCCTTAAACTAACATTCATCCCAAACATGGAATGTTGGACCGCGACGTTCTTAAACTAATATTTTTTGCCCTGCGGACTTTCTCCATAATGACTACCGTATATTATTCATGGGCTATTCATATATGATCTAATGATCGGTTGAGCCCCTATACTCACTGCTCATAAGTCGATCTTAGTCTCAAATATGGCTAATGATCCTTAGATTAAATCCAAATGTCCTATGAACCGATGGACCTTACAAATGTGAGATCTGCGTCCTAAGTTCATTCTCGTTGGCAAACCAAGCTACCAACCTGGACCCCGTCAAGCAAATCCTTGACTTAAACCCAAATCTCAAATATACGGATTTGGACTAATCTGCGTCCTACCGGCACGACATAAATTAGTCTCCGTATACAATCCACGGGCAACCAAAACACACACGACACGAAGAGAACTTCCGGAGCAGGAGAAAGTGGTTATCGTAATGCGGTAACGTAATTAACTGCAGGGGCTTGCGCCTGCAGAAAAGAGCATCCCCACAATCAAAAACCCCTTGCAAAATGAGGCGAAATTTGATAAAGTCTGCTACAACGGCCGCATCCGTCCAAACCTCTAATATACGGTGCCATAAATCAACTTGGCATTTTTGGAGAGGTGGACGGATAAATCCAAATAGCATCTGCCCCCAAAATTCAGGCCAGACGTCCTAACATCTCGGTCCATCTTCCGGCGATGAACAGTCTGTTCTGTTAAAAGTTGTAAACAATGAAAGCTCAAAGAACATCCAGACGTTTGTTCTGATAAGCTTCAGACGTTTGTTCTGAAATAAGAAACTGATATATTAAAACTTGTGTATGTTTTGGAAAATAGAACTGGCGTCTGAAGTACAATGGTATAGACGTCTGAAGAAAGATTTTTCAGACAAATTTGAACTTAGTTTTGAAAAAGATTTTAAATGAAAACCAACGCAAGTTTTTCGCCAAGAGTTTCACAAATAATACGAAGAGTGTGTGCAAGAGCTTAAATGTGAAGTTTTCCATAGTTATGAGTACTTACATTGATTTGTTATGTCAATATCGTTCTTTTTCCAAATCGTGAATATTCCGATATCTTGACACGAGCTCTTGAATCTTCGATTTCTTGAATTTCTTTTGAACTTGGATTTTTGGCTCCTTAGCTTCTTGAGCTTGAATGTGATCATTGAGGGGCTCTAGTCCATTATCCTCCAACCTCCAATAGATTTGCCGTTTTAGCTCAATTTCTTCTATCTTCCATCCAAAACTTGTCGTGATCTATTCCTGCAAATCCAATCTCACACGAATAAGCTCATATACAGTGTTATAAAATATGTAATATGAAACACATGTATATATCTATTAATATTGTATAATATCATCAAAACTAAATAGTAAGATTGTGAAATCTATAAGCCGTCATCACTTTCACTGTTCAATCACTTTTACTGGTGTACTTGATACAACCAATTGATACCAATATCGCTCAACAATTTGCTATAATTGCTAGGATGTCAATACAAATGATCACTATGCACTAAGGGTAAAACAATCATGCAATATAATAGAAATGCAATGAAATATACTACAAATAGAATATAGACAGTCAGTGTCATTCAGTTCATAAAATTCACTGTTATTCATTCGTGCAGAAACAAGCGAAACAATACAAAATTCATAAATAGTATACTCAATTATATAGACAATAAAATTGGTTTCATACCAATCGGGGTTCTGCTTAGGGAGATACGGTTGTTTTAAAATGGATGTTCGCTACTGAAATTCCAGTTTCTGAACTGGAAGTCCAATTTCGAACGCGTTTTGCCAATAGTTATGTTCAGATTTAGTCATTACTATAGTTCAACTAAATATAGGTCTATCAGTGAATATTTTTACACAACTGATGGATTACTAATAGCTATCGTTTGCTTCGAGTTATGTTCAGTTTAGTGTCACTGCGTATAAACTGATACTGCAATAATCAGCCGTACATATCGACAATATGAAATATGTTATAAATATCAAAAGATGATTGAATTTGGTGAAACTAGTCGAATAGGAAATTTAACTCAATTATCTAAGTATCTATATAGGACTCTACAAATATTCATGTTTGAACGGAGAGATATAAGCATTTAAAAACAGCTGTTAGCAGAGATTTCTGCTCTGGACTGCAGTCCAAAATCATAAATCTCTTCAGTTTTCACTATCTAAACGACATAACATTCAGTAACCATATACATATGTTCATAGATTATTCAGTACTCTTCGCAACGAGCCTAAGCACACCACGGTCCGATTTTTATATAATTTATTATGAATTTTACGGGTTAGCGTGCATGAAAATTCCAGATTTCACGATGGTTATTGGGGGTATCATTTTATGTGTGCAACGACGTTATTTTGCAACCAAATTTCTACAGGATATTCATTGACAGTAAAAGGGTTTAACGATCACAGGTTCAGCCATTTTTAATTAGGTTTTGACTTATGGTTTCTCACCGAGCATTTAGCGAAACATGTGTAACGACAAAATATCGGTTTTATCTTAACTGATTTAAAACGGGATTCGATCCCTATCTTCTACATGTTGCTCGTTAATAACAAAAAATCTATTGCTAATCAAATTTGGTTACTTTAATTAAGTTATGATCCAAGTAATCGCAACGAACATTCAAATACATATGTGTGTGTGTGTGTGTGTCTAAACAACTTAATTAGAATAACTATAGCATATTAAGCAAGTGAAATTCACTTGCCTAACGATGGTTCGATGATTATATGGAAGCGGCGCGAGCACGGCAACGACACGGGCAAAACCAGTGCTTAGGCTCGAGCTCAGTTCGGCGTGATGCTTCTTGGCTTGAGATATAGGGCTTGGCTTAAGCTCAGCGATGGTGATCGAGCTGCTGCGGCTGGCAGCAAGACGTCGACAGTGGTCATTAGTGGCACTGGGTTGAAGGCGATGCAAGTGGGGTTAGCCGGTGAGGGAAAGGTGAAGTCGAAGGTGGTGTTTATAGGAATTTCGGGTGTTGATGGCTGCTTGGGTGTGCCAGCGGTGAGAGGGGCAGAGGCACAGGTGATGAAGGGGTCTCGGGGAGAGAGGAGATCGAGGTTGAGGAAGAAGGAGAAGAAGAAGAAGTTGAGAATGAAAGAGATGGAAAGGGTTGCTGGGTGCTTGGCGATGGACACAACGATGGTTGAAGGAAAGCAAAAAGGTGAGGGCGATGTCGGTGGTGAGATGGGGTCGGGCTGGTGCGACGGTCGAAGGACGCGGCGAGGATGCTTAGGTGACGAGGGAAGGGGCAAGGACAATGGGTTCGAAGGTGGAGGTTGAGGTGGTATGGAGTCGAGCGACTGCAACGTCGAGGCTCAGATGATATAGAGGGGGATGCTGGGAGTTCGACGACGTCGGTCGGCGATAGTGGTGATGGGGATCTGTAGGGTTTGGAAAGAGGAAGATTATATATATATATATATATATAGAGAGAGAGAGAGAGAGAGGTTAAGAGAGATAGAGATGATGATGATGTTGTTGACAGAAAGTGGGGAAAAGGGCATGGGAATCACGGGGGCGTTGAGGGCATAGGCTACATCGTTGGTGGAGCGGGTCTCGAGGAGCCGTTAGCTAGTGGGAAGGAAGCGAATGTTGAGGAGGAAGAAGGAAGGGAGGAAGAGAGGGAAAGGAAAGAGATGGAAAGAAATAGGATGGCGCCGAGCTAATAAGGTGTGGGCTGAAGCTAAGTGGGTTAGGTTTTGCATAGGGTAGGGTTAGGGTTAGGATATGGTTAGGGTTTAGGTTCAGAGAAATTAGGGTTAGGGTTTTAAATATAGGTATGTTTAAAATACAATTTAATTAACATGACAATAATTACGAGTTAATAACAATTAACCCATTTAATAGAATTAATACCAAATTAAACATCATTAAATTAGAATCAAAACTGTCTTTGTTTAAATAAAAGAAAGATGGCGGGCTTTAGAAAACAATAGGAAAACTAGATGGAGGGTTTAACTAAAAATACATTTAAATAAATAAATTAAATTACATAAAGTTTATATAAATACATATTTTACCGCATAACGGGTACTAGGTATTACAACACAAATCTATGTTAGCATCACTAGGGTATTTTAGTATAACATTATTGGTTGATGGTATCTCAGTGTAATTAAACTTTTTTAAGATATTTTATTGAAAAAGAGCAATAGCTAAGAGTATTTTAGTGTAATTTTTCCTAAATAATATACAATATAGCATAGTTGGTATTATGAGGAAGAAGTGAATGGAATTATATGATGCATATGAGATTACGTGTCACGCCCCGCTTCCCAGTGTACAGATAAGAAGACGCGACAAGGCCCGCTATATATTTACTCAGAAGTAAACACACTAAGCGTACCTAAGCAATATAATAAATGTACACAAGAAAAATGACAAGAGATGTAAATGAACAGCAACTTTTATTTATTAAACATTTCTTTACAAGTACAACTGAAAATGTAAATACAGCAATGGAAAGCAATGCCTAAACAATGACATGAACCGAATGAAAAGTAAGTACAAGTAAAGTCTAATAGTCGTGCTGCTCAATGGTCTGCTCTAAATGCTCCTGACTGGTTCGAACTCCTCAGTGTCGGGTTCTCCTGACAACATTTCAAAAAAAGAAGAGAAATAGGAATGTCGTCAGCGAACAATCGCTCGGTAAGTCCCAAAGAAAGAAAGAAATAAAATAGACATGTGGGAGAATATAACTGTTATGATGTTTGATTGCTATATTAACGTAGTTGTTTGTAACTTGACATAGAATATGCCAGTGTATACGAGAAGAGTCCAACTTACATCGTGGACTTTTGTAACCCATAGTACAAGGCTCCATCGATAAAACCATGGAACAATGGCATGGATGTATAGTTACGTCTTTTAGTGACCACCTCGTGCCACCTTTAATATGTTCCGTACCAGTCAATCACTTAAATACCCCGTAATGTATCTTGTATTGTTTGTATTGTTGTAATGAATGGTTGTATATAACTTGCCGAAACCATGATATCATGTAAACAGAATGGATATAAATGGATAGTCATGTAATCAGAGTATATCCATGGTTCGGTTCGGTCAAGTCATGTTGATATAGATTGAATTATGGTATAAATGGATTCATGTTGAAATAGAGTTATCTTGAATCATATTCAAGGATAGATTGACTTCATATTAGACTGAGATTCAGACTGAGTCAGACCTTTTAGACAGAATTGAACTCCTGAATTAGTTTTAATGTTATCTGTAATTTCTGCACATGGACGGCAGGTTTTGTGTCTTTTTCGAAGACAATTACCGTATTGATAACGCCATTTTTAGGTTGTCTACTTTAGATAGGCAACCAATCATATTCTTCGGCTCTCTGAGGCTCAAGAGAACTGGTCCCGCTTAAACCTATGTTTACTAGGGTCCTTATTGTAAATTAATATAACTTGAAGGGGTTTTAAGAAAAATAGTTTTGATATATTTTCAAAATACACCTCAAGTATTTAATTATTGTCTTTAGGGTTTCCATGGATGTATATTTTAAAATATAATGTTTTCTAGTGAATAGAACCTAGATTACATTGTATATGGTATTTTAATGTAATATTGGAATTGTATTGATTTGTAATGGTAGTTTCATGAAATTTGCGATTCCTTTGATTTAGAAAACATGGAATATATATATATATATATATATATATATATATATATATAATAGAACTTATTTATTAAATAGAAATCACATTATTCTTAAAAATTGTATTAAAAATTCCATCGAGATCGAATGCTTCGTAAGGAGGTCTGTATCTCGCTCTACTAGACCCGGGGATGTGCAATAACCCGTACCATCCCGATCGGGGTTCGCTCAAATGGGTTGTAGAGGCACATTTGTAAGGAATTAAATAATACACTTTTAAAGAAAACGGTTTTTGAATGTTTAGGGTATTTAAATGCAAACCCGTATTTTCCCCACAAACTAATGTTCCAAAAATCATCGTTCTATGTCAAGAATGTGTGTTGTGATGAGGTAGGTCATTACCTCGTGAGTTTTCTAAAGTAATATGATCAAAATGAATAAGCAATGTCGTATGTAAACATGATGGTATTTTACCGTAAAATTGAAATAGAAGTTGCAATACATATTATTTTGAGATGAAACTTGTTCTAATATGTTATTTAATGGTTAATAAATAGTATATAAAAAGATGGTAAATTTGTTATTAAGAAAAATTGCATTTTTGATGAAATTAGAATCAGAAGTCGGAATAACTCCGCTTCCGACGAGTATTGAATTGAGGATGTTTTAGACTATAATGAGAGGATGGGAGAGGGGACTTACTGATTGGAATTAGAGAGAAGAGGAAGGGGGAGATTTTGGGATCGTCGGGGAGTCGTTTCGTCACCGGAACTTTGACCATTGCTAACTCCACTTGTACAACTTTTTGGACTTAGAATTTTTAAGAGAGTTTTGGTACTATATTTCTGAATGAGGAGGGATAAAATATAGGGTTGTATTTATAAGGAAAATTAGAGTTTAGGATAATGAAGAATGTAATTAAAATGGATTTAAGAGAGGAATTATCACTCTCTGGATAAATGCAGAAAAACTAAACAGGCTAGGATTAGTGGGGGGAGTCCAAGGGGTGTGGGGTTAAAATTTGAGAGCATTAGCAACGGGGGAGGCCGGCGGTGCCGGCCCTTTTGATAATTTCGCCGGCCAAATTCTGAGGGTAGGTGCTTAGATCTTTGACACCTGTCC
Source organism: Agapanthus africanus (assembly GCA_030015575.1). Classification (NCBI taxonomy): domain Eukaryota; kingdom Viridiplantae; phylum Streptophyta; class Magnoliopsida; order Asparagales; family Amaryllidaceae; genus Agapanthus; species Agapanthus africanus. The sequence continues at coordinate 748,757,939 of JASDDO010000022.1, read as the reverse complement.
CTGTCTGTTGGTATATCATTTCCCACATGTTTGTTTACTTTGTGACTTTAAATTTTACGTGCAGTGCACGTACAAACCTTTGACCTTCTAAAAGATTAAAAGAAAAATCAATAAAAATATATATGGCAGGGGGGATTCGATCACAGGGGCTACGTCACAACAGTGCAAGGTTTTACCAATGACCTACAAGTGCTTTCTTGCTATTCAACAGCAATTTAAATTTATAACTTGTGCTCAGGCTTAGGTATTCCTCTCTGTACTTTGAAAAATTTTGTACAGAAAGTTTAGAGTTGTTACAGTATGTGAAGGAGTCGGCATGAAGACACATTTGCGATTATTATATGCAATTTGTGCTTCTGGCACTTAGTTTAATTCAATTCCAAATTCCTCTCTTGTTTTGATTCCATTCCAAATTTCTCTATTCTAGTGTGAGTTCGGATCGAAAGTGAGGGATTCAAACTAGTTTCAATATACATAATAATCCATGAGCTTGCATTATCTTAGAAGACGATTGTGCATGCGTGTTTACTGCTGAAAACTGGGAAGACAAACGTCTTGTCGGAATACGGGGGCAGATGCTATTTGGATTTATCCGTCCACCTCTCTAAAAATACCAAGTTGATTTATGGCATTGTGTATCGAATGTTTGGACAGATGTGGTCGTTGCAGCAGACATCATTAGATTCCCCCTCATTTCTGAGGGGTTTTTGATTGTGGGGACATTCTTCCCTGCAGGCGTAAGCCCCTACAGTTAATTACGTTACAGCATAGCGATAACCACTTTCTCCAGCTCCAGAAGGTCACTTCGTGTCATGTGATATTTGTTTTATTTTTGGTTGCCCGTAGATTGTATACGGAGACTAATTTATGTTGTCGCCCATAGGACGTGGATTAGTCCAAATCCGTATATTCTTAGATTTGGGTTTGGTTTGATTTAAGGATCGTTAATCTCGTTTGAGGTTAAGATCAACTTAATTGTTTGTTAAGGATACGTTAGTCCAATTTTAGACTAAGATCTATTTAACAAGGTTTTAGGATCATTCAGATCCAACAAAAGAGCGTTTGGGTCTATTGTTTTAGTTTAGGGACATTACGGTCCGTTATTAGTTTAAGGACGTTGCGGTCCGTAGTCATTTGGGAGTGTGCCAAAGAGTTGTTGGTTGTCAGGACCCGCCACCTCTCTGAAGACGTTGAAGATTTATAATGACATATATCAGAGGTGTGAGGAGATGTACCCTTGAACCAATGAATATTCGTCAGAAGATCGGTAGTCTTGTTTGGGACTAAGAAAAATTTGGAAAATAAAGAGCACATGGACTCGGTTGATTAGGAGTTTGGCGAACTTGGGCTCAGCCCACTCAGTCTTTGTCGTTTCATTTTGAATAAAGTGTTAAACACTTACTTGGGCTCAATCCCCTTTCTATGCAAACAATGCTTAGCAATTATATGGGTTCTGACGCTCACACTTTACTTTACTTTTCCCTTTCTTTTTTGTTCTTTTACTTTTATGGAGTGTTAAAAACTCTTTATGGTGCCCACGTGCGGAGCATGTGAGGCGCTTGGCGTTGAGCGCCAACCACTGATTGCTAGGCACCCCTTATTGAGCAGCGCCCACGTGAGGGACATGTGAGGTGCTTGGCGCTGAGCGCCAACCATTGAGTGCTAAGCACTCTTTATTGAGAGCGCCCACGTGAGAGACACGTGAGACAGCGCCCACGTGAGGGACACGTGAGACACTTGGCGCTGAGCGCCAACTATTGAGTGTTGAGCACTCTTTATTGAGCAGCGCCCACGTGAGGGACATGTGAGGCACTTGGCGTTAGGTTTTCTTTATGTATTCTGTTCTGAAGAGTTCAATTCTCTGTTCTTTTCTGGATCTTTGATCTCCAAGAACAAGTTCATCCCCATGAGAATTAAATTCTCATTTGTGAGAGACTTGTCTCATGGATCTCAGATCCAGGGAAAGAAATATGTTCTTTTTTTATGAGGGTTAAACCCTTAAATATGCAGAGGAGATACTCTGACTCTATTATTTTTATTTACCTCGGAGAGAGGTATTCTTCTTTCTTTTTTCTTCAAGCTTTCTTCTTGCTTGCTTTTTTTTTAAGTTTGAAGCTTATTGGGGGGGGGAGGGTTTCTCCGTACAAGACTTGAACTCTTGGGTCCTTTATATAGTAGAGGCAGATTTGTTGATTTAGTTAAAAAATCTCTCATTGAGAGATCTTTAATTGATTTGGGGATTTTATCCATCGTTGGATCTTTGATCCAATGACTTCTGTTTTACAGAAAATATTTTTCTTGTTTTTAACAAGATTGGGAAATATTTTTCCATACAGAGATTATTCTGTAGCTTAGTGATTTTTAATCACCATTGGATTTTTAATCCAACGGTGCTCTGTTTTACAGAGAGTGATCTTTCTTATTTAGAAAGATTTGAGAAATATTTTCTCAACAGAATTTAATTATGTACTCTGATGATTTATTATCTCCGCTGGATTTTTGATCCAATGGCTCTATTTAACAGAGAGAATTGGTTCTGGCGCTGGCGCACTCGTGCGAGGCACGTGAGGCGCTGCCTCAGAGATTTTAACTCTTGGCGCTGGCGCCCTCGTGCGAGGCACGTGAGGCGCTGCCTAAGAGTTTTTAACTCTTGGCGTTGGCGCCCTTGTGCGAGGCACGTGAGGTGCTGGCGCCCTTGTGCGAGGCATGTGAGGCGCTGCCTCAGAGTTTTTAACTTTTTGGCGCTGGCGCCCTCGTGCAAGGCGCGTGAGGCGCTCTTCTTTCTAATTTTGAACAGATCCTTGCTCTTTTATTGGGGGGAAACAATGTGTATTGAAGACAACATGAATAATCATGATAAGGTTGACTATATCAACATTGTTAGAGCTGCTAACATGGATTAGGGGTAGTTGTAGATCATCTAGGTATATGTTGTTATCTTGTGTCTAAATACAATGTATTTGTAAATGCCATTTATACTTATGAAATACAACTCAGAAAACTGATTTTAATCTTCACCAATATTGGCTTAACTTCTTCATAGTATCCAGAGCCTAAGAATCACGTCGTGATCGTGGCCACTTCCACGTCCACCTCCACCTCCACCACCATCACCAACACCAACACCAACACCAACACCACATTGATTTCGCCCGCTCCTCTTGCATCAGTTTCTCAATACAAAAACATGTTTAACATGATCTCCGTTAAAGTCGATGGCTCGAATTACCTCCTTTGGTGAGCCCAGTTCCTCCCAACTTTTCGTGGCCTCCGTCTACGTACTTGGCTATGTCGATGGTACGTTTAATAACCTGACAATATAGGTATAAATATTTTCTGAAGATTAAATAAATTTAAAATTTCTCAATTTATCCATCTGGTAGGAATCACCATATAAAAAACTCAACACTACAGGAAAACATGATCTTATTTGACGCATAATATGCGTCACCGTAAATATATTTCGATGGGAGCATTTTATAATCGACGGAAGACCACCTTCGCGTTTAAACGCGACGCTGTAAATATATTTTGACGAATTCTACACGTTGAATATGTTTTCTTTATTTCGACGAGAACCGCCCGTCGAATTAGATTTTGTTTCGATGTGAAACAGTCCTCAAATTAGACTTGATTTTATAAGTATAGAATATTATTAAATAATTTAATGATAATTTTAAAAATCTAATTCAACAGACATTGCTCGTTGAATTATGTGTAAACGGCAGGAAAAAAATAATTTTCAAAACAAAAAATCTGGAAGTTCAATTCCAAATTTCAATTCAATCCAACATTTCAATATTAATTCAATTCCATTTTAAATTCAAATCCAAATACATTCCAATATCAATTTCAATCCAAATCCAAATACGTTCCAATATAAATTCCAATCCATTCCAATTCAGTCCTAAAATCATTTGACAATTGAATTAAACAACCAATACAAACATATAGATTCATATTTATCGATATATATATGTACATGAAAGTTAGAAATGAAATCATAATTAATAATTTAAATATATCATAACATATAAGATGTCTAGATAACAAGTTTCTAATGCACGACAAGTCTAGATGATACAAGTTCAGATAACGCTATATTTAGTTTATATAAAACTAGAAGTTCAAATATATCCCCGCTCCACCTCTATCTTCTCAATCAACGGGTCTCTCTCAGCCCCCATCAGCTCCTGTTTAGAGAAGAAACATATTCCTGTCATTCTAACAGCTACACAATAATTAATCTAAAACAATTAAGAAACACGACATAAGTGGAGTGTTACGTATTGCTCCGTAGCCGCAACCGAAGCAAGTGTGCCATCGTCCCAAAAAAATATGGCCATGAAGACTTCGATCAGATCAATGGGGTCTCATCATGTGCTCCTTACTGCATATTACATTTAGAAAGTTAACATATAAATTTTTAAGATATATTTTGAACGTATTAATATAAAATATTGATTGTTGAAACTTACGTATTCAACACAAAACTGGGCGGAACTTTTGTTCCCTCTCCTGTAAATATCATGTAACTCCAGGCAGGCCGTTTTACCCCGCTCGCTCCTCTCCTACAGTTACAACAAATATTGTTTATTGAGTTGCTAGAAAAGATAGAAAGGTATTGTCAAAAGACATATCCTAAACTCAATGCTCATGCAATGCCCGACCATGGCATTCCAGTAGTCGTCCGACCAATCTGGATTCGTCTTCATCGCATACTTCTCTTCCGGTGTATCACAATCTTCAAGTTTTTTGAAGACCTTGTTCTTATGGTCTCTCCAGATTTTCGCTATATACTTAAGCAGCTTATCGTGAACTTCTGTTCATCGACGACTGTCTCGGGACCCTCTTTGTCATACTGCCTATGGTCAATTGGTTATTAACTATCTAGATTAAGGCTATTTGGTTTTCAGTTTAATTAATAATTAATTGGTGCCTGTTCCCGCAAAAAAATTTTGCGCAAGAAAGCCCATGATATTAAATGGCAGCAATACGTATAAAAAATGCAAACCAGTATTTTCCGGGCTGTATTTTGCCAAACTCCTGAATGAGAATCAGGTAAATTCTGATGGTATCGAAAACGTCTCGAAAAGTCCTTCGATTTGAAATATTACGAGCCTCATAACTCTTCTGGAATCAAAAGTTATGAGCAAATGTGCTATGCACGTATAGTCTAAGTAATGCTCTACCACATAAGAGATACATTTTTAGTCTCACATCGGGAAAAAGAGAGATCCATTCTCTACCACCCCCTATAAATAAGAAGGGATACCTTTTAGAAAAAATAGGATTCAATCCTCAAAGGAGCTTAGTTCTCCAAATTAGGGCCTTAGCTGCCCTCCATAATACGCATATACGCAAGCGCATGTGCGCCCGCTACGTGCGCACCACGTGTAAGAATTCAATCCTCAAAGGAGCTTAGTTCTATATAGGAGCTTAGTTTCCCAAGTTAGGGCCTTAGCTACCCCCAATAATACGCAAGCGCACGTGCGCACCACGTGCAACGCATATGCACCCACCATGTGCACACCACATGCGAGAATTCAATCCTTAAAGAAGTTTGGTTCTCCATAAGAGCTTAGTTTTCTTAGTTAGGACCTTAGCTGCCCCCTCATAATGCGTATATGCGCAAGCGCCAGGTGCGCTACGTGCAACGCACGTACGCCCGCCACGTGTGCACCATATGCAACGAACGTGCGCACACTATGTGTGCACCACGTGCGAGGATTCAATCCTCAAAGGAGCTTAGTTCCCCAAGTTAAGGTTTTATCTGCCCCCCATAATGCCGATATGCGCAAGCGCACGCATGCACCACGTGCAACGCACATGCGCCCATTACGTGTGCTCCACGTGCGAGGATTCAATTTTCAAAGGAGCTTAGTTCTCCATAGAAACTTAGTTTTCTAAGTTAGGGCCTTAGCTTCCCCACCATAATGCACATATGCGCAAGCACCATATGCACTACGTGCAACTCACGTACCCCCGCCACGTGCGCACCACGTGCAGCGAACGTGCGCCCTCCACGTACGCACCACGTGTGCACCATGTGCGAGGATTCAATCTTCAAAAGAGCTTAGTTCTCCAAATTAGGATCTTAGCTGCCTCCCATAATGCGCATACACGCAAGCGCACGTGCGCACCGCGTGTGAGGATTCAATCCTCAAAAGAGTTTAGTTCTCCATAGGAGGGCCTTAGCCGCCCTCTATGTGCAAGCGCCACGTGCGACGCATGTGCGCTGGTCACGTGCGCACTACATGCAATGCACGTGCACCCACCAAGTGCGCAACACGTGCAACGCACGTGCGCTTATGCCGTGCGTCCGCCACGTGCAACACACGTGCGCCCAACATGTGCGACGCACGTGCACGAACGCAAAGAAACCTTTTTCAAGCAATTAGAAGTTTAATCTCCAACCTGTTCTTCTCCCTGATGAATGAGACATGGTTCAAAGGGTACATCTCTCCACTCCTTCGATACATGGCGCTGTAATCCTTCAGCATCGTGGAAGAGGTAGTGGGTCCCAACGACTAATGATCCCTCTTTCCAAATATGGAGGAGAGGCCCCTCGTAAGCTTCTGTAAAAATATAGAAAGCTCTCAAAAGGTTTTATAAAACAACATAGAATTTAATTCTCAATAAAGAAGATCGTCTCCATTCTCAAAACCCTAGGTAAAGAAAATATCAAGATCAAAACATCTCCTTTACTTAACATATCTAAGGGTTTAACCCTTCTCAAAGAACTTAGTTTTTTCTATGAATCTGAGATCCGCAAAACAAATTTTCCACAAGTTGAGAATTTAGTTATTATTGGGAAGATCTTATTCTTGAGAATCAAGTATTCGGGGAAGATCAAAATTGAAAAAAATAGAAGATGGAGTTTATAATACTTCAGGAACTTAGTTCCTTCAAATCAAGAATTTAGTTCTTTAAAAACCCGTCCAAGATTCTCAAAATAGTGATCTTGGTGATCGTTAATGGTCAAAATAATATTAACAGATATTTAACCTCTTTGAAAACATGAACATGAAGAACGTGGAGTCTATAATACTCCAGGAACTTAGTTCCTTCAAATCAAGAGCTTAGTTCTTAAAGAACCCGATCCCAGATCCTCAAAATAGTGATCTTGGAGATCATTAATAGTCAAAATACCATTAACAGAGATTTAAGTTTTCTAAAAAATATCAACAGAGATTAAATCTCCTAAAACATAGCGCCTCACATGAAACACACGTGAGCGCCAGAGAAAATTAGTGCTTAGCACTATTGTAGCGCCTCACGTGAAAAGCACATGAGCACCCAAGGCTAAAAACTCAGCGCCTCAGGTGAAAAGCACGCGAACGCCCAAGGCTAAAAACCCAGCGCCTCATATGAAAAGCACGTGAGTGCCAGAAAAGATTAGTGCTTAGCACTATGCACGCGTCTCACGTGAAACACACGTGAGCGCTGTATATCTTAGTGCTTAGCACTGCTTGGTAGTATAGAAACCCAATCTCAGCCCAAATTAGCTAAGTTTCCTGAGGTTAAACCTCTTTGATTTTAAATCAACCGAGCCTATATGCTCATGATTTCTAAAATGATCTTAGACTCAAACATGACTGATGATCTCTTATTGATGATATCTAAAATGATATTCATCATATATCTCCTAAGGTAATCTTAGTCTCAAATATGACCAACGATTCTTAGGTCCACCACAACCCTTTTTCCATCAAATACGGGATTTGGTTCAAGGGTAAATTTTTCCACACTTCTGATATATGTCGTTGTAATTGCTCAACGTCTTCAGAGAGGTGGCGGGTCCCGACAATGAACAAATTCTTTCTTGTCCCAACTTGATATAAAATTTCGTCAAGATAGAGAATGATATATCCCACATTGATGCACTTCCAAATTGACGTGCACATCTCAAATCGGATTGCACCCAAAATTGGGCACATTCTATGTCACCATCGTTCACTCCACCGCGTAACAAATACACGTGCGCGCAAGGCGAAAATGGACCGAAATGTCCTAAAACTAACATCCGTTCTCAAAATGGGGATGTTGGACCGAAATGTCCTTAAACTAACATTCGTCCCAAAAATGGGAACGTTGGACCGAAATATCCTTAAAATAACATTCATCCCTGTAGGGTGTTTTTCGTCACCCCATTGAGATAGTAATATGCACGCGCTTGTCCGGCGTATATAGATTCCCCCTGCCTAAGGTAGGTCGGGGTTTATTGATCGTAGGGATCCGAATATCCGGAAGCCACGGACTAAACTGCCGTTAATTATCCCTCGCTTTGTGAGCGAGGGAGGCTCCGATTGACGGGCCAAACTGGTCATGCGAACTCAATGTGCTGTGTGCGTGTGTTGTGTTTTGAAAGGGTTTTGGATATATCGGGGGCTTCGCAGAGTTTACGGGGGTCCCGCTACCCGGATAACGGGCTGGGGGTCAAAGGGGCTAGCAGCCTCTTTGCGGGGAACAAGGCAGCGTCCCGTTAGAAAAAAATTTCCGACGGGGGACGTGTTTTAGGTGTGGAGTGCATGGAAAATGAGGGGTGAGGAGCATCTTAAAGAGCATGCATGGCACGTGGGCGCTAGACGCCCACGGGTAACGTGCCTGGCGCATGGGCGCTTGGCACCCGCGGGTCACATGCCAGGCGCGTGGGTGCTTGGCGCCCGCGGGTATTATGCCCTGCACGCGACCACTGGGCGCCAGCGTGTCACGTGCCCTGCACGCGACCGCTAGGCGCTGAGCACCCGTGGATCCCGTGAGGCGCACGTGAGCGCTGAGCGCCCGTGGGTCATGTGCCCTTCACGTGACCGCTGGGCGCCCGCGGGTCACATGCGCGGCACGCGACCGCTGGAAACACCAGTGGAAAATGGGCTTAGCCCCTGGGTTGGGAGTTGAACTCTCAAGGGGCTTTGGAGTTCAACTCCTAATAGGGATTATGTATAGATTTGGAGTTAAACTCCTAAAAAGGGTTTTGTTTATGGAGTTAAACTCCAACAGATTTTGAATGGAGTTAAACTCTTAGAAATCTTTGAAGATGGTCAGAGGGGACCCCTTTCTTCTCCCTTTTAGCCATAGATCTTCTTTTGAGCCTTGGATCTTCCCGAAATAGGATTTTTGGAAAATGTTCTCCTTCTTCCTCCTCTTCGTTGGTTGGATCTTGAAGAAAAAGATGGGTGAAACTCAAAAATCTCCCTTTTTGGGGATTTGATGAAAGATCTGAGTTCCCCTTTAAGGGTTTTATGGTGAAAAACAGTTTCTTTTTGGAAAAAATGGATTGAACTCTTGATTTAATTCAAAAAAGAAAGAAGGTTTAGAACCTTAAGGAAGGAGAAGGAGACACAAACCCTAAAATTTGAGAGAATGAAAAGTTTTCCTTAATTTTTTTATCATGTTTGCCTTTATAGGCTACACACTTTACATATAGCCCCTGGAGCAGGAGAAAGTGGTTATCGCAATGCGGTAATGTAATTAACTGTAAGGGCTTGCGTCTGCAGAGAAGAGTATCCCCACAATCAAAAAACCCCTCACAAATGAGGGGGGATCTGATAAAGTCACGCTACAACGGTCGCGTCTATCCAAAATTCCGATATACGGTGCCATAAATCAACTTGGTATCTTCGGAGAGGTGGGTAGATAAGTCCAAATAGCATCTGTCCTTAAATTCAGGAAAGACGATCCATCCTATTTCGTCCCTGTTTTCGGCAGTGAACAGATTCTGGCACGCCCGGTGGGACCTTTTCCTCTTTCCACTCCACACTTTGTGTGTTGTGTTTTTCCATGATCAAATAATCATGGTATATATGTTTGTAGTTGCCCTTGGGTGATGAGATACTGAAGCTCGGCGTTTCGTCTCTATGCAGAATGGCGTTTGCTTCCACCCACAGCAACTCAGGCTCTGTCATATCTGGTGGAGTCAAATATGGGCCACTTGCAGTCTCAAATCTCTGCAATCCAGCTCTTCAAGAAATCAATGAGCTTATCTTTAGGTCTATGCTCCCACCTCACACCCTCGATACCTCAACACCGAACGAGGAAACCCAGAAGAAGCCTGTCTTCCACAGGCTGGCTCCTCAAGCTTCTGCTTTGCCGATGGAATCGGTCTCCAAACAGCTGGTACCTTCTAAAGGCCAAGGTCGTCGCAGGGCGCAGAATACTCAAGCGCTCAAAGAAAATAGGGGGCAGGCTCAGCAAAATCCTGAGACTAATCAAATTCCGGTCGCAAGACATCACCGACATCGATATCGGAGTAAAATAAGACAAGTTGGGGGTAGTTCTCCGTATGGACCTGTTTCAACCCCAGTGGTGAATGCTGTTGTTCCAACCGGGAACAGTTTCGAACTGTTGCGAAGGGTCAGACAAAATTCTCCCACCGCAATATTGAAGAAATCTCCGCAGCACATGGAGATCCACGAGAGCAAAAACCAGTTCGCTCCCTAAAAGAACTTTCCTCATCTATATATAAGGTGTAGAAGCAGGTGAAGGACTCAGTCGTTAACTGCGGCTCTTCCCCTAAACGTCAGCCAAATTCTAACAAATCGCCTTTCAAATACAAGGGAACTAATCCCAAGACAGATCCTTACAATGGTTCCACCTAAAGTAGCTTCTCATAAAAAAGAGTGGCCAGATAAAGCCCAAGTGCCCGAGGCAAACTCCGAGGGTCAAAGCTCCAAACGCCCCAATCGTAGGGGTATGGAAGTTCACACAGTTTACATGGTGAACTCCAAAGATGAATGTCACACTTATACTAGTCACGGACCGCATACTCAGTCCCTGACAAAGGCTCAACTGTAATGTGAAAAGCTGCAGGAGATGCTTCCTGTCACGCCCCGCTTCTTGGTGTACGGCAAGAGGACGCGACGGGGCCGCGACGTATTTACTCAGAAGTAAACACGCTAAGTGTTTCTAAGCAATATAAAGTAAAGTACAGAAGAGACAGGAATGTAAATGAACAACAACTTTATTTATTAAACATTCTTTTACAAGTACAACTAAAATGAAAGTACATGAATAGAAAGCGATGCCTAAACAATGGTATAACTGAAATGAAATAAATATGTACAAATGCCAACAGCTCTGGGTCAAATGGTATCTGCTCCAAATCTTCAGTGCTGGGCTCGATCTCCAATGAGTCCGAATCACCTGACAACATTCCAAAAAAAGAAGAAGGAATGTCATCAGCGAACAATCGCTCGGTAAGTCCCAAAAGTGAGTAGAGATAGAATAGAAAGAAAAAGAATATAACTTATAATGTTTGATTATATTGTTAACGCCGTTATTTGTAGCTTGGTAAAGAAAATGCCAGTGTATACGAGAAGAGTCCCACTATTCCGGAGACAAAGGTATACGGAGCACAAGGAACCGTTCAGCTACGATACAACGGCAATGGATATTCAGGTTAGGTGTATTATGGTTATAGTTTCGTACCACTTCTAACACCTTCTGAACCAATCTACTCCTTATAAAACCCGCGATGTCTTTTGTATTGATTGTAGTGTTTGTTATATAGATGGATGACTTGTCGAAACCATGATATTAGTAAACGGAGTGGATATAAATGGAGAGTCATGTAGACGGAGTATATCCATGGTTCGGTTCAGTCAATATAGTTTGATATAGATTGAATAGACGGATTCATGGATTCATGTTGTATTGTAGTTTATACTTGAATCACATTCAAGTCAGCTTGATTAGATTGAGACTCAGTCTGAGTCAGATACTTTGAAAAGAACTTAAAATCCTGAATTTGTTTTGATGTTTTCGGTAACTGCTGCACATGGACGGCAGAATTTGTGTCTTTTTCCAAGACAATTATCGTGTTGATAATACCGTTTGTTAGATTGTCTATCTTAGATAAACAAGCACCCATATTCTATGGCTCCCTGAGACTCAAGAGAACCAGTCCCGCTTAAACCTTTGTTTACTAGGGTCTTTATTGTAATTTAATATAACTTGAGGGAGGTTTATGTAAAAATAATTTTGGTATAATTTCAAATACACCTCAAATATTTATTAATTATCATCTTTAGGGTTTTCATAGATGTATATTTTATAAAAATGAAATTTCTAGTGAGTAGAACCTAATTTTCATAGTATATGGTATTTTCTTGAAATATTGGAATTGTTTTGTATTTCGATGGTATTTTCATGTAATGGTGATTCCTTTATAAAACTTGGAATATTTATATAATATAATTAAAATATATAATTTTATTATATATATATATATATATTTAAAAATAAATTTTATTTATTTTCTTGTAGAAATCTCATTTTCTAAAGAAAAATGCATTAAAATTCCATCAAGATCGAATGCTCCTTTCGGAGGTCTGCATCTCGCTCTACTAGGCCCGAGGATGTGCAATAATCTGCACCATCTTGAACGGGGTCCCCAAAAGTGGGATGTAGAGGCGCAATTGCAAAGAATTGTTTAATACACCTTTTAAAGAAATGGTTTTGCAAGTTAATGTTATTTATTTGTAATATCAAATTATCCCATGAATATATTCCCAAAACATTATCGTGCTATTTCAAAGATGTGTGTTGTGATGAGATAGGTCATTACCTCATGAGTTATCTAAAGGTAATACAAGTTTTACGTTGTTTATGTCGGAAATGAAGTATGTGGTATTTTACCGTAAAAATACAATAAAAATTGCAAAAAAGAATATTTTGAGATGAAACTTGTTTTAAAGTGTTTTTTAATGTTTGATGAACATTATGTGAGAGTATGGTATTTTGTTGATTAAGAAAAGTAGACTTTTTAAAAAAAACAAATCGGAAGTCGGATTGACTCCGCTTCCGTCGGGTTTTAGAAATGAAAGTTTTTATAATAGGAGAAGAGAGGGGTAGAGGGGACTTACAGGCTTTTGGACAAGAGAAGGGAGAGAGAAAACTTAGGAAGGCTTCAGGGCGTCGTTTCGTCGCCGAAAACTCCTTGGAACGTCGCCGGAACTTCACCCTTCGCTAACTCCACTTGCACACTAAAAGGACTTGAGAATTCTTGAAAGTTTTGGCAGGGAATTTCTGAGTGAGGATGAGTGAAATGGAGTGTGGTATCTATAGGGAAAATTATGGTTTAAAGGGTTAAATATTGCATTAAAATTTAGATTAAATGGGGTTTTATAGTTCTCTAGATGAGTGCAGAGAAAATAAACAATGTGGGGTTAGTGGGGTAGGCGAAGAGGTGCTCGGGAAAAGAAATAGGGGCATTACCTACGGGCCCGACCGGCGGTACCGGTCCTATTGGGTATTTCGCCGGCCATTTCCCGGTGGAATGGCCTTGGATCGTCGCCAGGTGTCCCTCACGCTTCACATACTCTCGTGCACATGTTTATTTAATCTGTAACTTATCATTCTACGTGCAGTGAACGTGAAAACCCTTAAGCTTCTAAAAGATTAAAAGAAAATTTAAATAAAAAGATAATGTGGCTGGGGGGATTCGATCACAGGGGCTAAGTCACAGCAGTGCAAGGCTTTACCAATGTGCTACAAGTATTTTCTTGCTGTTCTTAAGGAAAATAAATACTTATAGTATACATAGGATTTGCAAATACCCTAATTGTACATTAACTTTTAAACAATTTTCTGTACATTGAAATTGGAGTTGTTACACTTGCTCAGGCGGCAGCACTCGCTAATCCATCGCCTAAGGAAAATCCTGAGGATGCACCCGAAGAAAGAGTAGGATATTGATTTTCTAAAGCGCGCTCTCAAAAAGAGAGATAAAGAAGCGACGGAAATGTCTACTAAAATGAACCAGATGGCCCTTCAGATCCAGAATATGGCTAGAATGATGGTCTATTTGAAACCACTAGCAGATGAAACGCCGGTAGTCGCTTTTAAAGACAAAGGTGGCATTTCAAAGCCTCTATGAGCCTCATCAACGGCTGAGGAGGAAATGATCCCAAAAGTAAAACTGGACGCATATATCGCTCAGCAAATCAAAGCTCATTATGCCAGCGAAGCTGCAAATAGGTCAATCAAGACTGGTCAACCATATCCGGCGTGCTACGATCAAATACAGTATCCACCAGAATATATACTTCCGATGTTCCACATATACAAAAGAACCGGGAACCCTCACCAGCACATCGCATGATTTAAATCCATGTGCGGCAATACTGGAGGAAATGATATACTGCTCCTTCGACAGTTTGTCAGCAGTCAGGCAGTCATTGAGTTCGAATGGTATGCGGAACTCTTTAATGACTCCGTGAATACCTTCGACGAGATGGAGATGCTCTTCTTTCAGAGATTCGCTAGTGTGAATAAACGAACTACCGTAACGACGTTGGTCAATAAAAGGGTTAGACTGAATGAGACCTGGGTTCAATATACTACCCGATGGCAAAATCTCTGGTCAAAATGCGAGCAACGCATTAATGAAGCTGCAGCCGTGAGAATGTTCATAGCCACTCTTGAGCCAATTTCAAAGGTGTTCTCGTATATGGCCCTCTTCAAGCCGATGACCTTCCAAAAACTCATGGATAAAATGGCTCGATTGGATCAGATAGGTCAAGACTCTTCCTCATTTAATGAAGATGTATGAAAAGCAAAGGTAAGGTGGCATTTGTCGCTAACGCTCAACAAAGAATGAGCGGTTCCAAAGTAGCCTGTTGCCAAAACAGTGACAACACGGGTTCTACCCTTCGAAAGACTGGGACGCGAATACTCGCTCCTCCGGAATATATGCAGGGGCATATTGCTCACTGGCGGAATAATCTCTATGCTAGATAGTCCTTTTTTCAAAAAACAGGAAGGATATTAAGGGACCTGCAAACGGGTCCTGCAAACTGGTCCTACAATCAAGTGGAATATCCCGCTTAAACAAAAAAAACCATGGGAAGGATGTGAAATCCATGCCCCACTCCGAATCAGACGATGAGGGGAAAAACTCCTAAGTCAAGTTCATTCTTCTAAGAAAGAGGAAGACTCGACAAAAGGAATCACATGATATCTCGTTCCTTCGTATATGAAGAAGATGCTCCATCAATTTCAGAAAGAGACATTGATGAGCAGGGGACAGGTGCCGTATAAAATGCCCGGTATATCCCGCAAAATAACCTGATTGCTGCGTTGGTAAAATAAGCAGTCCAAGAGAGTGAATATAGCCTAATGCGTGAAGTGTCCATGCATACAAAGGACATGCAGTAGCGTCTCAGCCAGTAAGCGTTGGAAGGGATGAGTTATGCAACTCTCCGACCAAATGGTAAAAATGGACCGAAACGGCCCTAAACTAGCGAATTGCCTCAAACATAGCGCATCGCCCCAAATATGGCGATATCCTCCCTTGAGATCTATATTGCAATCGAAATCTCAACGGCGAGGGTTGCAACCCAAGTCCTGCCGGATACACAGCTACTCCAGCGATGAAGTCACCCCCAAGTCCCACCGGCAAACAGATGGGTCACCTGCGGCGAAACTACATTCGAGAGTTCCATTGTTCGCAAAAAAAAAAAATGGTACGTCCACAAGCGAAATGGGCACGGATGAAAACCCGAAAGAGCGACGTGAGTAAAAATAGCTGGGCTACCGGCGAGCTTGTGAAAACTCGGAAGGGCGCAAACTCGTTAAAAATAAAAATATAAAACAAAAACAAAAAAACAAAAAAATCGGTATGTCCACAAGCGAAATGGGCATGGATGAAAACCCGAAAGGACGCCGTGAGTAAAAATAGCAGGGCTACCGGTGAGTTTGTGAGAACCCGAAAGGATGCAAACTCAATAAAAAAATAGTGCGTCCACAAGCGAAATGGGTATGGACGAAAACCCGAAAGGGCGCCGTAAGTAAAAACAGCAGGACTGCCGGCGAGTTTGTGAAAACCCGAAAGGGCGCAATCTCGTTTTAAAAAAAAGATAGAGAAAAAAACGGTATGTCCACAAGCAACATGGGCACGGATGAAAATCCGAAAGGGCGCCGTGCGGAAAAACAAAAGGACTGCCGGCGAGTTTGTGAAAACCGGAAAAGGGCGCAAACTCGTAAAATAAAAAAATTCATGTGCACTTGCAATGTCCTCTCGACCTTGTGAGGAGAAAAAACCCTGCCTGAGATCCTTACGGCCCACAAAGGAGCAATACACTTAGAAATCCCCATAATTCCTAAGGAGAAAGTACACCTACGAGGTCGTCACAACACGTAGGGAGAAATACTTTTATGAAACTCTTACAGCTCATAAAGTCAAAAATCCTTAGTCGACAGGATCCTAACCCTGTTTGCTAAGCCACTTTTGTTCAAATCAGCAAAGCTAAATGATGAGTCGCTCCTGGCAATATTCCAGTCGTAGCGATGCTGATGCCTAAAAAGGTATCAAACTTCAAGTTCTCTAAGGGCAAATGATAATTCGCTTCTGGCAATATCCCAGTTGAAGCGACACTGATACCTAAATAGGTATCAAATTTCAAGTCCTCGCAAAGGCAAATGATGATTTGCTCCTGGCAATATTCCAGTTGCAGCTATATTGATGCCAAGATTGAGATCAGATCTCAAGTTCCTGACTCGTAATAAAACTCAGCGAGTCGCAAAAAAATGCTTATGAAATATCTGAAATGATGAGGAAACTCGCAACAAAAATCAGCAAACAAAAAAAATATGCATATGAAATAGCCGAAATGATGAGGCAACTCGCAACAAAAATCAGAAGAGCAAAAAATATGCATATGAAATAGCCGAAATGATGGGGCAACTTGCAACAAAAATCAGCGAGCAAAAAATATGCATATGAAACAGTCGAAATATTTGGGCAACTCGCAATAAGATATAGCGAGTAAAAATAAAAAAAATGAAATAGACGAAATGATTAGGCACCACGAAAAATAACCGAAATGATTGGGCAATCGCGACTTTCGCGATATAAAAAGCTAAAATGATAGAGTGTCATGGAAAAATAAAAAAATAAATATAATAAAAAAATGAAAATGAAACTTTTCTTCCCTGCAAGTATATCCATATTGACTCTTGTATATGATTCATGGGCGCAAATGAAAGAAAGGAAACCATATTTTTCCATCACGCTTCGTCAGAAGGAGCTCTAAGTCTTGACGGTTCATATAAAACCTAGAGACTATCTCGACGTTTCTTCTCAACGCAGACTCGACATCATCAAAGACCTAAAGGTCAAATAAAAAACGAGTAATGGAAAAATCCTAGCTCTAGCTCAATGTTCATTCTCAATGGAGACTCGACGTCATAAAAAACCTAAGGGTCAAATCAAAAAGGAGTGATGGCAAAACCCAACTCCAGCCCGACATGCTTCTCATGCCAACAGTATGCAGATGCAACGTCAACAAAGACCCAAGGGTCAAATAAAAATGGAGTAATAGCAAAATCCTAGCTCCAAGTCTTGACGGTTCATATACAACCTAGAGACAATCTTGGTGTTCCCCTCATTTCAGCAGGATGCGGACGCAACTATCAAATGAAATTGGAGCAATGGCATATCTCTAGCTCCAGATCTCAATTGCAATAGATACAGCATAGAAATCACACAGATGTTTTTCCGACTTCAGCAAAGAATCAGCGCGACATCGTAAAAAAAAATGAAGTGATGGCATATCCCTACCTTCGGGTCTTGACGGCAACTCATATAAAACCTAAAAGACCATTGGAGATCATCCTACCTCAGAAGGGTGCAGTTATGACTCATCGGGGCTCCAAATTGAGCCTAACCTCAAGAAAAAAGCATCATGGAAAATTCCTAAAGCTTGCTCTTCCGATGGTAATATGACCTAAGGAGATTACTTGAAGACGTCTTGTCCAGCCTTAGAATGATCATAGACACGACAGTCGCGGGGCTATTCGAACAGCGGCTTAAAAACTGCATATCGAGAAATACATCAGCCATTGCGACGGTACCACGAACTAAAACCCTAGTACCACAAAACCAAACGGACCTCTATAAAAAAAGGGTTATCTATATTTCACGTTAGAATACACCTATGAGATCCTCTCGACTCGTATCGAATCGTAGGGAAAAACATCTTTATGAAACCCTCATGGCTTATAAAGGTGAAAAGCCTTAGGCGACGGGGATATCAACCTGTTTCCTAAGCACTGTGGCCCTACAAGTAGGTCCAAACTGACTCTTGTATACTATCCACGGGCCACATTCTCCAAAGTCGCATACCAATGAGGAGAAAAAACCACTTACGAGTCCTCTTGACTCGTAAGGGGAAAATTCGCTCGTGAGATCCTTACGACTCTAAAAAAAAGCACTTGGGAGTTCTCACGTCTTCTAAGGAGAAAATACACCTACGAGATCTTCTCGACTTATAGGTAGAAACATCTTTATGAGACCCTCATGGCTCATAAAGTTGAAAAGCCTTAGGAGACAGATCTAAACATGTTTCCTAAGCCATCGCTTCCTTATAAAAAGGTCCAAACCGACTGTTGTACACTATCTATGGGCCACATTCGCTAATAAAGTGAAGAAGCCACTTGCGGGTCCCCTCGACCCGTAAGGAGAAAATAATTGCGTGAGATCTTTACGACTCATGAAATTGAAAGACACATAGAAATCCTCATGATTTTTAGGAAGAATATGCACCCATGTGATCCTTACGACTCATAAGGAGAAAAACCTTCTTAAGACCCTTATGGTTCATGAAGATGAAAAAGTCTTAGGCGACAGGGACCCAAACCAGTCTCCTGAGCCATCAATTCTATGGAGATGCATAATTTTGCACTACTTAACCCACATACATACCTACGTGGGCAAATTAGTGGGGGGCATTTGTTCCCACAAAAAATTTCTGCGCAAAAAAGCATAAGATATCAAATGACAGCAATACGCATAAAAAATGCAAACCAGTATTTTTCGGGCTGTATTTTGCTAAACTCCTGAATAAGAATCAGGTAAACTCCGATGGCATCAAAAGCGTCTCGAAAAGTCATTCGATTTGATATATTACGAGCCTTATAACTCTTCCGGAATCAAAAGTTATGAGCAATGTGCTATGCACATATAGTCCAAGTGCTCTACCACATAGGTGATACATTTTTAGTCTCGCATCGGGAAAAAGAGAGATCCCTTCTCTACCACTCCCCTATAAATAAGAGAAGATTCCTCTTAGAAAAAATAGAATTCAATCCTCAAAAGAGCTTAGTTCTCCATAGGAGCTTAGTTTTCTAAGTTAGGGTCTTAGCTGCCCCCCATAATGCGCATAAGCGCAAACGCACGTGCGCACCATGTGCGAGAATTCAATTCTCAAAGGAGCTTAGTTCTCCATAAGAGCTTAGTTCTCCATAAGAGCTTAGTTCTCCAAGTTAGGGCCTTAGCTGGCCCCCCTATAATGCGCATATGCACAAGCACACGTGTGCACTAAGTGCGAGGATTCAATCCTTAAAGGAACTTAGTTCTCTAAGTTAGGGCCTTACCTACCCTCCCCATAATGCACATATGCGCAAGCGCCATGTGCGCTACGTGCAATGCACGTGCGCCCGCCACGTGCGTAATACGTGCAAGGATTCAATCCTCAAAGGAGCTTAGTTCTCCATAGAAGGTTAGTTCTCCAAGTTAGGGCCTTAGCTGCCTCCCCATAATGCGCATATGCGCAAGCGCATGTGCAACGCAAGCGCGCACCATGTGCAACGCAAGTGCGCACCATGTGCAACGCACGTGCAACAGCCACGTGCGCACTACGTGCGAGAATTTAATCCTCAAAGGTGTTTAGTTCTCCATAGGAGCTTGGTTCTCTTTATTAGGGACTTAGCTGCCTCCCATAATGCGTATATGCGCAAGCACCATATGCGCTATGTACAACGCATGTGCGTCCGCCACGTACACACCATGTGCAAGGATTCATTCCTTAAAGGAGCTTAGTTCTCCATAAGAGCTTAGTTCTCCAAGTTAGGGCCTTAGTAGCCCCCCATAATGCGATTATGCACTGTAAGTCGATGTCGTGCACTCCGCGGGTTCGCGAGGAGGCGGGATTTACAAAAAACGATTTTCTTACTTCGCAACACTGACCTAAATTCTAGGATCTTAACAGAAACCTTAACTAGCTATTCTACTTAGAGGTTCTAAGTACTATGATAAGAGTTTATACCTCCTTGACTCTAGTCCTTCGGGTCTTCTTCTCCTCCTCTCCTCCTCTCCTTGAGCTCCTCAAAGATCCGGATCGTGCTTGATCGTCAGCCTCCTCGTGTCAAAGATGATCCACCCGAGAGTCTATACTTCAAGCTCCAACCTCTAAACCGAGGTAACTAAGGTACCTAGTTCGCTAAGCTAGGTAGCTTAGAAGATATAGAGTATCTAATGGAGTACTTTATCTCAAGAGACCTAATGGCTCAAAACACATGTGAAGGTTTTAGGTCTTGAGGAAGAAGGAGAGAAAAGTGGAGAGAGAAATTGAAAATGCAAATGAGCCAAGGTTATGCTAAGTGAAGAATGGCTCACTCATTATCTCACATGAAGCGTGGATTATTTTCCAATTGAAAATAGCAACTATGCTTCAATAATAAACACAAACCAATAAACAAATGTAATGAGCCATGCTTCACCCCATGCACCCCATGCCACAAAAATCTCCAATTTGCACCTCATTAATCTATTTCTAAAAATAAATAAATCCAAATAATGAGATGGCCTCTTCTAGAAGTATCTCTTGTGAAATTATAAGAATGCCCTCACCGTATATACATACCCGCATTCGTATTCCGAAAAATACGAATAAAGATAATAATAATCCAATAATATAATACTAGAATCTGCCTTAAACTAAAGCCCACTAGTATTATCCGTCCGAACATCATCCGTGTAGCCAATACACGTATATGATCGAAACCCTGCCGTAAAACCATACGGCCTCTATATCGTTTCTCCCGAAGCAAGGAAACCCTCTGTGTGAGACTCTAAAAACTCGACAGTACGCTGGCAGTGGTTTAATCACAAGTCCGTCACGGTACTAGCTGCACGTAACGGCTACCAAAGTATCTGTCGATAAGAAGGCCGATGAGCAAACTCATCTGAACACCTACTGAGCCTATCTGTGACAATCTCCGTAAAGTCCGGTCTGTTCGTCTAAGATACTCGCATATCCGGCCTAGGGGAATGGTAACCGCCAGACCCCTAATAGCGCAATAAGTCTTGACGGGGTAGAGCCCAATACACCCTGAGAAACTACTGGAGTACCTACCAGTAAATCTAGCTTGTCCTGGCTAGGGACTTTGTGTAATGGTTTTCCGAACACAGCGCGATATTAACCCCCAATACCGGAAGAAACGAATCCTATCTAACCACTACTGCCTCCAAGTGCTTCGGGACTACACCCAACCGCTACCTGTTTGCACGACTCTTTTGAGCCATGGTATGGTAGTAATCTAAGTACAGTGGGAACACACTTGTTCCCTTATAAAAAATAAATAATAAATAAAAAGAGATGGGAAAAATTCCCTAATTGGAGCATCATGTGCCCACACGTGATACGTCTTGGAGCCAAAATTATAGGCATTGCGCTTAACAATTAAGGCTGAAATTGAGCCTCACGTGCAAACACGTGAGCATCTATATACAAAATATATAGGCGCCTTCCTAAAACAAATAACAGGCCAGAGAAGCTCACATGTCAGCACGTGATGCTCTTTGTTGGGCTTAACTTCGTGGGGGTCACGTGCCACACGTGACATTCCTGAACATCAGCTTACGTGCCAACACATGATACCTTTTCTCTGGGACTGCTACATATAAGCAAACCAGTTTAATATTATGGAGGTCACGTGTTACACATGAGGGTTCCTAATCACCTTCCAAGCTGATAGAATTAAATTCTAAATAAAAGGAATTAAAATCCTATTTAGGAAATATTTTCTTAGATCTTTCTAAACAAGAAAGATTATGCTCTGTAAAACAGAGCACCGTTGGATTAAAAAATCCGATGGTGATTAAAAATCACCAAGCTACAGAATAAGCTCTGTATGGGAAAATATTTCCCCAATCTTTCTAAACAAGAAAGATTACGCTCTGTAAAACAGAGCACCGTTGGATTAAAGATCCAATGGTGATTAAAAAATCACTAAGCTACAGAATAAGCTCTGTATAGGAAAATATTTTCCCAATCTTGTTAAAAACAAGAAAAATATCTTCTGAAAAACAGAAGTCTTTGGATCAAAGATCCGACGGTGGATAAAATCTCCAAATCAATTAAAAAATCTCTCAATGAGAGATTTCCTTAACTAAATCTACAAACTTGCCTTTACTATATAAAGGACCTGAGAAGAAAAAAAGGGAGAGAGGAGACCCCCCGATAAGATTTGAGAAACAAGAGAAAAAAACAAGAAGAGTTCTCTTTGAAGAAAAGAAACCCTAGGTAAAAAAAGACCTAGAGATCATTTTATCTCCGCTTGCAAGAGTTTAACTCTTCCAAAAAAGAACTTAGTTCTTCCTCTGGTTGAGGTCTACAGAATTAGATCTCCCCGCAAGTTGTGAATTTAATTCTCATCGGGGAGATTCTTTCATGCGGTCCCAAAGCTTAGAGGAAAGAATTAAGTTTGAAGAATTTAATTCTTCCGAAAAAAAGATATAGGAATTCAATTCCTCTGATAAAACTAGGGTTTAACCTTTGTATAAGAATTTAATTCCTATCAAAAATAAAAGACTTGAAATGCTCAAAACTCATATCAAGATTTCCATGCATGTAAAAGAAATGAGCAGCGTTCAACGCTATAGCAACAGATCACGTGTTCCTACATGAGCACTTCTGAAGAACAAAAGGAACAACTGATATCGAGTCACGTGATCTCACGTGACCCCTAATAGTGCTTTGCATTTTTTAAAAGAAAAGGGGAATAAATCAAAGACGGTTCCAATTCTGGGGCGCGTCACGTGATCACACATGACCCCCAATAGTGCTTAGCACTTATAATGGAAAAAGGGAATAAATCAAAGACAGTTCCCTTTCTTGGGGGCCTTACGTGACCATACGTGACCCCCAATAGTGCTTAGCACTTATAAAGGAAGAGGGAATAAATCCAAAAAGACAGTGCCCATCTTTGGGGCACCTCACGTGCCCACACGTGACCCCCAATAGTGCTTAGCACTTAGACAAGAACAAGGGAATAAGCCCAAAGAAGCAATGCCCAATATTCAAGTGCCAGACATGAGCGCTCCAAATTTCAGTGCTTAACACTGCTTAAGAGCCTCACGTGGGAGCACGTGAGCGCCAAACAAATATCAGTGTTTAACACTATGAGGGGCCAACCTTAGCCCAAATTAGCCAAGTCTCTTGAGACCAAAAACCTTTTGACCATCAATCAACCGAGCCCTCCTATACTCAGGTCTTCCCAAATTGATCTTAGTTCCAAAGATGACTAATGATCTTTTGACACATGGCATCTAAAATGATGTTTGTTCCACCAAGATCTCTCCCTCCAATCTGGAATTCGGTTCAAAGGTACATCTCTCCATACCTCTGATATATGTCGTTGTAATTCTTCAACGTCTTCAGAGAAATGGAAGGTCCCGACAACCAACAGCTCTTTTGGTACACTCCCAAACCCATGAGCACACCCCAATGGACCGCAATGTTCTAAAACTAGCTGTGGACTGCAACGTCCTTAAACTAACAATGGACCGAAACGTCCTTAAACTAATACAATAGAGCCTAAATGCTTTTTTGTTGGATCAAAAATGATCCTGAACCCTCGTTAAGTAGATCTTAGTCCAATATCGGACTAACGTATTCTTAATCTCAAACGAGATTAACGATCCTTAAACCAACCCAAACCCAAATCTAAAAAAATACGGATTTGGACTAATCCACGCCCTATGGGAGACAACACAAATTAGTCTCTGTATACAATCCACAGGCAACCAAAAATAAAACAAACACAAACGACAGGAAGTGACCTTCTGGAGCAGGAGAAAGTGGTTACCACGATGCGATAACGTAATTAACTGCAGGGGCTTGCGCCTGCAGGGAAGAGCGTCCCCACAATAAAAAACCCCTCGCAAACGAGTGGGAATCTGACAAAGTCTGCTACAACGGCCGCATCTTTTCAAATTTCCAATATACAGTGCCATAAATCAAATTGGCATCTTCGGAAAGGTGGACAGATAAATCTAAATAGTATCTTCCCTAAAATTCAGGCAAGACGTTTGTCTTTCGCAGCTTTCGGCGGTAAACAGATTCCGGCACGCCCGGTAGGAACTTTTCCTCTTTCCACTCCACACTTCGTGTGCCGTATTCGCGAACGAATCGCGGTTTAATATGGTTGCCCCTAAATTCGAGGTACTAAGATTTGGTGTCTTGCTCTTGTGTAGAAGAGAAGAAGATCGATGGCTTCCAAGTGTAACTGCAACAGCAACTCTTGCTCTGTCCTCGCCGGAGGATTGACTTATAGGCCCCAACCGGCCTCCATTTTCTCCATGCCGGAGGAACAGGTGACTCAGGCTACCACTAGACTATTTTTTGGTACCATGCTCCCGCCAATAATCTTTAATGCCACAATGCCGTCACAAGAGGCTCCAAAGAAGTTGGTCTTTGATCGGCTCGCAACCACCATGGCCCCTCTCAACGGATCATCCAAGTCTGTCGCCTCAGCCTTCAACAGGCTGAGCCTAAGCTCAAGTGGGCCCGCAAAGAGGCTCACGATACCTGAAGGGGTTATCCCGAAGCGGATAGCCATTCCAGCTCTGGCAGACGAAGTCGTCAAAGTGTCTTCTCCTGCTAAAGGATCGGTCTTTACAAGACTGGCCGTTCCAACTCCCTCTTCGGGCGAAGTCACCAAGGCTGCTTCCCCTATCAAAAGATCGGTGTTGGGGTAAAAATTTACACCCCGGTTGACCAAGTCAAAACCCAAGTCAACCCTAACCCAAGTGGGCCCAAGCCTAGATCCAGTGGGCCTATGCCCGGGTCGAGCCCGAACATGAAGCGGCCGGCCTCCCCCACGCCAAGATAAAAATTTTTGTAATAAACAATTTTGTTGTATTTCTTTTATTTTATTTTATGGATAAATGTAAGAAAAATAGGCATAAAGCCAAATTTTTGTAAAGCCCATGGCTTATGTGCAAAAAGAAATGGCACATGAGCCATGAGATGGGCAAAATGCCATTTTGTGAAGCCCAAGGGGCTATGTGTAAAGTGTATGGCCTATAAAGGCAAATATAGTGAAATATCTCAACAACTTTTTTTTTCTCTCTCTAAAAAAATTCTTCAGATCTGAGATCTTTTCTTCTTCTTCAAGGTTCCGAAACCTTCTTCTTTCTCTTGAATTAAATCAAGAGTTTTACTCTTCTTTTTATAAAACAAATTAGTTTTTCACCACAAAACCCACAAAGGGAAACTTGGATCTGTCACTAGATCTCAAAAAGGAGAGATTTTTAAACAATCCCATATCTCTTGATCTTCAAGATCCAGGTAACAGAGGAGGAAGAAGAAGAACATCTTTCACTAAACCAAAAAAAACACACTCAGGAGTCCAACTCCTCTCTGATTTCTCTTCCGAGAAATATTTTTAGGCTAAAAGCCACTTTTTTCTCGCCGGCGCTCAAGCGCAGAGCGCCCGCGTGCCGACGTGTGGCGCGCTTGCGCTCCAGCGCTCAGCGCTCGAGCGCAAAGCGCCCGCGTGCCGACACGTGGCGCAAGCGCTCGAGCGCAAGTCGCCCCGGTGCCGACACGTGGCGCGCTTGCGCTCAAGCGCCCAATGCTCAAGCGCAGAGCGCCCACGTGCCGACACGTGGCACTCTAGCGCCTGAGCGCACAGCACCTAGGCGCACAGCGCCCAAGGTGCTTCCCCACGCATCCTTTGGATGTCTTTTTCCCCTTTATTTATATATACATGTATATATATACATATGTATACATATGTACACATACACATACTCCACGACACTGTCCCTGTTAAAAAAAATTTCTAACGGGGCGCTGCCCCGTATCCCGCAAGGGGGCTGCTAGCCCTCTTGACCCCCAGCCCGCTATCCGGGTAGCGGGACCCCCGTAAAAACTCTGCGTGGCTCCCGATATATTTAAACCCCCTCCAAAACACAACACACGTACACTGCACATTGAGTTCGCATGGCCAGTTTAACCCGTTAATCGGAGGTTCTCTCGCCTCAAAGGCGGGGGGTAATTACCGGCAGCTTAGTCCGCGGCTGCCGGAGATTCGGATCCCCATAATCATTAAACCCCGGCCTATCCTAGGCAGGGGGAATCTGTAGTACGCCTGACAAGCGCGCGCGTATTCCCATCTCAATGGGGTGACGAAAAACACCCTACAGATTCTGGCACGCCCGGTGGGACCCTTCTCTCCTCCCATATTTCGGGTTAAACGTTCATGCGAACTCAATCACTATACATATCGATTGCCTATACTGAAATGATGTTTTCTTTTCGTGCAGCAATCAACTTTCAACGATAATATCTCCCAAGACGAATTCAACTTCCAAAGCGACCCCGATTCCGTACGTGTTCAAGATCAACGCTCGTGTGGTTCTCCCCGCAAGCCTCAGTCGACAGTGGGAGGAACCGTCCCGCCAGTTTGGCTCCGTCATCATCTACCCTGCCGGAAGCGCTCATCTGGCGGAGATCCCAGCGGAACAGGTGGCCAAGCCGGTCTCAAGGGGTAAGAGGCCGAATGTCGTGATCGCCAAGGCACCACAACCGAAACTTAAGACGGTATCTGAATGATTCTCTGGTGCTCCAGCGGGGGGCAAGAACTTCAGTACAAAAGGCAATATCAAATGTTGCGGACGAGCTCAGGCGATGACTCCAACAAATGCACAATCGAGCGTATCTCCAAGGCCCTCCATCGACCGGTCTGCGGCATCTTCCCAAAGAGCCGAAGTCTGCCAGGTGCTTAGAACAGAAAAGTTAAGGCAGAAGCGGCTCAGGTATCGAGCCAACAAGAGGGCCAAGGCTTCGGCCAAATGGAATCATGTGAAGTTCCAAGTGCAGGGTTGCCCCGTGACGACGGCTGAGTCGGACGTAAGAATCAGCAATTCCTTCGAGCCTCTGAAGTGGGTTCAGAAAAACGCCATGACCGCCAGAATCAAGAAGACAGCGGTCCGAACAGTGCCACAAAGAGACGTGTCCCGGCCCCAACAGAAAAAGTATGACACTGTCTCTTCAAGAGTCTATCAAGCACTCCGTGCCACATGAAAGCAGCGGGGCAAACCCAAAAAAGAACCGCCAGCACCATTCAAGAACCTGGTTAGGCCAGCCGCCTTCAATTGACTACCAGCTACCGAAACACGGGGGTCAAGACAGCGATCCGTGAAATCAGCTGCCAATGATAGAAAGACGGCCGGATATATCATCCATACGGTCTATATGGCGGGCGGGCGCCCCAGCGACAACCTTCGCAGTAAAAGCAAGGATGGGGCAACCACATCCCAAGCCCAATCTAGCCTGAATGTGGTTGCCGCTGCTCAAGAACAGCCACCCCCGCTGGATGAAGAAAACCCTCTCGATGAGGATGATAGGCAAAAAGACCCTTCGGTCCATGCAGAGTCAAGCTCGGACAGCGAGGAAGAGCCGACTTTCCGTCCCAGGACTGCGGAGCAAGAGCTGCTTCAAGAGCTTCGAAAACAGCTCAGAAGCAAAGATAAAGAGATGGCCAAGCTCTATTCGAAGATTGGCGACTTAACGAACGTGGTGATGCAGCTTACGGCTCAAATTGCTCGAGCGCCTCTCAATCAAGCACAAGCCGCTACTAATCAGCCGGGTGATGACAATCTGTGGCAGCCAATGCCTGTTCCTTCGGGTCCAAGACTGGTCGAGCCACATGAAAGCCGGCCACACTCCGCTTCTGGGGACGCCTTGGCCCCAGATAGCACTATCCCGCTAACACAGGATCGGATAATGGATTTGGTCACCAGCAAGGTTAAAACATTGGTGGCCGAAGCCGAAGCTCAGAAAGAAATCGGCAGTGGTGGGCGGCCATATCCCGCGCAGTACGATCTGATTGAGTTCCCAAGCGGCTACGTCATTCCTAAGTTCGGAAGATTTGATGGAACGAGGAATGCAAATCAGCACGTCGCCCACTTCAAAGCATCGTGCGGAAATACAGGGGGCAATGACGCGCTCCTTCTTCGTCAGTTTGTCAACAGCCTGACCGGTGTCGCTTTCGACTGGTACGCGAGCATACCAGACGGGTCCGTCACTACCTTTGCCCAAATGGAGTCTCTGTTCCGGCAAAGGTTCATGAGCGTCAGTGATAAAATATCCATAGCTGACCTTGTGAGGACCAAGCCGGGGAAGAATGAAAGCAACACTAACTTTATCGCCCGATGGCGTAATCTCACGGTCAAGTGCGAACCGCCGCTGGAGCAGGACCAGTCCGTCAGCCTTCTCATTGGGAACCTCAGCAATTGGATGGTCCCATTCTTGTGTACAGCGGGCCTCAAGACATTTCAGGAGCTAACCAAGAAAGTCCAAATGCTGGAACACTCGAAGCAAGAGTCCCTGCCGGATTCTTAGAGAGAGAAAACTTGGAAAAGCAAGCGGGACGACAACCGTAGAAGCGGGAGTTCCAGCACTACCAATGTCTTCAATGCATCCGACAATGAAGAAAAGCGAAGGGCGGCCGAATCCAAAACTAACCGGTCTCGAAAGCCATTGCTGGGAGGAGATGGGCCTTCCCTAGAGGAGAAAAAGAACAAGGTTTACTCTTTTAGAAGGGACAAGGTCCGCAAGATATTTAAAGATGCCTTGAACAACGGCCTACAATTGCCGGAGTCGAAAAGACCCCAAGAAGCAAAAATGACCGACAATCCTCTGTATTGCCCGTACCACCGAGTAGTGAGCCATGCGATCGAGGATTGCTATATCTTCAAAGACTGGGTCGAGAAGCAGTACAAGGCTGGAGAGATCGAGCTGTCCAAAAGCGTGTTGGTGAACAATCAAGTTGCAACCGCCAACTTTATACAGACAGAAGTTGAAGCCTTCTGGGAGCAGACAGCTGAACCTGCTGCCCTGACAAACGAAACTGACTCATCGCGGCCTTCGTGGAGTACGCACATATCTAATAAGACGAAGAAGATGATAAAGCTAGTTCGGAAAGAACCCAGGACGGAATGGGAAAGGCAGAAGAAGCCTACCAGTCCAGCTGCCAATACGGCTCCATCAGGCTCAAAATCCAAGAAGCTCAAGAAGAAGAAAAGTGCAGCTCGGCATGAAAAAGAGTCTACAGGGAGATCGACCATTAAAAAATATATCGATTTCCTCGAAGAATATGAACAAAAGGAAAGAACATTGATTCAATTGAAGGTGTTCTTCCCTGTACAAGCGGCTGAAATTCTGGAGGAGTTAGAAGAAGACTCCAATGAAGAGATCCCAGTAGTGACCTGCTACGCCATCCATCTTGGCAGCGACTCCGAGGATGAGCTCTGTTTTCCCGAAGAGGATGAGGAGCTCGCCATAAAGGCCAATCAAATCCAGCTCAAAAGCGGCAGGGCTCTACCGCAAAATCAGGGCAATGCCCCAAAAGGGAAGGAAAAACAAGTCGCTAACAAAGAAGATGGCAGAGAACCGGCTGATGAAAACATAAGTCCTTCCTCGATGGACTATAATGCCTTGGCACATCTCCGGAAGCTTCCGTCTCTTCTGAGCATCTTCGACGCCTTGGTCCTATCTAAGGAGCTTAGAGATGTTCTCATTCACGCTCTACAAAACCCCGAGCGGTATTAGGCTCACTTTGCGGAAATTAATATGAAAGAAGCCCAGCACGCTTTGAATGCTGCCGCAGTCACATTTAAGGATGAAGACTTGCTACTGGGAACGGCTGAGCATAATCGGCCGCTTTACGTGACTGGGTACAACGACGGAGATCGAATTAATCGCATATTGATTGATCCGGGGTCCTCAGTGAACATCATGAACTTGCGAACTCTGAAGAGTTTGTCAATGGACGTCCGACACCTGTCAAGGGAAAGGATTGTCATTCAAGGCTTCAACCAAAATTGCCAGCAAGTTCTGGGGTCTATAGCTTTGCCAATCAAATTTGGGGATCTGCAAACTGAAGCTAAGATATACGTGATCGACGCCGACACATCTTATAAGATTCTCTTGGGACGGCCGTGGCTCCACAATTACGGCATCATTCCGTCAACTCTCCATCAATGCATGAAGTATACTAAAAATGGCGAAGAAAGACGCATTGACGGAGACATCCAGCCGTTCGGTGTGCATGAAGTCCGATATGAAGATTCTCGGTACTTTATGAACCACCAAAATGCTAAGCCACAACTGACTGAGGATAGACCGGCCCCAAGACTCAAAAGCAAATCTGCGCCGGCTATCACTTTCAAAAGCAAAAATACCCAAGTGCGCCGGCATTTCGGCAGCGACACTGATGAGTCCGACGCTGGAAGCCCGTCCTTCCGCAAAACTCGCCCTCATTTCGGCAGCGATATGGACGAATCTGTTACTGAAGGCCCATCTAGCAGCAAAGCCCGCCCTCATCTTGGCAGTGACACTGAAGAGTCAGAAGAAGAGGACCTGCCGTGCAACAGCTATGCAGATTGGCCCCCCATGCAGCAAGCGAAACTACGAGAGACCTTTGAAGTCGCAGAAGGGTCCCTGGCCATCATAAGGGTGCCGGAACGGATGTGCAAAGAGCTCGACGCATTTTCAGTCTCTACCATGGACCAGCTGAAAACTTTCTACATGCCCGGGAGGAAAAATGGACAGAAGGGCATCCTGTTTTACAGGTCAAACCCCGTTGTGCACCCGGACGATCTTTCTGTCGCGTGCCTTCCCTATGAGAGAGGCATAAGAGCCGTCCTCAATCCCAGATACTATGCGCCCGAGATGCAGGAATATTTTAAGAAGTGCGGATGCCGGTTATATCAAACGGAGTCCGAAGCAAAGTTTTACGAAGGGCTATGGTATCCGCCCCAGGTCCGAGCACTCATCGATGGAAGAATTCCAGATAGACGGGGCATAGGCTACATTCAACCTGATTCCAAAGCGTGCTACATGATCCATGTTGGTGAGGCCAGCGAAAGATCAAATGATGATGACGAGATAGCCAAGCCAGAAGAAGCTCCTCAAGAGGTCGAAGATGGCGGACAAGCAACCTTTGATGAGCTAACCGAGATTGACTTAGGAACGCCCGATAATCTAAGGCTGACCTACATCAGATCACTCTTGTCGGAGGAAATGAAAGAGCAGATAATTGCCCTGCTGCGTGAGTTCGTCGACTGCTTCACGTGGACGTACAAAGAAATGCCTGGCCTTTCCCCTGAGGTAGCCGTGCATAAGCTGGCTATATCTCCTGATGCTAAGCCAGTCAAACAAGCTCCTCGAAGAATGAGAAGGGAATTGGAAGAAAAGGTCATCGAGGAAACCAAGAAACCCATCGATGCCGGCTTCATCAGGGAAGAGAAATATGCGGACTGGATCGCATGCATAGTCCCAGTGAAGAAGAAAAATGGGCAGATCCGAGTTTGTGTCGATTTCAGGGACCTCAACAAGGCATGTCCTAAAGACGACTTCCCTCTACCGGTCATGGAAATGATGGTCGATGACACCTCAAATTACGAGTTGTTCACCTTTATGGATGGCTCGTTTGGATATAATCAGATCAAGATGTCGCCTGAGGATGAGAAGCACACAGCATTTCGAACCCCGATCGGAATATATTGCTACAAGGTGATGCCGTTCGGATTGAAGAATGCAGGTGCTACATATCAAAGGGCAATGACCAATATCTTTGATGATCTAATTCATAAAGTCGTCGAATGTTATGTTGATGATCTGGTCGTTAAGACCAAAACCAAGGCCGATCATATCCGGGATCTTAGGACCGTTCTCACCAGACTGAGGGAATTTGACCTGAAGATGAATCCTCTGAAGTGCACTTTTGGCGTGTCATCGGGAAGATTCCTGGGCTTTATAGTTCGGCATCGAGGGATCAAAGTTGACCCATTAAAGATAAAGGCCATCATGGAGATGCCCCCTCCGAAGAGTCTGACGCAGCTAAGATCTTTTCAAGGCAAGCTTGCTTATATACGGAGGTTCATCTCAAATTTATCGGGGAGATGTAGGCCCTTCTCAAAGCTCATGAAGAAAGGAGCTCCTTTTATCTGGGATGCCGAATGTCAAGCAGCGTTCGAAAGCATCAAACAATATTTGTTGCACCCTCCAGTGCCGGCCGCCCCCATTCCGAATAAACCGCTGATTCTCTACACTGCTGCGCTAGATGAGTCACTTGGTGCGCTCCTTGCCCAGAATAACGAGGAGGGAAAAGAAAATGCCCTCTACTACCTCAGTCGAACTCTAGTCGGGGCGGAACACAACTATTCCCCAATCGAAAAGCAATGCCTGGCTCTGATATTTGCTGTGAAGAAGCTGAGGCACTATCTGCTCGCTCATCGGGTTATGCTGATCTCCAAGGTCGACCCGCTCAAACACTTGATGACCAGAGTGAGCCTAGCCGGCAGAATGACAAGATGGGCTGTTATGCTACTTGAGTTTGACATAGTTTACACTCCTCAGAAAGCAGTAAAAGGGCAAGCTCTTGTAGATTTTCTCGCTGCTCATCCCATACCAGAAGGGTTGCCGCTAAATTGTGAGTTACCCGATGAACAAGTGCTGCACCTCGAGGGAGATGAGCCATGTTGGGAGCTCTACTTCGATGGAGCCTCATCAATAAGGACCTCCAGTAAATCAAGCGTCCCGGAGATAAAAGCAGGGATAGGATTGGTGTTCATCACACCATCAATGGGAACCCTACGGCGTTCTTTCGCTCTCACCGAGCCTCGAACGAATAACGAAGCTGAGTATGAAGCTCTGATAGCTGGTTTGGAGCTCGCTATAGAAATGGAAATCCTTCGGCTGCGGGTTTACGGTGACTCCCAGCTTGTCGTCAACCAAGTAAGCGGCGACTATAAGATATAGAAACCCGAGTTGGCTCGGTACAGAAGCCGAGTGGTGGAACTCATGAAACGGTTCACTCACATTGAACTAACGAGAGTCCCTAGAGTGTTGAACGGAAAGGCTGACATACTCGCTCGCTTAGCCAAGGAGCTGGCTGATCCTGACATGGACGAAATTCTGATCACAGTCAGGAGCCGGCAAATTCTACCCCCTGTCTCTCTACGAGAAGAGGAAAGCGCGGAACACGGAACAGGAGAGCAGTCCCGCCGAAGAAGCTTCGATCGTTCAAGACGAGCCCGATTGGAGAGAACCCTTCATAGAGTACCTCTGATACGACAAGCTGCCCGAAGAAAAATCTGCGAGGATTCAGCTGAAGAAAAGAGCTCTCCGATACGTATTTGTAAATGACACGTTATACCGCAGGTTATATGACCAACTCTGGCTCAGGTGTCTGTCATTGGCCGAAGCCCGAAAGGTCATGAAAGATGTTCACTCGGGCGTTTGCGGTGCTCACCAATCTGGCCCCAAGATGCGACTTCAAATCAAACGGCTTCGGTATTACTGGCCCACCATGATACGGGATTGCGGAGAGCATGCAAAGAAATATCAGATCTACCAAATCCATGGTGATTTCATTCACAAGCATCACAATCCGTTGCATCCTACGGTGGCGTCGTGGCCCTTCGAAGTCTGGGGCACCGACATTGTTGGCCCAATTGATCCTCTATCATCCAAAGGTCACCGTTTCATATTGGCCGCGACAGATTACTTCTCCAGATGGGCTGAAGCTGTCCCGCTAAAAGAAGTCAAAACAAAAGATATTCTGACATTCTTCCAGCATAATATTCTATACCGCTTCGGTACACCAAGAAGAATCATTTCCGACAATGGGCCTTCTTTCAAGAGCTTCAATGTCTCAAGGTTCGCTACTCAGCACAAGATAGACTGGAGATATTCCTCCATCTATAATCCAAGAGCCAATGGGCTAGCCGAAGCCTTCAATAAGACTCTATGCAAGCTCCTGAGGAAAAATGCTTCAGCCAACAAAAGAGACTGGAATCTCAAACTTCATGAGGCGTTGTGGGTATATCGTACCACACACCATACGCCAACACAGTCCACTTCATACTCATTGCTCTTCGGAGTGGAGGCGGTCCTCCCCCTCGAAGTCGAAGTTCCAAGCTTAAGAATGGCCGTTCAGCACAAGTTGACGGAGGAGGAAAACGTGCTCCTTCGACTTGAAGAGCTCGATGCCCTCGAAGAAAAAAGGACCGCGGTGCAGCAAAATCTGGAGCTATACCGAGCCCAAATGTCATGAGCCTATGACAAGATAACCCGTCTCCGCGCTTTCAAGAAAGGTGATTGGTGTTAGTCCTCAAAAGACCGATCATCCCCAATCGACATGCCAAGGAAAAATTCGATCCAAACTGGGAAGGACCATACATCATCGAGAAAGTGTTCGACGGAGGATCCTACCAACTAATAAGTGCCGAGGGAAAAAGGCCCATACCACCCATCAATGGTCGATATCTCAAGAAATACTACACGTGAGTGCTCCAAGTCACAGGCGAATTGAGCACATCAGCCCAACGGTCTGGATCATACATCCTGCAAAACCGTATACAATCCATGTACGTAAATGACCCCTATCTCTCCCAAATCCTGCCGGTGAGACTACTTTTAAAGTCCCACCAGAGGCAAAAAAAGAAAAAAAGAGAGAAAAAAAAGAAGAAAGAAATAAAAAAAATATAAATAAACGGTATGTCCACAAGCAAAACGGGCACAGATGAAAACCCGAAAGGGCTCCGTGAGTAAAAACAACAGAACTACCGGCGAGTCTGTGAAAACCCGAAAGGGCGCAAACTCGTGAAAAGAGATGAAATACACTCGCAAATTCCTCTCGACCTTGTGAGGAGAAAACCCTGCGTGAGATCCTTACGACTCACAAAGGAGCAACACACTTAGGAATCCTCACGATTCCTAAGGAGAAAATACACCTGCGGGATCCTTAAGACTCGTAGGGAGAAAATGCTTTTATGGGACCCTCACGGCCCATAAAATTGAAAAGCCTTAGGTGATAGGGACCCAAACCTGTCTCCTAAGCCATCGTTCCCTAACGGGCAACGGCAAATGATGAGTCGCTCCTGGCATTTCGCTTCAGTGTTAGCGGTGCTGATGCCGACCAAAAACCCAAATCCCAAGTCCTCCCAAGGCAAATGATGAGTTGCTCCTGGCATTATTCCAGTGCAGCAATGCTGATGCCAAACAAGATCCAAATTCCAAGTCCCCAAACGGCGAATGATGAGTCGCTCCTGATACCATATTCCAGTGTAGCGATGCAGACGCCAACCAAAATCCAATTTCTCAAAATTCTCCGGCCCTACGGTGGGTCCCCAAGTTGACCATCGTATACAATCCACGGGCTCAAATAATTCTCATCATACCCATGGTCCACCGTAATCACCAGTTACGCGGTTGGTCTCCGCTTTGGGGAATGATACTCCATTGATAAGACCCACTCATGTGTCCTCACGATATATGAGGAGAACAAACCTTTGTGGGATCCTTACGACTCATAAAGGAAAAACACACTTAGGAGTCCTCACGACTCCTAAGGAGAAAATACACCTGCGGGATCCTTACGACTCGTAGGGAGAAAATGCTTTTATGGGACCCTCACGGCCCATAAAATTGAAAAGGCTTAGGCGATAGGGATCTAAACCTGTCTCCTAAGCCATCGCTCCCCAATCCCCAAATGGCGAATGATGAGTCGCTCCTGGTACCATACTCCAGTGCAGCGATGCAGACGCCAACCAAATTCCAAATCTCATACCCCAACGACGAATGATGAGTCGCTCCTGGTACCATATTCCAGTGCAGCGATGCAGACGCCGACAAAGTCCCGAAATTTTTCCGGCCCTACGGTCTGGATCATACATCCTGCAAAACCGTATACAATCCATGGGCGTAAAACAATCCCAACCTCTCCCAAGTCCTACCGGTGAGACCACATTCAAAGTCCCAAAAAAAAATCCTCCCGGGGCAAATGATGAGTTGCTCCTGGCATTATTCCAGTGCAGCAATGCAGATGCCAAACAAAAACCAAAATCCCAAAATCCTCTCAATGACAGATGATGATTCGCTCCTGGTACCATATTCCAGTATAGCGATGCTGATGTCAACCCAAATCAAAATCAACAAGTCAACTTCCACTCTGACACCGCAGAAAGCGGAGCAAGTCAGAATCCAATCTCGACACCGCAAGAAGCGGAGCAAGTCAAGTCTGCCCCTGACACTGCAAGAAGCAGAGCAAGTAAAATCAAGCACCGACCGTCCACGTCGCTAAAAGGGCAGCACCGACCGTCCACGTCATAAAAAAAGGGCAGAATCGACCGTCCACGTCGCTAAAAGGGCAGCACCGACCGTCTAAGTCGCAAAAAGGGCAGAGCCGACCGTCCAAGTCGCAAAAAGGGCAGCATCGACCGTCCACGTCGCTAAAATGGCAGCACCGACCGTCCACGTCGCAAAAAGGGCAGAACCGACCATCTAAGTTGCTAAAATGGCAGTATCGACCGTCCAAGTCGCAAAAAGGGCAGCACCGACCGTCCACGTCGCTAAAATGGCAGCACCGACCGTCCACGTCGCAAAAAGGGCAGAATCGACCGTCCAAGTCGCAAAAAGGGAAGCATCGACCGTCCACGTCGCTAAAATGGCAGCACCGACCGTCCACGTCGCAAAAAGGGCAGAACAGACCGTCCAAGTCGCTAAAATGGCAGCACCGACCGTCCAAGTCGCAAAAAGGGCAGCATCGACCGTCCACGTCGCTAAAATGGAAGTATCGATCGTCCAAGTCGCAAAAAGGGCAGCACCGACCGTCCACGTCGCTAAAATGGCAGCATCGACCGTCCAAGTCGCAAAAAGGGCAGCATCAACCGTTCAAGTCCCAAAAAGTGCAGCGCAGGATTCCTACAAAGCGGGAACCAGATCACTCCGGGCCAGGGAAAACGTCTATCATGGACACTCCGTCTCGGAGACATGTCAAGCAACGACCGTCCATGTCGTAAAAAGGGCAGTGCCAGCTTCCCAAAAAGCGGGAACCAAATCAGGTCGCCTCCACATGAAAGAAGATCCATCAATTTGATGCACACGACCCACATATGTGGTGCGCATTTATTGATGGGGGGCAATTTGTTGGGGTAAAAATTTACACCCCGGTTGACCAAGTCAAAACCCAAGTCAACCCCAAGCCAAGTAGGCCCAAGCCCAGATCCAGTGGGCCCATGCCCGGGTCGAGCCCGAACATGAAGCGGCCGGCCTCCCCCCACGCCAAGATAAAATTTTTTGTAATAAACAATTTTGTTGTATTTCTTTTATTTTATTTTATGGATAAATGTAAGAAAAATAGGCATAAAGCCAAATTTTTGTAAAGCCCATGGCTTATGTGCAAAAAGAAATGGCACATGAGCCATGGGGTGGGCAAAATGCCATTTTGTGAAGCCTAAGGGGCTATGTGTAAAGTGTATGGCCTATAAAGGAAAAGATAGTGAAATATCTCAACAACTTTTTTTTCTCTCTCTAAAAAATTCTTCAGATCAGAGATCTTTTCTTCTTCTTCAAGGTTCCAAAACCTTCTTCTTTCTCTTGAATTAAATCAAGAGTTTTACTCTTCTTTTTATAGAACAAATTAGTTTTTCACCACAAAACCCACAAAGGGGAACTTGGATCTGTCACTAGATCTCAAAAAGGGCAGATTTTTAAAAAATCCCATATCTCTTGATCTTCAAGATCCAGCTAACAGAGGAAGAAGAAGAAGAACATTTTTCACTAAACCAAAAAAAAAAAAAACACTCAGGAGTCCAACTCCTCTCTGATTTCTCTTCCGAGAAATTTTTTTTATCCTCTTTTTTCTCGCCGGCGCTCAAGTGCAGAGCACCCGCGTGCCGACGCGTAGCGCGCTTGCGATCCAGCGCTCAGCGCTCGAGCGCAAAGCGCCCGCTGTAAGGTTTGCCTAGCACCCTATAATGAGTTTTGAAGCATCACATGTCTCAAAGTATGTATTTTGATGGTGCTAAACAAACACGCAAAGGAATCGATCCTAGAAAATTAGGGTTACAAAACTTTAAGCTAATAAAAATTAGGGTTTCGAGACTACAAGCTTTGTAGCTCTCTTTTTGCTTGACTCCTTAGACTCTTGGGTGTTGGAAGAAGGTCCACTTGTAGTCCTCTCACGTCCACGACGATCCACCCGGAGTTTCCCGTCCAAGCTTGCAACTTTGGAAAAACAAAGAGAACACTCTAATCAAGTTGGCTAAACTTGAGTAGAATGATGTTGTGGCTAAGGATCTCACTTCAAAATCCTATTTTTATGAGTATTTTGCTCTCTTGAAAGAACTAGAGAGCAAAGCATCAAGGTTGATGAAGATGGTGGTCTTTTGGTGAAGAAGAGAATAATAGAACCATAGAAAGAGAAAAGAAAAATAAGCATATATATTTTTTCTTTCTCATACCCAACCATGGTTAGATCTAAAGATATTATTGGATTTAAGTTAAAAGCACAAAAAGAAAATAAACCATGGGTTAAAGGTTAGGTGAGCATGGTAAGGTTAAGAAGAGTGTAGAAACCCTTAATGATTTAACCCATTTTCATTTTCTTTTTACTTTAATTTAAAAACAATAATAATCCATAAAAATAACCATGGTGTGATTCATATATTGCCACCATTCTCATTGTATAAGCAACCAAGATAAAATGATGTATATATGCATGTGTGCTTGCACATCCATATATGCATAAACAAGAATGAATGCATACATGCATGCATACATCCAAAATAAACAAGATAGGATTTGTAGTGAGAAACTAATGATAAATCAACACTTGATTCACTAATCTGGTCATATCACATACGACCCGACCATTAGCAAGCCGCCCAATTAATATACGGTATCCTATACACGCATTTTAATCGGGTCCAAGCGCATATCACATACGCGCACCACAACGTTTCGCCTGGACTAGGTAACTCCTATGTGGGACTCTAAGACTCGTCAATACACCGGCAGTGGGTGATGATCACATCAAGCACCCCCAAGCCGCAAGCGGTCAGCTAAACGTAACGGCCACCCGGGTATTGAGCGATCAGAAGAAAACAAGCGAACCTGTTACAACTCCCGTCGAGCCATCCGGCAACACTACCGTACAGTCCGGTCTCTTCGTCAGATATGCCATATATTGAGCCTAGGGATGGTCACGTCGACCCTAATAACTCAATAAGTCGTGCCGGTGAATGGTCTATAACAGTTCGAGAAACGACTGATAACACTTATCAGTAAATCTCAGCAGCCCTGGCCAGGGACTTTCTGATATAACCAGTCGGGCACAGCACAGCATCAACTCCCTATACCGGGAGAGACGAAACCCCTCCTATCGCTCATCGCCTTCGTGTGTCTCGGGACTGTACCCAACGGCCGCCTGTTTGCACGACTCAGTAGAGCCGTGGTAGGGTGGCAGTCAAAGTACAGTGGGAGAACACACAAGACTCCATGACGATCTCGGGTCTACAGACTAACCTGTACCAGTGTCACCTGAGAACTGCTATTCGACGATAGATATAATTCCATATAGGAGTTCTCGGTGAGTCCGTTCAGTGTACCCAGTCAGCACTGAGCACCCGTATATGATCTTGATGTCAAACATCGATGAATGTGGGAACATCCATCGCCCATCGTATGGGTCTAGTATCATATACGCTAGTCTACACTTGTATATCAATGCCCCATCTCGATATACCTATGACTAGGGACTTTCTAGGATATGCTTATAGACTACAGATGTCCCACTAGTATGATCTCCATCATAGTCAGAGTAGTCAAGCCAAAGGGCTTTGTCAGCATGTATGAATGAATAGAAGCATGATCAAATCAACAGGTTAGATAAAGAAGAACCAGATAGCATACTATCATGTCGAGCAAGAATGCATACTGAATATATATATATATATACATGTATAGATACATCCACTATCACATAATGGCCTCTAGGGCATACATATATCCAACAATCTCCCACTTGCACTAATGCCAGTTATTGGCGTATCTCATACCCAACATCTCAAAAAGTCGCTCATGCTGCGGCTGAGGGAGGGCCTTGGTGAATGGATCCGCGGCGTTATTCTTTGTGTCTACCCTCCTAATCTCGATCTCGCGGCGATCTACAATCTCCCGGATCAAATGAAAACGCCTCAGGATGTGTCTGGACCGCTGATGGGATCTGGGCTCCTTGGCGAACGCCATAACCCCATTATTGTCACAATACAAAGGTATTGGATCAATAATGGTTGGAACTACTCCTAGCTCCGAGACGAACTTCTTCATCCAGACGGCTTCCTTGGCGGCATCATTTGCAGCAATGTACTCAGCTTCCATCGTAGAGTCTGTAACGGTATCTTGTTTGGAACTTTTCCAACTCACCGCCCCTCCATTAAGGGTAAATACAAACCCAGAGATAGATTTGCTGTCGTCCTTATCGCTCTGGAAGCTCGAATCGGTAAATGCCTCCATTCGGAGATCTCCATTACCATACACCAAGAACAATTCTTTAGTCCTTCGCAAGTACTTAAGAATGTTCTTCACAGCTGTCTAGTGATTCTCCCCTGGGTTAGATTGATACCTGCTTACAACACTAAGTGCGTAAGCTACATCTGGGCGTGTACATAACATCGCATACATTATAGATCCTACTGCCGAAGCATAGGGTATAATACTCATACGAGCTCTCTCTTCATGGGTCTTTGGACAAGAATCCTTGGAGAGAGTGACCCCATGGCAAGCGGGTAAGGCACCCCGCTTGGAGTCTTCCATACTAAACCTTTTTAGGATGGTGTCAATGTACCTGGTTTGGGACAATCCCAACAACCTTTTGGATCTATCCCTATAGATCCTTATGCCTAGAATGTATGTGGCATCACCCAGGTCCTTCATGGAGAACCTCAGTGATAAGAAAGATTTGACCGACTGTAGCAAAGGAATATCATTTCCTATCAGAAGAATGCCGTTCACATACAATACGAGGAATGTGACAGCTCTCCCTACAGCCTTCTTATAAACACAAGGTTCATCTGGATTTTTGATGAAATCAAACTCTTTGATGACATCATCGAAACAGATGTTCCAACTCCGTGATGCCTGATTTAATCCATATATGGATTTAAGCAATTTACATGCTTTCCCGCTGCTCCCACTGTCAATGAAGCCCTCTGGCTGATCCATATAAACGCATTCTTCTAAATTTCCATTTAGAAATGCGGTTTTAACGTCCATCTGCCAGATTTCATAGTCGTAGTGAGCAGCAATAGCAAGTAGGATCCGAATGGATTTAAGCATGGCTACGGGAGAAAAAGTCTCGTCATAGTCCAAACCTGGTCTTTGACGAAAACCCTTCGCCACAAGTCTTGCTTTATAGGTCTCTACCTGCCCATCTACACCAATCTTTCTTTTAAAGATCCATTTGCACCCCACAGGTTTTACCCCAGGGGGTACAACGTCCAAAGTCCTGTCACGACCCAAAAATGGCCCGTGACGGCCCTAATACTATGCAACGCCTAAAGACGCAACGTAGTAAAAGAAAGCCAAACCCAGAAATCTAAACCATGAAAAATACGGAAAAGATAATATAAGTTTTGAAACAATTGAAATCGCAACCCAAATTCTTTAAAAGTCTTACTTTCTTTCTTTAAAATTTTAGCAACACCCCCTTTTTTTTAAATACTAGTCAATATGAATACAACAGGAGAATAAGGGCAGTAGAGAAAAAGCTGTATATATAAAAGACATCAAATCCACAATAATACACACTACGTCCTCACCAAGTCTCTATGTCAATAATACAACAGTAGATGGAGAGTACAATACAACGAAGGTACAATATATAATACAGATAACCGTCTAACCCACCTATGCAAAATAGTACTGTGAGCTGATGCGGTATCTGTAGCAAAAGATGGTAGCTGGATAGCTGGATAGGGGAATAGCCTGCCTCGACTACTCTGGGGAACAACCTGAAACACCTGTGGCACAACGGGGGTGAGTTGCCAACTCGTGAATAGTATAAAACATATGCAGGTAATCGCAGGAATGCACGTACAGCATGAATCTAAGATATGCGATTACAGTAGTAATATGTCATGCAATGCTGAATAAGAAGAGTACACTAGCAGGCACATTTACTATGTGAAGCAATGATGACATGATAATAGTATGCAATAACTATGCAATAGAGATATGAGAAGGCAAATATGCAACTATCATAAGGGTACACTACAAGTACTACCAATATATGAATCTGTGCATAAGGTAGGTAAGGGTGAGGTATAGGGTGGAATATGTCATTTTCCACGGAAACCTGACGTCGTGGCAGGATCACAATCCATCAAGATACTCCAATCCCAAATCCTCGAACCAGGCCCCCACATTGGGCACTCACATCAAATAAGTCTCACATCTCCTCAATATACAATATCGAGTAATCTCCTACATCCCGAATGTACAGGTCACCAATCACATAGGTATATCCAATGTCCAAGTCCCAATGAATCACCTAGTATCCCAAGTCCAATCTCAAGTAAGAATCTAACATCCTAAAGATATATATATGTACAGAAATAAATATGATGGGGGCAATACACATATATTAGCGTCCCATTCCACTAATATTGGTGTAAGGGTATATATAACAACGGCTAAATCCCCTGTTATATATACAAAAAGGGGTTAAAGAAATATCATGAAACCGTGTGCCAAGCATCGACACAGAAATCCTCGTATCTCGGGCTCCGTCAGTCCGGATCAGCCCACGGGGTCCGTCTGCGGTATCGGCCCTCGGCCCCGCCAGTACAGATCCTCCCGCATCCATCTCTCGACTCTGGCCAGTAGCCTCCGGACAACTGCCAGGTCCAAACAATCACCGGTAGGTACTCGCCCGCCTCCAGGCTCAATCGGCAAACCCATCGATCTTCTTGCCGAGGGGAACCATACCGGGCCCCACCATGTACTCTCATACGGCAACCACACCTCGTATGGAGTATATAATCAGCACCGATAAAACTCATGGGGGACACTCAAATATCATATCAAGGAAACCGGGTTGTTCATGTATGCATAATTTCATGAACCCCCGCGGTTTCCAAATCCCGAAAACATCATATAGAATCCAGATAAACAATGCGCAATCCAAGAATAAATATATAAGATATATCAGAATGCGAGCAGGTAAACACAAGTATATAGCTGAACCAGATGTATGCGAAATCAAGATGAGGTACAGCTAAGTAACATCAGTAAATGTAAATATGCGACAACAACTGAATATGTGTCTAACATACAGGTGTAGCAATGTATAGGTATCTACCTATAGGAACTGATGTCGTATACCCTCCTGGGTATAAGTAACATATGTAGGGAATCCCTCCCGGTGTAGGTAAAATATGTAGGAGGTATACCTGTAGCTGTATCGCAAAGTGAAAATATACCTATCACTAAAGGTATG
Source organism: Agapanthus africanus (assembly GCA_030015575.1). Taxonomy (NCBI): domain Eukaryota; kingdom Viridiplantae; phylum Streptophyta; class Magnoliopsida; order Asparagales; family Amaryllidaceae; genus Agapanthus; species Agapanthus africanus. The sequence goes on along the minus strand of JASDDO010000022.1, from coordinate 748,714,583 downwards.
ATACACTATAGGTATACCGATAAGCTAGATGTCATGTATGGCAGGCAATAGTAGCTATAAGGGGTAGTGAGTGACATGGCAATTATTGACGGTGTGTGTGTAGCATGCAATCCGTGCTCGTGCAACATGGACCGTCAATAATGTGTGCAGTGTCCTACGGCTGCTAGTCACAGTATAACAATATCTAAGGAAATGCAGTAAAGCGCAATTCTACAATGACGTAGAATGTGCGACAGGTAATTGAATCCTAGCCCAGACGCATAACGCCATGCGGGCGATTCCCCTGTAGATGTTATATCTACTCACCTATACTCCACGCTAGGTGAATCCTACCATCTGCTCCCCCTGTAGTAATGTCCGTAGCTCCTTCCAGCAAACCTGTAAATACGACATGGAAATCACATATAAGCCACATATCTCGCGAAACGCGATATCGAATCGAAACGAGAAACTCGCGTCGCGAACTAAACGCGCGTGTGCACGATACGCTGAATCGTGTGTGTGCGCGTCTAAAACCATCGCGACACGCCGCGATACGCTGGATCACAGAACCCACTCACGTATCGCGCGTATCGCGCAAACACAACTAAACACAAAAGCGACATATAGTCCCAGATTTTCCTACAGGCCAAAACTTACAAAACTAGACATACCAAAGACCTAGAAAACATAGCAGGGACCCTACACCAAAACCCCAACACCCCTGCCCCCCACTCGGCCGCAAATTGCGGCCAAAACCAAGGAATTGGCGGCCAGGGTTGGGAGAGGGTGACTCGTCTTCTGGTGGTGTATTCTAGACCTAGGTATCATGTCCCAGTCTCCTCAATTTTGACCTGAAGGCATCGGGTCTATAGCAGATCACAAATGTCCAATATATCGCTTTAAAAACACCCAATTGCACAATACACAAACCCTATGGTATTTTAGTGAAATCCAGGGAAATTCTCAGTTGAAGTGGCCCTATTAACACTAAATTAACCTAAGGTAGCTAACACAATCAACAATTTACCAAAATTCCACCTAAACACCATAATTTAGCACAAATCTAGCAATTTAACACAAACCGTCACAAAACCATACACCATAAGCAAGTTAGGGATTTGGGGTTCAGAAATATACCCAATTGGACCCTAGAGAGCAGGTGAAGAAGTGTGTGCAGGTGCTGGGGTTGCTGCTGCTACAGTTGCTGCCTGTTGCTGCTGCTTCTGCCACTTGCTGCTGCTACTGATGTTGATGATGATGATAATGGTGATGATGTTGCTGTTGTTATTGTAGTTGCCCTTGCTATTGCTGCTACTGCTGCTCCTGCTCCTGCAGCTGCTGTTGTTGTTATTGTTGTTGATGTTGCTGCTGCTGCCACTGCTTGTTGCTGCTGCTGCCAAGGCTTGCTGCTGCTTCTTCTCTCTCTCTCTCTCTCTGCAGTGAGTGTGTGTGTGTGAGAGAGTGAGAGAATGAGAGATAGAAAATGAGAGGAGAATGAGAGCTAGCAACCAAGGCCCCCCCTTCTCTTTCTCTTTCCTCACTAAATGAGGCATGGGCAAAGCCATAATGCCCATGCTCTCTCTCTCTCTCTCAAAGTCAACCAAATAAAATATTAAAACTCTTTTGCAAGAAATAAATCATTACTAATTGCAACCATAACACTTAAACAATATTAAAACTAGGTTAGGGAGAAATGGTTAGTTAACCATGGATACCAATCATGGTTTAAATCCAAAAACAACCCTAGTTAACATGCACAAGTGTGTGTGTGCCTAACAAAATTCTAATAAAATACACAATAATTAGGATAAAATATTTAAAAACCAATTTGGTAAACTTTTTATTAAAAACCACACATTAAAATATAATTAGCTACAAAACACATTCTAAGGTGTTACAATCTCCCCCCCTTAAAAGAAATTCGTCCCCGAATTTAAAACTTATACTGTTACGCGTACCTTCAAAAGAAGATTAAAATCCTCAAATCTCGCTCGCAGCCTCCCAAGTGACTATCTCACTACACGGCTACGCCCGAGAAACCCTTCACAGATGGCAAGACCCTTGACCGATGTCCCTCCAACTGCCGAGCCATTAACACACATGGCTGCGGGTGAACGAAAGATCGCGTCCAGCTAAAAGGTCTGGTGCAAACTCATGTGAGAAAGGTCATGAAGGTAAATGTAAAGTATCTTTACAAGGAATACGGGGCGAAAATCCAATAATCTGGGCGGAAGTGCCAAATTAAAGGCAACGAAACTAACTCGCTAATAGGATCTAAAGGACCTAAAATCCTGGGATAAGCTTCCCAGCATCCAACACGTCATTCATCGGAAAGTCCATAGGAATACATGATCTGCCACTGCGCACTCAAGCCTGCGACCAGCACATTTTCATAAGGCATCCGTTTGCAATGGGCAATCCTCATCCTGACCTAACACAGCTGGACTATCTCCGAAGCTCTAGACTAGCTGGGGTCCAAAGTCCTACTTACGCAGAGTCAGAAAAACAGCAGGCTGGTGGTCGACACGACCTAACCCCTAAGCCTAAGGGTGGCCAATTGGAGTGTCTCCTGATAACAGCTATCGAAGGAGAACCCTAACGATGGCGAGTGACGATCCCAAGCTGCTGACGACCAAACAAAACAACAAACACACAACTTAACAAAACAACTGAGCAACTGAGTATAACCGGACGACAAGAATCCGAATGGAGTCACACCCTAACCAACTTGGGTAGAAACCATAACGGAATTTCATGGAGATCTGCTCCCATTCCTTCTTCGGAACGGTAAAAAGATTGCAAGTCTCTAGCCGGCCTCAGATGCTCGACCCAAAGCACACAACAAGACAGACACTTGAAACGAAACCTGAAACTTCTCTTTACATCCCTGTCCACTCGTAACTATCTCACAAGTCACGCCAAAGCTGGTGGAACTTGAATGCATAGAGGGAGTTGACTGATGTGCTTACTCTAGGATTGCACGTTCCTACCTGATAATGTCAGGTACACAAACATGTCCCTAACTTAGCACGTCATTGTCACAAATCAAGGTTTCTGAATCATTACCCAGCCGAATATGCTCAAGTATCTCTGACGTACGAGCTTCGACGGGCAGTGTCTCAAGAAAACGATTTAAGGAAAGTGGTCGGGCGCGGACATGAGCAAGCTGTCCCCTCCGTAGAGACGAACTAAGCTATACTCGACGATCACACAAGAACTGTAAATCTGCAGAAGACTAACACAACAATCCAAATTTGCTGCAGGAAGATGTACATTAAGCCCTAGTGGTCCGTGGAAAATCTGACACGACTCTCAAACAAGAAGTGTCTCCAAATTTCCAACGCAAAACCACCGCGGCCATCTCCAGATCATGAGTAGAATATCCTTCTCGTACTTCCTCCAAATGTAGGGAAGCAAAAGCGATAACTCTTTAGTGTCACATCAGTACACCCTCGAGCCCACTCAAGAAACACTACAGTTAAACAACAAGGTCGCCCGAACCAAAAGCAAAGAAAGACTGATGCAGTTGTTAACTGAATCTTCAACTGCTGAAAACTCCGTACACATGCCTCAGTCCACAGAAAAGAAACCTCCTTACTGGTCAATTCAGTCGACGGTGCAGCACTACTCTAGCTACCCTGCATGAAACGGTGGAAAAAACCTGCTAAGCCCAACAATCTGCGGATCTCCGTCCTGCACACAAGTCTGGGCCTAAGCTGTACGGCCACGATCTCCCTCGGAACCATACGAAACCGTCCCCCGCGACTACAAGACCTAGGAGTCAACACAAAGCAAGCCTGAAGAAACACTCCGAGAATTTAGCAACTGCTGGTGCTCTCCCAGCATCTTCATAACAAATCCTCAAGTGCTACTACGGTCCCTCAAAACACATTAAGTAGACCAGAGTGTCGTAAGTAACACAACAGAAACTGGTCGAGGAACGGCCTGCAGAAATCTGGTTCATCATATCTACGAATGCTGCTAGGGCGACAGGGAATCCAACGACTCACCAAAAACACACAAAGCCCATAGTACGCACAAGGCAGTCTTCGGAATGCCGTCACTCTGAATCCGCAATAATGATGACCTGATCCCAAACACACTTAGAAAATGCCTCGCAATCTGGAGCTGATCGAAGAAATCGTCACGGCGAGGTGAAGGATACCTATCCGCACCGTAAGCCGGTTCAATTGAAGATCCGTCGATACGCAATCCTAAGTTGCCGTCTTCCTCCTGGACGAACAGAAATAGGAGTTTTCCAAAAGCGAAACACTCTGACGCACAAAACTCCCTAAACCAAAACTCTGCAGCTGATCCTTAAACTCCCTCAGCCTCGCCGGCTCATCTGGAACAACGTCGGAAAACTCTCGCACGAAAAGAACCTGGTCCAACAATCCTACGGTGGCTCCGGTATCACGAATGAACGTCAAGAATCCACGACATCTCCTCAGTAGCCGACTAGCTAAAAAAGGCTGAATTCAAGCTGTGAGAGGCGGCACAACTATCCACCTGCACAACAAGAACTGACTTGCCTGGGAAAGCAAACCCTAACTTGCTTCCACACGGTAGTCCACAGACGCCTAACACGTAGCTGACCAGTCCGTGCCCAGGAGAACGTCAAATCGAACATCCCTAGAAGGATCAAAACGACGGACGAAATCTCTATCTCCTATCCGATTGGCACAAAACTGAAATACGTGTCGCGCAACAAAAGAATCGCTGACAGAATTCAACACCACTACGAATAATCTACCCAACCACGGTACAAGCAAGAGAACAAACGAATACCTGAGAAGAACAAATAACTCGAGGTACCTGAAAACTCCACATTGGACGTCTGCGCGTCCCGATGAGTAGAAGCAAACTCCTGCGTCTGCCCTCTACTCGCAGCTGGATGAACTCCTCCGGTAGACTGAGCCCTCTGAGCGAATCTTCCACGTCCACGGCCTCTCTGAAAACGATCATGACGAGGTGCTAAGGAACAATCCCTGACGAAGTGCTGAAGGCTCCCGCATCGAAAACATCCACGTGCTGACTGCTGACCATCCTGGGGGTAAGAGCTGAACGACTGTCCTCGTCCTAAGCCTCTGCTACTCCCGCGACGGCCACGAAATCTGTCTCGACGACCAAACCTCTGCCTCTGGGCTGGTACGCTGGTACGAGTCCTCCACTGTCATGGAATATGTGTCTCGTCAACTGGAGCTGCAACCACTGGTGCTATGTAGGTGACGGACTGTTGCATGCTGACGGTAAGGGACAGCTGAGTAACGGGGGTGACAACTTCCTGTCGTAGCTCCCGAACGACGTCAACTAACGAATTCATCGTCTGGCGGAACTCCTGCATCTCTACCAACAGTCTATCCATGGTATAGGTAGTAGGCTGATCCGTCTGCACCTGTGCAACTAGAGTGCCATCCTGGTCAGTACTCGTCTCACCCGAGCTAACTCTGACCTCGGCCCTCGCTGCATCGCTCTGAGTCCCCATAGTCATCGGCGGCAAGGCTATAAATAGATATAAGATGAGATTCGATAAGAATGAGGAATTCGAATCTCAAAGATATGAATCATCAAGGAAGGAACATCAAGCAAATTGTACTTAGGTCACTTAATGCGAAGTACCGCGCTGTGGGTATGCTGCAGACATACACACACTACGTTACTCTGCTTAAGCTACCTACTCCATCATACTAAGGTCATCCTATACTCCGAAAGGTAAAACCTAACGCTCTGATACCAACTTTGTCACGACCCAAAAATGGCCCGTGACGGCCCTAATACTACGCAACGCCTAAAGACGCAACGTAGTAAAAGAAAGCCAAACCCAGAAATCTAAACCATGAAAAATACGGAAAAGATAATATAAGTTTTGAAACAATTGAAATCGCAACCCAAATTCTCCCCCACTTAGAACAATGGTTCGTCCTCGAACCACAGACCTACTATTGAGGAACCAGCTCTGATACCATTCTGTCACGCCCCACCCCCAATACAGAGAGTATTGTCCGCTCTGGCCGAAGCTGCACGGTTTTGTCCTTTGGAGCGAACCGGACCCGACCAGCTCTGATACTATTGAGGAACCAGCTCTGATACCATTCTGTCACGACCCACCCCCAATACAGAGAGTATTGTCCGCTCTGGCCGAAGCCGCACGGTTTTGTCCTTTGGAGCGAACCGGACCCGACCAGGGGCCACTTCCCAGGAGGTCACCCATCCCAGGACTTCCCTGGCCCGAGCACGCTTAACTACGGAGTTCTTCAAACTCCGGAGTTCCGATTCATCCAAAAGGCGCTTCTGTATTGAAGAGGGGTATCATTCCATTTATAGTACAGGTCTTGACCTCTTTCGGAATGTATTCCGAAGATTCCCCATGTTCTACAGTGGGTCCCCATGCTTATCTGGTATAAATGGGTATACCAGATAATACCTGGGGTATTACATTCTCCCCCACTTAGAACAATGGTTCGTCCTCGAACCACAGACCTACTATTGAGGAACCAACTCTGATACCATTCTGTCACGCCCCACCCTCAATACAGAGAGTATTGTCCGCTCTGGCCGAAGCCGCACGGTTTTGTCCTTTGGAGCGAACCGGACCCGACCAGGGGCCACTTCCCAGGAGGTCACCCATCCCAGGACTTTCCTGGCCCGAGCACGCTTAACTACGGAGTTCTTCAAACTCCGGAGTTCCGATTCATCCAAAAGGCGCCTCTGTATTGAAGAGGGGTATCATTCCATTTATAGTACAGGTCTTGACCTCTTTCGGAATGTATTCCGAAGATTCCCCATGTTCTACAGTGGGTCCCCATGCTTATCTGGTATAAATGGGTATACCAGATAATACCTGGGGTATTACATTCTCCCCCACTTAGAACAATGGTTTGTCCTCGAACCACAGACCTACTATTGAGGAACCAGCTCTGATACCAACTTTGTCACGACCCAAAAATGGCCCGTGACGGCCCTAATACTACGCAACGCCTAAAGACGCAACGTAGTAAAAGAAAGCCAAACCCAGAAATCTAAACCATGAAAAATACGGAAAAGATAATATAAGTTTTGAAACAATTGAAATCGCAACCCAAATTCTTTAAAAGTCTTACTTTCTTTCTTTAAAATTTTAGCAACACCCCCCTTTTTTTTAAAGACTAGTCAATATGAATACAACAGGAGAATAAGGGCAGTAGAGAAAAAGCTGTATATATAAAAGACATCAAATCTACAATAATACACACTACGTCCTCACCAAGTCTCTATGTCAATAATACAACAGTAGATGGAGAGTACAATACAACGAAGGTACAATATATAATACAGATAACCGTCTAACCCATCTATGCAAAATGGTACTGTGAGCTGATGCGGTATCTGTAGCAAAAGATGGTAGCTGGATAGCTGGATAGGGGAATAGCCTGCCTCGACTACTCTGGGGAACAACCTGAAACACCTGTGGCACAACGGGGGTGAGTTGCCAACTCGTGAATAGTATAAAACATATGCAGGTAATCGCAGGAATGCACGTACAGCATGAATCTAAGATATGCGATTACAGTAGTAATATGTCATGCAATGCTGAATAAGAAGAGTACACTAGCAGGCACATTTACTATGTGAAGCAATGATGACATGATAATAGTATGCAATAACTATGCAATAGAGATATGAGAAGGCAAATATGCAACTATCATAAGGGTACACTACAAGTACTACCAATATATGAATCTGTGCATAAGGTAGGTAAGGGTGAGGTATAGGGTGGAATATGTCATTTTCCACGGAAACCTGACGTCGTGGCAGGATCACAATCCATCAAGATACTCCAATCCCAAATCCTCGAACCAGGCCCCCACATTGGGCACTCACATCAAATAAGTCTCACATCTCCTCAATGTATAATATCGAGTATTCTCCTACATCCCGAATGTACAGGTCACCAATCACATAGGTATATCCAATGTCCAAGTCCCAATGAATCACCTAGTATCCCAAGTCCAATCTCAAGTAAGAATCTAACATCCTAAAGATATATATATGTACAGAAATAAATATGATGGGGGCAATACACATATATTAGCGTCCCATTCCACTAATATTGGTGTAAGGGTATATATAACAACGGCTAAATCCCCTGTTATATATACAAAAAGGGGTTAAAGAAATATCATGAAACCGTGTGCCAAGCATCGACACAGAAATCCTCGTATCTCGGGCTCCGTCAGTCCGGATCAGCCCACGGGGTCCGTCTGCGGTATCGGCCCTCGGCCCCGCCAGTACAGATCCTCCCGCATCCATCTCTCGACTCTGGCCAGTAGCCTCCGGACAACTGCCAGGTCCAAACAATCACCGGTAGGTACTCGCCCGCCTCCAGGCTCAATCGGCAAACCCATCGATCTTCTTGCCGAGGGGAACCATACCGGGCCCCACCATGTACTCTCATACGGCAACCACACCTCGTATGGAGTATATAATCAGCACCGATAAAACTCATGGGGGACACTCAAATATCATATCAAGGAAACCGGGTTGTTCATGTATGCATAATTTCATGAACCCCCGCGGTTTCCAAATCCCGAAAACATCATATAGAATCCAGATAAACAATGCGCAATCCAAGAATAAATATATAAGATATATCAGAATGCAAGCAGGTAAACACAAGTATATAGCTGAACCAGATGTATGCGAAATCAAGATGAGGTACAGCTAAGTAACATCAGTAAATGTAAATATGCGACAACAACTGAATATGTGTCTAACATACAGGTGTAGCAATGTATAGGTATCTACCTATAGGAACTGATGTCGTATACCCTCCTGGGTATAAGTAACATATGTAGGGAATCCCTCCCGGTGTAGGTAAAATATGTAGGAGGTATACCTGTAGCTGTATCGCAAAGTGAAAATATACCTATCACTAAAGGTATGATACACTATAGGTATACCGATAAGCTAGATGTCATGTATGGCAGGCAATAGTAGCTATAAGGGGTAGTGAGTGACATGGCAATTATTGACGGTGTGTGTGTAGCATGCAATCCGTGCTCGTGCAACATGGACCGTCAATAATGTGTGCAGTGTCCTACGGCTGCTAGTCACAGTATAACAATATCTAAGGAAATGCAGTAAAGCGCAATTCTACAATGACGTAGAATGTGCGACAGGTAATTGAATCCTAGCCCAGACGCATAACGCCATGCGGGCGATTCCCCTGTAGATGTTATATCTACTCACCTATACTCCACGCTAGGTGAATCCTACCATCTGCTCCCCCTGTAGTAGTGTCCGTAGCTCCTGCCAGCAAACCTGTAAATACGACATGGAAATCACATATAAGCCACATATCTCGCGAAACGCGATATCGAATCGAAACGAGAAACTCGCGTCGCGAACTAAACGCGCGTGTGCACGATACGCTGAATCGTGTGTGTGCGCGTCTAAAACCATCGCGACACGCCGCGATACGCTGGATCACAGAACCCACTCACGTATCGCGCGTATCGCGCAAACACAACTAAACACAAAAGCGACATATAGTCCCAGATTTTCCTACAGGCCAAAACTTACAAAACTAGACATACCAAAGACCTAGAAAACATAGCAGGGACCCTACACCAAAACCCCAACACCCCTGCCCCCCACTCGGCCGCAAATTGCGGCCAAAACCAAGGAATTGGCGGCCAGGGTTGGGAGAGGGTGACTCGTCTTCTGGTGGTGTATTCTAGACCTAGGTATCATGTCCCAGTCTCCTCAATTTTGACCTGAAGGCATCGGGTCTATAGCAGATCACAAATGTCCAATATATCGCTTTAAAAACACCCAATTGCACAATACACAAACCCTATGGTATTTTAGTGAAATCCAGGGAAATTCTCAGTTGAAGTGGCCCTATTAACACTAAATTAACCTAAGGTAGCTAACACAATCAACAATTTACCAAAATTCCACCTAAACACCATAATTTAGCACAAATCTAGCAATTTAACACAAACCGACACAAAACCATACACCATAAGCAAGTTAGGGATTTGGGGTTCAGAAATATACCCAATTGGACCCTAGAGAGCAGGTGAAGAAGTGTGTGCAGGTGCTGGGGTTGCTGCTGCTACAGTTGCTGCCTGTTGCTGCTGCTTCTGCCACTTGCTGCTGCTACTGATGTTGATGATGATGATAATGGTGATGATGTTGCTGTTGTTATTGTAGTTGCCCTTGCTATTGCTGCTACTGCTGCTCCTGCTCCTGCAGCTGCAGTTGTTGTTATTGTTGTTGATGTTGCTGCTGCTGCCACTGCTTGTTGCTGCTGCTGCCAAGGCTTGCTGCTGCTTCTTCTCTCTCTCTCTCTCTCTGCAGTGAGTGTGTGTGTGTGAGAGAGTGAGAGAATGAGAGATAGAAAATGAGAGGAGAATGAGAGCTAGCAACCAAGGCCCCCCCTTCTCTTTCTCTTTCCTCACTAAATGAGGCATGGGCAAAGCCATAATGCCCATGCTCTCTCTCTCTCTCAAAGTCAACCAAATAAAATATTAAAACTCTTTTGCAAGAAATAAATCATTACTAATTGCAACCATAACACTTAAACAATATTAAAACTAGGTTAGGGAGAAATGGTTAGTTAACCATGGATACCAATCATGGTTTAACTCCAAAAACAACCCTAGTTAACATGCACAAGTGTGTGTGTGCCTAACAAAATTCTAATAAAATACACAATAATTAGGATAAAATATTTAAAAACCAATTTTGTAAACTTTTTATTAAAAACCACACATTAAAATATAATTAGCTACAAAACACATTCTAAGGTGTTACAAGTCCATACTTTGTTGGTGTACATAGACTCCATTTCGGATCTCATGGCATCCAGCCACTTCACAGAGTCTTTACTCATGATAGCTTGCTGAAAACTGGTAGGATCATCATCATCCATGATGCAATCTTCTCCATTACCATCAATGAGGAAACTGTAGTACCTCTCCGGTGGGCGAGAAGTCCTACCAGACCTACGGAGTGGCCGAGGTTCCTGAGTTTCTATTGCAACAGCCAGTTCAGCCAAATCGTCATTTGTAGTTTGTGTCTCTAGAACCTCTTCTAGATCCACCACCTTGCCATCATCTTTATCTGTGAAAAACTCTTTTTCCAAGAATGTGGCATACTGAGAAACAAACACTTTTTGTTCCTCTTTGTGGTAGAATAGACATCCATAAGAATTCTTTGGATATCCCACAAAGTTACATAAGACTGACCGTGTCTCGAGTTTGTCCAGATTCTGCTTTTTAACATAGGCCGGGCAACCCCAAATCTTAATTCTCTTAAGAGATGGTCTCTTCCCATGCCATATCTCATATGGTATGGTGGACACGGCTTTGGTTGGAACCCTGTTCAGTAGAAACGCTGCAGTCTCCAATGCATGCCCCCAAAACGAGACGGGTAACTCAGCGTCACTCATCATGGACCAGACCATATCTAATAGGGTCCTATTCCTTTGTTCTGACACACCGTTGTGCTGTGGTGTGTAAGGAGGAGTGAGCTGAGAGAGAATCCCATTCTCTTTCAAGAAGTTTGCAAATTCTGCACTGAGATACTCACCACCTCGATCTGATCGAAGCATCTTGATACTCAAGCCGGTTTGTTTTTCTACTTCTTGTTTATATTCAATGAATTTCTCAAAAGCTTCGGACTTGTGCTTTAATAAAAATACATGACCGAATCTTGAGAAATCATCAGTGAATGTAATGAAGTACGAAAAACCGTCTCTAGCTTGTGTAGACATTGGCCCACATACATCACTATGTATGAGTCCCAGGAGCTGAGTAGCTCTTTCTCCGTGTCCGGTAAACGGAGTTTTGGTCATTTTACCCTTGATACAAGACTGGCAAGTTGCATAAGATTTATATTCAAAAGAGTTTAAATATCCATCTTTGTGTAACTTGTTTAGTCTTGTTTCGTTAATATGACCAAGTCTACAGTGCCAAAGAAAAGCTTCATTTAGTTCTAAAAGTTTTCTTTTATTAGTGTGTTGTATACTGAAAACTGTGTGTTGATTTAGAACATATATTCCGTTATTTAGCGTACCATACCCAACCAACATTTGATTCAGGTTAATGTTCATAACATTGTTCTGCAATACAAAATTATATCCTTCATTGTCCAACAAAGAAACGGATATTATATTACATAGCATACTTGGTACAAAATAACATGGATTCAAAACCAAAATACATCCAGATGGCAACCCCAAGTGATACTCTCCAACTGCGACTGTATGTATATTGGAACCATTTCCAACGCGGAGAGTATAGTCACCTGTCTTCAAAACCTTGCTATTTCTCAGCCCCTGCATAGAATTGCAAATGTGAGAACCTGAACCGGTATCCAATACCCAGGAAGCAGAGTTTATAGAAAAACAGTTTTCAGTCACAAACGCACCTGAAGCAGAAGCATCAACATGCTTCTTCTTGAGATTCAAGTATTCCGTGCAGTTGCGCTTCCAATGTCCTATCTTGTGGCAATGAAAACATTCGCCTTTCCCCGGGTCTCCAGCTTTGGACTTTCCTTTTCCCTTCACCTTTTTAACTCCGCCCTTAGGATTAGTGGGTTTCTTCTTTTTCTTTCCCTTGGCCTTGGCTTTTGGGTGAGAAGAAGAAGACTGTCCAATAGTCATAACGGGAGTTTTTGCTAACTTCATAGTGCTCTCTGCACTCCTTAACATATTAAGGAGTTCAGGGAGTTCCGTCTCCATGCCATGCATGTTGAAGTTCACTATGAACTGAGCAAAGGTGGAGGGGAGGGACTGCAGAATAATATCTATATATTGTTCATTGTCCATCGTCCATCCAAGGTCCTCAAGTTCTTCTATAAGAGCTATCATCTTCAGAACATGGTCTCCTACTGGTGTGCCAGGGGCCATTCGCATCTGAAACAATTTCTTTGATGGTTCGTATCGTAATACGCGGGATTGCTCCCCATACAACTCCTTTGTATGGAGCAATATACCGTGAATGTCCATGTCCTCGTGCTGCTTTTGATGTGTGTTATCCATCGATGCAAGCGCGAGGCATTTGGCCGTGGCACAGTCAGCGTCCCATGTCTTGCGGACTTCAATGTCCGCAACTGAGGATTTTGGACCTGGGACAGGCGGGGCTGAAGCCGTGAGGACATATGATACTTTATCATAAGTCAAGGCGATTTTCAGATTCCTCAGCCAGTCTTTATAGTTGGTCCCATTCAGTTTGTTTTTATCTAGTAGAAGCTTGAGTCCAGTCATGGGTATCTGCCATTAAGAGAGAGAAAAGAATACACTCAGCGAAAGCTCTTGCATAGATTAGATTGGTTATTATCTTGTCTAATCGATGTTTCCCACTGCTTTTTATCGAGTTTTCCTTTCAAACCTTAAAAAGAAAAACTAGCCAGGATTAATTACAGTCTACAACTTCGCTAACCGTTCAGCCAGGCCAGTGTCGGTACTTGAGGGAGGTTCCCCGTGCTTTCGCACGGACCTAATTAGAGTGAACCTCGTTTTCCCAGAGGCGGAGCCCCGTTAACACCTTTCTAGACACCTAATGAGTTAGCTAATTGTAAACTGTAAAACTCTCCTAGGAGCAACTATTGCCCACAGTGGGATCGGGATCCAACCATCACATGGAAGGTATGCAATCTCATTGCAAATTTCAACTATTGAAATTCCCGATGTGGTTTTTACCCCTAGTACTTATGACCTTAACTAAGGTCAACAAATCATAAGTACCAGTCAAGTTCTACCCATCATTTCTTGATTAATTAGACCCACTCATATGACCCTTAACTAAGGTCAACAAAGTCATAAGAATGTCCTAATTAATCTACATCATATGCAATATAGGAAGACATCACTTAGCTACCGTACACTACGCCTTAACTAAAGTCAACAAACGTAGCACGAATACTAAGTACTCTACTTCCTAAAATGACGGAGGGTTGCGAATGATTTTTAAGAAAATCTTTAACGCTTTGAACTTGATATCGTTGTAGAATCAAACGGTTTTCAAAAGGAGTGGCTTAAGCTCCGCAGTTTTGAAATATAGCTTTTTCATAAGTAGCCGAGTGGTTTTCAAATTCGATTCTACAACATCTTGTAGATTTATTTTCTTTACATTAATCACATTAATGTAATCCCATCATTTAAGTCCTTAAGCCAATCACAGAAAAGAAACGAAAATAACACGTACGCTTATGCCATCCGCATTCGCCGCAATGTTCCGTTATGCACCGTTAGGTTACTTAACTAACGGCATACCGGAACGGGACTAGCGCGGGTGTAAAACATAAGCAACGTCTACTATATATCATATATATAATATGTCATTCGTCTCAGATATCACAGAACACAGGCAGCAGAAACATAGATATAACGTGGGATATACTAGGACGTCCGTATTTAGTATTTAGCCAGAATAGAAAATACGGATTCCACAGTCGCGATGAATAGCCAAGCCCATACCCTGGATCCTTACGAGAGCGGCAAGTGACCCAACCAATTCTGGAGTTTAGGAGACCCGGTCCCGACTCCTCGAGATGGCCTCCTACTGAACCCCAGAACCCGGTCACCTGTGCTCCCCTTCTTGGGTCCATCCTAATGCGGAAAAGTAAATAATATACAACACTGGTGACAGCAACCTCAACCCGGAAGCGCCCCAAATAAAAGAATATTACATTACATTTGAATTTACATGAATGAAAATATAAAAACTCTCATCTCACATAAAACCCCCCGGCTATTCAATCGCGACAATCCTGCACATCATATCTCAGCAACACATAATATCTCATATCATCAACGTAAGTAAGTATGCATACACCGATTGTCGTCGACGTATAGCAACGACAATCGGCAATACCACTACATACTACACTTACGGTCACAGAAAAGAAAGTGTAAAACTGCAATATCTGGAATCCACATTCTCTTTAGACATCACAAATGCGAAATATCACATATTCCGTATTTCATGTTTAGTAATATGAATTCCACACATTGCATCAAATTCCGGATAAACAAAAAGTATTAAAGTTTTCGAACAATCGATCAAATACTCAAGATTCACTAAAGCTCAACACTTGAGCAGAGTTCAAAAAACCGGAGTGTGACACAGTAGTAGCGGTCCAGCCGTAGAAGGGTCAAGCCAACGCCTCACATGTGGCACGCCGTACTGCCCCAAACCCTAAGGTTCAAAGGGCAGTTCAAGATGGTCACATAATCGAGTTAAGGTTTGTTGTCTTCTAGAGGGACCACCACAAAACTTGCACGTATCTCTAATATTTTCAAACTCCGTGAAAAGAGAGTAAATGATAGTTGTTCAAACACTTCAATACTTTCTAGTTTACCCGGAAAAGGAAACGAAATGAAAATTCCGATCGAAACTACGAGTCCAAAACCATCTCCAGAATTTTCAACAGTAGATTCAGATTAAACATACTCAAAATATACTATAGCAGGTAAGGAAAAACACTGTGCAAAATATAGTGTGAGATCCCCTTGTATGGCTGCGGATCCGCGGCCTAAGCTTGCTTGAGCCGCGGTTCCGCGGCCAAAAGTACTGTTCATGGGCACGAATTCTCCAGTTTGTCTTATATTTACCTGCTCTATTTTTTGAGTATTTTTAATTCTGAAAAATGTCAGTTTTTAAAAAATTTCCAGAGAGTGTCCCGTAATTCCGTATTTTGTTTCGATCGGAGTTTTTACTTCGCTAAAGCATCGCCTAATGTTCTAGGTCGGCTCTGATACCAATGTAAGGTTTGCCTAGCACCCTATAATGAGTTTTGAAGCATCACATGTCTCAAAGTATGTATTTTGATGGTGCTAAACAAACACGCAAAGGAATCGATCCTAGAAAATTAGGGTTACAAAACTTTAAGCTAATAAAAATTAGGGTTTCGAGACTACAACCTTTGTAGCTCCCTTTTTGCTTGACTCCTTAGACTCTTGGGTGTTGGAAGAAGGTCCACTTGTAGTCCTCTCACGTCCACGACGATCCACCCGGAGTTTCCCGTCCAAGCTTGCAACTTTGGAAAAACAAAGAGAACACTCTAATCAAGTTGGCTAAACTTGAGTAGAATGATGTTGTGGCTAAGGATCTCACTTCAAAATCCTATTTTTATGAGTATTTTGCTCTCTTGAAAGAACTAGAGAGCAAAGCATCAAGGTTGATGAAGATGGTGGTCTTTTTGTGAAGAAGAGAATAATAGAACCATAGAAAGAGAAAAGAAAAATAAGCATATATATTTTTTCTTTTTCATACCCAACCATGGTTAGATCTAAAGATATTATTGGATTTAAGTTAAAAGCACAAAAAGAAAATAAACCATGGGTTAAAGGTTAGGTGAGCATGGTAAGGTTAAGAAGAGTGTAGAAACCCTTAATGATTTAACCTATTTTCATTTCCTTTTTGCTTTAATTTAAAAACAATAATAATCCATAAAAATAACCATGGTATGATTCTTATATTGCCACCATTCTCATTGTATAAGCAACCATGATAAAATGATGTATGTATGCATGTGTGCTTGCACATCCATATGTGCATAAACAAGAATGAATGCATACATGCATGCATACATCCAAAATAAACAAGATAGGATTTGTAGTGAGAAACTAATGATAAATCAACACTTGATTCACTAATCCGGTCATATCACAAACGACTCGACCATTAGCAAGCCGCCCAATTAATATACGGTATCCTATACACGCATTTTAATCGGGTCCAAGCGCATATCGCATACGCGCACCACAACGTTTCGCCTGGACTAGGTAACTCCTATGTGGGACTCTAAGACTCGTCATTACGCCGGCAGTGGGTGATGATCACATCAAGCACCCCCAAGCCGCAAGCGGTCAGCTAAATGTAACGGCCACCCGGGTATTGAGCGATCAGAAGAAAACAAGCGAACCTGTTACAACTCCCGTCGAGCCATCCGGCAATACTACCGTATAGTCCGGTCTCTTCGTCAGATATGCCGCATATTGAGCCTAGGGATGGTCACGTCGACCCTAATAACTCAATAAGTCGTGCCGGTGAATGGTCTATAACAGTTCGAGAAACGACTGATAACACTTATCAATAAATCTCAGCAGCCCTGGCCAGGGACTTTCTGATATAACCAGTCGGGCACAGCACAGCATCAACTCCCTATACCGGGAGAGTCGAAACCCCTCCTATCGCTCATCGCCTTCGTGTGTCTCGGGACTGTACCCAACGGCCGCCTGTTTGCACGACTGAGTAGAGCCGTGGTAGGGTGGCAGTCAAAGTACAGTGGGAGAACACACAAGACTCCATGACGATCTCGGGTCTACAGACTAACCTGTACCAGTGTCACCTGAGAACTGCTATTCGATGATAGATATAATTCCATATAGGAGTTCTCGGTGAGTCCGTCCAGTGTACCCTGTCAGCACTGAGCACCCGTATATGATCTTGATGTCAAACATCGATGAATGTGGGAACATCCATTGCCCATCGTATGGGTCTAGTATCATATACGCTAGTCTACACTGGTATATCAATGCCCCGTCTCGATATACCTACGACTAGGGACTTTTTAGGATATGCTTATAGACTACAGATGTCCCACTAGTATGATCTCCATCATAGTCAGAGTAGTCAAGCCAATATCGTCAGGGCTTTGTCAGCATGTATGAATGAATAGAAGCATGATCAAATCAACATGTCAGATAAAGAAGAACCAGATAGCATACTATCATGTCGAGCAAGAATGCATACTGAATATATATATACATGTATAGATACATCCACTATCACATAATGGCCTCTAGGGCATACATATATCCAACACCCGCGTGCCGACACGTGGCGTGAGTCTCCCCGGTGCCGACACGTGGCGCGCAAGTCGCCCCCATTCCGACACGTGGCGCGCTTGCGCTCAAGAGCAGAGCGCCCACGTGCCGACACGTGGCACTCTAGTGCTTGAGCGCACAGCACCTAGGCGCACAGCGCCCAAGGTGCTGCCCCACACATCCTTTGGATGTCTTTTTCCCCTTTATTTATATATACATGTATATATATACATATGTATACTTATGTACACATACACATACTCCACGACACTGTCCCTGTTAGAAAAAATTTCTAACGGGGCGCTGTCCCGCACCCCACAAGGGGGCTCCTAGTCCCCTTGACCCCCAGCCCGCTATCATGGTAGCAGGACCCCCGTAAATACTCTGCGTGGCTCCCGATATATTTAAACCCCCCTCCAAAACACAATACACGTACACTGCACATTGAGTTCGCATGGCCAGTTTAACCCGTCAATCGGAGGTTCCTTCGCCTCAAAGGCGGGGGGTAATTAACGGCAGCTTAGTCCGCGGCTGCCGGAGATTCGGATCCCCATAATCATTAAACCCCGGCCAACCCTAGGAAGGGGGAATCTTTAGTACGCCTGATAAGCGCGCGTGTATTCCCATCTCAATAGGGTGACGAAAAACACCCTACAATCGGCCTTTGCAAGATTGATCGTTCCCTCTCAGCGGACGTCGGTCTTTGACAGGCTGACACCAACAACACCCCATCAGAGCAGATGGCATGACAAAGTCGCTCCGACAACAGAGGTGGTCCCATCTGCACGACATGCTCGACGTCGCTACTGGCGCCGAGTGAGAAAAGCTGGGGGCAGTTCCCCCTCTGGACTTACCCCATCAGCTCCAATGGTGGAAATTATTGCTGATGTTCCAACTGGGAACAGCTTTGAGCTGCTCAGGAGGGTGCGCAAGAA
This sequence comes from Agapanthus africanus, assembly GCA_030015575.1. NCBI lineage: Eukaryota > Viridiplantae > Streptophyta > Magnoliopsida > Asparagales > Amaryllidaceae > Agapanthus > Agapanthus africanus. Next base: position 748,695,845 of record JASDDO010000022.1, on the reverse strand, counting down.
CTCTCTAATCGCTATATTGAAGAAGTCTCCTCCACCTGCTGAAAGCATGAAACAGGTGAAGCCGGAATAGCCTCCTCAGCGGTTGTCCTCCAAGATCCACAGAGTCTGGCAGAGAGTCCAAGACTATGTGATTGATAAAGATTATTCTCGCCGGCTAAAAAAGACGAAGGCTCGGCAAGATAAGGTCTATCCTTCCGTCGTACCACGGAAGGTATCATCTATATGGTGTTAGTTATATGTATGCCCTAGAGGCCATTACTTTATATACGATGTATATTGTAGTGGATGCTTGGACATATATATGGAGGACTTTCTTGCTGGACATGATAGTATGCTATCCGGTTGCTCTTTATCTTAACATATATACTGATTGTCTCTATGTTACATGTTGATAAAGCCCTTAGGATGAGTACTTGACTACCAGGATTATGACGCAAATCATACTAGTGGGGACAGTGTAGTCGCTAAGTACATCTTTCAAATGTTCCTAGTCGTAGGTGTATCGAGACAGGGCATCAATATACCAGAGTAGACTAGCGTATAGCTTCTCGAACAATGTAGATGGGCGATGGATGATCCCATATCCATTGGTGTTTGACATCAGAGACGGTATACGGGTGCTCAGTGGAGACTGGGTATACTGGACGGACTCGCCGAGAACTCCCAGATGGTATTATACCTAACGCCAGATGGAAGTTCTCAGGTGACACTGGTACAGGTTAGTCTATAGACCCGAGATCATCATAGAGTCTTGTGTGATTCCCACTGTACTTTGATATCCACCTTACCACGTTCAAGAGAACGTTCAAAACGGTGGCTTTTGGGTACAGTCTCGAATCACATGGAGGCAATGAGCGATAGGAGGGGTTTTGTCTCTCCCGGTATTGGGAGTTGATGTTGTACTGTGCTCGATTGGTTATAACAGGAAGTCCCTGGCCAGGGCTGCTTTAGAGATATACTGGTAAGTGTTATCAGTAATTTCTCAACCAGTTATGAGCCTCATATCGACATGACTTATCGAGTTACTGGGGTCTGACGTTTACCACCTCTAGACGAGATATGCGACATATCAGACGAAGAGACCAGACTGTATGGTAGTGTTACTGATTGGATTCACAGGAGTGTGAGCAGGCTTGCTTGTTGATCTTCTGATCGTTCAATACCCGGGTGGCCGTTACGTTTAGCAGACCGCTTGCGGCTTGTGGGTGTTTGATATGATCATCACCTACTGCCGGCGTATTAATAAGTCTTTAGAGTCCTATACAGAAGTTTCCTGGCTCAAGCGAAATGGAGTAGGAGCACATATATGATATGTGCAGGACCGAGATTGATACGATATGAGATAACGTATTCTATTCTCGCGATTTGTGACATTGGTCGGTTATATGCGATATAGCCGGGTTATCGGATCAAGTGTTGATTCGATAAGTTGTTACATATGTTATTAGTCGGTTATAGGTGATATAACCAGATTATTAAATCAAGAGTTGATTTGATAATCTAATGAATAATTATATATTTGATAAATTACATTACATTAACTAGTATTAGCTCACTTATGATTTCTTTTTCTTACTTGATGTGCACATTGTATATATGTGATATGTATAGTTGTGTACATGTTTGTATCATGCTAGTTTACAAATGCAACTAGGGTTTATAGAGATTAAACCATGCTAGGGGTAAGATTAGGGTTTTATATTTATCATTAAGTTATTTAAAATTGTGGATTTTATCATGGTTGATATTTGTTGAAAGCTTGTAAAAGCTTGTAAGCATCTTTGACTTTGTCCACTCTTTTGTCTAGCTTAGGATATTTGTTTAACCCAACCCTTTAACCCATGGCCATGGTTAACTCTCTACAAGGGTTAAGCAACATGCTTAACCCTTGGTTTCATTTCTAACCTCACACAATAATTCATTTCATCACTTGTTCTTCTTCTTCCTCTTGAGCTTGCTCTCTAGTTTATGATAAAGTGATGATTTTGGATGAGAAAATGATTTCTAATGTGAGCAAAATTCCTACTTCATCATCCTCTACTACTTGCCATTTAGTATAGGGTGTTTGCTTCACTAATTCCATGATTAGTGAAGAGATAGCTTGGGTTAGAGTCTCCTCGACATAGATCATCTTCGGCCTCGAAGACTTCGAAGCAAGCATGTTCGTTTCTTCATCAGAGCCTCTCTAGAGTCCGGGACTTCTTGATCGCAACGAAGGGACTACTACACGGAGCTAATGAAGTGAAGGACCGGTCTACAAAGGTTGTATTCCTTGTTCACTTTACTTGCAAAGTGTTTGCATTTGTATTTCCGTCGATTTCTAGTATACGATTCTAGGGTTAGGGTTAGCTAGAACGGCAAAATTTTAATTTGGCATGGATGATGCCTCCCGAAGCCTTGCTGCCGTTGTAGGTAACCCTGCGGTGGTATTAGAGCCAAACTAGAAATTTGTACGGATTTTGTTATGATTACGAAATCGAAATACTCCGAAACTTGAAACGCGAAAATCAAGTTTCTGTCGAATTTAAAAGTTGTTCAAAAAAATTTTCAAATAAGTACAGAATGATGTATGAGATATATCAAGAACACCATAAAAATTTCAGGAAAAATGGTGAAAATTTGGCCGGCCACCACCTAGCATATCTCGACCAAATCCGAGCCCCCTCTCCTGAAAATTTTTGTGTGTTCCAGTGACATAGTTTTAATGTTTCAGGTGTTGCTTGATTTTGCTAATTTTGCATGTGATGTAATCTTACACTATAAACAATTCGACGTGTTTCGTATTCGTATTTTTAATATTGTTTCGGGTTATTCACATATTTTCTAGGCGAAGTTTAAAAGTTCGATCAAGTATCAAAAACACATTTTTCCAAGTTTAACGTGTTTAGAAAAACATGCAAGTAAGTCTATGAATCCTCTAGAAGAATGAAACCCTAACTCGACTTTTTGGATCGCGGAACCGCGGTCAAACCCTAGGGTTTGCCGAGTTTGCCGTAGTTCCGTGGCGACATGAGTGAGGCTTGGGTTTGCCCTTCTACGGCTAGTGCATAGGTACTGTGGCATATTCTGGGTATTATTGAACTGTGCTCAAGTGTTTAGCTTTCGGGAAATTGTGGGACTTTGATGAATCGATCGAAAAGTTTAACGTTCGTCTGGATATCATATGATTGGATACAATATTTGGAATCCACAAATAGTTATGAGATAACTAATTTGAATGTTATAAATCTGGCAATTTAGTCTCATTTGATCGGTAACCACGAAGTTTTGATGTGATCAAAAGTCCGTCGCAATCACGTAGTGTACGCGGATACTCACCGGGTAACTTATTAGATAGCCACGTCACATAGCCCCGACCAAGTGACTGTAGGAGAACCCCGTTGCCAAAAGCATCTGTTTGGGTGCTCGCGGCTGCAGTGTTCCACCTTAGTGCACTTCGTCGACGGTATCGGGGGGTGCGGCCGTCTACTAAAGTTTCCGACGAGCATTTGATCAGGATGTCGAGAATCTTGTTGAATTGCCCGACTAGATATTAAAAAATATTTTGAATATCGAGATTAAAATGCGGGGTTTATAATTTTTAGGCATGTGATGTCTAAGGAATTCAATTGGTTAGGCATGAAATCCAATATATGTGATATATTGGGTTTATGATGTCTAAGGTGGTTGCGGATTCCAACTGTTATAGTTTTTCACTTTCTTTTCTGCGACCGTAAGTGTAATATGTGGTGTATCGCCGGTTTTGGTGCTATATGTCAACGACAATTGGGATACGCATATTTACTTACGTTGATGACATGTGATGTTATGTGTTGCTGTGATATGTTATATTGGATCGTCGTGTTTGAATAGCCGGGGTTTTATGTGAGATGAGAGTTTTTTTTCATTTTCATTCATGTAAAATTCATTGTATGTAATATTCTTTTATTGGGGCACTTCCGGGTTGAGGATGATGTCACCATTGTATATTATTTACTTTTCCGCAATAGGATAGACCCAAGGTGGGGAGCACAAGTAACTGGGTTCTAGGGTCCAGTGGGAGACCATCTCGAGGAGTCGAGACCGGGTCTCCTAACTCTAGAATTGGTAGGGTTGCTTGTCGCTCTCGTAGGGGTCTAGGGGTGTGGGATTGGCTATTCATCACGACCGTGGAATCCATGTTTTATACTGGCTTAATTTAAAACACGGAAATCCTAGTATATCTAATATTTCATATGTTGTATTCTGCTGCGATATTCTGTGATGTGATCATTGATTATATTCTGAGACGAATGCTTATATTATATTATATATATATATACATACATATATATATATATATATATATATATATATATTGTTGCTTTCGTTTCATATGTGATGCTTGGGAAGCATAATAAATGGGACTTCATTAATGAGATTAATGAAATAAAAGAAACCTAAAAGATATTGTAGAAACTTGTCTCGAAAACTGGTAGCTCTAGTTCTTTCTGTGCATAGCGGTATTCCTTGTAGAATATGCAGCACCTTATTCGATAAGAAAAGAGTCGAGATCCCTTCACCGGGAGTGACCTCTTTAGAGAAACTAGCAGATGCTACAAACTCGGTTTGTCTTTTGATTGCTTTTATAGTTTTTTCTTTACATAGTGGTATTTGTGAAATATCCTGCACCTTATTCGATAAGGAAAGAGCCGAGATCCCTTCACCGGGAGTGACCTCTTTAGCAAAACTAGTAAAAGCCTCAAAAACACTCCTTTTTAAAATCACTCGATTCTACGACGATATCAAGTTCATTACGCAAAAGGTTTTCTTAAAAACCTGTCGTAACCCTCCGTCATTTCAGATAAGTACTACTTAGTATTCGTGCTGCATTTGTTGACCTTAACTAAGGCGTAGTGTGCGGTAGCTGATTAGTGCTTATCTGTATAAGTATATGATGCGATTAAGTTAGGGTAGTCGTGCAGCATTGTTGACCTTAACCAAGGGTCGTGCGGGTGGGTTTAATTCAATCGAAAAATGACGGGTTGAACTTGACTAGCGCTTATAATTTGTTGACCTTAGCTAAGGTCATAAGTTGCTAGGGGTAAACCATTTTCGAGAATTTCAAGTGTTGAAATTTGCAATGAGATTGCATACCTTCAATGAGATAGTTGGATCCCAATACCCACTGCGAGTAAGAGTTACTCCTGGGAGAGTTTTACACATTACAATTAGCCGATCAAGTAGGTGTCTAGAAAGGTGTCAACGGGGTTACGTCCCTGGAAAAACGAGGTTTATTTTAATTAAGTCCGTAGGAAAGCACGGGGAACCTCCCTCAAAATACCGGCACTGGCGTGGCTGAAAGATTGGCGAACTTGTAGGGTGTAATTAATCCCGGCTAGTCTTTCCTTTTAGAGTTTGAAGGAAAATTTGACTAAAACAGTGGGAGCCATCCTGATTAAATAAATTAATAACAAATCTAATCTTGCAAGAGCATACGCTGAGTGTTTTCTTCTCTCTCTCTCTCCAGGTAGTGATCATGTCATGCCTTAATCAAGATAATAATAAGGATGTATTGACCGAACCCGCTTGTTATACTGAGCTGGGGAACGTTGGTCCCGCTCCAACTTATAATTTGTTATAAGACCGAGCAGGAAATAGGGGATTACCAGAATTCCCATACCGCCCAAACGAAGAAAGTACATGCTGATGCATTTTCTTCGGGTGTGTTCATTACCGAGAACTATTTTTCAGTATCCTCTATGTCCTGGGTATGAGATACTGGATCAGGATCCCATATATGTAATCTGTTACATGGGCTACAGACCGGCGACCGAAGCCCCGGTGAACGGCGTTCTTTTGTATGGAATTCCTAAAAAAAATGGTAGAGAACCGAGAATGGGTGATAAATTCAAGAGTTGGAAACGGTGCAAGTGTTGTAGCTAAGATGTTGGCAGTTATCACCCTGTATTACCAAATACATTGATTCTGAACGAATGTTATTAGATACCGAATCTGATATACAACATCATATCAGTCTCTTTATTAAGTAAAGAAGGATATAATTTTGTATTGTTGGATAATGTTTTGAACATTTCCTATATCAAGAGTTGATCGGTTCAGCGTTATCTAAAAGCATATACGTTCTAAATCAAACCACAGTTCTTAACGTACAGAACACACACAAGAAGAACAGTTCAGAAATGAACGAATCCTTCTTGAGGCATTGTAGACCAGGTCATATCAATGCGACCCGACTAGCGAACTTAAATTTAGATGCATATTTAAATCAGTTTGAACTTACATCTTGTGAAACTTGCCTGTCATGTCACAAAGATAAGATGACCATAACTCCGTTTATTGGAAACAGAGAAAGAGTTAGTGAACTCTTGGGATTGATACATGATGATGTATGTAGGTCCCCTGTCTACACATACCAGGACTGGTTCTTTGTACTTCATTACATTCACTGATGATCTCTTAAGATTCGAACATATATTCCTGTTGAAACACAAGTCTGAAACTTTTGAGAAATTTAATGAATATATGTTAGAAGTATAGAACCAAAACGGGAATAAGTATTATGTCCTTTGATGTGATCAGGGAGGAGAATACTTGAGCACGGAATTCCTGGACTATTCTAAAGGAGAATGAGATTCTCTCAGCATTACTCCTCCGTATACACCACAGTACGTAGGTGTTTCGGGGCAGAGCAATCGCACCCTATGTGATATGGTGTGCTCGTTTTGGGGGTTATGCACTTGTAAAGCTGCATACCTATTGAATATGGTTCCAACCAAATGAGGTGCCTACCACTCCATATGCGATATGGTATGGGAAAAGCCCATCTCTTAAGGATGTTAAGATTTGGAGTTGTCCGGCCTATATCAAAAGCAAAATCAGGACAAGCTCGAGGCAAGGTCAGTTCTGTGGAAGTTTGTTGGATATCACAAGCATTCGCATGGGAATATTTTCTACCGCACCAAGGAACAAAAAGTGTTTTATTTCTCAGCATGCCACCTTTGGGAAAGGGAATTTCTTGTGAAGAAATTAGTGATCGTGAGGTAGAACTGGAAAGAGTTCCAGCTATGCAAACTGCAGCTGATAATTTGGTAGAACCGAAGAATTCAATAGTTCCCAACGAACCTCAGCTTCTCCGCCGATCTGGTAGGGTTTCTCATCTACCTGAGAGATACTTCGGTTTTCTCTATGACAGTGAGAGCGAGGATTGCATCATGAGATGATGACCCAATTAGTTTCGAGCAGGCCATCAAGAGTGGGGACTCTGTGAGAATGGCTGGATGCTAAGTGATCTGAGATGGAATCCATATACACCAACAAAGTATGGACTTTGGTTGCTTTATCTGAAGGGTTACCCATCAGGAGCAAGTATATCTTGAGAAGATTACTTGGTATACATGGAAAAGTTGAGACTTTCAAAGCTAGACTTGTTGAAAAGGGTTTTTCGTCATCAATCAGGTGTGGTTTATGATGAAACCATTTCTCCAGTAGCTATGCTTAAGTCCATCCGGATCCTACTTGCCATTGCCACATACCATGACTACGATATCTAACGGTTGGGTGTCATGATTGCATATCTAAATAGTGATTTAGAAAAGAGCGTCTATAAGTATACAGGCAGAGGCCTTCGTAAACAGTGGGAGCAGCAGAAACATGTGCAAGTTGATTTATAAGGTAAAGCAGGCATCGCGGAGTTGGAACATCTGTTTTGATGTGGTGGTCAAAGAGTTTGACTTCATCAAAATGGTAGATGAACCTTGTATATACAAAAAAGTAATAGGGAGTATGGTGGTGATCCTCGTATTGTACGTAGATAACATACTCTTGATAGGAAAGGAGTTTCCTATGCTACACTCGGTCAATCTCCTCTTATCATGTAGATTCTCCATATAGGATCAAGGTGATACCTCTTAAATCCTGGGTTATGATCTATGAGATAGGTTTAAGTGGATGTTAGGATTCTCACTAGGTGTAGTGAGATGGTATCAATCGATCCTGGGGAGAATCACTGGATAGCTTCCAGGGTGGTAAGGACGACTGAATGTCAGTCACAGGCATTGTCTTTACCCTCAGTGGAGGGACGGTATGTTGGAAGAGTTCCAAGCTAGATACCGTGACATACTAGACGATAAAGGCTAGATACATCACTACCAATGATATTACCAAAGAAGGAGTCTGGATGTATATAAGTTCATGATATGAACTTCGTTCCTACCATTGTGTGACAATAGAGTTGTGGTTTAGGCCTAGGAACCCTCGTCCAATCAGTAATCCAGACATATTCTTAAGCAGTATCACCTGATCATGGAGATGGTTGATCTCCCGGGAGATTGAGGTTAGGAGAGTAGACTACAGAGGACAACACGGCGGATCCACTCACAAAGGCCTATTCCCAGGAGAGACTTTTATGGGATGGTTGAGTATGAGATACTTCAACCACTGCTGATTGTTGGGTATGTGATACTACAACAGATGGCCCTAGTGCAAATGGGAGATTGTAAGTTATATGTATACCCTAGAGGCCGTTACTGTATATACGATGTATATTGTAGTGGATGCTTGGACATATATATGGAGGACTTTCTTGCTCGACATGACAGTATGCTATCTGGTTGCTCTTTATCTTAACATGTACACTGATTGTCTCTATGTTACATGTTGATAAAGCCCTTAGGATGAGTACTTGACTACCAGGATTGTGATGAAGATCATACTAGTGGGGACAGTGTAGTCGCTAAGTACATCCTTCAAATGTTCCTAGTCGTAGGTGTATCGAAAAAGGGCATCGATATACCAGAGTAGACTAGCGTATAGCTTCTCGACCCATGTAGATGGGTGATAGATGATCCCATATCCATTGGTGTTTGACATCAGAGACAGTATACGGGTGCTCAGTGGAGACTGGGTACACTAGACGGACTCGCCGAGAACTCCCAGATGGTATTATACTTAACGTCAGATGGCAGTTCTCTGGTGACACTGGTACAGCTTAGTCTGTAGACCCGAGATCGTCATAGAGTCTTGTGTGATTCCCACTGTGCTTTGATTTCCATCTTACCACGTTCAAGAGAACGTGCAAAACGGTGGCTTTTGGGTACAGTCCCGAATCACATGGAGGCAATGAGCGATAGGAGGGGTTTCGTCTCTCCCGGTATTAGGAGTTGATGTTGCGCTATGCTCGATTGGCTAGAACAGAAAGTCCCTGGCCAGGGCTGCTTTAGAGATATACTGGTAAGTGTTATCAGTAGTTTCTCGACCAGTTATGAGCCTCATATCGACATGACTTATCGAGTTACTGGGGTCTGACATTTACCATCCCTAGACGAGATATGCGACATATTGATGAAGATACGGGACTGTACGGTAGTGTTACTGATTGGATTCACAAAAGTGTGAACAGGCTTGCTTGTTGATCCTCTGATCGCTCAATACCCAGGTGGCCGTTACATTTAGCAGACCGCTTGCGGCTTGTGGGTGTTTGATATGATCATCACCTACTGTCGGCGTATTGACGAGTCTTTCGAGTCCTACACAGAGGTTTCTTGGCTCAAGCGAAACGGAGTAAGAGCACATATGTGATATGTGTGGGACCGAGATTGCTACGATATGAGATACCGTATTCTATTCTCGCGATTTGTGACATTGGTCGGTTATATGCGATATAGCCGGGTTATCGGATCAAGTGTTGATTCGATAAGTTGTTACATATGTTATTAGTCGGTTATAAGTGATATAGCTGGATTATTAAATCAAGAGTTGATTTGATAATCTAATGAATAATTATATATTTGATATATTACATTACATTAACTAGTATTAGCTCACTTATGATTTCTTGTTCTCACTTGATGTGCACATTGTATATATGTGATATGTATAGTTGCGTACATATTTGTATCATGCTAGGTTACAAATGCAACTAGGGTTTATAGAGATTAAACTATGATAGGGTTAAGATTAGGGTTTTATATTTATCATTAAGTTATTTAAAATTGTGGATTTTATCATGGTTGATATTTGTTGAAAGCTTGTAAGCATCTTTGACTTTGTCCACTCTTTTGTCTAGCTTAGGATATTTGTTTAACCCAACCTTTTAACCCATGGCCATGGTTAACTTTTTATAAGGGTTAAGCATGACATGCTTAACCCTTGGATGCATTTCTAACCTCACACAATAATTCATTTCATCACTTGTTCTTCTTCTTCCTCTTGAGCTTGCTCTCTAGTTTGTGATAAAGTGATGATTTTGGATGAGAAAATAATTTCTAATGTGAGCAAAATTCCCACTTCATCATTCTCTACTACTTGCCATTTAGTAAAGGGTGTTTGCTTCACTAATTCCATGATTAGTGAAGAGATAGCTTGGGTTAGAGTCTCCTCGACGTAGATCATCTTCGGCCTCGAAGATTTCGAAGCAAGCATGTTCGTTTCTTCATCGGAGCCTCTCTAGAGTCCGGGACTTCTTGATCGCAGCGAAGGGACTACTACACGGAGCTAATGAAGTGAAGGGCCGTTCTACAAAGGCTGTATTCCTTGTTCACTTTACTTGCAAAGTGTTTGCATTTGTATTTCCGTCGATTTCTACTATACAATTCTAGGGTTAGGGTTAGTTAGAACGGCAAAATTTTAATTTGGCATGGATGATGCCTCCTGAAGCCTTGCTTCCGTTGTAGGTAACCCTGCACGTGGGTGCCTGCTGCAACGGCCCCCTCAACTTTGACCTCCCATAAGAGAAGAAGGCCGGAGAAGATCCCCATGTCCGCGGTAAATATCAAAGGCAGTGGACCCAAACGCCCAAAGTCTGGGGGCTGTAGGGTGTTTTTCGTCACCCTATTGATATGGGAATACGCGCGCTTGTTAGGCATATACAGCTTCCCCTTGCATTGGGCAGGCCATGATTTATTGATTGTGGGGATCCAAATCTCCAGCAGCCGCGGACTAAGCTGCCGTTAATTACCTCTCACTTTTGGAGCAAGAGAATCTCCGATTGACGGGTAAAACCGGTTTTGCGAACTCAATGTGATGTATTGGTGTGTGTGTGTATGTGTGTGTGTTTTTAACATATAATAATGGAGACGTGATCATTTTTTTTTATTCCGTTTGTAAATAAATAAATAAAAGGATATATATATATATATTTATATAAAAAAATAACAAAAATAAATAAGTAAATAAATATTTAGAGAAACGTTTTTTTTATTTTAATATTATTCATAATTTATTTTTATTTATTTATCATTTTTTCCCTTTTTTTTAAAAGAAAAGAAGGAAGAAACGAAAAAATTTAAAATGAAAAGGGGGGGCTTCCCCCACTTACGTGGTGGGGGAGGTGAAGAGGCTCCCATTTAATGGGAGCCTCACATGCCCTCACGTGAGGGGGCAAAAGGACTCCTATTAAATGGGTGCCTTCCTCCTCACGTGAGGGAGGCCAAAGGGCTCCCATTAAATGGGAGCCTTCCCCCTCACATGTCATCACGTGAGGGTTAGGGGAGGGCTCCCATTTGATGGGAGCCACCCCCACACGTGGAGGCCCCAAAATTAATTAAATATTATTTTTTCTAGCTTACCAGCTCGACCTCCGCCACTACATACACTGACTTCCATTTTCGAAATCGTCAAGATGGCACAGTTTTATTTTTTATTTTTTTATTATTTTTTTAGCATTGAGTTCAACTCCAAAAGAAAGAATTTTATTGTGGAGTTAAACTTCAAAAGAATTTTAAATGGAGTTCAACTCCAAAAAAAATTTAAATGGAGTTCAACTCCAAAAAGATTTTTATCGTGGAGTTAAACTCCAAAAGAGTTTTAAATGGAGTAAAACTCCTAAAAAAATTTAATGTGAAGTTAAACTCCAAAATAATTTTAAATGGAGTTCAACTGCAAAAAGATTTTTATTATGAAGTTAAACTCCAAAAGAATTTTAAATGGAGTTAAACTCCGAAAGAATTTTTATTGTGGAGTTGAATTCGGAAAGAATTTTTGTTTGTGGAGTTAAACTTTAAAAGAATTTAAATGGAGTTAAACTCCGAAAGGATTTTAAATGTGGAGCTAAACTCCGAAAGGATTTTAAATGTGGAGCTAAACTCCTAAAATGATTTAATGTGGAGCTAAACTCCAAAAGAATTTTAAATGGAGTAAAACTCCTAAAAAAATTTAATGTGGAGTTAAACTCCAAAATAATTTTAAATGGAGTTCAACTCCAAAAATATCTTTATTTGGTGTGGAGTTAAACTCCACTAAATGGGGAGCCTCCCCCTCACATAAGAGGGGAGAAAGCTCCCACTTGGTGGGAGTTTCCTCTTCCTCACGTGAGAGAGAGCAGGGGCTCCCAAAAGATCTTTTTTTTGTGATGGAGTTAAACTCCAAAAAAATTTATTTGGAGTTAAACTCCCAAAACAATTTTATTCGGAGTTAAACTCCAAAAAAAAAAGTTTTATTATAGATTTAAACTCCAAAAGATTTTCTCCTTTCTCTTTTGAGAAGAAACCCAAAATGGGTTCTCTTGAAACTCCAAGAGCTAGATCTTGGATGATAAAAAAAGAGACCCTTTTTCTTCTCTTGATGGTGTCTTGGGAGGTAGGTTTATGGTGAAACTTTATTTAGTTTTAGAAAAAAGAGAGAGCTAAGCTCTTGATTCAGTTGGAAAATGAAAAGGAAGAGGAAGAACTTGGGAGAGAGAAGATGGAGACACAAACCCTAGTTTTTGGGAAGAATGGATTGTTATTCTTTATTTCATTATCATGTTGCCTTATATAGGCTTACAAATTTACATATAGCCCCTTAGGTTTTACAAAATGGCATTTTGCCGATCGCATGCCTCATGTGCTCATTTATTTTGCACATGAGCCATGGACTTTACAAAAATTTGGCTTTATGCCCATTCATGCATAAAAAATTACATCAAAATTATTTATTACGTGATTTTATTTTGGCATGGGAGAGGCCGGCCGCGGGGACGACGTGGGCATGGGCCCACTTGATCTGGGCTTGGGCCCGCTTGGCTTGAGGTTGACTTTGACTTGGTCAACCGGGGTGTAATTTTTGACCCAAACAAAGTGCCCCCCATCAATAAATGCACACCACACATGTGGGTCATGTGCATGAAATTGATGGATCTTCTTTCACGTGGAGGCGATTTGATTAAGTTCCCGCTTTTGGGAAGATGGCATTGCCCTTTTTATGACATGGACGGTCGATGCTTGACGTGTCTCCGAGACGGAGTGTTGGTGGTTAACGTGTCCCCGAGGCGGAGTATCTGTTTGACATGTCCCCAGCACGGAGTGTCTCTGTTCGACTTGTCCCCGGCATGGAGTGTCGCTGTTCGACGTGTCCCCGGCACGGAGTGTCGCTGTTCGACGTTTCCCCGGCATGGAGTGTCGTTGTTCGACATTTCCCAGGCACAGAGTGTTACTGGTTGACCTGATTCCGAGGAGGAGCATGATTCCGACAGGGAGGTCGCTGGTTGACTTGTCCCCGGCGTAGAGTGTCGCTGGTCGACTTGTCCCCGGCACAGAGTGTCGCACTGTTCGACTTGTCCCCGGCACAGAGTGTCGCTGGTCGACTTATCCCCGGCACGGAGTGTCGCTGTTCGACGTTTCCCCGGCATGGAGTGTCGCTGGTCGACTTGTCCCCGGCATGAAGTATCGCTGGTTGACTTTTCTCCAGCATGGAGTGTTGCTGTTCGACTTATCCCTAGCACAGAGTGTCGCTGGTCGACTTTTCCCCTGCACGGAGAGTCGCTGGCTGTTCGACTTGTGCCCGGCATGGAGTGTTGCTGGTCGACTTGTCCCCGGCACGGAGTGTCGCTGGCTGCTCGACTTATCCCGGCATGGAGTGTCGCTGGCTGTTCGACTGGTCCCCGACACGGAGTGCCGCTGGTTGACTTGATTCCAAGGCGGAGCATAATTCCGGCAAGGAAGGTAGATATCCCAAGGCGAAGAATGATTTCGACACGGGGTACATTCTGGGACGAAGTATGATTCCACCGCAGAGCTTGTTGGTTTGATTTGATTTGGGTTAACATCAGCATCGCTACACTGGAATATGGTATCAGGGGCGAATCATCATCTGCCATAAGAGAATTTAGGGATTTTGGTTTTGGTTTGGCATTAGCACCGCTTACACTGGAATATGGTACCAGGAGCAAATCATCATTTGCCTTTACCCGTTGGGGAGCGATGGCTTAGGAGACAGGTTTAGATTCCTATCATCTAAGACTTTTCAATTTTATGAGCCGTAAGGGCCCCATAAAAGCATTTTCTCCCTACGAGTCAAAAGGATGTCGTAGGTGTATTTTCTTCTTAGGAGTCATGGGGACTCCTAAGTGTGTTGCTCCTTTGTGAGTCGTAAGGATCTCACGCGGGAATTTTCTCCTGACAAAGTCGAGTGGCCTTTACGAGTACATTTCATCTCTTTTTTATGAGTTTGCGCCCTTTCGGGTTTTCACAAACTCGCCGGCAGTCCTGCTGTTTTTACTCATGGAGCCCTTTCGGGTTTTCATCCGTGCCCATTTTGCTTGTGGACGTACCCTTTTTTTTGTTTGGGAATCTTCATCGATGGTGGGACTTTGAATGTGGTCTCGCCGGTAGGACTTGGGAGAGATTGGGATCGTTTTACGCCCGTGGATTGTATATGGTTTTTGTCACGCCCTGCTTCCCAGAGTGCGCTAAGATCGGCACGTGACAGAGCCAACCATGCTACCTATGGGTAGGAAACATCCTTCCACAATCACATTATGGCCGTCTATAAGATATCAAGAACAGTAAAATAAAAATGAACTGTCTAGTACATGTCCATATGCCAGAATAAACGAGTCAAGAAATAATATATGTGCGGAAGCAATAAATCCAATAAGCAATAACATCTGGAAAGTATGTCCCAAATACGGGCTCACATCAGGAAATGAAAGTACGGAAATAAAACTAAACTAAACTAGATACTAACAGGATCCTCACTGCTCGGCCTGACGGTGGAAATACTCCTGATCAGCCTACGAAAGAGACAGAGGATCTGGGCCATGCAAAACCCAGACGTCAATGCGTCATAATATCAAACAATAAAAATATAGCCAGGATACAACAAGATATGCAGGCGTGAAATATAAATGATGACATGAATATAAAAAATAAACATGGAAATGGAACAGTAAGGTGTATACGTGCAGGTGAAGTGCAGTGAGTAATCTAAACTGTGCTACTGGGTTGTCTATTCTAAGTTATTCGAAATCAATTGATGTACTCCTAATGTAACTCAAAGAATATGTCCCGTTACCCCCCGGGACCACGGATCAGGATATGTGAACCAAGAATGGTTATGTCCCGTTACCTCCCCGGGACCACGAACCAAGTTGTAAGAGTCACGAATGACTCTGTCCCGTTACCCCCCGGGACCAAGGACCAAGAAGAATCACGAATGATTCTGTCTCGTTACCTCCCGGGACCACGGATCAAGTAATATCCTTTTAAATTACTGTCGGTTACACCTTTGATATCCCCATACCCCCAAGGTTATGTGTTCGAGTCGGGTTTTAATAAACTGGAGCTAATGCCAATACAGGATCAAGCAGGTACAGGTTTGTCTAAATAAACAACAGGATATGTCCATCGGGACAACATGTCAGAATTGTCGGCATTAGAAACAGGATCGGGTAATAGGTCAAGTAGTAGTGTTTCAGGTCATGTCATGTGGTGCATATATATCACACGGATGCTCAAAGTAAAACTGTAGTAAGTGTCGAATCACGGTAAAAGCACGGATGCACGAGTAATAAGCAGTGATATCATAACATGAGTCAATGAGTCATATGATGTACATTATCAAGCATAGAGTACTAACATAACAGTAACATGAAATTATATGATATGGCATGTAACTAGAGATGCAATAAATAACATGGATACGAACGGATATCGGAAAAACGGTAAAACTGTAACATGGATGTGAAATGCCATAAACATGTAATAATTCTATACCTATAGATATAAAATATGTTGCATAGCCTGTAGCGAGATAAAATTGCATGCGACTAGATATGTAATAAATTGTACAGATGCGAACGGATATTGTAAAATTGTAAAACTGTAACGTAGGATGCACAATACGATGAACATGTAACATTATTATTAATATGGATGCAAAATATGTATCATAGCATGTAGCAAGATAAACTTGCCTGATCGGATCTCACGACGGGGCGCGTACGGCGTCGGTAAATATCGCGATACACACGCCGATGTATAGAACAGAACCAGGAAAAGCAAGAACGTGACCACGCTGGCTGGGGATGTCCACTGGGTTGCCCGGATCGTCGGTGACGGTACGGCTCCAGCGATCATCGGAAAAACCAAGAAACAAGAAAAGAAAGAGAAGAAGAAGTAGGAGAAGAAGAAGAAGGTATGCCCTCTCAGGTTCTATGGTGTGGAGCTCGGGACAGAGGCGAGGGTGAGGTGATGGTGTCGGGGTTGCCGACGGTGAGAGGACAGAGGCGACGGCGGGGTACGTGGGTTTTTGGTGTGCAGGTTCTTGCTCGGGGATGCTCGAGTTCTTTTGGGAAAGGAGAGAGGAGAACGAGGTGGTGGCGAGGGAGTAGAGGCGACGATGAGGTCGGAGCTCCGGTGAGGTCGGGTTGTGCAGTTGGGGACGTGGGTTCTCATGGACGTGGGTTCTCATGGCCGCGGGTTCGCAGGGGAGGTGACGGAGGTGGTGTCAGGAGAGAGATGTGAGGAGACGAGGTCGGGGATGCCGTCAGGAGAAGGGGATGCAGGCGAGGGTCTCGAAGAGAGGTCGGCGACGAGGGTGAAAGCGAGGACATGGGTTCTCTCGTGAGGAGGCGGGAAGGAGAGAAGCTGAGGAGAGAGACAGAGGCTGTGTTTGTATAATATTAGGTAATTAATGATTTATAAATATAATATATATATTATATATAATAGAGATGGAGAGAGAGAGATTGTCAGTGGATGAGATATGATTTAAAATATATTTTAAAATATATTTAGTTATAGAAAAAACGTATATAAAAATATCAAATAGTTTAGATATAAGGTTTATAGTATTATATATTTTTGAGTTTTCTGGCTAATACAAAAATACTCCAAAATATGCCCGGGTCGGGTCAAAAATTACGGTTTGAAAATACAGATAATATGCGTGTTAATCAAAACCAAAATAGGATATCCGGATAACGAAAACGCATACCCTAAGAACGGATGCGCGTAGCGTGCACATAGCGATCCAAAGGAGTCCGTTTCACTAAACGGAACGAGAACAAGATGTACGGATGCCACGACAGGGTTAGGGGTATGATGCAGGCTATGCTAGATATTTTTAAAATATATTATTTGATTTTAACTGTTTTATTAAAAAATGCATATGCTAGATATAATGCAAGTATACAGGACATACAGCATGAAAGTGCACGAATCCTCATAACTTGCAGGGATAGATCACAAACAGGAATCAAGACGGGTTTTCAGCATGCGGGTCGGGTCGGATGCAAACACAGATACCAATTACACTATTCGTACCCGAAACAAATAAAATAAAGAAATAGCCACAAAAATAAATAGAATAATCAAATCAATCATGGTATAACGAACTAGGGTGTTACATTATACCCAACTACAAAAAGAATTTCGTTCTCGAAATTCCCGAAACAAGAAAAGAGAAACACACATGAATCTAAGAGAAGAGGTGTGGAAAATTCTGTCGAATCTCGTCTTCTCATTTCCAAATTGATTCTCCATGCGAGTGATTCCCCCATGAAACAAGTGCGAGAGTGATAACCTTGTTCTTGGGAACCTTTTCTTTTCGATCAGCAATCTACATCGGTCGTTTTTCATAGGTCAAGTCCTCCCTTACAGTCAGCTCTGAAGGATCTAGCATGTGCGTCTCATCTCGAACATAGTTACAGAGTTGAGATACATGAAACACGTCATGAACATTCGCCAAAGATGGTGGTAAAGACAATTGATAAGCCACTTCTCCAACACGCTCGATAATATCGAAAGACCCCACGAATCGAGGGCTGAGCTTGCCTCGACTCCCAAAACGAATCACTCCTCTAGTTGGTGATATCTTCAAGAATACAAGATCACCAAAAGTAAACTCTAGAGGACTTCTCGATATGTCGGCCCAACTCTTCTACCGATCATGTGCTGCCTTCATGTGATTCCGGATGGTATTAACCTTCTCCATGGTTTGCACAATAAGATCTGGTCCCAATAACCTTCGTTCTTCGACATCGTCCCAACAGATAGGTGAGCGACACTTGCGGTCATACAATGCTTCGAATGGAGCGATCTGAATAGTCGTCTGAAAGCTGTTATTATACGAGAACTCCACCAAGTGCAAATGATCCTCCCATGAACCTTTGAAATCTAACATGCAAGCTCTCAACATGTCTTCAAGAGTTTGGATCGTTCTCTCCGACTGACCATCTGTCTGAGGATGATAAGCATTACTAAATTTCAATCGAGTCCCCAAACATTCCTGTAAACTCTTCCAGAAGTGCGACAAAAATCGGGTATCACGATCGGAAACGATGCTCATAAGTACTCCATGCAATCTCACAATCTCCTGCATATACCGCTCTGCTAAAGGTTCCATTGACCGACCAACTCAAAACGGTATGAAATGAGCTGCCTTGGTCAATCGATCGACAATCACCCAAACTGCATTGTTGCCCTTTGGACTCCGCGGTAAAGCTTTCACGAAATCCATGGTTATATGTCCCACTTCCATTGATGAATCGGAAGTGGTTGCAATAAAGCAGCTACCCTTTGATGTTCATCCTTAACTTGCTGACACACCAAGCACTTTGCTACAAAGGGGACAATCTCCCTTTTCATGCCTTCCCACCAGAAATACTGTTGTAAATCACGGTACATCTTCATGCCTCTCGGATGTATAGAATATGCAGAACTGTGCGCCTCCTTCATAACTTCTTCGCGAATATCTCCTTTCAGCACACACAAACAGCTACCATAACGCAATGAACCATCTTCATGAATTAACAAGTCCGTTCGAATTCCCGTTTCTACCTGTTCTCGAAACTTCTGCAATCTTGGATCGTGCGACTGCGCTGCTTTAATATTATCGATCAACGACGACTGTACTTGCAGCTGCATTAACTTTCCTGAAGAATGCGGTAACACGATCTCCAACTGGAATCTCTGAAAATCATCGATAAGCTCCTTCTGTGCAGTCAACATTCGAATTGCAGGCAACCGACTAAGCGCATCCGGTACTACATTAACCTTTCCGGGATGGTACTTGAGATTAAGATCATAGTCAGCCATTAGCTCCAACCATCTACGCTACCTCATGTTAAGCTCTTTCTGCGTGAATACATACTTTAGGCTTTTGTGATCGATGAATACTTCGACCCTTTTTCCCAATAAGTAGTGTCTCCAAATCTTCAAAGCGAAAATCACTGCCGTAAGCTCCAAATCATGAGTTGGGTAATTCTTCTCATGGGTCTTCAACTGTCTCGATGCGTAGGCTATAACCTTCCCATGCTGCATCAAAACACATCCCAAACCTTTCCCAGACGTGTCGCTGTGAATCACCAATCCTCCGGAACCATCTGGTACAGTTAAAATAGGAGCGGTTATCAACCTTTGCTTCAACGCCTCAAAAGCTGAAGTACAACTATCCGTCCAAATGAACGGTACTTCCTTCCGCGTAAGCTTGGTTAAAAGCTCATCCAATCGAGCAAAATTCTCCACGGACCTTCTATAATATCCAGCAAGTCCAAGAAAACTTCTTATCTCCGCTACATTCTTCAGAATTGGCCAATCTTGAACTACTGCAAACTTTTCAGGATCAACGGCGATTCCATCTCCGGATACGACATGCCCCAAAAACTTCACTTCTTCAAGCCAAAACTCGCACTTGCTCATCTTTGCATACAATCTTTCATGCCTCAATGTCTGTAGCGCGATCCTCAAGTGTTCTGCATGCTCTTCTAGACTCCTCGAATATACCATGTAGGGTTCCTAGGCACACTAGTGAGGTCTCACAAGCCATCGATCATGCCACTTTCAAAAAATCTAGGTGCCGAGAAACCCGACTACGGATCGTTGGCTAGAAATCTAGGCGAAAAGATAACAAGTTAACACTTAACTAAGAGAATACGGAAATACAACCTTTGTAGATCCGGTGCTCCACCTCCATAGCTCCGCAACGAAGTCCCCTCGCTGTCCAAAATAAATCCCGGGCTCTAGCGTCGGCTTCATCGGAGAATAGGCGAGCTAGGTCGTCGATGTCCATGCCGAAGATGATCTACGTCGAAGCATCTCTAGATCAAGCTCCACCTTCACCAAGCCATGAAAACTCGTGAAGGAAACACACTCTACTACATGGCAAGAGGTAGAGGATGAAAAAATAGGAAGTGGGTAGACTTTAGAATTGGATTTCTCACTCATTTCATCAATCCACCATTGATGAAGTGAAGGTTTCTTCTTTGAAGATGAAGAAGAAGAAGAAGAAGATAAAGTTATGATAAGTTAATTAGAATAGAATAGAAAAACAATACTTATCATAATTCTAACTATGGTTATGTGTAGAGAATTGACCAAGGTTAAAGGAATGGTTAGGGTTAAGGATGAGATAAGAATGGTGGACTAGGTCAAGGTTTCATGAAGCTTCAACTAAACAACAAAAAAAGCCACCATTCTTTTCTCTTTTCCATTTATTTTCCAAAATAAATAGATAAAAGAATGGATAAATAAATAAAAACCTAACCATATACATAACCAAGGTTTAATTGTTTACACTTAACCAAACTAACATGTATCATCAAACATGATACAAACAAGTGCACAAAAGTATATCGCATATACAATGCGTACATCCGAGTGAGAAAATCCATCTTAAGTGAACCGATACTAGTTAATGCAAAGTAATATATCAAATATATAATTATGCATTAAATCATTAAATCAACACTTGATTTAATGATCCGGTCATATCGCATATAACCGACTAATATCAACAGTAACATCTGATCGAATCAACACTTGATCCGATAACCCGGCTATATCGCATATAACCGATCAATGTCACAAATCGCGAGAATCAAATACAGTATCACATACTGGTATCATTCTCGGTCCTGCACATATCTCATATGCGCTCCTATTTCGTTTTGCTTGAGCCAGGAAACCTCTGTGTAGGACTCTAAAGACTCGTCAATACGCCGACAGCAGGTGATGATCATATCAAACACCCACAAGCCGCAAGCGGTCTGCTAAACGTAACGGCCACCCGGGTATTGAGCGATCAGAAGATCGACGAGCAAGCCCGCTCACACTCCTGTGAATCCAACCAGTAACACTTACCGTACAGTCCGGTCTCGTCGTCTGATATGTC
Source organism: Agapanthus africanus (assembly GCA_030015575.1). NCBI lineage: Eukaryota > Viridiplantae > Streptophyta > Magnoliopsida > Asparagales > Amaryllidaceae > Agapanthus > Agapanthus africanus. Next base: position 748,674,497 of record JASDDO010000022.1, on the reverse strand, counting down.
GCATATCTCGCCTAGGGGTGGTAAACGTCAGACCCCAATAGCTTGATAAGTCGTGTCGATATGAGGTCTATAACAATTCGAGAAACTACTGGTAACACTTACCAGTAAATCTCAGCAACCCTGGCCAGGGATTTCCTGTTATAGCCAATCGAACACAGCGCAACATCAACTCCCTATACCGGGAGAGACGAATCCCCTCCTATCGCTCATTGTCTCCATGTGACTCGGGACTGTACCCAAAAACCACCGTTTTGCACGCCCTCTTGGACGTGGTAAGATGGAAATCAAAGCACAGTGGGAACCACACAAGACTCTATGACGATCTCGGGTCAACAGACTACTCTGTACCAGTGTCACCAGAGAACTGCCATCTGACGTGAGGTATAATACCATCTGGGAGTTCTTGGCGAGTCCGTCCAGTGTACCCAGTCTCTACTGAGCACCCGTATATCATCTCTGATGTCAAACACCAATGGATATGGGATCATCCATCGCCCATCTGTATGGGTCGAGAAGGTATACGCTAGTCTACTCTGGTATATCGATGCCCCGTCTCGATACACCCACGACTAGGGACTTTGAAGGATGTACTTATGGACTACCATGTCCCCACTAGTATGATCTGCATCATAGTCCAGGTAGTCAAGCACACATCCTAAGGGCTTTACCAACATGTAACAGAGAGACAATCAGTGTACACGTTAAGGTAAAGAGCAACCAGATAGCATACTATCATGTCGAGCAAGAAAGTCCTCCCTATATATGTCCCAGCATCCACTACAATATACATCCAATGTACAGTAATGGCCTCTAGGGCATACATATAACTAACAATCTCCCACTTGCACTAGGGCCATCTGTAGCAGTGGTTGTAGTATCGCATACTCAACCATCCCATAAAAGTCTCTCTCTGGGAACAGGCCTTTGTGAGTGGATCCGCTGTGTTGTCCTCTGAGTCTACTCTCCAAACCTCGATCACCCTGGAGATCAACTATCTCCATGATCAGGTGATACTGCCTTAGAATATGTCTGGATCACTGATGGGACGGACGTTCCTTGACATAAGCCACAACTCCATTGTCACACAATGGGAGGAACTAAGTTCATCTCATGAACCAATATACACCCAGACTGCCTCTATGGTAGCATCTTAAGTAGCGATGTATCCAGCCTTAATTGTCTAGTATGCCACGGTATCTAGCTTGGAACTCTTCCAACATACCGTCCCTTTACTGAGGGTAAAGACAATGCCTGCGACTGACATTCAGTCGTCTTTATCACCCTGGAACCCTTCCAGTGATTCTCCCCAGGATCGATTGATACCATCTCACTACAACTAGTGAGAATCCTAACATCCAATTAGATCTATCTCATAGATCCAAAACCCAGGATTTAGGAGGTATCATTTTGATCCTATATGGAAAATCATCGTGATAAGTGGAGATTGACCGAGCGTAGCATAAGAAACTCTTTTCTTATCAAGAGTATGTCATCCACGTACTCTACGAGGATCACTACCATACTCCCTACTACCTTTTTGTTTATACAAGGTTCATCTACCATTTTGATGATGTCAACTTCTTTGACTAATCCATCAAAACAGATGTTCCAACTCCGCGATGCCTGCTTTATCCTATAAAGCATCTTGCACACGTTTCCGCTGCTCCCACTGTCTACGAGGCACTCTGGCTGTGTACTTATAGACGCACTCTTCTAAAACATCATTTAGAAAAGCAGTCATGACACCCAACCGCCAGATATCGTAGTCATGGTATGTAGCCGTGGCAAGTAGTATCTGGATGGACTTAAGCATAGGTACTGGAAAAGGTTTCATCATTATCCACGCCTGGTCGATGACGAAAACCTTTAACAAGTCTAGCTTTGAAAGTCTCAACTTTTCCATCTATACCAAGTAATCTTCTCAAGATATACTTGCTCCTGATGGGGATTTAACCCTTCAGATATAGCAGCCAAAGTCCATACTTTGCTGGTGTATAAGGATTCCATCTCAGATCACTAAGCATCCAGCCATTCTTACAGAGTCTTACTCCTGATGGCCAGCTCGAAGCTAGTTGGGTCATCATCTCATGATGCAATCCTCGCTCCCACTGTCATAGAGAAACAGAAGTATCTCTCAGGTGGGTGAGGAACCCTACTAGATCGGCGGAGAGGCTGAGGTTCGTTGGAATCTACTGAATCCTTTGGTTCTACCAAATCATCTGCTGTAGTTTGTATAGCTGGAACCTTTCCAGTTCTACATTACAGACTTTGCCTCGAGCTTGTCCAGATTTTGCTTTTATACATAGGCCGGACAACCCCAAATCTTAACTAGCTTAAGACATGGGCTCTTCCCTTTCCATATCACATATGAAATGGTAGGCAACTGACTTGATTCGAACCCTATTCAATAGGTATGCAGCTTCATAAGTGCATAACTCCCTAAAAGAAATAGGCAACTCAGTAGTACTCATCATAGAGCACACCATATCTGATAGGGTGTGATTGCTCTACCCCGATATACCATCGTGCTATGGTGTATTCGGAGGAGTAATGCTGAGAGAGAATCTCATTCTTCTTTAGAAAGGTCCAGGAATTCCGTGCTCAAGTATTCTCCTCCTTGATCTCATCAAAGTACATAATACTTATACCCGTATTGGTTCTCTACTTCTAACTTATATTCTGTGAATATCTCAAAAGGTTTGGACCTGTGTTTCAACAGGAACATATGCCTGAATCTTGAGAGATTATCAGAGAATGTAATGAAGTACAAAGAACCGGTCTTGGCATGTGTAGACAGGGGACCTTTATACATCAACATGTATCATCCCAAGAGTTCACTAACTCTTTCTCTGTTTCCAATAAATGGAGCTATGGTCATCTCATCTCTGTGACATGACTGGCAAGTTTCACAAGATGTAAATTCAAACTAATTTAAATATGCATCTTTATGAAACTCTAGCTAGTCGGGTCGCATTGATATGACCTAGTCTACAATACCTCAAGAAGAATTCGTTCATTTCTGAACTCTTCCTCTTCTGTGTGTTCCGTATACTAAGAACTGTAGTTTGATTTAGAACATTAATGCTTTTAGATAACGTGCCTGAACCGATCAACTTTTGATATAGGAAATGTTCAAAACATTATCCAACAATACAAAATTTTATCATTTCTTTACTAATAAAGAGACTGATATGATTTTGTATATCAGGTTCGGTATCTAACAACATTCGTTCAGAATCAATGTATTGGTAATACAGGGTGACAGTGACCAACAGACTTGGCTGCAACACTTGCCCCGTTTTCTGCCACATGAAACTTATCACCCGTTCTCAGTTCTCTACCTTTCTGTAGCCCTATGTAACATATTACATATCTGGGATCCTGATCTGGTATCACATACCCAGGACGTAAAGGATACTGAGAAACAGTTCTCTGTAATGAACACACCCGAAGATGATGCATCAGCATGCACTCTCTTCGTTTGGGCGGCACGGGAATTCTGGTAATCCCCTATTTCCTGCTCTGTCTTATAACAATTATAAGTTGGAGCGGGACCAACGTTCCCCAGCTCAGTATAACAAACGGGTTCGGTCAATATTCCGTATTATTATCTTGATTAAGGCGTGATATGGTCGCTACCTGGAGAGAGAGAGAAGAAAACACTCAGCGTGCGCTCTGTCAAGAATAGATTGGTTATTATTTTGTCTATCAGGATGGCTCCCACTGCTTTTTATCAAATCTTCCTTCAAACCCTAAAAGGAAAGACCAGCCGGGATTAATTACACACTACAAGTTCGCCAATTTTTCAGCCAGGCCAGTGTCGGTACTTTGAGGGAGGTCCCCCGTGCTTTCGCACGAACCTAATTAATGTAAACCTCGTTTTCCCAGAGGCGTAACCTCGTTAACACCTTTCTAGACACCTACTTGATCGGCTAATTGTAATGTGTAAAACTCTCCCAGGAGTAACTCTTACTCGCAGCGGGTATCGGGATCCAACTATCTCATAGAAGGTATGCAATCTCATTGCAAATTTCAACACTTGAAATTCCCGATAACATTTTGCCCCTAGCAGCTATATGACCTTAACATAGCCAACAAATCATAAGTGCTAGTCAAGTTCAACCCGTCATTTCCCGATTGAATTAAACCCACCCGCACGACCCTTAACATAGTCAACAAAGTCGCACGACTACTCTAATCCAATCACATCATATGCTTATGCAGATAAGCACTAATTAGCTACCGCACACTACGCCTTAACATAGTCAACAAACGTAGCACGAATACTAACCAGTACTTATCTGAAATGACGGAGGGCTACGGTAGGTTTTTTCTGAAAACCTATTGCGTAATGAACTTGATATCGTTGTAGAATCAAATGATTTTGAAATGGAGTGTTTTTTAGGCTTTTCTAGTTTTGCTAAAGGAGTCACTCCCGGTGAAGGGATCGTCGGTCCTTTCCTCGTCGAATGAGGTGCAGGATATATCATATACATCACTGTGCAAAGCAAAAACTCTTAAAAGCAATCAAAAGACAAACCGAGTGTGTAGCATCTGCCAGTTATTGCTAAAGGAGTCACTCCCGGTGAAGGGATCTCGGTCCTTTCCTCATCGAATAAGGTGCAGGATATATCACATATACCGCTGTGCAAAGTAAGAACTGTAGCTACCCCTTTTTATTTTGAAATTCAATTCTACAACATCTTAGGTTTCTTTTCTTTCATTAATCTCATTAATGAAGTCCCATCATTTAAATTACCTAAACATCACAGATAAATACGACGTACACTTATGCCATCCGCATTCGCCTCGATGTCCCCTCGTGCACCGTTAGGTTAGGTAACTAACGGCAAAGCGGGGCAGGGCTAGCGCGGGTGTAAAACATAAGTAACGCCTATATAATATATCATATATACTATATACTGTATCTATCACAAAACATATCACATGATCACATCACAGATATCGCAGCAGAAGAAACATATGAAATATTGGATATTCTAGGACGTCCGTGTTTTCAATACGAGCCAGTATAAAACACGGATTCCACGGTCGTGATGAATAGCCAAACCCACACCCCTAGACCCCTACGAGAGCGGCAAGCAACCCTACCAATTCTAGAGTTAGGAGACCCGTACTCGACTCCTCGAGTTGGTCTCCCACTGGACTCCAGAACCCGGTTACTTGTGCTCCCCTCCTTGGGTCCATCCTAGTGCGGAAAAGTAAATAATATACAAACGGTGACATCTTCCGCAACCTGGAAGTGCCCCAATAAAAGAATATTACATACAAGTTTTTACATGAATGAAAATGAAAAACACTCATCTCACATAAAAACCCCCGGCTATTCAAACACGACGATCCAATATAACATATCCAGCAACACATAACATCACATGTCATCAACGTAAGTAAATATGCGCATCCCAATTGCCGTTGACATATAGCAACGAAACCGGCGATATCACATATTACACTTACGGTCATAGAAAAGAAAGTGTAAAACTACAACAGTTGGAATCCGCAACCACCTCAGACATCGCATGCCTGACCAAATGAATTACTTAGACATCGCATGCCTAACAATTATAAACCCCGCATTTTAGTCTCAAAATCGAAAACTCTTTTCAATATTAAGTCGGGCAATTCAACAAGATTCCCGATATCCTGATCGAATGCTCGTCGCAAACTTTAGTAGGCGGCCGCACCCCCGATACCGTCGACAAAGTGCACCAAGGCGGAACACCGCTACCGCGAGCACCCGGACGGATGCTTTCGGCGACGGGGTTCTCCTACAGTCACTTGGTCGGGGCTATGGAGCGAGGCTGTCTATTAAGTTTACCCGGCGAGTATCCGCGTACGCTACGTGATTGCGACGGACTTTTGATCACATCAAAATTCCGTGGCAACCGATCAAGTGAGACTAAACTGCTATGTTTATAACATTCATTCAGTTATCTCATAACTTCTTATGAATTCCAATTATTGTATCCCATTCCAGATAAATAGAAAATGTTAAACTTTTCGATCGAACAGTCAAACACCCAAGTTTTCCCGATACAGAACAACTCATGAAATAAGTCTAACAACATTCAGTTCGTGCCTCAGTACCAACGGTCCAGCCGTAGAAGGGTCAAGCGAACGCCTCACATGTGGCACGCCGTACTGCCCCAAACCCTAAGGTTCAAAGGGCAGTTCAAGACGGTCACATAATCGAGTTAAGGTTTGTTGTCTTCTAGAGGGTCCATCGAGTTACTTGCACTGCTTAGAACGTCGTTAAACTACGGAAAAATCCAACACTTGGAAATTTCCCGACAGGGGAAAAATTGGGTATTTATATCCGGTCGAACTTTTTAATAAATTCAAAAAAATTATCCGGAAAGCCACATAGACAAAATTAGATATTCCGATCGATACACGGAGTTCCTCATACAACCCAGAAAATAAAACTCTGGAATAAATATTAAAATATTCCCAGGAAAACCAGCACAGAAACTTATTAATTATGGTGCAAAATTCGATGACCAATACGACAAAACTGCAGCGGATCCGCCGCATGAGGCATGCTCATGCCGCGGAACCGCGGCTGAATGATGGAGTTATGGACTCGAATTTTACAGAAACCCATACAATCGCCTGCTAATTTTTCTGCATATTTTTAATTTACAAAAATCCACATTTTACAAAAAAGTCCAGAGAGCCGTTTTCCGGGTTAGGTTTTGGTTCGATCGGACTTCTAACTCCGTCTAGACTTCGCCTAAGGCTCTAGCTAGGCTCTGATACCACTGTAGGGTTCCTAGGCACACTAGTGAGGTCTCACAAGCCATCGATCATGCCAATTTCAAAAAATCTAGGTGCCGAGAAACCCGACTACGGATCATTGGCTAGAAATCTAGGCGAAAAGATAACAAGTTAACACTTAACTAAGAGAATACGGAAATACAACCTTTGTAGATCCGGTGCTTCACCTCCATAGCTCCGCAACGAAGTCCCCTCGCTGTCCAAAATAAATCCCGGGCTCTAGCGTCGGCTTCATCGGAGAATAGGCGAGCTAGGTCGTCAATGTCCATGCCGAAGATGATCTACGTCGAAGCATCGCTAGATCAAGCTCCACCTTCACCAAGCCATGAAAACTCGTGAAGGAAACACACTCTACTACTTGGCAAGAGATAGAGGATGAAGAAATAGGAAGTGGGTAGACTTTAGAATTGGATTTCTCACTCATTTCATCAATCCACCATTGATGAAGTGAAGGTTTCTTCTTTGAAGATGAAGAAGAAGAAGAAGATAAAGTTATGATAAGTTAATTAGAATAGAATAGAAAAACAATACTTATCATAATTCTAACTATGGTTATGTGTAGAGAATTGACCAAGGTTAAAGGAATGGTTAGGGTTAAGGATGAGATAAGAATGGTGGACTAGGTCAAGGTTTCATGAAGCTTCAACTAAACAACAAAAAAAGCCACCATTCTTTTCTCTTTTCCATTTATTTTCCAAAATAAATAGATAAAAGAATGGATAAATAAATAAAAACCTAACCATATACATAACCAAGGTTTAATTGTTTACACTTAACCAAACTAGCATGTATCATCAAACATGATACAAACAAGTGCACAAAAGTATATCGCATATACAATGCGTACATCCGAGTGAGAAAATCCATCTTAAGTGAACCGATACTAGTTAATGCAAAGTAATATATCAAATATATAATTATGCATTAAATCATTAAATCAACACTTGATTTAATGATCCGGTCATATCGCATATAACCGACTAATATCAACAGTAACATCTGATCGAATCAACACTTGATCCGATAACCCGGCTATATCGCATATAACCGATCAATGTCACAAATCGCGAGAATCAAATACAGTATCACATACTGGTATCATTCTCGGTCCTGCACATATCTCATATGCGCTCCTATTTCGTTTTGCTTGAGCCAGGAAACCTCTGTGTAGGACTCTAAAGACTCGTCAATACGCCGACAGCAGGTGATGATCATATCAAACACCCACAAGCCGCAAGCGGTCTGCTAAACGTAACGGCCACCCGGGTATTGAGCGATCAGAAGATCGACGAGCAAGCCCGCTCACACTCCTGTGAATCCAACCAGTAACACTTACCGTACAGTCCGGTCTCGTCGTCTGATATGTCGCATATCTCGCCTAGGGGTGGTAAACGTCAGACCCCAATAGCTTGATAAGTCGTGTCGATATGAGGTCTATAACAATTCGAGAAACTACTGGTAACACATACCAGTAAATCTCAGCAACCCTGGCCAGGGATTTCCTGTTATAGCCAATCGAACACAGCGCAACATCAACTCCCTATACCGGGAGAGACGAATCCCCTCCTATCGCTCATTGTCTCCATGTGACTCGGGACTGTACCCAAAAACCACCGTTTTGCACGCCCTCTTGGACGTGGTAAGATGGAAATCAAAGTACAGTGGGAACCACACAAGACTCTATGACGATCTCGGGTCAACAGACTACTCTGTACCAGTGTCACCAGAGAACTGCCATCTGACGTGAGGTATAATACCATCTGGGAGTTCTCGGCGAGTCCGTCCAGTGTACCCAGTCTCTACTGAGCACCCGTATATCATCTCTGATGTCAAACACCAATGGATATGGGATCATCCATCGCCCATCTGTATGGGTCGAGAAGGTATACGCTAGTCTACTCTGGTATATCGATGCCCCGTCTCGATACACCCACGACTAGGGACTTTGAAGGATGTACTTATGGACTACCATGTCCCCACTAGTATGATCCGCATCATAGTCCAGGTAGTCAAGCACACATCCTAAGGGCTTTACCAACATGTAACAGAGAGACAATCAGTGTACACGTTAAGGTAAAGAGCAACCAGATAGCATACTATCATGTCGAGCAAGAAAGTCCTCCCTATATATGTCCCAGCATCCACTACAATATACATCCAATGTACAGTAATGGCCTCTAGGGCATACATATAACTAACAATCTCCCACTTGCACTAGGGCCATCTGTAGCAGTGGTTGTAGTATCGCATACTCAACCATCCCATAAAAGTCTCTCTCTGGGAACAGGCCTTTGTGAGTGGATCCGCTGTGTTGTCCTCTGAGTCTACTCTCCAAACCTCGATCACCCTGGAGATCAACTATCTCCATGATCAGGTGATACTGCCTTAGAATATGTCTGGATCACTGATGGGACGGACGTTCCTTGGCATAAGCCACAACTCCATTGTCACACAATGGGAGGAACTAAGTTCATCTCATGAACCAATATACACCCAGACTGCCTCTATGGTAGCATCTTAAGTAGCGATGTATCCAGCCTTAATTGTCTAGTATGCCACGGTATCTAGCTTGGAACTCTTCCAACATACCGTCCCTTTACTGAGGGTAAAGACAATGCCTGCGACTGACATTCAGTCGTCTTTATCACCCTGGAACCCTTCCAGTGATTCTCCCCAGGATCGATTGATACCATCTCACTACAACTAGTGAGAATCCTAACATCCAATTAGATCTATCTCATAGATCCAAAACCCAGGATTTAGGAGGTATCATTTTGATCCTATATGGAAAATCATCGTGATAAGTGGAGATTGACCGAGCGTAGCATAAGAAACTCTTTTCTTATCAAGAGTATGTCATCCACGTACTCTACGAGGATCACTACCATACTCCCTACTACCTTTTTGTTTATACAAGGTTCATCTACCATTTTGATGATGTCAACTTCTTTGACTAATCCATCAAAACAGATGTTCCAACTCCGCGATGCCTGCTTTATCCTATAAAGCATCTTGCACACGTTTCCGCTGCTCCCACTGTCTACGAGGCACTCTGGCTGTGTACTTATAGACGCACTCTTCTAAAACATCATTTAGAAAAGCAGTCATGACACCCAACCGCCAGATATCGTAGTCATGGTATGTAGCCGTGGCAAGTAGTATCTGGATGGACTTAAGCATAGGTACTGGAAAAGGTTTCATCATTATCCACGCCTGGTCGATGACGAAAACCTTTAACAAGTCTAGCTTTGAAAGTCTCAACTTTTCCATCTATACCAAGTAATCTTCTCAAGATATACTTGCTCCTGATGGGGATTTAACCCTTCAGATATAGCAGCCAAAGTCCATACTTTGCTGGTGTATAAGGATTCCATCTCAGATCACTAAGCATCCAGCCATTCTTACAGAGTCTTACTCCTGATGGCCAGCTCGAAGCTAGTTGGGTCATCATCTCATGATGCAATCCTCGCTCCCACTGTCATAGAGAAACAGAAGTATCTCTCAGGTGGGTGAGGAACCCTACTAGATCGGCGGAGAGGCTGAGGTTCGTTGGAATCTACTGAATCCTTTGGTTCTACCAAATCATCTGCTGTAGTTTGTATAGCTGGAACCTTTCCAGTTCTACATTACAGACTTTGCCTCGAGCTTGTCCAGATTTTGCTTTTATACATAGGCCGGACAACCCCAAATCTTAACTAGCTTAAGACATGGGCTCTTCCCTTTCCATATCACATATGAAATGGTAGGCAACTGACTTGATTCGAACCCTATTCAATAGGTATGCAGCTTCATAAGTGCATAACTCCCTAAAAGAAATAGGCAACTCAGTAGTACTCATCATAGAGCACACCATATCTGATAGGGTGTGATTGCTCTACCCCGATATACCATCGTGCTATGGTGTATTCGGAGGAGTAATGCTGAGAGAGAATCTCATTCTTCTTTAGAAAGGTCCAAGAATTCCGTGCTCAAGTATTCTCCTCCTTGATCTCATCAAAGGACATAATACTTATACCCGTATTGGTTCTCTACTTCTAACTTATATTCTGTGAATATCTCAAAAGGTTTGGACCTGTGTTTCAACAGGAACATATGCCTGAATCTTGAGAGATTATCAGAGAATGTAATGAAGTACAAAGAACCGGTCTTGGCATGTGTAGACATGGGACCTTTATACATCAACATGTATCATCCCAAGAGTTCACTAACTCTTTCTCTGTTTCCAATAAACGGAGCTATGGTCATCTCATCTCTGTGACATGACTGGCAAGTTTCACAAGATGTAAATTCAAACTAATTTAAATATGCATCTTTATGAAACTCTAGCTAGTCGGGTCGCATTGATATGACATAGTCTACAATACCTCAAGAAGAATTCGTTCATTTCTGAACTCTTCCTCTTTTGTGTGTTCCGTATACTAAGAACTGTAGTTTGATTTAGAACATTAATGCTTTTAGATAACGTGCCTGAACCGATCAACTTTTGATATAGGAAATATTCAAAACATTATCCAACAATACAAAATTTTATCATTTCTTTACTAATAAAGAGACTGATATGATTTTGTATATCAGGTTCGGTATCTAACAACATTCGTTCAGAATCAATGTATTGGTAATACAGGGTGACAGTGACCAACAGACTTGGCTGCAACACTTGCCCCGTTTTCTGCCACATGAAACTTATCACCCGTTCTCAGTTCTCTACCTTTCTGTAGCCCTATGTAACATATTACATATCTGGGATCCTGATCTGGTATCACATACCCAGGACGTAAAGGATACTGAGAAACAGTTCTCTGTAATGAACACACCCGAAGATGATGCATCAGCATGCACTCTCTTCGTTTGGGCGGCACGGGAATTCTGGTAATCCCCTATTTCCTGCTCTGTCTTATAACAATTATAAGTTGGAGCGGGACCAACGTTCCCCAGCTCAGTATAACAAACGGGTTCGGTCAATATTCCGTATTATTATCTTGATTAAGGCGTGATATGGTCGCTACCTGGAGAGAGAGAGAAGAAAACACTCAGCGTGCGCTCTGTCAAGAATAGATTGGTTATTATTTTATCTAATCAGGATGGCTCCCACTGCTTTTTATCAAATCTTCCTTCAAACCCTAAAAGGAAAGACCAGCCGGGATTAATTACACACTACAAGTTCGCCAATTTTTCAGTCAGGCCAGTGTCGGTACTTTGAGGGAGGTCCCCCGTGCTTTCGCACGAACCTAATTAATGTAAACCTCGTTTTCCCAGAGGCGTAACCTCGTTAACACCTTTCTAGACACCTACTTGATCGGCTAATTGTAATGTGTAAAACTCTCCCAGGAGTAACTCTTACTCGCAGCGGGTATCGGGATCCAACTATCTCATAGAAGGTATGCAATCTCATTGCAAATTTCAACACTTGAAATTCCCGATAATATTTTGCCCCTAGCAGCTATATGACCTTAACATAGTCAACAAATCATAAGTGCTAGTCAAGTTCAACCCGTCATTTCCCGATTGAATTAAACCCACCCGCACGACCCTTAACATAGTCAACAAAGTCGCACCGGTTTTCTGATTTAACTCGAACTTGATGATATCCGGATCGCAAATCCAGTTTTGAGAATACTCTTGTGCCACTGAGTTGCTCGAACAATTCGCCAATGCAAATAATCGGGTACTTCTTCTTAATAGTCGCCCGGTTTAATTCTCGATAATCGATGCACATCCTTCTTGTGCCATCTTTCTTCTTGAATAGAAGAACTGAAGCCCCCCAAGGTGAAATGCTGCTGCGAATCCAACCCTTCTCTAGCAATTCGGTAACCTACTTCTTGACTTCTTCCAACTCCACCGGTGCCATCAGATAGTACGCCTTTGAAATTGGCGCTGCACCAGGAACAAGATCGATTGCGAACTCCACATCTCGTTTTGGCGGTAAACCCGAGATGTCTTCGAACACGTCCATGAACTCTCGAACTACTGCTGGCGCTTCCTCCTTATCAACTTCTATCGACGAAAGAACGGTGCTTGTCGGCCTAGCCCTAAACTCGACTGGCCCGACAGAACTGCTATCTCCAGCAAATACAAATTCCGGATGTCTAGGAATCTGGAAAATCACTTTCTTTGCCCTATAATTAATGTGAGCATGGAAAATGCCGAGAAAATACATTCCCAAGACGACATCAGCTGCCAGTATCGATCACTAAGAAATCCGCAAATAGCTTTCGTCCATAATAACAACCGAACAATCCTTGCACTTGCTACCAGATAAGATCTTCCCGTTCCGAGTGTGTATGTCCCAGCAACTAGACAGGGCCGTGCAAGAAGTCAAGTGTGCAGTAATAAACTTGGACGACATACAACAATGGGATGCACCAGAATCGAATAATGTTAAAGCGGGAAAATCATGAACAAGTAGGATACCCGAAATGACTTCATCTGAAACCAAGATACTGAAGAAGATAACCACAGTAAAGAAGATTCAAGCTTGCGATAAAACTTAAACTGGTAAGCAATGAAACCGAGAGAAGCAAGGTAATATAACGACCATAAAACAAGGAAATGATTCAAGACTAGGACTCCAAGTTACTTAAATAGAGTACCGCGTTGTAACCATGCTGAAGTTCATAGTTACAATCACATAACTCCGTTCAAGTCGCCCAAATCCTAGTATCAGAATCAAAGGAATAGGAAAGGAGAAACAATAGAGAACCAAAAGATTTCAAGCCGAGATGCAAAGTTGTTTTCATATCGTCAAGACAAAGGGTCAAGAGAAAGATAAGATTCAAGAATCACGAGAACAATGTGGCAGGACATGTTCCTAATTACAGGTTTTCTGATTCGTGCATTGGGTCCAATACCCAACTACAAAAGAATCAAACCCGATTAACCTAAATCCTATGGCTCTGATACCAAACAAATCCTGTCACTCCCCGCTTCCCAGAGTGCGCTAAGATCGGCACATGACAGAGCCAACCATACTACCTGTAGCTAGGAAACATCCCTCCACAGTCATATTACGGCTGTCTATAAGATATCAAGAACAATAAAATAAAAATGAACTATCTAGTACATGTCCATATGCCAGAATAAACGAGTCAAGAAATAATATATGTGCGGAAGCAATAAATCCAATAAGAAATAACATCTGGAAAGTACTCCCAAATACGGGCTCACAACAGGAAATGAAAGTACGGAAATAAAACTAAAGTAAACTAGATACTAACAGGATCCTCACTGCTCGACCTGACGGTGGAAATACTCCTGATCAGCCTACGAAAGAGACAGAGGATCTGGGCCATGCAAAACCCAGACGTCAATGCATCATATTATCAAACAATAAAAATATAGCCAGGATACAACAAGATATGCAGGCGTGAAATATAAACGATGACATGAATATAAAAAATAAACATGGAAATGGAACAGTAAGGTGTATACGTGCAGGTGAAGTGCAGTGAGTAATCTAAACTGTGCTGCTGGGTTGTCTATTCTAAGTTATTCGAAATCAATTGATGTACTCCTAATGTAACTCAAAGAATATGTCCCGTTACCCCCCGGGACCACGGATCAGGATATGTGAACCAAGAATGGTTATGTCCCGTTACCTCCCCGGGACCACGGACCAAGTTGTAAGAGTCACGAATGACTCTGTCCCGTTACCCCCCGGGACCAAGGACCAAGAAGAATCACGAATGATTCTGTCCCGTTACCCCCCGGGACAACGGATCAAGTAATATCCTTTTAAATTACTGTCGGTTACACCTTTGATTTCCCCATACCCCCAAGGTTATGTGTTCGAGTCGGGTATTGATAAACTGGAGCTAACGCCAACATAGGATCAAGCAGGTACAGGTTTGTCTAAATAGACAACAGGATATGTCCATCGGGACAACATGTCAGAATTGTCGGCATTAGAAACAAGATCAGGTAACAGGTCAAATAGTGGTGTATAAGGTCATGTCATATGGGGCATATATATCACACGGATGCTCAAAGTAAAACTGTAGTAAGTGTCGAATCACGGTAAAAGCACGGATGCGCGAGTAATAAGCAATGATATCATAACATGAGTTAATGAGTCATATGATGTACATTATCAAGCATGGAGTACTAACATAACAGTAACATGAAATTATATGATATAGCATGTAACTAGAGATGCAATAAATAACATGGATACGAACGGATATCGAAAAAACGGTAAAACTGTAACATGGATGTGAAATGCCATAAACATGTAATAATTCTATACCTATAGATGTAAAATATGTTGCATAGCCTGTAGCGAGATAAAATTGCATGCGACTAGATATGTAATAAATTGTACAGATGCGAACGGATATTGTAAAATTGTAAAATTGTAACGTAGGATGCACAATACGATGAACATGTAACATTATTATTAATATGGATGCAAAATATGTATCATAGCATGTAGCAAGATAAACTTGCCTGATCGGATCTCACGACGGGGCGCGTACGGCGTCGGTAAATATCGCGATACACACGCCAACGTACAGAACAGAACCAGGAAAAGCAAGAACGTGACCACGCTGGCTAGAGATGTCCACTGGGTCGCCCAGATCGTCGGTGACGGTACGGCTCCGGCGATCACCGGAAAAACCAAGAAACAAGAAAAGAAAGAGAAGAAGAAGTAGGAGAAGAAGAAGAAGGTATGCCCTCTCAGGTTCTATGGTGTGGAGCTCGGAACAGAGGCGAGGGCGAGGTGATGGTGTCGGGGTTGCCGGCGGTGAGGGGACAGAGGCGACGGCGAAGTACGTGGGTTTTGGGTGTGCAAGTTCTTGCTCGGGGATGCTCGAGTTCTTTTGGGAAAGGAGAGAGGAGAACGAGGTGGTGGCGAGGGAGTGGAGGTGACAACGAGGTTGGAGCTCTGGTGAGGTCGGGTTGTGCAGTCGGGGATGTGGGTTCTCATGGCCGCGGGTTCGCAGGGGAGGTGACGGAGGTGGTGTCAGGAGAGAGATGTGAGGAGACGAGGTCGGGGATGCCATCGGGTGAAGATGATGCAGGCGAGGGTGTCGAAGAGTGGTCGGCGACGAGGGTGAAAGCGAGGACGTGGGTTCTCTCGTGAGGAGGCGGGAAGAAGAGAAGCCGAGGAGAGAGACAGAGGCTGTGTTTGTATAATATTAGGTAATTAATGATATATAAATATAATATATATATTATATATAATAGAGATGGAGAGAGAGAGACTGTCAGTGGGTGAGATAGGATTTAAAATATATTTAGTTATAGAAAAAAAACCGTATATAAAAAAAATCAAATAGTTTAGATATATGGATTATAGTATTATATATTTTTGAGTTTTCTGGCTAATACAAAAATACTCCAAAATATGCCTGGGTCGGGTCAAAAATTACGGTTTGAAAATACAGATAATATACGTATTAATCAAAACCAAAATAGGATATCCGGATAACGAAAATGCATACCCCAAGAACGGATGCGCGTAGCGTGCACGTAGCGATCCAAACGAGTCTGTTTCACTAAACGGAACGAGAACAAGACGTACGGATGCCACGACAGGGTCAGGGGTTTGATGCAGGCCATGCTAGATATTTTTAAAATATATTATTTGATTTTAAATGTTTTATTAAAAAATGCATATGCCAGATATAATGCAAGTATACAGGACATACAGTATGAAAGTGCACGGATCCTCATAACTAGCAGGGATAGATCATAAACAGGAATCAAGACAGGTTTCCAGCATGCGGGTCGGGTCGGATGCAAACACAGATATCAATTACACTATTCGCACCCAAAACAAATAAAATAAAGAAATAGCCACAAAAATAAATAGAATAATCAAATCAATCATGGTACAACGAACTAGGGTGTTACAGTTTTGCAGGATGTATGATCCAGACCGTAGGGCCGGAAGAATTTCGGGACTTTGTTGGCGTCTGTATCGTTGTACTGGAATAAGGTACCAGGAGTGACTCATCATCCGCCATTAGGGTATAGGATTTAGAATTGGTTTGCATCTGTATCGCTGCACTGGAATATGGTACCAGGAGTGACTCATCATTCGCCGTCGGGACATTCAAAGTTTGGTTGGCGTCTGCATCGCTGCACTGGAATATGGTACCATGAGCGACTCATCATTCGCCGTTGGGGATTTGAATTTTGGTTGGCGTCTGCATCGCTGCACTGGAATATGGTACCAGGAGCAACTCATCATTCGCCGTTGGGGATTTAAATTTTGGACGGCGTTCGTATCGCTGCACTGGAATATGGTACCAGGAGCGACTCATCATTCGCCATTTTTTTTACCGCGATTGCTTTATCATTTCAGCTTTTCTTATCGCGAAGGTCGCGATTGCCCTATCATATCGGCTATTTATTCGCGGTTGCCCCATCATTTCGGCTTTATTTTCATCTTTATTTTTACTCGCTGATTTTTATTGCGAGTTGCCCCATCATTTCGGCTTTTTATTTTTTTTATTTTTTTATTTTTGTTTTATTTACATATTTTTAAATCTCCAGTTTAACGACTTAGAGGTCGACTATTCCAAGTTTAACGACGTGGTGGTCATCTGTTTCTAGTTTTACGACGTCGTGGTCATCTGTTTCCAGTTTAACACATAGAGGTCATCTAACGGGGAGCTTAGAGAAGAAACCCGATTGAGCAGTTTTCAGGGGCACAGCTGGAGATTGCCCGAGATGCCTTATCACTTTGTCGGTGTTGATGGACTTTCCCCCAACTGGGGCCAAGGAAAGTCGTTCAAATACCGACTTGCGTTCGAAAATGGCAATTTGAAATTTGTTGACCTGCACAAAGAAGCATGATTTCAGTACAGGCAATCGATATGTATATTGATTGAGTTCGCATGAACGTTTAACCCAAAATATGGAAGGAGAGAATGCCCCACCGAGCGTGCCAGAATCAGTAGGGTGTTTTTCGTCATCCTATTGAGATGCGAATACGCGCGCTTGTCAGGCATGTACAGATCCCCCCTGCCTAGGGCAGGCCGAGATTTATTGATTGTGGGGATCCGAATCTCCGGCAGCCGCGGACTAAGCTGTCGTTAATTACCCCTCACTTTTGGAGCAAGAGAACCTCCGATTGACGGGTAAAACCGGTTATGCGAACTCAATGTGATGTATTGGTGTGTGTGTGTGTGTGTGTGTGTTTTTAACATATAATAATGGAGACGTGTTCATTTTTTTGTTCCATTTGTAAATAAATAAAAAAAAGGATATATATTTTTTTATATAAAAAAATAACAAAAATAAATAAGTAAATAAATATTTAGAGAAATGTTTTTTTTATTTTAATATTATTCATAATTTATTTTTATTTATTTATCATTTTTTTCTTTTTTTTAAAAGAAAAGAAAAGAATGAAGAAAAGAAAAAAAATTAAAAAGAAAAGGAAGGCTTCCCCGCTCACGTGAGGGGGGAAGAGGCTCCCATTTAATGGAAGCCTCACATGCCCTCACGTGAGGGGGCAAAAGGGCTCCCAATAAATGGGAGCCTTCCCTCTTATGTGCCCTCATGTGAGGAGGGCCAAAGGGCTCCCATTAAATAGGAGCCATCCCCCTCACATGTCCTTACATGAGGGGGAGGGGAGGGTTCCCATTTGATGGGAGCCTCCCTCGCACTTGGAGGCCACAAAATTAGTTAAATAATAATTTTTTAAATTTTTTATTAATTATTTTTTATTATTTTTATTTTTTTAACATGGAGTTCAACTCCAAAAGAAAGAATTTTATTGTGGAGTTAAACTCCAAAAGAATTTTAAATGGAGTTAAACTCCAAAAAAATTTTAAATGGAGTTCAAATCCAAAAAGATTTTTATCGTGGAGTTAAACTCCAAAAGAGTTTTAAATGGAGTAAATCTCGTAAAAAAAAATTTAATGTGGAGTTCAACTCCAAAATAATTTTAAATGGAGTTCAACTCCAAAAATAATTTTATTATGGAGTTAAACTTTAAAAGAATTTTAAATGGAGTTAAACTCTGAAAGAATTTTTATTGTAGAGTTGAACTCCGAAAGAATTTTTGTTTGTAAAGTTAAACTCCAAAAGAATTTAAATAGAGTTAAACTCCGAAAGGATTTTAAATAGAGTTAAACTCCTAAAAATATTTAATGTGGAGTTAAACGCCAAAAGAATTTTAAATGGAGTAAAACTCCTAAAAGATTTAATGTGGAGTTAAACTCCAAAGGAATTTTAAATGGAGTAAAACTCTTAAAAAAATTTAATGTGAAGTTAAACTCCAAAATAATTTTAAACGGAGTTCAACTCCAAAAAGATCTTTATTTGGTGTGGAGTTAAACTCCACTAAATGGGGAGCCTCCCCCTCACGTGAGAGAGGAGAAAGCTTCCATTTAGTAGGAGTTCCCTCTTCCTCACGTGAGAGGGAGCAGGGGCTCCCAAAAGATCTTTTTTTGGTGATAGAGTTAAACTCCAAAAAAAATTATTTGGAGTTAAACTCCCAAAACAATTTTATTCGGAGTTAAACTCCAAAAAAACAGGTTTTATTATAGAGTTAAACTCCAAAATAATTTTATTTGTGGAGTTAAACTCCAAAAGATTTTCTCCTTTATCTTTTGAGAAGAAACCCAAAATGGGTTCTCTTGAAACTCCAAAATTTAGATCTTGGATGATAAAAAAAGAGACCATTTTTCTTCTCTTGATGGAGTTTTGGGAGGTGGGTTTATGGTGAAACTTTATTTTAGTTTAAAAAAAAGAGCTAAGCTCTTGACTCAATTGGAAAATGAAAAGGAAGAGAAAGAACTTGAGAGAGAGAAGATGGAGGCACAAGCCCTAGTTTTTGGGGAGAATGAATTGTTATCCTTTATTTCATTATCATGTTGTCTTATATAGGCTTACAAATTTACATATAGCCCCTTGGGCTTTACAGAATGGTATTTTGCCCATCTCATGCCTCATATGCTCATTTATTTTGCACATGGGCCATGGACTTTAAAAAAAATTGGCTTTATGCCCATTCATGCATAAAAAAATTACATCAAAATTATTTATTACATGATTTTATTTTGGCATGGGAGAGGCCGGTCGCAGGGCTCGACTTGGGCATGGAGCTACTTTATCTGGGTTTGGGCCCGCTTAGTTTGGGGTTGATTTTGACTTTGACTTGGTCAACCGGGGTGTAATTTTTGACCTAAACAGGGGCGTGGTAGTACACACGGTGTAAATGGCTTCTGGGAAAGAGGAAAGCCGTACTTCCACGGTTCATCGACCACTCGCACGATCGGTGACAAAAACTCAGGAGCAACAACAAAAGCTCCAGGAGATGTTTAAAAGGATGGCCACACTCACTGGGCAGAAAGAAAGCCCGGAAGTATCGTCGGAACAACGCCAGGAGCAGGAGACCGACACCGAATTCCTACGAAGGGTGCTTGAAAAGAAAGATAAAGAGGCCGCGGAACAAGTGGCTAATATAAAACAAATGACGCTTCTGTTCTAAGATGTGGTAAGGATGATGATCCAGCCGGATCCTCCAGCCGAAGACCCTCCAATAATCATTGAAGGCGATAGAGAGTAGACATCAAACCCTCTTTCGGCTTTATCAGCAGCCAGGGAGGAGACGATCTCCAAAGCTACCCTTGATGACTACATAGCTCAACAAATATGAGCTCATCAAGCGAACGAAGCGGCAGGCCAAGTTGTCAGAACTGGATGACCTTATCCAGGCTGGTAAGACCAAATTAAGTAACCGCCAAGATATACGATCCCCAAATTTCATGTGTACAAGGGGACGGGCAATCCACACCAACACGTTGCTCAATTCAGAGATCTATGCAGCAATACTAGAGGCGATGACAAACTATTGCTTCGCCAATTTGTCGGCAGCTTGGCGGAGACAGCATTTGACTGGTATTCGGAGCTTCCGAATGATTCCATCAAGACATTTACAGAAATAGAGCTACTGTTTACGCAACGGTTCGCAAGCGCTAGCGAGCGCACCCCGATCACGGCATTAATCAATGCCAGGGTGAAGCCGGGAGAAACTTGGGTTCAGTACGCAATTCGGTGGCGGAACCTATGGTCGAAATGCGAACAATGCATAGAAGAAGCTCCTGCCGTGGGTATGTTCGTTGGGACCCTCGACCCTCAGGCAACTATATCCCAATTTATGATGTTCTTCAAGCCGACCCCCTTCCAAGCCTTGATTGACAAGCTGGCCTAAATGGACAAGATGGGCCATAGGCCGTCCTCTTCAAAAACGGATCTTCGGAATGAAAAGGGGAAAGGGAAAGCGACCTTCGTCGCTAACGCTCAATAACAATCGAGTGACCTGAAACCGGTGGCTCGCCAAAACAACAAACCGTGAGCCCTCGAAGAGAAGTTAAGACGTCCTTACTCGTTTCCCCGGGATAAAACGAAGAGATTGTTCGAGCTGGAAGTGCGCAATAGACTTATCACTCTGCCGGATCCGAGACGCCCGCTGCAATCGGGCAACGTCAATAATCCCAATTACTGCCCCTACCACCGAATAGTGGGCCACCCAATCGAAGATTGCTACGTCTTCAAAAACTGGGTTGAAGACCGGTACCAACAGGGCAAGTTCGCGCTGTCCGAAAACTGGAAGGTAAACCCGCCACAACAGCACGCTCCTAAAAAGGTGGATATGCCGGGGGCATTATGCTCATTTGTAGAGTAAGCTCCATGGGAAATTGTCCTTTCGGCTAAAACTAAAAGGATGCTAAAGGATCATCAAGCATGTCCAGCGATTAGGTGGAAGAGCCCGCTGGAGCCTGAGATTATTGACGGAATGCTGATACCACGCCCCACGCCGAAAGTTGGTAATGATGGGCGAAACCTCCAGGCCAAGCCTCCGAGGTCTTCAAAGAAAAAAGAAGAAGGCCAAGAAGCCCGTGCAGCTCGACGGCAATCGTACGGGTCTGCAAAAATACATCGATGCACTGGAGGAATACAACCAAAAAGCGCGGACCCCAGTCACATTGGAAGAATTCTTCAAGCATTTTCTTAAGAATGGAAATAGTGACATTGATGAAGGAGACGATTCTTCAGAAGAGCCCGAAGATTATGTGGCGAGTTGCCACATGATCTCTCACTCGTCGATAAATGGCAAAGAAGCTCCTGACGTAGAGAAACTGGGGGCAGATGCAGAACCAAAATCCATAGAACCGTCAGATGACCTGATCGACAAGCTGCTGAACGAAACCCTCCAAAAAAGCAAAGCTGACCGAGGAAGTGTAGCGGCCATATACGAAAAGGCCAAGCGTCGGCGTCAAGCTGCTCGGTAATGAGAAGTCATAAAGTACCCCAACCGGATCGAAGCGCACCTGCCACCAGCAAGAGCAGAATCAAGGTAGGTAAGCAGTTCGCCAAAGCTCTGTCAATGGGAATGAAGCTGCCTCCTTTCAAAGGAAATGCTCTTGGGAGTACGTGCATCGACAAAGCGAATGTACATACGAACTACTGCTTATGCCATCGAAAGGTCACGCACTCTACCAAAAATTGCAATGCCTTCAAGAAGTGGTGGCAGGGATATGCTGCCCATCAACAACACTTCAAGCGAATGAAGCGCAAAGCCCGTCAAGAACAGAGAAGTGCGACAGACAAGCATGAAGGAACGGCTGGCAACTGTCATATGGTTGATACCAGTTCGACAAGAGCAAAATCTCAAGTTCTTACCTTCGGAAGCGATTCTGACGAAGAAATAGCCCTCGGCCCTCTCTTCAAGGAATCCACCCCTGAAAAAGAAGAAGAGATGAAGAACTGTGAGAACATTCGGCTGCGTAATCGTACGTTACCTGAAAAGAATCTCGGACCTTCAAACAAAGGTTCGGACAAAAGAGACAAAGGGAAGAAAAAAGTCCCTGAGGAGATTGCCCTTGATGATAGAGTCGTCGAAGAGCTCACAGCTAAGGACCCGCCCAAAAAGAACAAAGTGGATTACAATGTCCTGGCACATCTGGGGAGGATACCCTCACAATTGAGTATTTTGGATGCCCTTCTCCTATCTAAGAGGCACGAGATTCCCTGATCAAGGCGTTACAAGAGCCCGACCAGTTTCAAGCCTTCTTTGCAGAAGAAAAGATGAAAGATGAGCTGGAAAAAGTCTACACGGCTGACATCACCTTCAGCGATGAAGACCTCCTTCTCGGAACGTACAAGCACAACCATCCGCTATATGTAACAGGGTATTGTCACGATATCAAAATAGGGAAGGTCCTATTCAACAACGGATCCTCCATCAACCTTCTCAATGTAATAGTGTTGAAGGAGATTTGCATGAATGTGCAACACTTGGCTTAGAATAAAATTACTATATCCGGTTTTGACTCCCAATCATCACAAACGCTTGGGTCTATAATACTGACATTACGCTTCGGGATGCTCATCATTGACATCAAGTTTCATGTCATCAACGCCAAAACTTGCTATAACGCTCTGCTCGGCCGATCTTGGTTACATGAGTATAATATCATCCCTTCTACACAACATCAGTGTATGAAGTACTTCAAGGACGGCCTCGAGTACACAGTTACAGGGGAGCTGAACCCATTCTCCGTAAATGAAGTCCGCAAATATGAAGACGCCAAGTACTTCTTACCAGACTTCGAAGACATGGAAAGATGTCGCAAACCGGAGAATTAACAAAAAGCTATCGCAACTATCCCGATATTTAGGAGCGATACCGAGGAGGATGAAGAAATGGTCTACTCAGGACAACCCCAAGGAAACAGGCTAGGACCATCTACTTCTATTCTGGTCTTTGACAGTGACTCTAAGGACGAGGCCAACACAGTGTTCTCCATCCGCCCGTCAATGCAAACCTTTGCTGGAGCTGACCAGAGTTTACAAATTACCATGGTTCCGCAGCGGCACTACAAAGAACTTGATGCACTTGATACATACAACGTGTAAGAGCTGCAGACCTTCTACGTCCCTTTTAAGTAAAGAGGTGAGAATGCGATCTTTTTCTACCAATCCACGAAGACTAAAGGGGAGAAAGAAGTCTGGCACGGTACGGAACCTGCGCTCGACAGGCTTCAACCAATTCATCTACCAAAATACTACGCAGAGTGACTGAAAAGGCTATTGAGACGCCAAGGCGTACCCTTCAAACAGACTTCTCGACAAGCCCGGTTCTATAACAAGATTTGGGATGTACCCGGAACTCAGCGGAAGATGCCCAACTGGAGAATGGAGACGACTGGCCTTGGATACGTTCGGTCCAAGAAACGGGAGCGGTTCCATGGATACCATATCATAAATAACTCCGGTGGAGAAGCTGTCACGCCCCGCTTCCCAGTGTACGGGCAGAGGATGCGACTAGGCCGCTACGTATTTACTCTAAAGTAAATAAGCTAAGCGTATCTAAGCAATATAAAAGAAATATACAAAAGAGACAAATGTAATGAAACGGCAACTTTATTTATTAACATTCTTTTGTACAATGCATGGAAAAGTAAATACATCTGAATGAAAGCAATGCCTAAATAGTGGCATAACAGAAATGGAAAGTACTGAAATGAAATAGGTATATGTGGCTACAGCTCTGGGTCTTCGGTATACTACTCAAGGGCCTGCTCCAAATGCTCCGGAATGGTCTCATGCTCTAGTGCGTCCGATCCACCTGACAACATTCCAAAGAAGAAACAGAAGGAATGTCGTCAGTGAACAATCGCTCGGTAAGTCCCAAAGATAAGGGAGAAGTAGAATAGACAGAGAGAGAGAGAATGTGTGTGTAGCTTTTAAAGTTGTATTATATTGTTGTATTTAGTGTTTGTAGCTTAGTACAGAAGAGGCCAGTGTATATGAGAGGAGTCTCAGTATGCCAGAGACTAAGGCAACGGAATATAAAATACAAAGCTCCGTTAGAATGCCCGAAACAACGACGATTGAATTCAGGTTAGGTGTCTTAAATCTTGCAGTCTCGTGCCACTTTTAACACCTTCCGTACCAATCTACCCCTTAACCCCGCGATGTCTTGATTGTATTGTTTGTATAATATTGAAATTGTAATATCTTGTATTATAGATTGTACAGATGGATGACTTGCCGAAACCATGATATCAGTAAATGGATATAACTGGAGAATCATGTAGATGTATGAATTATGTAGATGGATGTATATCTATGGTTCGGTTCAGTCAATACAGATTGAAAAGATTGAATATATGGATTCATGGATTCATATCGAAGTGTAGTTTGTACTTGAATCATATTCAAGTCAGATTATTTATAATGAGACTCAGTCTGAGTCAGAACAATTAGAAAAGAAATTGAAATCCTGAATTAGGTTTTAATGTTATCGGTAACCGCTGCACATGGGCGGCGGGATTTGTGTCTTTTTCAAAGACGATTACCTATTGATAACACCGTTTGTTAAGTTGTCTAGCTTAAATAGGCAAGCACCCATATCTTCGGCTCCCTGAGGCTCAAGAGATTGGTCCCGCTTAAACCTATATTTACTAGGGTCCTTATTGTAATTTATAAAACTTGAGGGGATTTTATGTAAAAATAATTTTGTATAATTTACAAAATACACCTCAAGTATTTAGTTGTCTTCTTTAGAGTTTTTATAGATGTAGATTTTATATATGTGACATTTCTAGTGAATAAATCCTATTTTCATAATATATGGTATTTAATTGTAAAGTGTTGAACTTGTATGGAATTGCATGGTGTTTTCATGTAAAGTGATTCTTTTGATATAGAAAAGTTAGAATATTTATATTATATCAAAAATAGATATTTTGATGATACATATATATATTTATTTATATAAAATAATTTTAATTTATTTTTTTTCTAGAAATCTCATTTTCTTAAGATATTTGTATTTTTAAATTTTTCGAGACCGAATGCTCCTTGCGAAGGTCTGCATCTCACACTACTAAGCCCGAGGATGTGCGATAATCCGCACCATCCCAAACGGGTTCCCTAAAATAGGTTGTGGCAGCGCTTTGCAAAGACTTGTTTAAAATACATAATCTTGTGAAAATGGTTTTTTATAAGTTAAAAGTAGTTTTGTGTAAACGGTATTTCCCGAATCTATATTTCCCAAAACGTATCGTGCTATATTGCATATGAGTGTTGTGAAGTGGTAGGTCATTACCTCGTGATCTATCTGAAGGTATAGCAAGATTAATGATGTTTTAAAGTTGAAACTAAACTATATGGTATCTTAGTGAAAAAGTACGATAAAAATTGCAATATGAAATATTTTGCTACGAAACTTGTTCATGATGTTTTGTTAATGATTAATAGTCAAGATATCAGAGTTTGGTATATTTGCATTTGAGAAAAGGTGGAGTATTAAAGAAAACCGAATCGGAAGTCGGATTAACTCTGCTTCCGTCGGGTTTTAGAAATACATGATTTTAGAATAGAAAAGATAAGAAGGAGGAGGGACTTACAAGCTAACAAGAAAGAGGGAAGATAGATGTAGAGAGGGGAATCGCCGGTGCGTCATTTCGTCACCGGAAACTCCTCGTATCGTCGTCGGAAGTTCGCCGGAATTTCGCCCTTTGCTAACTCCACTTGTACACTATTAAACTTATAATTTTCTTGAGAGTTTTGGATAGAATTTGTGAGTGGGGGGTGTGTTTAGTGGTGGTATTTATAGGGTAAAACTAGGGTTAGGGTAGATGAAAGGGTGTGAAGAAAAAATGTATTAAATTGTATTAAAAAATGGTTTAATGGGGTTTTAAATCTCTCTGTTAATGTGCAGAGGAATTAAACTATTCAGAGGTTATAAGGAGACCAAGGGGCACAATTCACTAGAAGACCAACTCGGATTTGGATCCGAGTTAGCCGGCCTCGCCGGCCGATCCAGGCCGAGTCGGCCACCTCCTTGCCGCCACGTGTCCGTCGACTCTTGGTCTACCTCCTGGCTCAGTTTGTTTTATTTATGACTTTTGGTTTTACGGGTTTAGCACGTGTAGACTCTTGGAATTCTAAAAATTTAAAAAGAAATCAATATTAAAAATAATTTGGGTGATGGGATTTGATCTTTAGTGCTTTGGTTCAACAGTGCAAGGTCTTACCAATGAGCTACAAGCTCCTTCTTGCTATTAAAAACAAAACAAACTTATAACTTGTGCTCAGGCAATTTTTACAGGAAGTTTAGGGTTGTGACAGAAGCGAATGCATTTCTAGATAGTGATGATGTTGAACCAGAGCGCGATCCCGCCGTGAGAATACCAAGCCCGTCATTCGAAGAACAGATTGACAAGTTGATAAGAGAAGCGGATCAAAAGGTTCGGGATGACTATAGCCGCGAAATGGCCATTTACGAGAAAGTCAAGACGCAGCGTATCATTCAATAGGCTACGAAAGGAGAAGACGACGATGCCCTTCACCCTCAGCCTACTGTGCGCTCTCGCGGCAAGGAAAAAGTTCGACGCAGAAGCAATAACAAGATCAAGAACGGGGACGGCATTCAACGACGGCGAAGCGGATCCAAGAAGCCACGCGAGCGAGAAAAATTCAGCTGGAACCCGTCTTTTATGAAGAAGATGGGTCGGGAGTACTCTTTCCCTCAAGTCAAGACAAGGAAAATATTCAATCTTGTCATGAAGTATCAAATGATGACGCTCCCGGAGTCTCGATACCCCGAACAAATAAACGAGGTCCATCACCCGGATTATTGCCCCTACCACCGAGTATTGGGACATCCTCTTGAAGACTGCTTCACCATCAAAGACTGGGTTGAAGATCAGTATCAGCAAGGCAGGTTTGCTCTATCTGACAGTTGGAGGGTAGCCCCACCATGAAAACATGAGCCGAGAGCAACCTACACTACGAGGGAAAGTCTAGATCAGCATCGGGCTTGGAAATGAGCTCATACCTGCCATATGATAACATTCTCAAAGAAAGGAGGAGCACGAGAATATGGACGACCTCTCCCAGTGCTTCACAAATGAAGATGAGAACGAGGTGATCTCAGAATTTCCACCGACGCCAAAAGAGCTGGAAGATGGGATATATACCACAGCAGACAACCTGAGAAAAATCGACTTGGGGATGGCAAATGAGCCAAGGCCAACGTTCGTCAGTGAGCTATTGTCTAAGAAACAGGTGGCCATGTTAAAAGACATGCTTATGCAGTATAAATACTGTTTCGCATGGAACTATTCCGAGATGCGGGGATTAGATCTAGAGATAGCCGTGCATAAACTGACAATATCACCGGATGTCAAGCCAGTCAAACAAGCACCAAAAAGAATGCGGCTCAAGCTTGAGATGAGTATCAATGCAGAAGTCAAGAAGCTAATCGACCTTGGCTTCATCCAAGAAGTTCAATACCCTGACTAGATCGCCAATATTGTTCCGGTAATGAAGAAAAATGGGACAGTACGCATCTGCATAGATTTTCGGGATCTCAACAAAACTTGCCCGAAGGATGACTTCCCAGTACCGGTTACCGAACTGATGATCGATAACACGTCCAATCACGAGGTCTTCTCCTTCATGGATGGATCTTCAGGCTATAATCAAATAAAGATGCATCCTGAAGTCCAAAATCACACTGCTTTCCGGACTCCGCTGGGCATATTCTGTTACAAAGTGATGCCCTTTAGTCTGAAGAACGCTGGCACCACCTACCAGAGGGTCATGACAAAGATCTTCGATGACCTCATACACGAGATTGTCGAATGTTATATCGACGACCTTGTGGTGAAAAGCAAATCCTACGATGAGCATTGGGAGCATTTGAAGATAGTGTTCCAGCGCCTTCGGAAGTACAACCTGAAGATGAACCCTCTGAAATGCGCGTTTGGAGTTTCCTCAGGCAAATTTCTAGGATTCATCGTACGACACCGAGGCATCGAAATAGACCCATCAAAGATCAAGGTGATTATGGAAATGCCTTCGCCAAGAACTCTCAAGCAACTGCGGTCTCTCCAAGGAAAGCTCACGTATATCCGGCGGTTCATAGCTAACCTCTCCGGCAAATGCCGCCCCTACAGTCATCTAATGAAGAAGGGGACCCCGTTCGTTTGGGATCGTAAATGCCAAAGTGCACTGGACGAAATCAAGCAATATCTGCAGAACCCGTCGGTACTGACCGCTCCAGTCAAGGGAAAACCCCTCATCCTGTACACGACAGCCATTGAAGGTTCTTTAGGCGCGCTATGGGCACAAGAGAACGACCATGGGAAGGAGAGAACTCTCTATTATTTGAGTCGAGTTCTCCTGGGGGAAGAAAACAACTACTCCCCTATCGAAAATCATTTCCTGGCACTGATCTTCGCGATAAGGAAGTTTCGACATTATGCCTTGGCATATAAGGTCCATCTCATATCAAAGGTGGATCCTCTCAAGTATTTGAAGTCAAGAGCTATACTAACGGGAAGGCTTGCCAAATGGGCCATCCTCTTGATGGAGTTCTCGATAACATATCGACCCCTCAAGGTAGTAAAAGGCCAGGCCATCGCCGAATTTCTCGCTGAGCATCCGATACCAGCCGACTCTCCCTTAAATTACGAATTGCCAGATGAACATGCGTTCAACGCAATCGACAGAGAGGAGGATGGAAATAATGCCCGATGGGAACTCTATTTTGATGGAGCATCTTCCATGAAGAAGCGAAAGCAAAATACCCCCATAATCAAAGCTAGGATGGGCCTTATCCTCGTAACTCCGAAAGGAGGGATAATGTGTTTCGCCCTTTTCTTAACGGAGCTAAGAACAAACAACGAAGCGGAATATGAAACTTTGATAGTAGGTCTCAAGATCGCCATTGATATGGGAATCGAGAACCTCCTCATATATGGAGACTCCTAGCTGGTCGTTAGCCAAGTAAATGGCGACTATCAGACGTGTAAGCCAGAGTTGGTAAAATATGGCGAAAGAGTGCGGAAACTGCTGACTCAAATCCTCTCTTACGTCCTGGAAAGCATACCGCGGATGGAAAATAGTAAGGCGGATGCGTTAGCTAAGCTCGCTAAAGAACTGGCCAACGAAAACCTCGATGACGTAAGGATCATTGTGCAAAGCCGCCGGATTCTCGCGCCAGCAGAAATATCTCTGAAGTCGTCTGAAAGACAGGGAGCGACTGAATAAGCAGTCTTCCAAATAGAGGAAGAAAAGGATGAGGATTAGAGAGAATTCTTTATAGACTACTTCAAATCCCATTGAACGCCCGAAGACGCGTCGTCAAGACATCAGCTCATGAATCGAGTCCTGTCTTTCGCCTTCGTCAATGATACTCTTTATAAGAGATCATTCAACTATCTATGGTTGAGATGCCTGGGACCGGAAGAAGCAAAGAAGGTCTTCCAAGAAACTCATGACGGACTCTACGGTTCTCAACAAGCTGTGCCAAAGATGAAACTGAAGATCAAAAGAATGGGCTACTATTGGCCCACGATGATTCAGGACTGCCTCGAATACGCGAAGCAGTTTCACTCGTGCCTGATTCACGGGGATTTCATCCACCGGCATCCGAATCCGCTACACCCGACATTGACTAGTTGGTCGTTCGAAATGTGGGGAACCGATATAATCGGGCCCATCGAGCCAGCATCATCCAGGGGTCATCGGTTCATATTGGCAACGACCGATTACTTCTCTAAGTGGACAGAGGCAGAACTCTTAAGGGAGGTGAAGACAGAGAACATACTCCATTTCTTTAGAACGCATGTCATCTACCGGTTCGGCACTCCGCAACGGATCATCTTGGATAATGGTCCTACCTATAGAAGCTATAAGATTAGCCACTTCGCACAGCAGCATAAAATAGATTGGAGGTACTCTTCAGTCTATAATCCCCGAGCTAACGGTCTAGCTGAGACTTTCAACAAGACCTTGACAAAGATCATAAAGAAAACGGCAGAAATAAAAAGGACTGGCACGAGAGATTGCATGAAGCTCTCTGGACTTATCATACCACATTCAAGATGGCCATGAATACAACGCCATTCGCGTTGGTATTTGGCACGGAAGCAGTACTTCTCTTAGAGATAGAGCTACCCTCTTTACAAGTAGCAGTTCGATATGAGCTGACGGATGAAGAAAATGCCCATCTTCGGCTCGAGAAGCTTGATGCCCTCGATGAAACTCGTCTCATGGCGCAGCAAAACCTAGAAGCTTACAAAGCGAGGATGACGCGCTCATACGAAAGACTGACTAGGACGAGAACATTCCGCCAAGGTGAGCTCGTGTTAGTCGTAAAAAGACCTATGATCCCCAACCATGCCAAACGGGGAAAATTCGAGCCAAATTATGAAGGTCCATATATCATAGACAAGGTCTACCAAGGTGGGGTCTACCAAGGTGGGGCCTACTTGCTCATGGATATGTACGGCGAAAGGTCCTTCCGGCCAATAAACGACCGGTTTCGTAAGAAATACTACGCTTGACAAGTCACGGCTCAGGTTAATGATGGATGACGACGCTCGTGTCCGCTCGCTGTCTTACTGAGTCCAAACTCTATAAGTAGTATCCGGAGAAACCTCGCCTCAAAATCCCAGCAGACCGCAACGTCCTTAAACTAGCTGTGGACCGAGATTTCCCTAAACTAACAACGGACCGCAACGTCCTTAAACTAGCTGCGGACCGAAATGTCCCTAAACTAACAACGGACCGAGATGTCTCTAAACTAACAAGGGACCGTAATGTCCTTAAACTAAATATGTCGCATCAAACACTGCAATGGTGGAATTTAAGTCCGCAAATCCTATCGGCAAGGATGGCAAGTCAAGTCCCGCCGGCTACACAGCTAACCTGGTGGCGAAGTCCTTCATGAATTCCATTGGCGAACAGAGAGGTAAATAAAAAAATAAAATAAAAAAACGGTACGTCCAAAAGCAAAATGGACATGGATGAAAACCCGAAAGGACGCCGTGAGTAAAAACAGCAGGGCTACCGGCGAGTTTGTGAAAACTCGAAAGGGCGCGATCTCATTAAAATAAAAAAAAAACACCTGCAAGGTCCTCTCGACCTTGTGAGGAGAAAACAGCTGCATGAGATCCTTACGACTCATAAGGGAGCAACACACTTAGGGATCCCCACGATTCCTAAGGAGAAATTACACTTACGAGATTCCCACGACTCGTAGAATTCCCCTTTATAAGACCCACACGGCTCATAGGATTCAAAAGCCTTAAGATGCAGAGATCTGAACCTGTTCTTAAGCCATCACACTCCCCTATTTGCCCTACAAGCGGTTCAATATTAACCCTTGTATATAATCCACAAGCACAAATAAACGTTTCCCCCACCAAGTCCCACCAACGACGAGGAATGTCCTCATGTGGTGATCGACACTTGTAAGTCCTCTCAACTTATAAGGAGAAAACACTTTTGTATGATCCTTACGACTTATAAGAGAACACACACTTAGGAATCCTCACGACTCCTAAGGAGAAAATACATCTATGAGATCCTCACGACTCATAAGGAGAAACACCTTTATGAGACCTTTACGGCTTATAAAGTCGAAAAGCCTTAGTCAACGGGATCCTAACCCTGTTTGCTAAGCCGCCTTTATTCAAATCGACAAAGGCAAATGATGATTCGCTCCTGACAATATCTCAGTAGTAGCGATACTGATGCCTAAATCGGTATCAAATTCCAAGCCCTTTCACGGCAAATGATGATTCGCCCCTGGCAATATTCCAGTGCAGCGTTGTTGATGCTAAGATTGGTATCAGACCTCGGGTTCCATACTCGCAATAAAAAAATCAGCGAGCCAAAAATGCATATAAAATAACCGAAATGATAGGGCAACTCGCAAAAAAAATCAACGAGTAAAATATATGCATATAAAAATAACCGAAATGATTAGGCAACTCGCAATAAAAAGCAGCGAGTAAAGAAAAAGAAAAATAGCCGAAATGATTGGGCAACGAGAAAAATAGCCGAAATGATTGGGAAATCGCGACTTTCGCGATATAAAATTCTAAAATGATAGAGCATCGTGGAAAGAAATAAAATAAAATGAAACTTTTGCCCTACAGGTGAGATCATATTGACCCCTGTATATAATCCATGAGCACAAACGGAAAGGGAACCATATTACCCCATCGGGCTTCATCAAAGGGAAGCCAGATCTCGATGGCTACATCTACCGCATAGAAATCAACAACGGCGTTCCTTCTCATTCTAACTAGAAGCAGATACAACGTCAGCAAAACAGAGCCACGACAAAGTCCCCTAGTTCCAAATCTCGACGGTTCACAGACAGCCTAGAGACTACCTCGGAGCCACGGCAGAGTTCCTAATTCCAAGTCTCGATGGCTACATCTACAGCCTAGTGATCAACAATGGCGTTCTTCCTCTCCCCCAGCAGGATGCAAACGCGACATCAACAAACGGAGCCATGGAAAAGCCCCCTAGTTCCAAATCTCGACGGTTCACAGACAGCCTATAGACTACCTCAGAGCAACAGCAGAGTCCCTAGTTCTAAGTCTCGATGGCTATATCTACAGCCTAGAGATCAACAACAGCGTTCTTCCTCCCCTCAGCAAGATGCAGACGCGACATCAACAAACGGAGCCATGGCACAGTCCCCTAGTTCCAAATCTCGACGGTTCACATACAACCCAGAGACAACCTCTACATTCGTTGCAATATTGCATATACAATGTCAACAAATGAAGCAAAGGAAGATTCCTAGCTTCAGGGTCTTGACGGCAACTCAAATGAGACCTGAAAGACTATCGGAGATCATCCCACTCCAGCGCGGAGTGGTCATGACTCATCGAGGCTCCCAAATTGAGCCTAACCTCAAGTAAAAAGCGACATAGAATATCCCTAACGCTTTCTCATTCGATGGTAATATCACCTGGAAGATTGCTTGAAGACGTCTTGTCCAGCCCCTGAAGGGATCAGAGACATGACAGTCGCGGGGCTATCCGAACAGCAAGATTGCGTATCGAGGAATACACCGGCCAATGCGGCGGTACGACGGGTAAAAAACCTTAGTACCACAGACCCTAACGGACTTCTATTAGCAGTAGTTAACTGTGACGTTAGGACATCCTTGCGAGAACTTCTCAATTCATCTAGACTCGTGGGGAAAATAATGTTCCTGTGAGAACTTCTCGACTCGTAGGGAAAGGCCTTAGGTAATGGGGATAAGGACCTGTTTCCTAAGCAATGGGGCCCTGCAAGTCGGTCCAAGATGGACTATTGCATATTATTCACGGGCCACACTTTCCAAAGTCGAATATCGACAAGGAGGGAAACAACCACCTACGAGTCCTCTCGACTTGTAAGAGGGAAAATTCTCTTGTGAGATCCTTACGACTCTTAAAAGAAAACACACACTTAGGAATTCTCATGACTTCTAAGAAGAAAATACACATACCAGATCCTCTCGACTCGTAGGGAGAAAAGTCTTTATGAGACCCTTAAGGCTCATAAAGTTGAAAAGTCTTAGGAGGCAGATCTGAACATGTTTTCTAAGCCATCGCTACCGTGCAAGGAGATCAAGATAGACTATCTACAAGACGCATTTGCTAAAGGGACACCCCAGTATGAAATAAAATATGTGTCACGCCCCGCTTCCCAGTGTTCGGCGAAGAGGACGCGACGAGATCCGCTACGTATATAGTTAGAAGTACATACGCTAAGCGTATCTAAACAATATAAAGTAAATCACAAGAGACAAGAGATATAGAAATAACAGCAAATTTATTAATAACATTCTTTTGTACAATGCATGAAAAGTAAATACAACTGAAATGAAAAGCGATGCCTAAGCAATGGCATAACAGGAAATGAAAATACTGAATAGAACAAGGTACAATGTCTAGAGCTCAGGGTCTTCATGAAACTGCTCCAAGTCTTCACCGGTGGGCTCGATCTCTGCTGGGTCCAAAGCACCTGACGACATTCAAAGAAGAAAGAAATAGAATGTCGTCAGCGAACAAGTCGCTCGGTAAGTCCCAAAGATAAAGAAGAATTAGAAAAGACAGAATAAGAGGATATCTTTTAAAGTTGTATACTATTGTTGTAATGTTGTGTTAACGCTGTTGTTTATAGCTTGGTACAGAAGGAAGCCAGTGTATACGAGAGAGGTCTCTATATGCTAGAGACCAGGGCAAACGGAATGTACAAGAAATCGTTAAGCCATGGTACAACAGCAACGGAATATAGGTTAGGTGTCTTAATCTGACCACCTCGTGCCACCTTTAACACCTTCCGTACCAATCTACCCCTTAAACCCCGTAGTGTTTTGATTGTATTGTTGTATTGTATTGTGTAAGTTGGATGACTGACCAAAACCATGATATCAGTAAACAGATTGTAACTGCATAATCAGGTAAATGGTATAACGGGATAATGGATGTATATCCATGGTTTGATTCAGTCAAGTTGAATAGATTGTTAACTGGATTCTGGGATTCATGTGTTCATATTGAGTTGGAATATTAAAGAATATAAATTGACTTGAATCATATTAAAGTCAGAAATAATCAGACTCAAACCCGAGTCAGGCTAAAAGAAATGTAAGTCGAAGTTCTATATTTGTTAGGGTCATTATTGTAATTTATAAAACTTGAGGGGGGTTTATGTAAAAATACTTTTGTATAGTTTTCAAGATACATCTCAAGTATTTATTATTCGTCTTTATTGTTATAATGAGTGTGATTTTATTTTGTGATATTTCTAGTGAAAATATCCTAATTACATAAATAAAGGTATTAATTTGTAATATTGATTTAATTGAAATTCATGGTATTTTAATGTAACTTTTAATCTTGTAATTTTTAGGAAAAGGTGAAAACTTTATCTTATAATAAAATAGGTGTTCAAATGATAAATATACATATGTTTATACAAGAATAATTTTTAATAAATATTTTATTTTCCAAAAATCTCATTTTTCTTAAATGTCGTATTTTAAACCTTTCGAGACCAAATGCTCCTTGCGGAGGTCTGAATCTCGCACTACTAAGCCCGAGGGTGCACGATAAACCGTATTATCCCTAACAAGTTCCCAAAAGGTGGGTTGTAGTAGCGCTTTGCAAAAATTTAATAAATACTAATCATTTAGAAAACGGTTTTATAAAGATAAGGTATTTATTTGTAAAAGGGTGTAAATTTCCGTATTTTAGATTCTACAGTTTCCTAAGCCAACTAGCCTATTTCTAAATGGTCTAAACGACAAGTCATTAGAAGCCTCAAATCGCCTTTTCACCGCCAATTGCGGCCAGGTAAGTGTCAGGTGAGTGGGAGGCTCTCCACTACAAGTAGTGGCCCTAATTAAGTAACCACTCGCCTTAGACACACTTGCCTAAACACCACAAAGTCAGATTTAGATAAACGATCGATGTCCACGACATATCGTATTTTCCTATTAAAAGATATTGTTTTAAAATTGTTTAAAACTTAGAACTTTTAGAAAAGGTTTTATTAAGAAAAGGGTATTTAAATGTAAAATCTTGTATTATCGTATTCTAAGTTTTGATGATATCAATTAGGGTTGTATTTACGTGTGTGTGGAGGTAGGTCATTACCTCATGATCTACTTTAAGGTATAGCAATATTAAAGGGTTAAATGTGATAAACTAAACATGGTGGTATTAAGTGCAAAAATACGGTATATTGTAAAAGCTATCATTTCATGTGTGAAAACTTGTTCAAATTAATTTTTAAGTGATTAGTAGTCAACATGAAGATGTTTAAGTATTATGGAATTGGTGATAAGTGAGATTTGATAGAAAACCGTATCGAAAATCGGGTTGTTCCGATTTCCGTCGGGTTTATAAAGGCGTATTATTATGAAGGAAAAGAAAGGTAGAAAAGGGGGACTTACGGGTTTGGACAATGCTAGAGAGTGAGAGGAAGGTAGTGGGTTTGCCGGTGCGTCGAAACATCGTCGAAAGCTCCTAGCACGATCACCGGAAAGTCGCCGTCGATTTCGTCAGCGCTTCGCCTTTCGCTCGTTTTCCGACGTACCAAAGTTCTCTTGGAATTTTGAGAGAGTGGACTTAGGAAAAGTGATGAGAGGGTAGAGGGTATGGGGGGTTTATATAGGGTTAGGCTAGGGTTAGGCTAGGGTTAGGGTTTTTAATAAAAAATATATAAAAATATATAAAAATTTATTAAAACTCATTAAACCTAGAATTAAAAGGGATTTATTAGGCAATTTAAAACCAATCCAGGTATAATAAGTGTGCAGGAGGGTTGACCAAGTCAAGGCCCAACTTTTCTCAGTTGGTGACTCGGCCGTCCGGCCAAGTCCAGCCGGCTGCGCCGGACCGAGTCGGCCTGTTCGCCGGCCGGCGGCGCCGAGTCAGGCCGAGTCAAGGTCCCAATGGCTGGGGAAACTTCGGGGGTACAATTTGGTATATTTACTTTTTGTTGTCAAGTACATATTTTGGGAGTTATGGCCTTTTGACTGTTGACTTCCAAAAGAAATTAAAACAAAATAAATACAAAAATAATGTGGGGCATGGGATTTGAATTCTGGTGGCTTGGTTCAGCAGTGCAAGGTATTACCAATGAGCTACAAGCTCCTTCTTGTAATTATGGAGTGAAATAAATACTTAAAGAGATATCAGTCGCAATAAATACTCCAAGTATACATTGAATTTAAATCAATTCTTTGTACATTAAAATTGGAGTTGTCACAATCTACCCTCCTTACAAAAAATTCGTCCTCGAAATTTACAACTTTTATTTGAGGACTAGTTTACAAAGAGGTGTGGATATCTAGTACGCATTTCATCCTCCCTTTCCCAAGTGGACTCTCCTGGAGTGTCTTTCCTCCACATCACTCGAACCAAGTTAACTTCCTTATTCCGAAGTGTCCTCACTTTCCTGTCCAGGATTTCCACAGGCTGTTGCTCATAAGACAAGTCGGGCTGTATAGTGAGCTCGGAATGATCAAGAACATGGCTGGGGTCACTTACATACTTTCTGAGTTGGGATATATGGAACACATTATGCACTCCTTCCAATGAAGGTGGAAGCGCTAAGCGGTATGCCACTTCACCGACTCGTTCGAGTATGTCGAACGGTCCAATGTATCTCGGACTCAACTTACCCCGTCTTCCAAAACGGATCACTCCGCGGTTCGGAGATATTTTCAGGAATACGTGATCTCCTGGCTGGAACTCCAAGTGTCGTCTCTTTGCATCAGCCCAGTGCTTATGTCGATCTTGGGCTATGCACATCCTTTCCCTGATAGTACGGATCACATCAACAGTCGCTACTATCATCTCTGGTCCAAGAAGTTCCCTATCTCCGATGTCGTCCCAACTTAATGGCGAACGACACTTCCTTCCATATAATGCTGCAAAAGGTGCCATTCCTATGCTTGCTTGGTAGCTGTTGTTGTATGAGAACTCCACAAGATGTAGGTGATCTTCCCACGATCCTTTGAAGTCTAACATACATGCTCTGAGCATATCCTCCAAGATCTGAATAGTTCATTCCGACTGACCATCTGTTTGTGGATGATAAGCCGTGCTGAAGTTCAGACTTGTTCCCAAGCTTGCTTGCAGACTCTGCCAAAATTGCGATCGGAACCTGGTGTCACGATCGGAGACAATGCAGACCGGTACTCCATGGAGTCTCACAATTTCCTGTATGAGTATATGGGTATTAGAGATAGTACATTATGAAGAGTTTTAAATCTAAATTACATTATTACCTCCATGTACTTCTTTGCTAGTGTCTCAGTAGATTGGCCAACTCGAAATGGGATGAGTGAGCCGACTTTGTGAGTCGATCCACAATGACCCATATGGCATCGTTACCCTTTGTGCTACGAGGAAGAGCAGTCACAAAGTCCATCGTGATATGTTGCCACTTCCATTCTGGGATTGGTAACGGTTGAAGTAATCCAGCAGTCCTGTGATGTTCAGCCTTTACTTGCTGACACGCCAAGCATTTTGCGACGCTTCTGGCTAGTTCACACTTCATTCCATACCACCAATAATTCTGACGTAGATCTTTGTACATTTTGGTACCTCCAGGGTGTACTGAATAGGGAGAGCTGTGAGCTTCTTTCATTAACTCTTCCCGAACAGGACCTTTTGGTACACACAATCTGCTGTCGTATCTCAAAGATCCTTCTTCATGGATGATGAAGTCTGTTCTGAGTCCATTCTCCACTTGTTCTCTGATCTTTTGCAACTTAGCATCACTTGCTTGAGCTGTTTTAATCTGATTGATAATGGTTGATTGAACTTGTAAATTCATCAAACTTGAAGCATTACCTGGCATGACTACTTCAATCTCCATCTGATGCAAGTCTTGTTGAAGCTTCCACTGAGCTGTGAGATTCATTGCTAATGGTTGGCGACTAAGAGCATTAGGTACTACATTCACCTTCCCTGGGTGATATTGCAAGTTGACGTCAAAGTCCGCCATGAGCTCTAACCATCTTCTCTGCCGCATATTCAACTCCTTCTGAGTAAATACGTACTTCAGGCTCTTATGATCCGTGTAGATGTTCACTCGTTCACCAAGTAGATAATGACGCCAAATCTTGAGAGCAAAGATGACGGCTGCCAACTCCAAATCATGCGTCAGATAATTGCGCTCATGGATCTTCAGCTGTCTTGAAACATAAGCCACAACCTTACCGTGCTGATGTAGAACACATCCTAATCCCTTACCGGATGCATCGCAATGCACTTCGAATCCTCCAGATTGATCCAGTATGACGAGAATAGGTGCTGATGTCAACCTTGACTTGAATTCTACGGAAGCTTGTTCGCATGCTTCTGACCACAAAAATTCTTCATCTTTACGTGTGAGCTTGGTCAGGGGCGTTGCTATCTTCAAAAAGCCTTCAATAAACCTTCTGTAATATCCAGCTAAACCCAAGAAACTTCGAATATCCTTCACTGATTTTGGTGTAGGCCATTAGCTAACTGCCGAAACTTTCGCTGGATCTACAGAGATTCCTTCTCCTGATACGATATGTCCAAGAAAACCAACTTGATTTAGCCAAAACTCGCACTTGCTGTGCTTGGCATAAAGCTGATGTTGTCAAAGAGTTTCTAGGACAATTCGTAGATGTTCTGCATGTTCTTTCCGACTCTTAGAATACACCAGGATGTCGTCAATGAAGATGACAACAATCCTGTCTAAGTACTCCCGGAAAACTTGATTCATAAGGTTCATGAATATTGCGGGTGCGTTGGTCACTCCGAATGGCATCACCAGAAATTCGTAATGTTCATAGCGAGTTCTGAAAGCTGTTTTGTGAATATCAGCTTCCTTGACCTTTACTTGATGATAACCTGAACGAAGATCTAATTTAGAGAAAACACAAGATCCACTTAGCTGATCGAATAGATCATCGATGCGCGGGAGTGGATACTTGTTGTTTATAGTGACTTCGTTCAAGGCTCTGTAATCAATGCACATTCTGTATGAACCTTCTTTCTTCTTCACAAGTAGTACGGGTGATCCCCAACTTGAAGTGCTGGGACGAATCCATCCTTTCGCCAGTAATTCATCCAACTGTGTTCGGACTTCCTTCAAACCTTCCAGACTTAAACGATAGGGTGCTTTGATCACCGGTTGTGCTCCTGGTACTAAATCAATACTGAATTCAAGAGGTCGATTGGGAGGCAAACCTGATATATCGTCAGGAAATACATCGTCGAACTCTCGAACTACATCTGGTCATGATTCTTCCTCCGCTTGAGCTGCTGCTGCTACTGCCTCTCTTGGCTTCGCTTTGTAGGTACTTGGCTCCAGTGTACGGTCTCCGCTTTTGAAATAGAAGACCGGATGGTCTGGGATCTCGAATACTACCCTTCTTTGACGACAGTCGATGGTAGCATAAAAAGTTCCAATCCAATCCATTCCTAGAACCACATCGAAGTTCGGTATGTACAGTACTTTGAAGTCAGCATAAAACTCTCGACTGCAGACAACGACTGGACACAAGCTGTATCCCATAGTTGCCTTTAGAACGCCATTTCTTGAACTGACATTCCAGCTGGATACAAGCGGTGAGACTGGAATCGCATGGGTTCGGACAAACCATTGCGACATAAAGCAGTATGATGCTCCAGTATCAAACAGTGCAAGTGCAGGGATTGAAGATACTAAGATTGTACCTAAGATATGTGGGATTTGTTTTAGGTATAGAAAATATGTAACTAAGTAGCATGATAGAAAAGCAAAGTTTGAAAAGAAAAGTTTACCAGTAATGACTTGGCCAGTGGCCTCAGCTTCTTCCACTGACATAGTGAAAGCCTGGCGCCTTGGTACATTCCTCCTGGCCTGAGGAGCATTCCTCGGAACATTCCTTTAAGCTTGATGGAACTGACGAGCAGGTGGTGCAGCTTATGGTCCTCTGGGTGGTGCAGGTAGTGCAGGTCTGGGAGCAGGTGCCTGAAGAGCTGGTCACTGCAGATAACTAATTGCTGGCCTGGGTGCAGTAACTGGGTTCTGTCTTTGGGGACAAGACCCAATATCGTGAGTAGCTGAGCCGCAGACTAAGCAAAGGCGGTTAGCTCGATGGCAGTCCTTCATCATATGTCCAGTTCTCTTGCAGTAGGTGCAAAAGGCTGGGCTGGGACGATGGGTTGGTACTCCGGGTCGCCTTGGCATGAAAGGTAGCCTGGACGTGACTCCACCTGCCATCTGGTTGGCAGGGCGTTTGACTCCTGCAGACTGAGCTCTGCCCCTTGCTTTTATCACTGCCTCATAACTGCGGGCAGCTTCCAGAGCATCCTCATGAGTTAGAAATTTTCCCGTGGCTAGAGCAGCCTGAATCTCCGTGTCCAGTCCTTGTTGAAAGCGACGGGTTTTGATCTCGTCTATCGGTATCAAGTGTGCCGCGAGTCTATTTAAAGATTGTGTTAGCTGTGTAGTATGTGATATTTAAAAATTGAACTATTGTGACATATCTTACCGGCTTAACATGGTGAATTCAACGTCGTATTCATCTACTGATTTGTCCCACATTGAACCCTGTTGTAGATGAATGAACTGCTGCTCCATTGCAAACCTGGCAGTCACAAGGAAGTATTTCGCGTCGAACTTCTCGCGAAAAGTCTTCCATTCAATCGGCTGTACCAGACGGCTTTCTTCCGCCATCCACCAGTTGCGAGCATTATCCGTGAGTTGTAGTTTTGCCACACGGACCCAAGCGATATCTGGCACTTGAGCTGCTGCCAGATCGTCTTCGATGCTTTGTGCCCATTCTTCAGCTTCAAGAGGGCTTCCTTTACTAGAGAACTGCTTGGGGTGTAAATCCCTGAATTGCTTTACCCCTGGTGCGTCGGTCTCAGGACGGTTCAGGAGTTTTTGCTGTCCCTCAAGAAGGCTGCGAATCGCCTTAAGTAGCACTGTTTGCTCGGTGGGTGGTGCAGGAACAGCTGGTGCGAGAGGTAGTGCTGGAGGTGTGTTGTTGACGTTGGTGCTGGTGTTGTTCGGGGAAT
This sequence comes from Agapanthus africanus, assembly GCA_030015575.1. Lineage (NCBI taxonomy): Eukaryota > Viridiplantae > Streptophyta > Magnoliopsida > Asparagales > Amaryllidaceae > Agapanthus > Agapanthus africanus. Next base: position 748,632,369 of record JASDDO010000022.1, on the reverse strand, counting down.
CCATAACCTTGAAGAAAAATTTTGGGTTAGGACAGATTCAAATACATGAAATGATAAGATTCAAGGAATAGAAATTTATAAGATTCAAGAAACATGAATTGTAAATAATGTTTTAGTTGCTGGTTCTTGTGTTATATTGCTTAGACTGTTCACGCAGACCAGAACTGCATGATAGAGATTCATACAGCTCGGACCTGCATGGGCCACCAACAAAACCTGTCACGCCCCACTTTCCAGTGTACGGCGAAGAGACGCGACGAGGTCCGCCACGTATATACTTAGAAGTACATACGCTAAGCGTATCTAAACAATATAAAGTAAATCACAAGAGACAAGAGATATAGAAATAACAATAACTTTATTAATAACATTCTTTTGTACAATGCATGAAAAGTAAATACAACTGAAATGAAAAGCGATGCCTAAGCAATGGCATAACAGGAAATGAAAATACTGAATAGAATAAGGTACAATGTCTAGAGCTCAGGGTCTTCATGAAACTGCTCCAAGTCTTCACCGGTGGGCTCGATCTCTGCTGGGTCCAAAGTACCTGACGACATTCAAAGAAGAAAGAAATAGAATGTCGTCAGCGAACAGGTCGCTCGGTAAGTCCCAAAGATAAAGAAGAATTAGAAAAGACAGAATAAGAGGATATCTTTTAAAGTTGTATACTATTGTTGTAATGTTGTGTTAACGCTGTTGTTTGTAGCTTGGTACAGAAGGATGCCAGTGTATACGAGAGGGGTCTCTATATGCTAGAGACCAGGGCAAACGGAATGTACAAGGAAGCGTTAAGCCACGGTACAACAGCAACGGAATATAGGTTAGGTGTCTTAATCTGACCACCTCGTGCCACCTTTAACACCTTCCGTACCAATCTACCCCTTAAACCCCGTAGTGTTTTGATTGTATTGTTGTATTGTATTGTGTAAGTTGGATGACTGACCAAAACCATGATATCAGTAAACAGATTGTAACTACATAATCAGGTAAATTGTATAACGGGATAATGGATGTATATCCATGGTTTGATTCAGTTAACTTGAATAGATTGTTAACTGGATTCTGGGATTCATGTGTTCATATTGAGTTGGAATATTAAAGAATATAGATTGACTTGAATCATATTAAAGTCAGAAATAATCAGACTCAAACCCGAGTCAGACTAAAAGAAATGTAAGTCGAAGTTCTATATTTGTTAGGGTCATTAATGTAATTTATAAAACTTGAGGGGGGTTTATGTAAAAATACTTTTGTATAGTTTTCAAGATACATCTCAAGTATTTATTATTCGTCTTTATTGTTATAATGAGTGTGATTTTATTTTGTGATATTTCTAGTGAAAATATCCTAATTACATAAATAAAGGTATTAATTTGTAATATTGATTTAATTGAAATTCATGGTATTTTAATGTAACTTTTAATCTTGTAATTTTTAGGAAAAGGTGAAAACTTTATCTTATAATAAAATAGGTGTTCAAATGATAAATATACATATGTTTATACAAGAATAATTTTTAATAAATATTTTATTTTCCAAAAATCTCATTTTTCTTAAATGTCGTATTTTAAACCTTTCGAGACCGAATGCTCCTTGCGGAGGTCTGAATCTCGCACTACTAAGCCCGAGGGTGCACGATAAACCGTACTATCCCTAACAAGTTCCCCAAAGGTGGGTTGTAGTGGCGCTTTGCAAAGATTTAATAAATACTAATCATTTAGAAAACGGTTTTATAAAGATAAGGTATTTATTTGTAAAAATGTGTAAATTTCCGTATTTTAGATTCTACGGTTTCCTAAGACAACTAGCCTATTTCTAAATGGTCTAAACGATAAGTCATTAGAAACCTCAAATCGCCTCTTCACCGCCAATTGCGGCCAGGTAAGTGCCAGGTGAGTGGGAGGCTCTCCACTACAAGTAGTGGCCCTAATTAAGTAACCACTCACCTTAGACACACTTGCCTACACACCACAAAGTCAGATTTAGATAAACGATCGATGTCCACGACATATCGTATTTTCCTATTAAAAGATATTGTTTTAAAATTGTTTAAAACTTAGAACTTTTAGAAAAGGTTTTATTAAGAAAAGGGTATTTAAATGTAAAATCTTGTATTATCGTATTCTAAGTTTTGATGATATCAATTAGGGTTGTATTTACGTGTGTGTGGAGGTAGGTCATTACCTCGTGATCTACTTTAAGGTATAGCAATGTTAAAGGGTTAAATGTGATAAACTAAACATGGTGGTATTAAGTGCAAAAATACGGTATATTGTAAAAGCTATCATTTCATGTGTGAAAACGTGTTCAAATTAATTTTTAAGTGATTAGTAGTCAACATGAAGATATTTAAGCATTATGGAATTGGTGATAAGTGAGATTTGATAGAAAACCGTATCGGAAATCGGGTTGTTCCGATTTCCGTCGGGTTTATAAAGTCATATTATTATGAAGGAAAATAAAGGTAGAAAAGGGGGACTTACGGGTTTGGACAATGCTAGAGAGTGAGAGGAAGGTAGTGGGTTTGCCGGTGCGTCGAAACGTCGTCGAAAGCTCCTAGCACGATCACCGGAAAGTCGCCGTCGATTTCGTCAGCGCTTCGCCTTTCGCTCGTTTTCCGACGTACCAAAGTTCTCTTGGAATTTTGAGAGAGTGGACTTAGGAAAAGTGATGAGAGGGTATAGGGTATGGGGGGTTTATATAGGGTTAGGCTAGGGTTAGGGTTTTTAATAAAAAAAATATATAAAAATATATAAAAATTCATTAAAACTCATTAAACCTAGGATTAAAAGGGATTTATTGAGCAATTTAAAACTGATCCAGGTATAATAAGTATGCGGGAGGGTTGACCAAGTCAAGGCCCAACTTTTTTCAGTTGGTGACTCAGCCGTCCGGCTAAGTCCGGCCGGCGGCGCTGGACCGAGTCGGCCGGTTCGCCGGCCGGCGGCGCCGAGTCGGGCCGAGTCAAGGTCCCAATGGCCGTGGAAACTTCGGGGGTACAATTTGGTGTATTTACTTTTTGTTGTCCAGTACATATTTTGGGAGTTATGGCCTTTTGACTGTTGACTTCCAAAAGAAATTAAAACAAAATAAATACAAAAATAATATGGGGCATGGGATTTGAACTCTGGTGGCTTGGTTCAGCAGTGCAAGGTATTACCAATGAGCTACAATCTCCTTCTTGTAATTATGGAGTGAAATAAATACTTAAAGAGATATCAGTCGCAATAAATACTCTAAGTATACATTGAATTTAAATCAATTCTTTGTACATTAAAAATGGAGTTGTTACAATATGTCTTTTATTCATGAATCCAAATGAATACAGGATACATTTTATAAAAGAATCAAAATGAATACAAGATACTCTCATTCAGGAGTAAATACAAAAAAAAAGAATATACAAAAAAAAATCTTTAAGCCGGCGGATGGTGCAATAAGCTCGTCAGTTCATCATTCTTCCGCTGGGTCTCGGCCTCAAGCTCCTTTTCAGCAACTTTATGAGCTTCAACCTTCTCGCGGGTAAAGATAACGGCTTTATCAAGAGCTACCACCTCTGTGATAGCTTCTTAAAGCACCAACCAAATTTCGTACGCACGGGTGGTCTTGATAGTGAGTTAAGCCTGAAGTTCCCCCAAAGCATTTGAGGCTAGCTCCCTCTCCGAAAATTTCCGGTTGAGTCTCTTCTCGCAAGACTGTAGATTAGCAGCACATCTCTCAATCCACCCCCGCAGGATTGCCTTTGCAATTAGGAGCTCGGAAGGAAGGCATATCCACTCAAGATCATGTAAGTAAGCCTCCACTCGACGACAATACTCAACCCAAACATGCACCAATGTTTCGTCATGATAAGTGGCAAAGAAGAGCAAAGAAGTATTGGCTTCGGCAGCAAATTCCTCGGCCGTAACAGAACTACCAGCTCGAAGATCTTCAATGAGGGCTGACAAAGAGTGAATGCTTTGTCTCGCCATCCTTTCAGATGCACGTCGGGCATATGGGCCTGGTGGCATAGAGATTCGAGACTCTAACGGAGCCAGAGCTGGCAAAGCTGTCAAGATTTATGAATAGTCAGGGAGACTGGGAAACATTGAATAAACGAAACAATGCCAAGGGTAAAGCTTTACTTACCCACAGTCATATAAGGGGGGTTTGAAAGATCCCCAGGCCCATCAAGGATCTCCACTTCGTCATCGGCTTCCAGAACTGCAGAGAGCATATTAGCATCGTTATAAAAAATGATAATAAAGCAAAAGGGTCAAAGAATACCGACCTTTCCCGGAAGAAAGGACGATGCTTTGCAGGGATATCGCCTGTAGGGTAGCCAAATCAAGTAGGCGCTGGAAGGACTTCCTGAGAGATAGGTCCACGATGGAAGCCGCCAATTCCCATAATTCTGAAGGAAAGAAGAGTTCAGATAACGGAGAGATCATTAAAATGAAATGTAGAAGATTACCTTCTATGCTCCGCCCTCTTTGAAATGGAGGGATAGCAGCTTCAGCAACATCCTCCACACTCTTAGGAATATCACTGGAGATATTTGTTGGCATAACAGTTTCCAGTTGCCGAACAGCCGCAACTTCAGGCTCAAAAGAGGGAACAGCGGCCTCGGCGGTCCTTTCCACAATCTCCAGGTCGCCACCACAGTGATCCACTGGAGCTACGGCCGGCAAGGTCGCCTCTGTGAAAAGTACAGATGCCGAAGAGATGGAGGTCATCACCGAGAGCTCCAAGATAGAACTAACAGCTTCGACAATCTCTTCTACACCCTTCAATGCTTCACTAGAGACATCCATAGGGTCCGCGGCCAATGGGGTCACCTCCGCTCGAGGAATGGATACCGAAGGAACAAGAGTCACCGCCGGAAGTTCCACAATAGGAACAGCGGCCGTAGTGATCTCTTCTGCACCTGTCGATGTATCATGGGAGAAATCTATAGAATCTAGGTCATGGCATGACCTGGGCTCAAATCCTCTTTCATTGCTAAAGTCCCTGCAAAGTTTTTCGCAAAGATAAGAAGATATAAAAAGCGATACAAATTACCTGCCAAAAGAAAAATACGGAAAACACGAATACCAATACACTAGGGTGCTTCTAGTATGGCTTTTTCGAGCCGTCGTTCTTTCCTGCGGAAATGTGCTCGCCGGGCTTCAAATGCAGATTCATGCTTACCGGTCTTCAGTGCCAGCTCATCTTCAGAAGCAACCGAGATAAGATGCTTGAAGGCTCTTTCGTCTTCCCTTCGCAGAGGACCCATATGTACTCTCCGTAGCGATGGGAGATCTTCGTAGAAGATAACCGGGGGTAGGGCATTTTCGGGATGTGCACATTCTCAGCTTACTCCTCCATATACACCTCAGCATAATGGTGTATCAGAAAGGAGGAATCGCACTCTACTGGACGTGGTGCGTTCAATGATGAGTAGTGCTGAGTTTCCAGTTTCCTTCTAGGGTTTTGCGCTGGAATCAGTGGCATACCTATTGAATAGAGTTCTGACTAAGTCTGTGCCTACCACTCCATATGAAATATGGAGTGGGAAGAGACTATATCTCAAGTATATCAAGATATGGGGGTATCCAGCATTTGTTAAAAAGCACAATCCGGACAAGCTCGAGGCACGATCGGTTTTGTGCAAGTTTGTGGGATACCCCAAGCATTCAAGGGGATATCTAGTCTACCACACTGAAGAACAAAAGATGTTTGTCGCTCGCCACATTGTCTTCTTAGAGAGAGAATTTCTTGTAAAAGAAATTAGTGGGAGCGCGGTAGAACTGGAAGAAATTCCAGAACCTCAAACTACTGCCGAGGACTTAGCAGAACCTCAGGTTTCAATAGAGCCCGACAAACCAACGTCGCTCCTCAAATCTAGTAGGCTTTCTCGTCCGCCTGAGAGATACTATGGGTTTCTTGTAGATGGGGATCGAAAGGATTGCATTATCGATGATGATGAGCCTACTAATTTTCAGCAAGCTATCATGAGTAAAGACTCGGTGAAGTGGCTGGATGCTATGAGATCCGAAATGGAATCCATGTACACCAATAAAGTATGGACTTTAGATGTTGCTCCTCCTAGGGTGAAACCAGTTGGATGCAAATGGATCTTCAAAAAGAAGATTGGTGCATTTGGACAAGTGGAAACCTACAAAGCTAAACTCGTTGCAAAAGGTTTTCGTCAAAGACCAGGATTGGACTATAATAAAACCTTTTCCTCAGTAGCTATGCTTAAATCCATTCGGATCCTGCTTGCCATTGCTGCCTTCCATGACTATAAAATCTGGCAGATGGACGTAAAAACAGCTTTTCTAAATGGACATTTAGAAGAAAGTGTTTACATGGATCAAGCAGAAGGTTTCTTAAACAATGGGAGCAGCGGAAAGGTGTGCAAGTTTCTTAAATCCATTTATGGATTAAATCAAGTATCGCGGAGTTGGAACATCTGTTTTGATGAGACGGTCAAAGAATTTGATTTTATCAAAAATGTAGATGAACCATGCATTTATAGGAAGATTGTAGAAGGAGCAGTAGTCTTCCTCGTTCTGCACGTCGACGACATACTGCTGATAGGGAATGATGTCCCTATGCTATAATCAGTAAAGCTCTTTTTGTCACAGAAATTCTCCATGAAAGACTTAGGAGATGCCTCATACATTCTGAGGATTAAGATCTATCGTGATAGATCTAAAAAGATGTTGGGACTTTCGCAGTCCAGGTACATTGACACTATACTAAAGAGATTTAGTATGGAAGATTCCAAGCGCGGTAATTTACCCGCTTGTCACGGGATCACCCTCTCCAAAGAGATATCTCTAAAGACTGATGAAGAGAGGGCTCGCATGGGCATTATACCCTACGCTTCGGCTGTAAGATCTATAATGTATGCGATGTTATGTAGCACACCAGATGTAGTTTACGCACTTAGTGTGGTAAGCAGGTATCAGTCTGACCCGGGTGAGAAGCATTGGATAGCGGTAAAGAACATTCTCAAGTACCTGAGAAGAACAAAGGAGATGCTCTTGGTTTACAGTAGTGGGGACCTCCAGGTCGAGGCTTTTACCGACTCCAGCTTCCAAAATGACAAAGATGACTCTAAATCCGTTTCAGGTTTTGTTTTTACCCTCAATGGAGGGGCAGTATGTTGGAGGAGTTCCAAACAGGATACCGTCGCGGACTCAACTATGGAGGCTGAGTATATAGCTGCTAACGATGCCGCAAAAGAGACTGTCTGGATGAAAAGTTCATCTATGAACTTCAGGTGGTTCCGTCCATTGCCAATCCAATACCTTTGTATTGTGATAACAATGGGGCTGTAGCATTGGCGAAGGACCCAAGGTACTATCAGAAATCCAAGCATATCTTGAGGCGGTATCACCTGATCAGGGAGATCGTGGATCGACGGGAGATCGAGGTGCGGAGAGTGGACACAAAAGACAACACGGCAGATCCATCACCAAGGCCATCCCTCAAGTTCAGTTCGAGAGGCTGTTTGAGATGTTAGGCATGCGGTACGCCAGCAACTGGATCTAGTACAGATAGTGGGTACTTTCGCCAATTGCAGTCCTTAGTGCAAGTGGGAGATTGTTGGATATATATACCCTAGAGGCCTTCATTGTATAGGATGCTAGGGATATGTATGTACAGGAAAATCTTGCTCGATATGATAGTACGCTATTTGGTTTGTCTTTATCTTAACATGTGATATATTATACTTTGTATTTCATATATTGTGAACATGTTGATAAAGCCCGTAGGATATTTGCCTGACTACCAGCGTTGTGATGGCAGTCATACATATGGGAGCTGGGTGGTCAATAAGAAAATCCTTAAATGCCCCTGGTTGCAGGAGTATTGAGACTGGGCATCAATACTCCAGAGTAGACCAGTGTATACATATCTAGACCCTGACGAGGGGCGATGGGTTGGTCCCGCAGCCATTGGTGATGCGCACCAAAGATTGTATACAGATGCTCACTGGGTGTGAGTACACCGGACAGGACTCGCCGAGAACTGACTAGATGGTATTATACCTAGCGTCAGATAGCAGTTCTCAGGTGACATGTGTGTGGATAGTCTGTCTCGTGTGAGTTCTCACTGTGCTTTGATTACTACCCTACCACGGCTCAAAAGAGTCATGCAAATAGGTTTTAGTTGGGTACAGTCCCGAGCCAGATGGAGGCAGTGAGCGATTGTTAGGGATTTGTCTCTCCCGGTATAGGGAGTCGATATCGCACAGTGATCGGTTGGTCATTACCATAAGTCCCTGGCCAGGGCTGATTGAGAATTACTGGTGGACGGACCAGTAGATTCTCGGATGGTCTTGAGCCACACTGACACGAATTGTCGGTTATTAGGGGTCTGACATTTTCCACCCCCTTAGACCTTACATGCGACACTCTCATACGAACAGACAGGACTGCACGGATATTTTTACGGACAGGCTCGGTAGGGGTTACGGACGAGTTCGCTCGTCGGCCTCCTTTTCGACATGTACCTGGATTGCCATTACGTAAAGCTAGTGCCACTGACGGACTTGTAGTTAAGCCCACTGCCAGCATACTGTCGAGTCTTTAGAGTCCCATACAGAGCGTTTCCCTGGATCAGGCGAGACGATGTAGAGGCCGTATGGTTTTACGGCAGGGTTTCGATCGCATACGTGTACTGGCTACACGAATGATGTTCGGATAGATCATACTAGTGGGCTTTGGTTTAAGCCGGATACTAGTATTCTATTATTGGATTATATTTGTCTCAGTGTATCCGTATTTTTCGGAATACGGATACGAGTATGTATATACAGTGAAGGCATTCTTGTAATTTTACAAAAATGAGCTTCTAGAAGGAGACACCTCATTATTGATTTATTCTTTTTCCATAAAGGATTAATGAGGTGGAAATTAGGAGATATTTGAGGAATGGGTTGCAAGCATGGCTTAGTAATTGTTTATTCATTTGGAGCTACTATTCAAGCATGGTTACATTTTATGAGACTATTTTATTTCCATGGTTGAATTATTAGCAAAAAGACTTAGCCATTCTCTCATCTCATTCTCTACTCATTCTCACAAAAGGTTTCTCTCTCCTAGGTTTTCTCTCCTCCTTCTCCCTCAAGCTCATGCACACACATGTGTTGTGAAACAATGAGCTTTGAGATTAATTAATCCAATACTTCTTCTCTACTTCTACTTAGTAATCTCTCTTAAGGAGTTGGGTTACTAAGTTACCTCTCTTTGAGGTTGGAGCTTGACCATAGGCCCTCGGGTGGATCCATCTTCGAAGAAAAGGAGACCGGCAACCGAGTTCTTTCGAAATCAAGAAGAAACCAAAGAAAGGAGATCAAGAAGAAGCTTGAACCAAGGAGCAAAGAACCACTTGAAGACCCGAAGGACTAGACACGAAGGTATAACACTATAACCTAGTAGTTAGCACTCTCTAGTAGATTAGTTCTGTTAGCTAAGGTTTAATCAAGATCCTAAAAGTGGAATAAGTCTATGTTGCAAAGCAAAACAAGTTCTTTTGATATGGGAATAAAATCGTTTTTAAAGTATTCCACCTCCCCGCGAGCCGTAGGGTGTGCTTCATAGACTTACACTATCGGTTCGTCCTGAATGAATGGCTCGGACTCAAGCAAGGTGTCCAGTAAGCCGGCGACCAATCTTTTCCTCCTCTTAGAGGCTGTGCTAGCGCTAACAGAAGAACGCTTCCTTCCCTTCGGCGCTTTAGCACGACGTTGGCCAACCTAGCTTTTGATATTCCCTTTTAGCGATACCACTGCGGATGACACTACCATTGGTGGCGCCGCCAATGATGGCACTGCTGCCGGCACTTCATTGGAAGCCTTTGCTTGGGCTCTAGTGCACATTGGCATACCAGCAGTGCGGGGAGTCGATTTCGTTTCTGCGGCCTTGGGGATAAGTACCACACCTCTATCCCTCAATGGAAGACAAACCACTATCCGTGACCGCAACAGAACACTAATGGCTTGGGCCGGAGCTGAAGATCGACATTCAAAGAGTACCCGCCTCTCCTCGATAATGACGGGACCGACTTGATGAAGTTACCAACCCGTGAAAGACCCCACACACATTGGAATATAGTCGGCCTCGGGGATCATGAAACAGGAGCCGGTGTTCAGCCGCATAAAGTGATAGGCGATGTCACGCGTGACTTCCAGAGACGGGGTGGGCTCAACTAAAAACACCTTGAAAGGGACACCTTGGTTATAGCCCAATTGCTGGGCGAAGCGGTGCGAATTGTACTGCATAAAAAGGGTTGCGTTTTTCTGACGGAACACCAAGTAGCCTGGCCTAATCGAGTACAGGTGCATGATCTTCTTAGGATTTAAAGACGACGCTCCCCCTTTCGACAGATCAAAAAGGTGCTGGATAGGCCCCGCGGGAGCAGAGAGGACTCGGTCGCTAAAAACCATCCTGCCCTCGTTGGAGTACGGGTTAAGCAGCACTCGGAGGGCTCCTAGCTGGGTCGGATCGGGAGTAGAAGCATCCATCAACCTCATAACCCGTGGGAAGGTGTAGGAGTTATAGAAATCTGGCCGCCGATGCGCTGCAAACACTCCTAGTACATGCATCTCGATCCACGACGTGAAGTGGTGGAGGGAGGAATTCACGACATCTGTACTTGGGATTGAAGTGTTGGCCGCAACACTTAATCCATGATAAAGATGCAACAGTCCCACAATGCCAACGGCCAACCATGCGTCTTCGGCTACGCGATGAGCGGGGTAGAAGACGGAAGCTCTCATGAAGCGTCGATGCGTCGGCATAGCGAGCCAACTGAGCCAAAGACTGATGAAGCTGACGAAGAAGGTCTCTTCGTCCATACCAGGGGCCGCAATTGCATCAAAGGGCACGGCCGGCGAGGCCGGAATATAAAACTACGGCAAGTCCTCTTCTTTGGCCGACAGCTTATTCAGCCCGAACCCAAAAAGGTCGTTAATGTTTGCAAATTTTGGAGCCTCTTTTGATAAAACATCTTCATGGAGAAAACATGCGATGAAGCTCTTAAAGGTGACGCCCTATCTTTCTTACTCCGCGAATAGCTTCTCGAAAATACCCAGAGTCTTGATTAGACTGGGGTACTTATCACGGACGGCGTCTTCAAACGTCAAGTGTAGAAGACACGGTCGTGAACACATACTCATCGGGAGGCAACAACTCTTCATAATGCTCTTCCCTGATCGGCAATCTGGAGATCTCGCGGAACTCTTCCAGTGAAATCGAGACCTCACGATCCCCTAGCAAGAAGGTGTTAGTGGAAAGATTTCATTGGTTCAGGAAAGCTTTAACCCACCAGACGTGAGGAGCCGGGTAATGAAAAAGAGACGCGTACACCACTTGATATAACCCAACCTTCTGCAACCGTGCACGGTGGGCGGAGAGAACATATCGATCCTAAGGAAGATAGCTGACTGGGTGGCGAGGGGTAGCCCTACCTTATAAACTTGTCTTTAGGATTGGGCATCACCTTGACAGATGCGGCGTCCTAAGATATCTATAGCCGGCAAGGGCTGGTTGGGTATCTCGATTGTTGATGGCTCAAGCCGCCTGTAGGGGTCTAATTAGCCACCTCCACTACATAAGCGGTATGCAGACGCTCCATCAGCGATGTTGGATGGAGACACTCTGTTGGCATCTCATAAGTAAAGCTGCGGAGGCCTCGAATGATGTGCCCATACCAAACTCCCCATAGGAGAAAACTAGTACAGTCCCTATCATGGGCCCGGATCATTGCTATAGCCTCCTCATCCGACGGTGATTGCGGGAAAGTGGCGTCCGAGCGAGTAAAAGGAAAGTAGGAAAGAGAAGTCATTGTTCCTGAAATAAAGGAAAGAAAAACCGTTAATGAAACCTATATATATATATATATATATATATATATATATATATATAACAACAGAGGGAAATGACAGATAGTTTGTTCCATAGGACCACTGATTGCAAAACTAACGGACCCCACAAAATCAATTTGGCAACTCACCAATGATGAGACAGGACAATCATTGTGAGAATCAAAAAAAGATTCTCGTTAAACAGACACGGGAGTTTAAACAACTCTTGACATCCTCATAGAGAAAACAAGTTCTGATACCCAACGAATTTAAATTCGTGCAAATAAGGAAAAAAAAACCTATGAAAATGTTCTCAAGAACACCAGGGAATGAAATTCCTAAAGGCCCCTTTTGATCTTTCAGAGCTAAGCTCTTCGGTGAGGAATTAAAATTCCTTTTATACGATGGAATTAAATTCCAGAAACCCCCATGATGAGGAAATGAAAAATAAAAATGCTATGAATCCTTAAAAATCATAGGGGGAATGCCCAAGACATTGAGGTTTACTACTCAAAGATCACGTCTTTGGATCTCTGAGAGATGGGTTTCAGAAGAGAGCAAAGCTCTTATGGTGGATTTGAAATCCCGGAAGAAAAAAATTTAAGAAAAGGGTTTCTTTGTTGTTCAAGATCTTTACCTTAAAAGAGTTTCTTTTTCTGACAGAGTTTAACTCTGGAATTGCAATGGGTAGAGAACAAAACTCTGAAGAAGAGAATTAAATTCTCGAAGAAGACAAGGAAAGAAGAAGATGAAAGAACAGTGGCTTCCTAAAGACAAAACCCTTGCATTTATAAGACGTGACAAGGGCGGTTCACCTCCCCATTCCCCTAGGCAATCCAACGGCTGTAAAGGTGACAGCGTTGCACTCACGTGCAAGCCACGTGAGAACAACGCTGTGGGGGCATTTGTTCCCTTATAAAATATAAATAATAAATAAAAAGAGATGGGAAAAATTCCCCAATTGGAGCATCACGTGCCCACACGTGATACGCCTTGGAGCCAAGATTATAGGCATTGCACTTAACAATTAAAGCTGAAATTGAGCCTCACGTGCAAACACGTGGGCATCTATATACAAAGTATATAGACGCCTTCCTAAAACAAATAACAGGCCAGAGAAGCTCACGTGTCAGCACGTGATGCTCTTTGTTGGGCTTAACTTCGTAGGGGTCACGTGCTACACGTGACATTCCTGAATATCAGCTCACGTGCCAACACATGATGCCTTTTCTCTGGGACTGCTGCATATAAGCAAACCAGTTTAATGCTATGGAGGTCACGTGTTACACGTGAGAGTTCCTAATCACCTTCCAAGCTGATAGAATTAAATTCTAAATAAAAAGGATCAAAACCCTATTTGGGAAATATTTCCTTAGATTTTTCTAAACAAGAAAAATTACGCTCTGTAAAATAGAGCACCATTGGATTAAAAAATTCGATGGTGATTAAAAATCACCAAACTACAGAATAAGCTCTGTATGGGAAAATATTTCCCCAATTTTTCTAAACAAGAAAGATTACGCTATGTAAAACAGAGCACTGTTGGATTAAAGATCCAATGGTGATTAAAAAATCACCAAGCTACAAAATAAGCTCTGTATGGGAAAATATTTTCCCAATCTTGTTAAAAACAAGAAAAATATCTTCTAAAAAACAGAAGTTCTTGGATCAAAGATCCGACGGTGGATAAAATCCCCAAATCAATTAAAAAATCTCTCAATGAGAGATTTCCTTAACTAAATCAACAAACTTGCCTTTACTATATAAAGGACCCAGGAAGAAAAAAAAGGGAGAGAGGAGACCCCCCGATAAGATTTGAGAAACAAGAGAAAAAAAGAAGAAGAGTTCTCTTTGAAGAAAAGAAACCCTAGGTAAAAGAAGACCTAGAGATCATTTTATCTCCTCTTACAAGAGTTTAACTTTTCCAAAAAAGAACTTAGTTCTTCCTCTGGTTGAGATATGCAGAAACAGATCTACCCACAAGTTGAGAATTTAATTCTCATCGGAAAGATTCTGTCATGCGGTCCCAAAACTTAGAGGAAAGAACTAAGTTTGAAGAATTTAATTCTTCCAAAGAAAAGATATAGGAATTCAATTCCTCTGATAAAACTAGGGTTTAACCCTTATATAAGAATTTAATTCTTATCAAAAATAAGGGACTTGAAATGCTCAAAACTCAAATCAAGATTTCCATGCACGTAAAAGAAATGAGCAGCGTTCAACGCTATAGCAACAGATCACGTGTTCCCACGTGAGCACTTCTGAGGAACAAAAGGAATAACTGACATCGAGTCACGTGATCTCATGTGACCCCCTAATAGTGCTTAGCATTTTTTAAAAGAAAAGGAGAATAAATCAACGGTTCCCATTCTGGGGCGTGTCACGTGATCACACATGACCCCCAATAGTGCTTAGCACTTATAATGTAAAAAGGGGAATAAATCAAAAACAGTTCCCATTCAGGGGCACCTCACGTGACCACACGTGACCCCCAATAGTGCTTAGAACTTATAAAGGAAGAGGGAATAAATCCAAAGAGACAGTGCCCAGCTTTGGGGCGCCTCACGTGCCCACACGTGACCCCCAACAGTGCTTAGCACTTATACAAAACAAGGGAATAAGCCTAAAGAAGTAGTGCCCAATATTCAGGTGCCTCACGCGCCACACGTGAGCGCTCCAAATTTCAGTGCTTAACATTGCTTAAGAGCCTCATGTGGGAGCACGTGAGCGCCAAACAAATATCAGTGTTTAACACTATGAGGGGCCAACCTTAGCCCAAATTAGCCAAGTCTCCTAAGGCCGAAAACCTTTTGACCATCAATCAACCGAGCCCTCCTATACTCAGGTCTTCCCAAATTGATCTTAATTCCAAAGATGACTAATAATCTCTTGACACATGACATCTAAAATGATGTTCGTTCCACCATGATCTCTTCTTTCAATCTGGAATTCGGTTCAAGGGTACATCTCTCCATACCTCTGATACATGTCGTTGTAATTCTTCAACGTCTTCAGAAAGATGGAGGGTCCTGACAACCAACAGCTCTTTTGGTACACTCCCAAATCCATGAGCACACCCCAATGGACCGCAATGTCTTTAAACTAGCTGCGGACCGCAACGTCCTTAAACTAACAATGGACCGAAACGCCCTTAAACTAATACAATAGAGCCTAAATGCTCTTTTGTTCGATCACAAATGATCCTGAAGCCCTGTTAAGTAGATCTTAGTCCAATATAGGACTAACGTATCCTTAACAAACATTTAAGTTGATCTTAATCTCAAATGAGGTTAACGATCCTTAAACCAACCCAAACCCAAATCTAAGAAAATACGGATTTGGACTAATCCACGCCCTACGGGCGACAATACAAATTAGTCTCCGTATACAATCCACGGGCAACCAAAAGTAAAATAAATACACACGACACGAGGTGACCTTCTGGAGCAGGAGAAAGTGGTTGCCGTGATGCGATAACGTAATTAACTGCAGGGGTTTGCGCCTGCAGGGAAGAGCGACTCCATAATTAAAAAACCCCTTGCAAACGAGGGGGAATCTGACGAAGTCTGCTACAACGGCCGCATCCGTTCAAACCTCCGATATACGGTGCCATAAATCAACCTGGCATCTTCGGAGTGGTGGACGGATAAATCCAAATAGCATCAGCCCCAAAATTCAGGAAAGACGTTTGTCTTTCCCGGCTTTCGGCGGTAAACAACACTCGAGACGAATAGTGATATCAAGTCAACGGACTAACCTATACTCATGCCACCCGAGAACTGCTACCTAATGATAGGTATAATACTACCCAGCAGTTCCTAACGAGTCCATCCAGTGTAACTCATAACCCAATGAGCACCTGTATACTATCTCCAGTATAACATACCAATGGTTGTAGGACAGACCATATCCCTTGCTGGGATGAGAAGCGTATACACTAGTCTACTCTGGAGTATCGATGCCCCATCTCAATAATCCTATGACTAGGGACCTGTATAAGGATGTGCTTATAGACTACCCAGCCCCCACTAGTGTGATTGCCATCACAACGTTGGTAGTCAAGCAAACATCCTAAGGGCTCTACCAATATGTATTAGCGATATGCTAAAACAAACATATACATATATTGAGGTAGAATCAAACCAAGTAGCATACTACCATTTTGAGCAAGACTGTTATTATATCTGTGTATATCCCAAGCTTCCAAAATGTAATATACAAACCAATATTATACAATAATGGACTCTAGGGCATATATCACGAACAATCTTCCACTTGCACTAGAGCCATGTATTGGCATATCGCAGACCTATCACCTCGATTAGCCTCTCGGACTGTGTCTGGGGGATGGCCTTTTTGAGTGAATCTGCAGTGTTGTTCTCTGTCTCTACTCTCCGCACCTCGATCTCCTGGCGATCAACGATCTCCCTGATTAGGTGGTACCGCTTCAAGATATGTCTGGACTTCTTATTGGACCTTGGTTCCTTCGCTAAAGCTATAGCCCCGTTGTTGTCACAATATAGAGGTATTGGATCAACAATGGAAGGAACCACCTGAAGTTCTGCAATGAACTTCTTTATCGAGACTGCTTCCTTTGCGGTGTCACATGCAGCGATATACTCCGCTTCCATCGTCGAGTCAGCAACGGTGTCCTGCTTGGAGCTCTTCCAATAGACCGCCCTTCCATTAAGGGTAAAGACATAGTCCGACATGGACCTAGAGTGTCACGACCCGAAAAGTTTGGAACATGACCGGCACTTAAATTTTGAAACGTCTCGATGGGTACGTAATCTAAGTGAGCCAAAAACCAGAAATCAAAACCATCTAAGCAGTAGAGTGAAGAAAAAACCAATTTAAAGCAAGTAATTTTAATAGCATAAGCCGAATTATGCGTTTTAAAAACATCAAGTCATTCCTGAAAATTTCGGCAGAGTTTCCTTGATAAAAACTGGCCCCGAACGGGGTACAACACTGATAAAGCATATATAATGAATAAAGGCATCCCCAAGCGGGAGCTAGCTCTTCGTCAATCGACGGACAAAACCATACAATACAATATAATATACAACACCGAAAGGCGAGGTTCAACTCAGGATAAACATCCAGCATCATCAAGAAAACCAGATGAAACCATAATAATACAGCGCACGACTCTAAGGTCGAAAGAATATACACTGGCCTTCTATGTCTATCAAATAATACAAGTCTGGTTGATGGAGTTTTACTAGATACAACTGAAAACAAATATACAATGGTGGTCCTGATGCAAAAGAACCCACCTACCAAAGCAATCATCCGGAAGGAACAGTGTGCCAGCAAAACCGCAACGAAACTTGTACGGCAAAACCTGCAAGAAACTTTGGCACAACGGGGGTGAGTTGCCAACTCGTGAGTAGAAAATATCTACGAGTAGAAATCGCATGCATAACGCTATCCTAGATCATAGAAAGTAATATCCTCAAAATCATATCCTGGCCCATCTATGTATAAGTGTAATACTACATGCTCGTGTCAGTGCCTCAGGTAGCAACATATCATAAACATGAGGTATGATCAAAGTAAGCATCATGAAATCAGTGTCAACTATATCATAAAGTCTATAAGTATGTGGATATCATCCAACTATGTAATCAATGCCTGTATGCATGTGGGTCTCGTCCATGTGTCAACCAATGACATAACAACATCATGCATGTAAAAAAGTTATAGAAGCATATGTATGAAAGTATGAGGATATAAATCAACGTGTGTCCTTCGCGACACATAAAATCATGGAACCTGAGTATCCAGCATCGACACTCGAAAACATCATGAAACCTGTGCCCAGCATCGGCACGTAAATTCTCATATATCTCAGGCTCCGTATCATCTGCGGGATCGGGCCGCGGGCTCCGGCAGTACGGGTCGGCCTATATCCATCTCGTGACTCCGGTCGGTATCCTCCGGATAACCACCAGATCCAAATGCTATCACCGGTAGGCAGTCTGCCCCTGCCAGGCTCATTGTCTACACCTCGAGCTTCTTGCCCCGGGATAACTTACCGGGTCCACCATGTACCCGAGACGGTTCATCCAACTCCTCAAATCGGGTCTCGAAAACATCTCAGAACCGAGAAAACATCATGGTGGACAATACTCAACATATTAAGGAAAACCGCATTTTTCTCTTTAAAATAACACATCAGTTTATAAAACTTTCACATGCGGTTTCTAAATCCCGAAAATCTCATAAAAATCCAAAATCTAATCATCAATAGCAAGTAAACAGTGAATAATAATATGCATGCGGTAGCAAGTAATAACTGCAACGTCTAATCTAGTATACAAGGACGAGTACGCTAATATCATGTCGAACTACCAGTTAAAAAGCTATGTCAATGAGTAATATTCTCTAAAGTGTACGTGACATGGCAATTACCGATGATGATGTGTGTGAGCCGGCAAGTAAGTGTATGTGGAACATACGCATCATCGGTAATGGTGCTGGTGTCCTGACAGCGTGATCTCAATAATGGCATATGTACAAGCATGCAATGCGATGAAACATCATGAATATACAGTAAGTGATGTAGTAACAGTAACACTGAAAATATGCCTACCCAATATACGAATTATACAGTTTGGTATATAAACATACTCACGAATCCCCACTTTTGAAAATGAGTATGACTCGAGCCCAATCAAAAGGGTAAGGGAATCCGCATAAGTCTGAGTCGATCTATACATATATACCTAGTAGTCGGTGATCTCGCCTCAACAATATCATGTACGATACAATAATAATATGACATCCTCGAGTCAAGAGTGTGGATCTATCCTCATAACTAACTCTCATACGGTAAATCTATCGTACGGCATCCCAAATCTGGGTACGGGTCAAATATCATATTTATCTCCTTATTCATCTGATATCCACATCATCACATATCGTGAGCAGGGGGTACTGATCTAAGTCTAGTCCACTACTAATATCATCAACAATATCATGATCTGGCTACCGATCTAAAGTCTCATACAATCCAGTGTCATCAATACTTATCATCATATAGGGGTATACATCGCCCAAGCGATCCATTATAAATATCTTAACATATCTTATCTTATATCTCGATATATAACTCGTCAGCTATCATAAATATATCATCAACATAGTATCGTCGCCCAACGACCCGCTATAACATCATGACATATCCCGGTCATGCATTAAAATATCTCACGGCATTATGCCTGATCAGATCGACTCATTCCCAAGTATCATGTAACATTATCGTCATCCAAGCATATGAATACAAATATAAACATGTCCCCAATACGCACAAGGAAGTCAAAGTATGCTAGTATGTGTATGTGCGTGTATGCAAATCTTTACCCTAGGGTTTTCGTGACTAAGAAATCGACTAAAATCCTTTCATCCATTCTCGCTAACACTAACCCCTAATCTCCTAAGCTTTCTTTCTAAGGTTCATGTCACACCCTAACATATAAAAGTATATATATCATATCACATTCTTTTCTCACAACTTTGCGAGGGTGCTATACGCCATCCGCCCGACTTCCCCCGTAGATATAAATCTACTCTCCTTACTTCTTGTGTGCCGATGCCAATGTCGCCATCTTCATCTTCAACGTCTCGACATCACGTGGGGTACCTATACATATACACAATCGCAAATGCGCATTAAAATCATATCGGAAAACCAAAACGACACGCTAAAGGCCTATAGGTTAGAACTTATGGACCACGCTTTCAAAACCACCAACAACCCTCGATATCGTCGTACAAACGTCAAGTGATCGAGGCAAAACACAAATACAAAAATCCAGAATTCAAAATACGAGAAACGAAACCCCGAATCAAAACAACAACTCTTGAAAATGGTCCCAGATTTTACCCTAGGTCAAATTAGTCAATTTTGCATATGAGGAGGGTTCAGATTACAGATACTGGAGCCACAGACGAAGCACGAACAAAAATTGTGGGACCCAGGCCGCAATTTGCGGCTATCTGGGTTAAATCTGTGGCCAGGTTAGGGAGGTAGGGGCTAGGGTTTCAGTGGGAGATCCTAGGTTGCCTGCATGCATCACTGTCCTTGCTAAATAATTTTTCAGGTCCCCGAGTGTTAGCAGATTTCCAAATACCATCAAAATTTCACAGTTTTTCCGATATCGGGTTTTTAAGTTCGGGTTTGGGGTTCTATTCTCTGGTTTCAGTCCATAATACAAACCCTACAGGGGTTTAAGGTCACTATTAAGCCTTAATTACACATTTGGAACCAAAACAATCCCTAATCCTTTCTAGCAATTTTCAAAGCTCACTAAACCGCACAATATCGATTCTAATTTAACATAGAAGCTAGAGCAATGGAAATTGTACACTAATGATGGAATAATTACCTCATTTTGCACTCATGAGTCCTCTACAGCTCCAAAACTCAAACTTTCTTGGTCCAAAGGGTTGCTTGAGAGCTTGTGCACATTTTTTGTGAATTGGGAGTAGGGTTTTAATGGATATTTGATGATGAAGTTAGGGTTTGAAGTGGAGGGGAAAGGGGGTGCTGCCATGGTGAAGAGGGAGGAGAAAGATGAAGAGAATGAAGGGGGAAAGAGAATGGCTAAGTCAAAGGAGACCCCCCCACCTCTCTCTCTCTCTCACCCATACCTTACACTATTCTATTCTTTATCTTTTCTTTTTCTTTCCTTCTCTTTGCAATAGTAAACCCAAAACAATAACCATACACCCAAAACATGTAGGAAAAAATGTAACAAGTGTGCAAATGACATTTGCATGTCATGTGCACAAAACACGCTTAAAGCCCGCTTAGCGATTTTTAATTGCGATTAGCACAAAATTAGTGTATAATAAATCGTAAAATTTCATAATTTGCATAAATCTCATAAAGCACCCTCTTTTTAGTAATTTCCATAATTTTCCAAATTTTTCCTAATTTATCGGTATTTAATTATACCGCCTTATTAAAATATTCAATATTTTATTATTTAATTATAAAAATTCCCAAAAATAATATTTTATTTATCTGAAATGTTACATAGAGTCATCCTTGTCACTCTGAAAGCTGGAGTCGGCGAAAACCTCGATCTGGAGGTCTTCACTGCCGTACACCAAGAACGTCTCCTTAGTCCTTCTCAGGTACTTGAGAATTTCTTAACTGTTGTCCAGTGCTTCTTCCCTGAGTTTGACTGATAGCTGCTTACAATGCTCGGTGTGTAAGCTATATCTGGTCTGGTACACAACATCGCATATATTATAGAGCCTACAGCAGTAGCCTAGGGTAAAATAGTCATGCGATCCCTTTCCAAATCAGTCTTGGGAGACATCTCTTTGGAGAGGGTGATTCTGTGACAAGCCGGTAGATAACCACACTTTGAATCTTCCATACTAAATCATTTCAGTATGGTGTCGATGCACCTTGACTGTGAAAGTCCCAATATCCTTTTAGATCAATCACGATAGATCTGGATCCCCACAATGTAGGAGGCATCACCCAGGTCTTTCATGGAGAACCTTTATGACAAGAATCCCTTGACTGATTGTAGCATAAGAATGTCATTTCCTATCAGGAGAATGTCATCCACGTATAAGACAAGCAATACCACAGTTCTCGCTACAATTTTACTATAAATGCATGGTTCATCTGGATTTTTGATAAGGTCGAATTCCTTGACTGTCTCATCAAAACAGATGTTCCAACTCCGCGTTGCTTGTTTTAATCCATAAATGGATTTAAGCAACTTGCACACTCTTCCGCTGCTCCCACTCTCTATGAAACCCTCCGTCTGATCCATATAAACACACTCTTCCAAATTTCCATTCAGAAAAGCAGTTTTTACGTCCATCTGCCAAATTTCATAATCGTGGAAGGCGGCAATGGCAAGAAAGATCCGAATGGATTTCAGCATAGCCACTGGAGAAAAGGTTTCATCATAGTCCAAACCAGGTCTTTGATGAAAACCTTTTGCAACAAGTCTAGCCTTATAGGTTTCAACCTGTCCATCTACACAAATTTTCTTTTTGAAGATCCATTTGCAGCCTACGGGTTTTACCCCTTCTGGAGCAATGTCCAAAGTCCATACTTTATTGGTATACATGGACTCCATTTCGGTCCGCATTGCATCCAGCCATTTTACCTAGTCTCTGCTCCTAATGGCTTGCTGGAAACTAGTTGGCTCATCATCGCCAATGATGCAATCCTCTTTATCCCCGTGTATAAGAAAACCATAGTATCTCCCAGGCGGATGAGACTGCCTACTAGTCCTGCGGAGTGGCGCGGGGATGTCCGGTTCTTTCAAAACTTCTGGTTCCACCATGCTTTCAGTAATAGCTCGTGGTTCTGGAATTTCTTCCATTTCTATTGCGCTCCCACTTATTTCTTTTTCAAGAAATTGAGTTTCCAAAAAGTGGGATGCCGAGAAATAAAGACCTTTTGTTCCTCCGCGTAATAGAAAAGATACCCCCTGGAGTTCTTTGGGTATCCCACAAACTTACACAGTACTGAGCATGCCTGGAGCTTGTCCGCATGCTGCTTTTTTACAAAAGATGGGCATCCTCATATCTTTAGATACTTAAGAAAGGTTTTTTTCCCACTTCACATTTCATATAGTGTGGTAGACACAGACTTAGTAGAAACCTTGTTCAAAAGATGTGCAGATGATTCTAGTGCATGACCCCAAAAGGATCGCGGTAACTCAGCGTTACTCATCATAGAACGCACCACATCTAATAAGGTTTGGTTTCGCCTTTCCGATACACCGTTGTATTGAGGTGTGTATAGAGGAGTAAGCTGAAAGAAAATTCCATTCTCTTTTAAGTAATCCAGGAACTTGGCACTTAAGTAGTCACCACCTCGATCAGATCTAAGTGTCTTGATACTTTTGTCGGTTTGTTTTTCCACTTCATTCTTGTATTCCCGGAATTTCTTAAAGGCCTCGAATTTATATTTTATCAAGAATACATGTTCGTACCTTGAGAAATCATCCGGAAAAGTAATGAAGTAGGAATAACCACTTCTTGCATGTATAGACATTGGACCACACACGTTGTTGTGTATGAGTCCCAAGAGCTCGTCGACTCTTACTCCGTGTCCAGTGAACGGAATCTTTGTCATCTTTCCTTTGAGACATGATTGACAAGTTACATAAGACGGATATTCAAACGGATCCAAATATCTCTCTTTATGTAACTTCGTCAACCGTGTTTCATTGATGTAACCCGGTCTACAATGCCATAAGAAAGATTGATTTAATTCTGGAGACTTTCTTTTAAGTGTGTTCTGGACGTTGAAAATCTGAGCTTGATTTAATACATATATACCGTTATTTAGTGTACCTAACCCAATCAAAGCATAATTAAGGTGGATGTAAACGACATCATTTACAAATGTAAAATTATAACCTTCTTTAGATAGTAAAGATATAGAGATGATATTACATACCAAACTAGGTACACACAAACAGTTATGCAAAATCAAAATCTATCCACTTTTCAATCCTGGGTGATATTCCCCTACGGATACAGCATTCACGCTCGTTCCGTTAGCAACCCTGAGAGTCATATCACCAGCCTTGATAACTCTATGGTTTCTCAGAACCTGCAATGTATTACAGATATGAGATCCTGATCCGGTATCTAGTACCCAGGAAGTACAGTTAATTGACAGACAGTTTTCAATCATAAACACACCTGAAACCGAAACCACAACGTGCTTCGAATCCTCGTTTTTGGCTTTCCAAGCCCTGCAGTCCTTCTTCCAATGCCCTTTCCTGTGACAATAGAAACATTCTCCCTTCCCTACTGTCAGCCCCGAAACTTTTGCCCTGCACTTTCCTTCTACCTTACTGACACCGCCTTTCGGCTTAGTGAGGGTCTTCTTCTTCTTCCCTTTGGCTTTCGTCTTGGATCTAGAAGAGAAAGATTCCCCAATAAGCAGAGCAGGTTTCTCTTTGGTTTTCTGTAGGGTGCCCTCTGCACTCCTCAACATGTTGAGGAGTTCTGGAAGTGAAACTTCCTTACCCTGAATATTGAAATTCAAGATAAACTGGGCGTAGGTAGAGGGGATGGACTGTAGAATCAAGTCTGTATACAACTCGTTCTCCAACGTGGTCCCAAGGTCTGCGAGCTCTTTAATATAGCTGATCATCATAAGGACGTGGTCTCCTACAGACGACCCAATAGCCAACCACGACTGAAACAATTTCTTCGAGGTCTCATATCTTGCGATACGAGATTGCTCTCCATATAAATCTTTGGTATGGAGGAAGATGGAAGCTAAGTCCATCTTCTCATACCGCCTCTGGTGTTCATTATCCATTGAGGCCAGCACGAGATACTTGGCTCTCGCACAATCTATTTCCCATGTCTTACGGATTTCAACATCCGCGACGGTGGAATCTGGACCTGGGACGGCGGGGGCTTTGGTAGTAAGGAGGTAGCCCAGCTTGTCATAGGTAATGGCCATCTAGACATTCCTTAGCCAATCTTTATAGTTTGGCCCAGTTAATTTATTTTTATCTAGCAGTAACTTAAGACCGGTCATTTTGGTCGCTGCAATTATGAGAGAGGGAAGAAACACTCAGTATGATACTCTTGTAAGTTTAGACTGGTTATTATTTTATCTAAACAGGATGGCTCCCACTGTTTCTCGAATCCTCCTTCAAATCATAAAAAAAGAATTAGTCAAAATTAATCTCACCCTTACAATTCTTGCTTAACCTTTCGACTAGGCTGGTGTCAGTACTTCGAGGGAGGTTTTCCAACGCTTTCACGAAGTTTTTTAATTACATAACCTCTTTTCCCTGGAGGCATAGCCCCGCTAACACCGTTCTAGAAACCTACTTGGTTTATAGCACTTATTTAATTAAAAAAATCTCTCGAAGTGTAGCGGATACACACAGTAGGATCGGGATCCAAATATCATCGTGTGACAACCTTGAAGGAATCCTACCAAAATCATCACACTCCAAATGGTATACAACACCAGCAAATTTCATTTTCCTTTGAAACTCCCGATGTGGATTTTTACCCCAGGCACTTATGACCTTGACGAAGGCCAACATATCATAAGACGCAAGTCAAATTCTACCCGTCATTATCTAGGTTAATTTGAACCCATCCGTACAAATCTTTGACGCAGACCAAAATAGCTGTACGACTGTCCCAAATCAACGCATCTATCTATGCTATAGATGAATATCCAGCAGCTACCAATCACTATACCTTGGCGAAAGTCAAAATATATAGCTTGAATACTACTGAATATCCATCTGAAATGATGGAGGGCTACGGATGGTTTTGACAGCTACGGATGGTTTTGACGAAACCGTGAATGTAATGAATTTGATATAGTCGAAGGAACCATGATAGCTTTTAAAAGGAGTGGTTTAGGCTCCGCATTTTAAAGTTGTTTTTCAAGAAAACTGAGTGTTTTTGAAATTGTTCTAACGATTTAAACTTTGGTTTGTTTTCCTTGCATTAATCAATATTAATGCGGTCCCATCATTTAACCCTATCATTGCAGAAAAGAAATGAAAATAGAACGTACGCTTATACCATCCGCATTCTCCACGGGGCCCGTCATGCACCGTTAAGTTACTTAACTAACAGTAGAGCAGGAGCTGGACTATCGCGGGTGAAAAACATAAGCAACATTTATTATATATAATATATATAGCCATTCATATCACGCAATAATAGGCATTCCAGATCACAGATCACAGCAACACAGATGAATATATTGGATATACTAGGATTTCCGTGTTTCGTTTTAGCTTATAACGAAAGACGGATTCCACGGTCGTGATGAATAGCCAAACCCCACCCTAGACCCCTATGGGTGCGGCAAACTACCCACAAATTCCCGAAGTGAAGCAACATCCAGGCCAATCGGCACTTCAAGGACCCGGTAGTTTGTGCACCCCACCTTGGGTCTATCCTAGGTGCGAGAAAAAGTAAATGAAATAATACAACGATGGATACAACCTTAACCCGAATGTGCCCCGCAAAAATAATATTACATCAATTTACAAATTTACATGAATGAAAGGAAAGAAAACACTCTTCTCACATCCCCCGAGCTATTCATCCACGACGATCCAATACTTCATATACACAAACCATCACAATACAGATATGTGCAACCCTCACTAATCGACATATAGCGATTAGCAGACGTTTAGAAACACATATATAAACACAAAAACACCGATTAGCCAAGAACTTAGAATTTCGATCGATAATACTTATCCGTGTTTATCCCATGCACAAACTAGTACACAAACAATTTGGATAAAAACCAAATATACCAAAAATCATAATTCCAAGAACCAAAACCACAGAAAATTTTTGGAGCAACTCGACCACAACTCGGCGGCGGTTCTGTCGCTAAATGACTTATTTGGCGGCGGTTCTGCCGCAAAGTTGAGGAGTTAGGTGCTCATATTTTTTTCTAGGTCTTAAAAATGCTTGCATGTATTTTTAAGGTCACTGAAATAATATTTTTAACAGTTTTAAAAAATCGACAGCAAGCATAACTCGGAAATTTAATTTCGGGTATTTTTCCGTTGATCGAAATTCTAATCACTTGCTAAGCTAGTTAAGATTTAGTAGGCTCTGATACCACTGTAAGTCGATGTCGCGCATCCCGCAGACTCGCGGGGAGGCAGAATTTATAAAAAATGATTTTCTTATTTTGCAACACCGACCTAAACTCCAGGATCTTAACAGAAATCTTAAATAGCTATTCTACTCTGAGGTTCTAACTACTATGATAAGTGTTTATACCTCCTTGACTCTCATCATTCGGGTCTTCTTCTCCTTCTCTCCTTGAGCTCCTCGAAGATCCGGATCGCGCTTGATCTTCGGCCTCCTCGTGTCGAAGATGATCCAACTGAGAGTCTATACTTCAAGCTCCAATCTCTAAACCGAGGTAACTAAGGTACCTAGTTCGCTAAGCTAGATAGCTTAGAAAATGTAGAGTATCTAATGGAGTATTTTATCTCAAGAGACCTAATGGCTCACAACACATGTGAAGGTTTTAGGTCTTGAGGAAGAAGGAGAGAAAAATGGAGAGAGAAAGTGAAAATGCAAATGAGCTAAGGTTATGGCAAGTGAAGAATGGCTCACTCATTATCTCACATGAAGCATGAATTATTTTCCAATTGAAAAGAGAAACCATGCTTCAATAGCAAACACAAACCAATAAACAAATGTAATGAGCCATGCTTCACCCCATGCCACAAAATATCCAATTTCCACCTCATTAATCTATTTCTAAAAATAGATAAATCTAAATAATGAGGTGTCCCCTTCTAAAAGCATCTCTTGTGAAATTATAAGAATGCCCTCACCGTATATACATACCCATATTCGTATTCCGAAAAATACGAATATAATGAGATAATAATAATCCAATAATATAATACTAGAACCCGGCTTAAACCAAAGCCCACTAGTATTATCCGTCCGAACATCATCCGTGTAGCCAGTACACTTATATGATCAGAAGCCTGCTGTAAAAGCATACGGCCTCTACATCATTTCGCCCGAATCAAGGAAACCCTCTGTGTGGAACTCTAAAAACTCGACAATACGTTGGCAGTAGGTTTAAGCACAAGTCCGTCAGCGGTACTAGCTACACGTAACGGCTACCCAGGTATCTGTTGATAAGAAGATCGATGAGCAAACTCATCCGAACTCCTACTGAGCCTATCTATGACAATCTCCGTATAGTTGTTCGTCTAAGATACTAGCATATCGGGCGTAGGGGGATGGTAACCGTCAGACCCCTAAAAGCGCAATAAGTCGTGCCGGGGTAAAGTCCAATAAACCCTGAGAAACAACTAGAGTACCTGCCAGTAAATCTCACTTTCCCTGGCCAAGGGCTTTGTGTAATAGCTTTCCGAACACAGTGTGATATCAACCCCCAAAACCGGAAGAGACGAATCCTATCTAACCGCTACTGTCTCCAAGTACTTCGGGACTGCGCCCAACTACTACCTGTTTATACGACTCCTTTGAGCCATGGTAGGATAGTAATCTAAAGTACAATAGGAACACACTCGAGACGAATAGTGATGTCATGTCAACGGACTGACCTGTACTCATGCCACCAGGAACTGCTACCTGACGATAGGTATAATACCAACCAGCAATTCCCAATGAGTCCATCCAATGTAACTCATAACCCAATGAGCACCTGTATACTATCTCCAGTACAACATACCAATGGCTGTGGGACAGACCATCTCCCCTACAGGGATAAGAAGCGTATAGACTAGTCTACTCTGGAGTATCGATGCCCCGTCTCAATAATCCTACGACTAGGGACCTGTATAAGGATGTGCTTATAGACTACCCAGCCCCCACTAGTGTGACTTCCATCACAACGCTGGTAGTCAAGCAAAGATCCTAAGGGATCTACCAATATGTATTAGCGATATAGTAAAAGAAACATATACACATATTGAAGTAGAATAAAACCAAGTAGCATACTACCATTTTGAGCAAGACTGTTATTATATCTGCGTATATCCCAAACTTCTAAAATATAATATACAAACCAGTACTATACAATAATGGCCACTAGGGCATATATCACTAATATATGCAAGCGCACGTGCACACTACGTGCAAGGATTCAATCCTCAAAGTAGCTTAGTTCTCCATCGGAGCTTAGTCCTCCAAGTTAGGGCCTTAGCTACCCCCATGATGTGCAAGCGCCACGCGCCACGCAAGTGCGCCCGCCACGTGCGCACCACGTGCAATGCACGTGCGCCCACCAAGTGCGCAACACGTGCGACGCACATGTGCCCACGCCGTGCGTCCGCCAGGTGCAACGCACCTGCGCCCAACACGTACGACGCACGTGCGCGAACACAAAGAAACCTTTTTCAAGCAACTAGAAGTTTAAGCTCCAACCTGTTCTTCCTCCTGATGAATGAGACATGGTTCAAAGGGTATATCCCTCCACTCCTTCGATACATGGCGCTGTAATCTCTCAGCATCGTTAGAGAGGTGGTGGGTCCCAACGACCAATGATCTCTCTTTCCAAATAAAGAGGAAGGCCCCCTGTAAGTTTCTGTAAAAATACAAAAGGCTCTCAAAAGGTTCCACAAAACAACAGAGAATTTAATTCTCAATAAAGAAAATCGTCTCCATTCTCAAAACCCTAGGTAAAGAAAATATCGAGATCAAAGCATCTCCTTTACCTAACATATCTAAGGGTTTAACCCTTCTCAAAGAACTTAGTTCTTTCTATAGATCTGAGATCCGCAAGTCAAATCTTTCACAAGTTGAGAATTTAATTTTCATAGCGAAAATCCTGTTCTTGAGAATCAAAGATTCAGGGAATAACAAAATTGAAAAAAAAGAAGATAAAGTTCATAATACCCCAAAAACTTAGTTCCTTCAAATCAAAAACTTTGTTCTTTAAAAACTCGATCCAAGATTATCAAAATAGTGATCTTGATGATCGTTAATGGTCAAAATACCATTAACAGAGGTTTAACCTCTTTGAAAGCATGAACATGAAGAACATGGAGTTTATAATACTTCAGGAACTTAGTTCATTCAAATCAAGTGCTTAGTTCTTAAAAAACCCGATCCCAGATCCTCAAAATAGTGATCTTGGTGATTGTTAATGCCCAAAATACCATTAACAGAGATTTAAATTCTATAAAAAACATCAACAGAGATTAAATCTCCAAAAACATAGTGCCTCACATGAAACATGCGTGAGCGCCAAAGAAAATTAGTGCTTAGCACTATTGTAACGCCTCACGTGAAAAGCACACAAGCACCCAAGGCTAAAAACTCAGTGCTCATATGAAAAGCACGCGAGCGCCCAAGGCTAAAAACCCAGCGCCTCACGTGAAAAGCACGCGAGCGCCCAAGGCTAAAAACCCAGCGCCTCATGTGAAAAGCACATGAGCGCCAGAAAAAATTGGTGCCTAGCACTATGCCTGCGTCTCACTTGAAACAGACGTGAGCGCTGTATATCTTAGTGACTAGCACTGCTGGGTAGTATAGAAACCCAATCTCAGTCCAAATTGGCTATGTTTCCTGAGCTTAAACCTCTTTGATTTTAAATCAACCGAACACATATGCTCGTGATTTCCAAACTAATCTTAGTCTCAAAAATGACTGGTGATCTTTCATTGATGATATCTAAAATGATATGCATCCCATATCTGCTAAGGTAATCTTAGTCTCAAATATGACTAACGATTCTTAGGTCCACCACAACCCATTTTTCCCTCAAATATGGGATTTGATTTAAGAGTATATCTTTCCACACCTCTGATATATGTCATTGTAATTTCTCAACGTTTTCATAGAGGTAGCGGGTCCCGACAACCAACAACTCTTTTCTCGTCCTAACTTGATATAAAATTTCACCAATATAGGGAATGATATATCCCACATTGATGCACTTCCAAATTGACGTGCACATCTCAAATCGGATCGCACCCCAAATTAGGTGCATTCCATGTCACCATCGTTCACTCCGCCACGTAACAAATACACGTGCATGCAAGGCGAAAATGGACCGAAATGTTCTTAAACTAACATTCGTCCCTAAATTGGAAATGTTGGACCGAAATGTCATTAAACTAACATTCGTCCCCAAAACGGGAATGTTGGACCGAAATGTCCTTAAACTAACATTCGTCCCCAAAATGGGAATGTTGGACCGAAATGTTTGTAAACCAATATTCGCTTCAAACATGGCAATGTTGGACCGAAATGTCCTTAAACTAACATTCTTCCAAAACAAGGAATGTTGGACCGCGACGTCCTTAAAATAATATGTTTTGCCATGCAGACTGTCTCCATAATGATTACCGTATACTATCCATTGGCTATTTATATATGATCTAATGATCAGTTGAACCCATATACTCATTGTTCATAAATCAATCTTAGTCTCAAATATGACTAACGATTATTAGATCAAACCCAAATTTCATATGAACCGATGGACCTTATTTATATGAGAGCTGTGTACTAAGTTCACTCCCGTTGGAAAACCAAGTTACCAACGTAGACCCGTCAAGCAAATCCTTGACCCAAACCTAAAATAAAACAAACAACACACGACACTAAGTGAACTGCTGGAGTAGGAGAAAGTGGTTATAGCGATGCGGTAACGTAATTAACTGTAGGGGCTTACGCCTGCAGGGAAGAGCGCCCCTACAATCAAAAAACCCTCATAAAATCTCCCGGAATATGATAAAGTCATGCTACAACGGTCGCGTCTATCCAAATCTTCGATATACGGTGTCATAAATTAACTTGGTATCCTCGGAGAGGTGGTAGATAAGTCCAAATAGCATCTGCCCCCAAATTCAGACAAGACGATCCATCCTAGTTCGTCTCTATTTTCGGTGGTAAACAGTGACTTAATTTAGGTTCAGTAGTTAGGAATCAAAAGGTGTAGGATGGTGTATCGGATACCGACGTATATCGAGTGCGAAGAAAGCAAGCAATCATATCGACATCAACCTTATAATCTTACAAAATTTTCAATTTCTTTCTTTTTACATCTCTACATAAATCTTTCAATATAGCGAAATTAAATAAAATTAACAATAAATATGTTACGAAAATTGAAATTTTATAAAATTAATTTAGCTAATTCTTCGCCGATTTCAAGTCGAGGTAAATCCGGCGGACGATGTCGGTGGAAAAGGAAAGCTCAAATGTAATGGTCGGAGGAGGGATGGCCCGATGAAAGAGGAGGAAGAGGAGGGAGTACTCGATGAAGAGGGTGGAGGAGGTGTGATCGTCTTGGGCTCGAGGATGATGAGGAGGAAGGGAGATCGACGGTGATGATGATGAGGACGAGGATGGTCGGGCTCGACTATGATGAGGAGGAAGGGTGACGGTCGGCCTCGGGGATGATGATAATGAGGAGGAGGAGGATTGAGGACGACGACGAAGACGTGTCGACAAGGAGGAGGGCGACGGTGGTGGCGGTGATGTGCGAGATCGAGATAGCAGCGACAGATTTTGGGGTCGAAAATTTGAAAGAAAGAGGTGTTGCTTAAAGAGGAAACTTTGTGACTTTGGAAAAAAATTAGGGAAATTGAAGGCCGAAGTCGGGCTGAGTTGTTGGCTTTGGTCAATATCTAATTCAACGCGAGACTCCCATTGATGGAGGGTGGAATCTCCTTCAGATGTTGCTTCCCATTTGATCTGCGGATGGCTGCGATGTGTGGCTGAGATTGGATCTAGAGGTTGTCTCTCCTGAAGCGTGTGGATCTCAATGGGTTGAGGTTGTGGATGCCGAGCTACCTACAAAGGAGTCCCGGGGTGGTTGTACCACCGAGGACCCTCCGACGATCAAGTTGGTCTAGAGATCCAAGTAGAGTAATGGCTTAGTGGAGTAGAATTGGCTTACCTTGACCGTCCAAAAGAGGGGTTTAAGTAATGGTGGCAGCAGGTGCAGCAGGCGCGAGAATCACGCCGGCCGTTACGCTCCCGACGTTACGCCCGCGTGAAGAGAAGGAGCTCCCATTAATAGCGAGACAGGCTCGTTAATGGGGGTTGTGGTGACGTGGAATGTGGGATATGGCCGGCGGAGATCTCGCACATGGCAAGATTCACGGGATGGAGGTTACGCCTGCAAGCGGTGCTATTGGTCGTTCGATGAGACCGAGGAAGATGACCTCGGCGGGAGAGCTCGCGGACGAGCGGGAAAGCCAAGGTATCTAGTTTCTGCGGTAGCTCGGGAACGAGCTGTAAGGCTGAGGAGGCCCATCATGCTGGGGCAAGCCAGCGTCTGCTCGGTAGGACGAGCATAGGGGTGGTTTGGTCGGCTGCTGTAGGCCTTTCTTGCATGCTCTGGGACACGTCGTCTGCCACGTGCCATGATCTGGGAGATCGCCGATACCGAGCATCATCATTAGCCCCCCACTCTCGTCCCGACCAGCTGACGGGTCGGGTCGAGAGTGGTCTGCTGGTCACCCGAGGTGAGCTCTCTTCCGAAGATATCGTCGGGCGTGTCCCCGGGCAATCCATTATCTTTTTCTGGGTGACGCAGGCGAATTAGGGCAAGACCTTCTGCATTAAAGAGGGTGCGCTGCTTCGTGCGCTCCGTCATTGAAGCGACGGTCCACGTGTTGAGCATCGGTTGGGCGATGCGACGTGTTGCAGACCTGCGGCGTCTGATGGGATGATTTCCAATACGCGCGCGCCAGGTGGAGCGATCTGGGTCGTCGTATGTGAGGGGTTGTTTTTGGCGGGAGTCGACGGTCGCCGTTGGATGGCGGCGCCGAAGGCTATAGGTAGAGGTGGGGCCCTCTTCAGGGCCTGTCTCTCTTCATATTTTCCTCATCTTTCATCTCGTAAGCTCGGCGCTCTTATCTTAGGTCGGATCTTCTGCTTTCCCGAGGGCTTCTCAATCAGGTTAGATGTCTTCTTCTGGGGAGTCTGTAGATGTCATAGGGGTAGATTCTAGGGATTCTTCTGCTGAGTCAGGGTCTTCCCGAGGAGATGGGGTCAGATCCTCTCCCCGTGGTCGTGTGTCAGGTGCGGATCCCCGAGTGGAGGTGGCGGAAGCCCCGGGCGTGCCTTCCTTGGTGAGGTACGAGGGAGATCTTGCCACCGCTCGGGTCCGCTTCCATATTCTTTCTAGCTATACTCTGCGCTTGGCCGAGGAAGGAGAGAGGGCAGATCAGGTGCGGGGTAAAGAGATTGCTCTGTACCTGGTGTTCCCGCCAAAATTTTGGCTCAAAACCCGTTCCAATAAAATAAAAATAAATAAATAAATAATAATAATAATAAAGGAGAAAACCTCCCTTTCAGAGCAAAGCTCTGTTCAAATCCCAAGGCGGAAAATGAAGCAATGCTTCTGTTTCCCCCAATCAGAGCAAAACTCTGTTTTAAAAGATAATAAAAATCAAATCTTAAAATAAAGAAGCAACGCTTCAGCTAATTTACGCTCTGCGCTGCGCGACACGCGCTAGCGCAGTTGCGCTAGCGCAGTGCGCTGCGCGACACGTGGCAGCACAGTTGCGCTAGCGCAGTTGCGTTGCGCGACACGTGGCAGCGCAGTTGCGCTGCACTCTGCGCTGCGCAGTTGCGCTGCACTCTGCGCTGCGCAGTTGCGCTGCACTCTGCGCTGCGCGACACGTGTCAAGCGTTGGTGCATCCGCGCCAAACAGAATTAAAATTTTAATAAGATCTTTCTATTTTGTTAAAACAAGAAGATTGTCTTCTGTAAAACAGAAGCTCTTGGATCAAAGATCCAACGGTGGGGAAAATTCCCCAAATCACTCAGAGAAAGATCTCTTTAATAAACTTAACAAATCTATGGGCACTATATAAAGACCCCCAGACCCCAACTCAAAAGAGGATCAACATTTTAAGAACCTCAAAACAGAGAGAACTCTGAAGAAATTTTAAGAAAAAGGTAAAAACCTTCACAAAATAGAAGAACTTCTTCTAATAGATCATTGATCTAAGAACAAGATCAATGATCTTCAAATGATAATAGTGCCTTGCACTTTTTATGAACCACTGGTTCTTTGAAAACAAGAAAAACTTGTTTTCTCTGATCTAAAATTGATCAAAATATAAAACAGTGCCCTGCACTTGTAAAATTTGCAATGTTGCGCTCTTGGGTTGGCGCAAGCCACCAGAGAGCGCCACGCATCAGCACCTAAACCACTTGCGCTGTGCGCTTTTAAGATAGAGCCTTGCTCCCTGAAATTGACGCAACTCACCAGAACGCGCCACGTGTCAGCAGCGCACTGGCGCAGCGCACTGCACTTGCGCGACACGTGTCATCACCACAAGCGCTTGCGCTCAGTAATTGGCGCAAAGCGCCTGACAAATGCACTGCATCGTTTACTGAAGGGACAGGCCCAAATCAAAAAGGCCTAGTAGGCCAAAATATATTGCAATGCAATAAAAAGGGCAGAGCCCAAACAAAATTGATGCTCTGCATCATTTATAAAAGGGCAGAATCCAAACAAAATAAAATGCAATAAAATGGCAGAGCCCAAACAAAATTGATGCTCTGCATCATTTATAAATGGGCAGAGCCCAAACAAAATAAAAAATACAATGCATTATTTAAAAATGGGTAAAGCCCTAGCACAGGTTTAATAGGCCAAAAATAAGAAATAACGTTGAATATTCTCAACTGGACTTAGCCCAACCATGGCCGTAAGTCCTCAAATTAAATTGACTGAGCAAGACTGCTCTTCTAAATCAATTTACGTCCGGTTCAAGGGTACATCTCTGAACTCCTCTGACACCTGTCGTTGTAATCCTTCAACGACGTCAGAGAGGTGACGGGTCCCGACGGCCACAAAGAACATGGACCACCACGTCCCTAAACTGGAACATGGACCACTACGTCCCTAAACTGGAACAATAGAGCCTCCAAATGCTCTTTTGTCGGATCCAAACGATCCCGTTAAGTTGATCTTAGTCTCAGATTGGACTAAAGTATCCTTAACAAAAGTTTAAGTTGATCTTAGCCTCAAATATGGCTAACGTATCCTTAAACCAAAACACCAAACCCAAATCTAAGAAAATACGGATTTGGACTAATCCACGTCCTACGGGCGACGACATAAATTAGTCTCCGTATACAATCCACGGGCAACCACAAACAAACCAAACACCCACGACACGAAGTGAAATTCTGGAGAAGGAGAAAGTTGTTACCGCGATGCGGTAGCGTAATTAACTGCAGGGGCTTGCGCCTGCAGGGAAGAGCGTCCCCACAATCAAAAACCCCTCAAGCGAGGGGGAATCTGACGAAGTCTGCTATATCGGCCGCATCCATCTAAACCTCCGATACACGGTGCCATAAATCAACTTGGCATCTTCAGAGAGGTGGACGGATAAAACCAAATAGCATCTGCCCCGAATCTCAGGCAAGACGTCTTCAGGTCTTGGCCGCCGTTCGGAGGGGAACAGATTCTGGCACGCCCGGTTGGACGTTTTCCTCTTTCCACTCCACACTTCGTGTGTCGTCTTCGCGAACGAATCGCGGTTTGTTAATGGTTGCCTTTGGGTTGCAAATTACTAAGATTTGGTCTTTTGCCTGGCGCAGAAATCAAGCATCAATAGCCTCAAATTGCTCGAACTGCTCAAAGTGCCAATGCAACCGACGCTCCGCCTCACCTGGAGGTGTAGCTTATGGGCCTCAAGCGGCCTCCATCCTGGCCATGCCGGTAGAACAGGTGACCCAGGCCACCACTGGCCTGTTTTTCGGGACCATGATCCCGCCGGCAAGCTTCACCATGCCAACGCCCGCACCAGAAGCGAACAAGAAGTCG
This sequence comes from Agapanthus africanus, assembly GCA_030015575.1. Classification (NCBI taxonomy): domain Eukaryota; kingdom Viridiplantae; phylum Streptophyta; class Magnoliopsida; order Asparagales; family Amaryllidaceae; genus Agapanthus; species Agapanthus africanus. The sequence goes on along the minus strand of JASDDO010000022.1, from coordinate 748,596,219 downwards.
GTTTTCGATCGGCTCACTGCTATAACGGCCCCTGCCAACGGGTCGTCCAATATCAAATCAGCAGCCTCTGTCTTTGCCAGGCTAGATCAGAACTCTGATGGGCCCGCCAGGAAGCCCATGAACTCTAAAGTGGCTGTCCCGAGGAAGGCAACAACCGCTGCTTCAGAAGTCTTCAAGGTGGCTTCTCCTGTCAAAGAGTCGGTCTTTTCAAGGCTGTCCATTCTGGCTCCTGCCCCTGCTCGGGGATCTGTCTTTGACAGATTGAATATCGACACTCAAAAGACAACATCAGTCTTTAAAAGGCTAACACCGGCAACACCTCATTCAGACAGGGGGCAAAAAGAAGCTGTCTCTATCGCCGAGCCAGTCTCAACGGCTCGTCATGCTCGACGTCGCCACTGGCGCCGAGTAAGGAAGGCCGGGGGCAACTCCCCCTCAGGGCTAACTCCACCCACTCCAATGGTGGAAGTTAATGCTGCTGTTCCAACTGGGAACAGCTTTGAACCGTTAAGGAGGGTGCGCAGAAACTCTCCAACTGCCACACTGAAAAAATCTCCTCCACCTGCGGAGAGAGTTACAGAAACTAAACTGGAGCAGCCCCCTCAACGGCTGTCCTCCAAAATTTATAAAGTTTGGCGGAGGGTTCAAGACTCGGTAATCAACCCAGATCACTCTCGTCAACAGAAAAGGGCAAAAGTGATGGAAGAAAAGAGATGTCCCACCAAACAGCAAAAGACAACAGTCACCAGGGTGCCCCCTGCAATGGCCCCCTCAACTTTAACGGCCCATAAGAGAAGGAGGCCGGAGAAAAATCCCACGCCCGCGGCAAATGCCAAAGGCGGTGAGCCTAAACACCCTAAGTCCGGAGGCATCGTGGTCCATACTGTATACATGGCATCGGGGAAGGAGGACAACCGTACATCTACAGGTCATAGACCGCTTGCACGGTCAGTGACCAAAGCTCAGGAGCAACAGCAGAAGCTCCAAGAAATGATGAACGCGATGGCCGCACTCACTGGGACAAAAGAAAGCCCCGAAGCGTCCTCGGATGAACGCCAGGAGCAAGAAACTGACGCTGAATTCCTTCGTCGGATATTGGAGAAGAAGGATAAAGAGGCTGCTGAACAAGCAGCCAACATAAAGGGAATGGCCTTCCTGTTCCAGGACATGGTGGGAATGATGATCCAACAAGATCCTCCTGCTGAAGATCCTCCAATCGTCCTTGAAGACGATAGGGGAGAAACGTCAAATCCTCCACCGGCTCTGTCGACAGCCAAGGAGGAGACAATCTCTAAAGCTGACTTGGACGAATATATAGCCCAGCAGATCCGGGTTCATCAGGCGACTGAGGCAACTGGCCAAGTTGTCAAGACGGGGCGGCCGTATCCAAGCTGGTACGATCAGATTAAGTACCCGCCGGGCTATACAATACTGAAATTCCATGTCTATAAGGGGACGGGAAATCCCCACCAGCATGTTGCCCAGTTCAGGGCGCTTTGCGGAAACACTGGCGGTGATGATAAGTTGTTACTTCGCCAGTTTGTTGGTAGCTTAGCAGAAACGGCCTTTGAATGGTATTCAAAGCTACCTAACGACTCTGTCAAAACATTTGCGGAAATGGAGCTACTGTTTATATAAAGATTCGTGAGTGCTAGTGGACGCATCCTGATAACAACACTGATTAACGCCAGGATAAGGCCCAGCGAAACGTGGGTCCAATATGCAACACGATGGCGGAATCTATGGTCGAAATGCGAACAACGTATCGAAGAAGCGCCAGCGGTAGGCATGTTCGTGGGCACTCTCGATCCTCAAGCGACCATCTCCCAATTCATGATGTTCTTCAGGCCCACCACTTTCCAGGCCTTGATCGACAAATTAGCCCAAATGGACCAGATGGGCCATGGACCGTCTCCTCCAAAGCTGGACTCTCGAAATGAGAAGGGGAAAGGAAAAGCGATCGTCGTCGCCAATAATCAACAGCAGCCGAGCAACTCAAAGCCGGTCGTTCGCCAAAACAACGTGCGTCTACGCCCATCCCTCGAGGTGAGACTGGGACGTCCTTACTCGTTTCCTCAGAATAAAACGAGAAGACTGTTCGAGCTGTCAGTGCGCAACAGACTCATCAATCTGCCGAGTGCAAAACGTCTGTTACAGCCAGGCAATCTCAATAATCCCAATTATTGCCCTTACCACCAAACGGTAAGTCACCCGATCGAGGATTGCTTCGTCTTTAAGGGATGGATCGAGATCAGTACCTACAAGGCAAGTTTGCCCTGTCTAAAAAGTGGAAAGTAAACCCACCACAGCCACACACTCCAAAGAAGACGGACGCACCGGGGGCAACTTGTCATGTGATCTCTCACTCATTGGCGGATGATAAAGAGGCTCCTTGCACCGAGAAACCGAGGGCGGAACCTGAACCAGAAATTCTGCGGCCGTCAGACGAGTTGATCGATGCCTTCCTGAATGAGATTCGTCTGAAAGTTAAACCCAATCAAGAGCGTGAGATGGCCATACTGGAAGCAGCCAAGCACCGCCGACTAGACAAAAGAATCGAGGCACTCTCGTCAAATCAAAAGTCATCCGCTGCAGATAAAAACAAATTCAAGACGAGGAAAAGGTTCGCCAAAGCCTTATCAGTGGGAATGAAGCTACCACCCTCTGAAGAAAATACCCTCGGTGGGGTAGAGATGCATCCTAACTTCTACTTATATCATCAGAAGATGATACATCCTACCGAAGACTGCGACTCCTTTAAGTGTTGGTGGCAAGGGTATGTCGCTCAAAAGCAACACTTCAACAGGATAAAGCGTGAAGCTCGTAGACATCAGAAAAATACGGTAGATGAGCGCAAAAGAGCCGCCGACGACTGTCACATAGCCGACACCAAGGGATCGCAAGTTATCACATTTGGAAGCGACTCTGACGAAGAAGCTGCCCTCAACCCTCTCCTCAAGGAATCCATTTCAAAAATGAAAGAATTGAGGAGTTACGAAAATGTTCAACCGTGCAATCGCACGCTACTCGAAAAAAATCTCGGTCCCGCAAACAAAGGATCGAGCAAAAATGATAAAGGAAAGGGAAAAACAGCCCTCGTAGCCAACACTCAATAGCAATCGAGTGGACCTAGACCGGTTGTTTGCCGAAACAACAAGCAGCAACCCCTCCATGAAAAGTTGAAACGTCCTTACTCGTTTCCTCAAGATAAAACAAGGAGACTGTTCGAGTTGGCAGTGCGCGACGGACTCATCAATCTGCCGAGTCCAAAACGCCCGTTGCGGCCAGGCGATGTTAACGATCTCAATTATTACCCTTACCACCAAACGATAAGTCACCTGATCGAGGATTGCTACGTCTTCAAAAACTAGATTGAATACCAATACCAACAGGGCAAGTTCGTCATCTCCGAAAACTGGAAGATGAGCCCGCCACAACCGCACGCTCCGAGAAAGATGGATACGTCGGGGGCATCATGCTCAGTTATAGAGAAAGCCCCATGGACCGAAACGTCCCTAAACTAACAGTGGACCGAAATTTCCTAAAACTGACTGCGGACCGCAATGTCCTAAAACTTGCAATTGACCGAAACGTCGTTAAACTACTACCAACCCGCGACATCCCCAGGCTAACGTGATATAAAAAAAAGGAAATAAAAAAAAAAGAAGACGGTATGTCCATAAGCAAAATGGGCACGGATGAAAACCCGAAAGGGCTCCGTGAGTAAAACCAGCAGGGCTACCGGCGAGTGTTTGTGAAAACCCGAAAGGGCACAACCTCGTTAGAAAAAGGAATAAAAAAATAAAAAAATAAATGGTATGTCCATGAGCAAAATGGGCACGGATGAAAATCCGAAAGGGCTCCGTGAGTAAAAACAGCAGGGCTACCGGCGAGTGTTCGTGAAAACCCGAAAGGGCACGACCTTGTAAAAATAAACGGTATGTCCATAAGCAAAATGGACATGGATGAAAACCCGAAAGGGCTCCGTGAGTAAAAACAGCAGGGCTACCGGCGAGTGTTTGTGAAAACCCGAAAGGGCGCAACCTCGTTAAAAGACACTTACAGGGTCCTCTCGACTTTGTAAGGAGAAACCACCTGCGTAAGATTCTTACGACTCACAAGGGAGCAACACACTTAGGGATCCTCACGATTCCTAAGGAGAAATTACACTTGAGAGATCCTCACGACTCGCAAGGAGAACTCTCTTATGGGACCCTCACGGCTCATAAGAGTTGAAAGTCTTAAGTTACAGAGACCTGAATCTGTTCTTAAGCAACCCCCACAACCTCCGATATTGCCCTACAAGCGGCTCAATACTGACCCTTGTATACAATCCACGGGCGCGAATAAACATTTCCCTAATCAAGTCCCACCCGTGACTGAGGATATGTCCATACGGTGAACAACCCTTGTAAGTCCTCTCGACTTATAAGGAGAAAACCCTTTTTGCAAGATCCTTACGACTTGCAGGGGAACATATACTTAGGAATCCTTACGATTCCTAAGGAGAAAACACACCTACGAGATCCTCACGACTTGTAGGGAGAAATACCTTTTTGAGACCCTTACGGCTCATGAAGTCAAAAGCCTTAGTCGACGGGATCCTAACCATGTTCGCTAAGCCACCTTTGTTCGACATCGACAGAGGCAAATGATGATTCGCTCCTGGCAATATTCCAGTTGTAGCTATGCTGATGCCTAAACCGGCATCAAATTCCAAATCCTTTCATGGCAAATGATGATTCGCTCCTGTCAATATTCCAGTTGTAGCGATGCTGATACTGAGATTGGCACCAGATTCCAAGTTCCACACTCGCGATAAAAAAAACAGCGAGCCATACATGCATACGAAATAGCCGAAATGATGGGGCAACTTGTAATAAAAATCAGCAAGTAGAAATGTATGCGTGCGAAATAGCCGAAATGATGGGGCAACTTGTAATAAAAATCAGCAAGTAGAAATGTATGCGTGCGAAATAGCCGAAATGATGGGGCAACTCGCAATAAAAAGTAGCGAGTGAAAATAAAATAAATAGCCGAAATGATGGGGCAACTCGCAATAAAAAGTAGCGAGTGAAAATAAAATAAATAGCCGAAATGATTGGGCACCGCGAAAAATAGCCGAAATGATTGGGCAATCGCGACCTTCGCGATATAAAAGCTGAAATGATAGAGCATCGCGGAAAGAAATAAAATGAAAAATATATATAATGAAATTCATGCCCTACAGGTGAGATCACATTGATCCCTGTATACAATCCAGGGGCACAAACAAAGAAGGAACCATATCTTCCCAACAGGCTCCACCAGAAAGCGAAGCAAAATCTCGACGGTTCATAGACAACCTAGAGACAATCTCGACATTTGTCACAATATTGCAGGCACAATGTCAACAAACGGAGCCACGGCAAAATCCCTAGTTCCAAATCTCGACGGTTCACCAGCAACCTAGAGACAACCGCGACGTTCGTCTCGAGATAGCAAACGAGTTGTCACCCCAGCGTTCTTCCTCCAGCAGGGTTCAGACACGATCATCAAACAAACGGAGCCACGGCAAAATCCCTAGTTCCAAATCTCGACGGTTCACCAGCAACCTAGAGACAACCGCGACATTCGTCTCGATACAGCAGACGAGTTGTCACCCCAGCGTTCTTCCTCCAGCAGGGTTCAGACGCGATCATCAAACAAACGGAGCCATGGCAAAATCCCTAGTTCCAAATCTCGACGGTTCACCAGCAACCTAAAGACAACCGCGACGTTCGTCTCGATACAGCAGACGAGTTGTCACCCCAGCGTTCTTCCTCCAGCAGGGTTCAGACACGATCATCAAACAAACGGAGCCACGGCAAAATCCCTAGTTCCAAATCTCGACGGTTCACCAGCAACCTAGAGACAACCGCAACGTTCGTCTCGATACAGCAGACAAGTTGTCACCCCAGCGTTCTTCCTCTAGCAGGGTTCAGACGCGACAATCAAACTAATGGAGCCACGGCAAAATCCCTAGTTTCAAACCTCGACGGTTCACCGGCAACCCAGAGACAATCGCGACATTCGTCTCGATACAGCAGACGCAATGCCAGCAAACGAAGCAAAGGCCAAATTCCTAGCTTCAGGGTCTTGACGGCAACTCACATAAAACCTGAAAGACTATCGAAGATCATCCCACACCAGCGCGGAGTGGTTATGACTCATCGGGACTCTCCAAAATGAGCCTAACCTCAAGTAAAAAGCGACATGGCAAAATTCCTAACGCTTGCTCTTCCGACAGTCAAACTGCCAAAGAGGATTGCTTGAAGACGTCTTGTCCAGCCCCCGAAGGGATCAGAGACACGGCAGTCGCAGGGCTACTCGAACGGCACGATTGCCTATCGAGGAATATATCAGCTTATGCGACGGTACGACGGCCAAAACCCTAAGTACCACAAACCCTAACGGACTTCTGTCGTAAAGAGCAGAGGTTAACTATGACGTTAGGATATTCTTGCGAGAAATGCTCGATTCGTCTCGACTTGTGAAGAAATTGATGTCTTTGCGAGAACTTCTCGATGCGGCTCGACTCGTGAGTTAAAGCCTTAGGCAGTGGGGATTAAAAACCTGGTTCCTAAGCACTGGGGCCCTGCAAGTCGATCCAAAACGGTCTCTTGCATACTATCCACGGGTCTCACTCTCCAAAGTCGAATCTCGACAAAAAAGGAAACAACCGCTTACGGGTCCTCTCGACTCGTAAGAGGGAAAATTCTCTTATAGGATCCTTACGACTTATAAGAGAAAACACACTTAGGAATCCTCACGATTTCTAAGGAGAAAATACACCTACGAGATCCTTACGATCCGTAGGGAGAAAAATCTTTGTGAGACCCTCACGGCTCATAAAGTTGAAAAGTCTTAGACTACAAGGACCCTAAACTTGTCTCCTAAGCCCTCGATTCTATGGCTACTCCTAACTTTGCACTACTTCACCCACGTACATACTTACGTGGGCAAAGTAGTGGGGGGCATTTGTTCCCGCCAAAATTTTGGCTCAAAACCCGTTCCAATAAAATAAAAATAAATAAATAAATAATAATAAAGGAGAAAACCTCCCTTTCAGAGCAAAGCTCTGTTCAAATCCCAAAACGGGAAATGAAGCAATGCTTCTGTTTCCTCCTGTAACACCCGAGCCCAATGCTACTATTTTCTGTTATTGGTTGAGCATTAGATATTACTCATTTCATTTATCTTGCTTATTTGGGTCTTAATGTAAAATTTTATCTGGCTAAGTCATTCTGCATATAACAAATTTTAGCATCTAAAATAAAATTGAAAATATTCTTCTTGGCCTACTTGACACCATTAGTCTCGTGGTAGCGTCCGTGCATTGTATTCTCGTCCCGTTCAGTGAAACGGGCGAGTTTGGATGGCTACGTCCACATGCGTGTGTCCGTTTTGGGAGTATGCTTTTTAATCATAAAACATTTCATTTTAAAATTTGGAACCCGCCTAAAATCCTATTATTTGAATTTCGAATTTTTGGACCCAACCCGAGCGCAATTTGGAAATGTTTCATTTGGCGCCAAAATCCTAAATTTTAATATTATTAAAACCATCGCATATATTTTTCTAACTAACCTGATATCTTACTGTTCATTACCTATCTTTTAAATTTTTAAGTTAACCATATAATATTTTACAATCTTTTATATCCTTCTTAATTTATTCTCTCAGCCAATCGCAACCTCCCCTTTAACCCCGTGGGCCCCACTTTCTCTCTCTCTCTCCACTTTTTCCTCTCTCTCCCTCTCCCTTATATATTCTCTCGTACTTCTCTTTATCATTTTTCTCTTCTTGCTTCATGTCTCGTTTCTCATTTCTTTTAACTGTTCTTTTGTTGCCGGAATTCCGTCGTGCCGGTGACGTTTCTCGACGTTCCAGCGAGATACCCCGACCCGTGTGGTTCCTTTGTTCGTCGTTTGGGTTCATTCCGTGAACCGTGCGCCGTCGCGAGTTTTCCCCGCCGACGGTTAACGTTCCGTTTTCCCGATTCGCGACCCATCGAGGCAAGTTAATCTTGCTACATGCTATATACTTTTATAATCTTCATTTTATAATGTTATACATTTGAAAATCTTATAGTTTACATATGAAATGTCGTTGAAAAATCGGATATGACAAATCTGAAATTTACTGTACACCTTATCTTATAAAATTCATTATAAATCATAGAAAAATCATTAGTATACGTTCTTTAGTTCGTTACGAAGCTAATTCAGAATACTATAACTCTATGAAGTATTTACTGGCAAACTAAATTGGTTAAATAACGTAAAATGCAAATGAAAATGTCTCCAAACTGCTGTCCAGGGAAATTTCAGCAGCAAACTTTCAACTTCGAATATTCATAACTTTTTGTAGGGATAACCTGAGATGCTTATACTTATATAACTGAAAACCTTATTGAATTATCTTTGTTTTGGTATATGATACGTCCCTTTTGGAGAACGTTTGTTATTTTTAATCTATTTTACAAATTAGGGTGACGCTGAATTTCTGAACGGAACCTTCTTGTGCATGGTTAATCAATACAGCTTTTATAGTTATTAATCGCTTTGAATATGCTATCCATATTAATATTATTATATCAATATTTATATCACATATTGTTTAGTTGTACATCCCACATTACCATTTTACAGTTTTATAACTTTTCGGATACCCGTTTGCATCCATCGCATTTAAGATACATATAATTGCAAGCATAGATCACACTACTACATAATAATGTGATATTAACACTCCATGTTTAATAAATTGCATCCTAATTAATATTGGAACTATAAATATAACCCTAATCGATAACTGTGCATCCATATCCTTGAAATTATATCTATTTGCATATCGTATTACATGTTCCAGTTTATTGTTCTAATAGTACTCATGCTTGTTTATTTATAAACATGTTTATGATAGTTTGATTATGAGCACCCACATGACATCTTGTGCTTCCTGACATGACCTGTTACACTTCCTACTTGACATGATATGGTACCGTACACTCTTGACATGACATGACACCTTTATACATTACCTGACCTGTTACCTGATCTCATGCCTAATGCCGACAAACCTGACTATCCCTGCTGTCTATCCAGACAGACCTACTTTTATTGATCATATGTTGGCATTGATCCTTGACTACTGAATACCTGACCTGACATATATAACTTGGGGGTATGGGGAAATCAAAGATGAACCTGACTTGTAACTCGACAGTTCACTACCGTTCGAGTGTACACATTCCTATTCTGTGCCTAACGGCATATCTCGGTTTCGACCGAGAATATTGTGGCCGTGATCCCGGGTATGTACGGGGTAATACCGAGTGTACACATTCCTATTCTGTGCCTAACGGCATGTCTCGGTTTCGACCGAGAATATTGTGGCCGTGATCCCGGGTATGTACGGGGTAATACCGAGTGTACACTTTCCTATTCTGTGCCTAGCGGCATGTCTCGGCTGCAGCCGAGAATATTGTGACCGTGATCCCGGGTATGCATGGGATACTTTTGAGTTACATCAATGATTCACCAAATTGATTTCAAAGACTATAGAGTAGAAACCTGATAGGACAGTTTAGTTACCACTGCACAATACCCTGCACTGTTATTTCCTAGTACTGCTTTATTCATGTTCATACCTGTATTGCTTATCACCATATTTGTTATATTATTTGGTTGACATGACGCGCTGACGTCTGGGTTTTGCATGGCCCAGATTCTTTACCACTGTCGCTGACCGAGCAGGAGTACTTCAGCCAGCAGGCTGATCTGTGAGTTCTGCAGTGGTTAGTTCATTTATTGCATTTTATTTCCAGGTTCGATCCCGCATTCTGGGACGTACCTTTCTATTATTATATTGGATCATTGCTTCCGCACTTATTGTTTATTGATTCCTGTTATTATGGTTTTGGACATGTATTAGATTAGTTTTTTTTATCTTGTTTTGATATCTTTACAACCGTAATGTGACTGTGGATGGATACTTCCTACCCACAGGTAGCATGGTTTGCTATGTCACGTGCCCAATCTTGCGTACTCTGGGAAGTGGGGCGTGACATGGTTCTTTTGGTATCAGAGCCATAGGTTAGTCGGGTTGATTCTTTTGTAGTTGGGTATTGTACCCAATACACGAATCAGAATACCCGTGTTTAGGAAACATGTCCAGCCACATTGACCGTTTTACCATTCTTGAATCACATTCTTCCTGATTATATCTTTTACGACGTGCAAACTTACTTTGCATGTCGACTCGGAAACCTGATTTCTTGTTATCCCTAGGACTTGGGCGACTTGGGTGGAGTTAAGTAATTGCGGCTATGATACCGCGGCATAGCTACAATGCAGTACTCTATTTAAGTATCTTGGAGTTCTAGCCTTGATCCACATTCAGAATCTATCATCATGCTAATGTTGGGTGTTTTGAGTTCAGGATTATGACAGGTAAGAAGTTGAAGACGTACCAGAGGCGTGTGAACGAAGCCGCCATGCTTGGAGTGATAAGAGGAATGCTGGAAATCAAAGAGACAGACTGAGCTGATCCAGCAATAGCAGATTCGTTTCAGGAAGGTTTGCAGATCGTTCAGCAGTCTGTAAACAACGATGGAACTAGACCAGTCGAACGAGTAGGGACTGTAGCAGATTTCAGACTTTTGGGTCCGTCTACTTTCACTGGTCTGGAGGAGCCGTTGCCAACCGAGCAGTGGCTAGTGACACGGAGAATTTGCTGATTGCGGCACAGATTCCAGAGGACAAAGGAGTTGATGTAGTGCGCATTCAACTAGTGGATTACGCCCGAGAGTGGTGGCTTGTGGAGGAGAACCGCTTGCCCCAGGCCAAACAGTGGGCGGATTTCTCTAAGGGTTTACTGGAGAAGTCCTTCCGCGGAGTGAACGGAGGAAATGGAAGAGAAGTTCATCTGACTAAGGCAGAATGGAGCAACCGTGGACGTGCATGCAGCAGGATGGACGAGACTCAGTAGTCTTGCTGGACCTTTCGTGGCCAACAATGTAGACAGCAGTTGCGGTAAGGAAGCAGTTCTGTCGGGCCAGTCGAGTTTAGGGCTAGGCCGACAAACAGTATTCTTGCAGCTATGGAAGTTGATAGTAATGAAGAGCCGGCAGTTGTCCGCGACTTTATGGATGTGTTTGAAGACATATCAGGCTTACCGCCGAAGCGAGATGTGGAGTTTGCGATTGACCTTATTCCTGGTGCAGCGCCAGTATCAAAGTCTTATTATCCAATGGCACCGGTGGAATTAGAAGAAGTTAAGAAACAAGTTGGTGAATTACTCGAGAAGGGATGGATTCGAAGCAGCAACTCACCTTGGGGAGCTCCAGTTCTTTTAGTAAAGAAGAAGGATGGCACGAGAAGGATGTACATTGATTATCGAGAATTGAACCGGGTGACTATTAAGAACAAGTACCCGATCCCTCGCATTGGAGAGCTTTTTGAGCAGCTTAGTGGCGCGAGGGTATTCTCGAAACTGGACTTGCGATCAGGATATCATCAAGTCCGAGTGAAAGCAGAAGACATTTGCAAGACGGCGTTTCGAACTCGATATGGACATTTCGAGTATCTAGTGATGCCCTTCGGAGTGACTAATGCGCCAGCAGTATTCATGGATTTGATGAACAGGATCTTTTCACCGTTCTTGGACCAGTTTATTGTGGTATTCATTGACGATATTCTGGTGTACTCGAAGAGTCCAGAAGAGCATGCTGAGCACTTAAGGATCGCACTGCAGACGCTAAGACAAGAGAAATTATTCGCGAAGATGAGTAAGTGCGAATTCTGGCTGGAAGAAGTGAAGTTTCTGGGGCATGTCGTGTCGGGCGATGGAATCGCCGTCGATCCCGAAAAGATTGCAGCAGTTCGAGATTGGCCTATTCCCAATAATGTTGCGGAGATAAGAAGTTTCTTGGACTCGCCGGTTACTACAGAAGATTTGTGGAGAACTTCGCTCGTTTAACTGAGCCGTTAACCAAGCTTACGCGTAAGGAGGTACCGTTTGTTTGGACGGATGGATGTGCATTGGCCTTCAAGGCGTTGAAGCAGAAGTTGATAACCGCCCTTATCCTAACCGTACCGGATGATTCAGGAGGACTGGTGATTCACAGCGACGCATCTGGAAAAGGATTGGGATGTGTTTTGATGCAGAATGGGAAAGTCGTCGCTTACGCATCGAGACAACTGAAGACTCATGAAAAGGACTATCCGACTCATGACTTAGAGCTTGCAGCCGTGATCTTCACCCTGAAGATTTGGAGACACTACCTTTTGGGCGAGAGAGTCGAAGCCTTTACGGATCACAAGAGTTTGAAATATGTGTTCACTCAGAAGGAGTTGAACATGAGGCAACGCAGATGGTTGGAGCTGATGGCCGACTACGACCTTGATCTTAAGTACCATCCGGAAAAAGTTAACGTCGTGCCAGATGCGCTAAGTCGGTTACTAGCAATTCAGGTGTTGACTGCACAGGAGGAGATCATTGCAGATTTTCGAAGATTTGACTTAGAAGTTGTGCTACCACATTCTACGGGACAGTTGATGCAGTTGCAAGTACAGTTGTCCTTGGTTGAGAAGATTAAAGCGACACAATCGCAGGATCCTAGACTGCAAAAGTTTCGAGAGCAGGTTGGAGCCGGACTACGAACCGATTTACTGATCCATGAAGACGGTTTGTTGAGATATGGTAGCCGTGTGTGTGTGCCAAAAGGAGATGTGCGTGAAGAGCTCATGAGGGAGGCACACAGTTCAGCTTACTCTGTACATCCAGGAGGGACAAAGATGTACCGAGACATTCGACAGCACTTTTGGTGGGAAGGTATGAAACGGGAAATTGCTCGCTTCGTGGCTAAGTGCTTGGTGTGTCAGCAAGTCAAGGCTGAACACCAAAGGGTTGCGGGTTTGTTGCAACCACTTCCAATTCCTCAGTAGAAGTGGGAACATATAACCATGGATTTCGTGACGGCTTTACCTCGGAGTCCAAAGGGCAACAATGCCGTATGGGTGATTGTCGATCGTTTGACCAAGGCAGTTCACTTTATTCCTTTTCGGGTTGGTCAATCGACAGAGACTTTGGCAGAGCGGTACATGCAGGAGATTGTCAGATTGCATGGAGTGCCGGTAAGCATTGTGTCCGATCGGGACACTCGATTCTTGTCGCACTTTTGGAGGAGTTTACAAGAAAGTTTGGGGACTCGATTGAAGTTTAGCACAGCTTATCATCCTCAGACTGATGGACAATCAGAGAGAACGATCCAGACCCTTGAAGATATGTTGAGGGCTTGCATGTTGGACTTCAAAGGTTCTTGGGAAGATCATCTACACCTGGTGGAGTTTTCGTACAACAATAGCTTCCAAGCAACTATTCAGATGGCCCCGTTTGAAGCACTGTATGGTCGTAAGTGCCGTTCACCTGTCTGTTGGGATGATGTTGGTGAACGAAGGTTACTAGGACCAGATTTGGTGGTGCAGACAGTCGAGAAGGTGAATACAATCAGGAAGCATATGAAGGCAGCTCAAGACAGACAGAAAAGTTGGGCCGACACGTCAAGAAGACCTCTAGAGTTCGCCGTGGGTGATTTGGTATTCCTGAAGATATCACCGACTAGAGGGGTGATTCGCTTTGGAAGTCGGGGAAAGCTTAGTCCTCGATTCGTTGGACCCTTCGAGATATTGTAGCGTGTTGGAGAAGTAGCGTACCGGTTGGCGTTACCACAGTCATTAGCAGGAGTTCACGATGTGGTTCATGTGTCTCAACTACGGAGGTATGTTCGTGATGAGACTCATGTCTTGGATCATTCGGAGTTGACTGTACGGGAGGACCTAACCTTTGAGGAGCGACCAGTTGAAATCAAGGATCGAAGAGAAAAGGTTCTTAAGAACAAGGTTATCCCTCTTGTGCTAGTCTCTTGGGGTAATCGATCGCATGGAGAATCCACTTGGGAGCGAGAAGACGAGATCCGACAGAAATTCCCTCACCTTTTCCAGTAGTTAGCTATCTTGTACTCTTGGAATTTCGAGGACGAAATTCTTTTGTAGTTGGGTATAATGTAACACCCGAGCCCAATGCTACTATTTTCTGTTATTGGTTGAGCATTAGATATTACTCATTTCATTTATCTTGCTTATTTGGGTCTTACTGTAAAATTTTATCTGGCTAAGTCATTCTGCATATAACAAATTTTAGCATCTAAAATAAAATTGAAAATATTCTTCTTGGCCTACTTGACACCCTTAGCCTCGTGGTAGCGTCCGTGCATTGTATTCTCGTCCCGTTCAGTGAAACGGGCGAGTTTGGATGGCTACGTCCACGTGCGTGTGTCCGTTTTGGGAGTATGCTTTTTAATCATAAAACATTTCATTTTAAAATTTGGAACCCGCCTAAAATCCTATTATTTGAATTTCGAATTTTTGGACCCAACCCGGGCGCAATTTGGAAATGTTTCATTTGGCGCCAAAATCCTAAATTTTAATATTATTAAAACCATCGCATATATTTTTCTAACTAACCTGATATCTTACTGTTCATTACCTATCTTTTAAATCTTTAAGTTAACCATATAATATTTTACAATCTTTTATATCCTTCTTAATTTATTCTCTCAGCCAATCGCAACCTCCCCTTTAACCCCGTGGGCCCCACTTTCTCTCTCTCTCTCCACTTTTTCCTCTCTCTCCCTCTCCCTTATATATTCTCTCGTACTTCTCTTTATCATTTTTCTCTTCTTGCATCATGTCTCGTTTCTCATTTCTTTTAACTGTTCTTTTTTTGCCGGAATTCCGTCGTGCCGGTGACGTTTCTCGACGTTCCAGCGAGATACCCCGACCCGTGTGGTTCCTTTGTTCGTCGTTTGGGTTCATTCCGTGAACCGTGCGCCGTCGCGAGTTTTCCCCGCCGACGGTTAACGTTCCGTTTTCCCGATTCGCGATCCATCGAGGCAAGTTAATCTTGCTACATGCTATATACTTTTATAATCTTCATTTTATAATGTTATACATTTGAAAATCTTATAGTTTACATATGAAATGTCGTTGAAAAATCGGATATGACAAATCTGAAATTTACTGTACACCTTATCTTATAAAATTCATTATAAATCATAGAAAAATCATTAGTATACGTTCTTTAGTTAGTTACGAAGCTAATTCAGAATACAATAACTCTATGAAGTATTTACTGGCAAAATAAATTGGTTAAATAACGTAAAATGCAAATGAAAATGTCTCCAAACTGCTGTCCAGGGAAATTTCAGCAGCAAACTTTCAACTTCGAATATTCATAACTTTTTGTAGGGATAACCTGAGATGCTTATACTTATATAACTGAAAACCTTATTGAATTATCTTTGTTTTGGTATATGATACGTCCCTTTTGGAGAACGTTTGTTATTTTTAAGCTATTTTACAAATTAGGGTGACGCTGAATTTCTGAACGGAACCTTCTTGTGCATGGTTAATCAATACAGCTTTTATAGTTACTAATCGCTTTGAATATGCTATCCATATTAATATTATTATATCAATATTTATATCACATATTGTTTAGTTGTACATCCCACATTACCATTTTACAGTTTTATAACTTTTCGGATACCCGTTTGCATCCATCGCATTTAAGATACATATAATTGCAAGCATAGATCACACTACTACATAATAATGTGATATTAACACTCCATGTTTAATAAATTGCATCCTAATTAATATTGGAACTATAAATATAACCCTAATCGATAACTGTGCATCCATATCCTTGAAATTATATCTATTTGCATATCGTATTACATGTTCCAGTTTATTGTTCTAATAGTACTCATGCTTGTTTATTTATACACATGTTTATGATAGTTTGATTATGAGCACCCACATGACATCTTGTGCTTCCTGACATGACCTGTTACACTTCCTACTTGACATGATATGGTACCGTACACTCTTGACATGACATGACACCTTTATACATTACCTGACCTGTTACCTGATCTCATGCCTAATGCCGACAAACCTGACTATCCCTGCTGTCTATCCAGACAGACCTACTTTTATTGATCATATGTTGGCATTGATCCTTGACTACTGAATACCTGACCTGACATATATAACTTGGGGGTATGGGGAAATCAAAGATGAACCTGACTTGTAACTCGACAGTTCACTACCGTTCGAGTGTACACATTCCTATTCTGTGCCTAACGGCATGTCTCGGTTTCGAACGAGAATATTGTGGCCGTGATCCCGGGTATGTACGGGGTAATACCGAGTGTACACATTCCTATTCTGTGCCTAACGGCATGTCTCGGTTTCGACCGAGAATATTGTGGCCGTGATCCCGGGTATGTACGGGGTAATACCGAGTGTACACTTTCCTATTCTGTGCCTAGCGGCATGTCTCGGCTGCAGCCGAGAATATTGTGACCGTGATCCCGGGTATGCACGGGATACTTTTGAGTTACATCGACGATTCACCAAATTGATTTCAAAGACTATAGAGTAGAAACCTGATAGGACAGTTTAGTTACCACTGCACAATACCCTGCACTGTTATTTCCTAGTACTGCTTTATTCATGTTCATACCTGTATTGCTTATCACCATATTTGTTATATTATTTGGTTGACATGACGCGCTGACGTCTGGGTTTTGCATGGCCCAGATTCTTTACCACTGTCGCTGACCGAGCAGGAGTACTTCAGCCAGCAGGCCGATCTGTGAGTTCTGCAGTGGTTAGTTCATTTATTGCATTTTATTTCCAGGTTCGATCCCGCATTCTGGGACGTACCTTTCTATTATTATATTGGATCATTGCTTCCGCACTTATTGTTTATTGATTCCTGTTATTATGGTTTTGGACATGTATTAGATTAGTTTTTTTTATCTTGTTTTGATATCTTTACAACTGTAATGTGACTGTGGATAGATACTTCCTACCCACAGGTAGCATGGTTGGCTATGTCACGTGCCCAATCTTGCGTACTCTGGGAAGCGGGGCGTGACACCCCCAATCAGAGCAAAACTCTGTTTTAAAAGATAATAAAAATCAAATCTTAAAATAAAGAAGCAACGTTTCAGCTAACTTGCGCTCTGCGCTGCGCGACACGTGGCAACGCAGTTGCGCTGCGCGACACGTGGCTGCGCAGTTGCGCTAGCGCAGTGCGCTGCGCTCTGCGCTGCGCGACACGTGGCAGCGCAGTTGCGCTGCGCGACACGTGGCAACGCAGTTGCGCTGCGCGACACGTGTCAAGCGCTGGTGTATCTGCGCCAAACAGAATTAAAATTTTAATAAGATCTTTCTGTTCTTGTTAAAACAAGAAAATTGTCTTCTATAAAACAGAAGCCCTTGGATCAAATATCCAACGGTGGGGAAAATTCCCCAAATCACTCAGAGAAAGATCTCTTTAACAAACTTAACAAATGTATGGGCACTATATAAAGACCCCCAGACCCCAACTCAAAAGAGGATCAACATTGTGAGAGATTAAGAACCTCAAAACAGAGAGAACTCTGAAGAAATTTCAAGAAAAAAGTAAAAACCTTCACAAAATAGAAGAACTTCTTCTAATAGATCATTGATCTAAGAACAAGATCAATGATCTTCAAATGATAATAGTGCCTTGCACTTTTTATGAACCACTGTTTCTTTGAAAACAAGAAAAACTTGTTTTCTCTGATCTAAAATTGATCAAAATATAAAACAGTGCCCTGCACTTGTAAAATTTGCACTGTTGCGCTCTTGGGTTGGCGCAAGCCACCAGAGAGCGCCACGTGTCAGCACCTAAACCACTTGCGCTGTGCGCTTTTAAGATAGAGTCTTGCTCTCTGAAATTGACGCAACTCACCAGAACGCGCCACGTGTCAGCAGCGCAAGCGCGGCGCACTGGCACAGCGCACTGCGCTTGCGCGACACGTGTCATCACCACAAGCGCTTGCGCTCAGTGATTGGCGCAAAGCGCCTGACAAATGCACTGCATCGTTTACTGAAGGGCCAGGCCCAAATCAAAAAGGCCTAGTAGGCCAAAATATATTGCAATGCAATAAAAAGGGCAGAGCCCAAACAAAATTGATGCTCTGCATCATTTATAAAAGGGCAGAGCCCAAACAAAATAAAATGGAACATGGACCACCACATCCCTAAACTGGAACATGGACCACTACGTCCCTAAACTGGAACAATAGAGCCTCCAAATGCTCTTTTGTCGGATCCAAACGATCCCGTTAAGTTGATATTAGTCTCAGATTGGACTAAAGTATCATTAACAAACGTTTAAGTTGATCTTACCCTCAAATATGGCTAACGTATCCTTAAACCAAAACACCAAACCCAAATCTAAAAAAATACGGATTTGGACTAATCTACGTCCTACGGGCGACAACATAAATTAGTCTCCGTATACAATCCATGGGTAACCACAAACAAAACAAACACCCACGACACGAAGTGAAATTCTGGAGAAGAAGAAAGTTGTTACCGCGATGCGGTAGCGTAATTAACTGCAGGGGCTTGCGCCTGCAGAGAAGAGCGTCCCCACAATCAAAAACCCTCAAGCGAGGGGAAATCTGACGAAGTCTGCTACATCGGCCGCATCCTTCTAAACCTCCGATACACGGTGCCATAAATCAACTTGGCATCTTCAGAGAGGTGGACGGATAAAACCAAATAGCATCTGCCCCGAATCTCAGGCAAGACGTCCATGTCTTGGCCGCCGTTCGGAGGGGAACACCTGGAATCCTTTTGGGCCGGAATGCGCTTTCCCTTCTCTCCCGAGGTCGCTGCAGCACTGTCTTACTTCAGGTTAGCCCCGGTCCAGTTAGTGCCAAACTCCTGGAGGATTCTCCTTGGGTTTCTGGTCCGCTTGAAATTACAGATGGTCCCCTTCGGTCTGTCCATCCTTGCCTCCTCTCTCATCTACAAAAGTCACCCCGTCTCTCACGCTGGCGACCCGAGGTGGTCCTATCTCTCCTTTAGGAAACGTCGGGGGAGTGCACCCGGGTCGGGAGTCGTCATCCTACCTTCTTCCATCCACGACTGGAAGAAGAAGTTTTTCTTCGTCGGGCCGCCAGAAGGTGAGGACTGGCCCGTACCCTTCCAGTAGTCTAGGAATAAGTGCTGGTAGGAAAACCCGTCCAATGACCCCGACGCGGTGAGAGTGGCGGCGTGGGAGCCCATTCCTCGGGCCGATGTGTTGCTGTCTAAGCAGGCCCTTAGTTGGGCCGGGCTCAATCCTGCCCAGTTCTTCAGTAAGTTAGGCTTGTATTTGTTCTGATTTTTGCTTGAGTCGCTGACCCCATTTTATCTCGTCTTGTGCAGAACCCATGGATTTGAGCTACCTTCGAGCGGCTATGCGCAAGCTGAAAAAGGGGTCGAAGGCTGGAGGGGCCAGCTCTTCCCATCAGGCACTGACCCCGTCTCCTCCGGCAGCCGTCCAGCACCAGCACTTGAGCACTAATCGGGCCCCGGAGTCTAGTAGGGTGCTGAACCGAAAGAAGGCTAGAGGGCAGGAAGCCCCGGCCTCGGAGGCGGAGACCAGTCCGCCGCCGCCGGCTCTCAAGAGGCTCCTCCGTGCAACCCCATGGGACCCGGCCTCCCCGATCTTGGTGGACGATGGGGAGCTCCGCTTTGAGGTGCCCTCGAAGCTCTCCGTCGCCAACAGCCTTCTGCACGACATGGAGAGGTCCGCCGGGGGCAGGGTCCCCGAGGGAAGTCTGAAAGGGCAACTGGCGTCCATCGCCTAAGAGGCCATACAGGTTAGTGCTCGTACTTTGCTCATTTCATCTTTCATGAGACATGGCGATCCTTCTTCTTTCTGACCCCTTTCTTGTTTCCCCGGGTCCTCCACCACGTCGCTCTAGCTATCCGAATGGAGGAGGAGGAGGAGATAGGCCCGACGGTCCGAGCCTCGGGCGAGTCCTCCTCGCTGAGGCGGGCGCTGGAAGCGGCGACGGCGAGGGTCGCTGCTCTCGAGGCCGAGGTGGTGGCCGGGAAGCAGGAGCTAGCGGTCGCGAAGCAGGAGGCGGCGGCCGTGAAGCAGGAAGTGGCGGCAGTGAAGCAGGAGGCTGCCTGGCTCCGTGAAGCTG
Organism: Agapanthus africanus; assembly: GCA_030015575.1. Classification (NCBI taxonomy): domain Eukaryota; kingdom Viridiplantae; phylum Streptophyta; class Magnoliopsida; order Asparagales; family Amaryllidaceae; genus Agapanthus; species Agapanthus africanus. The sequence goes on along the minus strand of JASDDO010000022.1, from coordinate 748,576,109 downwards.
TCCAGGCTGCCGAAGCCAAGCTCCAAGACTCCACGGCGCTCGTCGGCACCATGAAGAAGTCGGTGGGTACCCTCCGAAAGGAGCTGGGGGCGGCGATAGAGGCGGCGAAATGGGCCGACCTCTTGGCGGCGAAGGCGGTGGAGAACTTCCAGAAATCGGAAGAATTTTACACCGTCCTAGCCTCGGCCACTACTGCCATCTGGCATGAGGCCCTTGATGCCGTCAAGGCTCGGATGCCGGAGTTCGCCGATCAGGATCTCCGAGCCGAATATCCTCGCGGGGACGAGGAGCAGGGGGAGGACCTCGAGGGCAAGGCCGAGGAGGTGATACCCGGTGAGGGCAACGCGGAGGTCCCTACGGCGGGCGCTGGGCTTCCCGGGGATGCACCCAGCCCTGAGGCCTGAGGCCCGTCATCTTTTGTTTCTTTTTTCTTTTTATTTGTTTCCTCGGGAGTTTTGTAGGCCTCCGGGCGTCTTGTAAGGCTGGGGAGCCCACAATACCTTGCAAAAGCTTTAACTTTGTGAATAAAGGTATTTTTCTTGCAGTCATGTTTGCACGTGTATTTTTCTTCTTGTTGTGTGAACACTTGTATCTGCGTGGGAATGCCTTTCTGTTGTGTCGTCTCTTTGTCTAGCGATTACACGTTGACTTGGGTCTACTCTCTTGCCCAGTGTTCTAAGGCAGGCGGTAAGACGGTATCTCCATGGCCCCGAAGTTGAAGTGTAGATCGCTAAGACATTGATAGATTGGATGCCTCTTGTTGAGTTCACGTTCCTTAGTTGTTGGAGGGGTCGTCATTGGCCGACTGAGGATATGCCGAGCAGGGTAGCTGGTCGGTGCCTCTTGGCGAGGGCTTCGATTCTTAGCTGTTGGAGGGGCCATGAGAGGCCTGTTGAGGATTGTCGAGCAGGGTAGCTGCTCGGTGCCTCCTGGCGAGGGCTTTGAGCCTTAGCGTAAGAGGGGTCGTGAGAGGCCTGCTGAGGATGGCCGAGCAGGATAGCTGCTCGGTGCCTCTTGGCGAGGGCTTTGATCCTCAGCGTGAGAGGGGCCGTGAGAGGCCTGCTGAGGATGGCCGAGCAGGGTAGCTGCTCGGTGCCTCTTAGCGAGGGCTTTGATCCTCAGTGTGAGAGGGGCCAGGAGAGGCCTGCTGAGGATGGCCGAGCAGGGTAGCTGCTCGGTGCTTCTTTGCGAGGGCTTTTATCCTCAGCGTGAGAGGGGCCGTGAGAGGCCTGCTGAGGATGGCCGAGCAGGGTAGCTGCTCAGTGCCTCTTGGCGAGAGCTTTGATCCTTAAGGATGCCCGAGCGGGGTTGCCGTCCGGTGCCTCTTGGCGAGGGTTTTGATCCCTGGTTTTGCTAGGAATAACCGAGTACGGATCGTGCTAAGCGGTTGCCTTTTTCAAGGGCTTTTCATCCTTAGCGTGGGAGGGGCGTGGGAGGCCTACTAAGGATGTCCGAGCGGGGTTTCCGCCCGGTGCCTCATGGCGAGGGATTTGATCCCTGGTGGTGTGCCAGGGATAACCGAGCATGGTTGTGCTAAGCGATTGCCTCTTTCAAGGGCTTTTGGGTCCTTAAGGATGGCCGAACAGGGTTGCTGTCCAACCGCCTCTTGTCGAGGGCTTTGATCCTGGCGTTGTGGGGTAGGGAAGCTACCAGCCAGGGATAGCCGAGCAGGGTAGCCGCTCGGCTGCCTCCTTGTGAGGGCTTTGATCCTGGCGTCGTGGGGTAGGGAAGCTACCAGCTAAGGATAGCCGAGCAGGGTAGCTGCAGGGCTGCCTCCTTGTGAGGGCTTTGATCCGTGGCGTTGTAGGTAGGGAAGCTACCTGCCAGGGATAGCCGAGCAGGGTAGCTGCAGGGCTGCATCCTTATGAGGGCTTTGATCCCTGGAGTTGTGGGTAAGGAAGCTACCAGCCAGGGATAGCCGAGCAGGGTAGCTGCCCGGTGCCTCTTGGCGAGGGCTTTGATCCCTGGCGTTGTGGGGTAGGGAAGCTACCGGCCAGAGATAGCCGAGCAGGGTAGCTGCCCGGTGCCTCTTGGCGAGGGCTTTGATCCCTGGCGTCGTGGGGTAGGAAAGCTACCATCCAGGGATAGCCGAGCAGGGTAGCTGCCCGGTTCCTCTTGGCGAAGGCTTTGATCCCTGGCGTTGTGGGGTAGGGAAGCTACCAGCCAGGGATAGTCGAGCAGGGTAGCTTCCCGGTTCCTCTTGGCGAGGGCTTTAATCCCTGGCGTTGTAGGGCAGGGAAGCTACCGGTCAGGGATAGCCAAGCAGGGTAGTTGCCCAGTGTCTCTTGGCGAGGGCTTTGATCCCTGGTGTCGTGGGGTAGGGAAGCTACCAGCCAGGGATAGCCAAGCAGGGTAGCTGCAGGGCTGCCTCCTTGTGAAGGCTTTGCTTCATGAAGAAGGACCGAGCAGTGAAGCTGCTCGGTTGCTTATTGGCGAGGCTCTGTCTGACCTTCCCATGTGAGCACCGTGGAGTGGGACGGCATCGAAGACGCGTGTCGTAAGGGCGCTGTGAAGGCGAAGCGTCGGTTTCTTGTCGTTTCAGTTTCGCATGGGGAGGCGCGACGCTTGCCGCGTGGCGCCTGCGTTGCGTGTGAAACGGGCGACTGTTGGATTCCCAAGCGTCGTTGGCTATAAGATGGAACCGTTTGGGATTGTTGATTACTCTTTTCTTTGCAACTGAAACGCAAAAATGCAGGACTTCCCCTTCACCATCGAAAACATCGCAAGCTTCGAGGATGTCTACCTCTATGACCCGTACTGTACCGAGGACACGGTGCAGTTGGTAATAGGCAGGATCGAGGACCACTTCGGCCGATTGCTTCCCCGGTGGTCCTCCCTCCTTCAGCTGCTGATGTATTCCATCTGGAGGGCGTCGTCGGGGCTTTACAACCCCTTATCCGAAATGATGTTCGATGAGGCCATAGGCAAGATAAGGTCTCTGAGGCGCTTCGGCCTAATCTCCGTGACCCGGCTAAACTGCTCGAAAGCGCTCGTCCGTGAATGCTACCAGTTGAGGTTCGACGCCGAAGCTTGGGGGGATCGGAGCCAGAGGTTAGACGCTGCGAGGGCTCGGCTGGAGAAGATATGCTCAAAGCACCACGAGCAGTGCTCTCTGCACCCCATTCCCCCGCTGTTGTAATAATAAATTTTTCTTTTTTGTGTACAGCTAAGGAGCCGACAGTACTTTTTGAATGAATAAGATTTTTTTCCTTTCTGCAATACTCTGTTGATCCTTTTATTGTATAAACAAAAGATCTTAGGAAGATGGCACATTGCTTTGAAAAGAAAATATATGCTAGTAGATGCTTTTATTCATGCAGCTTGAGCCCCCCATACGTCTGCTGGTATCTGTGTTCGGCATGGGGTACCGGGCTTCGGGGGTACCAGTCGCATGCTCTGTTGACACTACCATGATCTGGCCGATGGTCTGCTCGGCAGGAGGGGGACTCTGCTCCTGCTCGTGGTCAGCTTGCCGCTTGTCCCTCAGGTACGCCGCGAGGTTCCCCGAACGGATCAGCTCCTCGATGTAATCTCGGAGTTGTTTGCAACTCTCCGTTGAGTGGCCTAGCGACCTATGAAAGCCGCAGTAGGGGCCCTGGGTTCGCTTTGAAGCCGAGCATGGGATAGGGGGGAACTTGAAGAACCCTTCGCCCTTGGCCTTCTCAAGTAGCACTGTCTGGGAGACATTAAGCGGCGTGTACTCCTAGAACTTCGGGGATAGGGCTTTTGCCGTTTCGGTCCTCTTCTCTCGTCCCTGGGCCTCTTTTTCTGGTCGGCTTGCTCTGCTCGGGGGAGGTTTGCATTCACCTCGGACTCAAGCTGGACCTCGCGCTCGGTCCAGGCTTTTACCTCGGCCATGGTCTTAGGTTGCGCCAGTGCAAAAGAGCGTAACCACTCCTTATGCCTAAGACCAGACCTTAGAGCTGTGATGACCGTTTCGTCACGGTGCTCTGGGACCTCGAGAAGGGCGTTATAGAAACGGGTGACGTAAGCCTTGAACGTCTCCCTGTCCCCGCTCTTGATCATGAAGAGGTGGTCGACTGTGCGCTTCTACCGCCTGTTCCCGACGAAGTGGCCGAGGAATTGTGTGGCTAGCTCGTCAAAGGTTGAGATCGAGCACGGCTCAAGTCCTCAGAACCAGTCTCGTCCGGCACAAATGAGAGTGGTCGGGAAAGCTCGGCACTGGGCGGCATCGGAGTGGTCTTAGAAGCTCATTCCTGCGGCAAACGCTTCCAAGTGGTCCTTCGGGTCAGATTTGCCGTCGAAGAGGGAGACCTTTGGGGGCTTGTTGCGGGAGGAGACGTGGACGGCGAGCAGCTCCTCGTTGAATGGTTTTTTGAGCGAGTCGGCGGCATACTTAGCCTCGTCGCTCGAACGGTGACCTTCCCGATGCAGACTCTCGATCTTCTTTTCGAGGGCGTCGAGCCGGCCATGGTACCCCGACGACTTGGCGCATTCTGATCCCAAGCCCCTGCTGTTGGCGGCCTGCGTCTGGCCTCGGCCACGGTTTCTCTCAATGAGGTTCCTCAAATCCCCGGGTGAGGTGGCCCTTGAGCTACCTTGACGAGCCTCGTCTGCGCGGCCCCGTCGGGGGAGGGTGTGTCGGTCATGCCTGGTGACAGGCGAGCTGACCGACATTTCCTCAGGAGGGACAGGCGCGTGAAAGAACTCAGGGCGGGGCGCTCTAGCGATGGACCTCGGTGTCGAGCTGTTGGTCGCCCAGCGGGTCGCGGAACGTACTGTCTCGGGGGATCCGCGGCCGTGGGAGGCAGCGAGGCGGCGGTCAGCCGTGCCGATGTGCGCTGAGTCTTCTCTTCCCCCATAGGGGTCCTGGTCCCGAAGCGGGGAAGCGGCGACCTGGGGATTTTACCACGCCGTTTGGACGCGGACGAGCGCCTCCACGAAGAACGCAAGCGGTCTATCCGGCCGGCGAGGGCGTTGATGGCATTCGGCGAAGGAGGCTCGTCTGTGCTACCGTTGAGAGGGAAGCGGCAGTTGGTGCTTGGATTGTCTTGAGGATCGCTCGCCATTGGAATGAGATCAGGAGGCGAACTTTTGTTTTTGTGGAATCTAGGTTCCCACAGACGGCGCCAGCTGATGGAGGGTGGAATCTCCTTCAGATATTGCTTCCCGTTTGATCTGCAGATGGCTGCGATGTGTGGCTAAGATTGGATCTGGAGGCTGTCGCTCCTGAAGCATGTGGATCTCAATGGGTTGAGGTTGTAGATGCCGAGCTACCTGCAAGGAAGTCCCGGGGTGGTTGTACCACCGAGGATCCTCCGACGATCAAGTTAGTCTAAAGATCCGAGCAGAGTAACGACTTAGTGGAGTAGAATTGGCTTATCTTGACCGTCTGAAAGAGAGGTTTAAGTAGTGGTGGCAGCAGTTGCAGCAGGCGCGAGAATCACGCCGGCCGTTACGCTCCCGACGTCACGTCCGCGTGAAGAGCGGGGCCTCCCATTAATGGCGAGACAGGCTCGTTAATGGGGGATCGTTCTGGCGTGGAACGTGGGATGTGGTCAGCGGAGATCTTGCGCATGGCGAGATTCGCGGGATGCCGGTTACGCCTGCAAGCGGTGTTATTGGTCGGTCGATGAGACCGAGGAAGATGACCTCGGCGGGAGAGCTCACGGACGAGCCGAAGAGCCGAGGTATCTAGTTTCTACCGTAGCTCGGGAACGAGCTGTGAGGCCGAGGAGGCCCATCATGCTGGGGCGAGCCAGCGTCTGCTCGGTAGGACGAGCATAGGGGTGGTTTGATCGGCTACTGTAGGTCCTTTCTTGCATGTTCTGGGGCACGTCGTCTGCCACGTGTCATGATCTGGGAGATCGCTGATATCGAGCATCAGCACCCATCGTATTAGATATTGACCAAAGTCAACAAAATTTCAAATATATGCATACTGATTCGACGGGATTATCCTGTCGAATTTGGTCCCCCGTCGAATTAGGGTGCAATTTCTTGTAAAGAAATGTTGTAAGAAAATTTTCACTGCAATTTCTTGTAAAGAAATGGTGTAAGAAAATTTTCACTTCTATATATTCTATGTAGTGAGAAGAAATTTTTGGACGATCAACATCGTCCTTCTTGCTCTTTAATATCTAAATACATCAAATTTCAATGTAACTTTAATACTATTTATGGATTAATCAGGTGCTGATATTATTTTGTTATCTGGGGACACCGTAATTTTGCAATTTTGCAATTTTGCGTGATAAAAATGCAGAAAACATAAAATTCAAATAGCATTTTGTAAGTTTATTTTCTAGACCTTGAAGATCAAAACGAGGGGTGCTCATTAAACAATAGTGTAGGGTTGATTTTTTATTGTTATAAAAAGTGAGGCAATGATAATTAAGGACGACTGAAATCCCTCACACTTTTCATGCAATTGATATGGGGGATATGCATATGGTGTCAGTTTTTCTTAGTAGAACTTTGGGGGTATTTTGGTGTATTTGATATTTGTGTGGGATATTTGTTTAGTGTATGCAGATTAGGTTTAGAAAGACTCTAAACAATAAAAAGAGACAAATGTAGTATAGGTTAGAAAGAGAGACCCCAAAGAGAGAAACGATTTGTAAATTAATCTATTAATTCTGATAAAGTTAATTAATAAAGATTTCTTTTCCAACAAAGGATGTAAATGCTTGCGCCTAACCCTGTTAATCTCATGTTCCTCGGTTCGTTCTCTTCCTTCTAGTGTCAACTGTAATTTTTTAACAATTACAATTTTTGACAATCCTGTTGTATAAACTAGAAAACAAGGAAAATGCTATGCTGCCTTAGCATCTTAGAATATTTTTGAGATCGAAACATCGCAAGAGGTTCTTACTCATCAGATAGTTTAATGCAAAAATGACGACTTAGCGTGTGTGTGTGTGTGTATAGTTAAACAACAATATTGTATTGGCTACGTACTTAAGAAAAAGTTTCTACTCCATATATTTTCCATCCCATTGCATTTTCATATATATTACTTACTTTTACCATACTAAACCTAAGATACAAGGTAATTTATTGGCAAACACATGTACATGCATCTAGCTTCACCCTAAACCTCTAACAACAAGCACCATGTAGTACTTCTTTGCCACCATTTGCATCTTTGCCATTGCCACTAGCAAGCTCCACATCTCCAACATAGTTCTCATCCTTTTCATCAACCCCATCAATTTCCATAGGCTTGAAAGTGTAGAACCTTGCACAAACAAGGTAATACACAAGGTTCATCACTTGCAAACTAGTCACCAACCAATAGTAGGAATCCAACTTCCCCCTATTGATATTATCTTGCAACCAATTGTCCCCTCTCTTTGTAGTATAATCACTAACCACTACCACCAACGCCGTCCCCAAGTAATTACCGATGGACCCTGCAATGTTAAAGAACGCGACTGCGACACTCCTCATGCTCTCCGGCGACTGGTCATACATAAACTCCAGATGCCCGACAGAGGTAAACGCGTCGGCGAAGCCATGAATTGCATATTGAGGTACTAACCAAAAAACGCTTATTGGAACTGTAACATGTGGTTTATCTAAAAGTCCGTGCTCTGCTGCTACGGACTTTCGCTTGGTTTCAACTACTGCAGCTGCAATGTTAGACAGGACTGATATGGCGAGCCCGATGCCCATTCTCTGAAGGTATGTTATGCCTGTTACGATAGATAGATAGATAGATAGATATTGTCAGATATGTATGTCTATTTAGACTAATTGGCTTCAAAGATTAATGGAGGAAATATTTTATGATTAAGCAAGTTAATTAATAGGGTAGCAGAGCAAAGGTTTTTTTGATTGCGCCAATGATGAACGGAGGAAATCGAATAAAGCAAGTTAACAATACCATTAGGCCTTCCAGTGAATTTACGGGCGATGGGGACAAAGACCCGGTCGTAGAATGCAAGACCAAGGAGCATTGCAGTGACAGAGAATATTGATAAGGTTGCCGCGGGGATTTCTATTCCATTAGGGATGATGTGACGGTCCATGGATTTCGCTTGCATGATCACGAATGTGTGGTTGTGGGAGGCTGAGGTGACGACGAGGATGCCTACGGACCATATTGGGATCATGCGGAAGATCGACTTTAGCTCTTCGATTCGGTGGACGGTCGAGAGCCTCCAGAGATTTGGCTTACCGGATTCGGTTATATCGCCTTCTTTGATGATTGCTGCCTGATCGAGGAATCTGCCAAGATATAATTTTGGAGATGTCAGTTTCCGGTTCCGAACATGAAAGTATTATTAGCTCTAAGCATTATACACTATATTTGATCAGGTCTTTTTTGGACTATTCTTAGCGTGCTCTGATAACTACAATTTACATAAATTGCAAACAAATACCACTGACTTAGATAGAGATTTCTCCCCTAAATAAATTAACTCCGCGACTTTTCTGCGTTCTTTTAGTTTAATACCATATATGGGTTCTTTTTGTAATTTATTCGGTTCGATGAACTTTGAGAGTTTCCAGACCCTTGGCTTGCCAGATTCAATAAGTTGCCTTCGTGAAAAGATCGATTGTTGCGTGATCGAGGAATCTTAAAATTGTTGTTTTGTGGCGATGATTCAGGTCGACGGAGTGATTTACACTGCAGTGTTATTTGCAATGATTTGTTAGGTTCATGAGAAGACGTTTCTTAGCGTATGACTAAGAGGTATCTTTGTTTAGCATAACTAACTTTATAATTTCTGTTAATAAACCCGTTCTGTCATTGATGCGTCAAACACCACTTTATCCAAAGCTTAAGCCTGTAGGTTTTAAGGCCCAAGTGGAAAGGTATCTAGCATAAACTCTTGCAAGACGGAATAAATATGGGAGAGTGTGCTCTGATACCATGTTAAGAACCACTCAACCCAAAAGTTTAAATTGTTAGGTTGTGGGTTAACAATATATATCAAGCGAATAGAATAATATTTTAACAGTAATAACGATAACCAAAAGTTGATAAAGAATTGGTTAAGGGGTCTACTGGATAGCATGCTCATAAAATGTCATTGATGCATGTATATAAAATTCATGAGATTTGATTTAATGGCTAAATTTCATGAGGTCTCTTTCATTTTGCTCCGTTTTACAAAATTATGTAATTTAATAAGGGAGGGTTTATGCAATTTAGCAAATTTAATCAATGTCTTGCAGCATGTTGTTTGGTGTTGAAGCCCAGTGTGAGATTCAATTTAGCACTTTTGGATTATACCACTAAAAAGCAATTTAATATATAAAAAAATAAAAAATAAAAATTGGAGCTTCCGTCGCTCGCGGCTAATTAGCTGTGTATGACAGAGCGTAACTGAGGATGATGGCTCCCATCCTACTTAATCCCATGCATGACTCCATGTTTTAAGCTGGGTCCATTGTACTGTCGACCACAGCTACATCAATCTTTTTCATATGAAATTTAAATCAGAGTTAGCAGACGCTCACCGAAACTTATCAGTATGAAGAAGCCTGCCTGTAGTTGAAATATCAGCATCCAGCGTCTTATCGACATAAAGCAACCCTGCATCCTCCGGCCTCTCCATCTTCCGCTTCTTGAAAGCCGCGATCGACACCTGCGCCACCCTCGTCAACGGACTCCCCGCGGGCTTCAACTTAATATACAACGGATACCCAATCACAAAAGCCACCACCGACAGGAACATAGCAATACTAGGAATCCCAAACCCCCAGCCCCACCCCACATTATCTTGAATGTACACCACAACTGTTAGGGCTAAGAGAAGAGAAACCCCTAGGGTGAAGAAGTAGAGATTGAAGAAGTTCCATTTTCGACCGGGGTTCGGTTTGTGGATCTCGACTTGGTCGGCGCCGAATGCGACGACACAGGGGCGGATCCCGCCGGCGCCGATGCAGCAGAGGAGGAGAGAGGCATAGAGAATTAACAGCTGCCAAGTAGAGGCAGGCTGGCAGGGTTGAGGAGGTGTGCATGAAGGGGGGCGTAGCGTTGGGAGGACTGCTGATACGGTGAGAACGACCATACCCTGTAGATTTAAGAGCAGTCTAGGTTAATATCACGGTGGATTTGTATTTAAAGAGCAGGTTTAAACAAAACAAGGCTTAGATTTCATTAAAATACCATGGCATTAGTGTTTTTACAGATATATGAGAATAACGGAGGGAACGTGTCATGGGAGGCAATTTCCTTCTTTGACGTCGAAAAAATACGACATCTATGATTTTTTCCGACAATCGACATACTTCATCTTCATCTTTATCATTTAAGATGTGGATACACCAAATTTCATGTGATTCCACCACTTTTTTACCATTGAATGAGCAGGGTAAAAAATTCTATTGTCGGTAAACGTTAATTTTGCACCCACTAAATCAACAGTGAAAAAGTGCCAGAATCATATAAAATTTGGTGGATCCACATCTTAAATGATAAAGATGAAGATAATGGGTGCCGATCGTCAGCAAAAAGGATGGAGAGTGTATTTTTTCAACGCCATGGGAAGAAAATCACTCCTATGGCCTCTTTTCTACGTTATTCTCTAAATATAATATGCTTTGTAAGTTGCAAATAAATGGCATAAATTTACTTGGCAAATAATATACCAAATAGTTGGTATATATTTAATTGAAAAACTATAGTAGAATTAGGCTTATTTATAGAAAACTCCCAGAAAGTTTGGGCAAGAATAAAAATACTATCAATGTTTTTGAAATTGTCAAAAAAACTATCACGACTTGACGATCAACGTGGTCAACATTACTTTTTATGTGAAATGACCATTTTCTACTTTTTATAATATAATTAATTATAAATTACATTTTTAGTAATTTTAATAATTATTAATATCAACTAAATAATTAAAATATTTTTTGGGGGAGCCGAGGGGAGTTCGGAGGGAAGCAAGGTCGAGGAAGGGGTGGGGGTCATCGGAGGAGGGGGAAGAGGGCGAGGTCAAGGGAGGGCAGCAAAGGGTGAGGGAGCTGGCACCAGAGGAGGTGAAGGAGGGAAGAGGGGGAGAAATTGATGGAGATGATGATGATGATGATGATGATGGGGAAAGGGGGAGGGAGGGCGTACCGGCGAAGGTGGTGGGGGAAGATGAAGAAGAAGAAGAAGAAGAAGAAGATGGTGTTGATGTTGCCGCTGCCGGCGGGGGAGACGCTGGCAGGGACAGCAACGTCGGGAGAAGGCGAGGGCGGCACCGGTGCGGGGCAGGTTTATGGTTAGAATTAAGGTTACGGTATGGATTAGGGTTAGGGTTAATCAAGAAAGAGGTATTTTTAAGAATTTTATATTTTTTTCTCACATGGCAACTCGGCTGACGTGGCGCTGAGCTGACACAAACGTAGCAACTTGGTTGACATGGCGCTGAGCTGGCACATTATGCCGACGTGTCACTGTTAGGCTTGGTAGTTTTTTGACAATTTCAAAAGTATGGGTGGTTTTCTGATTTAGTCCATATTTGTTGGGAGTTTACCGTAAATAAGCCATAGAATTATTTGCAATCTACATAGCTGGTATTTATTTGCAATTTTCCAAGTATGTGGTATCTACCTTAAAAAGAAAACAGATAGCTCATGGTATTTTAGCCAAATGTTTTTTAATGAAATTGCTGGGCACAATGTCCTGTCTCATTTTTTATTTACCTAAGTTAGATTAAAGACAAAATAAGAATACATATTTGCAGGCGGCATATCGATTATAAGAAAATAACTCTCTCGAGCCTGACATAACTTCAAAGTTTGGATATAGGGACCAGTAAGTATTTGGTGGCTATATATGTACCAGTTGATAGATGAGAGAGCCGATAGTAATGGTCCAGAAACGTCCAAGGAACGAGTCGGCGGAGAGGGCACCAAGGATGGTGAAGAGGCTGGAAGTTCCGCCAAGGTTGCTGAGGGTGTTGGACGCCTGAACCAGAGGCAAGTGCAGCTGACTTGTCAAATACGATATCATGTTTGCACCAAACCCAGCCATGGCAAATTTGTCGCATATTTCATTTCCTGCAAAAATATGTAGGAAAAGTTTTCACAAAGCAAGTAGTTTTTTTATCTTTTCCACAACGAAAACGTGCGGAGAATTAGAGAGAAATAATTCGGAAAAAATGAAAAATTTGTGGTATGGTTCATGGCGAAAACTATGTTGGTATGAAGAAATTGAGAATATAACGGCCAAAAATGAATTAGTGACAATAGTAAACAAATTTGATAGCTCACCCAGTATAAATGGCATGGTTCTTAAACCTCCTTGCTTCCTCTTCTTCTTCATCTCTACTCCCTCTTCAGCCATTGCTGAGATTTAATTAATTAATTATAGGAGTACAGCTTCTCCTTCACTCACTCAAACAAAAAATATCTCCTATATATTATTCCAATGGAGCTCTTTGTTTTGCTTTGTAAGAGATGGAAACATGTGTGCATATTTATAAGCACATACAACTCAACCCCGCCTTCAATTTTTTTTAAAAGAAATATATGTCACTGCGACAGCGACATATTGCTCGAAATAAAAATGCTTGTCAGGATTTTTCGCCGGTCGAATCTTCAGAATTTTCTTTTGCTAGCTGCCTAACTATACAATTCAGAGCTCATGGTGCAACTAAGCAATGTAGATCATTGTTAGGCAGTTTCTGTTTTTAAAAAAAGTGAAGAAAAATCCTAGTACTTTTTTAATCTTTTTAGATGGAATCAAATCATTGCTTCTAACATGTTGAAGTTAGGCTTAAAGATTCATTTCAGTGCACTTTGTATAAAGAGTAGAGATAAAATAAAAAAAAAGTTTAATATTGGTGCATTATTTTGGCAAACCCATGTATGGTTTTGTTAAAAATATATCAAACTTGTATCTGTAGTCTTGCTTGGACTGTTTGTTCTGTTACTTTGGGAATTAATTTGGTAACCTAGTTGAGAAACCATGATAGATTCTTTCATTCAAGTTGATTTCATAGAACAAATCAGGAAAAGGTGACAAAAGTTATTAGTTAATGGGGCAGCGAGACCTAAACGAACATGGACGAAGGTGTTTCAAAAAGATGACAAGATTGGAGGAAGAACAGGTTTCATACAGCCGACCACGGGAATGTGGAATAATGGCAAATTGGTAGGCTTTATAGTAGGCGAACGAGTTAATTAAGTTAAAATTAGGATTCTATTGGTATCTCTGATTCTCTATTAAAATAATGTTCATGTTTTAAAGTTTTGCAGTTTATCCCAAATAACAGGCCCATCAACTCACCCTTATTTTTTGAAATAATAGCTGGAATAAATAACCCATCGCCATCTCTTTTATTTTAAAGAATAGGATTAATTAGGAGTCGTCTTCTTCTATTTGTTGGTTGAATATTTTCGACTCGTAGACATGATTTTAATGTTCGAAACATATGTCTCACCTCTTTGGAGCATAATTTATTATTTTGTATATCTTTATCTTCTTTTCAAAACATCATTTATATACTTCCTCCTTTCCACGAATTTAAATATTGATTTTTTTTGTAGCTTATTAGGATATGGTTACATCTATCTATCTATATTATTGTTATTGTTATTGTCCTTTAAAAGCTTGATTCAAGCTTTTCTTTTCCCCATTTTGCCTCTTGTATTCAATTTAATTACTATTTGTCCTAAATATTTTCAAGCTTTTCTTTTGTTTTCATGCATGGGCACTACTACAAATAAGGGTTGCCCCTACGGATTTATCCGTAGGGGCAAACCACTGTCCCTACAGATATATACGTAGAGGCAAGAAAATACCATGTAGGTACAAACGCCGTAGGTGCAAGTCGAAACCTTGAATATACCCTTACGGACTAAAAATTGCTTCTACGGAGTTATGTGTAGGTCCAGTATTCCCTACGGCCTAAGCCGTAGAGACAAAAAATTTATTTTATTTACTGTTTAATAAAATAGATTAGGTGTACCTACGGACTTATCCGTAGGGCCAAATAGTTGCCCCTACGGATAAGTGCGTAGGTATATAACCGTATGGGCAAAATATCAGGTATTCTGATATTTTGTCCTTACGGATACCTGTGTAGGGGCATATGTTTGCCCCTACGGATATATCCGTAGGGGCATTCGTAACCCCTAATACTGAGATCATAGGGGCAAAATATCAGGTATCCAGATATTTTGCCCCTACGGATAAATCTATAGGTACACTGTTAGGCCCTACGGATTAATCCGTAGGGGCAATGTTGGGCCCTACGGTTATATCCGTAAGTACATATTATCAGGGTTGTTTTTAAAAAGGGCTGCCTATTTTTTTCTCGCCCTGTGCACAATAATATATACATCGATCATATATAAAATTAATCATCACGCAGAACATATATCGCAATATTCATAATCACATCTCATGCATAATATACAAAAGGAACCAACAAGCAAAATATGATATCAATATAAACACGCAAACACCACAATATCAATATCGTCCAAAATGTAGTACAATATGTATCATATAAATAAATACATGTTTAAAATATAAGAATCAAAAAGCTACCCTAGCTCGGTCCAGCTCCACCTCTGATAAACGCCAGAATCTGGCGCGCCTGCTCCTCGGTCAATAAATCATGCAATTCGGAGCGTGCGGGAGTCTGAGCGGGCTGTGGAGCTGGCGATGTGGTCAAGGTAGTGCCTTGCGGAGCCGCAACTGCGGGAGTCTGAACGGGCGGTGGAGCTATAAGAGCTATCTGCAGAACCGCAGCCGATGTAGTGGCTTGCGGAGCCGCAGCCGAAGGAGATGCATGTGGAGGCTCGGCCGATGTACCCTGTCGCGTCTAGACCTACGTGTGTAATAAGCGAGTAAGAGCTGTGTATTATTCGAATTCATATCATTATCAAGTTATTTCGAAACCCCAATCTATCTATACTTAGGGACTTAGGACTCGTTTGGATATCTAGTTTGGAAAACCGTAGTTAATTTTAATTAGATATGTGTGTATGATTAATCAAAGCTAAGTCTACAACCAAATAAGCTCAGGCTACGTACTAATATTGAATATATTGCTATCTATAATATGACATAATATTTTACTATTAAATAGTATACATACCAGCATCTCCTTCAACTCCTGAACGGTGGCCTTCAAGCTCTCCAGGTGCTGCTGGAAACGTCGCTCACTGGAGACGGAGGAAGTAACAGCCGGGGTGGAGTCCAACCTCATATGGGCCCTGCTATGGCCCAGTTCCCGGCCTCTCTCCCAACCTCCGTGGTGCCCTACGTGTGCGGAATTCAGGACTGGGGTCAGCAGCATCGGATCGCTCTGTCCGGTAAAATCGATCCCCAATGCCTCGGCCTGCTCAACCACCCGCTCCTACACCCACATTAACCAGTAAAATATAATTATATCATTTAAATTTGAACCTTCCAAAACTAAAATTTCAAATAGGGGTTGAATAAATATTAACACTTACGCAATACTCCTGGGTAGCGACGTCGGGGTATTGAAGCTCGCCCGTGGAGGGATCTGTCAAGGTGCCGTGGACGGCAAGATATGCGGACAACACGCTTGGTGTACCACCTTGCGCCAGGGTCTGAGCTCTCTGCAATATTAAAAATTTACTCTTAATATTAGATATATTAGAAAATAACTCTTAATATTGCATTATATCATAAAGACCGGTCTATTGTAATTTACCGATAACTCCATGGCTCGAGTAATATTCCTCGAGCCACCTGTATAAGTGGGGCGACCCCTCTTCGCCGACTTCCTATTCTCTATATTTTGAGAGGCCTGTTTCTACACAACACATTCACATTTAGTTTTCTAATCAAGGAACACAAAAAAATATATTATATACTAAACAATGAATTACATTTAAAATACATACCTGTTTGCGTTGAGAGTCGAAATATTCTCACAATAGAGGCCATGTCTCTACGTCGATAATTAGTCAAAAATATTGCATCTTTTAGCCGGCAATTTCCTTATCATTTGCATTCATATAGAAGTGTTCGGCAATCATATTTCACATATTAGCAAATCTGTCGCAAAATATCAGATTACATGTGTTAGACCTTAAAACCGGCATTTCTAGGGAAATTGACTGCATTTCATAGCATGACATCATTTCTATATATTGCAACCCGTGTTTCGAAGTCCGTGCAGGAAAATCCAGAAGAAAGGCCAAAAATTTACATGGTGCTGATCAAACATTACACCAACTCCAAGTTTGTAGATCTGGTAGCAATCCAAAAGGCAAAACACAATTCCACAGATCAGATAAAGCCCCAAAGTTTAGCCCAAAGCAACACTGGAAGTGTGAAGCCATGAAGCCAACACTTGGCCGCGGAACCGCGGCCGGAGCCGGCTTGCGCCGCGGTTCCGCAGCGGAGATGCCACGTCAGCCCTAAATATTTGGTGCACAACTCTTACCTCACTTCCAGAAGCTCAGAAAAACATGACAAATTCCAGAATATTCCAGAGACTTCTGCCAGATCAGCAAACTAGGGTTTCTAATGCTTAATTAATCCTAGCTTAAAACTTAAGCTAACTCCTAACAAACTCTTTCTAGAAACTCCTCAACAAACTTTTGGAGGGAATTGTAATTTCAAACCTAGACCTAGGGTTTGGGAAGTCTATAAATAGAAGCCTAAACCTAGGGTTAAGGGATATACTTAATACTTGATACTTGGATCCATTATCCAAGACTTAGATACTTCTTCATTTTACCCCCTTCATCTTCTTCTTCCACAAGTCTAGTGACAAGGCTTGTGTGAAACCCTAACCCTAATTCCAATCAAAAGCCAAGATCCCGAGTACCAAATCAAGCAAGAAGCCCTTCAACCTTTTAGGAGCGAAGCGATCTTCAACAGAGCAAGTGGTCCAAGCCGATCCACGACTCACGGAGAAAAGCGACGCCAGATCGACAATTTAGTTCTTCCTCTTGTAGTTCTTGAGCGGCTGTAATCAAATTGTTGATATAAATAAAAGGTGATATTTTTTTATCTTGTTTTCTTTAAATTCTTGCATCATGATTCGATCTCAATTTCTAGTTGTAGTTCTTGTTGTGATGTCTGAGTAATACTCTGCTCGTCGAGGAGTCGAGACGATCAATAGAATGATGATGTAACATATCTTAAATCGATTCTTGATTCCTATGAGTTTTGTAAACCCTAGCAAGTTCAAGAACCGACGACCCAATTTTGTTGCGATGCTTTCTTGATTGATATCGCTCGAAATTGGGGAGTTACGATCGTTTCTTGAAATTGCTAGAGGCTAGAATGTGAATGATATCGACGAAAGAACAAGGGTTAAATGATGAAACCCTAGTTTCATGAGAAAGCCCTAACTCTTGTCGATCATCATCGATCTAGTATCAATTCTTCGAAGGATAAGAACATGATATCTTGAGATTACATCATGTCTATAGATCCGATCGATTCTTACGAGCCTCATTTAGATTCTTGACATTTTGGTTGGAAATATCATCGAAACCCGATTCTCGATTGTTTATCATTTACTTGATTCTTGATTAGACTAGTGACACCTGAATCAATCGATAAAATCTTGAATCATGTTTTCTTTTATTTTCGATTAACTTTTCAATTCAAACAAATCAAATATAAAAACGAATCGCACAATCCCTGTGGACGATCCGCACTCACTTACAATCTACATCCGACACCGTAGTTGATTGCGGTCAAATATAATTCTTTGATTGTGAATTTTATTCAATTTTTATACCAACACAACGAGAAACTCTTATCGATCAAATGAAACCGTTATCGGGGATCATTTGAGTTGATACACACTACACAGTCTCGAATTTTAGAATCAATCAAATGGCGCCGTTGCCGGGGATTACGCGCTAATTCGTTTCATATTGAAGTTTGAATTGAAAGATTTATTCCATTGTTATTTTGAGATCAAAATTCGTGCAAACCCTAAACGATTTGTTGTGGTTCATTGCAAGGAAATCTGGAGTTGTTTGGCAATTAAAGAAAATTTTTGGAAAATTCCAGAGAGCTGGAGTTATCAACAGGAAGCTGCTGTTGAATTTTGGTGCAGTGATCAGCACAAAAGACCGTGGAAGGGCGGCATTAAGAGGCTATTGCGGCGGAACCGCGGCCCTTTTGAGGGTTCTCTGTACAATTTTTCTCTCAGGTGCTTTCTTACCTTCTCCTCTCTCCTCTTTTTAGCTCCAACTAACAAATTTGTGCAGGATTCTTTGCAAATAATCGCAGCTCGCAAATTGCAAAATTAAATTTGTGCGTGATTTTGTTTCTTGGTTGTTTGCATTCTAAATACAGATATTAAGGGGCACGGCCAAATCCAAATTAGGTGGGGAGTTCATTACCCTCCCTAGGCCCCAAAAATCGCAAAACTTGCATCTGCATTGACCCACATTAATTAAAAGAAATCTAGAGATGACTCTAAGGACCGTCGCGCTCACTTAGGACAAGAGAAGGTCGTGGGTAATTCATTGCTTATCCGCGTTTTCTTGTGGTGTCTAAGGCAAGTGTGTTGAAGGCTAGTGGTTATTAATTAGGCCCACTACTTACGTAGTGGAGTACCTTCCCACTTACCTGGCAGTTACCTGGCCACAGGGGGACAAAGAGGCAGTGGAGGATTCTATCCTGCGACTTGTCTTTTGGCAGTTAGGAGCGGTCTAGAGCCGGACCTAGGTGACCACTAAATTCTAAGGTTTTGTGTGTTGCATTTGTTGTGTCGCATCATTTTTTCAAAAATCCGTCCCTTTTCCAAAGCAAACACCGCATTCATTCATTACCCCTAATTATAAGTCAACGCTGCCACTTGTACTAACCCTTTTTAGTACAAGATAGGCTGGACACGGGATTCTAGTGCCCGTTTAGTCCGCGTACCCTTTATCGACTCCGAAGTCGATATTTCTCCATTTACTTCTTCTTTACCCACTTCCACACCCACATCGATGGATCCGTCTCCATCGAACTTCTTTACCACTACTCTGCCGCCATCCGTTGGTGCGCAGAATCCACCCTGCATCTCTCTCCAAGAGAGGTGCTACCCTATTCGAGGTCCTCTTTCGACCTGCTTATCCACACCACCAGCCAATGGGGATAACTTTGAAATTAAACCCCAATACATCAACCTTTTACCCAAATTCCACGGACTCGAGACTGAGGACGCTTACGTTTTCATTACCAAATTTGAAAACGTATGCGCAATGATGGGTACGTCACAACTTTCAGTGGATGATATGCGTCTACGACTTCTTCCATTTACATTGTGCGATATAGCCGAGAAGTGGCTATATAACACTACCGCACACTCTATTACGAATTGG
Organism: Agapanthus africanus; assembly: GCA_030015575.1. Lineage (NCBI taxonomy): Eukaryota > Viridiplantae > Streptophyta > Magnoliopsida > Asparagales > Amaryllidaceae > Agapanthus > Agapanthus africanus. Next base: position 748,556,876 of record JASDDO010000022.1, on the reverse strand, counting down.
GAAGAATTCTTCGCTGCATTCCTTAAGAAATTTTACCCAATACAAAAGACAGCTCGAATCCGTAGCGAACTGAATCAATTTGCCCAGCTCCCTACTGAACCATTCTCTAAATGCTTTGAACGTTTCAAGGATCTATTGGTTCAGTGTCCTCATCACGGCATCCCGAGATGGGAATTGTGCCGAATCATTTATGAAGGCAGTAACCCTAACACTAAACAGAGTCTTAAAAACATGTGTCAAGGCACCTTCATGACCAAGGATGATGGGGAAGCTTGGCGATATTTAGAAGAGTTCGCTGAAAAGTCTTTACAGTGGGAAAGTCCATCATTTAGGAGTGGCAATAACCAATCGGATGTTTCCATAGGAGTTAGAGATGACATTTCATCTATACACAAGAAACTCGAGACTATGGAAAACAAATTTTTAGCCGCCACCCTTAATCAAATGTCACTTTTCAAAACTGTATGTGGCTGCTGTTCTGATCCGTCTCACTTGACGGAAGAATGTCCGTTTCAAGGTCGTGAGCATACCAATGCCGCATTTCAAAGACCTAGAAACGATCATTTTTCTTCCACATATAATCAGGGTTGGAGGAATCACCCTAACTTTGCTTGGAACCAATCCCAATCTCAAAACACGGTTCCAAACACGAATCATTTCCAAAGGGTCCCTCCACCACAACAGCAACCACAACTTCAATTGAGTCAGCACCCCTTTCAAGCACATAACTTTCAAAATCCGGTCAACACACCTGCACTGTCTAGTCCTTTACAGTTGACCGGAACTGATGAATCCTCTTCTTTTGCAAAATACATGAATTTGGTCTTAACAAATATCATGCAAGTTTCGGCTGAAATGAAGTCTTCTGTCGATAAAATTAAGAAAAACTCTGCATCCCAAAACGAGAGTATTAAATCGATGGAAGAAGAAATTGTACGATTAAAAGCTGAAATGAGTGCAAGAGAGAAAGGAAAACTCCCAGCTCAACCCTTACCCAATACTGGCTATTCACATCATGTGAATGCAATCACCACATTGAGATCTAGGAGAGTGCTTGACAATCATGTTGGGGAAGAAGTTGATGATATTGAAAATCCTATTAACACCCCGGCTGAGACCTTTTCTCACACACACACTTCTACTTCTAGTTCTGACCCCAGTTCTTCTACCCCACCACCTTCTTCCGAGCCTATTCTTCGTTTCCCAAAAGGCTCGCCACTTCAGCCCACCTCTTCTACTCCTCCACGGACAATCCACACTTCTATTCTGGGATCGGTTCCACACACACTTCCTTCTCCTATGATGGACCCAGCGCTTATTGCTAAAGCACCTTATCCTAATCGGTTAAGGGCTAACACACCAAGTCCATATATGGAGAAGATCACTGAGATGTTTAAACAGGTTAACATAAACATCCCTCTTCTAGATGCTATCCAACAAGTCCCTGCATATGCGAAAGTTCTTAAAGACTTGTGCACTAGAAAGAGGAAGAAACAAATGTCCAAGAAGATATTCATGGCAAAAACAGTAGACACGGCTTTCCCCCAGCAATTACCAAGGAAACGTAAGGATCCTGGATATCCTACTATTTCCATCTCTATTGGGGAAAAACACATTAACCGTGCTCTACTAGATCTTGGGGCAAGTGTTAACCTGCTTCCTTTCTCAGTTTATGAGCAGTTAGGGATCGGAGAGTTGAAACCATCTCCTTGCACTCTCCAGATGGCTGACCGATCAATCACCAAACCTAGGGGTGAACTAGAGGATGTGTTAATAAAAATAGGGGAATTTATATTCCCTGTAGACTTTATTGTAATTGATACACAGCCTGTAGAGAACTCACGGAATCAAATTCCGGTGATTTTAGGTCGCCCCTTTTTGGCCACTTCCAATGCTATCATCAACTGTCGTAATGGTTCTATGACCCTATCCTTCGGGAAGAGGACAATTGAGATGAACATTTACAAGTTAGGAAGTGTACCCTCCGAACCTACTGCTCAGGTCTGTTCTGTCGACTTAATGGATGTCGACAGCAGCGAATTTGATGACCCTCATAATACTGATCTTGACTCTTTTCATACGTTATTGTTTGACCCAACTATGTATCATACACATACGGACTCTTCCACCGATATGTCCGGGTCAACAATTAACACTGATTATGAACTGCTTTTAGAGTCTGAAGATCACCCCACACTTTGTGATGACATTATTCTTCGGGGTATTGATGAAACTTTTGAGGAGATCTTCGCTGATGAACTCGCATTTCTGAATAACACGGGTGTTGAGATGAATCATCTCCCAATCAATGAAATTGAACCTCCACCCCTTCATATGGACTGTAAAAAGAATGTGAGTAATCCATCACATTCACTGCATCGTCTCTCCAAAATGAGACGCACACACATTCTATTCCACCACTTACCCTTTCTACACTTCTTCTTCCACCAACCAGAGCACTGCATTGATAAAATTTTTGAATGGTTGGTGTTGACATTCGGTCTTTGCAAAGCTTGGCATCGACCAATGATTCTTGACCCCCTCATGTGATTTTCAAAAGATTAACATTGCATAACTCAAGTTTGGGGGGGTATATTTTCTGGCTCTCGAAAAGAAAATTTTACAAAATTTTGAGCCAAAAATAAGTTTGGGGGAGGTTCTTCACTTATATATTTTGCCCCCACTAATAAATTCCTCCCAAGCTTACAGGTTTTTCGAGATTTAGAGGATGGCAACAGTGAGGACACTGTTGAAAACAAGTTTGGGGGAGGTTTGTGCTTATTTTTGCATCATTTGCATCATACATTGCATAACCACAAAATATTTTCGAAAACCGATAAAAATTTAAAAATTTTCAAAAATATAAAAACAATTTTTTTGTACATAAATAAGATAATGAAAGTTTAGATAGTGAAAAATTACATCCATGAGATTAGAAAAATTTAAGAACACCAAGAAAATTAGAAGTTTTCTTATACGAACTAGTAATAAGTAGTTATGAGCCGTTGTCCCAAGGATTAGTAAGATGAAGGACGTCACTAATCTGAGAATAAAAATAAGTCTGAAAAATAGTTTCTATTCTTGAAGCTAAACATTTTGAACGTTGATACCCTGCTATTCGCACTTACACACGTCTTGAAGCCTGGGATAGTAGAGGATACCTTGAAATGCTCTTGTCTTAAAACCAAAAGTATGAAGGAAATAAATAAATAAAAAATGAATGAAGAAAATATAAAGTGGTGAGAAAAATGGACACTGCTTTTGTTATCACCAAGGACAATAAAAAATATATAGCGAAGGTGCCTCTTCACCTAGTGCCCTAAGGCCAACTGGTCTGGGAGTCACTGCTATGCCTTAGGTGGTGCAAGACGAGAAAAATACACCAAATAAGCAAGCACACGAGTAATCGGTCGATTAGTACCTCAAGAAGTATTAACGGTCGCATGAAAGTGTGTGAGCAATCTCATCTAAATATTCATTAATTAAAAAAAGTACTGAAGCTGATGGGCAAGAGTATGATAGCTTGAATTGAATTCTCCGGGTGTAGGGATGTCCTTTAGACACAAGCAGAGTTATATGATCGATGTTTGGATGAAAGATAGGAATGAAGAATAAGACGATGTTTTATTGAGGGGGGACGTGATTACTAACATTTTTTCATGACCATTAAGATAGGGCTCATGACAACCGAAAAGCTAGCTTAGTTGGAAATCCTAATTTTCAAAGTTTTTCTTTTACGATTCTTTTGTTTAAATGTAATATTCATTATCTTCCTTTTATTATTGGATTTTGTGGGTGCAATCCGCTGAAAACCCTCAGGAGACAACACTCCTCCTACTAAGGACACCTAGAGGTTTAAAGGCTTGTTGCACGTGCTCAGTACAATCGTGTTGCCTACGAAAGTGTGCTAGTTAGTTTTTCTCTTTATTTATTTTCTCCTTCTATTTTTAATAAAAGTTCGCTCGAGACTATCGAAATTAAGTTTGGGGGAATTTGATTAGTCGAAAATATTGCATCTTTTAGCCGGCAATTTCCTCATCATTTGCATTCATATAGAAGTGTTCGGCATTCATATTTCACATATTAGCAAATCTGTCGCAAAATATCAAATTACATGTGTTAGACCTTAAAACCGGCATTTCTAGGGAAATTGACTGCATTTCATAGCATGGCATCATTTCTATATATTGCAACCCGTGTTTCGAAGTCCGTGCAGGAAAATCCAGAAGAAAGGCCAAAAATTTACATGATGCTGATCAAACATTACACCAACTCCAAGTTTGTAGATCTGGTAGCAATCCAAAAGGCAAAACACAATTCCACAGATCAGATAAAGCCCCAAAGTTTAGCCTAAAGCAACACTGGAAGTGTGAAGCCATGAAGCCAACACTTGGCCGCGGAACCGCAGACGGAGCCGGCTTGCGCCGCGGTTCCGCGGCGGAGATGCCACGTCAGCCCTAAATATTTGGTGCACAACTCTTACCTCACTTCCAGAAGCTCAGAAAGACATGACAAATTCCAGAATATTCCAGAGACTTCTGCCAGATAAGCAAACTAGGGAATGCTTAATTAATCCTAGCTTAAAACCTAAGCTAGCTCCTAACAAACTCTTTCTAGAAACTCCTCAACAAACTTTTGGAGGGAATTGTAATTTCAAACCTAGATCTAGGGTTTGGGAAGTCTATAAATAGAATCTTAAACCTAGGGTTAAGGGATATACTTGATACTTGATACTTGGATCCATTATCCAAGACTTAGATACTTCTTCATTTTACCCCCTTCATCTTCTTCTTCCACAAGTCAAGTGACAAGGCTTGTGTGAAACCCTAACTCTAATTCCAATCAAAAGCCAAGATCCCGAGTACCAAATCAAGCAAGAAGCCCTTCAACCTTTTAGGAGCGAAGCGATCTTCAACAGAGCGAGTGGTCCAAGCCGATCCACGACTCACGGAGAAAAGCGACGCCATATCGACAATTTAGTTCTTCCTCTTGTAGTTCTTGAGCGACTGTAATCAAATTGTTGATATAAATAAAAGGTGATATTCTTTTATCTTGTTTTCTTTAAATTCTTGCATCATGATTCGATCTCAATTTCTAGTTGTAGTTCTTGTTGTGATGTCTGAGTAATACTCCGCTCGTCGAGGAGTCGAGACGATCAATAGAATGATGATGTAACATATCTTAAATCGATTCTTGATTCCTATGAGTTTTGTAAACCCTAGCAAGTTCAAGAACCGACGACCCAATTTTGTTGCGATGCTTTCTTGATTGATATCTGTAACAACTCCAATTTTGTATACCAAAAATTTGCTTTAAATATAAGTGTATACTTGGAGTATTGATGCTGCTGGAAACAATTTAAGTATCTAATTCCTCACAATAATTACAAGAAGGAGCTTGTAGCTCATTGGTAATACCTTGCACTGCTGAACCAAGCCATCAAAGTTCGAATCCCATGCCCCACATAATTTTTATATCTTTTTGTTTTAATTTTTTTTAGAAGTCAAACGGTCAAACAGCCATAACTCACAATTTATTGCGAATTAAGAAAATTAAAGTATACCAAAACCTCCCCCAGACCGAGCCCGACCCACCGACACCCGACTCAGCCATGACTCGGCCGAATCGGCCGGCGCCGCCGGCCGGACTCGGCCGGTCGGCCGAGTCGTCAACACGAAAAATTTTCGTGTTGACCTGGTCTAACCCCCTGTATAGTCTAAATGTTTTGTACTGTTACCAATTTTCAATTAAATCTCTTTTAAGACCAAATTTAATGAATTTTTAATGATTTTTAATGATTTTTAAATATTTTTTAATCCAAACCCTAACCCTAGCCTAGCCCTATATAAAGACCCCTACCCTCTACCTTTTCCCCTCACAACTCTAAGTCCACTCTTCCAAATTCTCGAGAACTCGGTACGAAGAGCGAGAAGCGAAGCGTTGCCGAAATCGACGACGGATTCCGGCGACCGGATCAGAACTTTCGCGACGTTTTCGACGAATCGACAACCACCACATCCATTAGCTTCCTTAGCTTATCCAAACCGTAAGTCTCATCCCCTCTATCTCTCTTTTCTATAAGTATAAAAATACGACTTTTTGGAACCCGACGGAAATCGGACAAACCGATTTACGATTCGGATTTTCTATAAATTTCCACTTGTCACCTAATACATAACATCTACCCATATTTATGTTGACTGTTAATCACCCATAAACCAATTTAATCAAACTTTTTCACATGAAATGATAGCTTCTTTGCAAAACCGTATTCTTTTCATAAAAATACCATGAAGTTCATTTTTCTTAGTTTAATTAATTCCCTCACTCCTAAATAGGTTTATCTTGATCACTAAACTTGTAGAACCCACTTTGAATGAAATTTCACACATAAAATTATAACGTTTTTAAATACCGTATTCTTGCGCTATAATACCTTTAAGTTTAACATAGCATGTTTTACCTTTAAACTTCACCAAAACTTAAAATAAGTCACGAGGTAATGACCTACCTCTACACACACTCAATATAACCCTAATTGATAAATATCAAAACACAGAATACGAAATTACAGGACTTTTCACTAAAATACCCTAATCTTTATAACCTTTATTGAAAGCTTTAAGTTGTAAACATTTCTAAGTAAAATCTTTTAATAAAATGAAAACACGATTGGTCATGGACATCGATCGTTTATATAAACTGTCTTATGGTGCCTAGGCAAGTGTGTCTAAGGCTAGTGGTTTTTAATTAGACCCACGACTGTGGTTCCTTCCCACTTACCTGGCACTTACCCGGCCGCAATTGACGATGAAGAGGCGATTTGAAGCTTCTAATGACTCATCGTTTAGACCTTAGAAATAGGCTAGTTGGTTTAGGAAACCCTAATAACTAAAATACAGAAAACTGTACTCTTTTGCAAATAAATACCCCGTATTTATAAAACCATTTTCCCAAATGAAAAGTATTTGTTAAACCTAAGCAAAGCGCCGCTACAACCAACTTTTGGGGAACCTGTTAGGGATAGTACGGTTCATCGTGCACCCGCAGGCTAGTAGTGCGAGATTCAGACCTCCGCAAGGAGCATTCGGTCTCGAAAGGTTTAAAATACGATATTTAAGGAAAATGAGATTTTTGAAAATAAAATATTCATTTAAAAATTATTCATATGTTAATATATATATAATTATCATTTAAACATCTATTTTATCATAATATAAGTTTCCACATTTTTTCTAAAATTACAAGAGTAAAAGTTACACTAAAATACCATGAAATTCTAATAAAACAATTAATACTTTTATTAGGATATATTCACTAGAATAACACAAATAAAATTCACATTCATTATAATTATAAAGACGAATAATAAATACTTGAGGTGTATTTTGAAAACTATACAAACGTACTTTTTACATAAAACCCCCTCAAGTTTTATAATTTACAATAAGGCCCCTAACAAAGATCGAACTTCAACTTACCTTCTTTTAGTCTGACTCGGGTTAGAGTCTGATTATTTCTGATTTGAATATGATTCAAGTCAATCTATATTCTTTTATTTTACAATACAATTTGAATACATGAATCCATGAATCCAGTTAACAATATATTCATTTTGACTGAATCAAACCATGGATATTCATCCATTATCCTGATATTACATTTACCTGATTATACAGTTGCAACATGTTTACTGATATCATGGTTTGGTCAGTCACCCAACTTACATATTCCAATACTACAATACTGTTAAAACACTACGGGGTTTAAGGGGTAGATTGGTACGGAAGATGTTAAAAGTGGCACAAGGTGGTCAGATTAAGACACCTAATCTGAATCCTATTGCTGTTGTACCGTGGCATAACGGTTCCTTATACTTTCCTTTTGCCCTGATCTCTAGCATATAGAGATCCCCCTCGTATACACTGGCATCCTTCTGTACCAAGCTACAAACAACAGCGTTACACAATGTTCCATAAGATTCAATAATATAATAGTTAGAAAATAATGTTACTCTGTCATTCTCATTCTTCTTATTCTTCGGGATATACCGAGCGACATGTTCGCTGACGACATTCTATTTCCTTCTTCTTTGAATGTCGTCAGGTGCGTTGGACCAAGCTGAGATCGAGCCCAGCGGTGAAGATTTGGAGCAGTTTTAGGAAGATCCAGAGCTTTAGTTACTGTACCTTGTTCTTTCCAGTTTATTTCATTTTCTGTTATGCCACTGTTTAGGCATTGCTTTTCATTCCAGTTGTATTTTCTTTTCCTGCATTGTACAAAGAATGTTATTAATAAAAGTTGTTGTTATTTCTTTATTATTCGTCTCTTGTGATTTACTTCATATTGCTTAGTTACGCTTAGCGTATATACTTCTGAGTATATACGTAGCGGGCCTCATCGCGTCCACTTCGCCGTACATTGGGAAGCGGGGCGTGACAGGTTTTGTTGGTGGCCCATGCAGGTCAGAGCTGTATGAATCCCTGTCATGCAGTTCTGGTCTGCGTGAACAACCTAAGCAATATAACACAAGAACCAGCAACTATAACATCCTTTACAATTCATGTTCTTTGAATCTTGCAAATCTCTATTCCTTGAATCTTATCATTTCATGTATTTGAATCTGTCCTAATCCAAATTTTTCTTCAGGATTATGGATTCCTCGAACAACACCAGCACCAACGTCAACAACACCCCATCAGTACTACCTCTCACACCAGCTGTTCCCGCACCACCCACTGAGCAAACGATGTTATTTGATGCGATCCGTAGTCTTCTCGAGGGACAGCAACAACTTCTGAGTCGTCCTGAGACAGATGCATCGGGAATAAAGCAATTCAGAGCTTTGCACCCAAAGCAATTTTCGGGTAAAGGAAGTCCTCTCGAAGCAGAAGAATGGGCACAAAGCATCGAATACGATCTGGCCGCAGCTCAAGTGCCAGATAACGCTTGGGTCCGTGTAGCGAAGCTACAGCTCATGGATAATGCTCGCAATTGGTAGAAGGCGGAGGAAACCCGTCTAGCGCAGCCGATTGAATGGAAGACATTTCGCGAGAAGTTTGACGCGAAATATTTCCCTGTGACTGCCAGGTTCGCCATGGAGCAGCAGTTTATTCATCTACAGCAAGGATCAATGTGGGAGAAATCGATGCATGAATACGATGCTGAGTTCACTATGTTGAGCCGGTAAGATATGTCACAATAGTTCAATTTTTTAAAATATCACATACTACACAGCTAACACAATCTTTAAACAGATTCGCGGCACACCTGATACCGACGGATGAGATCAGAGCCCGTCGTTTTCAGCAAGGTTTGGACACAAAGATCAAGGTTGCTCTAGCCACAGGAAAGTTTTTGACTCATGAGGAAGCCCTAGAAGCTGCCCGCAGTTATGAGACAGTCATAAAAGAGAGGGGCAGACCTCAGTCTGCAGGAGTCAAGCGCCCTGCCAACCAGATGGCAGGTGGAGCCACGTCCAGACCATCTTTCGTGCCGAGGCGACCCGGAGTACCAACTCATCGTCCTAGCCCAGCCTTTTGCACCTACTGCAAGAGAACTGGACATATGATGAAGGACTGCCGTCGAGCCAACCGCCTCTGTTTAGTCTGCGGTTCAGCCACTCATGATATTGGATCTTGTCCCCAGAGGCAGAACTCAGTTGCTGCACCCAGGGCAGCAAATACTTATCAGCAGCGACCAGCTCTTCAGGCACCTGCTCCCAGACTTGCACTGCCTGCACCATCCAAGGGACCACAAGCTGCACCACCTCCTCGACAGTTCCATCAAGCTCAAAGGAACGTTCAGAGGAATGCTCCTTAGGCCAGGAGGAATGTGCCGAAGCGCCAGGCTTTCATGATGTCTGTGGAAGAAGCTGAGGCCACTGGCCAAGTCATTACTGATAAACTTTCTTTCCCAAACTTATCTTTTAGTCTTGGTTAACTACACATTTTCCCTATACCTAAAACCTATCCCATATACCTTAGGTACAATCCTAGTAGCTTCACTACCTGCACTTGCACTGTTTGATACTGGAGCATCCCACTGCTTTATGTCGCAACGGTTTGTCCGAACCCATGCGATTCCAGTCTCACCGCTTGTATCCAGCTGGAACGTCAGTTCCGGAAATGGTGTTCTAAAGGCAACTATGGGATACAGCATGTGTCCAGTCGTCGTCTGCAGTCGAGAATTTTATGCTGATTTCAAGGTACTGGACATACCAAACTTCGATGTGGTTCTAGGAATGGACTGGCTTGGAACCTTTTATGCTACCATCGACTGTCGTCAAAGGAGGGTAGTATTTGAGATTCCAGATCATCCGGTCTTCTATTTCAAGAGTGGAGATCGTACACTGGAGCCAAGTACTTACAAAGCAAAGCCAAGAGAAGCAGTAGTTGCAGCAACTCATGCAGAGGAAGAATCAAGACCGGAGGTAGTTCGAGAGTTCGACGATGTATTCCCTGACTATATATCAGGTTTGCCTCCCGATCGAGCTCTTGAATTCAGTATTGACTTAGTACCAGGAGCACAACCAGTGATCAAAGCACCGTATAGACTAAGTCCGGAAGGATTGAAAGAAGTTCAAACACAGTTCGACGAATTACTGGCGAAAGGATGGATTCGTCCCAGCACTTCAAGTTGGGGAGCACCTGTACTATTGGTGAAGAAGAAGGAAGGTTCATACAGAATGTGCATCGACTATAGGGCCTTGAACGAAGTTACTATAAAGAACAAGTATCCACTCTCGCGCATCGACGATTTATTCGATCAGCTAAGTGGATCTTGTGTCTTCTCTAAATTTGATTTTCGTTCAGGTTATCATCAAGTGAAGGTCAAGGAAGCTGATATTCCCAAAACAGCTTTCAGAACTCGCTATGGACATTACGAATTTCTAGTAATGCCATTTGGAGTGACCAATGCACCAGCAATCTTCATGAACCTTATGAACCAAGTTTTTCGGGAGTATTTAGACAGGTTCGTTGTCATCTTCATCGACGACATCCAGGTATATTCTAAGAATCAGAAAGAGCATGCGGAGCACTTACGAACTGTCCTAGAAACACTTCGACAACATAAGCTTTATGCCAAATACAGCAAGTGCGAGTTTTGGCTAAAACAGGTTGGTTTTCTTGGACACATCGTATCAGGAGAAGGGATTTCTGTGGATCCAGCAAAAGTTTCAGCAGTTAGCGAATGGCCTACACTAAAATCAGTGAAGGATATTCGGAGTTTCTTGGGCTTAGCTGGATATTACAGAAGATTCATTGAAGGCTTTTCGAAGATAGCAACACCCCTGACCCAGCTCACAAGAAAAGATGAAGAATTTGTGTGGTCAGAAGCATGCGAGCGAGCTTTCGTAGAACTCAAGTCAAGATTGACATCTACACCTATTCTTGTCATACCGGATCAATCCAGAGGATTCGAAGTACATTGTGATGCATCCGGTAAGGGATTAGGATGTGTTCTACATCAGCACGGTAAGGTTGTGGCTTATGCTTCAAGACAACTGAAGACTCATGAGCGCAATTATCCGACGCATGATCTGGAGTTGGCAGCCGTCATCTTTGCTCTCAAGATTTGGCGCCACTACTTACTTGGTGAACGAGTGAACATCTACACAGATCATAAAAGTCTGAAGTACGTGTTTACTCAGAAGGAGTTGAATATGCGGCAGAGAAGATGGTTAGAACTTATGGCGGACTTTGACATCAACTTGCAGTATCATCCAGGGAAGGTGAACATAGTACCTGATGCTCTTAGTCGCCAACCACTAACAATGAATCTCACCGCACAGTGGAAGCTTCAGCAGGACCTACATCAGATGGAGATTGAACTAGTCATGCCAGGTGATGTTTCAAATTTGATGAATCTACAAGTCCAATCAACCATTGTCAACCAGATCAAGGCAGCGCAAGCCAGCGATGCTAAGTTGCAAAAGATCAGAGAACAAGTGGAGAATGGACTCAGAACAGATTTCATCATCCATGAAGACGGATCTTTGAGATACGGCAGCAGATTGTGTATACCAAAGGGTCCTGTTCGGGAAGAGTTAATGAAAGAAGCTCATAGCTCTCCCTATTCAGTATATCCTGGAGGTACCAAAATGTACAAGGATCTACGTCAGAATTATTGGTGGCATGGAATGAAGCGTGAAGTAGCCAGAAGCGTCGCAAAATACTTGGTGTGTCAATAAGTAAAGGCTGAACATCACAGGACAGCTGGACTACTTCAACCGTTACCAATACCAGAATGGAAGTGGCAGCATATCACGATGGACTTTGTAACTGCTCTTCCTCGCAGCACAAAGGGTAACGATGCGATTTGGGTCATTGTGGATCGACTCACAAAGTCGGCTCACTTCATCCCATTTCGAGTGGGCCAATCAACTGAGACATTAGCGAAGAAGTAAATGGAGGTGATAATCTAATTTAAGATTTAAACTCTTCATACTGTACTATCTCTGATACCCATAAACTCATACAGGAAATTGTGAGACTTCATGGAGTACCGGTCTGCATTGTCTCCGATCGTGACACCAGGTTCCGATCCCAATTCTGGCAGAGTCTGCAAGCTAGCTTGAGAACAAGTCTGAACTTCAGCACGGCTTATCATCCACAGATAGATGGTCAGTCGGAACGAACTATTCAGATCTTGGAGGATATGCTCAGAGCATGTATGCTCGACTTCAAGGGATCGTGGGAAGATCACCTGCATCTTGTGGAGTTTGCATACAACAACAGCTACCAAGCAAGCATAGGAATGGCACCTTTTGCAGCATTGTATGGAAGGAAGTGTCGATCGCCATTAAGTTGGGACGACATCGGAGATAGAGAACTCCTTGGACCAGAGATGATAGTAGCGACCGTTGATGTTGTTCGTACTATCAGGAAAAGAATGCGCATAGCCCAAGATAGACAGAAACACTGGGCTGATGCGAAGAGACGACACTTGGAGTTCCAGCCAGGAGATCATGTATTCCTGAAAATCTCTCCGAACCGCGGAGTGATCAGATTTGGAAGACGGGGAAAGTTGAGTCCGAGATACATTGTACCGTTCAATATACTCGAACGAGTCGGTAAAGTGGCATATCGTTTAGCGCTTCCACCCTCATTGGAAGGAGTGCATAACGTGTTTCACATATCTCAACTCAGAAGGTATGTGAGTGACCCCAGCCATGTACTTGATCATTCCGAGCTCACGCTACAGCCCGATTTGTCTTGTGAGCAACAACCTGTGGAGATCCTGGACAGGAAAGTGAAGACACTTCGGAACAAAGAAGTTAATTTGGTCCGGGTAATGTGGAGGAAAGACACTCCAGGAGAATCCACGTGGGAAAGGGAGGATGAGATGCGTGCAAGATATCCGCACCTTTTTGTAAACTAGTCCTTAAATAAAAGTTGTAAATTTCGAGGACAAAATTTTTGTAAGGAGGGTAGATTGTAACAACTCCAATTTTGTATACCAAAAATTTGCTTTAAATATAAGTGTATACTTGGAGTATTGATGTTGCAGGAAATAATTTAAGTATCTAATTCCTCACAAAAATTACAAGAAGGAGCTTGTAGCTCATTGGTAATACCTTGTACTGCTGAACCAAGTCATCAGAGTTCGAATCCCATGCCCCACATAATTTTTATATCTTTTTGTTTTAATTTTTTTTAGAAGTCAAACGGTCAAACAACCATAACTCACAATTTATTGTGAATTAAGAAAAATAAAGTATACCAAAACCTCCCCCAGACCGAGCCCGACCCACCGACACCCGACTCGGCCATGACTCGGCCGAATCGGCCGACGACTCGGCTGAATCGGCCGGCGCCGCCGGCCGGACTCGGCCGGTCGGCCGAGTCGTCAACACGAAAAATTTTCGTGTTGACCTGGTCTAACCCCCTGTATAGTCTAAATGTTTTGTACTATTACCAATTTTCAATTAAATCTCTTTTAAGACCAAATTTAATGAATTTTTAATGATTTTTACATTTTTTTAAATATTTTTTAATCCAAACCCTAACCCTAGCCTAGCCCTATATAAAGACCCATACCCTCTACCTTTTCCCCTCACAACTCTAAGTCCACTCTCCCAAATTCTCGAGAACTCGGTACGAAGAGCGAGAAGCGAAGTGTTGCCGAAATCGACGACGGATTCCGTCGACCGGATCAGAACTTTCGCGACGTTTTCGACGAATCGACAACCACCACATCTATTAGCTTCCTTAGCTTATCCAAACCGTAAGTCCCATCCCCTCTATCTCTCTTTTCTATAAGTATAAAAATACGAATTTTTGGAACCCGACGGAAATCGGACAAACCGATTTCCGATTCGATTTTTCTATAAATTTCCACTTGTCACCTAATACATAACATCTACCCATATTCATGTTGACTGTTAATCACCCATAAACCAATTTAATCAAACTTTTTCACATGAAATGATAGCTTCTTTGCAAAACCGTATTCTTTTCATAAAAATACCATGAAGTTCATTTTTCTTAGTTTAATTAATTCCCTCACTCCTAAATAGGTTTATCTTGATCACTAAACTTGTAGAACCCACTTTGAATGAAATTTCACACATAAAATGATAACGTTTTTAAATACCGTATTCTTGCGCTATAATACCTTTAAGTTTAACATAGCATGTTTTACCTTTAAACTTCACCAAAACTTAAAATAAGTCACGAGGTAATGACCTACCTCTACACAAACTCAATATAACCCTAATTGATAAATATCAAAACACAGAATACGAAATTACAGGACTTTTCACTAAAATACCCTAATCTTTATAACCTTTATTGAAAGCTTTAAGTTGTAAACATTTCTAAGTAAAATCTTTTAATAAAATGAAAACACGATTGGTCATGGACATCGATCGTTTATCTAAACTGTCTTGTGGTGCCTAGGCAAGTGTGTCTAAGGCTAGTGGTTTTTAATTAGGCCCACGACTGTGGTTCCTTCCCACTTACCTGGCACTTATCTGGCTGCAATTGACGGTGAAGAGGCGATTTGAGGCTTCTAATGACTCATCGTTTAGACCTTAGAAATAGGCTAGTTGGTTTAAGAAACCCTAATAACTAAAATACGGAAAACTGTACTCTTTTGCAAATAAATACCCCGTATTTATAAAACCATTTTCCCAAATGAAAAGTATTTGTTAAACCTAAGCAAAGCGCCGCTACAACCAACTTTTGGGGAACCTGTTAGGGATAGTACAGTTCATCGTGCACCCGTAGGCTAGTAGTGCGAGATTTAGACCTCCGTAAGGAGCATTCGGTCTCGAAAGGTTTAAAATACGATATTTAAGGAAAATGAGATTTTTGAAAATAAAATATTCATTTAAAAATTATTCATGTGTTAATATATATATAATTATCATTTAAACATCTATTTTATCATAATATAAGTTTCCACATTTTTTCTAAAATTACAAGAGTAAAAGTTACACTAAAATACCATGAAATTCTAATAAAACAATTAATACTTTTATTAGGATATATTCACTAGAATAACACAAATAAAATTCACATTCATTATAATTATAAAGACGAATAATAAATACTTGAGGTGTATTTTGAAAACTATACAAACGTACTTTTTACATAAAACCCTCTCAAGTTTTATAATTTACAATAAGGCCCCTAACAAAGATCGAACTTCAACTTACCTTCTTTTAGTCTGACTCGGGTTAGAGTTTGATTATTTCTGACTTGAATATGATTCAAGTCAATCTATATTCTTTTATTTTACAATACAATTTGAATACATGAATCCCTGAATCCAGTTAACAATATATTCATTTTGACTGAATCAAACCATGGATATTCATCCATTATCCTGATATTCCATTTACCTGATTATACAGTTGCAACATGTTTACTGATATCATGGTTTGGTCAGTCACCCAACTTACATATTCCAATACTACAATACTGTTAAAACACTACGGGGTTTAAGGGGTAGATTGATACGGAAGATGTTAAAAGTGGCACGAGGTGGTCAGATTAAGACACCTAACCTGAATCCTATTGCTGTTGTACCGTGGCATAACGGTTCCTTGTACTTTCCTTTTGCCCTGATCTCTAGCATATAGAGATCCCCCTCGTATACACTAGCATCCTTCTGTACCAAGCTACAAACAACAGCGTTACACAATGTTCCATAAGATTCAATAATATAATAGTTAGAAAATACTGTTACTCTGTCATTCTCATTCTTCTGATTCTTCGGGACTTACCGAGCGACCTGTTCGCTGACGACATTCTATTTCCTTCTTCTTTGAATGTCGTCAGGTGCGTTGGACCAAGCTGAGATCGAGCCCACCGGTGAAGATTTGGAGCAGTTCCAGGAAGATCCAGAGCTTTAGTTACTGTACCTTATTCTTTCCAGTTTATTTCATTTTATGTTATGCCACTGTTTAAGCATTGCTTTTCATTCCAGTTGTATTTTCTTTTCCTGCATTGTACAAAGAATGTTATTAATAAAAGTTGCTGTTATTTCTTTATTATTCATCTTTTGTGATTTACTTTATATTGCTTAGTTACGCATAGTGTATATACTTCTGAGTATATGCGTAGCGGGCCTCGTCGCGTCCACTTCGCCGTACATTGGGAAGCGGGGCGTGACAATATCGCTCGAAATTGGGGAGTTACGATCGTTTCTTGAAATTGCTAGAGGCTAGAATGTGAATGATATCAACGAAAGAACAAGGGTTAAATGATGAAACCCTAGTTTCACGAGAAAGCCCTAACTCTTGTCGATCATCATCGATCTAGTATCAATTCTTCGAAAGTCAAGAACACGATATCTTGAGATTACATCACGTCTATAGATCCGATCGATTCTTACGAGCCTCATTTAGATTCTTGACATTTTGGTTGGAAATATCATCGAAACCCGATTCTTGATTGTTTATCATTTACTTGATTCTTGATTAGACTAGTGACACCTGAATCAATCGATAAAATCTTGAATCATGTTTTCTTTTATTTTCGATTAACTTTTTAATTCAAACAAATCAAATATAAAAACGAATCGCACAATCCCTGTGGACGATCCGCACTCACTTACAATCTACATCCGACACCGTAGTTGATTGCGGTCAAATATAATTCTTTGATTGTGAATTTTATTCAATTTTCATACAAACACAACGAGAAACTCTTATCGATCAAATGAAACCGTTATCGGGGATCATTTGAGTTGATACACACTACACAGTCTCGAATTTTAGAATCAATCAGTCGACCCTCTCAAAGGCCGGAGTAGATAGGAGGGCCGCTCTCTCTGCCTCGAAGGTCGCCATCCACAGGGAGTAGCAGTCGGCCTTCAGCTCATTCCTATTGTATCGGACCTTAGTTTGCATGTTCTTCATCAGGCCATTTTACAGAGCATGAAAGTCCAGCACCCTCCCAGGGTGATCAGGGTCGGGTACAGACTGAAAATCGTAATCCAACTGAAAATACAAAAAAAAAATATTGTTATTAAATTGCAAGTGTTAATAATAAATATACTGGATAAATCAAATGAAAATATATATTAATACCCGAGCCTGATCAAAGAAGAGGACGAATGAGCGTCGGTGCTGGTCGCCCCACTCAACATGACACTAGTAAAATAGGGGGTTGCCCCTACGGATGGAAATATCCGTAGGGGCAGATTTTACTTGGCCCTACGGATTAATCCGTAGGGCAAAAGGTTGCCCCTACGGGCACAGACGTCCAAGAATAAAAATATTAATTCTTAATTTGGTGTTTGCCCCTACGGAGCCGCAAACAAAGGACCTACGGGTATATCCGTAGGGGCAAGTAAATATCTATTTAACAAAACCCCAGATCGATCGCCTACGCTCACTTTCTCTCTCTCTCTCAATCGCACGCGAGAAAAAACCCCAAATCGCCTCCGTCGTCGCCACCGTCGCCTCCGTCGTCGCCACCGCCGGTTTCGTCGCCACCGTCGTCGCCACCGCCTGTTTCGTCGCCACCGTCGTCGCCACCGCCGGTTTCGTCGCCAAATCGCCACCGTCGTCGCTCCAGCCCACCAGCAGCCGTTCAGGTATAAATCTCGAGGTAAATTAAAGCATTTTTGGATTATTTTGGGCTTAGGGTTCATGGCTGGGTCTGGGTTGCACGCGCGAGAGTTGGGGTTGGGCAGGGGTCGCGGTGGCGGTCAGGGTCTGGGTCGGGGTAGGGTTAGGGTTGGGGTTCGGCTGCTGCTGGGGTGGGGCTGGGGTTAGGGTTACGGTGGGGCTGGGGTTAGGGTTACGGTAGTGGGGCTGGGGTTAGGGTTACGGTGGGACTGGTTGAATGGCTCTTCTGATTAGTTGACAAATACAATGTTAATCATAATTTACTCGACACAGATGGTAGAAAATCAGAAAAAGATCAAGAAAAAAATAATCGATTTTGATTTTAACATGCAGGGTATTGATGCAAGATGTAATATCTAGTAGCAGATGCTAGGTATATAGACTAAAGAATAGTTGTAAATGAACCGCTAGCAAGAAAATCCTATAATTATACGTACACATCGCTTGACACATGAAGCCTGAAGCTCTTTCTTTTGGGGGATAAAACTAGTTATATTCCTGCATTGCCTAGAAATAGCAGTGAGTTGGTTAAAACTTTTTAAACACAACCCCCCACCCCCAAAAAAAAAGAAAGAAAGAAAGGGCAAGGAAAAAAAAGAATAGCAACAAGCAATACAAGCTAGCAACCGTAAATAACTGCTGAGATTATGTCTACCTTGGCAATTTGAACAATGATGGTCTTGTCTGGATTGTTAAGATCCACTTTATGGGGGTGAGGAACACATTTTGCAACTGTATTTATGATTTTCATTCTGTCAAGTGTTGAAATAAAAATCAACACTTGACAATCAATCCAAGATGCTCAAAAACTTGCTTCAAAACCATAATCTAATCTTGATGATGCTCAATATTAGCGATTTCCATGATCACGACACGCGGCAGATAACGTGTCTCATAACGCTTTATGATATCAGTATCCTATATTTGTAGTTTTAATTGTTGATTGTTATAGATGTATACCATTGCAATAATAGTTTTTGGTTGATGAATGCTATTGCAATGTAGGATGATCAGTTCTATCAATCTTGATCTCAATGGTTTAAAATCATGTTACACATACAACACGAATGCACAACAAACGCATAATTAGAGAGCGACTCGAGATATTCAGGTTAAAACCAATATATGATACTCGATGATAATATGAAACCTTCATATTCCCATCGATACCTATATATGAAACTAAAAGCGCCACTTAGTCCCCGTCTATCGGTTAACATACGTGCGATGCTCGTCGTGACCTAGAACTATACGAAGGTTGTTAAATATCGGACAGTATAGCTCGATACTAACAACCGTCGTATAGTCTACGCGACGAGAAAATTCAATCGTATGGTAACCCATAGATTTGTCCCGTGTGGACAAGTTAAGAATGTATAAAGCAAACGCCTTCATTCACTTGTGTTTTCATCCGTTTCGAGATATTTCGTCGGTATCTTTCCGCTGGTTCTCCGTGTACAAAGATAGATTAGATGTTCATTTCAACGTTGTTTCACAGCTTTGAAATGATTATCTATTCTATTACAGTGTACTCGGAGAACAGCGGGGAGGTGCTGCCGAAATTTACTCGAAACGGTTGAAAGCACAAGTGATGGGCGTTCGCTCTATACATTCTTAATGGGATAGAAGCCTACCCCCGACAGCCGGAACACATACATACAAACGCATAATCAGAGAGCGATTCGAGATGTTCGGGTTAAAACCAATATATGATAATATGAAACCTTCATATTCCCATCGATACCCATATATGAAACTAAAAGCGCCACTTAGTCCCCGTCTATCGGTCAACATAACGTGCGATAATTTATTCTTTTCAACGACAAACGCACACACAAAGCATATACACGGATTTTCTCCTTTGTCAGTAACTATCCCGTTCTTATATTTCTCAATATAGTCAGCATAACCTACAATTTATATGTTATTCAGTCTAACATGGCCCATGAGTACGTCAGAGTTAAGGACTGGATGTATGTGGATTGGAAACAACGTATGCAACCTAAGTTTGTCAGAACTTGCGGTGGCTTAACAATCAAGGATATTGACATAATCAAGGATATGTACGACGGAGTAGTGGCAAATGTCAGAACTTGCGGTGGCTTAACAAGTGATTTTCCGATTACTATTGGTTTACATCAAGGATCTGCATTAAGTCCTTTCCTGTTTACCATCGTGAAGGATGAGCTTACTAGACCTATCCAAGATGAAGTCCCTTGGTGCATGATATTCGCTGATGATATTGTTCTATTAAATGAGACGAAAGCAGGGGTTAATGCCAAATTGGAATTATGGAGACAAACATTGGAATCTCGGGGATTCAGATTGAGCAGGTCCAAGACAGCATATATGCACTGCAAATTTAGTAGCCAGAGAAATCAAAACCATATTGGTATAACATTGGAAGGGTAAGAGATATCACCGAGCGACCAGTTTAGATATCTAGGTTCCATCATCCAAAGGAATGGGGAGATCGATAGTGATGTTAATCAAAGGATCCAAGCTGGTTGGTTGAAATGGAGGAGTGCAACAGGGATTTTGTGTGATCGTAACTTTCCGTTAAAATTGAAAGGGAAGTTTTATCGGAGCGCTATTCGGCCTGCCTTATTATATGGTACAGAATGCTGGGCTCCTAAGAAGCATCATACACAGAAGATGCACGTAGCGGAGATGCGCATGCTTCGTTGGATGTGCGGTAACACTAGAAAAGACAAGGTACGAAATGAGGATATCCGTGCAAAAGTTGGTGTAGCACCCGTGGAGGAGAAGATGCGGGAAAACCGGCTTAGATGGTTTGGTCATGTGCGACGCAGACCTATGGAAGCACCGGTTCGACGAATAGATACTCTCGATATGGGTAATGGCAAAAGGGCAAAAGGGAGACCGAAGAAAACATGGATGGAGGTGATACGAAATGATATGGTTGCCAAAGGACTCAATGAAAGTATATTGTTCGATAGAAGTGAGTGGAGACAGAGGATTCATGTGTTGGACCCGGCGTGATTCTCATGTTGGTTCATGTAGCCTACCCCTTATGCTTGGGATAAAAGGCTCAGTTGTTGTTGTTGTTGTTGTTGTATGCAACCTAAGTTTGTCGCAGGAGTTGCTGCTTTCCTTGAATTTGCACGAGCACATAATAAGATCATAATAGAGAAAATTCTCTGTCCGTGCGATAGATGTGGCAATAAGTACTGGCAGAAGGTAGAATTGGCAGAGCTTCATATTGTAAAACATGGGTTTACTAGACTTTATTCAACTTGGAAATATCACGGGGAAGGAGAAGAATGCAGTACTGCGGTAGAAGAAGAAGGAGAACACGATAATGCGGCAGGAGAAGAAGAAGAATTCGATAATACGACAGGATACGGAAATTTATTTCCATCAGAAGAAATGGAGGATATGGTAGAGGCTGCCCTAGGTGAATCTATTCGTACCGAAGATGACATTCCTTCCGGTCAAGGACCGCGTGCGGATAAATATGAAAATTTCATGAATGATGCTAGGAAACCAATTTATGAGAATGCGAAGTATTCCACCCTCTCATGGTTCGTCCAACTTTTCCAAATTAAGTGCCTAAATGGATGGAGCAACAAGTCATTCACAATGCTTCTTTCGTTCTTGAAAGATTCTATGCCTCCGGGAAATAATGTGCCCGAAAGCTGGTACGAAGCCCAGAAAATGATGTCTGATTTGGATCTAAAGTGCGAGAAGATTCAAGCATGTCCTAAAAATTGCGTGTTGTACCGGAAAGAAAATTCAGATTTGAAAGAGTGTCCAACATGCGGAGAGGCCAGGTATAAGCCGAAAGATTCTGATAAGAAGCCTGATATACCTGTGAAGATAGCACGATATTTTCCCATAACACAGAGGCTACAGAGGCTATTCAGATGCAATAAAACAGCCGAGGCAATGATTTGGCATCACCGTGCTCCTCCAAGCGAACATGGAAAAATGAGCCATCCAAGAGATTCACCGGCATGGAAGGATTTCGATAGGAGGCACGCAATATTCAGTAGCGATCCTCGCAATGTCCGGCTCGGACTGGCTGCCGATGGCTTCTGCCCATTCAACTATATGGCTGGAAGTCACAGTACATGGCCCGTTGTAATGATAATTTATAATCTGTCGCCTTGGTTGGCTATGGACCAATCATACTTTATGATGCCTCTTCTTATCGACGGACCAAACTCACCGGGGAATAATATCGACGTCTATCTCCGACCTCTGATCGAGGAGCTGAAAACTTTGTTCATTGATGGTGTAGAGACATATGATTCAAACACAAATACAACCTCATACTGCGTGCGGCTTTAATGTGGACAATTAATGACTTTCCTGCGTATGGAATGCTATCAGGTTGGTCCGTACATGGTCACAAAGCATGTCCTCATTGCCATGAACACACAACATCAAAATTTTTGAATTTTAGCAGGAAGGTTTGTTATTGCGACCATCGACGTTTTCTGCTTCCAGACCACCCCTATAGGTTAGACACGGTTCACTTTGATGGTCATCAGGAGCTTCTTGGGCCTCCATCCCCATTGTCCGGAGAGGACGTGACTGCTAAATGGGATGGTTACAATAACGTGACCTTCGGGATGGATCCGACGAGACAGGTCAACCCATAATATTGGAACAAGTTAAGCATTTTCTTCGAGCTTCCGTACTGGTCTACAAATTCAGTGCGTCATTGTCTGGACGTCATGCATATAGAGAAGGGAGTATCAGAGAACATACTTAACTTGCTTCTGTGTAAAGACGGGAAATCGAAAGACAACATGAATGCCCGGATGGATCTACAAGAGTGGGGAATAAGAAGTGAACTGCACCCTAAACCGGTAGCGGGTAAACCGGGCAAGTTTGTACTTCCCAATGCCGCTTATCATATGTCACAACCGGAGAAGAAAAGATTCCTACAGGTGTTGCATGATTTGAAAGTCCCCACAGGTTTCTCAGGATCATTCAGCAAGAAAATAAAAATTATGAAGGGCAAGATCGATGGGCTGAAAAGTCATTATCACCATGTTATCGTGGAGCACCTTCTTCCATTAGCCCTCAGGACTTCTCTCCCCGACTCGGTTGGTCTAGTAATCAACGACCTATGTTGTTTTTTCAGGGAGTTGTGTGCTAAAACACTGGAGGTTGCGACGCTGGATAAACTAGAAAATTCTATTGCGTTGATACTTTGCAAGTTTGAGCGTATTTTCCCACCGTCATTCTTCGATATCATAATACACTTGACGGTTCATCTTGCAACTGAGGCGAAGTTAGCCGGACCGGTACAATATCGATGGATGTATCCCGTCGAGAGGTACGTGTAATTTTTCGTTTCGCGCAATTTATAAATTTATTTTTGTCCTGTATGCCCGTGTTTATTTATTCAACATATTCTCATTAGGTACCTTTACACTCTTAAGAAGTATATACGCAATAAAAATCGACCAGAGGGTTCTATCATGCAAGGTTATCTTCTTGATGAAGCAACCACATTTTGTTCCCGCTATCTGGACGAGAACATTGAGACAAGGCTTAACCGACCACGAAGAATTCAAGACGGGCCATATGGTAAAGCCGAGTATAAGAGGGTAGACACTATGTTTATCAACAAGATATACCGGTTTATCTTGCTTAATTGCGCATGTCTTGAACAAATTAGAGAGTAAGTTCTTTTGGATTAATTGTTATATCTGTGTTTGTGTGTGTATGAAATGACATAATATTAATGTCACAATTATTTGTCGAAAACAGAACTCATTTTAACGAGGTACGTGAGGGGCATCCTGATTGGAACGAAGAGCGTTTGGAAAAATACCATCAGGATAATTTTTGTGATTGGGTCACAGAGCATGTAAGTTATTCGAATTACATTTTATTGCTATCAGTTTTAATCTAAACTTGTATCGTTATGTATTTATCGTAAAATTTGTTTTGTTAGATCCACGATCCGAACTTGTCTGCATCATTTGAGAGTGATTCAAGATGTTTAGCTCAATTTCCTAGTATGGAGGTTTCATATTACAAAGGATTTGGTGTCCTTGGATACAAATTCTAAGTTAAGGACATAGAAACATCTAGAACCACTCAGAATAGTGGGATTGCGACGGTAGGATCGGACGGTGTGATTTACTATGGGTTAAATTGTATATTCGGCATCCACTATCCCGGACGATCAGAACCCTTTTATATATTCCACTGTACTTGGTACGGTCCGCTAACCGATACAGACAGGTGGAGAAGCAGTCTTGGGACTTAGAAAGATGAATATGGATTGACCAGTGTGAACACACTTCGATTTTACGGTCAGGACGATCCGTTTATCTTTCCGAACCAAGCGTTCCAAGTATACTACTCACAGTGTTTGAAGCATCCGGGGTGGAGTGTTGTATGCCGATGGAAACCTAGAGATGTCTACGATGTCCCAGAATACGAGGACAGCGATAAGGACGAAGAAGAGAGAAGGCTTAAAGTGCTCCGACCGTCTGTTTCGAAGGACGGGTTGTCTTCGACCGATCATGAAGTTTCGTGGGTTAGAAATGACATCGACGATGAAATCCAAGTAGATATGTATGATACGCCCACGAAACGAAAAAGGTTATCAGTAATGTTATATTATTACTTCACATTTTACGCTCTAGATCATATATAGTCAATACTTTTAATGATTGTCTAATGCGTCCACGAACCGTTTATCTAGATTTGATGACGATGTCGGGAGCAGCGAGGGGCGGCAGGAGCTCCAGCCGCGGCAGAGGCAGAGGCAGAGCGGTTCTGCCGCCCGGAGAGCTCCGTAGGGAGCTTCAGAGGGCCAATCTTGCACCCAGATCGGAGACCCCTTCGGATGCCTCCTTCCGTGTGGATTTTGCCACACCTCCAGGTATACTGCACGCATATCCATTTTCAATGTAATATTACAGATATTCATGCATGTTTATGTCAAAATTACTTATATTGTCAATGTTTGATTGTCTAGTTGTTGGTGATGCGTCCACATCTGGGACAGAGGCCACCCCCGCTCCTCCAGGTATGTTTATATATCATATAGTGTATGTATATTGATTTAGAATGCTATATCATAAATATACACATTCCTTTTGCTCTTACTTAGCAATTTTTATTATTGTCTAGCTGTAGGTGGTGACACCACCGCACCTGCGGGTATGTTTATATGTCCTATAGTGCATGCATATTGATTTAGAACGTTATATTATTGATCTACACATTCTTTTTGCAATTACTTATATAATCTATTTTTAATTGTCTAATTATAGGTGGTGCGTCCACACCTTCCACAGGGGCCACTCCTGCCGCTTCCATACCCTCCGCATCGTCTGCAGGTTAGTATGAATAAATTTAAAATATTTATTTATTTTACATATGCTCTATAGAATAAATATGAACTTCATGGAGATTTAGCGTCGATGTTTATTTTATAGTTGGAGGGGATGCGTCCGGGTCCGGGACCCCGGTTGTTCCTCACCGGAGGAACTATCGTCCCGCTCGTGCTGCTGCTCGGGCCCAGGCTCGTGCGCTATTCACCGGAGGTATATATCACACTTGAATTTTTGTTTAACCTTGATTTTTTAATACAACTTTGTCTTATTATTGATTGTCTTGATATTTCGTGCAGACGCAGGGCCTCTCCATCCCCAGAGGGGGACTCGAGGCCCGAATCAGTCCCATAGGCTGAGGCCTGATAGAGCTAGGGGGGAGGCAGCATTCCCCCTATTTTTTACCCTTGACTATCGCTATACCGGTCCTCATGCCGAGAGGTTCGGCCGGTATTTGGGGGACGAGAGCCGGATCGTGAAGAACTATCGACTTCACGTTGAGTGGGGCGAGCAGCACCAGCGCTCATTCGCCATCTTCTTTGATCAGGCTCGGGTATGTATTAATATATATTTTCATTTGATCTATCCAATATATTTATTATTAACACTTGCAATCTAATAACAATGTTTTTTTTTTGTATTTTCAGTTGGATTATGATTTTCAGCCTGTAGCCGACCCTGATCACCCGGGGAGGGTGCTCGACCTTCATGCTCTGTACAATGGCCTGATGAAGAACATGCAGGCCAAGGTCCGATACAACAGGAATGAGCTGAAGGCCGACTGCTACTCCCTGTGGATAGCGACCCCCGAGGCAGAGAGAGCGGCCCTCCTATCTACTCCGGCGTTTGCGAGAGTCGACGTAGAAACATGGCCTCTATTGTGCGCTTATTTCGACTCCGAACGCAAACAAGTATGTATTTTAAATTTAATTCATTATTTATGATATAATTTATTTCTTTGTGTTTCTTAATTAGAAAACTAAATGTTAATGCGTTGTGCAGAAACAGGCCGCTCAGAATACGGAGAACAGGAAGTCGGCGAAGAGGGGTCGCCCCACTTACACAGGTGGCTCGAGGAACATTACTCGAGCCATGGAGTTATCGGTAAATTAAGAGTTATTCTCTAATATTCTGCAATATTAAGAGTTATTCTCTAATATTTCTAATATTAAGAGTTACTTTCTAATATTGCAGACATCTCGGACCGTGGCGTGAGGTGGTACACCGAGCGTGCTGTCCGTATATCTTGCCGTCCACGGCACCTCGACAGATCCCGCCACGGGCGAGCTTCGATGTCCCGACGTCGCTACCCAGGAGTACTGCGTAAGTGTTAATATTTTTTCTACCCAAATTTGAAATTTTAGTTTTGGAAGGTTCAAGTTTAAATTTTATACTTATACTTTACTGCTTAATGTGGGTGTAGGAGCGGGTGGTTGAGCAGGCCCAGGCCTCGAGGATCGATTTTACTGGACAGAACGATCCGAGGCTGCTGACCCCAGTTCTGGACGCCGCACACGGAGGGCACCACGGAGGTTGGGAGAGAGGCTGGGGATTGGGCCCTAGCAGGGCCCATATGAGGTTGGACTCCACCCCGGCGGTTACTTCCTCCGTCTCCAGTGACCGGCATGTCCATCAGGAACTGGATAGCTTGAGGGCCACCGTTCAGGAGTTGAAGGAGATGCTGGTATGTATACTACTTTATAGTAAAATATCATTTCATATTATATACATATCAACATATCCATAATTAGTACGTAGCTTGAGCTTATTTGGTTTTAGACTTAAGTTTGATTAATCATACATACATATGTAATTAAAATAAACAACGCTTTTCCAAACTAGATATCCAAACAGGGTTTCGAAATAACTTAATAATGAAACGAATTCGAATAATACACAGTTCTTACACGCTTCTTACACACGTTATGTCCAGACGCGACAGGGTAGATCGGCCGAGCCTCCACATGCATCTCCTTCGGCTGCGGCTCCGCAAGCCAAAACATCGGCTGCGGCTCCGCAGACAGCTCCTGTAGCTCCACCGCCCACTCAGACTCCCGCAGCCGCGGCTCCGCAAGCGACTACCTCGACGGCGGCTGCGCGGACCACATCGCCAGCTCCACATGCCGCTCAGACTCCCTTATATGTAGCATTGCAGAGTGTATTGACCGAGGAGCAGGCGCGCGTTATTCTAACATTATTCAGAGGTGGAGCTGGACCGAACTAGGGTAGCTTTTTGGTTCTTATTTTTTGAAACATGTATTTATATCACATTGTACTACATTTTGAAACGATATTGATATTGGTTTGTATTTATATCATATTCAGTTTTTGGGTTTCTTTTGTATATTATATATATGCGTGAGATGTGATTATGAATACTGCAATATATGATTTGATTGATGTATATAGTATTGTGCACAGGGCGGGAAAAAATCTAGCAGCCCATTTTTTAAAAAAAAATACAGACAATATGTACCTACGGATTAAGCCGTAGGTATATATGTTGCCCCTACGGGCATATCCGTAGGGGCAAACTATCAGGAAACCTTATATTTTCCCACCTGATATCAGTGCAGGGTGTTGGGAGTGCCCCTACGGATATGTCCGTAGGGGCCACTGTTTATCCCCTACGAATTTATCCGTAGGGGCAAAATATCAGGTTTCCTGATATTTTCCCCCCTGATCTCAGTGCAGGGTGTTGGGAGTGCCCCTACGGACGTATCCGTAGGGGCCACTTTCTATCCCCTACGGAGGTATTCGTAGGGGTAGAACAAGGACCTACGGATTTATCCGTAGGTATATACAATATATTCAAAAAAAATACATATATGATTTGATTACCCCTACGGACTACTCCGTAAGGGCTATAACACCTACAGATATATCCGTAGGGGCACGAATTTGCCCGTAGGGGCAAGTTCAGGGCCTCAACTTGCACCTGCGGCCTTTGCACCTAAGGGGTCTTTTTTCGCCCCTACGCACATATCCGTAAGGGCAGTGGGTTGCCCCTACCGATAAATCCGTAGGGGCAACCCTTATTTGTAGTAGTGTGAAGTGGATGGTTCTTCACGAGCCGGCTCTCATCCCCTATATACCGGCCGAACCTCTCGGCATGAGGACCGGTATAGCGATAATCAGGGGTAAAAAAGAGGGGGAGTCCTCCCCCCTAGCTCTGTCAGGCCTCAGCCTGTGGGACTGATTCGGGACTCGAGTCCCCCTCTGGGGATGGGGAGGCCCTGCGTCTGCAAGAAATATCAAGACAATCAATATTAAGACAAATTTGTATTAACAAATTAAACGAAAATTGAAGTGTGATATATACCTCCGGTGACTAAAGCACGAGCCTGGGCCCGGGCAGCAGCACGAGCGGGACGATAGTTCCTCCGGTGAGGAACAGCCGGTGTCCCGGATGCGGACGCATCCCCTCCAACTAGAAAATAAACATTGAAGTGAAAGGAGTTCATGAAGTTCATTTTTATTCTATAGAGGATATATAAAATGAATAAATATTTTATATTTATTCATACTAACCTACAAACGATGCGGAGGGTACAGAAGTGGCAGAAATGGCACCTGCGTCAGATGTGGACGCACCACCTATAATTAGACAATTAAAAATAGATTATATAAGTAATTGCAAAAAGAATGTGTAGATCAATAATATAACATTTTAAATCAATATGCATGCACTATAGGATATATAAACATACCCGCAGGTGCGGTGATGTCACTACCTACAGCTAGACAATAAAAAAAATACTATCTAAGTAAGAGCAAAAGGAATGTGTGTATATTTATGATATAGCATTCTAAATCAATATACATACACTATATGATATATAAACATACCTGGAGGTGCGGGAGTGGCCTCTGTCCCTGATGTGGACGCATCACCAACAACTAGATGCTGACGCCTCGAATCGTTTGTTGCGACTGAACCGAACTCGTTTCTAACTAGGGCGGGAGAACCCGCTGATCCGAAAGGAAACCTTTCGGCCAAGACTGGTTTTGGGAACCAAACTTTTTGAGTTCCCAATCCAGTCTTAGCATGCCGGAGTTGCCAAGAGAAATCCTGTACTACGGGTATGAGATGTGGCAGAAAATACCAAGAAATGGGTGTAGAATCAACTCGCAGAAATGCCCGGTCAAAGAAGGGCCAAGGAATGCATAACGACCGAAAGCGGAAGTAATAGCTGTCACCTTTGGTCCCTGTCCGTTAACGGAAAAGAGAAATGAAGATTGGGCTGTTGATCCAACTCTTTGCTGGAACTAGATCTGCTGAATCTTAGGCCCTCGGTGGGCATGATTGACGAAAAAAAGAAGAACGAGAAGGCAGTTCAACGAGTGAAGCGAAGCGGAACGGCGCTTGTTTGGGCAAGTAATTTTGACATGAACAGGCTATGAATATCTATAATATTACATTCAAAATGGATATGCGTGCAATATACCTGGAGGTGTGGCAAAGTCCACACGGAAGGAGGCATCCGAAGGGGTCTCTGATCTGGGTGCAAGACCGGCCCTCTGAAGCTCCCTACGCAGCTCTCCGGGCGGCAGAACTGCTCTGTCTCCGCCTCTGTCGGTACCGTGGCTGGAGCTCCTGCCGCCCCTCGCTGCTCCCGTCATCGTCATCAAATCTAGATAAACGGTTCGTGGACGCATTAGACAATCATTACAAGTATTGACCATATATGTATAGATCGTAAAATATCAAGTAATAACTATAACATTACCGATAACATTTTTCGTTTTTGTGGGCACATTAAACATATCTACTTGGATTTCATCATCGATATCATTTCTAACCCATGTAACTTCATGATCGGCCGAAGACAACCGTCCTTCGAAACAGACGGTCGGAGCACTTTAAGCCTTCTCTCTTCATCATCTCATCGCTGTCCTCGAATTCTGGGACATCGTAGACATCCCTGGGTTTCCAACGACATACGACACTCCATCCCGTTGTTGCCAGCAACTCCTGCGACAAACTTAGGTTGCATACGTTGTTGCCAATCCACATACATCCAGTCCTTAACTCTGACGTACGCATGGGCCATGTTAGAATGTATAACATATAAATTGTAGGTTATGGTGACTATATTGAGAAATCTAAGAACGGGATAGTTACTAAAAAAGGAGAAAATCCGTGTATATGCTTGTGTGTGCGTGTCATTGAAAAGAATAAATTGTCGAACGTATGTTAACCGATAGACGGAGACTAAGTGGAGCTTTTAGTTTCATATATGAGTATCGATGAGAATATGAAAGTTCCATATTATCATCGGTATCATATATTGGTTTTAACTTGAACATCTTAGAATCACTCTCTAATGATGCGTTGTTGTGTATTCTTGTTGTATGTGTGTGTTTCGGCTGTTGGGTGTTCCCCTCCGAACGGCGGCCGAGACGCGGGACGTCTTGCCTGAGATTCGGGGCAGATGCTATTTGGTTTTATCCGTCCACCTCTCCGAAGATGCCAAGTTGATTTATGGCACCGTGTATCGGAGGTTTAGACGGATGCGACCGATGTAGCAGACTTCGTCAGATTCCTCCTCGTTTGAGGGGGTTTTGATTGTGGGGACGCTCTTCCCTGCAGGCGCAAGCCCCTGCAGTTAATTACGCTACCGCATCGCGGTAACAACTTTCTCCTTCTCCAGCTGGTCACTTCGTGTCTGTGGGTGTTTGTTTTGTTTATGGTTGCCCGTGGATTGTATACGGAGACTATTTATTTCGTCGCCCGTAGGACGTGGATTAGTCAAATCCGTATTTTATAGATTTGGGTTTGGGGTTTGGTTTAAGGATACGTTAGCCATATTTGAGGCTAAGATCAACTCAAACGTTTGTTAAGGATACGTTAGTCTAATTTGAGACTAAGATCAACTTAACGGGATCGTTTAGATCCGACAAAAGAGCATTTGGCTCTATTGTTCCAGTTAGGGACATAGTGGTCCATTTAATGTATGGCCGTCGGACCGTCACCTCTCTAACGACGTTGAAGGATTACAATGACAGGTGTCAAAGGAGTTCGGAGATGTATCCTTGAACCAAAGTCGATTGGGGGATCTATAGTCCAATTTGGGACTAAAGTCTGTTTGAAGGTTTAAGGATACGTTATCCATATTTGAGGCTAAGATCAACTTAACGTTTGTTAAGGATACGTTAGTCCAGTTTGAGACTAAGATCAACTTAACGGGATCGTTTAGATCCGACAAAAGAGCGTTTGGGCTCTATTGTTCCAGTTTAGGGACATGGTGGTCCATCTCCAGTTTAGGGACATGGTGGACCATGTTCCAGTTTAGGGACGTGGTGGTCCATCTCCTGTTTAGGGACATAGTGGTCCATGTTCCAGTTTAGGGACGTGGTGGTCCATCTCCAGTTTTAGGGACATAGTGGTCCTTGTTCCAGTTTAGGGACGTGGTGGTCCATCTCCAGTTTAGGGACATGGGGGTCCATTGGTAGTTTAAGGATGCATAAGTCCATGGGTTTAAGGACCCCACAGTCCATATGGGTGTGTTTAAGGACGCATTAGTCCGTTAGTTTAAGGACGCATAAGTCGCGGGTTTAAGGACCCCACAGTCCGTATCTGGTTAAGGACGCATAAGTCCATGAGTTTAAGGACCCCACAGTCCGTGTTGATGTGTGGTTGTCGGGACCCGTCACCTCTCTGACGACGTTAAAGATTACAACGACAAATATCAAAGGAGTGAAGAGATGTACCCTGGAACCGAAGTGGATTAAATAGTCTTTGGCCTAATTTGGGATCAAGACCAATTAATTACGTTATGGGCCCATTAGCCCAGTTAATTATGAATTGAGGACTTATGGCCATCTTGGGCTAAGTCCAATCAGGTCTGGAATATTGGCTTCCTGTTGGTCCATTGAAGGAGAGGCTTTGCCTCTGCTATTTATCCAATTGGACCAATGCCTAGTTTTAAACACTAAAGACAATCAGTATTGAGCACTGGGAGTGAGATTGATAAGTTAGTGTTTTAGCACTAAGAGATAGTTGGTGTTAAACACCAGCAACAAGGCTTTCAGATTAGTGTTGAACACTAAAACAGATCAGTGTTAAACACTGGCAACAGAAATCCCAAATTAGTGTTGAACACTAAGGTAATCAGTGTTGAACACTGCAAATGAAGTTCTTTGCTTAGTGTTGAACACTAAGGCCCAAACAATGTTTTAACACTGGATTCAGGGGTGCCAATTTAGCGTTAGACGCTGAGGCAAGAGGGGTCACGTGGTAGCACGTGAAGGCGCCCTCCCTTCGTTTGTTCTGTTGAAAAGATCGCATCTTTTGGAGCATCACGTGTCATCACGTGACAGGTGTTTGAATGGAGTATGTTAAAGCTTCTGCCAAGGGTCACGTGGGTCACGTGAGGCACTGCCTCAAAGGGCTTTCTGTAGATCTTTTGGGGGGTCACGTGGTGACACGTGACCCTTCTTCTCTGTAGTTGTTCAGAAGATCTGTTAATCCCTTTCAGGAATTAAATTCCTCGTAGGGTTGAACCCTGACAATAATTTCAGAGGAATTAAATTCCTAGTTCCTTTTGAAGAGTTGAACTCTGAATTTTCTGTAGGAATTAAATTCCTCATATATGTGAAGAACTGAATATGGTTAAACCCTAATAAAAGCTTTAAGGAATTAAACTCCCACTCTCTGTTAGAGAATTATTCTGGGGAGTAAGATTAAGGGAATTAAATTCTTGTTGTTTTCACAGAACTAAATTCTTAACTAGGGTTAAACCCTGATTCTTTTCATTCTGAAGGAATTAAATTCCCATAACATAGGGTCAAACCCTAATTTTATTTTAAAGCAATTAAATTCCTATAGTTCTGTGAGAATTAAATTCTCGTGCTTGCATTCTCTCTCTGTGCTTTGGATCTGCATGGCAGGATCTCAACCCATTGAGAATTAAATTCTCAACTCAAGGGGAGATGTGCACTTTACAGATCCTCCACCAAAGAGAGAACTATGTTCTCCTGTTTTATATCAGAGTTAAACTCTGTTGAGAATTAAATTCTCTTTTCTTTCAAAAAGCCTTCCCTTTCTTACCTAGGGTTTTCTTTTGCAGAAGATCCAAATTCTTCCAAAGTATCAGGGCTCTCTCTCTTTTCCTCCCTCTGCGTATATTTTTCTTTGTGTGTCTCTTGGCTCCTATTTATAGGAGAAGCAGCCGAGTCAATTATTTTTTGATGAATCTTTCATTGAGAGATTTGATTTGCATCCATCATTCGTTTTGGACCTTTGGATCATTAGATGAATTTTATTCACCATTGGATTTTAAATCCAAAGATTCTCCTTTATTATTTTGGTTAGATTTTAAGGGGAAATCTTTCCTAATTCGAGATTTTCCCATAGATAGATGATATTTAATCACCTTTAAATCTTTAATTCAATCGGTTGCTTTTGGAAAGATTTGAGAGGTCTTTTCTCAGAATTTAATTCTGTTGACAAATGGGCTTTGAAGTCGGTCACGTGTGGCCACGTGACCCTTGGTCACGTGTGGGCACGTGACCCCCTTGGAACGAGCCTTCTTCTTTCTTTTTGCGCTCTGCCTTCTGGTTGCTTCTTAACTATCACGTGCCATCACGTGACCCCTGGTCACGTGTGAGCACGTGACCCTCGGCTGGACTCTTTTTCTTGATTTAAACGGAGAACAAGTCTGCTGCTTTGAGTATCACGTGCCAACACGTGACCCTGGTCACGTGGGGAGCACGCGACTTCTTCTGAAGCCTTTTCCTTGATTTGATCAGGGAACCGGTTTGCCTTTGAAGCTGCTTTTAATTGTCACGTGCCAACACGTGACCCAGGTCACGTGGGAGCACGTGACCTTTTCTGAACCCCTTTTCTTTGATGTAATCGGGAAGCTGAATTTGTCTTGCTGATGCTTTTAGATGTCACGTGCCAACACGTAACTGCTGGTCACGTGTAAGCACGTGACCCTTTTTTGAAGCCTTTTCCGTGAGCTTTCCTGATTTTAAATCAGGAAACAAATGCCCCCCACTACTTTGCCCACGTAAGTATATACGTGGGTGAAGTAGTGCAAAGTAATGTATGGCGTATGACCAATTTCTGATTGGTATATAACTTTCAGAATCTTGATCTGAGAAGATAACGAGCAGACATAAGCGTCGTCATTTATCATTGACTCAAATCTCGAATCTTAAGAGATATAGTTCCAAATCCTTAACTCCATGAGCCGCACCCTTCTATCTCTTTATATCTTACTCTGGCGTGGAGTAGTTTATACGCTTATGAGTAAGTTCTCCATTTTAGTGGCATGTAGCTTTAGCAAGTGTGGCTCATAGATGGTCCATCTTGACCTCTTTGCAGGGCAGTGATGGCTTAGGAGACAGGGTCACCTAAGACTTTTCAACTTTATGAGCCGTGAGGGTCTCATAAAGACTTTTCTCCCTACGGATCGAGAGGATCTCGTAGGTGCATTTTCTCCTTAGGAGTCGTAAGGATTCCTAAGTGTGTTTCTCTTATAAGTCGTAAGGATCTTGTAAGAGAATTTTTCCCTCTTATGAGTCGAGAGGACCCATAAGCGGTTGTTCCCCTCCTTGTCGAAATTCGACTTCGGAGAGTGAGACCCGTGGATAGTATGCAAGAGACCATTTTGGGCCGACTTGCAGGATCCCAGTGCTTAGGAAACAGGTTTTTTAATCCCTACTGCCTAAGGCTTTATCTCACGAGTCGAGACGAATCGAGAAGTTCTCGCAAAGACATCAATTTCCTCACGAGTCGAAACGAATCGAGCAGATCTCGCAAGAATATCCTAACGTCACAGTTAACCTCTGCTCTTTACGACAGAAGTCCGTTAGGGTCTGTGGTACTTAGGGTTTTAGCCGTCGTACCGTCGCATGAGCTGATGTATTCCTCGATAGGCAATCGTGCTGTTCGAGTAGCCCTGCGACTGCCATGTCTCTGATCCCTTCGGGGGCTGTACAAGACGTCTTCAAGCAATCCTCCTTGGCAGTTTGACCGTCGGAAGAGCAAGCGTTAGGAATTTGCCATGCCGCTTTTTACTTGAGGTTAGGCTCATTTTGGAGAGCCCCGATGAGTCATAACCACTCCACGCTGGTGTGGGATGATCTCCGATAGTCTTTCAGGCTTTATATGACTTGCCGTTAAGACCCTGAAGCTAGGAATTTGGCCTTTGCTTCGTTTGCTGGCATTGCGTCCTCTGTATCGAGACGAATGTCGTGGTTGTCTTTAGGTTGCTGATGAACCGTCAAGGTTTGGAACTAGGGATTTTGCCGTGGCTCCTTTTGCTGATGTTGCGTCTGCTGTATCGAGACGAACGTCGAGGTGGTGACCACTCCATGTGGGATGATCTCCGGTGGTCTTTCAGGCTTTATATGACTTGCCGTTAAGACCCTGAAGCTAGGAATTTGGCCTTCGCTTCGTTTGCTGGCATCGCGTCCTCTGTATCGAGACGAATGTTGTGGTGGTGACCACTCCATGTGGGATGGTCTCTGATTGTCTTTCCGGTTTTATATGAGTTACCGTCAAGACGTTGAAGCTAGGAATTTGGCCTTCGCTTCGTTTGCTTTGGTGTGTCCTAATCCTGTTGGAGGAAGAACGTTGTTGTTGACATCTCGTCTGCTGTATCGAGACGAATGTCGTGGTGGTGACCACTCCATGTGGGATGATCTCTGATTGTCTTTCCGGTTTTATATGAGTTACCGTCAAGACGTTGAAGCTAGGAATTTGGCCTTCGCTTCGTTTGCTTTGGCGTGTCCGAATCCTGCTGGGGGAAGAACGCTGGGGTGACATTTCGTCTGCTGTATCGAGACGAACGTCAAGGTGGTGACCACTCTATGCTGGTGCGAGAAGATCTTCGATTGTCTTTCAGGCTTTATATGAGTTACCGTCTAGACCCTGAAGCTAGGAATTTGCCCTTCGCTTCGTTTGTTTTGGCGCATCCGAATCCTGTTGGGGGAAGAACGCTGGGATGATATTTTATCTGCTGTATCGAGACGAACGTCAAGGTGGTGACCACTCCGCGCTGGTGTGAGATGATCTCCGATTGTCTTTCAGGCTTTATATGAGTTACCGTCCAGACCCTGAAGCTAGGAATTTTTCCTTCGCTTCGTTTGTTAACATTGTGTCCGCATCGTTCTGGATTGCGAGGGGATGTCGTTGTTGACATTGCGTCTGCCGTAACGAGACGAATGCTGAGGTGGAGTTAGGATTTTGCCGTCACTCCGCTTTGTTTCAACCATGAGGTCTTTTGTTGATGTTGCTTCCGCATCCTATTGGACTGCGAAGGAACGCCATCGTTGACATCTCGTCTGCTGTATCGAGACGAATGCTGAGGTGGAGCTGGGATTTTGCCGTCGCTCCGATTTGTTTCGACCATGAAGTCTTCTGTTGACGTTGCATCTGCATCCTGCTGGACTACGAAGGAACGCCGTTGTTGACATCTCGTCTGCTGTATCGAGACGAATGCTGAGATGGAATTGGGATTTTTCCATGGCTCCATTTGATGGTGTAACATCTGTGTCATGCTGGAATGAGGAGGCCTACCGTTGTTGGTCTCCGGGCTGCAGATGTGGCCATTAAGATTTGGGACTAGGGATTTTGCCATGGTTCCATTTCGTTGCGACTCTGAGGTCGATTGTTGACGTCATGTCTGTATCTGGTTGGAGTGAGGAGAAACGCCGTTTGTGATCTCTAAGTTGTCGATGTTGACGTCGAAACCCTTAACCCATGGATCTTCCTTCGCTTCATTTGTTGACATTGTGTCTGCAATATTGCGACAAATGTCAAGGTTGTCTCTAGGTTGTCTATGAACCGTCAAGATTTGGCTTCGCTTTCTGATGGAGCCTATCGGGAAAGTATGGTTCCCTCTTTGTTTGTGCCCCTGGATTGTATACAGCGATCGATGTGATCTCACCTGTAAGGCAAAAAGTTTCATTCTTTCATTTTTTTTATTCTTTCTGCGATGCTCTATCATTTCAGCTTTTTATATCGCGAAAATCGCGATTGCCCAATCATTTTGGCTATTTTTCGCGGTGCCCAATCATTTCGGCTATTTTTCTTTTTACTCGCTGCTTTTTATTGCGAGTTGCCCAATCATTTCGGCTGTTTTTATATGCATACATTTTTACTTGCTAATTTCGTTGCAAGTTGCCCCATCATTTCGGCTATTTCATATGCATTTTTGGCTCGCTGATTTTTTTTATATCGCGAGTGTGGAACTTGGAATCTGATGCCAATCTTAGCATCAGCATCGCTACAACTGGAATATTGCCAGGAGCGAATCATCATTTGCCAAGAAAGGACTTGGAATTTGATACCGGTTTGAGCATCAGTATCGCTACAGCTGGGATATTGCCAGGAGCGAATCATCATTTGCCTCTGTCGATGTTGAACAAAGGTGGCTTAGTAAACAGGGTTAGGATCCTGTCGACTAAGGCTTTTGACTTCATGAGCCGTAAAGGTCTCACAAAGGTATTTCTCCCTACAAGTCGTGAGAATCTCGTAGGTGTGTTTTCTCCTTAGGGATCGTGAGGATTCCTAAGTGTATGTTCCCTTGTAAGTCGTAAGGATCTTACAAAAGGATTTTCTTCTTATAAGTCGAGAGGACTTACAAGGGTTGTTCACCATATGGACATATCCCCAGTCACGGGTGGGACTTTGTTAGGGAAATGTTTATTCGCGCCCGTGGATTGTATACAAGGGCCAGTATTGAGCCGCTTGTAGGGCAGTAGTGGAGATTGTGGGGGTTGCTTAAGAACAGGTTCAGGTCTCTGTAACTTAAGACTTTCAAATCTCATGAGCCGTGAGGGTCCCATAAGAGAGTTCTCCTTACGAGTCGTGAGGATCTCACAAGTGTAATTTCACCTTAGGAATTGTGAGGATTCTTAAGTGTGTTGCTCCCTTGTGAGTCGTAAGGATCTCACGCGGGTGGTTTCTCCTTACAAGGTCGAGAGGACCCTGTAAGTGTCTTTTAACGAGGTTGCGCCCTTTCGGGTTTTCACAAACACTCGCCGGTAGCCCTGCTGTTTTTACTCACGGAGCCCTTTCGGGTTTTCATCCGTGCCCATTTTGCTTATGGACATACCGTTTTTTTTATTCTTTGTATTCTTTTTTTCTAACGAGGTTGCGCCCTTTCGGGTTTTCACAAACACTCGCCGGTAGCCCTGCTGTTTTTACTCACGGAGCCCTTTCGGGTTTTCATCCGTGCCTATTTTGCTTATGGACATACCGTTTTTTTTTTTTGCTTTTTTTTTAACCACGCCAGCCTGAGGATGCCGCGGGTTGATAGTAGTTTAACGACGTTTCGGTCATTTGCAAGTTTTAGGACATTGCGGTCCGCTGTTAGTTTAAGAACGTTTCGGTCCGCAGCTAGGTTTAGGACATAGTGGTCCATCGTTAGTTTAATGACGTTTCGGTCTATGGGGCTTTCCCTATGAATGAGTATGATGCCCCCGGCATATCCACCTTTTTCGAAGCATGTTGTTGTGGCGGGTTTACTTTCCACTTTTCGGGCAGCGCGAACTTGCCCTATTGGTATTGGTCTTCAACCCAGTTTTTGAAGACGTAGCAATTGTCGAGTGGGTGACCCATTACTCTGTGGTAGGGACAATAGTTAGGATTGTTAACGTCACCTGGTTGCAATGGACGTTTTGGATCTGGCAGAGTGATAAGCCCGCTGCGCACCGCTAGCTCGAACAGTCTCTTTGTTTTATCTCTGGGAAACGAGTAAGGACGTTTCAACTTCTCGTTGAGGTATCGCGGCTTGTTGTTTTGATGAAAAAACGGTCTCGGGTTACTCGGCTGTTGTTGAGTGTTGGCAACAAAGGCCGTTTTTTCCTTTTCCTTTCTCATTTCGTTTGCTCCGTCGTTTGCGGGTCCGAGATTCTTTCCGGGTAGCGTGAGATTGTACGGCTGAACATTCTCGCAACTCTCCAATTCTTTTGTTTTAGAAATGAATTCCTTGAAGAGAGGGTTGAGAGCGGCTTCTTCATCAGAATCGCTTCCAATGGTGAGAACTCGTGATCCCCCGGGCTCGTCCCTATGAAAATTGCCGGCAATTCTTTTATGCTTATCTGTCATATTTTTTCGCTGTCTACGAGCTTCCCGCTTTATTCTATTGACGTGTTGTCTATGAGCGACACATCCTTGCCACTAACACTTAAAGGAGTTGCAGTCTTCAGTAGGATGTGCGATCCTCTGATGATATAAGCAGAAGTTAGGGTGTACGTCCGTTTCATCAAAATATATACCACCAGGAGAATTTTTTCTGAAAGAGGGCGGCCTCATCCCCATTGATATGGCTTTGGCGAATCGTTTCCTTGTCTTGATCCTGCTTTCATTTGTGGCGGATGTACTTTGATCCGGTGGGAGTGTTTCGACCCTTTGATCTAGTCGCCGGCGTTTGGCTTTCTCGAATATGGCCATCTCGCGCTCTCGATCAGCTTTGCTTTTAAGACGGGCTTCGTTCAGGAATGCATCAATCATTTCGTCTGATGGTCCTAGAAGTTCTGGCTCAAGATCTGCCCCCAGCTTCTCTGTGTAAGGAGCTCCTTCGTCGTTTATCAACGAGTGAGAGATCGCATGGCAGCTTGCCACGTAATCTTCAGATTCATCCGACGAGTCTTCTCTATTGTCATCATCTCCGTCCTTAATGACGTGGCTGAGAAATTCATGGCATGTGATTGGAGTCCGCGGTTTTTGATTATATTCTTTCAACGCGTCAATCTGCTTTTGTATGTCCGTGCACTTGTTACTAGGCTTCACGGGCTTTTTGGTCTTCTTCTTCGACGACTTTGACGGCTGAGTGTGAACGCTTTGACTATCACCACCAGTTTTTGGAATTGGGCGCGGCTTCAGCATTCCCTCGATAATCTCGGTTTCCAGTGGATTCTTCCACCTGATTGCCGGGCATGTTTGGAGATTCCTCAACATTCTTTTAGTTTCTGCTGAAAGAGCGACCTCCCATAGAGCCTCTTCAATGAACGACCATGATGCCCCCGGCGTGTCTGTCTTCTTGGGAGCGTGAGGTTGTGGCGGATTTACTTTCCACTTCTCAGACAGCGCAAACTTGCCTTGTAGGTACCGATCCTCGATCCATCCCTTAAAAACGAAGCAATCCTCGATCGGGTAGCTTACCGTTTGGTGGTAAGGGCAATAATTGGGATTGTTGACATCGCTTGGCTGCAACGGACGTTTTGGATCCGGCAGATTGATGATTCTTTTGCGCACGGCCAGTTCAAACAGTCTTCTCGTTTTATCCTGAGGAAACGAGTAAGGACGTCCCAGTCTCTCCTCGAGGGATGGGCGTGGACGTATGTTGCTTTGGCGGACAACCGGTTTTAAGTTGCTCGGCTGTTGTTGAGTATTGGCGATGAAAGTTGCTTTTCCTTTCCCCTTTTCATTCCGAGGATCCGTCTTTGAAGGAGATGATCTATGATCCATCTGATCCATTTGGGCCAACTTGTCAATCAAGGCCTGGAAAGTAGTTGGCTTGAAGAACATCATGAATTGCGAGATGGTTGCTTAAGGATCAAGAGTGCCTACGAACATACCTACCGCAGGTGCTTCTTCGATCCGCTGTTCACATTTTGACCACAGATTCCGCCATCGTGTTGCGTATTGAACCCACGTTTCGCCTGGCCTTATCCTGGCGTTGATCAATGCTGTTATCGGGGTGCGTTCACTGGCACTCGCGAATCTTTGTGTAAACAGCAACTCCATCTCCGCAAATGTTTTGACAGAGTCGTTAGGTAGCTCCGAATACCATTCAAAAGCCGTTTCTGCTAAGCTGCCGACGAATTGGCGAAGCAACAGTTTTTCGTCGCTTCATGTGTTGCCGCATAAGGCCCTGAATTGAGCGACATGCTGATGTGGATTCCATGTCCCCTTGTATACATGGAATTTAGGGATCGTATATCCCGGCGGATAGCTGATTTGGTCATACCAGCCCGGGTATGGTCGCCCAGCTTTGACGACTTGGCTGGCCGCTTCACTCGCCTGATGAGCTCGTATTTGCTGAGCTATATAGTTATCCAGCGCAGCCTTGGAATTGGTTTCATCTTTATCTGTTGAAAGAGTTGGGGGAGGATTAGATGTCTCTCCTCTATCTTCTTCAGTAATGATCGGAGGGTCTTCAACTGGAGGGTCCGGCTGTAGCATCATCCCTACCATATCTTGGAAGAGGAGCGCTATTTGCTTTATGTTAGCCGCTTGCTCTGCGGCTTCTCTGTCCTTCTTTTCGAGGACTCTGCGTAAGAAGTCAGCATCAGTTTCTTGTTCGTGACGCTACTCTGATGATGCCTCCGGGCTTTCTTTTGGCCCGGTGAGTGCAGCCATTGCAATCATCATCTCCTGAAGCTTCTGTTGCTGCTCCTAGGTTTTCG
The DNA here is from genome assembly GCA_030015575.1 of Agapanthus africanus. Classification (NCBI taxonomy): domain Eukaryota; kingdom Viridiplantae; phylum Streptophyta; class Magnoliopsida; order Asparagales; family Amaryllidaceae; genus Agapanthus; species Agapanthus africanus. The sequence goes on along the minus strand of JASDDO010000022.1, from coordinate 748,515,092 downwards.
TCACGGATCGGGTGAGCGGTCGGTGACCCGTCGAAGCACGGCTTTTCTCCTTTCCAGAAGCCATGTATACGGTGTGCACCACCATGCCCCCAGATTTGGGGCGTTTGTGTTCAGCGCTTTTATGCTTCGCCATGTTCACAGGGGCTTTTTGCGGCCTCCTTCTTTTCTGAGTGGTTGACGTTGAGGGGGCCGCTGTCGTGAGCACCCAAGTAGTCGTCATCTTTTGTGGCTTAACAGGACGGTTTTCTTCCTGCCGGACCTTCAGCTTCTTCTGCCGGCGTGAGAAATTTCGATCAATCACCGAGTCTTGGACTTGGCGCCAGACCTTGTAGATTTTAGAGGATAGCCGCTGAGAGAACTGTTCTGGCTTGGCTTCCACAACGTTTCCCATCGGAAGAGGGGATCTTTTTAGTACGGCGGTAGGAGAGTTTCTGCACACTGTGTTCAGCAATTCAAAGCTGTTCACGGCTGGAACAGCAGCATCGATCCCCACCGTTGGAGCTGGCGGAGTTATCTCAGAGGGGGAGTTGCCCCCAGCCTTCCTCACTCGGCGCCAGTGGCGACGTCGAGCATGTCGTGCGGATGAGATCACCTCCGTTGTTGGATAAGCTTCTTCATGCCCCCTGCTTTGAGGAGAGACTGTTATTGGTGCTAGCCTATCGAAGACTAACGCCCGTTGAGAAGCAATGTCTAATCTGTCAAAGACAGACCTCTGAGCAGGGGAAGCAGCTTTGAGGACCTCGTCTGGAGCAGCAACCAGAATGGACAACCTCGTAAAAACTGACTTCTTGGAAGGAGGAGCCTTTCCAATGATTTCGTCTGCTTGAGCCGGGATAGCTATCCGCTTTGGGATGGCAGCTTCGGGTATCGCAGGTTTGCAGACGTTCTGGCCCAGTCTGTTGAAAACTGAGGTATTGAAGCTGGGCGACCCATTGAGAGGGGTCGCGGCAGTGGTAAGCCGATCAAAGACCGACTTCTTTGGGGCTTCTTGCAACGTCATTATGGCATTGAAGCTCAACGGTGGGAGCATGGTCCCGAAGAATAATCCAGTGGTGGCCTGAGTTACCTGCTCCACTGGCATCTTGAAAAGGGAGGCCGCTTGGGGCCCATAAGTCACTCCTCCAGCAAGGACCGAGCGAGAGTTGCAGTTGCAGGCAGTGCAGTTTGAAGCCATTGATCTTCTGTTTTCTGCACGGAGCAAGACACCAAATCTTAGTACCTCGAATCCACAGGCAACCACAGTAAACCGCGATTCGTTCGCGAACACGACACACGAAGTGTGGAGTGGAAAGTGGAAAAGGTCCCACCGGGCGTGCCAGAATCTGTTCCCCTCCGAACGGCGGCCGAGACGCGGGACGTCTTGCCTGAGATTCGGGGCAGATGCTATTTGGTTTTATCCGTCCACCTCTCCGAAGATGCTAAGTTGATTTATGGCACCGTGTATCGGAGGTTTAGACGGATGCGACCGATGTAGCAGACTTCGTCAGATTCTCCCTTGTTTGAGAGGTTTTTGATTGTGGGGACGCTCTTCCCTGCAGGCGTAAACCCCTGCAATTAATTACGCTACCGCATCGCGGTAACAACTTTCTCCTTCTCCAGCTGGTCACTTCGTGTCGTGGGTGTTTGTTTTGTTTATGGTTGCCCGTGGATTGTATACGGAAACTATTTATTTCGTCGCCCGTAGGACGCGGATTAGTCCAAATCCGTATTTTCTTAGATTTGGGTTTGGGGTTTTGGTTTAAGGATACGTTAGCCATATTTGAGGCTAAGATCAACTCAAACGTTTGTTAAGGATACGCTAGTCTAATTTGAGACTAAGATCAACTTAACGGGATCGTTTAGATCCGACAAAAGAGCATTTGGGCTCTATTGTTCCAGTTTAGGGACATAGTGGTCCATTTAATGTATGGCCGTCGGGGCCCGTCACCTCTCTGACGACATTGAAGGATTACAACGACAGGTGTCAGAGGAGTTCGGAGATGTACCCTTGAACCAAAGTCGATTGGGGGATCTATAGTCCAATTTGGGACTAAAGTCTGTTTGAAGATTTAAGGATACGTTAGCCATATTTGAGGCTAAGATCAACTTAAACGTTTGTTAAGGATACGTTAGTCCAGTTTGAGACTAAGATCAACTTAACGAGATCGTTTAGATCCGACAAAAGAGCGTTTGGGCTCTATTGTTCCAGTTTAGGGACATAGTGGTCCATTGCCAGTTTAGGGACATGGTGGTCCATGTTCCAGTTCAGGGACGTGGTGGTCCATCTCCAGTTTAGGCACATAGTGGTCCATCTCCAGTTTAGGGACATGGTGGTCCATGTTCCAGTTTAGGGACATGGTGGTCCATGTTCCAGTTTAGGGACGTGGTGGTCCATCTCCAGTTTAGTGACATAGTGGTCCATGTTCCAGTTTAGGGACGTGGTGTTCCATCTCCAGTTTAGGGACATAGTGGTCCATGTTCCAGTTTAGGGACGTGGTGGTCCATCTCCAGTTTAAGGACATAGTGGTCCATGTTCCAGTTTAGGGACATAGTGGTCCATCGCCAGTTTAGGGACATAGTGGTCCATCTCCAGTTTAGGGACATGGGGGTCCATTGGTAGTTTAAGGACGCATAAGTCCATGGGTTTAAGGACTCCACAGTCCATATGGGTGTGTTTAAGGACGCATTAGTCCGTTAGTTTAAGGACGCATAAGTCGGCGGGTTTAAGGACCCCATAGTCCGTATCTTGGTTTAAGGACGCATAAGTCCATGAGTTTAAGGACCCCACAGTCCGTGTTGATGTGTGGTTGTCGGGACCCGTCACCTCTCTGACGACGTTAAAGGATTACAATGACAAATATCAAAGGAGTGAAGAGATGTACCCTGGAACCGGAGTGGATTAAATAGTCTTTGGCCCAATTTGGGATCAAGACCAATTAATTACGTTATGGGCCCATAAGCCCAGTTAATTATGAATTGAGGACTTATGGCCATCTTGGGCTAAGTCCAATCAGGTCTGGAATATTGGCTTCCTGTTGGTCCATTGAAGGAGAGGCTTTGCCTCTGGCTATTTAGCCAATTGGACCAATGCCTAGTTTTAAACACTAAAGACCAATCAGTATTGAACACTGGGAGTGAGATTGATAAGTTAATGTTTTAGCACTAAGAGATAGTTGGTGTTAAACACCAGCAACAAGGCTTTCAGATTAGTGTTGAACACTAAAACAGATCAGTGTTAAACACTGGCAACAGAAATCCCAAATTAGTGTTGAACACTAAGGTAATCAGTGTTGAACACTGCAAATGAAGTTCTTTGCTTAGTGTTGAACACTAAGGCCCAAACAATGTTTTAACACTGGATTCAGGGGTGCCAATTTAGCGTTAGACGCTGAGGCAAGAGGGGTCATGTGGTAGCACGTGAGGGCGCCCTCCCTTCGTTTGTTCTGCTGAAAAGATCGCATCTTTTGGAGCATCACGTGTCATCACGTGACGGGTGTTTGAATGGAGTATGTTAAAGCTTCTGCCAAGGGTCACGTGGGTCACGTGAGGCACTGCCTCAAAGGGCTTTCTATAGATCTTTTGGGGGGGTCACGTGGTGACACGTGACCTTTCTTCTCTGTAGTTGTTCAGAAGATCTGTTAATCCCTTTCAGGAATTAAATTCCTCATAGGGTTGAACCGTGACAATAATTTTAGAGGAATTAAATTCCTAGTTCCTTTTGAAGAGTTGAACTCTGAATTTTCTGTAGGAATTAAATTCCTCATATATGTCAAGAACTGAATAGGGTTAAACCCTAATAAAAGCTTTAAGGAATTAAACTCCCACTCTCTGTTAGAGAATTATTCTGGGGAGTAAGATTAAGGGAATTAAATTCTTGTTGTTTTCACAGAACTAAATTCTTAACTAGGGTTAAACCCTGATTCTTTTCATTCTGAAGGAATTAAATTTCCATAACATAGGGTCAAACCCAAATTTTATTTTAAAGGAATTAAATTCCTATAGTTCTGTGAGAATTAAATTCTCGTGCTTGCATTCTCTCTCTGTGCTTTGGATCTGCATGGCAGGATCTCAACCCATTGAGAATTAAATTCTCAACTCAAGGGGAGATGTGCACTTTACAGATCCTCCACCAAAGAGAGAACTATGTTCTTCTGTTTTATATCAGAGTTAAACTCTGTTGAGAATTAAATTCTCTTTTCTTTCAAAAAGCCTTCCCTTTCTTACCTAGGGTTTTCTTTTGCAGAAGATCCAAATTCTTCCAAAGTATCAAGGCTCTCTCTCTTTTCCTCTCTCTGCGTATATTTTTCTTTGTGTGTCTCTTGGCTCCTATTTATAGGAGAAGCAGCCGAGTCAATTAGTTTTTGATGAATCTTTCATTGAGAGATTTGATTTGCATCCATCATTCGTTTTGGACCTTTGGATCATTAGGTGAATTTTATTCACCATTGGATTTTAAATCCAGAGATTCTCCTTTGTTATTTTGGTTAGATTTTAAGGAGAAATCTTTCCTAATTCGAGATTTTCCCATAGATAGATGATATTTAATCACCTTTAAATCTTTAATTCAATCGGTTGCTTTTGGAAAGATTTGAGAGGTCTTTTCTCAGAATTTAATTCTGTTGACAAATGAGCTTTGAAGTCGGTCACGTGTGGCCACGTGACCCTTGGTCACGTGTGGGCACGTGACCCCCTTGGAACGAGCCTTCTTCTTTCTTTTTGCGCTCTGCCTTCTGGTTGCTGCTTAACCATCACGTGCCATCACGTGACCCCTGGTCACGTGTGAGCACGTGACCCTCGGCTGGACTCTTTTTCTTGATTTAAACGGAGAACAAGTCTGCTGCTTTGAGTATCACGTGCCAACACGTGACCCTGGTCACGTGGGGAGCACGTGACTTCTTCTGAAGCCTTTTCCTTGATTTGATCAGGGAACCGGTTTGCCTTTGAAGCCGCTTTTAATTGTCACGTGCCAACACGTGACCCAGGTCACGTGGGAGAACGTGACCCTTTCTGAACCCCTTTTCTTTGATGTAATCGGGAAGCTTAATTTGCCTTGCTGATGCTTTTAGATGTCACGTGCCAACACGTGACTGCTGGTCACGTGTAAGCACGTGACCCTTTTCTGAAGCCTTTTCCGTGAGCTTTCCTGATTTTAAATCAGGAAACATCGGGGGTAAGGCTACTATCCCATTAAGAATGTATCGAGCGAACACCCATTCACTTGTGCTTTCAACCGTTTCGAGTAAATTTCGGCAGCACCTCCCCGCTGTTCTCCGAGTACACTGTAATAGAATAGATAATCATTTCAAAGCTGTGAAACAACGTTGAAATGAACATCTAATCTATCTCTGTATATGGAGAACCAGCAGAAAGGTACCGGCGAAATATCTCGAAACGGATGAAAACACAAGTGAATGAAGGTGTTTGCTTTATACATTCCTAACTTGTCCACACGGGACAAATCTATCGGTTATCATACGATTGAATCTTCTCGTCACATAGACTATACGACGGTTGTTAGTATCGAGCTATACCGTCCGATATTTAACAACCTTCATATAGTTCTATGTCATGACGAACATCGAACGTATGTTAACCGATAGACGGGGACTAAGTGGCGCTTTTAGTTTCATATATGAGTATCGATGAGAATATGAAAGTTCCATATTATCATCGAGTATCATATATTGGTTTTAACTTGAACATCTTGAATCACTCTCTAATGATGCGTTTGTTGTGTATTCTTGTTGTGTGTGTGTGTTTCGGCTGTCGGGGGTAAGGCTTTTATCCCATTAAGAATGTATAGAGCAAACACCCATTCGCTTGTGCTTTCAACCGTTTCGAGTAAATTTCGGCAGCACCTCCCCGCTGTTCTCCGAGTACACTGTAATAGAATAGATAATCATTTCAAAGCTGTGAAACAACGTTGAAATGAACATCTAATCTATCTTTGTACACGGAGAACCAGCGGAAAGGTACCGACGAAATATCTCGAAACAGATGAAAACACAAGTGAATGAAGGTGTTTGCTTTATACATTCCTAACTTGTCCACACGGGACAAATCTATCGGTTATCATACGATTGAATCTTCTCGTCACATAGACTATACGACGGTTGTTTGTATCAAGCTATACCGTCCGATATTTAACAACCTTCATATAGTTCTATGTCACGACGAATATCGAATGTATGTTAACCGATAGACGGGGACTAAGTGACGCTTTTAGTTTCATATATGAGTATCGATGAGAATATGAAAGTTTCATATTATCGTCGAGTATCATATATTGGTTTTAACTTGAACATCTTGAATCACTCTCTAATGATGCGTTTGTTGTGTATTCTTATTGTGTGTGTGTGTTTCGGCTGTCGGGGGTAAGGCTTCTATCGGTTATCATACGATTGAATATTCTCGTCATATAGACTATACGAAGTATTTAAATAAAATATAACTGGTATCAGAAACCCGGTCCTGACACACAGGAAGCAACCCTTATCCTCAACTAGCCTGCACACTGAATATTATCTGTCGAGTTAACAAATTTAACCTGATCGGATATACCCGCTGGGTAAAACCTCACAAAGATAGGCACGAATTGAATGTAGATGGTGCAAAATCAAGTATAACAAATTTACCATACATCAGAGTTACATTCAAGGAAGTTCAATCCCAAGCTCTAAATTTTTAATTACTTTTGCTATAAATGAAAGTGTATTCAGCTTTGCTGTCTCTGTTGTATATGCAGTTGCACTCAGCAGATCATAAATAAAATCTCCGTCCCCTGAGACCAGTTTTCCCACAAAAAAACAATCCGTATCTTAACATGCACTGCACCATCAGAATCTATTCGTTCAAGAGTTACGCCTGAGCAAAATGCAAGCAACATTTTCAATTTTCAGCTCTAATTTGAACTGATCTGCAGTCCATGCTCTCACACACTTTTCCTCAGGAAAATTAGTACCACACCTATCATACTCTAAAATTTAAGAACCCCAACCCCAACCCTAACCCTAGCCCCAGCCCCTTCCCCAGCACCAGCCTAACCCTAACCCTAACCCCAGCGCCACCCCCAGCCCCAGCCGAACCCCAACCCTAACCCTAACCCCAACCTCAACCCCAACCGCAACCCCCTGCCGAACCCCAGCCCCAACCGCAACCCCAACCCTAACCCTAACCCTAACCCAACCGATGCTTCATCGGTACCCAAACCATGAACCCTAGCCCTAAAATAATCAAAAATTTGTTTAATTGAAGATTTCCTAACCTGTGCAGTGGAGAAGACGATCGGTGGCGACGACAAAACGGAGGAGACGACGAAAACGGCGACGAGGAAGAATCAGGTGGTGGCGACGACGAGACGGCCTGCGCTGGCGACGACGAGAACGGCAACGAGAGATTTGGCGATCGGCGGGAACGAGGATTTGGGGATTTTGGGTGCGCGCGATACTTCGAGAAATATAAAATAATCAGCGTAGGGATCGATCTGTGCCTTTTTAATTAAATCCCTATTTACATGCCCCTACGGACTTATCCGTAGGTTCTTGGTTTGCGGCTCCGTAGGGGCAAACAACAATTTATGATTTAATATTCTTAAATTAATATGTAAGAACCGTAGGGGTAACCTTAAGGCCCTACGGATTAGTCCGTATGGCCAAACTAAATATGCCCCTACGGATGTAGTAATCCGTAGGGGCAACCCCCTATTTTAGTAGTGGGGAAATTAGACTTCACACCTTTAGTTTAAGAAAATCTGCCTTTAGCCCCTTATTGCAAGAAATTAATCATCTGCCTCCTATAATTTATAGTAAATATATATGCATTTGACTTATTCTAAGTTTATCTTCATATTCATGCAATATATTTTCTGATGAATTATCTATATTTATTTTCGTATAAGTTATTACTATTCAACCTAAATTGTACCATAACATTTATGGAAAGTTTTTTCTCCATGCACACATGTGGATGGAAAATTAAATGAGATATTTGATATCTTCTGAAAATTGCAATCAACCAGTCCATTATTAATTTGTATATGTACGTGCATGGAAAATTAGATGAGCCTCAAATGTATTTTGAAAAATTACCGTTAACACTTTCATTATCACTTTGTATATACGTTCTCATCGATCGGATACATCCGTCCATTATTACTTTGCATAAACACATGGATGAAAAATTATATAAGGCTCGGATGCTTTTTAAAAAATTACAATCAACACTTTCACTATTATTTTTTATACATTATCATCGTTCGGATACATATCGGATGTAGACGATATCATATTTGTATCATATGGTCATTGGTGGATGCAAATATGGATATGAATAGTATAAGAAATGAAAGTCTGTACTTTATAGATCGATTGACTGCCTATAAGATTATGAAATATATATTAAAAGTTATATACACTTATAAATATATTTTAAAAGTGGAGAGTTGAATTAGAAATATGAAAATTAGCAAGAGAAGAGTACATGATGAGTGAAGATAATCGTCGTCTGAAAGAAGACGGAGGTCAAGAGCAATCAGTGATGATGGCAGGAAAATTGTGAAGAAAATCTTTTAAAATTTCAATTGCAGTTAATGATGATTACATACATTTTCGAATGTAATTTGAAATAATCCTAGAGGGGGTGAATAGGATTATATCAGCAATACCCTCAAATTAAAAATTCTACTTGCAACATGAAAACAAACGCAATTATAGCACAAAATAATTAGCAAGTAAGATATGGTTGCACAAAATAATTAGCAAGGAAGAGATGGTAAGAGAGAAACAAAACGCAAAGATAAGCGATTTAGAGAGGTTCTAAAGATCCGCTAGTCCTCTTTCTTTAGGTGTATGAGCTCGTTCCACTTAATTGCGTCTCCACCGAGACAAACATGTTGCGCTCCTGCAGCAACACGTCACTTGACAAACGAGTGACTCTCTTCACAAAACTTCTCCTCACTTACAAGAATTCACCTGCATTCAAAAGATTCCACACAAAAATATAAGAAGAAAAAGATTACAATCCAAGATACTCTCTCAAAAGTTTATAATTCAAGCTCTCGAATACTTCAATAGAATATTTGATTTGCAATCAAAGTTCAAGTGGTTTCTTTTTTTTTGTGTGGGTGAAGATGAACTTGAGAATGAATGCAATTTTTCAGAATAGTTGTTGTACAATAACTACATAAGAATCCCTTTTAAACCCCACACAAAAAGCATTCAAGTACATGCATTTATCACGCCTCAGGAAGAAGAACAGACATCTAAAGGCCAAGTGGACAGACGTTTGAAGGCAAAATAAAACTAGCCGTTAGAGTATTAAATACACTTAACGGTAATATTTTTCAAACGAAAATAGCTTTAGACGTCTATCGCCAACAGCTTCAGACGTTTGTCGTAGTTTTCAAAATATAGCCAATGAAAGTACAGAGAACAAACAGACGTCTGAAGAACAAGTGACACGTCAGAAGAAGAAAAGATTTTCAAAGATTTTAAGTTTCAAACGTTTGTGCTAAATAGGTTCAGAAGTTTGTTCCCACAAAAAGTTTTAAGACAATGAAAACAAAGAGAACAAACAGACGTCTGAAGAAATATTGACAAACGTTTATTCCCTCAAAAGTTTTAAGGCATTGAAAACACAGAGAATCACCAAACGTCTGAAGAAGTATTGACAGACGTTTGTTCCCTCAAAAGTTTTAAGGTATTGAAAATACAGAGAACAACCACACGTCTGAAGAAACATTGACAGACGTTTATTATGTCAAAAAGTTTTAAACCAATGAAAACACGGAAGTTTGTTCTGGTAAGCTTCAGAAGTTTGTTCTAAAGTAAGAAACTGATATTTCAAAACTTATGCATGTTTTGCAATAGTGTACAGACGTCTAAATAAAACTTGGACAAACGTCTGAAGAAGGAATGCACAAAAAATTTTGAACTTGAAATTGAAAATCGTTTTGAATGAAAAACTTTATCAAGTTTTACCCAAAATTTTCATGCATGCAATAGTGTATGTGTTGGAGTTTTTCATGCTAATCTCATAAAGCATGAAGTATTTACATCGATTTCCTAGAAAATACACTTGTAGCTCTAACTCTTGATTTCTTTGATTCTTGAATTCTTTAAACTTCGACTTGTGGCTCATTAGCTTCTTGAATCTTGAATGTGATCATTGAGGAGCTCTAGTCAATTATCCTTCAACATTCAAAAGATTTTCCGTTTTAGCTTAATTTCCTCCATCCTCCATCGTAAGCTTGTGTAGGTTGATGATTGATTCTATTTTGAAAAGTATGTGTTGTAAATAAAGTAACCGTAATCAATAACGATGTCGCTCGTAGCTAGCCGAGATGAGTATGGGTCGTCCTAAGGGAAACGTCGAACCTTTATCTTTCTTTAAATGAGTTGATTGAAATATGTAGATTTACGATATAAAGATGTAGATTTTATAAAGAAGAGGCTTGTAGGGTTTATATGACTTCGTAGTAATGGATGGCTAATTAAAAATAACTCCTTTTATTTTTTAATAGTTTAAAACTAGATCGATAGTGATGAATGTGGATTAGGGTTATTTTGGAAGAAACTAGGGTTTCCCCACTCCTAACCCTTGTCCTTGCATTGATCTCTATTCATGTCTAGCCCCTAACAAAACAAGTGTTAATCTAATATCAAATCGTGGTTGAAACTATCAATAAATTGGTAGCACGCCCGATAAAGATGTTAACATTTATTTTGCTTAAATTTATAAACTTTAAAATATATAAAATGAGTTAAATGATTTTATCATCCACCATTGATCAACCCTAGCCTACGAACCCTAGCAAGTTAGGAATTACTCACGCATGGTTGAGATAGAAGAGAAGATGAAGAAAGAGATCATAATGTAAATGCAGAAAGTAAAATGCAAAGAAAAAAACTAAAGATCTACCTTTATAATCAACTTTAACATGTACAAATCCTTTGAGATTAGAATACAAAGAACTCTCGTGTTGCTCTCGATCTTTATCTCGTAGGAAGTAGATGTTCAGTCGATTGATCACGTCAATTTATCACGTCGATTCATGGACCTGTCTTGGATCTATTGATCTTATCAGTGATTTTTGGTGATGTAAAAGTTGATGATTTTTCATATGAAGCTGGTCTTTTAAATAGTTGCAGAAGCAGAATTCCTAATTGCCTTGTGTTATGATTTATTATTAAGACCACAGCCACAAAATCCCAAATCCAACGGCCATCAGAAGGCCGCGGATCTGCCGCAAATATGGGGGTTTGGCCGTGGTTGGACGGCGGCATGGTGGAATCAAGGTTTGAAAATTCTGGTGCTGCCTCATGTTGACACGTGGAGATTGTTGTGATATCTAGATTCTTTATATTTTCTTCTGAGTCTCTACCGTTTTATGATTTACAACTTGATTAAACTTTATCGGCAGATTTTATTCCCGACATCTCGGATATCTCGATCTCCAAACCTGAGCTAAATCTGCACAATATCCCAATTCATAGTATTAGTAATATTTGTTATATTTGAGATACTATCCTAATCATTTTATATATGATACAATATTTAAGAATATTGATTAGATATATTTGATATGATAAGCATATTTCAATTATCAAAATATCATATAAATATTATATGCATATATTTTCCTTCATAATGTTAATTATAATATATAAACATATGATAAAGAGTATTTTGCAGATAAACCCACATATGTTCCCATAATTACAATAAACATCCTTAAGTACTTAACAAAAATAAGGAAAATGTTCCATCAAATGTGTAATATTTTCGACTGAACAAATACCTCCAAACTTAATTTTGATCGTCCTGAACAAACTAGTTATTCAAGAGAGGGAGAAAAAAGGAAAAGAAAAACCTACCACACTTTCGTAGGCAACACGATTGCACTTAGCACGTACAACAAGCCTTTAAATCTCTGGGTGTTCCTAGTAGAAGGACCGTTGTCTCCTGAGGGTTTTCAGCAGATTACACCCACAAAATCCCATAATAAAAGAAAGACTATGAAAATTATATACAAAGATAAAGAACATATAAAATAAAGAACTTGAAAAAAAGCGTTCCAAACTATACCAGCTTTTCAGTTGCCATGAGCCATATCTTAATGGTCGTGAAAAGATGTCAGCAATCACATCATCCCTTATAAAACATCGCCTTTAGTCTTCCTCCCTATCTTTCTTCCAAACATCGATCATATACCCATACATGTGTATAAAAGATATTTCTACACTTAGAGAATTCAATTCGAGCTATCATACTCTTGTCCATCTTTCTTAGTACTTTTTAGTCGGTGAATATTTCAGATGAAATTGCTAACACATTCTTCATACGACCATTAATACTTCTTGAGATACTAACCAACCGATTACCAAATGTGCTCACTCATTTAGACATAATTAGCAATTTTCTCGTCTTACAATATCTAAGGCTTAGCAGTGGCTCCCAAACCAGTTAGTCTAAGGCACTAGGTGATAAAGCACTCTCGCTATATTTTTTGTATGCTACCTTAAGCAACTACAAAACCAGTGTTCGTTTTTCTTCACCATTTTATTTTTTTATGTTTCACTTTTTTCCATTGATCTTCATACTAATGATTTTAGACAAGAGCATTTCAAGGTATCCTCTACTATCCCATATTTCAAGATGTGTGCAAGTGCGTATAGTAGGGTATCAACGTTCAGATATTTGGACTCAAGAATAGGGACTATTTTTCAGACTCAATTCTATTATCAGATTGGTGATTCCCTTCATCTTACTAACCCTTAGGATAACAGCTCATGACTACCTATTACTGGCTTCGTTATAAAACATCTAATTTTCTTGTTTTTCTTAAACTTTTCCTATCTTTCATATGTAATTTTTCACTTTCTAATCTTTTATTATCAAAAAAAATTTAGCTATAAAAAAATTTTATATAGTGCCTAGTGCCAAATGATATTTCAGTAAATACAAACCTCCCTCCCAAATCTATTTTCAGCAGTGTCCTCATTGATATTGTTCTTTGAGCGCATAGACTTGTAGACTTGGGAGGAGAATAATAGGGGTAAAATAATAATGCAATACTACCCCCAAATTTGTTCTATGGCACGCACAGATATTTAGTTATATCTTAGTTCACTCACCTCCATTCTTATATGGAACAGTGTTCTCGAAATATGGAGGTGAGGCGGAGGAAAGTTAGTTATGATAAAGCGGCTCCTGTAAAAACAGGAGCTCCTCCGCTGGGTTAGCGGAAAAGAACGGTTTTAATCTATCCCATTGACATTAAAAATAGAACCGTTTTTAGCATTTTCTATATCCACTGCGCCGTGCAAGTACACATACCGCACCACAAAATGTTCTTTCCAACGAGATTTAAGCTTACCCGGATGAAGGTGAAGGCAGGAATCGTAAAGAAGGATTTGTTGTCCCGAGATGAAAGTTTTCTAAATAGGTTTTTATCGTGGAACACTTTAGTCTGGTTCTTTACTATAACCGCATTATCATAGGCTTCATCGAGAAGTTCGCTAAGCTCATTTAATTGCACCTTCCGATAGCTGCAGGCTTGATCAAAATCAAAATTAAGTTCTTTAATAGCCCACATTGCTTTATGTTCGATCTCGATAAGAAAATGGCAAGCATTCCCAAACACTAGTTAGTATGGAGACATACCAATATCGGTCTTATAAGCGGTACGAAATGCCCAAAGAGAATCTATCAATTTGGTGGACTAATCTTTATGGTTCTTAGAAACCGTTTTCTCCAAAATTTATTTGATCTGTCTATTGGAAATCTCAGCTTGCCCGCTCGTTTGGGGATGATAGGGCGTAGAAAGCTTGTGGTTGATTGAATATTTCCGTATCAAAGCCTCAAAAGACCGATTACAGAAATGCGTCCCGTTGTCGCTAATTATAGCACGAGGGTGTCCGAAATGCGAAAAGATATTTTCTTTAAGGAACTTAATAACAACCTTGTTGTCATTAGTGTGACACGGTACTGCTTCCACCCATTTAGAGACATAATCAACCGCCAGTAATATGTATAAATTTCCAAAAGAGCTAGGAAATGGGCCCATAAAATCAATTCCCCAAACGTCAAATATCTCCACAACCAAGATAGGTTGGAGCAGCATCTCATTTCTCCGTGAAATCCGACCCATGTGTTGACACCGTGAATAAGTTTTGCAATGATCATATGCATCTTTAAATAATGTTGACCAATAAAAGCTATATTGTAAAACTTTTTCCACCGTTTTACATGGACTAAAATGATCTCCACATGCCTGATCATGGCAGAAAAACAAAACCCTCTTGAATTCATCATTAGGGACACATCGGCGAATGATTTGATCGGGACAATACTTAAACAAATAAAGTTCATCCTAGTAAAAGTGTTTTACTTGGGATAGAAATCGGTGATTGTCTTGTTTCGACCATTCGCTGGGTATAAATCCCGTAGCTAAATAATTTACAATATCCATGAACCAAGATTCAAAAGATATGGTCAAGAGTTGTTCGTCAAGAAAGGAATCGTTTATTGGCATGGTCAACTTTTGCGAAGAAGAGGGGCATGAAAGATGGTCTGCTGCTACGTTTTCACATCCACTCTTGTCTCGTATGACAAAATCAAATTCTTATAACAACAGGATCCAACGTATTAACCTAGCTTTAGCATCCTTCTTCAATAAAAGATATCTTAGGATGGAATGATCGGTGTAAACTATAACTGGAAAGCCAATCAAGTAGGACCTGAATTTTTCTAATGCAAATACAACTGCCAAAAGTTCTTTCTCGGTAGTTGTATAATTCATTTGGGCATCGTTCAATATCTTACTTGCATAGTAAATTACATGTGGTATCTTATCAATGTGTTGTCCTAAGACTGCACCAATAGCAAAATCAGATGCGTCACACATAAGCTCAAACGGGTGATTCCAGTCCGGAGATGACAGAACGGGGGCTGTAGTGAGAGAGCTTTTAAGTGATGCAAAAGCAGTCTCGCAATCTGAATCAAAGTGAAATGTTATATTCTTGACCAAGAGAAGAGTTAAGGGTCTAACAATTTTGCTAAAGTCCTTAATGAATCGCCTATAAAATCCTGCATGACCAAGAAAGGATCGTACATCTTTGATGCGCTTGGGAGAAGGAAGGTTATGGATTACATCTATTTTAGCTCTGTCTACCTCCATACCTTTTTGTGAAATGATATGTCCAAGGACAATACCTTCTTGAAGCATGAAATGTTATTTTTCCCAATTCAAAGTTAAATTCTTATCCTTACAGCAGGTAAGAAAAACGTCAAGATGATGAAGACATTTCTCAAAAGAGTCCCCAAATATGGAGAAATCGTCCATAAATATCTCCAGAAAATTCTCTACGATGTCCGAGAATATCCCCATCATACGCCGCTGAAATATAGCGGGAGCATTGTATAACCCAAAGGGCATGCGTCTATAAGCAAAAGTACCGAAAGGACAAGTAAATGTTATCTTATCTTGAACCTTTTCAATGATGGGGATCTGGTTATAACCGGAGTATCCGTCCAAGAAACAGTAGTATTCATGCCTGGCTAATCGTTATAACATCTGGTCAATGAAAGATAGAGAGAAGTGATCTTTTCTCGTTGCGGTATTGAGTTTTCTATAATCAATACATACCCACCACCTAGTTTGGGTGCGTGTCTGGATCAACTCATTAGCCTCAGTAGTTATGACCGTGATACCAGACTTTTTAAGGACCACATGAATAGGACTTACCCATTGGTTATCAGATATTGGGTAAATTATCCACTATCTAGGCACTTGACGATTTCTTTCTTTACCGTCTCCTTCATGACGGGATTCAACCGTCGCTGTAGGTCTCGGATTGGTTTGGCTTCATCCATCAAATGTATATGATGTTCAAAAATCAAGAGACTCATTGTCCAACCAAAAGCTTGCCGATTTGATCTCAAGACAGACAAAAGAGCACTCTCTTGATCTAAAACTAGAGAAGCGGATATGATCACGGGTAAAAACTCATTGATACATAAATATGCATATTTAAGATGAGAAGGTAGCGGCTTGAGATCTAGTGTCGGCGGAGGGACGATAGAAGGTAGGGTGGGGAAATTATGCTCGGACTCCCTAAGAGGTTCATAACTAGCGTAAGATATTGACTCGGAAAGCTCAACTGACTTTTGCGACGAGTCAACGGATTCGAACTCGGGAGTGAACTCGTCAAAGTTGTCCTCACTAGTATAGTAATTTGCTAGATCAAATAATGACGCACTAGTGTCGTCAAGATCATTATCGCAAAGTCCCTCAACTTCCCAGCTGTCGGAAGCTATCTCGTTGACAGAACAGATATCGATTAGATGAGCAGAAGGTTCAGATGGTTGACTTCCAAGATTATAAATATTAATCTCAATTGTCATCTTCCCAAAGGATAAGTTCATAGAACCGTTACGACAATTAATTACAGCATTGGAAGTTGCTAGAAAAGGACGACCGAGAATCACCGGGATTTGGTTTCGTGGGTTCGCCACATATTGTGTATCTAAAACAATAAAGTTCACAGGGAATATAAATTCCCCGACTTTAATTAACACGTCCTCTAGCTCACCCCTAGGTTAGGTGATAGATCGATCGGCCATCTAGAGAGTACAGTGTGCGGGTTTCAACTCTCTAATACCTAGCTGCTCATAGACAGAATACGGGAGCAAGTTAACACTAGCGCCTAGGTCAAGTAGAGCACGATTGAAAGTTTTACCCCCAATAGTTATAGATATTGTAGGACAACCGGGGTCCTTACGTTTCTTAGGCAATTGTTGGGTAAAAGCCATGCTCACATTGCTCGTTAAGAACGCATTTTTCGGCACTTGAGTTTTCCTCTTCCTAGTGCACAAGTACTTAAGGATTTTCGCATTATACGAAACTTTTTGAATAGCATATAGGAGAGGAATATTTATGTTAACTTGCTTAAATATTTCCACAATCTTCTCCATTTGTGCATTAGGTTTGTTGGCCCTCAACCTGTTGGGAAAATGAGCTTTATCAATAAGAGTTAGGTCCAACATTGGAGGAAAAGTTTGTGGGGATGAAATCGATCCCAGAATTGGAGTTAGAATCATTTTAGGTTGACTCAAGGGAGTGGGCGGAGGGTGTGATCCTAGTGGAAAACAGAGAATAGGCTCAGAAGAAGATGGTGGGCTAGACGAATTAGAATTAGAAGAAGAAGCTGGGGTTTTATCTGATTCATTATCATCAACCTGTTCATCGACTTGATTGTTCAGCACTCTTCCCAATCTTAATTTGGTTATGGCACTCACATTATGACTTTTTGAGTGGCCAGGATTCGATAGAGGTTGAGATGGGAATTTCCCTTTCTCCCTCTCACTCATCGCGGTATTTAACTGTGCAAGTTGTGCTTCTATCGATTTTATGCTTTTACCGTGGAAAGCGGTGTGCTGCATTAACGTTTGGATAGAAGATGTTAAATCAGCTGTCGTTTGCGTGGAATGTTTAATAAACGTTTCCAAGCTTCGTTCGAATTTAGAGGATTTTTCGGTACCGGCCGTTGGGAAAGAATTATTATAAGATGCAGAGTTGTTGGCCGGATTTTGAAAAGTTTGCGGTTGAAAGGGGTGCTGACTCTGTTATGGTGGTTGCTGTTGCTATAGAGGAGATCTTTAATGGTTATTTTGGCTTAGGAACGTATTTTGAGATTGAGTTTGGTTTTGGTTCCAAGCAAAATTTGGATGATTTCTCCATCCCTGATTGTATATGGAAGAATAAGGATCGTTTCTTAGTCGTTACTGAAAAACAGCATTAGTTTGTTCATGAACTTGAAATGAAGGATTCAAAAGACATTCTTCCATTAAATGTGATGGGTCAGAACAGCAACTACACACGGTTTTGGGAAGCGTAACTTAGTTTAGGGAGGCTGAAGAGACTTTGGTTTCTATAGCTTCGAGTTTCCTTTGTATCGCGGCCAATTCGGCTTTTACTGCGATGGAAAATCAAGATGATGGACTTCTCCTAGACGATGTTAGTCTAACGCTTTCCCACTGCAAAGTTTGTCCGGCGAGATCTTCCAGAAATTGCTAAACTTCACCATCGTCTTTAGACATGAAATGGCATTGACAAATAGTTTCAAGCATCTGTTTTGTCGCTTGATTAACACCCTCATATATAATTCGGCAAAGATCTCATCTATTGATTCCATGATGAGGGCATTGAACAAGAACATCTTTAAACCGTTCAAAGCATTTCTAAAATGGTTTGTTGGGAAGTTGGGTAAACTGGTTAATCCCGCTTCGAACACGGACGGTCTTATGATTTGGATAAAATTTCTTAAGAAATGCTATAACGAATTTATCCCATTTGGCAATAGAGTGTGCGACAGTGTTATAAAGCCATTTTTCTGCTAGATCGCACAAGGTAAAAAGGAGAAGACGTAATCTCATAGCATCCATAGAAAGTTGTGTAGTGCCTATCATTGCGCATACGTTTTCGAATTTGGTTATAAAAACGTATGTGTCTTCGGATTCAAGCTCGTGAAATTTGGGCAACAGGTTGATGAAGTGGGGTTTAATTTCGAAATTATTCTCATTGGCTGGTGGAATAGATAGACAAGTAGGAAGGGGACCGCGTATCGGGTAGCATCTTTGTTGAATAGAGATGCGCGTTGGATTCTGCGCACCTTTGGGTGGTGGTAGGGTGGTGTTGTGAAGATCTGATGGAGAACCGTCCATCTCGGTCGATGTGGTAGGTGGAGGAGAAATAGAAGATAAAGAAGTACCGACTTCGGAGTCAATAGCAGAAACGCGGACAAGACGGGCACTAGAATCCCGTGTCCAGCCGATCATGCATTAAGCGGGTTTAGTGCACATGGCAGCGTGCGGCAGCGTGTGTAAGAACGTTTTTTAGAAAAGTTTTGTTTTGAAAAAGTTGGACTTGAGGCTTGACTCAACAAATCATAAAATGCACAATCAAGCACTAGACCGCTCCCAGACTTCCAAAGGACAAGCCGTAGGATCAATTCTCTACCACCTCTTTATCACTCTTGTCGCTAGGTAAGTGGGAGGTATCCACTATATGAATCACCGAAAATAGCGGGCCTAATTAAGTAACCACTTATTTTAGTCACACTTACCTAGACACCACCAGAGAAATACGGAAAGGCGATAGATTACTCATGACCCTCCTCTGTCCTGATTGAGCGTGACGGTCCTTAAGGGCTTAGTCTATATATTTTTTAATTAATATAGGGTGAAAGTATGCTCGTTTTATGATTTGTGGGGTCTAGGAAGGGTGATGAAATCCCCATCTAATCTGAATTTGGGTTATTGCCCCTTAAAGTCCGGTTAAAATATGCACAAATAAACCAATATCAAAACACGTAAAAGGATTTTTTTGATCGACGCTTTTTGCAAAGAATCCTGCAGAAAAATCAGATTATTGAATTTTAGAAGAGAGAGAAAGATACCAGAAAATTTTGTGCACCCAACTCCTCCATCGCGCCGGGGTTCTACGGCCAATAGCCCACTTATGACGCGGTTCCGCCGCACTAGGGAGGGGTCTCTTAATATTTTTTTCTTCAATGCTCCCCTCTGCTCCTCTGGACTATTTTGAAAGTCACTGAATCTCTGACTCTTTGCTCCTGTTACTCCAGATTCCCTTGCAAAACTCGCACAATAATCGTTAAATACACAAGATGCGATTTTGATTATTTTATGATATGGATTAATAAGAATTCAACCCGAATAGCAAGAAAAAAAAATTACACCCGTCTCCTCGGCAACGGCGCCATTTGATTGATTCTGTTTTGAAAAATGTGTATTGTAAATAAAATAACCGCAATCAATAACGGTGTCGCTCGTAGCTAGCCGAGATGTGTACGGGTCGTCCTCAGGGAAACGTCGAACCTTTATCTTGCTTTAGACGAGTTGATTGAAATATGGATGGTTTGTTCTAGATCTACGTTATACGGATGTAGATTTTATAAAGAAGAGGCTTGTAGGGTTCATATAACTTAGTAGTAATGGATGACTAATTAAAAATGACTCCTTTTATGTTTTAATAGTTTAAAACTAGATCGATAGTGATGAATGTAGATTAGAGTTCTTTTGGAAGAAACTAGGGTTTCCCCACTCCTAACCTTTGTCCTTGTATTGATCTATATTCTTGTCTAGCCCCTAACAAAACAAGTATTAATCTAATCTCAAATCGTGGTCGAGACTATCAATAAATTGGTAGCGTGCCTGATAAGGATATTAACATTTATTTTGCTAAAGTTTATAAACTTTAAAATGTATAAAAGGATTTAAATGATTTTATCATCCATTGATCAATCCTAGCCTACGAATCCTAACAAGTTAGGAATTACTCACGCATGGTTGAGATAGAACAGAAGATGAAGAAAGAGATCATAATGTAAATGCAGAAAGTAATGTAGAAATTAAATGCAGAAAGTAAAATGCAAAGAACTAAACTAAAAATCTACCTTTATCAATCAACTTTAACATGTACAAATCCTTTGAAATTAGAATACAAAAAACTCTCGTGTTGCTCTCGAGCTTTATCTCGTAGGAAGTAGATATTCGGTCGATTGATCACGTCAATTTATCATATCGATTCGTGAACCTGTCTTGGATCTCTTGATCTTGTCAGTGATTTTTGGTGAAGTAAAAGGTGATGATTTTTCATATGAAGCTCTTGGTCTTTTAAATAGTTGCATAAGAAGAATTCCTAGTTGCCTTGTATTCTGATTTATTGTTAAGATCACAGCCACAAAATCCCAAATCCAACGGCCATCAGAAGACCGCGAATCTGCCGCAGATATGGGGGTTTAGCCATGGTTGGGCGGCGGCATGGTGGAATCAAGGTTTGAAAATTCTGGTGCTGCCTCATGTTGACAAGTGGAGATTGTTGTGATGTCTGAATTCTTTATATCTTCCTTTGAGTCTCTGACGTTTTATGATTTACAACTTGATTAAACTTTATCGGCAGATTTTATTCCCGACATCTCGGATATCTCGATTTCCAGACCTGAGCTAAATCTGCACAATATCTCAATTCATAGTATTAGTAATATTTGTTATATTTGAGATATTATCCTAATCATTTTATATATGATATAATATTTAAGAATATTGATTAGAGATATTTGATATGATATGCATATTTCAATTACCAAAATATCATTTAAATATTATATGCATATATTTTCCTTCATAATATTAATTATAATATATAAACATATGATAAAGAGTATTTTTCAGATAAACCCATATATGTTCCATAATTATAATAAACACCCTTAAGTACTTAACAAAAGTAAGGAAAATATTCCATCAAATGTGCAATATTTTCAACTGAACAGTTGATATCACGAAATCTTTCTCAAACACAACCAAGCTCATATATGGTGTTATGAAATATGCAATATGAAATACATGTGTATATCTATTAATATTGTGTAACATCATCAAAACTAAATAGTAGGATTATGAAAATCCATAAGCTATCAATCTCCCTAATTTTGATGTATCAAAATATTAATAGAAAATATCGATATATTGAAAGTTAAACGTTTGAATAACTTCAATAATCGATAAAATAAAACCAATATATTGATGTTAAACGTTTGAATAACTTCAATATATTGATAAGACCTATTACTCTTCCTTTTTTTGACATAATCAAAAAGGGTGTCATAAGGAGTTAAACGTTGGAATAGCTCCCTCTAAACACATGCGTACATTCAAAAGTAAGTTAAACGTTTGAATAACGCTCCCTAAATATATGAATGAAAGACTAATAGGAGTTGATGCGAGCAATAATAAAGTTAAACGTTTGAATAACTTTCAAGACAAGCATATGGCCCACATCAATAAGCATGTATAATAAAAAAAGCAAAAGTGTCACGCCCCGCTTCCCAGTGTACCGAGACGGAGACGTGACGGGCACGCGACGTATTTACTCCAAAATAAATACGTTAAGCGTAAATAAGCAATATATAAAATGCACAAGAAATGACAAGAGATATAAATTAAACAACAACTTTTATTAACATTCATTTTTACAATAAATTGTTTTGAAAAGGAAAGTACAAGATATAAAGTAATGCCTAAACATTGGTATATGAAAAGAAAAGTAAGTACAAGGAAAAGCTAGTAGTCCGGCTGCTCAGTGAACTGATCCACGTCCTCCTGGCTAGGCTCGATCTCAAGAGAGTCTGGTCCTCTTGACGAACATTCCAAAAAAAGAAAAGACAGGAATGTCGTCAGTGAACTAGCACTCGGTAAGTCGCAAAAGAAAGGAAGGAATACTACAAGTAATGTGGAAGGAAACTGTTAAGTTATACAGGTATCGGTTTATTATTCTAACGTAGTTGTTTGTAACTTGGTATAGAAAGTATCAGTGTATACGAGAGGAGTCCAACTTACCCCGTGGACTATGGTAACAGGTAGTACAAGGCCCCATCAAAACCCACGAAATAACGGCACGAGAGTTCATGTAGATGTCTTTTATTGACCATCTCATTCCACTTCTAATATATTCCGTACCAATCTACCCCGTTAAACCCGTGTAATATTTTATATAGATTATAATTATCAGACTTACCGAGACCATGGATACAAGTTATTCATGTAACCAAGTTCGGGATGTAAACAAGTAGTCATGTAATCAAGTCAAGTTATAGCCATGGTTTGGTCAGGTCAAGTCTTGTTTGCATGTTGATATTGTTCTGATATTCAGGTTCAGGTTTAAGTATACATGTTAAAGTTTGGATTCATGTTTGAATTGGATTCTGGTTTGAGTTTGGATTCAAGCATGATTTAGACACAGACTTGAGTCAAACACATAGAACTGATTTGGATCCTGAATTATGTTCGGGAGTTATCAGTAACTGTTGTACATGGACGGCAGGATGTGTGTCTTTTTCCAAGACAATTACCATTGATAACACCGTTAAATTTTTCTACCTTAAATAGGCAAGCACTCACTTTCTCCGGCTTCCTGGGGCTCAAGAGAATTGATCCCGCTTAAACCTATATTTACTAAAGTCCTTAAATGTAATTTTATATAGCTCGAGGGGTTTTATGAAAATATTTTTAACATATAGTTTCAAAATAATCTCGAGAAATTAATTATATTATTTAGGGTTTCCATGGATGTATATCTTAAGAATTGAGGTATTTTAGTGATAATTATCTTAAATTGAGGTATCAAATACGACCCAACTAATAGTAAACGCCCGATTAAAATACGGTATCGTATATTCACATTTAATCGAGCTCCCGCGCATATCTCATATGCACACCACATCATTTCTCCTGATCTAGAAAAATCCTGTGTGGGACTCTAAGACTCGTCAATACGCCGGCAGTAGGCGATGATCATATCAAAACACCTACAAGCCGCAAGCGGTTAGCTAAACGTAACGGCCACCCGGGTATTGAGCGAACAGAAGAACAACAAGCGAACTTGTCAAAGCTCCCGCAAAGTCATTGGTAACACTTACCATACAGTCCGGTCTCTTCGTCTGATATGCTGCATATTAAGTCTAGGGATGGAATCGTCGAGCCCTAATAACTTAATAAGTTGTGCCGATATGGACTATGACCGGTCTAGAAACTACTGATAACACTTATCAGTAAATCTCATCAGCCCTGGCCAGGGACTTCGAGTCAAAACCAATCGCGCATAGCACAACATTAACTCCCAATATCGGGAGAAACGAAACCCCTCCTATCGCTAATTATCTCCATGTGTCTCGGGATCGTACACAAAAGCCACATGTTTGCACGACTCAGTAGAGCCGTGGTAAGGTGGAAATCAAAATATAGTGGGAGAATACACAAGACTCTATGACGATCTCGGGTCTACAGACTAACCTGTACCTGTGTCACTTGAGAACTGCTATCCGACGATAGACATAATAGCATATAGGAGTTCTCAATGAGTCCGTTCAGTGTACCCAGTCTCCACTGAGCACCTGTATACAATCTTTGATGTCACAACACTAATGGATATGGGATCATCCATCTCCTATCATATGGGTCAAGAAACGTATACGCTAGTCTACTCTGGAATATCGATACCCTGTCTCAATATACCCTCGACTAGGAATATTTAAGGATATGCTTATAGACCACACATGCCCCACTAGTATGATCTCCATCATAACCATGGAAGTCAAGTCGATATCCTGG
Source organism: Agapanthus africanus (assembly GCA_030015575.1). Classification (NCBI taxonomy): domain Eukaryota; kingdom Viridiplantae; phylum Streptophyta; class Magnoliopsida; order Asparagales; family Amaryllidaceae; genus Agapanthus; species Agapanthus africanus. The sequence continues at coordinate 748,490,924 of JASDDO010000022.1, read as the reverse complement.
GGGCTTTATCAACATGTATCAAATGAACAGTATCAAGTAAATATGTCAAGATAAAGTACAACCAGATAGCATACTATCATGTCGAGCAAGAAAGTTATATATATATATATATATATATATATATACATGTCCAAGTATCCACTATACATATAATAGCCTCTAGGGCATACATATATCCTACAATCTCCCACTTGCACTAAGGTCAATTATTGGCATATCTCATACCAAATATCTCAAATAGTCACTCATGTTGCGGCTGTGGAAGGGCCTTGGTGAGTGGGTCCGCGGTGTTATTCTTTGTACATACTCTCTGAATCTCGATCTCTTGGCGATCAACAATCTCCCGGATCAAATGATATCGCCTGAGGATGTGTCTGGACTTCTGATGGGATCTGGGTTCTTTGGCCAACGCCATAGCTCCATTATTATCACAATACACTGGTATTGGATCAATAATTGTTGGAACTACTCTTAGTTCTGCAACGAACTTCCTTATCCAGACGGCTTCCTTGGCAGCATCATTTGCAGCAATATACTCAGCTTCCATTGTGGAATCTGCAACGGTATCCTGTTTGGAACTCTTTCAACACACCGCCCCTCCATTGAGGGTAAATACAAACCCTGAGATAGATTTACTATCATCCTTATCATTTTGGAAGCTGGAATCAGTAAAGGCCTCCATTTGGAGACCCCCATTACCATACACCAAGAACAATTTTTTAGTTCTTCGTAAGTACTTAAGAATGTTCTTCACAGCTATCCAGTGTTGCTCCCCTGGGTTGGATTGATACCTGCTTACTACAGTTAGTGCATAAGCCACATCAGGGCAAGTACATATCATCGCATACATTATAGATCCTACGGATGAAGCGTAGGGTATAATGCTCATGTGAGCTCTCTCTTCATCAGTCTTCGGACAGAAGTCCTTAGAGAGAGAGATTCCATAGCAAGCGGGTAAGGCACCACGCTTGGAATCTTCCATACTAAACTTTTTTAGGATGGTATCAATGTACTTTGATTGGGACAATCCCAATAACCTCTTGGATCTATCTCTATAAATCCTAATGCCCAAAATGCACGAGGCATCACCCAGGTCTTTCATGGAGAACCTTTGTGATAAGAATGATTTGACCGATTGTAGTATAAGAATATCATTTCCTATCAAGAGAATGGAATCTACGTACAATACGAGGAAAGTGACAGTACTCCCTACATTCTTCTTATAAATACATGGTTCCTCTATATTTTTGATAAAATCAAACTCTTTGATTGTATCATCAAAGCAGATGTTCCAGCTCCGAGATGCCTGCTTTAATCCATAAATGGATTTAAGCAACCTACATGCCTTTTCGCTGCTCCCACTGTCAATGAAACCCTCTGGCTGATCCATAAAAATGCACTCTTCTAAATCACTATTTAGAAATGCAGTTTTAATGTCCATCTGCCAGATTTCATAGTCGTAGTGAGCAGAAATTGCAAGTAGTATCCAGATAGATTTAAGCATTGCTACTGGAGAGAAAGTTTCATCATAGTCCAATCCTGGTATTTGATGAAAACCTTTCGCCACAAGCCTTGCTTTATAGGTCTCCACCTGTCCATCTACAGCAATCTTTCTCTTATAGATCCATTTACAGCCTACGGGTTTTATCCCAGGAGGTGCAACGTCCAAAATCCATACTTTGTTGGTGTACATGGACTCCATTTCGGATCTCATGGCATCCAGCCACTTCACTGAGTCACCACTCGTGATAGCTTGCTGAAAACTAGTAGGGTCATCGTCTTCCCTGATGCAATCTTCTCTATCACCATCAATGAGAAACCCATAGTATCTCTCCGGTGGGCGAGAATTTTTACTAGATCTCTGGAGCGGCTGAGGTTTTTGATGTTCTACTGCAATATCGGGTTCAACCAATTCATCATGAGTAATTTGTGTCTCTAGAACCTCTTCTAGTTCTACCGCATTGCCATCAGTACTATTTGTAAAAATTTCATTTTCTAAAAATGTGGCATGTTGAGAAACAAACACTCTTTGTTCCTCCTTGTGGTAGAATAGATATCTATATGAATGTTTTGGATATCCCACAAAATTACACATGACCGATCGTGTCTCGAGTTTATCTGGATTCTGCTTTTTGACAAAAGCCGGACAGCCCCATATCCTAACTCTTTTAAGAGATGGTCTCTTCACACACCACATCTCATATGGAGTGGTAGACACGGTCTTGTTTGGAACCCTGTTCAATAGATAAATTGATGTCTCTAATGCATGTCCCCAAAAGGAAAGTGGTAACTCAGCATCACTCATCATGGACCGTAACATATCTAATAGGGTACGATTCCTCCGTTCTGACACACCATTGTGCTGTGGTGTGTAAGGAGGAGTGAGCTGAGAGAGAATCACATTCTCTTTTAAGAAGTTTGAAAACTCGGTGCTTAAATACTCTCCACCTCGATCTGATCGAAGTTTCTTGATACTCGAGCCAGTTTGTTTTTCTACTTCAAGTTTGTACTCTTTGAATTTCTCGAAAGCTTCGGATTTGTGCTTCAATAAAAACACGTGTCCGAATCTTGAGAAATCATCAGTAAAAGTGATGAAATATGAAAAACTGCCTCTAGCGTGTGTAGACATTGGTCCGCATACATCACTATGTATGAGTCCTAAGAGTTCTGTATCTCTCTCTCCGTGTCCAATAAACGGAGTTTTGGTCATTTTACCGTTGATACAGGACCGACAAATCGCATAAGATTTATATTCAAAAGGATTCAAATATCCATCTTTATGTAGCTTGTTTAGTCTTATTTCATTAATATGACCAAGTCTACAATACCAAAGAAAAGATTCATTTGTGTCTGAAATTTTTCTTTTAATTGTGTGTTGTATGTTGAAAATTGTGTGTTGGTTTAGGACGTAAATACCGTTATTCAGTGTACCATACCCAATCAACTGTTGATTCAAGTTAATGTTCATAATATTATTCTGCAACACAAAATGATACCCTTTATTGTCTAACAAGGAAACGGATATTATATTACATAGTATACTAGGTATATAATAACAAGGGTTCAAAACCAAAATACATCGTGAAAGCAACCCCAGATGATACTCTCCTACGGATACAGCATGTACATTGGAACCATTTCTAACCCGAAGAGTATGGTCCTAAGTCTTCAAAACACTACTGTTTCTCAATCCCTGCACACAATTGCAGATGTGAGAACTAGAACCGGTATCTAATACTCAAGATGCAGAGTTTATAGAAAAACAGTTTTCAGTTACAAACACACCTGAAGCGGAAGCATCAGCATGCTTCTTCTTTTTGAGATCTGTAAGGTACAAAGCACAATTGCGTTTCCATTGTCCTGACTTGTGGCAGTAAAAACATTCTCCGTTTCCACTTCCCACAGCCTCAGACTTGTCTTTTCCCTTCACCTTTACAACTCCACCTCTCGGCTTAGTGGGTTTCTTCTTCTTCTTTCTCTCGGCCTTGGCTTTTGGGATGGAAGAGGAAGATGGTCCATATAGCATAGTAGGAGTTTTCACTATCTTAAACGTTCCTTCTGCACTTCTTAACATATTGAGAAGTTCAGGTAGTGACTTCTCCAAATTGTTCATATTGAAAGGAGCAAAGGTAGGAGGAGAGACTGCAGAACAATATCAGTATATTGCTCATTATTCATGGTCCATCCAAGGTCCTCAAGTTCTTCTATAAGACCAATCGTCTTCAAAACATGTTTTCCTACTGATGTACCACAAGCCATCCGCATCTAAAACAGCTTTCGATATGCCTCATAGCGTAAAGCCCAAGATTGCTCTCCATACAGATCCTTTATATGGAGAAAGATGGATTGAACATCCATCTTCTTGTGTTGCTTCTGATGTACATTATCCATAGAAGCTAGCGCGAAGCATTTGGCCATGTTACAATCAATATCCCATGTTTTTCGGATCTCCTTATCTAAAATAGATGATTCAGGACCTGGGGTGGGTGGGGCTTTTTCAGTGAGGACATATGATACTTTATCATATGAGAGTACAATATTTAGGTTCCTCAGCCATTCAATATAATTCGGTCCAATTAGTTTGTTTTTCTCTAACAGAAGTTTTAGTCCCGTCATCGGTATCAGCCATTAGGAGAGAGAAACGAATACACTCAGCGAAATGCTCTTGCAAAGATCGTATTGGTTTATTATCTTATCTAATCGATGTCTCCCATTGCTTTTATCAAATTTTCTTTCAAACCTCTAAAGAAAACTAGCCAGGATTAATTACATTCTACAGTTTCGCTAACCGGTCAGCCAGGCCAGTGTCGGTACTTTGAGAGAGGTTCCCCATGCTTTCGCACGGACCTAATTAAAATAAACCTCATTTTTCCCAGAGGTCAAACCCCGTTTTTCCCAGAGGTCAAACCCCGTTAACACCTTTCTAGACACCTACTGGATTAGCTAATTGTAAAGTGTAAAACTTTCCTGGGGGTAACTCTTACTCACAGTGGGATCGAGATCCAACTATCATATAGATGGTATGAAATCTCATTGCAAATTTCAACTCTTGAAACTCCCGATATGGTTTTTACCCCTAGCAACTTATGATCTTGGCTATAGTCAATATATCATAAGTACTAGTCAAGTTCTACCCGTCATTTCGTGATTAACTAGTCCCACCCATATGACCCTTGACTATGATCAACATAATCACATGAATGTCCTGACTATTCGCATCATATGCTTTGTAGGAAAACATCACTTAGCTACCGTACACTACGCCTCGACTATGATCAACATACGTAGCACGAATACTAAGTACTCTACTTCCTAAAATGACGGAGGGTTGCGAATAGTTTTTATGAAAACCTTTAATGCTTTGAACTTGATCTCGTTGTAGAATCTAATAGTTTAGAAAAGGAGTGGCTTAAGCTCCGCATATTTTGAAACTTGCTTTTTCATAAAAGAGCCGAGTGGGTTTCAAATCCGATTCTACAACATCTTTAGGTTTTTTTCTTTACATTAATCTCATTAATGCATTCCCATCATTTAAGTTCCTAAGCCATCATAGAAACGAAAAATAGACATTTATTACATATCACATAAATAAAAACAATATTTCATTCGTCTCAGATATCAAGTAATCACATCACAGAATATTCAGCAGCAGAAACAGATATATGAAAATATAGGATATACTAGGAACTCCGTATTTTATATTTAGCCTACGATAGAAAATACGGATTCCACGGTCGTGATGAATAGCCAAGCCCACACCCTTAGACCCCTACAAGAGCGGCAAGTGACCCTTCCAATTCTGGAGTTTAAGAGACCCGGTCTCGACTCCTCGAGATGGCCTCCCACTGAACTCCAGAACCCGGTCATTCGTGCTCTCCTCCTTAGGTCTATCTTAATGTGGAAAAGTAAAATATACATCAATGGAGAAATCATCCTTACCCCGGAAGTGCCCCAATAAAAGAATATTATTTACAATGAATTTTACATGAATGAAAAGAGAAGCTCTCGTCTCACATAAAACCCCCGGCCATTCCATCACGACGATCCTATACATCATATCACAGCAACATAATTGGAAAGCATAGACGACGTTAAATATATCAATCAATACATCATCATACCCATTGTTCAACCAGATCTCAACTCTTGAACCTGCATTAAAAATTTCCAAAGAGCACATAAAGTACCTGCGGATCAACACAAGAAAGCACGATCCAAGCCTCACCAACGGCGCCGCGGAACCGCCGCAAATGCCACTATTTGGCTGCGGTTCCGTGGTCGTTGTGTCGAGTTAGGCGCTCGTTTTTCTTGGGGATTCACATAAAACTTTGCACTATTTTTTGGATATTTTTAATCCTAAAAATTCCAACTTTTGAGAAAATTTCCAGTGAGCATGTATAAATCGTATTTTTATGTTCGATTGAGTTTTTAAACGTAGTCTAGTTTACCCTAAAGCTCTAGCTAGGCTCTGATACCATTTTGGTATGTAGTAGCGCCTCTAGTTAGGTTGAAACATCATAAAGTAATGAACTTTTAAATTTCTAGAGGGCTATTACAAACAAACTACGAATCGTAACTAGAGATTAGGGTAATAGCAACAATATATGAAGTCTAAACGAAAAGGAAAGGAACTACAACCTTTGTAGCCAACTCCTTCACTCTTTTGGACTCCTATGGATTTGCTCAAAGCTTGGATCAACTCCGCTCAAGGTCCTTCGTCGTCTACGATGATCCACCCGGAGATTTCTAGGTCAATCTCTTTGCTTCACAAGATCAAGATGAAGTGGAGCAAACACCCTACATTAAAGGGCTAGGGTAGTGTAGAATGGTTATGTGGTTTGTATACTCACTTAAAAACCCTTTCTTTTTAAGTTCTTCACTCTTTTTCAAACTGAAGAGAGAGATCGAAGAAGGAGGAAGATGAAGATGGCAAAGCTTTTGTCAATATTGTGATAATCTTATGAATAATAATGAAAAAGAAAAGATTATATATGAGACACTCTCAAATATAACCATGGTTAGCTAAATATCTAGATATTTTGTAGATGGGTTAAAGAATAAAGAAAATATAACCATGGTTAAAGTCAAAGGTCAATGAAGAAGTGTGTGGAAACAATGAGTCACAATTATCATTTCCATTTTCCTTTTACTCAAAAACAAAAATACACATATATAGCAACCATGTGAATCTTGCATTGCCATTTCCTATGTATCAACAACCATGATACATATGTTAGTATGTATGTGTGCATGCACATCATCATGTGCATGTATAAACATATATGCATACATCCAAAAGAAAAGGTTTAATTAAAAGTGAGCTAAAAGTCAATATTAAATCAACACTTGATTTAATAAATCAGTCATATCAAATACGACCCAACCAATAGTAAACGCCTAATTAAAATACGGTATCACATATTCACATTTAATCGAGCTCCCGCGCATATCTCATATGCACACCACATCGTTTCCCCTGAGCTAGAAAAATCCTGTGTGGGACTCTAAGACTCATCAATACGCCGGCAGTAGGCGATGATCATATCAAAACTCCCACAAGCCGCAAGCGGTCAACTAAACGTAACGGCCACCCGGGTATTGAGCGAACAGAAGAACAACAAGCGAACTTGTCAAAGCTCCCGCAAAGTCATTGGTAACACTTACCGTACAGTCCGGTCACTTCGTCTGATATGCTGCATATCAAGTCTAGGGATGGAATCGTCGAGCCCTAATAACTTAATAAGTTGTGCCGATATGGACTATGACTGGTCGAGAAACTACTGATAACACATATCAGTAAATCTCATTAGCCTTAGCCAGGGACTTCGAGTCAAAACCAATCGTGCATAGCACAACATTAACTCACAATATCGGGAGAGACGAAACCCATCCTATCGCTCATTTTCTCCATGTGTCTCGGGACTGTACCCAAAAGCCACATGTTTGCACGACTCAGTAGAGTCGTGGTAGGGTGGAAATCAAAGTATAGTGGGAGAACACACAAGACTCTATGACGATCTCGGGTCTACAGACTCACCTGTACCTGTGTCACCTGAGAACTGCTATCCGACGATAGACATAATAGCATATATGAGTTCTCGATGAGTCCGTTCAGTGTACCCAGTCTCCACTGAGCACCCGTATACAATCTTTGATGTCACAACACTAATGGATATGGGATCATCCATCGCCCATCATATGGGTCAAGAAACGTATACGCTAGTCTACTCTAGAATATCGATGCCCTGTCTCGATATACCCTCGACTAGGAACATTTAAGGAAATGCTTATAGACCACACATGCCCCACTAGTATGATCCCCATCATAACCATGGAAGTCAAGCCGATATCCTAAGGGCTTTATCAACATGTATCAAATGAACAGTATCAAGTAAACATGTCAAGATAAAATACAACCAGATAGCATACTATCATGTTGAGCAAGAAAGTTAAATATATATATATATATATATATACACACACATACATACATGTCCAAGCATCCACTATATATATAATGGCCTCTAGGGCATACATATATCCTACAAAGTGGAGTTATACATCATGGATGCAACTCAAGAAAAACCCTAGATGCCCAAAGTCTCCAAAATCCAAACTTGAAGGGTCCATAGGGTGTAGGATGAGGTGGGGTTCATTTTTAGTAAAGGGAGTATAGGGTTTTGGTGAAGAATTGGAAATGCTTTCATGGGGTAGAAGAGGGGGGAGAACTTGAGATGAAGAAAGAGATGAATAAAAATGGAGAAAGAAATAATGAAGTGAAGATGGTGTAGGAGCCATACTCTTATCTATCTATCTCTCTCTCTCTCTCTCTCTCATGGCATACCATGCCTCATCATGGGTCCCCTCTCTCTCTCTCCAATCATTTCTCTTTTATTTTTCTTTTCTCTTTATCCCTCACTCAAATAGAACCAAATAACACAAATACAAATGAAACAAAATGCAACATGTCATGATGCACTAACGATGATTAATTAAAAATACAGATTTGGCATAATCATGATTAGTGGTGCACTAATCGAGTTTAATTTAAACATGTATATAATTAATTATAAAAATGCTCAAATCCAATAAATATATTTTTAAATGAATAAATCATTTTAAATCTCCAATTATTTCCCAATTATTGGTATATATTTATACCATCTTATGAAAACCCCAAATTCGCAAATCGAATAGTTTTCGCGAAATATATTATTTTAATATTAAATTCCAAAAATAATATTTTATATTTCTGAAATGTTACAATCTTCCCCTCTTAAATAAATTCGGTCCCCGAATTTAAATTTAAACCCCCAAATACTAAAGCATTTCAATAATCTTGTTCAGATCAACGGGACTCCGAAATCACGGAAGATACAGAAATACCACAGCGCATCATGTGCGCATGAAAACGAGTGTGAAACTCGAAATCGGACTCCGTCAAGCGTAACGCAATCATCAGAGTTACAATGGAGATATAGATCTCGAAATCCACTACTGAAATCCAATATGCTATTATCAAAATCATAATACGTATATAGTACGCATCCCTTTTAATTTCCTCTAAAAACTGGATAAAATACATGCAAAATCCTTTCCGAATTGCCGTGTGATGCGTAGCTCACGACACAAGTGGCAGACGATCATTTGTAAAGTAGTAAATATATCTATATATATGTTTTTGCTCAAATTATATGTTCTGCCTTTTGAAATATCCCAGAAGGTTTTCCTTGTAAAATTTCGTGTTACTCACGGACACGTAGGAAATAGCGAGACTATAGCTCCTTTTTGAAAATCTCTTGCGCGCGAGGAGGGGACTTTACTTCCCTCGGCTTCACCATCCGTGTAACAACCCTAATTTTCTTATACATTTTTTTCCTATACAAATTTTTAAATTAATTTTTCAAAAATTCATAAAGGGGTATTCATTGCCTGAGCACAAAATTTAAGTAATTAATTAACAATTTAATTACATGAAGGAGCTTGTAGCTCATTGATAATACCTTGCATTGCTGAACCAAGCCACCAAAGTTCAAATCCTATGCCCCACATTATTTTTAATATTTATTTTGTTTTAAATTCTTCTTCAATATTGGGTCTCTTCATCTTCTAAACCCCCATGTACACTTCAAATTCGTAGATCGGTTTCAGAGACCTTTGAAATCCCCATTTACTCCATTTTAATGATTTTTTAATACATTTTTACATTAAAACCTTTCATATACCCTATTTACTCCAATTTTTAATGATTTTATACATTTTTACATTAAAACCTTTCATATACCCTATTTACTCCAACTTTTAATGATTTTATATATTTTTACATTTTTATTTAAAAACCCTTCACCTACCCTACCCCTAGCCTACCCTATAAATACACCCCCTCCTCTCTACCCTCTCATCCCAAAAATCCTAAGCTCACTCTCTCAAAATTTTCCAAGAGTTGTGTACTCTGAAAACAAGCTCGGGGCGAAGCTCCGACGAAATTCCGGCGACGTTTTTAGGAACTACCGGTAACGACGCAACGCATCGGCAATCCCTTTAGTCCCCCTCACTCCTTAGTATAGATCGAAACCCGTAAGTCCCATTCTTCTCTCTTTTCTATTCCTAAAAATACGGAATTATGAAACCCGACGGAAATCGGAACAAACCGATTTCCGATTTGGTTTTTCTACAAAATCCCACTTGACACCTAATCCATAATACCTAAACATATTCATGATGACTATTAATCACATAAAAATCAATTTGGACAAAGTTTCACACATGAAATGATAGCTTTCTTGTAATATCGTATTCTTTTCACAAAAATACCATAAAGTTTATTTTTCTTCTTCTAATCAATTCCATCATTCCTAAACATGTTCATCTTGATCACTAAACTTGTAAAAATTAATTTGAATGAGTTTTCACACATGAAATGATAACTTTTACAAATACCGTATTCTTACACTTAAATACCTTCATGTTTAATTTATCATATTTAACCCCTAAACTTCACTATACCTTAAAATAAGTCACGAGGTAATGACCTACCTCCACACACACGCAAATACAACCTTAATTGATATCCCCAAAATTTAGAATACGAAAATACAAGACTTTACATTAACATACCATAATCTTCATAAAACCATTCTTAAAGATTTTAGATTTGTTACACTTTTTAGTAAATAGTTCTAACTAGGAAAATACGATAAGTTGTGTATATCGATCGTTTATCTAAACTGACTTTGTGGTGTCTAGGCTAGGCAAGTGAGCTTGGGTAACTTTAAAAGGCCCGCCTCACGATTCGTGAGCGGATCTCTCCCTCCTCACTTGTACTTACCTGGCCACAATTGGCGGTGAAGAGGCGATTTGAGACTTCTAACGACTTGTCGGTTAGACCTTTAGAAATAGGCTAGTTGGCTTAGGGAACCCTAGAAACTAAAATACGGAAATTTACATCCTTTTACAAATAAATACCTTATCTTTATAAAATCGTTTTCTAAATGAATAGTATTTACTAAACCTTTGCAAAGCGCCACTACAACCCACCTTTGGGGAACCCATTGGGGATAGTACGGTTCATCGTGCACCCGCGGGCTAGTAGTGCGAGATTCAGACCTCCGCAAAGAGCATTCGGTCTCGAAAGGTTTAAAATACGACATTTAAGAAAAATGGGATTTTGGAAAATAAAATATTTATTTAAAATTATTCTTGTATTAATATATATATATAATTATCATTTAAACACATATTTTATTATAAGATAAAGTTTCCATTTTTTTTTCTAAAAAAAAATTACAAGATTAAAAGTTATATTAAAATACTATGAATTTCAAATAAATCAATTAATACTTTTATTAGGATATATTCACTAGAATAACACAAATAAAATTCACACTCATTATAACTATAAAGACGAATAATAAATACTTGAGGTGTATCTTGAAAACTATACAATAGTACTTTTTACATAAAACCCCTCAAGTTTTATAAATTACAATAAGGACCCTAACAATTATCGAACTTCAAATTACCTTTCTTTTAGTCTGACTCGGGTTAGAGTCTGACTAATTCTGACTTGAATATGATTCAAGTCAACCCATATTCTTTAATATTCCAACTCAATATGAACACATGAATCCCAGAATCCAGTTAACAATCTATTCAATTTGACTGAATCAAACCATGGATATACATCCATTATCCTGTTATTCCGTTTACCTGATTATGCAGTTATAACATGTTTACTGATATCATGGTTTTGGTCAGTCACCCAACTTACAAAATACAATACAACAATACTGATAAAATACTACGGGGTTTAAGGGGTAGATTGGTACGGAAGGTGTTAAAGGTGGCACGAGGTGGTCAGATTAAGACACCTAACCTGAATCCCATTGCTGTTGCACCGTGGCATAACGGTTCCTTGTACTTTCCATTTGCCCTGGTCTCTAGCATATAGAGACCCCCTCGTATACACTGGTATCCTTCTGTACCAAGCTACAAACAACAGCGTTAACATAACATTACAACAACAGCTTACACTTTAAAATGTATCTTCTTATTCTGTCTTCTCTACTTCCCTCTTACCTTTGGGACTTACCGAGCGATCTGTTCGCTGACGACATTCTGTTTCTCTCTTCTTTGAATGTCGTCAGGTGACCTGGACCCGGTAGAATTTGAGCCAACACAAGAAGACTTGGAGCAATTTGCCGAAGACCCTGCAGTATAATTTCATTGTACACTTTTCTTTTCAGTACTTTCCATTTCCTGTTATGCCACTGTTTAGGCATCTTTATTTCAGTTGTATTTTCCTTTCCATGTATTGTACAAAGAATGTTAATAAATAAAAGTTGATGTTCTTTTTATACTCTTGTCTCTTGTGTATTTTATATTGCTTAGCTACGCTTAGCGTATGTACTTCTGAGTACATACGTAGCGGACCTCGTCGCGTTCCCTTCACCGTACACTGGGAAGCGGGGCGTGACAACCCGATACCCCAGTATCGGTTTGGACTGAAAATCGTAAAGTCCCCGGGGAAGTCCAATAACCGAACTCAAAAAGTTTGGTTCCCAAAACCGGTCTTCAACCGACGCCGGCTCCATACCGATACAAAAAACACTGTAGGGCAGCCGGAGGGCGCCCTTTTGTTTCTTCTTTTTTCGATTCGGCGCAACTTCTCTCGTCTCTGCCACTCTCACCTAATCCCTCTTCTTGCCCTATCTGTCTTGTACAAAGAAGAAGTTCCGGAAGTCGATTACGACTTGCCGGGGCGATAAAAACGGCGCCGAAATGGGTCTTGGTAAACTTTTAATGCATGCAAAACTACTCAGGCACTGTTCTCAGATCAGTCCTGCCCAGTTACTATATATAGTACCCAACATTAAAATATAATGCTCAAGAGTAAAAATCAGCCTCAAAAGGCGTATCCAATAATCACGTGCGTCTGGTGCGCAAGAAATCAAAACCAAATACAAGTTCTATGAATGTGCACAAAAACCAACCTAAGTTCCGTTGAACGAATGGAACGGCGCAAGGCATTTCATTTGTTCAAGGAAACTGTCCGGGCAACCGGTGTGCACAAAAGTATCTATCAAATGCAACGGGTGTGCATGACAACAACATCAAGTGCATCTAAAGTGCACGAAAATCTCAATCCAGTGCAACTAACCTACACGAATGAAAATCTAAATCAAGTGCATCCAACATGCACGAATAGAACCTCAATCAAGTGCATCCGACATGCACGAATAAAATCAAAATAAAGTGCATCCAACATGCACGAATAAAATCTCAATCAAGTGCATCCGACATGCATGAATAAAATCTAAATCAAGTGCATCCAACATGAACGAATAAAATCTCAATCAAGTGCATCCAACATGAACGAATAAAAATTTAGGTCAAGTGCATCCGGTGTGCATAAAATCCCATACCATGCGCCTGATAAGCGCAAAAATCTAAACCAAGCACATCAGGTCCGTATAAAATATTTAGTACAGTAGCGTGCACGATAACGAATGTCAAGTGCAAACGCGCTCAAAAAAACATAAATCTGGGGGAACAAATGCTCAAATACATAAATCGGGCGCAACCAATGTACAGAGTATAAATCTATTGCAACCAATGCACGAAATACCAATCTGGTGAAACCAATACACAAAATATAAATCTAGTGCAACAAATGCACGAAAACTCATTAATGTCTCAAATGCTCATGAAAACAACACCGAGTGTACCAAGGTGTATAAAATCATAAACGTGTGCAACTGCATGTACAAAACACGTATCAATGCACTATAAGCACATGCGAGCTATAATGAGTGCTGTAATAACCCTAATTTTCTATACACTTTTCTACACAAAATTTTAATTTTTTTTTTCAAAATCCATAAAAGGGTATTTTAGCCTGAGCACAAGATATAAGTAATTATTTTGTATTTAATTACAAGTTACAAGAATGTAATATCTCCATTTTTAGTGTACAAGAAATTACTTTAAATTTAATGTATACTTGGAGTATTTACTCTTGCTGCTATCATTTTAAGTAATTAAATAACTCCATAATTACAAGAAGGAGCTTGTAGCTCATTGATAATACCTTGCACTGCTGAACCAAGCCACTAGAGTTCAAATCCCATACCCCACATTATTTTTAATATTGATCTTTTTTAAAAGCTTTAGAATACCAAGAGTTTAAACGTGCATATCTCACAAAAACCCCACTACACCCAAGCATGTAACACTTGCAGGAGTTAGATTCCGGCGACGGCCACAATATGAAAGTTGTGTCTTTTCATATTCCCTATACACCTGCAAAATTTCAGCCTCAGAACACTTCCAGAGCTCGTTAAAAACCCTAATTACTCCACTTTTAATACATTTTTATTACATTTTATCACATTTTTATTTTTAACTTTTCAACTACCCTAACCCTAGCCTAACCCTATAAATACTGACCCTACACACTACCCTCTCACCCCCAAAATCTTGAGCTACTCTCTCAAAAGTTTTCCAAGAAGCGTGTGCTTTGAAAACAAGTTCGCGGCGAAGCTCCGACGAGATTCCGGCGGGAATTCCGGCGACATTTTTAGAAACAACCGACGACGAAGCAATGCCTCGGCAACTTCTTTAGTTCCCCTACACTCCTTAGTATAGATCAAAACCCGTAAGTCCCACTCTATCTCCATTTCTATTTCTCTAAAATACGAAATTACGAAACCCGACGGAATCGGAACAAATCCGATTTTCGATTCGGTTTTCTATAAAATTTCACTTCTAATCAATACATTCATGCCTAAACATCTTAATCTTGACTATTAAACTTTAAAAAATCAATTTGAACAAGTTTTCTCACATGAAATGATAACCTTTCCAATTTATCGTATTTTTTCACTTTAATACCATCATGTTTCTATTTCACATTTAACCCTTAACTTTGCTATACATTTAAAATAGAGCACGAGGTAATGATCTACCTTCACACACACGCAAATACAACCTTAAAACGATATCATCAAAACTTAGAATACGATAAAACGAAACTTTCATTAAAATACCATATTCTTAATAAAAACCATTCTTAAAAGTTTTAAATTTGATACACTTTTAAATAAATACCTCTTATTAGGAAAAACACGATAAGTTGTGGACATCGATCGTTTATCTAAACCTGACTTTGTGGTGTCTATCTAAGTGTGTCTAAGACGAGTGGTTACTTAATTAGGGCCACTACTTGTAGTGGAGAGCCTCCCACTTACCTGGCACTTACCTGGCCGCAATTGGCGGTGAAGAGGCGATTTGAGGATTCTAACGACTTGTCGTTTAGACCATTTAGAAATAGGCTAGTTGGATTAGGAAACCCTAGAATCTAAAATACGGAAAATTACACTTTGCAAATAAATACCTTTTACTTTATAAAACCGTTTTCTAAAAGATAAGTATTTTACAATCTTTGCAAAGCGCCGCTACAACCCATCTTTGGGGAACACGTTCAGGATCGTACGGTTTATCGCGCACCCTCGGGCTAGTAGTGCGAGATTCAGACCTCCGCAAGGAGCATTCGGTCTCGAAAGATTTAAAATACGACATATTAAGAAAATGAGATTTTTGGAATATAAAATATTTATTAAAAATTATTTTTGTATAAACATATGTATATTTATCATTTAAATATCTATTTTACTATAATATAAATTTTCCACTTTTTCCTAAAAATCACAATAATAAATTTTACACTAAAATACCATGAACTTCAAAGAATCTATATTACAGATAAATACCTATAACTTGAACATTTTCACTAGAAATATCACAATATAAAATCCACCCTCATTACAACTCTAAAGACGAGTAATAAATACTTGAGGTGTATTTTGAAAAGTATATAAAAGTATTTTTACATAAAAACCCCTCAAGTTTATAAATTACCCTAAGGACCCTAGCAATTATAAGACTTCGATTCACATCCCTAATTGTCTGACTCGGGTTTAAGTCTGATTAATCTGACTTGAATATGATTCAAGTCAATCCATAATCTACAATATTCCAATTCAAAATGAACACCTGAATCCATGAATACAATTATCAATTTATACAATTTGACTGAACCGAACCATGGATATATATATTCATTTTACATGATTCTCAGTTATTCTATTTACATGACTCTATGGTTACAACCGCTTACTGATATCATGGTTTCGGTCAGTCAATCAATCTTACAATCAATACAATTTACAAGATAACAATACAAACAAGATATCGCGGGGTTTAAGGGGTAGACTGGTACGGAATATGTTAAAGGTGGCACGAGATGGTCACTTAAGACGTAATTACATCCATGCCGTTGTTCCGTGGTATTATCGACGGAGCCTTGTACTACAGGTTACCAAGGTCCCCGATTTAAGTGGGACTCCCCTCATATACACTGGCATCTTCTGTACCAGGCTACAAACAACAGCGTTAATACAACATTACAATATTATAATACAACATTAAAAGCTACTCTCTCTCTCTCTCTTACTCTCTGTCTATTTCTCCCTTATCTTTGGGACTTACCGAGCGACTTGTTCGCTGACGACATTCTATTTCTTTCTTCTTTGAATGTCGTCAGGTGTTTTAGACCCGGCAGAAATCGAGCCATCTTCAGAAGACTTGGAGCAGTTTGCCGAAGATCCAACACTTTAGTTTCATTGTACACTTTTCTTTTCAATACTTTTCATTTCCTGTTATGCCACTGTTTAGGCATCTTTTATTTCAGTTGTATTTCCTTTCATGCATTGTACAATGAATGCTAATAAATAAAAGTTATTGTTCTTTTTATTTCTTGTCTCTTGTGTATTTATTTTATATTGCTTAGATACGCTTAGCGTATGTACTTCTGAGTATATACATAGCGGGCCTCGTCACGTCCCCTTCGCCGTATACCGGGAAGCGGGGCATGACAGGTTTTGTTGGTGGCCCATGCAGGTCAGAGCTGTATGAATCCCTATCATGCAGTTCTGTTCTGCGTGAACAACCTAAGCAATATAACACAAGATCTAGCAACTAAAACATTCTTTACAATTCATGTTCCTTGAATCTTACAATTTCATATTCCTTGAATCTTATCATTTCATTTGAATCTGTCCTAACCCAAATTTTTCTTCAGGGTTATGGATTCCCCGAACAACACCAGCACCAATGTCAACAACACACCTCCAACTCCAGCACTACCTCTCACACCAGTTGTTCCTGCTCCACTCAATGAGCAAACGGTTCTGCTTGAGGCAATCCGCAGCCTGCTAGAGGGACAGCAACAACTCCTGAACTGTCCCGAGACTGACGCACCTGGGGTGAAGCAATTCAGAGCTTTACATCTCAAACAGTTCTCAGGAAAGGGGAGCCCACTGGAAGCTGAGGAATAGGCTTAAAGCACAAAGGATGATCTGGCGGCAGCACAAGTGCCAGAAATAGCTTGGGTCCGAGTTGCAAAGCAGGAACTCACGGAAAATGCACGGAACTGGTGGAAGGCGGAAGAAAGCCGTCTTGAACAGCCTATTGAATGGAAGACTTTTCGCGAGAAGTTCGACGCGAAGTACTTCCCTATGACTGCCAGGTTTGCCATGGAACAGCAGTTCATTCATCTACAACAAGGTTCGATGTGGGACAAGTCAGTAGATGAGTATGACGCTGAATTCACAATGCTCAGTCGGTAAGATATGTCACAGTATTTCAAATTTTTGATATCACATACTACACAACTAACAAGACCATAACAGATTTGCGGCACACCTGATACCGACGGATGAGATCAGAGCCCGTCGATTTCAACAAGGTTTAGACACGGAAATCCAGGCTGCACTAGCCACAGGGAAATTTCCAACTCATGAAGATGCTCTAGAAACTGCCCGCAGTTATGAGGTAGTGATAAAGGCAAGGGGCAGACCTCAGTCTGCAGGAGTGAAACGCCTTGCCATTCAAATGGCAGGAGGGGCCTCTTCAAGGCCAGCTGTCGAACTCAGAAGACTGGAAGAAGCCAAGGATCGGCTAAGACCTGATTTTTGCTTTTATTGCAAGAGAGAAGGACACTTGTGGAAGGACTGTAAGCGCGCAAAAGGCCTATGCTTGGTTTGTGGCGCGTCCAATTACGGAATTGGAAACTGTCCTTATAGACGCAACCCAGCACACCCACTCATCAACTACCAGCAGCAGCTAGCTATCCAGGCTCCTGCAACTCGTCCTACACTCCCAGCACCACCTCCATATGGATTTCCTGCTCAGCCAAATCGCCAATTCCCTCAGGCACTGAGAAACATGCCTCGAGTACAGGGGAATATGCTTCTAGCTAGGAGAAACGTGCCACGGCGACAGGCTTTCACCTTAGCAGCCATAGAACCTGAAACTGTGAACCAAGGTAACCCAAGTAACTCCCTCACAACTTTGACCAAAACTTCTTTACAATCTTTAGTTCTGTCACCAAACTGTTACACTTTCCTTTTACAAATTTCGAGGACGCAATTTTTATAAGGAGGGTAGAATGTAGCAACCCTAATTTTCTATACACTTTTCTACACAAAATTTAAAATTTTTTTTTTCAAAATCCATAAAGGGGTATTTTAGCCTAAGCACAAGATATAAGTAATTATTTTGTTTTTAATTACAAGTTACAAGAATGTAATAACTCCATTTTTAGTGTACAAGAAATTACTTTAAATTTAATATATACTTGGAGTATTTACTCTTGCTGCTATCATTTTAAGTAATTAAATAACTCCATAATTACAAGAAGGAGCTTGTAGCTCATTGGTAATACCTTGCACTGCTGAACCAAGCCACCAGAGTTCAAATCCCATACCCCACATTATTTTTAATATTGATTTTTTTAAAACCTTTAGAATACCAAGAGTTTACACGTGCATATCTCACAAAAACCCCACTACACTCAAACATGTAACACTTGCAGGAGTTGGATGAACCGTCGGGGGGGATCCAGGCCGCCGGACTCGACCGGGCATCGGCCAACTCGGCCTTGACTCGGCCGACTCAGTGCTCCTACCGAGTCATGGACGAGTCACCCCCGAGTCGGCCGATTCCGGTGACGGCCACAACATGAAAGTTGTGTCTTTTCATATTCCCTATACACCTGCAAAATTTCAGCCTCAGAACACTTCCAGAGCTCGTTAAAAACCCTAATTACTCCACTTTTAATACATTTTTATTACATTTTATCACATTTTTATTTTTAACTTTTCAACTACCCTGACCCTAGCCTAACCCTATAAATACCGACCCTACACACTACCCTCTCACCCCCAAAATCTTGAGCCACTCTCTCAAAAGTTTTCCAAGAAGTGTGTGCTTTGAAAACAAGTTCGCGGCGAAACTCCGACGAGATTCCGGCGGGAATTCCGGCAATGTTTTTAGAAACAACCGGCGACGAAGCAACGCCTCAGCAACTCCTTTAGTTCTCCTACACTCCTTAGTATAGATCGAAACCCGTAAGTCCCACTCTATCTCCCTTTCTATTTCTCTAAAATACGAAATTACGAAACCCGACGGAATCGGAACAAATCCGATTTTCGATTCGGTTTTCTATAAAATTTCACTTCTAATCAATACATTCATGCCTAAACATCTTAATCTTGACTATTAAACTTTAAAAAATCAATTTGAACAAGTTTTCTCACATGAAATGATAACCTTTCCAATTTATCGTATTTTTTCACTTTAATACCATCATGTTTCTATTTCACATTTAACCCTTAACTTTGCCATACATTTAAAATAGAGCACGGGGTAATGACCTACCTCCACACACACGCAAATACAACCTTAAAACGATATCATCAAAACTTAGAATACGATAAAACGAAACTTTCATTAAAACACCATATTCTTAATAAAAACCATTCTTAAAAGTTTTAAATTTGATACACTTTTAAATAAATACCTCTTATTAGGAAGAAAACGATAAGTTGTGGACATCGATCGTTTATCTAAATCTGACTTTGTGGTGTCTAGGCAAGTGTGTCTAAGGAGAGTGGTTACTTAATTATGGCCACTACTTGTAGTGGAGAGCCTCCCACTCACCTGGCACTTACCTAGCCGCAATTGGCGGTGAAGAGGCGATTTGAGATTTCTAACGACTTGTCGTTTAGACCATTTAGAAATAGGCTAGTTGTCTTAGGAAACCCTAAAATCTAAAATACGGAAAATTACACTTTGCAAATAAATACCTTTTACATTATAAAACCGTTTTCTAAAAGATTAGTATTTTACAATCTTTGCAAAGCGCCACTACAACCCATCTTAGGGGAACCCGTTCGGGATCGTGCGGTTTATCGCGCACCCTCGGGCTAGTAGTGCGAGATTCAGATCTCCGCAAGAAGCATTCGGTCTCGAAAGGTTTAAAATACGACATCTTAAGAAAATGAGATTTTTGAAATATAAAATATTTATTAAAAATTATTTTTGTATAAACATATGTATATTTATCATTTAAATATCTATTTTACTATAATATAAATTTTCCACTTTTTCCTAAAAATCACAATAATAAATTTTACACTAAAATACCATGAACTTCAAAGAATCTATATTACAGATAAATACATATAACTTGGACATTTTCACTAGAAATGTCACAACATAAAATCCACCCTCATTACAACTCTAAAGACGAGTAATAAATACTTGAGGTGTATTTTGAAAAGTATATAAAAGTATTTTTACATAAAAACCCCTCAAGTTTATAAATTACCCTAAGGACCCTAGCAATTATAAGACTTCGATTCACATCCCTGATTGTCTGACTCGGGTTTGAGTCTGATTAATCTGACTTGAATATGATTCAAGTCAATCCATAATCTACAATATTCCAATTCAAAATGAACACCTGAATCCATGAATACAATTATCAATTTATACAATTTGACTGAACCGAACCATGGATATATATATTCCTTTTACATGATTCTCAGTTATTCCATTTACATGACTCTATGGTTACAACCGCTTACTGATATCATGGTTTCGGTCAGTCATTCAATCTTACAATCAATACAATTTACAAGATTGTTAATACAAACAAGATATCGCGGGGTTTAAGGGGTAGACTGGTACGGAATATGTTAATGGTGGCACGAGGTGGTCACTTAAGACGTAATTACATCCATGTCGTTGTTCCGTAGTATTATCGACGGAGCCTTGTACTACAGGTTACCAAGGTCCCCGATGTAAGTGGGACTCCTCTCGTATACACTGGCATCTTCTGTACCAGGCTACAAACAACAGCGTTAATACAACATTACAATATTATAATACAACATTAAAAACTACTCTCTCTCTCTCTTTTACTCTCTATCTATTTCTCCCTTATCTTTGGGACTTACCGAGCGACCTGTTCGCTGACGACATTCTATTTCTTTCTTCTTTGAATGTCGTCAGGTGTTTTGGACCCGGCAGAGATCGAGCCATCTTCAGAAGACTTGGAGCAGTTTGCCGAAGATCCAGCACTTTAGTTTCATTATACACTTTTCTTTTCAATACTTTTCATTTCCTGTTATGCCACTGTTTAGGCATCTTTTATTTCAGTTATATTTCCTTTCATGCATTGTACAAAGAATGTTAATAAATAAAAGTTGCTGTTCTTTTTATTTCTTGTCTCTTGTGTACTTATTTTATATTGCTTAGATACGCTTAGCGTATGTACTTCTGAGTATATACGTAGCGGGCCTTGTCGCGTCCCCTTCACCGTATACCGGGAAGCGGGGCGTGACAAGTGCAAAAACCAAATCAAGTGCGTACCACATGCACAAAATCGAATCAACCGTATGAAATCCACAAAATCATAAACACGTGCAGCCAAGGCACAAAAATCAATATTAAGCGAAACTGATATGCACAAATCGCAAACCGATATAGCGGTGTATAAACATAAATCAAGTGCAATAACTGTGCACAAAAGAAAATATCCAATAGGTGCAACCATGGTGCATGAAAACTTAAATCACGAAACCCAATCGTCGAAACTCAAATCCAAGCTATAAAAGTGTGATACTCGGATCACAAAACTCAAATCGCAATAAATGACATTGAGGTGCACCTCCTTCAATGTCGAAAATATGCCGGCGCCCAAACTGACAGAGCGAGATCATCTACTTGCCTCCTGCTCACGGTCTGGCATCTTCGGTCTCTAGGTCCTCGTTTACTCTCTGAATTACTAATCTCGCAATCCTTCGGCTCGTCGGCCCGGTCAGGTGTACTAGCGGAATAGTCCGCTCTAGCACTCCTCTGATCACCGTTTAGCCAAACAACGTGACCACTCTCAACGGCACAATCCTGACGACGGCATCTGTCCCTCTGAATATGCGCGATGTAACTGATCCTGGGTGCAAATCTCTATCGCTGCAGTGCCCTGGAAAGAACCTATTCAGGGTCTCTCCCGATCTCACCTATGCCAAACTATACGAAGATTGGCACTCTTGCTTAACTCTTTTCTCATAACCGGATAGCTGTGTCCTCAGCACGGCTTCCATTTGGAAATTTTTGTTGCATCTAACGCCTCTACACACATATCAATCCTCTGGCATCAACGGAGCGTAACAACTGCTCGCTAACATCTCGCACGAATCTCTTGTTCCGCTCGTCTTTATTATCATCCACTTTGACGTCATCTCTTGCTGTCTGCATATTGCAATTCATCCTCGGCTACGGTCAATCCGGAGTCTCTCACAAGGACTCGAAATTACGAACTCGGTATCTTCATCGCTCTGTAAAAGATATCTAGCCGAACTCGTCTAAATCATCGGAGGAATACACTTTATTCGTCCGTTCTCGATCGACTCACAACGCATCTGGGCGAGGTCCTTCTATCTGAAACCGGTCAACTTACCGATCTCATATCGGGGCATCCGACCTACAACGTCCTCTTTTGATCGATCTACTCTAGATCTGAGTAAGATCCTTCAACTGGAATTCGTCAACTCAACTGAGCCTGCATCGGCATATCAAATCAGACGAATCATATTAGTCGCTCAACTCGAGATAGACTAGCTATCTCCTGTCACATCTCTGCTTGAAAGCTCCAATGGTTTCAGCATATAAACTCTAGAAGCGGCATCCCATCAATCTCAGCGACAGCTCAGTCATCCGTCTGCACGGTAGATAACATCACGATCCTTGAGGTAGGTTGTACATCAACAGTCCTCTCAATCTGGCAGCCTCTATCAATAGCCCGATCATCCGGTGCAAAACTGAACACTCGCCTCAACGAGAGGTCACAACACAACATTAAACCGATACGTTTCCATGTCACCAGAAAACATGGTGGTCAGTCCTCGTCCATGATGAGCTCGCCTTGACCGCATCACTAGCAGCAGCTTAATCTGTGCTCAAACCATGGTGACAGGAACCTCAAGCATGTATCGATGAAGATAGATTAAAGGAACGAAAGGAATCAACAGATCCAAAATGGATACATGATCATAAGGAGGAACGGAATAAATAAGAGTATGATCATTGAAATGAATAGAAGCACAGATCTCGAGAATATACATCCTAAGGTTTCTTAAGTGGAGTATCATATCGTAAGAATGTCGCGGAACATACATACGGTACGTTACTCTACTCGAGTTACTTACTCCATCAATCAGGGTCAACCTAAGTAATGAAAGTTCGGGTCTAATACCCCCCATCAAGTCTAAGTTCCGGAAGGTCAAGCCTAGGTTCCGAAATATAAACGCCCTATACTCCGCATAGTCAAACCCAGACTTAAACCAAGGTTAAACCTAATGCTCTGATACCAACTTTGTCACGACCCGAAATTTAGTTCATGACCGGCACTTAAATCACACAACGTCTAAAAGCGTAACGTAATTCAAGTAAGTCGAAACCTAGAAAATCTAAACTTTTTTACGGAAAATAGTGGGGATGCGGTTTTGAAATAAAGATATAATGAAATAAAGTTTATGTATAAATTCATAACTAATGATATAAGAAAATGTAAGTAGAATGTACTAAAATTGAGAAGATTTTTCGTCTTTTAAAAATTTGGGCAGCACCTCCCTTGTATATTTTGAACCGAAACCACATATACATAACAATATGAAAGGCATCCCCAAGCGGGAGCTAGCTCTTCGCCAAATGGCGGAATCACAACCACACAAGTAAGCAATATATATATATATACACACACACACACACACGACACCCAACGGTGAAGATCAACATAGAAAGAATGATAAATAAAGCGAGACATCAAAACCACCAATAGCAAACATATACCCCATCGCTCTAAGTCTCGCAAACACAGGTCTTTCTAAGTCTTATTAAATATACAAATACTAGTTTTTTGATTGATGGGGTTTATATAGATACAATAGAAAATAATAAATACAATAGTAGGCATGATCCAATGTGTCCCACCTACCATAGCAAACACCCGAATGCAAGCTGTGTGCCAGCGATACCGCTACTGATCCCAAACGGTCAAACCTGCAAGAACTGTAGCACAACGGAGGTGGGTTGCCAACTCGTGAGTAAAAAACATCAGCAGGTAGAAATCGAATAAAACGACGATTTCCTAGGTCGCTATATCAAGAAGGTAATACTATGATATCTAGGGTGACCATGTATGCATATATGTCAACAATATAATCAATGGAAATGACATATACAAATAAACATCTGAATCATATGGCTATATGCAGGTGGATATCATCCACGTGTCCATCAACGACACAACCAATATCATGGAACCTGAGTGTCCAACATAGACACTCGAAACATCATGAAAGCATAAGCATGTATATATGAGGATAACAACCAACGTGTGTCCATCGACGACACATCAAAATCATAGAACCTGAGTGCCCAACATCGACACTCTAAACCTCATGAAATCCGTGTCCATTATCGACACGTAAATCCTCATATCTCGGGCTCCGTCAGTCCGGATCGGCCCATGGGCTCCGTCAGTCCGAATCGGCTCATATCCATCTCACGACTTCGGTCGGTATCCTCCGGATAACCGCCGGGTCCAAACTATCACCGGTAGGTAGTAGTCCCTCTACCATGCTCATCGTCTACTGCACAACATACCTTTCTTGCCCCGGGGTACCATACCGGGTCCACCATGTACCCGTAAACGAATCGTCCATCTCCTCGAATCAGGTTTCTTAAACCAATCTCAGAACCTAGAAAACTCATGGTGGACGCATCGAAATATCATATTAAGAGAAATCGGGTTTTTAAAACAATGCATACTTTCTTTTAAAATATAACCACGGTTCTCAAATCCAGAATCTCATGAAAACCGCATCTCAATATGTATAATCGTAAAGCATGATGTATGCAAATATAGAACAGAAATGTGAGTATAGCAAGTATATCATGCAATATAGTATAGTGATCTGAGCATAGCAAGTATATCATGCAACGTAGTATTGAATGTGAGCATAGCAAGTATATCATGTAACGTAGTATAGTGATGTGAGCATAGCAAGTATATCACGCCAACAAGTCATGTGACAGTACTGGACAATTAAGAGTAATAGCATGATATAGAACTTTACTGTGTAAGTGACATAGCAATTACCGATGATGAAAGTGTATGAGCCGGCAAATCTGTGTAGGTGTAACATACACATCATCGATAATTGTGCAAGTGTACTAGCACAGGTATATGTAATGCAATGAGAATATCATAAACGTAGCAGAAGGTAAATCATGAGCGCAATGTTACGTAACTAATCTAACATCTACATAAAAACTAAACTAAGCAGTGTAGACAGGGATTTACAATATCTATAACATATCCGAGTCAATGAATCTATCAATCGGCAGTCCAACCTCACAGCCTCACGTACGGTATAACCCATCGTACGGCATTCTCGAGTCAAGGGTATGGATCAATTATCAGGTAAAACTCATCGTGTACGGTAATCCATCGCACGGCGGCATTAAACAAATAGGGATTCTATCAACCTATACAACAATGAGGGTACAGATCTAACGTCTCGTACGGTATCTCACTCATTATTCTCATAAATATATATATACACATATCTCTCAAGTCACATCCGTATCAATCTCATATCACCTCGCATTCGTATATCGACATAACAAGCCAAGTCATCTTATTTCATCACATCAATATCTCACATCAAGTGATCTTATATATATTTATCTTGTTTGACCGACCTCATAACACATCAATCTCAACGTTATCATATTCATCAATCTCATGTTATATTCTAGTATATGTATTAAATCATTCATATCATCTCCAACTAACATTTTGATCATATCCATAGTTTCCTAGTATAGATTTCTCCGACTATATTCTATATATATTGGTTTCCATTCTATAATTGCGGGGGTGCTATACGCCATCTACCCGACTTCCTCCGTAGATATAAATCTACTCACCTGCAATACTCCTCGCTAAACCGAAGTTAATGTGCTTCGTTGTCTCGGAAGTCCACGCGAGGTACCTACAAATCAACACATATCGCATCGTTATGAAAACTAAGTCCGAAAACCGATACGGCACACGAAGGGCTCATAGGTTAGAACATATAGCTTACGCATGCAAAAATAACCAAACAACCCCCGTCGTTGACGTACAAACGTCCAACGACCAAATTAAATCTCAAATATCAAAACCAAGCATTCAAACATCGAGAATGCTTAACCAAAACCAACCCGATATCCTCCCAGATTTTAGCTCAGGTAATAAGTGATTAATCTAACAATACAGTAGCTAGGCTGCATGAAGTAGGAACTACAGACCAAACCCCATCACCAGAACCCACAACATGGTCGGCGACAAGCTCCAAGAATCCAATGTCGCCGGTTTTCCTAGGGAATCGGCATCTCGTATTTTGGTGGTGGTCTTCTAGTGGTTAATCTAGGTCAGTGATATTGCTTGTTTTCCTCAAAAACATCCCAGGTTGCTCCAGATTCCCTGTGGGCCAACAAAACATCACAAAACCGACACAGGACAAATCCTAAGTTCATGTATCGGGTTCTAATATATGTTCTTGGCCAGTGAAACATTAACAAGGGTTTGCAAACATTCACTACACCTCAATTTACCAATTACAAGTCAAGTTTCCCACTAAACCTTAACTTGGAAATTTCTAAGATCACAAATCCACACTTAATCAAACTCTAAACTAAACTAGAAATCTAAGAAACTAATTACACGGTAGGAAGTGGAGTTATACCTCATGGATGCAACTCAAGAAAAACCCTAGATGCCCAAAGTCTCCAAAATCTAAACTTGAAGGGTTCATAGGGTGTAGGATGAGGTGGGGATCATTTTTAGTGAAGGGGGTATAAGGTTTTGGTGAAGAATTGGAAATGCTTTCATGGGGTGGAGGAGGTAGGAACTTGAGATAGAGAAGGAGATGAATAAAAATGGTGGAAGAAATAATGAAGTGAAGATAGTGTAGGAGCCATACTCTTATCTCTCTCTCTCTCTCTCATGGCATGCCATGGCTCATCATGGGTCCCCTCTGTCTCTCTCTCTAATCATTCCTCTTTTCTTTTTCTTTTTCTTTTCTCTTTATCCCTCACTCAAATAGAACCAAATAGCACAAATACAAATGAAACAAATATGTGACAAAATGCTACATGTCATGGTGCACTAACCACGGTTAATTAAAAATACGTATTTGGTTTAATCGTGATTAGTAGTGCACTAATCGAGTTTAATTTAAACTTGCATATAATTAATTATAAAAATGCCCAAATCCGATAAATATATTTTTAAATGAATAAATCATTTTAAATCTTCAATTATTTCCCAATTATTGGTATATATTTATACCATCATACGAAAACCACAAATTCGCAAATCGAATAGTTTTCGCGAGATATATTATTTTAATATTAAATTCCAAAAATAATATTTTATATTTCTGAAACGTTACACTTGTAATTCTTTTATTTGAAAAAAGTATAAGTTATTATATTTTGAAAATATATGGATTTGTAATATTTATATAATTATAAAAAATTAATTTTATTGTTAAGTAAAAAAATTCGTTTTTCTTAAAATTTGTATTAAAAACCTTTCGAGACCGAATCCTCCGTGAGGAGGTTTGCATCTCGCTCTACTAGTCTAAAGATGTGCGATAATCTGCACCATCCAATAGTGGGTCCCCTAAAGAGAGTTGTAGAGGTTTATTTGTAAAGGGTTTTGAAATACAATTCTAAAGAAAACCGTTTTTTTATAGTATATAGTATTTTAACGAAATATATTGTATTCGCCATAAAAATAGGTTCAAAGAGAATCGTGCTACGGAATCATGTGTGTTTGTGAGGGGTATGTCATTATCCCGTGAAGTTTTCTAAAGGTATGATTAAGAAAAATACTAAAAGAGATATATATGAAGTTCATGGTATTTTAATGTAAAAGTTATATTAAGATTATGTTTCATGATATTTTTGAGTGAAAGTTGTTCTAAATATTAGTTATATGATTACAAATATGGTGTAAAATATGGATGAAAAGTATGTAAGAATAAGTGAACATTTTAGGGTTTAGAATAAAAGGTCGGCGTTAACTCCACTTACCGACATGTTAGGAAAAAGAGAACTTTTCAAGAAGAAAGAGAGAGATAGGGAGGGACATACAAGTG
Organism: Agapanthus africanus; assembly: GCA_030015575.1. Lineage (NCBI taxonomy): Eukaryota > Viridiplantae > Streptophyta > Magnoliopsida > Asparagales > Amaryllidaceae > Agapanthus > Agapanthus africanus. Next base: position 748,462,305 of record JASDDO010000022.1, on the reverse strand, counting down.
AATTAGTTTAAGGAGATTTTGAAGAAGATAGATTGGTAGTCGTGGCGTCGCGGGGTCGCCAGAATAGCCTCGCATCCTCGCCGGAAGTTGATCGTTGGCTAACTTCTTTTCTACTCCACTTGTACTTGAGAAAATTTGAGAATTTTGGCTCGAATTTTCAGAATGAGAAAGGTCTAGGGCATGGGATAGTATTTATAATGTGGAATTAGGGTTTTGGAATTAAAAGAATGAATTAAAATTCATTAAAATGTGATAAATTGGGGAATGGAGGGGTCTCTGTTTGATTGCAGAGTAATCAAACAGTGCAAGGAAGATAGGGGTAGACCAAGAGACTCGTGTGCAAAACCCGGGGCTTATTTTCCTCGGTTCACCCGTCTGCGCCGGCCAAATGGGAGTTTTCGCCAGTCGATTTGTAGAGGGAAGGCCGGTGGATTTTGGACATGTGTCCCTCTCTGTATTTAAACCCTTTTCCACATGTTTATTTTCCAGACTTCTTATTTTTATGTGCATTGCACATGTAAACTTTTTTACTTCCAAAAAGTTTAAAAGAAAATTAAGAAAAATATAATGTGTCTGATGGGGTTCGAACACAGAGGCTACGTCACAGTAGTGCAAGACTTTACCAGTGAGCTACAAGTTATTTCTTGCTATTCTTAACAAAAATTAACTTATAAATTGTACTCAGACTTGCAAACTCCATTAAATTGAAAAAAATTCGTACATCAAATTCAGTTTCGTTACAAAAAGAAATTGATACATGCAACATAACCATATATAATATATATTTAAGTTCTAATATCATATGGTTGCAAAAATGTGATAGAAGAATATGCAAAATAGGGTTTTCTTATTTTTAGTGTCATCAAACCCATGATGACCCAAAAAACACTCCGCTAGATCTTAAAATATGTTATAAGCAACACATCCATAATTGGGTTTCCCTAACGAGGGTTGAGGAGGCCATTTTGGTAAGATGATACTTAAGCACAACATTACTCAATTAAACACATATTAAGTCCTCCCCTAATATAAGCAAAACATGTACTATCGAAAGATTTGGTAAAGTTATTGGCCAATTGGCGTTGTCTAGGTATGTGCGCTATAATAATGTCCCCCATTTTCATGATGGTCGTGAAGAAAATGATAGCGGACATCAATGTGTTTGGTGCGGCTATGGTGATTTGCATTTTTAATCATGTGCACCATACTCGTGTTATCACAAAGAATAGGAAGATGATCTACAATCACATCAAATTCTTCTAGGGTATGCTTCATCCATAAGATTTGAGCATAACAAGAACCCGGAACAATATATTCCGGCTCGGCAGTGGAAAGAGAAATCGAGTTTTGTTTCTTGGATGACCAAGAGACAAGAAAAATTTTAAGAAATTAACACGTTCCACTCGTGCTATTATGGTCTATTTGGCTCCCCCACATAATCCGCCTCCAAATAAAATTAAAAATCAAAAATTTTATTTTTTGGATATCACAAACCTAAACCATTCGTTCCCTTAAGATATCTAAACATTCTTTTTACCGCATTTAGATATGATTCTTTGGGACATAATTGGAAATGAGCACACAAGCAAACACTAAACATTATATTGGGTCTATTGACGGTTAAGTAAAGTAAACTAGCAATCATACCACAATATTTAGTGATGTCCACATCCTTGCCGGATTTATCTTTTGAAAGCTTTATTGTGGTGGCCATTGAAGTGTTGCTTGGCTTCACATCTTCAAGATCAAATTTCTTGATTAGCTCCTTTCTGCACTTGGCTTGATTTATGAAGATGACATCCTTGAATTTCTTGATTTGGAGTCCAAGAAAATAGTTGAGTTTACCCATCATGCTCATTTCAAACTCTTTTTGCATGCTATCCGCAAATTCCTTACATAGAGATTCATTAGTAGATCCAAAAATAATATCATCTGCATAAATTTATACAAGTAAAAACTCATCATTTTTCTTTTTGATAAAAAGTGTGGTGTCAACCTTGCCTTTTGAAAAACCTTTTTCAAGCAGAAAGGTGCACAATCTAGCATACCAAGCTCTAGAAGCTTGTTTCAAACCATGTAAAACTTTATGCAATTTGTAAACATGATTAAGATATTTAAAATCTTAAAAACCAGGCGGTTGTTCCACAAAAACTTCCTCCTCAAGGATACCATTAAAAAAGCATCTTTAACATCCATTTGATAGACTTTGAAATCTTTAAGACATGCATATGAGAGTAAAATACGAATGGTTTCTAATCTAGCTACCAGAGCAAAAGTTTCATCGATATCGATACCTTCCTCTTGATTGTAAACTTGTGCTACGAGTCTTGCCTTGTTCCTAGTGATCACACCAAATTTATCAAGTTAGCTATTGAAGACCCATTTTGTACCTATAATTTGTCTATCACTAGGCCTAGGAACCAACATCCACATATTATTCTGTTCAAATTGGACAATCTCCTCTTTCATAGCACAAACCTAATTATCATCCATGATAGCTTCTTTAGCATTCTTAGGTTCAATATGAGATAAGATAGCTATGTTAGCTAAAAAATTTGGATTATGAAAACGAGTAGTTACCCCTTTTGACACATCACCGATGATTTGAGTTGGTGGATAATTTGTATCTCCAATCTTTTGGTAGAGTTGATACCGATTCATCATCCACATTGACTACTACACTTGAAGAATGCTCTTGTTTAGAATCTTCCTTTGAGATGTTAAGTTCCTCCAAGCGAGCTCGAACCACTTCATCATCTTCTTCCTCAAGTACTACAACATTCTTGGAAAATGGATTGGTTTCATCAAATTTAACATGCATACTCTCTTCTATAGTATTAAAGGTTTTATTAAAAATACGATAAGCTTTACTGGTGGAGGAATAACTAAGAAATTAAAATACCCAAGTCATTTTTTGTATCGAATTTACCAAGAAGATCTTTGGTATTCAAAATATAACATTTTCTTCCAAAAACATTAAAATAACAAATGTTGGGTGTTCTACCAAAATATAATTCGTAAGAAGTTTTCTCAAGTCCTTTATGAATAACAGCCCTATTTATAATATACGATGCGGTATTAACCGCTTCGGCCCAAAAATAGTGAGAAAAATTGTGTTCATTTAGCATTATCCTAACCATTTCTTGAAGAGATTGATTCTTCCAATCAACGACTCCATTTTTTTGTGGAGTTCTATGACAAGAAAATTCATGTTTAACCCCGTGGTCACTGCAAAAATATTCGAAAAACTCATTTTGAAATTCTCCTCCGTGATCACTACGAATTTTCACAATGGAAAGTTGTTTTCCATTTTGCATTTTGTTAAAGAAAATTTTGAAAGCAATAAAGGCATCACTTTTGTTGGCAAGAAAAAGAACCCAAATAAATCTTGAAAAATTATCAATAATCACAAAAGTATATGATTTACCACCAAAACTCAAAGTCCTAAAAGGAGCAAATAAATCCATATGAATTAACTTAAGAGAGTTAGAAGTTGATACCACAACCTTCAGCTTAAAAGAGCTCTTAACTTGCTAACTCATTTGGCATGCATCACATAACTTATCTCTTGCAAATTTGAGATTTGGGATGCTAATGATCAAGTCCTTATTTGTAATGTTTGAGAGTAGGTCCATTGAAGCATGTCCAAGTTTTCGGTGACATAACCAACTACCATCCTCTACAACACTTACACTCAAAATTCTTATTAGAAATATCACAACCGTCAATAGAATAAACATTACCATTTCATTTCCCACAAAATATCATCTCATCTTTTGAATCAAGAACTTTTCTAGATTTTTCATCAAAAAAAACTTTAAAAACTTTATCACAAAATTGACTAATTCTTAGAAAATTATGTTTTAAGCCGTCAACAAGAAGAATATCTTCTAAACTAGCAGCATTAAACTTGATATTACCTTTACCAATAATTTTACCTTTACCATCATCTTCAAAGATGACTATGCCACCTTCCTCTCTTGATAGAGTTGCAAAGCACTTAAATTTGCCGGTCATATGCCTTGAACAACCACTATCAAGGTATCATTGATTTTCACGTCGTGATTTGCGGGGTATCTATAGAAGACGCAATAAATGTAACTTTTGGTATCCAAGTCTTAGTGGGTCCATGGCGGTTACTCTTTGGAACCCAAATTAATTTCTTGGAAGATCTAGCTTTGCAATGGTAAGAGATATGCCCAATATAGCCACAATAGTTACACATAAAATTACTAGTTCTAGAATGTGTATGTGCATGTGTATGTTTGGCATGATGATGATGATGTGAAGCAGGATTGTTAACATGAGTAGTTCTAGCAACGAATTTTCTAAAAGTTGGAGCATGAGCAAATCTAACAATATGATCATATGATATAGGAGTATGTACATGATGAGCATAGTGATCATAAGATGTAGATGCATGCGAAGAAGTAGCCTTAACAAAAGTAGTTTTAAATGAAGCCTTATCATATGTCGGTTTGGGAATACTAGTATAAAAAAGCGATGCATGTTGAAACCTAATTTCATTCTTCTTATTAAAAACATTTAAACTGCCTATCATGTTATCAAGACAAATTTTTCTAGTGGCAAACTTATGAAGAGTGGATCAAGATCATTAATCTTAATCTTCATTTTATCAATAACAAGCAACATAGCATTATGAGTGATAGTCAAAGAATCATATTTGCATTTGAGAAAAGTAAAAGTGGAAGTGCGTCTCTCATTTTTGAAATTAGCATATTCGAGAGAACTATTTAAAGAAGCAATCTTAGATAAAAGATTTTCTTTCTCAAGTTTTAAACTCTCACATCCACAAGATTTAATTGAAGAATTTTCATTTTCAAGATAAGCAATTTTCTTTTTGGCAATGGAATACTTAGTTCGAAGTATAGAATAGACATCATGTATGGATCCAGTTTCAAGAAGCTCTTCAAAAGTTGACGAGTTTGGATCATCTATTACATCATCCTCATGTGCCATAAAGCACATATTTTCTGTCTCTTGATCGAACGGTCGCTCTTCGTTATCGCTCTCTTCCGACTCATCCCACATTTTCGCATTAAGGCTCTCCGATTTGGTCTATGTGGAGCCTCCTTGTAACGACCCTAAAATTCCTATACATTTTTATTGATCCAATGTTAATTAAAGACTGTATTTCCGTTCTGGTTTCGAATTATAATTTATTATTGATAACTTATGAACAAGAACAAGCTTGTAACTTACTGGTTAAGACTCTTTACTGCAATGCAATAGCCTACGTGTTCGAATCCCATCGTCCCAATTATTTTTAATATTTTTCTTTTTAATTTTTTGGAAGCCCAAGAGTTACACGTGCATTACATGGAGAAACAAAAAGTTGCAAATAAATCAAACGATATAAATGATATATAAATATCCAAATGAATGCATTATACGAACCTCGAGACCAAACTCCTCATTTAGACCGCTGGTTTTCCCATTTTGGGTGCTACCTGCAGTTGGATTTTTCCCAAATCCCTCCGTGCTTCGTCTGTGCACCCTTACAACTCCCCTCTATCCCTTTTTCCTATTTGATTTTCCTGAAATTAAACAAAGAACCCCAGACCCTTCATCTACCCCATTAACACAATTAAATCCTTCTTTAATTCAATTTTCTTTTATTTCACACTCTTATATACCCTATAAATACCACATTATTCCCTAGCTCCCTCCTATTCTGAAATCCATAGAAAAATTCTCTAAAAATTTCCATATGCAAGAGAAGTTAAGCTAATCAAGTGGAGTTAGCGATCCAAGTTCGTTCCATCGAAGAACGAAGCCATTCTCGACGCTGCCACGATACATGAAGACCCCCTCTCTTTCTTCCTCCCTTTTCAATGCTCCAAAACCATTGAGTCATTTTTCTCTCTTTCGTTTCATCTCAAACCGCTTTCTAAAACTATATCGACTAAAGTGGAGTTAGTCTAAATGCATATTCTTTTAAAAAGTTTTATCACCTTTGCTAAGTTAATATTCCACCCGAATCACTCTAACATCACTTTAAAATATCATTCATATCATTTACCTTTTAATTTAATTAAAATCCCATGAAAAATAAACATATATCGAACATTTTCGTATAAATACCATAAATTTTGCTTATATCTTTTTAACCTTATCATGAACTATAACTCTAGAAAATTTATGGGGTAATGACTTACCCCATCACATACATTAAGGTTTCATAGCATGATATTTTAGATTACAAAGTTTTATCCGAAATGAAATAATTTTCATTAAAGTACCATTACTTTTATAAAATACTTTTTATCGCCAGTTTTAAAATCCTTTGCAATTGCGCCACTACAACCATTTTAGGAGAACCTATTTACGGATGGTGTAGATTATCGCACGTTCTTAGGATAGTAGAGTGAGATATAGAATTTCTCACGGAGAATTCGGTCTCGAAAGGAAATAAAAATACGGTTTAAAGAAATACAACTTTTTAAAACAAATGAAACTTTGGAAAATTTATTTAAAATAATGAATTCGTATTTTCAATGAAAAAGATTTTCAAAAATATATTTTTAAATGAAAAATTAAAATTTTAATAAAATACCATCAAATTTACAAAAGTAGTGGTTTTCATAAAAATACCATAAACTTTTTAAACCTGGGTTTCATTACTAAAATACCACCTAAACTAAAATATATTTTCATAAAAACTTTTAATATTCTAAATCACCCTCGAAATTTATTTTTAAACAATATTAAAGCATTTTACATAAAACCCCCTCGAGAAATGCAAACAATGTAAATACAATATAAATAAACAAGAATAAATCTTTAAGGATCTTAGATTAATATAGGTTAAGCGGTATCATTTCTCTTGAGCCTCAGGGAGCCGTAGAAAATGAGTACTTGCCTATCCAGGTTAAATAACACTGCAAATTAATGGAGTTATCAATGGCAATCGTCTTGGAAAAAGACACAAATCATGCTGTCCATATGCAGCGGTTGTCCGATGATTCCTGAACTTAAGAATTTATAAGATTAAAGCTGTTCAAAAGATTTAAATCTAGTAAACTGAAAAGAATATAACCTGGATATAAACTTTAACATGAATCAGATGTGAATTTGAACTTGACATTTGAACATAACATGATACCTGAACCCAATGTCTACTCTTGAACTGACATGACTCGAACCATGAATACAACTTGATATGAATACATGAATGCTTGACATGAATACTTGATCTTGACATGAACTCAATCTTGCAATTTGATATATTCATGAATTCGAACAAGGCTGGTGACTTTAACTGTAATCTAGAATACACGGGGTGTTGGGGTAATTCAAGTGCGGATCCAACGACATCTCAGGAGTCCTCCTAGATTATGAATCCATATCTACTAACACACGCAAACTATCATGAGTGCATGTGTTTCTTTGCTTCTGAATTATAGCCTGTTCAGTTTGGAATACTTCAACGCTAAATTGAAGTCCATTACTGATACTTGATTCGGGTCCGTGATTCCTTACTCCTGTATTATAGTCTGTTGGGTTTGAGAACACTCTTGAGATTGGTTGACATTCACCTTTGAACTTGCGTTAAATTAGTTTACCCTTATAAAGACCATTTAGGACATGCACTTCATGTTCACTGTATCTACACTTCACGACTATGTTATACTATACTCATGTTACTTTGCTATGATATATAGAACTGCATGTTACATAAGATTGCCATACTTATATTAAATGACATGTTTGCACACCATATATCCTATTCTATTACTTCATGATATCCATGTCCAACTTGTCATTATACTTTTATACTTCACACCTTTCCTTGGGGACCTACCGAGCGAAAGCTCGCTGACGTGCATCCACCCATCTCTTTTTTCTTTTGGATGTTTGTCGGGTGGTCTAGAGACTGAGGAGATAAAAGAGACTACAAGGGATTACGACCAGATCACTACTCAACTTAGCTTAACTCATTTCTTCTTTCAGTTTATATATGCCACATGTTTAGGCATTGCTATTCTTGTATTTCCTTTTCAGTTGAACTCATGTATTGTAAATGTATCAAGTTTGAATGTAAATAAAGTTGTTAAAGTTTAAATCTCATGTTAATTTATTGTCATTTTATATTGCTTATTTTACGCTTAACGAATTTACTCCGGAAAATGACTTTCTCAGAACTAATACGTCGCGGGCTTGTCACGTGCCTATTTCCTTCTTCTGGGAAGTAGGGCGTGACACTCCATTCATTATTAAGGGGACAATTGGCAACGAGATGGTTGGGCTTTTTACACTTGAAACAAAGGCTAATTTCCTTATTGTTGTTGTTATAGGTACAATCTCTTGGAAAGTTTACTCTCTTGAAATTTCTTCGAAGTTTGAGAAATTTGTTGAATTGCATTGTCATAAGAGTGATATCCTCATCATCTCCACTAAGTTTGTCATCTTCGCATGATTTGGATGGAGCTTTGGATTTGGATGGCGTCTTAGATGTAGCCTTGAGAGCAATGTTCTTGAGCTTATCTTTCTTCTCTACTTTTTCATCTTCTAGGTCATAGGCTTTGAGTTCAATCTCATAATTCTTGAGATTTCCTTGAAGCTCTTCAAAAGAAATGGCCTCAATATCGGTTATCTTCTTGAGAACAATTGCCTTTATTTGCCATTTCTTGATGAGAGATCGAAGTATCTTCCTCACATTTTCCTCATTCTTTATGGGATCCTCTAACAAAGAGTTAAGAGAATTAGTGATGCAAATAAAATGACTAAATATATCATCAATGTTTCCATTCGAAAATTTTCATATTCCGTTTTCAAAAGATCAGTTTTAGCCTCCTTAACATTGGAACTCCGTTCATGAGTAACTAATGAAATTTTCCACATAGCAAAAGCATTTTTACATTTTATAACACAAGCTAAATCATTTTCGTTGAGACAAGAAAAGAAAGCAAACTTGGCTTTATGATTAGCTTCATAAACCTTTTTATCAACTATACTCCAACTCTTCTCATCGGTGGTGGGTAATTCATACTCCTTTAAAACGGTATATCTCCACACATCTCTACCTTGTGATTCTAAAAATGACTTCATCTTAACTTTTTAAATGGTAAGTTTAATACCATCAAAATATGATGGTTTGGTGATTGATTGGGAGTGTCTCATACTATATGAAAAAGAGGAGGCCATAGGATCTCTCTAGGATTTTAATCTTAACAAATAAAAGCACCTCGCTCTAATATCAATTGTAATAATCTTAGAGAGGGTGAATAAGATTATACTAACAATACCCACAAATTAAAAATTCTTCTTACAAGATAAAAAGAAACACAATTATAGTACAAAAATAGAAGAACTCTTTTGCACTCCCGCAACAACACGTCACTCGACACATGAGTGACTCTCTTCATAAAACTTCTCCTCACTTATAAGAATTCTCCTGCACTCAAGAGAAAATAGAAAAAGAAGATTAGAATCCAAGATACTCTCTCAAGAGTTTACAATTCAAGATCTAGAATACTTCAATAAAGTATTTGATTTGCAAATAAAGCTCAAGTGTTTTCTTTTTCTTTTGGTGGGTGAAGATGAACTCAGAAAATGAATGCAATTTTTTAGAACAGTTGTTGTAAAATAACTGCACAAGAATCCTTTTTAAATCCCGACACAAAAATCATTCAAGTACATGCATTTATTACACCTCAGGCAGAAAAACAGACGTCTGAAGGCAAAATAACACTAGCCGTTATAGCATTAAATGCACGTAACAAAAAATATTTTTCAAACGAAAATAGGTTCAGACGTCTGTCGCCAACAGCTTCAGACATTTGGCATAGTTTTCAAAATATATCCAATGAAAGTATAGAGAATAAACAAACGTCTGAAGAACAAGTGATACGCATCTGAATAAGAAAAGATTTTCAAAGATTTTAACCTTCAAACGATTGTGCTAAATAGATCCAGATGTTTGTTCCCACAAAAAGTTTTAAGGCAATGAAACACAGAGAACAACCAGACGTCTGAAAAAGCATTGACAGAAGTTTGTTCTCTCAAAAGTTTTATGGCATTGAAAACACAGAGAACGACCAGACGTCTGAAGAAACATTGACAGACGTTTGTTCCCTCAAAATTTTCAAGGCATTCAAAACACATATATCAACCAGACGTATGAAGAAATATTGACAGACGTTTGTTCTATCAAAAAGTTTTAAACCAATGAAAACACTGACATTTGTTCTGAAATAAGAAACTGATATTTTAAAACTTGTGCATGTTTTGCAATAGTATACAGACATCTGATTAAGACTTGGACAGTCGTATGAAGAAGGAATACACAAAAAAATTTGAACTTGAAATTGAAAATCGTTTTGAATGAAAATCTTTGCCAAGTTTTGCCCAGAGATTTCATGCATGCAATAGTGTATGTGTTTGAGCTTTTCATGCTTATCTCATAAATCACGAAGTACTTATATCGATTTTCTAGAGAATACACTTGAAACTCGAACTCTTGATTTCTTCCATTTTTTCAGTTCTTGAATTTTTTAAACTTGGGCTTTTGGCTCCTTAGTTTCTTGAAGCTTGAATATGATCATTGAGCAACTCTAATCATTATCCTCCAACCTCCAATAGATTTTTCGTTTTAGCTCAATTTCCTCCATTCTCTATCGTAGGCTTATGTCAGTTGATATCATGAAATCTTTTTAAAACACGACCAACTTCATATACAATGTTATGAAATATGCAATATGAAACATATGTATATATCTATTAATATTGTGTAACATCATCCAAAATAAATAGTAGGATTATAAAAATCCATAAGCCATCACAATTTTTCATCCGTTGAATATATGCAATAGGCAGAAATGTATAGAGACGGATACTTTTCTGGAATTATTTTGAGAGAAAATGAAGAAATTTTCTAAATTGTTTTGAAAGGGGGTTGATTTATATTAGATTGAAACGATTTGCTTGCAATAAAATATAGTTAAAATTCAGTCATTTATGCGATATTATTTTTTTGGCCAACTCCTTGAGCACGTGACAAGCACAGAGGCACTTGCTATATATATATATATATATATATATATATATATATATATATATATATATATATATATATATATATATATATATATAAGCCGAAGCTGGAAGGCTTGAATTCAAGCTTTTTTCCCCCTCAATTGCCCCTTGGATTTTTCTTAATGTCGTCTACGTCCTGATTTTCACGGAAAATTAGCTTCACTCCTTTCCGTTTTAATGAAATTTGCATTTGGCCCCTTCCTTCTAATGATTTAAAGCTTGTTTTTCCCTCAATTGTCCCATGGATTTCTCTTAATACCCCTTACATCCTCATTTTCATGGAAAATTAGCTTTGATCCCTTCCATTTTAATGAAATTTGCATTTGGCCTCTTCCTTCTAATTGGAGCTCATTGTATGGGCTGGAAAAATTAGAACCTTCCCCTTACTTTTTTACGAAATTTCTCTTTGGATCCTTCATTTTCAATTAATGAAGATTGACGATGTGCTCGAAAAAAATATGAAACATCATGTCTTGATGATAACAGCCATCAAATATCTGACCACAGTCATATATTCATATCTTCATGACAATTCTTATAAAATTATTACTAACTAAACATAATTAAAAAGTAACTTAATTAAGTCTAGTATATGATAGTTTCCCATCTCTCCGTCAAATTTCTTCTTCCCTCAATAAAAAGTCAAAAAAACGCTCATTCTTTTTCTGTAAAAAAATTTATTCAACATAGAAAAATCTAATTGAACTGATCCATCCACATCAATAGCAAAGAAATTCTTATTTTATTGATTCCTACAAAATAGTTTTTTCCGATTTAAAAAAATTAATATTGTAATTGTGAGCAAAGTTTTGACAGGATAAATCAAGAATATTGGAAACCTCTCGACAGACATATGATTCTCTTTCAATATTTTTTGCGAAACTATTTGTTTAAAATAGACTTATTTCTTATAAACATCTTTGTGTTTTGATCTAATTCTTGAAAATATACTTGAGCTTTATTTGTTAACCAATACCCCTTTGTACTTTATATTCGTTAATGTTCCCGCCTAAAATATCTGCACAAAAGAGCCCAAAGTATCAAATGGCAGCAATACGCTTAAGAAAATGCAAACCGGTATTTTCTGAGCTGTATTTTGCCAAACTCCGGAATGAGAATCAGGAAAATTCATATGTCATCGAAAGCGTCTTGAAAAGTCTTTCGATTTGATATATTGTAGGCTTCATAACTCTTCCGGAATCAAAAATTATTCGATTTGCATGTATGGTCTAAATAATGTTCTACCATATGAGGATACATCTTTAGTCACACATCGGGAAAAAAAGACACCCCTTCTTTACCTCTCCTTTATAAATAAAAGGAGAGACCTCTAAAAAAAAGGATAGGATTCGTCCTCACAAAAGACATTACTTCTTTTTTAAAGCCATTGCTTTCCTTAAGCATACGTGCCCTCTAGTGTGCATATGTGCAAGCACGGGTGCCATGCGCACCTCGTGCAGCGCACGTGCGCCAGTGCCATGCGCGTATGTACAACGCACGTACAATGCGCACCACATGCAGCACACGTGCGATAATACCATGCACAACATGTGCAACGCACGTGCGCCGACATTAAGCGCTAAGCTCAAACAAGCATTTTCGGCATCTTAAAAGATACTGCTCCAATATGTTCTCTACCCTGATGAAAAGGACTGGTTTAAGGGTACATCTCTCCACACATTCAATATACGACGTTGTAATTTCTCAGCAGTTTTGGAGAGGTAGTGGGTCCCAACGAACAACAATCTCTCTTTTATCTTCCCTTTAAAGTCTAGGCTTCATCAAATAGAAGCATACGCTTCACTTGAAAGCTTAAGCCTTCCTCAATGGCGTATCCTATGCAGTTGCACAAGGGCACAAAAACTAATGGTGCTCTCCAAAAGCGCACGTGCGATGCATGTGCATCCAAAAAAAACGAAAGACATAAGTTTGAAGTTTTTGCTTCATTGAAAGCCTTTACTTTCTCGAAAGCCAACAACTTTCCCATACAGATGTATACCATACTTTTTAAAGCAGTGCGCATTTGACCTTAAGTCGCATTTAAAAAGAATTTTGCCCATACAGAAATGCGCATATGAGCACTTAGATAAAATAATGCTTATGATAGTAAGAGCACAAACACATGATATACATGTGCGCAACCTCCATGACTGATAGCAAGTACGCAACCACGTAATATGCACGTACGCAACCCTCAACCATAAGAGATGTGCATCACGTAATATGCACGTGTGCAGTCCCCGATCACAAGCAAGTGCGCAACGCACGTGATATGCACGTCCGCACCCTCATTAAAGATGATACATGTACATAAGCACTTCACATGTACATGCGCACATGGATAGCAAGCCTTTTCTTGAGTACTTAGTTAAAATAAATTAAGTATAGAAGTTTTTGTTTCTCATATACGATCCATTGATCAATATATCAATGGTGTCCAAATTGATCTTAGTTCCATATACAACTAATGACCGTCCACCAATATTGATCTTAATCTCATATAGGACTAATGATCTTTCATCTATGTCATCCAAGTTGATCTTAGTCGGATATATGATTAATGATCTTTCATCCATGATACCTATATTGATCTTAGTCGGATATATGACTAATGATCTTTCATCCATGATATCTATATTGATCTTTGTCGAATATATGACTAATGATTTTTCATCCATTGATCTTAGTCTCATATAAGACCAACAACTCTGATATATGGCGTTGTAATTTCTCGACATTTTCAGAGAGGTGACGGATCCCAATAACCAACAACTCCTAGTTCCAACCAATCTCCTTCCTTATACATAAGATTTGGTTCAAGGGTACATCTTTCCACACATATAATATATGGAGTTGTAATTTCTCAATGTTTTCAGAGAGGTGGCGGATCCCAACAACCAACAACTCCTTTCTCGTCCCTACTTGATAAAAGATATGAAATTTCATCAAGACAGGGAATGCCTTACGCATCCTATATAGATGCGCACCCTCATATCGATACACTCCATATTGATGCACTTCCATATTGATGTACATATCTCATATTGATACGCATCCCATATAGATGTGCATCTTATATTGAGCCCCGGCTATATACATATATGTATATGTATATCTTTGAAAGAAATATAAATACCTTCGAAGTGAATTGCACCCCAATATTAGGCGCACTCCATGTTACCATCGTTCACTTTGCCACGTGATATACATGTGTGTGTAAGATGAAAGATGGACCGAAATGTCCCTAAACTAATATTGAACCGCAGCGTCTCTAAACTACTATATGTTTGGCCCCACGGCTGATCTCCATATTGATCCTCGTATACAATTCATGGGCATAAACAAGCCATATTCCATCCCATGTTTCCTATGGACCGCGATGTCCTTAAACTAATATGTTTGGCCCTACAAACCGTTTCCATATTAACTACCGTATACTATCCATAGGTTATTCATATATGATCTGATGATCAGTTGAGCCCATATGCTCACTGTTCCTAAGTCGATTTTAGTCCGATATACGACTAACGATTCTTAGATCAAATCCATATGTCCCATAAACTGATGGACCTCATTTATATGAGATCTACGTCCTAAGTTCAAAACCCTAAATATAATATACAGATTTAGACTAATCCACGCCCTGCGGGCGATGATATATATTAGTCTCAATATATAATCCAAGGACAACCCCAAAAATAAACAATATATAACACGACACGAAATGATCTACCTGGAGAAAATGAAAGTTGTTATCGTAATGCGATAGTGTAATTAACTGCAGGGGTTTGCGCCTACAGGAAAGAACGTCCCCACAATCAAAAAACCCTACCATATGAGGGGGAATCTGATAAGTCATGATACAACGGTCGCATCTATCCAAATCTCCGATATACGGTGTCATAAATCAACTTAGTATTTTCGGAGAGGTGGATGGATATGTTCCATACAGCATCTGCCCCCGTATTCAGGCTATACGTTCTCCCGATGCCTCATAACCGTCTTTGACAGTAAAAAAATACTTAATAACCCTCTACCGTTAAATCGCATCCAAAAGATACATTTTCCCCTCCCCTAAGATGAAAAAGGTGTGTTTTTTATATAAAAGTTCTGGAGCAATTAAAGGTTGTCCAACTTCATAAGTAGGGCATCCGCTTCCAATTCGAGCAACGGCACCCACCCATAATCCTTCAAAATTGTCAACTAGTGGTGAATGTTTCAGAACTATAAACACAAACAAAGCTCACATCTTAATTTATACAAGCATTTTATTAAACATTTAATTCCTTCCTAATCGAGTGAAAGGGCCCACACCGAGAATTTGCCATCATTTGAGCCATCCTACAACATAAACACTAAAGAAGAAGAACTAGGGCGAGCAGCAAAGTTTTAATTTGGGAAAGATGGGTAGGGAGCAACTTTAATGAGATATAGAGAGCAATATTGGGGGGAAAAAATAAAAATAGAGTATATGGGCATTACACGTGATTCATTTTCCATTGTTTTATCACAAAACTTAACATAATAAAAGTACAAGGGGTTATGAGGTAAGAGAATTAAAGTATACATGGGTGTATTGGGTAACGAAGAAAGCTCAAGTAGGTTTTCAAGAATTAAATCAAACCATAAGGGTGTTGACAAAAAATAAGCCTTTAAAATATTAAGTTATCTTACTTTATTTAGTTTTGGATTGAAATCCCTATTTCAGACAATTTTCAACTTGGTTAAAAAAAATTAGGTTTTCTTCTTCTAGATTGAAATTGAGTTATGTTTAAAGATATTGTATTAACTTTTATATATATATATATATATATATATATATATATATATATATATATATATATATATATATAAAGACAATATAGGATTGGCTTAGTTTAGAACTTTGTTTTACTAAAAAACGAACTCTAAAAAGTATTCACATAAATAAGCACATGCCTTATTTCAAAATTCTCGCATAACCTTATACAGAAAATGAATTTGAAATGCAATCTAATTCGGAAAAATGCAAACTATTTTGTTCGTATAAGTCGTCCTCATCTGTTTTCAGTAATTTTTGTTTCAATTCAAATACACACAAACATATTTTCAGACGAATGATCTGTATTTATTTTTGCATGAATTATTACTATTCAATAGAGATTATTGCAAAATATCTATGGAAATTTTTTTTTTCTATACAACCATCCATGCATGGCCACTTGCTGGTTTATATAAGAAACTATATGAGAGAATCCCTATTCTAGTTTGGACATATGTGGCTATAAATTTGATTTAACCCCTCAAGTTTTCAGAAATTATAAATTGTATCTTACTATTTATCTGTAATATTTCCTCATTTGTTTTGGACATATATGGTTATAGATTTAATCTTAGCCCCTCAAGTTTTAGGAAATTATAAATTCTTAAAATTTTGAGATTTTGGAAACATCAACGATTTTCGTATAATATAGCATGCAAAATATTTATTAAAAGAAAGAAAACGGAAAATTTTTATGTTTTTGAAAATTCTGCAATTTTCTTCTCCTATTGCATATAAAATAAAGAAAGACAAAAGAAAATGAAAAATATCAAAACTTTTGCAAATTTTAAGATATTTGAAATTTCATGATTTTCATACATTATACTATATTGAATAATTAAAAAGGAAGAAAAGATAACTTTTTGAGATGTCTGAAATTTTTGCGATTTTCATTTGTTATATCATGCAAAATATTGAAGGGTTGGAAAAAATAGAAAACTTTTAAGATTTTTAAATTTTTTTGTGATTTTCGTTTGTTATAACAAGCAAAATATTGAAAAACCAAAGAAAATGAAAAAATTTGGGAATTTTAAGAATATTGTCATTTTTATGCTCTACATAACAAACAAAATAACTAATAACCGGGGAAAAAATTGAGATTTTTGCAAATTCCACGATTTTTGTATTTGTTATAAAAAGGAAATTATTGAAAAAACGGAAGAAACAAAAAATTTTGATATTTTCGATTAGTTCACGATCATTGTGTGTTACAGCAAGCAAAATTTCGAAAAATTAAAATGGAAATATTGAAATTTTTGAAAATTTCGCTAGTTTCGTGTGCTAATGCAAAATATTAAAATTTTAAAAAATACATAAAACTTTTAAATATTTTAATTATTCGCGATTTTTGTATGTTATAGTATGCAAAATATTGAAAATTTACAGGAAACAGAAAATTTTGGAATTTTTTAAAATATCACAATTTTCGTGTGGCATAACAAGCAAAATATTGAAAAACCAAAAAGTGCCGAGAATTTTAATATTTTGATAATTTCGAGATTTTCATATGTTATAGCATTCAAAATATAAAACAATCGAAGAAAACATAATTGTTTTATAATTTGAAAATTATGTAATTTTCATATGGTAGTGTGAAAATTATGTATTTTTCATATTATAAATTTGAGGAAAAAAAAGATAATTATACGGGTTTTTTAAATTTCGCGATTGTCATGTGCTATATAGCATGTAAAATATTTAAAACGGTAAAAAACTGAAAAAATAGAGATTTTTTAAAATCTCATGATTTTCGTGCGTAGTACATAATATTGGAAAAGGAAGAAAACAGGAAATTTTGAGATTTTTGATAATTTTACATTTTTCGTGTGTACAGCAAAGAAAATGTTTAAAACCCGAAGAAAACAAAAAATATTTTATTTTTAAAAAATTCATGATTCTCATGTCTTTTCAAGGGGCAACTTGATCCCCCACACATCACAATGTCTTTTAATGAATGCTTTGCTTGAGAGTGCACCAAAATCGAGTCCAAGTTCAAAATTTCAAGAAACACCTTCATCATCTGTGCAGGGTGAAATTTTAAGCAATGTCAATCCCATAATCGACTCAATGATCCCTGCAAAATCGAGAAACCAAAGGAGTTTCATCCCTCCTTATTGCTAATACGCCATAATCGATTCAAACGATCCATCCAAAATCGAGAAACCAAAAGGAGATTCATCCCTTCATATTGCCAATACACCATTTTTGATCAATTTGATCAGGCCATTTTTGGATAGCAAGTAAAATGTTGGAAAATCAATGAAAACAGAAATTTTGTGATTTCTAAAATTTCGTCATATTCATGTACTGTAGAGTGCAAAATATTAAAATTTGAGCAGAACAAATTTTTTTGAAATTTTTGTACATTTCATGACTCTCGTGTACTATAACAAGCAAAATATTGAAAAATCGTATAATATTTTTTTAGATTTTTAAAATTTTCTCAATTTTCATATGAGCAAGAAAAATACTGAAAAGCTAAAGAAAAATATAGAAGTATTTGCAAGTTAATCTTTCATATAATTTACATATAAAATTCATAAATATGTGATATTACAATTTACAACTTATATAACAATAAACTTTTAAATTAAAATGATTTTTCTTGATTTTGGACTTCGGGTACATTGTGCGAGAAACCTTACTAGTCTTAATAGAGTATCATTTGCCTAGGGTGTAGGTTTTTTCTACATGATAGGAATTTGGATAAAATAAATGGTCCGGTTTTTTGTAATTTCTCTTTTAAATTTTTGTTAATTCAAATTATAGATAAGTCCGATAATTGAATGATGAATTCATAAGCTTGGCTTAACAAGAGTATGAATTGTAATATTCTATAATTAAATATACCCATATGTTTCATCTATAACACATCAAAAATCTAAAAGAAATATTTAGATGTATCTCTATCCATAGACATAAGAACACGCGGAAGTCATGATCGAGCTAGATCTTCATCTCTTTTCTCTCCTTCAGGCGGCTCTCAGTGGAAAAAGCCAATTATTAAGGTTAAGAGCAAGAGAGCGGATCTAGCCTGTATATATAATGAACCTCATTAGGTTCTCCCATAAAAGATCCAATAAAATGAAGGCCTACACAGACCACCCGATCACATCATATCCGATAAGAGCTATGCTAAAGCCCATTAATCCAATAAGATCACGTTACTTTATTGGGTCTACCAGCATATCTTAAAACTACATAATATTGGTCTAGACCACTTTAATAAATCATAATTAATGATAGCCCATAATTAGATGAAACTAACATTCTCTTACTTGGGCATCATTAATTAAAAAACATTTACATTAAAATTTTTTGTAAAATACCTTTTAGAAAACAATTTATTTTGCAAGTGACTCTTGGGCTGAGCAACATAAAACACTGTATGTGGCAACAAAATTAAAACTTGTATAATTATGAGACAACATCTCAATAAGCAATCTGATCTAATAGAATGCCTAACACCGAATCATGACAATGATTATATTCTCAATAATATAAAGCCATCCATGACCACGGATGCTAGAAATCCTATTGACATGCATCAAATGTGATAGTGTAACAAGAAAATAGTACTCTTTATGTGATCTTTATTTATGTACTATTTTTATTGTTGATCCTCTGATTTCTCCTTAACTTTATAAGAAATCCAATTTCTCTATGTTCTTATGAGAAATTATATAAACAAATTTCTCTTTAACTTTATAAAGAATTAAATTTCTCTAAATCCTTATAAGAAATTCATAAACCATTTACTCTTTATCTTTATAAGAAATTAAACTTCTCTAAATCTATATGAGAAATTCATATGAAAAAATTCCTTGTGAGGAATCAAATTCCTAAATAACCTTGTGAGGAATCAAATTCCTCAAAAACCTTATGAAAAATTTTCCAGCCTTAAAATAGCCTTGTATATCCATTTTCTTTTAGGTATGCCTTTACGACAAATCCGTCATACTCAAAAAAAAACGGTACCACAGTTTTTCAAGATTTCATATAAAATGACATATCATAAGCATAATGTGCACAATGAATGAATAATGTAGTGTCAAACAAATAATAGAAATGATGATCATCAACAAAGAAACTAAAGAGTTTATAAATACACTCCAAAATATGAATGTATTGTCATGAAAAATATGAATCAACTCCCACTAACCAGGCACATCAAAAGACTCAATAATACCCATGTTATCAACATATTTCTTGAAGATTATTATTCTTAGACCCTTGGTCAAAGAATCAGCGAGCATGTCCTCAGTCCCAATGTGCTCAATAATCATTACTTTTTCTTTCACCAAATCCCTGGCTGACAGATACTTCACATCAATGTGTTTAGATCATGTGCTCCTTTTATTGTTCTTTATGAAAAAACACGGTTGCGCTATTATCACAATAAATTTTTAATGGTCTAGAGATGGAATCAATCACAGCAAGTTCAGTAATCATGCCCTTCAACCATGATGCTTGTGTAGCAGTAAGGAAACAAGCAACAAACTCAACATGCATGGTAGAAGATACCATAAGAGTTTGCTTAGCATCCTTCCAAGATATTGCACCACCAACTAACAAGAAGATGTAACCTGAAGTCAACTTTAAATTTTCTAGACAACCAGCATAATCTAAATCTGAATAACCGACCACCTCCAAATTGTCTACTTTTCTGTAAATAAGCATGAAATCTTTCGTTCGCTTTAAGTACCTCATAACCTTCTTGACAGCTACCCAATGTCTCATACCTGGATTAGAGTAGTATCTATCAAGTACACCAACAGCAAAGGCAATGTTTGGTCTTGTGCAAAACTGTGCATACATTAAACTACCCACTGCACTAGCATAAGGATAATTCTCCATCGCTTTTCTTTCAAGCTCGTTTTTAGGACGTTGAATTTTGCTAAAATTATCTCCTTTTACCACAGTCACATCTCCTGACTTACTATCTTGCAAATTAAACTTTTGCACATGACTAATATATGTCGTTTAAGACAACCTCAACAAGCCACATGATCTATCTCGATGAATCCCTATGTCTAAAACAAATGAAGCATCTCCTATATCTTTCATATCAAAACTCTTTCACAATAGGTGATTAGTCTCATATAGCAATCTTATATCACTACTTGCAAGCAAAATATTATCTACATATAAAACAAGATAAATATATTTGCTCTCACTGACCTTGCAATATAAACATTCATCCATTTTATTTTCCACAAAACCGAAAGAAATTATCACCTCATCAAATTTCTGGTACCATTGACGAGAAGCTTATTTAAGACCATAAATCGACCTCTTAAATTTGCACACTAAATTTTCTTTGCCAACTTCTTGAAAACCTTCAGGTTGAGCCATATAGATTTTTTCATCCAAATTACCATTTAGAAAAGCTATTTTCATATTTATCTAATGAAATTCCAGATCAAAATGAGCCACTAAATCCATAATAATTCTAAAAGTGTTTTGTAGAAACTGGAGAAAATGTCTCATGATAATCAACGCCTTCTTTCTGAGTGAACCCTTTAGCAACCAATCTGGCCTTATCGCACTCAATTTCACCTTTGGAGTTTCTTTTAGTTTTGTACACTCACTTGCAGCCAATGAGTCGTCAACCGGCAGGTAACTCAACTAGCTCCCATACTTTATTAAGTCCCATAGACTTTAATTCATCTTCTATAGCACTATGCCATAAATCAGAATGAATACTAAAAACTGCGTCACTAAAAATAATAAGATCATCGACTTCACCAATGTCATAATCTCCTTCCCCAAGATACACATAAAAATCATCAGGAATTGTATTTTTTCTTTGTCTGTTGGATCTTCTAACTGGTGCTTCTGGAGCATTCTGCATATTGGGAGGCACGACATCAGGAATAGGAAAATCATTGTAAACTTGTTGCTCAATATCAACATTAACTAGTGAAGGTAGAACAACACTATCTTGCAATGTGGGTAAAGATATAGAAATACATTCCCCTTGCCTCTGCTCATAGACAGTCGGAGGATCCTGAAGATATGCAACATCAAACTCTAAAAGCTTTGCAATTTGAGATTCAACAATTCTAGTGCCATTAGAGAGTCGATAGAATATATATCCTTTAGAATGATCAGAATATCCAATAAAATAACAACGAATGGTTCTGAGATCTGTTTTCTTTTCAAAAGGGTTATAAACACTCACCTCGACTGGACAACCCCAAACCTCCAAATGATTAAACTAGGCTTTCTACCAGTCCATAACTCAAAAGGTGTTTTAGGAACAGATTTGCTAGGAACCCTATTAGGAATGTACAAGGTTGCCCTGATAGCTTCTCCCCAAAGATACCCAGATAGGTTACTTCTACTCATCATGCTACGCATCATATTCTTAAGAGTACGATTTCGCCTCTCAGCTACCTCATTCTGTTCAGGACTACCAAGCATAGTATGTTGGCCAATGATCTCACAATCTTTTAAATAATTAGTAAAAGGCCCTAAATATTGTCTAGCATCACCATGTTTACCATTATATTCACCACCACAGTCAGACCTAACAATTTTTCCCAATTGTTTCTCTAATTCAGTTTTAAAGACTTTAAATCTATCAAGTGCATCAGATTTTTCCTTAATTAGATAAACAAAACCATAACGGGAAAAATCATCAATAAAAGTGATGAAATACTTGTTACCACATAAGGTCTCAAATAATATGTACTAATATCAGTATAAATAATTTTCAAAAGATTCGAATTACGAGTGGCATCTTTCTTCTTGGTCTTAGTTAATTTACCTCTAATACGGTCGACACAAACACCTAAATCATCAAAATCAAGAGAAGATAAAATTTCATCTTTTATCAATTTTTTTATTCTCTCTTTGGAAATGTGACATAAACGTTTATGCCATAGATTGGAAGATCTTTCTTTAATCAGAGATCTTTTCAACACAGTTTTACCAACATGACAAGTCATATTATTATCATTATCAAGAGCCAAGCAAAGTCTATATAATCCATCAGACAGGGCACAATTACCAACATCAATAGAATTTAGAATTAAACGTATTTTTCCATTTCCAAAAAGAAGACTAAATCCCAACTTGTCCAATAACGAAACTAAAATCAAATTCCATCTAAAATACGGTGCATAAAAGACGTTCTCTAATACAAAATGATAACCAAATTCTAAAATAAGGACTAATGTTCCTATAAACTCGATCTTCACATCGATTTCATTTCCTACTTTAAACTTGGACTCCCGTTCACTTGGTCTCCTTCTGCTTTGGAACCCTTGCAATGTCATAGCAACATGAACAGAAGCTCCACTATCAATCCACCAAGAATCTAAAAGAACATTAACAAAATTAGACTCAATACAAACAAGAGCTAAAGGATTACCTTCTTGTTTGTTTTTCTTAGCTAACCAAGACTTATACTTAAAACAATTGACCTTCTTATGACCAAGTTTCTTACAGAAGAAACACTTAGAATCATTCGGTATGCCAACCTTTTAATTCTCTCAATTGTAGGTTTGAGCATTACCATACCTTTTGAAATTCTAAACCTTTATAGGACCACCAAGCTTAGACTTCTTATCGTATCTATGATGCTTCCCATAGCTAGGCTTAAACTGAGCCACTGCCAATGCAGTTTCAGTCTTTTCCTTCTTAATTTTGTCCTCTTCAGCAACACATTAGGTGATAAGATCAGGGATTTTCCAAGTTTCGTTTTGAGTAGTGTAAACAGTTTTGATGACATCAAATTCAGAAAGTAAAGCTTTAAGGCATGACTAACAATGAAAGCTTTCAGAATATATCTTTAGGATGGTCCATCTCCAAACAAACTCAAAGCCCTTGAGTTTGGTTTGGAGATGGACCATCCTAAAGATATATTCTCTAACTCCTTTGGCACTATCATACTTATTAGTAACAAGGTCATCTATAAGACGGCCAGACTCCGCCTTATCAGAAATTTTATATCTCTCCTCCACAGCAATGAGAAACTCCCTTGCCTTACTAATCAGATGTTCAAGAAATTGGCCTTCGCATTGCAATAAGACTGAGTCTATCATAACTCTCCCACTTAACATAAAATTCCTTCTGTTCAGTATTACTCTCAGCCGTGAGCTTCGCAGGTTCATCCTCATGTAAAACCAAATCAATGTCCACAATATCAAAAGCAAAATCAATGTCTTGTTTCCATCGCTTGTAATTAGTTCCAGTCAGGACTTCTATAGTAGTGTTGTTGTTATTAACCGAAAATGTTACTGCATGAGTCAAAAACAAAATAACCAGAAGTTAAAGTTGATATGGACTATAAATCATATGGATAATCTTTAAAATAAAACTTGATAAACCTATTCATTTAAAAAAAACTCCAATACATCACCACAATCTTCTCTTTAAGGAGAGAATTGTAATATGCAGTAGGATCTCCACGTATGTTCCCCTCCGAACACGAAGACACGACCTCGCAGGTCCGTCTTGCCTGAAATTCAGGGCAGATGCTAATTGGTGCTATCCGTCCACCTCTCCGAAGATGCCAAGTTGATTTATGGCACCGTGTATCGAAGGTTTAAACGGATGCGGCCGATGTAGCAGACTTCGTCAGATTCCCCCTCGCTTGAGGGGTTTTTGATTGTGGGGACGCTCTTTCCTACAGGCGCAAGCCCCTGCAGTTAATTAAGCTACCGCATCGCGGTAACAACTTTCTCCTTCTCCATATGGTCACTTCGTATCGTGTGTGTTGGTTTTGTGTTTGGTTTCCCGTGGATTGTATACGGAGACTAAGTTACGTTGTCGTCCGTAGGGCGTAGACTAGTCCAAATCCGTATCTTTCTTAGATTTGGGTTTGGGGGTTGGGTTTAAGGATACGTTAGTCTTATTTGAGGCTAAGATCAACTTAAACGTTTGTTAAGGATACGTTAGTCTAATTTTAGACTAAGATCAACTTAACGGGATCATTTGGATCCGACAAGAGAGCAATTGGGCTCTATTGTTTAGTTTAGTGACATTGCGGTTGATAATTAGTTTAAGGACATTACGGTCCATTGTTAGTTTTAAGAAATCGCGGTCGAGGTTAAGGACATCATAGTCCGTGACTTTAAGGACCCCACAGTCCGGTGTTAGTTTTAAGACATCACGGTCGAGGTTAAGGACATCATAGTCCGTGGATTCAAAGACTCCACAGTCTGATGTTAGTTTTAATACATCACGGTCGAGGTTAAGGATATCATAGTCCGTGGATTTAAGGGCTCCACAGTCCGACGTTAGTTTTAAAACATCACGGTCAAGGTTAAGGACATCATAGTCCGTGGATTTAAGGACTCCACAGTCCGATATTAGTTTTAAGACATCACGGTCGAGGTTAACGACATCATAGTCCATGAGTTTAAGGACCTTACAGTCCATAGCAATGTATGGTTGTCGGGACCCAGCACCTCTCTGACGACGTTGAAGGATTACAATGACAGATATCAGAGGAGTAAAGAGATGTACCCTCGAACCGGGTGTAAATTGATTGGAAGAGCAGATGAGCTCAGTTCAATTTAAATTGAGGACTTATGGCCAGAATTGGACTAAGTCCAGTTAAAAATGTTTAAGGATGAAAATCCAGTGCATTTTACGCTAAAGCAATAATCATTTTATTTTATGTTCTGCCTGTTAGGCCTTTATTTGGGCTCTGCCCTTTTAAGAATGCCAAGCATTGTGCTCTGACATTGGATGCAATTAAATGCATAGCATTTATCAGGAGAAAAATGGTGTTCATATAGTGAGCTACGTGGCGCGTCAGGCGCTTTGCACCAATTAAAGAGCGCATTGCGCTAGCGCACATAAGGATGACACGTGTCTCTTAGCGCTAAGCGCTGGCTTATAGCGCACTGCGCTTTATGAGTGCGCTGCGCCAGTTCATGGGTGCGCCAGTGAGTGACACGTGGCGCGCTTGGCGCTGAGCGCCGACCCAAGAGCGCAATACGCCGTTTTCAGAAGCGCAAAGCGCAAGCTGTGTCTGTGGTTGACACGTGGCATGTTTTGGCGCTGAGCGCCGGTCTAAGGAGCGCAAAAGCGCAGTTCAAGAGTGCAAAACACTTTCCAGTAGCGCAAAGCGCATCGAATCAGATTTAAGATCAAAGAACAAGTTTTTTGTTCTTCCAAGGAGGCATTGCCTCAAGATCCAAGAACCAAAGTTCTTGTTCTTATCAAAAGGCTCTGCCTTTATAGAGCAAAAGATCCATGAATGAAGTAAAGTACTTCTTTATTTTAAGGATTGGATCTTTTAATCCTTTATGTTTAATCAAAAATCTTAGTCTTTTTTATAGATCTAAGATCTTTCTAGAAGAGGATTCTTCTTTTTATGAGATGTTTTCATCTCTATTGTTCAAGAATTAATCGTTTTTACCTTTAAAGATGAAGAAATGATCTTCTTTCTTCAAAGGCTTGCCTTTCTTCCTTTTTTGAGTTCATCTCAAAGTTTGCAGAGGTTTTTTTTTTAAAACTTGAAGTCTTGGGGACTTTATATAGGGCCAATTGATTTGTTAAATTAGTTGAAGAGATTTTTCTCTGATTGATTTGGGGATATTTCCCCACCGTTGGATCTTTGATCCTAGGGCTTCTGTTTTACAGAAGGCAATCTTCTTGTTTTCAACAAGATTGGAAAGATCTTTCCGGAACAGAATTTTAATTCTGATTAATTAATAATTTATTATTATTAGATCTTTTGATCTAACGGTGGGGAATTCTTTTAATTCCAGTACTGGCGCACTTGGCGCGGGCGCGCCTATGTTTGACATGTGGCGCGCAGCGCAGAGCGCAGCGCAACTGCGCTAGCGCGCCTGTGTTTGACACGTGGCGCGCAGCGCAGAGCGCAAGGGATCTGAAGCGTTGCTTCAATTTTAAATTTTGAATTTTGAAACAGAGCTTTGCTCTGATTGGGGTGCGCTGCCTAGGGCGCAGCGCTCTTGGCGCTGACGTGTCTGCTTTTAACACGTGGCGCGCAGCTCAAGGGATCTGAAGCGTTGCTTCAATTTTTGAATTTTGAAATTCAAAACAGTGCTTTGCTCTGATTGGGGAAAACAAATGCCCCCTCCCCCCACCGTTACGCTCACGTGGCGCACACGTGAGTGCAGCGGTGGGAACATCTGAGCCCTTGAATCAACTCAGAAGTTGAGGAGGCGTTTCAGCGCCTATAAATAGGACTCTTGGTCCTCAGATGATTATCATCTTCTCCTCAAGAATTTTTTATCTCAGAGCCTTGCTCTTCTTTCCAAGAACTTTCAAGAGTTAGAACTTTACTAGATTTAGGTAAAAATTAAATTAAATTAAATTAAATTAATTCTAATAAATTGAGGTTCTTACCCATTAGCAGAGCCTTGCTCTCATAGATCTTTTGATCTAAAGAAAACCCCTTTATGGTTTCATAAACAGAGTCTTTCTCTCATGAACCCATAGATCTAAATAGATCTTTCCTTAAGGTTTCTTAACCCAAGGGTCAGAGCTCTGCTCTTTTGACAATATATAGATCTTTTGATCTTTTGATGAAGAACTCTTAAGAGTTTTTTCATGGATCTTTAAGATCCCAGAATTTTAATTCTCAAGAATTAATTTTCATTAACTTTTGATGGATTTTCCATCATCGTTACAGAGCTAGGCTCTTTAAGGAATTTTATTCCCTCGTGACCAGAGTTTGACAAGTGTCACTCTGTTATAAAGTTTTGCTCTGAAAGGAAGATTTTCTCCTTATCTCGAGGGATTTCTCATTCAATGAGAATATTCTTTAAGGATTTCCTTATTAATTGACAGTCTCATCCAATGATGAGGCTGTCTTATTAATTGATGCATTGTCATTTGGATTTTGTGGGTCTCTCTTTGGTCCCCTTTCCACTGCATTGCAGTGTGGTACAAATTTTAAAGTACCGAGCGTCGGGATTTTTTATTTAAAATTAAATTATGACGCTGATAATTTGAATTTCGTTCTTTCTTGCAGGCGACATGTCTTCTGATCTCTCGTTTCCATTTTTTCGCTCAGAGGGAGGATTCCCCGAAGCACCGGTAGACCGGGAGGTTCCTGCTCTTATTAAGGACTATGACCCGGAGTACAAAAACCTTCACCTGTGGGGTAGGTGGTATGACCAAATAATCAAAGGTCGCCGAAGATTCTCTTGTGCGACGCCATCGGATCTGATCTCCTCGATCTCGTACGCAGATATACCCCCGGTTAACTATGCCGTGGAGGTCGTTAATTGGACTTCGGAAGGTCTTCTTCAACATTCGATTGCTGCCATACCCATGCAGCTGCCGACAGCCTTGGATATTTTGGGACGGCGCATATGCCAGGGCGAGTCGCGCCCTTGGGGACAACCCTACAATATCGGGTTGACCCCTCGACACTTGGTAGGGTATCTGCAGTGGGCCAGGTACATTTTGTCAGCGAAGAAGGCGCACCTGCTGAAGATCAGTCTATATCCTGCAGTTTACGCCTCGCTGTTCGAGTATTCTGCTCCTCCGACATGGCGGATTAAGGCGTTCGTGGAGCAATGGAACATCCTCACCCATACCTTTCTTCTAATGGACAGGGAAGTTTCCATCTCTCTAGAAGAATTTGCTGAGATTTCCGGTCTGCCGGTGAGGGGGGAGCACTATGAAGAGCTGCTTCCTCCGGATGAATATATTTTTGCCACCGAGCCATTGGTGATGGACTTAAGGCCGGAGAATGCTATTCAGCACCAGTTTCCGAGTCTGATAAAGGTGCTAAATATGTATGAGAGTCTTTTCTTGGAATCGGGAGGCCGGGGAGTTAGTTTCGCAGACTTCATTGCCCGCTTTCTTCGACCGGAGATTCTATTGCAACGGGGCGAAAAATTTGCCAAGCTCGATGACCCCTTCGGCCTTGGCTTAGATCGTTGACCAGTACTGGAAGCCGATCAAAAAGGTTTTTACCTCCCCGATGCTGCAATCATCCCTTTGTCGGAAATCGCTGCTCCTGGCATCGACGATGAGACTTTCTTTCTCGGGTTTCTGGGGTTATGGTGGTGCCGGTTCGCGCTCCCCATGCACCCTCACTATATGAGGCCGTCCGTCTTCTACCCAGCACATCGAATGGTGGCCGGCATACAATTGGCCATCGGGATCACCGGGTTGGCCTACCTGTACCATGGTCTTAGCGTGGCGGCGAACACAACTGAACTGGGGGTGCAAGCCGCCAATTTCTCGATGCACTAGTTTACTTCGTGGATGGAAATGCACGTGCTCGGGGTATTTGGTATTCATAAAATACCATCGTTTTACGAGAAGTACAGGTTCCCGAGAGTTATGCGGCTGATCGATGCTTCTATCGTGAATCCGCCTCCGCGGGAGGCTAGGGGGTTGCTTCTTCGTCCGCGCACTGTCAGAGCGGGTATTTCTTTTACGGACAAGGTCCTGACAATCGGCCCGGAAACCTCCAAGGCGGTGCTGGCGTTGCGCGATAATTTCAAGGACAGGGCCTCCATGTTGAAAGCCCGAGAGATTCTACATATATACTCCATCAGGCCGGGCTTCCTCGTATTCAGGAAAAATGAGGCGGCGCTTTTTATGAGATACAACCCCCATCGTTTCGCCCAGCAGCTAAGTTATAACCAGGGGGTCCCACTGAAGACGTTTTTAGAAGAGCCTGCGCCACCAGGGAAGGAATACGGAGTGCACTGCATCACTTTATGCGGTTAAATACGGGCTCCCACTTATTCATTAGCGAGCCGACTTGCATTCCAAGGGCCCTCAACGTATACGGGGCCTGGTATTAACACGCGATGGGCGCTGTCATCAGGAAAGAGAAGCGGCTGCTGCTTGATCGCAAGAGTGTGCCCCCCACCAGCGCTCGCAACGTCCCCTTAAAGCGAAGGACCCCTGTCCCTCCTCCACTAAGAGGAGATGCTGGAGTTGAGCCTCCACGTGTGCTAAACCCTACGCATGGATTGCCCCGTGATCCTGTGGACGTGCCCTCAGTGCCCTGTGTTCCCGTGGAGACGGTCAACGTGGTTTCACCTGAATCCGGCGTGGGCTCGGATATCGGGACTCGCCGTCCCAAGGTGCCCACGAAGCGTAAGCTGATTTTGGGTGCGACCGGAGTTCGCGCGCAGAAGAGGAAGAAGAAGTCGATCCTCTGTGCTGACGTTGCATTTGGTCAGGAACCTCATGCTCCTTATAGCGAGGGCTTGAGTGAGTACGGGACCAACGAGGGCTTATTTATGCCGCCAGATGACACTGATCTGGCGGCCGCCATCGCAGCTTCTGAGCGATTGGCAAGGCGCGACGAGTGGTTGGCTAAACTCGCGCAATCAGGTAATCATTAGTTGTATTTTTTTGTCATTGCATCGTACCTCTATCATTGTTTTTGACTAACGCTTTTTCTTCTTTAATAGGCATTTCTACCGAAGAAGCTCTCGCTGCCTCTCTCAAGACTTTCGAGGAGGAGGAACGACTCAGAGCATCCTTAGGCCTTGGTACATTTCGGTTTGCTATGTCTCTGCTTCCATCTCTTATGAGTAATCTGACCCGCTCTTTGTCTTATCGCAGGGACCACAAGACCTACCTCGCAAGCCGATGCGGAAATTCTCCCCGGGCCAGCTGCCGAAGTCCCGGCCTCTTCGGGATTGCCGCAAGAAGCCCTACTTAAAAAACCGATGATGGAAGCCTTGACGGCTCTAGAGGCAACCCTGAATGCGGATGATGACGCCTTGCTGAAGGAGGCTTCCAAAAGGTCTGTCGTGACGGCTCGGGAGGAAAGGAAGCGCCTGAGGCGCGCAGCAAGGGAGCGTAGCGCTGCTTTGGCTGCGGGAGCAGGTTCAAGCGTCGTTACTCCCGCTGGTACTCCTTCAGAGGAGCTCCCAGTCTCCTTGTCTAATGCTCATAGACGGGCGGCACGTGCAGCTCGGGAAGCCAACGGTAAATCAACCCCAGGTAATGTGTTTTGAGGCTTCGTTGTCAAAGATTTAAACTATCAGTTCTTCTATATCTTGTCCTGCAGGGCCGAGCCTTACTGAAAGAATGGCGGCGACCGTTGAGCCTGAAGGGGTAGTGGAGGAGGTAGCTGCGGAACCGAGGCGGCGGTAGGCGATGTAACCATAATTGCCGGGCCCGAGCTAGTGGCTGACAAGACAGTCACGACCGCTATGCCCGAGATGGCTACCAATGCTGAGCCCGAGGTGGCGGCGGGTAAGACGGCTGCTACGGCCGAGCCTGAGGCAGCAGTGGACGAAACGGCTGTTACAGACGAACCTAAAGCAGCGATGGACGAGATGGCTGCGACTACTGAGCCCGAGGTAGCAGCGGGTGAGACGGCTGCTACGGCCGAGCCTGAGGCAACAGTGGACGAAACGGCTGCGACCACTGAGCCCGAAGTGGTAACGGGCGAAACGGGCATGATCGCTGAGCACGAAATGGCCGCTCTTTCTCAAGAGTCGGGCACCGCTCCGATTATCGCTCTCCCTGCCTACGGTTCCTTGTCGTCTCCCGGCGTCGCTAGCGTGACGACGGCTCCTGTAGAGTCAGGGGATGAGGCAACGGGAGGTGAAACCACCCCAATGTAGGAGGGGGACGCCACCGTTGCATCAAGTGACGCCCTCGTCACGGCTCCGGCTGGCGACTCATCAGGTAAATTTTCGGTTACCGTCCTTCTTTTTATTCTGCAATCCTTCCTGACAGGGTTTATCTTGTTTCTAACGCAGGTGCGGCTAGTGCTGATGCCGCATTACCCGAGGGAGCGCCGTCAGTTACCGCTCTGACGGTGACCACTTCTCTTCCTTCTCTCGCACCGTCGCAGATGCTGGAAGGTATGGATTTGTGACTCATCAGTCTTATCTTTAGGCTGCATAATTTATGTGTTGGGGTAAAAATTTACACCCCGGTTGACCAAGTCAAAATCAAAGTCAACCCCAAGCCAAGTAGGCCCAAGCCAAGTGGGCCCATGCCCAGGTCGAGCCCGAACATGAAGAGGCCGGCCTCCCCCCATGCCAAGATAAAAATTTTGTAATAAATAATTTTGTTGCATTTCTTTTATTTTATTTTATGGATAAATGTAAGAAAAATAGGCATAAAGCCAAATTTTTGTAAAGCCCATGGCTTATGTGCAAAAAGAAATGGCACATGAGCCATGAAATAGGCAAAATGCCATTTTGTGAAGCCCAAGGGGCTATGCGTAAAGTGTATAGCCTATAAAGGCAAAAATAATGAAATATCTCAACAACGTTTCTCTTTCCAAAAAAGTTTCAGATCTGAGATCTTTCTTCCTTCTTCAAGGTTCCAAAACCTTCTTTTTTTCTTTTGAATTGAATCAAGAGTTTTACTCTCCCTTTTCAAAAACGAAATAGTTTTTCACCACAAAACCCACAAAGGGGAACTTGGATCTGTCTTCAGATCCCTAAAAGGAAAGATTTTGAGATCTCACATCTATTGATCTTCAAGATCCAGCTAACAGAAGAGGAAGAAGAAGAACCCCTTTCACTTAACCCAAAAAAAAAGGAAGAAGAATACACTCAGGAGTCCCACTCCTCTCTGATTTCTCTTCAGAGAAATCTTTTAGGCTAAAAGCCTCTTTTTCTTGCCGGCGCTCAAGCGCAGAGCGCCCACGTGCCGACACGTGGCGCGCTTGCGCTCAAGCGCTCGCGCTCACGCGTAAAGCGCCCACGTGCCGACACGTGGCGCGCTTGCGCCCCAGCGCAAGCGCTCGAGCGCAAGTCACCCCGGTGCCGACACGTGGGGCGCTTGCGCTCCAGCGCAAGCGCTCGAGCATAAGTCGCCCCCGTGCCGACACGTGGCGCTCTTGCGCTCCAACGCAAGCGCTCGAGCGCAAGTCGCCCACGTGGCGCGCTTGCGCCCAAGCGTTCAGCGTCCGAGCGCAAAGCGCCCACGTGCCGACACGTGGCGCATTGCGCTCCAGCACTCTGCGCTCGAGCACAAAGCGCCTACGTGCCGACACGTGGCACGCGTGCGCTCAACCGCCCAGCGTCCGAGCGCAAAGCGCCCACGTGTCGACACGTGGCGCGTTGCGCTCTAGCACTCTGCGCTCGAGCGCAAAGCGCCTACGTGGCGCGCTTGCGCTCAAGCGCCTAGGCGCTGGCCCCACGCATCCTTTGGATGTCTTTTTCCCCTTTATTTATATATACATGTATATATATACATATGGATACAAATGTACACATACACATACTCCGCGACACTTTCCCCCTCAAAAAATTTTTTAGGCCGGGGCGCTGCCCTGAACCCCGCAAGGGGACTCCTAGCCCTCTTGACCCTCAGCCCGCTATCCGGGTAGCGGGACCCCCGTAAGAACTCTGCGTGGCTCCCGATATACCCAAAACCCCCTTTTAAAACAAAACACACGCACACCGCACATTGAGTTCGCATGTCCCGTTTAACCCGTTAATCGGAGGTTCCCTCGCCCCAAAGGCGAGGGGTAATTAACGGCAGCTTAGTCCGCGGCTGCCGGAGATTCGGATCCCCACAATCATTAAACCCTAACCTACCCTAGGCAGGGGGAATCTGTAGTACGCCTGACAAGCGTGCGCGTATTCCCATCTCAATGGGGTGACGAAAAACACCCTACAGATTCTGGCATGCCCGGTGGGACCAATCTCTCCTCCCATATTTCGGGTTAAACGTTCATGCGAACTCAATCAATATACGTATTGATTGCCTATACAGAAATGATGTTCTTTTTTTTCCATGCAGCAATCAACCTTCGACGACAATGTCTCCCCAGACGAATTCACCTTCCAACGTGACCCCGATTCCGTACGTGGTCAAGATCAACGCTCGTGTGGTTCTCCCCGCAAGCCTCAGTCGACAGTGGGAGGAACCGCCCCGCCAGTTCAGCTCCGTCATCATCTACCCTGCCGGAAGTGCTCATCTGGCGGAGATCCCGGCGGAACAGGTGGCCAAGCCGGTCTCAAGGGGTAAGAGGCCGAATGTCGTGATCGCCAAGGCACCACAACCGAAACTTAACATGGTGTCTGAACGACTCCCTGGTGCTCCAGCGGGGGGCAAGAACTTCGGTACAAAGGGCAACAGCAAATGTTGCGGACGAGCTCAGGCGATGACTCCAACAAATGCACAATCGGGCGTATCTCCAAGGCCCTCCATCAACCGGTCTGCGGCGTCTTCCTAAAGAGCCAAAGTCTGCCAGGTGCTTAGAACAGAAAAGTTAAGGCAGAAGCGGCTCAGGTATCGAGCCAACAAGAGGGCCAAGGCTTCGGCCAAATGGAATCATGTAAAGTTCCGAGTGCAGGGTTGCCCTGCGACGACGGCTGAGTCGAACGTAAGAATCAGCAATTCCTTCGAGCCTCTGAAGTGGGTTCAGAAAAATGCCATGACCGCCAGAATCAAGAAGATAGCAGTCAGAACAGTGCCACAAAGAGACGTGTCCCGGCCCCAACAGAAGAAGTATGACACTGTCTCTTCAAGAGTCTATCAAGCACTCTGTGCCGCACGAAAGCAGTGGGGCAAACCCAGAAAAGAAGCGCCAGCACCATTCAAGAACGTGGTTAGGCCAGCCGCCTTCAATCGACTACCAGCTACCGAAACAAGGGGGTCAAGACAGCGATCCGTGAAATCAGCTGCCAATGATAGAAAGACGGCCGGATATATCATACATACGGTCTATATGGCGGGCGGACGCCCCAGCGACAACCTTCACAGCAAAAGCAAGGATGGGGCCACCACATCCCAAGCCCAATCTAGCCTGAATGTGGTTGCCGCTGCCCAAGAATAGCTGGCCCCGCTGGATGAAGAAAACCCTCTCGATGAGGATGATAGGCAGAAGGACCCCTCGGTCCATGCAGAGTCAAGTTCGGACAGCGAGGAAGAGCCGACTTTCCGCCCCAGGACTGCGGAGCAAGAGCTGCTTCAAGAGCTTCGAAAACAACTCAGGAGCAAAGATAAAGAGATGGCCAAGCTCAATTCGAAGATTGACGACTTAACGAACGTGGTGATGCAGCTTACGGCTTAAATTGCTCGAGCGCCTCCCAATCAGACACAAGCCGCTACTAATCAGCCGGGTGATGACAATCCGAGGCAGCCAATACCTGTTCCTTTGGGACCAAGACTGGTCGAGCCGAATGAAAGCCGGCCACATTCTGCTTCTGGGGACGCCTTGGCCCCAGATAGCACTATCCCGCTAACACAGGATCGGATAATGGATTTGGTCACCGGCAAGGTTAAAACATTAGTGGCCGAAGCTGAAGCTCAGAAAGAAATCGGCAGTAGTGGGCGGCCATATCCTGCACAGTACGATCTGATTGAGTTCCCAAGCGGTTACGTCATTCCTAAGTTCGGAAGATTTGATGGAACGGGGAATGCAAACCAGCACGTCGCCCACTTCAAAGCATCATGCAGAAATACAGGGGGCAATGACGCGCTCCTTCTTCGTCAGTTTGTCAAAAGCCTGACCGGCGTCGCCTTCGACTGGTATGCGAGTATACCGGACGGGTCTATCATTACCTTTGCCCAAATGGAGTCCCTGTTTCGGCAAAGGTTCATGAGTGTCAGTGATAAAATCTCCATTGCCGACCTTGTGAGGACCAAGCCGGGGAAGAATGAAAGCAATACTGACTTTATCGTCCGATAGCGTAATCTCACAGTCAAGTGCGAACCGCCGCTGGAGCAGGACCAGTCCGTCAGCCTTCTCATTGGGAACGTCGGCAATTGGATGGTCCCATTCTTGTGTACGGCGGGCCTCAAGACATTTCAGGAGCTAACCAAGAAAGTCCAAATGCTGGAACGCTCGAAGCAAGAGTCCCCGCCGGATTCTCAGAGAGACAAAACTTGGAAAAGCAAGCGGGACGACAACCGTAGAAGCGGGAGTTCCAGCAGTACCAATGTCTTCAATGCGTCCGACAATGAAAAAAAGCGAAGGGCGGGCGAATCCAATACCAACCGGTCTCGAAAGCCATTGCTGGGAGGAGATAGGCCTTCCCTAGAGGAGAAAAAGAACAAGGTTTACTCTTTCAGAAGGGACAAGGTCCGCAAGATATTTAAAAATGCCTTGAACAACGGCCTACAATTGCCGGAGTCGAAAAGACCCCAAGAAGCAAAAATGACCGACAATCCTCTGTATTGCCCGTACCACCGAGTAGTGAGCCATGCGATCGAGGATTGCTACATCTTCAAAGACTGGGTCGAGAAGAAGTACAAGGCTGGAGAGATCGAGCTGTCCAAAAGCGTGTTGGTGAACAATCAAGTTGCAACCGCCAACTTTATACAGACAGAAGTTGAAACCTTCTGGGAGCAGACAGCTGAACCTGCTGCCCTGACAAACGAAACTGACTCATCGCGGCCTCCATGGAGTACGCACATATTTAATAAGACGAAAAAGATGATAAAGCTACTTCAGAAAGAGCCCAGGATGGAATGGGAAGGACAGAAGAAGCCTACCAGTCCAGCTGTCAATGCGGCTCCGTCAGGCTCAAAATCCAAGAAGCTCAAGAAGAAGAAAAGTGCAGCTCGGTGAGAAAAAGAGTCTGCAGGGAGATCGACCATTCAAAAATATATCGATTCCCTAGAAGAATATGAACAAAGGGAAAGAACATTGATTCAATTGAAGGAGTTCTTCCCTGTACAAGTGGCCGAAATTCTGGAGGAGTTAGAAGAAGACTCCAATGAAGAGATCCAAGTAGTAACCTGCTACGCCATCCATCTTGGCAGCGACTCCGAGGATGAGCTCTGTTTTCCCGAAAAGGACGAGGAGCTCACCAAAAAGGCCAATCAAATCCAGCTCAGAAGCGGTAGGGCTCTACCGCCAAATCAGGGCAACGCCCGAAAAGGGAAGGAAAAACAAGTCGCTAATGAAGAAGATGGCAGAGAACCGACTGATGAAAACATAAGTCCTTCCTCGGTGGACTATAATGTCTTGGCACATCTCCGGAAGCTTCCGTCTCTCCTGAGCATCTACGACGCCTTGGTCCTATATAAGGAGCTTAGAGATCTTCTCATCCACGCTCTACAAAACCCCGAGCGGTATCAGGCTCACTTTGCGGAAATTAATATGAAAGAAGCCCAACAAGCTTTGCATGCCGCCGCAGTCACATTTAAGGATGAAGACCTGCTGCTGGGAATGGCTGAGCATAATCGGCCGC
This sequence comes from Agapanthus africanus, assembly GCA_030015575.1. Lineage (NCBI taxonomy): Eukaryota > Viridiplantae > Streptophyta > Magnoliopsida > Asparagales > Amaryllidaceae > Agapanthus > Agapanthus africanus. The sequence goes on along the minus strand of JASDDO010000022.1, from coordinate 748,425,363 downwards.
TTTACGTGACCGGGTACAGGGACGGAGATAGAATTAATCGCATATTGATTGATCCGGGGTCCTCAGTGAACATCATGAACTTGCGAACTCTGAAGAGTTTGTCAATGGACGTCCGACACCTGTCAAGGGAAAGGATTGTCATTCAAGGCTTCAACTAAAATTGCCAGCAAGTTCTGGGGTCTATAGCTTTGCCAATCAAATTCGGGGATCTACAAACTGAAGCTAAGATATACGTGATCGATGCCGACACGTCTTATAAGATTCTCTTGGGGCGGCAGTGGCTCCATGATTACGGCATCATTCCGTCAACTCTCCATCAATGCATGAAGTATACTAAAAATGGCGAAGAAAGACGCATTGACGGAGACATCCAGCCGTTCGGTGTGCATGAAGTCCGATATGAAGATTCTCGGTACTTTATGAACAACCAAAATGCTAAGCCACAACTGACTGAGGATAAACCGGCCCCAAGACTCAAAAGCAAATTTGCGCCGGCTGTCACTTTCAAAAGCAAAAATACCCAAGTGCGCCCGCATTTCGGCAGCGACACTGATGAGTCCGACGCTGGAAGCCCGTCCTTCCGTAAAACTCGCCCTCGTTTCGGCAGCGATACGGACGAATCTGTTACTGAAGGCCCATCTAGCAGCAAAGTCCGCCCTCATCTTGGCAGTGACACTGAAGAGTCAGAAGAAGAGGACCTACCGTGCAACAGCTGTGCAGATTGGCCCCCCATGTAGCAAGCGAAACTACGAGAGACCTTCGAAGTCGCAGAAGGGTCCCTGGCCATCACAAGGGTGCCGGAACGGATGTGCAAAGAGCTCGACGCATTGTCAGTCTCTACCGTGGACCAGCTGAAAACTTTCTACGTGCCCGGAAGGAAAAATGGACAGAAGGGCACCCTGTTTTACAGGTCAAACCCCGTTGTGCACCCGGACGATCTTTCTGTCGCGTGCCTTCTCTATGAGAGAGGCATAAGAGCCGTCCTCAATCCCAGATACTATGCGCCCGAGATGCGGGAATACTTTAAGAAGTGCGGATGCCGGTTATATCAAACGGAGTCCGAAGCAAAGTTTTACGAAGGGCTATGGTATCCGCCCCAGGTCCGAGCACTCATCGATGGACGAATTCCAGATAGACTGAGCATAGGCTACATTCAACCTGATTCCAAAGCGTGCTACATGATCCATGTTGGTGAGGCCAGCGAAAGATCAAATGATGACGACGAGATAGCCGAGCCAGAAGAAGCTCCTCAAGAGCTCGAAGATGGCGGACAAGCAACCTTTGACGAGCTAACCGAGATTGACTTAGGAACGCCTGATAATCCAAGGCCGACCTACATCAGCTCGCTCTTGTCAGAGGAAATGAAAGCGCGGATAATTTCCCTGCCGCATGAGTTCGTCGATTGCTTTGCCTGGACATACAAAGAAATGCCTGGCCTTTCCCCTGAAGTGGCCGTACATAAGTTGGCTATATATCCCGATGCTAAGCCAGTCAAACAAGCTCCTCGAAGAATGAGAAGGGAGTTGGAAGAAAAGGTCATCGAGGAAACCAAGAAACTCATCGATGCCGGCTTCATCAGGGAAGAGAAATATGCGGACTGGATCGCATGCATAGTCCCAGTGAAGAAGAAAAATGGGCAGATCCGAGTTTGTGTCGATTTCAGGGACCTCAACAAGGCATGTCCAAAGGACGACTTCCCGCTACCGGTCATGGAAATGATGGTCGATGACACCTCAAATTACGAACTGTTCACCTTTATGGATGGCTCGTCCGGATACAATCAGATCAAGATGTCGCCTGAGGATGAGAAGCACACAGCATTTCGAACCCCGATCGGAATATATTGCTACAAGGTGATGCCGTTCGGATTGAAGAACGCAGGTGCTACATATCAAAGGGCAATGACTAATATCTTTGATGACCTAATCCATAAAGTCGTCGAATGCTATGTTGATGATCTGGTCGTCAAGACTAAAGCCAAGGCCGATCATATCCAAGATCTCAGGACCGTTCTCACCAGACTGAGGGAATACGATCTGAAGATGAATCCTCTGAAGTGCGCTTTTGGTGTGTCATCGGGAAGATTCCTGGGCTTCATAGTCCGACATCGAGGGATCGAAGTTGACCCATCAAAGATAAAGGCCATCATGGAGATGCCCCCTCCGAAGAGTCTGACGCAGCTAAGATCTTTTCAAGGCAAGCTTGCTTATATATGGAGGTTTATCTCAAATTTATCGGGGAGATGTAGGCCCTTCTCAAAGCTCATGAAGAAAGGAGCTCCTTTTATCTGGGATGCCGAATGTCAAGCAGCGTTCGAAAGCATCAAACTGTACTTGTTGCACCCTCCAGTGCTGGCCGCTCCCATTCCAAATAAACCGCTGATTCTCTATACTGCCGCGCTGGACGAGTCACTCGGTGCGCTCCTTGCCCAGAATAACGAGGAGGGAAAAGAAAATGCCCTCTACTACCTCAGTCGAACTCTAGTGGGGGCGGAACACAACTACTCCCCAATCGAAAAGCAATGCCTGGCTCTAATATTTGCTGTAAAGAAGCTGAGGCACTATTTGCTCGCTCATCGGGTTATGCTGATCTCCAAGGTCGACCCGCTCAAACACTTGATGACCAAAGCAAGCCTAGCCGGCAGAATGGCAAGATGGGCTGTCATGCTACTTGAGTTTGACATAGTTTACACTCCTCAGAAAGCAGTAAAATGGCAAGATCTTGCAGACTTTCTCGCTGCTCATCCCATAACAGAAGGGTCGCTGCTAAATTGTGAGTTACCTGATGAACAAGTGCTGCACCTCGAGGAAGATGAGCCATGTTGGGAGCTCTACTTCGATGGAGCCTCGTCAATAAGGACCTCCAGTAAATCAAGCGTCCCGGAGGTAAAAGCAGGGATAGGATTGGTGTTCATCACGCCATCAATGGGAACCCTATGGCGTTCTTTCGCTTTCACCGAGCCTCGGACAAACAATGAAGCTGAGTATGAAGCTCTGATAGCTGGTTTGGAGCTCGCCATAGAAATGGAAATCCGCCGGCTACGAGTTTACGGTGACTCCCAGCTCGTCGTCAACCAAGTAAGCGGTGATTATAAAATATACAAACCCGAGTTAGCTCGGTACAGAGGTCGAGTGGTGGAACTCATGAAACGGTTCACTCATATTGAACTAACGAGAGTCCCTAGAGCGTTGAACGGAAAGGCCGATGTACTCGCTCGCTTAGCCAAGGAGCTGGCTGATCCTGACATTGACGAAATTCTGATCACAGTCAGGAGCCGGCAAATTCTACCCCCAGTCTCTCTACGAGAAGAAGAAAGCGCGGAACAGAAGAGCAGTCCCGCTGAAGAAGCTTCGATCATCCAAGACGAGCCCGATTGGAGAGAACCCTTCATAGAGTACCTCCGATACGACAAGCTGCCCGAAGAAAAATCTGCGAGGATTCAGCTGAAGAAAAGAGCTCTCCGATACGTGTTTGTAAATGACACGTTATACCACAGGTCATATGACCAACTCTGGCTCAGGTGTCTGTCATTGGCCGAAGCCCAAAAGGTCATGAAAGATGTTTACTCGGGCGTTTGCGGTGCTCACCAATCTGGCCCCAAGATGCGACTTCAAATTAAACGGCTTGGGTATTACTGGCCCACCATGATACGGGACTGCGGAGAACATGCAAAGAAATGTTATACCTGCCAAATTCACGGTGATTTTATTCACAAGCATCCCAATCCATTGCATCCTACGGTGGCGTCGTGGCCCTTCGAAGTCTGGGGCACCGACATTGTTGGCCCAATTCATCCTCCGTCATCCAAAGGCTACCGGTTCATACTGGCCGCAACTGATTACTTCTCCAGATGGGCTGAAACTGTCCCGCTAAAAGAAGTCAAGACAAAAGATATTCTGACATTCTTCCAGCATAATATTCTATACCGCTTCGGTACACCAAGAAGAATCATTTCTGACAACGAGCCTTCTTTCAAGAGCTTCAATGTCTCAAGATTCGCTACTCAGCACAAGATAGACTGGAGATATTCCTCCATCTATAATCCAAGAGCCAATGGGCTAGCCGAAGCCTTCAATAAGACTCTATGCAAGCTCCTGAGGAAAAATGCTTCAGCCAACAAGAGAGACTGGAATCTCAAACTTCACAAAGCATTATGGGCATATCGTACCACGCATCGTACTCCAACTCAGTCCACTCCATACTTATTGCTCTTCGGAGTGGAGGAGGTCCTCCCCCTCGAAGTCGAAGTTCCAAGCTTAAGAATGGCCGTTCAGCATGAGTTGACGGAGGAGGAAAACGTGCTCCTTCGACTTAAAGAACTCGATGCCCTCGAAGAAAAGAGGCTCGCGGTGCAGCAAAGTCTGGAGCTATACCGAGCCCAAATGTCACGGGCCTATGACAAGATAACCCGTCTCCGCGCTTTCAAGAAAGGTGAATTGGTGTTGGTCCTCAAAAGACCGATTATCCCTAATCGACATGCCAAGGGAAAATTCGATCCAAACTGGGAAGGACCATACGTCATCGAGAAAGTGTTTGACGGAGGATCCTACCAACTAATAAGTGCCGAGGGAGAAAGGCCCTTGCCACCCATCAATGGCCGATATCTCAAGAAATACTACACGTGAATGCTCCAAGTCGCAGGCGAATTGAACACATCTGCCCTACGGTCTGGATCATGCATCCTGCAAAACCGTACACAATCCACGGGCGTAAATGACCCATATCTCTCCCAAATCCTGCCGGTGAGACTACTTTCAAAGTCCCACCAGCAGCAAGAAAAAAAAAGAAGAAAAAAAAGGGAAAGAAAGAAATTAAAAAAAATAATAATAAACGGTATGTCCACAAGCAAAACGGGCACGGATGAAAACCCGAAAGGGCTCCGTGAGTAAAAACAGCCGGACTACCGGCGAGTCTGTGAAAACCCGAAAGGGCGCAAACTCGTGAAAAGAGATGAAATACACTCGCAAAGTCCTCTCGACCTTGTGAGGAGAAACCCCCTGCGTGAGATCCTTACGACTCACAAAGGAGCAACACACTTAGGAATCCTCACGATTCCTAAGGAGAAAATACACCTGCGGGATCCTTACGACTCGTAGGGAGAAAATGCTTTTATGGGACCCTCACGGCCCATAAAATTGAAAAGCCTTAGGTGATAGGGACCCAAACCTGTCTCCTAAGCCATCGTTCCCCAACGGGCAACGGCAAATGATGAGTCGCTCCTGGCATTTCGCTTCAGTGTTAGCGGTGCTGATGCCGACCAAAAACCCAAATCCCAAGTCGTCCCAAGGCAAATGATGAGTTTCTCCCGGCGTTATTCTAGTGCAGCAATGTTGATGCCAAACAATATCCAAATTCCAAGTCCCCAAACGGTGAATGATGAGTCGCTCCTGGTACCACATTCCAGTGCAGCGATGCAGACGCCAACCAAAATCCAATTTCTCAAAATTCTCCCGGCCCTACGGTTAGTCCCCAAATTGACTACCGTATACAATCCATGGGCTCAAATAATTCTCGTCATACCCATGCCCCACCACAATCACCAGTTATGCGGCTGGTCTCCGCCTTTGGAATTATGCTCCATTGAGAAGACCCACTCATGTATCCTCACGATGCATGAGGAGAACAAACCTTCGTGGGATCCTTACGACTCACCAAGGAAAAACACACTTGGGGGTCATCACGACTCCCAAGGAGAAAATACACCTACGGGATCCTCACGACTCGTAGGGAGAAAATGCTTTTATGGGAACCTCACGGCCTATAAAATTGAAAAGCCTTAGGTGATATGGATCTAAACCTGTCTCCTAAGCCATCGCTCCCCAATCCCCAAGTGGCGAATGATGAGTCGCTCCTGGTACCATATCCCAGTGCAGCGATGCAGACGCCAACCAAATTCCAAATCCCATACCCCAACGGCGAATGATGAGTCGCTCTTGGTACCATATTCCAGTGCAGCGATGCAGACGCCAACAAAGACCCAAAATGCTTTTGGCCCTACGGTCTGGATCATACATCCTGCAAAACCGTATACAATCCACGGGCGTAAAACAACCCCAATCTCTCTCATGTCCTACCGGTGAGACCACATTCAAAGTCCCACCAAAAATTAAAAAAATTAATAAAAAGGATGGTATGTCCACAAGCAAGAGGGGCACGGATGAAAACCCGAAAGGGCTCCGTGAGTAAAAACGGCAGGACTGCCGGCGAGTTTGTGAAAACCCGAAAGGGCGCAAACTCGTGAAAAAAGAAATGAAATGCACTCGCAAAGTCCTCTTGACTTTGTGAGGAGAAAATTCCCGCGTGAGATCCTTACGACTCATGAAGGAGCAACACACTTAGGAGTCCCCACGACCCCTGAGGAGAAAATACACTTACGGGATCCTTATGACCCGTAGGGAGAAAATGATTTGTGAGACCCTTACGGCTCACAAAATGGAAAAGCCTTAGGTGACGGGGATCTAAACCTGTCTCCTAAGCAACCAAATCCAAATCCTCTCGGGGCAAATGATGAGTTGCTCCTGGCATTATTCCAGCGCAGTAATGCAGATGCCAAATAAAAACCAATTCCCAAACCCTATCATGACAAATGATGATTCGCTCCTGGTACCATATTCCAGCGTAGCGATACTGATGTCAACCCAAAGCACATCAGGTCGGCAAAACAACCAATGACCTCCCTGGCAGAACCAAATTCCACCACGGAAACAAGTCAACTTCATCCCTGACGCCGCAAGAAGCGGGGCAAGTCAAATCCAGAACTGACCGTCCAAGTCGCTAAAATGGCAGCATCGACCGTCCAAGTCGCAAAAAGGGCAGCATCGACCGTCCACGTCGCTAAAATGGCAGCACCGACCGTCCAAGTCGCTAAAATGGCAGCATCGACCGTCCACGTCGAAAAAAGGGCAGCATCGACCGTCCAAGTCGCAAAAAGGGCAGTACCGACCGTCCAAGTCGCTAAAATGGCAGCATCGACCGTCCAAGTCGCAAAAAGGGCAGTACCGACCGTCCAAGTCGCTAAAATGGCAGCACCGACCGTCCATGTCGCAAAAACGGCAGAACCGACCGTCCAAGTCGCTAAAATGGCAGTATCGACCGTCCACGTCGCTAAAATGGCAGCACCGACCGTCCAAGTCGCGAAAATGGCAGAACCGACCGTCCACGTCGCTAAAATGGCAGAACCGACCGTCCAAGTCGCTAAAATGGCAGCATCGACCGTCCAAGTCGCAAAAAGGGCAGCATCGACCATCCACGTCGCTAAAATGGCAGCACCGACCGTCCATGTCGCAAAAAGGGCAGAACCGACCGTCCAAGTCGCTAAAATGGCAGCATCGACCGTCCACGTCGCTAAAATGGAAGCACCGACCGTCCAAGTCGCGAAAATGGCAGAACCGACCGTCCACGTCGCTAAAATGGCAGAACCGACCGTCCAAGTCGCTAAAATGGCAGCATCGACCGTCCACGTCGAAAAAAGGGCAGCATCGACAGTCCAAGTCGCAAAAAGGGCAGTACCGACCGTCCAAGTCGCTAAAATGGAAGCACCGACCGTCCAAGTCGCAAAAAGGGCAGTACCGACCGTCCAAGTCGCTAAAATGGCAGCACCGGCCGTCCATGTCGCAAAAATGGCAGAACCGACCGTCCAAGTCGCTAAAATGGCAGCATCGACCGTCCACGTCGCTAAAATGGCAGCACCGACCGTCCAAGTCACGAAAATGGCAGCATCGACCGTCCAAGTCGCTAAAATGGCAGCATCGACTGTCCAAGTCACAAAAAGGGCAGCGCAGGATTCCTACAAAGAGGGAACCAGATCACTCCGGGCTAGGGAAAACGTCTATCACAGACACTCCGTCTCGGAGACATGTCAAGCAACGACCGTCCATGTCGTAAAAAGGGCAGTGCCAGCTTCCTAAAAAGCGGAAACCAAATCAAGTCGCCTCCACGTGAAAGAAGATCCATCAATTTCATGCACACAACCCATATATGTGGTGTGCATTTATTGATGGGGGGAAATTTGTTGGGGTAAAAATTTATACCCCGGTTGACCAAGTCAAAATCAAAGTCAACCCCAAGCCAAGTGGGCCCAAGCCCAATCCAGTGGGCCCATGCCCGGGTCGAGCCCGAACATGAAGCGGCCGGCCTCCCCCCATGCCAAGATAAAAATTTTGTAATAAATAATTTTGTTGCATTTCTTTTATTTTATTTTATGGATAAATGTAAGAAAAATAGGCATAAAGCCAAATTTTTGTAAAGCCCATGGCTTATATGCAAAAAGAAATGGCACATGAGCCATGAAATAGGCAAAATGCCATTTTGTGAAGCCCAAGGGGCTATGCGTAAAGTGTATAGCCTATAAAGGCAAAAATAATGAAATATCTCAACAACTTTTCTCTTTCCAAAAAAGTTTCAGATCTGAGATCTTTCTTCCTTCTTCAAGGTTCCAAAACCTTCTTTTTTTTCTTTTGAATTGAATCAAGAGTTTTACTCTCCCTTTTCAAAAACGAAATAGTTTTTCACCACAAAACCCACAAAGGGGAACTTGGATCTGTCTTCAGATCCCTAAAAGGAGAGATTTTGAGATCTCACATCTATTGATCTTCAAGATCCAGCTAACAGAGGAGGAAGAAGAAGAACCCCTTTCACTTAACCCAAAAAAAAAGGAAGAAGAATACACTCAGGAGTCCCACTCCTCTCTGATTTCTCTTCAGAGAAATCTTTTAGGCTAAAAGCCTCTTTTTCTTGCCGGCGCTCAAGCGCAGAGCGCCCACGTGCCGACACATGGCGCGCTTGCGCTCTAGCGCTCGCGCTCGAGCGCACAGCGCCCACGTGCCGACACGTGGCGCGCTTGAGCTCAAGCGCAAGCGCTCGAGCGCAAGTCGCCCCCGTGCCGACACGTGGCGCTCTTGCGCCCCAGCGCAAGCGCTCGAGCGCAAGTCGCCCCCGTGCCGACACGTGGCGCGCTTGCGCTCCAGCGCAAGCGCTCGAGCGCAAGTAGCCCCCATGCCGATACTTGGCGCTCTTGCGCTCCAGCGCAAGCGCTCGAGCGCAAGTCGCCCACGTGCCGACACGTGGCGCGCTTGCACCCAAGCGTTCAGCGTTCGAGCGCAAAGCGCCCACGTGCCGACACGTGGCGCGTTGCGCTCCAGCATTCTGCGCTCGAGCGCAAAGCGCCCACGTGCCGACACGTAGCACGCGTGCGCTCAAGCGCCCAGCGTCCAAGCGCAAAGCGCCCACGTGCCGACACGTGGCGCGTTGCGCTCTAGCACTCTGCGCTTGAGCGCAAAGCGCCCACGTGCCGACACGTGGCACGCTTGCGCTCAAGCGCCTAGGCGCTGGCCCCACGCATCCTTTGGATGTATTTTTCCCCTTTATTTATATATACATGTATATATATACATATGGATACAAATGTACACATACACATACTCCGCGACACTTTCCCCCTCAAAAACTTTTTTGGGCTGGGGCGCTGCCCCCTTGACCCCCAGCCCGCTATCCGGGTAGCGGGACCCCGTAAAAACTCTGCGTGGCTCCCGATATACCCAAAACCCCCTTTTAAAACAAAACACACGCACACCGCACATTGAGTTCGCATGTCCCGTTTAACCCGTTAATCGGAGGTTCCCTCGCCCCAAAGGCGAGGGGTAATTAACGGCAGCTTAGTCCACAGCTGCCGGAGATTCGGATCCCCACAATCATTAAACCCTAACCTACCCTAGGCAGGGGGAATCTGTAGTACGCCTGACAAGCGTGCGCGTATTCCTATCTCAATGGGGTGACGAAAAACACCCTACATTATGTACTGACGTTGTACTATTGCGTCTTCGCAGGAGTCCTTTTTGACCACCTGTACCAGGTGCTGCACCCACACTTCTCCTTCTTGTCCGAGACGAGTCCGCCTGCTGGTGTCGGTGAGTGTTTTCTCTAAACGACGTCCTCTTCCTTAACGGGCAGTCACATTATTGCTAATCTCTTCTTTATATTGCTTGTAGCCTTACGAATCGAAGGAGGGGACGAGGCTGTCGTTGCGCCACCAGTACTCCCAGCTCTGCCGCTGCTGCTGTCGGTATAGTAGACTCTACTTTTTGCTTGTTTTCTTTATTTCTTGAGCCGACATCTGATTATGATCTATTTTGCAGCAATCACATCGAATCCAACCCCGTTCGAGTCTCGTATTATAATGCCGGCCGGGCCCTTTTCCAGGCGTCCATCATCCAAAGGTGTTGTGACCAGCCTATGCATGCTGAGCGAGTATATCGAGGAGTTCGACGCAGAAACTCCCAGATCTGCCGCGGATTTTGCCGCAGAGGTTAACCCTATGCTGGAGACGCTCATGAACTTTCATGGTGAGGGCGTCATTGAGTCTTGGGTTAATCGCTGCCGGGAGATCGAGGCTTGCTTGCATGAGTTCGAGCTTAAGCATCTCGCACCTGAGATTCTGGATATGAGCACTCAACGGGCGGCATGGATTGAGCAGAGCGCTTCTTACTTCCGCCATCTTGAACAAGAAGTGGCTTTAAAGCGAAGGGAATGTAAGGAAACTTCAAGCGAGTCTGCTCGACTGCATGCTGAGGTCGACGCGAACGCTGCCCAAGTGAAAGTTATCTTCGAAGGCCTTCTGCAAAGTATCTCTGATGGGTTGACATTGAAGCAGAAGCTCGATGTCGTTAAGCGTGATGCACAAGATCGTGAAGCAGCTCAGCGAGCCGTCGAGGAACAACTCTCATCTTACTTGCAGCAGCGAACCCAGGTCGAAGCAGAGTTGGCCGCGACAGCCGATCAGGAGGAGGGGCTGAGGGAAGTGCACGAGCGGCTGATTGGATTATTGAAAGCGCTTTCTTCTCAATAAAAATTTTGTATCATTTGTAATTTTGAATAAAATGTATTTGTTCTTTTATTCTTTCATATGATGTATTTTGTACCCAATCGAATTCATGAATAAAAGATACACGTTCTTCGTAATGTCTTGTGTCATTTCTCTGCTTTCTTCTTTCTTGCCGCATTGTTTGCCATGTGACTTTAGCAAGTGTGGTCTGTAGATAGCGTATAGTTGTCAGTCTTAGGCTCTTTGTAGAGTAGCGATGGCTTAGAAAACAGGGTTCGGATTTGTCACCTAAGACTTTTCAACTTAATGAGTCGTGAGGGTCTCATAAAGAATTTTCTCCCTACCGGTCGAGAGGATCCCATAGGTGTAATTTCTCCTTAAGAATCGTGAGGATTCCTAAGTGTGTTTTCTTTTGAAAGTCGTAAAGATCTCACAAGAGAATTTACTTCCTTACGAGTCGTGAGGATCCGCAAGTGATGGGTGAAGTTGTTCTTATCCGCATTTCACGGAGTAAGGGGTTGCTCTGGGTGCTTCCCACGGGTTCACTGCTGTGCTCGGCGAGGACTAGGCTCCGCTCTGGATGCTTCCCAGGATACCGTAGTTTAAAGACATCGCGGTCGAGGTTAAGGACATCATAGTCCGTGAGCTTAAGGACCTCACAGTCCAATGTTAGTTTTAAGACATAACGGTCGAGGTTAAGGACATCATAGTCCATGGGTTTAAGGTGCATGGTTACCGGGACCCATCGCCTCTTTGAAGACGTTGAGGAATTACAACAAAAAATATCAAAGGAGTGACGAGATGTACCCTTGAACCAAGGTAAAATTAGTTTGAAATCATTATGGTTGATTGTTAGTTTTAAGACATCACGGTCGAGGTTAAGGACATCATAGTCCGTGAGTTTAAGGACCTCACAGTCCGATGTTTGCTTTGGATGCTTCCCACGGGTTCACTGCCGTGTTTGGCGAGGACCAGGCTCCGCTCTGGATGCTTCACACGGGTTCACTGCCATGCTCTGCGAGGACCAGGATCCGCTCTGGACGTTTTCCACGGGGTCAGAAGTGACGTTATCTACGTTCCACGTGACCAAGAATTTTGCTCTGGATGCTTCCCACGGGTTTACTGCCGTGTTCTGCGAGAACCAGGCTCCGCTCTGGATGCTTCACACGGGTTCACTGCCGTGCTCTGCAAGGACCAGGATCCGCTCTGGACGTTTTCCATGGGGTCAGAAGTGACATTATCCGCGTTCCACGTGACCATGAATTTTGCTCTGGATGGTTCCCACGGGTTCACTGCCGTATTCTGCGAGGACCAGGCTCCGCTCTGGATGCTTCACACGGGTTCACTGCCGTGCTGTGCGAGGACCAGGATCCGTTCTGGACGTTTTCCACGGGGTCAGAAGTGACATAATCCGCGTTCCACGTAACCAGGAATTTTGCTCTGGATTCTTCCCATGGGTTCACTGCCGCGTTCTGCGAGGACCAGGCACCGCTCTGGATGCTTCATACGGGTTCACTGCCGTGCTCTGCGAGGACCAGGATCCGCTCTGGACGTTTTCCACGGGGGCAGAAGTGACATAATCCGCGTTCCACTTAGCCAGGAATTTTTCTCTGGATGCTTCCCACAGGTTCACTGCCGTGTTCTGCGAGGACCATGCTATGGATGCTTCACACGGGTTCACTGCCGTGCTCTGCGAGGACCAGGATCCGCTCTGGACGTTTTCCACGGGGTCAGAAGTGACATAATCCGCGTTCCACTTAGCCAGGAATTTTTCTCTGGATGCTTCCCACGGGTTCACTGCCGTGTTCTGCGAGGACCATGCTCTGGATGCTTCACACGGGTTCACTGCCGTGTTCTGCGAGGACCAGGCTCCGCTCTGGATACTTCACACGGGTTCACTGCCGTGCTCTGCGAGGACCAGGATCCGCTCTGGACGTTTTCCACGGGGTCAGAAGTGACGTTATCCGCGTTCCACATGACCAGGAATTTTGCTCTGGATGGTTCCCACGGGTTCACTGCCGTGTTCTGCGAGGACCAGGCCCCGCTCTGGATGCTTCACACGGGTTCACTGCCGTGCTGTGCGAGGACCAGGATCCGCTCTGGACGTTTTCCACGGGGTCAGAAGTGACATAATTCGCGTTCCACGTAACCAGGAATTTTGCTCTGGATGCTTCCCATGGGTTCACTGCCGCGTTCTGCGAGGACCAGGCTCCGCTCTGGATGCTTCATATGGGTTCACTGCCGTGCTCTGCGAGGACCAGGATCCGCTCTGGACGTTTTCCACGGAGTCAGAAGTGACATAATCCGCGTTCCACGTAGATAGGAATTTTTCTCTGGATGCTTCCCACGGGTTCACTGCCGTGTTCTGCGAGGACCATGCTCTGGATGCTTCACACGGGTTCACTGCCGTGCTCTGCGAGGACCGGGATCCGTTCTGGAAGTTTTCCACGGGGTCAAAAGTGACATAATCCGCGTTCTACATAGCCAGGAATTTTGCTCTGGATGCTTCCCACGGGTTCACTGCCGCGTTCTGCAAGGACCAGGCTCCGCTCTGGATGCTTCACACGGGTTCACTGCCGTGCTCTGCGAGGACCAGGATCCGCTCTGGATGTTTTCCACGGGGTCAGAAGTAACATAATCCGCGTTCCACATAGCCAGGAATTTTTCTCTGGATGCTTCCCACGGGTTTACTGCCGTGTTCTGCGAGGACCAGGCTCTGCTCTGGATGCTTCACACGGGTTCACTGTAGTGCTCTGCGAGGACCAGGATCCGCTCTGGACGTTTTCCACGGGGTCAGAAGTAACATAATCCGCGTTCCACGTAGCCAGGAATTTTGCTCTGGATGCTTCCCATGGGTTCACTGCCGTGTTCTGCGAGGACCGGGCTCTGCTCTGGATGCTTCACACGGGTTCACTGCCGTGCTCTGCGAGAACTAGGATCCACTCTGGACGTTTTCCACGGGGTCAGAAGTGACATAATCCGCATTCCACGTAGCTAAGGATTTTGCTCTGGATACTTCCCACGGGTTCACTATCGTGTTCTGTGAGGACCAGGCTCCGCTTTGGATGCTTCACACGGGTTTACTGCCGTGCTCTGTGAGGACCAGGATCCGCTCTGGACGTTTTCCATGGGGTCAGAAGTAACGTTATCCGTGTTCCACGTAGCCAGGAATTTTGCTGTGGATGCTTCCCATGGGTTCACTGCCGTGTTCTGCGAGGACCAGGCTCTGCTCTGGATGCATCACACGGGTTCACTGCAGTGCTCTGCGAGGACCAGGATCCGCTCTGGACGTTTTCCATGGGGTCAGAAGTGACATAATCCGCGTTCCACGTAGCCAGGAATTTTTCTCTGGATGCTTCCTACGGGTTCACTGCCGCGTTCTGTGAGGACCAGGCTCCGCTCTGGATGCTTCACACGGGTTCACTGCCGTGCTCTGGGAGGACCAGGATCCGCTCTGGACATTTTCCATGGGGTCAGAAGTGACATAATCCGTGTTCCACGTAGCCAGGAATTTTGCTCTGGATGCTTCCCACAGGTTCACTGCCGTGTTCTGCGAGGACCAGGCTCTGCTCTGGATGCTTCACATGGGTTCACTGCCGTGCTCTGCGAGGACCAGGATCCGCTCTGGACGTTTTCCACGGGGTTAGAAGTGACATAATCCGCGTTCCACGTAGCCAGGAATTTTGCTCTAGATGCTTCCCACGGGTTCACTGCTGTGTTCTGAGAGGACCAGGCTCTGCTCTGAATGCTTCATACGGGTTCACTGCAGTGCTCTGCGAGGATCAGGATCCGCTCTGGACATTTTCCACGGGGTCAGAAGTGACATAATCCGCGTTCCACGTAGCCAGGAATTTTGCTCTGGATGCTTCCCACGGGTTCACTGCCGTGTTCTGCGAGGACCAGGATCTGCTCTGGATGCTTCACACGGGTTCACTGCCGTGCTCTACGAGGACCAGGATCTGCTGTGGACATTTTCCACGGGGTCAGAAGTGACATAATCCGCGTTCCACGTAGCCAGGAATTTTGCTCTGAATGTTTCCCACGGGTTCACTGCCGTGTTCTGCGAGGACCAGGCTCCGCTCTGGATGCTTCATACGGGTTCACTACCGTGCTCTGCGAGGACCAGAATCCGCTCTGGTTGTTTTCCACGGGGTTAGAAGTGACATAATCCACGTTCCACGTATCCAGGAAGGGTTGACTTTATCCGCATTTAGTCGGAGTTTGACTCTCGGTCATTTGTACACCGCCGAGTCATGGAACTGGGGATTTTCGCTGTTCCGCTTTGCTTGATGTTGTGTCTGTTGTAATGAGATGAATGTTGAGATGATCTCGAGATTATTTGTGAACCGTCGAGATTTGGCTTCTCCTTCTGATGAAAACCTGGGGAGGAAAGGTGTGATTCCCTCTTTGTTTGCGCCCCTGTATTGTATACAAAGATTGATGTAATATCACCTGTAGGGCATAAATTTCATTTTTATTTTTCAATTCTTTCCATGATGCTCTATCATTTCAACTTGTATATCACGAAGGTCGTGATTGCCCAATCATTTCGGCTATTTTTCGCGATGTCCAATCATTTCAACTATTTATTTTATTCTTACTCGCTGCTTTTTATTACGAGTTGCCCAATCATTTCGGCTATTTTGCACGCATACATTTTCTTTACTTGCTGGTTTTGTTGCAAGTTGCCCCATCATTTCGGCTATTTCGTATGGCATGTGTGGCTTGCTAGCTTTTCGCTGCAAGCTTGGGATTAGACACCGATTTCGGCATCAGCACAGCTACAACTAGGATATTGCCAGGAGCGAATCATCATTTGCCTCTGTCGATGTCAGACAAAGGTGGCTTAGTAAACAGGGTTAAGATCCTGACGACTAAGGCTTTTGACTTCATTAGTCGTAAGGGTCTCATAAAGGTATTTCTCCCTGCGAGTCGTGAGGATCTAGTAGGTGCGTTTTCTCCTTAGGAGTCGTGAGGACTCCCAAGTGTATGATCTCTTGTAAGTCATAAGGATCTTGCAAGAGTGTTTTCTCCTTATAAGTCGAGAGGACTCACAAGGGTTGTTCACCGTGCGAACATATCCCTAATCACGGATGGGACTTGGTCAGTGAAATGTTTATTCACGCCCGTGGATTATATACAAGGGTCAGTGTTGAACCGATTGTAGGGCAGTATCGGAAGTTGTGGGGGTTGCTTAAGAACAGGTTCAGGTCTCTGTAGCTTAAGACTTTCAAATCTTATGAGCCGTGCGGGTCTCACAAGAGGATTCACCTTACGAGTCGTGAGGATCTCGCAAGTGTAATTTCTCCTTAGGAATCGTGGGGATCCCTAAGTGTGTTGCTCCTTTGTGAGTCGTAAGGATCTCACGCGGGTGATTTCTCCTCACAAGGTCGAGAGGACCCTGTAAGTGTCTTTTAACGAGCTTGTGCCCCTACAGGTTTTCACAAACACTCGCCGGTAGCCCTGCCGTTTTTACTCACGGAGCCCTTTCGGGTTTTCATCCGTGCCCATTTTGCTTATGGACATACCGTTTTCTTTTTTTTATTCTCTTTTCTTTTTTTCTTTTTTTTAATGAGGTTGCGCCCTTTCAGGTTTTCACAAACACTCGCCGGTAGCCCTGTTGTTTTTACTCACGGAGGCCTTTCGGGTTTTCATCTGTGCCCATTTTGTTTATGGACATATCGTTTTCTCTTTTTTTATTCTTTTTTCTTTTTTTTAATGAGGTTGCGCCCTTTCAGGTTTTCACAAACACTCATCGGTAGCCCTATTGTTTTTACTCACGGAGCCCTTTCGGGTTTTCATCCGTGCCCATTTTGCTTATGGACATACCGTTTTCTCTTTTTTTATTCTTTTTTTTGTATCAGCTTTGGGATGCTGCAATCCGCCGTAGTTTCTCGGCATCTCGGTCAACAGCTAGTTTTAGGACATAGTGGTCCGTTATTAGTTTAAGGACGTTTCGGTCCACTGTTAGTTTAAGGACGTTTCGGTCCGCTGTAAAGTAAGCCGGTTACTACTTGTAGAGTTTGGGCTTAGGAAGATAGCGAGCGGACATAGTCGTCGCCATCTATCATTGACCTAGGTCATGACTCGTCAAGCGTAGTACTTCTTCAAGAAGCGACCGTTTATTGGCCTGAAAGGTCTTTCACCATGCATGTCCATGAGTAGATAGGCTCCACCCTGGTAGACCTTGTCTATGATGTACAGGCCTTCATAGTTCGGCTCGAATTTTCCCCGCTTGGCGCGATTGGGAATCATAGGTCTTTTGACCACTAGCACGAGTTTGCCTTGGCGGAACGTCCTCGGCCTGGTCAATCTTTCATATGAGCGCATCATCTTTGCTTTATAAGCCTCCAGATTTTGTTGCGCTATGAGCCGGGTTTCATCAAGGGCATCGAGCTCCTCAAGCCGAAGGTGAGCGTTCTCTTCGTCTGTTAGCTCATAATGAACTACCACTCGTAGAGAAGGTAGCTCTATCTCGAAGGGAAGTACCGCTTCTGTACCGAATACCAACGCGTACGGCGTTGTGTTCGTGGCCGTCTTGAACGTAGTTCGATATGCCCAGAGAGCTTCATGTAGTCTCTCGTGCCAGTCCTTCTTATTTCGGGACACCGTCTTCTTCACGATCTTCGTCAAGGTCTTGTTGAAAGCCTCCGCTAAACCGTTGGCTCGGCGATTATAAACTGAGGAGTATCTCCAGTCTATGTTGTGTTGTTGTGCGAAGCGGCTGATCTTGTGGCTTCTGTAGGCTGGCTCGTTATCGGAGATGATCCTTCGCGGAGTTCCAAACCGATAAATAACGTGTGTCTTGAAGAAGTGGAGGATATTCTCCGTCTTCACTTCCCTCAGCGGTACTGCTTCTGCCCATTTGGAGAAGTAATCAGTCGTCGCCAAAATGAATCGATGTCCTCTGGACGATGCTGGTTCGATGGGACCAATTATGTCAGTTCCCCACATTTCGAACGGCCAGCTAGCCACCATTGAATGTAGTGGATTTGGATTCTGATGGATAAAGTCTCCATGGATCTGGAACGAGTGGCATTGCTTCGCATACTCGAGGCAGTCCTGGATCATCATGGGCCAATAATAACCCATCCGTTTGATCTTCAACTTCATCTTCGGACCTGCTTGGTGAGAACCGCAGAGTCCGTCGTGAACTTCCTGGACGACTCTTTTCGCCTCTTCAGGTCCTAGGCATCTCAACCACAGAGAATCAAACGGTCTCTTGTACAGAGTATCATTGACGAATGCGAAAGATAGGGCTCGCTTCATGAGATGCTTTGAGGATGCATCTTCAGGCGTTCGACGGGATTTGAAGTAGTCTATAAAGACTTCTCTCCAATCCTCAGTCTTTTCCTGGTCTTTTATTTGCAGGGCCATTTGCTCAGTCGCTCCCTTTTCTTCGGACGACTCCGGAGATATTTCCGCCGGCGCAAGAACCCGACGGCTTTGCACAATGATTCTCACGTCATCGAGGTTTTCGTCAGCCAGTTCTTTAACGAGCTTGGCTAATGCATCCGCCTAGCTATTTTTCGCACGCGGTATGCTTTCCAAGAAGTAGGAAGGTATTTGGGTCAGCAGTTGCTGCACCCTCTCGCCGTACCTTACCAGCTCTGGTTTGCACGTTTGATAGTCGCCATTTACTTGACTGACGACCAGTTGGGAGTCTCCGTATATGAGGAGGTTTTCAATTCCCATGTCGATAGAGATCTCGAGACCTGCTATCAAGGCTTCATACTCGGCTTCATTGTTCGTCATCGTCTCTATTAAGGAGAAGGCAAAGCGCATTATCCCTCCTCGTGGAGTTACGAAGATGAGGCCTACCCCTGATTTGATTATGGGAGTGCTTTGTTTGCGCTTCTTCATGGAGGACGCTCCATCGAAGTAAAGTTCTCATCGGGTATCACCTCTGTCGATCGTGTCAAACGCGTGTTCGTCTGGCAGCTCGCAATTCAAAGGGGAATCGGCGGGTATCGGATGCTCAGCGAGGAAATCGGCGATGGACTGGCCTTTCACTGTCTTAAGAGGCTGATAGGTTATTGAGAACTCTATCAAGAGCAAGGCCCATTTAGCGAGCCGACCTGTCAATATGGCTTTTGACATCAAATATTTGAGAGGATCCACCTTCTATATGAGACGGACTTCATGTACCAATGCATAGTGCCTGAGTTTCGTTATCGCGAAGATCAACGCCAGGCAGTGTTTTTCGATGGGAGAATAATTGCTTTCTGCCCCCAGGAGAACTCGACTCAAGTAGTAGAGAGCTCTTTCTTTCCCTTGGCCGTTCTCTTGTGTCCATAATGCGCCTAAGGAACCTTCGAGGGCGGTTGTGTAAAGAATGAGAGGCTTTCCCTTGACCGGAAGGGCCAGCACTGGCGGGTTCTGCAGATACTGCTTGATTTCGTCCAGCGTACCTTGGCATTTGTGATCCCAGACGAACGGGGTTCCCTTCTTCATCAGGTGACTATAAGGACGGCACTTTCCAGAGAGATTGGGTATAAATCGCCGGATATACGCGAGCTTCCCTTGGAGAGACCGCAATTGTTTGAGAGTCCTTGGCGGAGGCATTTCCATGATCGCCTTGATCTTTGACGGATCTATCTCGATACCTCGGTGTCGGACGATGAATCCTAAGAATTTTCCTGAGGACACCCCGAACGCGCATTTGAGAGGGTTCATCTTCAAGTTGTATTGCCGGAGGCGCTGAAATACGATCCTCAGATGCTCTAAATGCTCTTCGTATGATTTGCTTTTCACCACGAGGTCATCGATATAGCATTCGACGATTTCATGTATGAGGTCATCGAAGATTTTCGTCATGGCCCTCTGATAAGTGGCACCGGCGTTCTTTAGACCGAAGGGCATCACCTTGTAGCAAAATATACCCAAAGGGGTTCGGAAAGCGGTGTGCTTCTGGTCCTCGGGATGCATCTTTATCTGATTATATCCTGATGAGCCGTCCATGAAGGAGAAAACTTCGTGAGTGGATATGTTATCTATCATCAGCTCGGTGACTGGTACTGGGAAGTCATCTTTTGGACAAGCTTTGTTGAGATCCCGAAAGTCTGAGCATATGCGCACTGTCCCATTTTTCTTCATCACCGAGACGATGTTGGCGATCCAGTCAGGATACTGAATATCTTCGATGAAGCCAGAGTCGATCGGGTTCTTGACTTCGGCGTTGATGCTCATTTCAAGCTCGAGCCGCATTCTTCTCGGTGCTTGTTTGATTGGCTTAGCGTCTGGGGATATTGCCAATTTGTGGATAGCAATCTCTGGATCTAGTCCTGGCATTTCGGAATAATTCCATGCGAAGCAATCCTTATGCTGCATAAGCATGTCTTTTAGCGTAGCCACCTTTTCCTCAGACAGCAAATCACTGACAAATGTTGGTCGCGGGTCATTCGCCGTCCCCAAATCAATTTTCTTGAGGCTTCTGCAGTGGTATGTATTCCATCTTCCAGCTCCTTTGGGGCCGGTGGGAACTCTGAGATCATATCATCATCATTGTTTTCGAAGCACCAGGGGAGATTATCCATACCGTCAGGCTCTTCTTTTGATAGTGTTATCATATGACAAGTACGAGCTCGCTTCCACGACCGATGTTGATCTGGTTCTGCTGTATGCGCGGTTTTTGGTTCGTGCTTATGTGGCGGATTTATCCTCCAACTACTGGATAGAGCGAATCTGTCGAGATGATACTGGTCTTCGACCCAGTTCTTGAAGGTGAAGCAGTCTTCAAGCGGATGTCCTATTGCTCGGTGATAGGAGCAATAGTCTGGACGAGAAAACTCGTTAGCTTACTCAGGGTGTTTGGACTCCGGGAGTGTAAGCATTTGATGTCTTATGGCAAGATCAAGTATCTTATTTATCTTTTCTTGAGGAAAAGAGTATGCTCGACTCATCTTCTTCACAAGGGACAAATCCGGACCGCTCGATTCCCGTTCGCGTGACTTCTTGGTCCCGCTTTGTCACTGTCGAACACCTTTTCCATTCTTTGGTTTGTTTCTACCTCTGCGCCGGGCCTTTTGTACGACAGGTTGACAAGGGAGGCATTTTCATCCTTCGCGGCTTGTTGAAGAAGGCGTTGCATCCTGGCTTTCTCGTAGATGGCCATTTCGCGATTATGGTCGTCTCGAACTTTTTGACCAGCTTCTCTTATAAGCTTGTCCATTTGTTCTTCGAACGACGGGCTGGGCATTTTCATGTCGGGGGCTCTTTCTGGTTCAAGGTTAGCATTCTCCCATTGAGCATCCCCTTCTTCATCAAGGTCATGTACGACATAGCAGTCGCGGAGTAGCTCCCGTTTCTTGGACCGAACATATCCAAGCCCGATCGCTTCCATTCTCCCGTTGGCAACTTGCGCTGAGTTCCGGGAACGTTCCAGATCCTGTCATAGAACTTAGCTTTTCGAGCGGTCTGTTTGAAGGGTATCCCTTGGCGCTTCAATAGCCTTTTCAAGCCTTCTGTGTAATATCTAGGCAGACAGATGGGCTGGAGCCTGTCAAGTGTAGAATCCACGCCGTGCCAGATTTCTTTCCCCGCTTTGGTTTCCCCAGAGCGGTAGAATAGGATAGCCTTTTCGCCTTCTCTCCTGGGAGGGACATAGAACGTCTGCAGCTCTTCCACGCTGTAGGTATCAAGCACGTCTAGTTCTTTATGATGTTTGGGCGGAACCATGGTAACTTGCAAACTTTGCTCTTCATCAACGAATGTTTGTATTGAAGGCCGAGCGGAGAATATAGCATGGACCTCATCTTCCAAGTCACTGCCAAAGATCAACATGGGAGCGGACGGTCCTGGCTTGTTGTACCGGGGCTGGCCTGGATAAACTATCTATTCCTCTTCCTCAGTATCACTCCCGAAGACAGGAATGGTGGTGATAGCTTTGTTCTCCGATTTGCGACATCTCTCCGTGTCCTCGAAATCTGGCAAAAAGTATTTTGCATCTTCGTACTTGCGGACTTCGTTCACGGAGAATGGATTTAGCTCTCCTGTTACGGTATACTCGAGACCATCCTTAAAGTATTTCATACACTGATGTTGTGTAGAAGGGATGATGTTGTACTCGTGTAACCAAGGCCGGCCGAGCAAAGCGTTATAGCATGTCTTGGCATCAATGACATGAAATTTAATATCTGTGACAAGTAGCCTGAATCGTAATGTCAATATCACAGACCCGAGAGTCCGCGATGACTGGGAGTCAAAACCAGAGATGGTGATTTTATCACGAGCAAGATGCTGGACGCTCATGCAGATTTCCTTCAACACTCGCACGTTGAGGAGATTGACGGAAGACCCATTGTCAATCAGGATTTTGCCTATCCTGATATCGTGGCAGTATCCTGAGAGATAGAGGGGACGATTGTGCTCGCACGTCCCAAGGAGGAGATCTTCATCGCCGAAGGTGATATCGGCTGTGTGTACTTCCTCCAGCTCGTCCTTCATCTTTTCTTCGGCGAGAAAGGCTTGGAATTGCTCTGGCTCTTGTAGCGCCTTGATCAATGAATCTCTCGCTTCTTTGGATAGTAGAAAGGCGTCAAGAATACTGAGCTGCGAGGGTAACTTCCTCAAGTGTGCCAAAACGTTATAGTCCACCTTACTCTTCTTTGGCGGGTCCTTGGTGGTCGGCTCTTTCATGACTTGGTCATCCAAGGCGATATCCTCAGAGACCTTTTCTTTTCCCTTATCTTTTCTACTCGTTGGTCCGAGATTCTTCTCTGGAAGCGTGCGATTGCGCAACTGAATGTTTTCGCAGGCCTTCGGTTCTTCCTCCTTCCCCAAGGTGGATTCTTTAAAAAGAGGGCCAAGAGCCATCTCTTCGTCAGAATCGCTTCCGAAAGTGAGAATGTCACGCCCCGCTTCCCAGAGTACGCTAAAATGGGCACGTGACATAGCCAACTATGCTACCTGTGGATAGGAAGTATCCATCCACAGTCGCATTACGGCTGTAGAGATATCAAGAACAAAATAAAACTAACTTAAATATATCCATAAGCCAAGATATCATGAGTCAAGAATAATAAAAGTGCGGAAGCAAAAGATCCAATACAAAATAACTGGAATGTATGTCCCATAATACGGGCTCACATCAGGAATAAAATGCAGTAAATAAAGAACTAACTACTAGCGACACCTCACAGCTCAGCCTGCTGGCTGAAGTACTCATGCTCGGTCTACAGCAGCGATGCAGAATCTGGGCCATGCAAAACCCAGACGTCAGCGCGTCATGTCATCAAATAATAAAATATAACAAGGTAACAGGCAATGCAATATACATATGAATGAAAAGCAGGCGTAACAGTATTATGAATCAGGGTAGTGAAGGGTAGTGTGCAGTGAGTACACTAAACTGTTCTATTGGGTTTTCTACTCTAAAGTCTTTGAAATCAAATTGATGAATCATCGATGTAACTCAATAGTATCCCGTGCATACCCGGGACCACAGTCCAGATTCTCGGGCTGAAACCGAGACATGCCGCTATACACTATAACAGGAATATGTACATATGAATGATGTCAGCAGCAGCATCCCAAAGCTGGCCTAGCCTCTAAAACTGATCAGAACAAGTATCGAACTGTTGAGTTACAAGTCAGTTTCACCATTGATTTCCCCATACCCCCAAGTTATATGTGTATGTCAAGTCAGGTATTCAGTAATCAAGAACTAATACCAACACAGGATCGGGTAAGTAGGTTTGTCTGGATAGACAACAGGAACGGTCCGTGAGGACTACATGTCAGGTTTGATGGCATTAGACACACGATCAGGTAACGGGTCAAGTCATGGTACACAAGGTCAAGTCAAGTAGTGTACGGTACCATGTCGGGTCAATCAATATGTATGTAGCAAGTCATGTCAAAGTGTAAACGATATCATGGGTGTTCTCATAATCAGCTAGCATAATCAGGGTTAAATAATCGAGCATGGTTATCAACAATATGATCTAATCAATGAGTTAGGCAATAAAGCAGATTTGTTTATTTAGCTGCACAGTTATCAATTGTGTTAAACAGACAGTGTCAACATAATGTGAATACAGAATGATAGATGTAACTGTTAATAAATATTGAGTGTCCCAAGGATGCAACGACATGTATAATCTGTTTAATGAATGCAATTGTAATTAAACCGGTTAAAGTTGCACATGAATGTCTGATTGGCTAAACTGGATAAACAGGGTACCATAGCAGTAAACAAATGTGATCTATCATGTACAGGTGACGGTTAGATGTAAATAATCAGATGCAAGCTTAAGTTTCATGTTCGGAATCATAAAATGTATAACGGAACTTATACGGTTAACATGAAATCCTTTTATTTCGATTCTAATTAGAGGTTTAACAGGAAATACATAATTTAGCATATGAATAGTTTGAAATAGCATGTAGCAAGTTTCACTTGCCTCGACGGGTCGCGAAACGGAAAACGGAACGTTACGCGTAGGCGGGGAAAACTCGCGACGTGCGCACGGTTCACGGAATGAACCCAAACGACGAACAATGGAGCCACACGGGTCAGGGTTCCTCGCTGGAACGTCAGGACACGTCGCCGGCACGGTCGGATTCCGGCCAAACACAACAACAGTGAACACACCAAATTACAAGAATGCATGAAAGAAAGAAAAGAGAAGAATAGGAAGAGAAATGGGAATACGATCACTCACTGGGATGCTAACTGTGGTGGCGAGACCAACGGTGATGAGATCGACGGTGATGAGATCGACGGAGGAATCTTTTTCAAGAAAACACAAAAGAATCATTAACAGAAGAAGAATAGAAGGAGGAAGAAGAGAAGAAATGAGAGAGAGAAGGGTAGCTCACTGGGTTTGGGAGAAGTCTAGTATGTGGTTGCAAGGTGAGAAGTCGACGGCAAGGGATCGCCGGCGAGCTCAAAGGCAAGGTGACAGGGTCCACGCTACAGGGAAGACTCCGGGCTAGGGTTGCAGGTTAAGTGCTCGGGGAAAGATCAGAGGGCAAGAACAAAGGGAGAGGGAGATGGTGACGACGAGAAGGGGAGTCGGCGGCGACGGAACGGTGGCGGTGATGGGTTCTAGGGTGCAGTGGGTGTGCAGGGTCTCGGGAGAGGGAGAAGAAGAAGAATGAAGGAGGAAGGAGGAAGAGGATGAGGAGAGGATGGGATTGAGGTGTTGCCGAGATCGGCTCGGGTAGGAAGAGGAGCGGCTAGGGTTAGGGTTTCACTGCAATGGGTTTAAAGGAAGAAGGAGGCGCGGGGTTTTAAAAGGAAAGAAGAAGAGAACGTGTAGGGAGGTGACCGTAAGCGAGGCGCGGTGACGGGAATCGAAGAAGCTACAGTGATCGCGAGATCTGTGAGAAAGTTGTGAGAGGAGAGAGAAAGAAGAGAGAGAGCTGTGCTCTGGGGAGAGAGAGAGAAAGAAGGAAGCAGATTTTTTGGGAGAGAAAAGAGACGTGGGGCCCAGTGAATGGAAATGAGATTTCTGATTCGCTGGAAGAGAGGGGAAAAAATAATGGTGGGGCCCGGTGAAAAGAATGGAGAGCTGTGATTGGCTTGTGGCGATTTAAGGAGAAGGGAGAGAAAAGATTTAGTGGAAAAGTGAAACGTGTGGGGCCCGGTGTATACTAAGGGAGAATTGTGATTGGCTGGAAGTTAGGAAGAAATTGTGAAAAGATTTTAGGGAAATGGAAAAAATATTTTCGGGGATTTATATTATTTTCGTTGGTTAAATAATAATATTAGAAAATAGGATTTGGCGCAAATGCAAAATATTTCCGAATTGTGTCCGGGTCGGGTCCAAATATTTGAATGTGAAATAAGAAAATTATAGGCGGGATCCAAAAATTAAAATGAAGGATTTTATAGTTTAAAAGCATATCCACAAGAACGGACGCACGTACGTGCGCGTAGCCGTCCAAACACGTCCGTTTCACTGAACGGGACGAGAACATGATGCAAGGACGCTACCACAGGGTTAGGGATGCCGAGCAGGCCATGACAAGTATTCTAATTTATTTTAAAAGACTCAAATTGTTATATGCAAGAATTTGAATTGTCGGGTAAATTACAATAAGCATAGTCAGGTAAGATCAACGAAATAAATACCACACACCATTCAAATGGTAACAGAAATTCATAGATCTGGACTCGGTTGTTACAGAAAATCTGCGATCTTCCGGTGTTGACCATGTGACAGTTACTGATATTTCTTTCGTGCTCCTCAGTCGCACTTCTTTGGTCCCGACGAGTTTTGAGTTTCATCCGTTTAAAATGTTGCCGGTGAGCAAAATATCCCTGCCACCATCTTTTAAAAGCGTCGCACTCTTCAGTAGGGTGAGAAATCTTTCAATGGTATAAGCAGTAGTTAGGATGTGTTTTTGCTTCACCGGGAGTGTTTCCTTCAGAGGGTGGTAGCTTCATTCCCAAATGATATGGCTTTAGCAAACATTTTTCTCGTCTTGAACTTGTTTTTATCCGCGACGGATGTTCCTTGATTCGGTGGGAGTGTCTCGACTCTTTCTTCTAGTCGCCGGCGTTTGGCTCTTTCAAATATGGCCATCTCACGCTCCCGATCGGCTTTACTTTTCAGATGAATCTCATTCATGAAGGCGTCAATCATTTCGTCTGACGGCCATAGAAGTTCCGGCTCGGGACCTGCCCCCAGTCTCTTTGTGCAGGGAACTTCTTCATTGTATAGCGATGAATGAGAGATCACATGGAAGCTTGCTACGTAATCCTCAGATCCATTCGACAAGTCTTCTCCGTCATCTTTGTCCTCAAGGACGTGGCTGAGGAACTCTTGAAGCGTGATTGGGGTTCACGCCTTCTGGTTGTACTCTTCCAGCGCGTCAATCTATTTCTGTAGGTCCGTGCACTTGTTGCCAGGCTTCACGGGCTTCTTGGATCTCTTCTTCTTTTTCGAAGATTTTGACGGCTGGGTGTGAACACTTTGGCTATCACCACCAATCTTTGGAGTTGGGCGCGGCTTCAGCATCCCTTCGATAATCTGGGACTCCAACGGATTCTTCCACCTGATTGCCGGGCATGTCTGGAGATCATTCAGCATCCTTTTGGTTTTGGCCGAAAGAACGACCTCCCATAGGGCTTCTTCAACAAAAGAGCACGTTGCCCCCGGTGTGTCCGTCTTCTTAGGAGTGTGCGGTTGTGGTGGGTTTATTTTCCACTTCTCAGACAGCGCAAACTTGCCTTGTAGGTACTGATCTTCGATCCATCCCTTAAAGACGAAGCAATCCTCGATCGGATGGCTTACCGTTTGGTGGTAAGGGCAATAATTGGGGTTATTCACTTCGCTGGGTTGCGGTGATCTCCTTGGATTTGGCAAATTGATAAGCCTGTTGCGCACCGCCAGCTCGAACAACCTCTTTGTTTTGTCCCGTGGGAATGAGTAAGGACGCTTCATTTTCTTATTGTAATAGTGTCGTCTCTCCTCCAGTTGATCCGCTATCTTTAAGGCACTGGGTAGCTGTTGGGTGTTCGCAACGAAGGTCGCCTTCCCTTTACCCTTGTCGTTCCGCGGTTCCGGCTTCGGGGGAGATGGTCTGTGACCCATTTGATCCATCTGGGCTAGCTTATCGATCAAAGCCTGGAACGTGGTCGGTTTAAAAAACATCATGAACTGTGAAATAGTTGTATGAGAGTCTAGGGTGCCCATGAACATGCCCACTGCTGGTGCTTCTTCGATGCGCTGTTCGCACTTCGACCACAGATTTCGCCATCGGATTTCATATTGAACCCAAGTTTCACCCGGCTTCACCTTTGCATTGATCAACGCCGTTATTGGGGTGCGTTCGCTAGCGCTCGCGAATCGCTGGGTGAACAGCAATTCCATCTCTGCGAAAGTTTTGACAGAGTCGTTTGGAAGCTCGGAGTACCACTCAAACGCCGTCTCCGATAAGCTGCCGACGAATTGGCGAAGCAAGAGCTTATCATCACCGCCGGTGTTGCCACAAAGAGCCCTGAATTGGGCGGCATGTTGATGGGGATTGCCTGTCCTCTTGTAGACATGGAATTTCGGGATTGTGTAGCCCGGCGGGTATTTTATCTGATCATACCAACCTGGATACGGTCGCCCAGTCTTCATGACCTGGCCAGCCGCTTCATTTGCCTGGTGAACTCGTATTTGTTGAGCAATATAGTCATCCAGGACAGCTTTAGAGATTGTTTCCTCTTTGGCTGTTGACAGAGCCGGTAGAGGATTCGATGTCTCTCCTCTGTCATCTTCGAGGATAATCGGAGGATCTTCAACTGGAGGGTCCTGCTGGATCATCATACCCACCTTGTCCTGGAACAGAAGAGCCATTTGCTTTATATTGGCCGCTTGTTCCGCAGACTCCTTGTCCTTCTTCTCGAGCATCCTCCGAAGGAATTCAGCATCAGTCTCGTGTTCGCGATGTTGTTCCGATGACGCCTCCGGGCTTTCTTTTAGCCCGGTGAGTGCGGCCATGGCAGTCAGCATCTCCTGAAGCTTCTGTTGTTGCTGTTCCTGAGCCCTTGTTATTGATCGGGTGAGCGGTCGGTGGCCCGTCGAAGCGCGGCTATCCTCTTTCCCGGATGCCATGTAGACGGTGTGGACCACCATGCCCCCAGACTTAGGGCGTTTAGGCTCAGTGCCATTGATGTTTGTCGCAGGAACGGGGGTCTTCTCCGGCCTTCTCTTCTTGTAAGTGGTCGAAGTCGAGGGGGCCATGGCGGTGGGCACCCAGATAGCTTTTCGTGGCTTGGCAGGATGGCTTTCTTCTTGTTGAACCTTCGCCCTTTTTTTGTCGGCGAGAGTAATCTTGATCAACTACTGAGTTTCAGACCTGCCGCCAGACTTTGTAGATCTTGGAGGACAGCCACTGAGGGGACTGTTCTGGCTTTGCTTCCGCAACATTCTCCACCGGAGGAGGAGATCTTTTCAGTACGGCGGTAGGAGAATTCCTACGCACCTTATTCAGCAGCTCGAAGCTGTTCTCGGTTGGAACAGCAGCATTAATTTCCGCCGTCGGGGCTGGTGGGGTTAGCCCAGAAGGGGAGTTGCCTCCGGCCTTCCTCACTCGGCGACGTCGAGCGTGTCGAGCTGATGGAGTTGGCTCGGTGACAGGGATGGCCTAGTCTTGCCCTCTGTTCAGGTGAGGGGCTGTTGCTGGCGTCAGCCTGTTGAAGACTGATGTCCTTTGAGTAGCAGGAGCGGGAGTTGAGACAGTCAGTCTTGTAAAGACCGGCCCCTTGGCAGGAGAAGCCGCCTTGACGACTTTAGGAGCAGGGTTGGTTACTCTCTTCGGAATAACCTTCTATGGGATTGCAGGCTTCATTGTGGGCCGACAGGAATTTTGGCCCAATCTGGAGAAGACCGAGGCGCTGGTGCTGGACGACCCGTTGAGAGGGGCTGCGGTAGCTATAAGTCGATCAAAGACCGACTTCTTGGGAGATTCTAGTACGGGCATGGGAGCGGTGAAGCTCGTTGGCGGGAGCATGGTCTCGAAAAACAGCCCTGTGGTGGCTTGAGTGACCTGTTCCACGGGCATCGTGAACAAGGAAGCCGCTTGGGGCCCGTAGGTTATGCCCCCAGTTGAGGCAGGATGTGGGTTGCAGTTGCATGTGGAACACTTTGAGCAGGTGAACGCCATTGATCCTTTGCTTTCTGCACAAAGCAAAACGCCAAATCTTAGTACCTTGAAACCCAAGGGCAACCATTAACAAACCGCGATTCGTTCGCGAACACGACACACGAAGTGTGGAGTGGAAAGAGGAAAATGTCTCACTGGGCGTGCTAGAATCTGTTCCCCTCCGAACACGGAGACGCGACCTCGCAGGTCCGTCTTGCCTGAAATTTGGGGCAGATGCTAATTGGTGCTATCCGTCCACCTCTCCGAAGATGCCAAGTTGATTTATGGCACCGTGTATCGAAGGTTTAAATGGATGTGGCCGATGTAGCAGACTTCGCCAGATTCCCCCTCGCTTGAGGGGCTTTTGATTGTGGGGACGCTCTTCCCTGCAAGCGTAAGCCCCTGCAGTTAATTACGCTACCGCATCGTGGTAACAACTTTCTCCTTCTCCATATGGTCACTTCGTGTCGTGGGTGTTGGTTTTGTGTTTGGTTGCCCGTGGATTGTATACGGAGACTAAGTTACGTTGTCACCTGTAGGGCGTGGACTAGTCCAAATCCGTATCTTTCTTAGATTTGGGTTTGGGGGTTGGGTTTAAGGATACGTTAGCCTTATTTGAAGCTAAGATCAACTTAAACGTTTGTTAAGGATACGTTAGTCTAATTTTAGACTAAGATCAACTTAACGAGATCATTTGGATCCGACAAGAGAGCAATCGGGCTCTATTGTTTAGTTTAGTGACATTGCGGTCGATAATTAGTTTAAGGACATTACGGTCCATTGTTAGTTTTAAGACATCGCGGTCGAGGTTAAGGACATCATAGTCCGTGAGTTTAAGGACCTCACAGTCCGGTGTTAGTTTTAAGACATCACGGTCGAGATTAAGGACATCATAGTCCGTGGATTTAAAGACTCCACAGTCCGATGTAAGTTTTAAGACATCACGGTCGAGATTAAGGACATCATAGTCTGTGGATTTAAGGACTCCACAGTCAGGCGTTAGTTTTAAGACATCACGGTCAAGGTTAAGGACATCATAGTCCATGGATTTAAGGACTCCACAGTCCGATTTTAGTTTTAAGACATCACGGTCGAGGTTAAGGACATCATAGTCCTTGAGTTTAAGGACCTCACAGTCCGTAGCAATGTGTGGTTGTCGGGACCTGTCACCTCTCTGACGACATTGAAGGATTACAACGACATATATCAGAGGAGTAAAGAGATGTACCCTCAAACTGGGCCTAAATTGATTGGAAGAGCAGATGAGCTCAGTTCAATTTAAATTGAGGACTTATGGCCAGAATTAGGCTAAGTCCAGTTAAAAATGTTTAACGTTTTATTTTATGTTCTGCCTATTAGGCCTTTATTTGGGCTCTGCCCTTTTAAGAATGCCAAGCAATGGGCTCTGACATTGGATGCAATTAAATGCATAGCATTTATCAGGAGCAAAATGGTGTTCATATAGTGCGCCACGTGGCGCGTCAGGCGCTTTGCGCCAATTAAAGAGCGCATTGCGCTAGCGCTTATAAGGATGACACGTGTCGCTTAGCGCTAAGCGCTGGCTTGTAGCGCACTGTGCTTTATGAGTGCGCTGCGCCAGTTCATGGGTGCGCCAGTAAGTGACACGTAGCGTGCTTGGTGCTGAGCGCCGACCCAAGAGCGCAATGCGCTGTTTTCAGAAGCGCAAATCACAAGCTGTGTCTGTGGTTGACACGTAGCATGTTTTGGCGCTGAGCGCCGGTCTAAGGAGCGCAAAAGCGCAATTCAAGAGTGCAAAGCACTTTCCATTAGCGCAAAGCGCATCAGATCAGATTTAAGATAAAAGAACAAGTTTTTTGTTCTTCCAAGGAGGCCTTGCCTCAAGATCCAAGAACCAAAGTTCTTGTTCTTATCAAAAGGCTTTACCTTTATAGATCAAAAGATCTGTGAATGAAGTAAAGTACTTCTTTATTTTAAGGATTGGATCTTTTAATCCTTTATGTTTAATCAAAGATCTTGGTCTTTTTTATAAATCTAAGATCTTTCTAGAAGAGGATTCTTCTTTTTATGAGATATTTTCATCTCTATTGTTCAAGAATTAATCGTTTTTACCTTTAAAGATGAAGAAATGATCTTCTTTCTTCAAAGGCTTGCCTTTCTTCCTTTTTTTAAGTTCTTCTCAAAGTTTGCAGAGTTTTTTTTTTTAAACTTGAAGTCTTGAGGCCTTTATATAGGGCCAATTGATTTGTTAAATTAGTTGAAGAGATTTTTCTCTGATTGATTTGAGGATATTTCCCCACCGTTGGATCTTTGATCTTAAGGCTTCTGTTTTACAGAAGGCAATCTTCTTGTTTTCAACAAGATTGAAAAGATCTTTCCCGAACAGAATTTTAATTCTGATTAATTAATAATTTATTATTATTATTATTAGATCTTTTGATCTAACGGTAGGGAATTCTTTTAATTCCAGCGCTGGCGCAGTTGGCGCTAGCGCACCTATGTTTGACACGTGGCACGCAACGCAGAGCGCAGCACAACTGCGCTAGCGCGCCTGTGTTTGACACGTGGCGCGCAGCGCAGGGCGCAAGGGATCTGAAGCGTTGCTTCAATTTTAAAATTTGAATTTTGAAACAGAGCTTTGCTCTTATTGGGGTGCGCTGCCTAGGGCGCAGCGCTCCTTGCGCTGGCGTGTCTGCTTTTGACACGTGGCGCGCAGCGTAAGGGATCTGAAGCCTTACTTCAATTTTTGAATTTTGAAATTCAAAACAGAGCTTTGCTCTGATTGGGAGAAACAACGTATGGACACAGCCAATGAGAATACACTAACTTCAAAAATACCCCCTTTGGACAGATAAGTTTTAGATTAGTATATTGTCACCGCAATATGGTACATGCCATCTCATGTAACATATAATAGCCCCCTTTGGACAGGTTACGATATATTACCCGAATGAGACTATCCCAAAACCGGATGAGAAACAACTTTCAAATCTCAATGTGTGAGCCACTTTGGCGACAAACACACATATCAATTTTGAGTCTTTCTCGAATGGGAGTATAAATACTTGTCCTTTTTAACTTGTTGATTGAATCATACTCTTGAGATACGGAACATTATGCATCTCTTGATTTAAATTGTGTTATAATACCTTAACATATAAAGAATATGTCACGTGCAATCAGAGGCTTGATAGCAATTTTATAGCAAATTAATAGCATAATAGTTAACTAATTGCAATAAAGAATACATATAACACTGATACATGTATAAATTGCTAAGATATTGAAACATGAATAAAATGTAAAAAAAATATTACAAAACGGTCGCTGCGGGTGTTAATATGAAATTTCAAAAAAATTGCATAATAAATTATTATTTGGGTTAATAAGTGGGCTATGGACAGGCGTTAGTGGGCCATGGGCCGGCTGAACTGAATATATATATATATATATAGAGAGAGAGAGAGAGAGAGAGAGAGAAACACCCGGGTCGGGTTTGGGTCCACTGAACGGGTCAGGTTAAACCGGAATTGGGTCGGGTTTAAATAACCAGATCGGGTTTTTTAAAAATTAAATTAAAATTATCATTTCACCGTTCATCATCTTCCCCTTTACCCAATAAAAAAAATACAAAACCTAACCCTAAATTCGAGACCAAGCCTCGCCCTTGCAACCCGACCTCTAACCTGCAC
This sequence comes from Agapanthus africanus, assembly GCA_030015575.1. Taxonomy (NCBI): domain Eukaryota; kingdom Viridiplantae; phylum Streptophyta; class Magnoliopsida; order Asparagales; family Amaryllidaceae; genus Agapanthus; species Agapanthus africanus. Next base: position 748,392,291 of record JASDDO010000022.1, on the reverse strand, counting down.
CCGGACACAGCTCGCCCGGAACCACCACCGCGCAACACCACGGCCTATGCCGCCAACCTAACTCTCCAGGGCCTAGACCAGACAAAGTTGCACTGCCGACCCAAACCCATTGATTCATCAAAAAAAAATTCAACAATCTGTTTCCCTCAATCAATGTAAATACCAAACAGGTAATAAAAGAAACCTAATTAAATTAACAAAAAATCTCTTTCTCCAGGATAAAAAAAAAAAGCAGAACTTCAATAATAATTATGCATAATCGAGACTGAAAAAAAATTAGAAATAGTACAAGAAAATTGTATCCTAGATCATGGTTTTAGGGGAAAAAAACATAGGTTTGGCTCTAATACCAACTGTAATATTCTATAATTAAATACACCCCTATATTTCATATACAACACATATCAAAAATCTAAAAGCAAGATTTGGACGTATCTCCATCCATAGCCATGAGAACACGCGGAAGTCACGACCGAGCTAGATCTTTCTTTTCTTTCTCTCCTTCAGGCGGCTCTCAATAGGAAAAGCCAATTATTAGGATTAGAGCAAGAGAGAAGATCTAACATATATATAAAATGAATCTTATTGGGTCCTCCCATATAAGATCCAATAAGATGAAGGCCTACACTGACCGCCTGATCATATCATATCCGATAAGAGATGTGCCAAAATCCCATTAACCAAATAAGATCACATAACTTTATTGGGCCTACCAGAATGTCTCAAAACTATATAATATTGGTCCATGCCACTTTAATAAATCATAATTAATGATGGCGCATAATTAGATAAATCTGACATGAATAACTTTCAACTGCTTGCCAAGCAGCTAAAACTTAATTGTCAATTTAACACCCGCGTGTGAGTTCTACTATAGTCTATTGATAAAGCCTTTGGCGGCTGAACAATAGATCTAGGGTTCAAACCCCTGTTTGTAGTATAATGTTAGGGATCATGCTCAAAAAGGAAAGCCGAGTTGGTAGTGAATGACAATTGTGAAAAAAATGTTTGAGTTCAATACGGCATTCGAGGGGTCCCCTATGGATCCAATCTTATAATAAAAATGCTACTGGTCCCTCTAGTGTTAGGTTAAATTAATGACAAACCTAATTGCTTGGTAGATGTCGTTATTGGGTCTATTAGTAAGAAGTCATATTAAATGGGATTGTAATGTGATGAAGGTTTGTTTGTGACCTGAAAATAACGGAACATGAATTCCATCAACTTGTCTAATTACACCCAAATATATGTAAAGGCCCGCAAATTTTAATTTATTGGTTTGATTTTTTAATTTTTTTTATTTTACTTTAGTTGAGAGTTTCATGAAATAAGTTGTCTTTGAAAATTCTAAATTATCCAACCCCACACCGAGATATGCAAAATGTTCACCAAATGAAATTTCCAAGAAATTTGTTTTTTCTTGTTTGGCTTTATATGATTGGTTGAAGCAGAGTTATACAGCAATAACAGAAAAAAAAAAGCTCACTCTTTTTCTGGGTTTGGAGATAATAATCTTACATTTGTTTTTTATAATGATAGTAGAAGTAATTTGTTGCAAAACTTTTGCCAGAAATGGCTTCAAAGAATTAATATCGTGTCTGAAATTGATTGATAGGACAGGATTTGATGTTTTGAATGATAAATGATACTCTCACCTTCCGTTCCTTGTTTCTTTCTAAGTGTTCAATTTGAGTTTGCACTATCATTAAATTAAAAGACCTTTTGAAAAACTAATTCTTATTTAAACTATTGTTCTGGTTGATACTAAATTACTATATTAATCCCTTTTAAATTTGTCTTCTTTAACTTTGAGAGACGGTTATTAAAATGCATTATTATTCTAATGGATCCAAGAGTATTATAGAATATAAAATATTTGTCCTCTAACCCTCATGATAACTTGTATGTTTATAGTCTAACTTGTCTCTGTAGACCGAAAGCTTTCTTATATTACGATTATTTTAAATGCAAATTAAAACTACTGGAATTTCCCTTTGGTTGCTTTGATACCATTTTAACGTGTTTAAACTTATAAAGTTATAAACCGGATTTAAGATTACATTTTAATATAGGTAAATTGTCAAAAAGCCCCCGGTCCGCTCGGGAGTTGTCTAAAAACCCCTGTAACTTTCGAAATTGTTGGGAAGAGCCAATTGTTCAAAATCTTTGTGAAAACCCCATGGTTTGTATTTCATTTAGGCCATGTATTCCGTCAACTGCTTGGATATTACAGGCAACTGCAGCTGCTTAGATATTACGTACAGGCAACTACAGCTGCTTAAATATTTCAGGCAATTGTTTACATGTTACAGGCAACTGGTATAAGAGGGTTTTGATTGAGCCCAAGGGTTTTTTAACAAGAGCAAAAAGCATAGGGTTTTTACACAAGGTTGAAGCAGGACAGGGGCCTTTTGACAATTTGCCCTTTTATTATTCCACCAGAGAGTAACTGTAAGCATCCCGTTGTTTCATAGACTCTCTATGAACAAAATTGGCTTTTGAGCAAGGGAGTATACATGGTGTAGACACCATTTTCATCACATTCTACTAGCCTCTATTGTTCAAATTTAAAATTTTCTCACATTCTTTTAAGGGTAAATTGTCAAAAAGCCCTCTGTCCACTTCAAACTTGTGTAAAATCCCTGGAACTTTTGCTCTTATTAAAAAATCACCGGTCCCAATTAAAAACCCTTTTATACTAGTTGCATGTAATATCTAAGTGGTTGGAGGGAATAAGTTAGGCCTAAATGAAATGAGGTCCGGGGGGTTTTTCAGAAAAAATTTAAACAGTAGGCCCTTTCCAGTAATTTTGAATATATCAGGGGTTTTTAGACAACTCCAAAGCGGGTCTGGGGCTTTTTAATAATTTACCCTTCTTTTATTAATAAAACAATACTGAATTTGCATTCTAGCAGGCATGTCAACTTCATCTGTACACAATTATTCAAAAGTGCATTGAACTTTGCAGAGAGATCACACAATCTTGCTGTCTTTTTAAAAAATTTAACGTCTTTTATTTATATATATATATATATATAGATAGATAGATATATAGATATATATATCATGCTTAACTTGATTTATGACCAAACCATTCTTTTCTTTTCTTTATATATTTCTTTATATATTGTAACTAAAGAGTAATTCTTCAGCCTTTCTTCTTACTATAGCGGAAAAGTTATGCTCAGCCCCCCGGAATCTAAGATAATTCGCATTTGTTCCTTTCAACTTACAATACACTGGAAAAATCACATGAAATTTTGACTCCGTCATCTGGATTCCATGTAAATTTGTTTTTGGCCCTTCCCACTAAGAATACACCAGGAAAATTCCCGGAAAATTTTGGCTCCGCCCTCTTGATTCTACGTAAACTTGCATTTGACCTGTTCTTCGCCTCTCTAAACCCTGAGTTAATTTTTGGGGGCCCCCTATATTTCCGAAAAATTTCCGTTCGTCCCCCGCGCATGTGTGTGGGGCTCCTTGCTTGTGCGCATGAAACTTTGCTAGTGTTTAGGACTACTAATACAAAGTTTTGGACTGAAACAAAGCGAACAGGACACACGTGTATCTACAAACGTACCTTCCACTGAAAAAGTTCACTAGCTAAAGGCCAACAAGTTTCTGACCTAAAAAAATGATAATGGCCATGTCCAATAATTAATTAGTGCATTATTTTGACCAGAAAATCAAAGATCTAGCATGTATGAGTGATTTCTTTCCAAAAACAAAGACAAGAGAACTTGGTAGTTAGCTGCAAGTGATGATATATAATTAGTGCATGAATTAGCTTTAAGTACATGAGATATTGAGAACAATAAAGAAAAGTTGTGAGAAAAATTTGCTTTCTATATGAGACGTATAAAAGAAAAAAAAAACATTTATATTCTTTTTTGGATGAACTGCAGTATCCGTCTTATTCTTCATCTATATATACACATCCACTTTCAAGTGACTTTAATATTGTTATTATTAATATAGTGGAGATACATAATTTATTATCAGAAAACCTCAAGTTTGAATCCGGTCGTTGTAAAATCACACAATATATAAAAATCAAATGGCATTTTGTGTGTTTGTGTTCTGGACCTTGATGGTCAAATCAAGTGGTGCTCATTGTCCAAAACATATTCTAATGTAATTAATAAAGATCTCTATTTTCGGGACGGGAGATTGGCTATCCACCGTCCATAATTGAATGAATATTCTGATGGTTGAGATTGAAAGAAGATTAAACTTATGCTTTACAAGTTATTAACGGTAGATGACCGGATCTACCATAATATATCAAATATGGTTCTCCATGAATCTATACTTTGTTGTTGTTTTTTCTCCATTATTCACAAGAGTTACTATCAAGGGTCATTAAGCAACAACATCTAAAATCTAAGCCAGCCACTTCACTGATTGCTAGCTATTACTGTTTTCATGTAGGCAGATCCAAACCCACATCCCTTTCCTTGTGAGTATGTGTATATATATATATATATATATATATATATAGCTTAGCTTTTGTAAGGAGAGTCCTAAACTTACAATCAAATAATGACATTATGTGGTATGAAAAGAAGCAAATCATTTTAAGTTTCTAACTTATAATAGGTATGTGATATATACTTTTTTGGAGTGAACAGAACAATGCAGTTCAGCTTTTGGACTCCAATAGAATATTTCCATATTACATAGAGCCAGAGGTGCTCCCAAATAAAGTAATCTCTTACTGAATCTTTTTCCTCGAAAAAGAAAATGTTTTTGTGGTAAAGCATGGTTGCATATCTTATTCATCGTATCTACACGGCTTAATAGTCATCAATCCGGTACAAGTTTTGAAATTGACTATGGAAGACGATGGTAACAAGGTATGTCCTAAATAAGCGGACACTCCTAATGTGCCACCATGTGGTGCACATTTAGTTGGTTTTTCGGGATGATGTTGGGGTTGGCACTGCGGCTTGATTTTATCGTATATTTTCTTGTATTTTATCGCTTGATCGACATGCTATGATTGGAAGGCACTTAATGTTACAATAGTATTGTATAAAGAAGACTTGCTTGGTCATGTTCATTTCATTATTCATGAACCACAATTTTTTTTGGAAAAAAAAATTTGATCTTTAATGTGTTGTTAAGTGGTTTATTTAACCTAATGCAAGTAAGCAAGTAATAGGACACTCCAAAAGATAGATCTTTATTAATTTATAAGTTATTCTAAATAATCTTTTAAATGATAGGCTTTATTTAACCTAATGCAAGTAAGTAAAGTTTGAAGTTTATTGGTATACCTGTTGTTCACCAACAGAGTCTTTACCACTAATTAGGGCTTGTTTTGTTTGGATTGGATTACTTTTGGTCAACAAATGATTAAAAATCAAATCAAGATGGGTCTCGAATAGATAATGTGTTTGGATCTCTCTTTTACTATTCAATAAGTGATAATTTCATCATGGGTCCCACCATGGCTAGCTTAAAAATGACATCTTTTCCCATTTAAAAATAAGTTAGGAATTCTCAGCTTATTCCATAAGTGATTATGTAATAGTAGAGTTGACCAAGCAATATACCATAATACCCTTGTCTTTTCATCTAAATTTTAAGAAGATATTAATGATACGTCATTTTGGTCATTTTACACTCGATAATCACTTATCTATCTTTTAATCCAAACGCGCTATCTATTTATAATCATTTTTCATACAAAATCATCCAAACGCTAAACAACTTATTTGACATAAGCACTTATAAGTGACATTTTCCAGAAATAATCACTTAAAAATGATCATGGTAAATAATCACTTAAAAATAAGCTCATCGAAACAAGCCCTTGGCATTTTCCACGTATTTTGACTCTCGCCTAGCACAAGTACATGACTAGAAGAGCCATATTTGTTTGTGCTAGATCTGATGATACAAAAAGGAGTGTAGAAATTAACTTCTGTTGCCTAATTTAGTGTTATTAATAATTGGGTTGTTATCAAAGGCCATTAAGGAAAAGCTTTCATATTAATTCCTGTTTTTAGTGGGCAAGTCCGAACACGATCTTTTTTTCTCTTTTTTTTCTCAACCCCGTTATAAGTTGTATTGTTGTTCATCACTAATTCAATGGGGCCCCTAAACTTAGAAAATAATCATACAACTTGTATGATATATATGAGGTGGCAAGACAAAATGTCATTGTGAGCTGAAATATTTGCAAAATATGGATGTGATTCATACTTCTTTGGAGTGAAGTGAATAAATTGGGGCCCAAACTAACAGAATAAAGACTTTTCCTAAGGTCTCTCTCCAGTGTAGTTCATTTCACCTCTCAATTTAAGCTTTGCTGGCACATGTTAGAATGTAATAGGAACTTGTTACTTCTAACTAGGTAGGTATATTGATGCCGAGCATACCGCAGAAAAATATCTGTTTCTTTTGGATAGAAAGAAATTTAATTAAACGGGCAGATCGGAAGCCCAATCGTTAGGTCCATCTTCAATCAGCCATAACTTTTGATCCATAGATCCGATCGACCAGTTCCTCGACAATTCGAATACAGCAGAACGTGCACTGTTTTTGAAGGACGGGTCACTCAGCGACTAGCGTTCTGTGGCCCGCTGAATCGCGATCCGACATCATTTAGAGGGTCCACGAAGGCTTCAAAGTTTATGGTGTATTTAGATAGGTTGGAATGTTAGGATTTTATTTAATTATTTAAATGTATTTCGCTTTAGGAAATTTTTTTGGTAACTATCTTTTACTAGTACAGATGTCTGGCATATAAAACGTGATGAACTAGACGTCTCCCACAGACGTCTATAATAGAATATGAGGTAGACCAGACGTCTGCTGTAGATAAACTTGGATCAGACGTCTGTATATTAAATATGCTGAAACTAATATGTTACGTCGATTCACGCATACGATATATCTTACCTGACACGTTACTTGACATGTTCATGATACGTATTACCTGATTGTTTATACTGATTGTTAACAGGTATCCCTGATAACCTGTTACTATTATTGTATTGAAACTGTTATCATGATAAACAACTTGTATCGTGATGTTTACCCGAATGCCAACAATTCTTGTTATTGATTGATTGACCTGACATGTTGTCTTGATAGACATTACTCGTACACGTTTGTTCTTGTATTGGCATTAGGTAATATTCTATATTGATTATTGACATGAACATATACTTTGGGAAAAAGGGAAAATAAAGAATGGAACGAATTGTAACTCAAGAGTTATTGATTACTATAGACTGATAGTCAACACGAGTTTCAGGCTCCGGAATGGTGATGCTGACACCATTCATCCATTTCGACATTGTTTTACTGTCTATCGGCATGTCTCGGATTCAACCCCGAGAGTTATGACACCGTGATCCCGCACATGTACGGAATACTATTGAGTTACAATGAGAATTGTATTGATTGGTTTCAAATACATGTAGAATAAATAACTTAGCAGCATGGACCCATAGGGTACACATGACATAACTGTTTTACCGTATCTTGATTGCCATGTTATATCATTGTTATTGCCATTAATTGTTCATTGACTATGCACACGATATTGACTTCTTATATAATGATATGTTACCTCACCTATTCCATTGTATTTTTATTATATTATATATGATATTCTGATGTCTAGGTTTTACATGGCCCAGATACCTTGGTTTTAGAACAGGGACAAAGATTACTTCGAGATGGTTGCCGAGCAGTAAGACGTCTTATTTCTTTAGCTATTTTATGGTCTAGTTATTTTTCTCGTTTTTTATTGGATCTTTTGTGAGCCCATAAGGGATAACTACTGTTATTATTTTATTTTTCTTGGATCGCATTGAAACTTGATATTTCTTTATTGCTTCCAAAGTTGATTCTATTATTATTTATTATGGCTATTGAACATGTGATGGTTAGATATATATTATATTGTGCTTGATTTACCGCATGTCAACCTAAGGTTTTATTTTGTAGTTCGGTTTTCGTTTTAATCAGAACGAGATCTGCCCATCATCCGTAGAACGAGATCTACACCCCCATCGCGCTACTTCATATATACTAAATCTAAAAGTATTATACAGATAATCAGGGAATGAACTTTAACTCACCAGACGAAATTGAAGAAATGGCTCTTAATTGGGACCTGCCAAATTCAGAGCCTTTGTTATGCTGGAATAATTTAATTGACAATTATCTATTTTTGCTTATGAAAGAGAAGTAACTTGAATCTCTTCGGTGACAAGGATTTATCCATACACTATGTATTGTCGAATATTTTGTTTCTCTTCAAATTCTGGACAGCAACAGTTAAAAGAGAAGTTTACTATTATGCAAAACTACTACAATCTCCCTGGAGAGTTGTGCAACTTTTGATATTTTCTTCTAGTTCGTTAAGAACGTAGGTAGCTGATTTTGATGTAATTAGATTATTATTATTATTATTATTATACTTTAGGTAGGTGGCAGCTCAACTTTTCATTAAAAAAATCAAGAAATAAAAACAACATGCTATTACTATAATTTTCTTGGATCCATCTCCTGTCTACATTATTTTTTGTCCATCAAACTCTGTCCCAGCAACTGGAAATCTCAATCACATCCTACACAGTCAACATACATAAATTTAGCAAAAGATCCAAGAAACCCTCAAAAAGTAGAAAAATTCATGTTCACATAATGCACCCCAATTTCATAAAGATTCAGTCTCAACTTTTTTCTCATCTTTCTTTATCACTTGTTTTGTACATTGTAATTTGCACCTCTCTTCTTCCTTGATAGTTGATTATTTGCCTATGGCTGTAGGCCTATAGGCCTCATCCTCCCTATACAATCCCTCTATACGCATCTTTCAAGTATCTTATATAATATTTCATGCTTTAAGATCCTCAAACATGTGAACGATTAGTAAGCTATTGTCTTCTGAGAAGACGGGGACTGCATGGACTCTGCATGCCCAAAACTGCAGCGATCTCACATACGCCAGTGGAATTCAGTAACCTAACTGCAAAATAGCCAGCGGTGTCCATTGGCCCTTGCAGGCCCAAATCCAGAGGCCTAACTGCAAAATAGCCAGCGGGTCCATTGACACATGTGAAAGACCACTGCGGGATCTGTTTCCTCATTATCTCTTGTCTATTCTTCATAATCGAAATATTTGTCATTTTGATCATGTCAAGCTACAATGTTTACAACATAAAACGCCGGTATCGTGCAAATTTTAAAATGGTTTGCTTATGGATCCAGTGATACAAAATGCCATTAGTTTTGCAACCATTAAATCCATGCGCAAACGGTTTTGGACCCACACAAATTTTGGAAGATCTTATGTCCTAAACCATGTAGATCACAATTTGCTTGTTCAGCAATATATGTTACCACCACAACGGCACTCCCAACTAAAAACACCAACTTTATCAATGCCAATATGTATATGTATAACCAAGTTAAAAAAAGGTTGCTCTATTTCAATTACAAGTTCAACATGTCTCTATAAGTTCTCAGACGCTTTCAGCTCATATCAAAGTTTGTTTACAAGAGGAGCATGCAATTTCAATGGAAGCATGCAGGAATAAGTAACATGCTTGACACTATCAACAAGGACCACCACAAAAATACGAGAGACTGATTTTGGCGTGATCATTCTGTTGCCGTCTCCATCACCAGCCTCTCTTGGGTCAACAAGAACAGAGACGACCATCGAGGATGCAGAGTTATTATTAGTATTAAATCTATTGCTGCTCTCAGTTGGTTTCGCTGGTTTCGCAAAGTGCTGTGTGTTATTAAGAACTGATCCATTGGGTGGAATTTGATGGCCATAGAGAATTCTTCTGTTCTTGATGTTTCCTGGAGGGAGTGTCTCGGTAACGTTGACGACCGTTGTTGCAGGTACAATTCCACTTGGTGAGACTTCAAACTGGAATATTTCGGTGCATGTACCCGAACTTAATATTGGACCTGCCAAAAAGCAACTCATCAAATTCCAGCTAAAAATATAAGCACACAGACTAGCATGTTTAACCGATAATGGTTGTTCAATAAATCAACTCAGGAGTAACTGCAGTTACTTTTTATCTTTTGGAACGCCTGCAGTTGACTATAAATCTAAGAATCGCGTTATAACTACATGTGTGAGTGTGACCAATGCTTATACAACCAATAGCTGAACAGAAGACGGAGATCAAGATTGCAATGGCCAATTCTTGAGATCGATCACTCGAAGAGAGGTTCCTTCTTGGAGAGATGATCGACAAGATGGATGGCTTCTTGCAAATGATAATCACCAGAGGCCCAGATCAATGAGATCTTGGGCAAAATTCGCTTCAATTGAGACCAAAACCCTAACCCTAGTCGTAGGGTTATACATCTTCAAGTATCAGCACACGCTACAATTAGAGTTCAAACAGATTGACATGTCCTTGACCACAAAAGGATCGTATCATATTACAAAGGCCCAGAAACTCGAGGGCAATGGTTACTAAATTGTAAGTTTGCATACACTAAGAACTATTATGGAAGATTCTTTGATAACTTACAACTGTGATCGTAAGAGAACTGTCAAACTTCCCTGGAATTCAAAGAGATTTGTGCATTAGTTAATATTTATCTGCGTAGATATAAATTATCAGGACTTTATATCTCATCTATTAAAATACTTGGAGTTTGACGAGATTTTAGTGGGATCTAAATTTGGAAATAGAATCATGATAATATCATGATAATTCCCGATAAATAATTATGTAATTCAGTTGATCCCTGTCAAATACAATCGTTTGGAAGCTTGAAGTCACTGAAAGATGATTCATGAATTGCTACTGTTATTATTTTTTTAGTTTTGTAGACCTCTCTGTATAAAAATAAAGCTTACAAATGTTTTATGGATGTATAATGATAGGTTGTGTATGTGTGTGTACGCGCGCGCGCATATGTATATACAGCAGACAGACAGACATAACACACACATATACATGTGTGTGTGTGTGTGTGTGTATTCTAACATCGAATTCTATAAAATTGACCTGATGATTAAAATCTATTTATCTTTTTCATCTCTCAAAACTTTCTCCATGGCCTTGTAGCGCACCTCCTTTCATTAGCTTGCTTCCCTCATAACCCATTACGTCTCTATCTAAAGCTCAGGTATCCATCGCATTTAATATGCACTGACAACTTAACGACGACAGGCCAGTGAATGGCTAAAAATGACCCAATTTTCCATCCTGAGTAGGATCATATCCATTATTACTTGCCGTTTTGAAGGAGAGGAAGTCTTTAGGATCATATCCATTATTACTTGCCGTTTTGAAGGTTAGATGTGAATGGGTGTTCAACAACGTCAACATAACCCAACAACTACCATATAAACTTGCTGATCCAAATTTTTTTATAGATCCCATCTGAAGGGGTTTGATAGAGATATTATAAATCGCATTCATGGTTGATGGTAGGAATCAAAACCAAAGAGGAGGTCAGGATTTCTTAAGGCTGGCCTACCCCGTCTTCGCGAGAATACACTTGGAAGGTATCAACCTGCCGGATATTGAGCAACTTCATATAATATATGAAAATTAGGGCACAAAAGGGCCTCGTTGAGCAAGGAACAAAAGAACGGGATTTTAGCTCAAAATAATATATACTGGCTATTTTTTAGATAAAGACAGTGGAAAAATCCCCCCGCGTTCCATTAAAATAAGTTAACGAAACAACATACATCAAAAAGAAAGGAAATAACAACAAAAAGAAAACATAAAAAGAAACTAAAGAGAAAGCACAAAGCACGACTAATAAGCTGTGAACCAGAACAAGGTATATGATCAGTACAGCTTAAAGGTTAAAGGCATGTCAGCATCCAGTCACCATCATACATAACTGGGCAAAATGAAAACCCAAAGTCTAGCACTGATCTCCAGCATCATATATTCTAGCTATTGAGTCACCCAAGGTGTGATTTCCTCCCAAATACATGTATTTCAGAAAGACTTCCCTTGAGCCCCAAACATTAAATTCACAATTTAAATCCCCATCCCACTGGCACTAAGCTTTCAAATCCCACAAATTAGCAACCTGTGTTTTTAAACTACCTCGGTGCTAACTCCCCCTAAATGAAGATGGAGGGGGAGGATGGAATATATTTTTTCACTATTCATCTTTTCATATTACAGAAACAAGAGCATGATGTATGCAATATAGCTTTGAGCAAAATGTGAGAAAAAATGAATGTAACTTGAAGTCTGATGGCAAAGATATATTAGGAGCAACCACTTTCGTTCATTATCGATCATTCGTCTATAATTAGAATGAGGAGACTGATTCCTAGATGCAGGGTGGTTAAAGTAGATAATTGTTTTTAAAGTAGTTATATAATCGTAAAAACCCTACAATTTTTTTTATTTATTCATTCATTCATTCATTGTATTTTTATTTTATTTTTTTGTTTGGGTTTTTTTTTTCTGGGGGGGGGGGGGGGGGCGGGGGGGGGGGGGGGGTGTTGTGGGGGATTCATAGCATTGTTACAAGTTTAGCATTGTTTTATGGGTCTAATAGTTGTCAACTAATAAGCAAGTCAAATAAGTGTCGCTGAAATGAGAACGTTGACATGGATGATTTAGCAAATACTTATAAGAGGTAGGATAAGAAAATTACACTCTTATAAGAAGCAAGACTGCAAGATGTAGCTCCAAGGATAAAATGAGTGAGGACCGATTGCAACAGAGATAAACAAATGAATAAATATGTCGGAAATTGTGGCGAAAATTATAGTTAATGGAGCAATCAGGAATATAGGTAGCCTTAAACAAATATGAGGGGGGACAGCTAAGAAAATAGTTAGTTCATTTAATCAAGATTTGGGTTAGGGTTAGGAATAGTCATAAACAATATCTGCAAATTGTTTCAACTATCGGCCGTATCGCCGATATATCGGCCCAATAATTAGATAGGGCCCCCTCACGGTACAAGCAATAATACATGCATATTAAAAAAAATTTGCCTAAATAACGGATGCCTCATATCAGTCCAAATATCGCTGGATTTTGTGTTTATCAGGTCCAATGACAATCTAGTAAGCTTTATCTTTCAAGGGGTTGGAAAAACCCATTACCTAAAGTAAACATGAAGAAATAAAATAGTTTTTAGAATAATTTGACGATGCAAACAAATCAGTCTCATCCAAGAAAGTAAATTCTTTCGTGGAATGTTTTTCAGGATAATGTAATGACAGGCTGACGGAAGGTTTCAAACTGTTGGCTAGAAACAGGAAGATAGTTAAGCACAAATAGAAAATGGAACGATAAGATTAAAATGTATTGTGTAATCTTTGTGATATTTAAAGCAATTAGCATAGATCTTTTGTTGCCTTGTTGTTTTAGTTAATTAAACCAATTATGAGTGATACCCAGTATAGTCTGATATGTCCGATATGTATATAGAAATCACCAATATAAACACTCAATATAAATACTGATCAGTATCCTGATATATTCTCCAATATTTGCTACCCAGTATAGAAATACTCATATAATACGACCCGATATCAAACTTCATGATAAAGGCTTGCTGTTGCTAAGTTTAAGCTATTTAGTCGTCATTTAATTTCTTCTTTAGTTTATTATTTACCCTTAAGATTCATTCCTGCAACTGCAAACCCTTCCCAGAGTCTTCCCTTACAGGCGCTGATAAGTGGAGAGATTACACAGAGTGTGACAGAACTGCAGGGCTTGTGTCAATGCGGCCGAAATCCAAACACATTCGTAATCATACGATATAAGAAGTGATAACAAGAGATGTGGTCCAATCTACGCATCCTTGGTCCTGGGGCCTTCTAGAGCCATAGATTTTCCTACGTGATGACTAGAAAAAGTGAAAATTTAGGTTAATGTTTAACGTGAAAAAATTATCAAATAATAATAAACATGCATTTAAATATTTATTTCAATCTACACGGAAAAGATCACCAAACACGGGACTACAGGAGTTGATAAACAGAATACAAAGTTTTCTAACTCCCTTTCGGCCCTCTCTACCACGTCGTAACGGCGGTTCTCACGAAGAGTCCCTCCTCATCTGTCAGTGCCGCGCTCGTCGGCAAAGGAAGACATGACAGCCCGCCGAGCCCGTATTTGACTCGGCATGTGAATCGAGCGATCCCTCAGAGGCTTCGTAATTAAGCATGCCTCGTAAAAGCAGTCGATCTTGTTCTCTGCTGCGTCAATCATCGCTAGAGTCATCTCCACCGGATGAGGAGTAATCATCGAGGATGGCCAGGAAGATCATTCGAAACCAAATAGAGCAAGCGGGAAGAGGAGACCCTTTACGGGTCATGAGCTCGTGCATCACCGTGCCGCACTAAGCATCTGTAAAAACGAGATTCGCTAGACGTGCAGCGAAACGAGAAATAATCTCCCCAATAACCACCTTCCATGGTTGTCGAGGAACATGCGGGCGATTGCAAACCATGGTTTTTTCTCTGTGAAAGTGGTTATTTCTCTATGAAAGTGAAGGAGAAAATGAACACTTCTCTAAATTATAGGAGAATTCAAGTCTTGGTATAAAAAATGTTGCACATGATGTAAGTTGGAACGATTTCAAAACTCTGACCAAAAGAAAGTGTTGGAAAAAAAGATGGCTTCGAAAATCAAGAGAAGATGAAACGAAACCTTTCCACGTGTTTAACACGTGTGCGCTCATATGTGACCGCCGGCTTCAAGGAGGATTAAATACTGTGATATAGCCCCCATGTGTTTAACACGTGAGCGCTCTCATGCAAAGCATATGACCGCCGGCTTCAAGGATGATTAAATCATGTGATATAACCCCCACGTGTTGAACACGTGAGCGCTCATGTGCAAAGCATATGAACGCTACTGCCATATATATATATGGCAGTCCTCACGTGAAATCCACGTGAGCGCATCAGTTTGAAGCACTAGCTTCAAATAGAATTAAATTCTTTTTGTGAAATATTCCTCCTGATCTTTCTAATATTAGAATGATTTTCACTATTAAACAGAGAGCCTTTAGATTCAAAATCCAACGGTAATTATAATATCACTAACCAAATCAGAAGATAGAATCGAACTCTTTGTTAGGAAAATATTTTCCTAACCTTGCTAAAACGAACGGAAAATAGTTTTTGTTAAACAAAATTCCCTGAATCTTTAGATCCAACGGTGGATATAATTTCCCGAGTGATCTTCGAGATCAATCGAGATATCTCAATGAGAGATTCACTCAAACTAATTGATATATTTTCCCTCTGCTATATAAAGGACCCGAGACTTCAGGTCTCACAGAGAGAATACCCTCCATGAACTTCAAGATATACAACTCCCCCTGAGCTTTCGCGAGAGAAAATTTTCCCTTAAGCTTCATAAAAAAACAACAAAGAATTTAATTCTCTCGAAAAAGACCATTTTTTGTTCGATCACTAGGTAAAAACAGAGATAAGAATATCTCCCTTTTGCCTATATGATACAAGGGTTTAACCATTATATAAGAACCTAGTTCTTTCTCGGGATCTAAGATCCACAAGACAAATCTCCCAAAGGTAAGAATTCAATTCTCATCGAGAAGATCTTATTCTTCATATCCAGGAGAGAACTATGGCGTTTTACCCCTTGCACATAAAAGAGAATATGGAGGAACATAACGTGAAATTGATATTCTAGGAACTTAGTTCCTCCAAAATAAAATAGGGTTCTATCCAAATAAGAACTTAGTTCTCGCAAAAAGCAGGAAATTGGTTTCTTGCAAGATCTGCAAAACTTTTAGAGTTTTAACATTAATTTTCAGAGTTAATCTCTGCATGAACATGAAAAGGATCACGTGGAAAACACGTGAGTCCTAGAAAAAGAACGAAGAGTCACGTGAGAACCATGTGAGTGCTCAAAGGAGCCCTGAAGATGGACCTCACATGGAAAACACGCGAGCGCCGAGACTCTAGTGCTTAGCACTACTCACGTAGAAGACACGTGATCAATCAGGAAAAGAGCAGTCCACGTGCCATTCACGTGAGCGTCATGCGAACCAGTGATTAGCACTACTCATGTGGAAGACGAAGACACGTGAACACTAAAAAACCAGGCTTCTCACGTGAAGAGCACGTGAACACTGAAGCGGGATCTATGATGAAGTTTAAGCTTCTGGGCCCAGTGCTTAGCTCTGTTGGGTTATCTAAAGCCCAAAACAAAATGTTTGGCCTAGTGCTTAGCACTGTTGAGAAACAGAGTCCGACATCTAGTCTAAGATTAGAATAACTCTCTAAAGTTTCAAACTTCTTTGATTTTCAAAGGAAAATCAACCCTGATTATACATATTTTAAGTCGATCTTAATCTAAAACAACATTAACGGTCCTTAAACGGATTTTAAGTCGATTTTAATCTAAGCCTAGATTAACGATCCTTAAACTCCTGAACTTATAGACCTCATTTATGTGAGATCTACGTGCTCAGTTCAAAACCAATGAACGGGTTTGGACTAATCCGCGCCCTACGGGCATGACAAGATTAGTCTCCATATACAATCCAAGGGCAACCCCATAATAAACAATAACACAACACGAAGTGGCCTACTGGAGAAGTTGAAAGTTATCGGTTTGCGATAACGTAATTAACTGCTGAGGCTTGTGCCTGCAAGGAGGAGCGTCCCCACAATCAAAAACCCCTCATCATTGAGGGGAAATCTGATAAGTCGGCTACATCGGTCGCATCTATTCAAACATTCGATATACAGTACCATAAATCAACTTGGTATCTTCGAAGAGGTGGATGGATATGTTCCATATAGCATCTGCCCCCAAAGGCTAGACATCTCCAACGTCTCAATCAAGTCTCTGGCGGTAAACAGATTTTGGCACGCCCGATGGGACCTTTTCATCTTTCCACTCCACACTTCGTGTGTCGTGTTTCGCGATATATTATGTTTATGATTATCGTTGGGTTTCGGGAAACTAAACCTGGTGATCTCCTTATGCAGAGATGCAATGGCCTCATTCAGCAGCAACAAATGAAACGCTGGCTTCAACACTACTCTGACCAGAATAACCTGGTCAGGGCAAGCCATAGCCCGGGTGCTTTGCATTCCGATAGCCCAAGTGGCCCAGCAACTTGATGGGCTCTTCTTTGGGTCCATGCTACCACCTCCTTCTCTTGGAATCCCGACGCCAAAGGAGGAGACGCCCATGAAGTCAGTTTGCAATAGGGTGACAATTACCACAGCGGGCCCCGATAATAAGCCTGCTCAATATGAAGGATCGGTCTTCCAGAGATTAAAGCCCAACTCCATAGGCCCTGCCGAGAATCTCATAATCCCGAAGAAATCAGTCTTCAAAAGGCTGAGCTTTGCTGCTCCAGACGTTCCAACCGTCTCGTCCATTCCAAAAAGAATGGTCATTAAGAGGCTCACATCTGCAGCCCCTGCTACATCTGAGGCGCCAAAGAGTGCTTCACCTCCACGTCGGTCCATATTCAATAGGCTAGCACCCCATGCTCATGCTCATACTCCGGTCCAGCCAAGGACACCAGTCTTTCAGCGACTGGCCCATGCTCCAATCTCGAAGCCATGCAGAAGGGAAGATGTCCCAGCTTCAAAAGAACACTGGTGGCAGGATATTCCGGCCAAGAAGCTATCCAAGGGCAAGTCCATGAAGCCCCTGAGATTGAAGAAACCCCAACTTCAAGACATTCTTGACGTCGATACTGGCGCCGGGTAAGGCAGGCTGGCGCCGAGTGAGGCAGGCTGGGGGCAGCATGCCATCCGGGCTAACCCCGCCAGCTCCAATGGTGCAGGCTGTTGTTCCAACCGGGAACAAGTTTGAGACGTTGAACATAGTGAAGCACAACTCTCCAAGTCCTATATTGAAGAAAACTCTACCTCTCGCCGAGAAGAGTGATGAACCAAAATTGGTTCGATCGGCGAAAAGACTTTCCTCGACCATTCATAAGGTCTAGAAGGAGGTGCAGAGATCAATGATCAACATAGGTTACTCTTCCCGACCAAAGAAGCTGAAGAGCCATGATAAACGCTCTTCCCATCAACCAAAGGAGGCTTCTGCTATGATGGTCCCTCCGAAACCGGCCTCTCACAGGAGAGAATTGTCGGAGAAGATGCAAAGGTTCGAGGCATATTCCAAGGGCCCGCATTCCAAACGCTTCAAAACTGGAAGATTGATAGTTCACACCATCTATATGGTGAACTCCAAGGACGAGAGCAAGACTTCCATCTCCTACAGACCAATCATGTGATCTATAATAAAAGATCCACACAAGGTGCAGGAGATGATAGCTCGCGCGGCTGAATAATGAGTCTCCACCCGGTGCAAATCTGGACGACTCTTCCAACCAACGAGCAGACCAGGAGTCTAATACGGACTACCTGAGGCAGATGCTCCAGAAGAAGGACGAGAAAGCTGCAGAATTAGAAATCTAAATGGACAAGATAGCTCATTTGTTCCAAAGTATACTCAGGATGATGGCTCACCCCGAACCACCAGCAAATGAACCGCCGGTGGTCTTTGTCAAAGACAAAAGAGATACCTCCAGTCCCCTCCAAATCTCATCAACGGCAAAGGAGGAAGTCATATCCAAATCACAGCTGGACGAATACATCGCCCAGCAGTTCAAGGCTCACCTAGCCAGTGAAGCCGTCGGCAAGTTGATAAAGACTGGTTGACCCTGCCCAGCGTGTTATGATCAGATTCAGTACCCGCCAGGATACACAATTCCGACATTCCCCATATATAAAGGAATCGGAAATCCGACGCAGCATATCACCCAGTTCAGATCCAAATGCGGCAATACTGGGAGTAACGACATATTGCTCCTGCGACAGTTCGTTAGTAGTCTAGCGGACGTAGCATTCGAATGGTATTCGGAGATTCCCAATGACTTGATCAAAACTTTTGGCGAGATGGAGCTCCTATTCTGTCAAAGATTCACTAGTGCAAGCGAGCGCACTACCGTAACCGCCTTGGTCAACGAGAAGCCCCGGTCAAACGAGACATGGGTCCAATACGCGATGAGATGGAGGAACCTTTGGTCCAAATGCGAACAAAGGATCACTGAAGCTCCGGCCATAAGCATGTTCGTGAGCACTCTCAACAAGAAGGTGCAAGCATTCCCATATCTGGCCCTTCTCAGTCCAACGACTTTCCAAGAGCTCATCGACAAGTTGGCTCATCTGGATGCAATGAACCAGGGACCTTCCTCTTCCAATGGAGATTCGCGAAACATCAAAAGGGTAAGACAGCGTTCGTCGCTAACACGCAACAACGTCTGAATGGTCTTAAAACGCCTGTCGTCAAAATGACAACCGCATGGGACCCACTCTTTAAGAAAAAATGGGACGGGAATACTCCTTCCCTCGTGATAAAACGAGAAAGTTATTTGACCTCGCAACAAAGAGTGGCTTTCTGACATTGCCTGAGCCACGGCGATCGGCCCAAGCCCCTGACGTTAATAGCCCAACCTATTACCCAAAACATCGGGTGGTAAGTCATCCGATCGAGGATTGTTACGTGTTAAAAAAACTGAGTCGAGGACCAGTATAAACACGACAAGTTCATACTCTCCGATAAATAGATGGTGAACCCTCCTCAGAGGCACATCTCTAAAGGGAACAACGTGCAAGAGGAATCCTGCTCGGTCGTTGAAAAGAACCCGTGGGAAGTAATATTGTCTCCCAGAACGAAAAGAATGCTAAAGGATCTCCAGGCATGCCCTGCAATACGATCAGGTGGAAGAGCCTGCTTGAACCGAAGATCATACCAGGGATGTTGAAGCCGTGTCCCACTCCGAAAACTGTTGATAAAGGGAAAAGCCCCGAAGTCGAGAAATCTTCCAAAAAGAAAAATAAGAAGGCAAATAAGCCCGTACAGCCAGCCGAGTATCTTGACTAGTATCTCGACTGCCGCACGAGCATCCAGAAGTACATAGACGCACTCGAAGAATATAATCAGAAGGCGCGTTCGCCCGGTACTTTTGAGAAGTTTATCAAGCACATCCTCGAAAATAACAGACAGGATGAGGATGAGGACAATGACTCAGAAGAGGGAACAGAAGGCCATGTGGAAAGTTGCCACATAGTCTCTCACTCCTCCATCTATGAAGATGAGGCTCCACCTGCATCCAAGTGCGACTCCGACGAGCAGAGAGCGGAATCAGTACATGAAGCCCCAAGTTCACCATAACAAGACCCAGTTGAGAAGCTCATAAGGGAAGCCTTCCAAGGAAGCCAGGAAATCAAAGACGTGAGTTGGCTATCTACGAGAAAGTCAAGCAGCAACGCCTGAAAAGAGAAGCCGCGGAAGAGACGAGTTATGTAACTCCCCAACCAAAGCAGAACTTGCAACCGAAGCAGAAAATATGCTGTAGAAAGGTAAGGCCGAGAAACATTTCGCCAAAGCCTTATCCAAAGGGATGAAGCTGCCGCCTTTAAAGATATACACCCCTGGGGTTATGGACTTCGAAGGTAAAGAAGAGCATCCAAAATATTTGTCTTTACCACCGGAGGGTCCGTCATCCCATCGACGAATGCAAGGCATTTGAAAAATGGTGGAGAAAATACGTTCTCCATAATAGGCATCTGAAAACAAAGAAGTAGATGGACAAGACTCACCCACCCCAACATGATAGTCCCGAGGCCAACGACCAAACGAAAACGATCACCGAAAGCTGCCATATGATCAAGGCTCAAATTTCGGAAGGAGGAAATTCGGTAGTACCAACGTTCGGAAATGATTCAGAAGATGAACCTCCCGTTGACCTCCCTATATAAGCTTCTCATCAGAAAACGAAGGAAAGACGGAGGACTGTGGCAACATCTGTTTGCGGAACAGCACTCTCCCTGAGAAGAATCTCGAGCCTATAAATAATGATCCAAAGAACTGAGACAAGGGTAATGGAAAAATGCCCGAAGAGATTGCCCTTGATGAAGAGGTGGCCAAAGAATTTGCCGCCAAGGATCTCCCCAAGAAGAATAAGATGGACTACAATGTGTTAGCCCACCTGAAAAGTTACCTTCACATTTGAGCATATACGATGCTTTGCTTTTATCAAAAGAACTGCGAGAGTCTTTAATTAAGGCCCTCGAAGAACCGGACCGCATATAAGAACATTTTGCAGAGAAAGCGACGAAAGACAAGATGGTGGAGGTATACATGCCCGACATCTCCTTCAGTGAAGATCTTCTCCTAGGGACGTTCGAGCACAATCGACCGTTCTACATCGCCGGGTACTGCGATGATCAGAGGATAAATAAAATTCTCGTCGACAACGGTTTCTTGGTCAACCTCCTTAATGTTAAGGTGCTCAAGCAGCTGTCTATAGACGTACGATACCTTGGCCGAGAGAAAATCACTATCTCCGGATTCGACTTCCAGTTTTCAAGAACGTTGAGATCCATAGTGTTGACACTCCACTTTAGACAACTCGTCACTGACAAAAATTCCACGTCATTGAAGGCGAGACCTGGTATAAAACTTTGCTGGGTAGACTTTGGCTACACTAGTATGGCGTCATCCCCTTCTACACAACATCAGTGTATGAAATATTTCAAGGCTGGCCAGAGGCACACCATCACAGAGGAGCTCAATCCGTTCTCGGTCAACGAGGTACGGAAATAAGATGTGAAGTATTTTTCGTTGGACTACGAAGACACAGAAAAGTGCGGCAAGCCCAAAGACAAACAAGTTCAGACGGCGATCATCCCCGTCTTTGGAAGCGACTCCGAGAAAGAAATAGTACTCACGGGTCAGCCTCAAAAGGAAACCGATAAACCAAGCTCGTCATATCCTATTTCGATTTTCGGCAACGACTCGGAAAAAGAAACTAATACAGTTTTCTCCATTCATCCGTGGGTAAAAGTCCCTGATGAAGCCGATCGAGCCCTGCATATTACAATGGCTCCGCCGCCTCACTACAAAGAGCTCGATGCACTCAGCACCTACCACGTGCAAGAGTTAGTAACCTTCCACATGTCTTCCAGACATAAAAGGGACAAGGTGATTCTCTTTTATAAGTCAAAAGAAACGAAGATGGAGAAAGAGGTTTAGCATGGAGTCGAACCGAATCTCGATAGGTTACAACCGATCCCCAAGCCGAGATATTATACAAAGAGCCTGAAGGAACTCCTTCACCAGCAGGAAGTACCGTTCGAGCAGACTGCCCTTCAGGCCTGGTATTTCAAAAGGATCTGGGAAGTGCCAGGAACCCGCCAACCAGCGTCCTATGGAAAGTCTGACACTACTCGGCTGGGCTATATACAACCAAAGATGAAGCGAGCTCACAGTTGCTATGCCTCAAGCAAAAGGGAACATGCATGGATAGCAGACAACTCAGCCGAGCAAGGTATCCCAAACGGATCATCTTAACTGCCATTCGAGTCACTAATGGCCCTATATATGCAATTATCCTCAGGCAGTAGATATAATGAAGTTCCGCAAAACATTGCGGCTCTGCCAACAGAGGACCTGACTGAACAGAGGACCTGACTGAGAAGCTGATGAGAGAAGCTTATCAAATGGGTCAGACAACTCTGTGTGAAATAGCCAGAAGCTCGCACACGAGCAAGCAATCCATGAGAGAGACGAGTCATGATCATGATCCTCATCCTCGACAGCTGTCCACACCTTCCTTTAAAAATAAAGGAGCTCAAGGTGGCCACACCAAAGATAGGACATCATCCATGGCCAAGCTACAAAATTGTCCAGCCATATCTCTTGAAGAAAGGATAAGACGAGGATATTCTTTTCCCCGGGACAAAGAGAAGAAAATATTTAACCTCGCCAAGAAGCATCAGATATTAACGATGCCCAAGTGCAAGCTGCTTTATGAAGCTAATGCTATGGATCATCCTGACTACTGTCCCTATCATCCAGTCGTTGGTCATCGAATCGAAAATTGCTTCATCTTCAAAAATTGGACGGAAGACCAGTACAGGCAAGGCAAGGCAAGTTCAAACTAAGCGACAACTGCAAAATGGAACCTCCGCAAAAGCGCAAGCCAATGCGAGAGAACCCTAAAGCGCGGAAGCTCACCCATACTTGCCACATGATAAGACACCTCGATGAAAAGGAGGATGAAGATACGCTTCAGCGCCTCGACTGTTTCACCAATGAAGAAGAGGAAATCTAGGAGCTACCGCCAGCACCTAGAGAGCTGGAAGATAGAGTCTATACCACTACTGACGAATTGAAAAAGATAAATTTAGGAACCGAAGAAGATTTTATACCCACGTTCGTCAACGAGTTGCTGTCAGATGAACAAGTAGCTGGTCTAAAAGTACTCATGAAATACAAAGACTGCTTCGCGTAGAGTTACTCCGAGATGCCAGGTCTTGATCCAGGTGTTGCAGTTCACAAATTGGCCATATCGCCGGAAATAAAGCCGGTCAAGCAAGCGCCAAGAAGGATGCGGCTCAAACTCGATATGAGCATCAACGCCGAAGTCAAAAAGCTTTGACTCCGGCTTCATCCGGGAGATCCAATACCCCAATTGGATCGCCAACATCGTCCCCGTGATGAAAAAGAACGGGGTCGTTCTGATCTGTGTGGACTTTCGAGACCTCAATAAGACGTGTCCGAAAGATGACTTCTACGTGCCAGTCACAGAGTTGATGATAGAGAATACCTCTCCTCACGAGGTATTCTCTTTTATGGATCGATCTTCAGGATACAATCAAATCAAGATGGATCCCGAGGACCAGAAGCATATAGCCTTCCGCACCCCGCTAGGCGTGTTCTGTTATAAAGTGATGACTTTCGGACTGAAGAATGCCGGGATGACATATCAAAGGGCAATGACCAAGATATTCGACGACATGATACATGACATCGTTGAATGCTACATCGACGATCTCGTAGTCAAGGGCATGTCGTATAAAGGACATTTGGAGTATCTAAGGACAGTTTTCAAGCGCCTTCGAAAATATAACCTGATGATGAATCTGCTGAAATATGCCTTCGGAGTCTCATCAGGAAAGTTTCTGGGTTTTATAATCCGCCACCGGGGAATCGAAATCGACCCCTCCAAGATCATAGCGATTATGGAATTGCCCCCTCCGAGAAAATCTCAAACAACTGCGGTCTCTCCAAAGAAAACTCACTTATATCCAACGGCTCATCGCCAACCTCTCGGGAAAATGTTCTCTGTACAGCCATCTGATGAAGAAAGGAACCTCATTTATATGCGACCCAAAATGTCAACCGACACCGGAGGAGATCAAACAAATATTTGCAGAATCCACCAATCTTGACCGCTCCGGTTAAGGGTAAGCCCCTTATCCTCTATGCAACTGCCCTTGATGGTTCTTTCGGTGCGTTGTGCGCACAAGAAAATGATTAAGGAAATGAGAGGGCTCTATACTGCTTAAGTCGAGTCCTGCTGAGAGCGGAAAACAACTAATCTCCCATCGAAAAGCATTGTCAAAGCTCAGACACTACGTCCTGGCGCATGAAGTCGATCTCATATCGAAGGTGGACCCTCTCAAATACTTCATGTATAAAGCTATGCTGACCGGGAGGCTCGCCAAGTGGACCCTTCTGTTGATGGAGTTTACGGTTATTTATCGTCCACTAAAAGCGATAAAAGGCCAAGTCATCACCAACTTCCTCGCGGAGCATCCAATTCCAGCCGACTCTCCGTTGAATACCGAACTGTCAGATGAATATGCATTCAGCACAAGTGAAGAGGTAGAAGAAACCGGAAAATACCGGTGGGAACTATACTTCGACGGAGCATCTTCAATGAAGGCCCGGAAGAAGAATACCCCAATAATCAAAGCCGGGGTGGATCTCATCTGCGTAACTCTCCAAGGCGGAATACTCAGCTATGCTTTCTCATTGACAGAACCAAGAACCAACAACGAGGCTGAATATGAAGCTCTCATTGCCGGTCTCGAAATCACGATCGACATGTGCATCAAGGATCTCGTAATGTACGGAGACTCACAGTTAGTCGGCAATCAAGTGAAAGGCGACTACTGGACATACAAGTCGAAGCTGATAAAGTATAACGAAAGGGTGCAGCAAATGCTAACGCAGGTTCCCTTTTGTATACTGAAAAGCGTATTGCGAGCGGAAAACAGCAAAGCAGACGCATTAGCAAAACTTGCTAAAGAAATGGCAAATGAAGATCTCGATGAGGCAAGGATTAGTGTCTGAAGTCGCAAGTTCCTATCGCCAGTTGAATTTCCTTCGGAGTCTCTAGTGGAAACGCCCGAGGAAAAAGAAGTGATACTTTGGGAGAAGGTTCTTCAAGCCGAAGAAGAAGATTGAAGGCAAGTCTTTATAGACTACTTCAAGAATAAGCGGACGCCTAAAGATGCATAGCAAAAGCACCAGCTCATCAAACGAGCGTTGTCTTTCGCTCTAACCGACAGAACTTTATACAAAAGGTCATTCGATCATATATGGCTGAGGTGTTTAGGTCCACAAGAAACCAAAAAGGTCATCCAGAAAATCCACGACGGTCTTTGTGAGTCCCATCAAGCGGGCCCTAAGATGAAATTGAAGATCAAGAGAATGAGTTACTACTAGCCTACGATGATGCAAAACTGAATCGAATATGCGAAGTGCTGCCATGCATGTCAAATTCATGAGGATTTCATACATCAGCACCGCAATCTGTGGAATCCGATCGTAGCTAGCTAGCCGTTCTAGATGTGGGGAACCAAGATCATCGGCCCCATTGAACCAGCGTCATCAAAAGGGCATCGATTCATCTTGGCAACAACCGACCACTTCTCCAAATGGACGGAGGTGATACTACTGAGAGGGGTAAAAACAAATAACATTCTCCACTTCTTCAAGTCGCATGTGATATACCGGTTCGGAGTTTCACGACGTATAATCTTGGTCAACAGACCAGCCTACATGAGCCATAGAATAACCCGCTTCGCTAGGCAACACAAGATAGACCGGAGGTATTCTTCCGTCTATAACCCTCGAGCCAACGGTCTAGCTGAAACCTTCAACAAGACGTTGACGAAACTCATAAAGAAGATGGTGTCCAATAATAAAAATGACCGACACGAGAGGCTGCATGAAGCTCTTTGGGCATACCGAACATTCAGGACAGCCACAAAAACAACACATTATGCCTTGGTGTTTGGAGCCAAAGCAGTGCTTCCGCTGGAAATAGAACTCCTCCCGTTAAGGATGGCAGTTCACCACGAGCTCACGGATGAGGACGACGCTCACCTCCGGCTCGAAGAACTTGATGCACTTGTCGAAATCTGTCTCGCGGCATAGCAAAGCCTGGAAGCCTATCGAGCGAGAATGACCCAAGCATACGAAAGACTAACCAAAACGATGACATTCTGCCAAGGCGAACTCGTTGTCAAACGACCCATGATCCCTAACCGCGCAAAGCGTAGGAAGTTCGAGCCAAACTATGAGGACCCGTATATTATAGAGGAAGTCTACCAAAGTGGAGCTTACCAACTCGTGAATATGCACGGAGAAAGAATATATCGACCAATAAACGGAAAATTCCTCAAGAAATATTATGCTTGAGAGGTTACGACTTAGGTCAATGATAAATGATGATGCCTATGTCCGCTCCTTATCTTCCTAAGTCGGAACTCTGAGAGCTAAGCACTTCGTCCCAAACACGGAAATGTTGGACCGAGATGTCCCTAAACTAATGTTGGACCGAAATGTCCCTAAACTATCATTTCGTCCTGCACACAGGAATGTTGGACCGAGATGTCCCTAAACTAATATATCGCCCCATATATGATGATATTGGACCGAAATGTCCCTAAACTAACTCGTCGCTCGGTGAATGATAATATTGGACCGAAATGTCCCTAAATTAGCTCGTCGTCCCGAACATAAGAATGTTATAACGCGGTGTCCTTAAACTGATGTGCCCCCTTGAAATCGACATTGCAACTTAAGTCCCACTGGCGAAAATTGCAACTCAAGTCCCACCTGCGAGGTGTATCTCATGTCCCACCGGCTATGAAGCTCCCCTGATGATGCAGACCTCCGAGAAATATTTTGCTGCCCTACGGACAATCTCCGAATTGACTACCGTATACAATCCACGGGCACAAATAATCCATGTCGTACCCAAGCGTCACCGGCAAACAATTGGGTCACCTACGGCGAAGCCACATCCGAAAGCTTCATTGTTAAAAAAAAGGTATGTCCACAAGCAAAAAAGGCACGGATGAAAACCCGAATGGGCGCCGTGAGTAAAAGCAGCAGGACTGCCAGCGAGCTTATGAAAACCCGAAAAGGAGCAAACTCGTTAAAAAAATACACTTGCAAAGTCCTTTCGACTCACAGGGAGAACACCTAAAGGAGATCCTTACGACTCACAAAGATAGGAGACACTTGGAAATCCCCACAATTTCCAAGGAGAATATACACTTACGAGATCCTTTTGACTCATAAGGAAAATCATCCCGCTATGAGACCATCAGGGCTTATAGAATTCGAAAGTCTTAGGTTGCAGATCAAACCCTGTATCTAAGCCATCATATACCCCTCTAAAATAGCCCTACAAATGGTTCGATCTCGACTCTTGCATACAATCCACGGGCACAAATAAGCATAAATAAACTCGAGTTCCACATGGTGGACAACACTTGTAAGTCCTTTCGATTTACAAGGAGAAAAATACTCTTGTAGGATTCTTACGACTTACAAAATTCACTTTGGAATTCTCACGATTCCTAAGAAGAAAATACACCTATGAGATCCTCTCGACTCATAAGGAGAAGATAACTTTACGAGACCCACACGGCTCGTACATTGAAAAGCCTTAATTGATGGAATCCTGCCCTCGTCTTCTAAGCCATCTTGGCCCGAATATGCAGCGATATATGATGAGTCGCTCCTGGCAATATTCCGGTTACAGCGATACTAATACCAAGATTGGGATTACTCAAAAAACTACATATGAAATATAACCGAAATGATTGGGCACTGCGAATAAATAGCCGAAATGATTGGGCAATCGCGATTTTCGCAATATGAAAAGCTGAGATGCTAGAGCATCGCGGAGAATAAAAAATTGATAAAATAAAATTTTTCTGCCAGGTTCGAATCTCGACATCTATAGGCAGTTCAAAGACGTCCGACTCATTCTGGTGAAGTGCAATTACAACGCAAGCAAGGACCAAAGGTCAAGTTAAAATGGAGTGATGGCAAAGCCCTAGCTCCAAATCTCGATGGCAACATCTACAGCCTAGAGATCATCTCGGCGTCCCTCCAGCTAAGTGCAGCCGCAACATCATGAAAACATCAAAGGGTAAAGTTAAAGTGGAGTAATGGCAAAATCCTAGCTCTAGATCTCGATGACAACATTTACAGCCTAAAGATTATCTCGACGTCTCTCCAGTAGGGTGTGGACGCAACGTCGACAGGACCAAAGGATCCAAATGAAGCGAAGTGATGACATATTCCTAGCTTCAGTTCTTGATGGCAATACATGCGAAGCCTAAAGACCATTGGATGTCATCTCACCTCGGAAGGGTGCGATTATGACTTCCCTGAGACCCTTCAAAGAAAGGAGTCTGGCCTCAAGGTAATGTGTTACGGTGCGTCCAACACTAAACAATCTGATGGCAATACGGACATACCGGTCTAAGAAAGTTACTTGAGACGTATCCTGCAGCGGTATGGTTGGATGATAGAGCAAGTACACGGCTATTCGAGAACCAGCGACCTGAATGGACGTGGATCAAGATGATATCTGCTGACGTAACGGTGCGACCGACTTAACCTAGCACCGCAAGCCTAACGGACGCCTATGTCGATAGGGGTTATGCATGTTTGACGTTAGGATGAGTTTATCCGCATGCCTAAGGAAAGGATAAATTGAACGCTCCGGAACGAGTAAATAAACTAAGCCTCAGATGACTGTTCTAAACATGTTTCCTAAGCAATCACTACCCTACAAGGAGGGCAATACTGACTTTGAATAATATTCACGGGCCACGCATTCGTTAAAGTTGCATGCCAATGAAGTGAAGAAGCCTCTTACAGATCCTCTCGAATCGTAGGGAGAAATATTTTTATGAGACCATCACGGCTCATAAAGTTGAAAAGCCTGGGGCAACGGATCTAAACATGTTTCCTAAGCCAATGCTGCCCCGCGGACTGTCAATACTGACTGCCGCATTCTATCCAAGGGCCACTTATAACGAATTGGTGGATGAAGACGCCATAAAAAGGAGAAAGGTGCAGATCACGGGCTTCAAGACGTAGAATTGCGACGCCTATATCCGCACACTACCTTCTCAGATTCTGAAAGTCATGAGAGCAGTTGTGTACTTTGCACTACTTAACCCATGTCCATACCTACGTGGGTAAAGTAGTGGGGGAATTTGTTTAACGTGAAAAATTCATCAAATAATAATAAACATGCATTTAAATATTTATTTCAATATACATGAAAAAGGCCACCAAACATGGGATCGGGACTACAAGGGTTAATAAAACAGTATATAAAGTTCTCTAATTCCCTCTCGGCCCTCTCTACGACGTCGTAACGGCGGTTCTCACGAAGAGTCCATCCCCACCTGTCAGCGCCACGCTCGTCGGCAAAGGAAGACATGACAGACCGCCGTCCTGTATTTGACTCAGCATGTGAATCGAACGGTCCCTCAGAGGCTTTGTAATCGAGCATGCCTCGTGAACGCGGTCGATCTTATCCTCCGCTGCGTCAAGCATCGTTAGAGTCATCTCCATCGGATGAGTAGGAATATTGTCGAGGATGGCCAGGAAAATCATTCGAAGCTAATAGAGCCGGCGGGAAGAGATCCTTACGGGCCATGAGCTCGTGCATCACGTGTCGCACTAAGCATATGTAAAAACGGGATTCGCTCGACGTGCAGCGAAACGAGGAATGATTTCTCTAATGGGCACCTCCCATGGCTGTCGAGAAACATGCATGCGATTGCAAGCCATGGTTCTTTCTATGTGAAAGTGAAGGAGAAGATGAACACTTCTCCAAATTATAGGAGCATTCAAGTCTTGGCACAAAAAATGTTGCACATGATGTAAGTTGGAACGATTCTCGAACTCTGACGAAAAGAAAGTGTTGAAAAAGAAGATGGCTCAGAAAATCACAAGAAGATGAAACGAAACCCTCCCCCGTGTTTAACACATGAGCACTCACATGCAAAGCATGTGACCGCCGGCTTCAAAGATGATTAAATCATGTGATATAGCCCCCACGTGTTGAACACATGAGCGCTCACATGCAAATCATGTGAGTGCTGAATTCAGATAAAATTAAAACCCATACGGGCCGCACATGTTTAACACGTGAGCGCTCATGTGCAAAGCACGTGAGCGCTACTGCCATATATATATGGCGGCCCTCACGTGAAAACCACGTGAGCGCATCAGTTTAAAGCGCTAGTTTCAGATAGGATTAAATTCTATTTAGAATTAAATTCTATTTGCAAAATATTTCCCCCTGATCTTTCTAATATTAGAAAGATTTTCTCTGTTAAACAGAGAGCTTTTGGATTCAAAATCCAACGGTGATTATAATATCACCGACCAAATCAAAAGATACTATCGAATTCTTTGTTAAAAAAATATTTTCCCAACCTTCCTAAAACGAACAGAAAATAGTTTCCGTTAAACAAAATTTCCTGAATTTTAAATCCAACAGTGGATAAAGTTCACCGAGTGATCTTCGAGATCAATCGAGATCTCTCAATGAGATATTCTCTCGAGCTAATTGATATATTTTCCCTCTTCTATATAAAGGACCCGAGACTTCAAGTCTCACAGAGAGAATACCCTCCATAAACTTCAAAATATACACGACTCCCCAACATAACGTGGAATTGATATTCCAGAAACTTAGTTCCTCCAAAATATAATAGGGTTTTATCCCAATAAGAACTTGGTTTCTTGCAAGATCTACAACACTTTTAGACTTTAACTCTAATTTTCAGAGTTAATCTCTGCATGAACATGGAAAGGATCACCTGGAATATACGCGAGTCTTAGAAAATGGAGAACGGAGACTCATGTGAGAACCATGTGAATGCTCAAAGGAGCCCTGAAGATAGACATCACGTGGAAGACGCATGAGCGCTGAGACTCTAATGCTTAGCACTACTCATGTGGAAGACACGTGATCAATCAGAAAGATAGCAGTCCACGTGTCATTCACGTGAGTGTCATGCGAACCAGTGCTTAGCACTACTACGTGGAAACACGTTAACACCAAGAAACCAGGCTTCTCACATAAACACGTGAACACTGAAGCGGGGTCTATGATAAAGCTTAGGTTTCTGGGCCTAGTGCTTAGCATTGTTGGGTTATCTAAAGCCCAAAACAAAATGTTTGGCCTAGTGCTTAACACTGTTGGGAAACAGTCCGACATCTGGTCTAAGATTAGACCAACTCCCTAAAGTTTCAAACTTCTTTGATTTTCAAAGGAAAATCAACCCCGATTATACATATTTTAAGTCAATCTTAATCTAAAATAACATTAACGGTCCTTAAACACATTTTAAGTCGATCTTAATCTAAGACTAGATTAACGGTCCTTAAACCCCTGAACTTATTGGCCTCATTTATGTAAGATCTATGTCCTCGGTGCAAAACCTCAAATCCAATGTATGGGTTTGAACTAATCCGCGCCCTACGAGCATGAAAAGATTAGTCTCCGTATACAATCCAAGGACAACCCCATAATAAACAATATAAAACACAACATAAAGTGACCTACTGGAGAAGGTGAAAGTTATCATCGCTTTGTGATAACGTAAGTACCTGCAGGGGCTTGTGCCTGCAAGGAGGAGTGTCCTCACAATCAAAAACCAATCATCATTAAGGGGAATCTAAAAAATCGGCTATATTGATCGCATATATCCAAATCTCCGATATACGATACCATAAATCAGCTTGGTATCTTCGGAGAGGTGGATGGATATGTTCCATATAGCATCTGCCCCCAAATTGAGGCTAGACGTCTCCAACGTCTCAGTCCAGTCTCCAGCGATAAACGGTTAACTTTGGCCAAATGTATGTGACTGCATTAAAAATTTTGTATGGGATTCAACAACAGCAAGAAAGATTGGCTGCTTTTCTGCAAGCTGCAATTCAGCACAAAAGATGGTGAAGAATGTACGAACAAACCTCCTAGCTCTTCTTGGGATGAGTACAAACTACCGAAAAACCTAGATACCATACTGCCTTTGGCTATTCCATATATTGCCATATGATACTACACTTTGCTGCCCCTGAAATAAAGCTAAGGGTTAATTTGATTCCCTAATAAGATACAAATTAGGAAGGTTTAGGAAATTTCAGACTTTGGAAGGTATGAGGAAGGTTGGAACTAGGAAATATTAAAAAGTTTAAAACACCTCCAAGCATTAAGCATTGCAGCAGATATAAAAAGAAATGGTATGTCATTACTGAAGTTTTCTCCCCATCAAATCGGCCTCGGCTGTGGCTCACAACTCGAGTTCAATGATGTTCCATAAGATAATTAACTAAATGTATGTCAAGCCTCTACTTGTTGATGTAGGACCCCTATCTTAGGCAACTTTAAGGAAGAGACGACCCTAACAAAGGACCATGATGGCTGAGGTCTAAAGAACATAAGAAACTAATAGAGATTAATTGAATATTTAGGGAACAGGGCAGTATTCTTGTCGTTACTTTAAATCCATAAGCTGGCAAATTTTATTTACATTACCTACTACGACTTAGGAATTGTTGAAGGGACATCTTAATCGAGTGTAATGAGACCTATATAAAATACATAAAGACAGTGAAGCCACATCTGAAAATATTTCTGAACCATCTCTGCGCAGAAACCATATGATCTTACAGTTTAAGAAGACAAATGTTAGATGCAAGGCATTTTGAACAAATGTAATGATCTCCTTAAGATTTTATCAATATATGTCCTGTTGATTAGAAAGCACGCATGTTATTAGAAATTAGATGGGATAAAACCATTCTTTGATGCCATCAAACTGCCATTGACACAGCTAAAGAGATTAATCCATGTTTAAAAACCTGGCTTACTTTAAAAGAAGGAAAGGAACACTAATCAATCTTGCATCATCCTCCACTGGTAAAGAAACAAAAGAATATGGGCCAAAGAAGAAGCAGTCTTTAGTAGACTGAAGGCTCAAATCATACCGCAGGAAATCATAATCACATGTCTATTTATAACCATGTTGCCACATTGTTGCATCCCCCAATATAAAAACAATCAGCAAGATGGCAAACATATGACAACTTAATTTCACAAAAAGAGCACCACGTAAAGAACAAACCAAGGTTCAAATATCGGTATCAGAATCGGTGCCAGACGATCATTTTTAGGATTAGAATCAACCATCTCAGCCGTATAGTCTATCTCAAATTGGAAATATCGGATTTTTTATCCCTTGAATAAACGAACTTTAAAAATTCGTTAAAATGTGAAGTAAATAGTTAAAATAAATATAAACAAATTAATATGTTTTTTTAGCAATTAATGATGTCTACAATGGTTTTATAAATATGGTGTCCATATAACATCAAAATTTTGACATATTATTAGTAATTAACGTTGCCAAATAAACCAATAATCCATTTTAGACTCCCCAACGGCCCAACCTATAAACAAACTTCACACTAAAACCGAAATAACCAACTGGAGAACCCAATACTGAGGTTTGAAATCTCAGTATCGCTCTCGGTATCGGAACTCCGACGGTTAGTTTTGGGATCGGGGTCGGCCATGTCGGATCGGGATCGCCCGAGATTTCAAACCATTGAACAAACAACCCAAAGGCATATCTAAAATGGGGCAGTCGGATATGAAATATAATTGGTCATTTTCCCTCATACTAATAAAGCATGCAACTTACTTAGTGCTCATGTAGTGAATAAGATCCACTAATTTATGCCTACCTAAATTCTTGGCCCCAAAAGGTGGGGGGGGGGGGGAGAAGCAGTTCCAATGCCTTAAGCTTGCCACGTGGAAAAGTTAAGTTAAAAAATCAAGCAACTGTAATAAATATCTCTGCTTTCCACCAAAATTATCACCTTAAATCTTGCACCTAAGGCTTCTTCAGCTATAGGTTGACTTTAGATATCATTACTACCATTACTTGCATAAGATCATACCCATGGTAGATATACCATCTAAACCTGGACATCATAACTTATCATCTCTTGTACTAAACTAATAACTTACTTTTGTTCATAAAATAAGAAATAGTTTAACCCTCTACAGATATGTTGTCAAGAAGAATTTTGAAGGATCGATATTATTCCAAAAAAATATCGAGTGGAATCTAGTCTCTCACAGTACATTGCATGACAACAAATTGAGCCTTTATCCAAACTTTTTGTGTCACTTTGATAGGTAAACTACAACAGCCAGCAAGACACCCTCACTCCCTTGTCTCTTAATACACTCATGATTATGTATAGTAAACTAATTGAGCATACATGCAGTAACCAATCAAGATGGTGACCAAACGAGAAGGTTCCCAAATACGCTTTATTGTATCTTATTAACAACCAAGTCGCTGAGCAATAAACAACAAGCTTTATTTTTTAGTCTGATATATGAATCACTTCTTCCATTCTACTTCGGTAAGGGTTGTCTTCTCGGTTAAAAGTGCCTATGTCCATGTTCCTTTAGATCTACCCCTAGCCCTCATTGCACAGCTAACTACAATTTTGTCACTTCTCCTAATTAAAGCATCTATAGGTCTCCATTGCACATGTCTAAACCATATCAATCGCAATCAGTTACCGCTCATGTTATAATCTAGGAGAGAAATTATAAGTCTCTGAAATAGAACAAATAGATACAAATGCAGTTATCCTGTCCAACAACTTTTGGCAGCCAGCCAACCATATTTACTCCCCGAGGATCTCCTGAAAAAATCACGTGCGGGGTGACATAAAATTCGCTACGCCTCATGGCATATAGCCAGAAACCAAAGCAATTGGTCCAGAACAGGTGGTTACTGCAGCTTATCATCAATTTAAGCAAATATTTTACCTATTCAGTTTTTTCATCAGTTAGGAGTAGGGGATAGCCGCTTAAATTAGAAGTCCCACAGTAGCTGAGTGTCATGCGAGATCCATAAATTAAATGAAAGCCTATTGACGAGTCATGAGGCCCCAAATTTGCGGTAAGTCATTTCGAGTTAGTTTCAGAGAATAAGAAGCTCTTGGATTAGTATTCAGTTTCTCTTTCTCTAACTCTTATCATCCAGCTCCCTAACCCTAAGCAATTTATCGCACAAAATTACTCTATGATCGCCATCTCAATGTTTACTGTAGTCATGCGCAACCATCTAGTGAACAAATTCCCTTGTTCCTAAACATACTCCAATCCATTAAACCGTCTCAGACTTCAACCATCTGATTCTAAATCTACATGAATCCATTTGCAAATAACGATAAGGTCAGACCTTAACCTTGAACTGCATTTGATCGCTAATAAGTCATGGCCATTATGACACACACTTCTTAGTAACCCCAGGTAGAACC
Organism: Agapanthus africanus; assembly: GCA_030015575.1. Lineage (NCBI taxonomy): Eukaryota > Viridiplantae > Streptophyta > Magnoliopsida > Asparagales > Amaryllidaceae > Agapanthus > Agapanthus africanus. The sequence goes on along the minus strand of JASDDO010000022.1, from coordinate 748,356,817 downwards.
TAATATCAGCTCCCCTAAAAGCTCCAATCACCCTATTCTACATCAATATGGATGCCAGCCAACAACACTCAAAATTCTTCTAACCATTTGTTTTATCAATACATGTAAACCTGCACATAGGCAAGCATATATGCTGCCCATATGCAACTAGCTAGAGTGCATGCACACATCATCCCCCACATCCTCTATCCATCTACAAAATGCTTTTTCCCCCCATTTTGAACTCCTCATTTTTTTTGTACCGACTACCCAACCAGAAAAAACACACATCATGCATAGAATGCACCGATGCTGTATGCATTCTAAGATTGCCCCATCTAACAAAGTAAAAACCACTTGTTCTATTATCGTACACCTCGGAATCCTCTTACTACTGTAATCACAACCAATAATCGAGAGACATCCTAACAAGCCGGCTACATCTGATCTGTGTCTCTGATTGTCACCCACTAATGTGCATAATATCATCACTCCCAGCAACCCTTGATATGGATAGCACAGTTTCTAGACATCCCATATGACCAATCATGTGTGGTCAATTCAGAAAGATCCAAGGCTATAAAAACAGAATATCATAAGATATAATGAGACATAAACAAAAGCAAAATGTGTTGTATTACCTGCCAATCCTTCCCGAAACCATTGTTGAAGGGGTCCATCAGATAGAGTTGATTGCATACTGTCCCCATACCTAATATGAGAATCTGAAGAAAGAGCTCTTAGGTGTTCAGACGAATTCCTGCATGCCCCAGGATGTCTCTCGACCTGAACTGCACCATTAGAGACAGCCAATGGTGAAGGCACTTGATCTGGGATAGCCAAACCAATACCTCTGTTGTCGGATAATTGCTTTTCCTGGCCCTTTGACTTTGCTTCCGCCATAGCTTTTTCACCGGCAAGCACCGAATGTATTATCAGATTCCCATTTATCTCCACATGCTTCCCATTTCTCGGCACATAAAGAAATGTCGGTAGACCCTCACAAGAGTTATTACCACTCCAATTATTACTACCAATCTTTCCACTACACGGTCCAGATTCCTGAGTATTATTTAAACTACAACCGCGACCATGCCCATTAACACTCAAAACTATACCATTACCCTTCTCTCTACTTCCTCCGAATCCAAGATTCATCACACCTGCAAACAACATCATAACAAGCAACACCCCAAAAAGGCTCACACTTGCAACCTTCTTCGTTTTGCTCTTCTTATTCTCAGGCTTCTTCGCCTTCGGAGCAGCCGCAGGCTGCTGGGGCTTCAACCTCGGTATCGGGAGATAAGGAACCGGAGCCCCACTAGGCCTCATAGCATAAGGAACCCACGGGAAAAGATACGGAGGAGGCGGCAACGGATAAACAGCATTGCCATTAACATTGGTGTTGCTGCCATTCCCACTGTTACCATTCAACTGTTGTTGCAATCTTGCATTCTCAGCCATGTAGAAAGAGATCTTTCCATTCAAATTGGCGATGGTAGAGCTCATAGCCTTCACCTTCTCCACCAACTCCTCGACATGATGCTTCTTCCGCTGCCGCGACAGCTGGGCGCTCTCTCTGTTCCTCATCAGCCTCGCCTTCCGCTTCTCGTCCTCTTCCGTTGCCGCCGCGCTAAACGTGCATGACGAGTTCACTTCATCAGATCGTCTCTTCCGATTCACAGGGCTAGGGTTAGGGTTTCCAATTCTATCATTATCATTGTCATCATCATCCATTTTCCTCTTGAGATGTTGATGGGTGCCGACTCCCGAAGCGATCGAGGCGTTGCCAGATTCAGGCGATCCCGGATTGGAATTGGAATTGGAATTCGAATCGGTGGTGAGATTTGAATTGGAATTGGAATTAGATTGGGGATTTGGAGATGATCCGTTTGGATTCTCTTCAGATTGAGGAAGAAAGAGATCGTCGATGGAGAAATCGAGATCGACGTCGATATCGTCGAGATTGAGATCGGAACCGAAGCACTCAGGTGAGGGGAAATCGCCATCGGGGAAAAGATTGGGATCGGAGAAGGAGAGAACGGATGGATCAAATTGGGGGAAGTTTTCAAAGGGATCCAATTCCGCCATAGTTGAAAGATAAAATCAGGGGTTTTATTTCTGAAGATCGATATAGAGGACAACAAAATTTCGGAATTAGCACTTGGTATAAACTAATTAGGGATTTATCCGGCTTTTAAAACTATTTAAGGATTTAGCATATGTGGGTCACATTGGTGACACGTAAGCGCCGTGTAGGATACTCAATTTTGAAAGTATCAAGTCAAACTCCGCACTTGTAGAATTGAACTTGGTCTGGTTGTGGCAAAGTTTATTCTGCACTTTGCAGGTGCGGAATTCGACTTGCCACATTCAGAGAGCAACTGAGTGTGGCCAAGACTTATTCCGCCCTTGCAAAGTGCGAAATTCGTCTTGGCCTCTTCCAGAGAGCTTCGTCTCTATTTTCCAAGTATATTCCGCACTTGCAGAGTGCGGAATATACTGGCTCGCCCACATTCGTATAGCCCCACCCCTCTACCCTTTAATGTATTATACCATCTCTTTCTCGGTCTCTCTCCCTCTCATATCTTTCTCTCCTCTTGATCTCGATCTCCTCCTCCTCATCCGAACCCGAGCCCCATCTTTGAAGCCAAGCCCCCTCCTCCAGCGTCGATCTCAAGCCTCTCTCCTCCTCCTCTTTCGAAGCTTTCAGCTGTGGTCAATCCCTTCCTCATCGAGACTGAACCCTCATTCTCCCAAGTGAGTTTTAATTTTAAATAAATTTGTTTGAAATTATTGTTAATTTTTAGCTTTTAATTAGTGGGGTTTGGGTCAGGGTATTGTATTGTTAGGGTTGGGGAAATCCATGGCATGTTAGTGTTATGGTTAGGATAATTTAGTGTATTTTAGGGGCTAAGGTTAGAGTTATGGTAATGTAGGGTATTTAGGGGGTTGGGATTAAGGTTAAGATAATGTAGGGTTTTTTTAGTGTTAGCGTTAGGTTATTTTGGGGATAGGGTTAGGGTAATTTAGTGTTTTTGTGAGGGTTAGAATTGGTGTATTTTGTGGGTTAGGTAAAATTTATGAACACTGGATTTAAATTAAAATAGGGTATTGAATGTTATTCTTGTGAATGTTGTAGAGCGTATAAGTTTATTTCTTGAGTTTTCGATAATTTCACAATTATTATTTATATTAGGTACGATGACAAATGAGGATACTATGTTAATTTGTCATTATAACGGCACCTTAAACATTGAAGCGAATGGAAGGCCAAACTACGCTGCTGAAAGAAGTAAAACGATGAGAGTTAATAAATCATGCTCATACAATGAGTTGAAGCAAAATATTTATGCAACCATGCGGATAAATCCGAGAGACTATAAGATCGAATTGGTATGCAAAATTCCGATCACAAGTCAGGGCTGCACAAGCGTTGAAGTAGCTGATGACGAGAATACAAGCATGAAGCTCGGCTTGTATCCTGAAAATCTATCAATACAGGTGTTGGTGGTGAAAGAAGCTATATAATCGCATCAAGAAGATGTATAATCGCCTCAAGAAACCGCATAATTACATCAAGCTTATGATCCACAAGGGGAATTTACACGAATGCTCAATACGGCTATGTGCAGTCCCGGAGAGCCAAACATGCATGATGACACATTCAATTCCATGCAAGTTCCATTCCATAGCATGCAGGCTGGCACGAATATGTATAACCATGATTGGAATTTATATGGTCAGTCAACATCAAATCTGTACAATACGGATTTCACAATGGGGATGGCTGGAGCGAATAGGCAACATACTATATTAAATAAAACTGACGATACTCATCATATATCGAATCATGGTTATTTGATAATTGATATTTCTATCCTTATATGTCACGTAGGTCTTCATTTTTTGCACCGGAGTATATGCGAACACAAAGTTCAATACAAGGGGAGTTTGGTGCCGGTGCATCTTTAAGATTTGGAACACCTTACGCAGGACCATCTTCCAAACGTCATGTTGAAGAGAGAGATGACCACGAGAACGAGGGAGACGGTGATGATATAGATACTGATTGTGAAGAAGATGGTGGCATGCCAGAAGACAGTATGCAGTACGCGGACCAAGATGAAATGGACGATCAGTGGGTGCATCAAGCATATGCTAACAGCGAATATATTGAGTTCGAAGAGCCACATCCTGAAAAGGCGATTGATGATACTGTCACGCCTCGCTTCCCAAAATACAGAATACGGGAGGCGACTAGGCCAGCCATGTTCCTACGATCAGGGAAACAATCTCGTCGTAGTCATACTTCGGTTTCTAGCATTACATGGTAATCAGTAAACACATCACAGAAGTAAAGGAAACACATCACTAGTTTATTACACCAACTCTCATTGTTTACAGTTTACAATAGATTGAAATAAAAATAAACTACTAACCAAGTGCGAACACAAGGTTGATTTATGAAAAGCGGTAAAAGTACCGAAGGCACGACCGTCTAGATCTCTGCGAGCTCGAATGGTAGGTCTGACTCCTGAACTGGGTCCTCTCCAATCTCTGAGCATGCATACCAGGTCGTCAGGGTGACACAATAGGAATATTATAATAATAACAAAGAGGCAAGAAAATAAAGTAATAACGGTGGAGACAATAAATGCAGGTAATCGATATGTCATTAAACAATGCAATGTATGATCTGTATCCCTATCGGTCTCTAAGTCACTTTTGAAATCGAGTCGCGGAAAGGAATGATCATGTTTAACGAGGGTCTCGTATGTATCCAAGACAACGGCCTACTATTGCCCGGGACCTGTCAGCCGGACCGCTAGGTCCAAACCTAATATATATATAAGAGCCGTTGTTCGAATGATCATCCTGTTAGTGTATATGCCCTAGAGGCCATTATTGTATCATATTAGCTTGTATATTACTTAATGGAAGCTTGGGATATTCACAGTTATATTAACAGTCTTGCTAAACACGGTAGTATGCTACTTGGTTTGTATCTATCTTAATATGTGTATATGTATTGATAGAGCCCTTAGGATCTTACTTGACTACCAGCGTTGTGATGGCAGTCACACTAGTGGAGGATCGGTAGTCTACAAGCACATCCTTTTTCAGGTCCCTAGTCGTAGGATTATCGAGACAGGGCATCGATACTCCGGAGTAGACTAGCGTGTACGCTTCTCATCCCAGTTGGGGAGATGGTCTGTCCCACAGCCATCAGTACGTCGTATTGAAGATAGTATACAGGTGCTCGTTGGGTTACGGGTACACCGGACAGGACTCGCAGGGAACTGTTGGTTGGTATTATACCCGTCGTCAGTTAATAGTTCCCAGGTGACATGAGTACAGCATAGCCCGCAGACTTGACACTGCTGCTTCGCCTCGAGTGTGTTCCCACTGTTCTTAGATTGCTACCCTACCACGGCTCAAAGGAGTCGTGCAAACAGGTAGCAGTTGGGTGCAGTCCTGAGCACTTGGAGGCAGTGACGGTTAGACATGATTCGTCTCTCCCGGTATTGGGAGTTGATATCGCGCTGTGTCTGGAGAGCCATTACGCAAAGTTCCTAGCCAGGGCAAGCGAGATTTACTGGTAGTTTCTCAAGGTGTAATGGGCTACGCTCCGATACGACCTATACCGCTTTTAGGGGACTGACGCTTGCCGCCCCATAGGCCCGATATGCGATAGTCCTAGACGAACAGACCGGACCGTACGAAGATTGTCACATCAGGCTCAGTAGGAGTTCGGATGGGTTTCCTCATCGGCCTTCTTATCGACATCTACCTGGGGACCGTTACGTACAGCCAGTGCCGCTTGCGGTCTGTGGTTAAACCCACTGCCAGCGTAGTAGTCGAGTCTTTAGAGTCCCACACAGAGAGTTTCCCTGCTTCGGGCGAAACGATATAGAGGTCGTATGGTTTTATGACAGGATTCGGACACGCACGTGTATTTATGCACGTACAATGTTCGGACAGTTTTTACTAGCCGGCTTTGGTTTAAGCCAGATTCTAGTATCGGATTATTGGATTTATACAGTCTAAAGTATTTCCGTGTTTTCACGGATAGGAGGGGCGTTCTCGTAAATTGGAGAGAAGCTTCTAGAAGGATGATGACTTGGAGGTTAAGGTGACATTTGCATTATTTGATTTAGTGACTCATTTGTGTGATTCATCCATGGAATTAATGATGCATTTAATGGCTAATGACTCATGAGATGAATCACACAAAGTGAATAAATGAAGCATGGTTGATAAATCATTTGATTTATTCATTTAATAAATCATTATGCTTCATATATTCAAGATGGGATATTATTTCATTTCATTCTCACTCTCACTTTCTCTCTCCTCAAGCTCTCTCTCTTCAAACCCTAACCCTAATCTCTCATGTGTGAGATCAAGGGTTAGAAAGACTTATTAATCCCTAATCCTACTCTATATTCCCTAGGTTGCTTTGATTAGCACTTTGAGTTACCTAGTTACCTCAAGTTAGAGGTCAAGCTTGGAGTAGTAGCTCTCGGGTGGATCTTCCATTACAAAGATGAGGCCGACGAGGAGGTGGTTAACGAGAAGAAGAAGGACTTGGTTCATTAGGTATAATATTTTTTCATAGTAGCTAATCCCTCCTATGATGTTGTTAGTTAAGGTTTGGCAAAGATCTGTAAGTTAGTCGATGTTTCTTTTAAACAAAATGATTGTTTTACCTATTCCGCCTCCCCGCAAATCGTGGGGTGTCTTACGTCGATTTACAGTGGTATCAGAGCCTCGCTAAACCATAACTAACTTGTTAGCAAAGTCGTTAGAAAATCGATCACGAAACGAGCCGGAAAAATCATCATTTTCACAAAGTTTCTGTCGATTTTAAAACGGGGTCTAAAATTTTTTCAGGGACCCTTAAAATTACAAGCAGGGAATTATAAGAATACTGGAGAAATTTGGGTTCCTGACTCGGCCAAACAGCCGCGGAACCGCGGCCGATCCATGCGATCCGCCGCGGAACCGCGGCCGATCCATGCGATCCGCCGCGGAACCGCGGCCGAGTTGAAGCCGAGTCACCCCAAAATTCCCCGGTAACTCTTCTGTGTTAATTTTAGTATTTCTGGAATGTTTTGTTTCTGCTCAAGTCTCAGGTGCACAGAGAAGTTTTTGGAGTAGAATCAATTGTGTTTGCTCGATCGAAATTCTACGATGTTTGGCTAATTAGATTATATCTATGATTTGTATAATGTGTTCGTAAACCTCCCCTAACTGCTAGTATGTCGGTTGGCAGGGGGTTGCACATTTCTGTAATGTTTATACTGTTTGTGTTTATGAACTTGATTGGATCGTTGTGATGATTAGCCAGGGTTTGAGATGGGTTTTTATATTCATTCATTCGATATAAATTGTAATATGATGCAATATTCTTTTGCGGGGCACATCCAGGTTGCGGTTGTAGCCATCGTTGTATTATTTCATTTACTGATTTTGCTCCTAGGATAGACCCAAGGTGGGGTGCACAAACTACCGGGTACTTTGAAGTGTTTAGTGGCCTACTTACGTTGTTGAGGGAGACCGCTTCACTTCGGGTACTTGGCGGGTAGTTTGCCGTACCCACAGGGGTCTAGGGTGGGGTAATGGCTATTCATCACAACTGTGTAATCCGTCTTTCGTTGCAGGCTCAAAGGAAACGCGGATTGATTGTATATCCAATAATGTTCATCTGTGATCTGGAATGCCTATTATTGCGTCTGACGAATGTACAATATCTATATATGATAGCTATTAGACGTCGCTTATGTTTTACACTCGCGCTAGCCCTGCCCCCGCTCTGTCGTTAGTTAAGTAACCTAACGAGTGATGACGGGACCCAGTGGCGAATGCGGATGGCATAAGAGGACGTTGTATTTTCGTTGTTTTCTGCAATGATAGGTTAATTGATGGGACGCATTATATTAATGCAAAGAAAATAAACCAAAGTTGAATCGTTGGAACAGTTTAAAAGAAACCACTCGGTTATTTTTAAAACAGAAGATATTTTTAATTGCGGAGCATTAACCACTCCTTTTAAAAAAGCTATCAGGTTCCTTCGATCATATCAAGTTCACTACGTTCACGGTTTCGCCAAAACCATTCGTAGCTCTCCGTCATTTCATTTGGGTATTCAGTAGTATTCAAGCTATGTATTTTGACCAACGCCAAGGCATAGTGTTTGGTAGCTGCTGGGTATTCATATGTTGCATAGATAGATGAGTTAGTTTGGGGCAGTCGTATTATCATTTGGCCAACGTCAGGGATATGTACGGATGGGTTCAAATTAACAAGATAATGATGGGTAGAACTTGACATGTGACTTATGATATTTTTGTAAGTCCACGGCGGCGCCCCGGCCTCCATCCCGAGGCCAAAATGCGGAAGCGGTGATAAACTTTAATTTTGCGAACTTAGCAAACCGGCACCACCGCGCACTAAAACCCGGATCGAACCATTAACCAGTCCTAGCTAACTACAAGATAGGGAATAGAGATATACCGACTGATCCGAGTCCTCCGGTCTTCTCGTCATCGTCCCGATCTCTCGCGGAATGTCCTGTCTCCACCTCATCGCCGGAAGTGCACCACATTGCCTACATCTTTTACGGGCTCCCACCTCAATACCGAGGCAACTCGGGCACGAAGCTGGCTAGTCGACGTGCCCAAGATTTGCTGTAGAATGTGTAGTGCTCAAGTCTCATTTGGGGTTGTAGGAATTGCCATATAGGTGGAGGTATGATACTTGGAGTTTTTCTTAGGAATTTTGGTGAAGAAAATGATATGATATCAACCAAAACCCCCCCATCAAAATTGGGACAGCCCCCTCTCAAATGAATGGCCGGCCATTTCTTGGCAAGAGAGTGAGTGAGTAAGGGAGTCAAGCCAATGAAAGAGAGAGCCATCCAATAATCCAATGGAGAGAGAGAGAAGGCTATCATGCAAAGAATCATCATCACAACCATTCCAATACTCAACCAACAACCATGATAGCTAATAAACCAACACTCCAACACTACCATCATCACCTCACAAAGTCAAGCAATCATGATAGAAGAAGAAGTCAAGGTCAAAGAATGGTGCACCATCATGATACAAGGAAATATGCAAAGACCCCTTCCACAAAAGCTTATTTGCACAAATGCAATAAGCCCTCCTCCACCAATCTTCGGCCAATGAACGATACAAAGGAAATTGGTCGAAACGGAAAGCAAACTGGCAACTCCAGAAAACTGGTCCCGTAATAAATTACAGGAAAACCTCGATACTGTGCATACACACCCGCATTTGTATTCCGACCGAAATACAAATGCAATGAGACAAAATCTACACTGTACTATACTAGGATCCGGCCTAAACCAAAGCCGGCTAGTATTATCCGTTCGATCCTGATCCGTGCAATACCGCACGTATCTGATCGAACCATGCCATATATCCATACGGCCTGTAGTACAAACTGTCCGATCCTGATCCGTGCAATACCACACGTATCCGATCGGACCCTGCCATATCTCCATACGGCCTCTACAGCTTTTCGCCCGAAAGCTGAGTAACTGAATGTGGGGGACTCTAAAGACTCGTCAATACCTTGGTTGTGGATTTAACCACTAGCACGTCAGAGGTATAAGCCAATACGTAACGGGCCACCAGGTATTGACTAAAAGGGACGTCGATGAGCGAACTCATCCTGACAACCCTACTGAGCCTGTCAGTGACAATATCCGTACAGTCCGGTCCGTTCGTCTATGAGCATCGCATGGCGGGCCTAGCGGGTTGGTAAAAGTCAGACCCCCAAAAGCGGTACAAGTCGTGTCGGAGTGTAGCCCAAAACACCCTGAGATACCACTGGAATACCTACCAGTAAATCTCCTTGCCTCGGCCGAGGGCTTCGTGTAATGGCTCTCCTAGACACAGCGTGACCTCACCCCCAATACCGGGAGAGACGAACCCCTGAAGATACGCTCACTGCCTCCATGTGGCTCGGGACTGTACCCAACTAAAACCTGTTTGCACGACTCCTTTGAGCTGTGGTAGGATAGTAATCAAAGTACAGTGGGAACTCACACGAGACAAATGACGATCCCCAGGTCGATGAACTAACCTGTACACATGTCACCAGGGAACTGCTATCTGACGTCTGGTATATGACCAACTAGCATGTTCCCGGCGAGTCCTGTCCGGTGTACTCATAACCCAATGAGCACCTGTATACATCTTAGATGAACGAACTGACACCAGTGGCTTGTGAGACCGGCCACCGCCCCTCGTCGGGGTCTCGAATGTACACACTAGTCTACTCTGGAGTATCGATGCCCTATCTCGAAACTCCCACGACTAGAGACCATTTAAGGATGTGCTTATAGACTACCAGCTCCCACGTATATGATCGCCCTCATACTGCTGGTGTTCAAGCAAGAATCCTAGGGGCTCTATCAACGTGTAATAGCGACTTGTCAGGTCACCTAAAGCAGTACACGATGATAAAGGTAAACCAGATAGCATACTATCATCTCGAGTAAGACTGTCCTATCGGGATAGGTCCTCCATCAATCATTGTAATCACGTGCCTGTGATCGAATAATTGAATCTGAGGGCACTATCTCCAACAATCTCCCACTTGCACTCAAGGCTAATTATTGTAATGTCGCATACTCACAGCCCGTGTGATATCGAACACCCAACTCCTCTACTAGTCAGTTTCACAAAGCTCGTTTGCGAAACCACTGCGTTCGAGGAATAGCCTCAGTGAGTGGATCCGCCTTGATATTTCTCTCTATGTCTCTCTATATTTCAAGTTCGCGGAGAAACCCATCTCCCGAAATGAGTAATACCTGTCTTAGAATGTGTCTGGATGTCTGATGGGACCTAGCTCATAAATGAACTCCAAAACCAAACTTCTTAGACTGTATCGTCAACTGAACTTAATCAGTATCCTGCGCCATGCCACCCTCAGTATTGCCTTGGACCACCTGTCCAAAATACTGCCCCTCATCAGAAGGAAAACTAAAACTCTGACAACTTCCTTGTCGTCCATGTCACCTTGGAAGCCTGGAATGATAACTGTCTCCCGAATGAGGCTGTCGTTATCATATTCCTAGAACATCTACTTATGTTCTAAAACTGCTTCCGACTGTTTCTCCAGGATTGGATCAATGTCAACTTATTGCATCTAGTGCAAGAACAACATCTGGTGTGGTACTTGACATCTCATGATTGACTCAATTGCCTGAGCAAGTGATCTGCCAATCATGCACATTCCTCTCCCCTTTAGTCTGTAAGACACCTTTAGAGAGGGTGACTCCATCACTTGCAGGTACACTACCGCGCCAGGAGTCGTCCATTCTAAATACTCTTAGAATGCTGTCTAAGTACCCAGATTGGGAAACCACCCAAATCTAGATCTAGTAACTAGTATGTTTGATATAATGTCCAAGTCCCATGTGGAGAAACCATTGTGTGACGACCAAAGTATAACCGATCGTAGTATAGGAGTTTCTTTTCCTATTCTGTGTATGTCATCCAAATACCATGACATCACACCCTACTACCTTCTCAACAGATCCATCCCTTATTCTGATGAAGTCAAACTTATGACTGTCACATCAGAAATTGATGATCTATCTCCGCTATACCTGCTTTAGTCTATAAATAGACATAAGCCAACTGTCCACCAATGCTTCCGCTGCTCCCACTGACTACGACAACCCTCTGTAAGAGTCATATACACGTACACTTCTAAAACTAGTTTAGAACGACGCTGTAATCATCCTCCCGCCGGGTCTCGCAACCTGGAACAACAACAATGGCAAGTGTGGGTAAACAAGAACTTCCCTGTCACCGTCCTTGAGGCTACCGGAGTACCTCTCGGGTGCCTGAAGTTACCCACCTTATCTGCGGAGTGGCCAATGGAATGTCAATCCAGATTGAATCTTTAGGTTCCTTATCAAATCTTCAGTAATCGTTTGCGGTTCTGGAATCACTTCCAGTTCTACCATACTCCCACTGCTGTTTTTCTGAAAAAATCCATTTTTAATAAAACTGTGGCGAGTCAAGAACAATATCACTATTGATCTTCCAGATGGTAGTGTTCCCCTCCGAACGGACACGCGGGACGTTGGGCCGTCTCGCCTGAGGTTCAGGGCAGATGCCAATAGGTGCTATCCGTCTACCTCTCCGAGGATGCCATGTTGATTTATGGCACCGTGTATCGGAGGTTTAAACGGATGCGTCCGATGTAGCAGACTTCGTCAGATTCCCCCTCGTTTGAGGGGTTTTTGATTGTGGGGACGCTCTTCCCTGCAGGCGCAAGCCCCTGCAGTTAATTACGCTACCGCATCGCGGTAACAACTTTCTCCTTCTCCAGATGGTCACTTCGTGTCGTGTGTTTTTGTTTTATGTTTTATTGCCCGTGGATCGTTTACGGAGACCGAGTTATGTCGTCGCCCGTAGGGCGTGGACTAGTCCAAATCCGAGTTATCTTAGATTTGGGTTTGGGGGTTTGGTTTGAGGATACGTTAGCCATGCTTGGGGCTAAGATCAACTCAAACATTTGTTAAGGATACGTTAGTCTAGTTTGAGACTAAGATCAACTTAACAGGATCGTTTAGATCCGACAAAGGAGCGTTGGGACTCCATTGTTCCATTTTAGGGACATAGTGGTCCATCGTATGTGTGTGGCCGTCGGGACCCGTCATCTCTCTGACGACGTTGAAGGATTACAATGATGGGTATCAGAGGAGTTCAGAGATGTACCCTTGAGCCAGAGTTAATTGGGGGGATTCGTAGTCCAGTCTGCTTGAAGGTTTAAGGATTCGTTAGCCGTCTTTGAGGCTAAGATCAACTTAAACGGGACCGTTTAGATCCGACAAAAGAGCATATAGGGGCTCTATTGTTCTAGTTTAAGGACATTGCGGTCCGTGGGTAGTTTAAGGACATTGCGGTCCATGGGTAGTTTAAGGACGTTGCGGTCCGTGGGTAGTTTAAGGACATTGCGGTCCGTGGGTAGTTTAAGGACATTGCGGTCCGTGGGTAGTTTAAGGACATTGCGGTCCATTGTTAGTTTTAAGACATCTCGGTCAAGGTTAAGGACCTCATAGTCCATGGGTTTAAGGACTCCACAGTCCGGTATGTGCTCTGGATGCTTCACACGGGTTCACTGCCGTGCTTGGCGAGGACCAGGCTCCGCTCTGGGCGTTTTCCACGGGGTCAAAGAGTGACGTTATCCGCGTTCCACGTAACCAGGAATTTTGCACTAGATGCTTCACACGGGTTCACTGCCGCGTTAGGCGAGGACTAGGCTCCGCTCTGGATGCTTCACACGGGTTCACTGCCGTGCTCTGCGAGGACCAGGATCCGCTCTGGACGTTTTCCACGGGGTCAAAGAGTGACGTTATCCGCGTTCCACGTAACCAGGAATTTTGCATTAGGCATGGGTTTAAGGACCCTACAGTCCGTATCATGAGTGGTCATCGGGACCCGTCACCTTTTTGAAGACATTGAGGGATTACAATGCCAAGTATCAAAGGAGTGAAGAGATGTACCCTAGAACCGGAATGGCTTGAGTAGTTCCTGGCCCAATTTGGGGTCAAGACTGATTAATTATGTTATGAGCCCATTGGCCCAGTTAATCACGAATTGAGGACTTATGGCCAGCTTGGGCTAAGTCCAGTCAGGTCTGGAATATCGGCTTCTTGTCGGTCCATTGAGGGAGAGGCTTTGCCTCTATCCCTTTAGCCAATCGGGCCAAAGCCTAGTGTTAAACACTACAGAGCAATCAGTGTTGAACACTGGGAATGAGGTTGACAAGTTAGTGTTTAACACTAAGAGATAATTGGTGTTAAACACCAGCAACAAGGCCTTGAAGTGATCATAAGCACTAAAACAGATCAGTGTTGAACACTGGCAATGGAGATCTCAGATTAGTGTTAAATATTAAGGTAATCAGTGTCGAACACTGCGAATAAAATCCTTTGATTAGTGTTGAACACTAAGGCCCAACAGCATTCCAATACTGGATTCGGGGGTTCCAATTTAGTGTTAAACACTAAGGCAAGAGGGGTCACGTGGCAACACGTGAGAGCGCCCTCCCCTCATTTATTCCGCTGAGATTATTTCATTTTTCTGAGCATCACGTGCCATCACATGACGGGCATTCAAATGCTTATATGTTAACGCTTCTGCCGAGGGTCACGTGGGTCACGTGGGGTGCTGCCTCAAAGGGGCTTTCCGCAGATCTCTTGGGGGGTCACGTGGTGACACGTGACCCTGCCTCTATGTTGTTTAGAGGATTTGTTAATCCTTTTTCAAGAATTAAATTCCTCGAGCTTTATATTTCAGAGGAATTAAATTCCTATTTCCTTTTGAAGACTTATATTCTGGAACAGAGTTGAACTCTGAATTTTCTGTAGGAATTAAATTCCTCATATAAAAGCTTTTAAGGAATTGAACTCCCATTCTCTGTTAAATTATGATTAAGGGAATTAAATTCCCGCTGTTTCAACAGAATAGGTTCTTAATTAGGGTTAAACCCTGTTTCTCTTTGTTCTGAAGGAATTAAATTCCCATGATACAGGGTCAAGCCCTAATTTTATTTTAAAGGAATTAAATTCCTATAGTTCTGCGAGAATTAAATTCTCATGCTTGCATTCCCTCTCTATGTTTTGGATCTGCATGGCAGGATCTCGACCCATTGAGAATTAAATTCTCAATCTAAAGGGGAGATGTGCACTTTGCAGATCCTCTATCAAAGAGAGAAGAAATAAGTTCTTCTGTTTTGTATATCAGAGTTAAACTCTGTTGAGAGTCGAATTCTCTTTCTTTCAGAAAGCCTTCCCTTTCTTACCTAGGGTTTTCTTTTGCAGAAGATCCAAGTTCCTTCAAAGTATCAAGGCTCTCTCCTTTTTCTTCCCTCTGCGTGTATCTCCTTTTGTCTCTCTTGGCTCCTATTTATAGGAGAAGCAGCTGAGTCAATTAGTTTTTTGGTAAATCTTTCATGAGATATTTGATTTGCATCCTTCATTCGTTCTGGACTTTTGGATTATTAGGTGAATTTTATTCACCATTGGATTTTAAATCCAGAGATTCTCCTTTGTTATTTTGGTTAGATTTAAGGGGGAAATCTTTCCAAACCCGAGATTTTCCATAGATAGATGATATTTAATCATCTCTGAATCTTTAATTTGATTGGTCCCAGATAATCACTTTCCTTTGGGAAGATTTAAATCTCCTTCAGAATTTAATTCTGTCGTCAAAATGGGCTTTGAAAGCCGGTCACGTGTGACCACGTGACCCATGGTCACGTGTGGACACGTGACCCTCTTTGGAATGAAGAATCCTCTTTCTTTCTGCGCTGTCTTCTGGTTGCTGTTTTAGCCATCACGTGTTAACACGTGACCATTGGTCACGTGTGAACACGTGACCCCCTGTTAGGAGCCGCTTTCCTTGACTCAACTGTAGCACGAGTCCTCTCCTTTGAGCGTCACATGCCAACACGTGACCTCATCTGAAGCCTTTTCCTTGACTTGATCAGGGAACCTTTTCTTTGATTTGATCAGGGAATCAATGAGCCCTTTTCCACTGCTTTTATATGTCACGTGTCAACACGTGACTGCTGGTCATGTGTAAGCACGTGGCCCCTCCTTTCTGAAGCTTTCCTCATAAGCTTTTTCTGATTTTAAATCAGGAAACAAATGCCCCCACAGCGTTGTTCTCACGTGTCTGCACGTGAGTGCAACGCTGTCATCTTTGTGACCGTTGGATTCATTTAGGGATTTGGGGAGATGAAACGTTTCCATTGTCTTCTATAAATACCGCTGTCTCTTCATAGGAGCCTTCATTTTGCTTATCTTCATCTTTTTCTTCTGAGAACTTCTTCCTTGAGAATTTAATTCTCGCTTTCAGAGCTTAGTTCTCTGTCTTGAAACAATCTCCAGAGTTTAACTCTGTTCGAAAAGAACCCCCCCTCTCAGGTAATGTTCTTGGACAACGATGGGCCTTCACATTTCCCTGGATTTTAAATCCAAAACGAGGGTTTTCACCCCTTTTTCTTCATATTTCCCATAAGAACATGAAACCGCTCAACCTTCAAACTGTAGATCTCTTAGGGTTTAGATGATCTTTGGGGAAACGATGATGGCGTTTCAACTCCATGGAATTTAATTCCATCCAAAATGTTTCTGGGAATTTAATTCCCCTTTTTCTTAATAAGGAATTTAATTCCTATGAAGAACTTAGTTCCTTCGCATGGAGGCTTCCTGAGGTCTTCTGGCCCTAGGTTGTTCTTCCTGCCACTAATGCAACGGGGGTTTTGTAATGATTCTCGTGACTTTTATTTCAGGTATCATGGACGCCCATCTGTATAGTCTTGACGAGATCATTTCCTATGGGAATATTCGTGCGCTGGGCCGCAGTGAGAACCAGGAGTTCACCGATGCTCAGTGTGCCGAGATCATGAGCCGCTTCGACGAGTACAACCATAGGCTACTCCCCCGTCGCTCTTCTCTTCTGAGGCTGATCGTGCTGGCGATCCGGGAGGCACTTCCTCTCTTTTGCACCGGCATACCACTCGGGGCCTTGGACACTGCCGAGGATAAGGTGCATTCGGTGGACCTTATGGGCTTGATCTCAAAGAGAAGGCGGGATAATCTCATTGATCTCCTTCATCAGATTTTTCAGCAATCAGCCATACTGGGCGCCTACCAGAGGGTAGAGGACATCCGCGGGGACCCCGATGCTTGTGACCGTGAGAAAAAGCATACTCGGGAGGTTCGAAATGCTTGGAAGATCTTGAATAAAGTTAATTTCGAGTTTCTCAACCCATGCCCCACGTCTGAAGCCTTACCATTGTAAAAGTTTTTCTTTTTATTTTGTATCGCCTTCTTGAAGTCTGGATGATAAGTTTTGTTGCGTCCTTGTATGTTTGCACGCTTTTTCTCTTAGATTTTATCATTTTGCTACTATTGTTGTTTGTACTTTTTTAATATGCAGGGTACTACTCCAGATTTTTCCTTTTAAATGCACATCAGGTTTAGGCCTCACGTGTTCTACACGTGGGATCCCTTGATGTGGCTGTTCACAAGATTTTCCTCATGCCATATTTTCAGTGCACAATGTTAGGTGCAGAAAAAAGGGCCTTGGAAATAGTTCCATCTCCTTGATTTTCGGTGCCTTTCCTTTTTTAGGCCTTGGAAATAACTTCACCATGCAAGATTTTCCGCGCACAGCACTTAATGCACTTCATTATATATGAGGCTATAGCTTTCTTTTCCTTTCACAGAGAGATTCATATCATATATATATATTTTTTTTCTTGAGAGAGAAACGAGTGCCATGGCTTGTAATCGCCCTCATGCTCGTCGACAGCCGTGGGAAGTTCCTCTTGAGGAGATGATCCCCCGCTTTGCTGCTCGGTTGGTGGACCCCTTCCTTTCTGACAACGAATGTGACTTGGCCATGCACGAGCTCTCGATCCGTAGAGGGTCTCCTCTCCCGATGGGTTCCCTCTGGCTCCAGATGATTCTCGCGGCCGTGCTTGCTGACATCCCTCCTCACCCAGCAGAGATGACCCTGGCGATGCTTGATGCGGCGGAAGAAAAGCTCGAGGGCTTTCATGAAGCGTGCCTGATTACTCAGGCCTTGAAGGACTACTCAATTCATCTGCTGAGCGAGATAAAGGCCCGGCGAGCTATTATGTTTGCTATCGCGGACGAGCATGGCGCCAACCGATGGGGAGCGACTTCTCGCGAGAATCGTCGCTTTGATGTGCTGGAGAGAGCGGAGAGGGAGATGGAGAATTTTGTTCTTTGCTTTGCTAACCCTTGTGCCATTGATCCGGTGTTTGGTGACCTTTTTCGTTAGCGTAGTGTATTTAAATTAGTCCTCTCTTTTGTATGCTTTATGCTGAACCCCCATGTAGGCTTGGTACTCGTATGCATGTTTTCGCTTGCATGAATAAACATTGTGTTCTTCTTATGAAAGCTTCCTCTAATTATCAACATTGTCATCATGCCGCATGCAAATTAATGCCTTGAATTTTATTTCTTTTTCGGATGCTCATATAATCGCGAACACATGCTCGATAGGATAAACATTGGAAATTTTCTCGTTGCTTTTCATACCAGGTGATGTGAACGCGTTTCAGATCGATTATCGCTGTCGACCGGAAGCCCATTTATGTGATCTTAAGCGTGTATGTCCCCTTTCCAAGGTTGTGGTCCTGAAAGTGAGCTTACATGGCCTGATAGGGCGACACGTGGCGAACATATTGTTGTGCGAGAAAAAGGGGCTCGGCCGTAAATTCTCGGAGAGAGAACTGGCTTCTAACGCGCTGAGTGAGCTTCAGGCGAGTCTTACTGCCAAGGCCAACAAAGCGCGCGAACTCTGGCGGGTGCTTCAGGAGTCTATCAGAGAGGTGGTGGCTCTCGACAAAGCTGCCACGTTCACTCGTGAGAGGGTTGAGGCTCATAAGGCCACCGAAAAAGAGCTCGAAGCTCGGCTTGCTTCGTATCAGGCCCAACAAGCTCAGGCAGAGGCTCGTCTTCTAGAGCTCTTGCGTCATGAAGCTGTGGCTCAGCAACAGAATGACGAGCTGGTAAAATTATTGCATCGCCCGCCGGCTTGAGGATTTGTATCTTTTCTTCTTTTTTGTACATACTCATGAATGAGAGTATCTTTCTTTTTGTTTCTTTCATGAATTGTATTTTGTATCCATTCTGGTTTATGAATAAAAGATACATTTTTCTTCTCAATGGTGTGTCCCCTTTTTATTGAATGTATTCTGCGGATATTCTATTTTGATCTTCTTGCAGGACGGCCATGGCTTAGGATTCAGGCTTAGGATCTGCTTCCTGAGGCTTTTGCATCTTATGAGCCACGAGGGTTTCGTAAAGAATTTTTCTCCCTACAGGTCGAGAGGATCCCATAGGTGTAAGTTCTTCTTTAAGAATAGTGAGGATTCTTAAGCGGGTTTTTCCCTTGAGAGTTGTAAGGATCTCACAAGGGAGTTTTTTCTTCCTTACAGGTCGTGAGGACCTGCAAGTGCTGGGTGCGGTTACCCTTGTCCGTGTTTCACGGGGTCAGAGGCTGCTCCGGGTATCGTAGTTTAAAGACGTCGCGGTCAAGGTTAAGGACCTCATAGTCCGTGGATTTAAGGACTCCACAGTCCGCTGTTAGTTTTAAGACATCACGGTCAAGGTTAAGGACCTCATAGTCCATGGATTTAGGGACTCCACAGTCCGATGTTAGTTTTAAGACATCACGGTCAAGGTTAAGGACCTCATAGTCCGTGGATTTAGGGACTCCATAGTCCGATGTGTGGTTGCAGGGACCCGTCACCTCTTTGAAGACGTTGAGGAATTACAACGCCATGTATCAAAGGAGTGAAGAGATGTACCCTTAAACCAAGGCAGAATTCGTAGGGAATCGAGGTGGTTGATCGTTAGTTTTAAGACATCACGGTCGAGGTTAAGGACGTCATAGTCCGTGGATTTTAAGGACTCCACAGTCCGGTATTTGCTCTGGATGCTTCACACGGGTTCACTGCCGTGCTTGGCGAGGACCAGGCTCCGCTCTGGACGTTTTCCACGGGGTCAAAGAGTGACATTATCCGCTTTCCACGTAACCAGGAAGTTTGCACTAGATGCTTCACACGGGTTCACTGTCGCGTTAGGCGAGGACTAGGCTCCGCTCTGGATGCTTCACACGGGTTCACTGCCGTGCTCTGCGAGGACCAGGATCCGCTCTGGACGTTTTCCACGGGGTCAAAGAGTGACATTATCCGCTTTCCACGTAACCAGGAAGTTTGCACTAGATGCTTCACACGGGTTCACTGCCGCGTTAGGCGAGGACTAGGCTCCGCTCTGGATGCTTCACACGGGTTCACTGCCGTGCTCTGCGAGGACCAGGATCCGCTCTGGACGTTTTCCACGGGGTCAAAGAGTGACATTATCCGCTTTCCACGTAACCAGGAAGTTTGCACTAGATGCTTCACACGGGTTCACTGCCGCGTTAGGCGAGGACTAGGCTCCGCTCTGGATGCTTCACACGGGTTCACTGCCGTGCTCTGCGAGGACCAGGATCCGCTCTGGACGTTTTCCACGGGGTCAAAGAGTGACATTATCCGCTTTCCACGTAACCAGGAAGTTTGCACTAGATGCTTCACACGGGTTCACTGCCGCGTTAGGCGAGGACTAGGCTCCGCTCTGGATGCTTCACACGGGTTCACTGCCGTGCTCTGCGAGGACCAGGATCCGCTCTGGACGTTTTCCACGGGGTCAAAGAGTGACATTATCCGCTTTCCACGTAACCAGGAAGTTTGCACTAGATGCTTCACACGGGTTCACTGCCGCGTTAGGCGAGGACTAGGCTCCGCTCTGGATGCTTCACACGGGTTCACTGCCGTGCTCTGCGAGGACCAGGATCCGCTCTGGACGTTTTCCACGGGGTCAAAGAATGACATTATCCGCTTTCCACGTAACCAGGAAGTTTGCACTAGATGCTTCACACGGGTTCACTGCCGCGTTAGGCGAGGACTAGGCTCCGCTCTGGATGCTTCACACGGGTTCACTGCCGTGCTCTGCGAGGACCAGGATCCGCTCTGGACGTTTTCCACGGGGTCAAAGAGTGACGTTATCCGCGTTCCACGTAACCAGGAATTTTGCTGATTGTATCCGCATTTCACGGGATGGAGGTTTGACTGTTGGCGATATGTATACCACCGAGCCATGGAACTGGGAGTTGCCGCTGTTCCGCTTAGCTTGAAGTTGTGTCCGTCGTTACGGGACGAATGTTGGGATGATCTCTAGGTCACTTGTGGCCCGTCGAGATTTAGCTTCTTTCTTGGGTGAAGCCTGGGGAAGAAGTATGATCCCTTCTTGTTTGCGCCCCTGGATTGTATACAGGGGTAGATGTACCATTACCTGCAGGGCGAGGATTTCACTTTTATTTTATTTCTTTTTCCGCGATGCTCTATCATTTCAGTTTTTATATCGCGAAGGTCGCGATTGCCCCATCATTTCGGCTATTTTTCGCGGTGCCCAATCATTTCGGCTATTTATTTATTTTCTGCTCGCTGTTTTTTATTGCGAGTTGCCCCATCATTTCGGCTATTTTGTCATGCATACATTTTTACTTGCTGCTTTTTATTGCAAGTTGCCCCATCATTTCGGCTATTTTGTCATGCATGTGTGGCTCGCTAGCTTTTTCGCTGCAAGCCTGGATTTTAGATACCGATTTCAGCATCAGCACCGCTACAACTGGGATGTTGCCAGGAGCGAATCATCATTTGCCTCTGTCGATGTTTGAACAAAGATGGCTTAGTAAACAGGGTTTAGGGTCCTGCCGACCAAGGCTTCTGACTTCATGAGCCGCAAGGGTCTCACAAAGGTATTTCTCCCCGCAAGTCGCGTGGATCTTGCAGGTGTGTTTTCTCCTTAGGGATCGTGTGGATTCCTAAGTGTGTGCTCCTCTGCAAGTCGTAAGGATCCTACAAGAGGGCTTTCTCCTTATGGGTCGAGAGGACCTACAAGGGTTGCTCATCATATGGACATATCCCTAGTCACGGGTGGGACTTTGCTGGGGAAATGTTTATTCGCGCCCGTGGATTGTATACAAGGGTCAGTATGAGCCGCTTGTAAGGCAATATCGAGGGTTGTGGAGGATTTGCTTAAGAACAGGTTTAGGTTTCTGTAACTTAAGACTTTCAAGTCTCATGAGCCGTGAGGGTCCCATAAGAGAGTTCTCCTTACAAGTCGTGAGGATCTCGTAAGTGTATTTTCTCCTTAGGAATCGTGAGGATCCCTAAGTGTGCTGCTCCTTTGTGAGTCGTAAGGATCTCACGCAGGTGGTTTCTCCTTACAAGGTTGAGAGGGCCCTATAAGTGTCTTTTAACGAGGTTGCGCCCTTTCGGGTTTTCACAAACACTCGCCGGTAGTCCAGCTGTTTTTACTCACGGAGCCCTTTCGGGTTTTCATCCGTGCCCACTTTGCTTATGGACATACCGTTTTTTTTATTTTATATACTTTTTTTCTTTTTTCTTCTTTTTTTTTATCTCGTCAGCCTAAGGATGCTGTGGTAGTAGTTTAGGGACGTTTCGGTCCGTCGCTAGTTTAAGGACGTTTCGGTCCGTCGTTAGTTTCAGGACGTTTCGGTCCGTTGTTAGTTTAAGGACGTTTCGGTCCATCGATAGTTTAAGGACGTTTCGGTCCGTCGTTAGGGGAAGACCAGCTGCTTCTTGCAGAGTCTGAGCCTAGGAAGATAGCGAGCGGACATAGTTGTCGTCATCTATCATTGACCCAGGCTGTGGCTCATTAAGCATAGTATTTCTTTAAGAAGCGGCCGTTTATTGGCCTGAAAGGCCTTTCACCGTTCATGTCCACGAGTAGATAGGCTCCACCCTGGTAGACCTTGTCTATGATGTACGGGCCTTCATAGTTTGGCTCAAATTTTCCCCGCTTGGCACGATTGGGGATCATAGGTCTTTTGACCACCAGCACGAGTTCGCCTTGGCGGAATGTCCTCGGCCTGGTCAATCTTTCGTACGAGCGTGTCATCTTTGCTTTGTAGGCTTCCAGATGTTGTTGCGCTATGAGTCGGGTTTCGTCGAGGGCATCAAGCTCCTCGAGCCGAAGGTGAGCATTTTCTTCGTCCGTCAGCTCGTGGTGGACTGCTACTCGTAGAGAGGGTAACTCTATCTCGAGGGGGAGCACTGCTTCCGTCCCAAATACCAATGCGTACGGCGTTGTGTTCGTGGCCGTCTTGAATGTAGTTCGATATGCCCAAAAGGCTTCTTGCAGCCTCTCGCGCCAGTCTCTCTTATTCCGGGAAACGGTCTTTTTTATGATCTTCGTCAAGGTCTTATTGAAGGCCTCGGCCAGACCATTAGCTCGTGGGTTGTAAACTGAAGAATATCTCCAGTCTATATTGTGCTGCTGTGCGAAGCGGCTAATCTTATGGCTTCTGTAGGCCGGCCCGTTGTCGGAGATAATCCGCCGTGGGGTTCCGAACCGATAGATGACGTGCGTCTTGAAGAAATGGAGGATATTCTCCGTCTTCACTTCCCTCAGCTGTACTGCTTCTGCCCATTTGGAGAAGTAATCAGTTGTCGCCAGGATAAAACGATGTCCCCGAGATGATGCTGGCTCGATGGGGCCGACTATGTCAGTCCCCCACATTTCGAATGGCCAGCTGGCCACCGTTAGGTGTAGTGGATTCGGATATTGGTGGATAAAGTCTCCATGAATCTGGCACGAGTGGCATTGCTTCGCATACTCGAGGCAGTCCTGGATCATCGTGGGCCAGTAGTAACCCATCCGTTTAATTTTTAACTTCATCTTTGGGCCTGCTTGATGAGAACCGCAAAGTCCGTCGTGAACTTCCTGAATGACTCTTTCTGCTTCGCCAGGTCCTAAGCACCTCAGCCATAGAGCATCAAACGATCTCTTGTATAGAGTATCGTTGACGAAAGCAAAAGATAGCGCTCGTTTCATGAGCTGATGTCTTGAAGACGCTTCTTTGGGCATTCGGTGGGACTTAAAGTAGTCTATGAAGACTTCCCTCCAGTCCTCGGCCTTCTCATGGTCCTTTATTTGTAGGGTCGTCTGCTCAGTCGCTCCCTCTTTATGTAATTCCGGAGGTATTTCTGCCGGGGTGAGCACTCGACGACTTTGTACCACGATTCTGACATCATCGAGGTTCTCGTCAGCTAGTTCTTTAGCAAGTTTGGCTAACGCGTCTGCTTTGCTGTTCTCCGCGCGCGGTATGCTCTCTAAAATATAGGAGGGAATTTGGGCCAACAGTTGTTGCACCTTTTCGCCGTACTTTACCAGCTCCGGATTGCACGTTTGGTAGTCACCATTTACTTGACTAACGACTAGCTGAGAATCCCCGTATATAAGGAGGTCTTCAATTCCCATGTCGATGGCGATTTCGAGGCCTGCTATCAGAGCTTCATATTCAGCCTCATTGTTTGTCTTCGGCTCTATTAAGGAGAAGGCGAAGCGCATTATCCCTCCTTGTGGAGTTGCAAAGATGAGGCCTATCCCCGATTTGATCATTGGGATACCTTGTTTTTGTTTCTTTACGGAGGACGCTCCATCGAAATAGAGTTCCCATCGGGTGCTTCCGCCGCTAATCGCATCAAATGCATGCTCGTCCGGCAAATCACAATTCAGAGGAGAATCTGCCGGTATCGGGTGCTCAGCGAGGAAATCGGCAATGGCCTGGCCTTTCACTGCCTTGAGAGGTTGATACGTTATCGAGAACTCCATCAAGAGCAGGGCCCATTTAGCGAGTCGTCCCGTCAATATGGCTTTTGACATCAAGTATTTAAGGGGATCCATCTTTGAAATGAGACGGACTTCATGCGCCAACGCATAGTGCCTGAGCTTTGTTATCGCGAAGATTAATGCCAAGCAATGTTTTTCAATGGGAGAGTAATTGCTTTCTGCCCCCAGTAGAACTCGACTTAAGTAGTAGAGTGCTCTCTCTTTTCCCTGATCGTTCTCTTGCGCCCATAATGCGCCCAAGGAACCTTCCAAGGAACCTTCGAGGGCGGTTGTATAAAGAATGAGAGGTTTTCCCTTGACCGGCGCAGCCAATACCGGCGGGTTCTGCAGGTACTGCTTAATCTCGTCTAGTGCACCTTGGCATTTTTGATCCCAGACGAATGGGGTTCCCTTCTTCATCAGGTGGCTGTGAGGACGGCATTTGCCTGAAAGATTGGCGATAAACCGCCGGATGTATGCGAGCTTCCCTTGGAGAGACCGCAACTGTTTGAGGGTTCTTGGCGGAGGCATTTCCATGATCGCTTTAATCTTTGACGGATCTATTTCAATACCTCGGTGTCGGATGATGAATCCCAGGAATTTGCCCGAGGAGACTCCAAACGCGCACTTGAGGGGATTCATTTTCAAATTATATTGCCGAAGGCGTTGAAATACAGTCTCCAGATGCTTTAAAATCTCTTCGTATGACATGCTCTTTACTACGAGGTCATCGATATAGCACTCGACGATGTCATGTATGAGGTCGTCGAAGATCTTTGTCATGGCCCTTTGATAGGTAGCGCTAGCGTTCTTTAGACCAAAGGGCATAACCCTGTAGCAGAATATACCCAAAGGGGTTCGGAAAGCGGTGTGCTTTTGGTCTTCGGGATGCATCTTTATCTGATTGTATCCTGAGGAACCATCCATAAAGGAGAAGACCTCGTGGGTGGATGTGTTATCTATCATTAGCTCGGTCACCGGTACTGGGAAATCATCCTTTGGACAGGCTTTATTGAGATCCCTGAAATCCACGCATATGCGTACTGTCCCATTCTTTTTCATTACCGGGACGATATTGGCGATCCAATCGGGATATTGGACTTCTTGGATAAATCCAGAATCGATCAGCTTCTTGACTTCGGCGTTGATGCTCATTTCAAGCTCGAGTCGCATCCTTCTTGGCGCTTGCTTGACTGGCTTGATATCTGGGGTTATTGCTAATTTATGCACAGCAATCTCCGGATCTAATCCTGGCATCTCGGAGTAGTTCCACGCGAAGCAGTCTTTATGCCGTAGTAGCACGTTTTTTAACGCGGCCACCTTTTCTTCAGAGAGTAGCTCGCTGACAAATGTCGGTCGCGGGTCATCTGCCGATCCCAACTCAATCTTCCTGAGGTTATCCGCCGTAGTATGTATACCATCTTCCAGTTCTCTCGGAGCTGGCGGAAATTCTGAGATCACCTCGTCGTCGCTGTTCTCAAAGCACTGGGGAAAGTCATCCATGTTCTCGCGCTCTTCTTTTAATATCGTAATCGTATAACAGGTGCGAATCCGCTCCCAGGACTGAGGTGGATCCGGTTTTGCTCTTGCGGCCTTGGGTTCATGCTTTTGTGGCGGCGTTACCCTCCAGCCGTTGGATAAAGCGAATCTGCCCCGTTGGTACTGGTCCTCGACCCAGTTCTTGAAGGTGAATCAGTTTTCGGTAGGATGTCCTATGGCTCGGTGATAAGAGCAATAGCTCAAACGAGAAGCCTTGTTAGCTTGCTCAGGGTGTCTAGACTCCGGAAGCGCGATCATTTGATGTTTTAAAGCGAGCTTGAGTAACCTCTCCGTCTTGTCTCGGGGGAAGGAGTACGCTCGACTCATCTTCTCCATGAGGGACGAATCCGAGCCGTGCAGTACCCGTAACCCTCTAATCCTGCGTCGTTGTTGTCGGCTCCTCTTCCCGCTCCTTGACTTATTTCCGTCCCCGCATCGGGCCTTTCGCATGATGGGTTGACAAGGATGAACATCTTTGTCTTTTGCAGTCTGTTGAAATAGACGTTGCGTCCTGGCCTTCTCGTAGATGGCCATTTCGCGGTCGTGGTCTTCACGAGCTTTCTGACCCACTTTCCTGATAGGCTTGCCCATTCGTTCTTCAAACGACGGACTCGGCGCTTCAATCGCGGGGTCTAGTTTCGATGAGGGGTCGGCATCTCCTGACAGGGTGTCCTCTTCTTCATCAAAGGTATATATAGCGTAGCTGCTGCGGGCCCGCTCCCGTTTTCCGGTTCTCGCGTATCCAAGCCCAAGTGTTTCCATTTTCCCGTTGGGCAATTTGCGTTGGGTCCCGGGGACATCCCAAATCCTGTTGAAGAACCGAGCCTGCCGAACAGTCTGTTTTAAGGGTACCCCTTGGTGCTTCAATAGCTTCTTTAATCCATTTGTATAGTATCTGGGCAGACGAATGGGTTGGAGCCTGTCAGGTGTAGCATCCGCGCCATGCCAGATCTCTTTCTCTACTTTCGATTCTGAGGATCGGTAGAATAGGATCACCTTCTCACCCCTTCGCCTGGGAGGGACGTAAAACGTTTGTAGGTCCTGCACATTGTGAGCTTGGAGCGTGTCGAGATCCTTGTAGTGTTCTCGCGGTACCATGGTGATTTGCAAACTATGATCATCGCCAGGGGGTGGTTGTATTGATAGCCGATTGGAGAACACAGCATTAACTTCATCCTCCGAATCACTCCCGAAGACCAGTATGGGGGTGGGCGTCCCCAGGTTGTTGTGTTGGGATGGCCCTGCATACACTATCTCTTCCTCTTCTTCGGTATCGCTCCCGAAAACAGGGATGGTGGCGGCGGTTTTGTTCTCCGGGTCGCGACACCTTTCTGTATCCTCGAAATCTGGCAAAAAGTATTTCGCATCTTCGTACTTGCGGACTTCGTTCACAGAAAACGGGTTTAACTCTCCTGTTACGGTATACTCGAAACCATCCTTAAAGTACTTCATACACTGATGTTGTGTAGAAGGGACGATGTTGTATTCGTGTAGCCAAGGACAACCGAGTAAGGCGTTGTAGCAGGTTTTGGCGTCGATGACATGAAATTTGATGTCTGTGATGAGAAGTCCAAAGCGTAATGTTAGTATCACAGATCCGAGAGTCCGTGACGATTGTGAATCGAAACCGGAGATAGTAATTTTGTCACGAGCGAGGTGTTGCACACTCATGCAGATTTCTTTCAACACCCGAACATTAAGGAGATTGACGGAGGATCCATTATCCACCAGGATCTTGCCTATCTTGATGTCATGGCAGTATCCGGAGACATATAGGGGACGGTTGTGGTCGCACGTCCCGAGAAGGAGGTCTTCATCACCGAAAGTGACGTCGGCCGTATGCACTTCCTCTAGTTCATCCTTCATCCTTTCAGTGGCGAGGAAGGCTTGGAATTGTTCAGGTTCTTGCAATGCCTTAATTAGTGAGTCTCGCGCTTCTTTTGATAATAGGAGGGCATCGAGAATGCTAAGCTGAGAGGGTAGCTTCCTTAAGTGCGCGAGAATGTTATAGTCCACCTTACCCTTCTTAGGAGGGTCTTTGGTAGTTAGTTCTTTCATGACTTGGTCATCTAAAGTGATATCTTCAGTGACCTTTTCCTTTCCTTTATCTTTTCTGCTCACGGGCCCGAGATTCTTTTCTGGGAGTGTGCGATTGCGCAGTTGAATGTTTTCGCAGGCTTCCGATTCCTCCTCTTTCCCTAACACGGATTCTTCAAAGAGAGGGCCCAGAGTCACCTCTTCATCAGAATCGCTCCCAAAGGTGAGAACTTGTGACCCCCCGACGTTAACCATGTCACAGCTGCCAGTAGTTCCGCTGCGCCCGTCGACAGTGCTTCTTCGTTCCCGACGGCTCTTGCGTTTCATGCGCTTAAAATGCTGCCGACGAGCGACATATCATTGCCACCATATCTTAAAGGCGTCGCACTCCTCCGTGGGGTGTGAGATTTTCCGATGATAAGCGCAATAATCGGGGTGCCTCTCCGCCCCGTCGTGCGTGTTTCCTTCCGAGGGTGGTAGCTTCATTCCTATTGACATGGCTTTGGCAAACCTTTTCCCTGTCTTGAATATCTTCTTGTCTGCTTCGGATGCCTTTTGCTCTGGCAGGGGTAGTTCCACTCTCTTGTTCAGTCGCCCGCCTTTGGTTCCTTCTGACGTTGCCATCTCAAGCTCCTGATCCGCTTTACTCTTTAGACGAATCTCGTCTAGAAAAGCATTGATCATTTCATTTGTTAGCCACGCACGCTCTGGTTCGGGCTCCGTTTCCAGTTTCTTAGTGTCAGGAGTTTTCCCATCGTCGGTAGACAAGTGGGAGATCACGTTACAACTCGCCACATACTCTTCGGATTCATCCGACGAGCTCTCTCCATCATCTCTCTCTTGAAAGATGTGGCTGAGAAACTCTTGCAGCGTTACAGGAGTTCGCGCCTTTTGATTGTATTCTTCCAGCGCGTCGATTTGCTTCTGCAAGTTCGTGTGCTCGTCTCCAAGCTTCGCGGGCTTCTTGGACTTCTTCTTCTTTTTCTTTGAAGATTTTGACGATTGGGTGTGAGTATTTGGACCCTTATCAGAAGTCTTCGTAGTTGCGTGGGGCTTCAACATTCCTTTGATAATTTGAGGTTCGAGAGGGTTCTTCCATTCGATCGCAGGGCACGCATGAAGGTCTCTCAGCATTCTTTTGGTTTTCGTTGATAGCACGACCTCCCATGGAACTTCTTCAATAAAGGAGCAGGTTGCCCCCGGTGTATCTGCTTTCTTAGGAGTATGCGGTTGTGGCGGGTTAACCTTCCACTTTTCGGATAGTACAAACTTCCCCTGGAGGTATTGATCTTCAATCCATCCTTTGAAGACGAAGCAATCTTCAATCGGATGGCTTACCGTTTGATGGTAAGGGCAGTAGTTAGAGTTATTCACCTCGGTGGGTTGTGGCGATCGCCTTGGATTTGGTAGGTTTATGAGTCTGTTGCGTATTGCCAGCTCGAATAACCGTTTCTTCTTGTCTCGTGGGAACGAGTAGGGACGCTTCATCTTTTCATTATAATACCGGCGCCTTTCTTCCAGTTGATCTGCCGGTTTCGGGGCGTTAGGTTGCTGTTGGGCGTTCGCGACAAAGGTTGCCCTTCCTTTACCCTTGTCGTTCCGAGGTTCCGACTTCGGGGGATGTGGTCTATGACCCATCTGGTCCATCTGAGCCAACTTGTCGATTAAAGCCTGGAATGTGGTTGGATTAAAGAACATCATGAACTGGGAAATAGTTGCGTGGGGGTCTAGGGTTCCCACGAACATGCCCACTGCGGGTGCCTCCTCAATGCGTTGCTCGCATCTCGACCACAAATTCCGCCATCGTATAGCGTATTGGACCCAGGTTTCGCCTGGTTTTACCCTGGCGTTAATCAATGCAGTTATTGGAGTGCGTTCGCTGGCACTTGCGAACCGTTGAGTGAATAACAACTCCATTTCAGCGAACGTTTTGATAGAATCGTTCGGGAGTTCCGAATACCATTCGAATGCTGTTTCTGATAAGCTGCCCACGAACTGGCGGAGCAACAGTTTGTCATCACCGCCGGTGTTACCGCAGAGGGCCCGGAACTGGACGACATGTTGATGGGGATTGCCGGTCCCCTTATACACATGGAATTTCGGTATCGTATAGCCTTGCGGGTATTTGATTTGATCGTACCAGCTCGGATACGGCCGCCCTATTTTTACGACTTGACCAGCTGTCTCAGTCGCATGATGGACCCGGATTTGCTGGGCTATGTAGTCAGCCAAGTCAGCTTTAGAGATTGTCTCCTCTTTGGCCGTTGAGAGGGCTGGTGGTGGATTTGATGTTTCTCCCCGGTCGTCTTCCAGAACGATTGGGGGATCCTCGGCGGGTAGGTCCTGCTGGATCATCATTCCTATCATATCTTGGAAGAGAAGGCCCATACGTTGTATGTTGGCCGCTTGTTCAGCAGCCTCTTTGTCCTTTTTCTCTAGTGTCCGGCGAAGGAATTCAGCGTCGGTTTCCTCTTCCTGGCGTGCGTCTGAGGACGTTTCTGGGCTTTCTTTTGTCCCGGTAAGTGCGGCCATAGCATTCATCATTTCCTGAAGCTTTTGTTGCTGCTCCTGGGCTTTCGTCACGGATCGGGTAAGCGGTCGGTGACCCGTAGAGGTGCGGCTTTCCTCCTTTCCAAAAGCCATATAAACAGTGTGCACCCTCATGCCCCCAGACTTAGGGCGTTTGGGCTCAGTGCTTTTAGCTGTCGTTGCATGTCGCGGGATCTTCTCTGGCTTCCTTCTTTCATGAGCCATGGAGGTTGAGGGGGCCGTTGAGGAGGGCGTCCAGGCAGCCTTTCGGGGTTTAGCCTGATGATCGGCCTCCGGTTGGATTTTTAGCTTCTTATGCTGGCGGGAGAAGTTTGGATCGACGATCGAGTCTCGGGCCTGCCGCCAAACCTTATAGATTTTGGAAGACAGCCGTTGAGGAGATCGGGGCTGTTCTGATTCTATTTCCACAACCTTTTTTAATGAGGAAGGAGACCTCTTCAGCACTGCAGTGGGAGAATTCCTTCGCACCTTATTTAGCATTTCGAAGCTGTTCCCAGTTGGTATAGCAGCATTAACTTCTGCCACCGGGGCTGGTGGAGTCAATCCAGAGGGGGAGTTGCCCCCAGCCTTCCTTACTCGGCGCCAATGACGACGTCGAGCGCGTCGAGCGGACGGCGTAGGGTCAGCGATAAGAATGGCTTCGTCTTGCCCCCTGTGTAGGTAGGGGGTCGCTGCTGGTGTTAGCCTGTCAAAGACCGATGTCCTTTGGGTAGCAGGAGCGGGAGCTGGGGCCGTCAATCTTGTAAAGACCGACTTTTTGGCCGGGAAAGCCGCCTTGGCCATTTCGGAGGCAGGAGCGGCCGCTTTCTTAGAAGCAGCCTTCTCTGAGATCATAGGTCCCGTGATGAGTTCGCAGGATTTCTGGCCTAATCTAGAGAAGACCGAGGTGTTGACATCGGGCGACTCGTTGAGAGGAGCCGCGGCAGGGGTAAGACGATCAAAGACCGACTTCTTGAGAGCTTCCTTTGTCACCACCGGCGCCGTGAAGCTTGTTGGCGGGAGTATGGTCCCAAAGAACAATCCGGTAGTGGCCTGAGTCACCTGGTCCACCGGCATTGTGAACAGCGAAGCAGCTTGGGGTCCATAGGCTATACCTCCTGGCGAGGCAGAGCGTTGGTCGCAATTGCAGTCTGAGCAGTTGGAGAATTTCACAGAAGTAGAAGCAATTGATCCTTTGATTTCTGCAATAAGCAAGACACCGATTCTTAGTATCTTGAAACCCAAGGGCAACTATTAGCGAACCGCGATTGGTTCGCGAATCACGACACACGAAGTGTGGAGTGGAAAGAGGAAAAGGTCCCACCGGGCGTGCCAGAATCTGTTCCCCTCCGAACGGACACGCGGGACGTTGGGCCGTCTCGCCTGAGGTTCGGGGCAGATGCCAATAGGTGCTATCCGTCTACCTCTCCGAGGATGCCAAGTTGATTTATGGCACCGTGTATCGGAGGTTTAAACGGATGCGTCCGATGTAGCAGACTTCGTCAGATTCCCCCTCGTTTGAGGGGTTTTTGATTGTGGGGACGCTCTTCCCTGCAGGCGCAAGCCCCTGCAGTTAATTACGCTACCGCATCGCGGTAACAACTTTCTCCTTCTCCAAATGGTCACTTCGTGTCGTGTGTTTTTGTTTTATGTTTTATTGCCCGTGGATCGTTTACGGAGACCGAGTTATGTCGTCGCCCGTAGGGCGTGGACTAGTCCAAATCCGAGTTATCTTAGATTTGGATTTGGGGGTTTGGTTTGAGGATACGTTAGCCATGCTTGGGGCTAAGATCAATTCAAACATTTGTTAAGGATACGTTAGTCTAGTTTGAGACTAAGATCAACTTAACAGGATCGTTTAGATCCGACAAAGGAGCGTTGGGACTCCATTGTTCCATTTTAGGGACATAGTGGTCCATCGTATGTGTGTGGCCGTCGGGACCCGTCACCTCTCTGATGACGTTGAAGGATTACAACGACGGGTATCAGAGGAGTTCAGAGATGTACCCTTGAGCCAGAGTTAATTGGGGGGATTCGTAGTCCAGTCTGCTTGAAGGTTTAAGGATTCGTTAGCCGTCTTTGAGGCTAAGATCAACTTAAACGGGACCGTTTAGATCCGACAAAAGAGCATATAGGGGCTCTATTGTTCTAGTTTAAGGACATTGCGGTCCATGGGTAGTTTAAAGACGTTGCGGTCCGTGGGTAGTTTAAGGACATTGCGGTCCATGGGTAGTTTAAGGACATTGCGGTCCATGGATAGTTTAAGGATGTTGCGGTCCGTGGGTAGTTTAAGGACATTGCGGTCCGTGGGTAGTTTAAGGACATTGCGGTCCATTGTTAGTTTTAAGACATCTCGGTCAAGGTTAAGGACCTCATAGTCCATGGGTTTAAGGACTCCACAGTCCGGTATGTGCTCTGGATGCTTCACACTGGTTCACTGCCGTGCTTGGCGAGGACCAGGCTCCGCTCTGGGCGTTTTCCACGGGGTCAAAGAGTGACGTTATCCGCGTTCCACGTAACCAGGAATTTTGCACTAGATGCTTCACACGGGTTCACTGCCGCGTTAGGCGAGGACTAGGCTCCGCTCTGGATGCTTCACACGGGTTCACTGCCGTGCTCTGCGAGGACCAGGATCCGCTCTGGACGTTTTCCACGGGGTCAAAGAGTGACGTTATCCGCGTTCCACGTAACCAGGAATTTTGCATTAGGCATGGGTTTAAGGACCCTACAGTCTGTATCATGAGTGGTCATCGGGACCCGTCACCTCTTTGAAAACATTGAGGGATTACAATGCCAAGTATCAAAGGAGTGAAGAGATGTACCCTAGAACCGGAATGGCTTGAGTAGTTCCTGGCCCAATTTGGGGTCAAGACTGATTAATTATGTTATGAGCCCATTGGCCCAGTTAATCACGAATTGAGGACTTATGGCCAGCTTGGGCTAAGTCCAGTCAGGTCTGGAATATCGGCTTCTTGTCGGTCCATTGAGGGAGAGGCTTTGCCTCTATCCCTTTAGCCAATCGGGCCAAAGCCTAGTGTTAAACACTACAGAGCAATCAGTGTTGAACACTGGGAATGAGGTTGACAAGTTAGTGTTTAACACTAAGAGATAATTGGTGTTAAACACCAGCAACAAGGCCTTGAAGTGATCATAAGCACTAAAACAGATCAGTGTTGAACACTGGCAATGGAGATCTCAGATTAGTGTTAAATATTAAGGTAATCAGTGTCGAACACTGCGAATAAAATCCTTTGATTAGTGTTGAACACTAAGGCCCAACAGCATTCCAATACTGGATTCGGGGGTTCCAATTTAGTGTTAAACACTAAGGCAAGAGGGGTCACGTGGCAACACGTGAGAGCGCCCTCCCCTCATTTATTCCGCTGAGATTATTTCATTTTTCTGAGCATCACGTGCCATCACGTGACGGGCATTCAAATGCTTATATGTTAACGCTTCTGCCGAGGGTCACGTGGGTCACGTGGGGTGCTGCCTCAAAGGGGCTTTCCGCAGATCTCTTGGGGGGTCACGTGGTGACACGTGACCCTGCCTCTATGTTGTTTAGAGGATTTGTTAATCCTTTTTCAAGAATTAAATTCCTCGAGCTTTAAATTTCAGAGGAATTAAATTCCTATTTCCTTTTGAAGACTTATATTCTGGAACAGAGTTGAACTCTGAATTTTCTGTAGGAATTAAATTCCTCATATAAAAGCTTTTAAGGAATTGAACTCCCATTCTCTGTTAAATTATGATTAAGGGAATTAAATTCCCGCTGTTTCAACAGAACTAGGTTCTTAATTAGGGTTAAACCCTGTTTCTCTTTGTTCTGAAGGAATTAAATTCCCATGATACAGGGTCAAGCCCTAATTTTATTTTAAAGGAATTAAATTCCTATAGTTCTGCGAGAATTAAATTCTCATGCTTGCATTCCCTCTCTATGTTTTGGATCTGCATGGCAGGATCTCGACCCATTGAGAATTAAATTCTCAATCTAAAGGGGAGATGTGCACTTTGCAGATCCTCTATCAAAGAGAGAAGAAATAAGTTCTTCTGTTTTGTATATCAGAGTTAAACTCTGTTGAGAGTCGAATTCTCTTTCTTTCAGAAAGCCTTCCCTTTCTTACCTAGGGTTTTCTTTTGCAGAAGATCCAAGTTCCTTCAAAGTATCAAGGCTCTCTCCTTTTTCTTCCCTCTGCGTGTATCTCTTTTTGTCTCTCTTGGCTCCTATTTATAGGAGAAGCAGCTGAGTCAATTAGTTTTTTGGTAAATCTTTCATGAGATATTTGATTTGCATCCCTCATTCGTTCTGGACCTTTGGATTATTAGGTGAATTTTATTCACCATTGGATTTTAAATCCAGAGATTCTCCTTTGTTATTTTGGTTAGATTTAAGGGGGAAATCTTTCCAAACCCGAGATTTTCCATAGATAGATGATATTTAATCATCTCTGAATCTTTAATTTGATTGGTCCCAGATAATCACTTTCCTTTGGGAAGATTTAAATCTCCTTCAGAATTTAATTCTGTCGTCAAAATGGGCTTTGAAAGCCGGTCATGTGTGACCACGTGACCCATGGTCACGTGTGGACACGTGACCCTCTTTGGAATGAAGAATCCTCTTTCTTTCTGCGCTGTCTTCTGGTTGCTGTTTTAGCCATCACGTGTTAACACGTGACCATTGGTCACGTGTGAACACGTGACCCCCTGTTAGGAGTCGCTTTCCTTGACTCAACTGTAGCACGAGTCCTCTCCTTTGAGCGTCACGTGCCAACACGTGACCTCATCTGAAGCCTTTTCCTTGACTTGATCAGGGAACCTTTTCTTTGATTTGATCAGGGAATCAATGAGCCCTTTTCCACTGCTTTTATATGTCACGTGTCAACACGTGACTGCTGGTCACGTGTAAGCACGTGGCCCCTCCTTTCTGAAGCTTTTCTCATAAGCTTTTTCTGATTTTAAATCAGGAAACAGGTAGAAAGTCAACCCTCGTCATAGCCTGGGTCAACCCACAAACAGACATTACAGAAATGTGCCTTGAGTTATCCAGAGTCTGGTTTTAATCATAAGCCGGACAACTCCCCGTACCTTAACAACGTTAAGATATGAACTGTTCTATATCCAATATAGAACCAGAGGCACTGATTTAATTGAACCAGATTCAAATCATGCAGCTGTCTCCAGTGCATGTCAACTAAATGGAAAGAGGCCGATCAGCGTTACTCAACTTAGGAATGCTTCCAACTATGAGTAACCTGAAAGAGAAGCAAGTTCTCTTAGCCATTACTATCAACTGAATACCATACACAAGTATCTACATCTTCGATCACTTTGAAGAATCCCGATACTTGCTACACCTGGTTCTCTACTCTATTCAAATACCTATAACTTCTCAAAATTCGGACCCTGTGTTTCCAAGAAACACTTGTCTAAAAACTAGAGAAGTCATAAGTAAACCGAATATAGTACGAGGACCAACCCCTCTGTCCTGATGGACCCTGGACAACATACAATAGTCTGTATAAGTCCCTTGAGTCTGATAACTCATTCACTGTGTGTCGTAGGTTGAAAACTGTACCTTTGGTTGTGAAGAATTACACCGCTGTTCAATGCTCCTTACCTAACCATCCACTGATATAGGTAAATGTCGTAGACATAATTTCAAAAGGGTATATCTCACTCTATGAAAATAGACGTACAGCTATATCGATTTGAAATTGGTGCATAACAACGGATATTCAAAACCAAATATTTGCCGACCGGCAAACAGCCCAGGTGATTTCCTCAAATATCACCGATTACAACGAATCCTGATATAATGAGGATGATCACCTAATTCCCAATAACTTACTCCCACTCATCATCTGTAAAACTATACAGATATGAGAATCATACTCGGTAAATACATACCCTGGAGCAAGTGTCTAACTGGGAAATCAGTTTTCGTTTAACAGTACACAGTGAAACTGAAACATTGAAATGTTTCGATGGGGTATCTCGGTATTCTTAGTAATGCCTCTTCTAGATTCACGACTGTAACCGTATAATTCTTTGCCACCTCTCCAAATCCCTTCATATGTCTTTAGTCATTACCTTCTGCACACCCCTTTAGGCCAAATGGTTTTCTTCCTTCCCTACCGTTCGGCACCAGCCTATGGTTTGGAAGAAGACTATCCAATAAGCATAATGTGTGTACTGTCCTAATCCTAGGAACACTCGCAATGCGAGAGAAGGTGAAGATAAAAGACACCTGAATAAATCTTATTCCTATTTCTCCTGAACCAGAATCCATCCCCGAACTGGAACACGTTCCTTTCGAGTTCGTATATAACCATACGATGGAGTATCCAATAAACTGTGGATCTTCGTAGTGATACGGAGTGTCCTGGAGAAATACAAAGGTGAAATGGGAGTGGTAATGAAATACTTGGTTTGGTCGTGAATTGCAGTCGCAGTTTACTTTGCCCTCTTACTAATCCCTTACTTTGTCTTAACTTAATACCTTCTGCACACCATCGTTATGCTAATTGGTTTTGTTCATTCCCCACCGTTCGGCACCAGCCTAAGGTTTGGAAGAAGACTATCCAATTTGCGTAATAGGTGTACTATCTCCTAAACCAAGGAGTACTCGCAACCTGAGAGAAGGTAAAAGGAAAAGACAACTGAATAGTCCTATTCGTTTTCTCCAGAACCTGAAACCATCCTCGAATAAATTCTTTCGAGTTCGTATCTAACCATACGATGGTTTTGTCCAATGGAAGTGGACGTTTGTAGTAATACGGGGTGTCCTGGAGAAAAGGGTAAAAGTAGGAGTGGCAATGAGGTTTGCAACTCTGACAATCCAAAAGCCGGTTCTTAAAGAAGGTTCGGTCAACTTGGTCACTGAGTCATAGTCTTAGGGTCGGGTCAATGGTCGCTGCCAAAGAGAGAGAGAAAAGAAACACTCAGCGTGCACTCTAACCTAGATCAGAATGGTTACCAATTTATCTAATCTGGAAACCTCCCACTGTACCGTCAAATTCTCCTCCAAACCTGAAAGAAGAATTAGTCGGGATCACCCGAGGAGTAAACCAACTCATCAGTGGGAATCGGGATCCAACTATCATCGCATGATAACGTGACGGAATCCGCTCACGGTGTCACACTCTAGAAGGTATGCGCATATCTGGCAAGTTTCAGTTCTTTTGAAACTCCCGATGTGGATTTTTACCCCATGCTCTTATGACCTTGACTAAGGCAAACAAATCATAAGTCACATGTCAAGTTCTACCCGTCATTATCCAGGTTGATTTGAACACACCCGTACAAGCCCTTGACTAGGGCCAACAAGGCTATACGACTGTCCCAAACCAACGCATCTATCTGTGCAGCATATGAACACCCAATAGCTACCAAACACTGTGTCTT
The DNA here is from genome assembly GCA_030015575.1 of Agapanthus africanus. NCBI lineage: Eukaryota > Viridiplantae > Streptophyta > Magnoliopsida > Asparagales > Amaryllidaceae > Agapanthus > Agapanthus africanus. The sequence continues at coordinate 748,319,052 of JASDDO010000022.1, read as the reverse complement.
GACTATGGCCAACAAACACAGCTTGAATACTATTGACTATCCATATGAAATGACGGAGGGCTACGAATGGTTTCTGGCGAAAACCTTTAACGTAAAGAACTTGATATCGTTGAAGGAACGGATAGCTTTTAAAAATATAGTGACGAAAACCTTTGCTAAAGAGGTCACTCCCGGTGAAGAGATCTTGGCTCTTTCCCCGTAGAATGGGGTGCAGGATATTCCAAATGAATACCACGATGCAAAGCAAAAAGTAATCGGCTATAGTGAAGTTAATGCTCTGACGCAAACTTCTGTCCAAGGGGTCACTCCCGGTGAAGGGATCTCGGCCCTTGCCTCGTCGACTGAGGAGCAGGATATTCCAACTGAATACCACGATGCAAAACAAAAGTGAACGTCCTTGCAATAACAGCCTTTTGAAAAGTGTTCCAACAACATCAGATTAGGTTTGTTTTTAACTTGCATTGATCCGAATCAACGCAGTCCCATCAATTGATCACACCACAAAGAACGAAAATAATATGACGTACGTATATGCCATCCGCATTCGCCACTGGGTCCCGTCATTACCCGTTAGGTTAGCTAACTAATGACAGAGCGGGGACTGGACTAGCGCGGATGCAAAACATATACAACATCTACTAATATATATACCAATATATTATATTTCGCTCAAGGCGTGATAAGAAATGCAACATCACAGAAATGTACAGTATCACAGAACAATACAGATATCTGGGAACCCCGGGTTTCACAGAGCCACTACTGAAACCCGACGTTCCCCTGGTCGTGTGGATAGCCTATGCAATGAAATCCTAGACCCCTATGGGCGCGGCAAGTCACCCGCCAAAACCTGAAGCGAGGCAGCCCCCTTCAGTACCGTGAATGGACCACCCTGCACTTCACGAAATCTGGTAACTTAGGCACCCCTCCTGGGTCAACCTGTACCCCCTACGAGTGCGGCGAATAGCCCGCCAATCCAAGAGTGAGGCCCCCTCCGTCTCAATGCCATGAGATGCGGGCTCGTTGCCCTCTGGAACCCGGCTATCCGTGCACCCCGCCGCGGGGTAATCCTAGTACAGAAAGTAAAATATACATACAACGGGTGCATCGACCGCAACCTGGCCGTGCCCCAAAATAATAATACAATCAGGCAGTGACGGCAGTCCACATGTCGGACACTCGCCCCGCAATATCAAATGTACATAATACAACAACAACTGTACTAGCATTGCATCCAGGCTATCCCCCACGACCGATCCGCAACATCACAGCATAACACGGAACATCAACGTGAAAGTCACGTTCGCAAATCCGTCTAACCGGGCTATAGCAGTTAGACAGGATTTACCGATCAAGTGACATTCACGGTCGCAGATATAATGTAAATACTGTGAAATAATGTGTTTAAAATATCCGATCGATCAAAAATTAACAAGTGGGCCCCCAAGCAATACTGTAGCACTCACAGAAATTCTGGGCCCAAGTTTAATATTCCAAAACCCCTATTTTCAGCCCACAAGCCCACGGGAAAATTTTGACGCATTGATCCCTCAAACCCGCGGCGGAACCGCGGCGCCAGGTGGGGTTTGGCCGCGGTTCCGCGCTCTACCTGAACGATCAATGTCTCGAATTTTCCCATAACTCTTAGAACTTCTTGTACATCAATTTTCTACAACCTGAAAAATTTTTCGACTCCAAAAAATTTCAACAGAAAACTGATGTGAACAAAAACGCGGATTTTGGAATTTTGGTCGATCGGAAATGTAAACACATTAAACAAAGCTAGACTAAGTTAATGGCGAGGCTCTGATACCACTGTAAGTCCACGGCGGCGCCCCGGCCTCCATCCCGAGGCCAAAATGCGGAAGCGGTGATAAACGTTAATTTTGCGAACTTAGCAAACTGGCACCACCGCGCACTAAAACCCGGATCGAACCATTAACCAGTCCTAGCTAACTACAAGATAGGGAATAGAGATATACCGACTGATCCGAGTCCTCCGGTCTTCTCGTCATCGTCCCGATCTCTCGCGGAATGTCCTGTCTCCACCTCATCGCCGGAAGTGCACCACATCGCCTACATCTTTTACGGGCTCCCACCTCAATACCGAGGCAACTCGGGCACGAAGCTGGCTAGTCGACGTGCCCAAGATTTGCTGTAGAATGTGTAGTGCTCAAGTCTCATTTGGGGTTGTAGGAATTGCCATATAGGTGGAGGTATGATACTTGGAGTTTTTCTTAGGAATTTTGGTGAAGAAAATGATATGATATCAACCAAACCCCCCCCCCCCATCAAAATTGGGACAGCCCCCCTCTCAAATGAATGGCCGGCCATTTCTTGGCAAGAGAGTGAGTGAGTGAGGGAGTCAAGCCAATGAAAGAGAGAGCCATCCAATAATCCAATGGAGAGAGAGAGAAGGCTATCATGCAAAGAATCATCATCACAACCATTCCAATACTCAACCAACAACCATGATAGCTAATAAACCAACACTCCAACACTACCATCATCACCTCACAAAGTCAAGCAATCATGATAGAAGAAGAAGTCAAGGTCAAAGAATGGTGCATCATCATGATACAAGGAAATATGCAAAGACCCCCTCCACAAAAGCTTATTTGCACAAATGCAAATAAGCCCTCCTCCACCAATCTTCGGCCAATGAACGATACAAAGGAAATTGGCCGAAACGGAAAGCAAACTGGCAACTTCAGAAAACTGGTCCCGTAATAAATTACAGGAAAACGCCGATACTGTGCATACACACCCGTATTTGTATTCCGACCGAAATACAAATGCAATGAGACAGAATCTATACTGTACTATACTAGGATCCGGCCTAAACCAAAGCCGGCTAGTATTATCCGTTCGATCCTGATCCATGCAATACCGCACGTATCTGATCGAACCATGCCATATATCCATACGGCCTGTAGTACAAACTGTCCGATCCTGATCCGTGCAATACCACACGTATCTGATCGGACCCTGCCATATCTCCATACGGCCTCTACAGCTTTTCTCCCGAAAGCTGAGTAACTGAATGTGGGGGACTCTAAAGACTCGTCAATACCTTGGTTGTGGATTTAACCACTAGCACGTCATAGGTATAAGCCAATGCGTAACGGGCCACCAGGTATTGACTAAAAGGGACGTCGATGAGCGAACTCATCCTGACAACCCTACTGAGCCTGTCAGTGACAATATCCGTACAGTCCGGTCCGTTCGTCTATGAGCATCGCATGGCGGGCCTAGGGGGTTGGTAAAAGTCAGACCCCCAAAAGCGGTACAAGTCGTGTCGGAGTGTAGCCTAGAACACCCTGAGATACCACTGGAATACCTACCAGTAAATCTCCTTGCCTCGGCCGAGGGCTTCGTGTAATGGCTCTCCTAGACACAGCGCGACCTCACCCCCAATACCGGGAGAGACGAACCCCTGAAGATACGCTCACTGCCTCCATGTGGCTCGGGACTGTACCCAACTAAAACCTGTTTGCACGACTCCTTTGAGCCGTGGTAGGGTAGTAATCAAAGTACAGTGGGAACTCACACGAGACAAATGACGATCCCCAGGTCGATGAACTAACCTGTACACGGAACTGCCATCTGACGTCTGGTATATGACCAACTAGCATGTTCCCGGCGAGTCCTGTTCGGTGTACTCATAACACAATGAGCACCTGTATACATCTTAGGTGAACGAACTGACACCAGTGGCTTGTGAGACCGGCCACCGCCCCTCGTCGGGGTCTCGAATATACACACTAGTCTACTCTGGAGTATCGATGCCCTATCTCGAAACTCCCACGACTAGGGACCATTTAAGGATGTGCTTATAGACTACCAGCTCCCACGTATATGATCGCCCTCATACTGCTGGTGGTCAAGCAAGAATCCTAGGGGCTCTATCAACGTGTAATAGCGACTTGTCAGGTCACCTAAAGCAGTACACGATGATAAAGGTAAACCAGATAGCATACTATCATCTCGAGTAAGACTGTCCTATCGGGATAGGTCCTCCATCAATCATTGTAATCACGTGCCTGTGATCGAATAATTGAATCTGAGGGCACTATCTCCAACAATTTTGACCAACGCCAAGGTCATAAGAGCATGGGGCAGAAATCTATATCGGGAAATTTTAAAGAAACTGAAATTTGCAAAGAGATGCATACCATTTGGAGTTTGATGAATATTGGTAGGATTACTTCAACATTATCATACGATGATATTTGGATCCCGATCCTACTGTGAGTATCCGCTACTCATCAGGAGATTCGTCACTTAACGATCAATGCTATAAACCAAATAGGTGCCGAGAACGGTGTCAGCGGGGTTACACCCCCAGAGAAAAGATGTTATTTAATTAAGAAACTTCGCGAAAGCGTTGGAAAACCTCACTCGAAGTACCGACACCGGCCTGGCTGAACGGTTAAGCAAGTATTGTACAGTGAGAATAGTCCTGACTAGTTCTTCCTTTTTGGTTTGAGGAGGGATTCGAGAAACAGTAGGAGCCATCCAGTTTAGATAAACTAAAAACCACTCTAAACTTGCAAGAGCATCATGCTAAAGTGTTCCCTCTCTCTCTCTCTCTCATTGCAGCGACCCAAAACATGACTGGCCTTAAGTTACTATTAGAGAAAAATATATTGACAGGGCCAAACTATAAAGATTGGCTGCGGAATGTCAAAATGGCTTTGATTTATGACAAATTGGGGTATGTCCTTACCACTAAGGCACCTGCTGTCCCTGGTCCAAAATCCAGTATTGCGGATAAGGAAATCCACCAGACCTGGGAGTTAGATTGCGCGAAGGCCAAGTGCGTCGTGCTTGCCTCGATGAATAATGAACATCAGAGGAGGCATGAGGATATGGATCTTGATGCCATATTTCTCCATACAAAGGAACTTTATGGAAAGCAATCTCGTATAGCAAGATACGAGACCTCGAAGAACTTGTTTCAGTCTAGGATGGCCGTCGGATCATCTGTAGGAGAACATGTCCTAAAGATGATTGGCTATATAGAAGAGCTCGCGGATCTTGGGACGACTTTGGAGAACGAGCTCTATACAGACTTGGTTCTTCAGTCCCTTCCTTCCACCTACGCCCAGTTTATTTTGAATTTCAACATTCAAGGAAAAGAAGTTGATCTTCCAGAACTCCTTAAACATGTTGAGGAGTGCAGAGGGCACCTTGCAGAAGGCAAGGGAAACACCCGCTATGTTTGTTCGCGATGCTTCTTCTTCCGGGTCCAAGGCTAGGGCCAAAGGAAGGAAGAATAAGGCCGCCACCAAACCTAAAGGAGGTGTTAGTAAGGTGGGAGTGAAGGGAAAGAAAAAGATTGCGGTGCAAGTAGTGGCAAAGGATGAGTGCTTCCACTGTCGTAGGAAAGGGCACTGGAAGAAAGATTGCAAAGCTTGGAATGCCAAGAACCAGGAACCGAAGCAAGCTGTGGCTTCGACTTCAGGTGTGTTTGTAATTGAAAAATGTCTGTCAATCAACTCTACTTCCTGGGTATTGGATACTGGATCAGGATCTCATATATGCAATTCATTGCTGGCACTGAGAGACCGTAGAGACCTGAAGGTTGGTGATATGACCCTCCAGGTTGCTAACGGAGCTACCATGGGTGCTGTGTCCGTATGGGATTATCGCCTAGGATTGACGAGTGGACATATTTTGGTTTTGCATAACTATTTTTGTGTACCCAGTTTAACGTGTAATATCATATCGGTTTCGTTGTTATCAAAAGAAGGTTATGATTTCACGTTTGTAAGCGATGTTGTTAACATCCACCTTAATCATGGTTTGATTGGGTCCGGTACACTAGATAACGGTATATATGTCTTAAACCAATTACAGATTTTCAATGTCCAGAACACACTAAAAAGAAAGTTTCCAGATTTAAATAAGGCTTTCTTATGGCATTGTAGACTGGGTCACATCAATGAGACAAGGTTAACTAAGTTACATAGAGAAGGATATTTGGATTCGTTCGAATATCAAACTTATGCCACTTGTCAATCATGTCTCAAAGGAAAGATGACAAAGACTCCATTCACTGGACATGGAGTAAGAGCGAGCGAGCTCTTAGGACTCATACACAGCGATGTATGTGGTCCAATGTCTACACATGCAAGAGGTGGTTTTTCCTATTTCATTACTTTTACGGATGATCACTCTAGGTACGGATTCATTTTCTTGATGAAACATAAATCCGAGACTTTTGAGAAATTCCAAGAGTATAAGAATGAAGTAGAAAACCAAACCGGCAAAAGTATCAAGACACTGAGATCTGATCGAGGTGGTGAATACTTAAGTGCCGAGTTCCTAAGTTACCTAAAAGAGAAAGGAATTCTCTCTCAGCTTACTCCTCCATACACTCCACAACATAACGGTGTATCGGAGAGACGGAATTGAACCCTATTAGATATGGTACGTTCCATGATGAGTAATGCCGAGTTACCGCGATCTTTCTGGGGTTATGCGCTAGAATCAGCTGCATATCTTTTGAACAGGGCTCCTACCAAGACTGTGCCTACCACGCCATATCAGATGTGGAGTGGGAAGAAACCCTATCTTCAATATCTAAAGATATGGGGATGTCCAGCTTTTGTTAAAAAGCAGCATGCGGACAAACTCGAGGCACGATCAGTACTGTGTAAGTTTGTGGGATATCCAAAGAACTCCAAGGGGTATTACTTCTATTACGCAGAGGAACAAAAGGTTTTTGTTTCTCGTAATGCCCATTTTCTAGAACAACAATTTTTAGAAAAGGAAACAAGTGGGAGCGAAATAGAACTGGAAGAAATTCCAGAACCACAAACTACTACTGAAAGTTTGGTAGAACCAGTAGTTCAAGAAGAACATGACATTCCCGCATCCCTCCGCAGGAGTAGTAGGCCGTCTCATCCGCCTGAGAGATACTACGGTTTTCTCATAGATGGGGATAGAGAGGATTGCATCATTGATGATGATGAACCTACTAGCTTCCAGCAGGCTATCCAGAGCGGCGACTCGGTACGATGGCTAGATGCAATGAGGACCGAGATGGAGTCCATGTACACCAATAAAGTATGGACTTTGGACTTTGCTCCAGATGGGGTAAAACCCATAGGATGCAAATGGATATTCAAGAAAAAGATTGGTGTAGATGGACAGGTGGAAACCTATAAGGCTAGACTTGTTGCAAAGGGTTTTCATCAAAGACCTGGTTTGGACTATGACGAAACTTTTTCTCCAGTGGCTATGCTCAAATCCATTCGGGTCCTTCTTGCTATTGCCGCCTTCCATGATTATGAGATCTGGCAGATGGACGTAAAGACGGCTTTTCTAAATGGTAATTTAGAAGAGTGCGTCTATATGGATCAGCCAGAAGGCTTCAATCAGAATGGGAGAAGCGGAAAAGTGTGCAAGTTGCTTAAGTCCATTTATGGACTAAAGTAGGCATCGCGGAGTTGGAACATCTGTTTTGATGAAACGGTCAAAGAATATGACTTTATCAAAAATCCAGATGAACCATGTATATATAGTAAAATTGTAGCACGAACTGTTGTATTCCTCGTCTTGTACGTGGATGACATACTATTGATAGGAAATGACATTCCTATGCTACAATCTGTCAAAGGATTCTTGTCACACAGGTTCTCCATGAAAGACCTGGGTGATGCCTCTTACATTCTGAGGATCCAGATATATCATGATAGATCCAAGAGGATGTTGGGACTTTCGCAGTCCAGGTATATCAACACTGTACTGAAAAGATTCAGTAAGGAAGATTCTAAGCGCGGTAATTTACCGGCTTGTCACGGAATCACCCTATCCAAAGAGATGTCTCCCAAGACTGATTTGGAAAGGGAACGCATGTCTATTATACCTTACGCTTCTGCGGTAGGCTCTATAATGTATGTGATGTTGTGCACCAGACCAGATGTAGCTTACGCACTGAGTGTGGTAAGCCGGTATCAGTCAGACCCAGGGGAGAAGCACTGGATAGCACTAAAGAACATTCTCAAGTACGTGAGAATAACTAAGGAGATGTTCTTGGTTTACGGCGGAAAAGACCTCAAGATCGAGGCCTTTGCTGATTCCAGCTTCCAGAGTGATAAGGATGACTCCAAGTCCATGTCAGGTTATGTCTTTACCCTCAATGGATGGGCGGTGTGCTGGAAGAGTTCCAAGCAGGACACCGTTGCTGACTCGACGATGGAAGCGGAGTATATTGCTGCTTACGATGCCGCAAAAGAAACGGTCTGGATGAAGAAGTTCCTAACAGAACTTCAGGTGGTTCCTACCATTGTTGATCCAGTACCGCTGTATTACGACAACAACGGAGCTATAGCTTTAGCGAAGGAACCCAGGTCCCATCAGAAGTCCAGACACATCTTAAGGCGGTATCACCTGATCAGGGAGATCATAGATCGCCGGGAGATCGAGGTCCGGAGAGTTGCTACAGAGGAGAGCACTGCTGATCCATTCACAAAGGCCTTACCTCAGATTCAGTTCGAGAGGCTACTCGAGATGATCGGTCTTCGATATGCCAGTACATGGCCCTAGTGCAAGTGGGAGATTGTTAGTGTATATGCCATAGGGGCCATTATTGTATCATACTAGCTTGTATATTACTTAATGGAAGCTTGGGATATTCACAGTTATATTAACAGTCTTGCTAAACATGGTAGTATGCTACTTGGTTTGTATCTATCTTAATATGTGTATACGTATTGATAGAGCCCTTAGGATCTTGCTTGACTACCATCGTTGTGATGGCAGTCACACTAGTGGGGGCTGGGTAGTCTACAAGCACATCCTTTTTCAGGTCCCTAGTCGTAGGATTATCGAGACAGGGCATCGATACTCCAGAGTAGACTAGTGTGTACGCTTCTCATCCCAGTTGGGGAGATAGTCTGTCCCATAGCTATCAGTACGTCGTACTGAAGATAGTATACAGGTGCTCGTTGGGTTACGGGTACACCGGACAGGAATCGCAGGGAACTGTTGGTTGGTATTATACCCATCGTCAGTTAACAGTTCCCAGGTGACATGAGTACATCATAGTCCGCAGACTTGACACTGCTGCTTCGCCTCGAGTGTGTTCCCACTGTTCTTAGATTGCTACCCTACCACGGCTCAAAGGAGTCATGCAAATAGGTAGCAGTTGGGTGCAGTCCCGAGCACTTGGAGGCAGTGGCGGTTAGACAGGATTCGTCTCTCCCGGTATTGGGAGTTGATACCGCGCTGTGTCTGGAGAGGCATTACGCAAAGTCCCTGCCCAGGGCAAGCGAGATTTACTGGTAGGTTTTCCAGTAGTTTCTCAAGGTGTAATGGGCTACGCTCCGACACGACTTATACCGCTTTTAGGGGACTGGCGCTTGCCGCCCCTCTAGGCCCGATATGCGATAGTCCTAGACGAACAGACCAGACTGTACGAAGATTGTCACATCAGGCTCAGTAGGAGTTTGGATGGGTTTCCTCATCGGCCTTCTTATCGACATCTACCTGGGGACCGTTACGTACAGCTAGTGCCGCTTGCGGTCTGTGGTTAAACCTACTGCCGGCGTAGTAGTCGAGTCTTTAGAGTCCCACACAGAGAGTTTCCCTGCTTCGGGCGAAATGATATAGAGGTCGTATGGTTTTACGACAGGGTTCGGACATGCACGTGCATTTATACACGTACGATGTTCAGACAGTTTTTACTAGCCGGCTTTGGTTTAAGCCAGATTCTAGTATCGGATTATTGGATTTATACAGTCTAAAGTATTTTCGTGTTTTCACGGATAGGAGGGGCGTTCTCGTAAATTGGCGAGAAGCTTCTAGAAGGATGATGACTTGGAGGTTAAGGTAGCATTTGCATTTATTGATTTAGTGACTCATTTGTGTGATTCATCCATAGAGTTAATGATGCATTTAAAGGCTAATGACTCATGATATGAATCACACAAAGTGAATAAATGAAGCATGGTTAATAAATCATTTGATTTATTCATTTAATAAATCATTATGCTTCATATATTCAAGATGAGATATTATTTCATTTCATTCTCACTCTCACCTTCTCTCTCCTCAAGCTCTCTCTCTTCAAACCCTAACCCTAACCTCTCATGTGTTGAGATCAAGGGTTAGCAAGACTTATTAATCCCTAATCCTACTCTATATTCCTTAGGTTGCTTTGATTAGCACTTTGAGTTACCTAGTTACCTCAAGTTAGAGGTCAAGCTTGGAGTAGTAGCTCTCGGGTGGATCTTCTATTACAAAGAGGAGGCCGACGAGGAGGTGGTTAACGAGAAAAAGAAGGACTTGGTTCATTAGGTATAATCTTCTTTCATAGTAGCTAATCCCTCCTATGATGTTGTTAGTTAAGGTTTGGCAAAGATCCATATGTTAGTCGATATTTCTTTTAAACAAAATGATTGTTTTACCTATTCCGCCTCCCCGCAGATCGTGGGGTGTCTTACATTGACTTACAGATCCTATAAATCGCTAATCTCGCTAAATATAAGTTCCTTTCCACTCCGATTTCCCCTTTTTTCCCAGGTTTCACTATCTATAAGTATTGGCTAGTTATGTACAAGTACGCACCAATAACACTGCTTTATTCGCTACTCACCGTATTGTTCATTATCACGAATCATTCACTTTTTACTGGCGTACTGGACACAACTAAACTGTTACCATTCACTTAGATAATGCATTATACGCTGAGAATTAATAAGGACGCTCACTATCGCTAGAGGCATTGCAGTCGGGTAAATATGTGAATTATGCCTCTAAACAAATTATATGCAATACAAGTCATTACACTTCTTAGGAAAATCATATTAAATCATACGTTCAGAATTTAGTAAAATGATACAAAAAGGGTAAAAAGTAAAATTAATCAGAAATTCAACGAAATTGGTTTCAAGTCAATCGGGTTTCGGGTTCGCAAATTATGGTCATTTCTTGTTAAGTGTTTTCTGCTGGAAATTCAGTTTCTGAACTGAAAGTGTAACAGCCTAGTTCATTTATACCAATTTCAGTTCTCGTATTTTCTTAATTGTGGTATTTTTTCTGATTTATCGTATTTGGGTGCGAATAGTATTTTACATTTTACATTGCATTCGACCCGACCCGCTTGCTTGATTCATATTTATGAATTATCTTGACTTGTTACCTAGACATGTGCACTTTCATAAATACTGCATACTGGAATTTTATCTGGCATTGTATCTTTTACCATATAACATTTTAAGTCATATAAAATAATTTAAAATTACTTAACATGGCCTGCATGATACCCCTAGCCCTGTGGTAGTATCCGCGCATCTTGTTCTCGTCCCGTTCAGCGAAACGGACGTGTTTGGATGGCTACGCGCACGTACGTGCATCCGTTCTTGGAGGTATGCATTTTCGTTACCCGAGCTTTCATTTTGAAACTTGGACGTCGCATATATTTTTCATATTTTTAATCTGAATTTTTAGACCCGACCCGGACGTGTTTTGGAATATTTTGTATACCGTCAAAATTCAAATTTTATTAAATTTAATATCTTTATATTTTAATCGACGGTTTTTAAATTTCAATAACAAACTAAAATCTTTTTTTAAATTTAAAAATCTTAATCCTAACAGCTAACAAACTCTCTTTCCTTCTTTGCGCTGGGCCCCACTCCCTCTCTCTTTCTTCTTCTCTTTCTCTCTCTTCCCTTGCTGCTGTCCCTCTCTCTCCCCCCACTAAATCCAAGTTTATATCTCCTCACTGTTCATTCCCTCTCTCTCTCTCCTCTCGATCTCTTTCCTCACGATCTCATTCTCTCTCTCCCTTTCTCTTTCTTTCTCTCTCACTTCTCTCTCTGTTCCCCCCCTCTCTATTTATATAAATTCTTTTATATTTTTCAAACCCCATTCCTTTTCCCATACTGCTCACGTTCTCTCTTCTCTCATCATCATCTCCCCCTCGCCTTCCTCTCTGAATCCAAAGCATCACCACGACCCAGTCCCTTGCTCTCTTCTTCTTCTTCCTCTACTTCTCCTTTTCTTTTCTTCTTCTTGTTTCTTGTCTCCCCGGTCATCGCCGGCGACACCATCGCTGACGTTGCCTCGTTGTCATCACCCTCTCTGTCTTCGCCTCTGTCCCAAACCCCAGAGCACCAAATCCCAACTTCTTCTTCTTCTTTTTCTTCTTTTTCTCCTTCTTCTTCTTTTCTTGATTTCTTGGATTCGCATTTTTCCGGTGATCGCCGGAGCCGTGCTCGCCGCCGCTGATCCGGGCGACCCAGTGGACATCCCTATCCAGCGTGGTCCGTTCCTGCATTGCATGATTCAGTCCCGGGTGAGCCGTGTGTGCATTGCGACTTTTACCGACATAGGGCATGCCGTGCGTATCCGTATCGTGATCCATCGAGGCAAGTTAATCTTGCTACATGCTATATAACTCATTATATACCTATTTAAATAAATATCAAATCTGCATTTTAAATCAAGCATCTCATGTTTCATATTACAGCTTTTCGACGTTCCGTTTACATCTGTATAGTGCATTTCAGATCTAGGGCATGCAAACCAATCTTAATTACATGCTACATTACTTTAGACGCATCTATTTTAATAAATGGAATACCTATATTTTAAATCATGCACCCCATGTTTAGTTTTATAACTTTTCGATGTTCCGTTTGCATCCATTCATATCATTTCAGATCCAGGTCATGAAAACTTATCTTGTTACATACCATATTACAATATACTGCACCCAATGGAATATTTACATCACATATTGCTTAGTTGTACATCCCACATTACCATTTTATAGTTTTACTGATTTCGGGTACCCGTTTGCTCTCATCTCATTTAAAATATATATAACTGCATCCATAGATCATATTAATACATAACACTATGATATTAACACCCCATATTTAATAAAGTGCATCCTAATTAGTATTGGAACTATAAATGTAACCCTAATCGATAATTGTGCATCCACATCTTTGAATTCATATCTATTGCATACCATATCACATTATTCCATTTTATTGTTATATTAGTACTCCATACTTGATTTTGTATACCCATACTTATTACAGTTTGATTATGAGCATCCACTCGACACTTGTGCACTACATGACATGACCTGATACACTACTACTGACATGACTTGATACATGTGCACTACTTGACATGACTTGATACATATACACCACCTGACATGACCTGATGTACCACAACTTGACTTGTTGCCTGATCTTGTTACTAATGCCGACAATCTTGACCTGTTGTCCCTACGGACATTTCCTGTTGTCTATATAGACAAACATGTACCTGCTTGATCCTGTGTTGGCATTAGCTCCAGATATATCAATACCTGACTTACACACATAACCTTGGGGGTATGGGGAAATCAAGAATGTATCCGAACGTAACTTAAAGGGCTATTACATCTTGTTACCGTGGTCCCGTGGGGTTGAACGGGACATAGACTCACAGTCTATCATATCTTGTTACCGTGGTCCCGTGGGGTTGAACGGGACATAGACTCACAGTCTATTACATCGTGTTACCGTGGTCCCGTGGGGTTGAACGGGGCATAGACTGATGGGTTACGATGAGGATTACATTAATTGATTTCGAATGAATTTAGAGTAGATAACCCTATAGCACAGTTTAGACTACTCACTGCACTTCACCTGTTTATATCCTATTCACCGATCTATATTCATATTACATTTTACTTGTTGCTGAGGACTTGTTACTGTTCATACTTCATGCCTGCATATTTCATTATATCCTGCTTGCCTTGAATTATTGATATTATGACGCACTGACGTCTGGGTTTTGCATGGCCCAGATGCCTTATCCTTATCGCAGGCTGTCCAGGAGTACTTTGATCAACAGGCCGAGCAGTGAGGACCTGTTATTAGTTTAGTTTAGTTTCCTTTCAGTATTTTCATTCCTGATATAAGCCCGCATTATGGGACGTACATTCTAGTTATTATTGTATTGGATCTTTTGCTTCCGCATTATTTTATTCTTGACTCGTTATTCTGGCTCATGGACATGTATTAGATAGTTGTTTATTATTGTTCTTGATATCTCTACAGCCATAATGTGACTGTGGAGGGATATTTCCTATCCACAGGTAGCATGGTTGTCTCTGTCACGTGCTTATCTTAGCGCACTCTGGGAAGCGGGGCGTGACAGGGTTTGTTTGGTATCAGAGCCATAGGATCTAGGTTAATCGGGTTTGATTCTTTTTGTAGTTGGGTATTGGACCCAATACACGAATCAGAATACTCGTGATTAGGAACATGTCATGCCACTTTACCATCTTGCCATTCTTGAATCTTAACTTCCTCCTGATCCTATCTTGACGATAAGCAAACCTCTTTGCATCTCGACTTGAAATCTTTTGGTTCCCTATTGATTCTCCCTATTCCTTGATTCTGATACTAGGATTTGGGCGACTTGAGTGGAGTTATATGATTGTAACTATGAACTGCAGCATGGTTACAATACGGTACTCTATTTAAGTAACTTGGATTCCTGGTCTTGATTCATTTCCTTGATTCATGGTCGTGAAAATTTTCTTGCTTCTCTCGGTTTCATTGCTTACCAGTTCATGTTTTGCAGATTTCTTGGTGATTGATACCGGCAGTTATGAAGTTGTCTTGGGAATGGACTTTCTCGGCACTTTCCACGCCCACATTGATTGTAGAGCAAAGAAAGTGATTTTCCAGATTCCCGGACATCCGGAGTTTGTTCTTGCTGGAGGTAGCAGTTCTGTCGGGCCAGTCGAGTTTAGGGCTAGGCCGACAAGCAATGTTCTTTCGAATATGGAAGTTGATAAGGAGGAAGCGCCAGTTGTAGTTCGAGAGTTTATGGACGTTTTCGAGGACATTTCGGGTTTACCACCAAAACGAGATGTGGAGTTCACGATCGATCTTGTTTCTGGTGCAGCGCCAATCTCAAAGGCGTACTATCCAATGGCACCAGTGGAGTTGGAAGAAGTAAAGAAGCAGGTTACCGAATTACTTGAGAAGGGTTGGATTCGTAGCAGTAATTCACCTTGGGGAGCTCCAGTTCTTCTAGTAAAGAAGAAAGATGGCACAAGGAGGATGTGCATCGATTATCGAGAAATAAATCGGGTGACTATTAAGAACAAGTACCCGATCCCTCGCATTGGCAAATTATTCGAGCAGCTTAGTGGCTCAAGGGTATTCTCGAAGCTGGATTTGCGATCCAGATATCATCAGGTCCGAGTTAAATCAGAAGATATTTGCAAGACGGCGTTCAGAACTCAGTATAGACATTACGAGTATTCAGTGATGCCCTTCGGAGTAACGAATGCACCGGCGATATTTATGGACTTGATGAACCGAATCATTTCACCGTTCTTGGACCAGTTTATAGTGGTGTTCATCGATGATATTCTGGTCTACTCGAGGAGCCTAGAAGAACATGCAGAACACTTGAAGATTGCATTGCAGACATTTAGGCAGGAAAGATTGTATGCAAAGATGAGCAAGTGCGAGTTTTGGCTTGAAGAAGTGAAGTTTGTGGGGCATGTCGTGTCCGGAGATGGAATCGCCGTTGATCCCGAAAAGATTGCAGCAGTTCGAGATTGGACGATTCCGAAGAACGTAGCAGAGATCAGAAGCTTTCTTGGACTTGTCGGGTATTACAGAAGCTTTGTGGAGAATTTTGCTCGTTTGGCTGAGCCTCTGACCAAGCTTACGCGCAAGGAAGTACCGTTCGTATGGACGGATAAATGTGCGCCAGCTTTTGAGGTATTGAAGCAGAGATTGATAACCGCTCCTATTTTAACCGTGCCAGACAGTTCTGGAGGATTGGTAATTCACAGCGATGTATCTGGAGAAGGTTTGGGATGTGTTTTGATGCAGCATGGAAGGTTATAGCTTACGCATCAAGACAGTTGAAGACCCATGAGAAGAATTACCCAACTCATGATTTAGAGCTAGCAGCTGTGATTTTCGCTTTGAAGATTTGGAGACACTACTTATTGGGTGAAGAGTCGAAGTATTCACCGATCACAAAAACCTGGAGTATGTGTTCACACAGAAGGAACTTAATATGAGGCAGCGTAAATGGTTAGAGCTGATGGCTGACTACGATCTTGATCTTAAGTACCATCTAGGGAAAGTTAATGTTGTGCCGGATGCGCTTAGTCGGTTGCCAGCAATTCAGATGTTGACTGCACAAAAGGAGCTTATTGAAGACTTTCGAAGATTCGATTTGGAGATTGTGCTACCGCATTCTTCGGGACAGTTGATGCAGCTGCAAGTACAGTCGTCGTTGATCGAGAATATTAAAGCAACGCAGTTACAGGACCCTAGATTGCAAAAGTTTCGAGAATAGGTTGAAGCAGGACTTCGAACGGACTTGTTAATTCATGAAGATGGTTCGTTGCGACATGGTAGCCGTTTGTGTGTGCCAAAAGGAGATATTCACGAAGAAGTTATGAAGGAGGCACACAGTTCCACATATTCCGTACATCCAGGAGGCACGAAGATGTACTGAGATCTACGACAGCATTTCTGGTGGGAATGCATGAAACGGGAGATTGCCCGCTTTGTAGCGAAGTGCTTGGTGTGTCAGCAAGTTAAGGCTGAACATCAAAGGGTTGCTGGTTTATTGCAACCACTTCCGATTCCTCAATGGAAATGGGAACATATAACCATGGATTTCGTGACGGCTTTACCGCGGAGTCCAAAGGGCAACACTGCAGTTTGGGTGATTGTTGATCGATTGACCAAGGCAGCTCATTTCATACCATTTCGAGTTGGTCAATCAACGGAAGCATTGGCAGAACGATACATGCAGGAGATTGTAAGATTGCATGGAGTACCGGTGAGCATCGTGTCCGACCGTGACACCCGTTTCTTATCACACTTCTGGAGGAGCTTACAGGAAAGTTTGGGGACTCGATTGAAGTTTAGCACAGCTTATCATCCTCTGACAGATGGCCAGTCGGAGAGAACGATCCAAACTCTTGAAGACATGTTGAGAGCTTGCATGTTAGACTTCAAGGGTTCATGGGAGGATCATCTACACTTGGTGGAGTTTTCTTACAATAACAGTTTTTAGGCGACTATTCAGATGGCTCCATTCGAAGCATTGTATGGTCGCAAGTGTCGTTCACCTGTTTGTTGGGACGGTATTGGAGAACGAAGATTGTTGGGACCTGATTTGATCGTGCAGATAATAGAGAAAGTTAACACTATCCGGAATCATATGAAGGCAGCACAAGATCGGCAGAAGAGTTGGGCCGATACATCGAGAAGACCTTTAGAGTTCGCGGTTGGTGATTTGGTGTTCTTGAAGATATCACCGACTAGAGGAGTGATTCGTTTTGGGAGTCGAGTAAAGCTTAGTCCTCGATTCGTATGGCCTTTCGAAATTTTGGAACGTGTTGGAGAAGTGGCGTATCGCTTGGCTTTACCCCAATCTTTGGCGAATGTTCATGACGTGTTTCACGTATCTCAACTCCGAAAGTATGTTCGAGATGAAACACACGTGCTGGATCATTCGGAGCTGACTGTAAGAGAAGATTTATCTTTTGAGGAACGACCGATGTCGATTGTGGATCGAAGAGAAAAGGTTCTTAAGAACAAGGTTATCCCTCTCGTACTTGTTTCTTGGGGAAATCGCTCGCATGGAGAATCAACTTGGGAACAATAAGATGAAATCCGACAAAAGTTTCCACATCTATTCTTGTAGTTTCTGGATTGTTTATCCTTTCTTGTTCTTGGAATTTCGAGAACGAAATTCTTTTTGTAGTTGGATATAATGTAACAACCTAGTTCATTTATACCAATTCCAGTTCTCATATTTTCTTAATTGTGGTATTTTTCCTGATTTATCGTGTTTGGGTGCCAATAGTATTTTACATTTTACATTGCATTCGACCCGACCCGCTTGCTTGAACTTGTTTGATTCATATTTATGAATTATCTTGACTTGTTATCTAGACATGTGCACTTTCATAAATACTGCATACTGGCATTTTATCTGGTATTGCATCTTTTACCATATAACATTTTAAGTCATATAAAATAATTTAAAATTACTTAACATGGCCTGCATGATACCCCTAACCCCGTGGTAGCATCCGCGCATCTTGTTCTCGTCCCGTTCAGCGAAACGGACGTGTTTGGATGGCTACGCGCATGTACGTGCATCCGTTCTTTGGGGTATGCATTTTCGTTACCCGAGCTTTCATTTTAAAACTTGGACGTCGCATATATTTTTCATATTTTTAATCTAAATTTTTAGACCCGACCCGGGCGTGTTTTGGAATATTTTGTATCCCGCCAAAATTCAAATTTTATTAAATTTAATATCTTTATATTTTAATCGACAGTTTTTAAATTTCAATAGTTTTTAAATTTCAATAACGAACTAAAATCTTTTTTTAAATTTAAAAACCTTAATCCTAACAGCTAACAAACTCTCTTTCTTTCTTTGCGCTGGGCCCCACTCCCTCTCTCTTTCTTCTTCTCTTTCTCTCTCTTCCCTCGCTGCTGTCCCCCCCACTAAATCCAAGTTTATATCTCCTCACTGTTCATTCCCTCTCTCTCCTCTCGATCTCTCTCCTCACTCTATCTCTCTCCTCTCGATCTCATTCTCTCTCTCTCCCTTTCTCTTTCTCTCTCTCTCTCACTTCTCTCTCTGTTCCCCCCTCTCTCTATTTATATAAATTCTTTTATATTTTTTCAAACCCCATTCCTTTTCCCATACTGCCCACGTTCTCTCTTCTCTCATCATCATCTCCCCCTCGCCTTCCTCTCTGAATCCAAAGCATCACCACGACCCAGTCCCTTCCTCTCTTCTTCTTCTTCGTCTACTTCTCCTTCTCTTTTCTTCTTCTTGTTTCTTGTCTCCCCGGTCATTGCCGGCGACACCATCGCTGATGTTGCCTCGTCGTCATCACCCTCTCTGTCTTCGCCTCTGTCCCAAACCCCAGAGCACCAAATCCCAGCTTCTTCTTCTTCTTTTTCTTCTTTTTCTCCTTCTTCTTCTTTTCTTGATTTCTTGGATTCGCATTTTTCCGGTGATCGCCGGATCCGTGCTCGCCGCCGCTGATCCGGGCGACCCAGTGGACATCCCTATCCAGCATAGTCCATTCCTGCATTGCTTGATTCAGTCCTGGGTGAGCCGTGCGTGCATTGCGACTTTTACCGACATCGGACGTGCCGTGCGTATCCGTATCGTGATCCATCGAGGCAAGTTAATCTTGGTACATACTATATAACTCATTATATACCTATTTAAATAAATATCACACCTGCATTTTAAATCAAGCATCCCATGTTTCATATTACAGCTTTTCGACGTTCCGTTTACATCTGTATAGTGCATTTCAGATCTAGGGCATGCAAACCAATCTTAATTACATGCTACATTACTTTAGACACATCTATTTTAACAAATGGAATACCTATATTTTAAATCATGCACCCCATGTTTAGTTTTATAACTTTTCGATGTTCCGTTTGCATCCATTCATATCATTTCAGATCCAGGTCATGAAAACTTATCTTGTTACATACCATATTACAATATACTGCACCCAATGGAATATTTACATCACATATTGCTTAGTTGTACATCCCACATTACCATTTTATAGTTTTACTGATTTCGGGTACCCGTTTGCATCCATCTCATTTAAAATATATATAACTGCATCCATAGATCATATTAATACATAACACTATGATATTAACACCCCATGTTTAATAAAGTGCATCCTAATTAGTATTGGAACTATAAATGTAACCCTAATCGATAATTGTGCATCCACATCTTTGAATTCATATCTATTGCATACCATATCACATTATTCCATTTTATTGTTATATTAGTACCCCATACTTGATTTTGTATACCCATACTTATTACAGTTTGATTATGAGCACCCACTTGACACTTGTGCACTACCTGACATGACCTGATACACTACTACTGATATGACTTGATACATGTGCACTACTTGACATGACTTGATACATGCACACCACCTGTTATGACCTGATGTACCACAGCTTGACTTGTTACCTGATCTTGTTACTAATGCCGACAATCTTGACCTGTTGTCCTTATGGATATTTGATCAGTCGAAAATACTGTATATTTTAGCAGGTAATTTCCTTAACATTTGCATACACTTAGAAGTGTACGGTATTCATAATTCACATATTAGCTAATCGGTCGCAAAATATCAAATTACATGTATTCGACCTTAAAACCGGAAATTCTAGGGAAATTAACTGCATTGCATTACATAGCATATTTTCTATATCTTGCAACCCCTGTTTCGAAGTCTATGCAGGAAAAGAGATGCTTGCTCGATCATTACATCACTCGACCATTACAATTGCTCGTAAACTCATTGAAAGCAAAGCTGGTATCAACACAGAAGGGATTATACAAATCAAAACATTAGAGTAAAGCCCATACAGAAGTACAAGACTACTGAAGAAAGCACAGATCCCAAGGCCACCAATGAGCGGCGGAAGGGCGGCCAATGCCCACCTCACGCGGCGGTTACGCGGCGGATCCAGGGAGTCAGCTCCTCGAGTTTCACCAAAACTCCTGATTCAGTTTCCACTACTCAAAAATGCACACAAAAGTCCAGAAGAGTCCAGACACTTCCACCAGATCATCAAGCTCCTAAACTAGCCTAAAACTTCTAGAACTTTCCTAAACCCTTGCTTAAACCCTAAGCTAAACCCCAACAAACTTGGCCAACAAACTTTGGGAGGGAAAGTCCAATTCAAACCTAAACCTAGTTCTATAAATAAGACCCTAGGCTCTCTCATTTCTCATCTTGGAAAAATCTTGATTCAATCTTGGAGATAGATAGATTCAACCCATTTTTTTAGTTTAGCCATTCTTTTTCTCCATCTTCTTCTTCCTCAAGATTAGTGAGAAATCTTGTAGGAAACCCTAACCCTAAATCCAACCACACTTCAAAATCTTGAGTGCAAGCCAAGCAAGATTCCTTCAACCCTTTTATGAGCCGAGCCGATCTTCCATCGGGCAAGAGATCAAAGTAGATCCACGATCCACGGAGACGAGCGAAGCCGAGTCAACGATCGATTTTCTTTCTTCTTGTAGATCTTGAAAGAATGTATTGAAATTGTTGATGAAATAAAAGGTGATATTTTCTTCTATCTTGTTTTCTTTAAATTCCGCATCATGTTATCTTTACTATTCTTGAATATTGTCTATGTGGTGATGTGTGAATAAAACTCCGCTCGTTAAGGAGTCGAAACGATCTTTAGTATGATGATGTAGCAAATTTATAATCAATTCTTGAATCCCACGAGTGTGTAAACCCTAGCAAGTTCAAGAATCGACAACCCAATTTGATGCGATGCTTTCTTGATCAACATCGCTCGAGATTGGGGTGATCCGATCGCTTCTTGAAATTGCTAGAGGCTAGAATATAAATGGTATCCTCGAAAGAGCAAGGGTTAAGAGATGAAACCCTAATTTCATCAAGAAAACCCTAACTCGCGTCGATAACCATTGATCTAGTATCAATTCTTCGAAGGACAAGAATACGAAATATTGTAGACTACAACACATCTAAAGATCCTATCGATTCCTACGAGCCTCTCTATTATTCTTGATTGTTGTTTGGAAAATACCATTGAAACCCCGATTCTTGATTGTTTATAATTTCGTGATTCTTTAATAGAGAATTGTGACACACAAATACAAATCAACTCCTGAATCTTGTTTTCTTGTTGCTTAACATTTCATTTCGAACAAAGTAAAATACAAACGAATCTCGAGATCCCTGTGGACGATCCGCACTCATTCATTAACTACAACCGACACCGTAGTTGATTGCGGTCAAATATTTTTGGTTGTGATTTCTTTACAATTTCATACTACACAACGAGAATTCTTTTCAATCAAAATGGCGCCGTTGCCGGGGATCGCGCGCTAATTCGTTTACATTTTATAGTTTGAAGTGAAAGAATTATTACGTTTCATTTCTTGAATTCAAAATTCGTACAAACTCTTATACGTGTGTGGTGATTTGATTGCAAGGTGATCTGGAGCATTCTGTGCTGTGGAAAAATTATTTGGGATATACCAGAGTGCTGGAGATAGCGACAATAAGCAGCTGAAGAAAATTGGTACAGTGAACCCATCAACAAGCCGCGGAAGGGCGGCATATGCATGGTAATTGCGGCGGAACCGCCGCAGTGTAGGGGTTTCTCTGGAAAATTTTCCAGCAGGTATTTTCTTGCTCTCTCCCCTCTCCCTTTTTAGCTCCAACTAATCCTTTATGCAGGATTCTTTGCAAACAATAGCTGCGCCGCAAAAGCAAATTAAAATTGTGCGTGATTTTGCTTTTCTTGGTTGTTTTGCATATTAAATACGGAATTTAAGGGGCACGGCCAAATCCAAATTAGGTGGGGATTTCATTACCCTTCCTAGGCCCCGAAAACCACCAAACTTGCATCCGCATTTACCCCCATTAACTAAAAGAAATCTAGAGATGACTCTAAGGACTGTCGCGCTCATTTAGGACAAGAGAAGGCCGTGGGTAATTCATTACTTATCCGCGTTTTCTTGTGGTGCCTAAGGCGAGTGTGTCTAAGGCTAGTGGTTATTAATTAGGGCCACTGTAGTGGTGGTTCCTTCCCACTTACCTGGCACTTATCCGGCCACAGGGGGACAAAGAGGCAGTGGAGGATTGATCCTGCGACTTGTCTTTTGGCAGTTAGGAGCGGTCTAGAGCCGGACCTAGGTGACCATTAGATTCTAGGGTTTGTGTGCTGCATTTGGTTGTCGCATCAATTTTTTCAAAATCCGTCCCTTTTCAAAAGCAAACACCGCATTCATTTTACCCCTAATTATAAGCCAACGCTGCCACTTGTACTAACCCTTTTTAGTACAAGATAGGCTGGACACGGGATTCTAGTGCCCGTTTAGTCCGCCTACCTTTTATCGACTCCGAAGTCGATAATTCTCCATTTACCTTTTCTTTACCTACTACCACACCCACACCGATGGATCCGAATCCATCTAACTTCTTTAACCCTAATCTGCCACCGTCCGTTGGTGCGCAGAATCCTCTACACATTTCTCTCCAGGAAAGATGCTATCCACTTAGAGGTCCTCTTTCGACCTGCTTATCCACACCACCAGCCAACGGGGATAACTTTGAAATAAAGCCCCAGTATATCAACCTTCTACCTAAATACCACGGACTCGAGACCGAGGACGCTTACGTTTTCATTACCAAATTTGAAAACGTATGTGCTATGATGGGTACGTCTCAACTTTCGGTGGATGCGATGCGTCTACGACTTCTTCCTTTTACCTTGTGCGATATAGCCGAGAAGTGGCTATATAACACCACCGCACACTCTATTACGAATTGGGAAGAATTCGTCGCAGCATTCCTAAAGAAATTTTACCCAGTCCAAAGAACGGCTCGAATCCGTAGCGAATTGAACCAATTTGCCCAGCTCCCTACCGAACCATTTTCAAAGTACTTTGAACGTTTCAAGGATCTAATGGTTCAATGTCCTCATCACGGCATCCCGAGATGGGAGCTTTGCCGAATCATCTATGAGGGCAGTAACCCTAGCACGAAACAGAGCCTTGAAAATATGTGTCAGGGTACATTTATGACTAAAGACGATGGGGAAGCCTGGCAATACTTAGAAGAGTTCGCTGAAAAATCACTAATTTGGGAGAGTGGAACCCAACCATTGAATAGGGGTGGCATACACCAAGTTGATGTGTCCATAGGTGTTCGAGCAGAAATGGCAGCAATGCAAAAGAAGCTCGACGCTATGGAACACAAATTTGCAGCAGCCTCCCTAAACCCGGTATCACTCCCCAAAACTATTTGTGGGTGCTGTTCTGATCCGTCACATTTAACGGAAGAGTGTCCTTTAAACTCGGCGTTTCAAGGTCACGAGCATTCTAATGCCGCATTTCAACGACCTCGAAACGATCCATATTCTTCCACATACAATCAGGGTTGGAGGAACCACCCGAATTTTGTTTGGAACCAAAATCAATCTCAAAACACGGTTCCAAACACAAATAACTTTCAAAGGGCTCTTCCTCCACCACAACAGCAACCCCTTCAACTCACTCAGCACCCCTACCAGTCACAAAATTTCCAAAACCAGGGCAACACTTCTGCACAGTCTAATCCTATGCAGCCCTGTTCTGACAATTTCTCTCAATTTACTCAAACCATGAAATCACTCTTATCCAATTTCATGGAGGTTTCGACTGAGGTTAGATCTTCCGTCAATGAAATAAAGAAAAACTCAGCATCACAAGCTGAGAGTATTAGAACGATGGAAGCTGAAATCGCACGCCTCAAAGCTGAAATGAGTGCGAGAGAAAAAGGGAAACTTCCCTCTCAACCCCTGCAGAATCCTGGGCATTACAATGTAAATGCCATTACCACGTTGAGATCGGGAAGAGTGCTGAATAATAATGTCGGGGAAGATATTGATAATACTGAAAATCATGTCAAAACCCCGGCTGAGACCTTTCCACATACACACACTTCTCCTTCTGATCCTTCTTCTTCTACCAAACCACCTTCGCACGAGCCTATTCTCCAGTTCCCTTTAGGCTCAACACCTTCACCCAACTCTTATAGTTCTCCACAGACGGTCCCCACACCTCTTTTGGGATCTCGTCTACCCCCCTTTCCTTCTCCTATGATGGACCCCGCACTTATTGCGAAAGCACCTTACCCGAACCGGTTAAGGGCTAACAGAACGAGTCCTCATATGGAGAAAATTTTAGAAATGTTCAAACAGGTTAACATCAATATCCCTCTCCTAAATGCAATTCAACAAGTCCCCGCTTATGCGAAGATTCTAAAGGACTTGTGCACTAGGAAGAGGAAGACTCAGGTGCCGAAGAAGGTCTTTATGGCTAATAATATCAGCACTGCTTTTATTCCCCAGCTGCCAAAGAAACGAAAGGACCCAGGATGTCCTACAATATCGATTTCGATTGGGGGTAAAAACATAAATCGTGCTCTTTTAGACCTTGGCGCGAGTGTTAACCTGTTACCTTATTCTGTCTATGAGCAACTAGGAATTGGAGAGCTGAAACCTGCTCATTGCACTCTCCAGATGGCGGACCGATCTATCACCAAACCAAGGGGTGAATTAGAAGATGTGTTAATAAAGGTCGGGGAATTTGTTTTCCCTGTAGACTTCATTGTGCTTGACACACATCCTGTAGCAAACCCCCGGGGCCAAATTCCGGTGATCTTAGGTCGTCCTTTCCTTGCCACTTCCAACGCTGTTATAAACTGTAGAAATGGTTCAATGAATTTATCATTTGGAAATATGACCATTGAACTAAATATCTACAGAGTTGGGAGTCAGCCATCAGAACCTAGTGCTCATATTTTAGATGTGTGTTCTGTCCATGAGATCGCTCCCGAAAGTTGTGGAGCCGAGGAACTTTGCTTTACTGATCTCGATGACATTAGCACATCTCTGCTTGATCTTACACTTAGTGAGGACAATACACTTACACTTGAGTCCTGCACTTCTGACTTTTCTCCACCCGAGTCTGTATCTTTCACAGGCTCTGAGCTTCTTTGTAAATCCAAAAATCATTCTATGATCCTTCCTTCGATCATTTCTCCGCCTGAATTAGATCTCAAGGTTTTACCCTCTCACCTTAAATATGCATATCTTGGTGAGAAGGAAACTTTACCGGTTATAATTTCCGCTTCCCTTGCATCAGAGCAAGAGTATGCACTTCTATCGGTATTAAGATCTAATAAAGAGGCGTTTGGTTGGAGTATGGCGGACATCAAAGGGATCAGTCCCTTGATTGTTGAACATCATATACATGTGATGGATGATGCCAGACCGACCCGAGAACCACAGAGACGGTTAAATCCCGTCATGAAGGAAGCTGTCATGAAAGAGATCGTCAAATGCTTAGATAGTGGTATTATATACCCGATCTCCGATAGCCAGTAGGTAAGTCCTATACACGTCGTTCCTAAGAAATCCGGCATCACAATTATCACAAATGAAGCGAATGAGTTGATTCAGACACGCACCCAAACTGGGTGGCGTGTATGCATCGATTATAGAAAACTCAACGCTGCTACGAGGAAAGATCATTTTCCTCTACCATTTATTGATCAAATGCTGGAACGCTTAGCGGGACGACAATACTATTGTTTCATGGACGGTTACTCAGGCTACAATCAGGTCCCCATCGCCAAAAAGGATCAAGATAAAACCACTTTTACTTGTCCTTTTGGTACCTTTGCTTACAGTCGTATGCCCTTCGGGCTATGCAATGCTCCCGCTACCTTTCAGCGGTGTATGATGGGGATATTCTCTGATATGGTAGAGAATTTCCTGGAGATCTTTATGGACGACTTTTCGATTTTTGGAGACTCTTTTTCTGAATGCCTAGCGAATCTGGACGCTGTTCTTACTCGATGCAAAGAGAAGAACTTGACTTTAAACTGGGAAAAATGCCACTTTATGGTCCAAGAAGGAATAGTCCTTGGACATGTCATTTCACAGAAGGGCATTGAGGTTGACAGAGCTAAAGTAGATGTCATTCAAAACCTCCCTCATCCCAAAAGCGTCAAAGATATTCGCTCTTTCCTTGGCCATGCTGGCTTTTATAGGAGATTCATAAAGGACTTTAGCAAAATTGCTAGACCTTTAACACTACTCCTGGCCAAGGATACAACCTTCCACTTTGACTCGGATTGCGAGACAGCTTTCGACTCACTTAAACACTCACTCACTTCAGCCCCCGTTTTATCATCACCAAACTGGGACTACCCTTTTGAGCTGATGTGTGACGCATCTGATTTTGCAGTAGGTGCTGTCCTTGGACAACACATTGAAAAGATGCCACATGTGATTTACTATGCTAGTAAGACCCTGAATGATGCGCAAATCAATTATACAACCACAGAGAAAGAACTATTAGCGGTTGTATTCGCATTGGAGAAATTCAGGCCTTACTTAATCGGCTCACCTATTGTTGTATATACTGACCATTCCGCTTTAAAACATTTGTTGGCGAAGAAAGATGCCAAAGGTCGACTAATACGTTGGATCCTTCTTTTACAAGAATTCGATCTTGTTATCAAAGATAAGAAAGGATGTGAAAACGTAGTAGCTGACCACCTTTCACGCATCGTTTCTTCCCCTGTGACCCTGCCGATCGATGACTCGTTCCCTGACGAACAACTCTTGAGCGTATCCTCTGAACCATGGTTCAGGGATATTGTGAACTATCATGCCACGGGACTTATACCGAGCGATTGGTCAAAACAGGACAAATACCGCTTTCTTTTCCAAGTAAAACACTATTACTGGGACGAGCCTTATTTGTTTAAATATTGTCCTGATCAGATCATTCGCCGGTGCGTCCCAAAGGAAGAGTTCAAGAGTATTCTTTCATTTTGTCATGATCAGGCTTGTGGGGGTCACTTTGGTCCAAGAAAAACAGCGGAAAAGGTTTTGCAATGTGGATTTTATTGGCCGACCTTATTCAAGGACGCATTTGAACATTGCAAAACCTGTACACAATGTCAGTATACGGGTAGAATATCCCAAAGGAATGAAATGCCTCAGCAACCCATTCTGGTTGTTGAAATGTTTGATGTTTGGGGCATAGATTTTATGGGTCCTTTTCCCAACTCCTTTGGGAATCTGTACATATTGCTGGCGGTTGATTATGTCTCCAAGTGGGTAGAAGTCATTCCAAGTCGCACTAATGACAGGAAAGTTGTCATTAAGTTCTTAAAAGAGAATATCTTTTCGCGATTTGGACACCCACGCGCTATTATTAGCGATAATGGGACACACTTC
The DNA here is from genome assembly GCA_030015575.1 of Agapanthus africanus. Taxonomy (NCBI): domain Eukaryota; kingdom Viridiplantae; phylum Streptophyta; class Magnoliopsida; order Asparagales; family Amaryllidaceae; genus Agapanthus; species Agapanthus africanus. The sequence continues at coordinate 748,291,183 of JASDDO010000022.1, read as the reverse complement.
TGCAACAGATCTTTCGAGACTCTGATGCGGAAATATTCAATCAACCACCGTCTTTCTACACCCTATCACCCCCAAACAAGCGGGCAGGCTGAGATCTTAAACAGACAAATCAAACTTATCCTGGAGAAAACTGTTGCTAAAAATAGAAAAGACTGGTCGACCAAATTGACGGATGCTCTTTGGGCATTCAGGACTGCATATAAGACCGACCTAGGAATGTCTCCATATAGGATAGTTTTTGGTAAAGCATGTCATCTACCTGTTGAGATAGAACATAAAGCATTGTGGGCTATAAAGGAAATTAATTTTGATCTAAACCTTGCTTGCAACTTTCGGAAGCTGCAACTAAACGAGCTAAGCGAACTCCGCGATGAAGCTTATGATAATGCTGTAATCACAAAGAATAGGACTAAAGTTTTTCACGATAAAAACATTGTAAGGAAAACATTTTTACCTGGTCAAAAAGTCCTTCTTTATGATTCACGATTACACCTTCATGCGGGTAAGCTCCGATCTCGTTGGAAGGGACCTTTTGTTGTGCGGTCTGTATACCCGCACGGGGCAGTAGATGTTGAAAATGTTAAAAACGGCACTGTTTTCAAAATAAATGGACATAGATTAAAGCCGTATTTTTCCACTGACCCCACGGAGGAGCTCTTGTTCTTACAAGAGCCAGTTTATTTTGATTAAAATTCCTCCGTCTCACTTTCATGTCCAGTATATCATTGCATCATATTTTGAATGAAGGTGAGTAAATAAAACAAGTTTGGGGGAAGTTCTTCACTTATATATTTTGCCCCCACTAATAATTCCTCCCAGATTTACAGGTTTTTGTAGATATAACGGTCGGCAACAGTGAGGACACTGTTGAAAACAAGTTTGGGGGAGGTTTGTGCTTATTTTTGCATCATTTGCATATCATCTGCATAAGCACAAAACATTTCTTTTAAAAATCTATAAAAATTGAAAAATTTTCAAAACCCATAAAAATTTAAAAATTTTCAAATATAAAAATAATTTTAATTATTTACCTTTTTTTTTATATATAAATAAGATAATGAAAGTTTAGACAGTGAAAAATTACATCCATGAGATTGGAAAAATTTAAGAAAACCGAGAAAATTAGAAGTTTTCTTATACGAACTAGTAATAAGTAGTTATGAGCCGTTGTCCCAAGGGTTAGTAAGATGAAGGACGTCACTAATCTGAGGATAAAAATAAGTCTGAAAAATAGTTTCTATTCTAGAAGCCAAACATTTTGAACGTTGCTACCCTGCTATTCGCACTTACACACATCTTAAAGCCTGGGATAGTAGAGGATACCTTGAAATGCTCTTGTCTTAAAGCCAAAAGTATGAAAAAGAAAAAAGTATTTTGAAAGTGGTGAGAAAAATGGATACTGGTTTTGTTATCACCAAGGGTAAGAAAAATATATAGCAAAAGGGTGCTTCTTCACCTAGTGCCCCAAGGTCAACTGGTCTGGGAGTCACTGCTATGCCTGAGGTGGTGCAAGACTAGGAAAATACACCAAGTTAGCGAGCACATCAGTAATCGGTCGGTTAGTACCTCAAGAAGTATTAACGGTCGCATGAAAGTGTGTAAGCAATCTCGTTTGCCAAGAAGTACTGAGGTCGATGGGCAAGAGTATGATAGCTTGAATTGAATTCTCCGGGTGTAGGGATGTCTTTACACACACGCAGGGTGATATGATCGATGTTTGGAATAAAGATAGGAATGAAGAATAAGACGATGTTTTATTGAGGGAGGACGTGATTTCTAACATCTTTTCATGACCATTAAGATAGGGCTCATGACAACCGAAAAGCTAGCTTAGTTGGAAACCCTAATTTTCAAGGCTTTTCTTTTACAATTCTTGTCTTTAAATGTAATATTCATGATCTTGCTTTTATTTTTGGATTTTGTGGGTGCAATCCGCTGAAAACCCTCAGGAGACAACACTCCTCCTACTAGGGACACCTAGAGGTTTAAAGGCTTGTTGCACGTGCTCAGTGCAATCGTGTTGCCTACGAAAGTGTGCTAGTTAGTTTTTCTCTTTCTTTGTTTTCTCCTTCTCTTTTTAATAAAACATTCTCTCGAGACGATCGAAATTAAGTTTGGGGGTATTTGATCAGTCGAAAATACTGTATATTTTAGCAGGTAATTTCCTTAACATTTGCATACACTTAGAAGTGTACGGTATTCATAATTCACATATTAGCTAATCGGTCGCAAAATATCAAATTACATGTATTCGACCTTAAAACCGGAAATTCTAGGGAAATTAACTGCATTGCATTACATAGCATATTTTCTATATCTTGCAACCCTTGTTTCGAAGTCTATGCAGGAAAAGAGATGCTTGCTCGATCATTACATCACTCGACCATTACAATTGCTCGTAAACTCATTGAAAGCAAAGCTGGTATCAACACAGAAGGGATTATACAAATCAAAACATTAGAGTAAAGCCCATACAGAAGTACAAGACTACTGAAGAAAGCACAGATCCTAAGGCCACCAATGAGCGGCGGAAGGGCGGCCAATGCCCACCTCACGCGGCGGTTACGCGGCGGATCCAGGGAGTCAGCTCCTCGAGTTTCACCAAAACTCCTGATTCAGTTTCCACTACTCAAAAATGCACACAAAAGTCCAGAAGAGTCCAGACACTTCCACCAGATCATCAAGCTCCTAAACTAGCCTAAAACTTTTAGAACTTTCCTAAACCCTTGCTTAAACCCTAAGCTAAACCCCAACAAACTTGGCCAACAAACTTTGGGAGGGAAAGTCCAATTCAAACCTAAACCTAGTTCTATAAATAAGACCCTAGGCTCTCTCATTTCTCATCTTGGAAAAATCTTGATTCAATCTTGGAGATAGATAGATTCAACCCATTTTTTTAGTTTAGCCATTCTTTTTCTCCATCTTCTTCTTCCTCAAGATTAGTGAGAAATCTTGTAGGAAACCCTAACCCTAAATCCAACCACACTTCAAAATCTTGAGTGCAAGCCAAGCAAGATTCCTTCAACCCTTTTATGAGCCGAGCCGATCTTCCATCGGGCAAGAGATCAAAGTAGATCCACGATCCACGGAGACGAGCGAAGCCGAGTCAACGATCGATTTTCTTTCTTCTTGTAGATCTTGAAAGAATGTATTGAAATTGTTGATGAAATAAAAGGTGATATTTTCTTCTATCTTGTTTTCTTTAAATTCCGCATCATGTTATCTTTACTATTCTTGAATATTGTCTATGTGGTGATGTATGAATAAAACTCCGCTCGTTAAGGAGTCGAAACGATCTTTAGTATGATGATGTAGCAAATTTATAATCAATTCTTGAATCCCACGAGTGTGTAAACCCTAGCAAGTTCAAGAATCGACAACCCAATTTGATGCGATGCTTTCTTGATCAACATCGCTCGAGATTGGGGTGATCCGATCGCTTCTTGAAATTGCTAGAGGCTAGAATATAAATGGTATCCTCGAAAGAGCAAGGGTTAAGAGATGAAACCCTAATTTCATCAAGAAAACCCTAACTCGCGTCGATAACCATTGATCTAGTATCAATTCTTCGAAGGACAAGAATACGAAATATTGTAGACTACAACACATCTAAAGATCCTATCGATTCCTACGAGCCTCTCTATTATTCTTGATTGTTGTTTGGAAAATACCATTGAAACCCCGATTCTTGATTGTTTATAATTTCGTGATTCTTTAATAGAGAATTGTGACACACAAATACAAATCAACTCCTGAATCTTGTTTTCTTGTTGCTTAACATTTCATTTCGAACAAAGTAAAATACAAACGAATCTCGAGATCCCTGTGGACGATCCGCACTCATTCATTAACTACAACCGACACCGTAGTTGATTGCGGTCAAATATTTTTGGTTGTGATTTCTTTACAATTTCATACTACACAACGAGAATTCTTTTCAATCAACATTTCTTATTGTCTATATAGACAAACCTGTACCTGCTTGATCCTGTGTTGGCATTAGCTCCAGATTTATCAATACCTGACTTACACACATAACCTTGGGGGTATGGGGAAATCAAGAATATATCCGAACGTAACTCAAAGGGCTATTACATCTTGTTACCGTGGTCCCGTGGGGTTGAACGGGACATAGACTCACAGTCTATCATATCTTGTTACCGTGGTCCCGTAGGGTTGAACGAGACATAGACTCACAGTCTATTACATCGTGTTACCGTGGTCCCGTGGGGTTGAACGGGGCATAGACCGATGGGTTACGATGAGGATTACATTAATTGATTTCGAATGACTTTAGAGTAGATAACCCTATAACATAGTTTAGACTACTCACTGCACTTCACCTGTTTATATCCTATTCACCGATCTATATTCATGTTACGTTTTACTTGTTGCTGAGGACTTGTTACTGTTCATACTTCATGCCTGCATATTTCATTATATCCTGCTTGCCTTGAATTATCGATATTATGACGCACTGACGTCTGGGTTTTGCATGGCCCAGATCCCTTATCCTTATCGCAGGCTATCCAGGAGTACTTTGATCAGCAGGCCGAGTAGTGAGGACCTGTTATTAGTTTAGTTTAGTTTCCTTTCAGTGTTTTCATTCCTGATGTAAGCCCGCATTATGGGACGTACATTCTAGTTATTATTGTATTGGATCTTTTGCTTCCGCATTATTTTATTCTTGACTCGTTATTCTGGCTCATGGACATGTATTAGATAGTTGTTTATTATTGTTCTTGATATCTCTACAGCCGTAATGTGACTGTGGAGGGATATTTCCTATCCACAGGTAGCATGGTTGGCTTTGTCACGTGCCTATCTTAGCGTACTCTAGGAAGCGGGGCGTGACAGAAAGTCCATTTAGTAACACAGTTTTCACTTTATTGGGATCATAATTATGCAATGCTATAGTTGGATAATATTTAGATTTATTAGTTAGGTTTCTAACGCATCATACGGATATATAATATCTACTGTGTGCTAGGAGTTATGGATTATTTAAGATCGGGATATATGTTATGTCCCTGCTTGAGACTGCAGTATGTACCGATGATTTAAAATATGATTAAAATAGCAAACGATGGTAAAAACGAATGAGACTACCTTCAATAGTTAGCTAACAGATTAATCTTCACAACGATATATGGTTTCGCATAATACCTTTTTCACACAGGGTTTTAAAGCATTTCAAATCATGTATCGACAAGCAGTGCTACTCTGGACTGCAGTCCAGAGCCACACTCCCGAACAGTTTCTGTCACCGCTTTAAAATATAAACAAAATATAAATTATATGGGGTTCTAGGTTGTCGAGTCGGATTCTATACGAGCCCTCGAACACGATATTCCGGTGTGTATCCAATTTACTATGATTTTCACAAATTACAGGTACGGAAAGTTTCAGATTTGGCGGATCTAAATGGGGTTGACATTCTACAGTGTTAGGGTCCGTATTTTCGACCCAACTCTTTACATAGTTTTCATTATCACTAAAGTAATCCCTTACACCTAAGTTCTGCCATTTTAAGATGGTTTTTAGCTTAGGGTTTGCATCAAGCACCTATAATAAACATTTGATTCGCAACCGAAATGCTCGTTTGTTTCAACCAATAAACGGTATTTGATTCTACAATTTTCTTACAACGTTATCACTAGTTTCTAGACTTGATTATATCTCAAACAATAGTACTAAGATTAAGATATGGCTCAATATTAAATTGTAATAGTAATTTTCGATATAGTTCGTACGCAATCGAAATAAACATAGTATAACATGTAAGCAAGTATTTGAACTTGCCTGACGACATATCGTTGACGATACGTCAGCGACGCGGCAACAGCGGTGATATACGGCAACGGCACGGTGCGATCACGACGCAAACACGACAAGGGTTTAGTCTCGTTGGAGCTTGGAACTTGACGGCTCGGCGTGTTGGGCTCGGCAGTGGCAGCTGCGGGCTTGAGTGGTCGTTGGTTGGTGAAGGGGAGGCGAGATCGTCGAAGGTGTTGTGGTCGGCCAGAGCAGGCAGAGGGTACAGCGGCTGCTGGTGCTCGCAGTTAGCAAAGGGTCGATCTTGGGGCTGTAGGGTGATGGTGGAATTGGCGGTGGTGTAGGATCTCGTGGTAGTGTTGATGGGGGTTGCGGCTTGGAAGCTGGTGGCGATGAGGCGGCCGGAGTTGCAGAGGTGGTGGACGGAGCTTGGAGGGTGGAGGAAAAGGGGCGACGATGTGGAGGCGGTCGATGAGCAGCACGTGGGCGGCTCATCGGTGACGGGTGATGTTGCGGTGGTGGTCGAAGGCAAGCTATTGGTAGTAGGAGATGACGGGTGAGGCGCTCGGGTTGCTCAGAGGGATGACAACGACGTGATCGGTGACGAGGAGATGCTGGCGGGGTCGCAGTTGAGGGGAGCTTGGGCGTTCATCAACAACGAGAGGGGGCCCGGTGGTGTGAGGAGGTCGTAGGGGTGGCAGTCGGCAAGGTTCGTCGGAGGTGGTCACGGCTTGAGGAGTTGGAGAGGGTGTTAGTGGTGATGGGGGGCTGGGGCTCGTCGGAGTTGTTGAGTTTGGTGGTGAGGGTCGCTGCGCGGAGATGAGGATGATGGTGAAGGGAGGAGGGGCTCGAGCTCGGGAGAAAGAAAGAGAGGGATTGAGATCACAGAGAGAGAGAGAGAGAGCGTGATAGAAAGGAGAGAGAGGGGGGGATGCTCAGGATAATAGAGAGAGAGAGAAGAAGAAATTTTTTTTAAACAATAAAGGAAAAATAAAGAAGAGACAGAGAGAGTAATGGAGAAATTAATTTATAATAATTAGGTTTTAATTAGGAATTTAATGAAATTGATCGGGGTATGATTTGGATTTTTAAATGAGAATAATTTTTGAATTTGAAAGGGAGAAAGTATCTGATGGGTAAAAGGAAGTGGATGGTTTGGGTTATTGGGCTTGGGCTTTGGGTTAGGTTGTAGGAAACAAAAATAATTGGAATAAGTATGTATAGGGAAGAAAAATATAAGTAGGAAAATAAAATGGGTAAACTATTTATACCAACATTTTATTTAAATACTGGCATCGTCGTACAAAAAGGGGATTGGGTATTACAGATACCATGGTAGAAGCTCATGCTACTAAGGATATGATCATCGATGATACACGTTGGGCGACGCGAACGGACGATAATGTCGGATTTCAAGCCGGATAGATATTTGCGACGAAGGAAAAATTGATTGAAGAAGTCAGTGCATGGTCCATTAAGAGGTGTGTGTCATTCAAAACGGCCAGGAGTACTAAAACAAAGTACATTATGGTGTGTGATAACAATTTAGGTATGGGTCCTGGACAATGCCCTTGGAAACTTCATGCAATAATATCAAAATGGTGGGCGCATTCGATACACTTCACTATAAAAGAATATAATCTGGAGTATCGGTGCCGAAACACTGTAGGGGTTGTGGGGCACAAACATGCCACATCAACATTTATATGCCAGTGCATCTTGTCTTTGCTGAAGAGGCGGCTTGATATGACACTGGCTGCCATCCAAGATCAAATGGAAGGGGCATATCAAATTAATATTTCTTATTTCAAAGCATGGGAGGCGAGAAGGAAGGCTTTATGCATGATATTTGGGGATTGAGAGAAATCATATCAAACTCTGTCGTGGTACCTCGAGGCAGTCACGAAGAGCAATCCCGGCACAGTCTACAAGATCACCTACGAAAACCCGACACCAACAGCAGTCCAGTTTACCGGTGTGTTCTGAGCATTTGAACCTTCAATTAAGGGATTTGAATATTGTCGTCCAGTTCTACTGAGCATTGATGGCACACACTTATATGGTAAATATAAAGGGACTTTGCTTGTTGCTACCGGGGTGGATGCAAATGAAGGGTTGTATCCTTTAACATTTGCAGTTGTCGGTGGTGAAACTGAAGCAAACTGGAAATGGATCTTCGCATGTATTCGTATGTATATCCCCAGTGTAAGTCGTCGCCAAATTATATGGTTGTCTGATCGGATGAAGGATCTTCTAAGAGTACTAGCTCAAGGCTGGCGGACGTTCCATTATCATCGCTACTGTTTGTGGCATATCAGAGCTAATTTCTCGGAAAAAATAAAAGACAAATCATTACAACTTTTGTTGTATGAAACCAGCCGTGCTTCGGATCCTCTAGTTTATGCGCAAAAAAGAGCTCGTATTAGAGAATTAAATCCAGAGGCAAATACTTGGATTAACAAAAGTTTAGGGGGTACGAAGATCGTTGGGCGTTATGTATGGACGGTGGTGTAAGGTATTGTATTATGACTACGAATTGCTCCAAGAGCTTTAATAGTGTTCTTAAAGGAGCTCGTGCATTATCGATACAGTCATTGATTGCTAGAACCTTCTACCGTCTCAACACGTATTTCGTCATTCGTCGTGAAGCGGCGGCTAAATGAGACACACTGGTCACTCCAAAAAATGAGAGCGTATTGACTAAAAGAAATGTGTATGCAAGATATTGCCAACTTTGTCGATTCTCTAAGTATTGTTGGGAAGTGGTAGACAAAAATGGAATTACGTATGACGTCGGTATAGACGATAATGAATGTCATTGTAGTTGTAATATATACCTTTATTACAAATGCTTCCATGCAAACATGCGATGGCAGCTTGTTCACGAGCTTCATGGGGATCAAACATATCATATGGGATCTTATGCCGTGGAGAGTATTACGTACAATACTATCGAGAGTCGTATGCCCCTTTGTTTAGACAGTTCCGGATCAACGACACCGGGAAGAATATCGTGGGCCATGCATATTCCTACCCAGCAATACGAGAAAGAAAGGTAGGCCTCCAAGCAGTCGTATCAAGAGTGCTATGGATGAAGGGTGAGAAGGGGTGAAAGGACAGAACAGGTACAACAATTGTAAATCCTATGGTCATAAAAAATCACAATGTCCTAACCTTCCACATGAACTTCAAAATCAACCGCAATGATCTAGGAGCACTGTTATGTATTGTGTTGCTTGATGTACCGTGTTCGGTGATGTATTGTATCCTGTTGACAGTATTGTATTGTGTCGCCTGATGTATTGTATCATTTATCACTAGTTACGTATTGTATTCGTTTGATATATTGTATTTTATCTACAGTTACGTATTGCATTCATTAATGTATAATTAGCATTTATCTTTGAATTATTGCTTTTGGCAGATATTGTATCGATGGACCCAGGACCTGTAGATCTGCCTGTTTTATATCTGTCAGACCGACATCGGGCGACGACATGCATGACAGTAAGAAAATAATTCAGTTCAATATATTACTTGTACTACTTGCTTCTAATTGTATATTTCTAATGAGTTTGTTTGTTTAATGTGCAGGAGAACGTCGTTTTGACATATACTGCTCACTTACAGCAGGTTAGGTCATGGGCGATTGGAGATGCACGTCTACAGACTGGGTTAGCATGTGCAAGGTTTTATCACTACTCGAGGATTGACTACATTCGTCTCGATCATTCTCTCATTACAGCGTTGGCCGAGCGATGGAGGCCAGAGACCTTCACATTTCATTTGCCTGTGGGGGTGATAACGATCACCCTTCAGGATGTTGTCGTATTGCTTGGCTTGCACATCCACGTTCCACCGATTACATAGGATACGGGTCACGACTGGAGAGAGTTATGCATTGAGCATCTTGGTCGGGCACTCTCACAGATGAAAGGAGGTGCTATCAAACTTTCATGGCTACGCGAGGCATTTGATCCCCCAGGAGATGATGCAGATCAGATGGCGGTCGAGCAGTACGTACATGCTTATATTCTTCATCAAATCAGGACCTCCTTGTTTCCCGACATATCGAAGAATATGGTACAGCTCATGTTGCAACCATTATTAGCTAATCTCGACGTATGTGGCGCATTGTCGTGGGAGAGTGTCGTGCTTGGTTACCTTTAAAAGGAGTTGACCTCTGTCGCTCTGCAAGAGCGCAATATTATAGGTGACTGTCTTTATCTTCTTCAGGTAAAAAATTTAAAATACATAATAGATTTTGTTGTCATGTTAAATACATCGGTATCTAATAAAATATGATATTTGTAGATGTGGTGCTGAACCCGACTATCCACCGGTTGTCCTACATTTATTCAGGAGGTCCAGTTAGATGGAGATCAGCCATTAGGGATCAGGTAAAAGTATAAGTGATATAATTAAAATCAAACTTTAGGAAATTTGAGGTTATGAATCGTAGGTGTGACTCCTGAATTACAATGCTTTATTGTTGCGTTATAGGTTTAACGTCGCCTGGACATGGAATAGGACACCCGCCAGGTCGCTCGAGTTTTATCGAAATGAGTTAGATATGCTCTCGGACCGAACTGTCCTCTAGATTCCATATACTCTAGATATCTACCGGGTTCTACTGGATTTGTGTTTACAATTTCCAGATATTCGGCGTGCCCGGACACCTATTATCTGTTTCGATATCGTCGCATATCATGTACCCGACCGTGTATTATGACAGTTCGGGCTTGTACAGCCCATCCTGGATCCGGTAAAGCTTATTGATCGGGTCACACGGAGAGGTAGAGCCGTTGATTGAAGGGCTCTTTGATATATCTACATCGTTCGATAGGATGCACGAGCTTTGCTTGTTGTACACCAGAGAGATCCGCCTTTACTGCTAAAAGGTTACCAGGGCTGGTACTCGAGGATTACTCGGCGGTACATTCAGACGGTGTTTCCTCCATGGGTGACGTATGAGCCACAGGGACCCGTAGAGCGTGAGATGGTAAACACTTTGTCATTGCTTTATATTTTTATTATGTAATTCTTTAATATTATATATTTGAGGTATTTACTTATCTATGTTACATGCGGACGTCTTGTTTCAGTTCCATGATGTCGCGGACAGTGTCATAGGCGGACATACGACATCAGCTAGTGGGATCGAGGCCATTTGGAGATTGGTCAGTCATTTTTTCCAGTTCCATCCGATACGATGTCTGGATCCTCCTCCTCCTCCACCCTCCATAGCACCGGTGACCGTGGCTTATCAACGTCAACGTCGCCGACACAGAGGGGAAGCTGGTACTTCTAGAGCTACGGATCAAGCTGGACCCTCACAGCCAGCCACACAACCGGAGGATATACTCGGTCCATCTCAGCGCTGTCCAAGCCGATCTAGGATTCTATGGGCTTTGTCTTGCTTGATGTGACACCCTCTTTTGTATTTGTTTTTTTATCGAATTTCATGAGATGTATGTATTTATTTATATATATTGTTTATTGCGCTCCGCTTGTTGTTCTTCGCCTTTAGGCGTTGTATATTTTACATGGATTGTGTCTTCGGCATCGAGTTAGCACCCGTGTTGGATAGCATTTATTTTATTGATGCTGTACATGAATTTATTCAAAATTTACAAAGGGGGTGCTGCCCGTTTTTGTTGGAACTTTTAGACCGTGGGTTTTTGGTTTAATGTGCAAAAATTGAAGTCCGATTCAGCTTTTCTAGTTGCAAAAATTAACAAATTAAGCGTTGGAACCAACGAGAAGGCGAAGAGTTTCAAGATTGGTTGCTGGAGATGGTTCTCGTCTATTCCGCACTTTACAAGTGCAGGATAAGACTTGGCTCTAAACCAGAGAGCCAAGTCTGATGTCTTAGCTTTCTGGATGTTGTGGCCAGTCTATTCTGCACTTTCAAAGTGCGGAATATGACTTGGACCCCAACCAGCGACCCAAGACTTGGCTCTCTGGTTGGGGGCTAAGTCTCTGGAGGGTTTTTTTATCCCGCACTTTCAAAGTGCGGAATAATCTTGGGACGCTTAGAGAGGCTCACGTATAAGCCGCACTTTGCAAGTGCGGCTTAAAACTCACCTTATCTGCCAACCGCCAATCCTACGTGGCGCCTTCGTGTCATTGATTTGACCCAAATGTGCTAAATCCCTAAATAATTTTAAAACTGCCCTAAATCACTAATTAGTTTATAATTATTGCTAAATCCTAAATTTTGTCCATAGAGAGGAAGTTGGACAAAATTTGGGATTAGGCATGTTTTCGAAACTAATTAGGGATTTAGACACGTTTTGAAACTATTTAGAAGATTAGCATATTTGAGTCAAATCAACTGCCCCATAAGCACCACATTGGATTGGCAGTTTGGGATTTGTTGAAGTCAAATTCAGCACTTTGCAAGTGCGGAATAGGGACTTCGGTGAAATTGGCAGGCCGAGTCAAATTCCGCACTTGTAAAGTGCGGAATTGAACTTGGCCTTACAAAAGATGAGGCCAAGTCTTATTCCGCACTTTGCAAGTGCCAAATAAGACTTGCCCATCCCAAAATAGCCAATCCAGAGACTTGGCCCTCATCCAGAGACCCAAGTCTCTGTTTGGGCCAAGTCTATTCCGCACTTGCAAAGTACAGAATTGTCTGATGCATAATTTAACAGTTGGCCCCACCCCTTTCCTTCTTTAATGCATCAGACACACACACACACACACTCCGCTTCTTTAATATATCTCGAGATCTCTCTTTCTTCTCGCATCTCCCCTAATCCTCTCGAGATCTCTTTCTCTCCCTCATCCTCCTCCTTCAAAGCCGAGCCTTTCATCTTCGAAGCTGAGCTCCCTTCCTCCACGATCGATCTCTAGCCCTCCTCATCCTCCTCTTTCGAAGCCCTCTCCACTGTGGCCAATCCTCTCATCGTCGAGGCCGAACCCCCTCTTCCTCACCAGCGAGTTTTAATTTGAAATTATTTGTTTGAAATTATTGTAATTTTGGGTTAGGGTGTTTTATTGTTAGGGTTAAGGTATTTTAGAGATCAGGGTTAGGGTAATTTATGGTATTTTAGTGTTAGGGTTAGGGCAATTTAGGGTATTTTTGGGGATTAGGGTATTTTGGGGGTTAGTGTTAGTGAATTTTTGCGGTTATGGTATTTTAGTGTTAGGGTTAGGGTAATTTAGGATTTTTTAGTGTTAAGCTTGGGGTATTTTGGGGGTTGGGGTTAGGGTATTTTGGGGTTAGGGATATGGTAATTTAGGGTATTTTAGTGTTAAGGGTTGGGTATTTTGGGGATTAGGGTAATTTAGGGTATTTTGGGGGATTAGGGTTAGTGTATTTAGGGGTTAGGTTTAGAATATTTTTGGGGTTAGAGTGTTAGTGTATTCTAGTGTTAAGGTATTTTAGGGATTATACTTATGGTATTTGGGGGGGGGGGTTAGGATATTAGTGTTATGGAATTGAATGTTGTTGTTGTGAATGATGTAGAGTGTATAAATTTGTTTATTAAGTTTTCGATAATTTCATAATTATTATTAATATTAGGTGCGATAGCAAATGAGGATGCTGTGTTGATTTGTCATTATAACGGCATCTTAAATATTGAAGCGAGTGGAAAGCCGAACTACGTTGGTGGGAAAAGTAAAATGGTGAGAGTTAATAAATCGTGCTCATACAATGAGTTGAAGCGAAAGATTTATGCAACCACGTGGATAAATCCTAGATATTATAAGATCGAATTGGTATGCAAGATTCCGATTACAAGTCAGGACTGCACAAGCGTTGAAGTAGGCGATGACGAGAATACAAGCATGATACTTATCTTGTATCCTGAAAATCCATCAATACAGGTGTTGGGGATGAAAGAAACTGTACAATCGCATCAAGAAGATGTACAATCATCTCAAGAAACAGTACAATCACATCAAGCTTATGAATCACAAGGGGAACTTACACGCATGCTCAATACGGCTATGTGCAGTCCCGGAGAGCCGAACGTGCATGATGACACATTCAATTCCATGCAAGTTCCATTCCATGGCACACAGGTTGACACAGATATATATAACTGTGATTGGAATTTGTATGATCAAACATGTTAAGATATATATGCCCTAGTGGCCTTTATTGCACAGGATGTTGGGGATATATATGTACAGGACAATCATTCTCAATATGATAGTATACTATTTAGTTTGTATTTATCTTAACATGTGCATATTTTATACTTGTTATTTCATATCGCTAATACATGTTGATAAAGCCCGTAAGATTCTTGCTTAACTACCGGCGTTGTGATGGCAATCATACTTGTGGGGGCTGGGTAGTCTATAAGCACATCTTTAAAATGTCCCTAGTCGTAGGATTATCGAGACAGGGTATCGATACTCCAAAGTAGACTAGTGTATACGTTTCCTATTCCTGTTAGGGGAGATGGCCGGTCCCACAGCTATTGGTGTACGACACCAAAGATTGTATACAGGTGCTCATTAGGTTATGAGTTACACTGGACGGACTCCTCGGTAGTTGCTAGATGGTACTATACCTAACGTCAGATAGCAGCTCTCAGGTGACATAAGTACATGTCAGTTTGTCGACCTGAGATCGTCATTTGTCTCGTGTGAGTTCCCATTGTACTTTGATTACTATCCTACCACGGCTATACTGAATCTTGCAAACAGGTTTTAGTTGGGTGCAGTCCCGAGCCACATGAAGGCAGTAAGCGATTGTCGGGAATTCGTCTCTCCCGGTATAGGGAGTCGATGTCGCGATGTGTATGGTTGGCCGAAACCATAAAACCCTAGCCAGGGTAGTTGATATTTGCTGATAGTTAGAACAGTAGTTTTCGGATGGTCTTGAGCCACATCGGCACGACTTATTAAGTTATTAAGGGTCTGACATTTTCCACCCCCTAAACTTGATATGCGACACTCTCAGACGAACAGACCGGACTATATGGAGATTGTCGTAGATAGGCTTAGTAGGGATACAGACAAATTTGCGTGTCAGCCTTCCTTTCGACGGATACCTGGGTATCCGTTACGTATAGCTAGTTCCACTGACGTGCTTGTGGTTAAACCCACTGCCAGCGTATTGTCGAGTCTTTAGAGTCCCACACAAAGGGTTTCCCGCTTCGGGCGAAACGATATAGTATGCGTATTTTGATACGCTCGGGTTAAACACGTGTATTTTATACATGTGTTTTATTCGGGCATTTTGGTAATACTAGCGGGTTTAAAAGATAGCCAGATATATGAGCTAGTATTATATTACTCTCTTTAGGTATTTGTATTTTAACACGAATGCGGTATTTATATGAATACGCGTATTTGTATGAATATGGGTATTTGTGTCTTAATATAAATACATATATTTTTTCTTAATACGAATACGCATATTTTGTATTTTCAATACAAATACGGTATTCGTATTTTGGTAGAAATAAGAGTATACGTATTTATTATAAATACGGGTATACATGGTTGTATGTGTGTGTGTGAGTATTTATTTATTTATATGTATGTATATGTGTACAAAGTGAGGTGCCATCTCTCTTCTTCTCATCTCTTCTTGTTGTTTCAAAATGTGTGTGGACTTGTGACTCACTCACAAATCCACTCACTTTGTTTTATTAAAAAATATATGAAGAGATAAGAAATAGAGTGAGAGATAATTCTATGATTATCTTTAGTAGCCATCATCTTCATTTTCTTCCTCTTTTTCTCTCTTGAGTTTTAAAGGAAAAAGAAAGAGAGCTTTTTTGCATTAATACTACATCTCCGAATATCATTTTTTAGCAAGTCTTGATCTTTAGTTGCTTCTTAGTTCATTACTAGAAACTAGAGCTTGAATTGGCATTCTTGGATGGATCATCTTTGACGTAAGAAGACTACCTCGCAAGCTCGATCCAAGAACCCTAGGAGCTTAAGAAGAGGACCGCAAAAGACCCGAAGGACATATTTTCAAAGGTTGTAGTTCTCAACATAATAGATTAACTCTTTTAGTTATATTAGTTTAGTGTTTGGATTCAATTTCTAGGGTTAAAGTTTCTAGTGCTCAAGTAAAAATTAAAGTTTTTGATTCCGCATAGGCCATAATTGTCACGGCACAAGCACTACGAATTTACACTAATATTAGAGCCAACCCAAACACTTAAACTAATTGTAGACGATGTTAGTGTTCTGAAACCGAAATAGTTCCGTATTTGATAAACTTTAAATCCAAGTTTCTGTTGAAAATTTTTTTGGCCTCTGAAATTTTTTTAGTATATTGCAGAGTGTTATACTTGGTACTAGTTTGTCACTGTAGAAATATGAGACCATATGTAACGACCCTGAATTTTCTTTACAAAATTTTTCTTCTTAAAGCACAGAAAGGAGTTTGCAAGTCTGAGCACAATTTAAAAGTTATTCTTGTTTAAGAACAATAAGAAAGTACTTGTAGCTCATTGGTAAAGTCTTGCACTGTTGTGACATATCCCCTATGTTCGAATCCCATCAGCTACATATTATTTTTCCTGATTTTTCTTTTAAATTTTTGGAAGCCCAAAACTTTACACGTGCACTGCACACAAAAATGAACAGTCAGGAACAACAAACATGTGTAAAATGTTGTGTACACAGAGAGGAACACGTGGCAAGCATCCAACCCCCCAACTCCATAGAATGGCCGGCGAGATCGGGCCGGCGACGGCGAGTGATCCGTAGGGATTAGCCTCCGTGTTTTGCACATAAAACCTTTGGCCTACCCCCATTATCCCTGCACTGTTTGTTTACTCTGAAATTAAACAAAGAATTCAATTTCACCTTTAAATCCAATTTAAATGCATTTTAATTCATTCTTTCAATTTCAAAACCCTAATTTCACAGTATAAATACAACCTCATACCCTAGCCCCTCCTCATTCTGAAATCCCTAACCAAAATTATCAAATTTTTCTAAGTACAAGTGGAGTAGAAGTGGAGTTAGCCCAATGTTAACTTCCGGCGAGAATCTACGCAAGTTCCGGCGACCCCACGACGCCACGAAGGCTACCACCTTTTCTTTTACCTCTCCTTCCTCTTTCTATCTAGTAACTCCCACCCCCTTCTTCTCTTTCTACATAAAAGTCTCTTTTTATAAAACATGTTGGAAGTGGAGTTAACACCGACATCTTCTTTAAAAACCTTATAAATTCCACTCTTCTTACATTTTCTTCATGTATATTCTTATACCATACTTATTAATCATGAAAACTAATAATTAAAAACAATCTTCATCTTAAAACGTCATGTTATATAACTTTAACCTAGCTTTTACATGGAAATATCATGAACTTCATATATTCATCTTTTAGTTCTTTTGATAACTATTACCTCTAGAAAACTTCACGGGGTAATGACTTACCCCTCACATACACACATATTGACATAGCACGATACTCTTGAAAATCTAT
The DNA here is from genome assembly GCA_030015575.1 of Agapanthus africanus. Taxonomy (NCBI): domain Eukaryota; kingdom Viridiplantae; phylum Streptophyta; class Magnoliopsida; order Asparagales; family Amaryllidaceae; genus Agapanthus; species Agapanthus africanus. The sequence goes on along the minus strand of JASDDO010000022.1, from coordinate 748,273,986 downwards.
TTTTGTGGCGATTATAACATTTCATCAAAATGCCATAAACTATAAAAACTCGGTTTTCTTTGAATGGTATTATCAAAATTCTTTGCGATTATGCCTCTATAACCCATTTTGGGGAACCCGCTATTGGATGGTGCAGATTATCGCACATCCTCGGGCTAGTAGAGCGAGATGCAGACCTCCTCACGGAGCATTCGGTCTCGAAAGATTTTTAATACGATTTTTAAGAAAAACGAGATTTTCTAATTAATAATAAAATTAATTTTAATAATTATATAAATATTATCAAACCATATGTTTTCAAGATATAATAAAATTTCATGTTTTCTAAAAATAAAAAGAATGACAAGTTTCACTAAAATACCATCAAGTATCAATACAAGGCAAGTCTTACACTAAAATACCTTGAATTATTGAAGCTATGTAAATATTCACTAATATACCTCACATCCTTAAAATACACATTATGGAAACACTAAATAATATAAATAAATACTTGAGATTTATTTTGAAAGTATATAAAATATTTTTCATAAAACCCCCTCGGGTTATATAAAATTACACTTAAGGACTTTAGTAAATATAGGTTTAAGCGGGATCAATTCTCTTGAGCCTCAGGGAGCCGGATAAAGTGAGTGCTTGACTATTTAAGGTTGTAAAACTTAACGGAGTTATCAATGGTAATTATCTTGGAAAAAGACACAAATCCTGACGTCCATGTGCAACAGTTACCGATAACACCCAAACCTAATTCAGGATCAAAATTCTGTTTAAAATGTCTGACCCAAGTCTGAGTCTAAGTATAATATGAATCCAATCCAAACATGAATCCAAATCTAACATGAATCCAACATGTATACTTGAACTTGAACCTGAATACTAGAATAATATCAACATGCAAACATGACTTGATTTGACCGAACCATGGCTATGACTTGACTTGACTACATGACTACTTGATACATCCTGAAACTGTTTACATGAACAACTTATATCCATGGTCTCGGCAAGTCTGATAACTACAATTTATACAATATATATTACGGGGTTTAACAAGATAGACTGGTATGGAATGTATTAGAAGTGGAACAAGATGGTCACTAAAATACACTTACCTGAACATCCGTGCCATTGTCCCGTGGGTTTTGACGGGGCCTTGTACTACCGATTACCATAGTCCACGGAGCAAGTTGGACTCCTCTCGTACATACTGATATATTCTGTACCAATCTACAAATAACTGCGTTAGCATAACAAATATATACTTGTACCAATTACCAGTTCTGTTCCCTTTATTTGAACTATTCCTATCTCTCTTATGGGACTTACCGAGCGCTAGTTCGCTGACGACATTCCTGTTTCTTTCTTTCTTTGGAATGTTCGTTAGAAGGACCCGACTCTCAGGAAACCGAGCCCAGCCAGGAGGACTTGGATCAGTTCATAGAGAAGCCAGACTTTTAGCTTTTACTTGTACTTACCTTTTCATTTGTATGCCACTGTTTAGGCATTTCTTTTATCATTGTACATTTCCTTTTCAAATCAGTTGTAATGTAAAGAAAGAATGTTAATAAAAGTTGATGTTTAATTATTACATCTCTTGTTATTCTTGTGTATTCATTTATATTGCTTATTTACGCTTAACGTATTTATTTCTGAGTAAATACGTTGCGACTTGTCACGTCTACTTCCCCATATACTGGAAAGCATGGCGTGACACCATAATGTTCATTTTAGACCAACATTCCACCGCAATTTGCTGCCAGAAAGTGAGTTTTAACCTTTTACTTCGTACAGTGGCTTGAGTGCTTGGATTTAGGGGTTTTGGTATATCTCTTTTTCGCCCAGATTTCATTGAATGTTATATTTGAGTAGGCAATATGGAATATTTCTAAATCGAAATTATAATATTGTTGTTTATCTTTTCTTTTGTATATGTATTTCTAAACATCGGCTAATTGCTATACATCAATTAGTAGAGTTTGCATATATGTTGTTTGAGTTGTGGTTTTGATATGGAATAGATGTGATCGTCGTGATTGAATAACAGGGTTTTTTACATGTGAGAGAGTGTTTTCGTTTTCATTCATATAATATTCAAAGTTTGTCACGCCCCGCTTCCCAAAAGAGCGGCAACGCCTCATGACAAGCCTGCGATATATTTATATCGAGAAGGTCATTTCTCAAAAAAAATACGCTAAGCGTAATATAAGCAATATAACAAAGATAAGGATAGACAAGTGAAAATAAAATCAAGCCGCTTTATATATTTACATTCCCAACATCAACATTCGAAATAAACGTTCGATATTGACTTGTGTCGTTGATATATCATCCGATATTTGCTATTCAATATTGAAAACACTCATACGATATGATGTCGATACCCTATTTTCTAAACCTTCATACTACCACACTATAAAAACTAGATCTAATGATAATATTCAACAAAGAATAATAAGTACTCAAATCATAAATATGGGATATTATCAGTAAATTCATGCTGACAACATGAAGGCCGAATTATATCACAAGACTGAGACGAAGAAAGAGATATCGATGAGAGGATGGGACTTACTCACGAGAAACGATGGAAAACTCATCAGGGCATTTCATTGAACAATTTTGTGCGCAAAACTGAAACATTGACGGAACGAAGATCAGGATGCATGGAATTGATAGTGGTGCTCACGCGGACTCGAGCCTAGCCATGGAGCCTAGTTTGTCAGCCCGGAATACGTCAAAAAGGGCTGTCAAAGATCGAGGGTGCATTGCTTGGTTTGTTGTTGCGGTTGCTGCTGTTCTCATTAATGACGGTGACGGGGGTCAGGTTAGTGGTGTTGTTGATGGAGGGAATGAGGTGGTGCTCGGCCAAGAGAGGCGATCGACCAAGTCGGTTTGGGTTAGGTGAGTTGGGGTGGATTTGAGAGGGGAGAGAGAAGGTGAGAGTGTAAGAGCAGAGAGAGAGAGACAGAGAGAAGAAGAAGGTGGCTCAGATACGAGGGGAGGGGAAGAGGTGGGGAGATGAGGAGGCATGGGTTTCTTTGAATGAACAGTGGGTGTTAAGAGGAGGCGGGAGTTTAATTTGGGAGTTAAGAGGAATAGAAACATGGGTTTAATAGTTGATTGTGTAAGCGCTAAATTGTTAGGTGATTGCAATGATAGCATATTGCAAATTTTTGTTGTTACTATTCTTATCTAATATTTTGAAATGACAAATTATAAATGTTATGTGTTGAGTTTGCACAGGAAGGGAGAAAGAAGGAAAAAGAATAATATATTTTTCGGCTTGGGCTCTTGGCTCTAAGAAAAAATAGATGGAAGAATTAAAATAATATATTTAATAGAAAAGAACATAAACAGAATATTCAAAAGTAAATAAATACATTATCAAAAATAATATGAATGTATAGAAATTTTAGGGTCGTTGCATCCTACCCTCCTTAGAAAAATTTCGTCCTTGAAATTTACACAACTAGGATGTTGTAACAGAGTAAGGGTGTTTTAGGTTAAAGCAATCGTAAAGACGGGGGTATGGACTACTAAAATCGTACTGAAGTTGCGTGAGGAAAGAAAGACAAAAGATTGAAAGAATTTGAAATTGCTGAAAAGGATAGAAAGAAATTTTACGAGTGATTACCTGATCCATGGCTTCGGCCTCTACGACCGACATAGTAAAAGCCCGGCGTCTCGGCACTATTGTAACACTCTAGCACGATTGTACGTTATTTAACGATATTATTTAGTATTTTGTTTTTATTTATTATTTGGGTTGTGATTGGTTTGGTCAGTATATGTGTTTATCGAACCCGACCCGCTTGCGTGAAACCCGTTATGGTGCTAGATTATCTTTTATTAATATTTATCCGTAGACTAAATCTATATGAATCTTAAATAACAGATATAAAATATTTAAATTATATATATATATATATATATATATATATATATTCTGGTAGCCATAAATTAGGAATATTTTCATATATTAATTGTCAGCATGTTATTTAAATATCTCATGGTATTATATTGACGGTTATCTATTGCAGGAAAATCTTAAATATCTTAGATAACACACACACACACACATATATATTAGAGTATAATATTTTCTTTTAACCCTTAGATTTATGGTTTAAGTGGGCTACGTATTTATAGATTATTTCCAATATATTTTCTTGAGATTTAGTAGAGACGAATCGTAAATTTGTAATATCTTTAAATATTATTAGTTATATATAAAACTATATATATATATATATATATATATATATATATATATATATATATATATATATTTATAATATTATACTACATAGGTTTATGAATATACATGTCCATGAACACACACATTAAACTTCTCCAATATTATATTTTATATTATTCTAAACAAAGTTAGAATTCTTGATAAAAATTCCACTTGTTGTCTCAAATGCTACAAGTTTTTCTCTTTGCAAAATGCAAATAGCTATAAAGCATGACTGGAATTTGGAAAGATTCTCAAAGAATTGTTGAAGTATTATTGCATGATATCAGTCTGATGAACCTTTGACTAGTTGGTGCTATTTTTATGCCCAGAAACTATGGACCATTGAGGGCATGCTATAATTTGGAAAGTCAGTAGGTTGATGGTGTGATCTACTTTTGTTCTAATGCAGTATAATTTTTTGTAGTGAAGGAGGCACCCAATAAAGGGTAAGCTTGGAGTGCTTCGGGTTTTCCGTCGTTCCGTGTTCATATCCGTATTCGTCGAGACCGAGACAAGTATAAAACTTGCTACATGCTATATATATATATCGTCGTGATATTACTTATTATTATTATTATACCATTTATATCTATAATTCGTATATCTTTAATTGGTTAACAATAACAAGTTTTATAATTTGCACTTTATAACGTTATGTATATTATATCAATTACTAGAAATTATACAAACTATTCTAGTTTGCTCAATTGGTAAATCGAAGTATAAGAATTAATATGATTATTTTTCGTAATACTATTTATCGCACCTAGATAACGGTTACAACCGTATTTCATCATGATCTGTTCGCATGATATTATCACAAGTAACCACTTTATCTAATTTAATATACTATCTTAACATGCTTATAACCCGTCATTTTGTTACTGACATTGCTATCTTTCTTGTACCTACTTATCTGTAATACTTACCGATGCCAACAATCCTGACTTGTTGTCCTAATGGACATGATCTGTTGTCTAATCTGTATCTCCATGTTCCTGTGTTGGCATTAGATAGATATTATTCATGCCTGACGTGAAAAACGAAATCTGGGAAAATGGGGAAATAAAAAATGTAACTGAACTGTAATTTAAAAGGATATTGCATGTCTTCGTGGTTCCGGGGGGGGGGGGGGTAACGGAACAGAATCATTCTTGATTCATACATCTTGCATCCGTGATCTCGGGGGGTAATGAGATATATTTTGGTCCATGGTCTCGGAAGATAACGGGATATATACTTTTGAGTTACATGGAGGAGTACATTTATTGGTTTCAAATACCTGTATAATAGTTAAGCTAGAAACATAGACCTTAGGATATACATGACATGTTTGAATACCTATAGCCTGTTGTTATAATACATGTGATTGTTTTGTTTATACACATACCTTATTTTACACGTGACATCCTATATAGCACACTGCTCAGTTTATTATTATTATAATATTTATGACGCACTGACGTTTTGGTTTTGTATGGCCCAGATCCCTTAAGCTTATCGCAGGAAGATCAAGAATACTTTGACATGCAAGCTGAGCAGTGAAGAGCTTTCTGCTGATTTAGTTTAGTGATACTTTAGATTTATTTTCTAGTTATGGTTTTGTCATTGTGATCCCATAAGGGACGAGATTAGGATATTATTTCTTGTTGGATCTTTATTTGTTTCCGCTACATTTCTCGTTATTATTTATTGTTGCAGTTTGGACATGTGATAAGTAAATATTTATTTTCTGTTCTTGATATCTGATTGATAGCCGTAATGTGACTATGGAAGGATATTTTCTCACCATAGGAAGCATGATTGGATTTGTCACGTTTTGTATTTACGTATTTTGGGAAGCGGGGCGTGACAAGGTTTTGTTGGTATCAGAGCATAGGTTAGGTAGGCTTGGTTCAATTTGTAGTTGGGTATGGTACCCAATACATTGACCTTAAGACCCGGAATCATAGGAACATGTCCTGCCATATTATTGTATTGTCATTCGAATTTTTGAATCATATATCATCCTTAAACTCTTTTATCTCGACGATATGGAAAGGACATTGCATCTCATCTTGTAATCCTCTTGATTCTTTATTGTTTCTCCCATCTTATTCCTTGATTCTGATAGTAGGATTTGAATGACTTGGATGGAATTATGTGATTGTAACTATATACCGCGGCATGGTTACAATGCGGTATTCTATTTAGGTAACTTGGGAGTCCTATTTTGATTCATTTTCCTCGACTTATGTTCGTTTTACTACTTTGTTTTTCTCTCAGTTTCATTGCTTACGGATTTATGTCTTAACGTAAACTTGAATCCTTGTTACTTTTCCTTGTCCCGTAGTGAGATCTATCTACGTTTTGATGAACAAGGAGAAACATAGCGAGTATATGATAATTGTAGTAGTTCGAGATTGACTCCAGCAGGCGCTGGTACAGACCATTTCAAGGTCGATCTGGTGTACGATGTTTGATTGAAGTAGTTCTGAAAGACCCGCCTCAATTTATTAGAGTAGCACAGTGGAATTGTGGTGGGCCGATAACCTACAAGTCTTAGAACAGACTTGTAAATTCATAACGAGGGGAACTGTTGTGTGTGTACTGAGAGGTGATGTTCGTGAACAAGTTGCAGATGAAGCGCTGAAAGTAGTTCGAGATTTCATAGATGTGTTCAAGGACATCTCAGGTTTACCGCCAAAACGAGATGTGGAGTCCGCGATTGATCTTATCCCTGGAGCAGCGCCAATTTCGAAGGCTTATTATCCGATGGCACCGGTAGAACTGGAAGAGGTAAAGAGACAAGTTTCTGAATTATTAGAGAAGGGTTGGATTCACAGGAGCGGTTCACCGTGGGAAGCTCCAGTTCTTTGGGTCAAGAAGAAAGATAGCACGTGGAGAATGTGCATCGATTATCGAGAGTTAAAATGGTGACCATCAAGAATAAGTACCTACTTTCTCGCATAGGCGAATTATTCGATCAACTCAGTGGCGTGATAGTATTCTCAAAGTTGGATTTGTGATCGGATTATCTCCAAGTTCAGGTGAAAACAGAAGACATTTGCAAGACGGCATTCCGAACTCGATATGGGCATTACGAGTATTTAGTTATACCGTTTGGAGTTACTAATGCACCGGCGATATTTATGGACTTGATGAACCGGATCTTTTCACCATTTCTAGATCAGTTTGTGGTAGTATTCATCGATGACATTCTGGTTTACATGAGGTGCAAAGAAGAGCATGAAGAACACTTAGAATCGCACTGCAGACGTTGAGACAAAAAAACTGTATGCTAATATGAGCAAGTGCGAGTTTTGGCTCAATGAAGTGAAGTTCTTAGGTCATGTTGTATCCGGAGATGGAATCACGGTTAACCCTGAAAAGATTGCAGTTGTTCACGATTGGCCAAATCCAAAGAATGTAGGGGAGATCAGAAGTTTTCTTGGGCTTGCTGGATACTATCGAAGGTTTGTAGAGAACATCACTCGTATAGCAGAAATTTTAATCAAGCTAACACGAAGGAGATACCATTTGTTTGGTCCGAAAAGTGTCCGTTAGCTTTTGATGCGCTGAAGCAAAGGTTGACAGCCGCTCTTATTTTAACAGTGCCAGATGGTTCCGGAGGATTGGTTATTCATGACGACGTATTTGGGAAAGGTTTGGGATGCATTTTGATGCGGCATGGAAAGGTTGTAGCTTATGCATCGAGGTATTTGAAGGCTCATGAGAAGAACTACCCAACTCATAACTTGGAACTAGTAGTGGTTATTTTTGCGCTGAAGATTTGGAGACACTACTTATTGGGCGAGAAGGTCGAGATATTTATTGATCACAAGAGCCTAAAATATATGTTCATACAGAAAGAGCTCAACATGAGATAGCGTTGATGGTTGGAGCTGATGGCCGACTATGATCTTAATCTAAAGTACCATCTGGGGAAAATTAATATAGTACCGGATGTTTTAAGTTGGTTACCAGCAATACGGATGTTGACTCCGCAGAAGGAGATTATAGAGGATTTTCAGAGATTCAAGTTGGAGCTCGTACTACCAGATTCTACGGGACAGTTGATATAGTTGCAAGTACAGTTATCGCTTATTGATAGCACTAAGACAACGCAGTTGCATGATCCTAGATTGCAGAAATTTTGAGGACAAGTAGAGGCAGGACTTCAGACGGATTTATTGATTGATGAAGATGGTTCTTTGAGGTATGAAAGTCGTTTGTGTGTGCCTAAAGGAGAAATTTGTGAAGAAGTCATGAAGGAGGCTCATAGTTTCGTATATTCAATACATCCATGAGGCACGAAAATGTATAGAGATTCGCGATAGCACTTTTGGTGGCAAGGAATGAAAAGAGAGACCGCTCATTACGTGTCAAGATGCTTGGTGTGTCAGCAAGTCAAGGCTGAACATCAAAAGGTAGCTAGTTTGTTGCAACCATTTTCGATTTCCTAATGGAAGTGGGAACATATAACCATGGATTTCGTGATAGCCTTACCACAGAGTCCAAAGGGCAATAACGCAGTATGAGTGATTGTCGATCGACTGACCAAGGGAGCTCATTTTATACCATTTTGAGTCGGTCAATCGACGGAGGCATTAGCGGAGAGGTACATGCAGCAGATTGTGAGATTGCATGGAGTACCCGTGAGTATTGTTTTTGTTCGCGGCACCCGGTTCCTATCTCATTTTTGGAGGATTCTACAAGAAAGTTTGAGAACTTACTTTAAATTTAGTACGACCTATCATTCTCAGACAAATGGATAGTCCGAGAGAACGATCCAAACTCTTGAAAATATGTTGAGAGCTTACATATTAAATTTCAAGGGTTCGTAGGAGGATCATTTATATTTAGTGGAGTTCTCGTACAATGACAGTTCTAAGACGACTATACAGATGGTTCCATTTGAAGTATTGTATGGTCGTAAGTGCTGTTCGCTAGTATGTTAGGACGATATTGGAGAAAGAAAATTGTTGGGACTAGAACTAATTATGCAAACTGTGGAAAAGGTTAATTTGATTCGTGATCATATGAAGGTGACACAAAATCGACAGAAAAGTTGGACTGATACTGCAAGAAGATCATTAGAGTTTGCTGTTGGTGGTCATGCGTCCTTGAAGATATCACCGACTAGGGGAGTAATTCAGTTTGGTAGTCGAGGCAAGCTTAGTCCTTAATTCGTGGGGCCTTTCGATATCATTGAGCGTATTGGAGAAATAATTTATCGATTGGCTTTACCACCATCCTTGGTGGGTATTCATGACGTGTTTCATGTATCTCAACTTCACAAGTATGTTCGAGATGAGACACACGTCCTAAACCATTCGGAATTAACAGTGAGGGATGATTTGATTTATGAAGAGCAACCGATGGCTATTGTGGATTGACGAGAAAAGGTTCTCAAGAATAGAGTGATCACTCTAGTGCTTATTTCGTAGGGAAATTATTTGCTTGGAGAATTTACTTGGGAACGTGAAGACGAAGTTCGACAAAAGTTTCCACACCTCTTTCCTTAGATCCGTATCTTCATTGTTCTTACCTTTTTCTGTTTCGTGAATTTCGAAGACGGGATTCTTTTGTGGTTGTGTATAATGTAACACCCTAGCACGATCGTACGTTATTTAACGATATTATTTAGTATTTTGTTTTTATTTATTATTTAGGTTGTGATTGGTTTGGTTAGTATATGTATTTATCGGACCGACTCGCTTGCGTGAAACCCGTTACGGTACTAGAATATCTTTTATTAATATTTATCCATAGACTAAATCAATATGAATCTTAAATAACATATATAAAATATTTAAATTATATATATATATATATATATATATATATATATATATATATATTCTGGTATCCATACGTTAGGAATATTTTCATATATTAATTGTCAGCATGTTATTTAAACATCTCATGGTATTATGGTATTTTATTGACAATTATCTATTGCAGGCAAATCTTAAACATCATATATATATATATATATATATATATATATATATATATATATTAAAGTAGAATATTTTCTTTTAACCCATAGATTTATGGTTAAAGGGGGCTACGTATTTATAGATTATTTCCAATATATTTTCTTCAGATTTAGTAGAGACGGATCGGAGATTTTTAATATCTTTTAAATATTATTGGTTATTTATAAAACTATATATATAATATATACTATGATACTAGGTTTATGAATATGCATGTCCATGAACACACGTTAAACTTCTCGAATGTTATATTTTATATTATTCTAAACAAAATTAGAATTCTTGATAAAAATTCCACTTGTTGTCTCAAACGCTACAAGTTTTTCTCTCTGTGGAATGCAAATAGCTATAAAGTATGACTGGAATTTGGAAAGATTCTCAAAGAATTGTCGAAGTATTACAACATGATATCAGTCTGATGAACCTTTGACGGGTTGGTGCTATTTTTATGCCCAGAAACTATGGACCATTGAGGGCATACTATAATTTGGAAAGTCAGTAGGTTGATAGTGTGATCTACCTTTGTTCTAGTGCAGTATAAGTTTTTTTAGTGAAGGAGGCACCCAATAGAGGGTTAGCTTAGAGTCCTTCAGGTTTTCCGTCTGCTCTAGGGCCAGTTGTTGACGTATCGCATACCCAACATCTCAAATAGTCTCTCGAACTGTGCTTGAGGGAGGGCCTTGGTGAATGGATCCGCCGTGTTCTCTTTTGTGTCTACTCTCCGCACCTCGATCTTCTGGCGATCTACGATCTTCCTGATTAGGTGATACCGTCTCAAGATGTGTCTGGATTTCTGATGGGACCGTGGTTCCTTTGCTAAAACTATAGCCCCATTATTGTTACAATACAAAGGCATTGGATCAACAATGGATGGAACTTCCCCAAGTTCAGTAATGAACTTCTTTATCCATACCGCTTCTTTTGTGGCATCGTTGGTAGCAATGTATTCAGCCTCCATCGTCGAGTCTGAGACAGTGTCCTGTTTGAAGCTCTTCCAACAGACCATCCAATTGTTGAGGGTAAACACAAAAACCGAGACAGACTTGCTGTCATTCTTGTCACTTTGGAAGCTCGAGTCGGTAAAAGACTCTACATGGAGGTCCCCATTACTGTACACCAAGAACGGTTCCTTAGTCCTTCTCAGGTACTTAAGAATGTTCTTTACTGCTGTCCAGTGGTTCTCCCCTGGGTTTGACTGATACTGGCTCACCATGCTAAGCGCGTAAGCTACATCTAGTCTGGCACATAGCATCGCATACATTATATATCTTATCACCGAAGCTTAGGGTATAATGCTCATGCAAGCCCTCTTCTTATCAGTCTTGGGAGACATCTTTTTGGAAAGGGTGACTCTGTGCAAAGCGGGTATATTACCGCGCTTGGAATCTTCCATACTAAATCTCTTTAGTATGGGCTCTACGTACCTGGACTGTGAAAGTCCTAATAATCTCTTGGATCTATCTCTGTAGATCTTAATCCGCAGAATGTAGGAGGTGTCACCCAGGTCTTTCATGGAGAACCTTTGTGGCAAGAATAGTTTGACTGATTGTAGCATAGGAATGTCATTTCCCATCAAGAGAATATCGTCCACGTACAAGACTAGGAATACGACAGTTCATCCTACAATCTTCTTATAGATACAAGGCTCATCCTCATTTTTGACGAAGTCAAATTCCTTGACTGTTTCATCAAAACAGATGTTCCAGTTCTGCGATGCCTGCTTTAATTTATAAATGGATTTAAGTAACTTACACACCTTTCCGCTCCTTCCACTGTCTACGAATCCCCCCGGCCGATCCATATAAACGCACTCTTCCAAACTTCCGTTCAGAAAAGCCGTTTTTACATCCATCTGCCAGATTTCATAGTCATGGAAGGCAGCAATGGCAAATAGGATTTGAATAGATTTCAGCATAGCCACTGGAGAAAAGGTTTCTCCATAGTCCACACCGGGTTTTTAACGAAAACCTTTTGCAACAAGTCTAGCTTTATAGCTCTCTACCTGTTCATCTTCACCAATCTTCTTTTTGAAAATCCATTTGCATCCAACGGATTTTAACCTAGGAGAAGCAATATCCAAGGTCCAACCTTTGTTGGTGTACATGGACTCCATTTTGGATCGCATAGAATCCAGTCATTTATCAGAGTCTCTACTGGTAATGGCCTGCTTGAAACTAGCAGGATCATTTTCTTCCAAGATACAATCCTCTCGATCCCCGTCTATGAGAAAACCGTAGTATCTCTCGGGCGGGCGGATGAAAAATCCTACTAGATCCGCGGAGTGGCTGAGGTTTGTTCGGGATTGTTGAATCCTGTGCTTCCACCAAATCTTCAGTCATTGCTTGTGTATCTGGAATTTCTTCCAGTTCTACCATGCCCTCACTGGTTTCTTTTGCAAGAAACCGCCATTCCAAAAAGGTGGCATTCCTAGAGACAACAATCTTTTGTTCCTCTGTATGGTAGAAAAGATATCCTCGTGGATGCTTGGAATATCCCACAAATTTACACAACACTGAACGTGCCTCGAGTTTGTCCGGATTATGCTTTTTAATATAATCCGGACACCCGTATCTTAATAAATTTAAGACATGGTTTCTTACCACTCCATACTTCATATGGAGTAGTAGGCATAGATTTGGACGGAACTTGATTCAATAAATATGCGGATATCTCTAGCCCCATATCTTAATGAATTTAAGACATGGTTTCTTACCACTCCATACTTCATATGGAGTAGTAGGCATAGATTTGGACGGAACTTGATTCAATAGATATGCAGATATCTCTAGTGTATGTCTCCAGAATGAAAGAGCCAACTCAGCATTTCTTTTCATGGAGCGAACCATATCCAATGGGGTACGATTCCTCCGCTCTGATACACCGTTGTGTTGTGGTGTATACGGAGGAGTAAGCTCAGAGAGAATACCATTCTCTTTTAGAAAATCAAGAAATTCCATGCTTAAGTATTCACTTCCTCGATTAGAGCGTAGGATTTTAATACCTTTTCCAGTCCAGTTCTTTACTTCGCTTTTATATTCTTTGAATTTCTCAAAAACTTCAGATTTGTGTTTCATCAGAAATACATCTCCGAATCTAGAGAGATCATCAGTGAATGTAATGAATTATGAGAACTCACCCCTTGCATATATAGATATTTGACCACATACATCACTATGTATGAGTCCCAAGAGCTCTGTTGCTCTTTCTCCCAGTCCGGTGAACGAAGATTTGGTCATTTTTCCTTTGAGACAAGACTGACAAGTTTCATAGGATAAAAATTCGAACGAATTCAGATATCTATCCTTATATAACTTAGATAGTCTTTTCTCATTGATCTGACAAAGTCTACAATGCCACAAGCATGCTTCGTTTATATCTGAACCCTTCCTCTTGCGTGTGTTTTGTATATTGAAAACTATGTTTTGATTTAGAACGTAGATACCATTACAGAGTGTACCTTCTGCAACCAATACCCGATTAAGGTAAATGTTCATGATTTTTCTATCTAGAACAAAGTTATATCTATCTTTATCAAGAAAAGAAACTGATATGATGTTGTAAAGTATAGAAGGTATATAGTAGCAGTTGTTCAAAATCCTAGTATTGCCGCTTGGCAATACTAGGTGATATTCACCGACGGCAACAGCATCAACTTGTGTTCCGTTCCCTACTTTGAAGGTCATATCACCAGGTCCAACCATCCTACTTTTTCTCAGTCCCTACAATAAATTACATATATGATATCCTGATCTAGTATCTAGTACCCAAGAAGTAGGACTGATCGAAAAACAGTTCTTAATAACAAAAACATCTGAAGGAGATGCATTGGTATGCTTCTTTTTCACCGGGGTCATCAAGAAATTCATGCAATTCTCTTTCCCTTTCTCATGCTCATGACAATTGTCACAAGTTAGAGCCGAACCGACGTTCCCCAGCCGTGAATAAGAATCCGGGTTGGTCAAGTCATATATTTTATTATCTTAATTAAGGCGTGACATGGTGGTTGCCTGGAGAGAGAGAAAAGAAACACTCAGCATGCGCTCTTGCAAGATTTGGATTGGTTATTAATTTATCTAATCAGGATGGCTCCCACCATTTCCTCGAATTCTCCTTCAAACCTTAAAATGAGAACTAGTTGGGATCATTTACACCATACAAGTTCGCTAACCATTCAGCCAGGTGGGTGTTGATACTTTGAGGGAGGTTCCCCGTGCTCTCGCACAGACCTAATTAAAATAAACCTCGTTTCCGCAGAGGCGTAGCCCTGTTAAGACATTTCTATACACCCAATAGGTTAGCTAATTGTGAGGTGAAAAATATCTGCCAAGAGTAATCCTACTTATCAGTGGTATCAGGACCCAACTATCATCGTGTGATTATCTATATGGAAGCCACTCTAGTCACCACACTCCCGAAGGTATATATTTGAAACTCCCGATGTGATTTTTAACCCTAGGACCCAAGTGACCTTGACTAAAGATCAAAATGTCAAAAGGTTCAAGTTCTACCTGTCATTTTCTTGATTGCATTAGACCCACTCGTACGATCCTTGACTAAAGATCAAAATGATCGCACGACTGTCCTAACCAATTGCATTAACATGCAACAGAAAAGCATTACATAGCTACCGAACACTACGCCTCGACTAAATATTGAAACACGTGACACGAATACTAAGCACCACCAATCTGAAATGACGGAGGGCTATGGCTGGTTTTTGGCGAAAAACCTTTAACGTAATGAACTTGATATTGTTGAAGGAACCGAGTAGTTTTGAAAATGAGTGGTTTAGGCTCCGCTTTTGAAAACTAGTGGTTTTGAAGAAAACTGAGTAATCTATAACAACATAAAATTTTGCTCAAGAGATCACTCCCCGTGAAGGGAACTAGGCTCTTGCCCCCTCGATTGAGGTGCGGAATATTCATGACCGAATACATCTATGCAAAGCAAAAGAATAGGACCATGGTTTTTCGAAAATTTGTTTCGACAATATCTTTTAGGTTTATTTTTCCTTGCGTTAATCAAAATTAATGCGGTCCTATCAATTAATACCTATCACACCAGAAAAGAACGAAAATAGAATGTACGTATATTCCATCCGCATTCCCCACGGAGCCCGTTATGCACTGTTAGGTTACTTAACTAACGGCAGAGCGGGGGCTGGACTAGCGCGGATGCAAAACATATACAACATTTATTTATCTATTTATAAATATATAGTCATCTTAGGCATGATTTAAGCAACATCACAGAAAAGCGATAAGCAATATGGAAAAGTGGATAATCTAGGAGCCCTGGGTTTCATTTGAACCGCAAATGAAACTCGATGTTTCCGATCGTGTCGATAGCCTGTACAATGTATAATCAAGACCCCTACAAGTGCGGCAAGTTACCCGCCAATTTCGAAAGCGAGGCAACCCCAATCAATGAAGTGAATGGGCCATCCAACACTTTACGGAATCCGGTAAATTGAGCACTCCACTGTGGGTCATCCTATACCCCCTACGAGTGCGGAAAATACCCCGCCAATTCTACAGTAAGGCACCCCGGTCTCAACTCCATGAGATGGAGGCCCGTTGCCCTCTAGAACCCGGTTACTTGAGTACTCCGCCCCAGAGTAATCCTAATACAGAAAAGAAATAATATATACAACGGTGACATCGGCCTCAACCCGGTCATGCCCTAATAAAAGAATATACAACTAGGAAGAAACGACAGTCCACATGTAGGACGCTCACTTCGTAATAAAGAATATACAAATTAATTCAAAACTCTACAATAAACATTGCACTAAAGGCTATCCATCACAACAATCCGTCGAAACCATCACAAAATATCACAAACGTCATAGAAAAACAAGATGCGTGTAACCCCTTCTAATTGACGTATAGCGATTAGAATACGTTAAACAACACATAAACACATCACAGAAGCATGTAACAAAAACTACGACAATAAAATTCCGCGCACAAATAGCAAACAAAACAAGTTTTCCAAAGCTGAAAAAAACAGTTCACTAAGTCTCAAAAAACCATCGTTTCAAGCCAATCTGAGAGTCAAAACAAACTTGAAACTCGCCTGAACCTTCATGGGGTCGAAGGACCCAAAATTAACTGTCGCTTGGCAAGGTTAGGAGGCGTACCCACCCTTCGAGGCCACCACTAGGTGGCTTGGGGAGGTGGGCAGACCCGAGACTACCCCTATAGGGGGCGACCCTCGGGGTACTCGCTCAACACCCCGTGGCTTCTCAGTCCAAACCGTGAGCCTGCGGGTAGTGCAAACATGCTAAAACTTAGATTTTTGGGACTGTTTTGTCGGCAATTTTTGCACGACGAAAACGGTGGAATTTAAATGTCGTAACAAACTAGTTAATGTGTTTGGGTGGCTCTGATACCATGTTAGGGTCATTCAGCGCAGCGGAAACTGGCCGTGGCGCCCATAGGTCCCTTAGTAACTACTTTTTATGTAGTCCCCTCGCGACGGACTACAATCCGCCGGACCATATAACCGCATGGGGCACCCTAGGGGTAAGAACCTGTGTTTCTCCACTACTGTCACACAGTAAGAACCCCCATGGGTCGGTATCCATGCCTAGTAGTTTTAATACCATTTTAGGGTTTTTAGCACCTTAGCCGCTACAACCGTGGCCTATGCAGAATGAAAAACAAAAAATTCTAGAGGTGGTTAAAACTACAAACTCTAGAATCGAATCCAAACACATGAACTAGAAAACAACATAGAGTTTTAGCTACTATGGAAGAGGTTTATACTAAGAGATCGAGTCCTTTGGCCTTCATCTTCTCTTCCTTAGCTCCTTTGGGTCTCCTTGATCGAGTTTGACTGCAGGTCTTCCTCAGTAGAAGATGATCCACCCGAGAGATGTGGTTTATGGCTCTAGCTCCACAATAAAAACCAAGTGGAGCAACTAAAGGTCCTAACTTGCTACATTAGGATGTCTAGAGATGTAGTAGTGTTATTCTAGTGTTTTTCTACTTCACTTCCACCCTTGATTCTCAACATATGAGAGTGTAGGGAGGAAGAAGGAGGAGGAACTCAAGAAAGGGAGAGAGAAAGAGAACGGTGAAATGAAAAAATCTCATTATAACAATAATGTTAGCATGGTTTTAATAAATGATATGTTGCAATATTAAAAACCAACCATACTTGAATAGTGTAGACAAATGAACTACCCTATTCTTCCATGCCTCACACCATTCTCATGCCACCTCACCCCTCCACCTCATTTCTAATTTCTAGAAAAGAAAAACAAGGAAATGAGGTGCCCTTCTTCTAGAATGTATTTCCGTATAAATACGGTTTGTATCAAAATATGAATACCCAAAAAGATAGAATAATATAATGAACATAATACTAGAATACACATATCGAAATATATATATATATATATATATATATGTAAATTATTAAATCAATACCTGATTTAATAATCCGGTTTAATCCTAAACCGGATAGTTTTATCAACCGTCTGATCGAAAGTACGGGTAGCTAGTACAATCATTCGATCGGAACCTTGCACGTATCAAAATACGACTACTATATCATTTTGCCTGAACCAGGAAAACCTTCTGTATGGGACTCTAAAGACTCGACAGTATGCTGGAAGTGGGTTTAACCACAAGCAAGTCAGTAGCACTAGCTGTACGTAATGGCTACCCAGGTACCTGTCGAAAAGGAAGGCCGACGAGCAAGCTCATCCAAACCCCTACTGAGCATATCTGCGACAATCTCCGTACAGTCCGGTCTCTTCGTCTAAGAGTATCGCATACCGGGTCTAGGGGGTGGCATCAGACCCTAATAACCCAATAATTCGTGCCGATTTGGCCCAAGACCAATCCGGGAAACTACTGATCTAAATATCAGTAAATCCCAACTGTCTTGGCCAAGGTCTTATGTTGCTGGCCAACCGAACACAGTGCGATATCGACTCGCTGTACCGGGAGAGACGAATCCCCAACAATTGCTCACTGCCTCCATGTGGCTCGAGACCGTACCCAACTAAAATATGTTTGCATGACTCAGTAGAGTCGTGGTAGGATAGTAATCTAAGTACAGTGGGAACTCACACATGAAAAATGACGATCTCAGGTCTAAAGACTAACCTGTACTCATGTCACCCAAAAACTGCTATTTGATGATAGGTATGGTACCATCTATAAGTTCTTGGCGAGTCCGTCCAGTATACTCACCCCAGTGAGCACCTGTATGCGACCTTAGGTGCTAAAGACCAATGGATGTTGGACCAACCATCGCCCCTCATCGGGGTCTAGAAACGTATACACCAGTCTACTCCAGAATATCGATGCCCAGTCTCGATACTCCTACGACTTGGGACATTTAAGGATGTGTTTATGGACTACCCAACCCCTACATGTATGATCTCCATCATAACGCTGGTAGCCAAGCAATAATCCTACGGGCTTTATCAATGTGTATTAACGATATGTAATAATAAGTAAAACATATACACATGTTAAGATAAAAACAAACCAAATAGCATACTATCATATCGAGCAATATTGTCATGTACATATATATGTCTAAGCATCCACTATATATCTATATACAATAATGGCCTCTAGGGTATACATATCCAACATATCCCTAGTGTAAGCTGTCGCCAAATTACATGATTGTCCGATCGAATGAAAGGACTTCCTAGGGCACTAGTTCAAGGCTGACGTACGTCCTATTATCATCGCTACTATTTAAGGCATATCAAAGTTAATTTCTAAAAAAAATCAAAAACGAATCATTACAGCTCTTGTTGTATGAAGCCGGCCGTGCTTCGGATCCTCTAATTTATGCTAAAAAAGAGCTTATATTAGAGCATTAAATCCGAAGGCAGATACTTGGATTAACAAAAGTTTAGGGGGTATGAAGATCGTTGGGCGTTATGTATGGACGAAAATGTAAAATATTGTATTATAACTACGAATTGCTCCGAGAGTTTTAATGGTGTTCTGAAAGGAGCTCGTGCATTACCGATACAGACATTGATTGCTAGAATCTTCTATCGTCTTAACACGTACTTTGTCATTTGTCGTGAAGCAGCGGTTAAATGGGACACGCTGTTCACTCCGAAAAATGAGAGTAAATTGGCTAAAAGAAATGCGGAAGCGAAACATTGCCAACTTCGCCGATTCTCTAAACATCGTTGTAAAGTGGTAGATAAAGATGGAATTACGTATGACGTTGGTATAAACAATAATGGATGTCATTGTAGTTGTAATATACCTTTACTACAAATGCTTTCATAAAAACATGTGATGGCAACTTGTTCATGAGCTTAAGGGGAGCAAACATATCATACGAGATGTTATGCCGTGGAGAGTATTACGCACGAGACTTGTATGCCCCTTTGTTTAGCCCAGTTCTAGATCAAAGACATTGGGAGGAATATCGTGGACCATGTATATTCCCACCCAGCAATACGAGAAAGAAATGTATGCCTCCAAACTGTCGTATCAAGGGTGCTATAGATGAAGGGTGCGAAAGGGTGAAAGAACAGAACATGCAATTGCAAAACCTATGGTCATAAAAAATCGCGATGTCCTAACCTTTCACATCAACTTCAGAATCAACTGTAATAATGTATTGTAGCTTTTTATTCAGTTATGTATTTTGTTCGTTGATGTCTTGTATCCGTAAGAACCGTTATGTATTGTATCATTTTATGTATCGTGTTCGGTGATGTATTGTATCTTATTGACAGTATTGTATTGTCTCGCCTGATGTATTGCATCATTTGTCGCCACTTACATATTGTGTTCGTTCGATGTATTGTATTTTACCTACATTTACGTATTGCATCCGTTGATGTATAATTGACAGTTATCTTTGAATTATTACTTTTGGCAGATATTGTATCGATGGACCCAGAACCTGTAGATCCGTCTGTTTTATACCCGTCAGACCGACAACGGGTGACAACATGCGTGACAGTAAGAAATTAATTCAATTCAATATAATACTTGTACCTTCTTCTAATTGTATATTTCTAACAAGTTTGTTGGTTTAATTTGTAGAAGAACGTCGTTTTGACATGTACTGCTCACTTATAGCAGGTTAGGTCATGGGCGATTGGAGATGCACGTGTGCAAGCTGGGTTAGCACGTGTAGTATTTTATCACTACTTGAGAATTGACTGCATTCATCTCGACCATACTCTCATTACCGCGTTGGTCGAGCGATGGAGGCCAGAGACACATTTCATTTGCCTATGGGGGAGATGACGATCACCCTTCAAGATGTTGTTGTACTACTTAGCTTACGCATTCACGGTCCACCATTGATAGAGGATACGGGTCATGACTGGCAAGAGCTTTGCATTGAGCATCTTGGTTGAGCCCCCGCACAAATGAAAGGAGGTGCTATCAGGCTTACATGGCTTCGCGAAGCATTCGATCCCCTCGGAGATGATGCAGATCAGGCGGAGGTCGAGCAGTACGTACGGGCTTATATTCTTCAGCAGCTCGGGAGATCATTATTTCCCGACATATCGAAGAATATGGGACACTTCATGTGGCTACCATTTGTCACGCCCCGCTTCCTAGTGTATGGGTAAGGAGACGTGACGGGCACACGACGTATTTACTCAGAAGTAAACACGCTAAGCGTATCTACGCAATATAAAGTAAAATGTACACAAGAAGAGATATAAAAGAACAACAACTTTTATTTATTCAACACTTCTTTACAAGTACAACTAGAAAGTAAATACAAGTCTGAAATGAAATGCCTAAACAATGGCATAACTGAAATGAAAAGTATATACAAGTAAGGTCAATGCTCAGGGTCTTCTGTGAACTGCTCCAAGTGCTCATGGCTGGTCTCGAACTCCTTTGAGTCGGGTCCTCCTGACAACATTCCAAAGAAGAAGAGAAATAGGAATGTCGTCAGCGAACAATTGCTCGGTAAGTCCTAAAGAAAGAAGGAGAAGAATAGACAGAGAATAGAATAGGTGAAGTAGATAATGTTATATTTGTTATACTAACGTAGTTGTTGTAGCTTGGTACAGAATATGCCAGTGTATACGAGAGGAGTCCAACTTACACCGTAGACTTTGGTAACTTGTAGTACAAGGTTCCGTCGATAATACCACGGAACAACGACATGGATGTAATTGTGTCTTTTAGTGACCACCTCGTGCCACCGTTAACATGTTCCGTACCAGTCTACCCCTTTATAAACCCCGTAATGTTTATTGTATTGATTGTATTGTATTGTCTTGTAGTAAATGGAAGACTTGCTGAAACCATGATATCAGTAAACAGAATGGATATAAATGGATAGTCATGTAATCAGAGTATATCCATGGTTCGGTTTAATCGAGTCATGTTGATATAGATGGAATTCTGGTATAAACGGATTCATGTTGTATTGCAGTTATACTTAAATTGGATTCAAGTCAGATTATATTCAGATTTGACCATGACTTAAACTGAGTCAGACTTTTAAACAGAATTAAATTCCTGAATTAATTTTGGAGTTATCGGTAACTGCTGCACATGGACGGCAGGATTTGTGTCTTTTTCCAAGACAATTACCGTGTTGATAACACCGTTTTCAGGTTGTCTGCCTTAGATAGGCAAGAACCCATATTCTCCGGCTTCCTGAGGCTCAAGAGAACTAATCCCGCTTAAACCTATGTTTACTAGGGTACTTATTGTAATTTAATATAACCTGAGGGGTTTTTTTTATGAAAAATAGCTTTGATATATTTTCAAAATACACCTCAAGTATTTATTTATCGTCTTTAGGGTTTTCATAATTGTAATTTTTATAAAGTGAAATATTCTAGTAGATATAACCTAAATTTCATAGTATATGGTATTTTAGTGTAATCTTGGAATGGTATTGAATTGTAAAGGTAGTTTCATGACATTTGTGATTTGTTTGATTTAGAAAACATGGAATATATATATATATATATATTATATTTAAAGTAGATATTTTGATAATATTTATATATATATCTAATATTTATAAAAATAGAATTTATTTATTAAATAGAAATCACATTTTTCTTAAAAATTGCATTAAAAATTCCATCGAGATCGAATGCTTCTTACGGAGGTCTGCATCTCGCTCTACTAGGCCCGAGGATGTGTGATAACCTGCACCATCCTGATCGGGGTTCCCTAAAATGGGTTGTAGAGGCGTATTTGCAAGGAATTAAATAACACACTTTTTAAGGAAAACGGTTTTTTGAATGTTCATGGTATTTAATCGTAAAATCGTATTTTCCCATAACCTAATGTCCCAAGAGTTATCGTGCTATGTTAAAAATGTGTGTTGTGATGAGGTAGGTCATTACTTTGTGAGTTTTCTAAAGGTAATATAAGGGAATATGTTGAATTGTGTCGAAAGTAAAGTATATGGTATTTAACCATAAAAATGCAATAAAAGTTGTATAATAGATTCTTTTGAGATGAAACTTGTTCTAATATGTTTTTTTTATGTTTTTTGATCATTATGAGGGAATATGGTATTTTATTGTTTAAGAAAAATGGAGTTTTTAAAGAAAAATGAATCGGAAGTCGGAATAACTCCGTTTCTGACGAGTTTTGAAAATAGATTGTTTTAGAATAGAGATGGAGGAGGGGAGTGGGGAATTATAGATTAGAATTAAAGAGGAGAGGTAGTGGAAGCTATCGGAATTATCGGAGAGTCGTTTTGTGGCTGGATTCTTCCCGAAATGTCGTCGGAACCTTGCCCTTTGCTGACCTCACTTGCACAACTTTGGACTTGGAAATTTTTAGAGAGTTTTTGTAATGGAATTCTGAATGAGGATGGGTGAAATGGAGTGTGTTATTTATAGGAAAAATTAGGGTTTAGAGTAATGAAGAATGGAATTAAAATGTGCATTAAAAATGAATTAAAGGGAGGAATTATCATTCTCTGGATGTTTTCAGAGTAAACAAACAACATGGGGGTACTGGGATAGACCAAGGAGTTCTGGGGTTAAAAAATGAGGGCATCCCCTACGGACATGACCGGCGGTGCCGCCCTCCCCTTTGAATCTTGCCGGTCCAATCCGGTGGGATGGGCTTCGGATTTTGGCCACGTGTCCCTGTCGCTTGGTATGCCTCAGTGCACGTGTTTGATTACTTTGTGACTTTTCATTTTTCGTGTAGTGCACGTGTAAACCTTTGGACTTCTAAAAGATTAAAAGAAAAATCAAAAAATATATGTGGCTGGGGGGATTCGATCACAGGGGCTACGTCACAGCAGTGCAAGTCTTTACCAATGAGCTACAAGTGCTTTCTTGCTGTTCAAAAGCAAATCAAATTTATAACGTGTGCTCAGGCTTAGGTATTCCTTTCAGTATTTAAAAAAAATTATGTACAGAAAGTTTAGGGTTGATACACCATTATTAGCCGATCTAGACATATGTGGCACATTGTCGTAGGGGAGTGCCGTGCTGGCTTACCTGTACGAGGAGTTGACCTTTGTCGCTCTGCAGGAGCGCAAAATTATAGGTGGTTTTCTTTATCTTCTTCAGGTAAAAATTTAAAATACTTAATAGATTCTGTTATCATGTTAAATATATCAGTATCTAATAAAATATGATATCTGCAGATGTGGTGCTTAACCAGACTATCCACCGGTTGTCCTACATTTATCCAGGTGGTGCAGCTAGATGGAGATCAGCCATTAGGGTGCAAGTAAATGTTGGATAAAGTGCCCTGGAGACAATTATTGTAATTGCAGGTAGGCGATTATGATAATTGAATGAGAACCTATACAGGTAGAACCGTTTTACTCGAGAAGATAGTATGGTATCTGGTTTGTCTTTATTATTATATGTATATGTTTTGATAAAACCCGTAGGATTATTGCTTAAGTACCAGCATTATGATGACGATCATATACGTGGGAGCTGGGTGGTCCTTAAGCACATCTTTAAATGTCCCTAGTCGAGAGAGTATCGAGACTGGGCATCGATACTCCGGAGTAGACTAGTGTATACTTTTCGAAACCCCGACGAGGGGAGATGGCCGATCTCACAAGTCATTGGTGTTGAGTCGCCTAAGATAGTATACAGGTGTTCACTGGAGGTGAGTACACCGGACGGACTCACCGAGAACTTCTAGATGATATTATACCTATCGTTGGATGGAAGTTCTCTTGTGGCATGAGTACAGGTTAGTCCTTTGACCTGAGATTTTCATTTGTCTCGTGTGAGTTTCTACTGTACTTAGATTACTATCCTACCACGACTCAAAGAAGTCGTGCAAATGGGTTTTAGTTGGGTACAGTCCCGACCCACATGGAGACAGTGAACAATAGTCAGGGATTCGTTTCTCCCGGTATTGGGAGTCGATGTCGCACTGTGTTGGGTCAGCCATCACCAAAAATTTTTGGCCAAGGTGGATGAGATTTACTGATGTGATATAGTAGTTTCTTAGTGGGTGATGAGCTTCAGACCGGTACGACTTATTGGGTTAGTAGGGGTGTTATCCACTCTCTAGACCCGGTATGTGATTATCTCAGACGAAGAGGCTGGACTGTACGGAGATTGTCACAGACATGCTTGGTAGGGGTACAGATAAATTTGCTCGTCGGCCTTACTTTCGCTCAATACCTGGGTAGCCATTACGTACAGCTAGTGCCCCTGACGTGCTTGTGGTTAAATCCACCGCTAGCATATTGACGGGTCTTTAGAGTCTCACACAGAGGATTTTTCCGGTTCAGGAGAAATGATGTAGTGGCCGTATATTGATAAGTGCAAAGTTCCGATTAGGTATGCGTGCTAGCCATGCAGATTTCAATTGGACCGATGGTAATATTAGCCGGCTTAGGATTTAGCCGGATTATTAAATCAAGTTCTGATTTAATAATTTACACATATATATTTCGATATGTATATTCTAGTATTATGTTCATTGTATTTTTCTTTCTCTTAGGTATTCGTAATTTGATACGAATACGGGCATGTATTTGCGAGGACATATTCTTGTATTTATACAAGAATACTTCCAGAAGGAGGACACCTCATTTCTAGGAATTTCTTTTTAAAGAAATTAAGAAATGAGGTGGAAGAAAGAAATGGTGGAGGGAATGGGCAAATGAATTACACGTAGTATTCAAGCATTGTTGCAATTTTAAAATGTAAAATTCTTTTAACAAAAACAAAATGTTTATGCTTGATTTAGATGAGGTTTTTCATTCTACCATTTTGGCTTCTCTTTCTTCATGGCTCCTCCTCCTTCATCTTCATTTTTCTTCTACTATCTCATGAGTTGAGAATCAAGAAGAAAATTGAGATAGAAGAATACTAGAACACTCTCATCACATCCATAAGCTTCACTTCTTAGCAAGTTGTGAATCTTAGTTGCTTTACTAGGTTATTTTGATGTGAAGCTAGAGCTTGGACATGGTTCTCTCAAGTGGATCATCTTCGGCGAAAAAAGACCGGCTTACAAGCGTGATCCGAAGCTCTTGAGAGCTTGCTCGAATACAACCACAGTGGACCTCTTGAACAAAACTTGAGAATGTGAGTATTGCTAACATAGTAGATTAGCATAGCTCACTAGATTTTTGTTTACAAGTTATAGCTCTTTAGTTCGATTCATGGTTTTGGAATTTTAGCAAACTAGAAATTTTTGAAATCTATATTTCCATCTTCTAAAATTAGCTTGCTACCGTGCCTAAGTTCCCAACAGTGGTATCAGAGCCGGGCTAGAGGCTAGACTTGTTTGCACGAACTTAAAATATCGATCGAAGAATTTTTCCAATTCACAATTCCAAAATAGTGGTTGCTGTTCGAATTTCAAAGTTGTTCAAAATTTTTTTTAGGTTGCATGAAAATTATGTGCAGGAAAAACCATAGACAAGAAAAAAATTTGGGCACCTGAGCCCAAAATTCGGCCGCTGAACCGGCGCGAAATGTTCCTATTGGCCGCTGATCCATGGCCCTATTATCACGATCCGGAAATGGCACGTGACCGGCACTTGAATCACGTGAAGTCTATAGGGTCCCACCATAACCCAAATAAACCGAAAACCAGGAATCTAAACTTTTTAAGTAAAATAGTGGAGGTGAAGTTTTGAAAAGTGGTTATTTATGAAATCAAGTTTCTTTGATTTCAAAGTATAAGTAAAACTTACAGAAATACAAGTAGATTGTATACTAAAGTTTAAAAACGTTTTCGTCATTTGAAATTTGGGCAGCACCTCCTTTGCAAATTTTGATCAAAACCAGTACATAAACACTAATAATATTGGAATCCCCAAGCGGGAGCTAGCTCATCACCAATCGGCGGAAACACAACACGCAGATAAATATATAAGACGCCCAAGGCGAAGATCAACTCAGAGAAGTAAAGAAAAACCCAAAACATCAACTCATAAAGTCCAAACTCGGCATATAAAAGAATAATACAAGTCTCTCCTCTTAGTCGAAAAAATATACAAATCGGTATTTAAGTCAACAAATATACATGGTCTGGTTGATGGAGCTTTTATCTAGATTATAAAAGAATAAAATATACAATGGTGATTACGATCTGGACTGTAACCCACCTACTAAGTAAATCACCCAAAAGAAGGACGTGTCAGTAAGCCACTATTGATCCGAACGGTTGGTCCTGCAAGAAAACTATGGCACAATGGGGGTGAGTTGCCAACTCGTGAGTAGAAGACATTATCGGATAGAAATCGAATGCATAACGATCTACCCAGGTCATATTGTAATAATAATATCATATTGTGTGGTATCGAAGGTGATCGTGTATACATATGTATATAAATATATAATATCGTGCATATATCAATATGTGGCACCATATCATCTATATCATGTATATATATATATACATATCATCCGAGGAGTGTCCATCAACGACACTCGAAATTATCATAAAATCCTGAGTGCCCAGCACCGACACTCGAAATCATCATAAATCCAGTGTTCAGTATCGACACATAAATCCTCATATCTCAGGCGCCGTCTCATCGGATCGGCCCTCATATCTCAGACACCGTCTCATCAGATCGGTCATCATATCCATCTGTCTTATATACTCCGGCCAGTATCCTCCGGATATCCGCCGAGTCCAATACTGTCACCGATAGGTAGTGTTCCCAGCCATGCTCAACGCCTTTCTATACGATCTTCTTACCCCTGAGTACCGTACCAAGTCCACCATTTACCCGCAGACGGTGACTCCTCATTCCTCGAATCGGATAGTAATCATAGCTCAGCACCATGTATCTCATGGTGGACGTCGAAATATCATATCAAGAGAAAACTGATTTTTAAAATATTCACAAGTTTTTAAATAATATCCGCGGTTTCTCAAATCCAGAAATCTCATGAAAACAGAATCTCATAAGAATACGGTAATCATGAAAAGATATGTACAGGTACAAGGCAATAGTGTAATACATAGCAAGTGTGTTCATATAAGCATGTTATATAGCATTGTAAAGAAAGTATTAATAGAATCTAACATGCTAACAGGTTATAATGTGATGCGGTAGCGTAGCGAGTTCTATCCGTGTGCGTTGTTTACCGCCGAAAATAGAGACGAACTGGGATTGAACGTGTTTCCTGAATTTAGGGGCAGATGCTATTTGGACATATCCATCCACCTCTCCGAAGATACCAAGTTGATTTATGGCACCGTATATCAGAGCTTTGGATAGATGCGACCGATATAGCAGACTTTATCGGATCCCCCCTCATTTGTGAGGAGTTTTTGATTGTGGGGACGCTCTTCCCTGCAAGCGCAAGCCCCTACAATTAATTACGTTATCACGTCGCGATAACCACTTTCTCCGGCTCCAGCAGTTCACTTCGTGTCGTGTGTTTATTTTGATTGCCCGTGGATTATATACGGAGACTAATTTATATCGTGCCCGTAGAACGCGGATTAGTCCAAATCCATATATTTGAGATTTGGGTTTGGGTCAAGGATTTGCTTAACGGGGTTCACGTTGGTAGCTTAGTTCGCCAACGGGAATGAACTTAGGACGTAGATCTCATATAAATGAGGTCCGTCAGTTCATGGGATATTTAAGTTTGATCTAAGAATCGTTAGTCATATTAGAGACTAAGATCAACTTAGAAACAAATGAGCATATGGGCTCAATTATATTAGTTTAAGGACATCATAGTCCAACATTCCCTATTTGGGACGAATGCTAGTTTAAGCACATTTTGGTCCATTATTGCCATGTTTGAGGCGAATTTTAGTTTAGGGACATTTCGGTCCAACATTTATCTTGCACGCACGTGTATTTGTTACATGGCAGAGTGAACGATGGTGGCATGGAATGTGCCCAATTTGGAGTGCGATCCGATTTGATGTGTGCACGTCAATTTGTAAGTGCATCAATGTGGGATGTATCATTCCCTGTCTTGATGAAATTTTACATCAAGTTGAGACGAGAAAGGAGTTGTTGTTGTCGAGACCCACCACCTCTCTGAAAATGTTCAGGAATTATAACGACATATATCAGAGGTGTGAAGAGATGTACCCTTGAACCAAATCCCGTATTTAAGGGAAAAGATCATGTTGGATCATCTAAAAATCATATGTCTTGTTTGAGACTAAGATTAACTTAGAAGATATGGGATGAAAATCGGTTTGGATATTACGAACATAAGCTTAGCCAATTTGGGCTAAGATTGGATTTCTGTAACACCAAGCGGTGCTAAGCACTCAGATATACAGCACTCACGCGTGTTTCACGTGAGGCGCTGAAATAGTGCTAAGCACTAGTCTTTTGGGGCACTCACGTGTGTTTCACATGGGGCGCTTAGGTTTTGTGTCACGACCTGGAATTGGCACATGACCGGCACGAGAATTACGTGAAATCTATAGGACCCCGCTGTAATTCAAGTAAGCCGAAGCCCAGAAATCTAAACCTTTTTGTGGAAAATAATGGAGGTGCGGTTTTGAAATATCGGCATAAAGAATTCAAGCCTTCTTTTAACAGCATAAGTAGTATCATCTGAAAATGCAACAGTTTACATACTATCTTTGAAAACATTTTCGTCCTTGAAATTTGGGCAGCACCTCCCTTGTATATTTTGATCCAAAACCATATACATGCAAGAATATAGGCATCCCCAAGCGGGAGTTAGCTCTTTGCCAATTGGCGGAATCACAACCACGCACAATACATATATACGACGCCCAAGGCGAAGATCAATCACAGAAATAAAGTAAATAAGACCAAGACATCATCAAGCTCAGATAAGAGACAATACACCCATCTCGTTCTAAGTCTCGAGAATATACAAGTCTGTGTCCATGTTTACCAAAAATACAAAGTTTGGTTTCTGGTTGATTGTACTTTAACTAGATACAATAGAAATAAGTAGGTACAAGGGTGGTCACGATCCAAATGTGTATCCCCCCTACCAATGCAAAATACCCTGAAGAAAGCTGTGTGCCAGCGAGCCGCTACTGATCTGAGCGGGCGATCCTGCAAGAAAACTGTGGCACAACGGGGGTGTGTTGCCAACTCGTGAGTAGAAAATATCAGCAGGTAGAAATAGAACGAATAACGATTCCTAGGTCATACTGTAATATGAAGGTAATACTATGGTATCTATGGTTACCGCATATACATGTGTGTCCGATAATGATATCATTATCATGCCAGTAATCAGTATGTAATATCCAGTCATCTGAAATTTATGCATGTATACATGTGTATCATCCAACGTGTGTCCATCAACGACACATCCATCATCATGAATCCTGAGTGTCCAGTATCGACACTCGAAAATATCATAAAACCCGTGTCCAATATCGACACGTAAATCCTCATATCTCGGGCACCGTCTCTTCGGATCGGCCCTCATATCCATCTGATCTCACGACTCCGGTCGGTATCCTCCGGATATCCGCCGAGCCCAAACTATCTTCGGTCAGTAGTGCTTCCCTGCCGGGCACATCGTCTCTCTATACGATCTTCTTGCCTTGGGGTACCGTACCGGGTCCACCATGTACCCGCAGACGGTGCCTCCTCACTCCTCGAATCGGGTAACTTATAGCTCAGAACCGAGAAAACTCATGGTGGACGCCACAAATCATATCACGAGAAACCGCGTTTTTAAAATAATCATAAGACTTTTGAAATATATCAGCGGTTCTCAAATTCAGAGGTCTCATGAAAACAACATCTCATATGCATGTAATCATAAAGTGCAGTATATGCAAGCTTGTAACAGTACTGTAAGTATCTCAAGTATTATCATGTAAGCATGTCGTATAATAAGTACAGAACAGTGAATTATAATTTAACGGTTCAAGAGCAATACAGTGATATAACAGTTCTACTATGTAAGTGGCATAGCAATTACCGATGATGAATGTATGAGCCGGCAAATCTATGTATGTGTAACATGCGCATCATCGGTAATAGTGCATGTGTACTAGCAGACAAAGCCATATACAGGTAAGTGCTAGGAATGTAGTACGCATACAGCATACCATGAACGGTACATTCATCGTACATTATCCTCGAGTCAAGAGTGCGGATCAATCATCCGGGAAATCATATCACGTACGGTATGATCCATCGTACGATGTCATCAAATTAGAATAAGGATTTATCGTCCTATACATAATATCATCTCTTATTCTCATACACACACACACCCCTTTATCTCATATCATATTTTGGCATAAGTATATGTATATAAATCGCCTTGCATCCTTATATCAATATATCAATTCAAGTCATCTTGTTTCATCATATCATCTTGTACTTATCATTATGGTTATATCCATAGGTACTTAAGCTTAGGTTTCTCCAAATATATTCTACATATCAGTTCTCCCATTACTATGGTTGCGGGGGTGTTATACGCCATCCATCCGACTTCCCCCGTAGGTATAGATCTACTCACTTGCTAATCCTTGCTTTAGCCGAAGTCGATGAACTTCTTGTTCTCCTTCGTTGTCTAGGAAGTCCACGCGAAGGTACCTACAAATCAATACACATCGTAACGATGTCAAAAGTAAATCCGAAACCGATACGGCACGCGAAGTGCTTATAGGTTAGAACCTATAGCCCACGCATGCAAGAATAACCAAATAACCCCCAGCGTTGACGTACAAACGTCCAACGACCGCGTCCAAACTCAAATACCAACACCAAGTTTTAACCTGAAATCAACAACATAGAAAAACACTCCCAGATTCTACCTTAGGTGAAATTAGAAGATTCTGCATATAGGGTAGGCCTAGATATCAGGTAACAGAGTTGTGCACCAAAACCCAAACCAAATCACCAAGACCAGGCCGCAATTTGCGGCCTAGGGGAATAAATCTGCGGCCGTAGTAGGGAGTTGGGGTCTCGGGTCTCTGGGGTAAATTCCTAATAGCCTGCACACCTCTCTGTGATGATAACTTATTTTATAGAGCTCTCGGGTCATAGAAGATTTTATATAGTCATCACAATTCGTCAAAAACCGATTCGGGAAAAATCAAAGTTCGTGTTTTGGGGTTTTTAGTCTCAAGTTGTCTAGAATATCATCACTAAGGGTTTAGGGTCACTAACTAAACCTCAATCACGTCTCTACAACTCAAATCATCCATTAAAATCATCCCAGAAATTTCCAAGATCACTAATCTAGCTTGATCGAACTCTAAACACAAATAGGGGGTTAAGAAACTAGATAATATGAAGGAAAGTGAAGGGTTTACCTCTTGGAGCAATTGAAGAAAATTCCAAGATGGTTCAATATGCTCAAAATCCAAACTTGAGCTCACTATGAGGTTGTGCACCTTTTTTGTGAAGGTGGGATGAGATTTTGAGATGGTTTTGGAGATTTTTTGGTGGTGGTGGTGAGGTGGAGGAAGAGGACAAGGAGATGAAGATGAAGGATGATGAAGGAAAGAGATGAAGGATGATGAAGGAAAGAAATGAAGTGAAGAAGGAAAGGATGGGAGCCATACACCCTCTCTCTCTCTATCTCTCTCTTGCCCATGCTTTCTTGTCCCTTCTCATCAAAATATCTATTCATTTTCTTTTCTTTTTATTTTCTCCTTTTTCCTCTCACATTTAAAATCAAAAGTCCACAAATACAAATGAACCATGCATGAAACAAATACAATATGTCATGGTACAATATTTGGAAAATAATTGCATAATTATTTATAAAATATCCAAATCCAATAAATACCTTTTTAATTAATAATTCATATTAATATCCAATTATTTTCCAAATATTGATGTATAATTATACCGTTTTACGAAAACCCAAATTCACAATCGTATAGTTTTTGTGAAATTTATTATTTTATTATTTAAATCCCAAAAATATTATTTTATATTTCTGAAATGTTACATTTTGGCTTCTTTTAGGCGCTCACGTGAATTTCACGTGAGGCATTGAGTTTTGGCGCTCACGTGTGTTTCACGTGAGGCGCTGCACTAGTGCTAAGCACTAATTTTTTAGGCGCTCACGTGTGTTTTATGTGAGGCGCTATGTAACTTGGCCTTGAGTGCTCATGTGATTTTCACGTGATGCACTGAGTTCTTTGGAGATTTAATCTCTGTTCATATTTTTAGAGAACTTAAATATCTGTTAATGGTATTTTGACCATTAACGATCATCAAGATCACTATTTTGAGGATCTGGAATCAGGTTCTTTAAGAACTAAGTTCTTTATTTGAAGGAACTAAATTCCTGGAGTATTATGGACTCAATATTCTCCATGTTCTTTTATCCATGTTTTCCTGTTCGTGTTTTCAGAGAGGTTATGCCTCTGATAATGGTATTTTGACCATTAACGATCACAAAGATCAATATTTTGGGGATATGGGATCAGATTCTTTAAGAACTAATTCTTGATTTGAGGGAACTAAGTTCCTGGAGTATTATGGATCCCATCTTCTTTAAGAACAACCTTGTTCTTCCCTGAATTTTTGATTTTCAAGAATAAGATCTTTCCGATGAGAATTAAATTCTCAACTTGTGCGAGACTTATCTTGTGGATCTCAGATCCAGGGAAAGAACTAAGTTCTTGAGAAGGGTTAAACACTTAGATATGATATGATAGGTAAACGAGATATTTTGATCTATGCTTTTTTCTTTATCTAGGGATTTGAGGAGGAAGGCGATGTCTGAGAATTAAATTCTCTGTTGTTTTGTGGAACCTTTTGGAGAGCCTTCTGTAATTTTACGGAAATTATGTGTTTTTTTCTCTCCCTAGATTTAATCTCTTTACTCCTATTTATAGGAGAAGAGAAAAATCGATTTGTTGAGAAAATATCTTATTGAGTGATCATGATTGATTTCATAATCAATCAAAATGATCTTTTAGATCAATCGGTGAATTTTACTCACCGTTGGATTTTTAATCCAAGGGCTCTCTGTTTAACAGAGAAGATTTCTTGTTTGTTTTAATAAGATTAGGAAAATATTTTCCTAAGATAGAATTTTATTCTATCAGATGAATATTTTGTTAGTTTAATAAAATTAGAAAGATATTTTCCTAACATAAAATTTTATTCTATCATATGAATATTTTGTTAGTTTAGAAAGATATTTTCCTAACATATAATTTTATTCTATCATATGAATATCTTGTTAGTTTAACAAGATTAGGAAGATATTTTTCTAACCATAGAATTTAATTCTGTTTAACAAAGAAGATCTTTCTTATTTTAGAAAGATCAGGAGAATATTTCCCATATAGAATTTAATTCTATTAAATAGTTTAATTGGTGATATTTTTTTTTTATCACAATTGGATTTTAAATCCAAGATTCTCTGTTAGAGAAAGATCTTTCCATATTAGAATGATCAGGGAAAATATTTCCAAAAATTAGAATTTAATTTTGTATAGAATTCAATTCTATCCTTAGAGAGTATTTTAAATTGCAGCGCTCACGTGCTTTGTATGTGAGCGCTGCCAAAAGAATGCGGCAAGCGAACTCACGTGTTTAGCACGTGACCCCTAGTGTGGGTTTTATCCTGTTTATTTTCAGCGCTCATATGCTTTGCATATGAGCGCTCACGTGCAAAGCATATGAGCGCTCACGTGTTTAACACATGAGGCATGTTTGGTCTTTGGTTATTTATGTTCAGCGCTCATATGCTTTGCATATGAGCGCTCACGTATTTAACACATGAGGCCTGTTTGGACTTTTTGTTATTTGCTTTCAGCGCTTATATGCGCTCACCTCTTTAACACGTGATGCCAAACTGTGGGAATTCTTTTAATCTTTCTTCTCTCCCTTTTTTTATAAGGGAACAAATAGCTCTTAACCAAAAAAATTTGGCGGGAACAAGCGTGGCATGGAAATTACTGATGATGTGTGTGCGAGGATGCGTGTATGTGCACGTGCAACATGTAAATCATCAGTAATGGTGTGCGTGTCCTAGTACGAAGTCAAGTAAAACTAAAGTTATAAACGCAATATACATCGTAAATGATCAAAGCGCGAGCATATGCAGAAATAAGAAATCGAAATGCGAGCGTAAATGGAATAAAGAAATCGTAACGCGAACAAGTATAAAAATATGCAACTACGTATGAGCCATACAATTATAGTTTAAAAAAGTACGAAACGTTGTTTTAGAAAATATGGGGCTACGATGTTTTTTAAGAAGATACCAGTTAGAAAGTCGTAGCGTCCCCTTGAAGTGATCATTTAAAAGTATGTAACGGTTCGTTAGTTTTGAAATTAGGTATGGTTTTAAATATCATATAATATCTACTTTGTGATTTTAAATAAGATTCCTCGAGTCGAAACAAATATCGGCGATCCATCCTCATTATTTCACGTACGGAATATCTATCGTACGATATCATCAAATCAATAGTACGGATGTATAGTCGCGTACATCATCTCATCTCATATCATAACATATCATCTCATGTCATCTCGTATCATATCATATTATATCGCCTCATACTATCATATCATATCATATCAACTCATATCATCACATCGTAAATATACTTGTATCATTAGTAAACTTATATCATATAAGGTAATCATATGTGTGTGTGTATACTTACCTAAGGAGATATAGCTCATAGGCTACGAAATAGTACTAGGGGTATATCATTCTACTAGGTATAGACTTATACGAATATGGTAGTCCAGCAAAACCTATAAACCAAGTATACTATTTTAATATTTATTCGTATCCAAATTCTACGGTTGCGGGGATGCTATACGCCATCCACTCGACTTCCCCCGTAGATATGCATCTACTCACCTTATCATCTCGTCCTAATCGAAGTCGATGGATTTCTTGCTCTTCTTCGTCGTCTCGAAAGTCCACGCGATTGTACCTACAATCAAATCCATAACCAAAATCGCATAAAAACCTGAATTGAATTTGAAATCACGAGCGAAGCGCACATAAATTAGAACCTATGGTCAACGCGTGCTAAAATGACAATATACTCCCCGGCGTCGACGTACAAACGTCAAACGACCGAGTCAAAACACAAATATCCAAAAACCAAGTTTCCAAATATCATAAAACATCGTCAAAACTAAGTAAAACTTCTCTAGATTTTTCTCCAGGTGATCTGGGACTTTTTAGCATATAGAGCGGTCTTAGTTATCGAGTGAGTGAGCCATAGAACAAACCCTAGACCCTAACTCCAAAATTGACCTGCAATTTGCAGCCCATATGAATTAATTTGCGGTTTTTAAAAGGGGAATTGGGCTCAGTCTTCTACGGTGGCTTTCTACTGGTTTATACATCTCTCTGTATGCTCTATTTAATTTTCAGAATTCCCAAGTTATCCCAGATTCGATTTGATCCTCAAAACTCAATGAAAACCGATATTGGAAAGTTCTAAACTCATCTTAGGAACTTCAAAACTTATCTAGACCAGGGATACTATCACTACTAGGCCAGTAATCACTCTCTAAACCTTCTACTACACTACCACTACAAGTTCTATCCATCAAATCTCACTTTTGAAAAACTTGAGTTTACAAAACTTAAACTTTAAGCTCTAAAGTAACTCTAACTAGTTTATGGAAGCAAGAAACATAGGAACTTGATCACAAGTGAGAGTTTTACCTCAATAAAGCAACTTAAGAAATTTCAAAGATGGAAAACGATCATCAAAACGAAAACTTGATCCCACCATGAAGCTTAGGATGAGATTAGGAATATTTTTAATGAACACTATGTGATGTTTTGAGATGATTTGAATGGTGGTTTATGGTGGTAGAGAAGGTGGAGGAAGATGAGAAGAAGAAGATGAAGAAGAAGATGAGATATGCAAATGATTTGTGAACAAATAGAAATGGTCGTAGTAACCATGGCTCCCCCTTCCCTCTCCCATGACCATACCTTGATGTCCCCTTACCTCTTATTTTTCTTTTCTTTTCATTTCTTTTCTCTCTTCTTTTGAAAACAAATAAAACCAATATCACAAATGAAATATTAACATGTCATGAAAAGTTAAATATGGTTTAACAAAATAAGCTATGTTTATTGCATAATTAGGAAAACACTAATTAAGTTTTAACATTAAACTTGTATGGAAATGATTATATATTAATTTATAAAAAGCTCAAATCAAATAAATGCTTTCATAAATGATAATTCATTTTAAATTTCAATTATATTCTAAATAGAGGTATATGTGTTCCCCTCCGAAAGACGGCCAAGACTGAACGTCTTGCCTGAGATTCGGGGCAGATGCTAATTGGTTTCATCCGTCTACCTCTCCGAAGATGCCAAGTTGATTTATGGCACCGTGTATCGGAGGTTTAGACGGATGCGGCCGATATAGCAGACTTCGTCAGATTCCCCCTCGCTTGAGGGTTTTTGATTGTGGGGACGCTCTTCCCTGCAGGCGCAAGCCCCTGCAGTTAATTACGTTACCGCATCGCGGTAACCACTTTCTCCTTCTCCAGAAATTTCACTTCGTGTCGTGTGTGTTTGTTTTGTTTGTGGTTGCCCGTGGATTGTATACGGAGACTAATTTATGCCGTCGCCCGTAGGACGTGGATTAGTCCAAATCCGTATTTTCTTAGATTTGGGTTTAGGGTTTTGGTTTAAGGATACGTTAGCCGTATTTGAGGCTAAGATCAACTTAAACGTTTGTTAAGGATACGTTAGTCCAGTTTGAGACTAAGATCAACTTAACGGGATCGTTTAGATCCGACAAAAGAGCATTTGGGGGCTCTATTGTTCCAGTTTAGGGACATAGTGGTCCGTTACATGTATGGCCGTCGGGACCCATCACCTCTCTGACGACGTTGAAGGATTACAATGACAGATGTCAGAGGAGTTTAGAGATGTACCCTTGAACCAAAGTTGATTGGGGGATCTATAGTCCAATTTGGGACTAAAGTCTGTTTGAATGTTTAAGGATACGTTAGCCATGTTTGAGGCTAAGATCAACTTAAACGGGATCGTTTAGATCCGACAAAGAGCGTTTAGGGGCTCTATTGTTCCAGTTTAGGGACGTAGTGGTCCATAGGTAGTTTAAGGACATTACGGTCCATTGCCAGTTTAGGGACATAGGAGTCCATGTTCCAGTTTAGGGACATGGTGGTCCATGTTCCAGTTTAAGGACATGGTGGTCCATGGGTTTAAGGACGCTTGAGTCCGGAAGTTTAAGGACACTTAAGTCCATGGGTTTAAGGATCCCACAGTCCGTATCTTGGTTTAAGGACGCATAAGTCCATGAGTTTAAGGACCCCACAGTCCGTACTGATGTGTGGTTGTCGGGACCCGTCACCTCTCTGACGTCGTTGAAGGATTACAACGATAGGTGTCAGAGGAGTTCGGAGATGTACCCTTGAACCGGATGTAAATTGATTTAAGAGAGCAGTCTTGCTCAGTCAATTTAGTTTGAGGACTTACGGCCATGATTGGGCTAAGTCCAGTTGAGAATATTCAATGTTTTTATCTTTGGCTTATTAGGCCTGCGCTAGGGCTTTGCCCCTGTTTAATAATGCACTGCCTTTTCTTTAGGCCTACTAGGCCTTTTTGATTTGGGCTCTGTCCCTTTTTTAAATGATGCAGAGCATCTGTTTTTGTTTGGGCTCTGCCCTTTTTAAAATAATACATAGCATTTTATTAGGCATGTTAGGCCTTTTTTAATTGGGCTTGGCCCTTCTGTAAATAATGCAGTGCATTAATTATCTGACAATGGTTTGTCAGGCGCTTTGCGCCAATTATTGAGCGCAAGCTCACGTGGAGGTGACACGTGTCACGCGCAAGCGCAAGCGCAAGCGCCGTGCGCTGCGCCAGTGCGCTGTGCTGTTGCGCTGCTGACACGTGGCGCTCTCTGGTGAGTTGCGCCAATTCAGAGAGCAATGCCCTATTTTTAAAAGCGCATAGCGCAAGTTACTCTGGTGCTGACACGTGGCGCTCTCTGGTGGCTTGCGCCAACCCAGGAGCGCAACAGTGCAGGTTTTGCAAGTGCAAGACACTGTTTCAATAACTTGATCCAATTTTGGATTCAAGAAAAGAATCTTTAAGATTCCAGAACCAATGGTTCATAAAAAAAGGCAATGCCTTTGTTATTATTTATTTTTTATTGAAGATCATTGATCTTGTTCTTAGATCAATGATCTATTCAGAAGAAATTCTTCTTTTTATAAAGGTTTTTACGTTTTTCTTTCTTTCTTTCTGAAT
This sequence comes from Agapanthus africanus, assembly GCA_030015575.1. Classification (NCBI taxonomy): domain Eukaryota; kingdom Viridiplantae; phylum Streptophyta; class Magnoliopsida; order Asparagales; family Amaryllidaceae; genus Agapanthus; species Agapanthus africanus. The sequence goes on along the minus strand of JASDDO010000022.1, from coordinate 748,235,141 downwards.
TCTTCTCAAAGTTCTTATAAGAGCTCTTGTGAATTCTCTTTGTGTTTCAATGTGTTTTAGACTTGAAGTCTAGGGGCCTTTTTATAGTGCCAATAGATTTGTTAAATTAGTTAAAGAGATCTTTCTCTGAGTGATTTAGGGATTTTTCCCCACCGTTGGATCTTTGATCCAAGGGCTTCTGTTTTACAGAAGAGAATCTTATTGTTTTAATAAGATCAGAAAAATCTTTCAGAATTTTAATCCTGTTTGGCGCAAGCGCACCAGCGCTTGACACGTGTCGCGCAGCGCACTGCGCAGCGCAACTGCGCTGACACGTGTCGCGCAGCGCAGCGCTTGCGCAACTGAAGCGTTGCTTTCTTTAATTTTGTTTTAAATAGAGCCTTGCTCTGATTGGGCGCGCTTCCTTGGGCGCTGCGCTGACATATCAGCTTTTGACATGTGGCGTGTTGCGCGCAGCGCAAGGGATTTGAAGCGTTACTTCAATTTTTGAATTTTTGAAATTCAAACAGAGCTTTGCTTTGATTGGGGGAAACAATATGTTCCCTCATAAAAAGAGAGAAAAGGAGAGAAAACTCCCCACTACTCAAGCCTCACGTGTTAAACACGTGAGCGCTTATATGCAAGGTATATAGGCGCTGCAGTCAAACAACTACAGGCTAAATAAGCCTCACGTGTTAAACACATGAGCGCTTATATGCAAAGCATATAGGCGCTGCAATCAAACAACTACAGGCTAAATAATCCTCACGTGTTAAACACGTGAGTGCCTATATGAAAGCATATAGGCACTGCAATCAAACAAATATAGGCTAAATGGGCCCCACATGTTAAACACATGAGCGCCCATAAGCACAAAGGAAAATCTTCACCAGGGATCACGTATTAAACACGTGAGAATACCCTTTTGAAATATTAGTTTCAGATAGAGTTAAACTCTATGCATAAACATATGAGCATTAAGAGTAAATAGGCAAAGGCCAAATTGACCTCACGTGTTAAACACGTGAGCGCCCATATGCAAGGCATATGGGCTCCAAATTAGAAAAGCTAAATAAGCTTCACGTGTTGAACACGTGAGGGCGCCTCCTTACGTAGAATTAAATTCTACTCTTGTGAAATACTTCTTGTTAAACAAGGAATCGTTGGATCAAAGATCCAATGGTGATTAAGTATAGAATTAAATTCTATTGGGAAGGATATTATCTGTTAAACAGAAAGTTGGTGGATCAAAAATCCAATGAGATGGAAAATATTTTCTATATCTTTCTAAACAAGGAAAGATTGTGCTCTGTTAAACCGAGCACCCTTGGATTAATAATCCAATGGTGATAAAAATATCACCGTTCAGTAGAATAAAATTCTATATATGGGAAAATATTTCCCCAATTTCGTTAACAACAAGAAAACATGTTCTGTAAAAAAGAAATTCTTGGATCAAAAATCCAACGGTGGGTAAAATTCCCCAAATAAATTTTGAGACCAATTAAATCAATTGGAATCTCTCAATGAGAGATTTTCTCAAAACTAATTAACAATTTGCCTCTACAATATAAAGGACCTGAGACTTCAAATCTCAAAGAGGAAAAAAAACCCCTATAAGCTTTTGCAAAAAAAAAATGTACAGTGAGCTCTTGAAAGAACAGAGAATTTAATTCTCAAATAAGAAGACTTACCTCCTTAAAACCCTAGGTAAAGAAAACACAGAGTTCATAATATCTCTTTCACCTATCTAAGGGTTTAACCCTTCACATAAGAACTTAGTTCTTCCTCTGGTTGAGATTTGCAAAAGCAAATCTACCCACAAGTTGAGAATTTAATTCTCATCGGGGAGATTCTGTTCTTCAGATTCAAAACCTAACGGAAAATAACTAGGTTAAAAAGAAAGAGAAGGAAAATGAACATATGGGAATTTAATTCCTCCAAAATTAGGGTTTAACCCTACATAAAGAACCTAGTTCTTATAAAAATAAAAGAAAAACTTAGTTCTCCAATAAAAAAAATGATGATCCAAGATCTTCAAAATAGAAATCTTAATGATCATCAATGACTAAAATGTCATTAACAGAGATTAACATCTCTATAAACAAAACTTGGCGTCTCACGTTGAACACACGTGAGCAAAATTAGTGCTTAGCACTATTATAGTGCTTCACGTGTTTCCCACGTGAGAGCCTAAAACAAACAAAAGAAGAGCTAAAACGCATCACGTGCTTCCCATGTGAGCGTCCAAAGAATAAAAGAAAATGCATTTGGGTTGATTGGGCAGCCACCAAATAAAACAACCCAGCACCCCAAAAATAAAGCAATCACGTGAAATACACGAGACCAAGTGCCTCACGTGTTTCACAGGTGAGCACCAGGGCTCTAGCTAAGTGCTTAACACTTCTGTCTAAAAGAAAGATGGGCGAACAAACAAAGCCCGAAATCAATGCTCAGCACTCACGTGCTTCCCACGTGAGTGCCATGCAAAGTGCTTAGCACTGATTGGGCAGCGCCCATATCTGAGCACCTTAAATATTTCACACGTGAGCGTCAGAGAAAATTAGTGCTTAGCACTATAGTAGCGCCTCACGTGAAAAACACGCGAGCGTCAGAAAAGATTAGTGCTTAGCACTATTCCAGCGCCCCACGCGAAACACACATGAGCACTGTATATCTTAGTGCTTAGCACTGCTGGGTAGTATAGAAACCTAATCTCAGCCCAAATTGGCTAAGTTTCCTAAGGTTAAGCCTCTTTGGTTTTAAATCAACCGAGCCCATATTGCTCGTGATTTCCAAACTGATCTTAGTCTCAAATATGACTAACGATTCTTAGATCCACCATAACCCCTTTTTCCCTTAAATACAGGATTTGGTTTAAGGGTACATCTCTCTATACCTCTGATATATGTCGTTGTAATTCCTCAACGTTTTCATAGAGGTGGCAGGTCCCGACAACCAACAACTCTTTTCTCATCCCAACTTGATGTAAAAATTTCATCAAGACAAGGAATGATACATCCCACATTGATGCACTTCTAAACTGACGTGCACACCTCAAATCGGACCGCACCATAAATTAGGTGCATTCCTTGTTACCATTGTTCACTCTGCCACGTAACAAATTCACGTGCGCGCAAGATAGATAATGGACCGAAATGTCCTTAAACTAACATTCGTCCTCAAAATGGGAATGTTGGACCGAAATGTCCTTAAACTAATATTGGCCCCAAACACGGCAATAATGGACCGAAACGTCCTTAAACTAATAATCTCCCCAAACATGGCAATGTTGGACCGTGATGTCCTTACACTAATATAATTGAGCTCATATGCTCACTTGTTTCTAAGTCGATTTTAGTCTCAAATATGACTAGCGATCCTTAGATCAAACTCAAATATCTTATGAATGGATGAACCTCACAAATGTGAGATCTGCATCCTAAGTTCATTTCCGTTAGCAAAACAAGCTACCAACGCGGACCTTGTCAAGCAAATCCTTAACCCAAACCCAAATCTAAAATATACGGATTTGGACTAATTCGCGCCCTACGGGCGACAACATAAACTAGTCTCTGTATACAATCCACGGGCAACCAAAACAAACAAAATACGACACGACACAAAGTGAACTTCCGGAGCCGGAGAAAGTGGTTATCGCAACATGATAACGTAATTAACAGCCGGAGGTTGCGCCTGCAGGGAAGTGCATCTCCACAATCAAAAACCCCTCACAAACGAGAGGGAATCTGATAAAGTCACACTACAATGGTCGCGTCTGTCCAAACCTCCGATATATGGTGCCATAAATTAACTTGGTATCTTTGGAGGGGTGGATGGATAAGTCCAAATAGCATCTGCTCTCAAATTCAGGCAAGACGATCTATCCCAGTTCGTCTCTGTTTTCGGCGGTGAACAGATTCTAGCACACCCGGTGGAACCTTTTCTTCTTTCCACTCCACACTTCGTGTGTCGTGTTTCACGAACAAAATCGCGATTCGCTATGGTTGCCCTTGGATTCGGGTTACTAAAATTTATTGTCTTGCTCCTTTGCAGAAAATCGATGGCTTCCAATTGCTACTCTTGCAACAGCAACTCTCACTCTACCCTAACTGGAGGAGTGACCTACGGGCCCAACGCGGCCTCCATTTTTTCAATACCAGTGGGGCAAGTCACGCAAGCCACTACTAAATTGTTTTTTGGGACCATGCTCCCACCAGTGAGCTTCGGTGCCTCAGCGCCGCAAGAGGAAGCTCCCAAGAGGTCGGTCTTCGATCAACTGGCAACCACAATGGCACCGCTCATCGGGCCGTCCAAATCTAGCGTCTCAGTCTTCAACAGGCTGAGCCAAAGCACAAATGGGCTTGTAAAGAAGCTCGTGGTACATGGAGGGGCTACCCCAAAATGGATAGCCCTCCCAACTCCTCCTACAGATGAAGCCGTCAAAGGTGCTTCACTCGTTAGGCGATCGGGTTTTGAAAGGATGGATGTTTCTACCCAAATTTCAATCAAGACGTCGGTCTTCAATAGACTGACACCAATTATAGCTCCTCAGCAAAGACGGAGGCATGAAGAATCTGCTTCCAAAACTGAGGCGATCCCTTCTGTAAGGCACGCTCGACTTCGCCACTGGCGCCGGGTGAGAAAAGCTGTGGGTAACTCCCTCTCTGGACTTACTCCGCCAGCTCCAATGGTGGAAGTTGACGCTGCTGTTCCAACCGGGAATAGGTTTGATTCGCTTAAGAGGGTGCGAAAGAACTCTCCAATGGCGGTGCTGAAGAAATCTCCCCCAAATGCAGAGGTTACTGTGCAGGCAAAACCGGAGTAGCCCCATCAGCGGCTCTTCTCGCAAATTCATAGAGTCTGGCGGAAGGTCCAAGACTCTGTGATCGACAAAGACTATTCTCGTCGACCGAAGAAATAGAAGGCTCGGCAAGAGGAAGACCACTCCTTCGTCATATAGCGAAGGCCTTCTTCTACACAGGTGCCTGTCATAACGGCTTCTTCAACTTTGACCTCCCACAAAAGGATGAGGCCAGATAAAATCCCACAGCATGCGGCAAATTCCAAAGGCGATGGACCCAAACGCCCCAAGTCTGGGGGCATGATCGTGCATACGGTCTACATGACTTCCGGGAAAGATGAAAGCCGTGCTTCGGTGAGTCACCGGCCGCAAACTCGGTCGCTGACTAAGGCTCATGAGCAACAACAAAAGCTTTAGGAAATGTTGACCAAAATGGCAGCACTCACCGGACAGAAAGAAAGTCCGGATCCAGTAGCCGAACAGCGCCAGGAGCAGGAGACCGATACAGAATTCCTACGAAGGGTGCTTGATAGAAAGGACAAGGAAGCTGCTGAGCAAGCTGCTAATATAAAGCAGATGGCACTCTTGTTCCATGACATGGTTAGAATGATGACCTTGTTGGATATGTATGCCCTAGAGGCCTTCAATGTATAGGATGCTAGGGATACGTATGTACAGGACAATCTTGCTCGATTTGATAGTACGCTATTTGGTTTGTCTTTATCTTAACATGTGATGTGTTTTACTTTGTATTTCATATCTTGTATACATGTTGATAAAGCCCGTAGGATCTTTGTTTGACTACCAGCATTGTGATGGCAGTTTTAGTTGTGGGAGTTGGGTAGTTGATAGGCACATTCTTAAAGTGTCCCTAGTCGTAGGAGTATCGAGACTGGGCATCGATACTCCAGAGTAGACTAGTGTATACATATCTAGACACTGACGAGGGGCGATGGATTGGTCCCGCAGCCATTGGTGAGGTGCGCCTAAGATTGTATACAGGTGCTCACTGGGTGTGAGTACACCGGACAGGACTGGCTAGATGGTATTATACTTAGCGTCAGATAACAGTTCTCTTATGACATGAGTGCAGATAGTCTGTCGACCTGAGGTCGTCATTTGTCTCATATGAGTTCCCACTGTACTTTGATTACTACCCTACCATAGATCTACTGATTTGTGCAAACAGGTTTTAGTTGGGTACAGTCCCGAGCCACATGGAGGCAGTGAGCGATTATTGGGGATTCATCTCTCCCGGTATAGAGAGTCGATGTTGCGCTGTGATCGGTTGGTCAACACCATAAGTCCATGGCCAGGGCGGATTGAGAATTACTGGTAGTTGGACCAGTAGATTCTCGGATGGTCTTGAGCTACACCGATATGACTTGTCTGATTATTAGGGGTCTGACGTTTTCCACTCCCCTAGACCTGGCATGCGATACTCTCAGACGGACAGACTGGAATGCACGGAGATTGTCACGGATAGGCTCAGTAGGGGTTCGGATGAGTTCACTCATCGGCCTTCTTTTCAACATGTACCTGGGTAGCCATTACGTATAGCTAGTGCCGCTGATAGACTTATGGTTAAACCCACTGCCAGCATACTGTCGAGTTTTTAGAGTCCCACATAGAGGGTTTCCCTAGTTCAGGCGAAACGATGTAGAAGCCATATGGTCTTACGACAGGGTTCCGATCATATACGTGTACTGGCTACACGGATGATGTTCGGACGGATAATACTTGTGGGCTTTGGTTTAAACTAGATTCTAGTATTATATTGTTGGATTATTATTATCTCATTGTATTCTTATTTTTCGGAATACGAATACGGGTATGTATATACGGTGAGGGCATTCTTGTAATTTCACAAGACATGCTTCTAGAAGGAGACACCTCATTATTAGACTTATCTATTTATTCAAATAGATTAATGAGGTGGAAATTGGAGGTATTTAAGACATTGATGAAAGCATGGCTAAGTCTTTTGTTTATTCATTTGGCTTCACTATTTAAGCATGGTTGATTATTTTCTATGAAAAATAATCCATGCTTGATCATTGCAAACACATAGCCATTCTTTCATCATTCGCAAGACTTAGCTCATTTGCATTTGCTCTTTTTCTCTCCAAGTTTTCTCCTCCTTCCCCAAACCCTAACCCTCACATGAGTTGTGAATCCTAGGGTTCTTGAGATAAAATACTCCATACATCTCTCTCTACATCTTTTAAGTTGTCTAGTCTAGCAAACTAATCATCTTAGTTACCTCATACTTGAGGTTGAAGCTTGAACCATCGGCTCTTGGGTGGATCATCTTAGACATAGAAGAGACTGACAATCGAGTTCCATCCAAGCTTTCTAGGAGCCAAGAAGAGGAGAAGAAGATTCAAGTCTGAACCAAGGAGCTAAGAAGGACAAAGAATACCCGAAGGACTTGACCAAGAAGGTATAAATCACTTCATAGTAGATTATAACCTTCTTTAGATATGCTAGTTAGGGTTTCCGATAAGATCCGGGTTTTAGGTCAATGTTGCATGCTTCAAAAATCGTTGTTTGCTAATTCCGCCTCCCCACAAACCATGTGGGGTATGCGACATCGACTTACAGATCCAACTAGAACCCCCAGCCGAGGATCTGCTGATAATCATCGAGGATGACAGAGAGGAAACATTAAACCCTCTTCCGGCCTTATCAGTGGCCAAGGAGGAAACGATCTCCAGGGCTGTGCTTGATGATTATATTGTTCAACAAATACGAGCTCATTAAGCCAGTGAAGCTGTTGGCCAAATCGTCAGAACCGGACGACCGTATCCGGGATGGTATGACCAAATCAAATACCCGCCGGGATATACCATCCCCAAGTTCAATGTGTACAAATTGACAGGTAACCCACACTAGCACGTCACACAGTTCAGAGCTCTGTGCGGCAACACCGGAGACGACGACAAACTGTTGCTTCGCCGGTTCGTTAGAAGCCTATCAGAAACGGCCTTTGAATGGTACTCGGAGCTCCTAAATGACTCCGTAAAAACATTCACAGAGAAGGAACGGTTGTTCATACAGCGGTTCTCCAGCGTGAGAGAGTGCACCCCGATCATGGCGTTAATCAATGCCAAGGTAAGGCCGGGAGAAACCTAGGTCCAATACGCGATCCGGTGGCAGAACCTATGGTCGAAGTGAGAACAGTGCATCGAAGAATCTCCCGCCGTGGGCATGTTCATCGGGACCCTTGATCCTCAAACAACTGTGTCCCAGTTCATGACATTCTTCAAACCAACTGTTTACCCCAATCAGAGCAAAGCTCTGTTCAAATTCCAAGGAGGGAAAAGAAGCAATGCTTTTGTTTTCCTCCAATCAGAGCAAAGCTCTGTCTTGAAAATTAAAGTGAAAATTAAAGTTAAAATAAATGAAGCAACGCTTCAGATCCCCTACGCTGCGCGCAGAGCGCCACATGTCAAAATCAGACACGTTAGCGCAGGGGGCGCAGCGCCCAAGGCAGCGCACCCATTCTGAGCAAGGCTCTGTTTAAAATTCAAACTTTAATTAAAGGAAGCAACGCTTCAATTGCGCAAGCACTGCGCTGCGCGACACGTGTCAGCGCAGATGCGCTAGCGCAGTTGCGCTGCGCTGTGCGCTGCGCGACACGTGCCACGCGCTGGGGAGTTGCGCAAAACAGAATGGAGATTTAAAGAAATCTTTTCTGTTCTTGTTAAAACAAGAAGATTTTCTTCTGTAAAGCAGAGGCCTTTGGATCAAAAATCCAGCGGTGGGGAAAATTCCCCAAATCACTCAGAGAAAGATCTCTTTTAACAAATTTAACTAATTTATGGGCACTATAAAAAGGACCCTAGACCTCAATTCGAAGGGGGGAGGAACATTTTTGTGAAAAATTAAACAGAGAAGACTCTGAAGAATTGGAGAGAAATCCTCAAGAACAAAGAAAAAGGTAAAAACCTTTAGAAAAAGAGAAAATTCTCTTATGAACAGATCATTGATCTGAGAACAAGATCTAGGATCTCTAATGAAAAGAAAAGAAAAGAAATAAATAATAAACAGTGCCTTGCACTTCTTTTTATGAACCATTGGTTCTGAATCTAAAAGATTCTCAAGATAACGGTGCCTTGCACCTTATATGAACCACTGGTTCTTTAGAAAACAAGAAAAAACTTGTTTTCTCTGATCTAAAATTGATCCAAAAGAATAAGAACAGTGCCCAGCACTTGCCAAAACTGCGCTATTGCGCAAGCCGCCAGGAAGCGCCACGTGTCAGCAGCGCAGCAGCGCAGCGCACTAACGCAGCGCACTGCGCTGTTGCGCTTGCGCTCACCAGAACGTGACACGTGTCACCTCCACGAGCGCTTGCGCTCATTAATTGCGCAAAGTACCTGACAAGCCATGTGGGACACTGTCAGGGTATCTAATGCAATGCATTATTAAAGGGCAGAGCCCAATCAAAGGTCCAAGGGACCAAATAAAAGTGTTGCACACTATTTTAAAAAGGCAGAGCCCGATTAAAAAGTCTAAACAGACCAAAAATAATGCTATGCATTATTTAAAGGGGGAGAGCCCAATTGAGAGGTCCAAAGAACCAAAACAAATGCTCTGCATTATAATAAAAAAGGCAGAGCCCAGTCAAAATAGGCATAAATAGCCTGAAGTAATGCTATGCATCATTCTAAAAAGGGGAAAACCCAAACAGTGGCCTAATAGGCCAAATGCAAACAAAAATGTGAACATTTTCAACTGGACTTAGCCCAATTTTGGCCGTAAGTCTTTAAATAAAATTGACTGAGCACAACTCTCTCTTAAATCAATTTATATCCGGTTCGAGGGTACATCTCCGAGCTCCTCTGACACTTATCGTTGTAATCCTTCAACGACGTCAGAGAGGTGACGGGTCCCGACGACCACACACGTCAATATGGACCGCGGGGTCCTTAAACTCGTGGACCGAAACGTCCCTAAACTAATATTGGACCGAAACGTCCCTAAACTAATATCGGACCGAAACGTCCCTAAACTAATGTTGGACCGAAACGTCCTTAAACTAATGTCGGACCACCACGTCCCTAAACTGGAATATGGACCACCACGTCTCTAAACTGGAATATGGACCACCACGTCCCTAAACTGGCGATGGACCACCACGTCCCTAAACTGGCGATGGACCACCACGTCCCTAAACTGGAATATGGACCACCACGTCTCTAAACTGGAATATGGACCACCACGTCCCTAAACTGGAGATGGACCACCACGTCCCTAAACTGGAATATGGACCACCATGTCCCTAAACTGGAACATGGACCACCACGTCCCTAAACTGGAAAAATAGAGCCCAAATGCTCTTTTGTCGGATCCAAACGATCCCGTTAAGTTGATCTTAGTCTCAAATCAGACTAACGTATCCTTAACAAACGTTTAAGTCGATCTTAGCCTAAATACGGCTAACGTATCCTTAAACTAAAACACCAAAACCAAATCTAAGTAAATACGGATTTGGACTAATCCACGTCCTACGGGCGACGGCATAACTTAGTTTCCGTATACAATCCACGGGCATCCACAAACAAAACAAACACACACGACACGAAGTGAAATTCTGGAGAAGGAGAAAGTGGCTACCACGATGCGGTAGCGTAATTAACTGCAGGGGCTTGCGTCTGCAGGGAAGAGCGTCCCCACAATCAAAACCCCCTCAAACGAGGGGGAATCTGACGAAGTCTGCTACATCGGCCGCATCCGTCTAAACCTCCGATACACGGTGCCATAAATCAACTTGGCATCTTCGGGGAGGTAGACGGATAAAGCCATATAGCATCTGCCCCGAATCTCCGGCCAGACGTCCTCACGTCGTCGCTGTCCTTCGGAGGGGAACAGATTCTGGCACGCCCGGTGGGACCTTTACCTCTTTCCACTCCACACTTCGTGTGTCGTGTTCGCGAACAAATCGCGGTTTGCTGTGGTTGCTTGTGGATTCAAAGTACTTAGATTTGGTGTCTTTCTCCATGCGGAAAACAGAAGATCAATGGCTTCGAACTGCACCGCCTGCAGCTGCAACTCTCGCTCCGTCATTGCTGGAGGAGTGACTTATGAGCCTCGAACGGCCTCCCTTTTCAAAATGCCGGTGGAGCAGGTGGCTCAAGCCACCACTGGACTATTTTTTGGGACCATGCTCCCACCAATAAGCTTCAACGCCCTAATGACATTGCAAGAAGCTCCAAAGAAGTCGGTCTTCGATCGACTTACCACTGCCGCAACCCCTCTCAACGGGTCGCCCAACTCCACTGCTTCAGTTTTTAACGGACTAGGTCAGAGCTCCAACGGGCCCATGAAGAAGCCTGCAATACCAGGAGGCGTTATCCCGAAGCGGATAGCTTTCCCTACTCCAGTTTCAGGCGAAATCACCAAGATTGCTTCCCCTGCTCGGAAGTCCGCTTCTGACAGGTTGGCCATCCCCGTTCAACGGACGTCGGTCTTTAAAAGGCTGGTACCAGCAGATTCTGACCAACACAGGGGGCATGAGGAGCTCACCCCTATAACTGAAACAACTCCATCAGCACGACATGCTCGACGTCGCCACTGGCGCCGAGTAAGGAAGGCTGGGGGCAACTCCCCCTCTGGATTTACTTCATCAGCTCCAACGGTGGGGATTGAGGCTGATGTTCCAACCGGGAACAGCTTTGAATTGCTGAACACGGTGCGCAGAAACTCTTCTACTGCAATATTGAAACGAACTCCTTCAGCTGCGAAGAGTACTCCAGAGAAAAAGCTAGAACAGCCCCCTCATCGGTTGTCCTCTAAAATTTATGGAGTCTGGCAACAGGTCCAGGAGTCAGTGATTGATGAAAACTATCTCCGCCAACGGAAAAAGATGAAGGTTTGGCAAGAGAAGGATTACTCCGTCAAGCCACAAAAACCAATAGCTACCCGGGTGCCCATTACAACGGCCCCCTTAACTCCAATCACTCAGAAGAAAAGGAGGCCGTAAAAAGCCCCTGTGAACATGGCGAAGCATAAAAGCGCTGAACACAAACGCCCTAAATCTGGGGGCATGGTGGTGCACACTGTTTATATGGCTTCTGGAAAGGAGGAAAGCCGCATTTCTATGGGCCACCGACCGCTCACCCGATCCGTGACGAAAGCCCAAGAGCAACAACAAAAGCTTCAGGAAATGATGACTGCAATGGCTGCACTCACTGGGCCAAAAGAAAGCTCTGAAATGTCCTCGGATGAGCGTCAAGAACAAGAAACTGACGCCGAATTCCTTCGCCGGATATTGGAAAAGAAGGATAAAGAGGCTGCGGAACAAGCAGCCAGCATAAAGAAAATGGCCCTCCTTTTCCAAGATATGGTAGGGATGATGTCACAGCCGGACCCTCCAGCTGAAGACCCTCCAATTGTTGTTGAAGATGATGGAGGGGAGACATCTAATCCTCCGCCGGCTCTTCCAGCATCCAAAGATGAAACCATTTCCAAGGCCGCGCTAGACGATTATATAGCTCAGCAGATCTGGGTTCATCAGGCGAATGAAGCGGCTGGGCAAATTGCGAGAACCGGACGACCGTATCCGAGCTGGTACGACCAAATCAGTTACCCGCCGGGATATACGATCCCTAAATTCCACGTATATAAAGGGACAGGAAATCCGCATCAGCATGTCGCTCAATTCAGGGCCTTATGCGGCAATACCGGAGGCGATGACAAATTGTTGCTACGTCAATTCGTCGGCAGCTTAGCAGAAACAACCTTTGAATGGTATTCGGAGCTACCTAACGACTCTGTCAAAACATTTGCAGAGATGGGGCTGCTGTTTACTCAACGTTTTGCAAGCTCCAGTGAACGCACCCCGATAACAGCACTAATAAATGCCAGAATAAGGCCAGGCGAAACGTGGGTCCAATACGCAACACGATGGCGAAACCTATGGTCAAAATGCGAACAACGCATAGAAGAGGCACCTGCGGTAGGCATGTTTGTGGGCACTCTCGATCCGCAGGAGACCATCTCGCAATTCATGATGTTCTTCAGGCCGACCACCTTCCAGGCCTTGATCGACAAATTAGCCCAAATGGACCAGATGGGCCATGGATCGTCTCCTCCAAAACCAGATTCCCAAAATGAGAAAGGAAAAGGGAAAGCGATCGTCGTCGCCAATGCTCAGCAACAGTCGAACAACTCAAAGCCGGTCATTCGCCAAAACAACGTGCGCCCACACCCATCCCTCGAAGAGAGGCTAGGACGTCCTTACTTGTTTCCGCAGAATAAAACGAGAAAACTGTTTGAGCTGGCAGTGCGCAACAGACTCATTAATCTGCCGAGTCCAAAGCGTCTGTCGCAGCCAGGTGATCTTAATAATCCTAATTATTGCCCTTACCACCAAACGGTAAGTCACCCGATCGCGGATTGTTTCGTCTTTAAGGGATGGATCGAGGATCAGTACCTACAAGGCAAGTTCGCGTTGTCCGAAAATTGGAAGGTGAACCCGCCACAGCCGCACTCTCCAAAGAAGACGGACACGCCGGGGGCAGCTTGTTCTTTAGTCAAGGATGAAAACGATGGAGAAAACTCATCAGATGAATCTGAAGACTACGTAGCGACTTGTTATGTGATTTCTCACTCACTGGCAGATGATGAAGAAGCTTCTTGTGCCGAGAAACCAATTGTGAACCCCGAACCGGAAATTCTACAGCCATCAGACGAGCTGATCGATGTCTTCCTAAATGAAATTCGTCTGAAAGCAAAAGCCAATCAAGAGCGTGAAATGGCCATACTGGAAAGAGCCAAGGCATTCCCGTCAAATCAAAAGCCATCCACTGCGGATAAAAACAAATTCAAGACGAGGAAAAGGTTCGCCAAAGCTTCGCCAAAGCTTTATCAGTAGGAATGAAGCTACTGCCCTCTGAAGAAAATACTCTCGCTGAGGTAGAGATGCACCCTAACTTCTGTTTATATCATCAAAAGATCATACATCCTACCGAAGACTGCGAATCCTTTAACTGTTGGTGGCAAGGGTATGTCGCTCAAAAGCAACACTTCGACAAGACAAAGTGTGAAGCTTGTGGACATCGGAAAAATGCGATATATGAGCGCAAAGGAGCCGCCGCCGACTGTCATATAGCCGACTTCAAGGGATCGCAAATTATCACCTTTGGAAGCGACTCTGATGAAGAAGCTACCCCCAACTCTTCCCTCGGGGAATCTATTTCAAAAACAAAGGAATTGAGAAGCCGTGAGAACGTTCAGCCATGCAATCGCATACTACTCGTAAAAAATCCCGGCCCCGCAAACAACGGAGCGAACAAAAAGGATAAAGGAAAAGGAAAAACGGCCTTCATCGCCAGCGCTCAACAACAATTAAGTGACCCTAGACCGATTGCTCGCCAAAGCAACAAGCGGCAACCCCTCCAAGAAAAATTGAAACGTCCTTACTCGTTCCCGCAAGATAAAACAAGGAGACTGTTCGAGCTGGCAGTGTGCGACAGACTCATTAATCTGCCGAGTCCAAAACGTCCGTTACGGCCAGGCGATGTTAATAATCCTAATTATTGCCCTTACCATCAAACGGTAGGTCATCTGATCGAGGATTGCTACGTCTTCAAGAACTGGGTTGAAGACCAATACCAATAGGGCAAGTTCGCGTTGTCCGAAAATTGGAAGGTGAACCCGCCACAACCGCACGCTCCGAGAAAGATGGATACGCCGGGGGCATCATGCTCATTCATGGGGAAGGACCCACAGACCGAAAAGTCAATAAACTAGATATTCGCCTCGAATACGGCGACCCCGGACCGAGATGTCTTTAAACTAATGATGGACCGCAATGTCCTAAAACTTGCAAAGGACCGAAACGTCCTTAAACTAATACCGCAGCATCCTTAGGCTGACGAGGTGAATAAAAAAAATAAATAAAGAAAAATATAATAAAAAAAACGGTATGTCCATAAGCAAAAAGGGCACGGATGAAAACCCGAAAGGGCTCCGTGAGCAAAAACAGCAGGGCTACCGGTGAGTGTTCGTGAAAACCCGAAAGGGCGCGACCTCGTTTAAGAAAAAACAAACCAAAAAAACGGTATGTCCATAAGCAAAATGGGCACGGATGAAAACCCGAAAGGGCTCCGTGAGTAAAAACAGCAGGGCTACCGGCGAGTGTCTGTGAAAACCCGAAAGGGCGCAATCTCGTTAAAAGACACTTATAGGGTCCTCTCGACCTTGTAAGGAGAAACCACCCGCGTGAGATCCTTACGACTCACAAGGGAGCAACACACTTAGGGATCCCCACGATTCCTAAGGAGAAAATACACTTGCGAGATCCTCACGACTCGTAAGGAGAACTCTCTTATGGGACCCTCACGGCTTATAAGATTTGAAAGTCTTAAGTTACAGAGACCTAAACCTGTGCTTAAGCAACCCCCACAACTTTCGACACTGCCCTATAAGTGGCTCAATACTGACCCTTGTATACAATCCACGGGCGCGAATAAACATTTCCCTAACTAAGTCCCATCCGTGACTAGGGATATGCTTGTACAACAAACAACACTTGTAAGTCCTCTCGACTTATAAGGAGAAAACCCTTTTGTAAGATCCTTACGACTTACAAGAGAACATGCACTTAGGAATCCTCACGATTCCTAAGGAGAAAATACACCTATAAGATCCTCATGACTTATAGGGAGAAATACCTTTGTGAGACCCTTACGGCTCATGAAGTTAAAAGCCTTAGTCGACAGGACCTTAACCCTGTTCGCTAAGCCACCTTTGTTCAATATCGACGGAGGCAAATGATGATTCGCTCCTGGCAATATCCCAGTTGTAGCGGTGCTGATGCCGAAATCGGTGTCTAGTTTCAGGTTTACGGTGAAAAAGCCGATAGGCCGCACATGCATACGAAATAGCCGAAATGATGGGGCAACCTGCAATAAAAAGCAGCAAGTAAAAACGTATGCATACATAAATAGCCGAAATGATTGGGCAACTCGCAATAAAAAACAGCGAGCAAAAATAAAATAAATAGCCAAAATGATTGGGCAACTCGCAATAAAAAAAACAGCGAGCAAAAATAAAATAAATAGCCGAAATGATTGGGCAACTCGCAATAAAAGCAGCGAGTGAAAATAAACTAAATAGCCGAAATAATTGGGCACCGCGAAAAATAGCCGAAATGATTGGGCAATCGCGACCTTCGCGATATAAAAGCTGAAATGATAGAGCATCGCGGAAATAAAACAATAACAAAATAATATAATGAAACTTTTGCCCTACAGGTGAGATCACGTCGATCCCTGTATACAATCCGGGGGCACAAACAAAGAGGGAACTATACCTTCCCAACAGGCTCCGCCAAAAAGCGAAGCCAAGTCTCGACGGTTCAACAACAACCTAGAGACAACCGTGACATTCGCCTCGATACAGTAGACGCAATGTCAACAATAACGTTCTTCCTCCTACAAGCTTCGAACATGACAAAGCAAACGAAGCAAAGGCTAAATTCCTAGCTTCATGGTCTTGACGGCAACCCATATAAAGCCAGAAAGACAACTGGAGATCGTCTCACACCAGTGTGGAATGGTCACCACCTCGACGTTCGTCTCGACACAGCAGACGCAACATCATCAAACAAACGGAGCCACGGCAAAATCCTAGCTCCACCCCGACGTTCGTTTCGATACAGCAGACGAGTTGTCACCCCAGCGTTCTTCCTCCAGCGGGATTCGGACGCGACAATCAAACAAACAGAGCCACGGCAAAATTCCAGCTCCATCTCGACGTTCGTTTCGATACAGCAGACGGGTTGTCACCCCAGCGTTCTTCCTCCAACAGGATTTGGACACACCAAAGCAAAAGAAGCGAAGGCCACATTCCTAGATTCAACGTCCTGACGGTAACTCATATAAAACCGGAAAGACAATCGGAGATCATCTCGCACCAGCACAGAGTGGTCATCACCTTGACGTTCGTCTCGATACAACAGACGAAATGTCACCCCAGTGTTCTTCCTCCAACAAGATTTGGACACACCAAAGCAAACGATGCGAAGGCCACATTCCTAGCTTCAACGTCTTGATGGTAACTCATATAAAACCGGAAAGACAATCAGAGATCATCTCGCACCAGCACAGAGTGGTCATCACCTTGATATTCGTCTCGATACAGCAGATGAAATGTCACCCCAGTGTTCTTCCTCCAACAAGATTTGGACACACCAAAGCAAACGAAGCGAAGGCCACATTCCTAGCTTCAACATCTTGACGGTAACTCATATAAAACCGGAAAGACAATCGGAGATCATCTCGCACCAGCACAGAGTGGTCATCACCTTGACGTTCATCTCGATACAGCAGACGAAATGTCAACCCCAGCGTTCTTCCTCCAACAGGATTTGGACACACCAAAGCAAACGAAGCGAAGGCCATATTCCCAGCTTCAACGTCCTGACGGTAACTCATATAAAACCGGAAAGACAATCGGAGATCATCTCGCACCAGCACAGAATGGTCACCACCTCGACGTCCGTCTCGATACAGCAGACGAGATGTCACCCCAATGTTCGTCTCGACACAGCAGACGCAACGTCATTAAACGAATGGAGCCACGGCAAAATCCCTAGTTCCAAACCTCGGCGGTTCACCAGCAACCTAAAGACAACCTCGAACTCCGTCTCGATACAGCAGACGAGATGTCACCCCAACGTTCGTCTCGATACAGCAGACGCAACGTCATCAAGAAAACGGAGCCACGGCAAAATCCCTAGTTCCCACCGCAACATTCGTCTCGATACAGCAGACGCAATGCCAGCAAACGAAGCGAAGGCCAAATTCCTAGCTTCAGGGTCTTGACGGCAACTCACATAAATCCCGAAAGACTATCGGAGATCATCCCCACACCAGCGCGGAGTGGTTATGACTCATCGGGGCTCTCTAAAATAAGCCTAACCTCAAGTAAAAAGCGATATGGCAAATTCCTAACGCTTGCTCTTCCGACGGTCAAACTGCCAAGGAGGATTGCTTGAAGACGTCTTGTCCAGCCCCCGAAGGGATCAGAGACACGGCGGTTGCAGGGCTACTCGAACAGCACGATTGCCTATCGAGGACTATATCAGCTTATGCGACGGTACGATGGCCAAAACCCTAAGTACCACCAACCTTAACGGGCTTCTGTCGTAAAGAGCAGAGGTTAAATGCGACGTTAAGATGTTCTTGCGAGAAACGCTCGATTCGTCTCGACTTGTAAAAAAATTGTTGAGACGGCTCGACTCGTGAGATAAAGCCTTAGGCAGTGGGCATAAAAGAAGCCTGTTTCCTAAGCACTGGGACCCCGCAAGTTGGCCCAAAACGGTCTCTTGCGTACCATCCACGGGTCTCACTCTCCAAAGTTGAGTTTCGACGAGGAGGGAAACAACCGCTTACGGGTCCTCTCGACCCGTAAGAGGGAAAAATTCTCTTATAGGATCCTTACGACTTATAAGAGAAAACCACACTTAGGAATCCTCACGATTCCTAAGGAGAAAAAACCCCCTACGAGATCCTCTCGATCCGGAGGGAGAAAAGTCTCTATGAGACCCTCACGGCTTATAGAGTTGAAAAGTCTTAGGCAGCAGATCTGAACCTGCGGCCTAAGCCATCGCTATTTCTTAAGAAAGTCGGAATACTCGTTCCAATCATCCGTCGACCATGTTTGCTAAGGTGGTATGTTGATAATAAAAGAAAGAAGAAAGCGACGAAAAGAGCATCTGATCTACATTCGATCAAGCGTTCGAGACACATTCATTTATGCAAAAGATTCTGAACAAAAGATAAGACGGGCTAGGAGAAACAAAAATTTTCATTAATATTGCCCGAAGTTCTTACAATCATAAAAGCAATAAACGAAAGTTACAATGGAATAACCTCAGATCCAGGGCATGGATTGAGGAACTCGAAAGCGACCCTATCTATGACTTTCCAAGCCTCGCGGACCATCCTAGTGTGCTTTCTTTCGCGAGCACAAGCGTCAGGGTCTCCCCTGATGTCTTCCACCCTCCGATAAGCAACGAGTATGGCAGACTGTTGAAAGACCTCGTGCAAGAGATCGATAAGACTATCTCGCCGTCTCTTTGAGATAAAGTTCAACAGGTACACCGAGTGCACCTTATCCTCAGCGGCATCTAGCGCCCTAAGCGGCACACCGGAACAGAACAGGGGAAGCGCTTCCCAGATGGCTCCCACGATAAGCTTAAGTAGGGAGGAACGCCGGGGAAGCAGATGACCATTGTACGCATCGAAGCGGCTCATTATTTCAGCACACTCCTCGTTTGTGAACTCTCGATTTTGAGAGCGGCCAAGTCGGCGGATGTCCCCGTAAGAGATGATCTCGTTAAGAGCATACATGTGGGCGTCCATTGTTCCTGTGAAAGAGGATCAACAGAATTATCAGAAAGACTGATTAAGCAAAACGATATAATACACCGAAGAATAAAACGCCATCGTTAAACTCCAAGATCAATGAAAAACTCCTAGGAGTTCTGTTGAATGATTTGGAAGGAGCAAAGCTCCATTAATGAAATGAGAAAATACAGGGAGGATCTTTCAGAGAGCAAAGCTCTATTAATAGAACCCTAATAGGGCTTTCCTTAGTCTTCTATAGACCCCCTTAGAGCAAAGCCCTGCTAAGTGAAACCCTAAATGGGTCTTCTTTAGATCAGGGATCTATTGAGAGCAAGACTCTTAAAATTGATTTAATTTAATCAAAATTAATATTTTTACCTAAAAATTCTCTAAAGTTTGAACTTTTAAAAGTGTTTAAAGAAGAGAGCAGGGCTCTGAGTTTTGAAAGTAAAATCGTGAAGATGAAAATCATCTAAGGGACCAAAGGTCCTATTTATAGGCATCAAATGCCTTTTCAACTTCCAAAAGTTGCCGCGACGATTGGAATTCGGCCACCGCTGCGCTCACATTTAAGGCCATGTAAGCGCAACGATGGGGGGGCATTTGTTTACCCCAATCAGAGCAAAACTCTGTTCAAATTCCAAGGAGGGAAAAGAAGAAATGCTTTTGTTTTCGTCCAATCAGAGCAAAGCCCTGTCTTGAAAATTAAAGTTAAAATAAATGAAGCAACGCTTCAGATCCCCTACGCTGTGCGCAGAGCGCCACATGTCAAAATCAGATACGTTAGCGCAGGGGGCGCAGCGCCCAAGGCAGCGCACCCAATCAGAGCAAGGCTCTGTTTAAAATTCAAACTTTAATTAAAGGAAGCAACGCTTCAATTGCGCAAGCACTGCGCTGCGCGACACGTGTCAGCGCAGATGCGCTAGCGCAGTTGCGCTGCGCTGTGCGCTGCGCGACACGTGTCAGCGCAGAGACGCTAGCGCAGTTGCGCTGCGCTGTGAGCTGCGTGACACGTGTCACGCATTGGGGAGTTGTGCAAAACAGAATGGAGATTTAAAGAAATCTTTTCTGTTCTTTTTAAAACAAGAAGATTTTCTTCTGTAAAGCAGAGGCCTTTGGATCAAAGATCCAGCGGTGAGGAAAATTCCCCAAATCACTCAGAGAAAGATCTCTTTTAACAAATTTAACTAATTTATGGGCACAATAAAAAGGACCCTAGACCTCAATTCGAAGGGGGGAGGAACATTTTTGTGAAAAATTAAACAGAGAAGACTCTGAAGAATTGGAGAGAAATCCTCAAGAACAAAGAAAAAGGTAAAAACCTTTAGAAAAAGAGAAAATTCTCTTATGAACAGATCATTGATCTGAGAACAAGATCTAGGATCTCTAATGAAAAGAAAAGAAAAGAAATAAATAATAAACAGTGCCTTGCACTTCTTTCTATGAACCATTGGTTCTGAATCTAAAAGATTCTCAAGATAACAGTGCCTTGCACCTTATATGAACCACTGGTTCTTTAGAAAACAAGAAAAAACTTGTTTTCTCTGATCTGAAATTGATCCAAAAGAATAAGAACAGTGGCCAGCACTTGCCAAAACTGCGCTATTGCGCAAGCCGCTAGGAAGCGCCACGTGTCAGCAGCGCAGTGCACTAACGCAGCGCACTGCGCTGTTGCGCTTGCGCTCACCAGAACGTGACACGTGTCACCTCCACGAGCACTTGCGCTCATTAATTGCGCAAAGTACCTGACAAGCCATGTGGGACACTGTCAGGGTATCTAATGCAATGCATTATTAAAGGGCAGAGCCCAATCAAAGGTCCAAGGGACCAAATAAAAGTGCTTCACACTATTTTAAAAAGGCAGAGCCCGATTAAAAAGTCTAAACAGACCAAAAATAATGCTATGCATTATTTAAAGGGGGAGAGCCCAATTGAGAGGTCCAAAGAACCAAAACAAATGCTCTGCATTATAATAAAAAGGGCAGAGTCCAGTTAAAATAGGCATAAATAGCCTGAAGTAATGCTATGCATCATTCTAAAAAGGGGAAAGCCCAAACAGTGGCCTAACAGGCCAAATGCAAACAAAATGTGAATATTTTCAACTGGACTTAGCCCAATTTTGGCCGTAAGTCCTTAAATAAAATTGACTGAGCACAACTCTCTCTTAAATCAATTTATATCCGGTTCGAGGGTACATCTCCGTGCTCCTCTGACACTTATCGTTGTAATCCTTCAACGACGTCAGAGAGGTGACGGGTCCCGACGACCACACACGTCAATATGGACTGCGGGGTCCTTAAACTCGTGGAACAAAACGTCCCTAAACTAATATCGGACCGAAACGTCCCTAAACTAATGTCGGACCGAAACGTCCGTAAACTAATGTCGGACCACCACGTCCCTAAACTGGAATATGGACCACCATGTCTCTAAACTGGAATATGGACCACCACGTCCCTAAACTGGCGATGGACCACCACGTCCCTAAACTGGAGATGGACCACCACGTCCCTAAACTGGAACATGGACCACCACGTCCCTAAACTGGAACAATAGAGCCCAAATGCTCTTTTGTCGGATCCAAATGATCCCGTTAAGTTGATCTTAGTCTCAAATCAGACTAACGTATCCTTAACAAACGTTTAAGTCGATCTTAGCCTAAATACGGCTAACGTATCCTTAAACTAAAACACCAAAACCAAATCTAAGTAAATACGGATTTGGACTAATCTACGTCCTACGGGCGACGGCATAACTTAGTCTCCGTATACAATCCACGGGCATCCACAAACAAAACAAACACACACGACACGAAGTGAAATTCTGGAGAAGGAGAAAGTAGCTACCGTGATGCGGTAGCGTAATTAACTGCAGGGGCTTGCGCTTGCAGGGAAGAGCGTCCCCACAATCAAAAACCCCTCAAACGAGGGGGAATCTGACGAAGTCTGCTACATCGGCCGCATCCGTCTAAACCTCCGATACACGGTGCCATAAATCAACTTGGCATCTTCGGGGAGGTAGACGGATAAAGACATATAGCATCTGCCCCGAATCTCCGGCCAGACGTCCTCACGTCGTCGCCGTCCTTCGGAGGGGAACACCAACCATTTTCTAGGCTCTGATCGATAAACTGGCCCAAATGGACCAGATGGGCCACGGGCCTTCCTCCTTAAATAAGGACCCTCGAAATAGTAAGGGTAAAGGGAAAGCGACCTTCGTTGCTAACACGCAACAACAACTGAGTGGCCCAATACCGGCTGCTCGCCAAAACAACGAGCGTCTGCGCCCATCCTTGGAGGAAAGATTAGGACGCGCTTACTCGTTTCTCCGCGACAAGATGAGGAGACTATTCGAATTGGTAGTGCGTAACAAACTCATCACATTGCCAGATCCGCAGCATCCACCGCAACCCGGCGACGTTAACAACCCTAATTACTGCTCCTATCACAAAATGGTGAGCCACCCAATTGAAGATTGCTACGATTTCAAGAACTGGATCGAAGACCGGTATCAATAGGGAAAATTCGCGCTGTCTGATAACTGGAGGGTAAATCCACCCCAGAAGCACACTCCCAAAAAGGTAGATGCGCCGGGGGCATCATGCTCACTCGTGGAAGAAACTCCATGGGAAGTCGTTCTTTCAGCAAAAACCAAAAGAATGCTGAAGGATCTACAGGCATGTCCGGCAGTCAGATGGAAAATCCCACTTGAACCTGAGATCATCGAAGGGATGTTGAAACCACGTCCCGTACCGAAAGTTGTTGACTAAGGGCAAACCCCCCGAGTCAAGCCTTTAAAGTCTTCGAAGAAAAAGAAGAAGACCAAGAAGCCTGTGCAGCCTGCCGAGTATGACGATAAGCGTACAGACCTACAAAAGTATATTGACGCGCTGGAGGAGTACAACCAGAAGGCGCGGACATCGGTCACGGTCGAAGAGTTCCTCAAGTATATTCTTGAGAACGAAGATAGTGACAACGATGAGGAAAATGACTCATCAGAAGAAACCGAAGACTATGCAGCAAGTTGCCACATGGTCTCCCATTCGTCGTTAAATGACGAATAAACTCCCTCGCCATCAGGAAACAACGCAGAGGAATTGGGGGCAGGATAGGCGCTAAAATCTCCGGAACTGCCAGAAGACCTGATCGATAGGCTGTTAAACGAAGTCTTTCGAAAAAGCAAAGCTGACCGAGAACGCGAAACAACCATATACGAAAAGGCTAAGCGTCAGCATCAGGATGAAGAAGCTACGGCAAGGATGAGTCGTAAAGTACTCTAACCAAACCAAAGCATACATGCGACAAACAAGAGCACGATCAAAACAGAGAAATGGTTCGCTAAAACCCTGTCTATGTGAATGAAGCTACCCCCTCTCGTACGAGACACACCCGGGGTCATATGCCTCGACGGAGAGGATTCACATCCAAATTATTGCCTATATCATCGGAGGGTTACTCACCCCACCGAGGAATGCAGTGCCTTCAAGAAGTGATGGCAAGGATACGTTGCCCATCAAAAACACTTCAAGAGGATGAAGCACGAATCTCGTTGATGGCAAAATGGTGCGACAGATGTGCATGAAGAAACGACTGGCAACTGTCATATGGCGAGTACCAGTTCGGAAGGGAAAAAATCCCAAGTTCCTACCTTCAGGAGCGACTCTGAGGATGAAATACCCCTCAGACCTCTCTTGAGAGACTCCACCTCCGAAAAATAAGCGGAGGAGAAGAACTGTGAGAACAGTCAGCTGCGAAACCGCATGCTGCATGAGAAGAACTTCGGACCTACAAACAAAGGTTCGAGCAATAGAGACAAAGGGAAAGAAAAAATCCTTGAGGAAATTGCCCTCGACGATGGAGTTGTCCAAGAGCTCGCAGCCAGGGACCCGCCTAGGAAAAACAAGGTGGATTACAATGTCCTAGCGTATTTGAGGAAAATACCCTCACAACTGAGCATATTGGATGCTCTCCTCCTGTCCAAAGAGGCACGAGATTCTCTGATCAAAGCATTACAAGTGCCCGATCAGTTCCAAGCTTTCTTCGCGGAAGAGAAGATGAAAGATGAACTGGCAGAGGTCCACACGGCTGACATTACATTCAGCAATGAAGATCTCCTTCTCGGTATGTTCGAGCATAATCGCCTGTTATACGTCACTGGGTACTGCCACGACATTAAGATAGGTAAAATCCTTGTCAACAACGGATCCTCCATCAACCTTCTCAACGCGAGGGTGCTGAAAGAAATTTGCATGAATGTTCAGCACCTGGCCCGAGACAAAATACCATCTCCGGGTTCGACTCACTGTCGTCATGGACGCTTGGGCCCGTATTACTGACGTTACGCTTCGGGCTGCTCGTCACTGACATCAAATTTCATGTCATTGACGCCAAGACTTGCTATAACGCTCTGCTCGGCAGGCCTTGGTTACATGAGTACAACATCATCCCTTCTACACAACATCAGTATATGAAGTACTTCATAGT
This sequence comes from Agapanthus africanus, assembly GCA_030015575.1. NCBI lineage: Eukaryota > Viridiplantae > Streptophyta > Magnoliopsida > Asparagales > Amaryllidaceae > Agapanthus > Agapanthus africanus. Next base: position 748,210,512 of record JASDDO010000022.1, on the reverse strand, counting down.
TGGCTTGGAGTACACCATCACAGGGGAGCTAAATCCGTTCTCCGTAAACGAGGTCCGAAAATATGAAGATGCAAAGTATTTCCTACCAGACTTCAAGGATACGAAAAGGCGTCATAAGCCGGAGGATAAACAGAAGTCTGTCGCCACTATCCCGATCTTTGGGAGCGATACCGAGGAAGACAAAGAAATAGTCTACTCGGGGCAACCCAAGAAAGAAAACAATAAGCCCGGACCATCTATTCCTATTCTAGTCTTTGGCAGCGACTCTAAGGACGAGGCCAACTGTTCATATCAGAATATTGCATTTTATACCGCCCATTCTTACGCTCGTGTGTTTATAGGTAGGTACTTTTAATCCGTATTTGTTACATGTTTGCAGAATACAGGTTTCCAGTACAAATATTGCTAATCAGGATTAATTCTCCACAGTTACGCCAAATGCAGAACATCTGTCCACAGCAGATAAAAGCCGGGTTCCGGTCATCCATATCCGTCCAGTGCCGAGTACCGGTTTCCGATACAAGACATGTGACAGTGGTCATTCATGTCTGGGACAAGCACAGAGCACGAGGTGGGCTGCACAAGAATCAATGGGTGCGCGGAGCTCGAGGGAGAGACAAAGTCAAAAGTAAAAAGATATGCAATCTTGGACTTGGAAATCTGCAAAGATTCTGAATACTTTTGTACATTTTGAAGATTACAAACACGAGGGCACATAAAACCAGGAACCCACCAGAAATCCCACTGCCCAATTCATCATTATGGCCGCGCATGCGCGGCCAAAGTAGGGTATTGGCCGCGCATGCGCCGCAGGGTGGGGCCCACACACCGTCGTTTTTCAGGGGCTTTTTGGTAATCTCATTTCTGGTCTGGTGGATGCCCTAGAATTCCATTCTCCTGCCTATAAATACAGCAGTTCAGAGCTAAGCCAATGGAGCTTTTCTTTGTTCTTGATTTTTGTTATTTTGTTCTTCTTCTTCCTCTTCTTCATTCTTTCTCCATTAAATTGTAGTGAGAGCTTTTGAGTGGAAGATTAATGAAGATGAGGGGTTCTTATATTTCTTGTTAGTTTGCTCCCCCTTGAGATTTCTGCTTTCTCTTGCTCATTCAATCTCTTCATTGAGGTTGAATGGTTAAGAGTTAGTTATTGATCTCAAGGGTCGTATTTTCTCACGGGACTAGTTCTTCACTTCACATGCGTTCTCTCCCCTTCCCTTGATCTTGCAAGTTCTTCATTGAGCTTGCAAGTTTAAGGGTTGGCTATTGAGCACATGCTTGGCTTGGGTTCTACTTCCGTGTTCTTTTCTTGTTCTTTTTATTACCCGCTTTTTATTACTTGCAATTTATTTCATGCAATTTTATTCATGCACTTTAATTACTTGTATCTTTTCTTTTCTTTGTTCTTTTCTTTTTGTTCTCTTTTGTTCATATTGTGAATGTTGTAATTATTGTTGTTGTTAAGAATCCACATGATCTTGTAAGTTAACATTTCTTTGCCAATTCCTTTTCCCGTTATTTTCCATTTGAACTTCGCCCAAACCATACGCAAGCGCTCCGTTAGGCACCGTACCCTGACAAGGTAACGGTGATTCCTAACCACGACCGGTTGCGTTCGGTTTGGCCGGAGGCGAAAGCAAGAGACAAGAACGGAAGGACAAGGGTAAATAAGCCGGATTCCACGAATACCGCGCTTAAATCCCCTAATCCACGTTGTTGCCGATTGGTTAGCTTCAATTGGTCAAGACTCGGCTCAAAGGTTTTGAGTACGGATTTCTTAGCTTACAATCTCGTATTTTCTTAACAACTTTATACTTGCAGATATACACATAGGTTAGACTCAAACTCATACAGATTCTTTATTGACTCGTCTAAAACAAGAAGGTAAGATAACACCATCTCCCTGTGGACCGACCCGTGCTCACCGGCTAGCTGCAAAGCGACACCGTCCTGATCGCGGTTACACTTAAATTCTTTGAACATCCGACACGCCAAAAGCGTGCGATCAAATGGCGCCGTTGCCGGGGAGACGGTAGCGTATTTTCTTTCTTGTTATTCGGGTTAATATTCTTTTTGTACATATATAACAAAAAAAAAATATATTCTTTTTTGTTTTTTTGGACAATATTTTTGTGGGCAAGTGTGCAGATTTTTGCGTATTTGCAAACTGCAATTGTGGGGAGCAAAGTGTACATTCAAGGCTAAGGTGTTTACAAAGTACAGTGCCAAAGATCCGGGTAGTTTGACCCGCGCAAGCGAACCTTTCAAGCTTACCGGATTTGATTCAACGGGGGTTTCCTAACCCAAAACTTAACGGTACGTATTTTACAAACACCTTCTTCTCAAATCCGACGCTTCCAATATACTATTCTTTGCAGGATTCTTTGCAAGTTCGCTAGCAAACGCTAAAAACTTGACTAACCCGTATTTGTTGCAGCGCCGCGCTTAAAATAAAAAACGATTGTTTTATTCTTTATAGAATTTTTATTGATTTGCGCATTGCATCAATTAATACGGACTTAAGGGCAAGCGAACCCCACAACATACGGTAAAGGATTTCATCACCTTTTCCGTGGCCCACAAATCACGAACTTGAGCATAACGTTTACCCGCACAAATTTAAAAGAAACTAGACTTTAAGCCTTAAGGACTTCGCGCTCACTAGGAGAAGTTAACTGTATTTAGAAGCTTGCTTAACGGTATATTGGTTACGGGGTGTCTAGGAAAGTGTTAACGGCGAAACCGCCAAAAGAGAAAGGGTTATTTAATTAAGGAACTTCGCGAAAGCGTTGGAAAACCTCCCCTTATCTCTGCACTTACCTGGCCTCGTGATCAGTGTATTTTTAAGCCTGTTTCTCGACACAGTTGTACTTCGACAATCAAGTTCTTGAGCAGGTCTAGTTGACCTAGGTGAACCCTAGAACGATTAGGTGTGTGGTATTTTTGTGTCGTGATTATTTTTGTCCATATTTTTTTTGTGTATATTTCATTCTTTTGCTAACAACTAACTAAAAATATATATATATATATATATATATATATATATATATATATCACATTCTTTTTCCCTCCTTTTTCTCTACCTTTCTCCTTCTCTCTTCATATCATGGGTACTCCACCTCGCAAAACTCTTGCCGAACTTTGGTACCCACAACCAGACATTACATCCTACGGTTCTTGTTTTGGTCGAACTTCGAACGACCCATCCATGCCAAAAATTTCATTGAAAGATCGGATAGACGCATCTAGGACGAACAACTGGACCCCGCAATCCACTTCGTATCGACCGTTTCAAACATTCACCCCTTCTTGCGTTGATACACCTTTCGAAAATCCAGTTGTAACCCCAAGACCAATGTCTCTTGCTGAACATATTGAACAATCTCGTAGCCGATCTTTCACTCCTTTTACCACTTCAAATTCTTGGGATCAACAATTCCATTCACCTTCTTATCCCAATGTTGATCCCACTCCTGTCCAGCCATTCAACTCCTACCAATCCTACCCTAATTTTGCACCTTCCCTAGACATTGCATCAGAACAGCCTTTTGGGAGTTTTCAGTATCCAAACAACTTTGAATCTTTTACTGAAACCCCTTCACAACCAATGTCTAGTTTAGAACAGTCCTTGGAAGACTTTAGGGTAGCGTCAAGCCAACAGATGATGGATTTGAATGCGTCCATGGCCGCCCTCATGCAACCTAGTGACCCGGTAGCTAGTTTTCAACTAGCTCCAAATTTTTCAATGTATGATGCGGTGGCAGGACAGGCTGTGAATTTGAGTGGAGAGAGTGAGATATACCCCCTTCCAAATCAAACCTACCCATCCCAAATTGAATCCGACAACTCCTGTTTTGAAAGTCTATCGAGTATCCCAAATGAATTATCAATTGAAGATAGAATGTTTAATGAGTTGTGCGACTTTGTAGTGTTTGATTTGCCCGATTGTGAAGGGTCCCTTTTGAGTGAAACCATACCCAATCCTCTTGACCTCTACACCTCCACTCTAGAACCTGAATTGATTGATATCCATGCTTTTGTTGAGGTGTCGGAGAATTTTGATTTTCACTTGATTGAGGATATCGACGTTGGGAATATTTTGGATGATGAAACCGTAGATTTGGCTGAGTTTATCTCTTCAAGTCATCATCCCGAGTCGTTAAATGTATTTCCCGAACTTCATATGCGTCTGGATTTTGAAGAAATGTGCATGGATGTGCTAAATTTTGAGGAGAATATTGAGGATAGTTTTGAGGATGAACCAGTTTTAATTGATGAGTCAGATTTTCCAATTCATCCTGTCCCTTCCACTGACTGTGTACACCCTCCTGAACCTTTAACCGATAACCTTCCTCAACCACTTCCCTCCATCCGTTCCATCGTTCCGACCTTGCAAGAACCCGTCTCGCTCTCATTTCATATGTCTGGTTTACCAGGTTCGGCGTACCCATGGTTTCTTACGAATCTTGAGGGATTTGACCCCATTTCTCGACGGGTAAATATATTAGCACAATCAATTTTCACAAATCGGTCATCACAAATTGTGCTAATCTATTTACTCCATTTGCACCCTCAAGTTCGTACTCCACTTCTTTTTCCCTTCCGCCTTTCTTCTTCTTCTCATCTACCGAGACCGCTTTCCACTTCTCTCCACAAGCGGTCTCGCGTAGTCTCCATTTCTTACCTCTCCGCATTCTTCCACCAGCCACTGCTTTATGACGATAAAATCTTTGAATGGTTGGTGCTAACTTTTGGCCTGTGTAAGGCCTTATATAGATGGATACTGTTTTCTTTCCCCCCTAATCCTGAATTTCAACGCTTAACAGTGGAAACACTGTTTTACTTAAGTTTGGGGGGGCTCTTTTTTGTATATATTTTTTGTTTTCTCTTTTTTTTTGTTTTGTATATAATTTGTTTTTAGGGAGCACCGGCAATTTTGGCCCTCTTGGTATAGCCTGACAGTGAGGGCACTGTCAAGTTTAAGTTTGGGGGTGTGCTCGGTAAGCTTTCTTCCTTCGCATTCATTTGTATATTTTGCATTTGCATACCTTATTAAAAATCCATAAAAATCTGAAAATTTTCTAAAAATATAAAAACTTTTTGTCAAGTTAGCTTGTGGAAGAACTCTGATTCAACATTCGACGGTTTTTGTTTGAAAAGATAGGAATAACTAAATCCTATGTTTGGATTTTGAAAACCTGAAAGATAACTCTCCTTTGAAGTTAACTATAGCTGATATACGTCTTTACATTACACTACACGTGTTGTGAGTCTTGGAAATTAGATGACAAGTCTTTTATGTTTAAAAACAACTTTTAAATAGATAAATGATTTTCTGAGGATCAAATAGGTTTGTTCTGAAATAAGTAATATATCAAGAATAGTTTATGAAGTAAGTGAATATGAAGGAATGTTATTGATGCCTAAATTGGAACTAAGTCTGAAAAATAACCCATCAGAAACTTGATTGGAATGATTACACACCAAACCCACTAAACACGTCTTTTATCCAAAAAATAATTGAACTACCGGTTATATCTCCGTTCGTATTGAATCATCATGTTTTTCACGCCAAACTGTCTTTTGTTTTTGGACCTAGGTAACTTGAGTAATTAAGTCCGCTGGGGTGTTTCTACACCTAATGCCCTAAAATCAACTGGTTTGGGTGCATTGGCCCAAAGCTCGCTAAGAAGCCTAGAAAGTCCAGTTTTAAAACAAAGTCAAGCAAGTGTTCTCTCCGAGTTAAAATTCCTAACGGTTCTTTGTGTGAGAATAATCTTGATAAAAGACAGGCTTTTAAAAAATTTCTTAACGGAGATATGAAGGTCTTACTCTTTGATAAAGACTATTGCACATTCACAGAGGTGTGTATGAAATGAAAACAAGAATAAGGTGGAGTGAAAAATACGACTTAGTTTCCTGTTAAGGAAGATAGAAATTCTGAAGTTGAAACCTTACTGGAAAACGAAACTTGAAAAATGCTTAACTCTCTATAAAACTTATGTGATCCTTTTAAAATTGTTATCTGGGCTTTATTGTATGACATAATGACTTTATTCTACCTTTCGGGAACTTAACGACACTATTTTGCACTGCACGTAAAGACATATAAAAATCTGTAGTTAAATAAGAAGAGAGATGTGAAAAATAAAGGTTCGATAGTCTAAACTTAGGATTATAGAATTGTTATTTTCTAAAACAAAACTTTAGGACTTGAATCTTAGTTTTGTACAAAGCTAGCTTGACCGGATTTTGTGGGTAGTATCCGCTGAAAACCCTCAGGAGACAACACTCCTCCTACTAGGGACACCTAGAGGTTTAACGGCTTGTTGCACATGCTCAGTGCAATCGCGTTCCCTGCGAAAGTGCGGTTATCATTTTATTTTTGTGAATAATTGGTTTTGCTCGGGACGAGCAAAAGTTAAGTTTGGGGGTATTTGTTCATATCAGAATATTGCATTTTATACCGTCCATTCTTACGCTCGTGTGTTTATAGGTAGGTACTTTTAATCCGTGTTTGTTACATGTTTGCAGAATACAGGTTTCCAGTACAAATATTGCTAATCAGGATTAATTCTCCACAGTTACGCCAAATGCAGAACATCTGTCCACAGCAGATAAAAGCCGGGTTCCGGTCATCCATATCCGTCCAGTGCCGAGTACCGGTTCCCGATACAAGACATGTGACAGTGGTCATTCATGTCTGGGACAAGCACAGAGCACGAGGTAGGCTGCACAAGAATCAATGGGTGCGCGGAGCTCGAGGGAGAGACAAAGTCAAAAGTAAAAAGATATGCAATCTTGGACTTGGAAATCTGCAAAGATTCTGAAGACTTTTGTGCATTTTGAAGATTACAAACACGAGGGCACATAAAACCAGGAACCCACCAGAAATCCCACTGCCCAATTCATCATTATGGCCGCGCATGCGCGGCCAAAGTAGGGTATTGGCCGCGCATGCGCCGCAGGGTGGGGCCCACACACCGTCGTTTTTCAGGGGCTTTTTGGTAATCTCATTTCTGGTCTGGTGGATGCCCTAGAATTCCATTCTCCTGCCTATAAATACAGCAGTTCAGAGCTAAGCCAAGGGAGCTTTTCTTTGTTCTTGATTTTTGTTATTTTGTTCTTCTTCTTCCTCTTCTTCATTCTTTCTCCATTAAATTGTAGTGAGAGCTTTTGAGTGGAAGATTAATGAAGATGAGGGGTTCTTATATTTCTTGTTAGTTTGCTCCCCCTTGAGATTTCTGCTTTCTCTTGCTCATTCAATCTCTTCATTGAGGTTGAATGGTTAAGAGTTAGTTATTGATCTCAAGGGTCGTATTTTCTCACGGGACTAGTTCTTCACTTCACATGCGTTCTCTCCCCTTCCCTTGATCTTGCAAGTTCTTCATTGAGCTTGCAAGTTTAAGGGTTGGCTATTGAGCACATGCTTGGCTTGGGTTCTACTTCCGTGTTCTTTTCTTGTTCTTTTTATTACCCGCTTTTTATTACTTGCAATTTATTTCATGCAATTTTATTCATGCACTTTAATTACTTGTATCTTTTCTTTTCTTTGTTCTTTTCTTTTTGTTCTCTTTTGTTCATATTGTGAATGTTGTAATTATTGTTGTTGTTAAGAATCCACATGATCTTGTAAGTTAACATTTCTTTGCCAATTCCTTTTCCCGTTATTTTCCATTTGAACTTCGCCCAAACCATACGCAAGCGCTCCGTTAGGCACCGTACCGACCCGGGTAAATAAGCCGGATTCCACGAATACCGCGCTTAAATCCCCTAATCCACGTTGTTGCCGATTGGTTAGCTTCAATTGGTCAAGACTCGGCTCAAAGGTTTTGAGTACGGATTTCTTAGCTTACAATCTCGTATTTTCTTAACAACTTTATACTTGCAGATATACACATAGGTTAGACTCAAACTCATACAGATTCTTTATTGACTCGTCTAAAACAAGAAGCTAAGATAACACCATCTCCCTGTGGACCGACCCATGCTCACCGGCTAGCTGTAAAGCGACACCGTCCTGATCGCGGTTACACTTAAATTCTTTGAACATCCGACACGCCAAAAGCGTGCGATCACCAACGCTGTGTTCTCCATCCGCCCGTCAATGAAAACTTTTGCCGAAGCAGATCAGAGTCTGCAAATCACAATGGCTCCATCTCGACACTACAAGGAACTTGATGCGCTCCATACATACAGCGTACAAGAACTGCAAACTTTCTACGTGCCTCCTAGGCGAAGGAGTGAAAAGGCGATTCTCTTCTACCAATCTACGGAAAATAAAGTAGAAAAAGAAGTCCGGCATGGTACCGATTTTGCACTTGACAGGATTCAACCAATCCGTCTGCCAAGATACTACATGGAGGGATTGAAAAGGCTGTTAAGATGCTAAGGTGTACCTCTCAAACAAACTGTTCGGCAAGCCCAATTCTACAAAAAGATTTGGGATATTTCCAGGACTCAGCGAAAGTTGCCCAACGGGAAGATGGAGACAACTGGGCTCCGATACGTTCTTTCTAATAAACAGGAGCGGTTCTACAGCTACCACGTTATAAACAGCTCTAGTGAAGAGGAAAACGCTCTTCCAAATAGCCTTGACGTTGAAACAGAGCGAAATCCCACTCTAAGGTCGTTGAGTCCGTCGCTCGAAGAACAAATAGACAAGCTAATAAAAGAAGCTTGTCAAAAGAGCCGAGACAATCACAACCGCGAAATGGCCATTTATGAAAAAGCTAGGACGCAGCGTCTTAATCAGCAATCTGCGGAGAAGAAAGATTATAATAATCTTCATCCCTAGCCTGCTGTATGTTCTCGCGAAAGGGGAAAATCCTGAAATAGAGGCAAAAATAGGGCAAAGAACGTAAACAACGTTCGAAAGTAGCAAAGCAGATCCAAGAAGCTGTGCAATCGAGAAAAACTCGGTTGGAACCCATCCTTTATAAAGAAGATGGGTCGGAAATACTCTTTTCCCCAAGACAAGATGAGGAATATATTCAACTTTGTCATGAAACACCAAATGATGACACTTTCGGAGTCTCGGCACCCCGAACAAATGGACGAGGTCCATCATCCGGATTATTGCTCCTGCCATTGAGTAATAGGTCATCCTCTTGAAAATTGCTTCATCTTCAAAGACTGGGTAGAAGACCAGTATCACTGAGGCAGGTTCGCTTTATCTGACAGCTGGAAGGTAACCCCTCGCAAAAGCATGAGCCAAAGAAGACCTATACCGTGAGGATAGGACCGGCTCAACATCAAGAATGGAAGCGAACTCGTACCTGCCATATGATAACACTCTCAAAAGAGGGAGGGCGAGAGACTATGGATGACCCCCACATGTGCTTCACAGATGAAGATGAGGACGAAGTGATCTCAGAGTTTCCACCAGCACCAAAAGAGCTGGAAGATGGGATATATACCATGACGGACAACTTAAGAAAAATTGACGTAGGGACGGAAAAAGATCCGAGGCAAACGTTCGTCAGTGAGCTGCTATCCAAAAAACAGGTGGCCATGTTAAAAGATGTGCCCATGCAATATAAAGACTGCTTCGCATGGAACTATTCCGAGATGCTGGGTCTAGATCCAAAAGTAGCGGTACATAAACTGGCCATATCGCCGGACGTCAAGCTAGTCAAACAGGCTCCGAGAAGGATGTGACCTGAACTCGAGATGAGTATCAACGCTGAAGTCAAGAAACTAATCGACTCCAGCTTCATCCAAGAAGTTCAATATCCCGACTGGATCGCTAATATCGTTCCAGTGATGAAGAAAAATAGGTGTGCATCTGCGTGGACTTTCGGGACCTTAACAAAGCTTGCCCGAAGGATGACTTCCCAATGCCCGTTACCGAACTTATGATCGATAACACGTCTACCCATGAGGTCTTCTCCTTCATGGATGGATCTTCAGGATATAATCAAATAAAAGTGCATCCTGAAGACCAAAAGCATACCACCTTCCGGACACCATTGGGCATATTCTGCTATAAGGTGATGCCCTTCGGTCTGAAGAACACTGGCGCTACCTACCGGAGGGCCTTGATAAAGATCTTCGATGACCTCATCTATGAGATTGTCGAATGCTACATCAACGACCTTGTGGTAAAGAGAAAATCTTATGAGGAATATTAGGAACATCTAAAATAGTGTTCTGACGTCTTCGAAAGTATAATCTGAAGATGAATCCTCTAAAATGCACGTTTGCAGTCTTCTCAGGCAAATTCCTAGGATTCATTAAACGGCACCGGGGTATCAAAATCGATCCCTCAAAGATCAAGGCAATTAATGAAACACCCATGCCAAGAACTCTTAAACAATTGCGATCTCTTCAAGGAAATCTTGCATATATTTGACGGTTCATAGTTAATCTCTTCGGAAAATGCCGTCCCCACAGCCATTTAATGAAGAAAGGGACCACGTTCATCTGGGATCAAAAGTGCCAAAATGAACTGGACAAAATCAAGCAATACCTGCAAAATCCGCCAGTATTGACCTCTCCGGTTAAGGGAAAACCCCTTATCTTATATACAACAGCCCTTGAGGGTTCTCTATGTGCGCTATGGGCATAAGAGAACGATCAGGGAAATGAGAGAGCTCTGTACTATTTGAGTCGAGTTCTCCTGGGGGCAGAAAACAACCACTCCCCCATCGAAAAGCATTGCCCGGCACTAATCTTCGCAATAACGAAGCTCAGACATTACGCCTTGGCACATGAAGTCCACCTTATATCAAAGGTAGATTCTCTCAAATATCTAATGTCAAGGGACATATTAACAGGAAGGCTTGCCAAATAGGCCCTCCTCCTGATGGAGTTCTCGATAATATATTGCCCCCTCAAAGCAGTGAAAGGCCAGGCCATTGCCGACTTTCTTGCGAAGCATCTGGTACCAGCCGACTCCCCCTTAAATTGCGAGTTGGCCGATGAACATGTGTTCGACGCAATCGAAGAAGAGAAAGAAGAAAATGATTCCCAATGGGAACTCTACTTCGATGGAGCATCTTCCATGAAGAGGCGAAAGCAAAACACCCCCATAATCAAAGCCGGGGTGGGCCTTATCTTCGTGACTCCGCAAAGTGGGATATTGCGTTACGCCCTCTCCTTAACGGAGCCAAGTACTAATAACGAAGCTGAATATGATGCTTTGATAGCAGGTCTCGAGATCGCTATCGACATAGGAATCAAAGACCTTCTCATATATGGAGACTACCAACTGATCGTTAGCCAAGTAAATGGAGACTATCAGACGTGCAAGCCAGAACTGATAAAGTATGGCGAAAGAGTGCAGCAACTGCTGACACAAATCACCTCCTACATCCTGGAGAGTATACCGTGTGCAGAAAACAACAAGGCAGATGCATTGGCCAAATTGGCTAAGGAACTGGCCGATGAAGACCTCGATGACGTAAGGATCATTGTGCAAAGCCGCCGGGTTCTCACGCTAACAAATATATCTTCGAAAGACTTAATAAAAATATTCAAAATAAAATAAATGACCGAACAAGTAGCCCTTCAAATAGAGGATGAAGAAAAGGTCAAGGATTAGAGGGAAGTCTTCATACTACTTCAAATCCCAACGAACGCCCAAAAATGCGTCGTCTGGATATCAGCTCATAGAACGAGCTTTTTCCTTCACCTTCGTCAATGATGCTATATATAACAGGTCGTTCGACTGTCTATGGCTAAGATGCCTGGGGCCAAAAGAAGCGAAGAGAGTCGTCCAAGAAACTCATGATGGACTCTGTGGTTCTCATCAGGCTGGGCTAAAGATAAAGCTGAAGATAAAAAGAATAGGTTACTATTGGCCTACGATGATTCAGGATTGCCTCAAATATGCGAAGCAGTGTCACTCGTGCCAAATTCATGGGGATTTCATCCACCAACATCCAAATACGTTATACCCAACAGTGGCTAGCTGGCCGTTCGAAATGATGGGAACCGATATAATTAGCCCCATTTAACCGGCATTGTCCAAAGGACATCGGTTCATACTGGAAACGACCGACTGCATTTCTAAATGGGCAGAAGCAGTACCACCGAGGAAGGTGAATACGAAGAATATCCTCCATTTCTTCAGAACCCATGTCATCTATCGGTTCGGCACTCCGCGACGAATTATCTCGGATAATGGGCCAGCTTATAGAAGTCATAAATCATCCGCTTCGCATAACAACATAAAATAGATTGGAGATACTCTTCAGTCTATAATTCTCATGCCAATGGTCTAGCTGAAGCTTTCAACAAGACCCTTATAAATATTATAAAGAAAACGGTGTCCAGAAACAAAAAAGACCGGCATGAAAGGCTGCACGAAGCTCTCTGGGCGTACCGAAAAACGTTCAAAACGGCCACGAATACAACACCATACGCGTTGGTATTCGGCACGGAAGCAGTACTTCCCCTGGAAATAGAACTCCCTTCTCTACGAGTAGCGGTTCGATACAAGCTGACAAATGAAGAAAATGCTCATCTTCGGCATGAGGAGCTCGATGCCCTCGACGAAACCCGCCTTATAGCACAGCAAAATTTGAAAGCTTATCAGGCAAGGATGACGCGGTCATACGAAAAACTGACCAGGCCTAGAACCTTCCGCCAAAGCGAACTCATGCTAATCGTTAAAAGACCCATGATCCCTAATCATGCCAAATGGGGGAAGTTCGAGCCAAACTATGAAGGCCCGTACATCATAAAAAAAGTCTATCAAGGGGAGCCTACCTGCTCATGGATATGCATGGTGAAAGACCCTTCCGGCCAATAAATGTTCGATTCCTCAAAAAATACTACGCTTGACGAGTCACGACTTAGGTCAATGATAGACGACACCGCTTGTGTCCGCTCGCTATCTTCCTGAGTCGGAACTCTAAGAATAGTATCCAAAAAGCTCCGTCGCCTCAAAAACGGTGACAACGGACCGAGAAGTCCTTAAACTAACAATCCGCCTAAAAACGGCAATAACGGACCGAGATGTCCTTAAACTAAAGCTTCGCCTTAAACATGGTGATAATAGATCGAAACGTCTTAGAACTAGTGCGTCAAACAGGGCGCGCCGGCCTAAATACGGCAATGTCTTCCCTTGAGATCTATATTGCAATCGAAGTCTCCACGGCGAGGGTTGCAACTCAAGTCCTACAGGCTGCACAACTACTTCAGAAATGGAGCTACCCTAAGTCCCACCATCAAACTTATGGGCACCTGTGACAAAACTATTCTCGAAAGTTTCGCCAAAAAACCGGTATGTCCACAAGCAAAATGGGCAAGGATGAAAATCCGAAAGGGCGCCGTGAGTAAAACCAGCAGGACTACTAGCGATCTTGTGAAAATCCGAAAGGGCGCAATCTCGTAGAAAAAAACAATATACTTGCAAGATCCTCACGACTCGTAAGGAGAATTCCTCCTATAAGACCCACACGGCTCATAGGATTCAAAAGCCTTAAGCTACAGGGATCTGAACCTGTTCTTAAACCGTCATATCCCCCAAGTCGCCCTACAGGCAGTCCAATATTGACCCTTGTATACAATCCACGGGCACAAATAAATAATCCCTCCCCAAGTTCTACTAATGGCGAGAAATGTCCCCACATGGTGAACGACACTTGTAATTCCTCTCGACTTACAAGGAGAAAATACTCTTGTAAGATCCTTACGACTTATAAGAGAAAACACACTTAGGAATCCTCATGACTCCTAAGGAGAAAACACACCTACGAGATCCTCTCGACTCGTAAGGAGAAATACCTTTATGAGACTCTTACGGCTCATAAAGTCAAAAAGCCTTAGCCGACGGGATCCTAACCCTATTTACTGAGCCATCCTTGTTTAAATCGACGAAGGCAAATGATGATTCGCCCCTGGCAATATTCCAGTGGTAGCGATGCTGATGCCTAAATAGGTATCAAATTTCAAAGTCTTCTCACGGCAAATGATGATTCGCTCCTGGCAATATTCTAGTGGTAGCGATGCTGATGCCTAAATAGGTATCAAGCTCCATGTCCTCTCACGGCAAATGATAATTCTCTCCTGGAAATATTCTATTGGTAGTGATGCTGATGCCTAAATAGGTATCAAGCTCCATGTTCTCTCACGGCAAATGATGATTTGCTCATGGCAATATTACAGTTGCAGCGATACTGATGCCAAGATTGGTATCAGATCTCAAGTTCCTGACTCGCAATAAAAAGCAGCGAGTAAATAAAAAATATATATAGCCGAAATGATTAGGCACCGCGGATAAAAAGCCGAAATGATTGGGCAATCACGACTTTCGCGATATAAAAAGCTGAAAAGATAAAGCATCGCGGAGAGAGAAAAAATGAAACTTTTCTGCCCTACAGGTAGGTCCACAACGACTCCTGTATACAATCCATTGGCACAAATAAAGGAAAATGGGAGCATATCCTCCCACCACGCTTCGTCAAAAGGAGCTCCAAGTCTTGACGGTTCATGTACAACCTAGAGACTATTCTGGCATTTCTTCTCATTCCAGCAGGATGCAGACGCAACGTCAACAAAATACCCAAGGGTCGAAACAAAAATAGAGTAATGGAAAAATCCTAATTCCAAGTCTTGACGATTCATATAAAACCTAGAGACTATCCCGGTGTTTCCCGCTCATCTCAGCAGGATGCGGACGCAACTATCAAATGAAATTCGAGCAATGGCATATTCCTAGCTCCGACCTTCAATTGCAATACATACAGTATAGATGTCCTACAAACGTCTATCTTATTTCAGCAAAGAATCGGCGTAACATTGTCAAAACAAAAAAATGAAGCAACGGCATATTCCCTGCTTCGGGTCTTGACAGCAACTCATATAAAGCCTAAAAGACCATTGGAGATCATCCCATCCCAGAAGGGTGCGGTTATGGCTCATCGGGGCTCCAAATTGAGCCTAACCTCAGGTAAAAAGCGTCATGGCAAATTCCTAACGCTTGCTCTTCCGACGGTAATATGACCTAAGGAGATTACTTGAAGATGTCTTGTCCAGCCCCCGAAGGAATCAGAGACACGACAGTCACGGGGTTACTCGAACAACAGCTTAAAGACTGTATATCGAGAAATATATCAGCCAACGCGATGGTACCACGGACTAAAACCCTAGTACCACAAGCCTAACGGACCTATGTCGTAAAGAATGGGAGTTATCTATATATGACGTTAGGACAAGTTTTCCTGTAAACCGAAGGGAGAGGAACTAAAGAAACTCCGAAACGAGTAAATAAACTATAAACTCCGAAACGAGTAAATAAACTAGAGACTCCGAAACGAGTGAATAAACTATAAACTTCGAAACGAGTAAATAAACTAGAGACTCTGAAATGAGTGAATAAACTACAAACTTCGAAACGAGTAAATAAACTAGAGACTCCGAAACGAGTGAATAAACTACAAACTCCGAAATGAGTGAAAAAACTACAAACTCCGAAATGAGTACATAAATTATTTCACGGCAAATCAAGACATCAAAGGATAAAGAGGTGCAAGCATGAAATAAAATATGTCTTTTATTCATAAATCAAAATGAATATAAGATACAAAAACAAAAAGAAGAAAATACACAGCGACAAAAATTTTAAGACGGCGGACGGTTCAATAGGCCAGCTAGATTATCATTTTTCCGCCTGACCTTCGCCTCAAGCTCCAGCAACGCTGCAAGCTGAGCCCCTGCATGTGCTTGTTGTTTTTGATATAAAGCAAACCGATGCTCAAGCTCTTTCTCGGCAGTCTTGTGGGTCTCAACCATCCCGCATGTAAAAATGACGGCTTTATCAAGAGCCACCACCTTCGTAATGGCCTCCTGAAAGACCCGCCAAATTTCATAGGCCCGAGTAGTCTTGGTTGTGAGCTGGGATTGAAGTTCCCCCAAAGCCTTTGAAGCCAACTCCCTCTCTGAAAACTTCCGGTTGAGCTTTTTCTCGCAAGACTGGAGATTGGCTGCACACCGATCAATCCATTCACGCAAGCGGGCCTTTACAGATAGGATATCAGAAGGAAGGCGTACGCATTCGACTCCATGTAGGAAAGCCTCCACTCGGCGGCAGTATTCGACCCAAGTACGCACCAGCACCTCATCATGGTAGGTGGCAAGGATGGATAAAGAAGCGTTAGCTTCAACAGCAAATTCCTCAGCCATGACGGAAGTGCCATCACGAAGATCTTCAATAAGAGTTGCCAGTGAATGAATGCTCTGTTTTTCCATCCTCTCAGACACATGTCTGGCGTAAGGGCTCAGTGGCATGTAAATATAGGACTCTAGTGGAGTCAGGGTTGGTAAAACTGTGAAGATACATGTATGGTTAGTCGCCTTTCCAAACAGGAAATAAGTAAAAGAATACCCAGGCTAAAGCGCCACTTACCCATCACTACAGAAGGCGGATCTGATAAATCCCCAGGCCCATCAAGAACTTCAACTTTGTCATCAGCCTGTAGGACTATGGTTTAAAATAAAGGGCACATCAGCATCATTATGAAAATATAATACGGAAGGCAAAAGAATACCACCCTTGGCCGGAGGAAAGGACGATGCTCTTGGGGGGGTATCACATGCGGGGCCACCATATTAAGTAGACGCAGGAAGGTTTCTTCCGGAGAACGATCTACAACAAAAGATGCCAACTCCCGCAATTCTGGGAGAAAGAAAGGGTCAGACATATTGAAAGGTCGTTAAACAATATATTTATATAAGATTACCTTCGATACTTCGTCCATTCTGGACTTGAGGGATAGCAGCTTCAGTAATCTCCCCTACACCCTCCGGTGCATCACTGGAAATATTTACAGAATCTATGGCCGGTCCGACAAGCTCCACTGAAGCAATAAAGGCCATCACCGGAAGCTCTAAGGCGTGATCTGGGCTCGAAACCGCGCCCGTCGTAGAAGACCCTACAAAGGAAAAATGTGTAAGGACGAATACGATATGAAAGTAATATAAATTATTTACTGAGAAGGATGTAAAAGATACATATCGATACGTCAGGGAGCCTGAAGTATGGCCTTTTCAAGCCGCTGCTCTTTTCTAGTTAATCACGCTCGTCGGGCTTCAATTGAAGATAAATCTCTGTCCGCTTTCAAAGCAGCCTCGTCTTTAGAAGTGGCCGATATTGGTTGTTTGAAAGTCCGTTCTTCTTCTAGCATCAAAGTAACTACTGGTAACATAGCCGGAGCCGGGTCAACATCACGGAATTCAACAGGGGAAAGCATCCCTTCTTGGGGCGCACGTATTCATCTTCATTCTGTGAACGCGTCAAAACCTCAGCCAACTCAGCGGCCTCCTCGGCAGATGTACCAGGAAAGAGGAGACCGTCGTCCGGTTCATGCACGGATATAGGCTCATCATGAGTGAAAGGCTCAGACTCGAGCAAAGCATCGAGTAAACGGGCGGTCGATTTCTTCACCTTTTAGGGCCTGAGCTAGCATTAGTAGAAGGACGCTTCCTCCCTTTCGGCACTTTTGCACGGCGCTGCCCAATCTTTCCTTCAGTATCCGCCTTTGGTGACGCCACTGCTGGTACTTTATCAAGAGTCTCTGCCCCGGCTCCAGTGCGAACCGGTTCGTTTTGAATTCTAACTTCGCTTAGATAACGCCTAATGCTTTAGCTTGGCTCTGATACCACTGTTGGGTTGCATAGCACCTTAACTAGGATTTATGGGGCATCAAGTATGCAATTTTAAAAAACCTAAAGAGCTATGCAACCCATGCCAAGGATCTAACTAGAAAATTAGGAGTTAAGCTAGAATGTAAACAACTTTACATACAAAGTGAACAAGGAATACAACCTTAGTAGAGCGGTCCTTCACTTCAAAAGCTCCGTGTAGTAGTCCCTTAGCTCCAAGTAGTGATCTCCCGGACTCTAGTAAGGCTCCTCAAGGTGAAATGAACAAGCTTGCATGAAGTCTTCGAGGCCGAAAATGATCTACGTCGAGAAGACACTAACTCAGGCTACCTCTTCACTAATTAGGAATTAGTGAAGCAAACAACCTAAACTAAATGGTTAATCTAGTATAGGTTGATGAAGTAGGATTTTTGCTCACTTTAAAATAATTTTTCTCACTATATTTCTTCATTTTCCAAAAAGCTAGAGAGCAAAAATAAAATGAAGAAGAAGATTTGATGAGAATGGAATGAATCTCATGAGTGAGAATAGCAACCATGGGTGAGTTAATATCATATACAAACTCATGTAGAGACTAAACCACGGCTAAAGATAATGGTTAGGTTAATAAATATCTATAGTAAGACAAAATTAGTGGACTAAGTTAAAGGTTTCTAAAAGCTTCCACTAAGCATCAACCGTGATAAATTTCCAACTCATTTTGTATTTAATTTAAATAAGTAAAACCCCAATTATCTTATGGAATGGTTTAAGTCTCATACACCCATGTATCATGTGTCATCAAACATGGCACAAAAAGAAACATATACAATTAACATATATCACATACATATATTAAATGTATACTAGTGAGATCAAGAAATTCTTAAGTGAGCTAATATTAGTTAATGTATTATAATATATCAAATATATAATTATATATTAAATTATTAAATCAACACTTGATTTAATAATCCGGTTATATCACATACAACCGACTAATATCATTTGTATCATCTTATCGAATTAACACTTGATTCGATAACTCGGCTATATCACATATAACAGACCGATATCACATATCGCGAGAATAGAATACGGTATCACATACACATATTAATCTCGGTCCTGCACATATCACATATGTGCTCCTACTTCGTTTCGCTTGAGCCAGGAAACCTCTGTGTAGGACTCTAAACACTCGTCAATACGCCGGCAGTAGGTGGTGATCATATCAGTCACCCACAAGCCACAAGCGGTCTGCTAAACGTAACGGCCACCCGGGTATTGAGCGATCAGAAGATCAACAAGCAAGCCTGCTCATACTCCTGTGAATCCAATAAGTAACACTATCGTACAGTCCGGTCTCTTCGTCTGATATGTCGCAAATCACAGCCTGAGGTGGTAAACGTCAGACCACAATAGCCTGATAAGTCATGCCGATATGAGGCTCATAACGGTTCGAGAAACTACTGATAACACTTACCGGTATATCTCAGCAACCCTGTCCAGGGATTTCCTGTTATGGCCAATCAAGCATAGCGCAACATCAACCCCCAATACCGGGAGAGAAGAAATCCCCTCCTATCGCACATTGCCTCAATGTGACTCGGGAATGTACCCAAAAACCACCATTTTGCACGATCTCTTGAATGTGGTAAGGTGAAAATCAAAGCACAGTGGGAATCACACAAGACTCTATGACGATCTCGGATCGAAAAACTAACCTGTACCAGTGTCACTGGAAAACTGCTATCTGACGATAGGTATAATACCATCTAGGAGTTCTCGGTGAGTCCATTCAGTGTACCCAGTCTCCACTGAGCACCCGTATACTATCTCTGATGTCAAACACCAATAGATATGGCATCATCCATCGCCCATCATATGGGTCGAGAAGCGTATACGCTAGTCTACTCTGGAATATCGATGCCCCGTCTCGATACTCCTACGACCAGGAACAATTGAAGGATGTACCTACCGACTACCTCTGTCCCACTAGTATGATCTGCATCATAATCCCGGTAGTCAAGTACTCATCCTAAAGGCTTTATCAACATGTAATAGAGAGACAATAAGTGTACATGTTAAGATAAAGAGCAACCAGATAGCATACTATCATGTCGAGCAAGAAAGTCCTCCCTATATATGTCCAAGCATCCACTATAATATACATCACATGTATAATAATGGCCTCTAGGGCATACATATAACTAACAAAAACTCTGTCAAAGTTTTGGTAAGAACCATGACCTTGTCCTAATGTTTGAGAAATTTCTTCATGTCTTAGGGTTTTTAACCCATTAACAGAGCTTTGCTCTTCTTTTGCAAGGATCTCTTCGAGATCTAAATTTTTTTTACTTGAGTAGATCATAGATCTTAAAGATCTTTTCGGGTTTTACCCTGTTAGCAATTTTGTTTTTGAAGATTATTTGGAATTTAATTCCCTTTCTCGAGTGGAGTTCTGGGATGTTATCCCATTGTTCTACAGAGCTAGGCTCTGAAGAATTTCTTAAAGAATTTCTTTTGGGAATTTTATTCCCTTCATAATTTATTGACAGATTTGAAATCTGTTTGCAGAACATAGTTCTCGAGAGAATTTAACTCCAAAATTCAATAAGATTTTAAATGAGAATCCTTTCGGATTCTCACAATGAATGCCTTCCTCATCATTGATTGGGGCGTTATCTTGATTTTGTGAGGTCCATTATAATGATTTTGGTATTTTGATTGCTAACCCTTTACTGGTTTTTCTTTTCAGATACTATGGCTTCTCATCTGTATGATCTTGAAGAGATCATCTCATACGAGGACATTCGCGTTCAAGGCCGCTGTCAGGGCCAGGAGTTTACTGACGCTCAATGCGCTGAAGTGATGCATCACTTTGATGATTACAACGGTCGATTTCTCCCCCGCAGTTCTTCCATTTTGAAGATTATCGTAGGGACGATTTAGGAAGCAATTCCTGGGCTTGACGAGGCTATGCCAATCGAGGTGTTTGATGATGCTGAAGATAAAGTGCATTCAGTATATCTGATGAGCCTGATCTTAAAGAAGCGAAGAGATGATCTTGTCGATATTTTGCATCGCGTCTTCCAACAGAAGACAATAATATCCGCCTACCAGAGGACATACGACATTAGTGGGGATCCCGACGCTTGCATTCGTGAGAAAATGCATAAGAAAATGGTTAGAAAAGCCAGGAGCGCTTTACTCGGACTTGCTTCTGAATTCTTAAATCCATGTCCGGATTCCAGTGTTTTGCCATTGTAAACATTTTGATGATGTTTTTGTTTTGTTGTTATCACCAATGTATAAATTTTCCCGAATATGAATGACAATATCTCCTTCTTTTATACCACTGCTTATATGTGCCTCACGTGAAGTAGTGGTTACTCCTATTTGTGTGTGTGTGTATATATATATATATATATATATATATATATATATAATTGTTGCCGACGCTCACGTGACATGCACGTGAAGCGCTACAATCGTTTCACCTTCTTGCTCTAATTTCTATGAGTCGATTTTTTTATTTTCCCATGCTCTTTTTCTAGGCCTTGAAAATAGTTCCACCATGCACATAATTTTCTGTGCCTAGACATGAATGCTTCTTTTTATAATCTGAAGCTATGTCTTCTTCCTTCTTCACAAAGAGAAACCCATTTCTTTTAACAAAACTCAAGGTAACCATTTTTTTTAAGAAACAAACCAAATTGCAATCGTCCCCACGCTCGTCGGCAACCATGGGAGGTACCTATCGAGGAGATTATTCCTCGTTTCACTCCACGGTTAGCAGATCTCTTTCTTGCCGATGACCAATGCGATATTGTGATGTATGATCTCATGACTCGTAAGGGCTCTCCTTTTCTTATAGGCTCCATTTGGCTCCAGATGATCTTCCTATCTGTACTTGCTGACATTCCCCCTCATCCGGCGGAGATGACTCCGGCGATTCTCGATGCGGTGGAGGACAAGATCGAGTTCTTCCACGAGGCACATTTGATTACCCAGTCTTTGAGGGATCATTCGGTTCAGTTGCTAAGCTAAATACGGGCTCAGCGGACCATCATATTTGCCTTCGCTGATGAGCACGGCGCTGACCGATAGGGAGCAACTCCTCACGAAGACCGCCGCTTCGACATGGTGGAGAAGGCAGAAAGGGAGTTGGGGAATTTTGTTTATTGTTTTTTCAACCCCTGTATCTCTGATCCAATATTTGGTGATCTCATCCCTGTAGAGTAAGATGTTTATTTCAATGTATTTCTCTGTTGAATGTTTCTCGTTGAATGTTTCATCTTTATCACATAATTATGTATGCATCTTGAGTCTGCGCATGAGTTTTATACTTTACCCTTATGAATTTTTGCTAAGTGCAACAGCCATCTTTGTGATCGTGTCACGCACTAATCCTTCTCACGTATATACAAATCAGCACGCTTTGGAGGCCATTTCCATTCAAGTACGTATGTAGTTGTAAATGAGCGCTTAAACGGGTGTGAGTCGAATACTCTTCTTACTGCCGTGTATAGCATACGGTTGGTCTCAAGGTATTGTAGCTTTTTAGAATTTCGATCTGAGAAGATAGCGATCGGACACAAGCATCGTCATCTATCGTTAACTCAGATCTCACTTCTGTAGTTCTGAGCCCTGAGGCCCATAGGTTGCACCTTTCTGTTTCTTGACTTAACTTGAAGTAGTTTATGTACTCATCTCCGAGTTTGTAGTTTATTTACTCATTCCGGAGTCTCTAGTTTATGAACTCATTTCGGAGTTTGTAGTTTATTCACTAATTCCGGAGTCTCTAGTTTATAGACTCATTTCGGAGTTTGTAGTTTATTCACTCATTCCGGAGTCTCTAGTTTATGGACTCATTTCGGAGTTTGTAATTTATTCACTCATTCCGGAGTCTCTAGTTTATGGACTCATTTCGGAGTTTGTTTAGTTTACCTCCCTTAGGATTATAGGCAAACTTGTCCTAAAGTTATAGATAACCCTTGCTCTTTGCGACAGAGGTCTATTAGGTTTTGTGGTACTGGGGTTTTAGTCCGTGGTACCGTCGCATTGGCTGATGCATTCCTTAATATGCAGTCTTTACGCTGCTGTTCGTGTAGCCTCGCGACTGTCCTATCTATGACCCCTTCGGGGGCTGGACAATACGTCTTCAAGTAATCTTCTTAGGCAGTTTGACCGTCGGAAGAGCAAGCGTTAGGAATTTTGCTATCCCGCTTTTTACTTGAGGTTAAGCTCAGTTTGAGAGCCCCGATGAGTCATAACCACTCCGCACTGGTGTGGGATGATCTCCGATAGTCTTTCGGGTTTTATTTGAGTTACCATCAAGACCATGAAGCTAGGAATTTTCCCTTCGCCTCCTTTTGATTTGGCTATTTTGGAGCCTTTGTTGACATTGTGTCTGCTGTAACGAGAAGAATTTTGGGAAAGTCTTTAGGTTGTTTTGTGAACCATTAAGACTTGGAGCTAGAAACTTTTCCATGGCTCCGTTTTGTTTCGACCTTGGGGTCTTTTGTTGACTCCACGTCTGCATCCTGCTTGAGTGAGAGGGAACGCCGTTGTTGACATTGCGTCTGCTGTAACGAGACGAATGTTGAGGTAGTCTTTAGGTTGTTTTGTGAACCGTCAAGACTTGGAGCTAGGATTTTTGTCATGGCTCCGTTTTGTTTCGACCCTAGGGTCTTTTGTTGATGTCGTGTCTGCATCCTGCTGGAGTGAGAGGGAACGCCATTGTTGATATTGCGTCTGCTGTAACGAGACGAATGTTGAGGTAGTCGTTAGGTTATTTTGTGAACCGTCAAGACTTGGTTCTCCCTTTGACGGAGCCTGGTGGGAAAATATGGTTCCCTTTTCATTTATGCCCATAGATTGTATACATGGGTTGATGTGGACTCACATGCAGGGCAAAAGTTTCATTTTGTTTTCTTTCCGCGATGCTCTATCATTTCAACTTTTTATATCGCGAAAGTCGTGATTGCCCGATCATTTCAGCTTTTTATCGCAGTGCCCAATCATTTCAGCTATGTATATTTTTTTTTATTTTTACTCGCTATTTTTTATTGCGAGTTGCCTAATCATTTCGGCTGTTTCATATGCATATATTTTTTGCTCGCTAATTTTTTATTGCAAGTTTCCCCATCATTTCGGCTATTTCATATGCATCTACTTTTGTTGCGAGTCGAGAACTTGGATCCTGACACTAATTTCGGCATCGACATCGGCATCGGCATCGCTGCGACTGAGATATTTCCAGGAGCGAATCATTATTTGCCTTGAGAGGACTTGGAATTTGATACCGATTTAGGCATCAGCATCGCTACGACTGGGATATTGCCAGGAGTGAATCATCATTTGCCTTGAGAGGACTTGGAATTTGATACCGGTTTAGGCATCAACATCGCTACAACTGGGATATTGCCATGAGTGAATCATCATTTTCTTTTACTGATTTGAACAAAGGTGGCTTAGTAGACAGGGTTAGGATCCCGTCGACTAAGGCTTTTGACTTTATGAGCCGTAAGGGTCTCATAAAGGGTTTTCTCCTTATGAGTCGAGAGGATCCCATAGATGTAGGTTCTCCCTAGAAGTCGTGAGGACTCCTAAGTGATATTTTCTCTTGCAAGTCGTAAAGATCTTACAAGAGTGTTTTCTCCTTACAAGTCGAAAGGAATTATAAGTGTCGTTCACCATATGAGGACATTCCTCGTCATTGGTGGAACATGGTGGGGGAAATCGTTTATTTGTGCCCGTGGATTGTATACAAGGGCCAATATTGGACCGCCTGTAGGGCAACTTGGGGAACACGGCGGCTTAAGAATAGGTCCGAGTCCCTGTAGCCTAAGGCTTTGAATCCTATGAGCCCTGAGGGTCTTATAGGGGGAGTTCTCCTTACGAGTCGAGAGGATCTCATAAGTGAAAATTTTACGAGATTGCGCCCTTTCGGGTTTTCACAAGCTCGCCGGTAGCCATACTGTTTTTACTCACGTCGCCCTTTCGGGTTTTCATCCGTGCCCATCCTGCTTGTGGACATACTATTTTTTTTGTTTTTTTTAACCGAGATTGTGCCCTTTCGGGTTTTCACAAGCTCGCCGGTAACCCTGCTGTTTTTACTCACGGTGCCCTTTCGGGTTTTCATACGTGCCCTTTCGCTTATGGACATACCTTTTTTTGTTTTTTTACCCATCTGTTTGCCAATGGGACTTAGGGGTGACGTCACCGCTGGAGGAGCTGTGTAGCCAGTGGTACTTGAGTTGAAACTTCTGCTGTTGAGACTTCAATTGCAACACATATCTCAAGGGTGGATATCGCCGTATTTGGGGTGATGCGCCATGTTTGAGGCGGCGCACTAGTTTAAGGACATTCCGGTCCATTGTTAGTTTAGGGACATCCCAGTCCAAGGCCAGTTTAAGGACGTAGTGGTCCATTATTATTTTAGGGACATCTCAGTCCATTATCACCATTTTTGAGGTGAAGCTTTAGTTTAAGGACATTACAGTCCGTTGTCGCCGTATTTGAGGCGAAGTTTTTCCGAATACCACTTAGATTTTTGACTCCGGAAGATAGCGAGCAGACACGAGTGTCTTCATCTATCATTGACCTAAGTCATGACTCGTCAAGCGTGGTATTTTTTGAGGAATCGGCCGTTTATTGGCCTGAAGGGTTTTTCACCATGCATATCCATGAGCAGGTAGGCTCCACCTTGGTAGACTTTGTCTATGATGTACGGGCCTTCATAGTTAGGCTCGAATTTCCCCCGTTGTGCACGATTGGGGATCATAGGTATTTTGATGACTAGCACAAGTTCTCCTTAGCGGAATGTTCTCGGCCTAGTCAGTTTTTCATATGACCGTGTCATCCTAGCCTTATAAGCCTCTAGATTTTGCTGCGCTATAAGGCGGGTTTCGTCGAGGGCATCGAGCTCCTCAAGCTGGAGATGAGCGTTTTCGTCATCTGTTAGCTCATATTGAACCGCTGCTCGGAGAGAAGGGAGTTCTATTTCCAAAGGAAGGACTGCTTCCGTGCCGAATACCAACGCGTATGGGGTCGTATTCGTGGTTGTTTTGAATGTCGTCCAGTATGTCCAGAGAGCTTCGTGCAGCCTTTCATGCCAGTCTTTTTTGCTTCTGGACACCGTTCAAGATCTTGTTGAATGGTTCAACTAGACCGTTGGCACGAGGATTATAGACTGAAGAGTATCTCCAGTCTATTTTATGTTGTTCTGCGAAGTGACTGATTTTATGGCTCCTATAGGCTGGCCCATTATCCGAGATTATCCGTCGCGGAGTGCCGAACCGGTAGATTACATGTGTTTTGAAGAAATGGAGAATACTCTCTGTCTTCACTTCCCTTAGTGGTACTGCTTCCGCCCACTTAGAAAAGTAGTCAGTCGTTACCAGTATGAACCGGTGTCCTTTGGATGATGCTGGCTCAATGGGGCCGATTATATCGGTTCCCTACATTTTGAACGGCCAGCTATCTACCGTTGGGTGTAGCGGATTTGGATGTTGGTGGATGAAATCCCCGTGAACTCGGCACGAGTGACACTGCTTCGCATATTCGAGACAGTCCTGAATTATTGTGGGCCAATAGTAACCCATTTTCTTGATCTTCAGCTTCATCTTTGGCCCGGCCTGATGAGAACCGTAGAGTCCATCGTGAATTTCTTGAACGACTCTCCTTGCTTCTCCTTGCTTCTCCTGGCCCCAAGCACCTTAGCCACAAACCGTCAAGCGATATCTTGTATAGAGTATCATTGACAAAAGCGAAAGACAGTGCCCGTTTCATGAGCTGATATCTTGACGATGCGTTTTCGGGCGTTCGATGGGATTTGAAGTAGTCTATGAAGACTCCCACCAATCCTTGACCTTTTCTTCGTCTTCTATTTGGAGGACCGCTTGTTTGGTCCCTTCAAATGGCTTCATTGAATCCTCTGAAGATATTTCTGCTGGGGCGAGAACCCGGCGGATTTGCACAACGATCCTTACGTCATCGAGATTTTCGTCACCCAGCTCCTTAGCAAGCTTGGCTAATGCATCCGCCTTGCTATTTTCTGCACGCGGTATGCTTTCCAAGATGTAGGAGGGGATTTGTGTCAGCAGTTGCTGCACTCTCATACCATATTTTATCAACTCTAGTTTGCACGTCTGATAGTCACCATTTACTTTACTAACGACCAGCTAGGAATCTCCATATATGAGGAGGTTTTCGATTCCCATATCGACAGCGATCTCAAGACCCGCTATCAAAGCTTCATATTCAACCTCGTTGTTTGTTCTTGGTTCCGTTAAGGAAAGGGCGAAATGCATTATCCTTCCTTGCGGAGTCACGAAGATGAGGCCCATATCGGCTTTGTTTATTCTGCTTCTTCATGGAAGATGCTCCATGGAAGTAGAGTTCCCATTGGACATTATTTTCTTCCTTCTCCCCTTCGATCGTGTCGAACGTGTGTTCATCTGGCAATTCACAATTTAAGGAAGAATCGGCTGGTATCGGAAGCTCAGCGAGAAGGTCGGCGATGGCCTGACCTTTCACCGCTTTGATGGGTCGATACGTTATCGAGAACTCCATCAGGAGGAGGGCCCATTTAGTAAGCCTTCCTGTTAGTATTGCCCTTGACATCAGATATTTGAGAGGATCCACCTTTGATATGAGATGGACCTCATGTGTTAAGGCATAGTGCCTGAGCTTCGTTATCGCGAAGATTGTCAGACAATGCTTTTCGATGGGGGAGTAGTTGTTTTCTTCCCCCAGGAGAAGTCGACTCAGATAGTAGAGAGCTCTTTCCTTTCCCTGATCGTTCTCCTGTGCTCATAGCGCGCCTAGAGAACCTTCAAGGGTCGTTGTATACAGGATGAGTGGCTTTCCTTTGACCGGAGCGGTCAGTACCCACGGGTTTTGTAGGTACCGCTTGATGTCGTCCAGTGCACTTTGGCATTTGTGATCCCAAACGAACGGGGTCCCATTCTTCATTAGATGGCTGTAGGGGTGGCATTTGCCGGAGAGGTTGGCTATGAACCGCCGGATATACGCGAGCTTTCCTTGAAGAGACTGCAGTTGTTTAAGAGTCCATGACATGGGCATTAACATAAGCGCCTTGATCTTTGATGGGTCTATTTCGATACCTCGGTGTCGTATGATGAATCCTAGGAATTTTCCTGAGGAGACTCCAAATGCGCATTTCAGAGGATTCATCTTTAGATTGTATTTTCGAAGACGCTGGAACACTATGTTCAGGTGTTCCCAGTGCTCCTCGTACGATTTGCTTTTCACCACAAGGTCGTCAATATAGCATTCGACAATCTCATGTATGAGGTCATCGAAGATCTTCATCATGGCCCTCTGGCAGGTAGCGCCAGCGTTCTTCAGTCCGAAAGGCATCACCTTGTAACAGAATATGCCCAGCGGAGTCCGGAAGGCGGTGTGCTTTTGGTCTTCCGGATGCATTTTTATTTGGTTATACCCTGAAGATCCATCCATGAAGGAGAAGATCTCATGGGTAGACGTGTAATCGATCATTAGCTCGGTAACAGGTACTGGGAAGTCATCCTTCGGACAAGCTTTGTTAAGGTCTCGAAAGTCCATGCAGATGCGCACTGTTCTATTTTTCTTCATCACTGGAACAATGTTGGCAATCCAATCGGGATATTGAACTTCTTGGATGAAGCCGGAGTCAATTAGTTTCTTAACTTCGGCATTGATACTCATCTCGAGTTCGAGCCGCGTTCTTCTTGGCGCCTGTTTGACTGGCTTAGCATCCGGCGATATAACCGGTTTATGTACCCCTATTTCTGGATCTAGTCTCAGCGTCTCGGAATAATTCCATGCAAAGCAGTCTTTATATTGCATGAGTACATTTTTTAAAGTAGCCACCTGCTTTTTAGATAGCAGCTCACTGATGAACGTTGGCCTTGGATCGTTTACCGTTCCCAAGTCAATTTTCCTTAGATTGTCCGCCGTGGTGTGTATCCCATCTTCCAGCTCTTTTGGCGCCGGTAGAAATTCTGAGATCACCTCATCCTCATCCTCATCTGCGAAGCATCTGGAAGGGTCATCCATATTCTCGTGGTTCCCCTCTTTTGAGAATGTTATCACGTGGCACGTACGAGTTCGTTTCCAAGCTCGATGTTGATCTGGCCTTACTCTTACAATATAGGTTGCTTTTGGTTCATGCTTTCACGATGGGGTTACCCTCCAACTGTCGGATAGAGTGAACCTGCCTTGTTGATACTGGTCTTCAACCTAGTCTTTGAAGGTGAAGCAGTCTTCAAGGGGATGACCTGTTGCTCGGTGGTAGGAGCAATAATCCGGGTGATTGACCTCATTTATCTGTTCGGGATACCGAGGCTCCGGGAGCGTCATCATTTGATGCTTAATGACAAGGTCGAATATTTTCCTTGTCTTGTCTTGGAGGAAAGAGTATTTCCGACCCATCTTCTTCAAAAAAGACGGATTCCAGTTGACTTTTACTCGATCACGTGGCTTCTTGGATCCGTTTTGCTATTTTCGAACGTCATTCTCGTTCTCTACCATGTTTTCGCCTCTGTGTCAGGCTTTTTCCTTGTCGCGAGAACGTACAGCGGGCTAAGGGTGAAGGGCATCATGATTTTCCTTTTCCGTAGACTGCTGAATGAGACGCTGAGTCTTGGCCTTTTTGTAAATGGCCATTTCGCGGTTGTGGTCATCCCGAACCTTTTGACCGGCTTCTCTTATTAGCTTGGCAACCTGCTCCTTGAACAACGGACTTGACATTCGTACGGCGGGATCTCGCTCTGGTTCAATGTTATAACCATTTGGAAAAACGTCCCCTTCTTTACCGAAGCCATTTATGACACAGCAGTTGTGGAATCGCTCCCGTTTATTTGTCCGAACATATCCGAGCCAAGTCGTCTCCATTCCCCCATTGGGCATCTTTCGCTGAGTCCCGGGGACGTCCCAAATCTTGTTGTAGAACTGGGTTTGTCGAACGGTTTGTTTGAAG
Source organism: Agapanthus africanus (assembly GCA_030015575.1). Classification (NCBI taxonomy): domain Eukaryota; kingdom Viridiplantae; phylum Streptophyta; class Magnoliopsida; order Asparagales; family Amaryllidaceae; genus Agapanthus; species Agapanthus africanus. The sequence goes on along the minus strand of JASDDO010000022.1, from coordinate 748,180,934 downwards.
GGTACGCCTTGGCATCTTAATAACCTTTTCAATCCCTCTGCGTAATATCTAGGCAGACGGATTTGTTGAAACCTGTCAAGCGCAAGATCGTCCCTATGCCAGACTTCTTTTTCTATTTTAGTCTCCGTAGATTGGTAGAAGAGGATTGCCCTTTCACCTCTTCGCTTGGGAGGGACGTAAAAAGTCCGCAGCTCTTGCACGCTGTATGCATCAAGCACATCAAGTTCTTTGCAATGCCGTGGCGGAACTATGACGATTTTTAAACTCTGATCAGCTCCAGTAACGGTTGGTACTGACGGGCGAGTGGAGAACACGGCGTTGGCCTCGTCCTCAGATCCACTGCCGAAGACCAAAATAGGAGCAGATGGGCCAGGCCTGTTGCCTTGGGGTTGCCCCCAGTAGACTATCTCTTCATCCTCCTCGGTATCGCTCCCAAAGATCGGGATAGTGGTGACGACTTTTTGTTTATTCTCCGGCTTATGAAATCTTTCCGTTTCTTTAAAGTCTGGTAGGAAGTACTTGGTGTCTTCATATTTTCGGACTTCATTTACGGAGAATGGATTTAGTTCCCCCATAACGGTGTACTCGAGGACATCTTTGAAATACTTCATACACTGATGTTTTGTAGAAGGGATGACGTTGTACTCGTGTAACCAAGGCCTGCCGAGCAAAGCGTTGTAGCAAGTCTTGGCGTCGATGACATGAAATTTGATGTCAGTGATGAGTAGCCCAAAGCGTAACGTCAATATTACGGAACCAAGTGTCCGTGATGACTGAGAGTCGAACCCGGAGATGGCAATTTTATCCCGAGCCAGGTGCCGAACGTTTATGCAAATCTCCTTCAGCACCTTCACATTGAAAAGGTTGACAGAGGACCTGCTGTCGACCAGGATCTTCCCTATCTTGATGTCATGGCAGTACACGGTGACATATAGAGGATGGTTGTGCTCGCACATTCCGAGGAGGAGATCTTCATTGTCGAATGTAATGTCAGCTGTATAAACATCTGCCATCTCGTCCTTCATCTTTTCTTCTGCAAGGAAAGCTTGGAACTGATCGGGCTCTTGTAATTCCCTGATCAGAGAATCTCTTGCTTCTTTAAACAGGAGGAAAGCATCCAATATGCTCAGTTGTGAGGGTATCTTTCTCAGATGTGCCAGTACATTGTAATCCACTTTGTTTTTCTTAGGCGGGTCCTTAGCTGTGGGCTCTTTGACAAATCTATCATCGAGGGCAATTTCCTCAGAGACTTTTTCCTTTCCCTTGTCTCTTTTGCTCGAATCTTTGTTTGTAGGACCGAGGTTCTTTTCGAGCAGCGTGTGGTTACGCAGCTGAATATTCTCACAGTTCTTCTCCTCCTCCTTTTTTTCGGAGGTGGAGTTCTTGAAGAGAGGGCCGAAGGTCATTTCTTTCTCAGAATCGCTCCCGAAGGTAAGAACTTAGAGTTTTTCGCTTTCCCGACTGGCATCAACCATATGACAGTTGCCAGTCGTTTTCTCACGCGCAGTTGTCGAACTTCTTTGCTGTCGACAAGCTTCACGTTTCATCCTCTTGAAGCGCTATTGATGGGCAACATATCTTTGCCACCACTTCTTGAAGGCACTGCATTCTTTGGTGGGGTGGGTGACCCTCTGATGATATAGGCAGTAGTTTGGATGTATATCTGCTCCATCGAGGCATATGACCCAGGAGTGTTTTCCACGAGAGGTGGCAGCTTCATTCCCACTGACAGGGCTTTAGCGAACCGCTTCTCTGCCTTGATCCTTCTCTTATTTATGGCATGTGTGCTTCAGTCTGGTTGGAGTACTTTACAACTCATCCTGACGTCAACGCCTAGCCTTTTCGTATATGGCTGTTTCGCGTTTTTGGTCAGCTTTATCCTTTCAAAAGGCTTCGTTTAACAGCCTATCGATTGGGTCTTCTGACAGTTCCGGGGATTTTGGCGTTGATCCTGCCCCCAATTCCTCTGTGTTGTTTTCCGATGCCGAGGGAACTTCTTCACCATTTAACGACGAATGGGAAACCATGTGACACTTGCTACATAGTTTTCGGTTCCTCCTGATGAGTCATGTTCCTCATCATCGTCATTATCTTCGTTTTCAAGGATATGGTTGAGAAACTCTTCGAGAGTGACTGTTGTCCGTGCCTTCTGGTTGTATTCTTCCAGCGCGTCAATGTACTTTTGCAGGTCCGTGCGCTTGTTCTCATACTCGGTAGGCTGTAGGGGCTTCTTGGTCTTCTTCTTTCCCTTCAAAGACTTTGAAGGCTTGACCTGGGTGTTTTGCCCATCGTCTACAGTTTTCGGTGCGGAATGCGGTTTCAGCATCCCTTCAATAATCTCGGGCTCCAGCGGGCCTTTCCATCTGATTGCCGGGCATACTTGAAGATCCTTCAGCATTCTTTTGGTTTTAGCTGAAATGACGACTTCCCACGGAGCTTCTTCCATAAATGAACATAATGCTCCGGCGTATCCACCTTTTTAGGAGCATGTCTCTGTGGTGGGTTCACCCTCCAGTTCACTGACAGCGTGAATTTCCCTTGACGGTACTGGTCTTCGACCTAGTTCTTGAAGATATAGCAATCCTCAATGGGGTAGCTCACCATTCGGTGATAGGAGTGTTCCCCGCCGAAACACGGAGACGCGACCGCGCAGGTCCGTCTTGCCTGAATTTCGGGACAGATGCTAATTGGTGCTATCCTTCCACCTCTCCGAAGATGCCATGTTAATTTATGGCACCATGTATCGAAGGTTTAAACGGATGCGGCCGATGTAGCAAACTTCATCGATTCCCTCTCGTTGAGGGGTTTTTGATCGTGGGGATGCTCTTCCCTGTAGGCGCAAGTCCCTGCAGTTAATTACGCTACCGCATCGCGGTAACCACTTTCTCCTTCTCCAGATGGTCACTTCGTGTCGTGGGTGTTTGTTTTGTTTTTGGTTTCCCGTGGATTGTATACGGAGACTAATTTATGTCGTCGCCCATAGGGCGTGGATTAGTCCAAATGTGTATTTTCTTAGATTTGGGTTTAGGGGTTGGGTTTAAGGATACGTTAGTCTCATTTTGAGACTAAGATCAACTTAAACGTTTGTTAAGAACTTAACGGGATCGTTTAGATCCAACAAGAGAGAATTTGGGGCTCTATTGTTTAGTTTAGGGATATTGCGGTCGATTACCCGTTTAAGGACGTGGTGGTCCAATGTTATTTTAAGGACATCTCGGTCCAAGGTTAAGGACATCATAGTCTGTGGGTTTAAAGAGACCCCACAGTCCGAGGTTAAGGACATCATAGTCCGTGGGTTTAAAGGGACTCCACAGTCCAGTTTAAAGACGTCATAGTCTATGAAATGTATGGTTGTCAGGACCCGTCACCTTTCTGAAGACGTTGAAGGATTACAACGACAAATATCAGAGGAGTTCAGAGATGTACCCTTGAACCAAAGTTGATTGGGGGATCTGTAGTCCAATTTGGAACTAAGATCAATTAATTAGATTATGAGCACATTGGCTCAGTTAAATCTGAATTGAGGACTTATGGCCAATTTGGGCTAAGTCCAATTAAGTTTGACATGTTGGCCCTTTATTGGACTATTGAACATTTGTCTGGGTTCAGCCACCCCATTATTTAGCAATGCTAAACAGGGCTTGGGACTCTGACAACATTTTGTCTTTGTCTGGGCACTGACCATTCATCATGGCTCTGGGATTTTATTTTGGATGTCACATAAAATGATCAAGTTTGGAAGAATGTAGTTGGGGTTCAATCAAAAGAGAGATCTTGTCTCAGAAAGACTTAGCCAATTTGGGCTAAAACTGGTTTGAGAATAGTGTTAAACACTAACATATATTTGGCGATCATGTGTTCCCACGTGATGCGCTTTAAAACAGTGTTAAACACTGGGGACAAAATGCTCAAAATAGTGTTAAACACTAAAAGTGGGGTGGTCACGTGGGGTCACATGAGGCGCCTGAGAATTGGGCCAAACCTCCTTTATTTTGTTCTCGGAATATTCAAATAAGTGTTAAACACTTTTAGTCTTCAGGCCATCACGTGTTGGCATGTGATGGGTAGCCATGTATTGATTATTAAAGTGTTTATTAAGGGGTCACGTGGGGACACGTGAGGGCGCCCAAAATCAGTACTGCCTTTGGCTTTGTTCTCTTCATTTATGAGGGTCACGTGTGAGCACGTGAGGCATTGCCTCCAACCTTTTTTACTTCTCATTTTGGGGAGTCTGTTTAAGGGTCACGTGGGAACACGTGACCTAGTTTTGTTCTTTCTTTTCTGCTCATTGAGAATGGGGGTCACGTGTTACCACGTGACCAAGTTCTTTACGTGCATGGAGAGCTTTAAGTCTCTTGTTTTAAGAATTAAATTCTCTGTAGGGTTAAACCCTAATTCTATTTTAGAGGAATTAAATTTTTATGTATGTGGAAGAATTAAATTCTTATGTAGGGTTAAACCCTAATTTCATTTAGATAAATTAAATTCTTATGAATTTGGGGAGAATTAAATTCTCATGCAGGGCCGAACCCTAGTTTTATTTGGAGGAATTAAATTCCTATGAAATTGAGAGAATTAAATTCTCATATAAGGTTAAACCCTAGTTTTATTTGGAGGAATTAAATTCCTATGAATTTGGGGGAATTAAATTCCTTAAACTCAAATTCTGCCTCTAGGTCTGGGATCTGCATTCTCAACTTGTGGGGAGACCTGCTTCTGCAGATCTTCAACCAAAGGAAGAACTAAGTTCTTATTCAGAAGAGTTAAACTCTTAAACTTGAGAATTAAATTCTCTTTTATTTTATGGAGCTTAGATTTCTTTCCCCTTTCTCACCTAGGGTTTCTTTTCTCTGAAAGGAACTTTTTTTCTCTCTTGAGAATTAAATTCTCCTCTCTTTTCTCTCTATTGTTGTTTTTCTCCAGAAAATCAAAATTCTAAAGATCCCTTCTCTTCTTGGCTCCTATTTATAGGAGAAAGAAAAGAATCAATTTGTTTAGTGAATCTTTCGTTGAAAGATTTTGGTTGTTTTTGTAACTAACATGATCTTTTAGACCACCCAGTGAATTTTATTCACCATTGGATTTTTAATCCAGAAGATATTCTGTTTGTTATTCTTGGTGAATTTCAGGGAAATCTTTCCTTGTATAAAATCTTTCCATAAATTGGTGATTTTTAATCACCATTGGATTTTTAATCCAACGGTGCTCTATTTTACAGAGCACCATCTTTTTTGTTTGGAAAGATTTAAAGAAATATTTTCCCAGTTAGGGTCTTTCATTTCCCTTGATTAGAATTTAATTCTATTAATTTAGAAGGCTTTTAAAAGTCTATCACATATTGGCACGTGATCCCATTATTTGATTATTAAATAGAATTTAATTCTATTGATTAAAGAGCTTAGGAGCCCATCACGTATTGACACGTGACCAGAATTTAATTCTGTTTTTAGGGAGCTGAGGAATCATCACGCGTCAGCATGTGACCCTTGGTCACGTGTGAGCACATGACGCCTCATTGAGGTTTTTCCTTACTGTTTTGTTATATTTTTGTTTGATTAGAATTTAATTCTATAAAGTAGAGATCACAAGAACCTATCACATGTCAGCACGTGCCCCTTGGTCACGTGTGAGCACGTGATACCCCATTGGGGAATTTCCTAATATTTTATCAGGGAACAAGGAGCAGTAATTGGGATTGTTGACGTCACCGGGCTGTGGTGGATGTTTTGGGTCCGGCAGAATGATGAGTTTGTTGCGCACTGCTAGCTCGAACAATCTCCTCGTTTTATCACGGGAAAATGAGTAAGCACGTCCTAACTTCTCTTCGAGGGATTGGCACGAGCGCGCGTTGTTTTGGCAAGCAACCAGTTTCGGGTCTCTTGGTTGTTGTTGAGTGTTGGCAACAAAGGCCGCTTTCCCTTTACCCTTTGCATTCCGAGGGTCCATTTTTGAAGAGGAAGGTCCGTGGCCCATCTGGTCCATTTGGGCCAACTTGTCGATCAAAGCATGGAAGGTGGTCGGCTTAAATAACGTCATGAACTAGAACACAGTCGCCTGAGGATCGAGGGTCCCTATGAACATGCCCACAGCAAGAGCTTCTTCGATGCGTTGTTCACATTTTGACCATAGGTTCCGCCACCGAATCGCGTATTGAACTCAGATCTTTCCTGCCTTCACCCTGGCATTGATTAATGCCGTGATCGGGGTGCGCTCGCTTGCGCCGGCGAACCGCTGTGTGAACAGCAGTTCCATCTCGGTGAATGTTTTAACAGAGTCATTTGGGAACTCTAAATACCATTCGAATGCTGTTTCCGACAGGCTACCAACGAACTAGCGAAGCAGCAATTTGTCGTCGCCTCCAGTATTGCCGCACAAAGCTCTGAACTGAGCAACGTGCTGATGAGGATTGCATGTCCCTTTGTACACATGGAACTTGGGGATTGTATATCCTGGCGGGTACTTGATTTGATCATACCAACCCGGATACGGTCGCCCAGTTCTGACGACTTGGCCAGCCGTTTCACTCGCTTGATGAGCTCGTATTTGTTGAGCTATGTAATCATCAAGGGCGGCTTTGGAGATCGTTTCCTCCCTGGCTATTGATAAAGCTGGAAGAGGGTTTGATGTTTCCCCTCTGTCGTCCTCGATGATTATTGGCGGGTCTTCAGCTGGAGGTTCTGGCTGGATCATCATTCCAACCATGTCTTGGAATATGAGCGCCATCTGTTTTATATTAGTAGCATATTCCGTAGCCTCCTTATCCTTTCTTTCCAGCACCCTTCGCAGGAACTCTGTATCGGTCTCTTGCTCCTGGCGCTATTTAGACGCCGCTTCTGGGCTTTCTTTCTGCCCAGTGAGTGCTGCCATTTTCGTCAGCATCACCTGGAGCTTTTTTTGTTGCTCTTAAGCTTTTTTCAACGGCCGAGTTTGCGGTCGATGACCTACAGAAGTATGGTTTTCCTCTTTCCCGGAAGCCATGCAGACCGTGTGTACAACCATGCCCCCAAACATGGAGCGTTTGGGTTCGGCGCTTTTGGAATTTGCCGCAAGCAATGAGATTTTCTCCGGCCTCTTCCTTTTGTGGGAGGTCGAGGTTGAAGGAGACGTTGTAATAGGCGCCTGTGTGAAAGAAGTCCCTCGCTGTATGGTGGAGGGATGATTTTCCTCTTGTCGAACCTTCATTTTCTCCGGTTGACAAGAGTGGTCTTTATTGATCACAGAGTCCTGGACTTTCCGCCAGACCCTGTTGATTTGGGAGGGCATCCGCTGAGGGGGCTGCTCCGGCTTTGCCTGCATCATGTTTTTAGCAGGAAGTGGAGATTTATTCAACACCGCAGTTGGGGAGCTTTTTTGCATCCTCCTAAGCGGTTCAAAGCTGTTCCTGGTTGGAATAGCAGCGTCAACTTCCACCATTGGAGCTGGTGGAGTAAGTCCAGAGGGGAGTTGCCCCCAGCTCTTCTTACCCGGCTCCAGTGGCGACGTCGAGCGTGTCTTGCAGACGGGACCACCTCAGTTGTGGAAGCGGCTCCGTCATGCCCCCGGTTTTGATGAACGACTACTGTTGGTTCCAGCCAGTCGAAGAATGACGTTCGTTGAGAGGGAACGACCAATCTTTCGAAGACTGATTTTCTGATAGGGGAAGCACTTTTGACGACTTCACCCATAGTAGGAGTTGGAACGGTCAATCTGTCGAAGAATGATCTTTTGGTAGGCGAAGCACCTTTGATGACTTCACCTACCGGATGAGTTGGGAGGACTATCCGTTTTGGGATAGCCCCTTCAGGTATCACGAGCCTCTTTGCGGGCTCACTTGAGCTTCGACTCAGCCTGTTGAAGACCGAGATGGCAGACTTGGATGACCCGTTGAGAGGGGCCGTGGTGGTTGCAACTCGATTGAAGGCCGACTTCCTTGGAGCTTCCTGTGGTGGCACTGGGGCGCTGAAGCTTGTTGGCGGGTGCATGGTCCTGAAGAACAATCTTGTGGTGGCCTGAGTCACCTTTTCTACCATTATTGAAAAGATGGAGGCCGCATTGGGCCCGTATGTCACTCCTCCAGTTGGGGTGGAGCGGGAGTTGCTGTTGCAGTTTGTGCAGCTGGAAGCCATTGATTTTCACTTCTTCTTTCTGCACAGGAACACGACACCAAATCTTAGTACCTCGAATCCAAGGGCAACTATAGCAAACCGCAATTTTTGTTCGTGAAACACGACATACGATGTGTGGAGTGGAAAGAGGAAAAGGTCCCACCGGACATGCCAGAATCTGTTCTCCGCCGAAAGACGCGACCGGGACGTTGGGACGTCTGGCCTGAATTTTGGGGGCATATGCTATTTGGATTTATCCGTCCACCACTCCGAAGATGCCAAGTTGATTTGTGGCACCGTGTATCGGAGGTTTGGACGGATGCGGCCGTTGTAGAAGACTTCGTCGGATTCCCCCTCGTTTGTGAGAGGTTTTTTATTTATTGTGGGGACGCTCTTCCCTGCAGGCGCAAGCCCCTGCAGTTAATTACGTTATCGCATCGCGATAACCACTTTCTCCTGCTCCGGAAGTTCACTTCGTGTCGTGTGTGTTTTTGTTTGTTTTGGTTTTGATTGCCCGTATATTGTATACGGAGACTGATTTATGTCGTCGCCCGTAGGGCACGGATTAGTCCAAATCCGTATAATTTAGATTTGGGCTTGGGTTGATTTAAAGATTGTTAATCTGGTTTGAGATTAAGATCAACTTAAACATATGAGCATTCAGAGCTCGATTGATTTTTTTTAATGGATACGTTAGTCCAATTTGAGACTAAGATCTACTTAACAAGGTCTTAGGATCATTTTTTTGCTTCAGATCCAACAAAAGAGCATTTGGGCTCTGTTGTTTTAGTTAAAAGACGTTTCGGTCTGTTATCGCCATTTTGGAGGCAAAATTTTAGTTTGAGGACATCTCGTTCTGTTGATGTGAGGTTTTAGTTTAATGACGTCTCGGTCCGTTGATCACCATTTTGGAGGTGAGGTTTTAGTTTAAGAACGTCTTGGTCCGTTGATCACCATTTTGTAGGTGAGTTTTTAGTTTAAGGATATCTCAGTCCGTTGATCACCATTTTGGAGGTGGGATTTTAATTTAAGGACATCTCGGTCCATTGTCCATCTTGCGTGCATATGTATTTGTTACGTGATAGGATGAACAACGATGATTAGGGATGCACCCAGTTTGGGGCGCGGTCTGATTTGAGGTGTGCACATCAGTTTGGAAGTGCACCAAAAAGCCGTTGGTTGTTGGGACCTACCGCCTCTATGAAGACATTGAGTAATTACAACGATGTGGATAAGAGGTGTGGAGAGATGTACCCTTGAAACAATTCCCGTATTTGAGGAAAAAAGGAATTAGTGGTAAACCCAGAAATCATTAATCATATTTTGAGACTAAGATTTCCTCGGGAGGATGTGGGATGAGTATCGTTTTGGATATCATCAGTTGGAAGATCAATAGTTGTATTTGGGACTAAGATCAGTTTGGGAAATCATGAACACATGAGCTCAGTTGATCTGAATCATGGAGGTTTTATCCTTAGGGGACCTAGCCAATTTGGGCTTGGTCCATTCAGTTTTTTTTTATTAAAAAGTGCCAAACACTTGTTTGGGCTCTGTTTGATCAGTCCCCTTTTTGTAAAAGGGATGGACACTTATATAAGTTCTGACGCTCATGTATAACCATGTGGGCTCTCAGTCATGGGGATTGCCCAATAAGTGTTAAACACTTTACCCCTTTTTCTCTTTGTATGGAGTGCTAAGCACTCTTTATGGCGCCCACGTGCGAAGCACATGAGGCTCTAGGCGCTGCCTAGTGAGTGCTAAACACTTTTCCATTCTGTGAAGCCCACGTGAGGGACACGTGAGGCGCTGGGCACTGAGCGTCGCTCATTGAGTGCTAGGCACTTTCCTCTGTGGCGCCCACGTGAGGAACCCGTGAGGCGCTGAGCGCTGAGTTCTTTCTTTTATGAGGACCAGATTTCTCTCGAGAACAAGTTCCTCCGGATGAGAATTAAATTCTCAACTTGTGGGAGACTTGTCTTGTGGATATCAGATCTAGAGAAAGAACTAAGTTCTTTTTTTTAAAGGATTAAACCCTTAGATATGTAAACGAGATGATTTTTGTTCTTCTTATTTACCTAGAGTTTTTTGAGAAGGGAGATCTTCTTCTCTGTTTCTTTTTTGAAGCTCTCTTCTTCTTCTTTTTTAAAAAAAGCTTATGGGGGTGGGCTTCTTCTCCTCTGACTTGAAGTCTTGGGTCCTTTATATAGTAGAGGCAATTTGTTAATTAGTTTAAAGAAATCTCTCATTAAGAGATACCAATTGATTTGGGGATTTTTTACCCACCATTGGATCTTTGATCCAAGGGTTTCTGTTTTACAGAACAAGATTGGGGAAATATTTTCCCTTGCATAGAATTTATTCTGCAGAACGGTGATTTTTTAATCACCATTGGATTTTAATCTAACGGTCCTCTGTTTTACAGAGGGCATAGAATTTTATTCTATGATCCCACCGAATGTATATTTCTTATTTTAGAAAGATTTGAGGAATATTTTCTCTCAACGGAATTTTAATTCTGAGTCTTGATGATTTATCATCTCCATTGGATATTTGATCCAACGACTCTGTTTAACAGAGAGTAGAATTTAATTCTACCTGGGCGCCGGCGCTCACGTGTTATGCACGTGGGAGCTAATTAAGGTTTTAATTCCTTTATGTGCTTTGCACATTGGCACCCACGTGAGGAGCACGTGCGGCACCAATATAAGAGTTTTTAACTATGGCGCTGGCACTCTCGTGGAAGGCACGTGAGGCGCTGTCTCTTAAATTTTGAACAGAGCTTTGCTCTTTTATTGGGGGAAACAAGGCGCTGCAATCAAACAACTATAGGCTAAATAAGCCTCACGTGTTAAACACGTAAGCGCCTATATGCAAAGCATATAGGCGCTGCAATCAAACAACTAAAGGCTAAATGGGCCTCACGTGTTAAACACGTGAGTGCCATATGCACAAAGGAAAATCTTCACTAGGGATCACGTATTAAACACGTGAGAATACCCTTTTGAAGTATTAGCTTCAGATAGAGTTAAACTCTATGCATAAGCATATGAGCATTAAGAGTAAATAGCCAAAGGCCAAATTGATCTCACGTGTTAAACACGTGAGCACCCATCATATGGGCACCAAATTAGAAAAGCTAAATAAGTTTCACGTGTTGAACACGTGAGGGCACCTCCTTACGTAGAAATAAATTCTACTCTTGTGAAATACTTCTTGTTAAACAAAGAACCGTTGGATCAAAAATCTAATGGTGATTAAGTATAGAATTAAATTCTACTGAGAAGGATATTTTCTGTTAAACAGAAAGATGGTGGATCAAAGATCCAATGAGATGGAAAATATTTCCTATATCTTTCTATATAGAGAAAGATTGTGCTCTGTTAAACCGAACACCCTTGGATTAAAAATCAATGGTGATAAAAATATCACCGTTTAATAGAATAAAATTCTATATATGGAAAAATATTTCCCCAATCTCGTTAACAACAAGAAAACATGCTCTGTAAAACAGAAATTCTTGGATCAAAGATCTAACGGTGGGTAAAATTCCCCAAATAAATTTTGAGACCAATTAAATCAATTGGAATCTCTCAATAAGAGATTTTCTTAAAACAAATTAACAATTTGCCTCCACTATATAAAGGACCCGAGACTTCAAGTCTCAAAGAGGAAAAAAACCCTATAAGCTTCTGCAAAAAAAAAATACAGCGAGCTCTTGAAAGTACAAAGAATTTAATTCTTAAAGAAGAAGACTTTCCTCCTTAAAACCCTAGGTAAAGAAAACATAGAGCTCATAATATCTTTTTTACCTATCTAAGGGTTTAACCCTTCATATAAGAACTTAGTTCTTTCCCTGGTTGAGATTTGCAAAAGCAAATCTCCCCACAAGTTGAGAATTTAATTCTCATCGGGGAGATTTTGTTCTTCAGAATCAAAACCTAGGGGAAAAGAACTAGGTTAAAAAGAAAAAGAAGGAAAAGAAACATATGGGAATTTAATTCCTCCAAAATTAGAGTTTAACCCTACATAAAGAACTTAGTTATTATAAAAGAAAAAGAAAAACTTAGTTTTCCAATAAAAAAAAATGATGATCCAAGATCTTCAAAACAGAAAACTTGATGATCATCAATGATTAAAATGTCATTAACAGAGATTAACATCTCTATAAACAAAAACTTGGTGTCTCATGTGGAACACACATGAGCAAAATTAGTGCTTAGCACTATTATAGCGCCTCACGTGTTTCCCACGTGAGTGCCTAAATCAAACAAAAGAATGGCTAAAACGCATCACGTGCTTCCCACGTGAGCGTCTAAAGAATAAAAGAAAACTCATTTGGGTTGATTGGGCAGCCACCAAATAAAACAACCCAGCATCCCAAAAATAAAGCAATCACGTGAAATACACGAGGCCGAGTACCTCACGTGATTCACACGTGAGCACGAGAGCTCTAGCCAATTGCTTAGCACTTCAGTCTAAAAGAAAGAGGGGCGAACAAACAAAGCCCGAAATCAATGCTCAGCACTCACGTGCTTCCTACGTGAGTGCTATGCAAAGTGCTTAGCACTCTATATTTAGTCAAAATGACTAAGTGCTTAGCACTGATTGGGCAGCGCCCATATCAAAGCGCATCACATGTTTCACACGTGAGTGCCAGAGAAAATTAGTGCTTAGCACTATAGTAACGCCTCACGTGCAAAATACGTGAGCGTCAGAAAAGATTAGTGCTTAGCACTATTCCAGCGCCCCACGTGAAACACACGTGAGCACTGTATATCTTAGTGCTTAGCACTGCTGGGTAGTATAGAAACCCAATCTCAGCCTAAATTGGCTAAGTTTTCTGAGGTTAAACCTCTTTGGTTTTAAATCAACCGAGCCCATTTTGCTCGTGATTTCCAACCTGATCTTAGTCTCAAACATGACTAACGATTTCTCATTGATGATACCCAAAATGATATTCATCCTATATCCCCTAAGCTAATCTTAGTCTCAAATATGACTAACAATTCTTAGGTCCACCACAACCCCTTTTTCCCTCAAATACGGGATTTGGTTTAAGGGTACATCTCTCCCCAGCTCTGATATATGTCGTTGTAATTTCTCAACGTCTTCAGAGAGGTGGTATGTCCCGACAACTAACAACTCTTTTCTCGTCCTAACTTGATATAAAAATTTCATGAAGATAGGGAATGATACATCCCATATTGATGCACTTCCAAACTGACGTGCAAAGCTCAAATCGGACCGCACCCCAAATTGGGTGCATTCCATGTTACCATTTTTCACTCCGCCATGTAACAAATACACGTGTGTGCAAGATGGATAATGGATCGAAATGTCCTTAAACTAACATTCGTCCCCAAAATGGGAATGTTGGACCGAAATGTCCTTAAACTAATATTCGCCCCAAACACGGAGATAATACACCGAAACGTCCTTAAACTAATATTCGCCCCAAACATGGCAATGTTGGACCGTGATGTCCTTAAACTAATATAATTGAGCTCATATGCTCACTTGTTTTTAAGTTGATTTTAGTCTCAAATATGACCAGCGATCCTTAGATCAAACTCAAATATCTTATGAATGAATGGACCTCACAAATGTGAGATCTGCGTCCTAAGTTCATTTCCGTTGGCAAACCAAGCTACCAACGTAGACCTCGTCAAGCAAATCCTTGACCCAAACCCATATCTAAAATCATGATACTCGTATCACCAAAACAAAAACAAAAAATAAATGGTATTGAGGTACACCTCCTTCAATGTTGAAAGGTGCATGTGCACCCGGAGCTGGCAGAGCAAGAATTTCCACTTGACTTCTGTCCACGGTCTGACGTCCTCTGTCTCTAGGTCGTTTTTCTCTTTGTGGATCACCAAATCCATAGCTTCTGTGCAGGCATGCTGCTTAAGGCTTTGGATGATGCCGAAGATAAGGTATACTCAGTGTATCTGATTGGCCTAATCTCAAAGAAAAGGAGAAACAATCTTGTTGATATCCTGCATTAAGCTTTCCAACAGGCGGCGATACTCTCTGCCTATCGGAGGGTGGAGGACATCAGTGGAGATCCCAACGCTTGCGAGCGTGAGAGGAAGCACACGAGAATGGCCAGAGAGGCCAGAAACATTTTAGACGGCCTTACTTTTGAATTTCTCAATCTGTGTCCCGGATTTGATGTCTTACCATTGTAACATTTTCTCTTATTTTTGTACGAACTTTTAAAGTATGAATGATAAGTCTTTCATTTCCCTTTTGTGTTCGCATGCTTTCCTTATGAAATTTTGTCATATTGTTGTTGCTGCTGACGTGTTTGGCATGTGAGTCACTGTTGGGGATTTCAATTTCATATCGGTACCCACTCACGTGTTATTCATGTGCGACACTATTTTACTTTTCAGTGCATATCAAGATCGGTGCTCACGTGCTCTGCTCATGGGGCCCTATTGATGGGGTTGTTTAATTTCCCATGCAATCTTTTCTGTGTATGGCTTTGAATGCAGAGAGGGATCCTTGGAAATAGTTCCACCTATTTAATTTCCAATGCCCTTCCTTTTTCTGGGCTTTGGAAATAGTTCCATCATGCAATATTTTCCATGCACAGCATTTAGTGCTCCTCTTTATAACCTGAAGCCATAGTTTTCTTTCTCTCTTCACAGAGAAATCCATTTACAACTTAGGGTGATATCTTGAGGAAACAACTGAGTGCTATGGCTTACAACCGCCCCCATGCTCGTCGACAACCATGGGAGGTACCCGTTGAGGAGATGATCCCTCACTTTACTACGCGACTAGTGGATCCCCTTCTCACTGATGCTGAATGTGACGCGGTGACGTATGAACTCCTGATCCGTAGGGGATCCCCTCTTCCAATGGGCTCCATTTGGCTCCAGATGATTCTTCTTGCCGTGCTCGCTGACATCTCTCCTCACTCATCAGAGATGACCCTGGCAATCCTTGACGCAGTCGAAAATAAGCTCGAGTGTTTTTATGAGGCGTGCCTGATTACTCAGGCTCTGAAAGACTGCTCGATCCATTTGCTGGGCCAGATAAGAGCCCGGCAGGCTATTATGTCTGCCTTTGCGGATGGACATGGCGATAATCGGTGGGGAGCCACTCCTCGTGAAAATCATCATTTCGATGTGCTGGAGAGGGCAGAGAGGGAGTTAGAAAATTTTGTATTTTGTTTTGCTAACCCTTGTGCCACTGATCCTTTGTTTGGTGACCTTTTCCCGCTAGCGTAGTATTTTTAAATCAATGTACTCTTTTTATCATTGGCTGTTGTATGCTTTTTGTTGAATTTTCATGTTTTTTGGATACTCGTACGTGCGTCTTGCTTGCGTAAATGAGCTTTATATTTTTCCATAGGACTTTTCTTTAATTGTGAGCATTATCGTTATGTTGCATGCACACCAGTGCTTTGGGTATCATTTCTTTTTAAACATTCATATAGTTGCAAATGCATGCTTGATGAGCTATACATCCGAGACTTTCCTTGTTGCCTCTTATATTAGGTGATTTGCGCTTATTTTAGATCGAGTATTGTCGTCAAATGGAGGCTTGTTTATATAGTCTTGAGTGTACACGTCTTCCTTCGGAGGTTGTGGCCGCGAAGGCAAGCTTACGGGGCTGATTGAGCGGTGTGCTGCGAACATGATATCATGTGAGAAGAGGCTCAGCCAAAAGTTTTCGGAGAGGGAGCTGGCTTCCAAAGCGCTGAGGGAGCTTCAAGCCAATCTTACGGCCAAGACCACTAGGGCATATGAACTTTGGCGGGTGCTTCAAGAGGCTATCAAGGAGGTGGTAGCCATTGATAAGGTCGCCATTTTTACTCGTGAAATGGTCGAAGCCCATAAGGTTACTGAAAAAGAGCTTGAAAGCCGACTTGCCTCATGCCAGGCCCAACAGGCTCAAGCGGAGGCCCGTCTTTTGACGATAACGAACCATGAAGCCGAGGCCCAGCAGAAAAGGGATGAACTGGCAAATCTACTAAATCGTCCGCCGGCCTGAAGAATTGTATATATATATATATTCTTATTTTGCACATACTCCTGAATGAGAGTATATATTTTTTCATTCTTTCATAAATTGTACTTTATATTCATTTTGATTCATGAATAAAAGACATATTTTGCTTCATGATGGTGTGTCCCTTTTAGTAAATGTATTTTGTGGATAATCTATTTTGATTTCTCTGTAGGACAGCGATGGCTTAGGATTCAGGGTTAAGATCTGCCTCCTTAGACTTTTCAACTTTATGAGCCGTGAGTGTCTCATAAAGAATTTTCTCCCTACAGGTCGAGAGGATCCCGTAGGTGTAATTTCTCCTTAGGAATCATGAGGATTCCTAAGTGCGTTTCTTCTGAGAGTCGTAAGGATCTCACAAAAGAGTTTTCTCCTTTACAAGTCGTGAGGACCTGTAAGTGATGGACGAGGTTGACATTATTCGCATTTCACGGAGTCAGGGGTTGCTCTGGCCATTTCCCGCGGGGTCAAGATTGACTTTAACCGTGTTCTATGGGACCAGGATTTGCTCTGGATACTTCCCACGGGGTCAAGATTGACATAGCCGTATTCTGCGAGGACCAGGCTCCACTCTGGACGTTTCCCACGGGGTCAGGATTGACATAGGCCGTGTTCCACAAAACCAGGATTTTGCTCTGGATGCTTCCCACAGGGTCTGATTGACATAGCCGTGCTCTGCGAGGACCAGGTTCCGCTCTGGACGTTTCCCACGGGGTCAGGATTGACATAGGCCGTGTTCCACGTGACCAAGAATTTTGCTCTCGATGCTTCCCACGGGGTCTGATTGACATAGCCGTGTTCTGCGCGGACCAGGCTCTGCTCTGGACATTTCCCATGGGGTCAGGATTGACATAGGCCGCGTTCCACGTAACCAGGAATTTGCTCTGGATGCTTCCCACGGGGTCGGTTTGACATAGACGTATTCTGCGAGGACCAAGCTCCGCTCTGGACGTTTCCCACGGGGTTAGGATTGACAAAGGCCGTGTTCCACGTAACCAGAAATTTGCTCTGGATGCTTCCCATGAGGTAGGTTTGACATAGCCGTATTCTGCGAAGACCAGGATCCGCTCTGGACGTTTCCCACGGGGTCAGGATTGACATAGGCCGTGTTCTACGTGACCAGGAATTTGCTCTGGATGCTTCCCACGGGGTATGATTGACATAGCCGTGTTCTGCGAGGACCAGGCTCCGCTCTGGACGTTTCCCACGGGGTCAGGATTGACATAGGTCGTGTTCCACGTGACCAGGAATTTGCTCTGGATGCTTCCCATGGGGTCGGTTTGACATAGCCGTGTTCTGCGATGACCAGGATCTGCTCTGGACGTTTCCCACGGGGTCAGGATTGACATAGGACGTGTTCCACGTGACCAGGAATTTGCTCTGGATGCTTCCCACGGGGTCGGTTTGACATAGCCGTGTTCTGCAAGGACCAGGCTCCGCTCTGGACGTTTCCCACGGGTCAGGATTGACATAGGCCGTATTCTACGTGACCAGGAATTTGCTCTGGATGCTTCCCACGGGGTCGATTTGACATAGTCGTGTTCTGCGAGGACTAGGATCCGCTCTGGACATTTCCCACGGGGTCAGGATTGACATAGGCCATGTTCTACGTGACCAGGAATTTGCTCTAGATGCTTCCCACGGGTCGGTTTGACATAGCCATGTTCTGCGAGGACCAGGCTCCGCTCTGGACGTTTCCCACGGGGTCAAGATTGACATAGGCCGTATTCCACGTGACCAGGAATTTGCTTTGGCTGCTTCCCACGGGGTTGGTTTGACATAGCCGTGTTCTGTGAGGACCAGGATCCGCTCTGGACGTTTCCCACGGGGTCGGGATTGACATAGGCCGTGTTCCACGTGACCGGGAATTTGCTCTGGATGCTTCCCACGGGGTCGGTTTGACACCGCCGTGTTCTGCGAGGACCAGGCTCCGCTCTGGACGTTTCCCACAGGGTCAGGATTGACATAGGCCGTGTTCCACGTGACCGGGAATTTGCTCTGGATGCTTCCCACGGGGTCGGTTTGACATAGCCGTGTTCTGCGAGGACCAGGATCCGCTCTGGACGTTTCCCACGGGGTCAGGATTGACATAGGCCGTGTTCCACGTGATGAGGAATTTGCTCTGGATGCTTCCCACGGGGTTGGTTTGACATAGCCGTGTTCTGTGAGGACCAGGCTCCGCTCTGGACGTTTCCCACGGGGTCAGGATTGACATAGGCCGCGTTCCACGAAACCAAGATTTTGCTCTGGATGCTTCCCACGGGGTCTGATTGACATAGCCGTGTTCTGCGAGGACCAGGCTCCGCTTTAGACATTTCCCATGGGGTCAGGATTGACATAGGTCGTGTTCCACGAAACCAGGATTTTCTCTGGATGCTTCCCACGGGGTCTGATTGACATAACCGTGTTCTGCGAGGACCAAGATCCACTCTGGACGTTTCCCACGGGGTCAGGATTGACATAGGCCATGTTCCACGAAACTAGGATTTGCTCTGGATGCTTCCCACGGGGTCTGATTGACATAACCGTGTTCTGTGAGGACCAGGATCCGCTCCGGACGTTTCCCACGGGGTCAGGATTGACATAGGCTGCGTTCCACGTAACCAGGATTTTGCTCTGGATCCTTCCCACGGGGTCTGATTGACATAGCCGTGTTCTGCGAGGACCAGGTTCCGCTCCGGACGTTTCCCATGGGGTTAGGATTGACTGATTGACATAGCCGTGTTCTGCGAGGACCAGGTTCCGCTCCGGACGTTTCCCATGGGGTTAGGATTGACATAGGCCGTGTTCCACGAAACCAGGAAGGGTTGACTTTATCCGCATTTCACGGAGTCAGGGTTTGACTCTCGGTCATCTGTGCACCGCCGAGTCATGGAATTGGGAATTGTCGCAGTTCCGCTTTGCTTGATGGTGCGTCTGTTGTAATGAGACGAATGTTGAGATGATCTCCAGGCTGTCTGTGAACCGTTGAGATTTGGCTTCTTCTTTTTATGGAGCCTGGGGAGGGAAGGTGTGATTCCTTCTTTGTTTGCGCCCCTGGATTGTATACAGGGATTGACGTGATATCACCTGTAGGGCAAAAAGTTTCATTATATATATATTTTTCTTTCCGCGATGCTCTATCATTTCTGCTTTTTATATCGCGAAAGTCGTGATTGCCCAATCATTTCGGCTATTTTTCGCGGTGCCCAATCATTTCGGCTATTTGTTTTATTTTTACTCGCTGGTTTTTATTGCGAGTTGCCCAATCATTTCGACTATTTTTGTATGCATACATTTTTACTTGCTGATTTTGTTTGAAAGTTGCCCCATCATTTTGGCTATTTCGTATGCATTTGTGGCTCGCTGGTTTTTCGCAGTGAATTTTGGGATTTAACACCAATTTCGGCATCAGCATCGCTACAACTGGGATATTTCCAGGAGCGAATCATCATTTGCCTTCGTCGATGTCGAACAAAAGTGGCTTAGTAGATAGGGTTAGGATCCTGTCGACTAAGGCTTTTGACTTCATGAGCCGTAAGGGTCTCATAAAGGTATTTCTCCCTACGAGTCGTGAGGACCTCGTAGGTGCGTTTTCTCCTTAAGAATCGTGAGGATTCCTAAGCGTATGGTCTCTTATAAGTCGTAAGGATCTTACAAGAGTGCTTTCTCCTTATAAGTCAAGAGGACCTACAAGTGTCGTTCGCTATGCGAGCATATCCCCAGTCTCTGGTGGGACTTTGTTAGGGAAATGCTTATTCGTGCCCGTGGATTGTATACAAGGGTCGATATTGGACCGCTTGTAGGGCAGCATCGGAGGTTGTGATGGCTGCTTAAGAACAGGTTCAGATCCCTGTAGCTTAAGGCTTTTGAATCCTATGAGCTATGAGGGTCTCATAGGAGGGTTCTCCTTACGAGTCGTGAGGATCTCGCAAGTGTAATTTCTCCTCAGGAATCGTGGGGATCCCTAAGTGTGTTGTTCCCTTGTGAGTCGTAAGGATCTCACGCAGGTGGTTTCTCCTCACAAGGTCGAGAGGACCTTGCAAGTGTGTTTTAACGAGGTTGCGCCCTTTCGGGTTTTCACAAAACTCGCCGGTAGCCCTGCTGTTTTTACTCACGGTGTCCTTTTGGGTTTTCATCCGTACCCATTTTGCTTATGGACATACCATTTTTTTGTCAGCCTTAGGATGCTGCGGTACGCAGTAGTTTATCGACGTCTCAGTCAACGGCCAATTTTAGGACATAGTGGTCCATCGTTAGTTTAAGGACATTTCGGTCCGTTGCCAGTTTTAGGACATAGCGGTCCATCATTAGTTTAAGGACATTTCGGTTCATAAACCGGCTACTACTTATAGAGTTTAGGCTTAGGAAGATAGCGAGCGGACATAGGCGTCGTCATCTACCATTGATCTAGGCCATGACTTGTCAGGCGTAGTATTTTTTTAGGAAGCGATCGTTTATTGGCCTGAAAGGTCTTTCACCATGCATGTCCATGAGTAGGTAGGATCCACCATGGTAAACTTTGTCTATGATATACGGGCCTTCATAGTTCGGCTCGAATTTCCTTCGTTTGGCATGATTAGGGATCATAGGTCTTTTGACCACTAGCACGAGTTCGCCTTGGCGGAATGTTCTCGGCCTAGTCAATCTCTCATATGAGCGCGTCATCTTTGCTTTATAAGCTTCCAAATTTTGTTGCGCTATGAGCCGGGTTTAATCAAGGGCATCGAGCTCCTCAAGCCGAAGGTGAGCATTTTCTTCGTCTGTTAGCTCGTAGTGAACTGCTACTCGTAGAGAGGGTAGCTCTATCTCGAGGGGAAGTACCGCTTCCGTACCGAATACCAACGCGTACGGCGTTGCGTTCGTGGCCGTTTTGAACGTAGTTCGATACGCCCAGAGAGCTTCATGCAGTCCCTCGTACCAGTCCTTCTTATTTCGAGACACCGTCTTTTTCACGATCTTCATCAAGGTCTTGTTGAAATCTTCAGCTAGACCGTTAGCTCGAGGATTATAGACTGAAGAGTATCTCCAGTTTATGTTATGCTGTTGTGCGAAGCGGCTGATCTTGTGGCTTCTGTAGGCCGGCCCGTTATCCGAGATGAACCGTCGCGGAGTTCCAAACCGATAAATGACATGCGTCTTGAAAAAATGGAGGATATTCTCCGTCTTCACCTCTCTCAGCGGTACTGCTTCTGCCCACTTGGAGAAGTAATCAGTTGTCGCCAAAATGAATCGATGTCCTTTGGACGATGCTGGTTCGATGGGGCCGATTATGTCGGTTTCCCACATTTCAAACGGCCAGCTAGCCACCGTTGGATGCAGTGGATTTGGATGCTGATGGATAAATTCCCCGTGTATCTAGCACGAGTGGCATTGCTTCGCGTATTCGAGGCAGTCCTGGATCATCGTGGGCCAATAGTAGCCCATCCTTTTGATCTTCTGCTTCATCTTCGGGCCGGCTTGGTGAGAACCGCAGAGTCCGTCGTGAGTTTCTTGGACAACTCTCTCTGTCTCTTCAGGTCCCAGGCATCTTAGCCACAAAGAGTCAAACGATCTCTTATATAAAGTATCATTGACGAAGGCAAAAGATAGAGCTCGCTTCATGAGCTGTTGTTTTGAGGACGCATCTTCAGGCATTCGACGGGATTTGAAGTAGTCTATAAAGACTTCCCTCCAATTCTTAGCCTTTTCCTGGTCTTTTATTTGTAGGGTTGCTTGCTCGGTCGCGCCCTTTTCTTTGGACGACTCCAGAGATATTTTTGCCGGTGCGAGAACCCGACGACTTTGTACCACGATCCTCATGTCATCGAGGTTTTCGTCAGCCGGTTCTTTAGCGAGCTTGGCTAATGCATCCGCTTTGCCATTTTCCACACGCGGTATACATTCCAAGGTGTAGGAAGGAATTTGAATCAACAGTTGTTGTACTCTCTCGCCGTACTTCACCAACTCTTGCTTGCACGTTTGATAGTCGCCGTTTACCTGCTATCAAATCTTCGTACTCGGCTTCATTATTAGTTCTCGGCTCTGTTAAGGAGAAGGCAAAGCGTATTATCCCTCCTTGTGGAGTCACGAAGATGAGGCCTACCCCTGATTTGATTATGGGAGTGATTTGTTTGCGATTCTTCATGGAAGATGCTCCATCGAAGTATAATTCCCATTGGGTATCCTTCTCTCTTCTCTCCCCGTCGATCGTGTCAAACGCGTGTTCGTATGGCAATTCGCAGTTCAAGGGAGAGTTGGCAGGTATCGGATGCTTAGCGAGGAAGTCGGCGATGACCTGGCCATTCACTGCCTTGAGAGGCCGATAAGTTATCGAGAACTCCATCAAGAGCAGGGCCCATTTAGCGAGCCGCCCCATTAATATGGCCTTTAACATTAAATATTTGAGAGAATCCACCTTCAATATGAGATGGACCTCATGTGCCAACGCGTAGTGTCTAATTTTCGTTATCGCGAAGATTAACGCCAGGCAGTGTTTTTCAATGGGAGAGTAATTATTTTCTGCCCCTAGGAGAACTCGACTGAAATAGTAGAGGGCTCTCTTTTCCCTGATCGTTCTCCTGTGCCCATAGCGCTCCTAAAGAACCTTCAAGGACGGTTGTATACAGAATGAGAGGCTTTCACTTGACCGACGCGGTTAGCACTGGAGGATTCTGCTGGTATTGCTTGATTTCGTCCGGTGCGCTTTGGCATTTGCTATCCCAGACGAACGGGGTTCCCTTCTTCATTAGGTGACTGTAAGGACGGCATTTGCCGGAGAGGTTGGCTATGAATCGCCGGATATACGCGAGCTTTCCTTGGAGAGACCGTAGTTGCTTGAGAGTCCTTGGCGGTGGCATTTCCATGATTGCCTTGATCATCGACGGGTCTATCTCGATACCTCGGTGGCGGACGACGAATCCTAGGAATTTGCCTGAGGAAACTCCGAACGCGCATTTGAGAGGGTTCATCTTCAAGTTGTATTTCCGAAGGCGCTGAAATACGATCCTCAGATGCTCTAAATGTTCTTCGTATGATTTGCTTTTAACTACGAGGTCGTCGATATAGCATTCGACGATTTCATGTATGAGGTCATCGAAAATCTTCGTCATTGCTCTCTAATAGGTGGCACCGGCGTTCTTTAGACCGAAAGGCATCACCTTGTAGCAGAATATGCCCAAAGAGGTCCGGAAAACGGTATGCTTCTGGTCTTCGGGATGCATCTTTATCTGATTGTATCCTGATGAGCCGTCCATGAAGGAGAAAATTTCGTGAGTGGACGTATTATCTATCATCAGCTCAGTGACTGGTAATGGGAAGTCGTCCTTCGGGCAGGCTTTATTGAGATCCCGAAAATCCACACATATGCGCACCGTCCCATTTTTCTTCATCACTGGGATGATATTGGCGATCTAGTTAGGGTATTGAACCTCTTAGATAAACCGGAGTCAATTATCTTCTTGACCTCGGCGTTGATGCTCATCTCAAGCTCGAGACGCATTCTTCTCGGTGCTTGTTTGATCGGCTTGACGTCTGGGGATATAGCCAATTTGTGCACAGCAATCTCTGGATCGAGTCCCGGCATCTCTGAATAGTTCCATGCAAAGCAATCTTTATGATGCATGAGCACGTCCTTAAGCGTAGCCACCCTTTCTTCAGACAACAGCTCACTGACGAATGTTGGCCGCGGGTCACTTGCCGTCCCCAAATAAATTTTCTTGAGGTTATCTGCAGTAGTATGTATTCCATCTTCCAGCTCTTTTGGCGCCGGTGGAAACTCTGAGATCACCTCGCCATCATCGTTTTCGAAGCACCAGGGGAGGTCATCCAAATTTTCGGGCTCTTCTTCTGACAGCGTTATCACGTGGCAGATACGAGATCGTTTCCAAGACCGATATTGATCCGGTTCTACTCTTGCTATACACGTCTCTTTTGGTTCATGATTTTGTGGCGGGCTTACCCTCCAGCTGTTGGATAGAACGAACATGCCTTGTTGATATTGGTCTTCAACCCAGTTTTTGAAGGTGAAGCAGTCTTCAAGAGGATGCCCTATTGCTTGGTGGTAAGAGCAATAGTCTGGGTGAGAGACCTCGTTTGCTTGCTCGGGATGCTTGGACTCCGGGAGTGTCATCATCCAATGTTTCATGATAAGATCGAATATCTTCTTTGTCTTGTCTTGGGAAAAAGAATATTCTCGACCCATCTCCTTTATAAGGGACGGATCCCGGCTGCTCGACTCTTGCTCGCGTGGCTTCTTAGACCCGCTTGGCTGCCGTCGAACGTTTTTTCCGTTCTTTGGTTTATTTTTGCCTCTGCGACGGGTCTTTTGTATGACGGGCTGGCGACAAGAAGCATTGTCATTCTCCACGGCCTGCTGAAGGAGGCGCTGCGTCTTGGCTTTCTCGTAAATGGCCATTTCACGGTTATGGTCATCCCGGACCTTTTGACCCGCTTCCCTTATTATCTTGTCCATCCGTTCTTCAAACGACGGATTCGGCATTTTGATGGCAGGATCTCGTTTTGGTTCAGGGTCAGCATCTTTTAATAGGGCGTCTCCTTCTTCATCGAAGTTATGTATGACATAGCTACCATGGACTCGCTCCCGTTTTTTGGATTGAACATATCCAAGCCCGATCGTTTCCATTCTCCCGTTGGGCAACTTTCGCTGAGTTCCGGGGACGTCCCAGATCCTGTTGCAGAACCGAGCATGTCGAGCAGTCTGTTTGAAGGGTACCCCTTGGCACCTCAACAGCCTTCTCAAGTCTTCTGTGTAATATCTAGGCAGACAGATGGGCTGGAGCCTGTCAAGTGTTGAATCCGCACCATGCCAAATTTCTTTCTCCACTTTGGTTTCCGTGGATTGATAAAAGAGGATCGCCTTTTCATCTCTTCGCCTGGGAGGGACGTAGAATGTTTGCAGTTCTTGCACACTATAGGTACCAAGCGCGTCGAGCTCTTTGTAATGCTCTTGTGAAACCATAGCAATTTGCAAACTCCGATCATCGCTAGCGAGGGCTTGCATTGATGGCCGAGCAGGAAATACAGCGTTGACCTCATCTTCCGAATCGCTGCCGAAGATCAACATAGGGATGGACGGTCCCGGCTTGCTGCATTGGGGCAGCCCTGAATAAACTATTTCTTCTTCCTCCTCGGTATCACTCCCGAAGACCGGAATAGTGGTGATAGTTTTATTCTTCGGTTTGTGACATCTTTCTGTATCCTCAAAATCTGGTAAGAAGTATTTTGCATCTTCGTACTTTCGGACTTCATTCATGGAGAATGGGTTCAACTCCCCCGTCACAGTGTACTCGAGACCATCTTTGAAGTATTTCATACACTGATATTGTGTAGAAGGGATGATGTTGTACTCGTGTAACCAAGGCCTGCCAAGCAAAGCATTGTAGCATGTCTTGGCGTCAATGACATGAAACTTGATGTTTGTGACAAGCAGCCCAAAGCGTAGTGTCAATATTACAGACCCAAGCGTCCGTGATGACTGGGAGTCAAACCCGGAGATGGTGATTTTATCGCGAGCGAGGTGCTGAACGCTCATGCAGATTTCCTTCAACACTCTCACATTGAGGAGATTGACGGAGGACCCATTGTCAACCAGGATTTTGCCTATCTTGATATCATGACAGTATCCGGAGACATAAAGGGGACGGTTATGCTCGCACGTCCCGAGGAGTAGATCTTCATCGCCAAAGGTGATATCGGCAGTGTGCACTTCTTCCAGCTCGTCTTTCATCTTTTCTTCGGCGAGGAAAGCTTGAAATTGGTCGGGCTCTTGTAATGCCCTAATCAGATAATCTCTCGCCCCTTTGGATAGCAGAAGGGCGTCGAGAATGCTGAGCTGCGAGGGTATCTTCCTCAGGTGTGCAAGAGCGTTGTAATCCACCTTACTTTTCTTTGGTGGGTCCTTGGCTGTTAGCTCTTTAACGACTTGGCCATCAAAGATGATATCCTCAGGGACCTTTTCTTTCCCCTTATCTTTTCTATTTGACCCACTGTTCGAGGGCCCAAGATTCTTTTCGGGCAGCGTACGATTACGCAGCTGAATATTTTCACAGGTCTTCGGTTCTTCCTCTTTTCCCGAGGTGGATTCTTTAAAGAGAGGGCCAAGAGTCATCTCTTCATCAGAGTCGCTCCCGAAGGTGAGAACTTGCGATCCCCCAGCGTCGACCAATGTGACAGCTGCCGGTAGATCTTTTACGCTCCTCGGTCGTATTTCTTTGCTCCCGACGAGTTTTGCGTTTCATCCACTTGAAATGTTGCCGGTGAGCAACATATCCCTGCCACCATCTTTAAAAAGCGTTGCACTCTTCGGTGGGGTGCGCAATCTTTTGATGATATAAGCAGTAGATAGGATGTATTTCCGCTCCACCAAGAGTGCTTCCTTCGGAGGGTGGCAGCTTCATTCCCATCGATATGGTTTTGGCGAACCTCTTCCTCATCTTGAACCTGCTTTTATTTGCGACGGATGTACTTTGATCTGGCGGGAGTGTTTCAACCCTTTCGTCTAGTCGCCGGCGTTTGGCTTTTTCAAATATGGCCATCTCACGCTCTCGAGCAGTTTTGCTTTTAAGAAGAGCTTCGTCCAGGAATGCATCAATCATTTCGTCTGATGACCCTAGAAGTTCCGGCTCAGGATCTGCCCCCAGTTTCTTTGTGTAAGGAGCTTCTTCATCGTCTATTGATGAGTGAGAGATCACATGGCAACTTGCCACATAACCTTCAGATTCATCCGACGAGTCTTCTCCATTATCATCATCTCCGTCCTCAAGGACGTGGCTGAGAAATTCTTGGAGTGTGACTGGAGTCCGCGCTTTTTGATTATATTCTTCCAACGCGTCAATCTGTTTTTGCAGGTCCGTGCGCTTGTTACCAGGCTTCACGGGCTCTTTGGTCTTCTTCTTCTTCGAAGACTTTGACGGCTGGGTGTGAGTGCTTTGGCTATCACCACCAATCTTTGGAGTTGGGCGCGGTTTCAGCATTCCCTCGATGATCTCTGGTTCCAGTGGATTTTTCAACCTGATCGCTGGGCATGTTTGGAGATCCTTCAGCATTCTTTTAGTCTTGGCTGAAAGAACGACCTCCCATGGAGCTTCTTCTACGAAAGAACATGATGCCCCCGGTGTGTCCGTCTTCTTGGGAGTGTGTGGCTGTGGCGGGTTCACCTTCCGATTCTCGGACAGGGAAAATTTGCCCTATTGGTATTGATCTTCGATCCAGCCTTTAAAGACGAAGCAATCTTCAATTGGATGGCTTACCGTTTGACGGTAGGGGCAATAATTGGGACTATTAGCCTCACCAGGTTGCAACGGTCGTTTTGGAGTCGGCAGATTGATGAGCCTGTTGCACACCGCCAGCTCAAACAATCTCCTCGTTTTGTCTCGGGGAAATGAATAAGGGCACTTCATTTTCTCATTATAGTATCTCCATCTCTCGTCTAAGCGATCAGTTAGTTTTGGGCCACTGGACTGCTGTTGAGTATTCACGACGAAGGTCGCTTTCCCTTTACCCTTTTCGTTCCGCGGCTCCGGCTTTGAAGGAGATGGCCTATGTCCCATCTGGTCCATTTGGGCCAGTTTGTCGATCAAGGCCTGGAACGTGGTCGCTTGAAGAACATCATGAATTGGGAAATAGTTGCCTGAGGGTCTAGAGTGCCCACAAATATACCCACTGCCGGCGCTTCCTCGATGCGCTGCTCACATTTTGACCATAAATTTTGCAATCGTATTGCGTATTGCATCCACGTTTCACCTGGCTTTACCCTGGCATTGATCAATACCGTTTTTGGGGTGCGTTCACTAGCACTCGCGAAACGCTGGGTGAATAGTAGCTCCATCTCCGCAAATGTATTGACGGAGTCATTTGGAAGTTCAGAATACCACTCGAATGCCGTCTCCGACAAGCTACCAACAAACTGACGGAGCAGAAGTTTATCATCATCCCCGGTGTTACCGCACAAGGCTCTGAATTGAGCGACGTGCTGATGCGGATTTCCCTCCCTTTATATACATGAAATTTAGGGATCGTATATCCCGGCGGGTACCTTATTTGGTCATACCAGCCTGGATAAGGTCGTCCAGTCTTAACGATCTGTCCAGCCGCTTAGTTTTCCTGGTGAGCTCGTATTTGCTGAGCAATGTAATCATCCATAGCGGCCTTGGAGATGGTCTCTTCTTTGGCTGCTGAAAGAGCCTGAGGAGGGTTCGATGTCTCCCCTCTGTCGTCTTCAATGATGATCGGGGGGTCTTCAGCTGGAGATTCTGGCTGTAACATCATCCCATCCATGTCTTGGAACAAAAGAGCCATTCGTTTTATATTGGCTGCCTGCTCCGCAGCCTCTTTTTCTTTCCTCTCGAGCATTCTTCGGAGGAACTCGGTATCAGTTTCTTGTTCCCGACGCTGCTCCGAGGTCTCTGGATTTTCTTTTGGCCCAGTAAGTGCGGCCATTGCAGTCAGCATCTCCTGAAGTTTCTGCTGTTGTTGTTCTTGAGCCTTCGTTATCGATCGGGTAAGCGGTCGATGACCCGTAGAAGCACGACTTTTCTCTTTTCCGGAAGCCATATAAATGGTATGTGTTACCAAGCCCCCAGACTTGGGGCGTTTAGATTCAGCATCCTTGCGGTTCGCCGTGGTTATAAGGGCTTTCTCTTGCCTCCTTCTCTTGTGAGCGGTTGACGTTGAGGGAGCCGTTGTAGTGGGCACCCAAACAGCTTTTGCCTTTTGTGGCTTGACAGGATGGTTTTCTTCTTATCGAGCTTTAAGCTTCTTTGATCGGCAAGAGTAGTCCTGGTCAATCATTGATTCCTGGACCTGTCTCCAGACTCTGTAAATCCTAGAGGACAGCCGCTGAAAGGGCTGCTCCGGCTTCTTTTCTGTGGCAATCTCCATAGGTGGAGGAGATCTCTTCAAAACGGCAATCGGAGAGTTCTTGCGAACCCTCCTAAGCGGTTCAAAGTTGTTCCCAGTTGGAACAGCAACATTGATTTCCACCATGGGAGCTGGTGGAGTTAGTCCGGATGGGGAATTACCCCCAGCCTTCCTTACTCGGCGCCAGTGACGACGGAGAGCATGTCGTGCGGATGGAGTTGGTTCAACTATGGGGATGGCTTCGTCATGCCCCCTGTCTTGGAGGAGGGTTGTCGTTGTCAGCCTATTGAAGACTGATGTCCGCTGAGAAGCGGTGCCCAATCTGTCAAAGACAGACCTCTGTATAGGGGAAGCAACCTTGATGATTTTGCCTGGAACAGGAGCTAAAATAGTCAGTCTTGTGAAGACCGACCCTTTGGCAGGAGAAGCCGCCTTGACGACTTCGGGAGCAGGGATGGCTATCCTTTTTGGGATAACCCTTTCTGGTATCGCGGGCTTCTTCATGGGCCCTACCGAGCTTTGTCCTAGTCTGTCAAAGACTGAGGCGTTGGAGATGGACGACCCGTTGCGAGGGGCTACAATAGTTGTAAGTCGATCAAAGACCGACTTTTTCGGAGCTTCTTGGGTTGGTACAGGAGCGCTAAAACTCGTTGGCAGGAGTATGGTCCCGAAGAATAATCCAGTGGTGGCCTGAGTGACCTGCTCCACCGGCATAGTGAAGATGGAGGCCGCTTGGGGCCCGTAAGTCACTCCTCCGGACGGGATAGAGCGAGAGTTGCAGATGCAGTTAGTGCAGCTTGAAACCATTGATCTTCTGGTTTTTGCACGGAGCAAGACGCAAAATCTTAGTACCTCGAACCCAAGGGCAACCATATCAAACCGTGATTCGTTCGCGAACATGACACACGAAGTGTGGAGTGGAAAGAGGAAAAGGTCCCACCGGGCGTGCCAGAATCTGTTCCCCGCTGAAACACGGAGACGCGACCGCGCATGTCCGTCTTTCCTGAATTTCGGGGCAGATGCTAATTGGTGCTATCCGTCCACCACTCCGAAGATGCCAAGTTGATTTATGGCACCATATATCGAAGGTTTAAATGGATGCGGCCGATGTAGCAGACTTCATCAGATTCCCCCTCGCTAAGGGGTTTTTAATTGTGGGGACGCTCTTCCCTGCAGGCGCAATCCCCTGCAGTTAATTACGCTACCACATCGTTGTAACCACTTTCTCCTTCTCCAGATGGTCACTTCGTGTCGTGGGTGTTTGTTTTGTTTTTGGTTGCCCGTGGATTGTATACGGAGACTAATTTATGTTGTCGCCCGTAGGGCGTGGATTAGTCCAAATCTGTATTTTCTTAGATTTGGGTTTGGGGGTTGGGTTTAAGGATACGTTAGTCTCATTTTGAGACTAAGATCAACTTAAACGTTTGTTAAGAACTTAACGGGATCGTTTAGATCCAACAAGAGAGTATTTGGGGCTCTATTGTTTAGTTTAGGGACATTGCGGTCGATTACCAGTTTAAGGACGTGGTGGTCCAATGTTAGTTTAAGGACATCTCGGTCCAAGGTTAAGGACATCGTAGTCCGTGGGTTTAAAGAGACCCCACAGTTCGAGGTTAAGGACATCATAGTCCGTGGGTGTAAAGGGACCCCACAGTCCAGTTTAAAGACGTCATAGTCTATGAAATGTATGGTTGTCGGGACCCGTCACCTCTCTAAAGACGTTGAAGGATTACAACGACAAATATCAGAGGAGTTCAGAGATGTACCCTTGAATTAAAGTTGATTGGGGGATCTGTAGTCCAATTTGGAACTAAGATCAATTAATTAGATTATGAGCACATTGGCTCAGTTAAATCTGAATTGAGGACTTATGACCAATTTGGGCTAAGTCCAATTAAGTTTTACATGTTGGCCCTTTATTGGACTATTGAACAATTGTCCGGGTTCAGCCCCCCATTATTTAGCAATGCTAAACAGGGCTTGGGACTCTGACAACATTTTGTCTTTGTCTGGGCACTGAACATTCATCATGGCTCTGGGATTTTATTTTGGATGTCACATAAAATGATCAAGTTTGGAAGAATGTAGTTGGGGTTCAATCAAAGGAGAGATCTTGTCTCAGAAAGACTTAGCCAATTTGGGCTAACACTGGTTTGAGAATAGTGTTAAACACTAACATATATTTGGCGATCACGTGTTCCCACCTGATGCGCTTTAAAACAATGTTAAACACTGGGGACAAAATGCTCAAAATAGTGTTAAACACTAAAAGTGGGG
Organism: Agapanthus africanus; assembly: GCA_030015575.1. Taxonomy (NCBI): domain Eukaryota; kingdom Viridiplantae; phylum Streptophyta; class Magnoliopsida; order Asparagales; family Amaryllidaceae; genus Agapanthus; species Agapanthus africanus. The sequence continues at coordinate 748,149,714 of JASDDO010000022.1, read as the reverse complement.
TGGTCACGTGGGGTCACAAGAGGCGCCTGAGAATTGTGCCAAACCTCCTTTATTTTGTTCTCGGAATATTCAAATAAGTGTTAAACACTTTTAGTCTTCAGTCAATCACGTGTTGGCACGTAATGGGTAGCCATGTATTGATTATTAAAATGTTTATTAAGGGGTCATGTGGGGACACATGAGGGCGCCCAAAATCAGTACTGCCTTTGGCTTTGTTCTCTTCATTTATGAAGGTCACGTGTGAGCACGTGAGGCATTGCCTCCAAGCTTTTTTTCTTCTCATTTTGGGGAGTCTGTTTAAGGGTCACGTGGGAACACGTGACCTAGTTTTGTTCTTTCTTTTCTGCTCATTGAGAATGGGGGTTACGTGTTACCACATGACCAAGTTCTTTACGTGCATGGAGAGCTTTAAGTCTCTTGTTTTAAGAATTAAATTCTCTGTAGGGTTAAACCATAATTCTGTTTTAGAGGAATTAAATTCCTATGTATGTGGAAGAATTAAATTCTTATGTATACAAAGGTGGCTTAGTAGACAGGGTTAGGATCCTGTCGACTAAGGCTTTTGACTTCATGAGCCGTAAGGGTCTTATAAAGGTATTTCTCCCTACAAGTCGTGAGGATCTCGTAGGTACGTTTTCTCCTTAAGAATCGCGAGGATTCCTAAGCGTATGGTCTTTTATAAGTCGTAAGGATGTTACAAGAGTGCTTTCTCCTTATAAGTCGAGAGGACTTACAAGTGTCGTTCGCTATGCGAGCATATCCCCAGTCTCTGGTGGGACTTTGTTAGGGAAATGCTTATTCACGCCCGTGGATTGTATACACTGGTCGATATTGGACCGCTTGTAGGGCAACATCGGAGGTTGTAATGGCTGCTTGAGAACAGGTTCAGATCCCTGTAGCTTAAGGTTTTTGAATCCTATGAGCCATGAGGGTCTCATAGGAGGGTTCTCCTTACGAGTCGTGAGGATCTCGCAAGTGTAATTTCTCCTCAGGAATCGTGGGGATCCCTAAGTGTGTTGTTCCCTTATGAGTCGTAAGGATCTCACGCAGGTGGTTTCTCCTCACAAGGTCGAGAGGACCTTGCAAGTGTGTTTTAACGAGGTTGCGCCCTTTTGGGTTTTCACAAAACTCGCTGGTAGCCCTGCTGTTTTTACTCACGGAGCCCTTTCGGGTTTTCATCCGTGCCTACTTTGCTTATGGACATACCATTTTTTTTGTCAGCCTTAGGATGCTGCAGTCCGCAGTAGTTTATCGACGTCTCGGTCAACGGCCAGTTTTAGTACATAGTGGTCCCTCATGCCAGTCCTTCTTATTTAGAGACACCGTCTTTTTCACGATCTTCGTCAAGGTCTTGTTGAAAGCCTCGGCTAGACCGTTAGCTCGAGGATTATAGACTGAAGAGTATCTCCAGTCTATGTTATGCTGTTGTGCGAAGTGGCTGATCTTATGGCTTCTGTAGGCCGGCCCATTACCGGAGATGATCCGTCGTGGAGTTCCAAACCGATAAATGATGTGCGTCTTGAAGAAATGGAGGATATTCTCCGTCTTCACCTCTCTCAACGGTACTGCTTCTGCCCACTTGGAGAAGTAATCAGTTGTCGCCAAAATGAATCGATGTCCTCTGGACGATGCTGGTTCGATGGGGCCGATTATGTCAGTTCCCCACATTCAAACGGCCAGCTAGCCACCGTTGGATGCAGTGGATTTGGATGCTGATGGATAATGTCCCCGTGAATCTGGCACGAGTGGCATTGCTTCGTGTATTCGAGGCAGTCCTGGATCATCGTGGGCTAATAGTAGCCCATCCTTTTGATCTTCAGTTTCATCTTCGGGCCGGCTTGGTGAGAACCGCAGAGTCCATCGTGAGTTTCTTGGACAACTCTCTCTGCCTCTTTAGGTCCCAGGCATCTTAGCCACAGAGAGTCAAACGATCTCTTATATAAAGTATCATTGACGAAGGCAAAAGATAGAGCTCGCTTCATGAGCTGATGTTTTGAGGACGCATCTTCAGGCGTTCGACGGGATTTGAAGTAGTCTATAAACACTTCCCTCCAATCCTTAGCCTTTTCCTGGTCTTTTATTTGTAGGGTTGCTTGCTCGGTCGTGCCCTTTTCTTCGGACGACTCCGGAGATATTTCTGCCGGTGCGAGAACCCGACGACTTTGTACCACGATCCTCACGTCATCGAGGTTTTCGTCAGCCAGTTCTTTAGCGAGCTTGGCTAATGCATCCACTTTTCCATTTTCCGCACGCGGTATACTTTCCAAGGTGTAGGAAGGAATTTGAATCAGCAGTTGCTGTACTCTCTCACCGTACTTCACCAACTCTGGCTTGCACGTTTGATAGTTGTCGTTTACTTGACTAACGACCAGTTGGGAATCTTCGTATATGAGAATGTTTTCAATTCCCATATCGACAGCGATCTCGAGACCTGCTATCAAAGCTTTGTACTCGGCTTCATTATTCGTTCTCGACTCTGTTAAGGAAAAGGCAAAGCGCATTACCCTCCTTGTGGAGTCACGAAGATGCGGCCTACCCCTGATTTGATTATGGGAGTGCTTTGTTTGCGCTTCTTCATGGAAGATGCTCCATCGAAGTATAGTTCCCATTGGGTATCTTTCTCTCTTCTCTCCCCGTCGATCGTGTCAAACACGTGTTCGTCTGGCAATTCTCAGTTCAAAAGAGAGTTGGCAGGTATCGGATGCTCAGCGAGGAAGTCGGCGATGGCCGGGCCTTTCACTGCCTTGAGAGGCCGATAAGTTATCAAGAACTCCATTAAGAGCAGGGCCCATTTAGCGAGCCGCCCCGTTAATATGGCCTTTGACATTAAATATTTGAGAGGATCCACCTTCGATATGAGATGGATCTCATGTGCAAACGCGTAATGTCTGAGCTTCGTTATCGCGAAGATCAACGCCAGGCAGTATTTTTCAATGGGAGAGTAATTATTTTTTGCCCCTAGGAGAACTCGACTTAAATAGTAGAGGGCTCTCTCTTTTCCCTAATCGTTCTCCTGTGCCCATAGCGCTCCTAAAGAACCTTCAAGGATGGTTGTATACAGAATGAGAGGCTTTTCCTTGACCGGTGCGGTTAGCACCGGAGGATTCTGCAGGTATTGCTTGATTTCGTCCGGTGCGGTTTGGCATTTGCTATCCCAGACGAACGGGGTTCCCTTCTTCATTAGGTGACTGTAAGGACGGCATTTGCCGGAGAGGTTGGCTATGAATCGCCGGATATACGCGAGCTTTCCTTGGAGAGACCGTAGTTGCTTGAGAGTCCTTGGCCGTGGCATTTCCATGATCGCCTTGATCTTCGACGGGTCTATCTCGATTCCTCGGTGGCGGACGAAGAATCCTAGGAATTTGCCTGAGGAAACTCCGAACGCGCATTTGAGAGGGTTCATCTTCAAGTTGTATTTCCGAAGGCGCTGAAATACGATCCTCAGATGCTTTAAATGTTCCTCGTATGATTTGCTTTTAACTATGAGGTCGTCGATATAGCATTCGACGATTTCATGTATGAGGTCATCGAAAATCTTTGTCATTGCTCTCTGATAGGTGGCACCGACGTTCTTTAGACCGAAAGGCATCACCTTATAGCAGAATATCCCCAAAGGGGTCCGGAAAGCGGTATGCTTCTGGTCTTCGGGATGCATCTTTATCTGATTGTATCCTGATGAGTCGTCCATGAAGGAGAAAACTTCGTGAGTGGACGTATTATCTATCATCAGCTCAGTGACTGGTACTGGGAAGTCGTCCTTCAGGCAGGCTTTATTGAGATCCCGAAAGTCCACACATATGCGCACCGTCCCATTTTTCTTCATCACTGGGACGATATTGGCGATCCAGTTAGGGTACTGAACCTCTTGGATGAAGCCGGAGTCAATTAGCTTCTTGACCTCAGCGTTATTGCTCATCTCAAGCTCGAGCCGCATTCTTCTCGGTGCTTGTTTGATCGGCTTGACGTCCGGGGATATTTCCAATTTGTGCACAGCAATCTCTGGATCGAGTCCCGGCATCTCTGAATAGTTCCATGGAAAGCAATCTTTATGCTGCATGAGCACGTCCTTTAGCGTAGACACCCTTTCTTCAGACAATAGCACACAGACGAATGTCGGCCGCGGGTCACTTGCTGTCCCCAAATAAATTTTATTGAGGTTATCTACAGTAGTATGTATTCCATCTTCCAGCTCTTTTGGCGCCGGTGGAAACTCTGAGATCACCTCGCCATCATCGTTTTCGAAGCACCAGGGGAGGTCATCCATATTTTCGGGCTATTCTTCTGACATCGTTATCACGTGGCAGGTATGAGATCGTTTCCAAGACCGATATTGATCTGGTTCTACTCTTGTTATACACGTCGCTTTTGGTTCATGCTTCTGTGGCGGGCTTACCCTCCAGCAGCTGGATAGAGCAAACCTGCCTTATTGATATTGGTCTTCAACCCAGTTCTTGAAGGTGAAGCAGTCTTCGAGAGGATGCCCTATTGCTTGGTGGTAAGAGCAATAGTCTGGGTGAGAGACCTCGTTTGCTTGCTCGGGATGCTTGGACTCCGGGAGTGTCATCATCCAATGTTTCATGACAAGATCGAATATCTTCTTTGTCTTGTCTTGGGAAAAAGAATATTCTCGACCCATCTCCTTTATAAGGGACGGATCCCGGCTGCTCGACTCTTGCTCGCGTGGCTTCTTAGACCCGCTTGGCTGCTGTCGAACGTTTTTTTCGTTCTTTGGTTTATTTTTTCCTCTGCGCCGGGTCTTTTGTATGACGGGCTGGCGACGAGAAGCATTGTCATTCTCCACGGCCTGCTGAAGGAGGCGCTGCGTCTTTGCTTTCTCGTAAATGGCCATTTCACAGTTATGGTCATCCCGGACCTTTTGACCCGCTTCCCTTATTAGCTTGTCCATCCGTTCTTCAAACGACGGATTCGGCATTTTGATGGCAGGATCTCGTTTTGTTTCAGGGTCAGCGTCTTTTAATAGGGTGTCTCCTTCTTCATCGAAGTTATGTATGACATAGCTACCATGGACTCGCTCCCGTTTTTTGGATTGAACATATCCAAGCCCGATCGTTTCCATTCTCCCGTTGGGCAACTTTCGCTGAGTTCCGGCGACGTGCTGATGCGGATTTCCCGTCCCTTTATATACATGAAATTTAGGGATCGTATATCCAGGCGGGTACCTTATTTGGTCATACCAGCCTGGATAAGGTCGTCCAGTCTTAACGTTCTGTCCAGCCGCTTCGTTTGCCTGGTGAGCTCGTATTTGCTGAGCAATGTAATCATCCAGAGCGGCCTTGGAGATAGTCTTCTCTTTGGCTGCTGAAAGAGCTCGAGGAGGGTTCAATGTCTCCAATCTGTCGTCTTCAATGATGATTGGGGGGTTTTCAGTTGGAGGTTCCAGCTTTAACATCATCCCAGCTATGTCTTGGAACAAAACAGTCATTCGTTTTATATTGGCTGCCTGCTCTGCGGTCTCTTTTTCTTTCCTCTCGAGCATTCTTCGGAGGAACTCGGTATCAGTTTCTTGTTCCCGACGCTGCTCCGAAGTCTCTGGATTTTCTTTTGGCCCAGTAAGTGCGGCCATTGCAGTCAGCATCTCCTGAAGTATCTGCTGCTGTTGTTCCTGAGCCTTCGTTATTGATCGGGTAAGCGGTTGATGACTCGTAGAAGCACGTCTTTCCTCTTTTCTGGAAGCCATATAAATGGTATGTGTTACCATGCCGCCAGACTTGGGGCGTTTAGATTCAGCATCCTTGCGGTTCGCCGCGGTCACGGGGGCTTTCTCTTGCCTCCTTCTCTTGTGAGCGGTTGACGTTGAGGGAGCCATTGTAGTGGGCACCCAAACAGCTGTTGCCTTTTATGGCTTGACAGGATGGTTTTCTTCTTGTCGAGCTTTAAGCTTCTTTGATCGGCGAGAGTAGTCCTGGTCAATCACCGATTCCTGGACCTGTCTCCAGACTCTGTAAATCTTGGAGGACAGAAGCTGAGGGGGTTGCTCCGGCTTCTTTTCTGTGGCAATCTCCATAGGTGGAGGAGATCTCATCAGCACGGCAGTCGGAGAGTTCTTGCGAACCATCCTAAGCGGTTCAAAGCCGTTCCCAGTTGGAACAGCAGCATTGATTTCCACCATGGGAGCTGGTGGAGTCAGTCCGGAAGGGGAATTGCCCCCAGCCTTTCTTACTCGGCGCCAGTGACGACGGCGAGCATGTCGTGCGGATGGAGTTGGTTCAGATATGGGGATGGCTTCGTCATGCTCCCTGTCTTGGCGGAGGGTTGTCGTTGTCAGCCTATTGAAGACCGATGTCTGCTGAGAAGCAGTGTCCAACCTGTCAAAGACAGACCTCTGGGTAGGGGAAGCAACGTTGATGATTTTGCCTGGAACAGGAGCTGAAATAGTCAGTCTTGTGAAGACCGACCCTTTGGTAGGAGAAGCCGCCTTGACGACTTCGGGAGCAGGGATGGCTATCTTTTTTGGGATAACCCTTTCCGGTATCGCGGGCTTCTTCATGGGCCCTACTGAGCTTTGGCCCAGTCTGTCAAAGACTGAGGCGTTGGAGATGGACGGCCCGTTGAGAGGAGCCGCAGCAGTTGTAAGCCGATCAAAGACCGACTTCTTCTGATCTTCTTGTGTTAGTACTGGAGTGCTAAAGCTCGTTGGCGGGAGCATGGTCCTGAAGAACAATCCAGTGGTGACCTGAGTGACCTGCTCTACCGGCATAGCGAAGATGGAGGCCGCTTGAGGCCCGTAAGTCACTCCTCCGGACGGGACAGAGCGAGAGTTGCAGTTGCAGTTGATGCAGGTTGAAGCCATTGATCTTCTGTTTTTTGCACGGAACAAGATGCCAAATCTTAGTACCTCGAACCCAAGGGCAACCATATCAAACCGTGATTCGTTCGCGAACACGACACACGAAGTATGGTGTGGAAAGAGGAAAAGGTCCCACCGGGCGTGCCAGAATCTGTTCCCCGCTGAAACACGGAGACGCGACCGCGCATGTCCGTCTTGCCTGAATTTCGGGGCAGATGCTAATTGGTGCTATCCGTCCACCTCTCCGAAGATGCCAAGTTGATTTATGGCACCATGTATCGAAGGTTTAAACGGATGCGGCCGATGTAGCAGACTTCATCAGATTCCCCCCCGTTGAGGGGTTTTTGATTGTGGGGATGCTCTTTCCTGCAGGTGCAAGCCCCTGCAGTTAATTACGCTACCGCATCGCGGTAACCACTTTCTCCTTCTCCAGATGGTCACTTCGTGTCGTAGGTGTTTGTTTTGTTTTTGGTTGCCCGTGGATTGTATACGGAGACTAATTTATGTTGTCGCCCGTAGGGCGTGGATTAGTCCAGTCCAGTTTAAAGACGTCATAGTCTATGTAATGTATGGTTGTCGGGACCCGTCACCTCTCTGAAGACGTTGAAGGATTACAACGACAAATATCAGAGGAGTTCAGAGATGTACCCTTGAACCAAAGTTGATTGGGGGATCTGTAGTCCAATTTGGAACTAAGATCAATTAATTAGATTATGAGCACATTGGCTCAGATAAATCTGAATTGAGGACTTATGACCAATTTGGGCTAAGTCCAATTAAGTTTGACATGTGGCCCTTTATTGGACTATTGAACAATTGTCCGGGTTCAGCCCCCCCATTATTTAGCAATGCTAAACAGGGCTTGGGACTCTGACAACATTTTGTCTTTGTCTGGGCACTGACCATTCATCATGGCTCTGGGATTTTATTTTGGATGTCACATAAAATGATCAAGTTTGGAAGAATGTAGTTGGGGTTCAATCAAAGGAGAGATCTTGTCTCAGAAAGACTTAGCCAATTTGGGCTAAGACTGGTTTGAGAATAGTGTTAAACACTAACATATATTTGGCGATCACGTGTTCCCACGTGATGCGCTTTAAAACAATGTTAAACACTGGGGACAAAATGCTCAAAATAGTGTTAAACACTAAAAGTGGGGTGGTCACGTGGGGTCTGATTATATTGATTTTACGATCAAAAATATGAGTTTACCGTAATCAGAAACGGCGTCGCTTCGCAGCTAGCCGGTGAGTACGGGTCGATCTACAGAGACGGGTAAATTCCTTTTATGTGTTTTAACGAGTTGATTAAAGATGTCGTTTTGGTTGGTTTATAAAAATCTATGAAAACTGGATCTAATTAATCTAATTAAGAGTCTTGCTAGGGTTAGGCTTAGGGGAAGTTTTGGAGATTAATGTTTTTCCTCACCGCTTTCAATTCCTTCCTTTTTTAGATCTGTTAGATGTTAAGGTAATTATTAATAAAGTGGATCCAAATCTTTTGGGAAGATGTTTCTTCCTCTAGATTTGTATCCTTCCTTTGTTGATAATTATCCTAACCCTCATGGAAAACGCGCGCGACCGGCCCTTTATACTACGGTTCATCGTTACCTCGAAGGGTAGGATGCCGCAGGGAGCGGTTGTGCTCGTATGCGTGAAGTTCTAATTCATTAGGTGAAGGTGGCATTGAAAGGGGCGAGAGATCTCATCTCTCAACCCTTTCCCTAAGGCTAACCCTAACAAGCGAGGAGACTGAAAGGTTCTTAGGCACTCTAGTGAGGTCTCACAAGGCATCGAACATGCCAATTTAAAAAAAAATGGTGCCGAGAAACCCTAGACTACGGATCTTAGACTAGATGTTTAGGCGAAAAGATAATCTAGTTAACAAATTAACTAAAAGTTAGGATGCTACAACCTTTGTAGATCCGGATACCCACTTCCTTAGCTCCACGAGGGCGTCCTCTCGCTGTCCATCTTGAACCTTGGACTCTCGTGACGGCTTCATCGGAGAAACGTGCGGAATAGGTCGTCGGCTTCGTGTCAAAGACGATCTACGTCGAGGTTGCACAAGCTCAAGCTCCGACTTCACAAAGTTGTGAAACTTGTGAAGAAAACACCCAAAACAACTTGGCAAGAGGTAGAGGGTGAAGAAATAGGAGGTGGGTTCACTTTAGAATTGGATTTCTCTCACTAGAACTCAAGTTGCCATTAAAGTAGCAAGCTTTTTCTTTTTAGAAGAAGAAGAAGATGAAGCTAGTTATGATAAGTTCTCATTTAAAAATGAAAAGAAAAATCAAAACTTATCATAACTATAACTAGGGTTAAGTGTAGAGAATAAACCATGGTCATTTGAGTGGGTTAGGGTTAAGCATGAAGACAAGAATGGTTAGCAAAGTCAAAGCTTCATGAAGCTTCAATATGAAACAAAAATTGCCACCATTTTCATCTTCAAGTTTATCCAAATAAATGAATAAACAAATAAATGAATAAATGCATAATCAAAACCCTAATCTCAAGTTAACTATGGTTTAATTCTATACACTTAACCATATGATCAAGTATCATTAAACATGATACAAATATGTGCACAAAAGTATATCACATATACAATGTGTAAATCAAGTGAGAAAAATCCGTTTAAAATGAACCAATACTTGTTAATGCAAAGTAATATATCAAATATATAATTATACATTAAATCATTAAATCAACACTTGATTCAATGATCCGGTCATGTCGCACATAACCGACTAGTATTCAATGCATCGATTTATCGAATCAATGATTCGATAACTAGGTCATATCTCATACAACCAATCGAAACATTAATTGCGAGAATCAAATACGGTATCACATACACGCATTATTCTCGGTCCCGCACATATCTCATATGCACTCCTATTTCGTTTCGCTTGAGCTAGGAAACCTCTGTGTAGGACTCTAAAGACTCGTCAATACGCCGGTAGCAGATGATGATCATATCAAGCACCCACAAGCCGCAAGCGGTCTGCTAAACGTAACGGCCACCCGGGTATTGAGCGATCAGAAGATCGACGAGCTAGCCCGCTCACACTCCTGCGAATCCGACCAGTAACACTTACCGTACAGTCCGGTCTGTTCGTCTGATACGTCGCATATCAAGTCTAGGGTGGTAAACGTCAGACCCCAATACTCGATAAGTCGTGCCGATGTGAGGCTCATAACGGGTCGAGAAACTACTGGTAACACTTACCAGCAAATCTCTGATCAGCCCTGGCCAGGGACTTCCCTGTTACGGCCAATCGAGCACAGCGCAACATCAACCCCTAATACCGGGAGAGACGAAACCCCTCCTATCGCTCATCTCATGGGTCGAAAAGCGTATACGCTAGTCTACTCTGGTATATCGATGCCCCGTCTCGATACACCTACGACTAGGGACCTTGAAGGATGTACTTATGGACTACCATGTCCCCACTAGTATGATCTGCATCATAGTCCAGGTAGTAAAGTACACATCCTAAGGGCTTTACCAACATGTAACTACAAGACAGTATAAAGAGACTAGTGTACATGTTAAGATAAAGAGTAACCAGATAGCATACTATCATATCGAGCAAGAAAGTCATCTCTATATATGTCCAAGCATCCAATATAATATACAACATCTGTACAATACTGGCCTCTAGGGCATACATACAACTAACAATCTCCTACTTGCACTAGGGCCAGCTGCTGTAGTATTGCATACCGAGCATCCCGAAGAGTCTCTCAAACTGTGTCTGGGGAATGGCCTTCGTGAGTGGATCCGCCATGTTGTTCTTCGTGTCTACCCTCCTGACCTCGATCTCCCGGCGATCAACTATCTCCCGGATCAGGTGATACCGCCTCAGAATATGCCTGGATTGCTGATGGGACCTGGGTTCCTTGGCCAAAGCCACCGCTCCATTGTTATCGCAATACAAAGGTATTGGATGCTCAATGGATGGAACCACTCCAAGTTCAGTAATGAACTTCTTGATCCAGACAGCCTCTTTGGCAGCATCGTTGGCAGCGATGTATTCAGCCTCCATTGTCGAGTCTGCCACGGTTTCCTGCTTGGAACTCTTCCAGCTAACCGCCCCTCCGTAAAGGGTAAAGACAAAGCCCGACTGCGACTTAGAGTCGTCCTTATCACTCTGGAAGCTCGAATCGGTAAAGGACTCCACTTGGAGTTCTCCGTTACCATACACCAAGAACATATCTCTAGTCCTTCGCAAGTACTTGAGAATGCTCTTCACAGCTGTCCAGTGACTCTCTCCAGGATCAGCTTGATACCTGCTCACTATACTTAGTGAGTATGCTACATCGGGTCTGGTACATAGCATCGCATACATGATAGAGCCTACTACCGAAACATAGGGTATCCCTTGCATGCGAGCTCTCTCCAAATCAGTCTTGGGAGACATCTCTTTGGAGAGAGTGACTCCAGAGATCGTGGGCATGTTCCCATGCTTGGACTCTTCCATACTAAACATCTTTAGTATGGTGTCAATGTACCTGGATTGGGACAATCCCAAAATCCGTTTGGATCTATCTCTATAGATCCTGATTCCCAATATGCAGGAGGCATCACCAAGATCTTTCATTGAGAATCTTTGTGATAAGAAGAGCTTGACCGATTGCAGCATAGGAATATCATTTCCTATCAAGAGTATGTCGTCCACGTACAATACGAGGAAGACAACCTTACTCTCTGCCACCTTCTTGTAGATACAAGGTTCATCTGGATTTTTGACGAAATCAAACTCTTTGATAACGACGTCAAAGCAGATGTTCCAACTCCGCGATGCTTGCTTTAATCCATAAATGGATTTAAGCAGCTTGCACACCTTCCCGCTGCTCCCACTGTCTACGAAGCCTTCTGGCTGAGTCATGTACACGCACTCTTCTAAATCACCGTTTAGAAAGGCGGTCTTAACATCCATTTGCCAGATTTCGTAATCATGATATGCAGCGATGGCAAGCATGATCCGGATGGATTTAAGCATAGCCACTGGAGAAAAGGTTTCGTCATAGTCCACACCTGGTCTTTGACGAAAACCCTTTGCTACAAGCTAGCTTTGAAAGTCTCCACTTTCCCATCTACACCAAGTTTCTTCTTGAAGATCCACTTGCTCCCAATGGGTTTTACCCCTTCAGGAGCAACTTCCAAAGTCCATACTTTGTTGGTGTACATGGAATCCATCTCAGACCGCATAGCATCCAGCCATTTCACTGAGTCCCCACTCGTGATGGCCTGCTCGAAGCTAGTTTGGTCATCATCCTCCATGATGCAATCCTCGCTCCCACCATCCATGAGAAAACCGTAGTATCTCTCAGGTTGGCGAGGAACCCTACTAGATCGGCGGAGAGGCTGGGGTTCGTCGGGTACTACTGAATTCTCTGGTTCCACTAGATCTTCTGTTGTGTTTTGTTCAGCTAGAACCTCTTCCAGTTCTATCTCAGAGCCACTAATCTCTTTTGCAAGAAATTCCTTTTCCAAAAAGATGGCATGTTGAGCAACAAATACTCTTTGTTCCTCACTGTGGTAGAAGATATACCCTCGCGAATGTTTGGGATACCCAACAAATTTACACAATACAGACCTTGCCTCGAGTTTGTCCGGTTTTTGTCTTTTGACATAGGCTGGACAACCCCATATCTTTATGAAATTAAGATATGGTCTCTTCCCTTCCCATATCTCATATGGTGTGGTAGGCACAGATTTGGTGGGAACCCTATTCAGTAGGTATGCTGCTGTTTCCAGTGCATATCCCCAGAAGGAAATAGGTAACTCAGCTACACTCATCATAGATCGCACCATATCTAATAGGGTGCGGTTTCTTCGCTCCGATACACCGTTGTGCTGTGGTGTATATGGAGGAGTTAGCTGAGAGAGAATCCCATTCTCTTTTAGGAAGTCCAAGAATTCAATGCTCAAGTATTCTCCTCCTCGATCAGATCGTAGGATTTTAATACTTTTTCCGGTTTGGTTCTCAACTTCTTGTTTATATTCTCTAAATTTCTCAAAAGCTTCTGATTTGTGTTTCATCAGGAACACATATCCGAATCTAGAGAGATCGTCAGTGAATGTAATGAAGTACGAAGAACCATCCCTGGCATGTGTAGACATGGGACCGCATACATCACTATGTATCAGTCCCAAGAGTTCGGTAACTCTTTCTCCGTGTCCCGTAAACGGAGTTTTGGTCATCTTGCCTTTGAGACATGACTGGCAAGTGTCATAAGATGAAAATTCAAACAGATTTAAATATCCATCTTTATGCAACTTAGCTAGTCGTGTCGCATTGATGTGACCCAGTCTACAATGCCATAAGAAGGATTCGTTCAGTTCTGAACTCTTCCTCTTGTGTGTGTTTGTTATGCTCAGAACTGTTGATTGATTTAGAACATAAATGCCATTGCACAATGTGCCTGATCCAACCAACTTTTGGTTACGGAAAATGTTCATAACATTTTCCAGTAATACAAAATTATATCCCTCTTTACTTAGTAAAGAAACCGATATAATGTTGCATATCAGGTTCGGCATGTAACAGCATTCGTTCAGAACCAATGTATTACCAGTTGGTAATACAAGGTGATATTCCCCGACAGTCTTAGCTGCAACAATTGCACCATTTCCAACTCTAATGTCTTTATCACCTTCTCCAAGTTCTCTACCTTTCCTGAGCCCATGTAACTGATTACATATATGGGATCCTGACCCGGTATCTAATACCCAGGACGTAAAGCAAATGGAGAAACAATTCTCAGTAACGAACACACCCGAAGAAAATGCATCAACATGTACTTTCTTCATTCGGGTGGCATGGGAATCCTGGTATTTCCCTATATCCTGTTCATTCCTATAACTCTTATAGGAAAGAACGGAACCAACGTTCCCCAGCACAGTATAACATGCGGGTTCGGTCAATACATCCATATTATTATCTTCATTAGGGCATGAAATGGTCGCTACCTGGAGAGAGAGAGAAGAAAACACTTTAGCGTATGCTCGTGCAAGATCAGATTGGTTATTATCTTATCTAATCAGGATGGCTTCCACTGCTTTTTATCAAATCTTCCTCCAAACCCTAAAAGGAAAAACCAGCCGGGATTAATTACACACTACAGGTTCGCCAATCTTTCAGCCAGGCCAGTGTCGGTACTTTGAGGGAGGTCCCCCGTGCTTTCGCACGAACCTAATTAATGTAAATCTCGTTTTCCCAGAGGCGTAACCTCGTTGACACCTTTCTAGACACCTACTTGATCAGCTAATTGCAATGTGTAAAACTCTCCCAGGAGTAACTCTTACTCGCAGTGGGTATCGGGATCCAACTATCTCATAGAAGGTATGCAATCTCATTGCAAATTTCAACACTTGAAATTCCCGATAATATTTTGCCCCAAGCATCCTATGACCTTGACGGAGGTCAACAAACCACAGGGTGCAAGTCAAGTTCAACCCGTCATTTCTTGATTGAATCAAACCTACCCGCACGACCCTTGACGGAGGTCAACAAGGTCGTACGACTACCCTAATCCAATCTGCATCATATGCATAAGCACACAAATACTAGTTAGCTACCGCACACTACGCCTTGACGGAGGTCAACAAACGTAGCACGAATACTAAGTAGGATTTATCTGAAATGACGGAGGGCTACGCAGGTTTTCATAAAACCATGAGCGTAATGAACTTGATATCGTTGTAGAATCAAATGATGTTTTGAAATGGAGTGATTTTGAGGCTTTTCCAGTTTTGCTAAAGGAGTCACTCCCGGTGAAGGGATCTCGGTCCTTTCCTCGTCGAATGAGGTGCGGGATATATCATATATATCACTGTGCAAAGCAAAAACTCTTAAAAGCAATCAAAACCAAACCGAGTGTGTAGCATCTGCCAGTTACTGCTAAAGGAGTCACTCCCGGTGAAGGGATCTCGGTCCTTTCCTCATCGAATAAGGTGCAGGGTATATCATATATACCGCTATGCAAAGCAAGAACTGTAGCTACCTGTTTTATTTTAAAATTCGATTCCACAACATCTTAGGTTTCTTATCTTTCATTAATCACATTAATGAAGTCCCATCATTTAAATACCTAAACATCACAGATAGATATGATGTACACTTATGCCATCCGCATTCGCCTCGATGTCCCCTCGTGCACCGTTAGGTTAGGTAACTAACGACAGAGCAGGGCAGGGCTAGCGCGGGTGTAAAACATAAGTAACGTCTATATAATATATCATATATACTATATACTATATCCATCACAGAGTCACAATACAGATATCGCAGCAGAATAAACATATGAAATATTGGATATACTAGGACGTCCGTGTTTTCAATACGAGCCAGTATAAAACACGGATTCCACCGTCGTAACGAATAGCCAATCCCACACCCCTAGACCCCTATGAGAGCGGCAAGCAACCCTGCCAATTCTAGGGTTAGGAGACCCGGACTCGACTCCTCGAGTAGGTCTCCCACTGGACCCCAGAACCCGGTTACTTGTGCTCCCCTCCTTGGGTCTATCCTAATGCGGAAAAGTAATTAATATACAAAAGGTGACATCTTCCGCTACCTGGAAGTGCCCCAAATAAAAAAATATTACATACAAGTTTTTACATGAATGAAAATGAAAAACACTCATCTCACATAAAAACCCCCGGCTATTCGAATACGACGATCCAATATAACATATCCAGCAACACATAACATCACATGTCATCAACGTAAGTAAGTATGCATACCCCAATTGTCTTTGACATATAGCAATGAAACCGGCGATATAAACATACTACACTTACGGTCACAGAAAAGAAAGTGTAAAACTACAACAATTGGAATCCGCAACTTCTTTAGACATCGCATGCCTAATCAAATGAAATACTTAGACATCACATGCCTAACAGATATAAATCCCGCATTTTAGTCTCATTATCGAAAACTCTTTTCAATATCATGTGGGACTAAACTGCCAGATTTATAACATTCATTCAGTTATCTCATAACTGTTTGTGAATTCCAATTATTGTATCACATTCCAGATAAACAGAAAATGTTAAACTTTCCGATCGAACAGTCGAATACCCAAGTTTTCCCGATACAGTCCAACACATGAAATAAGCCTAACAACATTCAGTTCGTGCCTCAGTACCGACGGTCCAGCCGTAGAAGGGTCAAGCCAACGCCTCACATGTGGCACGCCGTACTGCCCCAAACCCGAAGGTTCAAAGGGCAGTTCAAGACGGTCACATAATCGAGTTAAGGTTTGTTGTCTTCTAGAGGGTCCATCGCGTTACTTGCACTACTTAGAACGTCATTAAACTTCGGAAAAATCCAACACTTGGAAATTTCCCGACAGGGATAAATTGGGTATTTATATCCGGTCGAACTTTTTAACATTTTCTAAAATTTATCCGGAAAATCCACACTGACAAAATTTGATAATCCGATCGAATCATTGATTCCCTATACAACCCCAGAATACTCTTCTGTAGAGTCACAATAAAAATACCCCAGAAAATACAGCATTATATTATATGAGTTACTGTGCAGAAAATATTAAACAAGGGAACAGTAAGGCCGCGGAACCGCCGCATCATGCATAGCACGTGCCGCGGTTCCGCGGTGGAAAAGTTGATTCAGGCCCTCGTATTTTACAGTAATTCAAATAATACCCTGATTGATTTGCTGCATATTTTTAATTGACAAAAATCCCAATTTTTAGAAAAAATCCAGAGAGCATTTTAGGGTTTTGGGTTTCGGTTTGATCGGGTTTCAAACGTCGTCTAGACTTCGCCTAAGGCTCTAGCTAGGCTCTGATACCAGTGAAAGGTTCTTAGGCACTCTAGTGAGGTCTCACAAGGCATCGAACATGCCAATTTAAAAAAAAATGGTGCCGAGAAACCCTAGACTACGGATCTTAGACTAGATGTTTAGGCGAAAAGATAATCTAGTTAACAAATTAACTAAAAGTTAGGATGCTACAACCTTTGTAGATCCGGATACCCACTTCCTTAGCTCCACGAGGGCGTCCTCTCGCTGTCCATCTTGAACCTTGGACTCTCGTGACGGCTTCATCGGAGAAACGTGCGGAATAGGTCGTCGGCTTCGTGTCAAAGACGATCTACGTCGAGGTTGCACAAGCTCAAGCTCCGACTTCACAAAGTTGTGAAACTTGTGAAGAAAACACCCAAAACAACTTGGCAAGAGGTAGAGGATGAAGAAATAGGAGGTGGGTTCACTTTAGAATTGGATTTCTCTCACTAGAACTCAAGTTACCATTAAAGTAGCAAGCTTTTTCTTTTTAGAAGAAGAAGAAGATGAAGCTAGTTATGATAAGTTCTCATTTAAAAATGAAAAGAAAAATCAAAACTTATCATAACTATAACTAGGGTTAAGTGTAGAGAATAAACCATGGTCATTTGAGTGGGTTAGGGTTAAGCATGAAGACAAGAATGGTTAGCAAAGTCAAAGCTTCATGAAGCTTCAATATGAAACAAAAATTGCCACCATTTTCATCTTCAAGTTTATCCAAATAAATGAATAAACAAATAAATGAATAAATGCATAATCAAAACCCTAATCTCAAGTTAACTATGGTTTAATTCTATACACTTAACCATATGATCAAGTACCATTAAACATGATACAAATATGTGCACAAAAGTATATCACATATACAATGTGTAAATCAAGTGAGAAAAATCCTTTTAAAATGAACCAATACTAGTTAATGCAAAGTAATATATCAAATATATAATTATACATTAAATCATTAAATCAACACTTGATTCAATGATCCGGTCATGTCGCACATAACCGACTAGTATTCAATGCATCGATTTATCGAATCAATGATTCGATAACTAGGTCATATCTCATACAACCAATCGAAACATTAATCGCGAGAATCAAATACGGTATCACATACACGCATTATTCTCGGTCCCGCACATATCTCATATGCACTCCTATTTCGTTTCGCTTGAGCTAGGAAACCTCTGTGTAGGACTCTAAAGACTCGTCAATACGCCGGTAGCAGATGATGATCATATCAAGCACCCACAAGCCGCAAGCGGTCTGCTAAACGTAACGGCCACCCGGGTATTGAGCGATCAGAAGATCGACGAGCTAGCCCGCTCACACTCCTGCGAATCCGACCAGTAACACTTACCGTACAGTCCGGTCTGTTCGTCTGATACGTCGCATATCAAGTCTATGGTGGTAAACGTCAGACCCCAATACTCGATAAGTTGTGCCGATGTGAGGCTCATAACGGGTCGAGAAACTACTGGTAACACTTACCAGCAAATCTCTGATCAGCCCTGGCCAGGGACTTCCCTGTTACGGCCAATCGAGCACAGCGCAACATCAACCCCCAATACCAGGAGAGACGAAACCCCTCCTATCGCTCATTGCCTCCATGTGACTCGGGACTATACCCAAAGACCACCGTTTTGCACGCCCTCATGGACGTGGTAAGGTGGAGATCAAAGCACAGTGGGAATCACACAAGACTCTATGACGATCTCGGGTCTACAGACTAACCTGCACAAGTGTCACCCGAGAACTGCCATCTGACGTGAGGTATAATACCATCTGGGAGTTCTCGACGAGTCCGTCCACTGTACCCAGTCTCCACTGAGTACGCGTACACCATCTCTGATGTCAAACACCAATGGATATGGGATCATCCATCGCCCATCTCATGGGTCGAAAAGCGTATACGCTAGTCTACTCTGGTATATCGATGCCCCGTCTCGATACACCTACGACTGGGGACCTTTAAGGATGTACTTATGGACTACCATGTCCCCACTAGTATGATCTGCATCATAGTCCAGGTAGTCAAGTACACATCCTAAGAGCTTTACCAACATGTAACTACAAGACAGTATAAAGAGACTAGTGTACATGTTAAGATAAAGTGTAACCAGATAGCATATTATCATATCGAGCAAGAAAGTCATCTCTATATATGTCCAAGCATCCAATATAATATACAACATCTGTACAATACTGGCCTCTAGGGCATACATACAACTAACAGAGACTACTCGCTCATTAGGGGATGAGAAAACATTATAATTAAAAGAACAGAAATAAAATACTTACTAGGTTGACGGCTCCCTCCAAACAAGAAGAACAGATCTGAATTTTTCTCTCAGAAATTCTGAAATTTATTGATTGAAAAGAGGCATAGGGTTTTACAATTTTAGATTATAATTTTAAGTAAACAGGAGAATTAGGGTTTCAGAGTCTCGCACATGCGCAATTACTGATTTGCCCCCTAAGAATCCCAACATATGAAACGACACACCGACACAGAAATTTTAAACCGACACGGGCACTTGATGGCCGCGGAACCGCGGCGCCAGCATGGGTTTGGCCGCGGTTCCGCGGCCAAACTGAGGAGTCAGACTCTATAATTTTTTGTGCTTTTTCCTTGGCTCTTTGGGCTTCTGTTTCTTTACTTATTTTCTCTTTTGGGCTTCTGGTTCTTCTCCAGATCTTCAGTGAAGACTTGTATTGGTCTTTTAACCGTTTCACCTTGACATTCGTTGCCTTGCACCTATGTGAACTGGGCTTGACTAGGATCCGTCTAATTGCTGGTCAAAAGTCCCTTTTCTGTTGTTTTGTGTCTTTTTCACTGTATTTGCTCCAGAAACCTGTATCCTGTAATATGCAACAAACGTGCGTCAAGAGTACCTGTTTATTTATAAAAAGGATAAGAATAGAGGAATGATAAATGCAATATTATGGTCTGAACAAATACCCCCAAACTTACCTTTTGCTCGTCCTCGAGCAAACTTATTATTTATCCACTAAAATCCTAACCGCACTTTCGCAGGGAAACGCGATTGCACTGAGCACGTGCAACAAGCCGTTAAACCTCTAGGTGTCCCTAGTAGGAGGAGTGTTGTCTCCTGAGGGTTTTCAGCGGATTACACCCACAAAATCCTATCAACTCGGCCCATTGACTTTTGTTCTCCAATTAGGTTTTCTAACAAGGAATTCTATTATCGTTGACCCGCAAATTATCCACCCACATTCTGCACACTTCCTCATTATTTAACTTAAGATTGTATATATCCTGTAGACTTGCTTAGCTTTCGGCATTTCTTAAGTTTTCCTTCTAGGGTTCCACCTCCACTTAGGATTTTCTATCAACTCTACTAAAGTTACAAGTTCTATTCTTCATTCCTTTCTCTCCTCTAAACTCTAATCACATATCCCCACGTGTGTGTAAATATCACCCCTACACTTGGAAATTCAAATTAAGCAATCAACCCCTTGTCCGTTGTCCAAAGTACTAATTAATTGGTGAATTTAAATGAAATTTGCTTACACATCCTTCATGCGACCGTTAATACTTCTTGAGGTACCAACGACCGATTACAAAACGCGTTTGCACTTTAAAGCGTACTTCCTAGTCTTTGCAACACCCAAGGCTTTAGCAGTGACTCCCAAACCAGTTGGTCTAAGGCACTAGGTGATGAAGCACCCTCGCTAAATATTTTTCTATTTTTGCAGCCTTAAGTAATCACAAAAACCAGTGTCCATTTTTTTTATTCTTTATTCACACTTTTTCTTTTATTTTCTTCTTACTAAGGACTTTAGACCAGAGCATTTCAAGGTCTCTTCTACTATTCCAAGTTTCAAGGTGTGTGATTATGAAATTTTGTAGGGTATACATTTTCAGAATCTAGATTTAAGTTAGGAACTATTTTTCAAACTTATACTTTAATAAGAACATCAATACTTTCCCTTTGTTTCGACTTAGCCCAAGAAGTGAACCCAAAATTTGCCTATTTCTAAATAAACTGCAAGGCATATACTTTCTACCGTTAAACTTTAAGGAATGTTATTTTTAGGGTTTTTAATTCACTAAGTCTAAGATCTAGTTATTCCTAGCTAGTTGACCTATTTGTCAAACTAAAGTCAATTAGCCAAAATTGAATACAATAATTTTTATAATTTTTCAAATTTTTCTGGGTTTTTAAATAAGTATGCAAATGCAAAAATATGTACAAATGAATGCGAAGGAAGAAGACGTACCGAGCATACCCCCAAACTTGAACTTGACAGTGTCCTCACTGTCATGCTAGACCAAGAGGGTCAAAATACCGATACTCCCCTGTTTATTTATTTATAGTTTTTTTTTGTTAAGAAAAACAGAAATATATACAAAAAGACCCTCTCCCAAACTTCATTTAAACTCTGTTAGACATTACTGCCAAACTTTGCATCGGCCAAAAGTCAACACCAACCAGTTGAAAAATTTATCAGTAAAGAATATTGGTTGGTGGAAAAATAAGTTGTGGTGGTTCGCAAAGAATTGGGGAAGATAGAAGTAGTGGTATGGAAGGTGTGGAGGTAAATATACAGGTGATGGTGATGCATCGAAACGAGAATGTAAATGATCAGCAATCAGTGGAGTGTTGGCATTCTCGTACCTTATTAAAAGAAATGGGGGTATTTCAACTTCTAAGGGAGGAGGTTGACTCACCACAATACCCCCAAGATGTTCCTGTGGGTCCTCTAGTGACCTGGCATCATCCATCAATTGTGTATGATATTCAATTATGAGGGAACTGATCTCCTCGATGTCCGCCATAGTCCAACCGAAAACTTGCCGCCTATCTTGTAAGACCATTAAGAGGGCGTTCTCTTGCTCGAGGGCTAGAGAGGCCGATATGATAATGGGAAAGGTCTTATTCTCACCTATGTAGGCATATCTAAGGTGAGACGGCAAGGGCGTGAGTTCGAATTTCTGAGGCGAAAGAATCATTGCGGAATCTACCTCGAACTCAAAGGACTCTAACACAGGTTCGAAATCACTGCAAACAACCGATTCGGATGGTTCGACTGACTCATCCAAAAATTCAAACGACTCATATTCGGGCTGTGAGTAGTCATCATCCAAAAAAGTGAAACATTCATAATCAACATCGGTTGTGTCAACGGTAGTAGGCTCAAGGAGGGACACACTAGTGGCGTCAAAACTGTTTTCATCAAATAGAAATCTTTCAAGCTCGCAGTCCTCCTGCATGATTTCGTGAATAGAGCAAACTTCTCGTGTACTAGTTTTAGGCACGGGGGGTAGACTTCCCATCTTATAAATATTGAACTCACTAGACCTCTTTCCGAAGGATAGAGTCATGGAGCCATTGCGACAATTTATTACGGCATTGGAAGTGGCCAAAAATGGTCGACCAAGAATCACTGGAATTTGGTTTCTTGGGTTAGCAACAGGTTGTGTATCCATAACGATAAAATCAACGGGGAATATGAATTCCCCGACTTTGATCAACACATCCTCTAGTTGACCCCTTGGATAGGTGATTGATCGATCAGCCATTTGGAGAGTGCAACGAGTGGGTTTCAACTCTCCAACCCCTAATTGTTCGTACACGGAGTAAGGAATCAGGTTAACACTAGACCCAAGATTTAAAAGTGCTCGATTAATTTTCTTATCCCCAATTGTAATTGAAATAGTAGGACAGCCGGGGTCCTTTCGTTTTTGGGGTAAGGTTTGATGGTGGTTAATAGCATTGCTCACTGCACTAGCCACTAGCACTTTCTTGGGTACTTGAGATGCCTTTCTCTTCGAGGTGCACAAGCCCTTGAAGATTTTCGCGTATGAAGGGACTTGTTGGATAGCATCCAAGAGAGGTATATTTATGCTAACCTGCTTAAATATCTCCACAATCTTCTCCACTTGTGTATTTGGTTTATTAGGACTCAACCTGTTTGGGAATGGAGCGTTCTGAAAATTTGTTGAGTCAAAAGTTTGTGGAGTAGAATGTGGAGTAGGAACGGATTCCAGTGTGGATGTGTTCGTGTTGTGAGAAATGGGTCCGTTCAAGTCAGGAGAAGTAGAGCCGTGTGAAGGGTGGAGAATAGGCTCTAAAGAAAAAGGTGAAGAAGGAAGTGAAGAAAATGAAGAAGGGGAAGACGAACCACCGGCGGGGATGTCATCACTAGTTCCCACATTATTTTGCAACTCTCTTCCGGATCTCAAGGTGGTCACCGCATTTATATTGTGATTGTGATATGCGTTTTGTGTGTGACCGGGATTGGGCAATGGTTGAGATGGAAGCTTTCCCTTTTCTCTCTCGCTCAACGCAGCAGTTAATTGTGCAATTTGTGCCTCAATAGATTTGATACTTTGATCGTGTAAGGCATTGTTATTCATCAAAGACTGAACATAATTTTCAAATCTTGCTGCGGATTCAGTAGATTGCTTGAGAAATGCATCTAGACTTTTTTCGAGCGAGATAACCTTATCATCATTTGGTTGAACCAAATTGTTCGTTTGATTTGTATAAGGTTGTTGTTGGAAAGGTTGCTGGTTTTGAGTTTGTAAGGGTGCTTGTTGTTGTTGTGGAGGAGCTCTTTGAAAATTGTTATTCCCTTGGAACTGTTGATTTGGGTGACTCCTCCACCCCTGGTTGTATGCCGAAGAGTACGGATCGTTTCTTTGTCGTTGCTGAAATGCAGCATTGACTTGATCCTGTCCTTGAATAGGTGCATTATAAGGACACTCTTCGGTTAAATGCGACGGGTTCGAACAACAAGCACAAACAGTTCGTGTGGGTAGAGTAGGGGCAGGAGAAGACGATGAGATTTTTGTCTTAATGGCTTCTAGCTTTTTCATAAGTGAGGCCATCTCGGCCTTCATAGCTATCGACATATCTATTTGATGTATGCCTGCCCTAGATTGACCAACTGAAGAAGATGATGTGGTCTTGGTACTCTCCCACTGAATTGTTTGCTCACTTAGGTCCTCAAGAAACTGCCAAGCTTCGTCGCTAGACTTGGAGAGAAAATGGCCTTGACATATTGTTTCTAGCAACTGCTTCGTTGCTGCGTTCAATCCCTCGTATAATATTTGGCAAAGTTGCCAATTTTCTATCCCATGATGAGGGCATTGAACAAGTAGGTCTTTAAATCTCTCGAAGCACTTCCAAAATGGTTCGGAAGGAAGCTGTGAAAATTGTATAATCTCGTTTCGGATTCTAGCAGTTTTGTGATGAGGATAGAACTTTTTCAGAAAAGCTCTCACAAACTCGTCCCAATTTCTAATGGAATGTGATGCGGTGCTTTATAGCCACTTCTCGGCTAGGTCACATAAGGTAAAAGGAATGACCCTTAGCCTTATTGCGTCATCACTTAATTGGGTTGTCTTCATCATGGCGCAAACGTTTTGGAATTTATTAATGAAAATATATGCATCTTCGGATTCCAAACCATGAAACTTAGGCAGCATATTGATGAAGTGTGGTTTTATTTCAAAATTATCCCCATTCGCCGGTGGGGGTGAAAGACATGTAGGTAAAGAAGTGCGGACGGGGTAGAAGAGATCCTGGAGCGCAACTCGTGCGGGCGCTACAACAGGCGGAAGATTCGGGTTATTCGCACCTGGCGGAGGTGGAATCATTCCCGTCGGTAAGGTATAGTTGGGGTCGTGTCCCGACATACCTTCGAAAGAAGAATTTGAAGATGGAGGTAAGGAGATGGAGGGAACGTCGACGAAGGGTTCGTCGGTCGGTACCAACGAAACAGGACTAATCGGGCGTTAGTATCCCTAGTCCAAGATGACATACATTAAAGTGTAGTGCAGTCAGAAAAAAATAGAAAAACAGAATGTGGGGGTAAGATAACGTCAATGAAGGAGAAACGGTGGAAGTGAGGTGCAAGTTTTCTTAGCGGCAAGTTGCATGTTTTGAAAAGATTTTTCTTTATTTTTTTTATTAGAGAGTTTTGCAAGACGGTTTTAGAAAATGGGACTCGTGACACAAATGTATCAACCACACATGCACAATCAGACCTAGATCTAGGGTTGCCTAGGTCTGCTAGACAGCTCCTAACTAGGGCTAGAAATAGGACCTCAAACCGCCTCTTCACGGACAAATACGGCCAGGTAAGTGGGAAGGAACCACCACTACAGTGGGCCTAATTAATAACCACTAGCCTAGACACCGCAAAGTCGGTTAGGATAAACGGCCGATGCCTATACTAGTCCTTTTCCTATTGAGCTCGATGTCCTTAGGTCTGAGTCTAATCTTTTTTAATTAATTGTGGTCGATGCAAAATGCTTTAGGTGTTTTCTGGGGTCCTGGGAAGGGTGATGAAATCCCCACCCAATCTGAGTTTGGTCAATTAGCCCCTTATAGTCCGATTAAATTATGCAAAACAATACAATTTCACTTGCAATCAAAAATTTTTAGCGCGGCGCAAAGAAACCTGCAGCAAATCTGTTATTTAGAAGGGGGGAAAGATTTTTTTAGCGCAAAGAACCCTGCAGAAAACTTTTACAGTGGATATATTGTAGGTTACAGAGGGGAGAAGGAGGAATCAAACCATGCAATTTTTAGGTGCTGACGTGGCAGGAGGAGCGCGGAACCGCGGCGGAAGGCCCAGTTATGCGGCGGAAACGCGGCGGAGCAGAGGGATCGGGATCTGTAAAATTTTGTGCTGCTCTGTACTGAGATTTCCTCTCTGTTCTGATATGTACTTTTCTGTTTTTTTTCCTCTGTAAAATTCCAGATCCAAAAGTTTTTGCTGTTCCTGCAAGATTCAAAAGATACACCCTTCAAACAGATCAAAGTTGATAATTTTTGTATTTTTTTATATTTTCAGATTTTTATAATTTTTAAAATTTATATCAACCCGAAAATTCACAAAAAGAAAAATTACGCCGTCCCCGGCAACGGCGGCATTTGATTATATTGATTTTACGATCAAAAATATGAGTATTCCCGCCTGTCACACGGGTGACCCGGGTTCGATCCCCGGCAACGGCGCCATTTGATTATATTGATTTTACGATCAAAAATATGAGTTTACCGCAATCAGAAACGGCGTCGCTTCGCAGCTAGCCGGTGAGTACGGGTCGATCCACAGAGACGGGTAAATTCCTTTTATGTGTTTTAACGAGTTGATTAAAGATGTCGTTTTGGTTGGTTTATAAAAATCTATGAAAACTGGATCTAATTAATCTAATTAAGAGTCTTGCTAGGGTAAGGCTTAGGGGAAGTTTTGGAGATTAATGTTTTTCCTCACCGCTTTCAATACCTTCCTTTTTTAGATCTGTTAGATGTTAAGGTAATTATTAATAAAGTGGATCCAAATCTTTTGGGAAGATATTTCTTCCTCTAGATTTGTATCCTTCCTTTGTTGATAATTATCCTAACCCTCACGGAAAACGCGCGCGACCGGCCCTTTATACTACGGTTCATCGTTACCTCGAAGGGTAGGATGCCGCAGGGAGCGGTTGTGCTCGTATGCATGAAGTTCTAATTCATTAGGTGAAGGTGGCATTGAAAGGGGCGAGAGTTCTCATCTCTCAACCCTTTCCCTAAGGCTAACCCTAACAAGCGAGGAGACTACTCGCTCATTAGGGGATGAGAAAACATTATAATTAAAAGAACAGAAATAAAATACTTACTAGGTTGACGGCTCCCTCCAAACAAGAAGAACAGATCTGAATTTTTCTCTCAGAAATTCTGAAATTTATTGATTGAAAAGAGGCATAGGGTTTTACAATTTTAGATTACAATTTATAAGTAAACAGGAGAATTAGGGTTTCAGAGTCTCGCACATGCGCAATTACTGATTTGCCCCCTAAGAATCCCAACATATGAAACGACACACCGACACAGAAATTTTAAACCGACACGGGCACTTGATGGCCGCGGAACCGCGTCGCCAGCATGGGTTTGGCCGCGGTTCCGCGGCCAAATTGAGGAGTCAGACTCTGTAATTTTTTGTGCTTTTTCCTTGGCTCTTTGGGCTTCTGTTTCTTTTCTTATTTTCTCTTTTGGGCCTCTGGTTCTTCTCCAGATCTTCAGTGAAGACTTGTATTGGTCTTTTAACCGTTTCACCTTGACATTCGTTGCCTTGCACCTATGTGAACTGGGCTTGACTAGGATCCGTCTAATTGCTAGTCAAAAGTCCCTTTTCTGTTGTTTTGTGTCTTTTTCACTGTATTTGCTCCAGAAACCTGTATCCTGTAATATGCAACAAACGTGCGTCAAGAGTACCTGTTTATTTATAAAAAGGATAAGAATAGGGGAATGATAAATGCAATATTATGGTCTGAACAGGGTCACATGAGGTGCCTGAGAATTGGGCCAAACCTCCTTTATTTTGTTCTCAGAATATTCAAATAAGTATTAAACACTTTTAGTCTTCAGGCCATCACGTGTTGGCACGTGATGGGTAGCCATGTATTGATTATTAAAGTGTTTATTAAGGGGTCACGTGGGGACACATGAGGGCGTCCAAAATCAGTACTGCTTTTGGCTTTGTTCTCTTCATTTATGAGGGTCACGTGTGAGCACGTGAGGCATTGCCTCCAAGCTTTTTTCTTCTCATTTTAGGGAGTCTGTTTAAGGGTCACGTGGGAACACGTGACCTAGTTTTGTTCTTTCTTTTCTGCTCATTGAGAATGGGGGTCACGTGTTATCACGTGACCAAGTTCTTTATGTGCATGGAGAGCTTTAAGTCTCTTGTTTTAAGAATTAAATTCTCTGTAGGGTTAAACCCTAATTCTGTTTTAGAGGAATTAAATTCCTATGTATGTGGAAGAATTAAATTCTTATGTAGGTTTGATCAGTCGAAAATATTGCATTTTTAACACATCAATTTCCCTACTAATTGCACTCATCTAAAGGTGTTTGGAATAAATATAGCACATATTAGCAATTTGACTGTAAAATACCAAATAACTTGTGTTATACTTTATAACTGGCACTTTGAGGGAAATTGAGCATCGCATAATCTTTGTATAGTGCAACACTTGCCTCGAGAATTTGTGCAGGAAATTCCAGGAAAAGAACCGAAACAGCTAAAAGTGCTGATAAAAATACGCCAAGTCCAAGACTTGTGATCTGGCAGTGATATAGAAAGAAATATGAGATTCAACACATCAGGAAAGTGCCACAAAGTTAGCACAAACTTACCGTGGAAATTCAGTGCAGAGAGGCCACTAATGGGCCGCGGATCCGCGGCCGAATGACCCTTTGTGCGGCGGATCCGCGGTCAGGTGATCAAGTCGTCAGCAATTCATCATGTCAGGTTTCTCATTCCAAGTTCCAAATTCATTCAAGCCAATGCAAACTCCAGAGATCTCCAGAAGCTTCTGTCCGAACAGCCAAGCTTCTTGTATAAGCTAAACACATCCAAGCTTCTCAAGCAAGCCACATAACTACCTAAACCTAGAAGCTTCTTCCTAACCTCCAAGCTTCTAAAGGAAGCTAGCTAACTAACTAACTCTAGAACCTTCTACTTAACTACCAAGCTTGCAAGTGAAGCTAAACTAAACCTAGCTTCTAAAGGAAGCTAATCATAATCAAGCTTCTAGGGGAAGCTAAAGGAAGGCTATAAAAAGGACCCCAAGGCTTGTTGTTGAAAGTTGTTGAAAATTGAGCCAAAATTCAAACACAGGTTTAGTGACACAACTTGTGCACCCAAACCCTAATCCAATCACCAAAGCCAAATTCAAGATCTCCGTATACAAATCAAGCAAGAAGCCTTCAACCTTTTAGAAGCAACGTCGATCTTCAACCGAACAAGTGATCCAGGACGATCCGCGACTCACGGAGACGATGCGAAGCTAATTCGACGATCGAGTTCTTTCCTCTTGTAGATCTTGAGAGAATTGTAACAAAATTGTTGATAAATAAAAGGTGAAATTTCTTTATCTTGCTTATCTCTATATTTGAGCATTATGATTAGATCTCGATTCTTGATTGTGTTCTTTATTATAATGCTTGAGTAAAAACTCCGCTCGTGGAGGAGTCGAGAGAATCAATAGATGATGATGATTACAAATCTTGAAACGATTCTTAATTCCTATAAGTTTTGTAAACTCTTGTAAATTGAATCATCGACAATCTAGTTTCGGGCGAAATGCTTTCTTGAATATTTTCGCTCTTAATTAAAGATCGATGATTGGTGATTCAATTTACTAGAGGCTAGTTTTTGAATGAGATGCATCGAAAGGACAAAGGATGAGATGAAGAAACCCCAGTTCTTTCAAAAGATCCTTAAACCCCGTTGATCGTCATCGATCTAGCAACAAATCATCAATGGATAAGAATACGTAATCACAAGTTTTCATTACTTCTATAGATTCGATCAATTCCTACGAGCCTCATTACAAATCTTGATTACTCATTCAATTTGGATATCAACAATTCTTGATTCTTGATTTTGAGTTTTCTTGATATTAGATCTATATTTAGATAATTCTTGAAATTCACTTTTAAATCTTGAATCGAATTCTCTTTTCTTTTCTCTTTAATTTTCAATTCATCTAAATCAATTACGATCGAATCACACTTTCCTTGAGGACGATCCGTATTCATTAACGCGCTACAATCGACACCGTTATTGATTGTGGTTAACAAATTTCTTTGGTTGTGATTTCGATACATTTTCTACCTACACACTGAGAATCATTCAATCAAATGGCGCCGTTGCCGGGGATCGTGTGCTAATTTGTTCGTTTTTGAAATTTGAGTTGAAAAATTTATTCCATCAGAATTTTTAGATCGAAATTCGCACAAACACTAAACGATTTGTTGTGATTTGTTGCGAGGAAATCTGGAATCTGTGGAGCAAGAGGAAAAATATTGTGAACATCCCAGAGAGTTCAGCAAGTGAACAGGAGCTTCTGGAAAAAAATTTGTGCAGGAATTTCATCACTGGACCGCGGAAGCGCAGCATTAGTAGCTTATTGCGGCGGAACCGTGGCGGGCTTAGAGCTTCGGTGCATGAAAATTTCTCGGTGAATTCCTAACTATCTTATATCCTCCTCGATCTGCTCCATTAACTAATTTCTGTAGGTTTCTTTGCAAAAATTCGCAGCGCCGCAAAAATAAAAATTATGCGTGTTTGATCTTGGTTGTTTGCATTTTTAATACGGAAATTAAGGGGCAAAGACCAAATTCAGATTAGGTGGGGAGTTCATTACCCTTCCTAAGCCCCGAAAATCACAAAACCGAATCCGCATTACCCTCATTAACTAAAAAATATCTAGACAAGACTCTAAGGACCGTCGCGCTCACTTAGGACAGAAGGAGGTCGTTGGTAATCTATTGCTTATCCGCGTTTCTTTTGTGGTGTCTAAGGCAAGTGTGTCTAAGGCAATTGGTTACTTAATTAGGCCCACTACTTACGTAGTGGAGAACCTCCCACTTACCTGTCCACAGGAGAGACAAAGAGGCAGTAGAGGATTGATCCTGCGATTTGTCTTCTGGCAGTTAGGAGCGGTCTAGAGACTTGACCTAGGTGACCATTAGATTTTAGGGTTGCTTGTGCATTTGTTGTGATTTGCATTTTTTCAAAAATCCGTATCTTTTTCAAAACAAACACCAACTTATCATTTTCCTTAATTATCTTAACGCTGCCACTTATGCTAAATCCTTTAGTGCATGCTCGGCTGGACACAGGATTCTAGTGCTCGTCTTGTCCGTGTTCCCCCTATCGACTCCGAAGTCAGTAATTCTACGTCTACTTTTTCTTTACCCACCACCACACCCACTTCGATGGACGGTTCTCCATCGAACTTCTTTACCACTACTCTGCCACCGTCCGCAGGTGCGCAGAATCCACCCCGCATCTCTCTCCAAGAGAGATGTTATCCTATGCGAGGTCCTCTTTCGACTTGTCTCACCATTCCACCAGCCAACGGGGACAATTTTGAAATAAAACCCCAATACATCAATCTTTTGCCAAAATATCACGGTCTCGAGTCTGAAGACACATATGTCTTTATTACCAAATTTGAAAATGTATGCGTAATGATGGGTACTTCACAGCTTTCTGCGTCTACGTCTTCTCCCATTCACCTTGTGCGATATAGCCGAGAAGTGGCTTTATAACACAGCCGCACATTCAATTTCAAACTGGGAAGAATTCGTAAAAGCATTCCTAAAGAAATTCTACCCCAACCATAAAACAGCTCGAGTTCGTAGCGAAATAAATCAATTCACCCAGCTTCCAAATGAACCATTTTCAAAGTGTCTTGAACGCTTCAAGGATCTGTTAGTTCAATGTCCACATCACGGAATCCCTAGATGGGATCTGTGCAGAATCATATATGATGGCATTAATCCTACCACAAAACAGACCCTTGAATCTATGTGTCAAGGCACCTTCATGACTAAAGATGATGGTGAAGCTTGGAAATTCTTAGAAGATTTCGCTGAAAGATCCTTACAGTGGGAGGGTGTAAGTCAATCGTCTAGGGATGGCAATAACCAATCTGATGTTTCCATAGGAGTTAGAGCTGAAATGTCAGCAATGCAAAAGAAACTCGAAACTATGGAAAATAAATTTTTAGCCGCCGCCCTAAATCAGATGTTACTCTCCAAAACTGTATGTGGATGTTGTTCTGATCCATCACATCTCACGGAAGAATGTCCATTAAATTCTCCGTTTCAAGGTCATGAGCATATCAATGCTGCTTTCCAACAAAGACCTAGAAACGATCCATTTTCTTCCACTTATATTCAGGGGTGGAGGAATCACCCTAACTTTGCTTGGAACCAATCACAAAATCAAAACACGGTTCCAAACCAAAACAATTTCCAAAGGGCTCTTCCACCACAACAGCAACCACTCCAATTGAGTCAGCACCCCTTCCAATCACAAAACTTCTAAAATCCGGCCAACACATCTGCACCAAATAATCCTTTGCAGTTGACCGGTACTGATGAATCCTCTTCATTCATGAACTTGCTTCTGACAAATCTCATGCAAGTGTCGGCTGAAATAAAGACTTCCGTCGATGATATAAAGAAAAACTCCACCTCTCAAGCGGAGAGTATTAAATCGATGGAAGCCGAAATTGCACGATTAAAAGCCGAATTGAGTGCAAGAGAGAAAGGGAAACTTCCAGCTCAACCTTTACCCAATCCTGGCTATTCACATCATGTGAACGCTATCACCACGTTGAGATCTGGAAGAGTGCTTGACAATCATGTTGGTGAGGAGATTGATAAAAATGAAGAATCAATCAATGATACCCCGGCCGAGACTTTTCCTTCCACTTCTACTTCTGTTTCTGACCCCAGTTCGTCTACCCCACCATTTTCTTCCGAGCCTATTCTCCATTTTCCCCAAGGCTCGACACCTCAGCAAACCTCTTCTAGTCCACCTAAGACGATCCCCACTCCTATTCTGGGATCACGTCTACACACACCACCTTCTCCAATGTTGGACCCCGACCTTATCGCTCAAGCTCCTTACCCGAATCGGTTAAGAGGAAACAGACCAAGTCCACAAATGGAGAAGATCACCCAAATCTTGAAACTGGTTAACATCAACATCTCTCTTCTAGATGCAATCCAACAAGTCCCCGCTTATGCGAAAATTCTCAAAGACTTGTGCACTAGGAAGAGGAAGACTCAAGTGCCCAAGAAAATATTCATGGTAAAGACTGTAGACATAGCTTTTTCCCAACAATTACCGAGGAAACGTAAGGATCCTGGCTATCCTACTATTTCCATTTCTATTGGGGAAAAACACATCAACCGTGCTCTACTTGACCTTGGCGCAAGTGTTAACCTGCTTCCTTTCTCGGTTTACGAGCAGTTAGGGATTGGAGAGTTGAAACCAGCTCCTTGCACTCTTCAGATGGCTGGCCGATCAATCACCAAACCTAGGGGTGAACTGGAGGATGTGTTAATAAAAATCGGGGAATTTGTATTCCCTGTGGACTTTATTGTACTTGATACACAGCCTGTAGCGAACCCACGGAATCAAATTCCGGTGATCCTTGGTCGCCCCTTTTTGGCCACTTCCAATTCTATAATCAACTGTCGTAACGGTTCTATGACCCTATCCTTCGGGAATAGGTCAATTGAGCTGAACATTTACAAGTTGGGAAGTGTACCCTCCGAACCTACTGCTCAGGTCTGTTCTGTCGAATTAATGGATATCGACAGCAGCGAATTTGACGATCCTCATGATACTGATCTTGACTCTTTTCATATGTTGTTGTTTGACCCAACTATGTATCATACACATACGGACTCTTCTATCGAGTTGTCCGGGTCAACAACTAACATTGATTATGAACCGTTTTTGGAGTCTGAAGATTACCCCGCACTTTGTGATGACATTATTCTTCGGGGAATTGATGAGACTTTTGAGGAAATCTTCGCTGAAGAACTCGCATTTTTGAATGACACGGGTGTTGAGATGAATCCACCTCAATACAAAGAAATTGAACCTCCACCCCTTCTTCTAGACTGTAAAGAGAATGCGAGTAATCCATCACAATCACTGTGTCATCTCTCCAAAACGAGACGCAAACACATTCTATTCCACCACTTACCCTTTCCCTACTTCTTATTCCACCAACCGGTGCACTACATTGATAAAATTTTCGAATGGTTGGTGTTGACTTTCGGTCTTTGCAAAGCTTGGCATCGACCAATAATCTTGACCCACTTTTATGATTTTCAAAAGATTAACGTTATTTAACTCAAGTTTAGGGGGGATAATCTGGCTCTTGAAAAGAATTTTTTTTACACAAAATGTGGAGCCAAGAATAAGTTTGGGGGAAGATTTTCACTTTAATATATATTGCCCCCATTAATAAATTTCCTCATAAGCTTACAGGTTTTTGTGATTTAGCGGATGGCGCGGATGGCAACGGTGATGACACTGTTGAAAACAAGTTTGGGGGAGGTTTGTGCTTATTTTCGCATCATTTGCATATCACTTTGCATAAGCACATAACATTTGAAAATCTATAAAAATTTAAAAAATTTCAAAAGATAAAAATATTTAATATTTAATTTTGTACATAAATAAGATAATAAAAGATTAAATAGTGAAAAATTACATCCAAAAGATTGGAAAAATTTAAGAAAACCAAGAAAATTAGAAGTTTTCTTAAACGAACTAGTAATAAGTAGTTATGAACCGTTGTCCCAAGGGTTAGTAAGATGAAAGAAGTCACTAATCTGAGGATAAAAATAAGTCTGAAAAATAGTTTCTATTTTGGAAGCCAAACATTTGAACGTTGATACCCTACTATTTGCACTTACACACGTCTTGAAGCTCGGGATAGTAGAGGATACCTTGAAATGCTCTTGTCTAAAAGCCAAAGTATGAAGGAAATAAAAAATGAAGGAAAAAATATAAAATGGTGAAGAAAAAAATGAACACTGGTTTTGTTATCGCCAAGGCAGCAATAAAAAAAATATAGCGAGGGTGCTTCATCACCTAGTGCCTTAGACCAACTGGTTTGGGAGTCATTGCTAAGCCTTAGGTGGTGCAAGACGAGGAAACTACTAATACACCTAATAAGCAAGCACATGAGTAATCGGTCGGTTAGTACCTCAAGAAGTATTAACGGTCGCATGAAAAATGTGTGAGCAAATCCATCTAAATATTCATCAAATTAAAAAGTACTGAGGCAAATGGACAAGAGTATGATAGCTTGAATTGAATTCTTCGGGTGTAGGGATGTCTTTTACACACACGTAGGGTTATATGATCGATGTTTGGAAGAAAGATAGGAATGAAGAATAAAGACGATGTTTTATTGAGGGATGATGTGATTTCTAACATTTTTTTCATCACTATTAAGATAGGGCTCATGACAACCGAAAAGCTATTTTAGTTGGAAACTCTAATTTTCAAAGTCTTTCTTTTACAATTCTTATCTTTATATGTAACTTTCACGATCTTCCTTTCATTATTGGATTTTGTGGGTGCAATCCGCTGAAAACCCTCAGGAGACAACACTCCTCCTACTAGGGACACCTAGAGGTTTAAAGGCTTATTGCACGTGCTCAGTACAATCGTGTTGCCTACGAAAGTGGGCTAGTTAGTTTTTCATTTTCTTATATTTTCTACTTCTCTTTCTAATAAAACAAGTTTGCTCGAGACGACCAAAAATAAGTTTAGGCGAATTTGATCAGTCGAAAATATTGCATTTTTAACACATCAATTTCCCTACTAATTGCACTCATCTAAAGTTGTTCGGTATAAATATAGCACATATTAGCAATTTGACTGTAAAATACCAAATAACTTGTGTTATACTTTATAACTGGCACTTTGAGAGAAATTGAGTGTTTATCATTGCATCACATAATCTTTGTATAGCGCAACACTTGTCTCGAGAATCTGTGCAGGAAATTCCAGGAAAAGAACCGAAACAGTTAAAAGTGCTGATAAAAATACGCCAAGTCCAAGACTTGTGATCTGGCAGTGATATAGAAAGAAATATGAGATTCAACACATCAGAAAAGTGCCACAAAGTCAGCACAAACTTACCGTGGAAATTCAGTGCAGAGAGGCCACTAATGGGCCGTGGATCCACGGCTGAATGGCCCTTTGTGCGGCGGATCCGCGGTCAGGTGATCAAGTCATCAGCAATTCATCATGTCGGTTTCTCATTCCAAGTTCCAAATTCATTCAAGCCAATGCAAACTCCAGAGATCTCCAGAAGCTTCTGTCCGAACAGCCAAGCTTCTTGTACAAGCTAAATACATCCAAGTTTCTCAAGCAAGCCAAATAAGTACCTAAACCTAGAAGCTTCTTCCAAACCTCCAAGCTTCTAAAGGAAGCTAGCTAACTAACTAACTCTAGAATCTTCTACTTAATTACCAAGCTTGCAAGTGAAGCTAAACTAAACCTAGCTTCTAAAGGAAGCTAATCCTAATCAAGCTTCTAGGGGAAGCTAAAGGAAGGCTATAAAAAGGACCCCAAGGGTTGTTGTTGAAAGTTGTTGAAAATTGAGCCAAAATTCAAACACAAGTTGAGTGACACAACTTGTGGACCCAAACACTAATCCAATCACCAAAGCCAAATTCAAGATCTCCGAGTACAAATCAAGCAAGAAGCCTTCAACCTTTTAGAAGCGTCGCCGATCTTCAACCGAGCAAGTGATCCAGGACGATCCGCGACTCACGGAGACGATGTGAAGGTAATTCGACGATCGAGTTCTTTCCACTTGTATATCTTGAGAGAATTGTAAGAAAATTGTTGATAAATAAAATGTGAAATTTCTGTAATTCTACGGTAGCGCCCCCGCCGTCTTTCCGAGGCCAAAATGCGGAAACGAGACTTTTTCAAAACAAGAAAACCGGCGCTACCGTGGGCTTAAAACCCGGATCGGACCATTAACCAACTACTAGCTAACTAGAGAAAGGGTAGAGAGCTATACCGAGCGATCCGTGTCCTTCGTTCTTCGGCCACCATCCCGATCTCCTCGCAGAATCTCCGGTCTCGATCTCCTCGTCGGAAAGGGCACCACATCGAGAAGTCTTTTTACTGGCTCCCGCTTCGTCCGAAGCAACTCGGGCACGAAGTGTGCTAGCCGACGTGTCCAAGGTGTTGTAGAGAATGTTTGTGATCACTTTGCCTCTTGCATCCATGGCTTGGATGGAGGTTGAAGGTGTTTCCATTAATGGATATAATGAGCTAGAGGAAGAAGAAGAAGAAGTGAGCTCTTTTCTTTTCCTTTTGTGTTATCTTTTCTTGTGATAGAATGAGAATAAGAGAGAGAGTGAGATGATAAAAATACAAGACCAAAACTACCACCATGGCAGCCCCTCTCTCTCTCTTCCTCTCATATCATCACAAATCAATCCATTAATGTGACATATTTTCTAAAAAAGAGACCATGACTCATAGTATATGTCTATGTCACATTAATGCATCTAATGATGATTTCTAGCTCACTAATTCCATTATCCAAACATTAAGCCAAATGTTTGGTCCAACAAAAATATCCGGCAACATCTAAAGTAAACTCGTGACGGATCACAAGGATACCCCTCACCTGTATATACATACCTGCATCCGCATTCCGACTGAATACAAATGCGATGAGACTAAAGTAATCCAACAAATCTAATACTAGGATCCGTCTTAAACCAAAGCCCACTAGTATGATTCGTCCGATCATGATCCGTGCAATACCGCACGTATATGATCGAACCCTGCCATATATCATACGGCCTCTACAACGTTTCGCCCGAAACTTGAGAAACTGTCTGTGGGAGACCCTAAAGACTCGTCAATACTTTGGCTGTGGATTTAACCACTAGCACGTCAGAGGTACTGGCTATACGTAACGGGCTACCAGGTATTGACCAAAAGGGAGGTCGATGAGCGAACTCATCCTGATACCCTACTGAGCCTGTCAGTGACAATATCCGTACAGTCCGGTCCGTTCGTCTATGAGCATCGCATGGCGGGCCTAGGGGGTTGGTAAAAGTCAGACCCCCAAAAGCGGTACAAGTCGTGTCGGGGTGTAGCCCAGAACACCCTGAGATACTACTGGAATACCTACCAGTAAATCTCCTGCCTTGGCCAAGGACTTCATGTAATGGCTCTCCTAGATACAGCGCGATCTCACCCCCAATACCGGGAGAGACGAACCCCTGCCGATCCGCTCACTGCCTCCATGTGGCTCGGACTGTACCCAACTAAAACCTATTTGCACGACTCCTTTGAGCCGTGGTAGGGTAGTAATCAAAGCACAGTGGGAACTCACACGAGGCAAATGACGATCTCAGGTCGATGAACTAACCTGTACACATGTCACCAGGGAACTGCTATTTGACGTCTGGTATAATCCCAACTAGCAGGTTCCTGGCGAGTCATGTCCGGTGTGCTCATAACCCAATGAGCACCTGTATACATCTTAGGTGATCCAACTGACACCAGTGGCTTGTGAGACCGGCCACCGCCCCTCATCGGGGTCTCGACTGTATACACTAGTCTACTCTGGAGTATCGATACCCTGTCTCGAAAACTCCCACGACTAGGGACCTTTTAAGGATGTGCTTATAGACCCTAGCTCCCACGTATATGATCGCCATCATATTGTTGGTCGTCAAGCAAGAATCCTAAGGGCTCTATCAATATGTAATAGTGACCTATAAGGTCACCTAAAGCTGTACACGATGATAAAGATAAACCAGATACCATACTATCATCTTGAGTAAGACTGTCCTACCGGTACAGGTCCTCCCTCAATCATTGCAATCACGTGCCTGTGATCCAATAATTGACTCTGAGGGCACTATATCCAACAATCTCCCACTTGCACTCAAGGCTAATTATTGCGATGTCGCATACTCACAGCCCGTGTGATACCGAACACCCAACTCCTCTACTAATCAGTCTAACAAAGCTCGTTTGCGAAACTATTGCGTTTGAGGAATAGCCTCAGTGAGTGGATCTGCTCTGATGTTTCTTTCTATGTTTCTCTTTATCTCAAGTTCACGGAGAAAGCCATCTCCCGAAATGAGCAATACCTGTCTTAGAATATGTCTGGATATCTAATGGGACCTAGTTCATAAATGAACTCCAAATCCAAACTTCTTAGACTGTATCGTCAACTGAAACTAATCAGTATCCTGCGCCATGCCTCCCTCAGTATCCGCTTGGACCACCTGTCCAAAATACTGCCCCTCGTCAGAGGGAAAACTATAACTCTAACAGTCACTCTGTCATCCAGGTCACCTTGGAAGCCTGGAATGATAACCGTCCCCCGATAGAGGCTGCCGTTATCATTTCCCTAGAACATCCACTTATGTTCTAAAACTGCTTCCGAATGTTTCTCCAGGATTGGATCAAATCAACTTATTGCATCTGGTGCAAAAACAACGTCTGGTGTGGTACTTGACATCTCATGATTGACTCAATTGCCTAAGCAAGTGATCTGCCAATCATGCGCATCCCTCTCCCCTTTAGTCTGTAAGACACCTTTAGAGAGGGTGACTCCATCACTTGCAGGTATACTACCGTGACAGGAGTCGTCCATTCTAAAACAGCTTTAGAATACTGTCTAAGTACCCAGATTGGGAAACTACCCAAATCTAGATCTAAAACCATAGATCTAGTAACCAGAATATCTGATATAATATCCAAGTCCTATGTGGAGAAACCACCGTGTGACAACCAAAGTATAACCGATCGTAGTGCAGGAATATCACTTCCTACTATGTGTATGTCATCCAAATGCCAGGACATCACACCCTACTACCTTCTTAACAGATCCATCCCCTATTTTGATGAAGTCAAACCTATGATTGTCACATCAGAAATAGATGATCTATCTCCGTTATATCTGCTTTAGTCTATAAATAGACATAAGCCACTTGTCCACTATGCTTCTGCTGCTCCCACTGACCACGACAACCCTCTGGCAGAGTCATATAAATGTACACTTCTAAAGCTAGTTTAGAATGACTCTATACTCATCCTCCTGCCGGGTCTCACAGTCTGGAACAACAGCAATGGCAAGTCTGGGTAAACAAGAACCTCCCTGTCACCGTCTTTGAGCATACCGAAGTACCTCTCGAGTGCCTGAGGTTACCCACCATATCTGCGGAGTGGCCAATGGAATGTCAATCTAGATTGAATCTTTAGGTTCTTATCAAATTTTCAGTAATCGTTTGCGGTTCTGGAATCACTTCCAGTTCTACCATACTCCCACTACTGTTTTCTGAAAAAATCCATTTTTACTAAAACTGTGGCAAGTCAAGAACAATATCACTATTGATCTTCCAGATGGTAGAAAGTCGACCCTCGTCATAGCCCGGGTCAACCCACAAAAAGCCATTACAGAAACGTGCCTTGAGTTATTCAGAGTCTGGTTTTAAGCATAAGCCGGACAACTCCCCGTACCTTAACATCGTTAAGATATGAACTGTCCTATATCCAATATAGAAACAGAGGCACTGATTTAATTGGAACCAGATTCAAATCATGCAGCTGTCTCCAGTGCATGTCAACTAAATGGAGAGAGGCCGATCAGCATTACTCAACTTAGGAGTGCATCCAATTATGAGTAACCTGAAAGAGAAGCAAGTTCTCTTAATCATTACTATCAACTGAATACCATACACAAGTATCTACATCTTTGATCACCTTGAAGAATCCTGATACTTGCAATACCTGGTCCTCTACTTTATTCATATATCTATAACTTCTCAAAAATTAGATCTTGCATTTCTACGAAACACATGTCTAAAAACTAGATAAGTCATAAGTAAACCGAATATAGTACGGGCACCAACCCCTCTGTCCTCATGGACACTGGACAACATACAATACTCTGTATAAGTCCTCTGAGTCTAATAACTCAATCCCTGTGTGTCGTAGGTTGAAAACTGTACTTATGGTTAAGAAGAATTACACCGCTGTTTAATGCTCCTTACCTAACTATCCACTGATATAGGTAAATGTCATAGACATAATTTCAAAAGGTTATATCTCACTTTATAAAAATAAACGTACAGATATATCAATTTGAAATTGGTGCATCACAACGGATATTCAAAACCAAATATTTGCCGTCCGGCAAACAACCCAGACGATTTCCTCAAATATCACCAATTACAACGAATACAGATATAATGAGAATGATCACCCAATTTCCAATAACTACTCCCACTCATCATCTGTAAAACCATACAGATGTGAGAATCAAACCTGGTAAATACATACCCTGGAGCAAGGGCTAATTGGGAAATCAGTTTTCTTTTAACAATACACAGCGAAACTGAAACATGTAAATGTTTCGTAGGGGTATCCGGGTATTCCTAATAATGCCTCTTCCATTATCCAGATTCACAACTGTAACCGTATATTTCTTTGTGATCTCTCCAAATCCCTTCATATGTCTTTAGTCATTACCTTCTGTACACCCTCTCAGGCTAAATGGTTTTCTTCCTTCCCTACCTTTCGGCACCAGCCTATGGTTTGGAAGAAGACTATCCAATAAGCGTAATGGGTGTACTGTCCTAATCCTAAGAGCACTCGCAACCCGAGAGAAGGTAAAAATAAAAGACACCTGAATAAACCTTATTCCTATTTCTCCTGAACCAGAATCCATCCCCGAACTGGAACAAGTTCCTTTCGAGT
This sequence comes from Agapanthus africanus, assembly GCA_030015575.1. Taxonomy (NCBI): domain Eukaryota; kingdom Viridiplantae; phylum Streptophyta; class Magnoliopsida; order Asparagales; family Amaryllidaceae; genus Agapanthus; species Agapanthus africanus. Next base: position 748,108,978 of record JASDDO010000022.1, on the reverse strand, counting down.
TTGTATATAACCATACGATGGAGTATCCAATAAACTGTGGATCTTCGTAGTGATACGGAGTGTTCTGGAGAAATACAAAGGTGATGTAGGATTGGCGAAGAAATACTTGGTTTGGTCGTGAATAGCAGTCGCAGTTTACTTTGCCCTCTTATTAATCCCTTTATTTGTATTAACTTAATACCTTCTGTACACCACACTTAGGCTAATCGGCTTTCTTCATTCCCTACCGTTCGGCACCAGCCTAAGGTTTGGAAGAAGACTATCCAATAGGCGTAACGGGTGTACTATCCCCTAATCCAAGGAGAACTCGCAACCTGAGAGAAGGTAAAAGGAAAAGACAACTGAATAGTCCTATTCGTTTTCTCCAGAACCGGAAACCATCCTCGAATCTGAAACAAGTTCCTTCGAGTTCGTATATAACCATACGATGGTTTTATCCAATGGAAGTGGATGTTCGTAGTAATACGGGGTGTTCTAGAGAAAAGGGTAAAAGTAGGAGTGGCAATGAGGTATGCAACTCTGACAATCCAAAAGCCAGTGTTTTAAGAAGGTTTGGTCAACTTGGTCACTGAGTCATAGTCTAGGGTCGGGCCATGGTCGCTGCCAAAGAGAGAGAGAAAAGAAACACTCAGCGTGCACTCTAACCTAGATCAGAATGGTTATCACTTTATCCAATCAGGAAACCTCCCATTGTAACCTCAAATTCTCCTCCAAACCTGAAAGAAGAATTAGTCGGGATCACCCGAGGAGTAAACCAACTCATCAGTGGGAATCGGGATCCAACTATCATCGCATGATAACGTGATGGAATCCACTCACGTTATCACACTCCAGAAGGTATGCGCATATCTGGCAAGTTTCAGTTTCTTTAGAAACTCCCGATGTGATTTTTACCCCATGCTCTTATGACCTTGATGAAGGTCAACAAATCATAAGTCACATGTCAAGTTCTACCCGTCATTGTCCAGGTTAATTTGAACCCACCCGTAAAAGCCCTTGACGAAGGTCAACAAGGCTATACAAATGTCCCAAACCAACGCATCTATCTATGCAGCAGAAAGGCAACAAGTAGCTACCATTCACTATGCCTTGACGAAGGTCAACAAACATAGCATGAATACTAAGTGCTACCTTTCTGAAATGACGGAGGGCTACGAATGGTTTTTGGCGAAAAACCTTTAACGTAATGAACTTGATATCGTTGAAGGAACCGGATAGCTTTTTATAAAAATATAGTGACGAAAACCTTTGCTAAAGAGGTCACTCCCGGTGAAGGGATCTCGGCTCTTCCCCCATAGAATGAGGTGCAGGATATTCCAACTGAATACCATGATGCAAAGAAAAAGTGATCGACTATAGTGAAGTTATTGCCCTGACGCAAACTTCTGTCCAAGGGGTCACTCCCGGTGAAGGGATCTCGGCCCTTGCCTCGTCGACTGAGGTGCTGGATATTCATAACCGAATACCACTGTGCAAAACAAAAAAGAACGTCCTTGGAATAACAGCTTTTTTTTTGAAAAATGTTCCAACAACATCAGAATAGGTTTGTTTAGCTTGCATTGATCCGAATCAATGCAGTCCCATCAATTGATCACACCAATAAAGAACGAAAATAATGATGTACGTATATGCCATCCGCATTCGCCACTGGGTCCCTGTTCCCCTCCGAACGGCGGCGCACAAGACTGCGATGTCCTGACGCTGAGATTCGGGGCAGATGCTATTTGGTTTTATCCGTCCACCTCTCCGAAGATACCAAGTTGATTTATGGCACCGTGTATCGGAGGTTTAGACGGATGCGGCCGATGTAGCAGACTTCGTCAGATTCCCCCTCGCTTGAGGGGTTTTTGATTGTGGGGACGCTCTTCCCTGCAGGCGCAAGCCCCTGCAGTTAATTACGCTACCGCATCGCGGTAACAACTTTCTCCTTCTCCAGAATTTCACTTCGTGTCGTGTGTGTTTGTTTTGTTTGTGGTTGCCCGTGGATTGTATACGGAGACTGAGTAATGTCGTCGCCCGTAGGACGTGGATTAGTCCAAATCCGTATTTACTTAGATTTGGGTTTAGTATTTTTAGTTTAAGGATGCATTAGTCGCGTTGCGGCTAAGATCAACTTAAACGTTCGTTAAGGATACGTTAGTCCAGTTTGAGACTAAGATCAACTTAACGGGATCGTTTAGATCCGACAAAAGAGCGTTTGGGCTCTATTGTTCCAGTTTAGGGACATAGTGGTCCAACATTCCCATTTTGGGGGCGGATATTGGTTTAAGGACGCATAAGTCCATGAGTTTAAGGACCCCACAGTCCGTATTAATGTGTGGTTGTTAGGACCCGTCACCTCTCTGACGACGTTGAAGGATTACAACGACAAATATCAGAGGAGTTCAGAGATGTACCCTTGAACCAAAGTTGGTTGAGAGATCTATAGTCCAATTTGGGACTAAAGTTTGTTTGAAGGTTTGATTTAAGGTCACGTTAGCCATATTTGAGGATAAGATCAACTTAATCATTTGTTAAGAATACGTTAGTCCAATTTAAGACTAAGATCAACTTAACGGGATCATTTAGATCCGACAAAAGAGCGTTTGGGCTCTATTGTTCCAGTTTAGGGACATGGTGGTCCATCGTTAGTTTAAGGACGTTTCGGTCCGATATTAGTTTAGGGATGTTTCGGTCCGATATTAGTTTAAGGACGTTTCGGTCCAACATTAGTTTAGGGACGTTTCGGTCCACGAGTTTAAGGACCCCGCAGTCCATATACGTGTGGTCGTTGGGACCCGTCACCTCTCTGACGCCGTTGAAGGATTACAACGACAGGTGTCAGAGGAGTTCGGAGATGTACCCTCGAACCGATAGTAAATTGATTTAGGAGAGCAGACTTGCTCAGTCAATTTAATTTGAGGACTTACGGCCATGATTGGGCTAAGTCCAGTTAAGAATATTCAACGTTTTTATCTTTGGCCTATTAGGCCTGTGCTAGGGCTTTGCCCCTGTTTAATAATGCACTGTATTTTATTTTGGTCTGCTAGGCCTTTCTGATTTGGGCTCTGTCCCTTTATAAATGATGCAGAGCATCTGTTTGGACTCTTCCCTTCTTTAAAATAATGCATTGCATTTAATTTGGTCTGTTAGGCCTTTTTTAATTGGGCTTGGCCCTTCTGTAAATAATGCAGCGCATTAATTGTCTGACAGTGGTCATGTGGCCTGTCAGGCGCTTTGCACTAATTAATGAGCGCAAGCGCATGTGGAGGTGACACGTGTCACGCTCTGGTGAGCGCAAGCGCAGTTAGCGCAGTGCGCTGTGCCAATGCGCTGCGCTGCGGACACGTGGCGCGCTCGGGTGAGTTGCACCAATTTCATAGAGCAATGCTCTATTTTAAAAGCGCATAGCGCAAGTTGTTTTGGAGCTGACACGTGGCGCTCTTTGGTGGCTTGCGCCAACCCAAGAGCGCAACAGTACAGATTTACAAGTGCAAGGCACTGTTTTAATATCTTGATCCAATTTTGGATTCAAGAAAAGAATCTTTTTAAGATTCCAGAACCAGTGGTTCATTAAAAGGCAATGCCTTTGTGTAGATCAAATGATCTAATAAAGAAGTATATTACTTCTTATATTATTCTTATTATTTGATCTTTTCTTTTTATTTTAAGATCTTGATCTTGTTTTTAGATCATTGATCTTTTCAGAAGAAATTCTTCTTTTCAAAGGTTTACTTTCTTTTCTTTCTGATTTCTTCTCAAACTTTCTTTTTAGGAGTTCTCTGAATTTTTTCTCTGTTTCTCTGTCAATGTTCTCTCTTTTTCTTTTTTTTTCTATTTTAGAAAGAAGGATCATTGATCGTTGGGACCCACCACCTCTCCGACGACACTGAGAGATTACAGTGCCATATATCGAAGGTGTGAAGGGATGTACCCTTTGAACCATGTCTCACTCATTAGGGGGAAGAACAGGCTGGAGCTTAAGCTTCTCGCTGCTGAAAAAGGCTTCTTTGCGTTCGCGCACGTGCGTCGCACCTATTGGGCGCACGTGCGTCGCACGTGTTGGGCGCTCATATTTGCACGTAGCGCACATGGATCTTGCACATATGCGCATTATGGGGGGGAGCAAGCTCCTATGGAGAACGAGTCTCCTTTTAATTGAATATTCTCATGTGGTGTGCACGTGCGTTGCACATGGTGCCCGCGTGGCGGGCACACGTACGTTGCACGTGGCGCACATACGCATTATGAGGAGAAGCAGAGCTTCTATATATGGAGAACAAGCTCCTTTTAATATTATTAAATGTTCTCATATGGTGCGCACGTGCGTTGCACGTGGTGCGCGCGCGGCGAGCACACGTGCGTTGCACGTGGTGCGCATGCGCATTATGAGGAGAAGCAGGGCTTCTATATATGGAGAAAATGCTCCTTTTAATATTATTAAATGTTCTCATGTGGTGCGCACGTGCGTTGCACGTGGTGCGCGCGTGGCAAGCACACGTGCGTTGCACGTAGCGCACATGCGCATTATGAGGAGAAGCAAGGCTTCTATATATGGAGAACATGCTCCTTTTAATATTATTAAATGTTCTCATGTGGTGCGCACGTGCGTTGCACGTAGTGCCGCATGGCGGGCACACGTGCGTTGCACGTGGCGCACATGGCGCTTGCGCATATGCGCATTATGGAGGAGCATGCTCTTATCTTGGAGAACCATGCTCTTTTGGAGAACTAAGCTCCTTTGAGTATTGAATCCTTTGAGGATTTAACTCTACCTTTCTAAGTGGTATCCCATCTTATTTATATGGGAGTGGTAGAGAAGTCATCTCTCCTTTTCCCGATGTGGGACTAAAAAATGCATTCCCCATGTAGTAGAGCATTACTTTAGATTACACGTGTATAACACATTTGCTCATAACTTTTGATCTCGGATGAATTATGAGGCCCATAATATATCAAATCGAAGGTCTTTTCGAGATGCTTTCAATATCATCAGAATTTAGCTGTTTTTCGTTCCAGAGTTTGTCAAAATACAGCTCGGAAAATACCGGTTCGCATCTTCTTCCTTAGATCACATGTGCATAGACATTTGCTCATAACTTTTGATCCCGGATGAATTATGAGGCTCATAATATATCAAATCGAAGGTCTTTTCAAGATGCTTTCAACACCATCAGAATTTAGCTGTTTCTCATTCCGGAGTTTGTCAAAATAAAGCTCGGAAAATACTGGTTCGCATTTTCTTAAGCGTATCGCTGCCATTTGATACCTTGGACTCTTTTGCGCAGAAATTTTTGGCGGGAACAAATGCCCCCCACTACTTTGCCCACGTAAGTATATATGTGGGTGAAGTAATGCAGAGTAATGCATAGCGTATGACCAGTTTCGGGTTGGTATATAACTTTCAGAATCTTGATCTGAGAAGATAACGAGCGGACACAAGCGTCGTCATTTATCATTGACTCAAATCTCGACTCTTAAAAGATATAGTTCCAAACTCTCAATTCCATGAGTCACACCCTTCTATTTCTTTATGTTTTACTCTGGTGTGAAGTAGTTTATACGCTCATGAGTAACTTCTCCATGTCAATGGCATGTAGCTTTAGCAAGTGTCGCTCGTAGATGGTCCATCTTAACCTCTTTGTAGGGCAGTAATGACTTAGAAGACAGGGGTAGGATCTGCCACCTAAGACTTTTCAACTCCATGAGCCATGAGGGTCTCGTAGAGATTTTTCTCCCTACGGATCGAGAGGATCTCGTAGATGTGTTTTTCTCCTTAGGAATCATGAGGATTCCTAAGTGTGGTTTTCACTTATAAGTCGTAAGGATCCTATAAGAGAATTTTCCCTCTTACGAGTCGAGAGGACTCGTAAACGGTTGTTTCCCTCCTTGTCGAAACTCGACTTTGGAGAGTGTGACCCGTGGATAGTATGCAAGAGACAGTTTTGGATCACCTTGCAGGGCCCCAGTGCTTAGGAAACAGGTTTTTTAATCCTTACTGCCTAAGGCTTTATCTCACGTGTCGAGCCGCCTCGACAATTTTTTCACAAGTCGAGACGAATCGAACGTTTCTCGCAAGAACATCTTAACGTCGCATTTAACCTCTGCTCTTTATGACAGAAGCCCGTTAAGGTTGGTGGTACTTAGGGTTTTGGCCATCGTACCGTCGCATAAGCTGATATAGTCCTCGATAGGCAATCGTGCTGTTCGAGTAGCCCTGCGACTGCCGTGTCTCTGATCTTTTCGGGGGCTGGACAAGACGTCTTCAAGCAATCCTCCTTGGTAGTTTGACCGTCGGAAGAGCAAGGGTTAGGAATTTGCCATGTCGCTTTTTACTTGAGGTTAGGCTTATTTTGGTGAGCCCCGATGAGTCATAACCACTCCGCGCTGGTGTGGGGATGATCTCCGATAGTCTTTCGGGCTTTATGTGAGTTGCCGTCAAGACCCTGAAGCTAGGAATTTGGCCTTTGCTTCGTTTGCTGGCATTGCGTCTGCTGTATCGAGACGAATGTTGCGGAGGGAACTAGGGATTTTGTCGTGGCTCCGTTTGTTTGATGACGTTGCGTCTGCTGTGTCGAGACGAACGTTGGGGTGACATCTCGTCTGCTGTATCGAGACGGACGTCGAGGTTGTCTCTAGGTTGCTGATGAACCGTCGAGGTTTGGAACTAGGGATTTTGCCGTGGCTCCATTTGTTTGATGATTGTTGCGTCTGCTGTGTCGAGACGAACGTCAAAGTGGTGACCATTCCGCACTGGTGTGAGATGATCTCCAGTTGTCTTTCAGGCTTTATATGACTCGCTGTTAAGACCTTGAAGCTAGGAATTTGGCCTTCGCTTCGTTTTCTTTGTCACGTCCGAATCTTGTAGGAGGAAGAACGCTGGGGTGACATCTTATCTGCTGTATCGAGAAGAATGCCGTGGTGGAGCTAGGATTTTGCCGTGGCTCCATTTGTTTGATGATGTTGCGTCTGCTGTGTCGAGACGAACGTCGAGGTGGTGACCATTTTACGCTGACATGAGACGATCTCCAGTTGTCTTTCTGGCTTTATATGACTCGCCGTTAAGACCTTGAAGCTAGGAATTTGGCCTTCGCTTCATTTGCTTTGTCACGTCCGAATCCCTGCTGGAGGAAGAACGCTGGGGTGACAACTCGTCTGCTGTATCGAAACGAACGTCGAAGAGGTGACCACTCCATGTGAGATGATCTCCGGTGGTCTTTCAGGCTTTATATGACTTGCCGTTAAGATCTTGAAGCTAGGAATTTGGCCTTCGCTTCATTTGCTCACACTGCGTCTGGTGTATTGAAACGAATGCTGAGGTAGAGCTGGGATTTTGCCGTCACTCCGCTTGGTTTCGACCATGGGGTCTTTTGTTAACTTTGCATGTACACCCTGCTGGACTGCGAAAGAACGCCGTTGTTGACATTGCGTCTGCTATAACGAGACGAATGCTAAGGTGGAGTTGGGATTTTGCCGTTACTCCGCTTTATTTCGACCATGAGGTCTTTTGTTGACGTTGCATCTGCCTCCAGCTGGACTGCGGAGGAACGCTGTTGTTGACATTGCGTCTACTGTATCGAGACGAATGCTGAGGTGAAGCTAGGATTTTGCCATCGCTCCGCTTGATGGTGTAACATCTGTGTCCTGCTGGAATGAGGAGGCCCACCGTTGTTGGTCTTCGGGCTGCAGATATGGCCATTGAGATTTGGAACTAAGGACTTTGCCATGGTTCCGTTTCGTTGCGACTCTGAGGTCGATTGTTGACGTCATGTCCGTATCTGGTTAGAGTGAGGAGAAACGCCGTTGGTGATCTCTAAGTTGTCGATGTTGACGTCGAGACCCTGAAGCTCGGGATCTTCGTTTGCTTCATCTGTTGACATCGTGTCTGTAATATTGAGACAAATGTCGAGATTGTCTCTAGGTTGTCTATGAACCGTCGAGATTTGGCTTCGCTTTCTGATGGATCCTGTTGGGAAGGTATGGTTCCCTCTTTGTTTGTGCCCCTGGATTGTATACAGGGATCGATGTGATTTCACCTGTAGGGCAGAAAGTTTCATTCTTTCATTTTTTTTCTTTCCGCGATGCTCTATCATTTCAGCTTTTTATATCGCGAAAATCGCGATTGCCCAATCATTTCGGCTATTTTTCGCGGTGCCTAATCATTTCGGCTATTTTTCTTTTTGCTCGCTGCTTTTTATTGCGAGTTGCCCAATCATTTCGGCTATTTTGCATGCATACATTTTTACTTGCTGATTTTGTTTGCAAGTTGCCCCATCATTTCGGCTATTTCGTATGCATTTTTTTTCTTGGCTCGCTGATTTTTTTTTGCGAGTAGGGGATTTGGGATCTGATCCCAATCTTGGCATCAGCATCGCTGGGACTGTAATATTGCCAGGAGCGAATCGTCATTTGCCGAGAAAGGACTTGGAATTTGATACCGGTTTAGGCATCAGCATCGCTGCAACTGGGATATTGCCAGGAGCGAATCATCATTTGCCTTGAAAGGGCTTGGAATTTGATACCGATTTAGGCATCAGCATCGCTGCAACTGGGATATTGCCAGGAGCGAATCATCATTTGCCTCTGTCGATCTTGAACAAAGGTGGCTTAGTAAACGGGGTTAAGGGTCCTGTCGGCTAAGGCTTTTGACTTCATGAGCCGTATGGGTCTCACAAAGGTATTTCTCCCTACAAGTCGTGAGGATCTTGTAGGTGTGTTTTCTCCTTGGGAATTGTGAGGATTCCTAAGTGCATGTTCTTTTATAAGTCGTAAAGATCTTACAAAAGGGTTTTCTCCTTATAAGTCGAGAGGACTTACAAGTGTTGTTTGCTGTACAAGCATATCCCTAGTCACGGATGGGACTTTGTTAGGGAAATATTTATTCGTGCCTGTGGATTGTATACAAGGGTCAATATGAGCCGCTTGTAGGGCAATATCGAAAGTTGTGGGGGTTGTTTAAGCACAGGTTTAGGTCTCTGTAACTCAAGACTTTCAAATCTTATGAGCTGTGAGGGTCCCATAAGAGAGTTCTCCTTACGAGTCGTGAGAGTCCCATAAGAGAGTTCTCCTTAGGAATCGTGAGGATCCCTAAGTGTGTTGCTCCCTTGTGAGTCGTAAGGATCTCACGCGGGTGGTTTCTCCTTAAAAGGTCGAGAGGACCCTGTAAGTGTCTTTTAACGAGGTTGCGCCCTTTCGGGTTTTCACAAACACTCGCCGGTAGCCCTGCTGTTTTTACTCACGGAGCCCTTTCGGGTTTTCATCCGTGCCAATTTTGCTTATGGACATACCGTTTTCTTTTTTTTGTTTATTCTTTTTTTCATTCTAACGAGGTTGCGCCCTTTCGGGTTTTCACAAGACTCGCCGGTAGCCCTGCTGTTTTACTCACGGAGCCCTTTCGGGTTTTCATCCGTGCCCATTTTGCTTATGGACATACCGTTTTTTTTTGTTTTTTTTAAACCACGCTAGCCTGAGGATGCCGCGGGTTGATAGTAGTTTAACGGCGCTTCGGTCAATCGTTAGTTTAAGGACGTTTCTGTCCACAGCCAGTTTTAGGACATAGTGGTCCATCGTCGCCGTATTTAAGGCGAATCTCTAGTTTACTGACTTTTCGGTCTAGCATCGCCGTATTTGAGGCGAATCTCTAGTTTACTGACTTTTCGGTCTATGGGGCTTTCCCTATGAATGAGCATGATACCCCCGGCATATCCATCTTTCTCGAGGCATGCGGTTGTGGCGGGCTCACCTTCTAGTTTTCGGACAGCACGAGTTTGCCTTGTTGGTATTGGTCTTCAACCCAGTTTTTGAAGACGTAGCAATTTTCGAGTGGGTGACCCATTACTCTGTGGTAGGGACAATAGTTAGGATTGTTAACGTCACCTGGCTGCAACGGACGTTTTGGATCTGGCAGAGTGATGAGCCTGCTGCGCACTGCTAGCTCGAACAATCTCTTTGTTTTATCTTTGGGAAACGAGTAAAGACGTTTCAACTTCTCATTGAGGTATCGCGGCTTGTTGTTTTGACGACCAAACGGTTTCGGGTCACTCGGCTGTTGTTGAGCATTGGCGACGGAGGTCGCTTTTCCATTCCCCTTATCCCTTTTGTTCGATCCCTTGTTCGCGGGTCCGAGATTCTTTCCGGGTAGCGTGCAATTGCACGCCTGAATGTTCTCGCAGCTCCTCAATTCTTTCGTTTCAGAGATGGATTCCTTGAAGAGAGGACTGAGGGCTACTTTTTTGTCGGAGTCGCTCCCGAAGGTGAAAGCTTGCGATCTTCTGCCGTCAACCATGTAACCGTTGCCGGCAGTTTTCATATGCTCATTTGTCGTGTTCTGTTTCCGACGAGCTTCGCGCTTCAATCGTTGAACGTGCTGTCGGTGAGCAACGTATCCCTGCCACCAATTTTTAAAGGCATTGCATTCTTCAGTAGGGTGTGCAATCTTCTGATGATATAAGCAGAAGTTAAGATGCATGTCCGCTTCATCAAGATATATATCGGTGAGAGAATTTCCTCTGAAAGAGGGGTGCTTCATTCCCATCGATATGGCTTTGGCGAATCTTTTCCTCATCTTGAACCTGCTTTTATTTGCGGCGGATGTACTTTGATCCGGTGGGAGTGTTTCGACCCTTTCATCTAGTCGCCGGCGTTTGGCCTTCTCGAATATGGTCATCTCGCGCTCTCGATCAGCTTTGCTTTTAAGACGGGCTTCGTTCAGGAATGCATCAATCATTTCGTGTGATGGTCCCAGAAGTTCTGGCTCAGTATCTGCCCCCAGCTTCTCTGTGTAAGGAGCTCCTTCGTCGTTTATCAACGAGTGAGAGATCACATGGCAGCTTGCCACATAATCTTCAGATTCATCCGACGAGTCTTCTCTATCGCTTCCGTCCTCAACAAAAGAACAAGCTGCCCCCATCGTGTCCGTCTTCTTTGGAATGTGCGGCTGTGGTGGGTTTACCTTCCAGTTTTCAAACAGCGCAAACTTGCCTTGTAGGTACTGATCCTCGATCCATCCCTTAAAAACGAAGCAATCCTCGATCGGGTGGCTTACCGTTTGGTGGTAAGGGCACTAATTGGGATTGCTGACATCATCTGGCTGTAACGGACGTTTTGGATCCGGCAGATTGATGAGTCTGTTGCGCACTGCCAGTTCGAACAGTTTCCTTGTTTTATCCTGGGGAAACGAGTAAGGACGTCCCAGTCTCTCCTCAAGGGATGGGCGTGGACGCACGTTGTTTTGGCGAACAACTGGCTTTAAGTTGCTTGGTTGTTGTTGAGCGTTGGCGACGAAGGTTGCTTTCCCTTTGCCCTTTTCATTCCAAGGCTCCATCTTTAAAGAGGAAGGCGTATTGCCCATCTGGTCCATTTGGGCCAGCTTGTCAATCAAGGCCTGGAAGGTGGTCGGCTTGAAGAACATCATGAACTGTGAGATGGTCGCTTGCGGATCAAGGGTACCCACAAACATGCCTACTGCAGGAGCCTCTTCTATGCGTTGTTCGCATTTTGACCATAGGTTCCGCCATCGTGTTGCGTATTGGACCCACGTTTCGCCTGGCCTTATCCTGGCATTAATCAGTGTTGCTATCGGGGTGCGTCCACTAGCACTCGTGAATCTTTGTGTAAACAACAACTCCATCTCCGCAAATGTTTTGACAGAGTCGTTAGGTAGCTCCGAATATCATTCGAATGCCGTTTCCGCTAAGCTGCCGACAAATTGTCGAAGCAACAGTCTGTCATCGCCTCCAGTATTGCCGCATAAGGCCCTGAATTGAGCGACATGCTGATGTGGGTTCCCTGTCCCTTTATATACGTGAAACTTAGGGATCGTATATCCCGGCGGGTAACTGATTTGGTCATACCAGCCTAGATAGGGTCGTCCAGTTCTAACAAATTGCGCAGCCGCTTCATTCACTTGATGAGCCCGTATTTGATGAGCTATATAGTCATCCAGCGCAGCCTTGGAAATGGTTTCATCTTTGGCTATCGAAAGAGTCGGAGGAGGATTAGATGTCTCTCCTCTATCGTCTTCAGTAATGATCGGAGGGTCTTCAACTGGAGGGTCCGGCTGTAGCATCATCCCTACCATATCTTGGAAAAGGAGCGCCATTTGTTTTATGTTAGCCGCTTGCTCTGCGGCTTCTCTGTCCTTCTTTTCGAGGACTCTGCGTAAGAAGTCAGCATCAGTTTCTTGTTCGTGACACTGCTCTGATGATGCCTCCGGGATTTCTTTTGGCCCGGTGAGTGCGGCCACTGCAATCATCATTTCCTGAAGCTTCTGTTGCTACTCTTGGGTTTTCGTCACGGATCGGGTGAGCGGTCGGTGACCCGTCGAAGCACGGCTTTTCTCCTTTTCAGAAGCCATGTATACGGTGTGCACCACCATGCCCCCAGACTTGGGGCGTTTGGGCTTAGCGTCTTTGTGGTCTGCCACGTTTACTAGGGCTTTCTCTGGCCTCCTTCTTTTCTGAGTGGTTGACGTTGAGGGGGCCACTGTCGTGAACACCCAAGTAGTTATCATCTTTTGTGGCTTAACAGGACGGTTTTCTTCCTGCCGGACCTTCAGCTTCTTCTGCTGGCGGGAGAAATTTCGATCAATCACCGAGTCTTGGACTTGGTTCCAGACCTTGTAGATTTTAGAGGACAGCCACTGAGAGGACTGTTCTGGCTTGGCTTCCGCAACATTTCCCACAGGAGGAGGGGATCTTTTTAGTACGGCGGTAGGAGAGTTTCTGCGCACCGTGTTCAGCAATTCAAAGCTATTCCCGGTTGGAACAGCAGCATCGATCCCCACCGTTGGAGCTGGCGGAGTTATCTCAGAGGGTGAGTTACCCCCAGCCTTCCTCACTCGGCGCCAGTGGCGACGTCGAGCATGTCTTGAGAATGAGATCACCTCCGTTGTTGGATAAGCTTCTTCATGCCCCTGCTTTGAGGAGAGACTGTTATTGGTGCTAGCCTATCGAAGACTGACGCCCGTTGAGAAGCAATGTCTAATCTGTCAAAGACAGACCTCTGAGCAGGGGAAGCAACTTTGAGGACCTCGCCTGGAGCAGCAACCGGAATGGCCAGCCTTGTAAAAACTGACTTTTTGGAAGGAGGAGCCTTTCCAATGATTTCGTCCGCTTGAGCCGGGATAATTATTCGCTTTGGGATGGCAGCTTCGGGTATCGCGGGTTTGCAGACGTTCTGGCCCAGTCTGTTGAAAACTTAGGTATTGAAGCTGGGCGACCCGTTGAGAGGGGTCGCAGCAGTGGTAAGCCGATCAAAGACCGACTTCTTTGGGGCTTCTTGCAACGTCATTGTGGCATTGAAGCTCAACGGTGGGAGCATGGTCCCGAAGAATAATCCAGTGGTGGCCTGAGTTACCTGCTCCACTGGCATCTTGAAAAGGGAGGCCGCTTGGGGCCCATAAGTCACTCCACCAGCAAGGACGGAGCGAGAGTTGCAGTTGCAGGTAGTGCAGTTTGAAGCCATTGATCTTCTGTTTTCTGCACGGAGCAAGACACCAAATCTTAGTACCTCGAATCCACAGGCAACCACAGTAAACCGCAATTCGTTCGCGAACACGACACACGAAGTGTGGAGTGGAAAGTGGAAAAGGTCCCACCGGGCATGCCAGAATCTGTTCCCCTCTGAATGGCAGCGTACAAGACTGCGATGTCCTGACGCTGAGATTCGGGGCAGATGCTATTTGGTTTTATCCGTCCACCTCTCCGAAGATACCAAGTTGATTTATGGCACCGTGTATCGGAGGTTTAGACGGATGCGGCCGATGTAGCAGACTTCGTCAGATTCCCCCTCGCTTGAGGGGTTTTTGATTGTGGAGACGCTCTTCCCTGCAGGCGCAAGCCCCTGCAGTTAATTACGCAACCGCATCGCGGTAACAACTTTCTCCTTCTCCAGAATTTCACTTCGTGTCGTGTGTGTTTGTTTTGTTTGTGGTTGCCCGTGGATTGTATACGGAGACTGAGTAATGCCGTCGCCCGTAGGACGTGGATTAGTCCAAATCCGTATTTACTTAGATTTGGGTTTGGTGTTTTTAGTTTAAGGATGCATTAGTCGCGTTGCGGCTAAGATCAACTTAAGCGTTCGTTAAGGATACGTTAGTCCAGTTTGAGACTAAGATCAACTTAACGGGATCATTTAGATCCGACAAAAGAGCGTTTGGGCTCTATTGTTCCAGTTTAGGGACATGGTGGTCCATCGTTAGTTTAAGGACGTTTCGGTCCGATATTAGTTTAGGGACGTTTCGGTCCGATATTAGTTTAAGGACGTTTCGGTCCAACATTAGTTTAGGGACATTTCGGTCCACGAGTTTAAGGACCCCGCAGTCCATATACGTGTGGTCGTTGGGACCCGTCACCTCTCTGACGTCGTTGAAGGATTACAACGACAGGTATCAGAGGAGTTCGGAGATGTACCCTCGAACCGATAGTAAATTGATTTAGGAGAGCAGTCTTGCTCAGTCAATTTAATTTGAGGACTTACGGCCATAATTGGGCTAAGTCCAGTTGAGAATATTCAACGTTTTTATCTTTGGCCTATTAGGCCTGTGCTAGGGCTTTGCCCCTGTTTAATAATGCACTGCATTTTATTTTGGCCTGCTAGGCCTTTCTGATTTGGGCTCTGTCCCTTTATAAATGATGCAGATCATCTGTTTGGACTCTTCCCTTCTTTAAAATAATGCATTGCATTTAATTTGGTCTGTTAGGCCTTTTTTAATTGGGCTTGGCCCTTCTGTAAATAATGCAGCGCATTAATTGTCTGACAGTGGTCATGTGGCTTGTCAGGCGCTTTGCGCTAATTAATGAGCGCAAGCGCATGTGGAGGTGACACGTGTCACGCTCTGGTGAGCGCAAGCGCAGTTAGCGCAGTGCGCTGCGCCAATGCGCTGCGCTGCGGACACGTGGCGCGCTCTGGTGAGTTGCACCAATTTCAGAGAGCAATGCTCTATTTTAAAAGCGCATAGCGCAAGTTGTTCTGGAGCTGACACATGGCGCTCTCTGGTGGCTTGCGCCAACCCAAGAGCGCAACAGTACAGATTTACAAGTGCAAGGCACTGTTTTAATATCTTGATCCAATTTTGGATTCAAGAAAAGAATCTTTTTAAGATTCCAAAACCAGTGGTTCATTAAAAGGCAATGCCTTTGTGTAGATCAAATGATCTAATAAAGAAGTATATTACTTCTTATTTTATTCTTTTTATTTGATCTTTTCTTTTTATTTTAAGATCTTGATCTTGTTTTTAGATCATTGATCTTTTCAGAAGAAATTCTTCTTTTCAAAGGTTTACCTTCTTTTCTTTCTGATTTCTTCTCAAACTTTCTTTTTAGGAGTTCTCTGAATTTTTTCTCTGTTTCTCTGTCAATGTTCTCTCTTCTTCTCTTTTTTTTATTTTAGAAAGAAGGATCATTGGTCGTTGGGACCCACCACCTCTCCGACGACACTGAGAGATTACAGTGCCATATATCGAAGGTGGAAGGGATGTACCCTTTGAACCATGTCTCACTCATTAGGGGGAAGAACAGGCTGGAGCTTAAGCTTCTCGCTGCTGAAAAAGGCTTCTTTGCGTTCGCGCACGTGCGTCGCACGTGTTGGGCGCACGTGCGTCGCACGTGTTGGGCGCTCATATTTGCACGTAGCGCACATGGATCTTGCGCATATGCGCATTATGGGAGGGAGCAAGCTCCTATGGAGAACGAGTCTCCTTTTAATTGAATATTCTCATGTGGTGTGCACGTGCGTTGCACGTGGTGCGCGCGTGGCGGGCACACGTGCGTTGCACGTGGCGCACATGCGCATTTTGAGGAGAAGAAGAGCTTCTATATATGGAGAACATGCTCCTTTTAATATTATTAAATGTTTTTATATGGTGCGCACGTGCGTTGCCAGTGGTGCGCGCGTGGCGAGCACACGTGCGTTACACGTGGTGCGCATGCGCATTATGAGGAGAAGCAGGGCTTCTATATATGGAGAACAGGCTCCTTTTAATATTATTAAATGTTCTCATATGGTGCGCACGTGCGTTGCACGTGGTGCGCGCGTGGCGAGCACACGTGCGTTGCACGTAGCGCACATGCGCATTATGAGGAGAAGCAGGGCTTCTATATATAGAGAACAGGCTCCTTTTAATATTATTAAATGTTCTCATATGGTGCGTACGTGCGTTGCACGTAGTGCCGCGTGGCGGGCACACGTGCGTTGCACGTAGCGCACATGGCGCTTGCGCATATGCGCATTATGGAGGAGCATGCTCCTATCTTGGAGAACTATGCTCCTTTAGAGAACTAAGCTCCTTTGAGTATTGAATCCTTTGAGGATTTAACTCTACCTTTCTAAGAGGTATCCCCTCTTATTTATATGGGAGTGGTAGAGAAGCCATCTCTCCATTTCCTGATGTGGGACTATAAAATGCATTCCCCATGTATAGTAGAGCATTACTTTAGATTACACGTGTATAACACATTTGCTCATAACTTTTGATCTCGGATGAATTATGATGCCCATAATATATCAAATCGAAGGTCTTTTCGAGATGCTTTCAATATCATCAGAATTTAGCTGTTTTTCGTTCCAGAGTTTGTCAAAATATAGCTCGGAAAATACTGGTTCGCATCTTCTTCCTTAGATCATATGTGCATAGACATTTGCTCATAACTTTTGATCCCGGATGAATTATGAGGCCCATAATATATCAAATCGAAGGTCTTTTCAAGATTCTTTCAATAACATCAGAATTTAGCTGTTTCTCATTCTGGAGTTTGTCAAAATAAAGCTCGGAAAATACTGGTTCGCATTTTCTTAAGCGTATCGCTGCCATTTGATACCTTGGACTCTTTTGCGCAGAAATTTTTGGCGGGAACAATCCCGTCATCACCCGTTAGGTTACTTAACTAACGATAGAGCGAGGACTGGACTAGCGCGGATGCAAAACATATACAATATCTACTAGTATATATATCAATATATAATATTCGCTCAAGGCGTGATAAAAAGCAACATCACAGAAATGTAATAAGGATCACAGAACAATACAGATAATCTGGGATCCCCGGGTTTCATAGAGCCGCTACTGAAACCCGACGTTCCCCTGGTTGTTTGGATAGCCTGTGCAATGAAATCCTAGACCCCTACGGGCGCGGCAAGTTACCCGCCAAAACCTGAAGCGAGGCATCCCCCTTCAACAACGTGAATGGACCATCCAACACTTCACGGAATCCGGTAACTTGAGCACCCCTCCTTGGGTTAACCTGTACCCCCTACGAGTGCGGCGAATAGCCCGCCAATTCTAGAGTAAATCCCCCTCCGTCTCAAAGCCATGAGATGCAGGCCAGTTGCCCTCTAGAACCCGGCTACCCATGCACCCCTCCGCGGGGTAATCCTAGTACAGAAAGTAAAATATACAACGGGTACATCGACCTCAGCCCGGTCGTGCCCCAAAAGAATAATATACAAACAGGTAGTGACGGCAGTCCACATGTCGGACGCTCTCCCCGCAATATCAAATGTACAAATACAACCAAAACTATACTACCATTGCATCCAGGCTATCCACTATGACAAATCTACAACATCACAGCACAACACAGAACATCAACGTGAATGTAACGTTCGCAAATCCGTCTAAAAGGGCTATAGCAGTTAGACAGGATTTACCGATCAAGTGACATTCACGGTCGCAGATATAATGTAAATACTGTGAACTAACATGTTTAAAATTTTTGATCGAATAAATTTCCCGAAGTGGGCCCCAAGCACAACTGCAGCACTCAAAATAAATCTGGGCCAAAACAGAATATACCAAAAACCCCATTTCCAAGACAGAGAACTACTGAAGAAATTTGGTGCACAAAAGAGGTAAATTGGCGGCGGAACCGCGGCCAGAGCATGGGTTTGGCCGCGGTTCCACGGCGGAACCGTAACTTCATGCGACCAAATTTTTACAGAATTCTTAGAATCGCCTGCACGTATTTCTGCAATGTACCAAATATTTTTTCGAGCACAAAACAAAATCGACAGAAAGTGCATATTTGAAATCGGGTTTTCGGAATTTTTGTTCGATCGAAGTTTTAAACACGTTAGAGCAAGCTAGTAAAGGTTAATAGCGTGGCTTTGATACCATGTAAGTCTACGGTAGCGCCTCGGCCGTCTTTCTAAGGCCAAAATTCGGAAACGAAACTTTTTCAAAACAAGAAAACCGGCGCTACCGCGGGCTTAAAACCCGAATCGGACCATTAACCAACTACTAGCTAACTAGAGAAAGGGTAGAGAGCTATACCGAGCAATCCGTGTCCTTCGGTCTTCGGCAACCATCCCGATCTCCTCGCGGAATCTCCGGTCTCGATCTCCTCGTCGGAAAGGGCACCACATCGAGAAGTCTTTTTACGGGCTCCCGCTTCGTCCGAAGCAACTTGGGCATGAAGTGTGCTAGCCGACGTGTCCAAGGTGTTGTAGAGAATGTTTGTGATCACTTTGCCTCTTGCATTCATGGCTTGGATGGAGGTTGAAGGTGTTGCCATTAATGGATATAATGAGCTAGAGGAAGAAGAAGAAGAAGTGAGCTCTTTTCTTTTTCTTTTGTGTTATCTTTTCTTGTGATAGAATGAGAATAAGAGAGAGAGTGAGATGATAAAAATACAAGACCAAAACTACCACCATGGCAGCCCCTCTCTCTCTTCCTCTCATATCATCACAAATCAATCCATTAATGTGACATATTTTCTAAAAAAGAGACCATGACTCATAGTATATGTCTATGTCACATTAATGCATCTAATGATGATTTCTAGCTCACTAATTCCATTATCCAAACATTAATCCAAATGTTTGGTCCAACAAAAAGATCCAGCAACATCTAAAGTAAACTCGTGATGGATCACAAGGATACCCCTCACCTGTATATACATACCTGCATCCTTATTCTGACTGAATGCGAATGCGATGAGACTAAAGTAATCCAACAAATCTAATACTAGGATCCGGCTTAAACCAAAGCCCACTTGTATGATCCATCCGATCATGATCCGTGCAATACTGCACGTATATGATCGAACCCTGCCATATATCATACGGCCTCTACAACGTTTCTCCCGAAACTTGAGAAACTGTCTGTGGGGGACTCTAAAGACTCGTCAAAACTTTGGCTGTGGATTTAACCACTAGTACGTCAGAGGTACTGGCTATACGTAACGGGCTACCAGGTATTGACCAAAAAGGAGGTCGATGAGCGAACTCATCCTGACATCCTACTGAGCCTGTCAGTGAAAATATCCGTACAGTCCGGTCCGTTCGTCTATGAGCATCGCATGGCGGGCCTAGGGGTTGGTAAAAGTCAGACCCCCAAAAGCGGTACAAGTCATGTCGGAGTGTAGCCTAGAACACCCTGAGATACTACTAGAATACCTACCAGTAAATCTCCTGCCTTGGCTAAGGACTTCGTGTAATGGCTCTCCTAGACACAGCGCGATCTCACCCCCAATACCGGGAGAGAAGAACCCCTGCCGATCCGCTCACTGCCTCCATGTGGCTCGGGACTGTACCTAACTAAAACCTGTTTGCACGACTCCTTTAAGCCGTGGTAGGGTAGTAATCAAAGCACAGTGGGAACTCACACGAGGCAAATGACGATCTCAGGTCGATGAACTAACCTGTACACATGTCACCAGGGAACTGCTATCTGACGTCTGGTATAATCCCAACTAGCAGGTTCCCGGCTAGTCCTGTCCGATGTACTCATAACCCAAAGAGCACCTGCATACATCTTAGGTGATCCAACTGACACCAGTGGCTTGTGAGACCGGCCACCGCCCCTCGTCGGGGTCTCGACTGTATACACTAGTCTACTCTGTGTTGGAGATAGTGCCCTCAGAGTCAATTATTGGATCACAGGCACGTGATTGCAATGATTGAGGGAGGACCTATCCCGGTAGGACAGTCTTACTCGAGATGATAGTATGCTATCTGGTTTATCTTTATTATTGTGTACTGCTTTAGATGACCTGACATGTCGCTATTACACGTTGATAGAGCCCCTAAGATTCTTGCTTGACTGCCAGCAGTATGAGGGCGATCATATACGTGGGAGCTGGTAGTCTATAAGCACATCCTTAAAAGGTCCCTAGTCGTGGGAGTTTCGAGACAGGGCATCGATACTCCAGAGTAGACTAGTGTATACAGTCGAGACCCCGACGAGGGGCGGTGGTCGGTCTCACAAGACACTGGTGTCAGTTGGATCACCTAAGATGTATACAGGTGCTCATTGGGTTATGAGTACACCGGACAGGACTCGCCGGGAACATGCTAGTTGGTCTTATACCTGACGTCAGATAGCAGTTCCCAGGTGACATGTGTACAGGTTAGTTCATCGACCTGGGGATCGTCATTTGTCTCCTATGAGTTCCCACTGTGCTTTGATTACTACCCTACCACGGCTCAAAGGAGTCGTGCAAACATGTTTTAGTTGGGTACAGTCCCGAGCCACATGGAGGCAGTGAGCGGATCTGCAGGGGTTCGTCTCTCCCGGTATTGTGGGTGAGGTCGCGCTGTGTCTAGGAGAGCCATTACACGAAGTCCTTGGCCAAGGCAGGAGATTTACTGGTAGGTATTCCAGTAGTATCTCAGGGTGTTCTGGGCTACACTCCGACACGACTTGTACCGCTTTTGGGGGTCTGACTTTTACCAATCCCCTAGGCCCGCCATGCGATGCTCATAGACGAACGGACCGGACTGTACCGATATTGTCACTGACAGGCTCAGTAGGGTGTCAGGATGAGTTCGCTCATCGACGTCCCTTTTGGTCAATAGCTGGTGGCCCATCATGTATTGGCTTATATCTCTGACGTGCTAGTGGTTAAATCCACAGCCATAGTATTGACGAGTCTTTAGAGTCCACCACACTTTCAGTTACTCAAGCTTTCGGGCGAAACGCTGTAGAGGCCGTATGGAGATATGGCAGGGTCCGATCAGATACGTGCGGTTTTGCACGGATCAGGATCGGACGGTTTGTACTAGTGGTCGTATGGTTATATGGCAGCGTTCGATCAGATACGTGCGGTATTGCACGGATCAGGATCGGACAGATATTACTAGCCGGCTTTGGTTTAAGCCGGATCCTAGTATAGTACAGTGTAGTTTTGTCTCTTTGCATTTGTATCCGGTCGGTATACAGATGCGGGTGTGTATGCACAGTAACGGGGTTTTTCTGTAATTTATTACGGGACCAGTTTTCTGGAGTTGCCAGTTTGCATTCCGTTCCGGCCGGTTTTCCTTTGTTCTTTCCCGGCCGGACTTTTCCGATGGAGGGACTAATTTGCAATTGTGCAAATTGGTATTTGAGGAGGGGTTTTATACATTTGTGGGGCTTCATGATGGTTCATAATCATGAGATGCTTTCTTAGTCTTTTCCTTTGCTTTTTGTGATGAGAAAGGATTAGATGTTGATTTGAGTTTTGTTATGATGATGTTTTGAATATGGTCACCCTTGTGCTCTCCTACACTCACCTCCCTCTTGTTTTCTTTTTCCCTCCTCATTCTCATTAGTGGCCGGCCATGATTTGTTGTGGGTAGGGGTTTTCATTTTGAGAAGGAAAATTTTGTTCATCTCATATATCTCATGCCACAAAATTCTAGCTCCATTGGAAAATTCATTTTCATTCTCTTCTCCATCCAAAGGCAACTCCAATACCCCAAAGAGACATTAGCCACTACACATTCTACAGTAAATCTTGGGCACGTCGACCAGCCAGCTTCGTGCCCGAGTTGCCTCGGTATTGAGGTGGGAGCCCGTAAAAGATACAGGCGATGTGGTGCCCTTCCGGCGAGGAGGCGACGACCGGAGTTTCCGCAGGAGATCGGGACGACGACGAGAAGACCGGAGGACTCGGATCATTCGGTATATCTCTTCCCCTTCTTGTAGTTAGCTAGAACTAGTTTAATGGTTCGATCCGGGTGTTTAGTGCGCGGTGGTGCCGGTTTGCTAAGTTCGCAAAATTAAAGTTTATCACCGCTTCCGCATTTGGCCGTCGGATTGACGGCCGGGGCGCCGCCGTGCACTTACAATGGTATCAGAGCCTCGCCATTAATTTCGTCTAGCTTTGTTTGATGTGTTTGCATTTCCGATCGACCAAAATTCCAAAAAACCCACTTTTTCCTCACATCAGTTTTCTGTCGAAATTTTTTGAACTCCAAAAATTTTTCAGGTTGTAGAAAATTGATGTACCATAAGTTCTAAGAGTTCTGGGAAAATTCGAGACATTGATCTCTCAGGTAGAGCGCGGAACCGCGGCAAAACCCCCCTTGTTGCCGCGGTTCCGCCGCAGGTTTGAGGGATCAATGGGTCGAAATTTTCCAGTGGGCTTGTGGGCTGATTTTGGGGGTTTTGGAATATTAAATTTGGGCTCAGAATTTCTGTGAGTGCTACAGTATTGTTTGGGGGCCCACTTGTTAATTTTTGATCGATCGGATATTTTAAACACATTATTTCACAGTATTTACATTATATCTGCGACCGTGAATGTCATTCGATCGGTAAATCCGGTCTAACTGCTATAGCCCGGTTAGACGGATTTGCGAACGTGACTTTCACGTTGATGTTCTGTGATTTTGCTGTGATGTTGCGGATCGGTCGTGGGGGATAGCCTGGATGCAATGCTAGTACAGTGTTGTTGTATTATGTACATTTGATATTGCGGGGCGAGCGTCCGACATGTGGACTGCCGTCACTGCCTGTTTGTATTATTCTTTTAGGGCACGACCTGGTTGCGGTTGATGTACCCGTTGTATGTATATTTTTACTTTCTGTACTAGGATTACCCCGCGGAGGGGTGCACGGATAGCCGGGTTCTAGAGGGCAACGGGCTCGCATCTCATGGCATTGAGACGGAGGGGGCTTCACTCTAGAATTGGCGGGCTATTCGCCGCACTCGTAGGGGGTACAGGTTGACCCAGGAGGGGTGCCCAAGTTACCGGATTCCGTGAAGTGTTGGGTGGTCCATTCACGGTGCTGAAGGGGGCTGCCTCGCTTCAGGTTTTGGCTGGTAACTTGCCGCGCCCGTAGGGGTCTAGGAGTTCATTGCACAGGCTATCCACACGACCAGGGGAACGTCGGGTTTCAGTAGTGGCTCTGTGAAACCCGGGGATCCCAGATATCTGCATTGTTCTGTGATGCTGTACATTTCTGTGATGTTGAATTTTTATCACGCCTTGAGCGAATATAATATATTGGTATATATATTAGTAGATGTTGTATATGTTTTACATCCGCGCTAGTCCAGTCCCCGCTCTGTCGTTAGTTAGCTAACCTAACGGGTGATGACGGGACCCAGTGGCAAATGCGGATGGCATATACGTACGTCAGTATATTTTCGTTCTTTGTGGTGTGATCAATTGATGGGACTGCGTTGATTCGGATCAATGCAAGTTATACACAAACCTATTCTGATGTTGTTGGAACACTTTTTCAAAAAGCTGTTATTGCAAGGACGTTCACTTTTGTTTTGCATCGTGGTATTCATTTGGAATATCCTGCTCCTCAGTCGACGAGGCAAGGGCCGAGATCCCTTCACCGGGAGTGACCCCTTGGACAGAAGTTTGCGTCAGGGCATTAACTTCACTATAGCCGATTGCTTTTGCTTTGCATCGTGGTATTCAGTTGGAATATCCTGCACCCCATTCTACGGGGAAAGAGCCGAGATCCCTTCACCGGGAGTGACCTCTTTAGTAAAGGTTTTCGTCACTATATTTTCTAAAAAGCTATCCGTTCCTTCAACGATATCAAGTTCATTACGTTAAAGGTTTTCGCCAGAAACCATTCGTAGCCCTCCGTCGTTTCATGTGGGTAGTCAATAGTATTCAAGCTGTGTTTGTTGGCCAAAGTCAAGGCACAGTGTTTGGTAGCTGTTGGTTATTCATATGCAGCATAGATAGATGCGTTGGTTTGGAACAGTCGTACTGCCTTGTTGGCCAAAGTCAAGGGTAGGTACGGGTGGATTCAAATCAACCTGGAGAATGATGGGTAGAACTTGACATGTGACTTATGATTTGTTGGCCAAAGTCAAGGTCATAAGAGCATGGGGTAGAAATCACATCGGGAGTTTCAAAAGTACTGAAACTTGCCAGATATGCGCATACCTTCTGGAGTGTGACACCGTGAGCGGATTCCGTCACGTTGTCATGTGATGATAGTTGGATCCCGATTCCCACTGAAGAGTTAGTTTACTCCTCGGGTGACCCCGACTAAATCTTCTTTCAGGTTTGGAGGAGATTTTGAGGTACAGTGGGAGATTTCCTGATTAGATAAATTGGTAACCATTCTGATCTAGGATAGAGTGCACGCTGAGTGTTTCTTTTCTCTCTCTCTCTGGCAGCGACCATTGACCCGACCCTAAGACTATGACTCAGTGACCAAGTTGACCGAACCTTCTTAACACTGGCTTTTGGATTGTCAGAGTCGCTAACCTCATTGCCACTCCTACTTTTACTCTTTTCTCCAGGACACCCCGTATTACTACGAACGTCCACTTCCATTGGACAAAACCATCGTATGGTTATATACGAACTCGAAGGACTTCGAGGATGGTTTCCGGTTCTGGAGAAAACGGATAGGACTATTCAATTGTCTTTTCTTTTCACCTTCTCTCAGGTTGCGAGTACTCCTTGGTTTAGGAGTAGTACACCTATTACGCAAATTGGATAGTCTTCTTCCAAACCATAGGCTGGTGCCGACCGGTAGGGAATGAAGAAAACCAGTTAGCCTAAACGGTGTACAGAAGGTATTAAGTTAAGACAAAGCAAGGAATTAGTAAGAGGGCAAAGTAAAATGCGACTACTATTCACGACCAAACCAAGTATTTCTTCGCCAATCCTAAATCACCTTTGTATTTCTCCAGGACATTCCGTATCTCTACGAAGATCCACAGTTTATTGGATACTCCATCGTATGGTTATATACGAACTCGAAAGGAACTTGTTCCAGTTCGGGGATGGATTCTGGTCCAGGAGATATAGGAATATGGTTTATTCAGTTGTCTTTTATCTTCACCTTCTCTCGCATTGAGAGTGCTCCTAGGATTAGGACAGTACACCCATTATGCTTACTGGATAGTCTTCTTCCAAACCATAGGCTGGTGCTGAACGGTAGGGAAGGAAGAAAACCATTTGGCCTAAGGGGTGTGCAGAAGGTAATGACTAAAGACATATAAAGGGATTTGGAGAGGTGGCAAAGAATTATACGGTTATAGTTATGAATCTGGATAATGGTAGAGGCATTACTAGGAATACCAGGATACCCCATCGAAACATTTCAATGTTTCAGTTCAACTGTGTACTGTTAAAAGAAAACTGATTTCCCGATTAGACACTTGCTCCAGGGTATGTATTTACCAGGTTTGATTCTCACATCTGTATGGTTTTACAGATGATGAGTGGGAGTAAGTTATTGGGAATTGGGTGATCATCCTCATTATATCGGGATTCGTTGTAATCGGTGATATTTGAGGAGATCACCTGGGCTGTTTGCCGGTCGGCAATTATTTGGTTTTGAATATCCGCTGTTGTGCACCAATTTCATATTGATATATCTGTACGTCTATTTTCATAGAGTGAGATATACCTTTTGATATTATGTCGATGACATTTACCTATATCAGTGGATGGTTAGGTAAGGAGCATTAAACAACGGTGTAATTCTTCTTAACCATAAGTACAGTTTTCAACCTACGACACACTGTGAAAGAGTTGTTAGACTCAGCGGACTCATACAGAGTATTGTATGTTGTCCAGTGTCCATTAGGACAGAGGGGTTGGTCCTCATACTATATTCTGTTTACTTTTAACTTCTCTAGTTCTTAGACATGTGTTTCGTAGAAACACAGGGTCTGAGTTTTGAGGAGTTATAGGTATTTGAATAGAGTAGAGAACCAGGTGTAGCAAGTATCGGGATTCTTCAAAGTGATCGAAGATGTAGATACTTGTGTATGGTATTCAGTTGATAGTAATGATAAAGAGAAATTACTTCTCTTTCAGGTTACTCATAATTGGAAGCATTCCTAAGTTGAGTAACGCTGATCGGCCTCCTTCCATTTAGTTGACATGCACTGGAGATAGCTGCATGATTTGAATCTGGTTCAATTAAATCAGTGCCTCTGGTTCTATATTGAATATAGAACAGTTCATATCTTAACGTTGTTAAGGTACGGGGAGTTGTCCGGCTTATGATTAAAACCAGACACTGGACAACTCAAGGCACGTTTCTGTAATGGCTGTTTGTGGGTTGACCCAGGCTATGACGAGGGTTGACTTTCTACCATTTGGCAGATCAATAGAAATATTGTTCTAGACTCTCTACAGTTTTATTAAAAATGGATTTTTTCAAAAACAGAAGTGGGAGTATGGTAGAACTGGAAGTGATTCCAGAACCGCAAACGATTACTGAAGATTTGATAAGGAACCTAAAGATTCAATCTGATTTGACATTCCATTGGCCACTCCGCAGATAAGGTGGGTAACTTCAGGCACCCGAGAGGTACTCCGATATCCTCAAGGACGGTGACAGTGAAGTTCTTGTTTACCCACACTTGCCATTGCTGTTGTTCCAGGCTGTGAGACCCGGCAGGAGGATGAGTATAGCGTCGTTCTAAACTTGCTTTAGAAGTGTACGTCTATATGACTCTGCCAGAGGGTTGTCATAGTCAGTGGGAGCAGCGGAAGCATTGGTGGGCAGGCGGCTTATGTCTATTTATAGACTAAAGCAGATGTAGCGGAGATAGATCATCTATTTCTGACGTGACAGTCATAGGTTTGACTTCATCAGAATAAGGGATGGATCTGTTGAGAAGGTAGTAGGGTGTGATATCCGGGTTTTGGATGACATACACAAAGTAGGAAGTGATACTCCTATACTACGATCGGTTATACTTTGGTCGTCACACAGTGGTTTCTCCACATGGGACTTAGACATTATATCAGACATACTGGTTACTAGATCTATGGTTTAAGATCTAGATTTGGGTGGTTTCCCAATCAGGATACTTAGACAGCATTCTAAGAGTATTTAGAATGGACGACTCCTGGCACGGTAGTGTACCTGCAGGTGATGGAGTCACCCTCTCTAAAGGTGTCTTACAGACTAAAGAGGAGATGGATACGCATGGTTGGCAGATCACTTGCTTATGCAATTGAGTCAATCATGAGATGTCAAAGTACCACACCAGATGTTGTTCTTGCACTAGATGCAATAAGTTGAAATTGATCCAATCCTGGAGAAACAGTCGGAAGCAGTTTTAGAACATAAGTGGATGTTCTAGGGATATGATAACGACAGCCTCATTCGGGAGACAGTTATCATTCCAGGCTTCCAAGGTGACCTTGACGACAAGGAGGTTGTCAGAGTTATAGTTTTCCTTCTGATGAGGGGTAGTATTTTGGACAGGTGGTCCAAGGTAATACTGAGGGAGGCATGGCGCAGGATACTGATTAAGTTCAGTTGACGATACAGTCTAAGAAGTTTGGATTTGGAGTTCATTTATGAGCTAGGTCCCATCAGACATCCAGACATACTCTAAGACAGGTATTGCTCATTTCGGGAGATGGCATTCTCCGCGAACTTGAGATATAGAGAGACATAGAAAGAAACATCAAAGCGGATCCACTCACTGAGGCTATTCCTCGAACGCAATAGTTTCGCAAACGAGTTTTGTGAGACTGACTAGTAGGGGAGTTGGGTGTTCGGTATCACATGGGCTGTGATTATGCGACATCACAATAATTAGCCTTGAGTGCAAGTGGGAGATTGTTGGAGATAGTGCCCTCAGAGTCAATTATTGGATCACAGGCACGTGATTGCAATGATTGAGGGAGGACCTATCCCGGTAGGACAGTCTTACTCGAGATGATAGTATGCTATCTGGTTTATCTTTATCATCATGTACTGCTTTAGGTGACCTGACATGTCGCTATTACACGTTGATAGAGCCCCTAGGATTCTTGCTTGACTGCCAGCAGTATGAGGGCGATCATATACGTGGGAGCTGGTAGTCTATAAGCGCATCCTTAAAAGGTCCCTAGTCGTGGGAGTTTCGAGACAGGGCATCGATACTCCAGAGTAGAGTAGTGTATACAGTCGAGACCCCGACGAGGGGCGGTGGCCGGTCTCACAAGCCACTGGTGTCAGTTGGATCACCTAAGATGTATACAGGTGCTCATTGGGTTATGAGTACACCGGACAGGACTCGCCGGGAACATGCTAGTTGGTCTTATACCTGACGTCAGATAGCAGTTCCCAGGTGACATGTTTACAGGTTAGTTCATCGACCTGGGGATCGTCATTTGTCTCGTGTGAGTTCCCACTGTGCTTTGATTACTACCCTACCACGGCTCAAAGGAGTCGTGCAAACAGGTTTTAGTTGGGTACAGTTCCGAGCCACATGGAGGTAGTGAGCGGATCTGCAGGGGTTCGTCTCTCCCGGTATTGGGGGTGAGGTCGCGCTGTGTCTAGGAGAGCCATTACACGAAGTCCTTGGCCAAGGCAGGAGATTTACTGGTAGGTATTCCAGTAGTATCTCAGGGTGTTCTGGGCTACACTCCGACATGACTTGTACCGCTTTTGGGGGTCTGACTTTTGCCAACCCCCTAGGCCCGCCATGCGATGCTCATAGACGAACGGACCGGACTGTACCGATATTGTCACTGACAGGCTCAGTAGGGTATCAGGATGAGTTCGCTCATCGACGTCCCTTTTGGTCAATAGCTGGTGGCCGTCATGTATTGGCTTATACCTATGACGTGCTAGTGGTTAAATCCACAGCCATAGTATTGACGAGTCTTTAGAGTCCACCACACTTTCAATTACTCAAGCTTTCGGGCGAAACGCTGTAGAGGCCATATGGAGATATGGCAGGGTCCGATCAGATACGTGCGGTATTGCACGGATCATGATCGGACGGTTTGTACTAGAGGCCGTATGGTTATATGGCAGCGTTCGATCAGATACGTGCGGTATTGCACGGATCAGGATCGGACGGATATTACTAGCCGGCTTTGGTTTAAGCCGGATCCTAGTATAGTACAGTATAGTTTTGTCTCTTTGCATTTGTATCCGGTCGGTATACAGATGCGGGTGTGTATGCACAGTAACGGGGTTTTCCTGTAATTTATTACGGGACCAGTTTTCTGGAGTTTCCAGTTTGCATTCCGTTCCGGCCGGTTTTCCTTTGTTCTTTCCCGGCCGGACTTTTCCGATGGAGGGACTAATTTGCAATTGTGCAAATTAGTATTTGAGGAGGGGTTTTATACATTTGTGGGGCTTCATGATGGTTCATAATCATGAGATGCTTTCTTAGTCTTTTCCTTTGCTTTTTGTGATGAGAAAGGATTAGATGTTGATTTGAGTTTTGTTATGATGATGTTTTGGATATGGTCACCCTTGTGCTCTCCCACACTCACCTCCCTCTTGTTTTCTTTTTCCCTCCTCATTCTCATTAGTGGCCGGCCATGATTTGTTGTGGGTGGGGGTTTTCATTTTGAGAAGGAAAATTTTGTTCATCTCATATATCTCATGCCACAAAATTCTAGCTCCATTGGAAAATTCATTTTCATTCTCTTCTCCATCCAAAGGCAACTCCAATATCCCAAAGAGACATTAGCCACTACACATTCTACAGTAAATCTTGGGCACGTCGACCAGCCAGCTTCGTGCCCGAGTTGCCTCGGTATTGAGGTGGGAGCCCGTAAAAGATACAGGCGATGTGGTGCCCTTCCGGCGAGGAGGCGACGACCGGAGTTTCCGCAGGAGATCGGGACGACGACGAGAAGACCGGAGGACTCGGATCATTCGGTATATCTCTTCCCCTTCTTGTAGTTAGCTAGAACTAGTTTAATGGTTCGATCCGGGTGTTTAGTGCGCGGTGGTGCCGGTTTGCTAAGTTCGCAAAATTAAAGTTTATCACCGCTTCCGCATTTGGCCGTCGGATTGACGGCCGGGGCGCCGCCGTGCACTTACACTTTGGTGTATCGATGGCCTGTCTCGAAAACTCCAACGACTAGGGACCTTTTAAGGATGTGCTTATAGACCCCAGCTCCTACGTATATGATCGCCATCATACTGCTGGCCGTCAAGCAAGAATCCTAAGGGCTCTATCAATGTGTAATAGTGACCTGTAAGGTCACCTAAAGCTGTACACGATGATAAAGATAAACCAGATAGCATACAATCATCTTGAGTAAGACTGTCCTACCGGTATAGGTCCTCCCTCAATCATTGCAATCACGTGCCTGTGATCCAATAATTGACTCTGAGGGCACTATATCCAACAATTTCTTTATCTTGCTTATCTGTATATTTGAGCATTATGATTAGATCTCGATTCTTGATTGTGTTCTTTGTTATAATGCTTGAGTAAAAACTCCGCTCGTGGAGGAGTCGAGAGAATCAATAGATGATGATGATTACAAATCTTGAAACGATTCTTAATTCCTATAAGTTTTGTAAACTCTTGTAAATTGAATCATCGACAATCTAGTTTCGAGCGAAATACTTTCTTGAATATTTTCGCTCTTAATTAGAGATCGACGATTGGTGATTCAATTTACTAGAGGCTAGTTTTTGAATGAGATGCATCGAAAGGACAAAGGATGAGATGAACAAACCCTAGTTCCTTCAAAAGATCATTAAACCTCGTTGATCGTCATCGATCTAGCAACAAATCATCAATGGATAAGAATACGTAATCACAAGTTTTCATCACTTCTATAGATTCGATCGATTCCTATGAGCCTCATTACAAATCTTGATTACTCATTCAATTTGGATATCATCAATTCTTGATTCTTGATTTTGAGTTTTCTTGATATTAGATCTAGATTTAGATAATTCTTGAAATTCACTTTTAAATCTTGAATCGAATTCTCTTTTCTTTTCTCTTTAATTTTCAATTCATCTAAATCAATTACGATCGAATCACACTTTCCCTGAGGACGATCCGTATTCATTAACGCGCTACAATCGACACCGTTATTGATTGCGGTTAACAAATTTCTTTGGTTGTGATTTCTATACATTTTCTACCTACACACCGAGAATCATTCAATCAAATGGCGCCATATGTATGTGGAAGAATAAAATTCTTATGTAGGGTTAAACCATAATTTCATTTAGAGAAATTAAATTCTTATGAATTTTGGGAGAATTAAATTCTCATGCAGGGTTGAACCCTAGTTTTATTTGGAGGAATTAAATTCCTATGAAATTGAGAGAATTAAATTCTCATATAGGGTTAAACCCTAGTTTTATTTGAAGAAATTAAATTCCTTAAACTCAAATTCTCCCTCTAGGTCTTGGATCTGCATTCTCAACTTGTGGGGAGACCTGCTTCTGCAGATCTTCAACCAAAAGAAGAACTAAATTCTTATTCTGAAGAGTTAAACTCTTAAACTTGAGAATTAAATTCTCTTTTATTTTATGGAGCTTATATTTCTTTCCCCTTTCTCACCTAGGGTTTCTTTTCTCTGAAAGGAACTTCTTTTCTCTCTTGAGAATTAAATTCTCCTCTCTTTTCTCTCTGTTGTTGTTTTTCTCCAGAAAATCAAAATTCCAAAGATCCCTTCTCTTCTCTTCTTGGCTCCTATTTATAGGAGAAAGAAAAGAATCAATTTGTTTAGTGAATCTTTCGTTGAAAGATTTTGGTTGTTTTTGTAACTAATATGATCTTTTAGATCACTCAGTGAATTTTATTCACCATTGGATTTTTAATCCAGAAGATATTATGTTTGTTATTCTTGGTGAATTTCAAGGAAATCTTTCCTTGTATAAAATCTTTCCATAAATTGGTGATTTTTAATCACCATTGGATTTTTAATCCAATGGTGCTCTATTTTACAGAGCACCATCTTTTTTGTTTAGAAAGATTTAAAAAAATATTTTCCCAGTTAGGGTCTTTGATTTCCCTTGATTAGAATTTAATTCTATTAGTTTAGAAGGCTTTTAAAAGTCTATCACGTGTTGGCACGTGATCCTATTATTTGATTATTAAATAGAATTTAATTCTATTGATAAAAGAGCTTAGGAGCCCATCACGTGTTGACACGTGACCAGAATTTAATTATGTTTTTAGGAAGCCGAGGAATCATCACGTGTGAGCACGTGACGCCTCATTGAGGTTTTTCCTTACTGTTTTGTTATATTTTTGTTTGACTAGAATTTAATTCTATAAAGTAGAGATCACAGGAACCTATCACGTGTCAGCACGCGACCCTTGGTCACGTATGAGCACGTGATACCCCATTGGGGAATTTCCTGATATTTTATCAGGGAAAAAGGAGCAGTAATTGGGATTGTTGACGTCACCGGGCTGTGGTGGATGTTTTGGGTCGGGCAGAGTGATGAGTTTGTTGCGCACTGCCATCTCGAACAATCTCCTCGTTTTATCACGGGGAAACGAGTAAGCACGTCCTAACTTCTCTTCGAAGGATTGGCATGGGCGCGCGTTGTTTTGGCGAGCAACTGGTTTCAGGTCTCTTTGTTGTTGTTGAGTGTTGGCAACAAAGGTCGCTTTCCCTTTACCCTTTGCATTCCGAGGGTCCATTTTTGAAGAGGAAGGTCCGTGGCCCATCTGGTCCATTTGGGCCAACTTGTCGATCAAAGCCTGGAAGGTGGTCGGCTTAAAGAACGTCATGAACTGGAACACAGTCGCCTGAGGATCGAGGGTCCCTATGAACATGCCCACGGCAAGAGCTTCTTCGATGCGTTGTTCGCATTTTGACCATAGGTTCCGCCACCGAATCGCGTATTGAACCCAGATCTTTCCTGGCTTAACCCTGGCATTGATTAATGCCGTGATCGGGGCGCGCTCGCTTACGCTGGTGAACCTCTGTGTGAACAGCAGTTCCATCTCAGTGAATGTTTTGACAGAGTCATTTGGGAACTCCGAATACCGTTCGAATGTTTTTTCCGACAGGCTACCAACGAACTGGAGAAGCAGCAATTTGTTATCGCCTCCAGTAGGAAGTGGAGATTTCTTCAACACCGCAGTTGGCAAGTTTTTTCGCACCCTCCTAAGCGGTTCAAAGTTGTTCCTGGTTGGAATAGCAGCGTCAACTTCACAATTGGAGCTAGTGGAGTAAGTCCAAAGGGGGAGTTGCCCCCAGCTCTTCTCACCCGGCTTCAGTGGCGACGTCGAGCATGTCTTGCAGACGGGACCACCTCAGTTGTGGAAGCGGCTCCGTCATGCCCCCGGTTTTGATGAAGGACTACTGTTGGTTCCAGCCTGTCGAAGAATGACGTTCGTTGAGAAGGAACGGCCAATCTTTCGAAGGCTGATTTTCTGATAGGGGAAGCACTTTTGACGACTTCACCCATAGTAGGAATTGGAACGACCAATTTGTCGAAGAATGATCTTTTGGTAGGCGAAGCACCTTTAACGACTTCACTTGCCGAAGGAGTTGGGAGGACTATCCGTTTTGGGATAGCCCCTTCAGGTATCACGAGCCTCTTTGCGGGCTCACTTGAGCTTCGACTCAGCCTGTTGAAGATCGAGATGGCAGACTTGGACGACCCGTTGAGAGGGGACGTGGTGGTTGCAAGTCGATCGAAGACCGACTTCCTTGGAGCTTCCTGTGGTGGCACTGGGGCGCTGAAGCTTGTTTTCGGGAGCATGGTCCTGAAGAACAATCTTGTGGTGGCCTGAGTCACCTGTTCCACCGGTATTGAAAAGATGGAGGCCGCATTGGGCCCGTATGTCACTCCTCCAGTTGGGGCGGAGCGGGAGTTGCTGTTGCAGTTTGTGCAGCTGGAAGCCATTGGTGTTCACTTCTTCTTTCTCCACAGGAATAAGACACCAAATCTTAGTACCTCGAATCCAAGGGCAATCATAGCAAACCGCAATTTTTGTTCGTGAAACACGACACACGAAGTGTGGAGTGGAAAGAGGAAAAGGTCCCACCGGACGTGCCAAAATCTGTTCTCCGCCGAAAGACGCGACCGGGACGTTGGGACGTCTGGCCTGAATTTTGGGGGCAGATGCTATTTGGATTTATCCGTCCACCACTCCGAAGATGCCAAGTTGATTTGTGGCACAGTGTATCGGAGGTTTGAACGGATGCGGCCGTTGTAGCAGACTTTGTCAGATTCCCCCTCGTTTGCGAGAGGTTTTTTATTTATTGTGGGGACGCTCTTCCTTGCAGGCGCAAGCCCCTGCAGTTAATTACGTTATCGCATCGCGATAACCACTTTCTCCTGCTCCGGAAGTTCACTTCGTGTCGTGTGTGTTTTTGTTTGTTTTGGTTTTGATTGCCCGTGGATTGTATACGGAGACTGATTTATGTCGTCGCCTGCAGGGCACGGATTAGTTCAAATCCGTATATTTTAGATTTGGGCTTGGGTTGATTTAAGGATCGTTAATCTGGTTTGAGATTAAGATCAACTTAAACATATGAGCATTCGGAGCTCGATTGGTTTTTTTTTATGGATACGTTAGTCCAATTTGAGACTAAGATCTACTTAACAAGGTTTTAGGATCATTTTTTTTGCTTCAGATCCAACAAAAGAGCATTTAGGCTCTGTTGGTTTAGTTAAAGGACGTTTCGGTCCGTTATCGCCATTTTGGAGGCAAAATTTTAGTTTGAGGACATCTCGGTCTGTTGATGTGAGGTTTTAGTTTAAAGACGTCTCGGTCCGTTGATCACCATTTTGGAGGTGAGGTTTTAGTTTAAGAACGTCTCGGTCCGTTGATCACCATTTTGTAGGTGAGTTTTTAGTTTAAGGATATCTCGGTCCGTTGATCACCATTTTGGAGGTGGGGTTTTAATTTAAGGACATCTCGGTCCATTGTCCATCTTGCGCGCATATGTATTTGTTACGTGATGGGATGAACAACGATGATTTGGGATGCACCCAGTTTGGGTTGCGGTCTGATTTGAGGTGTGCACATCAGTTTGGAAGTGCACCAAAAAGCCGTTGGTTGTTGGGACCTACTGCCTCTCTGAAGACATTGAGGAATTACAATGATGTGGATAAGAGGTGTGGAGAGATGTATCCTTGAAACAATTCCCGTATTTGAGGAAAAAATGAATTAGTGGTAAACCCAGAAATCATTAGTCATATTTTGAGACTAAGATTTCCTCGGGAGGATGTGGGATGAGTATCGTTTTGGATATCATCAGTTGGAAGATCAATAGTTGTATTTAGGACTAAGATCAGTTTGGGAAATCATGAACACATGGGCTCAGTTGATCTGAATCAGGGAGGTTTTATCCTCAGGGGACCTAGCCAATTTGGGATTGGTCCATTCAGTTTTTTTTTTATTGAAAAGTGCCAAACACTTGTTTGGGCTATGTTTGATCAGTCCCCTTTTTGTAAAAGGGATGAGCACTTATATAAGTTTTGACGCTCATGTATAACCATGTGGGCTCTCAGTCATGGGGATTGCCCAATAAGTGTTAAACACTTTACCCCTTTTTGTCTTTGTATGGAGTGCTAAGCACTCTTTATGGCGCCCACGTGCGAAGCACATAAGGTTCTAGGCGCTGCCTAGTGAGTGCTAAGCACTTTTCCATTCTGTGGCACCCACGTGAGGGACACGTGAGACGCTGGGCGCAACTCTTTGAGTGCTAAGCACTCTCTTTTGTGGCGTCCACGTGAGGTGCTGGGCGCCGATCAATGAGTGCTAGGCACTCTCCTCTGTGGCGCTCACGTGAGGAACACATGAGGCGCTGGGCACTGAGCGCCGCTCATTGAGTGCTAGGCACTTTCCTCTATGGCGCCCACGTGAGGAACACGTGAAGCGCTGAGCGCTGAGTTCTTTCTTTTATGTGGACCAGATTTCTCTCGAGAACAAGTTCCTCCCGATGAGAATTAAATTCTCAACTTGTGGGAGACTTGTCTTGTGGATCTCAGATCTAGAGAAAGAACTAAGTTCTTTTTTTTAAAGGATTAAACCCTTAGATATGTAAACGAGATGATTTTTGTTCTTCTTATTTACCTAGAGTTTTTTGAGAAGGGAGATCTTCTTCTCTGTTTCTTTTTTTGAAGCTCTCTTCTTCTTCTTTTTTAAAAAAAGCTTATGGCGGTGGGCTTCTTCTCCTCTGACTTGAAGTCTTGGGTCCTTTATATAGTAGAGGCAATTTGTTAATTAGTTTAAAGAAATCTCTCATTAAGAGATCCCAATTGATTTGGGGATTTTTTACCCACTATTGGATCTTTGATCCAAGGGTTTCTGTTTTACAGAACAAGATTGGGAAATATTTTCCCTTGCATAGAATTTATTCTGCAGAATGGTGATTTTTTAATCACCATTGGATTTTAATCCAACGGTCCTCTGTTTTACAGAGGGCATAGAATTTTATTCTATAATCCCACCGAAGGTATATTTCTTATTTTAGAAAGATTTGAGGAATATTTTCTCTTAACGGAATTTTAATTCTGAGTCTTGATGATTTATCATCTCCGTTGGATATTTGATCCAACGGCTCTGTTTAACAGAGAGTAGAATTTAATTCTGCCTGGGCGCCGGCGCTCACGTGTTGTGCACGTGGGCTCTAATTAAGGTTTTAATTAATTAAAGTTTTAATTCCTTTATGTGCTTTGCACGTTAGCACCCACGTGAGGAGCACGTGCGGCACCAATATAAGAGTTTTTAACTCTGGCGTTGGCGCTCTCGTAGAAGACACGTGAGGCGCTGTCTCTTAAATTTTGAACAGAGCTTTGCTCTTTTATTGGGGGAAACAAGGTGCTGCAATCAAACAACTATAGGCTAAATAAGCCTCACGTGTTAAACACATAAGCGCCTATATACAAAGCATATAGGCGCTGCAATCAAACAACTAAAGGCTAAATGGGCCTCACGTGTTAAACACGTGAGCGCCATATGCACAAAGGAAAATCTTCACTAGGGATCACGTGTTAAACATGTGAGAATGCCCTTTTGAAGTATTAGCTTCAGATAGAGTTAAACTCTATGCATAAGCATATGAGCATTAAGAGTAAATAGCTAAAGGCCAAATTGATCTCACGTGTTAAACACGTGAGCACCCATCATATGGGCACCAAATTAGAAAAACTAAATAAGCTTCACATGTTGAACACGTGTGAGGGCACCTCCTTACGTAGAAATAAATT
This sequence comes from Agapanthus africanus, assembly GCA_030015575.1. Classification (NCBI taxonomy): domain Eukaryota; kingdom Viridiplantae; phylum Streptophyta; class Magnoliopsida; order Asparagales; family Amaryllidaceae; genus Agapanthus; species Agapanthus africanus. The sequence continues at coordinate 748,071,906 of JASDDO010000022.1, read as the reverse complement.
CTACTCTTGTGAAATACTTCTTGTTTAACAAGGAACCGTTGGATCAAAAATCTAATGGTGATTAAGCATAGAATTAAATTCTATTGGGAAGGATATTTTCTGTTAAACAGAAAGCTGGTGGATCAAAGATCCAATGAGATGGAAAATATTTCCTATATCTTTCTAAACAGAGAAAGATTGTGCTCTGTTAAACCGAACACCCTTGGATTAAAAATCAATGGTGATAAAAATATCACCGTTTGGTAGAATAAAATTCTATATATGGGAAAATATTTCCCCAATCTCGTTAACAACAAGAAAACATGCTCTGTAAAACAGAAATTCTTGGATCAAAGATCCAACGGTGGGTAAAATTCCCCAAATAAATTTTGAGACCAATTAAATCAATTGGAATATCTCAATAAGAGATTTTCTCAAAACTAATTAACAATTTTCCTCCACTATATAAAGGACCCGAGACTTCAAGTCTCAAAGAGGAAAAAAACCTTATAAGCTTCTGCAAAAAAAAATACAGCGAGCTCTTAAAAGTACATAGAATTTAATTCTTAAAGAAAAAGAGTTTCCTCCTTAAAATCCTAGATAAAGAAAACACAGAGCTCATAATATCTCTTTTACCTATCTAAGGGTTTAACCCTTCACATAAGAACTTAGTTCTTCCCCTGGTTGAGATTTGCAAAAGCAAATCTCCCCACAAGTTGAGAATTTAATTCTCATCGGGGAGATTTTGTTCTTCAGAATCAAAACCTAGGGGAAAAGAACTAGGTTAAAAAGAAAGAGAAGGAAAAGAAACATATGGGAATTTAATTCCTCCAAAATTAGAGTTTAACCCTACATAAAGAACTTAGTTATTATAAAAATAAAAGAAAAACTTAGTTCTCCAATAAAAAAAATGATGATCCAAGATCTTCAAAACAGAAATCTTGATGATCATCAATGACTAAAATGTCATTAACAGAGATTAACATCTCTAAAAACAAAAACTTGGCGTCTCACGTGGAACACACGTGAGCAAAATTAGTGCTTAGCACTATTATAGTGCCTCACGTGTTTCCCACGTGAGTGCTTAAATCAAACAAAAGAACGGATAAAACGCATCACGTGCTTCCCACGTGAGCGTCTAAAGAATAAAAGAAAACTCATTTGGGTTGATTGGGCAGCCACCAAATAAAACAACCCAGCACCCCAAAAATAAAGCAATCACGTAAAATACACGAGGCCGAGTGCCTCACGTGATTCACACGTGAGAACGAGAGCTCTAGCCAATTGCTTAGCACTTCAGTCTAAAAGAAAGAGGGGCGAACAAACAAAGCCCGAAATCAATGCTCAGCACTCACGTGCTTCCTACGTGAGTGCCATGCAAAGTGCTTAGCACTCTATATTCAGTCAAAATGACTAAGTGCTTCGCACTGATTGGGCAGCGCCCATATCAAAGCGCCTCACATGTTTCACACGTGAGTGCCAGAGAAAATTAGTGCTTAGCACTATAGTAGCGCCTCACGTGCAAAACACGTGAGCGTCAGAAAAGATTAGTGCTTAGCACTATTCCAGCGCCCCACGTGAAACACACGTGAGCACTGTATATCTTACTGCTTAGCACTGCTGGGTAGTATAGAAACCCAATCTCAGCCCAAATTGGCTAAGTTTCCTAAGGTTAAACCTCTTTGGTTTTAAATCAACCGAGCCCATATTGCTCGTGATTTCCAAACTGATCTTAGTCTCAAACATGACTAACGATTTCTCATTGATGATTCCCAAAATGATATTCATCCTATATCTCCTAAGGTAATCTTAGTCTCAAATATGACTAACGATTCTTAGGTCCACCACAACCCATTTTCCCTCAAATACGGGATTTGGTTTAAGGGTACATCTCTCATCAGCTCTGATATATGTCGTTGTAATTCCTCAACGTCTTCAGAGAAGTGGCGGGTATTGACAACTAACAACTCTTTTCTCATCCTAACTTGATGTAAAAATTTCATCAAGACCGGGAATGATACATCCCATATTGATGCACTTCCAAACTGACGTGCAAAGCTCAAATCGGACCGCACCCCAAATTGGGTGCATTCCATGTTATCATTATTCACTCCGCCATATAACAAATACATGTGCGTGCAAGATGGATAATGGACCGAAATTTCCTTAAACTAACATTCGTCCACTAAATGGGAATGTTGGACCGAAATGTCCTTAAACTAATATTCGCCCTAAACATGGAGATAATAGACCGAAACGTCCTTAAACTAATATTCGCCCCAAACATGGCAATGTTGGACCGTGATGTTCTTAAACTAATATAATTGAACTCATATGCTCACTTGTTTATAAGTTGATTTTAGTATCAAATATGACTAGCGATCCTTAGATCAAACTCAAATATCTTATGAATGGATGGACCTCACAAATGTGAGATCTGTGTCCTAAGTTCATTTCCATTGGCAAACCAAGCTACCAACGTGAAACTCGTCAAACAAATCCTTGACCCAAACCCATATCTAAAAGCGTGATACTCGTATCACCAAAACAAAAATAAAAAATAAATGATATTGAGGTACACCTCCTTCAATGTCGAAAGGTGCATGTGCACCCGGAGCTGGCAAAGCAAGAATTTCCACTTGACTTCTGTCCACGGTCTGACGTCCTCTGTCTCTAGGTCATTGTCTCTTTGTGGATCACCAAATCCATAGCTTCTCGGCTCGACAGCTGTTGGATATGTATGCCCTAGAGGTCATTATTGTATATGTATACATATCGATGGTTGTGTTGGAGATAGTGCCCTCAGAGTCAATTATTGGATCACAGGCACGTGATTGCAATGATTGAGAGAGGACCTATACCGTTAGAACAGTCTTACTCAAGATGATAGTATGCTACCTGATTTATCTTTATCATCGTGTACTGTTTCAGTTGACCTTACATGTCACTATTGCACGTTGATAGAGCCCTTAGGATTCTTGCTTGATGACCAGCAGTATGATGATGATCATATACGTGGGAGCTGGGGTCTATAAGCACATCCTTAAAAGGTCCCTAGTCGTGGGAGTTTTCGAGACAGGGCATCGATACTCCAGAGTAGACTAGTGTATACAGTCGAGACCCCGACGAGGGGCGGTGGCCGGTCTCACAAACCACTAGTGTCAGTTGGTTCACCTAAGATGTATACAGGTGCTCATTGGGTTATGAGTACACCGGACAGGACTCGCCGGGAACATGCTAGTTGGTCTTATACCAGACGTCAGATAGCAGTTACCTGGTGACATGTGTACAGGTTAGTTCATCGACCTGAGATCGTCATTTGTCTCGTGTGAGTTCCCACTGTACTTTGATTACTACCCTACCATGGCTCAAAGGAGTCGTACAAACAGGTTTTAGTTGGGTACAGTCCCGAGCCACATGGAGGCAGTGAGCGGATCTGTAGGGGTTCGTCTCTCCCGGTATTGGGGGTGAGGTCGCGCTGTGTCTAGGAGAGCCATTACACGAAGTCCTTGGCCAAGGCAGGAGATTTACTGGTAGGTATTCCAGTAGTATCTCAGGGTGTTCTGGGCTACACTCCGACACGACTTGTACCGCTTTTGGGGGTCTGACTTTTACCAACCCCCTAGGCCCGCCATGCGATGCTCATAGACGAACGGGCCGGACTGTACGGATATTGTCACTGACAGGCTCAGTAGGGTGTCAGGATGAGTTCGCTCATCGACGTCCCTTTTGGTCAATACCTGGTAGCCCGTTACGTATGGCTAATACCTCTGACGTGTTAGTGGTTAAATCCACAGCCAAAGTATTGACGAGTCTTTAGAGTCCCCCACAGACAGTTTCTCAAGTTTCGGGCGAAACGCTGTAGAGGCCGTATGGAGATATGGCAGGGTTCGATCATATACGTGCGGTATTGCACGGATCATGATCGGACGGATTATACTAGCGGGCTTTGGTTTAAGCCGGATCCTAGTATTGTACAGTGTAGATTTTATCTCTTTGCATTTGTATTCGGTCGGAATACAAATGCGGGTATGTATATACAGTCGCGGGGTTTTCCTGTAATTTATTACGGGATCAGTTTTTTGAAGTTGCCAGTTTGCATTCCGTTTCGTCCAGTTTTCCTTTGTTCCTTCATGGCCGGATTTTTATGTGGGAGGGGCTTATTTGCATGTGTGCAAATTATCAAATGTGGAGGGTTCTTTGTGGTATTTGGTTTATATGATGGTTCTAGCATCTTTTGATGCTTTTCTTGTGCTCATTGCTTGCATTTATGAGATGGGATTTGATATGGCTTTGGTGTGACCATAATTCCTCATTATCCTCATATTTCTTTCTTTAGCTCACCCTTTTTTGATTTTCCCTCTCTCTCATTGTGAGGGCCGGCCACTTCTAGTGGGGTGAGAAAATTCATTTTGATGGGGGAAAATTTGTTGTTCTCTTTTTGGTTTTGCTCCAAAAATTCCATAGCCATCTCCAAAGTTCAATTTTCCTCTTCCCTCCTTCAATGGCAACTTCATCAACCCCTTGAGACAAATGATTCTACACTTAGCCTACAGCTTTCTTGGACACGTCGACTCGCCAACTTCGTGCCCGAGTTGCCTCGGTCCAGAAGTGGAATCCCGTAAAAGAACCCGGCGATGTGGTGCCCTTTCCGACGAGGAGATGAAGACCGGAGATTCCGCGAGGAGATCGGGATGGAGGACGAAGACCGAAGGACACAGATCGCTCGGTATAGCATTCTACCCATCTTCTAGTTTGCTAGCATTAGGTTAATGGCCCGATCCGGGTTTCTAGTACGCGGTAGCGCCAGTTTTAAAGTTTAAAGAAAAGTTTCGTTTCTGTATTTTGGCCTCGGAATGACGGCCGGTGCGCTGCCATGCACTTACACTGGTATCAGAGCCACGCCATTAACCTAGTCTAGCTTGCTCTAACAGGTTTACAAGTTCGATCGATCGGATTTTCCAAAAACCGCATTTCCATGTCGCAATTTGTGTCGAATTTTTGCAGTGGTCAAAAAATCTTTCAGTGTATTGCAGAAATTCAAGCAGAGTATTTTAAGAGTTCTGTGAAATTTTGGTGCCTCGATGTTACTGTTCCGCCGCGGAACCGCGGCCAAACCCATGCATTGGCCGCGGTTCCGCGGCCATTATAACTCCTCTCTGCACCAAATTTGTACAGTGGCTCTGACATGGAAATAGGGTTTTTGGTATATTCTATTTGGGCCCAAATTTATTTTGAGTGCTACAGTTGTGCTTGGGGCCCACTTCGGTATATTTAGTCGATCGAAAATTTTAAACATGTTAGTTCACAGTATTTACATTATATCTGCGACCGTGAATGTCATTTGATCGGTAAATCCTGTCTAACTGCTATAGCCCTTTTAGACGGATTTGCGAACGTGACATTCACGTTAATGTTCTGTGTTGTGCTGTGATGTTGCGGATTTGTCGTGGTGGATAGCCTGGATGCAATGGTAGTACAGTTTGGTTTATTATGTATATTTGATATTGCGGGACGAGCGTCCAACATGTGGGCTGCCGTTACTGCCTGTTTGTATATTATTCTTTTAGGGCACGAACGGGCTGAGGTCGATGTACCCGTTGTATGTATATTTTACTTTCTGTACTAGGATTACCCCGCGGAGGGGTGCACGGGTAGCCGGGTTCTAGAGGGCAACGGGCCCGCATCTCATGGCTTTGAGACGGAGGGGGCTTTACTCTAGAATTGGCGGGCTATTCGCCGCACTCGTAGGGGGTACAGGTTGACCCAAGGAGGGGTGCTCAAGTTACCGGATTCCGTGAAGTGCTGGGTGGTCCATTCACGTTGTTGAAGGGGGCTGCCTCGCTTGAGGTTTTGGCGGGTAACTTGCCGCGCCCGTAGGGGTCTAGGATTTCATTGCACAGGCTATCCACATGACCAGAGGAACGTCGGGTTTCAGTAGCGGCTCTATGAAACCCGGGGATCCCAGATATCTGTATTGTTCTGTGATGCTTATTACATTTCTGTGATGTTGCATTTTATCACGCCTTGAGCGAATATTATATATTGATATATATACTAGTAGATGTTGTATATGTTTTGCATCCGCGCTAGTCCAGTCCCCGCTCTGTCGTTAGTTAAGTAACCTAACGGGTGATGACGGGACCTAGTGGCGAATGCGGATGGCATATACGTACATCATTATTTTCGTTCTTTTGTGGTGTGATCAATTGATGGGACTGCATTGATTCGGATCAATGCAAGCTAAACAAATCTATTCTGATGTTGTTGGAACAATTTTTCAAAAAGCTGTTATTGCAAGGACGTTCTCTTTTATTTTGAACAGTGGTATTCGGTTATGAATATCCAGCACCTCAGTCGATGAGGCAAGGGACGAGATCCCTTCACCGGGAGTGACCCCTTGGACAGAAGTTTGCGTCAGGGCAATAACTTCACTATAGTCGATTACTTTTGCTTTGCATCGTGGTATTCAGTTGGAATATCCTGCACCTCATTCTACGGGGAAAGAGCCGAGATCCCTTCACTGGGAGTGACCTCTTTAGCAAAGGTTTTCGCCACTATATTTTTATAAAAGCTATCCGGTTCCTTCAACTATATCAAGTTCATTACGTTAAAGGTTTTTCGCCAAAAATCATTCGTAGCCCTCCGTCATTTCAGACGGGTAGCACGTAGTATTCATGTTATGTTTGTTGACCTTCGTCAAGGCATAGTGAATGGTAGCTGCTTGTTGCCTTTCTGCTGTATAGATAGATGCGTTGGTTTGGGACAGTCGTATATCCTTGTTGAACTTCGTCAAGGGCTTGTACGAGTGGGTTCAAATTAACCTGGACAATGACGGGTAGAACTTGACATGTGACTTATGATTTGTTGACCTTCGTCAAGGTCATAACAGCATGGGGCAAAAATCACATCGGGAGTTTCTAAAGAAACTGAAACTTGCCAGATATGCGCATACCTTCTGGAGTGTGGTAACGTGAGTGGATTCCATCACGTTATCATGCGATTATAGTTGGATCCTGATTCCCACTGATGAGTTGGTTTACTCCTCGGGTGATCCCGATTAATTCTTCTTTCAGGTTTGGAGGAGAATTTGACGGTACAGTGGGAGGTTTCCTGATTGGATAAAGTGATAACCATTCTGATCTAGGTTAGAGTGCACGCTGAGTGTTTCTTTTCTCTCTCTCTTTTGCAGCGACCATGGCCCGACCTTTGACTATGACTCAGTGACCAAAATTAACCGAACCTTCTTAAACACTGGCTTTTGGATTGTCAGAGTTGCAAACCTCTTTGCCACTCCTACTTTTACCCTTTTCTCCAGAACACCCCATATTACTACGAACGTCCACTTCCATTGGATAAAACCATCGTATGGTTATATACGAACTCGAAGGAATTTATTCGAGGATGGTTTCTGGTTCTGGAGAAAACGAATAGGACTATTCAGTTGTCTTTTCCTTTTACCTTCTCTCAGGTTGCGAGTGCTCCTTGGATTAGGGCAGTACACCCATTACGCAAATTGGATAGTCTTCTTCCAAACCATAGGCAGGTGCCGACCGGTAGGGAATGAAGAAAACCAATTAGCCTAACGATGGTGTACAGAAGGTATTAAGTAAAGACAAATAAAGGGATTAGTAAGAGGGCAAAGTAAATTGCGACTGCTATTCACAACCAAACCAAGTATTTCATTATCACTCCCATTTCACCTTTGTATTTCTCCAGAACACTCTGTATCACTACGAAGATCCACAGTTATTTGGATACTCCATCGTATGGTTATATACGAACTCGAAAGGAACTTGTTCCAGTTCGGAGATGGATTCTGGTTCGGGAGAAATAGGAATAAGGTTTATTCAGTTGTCTTTTATCTTCACCTTCTCTCGCATTGCGAGTGCTCCTAGGATTAGGACAATACACCCATTATGCTTATTGGATAGTCTTCTTCCAAACCATAGGCTGGTGCCGAGCGGTAGGGAAGGAAGAAAACCATTTGGCCTAAAGGGTTGTACAGAAGATAATGACTAAAGACATATGAAGGGATTTGGAGAGACGGAAAAGAAATATACGGTTACAGTTGTGAATATGGATAATGGAAGAGGCATTACTAGGAATACACGGATACCCCTACGAAACATTTACATGTTTCAGTTTCACTGTGTACTGTTAAAAGAAAACTGATTTCCCAATTAGTCCTTGCTCCAGGGTATGTATTTACCAGGTTTGATTCTCACATATGTATGGTTTTACAGATGATGAGTGGGAGTAAGTTATTGGGAATTAGGTGATCATCCTCATTATATCGAAATTCGTTGTAATTGGTGATATTTGAGGAAATCGCCTGGGTTGTTTGCCAGACGGCAAATATTTGGTTTTGAATATTCACTGTTATGCACCAATTTCAAATTGATATATATGTACGTCTATTTTTATATAGAGTGAGATATACCTTTTTGAAATTATGTCTATGACATTTACCTATATCAGTGGATGGTTAGGTAAGGAGCATTAAACAGCGGTGTAATTCTTCTTAACCATAAGTACAGTTTTCAACCTACGACACACAGGGAATGAGTCATTAGACTCAAGGGATTTGTACAGAATATTGTATGTTGTCCAGTGTCCATTAGGACAGAGGGGTTGGTACTCGTACTAGATTCTGTTTACTTGTGACTTCTCTGGGTCTTAGACATGTGTTTCGTAGAAACACAAGGTCCAAGTTTTGAGAAGTTATAGGTATAAGAATAAAGTAGAGAATCAGGTGTTGCAAGTATCAGGATTCTTCAAGGTGATCGATGATATAGATACTTGTGTATGGTATTCAGTTGATAGTAATGATTAAGAGAACTTGCTTCTCTTTCAGGTTACTCATAATTGGAAGCACTCCTAAGTTGAGTAATACTGATCAGCCTCTTTCCATTTAGTTGACATGCACTGGAGACGGCTGCATGATTTGAATCTGGTTCAATTAAATCAGTGCTTCTGTTTCTGTATTGGATATAGAACAGTTCATATCTTAACGATGTTAAGGTACGGGGAGTTGTCCGGCTTATGCTTAAAACCAGACTCTAGATAACTCAAGGGACGTTTCTGTAATGGTTGTTTGTGGGTTGACCCGGGCTATGACGGGGGTTGACTTTCTACCATCTGGAAGATCAACAGTGATATTGTTCTTGACTCGCCACAGTTTTAATAAAAATGGATTTTTTCAGAAAACAGTAGTGGGAGTATGGTAGAACTGGAAGTGATTCCAGAACCGCAAACGATTACTGAAAATTTGATAAGAACCTAAAGATTCAATCTGGTTTGACATTCCATTGGCCGCTCCGCAGATATGGTGGGTAACCTCAGGCACCCGAGAGGTACTCCGGTAGACTCAAGGACGGTGGTAGGGAGGTTCTTGTTTACCCAGACTTGCCATTACTGTTGTTCCAAACTATGAGACCCGGCAGGAGGATGAGTATAGCGTCGTTCTGAACTAGCTTTAGAAGTGCACGTCTATATGACTCTGCCAGAGGGTTGTCGTAGTCAGTGGGAGCAGTGGAAGTATAGTGGACAAGTAGCTTATGTCATTTATAGACTAAAGCAGATCTAGCGGAGATAGATCATCTATTTCTGATGTCACAGTCATAGGTTTGACTTTATCAGAATAGGGGATGGATCTGTTAAGAAGGTAGTAGGGTGTTATGTCCTGGTATTTGGATGACATACACAGAGTAGGAAGTGAAATTCCTATACTACGGTCGGTTATACTTTGGTTGTCACACAGTGGTTTCTCCATATAGGAGTTGGACATTATATCAGACATTCCGGTTACTAGATTTATGTTTTTAAATCTAGATTTGGATAGTTTCCCAATCTGGGTACTTAGACAGTATTCTAAAGGTGTTTTAGAATGGACGACTCCTGGTATGGTAGTATACCTGCAGGTGATGGAGTCACCCTCTCTAAAGGTATCTTACAGACTAAAGGGGAGAGGGATGTGCATGATTGGCAGATCACTTGCTTAGGCAATTGAGTCAATCATGAGATGTCAAGTACCACACCAGATGTTGTTTTTGCAGTAGATGCAATAAGTTGATATTGATCCTATCCTGGAGAAACATTCGGAAGCAGTTTTAGAACATAAGTGGATGTTCTAGGGATATCAGCCTCATTCAGGAGACGGTTATCATTCCAGGCTTCCAAGGTGACCTGGATGACAGAGTAACGTCAGAGTTATAGTTTTCCCTCTGACGAGGGGCAGTATTTTGGACAGGTGGTCCAGGTGGATACTGAGGGAGGCATGGCACAGGATACTGATTGGTTTCAGTTGACGATACAGTCTAAAAGGTTTGGATTTAGAGTTCATTTATGAACTAGGTCCCATCAGATATCCAGACATATTCTAAGACAGGTATTGCTCATTTCGGGAGATGGCTTTCTCCGCGAACTTGAGATAAAGAGAGACATAGAAAGAAACATTAGAGCGGATCCACTCACTGAGGCTATTCCTCGAACGCATTAGTTTCGCAAGCGGGTTTTGTGAGACTGATTAGTAGAAGAGTTGGGTGTTCGGTATCACACGGGCTGTGAGTATGCGGCATCGCAATAATTAGCCTTGAGTGCAAATGGGAGATTGTTGGAGATAGTGCCCTCAGAGTCAATTATTGGATCACAGGCACGTGATTGCAATGATTAAGAGATGACCTATACCGTTAGAACAATCTTACTCAAGATGATAGTATGCTATCTGGTTTATCTTTATCATCGTGTACTGTTTCAGGTGACCTTACAGGTCACTATTGCACGTTGATAGAGCCCTTAGGATTCTTGCTTGACAGCCAGCAGTATAATGGCAATCATATACGTGGGAGCTGGGTTCTATAAGCACATCCTTAAAAGGTCCCTAGTCGTGGGAGTTTTCGAGACAGGGCATCGATACTCCAGAGTAGACTAGTGTATACAGTCGAGAACCCGATGAGGGGCGGTGGCCGGTATTGACGAGTCTTTAGAGTCCCCCACAGACAGTTTCTCAAGTTTCGGGCGAAACGCTGTAGAGGCCGTATGGAGATATGGCAGGGTTCGATCATATACGTGCGGCATTGCACGGATCATGATCGGACGGATTATACTAGCGGGCTTTAGTTTAAGCCGGATCCTAGTATTGTACAGTGTAGATTTTATCTCTTTGCATTTGTATTCGGTCGGAATACAAATGCGGGTATGTATATACAGTCGCGGGGTTTTCCTGTAATTTATTACGGGATCAGTTTTTTGAAGTTGCCAGTTTGCATTCCGTTTCGTCCAGTTTTCCTTTGTTCCTTCATGGCCGGATTTTTATGTGGGAGGGGCTTATTTGCATGTGTGCAAATTATCAAATGTGGAGGGTTCTTTGTGGCATTTGGTTTATATGATGGTTCTAGCATCTTTTGATGCTTTTCTTGTGCTCATTGCTTGCATTTATGAGATGGGATTTGATATGGCTTTGGTGTGACCATAATTCCTCATTATCCTCACATTTCTTTCTTTAGCTCACCCTTTTTTGATTTTCCCTCTGTCTCATTGTGAGGGCCGGCCACTTCTAGTGGGGTGAGAAAATTCATTTTGATGGGGGAAAATTTGTTGTTCTCTTTTTGGTTTTGCTCCAAAAATTCCATAGCCATCTCCAAAGTTCAATTTTCCTCTTCCCTCCTTCAATGGCAACTTCATCAACCCCTTGAGACAAATGATTCTACACTTAGCCTACAGCTTCCTTGGACACGTCTACTCGCCAACTTCGTGCCCGAGTTGCCTCGGTCCAGAGGTGGGAGCTCGTAAAAGAACCCGGCGATGTGGTGCCCTTTCCGACGAGGAGATGAAGACCGGAGATTTCGCGAGGAGATCGGGATGGAGGCCGAAGACCGAAGGACACGGATCGCTCGGTATAGCATTCTACCCATCTTCTAGTTTGCTAGCGTTAGGTTAATGGCCCGATCCGGGTTTCTAGTACGCGGTAGCGTCAGTTTTAAAGTTTAAAGAAAAGTTTCGTTTCCGCATTTTGGCCTCGGAATGACGGCCGGGGAGCTGCCGTGCACTTACAGCTTGGACATATATATGTACATGACAGTCTTGCTCGATATGATAGTATACTATCCAGTTTGTCTTTATCTTAACATGTGCATGTTTTACTTGCTATTACTTATCTTTTATACATGTTGATAACGCCCGTTGGATCATTGCTAGACTATCTGCGTTGTGATGGCGATCATACTTGTGGGAGCTGGTTAGTCGATACGCACATCCTTAAATGGTCCATAGTCGTGGGAGTATCAAGACTGGGCATCGATATTCCGGAGTAAACTAGTGTGTACGTTTCTAGACCCCGACGAGGGGCGATAGTATGGTCCCGCAACCATTTGTCTTTCGCACCTAAGATCATATACAGGTGCTCACTGGGGGTGAGTACACCGGACGGACTCACCGAGAACTTCCAGATGGTACTATACCTATCGTCAGGTGGAAGTTCTCAGGTGACATGAGTACAGGTTAGTCTTTAGACCTGAGATCGGCATTAGTCTCGTGTCAGTTCCTACTATGCTTTGATCACTATCCTACCATGGCTCTACTGAGTCGTGCAAACAAGTTTTAGTTGGGTACAGTCCCGAGCCACATGGAAGCAGTGAGCGATTGTCGGGGATTCTTCGCTCCCTGTATAGGGAGTCGATATCACACTGTGTTCGATTGGTCAGGACCATAAGACCTTGGCCAAGCAGTTGGGATTTACTGATAGGCTGATAAGTAGTTTCCCGGATTGGTCCTGAGCCACATCAGCACTACTTATCGGGTTATTAGGGTCTGACGTTCACCACCCCTAGACCCGGTATGCGATACTCTCAGACGAAGAGACCGAACTGTACGGAGATTGTCACAGATAGGTTCAGTAGGGATCCAGATGAGTTTGCTCGTCGGCCTTCCTTTTCGACCGGTACTCGGGTAGCCGTTACGTACAGTTAGTGCCGCTGACGTGCTTGTGGTTATGGATTTATCCAGTAAGTCACTGCCGGCATACTGTCGAGTCTTTAGAGTCCCACACAGAGATTTTCCCTGGTTCAGGTGAAATGATGTAGTAGCCGTATTGGATACGTGCAGGGTTCCGATCGATTGATGTACTTTGTACCCGGACTTTCGATCGGACAGTTGGTAATACTAGCCGGCTCGGGTTTGAGCCTGATAATTAAATCAGGTATTGATTTGATTATTTACATATATGTATTTCGATATGTATATTCTAGTATTACGTTCTTCGTGTTATTCTATCTCTTTAAGCATTCATGTTTTTATCCGAATGCAGGTATGTATATACAGCAGACTGTAATCCGTATTTTATTACAGATTACCTTCTAGAAGGTGGCCACCTCATTATGCTTTTTCCATTTATTTGATAAATGGAAAATGAGGTGTAAAGTGTGAAGTATGGGAGGAATGGTGATAACCATGCTTCAATATTTAACAAATGAATTTTTAATTCTTTTGTAGTTACTATTGAAGTATGGTTGTTGATTGTTTATTCAAGAAATTCATACACAAAACGTTTGTGTTGATTTTCTCTCTCATGGATGCTTCATTATTTTCTTGAGCTCCCATTTTTCTTCATCTCCTCCCTCCTCTTGAGTTTCCTCCACCTTCATCATCTTCCTCTTCACTACCCTTCTCATGAGTTGAGAAACAAGTGAAGAGGTAAGAAAGAGATAGCAAACACTTAGATCTTCACACTATATCCTAGATTACTTGGTTTAGCAACCCAAGTTCTCTAGTTTCTCCACTTAACATATTGTGAGGAGCTAGAGCCATGGATCATATCCCTCGAGTGGATCATCTACGACAAAGGAGGACCGGAGAGCAAGATTGGTCGCGGAGAACCAAAGGAGCCAACAAAGAAGATCAAGCATGTTCAAGGTGGCAATTTAGAGCTAAAGATGAAGTAAGAAGACCGATGGACTTGGTTCGTTTGGTGAGATTTCTTCATCATAGTAGATAGCTCTCTTTATTTAGCTAGTTAGGTTTATGGTAAGATCCGGGTTAAAAGTTATTCTAGTGCCATGTTCTAATCGTTAGAAAAAAATTTGTTCCACATTTGGTCACGGTAGTTGGTCAGGGCACCAGCGTAACCTTTCAACAGCCTGGTTAGGAGTAGCGACAGAAACAATCCTGCTCTGACGCCTCTCCGAACATCTATTGGCCAAGTAACCTGGCCACTCGCAACGTAGCATGTCAATGATGGCGGCCTCTGTCCCTCTGAGTGCGTGCCATACAATCGATCCTGGGTCTAAATCTCTATCGCTGTAGTATTTGGGAAAGAACCCGTTTCGGCTTCTGCCGATATCATTTCTGCCGAACTGCCCAGAATTGGCACTCTTTAATTAATCCGTTCTAGAACAGCTGCAATCTCACCATGACCTTCCTCTGGAAATGTGGCTGTATCTAATGCCTCTGTATACGTATCAAATCTCTAACATCAACGGAGAGGAACGTCTCATTGAGATTTCGCATGAATCTCTTAATCCACTTTTCTTCATTATCGTCCCAAACGGAATCATATCTTGACAACAGCATAGACTGCAATTCATATTCGGCTACAGTCATATCTGGAGTCTTACGCAAACACTCTAAGCTACTATTTCAGTATCTCCAACACTCTGTGGAAGAAATCTGACTAAATACGTCCTCGGGAACTCATCCAAAATATCGTAAGAATACGCACTGCTCGTTCTCTCTCGATCGACTTACACCACGTCTGAGCAAGACCCTTCGAACTGAAACTAGCCAACTCAACTAATCTCGTATCGAGGCATCCAAACGAACGAAATATCCTAGTCACTTTATCCAAGAATGACTAGGGATTCTCTGTCACATCCCTTCCTGTAAACTTATATGGCTTCAGCTTCATGAACTCTAGAAGCGATATCTCGTCAATCTCAACAATAACCGGTACATCCGTTTTCACGGTAGACAATATAACGATCTTTGAAGTAGGTTATACGTCAACAGTCATCTCAATTTGACTGGCCTTAAGCAATGGCCCGATCATCCAGTGCAAATCCCGAACGCTCGTCTCAAATGAGAAATCCTATCTAACCAAACTGTTCTTGTGTCACCGGAATAACATTATGGTCAGTCCTCATCCTTGACGAGCTCGCTCTGATGAGCTGCAAACAAACATCGATGAGGATAGATCAGAAGAATGAATAGAATAACGGATCTCAAGATATGTACATCCTAAGGTTACTTAAGCAGGGTATCGTATCGTAAGTATGCCGCGGAACGTACATACGGTATGTTACTCTACTTGAGTTACTTGCTCTATCAACCAAGGTCAACATACGTAGTGAAAGTTCGGGCCTAATACCCCCTCAGTCAAGTCTAAGTTCCGTAAGGTCAAGCCTAGGTTCCGAAATATACGCCCTAGACTCCGTATAGTCAAACCTAGACCTGAATAAAGATTAAACCTAACGCTCTGATACCAACTTTGTCATGACCAGAAAATAGCACGTGACCGGCACTTGAATCACGTGAAGTTTATAGGGCCTCACCGTAATCCAAGTAAGCCGAAAACCAGGAATCTAAACCTTTTAAGTAAAATAGTGGAGCTAAAGTTTTGAAAAGTGGTTATTTATGAAATCAAGTTTCTTTCATTTCAAAATATAAGTAAAACTTATAGAAATACATGTAGATTGTATACTAAAGTTTAAAAACATTTTCGTCATTTGAAATTTGGGCAGCACATCTTTTGTAAATTTTGGTCAAAACTAACACAAACAATAATAATATTGGCAAGCTAGCTTATCGCCAATCGGGGGAAACACAACACGCAGATAAATATATGCGACGCCCAAGACGAAAATCAACTCAGAGAAGTAAAGAAAAACCCAAAACATCAACTCACAAAGTCCAAACTCGGCATATAAAAGAATAATACAAGTCACTCCTCTTAGCCGAAAGAATATACAAACCGGTCTCTAAGTCCACAAATATACATAGTCTGGTTGATGGAGCTTTTAACTAGATTACAAAAGAATAAAATATACAATGGTGGTTACGATCTGGATTGTAACCCACTTACTAAGTATATCAATCAAAAGAAGGACATGCCAGCAAGCCGCTACTGATCTGAGCGGTCAGTCTTGCAAAAAAACTATGGCACAACGGGGATGAGTTGCCAACTCGTGTGTAGAAGATATCATCGGGTAGAAATCGAATGCATAACGATCTACCTAGCTCGTATTGTAATAATAATAATATCATACTGTATGATATCGAAGGTGATCATGTATACATATGTATATAAATATATAATATCATGCATGTATCAATATATGGTACCATGTCATCCATATCATGTATATATATACATATCATTCGAGGAGTGTCCATCAACGACACTCGAAATCATCATAAAATCCTGAGTGCCTAGCCTCGACACTCGAAATCATCATAAATCCCGTGTCCAGTATCGACACGTAAATCATCATATCTCAGGTATCGTCTCATCGGATCGGCCCTCATATCTCAGGCACCGTCTCATCAGATCAGTCCTCATATCCATCTTTCTCATATCACTCCGGTCGGTATCCTCCTGATATCCACCGAATCGAATACTGTCACCGGTAGGTAGTGTTCCCAGCCAGGCTCAACGCCTTTATATATGATCTTCTTGCCCCTGGGTACCGTACCGGGTCCACCATGTACTCGCAGACGGTGACTCCTCACTCTTCGAACTAGGTAGTAATCATAACTCAACATAAGAAATCTCATAGTGGACGTCGAAATATCATATCAAGAGAAAACCGCATTTTTAAAACATTCACAAGTTTTTAAATAATATATGCGGTTTCTCAAATCCAGAAATCTCATGAAAACAGAATCTCATAAGAATATGGCAATCATGAATAGATATGTACAGGCACAGGAAAATACTGTAATGCATAGAAAGTGTGTTCATATAAGCGTGTCATATAGCATTGTAAAGAAAGTACTAATAGATACTAACATGCTAACAGGTTATAGTGTAATGCGGTAGCGTACCGAGTTCTATCCGTGTGCGTGACATGACAATTACCGATGATGTATGTGTGAGCATGCGTGTATGTGTACGTGCAACATATAAATCATCGGTAATGGTGCGCGTGTCCTGGTACAAGGTTAAGTAAAACTAAAGGTATAAACGCAATATATATCGTAAATGATCAAAGCGCGAGCATATGCAGAAATAAGAAATCGAAATGCGATTGTAAACGGAATAAAGAAATAGTAACGCGAACAAGTATAAAAATATGCAACTATGTATGAACCATACAGTTATAGTTTAAAATAATACGAAACGTTGTTTTAGAAAATATGGGGCTACGATATTTTTGAAGAAGATACCAGTTGAAAGTCGTAGCGTCTCCTTGAAGTGATCATTTAAAAGTATGTAACAGTTCATTAGTTTTGAAAGTATGTAGCGCTCTAAACATCATATAATATCTACTTTATGATTTTAAACAAGATTTCTCGAGTTGAAACAAATATCGACGATCCATCCTCTTCATATCACGTACAGAATATCCATCGTACTATATCTTCAAATTAATAGTATGGATCTATAGTCGTGTATATCATTTCATCTCATATCATTATCATAACATATCATCTCATGTCATCCTATATCATATCATATTGTATTGTATTGTATCATATCGACTCATTTCATCATATCGTAAATATCCTTGTATCATTAGTAAACTTATATCATATAAGGTAATCATATGTATGTATATGTACACACACACACTTACCTAAGTAGATATAGCTCATACGCTAAGAAATAGTACTAGGGGTATATCATTCTACTAAATATAGACTTATACGAATATTGTAGTCTATCAAAACCTATATACTAAGTATACTATTTTAATATCTATATTGTATCCAAATTCTACAGTTGCGGGGGTGCTATACGCCATCCACTCGACTTCCCCCGTAAATATGCATCTACTCACCTTATCGTCTCGCCCTAATCGAAGTCAACGGACACCTTGCTCTTCTTCATCGTCTCGGAAGTCCACGTGATTGTACCTACAATCAAATCCATAACCAAAATCGCATAAAAGCTGAATCGAATTTGAAATCACGAGCGAAATGCACATAGGTTAGAACATATGGTCAACGCGTGCTAAAACGAAAAAATACTTCCCGGCGTCGACGTACGAACGTCAAACGACCGAGTCAAAACATAAATATCCAAAAACCAAGTTTCCAAATATCATAAAATATCGTCAAAACCAAGTAAAACAACTTCAGATTTTTCTCCAGGTGATCTGGGACTTTTTAGCATATAGAGTAATCTTAGTTATCGAGTGAGTGAGCTACAAAACAAACCCCAGACCCTAACTCCAAAATTGACCTGCAATTTGGGGCCCATATGAATTAATTTTCGATTTTTAAATCGGGATTGGGCTCGAGCTTCTACGATGGCTTTCTACCGATCTATACATCTCTCTGTATTCTCTATTTAATTTTTAGAGTTCGCAAATTATCCCAGATTCCATTTGATCCTCAAAACTCAATGAAAACCGACATCGGAAAGTTCTAAACATATCTTAGGAACTTCAAAACACATCTAGACCAGGGATACTATCACTATTAGGCTAGTAATCACTCTCTAAACCCTCTACTACACTACTACTACAAGTTCTACCCATCAAATCTCACTTTTGAAAAACTTAAGTTTACAAAACTTAAACTTTAAGCTCTAAACTATCTCTAACTAGTTTATGGAAGCAAGAAATCTAAAAACTTGATCACAAGTGGGAGTTTTATCTCAATAAAGCAACTCAAGAAATTTCCAAGATGGCAAACGATTCTCAAAACGAAAACTTGATCCCACCATGAAGTTTAGGATGAGATTAGGAACATTTTTAATGAAGGCTATGTGATATTTTGAGATGATTTTGGTGGTGATTTGTGGTGGTAGAGAAGATAGAGGAGGTGGAGGAAGATGAGAGAAAGATGATGAAGAAGAAGAGGAGATATGCAAATGAGTTGTGAACAATTAGAAATGGTTGTAGTAACCATGGCTCCCCCTTCCCTCTCTCTCTCATGACCATACCTTGATGTTTCCTTATCTCCTCTCATTTTTCTTTTCTTTTCTTTTCTCTTTTCTTTTCATTTTCTTTTGAAAACAAATAAAACCAATATCATATATGAAATATTAATATGTCATAACAAATTAAAAATAGTTTAATAAAATAAGTTTGGTTTAATGCATAATTAGGAAAACACTAATTAAGTTTTAACATTAAACCTGTATGGAAATAATAATATATTAATTTATAAAAAGCCTAAATCAAATAAATGATAATTTACTTTAAATTTCAATCATTTTCCTAAATAGAGGTATATAATTATACCATTCTACGAAAACTCAAATATTTATTCGTATAATATCCGTGAAATTTATTATTTTATTATTTAAATTCCAAAATAATATTTTCTATTTTCTGAAATTTTACACATATTTTGACTACAGTGGTCTAATTTTTTTGTACGGCTCTAATTCATAAAAATGTGATTTTTGGAATATTTGATTTTGGTCCAAATTTGTTTGTGTACCGGTTTGTACTTGGGGCCAATGCGGAAAGTTTTAATTGATTGAAATTTTAAATTCGTGGTTTTCTGTGCACTTGTTTCTGCGACCGTGAATATCATAGCGCGGTATAATTCGACCGGTTGCTATATGTACAATCAGACGGGTTTACGAACATGATATTCGCGTTGATATTATGTGTTACACCGTGTTTATGGTTATGTTGGATTTGCCGTGATGGATAGCCCGGCGTACGTAGTATTAGATGTAATTCTCTGTGATGTAATGTATTTTCATATTGCGTGGCGAGCGTCCGACATGTGGACCACCGTCACTGCGGCTAGTATATTATTCTTTGGGGCATGTCCAGGTTGCGGACGTAGTCACCGTTGTATATTCAGGTTTTCATTACATGCGCTAAGATTACCCCACGGCAGAGAGCTCGAGTAGCCGGATTCTAGAGGGCAGCGGGCCTCCATCTCATGGCGTTGGGACCGGGGTGCCTTACTCTAGAATTGGCAGGCTATTCGCTGCACTCTTAGGGGGTATAGGATTTATCCACGGAGGAGTGCCCAAGTCATCCGATTTTGGAAGTGCTGGGTGGCCCACTCACTTCGGTGATTAGGGTTGCTTCACTTTTGGGATTGGCAGGTGGCTTGCCACACTTGTAGGGGTTTAGAATCCGATACTATGGGCTATCCATATAACCAGGAAAATTGCATTTCATATTTGGTTATATTGAAATGTTCTTTTCCTAGATTATTCGCATTTCCATACTGTGTTTGCTTCTGCTGTGATGCTTCTGTGATGTTATTTGATATCATGCATGAGACAAATATATATATATATATATATATATATATATATATATATATATATATATATATATATACACGCTATATATGTTTTGCATCTGCGCTAGTCTTGTCCCCACCCTGCCATAAAATAAGTAACCTTACGTTGAAAACCCGGAACCCTGTGGCGAATGCGGATGATATATATGTGCGTATCTATTTTTGTTTCTTTTCTGGCATGATATGATTAATTGATGGGACTGTATTAATTCTGATTAATGCAAGGAAAACAAATCTATATGATGTTGTCGGAACCAATTTTTAAAACCACTCGGTTTTCTTCAAAATCATAGTCGTATTTTTTAATTTGCATAGAGGTATTCAGTTAGGAATATCCTGCACCTCATTCTATGAGGAAAGAGCCTTGATCCCTTCATGGGGAGTTCGCTCTTAAGCAAAAGTTTATGTTATTAGTTTTAAAAGCGGAGCAAAAACCACTCCATTTCAAAGCCACTCGAGTTCCTTCAACAATATCAAGTTCATTACGTTAAAGGTTTTTCACCAAAATCCAGCCGTAGCCCTCCGTCATTTCCTACGAGTAGCGGTTAGTATTCGTGCTATATTTATTGACCTTGTCAAGGCGTAGTGTGTTGCAACTAATTAATACTTGTTTGTAGCATGAGATTCGATTGGTTAGGACAGTCGTTCGACCTTGTTGACCTTGTCAAAGGTCTGTGCGGGTGGGTCTAATGCAATCAAGATAATGACGGGTTGAACTTGACTGGGACTCTTTGACTTGTTGACCTTGTCAAGGTCACTTGGGTCCTAGGGGCCAAAACCTTATGGGGAGTTTCAAATATAAAGAAAACTTGCCAGGCATGTGCATACCTTCTAGAGTGTGGTGACTTGAGTGACTTCCATCAAGTTATCACGCGATAATAATTGGGTCCCAATTCCCACTGATGAGTAGGCGTTACTCTTTAGGTGATTTTCAGATGATCCTAACTAATTCTCCTTTTAGGATTTGAAGGAGAATTCGAGGAAACAGTGGGAGCCATCCTGATTAGATAAAGTAATTAACCAATCTAATCTAGATTAGAGTGCACACTGAGTGTTTCTTTTCTCTCTATAGTTTGTGACCATGAACTACCTTAAACTAAAACTCGTTAACCAAGTTGATCGAACCTTCTTACACACTCTGGTTTTGGATTGTCATGATTCACGACAAAATCGCATATATCCCCACTACTCCTATTTCCCCTTTACTTTTCTCCAAAATACTTCGTATCACTACGGAGATCCATATTGTTTAAAAATGCCATCTTGTATAGTTATATACGAACTCGAAAAAACTTGTTTCAGTTCGTGGATGGTCCCGGGTTCTGGAGAAATTAAATAGGATTATTCGGTTTTCTTTTATCTTTACCTTCTCTGGGGTTGTGTGGGCATCTAGTATTAAGGGAGTATACCCATTACGCTTATTGGGTAGTCTTCTTCCAAACCTTAGACTGGTGCCGAATAGTAGAGAAAGAAGAAAACTAATTAGTCCAAGTGTGGTGTACAGAAGGTAAGAAGTAAAGACATATAAAAGGATTGTAGCGAGGGCAAAGGAAATTTGCGGCTGCTATCATGAATCTAGATAATAGAAAAGGCATTACTAGGAATATCCAGCCACCCCCTTGAAACATTTTCATGTTTTAGTTTTTCTGTGTAGTTATCATTGAAAACTGTTTTCCCAATTAATTCTCACTCCAAGGTATGTATGTAACAGGTTTGGATCTCATATCTGTAGGGCATTACAAATGCTGATAAGGAGTAGAATATTAGGAAATAGGTGTTTTAATCCTTAATATTGGAATTCGTTGCAGTTGGTGATATTGGATTAAATCGCTCGATTTTGCCTTACGACAAATCTTTAGTTTTGAATAACCGTTGTTATGCACCAATTTTTAAAATTGAATATATGTATCTTTATTTTATAAAGTGAGATATAAATTTTGAAAATTGTGTTCTAAACATTTACCTTTATCAGTTAAGAATAACCTAAGGTGCATTGATTAACAGTATAGATATTCATAACCAAAATACAGTTTTCAACTTACAACACACGGAATTTGAGTTAGTATACTCTAGGGACTTATACATGAAAATGTATATTGTCCAGTGTCCTTCGGGAAAAGGGGTTGGTAATCTTACTTCATTCAGTTTACTTATGAGTTCTCCGATTTTAGACACGCATTCGATGTCATGCAAGGTCCAAAGATTTTGAGAAGTTTATAGCTATAAGAATAAAGTAGAGAATGTTGGAAGCATCAGGGTCTTCGAAGTGATCGAAGATATAGATACTTATGCCAAGTATTCTATCATGGTAATATTAAGAACATGATTCTCTCACAGGTTACTCATCTGTGGATGCGCTAATGCCGTATGGCCTTTTTCCATATGGGATATGCACTGGACACAGTTGCATAACAATTGAATATGGTTCCATCTAAATTAGTGCCCCTGATTCTATATGGACATAGAATGGTTGCATATCTTGAGGATGTTAAAATATGGAGTTATCCGGTTTCTGTTTAAAAGCTAAATCCATACAAACTCAAGGCACATTTCTATAACGGAAGTTTGTGGGTTATTCCAGACTTTTAGCAAGGGTTTAGCTTCTACCATTTCAAGATCAAAAGTTGATTTGTTCTTGACTCGCCGCCTTCTTATAAAAGGAATCCTTTTGCAAAAGAAACAAGTGGAAGTATGGTAGAACTGGAAGTGATTTCAGAACCACAAATGATTACTAAAAATTTAGTAGAACCTGGATATTCGATTGGACTTGACAATCCATTAGCCACTCCGCAGTTTTAGTGGGTAACCTCAGCCACCCGAGAGGTACTTCGGTCTCCTCAAAGACAATGACATGGAGGTTTTGATGGCCAAAGCTTGTCACTACTATTGTCTTAAACCATGAGATCTGGCAGGTGGATAACTATAATGTCGTTCTAAATTAGATTTGGAAGTGCACGTATATATGACTCTACCAGAGGGTTATTGTAGTTAGTGGGAGCAACGGAAGCGTGGTGGGCAAGTTAGTTATGTCTATTTATAGACTAAATCAAGGAGAACGGAATTGGTTATCTAGTTTTTGTGAAAGTCAAAGATTTTGATTTCATCAGAACAACAGATGGACCTAATAAGAAGGCAATAGGGAGTGATGTCCTAGTATCCGGATGACATGCTTTTGATAGGAAGTGATGTTCATATACTACGATCGATCAAACTTTACTTGTCACAAAGTGTTTCTCCACATAGGATATGAACAATTGTCACAACCCGAAATTGGCATGTGACGGCCCTAATACTACTCAACACCTAAAGACGTAACGTAGTAAAAGAAAGCCAAAACCCAGAAATCTAAACCATGAAAATACGGAAAAGATAATAAAAGTTTTTGAAACATTTGAAATCGAAACCCAAATTCTTTAAAAGTCTAACTTCTTTCTTTTAAAATTTTGGCAGCACCCCCTTTGTAAAAACTAACCCCAAAATGGGTACAACAGATAAAGATAAATAAAGCATCCCCAAACGGGAGTAAATACACGCCCAAAGGTGGAAAACAATCACCACCACAAATATATGACGCTGTAGCGAAGAAATAAAGACAATAGAGATAAAGCTGTATAAAAGACAACAAATCCACCAATAATATACAATAACGTCCTCACCAAGTCTCTAAGTCAACAACATAATAGTAGATGGAGAGTACAAGATACAACGAATGTACAATACAAAATACAGATAACCACCAAAACCCACCTAAGCAAAATAGCACACTGTGAGCCGATACGGTATCTGTAGCAAAAGATGATAGGTGAATAGCCTGCCTCGACTACTCTGGGGAAACACCCTGCAAAACAACTGTGGCACAAGGGGGTGGGTTGCCAACTCGTGAATAGTAGATAACATATGCAGGTAATCGCAGGTATGTACGTACAACATGAATCTAAGATATGCGATTTACAGTAATAACAAGTCATGTGAATGCAGAAAAATGGAAAAGTACACTAGCAGGTACAGTCAATATATGAAGCAATAAGGGTGTGGGAGTGTAAATATGCAGCAATCATGAAGGGTACACTAACAGGTACTACTAATCCATGAAACAGTGCATAAATAGATAAGTATGAGGTATGGAGTGAAATATGGCATTCCCACGGAATCCTGACATCGTGGTAGGATCACAATCCATCAAGACACTCAAATCCCAATTCCTCAAATCAGCCCCCAAGTTGGGCTCTCACATCAAGTAAGTCTCACATCTCCCCAATGTACAATATCGAGTAATCTCCTATATCCCGAATGTACAAATCATAAATCTCATATGTATCCGGTATCCAATCTCAATGAATCACCTAATAACCCAAATCAAGTCCCAAGTAAAATTCTAACATCCTAAATATATATTTGCAGAAATAAATATGATGGGGTCAATACACATATATTAGCATCCCACTCCACTAATATTGGTGTAAGGGTATATATAACAACGACTAAATCCCCTGTTATATATACAAAGGTGTTAAAAGAAATACCATGAAAACAATGTGCCAAGCATCGACACAGAAATACCGATCCATCAGATGTCGTCACCAAGACTAGCATCCTGATAGGCACGTATCATACGCTATCCCGGAAAGCACGAGTGCCTAGCTCTGACCCTCGCCTTCCCACGTATCCATACGTACATGACTCCCAACGGTATCCCCATGATCCCCGCCGAGTCATTGGTACTGTCACCGGTAGGTACTCGCCCACCTCCAGGCTCAATCGGCAAAGTACATCGATCATCTTGCCGAGGGAAACCATACCGGGCCCAACCATGTACCCTCATACGGCACCCACTCCTCGTATGGGGTATATAATCAGAACCGATAAATTTCATGGTGGCTGCGCAAATATTATATCAAGGAAACCGGGTTTTTCAATGTATGCATAATTTCATGAACTCCCACGGTTCCCAAATCCAGAAAACATCATGCAAAATCCATATAAGAATGCGCAAATCCATGAATAGAATATATGCGAGCATATAAAAGGAAAACTGCTAAGTAACATCAGTAAAGGTAAATATGTAACTGCAACTGAATATGTGTGTAACATACAGGTGTAGCAATGTATAGGTATCTACCTATAAGAACTGATGAAGTATTCCCCCTCCGGGTATGAGTGGAATATGTGAGTAAGGTATATCGGTAGCTAAAAGTCAAAACGTGATAAGTAATGTGAATCGATGTCGCAAAGTCCCTAACCAAGAAATATAATATCTATGATGGTTTGTGTGTGACATGGCAATTATTGACGGTGTGTGTGTAGCATACAATCCGTGCTTGTGCAACATGAACCGTCAATAATATGTGCAGTGTCCTACGGCTACTAGTCACAGTACAACTACATCTAAATAATAGGTTAAATGCGCAATTCTAGCTATAACGTAGAATATGCGACAAGTATTAGAATTCTAGCCCAGACGCATAACGCCATGCGGGCGATTCCCCTGTAGATGTTAAATCTACTCACCTACGCTCCAAGCTAGGTGAATCCTACCACCTGTTCCCCTTTGTAGCTGCGTCCGATGTACTCGCCTGCAAACCTGAAAATGAGACAAGAAATCCATGTATAAACCAAATATTCCGCAAAACGCGATATCGAGACCAAACGAGAAACTCGCGTCGCGAACTAAACGCGCGTGTGCACGATACGCTGAAACGTGTGTATACGCGTCTAAAACTACCGCGACACACCGCGACATGCTTGATCGCAGAACCCACTCACGATTGCGCGTATCGCGCAAACACAACGAACATGAAATACGATATATTGTCCCAGATTTTCCTACAGGTCAAATCTCACAAAACTACACATGCCAAAACACTACAAATCACTGCAGACTACAGTACCCAAAACCCTAAGACCCAACCCCTCTTCCTGGCCGCAATTTGCGGTCAGATTGGTTAAATCTGCGGCCAAGTTTGGGAGATAGGGGCTCGTGTTCTGGTGTTGTCGTCTAAACCTAGTGAGCATGCTCCAGTCTTCTCAATTTTATCCTGAAGGGTCCAGGTCAATAGAAAATCACAGAATGCTAAAATATTGCATTAAAACACCAATTTGCACATAAATGTAAACCCTATGGTATTTTAGTGAAATCTGGGTAAATTCTCAGTTAAAGTGACCCTAACAACACTAAAATAGGCCAGGTTAACTAACACAATCATCACTTATCCAAAATTCCACCCAATTCACCATAATTAGCACTAAACTCACTATTTAACACAAACCGAAGCTAATTAACACAAGAGCATGGCAAACTAGGAAATTGGGTTTAGAAAGTATACCTTAAGGGACCCTAGGAATCAGGAGAAGAAGTGTATAGAGGAGAAGAGCTGCTGCAAGTTGCTGGGCTCCTGCTGTTGCTGTTGCAGAAGCTGCTATTGCTTCTGGTGCTGATGCTGGAGCTGCTTGATGCTAATGCTGATGGTGCTGCTGCTTGCTTCAGCTGTTGAAGCTCCTGCTGCTGCTGCTCGAGCTGCTTGCTGTTGCTGCCTCTGCTGCTGAACCTGCTGATGTTGTTGTTGTTGTTTGCTGAAGCTGCTGATGGAGCTGCTGCTGTTTCTGTTGCTGAAGGGTGTGTGTGAGAGAGAGTATGAGAGCAAGAGAAAATAAGAGGAGAAATGAGAGAAACAAAACGAAGACCCCCCTTCTCACTCTCTCTCATCATTTAATGGGCATGGCACAAGCCATGTAGCCCTTTGCTCATCTCTCTCTCTCTCATGGTCAACCATTCAACAAAAGAATTCATTTTTAAAAACCCTTTTTATTTTATAACAACCATGCACTATTAAAACCCAAAAGCACTTAATATAAATTTTAAAACTAGCTTAAAGAAATGGTTAGCTCACCATGATGCTAATCATGGCTAAACCCCAAATTACAACCCTAGTTATCATGCACATGTGTGTGCAAGGCTAGAAAAATTCTAATAAAATATTCATTAAATAGGATAAAATAATTGGAAATCAATTTGGTAAACTTTTTATTAAAAACCATATATTAAAATATAATTATCCACAAAACACATTCTAAGGTGTTACAATCCCCCCCCCCCCTTAAAGAAATTCGTCCCCGAATTTAAAAATATGCTGCTACGCGTACCTTCAAAGAGAAGATTACAACTCTCAAATCTCGCTCGCAGCCTCCCAAGTGATTACCTCACTATACGGCTATGTCCAAGAAAAACCCTTCACAGATGGCAAGACCCCTGACCGACGTTTCTCCACCTGCCGAGCCATTAACACAAATGGCTGCCGGTAAGCGAAACGATCGCGTCCAAGCCAAATGGTCTGGTGCCAAATCATGTGAGAAAGGTCATGAAAGTAATCGTAAAGTACCTACATAAGGAATATGGGGTGAACACTCAATAATCTGGGCAAAAGTGCCAAATTAAAGGCAACGAAACTAACCCGCTTATAGGATCTCAAAAGGACCTATAATCCTGGGATAAGCTTCCCAAAACTCAACACGTCATTCATCGGAAAAATCCGCAGGAATACATGATTTTCCACTGCGCACTTAAGTCTACGACCAACACAGTCGGCATAAGACCTCTGTTTGCACAGGGCTACTCTCATCCTGACCTGAAACAACCGGATCATCTCCGAAGTCTCTAGACTAGCTGGGGTCCAAAATCCTACTTACGCAGAGTCAGAAAACAACAGACTGGTGATCGACACGATCTAACCTCTAAACCTAAAGGTTGCCAATTGGAGTGTCTCCTGATAACAGCTATCGAAGGAGAACCCTAACAATGGCGAGTGACGATCCCCAACTGCCGAAACAATTAACACAAACACACAACTTAATAAAGAACAACTGAGCAAACTGAGTATAACCGGACGACAAGAATCCGAATGGAGTCACACCCTGACTAACCCTGGGTGGACACCATAACGAAATTCATGGAGATCTGCTCCCACTCCTACTTCGGAACGGTTAAAGGTTGCAACTCTCCAGCTGGCCTCAGATGCTCAACCCAAACACACAAAAGACAGACACCTTGAAACGAAACCCAAAGCTTCTCTTTACATTCCTACCCACCCGTAACTATCTCATAAGTCACGTCAATGTTGGTGGAACTTGAATGAATACAGAGAGTTGACTGATGTGCCTGCTCTAGGATTTCACGTTTCTACCCGATAACATCAGGTACACCAACGCGTCCCTAACTTAGCACACCTTTGTCACAAATCAAGGTCTCCGAATCATTACCCGACCGAGTATGCTCAAGTATCTCTGACGTACGAGCATCGGCGGGCAGTGTCTCGCGAAAGCGATTAAAGAAAAGTAGTCGGGCGCGGACAAGAGCGAGTTTTCCCCTCCGTAGAGACGAACTTAAGCTGTACTCAACGATCGCACAAGAACTGTAAATCCGCAGAAGACTATCACAACAATCAAAATCCGCTGCAGGAAGATGTACATTAAGCTCTGGTGGTCCGTGAGAATCTGACACGACTCTCGAACAAATAGTGTCTCCAAATCTCCAACGCAAAACCACCGCGTCCATCTCCAGATCATGAGTGGAATATCCTTCTCGTACTTCCTCCAAATGTAGGGAAGCAAAAGCGATAACTCTATAGTGCTACATCAGTGCACAATCGAGCCCCACTCAAGAAACATTACAGTTAAACAACAAGGTCGCCCGAACCAAAAGCAAAGAAAGGACTGATGCAGTGGTTAACCGAATCTTCAACTGCCGAAAACTCCGCACACATGCCTCAATCCAAAGAAAATAAACCTCCCTTCCGGTCAATTCAGTCAACGGTACAGCACTACACCAGCAATCCTGCACGAAACGGCGGTAAAAACCTGCTAAGCCCCAAATCTGCGGACCTCCGTCCTGCACACAAGTCTGGGCCTAAGCTGTACGGCTACGATCTTCCTCGGAACCATATGAAACCGTCTCCCGTGACTACAAGACCTAGGAGTCCACACGAACAAGCCTGAAGAAACACTCCGAGAATCTAGCAAACTGCTGGTGCTCTCCCAGTATCTGCATAACAAATCTTCAAGTGCTACTCCTGTCCTTCAAGACACATTAAATAGATCAGAATGTCGTAAATAACACAATAATAACTGGTTGAGGAACGGCCTGAAGAAATCTGATTCATCATATCTACGAATGCTGCTAGGGCATCAGTGAATCCAATGACTCACTAATACACACAAAGCTCGTAGCACGCAAAAGGCAGTCTTTGAAATGCCATCACTCCGAACCCACAATAATGATGACCTGATCCCAAACAAACTTAGAAAATGTCTCGCACTCTGGAGCTGATCGAAGAAATCGTCAATGTGAGGTAAAGGATACCTATCCGCACCGTAAGCCGATTCCATTGACGATCCGTCGATACACAACCTCAAACTGCCGTCTTTCTCTTTGACGAACAGAAATAGGAGCTTCCAAAAGCGAAACACTCAGACGCACAAAACTCCCCAAACAACAACTCTGCAGCTGATCCTTAAGCTCCCTAAGCTTCGCCGGCCCATCTGGAACAACGTCGGAAAACTCTCACACGAAAGGAACCCGGTCCAACAATCCCACTGTGGCTCCGGTATCACGAATGAACGCCAAGAATCCACGACATCTCCTCAAAAGCTGACTAGCGAAAAAGGCTGAATTCAAGCTGTGAGAGGCGGCACAACTATCCACCTGCACAACAAGAACTGACTCACCGGGAAAACAATTCCTGACTGTTTCCTCACGGTAGTCCACAGACGCCTAGCACGTAGCTGACCAGTCCATGCCTAGGAGAACGTCAAATCCAACATCTCTAGAAGGATCAAAACGACGGACGAATCTCTATCTCCTATCCGATTGGCACACAACTGAAATACATGTCGCGCAACAAAAGAATCGCTGACAGAAGTTAACACAACAAACGGCTAATCTACCTAACACGACTCTCGTCCCAACCACGGCACAAGGCGTGGAAAAACAAACAAATACATCAAGAACAAGCGAATTAAGGATACCTGAAAACTCTGAATTGGATGCCTGCGCGTCCCGATGAGTAGAAGCAAACACCAGTGTATGCCCCCCACCCACAACTGACTGAACTCCTCTGGTAGACTAACTCCTCTGAGCGAACCTTCCACGTCCACAACCTCTCTGAATACGATCCTGACGAGGTGCTAAGGAACAATCCCTGACGAAGTGCTGAAGGCTTCCGCATCGAAAGCATCCACGCGCTGACTGCTGACCTTCTTGGGAATGAGAGCCGAACGACTGTCCTCGTCCTAAGCCTCTGCTACTCCCGCGACGGCCACGAAATCTTTCTCGACGACCAAACCTCTGTCTCTGGGATGGTACACTGGTACGAGTCCTCCACTGTCCTGGAACTCTTAGCGTCTCTGGAATATGTGCCTCGTCAACTGGAGCTGCAACCATGGATGCTATGTAGGTGACGGACTGCTGCATGCTGATCGCAAAGGACAACGGCCTTAGACACACTTGCCTAGACACCGCAAAGTCAGGTTAGGATCAACGGCCGATGCCTATAACTAGTCCTCTGTCCTATTGAGCGCGACGTCCTTAGGGCTGAGTCTAGTATTTTTTTAATTAAAAATGGTCAATGCAAATGCCTTATGTGATTTCTGGGGTCCTGGGAAGGGTGATGAAATCCCCACCCAATCTGAATGGGTCTCAAGCCCCTTAAGTCCGATTAAAATATGCAAAGCAGTAACAATCATTTGCAATCAAAAAAAAATTGTTTTATTTAAGCGCGGCGCAAAGAATCCTGCACAAAATCAATTATTAGAAGGGAAAAGATTTTTTAAAGCGCAAAGAATCCTGCAGGAGATTTTTCAGAAGATAGATTTCAGGTTGCAGAGGAGAGAGAGAGAGAACAAACAGTGGAATTTTCTCGTGCTGACGTCAGCACTGCGCCGCTCTTCCGCGGTCAAAGCATGGATCACACCGCGGTTCCGCGGTCTTGTAGACTGCTCGGTTCCCAAGAAAAAAAATCAACTGAGGATGTGGCTACACCGCGGCGGTTCCGCGGTGAAAAGCAGGTAAACGCGGCGGAAGGGCGGTCGGCTAATAGGTTCAGTTCTCCAGATTTTTTATGCTCCTCTGTTGTTGTAATCTTCTGTTGTTAGGATCGTCTATTTTCTGTTTTGATCTCTGGAGATTTCCAGATCCGAATTTGTTCTGCGGTCCTGCAAAAATTCACACGAAAAATACCCTTCACAAAATAAAAGATGATAAAATTTTTATATTTTTATATTTTTCAGTTTTTATGATTTTTTTTAATTTTAAATTAACCCGAAATTGCAAAAAGGAAATGACACGCCATCCCCGGCAACGGCGCCATTTGATTGATCAAAAATATTTAGTAACCACGATCAAGAACGGCGTCGCTTTGCAGCTAGCCGGTGAGTACGGATCAGTCCACAGGGATTTTGTGAATTTCCTAATCGCTCTTACAAGTTAATTCCGATAGGTGTCGGATCTTATTGATTAAATCTAAAAACTAAATCTATCTAGATCTAAATATTGCTAGGGTTAGGTTTAGGTTAAGTTTGGAAAGTCAATAAATCTCACCGCTTTCTATACACATATTAGGATCCATTAGGAGTTATGGTAATTATTAATAAAAGGAATTATAACTATTGGGAAGATGTTTCTTCCTCTAGCTTCTTGTCCTTCCTTTATCAATTCTTACCCTAACCTCCATGGAAAACACGCTCAACCGGGCCTTTATACTACGGTATTACCGCTACCTCGAGGGATAGGGTGCCGTAGGGAGCGGTGTGTGCATGTATGCATAGAGTCCTATTAATTATATATGATGGGCAAAAAAGGGGTGAGAGATTTTCATCTCTCAAACCTTCCCCAAAGCTAACGCTAACAAGCGAGCAGACTACTCGCTCATTAGGGAATTGAAGAACAGATCTAAACTATTTATTTAGGGCAAGAAATTAAAGATCTAACTAGGGCAAGAATAGAAATTACCTAGGGCAGATAATAAATTTAACCTAGGGCAGAAAATAAATTAAGAACTTACAAATTGATGCTCTCCAAAAAGAATTCTGAATTTTATTAATGAAAGGAGGCATGACCTAATACAAGGATTTGGGCTTCTATTTATAGGACATAGAAAACCCTAGGGTTACAATCGCTGCATGTCTGCTTTTACAAAAATACCCCTAAGAAGACTAGTCAGCGCCGCCACAAGTTATGGAAAAATTTTGCGCCACTACGGGCATCACACGGCCGCGGAACCGCGGCCGCAGCCCTGGTTTGGCCGCGGTTCCGCGGCCAAAATGGATGCTTGAAGGCTGTAATTTCTTGTGCTGGCTCTTCTCTTGTTTGTCTTCCTACTTCTTTGCTTTGTTCTTCAGAATGGCTTCTAGGGTTCTTCCAGTTCTCCACAGTGAGTAATGTAGCAGACTTTAACCATTCGCTTCGTATCGAAGTCTTGGACCTTGCACTGCCTTGTACTTGTGAACTGATCTTCGTGTAGGCTTGATCAAGATCCTTCTATTTGTTGGTTGTAGTCTCACTTTTGCATCGTCTTTTATCTTTTTCACTGTTTTTGTTCCGAGAACCTGTAACCTGTACTATGTAGCAGACATGGGTCAAAAACACCTGTTTATTTATTAAAAAATAAGAATAGGGAATATAATAATGCAATATTATGATATGAACAGTGATGAGCTTCAGATCGGCATGACTTATCAGGTTAGTTGGGGTCTAACGTTATCCACCCCTAAACCCGGTATGTGATTATCTCAGACGAAGAGACCGGACTGTACGGAGATTATCACAGACAGGCTCAGTAGGGGTACAGATGAGTTTGCTTGTCGGCCTTCCTTTCGCTCAATACCTGGGTAGCCATTACGTACAGCTAGTGCAGCTAATGTGCTTGTGGTTAAACCCACTGCCAGCGTATTAACAAGTTTTTAGAGTCCCGCACAGAGGGTTTTCTCGGTTCAGGCGTGTTCCCCTCCGAATCACGGAGACGCGACCGTGTAGGTTCGTCTTGCCTGAGATTCGGGGTAGATGCTAATTGGTTTTATCCGTCCACCTCTCCGAAGATGCCAAGTTGATTTATGGCACCGTGTATCGGAGGTTTGGACGGATGCGGCCGATGTAGCAGACTTCGTCAGATTCCCCCTCGCTTGAGGGGTTTTTGATTGTGGGGACGCTATTCCCTGCAGGCGCTGTTAGTGTATATGCCCTAGAGGCCATTACTGTATCATACTAGTATGTATATTACTTGATGGAAGCTTGGGATATTCACAGTTGTACAGACAATCTTGCTCAATATAGTAGTATGCTACTTGGTTTGTCTCTGCTTTAATGTGTACATGTGTGTTTATTTATTATATCACCTATACGCATTAGTAGAGCCCTTAGGATCTTTGCTTGATTACCGGCGTTGTGATGGCGATCACACTCGTGGGGGCTGGGTAATCTATAAGCACATCCTTATACAGGTCCCTGGTCGTTGGACTATCGAGACAGGGCATCGATACTCCGGAGTAGACTAGCGTATGCGCTTCTCATCCCAGTGTGGGAGACGGTCTGTCCCACAGCCGTTAGTACGTTGTACTTGGGATAGTATGCGGGTGCTCGTTAGGTTACGAGTACACTGGACAGGACTCATCGGGAACTGTTGGTTGGTAATATACCTATCGTCAGTTATCAGTTCCCAGGTGACATGAGTACAGCTTAGTCCGCTGACTTGACACTATCACTTCGCCTCGAGTGTGTTCCCACTGTTCTTTGATTATTACCCTACCACGGCTCTACTGAGTCGTGCAAACAGGTAGTAGTTGGGAGCAGTCCCGAAGCACTTGGAGGCAGTGACGGTTAGACAGGATTCGTCTCTCCCGGTATTGGGGGTTGACATCGCGCTGTGTCTAGGAGAGCCATTACACAAGTAGTCCCTGGCCAGGGCAAGCGAGATCTACTGGTAGGTTCCAGTGTTATCTCAGGGTGTATTGGGCTACACTCCGACACGACTTGTACCGCTATTAGGAGACTGACGTTCACCGCCCCCCTAGGCCCGCCATGCGATGTATCAGACGAACAGACCGAACTGTACGGAGACTGTCACATACAGGCTCAGTAGGAGTGCAGATGGGGTTCACCTCGTCAGTCTTCTTATCGACATCTACCTGGGGACCGTTACGTACAGCTAGTGCCGCTTGCGGTCTGTGGTTAAACCCACTGCCAGCGTAGTGTCGAGTCTTTAGAGTCCCACA
This sequence comes from Agapanthus africanus, assembly GCA_030015575.1. Classification (NCBI taxonomy): domain Eukaryota; kingdom Viridiplantae; phylum Streptophyta; class Magnoliopsida; order Asparagales; family Amaryllidaceae; genus Agapanthus; species Agapanthus africanus. The sequence goes on along the minus strand of JASDDO010000022.1, from coordinate 748,037,238 downwards.
CAGAGAGCTATTCGCCTTTAGGCAAAATGAGTAGAGGTCGCATGGTTTTGCGACAGGGTTCGTTCGCATCCGCGCACTTGTGCACGTTTGATGTCCGGACAGTTTATACTAGTGGGCTTTGGTTTAAGCCGGATCCTAGTATATGATTTGAGATTGGTTTTTCTCAGTGCATTCGTGTTCCTCGGATCACGAATGCGGGTGCGTATGCACAGTTGCTTGAGATTGAGGGAGAGGACCTTGTTTAGGGTTAATGACTATTGTCATTTTATTAACCCTATTGTTTTTGTGTGTATTATTGTTAATTGATAATTAGCTTAATTATTGTGCATGGTTGTTGTTGTTGACCATTTGACTTCATTGACTTGTTGACCATGTTGACAACTTGACCATAATCATTTCAATTGGAAGATGCTCTTTGATCCTTGCAATTTGCATTAATATTGAAATGATAATGGTCACCTCTTGATTAAACCATGACAATTTTCTAGCTAATTATGGAATTAAAATATTACACACATATTAGTGAGAATGGCTCACTAATTATTCATTATCTCATATCATTTCTCTCTCTTGCTCATCCTCTCCCTCAAGCTCTCTCCCTCTCATGTGTTGAGAAACAAAAAGCTTGAGAAAAACCTTCACTTGATCTTCTCTACTCTCTTCTAGGGTTCAAGTCTTAGCATTTCTTGCACTCTAGTTACTCCTAGCTTGGAGTTGAAGCTAAAGGTCGAGGCTTTCGGGTGGATCGTTCTTTGACGGGAGAAGATAAGCAAGGTGACATCTTTCTACCATTCCGGCGAGCAAGGAGAGAAGGAGTTCGAGCTCAAGGTATAACCTTTCTACAACTTAGCTAGTTGTAAGTTTGCTTTAGCTAGTTTTCGTTTAGCAAAGATCCTCACAAGCTCGGTCCATGTTGCCTAAGTCGATAAAAATCCAATTTTTATTATGTTTTCCGCCTCCCCGTAAGCACCGGGGTGGGCAACGTGGACCTAACAGTGGTATCAGAGCCTAACTAAACTCAAACTAGCTAGGTAGTGAAGTGTAACGAAGTTTCGAAACCGGAAAATCCAAAAACCAAACTTTTGCAAAACCCTAGTTTCTGTTAAATTTTTTTTGCTCTAAATGAAAAACTTTATACTTGTAAATTCGGCCCAGGGTTTTGTGTGAACACCCATGAAAAACGGTACAGTGATTCGTTCAAACCGCCGCCCTTCCGCGGCACGAGGTAGGCATGTGCCGCGGAAGCGCCGCAGTTTGTAGTCTTCTCTGCATCGTTTTTCGTGCAGTGTGCGTCTGTGTTGGTTTTGGGATTTTTAAAATATATTATATGTGCCCAGATTTTCCAGAACTAAAATTTACTTTTGGGGGCCTATAAATCCGTATTTTTCCGGAACTTCACTACACTTTAACTACATCGGTTATATCTGTAATGCTTGCATGTATTGAACGTCGGCTAATCGCTATAAGACGATTAGTCGGGGTTATACATGATCTGTGATTGTTATTGGTTTGTGGATATGAATGGATTGGATTGTCGCGGGTGAATGGCCGGGGTGGATGTGAGATGAGCGTTATTTTTCTTTCATTCATTTGTAACATGTAAATTGATGTAATAATATTCTTTGTATGGCCGCACAACCGGGTCGGGGTTGTAGCCGTCATTGTATAATTCTTTTTACTATTTTTGCTCCTAGGATAGACCCATGGAGGGGGTGCACAAACTACCGGGTATCTCGAAGTGCCGAGTGGCCTACTCACGGTGGTGAGGGAGGTTGCTTCGCTTCGGGTGCTTGGCGGGTAGTTTGCCGCACCCGTAGGGGTCTTGGGTGGGGTATTGGCTATTCACCGCGACCGTGTAATCCGCTTTACGTTGCAGGCTCGAACGCATTGCGGATTCCTAGTATATCCAATGTATTCATCTGTGATCTGTAATGTCTATCATTGCTATATATTTATATATAATAACTATTTAGGCGTTGCTTATGTTTTACAGCCGCGCTAGCCCAGCCCCCGCTCTGTCGTTAGTTAAGTAACCTAACGGGTGATGACGGGGCCCCGTGGCGAATGCGAATGGCATAAGCGTACGTCATATTTTGGTTGTTTTCTGCAATGGTAGGATTTAATGATGGGACGCATTAAAAGAACTAATGCAAGAAAATAAACCTAAAAGACGTTGTTGGAACAATTTTTCAAAAAGCTGTTATTGCAAGGACGTTCATTTTTTGTTTTGCATAGCGGTATTCGGTTGTGAATGCCCAGCACCTCAGTCGACGAGGCAAGGGCCGAGATCCCTTCACCGGGAGTGACCCCTTGGACAAAAGTTTGCGTCAGGGCAATAACTTCACTATAGTCGATTTTTCTTGCTTTGCATCGAGGTATTCAATTTGGAATATCCTGCACCTCATACGACGAGGAAAGAGCCGAGATCCCTTCGCAGGGAGTGACCTCTTTAGCAAAGAGTTTTCGCCACTATATTTTCAAAAACTGTACCAGGTTCCTTCAACGATATCAAGTTCATTACGTTAACGGGTTTTTCGCCAAAAACCCAGCCGTAGCCCTCCGTCATTTCTTACAAGTAACACTTAGTATTCGTGCTGCGTTTGTTGACTCCGTCAAGGCGTAGTGTACGGTAGCTAAGTGCTGCTTGTTTGTATTGGTATATGGGATTGATTAGGACAGTCGTATAACCTTGTTGACTCCGTCAAGGGTTATGCGGGTGGGTTTAATGCAATCCAGATAATGACAGGTTGAACTTGACTAGGACTCTTTGATTTGTTGACTCCGTCAAGATCACTTGGGTCCTAGGGGCAAAAACTACATCGGGAGTTTCAAAAGAACTGAAACTTGCAGATTTAGCATACCTTCTGGAGTGTGGTGACTAGAGTGGATTCCATCTAGGTTATCACACAATGACAGTTGGATCCCGATCCCACTGATGAGTTGGTTTACTCTCGGGAGATTATTTCACTTAACGATCAATGCTATAAACCTAGTAGGTGTCTAGAAAGGTGTTAGCGGGGTTACGCCCCCAGGGAAAAGAGGTTTTTAATTAAGGAACTTCGCGAAAGCGTTGGAAAACCTCCCTCGAAGTACCGACACTAGCCTGGCTGAAAGGTTAAGCAAGTATTGTGACGTGAATTAAAACCCGGCTAGTTCTTCTTTTAAAAGGTTTTAAGAAGAATTTGAGGAAACAGTGGGAGACATCCTGGTTAGATAAATTAATAAACCAATCTAATCTTGCAAGAGCATACGCTGAGTGTTTCTTTTCTCTCTCTCCAGGCAGCAACCTTTTCACGCCCTAATCAAGATAATAAAATGTATTGCTTGACCGATCCGAATTCTTATTCGGGACTGGGGAAAGTTGGTTCAGCTCTAACTTGTGACAACAGTCATGAGTATGAGAATGGGAAAGGGGATTGTATGGATTTCCAGGATACCCAGTCGAAGAAGAAGCATGGTTTTGCATCTACTTCAGGTGTTCTTGTAATTGAGAACTGTTTTACGGTCAGCCCTACCTCCTGGGTACTTGATACCGGATCAGGATCTCATATCTGTAATTTATTACAGGGACTGAGAAAAAGTAGGAAAGTTGCACCGGGTGATATGTCGCTCAGAGTAGCGAACGGAGCGCAAGTTTATGCGGCAGCCGTCGGTGAATATCACCTAGTATTGCCAAATGGCAAGACTATGATTTTGAACGATTGCTACTATGTACCCTCCATGGTTTGCAACATCATATCAGTGTCTTTACTCGATAAAGATGGATATAACTTTGTTCTTGAAAAGAATATCATGAACATTTACCTTCATAAGGTACTGGTTGCAGAGGGTACACTGTGTAATGGTATCTACGTTCTAAATCAGAATACAGTTCTCAATATACAAAACACACGTAAGAGGAAGAATTCAGATACGAATGAATCCTACTTGTGGCATTGTAGACTTGGTCATATCGGAGAGAAAAGACTGAGTAAGTTGCATAAAGATGGACTCTTGAATGCGTTCGAGTTTTCATCTTATGAAACTTGTCAATCTTGTCTCAAAGGAAAGATGACCAAATCTCCGTTCCCCGGACATGGAGAAAGAGCAAGAGAGCTCTTGAGACTCATACACAGTGATGTGTGTGGTCCGATGTCTATACATGCAAAGGGTGGGTTCTCTTACTTCATCACATTCACTGACGATCTCTCTAGGTTCGGATATGTGTATCTGATGAAACACAAATCTGAAGCTTTTGAGAAATTCAAGGAATTCAGAAAGGAAGTAGAGAACCAGATTGGCAAAAGTATCAAGATCCTCCGGTCTGACAGGGGAGGGGAGTACTTAAGCACGGAATTCCTAGATTACTTAAAAGAGAATGGTATTCTCTCTCAGCTTACTCCTCCTTACACACCACAGCACAACGGTGTTTCGGAGTGGAGGAATCGTACCCTATTGGATATGGTTCGCTCCATGATGAGTAGTGCTGAGTTGCCTCTTTCATTTTGGGGACATGCGCTTCAGACAGCGGCGTACCTATTGAACTATGTTCCATCCAAATCAATGCCTAACACTCCATATGAAATATGGAGTGGAAGAAATCCGTATCTTAAGCGATTTAAGATATGGGGTTGTCCGGCCTATGTGAAAACACAGAAACCGGACAAGTTAGAGGCACGGTCAGTTCTCTGTAAATTTGTGGGATATCCTAAAGATTCACTAGGATATCTGTTCTACCACACTAAGGAACAGAAGGTGTTTGTATCTCGCCACGCTACCTTCTTAGAAAGGGAGTTTCTTGCAAAAGAAGCTAGTGGGAGTTCGGTAGAACTGGAAGAAATTCAGCGACCACAAAATGTAACTGAAAATATGGAGGAACCGCTAGATTCAATGACCCCAAACGAACCTCAGCCACTCCGCAGATCTGGTAGGATTTCTCATCCGCCCGAGAGATACTACGGTTTTCTCATTGACGGGGATCGAGAGGATTGCATCTTGGAAGAAGATGACCCTACCAGTTTCAGGCAGGCCATTATCAGTAGGGACTCTGATAAGTGGCAGGAAGCAATGCAATCCAAAATGGAGTCCATGTACGCCAATAAAGTGTGGACCTTGGATATTGCTCCACCTGGGGTAAAACCCGTTGGATGCAAATGGATCTACAAAAGGAAACTTGGTGTAGATGGGCAGGTGGAAACCTATAAAGCTAGACTCGTTGCAAAAGGTTTTCGTCAAAGACCTGGTTTGGACTATGACGAGACTTTTTCTCCGGTGGCTATGCTCAAATCCATTCGGATCCTACTTGCCATTGCTGCCTTCCATGACTATGAAATCTGGCAGATGGATGTTAAAACGGCTTTCCTAAACGGTTGTTTGGAAGAGTGCGTTTACATGGATCAACCAGAAGGTTTCGTAGACAGTGGGAGCAGCGGAAAGGTGTGCAAGTTGCTTAAATCCATTTATGGATTAAAGCAGGCATCGCGGAGCTGGAACATCTGTTTTGATGAGGCAATCAAGGAATTTGATTTCATCAAGAACGAAGATGAACCCTGTGTATATAAGAAGATTGTAGGACGAACTGTCGTATTCCTAGTCTTGTACGTGGACGACATTCTTTTGATAGGAAATGACATTCCTATGCTACAATCGGTCAAGCTGTTTTTGTCACAAAGGTTCTCCATGAAGGACCTGGGTGATGCCTCGTACATTCTGGGGATCAAGATCTATAGAGATAGATCCAAGAAACTGTTGGGACTTTCACAGTCCAGGTACATAGAGACCGTACTAAAGAGATTTAGTATGGAGGATTCCAAGCGCGGTAATATACCCGCATTGCACGGAATTACCCTCTCCAAGAAGATGTCTCCTAAGACTGACGAGGAGAGGGTTCGCATGAGCACTATACCCTACGCTTCGGCGGTAGGATCTATAATGTATGCGATGCTATGTACAAGACCAGATGTAGCTTACGCGTTGAGCGCGGTAAGTCGGTATCAGTCAGACCCAGGGGAGGACCACTGGACAGCAGTGAAGAACATTCTCAAGTACCTGAGAAGGACTAAGGAGATGTTCCTGGTTTACGGTAATGGAGACCTCAGGGTCGAGTCCTTTACCGATTCAAGCTTCCAGAGTGACAAAGATGACAGCAAGTCTGTCTCGGGTTTTGTGTTTACCCTCAACGGAGGGGCGGTATGTTGGAGGAGTTCCAAGCAGGATACCGTCGCAGACTCGACGATGGAAGCTGAATACATTGCTGCAAGCGATGCCGCAAAAGAGGCGGTCTGGATTAAGAAGTTCATTAGTGAACTTCAGGTAGTTCCGTCCATTGTTGACCCAATACCTTTGTATTGCGATAACAATGGGGCTATAACTTTAGCGAAGGAACCAAGGTCCCATCAGAAATCCAGGCACATCTTAAGGCGGTATCACCTGATCAGGGAGATCATTGATCGACAGGAGATCGAGGTGCGGAGAGTGGACACAAAGGACAACACTGCGGACCCATTCACGAAGGCTTTACCCCAGACTCAGTTCGAGCGGCTGATCAAGATGATAGGTCTTCGATACGCCAGTACATGGCCTTAGTGCAAGTGGGAGATTGTTAGTGTATATGCCCTAGAGGCCATTACTGTATCATACTAGTATGTATATTACTTGATGGAAGCTTGGGATATTCACAGTTGTACAGACAATCTTGCTCAATATAGTAGTATGCTACTTGGTTTGTCTCTGCTTTAATGTGTACATGTGTGTTTATTTATTATATCACCTATACGCATTAGTAGAGCCCTTAGGATCTTTGCTTGATTACTGGCATTGTGATGGCGATCACACTCGTGGGGGCTGGGTAATCTATAAGCACATCCTTATACAGGTCCCTGGTCATTGGACTATCGAGACAGGGCATCGATACTCCGGAGTAGACTAGCGTATGCGCTTCTCATCCCAGTGTGGGAGACGGTCTGTCCCACAGCCGTTAGTACGTTGTACTTGGGATAGTATGCGGGTGCTCGTTAGGTTACGAGTACACTGGACAGGACTCATCGGGAACTGTTGGTTGGTAATATACCTATCGTCAGTTATCAGTTCCCAGGTGACATGAGTACAGCTTAGTCCGCTGACTTGACACTATCACTTCGCCTCGAGTGTGTTCCCACTGTTCTTTGATTATTACCCTACCACGGCTCTACTGAGTCGTGCAAACAGGTAGTAGTTGGGAGCAGTCCCGAAGCACTTGGAGGCAGTGACGGTTAGACAGGATTCGTCTCTCCCGGTATTGGGGGTTGACATCGCGCTGTGTCTAGGAGAGCCATTACACAAGTAGTCCCTGGCCAGGGCAAGCGAGATCTACTGGTAGGTTCCAGTGTTATCTCAGGGTGTATTGGGCTACACTCCGACACGACTTGTACCGCTATTAGGAGACTGACGTTCACCGCCCCCCTAGGCCCGCCATGCGATGTATCAGACGAACAGACCGAACTGTACGGAGACTGTCACATACAGGCTCAGTAGGAGTGCAGATGGGGTTCACCTCGTCAGTCTTCTTATCGACATCTACCTGGGGACCGTTACGTACAGCTAGTGCCGCTTGCGGTCTGTGGTTAAACCCACTGCCAGCGTAGTGTCGAGTCTTTAGAGTCCCACACAGAGAGCTATTCGCCTTTAGGCAAAATGAGTAGAGGTCGCATGGTTTTGCGACAGGGTTCGTTCGCATCCGCGCACTTGTGCACGTTTGATGTCCGGACAGTTTATACTAGTGGGCTTTGGTTTAAGCCGGATCCTAGTATATGATTTGAGATTGGTTTTTCTCAGTGCATTCGTGTTCCTCGGATCACGAATGCGGGTGCGTATGCACAGTTGCTTGAGATTGAGGGAGAGGACCTTGTTTAGGGTTAATGACTATTGTCATTTTATTAACCCTATTGTTTTTGTGTGTATTATTGTTAATTGATAATTAGCTTAATTATTGTGCATGGTTGTTGTTGTTGACCATTTGACTTCATTGACTTGTTGACCATGTTGACAACTTGACCATAATCATTTCAATTGGAAGATGCTCTTTGATCCTTGCAATTTGCATTAATATTGAAATGATAATGGTCACCTCTTGATTAAACCATAACAATTTTCTAGCTAATTATGGAATTAAAATATTACACACATATTAGTGAGAATGGCTCACTAATTATTCATTATCTCATATCATTTCTCTCTCTTGCTCATCCTCTCCCTCAAGCTCTCTCCCTCTCATGTGTTGAGAAACAAAAAGCTTGAGAAAAACCTTCACTTGATCTTCTCTACTCTCTTCTAGGGTTCAAGTCTTAGCATTTCTTGCACTCTAGTTACTCCTAGCTTGGAGTTGAAGCTAAAGGTCGAGGCTTTCGGGTGGATCGTTCTTTGACGGGAGAAGATAAGCAAGGTGACATCTTTCTACCATTCCGGCGAGCAAGGAGAGAAGGAGTTCGAGCTCAAGGTATAACCTTTCTACAACTTAGCTAGTTGTAAGTTTGCTTTAGCTAGTTTTCGTTTAGCAAAGATCCTCACAAGCTCGGTCCATGTTGCCTAAGTCGATAAAAATCCAATTTTTATTATGTTTTCCGCCTCCCCGTAAGCACCGGGGTGGGCAACGTGGACCTAACAGGCGCAAGCCCCTGCAGTTAATTACGCTACTGCATCGCGGTAACAACTTTCTCCTTCTCCAGAATTTCACTTCGTGTCGTGGGTGTTTGTTTTATTTGTGGTTGCCCGTGGATTGTATACGGAGACTAATTTATATCGTCGCTCGTAGGACGTGGATTAGTCCAAATCCGTATTTTCTTAGATTTGGGTTTGGGGTTTTGGTTTAAGGATACGTTAGCCGTATTTGAGGCTAAGATCAACTTAAACGTTTGTTAAGGATACGTTAGTCCAGTTTGAGACTAAGATCAACTTAACGGGATCGTTTAGATCCGACAAAAGAGCGTTTGGGCTCTATTGTTCCAGTTTAGGGACATAGTGGTCCATTGCTATTTTAGGGACATGGTGGTCCATCGTTCCCATTTTAAGGACGAACATTAGTTTAAGGACGCATTAGTCCATGGGTTTAAGGACCCCACAGTCCGTATTGTTGGTTTAAGGACGCATTAGTCCATGAGTTTAAGGACCCCACAGTCCGTATTGTTAGTTTAAGGACGCATTAGTTCATGAGTTTAAGGACCCCACAGTCCGTATCGATGTGTGGTTGTCGGGACCCGTCACCTTTCTGACGACGTTGAAGGATTACAACGACAAATATCAGAGGAGTTCGGAGATGTACCCTTGAACCGGGTGTAAATTGATTTGAGAGAGCATTTGTGCTCAGTTCAATTTAATTTGAGGACTTACGGCCAGAATTGGGCTAAGTCCAGTTGAAAATGTTCAACATTTTATTTGCGTTTGGCCTGTTAGGCCTTTGTTTGGGCTCTGCCCTCTTTTAAAATAATGCAAAGCATTTTATTTTGGTCTGTTTAGACTTTTTTCTTTTAATTGGGCTCTGCCCCTTTTAATAGTGCATAACACTTTTGTTTGGTCTGATAGACCCTTTTTTTATTGGGCTCTGCCCTTTGATAATGCATTGCATTAAATGCTCTGACAGCGCCCCACGTGGCTTGTCAGGCGCTTTGCGCCAACTGAGGAGCGCAAGGCGCAAACTCATGTGATGGTGACACGTGTCACGCTCTGGTGAGCGTAAGCGCAGTGCACTGCGCCATTGCGCTGCGCTAGTGCGCTGCTGACACGTGACGCGCTCTGGTGAGTTGCGTCAATCCAAGAGCGCAATGCTCATTTTTATAAAGTGCAAGGCGCAGTTTGTTCTGGGGCTGACACGTGGCGCTCTCTGGTGGCTTGCGCCAACCCAAGAGCGCAACAGTGCAAATTTTACAAGTGCAGGACATTGTTTAATTTCTTGATCAAATTTATATCAAAGAATGTTTCGAGAGGTTTTACCTCATGATTTAAAGAACCGATGGTTCATCAAAAGGCTGTGCCTTTATATGTAGATCAAAAGATCTAATAAAGAAGTATATTACTTCTTTTTTTTTATTCTCATTATTTGATCTTTTCTTTTCTTTTTTATTTAAGATCTTGATCTTGTTTTTAGATCATTGATCTTTTTAGAAGAAATTCTTCTTTTCAAAGGTTTACCTTTTTCTTTTTCTGAGTTCTTTCTCAAAGTTTTCAGAAGATTTCTGTGAGTTCTCTCTGTGTCAATCTCTTTTAGACTTGGAGTCTAAGGGCCTTTATATAGTGCCAATTGATTTGTTAAATCAGTTAAAGAGATCTTTCTCTGATTGATTTAGGGATGTTTCCCTACCGTTGGATCTTTGATCCAAGGGCTCCTGTTTTACAGAAGAGAATCTTATTATTTTAATAAGATTAGAAAGATCTTTCCAGAATTTTTATGTTTACATGCTGGCACAGTTGGCGCAAGCGCACCTGCGCTTGACACGTGTCGCGCAGTGCAGAGCACAGCGCAACTGCGCTGCCACGTGTCACGCAGCGCAACTGCGCTGCCACGTGTCGCGCAGCGCAGAGCGCAAAGCATCTGAAGCGTTTCTTCCTTTATTTTTATTTTAAATAGAGCCTTGCTCTGATTGGGTGTGCTGCCTTGGACGCAGCGCTGGCGTGTCAGCTTTTGACACGTGGCGTGTTGCGCGCAGCGCAAGGAATCTGAAGCGTTGCTTCAATTTTTTGAATTTTTAAAATTCAAACAGAGGTTTGCTCTGATTGGGGAAACAAATGCCCCCCCACCGTTGCGCTCACGTGGCGCACACGTGAGTGCAACGGTGGGAAGATCCCAACCGTCGGATCAACTCAGGAGTTAAAGGGGCGCAAGCGCCTATAAATAGGACCCTTGGCCCTCAACAGATGATTATCATCTTCAAGATTTTTAATCTCAGAACTCCAGAGCCTTGCTCTCTATTTTCAATAACTCCAAGAGATTTAAACTCTTAAAACTTTTTTAGGTAAAAACTTTTAATTAAATTAAATTAATTTTAATTGACAGAGCCTTACTCTCATAGATCTTTGATCTAAAGAAAACCCCTTTGGGGTTTCACCAACAGAGCCTTGCTCTCAAGAATCTGTTTCAGGGTTTCTTAACCCATGAACAGAGCTTTGCTCTTTGGCAAAACATAGATCTTTTGATCTAAAAATGAAGAACTCTTGAGAGTTTTCATGGATATTTAAAATCCACAAAAAAAAAATTAAATTTTAATTTTTTTTAAGAATTAATTTTCCTTTGATGGATATCTCCATCATTATCACAGAGCTAAGCTCTTTTAATCTTTTGAGGAATTTTATTCCCTTGAGACCAGAGATTAACAAGTGTCACTCTGTGACAGAGCTTTGCTCTGAAAGAGGAGATTTTCTCCTTGTCTCTAGGGATTTCTCATTTAATGAGAGTATTCTTTTAGGGATCTTCTCATTAATTGACAGTCCCATCCAATGATGGGGATGTATTATTAACTGATGAATTGTCATCTAGATTTTGTGGGTCCCCTTTTGGTCCCTTATCTACTGCATTGCAGTATGGTACAAATCTTGAAGTTCCAAGTGTCAGGCATTTTTTTTTAAAATTAAATTAAGATACTGACGGCTGAATCTCGTTTTTCTTTGCAGACAATCATGTCTGCTGATCTGTCTTTCCCATTCGTTCGTTCAGAGGGAGGATTTCCTGAGGCGCCGGTGGACCGGGAGATTTTCGCTCTGATTAAGGATCATGACCCCGAGCACAAGAACCTTCACCTGTGGGGTAGGTGGTATAGTGAAATCATTAAGGGTCGTTGAAGCTTCTCCTGTGCGATGCCTTCAGAGCCAATCTCGTTGATCCCGTATGCGGATGCACCCCCGGTGAACTATGCCGTGGAGGTTGTGAATTGGAACTCGGAGGATCTCCTCCAGCCTTCGATTGGTGCTATTCTCGTGCAGCCGCCGCCGGCCGTGGATATTCTCGGGCGACGCATATGCCAGGGTAAGGCGCGCCCTTGGGGACAGGCTTATAACCTCGGATTGACCCCGCGACAATCGGCCGGATATTTGCAGTGGGCGAGGTATATCTTGTCGGCGAAGAAGACGCATCTGATGAAGATCGGTTTGTACCCTGCCGTTTACGCCTCGCTTTTTGAGTATCCTGCTCCTCCAACGTGGTGGGTTAAGGCGTTCGTGGACCAATGGAACATCCCCACTCATACTTTTCTCTTGACGGACAGGGAAGTCTCCATCCCCCTGGAAGAATTTGCTGAGATATCCGGTCTGCCGGTGAGGGGGGAGCATTATGAGGAGTTACTTCCTCCAGATGAGTACGTCTTCGCCACCAAGCCGCTGGTATTTGATTTGACGCCTGAGAATGCTATTCAGCACCAGTTTCCAAGTCTGGTGAGGGTGCTGAATATATATGAGGGTCTCTACTTGGAATCAGGAATCCAGGGAGTCAGTATTGTAGATTTTATTGCCCTCTTTCTTCGACCGGAGATTCTTTCACAGCAGAATGAAAAGTTCGCCAAGCTCGACGACCCCTAAGGCTTTGGCTTAGATCGCCTACCGGCATAGGAGAATGACCAACAAGGTTTTTACTTTCCGGACGCTGCCATCATGCCCTTATCGGAAATCTCCGCCCCGGGCATTGACGAAGAGACCTTCTTCTTCGGCTTTCTGGGATTATTGCTATCCTGTTTCGCGCTTCCTATGCACTCACGCTACATTAGGCCGTCCGTCTTCTACCCAGCGCACCGGATGGTGGTTGGTATACAATTGTCGATCGGAATCGCCGGGCTGGCTAACCTGTATCATGGATTAATCGTGGCAGCGGACGCGAATGAACCCGGGGTGCAACCCGCCAATTTCCCGATGCACTATTTTACTTCATGGATGGAACTGCATGTGCTCGGAGTATTCGGGATTCACAAGAGCCCCTCCTTTTACGAGAGGTGCAGACTCCCGAGAGTCATGCGGTTAGTCGAAGTTTCTATAGTGAATCCATCTCCGCGGGAGGCTAGGGGGTTGCTTCTCCGTCCGCACATGGTCGGAGCGACAATGTCTTTCCAAGACAAGGTGATGACCGTTGGCCTGGATACCTCCAAGACAGTGTTGGCACTGCACGATATTTTCAAAGAAGGGGTCTCCGTATTGAAAACCCGGGAGATCCTGCACTTATACTCCATCCGGCCGGGCTTTCTGGTGTTCAGGCAGGATGATAAGGCGCTCTTCATGAGGTACAGCCCCAATCGGTTCTCCCAGCAACTAGGCTATAACCAGGGGGTCCCGCTGGAGGCGTTTTTGGAAGAGCCCGCGGCCACCAGGGAGGGGATACGGAGCGCATTACACCACTTTATGCGGCTGAACACGGGCTCCTACTTCTTCATCAGTGGGTCGAGCTGCGTCCCACGGATACTCAACGTGTACGTGGCTTGGTATGGGCATGCCATGGGTGCAGTCATCCGTGAATAGAAGCGCATGTTGGTCGACCGCAAGGGTGCGCCTCCCGGCCGCGACCGCAAGGCTTCCCTGAAGCCAAGGACCCCGGTCATTCCTCCGTTGAAAGATGCTGGAGCTGGGCCATCGCGCGTGCTTAGCCCTCCGCACGAATTGCCGCCTCGTGATACCATGGATGCACCCCTAGCGCCCCGTGCTCCAGTGGAGACGGTGAACATAGTTTCGCCGGAGTCCGGCGTGGGTTCGGACATTGGGACCCGTCGTCCCAAGGTGCCCACGAAACTCAAGTTGATTTTGGATGCACCCGGGGCTCGCGTGCAGTAGAGGAAGAAGAAGTCAATCCTCTCTGCTGACGTTGCGTTCGGTCAGGAACCTCATGCTCCCTATAGCGAAGGCTTGGGTGAGTACGGGACCAACAAAGGATTATTTACACCGCCAGACGACACTGATCTAGCGGCCGCCATCGCAGCTTCAAAGCGATTGGCGAGGCGCGATGCGTGGCTAGCTAAGTTTGCGCAATCGGGTAATCACTAGTCGTATTTTTTTTATTGCATCATACTTTTATCACAGTCTTTGATTAACCCTTTTCCCCCTTTCCCTTTTTTTTAACAGGCATTTCTACTGAAGAAGCTATCGTTGCTTCCCTCAAAACTTTTCAAGAGGAGGAACGACTCAGAGCATCCTTAGGCCTTGGTACATTTTGGTTCATTGAGTCTTTATTCTCCTTTGTTATGGTCAATCTAACCTTTTCTTTGTCTTATTGCAGGGACCGCGGGATCTATTGCGCAAGCTGATGCGGGGACTCTTCCCGGGCCAGCTACCGATGTCTCGGCCTCTTCGGAATTGCCGTAAGAGACCCGACTCAAAAGGCCGATGATGGATGCCTTGAAGGCTCTGGAGGCAACTTTGAACGCGGACGACGACACCTTGTTGGAGGCTTCCAAGAAGTCCATCGTGACGGCCCGTGAAGAGAGGAAGCGCTTGAGGCGCGAGGCGAAGGAGCGCAGAGCTGCTTTGGCCGTAGGAGCGGGCCCAAGTGCCGTTATTCCCGTTGCTTCTCCTTCCGAGGAGCCCCCGGCCACCTTGTCTAACGCTCATAGACAGGAGGCGCGTGCACCTCGGGAGGCCAACGATCAATCTACCTCAGGTAACGTGTCTTTAGAGACTTTGTTGTAAGAATTGTAACCTATCGGTTCTTATATATCTTGTCCTGCAGGGCCAAGTCCAACCGAAGGGGCGGCGGAAACCGTCGAGCCTGAGGGGACAGTGGGGGAGGCACTGGCTGAACCCGAGCCAACGGTGGGCGACGTAGCCGGGGTTGCTGGACCCGAGCTAGTGGCTGACGAAACGGTCACGCCTACTATGCCTAAGAAGGCCGCCGATGCCGAGCCTGAGGTTGCGGCAGATGAGACGGCTGCTATGGCCGAGTCTGAGGCAGCAGCGGAGGGAGCGGCTAAGACTAACGACCCTATGGCAACGGCGGACGAGACGGCTGCGACCGCCGAGCCCGAGGGGGTAGCGAGTGAGATGAGTATGATTCCCGAAGAAGAGCCGGCCGCTCTTTCTCAAGAGTCTGGCAATGCTCCGATCATTGCTCTCCCCGTCTACGGTCCTCCGCCGTCTCCTGGCCTCATGAGTACGACGACGGCTCCCGTAGAGTCTGGCGATGAGGCGTCGGGAGGTGGTCTTATGTCAATGGAGGGAGATGCCGCCGTTTCGGCCGGATCATCATCAGGTAAATTTCGGATTACCGTCCTTCTTTTATTCCGCAACCTTTCCTGACAGGGCTTATCTTGTTTCTAATGCAGGTGCGGCCAGTGCCGATGCTCCATTGCTCGAGGGAGCGCCGTCAGTTACTGCCTTGACGGCGGCTACCTCTCTACCTTCTCTCGCACCATCGCAAATGTTGGAAGGTATGGATTTATAACCTATCAGTTTCATCTTTAGGCTGCATAATTCATGTACTGATGTTGTACTACTGCATCTTTGCAGGAGTGCTTTTTGATCACCTTTACCAGGTGCTGCACCCACACTTCTCCTTCCCGTCGGAGCGTGCTTCCTCCAGTGGTGCCGGTGAGTATAATTTTCAATTAATACTCTTTCTTTTTTCAATAATGGAATTATTTCTGATTCTTTCTCGCCCTGATTGCAGTGCTACAAATCGAAGGAGGAGATGTAAGATCGGTCGCGCCACCGGCCCTCCCGGCTTTGCCGCCTGCTGCAGCTGGTATAGTAAATTCCCTCATTGATGACTTTTCTATATTTCTTGAATCATCATTTGACTGTGTTTTGTTTTGCAGCTATCGTTCCGGTTCCGGTCCCTCTTGAGTCTCGCATCATAATGCCGGCAAGCCCCTTCTTGAGACGTCCATCTTCAAAGGGTGCCGCGATGAGCTTGGGCATGCTGAGCGGATACGTCGAAGAGCTTGACGCAGACGCTCCCCCATCTGCCGCTGATTTTGCTGCGGAGGTTAACCCGATGTTGGCGGCGCTTGTAAATTTTCATAATGAAAGCGTCGTCGAGTTTTGGGTTAATCACTGCAGGGAAATCGAGACCTGCCTGCATCAACTGGAGTTTATACGTCCTGCCCCCGAGACCTTAGCCGCAAGCACTCAACGAGCGGCATGGATCGAGCAAAGCGCTTCTTACTTCCACCATTTGGAACAAGAAGCGGCTTTAAGGCTGAGGAAATGCCAAGAGACCTCAAGCGAAACTTCTCGCCTGCATGCTGAGGTTGAGGCGAACGCTGCCCAGGTGAAGGCTATCTTCGAGGGCCTTCTGCAAAGTATTTCTGATGGGCTAACACAGAAGCAGAAGCTCGATGCCGCTGAGCGTGATGCCCAAGGTCGCGAAGCAGCTCAGCGGGCAGTTGAGGAGCAGCTTTCATCCTTCTTGCAGCAGCGGGCTCAAGTGGAAGCAGAATTGGCGGTGGCGGCCGGTCAGGAGAAGGCATGGAAGGAAGTGCGTGAGCAATTGATAGGGCTATTTAAGACGCTTCCTTCCCAGTAGCTGCCTTTGTATCAATTATATACTTGTAATTTTTGAATAAGATGTATCCATTCTTTTATTCTTTTATACGATTCACCTTGTACTTGATTGAATTCATGAATAAAGATACACATTTTTTTTTTTGCAATGTCTTGTATCATCTCTGTGCTTTCTCCCTTCTTCACCTTAGTAAACATAGTTGACAGATGCTAGCACGAGCATCTTTTCCTGGCTTCTTCAAGAGATAATGATGGCTTAGGACGCAGGTTCAGATCTGCTGCCTAAGACTTTTCAACTTTATGAGCCGTGAGGGTCTCACAAATACTTTTTTCCCTACGGATCGAGAGGATCTCGTAGGTGTATTTTCTCCTTAGGAATCGTGAGGATTCCTAAGTGCGTTTTCTCTTATAAGTCGTAAGGATCTTATAAGAGAATTTTCCTTCTTACGAGTCGAGAGGACTCGTAAGCGATTGTTTCCCTCCTTGTCGAGATTCGACTTTGGAGAGT
This sequence comes from Agapanthus africanus, assembly GCA_030015575.1. Taxonomy (NCBI): domain Eukaryota; kingdom Viridiplantae; phylum Streptophyta; class Magnoliopsida; order Asparagales; family Amaryllidaceae; genus Agapanthus; species Agapanthus africanus. Next base: position 748,020,314 of record JASDDO010000022.1, on the reverse strand, counting down.
GAAACCCGTGGATAGTATGCAAGAGACCATTTTAGACCGACTTGCAGGGTCCCGTGCTTAGGAAACAAGTTTTTTAATCCCTGCTGCCTAAGGCTTTATCTTGCAAGTCGAGACGAATCGGGAAGTCCTCGCGAAGACACTAATTTCCTCACGAGTCGAGACGAATCGAGCAGCTCTCGTCAAGGACACTAATTTCCCTGAGTCGGGGTATTTGCCAAGGACACCGATTTCCCTGCGGTTGAAACGAATTGAGGTATTCCTGCAAAGACACTGGTTTCTCTGCGGGCCGACGCGAATCAAGAAGCTCTCATCAAGGACGCTAATTTCCCTGAGTCGAGGTATTTGCCAAGGACACTGATTTCCCTGGGGTTGAAACGAATCGAGATGTTCCTGCAAAGACGCTAGTTTCTCTGTGGGTCGACGCGAATCAAGATGTTCTCGTCAAGGACGCTGATTTACCTGAATCGAGGTATTTGCCAAGGACACTGATTTCCTCGGAGTTAAGACGAATCGAGGTATTCCTGCAAAGACACTGATTTCTCTGCGGGTCGACGCGAATCAAGAAGCTCTCATCAAGGACGCTAGTTTCCCTGAATTGAGGTATTTGCCAAGGACACTGATTTCCCTGGGGTTGAAACGAATCGAGATGTTCCTGCAAAGACGCTAGTTTCTCTGTGGGTCGACACGAATCAAGATGTTCTCGTCAAGGACGCTGATTTCCCTGAATCGAGGTATTTGTCAAGGACACTGATTTCCTCGGAGTTAAGACGAATCGAGGTATTCCTCCAAAGACACTGATTTCTCTGCGGGTCGACGCGAATCAAGAAGCTCTCATCAAGGACGCTAGTTTCCCTGAATTGAGGTATTTACCAAGGACACTGATTTCCTTGGGGTTGAAATGAATCGGGGTGTTCCTGCAAAGATGCTAGTTTCTCTGCGGGTCGACGCGAATCAAGATGTTCTCGTCAAGGACGCTGATTTCCCTGAATCGAGGTATTTGCCAAGGACGCTTCCTCGGAGTTGAGATGAATCGAGGTATTCCTGCAAAGACACTGATTTCTCTGCGGGTCGACGCGAATCAAGATGTTCTCGTCAAGGACACTGATTTTCCTGAATCGAGGTATTTGCCAAGGACACTAATTTCCTCGGAGTTGAGACGAATCGAGGTATTCCTACAAAGACACTGATTTCTCTGCGGGTCGACGCGAATCAAGATGTTCTCGTCAAGGACGCTGATTTCCCTGAATCGAGGTATTTGCTAAGGACACTGATTTCCTCGGAGTTGAGACGAATCGAGGTATTCCTGCAAAGACATTGATTTCTCTGCGGGTCGACGCGAATCAAGATGTTCTCGTCAAGGACACTGATTTCCCTGAATCGAGGTATTTGCCAAGGACACTGATTTCCTCGGAGTTGAGACGAATCGAGGTATTTATGCAAAGACACTGATTTCTCTGTGGGTCGACACGAATCAAGATGTTCTCGTCAAGGACGCTGATTTCCCTGAATCGAGGTATTTGCCAAGGACACTAATTTCCTCGGAGTTGAGACGAATCGAGGTATTCCTGCAAAGACACTGATTTCTCTGCGGGTCGACGCGAATCAAGATGTTCTCTTCAAGGACGTTGATTTCCCTGAATCGAGGTATTTGCCAAGGACACTGATTTCCTCGGAGTTGAGACGAATCGAGGTATTCCTGCAAAGACACTGATTTCTCTGCGGGTCGACGCGAATCAAGATGCTCTCGTCAAGGACGCTGATTTCCCTGAATCGAGGTATTTGCCAAGGACACTGATTTCCTCGGAGTTGAGACGAATCGAGGTGCTTCTGCAAAGACACTGGTTTCTCTGCGGGTCGACGCGAATCAAGAACCTCTCATCAAGGACGCTTGTTTCCCTGAATCGAGGTATTTGCCAAGGACACTGATTTCCTCGGAGTTGAAACGAATCGGGGTATTCCTGCAAAGACACCGGTTTCTCTGCGGGCCGACGCGAATCAAAATGCTCTCGTCAAGGACACTGATTTCCCTGAATCGAGGAGGTTGCCAAGGACACTGATTTCCCTGGGGTTGAGATGATCTCTGGTGGTCTCTCAGGTTTTATATGAGTTGCCGTCAAGACCCTGAAGCTAGGAATTTGGCCTTCACTTCGCTTGCTGTGGTGTGTCCGAATCCTGTTGGAGGAGGGACGTTGTAGTGACATTTCGTCTGCTGTGTAGAGACGAACGTCGAAGTGGTGATCACTCAACGCTGGGGTGAGATGATCTCCGATTGTCTTTCGGGCTTTATATGAGTTGCCGTCAAGACTTGGCTCCGTCTTCTGATGGAGCATGGGGAGGGAAGATATGTTTCCTTCTGTGTTTACGCCCCTGGATTGTATACAGGGATTGCTGTGATATCGCCTGTAGGGCAAAAGTTTCATTCATTTTTTTCATATTATTATTTTATTTCCACGATACTCTATCATTTCAGCTTTTATATCGCGAAGGTCGCGATTGCCCAATCATTTCGGCTATTTTTCGCGGTGCCCAATCATTTCGGCTATTTATTTTGTTTTTACTCGCTGCTTTTTATTGCGAGTTGCCCAATCATTTCGGCTATTTATTTCATTTTTACTCGCTGCTTTTTATTGCGAGTTGTCCCATCCTTTCGGCTATTTATTTTATTTTCACTCGCTGCTTTTTATTGCGAGTATAAAACTTGGAATCTGGTGCCAATCTCAGCATCAGCATCGCTACAACTGGAATATTGCCAGGAGCGAATCATCATTTGCCTCTGTCGATGTCGAACAAAGTTGGCTTAGCGAACAGGGTTAGGGTCCTGTTGACTAAGGCTTTTGACTTCATGAGCCGTAAGGGTCTCACAAAGGTATTTCTCCCTACAAGTCGTGAGGATCTCGTAGGTGTGTTTTCTCCTTAGGGATCGTGAGGATTCCTAAATGTATGTTCCCCTGTAAGTCGTAAGGATCTTACAAAAGGGTTTTCTCCTTATAAATTGAGAGGACTTACAAGGGTTGTTCACCATATGGACATATCCCTAGTCACGGGTGGGACTTGGTTAGGGAAATGTTTATTCGCGCCCGTGGATTGTATACAAGGGTCAGTATTGAACCACTTGTAAGGCAGTATCGAAGGTTTTAGGAGTTGCTTAAGAACAGGTTCAGGTCTCTGTAACTTAAGACTTTCAAATCTTATGAGCCGTGAGGGTCCCATAAGAGAGTTCACCTTACGAGTCGTGAGGATCTCGCAAGTGTAATTTCTCCTTAGGAATCGTGGAGATCCCTAAGTGTGTTGCTCCCTTATGAGTCGTAAGGATCTCACGCGGGTGGTTTCTCCTTACAAAGTCGAGAGGACCCTGCAAGTGTCTTTTAACGAGGTTGCGCCCTTTCGGGTTTTCACAAACACTCGCCAGTAGCCCTGCTGTTTTTACTCACGGAGCCCTTTCAGGTTTTCATCCGTGCCCATTTCGATTATGGACATACCGTCTTCTTTTTTTTATTCTTTTTATTCTTTTTTCTAACGAGGTCGCGCCCTTTCGGGTTTTCACGAACACTCACCGGTAGCCCTGCTGTTTTTACTCACGGAGCCCTTTCGGGTTTTCATCCGTGCCCATTTCGCTTATGGACATACCGTCTTTATTATCTTTTTTTATATTATTATTTTTTTATTCTTTTCTTTTTTTCTTCGTCAGCCTGAGGATGCTGTGGTAGTAGTTTAAAGACGTTTCGGTCGTCAGCCAGTTTTAGGACGTAGTGGTCCATCATTAGTTTAAGGACGTTTCGGTCCGTCATTGAAGAAGGCCAGCTACTATTTATAGAGTTTTGAGCTTAGGAAGATAGCGGGTGGACATAGTCGTCGTCATCTATCATTGACCTAGGCTGTGACTCATTAAGCGTAGTATTTCTTTAGGAAGCGACCGTTTATTGGCCTGAAAGGCCTTTCACCGTGCATATCCATGAGTAGATAGGCTCCACCCTGGTAGACCTTGTCTATGATGTACGGGCCTTTATAGTTCGGCTCGAATTTTCCCTGCTTGGCGTGATTCGGGATCATAGGTCTTTTGACCATGTTTACCCCAATCAGAGCAAAGCTCTGTTCAAATTCCGAGGCGGGAGATGAAGCAACGCTTCATCTTCCCCTAATCAGAGCAAAGCTCTGCTTTGAAAATTTAAACTTTAATAAATGAAGCAATGCTTCAAATTCTTTGCGCTGCGCAACACGCCACGTGTCCAGCGCAGTGCCCAAGGCAGCGCACCCAATCAGAGCAAAGCTATGTTTTAAACAAAATTAAATGAATCAACGCTTCAGCTGCGCAAGCACTGCGCTGCGCGACACGTGTCAGCGCAGATGCGCTAGCGCAGTTGCGCTGCGCTGTGCGCTGCGCGACACGTGTCAGCGCAGATGCCCTAGCGCAGTTGCGCTGCGCTGCGCTGTGCGCTGCGCGACACGTGTCGCGCGCTAGGGCGTCTGCACCAAACAGAATTAAAATTCTAAGAAATCTTTTCTGTTCTTGTTAAAACAAGAAGATTTTCTTCTGCAAAGCAGAAGCCCTTGGATCAAAGACCCAACGGTGGAGAAAATTCCCCAAATCACTCAAAGAAAGATCTCTTTAACAAATTTAACTAATTTATGGGCACTATAAAAAGGACCCTAGGCCTCAATTCAAAGATCAACATTTTTTTTCTTGAAAAAAAGTCAAGAGCTTCAAACAGAGAGAAAATTCTGAGAAAATTTCAAAGAAAAAGGTAAAGACCTTCATGAGAGAAAAGAAATCTCTTTTAATAAATCATTGATCTAGAAACCAGATCAATGTTCTTCACATAATAAACAGTGCTTTGCACTTTTCATGAACCACTGGTTCTTTAAAAAACAAGAAAACAACAAAATAAAAATAGTGCTTTGCACTTTTATGAACCTTTGGTTCTTGAAACAAAAAGAAAAACTTATTTTTCTTTGATCTAAATTAGATCAAGAAATAAAATAGTGCTTTGCACTTCTGTTCTTGAATCTAAAAAGATTCTTAGTGCTTTGCACTTCTGTTCTTGAATCTAAAAGATTCTTAGTGCTTTGCACTTCCAAACTGCGCTGTTGCGCTCTTAAGAGAGCGCCACGTGTCAGCTACAGAACAACTTGCGCTACGCGCTGTTGAAATAGAGCTTTGCTCTATGGAATTGGCGCAACTCATCAGAGCGCGCCACGTGTCAGCAGCGCAACAACGCAGCGCACTAGCGCAGCGCACTGCGCTGTTGCGCTCGCGCTCACCAGAGCATGACACGTGTCCTCACGACAAGCGCTTGCGCTCAGTAATTGGCGCAAAGCGCCTGACAAATGCAATGCATTTCTTTTCCTGAAGGGCCAGGCCCAGTTAAAAGACCAAGTAGGCCTAATTAAATTGATGCTCTGCATCATTTATAAATGGGCAGAGCCCAAACGAAATAATAAAAATGCTACGCATTTTTAAAGGGGCAGAGCCCAAACAAAACAGATGCCTTGCATCATTCATAAATGAGCAGAGCCCAGAATAAATTGATGCTCTGCATCTTTATAGGCAGAGCCCAAACAAAAAAAAATGGAAGAAATGCAATGCATTATTTAATAAAAGTGTTGAACATTTTCAACTGGACTTAGCCCAATCATGGCCGTAAGTCCTCAAATTAAATTGACTGAGCGATATTGCTCCCTTAAATCAATTTATATCCGGTTCGAGGGTACATCTCCAAACTCCTCTGACACTCGTCGTTGTAATCCTTCAACGACGTCAGAGAGGTGACGGGTCCCGATGACCACACACGTATATGGACTGCGGGGTCCTTAAAATCGTGGACCGGAACATCCTTAAACTAATACTGGACCGAAACGTCCTTAAACTAATAATGGACCGAAACGTCCTTAAACTAATAATGGACCGAAACGTCCTTAAACTAATATCGGACCGAAACGTCCTTAAACTAATAATGGACCGAAACGTCCTTAAACTAATAATGGATCGGAACGTCCTTAAACTAATGTTAGACCGGAACGTCCTTAAACTAATGTTGGACCGAAACGTCCTTAAACTAATGTTGGACCGAAACGTCCTTAAACTAATAATAGACCACCACGTCCATAAACTGGAAAATGGACCACCACGTCTCTAAACTGGAATATAGACCACCACGTCCCTAAACTGGAAAATGGACCACCACGTCTCTAAACTGGAATATAGACCACCACGTCCTTAAACTGGAACATGGACCATCATGTCCTTAAACTGGAGTATGGACCACTACGTCCCTAAACTGGAACAATAAAGCCTCCAAATGCTCTTTTGCCGGATCTAAATGATCCCGTTTAAGTTGATCTTAGCCCCCAAACATGGCTAACGTATCCTTAAACATTCAAATGGACTATAACACTCCAAATCAACTTTGGTTCAAGGGTACATCTCTGAACTCCTCTGACACATGTCGTTGTAATCCTTCAACGTCGTCAGAGAGGTGACGGGTCCCGACGACCATATATTAAATGGACCGCCATGTCCCTAAACTGGAAATGGATCTAGACGATCCCGTTAAGTAGATCTTAGTTTGGAAATTAGACTAACGTATCCTTAACAAACGTTTAAGTCGATCTTAGCCTAAATACGGCTAACGTATCCTTAAACCAAACACCAAACCCAAATCTAAGTAAATACGGATTTGGACTAATCCACGTCCTACGGGCGACGGCATTACTTAGTCTCCGTATACAATCCACGGGCAACCACAAACAAAACAAACACACATGACACGAAGTGAAATTCTGGAGCAGGAGAAAGTTGTTACCGCGAAGCGGTAGCGTAATTAACTGCAAGGGCTTGCGCCTGCAGGGAAGAGTGTCCCCACAATCAAAAACCCCTCAAGCGAGGGGGAATCTGACGAAGTCTGCTGCATCGGCCGCGTCCGTCTAAATCTCCGATGCACGGTGCCATAAATCAACTTGGCATCTTCGGAGAGATGGACGGATAAAACCAAATAGCATCTACCCCGAACCCCAGCGTCAGGCCATCGCGGTCCTGTGCGCCGTCCTTCGGAGGGGAACAGATTCTGGCACGCCCGGTAGGACCTTTTCCTCTTTCCACTCCACACTTCATGTGTCGTCTTCGCGAACCAATCGCGGTTTGTTAATGGTTGCCTTCGGATTTCAAGTTACTAAGATTTGGTCTTTTGCCTGGCGCAGAACTCAAGATTCAATGGCCTTTAACTGCACCAACTGCTCGAAATGCCACTGCAACGGACGCTCCACCTCACCGGGAGGTGCGGCTTCCTTCCTCGCTCTGCCGGTAGACCAGGTGACCCAAGCCACCACTGGCCTGTTCTTCGGGACCATGATCTCACCTACAAGCTTTCCTATGCCAATACCTGCACCGGAAGTGAACAAAAAGTCGGTCTTCGACCAGCTCACTACTACGACGGCCCCTTTCATCGGGTCGCCTACTGCCGAACCAACAGCCTCTGTTTTCACCAGGCTAAATCAGAACTCTAAACTGGCTATCCCAAGGAAGGCAATGACTGCTGCTTCAGAAGTCGTCAAGGCGGCTTCCCCTGTCAAAGAGTCAGTCTTTTCAAGGCTGACGATTCCTGCTCCTGTCCCTGCTCGAAGATCTGTCTTCGATAGGTTGGATATCACACCTCAGAAGACAACCTCAGTCTTTAAGAGGTTAACACCGGCGGCGCCTCATTCAGACAGGGGGCAAAACGAAGATGTCTCAATCTCCGAGCCAGTCCCAATGGCTCGTCATGCTCGACGTCGCCATTGGCAACGAGTGAGGAAGGCAGGGGGCAACTCCCCCTCAGGACTAACTCCACTGGCTCCAATGGTAGAAGTCAACACTGCTGTTCCAACTGGGAACAGCTTTGAACTGCTGAGGAAGGTGCGTAAGAATTCTCCAACCGCTACACTGAAAAGATCTCCTCCGCCTGCGGAGAGAGTTCCAGAAACGAAGCAAGAACAGCCCCCTCAACGGCTGTCCTCAAAAATATACAAGGTTTGGCGAAGGGTTCAAGACTCCGTGATCGACTCAGATCACTCTCGTCAACAGAAAAAGGTGAAGGTGCAAAAAGAAAAGGACTGTCCAATTAAACAGCAGAGGACAACAATCGCTAGGGTGCCCACTGCAATGGCCCCCTCCACTTCAATGGCCCACAAAAGAAGAAGGCTGGAGAAAACAGTTCATCACAGAATACTGCATTTTATACCGCCCATTCTTACGCTCGGTTGTTTATAGGTAGGTGCTTTTAATCCGTGTTTGTTACATATTTGCAGGATACAGGTTCTCGGTTCTAAAACGGTGAAATTCATGGAAAATACGACAAAATCCGGGTTCCTGCCAACCACAGATAAAACACGGTCTCCGCTCTTCATCCGTATGCTGCCAGATACCAGTTTAGGAAGACAAAATGTCAAATCAATGTCGTTTTCAGGCACAAGGCTCAATGGTAGCACAAGATCAAAGAGATCTACGCGGAGCTCGAGGCAATCATTCCAAATCTTGACAAAAAGTCCACCTTTCCCTCAACAGAAATTCTGGAAAATTCGTGAAGAAATTATGAAAAAATACAGATACCAGAATAATGTACACAGCAAACCAGGGAAGCACACAAAAACCCATGCCCTAACTCCACAGTAGTGCGACGGATCCGCGGCATAGGGAGGCTTAGGCCGCGGATCCGCGGCCATGCTGGGGAGTCAGGGTATGGGCTTTTGGGGGCAGTTTGGTCTTTACATGTGTGTTCTGATGGTTGCCCTAGGTCTTCAACCCTCTGCCTATAAATACTCCAGAATTGAGCTAAACCAAGGGGGTCATTCTTTTGTTCCTCTTTTTGTTAGGATTTAGTCTTTTTTCTTCTTCTTCTTCATTCTTTTTCCATGAAAATTGTAGTGAGAGCTTTTTGAGTGGGAGATCAATGAAGATGAGGGCTTTTTGTATCATTCTCTTTTGTTTCTTCTTCCCCTTGAGGTTCTTGCTTTCTCTTGATCATTCAACCTCTTCATTGAGCTTGAATGGTTAAGGGTTAGTTATTGATCTCAAGGGTCGTATTTTCTCACGGGACTAGTTCTTCACTTCGCATGCGTTCTCTACCCTTCTCTTGATCTTGCAACCTCTTAATTGAGCTTGCAAGTTTAAGGGTTGGCTATTGATCACATGCTTGTCTTGAGTTCTATGTTCTTGTAATTACTTTCTTGTTCTTTTTATTGCTTTTTATTACTTGCTTATTATTATCTTGCTTTTCTTTCTTGCAATTTATTTCATGCACTTAAATTCATGCACTTAATACTTGTATTCTTTTCTTTTCTTTGTTCTTTTCTTTTGCTCTCCTTTGTTCATTTTGTGAATGGTTGTAATTGTTGTTGTTAAGATGAAATACGGTATTGTAAGTTAATATTTTCCTTCTCATTTCCTTTTCCCGTTATTTTCCATTGAACTCTGCCCAAACCATACGCAAGCGCTCCGTTAGGCACCCTACCCTGACAAGGTAACGGTGATTCGTAACCGCGACCGGTTGCGTTCGGTTTGGCCGGAGGCGAAAGCAAGAGACAAGAACGGAAGGACAAGGGTAAATAAGCCGGATTCCATGAATACCGCGCCTAAATCCCCTAATCCACGTTGTTGCCGATTGCTCTAACTTCAATTGGTCAAGACTCGGCTCAAAGGTTTTGAGTACGGATTTCTTTAGCTTAAAATTTCGTATCTTTTTCTTAACAACTTTATACTTGCAAATAATACACTTAGGATAGTCTCGAACAAACATATACAGATTCTTTATTGACTCGTCTAAGACAAGAAAGGACATAACAACCATCTCCCTGTGGATCGACCCGTGCTCAACCGGCTAGCTGCATAGCGACACCGTCTTGATTGCGGTTAACTGAAATTCTTCCAATCAAATGGCGCCGTTGCCGGGGAGACGGTAGCGTATTTTTTTTCTTGTTATTCGGGTTAATATTCTTTTTGTATATATATAAAAAAAATCTTTTTGTTTTTTTTGATCATTTTTGTGGGCAAGTGTGCAGATTTTTGCGTATTTGCAAACTGCAATTGTGGGGAGCAAAGTGTACGTTCAAGGTTAAGGTGATTACGAAGTACAGTGCCAAAGATCCGGGTAGTTTGACCCGCGCAAGCGAACTTTTCAAGCTTACCGGATTTGATTCAACGGGGGTTTCCTAACCCAAAACTTAACGGTACGTATTTTACTAACACCTTCTTCTCAAATCCGACGCTTCCAATATACTATTCTTTGCAGGATTCTTTGCAAGTTCGCTAGCAAACGCTAAAAATTGACTAACACGTATTTGTTGCAGTGCCGCGCTTAAACTGAAAAAAAACAATTTTTTTTTTATTCTTTATAGAATTTTTATTGAATTGTGCATTGCATCAATTAATACGGACTTAAGGGCAAGCGAACCCCACAATATACGGTAAAGGATTTCATCACCTTTTCCGTGACCCACAAATCACGAACTTGAGAATAACGTATTACCCGCACAAATTCTAAAAGAAATTAGACTTTAAGCCTTAAGGACTTCGCGCTCACTAGGAGAAGTTAACTGTGTTTAGAACCTCGCTTAATGGTATATTGTTTACGGTGTATCTAGGAAAGTGTTAACGGCGCAACCGCCAAAAGAGAAAGGGTTATTTAATTATGGAACTTCGCGAAAGCGTTGGAAAACCTCCCCTTATCTCTGCACTTACCTGGCCTCGTGATCAGTATATCTTGAGCCCGTTTCTCGACACAGTTTTACTTCGACAATCAAGTTCTGGAGCAGGTCTAGTTGACCTAGGTTAACCCTAGAACGATCAGGTGTGTGGTATTTTTTGTGTCGTGATTATTTGCGTCCATATTCTTTTTGTGTGTATACTTCAGTCTTTTGTTAATATATAACCAAAAAAAAATCACATTCTTTTCCCCCTCATTTTCTCTACCTTTTTCTCTCTCTCTTCATATCATGGGTACTCCACCTCGCAAAACTCTTGCCAAACTTTGGTACCCACAACCAGACATTACTTCCTATGGTTCTTGTTTTAGTCGAACTTTGAACGATCCATCCATGCCAAAAAATTTCTTTGAAAGATCGGATAGACGCGTCTAGGACGAACAACTGGACCCCGCAATCCACTTCGTATCAACCGTTTCAAACATTCACACCTTCTTGCGTTGATACCCCTTTTGAAAATCCAGTTGTAACCCCGAGACCTATGTCTATTGCTGAACGTATTGAACAATCTCGTAGCCGATCTTTCACTCCTTTCACCACTGCAAATTCTTGGGATCAACAATTCCATTCACCTTCTTATCCCAATGTTGATCCCACTCCTGTCCAGCCATTCAATTCCTACCAGTCCTACCCAACTTTTACACATTCCCTAGACATTGCTTCTACACCGCCTTTTGGGAGTTTTCAGTATCCAAACAACTTTGAATCTTTTACTGAAACCCCTTCACAATCTATGTCTAGTCTTGAGCGAACTTTGGAAGACTTTAGGGTAGCGTCAAGCCAACAGATGATGGATTTGAATGCGTCCATGGCCGCTCTCATACAACCTACTGACCCGATAGCTAGTTTCCAACTAGCTCCTAATTTTTCAATGTATGATGAGGCGGCAGGACAGGCTGTGAATTTGAGTGGAGAGAGTGAGCTATACCCCCTTCCGAATCAAGCCTACCCGGTTCAAATTGAATCCCACAACTCCTGTGTTGAAATTCTATCAAGTGTCCCAAATGAATTATCAGTTGAAGATAGAATGTTTAATGAGTTGTGCGACTTTGTAGTGTTTGATTTGCCCGATTGTGAAGGGACCTTGCCAAGTGAAACCACACCCAATCCTTTTGACCTCCACACCTCCATCTTAGAACCTGAATTGATTAATATCCATGCTTTGGTTGAGGTGTCAGAGAATTTTGATTTTCACTTGATTAAGGATATTGACGCTGGGAATATTTTGGATGATGAACCTGTAAATTTGGCTGAGTTTGTCTCTTCAAATCATCATCCCGAGTCATTAAATGTTTTTCCCGAACCCCATATGCGTCTGGACTTTGATGAAATATGCATGGATGAGCTTAACTTTGAGGAGAATTTTGAGGATATTTTTGAGGATGAAACAGTTCTAGATGATGAGTCGGATTTTCCAATTCATCCTGTTCCTTTCACTGACTGTGTACACCCTCCAGAACCCTTAACCGATACCCTTCCTCAACCACTTCCCTCCATCCTTTCCATCGTTCCGACCTTGCAAGAACCCGTATCACTTACATTTCATATGTCTGGTTTACCAAGTTCGGCGTACCCATGGCTTCTTACGAATCTTGAGGGATTTGATCCAATCTCTCGACATGTTAATAGATTAGCACAATCGCTGTTTACACATCGCTCATCACAAATTGTGCTAATCTATTCACTCCATTTGCACCCTCAAGTTCGTACTCCACTTCTTTTTCCCCTCCGCCATTCTTCTTCTTATATACCTAGACCGTATCCCGCTTCTATCTTCATACGGTCTCGCGTAATCTCCATTTCTTACCTCTTCACCTACTTTCACCTACCACTGCTTTACCATGATAAAATCTTTGAATGGTTGGTGTTAACTTTTGGCCTGTGTAAGGCCTTGTATCGTTTGATACTGTCCTCTTTCCCCCCAATCCTGAATTTCAACGCTTAACAGTAGAAACACTGTTTTACTTAAGTTTGGGGGGGACACCTTTTTTGTATATATTTTTTGTTTTTCTTTTTTGTTTTGTATATAATTTGTTTTTAGGGAGCGCCAACAATTTTGACCCTCTTGGTATAGCCTGACAGTGAGGGCACTGTCAAGTCTAAGTTTGGGGGTGTGCTCGGTAAGCTTTCTTCCTTCGCATTCATTTGTATATTTTGCATTTGTATACCATATTAAAAACCCACAAAAATCGAAAATTTTCCAAAAATATAAAAACTTTGTCGTCAAGTTAGCTAATAGGGTAACTTAGATTTTTATTCTGAAAGATTAGTTGATATGATAGAAATAACTAAATTCTAGGCTTAGGAATTGAAAACCCTAAAAATAACCCTCATTCTTTCTAACTTTGGTAAGTATACGTCCTTACAGTTTTTTTGAGAAATAGGTAATCTTGAGTTCAGTTCTTTAGTTAAGTCAAGATGAAGGGAAAGTATTGATGCTCTACTGAAGGATAAGTCTGAAAAATAGTTTCTTTTCTTGAGTTCAAATTTAGAAAGTATATACCCTACAAACTGCACATACACGCACCTTGAAACTTGGGATAGTAGAGGATACCTAGAAATACTCTTGCCTGAAAGCCTAGTATGAAAGAAAAAACGGTATTTAAAGCTAAACACCAAAAGAGCATATTGAAAAATATATCCGGTCCTGAAAAAAAAAGAAAAAAGAAAAAGAAAAAAAGTTAAAAAAATAAAAAAATAAAAAAAAATTAGAATAAAATCAAGACCTGGAGACTGCTATTTACGCTTTAAAGTTCACACATTCAGTAATCGGTCGTTAGTGCCTCAAGAAGCATTAATAGTCGCATGAAAGGTGTGTAAGCAAATCCGTCCATCCTTAATGAAAAGAAGTAGTATTAGGTATTAGGGCAAGGGTATTATAGCTTGAATTGAATTCTTGAGTGTAGGGGTGCAAATATACACACACGTAGGGGTATACAATCGATGTTTGAATAAAAGATAGAAATAAAGAATAAGACTTGTGTTTTCTGTAAAGTTGATAAAAATCCCTAATTTGAGGCCGCACTTTAGAAGGAAAACTCAGGGGAACCAACATCTTTCTAAACTTTTTTAGAACGTATATGATCTAAGAATAAATAGATTAGAGGTGTGAAGCATAAGGGTTGGATATTTCTAACTTAGGATGATAGAATTTCTAATGTAAATACTAAACTGTAGGAGTAGAATCAACGTTAACTTATGACACTAGCTTGACGGGATTTTGTGGGTAGTATCCGCTGAAAACCCTTAGGAGACAACACTCCTCCTACTAGGGACACCTAGAGGTTTAACGGCTTGTTGCACGCGCTCAGTGCAATCGCGTTCCCTGCGAAAGTGCGGTTAGGATTTTATTTTTTGTGAATAATTGGTTTTGCTCGGGACGAGCAAAAGTTAAGTTTGGGGGTATTTGTTCATCACAGAATACTGCATTTTATACCGCCCATTCTTACGCTCGGTTGTTTATAGGTAGGTGCTTTTAATCTGTGTTTGTTACATATTTGCAGGATACATGTTCTCGGTTCTAAAACGGTGAAATTCATGGAAAACACGACAAAATCCGGGTTCCTGCCAACCACAGATAAAACACGGTCTCCGCTCTTCATCCGTATGCTGCCAGATACCAGTTTAGGAAGACAAAATGTCAAATCAATGTCGTTTTCAGGCACAAGGCTCAATGGTAGCACAAGATCCAAGAGATCTACGCGGAGCTCGAGGCAATCATTCCAAATCTTGACAAAAAGTCCACCTTTCCTTCAACAGAAATTTTGGAAAATTCGTGAAGAAATTATGAAAAAATACAGATACCAGAATAATGTACACAGCAAACCAGGGAAGCACACAAAAACCCATGCCCTAACTCCACAGTAGTGCGGCGGATCCGCGGCATAGGGAGGCTTAGGCCGCGGATCCGCGGCCATCCTGGGGAGTCAGGGTATGGGCTTTTGGGGGCAGTTTGGTCTTTACATGTGTGTTCTGATGGTTGCCCTATGTCTTCAACCCTCTGCCTATAAATACTCCAGAATTGAGCTAAACCAGGGGGGTCATTCTTTTGTTCCTCTTTTTGTTAGGATTTAGTCTTTTTTCTTCTTCTTCTTCATTCTTTTTCCATGAAAATTGTAGTGAGAGCTTTTTGAGTGGGAGATCAATGAAGATGAGGGCTTTTTGTATCATTCTCTTTTGTTTCTTCTTCCCCTTGAGGTTCTTGCTTTCTCTTGATCATTCAACCTCTTCATTAAGCTTGAATGGTTAAGGGTTAGTTATTGATCTCAAGGGTCGTATTTTCTCACGGGACTAGTTCTTCACTTCACATGCGTTCTCTACCCTTCTCTTGATCTTGCAACCTCTTAATTGAGCTTGCAAGTTTAAGGGTTGGCTATTGATCACATGCTTGTCTTGAGTTCTATGTTCTTGTAATTACTTTCTTGTTCTTTTTATTGCTTTTTATTACTTGCTTATTATTATCTTGCTTTTCTTTCTTGCAATTTATTTCATGCACTTAAATTCATGCACTTAATACTTGTATTCTTTTCTTTTCTTTATTCTTTTCTTTTGCTCTCCTTTGTTCATTTTGTGAATGGTTGTAATTGTTGTTGTTAAGATGAAATACGGTATTGTAAGTTAATATTTTCGTTCTCATTTCCTTTTCCCGTTATTTTCCATTGAACTCCGCCCAAACCATACGCAAGCGCTCCGTTAGGCACCCTACCCTGACAAGGTAACGGTGATTCCTAACCGCGACCGGTTGCGTTCGGTTTGGCCGGAGGCGAAAGCAAGAGACAAGAACGGAAGGACAAGGGTAAATAAGCCGGATTCCACGAATACCGCGCTTAAATCCCCTAATCCACGTTGTTGCCGATTGCTCTAGCTTCAATTGGTCAAGACTCGGCTCAAAGGTTTTGAGTACGGATTTCTTTAGCTTACAATTTCGTATCTTTTTCTTAACAACTTTATACTTGCAAATAATACACTTAGGATAGTCTCGAACAAACATATACAGATTCTTTATTGACTCGTCTAAGACAAGAAAGGACATAACAACCATCTCCCTGTGGATCGACCCGTGCTCAACCGGCTAGCTGCATAGCGACACCGTCTTGATTGCGGTTAACTGAAATTCTTCCAATCAAAAACCCCCGCGCCCACGGCAAATGCCAAAGATGGTGAACCTAAACACCCTAAGTCCAGGGGCATAATAGTTCATACCGTCTATGTGGCGTCTGGTAAAGAGGACAGTCGCATATCAACAGGTCATAGACCGCACACGCGGTCAGTGACCAAGGCGCAGGAGCAGCAACAAAAGCTCCAAGAAATGATGAACGCTATGGCTGCACTTACAGGGCCAAAAGAAAGTCCTGAAACGTCCTCGGATGAACGCCAAGAGGAAGAAACCGACGCCGAATTCCTTCGTAGGATATTGGAGAAGAAGGACAAAGAGGCTGCTGAACAAGCAGCCAACATACAGCGTATGGGCCTCCTCTTCCAGGACATGATAGGGATGATGATAAAACAAGATCCTCCAGCTGAAGAGCCCCTGATCGTCCTTGGAGACGATAGGGGAGAGACATCAAATCCTCAGCCCGCTCTATCAACGGCTAAGGAGGATACAATCTCCAAAGCTGATTTGGACGAGTACATAGCCCAACAAATACGGGTTCATCATGAGACTGAAGCAGCCGGCCAGGTCGTAAAAACGGGGTGGCCGTATCTAAGTTGGTACGACCAAATCAAGTACCCGCCCGGTTACACAATTCCCAAGTTCCATGTCTACAAGGGGACGGGCAATCCTCACCAGCATGTCGCCCAATTCAGGGCACTCTGCGACAACACCGGCGGTGATGACAAGCTTTTGCTTCACCAGTTTGTTGGAAGTTTATTAGATACAGCGTTCGAATGGTACTCTGAACTCCCGAACGACTCTATCAAGACCTTCGCAGAAATGGAGCTGCTGTTTACTCAGCGTTTTGCAAGCGCCAGTGAATGCACCCCGATGACGGCACTGATTAACGCCAGGGTAAAGCCAGGCGAGACATGGGTCCAATATGCTATACGGTGGCGGAACTTGTGGTTGAAGTGTGAGCAGCGCATTGAAGAAGCTCCCGCAGTGGGTATGTTTGTGGGAACCCTTGATCCACAAGCAACCATCTCGCAATTTATGATGTTTTTCAAGCCGACTACCTTCCAGGCCTTGATTGACAAGCTAGCACAGATGGATCAGATGGGCCATAAACCTCCTCTTCCAAAGCCGGACTCCCGAAATGACAAAGGGAAGGGAAAAGCGATCGTCGTCGCTAATGCTCAACAACAACCGAGCAACTCGAAGCCGGTTGTGCATCAAAATAATATGCGCCCATACGTAGACCTTGAGGAGAGGCTAGGGCGTCCTTATTCTTTTCCCCGCGATAAAACGAGAAGGTTATTCGAGCTGGCGTTGCGCAACCGACTCATAAATCTGCCGGATCCAAAACGTCCGTTGCAACCAAGTGATGTCAATGAGCCCAACTACTATCCTTATCATCAAGTACTGGGCCATCCGATCGAAGATTGCTACGTTTTCAAAAATTGGCTTGAAAACCAGTACCGACAGGGCAAATTCGCTTTATCTGACAAATAGAAGGTGAATCCCCCGCAGCCCCACACCTCTAAAGGGACGAATACGCCGGGGGCAACATGCTCCGTCGTTGAAAAAGCTCCTTGGGAGGTTGTATTATCAGCCAAGACAAAAAGGATGCTAAACGATCTTCAGACATGTCCCGCTATCAAATGGAAGAACCCGTTGGAACCGCAGGTCATTGAAGGGATGTTGAAACCACGTCCAACTCTAAAGACCGATAGTGATGGCTCAAGCACTCGCAACCAGTCGTCAAAATCTTCGAAAATGAAGAAGAAGAAATCTAAGAAGCCCGTGAAGTCTGGCAACAATCGCACGGACTTGCAGAAACAAATTGACGCACTGGAGGAATACAACCAGAAGGCGCGGACTCCCATTACGCTCCAAGAGTTTCTCAATCATGTCTTTCAAGAAGAAGGTGAGGGAGAAAATTCGTCAGATGAATCTGAAGAATGCGTGGCGAGCTGTCATGTGATTTCCCATTCGTTCATGGACGATGAGAAAACTCCTTGTACCGAAGCGCTGGGGGCAGATCTTGAACCAAAATTTCCGGAGCTATCAGATGAGATGATTGACGCGTTCCTTAACGAAGCTCGATTGAAAAGTAAAGCTGATCGAGAACGCGAGACGGCTATATTTGAAAGGGCCAAGCGCCAGCGACTTGATGAAAGAGCTGAGATGATCCCGCTGGAGCAAAACACCTTCACTACCGACAAAAGCCAATTCAAGATGAGGAAAAAGTTTGCTAAGGCCATATCAATGGGCATGAAGCTACCATCCTCTGAAGGAAACATCACCGGTG
Source organism: Agapanthus africanus (assembly GCA_030015575.1). Taxonomy (NCBI): domain Eukaryota; kingdom Viridiplantae; phylum Streptophyta; class Magnoliopsida; order Asparagales; family Amaryllidaceae; genus Agapanthus; species Agapanthus africanus. Next base: position 748,002,174 of record JASDDO010000022.1, on the reverse strand, counting down.
AAGTGGAAACGCACCCCTCCTATTTCTTATATCATCAAAAGATTTCGCACCCCACTCAAGAGTGCAAAGCTTTCGATAGATGGTGGCAAGGATATGTTGCTCATCGACAACGCTTTAAGCGGGAAAAGCGAAAAACTCGTCGAGAGCAAAGAAATACGACCGAAGGGATTAAAAGAACTACCGGCAATTGTCGCATGGTTAACACTGGCGGGTCACAAGTGCCTATATTTGGGAACGATTCTGATGAAGAGCTGGAACTTGCCCCTCTCTTTAAAGAATCCACTTCGGGAAAAGAAGAAGAGCCGAAGGTCTGCGAAAATATCCGGCTGCGGAATCGGACGTTGCCTGAAAAGAATCTCGGACCCTCAAACAGAAAAGATAAAGGGAAAGAAAAGGTCTCTGAAGATATCGTCTTAGATGACCAAGTTCTGGAGGAGCTAAGCGCCAACAACCCCCAAAGAAGAATAAGGTGGATTACAACGTCCTAGCGCACCTGAGGAAACTACCCTCACAGCTCAGCATTCTCGACGCCCTTTTGCTATCAAAGGAGGCGAGAGATTCGTTGATCAAGGCACTACAAGATCTGGAACAATTCCAAGCATGCCTGGCCAAGGAAAAGATGAAGGATGAGTTGGAGGAAGTGCACACGGTCGATGTCACTTTCGGCGACGAGGACCTTCTCCTTGGGACGTGCGAACACAACCGCCCCCTTTATGTCTCAGGATACTGCCACGATATTAAGATAGGCAAAATCCTGATCGACAATGGATCCTCCGTTAATCTCCTCAACGTGCGGGTGTTAAAAGAAATCTTCATGAGCGTCCAGCACCTTGCTCGTGACAAGATCACCATCTCCGGGTTCGACTCCCAGTCATCAAGAACTCTTGGGTCTGTGATACTGACGCTACGCTTCGGGCTACTCGTCACGGACGTTAAGTTCCACGTCATAGACGCCAAGACATGCTACAACGCTTTGCTCGGCCTACCATGGTTACACAAGTACAACATCATCCCTTCTACACAACATCAGTGTATGAAGTATTTTAAGGATGGTTTCGAGTATACCGTGACGGGAGAACTGAACCCGTTCTCTGTCAACGAGGTCCGCAAATACGAAGATGCCAAATACTTCTTACCGGATTTCGAAGACACAGAAAGGTGTCACAAGCCGGAGAATAAAGCTAATGCCACAATCCCTGTCTTCGGCAGTGATACCGAGGAGGAAGAGGAGATAGTGTATTCGGGTCCGCCCCAATACAACAAGCTAGGACCGTCCACTCCTACGTTGATCTTTGGTAGCGACTCGGAAGATGAAATCCGTGTTGTATTCTCTGCTCGACCTTCCATACGAACGTCCGCTGACGAAGAGCAAAGTCTACAAGTCGCCATAGTGCCGCTTAAATACTATAAAGAACTGGATGCACTTAATATTTACAATGTAGAAGAGCTACAAACGTTCTACATCCCTCCCAGGCGAGAAAGAGAGAAAGCAATTTTGTTCTACCGCTCTGAAGAAACCATGGTGGAAAAAGAAATCTGGCATGGCGCGGATCCTACGCTCGACAGGCTTCAGCCTATCTGTCTTCCCAGATATTATACAGAGGGTTTGAAAAAGCTGCTGAAACGCCAGGGGATATCTTTCAAGCAGACCGTTCGAAAAGCCAAGTTCTATGACAAAATCTGGAACGTTCCTGGGACTCAACGCAAACTGCCTAATGGGAGAATGGAAACAATTGGACTTGGATACATCCGGTCAAAGAAACGAGAGCTACTAAACAGCTGCTATGTCATGTATGACTTCGATGAAGACGCGGATGCTCAATGGGAGGACGCTAATCGTGAGCCCGTGAAAGTTCCAGATGCAAAAGAGCCTAGTCCGTCGTTCGAGGAACAAATGGACAAGCTTATAAGGGAAGCGGGTCAAAAAGCCCGAGACAATCATAACCGCGAAATGGCCATCTACGAGAAAGCCAGAACGCAACGCCTCCTCTAACAGGCCGTGAAAGATGAAAATGCCGCTCCATGTCAACCTGTTATAAAGAAGGCTCGGCGCAAAAGCAAAAATAAGTCGAAAGGCCAAAAAGGCGCTCAACAACACCAAAGCAGGGCTAAGAAGCCACGCAAACGGGAGTCGAGCGTTATTGATCTATCCCTCATGAAGAAAATGGGTCGAGCATACTCGTTTCCTCGGGACAAGACGAAGAAGATACTTGACCTCGCTCTAAAACATCATATGCTTACACTGCCGGAGTCCAAACACCCCGAACAAGCAGGAGAAGTCTCACACCCAGACTATTGCTCTTATCACCGAGTGGTAGGGCACTCTCTCGAGGACTGCTTCACCTTCAAGAATTGGGTCGCAGATCAGTATCAGCTTGGCAAGTTCGCTCTGTCCGACAACTGGAGGGTAGCACTGCCACAAAAGCACGAGCCCAAGGCCACGAAAGAAGAACCAGTTCCGCATTGGGATTGGAAGCGAATTCGTACTTGTCACGTGATAATGATATCAAGGGAAGAGCCCGAGAACATGGATGACCTTCCCTGGTGCTTCGAAAATGGCAACGACGAGATAATCTCATAATTCCCACCAGCGCCAAAAGAGCTGGAAGATGGAATCCATATCACTGCAGATAACCTCAAGAAAATTGAGTTAAGGACGGCAAACGATCCACGACCGACATTCATCAGTGAGCTACTATATGAAGAAAAGGTATCTGCGTTAAAGGACGTGCTCCTACAGCATAAAGATTGTTTCGCATGGAACTACTCCGAAATGCCGGGATTAGATCCAGAAATTGCTGTGCACAGATTAGCGACATCTCCGGACGTCAAGCCAGTCAAACAGGCGCCGAGAAAAATGCGGCTCGAGCTTGAAATGAGTATCAATGCTGAAGTCAAAAAGCTGATCAACTCTGGCTTCATCCAGGAAGTTCAATACCCTGAATGGATCGCCAACATCGTCCCGGTGATGAAGAAAAATGGGACAGTGTGCATATGCGTAGACTTCCGGGATCTCAATAAAGCCTGCCCGAAAGACGATTTCCCAGTGCCAGTCACCGAACTGATGATAGACAATACGTCCACTCATGAGGTTTTCTCCTTCATGGATGGCTCATCAGGGTATAACCAGATAAAGATGCATCCAGAAGACCAGAAGTATACCGCCTTCAGAACTCTTCTGGGTATATTCTGTTACAAGGTGATGCCCTTTGGTCTAAAGAACGCCGGTGCCACCTACCAAAGGGCCATGACGAAGATCTTCGATGACCTTATACACGAAATCGTCGAATGCTATATCGACGATCTCGTGGTTAAAAGCAAATCATACGAGGAACATCTCGAGCATTTGAAGACTGTATTTCAACGCCTTCGACAATACAACTTGAAAATGAACCCGCTCAAGTGTGCATTCGGAGTTTCCTCAGGCAAATTCCTGGGATTCATTGTTCGAAACCGAGGTATTGAAATAGATCTATCTAAGATCAAGGCGATCATGGAAATACCTCCGCCAAGGAATCTCAAACAGCTGCGGTCTCTCCAAGGGAAGCTCGCGTATATACGGCGATTTATAGCCAACCTTTCAGGGAAGTGCCGTCCTTACAGCCACCTGAAGAAGAAGGGACCCAGTTCGTCTGGGACCAAAAATGCCAAAGCGCACTAGACGAGATCAAGCAATACCTGCAGAACCCGCTGGTGTTGGCTGCTCCAGTTAAGGGAAAGCCTCTCATTCTCTACACGACCGCCCTCGAAGGTTCCTTAGGCGCATTATGGGCACAAGAGAACGATCAAGGGAAAGAGAGAGCACTCTACTGCTTAAGTCGAGTTCTGCTAGGGGCAGAAAACAACTACTCCCCCATTGAAAAACACTGCCTGGCGTTGATCTTTGCGATAACAAAGCTCAGGCACTATGCGTTGGCGCATGAAGTCCGTCTCATTTCAAAGGTGGACCCCCTTAAATACTTGATGTCAAAGGCCATATTAACGGGACGACTCGCTAAATGGGCCATGCTCTTGATGGAGTTCTCGATAACATATCAACCTCTCAAGGCAGTGAAAGGCCAGGCCATCGCCGACTTCCTCGCTGAGCATCCGATACCCGCCGATTCTCCTCTGAATTGCGATCTTCCAGACGAACATGCGTTTGATGCAATCGACGGTGATAATATCCGATGGGAGCTTTATTTCGACGGAGCATCTTCCGTGAAGAAGCGCAAACAAAGTACCCCTATAATTAAATCAGGGGTAGGACTCATCTTTATAACTCCACAAGGAGGGATAATGCGCTACGCGTTCTCCCTAACAGAGCCGAGGACAAATAACGAAGCCGAATATGAAGCTCTGATAGCAGGCCTTGAGATCGCCATTGACATGGGAATTGAAAACCTCCTTATATACGGGGATTCTCAACTGGTCGTTACTCAAGTAAACGGCGAGTACCAAACGTGAAAACTGGAATTGGTGAAATACGGTGAAAAGGTGCAACAACTGTTGACCCAAATTCCCTCTTATACTTTGGAGAACATACCGCGTGCGGAAAATAGCAAAGCAGACGCGTTGGCCAAACTTGCTAAAGAACTGGCTGACGAGAACCTCGATGACGTTAGAATCGTGGTACAAAGCCGTCGGGTGCTTGCCCCAGCAGAAATATCTCCGGAATCATCCGAAGAAAAAGGAGAGAGCGAGCAGACGACCCTGCAAGTAAAAGATTGGGAAAATACCGAGGATTGGAGAGAAGTCTTCATAGATTACTTCAAGTCCCACCGAATGCTTGAAGAAGCGTCCGCAAGACATCAGCTCATGAAACGAGCTCTGTCTTTCGCCTTCGTCAACGATACTCTGTACAGGAGGTCATTTGATTCTCTGTGTCTGAGATGCTTAGGACCTGACGAAGCGAGAAGGGTCGTCCAGGAAGTTCATGACGGACTCTGCGGTTCTCACCAAGCGAGCCCAAAGATGAAGTTGAAGATCAAACGGATGGGCTACTACTGGCCCACGATGATTCAGGACTGCCTCGAATACGCGAAGCAATGCCACTCATGCCAAATTCATGGGGACTTCATCCACCAACATCCAAATCCACTGCATCCAACGGTGGCTAGCTGGCCATTCGAAATGTGGGGAACTGACATAGTCGGCCCCATCGAACCAGCATCGTCTAGAGGACATCGTTTCATCCTAGCGACGACTGACTACTTCTCTAAGTGGGCAGAAGCGGTACCGCTGAGGGAAGTAAAGACGGAGAATATCCTCCACTTCTTCAAGACGCACGTCATATATCGGTTTGGAACTCCGCGACGGATCATCTCCGATAACGGGCCAGCTTATAGAAGCCACAAGATCAGTCGCTTTGCACAGCAGCACAATATAGACTGGAGATATTCCTCGGTTTATAATCCGCGAGCTAACGGTCTAGCCAAGGCCTTCAACAAGACCTTGACGAAAATCATGAAAAAGACGGTGTCCCGAAATAAGAAGGACTGGCACGAAAGACTGCAAGAAGCTCTTTGGGTGTATCGAACTACATTTAAGACGGCCACAAACACAACGCCGTACGCGTTGGTATTTGGGACGGAAGCAGTACTCCCCCTCGAGATAGAGTTACCCTCTCTACGAGTGGCAGTCCACTACGAGCTGACGGACGAAGAAAATGCTCACCTTCGGCTTGAGGAGCTTGACGCCCTTGATGAAACCCGGCTCACAGCGCAACAAAATCTGGAGGCCTATAAAGAAAAGATGACGCGCTCATATGAAAGATTGACCCGACCGAGGACATTCCGCCAAGGCGAACTCGTGTTAGTGGTCAAAAGGCCTATGATCCCCAATCACGCCAAGCGGGGAAAATTCGAGCCAAACTATGAAGGCTCGTACATCATAGATAAGGTCTACCAGGGTGGGGCCTATCTACTCATGGACATGGACGGTGAAAGGCCTTTCAGGCCGATAAACGGTCGCTTCCTAAAGAAATACTACGCTTAATGAGCCACAGCCTAGGTCAATGATAGGTGACGACGACCATGTCCGCTCGCTATCTTCCTAAGCTCAAGTTTATAAGCAGTAGCCAGCCTCTCAATGTCGGACCGAAATGTCCTTAAACTAATAGCAGACCGAAACGTCTTTAAACTAATACCGCAGCATCCTTAGGCTGACGAGATGAATAAAAATAAATAAAGAAAGAAAAAATATAATAAATAGAAACGGTATGTCCATAAGCAAAAAGGGCGCGGATGAAAACCCGAAAGGGCTCCGTGAGTAAAAACAGCAGGGCTACCGGCGAGTGTTCGTGAAAACCCGAAAAGGTGCGACCTCATAAAAAGAAGAAAATAATAAAAAAGAATAATAAAAAAAATGGTACGTCCATGAGCAAAATGGGCACGGATGAAAACCCGAAAGGGCTCCGTGAGTAAAAACAGCAGGGCTACCGGCGAGTGTTTGTGAAAACCCGAAAGGGCGCAACCTCGTTAAAAGACAATTATAGGGTCCTCTCGACCTTGTAAGGAGAAACCACCCTCGTGAGATCCTTACGACTCATAAGGGAGCAACACACTTAGAGATCCTCACGATTCCTAGGGAGAAAATACACTCGCGAGATCCTCACGACTCGTAAGGAGAACTCTCTTATGGGACCCTCACGGCTCATAAGATTTGAAAGTCTAAAGTTACAGAGACCTAAACCTGTGCTTAAGCAAACCCCCACAAACTTCCAATATTGCCCTACAAGTGGCTCAATACTGACCCTTGTATACAATCCACGGGCGCGAATAAACATTTCTTTAATCAAGTCTCATCCGAGACTGAGGATATGTTCGCATGATGAACAACCTTTATAAGTCCTCTCGACTTACAAGGAGAAAACCCTCTTGTAGGATCCTTACGACTTACAGAGGAACATACACTTAGGAATCCTCACTATTCTTAAGGAGAAAATGCACCTACAAGATCCTCACGACTTGTAGGAAGAAATACCTTTGTGAGACCCTTGCGGCTCATGAAGTCAAAAGCCTTAGTCGACAGGACCTTAACCCTGGTCGCTAAGCCACCTTTGTTCGACATCGACAGAGGCAAATGATGATTCGCTCCTGGCAATATCCCAGTTGTAGCGGTGCTGATGCCGAAATCAGTGTCTAAATTCAGGTTTACAGCGAAAAGCCGATAGGCCGCACATGCATACGAAATAGCCGAAATGATGGGGCAGCTTGCAATAAAAAGCAGCAAGTAAAGAAAAGGTATGCATGGAAAACAGCCGAAATGATTGGGCAACTCGCAATAAAAAGCAGCGAGTAAAAATAAAATAAATAGCCGAAATGATTGGGCACCGCGGAAAATAGCCGAAATGATTGGGCAATCGCGACCTTCGCGATATAAAAGCTGAAATGATAGAGCATCGCGGAAATAAAAAAAAGAAAAAGAGAAGAAATGATAAAACTTTGGCCCTACAGTTAAAAACATCGATCCCTATATACAATCCAAGGGCGTAAACAAAGAGGTAATCATACCTTCCCAACAGGCTCCGCCAGAAGACGAAGCCAAACCTCGACGGTTCATTCCAACTCCGAAGAAACCAGTGTCTTCAGCCAATTCCTCGACTCACGGATACAAACACTCCTTGACGAGAGCCTCCTGATCCGCGTCGACTCGCAGAGCCACCAGTGCCTCCGTGGGAAATCCTCGACTCGTTTCAAACCCCAAGGAAACAAATAATCCTTGGCGCTTGGGAAACAAATAATCCCTAGCAAACTCCTCGACTCACGGATACAAACACTCCTTGACGAGAGCCTCCTGATCCGTGTCGACTCGCAGAGCCACCAGTGCCTCCGTGGGAAATCCTCGACTCGTTTCAAACCCCAAGGAAACAAATAATCCTTGGCGCTTGGGAAACAAATAATCCCTAGCAAACACCTCGACTCACAGATACAAACACTCTTTGACGAGAGCCTCCTGATCCGCGTCGACTCGCAGAGCCACCAGTGCCTCCGTGGGAAATCCTCGACTCGTTCAAATAATCCTTGGCGCTTGGAAAACAAATAATCCCTAGCAAACTCCTCGACTCACGGATACAAACACTCCTTGACGAGAGCCTCCTGATTCGCGTCGACTCGCAGAGCCACCAGTGCCTCCGTGGGAAATCCTCGACTCGTTTCAAACCCCAAGGAAACAAATAATCCTTGGCGCTTGGGAAATAAATAATCCCTAGCAGACTCCTCGACTCACGGATACAAACACTCCTTGACGAGAGCCTCCTGATTCGCGTCGGCTCGCAGAGAAACTATTGTCTCCGCGGGAAATTCCCGATTCGTCTCAACATGCAAATGAAGCCTCAGGCAGCAGGAACTAAAAAACTAGCTTCCTGAACAGTGGGACCCTGCAAGTCAATCCAAAATGGTCTCTTGCATACTATTCATGGGTCTCACTCTCCAAAGTCGAATTTCGACGAGGAGTGAAACAACCGCTTGTGGGTCCTCTCGACTCGTAAGAGGGAAAAATTCTCTTATAGGATCCTTACGACTTATAAGAGAAAACCACACTTAGGAATCCTCACGATTCCTAAGGAGAAAAAACCCACCTACGAGATCCTCTCGATTCGTAGGGAGAAAAGTCTCTATGAGACCCTCACGGCTTATAGAGTTGAGAAGTCTTAGGCGGCAGATCTAAACCTGCGGCCTAAGCCCTCGCTATCTCGTGAAGAAATCAAGAAGCTTACTCTATTACCTGCTAATTGTGACGACATGCTGAGAAAGAAGAAAAGCAACAGAAAGAGCATCCGATTTACATTTGATCAAGCGTCCAAGACACATTCATTCATGCATGGGCAAAAAGACTCAGGACAAAAGATATATAATAAAGACAAGCTGGGATAAAAAAAATTCCATTAATATTGCCCGAAGTTCTTACAGTCATAAAAAAAAACAATAAACGAAAATTACAGTGGAATAACCTCAGATCCGAGGCATGGATTGAGGAATTCAAAAGCGACCCTATCTATGACTTTCCAAGCCACGCGGACCATCCTAGTGTGCTTTCTTTCGCGAGCACAAGAGTCAGGGTCCCCCCTGATATCTTCCACCCTCCGATAAGCAGCGAGTATGGCAGACTGTTGAAAGACCTCATGCAAGAGATCGATAAGACTGTCTCGCCGTCTCTTTGAGATAAAGTTCAACAGGTACACCGAGTGCACCTTATCCTCAGCGGCATCCAACGTCCTAAGCGGCACACCGGAACAGAACAGGGGAAGCGCTTCCGAGATGGCTCCCACGATAAACTTAAGAAGGGAGGAACGCCGGGGGAGCAGAGGACCGTTGTACGCGTCGAAGAGGCTCATGATTTCAGCACACTCCGCGTTTGTGAACTCTCGATTTTGAGAGTGGCAAAGTCGGCGTATGTCCCCATAAGAGATGTTCTCGTTGAGAGCATACATATGGACGTCCATTGTTCCTATGGAAGAAGATCAGCAAAATTAGCAGACCGACTGATTAGGCGAATTCTTGTTAAAAAATGAGCACAAAGAGTTAAACTCCTTGAGAGCAATGCTCTACGAATAGGGGTGACGCCTGGCAGATGCCATAATAATGGAAATTTGAAGAAGGCCTCCAAGAACTCTGAGATCATTATTATTAAAAGATGATATAATCCTTTAAATACAAAACTCCATTTTTAATTTTCATTATCCATACTCAAACTCTTAAGAGTTCATCTCATTTTTAGATCAAAGAGATCTATGTCTTGACAAAGATGCAAGGTTTTGTTCATGGGTCAAGAAACCCTGAAACAGATTCTTGAGAGCGAGGCCCTGTTGGTGAAACCCCAGAAGGGTTTTCTTTAGATCAAAGATCTATGAGAGCAAAGCTCTATTAATTGAAATTAATTTAATTCAAGGTTAATTTTTACCTATAAATTTTCTTTTGAGAAAAATTTAACTCTGAGAGTTCCTAAAGGCAAGAGCAAAGCTATGGAGTTTTGAAAGTAAAAGTCTTAAGGATGATGATCATCTGCTGAGGACCAAAGGTCCTATTTATAGGCATCAAGTGCCCTTTCAGTTTCCAAAGTTGCCGCAACGGTTGGAATTCCGCCACCGTTGCGCTCACGTTTAGCGCCACGTAAACGCAACGGTGGGGGGGCATTTGTTTACCACAATCAGAGCAAAGCTCTGTTCAAATTCCGAGGTGGGAGATGAAGCAACGCTTCATCTTCCCCCAATCAGAGCAAACCTCTGCTTTGAAAATTTAAACTTTAATAAATGAAGCAACGCTTCAAATTCTTTGCGCTGCGCAACACGCCACGTGTCAGGCGCAAATGCATCAGCGCAGCGCCCAAGGCAGCGCGCCCAAGGCAGCGCAAAGCTCTGTTTTAAACAAAATTAAATGAAGCAACGCTTCAGCTGCGCAAGCACTGCGCTGCACGACACGTGTCAGCGCAGATGCGCTAGCGCAGTTGCGCTGCGCTGTGCGCTGCGCGACCCGTGTCAGCGCAGTTGCGCTGCGCGACACGTGTCAGCGCAGATGCGCTAGCGCAGTTGCGCTGCGCTGTGCGCTGCGCGACACGTGTCAGCGCAGATGCGCTAGCGCAGTTGCGCTGCGCTGTGCGCTGCACGACACGTGTCACGCGCTGGGGCGTCTGCGCCAAATAGAATTAAAATTCTAAGAAATCTTTTCTGTTCTTGTTAAAACAAGAAGATTTTCTTCTGCAAAGCAGAAGCCCTTGGATCAAAGACCCAACGGTGGGGAAAATTCCCCAAATCACTCAAAGAAAGATCTCTTTAACAAATTTAACTAATTTATGGGCACTATAAAAAGGACCCTAGGCCTCAATTCAAAGATCAACATTTTTTTTCTTGAAAAAAAGTCAAGAGCTTCAAACAGAGAGAGAATTCTGAGAAAATTTCAAAGAAAAAGGTAAAGACCTTCATGAGAGAAAAGAAATCTCTTTTAATAAATCATTGATCTAGAAACCAGATCAATGTTCTTCACATAATAAACAGTACTTTGCACTTTTCATGAACCACTGGTTATTTAAAAAACAAGAAAATGGACCACCACGTCTCTGAACTGGAATATAGACCACCACGTCCCTAAACTGGAAAATGGACCACCACGTCTCTGAACTGGAATATAGACCACCACGTCCTTAAACTGGAACATGGACCATCACGTCCTTAAACTGGAGTATGGACCACTACGTCCCTAAACTGGAACAATAGAGCCTCCAAATGCTCTTTTGCCGGATCTAAATGATCCCGTTTAAGTTGATCTTAGCCCCCAAACATGGTTAACGTATTCTTAAACATTCAAATGGACTATAACACTCCAAATCAACTTTGGTTCAAGGGTACATCTCTGAACTCCTCTGACACATGTCGTTATAATCCTTCAACGTCGTCAGAGAGGTGACGGGTCCCGACGACCATATATTAAATGGACCGCCATGTCCCTAAACTGGAAATGGATCTAGACGATCCCGTTAAGTAGATCTTAGTTTGGAAATTAGACTAACGTATCCTTAACAAACGTTTAAGTCGATCTTAGCCTAAATACGGCTAACGTATCCTTAAACCAAAACACCAAACCCAAATCTAAGTAAATACGGATTTGGACTAATCTACGTCCTACGGGCGACGGCATTACTTAGTCTCCGTATACAATCCACGGGCAACCACAAACAAAACAAACACACATGACACGAACTGAAATTCTGGAGCAGGAGAAAGTTGTTACCGCGAAGCGGTAGCGTAATTAACTGCAGGGGCTTGCGCCTGCAGGGAAGAGTGTCCCCACAATCAAAAACCCCTCAAGCGAGGGGGAATCTGACGAAGTCTGCTGCATCGGCCGCGTCCGTCTAAATCTCCGATGCACGGTGCCATAATCAACTTGGCATCTTCAGAGAGATGGACGGATAAAACCAAATAGCATCTGCCCCGAACCCCAGCGTCAGGACATCGCGGTCCTGTGCGCCGTCCTTCGGAGGGGAACAGACTACTAGCACGAGTTCGCCTTGGCGGAAAGCCCTCGGCCTGGTCAATCTTTCATATGAGCGCGTCATCTTTGCTTTATAAGCCTCCAGATTTTGTTGCGCTATGAGCCGGGTTTCATCAAGGGCATCAAGCTCCTCAAGCCGAAGGTGCGCATTTTCTTCGTCCGTCAGCTCGTAGTAGACTGCCACTCATAGAGAAGGTAATTCTATTTCGAGGGGGAGTACTACTTCTGTACCGAAGACTAACGCGTACGGCGTTGCGTTCGTGGCCGTCTTGAACGTAGTTCGATACGCCCAGAGAGCCTCTTGCAGTCTCTCGTTCCAGTCCTTCTTATTTCGGGATACCGTCTTCTTCACGATCTTCGTCAAGGTCTTGTTGAAAGCCTCAGCTAGACCGTTAGCTTGGGGATTATAAACTGAGGAATATCTTGTAAGTCGATGTGCAACACCCCACGAGTTGCGGGGAGGCGGAAATATGAAAAACGATCTTGTTCTTTAAGCATACATCGACTATCCGAAGATCTTTGCTAAACGATAATTAACAACAACCATAGAAGTTCTTAGCTACTATGTTAAGAGATTATACCTAGTGAATCGTGTCCTTCGTCTTTTCGATCTCTACGTCCTCCTCGGACTCCTTTAAGTGATAGATGATCCACCCGAGAACCCTAATCCAAGCTTCACCTCCAAACTTGAGGTAACTAAGTTTCTCTAGTTGCTAATCAAAGGAACTTAGATCATATAAAGTTAGGTTATGGAGTGTTTAGTCTATTCTAATCCTTCATCTCAACTCATGAGTGGTAGGATTAGAGTTTGAAGAGAGAGTGAGCTTGAGGAGAGAGAAGGTGAACAAAATAATGATAATGATATTGTTTCTCACTTGATATATGAAGCATAATGAATAAATGAATAAAATGAGATTATTCATCATGCTACATTAATGCATTATGAGTGATTCACTATGTGAGTCATTAAGCATTTAATAATATATTAATGACATGATGAATCACACATAATGAGTCACAATATCATTTAATGACAATGCCACCTAAACCCTCAAGTCACCATGCTTCTAGAAGTTTCTCGGAAAATTACGAGAACGCCCCTCCTATCCGTGAAAACACGGAAAAACTTTAGACTGTATAAATCCAATATCGTGATACTAGAATCTGGCTTAAACCAAAGCCGGCTAGTAAAAACTTTCCGAACGTCGTACGTGCATTTAAACACGTATGCGTCCGAACCCTTGTCGTAAAACCGTACGACCTCTATATCGTTTCGCCTGGAGTTGGGAAATCTCTGTGTGGGACTATAAAGACTTGATTACTACGCCGGCAGTGGGTTTAACCACAGACCGCAAGCGGCACTAGCTGTACGTAACGGTCCCCAGGTAGATGTCGATAAGAAGGCCGATGAGGAAACCTATCCGAACTCCTACTGAGCCTGTCCGTGATAATATCCGCGCAGTCCGGTCTGTTCGTCTAAGAGTATCGCATGTATGGTCTAGGGGGTGGTGAACGTCAGACCCCTAATAACCGTACAAGTCGTGCCGGCATGGCTCAAGACCATCCGAGAATCTACTGATCAGTCCATCAGTAATTCTCAATCAGCCCTGGCCAGGGACTTATGGTAATGACCAACCGATCACTGTGCGATATCAACTCCCTATACCGGGAGAGACGAATCCCTAACAGTCGCTCACTGCCTCCACGTGGCTCGGGACTGTGCCTAACTAAAACCTGTTTGCACGACTCCTTTGAACCGTGGTAGGATAGTAATCAAAGCACAGTGGGAACTCACACGAGACAAATGATGATCTTAAGTCAACGGACTATCTGCACACATGTCACCTGAGAACTGCTATCTGACGTTAGGTATAAATACCATCCAGTCAGTTCTCGGCGAGTTATGTCCGGTGTACTCACACCCAGTGAGCATCTATATACAATCTTAGGTGCACATCACCAATGGCTGCGGGACCAATCCATCGCCCCTCGTCAGGGTCTAGATATGTATACACTAGTCTACTCTGGAGTATCGATGCCCCGTCTCGATACTCCTACGACCAGGGACATCTAAGGATGTGCCTATTGACTATCCAGCTCCCAAAAGTATGACTGCCATCACAACGCCGGTAGTCAGGCAAACACCCTATGGGCTTTATCAACATGTTTATAAATACAAAGTAAAATATATCACACGTTAAGATAAAGTCAAAACAAATAGCGTACTATCATATTAAGCAAGATTGTCATGTACATACATATCCCTAGCATCCTATACAATGAAGGCCTTTAGGGCATATATATCCAACAATCTCTCACTTGCACTAAGGCCTATAATTGGCGCAATGAGTACCCACTGTCTTCACTAGATCCAGTTGCTGGCGTACCGCATGCCCAACATCTCAAACAGCCTCTCGAACTGGACTTGAGGGATGACCTTAGTGAATGGATCTGCCGTGTTGTCTTTTGTGTCCACTCTCCGTACCTCGATCTCCTGACGATCCACGATCTCCCTGATCAGGTGAAACCGCCTTAAGATATGCCTGGATTTCTGATGGGACCTGGGTTCCTTCGCTAATGCTACAGCCCCATTATTATCACAATACAAAGGTATTGGATTGGCAATGGACGGAACTACCTGAAGTTCAGAGATGAACTTCCTCATCCAGACAGCCTCTTTTGCGGCTTCACTAGCAGCTATATACTCAGCCTCCATAGTTGAGTCTGCGATGGTATCCTGTTTGGAACTTCTCCAACATACCGCCCCTCCATTGAGGGTAAACACAAAACCCAAAATGGATTTAGAATCATCTTTGTCACTTTGGAATCTGGAGTCGGTAAAAGCCTCAACCTGGAGGTCCTCATTACCGTAAATCAAGAACATCTCTTTAGTCCTTCTCAGGTACTTGAGAATGTTCTTTACCGCTATCCAATGCTTCTCACCTGGGTCAGACTGATACCTGCTTACTACACTAAGTGTGTAAGCTACATCTGGTCTGGTACATAACATCGCATACATTATAGATCCTACTGCCGAAGCATATGGTATAATGCCCATGCGAGCCATCTCTTCATCAGTCTTTGGAGACATCTCTTTGGAGATGGTGATCCCGTGACAAGCGGGTATATTACCGCGCTTGGAATCTTCCATACTAAATCTCTTTAGTATAGTGTCAATATACCTGGACTGTGAAAGTCCCAACATTCTATTAGATCTATCACGATAGATCTTAATGCCCAAAATATAGGTTGCATCACCCAAGTCTTTCATAGAGAATTTCTGTGACAAGAAGAGCTTTACTGATTGTAGCATAGGGATATCATTCCCTATCAGTAGTATGCCGTCGACGTACAAAACGAGGAAAACTACTGCTCCTTCTACAATCTTCCTATAAATACATGGTTCATCTACATTTTTGATAAAGTCAAATTCTTTAACTGTCTCATCAAAGAAGATGTTCCAACTCCGCGATGCTTGCTTTAATCCATAGATGGATTTAAGCAACTTGCACACTCTTCCGCTGCTCCCACTGTCTAAGAAACCTTCTGGTTGATCCATGTAAACACTCTCTTCTAAATGTCCATTTAGAAAAGCTGTTTTTATGTCCATCTTCCAGATTTCATAGTCATGGAAGGCAGCAATGGCAAGCAGGATCCGAATGGATTTAAGCATAGCTACAGGTGAAAATGTTTCATCATAGTCCAATCCTGGTCTTTGACGAAAACCTTTTGCAACGAGTCTAGTTTTGTAGGTTTCCACTTGTCCAAGTGTACCAATCTTCTTTTTGAAGATCCATTTGCATCCAACTGGTTTCACCCCAGGAGGAGCAACTTCTAAAGTCCATACTTTATTGGTGTACATGGATTCCATTTCGGATCTCATAGCATCCAGCCACTTCACCGAGTCAATACTCGTGATAGCCTGCTGAAAACTAGTAGGCTCATCATCATCGATGATGCAATCCTCTCGATCCCCATCTAGAAGAAAACCATAGTATCTTTTAGGAGGATGAGAAAGCCTACTAGATCTGCGTAGTGGCGTTGGTTCGTCGGGTTCTATTGAAACCTGAGATTCTACTATGTCCTCGGCAGCAGGTTGAGGTTCTGGAATTTCTTCCAGCTCTACCGCGCTCCCACTAATTTCTTTTACAAGAAATTCGCTTTCTAAGAAGACAATGTGGCGAGCGACAAACACCTTTTGTTCTTCAGTGTGGTAGATCATGTGCCCCCTTGAATGTTTGGGATATCCTACAAACTTGCACAAAACCGATCGTGCCTCGAGCTTGTCCGGACTATGCTTTTTAACATATACCGGACACCCCCATATCTTGATATACTTGAGATATGGTCTCTTCCCGCTCCACATTTCATATGGAGTGGTAGGCACAGACTTAGTTGGAACTCTATTCAATAAGTATGCTGCTGATTCTAGAGCAAATCCCCATAAGGAAAGTGGTAACTCAGCACTACTCATCATTGAACGCACCATATCTAATAGCGTGCGATTCCTCCTTTCTGATACACCATTATGCTGAGATGTATAAGGCGGAGTAAGCAGAGAGAGAATTCCATTCTCTTTTAAGCATTCAAGGAAACTGGTACTTAAGTATTCTCCACCTCGATCAGATCGAAGTGTCTTGATGCTTTTACCAGTTTGTTTCTCTACTTCATTTTTATACTCCTTAAACTTCTCAAAAGCCTCGGATTTATGTTTCATTAAGAACACATGTCCATACCTAGAGAAGTCATCAGTAAAAGTGATGAAGTAGGAGTGACCGCTTCTCGCATGTGTAGACATTTGACCACATACATCACTGTGTATAAGTCCCAAGAGTTCTGTGGCTCTTTCTCCGTGTCCGGTGAACGGAGATTTGGTCATTTTTCCTTTGATACATGATTGACAAGTTGCATATGATGAATATTCAAACGGATCTAGATATCCATCTTTATGTAACTTAGTCAACCTTGTTTCGTTTATATGACCGAGTCTACAATGCCATAGGAAGGCTTGATTTGAATCTGGAGCCTTTCTTTTAAGTGTGTTTTGAATATTGAAAATTCGAGGTTGATTAAGTATGTATATGCCGTTTTCCAGTGTGCCATACCCAATCAGTTCTTGATTTAGGAGAATGGTCATGACATTTCTTTCAAGCGCAAAATTATATCCTTCATTAGATAACAAAGATACTGATATAATATTACACAACATACTGGGAATACAAAAACAGCTGTACAACACCAAAATGTGCCCACTAGTCAACCCTAGGTGATATTCCCCTATTGCAATAGTATCTACATGCATTCCATTACCCATCCGGAGAGTCATGTCACCTGTCCTCAGTACTCTACTATTTCTCAGATCCTGTAATGAATTACAGATGTGAGAACCAGAACCGGTATCAAGTACCCATGATGTAGAGTTTACTGAAAGACAATTTTCGATTACGAACACACCTGAAGCAGAAGAAACAGCTTGTTTCTTGTCCTTGGCTTTGAAGGCCACACAGTCCTTCTTCCAATGCCCTTGCTTGTGACAATAATAGCATTCGTTTATATCTGCCTTCACCCTTCCTGCCTTGTTCATTCCCTGCACCTTCTTGACCCCACCCTTCGGTTTGGTGGCTTTCAACTTCTTCTTCCCTTTAGCTTTCGCTTTAGATTTAGAAGAGGATGATTGGCCAACATACAGAACAGGGGTCTTCTCCTGTTTCAAGGAGGTCTCTGCTACCCTCAACATGTTGAGGAGCTTTGGAAGATCAGCTTCCATTTCATGCATGTTGAAGCTTAGCACGAACTGAGAGAAGGTGTAGGGAAGGGACTGCAAAATCAAGTCGATATACAAATCGTTCTCCAGCACGCATCCCAGGTTTGCGAGTTCCTCTATGAGGCTGAACATTTTCAGGACGTGCTCTCCTACAGGTGATCCTGGAGCTAACCTCATCTTGAAAAGTTTCCTTGAGGTCTCGTACCTAGCGATACGGGAGTGCTCCCCATACAATTCCTTGCAATGGAGAAAGATGGATATAATATCCATACTCTCGTGCTGTTTCTGGAGTTCATTGTTCATGGACGCCAGCACGATACACTTAGCTCTCTCACAGTCTAGATCACAGGTTTTGCGAACTTCCTTGTCCACAACTGAGGAATCTGGTCCTGGGATAAGGGGAGGAACAGCGGTGGTAACATATGCTACTTTGTCATAAGTCAGTGCAATATTGACGTTCCTTAGCCAATCTTTATAGTTCTTCCCGGTCAGTATATTTTTTTTAAGTAATAGTTTTAGTCCTGTCATGGTAGCTGCCAGAGAGGGAGAAAAGAAAACACTCAGCATATGCTCTTGCAAGTTTAGACTGGTTATAAATTTATCTAAACAGGATGGCTCCCACTGTCTCCTTAAATCCTTCTTCAAAACCTAAAAGAAGAACTAGTCAGGATTTAATCACACGTCACAATACTTGCTTAACCTTTCAGCCAGGCCGGTGTTGGTACTTCAAGGGAGGTTTTCCTATGCTTTCGCGAAGTTCTTTAATTAAATAACCTATTTTCCCTGGAGGCGTAGCCCCTCTAACACCTTTCTGAACACCTACTTGGTTTATAGCATTGATTGTTAAGTGAGAAAGTTTTCCGAGAGTAATCCTACTCATCAGTGGGATCGGGATCCAACTATCATTGCATGATGCACTAGATGGAAGCCACTCTAGTCACCACACTCCATAAGGTATGCTAAATCTGCAAGTTTCCTTTATGTTTGAAACTCCCGATGTGATTTTTACCCCCAAGCTCGTATGACCTTGACGTAGGCCAACAAATCATAAGACGCAAGTCAAGTTCTACCCGTCGTTGTCCTGATTAATTTAGGTACATCGTACATGCCCTTGACGTAGGCCAACAAGGCTGTACGTCTGTCTTATACTAATGCATCTATCTATGCAACAAATAAGCAAACACACTGCTACCATACACTATGCCTTGACGTAGGCCAACAAGCATAGCATGAATACGATGTGCTGTCTATTTGAAACGCCGGAGGGTTACGGCTGGTTTTTGGCAAAAAACCGTTAACGTAGTGAACTTGATATGATCGAAGGAACCATGATAACCTTTATTAAAAAAAGAGTGGTTTAAGCTCCGCATTTAAAATTTGCTTTTTGAAGAAAACCGAGTGGTTTTTAAATTGTTCCAACGATTCAGTTTAGGTTTTATTTTTCTTTGCATTAAAAATAATGCGTCCCATCATTAACCTATCATTACAGATAACAACGAAAATACAACGTCCTCTTATGCCATTCGCATTCGCCACGGGGTCCCGTCATCACCCGTTAGGTTACTTAACTAACGGCAGAGCGGGGGCTGGGCTACTGCGGGTGTAAAACATAAGTGACGTCTAAATAGCTATCATATATAGATATTGTACATTCGTCAGACGCAATAATAGGCATTCCAGATCTCAGATAAACTTTATTGGATATGCAAGCAATCCGCGTTTCTTTTGAGCCTGCAACGAAAGACGGATTACACAATTGTGATGAATAGCCATTACCCCTCCCCAGACCCCTACGGGTACGGCAAACTACTCGCCAAGTACCCGAAGTGAAGCGGTCTCCCTCAACGACGTAAGTAGGCCACTAAACACTTCGAAATACCCGGTAGTTTGTGCACCCCACCTTGGGTCTATCCTAGGAGCAAAAACAGTAAAAAGAAATAATACAACGGTGGCTACAACCGCAACCTGGATGTGCCCCGCAAAATAATATTACAACTTATTACAATTACATCGAATGAATTAATACAATAACCCATCACAAAACCCCGGCTAATCATCACAACAAACAAATACAGTTCATAATCACAAACAGTTAAAACATTACAGATATGTGCAACCCCCTGCCAACCGACATACTAGCAGTTAGGGGAGGTTTACGAACACATAATACAGTTCACAGATATAATCAAACTAGCAAACATCATATAATTTCGATCGATCAAACACATTAGATTCTAGTCCAAAACTTCTCTGTAAATCTGAAACTTGAGCAGAAAATAAATCATTCCAGAAAAGACAAAACATCACAGAAGATTCACAGGGAAAAACTGGGCTGAATCGGCTCCAACTCTGCCGCGGATCCGCGGCGGATCGGTGGGATCGGCTGCGGTTCTGCGGCTCAGTGGCCGATTCAGGAGCCCATTTTTTTCAGTGTTCTTATAATTTCATGTAGGTTATTCTGGAGGTACCTGAAAAAATTTTAGGCCTCATTTTAAAATCGACAGAAACTATGTGATATCTGTGTATTTTCCGGTTCGTTTTGCGTTCGAAATTCATACGACTTTGCAAGTGAGTTAATTATTATTTAGTGAGGCTCTGATACCACTGTAAGTCGATGTGCAACACCCCACGAGGTGCGGGGAGGCGGAAATATGAAAAACGATCTTGTTCTTTAAGCATACATCGACTAACCGAAGATCTTTGCTAAACGATAATTAACAACAACCATAGAAGTTCTTAGGTACTATGTTAAGAGATTATACCTAGTGAATCGTGTCCTTCGTCTTTTCGATCTCTACGTCCTCCTCGGCCTCCTCTAAGTGATAGATGATCCACCCGAGAACCCTAATCCAAGCTTCACCTCCAAACTTGAGGTAACTAAGTTTCTCTAGTTGCTAATCAAAGGAACTTAGATCATATAGAGTTAGGTTATGGAGTGTTTAGTCTATTCTAATCCTTGATCTTAACTCATGAGTGGTAGGATTAGAGTTTGAAGAGAGAGTGAGCTTGAGGAGAGAGAAGGTGAACAAAATAATGATAATGATATTGTTTCTCACTTGATATATGAAGCATAATGAATAAATGATAAAATGAGATTATTCATCATGCTACATTAATGCATTATGAGTGATTCACTATGTGAGTCATTAAGCATTTAATAATATATTAATGACATGATGAATCACACATAATGAGTCACAATATCATTTAATGACAATGCCACATAAACCCTTAAGTCACCATGCTTCTAGAAGCTTCCCGAAAAATTACGAGAACGCCCCTCCTATCCGTGAAAACACGGAAAAACTTTAGACTGTATAAATCCAATATCCTGATACTAGAATCTGGCTTAAACCAAAGCCGGCTAGTAAAAACTGTCCGAACGTCGTACGTGCATTTAAACACGTATGCGTCCGAACCCTTGTCGTAAAACCGTACGACCTCTATATCGTTTCGCCTGGAGTTGGGAAATCTCTGTGTGGGACTATAAAGACTTGATTACTATGCCGGCAGTGGGTTTAACCACAGACCGCAAGCGGCACTAGCTGTACGTAACGGTCCCCAGGTAGATGTCGATAAGAAGGCCGATGAGGAAACCTATCCGAACTCCTACTGAGCCTGTCCGTGATAATATCCGCGCAGTCCAGTCTGTTCTTCTAAGAGTATCGCATGTATGGTCTAGGGGGTGGTGAACGTCAGACCCCTAATAACCGTACAAGTCGTGCCGGCATGGCTCAAGACCATCCGAGAATCTACTGATCAGTCCATCAGTAATTCTCAATCAGCCCTGGCCAGGGACTTATGGTAATGACCAACCGATCACTGTGCGATATCAACTCCCTATACCGGGAGAGACGAATCCCTAACAGTCGCTCACTGCCTCCACGTGGCTCGGGACTGTGCCCAACTAAAACCTGTTTGCACGACTCCTTTGAACCGTGGTAGGATAGTAATCAAAGCACAGTAGGAACTCACACGAGACAAATGATGACCTTAAGTCAACAGACTATCTGCACACATATCACCTGAGAACTGCTATCTGACGTTAGGTATAAATATCATCCAGTCAGTTCTCGGCGAGTCATGTCCGGTGTACTCACACCCAGTGAGCATCTGTATACAATCTTAGGTGCACATCACCAATGGCTGCGGGACCAATCCATCTCCCCTCGTCAGGATCTAGATATGTATACACTAGTCTACTCTGGAGTATCGATGCCCCGTCTCGATACTCCTGCGACCAGGGACATCTAAGGATGTGCCTATTAACTATCCGGCTCCCACAAGTATGACTGCCATCACAACGCCGGTAGTCAGGCAAACACCCTATGGGCTTTATCAACATGTTTATAAATACAAAGTAAAATATATCACACATTAAGATAAAGTCAAACCAAATAGCATACTATCATATTAAGCAAGATTGCCATTTACATACATATCCCTAGCATCCTATACAATGAAGGCCTCTAGGGCATATATATCCAACATATCTCCAGTCTATGTTGTGTTGTTGCGCGAAGCGGCTGATCTTATGGCTTCTGTAGGCTGGCCCGTTATCGGAGATGATCTGTCGCGGAGTTCCAAACCGATAAATGACGTGCGTCTTGAAGAAATGGAGGATATTCTCCGTCTTCACTTCCCTCAGCGGTACTGCTTCTGCCCATTTGGAGAAGTAGCCAGTCGTCGCCAAAATGAATCGATGTCCCCTGGACGATGCTGGTTCAATAGGGCCGATTATGTCAGTTCCCCACATTTCGAACGGACAGCTGGCCACTGTTGGATGTAGAGGATTTGGGTGTTGATGGATAAAGTCCCCATGAATCTGGCATGAGTGGCATTGCTTCGCATATTCGAGGCAATCCTGAATCATCGTGGGCCAATAGTAGCCCATCCGTTTAATCTTCAACTTCATCTTCGGGCCTGCTTGGTGAGAACCGCAGAGTCCGTCGTGAACTTCCTGAACGACTCTTTTCGCTTCGTCAAGTCCCAGACATCTCAACCACAGAGAATCAAACGAACTCTTGTACAGAGTATCATTGACGAAGGCGAGAGACAGAGCTCGTTTCATGAGCTGATGTCTTGAGGACGCATCTTCAGGCATTCGATTGGATTTGAAGTAGTCTACAAATACTTCTCTCCAATTCTCGGCCTTTCCCTGGTCTTTTATTTGCATAGCCAATTGCCCAGTCAGTCCCTTTTCTTCGAATGATTCTGGAGATATTTCTGCGGGGGCAAGCACCCGACGGCTTTGTACCACGATTCTTACGTCATCAAGGTTCTCGTCGGACAGTTCTTTAGCGAGCTTAGCTAACGCGTCTGCTTTGCTATTTTCCGCGCACGGTATGCTTTCCAGCATGTAGGAGGGGATTTGAGTCAGCAGTTGCTATACTCTCTCGCCATACTTCACTAGCTCCGGTTTGCACGTTTGATAGTCGTCGTTTACTTGACTAACGACCAATTGAGAATCTCCGTATATGAGGAGGTTTTCAATTCCCATGTCGATGGCGATCTCGAGGCCTGCTATCAAAGCTTCTATTCGGCTTCATTGTTCGTCCTCGGCTCTGTTAAGGAGAAAGCAAAGCGCATTATCCCTCCTTGTTGAGTTACGAAGATGAGGCCCACCCCCGATTTGATTATAGGGGTGTTTTGTTTGCGCTTCTTCATGGAAGATGCTCCATCAAAATAGAGTTCCCATCGGGTATCACTACCGTCGATCGCATCAAACGCGTGTTCGTCTGGCAGCTCGCAATTCAGAGGGGAATCGGCCGGTATCGGATGCTCGGCGAGGAAGTCGGAGATGGCCTAGCCTTTCACTGCCTTAAGAGGCTGATATGTTATCGAAAACTCCATTAAGAGCAAGGCCCATTTAGCGAGTCTCCCTGTCAATATGGCCTTCGACATTAAATATTTAAGGGGGTTCACCTTCGAAATGAGACGGACTTCATGCGCCAACGCATAGTGCCTGAGCTTTGTTATCGCGAAGATCAACGCCAGGCAGTGTTTTTCGATGGGGGAGTAGTTGCTTTCTGCCCCCTGGAGAACTCGACTTAAGTAATAGAGAGCTCTTTCTTTCCCTTGGTCGTTCTTTTGTGCCCATAATGCGCCTAAGGAACCTTCGAGGGCAGTTGTATAAAGAATGAGAGGCTTTCCCTTGACCGGAGCAGCCAACACTGGCGGATTCTGTAGGTATTGCTTGATTTCGTCCAGCGCGCCCTGGCATTTGTGATCCCAAACGAAAGGGGTTCCCTTCTTCATCAGGTGACTGTAAGGGCGGCACTTGCCTGAAAGATTGGCTATAAATCGCCGGATGTACGCGAGCTTCCCTTGGAGAGACCGCAATTGCTTGAGAGTCCTTGGCGGAGGCATTTCCATGATCGCCTTGATCTTTGACGGATCTATCTCGATACCTCGGTTTCAGACGATGAATCCTAGGAATTTGCCCGAGGAAACTCCGAATGCGCACTTGAGAGGATTCATCTTCAAGTTGTATTGTCGAAGGCGTTGAAATACGGTCTTCAGATGCTCTAAATGCTCCTCGTATGATTTGCTCTTTACCACGAAGTCGTCGATATAGCATTCGACGATTTCATGTATAAGGTCATCGAAGATCTTTGTCATGGCCCTTTGATAGGTGGCACCGGCGTTCTTTAGACCGAAGGGCATCACCTTGTAACAGAATATACCCAGAGGGGTCCGGAAAGCGGTGTGCTTCTGATCTTCGGGATGCATCTTTATCTGATTATATCCTGATGAGCCGTCCATGAAGGAGAAAACCTCGTGAGTGGACGTGTTATCTATCATCAGCTCGGTGACTGGCATTGGGAAATCGTCCTTCGGGCAGGCTTTATTGAGATCCCGAAAGTCTACGCAGATGCGCACCGTCCCATTTTTCTTCATCACCAGGATGATGTTGGCGATCCAATCGGGATACTGAACTTCCTGAATAAACCCAGAGTCGATCAGCTTCTTGACTTCGGAATTAATGCTCATCTCAAGCTCGAGCCGCATTCTTCTCAGTGCTTGTTTGATTGGTTTAACGTCCGGGGATATCGCCAATTTATGGACAGCAATTTCTGGATCTAGTCCTAGCATTTCGGAATAGTTCCACGCGAAGCAATCTCTATACTGCATAAGAACATCTTTTAATGAAGCCACCCTTTCTTCAGATAGCAGTTCACTAACGAATGTTGGTCGCGGGTCGTTCGCCGTCCCCAACTCAATTTTCTTGAGGTTATCCGCGGTGGTGTGTATTCCATCTTCCAGCTCTTTCGGCGCTGGTGGAAATTCCCAGATCACCCCGTCATCGCTGTTTTCGGAGCACCAGGGAAGGTCATCCATATTCTCGGGCTCTTCTTTTGATATTGTTATCATATGACAAGTACGAGCTCGCTTCCAAGACTGATGTGGATCTGATTCTGCTCTCGTGGCTTTGGGTTCATGCTTCTGCGGCGGCGTTACCTTCCAGTTGTCAGATAGAGAGAACTTGTCGAGCTGATACTGATCCTTGACCCAATTCTTGAAGGTAAAGCAATCTTCAAGACGGTGTCCTATTACCCTGTGATAAGAGCAGTAGTTCGGGTGTGAGTCTTCGCTTGCTTGTTCGGGGTGCTTGGACTCCGGAAGTGTAAGCATTCGGTGCTTTATAGCTAGATCAAGTATCTTCCTTGTCTTGTCTTGAGAAAAAGAGTATGCTCGACCCATTTTCTTCATAAGAGACAAATCTGGACCGCTCGATTCCCGACTGCGTGGCTTCTTGGTCCCGCTTTGTCGTTGCTGAATGCATTTTCCGCTTTTTGACTTGTTTCTGCCTCTGCGTCGGGCCTTTTTTACAACAGGTTGACAGGGAGCGACATTTTCATCTTTCACAGCCTGTTGGAAGAGGCGTTGCGTCCTGGCTTTCTCACAGAGGGCCATTTCGCGGTTGTGGTCGTCTCGGACTTTTTGACCAGCTTCCCTTATAAGCTTGTTCATTTGTTCTTCGAACGACGGACTGGGCATTTTTGCTTCGGGGACTTTTTCTGGTTCAGGGTTAACATCTTCCCATTAAGCATACCCTTCTTCATCAAAGTTACGCACAACATAGCAGTCACGGAGTAGCTCCCGTTTCTTGGACCGAACATATCCAAGCCCGATTGCTTCCATTCTCCCATTGGGCAACTTGTGCTGAGTTCCAGGAACGTTCCAGATCCTATCATAGAATTTATCTTTTCGAGCGGTCTGTTTGAAGGGTATCCCTTGGCGCTTTAATAGCCTTCTCAAGCCTTCTGTATAATATCTAGGCAGACGAATGGGCTGAAGCCTGTCAAGCGTAGAATCCGCACCGTGCCAGATTTCTTTTTCCACCTTGGTTTCCCCGGAACGGTAGAATAGAATCGTATTTTCGCCTTCTCGCCTGGGAGGGACATAGAACATCTGCAGCTCTTCTACACTGTAGGTATCAAGCGCGTCAAGTTCTTTATGATGTTTAAGTGGAACCATGGCGACTTGCAGACTTCGCTCTTCATCAGCGAAAGTTTGTATTGAAGGCCGAGCAGAGAATATAGCGTGGACTTCATCTTCCGAATCGCTGCCAAAGATCAACATGGGAGCGGACGGTCCCGGCTTGTTGTGTTGGGGTGGCCCGGAATAGACTATCTCTTCGTCCTCCTCGGTATCGCTCCCGAAGACTGGGATGGTGGCATTAGCTTTGTTCTCCGGTTTGTGACATCTTTCTGTGTCCTCGAAATCCGGTAAGAAGTATTTTGCATCTTCATATTTGCGGACTTCGTTCACGGAGAATGGGTTCAACTCTCCCATTACGGTATACTCGAGACCATCCTTAAAATATTTCATACACTGATGCTGTGTAGAAGGGATGATGTTGTACTCGTGTAACCAGGGTCGGCCGAGCAAAGCGTTATAGCATGTCTTGGCGTCTATGACGTAGAATTTAATGTCCGTAACAAGTAGCCCAAAGAGTAACGTCAGTATCACAGACCCGAGAGTCCTGGATGATTGAGAGTCGAACCCGGAGATGGTGATCTTATCCCGAGCGAGGTGCTGGATGCTCATGCAGATTTCCTTCAATACCTGTACATTGAGGAGATTGACGGAAGACCTATTGTCGACCAGGATTTTGCCTATCTTTATATCGTGGCAGTACCCTGAAACATAGAGGGGCCGATTGTGTTCACATGTCCCAAGGAGGAGGTCTTCATCACCGAAAGTAACATCGGCTGTGTGCACTTCTTCCAACTCGTCCTTCATCTTTTCTTCGGCGAGAAACGTTTGGAATTGCTCTGGCTCCTGTAGCGCTTTGATCAATGATTCTCTTGCTTCTTTTGATAGTAAGAGAGCATCGAGAATACTGAGTTGCGAGGGTAACTTCCTCAAGTGTGCCAGAACGTTGTAGTCCACCTTATTTTTCTTTGGCGGGTCCTTGGCGGTTAGCTCTTCCATGACTTGGTCATCTAGGGCGATATCCTCAGAGACCTTTTCTTTTCCCTTATCTTTTTTATTTGAGGGCTCGAGATTCTTTTCGGGTAGCGTACGATTACGCAGCCGGATATTTTCGCAGGCCTTCGGTTCTTCCTTTTTTCCCGAGGTAGACTCTTTAAAGAGAGGGCTAAGAGCCATTTTCTCGTCAGAGTCGCTTCCGAATGTGAGAATTTGCGTTTCCCCGGCGTTAACCATGCGACAATCGCCGGTAGTTCTTCTAAGCTCCTCGGCCGTACTTCTCCGCTCCCGACGAGTTTTGCGCTTCTCCCGCTTAAAATGTTGCCGGTAAACAACATACCCCTGCCACCATCTATTGAAAGCTTTGCACTCTTCGGTGGGGTGCGAAATCTTCCGATGATATAAGCAATAGGAAGGGTGCATTTCTGCTTTGCCGGCAATGTTTCCTTCAGAGGGTGGTAGCTTCATCCCCATTGATATGGCTTTAGCAAACCTTTTTTTCGTCTTGAATTTGTTTTTATCCGCAACGGATGTCTTTTTATTTTATGGGAGTGACTCAACCCTTTCGTTTAGTCGCCGGCGCTTGGCCCTTTCGAATATGACCGTATCGCGTTCCCGATCAGCTTTACTTTTCAACAGAGCTTCGTTGAGGAATGCATCAATTGCTTCATCTGATGGCCCCGGAAGTTCCGGTTTAGGATCTGCCCCCAGCTTCTCAGTTCAAGGAGTTTTCTCATCGTCTGTAAACGAGTGGGAGACCATATGACAACTCGCCACGTAACCCTCAGATTCATCCGACGAGCTTTCTCCATCATCTTCCTCCTGAAAGGCGTGGCTGAGAAACTCTTGGAGCGTGATGGGAGTCCGTGCCTTCTGATTATACTCCTCCAGCTCGTCAATCTGTTTCTGTAAGTCCGTGCGCTTGTCGTCAGGTTTCATGGGCTTTTTGGATATCTTCTTCTTCTTCTTTGAAGACTTTGACTGCTGGGTATGAGTGCTTGGACCATCACCACCGATCTTTGGAGTTGGGCGCGGCTTTAGCATCCCTTCGATGATCTGGGGTTCTAGCGGGTTCTTCCACCTGATCGCCGGGCATGCTTGAAATCATTCAGCATCCTTTTGGTTTTGGCTGATAGCACAACCTCCCATGGAGCTTCTTCAACAAGGGAGCACGTTGCCCCCGGCGTATTCACCTTTTTAGGGGTATGAGGTTGCGGCGGGCTCACCTTCCATCTTTCGGACAACGCGAACTTGCCTTGTTGGTATTGGTCTTCAATCCAGTTTTTGAAGACGTAGCAATCTTCAATCGGATGACCCAATACTCGATGGTAGGGGAAGTAATTGGGGTCATTGACGTCGTTTGGCTGCAACGGACGTCTTGAATCCGGCAGATTGATAAGTCTGTTGCGCAATGCCAGCTCGAACAGTCTTCTCGTTTTATCTTGAGGAAACGAGTAAGGACATCTTAGCCTCTCCTCGAGGGGTACGTATGGACGCATATTGTTTTGACGAACAACCGGCTTCAAGTTGCTCGGCTGTTGTTGAGCATTGGCGACGACGATCTCTTTTCCTTTCCCCTTCTCATTTCGAGAGTCCGGCTTTGGAGAAAACGGTCTATGGCCCATCTGGTCCATTTGAGCTAGCTTGTCGATCAGGGCCTGGAACGTGATTGGTTTAAAGAACATCATGAACTGTGAAATAGTTGCATGAGGATCTAAGGTGCCCACGAACATGCCCACCGCTGGCGCTTCTTCGATGCGTTGTTCGCACTTCGACCACAAGTTCCGCCACTGGATTGCATATTGAACCCATGTTTCGCCCAGCTTTACTCTTGCATTGATCAAAGCTGTTATTGGAGTACGCTCGCTGGCGCTAGCGAAACGCTGGGTAAACAACAACTCCATTTCAGCAAAAGTTTTGACGGAGTCGTTCGGAAGCTCGGAGTACCATTCAAACGCCGTCTCCGACAAGCTGCCGACGAACTGGCGAAGCAGGAGCTTATCATCGCCGCTGGTGTTACCACAAAGGGCTCTGAACTGGGCAACATGTTGATGGGGATTGCCTGTCCCCTTGTAGACATGGAATTTTGGGATCGTGTAGCCCGGCGGATATTTGATCTGATCATACCAGCTCGGATATGGTCGCCCCGTTTTGACAACTTGGCCGGCCGTCTCAGTTGCCTGGTGAACCCTTATCTGCTGAGCTATATATTCATCTAAGGCGGCTTTAGAAATTGTCTCCTCCTTGGCTGTTGAAAGAGCCGGCGGTGGATTTGACGTTTCTCCTCTGTCATCTTCAAGGACAATCAGAGGATCTTCAGCAGGAGGATCCTGCTGGATCATCATACCCACCATGTCTTGGAACAGAAGGGCCATTCGTTTTATATTGGCTGCTTGTTCCGCAGCCTCTTTGTCTTTCTTTTCTAATATTCTCCGAAGGAACTCGGCGTCGGTTTCTTGCTCCTGGCGTTGATCCGAGGATGCTTCTGGGCTCTCTTTTGGCCCAGTGAGTGCGGTCATCGCAGTCATCATTTCTTGTAGCTTCTGCTGCTCCTCCTGAGCTTTAGTCACCGATCGCGTAAGCGGTCTATGACATGTGGATATACGGCTGTCCTCTTTCCCGGACGCCATGTAGATGGTGTGTACCACAATGCCCCCAGACTTAGGGCGTTTGGGTTCACTGCCTTTGATGTTCGCCGCAGGCGTGGGGATTTTCTCTGGCCTTCTTCTCTTGTGGGCCGTCGAAATTGAGGGGGCCGTTGCTTTGGGCACCCAGGTGGTCGTCGTCTTTCGTTGCTTGACAGGGGGATTTTCTTCCTGCCGAACTTTCGACTTCTTATGCTGGTGAAAGAAATTCGGATCAATCACCGATTCTCATACTCGTCGCCAAGTCTTGTAGATCCTGGAGGACAGCCGTTGAGGAGACTGCTCCGGCTTTTCTGGTTCTGCTTCCACGACGGTGTCTACCGGTGGAGGAGATCTTTTGAGCACCGTAGTTGGCGAATTTCTGCGTACCCTATTCAGCAGCTCAAAGCTATTCCCAGTTGGAACAGCAACATTAACTTCCACCGTTGGAGCTGGTGGAGTTAGCCCAGATGGGGAGTTGCCCCCAGCCTTCCTTATCCGACGCCAGTGGCGACGTCGGGCATGACGGGTTGTTGGGATTGGTTCAGCGATGGCTTTGTCTTTCCCCTCGTTCAAGTGGGTGGCTGTTGCCGATGTCAGCCTCTTGAAGACTGACGTCCGTTGAGAAGTCGTGCCCAACTGGTCAAACACAGATTTCTGAGCGGGAGCAGTACCGGGAGCAGTCAGCCTTGCGAGGACCGACCCTCTTGCAGGAGAAGCCGCCTTGGCGGCTTCAGGAGTAGGGATGGCTATCTTTTCTGGGATGGCCACATCAGGTATTACGGGCTTCTTGGTATGCCCTTTGGAGCCCGAGTTCAGCCTGGTGAAGACCGAGGAGCTGGAATTGGACGACCCGTTGAGAGGGCCCGTGGTAGTAGCAAGTCGATCGAAGACCGACTTCTTTGAAGCTTCCGGTACGGGCGCTGGGATGGTGAAGCTTGCTGGCGAGAGCATGGTCCCGAAAAATAGTCCAGTCGTAGCCTGGGTGATTTGTTCCACCGGCATCGTGAATAGTGATGCCGCCTGAGGCCCATAGGCTACACCTCCAGGTGAGGCGGAGCGCCGGTTGCATTTGCATTTGGAGCAGTTCGAACAGTTGGATGCCATTGCTGTTTGATTTCTGCGCCAAGTAAGAGACCAAATCTTAGTAACTTGAAACCCGAGGGCAATCATTAACAAACCGCAATTTGTTCGCGAATACGACACACAAAGTGTGGAGTGCAAAGAGGAAAAGGTCCCACCGGGCGTGCCAGAATCTGTTCCCCTCCAAATCACGGAGACGCGACCGCGTAGGTTCGTCTTGCCTGAGATTCGGGGCAGATGCTAATTGGTTTTATCCGTCCACCTCTCCGAAGATGCCAAGTTGATTTATGGCACCGTGTATCGGAGGTTTGGACGGATGCGTCCAATGTAGCAGACTTCGTCAGATTCCCCTCGCTTGAGGGGTTTTTGATTGTGGGGACGCTCTTCCCTGCAGACGCAAGCCCCTACAGTTAATTACGCTACCGCATCGCGGTAACAACTTTTTCCTTCTCCAGAATTTCACTTCGTGTCGTGAGTGTTTGTTTTGTTTGTGGTTGCCCGTGGATTGTATACGGAGACTAATTTATGTCGTCGCCCGTAGGACGTGGATTAGTCCAAATCCATATTTTCTTAGATTTGGGTTTGGGGTTTTGGTTTAAGGATACGTTAGCCGTATTTGAGGATAAGATCAACTTAAACGTTTGTTAAGGATACGTTAGTCCAGTTTGAGACTAAGATCAACTTAACGGGATCGTTTAGATCCGACAAAAGAGCGTTTGGGCTCTATTGTTCCAGTTTAGGGACATAGTGGTCCATTGCCAGTTTAGGGACATGGTGGTACATCGTTCCCATTTTGAGGACGAACATTGGTTTAAGGACGCATTAGTCCATGGGTTTAAGGACCCCACAGTCCGTATTGTTAGTTTAAGGACGCATTAGTCCATGAGTTTAAGGACCCCACAGTCCGTATTGTTGGTTTAAGGACGCATTAGTCCATGAGTTTAAGGACCCCACAGTCCGTATCGATGTGTGGTTGTCGGGACCCGTCACCTCTCTGACAACGTTGAAGGATTACAACGACAAATATCAGAGGAGTTCGGAGATGTACCCTTGAACCGGGTGTAAATTGATTTGAGAGAGCATTTGTGCTCAGTTCAATTTAATTTGAGAACTTACGGCTAGAATTGGGCTAAGTCCAGTTGAAAATGTTCAACATTTTATTTGCGTTTGGCCTGTTAGGCCTTTGTTTGGGCTATGCCCTCTTTTAAAATAATGCAAAGCATTTTATTTTGGTCTGTTTAGACTTTTTTCTTTTAATAGTGCATAGCACTTTTGTTTGGTCTGATAGACCCTTTTTTTTTGGGCTCTGCCCTTTGATAATGCATTGCATTAAATGCTCTGACAGCGCCCCACGTGGCTTGTCAGGCGCTTTGTGCCAATTGAGGAGCGCAAGGCGCAAACTCATGTGATGGTGGCACGTGTCACGCTCTGGTGAGCATAAGCGCAGTGCGCTGCGCCATTGCGCTGCGCTAGTGCGCTGCTGACACGTGGCGCGCTCTGGTGAGTTGCGCCAATCCAATAGCGTAATGCTCATTTTTGTAAAGCGCAAGGCGCAGTTTGTTCTGGGGCTGACACGTGGCGCTCTCTGGTGGCTTGCGCCAATCCAAGAGCGCAACAGTGCAAATTTTACAAGTGCAGGGCACTGTTTAATTTCTCGATCAAATTTATATCAAAGAATGTTTCACGAGGTTTTACCTCATGATTTAAAGAACCAATGGTTCATCAAAAGGCTGTACCTTTATATGTAGATCAAAAGATCTAATAAAGAACTATATTACTTCTTTTTTTATTCTCATTATTTGATCTTTTCTTTTCTTTTTTATTTAAGATCTTGATCTTGTTTTTAGATCATTGATCTTTTTAGAAGAAATTCTTCTTTTCAAAGGTTTACCTTTTTTCTTTTTCTGAGTTCTTTCTCAAAGTTTTCAGAAGATTTCTGTGAGTTCTCTCTGTGTCAATCTCTTTTAGACTTGGAATCTAGGGGCCTTTATATAGTGACAATTGATTGGTTAAATCAGTTAAAGAGATCTTTCTCTGATTGATTTAGGGATGTTTCCCTACCGTTGGATCTTTGATCCAAGAGATCCTGTTTTACAGAAGAGAATCTTATTATTTTAATAAGATTAGAAAGATCTTTCCAGAATTTTTTTGTTTACATGCTGGTACAGTTGGCGCAAGCGCACCTGCGCTAGACACGTGTCGCACAGCGCAGAGCGCAGCGCAACTGCCCTGCCACGTGTCGCGCAGCGCAACTACGCTGCCACGTGTCGCGCAGCGCGGTGCGCAAAGCATCTGAAGCGTTGCTTCCTTTATTTTTATTTTAAATAGAGCCTTACTCTGATTGGGTGCGCTACCTTAGGCGCAGCGCTGGCATATCGGCTTTTGACACGTGGCGCGTTGCGCGGAACGCAAGGAATCTGAAGCGTTGCTTCAATTTTTTGAAATTTTGAAATTCAACAGAGCTTTGCTCTGATTGGGGAAACAAGGCGAAATGATGTGGTAGCTTTATATTGATACGTGCAGGGTTCCGATTAGGTATGTGTGCTAGCTATGCGGTCTTCAATCGGGCGGATGGTAATACTAGCCGTCTTAGAATTAAGCTGGATTATTAAATCAAGTTCCAATTTAATAACTTACATATATATATTTCGATATGTATATTCTAGTATTATGTTCATTGTATTTTTCTATCCTTTGTGTATTCGTATTTTGATACGAATACGGGCATGTATTTATGGGGACGTATTCTTATATTTATACAAGAATACTTCTAGAAGGAAGACACATCATTTCTAGGAATTTCTTTTTGAAAAAATGAAGAATGAGGTGGAAGAAAGAAATGGTGGAGGGAATGGACAAATGAATTATTAATTTATTTGCACATACTATTCAAGCATGGTTGCGATTTTAAAATGTAAAATTCTTTTAACAAAAATAAAATGTGCATGTTTGATTTGGATGAGGTTTTTCATTCTACCATTTTGGATTCTCTTTCTTCATGGCTCTTTCTTCTTCTTCTTCATTTTTCTTCTACTATCTCATGAGTTAAGAATCAAGAAGAAAATTGAGATAGAAAAATACTACAACACTCTCACCGCATCTTTAAGCTTCACTTCTCAGCAAGTTGTGAATCTTAGTTGCTTCACTAGGTTATTTTGATGTGAATCTAGAGCTTGGATATGGTTTTCTCGGGTGGATCATCTTCGGCGAAAGAAGACCGGTTTGCAAGCGCGATCCAGAGCTCTTGAGAGCTTTCTCTAGTCCAACCATATTGGAGCTCTTGAAGAAAACTTGAGGATGTGAGTATTGCTAACACAGTAGATTTGCATAGCTCATTAGGTTTTTGTTTACAAGTTCTAACTCTTTAGTTCGATTCATGGTTTTGGAACTTTAGCAAACTAGAAATTTTTGAAATCCATTTTGCCATATTCTAAAATTAGCTTGTAGTGTGCCTAACTATCAACAGTAAAATTAAAAGTTATCTAATTAAAATCAACTTTTACGAAATTTGAGGTTGTGAATCATAAATGTGACTCCTGAATTACAATACTTTTTTTTTTGCATTACAGGTTTAATATCGATCGGACATCGGATAGGACACCCGCCAGTTCGCTCGAGTTTTACCGAAATGAGTTAGATATGCTCCCAGACCGAGCTGTGCTCCAGATATTATATACATTGGATATCTACCAGATTTTACCGGATGCGTGTTTACATTTTCCAGATATCCGGCATGCCCGAACACCTATTATCTATTTCGTCATCGTCGCATATCATGTCCCCGACCGTGTATTACGACAGTTCGGACTTGTACAACACATCCCGGATCCGGTAAAGCAGATTGATCGGGTTACACGAAGAGGTAGAGCTGTAGATTGGAGGGATTTTCGATATATCTACATCTTTCGATGGGATGCACGAGCTCTGCTTGTCATACACCAGAGAGATCTGTCTTTACCGATAGAAGGTTATCAGGGCCGGTACTCGAGGATAACATGACGGTACATTCAAATGGCGTGTCCTCCACGGGTGGTGTTGATTGATAGGATTTTTCGTGTTCAAGTTTATTACCGCAATCAAGACGATTTCGCTTGTAGCTAGCCGGTTGAGTACGGGTCGTCCGCAGGGAGATAGGAATCTTTTTCTATGTGCTTTAACGAGTTAAGTCCAAATGTCCAGATTTATTTGAGATTAACTATGTGCTAAAATGTTATATAAAGAGAGCTTGTTAGGGTTAGGATTAGGTTAGTTTGAATTAGGAGTCGCTCACTTCTTTCGTTACCACTCTTAATATCGGTGTTACGGTAATCGGCAACAACGGGGATTAGCACGACTAGGAAGGAACTTGCGAGTATAAGCTAGGTTTTCCAATGCTTAAGTTCTTCCTTTTGGTGGTTGTCCGTCCGTTCTTGGCTCTTAGCCTTAACCTCCGGTTAATTCAACCACAACCGATCTCACTAAGGAATCACCGCTATCATGTAGGATAGGGTGCCGTAGGGAGCGGATTGTGGTTCAATTAACGGGAGTCCGAATTAAGATGTTGGGAAAGGAAAGAGTGAGAGAGATTTTCTTCTGTCAAACTTCCCTTATCCTACCCTAATAAGTAAGAAAACTACTCACCCATTACAAGAAAAAGAAAATACAACAAAAGGAGGAAGATAGAAAGAAAGAGGTTAGAAGATTCAACTATCTATTTGAGACCTCACCTTGGCAAGGATCAAGCTTAAGCATCATTATTGTTAAGGATAAAGGAAAAGAGAACAAAAAAAAAACAAACAACAAATAACAACAACTAGATTAGCAAATGAAAAATACAAGCAATTATAATTAACAACATAACAAGACAAGCATGATAACAAAAAGAACTCTTTTATTCATCCTTCACTCATAAAAAGCTCACTACAAGATTTTTAATGGAGAAAAGATGAAAAGAGGAAGAAGAACAACAAAATATATCCTAAACCTAATACAAGAATTTTGCACCCTTGGCTTGGCAAGTTCTGGGCTATTTATAGGCATGAAACAGAGAACTTAGGGCAACATTCAGGATTAAAATGAATTGACCAAACTGCCCCTGAATTTTTATCATCTGATGAGCCAACATGGCCGCGGATCCGCAGCCTAGACGCCATGTTGTCCGCGGATCCGCGGCCTTATTGTGGAGTTGGCTCATCGTATTTTTTGTGCTTCTCTGTGTTGATATTTACATCAGTTTGGTACACTTTGTTTCTCAGAATCTCTCCACATTTCTTCCAGATTTGCAGCAGGTCAAAAGGTGATTTGATGTGGATCTTTTTCCATGATTTCCTTAAGCTCCGCGTAGATATCTTGGATTTTGTGTTGCCATTGTGATTTGTGCATGAAAATGACCATTGATTTGCCATTTTGTCCCTTAAACTGATATGCAGCAACATACGGATAGAGAGCGGAGACCCGTATTTTATCTGTGGTTGGCAGTAATCCAGAATTTGTCGTGCTTTTCCATGAATTTCATTGTTTAGAGCTGAGAACCTGTATCCTGCAATTAACTAGCAAATACGGCTCAAGAGTACCTACCTATAAGCAATGTGATAAAAAATGGGCGGTATAAAAATGCAAAAATCTGATATGAACAAATACCCCCAAACTTATCATTTGCTCGTCCCGAGCAAAGCCAATTTATTCACAAAAAATTCCTAACCTCACTTTCGCAGGGAACGCGATTGCACTGAGCATGTGCAACAAGCCGTTAAACTTCTAGGTGTCCCTAGTAGGAGGAGTGTTGTCTCCTGAGGGTTTTCAGCGGATACTACCCACAAAATCCGGTCAAGCTAGTTTTGCAAAATAACTATGATTCAAAATCTAAGGTTTTGTTTTAAAAATAAAAATTCTATTATCCTAAGTCTAGACTATCGAACCTTTATTTTTCACACATCGCTTCTTATTTAACTTAAGATTTTATATGTCATTACGTGCAGTGCAAATAGTGTCATTAGGTTCCAGAAGGATCGATTAAAGTCATCATGTCACAAAATAAAGCCCAGATAAAAATTTTAAAAGGATCACATAAGTTTTATAAAGAGTTAACTATTTTTCAAGTTTCGTTTTCCAGTAAGGTTTCAATTTCAGAATTTCTATCTTCTTTAACATGAAACTAGGTCTTATTTTTCACTCCACATTTTTCTTGTTTTCATTTCATACACACCTCTGTGAATGTGCAATAGTCTTTATCATAGAATAAAACCTTCATATCTCCGCTAGAAATAATTTTTTTTTTATAAAAACCTGTCTTTTGTCAAGATTATTCTCACACAAAGAACCGTTAGGAATTTTAACTCGGAGAGAACACTTGCTTAACTTTGTTTTAATCTGGACTTTCTAGGCTTCTTAACGAGCTTTGGGTCAATGCACCCAAACCAGTTGGCTTTAGGGCATTAGGTGTGGAGACACCCCAGCGGACTTAATTACTCAAGTTACTTAGGCCCAAAAACAAAAGACAATTTAGCGTGAAAATCATGATGATTCAATGCGAACGGAGATATAACCGGCAGTTCAGTTATTTTTTTTGGATAAAAGACGTGTTTAGTGGGTTTGGTGTGTAATCATTCCAATCAAGTTTCAGATGGATTATTTTTCAGAATTAGTTCCAATTAAGGCATCAATAACATCCCTTCATATTCGCTCCACTTCATAAACTATTCTTGATATTACTTATTTCAGAACAAACCTATTTGATCCTCAGAAAATAATTTATCCATTTAAAAGTTTTCAGACATAATAGACTTGTCATCTAATTTTCAAAACTCACGACACGTGTAGTGTGATGTAAATACGTATATCAGCTATAGTTAATTTCAAAGGAGAGTTATCTTTCAGGTTTTCAAAATCTAAAAATAAGATTTAGTTATTCTTATCTTATCAAACAAAACCGTCGAAATGTTGAATCTGAGTTCTCCTACTAACTAACTTGACGAAAAGTTTTTATGTTTTTAGAAATTTTTCTGATTTTTATGGATTTTATGGATTTTAGTATGCAGATGCAAAATATACATATGAATGCGAAGGTTAGAAATGTGTACCGAGCGTACCCCCAAACTTAAACTGGACAGTGTCCTCACTGTCATTTCATGAAGAAATCATTGAAGGGCCAAAATTGTCGGTTAGATATACACAATTTTTTTTATTAATTTTTTTTTTAAAGAAAAGAATAATAAAAATGGATAAGCACCGGATAAGAATATCCACAAATATATACAAAATGGTATATACATACCCACAAACTTATTTGAAACAGTGTCCACTATTTTGGCTGGATAACCGAAGTTTGGTGGTAGGCAGAGGAAGATTATGCAGGGTAAACCGGCTCCTGTAAGACCAGGAGCTCCTCTGTTGGTTCGGCGCTAAGGTACGGTTTTAGTCGGTGTCCGTTTACTTTAAAAAATGAACCGTCCTTTGGATTCTCCAAATCCACAGCGCCATGCGGATACACATTCCGCACAAAATATGGCCCTTTCCAGCGAGATCTGAGCTTACCTGAATGGAAATGTAGCCGGGTGTCATAAAGCAATACCTGTTGACCATGTGCGAATGTTTTGCACAAAAGGTGTTTATCGTGAAACACCTTCGTTCGGTTTTTAACGACAACCGCGTTTTCGTAAGCCCCATCCCGAAGCTCGCTTAATTCGTTCAACTGCAGCTTCCGATGGCTGCCCGCATCTTCGAAAGACAGATTCAGCTCCTTTATCGCCCAAAATGCGCGATGCTCTATTTCCACAGGGAGGTGGCATGCCTTTCCGTAAACAAGCCGATAGGGAGACATGCCAAGATCGGTCTTATAAGCCGTTCGAAATGCCCAAAGGGTATCAGTGAGTTTTAACGACCAATATTTACGGTTCTTGGAAACCGTCTTCTCCAGTATCTGCTTGATTTGACGATTTGAAACTTCGGCTTGCCCACAGGTTTGGGGGTGGTAGGGCGTAGATAGCTTATAATTAATGGAATATTTCCGCATCAAGGCCTCAAAAGTCTTATTGCAGAAATGAGTTCCATTGTCGCTAATGATCGCTCGGGGGTGCCCAAACCGGGAGAAAATGTTTTCCTTATGAAATCTAACGACAACCTTGTTGTCGTTAGTCCGGCTGGGCACAACCTCGACCCACTTAGAGACATAATCAACAGCAAGAAATATGTACAAGTTCCCAAAAGAGCTGGGAAACGGCCCCATGAAATCGATCCCCCAAACGTCGAAAATCTCCACAACCAAGATTGGTTGGAGCGGCATCTCGTTCCTCCTGGATATCCGGCCCAAGTGTTGGCACCGGGAGCAAGTCTTGCAGTAGTCATGAGCGTCTTTGAAGAGTTCTGGCCAGTAGAAACCATACTGCAAGATCTTCTCAGTTGTCTTTCTGGGGCCAAAATGCCCGCCACATGCTTGATCGTAGCAAAACGACAGCACACTCTTGAATTCATCGTCAGGGACACACCGACGAATAATCTGGTCGGGACAGTACTTGAACAGATAGGATTCGTCCCAGTAAAAGTGTTTTACTTGGGATAAGAATCGAAGCCTGTCCTGACTTGACCATTCAGTCGGTAGTAATCCTGTGACCAAATAGTTCACAATATCTGCGAACCAGGGTTCGAAAGATACTGTCAAGAGCTGTTCATCCGGAAAAACGCCGTTGATCGGAATTTGAAGCGACGGCGAAGAAGGAAGTCGTGAGAGATGGTCGGCGACTACGTCCTCACATCCTCTTTTGTCCTTGATGACAAGGTCAAACTCTTGAAGCAAGAGGATCCAACGTATTAGCCGAGATTGTGCATCTTTCTTCGCAAAAAGATGGCGCAGAGCAGAATGGTCTGTGTAGACGATGACTGGAGAGCCGATGAGGTAGGGCCTGAACTTTTCTAAAGCAAATATAACAGCCAAGAATTCCTTCTCAGTTATTGTATAATTCAGTTGGGCGTCATTCAGGGTTCGGCTAGCATAATAGATTACGTGCGGCATCTTGTTGATGTGTTGTCCAAGGACAGCACCGATGGCAAAGTCGGATGCATCGCACATAATCTCAAATGGGTGCGTCCAGTCAGGAGAAGAAAGAACGGGAGCAGAAGTGAGTGAGCTTTTTAATGACTCGAATGCAGTCACACAGCTCAAGTTGAAGTCGAATGTCGTGTCCTTTGCCAGCAAAAGAGTCAAGGGCCTAGCAATCTTGCTAAAGTCCTTGATGAACCGTCTATAGAAACCGGCATGGCCAAGGAAGGCTCGGATATCTCTGACGCATCAGGGAGGAAGGAGATTGGAAATGACTTCAATCTTTACTTTATCTACCTCAATGTCATTTTGCGAGATGATATGTCCTAAGACAATACCTTCGCGCACCATGAAGTGGCACTTCTCCCAGTTCAAAGTGAGATTCTTGTCTTTACACCGGGTAAGGACGGCGTCGAGATGCAGCAAACACTCATCGAAGGAATCGCCGAAAATGGAGAAATCGTCCATGAAGATCTCCAAGAATTTTTCCACCATGTCTGAGAAGATTCCCATCATACACCGCGGAAGGTAGCGGGCGCATTGCTTAACCCAAAGGGCATGCGACGATATGCAAATGTGCCGAAAGGACAAGTGAATGTGGTCTTGTCCTGGTCTTTTTCGGCGATGGGAATCTGATTATAGCCAGAGTAGCCATCAAGAAAGCAGTAGTACTCGTGTCCGGCCAATCGTTCAAGCATCTGGTCAATGAAAGGTAGCGGAAAGTGGTCCTTCCGCGTTGCGGCGTTGAGTTTTTTGTAATCGATGCATACTCGCCACCCAGTCTGGGTGCGAGTAGGGATTAACTCGTTCGCCTCGTTGGTTATGACTGTTATGCCTGATTTCTTGGGGACAACGTGAATGGGGCTCACCCACTGGCTATCAGAGATAGGGTAAATGATACCACTATCCAGACACTTTACGATCTCCTTTTTTACAGCCTCCTTCATGACTGGGTTAAGTCGCCTTTGTGGATCCCTGGATGGTTTGGTATCATCCATCAGATGAATGTGATGTTCAACGATCAGGGGACTAATCCCCTTGATGTCCGCCATTGACCAGCCAAAGGCTTGCTTATTGCTGTGCAAGACCGTAAGAAGGGCTTTATCTTGCTCTGGAGCTAGAGAAGCCGAGATGATAACAGGAAGGGTCTCGTTCTCACCCAAGTAAGTGTACTTAAGGTGAGATGGCAATGGCTTGAGTTCAAGCGTTGGAGGTGAAACGATTGAAGGCAGGATTGGTGAAAAGGTCTCGAACTCAAAGGATTCCGGCAGAGGTTCAAAACGAGTGTAAGCGACCGAGTTGGATGGTTCAGGTAACTCATCCGGAAATTCGAAGGATTCAAACTCGGGCGGTGAGTGGCTAAGATCGTTCGAGAAAGTGAAACACTCGTAGTCATTGTCGGGCGCAGAAACAGCAGCAGGTTCGAAGAGGAACGCACTAGTGGCGTTAAGGTTGTCGTGATCGAACAAAAACTCCTTGAATTCACACTCTTCCGGGGTGATCTCCTGGATTGAACAAACGTCTAGTATATGAGCATTAGGTTCGGAGGGCTGATTCCCCAACCTAAAAATGTTGAGTTCAATTATCATATTTCCAAAAGATAGGTTCATCGAACCATTTCGACAATTGATCACCGCATTTGAGGTTGCAAGGAATGGGCGACCGAGTATCACCGGAATTTGATTCCGGGGGTTAGCTACAGGCCGTGTGTCTAAAACAATGAAGTCAACGGGGAATATGAAGTCCCCAACCTTGATTAACACATCCTCTAGCTCACCCCTAGGATGGGTGATCGATCGGTCGGCCATTTGGAGAGTGCAGTGTGTGAGTTTCAGCTCTCCTACACCTAGTTACTCATATACTGAGTACGGAAGCAGGTTAACACTGGCACCAAGATCTAATAGTGCGTGGTTAATGTTCTTATCCCCAATGGTAATAGAAATCGTAGGACAGCCATGGTCCTTCCGTTTTTGAGGTAAAGATTGGGTAAGAGCATCACTCACAGCACTAGCCAAGAAAACTTTCTTGGGTACCTGAGATTTCCTTTTTTTCATGCACAAGTCCTTTAAGATTTTGGCGTAGGAAGGGACTTGTTGGACAGCATCTAAAAGGGGAATATTGATGTTAACCTGCTTAAACAACTCCAGAATCTTCTCCATTTGTGGATTTTGTTTATTGGACCTCAACCGGTTTGGAAATGGAACGTTTTTAAAATTGGTTGAGTCCAATGCTTGTGGAGGAGATTGTGGAGTTGGAACGGATCCCAGAGCCGGTGTTTTCATGGAGTGAGAAATGGGTCCGTCTAGAGCAGAAGAAGAGAAAGAGCCTTTTGAAGAATGGAGAATAGGCTCAGAAGACGAAGAAGAAGAAGAAGAAGAAGCGGCCGAGGTGTCATCGTCGATCCGTGTGCCAATATTGTTTTGCAGCACCCTTCCCGATCTCAATATAGTCACGGCACTCACATAATGGTTCTGTTGTTCAAGAGCAACATGTACATTATGTGGGTGACCGGGATTTGGGAGTGGTTGAGATGGAAGCTTCCCCTTCTCTCGCTCGCTTAAGGCCGCATTCAGTTGTGCTATCTGGGCTTCGATGGTTTTGATGTTTTGCTCGTGTGCAGCAGTGTGTTGCACCAAAAACTGAATGGAAGACTGGATGTTGGCGGTGGACTGAGTTGATTGCTTTACAAACGCCTCTAGACTTCGTTCGAGCGAGGAAACCTTATCGTTGTTTGACAGAACAAAGTTGTTTTGGGGAAAAGAATTGTTGGGTGCAAAGTTGTTCGTCTGATTTTGAAAAGGTTGGGGTTGGAAAGGCTGCTGAAATTGATGTTGAGTTTGTTGTTGCGCTTGTTGTTGCGGAGGAGGGGGCCTCTGGAAATTGTTGCCTTGGAATTAATGCTGGTTCTGATTCCAGGCAAAATTGGGGTGGTTCCTCCAACCGGGATTGTAGGTGGAAGAGTATGGATCATTTCTCGGTCTTTGCTGAAATGCAACATTAACCTCATCATGTCCTTGAGATGGCGGATTGTAAGGACACTCTTCGGTTAAGTGAGAAGGATCGGAACAACAAGCATAAATGGTACGAAGGGGAAGAACAGGGGTAGGAGCAGGAGATGAAAATTTGCTCTCTATTGCTTCAAGTTTTCTCGTTATTGCAGCCATTTCAGCTTTCATCGCAATAGAGACATCGAGTTGGTGAATTCCTACCCTAGACTGACCAGTAGAAGTGGAGGAAGAAGAAGAAGAAGTTGGTCTGGTGCTCTCCCATTGAAGCGTTTGTTCCGCAAGGTCGTCGAA
Organism: Agapanthus africanus; assembly: GCA_030015575.1. NCBI lineage: Eukaryota > Viridiplantae > Streptophyta > Magnoliopsida > Asparagales > Amaryllidaceae > Agapanthus > Agapanthus africanus. The sequence goes on along the minus strand of JASDDO010000022.1, from coordinate 747,958,987 downwards.
GAATTGCCACGCTTCCTTGTCAGATTTTGATAGGAAGTGGCCCTGACAAATGGTTTCCAACAACTGCTTGGTTGCTGGGTTCAGACCCCCGTATAAGGTTTGGCAAAGTTGCCATTTCTCAATACCGTGGTGAGGGCACTGAACAAGAAGGTCTTTATACCGGTCAAAGCACTTCCAAAAGGGTTCAGTAGGAAGCTGAGAGAATTGGTTGATTTCGTTACGGATCCTTGCGGTTTTATGATTCGAATAGAATTTCTTGAGAAACGCTTTCACAAACTCGTCCCAACTGGTTATAGAGTGGGAAGCGGTGCTATACAGCCATTTTTCAGCAAGATCGCACAAAGTGAACGGAATGACCTATAGCCGTATAGCATCGTCCGACAGCTGGGTCGTTTTCATCATAGCACAAACATTCTGGAACTTGTTGATGAAGATATAGGCATCTTCAGATTCAAGCCCATGAAATTTCGGAAGCATGTTAATGAAGTGGGGCTTAATTTCAAAATTATCCCCATTGGCCGGTGGAAGGGAAAGACAGGTGGGAAGTGCAGAGCGGGTGGGATAGAAACGATCCTGGAGCGCGATTCGTTGTGGCGCTACAACAGGCCGGTGGTGGTAGGTTATTCGCATCTATAGGAGGTGGAATCAATCCCGGGGGAGTCAAGGGGATGTTTGGATTAAATCCAGACATCGCGGAAGAAGAGGTTGGTGATGGTGAAGGTGAGGATGTATGAACAGAATTCCGGTCAACGTCGGAGTTGGCCGGCAAAAGTAAGGGTGAAAGAGACGTGGAAGGAGTTTCGACGTCTGAGTCGATCGCGTAGTCGGTAGCGACTAACGTAACGCGGACTAGGCGGGCGCTAGTGTCCCGAGTCCAACCGGACATACACTAAACTAGTTTAGTGTAGTCAAAGCGGAGAAGGTGAGGGTAAGAGAACGTCAATGGAGAAATACGATAGGAGGTGGGTGAAAAAATGGATTATGGCGACAAAGGGCAGGTTTTTATAAAAGTTTTTGGTTTTTGTGTTTTTTTTCTTTTTTTTTTTTAGAAAGAGCTTTACAGAAATATGTACGGACTTACGGCTTCAAACAATCACAGACAAAATATGCGCAATCACACCTAGATCTAGGGTCACCTAGGTCAGCTAGACAGCTCCTAACTGTTCCAAAGGGCTAGAAATAGGACCTCAAACCGCCTCTTCTCCACCAATTGCGGCCAGGTAAGTGCCAGGTAAGTGAGAGGCTCCCCACTACGTAAGTAGTGGTCCTAATTAAGTAACCACTTGCCTTCGACACACTTGCCTAGACACCGCAAAGTCAGGATAGGATAAACGGCCGATGTCTGTAACTAGTCCTCTGTCCTATTGAGCGTGAAGTCCTTAGGGCTGAGTCTAGTATTTTTTAATTAAATAATGGTCAATGCATATGCTTTTTGTGATTTCTGGGGTCCTGGGAAGGGTGATGAAATCCCCACCCAATCTGGATTGATTTCAAGCCCCTTAAAGTCCGATTAAAATATGCAAAGCGGTAACAATCAACAGCAATCAATTTTTTATTTTTTAGCACGGCGCAAAGAATCCTGCACAAAAACAATTTATTGGAAAGGGGAAGAGATTTTGCGCAAAGAATGCTGCAGAAAACACAGTTCAGTGGAGTTCAGAGGAGTGGGGAGGAGGTTAGAGACACTCACAGAAAAATTGAAACCCTGAAGGCACCAAATGGCTGCGGTTCCGCGGCCAAACACGTGCTTAGGCCGCGGTTCCGCGGCAAGAAGGAGGAATTGGGCCTCCAATTTTCTTGTGTGTGCTTGATGGGGTGTTCTCTTCTTGTCTGGAGCTCCTGAATCTTGATTTGCTTACTGGATCTGCTCCAGAATCTTTCAGTAGACCGTTTGTTCCGTCTTGATCACCCGCGGTATAGCCGCAAGATATGGGTCTAACTTCCCACGTCTTTAGCACTGAACTCGACCTTTCCTTTTTATCCTGCACACTTGCACAAAAACTAATCAAAAATAACAAGATGATTTTTTTACAATGTATATATTTTTTTTTTGTTTTTTCGGTTATATTCACAAATTAACCCGAAATTACACAAAGAAATAAACTACCGTCTCCCCGGCAACGGCGCCATTTGATTGATAGGATTTTTCGTGTTCAAGTTTATTACCGCAATCAAGACGGTTTCGCTTGTAGCTAGCCGATTGAGTACGGGTCGTCCGCAGGGAGATGGGAATCTTTTTCTATGTGCTTTAACGAGTTAAGTCCAAATGTCCAGGTTTATTTGAGATTAACTATGTGCTAAAATGTTATATAAAGAGAGCTTGTTAGGGTTAGGATTAGGTTAGTTTGAGTTAGGAGTCGCTCACTTCTTTCGTTGTCACTCTTAATATCGGTGTTACGGTAATCGGCAACAACGGGGATTAGCACGACTAGGAAGGAACTTGCGAGTATAAGCTAGGCTTTCCAACGCTTAAGTTCTTCCTTTTGGTGCTTGTCCGTCCGTTCTTGGCTCTTAGCCTTAACCTCCGGTTAATTCAACCACAACCGGTCTCACTAAGGAATCACCGCTATCATGTAGGATAGGGTGCCGTAGGGAGCGGATTGTGGTTCAATTAACGGGAGTCCGAATTAAGATGTTGGGAAAGGAAAAAGTGAGAGAGATTTCCTTCTCTCAAACTTCCCTTATCCTACCCTAACAAGTAAGAAAACTACTCACCCATTACAAGAAAAAGAAAATACAACAAAAGGAGGAAGATAGAAAGAAAGAGGTTAGAAGATTACAACTAGCTATTTGAGACCTCACTTTGGCAAGGATCAAGCTTAAGCATCATTGTTTTTAAGGATAAAGAAAAGGAGAACAAAAAAGAAACAAACAACAAATAACAACAACTAGATTAGCAAATGAAAAATACAAGCAATTATAATTAACAACATAACAAGACAAGCATGATAACAAAAAGAACTCTTTTATTCATCCTTCACTCATAAAAAGCTCACTACAAGATTTTTAATGGAGAAAAGATGAAAAGAGGAAGAAGAACAACAAAATATATCCTAAACCTAATACAAGAATTTTGCACCCTTGGCTTGGCAAGTTCTGGGCTATTTATAGGCAGGAAACAGAGAACCTAGGGCAACATTCAGGATTAAAATGAATTGACCAAACTGCCCCTGAATTTTTATCATCTGATGAGCCAACATGGCCGCGGATCCACGGCCTAGACGCCATGTTGGCCGCGGATCCGCGGCCTTATTGTGGAGTTGGCTCATCGTATTTTTTGTGCTTCTCTGTGTTGATATTTACATCAGTTTGGTATACTTTGTTTCTCAGAATCTCTCCACATTTCTTCCAGATTTGCAGCAGGTCAAAAGGTGATTTGATGTGGATCTTTTGCCATGATTTCCTTGAGCTTCGCATAGATATCTTGGATTTTGTGTTGCCATTGTGATTTGTGCATGAAAATGACCATTGATTTGCCATTTTGTCCCTTAAACTGGTGTGCAGCAACATACGGATAGAGAGCGGAGACCCATATTTTATCTGTGGTTGGCAGTAATCCAGAATTTGTCGTGTTTTTCCATGAATTTCATTGTTTAGAGCTGAAAACCTGTATCCTGCAATTAACTAGCAAACACGGCTCAAGAGTACCTACCTATAAGCAATGTAATAAAAAATGGGCGGTATAAAAATGCAAAAATCTGATATGAACAGGTGTATTAGCCGCAGGGACCGTTGAGCATGAGATGGTAAACACTTTGTTGTTGCTTTCTATTTTATATTATATAATTTCTTAATATTATATATTTGAGATATTTACTTATCTATGTTACAAGACGATGACTTGTTTCAGGTCCACGATGTCGCGGACAGCGTAATAGGCGGACATACGACATCAGCTAGTAGGATCGAGGTCGTTTGGAGATCAGTCAGTCATTTTTTCCAACAGCGTCCAATACGATGTCTGAATCCTCCTCTTCCTCACCCTCGAGCACCGGTGAACGTGACTTATCAACGTCAACATCTCCGACATAGAGGCGGAGCTGGTCCTTCTAAAACTACGGACCAACCTGGACCCTCACAGCGAGCCACACAACCGAAGGATATACCCGGTCCATCTCAGCGCTATCGCGGCCGACCTAGGATCCATGGGCTTTGTCGTGCTTGATGTAACGCTCTCTTTTCTATTTGTTTTTATCGAATTCATGAGATGTATATATTTGGGTGTTGAAATTGTGTGGAGTCGGCTTCACTTTATTTATATATAATGTTTATTGCGTTCCGCTTGTTGTTCTTTGCCTTTAGCCGTCGTATATTTTGCGTGGATTATGTCTTCGCCATGTTTGGCGTCGAGTTTGCTCCCGTGTTGGGTAGCGTTTATTTTATTAATGTTGTATATGAATTTAGTCAAAATTTATAAATGGGGTGATGTACGTTTTTTGTTTAAGCTTTTAGACAATGGGTTTTTGGATGAGTTACAAAAATTGAGGCTTTCGGGTTTGCTGGAACTAAGGAGAAGGAGTTGCAAAAATTTACAAATTGGACGTTGCAACAGAGAAGGTGAAGGCTTTCAGGTTTGCTGGAAGGAGGCAGTGTCAGTCTATTCCGCACTTTGCAAGTGCGGAATAAGACTTGGACCCATCCAGAGACCCAAGACTTGGCTCTCTGGGTGAGGGCCAAGTCTCTAGATAGGTTGGGGGTTTCATTCCACACTTTGCAAGTGCGGAATATGACTTATCCCCTAACCAGAGATCCAAGACTTGGCTCTCTGGTTAAGGGCCAAGTCTCTAGTTGGGTTGGGGGTTTTATTCCGCACTTTGCAAGTGCGGATTAAATACCCTATGGTGAAGATGGGTCTCTAGGAGAGACCCAAGTCTAATCCGCACTTGCAAAGTGCGGATTAAGACTTGAGCTCTCTCACAGACCCAAGTATAAGCCGCATTTTACAAGTGCGGTTTAAAACCCGCCCTTTACAAGTGAGGCTTAAAACCCGCCCTAGATTCAAACTTCCATTCCTACGTGGCGCCTGCGTGTTCTTGATGTGACCTTAAAGTGCTAAATCCCTAAATAGTTTTAAAAGTAGGCTAAATCCCTAATTAGTTTCTAATAAATGCTAAATCCCAAATTTTGTCCCGAGAAAGTTAAGAAATCTGGACTTGTTATCTAGGTTGCGTTTGGTATGTGGAATGGAAGATTACCGGAAATCCTTGCATTCCCGAGAATGGGATGACCGGGCATCTAATTCTAAGGAGTCTTGTATTAACGTGCTTGCTTTACTTTAATCATTCCCAAAAATATATTTATGTGCAACCGTTGATCGGCGGCGAGGCCGCAGGAGGACCGGTGGGTGGTGGCAAGGCCGTCGGGCCGGCGAGCGGCCGGGGCCGGCAATGGGAGGCGGGTGGATGGTGAAAAGGCTGGCAGGCCGGCGAGCAGCCGGGGCTGGCAACGGGCGGCGGGTGGATGACGGAAAGGCCGACGGGCCGGCAGCGAATTGCGACCGATCGGCGGTGAACATCCGATTAGCGGCCGGCCGGCGGCGAACTACGGCCGACCAACGGCGAACGTCCGATCAACGGGCAGCCGGCCGGCCAGTGAACGATTGGCATTAGACGGCGGCCGAACGGCGTCGTACGGTGAACGATCGGCGATGACCGACGGTCGGTCGATCGACGGCGGGCCGACTGAAGGAAGACCGACAATGGGCGGCGGGCGGCGAGGGAGGCCGGCGGCGGATGGTCATGGCGGAAATATTTCATGGTAATTTAGGATAGACACATGTTTTGGGGAATAATATTACTATGAAATGAGGTCATTTGATTACTATGGTAATCCTATATTTCTGGGAATATCTTTTATATCTAAACAAGCATAGTAGTATTTCATGGTAATCTAGGATTACCACCTAGATTATCTCCTACCAAGCGCACCCCTAAAGAGATCGAAAGTTTTCTCGACACTTCGTTTTGCAACCGTTGGGTTCAAATGGTTTTCGATGTTCTTTTTGGGTTTGGACAGTTGGGTTGAGCTGACTGCGAAGGAACGACAGACTAAATTAGCGACGTTAACAAGGATCAAAATGCTGACATGTTCAACCGGTTAACTTATGTTGATAATATCATTAGAGGAAACTGGGATGTAGGGACATTGCGGGCTCATAACTACAGTGTCCAAACTGCAGTTCCCATGCTGCCCAAGGGCTATTTTTTACACGCCCATAGGGCCTGCAGTGACATATCATGTTGTTGCATAATATACTGATCTAGTTTCAGAAAGTATAGATCTTGATAATGATATATATAACCATCACTCGATGTTAGATATGGATGTCAGGTGCTGCTTGTAACGACTCTGAAATCTCTGTACAGAATTTTTCGTTTTAATGTACAGAAAAGAGTATTACAGCCTGAGTTTGAGTTATAGGTCACTTTTGCTAAATAAAAGCAAGAAGCTACTTGTGGCTCACTGGTAAAGCCTCTGCACTGTTGTGACGTAGTCTCTGTGTTCGATTCCCATCAGACACAATTATTTTTTCTGATTTTTTTAAGTTTTTGGAAGCCCAAAAGATTGCACGTGCAATACACGGGAAAATGAAAAGTTCAGAAAAATCAAACATGTGCAAAATGGTTTAAACAGAGAGTTCATCAGCTGGCACGAATCTTGAGGCAAATTCCTCAAGATCGACCGGCGGAAATGGGCTTGGGGCCGGGGCCGACGGTCAGATGGTGGCCAATGAAGCCCGTACTCTGCACACTTGTCTCTTCTGCTACCCCTAACTCCTCTGCACTATTTGATTTCCCTACAAACAAACAGAGACCCTTCATTTCACAATTAAACACAATTTTAATGCTTTTAATCCACATTTTTAATTCCCAAGCCCTAATTCTCCACTATAAATACTACCCTACACTTTGTCTCAGCACCATTCTGAAAACTCTAGCCAAAACTCTCTAAAAAGTTCCTGGTGCAAGTAGAGTAAAGTGGAGTTAGCGAGCAAGTTAGTTCCGGCGAAGATCGAAGCTAATTCCATAGCTCCCGCGATGCCCCGAAGCATCCATCTTCTTTCTAACTCTTCCTTTCACGTTTCCGAATGGTAAGTCCTTCCCAAATCTCCTCCTTTCTATTGAAACTTCTCTTCAAATTTTATATCGGTAAAAGTGGAGTTAATACCGACATCTTTTTTCTAAAACATATAACTCCCTTTTTCTTTACAATTTAGTCAATCTAATTTACTACATCACTTGTAACCTTAAACACTAATATTTAGAATCAAATTTCATCAAAATTCTCATGTGAAACAACCATATTAGAACTTTTTTCATTAAATTACCTTGAACTTTATAAACACCTCTTTTAGTATTTGTTAAAACAATACCTTTAGGAAAAACTTTAGGGGGTAACGACCTACCCCACACACACACTTGGTTTCATAGCACGATTCCTATTTGTATGTATTTTTGGTTCGAAGAATAGTACAACAATAAAATACTATATACTTTAAAAACCGGATTTCCTGTAAAACGGTATTTCATTTCCTTTGCGATTATGTATCTACAGTTGGATATATGTATGCCCTAGAGGCCATTATATGATAGTGGATGTATTTATACATGTGTGTGTGTGTGTGTGTGTATTCAGTGTACATTCTTGCTCGACATGATAGTATGCTATCTGGTTCTTCTTTATCTGACATGTTGATTTGATCATGCTTTTATTCATTCACACATGTTGATAAAGCCCTGAGGATATAGACTTGACTACTGTGATTATGATAGAGATCATACTAGTGGGACATCTGTAGTTTATAAGCATATGCTGGAATGTCCCTAGTCGTAGGTGTATCGAGACGGGGCATCGATATACCAGAGTAGACTAGCGTATATGATACTAGACCCATAAGATGGGCGATGGATGTTCCCACATTCATCGATGTTTGACATCGAGATCGTATACGGGTGCTCAGTGGTGACTGGGTACACTGGAAGGACTCACCGAGAACTCCTATATGGAATTATATCTATCGTCGGATAGCAGTTCTCAGGTGACACTGGTGCAGGTTAGTCTGTAGACTCGAGATCGTCATAGAGTCTTGTGTGTTCTCCCACTGTACTTTGATTACCACCCTACCACGGCTCTACTGAGTCGTGCAAACAGATGGCTATTGGGTACAGTCCCGAGACACATGAAGGCGATGAGCGATAGGAGGGGTTTCGTCTCTTCCGGTATTGGGAGTTGATGTTGTGCTGTGCTCGACTGGCTATATCAGTAAGTCTCTGGTCAGGGCTATTGAGATTTACTGATAAGTGTTATCAGTAGTTTCTCGATCTGTTATAGACCATTCATCGGCACGACTTATTGAGTTATTGGGGTCGACGTTACCATCCCTAGACTCGATATGCAGCATATCTGACGAAGAGACCGGACTGTACGGTAGTGTTGCCGGTTGGCTCGATGGGAGTTGTAATAGGTTCGCTTGTTTTCTTCTGATCACTCAATACCCGGGTGGCCGTTACGTTTAGCTGACCGCTTGCGGCCTGTAGGTATTTGATATGATCATTACCTACTGCCGGCGTATTGACGAGTCTTAGAGTCCCACAATGAAGTTTCCTGGCTCAGGCGAAAAGATGTGGTGTGCATATGAGATATGCGCGGGGACCCGATTAAATACGGATATGTGATACCATATATTAATCGGGCATTTTCTATTGGTCGGGTCGTATGTGATATGACCGGTTTGCAAAATCAAGTGTTGATTTAACAAATGACTTTTTAGATTAAATCTTTAATCAAACTCTTTTTCTATTTTTGTATGCATGCATGTATGCACATGATGATGTGCATGGATACATACATACATAGTATCATGGTTGTTGATACATGTTTGGTGGCAATGCAAGACTTATATTGTAGAATTATCTATTTATTTATCATTTAGAAAAAGAGAAAGGATAATTCACACAAGGTTTATACTTATCATCTTTGACCATGCTTCAACCACCATTTAACCTTGAATTAATTATCCTTTTTGTCTTTAACCCATTTGATAAAAATCTAGATGATTCTAACCATGGTTGAAGTGAGAAAGGATTAATATATATTATTCTTTTCTCATTTCAATTATTATCCACTCTCATAACTTTTCTTTTGTGAGAAAGCTTAGCCACCATCTTCTTCTTCCTCTCTTGATAATTTTCTTGAGTGAGGTTGATAAAAAGAAAGAGTTTTGATTATAGAATACAAACCACATCATCATACTACACACATCTAGCCCATTTGTGTAGGGTGTTTGCTCTACTTCATTCACATATCGAGTAAAGCAAGGAGCTTTGGGCAAAGAAGCTTCGGGTGGATCGTCGTGGACCTAGAAGATCTCAAGCGAACCTTTTTCCAACACTCAAGTAGCCAAGGAGTCTAGCATAGGGAGCTACGAAGGTTGTACTCTCAAAACCCTAGCTTTTATTACTTGTGATGTTGTCTTTGTAATGAAACCCTAAATTTCTAGTGAAGATTCTTTGTATGTTCACTTAGCACCTTAAAAATTTGATTTTGAGACATGTGATACTTCCAAACCCTTCATGAGGTGCTAGGTAAACCTAACATCTACAACCCTCTTTAGGAGACCCGCTAATGGATGGTGTGGATTATTGCACATCCTGATGATAGTAGAGCGAGATGCAGACCTCCTCACGGAGCATTCGATCTCGAAAGGATTTAAATACGTTTTTTTAAGAAATATGAATTTTCTAAATAAAATAAAATTAATCTTTAAAAAATTATATAAAAATTATAAAGCCATATTTTCAGATATAATAAACTTATAATTTTTCTAAAAATGAATAATTAACAAGTTTGCCAATAAAATACCATCAAGATACCAAAAAGGACAAGTTTTCAATAAAATACCATGAACTTTCCAAGCTAAGTAATTATCACTAAAATACCCAATGCTTAAAATCCATGCTCATGAAAACCCTAAGTAATACTAATCACCCTCGAGGTTTATTTTAATCTATATTAATATATTTTTTCATAAACCCCCCTCGAGTTATATAAAAATAATATTTAAGGACTTTAGTAAATATAGATTTAAGCGGGATCAATTCTCTTGGGCCTCAGGGAGCCAGAGAAAGTGAATGCTTGCCTATTTAAGATAAACAACTTAACGGAGTTATCAATGGTAATTGTCTTGGAAAAAGACACAAATCCTGTCGTCCATGTGCAGCAGTTACCGATTAACTCCCGAATCTAATTCAAGAACTAAATCCGTTTACAGTGTCTGACTCGATATGAGTCCAAACTCAAACCTGAATACAAATCAAACAAGAACCTGAATACTTAATCATGAACATGAATACTTGAATCCAAACATCAATATCAAACATGTATACTTGACTTGACTTGACCGAACCATAGTTATAGCTTGACATGACTACATGAATACTTGATTACATCCTGAACATGAATACTTGAACATTTTGTATCCATGGTTTCGGCAAGACTGTAAACATAATCTATACAATACATTACGTGGGGATAAACGGGTAGATTGGTACGGAACGTATATCATGGCACGAGAGGACACTTAAAAGACACATATATGAATTCACGTGCCGTTGTCCCATGGGTTATGATGGAGCCTTTTACTACACGTTACCATAGTCCACGAGGTGAGATGGACTTCTCTCGTATACATGAATACCTTCTTTATCAAGCTACAAACAATTACGTTAGAATAACTATCACATACCGGTAATCAATCATACACAACTTACCTATTCATTTCACATTACTTGTTATATCCTCTTTCTTCTTTTGGGATTTACCGAGCGTCAGTTCGCTGACGGCATTTCTTTCTATTTCTTTCTTTGGAATGTTCGTCAGGAGGACCAAACTTTGAGGAGATCGAGCCGAGCCAGGAGGACTTGGACCAACTCACCGCTCAGCCTGACTTCTAGTTTCTCCTGCACTTACTCTCCTATATGCCACTGTTTAGGCAATAGCTTTTGATTATTGTATCTTTTATTTCGAACAGTTGTATGTAAAGATGAATGTAAATAAAGTTGCTATTTATTTTAGATCTCTTTTCATTCTTGTATATTTTATATATTGCTTAATTACGCTTAACGTATTTATTTCTTAGTAAATACGTTGTGACCTGCCACGTCACCGTTTCCGTCTTCTGGGAAGCGGGGCATGACAGGGCAACATGAAAGTGGATGGTCTAGTTTGATATGGCTTAACAACCAACTTCCAATTGACAAAGGAATGTGAGGGTTTCTTGTGGCATCGTGTGGGACAAAAAAATGAAAACAGATATGGTTACATCATTGGAGGATTTTGATCTTGTACACACCATATAAAACACAAAAAGCAGACAAGCATGCCTGAAGCAGTGATTGAGAGGCAAACAACCAATTATAAAAAATTCCTGTGTGACAACTAAAAAAGGAGCTTTTCAGTATTATCTTATAAATCTCGTTGGTTTCCATATTAATACTTGAAATCTTGTTATTTGTTGAAAATTTTCTTATACCTTTTAAGCCAGCGCAATTAACGACATATGGTCAGAACTGATCCAGGGTTAAGAAAATAGTTTGTAAGGTCTAACCGAGACATCTGTGTCAACCACTTCCCCGAGCAAGTTATGGATCACATGATGTAACGACCCAAAAATTCCAATACTCTCTTACTACCTTTCTTTAATAAAATATTGTATTTATTTTGTTTCGTCTTTTCCGTATATTTTTGTTTCTTATTAAATATATTTTATTTATCTCTAAGCCCAATAATTCAAATTCCATTTTTAATTTTTCCTTTTTCTTTTCCTAAATGCCCAAACCCATTAAACCATTTTTTATTCAAATAATACCCAAATGCAAGTCCCCTCACCCCAAAACAATTTCCCTGTTCTTTTGATTTCTTTTGTTTTTCCAGCCAACCCATTCAAGCCCATTTCTTTCTTTCTTTCTTTTCTTTTCTTTCTTCTTTTTTTTAAAAAGACTCTTCTCCTCCCAAATTAAACCCCATATGTTATTGAAACCCCTAGCTGCTACTGTTCACCTTCTCCTCTTTAATTTAAACAAAATCTCATACCCATATTAATACCCACTTAAGAAAAACCACTGCCTTGTTCATTCCCTCTCCAAGTAACGCACGAGCATTTCAAAACACATCCCTTTTCTTCCTCTCTATATCTCAACTAACCCCATCACTCTCTCCCTCGTTAACGTGTACACCACCACCTGCGAACTGATTAGTCGAAAATATTGCATATTTGAATGATTATTTTTCCCACTATTGTTAAGTACTAAATGGTGTTTATTGTAATTATAGAACATATTAGGGTTTATGTGTAAAAAGTTACTATCATATATTTCTACATTATAATTAATATAATGAGGGAAAATACATGCATATAATATTTATATAAAATTATAATAATTAAAATATGCATATCATATCAAATAATTCTAATCAATATTCTTAAAATATAATATCATATAAAATGGTTAGAATAATATCTCAAAAATACCAAATATTACTAACACTATGATTTGAGATATTTTGCAGATATTAGCTCAGGTCTGGAATCAAGGAGATCCGAGATGTCAGAATCAAATCTGCCGAAATATTGAAGCAAATCACAAGATCTAACAATGGCAGAGACTCTGAATAAGATTTGAAGAATATAGACATCTAAGTGATCTCCACATGTCAACACCATAGACCACAAGAAATCCTAAGCCATGATTCTACTAAACCGCCACGGTTTAGCGGCCAAATGCGTTATTTGCGGCGAATCCGCGGCATTATTATGGCCGTGGGATGAGAGATTTGGTGGATGTGATTGTAACAGCATATGATCATATCTAGTAACTAAGGTTTCTAGTTTCTGTGACTATTTAAAGGACAGAGAGCTTCACTTTGAAGATCATCAAACCGAAGAGATCAAGAGGTCCAAGACGATCCACGCATCCGAGTTGATTATCAGTTGTTCATCTACTTCCAACAAGATAGAGATCGAGAGCAAAAACCAGGGGTCTTGTACTCTACTTTAAAAGGATTTGTACATGATATAGTTGATTAATAAAGATAGAGTTTTTATTAGTCTTTTCGCAATAAATTTCTGCACTTACTTTCTGCACTTAATTTCTGCATCTTACATTATGATCTCATTCTTCATCCTTTCTTCCCCAACCATGCGTGAGTAATTCCTAGCTTGCTAGGGTTCGTAGGCTAGAGTAGATCAATGGATGATAAAATATTTTAACTTCTTTTATACATATTAAAGTATATAAACTTTAGAAAAATAAATGTTAACATCCGTATCGGGCGCGCTACCAATTTATTGATAGTCTTGACCACGATTCGAGATCAGATTAACATTTGTTTTGTTAAAGGCTAGACATGAATAGAGATCAATGCAAGGACAAGGGTTAAGAGTAGGAAAACCCTAGTTTCTTCCAAAAGAACCATAATCTACATTCATCACTATCGATCTAGTTTTAAACTATTAAAAGATAAAATGAGTCATTTTTTAATTATTCATCCATTACTACTAAGTCATAAGAACCCTACAAGCTTATTCTTTATAAATCTTACATCCGTTTCAAATAGATCTACAACCAATCAACTCATCTTTCAATCAACTCGTCTAAAGCAAGAAAAAGGTTCACGTTTCCCTGCGGACGACACGTATTCATCGCGGCTAGCTACTAGCGACACCGTCCTGATTGCGGTTACTTTACAAAACACTTCTTTAAATAGATCAATCAAATGGTGCCGTTGCCGGGGAAACGGCTGTAATTTTTTTTCTTGCTATTCGGATTGAATTCTTATTAATCCATATCATAAAATAAACAAAACCGCATCTTGTGTATTTAACGATTAGTGTGCGAATTTTGCAAGGGAATCTGGAGTAACTGGAGCGAGGAAATAGAGATTCAGAGACTTTCAACGAGGACCAGAGGAGAATTAGAGGGCACAGAAGAAAAATCAGCAAACGAACGCACCATAGTGCCGCGGAACCGCTGCATAAGCAAGCACTTTGCAGCGGAAGAGCAGCGACTTGGTGGAGTTGTGTCGCCAAACTTCTCTGGTATCTTTCTTTGATCTTTTTCTCTCCTCTAAAATCCAATATTCTGATTTTTCCTGCAGGATTCTTTGCAAATATCGCCGCTCAAAAATATTTTTGCGTATTTTGATATTGGTTTATTTGTGCATATCTTAACCGAACATTAAGGGGCAATAACCTAAATCTAGATTAGGTGGGGATTTCATCACCCTTCCTAGACCCCATAAATCACAAAACGAGCATACTTTCACCCTACATTAATTAGAAAATATCTAGACCAAGCCTCTAAGGACCGTCGCGCTCAATTAAGACAGAGGAGGGTCGTGGGTAATCTATCGCATATCTGCATTTCTCTTGTGGTGTCTAGGAAGGTGTGACTAAGGAAAGTGGTTACTTAATTAGGCCCGCTATTTTCGCTGATTCGTATAGCGGATACCTCCCACTTACCTGGCACTTACCTGGCCACAAGAGCGATAAAGAGGTGGTAGAGGATTGATCCTGCGACTTGTCCTTTGGAAGTCTAGGAGCGGTCTAGTGACTTGACCTAGGTGATCTTAGTTCTAGGTTTGATTGTGCATTTTTGTGATTTGTTGAGTCAAGCCTCACGTCTGACACTTTTTCAAAACAAATCTTTTTAAATCGTTCTCACACACGCTGCCGCGTGCACTAAACCCGCTTAGTGCATGATCGGCTGGACACGGGATTCTAGTGCCCGTCTTGTCCGCGTTTCTGCTATCGACTCCGAAGTCGGTACTTCTTCATCTTCTATTTTCCCTCCACTCACCACATCGACCGAGATGGACGATTCTCCATCAGATCTGCACAACACCACCCTGCCACCACCCGTAGGTGCGCAGAATCCACCACGCATCTCTCTTCAAGAAAGATGCTACCCTATGCGTGGACCCTTTCCTACCTGTCTGTCTATTCCACCGGCCAATGGGGATAATTTCGAAATTAAACCCCACTTCATCAACTTGTTGCCCAAATTTCATGGGCTTGAATCCGAATACGCATACGTTTTCATAACCAAATTCGAGAACGTATGTGCAATGATGGGCACAACCCAACTTTCAGGGGATGCTATGCGATTACGTCTTCTCCTTTTTACCTTGTGCGATCTAGCAGAAAAATGGCTTTATAGCACTGCCGCACATTCTATCGCCAAATGGGATGAATTCGTTATAGCATTCCTTAAGAAATTTTATCCTAATCACAAAACCGCCCGTGTTCGAAACGAAATTAACCAGTTTACCCAACTTCGCAACGAACCATTCTGAAAATGCTTTGAGCAGTTTAAGGATATTCTTCTACAATGCCCCCATCACGGAATTGATAGATGGCAACTTTGCCGAATTATATATGAGGGTATTCATCCAGCGACAAAACAGATGCTAGAAACCATTTGTCAATGTCATTTTATGTCTAAAGACGATGGTGAAGCTTAGCAATTCCTGGAAGATCTCACCGAACAAACCTTACAGTGGGAAAGTGTTAGACCAACTTCATCTAGGGCAGGTATTCATCAGCTCGATGTTTCCATCGCAGTAAAAGCCGAAATGGACGCAATGCAAAAGAAACTCGACGCTATTGAAAACAAATTCTCATCAGCCTCCCTAAACCAAGTTACGCTCCTCAAAACCGTGTGTGGTTGCTGTTCTGACCCATCACATTTAACAGAAGAATGTCCTTTAATTCTCCGTTTTAAGGTCAAGAACAAACTAGTGCTGCTTTTCAGCAACAATCTAGAAACGATCCTTATTCTTCCACATACAATCAGGGATGGAGGAATCATCCTAATTTTGCTTGGAACAAAAACCAAACTCAAAATCAAAACCAGTTCCCAAGCAACAATCAAAGGCCTCCCCCACAGCAACAACAGCCACCACAACAAAATCAGCACCCCTTTCAACCGCAGCCTTTTCAAAATCCGGCCAACAACTTTGATCTTATAATAACATTTCGACGGCCGGTACGATAAAACATCTATGCTCGAACGTAACTTAGAAACGTTCATTAAACAATCCACGCAAACGACGGCTAATTTAACGTCTTTTATCCAAACATTAGTGCAACACACTGCTTCCCACAGTGAAAGCATAAAATCGATAGAAACACAAGTTGCACAATTAAATGCCGTGATGAGCGAGAGAGAGAAAGGGAGACTTACATCTCAACCTCTACCGAATCCTAGCCACTCACAAAGTCATAATGTGAGTGCCATAACCATGTTGAGATCTGAAAGAGTGTTGAACAATCATGTCGATGAACAAGTTGATGACATTGAATCAAATGAAACCCCGACTACTTTTTCTAACCCTAATTCGTCTAGTCCACCCTCTTCGTCCGAGCCTATTCTCCGTTCTTCTCTAGGCTCAAACCCTCAGCCCACTTCCTTGAGTCAACTTAAAATGATCCCAACTCCAATTCTGGGATTCATTCCATCCCTACAAACTTCTTATCAAAAGTTGGACCCAGCCCTTATCGATAAAGCTCCTTTTCCACATAGGTTGAGGGCTAACAGACCAAGTCCCCAAATGGAGAAGATTGTAGACATTTTAAAGCAAGTTAACATAAATATCCTTCTCTTAGATGCTATCAAATAAGTTCCATTCTATGCGAAAATTTTGAAGGACTTGTGTACTAGGAAGAGGAAAACTCAAGTACCTAAAAAGGTTTTCTTAGCGAGTAATATGAGCAATTCTCTTACCCAATTGGTGCCCACGAAACGTAAGGACCCCGGTTGTCCTACAATATCTATAATCATTGGGGGTAAAAATATCAATCGTATTATAGTCGATTTAGGTGCTAGTGTTAACTTACTTTCATATTCTGTTTATGTTTAAGGATAGGAGAGTTGAAACCTACGCATTGCACTCTCCAGATGGTCGATCGATCTATCACCCAACCTCGGGGTGAGCTAGAGGACGTGTTAATCAAAGTCAGGGAATTTATATTCCCTGTGGACTTTATAGTTATAGATACACAGCCTGTAGCGAACCCACGGAACCAAATTCCGGTGATTCTAGGTCGACCTTTCCTAGCAACTTCAAACGCGATAATCAATTGTCATAACGGTTCAATGAACCTATCTTTTGGGAAGATGACAATTGAGCTTAATATCTACAAGCTAAGAAGTCAACCATCAGAATCCTATGCTCATGTATATTCTATCGAAAAGATAGCTTACGACAGTTATGAATTTGAGGAGCTTCACGATTCTGATCTCGACGCCACTAGTGCATTAGGGTTTGATCCTATTGTTTATTATACACGTGAAGACACTTCTATTGACAAGTCCACACCTAAGTCCGAACCTTTTGACTTATCGAATGATTTAGTCGAGCTATCCGAGTTTCATAACTCCCTTTCCGATGAGATTATCATTCGGAATCTTGATGAAATTTTTGAAGATATTTTTGCTGAAGAATTCGCATTCTTAGAAGACATGGAAGTTGTAATGAATCAACCACCCGAAGAAGTCGAACCGCCACCCCTTCTTCTTATCAAGAACGAGAATGCGAGCGTTGCACCATCACCGTTTCGTCTCTACCAACCGAGACGTAAACCCGATCGATTCCGCCTCCTATCTCCCCATTTCTGCACATCTATAATCTTCCACCAACCATAGTGTTACATTGATAAAATATTTGAATGGTTAGTGTTGACTTTTGGTCTCTGTAGAGCTTTGCATAGACCAATAACTTTAACCCCCCCTCATAATTTTAAATGTTTAATACTATTTTACTCAAGTTTGGAGGGGAGAAAAATATTGGCTCTTGAAAGAAAAACAAAATTTTTACAAAATTGTGAGCCAAAAATAAGTTTGGGGGGGACTTCACTGTCATTAATTCTTGTCCCCGTTACTAACTTTTTCTCCTAAGTCTACAGATTTTAAGCTTAACAGATGACATCATTAAGGACATCGCTGCAAATAGGTTTGGAGGAGGTTTGTACTTATTCACGCATCATTTTTTGCATTATACTAAATAAAAGCACAAAAAAATTGATAATGAAAGTTAGAAAGTGAAATATACATATGATAGGAAGGAAAAGTTTAAGAAAAGCAAGAAAATTAGATATTTTATAACGAAACTAGTAATAGGTAGTCATGAGCTGTTGTCCCAAGGGTTAGTAAGATGAAGGGAATCGTTAATCTGATGGTAGAATTGAGTCTGAAAAATAGTCCATATTCTTGAGTCCAAACATCTGAACGTTGATACCCTACTATACGCACTTGCACACATCCTGAAACTTGGGATAGTAGAGGATACCTTGAAATGCTCTTGTCTAAAAGGCTTAGTATGAATGAAAATAAATATATAAATGAAAAAAATAAATGAAAAAATGGTAAAGAAAAATGAATACTGGATTTGTAATTACTTAAGGCAGCTTAAAAAATATAGCGATGGTGCTTTATCACCTAGTGCCTTAGACCAACTGGTTTGGGAGCTACTGCTAAGCCTTAGGTGTTGCAAGACGAGGATATTGCTAATTACGCCTAAATGAGTGAGCACATTTGGTAATCGGTTGTTTACTACCTCAAGAAGTATTAACGGTCGCATGAAGAATGTGTGAGCAATTCCATCTAAAATATTCACCGACTAAAAAGTACTAAGGAAGATGAACAAGAGTATGATAGCTTGAATTGAATTCTCTAAGTGTAGAGATATTTCTTACACACACATAAGGGTATATGATCGATGTTTGGAAGAAAGGTAGGGAGGAAGACTAAAGGCGCAGTTTTATTGAGGGATGATATGATTTCTGACATCTTTTCATGAATATTAAGATAGGGCTCATGACTACTAAAAAGCTAATGTAGTTGGAAACTCTTATTTTCAAGTTCTTTTTTTTATATGTTCTTTATCTTTGTATGTAACTTTCAGCGTCTTTATTTTATTATAGGATTTTGTGGGTGTAATCCGCTGAAAACCCTCAGGAGACAACACTCCTCCTACTAAAGACACCTAGAGGTTTAAAGGATTGTTGCATGTACTCAGTGCAATCGTGTTGCCTACGAAAGTGTGCTAGATTTTTCTTTTTCTTTTTCTATTTTGCTTAGGATGATCAAAGTTAAATTTGGGGGTATTTGATTAGTCAAAAATATTGCATATTTGAATGATTATTTTCCCCACTTTTGTTAAGTACTAAATGGTGTTTATTGTAATTATAGAACATATGAGGGTTTATGTGTAAAAAGTTTATTATCATATATTTCTACATTATAATTAACATAATGAGGGGGGAAATATGCATATAATATTTATATAAAATTATAATAATTAAAATATACATATCATATCAAATAATTCTAATCAATATTCTTAAAATATAATATTATATAAAATGGTTAGGATAATATCTTAAAAATACTAAATATTACTAACACTATGATTTGAGATATTGTGCAGATATTAGCTCAGGTCTGGAATCAAGAAGATCCGAGATGTCGGAATCAAATCTGCCGAAATATTGAAGCAAATCACAAGATCTAGCAACGGCAGAGACTCTGAATAAGATTTGAAGAATATAGACATCTAAGTGATCTCCACATGTCAACACCAGAACCACAAGAAATCCTAAACCATGATTCCACTAAATCGTCGCGGTTTAGCGGCCAAATGCGTTATTTGCGGCGGATCCGCAGCATTATTATGGTCGTAGGATGAGAGATTTGGTAGCTGTGATTGTAACAGCATATGATCACATCTGGTAACTAGGGTTTCTAGTTTCTGTGACTATTTAAAAGACCGAGAGCTTCACTTTGAAGATCATCAAACCGAAGAGATCAGGAGGTCCAAGACGATCCACGCATCCGAGTTGATCATCAGCTGTTCATCTACTTCCAACAAGATAGAGATCGAGAGCAAAAACCAGGGTTCTTGTACTCTACTTTAAAAGGATTTGTACATAATATAGTTGATTAATAAAGGTAGAGTTTTTATTAGTTTTTTCGGAATTAATTTCTGCACTTACTTTCTGCACTTAATTTTTGCATCTTATATTATGATCTCATTCTTCATCCTTTCTTCTCCAACCATGCGTGAGTAATTCCTAACTTGCTAGGGTTCGTAGTCTATAGTAGATCAATGGATGATAAAATATTTTAACATTTTTTTATACATTTTAAAGTCTATAAATTTTAGCAAAATAAATGTTAACATTCTTATCGGGAGCGCTACCAATTTATTGATAGTCTCGACCACGATTCGAGATCAGATTAACACTTGCTTTGTTAAAGGCTAGACATGAATAGAGATCAATGCAAGGACAAGGATTAAGAGTGGGGAAACCCTAGTTTCTTCCAAAAGAACCCTAATCTACATTCATCACTATCGATCTAGTTTTAAACTATTAAAAGATAAAATGAGTCATTTTTAATTATTCATCCATTACTACTAAGTCATATGAACCCTACAAGGCTCTTCTTTATAAATCTTACATCCATTTCAAATAGATCTACAATCAATCAACCCATCTTTCAATCAACTCGTCTAAAGCAAGAAAAAGGTTCACGTTTCCCTGCGAACGACTCGTACTCATCGCGGCTAGCTACTAGCGACACCATCCTGATTGCGGTTACTTTACAAAACACTTCTTTAACCAGATCAATCATGAACCGATCCTAGGATTTCGTCGAGGCGTCGATTTCACCCAGATCTCAAAGATTTTGGGAGGCGAGCTGCGCTGAATAGCGTCGTTTTTTATGCTTTGAGCGATTTCTGGTGATTTCCGCATCCTTTTTCAGTGATTTCATCGTCCACTTATGTTTTTGATTCGATTGCTTGTCGAAAGAAGTGAACTTTGTGGTCGATTTCTTTTAATTTCATTTTACAGCTTCAATAGTTATTTTTTGAAAAAAATGGGGATATGTTTTTGTTTTTTTTGTACTTCATAATTGGATGGCTTATGATTAAAACATGTTGCTTTATCATATCCTATCAAATAATGAGGCTCTAAGGCCAGGTCCGAGTCGGCGTGAGCGCCACAATCAATTCCATGCCTCTGGATCTCAGTTCCGTCAAAGTTTCAGTTTTTCTCCAGAAGTGTTCGATGAAATGCCGCAATAGGATTTTCCGTCGTTCTCATGTCCTAACCGCGAGTAAGTCCCTCTCTCCTCCTCTTGTCATGCTTCCATGGACTCGCTGCCTCTTGTCACATCAGAGTCCCTAAATATTGAATACAATCTATTCTTTTTCCGGTTGGATATATATTGAATTAGTGAAGCATATTAGTAATGCTTTCTAAAGCTATATATGAGACCGTTTATACAACCTATATCTATATAATGCCTCAAACTAAGACTGGCTCATGATGTTTGATGCTATGCATGCCACCTAACCTGTATTTCTGTTGCTTGGAGTTTAACCTAAGATTGTCTCATTTATTTCCTGGTGGATGATGCCTAACATCTCTGAACTATTTCAAATTAAAGGATGTGTTAAATATTTAAATGGTTTAATTCATAGATTATTTTTAATTCCTTTACCTTCGCTGTAAGCAGCGTTGCCATTGCCAAATGTTAGGGTAAAGCATAGTATTGTATTTCTTATTTTCTACTGTTAATACTAGTGATGCTCTTGTTATACCGTTGTTGTCAATTGAGTGACAGGCACGGATTATAGCAATTAATCTGCAGTTGAACTCATTGATCCTAAATTAGATGAATGCTTATTGCTGATGTTTCTTATTAGCATTCCAAAGTACATTGTTGAAAATATTATATATTACTTTATCCTTGGCAATTGCGCATCTACAATCCTTGTTAGGGGACCAGCTAATGGATGGTGCGGATTATCGCACATCCTTGGAACAGTAGAGCGAGATGCAGAACTCCTCACGGGGTATTCGGTCTCGAAAATAAATAAAATATGGTTTTTAAGAAATACGACTTTTCTAAATAAATATTAAATTTTGAAAATTATATAAAAAAATAGGAATCCGTATTTTCAATAATAACATATTATGAAACTATATTTTTAAAATGAAAGATTAAAATTTTAATAAAATACCATCAAGTTACCAAAAGAGCTAGTTTTCAATAAAATAGCATAAACTTTTAAAAGCTAGGTTTTTATCATTAAAATACCACAATAATTAAAATACATGCCCATGAAAACCCTAAATCTTGTAAATCACCCTCGAGGTTATTTTTAAAACAATATTAACATATTTTTCATAAAACCCTCTCGAAACATGCAAACAATATTTTAAGCACTATAGAATTAACATAGGCTTAAGCGATATCATTTCTCTTGAGCCCAGAGAGCCGAAGAAAGTGAGTGCTTGCCTATTAAAGTTAGACAATTTAACGGAGTTATCAATGGTAATTGTCTTG
This sequence comes from Agapanthus africanus, assembly GCA_030015575.1. Taxonomy (NCBI): domain Eukaryota; kingdom Viridiplantae; phylum Streptophyta; class Magnoliopsida; order Asparagales; family Amaryllidaceae; genus Agapanthus; species Agapanthus africanus. Next base: position 747,936,575 of record JASDDO010000022.1, on the reverse strand, counting down.
GAAAAAGACATAAATCCTGTCGTCTATGTGCAGCAGTTGCCGATTACTCCCCAACCGAAGAAATTCAAAAGTTAAATCTGTTCACAAGTTTCTGACTCTAACAGAAATCTACATTCGACCCAGAATCCAAAATCAAACACGAATTTGTATACTTGATCATGAACTTGAATACTCTAATTCAAACATCAAACTCAAACTTGCATACTTGACTCGACTGGACCGAACCATGGTTATAACTTGACATGAATACCTGAACACATGCTTACATCTTGAACATGAAGCTGTACATTTTATATCCATGGTTTCGGCCAAGACCTATAATCTTAATCTACACAATACAATATGCGGGGATAAAGGGGTAGATTGGTACGGAACGTATATCGTGGCACGAAAGATCACTTTAAAAGACACCTACATGAATTCATGTGCCGTTGTTCCGTGGGTTATGACGGGGTCTTATACAACATGTTACCATAGTCCACGGGGTAAGATGGACTCATGTTCATATCAGAATTTTGCATTATTATATCGCCCATTCTTAATCACATTACATATAAATAGGTGCTTTTGATCCATGTCTGCTAAATAGTTGCAGATTACAGGTTCTCAGATAGTTACAGTGAAATTCATGAAAAGTCGATACAAATGTGAGACTAAGACCAATAATAGATGAATCCGTATGATGCCGCCTACCAGTTCAAGGAACAAATGAAAATCATTAGACAGTTCAATGCACAAAGCATAAGGGCAGCACAAGGGCAGCACAAGATTTAAGTCTTCAACGCGAAGCTCACGGCAAAAGTCCACATCATTCTGCACTGTTGAAAATCTGGAAGAAAATAAAAGAGATTCTAAGGAACCAAGTGAAGAAAACAGAAGGAAAAAGCAACATAAAGCAACCCTGAAGAATTGATCCCAAGACCCCACCAAATGGCCGTGGAACCGCGGCCATATGGTGCACGTGCCGGTGCATGTGTTGGTGGGTGTCGGTGCTTTGACCCGGTTTTCTTATGGTAGCTTGGTAAATTCATGTATGGATCAATATGTAACCTAGGGTTTTTCTATCTATAAATAGGAAAGCCAAAAGCCTAATTAGGCATGCCTCTCTTTAGTTTTTAGGTCTCTTTTCAATTTCTAGATTTAAATTCAATTGTAATGCGTTGTTGAGAGGACATCAATAAAGTAAGTTTCATTTGTTTTTTTTTATCTCGTATTGTTTTTTTTATTCCTGCAATTTCTTATCTGTCCTTTTATTAATTACTAATTAGTTTATCAATTAAAACATTAAAAAATGAATTTTATTGTCACTTTCCTAATGAGTGAGTAATTCCTCACTTGTTAGGGATAGGAAAAGGAAAGTTTGAGAGAAGGAAATCTCTCTCACTCCTTTCTTTGCCCTTATAATTCTAATTAAAAGGACTCTCTTTAAATCAACCATAATCCGCTTACTACGGCACCCTATCATACATGATAGCGGTGATCTCTAGTCAGACCGGTTGTGGTTGAATTAACTGAAGGTTAGGGCTAAGAGCCAAGAACGGACGGATAAGGACCAAAAGGAAGAAAATAAGTTTCTTCCTAGTCGTGCTAATTCCCATTGTTGACTATTACCCTAACACCTATATTCTTAACTAGGGCATTGATAGAAGTGAGAAGAATCCCTTTTTCAAACTAACCTAATTCTAACCCTAGCATGCCTTTAAATCAATTTATTCTCATTCTTAGATCGTAAAACAAAACCTACCAAAGATAGGACTTAACTCGTTAGAACTTAAAGAAAAGAACACCATTTCCCTGTGGATCGACTCGTACTCAACCGGCTAGCTACCAAGCGACACCGTCTTGATTGCGGTATTCTTAAATTTTTAAACGCATACGAAAATAGCTAACAATCAACTCCTCTCGTATACATGAATACCTTCTTTATCAAAATACAAATAACCACGTTAGAATAACTAACTTATACCTGTGAATGATCATATACAATTTTACCTGTTCTCTGTTTATTTGGTTTTTATTCACATTGTATACTATCTTCTCTTGCTTCTTTCGGGACTTACCGAGCGCTAGTTCGCTGACGACGTTTCTTTCTGTTTCTTTCTTTGGGATGTTTGTCAGGAGGACCGGACTCTGAGGAGATAGAGCCGAACCCGGAGGACTTGGACCAGCTTACTGCACAGCCATATTACTAGCTCTTTCCAGCCTGCACTTACTTTCTGTATGCCATTGTTTAGGCATTTGCTTTATTTATTGTATCTTTTATTTTCAGACAGTTGTATGTAAAGTTGAATTTAAATAAACTTGTTGTTTCATTTTATTACTCTTGTTATTCTTGCAAATTATTATATTGCTTAATTACGCTTAACGTATTTTCTTAGTAAATACGTTGCGGGCTTACCACGTCACTGTTTCCGTCCACTGGGAAGCGGGACGTGACATTTGAGGTTGATGGGCACATGATGGTTTAAGCATACCAAACATACATCGTTGTGGTATTATCTCTAATATGTGGATTTGTAAGGGCGGCGAACAAAATAACAAGGTTTTTATTGTCGCTTTTAGTTGATTACAACTAGAGGCAAATCGTTAACCAAGTGTGATGAGGCTAATGCAAGAATCAAATTAACTATAGACAAATTCAAATTAGTTTATCTATTCTATCTATTCTATTCTATAATGCAAATGGCATTGGTTAGAAGCCATCCTATTATTTTTTTTTAAAAAATCAAAGAATAAAGAAGAAAAATCCTCCATTCTTATGGCCTCCACATTATCAAAGAAAAAGACAAAAATAATTAAACTTCTTGATCTTTTGAAAAACAAAAAAAGTAAATTTCTAGAACTTAGAGACAAAAAAGAACTTTCTAGACATTAGTTTGAATTTCAGATTCGATCTACATAATACTCAAACTTAGGATGAAGTAAAATTTTTTAGAAGTTATTTTAATTTTATTATTTTTTTCAAATTCTACTTTCATTTACTTGTAAGTGCCTTCTAGAATACTCTTGATTCAAGTTACTAAAATGGCTATTTTATTCACTTATCAACATTTGATGGAGCTTCGGATCTTCCTCAGATGCCGTCCTCCGTCGATCTGGTAGCGAGCGTCTTGGACGGTTGAGATTTGATTCGACCGTGGTTGAGCGTGTGGATCTCAGTGGGCTGATGTTGCGCCAAGCTACCTGCAAAGGAAGTCTCGGGGTAGTTGTACCACCGAGGACCCTCCGACGATCAAGTTAATGCCAAGGAGTTTTGGCAGAGTAGTGGCTTATTGGAATCAAGATTGCGTTACCGGAGTCATTTGGAAGAGGGGTTTTTATAGTGGTCGCACGGAGCAAGATGGTGCGATATCCTCACCGTCAGTTATGTCCTTACGTTACACCCGCGTTAATGGCGAGATCCGCTCATTAATGGGAGAACGAGCCTGCATGGGACGCGGAGTGTAGGGTGGCGGATATCTCGCCTTGGCGAGATACACGGGGTCGTTGCGGAGGTTCTTGGGCCCGCGTTCTTGGTTGACCGGGAGGCCGAGGAAGCTCGGCATGTCAGGATGCTCGGAGACGAGCTGGGAGGCCAAGAAAGCTCGGCATGTCGAAGACGAGTTGTTGGCTGTTCGTTGGATGAGTATGAAAGGTACCCAGGGAGGTCTCTGATAGATCGGGTGTATCCTCGGAGACGAGGTCCCGAGGTAAGCCCCCAAAGCATTATACTTACTTCAGCTCTGTACCCTTCGGGACATGTCATCTGCTACGTGTCATGATCTGGGGAATCCCCACTTCTGAGCATCATCATTAGCCCCCCACTCTCGTCTCGACCTATTATGGATTGGGTCGAGAGTGGCCTGTTCGGTTCTCTTCTGCTCAGTTTGGTGCCGAAGATCATAGTGTGGATTGTCCGGGAACGACATGGCTTTTGGCGGTTGCGTCGTTTCGATCCTCGAGTCCACGTAGCGTCTGTTCCCTGATTAAAAATCAGGAAAAAGCTTCAGAAGGGGCATCACGTGCTCACACGTGCACGTGTTGGCACGTGATGGTTAAGCAGCGGCCAAAGAACAGAGCGCAGAAGAAGAAAAGCCCATTCCAGGGGTCACGTGCTCACACATGACCAGGGGTCACGTGCTCACACGAGACAACCGGTCACGTAGCCACACGTGACCGGCTTTAAAAGCATTATTCTTTAACAGAATTAAATTCTGAGGAGAAATCATTCAAATCTTTCCAAAATGGAGAAAAATTATCTGAAACCGTTGGATCAAGAATCTGAAGGTGATTAAATATCACCAATTTATGGAAAAATCTTGGACATGGAAAGATTTCCCCCTAAATCTAACCGAAATAACAAATAGATATCTTTGGATTTAAAATCCAATGGTGAATAAAATTCACCTAATAATCAAAAGGCCCAGATTAATGATGAAGATAAATCAAATCTCTCAATAAACAAATCAAATCTTTCAGTGAAAGATTCACTAAAACAGATTGATTCTTTTCCTTCTCCTGTAAATAGGAGCCAAAAAGGAGGAGAGAGGGATATAAAGCCTTGGAATCTTGAAAATTCAGAAGGAAGAATTTGATTCTCTGCAAAGAAAAACCCTAGGTAAGAAAAGAGAGGCTTAAAAAAGAGAATTTAATTCTCAAAAGAGTTTAACTCTTCTATAAAGAAAAGAACTTAGTTCTTTCTCTGGTTGAAGATCTGCAATGTGCACATCTCCCCATAAATTGAGAATTTAATTCTCATTAGGTTGAGATCCTGCCATGCAGATCTAAAACATAGATGGGGAATTGAGTTTTGAGAATTTAATTCTCACAAGAGTTATAGGAATTTAATTCCTTTGAGATAAAATTAGGGTTTAACCCTATATTATAGGAATTTAATTCCTTCAAAATGGACAGAACTAGGGTTTCACCCTAATTGAGAACTTAATTATCTCAAACTCATAGGAATTTAATTCCCTTAAAAAAGAAATTAGGGTTTCACCCTGTTCCAGAATTTAATTCTTTACATATATGGGGAATTTAATTCCTACAGAAAAGAAATTAGGGTTTAACCCTATCTAAGAATATAATTCTTCAAAAGGAAAGTGGGAATTTAATTCCTTTAAAGTTATTGCTAGGGTTTAACCCTATGAAGGATTTAACTCTTAAAAAGATAAAAAGATCTTCAAACATGCAAAGAACCAGAGTCACGTGCTACCACGTGACCCCTGTAAAGATCCACAGAAAAGAACTTTGAGGCAACGCCTCACGTGCCCCACGTGACCCGTGAAGCACACAAAGAAAAAGCAAAAGAAACAGAAGCTATGGGCACTCTCACGTGCCCCGCGTGACCCCTTGGCAAAAGCTTTAGCAGACAAATACCCAAATTCCCACCACGTAACAGCACGTGATGCTCCAAAGTATTCAATACTTTTGACAGAACAAAATAAAGGGAATCAGGGCGCTCTCACGTGCCACACGTGACCCCTCTTTCACTAGTATTTAACACTAATTTGATATCTCTATTTCCAGTGTTTAACATTGATTTTCTTAGTGTTTAACACTAATTTGAAAACTCTGTTCCCAGCGTTTAACACTGATTTTCTTAGTGTTTAACACTAATTTGAAGACTCTGTTTCCAGTGTTTAACATTGATTTTCTTAGTGTTTAACACTAATTTAAAAACCCTGTTTCCAGTGTTTAACACTGATTTTCTTAGTGATTAACACTAATTTGAAAAAACCCTATCTGCAGTGTTTAACACTATTTCCTTCTGATGTTTGACACTACATCAAGAACTATATTTCCAGTGTTTAACACTGATTGTACTCTTAGTGACTAACACTAGTTTAAGGAATCTATCTCTAGTGTTTAACACTTTTGATCTTTAGTGTTTAACACTACTCTTAACCAAGTTGGCTAATTTTGCAGAGGCAAGGCCTCTCCTTCAATGGACCAACAGAGGGCCAACATTCCAAACATGATTGGACTTAGCCCAAGAAGGCCATAAGTCCTCAATCCAGACTCAACTGAGCCAATGTGCTCATAACCTAATGAATTGGTCTTGGTTCCAAATTGGACTACAGATCATTTAATCTACTTTGGTTCAAGGGTACATCTCTTCACTCCTTTGATACTTGTCGTTGTAATTCCTCAACGTCTTCAAAGAGGTGACGGGTCTCGACAACCACATATTGATACGGACTGTGGGGTCCTTAAACTCATGGACTATAACGTCCTTAACCTTGACCGGGATGTCTTAAAACTAACAACGGACTGTGGGGTCCTTAAACTCATGGACTATGATGTCCTTAACCTTGACCGGGATGTCTTAAAACTAACAATGGACTATGATGTCCTTAACCTTGACTGTGATGTCTTAAAACTAACGCCGGACTGTGGAGTCCTTAAATCCACGGACTATGATGTCCTTAACCTTGACCGCAACGTCTTAAAACTAACATTGGACCGCAATGTCCTTAAACTACCTATTGACCGCAATGTCACTAAACTAAACAACAGGGCCCCCCTTAATTGCTCTCTTGTTGGATCTAAACGATCACGTTAAGTTGATCTTAGTCCAAAACTAGACTAACGTATCCTTAACAAACGTTTAAGTCGATCTTAGCCTCAAATGAGGCTAACATATCCTTAAACCCAAATCCCCAAGCTCAAATCTAAGATAATACGGATTTAGACTAGTCCACGCCCTATGGGCGACGACATAACTCAGTCTCCGTATACAATCCACGGGCAACCAAACACAAAACAAATACACACGACACGAAGTGACCATCCGGAGAAGGAAAAAGTTGTTACCGCAACGCGGTAGCATAATTAACTGCAGGGGCTTGCTCCTGCAGGGAAGAGCGTCCCCACAATCAAAAACCCCTCAAGCGAGGGGGAATCTGACGAAGTCTGCTACGTCGGACGCATCCGTTTAAACCTTCGATACATGGTGCCATAAATCAACTTGGCATCTTCGGAGAGGTAGACGGATAGCACCAATTAGCATCTGCCCTGAATTTCAGGCAAGACGTCTGTCGCGCCGTCTTTCGGAGGGGAACAGATTCTGGTATGCCCGATGGGACCTTTTCCTCTTTCCACTCCACACTTCGTGTGTCGTCTTCGCGAACGAATCGCGGTTTGTTAATGGTTGCCTTTGGGTTTCAAGTTACTAAGATTTGGAATTTTGCCTGGCGCAGAAATCAAGCATCAATGGCATCCAACTGCTCGAGCTGCTCGAAATGCAAGTGCAACAGACGCTCCGCCTCACCTGGAGGTGTAGCCTATGGGCCTCAAGCGGCCTCCATCCTTACCATGCCAGTGGAACAAATGACTCAGGCCACCACCGGTCTGTTTTTCGGGACCATGCTCCCGCCTGCAAGCTTCACCATTCTAGTGCCCGCACCGGAAGCGCAAAAGAAGCCGGTCTTCCATCGGCTCACTACTACCATGGCCCCTCTCAACGAGTCGTCCAATGCCAAACCGGCAGCCTCGGTCTTTACCAGGCTGAACCTGAACTCTGACGGGCCTGCCAAGAAGCTCATGACCCCTAACGTGGCCATCATGAAGAAGACAGCCGTCTCCATCCCTGAGGTCGTCAAGGCGGCTTCTACTGCCAAAGAGTCGGTCTTTACAAGACTGGCTGTCCCAGCTCCCGCTCCGGCTCGAAGGTCTGTCTTTGACAGATTGGACACCGCCACTCAAAAGACGTCAGTCTTCGAGAGGCTGGCACCAGCGGCGTCTCATCCAGACAGGGGGCAAGACGAAACCATCCCCATCCCCGGACCAGCCCCAACAGCTCGACACGCTCGACGTCGTCACTGGCGCCGAGTAAGGAAGGCCGGGGGCAACTCTCCCTCAGGGCTAACTCCACCGGCTCCAATGGTGGAAGTTAATGCTGATGTTCCAACTGGGAACAGCTTTGAACCGCTAAGGAGGGTACGCAAGAACTCTCCGACTGCCACGTTGAAAAGATCTCCCCCACCTGCGGAGAGTGTTACAGAAGCGAAGCCGGAGCAGCCTCCTCAACGGCTCTCCTCCAAAATTTACAAGGTCTGGCGACGGGTTCAGGATTCGGTAATCATTCAAGATCACTCTCACCGGCAAAAGAAAGTGAAAGTTCAGGAAGGAAAGAACCATCCTGTCAAATCACAAAGGACGACAACCACTTAGGTGCCTACTGCAACGGCTCCCTCCATGTCGACTACTCAAAAGAGAGGAAGGCCGGAGAAGGTCCCCACGCCTGCAGCTAATGTCAAAGACAGTAAGCCTAAACGCCCTAAGTCTGGGGGCATGGTGGTGCATACCGTTTACATGGCGTCTGGGAAGGAGGACAGCCGTACATCTACAGGTCATTGACCGCTCACGCGATCGGTGACTAAAGCTCAGGAGCAGCAGCAGAAGCTCCAAGAAATGATGAATGCAATGGCCGCACTCACCGGGCCAAAAGAAAGCCCCAAAGCATTCTCGGATCAACGCCAGGAGCAGGAAACTGACGCTGAATTCCTTCGCAGGATACTGGAAAAGAAGGATAAAGAGGCTGCGGAACAAGCAGCCAATATAAAGCGAATGGCCCTTCTGTTTCAGGATATGGTAGGTATGATGATCCAACAAGATCCTCCTGCTGAAGATCCTCCGATCGTCCTCGAAGATGACAAAGGAGAAACGTCGAATCCTCCACCGGCTCTGTCAATAGCCAAAGAGGATACAATCTCTAAAGCTTCCCTGGATGACTATATAGCTCGGCAGATACGAGTTCACCAGGAAAACGAAGCGGCTGGACAAGTTGTTAGAACTGGGCGACCGTATCCAGGGTGGTATGATCAGATAAAATATCCGTCGGGCTATACGATCCCGAAATTACATGTCTACAAGGGGACAGGAAATCCCCATCAACATGTCGCCCAGTTCATGGCTCTTTGTGGTAACACCGGCGGCGATGATAAGCTCCTGCTTTGCCAATTCGTCGGCAGTTTATCGGAGACGGCATTTGAGTGGTATCCAAATGACTCCGTCAAAACTTTCGCTGAAATGGAGTTGTTGTTTACCCAGCGTTTCGCGAGTGCCAGCGAACGCACCCCAATAACGGCGTTGATTAATGCAAGGGTGAAGCCGGGCGAAACTTGGGTTCAATATGCAATCTGATGGCGGAACCTGTGGTCGAAGTGCGAACAGCGTATCGAAGAAGCCCCAGCGGTGGGCATGTTCGTAGGCACCCTAAACCCTCATGCAACTATTTCACAGTTCATGATGTTCTTCAAACCGACCACGTTCTAGGCTCTAATCGACAAGCTGGCCCAGATGGACCAGATGGGTCATAGACCGCCTCCCCCGAAGCCGGAGCCCCGGAATGACAAGGGTAAAGGGAAGGCAACTTTCGTCGCGAACGCTCAGCAGCAACCCAGTGCCCCAAAGCTAGCAGATCAACTGGAAGAAAGACGGCGGTATTATAATGAGAAAATGAAGCGCCCTTACTCATTCCCGCGGGATAAAACGAAGAGGCTATTCGAGCTGGCGGTACGCAACAGGCTTATCAACTTGCCAAATCCAAGGCGACCGCCACAACCCAGTGAGGTGAATAACCCCAATTACTGCCCTTACCATCAAACGGTAAGCCATCCGATTGAGGATTGCTTCGTCTTCAAAGGATGGATTGAAGATCAATACCTACAGGGCAAGTTTGCGCTGTCCGAGAAGTGGAAGGTGAACCCGCCACAACCGCACACTCCTAAGAAGATGGACGCACCGGGGGCAACTTTCTCTTTCATTGAAGAAGCTCCATGGGAAATCGTGCTTTCAGCAAAAACCAAAAGAATGCTGAATGAGCTCCAGACATGCCCGACGATCAGGTGGAAGAACCCGCTGGAACCCCAGATCATTGAAGGGATGCTGAAGCCGCGCCCAACTCCAAAGATCGGTGCTGATGGCCCGAGCACTCACAACCAACCGTCAAAATCTTCAAAGAAAAAGAAGAAGAAATCCAAGAAGCACGTGAAACCTGGAGACAAGCGCACGGACTTGCAGAAACAGATTGACGCGCTGGAGGAGTACAATCAAAAGGCGCGGACTCCCATCACACTCCAAGAGTTCCTCAACCACGTCTTTCAGGAGGAAGATAATGGAGAAAGCTCGTCGGATGAATCCGAGGGATATGTGGCGAGTTGTCATGTAATCTTCCGCTCGTTTACGGACGATGAAAAAACTCCTGGCACTGAGAAACTGGGGGCACAGCCTGAACCAGAACTTGGGTGGCCGACAGACGAAATGATCGACGCCTTTCTAGACGAGATTCGTTTGAAAAGTAAAGCCGATCGGGAGCGTGAGATGGCCGCATCAGAAGGAGCCAAACGCAGGCGACTAAACGAAAGAGTCGAAGCACTCCCGCTAGATCAAAAGACATCCGATGCGGATAAAAACATATTCAAGACGAGGAAAAGGTTTGCCAAAGCCATGTCAATGGGAATGAAGCTACCACCCTCGGAAGAAAACACGCTCAATGGGGCGGAGAGGCACCCTAATTACTGCTCATATCATCGGAATATTTCACACCCCACTGAGGAATGCGACGCGTTTAAGATATGGTGGCAGGGATATGTTGCTCACCGGCAACATTTTAAGCGAATGAAACGCAGAACTCGTCGGGAGCAGAGAAGTACAACCGACATGCACAAAAGAACTACCGGAAACTGTTATACGGTCAAAGCCGGAGGATCACAAGTTCTCACCTTTGGGAGCGACTCTGATGAGGAAATAGCTCTGAGCCCTCTCTTTAAAGAATCCGCCTTAGGGAAAGAGGAAGAACCAGATACCTGCGAAAATATTCAGCTGCGCAATCGCACGCTCCCGAAAAAGAATCTCGGACCCGCAACTAGAAAAGATAAGGGAAAGGAAAAGGCCGCTGAGGATATTGCTTTAGATGACCAAGTCATGAAAGAACTGACTGCCAAGGACCCTCCCAGGAAGAGTAAGGTGGACTACAACATCCTAGCGCACCTGAGAAAGCTACCCTCGCAGCTCAGCATTCTTGACGCCCTCTTATTATCAAAAGAAGCGAGAGATTCATTAATCAAGGGCTGCAAGAACCCGAGCAATTCCAAGCTTTCCTCACCGAAGAAAGGATGAAGGATGAACTGGAAGAAGTGCACACGGCCGATATCACTTTCGGTGATGAAGACCTTCTCCTCGGGATGTGCGACCACAACCGTCCCCTATATGTTTCTGGATACTGTCATGACATCAAGATAGGCAAAATCCTGGTTGATAATGGATCCTCCGTCAATCTCCTTAATGTTAGGGTGTTGAAGGAAATCTGCATGAGCGTTCAGCACCTCGCTCGTGATAAAATTACCATCTCAGGTTTCGACTCCCAATCGTCACGAACTCTCGGATATGTGATACTAACATTACGCTTCGGACTGCTCGTCACGGACATCAAATTTCACGTCATTGACGCCAAGACCTGCTACAATGCTCTACTCGGCCATCCCTGGTTACACGAGTACAACATCATCCCTTCTACGCAACATCAGTGTATGAAGTATTTCAAAGATGGTCTTGAGTATACCGTAACAGGTGAGCTAAACCCGTTCTCCGTGAACGAAGTTCGCAAGTACGAAGATGCAAAATACTTTTTGCCATATTTCGAAGACACAGAGAGGTGTCGCAAACCGGAGAACAAAGCCGCCGCCGCCATTCCTGTTTTCGGGAGTGATACCGAAGAAGAAGAAGAGATAGTTTACGCTGGGCCGTCTCAACGCAACAACTCGGGACCGTCCGCCCCCATATTGATCTTCGGAAGCGATTCGGAAAATGAGGTTAATGCTGTGTTCTCTAGTCGGCCGCCAATACAAGAATTCCCTGGTGATGATCCAAGTTTGCAAATCACCATGATTCCGCGGGAGCACTACAAAGATCTTAACGCGCTTGAAGCTTACAATGTGCAAGACCTGCAAACATTTTATGTCCCTCCCAAACGAAAAGGTGAAAAGGCGATCCTATTCTACCGATCCACGGAAACAAGAGCGGAGAAAGAAATCTGGCACGGCGCGGATTCTACACTTGACAGGCTCCAACCCATCCGTTTGCCCAGATATTATACGAATGGACTAAAAAGGCTATTGAAGCGCCAAGGGGTACCCTTAAAACAGACTATCCGACAAGCTCGGTTCTACAACAGGATTTGGGATGTCCCTGGGACTCAGCGCAAGCTGCCCAATGGGAAAATGGAAACACTTGGGCTTGGATATGTGAAATCTGGGAAACGGGAACGAGTCCATGCTAGCTACGTCATATATGACTTCGATGAAGAAGGGGACGCCCTGTCAGAAAACGCTGACCCCGAACCAAAACAAAATCCTGCAATCAAAATGCCGAGCCCGTCATTTGAAGAGCAAATGGACAAGCTTATCAGAGAAGCGGGTCAAAAGGTTCGAGACGACCATAATCGCGAAATGGCCATCTATGAGAAAGCCAGGACGCAACGCCTCCTTCAACAGGCTGCAAAAGATGAAAATGCACCTCCCTATCAACCTGTGGTGCAAAAGGCCCGACGCAGAGGCAGAAACAAGTCAAAGAGCAGAAAAGGCGTTCGACAGCGACAAAGCGGGACCAAGAAGTCACGCGATCGGAAATCGAGCGGTCCGGATTTGTCCCTTATGAAGAAGATGAGTCAGGCATACTCTTTTCCTCAGAATAAAACATGGAAGATACTTGACCTTTCTATAAAACATCAAATGATCACACTTCCGGAGTCCAAGCACCCCGAGCAAGCCAACGATGTCTCTCATCCAGACTATTGCTCTTATCACCGAGCAATAAGAAACCCTCTCGAAGACTGCTTCACCTTCAAGAACTGGGTCGAAGACCAATATCAGCTCGGCAAGTTCGCTCTATCCAGCAGTTGGAGGGTAACACCGCCGCAGAAGCATGAACCCAAAGCCGCGAGAGTAGAACCAGAACAACATCGGTCTTGTAAGCGAGCTCGTACTTGTCATATGATAACACTACCAAAAGAAGAGCCCGAGAATATGGATGACCTTCCCCGGTGCTTCGAAAACAACGATGACGAGGTAATCTCAGAATTTCCACCAGCGCCGAAAGAGCTGGAAGATGGCATACATACTACTGCAGATAACCTCAAGAAGATTGAGTTGGGGACAGCAAACGACCCGCGGCCGACATTTGTCAGCGAATTGCTATCTGAAGAAAGGGTGGCTGCGTTAAAAGATGTGCTTATGCGGCATAGAGATTGCTTCGCATGGAACTATTCTGAAATGCCAGGACTAGATCCAGAAATAGCTGTCTATAAATTGGCAATATCCCCGGACATCAAGCCAGTTAAACAAGCGTCGAGAAGAATGTGGCTCGAGCTTAAAATGAGCATCAACGCCGAAGTCAAGAAGCTGATGGACTCTGGGTTTATCCAAGAAGTTCAATATCCCGATTGGATCGCCAACATCGTCCTGGTGATGAAGAAAAATGGGACAGTGCGCATATGTGTAGACTTTCGGGATCTCAATAAAGCTTGCCCGAAAGACGACTTCCCAGTACCGGTCACCGAGCTGATGATAGACAATGCGTCCACTCACGAAGTCTTCTCCTTCATGGACGGATCATCAGGATACAATCAGATAAAGATGCATCCCGAGGACCAGAAGCATACCGCTTTCTGGACCTCCTTGGGCATATTCTGCTACAAGGTTATGCCCTTCGGTTTAAAGAATGCCGGTGCCACCTATCAGAGGGCCATGACGAAGATCTTCGATGACCTCATACATGAAATCGTCGAATGTTATATCGACGATCTCGTGGTGAAAAGAAAATCGTACGAGGAGCATTTAGAGCATCTGAAGACCGTATTTCAACGCCTTCAGCAATACAACTTGAAGATGAACCCCCTCAAATGCGCGTTCGGGGTATCCTCAGGCAAGTTCCTAGGGTTCATTGTCCGGCACCGGGGTATCGAGATAGATCCGTCAAAGATCAAGGCGATCATGGAAATGCCACCGCCAAGGACTCTCAAACAATTGCGGTCTTTCCAAGGGAAGCTCGCGTACATCCGGCGATTCATAGCCAACCTTTCAGGCAAGTGCCGCCCTTACAGTCACCTGATGAAGAAAGGAACCCCGTTCGTCTGGGATCACAAATGCCAAGGTGCACTGGACGAGATCAAACAGTACCTGCAGAACCCGCCGGTGTTAGCTGCTCCAGTCAAAGGAAAACCTCTTATTCTTTATACAACTGCCCTCGAAGGTTCCTTAGGTGCATTATGGGCACAAGAGAACGACCAAGGGAAAGAAAGAGCTCTCTATTACTTGAGTCGGGTTCTACTGGGGGCAGAAGGCAACTATTCCCCCATTGAAAAACACTGTCTGGCGCTGATCTTTGCGATAACAAAGCTCAGGCACTATGCGTTAGCGCATGAAGTCCGTCTCATATCGAAGGTGGACCCTCTCAAATATTTGATGTCAAAGGCCATATTGATAGGTCGGCTCGCTAAATGGGCATTGCTCTTGATGGAGTTCTCGATAACTTATCAACCTCTTAAAGCAGTCAAAGGCCAGGTCATCGCCGACTTCCTCACTGAACATCCGATACCGGCCGATTCCCTTTTGAATTGCGAACTGCCAGACGAACACGCGTTTGATGCGATCGACGGTGATGGTAACCGGTGGGAACTTTATTTTGATGGAGCGTCTTCCGTGAAAAAGCGCAAACAAAGCACCCATATAATCAAATCAGGGGTAGGCCTTATCTTCGTAACCCCACAAGGAGGGATAATGCGATTCGCCATCTCCTTGACAGAGCCAAGGACGAACAATGAAGCCGAATACGAAGCTTTGATAGCAGGTCTCGAGATCGCCATCGACATAGGAATTGAAAACCTCCTCATATATGGAGACTCCCAACTGGTCGTTAGCCAAGTGAACGGCGACTACCAGACATACAAGCCAGAGCTGGTGAAGTATGGCGATAGAGTACAGCGATTGCTGACTCAAATTCCCTACTACATGCTGGAAAGCATACCGCGTGCGGAAAATAGCAAAACGGATGCGTTAGCCAAGCTCGCTAAAGAACTAGCCGACGAAAACCTCGATGAAGTAAGAATCGTGGTATAAAGTCGTCGAGTGCTTGCCCCAGCAGAAATATCTCCGGAACCATCCGAAGAAAAGGGACTGACTAAGCAAATGGCTATGCAAATAAATGACCAAGAAAAGGTTGAAGATTGGAAAGAAGTCTTCATAGACTACTTCAAATCCCGTCGAACGCCTAAAAATGCGTCCTCAAGACACCAGCTCATGAAGCGAGCCCTATCTTTTTCCTTCGTCAATGACACTCTGTACAAGAGGTCATTTGATTCCCTGTGGTTGAGATGCCTGGGACCCGAAGAAGCAGAAAGAGTCGTCCAAGAAGTTCACGACGGACTGTGCGGTTCTCACCAAGCCGGACCGAAGATGAAGTTGAAGATCAAACGAATGGGTTATTATTGGCCCACGATGATCCAGGACTGCCTCGAGTATGCGAAGAAATGCCACTTGTGCCAGATTCATGGGGACTTCATCCACCAGTATCCAAATCCACTACATCCAACGGTGGCTAGCTGGCCGTTCGAAATGTGGGGGACTGACATAATCGGCCCCATCGAACCAGCATCGTCCAGGGGACATCGTTTCATCCTAGCGACCACTGATTACTTCTCCAAATGGGCAGAAGCAGTACCGTTGAGGGAAGTGAAGACGGAGAATATCCTCCATTTCTTCAAGACGCACGTCATTTATCGGTTTGGAATGCCAAGACGGATCATCAACGATAATGGGCCAGCCTACAGAAGCCACAAGATCAGCCTCTTCGCGCAATAACACAACATAGACTGGAGATATTCCTCATTGTATAACCCCCGAGCTAACGGTCCAGCCGAGGCTTTCAACAAAACCTTGACGAAGATTGTGAAGAAGACGGTATCCCGAAATAAGAAGGACTGGCACGGGAGATTACAAGAAGCTCTCTGGGCGTATCGAACTACGTTCAAGACGGCCACGAACACAACGCCATACGCGTTGGTATTCGGTACAGAAGCGGTACTCCCCCTCGAGATAGAGCTACCTTCTCTACGAGTGGCAGTCCACTACGAGCGGCAGTCCACTACGAGCTGACGGACGAAGAAAATGCTCACCTTCGGCTTGAGGAGCTTGACGTCCTTGATGAAACCCGGCTCATAGCGCAACAAAATCTGAAGGCTTATAAAGCAAAGATGGCGCGCTCATATGAAAGATTGACCAGGCCGAGGACATTCCGCCAAGGCGAACTCGTGCTAATGGTCAAAAGACCTATGATCCCCAATAGCGCCAAGCGGGGAAAATTCGAGCCGAACTATGAAGGCCCGTACATCATAGACAAGGTCTACAAGGGTGGAGCCTATCTACTCATGGATATGCACGGTAAAAGACCTTTCAGGCCAATAAACGGCCGCTTCCTGAAGAAATACTACTCCTAACGAGTCATGGCCCGGGTCAAAGATAGATAACGACGACTATGTCCACTCTCTATCTTCCTAAGCCTAAACTCTATAAAGTAGTGACAGGCCTTCTTCAAAAACGGACCGAAATGTCCTTAAACTAACAACGGACCGAAACGTCCTTAAACTAACAACGGACCACTATATCCTAAAACTAGTCGTTGACCAAGATATCGATAAACTGCGGTGGATTGCAGCGTCTCAAAGACGATACAAAAAAATATATATAAATATATATATATATATAATAAAAATAAAAACGGTATGTGCATAAGCGAAATGGGCACGGATGAAAACCCGAAAGGGCTCCGTGAGTAAAAACAGCAGGGCTACCGGCGAGTGTTTGTGAAAACCCGAAAGGGCGCAACCTCGTTAAAGGACACTTGCAGGGTCCTCACGACCTTGTAAGGAGAAACCACCTGCGTGAGATCCTTACGACTCACAAGGGAGCAACACACTTAGGAATCCTCACGATTCCTAAGGAGAAATTACACTTGCGAGATCATCACGACTCATAAGGAGAACTCTCTTATGGGACCCTCACGGCTCATAAGATTTGAAAGTCTTAAGTTACAGAGACCCGAACCTGTTCTTAAGCAACCCCCCCTACAACCTTCGATATTGCCCTACAAGTGGCTCAATACTGACCCTTGTATACAATCCACGGACGCGAATAAACATTTCCCTAACCGAGTCCCATCCGTGACTAGGGATATGTTTATATGGTGAAAAACCCTTGTAAGTCCTCTCGACTTATAAGGAGAAAATCCTTTTGTAAGATCCTTACGACTTACAAGAGAACATGCACTTAGGAATCCTCACGATTCCCAAGGAGAAAACACACCTGTAAGATCCTCACGACTTGTAGGGAGAAATACCTTTGTGGGACCCTTACGGCTCATGAAGTCAAAAGCCTTAGTCGACAGGACCCTTAACCCTGTTTACTAAGCCACCTTTGTTCGACATCGACAGAGGCAAATGATGATTCGCTCCTGGCAATATCCCAGTCGTAGCGATGCTGATGCCAAAATCGGTGTCTAAATCCAAGTTTGCAGCGAAAAGCCAGCAAGCCACACATGCATACGAAATAGCTGAAATGATGGGGCAACTTGCGACAAAATCAGCAAGTAAAAATGTATGCATGAAAAATAGCCGAAATGATTGGGCAACTCGCAATAAAAAGCAGCGAGTAAAAAATAAAATAAATAGCCTAAATGATTGGGCACCGCGAAAAATAGCCGAAATGATGGGGCAATCGCGACCTTTGCGATATAAAAGCTGAAATGATAAAGCATCACGGAAAAAGGGATAAAATAAAAATTAAATTTATGCCCTACAGGTGATGTTACATCAATCCCTATATACAATCCAGGGGCGCAAACAAAAAAGGGATCATACTCCTTCCCCCCTCCAGGTTTCATCAGAAGAAGAAGCCGAATCTCGACGGGCCACAGATAACCTAGAGATCGTCTCAACATTTGTCTCGTTGCAGCAAATACGACCTCGAGCAAAGCGGAACAGCGGCGATTCCCAGTTCCATGACTCAGTGGTGTACAGATCACCGAAAGTCAAAT
The DNA here is from genome assembly GCA_030015575.1 of Agapanthus africanus. NCBI lineage: Eukaryota > Viridiplantae > Streptophyta > Magnoliopsida > Asparagales > Amaryllidaceae > Agapanthus > Agapanthus africanus. The sequence goes on along the minus strand of JASDDO010000022.1, from coordinate 747,918,506 downwards.
CCCAACTCTGTGAAATGCAGATACAATCAACAAAATTCCCGGTCATGTGGAACGCGGATAACGTCACTCTTTGACCCCGTGGAAAACGTCCAGAGCGGAGCCTGGTCCTCGCCGAACACGGCAGTGAACCCGTGTGAAGCATCTAGTGCAAAATTCCTGGTCACGTGGAACGCGGATAACGTCACTCTTTGACCCCGTGAAAAACGTCCAGAGCGGAGCCTGGTCCTAACAGAACACGGCAGTGAACCCGTGGGAAGCATTCAGAGCAAAATTCCTGGTCACGTGGAACACGGATAACGTCACTCTTTGACCCCGTGGAAAACGTCCAGAGCGGAGCCTTGTCCTCGCAGAACACGGCAGTGAACCCGTGGGAAGCAACCAGAGCAAAATTCCTGGTCACGTGGAACACAGATAACGTCACTTTTTGACCCCGTAGAAAACGTCCAGAGCGGAGCCTGGTCCTCGCCGAACACGGCAGTGAACCCGTGGGAAGCATCTAGAGCAAAATTCCTGGCTATGTGGAACGTGGATAACGTCACTTCTGACCCCGTGGAAAACGTCCAGAGCGGATCCTGGTCCTCGCAGAGCACAGCAGTGAACCCGTGTGAAGCATCCAGAGCGGAGCCTAGTCCTCTCCGAATACAGCAGTGAACCCATGTGAAGCATCTAGTGCAAAATTCCTGGTCACGTGGAACGCGGATAACGTCACTCTTTGACCCCGTGGAAAACTTCCAGAGCGGATCCTGGTCCTCGCAGAGCACGGCAGTGAACCCGTGGAAAACGTCCAGAGCGGAGCCTGGTCCTCGCCGAACACGGCAGTGAACCCGTGGGAAGCATCCAGAGCAAAATTCCTGGTCACGTGGAACGCGGATAACGTCACTCTTTGACCCCGTGGAAAACGTCAAGAGCGGAGCCTGGTCCTCGCCGAACACGGCAGTAAACCCGTGGGAAGCATCCAGAGCAAAATTCCTGGTCACGTGGAACGCGGATAACGTCACTCTTTGACCCCGTGGAAAACGTCTAGAGCGGAGCCTAGTCCTCGCCAGACACGGCAGTGAACTCGTGTGAAGCATCTAGTGCAAAATTCCTGGTCACGTGGAACGCAGATAACGTCACTCTTTGACCCCGTGGAAAATGTCCAGAGCGGAGCCTGGTCCTCGCCGAACACGGCAGTGAACCCGTGGGAAGCATCCAGAGCAAAATTCCTGGTCACGTGGAACGCGGATAACGTCACTCTTTGACCCCGTGGAAAACGTCCAAAGCGGATCCTGGTCCTCGCAGAGTACGGCAGTGAACCCGTGTGAAGCATCCAGAGCAGAGCCTAGTTCTCGCCGAACACGGCAGTGAACCCGTGTGAAGAATCTAGCGCAAAATTCCTGGTCACGTGGAACGCGGATAACGTCACTCTTTGACCCCGTGGAAAACGTCCAGAGCGTAGCCTGGTCCTCGCCGAACACGGCAGTGAACCCGTGGGAAGCATCCAGAGCAAAATTCCTGGTCACGTGGAACGCGGATAACGTCACTCTTTGACCCCGTGGACGTCCAGAGCGGATCCTGGTCCTCGCAGAGCATGGCAGTGAACCCGTATGAAGCATCCAGAGCGGAGCCTAGTCCTCGCCGAACACGGCAGTGAACCCGTGTGAAGCATCTAGCGCAAAATTCCTGGTCACGTGGAACGTGGATAACGTCACTCTTTGACCCCGCGGAAAACGTCCAGAGCAGAGCCTGGTCCTCGCAGAGCACGGCAGTGAACCCGTGTGAAGCATCCAAAGCAAACATCGGACTGTGGAGTCCTTAAAATCCACGGACTATGATGTCCTTAACCTTGACCGTAATGTCTTAAAACTAACGATCAACCACAATGATCCTAGACTGATTTTATCTTGGTTCAAGGGTACATCTCGTCATTCCTTTGATATTTGGCGTTGTAATTCCTCAACGTCTTCAAAGAGGTGACGGGTCCCAGTAACCACATATCGGACTGTGGAGTCCTTAAATCCACGGACTATGAGGTCCTTAACCTTGACCGTGATGTCTTAAAACTAACATCGGACTGTGGAGTCCTTAAAACCACGGACTATGACGTCCTTAACCTTGACCGTGATGTCTTAAAACTAACATCGGACTGTGGAGTCCTTAAAAACCACGGACTATGACGTCCTTAACCTTGACCGTGATATCTTAAAACTAACACCGGTCTGTGGAGTCCTTAAATCCATGGACTATGAGGTCCTTAACCTTGACCGTGATGTCTTAAAACTAACATTGGACTGTGGAGTCCTTAAATCCACGGACTATGATGTCCTTAACCTTGACCGTGATGTCTTAAAACTAACATTGGACTGTGGAGTCCTTAAATCCACGGACTACGATGTCCTTAACCTTGACCGCGATGTCTTTAAACTACGGTACCCTGGAAAACATCCCAAAGCAACCCCTGACCCCGTGAGATACGGATAAGGGCGACCACACCCAGCACTTACGGGTCCTCACGACCTGTAGGGAAGAAAACTCTCTTGCGAGATACTTACGACTCCTAAGGGAAAACCCGCTTAAGGATCCTCATGATTTTTAAGAAGAACTTACACCTACAGGATTCTCTCGACCTGGAGGAAGAAAAACTCTTTATGAGACCCTCACGGCTCATAAAGCTCAAAAGTCTTAGGAAGCAGATCTTAACCCTGAATCCTAAGCCATCACTACCCTGCAAGGAGATCAAGATGAATTGTCCGCAGAACACATTCAATAAGAAGAGACACGCCATTGAAAAAAAATATGTCTTTTATTCATGAACCAAAATGGATGCAAAGTACAATTCATGAAAAAACAAAAAGAATATACTCTCATTCGGGAGTATGTACAAAAAAGAAGGAAAAGATGCAAGTCTTCAAGCCGGTGGGCGATCTAGAATTAATAGCTCATCCTTCTTTTGCCGGATCACGGCTTCATGATTCAGTATCGCCAGAAGACGGGCCTCCTCCTGAGCCTGTTGAGCCTGATACGAGGTAAGCCGACCTTCGAGCTCTTTTTCAGTAGCCTTGTGAGCCTCGACCCTTTCGCGAGTGAACATGGCAGCCTTATCAAGAGCCACCACCTCTTTGATAGACTCTTGAAGTACCCGCCAGAGTTCATACGCTTTATTGGCTTTGGCTGTAAGGCTGGCTTGAAGCTCGCTCAATGCCTTAGAGGCCAGCTCCCTTTCCGAGAATTTGCGACCGAGCCTCTTCTCGCATGACACCATATTTGCCGCGCACAGCGCTATCAGCCCCCGCAAGTCCGCCTTTGCAGCCACGGCCTTCGAGGAAAGGCGGGAACACTCAAGTGCGTGCAAGCAAGCCTCCACCTGCCGACAGAACTCCACCCAGACTCGCACCACCTCTTCGCTATGGTAGGTGGCAAGAAAAGGAAGAGAACCGTTAGCCTCAGCAGCAAATGCTTCAGCTGTGGTTGCGCTGCCAGCACGAAGCTCCTCGATCAAAGACGACATGGAGACAAGGCTTAATTGGGCCAAGCGTTCTGAAGCTCGCAGAGCATAAGGGCCGGGCGGCATGGCGATGCGCGATTCCAACGCTATGGGGGCTGGCAAGGCTGTTCAGATTTGAAAAATGTCAGTAAAACTCTTAAGCAAAGGAACAAGTGGGACTATATTGAAATGTCACTTACCTACGGTCATGCAAGTAGGAGCTGAAGGTTCCCCTGGCCCTTCGAAGACCTCAACCTCATCATCGGCCTCCAAAACTGTAGAGAACATCAATGTCAATACGCAAAATAACAACGATGCTATGAGAAATGATGAACGACACTAACCTTGTCCAGATGAGAGGACGATGCGTTGAGGGGATATCGCCTGCGGAGCTGCCATCTCCAGCAGACGCTGAAACGATTGCCGGGGAGACAGATCAGCAATGGAGGCCGCCAGGCCGCGCAATTCTGAGAACACAAAAGAGTTCAGACAACGGAAAGATTGCTAATTTAAAATGCATAAGGTTACCTTCAACACTCCTCCCATTCTGAGCCGGAGGGATAGCGGCTTCAACGGCCTCCGCCGTGACCCCGGGCTCCAACAAAGGGAGGGTAGTCCCGACTACCTCTCTTCCAGCCTCTGGGCTGCCCTCAGGAAGAGTCATTGAGGCGGCGACCACCAAAGGAGCCTCCCCCAAAGGAGCAAGCACTCCGTGATCAAGAACTGCCACTGGAGGCTCTATTGTAAGAGGAGCTGCCTCGTCAGCCCCCTCCACATCGAGCAATGCTTCATCAGGAATGTCGACAGGCTTTAGCTTCAATAAGCCCGTAGGGACCTCCCCCATCGTCGAAGATTCTGCACAATTCACACAAGAATAAGCATACATACATACAGGCATAAACAATCTGAAAAGCTACCAAGAAGAACAAAAACATACCAATGCGCAGGGAAGCCTTCAATATGGCTTCTTTAAGCCGATGCTCCTTCTCAAGGAGGCGTGCTCGCCGGGGTTCGAGGGTAGACTCGTGGCCGCCGGTCCACAAAGAAAGCGCGTTCGCTGCATCCTCTGAAGCAGCCTGCTTCAGGGCCCTTTCCCCCCATTCCTCCAAAGGGCCGATAAACCGCCGCCGATCCACGAGGGGTCTTCGTAAAAGATTACAGCAGGATAGGGCTTCTTCGGAACCCTGGCATTCTGAGACGCGTCTTTGGAACGTCTTATAGCCTTAGCCAACTGTGCGGCTTCCTCGGCGGCCGAACTCGGGAAAAGTAGTCCAGCATCTGATTCCTGCAGGGCCAACGGTTCATCCTCAAGAATGGGCTCAGACTCTATTAAAGAGTCGAGCAAATTGGTAGCCACCTTCCTTCGACGCTTGGACCCAGAGCCGGTCGCCGAGGACGACCTCTTCCTTCCCCGCGGAGCCTTAGTGTGACGCCGGCCCACGTCACCCTCAACACCCTCATCCCTGTCACCCTCACCCGGTGCCACAACCGAGGATGACACCGCCATTGTCGATGCCACGGGGGGCGGTGTTGCTGTGAGTGGTGGTGCTGCTACCGAAGCCCGTTTACCCGGCGACCGGATACCTAGAGGCATACCGGCTGTTGGGGTAAGATCCACCCCCAACTCTCCCAGAATAAGCGTGATACCGGTATCCCTCAGAGGAAAGAGGACCGGGGGGCGCGGTCGCAGAGTAGCTCCTGTGGCCGGAACCTGAGTAGGGGCACCGTGGCCAAGAAGTACCCTTCTTTCTTCAATAATAATCGGGTTGACCCGATGGAGATACCAGCCCGTGAACGACCCTACGCATCGGGGCATGTGATCAGCATCGGGGATCATGAACTGGGAACCGGTGTTCAGCCTCACAAAATGATGGGCGGCATCTCGAACGGCATCGAGCGAAGGAACCGGCGCGACTATGAAAGCCTCAAATGGGACGCCCTGATCGTAGCCAAACTGCCGGGCAAAGCGATGCGGATTGTACCGCATGAAAAAGGCTGCACTATCCTGACGGAATACCAGGTAGCCCAGTCTGATTACGTATAAGTGCGCGGCCTCCCGGGGCTTCAAAGAGGGCATGTTATCTTTTGACCGGTCCCAAAGCGGCTGAGTTGAACCCGAGGAAGAAGATAAGACCCGATCAGTAAATACCAATCCGCCAGCAGTAGCATAAGGAGAAATCAACGCCCGAATAGCCCCGAATTGAGTCGGATCAGCGGAAGAAACATCCACCAATCGCATAAGTCGCAGAAAGGGGTAAGCATCATAAAATGCAGGCCTCTGATGCATAGCGAAAGCACCCAAGATGTGCATTTCGATCCAAGACGTGAAGTTGTGAAGCGAAAAGTTTACCACATCTACGCTAGGGGTGGAAGTATTAGCTGTAGCGCCCGACCCGTGATAAAGATGCGCCAATGCCGGGATGCCAATGGCCAGCTGCGTCCCCTCAGCTATACGATAAGCCGGATAAATAACGGAGGCTCTCATAAAGCGGCGATGCATGAGGATGACAAACCAGCTGAGCCAGATACTGATAAACCCCACGAAGAACGTCTCCTCATCCATGCCGGGAGCTGCAAGGGATTCGAAAGACATCGGCGACATTATAGGGATGTAGTACTGCGGTAGATCCGATTCATTGGTCGGCAGCTTCTTCGGACCAAACCCAAAGGGGACTTTGATATTTGCGAACTTCGGAGCTGTCTTCAACAGGACGCCCTCGCGAAGGAAGCAGGCAATGAAGCTCTTAAAAGTGACGCCCTGCTCCTCAGATTCGGTGAACAATCGGTCAAAGATACCTAGCGCCTTGATTAAGCTGGGACGCTTGTGGCGGACGGCATTCTTAGCAGACAAGACGTCAAGCGGTGCGGGCTCGGGTTCAAAGACGTATTCATCAGAAGGCAGCAACTCCTCATAAAGTGTCCCTCGAATTGGCAGCCCTGAGATCTCATAAAATTCCCCCAAAGAGATCGAAACCTCTCTGTCCCCCAGAAGAAAAGTGTTGGTGGGGAGATTCCATTGATTCAAGAACGCCTTAACCCACCAGACATGCGGGGATTGATAATGGAAGAGCGACGCATATATTGCCTGGTAAAGCCCGACCTTTTGCAGCCGCGCACGATGAGCAGAAAGTATGTAGCGAGCCCAAAAGAGGTAGCCCATGGGGTGTCGAGGAGTGAGCCCTATCTTATAAATCTGTCCCCATGGGTGGGCCTCACCCTGGCAAATGCGTCGTCCCAGGATATCTATAGCGGGGATCGGATGGTTCAGGATACCGGTCGTTGAAGGCTCGAGCCATCCCGTTGGAGTCCAATTTGGCATCTCCACAGCGAAAACCGTCCTCGGAGGGTCCATCGGCAAGAACGGGAAAGTGGGCTCTGTCGGCACTTCACAGAGGAAACTCCGGCGACCCCGGATGATATGGCTGTACCAAGTTCCCCATAGAAGTAAGCTAGCGCAGTTCGGGTCATGAGCCTGGATCATCGTCATCGCTTCCTCGTCGGATGGTGATTGAGGAAAAGCGGCCTCCGAGCGAGTGAAGGGAAAGCACGGAACAGAAGCCATCGCACCTGAAACAAAGTAAAGGAAAACTGTCAAAAGTGAAGCCGGGAACATATATATATATATGTGTGTGTGTGTGTGTGTGTGTGTGAAGACAGTTGAAGAAAGCGACAGAGGACTTGTTTGGTAGGACCATTAGTTACAAAGCAGGTGGGTCCCAAGAAATCAAGATGACGGCTGGCTAATGATAAGGCACAGCAATTATAGTGAGACAAACGGAATATTCTAATCAAATAGGCAGTGGGTTTCAAGCGACCCTACACATTCCCCTAAAAGACAAATCCATCTTGGGCTCTGTGATGAATCAAACAGAATCAAGGGAATTAAATTCCCAAAGACCAACAGTGCAAACTTCTTCTAAGTTGTGAAGAAGATGGCTCAGGGCAGGAAAACCCATGAAGTTCTTTAGGAAGAACTTAGTTCTTCATAGGAATTAAATTCCTTTTTGAAAAGGGGAATTAAATTCCCAGAAAATGTGGTGCCAAAGCCGAAGCTCCTTGGGGATGGAATTAAATTCCATAAAAAGCAACCAACATCATCATCTCCTTAAAGATCAGAGAAACCCTAAAAGGTCTACTGTTTGAAGATTAAATAGTTTTCTGTTTGAAGAAAAATGGGTTCTTGTTAAAAAAGGGTAAAAACCCTCGCTATGGGTTTAAAATCCAGAGAGATATGAAAGTTCCTCGATCGTTCAAAGATCACTACCTGAAGAAATGGGTCTTCCCTGAGCAGAGTTGAACTCTGAAAAGTTTGAAGCAGAGATCTAAGCTCTGGAAAAAGAGAAATAAATTCTCGAAAAGAAGAAAGTTAGCAAAGGAGGAAGATGAGCAAAAGTGGAGGCGCTTCTGAAAAGACATGGGCATTTATAGGATGGGATGGAAAACGTTTCATCTACCCTACTCCCAAGGCAGATCCGACGGTCACAAAAGTGACAGCGTTGCACTCACGTGCAGACACGTGAGAACAACGCTGTGGGGGCATTTGTTCCCTGATTAAAAATCAGGAAAAAGCTTCAGAAGGGGCATCACGTGCTCACACGTGACCAGTGGTCACGTGTTGGCACGTGATGGTTAAGCAGCGGCCAGAGAACAGAGCGCAGAAGAAGAAAAGCCCATTCCAGGGGTCACGGGCTCACGCGTGACCAGGGGTTACGTCGTGTGGTCACGTGGCCACACGTGACCGGCTTTAAAAGCCATATTCTTTAACAGAATTAAATTCTGAGGAGAAATCATTCAAATCTTTCCAAAATGGAGAAGAATTATCTGAAACCGTTGGATCAAGAATCTGAAGGTGATTAAATATCACCAATTTATGGAAAAATCTTGGACATGGAAAGATTTCCCCCTAAATCTAACCGAAATAACAAATAGATATCTTTGGATTTAAAATCCAATGGTGAAAAAAATCACCTAATAATCTAAAGGCCCAGATTAATGATGAAGATAAATCAAATCTCTCAATAAACAAATCAAATCTTTCAATGAAAGATTCACTAAAACAGATTGATTTTTTTCCTTCTCCTACAAATAGGAGCCAAAAAAGGAGGAGAGAGAGATATAGAGCCTTGAAATCTTGAAAATTCAGAAGGAAAAATTTGATTCTCTGCAAAGAAAAACCCTAGGTAAGAAAAGAGAGGTTTCAAAAAGAGAATTTAATTTTCAAAAGAGTTTAACTCTTCTATAAAGAAAAGAACTTAGTTCTTTCTCTGGTTGAAGATCTGCAAAGTGCACATCTTCTCATAAATTGAGAATTTAATTCTCATTGGGTTGAAATAATGCCATGCAGATCTAAAACATAGAGAAGGAATTGAGTTTTGAGAATTTAATTCTCACAAGAGTTATAGGAATTTAATTCCTTTGAGATAAAATTAGGGTTTAACCCTATATTATAGGAATTTAATTCCTTTAAAATGGACAGAACTAAGGTTTAACCCTAATTGAGAACTTAATTATCTCAAACTCACAGGAATTTAATTCCCTTAAAAAAGAAATTAGGGTTTCACCCTATGCCAGAATTTAATTCTTTACATATGTGGGGAATTTAATTCCTACGGAAAAGAAATTAGGGTTTAACCCTATCTAAGAATATAATTCTTCAAAAGGAAAGTGGGAATTTAATTCCTTTAAAGTTATTGCTAGGGTTTAACCCTATGAAGGATTTAACTCTTAAAAAGATAAAGAGATCTTCAAATATGCAAAGAACCAGAGTCACGTGCTACCACATGACCCCTGTAAAGATCCACAGAAAAGAACTTTGAGGCAACGCCTCACGTGCCCCACGTGACCCCTGAAGCACACAAAGAAAAAGCAAAAGAAACAGAAGCTATGGGCGCTCTCACGTGCCCCACGTGACCCCTTGGCAAAAGCTTTAGCAGACAAATACCCAAATTCCCACCACGTGACAACACGTGATGCTCCAAAGTATTCAATACTTTTGACAGAACAAAATAAAGGGAATCAGGGCGCTCTCACGTGCTACACGTGACCCCTCTTTCTATAGTGTTTAACACTAATTTTAGATCTCTGTTTCCAGTGTTTAACACTGATTTTCTTAGTGTTTAACACTAATTTGAAAACTCTGTTCCCAGCGTTTAACACTGATTTTCTTAGTATTTAACACTAATTTGAAGACTCTGTTTTCAGTGTTTAACACTGATTTTCATAGTGTTTAACACTAATTTAAAAACCCTGTTTCCAGTGTTTAACACTGATTTTCTTAGTGATTAACACTAATTTGAAAAAACCCTATCTGCAGTGTTTAACACTATTACCTTCTGATGTTTGACACTACATCAAGAACTATATTTCCAGTGTTTAACACTGATTGTACTCTTAGTGGCTAATAGTTTAAGGAATCTATCTCTAGTGTTTAACACTTTTGATCTTTAGTGTTTAACACTACTCTTAGCCAAGTTGGCTGATTTTTCAGAGGCAAGGCCTCTCCTTCAATGGACCAACAGAGGGCCAACATTCCAAACATGATTGGACTTAGCCCAAGAAAGCCATAAGTCCTCAATCCAGACTCAACTGAGCCAATGTGCTCATAACCTAATGAATTGGTCTTGGTTCCAAATTGGACTACAGATCATTTAATCTACTTTGGTTCAAGGGTACATCTCTTCACTCCTTTGATACTTGTCGTTGTAATTCCTCAACGTCTTCAAAAAGGTGACGGGTCCCGACAACCACACATTGATACGGACTGTGGGGTTCTTAAACTCATGGACTATGACGTCCTTAACCTTGACCGGGATGTCTTAAAACTAACAACAGACTGTGGGGTTCTTAAACTCATGGACTATGATGTCCTTAACCTTGACCGGGATGTCTTAAAACTAACAACGGACTATGATGTCCTTAACCTTGACCGTGATGTCTTAAAACTAACGCCGGACTGTGGAGTCCTTAAATCAACGGACTATGATGTCTTTAACCTTGACCGCAACGTCTTAAAATTAACATTGGACCGCAATGTCCTTAAACTACCTATTGACCGCAATGTCACTAAACTAAACAACAGGGCCCTCCTTAATTGCTCTCTTGTTGGATCTAAACGATCCCGTTAAGTTGATCTTAGTCCAAAACTAGACTAACGTATCCTTAACAAACGTTTAAGTCGATCTCAGCCTCAAATGAGGCTAACGTATCCTTAAACCCAAACCCCAAGCCCAAATCTAAGATAATACGGATTTGGACTAGTCCACGCCCTACGGGCGACGACATAACTCAGTCTTCGTATACAATCCACGGGCAACTAAACACAAAACAAACACACACGACACGAAGTGACCATCCGGAGAAGGAGAAAGTTGTTACCGCAACGCGGTAGCGTAATTAACTGCAGGGGCTTGCGCCTGCAGGGAAGAGCGTCCCCACAATCAAAAACCCCTCAAGCGAGGGGGAATCTGATGAAGTCTGCTACATCGGACGCATCCGTTTAAACCTTCGATACATGGTGCCATAAATCAACTTGGCATCTTCGGAGAGGTAGACGGATAGCACCAATTAGCATCTGCCCCGAATTTCAGGCAAGACGTCTGTCGCGCCGTCTTTCGGAGGGGAACAGCGTCTTACCGTGCGTCTTAATTTTCGCGCGTATCCCTGATGACGTCAGTGGATCACCGAAAGGGCAGCGCCATAATGGAGACGCCGCTTCGTCTGTTCGGGCCGGCTATTGACCGAACTCGAGCTTTATTTACTTGGGCCATGTTAGGAGTTCGTCTTCTTCGGGTACATGCGCCAGGTAGAAGCTTGCTTGCTAGTTTAATGTGAGGCTTAAGGATCCATCGTTGAGGCCGAGCAGGAAGATATCTGGCTGCCTCGTGACGAGGGCTTTTGGTTTCACGGTGCTGTTGGGTAGGGAGCTACCCACTATGGATAGGCCGAGCAGGAATATGCTCGGTGGCCTCATGATGAGGGCTTCAGATCCATCTCTTTGTAAGGTAGGAACCCATAGTGGATGAACCAAGCAGGAGGCTGCCCGGTCTCCTCACGATGAGGGCTTTGGATCCACAGCGTTGTTGGCCAAGAAGCTGCCCACTAGGGATGGACCAGGCAGGAAGCTGCTCGCTGGCCTCGTGAGGAGGGCTTTCGATCCTTAGCATAGGTGGGTAGGTGTAAGTCCATATTGCGACCCCCGGTTCTTACGGGGAGGCGGAAACGGTATAAAAAACAAATTTTTTATCGCAAGAAGCAACATGGACTAACCAAGGTCGGGATCGTTGTCTAAACTAAAACTAGCAAACTAGCTAAAGAGATTTAGCTACTCGGATGAAGATGATTATACCTAAACTTGAACTCCTTCTTCTTCAAACTTTGTTGTAGAGGTTGATGGTTCTCCTTAGTCGCCTTCTTCCGTCGAAGATGGATCCACCTCGAAGGCTCGACCTTTGGGCTCTTTCTCGTACTTGGAGTGAACTAGAATCGCCGGCTTGCTAAACCCTTGATCCTAGAGTGAGTAGAGAGTGTCTAAGGGTTGCTTTTGTTTTTAAAGAGAAGGATTCTCAACACATGAGAAGGTTTCTCTTTGCTAGAGGAAGAAGAAGATGAAGATGAAGAGAGAGAAGCTAAATGAGATAATGAGCTCTCATTTCCTTTCTTGCAACCATAATGCCAAAAGAAAATGAATTATCAAATAATAATAATCAAAATGAAAAGGTTGATGGAAAGTTTTAGAATGACTAATATCATTACAAACATTAAATGAAAATGCAAGAATCAAGAGCATCTTTCTTTTGTAATGATAATGGTCAAAAGTTCAACCATGGTCAACAAGTCAACCATGGTCAACAAGTCAACAAAAAACTAACCATGACACAATTTCATTTTATTATATATTATTAAATGATATAATACAAATCCATTAGGGTTTGGAAAAAGACGACTGTCAACTGTGCATACGCACCCGTTCCGAAACCCTAATGAAAGTCCTCTTCCTCTTCCTCAAATAACTGTGCATACACACCTGCATCCTTGTTCCGAGGAACATGAATACTGAGAGATAAAAGCAACCCCAAATACTATACCAGTATCCGGCTCAAACCAGAGCCTGCTGGTAATATCTGTCCGGACTCCAAACGTGCACAAGTGCGCGGATGAGAACGAACCCTGTCGCAAAACCATGCGACCTCTACTCTGTTTTGCCCAGAGGCGAATACCCTCTGTGTGGGACTCTAAAGACTCGACACTACGCCGGCAGTGGGTTTAACCACAGACCGCAAGCGGCACTAGCTGTGCGTAACGGTCCCCAGGTAGATGTCGACAAGAAGGCTGACGAGGTGAAACCCCATCTGTACTCCTACTGAGTCTGAATGTGACAGTCTCCGTACAGTCCGGTCTGTTCGTCTGATACATCGCATGGCGGGCCTAGGGGGCGGTAAACGTCAGTCCCCCAATAGCGGTACAAGTCGTGCCGGAGCGAAGCCCAAAACACCCTGAGATAACACTGGAAACCTACCAGTATATCTCGTTTGCCCTGGCCAGGGACTACTCGTGTAATGGCTCTCCTAGACACAGCGCGATGTCAACCCCCAATACCGGGAGAGACGAATCCTGTCTAACCGTCACTGCCTCCAAGTGCTTCGGGACTGCACCCAACCACCACCTGTTTGCACGACTCCTTTGAGCCGTGGTAGGGTAGTGATCAAAGTGCAGTGGGAATACACTCGAGGCGAAGTGCCAGTGTCAAGTCAGCGGACTAAGCTGTACTCATGTCACCTGGGAACTGATGACTGACGATAGGTATAATACCAACCTGTCAGTTCCCGACGAGTCCTGTCCAGTGTACTCGTAACCCAACGAGCACCCGTATACTATCTCCAGTACGACGTACTGATGGCTGTGGGACAGACCATCTCCCACACTGGGATGAGAAGCGCATACGCTAGTCTACTCCGGAGTATCGATGCCCTGTCTCGATAGTCCTGCGACTAGGGACCTGTATAAGGATGTGCTTATAGATTACCCAGCCCCCACTAGTGTGACTGCCATCACAACGCTGGTAATCAAGCAAAGATCCTAAGGGCTCCACTAATGCGTATAAGTGATATACTGAAATAAACACATGTACACATTGAAGTAGAAACAAACCAAGTAGCATACTACTATTTTGAGCAAGATTGTATATACAAGGTGAATATCCCAAGCATCCATTAAGTAATATACAAACTAGTATGATACAGTAATGGCCTCTAGGGCATATACACTAACAATCTCCCACTTGCACTAAGGCCATGTACTGGCGTATCGAAGACCTATCATCTCGATCAGCCGCTCGAACTGAGTCTGGGGCAGGGCCTTGGTGAATGGATCTGCAGTGTTGTCTTCTGAAGCAACTCTCCGAACCTCGATCTCCTTGCGATCCACGATCTCCCTGATCAGGTGATACCGCCTCAAGATGTGCCTGGATCTCTGATGGGACCTGGGTTCCTTCGCTAAAGCTATAGCCCCGTTGTTGTCGCAATACAGAGGTATTGGATCAACAATGGACGGAACCACCTGAAGTTCTTTCAAGAACTTCCTCATCCAGACAGCTTCTTTTGCGGCATCAGATGCAGCGATGTATTCCGCTTCCATCGTCGAGTCTGCAACGGTTTCCTGTTTGGAACTCTTCCAACACACCGCCCCTCCATTGAGGGTGAAGACAAAACCCGACATGGACTTGGAATCATCCTTGTCACTCTGGAAGCTGGAGTCAGCAAAGGCCTCGATCTGGAGGTCCTTTCCGCCATACACCAAGAACATCTCCTTAGTCCTTCTCGGGTACTTGAGAATGTTCTTTACCGCTATCCAGTGTTTCTCCCCAGGGTTAGACTGATACCGGCTTACCACACTCAGTGCATAAGCTACATCCGGTCTGGTACACAACATCGCATACATTATAGAGCCTACCGCAGAAGCGTAGGGTATAATAGACATGCGATCCCTCTCCAAATCAGTCTTGGGAGACATCTCTTTAGAGAGGGTGATCCCGTGACAAGCCGGTAGGTTACCGTGCTTGGAATCTTCCATACTGAATCTCTTCAGTATGGTGTCGATGTACCTGGACTGTGAAAGTCCTAATATCCTCTTGGATCTGTCACGGTAGATCCGGATACCCAGAATGTACGAGGCATCACCCAGGTCTTTCATGAAGAACCTGTGTGACAAGAACCCCTTGACAGATTGTAGCATAGGAATGTCATTTCCTATTAAGAGAATGTCATCCACGTATAAAACGAGGAATACTACAGTTCTCGCTACAAATCTACTATAGATGCATGGTTCATCTGGATTTTTGATAAAGCCAAATTCCTTGACCGTCTCATCAAAACAGATGTTCCAACTCCGCGATGCCTGCTTCAGTCCATAGATGGACTTAAGCAACTTGCACACCTTTCCGCTGCTCCCACTCTGAATGAAACCCTCTGGCTGGTCCATATAGACACACTCTTCTAAATTTCCATTTAGAAAAGCTGTCTTTACGTCCATTTGCCAGATCTCATAATCGTGGAAAGCAGCAATGGCAAGAAGGATCCGAATGGATTTCAGCATGGCTACTGGAGAAAAGGTTTCGTCATAGTCCAAGCCAGGTCTTTGATGGAAACCCTTTGCTACCAGCCTAGCTTTATAGGTCTCAACCTGTCCATCTACACCAATCTTCCTTTTGAAGATCCACTTGCATCCTACAGGTTTTACCCCGTCTGGAGCAATGTCCAACGTCCATACCTTGTTGATGTACATGGACTCCATTTCGGTCCGCATTGCATCCAGCCATTTCACTGAGTCAACGCTCTGAACGGCCTGCTGGAAGCTAGTAGGTTCATCATAATCTATGATGCAATCCTCTCTATCCCCGTCTATGAGAAAACCGCAGTATCTCTCGGGCGGATGAGACTGCCTACTACTCCTGCGGAGCGGCGTAGGAATGTCCTGTTCTGTTGAACCCTCTGGTTCCACTAAGCTTTCAGTAACAGTCTGTGGTTCTGGAACTTCTTCCAGTTCTATTGTGCTCCCACTTATCTGGGTTTCCAAAAACTCAGTTTCCAAGAAGCGGGCATGCTGAGAAACAAAAACCTTTTGTTCCTCAGCGGAATAGAAAAGATACCCCCTGGAGTTCCTTGGGTATCCCACAAACTTACACTGTACTGAACGTGCCTCAAGCTTGTCCGCATGCTGCTTTTTTACAAAAGCTGGACATCCCCATACCTTAAGATACTTAAGACAGGGTTTCTTCCCAGTCCACATCTCATATGGGGTGGTAGGCACAGTCTTGGTGGGAGCCTTGTTCAAGAGATACGCAGCTGCTTCTATTGCATATCCCCAGAATGATCGCGGTAACTCAGCGTTACTCATCATGGACCGAACCATATCCAATAGGGTTCGGTTCCGTCTCTCCGATACACCGTTATGTTGCGGAGTGTATGGAGGAGTAAGCTGAGAGAGAATACCATTCTCTTTTAAGTAATTCAGGAATTCGGCACTTAAGTATTCTCCACCTCGATCCGATCTTAGAATCTTAATACTTTTGCCGGTCTGTTTCTCTACTTCATTCTTATACTCCCGGAATTTTTCAAAAGCCTCGGACTTATGTTTCATTAAGAAGACATAACCGTACCTTGAGAAGTCATCCGTAAAAGTAATGAAGTAAGAATGTCCGCTTCGGGCATGTGTAGACATTGGGCCGCACACGTCACTGTGTACGAGTCCCAAGAGCTCGCTCGCTCTTTCTCCATGTCCAGTAAACGGAGTCTTTGTCATCTTTCCTTTGAGACAGGATTGACAAGTGGCATACGACTGATATTCGAACGCATTCAAATACCCTTCTGTATGTAACTTCGTCAACCTTCTCTCATTGATGTGACCCAATCTACAATGCCATAAGAAAGTCTGGTTTATTTCTGGAGACTTTCTTTTGTGTGTATTCTGGACATTAAAAATCTGTGGTTGGTTTAACACGTATATACCATTACTCAAAGTACCTGACCCAATCAAAACTTGATTAAGGTGAATGTTTACAACATTACTTACAAACGCAAATTCATAACCTTCTTTAGAAACTAAAGATACAGAAATGATATTACAAGTTGCGTTGGGTACAAAAAAGCAATTATGCAAAACCAAAACATGTCCATCTGACATTCCCAGGTGATAGTCCCCCATGGCTTTAGCATCCATGCTAGCTCCGTTTGCAACTCTGAGGGTCATGTCACCTGCCTTCAAAACCCTACGGTTTCTCAACGCCTGCAAAGAATTACAGATATGAGATCCTGATCCGGTATCCAATACCCAGGAAGTAGAGTTTATTGAAAGACAGTTTTCAATAACATACACACCTGAAGCTGAAGCTGCAACCTGCTTCAATTCCTGTGTTCTGGCCTTCCAGGCCCTGCAATCATTCTTCCAGTGTCCTTTCTTATGACAAAAGAAGCATTCTTCCTTATCCACAAGCTTCCCCGCTATCTTTGTTGCTTTACCTTTTCCCTTCGTATCCACTTTACTAACACCGCCCCTTGGTTTGGCGGGGGCTTTCTTCTTCTTTCCCTTGGCTTTCGCCTTGGACCTAGAAGAAGATGATCCTCCTACAAACAAAGTGGATGTTTCCCTACCTTTCTGTAGGGTGCCCTCTGCGCTCCTCAGCAGGTTGAGGAGCTCTGAAAGTTCAACCTCCTTTTCTTGTAGGTTGAAGTTCATTATAAACTGGGCGTAAGTGGAAGGAAGGGACTGGAGAACTATATCCGTATATAGCTCACTCTCCAATGTGATCCCTAGGTCAGTGAGCTCCTCAATGTAGCCGATCATCTTTAGCACGTGCTCGGCTACTGATGATCCGACGGCCATTCTTGTCGAGAATAACTTTTTCGACGCTTCGTATCTTGCGATACGAGATTGCTCTCCATACAGTTCTTTTGTATGGAGCAATATGGATTCCATGTCCATATTCTCATGCCTCCTCTGATGTTCGTTGTCCATCGAGGCAAGCAGTAGGCACTTGGCCTTCGCGCTATCAATCTCCCAAGTCTTGCGGATTTCCTTATCCGCGACACTGGAAGTTGGACCAGGGACAGGGGGAGCTTTGGTGGTAAGAAGATACCCCAGCTTGTCATAAGTGATTGCTATCTTGACATTCCTGAGCCAATCTTTGTAGTTTGGCCCTGTCAGCTTGTTTTTATCTAGGAGTAACTTAAGTCCAGTCATGTTGATTGGTCGCTGCAATTAGGAGAGAGAAGAAGAAACACTCAGCATGATGCTCTTGCAAGTTTAGAGTGGTTTTTAGTTTGTCTAAACAGGATGGCTCCCACTGTTTCTCGAATCCCTCCTCAAACCATAAAGGAAGAATTAGTCAGGATCAATCCCACCGTACAATACTTGCTTAACCGTTCGGCCAGGCTGGTGTCGGTACTTCGAAGGAGGTTTTCCAACGCTTTCGCGAAGTTCCTTAATTAGAGAACCTCTTTTCCCTGGGGGCGTAGCCCCGCTAACACCTTTCTAGGCACCTACTAGGTTTATAGCATTGATCGTTTAGTGAAAAATTTCCCGAGGAGTAGCATATACTCACAGTAGGATCGGGATCCAAATATCATCGTGTGACGAAACTGAAGGAATCCTACCAGAATCACCACACTCCAAATGGTATGCAAATCTAGCAAGTTTCAGTACTTATGAAACTCCCGATGAGGATTTTTTCCCCATGCTCTTATGACCTTGACGAAGGTCAACAAATCATAAGTCACATGTCAAGTTCTTCCCGTCATTATCCAGGTTAATTTGAATCCACCCGCATATACCCTTGACGAAGGTCAACAAGGCAATGTGAATGTCCCAAACCAACGCATCTATCTATGCTACATATGAATACTTAACAGCTACCAATCACTATGCCTTGACGAAGGTCAACAAACACAGCTTGAATACTATTGAATATTCATACGAAACGACGGAGGGCTACGAATGGTTTTGGCAAAACCGTGAACGTAGTGAACTTGATTTGGTCGATGGAACGAGATAGCTTTTAAAAGGAGTGGCTCAAGCTCCGCATTTAAAAGTTGGTTTTGAAAAGAACCGAGTGGTTTTTCGAAATTGTTCCAACGACTTTAACTTGGTTTATTATCTTGCATTAGTTCTTTTAATGCGTGATATTCTTGCATTAGTACTTTTAATGCGTCCCATCATTTAATCCTACCATTGCAGAAAACAACCAAAATATGACGTACGCTTATGCCATATGCATTCGCCACGGGGCCCCGTCATCACCCGTTAGGTTACTTAACTAACGACAGAGCGGGGGCTGGGCTAGCGCGGCTGTAAAACATAAGCAACGCCTAAATAGTTATAGATATAGCAATAGTAGACATTACAGATCACAGATGAATGCATTGGATATACTAGCAATCCGCAATCCTTTCGAGCCTGAAACGAAAAGCGGATAACACGGTCGCGGTGAATAGCCAAATACCCCACCCAAGACCCCTACGGGTGCGGCAAACTACCCGCCAAGTACTCGGTAGTTTGTGCACCCCTCCATGGGTCTATCCTAGGAGCAAAAACAGTAAAAAGAATTATACAATGACGGCTACAACCCCGACCCGGTTGTGCGGCCAAACAAATAATATTATTACATCAATTTACATTTACAATGAATGAAAGAAAAACAAAAGCTCATCTCACATCCACCCCGGCTATTCACCCGCGACAGTCCAACACATTCATATACACATTCCAATATCAAACACAGATCATGTATAACCCCGACTAATCGACTTATAGCGATTAGCCGACGTTCAATACATGCAAGCATCACAGATATAACCATCATAGTAAAAAGTGCAGTGAAGTTCGGAAAAAATACGGAATTATAGGACCCCAAAAGGAAATTTCTTTTCTGGAAAATCTGGGCACCTATAATATATTTTAAAAATCCCAAAACCAACACACAAATACACTGCACGAAAAACGACGCAAAGAAGACGACAAAGCGCGGCGGTTGCGCGGCACGAGCCTACCTCGTGCCGCGGAAGGGCGGCGCTTTGAGCTCAACAGTGGATCGTTTTTCATGGGTGCACTCACAAAACCCTGAGACGATTTTACAAGTATAAAGTTTTTTATTTTGAGCCAAAAAAATTTCAACAGAAACTCAGGTTTTGTAATTACTCCGGTTTTGTGATTTTTCGTTTCCGAACTTCGTTACACTTCACTACCAAGCTAGTTTAAGTTTAGTTAGGCTCTGATACCACTGTAAGTCCATATTGCGACCCCCGGTTCTTACGGGGAGGCGGAAACGGTATAAAAAACAAATTTTTTATCGTAAGAAGCAACATGGACTAACCAAGGTCGGGATCGTTGTCTAAACTAAAACTAGCAAACTAGCTAAAGAGATTTAGCTACTCGGATGAAGATGATTATACCTAAACTTGAACTCCTTCTTCTTCAAACTTTGTTGTAGAGGTTGATGGTTCTCCTTAGTCGCCTTCTTCCGTCGAAGATGGATCCACCTCGAAGGCTCGACCTTTGGGCTCTTTCTCGTACTTGGAGTGAACTAGAATCGCCGGCTTGCTAAACCCTTGATCCTAGAGTGAGTAGAGAGTGTCTAAGGGTTGCTTTTGTTTTTAAAGAGAAGGATTCTCAACACATGAGAAGGTTTCTCTTTGCTAGAGGAAGAAGAAGATGAAGATGAAGAGAGAGAAGCTAAATGAGATAATGAGCTCTCATTTCCTTTCTTGCAACCATAATGCCAAAAGAAAATGAATTATCAAATAATAATAATCAAAATGAAAAGGTTGATGGAAAGTTTTAGAATGACTAATATCATTACAAACATTAAATGAAAATGCAAGAATCAAGAGCATCTTTCTTTTGTAATGATAATGGTCAAAAGTTCAACCATGGTCAACAAGTCAACCATGGTCAACAAGTCAACAAAAAACTAACCATGACACAATTTCATTTTATTATATATTATTAAATGATATAATACAAATCCATTAGGGTTTGGAAAAAGACGACTGTCAACTGTGCATACGCACCCGTTCCGAAACCCTAATGAAAGTCCTCTTCCTCTTCCTCAAATAACTGTGCATACACACCTGCATCCTTGTTCCGAGGAACATGAATACTGAGAGATAAAAGCAACCCCAAATACTATACCAGTATCCGGCTCAAACCAGAGCCTGCTGGTAATATCTGTCCGGACTCCAAACGTGCACAAGTGCGCGGATGAGAACGAACCCTGTCGCAAAACCATGCGACCTCTACTCTGTTTTGTCCAGAGGCGAATACCCTCTGTGTGGGACTCTAAAGACTCGACACTACGCCGGCAGTGGGTTTAACCACAGACCGCAAGCGGCACTAGCTGTGCGTAACGGTCCCCAGGTAGATGTCGACAAGAAGGCTGACGAGGTGAAACCCCATCTGTACTCCTACTGAGTCTGAATGTGACAGTCTCCGTACAGTCCGGTCTGTTCGTCTGATACATCGCATGGCGGGCCTAGGGGGCGGTAAACGTCAGTCCCCCAATAGCGGTACAAGTCGTGCCGGAGCGAAGCCCAAAACACCCTGAGATAACACTGGAAACCTACCAGTATATCTCGTTTGCCCTGGCCAGGGACTACTCGTGTAATGGCTCTCCTAGACACAGCGCGATGTCAACCCCCAATACCGGGAGAGACGAATCCTGTCTAACCGTCACTGCCTCCAAGTGCTTCGGGACTGCACCCAACCACCACCTGTTTGCACGACTCCTTTGAGCCGTGGTAGGGTAGTGATCAAAGTGCAGTGGGAATACACTCGAGGCGAAGTGCCAGTGTCAAGTCAGCGGACTAAGCTGTACTCATGTCACCTGGGAACTGATGACTGACGATAGGTATAATACCAACCTGTCAGTTCCCGACGAGTCCTGTCCAGTGTACTCGTAACCCAACGAGCACCCGTATACTATCTCCAGTACGACGTACTGATGGCTGTGGGACAGACCATCTCCCACACTGGGATGAGAAGCGCATACGCTAGTCTACTCCGGAGTATCGATGCCCTGTCTCGATAGTCCTGCGACTAGGGACCTGTATAAGGATGTGCTTATAGATTACCCAGCCCCCACTAGTGTGACTGCCATCACAACGCTGGTAATCAAGCAAAGATCCTAAGGGCTCCACTAATGCGTATAAGTGATATACTGAAATAAACACATGTACACATTGAAGTAGAAACAAACCAAGTAGCATACTACTATTTTGAGCAAGATTGTATATACAAGGTGAATATCCCAAGCATCCATTAAGTAATATAACTAGTATGATACAGTAATGGCCTCTAGGGCATATACACTAACAGTAGGAAGCTACCCGCTGTGGATGAACCGAGCAGGAAACTACTCGGTCGCCTTGTGAGGAGGGCTTTTGATCCACAGCGTTTGTTGGTCAGGAATCTACCCGCTGCAGATGGGCCAGCAGGAAATTGCTCGGCGGCCTCATGATGAGGGCTTTTGATCCACAGCGTTTGTTGGGCAGGAAGCTATCCACTGTGGATGGGCCAGCAGGAAATTGCTAGGTGGCCTCGTGTTCATATCAGAATTTTGCATTATTATATTCCCCATTTTTAATCATTTTACAAATAAATAGGTGCTTTTGATCCATATCTGTCGAATAGTTGCAGGTTACAGGTTCTCGGAACAATACAGTGAAAATGATGAAAAGACGCTACAAAAGTGAGACTACGACCAACAAATAGAAGAATCTTTATAATGCCGCCTACAGTTTAAGAAACAAGTGAAGATCAACAAACAGTTCGATTGCACAAAGTACAAAGGCAGCACAAGATTCAAGACTTCAACGCGAAGCGAATGGTAAAAGTCCACAACATTCTGCACTGTGGAAATCTGGAAGAAACTAGAAGACATTCTGAAGAACCAAGTGAAGAAAATATAAAGAAAAAGCAACAGAAAGAATACCTGAAGAAACGAACGAGAGAACCTTCAAGATGGTCGCGGAACCGCAGCCAAACCAGGCTTATGGCCGCGAATCCGCGGCCGTGCATCGCACGTGTCGGTGCGTCGGTGCATTGACTCGGTTTTCTTAAGGGTATTTTTGTAATTCTAGATATGGATCAGATGTAAACCCTAGGGTTTCTATTATCTATAAATAGGAATCTTATAGCCTCTTTTGAGGTGTGCCTCTTTTTGGGTGCCCCTTTTGAGATGCCTCTTTTAATTTCTAGATCTTAGATTTTTAACTCCATGTAATCTGTCAAAGAGTGCATCAATAAAGAAGTAAGTTTTTTTTTATCTTGAATTTCTTTTCTTCCCTAGTTATAAATTTTTTATCTGCCCTAGTTATAAATTTTTTATCTGCCGTAGTTATAATTTTTTTTTATCTGCCGTAGTTATAGATTTTTTTTATCTGTCGTAGTTAACTAAAAGAAAACCATAAAAATGAATTTGTTTATCAATTCCCTAATAAGTGAGTAATTCCTCACTTGTTAGGGTTAGGTTTAGCGAAGGTTTGAGAGATGAAAATCTCTCATCCCTTTCTTGTCCGTTCAACATTTTAAAGTAAGACTCTATGCATACAAACACACGCCGCTCACTACGGCACCCTATCCCACGAGATAGTGGTGATACCCTAGTTAAAGACCGGTTGTGATTGTTTTCCATGGAGGTTAGGGTAAGAGTTAAGAAAGGACGGACAAGGACCAAGAGGAAAAAACCTAGTTTCTTCCCGATCGTGCTAATCCCCTTTATTAATTATTACCTTAACACCTAAAAGTTCTTAATTAGGGCAAAGAAAGCGGTGTGAATAATTGATTTTCCAAACTAACCTAATCTTAACCCTAGGAAGCTTTTTATAAACTTTTATCTCATTCTTAGATCTTAAAATAAAACCCAAATCTTTTGGATTTAACTCGTTAAAACACAAAGAATAGGAATCCATCTCCCTGTGGACCGACCCGTACTCAACCGGCTAGCTACCAAACGACACCGTTCTTGATTGCGGTTAATTCTTTGATAACAAATAGCGAAAGTATCAAAATCTCTACCAATCAAATGGCGCTGTTGCCGGGGAGACGGTAGTCTCTTTCTTTGTGTAATTTCAGGTTAAATAAAAAATTATAAAATTATAAAATTATAAAAATTTAAAAATTTAAAAAAAATTATAAATAAAATAAAAATAAAAATCATCTTGTTCTTCTTGAAAGATTTTTGTGCAAGTGTGCAGGAAAAGAAGACGGACAGATTCAGATCTGGAAAATCCCGGTGAACAAATTAAGAAACAGAAGATCTGAACAGACAGGGGAAAATCAGAATAGAACAGAACAGAATTTTTTTGGGATCTGAACCGACGATTCCACCGCGGAACCGCGGCACAAAAAGGCATTTGGCGGCGGATCCGCGGCCTTCTGCTGACGTCAACAAGTGGAATCTTCTCTGTAAGCATTCTTGTCTTCTCTGTAACCCCCTGATCTCCTCTGGAAAAATTTTCCTGCAGGGTTCTTTGCGCAAAACTTCTCCCCGTTCTCCAATAAATTGTTTTTGTGCAGGATTCTTTGCGCTGCGAAATAAAAAAAAAAATTGAAAGTGTTTTAGATTTTTGTGTGCTTACTGCTTTGCATTTTTAAAACGGACTTTTAAGGGGCTATAACACCAATCCAGATTAGGTGGGGATTTCATTACCCTTTCTAAGACCCCAGAAATCACAAAAAGCATTTTGCATCAACCCTCGAGTTAATTAAAAAATATTAGACTCGGCCAATAAGGACCGTCGCGCTCAATAGGACAAAAGAAAAGTTGTTGGCATTGGTCGTTTATCTAAACCAGACTTTGTGGTCCCTAGGCTAGACAAGTAGGAAAGGTAATTTTAAAAGGCCCGTCTCACAGTGATTTGTGAGTGGATCCCTCCTTTCTTTACTTGTGCTTACCTGGCCATAATTGGCGGTGAAGAGGCGATTTGAGGATCTCACAACTTGCCCTTTGGAACAGTTAGGAGCAGTCTAGTTGACTTAGGAGACCCTAACTCTAGACTTGATTGTGCATGTGTAAATTGTGATTGTTTGAAATTGTGCCGTAGTTCCGTACAAATTTTGCAAAACTCTTTCTAAAAAAACACTTTCAAAAATTTCAAAACTCCAAAAACAAACAATTTTTTTTAAAATAAAACAAAAATTAAAAAAAAATCATCACATTCTTTTTCTTCTCTTTTCTTACATCATGGGTACCCCACCTCGCAAACTCTTGCCGAACTTTGGTGCCCTCATCCAAACATTGCGTCCTACGCGCATTGTTTTAGTCGAATTACGGACGACCCCTCCATGCCCAAAATTTCTTTGAAAGATCGAATAGAAGCGTCTGGGAGAAACAGTTGGACTCCGCAATCCACTTTGTATCAACCATTTCAACCTTCACCACCTTCTTACGTTGATGCTCTTTTTTCGAGTCCTGTTGTAACTCCGAAATCCATATCTATTGCTCAACAAATTGAACAATCTCGTAACCGATCTTTCAATCCTTGCAACACTTCTAGTTCTTGGGATCAACAAGTCCATTCACTTTTTTATCCAAATGTTGATCCTACTCCTGTCCAACCATTTAATTCCTACCAGTCCTACCCGACTTTCGCACCTTCCCTAGACATTGCTTCTACACAGCCATTTGGGAGTTTCCAGAATCCAAACAATTTTGAATCTTTTACTGAAACCCCTTCACAACCCATGTCTAGTCTGGAACAGTCGTTGGAAGCTTATATTGTAGCGACAAACCAACAGATGAAGAATTTGGATGCGTCCATTGCCGCCCTTAATTCATCAAGACAACCTAGTGAACCGGTAGCTAGTTTCCAACTAGCTCCAAATTTTCCAATGTATGATGAGGCGGTTGGACAGATCGAGAATTTGAGTGGAAAGAGTGAGTTATGCACCCTTCCAAATTAAATATACCCATCCCCAATTGAATCCCACAACTCCGGTTTTGAAGGTCTATCAAGTGTTCCAAATGATTCACCGGTTGAAAATAAAACATTTAATGAGTTGTGCGACTTTGTAGTGCTTGATTTGCCAGATTGTGAAAGGTCCCTTTCGAGTGAACCCACACCCAATCCTTTTGACCTCTACACCTCCACTTTAGAACCTAAATTGATAAATATACATGCTTTTGAGGAGGTGTCTAAAAAAATTGATTTTCACTTAATTGAGGATATCGACGCTGGGAATATTTTGGATGATGAAGTTGCAGATTTGACTAAATTTTTCTCTCCAATTCATCATCCCGAGTCATTAAATGTTTTTCCCGAACTTCATATGCGTCTTGATTTTGATGAGAATGGCATGGATAAGCTAAATTTTGAGGAGAATATTAAGGAAATTATTGAGGATAAACCAGTTTTGTTTGATGAGTCGGATTTTCCAATCCATCCCGTTCTTTCCACTGGCTGTGTACACCCTCCTGAACCTTTAACTGTGACCCTTCCTAAATCACTACCCTTCGTCCTTTCCATCGTTCCGACCGCGCAAGAGACCGTATCCCTTTCATTTTCAATGTCTGGTTTACCAAGTTCGATGTACCCATGTTTTCTCACGAACCTTGAGGGATTTGACCTCATTTCTCAGTGGGTTGATAGATTAGCACAATCGTTCTTTACACATCGGTTATTACAAATTGTGCTAATTTATACACTCCATCTCCACGCTTAAGTTCGTATTCAACTTCTTTCTCCCACTTTCTCTGGTTCTTCTTCTAATCTTCCTTTAATGATACCGAGTGTTAATGAATCACAATTCGATATTTTGAGTTCGATAATTCTAGAAAAACAACTTGATTTAGACTCTTTTGAAAATAAGGTAAATGAGCCTTACGACTATCTTACCTTCATAATTTTTGAAAAATCAAGTGTGTTGAATTCTGGCGCGACACTTATTGACATTGGAACGTTCAATCGAACCTTCGATGAAAATTTCGAAGATATTTTCGCCGACGAACTCACATTCTTAAACGACGCGGATTTTGTGATTAATCAACCTCCACCTGAAGAAGTCGAACCACCACCATTTCTTTTTCCCTTCCGCCATTCTTCTCCTCCACCGAGACCGTATACTGCTTTTATCTCCACACAGTCTCGTGTGTTTCTCATTTTTTTCTCTACACTCCACTCTTTCACCAACCACACCATTATAAAGATAAATTTTTTGAATGGTTGGTGCTAACCTTTGGCTTGTGTAAGGCCTTGTATAGCCTGATACTGTGTTTTTCTCCTCCCTAACTCTGAACTTTAATGTTTCAACAGTGGAAACACTGTTTCACTTAAGTTTGGGGAGACCTTTTTGTATATATATTTTATTTTGTTTTTCTGTTAACAATAAAAAAATTATAAAAAAAATAAACAGGGGAGTACCGACAATTTTGACCCTCTTGGTGTAGCCTGACAGTGAGGACACTGTCAAGTTTAAGTTTGGGGGTGTGCTCGGTAAGCTTTCTTTCTTCGCATTCATGTGTATATTTTTTCATTTGCATACTTATTTTAAAACCCATAAAAATTGGAAAAAAAAATTGGAAAATTGGAAAATTTAATTTTGGCCATAATTGACTTAAGCTTGACAAGACGGTTGACTAGTTAGGAAAAACTAGATCCTAAACTTAGTAAATTAAAACCCCTAAAAATAACCTTTCTTAAAATTTAACTGTAGAAAATATATGTCCTTGTAGTTTATTTAGAGATAGGCAAATTTTGAGTTCAGTTCTTGGGCTAAATCAAAATAAGGGAAGAGTATTAAATTTTTATTTGAAGTGTAAGTCTGAAAAATAATTCTGAACCTTAAGTCCAAATTCTGAAAATATATACCCTACAACTTGCACAAACACGCACCTTGAAACTTGGAATAGTAGAGGATACCTTGAAATGCTCTTGTCTAAAATCCTTAGTATGAAGGAAAATAAAATTATAAGTGTGAAGAAAGAGATATAAAAAAAAATGAACACTGGTTTTGTAATTACTTAAGCCTGCGTAAAATAAAAATATATATAGCGAGAGTGCTTTATCACCTAGTGTCTTAGACCAACTGGTTTGGGAGTCACTGCTAAAAACCTTAGGTATTACAAGACGAGGAATTACGCCATAATGCGCAAACACATTTTGTAATCGGTCGTTAGTACCTCAAGAAGTATTAACGGTCACATGAAGGATGTGTGAGCAATTTTATCTAAAATTCACAAACTAAAAGTACTTTGGACGATGGACAAGAGTATGAGAGCTTGAATTGAATTTCCAAGTGTATGAGTGATACATACACACACGTAGGGGTATATAATTGGGGTTTGGATGAGAGATAGGAATGAAAAATAGGACTTATATTTTTAGTAGAGATGATAAAAATTCCTAAGTTAAGATGGAACCTTAGAAAAAAAATTCAAAAGATGCTAAAAGCTAAGTAAATTTACAGAACATATACGATCTTAAGTTAAATGAAAAGGAAACGTGAAAATATGGGTTGATGACTTCTAAGTTAAAAATAATAGAATTTCTTGTTAGAACACCGAATTGAAGAATGAAAGTCAATAGGCCAAATTGATCGGATTTTGTGGGTAGTATCCGCTGAAAACCCTCAGGAGACAACACTCCTCCTAATAGGGACACTTAGAGGTTTAACGGCTTGTTGCAGAAGCTCAGTGCAATCGCGTTTCCCTGCGAAAGTGAGGTTAGATTTTTTCGAGAATAAAACTAGTTTTGCTCGGGACGAGCAAAAGATAAGTTTGGGGGTATTTGTTCATATCAGAATTTTGCATTATTATATTCCCCATTCTTAATCATTTTATAAATAAATAGGTGCTTTTGATCCATGTCTGTTGAATAGTTGCAGGTTACAGGTTCTCGGAACAATACAGTGAAAATGATGAAAAGACGCTACAAAAGTGAGACTACGACCATCAAATAGAAGAATCTTTATAATGCCGCCTACAGTTTAAGGAACAAGTGAAGATCAACAAACAGTTCGATTGCACAAAGTACAAAGGCAGCACAAGATTCAAGACTTCAACGCGAAGTGAACGTTAAAAGTCCACAATATTCCGCACTGTGGAAATCTGGAAGAAACTAGAAGACATTCTGAAGAACCAAGTGAAGAAAATATAAGGAAAAAGCAACAAAAAGAATACCTGAAGAAACGAACGAGAGAACCTTCAAGATGGCTGCAGAACCGCGGCCAAACCAGGCTTATGGCCGCGGATCCGCGGCCGTGCATCGCACGTGTCGGTGTGTGTCGGTGCGTCGGTGCATTAACTCGGTTTTCTTAAGGGTATTTTTGTAATTCTAGATATGGATCAGATGTAAACCCTTGGGTTTCTATTATCTATAAATAGGAATCCTATAGCCTCTTTTGAGGTGTGCCTCTTTTTGGGTGCCTCTTTTGAGATGCCTCTTTTAATTTCTAGATCTTAAATTTTCAACTCCATGTAATCTGTCAAAGAGTGCATCAATAAAGAAGTAAGTTTTTTATCTTGTATTTCTTTTCTGCCCTAATTATAAATTTTTTATCTGCCCTAGTTATAAATTTTTTATCTGCCGTAGTTATAAAATTTTTTTATCTGCCGTAGTTATAGATTTTTTTTATCTGTCGTAGTTAATTAAAAGAAAACCATAAAAATGAATTTGTTTATCAATTCACTAATGAGTGAGTAGTTCCTCACTTGTTAGGGTTAGGTTTAGGGAAGATTTGAGAGATGAAAATCTCCCATCCCTTTCTTGCCCGTTCAACATTTTAAAGTAGGACTCTATGCATACAAACACACACCGCTCACTACGGTACCCTATCCCACGAGATAGCGGTGATACCCTAGTTAAAGACCGGTTGTGATTGTTTTCCATGGAGATTAAGGTAAGAGTTAAGAAAGGACGGACAAGGACCAAGAGGAAAAAACCTAGTTTCTTCCCGATCGTGCTAATCCCCTTTGTTAATTATTCTCTTAACACCTAAAAGTTCTTAATTAGGGCAAAGAAAGCGGTGAGAATAATTGATTTTCCAAACTAACCTATTCTTAACCCTAGCAAGCTTTTTATAAACTTTTATCTCATTCTTAGATCTTAAAATAAAACCCAAATCTTTTGGATTTAACTCGTTAAAACACAAAGAATAGGAATCCATCTCCCTGTGGACCGACCCGTACTCAACCGGCTAGCTACCAAACGACACCGTTCTTGATTGCGGTTAATTCTTTGATAACAAATAGCGAAAGCATCAAAATCTCTACCAATCACCTCGTGATGAGGGCTTTCGATCCACAGTGTTGGTGGGCAGGAGTCTACCCGCTGCAGATGGGTCAGCAGGAAATTGCTCGACGGTCTCGCGATGAGGGCTTTTGATCCATGGAGTTTGTTGGGCAGGAAGCTACCCATTGCGGATGAACCGAGCAGGAAGCTACTCGGTTGCCTCATGAGGAGGGCTTTCGATCCTTAGCGTAGTTGGGTAGGATGCTACCCGCTAAAGATGGGCCAGCAGGAAATTGCTCGGCGGCCTCGTGATGAGGGCTTTTGATCTACAACGTTTGTTGGGCAGGAAGCTACCCACTACGGATGAATCGAGCAGGAAGCTACTCGGTCGCCTCGTAAGGAGGGCTTTCGATCCTTAGCGTAGTTGGGTAGGAAGCTACCCGTTAGGGATTGGCCAGCAGGAAATTACTCGGCAGCCTCGTGATGAGGGATTTGATCCACAGCGTTTGTTGGGCAGGAAGCTACCCACTGCGGATGAGCCGAGCAGGAAGCTACTCGGTCGCCTCGTGAGGAGGGCTTTCGATCCTTAGCGTAGTTGGGTAGGAAGCTACCCGCTAGGGATTGGCTAGCAGGAAATTGCTAGGCGGTCTCGAGAGGAGGGTTTTCGATCCTTAGCGCAGTTG
Organism: Agapanthus africanus; assembly: GCA_030015575.1. NCBI lineage: Eukaryota > Viridiplantae > Streptophyta > Magnoliopsida > Asparagales > Amaryllidaceae > Agapanthus > Agapanthus africanus. The sequence continues at coordinate 747,888,147 of JASDDO010000022.1, read as the reverse complement.
GGTAGGAAGCTACCCGCTAAGGATGGACCGGACAGGAAGCCGCTCGGTGACCTCTTGATGAGGGCTTTGATCGACAATGTTGTTGGGCAAGAAGCTGCCCACTGCGGATTGTCCAGCAGGAAATTGCTCGGCGGCCTCGAGAGGATGGCTTTAGATCCTTAGCGCAGTTAGGTAGGAAGCTACGCGCTCGGGATGGACCGGGCAGGAAGCTGCTCGGTGGCCTTTTGACAAGGGCTTTGATCCACAGCGTTTTTGGGTAAGAAGCTGCCCGCTGCGGATTGGACAGCAGGAAATTGCTTGGCGGCCTCGAGAGGAGGACTTTCGATCCTTAGCGCGGTTGGGTAGGAAGCTACCTGCTAGGGATGGACCGGACAGGAAGCTGCTAGGTGGCCTCTTGACGAGGGGTTTGATCCACAGCGTTGTTGGGCAGGAAGCTGCCCGTTGCGGATGGATCGGGCAGGAAGCTGCTCGGTGGCCTCTTGACGAGGGTTTTGATCCACAGCGTTGTTGGGCAGGAAGCTGCCCACTGCGGATTGGCCAGCAGGAAATTGCTCGGCGGCCTCGAGAGGAGGGCTTTCTATCAGCTACTTATATGCGCATCCGAGCTCTTTTACTTGAGTGAAGGGCGTGCTTTTGCTTGACAGGCAGAAAGCTACCCACCAACCTTGCTGGATGTTTTTAGCATGGAAACAAAAAGAAGTGGTTTAGATCACAGGGAAGCAAGAACCTTTATTATTAAATAAAATACAGATTCATTGATACAGTTTAAACTTTTCTGTGTTGAATGACCGGATTCGGTGGCAGTCCCTGTTGCTTGGACTTGGCTCAGTCGGCGATGACCATGATCTGTCCGATCGTCAGCTCTCCATCTTTAATTTGACCGGCTTGCCCCCTATCTGCCTGACGTTTATCTCGTAGGTACTTTGCCAAGTGACCGGAGTGGATCAGCTCCTCGATGTAATCGCGCAGCTGTTTACAATCCTCGGTCGGATGTCTTTGCGTCTGATGATAGGCGCAATACGGGCCTCGAAGCCGTTTGCCCGTCCATCGGGTAGCCGGCGGGAACCTGAAGAACTCTTCGCCCTTAACTTCCTCCAGCAACTCGGTCTGGGAGACGTTAAGAGGAGTGTACTCCTGGAACTTCGGGGAGTAAGGTTTTGGTCGGTCGATCCCCTTTTTCTCTTCTCCGCCCCTCTTCTTTTGGTTGGCTTGGTCGCCTCTGGGCAGATTTGAGTTCACATCTGATTCGAGTTGGATCTCACGCTCGATCCAAGCTTTTATTTCAACCATGGTCTTAGGTTGCACTAATGCAAAAGAGAGGAGCCACTCTTTGTGCCTAAGACCCGACCTTATTGCGTGATAACTGTCTCATCGTGTTGCTCGGGGACCTCGAGGAGAGCATTGTAGAAGCGAGTAATGTATCCCTTAAAGGATTCTTTGTCCCCGCTCTTTACGGTGAAGAGGTAATCGACCGTCCTCTTCTATCGTCTGTTCCCGACAATGTGACCGAGGAACTGGGTGGCCAGCTCGTCAAAGGTCAAGATGGAGTGGGGTGTCAGCCCCCGGAACCAGTCCCGACCTGCCTGGATTAGGGTGGCGGGAAAAGCGCGGTATTGAGCTGCGTCCGAGTTATCTTAGAATCTCATGCCCGCTGTAAATGCGTCCAAGTGATCTTTTGGGTCGGACTTCCTAAAGAGGTCTATTTTGGGCGGCTTGTTCTTGGATGAGATGTGCTCGGCCAGTAGCTCTTCTGTAAAGGGCTTTGTGAGTGAATCGGTGGAATATCGGGCCCCTTCGCCGGACTTTTGTCCATCTCGTCGTATGCCTTCGATTTTCTTTTCTAGGGCTACGAGCCGGTGATGGTACCCCGAGGATTCAGCATAGTCGGAGTAGCGGCTACCCCCGCTCTGGGTCGGCGCGACGGAGCGGCTTCGATTCCGCTCTATCAGATTTCTTAAATCCTCGGGCGTGGCTCTTCTTGAATAGTCCCGACGTTCCCCGCATGCGCGGCCTCGGCGGGAGTGGGGGTGTCGGTTGTTCCTGGAAGTAGGCGAACTGACCGACATCTCCTCAGGCGGTGTGAGCACGCGACGAGTGTTGGAGCGATGGCCTAGTCTCTCTTGAGATCGGGGTGTGGAGCTGTCCGGCGCCCAGCGGGTCATGGAATCATTCGCCGCGTGAGGGTCGTGGTTGCTGGAGTTGGCATGCCGACGCCCGACGACGCTGAGATGAGCGTGATTGAGGGCCTGAGCTTGGCCATTCGTCCTTCTTCGGGCGTCGTCATCCTGGAGAGGGGGAACTGCGGTCTGGTGGGTAGGGCCCGCTGCTTGAACACGGACAAGGGCGTCCACCATCGATGTGGGTCTGTCGATTCGAGCCGATAAAACGTTGATGAGGTTTGGAAGGGGGAGGAACTGCTAACGCCTCCGTTGTGGGGGGCGTGGCGGCTCATGTTGGGATCATCGCGGTTTTCGCTCATCATTAGATCAAGGGCGGAAAATCAACTTTTGTTGTGGAACAAAAAAGTTCTTTCGTTCCCACGGATGGCGCCCACTGATGGAGCTTCGGATCTCTCTCAGATGCTGTCCTCCGTCGATCTGGTAGCGAGCGTCTTGGACGGTTGAGATTTGATTCGGCTGTGGTTGAGCGTGTTTATCTCAGTGGGCTGATGTTGCGCCGAGCTACCTGCAAAGGAAGTCCCGGGATAGTTGTACTACTGAGGACCTTTCAACGATCAAATTAGTGCCGAGGAGTTTTGGCAGAGTAGTAGCTTATTGGAATCAAGATTGTGTTCTCTGAGTCGTCTGGAAGAGAGGTTTTTATAGTGGTTGCATGGAGTGAGCCGGTGCGCGTTACACCCGCGTTTATGGCGAGATCTGCTCATTAATGGGGAAACGAGCCTGCGTGGGACGCGGAGTGTGGGGCGGCTGATATCTCGCCTTAGTGAGATACACGGAGTCGTTGCGGAGGCGTTTGGGATTCGCGTTCTCAGTTGCCCGGGAGGCCGAGGAAGCTCGACATGTCAGGATGCTAGTAGACGAGCTGGGAGGCCGAGGAAGCTCGGCATGTCGAAGGCGAGCTGTTGGTTGTTCGTTGGGTGAGTATGAAAGGTACTCGGGGAGGTCTCTGTTAGGTCGGGTGTGTCCTTGGAGACGAGGTCCCGAGATAGGCCCCCAAAGCATCATACTTACTTCAGCTCCGTACCCTTCGGGACATGTTATCTTCTCCGTGTCATGATCTGGGGAATCCCCACTTTTGAGCATCATCAACATTCAAAATAATTTTAAACCAAAAGGCTCCATTTTATATTTATCTGCTCAAGAAATTTTTTTGGATTCTAAACAAGATAAAGGCAAAATGCTAAGGAAGATGTAAGAGTTCTTAAAGCAAATGATAGATTCTAATATGGCAACGGTCATTGAAAAAAGAAAAAGAACTCTAAAAAAAACAAAAACGGAACTCACGTGTATGGCCAAGATCCCAACATCAGATTTCCCCTTTCTAAACTCCCCATGGCGGCTTAAAGCGAGGTATACAAATACAAATGCAGACAGACAAAAAATCCAACGATCCCAAATCTAGGCATCATCCCCCGTTTCAACGGCCGGGATCTCTCTCTCCCCATCCTCCTTTTGATCAAACCCCAAGGAGAAAGAAAGTCGTCTTTCTCTCTCTCATACAAGGCGAGGGAGAGGGCATCCGCTCTCTTTCTCTCTCCTCCACTCTCTCTCTCTTCGCGAAGATGGAGGCTCCTCAGAGCTCCTTATCGTGCTCCGCGGCGCACGATAGCGGAACCATCAAGGAGGCGGAGGCGGAGGCGGAGGCGGAGGCGGAGGAGAGACAGCAGCGCACGATAGCGGCGGCGGTGGATCCTTTTCTTGTGGAGGCCCTCGAGAACCCTCGCCATCGCCTCACTGGTTTGTTATTCTAATCTCAATTCGTTTTGATTAATTTTCCATCCTTTTTTATGTACTCTCTAATCTGATAATCAGGGTTTGCTTGCGATTATGGAATTCACGTTAGCAATGAAATCCTCAATTAAAAACCCTAGATTGAGGAGGAACCCTAGTTTGTTCTCTCTAATTTCACCATCAGAGCATAATGCTATAGACATTACAGCTCTAAGACAAGAAAAGTCCATTTAGGGGGGGGGGGGTTGCATTTGTATAATTAACTTTCGATCTTGCTTCAATAATTTTATTTGTTTGTTGTGGATGGGCATCCAATACTTCCTCATGTGAAAGAGCCAACTGTATTCGATCCTGCCTTTTCATTCTTTGTCACAAAGTTTTTGGTATGGGAAATTGCAATAATCTTTAAGTATGAAGCAACTAGTTAAAGAGAAATACTTTCCTACTATCGATATATATATATAAAGCGAAAAAATTATGCTTTAAACCACAATCTATGTCATGTACTTGTTACCAAGATTGTAGAAAGTGTCGAGCACAATAGGGGTATCACCTAGAGCCTGAGTGCCTAGGAACCACCTAGGCGTTGACTATGCTGTTTTATCTTTATTAAGCAAAATATTTGCATATATGCAAAAAAAATTAAAGAAAAACATGAGTAATTTACCAATATTTCAATAAAATATTACCAAGTAACACTACGTGGATAAGGATTTAGAACCATCTAATGACAAATAACAATGTATTAAACGTCTAAATCTGCTTAACCCTTGTCTAAACAACTCGACCTAGTGGCTCTAACCACTTGATTCACCACCTAGACTCAATGCAGAGCTAAGGCCGCTAGGTGGTTATGCAATCCGCTTTGTAGAACTATGTTTGTTACCAATGCTTCAACTATTGGTGTCTAGGATGGTTTTTGCTATCCACAGGGAATTTTGAATACTAGGTCCCCAGAATATCCCCTACCACTATCAAATACCGATTTGGGATTACATGTATATTAGTCGGTAACCCCAAGTACACGAAGTAAGAGGCCACATTGTGACGCCTTATTCATATTTATTTCATGTTTTTCTTCTGGGGATTGATGGGCTCATTTTAAAATTTCACGTGACATTGTTTTTTATGCTCATGCCATTTCTCTTTGTTTATCTAGTTAGGTCCTAGGGAATCTCTCTTTTTAGACTACTTATATATACATATTGGTGTTAGCTAGGTCATTAGCTTATTGGATAATAGCTATATGGCAGCTGTCATGCCCCGCTTCCCAAAATAAACAAATACGGGAACGCAACAAAGCCAACCATACTACCTATGGTAAGAAAACATCATTCTATAGTCACATTACGGCTGTGAAGCAGTAATCAAGAACAAGAATATAAATATCTATCTCTAAACATGTTCAATAACCATGATAAAAATAACAGGAAACAATAGCGAAAGCAATAAAGATCCGAGAAAGAAACAAGAATACCTAAACCATAATAAGAACTATATCAGTGGAATGCTTCTCACTGATCGGCAACCCTGTTGAAGTACTCACGATCCTCTTGTGCTAAAGTTAAAGAATCTGGGCCATGCAAAACTCAGACGTCATTACGTCATAAATACCATAATAATAATAATATGAACAATAAGTGATATAGTATGTTATGTGCAAGAACAGGATGCCATGAGTATAAACAATAAGTGATAACGGTACATCTGATGCAACAAGAAGGATAACAGTATCAACCATATCATTAACTATTTGTAACATGAAATGATACGATAACTATAATAACATTACGACACGATATTGCGGCATGATCCGCATGGGCCTAACTAGCATGTAACAAGTATAAAATACTTGCCCGTAGACGGATAGAACACGACGACATGTTGTAAAGACCTAAACTTTGTGGCTTGGCCGTGCTCGGTTTGATGCTTTGGTTCACTGTTTTGAGATGAGGGTGGATGACCCGACGCGAGCAAGAAGGCGACAAACTCGGCTTGGTATCGAAGGATGCAATCAAGAAAGAAGACGACGACAATGATGGCGGCGCTTGCGGCGATGGCCGGAGTTTGGGCTGTGACGGGGTGATGGCGATGATGATGGACGAAGGCGTGGGCTGCGGCTTGATGAAGATGATGGTTGCCCTCGATCGGTTTGAAGATGAGTAGGTGGCCGCGGTTAGGATGTACCACGGCAAGATGGTTGCGATGCCGGCTGTGGAAGGAGGTGATGTCGCGTGGTGGTCAAAGGATGCTCGGTCGAGGATGGAGATGGGTGCTTTGAAGAAAAGGAGACGACGAAGAGAGGAAGATGTCTGTGATTTGGTGTTGGGTCGACGGCTAGATGAGGTGACTGCGGTGAACGAGGCGAAGGCGACGGCAGTAGGGGTTGGTGGCTGCTGTGATGGTGATGAGATCTCGGGTTGCGAGGAAAGTGAGGGGCTAGGGTTCGGCCATGGATGGGGTTCGGTGCTCGCTCGAAAGGAAGATGGGAGGCGGCACGAGTCTCGAGGCATGCAAGGGATAGAAAGAAAGGGTCAGGACTTCAATTTAAATAGTGGAGAGAGGGCTCTTACTGCCGAGTTGTTTAAATATTAGAGGGAGAGAGAAATCTTCTGGAGAAAGGGATTCGTTCATGATAGAGATAGAGAAATATATAGGTTTAATATTAAGGAGATAGAATAATATTTGAAGAGAGATGATGAACTGATGATGAGAGATGATTCGGATGAGAAAAATAAAAGATTTTTAAAGGGATACTTGATATATTAACTTATCATGTTTTTAATATAAAACTATCATCTTATGTCTTATGTTACTATCTAATATTAGTAAAACATAAATTATACCAACTAAATATTTTAACAACTGAAACAATCAATATTCTAAATAGAATATCTGGTTTAAAAAATGCATACGGGTCGGGTACCAAAATAATATCTACCGAACTAGGGATCGAGACAAGGTAAAGATACGGTTATCATGAATAACCATCCACACACCAATAACAATAATAATTTAAATGAAGGCCCAACATATATAATATAATTAAATTATGTATGATCGTGTTAGGGTGTTACAGTAGCTTAAGTTTGTGTTGTGATCAATTTGGTTTACTATTTGGTTTTGACTTCATGGAATATACAAAAGTTGGTCTTTTTGTTTTTAGGAATAAGAATCTATTTCTCTTCCCCTCACAAACTTGGTTTTATATGTGAATATACCATGGATTTTTGTGGATTTTTCTTTAGTTGGATAAGCTATTAGATTATTTTTCTATAGTTCATATAGCCCACTATATCACTTTAGAACCCTTGAAACCAGAATGACGTTGCAGTAACTTATGCCAGTGATACATTATGTGACAAGTTTAGATTACTTAGAAATGCTATGATTGGCTTCTGTGACACATTATGTTGTTGCATAAGATACCAATCCAGAAAGTGGAGAGCTAAATAATGATATTTGTAAACATCACGCGACGCTAGATTTGGATGTCAGATACCGCTGTAACATGAAAGTGGATGATTTGGTTTGATACGGCTCAACAACCAACACCCAATCGATAAATGAGTGTGAGCGTCTTCCATGGTATTGCGCGGGACAAAGTAATGAGAATATATAAGGTTGCATCAATGGAGGATCTTGATCTCGCTATACACACCATATAAAACACAAAACGAACACGAGCAAGTCAAAAGCAGTGATTGAGAGACAAACAACCATTCATATAAGTTTCTTGGATAACATTTTAAAAAAGGAATATTCCAATATAATCTTCTAGATCTTTTCGATATTAATTCTTGAAATCTTGTTATCTGTTGTAATTTTGTTTATACCTTTCGAGTTACTACAAATAATGACATCCGGTGAATCTTGATCCGAGGTTAAGAAAACTGTCTATAGGGTCTAACCAAGACATTTTCATCATTTTCTTGTCTCTTCTCAACCCTAAAGCAATTACTTTTTTATATTATAGCCCCTTCCTATCATTTTAACAACTCACCGTCTCTCCCTCTCCTCATTTTAACAACTCACTACACCTTTATAGCAAGTTATGGTTCAATTGAGTTTGATGGGCACATGATGGTTCAAGTACAGCGAATAGATGCCATTGTGGTATTATCTATAATACGTAGGTTTGCAAGAGAGGAGAATCAAAGTAACAAATTTTTATGGTGGTTAATTATGGCCAGAGACAAACCGTTAACTAAGAGCATGTTTGCTTGATATGAAGTAACAAAGAAGTACCGAAAGTAAGCCTACTTTAGGTTCTTTGGTTGTTTGGTTTGACGGAAGTAAAGCTTAGAAGTTACTGTATGGTAATGAGGTGGATCCTATGCGGCATGTTCCAAGATTTTCTTCTCCTTGTTTTCGATGGGAAGTCAAGTAACCATAGAGCACGAGGAACAAGAAAAAAGATTAATTATTCAATGCTTCTCATTATTAGTTCTTTCTTCCACAAAGTACTAATATTTTACTATTAAAAAATACTTTTTTTGTTTGTTTTTCTTACAAAAGAACATAATAAGTTGCTTCATTTTTTACTTTCTTTTTTTGAAAATATACAAACACTAAACGTGGTATTTTTGTCTAATTCTATGATACCTTTTTTTGGAAGCTACTTCCGAGCAACCAAACAAGCCCTAACTGCGATGAGGCTAATCAATGATTGGGGCTACATATGGGCAACCGCCCACACTTGGAATCCGAAAAAAGTTGCGGTACAAACCTCCTTCGTTAAAATAACAGAACTCAAAAAAAACCATGTATAAAAACACTCAAAATTTTATGTTATAAATTAGCCGGTTGAAGATATTTTAATTACTCATCCTTATCATTTTAAATCTAATTAGTTATGTTGTGTTTGCTATTGTTTTTACAATCAATATAATATCTTAATAACTCACCGCCATCTTTTGTAAATATGGTTGGGGTTTTATTTGTTAAATATAGTTATATTTTTTAGGTATATAGCAAATTAATTAAACAAATTGCTATGATTAGATTAAAGAACAAATATTTTATGTTCAATACCTAGATTAAAAAACAAATTGCTATGACATATATATATATATATATATATATATAATAAAATATTAAATTTTTATTTAAATTTTTTATGTTCAATTACCAGATTAAAGTGAATTCAAAATTTAAAAAGGATTGTAAATATAATTTTTACTAATATTGTCTAATTGCATGGTTAGATTTTAGTATCAACTCTTGTTTCATATAAACTTGTACATGCACTTCTTATAATATTTTTATTCAAATTATTCTTTCATAAAAGAGAAAAAATGAATACTAATTTTGAAAAAATAGCAGTTTTAATGTTTATCTTTTTTGCAATGGCTTATTTTTCTAAATTGAGAATATGGTATATTATATTTTGTCCACCTTCGAGAAAATTCTTGACTCCGTCTTTGAATATTGGGCTAATATAACAATCAGATTAACTTTTAGATAAACTTCAGCAGTTTATTAGATTTAAAAGACCTTTAGAGCAAATGATAGATTCAAAACGGATATCGAAACCGCTATTAAAAGAAAGCCTAAAAGACAAATCATTTTGAGCTTTTCCATGTCTCCAACTTTTTAAACACATGTAGGGCCAAGATCCCAATCTCATTCCTTTTTTCCAAACTCTTCGTGTCCGATCAAAGCGATGTATACAAATATACTATAAATATAGACAAGACAAAAATCCAACGATCCCAAATCTAGGTTTCATCTCCCATTTCAACGACCTCTCTCTCTCTCTTATACAAGATGAGGAAGAGGGCACCCGCTCTCTCTCCACAATCTCTCTTCAGAAGATGGAAGCTCCTCAAAGCTCTTTATTGTGCTCTGCGGCTCATAGCGAAATTAGCAAGGACGCGGAGGTTCAGTGGAGAGCCAACAACGCATTATTTTAGCGGTAGTGGATTCTTTTCTTCTGTAGGCCCTCGAGAACCCTCGCCATCGCTTCACTTGATTGTTATTCTAATATCAATTCAGCTGGATTAATTTTCCATATATGTTTTGTACTCTCTAATCTGATAATTATGGTTTGCTTGCGATTATGAAGTTCATCTATGGAAATCCTAATTAAAACCCTAGATTAAGGAGGAACGTATGTATGTGCTCTCTAATTTCACTGTCAAAGCATAATGTTGCAAACATTATAGCCCTATGATAAGAAGGTCCAATTAGGGAAATAATGCATTTATATAATTAGCTTTTGATCTTGGTTCAATAATTTTATTTGTTGTTGTGGATGGGCATCCAATGGTTCATGTTGTTTAAGTACATGTACCAATAGAGCATGCCTTTCCTCCTGATTTTTTGGGGGAAGGTTTGGAAAAGAGCCAACTGTATTTGATGCTGCTCTTTTCGTTCTGTCACAGAGTTTTGGTTATGGGAAATTTCAATAATCGCCAAGTATGAAGCAACTGGTTAAATAGAAATATTTTCTTACTGTCAATATATAAAGTGAAAAAAGTATGCTTTACTTCGCAATCTATGTCATGTACTTTTTACCAAGATTGTAAAAAGTGTTGAGCGATGTTGGGCGGTAAGGGTATTACTAAGCGCAGAAGTGCTTAGGAACCACCTAGGCGTTGACTAGACAGTTTTATCATTTTTAAGTAAACATTTGCATATATGCAAATAAAAAAACCCAGGAGTAATTTACTAATATTTCAATAAAATATAAAATTATAAAAAATATTATTAAATAACATTACCTGGACAATGATTAGAACCGACAAATGACAAATAACTATGTATTAATGTCTAAAATCCTCTTAACCCCTACCTAAACAACTCGACCCAGTAGCTTTAACCACTTAATTCACCACCTAGACCCAAAGTGGAGCTGTCTAAGGCCGCCAGCGGACGTGTTAGAACTATGTTTTTATCAATGCTTTAGCTATTAGTATCTAGGATGGTTTTGCTATCCACATGGAACTTTGAATACTAGGGCCCTAGAATACCCCCTACCGCTATTAAATTCAAATTTGGGATTACATGATATATAAGTCGGTAACTACCAATACATTGAGTAAAAGACCACATTTTGACACCTTATTCATATTTTTTTTCTTTATGTTTTTCGTCTGGGGATTGATGGGCTCATTTTAAACTTTCATACGACTTTGTTTTCTTTAATCCACATGCCATCTCGCTTTGTTTATCTAGTTAGGTCCTCTCCATCTCTTTCCTTTTAGGCTACTTATCTATACATATTAGTGTTGACAAGGGCATAAGCTTTTTGGCTAATACCTATATGGAAGCTTAAGTTTGTGTATTGATCAATTTGGTTCTCTCCTTTTAGTTAGACTTCATGGAATATGCAAAAAAATTGACTTTTTTTTACGAATAAGAATTTGTTTCACAACCTTGGTTTTATATATGAAAAAAACATGGATTTTTGTGGATTTTTCTTTGTTTGGACAAGCTATTAGACCATTTACTATGGTTCATATTGCCCACTATGCCACTTTGCGAACACTTGGAACCAATGCAGCCATTGTTAACTGTCTTGAGTGCTGGGGGTGATTTTCTTTTCGTGAATCATATTAGAGGGAAAATCAAAAGACTTTGAAATCTATCTATTCCTTTAGATTTTTATACCTTATGTATAAACATGTGGTTAGGATATACAATTAAAGTGAATCAACTATAATAACTAGATCAACTGAAAAGTCAAAATGAAAATAACAAGGCACCTTGATTACCAATTTCTTTGTTAGTAATATGATATTTAACGTCAATAGTTTAATTATCAGATGTGTTGGGGTCTAGATAGTACATTTGAGCAGAAGCACAGGACATGTGTCTAGCTTGAGAAGGGAGGGTTTGAAGGTATTTGTGCAACACTGATATTCCTCTAAGTGATTAAATATTGAGACGGTCCTATATTCATCTTGAGTTGTTTTGCCTCTATATCATGTTTTCAAGGTCAAAGGCAATGTTGTAGCCAATGTTGTTTCAACTTTATAATTTGTTGATATTAGCATCTGAACTGTGGTTGTATTCCTCAATAGGAAAGCTTTGATGTTTGCTATGATGCTTACGAAGTTAAGATATAGGGGAATCTAATCGGAAATTATAAGCTTACTATCCTTAGGTCTTGCTTGGAAATTTATGATTGAATTAACAGGACTTGAAATTAGGATGGAATATCCCATAATGCATATCCAGTTCATCAAGGATGAAGATTAATTGTATATTTGGATAGTTTAATATAGGATCTTCATTGAATACCCTTTTTTTCTATGAATGCATGGTTGAATATAAACTGAATGCTTGGTTGAATATAAACTTATATCGATAGTTAGCCGATGATCTACAAAAATTATTTTTTTCAAAAAAGATATCAATTATATGTTCCTTTTATATGTAGTTATGGTCTTTTTTTAACCATTGCCATCACATTTTTTAAATCTCTCCTTGATCCCTTGTCTTTCTATGAAAATGACTAATTATTTTCCTTTTTTCGTTCTTGACGATATGTCGATGTAGAAGAGTTTCTGTCATACTTCAATCCTTTCTTCAGATATGTGGGTTAAAGAATTACTTCCGGTTAATGAAAATCAATGCAAGTGCGAATTTCATATGGATCTTTACGCCTTATGAACCCTATCAAATACCACTTACAGCATTTAGTCAACACATTTTGTCACGGAAATTCTATGCAACTATGCATAGAAATTCAAAACAAATTAGAAACATGAGAGCTATTGGCCGAAACGTGCAAGTCTCGGCCATTTCAAATCTCTTGGAGGGACCAATCTGAATATCGTTATAAAGCTCAGTTCGTATTAGTGTTACGATGTTTCCTCCAGTTTCGTGTCATGTATGGTCTATTTCAATTAGTTACGAACATGTTTATTAGGCAAAGTTTGCAACTTAAGGAGCCAAATGGAGTAAGAAAAGAGAAGAAGTAGGCCGCCTGATGACACATATTCTTTGGAGAAGAGAGGTGGAAAGAAAGGAGACAACAGAATAAGAAAGACTAAATGATGAGCTCTCGATTTTCTTAATAGACGGGAGATAGTGTTGGCCTTTGGGCTTAATTCCAGGTAAATGAAATGTTATTGGAATGCATCATATGCAATTAACAATGTCTTGTGTTGTGACCAATCTAAAGTCTAGATGCAAGTTTGGCTAGCAGTTGGTATAGTAGGCCGGCATTGTCTTACTAAATGCAAGTTTCTTTGTTAATTGCAATCTTGTTAAATTGTTTATATAGCTTAATGTGTTAAGAACTTGGCTATGTCTATGCTAACGTCTCTCGTTATTTACAAGTATCTATATTAGAAATATATTAGATGAATTTTTTTCGGACAATGTGTTAATAGAGACCAACTAAATTTTAAGAGACCAAGATCGAAACCTACTTCTCAAACCATGGTTAGATCGATGTGAGGATTCATAAGAAATTTGAACTTATATCGATCTTCATGTTCTAATAGTAGTGCTCTAACCCTCATATAACTGAAAAGAGTCAAGTATGATCTTGTCTTTTGACATAGCATCAAGAGAGAGAAAAAGAAAAAGAAATTCTCGTCTTTAAAATTGAAATCAGACACAGGGTCGAAGATTTGTAGAGATAAGAGATTAGTAAATAAATACAACGATGGTAAAAGAGATCACAGTGACGAGCAAAATAAAAATATAACGACTAGTTTTTGAAAAATAATATTTTATGTCATAATAGCTAGTTTTCAAAATAAAATAAAATAATTATATAGTCAACCGTGCATTGAATAAATAATATGAAGATGCTATACCAAACTGGCCAAACATACATTTACTGATTTAAGATGGAAATTTTTAGGATTTTTATTTAGAGGAATGCATGCGAAATATTCTCATCTGAATAAAATCTTACGACCCTAAATTCTGAATGAGGGCTCTGAAAAGTTGATAACTATCTAGTAAAGTTATTTAATTAAACATGTCTTAGAAAATAGAAGTCCAATTAATTGTAGAGAGTTGTATCCAACATTTAGTTTCTGATATGCATCCTAAGTTCTCTTTTGTGAGTGTGATGGAATTAAACTCTAATGAAGACAATGACTAGGTGAGGGCCAGATATGAATATAAAAGGTTTGCATTTTCTATGAAAGGCCGAGGGGAAATGTCTATTATTTAATTCTAGAACACATTTCAATGATTTCATGTATTATAGTTGGAAAATATCTGAGTTTGGACTATTGCCGGTAATGACGAGGAGGTTCGGGCAAGGTCAACTCTAAATCATGTACAGGTTATTATTTCTATTCTTTGGTAAATTGGCTGGGAAGAATGCTAGAGATTTTAGGTATGAAGGCATGAGATGTATACTACTTGAGTTATTTGAGATAAATCATAAAAGAGGGAATCTTTCTAAAAATTGGCTTAGACACTATAGGGGGTGGTTGAATAAATCAAGGCTTGATTTTTGGTTACTCACACTGTTTGTATCTCTTAGAGCATCTGTTAACCATTCTCGCCACATAATACATACTACATTATGGAATTTGCTAGCACTTTATAAATTTAATTCCTATTAGTGTTGAATGCACGTCTAAGCACTTAATTGCCTTTATGGCATTGTCTGCTTCAACTCGGCCCGCTTAATTAGCTTTTGAGCTCATCTTTCTACTTATTTCTACTTCTGTTCTTTCTTGTAAGCACTATATTTTAGAGTATAGTTTGGTAACATTATCATATTTTATCATTACTCTCTTCTTGCGTAGGATAATTGGACTTGAACTGATATAGGTATAAAAGTACCGGTGTAAAATTTATCTTTAGTGCCGTTGACGTTTTTCCATTTTTTCGTCTTTACTGATGACCCGATCCATCTTTGAAGACTGCTTTAAACGGTAAGGGCTTCAGCAATCTTCGTGAAAGCACTAGCTTCACATGTTTTCTTCCTTTGTCGTCTTACCCTGATATTCCTTCCTTTTTCCTTCGCTGTCTGAATGATTTCTACTTTTTCATCCATTTGAGGTAGGTTGCACACACACATGTATGCATAATTGCTATAATTTTTTCATAATCATCAACACCAGTTGTACCAAAAGTGTATTCGATCTCCAATTATCTACTTCTAGAAAACTCCTTTCCATTAATTTGATGATAATTATTTTCATTTATGTGTAAAATACCACTCTTTTGGTCTTTTGGGTCAACACAAAAGATGCGCTTTTTGTTTCGGTTCTTGTATTCCTTAGCATGCACAAGACTTGAACCAATATCTGAGCTGTGATAAAATGTTATCGGCTATTGATTAGCTGATTGGAAGGCTGATTTGCCTCCAATTACTGAGTGACAGCTTAAGCACTTGAACTGTCAGCCCATTAGGACGTTCTGCATTTTTCCTTGCCTGCTTTAAGTGCATTGAAGTCTACAAAAAATATGCATGTAACCTTGAAATGTCCTCAACCATATTGTCATTATCATTTTTACCATTATTTTGCTCATCATTTTTGAACTTATTTGCACAAATGGTCTCTGTTACATGATACATTATTTGTATAACTTGATTACTTTTGGGACGAAAGAAGACTGCCTTGAGAGTTTATAATGACACAACATGAATACTATAGAATAGGTTAAATAAAAGCTCTGGTCAAAACTTTGTAGCTCTGATACTAACTCTCACATGGGGAACCAGAGATTGCTAGATGTATGAACCAGAGATTACTAATTGAACACTTTCTGATGGTAAAGAATATATTAGGCTTGGGTTTTAAATATGGGCACATTCTTGAAAATTATACAGCTAAGCATTAAAAATATTGTTTCCCGTTAATAATATACTATTAATAATAATGTATGTTGAACTGTAGTTTTGCGGATGGAATTGGATATTCAGAGGTTCATGCAGAACTCCAATCAGAACCAGTTTGAATTCCAACACCTACCAACTTCATACCTTAGATGTGCTGCCCATCGAGTGGCACAGCACTATGGTCTACAGACTATGGCACTAGAAAACAATGCAATCGATGGTTTTGTTGGAAAAGTCGTTGCAAGGAAAACACCTGAAAGTAAATATCCAGTCGTTCTTTTATCAGATATTCCAGTAAAACAGCCTGAAAATGAGAAAGCCCAACAAGTGAAGATCGTTATTCGTCCAAGACCAAACCAAATTTCAATGGGCGCTGCAATGGAATCAGGAGGCAGTAGAAATCTGTTGAGAACTGTTGAAGAAAGAAAAGAGGAATATGATAAAGCACGTGCACGGATTTTTAGTGCTCCTTCAAGTCCAGAAGTAGAAGGTGGGTCTTCAATGCATGCAGCTGATAGAAGAAGCTTAAATTGGGACCGACGTGACCAGGAATACAATAGTACTGTCTCTATTGTTGAAGAGCATGACAACATTGAAAAGATTGGCATAAATGATGGAACTTCCTCAATTGCCATTTACAGAGACATGGAAAAGGACCGCAGTGATCCCGACTATGATCGGAGTTACGACAGGTATTTACCGGAACATGTTAGGGTGCACATGGTCAATTGCATATCTAACTTCATGCAGCACATACTACCATAGTAGGAATTGCATTCTTGTTTGGTAGGGTTGCTTTCTCCACTATACTGGTTAATTGTTAAACGACTTTAAATATCTATTAACATCTTTTTTAAGGGATGAAATCAACAAAGCAATGCTATAGTGAGGAATTGATGATGTGGCAACTAACTTCCAGCATGTTACCTGTTTTGAATGTTTCACTAACTGCGTCATTTCCACTTCCATTTGCTTTTGCGACTACACAAGGGGTTGCAAAAACATGGAATGAATGAACCAAATAACCAATTTACACGTTATAGGAGCGGCTCCAACTACACACAACCAAACAGAACCTTAGTATTGTGTTCAAGCTTTTTTCCAAAATAATGGCTAAATTACACTGAACTACCCTGAACTATCATTATTTTTCACTAAACTACCTTAATTTATTTATTACAGTAAACTCCCAACAGCTTTGGTCTTAAGGGGGTTTTCTTCCACCAAAATACTCTTAAATTCAGCACTTTAAGAGAGCTTCCTGCAATAAAAATTCTTTAAGACGGTTCAGTGAGCAAAGCTCATGGTTAAGGTTCTAAAGGAATAAGGATAGTTCAGTGAAATTTAGCCTTAAATAAAACCATTATTAATGGAGCATAAGTCTCTGCAGGTACGCTAGGCGCTTTGTTCCTTTCCATGAATTCAATTTGGGGACCCGCAGTGTTCTGCAGCCTTCGTTTCTTCAATATGAACCAGGTTTTCATCAGATCCCTAGGACTCAAGCTTCTGTGAACTACATTTCAGCAAACCTGATAAGCACGCCATTTCCTGCTGCTGGGTGCAATCAAACTTCACAGGATGCTGTCTATATGCAATGGCCTACGCCTTCCATGGTTTATGCGCAATCTTATGATCCTTTCAGGCATGCCGTTTACCAGGTAAGAATGCACATCTGTGTGATGCTTTAGTCGTGCGAATTAAGAGTTTGTGCGTAACACATTCTGCCAATTGTCTGGACGAAGTTTTGCTTGATACTACTGATAGTTGGTATTGGGCCAAGTGAAATAATGGCCTCAGATTTAACCCTCTGATATTCCCTTAATAAATTAATAAAGGCTTAATTACAAAAAACCTACTAAATACTCTCAAAACTATGAGAAACTACCACAAAACTTTCAAAAATACAAGAAACTACCGCAAAACTTCTAAAAACTTTTCCATAACTGTGGTGTCACGTCAGCAATATTTGCAAGAAACTATATCAAAACTTTCAAAGCATGGTAGTTTTTAGTAATTATGATAGTTTTTGCTCGTAACCGAGCCAAAGTATCCATTAGTTTTTTGGAATTAAGCCATAAATAAACAAGTCTTTTAACAAAAAGAAAGGCAGAAAGAGAATGGCAATCAACTGTTTTAGCATTTTAATACGAACATAACCAAAACTCGTGGAGTTCCACATAGGTGGCTAAGTGTTTCCTTCTATCTTATATATTCCTTTATAGAAAGTGGTTTTATAAAGTATGTTTTTAAAAATATTTTGGACACCTAAAACTTCCATATTTCTAAAAAAGACAACTAAAACTTAGTATTACTAAAAAGGACACCTAAAACATCACTATTATCCAAAAACAACCATTCTGTTTTGTATGCTGTAAATTGGCAGGGTTAGTTAACCCAATTGGAGTTGAACTCAATGCATTTAGACATGATTACCCTCATTTTAGGAGCTGCTCTCTCATATCCCTAAACTCCTCATTCAATATAGGACCCAAAAAACCATATCCTCTCCTCTTACCAACGACGATCCAAGGAAGAAGACCCTAAAATTTTCTCTCGTCTCTTCTCAACTGAACCCTGGCCCCAAATCAAAATGACGCAGCCCTCAATTTCATAATTCTGAGTTAATGTCGTAGCCCCAAATCGAAGGCAACAATCTTAACTTTCTTACTTCCTCATTCCTTACTTTTCATTCACTGTATTTTTTTGTGTAAAAAGTGACAACCTCTGTCCTTAATTTCTCAATTTCAAATCTAGTGTTTTTGTGTTAAAAAAGGAGGAATTTTGGGTGTTAATGTACAAAAGATTATAGAAGGAATATTAATTGATATTTTTGCGACAATTTTTGGTGTTGATGTAGAAACTGCATCTGCCCCCTTGTATTCACCCTCTTTTTAGCAAGTGTGCAAGCTCACTAGAATAGCACAAAAGCATAGTTTTTTTATTAGCTAATGAAGAACCCATAATTAAGCAAGAAAAAATAGCAGGTATAAGTATTTGAATGAGAGAGAAAGATAGTCAGAGACTACGACTTAGAGAGGTTTTGTGTGTGTGTGTGTGAGAGAGAGAGAGAGAGAGGTGCAACATAAGTGATCAATGGAGGAAAAGAAGAAGAAGATGAAACCCTCCTTTAAACCCTAAACTTGACCGTAGAAGGGTATTTAGGTCATTTAAGGCTTCCAATGGCTAGAGTAAACAGACGTTTAACCACGTTTGGATGGAAGTTGGATGGAGTTTAACTAGGGAGACTATTTTAGTTAACTTTTAAGAATATGGTGTGTTAAATACAAAGTTTTAGGTGTCTTTTTTAGAAATATGGAATATATATGTGTCCAAAATAAATTAAAAAAACCCTATAAAGTAATGCAATATAATCCAAATTGGGTCACCAATGCGCTACATCACTCGTTGATTTATTGTCGACTAGACACATCTGTATCGGATTTATAGGATACAATTGGATCCCTATCCATAGGATTTAAATGGATCGTCAAGGTTGCTAATGAGACTCTTTTCGACACGTCCTAAAATTAATATTTTATTCTAGATGTATTGAACATGCATCAATAATGAAGACACTAACAATCTATACATCAAAATTAATTAAGAATTGTATTATCAGCAAGGTTTTGAAATCACGGTATTGGTATCGGCATTAGTCAATCATTTTGGGATTGGAGTAGGCCATCTCTGTTCGGAAGTATCGGACTATTATTGATTTAGTAAACGGCTTTTTAAAAATTGGTAAAATTTTAAATTAATAGTTAAAATTACTATAAACAACATGACACATTTCTTAGTAGTTAATGATGTTTAGAGTGGTTTTTAAAATAAGTTGTAAAGAAAACTGTAAACTTTTTGACATTTTATTAGTAATTAATGATGTCGACTTAATTAATAACCCTTCTTAAACTCACTAACCCATTAATAAACATGACTCTAAAACACCGCAATAATCAATTGGTAAACCTAATTCTAAGGCTTAAGATCTTGTTATCGTAACTCGGGTGGTCGTTTTTGGATGAGAGTAGGCAATCTCGGATCAGGATCCGCTGAATTTTCAATACATGATTATTAGTTTATATTAGTCAAATGATATATTCTTTTTGTTATTATCTAGATACAACAATAAATAATTCATGTGTCTCGATGGATCCTATTCTATCGATGAATCCATGTACTTAAACAATACATGAGGTCTGACCTAGTCTGCTATAGCGTGTTTCGTTACAAAGACGTTAGGAAGTGAAAGTATTTTCTTGAATTTTAAAGTTTGTGTTTGCCTGACTGTTAGGCCACGACTTATGTTGTGGAAGCTACAACCTGGAAGGCCATTATCTAGAAAATTAAAATCCTGGTTTTCCAATAAACCAAATACATGGCAGTCTGGGACTCACTGAACCACAGTTTAGAGACACTCATGGTATTCAAGATTATGCTTTGTTACAGGATGAAATTTAGTGCTTTTCTGTAATTACTACTGCTGGCATTTGAATAATTTCATACCCTTTGTGCAGGCACCAGTGTATCAGCAACCCTTGAGCTTTGAGCATTGGCCCAGCCGCTAAAGAAAGGAGAGTATCCACTTCTCTGATGTTGCTCTAGTTCTGGCAGAATGTTGGTTTGAAGTTCGTCTCAGTGGTGTTTTCTAGTTCATTTGTCTGTTGTCTGTTCAAAACTAGGATAATTCAACTTATTGACATTTAGTATTTTTTGTTAAATTTACATTCATATCATGTAACTGCTGCTTAATGCAATCTACACTGTTTGGGTTTGGGTATATTCTGTGTTGATTAGGATTTGATCGGTATCCTTACCTGCCAAGTAATATACAAGCTTGTAGCTAATTTTACAATTTGTAATGGTGAATCTGGAAGCAGCTGGTAGCCTGGTATGTGAACGCCGCAGCATCAAGAAAAAAAATTCATGGCTGAAAGATTCCCTGCAGTATAATCGGTCTGAATTCTATTTAGCACAGTGATTTGCCTTATCCAAAGATCATTGTTATTGTCAATGTAGTCTATTTGATTGAATTATTGTTCTTATTTGGGCGACCGTGTTGGAATGCTAGTGTGCTTGTAGCTCTACTTTTGCACAGATTGGTTTTAAAGCATGATGTTTGCAAGGGAATGCAGAATTTTGTGATAGTCACAGGCATCTTAATTCAAGCTTTCCGCATGTTTGTACACAGGGTAAATCGTGAAGAATACAGTGTAGTTTACACCGAAGTAGGTAGAACCCTTCTCTGTTCATTGACCATAGCTGTTAAAAAACCTAGAGTTCTACTTTGCACGACAGTGGAGTTCAGTAACTTTTTATTAAAACAATAATAATAATAATTCTACAATACAAAGGTGCAATATAAAATGGTCAAATCGTTGAGCGAAAGTCTAAAATGTAAATGAAATGATCCCGTGATGGAACATCGCAAAATGTGTGTGCTACCCAAAAATATCACGCGGTTGGAGGCTCTTTAAAAAAGATACGGAGTGATTGCTAATTTTTGTTGCCGGCTGGTAGGAACAAGTGGATCTGACGGTCCGAAATGGATCAAACAGAAGGGCCCATGTCTTTGGTTGTTGATGAGTGGTCAAGATCTCACTAGGAAAAATAGGTGTTGGAACCATAATTATTCTAATGTATAAATCATTCTGATTATAAGGCAAATAATGAGCCGTTCATAATATTGTAAAAGCGGAAAAAATTGCTACTTTACAGAGTTTAGTATTTTACAAGTATTTTTTTCATTTTTGCGTCTGTACAACGATTGTTTAACATTATCATATTCGGACATGCCTCGGCAAAATAATAAGGACGGCGATATTGCCTCCCAACTATATCAACCTTTAATTCCCTTCCCCCATACCACATCCTATCGCCCTTCTCTGTCTGCGACCCCTCACCCGCCGTGTCGTCGCCCTTGACCTCTCCTCCTCCAATCTCACCGGCCCCATCCCCTCCCTTCTTATCTCCTTTCTCTTCCAACTCCGCCTCCTCAACCTCTCTAACAACCTCCGCCCACCCTCTCCTCTGACCCGATCCTCTCGCTCCGGTGAATCTCGACCTTAGCGGATCTGCTGGTCAAGATTGGCGGCGGTGTGTTTCGGAGGCAAAATCGGCGCCGTCAAATTCGAGCGCCTCGACGAGGACCTCGATGTTCTCATCTTGATCTCGTCACAGGAGGAGCTTGACCGCGTTGCCGATGAGCCCGTGAGACCGCGGATCTTTGTGCAAGGCTGTGGATTCTCATGATCTCGCTTACGATGATCGTACGATCGACACGGGGCAGTGCTACATCAACGACGTGAACAGGATCCGGATCAGAGTCAAGAAGAAGAAGAACATAAAAAGACAAAAATTAAAGCCTTATATGGTTAGGGTTAATTTTGTTCATACATAAATTTTGGTGTGCATTTATCAAATGAAGGTTCGGCGGTATGAAAAATAGAAGCAAATTTTGAAGTAAAAACATTGGTAAAAGAGAGTAGTTTCAATTCAACTTGCTCAAGAGTCGAAGAGACCTTGTCCAGAACTTCCCATCATTGGGCCTACTCTCGGGTCGGGTCGGGTCGGGTCGGATATAAACGCCTGTAAACCCGACCGTGTAGCACATGCTTTCTTCTCCTAATTTCTTGCTTCATCTTCATCACTTGAATCTGTAACAATCATCAATGGCAACTACTTCCGCTCTCGAACAAGAGGAAGGCGAAGATCACACACAGAAAGCTCAATCGAAGAGGAGATCGAGGCTCGTCGTTCGCCTCGGCTCCTTCCTCGTCTCTCACAGCCTCCTCTTCAGGTAAAAAAATTCTCCTCTCTTCTTCTGTTTCCGCTTCATCTTTGATGATGGATTTTGATCTTTT
Organism: Agapanthus africanus; assembly: GCA_030015575.1. NCBI lineage: Eukaryota > Viridiplantae > Streptophyta > Magnoliopsida > Asparagales > Amaryllidaceae > Agapanthus > Agapanthus africanus. The sequence continues at coordinate 747,865,609 of JASDDO010000022.1, read as the reverse complement.
GGATCAGCGCGATATGCTGCATCGCGGGCCTGATAGCGCTTATCCTGCTCCCCGTTCTCGCCAAGAACACTTACATCTCTGAAAACGCTCTGCTGCCAGGTTACCCTTTTCTCGTCTTTTAGGGTTTTGCTTGAAATTTTTCAAAAAAAATCGTTTCTTTTCTATAAACAGGGTCTGCAAGCCCTATGTTCTCTTCTCAAGATGTGCTCGAAGCTAAGAAATTTGTTAGATATGTGCTCGATAGGCCGATTACAGAAGAGGGAAGAAAAATGTATGTCGATTTCAACCTTTTTTCGTGCTTCCCTTTCTATGATTCAGCTTAGCACTCACACAAGTTAAGCTCACTCATGGTTTAGGATAAATTTACAATACATAGTTGTAGTTTTGCATTTTTATAAATCATGTATCGATGTATGCCTAGTATATACTTAGGCAACCAGCCTAGCTTATTGGTCTCCCCAAAATTCTATCTTGGCTATGTTTTTCTCTATAAAAGTGCATATGGTTCATATAGAAAACTTGTAGATTTAAGATTGCGGATCTTGAGACATATTTTTCTGTGAAATTCTTTTTGAGGGACATAATGGATATGACTTAACCACTGTTTGTAGTATGCTATCATATCGTTCCTATTGTGATATGTATATTTTTACTAAATTGCTATCCATGCTATTTTAGGCCTTCCTTCATTACTCGACACTTTGTGGAGGATGCAAACCGAGTTCTTACCTCACATGATGAGTCCCTATGCCTCTCACATAATGAGTCCCTATGCCGATACCATTTTACGTCTGTCCATAACTTGGTCTATTTTAAAGACTTCTATGCTCCTCTAAAATAAACTATGTTTGACTAGAATCTTGGTTTATGCTTTACTCCTATTCTCATAATTCCTTGTTTTTTGTTCTCCCATCATCTTCTCAACTCTTTTGTCCTTTAGAGTTGTTATGTCAAAATTGGCTAATCTTCTGCCGATTCACACAGTCGAAGCATTTCTTCACACCTCCTCTCACTTCCATCTAAACACGCTTTAATTTGTTTTTTTATCTTGTTGTTGTGTGCCTTTGCCTTCAGTTCTGATGAAAGCTACTTTTCTTCTGATTATAGCGTCAAAACCCTCAATGTTCCTCTACTTTTCTATCAGTCATATTCCAATCTTTCTAGTAGTACGCTTATTCCATAGTATTCTCTCTATATTTAATGACACGTTCCTTGTATATGATGTAGGCCGGTTTCATTACTAGCAATAAGTTTATGGCAAGTATAAACATGTATATTTATATTCATAATCTACAATTTTCTTAAACGGGAACTGACTTGTGTTTGCCCACCTACATACTAAATTGGTGTGTTGTCTGAAAGACATATACAGGGACATGAGACATGACGCGGACATGGTGACACGATAATTCCTAAGAAAGTAGGACACAAAAACACTACAGCATGAGTATTGGTTTTGCATAATAAGAATATAAATGATAGGAAGTAAGAACAAACAGTAAATACAATAATAAAGAGAGGTTCCACACGAGCAAATGCATAATTGCACATATAAACACACCCTCATGCGAACATGTGCACACTCATATTCCTGATAATTATATTACATATAATGTTTAGACTATATTAAGAACTAGGCTATCATGCATTCACATTTGCATACATTTTAGGTCTTGATTTCTTCACTTTTTACTGAATAGCTTAATGTTTCTCATTTCTTAAAGAAAATACAAACTATAATTGATATATACTGATTTACATTTACAAATATAGTTTTGACCGCCTTTTTCCAATTAAATATAGGCTTTATATATAAATGAAAGTAAATGCATTTGAATGCGTAATTACAAAAAAAAATGTTTGTAAAGCGCAGAAAATTTGTCCAAGAAATGTTTGAGAAGTGTCAAATTGCAAAAATGTAATAAAATTGAGAACGTGTTTGTGAAAAATCAGACACCTGTCCAAGGGGTATGTGTCTGGCATGTGCTTGACACCCCAGTGAATGTTATTTATAGATTTTGTTTTTGGCATGCGATACAGTGGAAAAACCATCACACTATGATGTCATTTGTTCACATGTGGACTTTCACCTGATAGTTCAGCATCAAGGCGTACTATTTCTAGTACCTATTGGATTGAATCGAAGTTTTGGTGGAAGATCAAATTGTCTATTGTCTAGAGCTGTAAAATAGTTCCGGTTTTATAACTGAGACTTTGCTCCTTTTCGAATGGTACACTCCTAATGTGTTTTATTATTATTATTATTATTATTATTAGTTTCAATTTATCCTGCTAAAGCTATTCTTTGTTGTGTTGTCTTGGTACATCGTCATTTTTATATAGGTTTTAAGCTGGGGTCTTAGTATGTCATCTTTTTAATTTAGGTTTTGAGCTGGCACACACACATCTTAATTCTCGTCCAACCATAAAAATAAGCTTTTGGATTAACTTCTGCATTGAATATGTATATTTCTATCAATATCTATAATTTGTGTATATTTTACAGAGAAATTCCAAGATTGATAGAACAACATGTGACAGATGTGGGGGCAGAAGCTTATCACCACAAGTTTAATGCCCGCAGTACCCAGTTCAATTTTCGTCATTTCTTTTCTTCCATCCCTAGTACTTCAACCTCAGAAACTAACAATAGCTGTTCATCATTTGGTGTGAATACGATTGGCATCATTCGAGCCCCTCGCGGTGACGGAAAAGAATCAATTGTACTAGTGACTCCTTATAACTCAGAGAATATTCAGCTAAGTGAAGCATTTTCTCTGGGCCTTGCATACTCAATCTTCTCCTTTCTTAGCAGAGTCTCATGGCTCGCAAAGGATATTGTGTGGCTTGCTGCGGATTCTCAACATGGGGAGTATACTGCAGTTGCGGCTTGGCTAACAGAATACCATAACCCTGTTTTCCATAGCGATTCACAAGAAAATGGTTTTGGTATTTGTTCTGCAAAAAGTATTCAACATCAATGGGACAATAAAAATTTTATGGCGAGAAATTTGAATGTTTTCAAGCGTTCTGGAACAATGGCTGCTGCACTTGTATTTAAGGTTATGGAAAATAAGGAAAGAAGTGAAAGGGATAGGCTTGATATATATGCCGAGGCATCGAATGGGCAAATGCCCAACCTTGACCTTATCAATACTGTACATTATTTAGCAGTTCATAGACAAGGTTTGAGAGTAGTGGTTGGCGCTATTGGTTCTTTACTTGACTCTGCATGGCTCAAGATTATTGGTGAAGTACTGGAACGACTCAGCAAACTGGTTAAAAGCATAAATCCCAATTGGAAATTTGAGACCACATCTGCCGAGTTTGTAGAAGGCACTGCTACACTTACAAGCTCAATTTTCCATCAGGTAATGTAAAGCAATCTCCAATTTTTTTTGGGTATAATATAAACTTAATCTGAAATAGCCGCGTATATTATACTGAGCTTATATGATATGCTTTCCATTCTGCAGGCACTTGGGGTGCCAACTGGGTCTCATGGAGCTTTCCGTGATTACCAGGTGGATGCTATTACTTTAGAACTCTCACCCAGAGTTTATCTGAATAATGAAAATGCCCAATCAACATTTCTTTTAAGGAGTGGAAGGTATATATTTATTTAAATCTGTAATCTCTTAGCCAACTAGCAAGTATCTTCCTTCTAATATCTGTGTCAGCTGTCAAGTATTTGCACTAAAGTGGTGCACGGTATGTTATTCACCCAACTCAGATGTGGCAAGTGGCAACACTCAAAAGGGTCCTTGTATAACACTATATAGTGCATACCTATTCTATAGTGAGGATATGCCCATGTCTGACACGTTACCAATGGACAAATGGCCCGCTCACACCTGACTCGTGCCCTCCTGACTTTAGGTGCTCATGACCTTAGCTTTGAGTCAGCTAGAGTTATTTTAGGCCCAAAGGAAAAAAATCAGACCGAGTCAAACTGTAAAATCGGTAAGTAAAGAGAATTAGCTGGTACTAATGCTATAATTTAACAAGAATTGAATTGAAAAGCAATAAAGCAATTTAATTTTGTTACTTATCTGGAAGAGGATCATTATAATTTTAGTAGCAGTCGTATTTATTGACATATGACTCTTTATTTGTATTCCCATATGAAAATAAATGGCCGTGCTGACCCGCCACTTGAGTCATCTAGTGAAGCAGCTTAACTTAAGACACCTTGCATTTTGAGATCTCTTTAGGTGTTTAGTGGCTTCTTTTTAAACAGTTCACTTCAGACGCTTTGATAAATATTGCACTTGCTAAAAGTTAATAATTTGTAAATGATTTTTTCAATAATTGTTTCTACAGATTTCTTGTGATGCATATTTGTTCTAATGTAAAAGTGAGACACACTTGTTACTTTATAGGAAGACCAAGAATATGAAAACTTAGGACCAGTTGTCCATACAAAGTCATAGAAGTGCTTGGAAAGTTGTTAAAAGAACTGCTTGGAAAGTAGTTAAAACTAGCACTCAAGACTAGCTTCCTAATATAGTGATACGAACGTTGGACATCTAAACATATTTAACTTACCCGAATCTGATGTTTAACGTCAATGCTATTGAGAACATATATGTGTCAATGCTATTGAGAACATATATGTCCAGTCGGGATTTTTGCTTGTGCAAGCCTATAGGACAAAATAAAAAATTTATTAGTAATTTAAACAATTAAAACTCTCAAGTAGGAAATAAAACTCTAGTATGTATTAAAATAGCAAATGATGCCAATACGAATATTAATTAGTGTTTTTGTTAAATTTTGACAAAGATGATCACAACAACAACAAAAGCAACAAGCCTGTGTCCGAAAAATTTGGGTTCAGCCAAATGAATCCGAGTCTTCCTTTCTGCTTTGTTAAGGGTCCTCTCGTTAAAATTGACAATCAGCATTTCGTTTTTATTACACGAAAAATAATATAGCATAAATTTTAAATGATACACACCTTGTTAAAATAGTCTTTTCCCTCTTTAATCGTTAAGTGCCTTCAAAGATCACTACTTTAATTTTACTTTAAAAGTGAAAATTGTTTATTTTTAGTTACATGCTAGATTTTAAAGCAATCAATTCAAATGTTCCAATTGTTAGAATCAAACAAACAAAAAAGCTACCGCCAAAATTTATTGTGAAATTGAATTTGTACTTGCAATCTAGTGATGTTAACATTATTATGCAAAAGAGAAATAAATGTATTTTAAAATCAATTTTGGGTTTATATGAAGAGAGAAGAGAAATGAGCTAAGAAAGAAACCCAATGGAAAATCGGTGAACCAAATAGACTTAGCCCCCCCCCCCCCCCCTCCCCCAACCAAAACAAAAAGAAACACACACAAAAAAAAAGGGTTCACCTGCCCCTGGTATTGTCCATGCCAAGTTATTTACAAGTTGAGCTATCCATGTTGTGTTACATCGTTTATGTGTGCTAAAGCAAGAAGGTTGTTGTATGTCATTATATTCTAAATTATCTTTAAAAACATTATTGGTTTGGCTTTTATAGTCGTTTTAGTAATTTTAGTTACATTTTCATGTCTTGTTATATAAATACACTCATGCTGTCATGCATATTAAATACATACACATGCATATAAAAAGCACATAATTTGTAACCGCTGCATTCAAGCTGCATCCATTCCTTTGATTCGGTATGTTGTATCACTTATCTGACCTGCATCTCCGCCACTCCAGCACCAATGTTCACAAAGAGTCAAGGATTATTTAAAATTTAGCCCCCCCCCCCCCCCCCCCCCCGCACGCGCCCCTTTCCCCTCATGTGATGTTACGCTCAGAGGAGTTGAGATCCGGTATGTGCCTAGCATAGATTTTAATGCCTAGCAGAGATAAGCTTAGCTTGTTTCTTACGATCAACTCTGAGGAAAAATAAACGGTCAGTACTAACCCTAGTGCCAAAGGGGAAGCCTGTTACACGAGTATAAAATGATTATGTAGCCTCAAAACAAGGAGAAAGAAAAATAGAGTGGGAAGGCGGAGATTTTTTTTTTTTTTTGGGTGTCGTTTTTTTTCCTTTGTGTGTGTGGGTGGGTGGGGGGGGGGGCACGTGCATGTGCGCGTGTTTGAGTGTGCATGTTAGCTCTTCATTAGCCTGCAGCATCCACTTCATAGTTCATACTCTGCACTTTGCCAATTTGCTGATGGGAATGTGAAGACCCTGAAGCAACAATTCTAGAATTTTATTTTCAAGGGCTCAATGGACAGCTATCTTTATCGCAGGTTAAGCTGGAACTGATGAAAGTGATTTGGATTTTAAATTTTTAATTAACACAATAAATCCTGATGCACCTATCGAGACTCCATCATTAGCATCTGAGAAATTGTTGTGACAAGAACGAATTTGTTGAACTGGCCTCCTTCTTGGAACTAGAATGTATAGTGACTTTGTGATTACATATCCATTTTTTTCTTCTTAAGCAGAACACTTCAAATTTTGAATAAGCATTAATTTCTAACTCAATAACAGAGAAAACATCGAAGATGCCCTCTTACTAGACATTTGAGGATATCGCAAACACTATATATCACAGCTCTCATATAACTTATAGACTAAATTCCACTTATATGTAGCATTATACAGCTCGTTATATAATTATCTTGCTGATATCTGAAAATTTTAAACTTTTAATTTCTTGATGCAGGTTGATTGAAGGAACCATACGCTCGGTAAACAACCTACTTGAAAAATTCCACCAATCATTCTTCCTCTATTTCTTAAGCGCTCCTAACAAATTCATCTCCGTTGGCGTCTACATGATTCCCTTCGCTCTCCTCATAGCTCCCTTCCCCATCGTTGCTGCATCTTATTTTTCCGCAAATAAAAAAATCGAAGCCAATTCAGATATTGAGCCCAATTCTTATAAATGGATCCATGCCGCAAAAATAGTCTTTGCTATTCACTTGTGGGCCGTTCTTATCTCTTTACTCCCTCATCAAATCTCTCAACTCTCTAACATGACCTCTACAGCAAGCATGCTCTTGTGGGGCCTACTTTCTTTCATCGCACTTTTAATTTCATATCGCGCTTTGGGTTCTTCAAGAAAAAGCGAATGGAAAATTCTGAAAGCCGTGATGATTGCAGTTGCGTGCATAGGTTTGAGCCTAATGTCAATAATTAATTTTGCAACAGCTCAAATTGGAGCTTTGCTTCTTGTTCCGATGTGTATTTTGGTTTGGCCTTTTAGGGGCCGGAGTTTGAGTTTGAGATCGATGGTTCTTGTTGCATGCAACCTTGTTTTTTTGTCCGTGGGATTCCCTCCAGCAGGATTGACGATGATGAAGGGGTTGTTTGAGGGATTTGGTACAGCTAGTGTTGGCGATTTTTGGGAGTGGGCGGAGTTTCTTTGGTCGTGGAATAGTGCGACGTATTTGTATATGCTTTTGGTTCATCTTCCTTGTTGGGCTTTATGCGTGCATGTATTTATGCATCCTTGATGGAAAACGATTGATCGCACGTATGGTTTTGATTTGGTGAGTGTTCTTGTTTGGGATGAGGAAGAAGGTGAAATGTATGATTCAGGAAATAGATTAGGTGAACATGTATGTTTGCCAAACATGATAACAATGAGGAATGCCTTCTTTTTTCTTGTGTGTGTGTGTTGTAGAAGTTCTTAAGCCATGCAAGTTTGTGTTCATCTTTTTTTTCAAAATTATTCTTCTTACTTGTTATAGAAGTTTCATTTCTTGTTCCGAGTGTCGAGTTCTTTTTGGGTTCATTGTACAGAACACTCTTGGAGTTTATCCGTATAGTATTTATGCCCCGTCATTCGGTTTATTAGAGTAATCAGACGTTCTATCATGAACCAGTATGGTATTTATGACCCGTCAGTTTATTAGAGTAAGAGTATGCAGACGCTCTGTTCATGAACCAAATCCCTTGAAAAAGCATTTGAATTCAACTCTAATCAACTCAAATGACCATCTAATATATATGTAGACTTTGTTTTCTGTTCTAATGTTCGTAGTAAAATTAAGACATCTATAAGGATTATGTGATGAACTCAAGGGTGCTTGTGCTGATAAATCCGCTTGATATTAAATGTTTCATAAGTATATGTTGCATTTTCTGTCAATTATATATATATATATATATATATGAAATATATTCAGGCCTTTATCAAATTGTTTTATAGTAACATTTTGGAAAATTATAAATATTAATTTATAATTTTAATATGGATATTATGAGTTTACGAAAGTAATATCGTGTATGTATTTTTGGGTTTCAGATTGATATCCGTAAAAATGTAATTAATTTGGGGAAAATGGAAAATATATGATATCATAAAAATGAAAAGTGTTTTGTTTTTAACATGATATGAGATTTAGTGTAAAATTGTGGTATTTAAGTGTAATGATAAGTATTTATAAAAGTGTTTTTATTTGTTTTAAAGATGGTGTTATATCTTAGACGAGGAATAAACCTTCACAATCACCACACCCTCACATACCCCTTTTTTCTTACACCTCCTTCTTCCTTTACACCTCCTCCTTTCTCTTCACTTTCTCCTTCACCTTACCAACAAAACTATTATGGTTCATTCACTTCTTTTCAAACTGAACTCATCAATTTCCTTCGCACCTCCATCTCAAAAAATTGTTATCTTTCATCAAACCAAAGGAAATTTGATGGTTCGTTCATGAATATTATTCATATCATCAAACTAAAACCACTACCACCTCAAAATGCCTTATGCCACCACTTCATGAGCTGGAAATTCTTTGTGCACCTTCTCTAGTAGTAAATATCCACTTTCTTGCAAGTTTCATTTGTTAAATATCAGTTTTCCTAGTTCAAATATCAGAAAATAGATTTTTTGTGATATTTGTGATGATCAAATTGAATCTGAAACTAGTAGGTTTATCTATAAGAAAAACTAATAATACTGTGATATGGTGAGACCGGTAGGTGACTACCCTTAAAACCCGAGCTTCTAACTTCTCACAAAAACCATCGGAATATTGCCAAAAACCGCCACCGGCGGGTCCTTTGATGCATTGGGTTTTGAATTTTGTTCTGTGGTTTCATTTGGTAGTAATTAGGCTACTGTATTGTTTGTTTTGTCCCAGATTACATATAGAGAAATATGAGAGTGTTTTAGTATGATTTTGGCAATGTTTCCGACATTTAAAACTTGGTTTTTCGTATTTCTGTATCTCGACTGAATTGTTCGACGTTCGTACATTGATGTAGGGTATTTGATCGTATTTGCAGTAAGTGGGCTATATGTTCTAATCTATGTGCGCTTAGCTCGTTGTATCGCTTTTGATTTGATATTTACACCGTTGTATCATAATTACGATTGTAGGAATGATCGAGGGGATTTCCGAAACGGCAAGGACGGACAAAGCGATTGTGGGTTTCAACTAGCTCGATACGTCGGTGAGTAGATTTATATCTACGGGAGAAGTCAGGTGGATGGCGTATAGCATCCCCGCAACCAATTAACTAGGATACTTATGATATATAACTAGTCTATAGTGATATGTTAGATAACGTAGTCTACAACTAAATTAGTGTATAGTAGTTATCTAGTAGATTACATATGGGAATGGTTAGATCTTGACATATCTACATGACTATAGATCCGTACGATATGGATGTGACATTGGATGAATATTGTACGAGGAATCATACCATACTTTTGATGACGAGGATAATGTGCTGAATACGTCCGAGATTCATTTGGACTCATGGAGTCATGCGTTTATCCCGATTTGGGACATTAAGATTTCTTGAGCTATACTCTTTTAAAACCAACGATTCGTTTCCACTTTTAAATGATAAATGATAAGGATACACTGCTATTTCCAAAACGGATATCTATTTAAATATATTGCAGCTTCTTTATTTGCAAAACAACGTTTCGTTCCATTTTCAATGGTAACGGTATAGATCATAATAATTAGTTACGTTTAATAATTATACACGATACGATTAGATTACCTTTATACGCTCGCGATACGATTACCAGTTATATACGTTAGTTGTGTTATTATTCTTATACGAACACACTGATAGAACACTGCACAACTACCAATGAGTATTATGTTGCACAAATCACAGACGCACGTGTTACACTACACCTCATTGGTACTCCTATGACACTATACGACTGCTATACTATGTTATATTCACGTAAATGTTGATACAGTTCAGTATGACTTCCCTATATCCGGGGGATTGGTTAGTGTGTGTGTGTATGTGCGCGTGTGTGTATGTTGTGGATAGGGATTGAATTCCATTCTACTATGAACATATTTATAGAACACTTGCACAAATACTAATGATTGCTATGCTCCACGAGCTATGCTACACTACACATCATTAGTATTGTCATGACACGGTAGAACTGCCATATCTGTTTGCATGATTGACTATATTTACATACGACGCATTTTGTTACGTGTTGATTAAGTTGTGAATACCACTACCATAGGTATTCGTATATGATTGTTATGAGTTTTATGATATTTTTATCTGTGATGATATATCGCAGTGATATGGGACACTGCTATATATATATATATCATCAGAATGAATTATGAAATTATTGTTCTTCTTCACTTGATATTTTATCTGGATACGATGAGTTGACGTCTACCATGAGCTTGATATTTTCTTATTTGATTTTATTTCGAACTGAGTGGGGGAGCTATACGGTTGTGGACATGTTACGTTATCCGGACTGGGTGGGGAGTATACAGTCGGATACATGGTGGATCCGGTCGAGGCCGAGGGGTAGGAAAGCCGCATTTGAGGCGGGGAGCCTAGCGAGGACACTTGATACCGGAAATAAATTTGAGCACGGCGGATATCTAGGGGATACTGACCGGGGCTATTGATATCGAGGGAGGACCGATCTGATGAGACGGTGTCCATGTATCTAGATTTACGTGTCGGTGATGGACACGAGAGTTATGATGATTTTGAGTGTTGGTGATGGACACTCGGTAGATGATGAGTTAAGTGCCGATGATGGACACTCATGAAATTTAGAGTGTTGATGTTGGACACTCATATGTCGATGTTGCGTGCTCCGTCGAGATGCGCTGTTATAGTTTGCTCTCTAGTAGTCGAACATGACTGATCCTTGGGACAGTACCTGAATATTGTTTTCACATATTGATACTCTTTAGCTATAGTCTCACTGTTTTGACGTGTCTGAGACGTCACAAGGATCTTTTAAACGGAAACCTTCTTAAAACTCATTTCTAAAAAGCAAGACGTATATTTAAAATAAAACACACATATATTTCATAAAACGACACCTACTACTTGTGCCATGATTTACGTATTATACGGCTATTTTGAAAGGGTTTTATATTTTTCGGCTACCTTATAGGCTTATACTTGGATACATGTTATATATATATGAGATGATGATATATTTCCATGTTTACGCGATCGATATCGATGTGTTTATAGTACTTGTGCACTATACATATATTAGTACATGATATGATGGTACTTGATCAGTCATATTTATTGCACAATTGTACGGTCATTTTTCCTATTATTATTAATTACTAAAATGTGTTAATTGTAAATTAAGAATATATGTGGGTTTATTTGTAAAAAGATTATTGTCATATGTTTCTTAATTTATAATTAATATAATTGGGGAATATATGCATATCATATTTAAATAAAATATTCATGAGATTATTTATTATTAAAATATGCATATCATATCAAATAATCTTAACCAATATTATCAAGATATCATATCATTTAATTGTTTGGAATAATATCTCAAATAAAACAAATGCTACCAACAATATGATTTTAGATATTATGTAGGTATTATAATAGATCTGTTCATGTCTGAAATACAAGTAGGAGATCCATAGCAAATTGAATCACCAAGCCAAATCTGCCGAATATCAGAGCAAATTGAAGAATCTCGCAACGGTAAAGACTAAGAGCAATATTTTCAGAATATTTTTATCAAAAGGATCTCTAAATATGGAAAGAGGAAGACACGAGAAATCTGAAAGCACAAATCCACTAGGGCGGCGGATCCACGGCCAATAAGGGCAAGGGGCGGCGGTTGCGCGGTTGTTTGGTGGCTGTAGGATGTGAAACCTCATGGGCTTGATCGTCTTTGCACACACTTCAATACGACGTCTAGGGTTTCAAATTTTAGAGCCTATAAAAGGACCGAGAGCTATCTATCGAACTATCCATCGAAGAATCGACTGATCTACTGATCAAGCAATCTAGAGAAAACTAGAGTTTTGTAATTTGGTTTTTCAGCGAGCAACTTTTGTAATGTACTAATTATTCAATAAAAAGTAGTTCTTTCTTTTAATTTTTTCGCATTTACTTTCCGTAATTACTTTCCACAATTACATTCTGCATTTACTTTCTGCATTTACTTTCTACATTTTTAATTTTAATTATGGGTTTTGTTTTCTTCCACCTTTCTTCTATTTCGTTTATCCCAATAAGCGAGTAAATTCTCGCTTGTTAGGGTTTATAAGATAGGGTAGTATAATTGTCATGTCCCGCTTCCCAAAATACGGAATACGAGGGGTAGACAAGGCCAGCCATGCTCCTACGGTCAAGGAAATATTCTGCCGTAGTCACACTTCGGCTTCTAGTTTTTCATGGTAAACAGTGAATAATGCGCAGGTAATGAGTAATGCAGTAACTGGAACAAAACAGTAATATAAACTGACCTGATGGGAAACAAAAGATATAACTCCGGATAGCCAAACAAGATGTCCGTGAAGTGCGTCTAGTCTTGGTCCAGGCTAAATCTTCTCCTCACACTGAGCATGCATACTCAGGTCGTCAGAGCGACACAACAACAATATAATATATATATAATCGTGTGACAATTCTAACGGTGATAATAGATATATATAACAGTAGATCAATGGTAGTATGGATATGAACATGCAGTAATCAATGCAGCGGAACAGTAAAAGCAGTAAAATGATATGCCACGTATGTCAACACAGTATGTAAGGTATATCAATGCCAGTATCCCTATCAGTCTCTAAGTCTCACTGTACATGTCACTAAACCTATCGTCAGTCCAAGTGTGAGAGTCAACCACTCGCGAGTGTCCTCCACCCAAGGGTAGAACCCAAGGGCAAGGGACCACGGGCCCAACATGTATATCACGGTGATAATCACATACCCTGTAAATCTCCATATATCTCCCTAAATATATAATCCGGCATGGGACTCCCGAGATTCTGTTGAACTCATACTCAAACTACCCCACCCCCCGTGGTCTACATCAAACGCTAACCATAACCCTAAATACCAATCGGTCTGTGACAAGTCTGCGCGAGAACTGGAAGCAGGACCTCCATCAAGCACATCCCGACTAATACCTAAGATAAATGGCAGTGTCTGGTGCCTTATCTGTGACACCCGTGCAAGAGCTTCCATAAGTGTCCCATACCACTTATAGTCACACGTACACGTGTTCCACAGACATCGACAATGCAATAGAATAATAAGGTTCATTGATTGTGTACAAGTACGTATCACTTTCACTTAATCACTTATACACGAACACTGACGTACTTGCCACACTCATCACTAAAATCTAACACTGGATAAATGCACGTTATCACTAGGTTATCAATGCAATGACAGGTGTAAGATATGATGCGTAAACAGTATATAAAGCAAGTTTAGGATGTCATGAATCAACAATCTACCACTTGCATAAATTATCATAAATCAAACGTGTACGGTTTAGTGAAACGATAAATAGGTAATAATTAGTATGTTCAGTTATCTATCCATCGAATTTAGTTTCACGCCAAACGGGTTCCAGGATCACTAATTATAGCCATTTCATTTTAAGCGTTCACGGCTGGAAATCCGGTTTCAGAATCGGAAGTCCGTTTCGCAACGCATTTTAATCCCAATTGGGATCATATTTTAGCGACGCTACAGATGAATGAAATCTAGGGTTCTCAGTAAAGTTTTCAACGCAATAGACGGATCTTCAATCACATCTGCACGTCAGGAGTTATACACTGCCTAACATTAATATGTCATCTCAGAATCTGTTCTGGACTGTTATACGTCCACATCTATTAAATTACAAATTAAATAACAAACGATAACGAAATACGATGAAACCACTTGTATTGTCTAGCTAACACATTCAACTATAATCAACAGCGGAGTTCCGCAATCTACGAGTTAAGGAAACAAAGTGGTACCCATTACGGAACAGCAACCAACAACTGGAGTCGCTCTGGACTGCAGTCCAGAGTCGCACTCCGATCCAAATATCATCACAGTTTAAGTACAAGAATATCTGGAAACTAGTATAGGGTTAAAGTTCGTCGAGTTGGCTTCGATTTGAGCCTTCGAACGCATCATTCCAGTATGTATATAATTTATGGTGATTTTAACGGTTTTCAGGTACAGGAAATATCCAGTTTTACAGGCAAACTTGGGGGTAGTCATTTTAATCGTTAACGGTCATATTTTCAAACGAAATTCACACACTAAATTCACGGCCATACGGGCCAGATTATACCATTTAGTTCTGTCAAATTAAATGATGATTTCTTATGAGAACATATATTGAACAGTTACGTCGTAATTTCTAACATAATGTAAAACATGAGATATATACGATTTTAATTTGTAATTTACAAAAGATAGCTTGTAGCAAGTAGGGAAACTTGCCTGGACACGTTGAATTGATGGCACGGTATGCACGACACGACCACTCGGCAACAACGTCAAGAATTTGGCCTCGGCCTCGGATTGAGCTCTGCGCAATGGCTCAGTGGCGACGATGGGTTGCACGGTGGTGTGCTCGGGAAAGGAGGTGGGTTCGACGTGATGGAGGAAGGTGGGTTCGACGTGATGGATGGAGGTGGCCGGGGGTGGCGACGGCGACGTGCACGCGAGGTCGGGACGTGGGTTTGAGAGGGGAGAGACGTCGGGAAAGGAGAGGAAGGCGAAGGTGTCGAAGGTTGGTGAAGGTGAGGTCGGAGGGAGTCGGAGAAATGGGGACTCGGGTGATCGGGGAAGGAGGGGGTCGGGGTTCTGGTGAGGCTGGACGTTGAGGGTGCAGTGAGGTGTTGGGTGCGTCGGGGCTGGGGACAAGGGTGAATGCGGCGAGGTGGGGGTGAGCGACGCGAGTTGGGTGAGTTGGAGGCGGCGGCGGGCGCGACGCTCGGCCGTGGGTGCGGGTTTGAGAGGGAGAGAAAGAATGGAAGAGAAAGAGAGAGAGAGAGGGAGGGAGCGGGAAAAGAATTGGGAGAGAGAGGGCGAGGTGTGTGTGTGAGTGGGGAAGAGAGAGAGAGTAACGTTGGAATTTAATAATTGAGAGAGAGGGGAATTATTAAAGGAGAGAGATAGGGAAAATTATTAGAGGAGAGAGATAGGGAAACGTGTGTGAGGGAGAGAGAACGTAGGAAATTTTAATTGGAAAAAATTTAAAGGAGATGGAGAGGATTAAAAGTTAATTAAAAGGAATGAATAATAATTATATGGTGATTAATGGGATTTAAGAGTGGGTTTATTTGGGGAATTTAATTATGATTAATGGAAATGATTTGAGGAATCTGTAGAGTGAGAATAGGAAGTGGGTGTGGGTTTGAGATATTGGAACTTGGGCCTGGTTGATGTTTAGGGCTTCAGAAAGAGAAGGAAAAAGAAGGGGAATGGTTTGGGCTTGGGTTGAAGTAAATTTCCTTTTTTTTATTTGTTTGCTTGGGCTGAGGAGATTGGGTTTGGGATTAACAAGAAGTTTTAAAATAAATTAATACTCATAAAAATAAGGTTTGGGTTTAAAGAGGAGTTCTAAAATAAAATAATAAATAATTATAAATAAAGTAAAATCTTATAAGTTAATGAGAAATACGAATATTGGTATAAAAAGGGCTGGGTGTTACATCATACCATCCTTATAAAAATTTCGTCCTCGAAATTTAAAATAAACGATAAGTTATACTAACATAAGCGAAAACTATTATATTGCAAACTAACACATAAAGATTTACTAGAATCCGTGGAAGAAGAAATTTGAAGGTATAAATATGTAAGAACAACATACAAAAGATAGATCTAAGTATGCATAAGGCAGGAATAACTACAGGGGCAACTACATGTATACGAGAATAGCAATAAGAACAATAACGAACAATGATATTCGAGGCGTACTCGATAAAATCGAAACTCAAATATATGTACGTATAAGTATATCAACAGTAGCACGTCAGAAATAATAAGTATAAGGCACGACCATTTATAATAGTAATCATAGGCACAATACCTGAAAATAAAGTAACGACAATAACATAGTGAAAGATTTGTCTGTAGGTTAAAACATTTTAGTACGATGTATCGATCAATTAGTTTTAAAATAACTTAGAAAACTCATATAATGAAAATAAGAAACATGGAACAAAAATATGCGCGGTGTAAGGTTGCGCTACTGAAAGTGAGAATAATAATAGTGTACTTAAAATATATAAAACGGAATAATCAATAACACACACCAAAATAATGAAAACCAAATTTTCGAATAACGCTGTCCCTAAATATAGTTAGGGTAATAGGAAAACACATAAAATGTATAGGGCTAGCTAGGGTAAGGATTACAAGGAAGTGTGGATCATTCAACGATTGTAGTATGGCGGCTTTAGGCTAGCGGTCAATGAGATTGGGATAAGGGTGAGCAATAAAGGACTACAAAGGGAAAGTATGGGGAGGATAACGGTCGGTATATCCTATGAATCAAAAATTTGAAGGGTTAGCTAACTCGGAAATTCATAAGAAAGGTCCTCCTCCCAGAAGGATCTCAAACGGGGCACAGACTAAGGATGAAAGGTGGACCTCTAAAAGATCGGGCGTGGTACTAGTTAATCTGGGTGAGGGTTAAGGCAATGTAAGGAGTAGGGGTGCACAGATCTCGGTAGAGAAAATAATTATATAGAAGAAATAATCAAGTAGCAAGGGAACTAAGAAGATCGAAAGATTAGCGAACTCAGCAATTTATTTTATTCCAGAAGATTTCAGATAAGGCATTCTCAAAGACGAAAGGTGGCCTTAAACTATACACAGATTTATTTGGCCAGAAAAGATAACATCTAAAAGAAATCCCGTCAGTCGCGGTTGTAGAGATTCAGTAGGTTGCGGTAGGCTCGCGCACTCAGGTAGGGGCGTCCATTTCCATAGAGCCTCGCAGGTATTGCTATTGGAAGTTCTTCCACCGCAGGGTCTTGATCTTCTGGTCCTTCTTCCTCGGATAGAGCTTCTTCATCGAGGTCTGATTCCATGTGATTTTCTTCTTCTGGATTTTCTTCCACGGGGTTTTCCTCCGCTGGATTTTCTTCTATCGGTTCTTCCTCGGGGTCTTCCTCTATTGGGTTCTCTTCAGGGTCTCCTTCCTCTTCGTCGGAATTGCCTATCAGGTCAAACTCTGGGGCGGCTGCTCCTTCGTCCTCTGGACCGTGGTCTCCGAAATTGACTTGGGGACCGTTGATCTCATCATCAGAACTCATCAGCGTGCGGTCTAAGGAAACGCATGACTGTGCATCCTCATCTAGATGCGGCGCTGCTCCAGGGTGGGCCATGGCCTGAAAAAAAAGTGTCATGATCAGACAATGGAACACATCAAGAAAATAGTTAAGTGTACGAAGTATGGAAAGATATGCGGTGGCAGGAATTGAAAAAATCAATATTAAAATGTTATGCTAATGAATAGTATGAACAAGGAAAATGACAAGAGAAGGATACATATATTACGATTCAAATTTTATTGCATTTAACTAAGAGTTCAACGGATACAAGATTTCAAACGGAAAGAAATATTCATAAGGGGATGACAACATAATGCTGAAATTAGAAAATAGGAAAATTCTTCTTTGATTGCTAGGCCGCTGCATTCTCGTCACGCGAGTTGAAACTTGTTTTGGGTCCGCCTTATCCTCGAAATTCGAACTACGCAGTAATCCTCACTTGGCAGAAGTAGGGAGTGTGGACGAGTCTCCTCCCTGTAGTTCTTTCCTTTCTGGGCAACCGTTGATGAGATGTTTGTTGGACTCGCATATCAGACATTTCCCTTGGACGCGGCGACAATCCCTCTGAAGATGTCCTGGCCTCTTACAATACCCACAACATGGGGTCCTCTGCTGCTTCTGTCGCGGGGAAACAAATTGGCGCTTCATCTTCTTCTCTTTTCCTCGTCTAACGGGGGATTCCTTTATGATTGGAGACTCCCGTTGGTGCCTGATTCACCTGCCTTCTCAATCCTTCAGCCAACAAGTCGTTTGTTCGCTCCTGGGCTCCTTTAGACCTTGCAGTACACTCAGAATCTCAATGGTCTGATTCTGGGGAGCGGATATAGATGAAGAGTCGTTGGAAGACATGATCCCGAAACAACAATTTTGAAGATGATATAGGGCACAGGCTATAAGAATCAATATATAATATGGATTGGACAAAGATTCAAGAATATCAGATGTGATGAAATTCATTACAAATGGAAAATCAACTGTATGACTTTAAGTCACTTAAACAGAGTACAGTAGTGCAATTGCAAACAACGTAACCTTGCCAAGTCACCCGAAACCCTAGCTAATGGATAGCAGAACACTCAATGTGAATATGGATCAAGGATATCAAGTTTACAATCTAGACTGAGGGATGTCATAGATTGTCAAGCTCTACACGGAAAACTGCAATCCCAATCGAAACAAAACCTGGTCTCTGATACCAACTAAACCATGTCACGCCCCGCTTCCCAAAATACGGAATACGAGGGGTAGACAAGGTCAGCCATGCTCCTACGGTCAAGGAAATATCCTGCCGTAGTCACACTTCGGCTTCTAGTTTTTCATGGTAAACAGTGAATAATGCGCAGGTAATGAGTAATGCAGTAACTGGAACAAAACAGTAATATAAACTGACCTGATGGGAAACAAAAGATATAACTCCGGATAGCCAAACAAGATGTCCGTGAAGTGCGTCTAGTCCTGGTCCAGGCTAAATCTTCTCCTCACACTGAGCATGCATACTCAGGTCGTCAGAGCGACACAACAACAATATAATATATATATAATCGTGTGACAATTCTAACGGTGATAATAGATATATATAACAGTAGATCAATGGCAGTATGGATATGAACATGCAGTAATCAATGCAGCGGAACAGTAAAAGCAGTAAAATGATATGCCACGTATGTCAACACAGTATGTAAGGTATATCAATACCAGTATCCGTATCAGTCTCTAAGTCTCACTGTACAGGTCACTAAACCTATCGTCTGTCCAAGTGTGAGAGTCAACCACTCGCGAGTGTCCTCCATCCAAGGGTAGAACCCAAGGGTAGAACCCAAGGGCAAGGGACCACGGGCCCAACATGTATATCACGGTGATAATCACATACCCTGTAAATCTCCATATATCTCCCTAAATATATAAGCCGGCATGGGACTCCCGAGATTCTGTTGAACTCACACTCAAACTACCCCACACCCCGTGGTCTACATCAAACGCTAACCATAACCCTAAATACCAATCGGTCTGTGACAAGTCTGCGCGAGAACTAGAAGCAGGACCTCCATCAAGCACATCCCGACTAATACCTAAGATAAATGGCAGTGTATGGTGCCTTATCTGTGACACCCGTGCAAGAGCTTCCATAAGTGTCCCATACCACTTATAGTCACACGTACACGTGTCCCACAGACGTCGACAATGCAATAGAATAATAAGGTTCATTGATTTTGTACAAGTACGTATCACTTTCACTTAATCACTTATACACGAACACTGACGTACTTACCACAATCATCACTAAAATCTAACACTGGGTAAATGCACGTTATCACTAGGTTATCAATGCAATGACAGGTGTAAGATATGATGCGTAAACAGTATATAAAGCAAGTTTAGGATGTCATGAATCAACAATCTACCACTTGCATAAATTATCATAAATCAAAC
Organism: Agapanthus africanus; assembly: GCA_030015575.1. Classification (NCBI taxonomy): domain Eukaryota; kingdom Viridiplantae; phylum Streptophyta; class Magnoliopsida; order Asparagales; family Amaryllidaceae; genus Agapanthus; species Agapanthus africanus. The sequence continues at coordinate 747,845,638 of JASDDO010000022.1, read as the reverse complement.
ATGTACGGTTTAGCGAAACGATAAACAGGTAATAATTAGTATGTTCAGTTATCTATCCATCGAATTTAGTTTCACGCCAAACGGGTTCCAGGATCACTAATTATAGCCATTTCATTTTAAGCGTTCACGGCTGGAAATCCGGTTTCAGAATCGGAAGTCCGTTTCGCAACGCATTTTAATCCCAATTGGGATCATATTTTAGCGACGCTACAGTTGAATGAAATCTAGGATTCTCAGTAATGTTTTCAACGCAATAGACGGATCTTCAATCACATCTGCGTGTCAGGAGTTATACACTGCCTAACATTAATATGTCATCTCAGAATCTGTTCTGGACTGTTATACGTCCACATCTATTAAATTACAGATTAAATAACAAACGATAACGAAAAAGGATGAAACCACTTGTATTGTCTAGCTAACACATTCACCTATAATCAACAGTGGAGTTCCGCAATCTACGAGTTAAGAAAACAAGGTGGTACCCATTACGGAACAGCAACCAACAACTGGAGTCGCTCTGGACTGCAGTCCAGAGTCGCACTCCGATCCAAATATCGTCACAGTTTAAGTACAAGAATATCTGGAAACTAGTATAGGGTTAAATTTCGTCGAGTTGGTTTCGATTTGAGCCTTCGAACGCATCATTCCAGTATGTATATAATATATGGTGATTTTAACGGTTTTCAGGTACAGGAAATATCCAGTTTTACAGGGAAACTTGGGGGTAGTCATTTTAATCGTTAACGGTCATATTTTCCAACGAAATTCACACACTACATTCACGGCCATACGGGCTAGATTATACCATTTAGTTCTGTCAAATTAAATGATGATTTCTTATGAGAACATATATTGAACAGTTACGTCGTAATTTCTAACATAAAGTAAAACATGAGATATATACGATTTTAATTTGTAATTTACAAAAGATAGCTTGTAGCAAGTAGGGAAACTTGCCTGGACACGTTGAATTGATGGCACGATATGCACGACACGACCACTCGGCAACAACGTCAAGAATTTGGCCTCGGCCTCGGATTGAGCTCTGCGCAATGGCTCAGTGGCGACGATGGGTTGCACGGTGGTGTGCTCGGGAAAGGAGGTGGGTTCGACGTGATGGAGGAAGGTGGGTTCGACGTGATGGATGGAGGTGGCCGGGGGTGGCGACGGCGACGTGCACGCGAGGTCGGGACTTGGGTTTGAGAGGGGAGAGTCACCGGGAAAGGAGAGGAAGGCGAAGGTGTCGAAGGTTGGTGAAGGTGAGGTCGGAGGAAGTCGGAGAAATGGGGACTCGGGTGATCGGGGAAGGAGGGGGTCGGGGTTCCGGTGAGGCTGGACGTTGAGGGTGCAGTGAGGTGTTGGGTGCGTCGGGGCTGGGGACGAGGGTGAATGCGGCGAGGTGGGGGCGACCGACGCGAATTGGGTGAGTTGGAGGCGGCGGCGGGCGCGACGCTCGGCCGTGGGTGCGGTTTCGAGAGGGAGAGAAAGAATGGAAGAGATAGAGAGAGAGGGGGAGCGGGAAAAGAATTGGGAGAGAGAGGGAGAGGTGTGTGTGTGAGTGGGGAAGAGAGAGAGAGTAACGTTAGAATTTAATAATTGAGAGAGAGGGGAATTATTAAAGGAGAGAGATAGGGAAAATTATTAGAGGAGAGAGATAGGGAAACGTGTGTGAGGGAGAGAGAACGTAGGAAATTTTAATTGGAAAAAATTTAAAGGAGATGGAGAGGATTAAAAGTTAATTAAAAGGAATGAATAATAATTATATGGTGATTAATGGAATTTAAGAGTGGGTTTACTTGGGGAATTTAATTATGATTAATGGAAATGATTTGAGGAATCTGTAGAGTGAGAATAGGAAATGGGTGTGGGTTTGAGATATTGGAACTTGGGCCTGGTTGATGTTTAGGGCTTCAGAAAGAGAAGGAAAAAGAAGGGGAATGGTTTGGGCTTGGGTTGAAGTAAATTTCCTTTTTTTTATTTATTTGCTTGGGCTGACGAGATTGGGTTTGGGATTAACAAGAAGTTTTAAAATAAATTAATACTCATAAAAATAAGGTTTGGGTTTAAAGAGGAGTTCTAAAATAAAATAATAAATAATTATAAATAAAGTAAAATCTTATAAGTTAACGAGAAACACGAATATTGGTATAAAAATGGCTGGGTGTTACAATAATGGATGAACAACATCTCTTCAATTCTTTTTAAAGTTTTAATTTTTATAAATTTTAGCAAAATTAATACTGTCACGCCCCACTTTCTAAATACGTAAACACGGCACGTGATAGAGCCAATCATGCTACCTGTGGTTAGGAATCATCCCTATACAGTCACATTAGGCTGTCAAGCGGTTATCAAGAATAGTAAATATATAATCTAGCTAACACATGTTCATCTGCCACAGTAAATAAAATTAAGAAAATGCATAAAGCGGAAATGAATCAAGATCCAATAAACAATGTCTGAATCACTTCCCAATATGGGCTCACATCAAAAGAAATAAAACTGCGGAAATAAATAAACTAAATATCTTTAACACTATACGTTCAACTCCTCATTGCTCGGCTTGATTGCTAAAGTACTCTTGATCTTCCTGCGATAAAGGTAAAGCAACTGGGCCATGCAAAACCCAGACGTCAGTGCGTCATAAATATCAAAATAATAGCGATAATCAGGATGTGATAATATGATTAAACATGCATGTAAATAATAAATACATGTATAAAATAATGAGCTGTATGTATGTGATGTGTAACCTAAAATCTGTGCTTCTAGGTTATTTATTCTACAAGTCTTTGAAATCAATTAAATGGAATCGTCGATATAACTCAATAGTATCCCGTGCATGCTCGGGATCATGGTCAAAATTTTCGAGCTGATCCGAGACGTGCCGCTAAGCAGTAAACAAGTAACATGTACAGATGAATGATATCAGCAGCATCATTCTGGGGCTAGCCTAGCCCATAAAGATTGATCAGTATAAGTATCGAACTGTTGAGTTAGAAGTCAGGTTTCATTATTGATTTCCCCTTACCCCCAATGTTTTGTGTTCAAGTCAGGTTGTCACGCCCCGCTTCCCAGAGTACGGTAAGGAGACGTGACGGGTCACGCGACGTATTTACTTAGAAGTAAACACGCTAAGCGTATATAAGCAATATAATATAAATGTACACAAGAAAGACATGAGATGTAAATGAACAACAACTTTTTATTTATTAAACATTCTTTATAATACAATGCTGGAAAGTAAATACATGACTGGAAAGCAATGCCTAAACAATGGCATGAAACTGATAATAAAAGTATATACTAGTGTCTAGAGTTTTGGGTCGTCGACGAACTGCTCAAAGTCTTCTGAGCTGAGCTCGATCTCCAGAGAGTCGGGTCCTCCTGACAACATTCCAAAGAAAGAATAGAAAATGAATGTCGTCAGCGAACAATCGCTCGGTAAGTCCCAAAGAGAGATGGAAATAGACTGAACAGGTAATGAGAATATAACTGGTATAATGTTGATAGTTGTGTTAACACAGCTGTTTGTAGCTTGGTACAGAATATGCCAGTGTATACGAGAGGAGTCCAGTTTACCCCATGGACTATGGTATAAGGAGTACAAGGCCCCGTCAAAACCCACGGGACAACGACAACGGATATTCAGGTTAGGTGTATTAAAGTGACCGTCTCATGCCACTTTAACCACATTCCGTACCAATCTACCCCTTTAAACCCCGTAATGTATTATTGTATTGTTTTGTAGTGATTTGTAAATATAAGACTTGCCGAAACCATGATATCAATTGTTCATATAAACGGATAAGGATATAAACGGATAGTCATGTAGACAAGTCAAATGTATATCCATGGATCGGTCAAATCAAGTCATGTTGATATAGATTGTATTCTGGTATAAAAGGATTCATGTTGCATTGGAGTTATATTGAATTGTATACATGGATGGATTGATTTCAGATTAGACTGAGACTCCGACTGAGTCAGATACTTAAACAGAATTGAAGTCCTGAATTAGTTTGGAGTTTTCGGTAAATGCTGCACATGGACGGCAGTATTTGTAACTTTTTCCAAGCCAATTACCATTGATAAACCCGTTTTATTTGTCTACCTTAAATAGGCAAGCACCCACTTTCTCCGGCTCCCTGAGACTCAAGAGAATTGGTCCCGCTTAAACCTATGTTTACTAGAGTACTTATTGTAAATTAATAAACTTGAGGGGGTTTTATGAAAAATAGTTTTGATACATTTTCAAAATAAACCTCAAGTATTTAATTATCGTCTTTAGGGTTTTCATAGATGTAATTTTAAAAGTGATGAGATATTCTAGTGAATATAAACCTAAATTGAATAGTATATGGTATTTTCATGTAATTTGACTTGTATTGATTTCGAGGGTATTTTCATGAACTTTTGTGATTTTTTTCTTTTGATTTAGAAAACATAGAATTATTAAATATATTTAAAATAGATATTTTGATAATATATATATATATATATATATTAAAAATAGAATTTATTTATTAAATAGAAATCACGTTTTCTTAAAAATTGTAATAAAAATTCCATCGAGATCGTATGCTCCGTGAGGAGGTCTGCATCTCGCCCTACTAGTCCGATGGATGTGCAATAACCCGCACCAACCAAATCGGATTCCCCAAAATGGGTTGTAAGGAAATAATTGTATGGAATTTAATTAAAACAATCTTAAAGAATACGGTTTTTAATAGTTTAGGGTATTTTATCGTAAAATTGTATTAGTCCAAAAAATACTGTAAAGAGACAATCGTGCTATGTCATGATGAGTGTTGTGATGAGGTAGGTTATTACCTTGTGAGTTTTCTAAAGGTAATATGAGCTATATGATGAAATAATGTCGAATAGAAAGTTTATGGTATTTAACCGTAAAAGTGCAATAAAAGTGTTTTTTATATGGAGTTTTGAATTGAAATTTGTTTCTAATTATAGTTTAATATTTAACAAACTAAGTACAATGATTTAGATAAATATTTCTTAAGAAAAATTGTTAGTTTAAGAAGTTTTAGAGATGGATGTCGGTATAACTCCACTTATCGACATCATTGAAAAGAAGAAGTTTTGAGAGGTGAAAGAAGAGATTAGAGGGGAATTACAAGTTTGGAGAAGAGAGGAGAGGAGAGGTTGAAGGAACGTTTGATGGCTTCGTGGAGTCGCAGTGTCGCCGGATTTTTCCCGAATCGTTGTAGGACCTTGACCTTGGGCTAACTCTACTTGTACAACTTTTTGGACTTAGAAAATTTTGAGAGTTTTGATAACAAATTTCAGAATGGAGAGGGCTAGGATGTAGGGTGGTATTTATAGAATAGATTAGGGTTTAGGGTATTAAACATTAGAATTAAAATGCATTAAAATTTAATTTTAAAGCTCATTTTAATTCTCTGTTAATGTGCAGGAAAAACAAACAGACTAGGATTAGTGGGGTAGGCCAAAGGGTGTCGGGGTCAAAAATTAAAGGCATTTCCTACGGTTGGGACCGGCGGCGCTGGCCCCAAGGAGCTCCTCGCCGGTCGATCAAGGGGGTGGGGTGCTTGGATTGCTGCCACGTGTCATATCCAGTGCATATAACATTTTCCACATGTTTGATTTTAGTGACTTTTCATTTTTACGTGTGTTGCACGTGTAAACTTTTGGGCTTTCAAAAGTTTTAAAGAAAAATCAGCAAAAATAATATGTGGCAGGGGGGATTTGAATACAGGGGCTATGTCACAGCAGTGCAAAGCTTTACCAATGAGCTACAAGTGCTTTATTGCTGTTTAAAAACACATCAAATTTATAATTTGTGCTCAGGATTTATAAATACTCTATTTGTACATTAACTTTACAATTTTCTGTACATTAAAATAGAGTCGTTACATTCTACCCTCCTTACAAAAATTTCGTTCTCGAAATTTACAATTATTTAAGGAATAATTTACAAACAAGTGAGGGTATCTTGCACGCATGTCGTCTTCTCTTTCCCACATTGATTCTCCTGGTGAGTCTTTTCTCCACATCACTCGAACTAATTTACTTTCTTGTTCCATAGTGACTTCACTTTTCTGTCCAGGATTTCAACGGGTTGTTGCTCACAAGATATATTCGTCTATACAGTGAGTTCGGAGTGATCAAGAATGTGACCGGGGTCACTCATATACCTTCTGAGTTGGGATATGTGGAACACGTTGTGCACTCCTTCCAATGAGGGTGGAAGTGCCAAACGGTATGCCACTTCTCCGACTCGTTCGAGTATATCGAACGGTCCAATGTATCTCGGACATAGCTTACCCTTCTTTTCGAAGCGAATCACTCCACGGTTTGGAGAAATCTTCAGAAAAACATGATCTCCCAGTTGGAACTCCAAGTGTCGGCGCTTTGCACCAGCCCAGTGCTTCTGTCGGTCTTGGGCTATGCACATTCTTTTCCTGATAGTGCGAACTACATCAACAGTTGCTATTATTATCTCGGGTCCAAGGAGTTTTCTATCTCCGATGTTATCACGCCCCACTTTCCAGAGTACGCTAAAATAGGCACATGACATAGCCAACCATACTACCTGTGGATAAGAAAAATCCTTCTACAGTCACATTACGGCTGTAGGGATATCAAGAATAGGAAAGTAAACTAAACTATCTAGTACATGTCCATGAGCCAGAATAAATGAGTCAAGAAATGATAATATGCAGAAGCGAAAGATACAATCAATGAAACACCTGGAAAGTAAAACTGCATACCAACAGGATCTTCACCGCTCGGTCTAACAGCGGCAGTACTCCTGATCAGTCTGCAACAAAGGTAAAAGGATCTGGGCCATGCAAAACTCAGACGTCAGCGCGTCTGTTCCCCTCCGAACGGCGGCCTGGACTTCGCGTCCGTGCCTGAGGTTCGGGGCAGATGCTATTTGGTTTTATCCGTCTATCTCTCCGAAGATGCCAAGTTGATTTATGGCACCGTGTATCAGAGGTTTAGACGGATGCGGCCGATGTAGCAGACTTCGTCAGATTCCCCCTCAGGGTGAGGGGTTTTTGATTGTGGGGACGCTCTTCCCTGCAAGCGCAAGCCCCTGCAGTTAATTACGCTACCGCGTCGCGGTAACAACTTTCTCCTTCTCCAAAATTTCACTTCGTGTCGTGTGTGTTTGTTTTATTTGTGGTTGCCCGTGGATTGTATACGGAGACTGAGTAATGCCGTCGCCCGTAGGACGTGGATTAGTCCAAATCCGTATTTACTTAGATTTGGGTTTGGTGTTTTTAGTTTAAGGATGCATTAGTCGCGTTGCGGCTAAGATCAACTTAAACGTTCGTTAAGGATACGTTAGTCCTGTTTTAGACTAAGATCCACTTAACGTAGTGATTAACTTAATGTATGGCCATCGGGACTCGTCACCTCTCTGACGTCGTTGAAGGATTACAACGACATGTATCAGAGGAGTTCGGAGATGTACCCTCGAACCAGAGTTAATTGGGAGTTTTATAATCCATTTGAATGTTTAAGGATACATTAGCCATGTTTGGGGCTAAGATCAACTTAAACGGGACCGTTTAGATCCGGCAAAAGAGCGTTTGGAGGCTCTATTGTTCCAGTTTAGGGACATAGTGGTCCGTTTTCCAGTTTACGGACATGGTGATCCAATGCCAGTTTAAGGACATAGTGGTCCATTTCTAGTTTAGGGACATGGTGGTCCAACATTAGTTTAGGGACGTCTCGGTCCAATATTAGTTTAGGGACGTATCGGTCCAATATTAGTTTAGGGACGTTTCGGTCCATCATTAGTTTAAGGACGTTTCGGTCCAATATTAGTTTAGGGACGTTTCGGTCCAATATTAGTTTAGGGACGTTTCGGTCCATCATTAGTTTAAGGACATTTTGGTCCAATATTCCCATTTTGGGGGTAAATATTAGTTTAAGGACGTTTCGGTCCACGAGTTTAAAGACCCCGCAGTCCATATGGGTGTGTGGTCATTGGGACCCGTCACCTCTTTGACGTCGTTGAGGAATTACAACGATGGATGTCAAAGGAGTTCGGAGATGTACCCTCGAACCGGATGTAGATTGATTTAGGAGAGCCATTTTGCTCAGTCAATTTAATTTAAGGACTTATGGCCATGATTGGGCTAAGTCCAGTTGAAAATGTCCAACATTTATTTGCTTTTGCATTGCATTTCTTTTTATTTTTATTTGGGCTTTGCCCAAAAAAGATGCAGAGCATCAATTTGTTTTGGGCTCTGCCCTTTATAAATGATGCAAAGCATCAATTTCATTTGGGCTCTGTCCTTTTTATTGCTTTGCAATTTATTTTGGCCTGCTAGGTCTTTTTAATTTGGGCCTGGCCCTTCAAGTAATGCATTGCATTTGTGCAAAACACCAAGAATCTTTTAGATTCAAGAACAGAAGTGCAGAGCACTTTTTATCCCCTGATTTGGATCAAAGAAAAACAAGTTTTTCTTTGTTTTTGAGAACCAAAGGTTCATAGCAAGTGCAAGGCACTATTTTTTTATTATTTTTATTTATTTGTTGAAGATCATTGATCTTTTTCTTAGATCAATGATCTATTCCTAAGAGAATTCTCTCTTCTTTTAAAAGGTTTTTACCTTCTTTTTGTGTTCTCAAGGAGTTCTCAAGAGTTCTCTTCTTTCCTTTTTTTTAATCCAATTGTCTATCTCTTTGAAATGGGGTCTGGGGTCCTTTTTATAGTGCTCCAAAATTAGTTAAATTTGTTAAAAAGATCTTTTCTGAGTGATTTGGGGAATTTTCCCCACCGTTGGATCTTTGATCCGAAGGCCCCTGTTTTACAGATGAAATCTTCTTGTTTTAAAAAGAACAGAAAAAATTTCCTTAAATCTTCATTCTGTTGTTGCGCAACTCACCAGCGCGTGACACGTGTCGCGCAGTAAGGCGCTTGCGCAGCTGTGCTTGCGCAACTGCGCAGACACGTGTCGCGCAGTGAAGCGCTTGCGCAGCTGAGCTTGCGCAACTGCGCAGACACGTGTCGCGCAGTGAAGCGCTTGCGCAGCTGAGCTTGCGCAACTGCGCAGACATGTGTCGCTCAACGGTGCACTTGCGCAGTTGTGCTTGCGCAACTGCGCAGACACGTGTCGCGCTGCAGTGCGCTTGCGCAACAGTGTTTGCGCAACTGCGCAGACACGTGTCGCGCAGCGGTGCGCTTGCGCAGTTGTGCTTGCGCAACTGCGCAGACACGTGGCGCGCTGTGGTGCACTCAGCGGTGCGCTTGCGCAGTTGTATTTGCGCAACTGCGCAGACACGTGTCATGCAGCGCAGCGCTTGCGCAACTGAGCGTTGCTTTTGCTTTTTTTTAAAGAGCCTTGCTCTGATTGGACGCACTGCCTTGGGCGTTGTGCTGCCGAGTCAACTTCTGACACGTGGCAAATTGCGCGCAGCGCACGGGATCTGAAGCGTTGCTTCATTATTTAAAGTTTAAAGTTTCAAAGCAGGGCTTTTGCCCTGATTGGGGGAAGATGAAGCGTTGCTTCATCTCCCGCCTCGGAATTTGAACAGAGCTTTGCTCTGATTGGGGTAAACAAATGCCCCCCCCACCGTTGCGCTTACGTGGCCCCAAACGTGAGCGCAACGGTGGCGGAATTCCAACCGCCGTGACAACTTTTGAAAGTCGAAGAGGCACTTGATGCCTATAAATAGGACCTTTGGTCCCCCACAGATGTTTATCATCTTTCCGGTTTTTATTTTCAAAAAACTTCAGAGCTTTGCTCTTGCCTTCAAGAACTCTAGAGCTTTGCTCTTCTTTCCAAAGTTTTTTAGAAAAAACTTTAGGTAAAATTGAATCTTAGATTAAATTAATTTTAATTAATCTTAAACAGCAGAGCTTTGCTCAATCTCAAAGTTAGAAACTTTAGGTAAAATTAATATAAATCAAATTAACTTAAATTAATCTCAATCAAAGAGCCCTGCTCTCACAGATCTTTTGATCTAAAGAGATCCCCATTGGGGTTTCACTAGCAGAGCTTTGCTCAATTCCAAAATTAGAAACTTTAGGTAAATTTAATGTAAATCAAATTAATTTAAATTAATCTCAGTCAAAGAGCTTTGCTCTTACAGATCTTTTGATCTAAAGAGATCCACATTGGGGTTTCATTAAGCTTTTGTTCATGGGTTTTAATCCTTGAACAGAGCTTTGCTCTCTAGGAATTTAGCTTTCTATGTATATTATTTTTCTTCTATCACTAATCTTCCTGTGGTATTTCCTCTAGGCATAATGGCGGTGCATCTATACAGTTTGCACGAGTTCATCACCTATGACGATATCCGCGCACAGGGTCGTCAACAAAACCAGGAGTTTACGGACGCCCAGTGTGCGGAGGTCATGGGTCGCCTCAACGCGAGTTGTGGTTGGCTGCTTCCTCGTCGTTCGGCTCTCTTAAAGGTTGTGCTGGGAGCAATATGGAGAGCACTTCCGGGTCTTCATGAGGCCCTACCGCTCAATGCATTGGATGATGCCGAAGACAAGGTGCATTCAGTGTACCTGACGGGGCTGATCTCGAAGAAACGGCGGGACGGTCTCATTGACATCCTACATCAAATCTTTCAGCAGACGACGATAGTTGCTGCTTATCGAAGGCCGGAAGGGCTTGCCGATGATATCGACACAGAGGAGCGCGAGAGGCTGCGCATAAGAATAATTAGAAAGGCCAGAAGAACTCTGGATGGCCTTACTTTTGAATTCCTCAATCCGTGCCCCGGATCTGAGGTTATTCCCTTGTAATAATACTTTTCTTTCATTGCTTTTTTATGATTGTAAGAATTTTGGGCAATATTAATGAAATTTTTTTTTATCCCAGCTTGTCTTTATTATATATCTTTTGTCCTGAGTCTTTTATGCCCATGCATGAATGAACGCGTCACGCATGCCAGATCAAATGTAAACCAGATATTCTTTCTGTCATCTTCTTTCTTTTAATGTCAGCAGGCTGTCTTAATAACCATGGCTGATGGATGTCTAAAATGAGTATTTCGACTTCCTTAGGAAATGGCGATGGCTTAGGCCGCAGGTTCAGATCTGCTGCCTAAGACTTTTCAATTCTATGAGCCGTGAGGGTCTCATAGAAGCTTTTCTCCCTACGGATCGAAAGGATCTCATAGGTGGATTTTCTCCTTAGGAATCGTGAGGATTCCTAAGTGTGGTTTTCTCTTATAAGTCATAAGGATCTTATAAGAGAATTTTCCCTCTTACGAGTCGAAAGGATTCGTAAGTGGTTGTTTCCCTCCTCGTTGAAATTCGACTTCGGAGAGTGAGACCCGTGAATAGTATGCAAGAGACCAGTTTGGATTGACTTGCAGGGCCCCATTGCTCAAAAAGCAAGCTTTTCAGTTCTTGCTGTCTGAGACTTCTTCTTACAAATTGAGACGAATCGGGGATCTGTTTGCAGTTGTAGCGGAACAGTTGACATGAGTTAGGAAGCTTTCGTCACGGAGTGTTTGTATCCGTGAGTCGAAGAGTTTGCTAGGGATTATTTGTTTCCCAAGCGCCAAGGATTATTTGTTTCCTTGGGGTTTGAAACAAGTCGAGGGTTCCCACGGGGGCTCTGGTAGCTCTGCGGGTCGACGCGGATCAGGAAGCTCTCGTCAAGGAGTGTTTGTATCCGTGAGTCGAGGAGTTTGCTGGGATTATTTGTTTCCCAAGCGCCAAGGATTATTTGTTTCCTTGGGGTTTGAAACGAGTCGAGGGTTCCCACGGGGGCTCTGGTAGCTCTGCGGGTCCACGCGGATCAGGAAGCTCTCGTCAAGGAGTGTTTGTATCCGTGAGTCGAGGAGTTTGCTGGGATTATTTGTTTCCCGAGCGCCAAGGATTATTTGTTTCCTTAGGGTTTGAAACGAGTCGAGGGTTCCCACGGGGGCTCTGGTAGCTCTGCGGGTCGACGCGGATCAAGAAACTCTCGTCAAGGAGTGTTTGTATCCGTGAGTCGAGGAGTTTGCTGGGATTATTTGTTTCCCAAGCGCCAAGGATTATTTGTTTCCTTGGGGTTTGAAACGAGTCGAGGGTTCCCACAGGGGCTCTGGTAGCTCTGCGGGTCGACGCGGATCAGGAAGCTCTCGTCAAAGAGTGTTTGTATCCGTGAGTCGAGGAGTTTGCTGGGATTATTTGTTTCCCAAGCGCCAAGGATTATTTGTTTCCTTGGGGTTTGAAACGAGTCGAGGGTTCCCACGGGGGCTCTGGTGGCTCTGCGGGTCGACGCGGATCAGGAAGCTCTCGTCAAGGAGTGTTTGTATCCGTGAGTCGAGGAATTTGCTAGGGATTATTTGTTTCCCAAGCGCCAAGGATTATTTGTTTCCTTGGGGTTTGAAACGAGTTGAGGATTCCCACGGGGGCTCTGGTGGCTCTGCGGGTCGACGCGGATCAGGAAGCTCTCGTCAAGGAGTGTTTGTATCCGTGAGTCGAGGAATTTGCTAGGGATTATTTGTTTCCCAAGCGCCAAGGATTATTTGTTTCCTTGGGGTTTGAAACGAGTCGAGGGTTCCCACGGGGGCTCTGGTGGCTCTGCGGGTCGACATGGATCAGGAAGCTCTCGTCAAGGAGTGTTTGTATCCGTGAGTCGAGGAGTTTGTTGGAAGAGTATGGTTCCCACTTTGTTTACGCCCTTGGATTGTATACAGGAATCGATGTGATCTTAACTGTAGGGCCAAAGTTTTATCATCATCATTTTTTGTTGTATTTCGGCGATGCTCTATCCTTTCAGCTTTCGTATCGCGAAGGTCGCGATTGCCCAATCATTTCGGCTATTTTTCGCGGTGCCCAATCATTTCGGCTGTTTATTTTATTTTTACTCGCTGCTTTTTATTGCGAGTTGCCCAATCATTTCGGCTATTTCTTCATGCATATATTTTTACTTGCTGCTTTTTTTATTGCAAGTCGCCCCATCATTTCGGCTATTTCGTATGCATGTGCGGCCTACTGGCTTTTCGCTGTAAACCTGAAATTGGACACCGATTTCGGCATCAGCACCGCTACAACTAGGATATTGCCAGGAGCGAATCATCATTTGCCTCTGTCGTTGTCGAACAAAGGAGGCTTAGCGATCAGGGTTAAGGTCCTGTCGACTAAGGCTTTTGACTTCATGAGCCGTAAGAGTCTCACAAAGCTATTTCTCCCTACAAGTCGTGAGGATCTTATAGGTGTATTTTCTCCTTAGGAATCGTGAGGGTTCCTAAGTGTTTTGTTCCTCTGTAAGTCGTAAGGATCTTACAGGAGGGTTTTCTCTTTGTGAATCGAGGGGATTTACAAGGGTTATGCGAACATATCCCCAGTCACGGATGGACCTTGGTTAGGGAAATGTTTATTCGCGCCCATGGATTGTATACAAGGGTTAGTATTGAGCCACTTGTAGGGCAATGTCGAAAGTTGTGAGAATTGCTTAAACACAGGTTTAGGTCTCTGTAGCTTAAGACTTTCAAATTTTACGAGCCGTGAGGGTCCCATAAGAGAGTTCTCCTTGCGAGTCGTGAGGATCTCGCAAGTGTATTTTCTCCTTAGGAATCGTGGGGATTCCTAAGTGTGTTGTTCCCTTGTAAGTCGTAAGGATCTCACGCGGGTGGTTTCTCCTTACAGGGTCGAGAGGATCCTATAAGTGTTTCTTAACGAGGTTGCGCCCTTTCAGGTTTTCACAAACACTCGCCGGTAGCCCTGTTGTTTTTACTCACGGAGCCCTTTCGGGTTTTCATCCGTGCCCTTTTTGCTTAGGGACATACCGTTTTTTTTATTATATTTTTTTTATTATATATTTTTTTTACTTTTACTCATCTCGTCAGCCTAAGGATGCTGTGGTAGTAGTTTAAAGACGTTTCGGTCTGATATTAGTTTAAGGACATTTCGGTCCGTCGTTAGTTTAAGGAAGTTTCGGTCCGTCATGGAGAAGGCTGGCCACTGCTTAGAAAACTTAAGCTTAGGAAGATAGCGAGCGGACATAGTCGTCGTCATCTATCGTTGACCTAGGCTGTGGCTCATTAAGCGTAGTATTTCTTTAGGAAGCAACCGTTTATCGGCCTGAAAGGCCTTTCACCATGCATGTCCATGAGTAGATAGGCCCCACCCTGGTAAACTTTATCTATGATGTACGGGCCTTCATAGTTTGGCTCGAATTTCCCTCGCTTGGCGCGATTGGGGATCATAGGCCTTTTGACCACTAACACAAGTTCGCCTTGGCGGAATGTCCTCGGCCGGATCAATCTTTCATATGAGCGCGTCATCTTTGCTTTATAAGCTTCCAGATTTTGCTGTGCTATGAGCCGGGTTTCATCAAGGACGTCAAGCTCCTCAAACCGGAGGTGAGCATTTTCTTCATCCGTCAGCTCGGAGTGAATTGCTACTCGCAAAGAGGGTAATTCTATTTCAAGAGGTAGTACCGCTTCCGTGCCGAATACTAAAGCGTAGGGCGTCGTGTTCGTGGCCGTCTTGAACGTGGTTCGATACGCCCAAAGAGCCTCTTGCAACCTCTCATGCCAGTCCTTCTTGTTTCGGGATACCGTTTTCTTTATAATTTTCGTCAAGGTCTTGTTGAAGGCCTCGGCGAGACCGTTAGCGCGCGGATTATAGACTGAGGAATATCTCCAGTCTATATTGTGCTGCTGTGCGAAGCGGCTAATTTTATGACTTCGGTAGGCTGGCCCATTATCAGAGATGATCCTTCTCGGGGTTCCAAACCGGTATATGACATGCGTTTTGAAGAAATGGAGGATGTTCTCCGTCTTCACTTCCCTCAATGGTACCGCCTCTGCCCACTTGGAAAAGTAATCAGTCGTCGCCAAGATGAAACGATGCCCCTTGGATGATGCTGGTTCGATGGGGCCGACTATGTCAGTTCCCCACATCTCGAATGGCCAGCTAGCCACCGTTGGATGCAGTGGATTGGGATGCTGATGGATGAAGTCCCCATGAATTTGGCATGAGTGACATTGCTTCGCGTATTCCAGGCAATCCTGTATCATCGTGGGCCAGTAGTAGCCCATCCGTTTTATCTTCAACTTCATCTTAGGGCCTGCTTGATGGGAACCGCAGAGTCCGTCGTGAACTTCTTGGACGACCCTTCTCGCTTCGTCAGGTCCTAAGCATCTCAGCCATAGAGAATCGAATGACCTCTTGTATAGAGTATCGTTGACGAAGGCGAAAGACAGAGCTCGTTTCACGAGCTGATGTCTTATGGACGCTTCTTCAGGCATTCGGTGGAACTTGAAGTAATCCATGAAGACTTCTCTCCAGTCCTTGGTATTTTCCCAATTTTTTATTTGCAGGGTTGTCTCCTCGTTCGCTCCTTTTTCTTCAGATGATTCCGGAGATACTTCTGCTGGGGCTAGCACTCGACGGCTTTGTACCACGATTCTAACGTCATCGAGGTTATCGCCAGCCAGTTCTTTAGCAAGTTTGGCTAGTGCGTCCGCTTTGCTGTTTTCCGCGCGCGGTATGCTCTTCAAAGTATAGGAGGGGATTTGGGTTAGCAATTGTTGCACCCTTTCACCGTACTTTACCAACTCTGGCTTGCACGTTTGGTAGTCGCCGTTTACTTGACTGACGACCAGTTGAGAATCTCCGTATACAAGGAGGTTTTCAATTCCCATGTCGATGGCGATCTCGAGGCCTGCTATCAGAGCTTCATACTCGGCTTCATTGTTTGTCCTCGGCTCTGTTAGGGAGAACGCGTAGCGCATTATCCCTCCGTGTGGGGTTATAAAGATGAGTCCTATCCCCGATTTGATTGTAGGGGTAGTTTGTTTGTGCTTTTTCATGGAAGATGCTCCATCGAAATAAAGCTCCCAACGGGTATCACCACTGTGGACCGCGTCAAACGCATATTTGTCTGGCAACTCGCAATTGAGAGGAGAATCAGCTGGTATTGGATGCTCTGCGAGGAAATCGGCGATAGCCTGGCCTTTCACCGCCTTGAGAGGTTGATATGTTATCGAGAATTCCATCAAGAGCAAGGCCCATTTAGCGAGTCGTCCCGTCAGTATGGCCTTTGACATTAGATATTTGAGCGGGTCCACCTTCGAAATAAGACGGACTTCATGTGCTAATGCGTAATGTCTAAGCTTTGTTATTGCGAAGATCAATGCCAGGCAGTGCTTTTCAATGGGAGAGTAGTTGCTTTCTGCCCCCAGCAGAACTCGACTTAAGTAGTAGAGTGCTCTTTCTTTCCCTTGATCGTTCTCTTGTGCCCATAATACGCCTAAGGAACCTTCGAGGGCGGTTGTATAAAGAATGAGAGGTTTTCCCTTGACCGGAGCGGCCAACACCGGCGGGTTCTGCAGGTATTGCTTGATCTCGTCTAGTGCGCTTTGGCATTTTTGATCCCAGACGAACGGGGTTCCCTTCTTCATCAGGTGATTGTAAGGACGACACTTTCCTGAAAGGTTGGCTATAAATCGCCGTATGTATGCGAGCTTCCCTTGGAGAGACCGCAGCTGTTTGAGAGTTCTCGGTGGAGGCATTTCCATGATCGCTTTGATTTTTGACGAATCTATTTCAATACCTCGGTGTCGAACAACGAATCCCAGGAATTTGCCTGAGGAAACTCCGAATGCACACTTAAGAGGGTTCATCTTCAAGTTGTATTGTCGAAGGCGTTGAAATACAGTCTTCAGATGCTCGAGATGTTCCTCGTATGATTTGCTTTTAACCACGAGATCGTCGATATAGCATTCGACGATTTCGTGTATAAGGTCGTCGAAGATCTTCGTCATGGCCCTTTGGTAAGTGGCACCGGCGTTCTTTAATCCGAAGGGCATCACTTTATAACAGAATATACCTAGAGGGGTCCTGAAGGCGGTATGCTTCTGGTCTTCGGGATGCATCTTTATCTGATTATACCCTGATGAGCCATCCATGAAGGAGAAAACCTCATGAGTGGATGTGTTGTCTATCATCAGTTCGGTGACCGGCACTGGGAAATCATCTTTCGGGCAGGCTTTATTAAGATCCCGAAAATCCACGCATATGCGCACCGTCCCATTTTTCTTCATCACCGGGACGATGTTAGCGATCCATTCAGGGTATTGAACTTCATGGATAAAGCCGGAGTCTATCAGCTTTTTGACTTCGGCGTTGATGCTCATTTCAAGCTCGAGCCGCATTCTTCTCGGCGCCTGTTTGACTGGCTTGACGTCCGGGGATATCGCCAATTTGTGCACAGCAATTTCTGGATCTAGTCCCGGCATTTCGGAATAGTTCCATGCGAAGCAATCTTTATGCTGTACGAGGACGTCCTTTAAAGCAGCCACCTTTTCTTCAGACAGCAGCTCGCTGACAAATGTCGGTCGCGGATCGTTTACCGTCCCCAACTCAATTTTCTTGAGGTTATCTGCAGTTGTATGTATTCCATCCTCCAGTTCTTTCGGAGCTGGGGGAAATTCTGAGATCACCTCATCATTGCTGTTTTCGAAGCACCAGGGAAGGCTGTTCATGTCCTCGGATTCTTCTTTTAATATCGTTATCACGTGACAAGTGCGAATTTTCTTCCAATCCCAATGCGGAGTTGGTTCTGTTCTTGTGTTTTCGGGTTCGTGCTTTTGTGGCGGCGCTACCCTCCAATTGTCAGACAACGCGAATTTGCCAAGCTGATATTGGTCCTCAACCCAATTCTTAAAGGTGAAGCAATCTTCAAGCGGATGCCTTACTATTCGATGGTAAGAGCAATAATTTGGGTTGGAGACTTCGCCTGCTTGCTCAGGGTGTTTAGACTCTGGCAGTGTAAGCATTTGATGTCTTAGAGCAAGATCAAGTATTTTCCTTGTTTTGTTCCGAGGGAATGAGTATGCTCGACCCATTTTCTTCATGAGGGCTAGGTCAATAACGCTCGACTCTCGGATGCGTGGTTTCTTAGCTTTGCTTTGTGGTTGTTGAGCGCTTTTTCTGCCCTTTGACTTGTTTTTGCTTTCGCGTCGAACCTTTTTTGTAGCAGGCTGACAAGGAGCGGCATTTTCATCCTTCACGGCCTGTCGGAGAAGGCGTTGCGTCTTGGCTTTCTCATAGATGGCTGTCTCGCGGTTGTGGTCATCTCGGACTTTTTGACTAGCTTCCCTTATAAGCCTGTCCATTTGTTCTTCAAATGATGGACCGGGCAATTTTTCATCAGGAACTTTTACTGGCTTAGGATTAGCGTCCTCCCATTGAGCGTCCGCCTCTTCATCGAAGTCATACATGACATAACAGCTGTCCACTAGCTCCCGTTTCTTTGACCGGATGTACCCAAGCCCTTTTGTTTCTATTCTCCCGTTAGGTAGTTTGCATTGAGTCCCGGGAACGTTCCAGACCTTGTCATAGAATTTGGCCTTTCTAACGGTCTGTGTGAAGGATATCCCCTGGCGTTTCAGCAGTTTCTTCAAACCTTCGGTATAATATCTGGGAAGACGGATAGGCTGAAGCCTGTCGAGCGTGGGATCCGCGCCATGCCAAACTTCTTTTTCTACCTTGTTTTCTTCAGAACGGTAGAATAGGATTGCCTTCTCGCCCTTTCGTCCGGGAGGGATATAAAATGTCTGCAATTCTTCTACGCTGTTGATGTCGAGTGCATCCAGTTCTTTGTAATGTTCAAGCGGCACCATGGTTATCTGCAGACTTCGCTCTTCATCATCGGAAACCCATATTGAAGGCCGAGCGGGGAATACAGCATGAACTTCATCCTCCGAATCACTGCCGAAGATCAATGAAGGAACGGATGGTCTTGGCCTGATGGGTTGGGATGGTCCTAAATAAATTATATACTCCTCCTCCTCGGTGTCACTGCCGAAGACAGGGATAGTGGCGTTAGTTTCGTTCTCCGGCTTGTGACACCTTTCCGTATCTTCGAAACTCGGTAAGAAGTACTTGGCATCTTCATACTTGCGAACTTCGTTCACGGAAAACGGATTTAACTCTCCCGCCACAGTGTACTCGAGACCATCCCTATAATATTTCATACACTGATGCTGTGTAGAAGGGATGATATTGTACTCGTGTAACCATGGCCGACTGAGCAGAGCGTTGTAGCACGTCTTGGCATCTATGACATGGAATTTGATATTTGTGACGAGCAACCCGAAGGGTAACGTCAATATCACGGATCCAAGGGTTTTCGATGATTGGGAGTCGAACCCGGAGATGGTGATCTTGTCTCGGGCGAGGTGTTGGACACTCATGCAAATTTCCTTTAACACCCGCACATTGAGTAAATTAACAGACGATCCGTTATCGACCAAGATTTTACCTATCTTTATTTCGTGGCAATATCCTGAGACATAAAGGGGACGATTGTGTTCACACGTCCCGAGGAGAAGGTCTTCATCGCCAAAAGCAACGTCGGCTGTGTGCACCTCTTCCAACTCATCCTTCATCTTTTCTTCGGCCAGGAAGGCTTGGAACTGGTCCGGCTCTTGTAGGGCTTTAATCAAAGAATCCCTCGCCTCTTTTGATAGCAACAGGGCATCGAGAACGCTGAGTTATGAGGGTAACTTTCTCAGATGCGCCAAGACATTGTAATCCACTTTATTCCTCTTTGGCGGGCTCTTGGCGGTTAACTCTTCCGCAACTCGGTCATCCAAGGCGATATCTTCAGAGACCTTCTCTTTCCCTTTGTCTTTCTTGTTTAAGGGTCCGAGATTCTTTTCGGGTAACGTCCGGTTGCGTAGCTGTATATTCTCGCAAGCCTTTGGTTCTTCTTCTTTTCCCGAAGTGGATTCCTTAAAGAGGGGGCCAAGCTCTAGCTCCTCATCAGAATCGCTCCCAAATATAGGTACTTGTGATCCTCCGGTGTCAATCATGCAACATCCACGGTAGTTTTATCAAGCGCTTTGATCGTTCTGCCCTGCTCTCGACGAGCTTTGCGTTTTTCCCGCTTAAATTGTTGCCGGTGAGTAACATATCCTTGCCACCACTTATCGAAAGCTTTACACTCTTTAGTGGGATGCGACACCTTCTGGTGGTACAAGCAATAGGAGGGGTGCATTTCCGATTCACCGGTGATGTTTCCTTCAGAGGGTGGTAGCTTCATGCCCATTGATATGGCCTTAGCAAACTTTTTCTTCATCTTGAATTGGCTTTTGTCAACGGCGGAGGCATTTCGCTCCAGCGGGATTATCTCAGCTCTTTCATTAAGTCGCCGGCGTTTGGCCCTTTCAAATATAGCCATTTCGCATTCTCGATCAGCTTTACTTTTTAGTCGAGCTTCGTCAAGGAACGCTTCAATCATTTCGACTGATAGCTCCGGAGTTCTTGATTCGGTATCTGCCCCCAGCGTTTAGTGCTAGAAACCTCTTCATCGTTCGTGATCGAATGGGAGATCATATGGCAGCTCGCCACATTTTTCTCGTATTCATCTGATGAACTTTCTCCTTCATCTTCCTCTTGAAAGACGTGATTGGGGAACTCTTGGAGCGTGATGGGAGTCCGCGCCTTTTGGTTATATTCTTCCAGCGCGTCAATTTGCTTTTGCAAGTTCGTGCGCTTATCGCTAGGCTCTACGGGCTTCTTGGACTTCTTCTTCTTTTTCGAAGACTTTGACGACTGGCCGCTAGTGCTTGAACCCCTTGAACCCCCATCATTGGCCTTTGAAGTTGGACGTGGCTTCAACATCCCCTCAATGACCTGTGGTTCTAACGGGCTCTTCCACTTGATCGCTGGACATGTCTGAAGATCATTTAGCATTCTCCTCATTTTGGCTGATAATACAACCTCCCAAGGAGCTTCTTCAATGACGGAGCATGTTGCCCCCGGCGTATTTGTCCCCTTAGCGGTGTGGGGCTGCGGAGGATTCACCTTCCATTTGTCAGATAACACGAACTTGCCCTGTCGGTACTAGTTTTCAAGCCAATTTTTGAAAACGTAACAGTCTTCGATCGGATGTCCTAGCACTCGATGATAAGGGCAGTAATTAGGCTCGTTGACGTCACTTGGTTGCAACGGGCGTTTTGGATCTGGCAGATTTATGAGTCTGTTGCGCAACGCCAGCTCGAATAGCCTCCTCGTTTTATCGCGGGGGAAGGAATAAGAGCGTCCCATTCTATCCTCAAGGGATACGTACGGGCGCGTATTGTTTGGACGAGCAACCGGCTTCGAGTCGCTCGGTTGTTGTTGAGCATTAGCGACAACGATCGCTTTTCCCTTTCCTTTGTCATTTCGGGAGTCTGGCTTTGGGAGAGGGGGTTTATGGCCCATCTGGTCCATCTGCGCTAGTTTGTCAATTAAAGCCTGGAAGGAAGTCGGCTTGAAGAACATCATAAACTGTGAAATGGTTGCTTGTGGATCAAGGGTTCCAACAAACATTCCCACCGCAGGGGCTTCTTCTATGCGCTGTTCACACTTCGACCATAGATTACGCCACCGTATAGCGTACTGAACCCATGTCTCGCCGGGTTTTACCCTAGCGTTAATCAGTACCGTCATCGGGGTACGTTCACTGGCACTTGCAAAACGTTGGGTAAACAGCAGCTCCATTTCCGCGAAGGTTTTAATAGAATCATTAGGGAGTTCAGAGTACCACTCGAACGCCGTATCTGATAGACTTCCAACGAACTGGCGGAGCAAGAGCTTTTCATCACCGCCGGTGTTACCGCAAAGCGCCCTGAACTGGGCAACATGCTGATGGGGATTGCCGGTCCCCTTGTAGACATGGAACTTGGGAATTGTGTAACCCGGCGGGTACTTGATTTGGTCATACCAGCCCGGATATGGCCGCCCCGTTTTTACGACATGGACGGCTGCCTCGGCCGCATGATGAACCCTTATTTGCTGGGCTATGTATTCGTCCAGATCAGTTTTAGAGATTGTATCCTCTTTAGCCGTTGATAGAACGGGCTGAGGATTTGATGTCTCTCCCCTATCGTCTTCAAGAATGATTGGGGGATCTTCAGCAGGTGGATCTTGTTAAATCATCATACCCACCATATCCTGGAACAGGAGGGCCATTTTCTTTATGTTGGATGCCTGCTCCGCAGCTTCTTTGTCTTTCTTCTCTAGTACGCGCCGAAGGAATTCGGCGTCCGTTTCTTGTTCTTGACGTTCTTCTGAGGATGTTTCCGGGGTTTCTTTCGGCCATGTAAGTGCGGCCATAGCGTTCATCAATTCCTGGAGCTTCTGTTGCTGCTCCTGAGCCTTGGTCACTGAGCGGGTGAGCGGTCGGTGACCCGTAGAAGTGCGGCTTTCTTCCTTTCCAGAAGCCATATAAACCGTATGAACTGTTATGCCCCCTGACTTGGGGCGTTTAGGTTCACCGCTTTTAAACTTTGTCAGTGTCACGGGAGCTTTCTCTGGCCTTTTTCTTTTGTGGACCATTGAGGTTGAAGGAGTCGTTGAAGTGGGCATCCTAGCAATTGTTGCCCCCTGCTGTTTAATGGGGCGGTTTTTGTCCTTTTCCACCTTTGCCTTTTTCTGGCGATGAAAGTGGTCTGGGTCAATCACGGAGTCTTGAACCCTCCGCCAAACTTTATAAATTTTTGACGACAGCTGTTGAGGGGGCTGTTCCTGCTTTGTCTCCGGAGCTTTCTCCATAGGCGGAGGAGATATTTTCAATGTAGCAATTGGAGAGTTCTTTCTCACCTTCCTCAGCAATTCAAAGATGTTCCCAGTTGGAACAGCAGCGTTGACCTCCACCACTGGAGCAGGTAGGGTTAGCCCTGAGGGGGAGTTGCCCCCTGTCTTCCTCACTCGTTGCCAATGTCGACGTCGAGTACGACGAGCCGTTGGGATCGGCTCAGAGATAGAGATGACTTCTTTTTGCCCCCTGTCTGAACCGGGTGCCGCTGGTGTTAACCTCTCAAAGACTGAGGTTGCCCTTTGAGGGATGATATTCAACCTGTCGAAGACGGATCCTCGAGCAGGGGTAGGAGCAGGAGTCGTCAGTCTTGAAAAGACTGACTCTTTGGCGGGAGAAGCCGCCTTAACGACTTCCAAAACAGCGGCCGTTGCCCTCTTTGGGACAGCCAATTTAGAGTTCTGATTCAGCCTGGTGAAAACAGAGGCTGTCGGTTTGGTAGCGGACGACCCGTTGACAGGGGTCGTGGTAGCAGTGAGCCGGTCGAACACCGACTTCTTATTCACTTCCGGTGCAGGTGTCGGCATAGAGAAGCTTGTAGGTGGGACCATGGTCCCGAAAAACAGGCCAGTGGTGGTCTGGGTCACCTGTTCAACTGGCAGAGCGAGGAAAGAGGCCGCTTGGGGCCCATATGTTACACCTCTCGGTGAGGTGGAGCGTCCGTTGCAGTGGTACTTCGCGCATTTGGTGCAGTTAGAATCCATGGATGCTTGAGTTCTGCGCTAGACAAAAGGCCAAATCTTAGCAACTTGAAATCCGAAGGCAACCATTTAACAAACCGCGATTGGTTCGCGAAAACGACACACGAAGTGTGGAGTAGAAAGAGGAAAAGGTCCCACCGGGCGTGCCAGAATCTGTTCCCCTCCGAACGGCGGCCTGGACTTCGCGTCCGTGCCTGAGGTTCGGGGCAGATGCTATTTGGTTTTATCCGTCTATCTCTCCGAAGATGCCAAGTTGATTTATGGCACCGTGTATCAGAGGTTTAGACGGATGCGGCCAATGTAGCAGACTTCGTCAGATTCCCCCTCAGGGTGAGGAGTTTTTGATTGTGGGAACGCTCTTCCCTGCAGGCGCAAGCCCCTGCAGTTAATTACGCTACCGCGTCGCGGTAACAACTTTCTCCTTCTCCAAAATTTCACTTCGTGTCGTGTGTGTTTGTTTTATTTGTGGTTGCCCGTGGATTGTATACGGAGACTGAGTAATGCCATCACCCGTAGGACATGGATTAGTCCAAATCCGTATTTACTTAGATTTGGGTTTGGTGTTTTTAGTTTAAGGATGCATTAGTCGCGTTGCGGCTAAGATCAACTTAAACGTTCGTTAAGGATACGTTAGTCCTGTTTTAGACTAAGATCCACTTAACGTAGTGATTAACTTAATGTATGGTCATCGGGACTCGTCACCTCTCTGACGTCGTTGAAGGATTACAACGACATGTATCAGAGGAGTTCGGAGATGTACCCTCGAACCAGAGTTAATTGGGAGTTTTATAATCCATTTGAATGTTTAAGGATACATTAGCCATGTTTGAGTCTAAGATCAACTTAAACGGGACCGTTTAGATCCGGCAAAAGAGCGTTTGGAGGCTCTATTGTTCCAATTTAGGGACATAGTGGTCCGTTTTCCAGTTTAGGGACATGGTGGTCCAATGCCAGTTTAAGGACATAGTGGTCCATTGCCAGTTTAGGGACATGGTGGTCCAACATTAGTTTAGGGACGTTTCGGTCCAATATTAGTTTAGGGACGTTTCGGTCCATCATTAGTTTAAGGACGTTTTGGTCCATCATTAGTTTAGGGACGTTTCGGTCCATCATTAGTTTAAGGACATTTCGGTCCAATATTCCCATTTTGGGGTAAATATTAGTTTAAGGACGTTTCGGTCCACGAGTTTAAAGACCCCGCAGTCCATATGGGTGTGTGGTCGTTAGGACCCGTCACCTCTTTGACGTCGTTGAGGAATTACAACGATGGATGTCAAAGGAGTTCGGAGATGTACCCTCGAACCGGATATAGATTGATTTAGGAGAGCCATTTTGCTCAGTCAATTTAATTTAAGGACTTATGGCCATGATTGGGCTAAGTCCAGTTGAAAATGTCCAACATTTATTTGCTTTTGCATTGCATTTCTTTTTATTTTTATTTGGGCTTTGCCCAAAAAAGATGCAGAGCATCAATTTGTTTTGGGCTCTGCCCTTTATAAATGATGCAAAGCATCAATTTCATTTGGGCTCTGCCCTTTTTATTGCTTTGCAATTTATTTTGGCCAGCTAGGTCTTTTTAATTTGGGCCTGACCCTTCAAGTAATGCATTGCATTTGTGCAAAGCACCAAGAATCTTTTAGATTCAAGAACAGAAGTGCAGAGCACTTTTTATCCCCTGATTTGGATCAAAGAAAAACAAGTTTTTCTTTATTTTTGAGAACCAAAGGTTCATAGCAAGTGCAAGGCACTATTTTTTTTATTATTTTTATTTATTTGTTGAAGATCATTGATCTTTTTCTTAGATCAATGATCTATTCCTAAGAGAATTCTCTCTTCTTTTAGAAGGTTTTTACCTTCTTTTTGTGTTCTCAAGGAGTTCTCAAGAGTTCTCTTCTTTCCTTTTTTTTAATCCAATTGTCTATCTCTTTGAAATGGGGTCTGGGGTCCTTTTTATAGTGCTCCAAAATTAGTTAAATTTGTTAAAAAGATCTTTTCTGAGTGATTTGGGGAATTTTCCCCACCGTTGGATCTTTGATCCGAAGGCCCCTGTTTTACAGAAGAAATCTTCTTGTTTTAACAAGAACAGAAAAAATTTCCTTAAATCTTCATTCTGTTGTTGCGCAACTCACCAGCGCGTGACACGTGTCGCGCAGTAAGGCGCTTGCGCAGCTGTGCTTGCGCAACTGCGCAGACACGTGTCGCTCAACGGTGCACTTGCGCAGTTGTGCTTGCGCAACTGCGCAGACACGTGTCGCGCTGCAGTGCGCTTGCGCAACAGTGTTTGCGCAGTACGTATCACGCAGCAGTGCGCTTGCGCAGTTGTGCTTGCGCAACTGCGCAGACACGTGGCGCGCTGTGGTGCGCTTGCGCAGTTGTGCTTGCGCAACAGCGTTTGCGCAACTGCGCGACACGTGTCGCGCAGCGATCCGCTTGCGCAGTTGTGTTTGCGCAACTGCGCAGACACGTGTCACGCAGCGCAGCGCTTGTGCAACTGAGCGTTGCTTTTGCTTTTTTTTAAAGAGCCTTGCTCTGATTGGACGCACTGCCTTGGGCGTTGTGCTGCCGAGTCAACTTCTGACACGTGGCAAATTGCGCGCAGCGCACGGGATCTGAAGCGTTGCTTCATTATTTAAAGTTTAAAGTTTCAAAGCAGAGCTTTTGCCCTGATTGGGGGAAGATGAAGCGTTGCTTCATCTCCCGCCTCGGAATTTGAACAGAGCTTTGCTCTGATTGGGGTAAACAGCGTCATAACATCAAGCAATAATATATAAGCAGGGTAGCAAAACATGCAAATATGATCATAAAGGTAAAGCAGGTGTAACAGCAATATAAATTAGGGCAGTGAAGGGTAGTGTGCAGTGAGTAATCTAAACTGGTCTATTGGGTTAACTACTCTCAAGTCTTTGAAATCAATTTGATGAATCATCAATGTAACTCAATAGTATCACGTGCATGCCCGGGACCATGGTCTAAGACTCTCGGGATGAAACCGAGACGTGCCACTAGGCACTAAAACAGGAAGTATGTAAAGACGAACGATGTCAGCAGCATCATCCCGAGGATGGCCTAGCCTCTAAAACTGATCAGTATAAGCAAGCAACTGTCGAGTTACAAGTCAGGATTTCATCATTGATTTCCCCATATCCCCAAGTTATATGTGTTCAAGTCATGTATTAAATAATCAAGAACTAATGCCAACTCAGGATCAGGTAGGTGCAGGTTTGTCTGGATAGACAACAGTAACGGTCCGTAAGGACTACAGGTCAGGTTTGTTGGCATTAGACACAAGATCAGGTAACAGGTAAAGCCATGGTACATCAGGTCAAGTCAAGTAGTGTATTTAGGTGTCATGTCATGTCAAGAGTGGGACGGTACCATGTCGTGTCAAGTAATAGGTGTAATAAGTCATGTCAGGGTGTACAAGATAATGTGTGGGTGCTCATAATCAAGCTACCATAAATATGGTATACAGAACAAGCATGTGTGCTAATATAATCAACAAGCTGGAACTTGTAACGTGAAATGCAATCAGGTACAGATTAAGGTATGTAGATGCACAGTTATCAGTTTGGGTTCAAGGGATAATTTCAACATTACATGAATACAGTAAAACGAATGTGGATAATAAAATCATGTTAATATGTACTAAGTAATCCAGAGATGCAATTGAATATAAATCAGGTTAGATGTATGCAAATGGTCGTCCGACATGGTATAAAGTATAAAGGGGTACTGTGGGCTAAGCAAATAATTGTTATAAGATTTAAATATGAATGTGGGTACTATGTATAATAGAACTAAATACAACCTGGTATGTTTCGAGCTATGAATCTAAAATGATATAATGGGACGTCGAAATGTTAAAATGGAATTATGGTATTAAATGGAAACTACAGGTTTAACGTGCACTCAAATGGGAACATGGTAATCTAAATAGCATATATAGTAATTTAAATAGCATGTAGCAAGTTTCACTTGCCTCGACGGATCACGAAATGGTATACGGAACCTCACGCGTCGGCGGGAAAAGTCGCGACGCGCGCACGGCACACGGAAAGAGTCCAAACAATGCACGATGGGATCACACGGATCAGATGTCCCCGCTGGGTCATCGGGATCGTCAACGTCGCGGCCGGATTCCGGCAGTCATAGAGAAACAGTGAACAACAAAAATAGAAAAGAGATGCATGAAAGAAAAGAAGAAAAGAAGAGAAAGGGGGATGAGAGAGAGGGAGAACGTAGGAAAGGGTGTGAGGAAAGGTAGTATAAATAATAAAAAATATATATATAATAATGATGATGTAGGAGACAGAGGGAGGAACGTGTATGGGGAGTATGGGCTTAGGTTTAAAAAATTAAATAATTAATGTATATAGAGTGCAGGGAGAGAGTTGTAGATCTGAGTGGGTGAGAATCTTTAGTTAGGTTTTATTGTTTTAAAATATAAAGGAAATATTTAATATAGGTATAGAGAGATCTGGGATGATGAGATTAGGATTTTACAAAAAACATATATATGAGAGAGAGTGAGACTGAGCGCGGGGAGAGAATGAGAGAGATAGAAGAGAGAGAATGAGTGGGTTTTATCAAAATAAAAGAATATTATATAGATAAAATGAGAGGGGGGAGAACGTGAGTTTGGGAAAAAGGAGCATGGGGGTATTGAAAGGAATATATATAGTAATAGGAATTAATGAATATATTATTAGTACGTTTTCAGATTTTGGCAAATACAAACTTGCTCCAAAACATGCCTGGGTCGGGTCCATAAATTCATATTTAAAATATGAAAAATATATGTGATGACCAAATTTCAAAATGAATGCTCGGGTAACGAAAATGCATACCCCCAAGAACGGATGCACGTACGTGCGCGTAGCCATCTAAACACGTCCGTTTCACTGAACAGGACGAGATCGAGATGCGCGGATGCTACCACGGGGTTAGGGGATCATGCAGGCCATGTTATGAAATTTTAAATTATTTTACGTGACTTAAAATGTTATATGATAAAAGATGCCATGCCAGATAAAATGCCAGTATGCGATAAAGTTGAAAATGCACAAGTCTATGTAACAAGTCAAGATAATTCTTAAATATGAATCAAACAGGTTTCAAGCAAGCGGGTCAGGTCGGATACTAATATAGATGTCAGATATAATATTTGCACCCAAAACACAGTATATCAGGAAAATACTATAAATAAAGAAATATGTGCACTGGAATTGGTATAAATAAACTAGGGTGTTACATTATACCCAACTACAAAAGAATTTCGTCCTCGAAATTCCAAGAACACAAAAGATAAACGACCAACAACTACAAGAAAAGATGGGGAAACTTCTGCCGGATTTCATCTTCTCGTTCCCAAGTTGACTCTCCATGTGAGCGATTACCCCAAGAAACAAGTACAAGGGGGATAACCTTGTTCTTAAGAACCTTTTGCCTTCGATCAACAATCGACATCAGTCATTCTTCATACGTCAAATCTTCTCGTACAGTCAGTTTCGAATGATCCAACGCATGTATTTCATCTCGAGCATACTTACGGAGTTGAGGTACGTAACACACGTCAAGAACATTCCCCAAAGATTGTAGTAACACCAAACGATATGCCACTTCTCCAACACGCTCAAAACCTCAAAAGGTCCAACGAATCGAGGACTAAGCTTTCCTCGACTTCCGAAACGAATCACCCCTCTAGTCGGTGATACCTTCAAGAATACCAAATCACCAACGACGAACTCTAGAGGTCTTCTCGATATGTCTGCCCAACTCTTTTGTCGGTCGTGCACTTCTTACATAAGATTCTGGATAGTATTAACCTTCTCAACTGTCTGCACAACCAAATCTGATCCCAACAATCTTCGTTCACCAACATCGTCCCAACAAACAGGTGAACGACACTTGCGACCACATAAAGTCTCGAATGGAGCCATCAGAATGGTCGCCTGGAAACTGTTGTTGTTAGAAAACTCCACCAAGTGTAGATGATCCACCCATGAACCCTTGAAGTCTAACGTACGAGCTCTCAACACGTCTTCAAGAGTTTGGATCGTTCTCTCCGACTGGCCATCTGTTTGAGGATGATAAGCTGTGCTAAACTTCAATCGAGTCCCCAAACTTTCCTGTAAACTCCTCCAAAAGTGTGATAAGAAATAAGTGTCACGGTCGGACACGATGCTCACCGGTACTCCGTGCAATCTTACTATCTCCTGTATGCACTGTTCTACCGAAACTTCTGTTGATTGATCATCTCGAAAAGAGATGAAATGAGTTGCCTTGGTCAATCCGTCAACAATCACCCAAACTGCATTGTTGCCTTTGGACTCCGCGGTAAGGCCGTCACGAAATCCATGGTTATATGTTCCCACTTCTATTGAGGAATCGGAAGTGGTTGCAATAAACCAGCAACCCTTTGATGTTTAGCCTTAACTTGCTGACACACCAAGCACTTTGCTACAAAGCGGGCAATCT
Source organism: Agapanthus africanus (assembly GCA_030015575.1). Classification (NCBI taxonomy): domain Eukaryota; kingdom Viridiplantae; phylum Streptophyta; class Magnoliopsida; order Asparagales; family Amaryllidaceae; genus Agapanthus; species Agapanthus africanus. The sequence continues at coordinate 747,815,913 of JASDDO010000022.1, read as the reverse complement.
CCCGTTTCATGCCTTCCCGCCAGAAATGCTGCCGTATACCTCGGTACATCTTCGTGCCTCCTGGATGTACGGAAAAAATGCTGAACTGCGCGCCTCCTTCATAACTCCTTCACGAATATCTCCCTTTGGCACACACAAACGGCTACCATATCGCAACGAATCACCTTCATGAATCCATAAGTCCGTTCGAGGTTCAGCTTCAACCTGTTCTCGAAACTTCTATAATCTAGGGTCCTGCAATTGCGCTGCTTAAATCTCCTCGCTCAACGACGACTGTACTTGCAGCTGTATCAACTGTCCCGAAGAATGCGGTAGCACGATCTCCAACTCGAATCTCCGAAAGTCTTCAATAAGTTCCTTCTGTGTAGTCAACATCTGAATTGCTGGCAACCGACTAAGCGCATCCGGTACAACACTAACTTTCCCCGGATAGTACTTAAGATCGAGATCGTAGTCAGCCATTAGCTTCAACCATCATCGCTATCTCACAATTTGCTCCTTCTGAGCGATTACGTACTTTAGGCTTTTGTGATAGGTGAATACTTCGACCCTTTCGCCCAATAAGTAGTGTCTCCAAAACTTCAAAGCGAAAATTCCAGCTATTAACTCCAAGTCATGAGTTGGGTAATTCTTCTCATGGGTCTTCAACTGTCTTGATGCGTAAGTTGTAACCTTCCCATGCTGCACCAAAACACATCCCAATTCTTTCTCCGGTACGTCGCTGTGAATCACCAATTCTCCGGAACCGTCTGGTACGGTCAAAATAAGAGCGGTTATCAACCTCTGTTTCAACGTCTCAAAAGCTGACGCATACTTATCCGTCCATACAAACGGTACCTTCTTGCGCGTAAGCTTAGTCAACGGCTCCGCTAGACGAGCAAGGCTCACCACGAACCTTCTGTAATACCCAGCAAGTCCAAGAAAGGTTCTGATCTCAGCAACGTTCTTCGGAATCGGCCAATCTCGAACTGCTGTACTCTTTCGGGATCAACGGCGATTCCATCTCCATCCATAATGTGCCCCAAAACTTCACTTCTTCAAGCCAAAACTCGCACTTACTCATCTTTGCATACAATTTCCTTGCCTCAAAGTCTGTAGTGCAATCTTCAAGTGTTCTACATGCTTTTCCTTGCTTCCTGAGTAGACCAGAATATCATCGATGAACACCACTATAAACTGGTCCAACAATGGTGAAAGATTCGGTTCATCAAGTCCATAAATATCGTCGGTGCGTTCGTGACTCCGAATGGCATCACTAAATACTCGTAATGTCCATACCGAGTTCGGAACGCAGTCTTGCAATTATTTTCTTATTTAACTCGGACTTGATGATATCCGGATCGCAAATCCAGCTTCGAGAATACCCTCGCGCCACAAAGATGCTCAAACAATTCGCCAATGCGAGGGTCGGGTACTTTTCTTAATAGTCACCCGGTCTAAATTCTCGATAATCGATGCACATCCTCCTTGTGCCATCTTTCTCCTTTACTAGAAGAACTGGAGCTCTCCAAAGTGAGTTGCTGCTGCGAATCCACTCCTTCTCTAGAAATTCGGTGACCTACTTCTTGACTTTCTTCCAACTCCACTGGTGCCATCGGGTAATGCGCCTTTGAGATTGGTGCTGCACCAGAAACAAGATTAATCGCAAACTCCACATCTCGTTTTGGCGATAAAACCGAGACGTCTTCGAACACGTCCATGAATTCTCGAACTATAGCCGGTGCTTCCACCCTATCAACTTCCATCAACGAAAAAACCTGGTTTGTCGGCCCAGCCCTAAACTCGACTGGCCCGACAGAACAACTTCTTCCAGCAAAACAACCTCCGGATGTCCGGGAATCTGGAAATTCGCTTTCCTTGCTCTATAATGAATGTGAGCGTGGAAGGTGCCAAGAAAATCCATTCCCAAGACAACAACAAACAAGGAATGCACCGGAATTGAATAATTCCAATGCGGGAAAGATATGAATAAGTAGGATACCAAGATGACTTCATCCGAAGTCAAGATACTGAAGAGAATTAAGCACGGTAAGCATGATTCAAGCTGGCGGTAAAACAAGAACTGGTAAGCAATGAAACCGAGAGAAGCAAGATAATATAACGATTATGGAATAAGGAAGTGAATCAAGACCAGGACTCCAAGTTACTCAAATAGAGTACCGCATTGTAACCATGCTACAGTTCATGGGTACAATTACATAACTCCACTCAAGTTGCCCAAATCCTAGCATCAGAATCAAGAAACATGGAGAAACAATAGAGAACCAAAAAGGTTTCAAGTCGAGATGCAAGTGGTTTGCATATCGTCAAGGTAAGGATCAAGAGGAAGTTAAGATTCAAGAATGGCAATATGGTAAAGTGGCAGGACATGCTCCTAATCACGAGTATTCTGATTCGTGTATTGGGTCCAATACCCAACTACAGAAGAATCAAACCCGATTAACCTATAACCTATGGCTCTGATACCAAAAGAACCATGTCACGCCCCGCTTCCTAGAGTACGCTAAAATAGGCACGTGAAATAGCCAATCATGCTACTTGTGGATAAGAAAAATCCTTCCACAGTCACATTACGGCTGTAGAGATATCAAGAACAGGAAAGTAAACTAAACTATCTAGTACATGTCCATGAGCCAGAATAAATGAGTCAAGAAATGATAATATGCGGAAGCAAAAGATACAATCAATGAAACACCTGGAAAGTAAAACTGCATACCAACAGGATCTTCACCGCTCGGTCTAACAGCGGCAGTACTCCTGATCAGTCTGCAACAAAGGTAGAAGGATCTGGGCCATGCAAAACCCAGACGTCAGCGCGTCATAATATCAAGCAATAATATATAAGAAGGGTAGCAAAACATGCAAGTATGATCATAAAGGTAAAGCAGGTGTAACAGCAATATAAATCAGGGCAGTGAAGAGTAGTGTGCAGTGAGTAACCTAAACTGGTCTATTGGGTTAACTACTCTCAAGTCTTTGAAATCAATTTGATGAATTATCGATGTAACTCAATAGTATCCCGTGCATGCCCGGGACCACGGTCTGAGACTCTCGGGCGGGCTGAAACCGAGACGTGCCGCTAGGCACTAAAACAGGAAGTATGTAAAGACGAACGATGTTAGCAGCATCATCCTGAGGCTGGCCTAGCCTCTAAAACTGATCAGTATAAGCAAGCAACTGTCGAGTTACAAGTCAGGATTTCATCATTGATTTCCCCATACCCCCAAGTTATATATGTTCAAGTCATGTATTAAATAATCAAGAACTAATGCCAACTCAGGATCAGGTAGGTGAAGGTTTGTCTGGATAGACGACAGTAACGGTCCGTAAGGACTACAGGTCAGGTTTGTTGGCATTAGACACAAGATCAGGTAACAGGTAAAGCTATGGTACATCAGATCAAGTCAAGTAGTGTATTTAGGTGTCATGTCATGTCAAGAGTGGGACGGTACCATGTCGTGTCAAGTAATAGGTGTAATAAGTCATGTCAGGGTGTACAAGATAATGTGTGGATGCTCATAATCAAGCTACCATAAACATGGTATACAGAACAAGCATGTGTGCTAATATAATCAACAAGCTGGAACTTGTAACGTGAAATGCAATCAGGTACAGATTAAGGTATGTAGATGCACAGTTATCAGTTTGGGTTCAAGGGATAATTTCAACATTACATGAATACAGTAAAACGAATGTGGATGATAAAATCATGTTAATATGTACTAAGTAATCCAGAGATGCAATTGAATATAAATCAGGTTAGATGTATGCAAATGGTCGTCCGACAGGGTATAAAGTATAAAAGGGTACTGTGGGCTAAGCAAATAATTGTTATAAGATTTAAATATGAATGTGGGTACTATGTATAATAGAACTAAATGCAACCTGGTATGTTTCGAGCTATGAATCTAAAATGATATAATGGGATGTCGAAATGTTAAAATGGAATTATGGTATTAAATGGAAACTATAGGTTTAACGTGCACTCAAATGGATACATAGTAATCTAAATAGCATATATAGTAATTTAAATAGCATGTAGCAAGTTTCACTTGCCTCGACGGATCACGAAACGGTATACGGAACCTCACGCGTCGGCGGGAAAAGTCGCGACGCGCGCACGACACACGGAAAGAGTCCAAACAATGCACGATGGGATCACACGGATCAGATGTCCCCGATGGGTCGTCGGGATCGTCGACGTCGCGACCGGATTCCGGCAGTCACAGAGAAACAGTGAACAACAAAAATAGAAAAGAGATGCATGAAAGAAAAGAAGAGAAATGAGGATGGGAGAGAGGGAGAATATGGGAGAGGGTGTGAGGAAAGGTAGTATAAATAATATATATATATATATATATATATATATATATATATATATATATATATATATATATAATAATGATGATGTAGGAGACAGAGGGAGGAACGTGTGTGGGGAGTATGGGTTTGGGTTTAAGAAAATTAAATAATTAATGTATATAGAGTGCAGGGAGAGAGTTGTAGATCTGAGTGGGTGAGAATCTTTAGTTAGGTTTTATTGTTTTAAAATATAAAGGAGATATTTAATATAGGTATGGAGAGATCTGGGATGATGAGATTAGGATTTTACAAAAAACATATATATGAAAGAGAGTAAGACTGAGCGCGGGGAGAGAATGAGAGAGATAGAAGAGAGAGAATGAGTGTGTTTTATAAAAATAAAAGAATATTATATAGATAAAATGAGAGGGGGGAGAACGTGAGTTTGGGGAAAAGGAGCATGGGGGTGTTGAAAGGAATATATATAGTAATAGGAATTAAAGAATATAATATTAGTACGTTTTCAGATTTTGGCAAATACAAACTTGCTCCAAAATATGCCCAGGTCGGGTCCATAAATTTAGATTTAAAATATGAAAAATATATGCGATGACCAAATTTCAAAATGAATGCTCGGGTAACGAAAATGCATACCCCCAAGAACGGATGCACGTACGTGCGCGTAGCCATCCAAACACGTCCGTTTCACTGAACGGGACGAGATCAAGATGCGCGGATGCTACCACGGGGTTAGGGGTATCATGCAGGCCATGTTATGAAATTTTAAATTATTTTACATGACTTAAAATGTTATATGATAAAAGATGCCATGCCAGATAAAATGCCAGTATGCGATAAAGTTGAAAATGCACAGGTCTATGTAACAAGTCAAGATAATTCTTAAATATGAATCAAACAGGTTTCAAGCAAGCGGGTCAGGTCAGATACTAATATAGATGTCAGATTTAATATTTGCACCCAAAACATAGTATATCAGGAAAATACTATAAATAAAGAAATATGTGCACTGGAATTGGTATAAATGAACTAGGGTGTTATAGATGTCGTCCCAACTTAATGGTGAATGACACTTCCTTCCATATATAGCTGCAAAGGGCGCCATTCCAATACTCGCTTGGTAGCTGTTGTTGTATGAAAACTCCACAAGATATAGGTGATCTTCCTACGACCCTCCGAAGTCTAACATACACGCTCTTAGCATATTTTCAAGAATCTGAATTGTTCCCTCAGACTGACCATCTGTTTGTGGATGATAAGCTGTGCTAAAGTTCAGACTTATTCCCAAGCTAGCTTGCAGACTCTGCCAAAATTGCGATCGGAATCTGGTGTCACGATCGGAGACAATGCAAACCGGTACTCCATGTAATCTTACGATCTCCTACATGAGTTCATAGGTATCATAAATAGTACACATTGAAGAGTTAAATCTTACTTAGATTCAAGCTTACCTCCATATACTTCTTTGCTAGAGTCTCGGTAGATTGGACAACTCGAATAGGAATAAAGTGAGCCGACTTTGTGAGTCGATCCACAATAACCCATACCGCATTGTTACCTTTCGTGCTGCGAGGAAGTGCAGTCACGAAGTCCATGGTAATGTGTTGCCACTTCCATTCTGGAATAGATAACGGTTGAAGTAAATCAGCAGTCCTGTGATGTTCAGCTTTTACTTGCTGACACACCAAGCATTTAGCTACGCTTCTGGCTACTTCATGCTTCATTCCATGCCACCAGTAATGTTGCCGCAGATCTTTGTACATATTTGTACCACCAGGGTGTACTGAATAGGGAGAGTTGTGAGCTTCTTTCATTAACTCCTCCCGAACAGGACCTTGTGGTACACACAATCTGCTTCCGTATCTCAAAGATCCGTCTTCATGGATGATAAAATCTGTTCTAAGTCCACTTTTACTTGTTCTCTAATTTTTTGCAACTTGGCATCACTTGCTTGATCTGCTTTGATCTGATTGATAATTGTAGACTGAACTTGTAAGTTCATCAAACTTGAAGCGTTATCTGGCATGACCACTTCTATCTCCATTTGGTGCAAATCTTGCTGTAGTTTCCACTGTGCGGTAAGATTCATTGATAGTGGTTGGCGACTAAGTGCATCAGGTAATACATTCACCTTCCCTGGATGATTTTGTAGGTTGATGTCGAAGTCCGCCATAAGTTCTAACCATCTTCTCTGTCGCATATTCAACTCTTTCTGAGTAAACACATACTTCAGATTTTTGTGGTCTGTGTAGATATCTATCCGTTCTCCAAGAAGAGCCAGATCTTATGTGCAAAGATAATGGTTGCCAACTCTAGATCATGCGTCGGATAGTTGCGCTCATGAATCTTCAGCTGTCTTGATGCATAAGCTACAACTTTACCGTGCTGATGTAGAACACATCCTAATCTCTTACCGGATGCATCGCAATGCACTATGAAACCTCCAGATTGGTCCGATATGACGAGAATAGGTGCTGATATCAATCTTGACTTGAGTTTTATGAAAGCTTGTTCGCATGCTTCTGACCACACGAATTCTTCATCTTTACGCGTGAACTTGGTCAGGGGTGTTGCAATCTTCGAAAATCCTTCAATAAATATTTGGTAGTATCCCACTAATCTCAAGAAACTTCGAATGTCCTTCACTGTATTTGGTGTCGGCCATTCGCTTACTGCTGCTACTTTAACTGGATCCACGGAGATTCCTTCACCTGAAACAATATGTCCAAGAAATCTGACTTATTCTAGCCAAAACCCGCACTTGCTGTACTTGGCATAGAGTTGATGCTGTCGCAAAGTCTCCAGGACAATTCGTAAATGTTCAGCGTGTTCTTTCCGATTCTTTGAATATACCAAGATGTCGTCGATGAATATGACAATGAACCTGTCTAGGTAATCTCGGAAAACTTGATTCATTAGGTTCATGAATATGGCTGGTGCATTGGTCACTCCAAATGGCATTACGAGAAACTCATAACGTCCATAGCGAGTCCTGAATGCCGTCTTCGGAATATCAGACTCTTTGACCTTCACCTGAGATAACCCGAACGGAGATCTAACTTTGAGAAAACGCAAGACCCACTTAACTGATCGAACAGATCGTCGATTCGCGTCAGTGGATACTTGTTCTTTATCGTGACTTCGTTCAAAGCTCTATAATCAATGCACATTCTATATGAACCTTTCTTCTTCTTCACAAGCAAAACTGGAGATCCCCAACTTGAAGTACTGGGACGAATCCATCCTTTCTGCAGAAATTCGTCCAGCTGAGTACGGACATCCTTTAAACCTTCAGGGCTTAATCGATACGGTGCTTTGATCACTGGTTGTGCACCAGGTACTAAATCAATTCCGAATTCAAGAGCTCGATCGGGAAGCAAACCTGATATGTCTTCAGGAAATACATCGTCGAACTCTCGAACTACCTCTGGCTTGTCTTCTCCCGCCTGTAGAGTTACAATCACTGCCTTCTTCGATTTTGCTTTGTATGTGCTAGGTGATTGTTCAAAGAATATTTTTACCGCAATCAAGAACGGCGTCGCTTGGTAGCTAGCCGGTGAGTACGGGTCGGTCCACAGGGATTTTTTGTATTCTCAATTTGTTCTAACGAGTTAATTCCGATTGTTATTGGATTGATTAAATCTAAAAACTAAGTTTGATCTAGACTAGGATTAGAATCTTGCTAGGGTTAGGTTAAGGTTAAGTTTGGAAAGTCAATATTCCTCACTGCTTTCTATGCCCTAATTAAGATCTATGAGGTGTTATGGTAATAATTAATAAAGTGGATTAGTACCATCGGGAAGAAACGATATTTCTTTCTCTAAGTTCTTGTCCTTCCTTTCTTAATTCTTACCCTAACCTCCATGGAAAACATACGCAACCGGTCTTTTATACTACGGTATCACCGCTACCTCGTAGGATAGGGTGCCGTAGGGAGCGGTGTGTGTATGCATGCATGGAGTCCTATAAAAAGATTGATGGGCAAGAAAGGGGTGAGAGATCTTCATCTCTCAAGCCTTCCCTATTCCTAACCCTAACAAGTGAGGAACTACTCACTCATTAGGGAATTGAAAAACATATTCTAAACTAATTAACTAGGGCAGATAATAAAAATTAACTAAGGCGGATAATAAAAATTACTTAGGGCAGAAAGAAAATTAACTAGGGTAATAAAAAGAAAACTTACTCTAATTTTTATTTGATGCTCTCTTCCAACATTTACAGGAATTGAATTCTGAATTTTTGATAAATACAATGAGGCACAAGAAGAGGCATACCTCAAAAAGAGGTTTAAGGTTTCTATTTATAGATCATAGAAACCCTAGGGTTACAATCGATTCACGTCTGCAATTACAATTTTACCCCTAAAGAAGACTAGTTAACGTGCCGCCAGCCGCCACAGAGATTTTGCGCCGACACGGGCGACACATGGCCGCGGATCCACGGCCAAAAACCAGGTTTGGCCGCGGTTCCGCGGCCATGTAGGGAGCTTGTGGGCTCAATTTTTCTGGTCTTATGTCTGTTGCTATTTTCTTCTATTTTCCTTAGTTGGTTCTTCAGAATGTATTCTAATTCTCTTCCAGATCTCCACAGTGAATAATGTAGTGGACTTTACCGCTTGCTTCGTGTCGAAGTCTTGAACCTTGCGCTGCCTTTGTGCTTTGTGAACTTATTCATTGATCTTCATTGTCCCTCAAAATGTAGGCACGATCAAGATTCCACCATTTATCGGTCGTAGTCTCACTTCTGTATCATCTTTTTGTCAATTTCACTGTTTTTATTCCGAGAATCTGTAACCTGCAACTATGTAGCAGACATGGATCAAAAGCACCTGTTTATTTGTAAAATGAATAAGAACGGGAAATATAATAATGCAAAATTATGATATGAACAAATACCCCCAAACTTATCTTTTGCTCGTCCTCGAGCAAACCTAGTTTTATTCTCGAAAAGGACCTAGCCTCACTTTCGCAGGGAAACGCGATTGCACTGAGCTCATGCAACAAGCCGTTAAACCTCTAGGTGTCCCTAGTAGGAGGAGTGTTGTCTCCTGAGGGTTTTCAGCGGATACTACCCACAAAATCCTATCAATTTAGCCTATTGACTTTTATTCTCTAATTAGGTTTTCTAACAAGAAATTCTATTATCTTCGACTCATAAATTATCCACCCGTATTTTTCACGCTTCCTTATCATTTAACTTAAGATTATATATATTCTTGTGAATTTACTTAGCTTTTGGCATCTTTTAAGTTTTCCTTCTAGGGTTCCATCTCAACTTAGGAATTTTTATCATCTCTATTAAAGATATAAGTCCTATTTTTCATTCCTATCTCTCATCCAAACCCCAATCACATACCCCTACGTGTGTGTATATATCACCCATACACTTGGAAATTCAAATCAAGCTATTATACTCTTGTCCATCGTCCAAAGTACTTCTTAATTGGTGAATTTTTAGATGAAATTTACTCACACATCCTTCATGCAACCGTTAATACTTCTTGAGGTACCAACGACCGATTACAAAAGGTGTTTGCACATTAAAGCGTAATTCCTAGTCTTGTAACACCTAAGGCTTTAGCAGTGGCTCCCAAACCAGTTGGTCTAAGGCACTAGGTGATGAAACACCCTCGCTAAATATTTTTTTTCTATTAAAGCAGCCTTAAGTAATTACAAAAACCAGTATTCATTTTTTTTTCTTTATTCAAACTTTTTATTTTTTATTTTCCTTCATATTAAGGACTTTAGACAAGAGCATTTCAAGGTCTTTTCTACTATTCAATGTTTCAAGGTTCGTGTTTGTGCAATTTGTAGGGTATATATTTTCAGAATTTAGACTTAAACTTAGGTATTATTTTTTCAAACTTATACTTTAATAAAAATATCAATACTTTTCCCTTGTTTTAACTTAGCCCAAGAAGTCAACTCGAAATTTGCCTATTTCTAAATAAACTACAAAGACACATACTTTCTACCGTTCAATTTTAAGAAAAATTATTTTTAGGGTTTTTAATTTACTAAGTCTAAGATCTAGTTGTTCCTAGCTAGTTAACCTTTTTGTCAAACTCAAGTCAATTATGGCCAAAATTGAATTTTTCAATTTTTATAATTTTTAAAATTTTTCAATTTTTATAGGTTTTAAAATAAGTATGCAAATGCAAAAATATACACATGAATGCGAAGGAAGAAGGCTTACCGAGCACACCCCCAAACTTAAACTTGACAGTGTTCTCACTGTCACCAAGAGGGTTAAAAATGTCGGCACTCCCCTGTTTGTTTATTTATAATTTTTTTTATTTTTTATTGTTAAAAGAAAAACAAAATATATACACAAAAAGGTTCCCCCCCAAACTTAAGTGAAACAGTGTTTCTACTGTTTTAAACATTAAAGTTTAGAGTTAGGGGGGAGAAAAATCAAACTATACAAGGCCTTACACAGGCCAAAGGTTAGCACCAACCATTCAAAAATTCTAACGTTATAATGGTAGGGTTGGTGGAAGAATGGAGTGTAGAGAAAGGAGTTGAGAAACACACGAGACCGTATGGGAAGAAGGATGGAATATGGTCTCGATATATTCGGAGAAGAATGGCGGAAGAGAGAAAGAAGTGTAGTACGAACTTAAGGGCGTAAATCGAGTGAATAAATTAGTGCAAATTGTGATGACCGATGTGTTAAAAGCGATTGTGTTAATTTATCAACCCGTCGAGAAATGGGGTCAAATCCCTCAAGATTCGCAAGAAAACATGGGTACGTTGAACTTGGTAAACCATCCATTGAAAATTGAAGCGCGGCGGATTCTTGCGCGGTCGAAACGATGGAAAAGACGAAGGGGAGTGATTTAGGGATGTCTTATTCTCACCTAAGTAAACTGTCTCGAACTCGAAGGATTCCATCAATGGTTCGAAATGACTGTAAGCAACCGAGTCTGATGGTTCAACTAACTCATCTGAAAATTCAAAGGACTTACACTCGGGCGGTGAGTCTTCAAAATCGTCCGAAAAAGTGAAGCACTCGTAATCGTTATCGGCAGTGAGAACTGTGTCAGATTCAAAGAGAAACACACTAGTGGCGTCAAAACTGCTGTGATCGAACAGAAATTTTTCAAGCTCACAGTCCTCCTGCGTGGTCGGAACGATGGAAAGGAGGGAGGGTGATTTAGGATGTATAACAGTTAAAGGTTCAGGAGGATGAATTGGAAAATCCGACACATCAAACAAAACTGGTTCATCCTCAATACTATCCTCAATACTATCCTCATAATTCTCCTCAAAAGTTATCTCATCCATGCAATTATCATCAAAATCAAGACGCATATGAAGTTCGGGAGAAACATTTAATGATTCGGGATGATGAGTTGGAGAGAAAAATTCAGTCAAATCTGTGGGTTCATCATCCAAAATATTCCCTGCGTCAATATTCTCAATCAAGTGAAAATCAGTTTTTTTAGACACCTCATCAAAGGCATGGATATTTATCAATTCAGGTTCTAGAGTGGAGGCGTAGAGGTTAAAAGGATTGGTGATGGTTTCACTCGAAAAGGGCTCTTCACAATCAGGTAAATCAAACATTACAAAGTCGCACAACTCATTAAACGTTTTATTTTCAACTGGTGAATCATTTGGAAGACTTGTTTGAAAACTGGAGTTGTGGGATTCAATTGGTGATGGATAGGTTTGATTTGGAAGGGTGCACAGCTCACTCTCTCCACTCAAATTCTCAATCTGTCCAACCGCCTCATCATACATTGGAAAATTTGGAGCTAGTTGAAAACTAGCTACTGGTTCACTAGGTTGTCTTGATGAATTAAGGGCGGCAATGGACGCATCCAAATTCCTCATTTATTGGTTTGTCGCTACAATATAAGCTTCCAACGACTGTTCTAGACTAGACATGGGTTGTGAAAGGGTTTCAGTAAAAGATTCAAAATTATTTGGATACGTGAAACTCCCAAATAGTTGTGTAGAATCAATGTCTAGGGAAGGTGTGAAAGTCGGGTAGGACTGGTAGGAATTGAATGGTTGGACAGGAGTAGGATCAACATTTGGATAAAAAGGTTAATGGACTTGTTGATCCCAAGAACTGGAAGTGTTGAAAGGAGTGAAAGATCGGTTACGAGATTGTTCAATATGTTCAGCGATAGACATGGGTTTCGGAGTTACAACAGGACTCAAAAAAGTAGTATCAACATAAGAAGGCGGTGAAGCTTGAAATGGTTGATACAAAGTGGATTGTGGAGTCGAACTGTTTCTCCTAGACGCTTCTATTCGATCTTTTAAAGAAATTTTGGGCATGGAGGGGTCGTCCGTAATTCGACCAAAATAATTCGCGTATGAAGCAATGTTTGGATGAGGGTACCAAAGTTCGGCAAGAGTTTTGGGAGGTGGGGTACCCATGATGTAAGAAAGGAGAAGAAAAAGAATGTGGGGTGCACGGATTTCTTAGCGACAAGTTGCAAGTTTTTGTAAAAAAAAATTCGTTTTTTTCTTTTTGTGTGTTTTTTATGTGGAGCTTTTTGCAAAAAAAAGATTTTCGATAAAAGGCTTAGACACACGTTCAATCAATCACAAATGCACAATCAAGCCTAAATCTAGGGTCACCTAAGTCAGCTAGACAGCTCCTAACTGTTCCAAAGGGCAAGAAGTAGGACCTCAAACCGCCTCTTCACCGCCAATTGTGGCCAGGTAAGCACAAGTAGAGAAAGGAGGGATTCGCTCACGAATCACCGTGAGACGGGCCTTTTAAAGTTACATTTCACTACCTGTCTAGCCTAGGCACCACAAAGTCAGGTTAGGATCAACGGTCGATGCCTACAACTATTCTTTTGTCCTATTGAGCGCGAAGTCCTTAGGGCTGAGTCTAATCTTTTTTAATTAATTGATGGTCAATGCAATATGCCTTATATGATTTTTGGGGTCCTGGGAAGGGTGATGAAATCCCCACCCAATCTGGATTGGTGTTCAAGCCCCTTAAAGTCAATTTAAATATGCAAAGCAGTAAACACAATCACTTGCAAACAATTTTTTTTTAGCGCTGCGCAAAGAATCCTGTACAAGATCAAGTTATTGAGAAGAGGAGAAATTTTTGCGCAAAGAATTCTGCAGGAATTTTTTTACAGAGGAGATATAGGGGTTGCAGAGAAGAAAGGGAGCTTACAGAGGAAATTTCCTTTGCTGACGTCACCTATAGACCTCGGTTGCGCGGCAGAAAGCAACTTTTAGCGGCGGTTTCGCGGTGGGATATGTGGTTCAAGCCCCGAGAAATTTTCTGCTCTTCTGGTTTGACTTTTCTCTGTTGTTCAGATTTAGGGTTTTCTGTTTTGATCTCTGGATTTTTCCAGATCTGAATTTGTTCTTCGATCCTGCACAATTCAAACGAAAATACCCTTCACAAAATAACAAGATGATAAAAAATTTTATATTTTTTTTCTTCAGTTTTTATGATTTTTCAATTTTATATTAACCCGAAATTACAAAAAGAAAATAACTACGCCATCCCCGGCAACGACGCCGTTTGATTGTTCAAAGAATATTTTTACCGCAATCAAGAACGGCGTCGCTTGGTAGCTAGCCGGTGAGTACGGGTTGGTCCACAGGGATTTTGTGTATTCTCAATTTGTTCTAACGAGTTAATTCCGATTGTTGTTGGATTGATTAAATCTAAAAACTAAGTTTGATCTAGACTAGGATTAGAATCTTGCTAGGGTTAGGTTTAGGTTATGTTTGGAAAGTCAATATTCCTCACCGCTTTATATGCCCTAATTAAGATCTATGAGGTATTATGGTAATAATTAATAAAGTAGATTAGTACCATTGGGAAGAAACGATGTTTCTTCCTCTAGGTTCTTGTCATTCCTTTCTTAATTCTTACCCTAACCTCCTTGGAAAACATACTCAACCGGTCTTTTATACTACGGTATCACCGCTACCTCATGGGATAGGATGCCGTAGGGAGCGGTGTGTGTATGTATGCATGGAGTCCTATAAAAAGATGTGATGGGCAAGAAGGGGGTGAGAGATCTTCATCTCTCAAGCCTTCCCTATTCCTAACCCTAACAAGTGAGGAACTACTCACTCATTAGGGAATTGAAAAACATGTTCTAAACTAATTAACTAGGGCAGATAATAAAAATTAACTAGGGCGGATAATAAAAATTACCTAGGGCAGAAAGAAAATTAAGTAGGGCAATAAAAAGAAAACTTACTTTAATTTTTATTTGATGCTCTCTTCCAACATTTACAGGAATTGAATTCTGAATTTTTGATAAATACAATGAGGCACAAGAAGAGGCATACCTCAAAAAGAGGTTTAGGGTTTCTATTTATAGATCATAGAAACCCTAGGGTTACAATCGATTCACGTCTGCAATTACAATTTTACCCCTAAAAAAGACTAGTCAACGCGCCGCCAGCCGCCACAGAGATTTTGCACCGACACGGGCGACACATGGCCGCGGATCCGCGGCCAAAAACCAGGTTTGGCCGCGGTTCCGTGGCCATGTAGGGAGCTTGTGGGCTCAATTTTTCTGGTCTTATGTCTGTTGCTATTTTCTTCTGTTTTCCTTAGTTGGTTCTTCAGAATGTATTCTAGTTCTCTTCCAGATCTCCACAGTGAATAATGTAGTGGACTTTACCGCTTGCTTCATGTCGAAATCTTGAACCTTGCGCTGCCTTTGTGCTTTGTGAACTTGTTCATTGATCTTCATTGTCTCTCAAAATGTAGGCACGATCAAGATTCCACCATTTATCGGTCGTAGTCTCACTTTTGTATCATCTTTTCGTCAATTTCACTGTTTTTGTTCCGAAAACCTGTAACATGCAACTATGTAACAGACATGGATCAAAAGCACCTATTTATTTGTAAAATGAATAAGAACGGGGAATATAATAATGCAAAATTATGATATGAACAAAGTTCCGCGGCCATGTAGGGAGCTTGTGGGCTCAATTTTTCTGGTCTTCTGTCTGTTGCTATTTTCTTCTGTTTTCCTTAGTTGGTTCTTCAGAATGTATTCTAGTTCTCTTCCAGATCTCCACAGTGAATAATGTAGTGGAATTTACCGCTTGCTTCGTGTCGAAGTCTTGAACCTTGCGCTGCCTTTGGGCTTTGTGAACTTGTTCATTGATCTTCATTGTCCCTCAAAATGTAGGCACGATCAAGATTCCACCATTTATCGGTCGTAGTCTCATTTTTGTATCATCTTTTCGTCAATTTCACTGTTTTTGTTCCGAGAACCTGTAACCTGCAACTATGTAGCAGACATGGATCAAAAGCACCTGTTTATTTGAAAAATGAATAAGAATGGGGAATATAATAATGCAAAATTATGATATGAACACTAGGCTCCAGGGTATGGTCTCCACTTTTGAAATAAAAGACCGGATGCTCTGGAATTTCGAACACTACCCTCCTTTGACGACAGTCGATGGTAGCGTAGAAAGTTCCTAGCCAATCCATACCCAAAACTACATCGAAGTTCGGTATATCCGGCACCTTGAAGTCAGCATAGAATTCTCTGTTGCAGACGACTACTGGACACAGGTCGTATCCCATTGTTGCCTTTAGAACGTCATTCCCTGAACTGACATTCCAGTTGGATACGAGTGGTTTGACTAGAATTGCATAAGTTCGGACGAACCGTTGCGACATAAAGCAATGAGATGCTCTAGTATCGAAGAGTGCCAGTGCAGGAAGTGAGGCTACTAAGATCGAACCTAAGTTATGTAAGATATGTTTTAGGTATAGTAAAAGATATATGGATGTAAACAAGTATTGAACAGATTTGAAAGATGGAAAATTACCAGTGATGACTTGGCTAGTGGCTTCAGCTTCTTCCACAGTCATTGTGAAAGCCTGTCGCCTAGGTACGTTCCTCCTTGCCGGGGGAACATTCCTCTGTCCGTTCCTCTGTCCCTGAGGTAGGTTCCTTTGCACTTGATGGAACTGACGAAGAGGAGGTGTAGTAGGTCCACGAGGAGGTGGAGCTGGGATACCAAGTCGAGGAGCAGGTTCCTGGATAGCTGGCCGTTGTGGATAAGTGATTGCCGGTCTGAGTGCAGAATTCTGATTGAGTCTGTGAGGATAAGACCCAATATCATGTATGGATGAGCCACAGACTAAGCAGAGGCGATTAGCACGCCTACAATCCTTCGCCAGGTGTCCATTCTTTTGCAATAAAAGCAGAAATCTGGACTGGGCTGGTTGAAAGGTACTCCCGGTCTCCTGGGTATAAACGGTGGCCTGGAAGAGGCTCCTCCTGCTATCTGAGTAGAAGGGCGGTTCATACCGGCAGATTGGGGTCTTCCCTTCTTCTTCACTATCGCCTTGTATCGACGAGCAGCCTTCAAAGCTAGGTCATGGGTTGGGAAATCCCCTGTAACTAGAGCAGCTTGGATTTCCTGGTCCAACCCCTGCTGAAATCGTTTGGCCCTGATCTCAGCAGTCTATATGAGGCGTGCCGCGAACCTGTTACGGTCTCGTGTTAGCTGTGTAGTATGTGATATTAGATAATTGAATATTTAAGACATATCTTATCTGCTCAACATGGTGAACTCGGCATCATACTCATCCACAGATTTGCTCCACATAGAGCCTTACTGTAAGCGAATGAATTACTACTCTATGTTGAATTGGGCAGACTTTGGAAAATACTTCGCGTCGAACATATCGCGAAATGTCTTCCATTCGATCGGCTGGACAAGACGACTTTCTTCCGCCTTCCACCATACTCGGGCATTATCTGTAAGTTGCAGCTTCACAACTCTTAACCAAGCAATATCTGGCACTTGTGCTGCTGCCAGATCGTCCTCAATTGATTGAGCCCATTCTTCAGCTTTCAAAAGGCTCTTGTTCCCCGCCGAAAGACGCGACGGGGACGTTGGGACGTCAGGCCTGAAATTCGAGGGCAGATGCTAATTGGTGCTATCCGTCCACCTCTCCAAAGATTCCAAGTTAATTTATGGCACCGTGTATCGAAGGTTTAAACAGATGCGGCCGATATAGCAGACTTCGTCAGATTCCCCCTCATTTGAGGGGTTTTTATTGTGGGGATGCTCTTCCCTGCAGGCGCAAGCCCCTGCAGTTAATTACGCTACCGTATCGCGGTAACAACTTTCTCCTTCTCCAGATGGTCACTTCGTGTCGTGGGTGTTTGTTTTGTTTTTGGTTGCCCGTGGATTGTATACAGAGACTAATTTATGTTGTCGCCCGTAGGGCGTGGATTAGTCCAAATCCGTATCTTCTTAGATTTGGGTTTAGGGGTCGGGTTTAAGGATACGTTAGTCTCATTTGAGACTAAGATCAACTTAAACGTTTGTTAAGGATACGTTAGTCTGATTTTTAGACTAAGATCAACTTAACGGGATCGTTTAGATCCAACAAAAGAGCATTCAAGCTTTATTGTTTAGTTTAGGGACATTGTGATCGATTAGTTTAAGGACATTACGGTCCAACGTTAGTTTAAGGACATTACGGTCCAGGTTAAGGACATCATAGTCTATGGTTTTTAAAGGACCCCACAGTCCGAGGTTAAAGACATCATAGTCCATGGGTTTTAAAGGACCCCACAGTCCAAGGTTAAGGACATCATAGTCCATGGGTTTAAGGACCCCACAGTCCAAGGTTAAAGACATCATAGTCCATGGGTTTAAGGACCCCACAGTCCGAGGTTAAGGACATCATATTCCATGGGTTTTAAAGGACCTCACGGTCCAAGGTTAAGGATATCGTAGTCCATGGGTTTAAGGACCCCACAGTCTAGTTTAAAGATGTCATAGTCTATAAAGTGTATGGTTGTCGGGACCCGTCACCTCTCTGAAGACGTTGAAGGATTACAACGACATATATCAGAGGGGTTCAAGGATGTACCCTTAAACCGATGTGAGTTGGTTGGAAGATCTGTAGTCCAATTTGGAACTAAGATTTGTTGAAATATTTATGAGCATGTGGGCTCAATTAATATAAGTTGAGGACTTATGGCCAATATTGGGATAAGTCCAATAAATGTTTAACATTTTATTCTGGCTATTGAGCCTTCATTTGGGCTTAGCCCTTCTGACAATATTTTTGTCTTTTATTGAATGCTGAGCATTCACCAGAGCTCTGGGCTTATTAAAGAACAATTTATGCTCTGTCAGCGCAACACGTGGCACGCTAGGCGCTTTGCGTCAATCAAAAAGCGCAGTGCGCTACTGACAAGTAGCGCATATATAAGGGACACGTGTCGCACTCAGCGCTAGGCGCTAGATGATAAGCGCATGATGCCAGTTTATGAGCGCTGAGCGCTAATCCATGAGCGCATTGCGCTTTCAATTTAGTGGCGCACATGTGAATGACACGTGGTGTGTTTGGCGCCGAGCGCCAGCCCACGAGCGCAGTGCACTATTTCAGAAGCGCAAAGCGCAAGTTGTTAATCGGCGCATACGTAGTTGACACGTGGCGCATTTGGCGCTTAGCGCCGGTCCAGAGAGCACAGAAGCACTGTTCAAGAGCGCAAGGCGCATTTCATGAGCGCAAGGCGCATTTGATCAATTTTATGATATAGAAAAACAAGTTTATGTTCTTTTAAAAGAGACTTTGTCTCAAGATTCAAGAACAACAGTTCTTATTTTGCAGGAGAGATTTTCAATCTCTTATTTCGATGAAAGGCTTTGCCTTTATAGATCCATGATCTGTGAGAAGAATTATGTTCTTCGTTTATTTTATGATGAAATCTTTTGATCTCTTTTTTGAAAGACTTTTCGTCTTGAAGATCTATGATCTTTTAAGAAGATAATTCTTCTTTTTAATTATGAGATGATTTCATCTCTTTGTTCATCATCCATCATCTTTACCTTGAAGAAATGTCTTCCTGCAAGAGCTTGCTCTTTATCTTTGAGTTTATGGAGGGTTTCTCTATATCAGACTTGAAGTCTTGGGTCCTTTATATAGGGAAAGCTGATTTGTTGAATCAGTTAAAGAGATCTTTCTCTGATTGATTTGGGGATGTTTCCCCACCATTGAATCTTTGATCCTAGGGCTTCTGTTTTACAGAAGGCAATCTTCTTGTTTTTAACAAGATTGAAAAATCTTTCCATAACAGAATTTAATTCTGATTAATTAATGATTTATCATTATTATTAGATCTTTTGATCTAACGGTGGGAAGTTTTTTAATTCCAGCGCTAGCGCACGGGCGCACCCGTGCTTTGCACGTGGTGCGCTGCTCAAAGTGCAGCGCACCTGTGTTTGACACGTGGTGCGCTGCTCAGAGCGCAGCGCACCCTATGCTAGCACACCCGTGTTTGACACGTGGCGCGCTGCGCAGCGCTCCTAGCGCTAGCGCACTCATGATGCGCTGCCTAGGGCGCAGCGCACTTGGCGCTGCATCTGAAGCATTGCTTCAATTTTGAAATTTGAATTTCAAACAGAGTCTTGCTTTGATTGGGGGAAACAAATGCCCCCTCATCGTTGCGCTCACGTGGCCCATATGTGAGTGCAGCGGTGGCAACATCTGCGCCCTTGGATCAACTCAGAAGTTGAAGAGGCATTTCAATGCCTATAAATAGGACCTTTGGTCCTTTAGATGATTCTGTTCATCCTCTTCTTGTTTTCTGAGAATTTTATTCTCTCACAGAGTATAGCTCTCCATCTTAAGATTTTTCAAGAGTCAAAACTCTGCCAAAATTTTAGGTAAATTTTTTTTAGATAATCTAGGGTTTTACCCATTAATAGAGCCTTGCTCTTCATAGATCTTTGATCTAAAGAAAACCCTTTTAGGGTTTCATTAACAGAGTTTTGCTCTCCTGAACCCATAGATCTAAAGAGATCTTTTCTTGGGGTTTCTTAGCCCATGAGCAGAGCTTTGCTCTTTTGATAACATGTAGATTTTTAATCTCTTATGAAGAACTCTTAAGAGTTTGTTCATGGATCTTGAAGATCCCAGAATTTTTAATTCATAAAAATAGATTTCAAAAAAAAAAAATCTTTCTTTCTGATGGATTATTCCATCATTTTTTCCAGAGCAAGGCTCTTGAGGAATTTTTTTATTTCCTCATGATCAGAGTTTGACAAGTGTTCATAGAGCATTGCTCTCAAAGGGAGATTTACTCCTCTGACCGAGAGATCTCTCATTTAATGAGAATTTTCTTGAGGATCTCCTCATTTAATTAACAGTCTCATCAAGGGATGAGGCTGTTTTATTTAATTGATGCATTGTCATCTAGATTTTGTGGGTCACCCCTTTGGTCCCCTTTCCACTGTATTGCAATGCGGTACAAATTTTAAAGTACAAAATGTCAGAATTTTAAATTATAGCACCGACAATTGACTTTTGTCCCTTTTTGAGCAGGCGTCATGTCTTTCGACACTTCCTTCCCGTTCATTCGCTCAGATGGCGGATTTCCTGAGGCGCCTGTAGACCGAGAGGTTCTCGCGCTGATTAGAGACCACAACCCGGAACACAAGAATCTTCACCTATGGGGTAGATGGTATGATTAAATTATCAGAGGCCGCCGGAGCTTTTCTTATGCGACGCCTTCGGAACCTATTTCGGCGATCCCGTATGCAGCTGCACCCCCGGTGAACTATGCCGTGGAGGTGGTTAATTAGACTTCGGAGGGTCTCCTTCAGCCTTTTACGGCTGCGATTCCTGTGCAGCCGCCGGCGGCTTTGGACACCCTAGGACGGCGCATATGTCAGGGCGAGTCACGCCCTTGGGGACAACCCTACAATATCGGGCTAACTCCCCGTCATCTGGCCGGGTACTTGCAGTGGGCCCGGTATATCTTATCGGCAAAGAAATCGCAGCTCCTAAAGCTTGGCTTATACACTGCGGTCTACCCTTCCTTGTTCCAATATTCTGCACCTCCCACATGGTGGATCAAGGCGTTTCTAGAGCAGTGGAACATCCCGACCCATACCTTCCTCCTATTGGACAGAGAGGTCTCCATTTCCTTGGAAGAATTTGCCGAGGTTTCTGGTCTACCAGTCAGGGGGGAGCACTACGAGGAACTGCTTCTTCCGAATGACTATGTTTTTGCCACCGAGCCAGTGGTGATGGGCCTTACCCCAGAGAACGCAATTCAGCACCAGTTCCCAAGTCTGATAAAGGTGTTGAACATGTATGAGAGCCTCTTTCTTGAATCCGGAGGCCGGGGGGGCGTCAGCTTTGCGGACTTCATTGCCCGTTTTCTTCGCCCAGAAATTGTCGCGACAAGGCGAAAAGTTTGCTAAACTTGATGATCCTTTCGGCTTTGGCTTGGACCGTCGGCCAATACTGGAAGCAGACCAAAAGGGTTTCTTTCTTCCCGACGTCGCGATCGTCCCCCTGTCAGAAATCGCCGCTCCGGGCATTGATGAGGAAGTGTTCTTTCTCGGGTTTCTCAGTTTATGGTTAAGCTGGTTCGCGCTTCCTCTGCACCCTCGTTACATGAGGCCTTCTGTCTTCTACCCCGCGCATCGCATGGTTGCCGGAATACAAGTGGCTATCGGGATCGCCGGGTTAGCCCACCTATATCACGGCCTCAGCTTAGCAGCGGATACCACTGAACCAGGGGTGCATCCTGCCAACTTCCCAATGCATTACTTTACTTCATGGATGGAGCTGCACGTGCTTGGGGTCTTTGGTGTCCACAAAAGACCTTCTTTTTATGACAGATGCAGGTTCCCTCGGATAATGAGGCCGGTTGACGCCTCCATTGTGAGTCTGTCACGGCGGGAAGCTAGGGGCTTGCTCCTTCGTCCGCGCACCGTTGGAGATGGTATGTCTTTCACAGAAAAAATCTTGACCATCGGCCAGGAAACTTCAAAAGCAGTGCTGCCATTGCAAGACATCTTTAAAGACGGGGCCTCTATGTTGAAAGCTCAGGAAATTCTTCATTTGTACTCCATTAGGCCGGGCTTTCTCGTATTCAGGCAAAATGATGCGGCGTTATTCATGAGATACAACCCGCATCGTTTTGCCCAACAGCTGAGGTACAATCAGGGCGTCCCACTTGAAGCTTTCTTGGCAGAGCCTCATGCTACCGAAGAGGGAATGCGGAGTGCGCTGCATCATTTCATGCACTTGAACACAGGATCCAGCTTCTTCATCAGCGAACCAAGCTGTGTCCCAAAGGTCCTTAATGTGTACGTGGCATGGTACCGGCATTCAATGGGCGCCGTTATCAGGGAGGAGAAGCGACTGCTGATCAATCACAAAGGTGCACCCCCTGCTGGTGATCGAAACGTCCCTTTGATGTGACAGACCATTGTCCTCCCTCCGCTAAGAGAAGCTGACGTGATCGAAGTCCCACACGACAGGCCCGAGCTACCGATACCCTGGGCTCCTGTAGAAAAGGCGACTGTAGCCTCCCCCGATTCTGGCGTGGGTTCAGATATCGGGACTCATCACCCCAAGGTGCCTGCTAAACGTAAACTTGTGCTTGCGGCGACCGGAGCTCGCTCGCAGAAGAGGAAGAAGAAGTCGATCTTCTCTGCCGACGTTGTACTTGGTCAGGAGCCTCACGCTCTTTATGGCGAGGGCCTGAGTGAGTATGGGACAAACGAGGGTCTATTCATAGCGCCGGATGGCACTGATCTGGAGGCTGCTATTGCAGCTTCTGTGCGAGCGGCAAGCCACAAAGCGGGACTGGCCATCCTCGCGCAATCAAGTAAACATCAGTCGTATCTTCTATTATTGCATTATATTTTTATTATCATGTTTTGACGGACACTTTTCCTTATTTAACAGGCATTTCCACTGAAGAGGCTCTAGCGGGGCCAGCCATCAAAGTCCCGGCCTCCTCAGCACTGCCGAAAGAGGCCTTACTCAAACGACCGATGACGGATGCCATAACGGCTCCAGAGGTAACCCTTGGCGCGGACGATGATGTCCTATTGATGGAGGCTTCTAGAAGATCCGCTCTCACGGCCCGAGCGGAAAGGAAGCGTAGAATGCACGCGGCAAGGGAGCGTAGTGCCGCCTTGGCCGTGGGTGCAGGTTCGAGCACCGCTACCCCTGCCCCTACTCCTTCAGGGGATGCTCCGGCTGCCTTGTCCACTGCCCACAGACGGGCAGCACGTGCCGCTCGGGAAGCAATCGGAAAGTCGGCTCAATGTAACGTGATATTGGGTTGTTCTGTCAAAGTTTTAACTTTCAGGTTCTCATATATCCTATCTTGCAGGGCCGAGTCTTGCCGAGGAGGTGGTGGGTGTCGTGGCAGCAACCATCGAGCCTGAGGTAGCGGCAGGTGAGACAGCCACGATCGTCGAGCCCGAGGTAGCGGTAGGTGAGATGGATACCATTGTCGAGCTCGAGGTAGCGGTGGGTGAGATGGCTATAGCCGCAGAGCTCGAGGTAGCCATTCTTTCTCAAGAGTCGGGCACTGCTCCAATCGTCGCTCTTTCCCCTTGCGACTCCCTGCCTCTGCCGGGCGCTGTGAGTGTCACGACAATTCTCATGGAATTGGGGGATGAGGCTACGGGTGGCGAGACCGTTCCGATGGAGGAGGGTGGAGCATTTGCTGCATCCACTGACACTCTTGTCGCGGTCTCGACCGGCGACTCACTAGGTAGATTTTGGGTCATCACTTTCCTTTTTATTCTGCAATCCCCTTTTAATTTGTTTTTTGACAGCGTTTCTCTTATTTCTAATGCAGGTGTGATGAGCGTAGGGGTTGTGCCACCCGAGGAAGCATCTTCGGTTGCTACTTTAACGGTGACCGCTCCTCTACCTTCTCTCGTACCATCTCAAATGCTGGAAGGTGTGAATTTGTGACCCGTCAGTTTTATTTCTAAGCTGTATAATTTATGTACTGACATTGCGTTACTGCGTCCTTGCAGGAGTCCTTTTTGATCACCTGTATCAGGTGCTACACCCACACTTCTCTTTCCAGTCAAAGATTGCCTCATCTAGTGGCGCTGGTGAGTACATGCTTCAGCTAATGTCTCTTCTTTTACCAGCAGTCAAATCATTTCTAATTCTTCTCTGTTTTGATTGCAGTACTACAGATCGAAGGAGGAGACGAGAGAACAGTTGCGCCACTGGTATTCCCGGTCTTGCCACCTGCTGCAGCCGGTATAGTAAACTCCATTGTTCATGAACCTCTTCTACTTCTTGAACCGTCATTTGACTGTGATTTGTTTTGCAGCGGTGATATCAACTTCAGCTCCATTCGAGTCTCGAGTCATAATGCCAGCTGGCCCCTTTTCTCGACGTGCTGTAGGGTTCCTAGGCACTCTTATAAGGGTTAATAAGGCATCAACCATGCCCGAATAAAAATTTAGACGTGCCGAACAACCCAAAGCCGGGATCTTTGCTAGATAATTAGGGTTTAACATGCAAGTAAACATCTTTACAACTAAGTGTGAGGGATTACAACCTTTGTAGTCCGCTCCTTCGCTTCATAGGCTCCGAGTAGAAGTCCCTTCACCGCGATCCTTGATCTCCCGGACTCAAGAGAGGCTCCACAATTCGAACGATCCATGCTAGCTTGTAGTCTTCCTTTTCTCCGATGATCTACCTCGAAGTCTCTATAACTCAAACTCTCTCTCTCTCTAATGAGGTGAGCACCCTAATCTAATTGGCTAGATTAGATGAGGATGATGGAGTAGTATTTATGCTTTCTTTTTATATCAAATTCTCACACAAAATCATCACATAAAGAAAACCTAGAAAGCTTTCTCAAAGCTCAAGGTTGAAGAAGAAGAAGAATAAATGAATTCAATCCTTATAATGAAAAGATATATGATTAATAATGCAACCATGGTTAACTATGACTAGGCTAACCCATGTATAGAATTAACTAAGGCTAAGGATTTGGGTTGGGTTAAGAATGAGTCACTAGAAAATATCAACCATAATATCTTAGCTCATGACAAAAGAAAACCTTCTAGAAGGTTCATGAAAGAACTAACCCAATTCAAACCCTAACCTTGTTTAATCTCCACTAAACATGTTGCATTAGTAATCATATCATGTTACAATATTATATATCACATATATAATATATTTTGTAACAAAAGAAAATAATACAATTAACATATATCGCATATATATCAATGTATTACCCGGTGAGAAATGAAATAATAAAGCGAGCCAATATTAGATAATGTAATGCAATATATCATATATATTATTATACATTAAATTATCGAATCAACACTTGATCCGACAATCTGGCTATATCGAATATAACCGACTAATATATCATGTACCGATTCATCGAATCAACACTTGATCCGATGACCCGGCTCATATCAAAATATCGCGAGAATATAATACGGTATCTCATATCGCATTATCCTCGGTCCTGCACATATCATATATGTGCTCTTACTCCGTTTTGCCTGAATCAAGAAACCTCTATGTAGAACTCTAAAGAATCGTCAATACGCCGGCAGTAGGTGATGATCATATCAAACACCCACAAGCTGCAAGCGGTCAGCTAAACGTAACAGCCACCCAGGTATTGAGCAATCAGAAGATCAACAAGCAAGCCTGTACATTCTCCTGTGAATCCAATCAGTAACACTCCCGTACAGTCCGGTTTCTTCGTCTCATATGTTGCATATCTAGTCTAGGGGTGGTATACGTCAGACCCCAGTAACCGATAAGTCGTGTCGATCTGAGGCTCATAACAGGTCGAGAAACTACTGGTAACACTTACCAGTAAATCTCTATATCAGCCCTGTCCAGGGACTTCCAGTTATAGCCAATCGAACACAGCACAACATCAACTCTCTATACCGGGAGAGACGAATCCCCTCCTATCGCTCATTGCCTCCATGTGATTCGGGTCTGCACCCAAAAGCCACCGTTTTGCATGCCCTCTTGGATGTGGTAAGGTGGAAATCAAAGCACAGTGGGAATCACACAAGACTCTATGACGATCTCGGGTCTACAGACTACCCTGTACCAGTGTCACCGGAGAACTGCCATCTGACGTGTGGTATATCACCATCTGGGAGTTCTCGGCGAGTCCGTCCAGTGTACCCAGTCTCCACTGAGCACCCGTACACCATCTCTGATGTCAAAACGCCGATGGATATGGGATCATCCATCGCCCATCATATGGGTCAAGATGCGTATACGCTAGTCTACTCTGGTGTATCGATTCCCTGTCTCGACACACCCTCGACTAGGAACAGTTATAGGATGTACTCATATACTACCGTGGCCCCACTAATATGATCTCATCATAGTCCCAGTAGTTGAGTACAGATCCTAAGGGCTTTATCAACATGTGAGAGTAAGACAGTAAACTAATATAAGTCAACATGTTAAGATAAAGGAAAACCAAATAGTATATTATCATGACGAGCAAGAAAGTCCTCTCTATATATATCCAAGCATCCATTATAATATACATCATATGCACAACAATGGCCTCTAGGGCATATACATAACTAACATGTGCATCTTCCAAAGGCGCTGTGAATAGTCTGCGCATGTTGAGCGATTACATTGAGGAGCTTGACGTGGAGACTCCCACATTCGCTGCGGATTTTTCCACGGAGGTTAATCCTATGCTGGCGACGCTCGTGAACTTTCATAATGAGGGCGTCGTTGAGTCTTGGGTTAGTCACTGCAGGAAAATTGAGGCTTGTCTGTATGAGCTCGAGGTCGGACGTCCTGCTCCCGAGGTCTTGGCTGTGAACTCTCAACGGGCTGCGTGGGTCGAGCAGAGCACTCCTTGTTCCCCTCCGAAAGACGCGGCGGAGACGCGGCGGGCGTCTTGCCTGAAATTCGGGGCAGATGCTAATTGGTGCTATCCGTCCACCTCTCCGAAGATGCCAAGTTGATTTATGGCACCATGTATCGAAGGTTTAAACGGATGCGGCCGATGTAGCAGACTTCGTCAGATTCCCCCTCGTTCGAGGTGTTTTTGATTGTGGGACGCTCTTCCCTGCAGGCGCAAGCCCCTGCAGTTAATTACGCTACCGCATCGCGGTAACAACTTTCTCCTTCTCCAGATGGTCACTTCGTGTCGTGGGTGTTTGTTTTGTTTGTGGTTGCCCGTGGATTGTATACGGAGACTAATTCGTATTGTCGCCCGTAGGATGTGGATTAGTCCAAATCCGTATTTTCTTAGATTTGGGTTTGGGGTTTTGGTTTAAGGATGCGTTAGTCTTATTTTGGACTAAGATTAACTTAAACGTTTGTTAAGGATACGTTAGTCTGATTTGAGACTAAGATCGACTTAACGGGATCGTTTAGATCCAACAAGAGAGCATTTGGGCTATATTGTTTAGTTTAAAGACATTGCGGTCAATTGTCAATTTAGGGACATGATGATCCATAGAATGTATGGCCGTCGGGACCCGTCACCTCTCTGACGACGTTGAGGAATTACAACGACAAATATCAGAGGAGTTCAGAGATGTACCCTCGAACCGGGTGTAAATTGATTGGGAGAGCGGTTATGCTCCGTTCGATTTAAATTGAGGACTTATGGCCAGAATTGGGCTAAGTCCATTTGAAAATGTTCAACATTTTATTCATGTTTTGCCTATTAGGCTTTTGCTTGGGCTCTGCTCTTTTACAATGCAGAGCATTGGGCTCTGTAATTAAATGCATAGCATTTATATTTGGCCTGTTAGGCCTTTACTTGGGCTCTGCCCTTTTAAATAATGCACTACATTTAAATTGGTCTGTTAGACCTTTTAATTGGGCTCTGCCCTTTCTTAATAATGCACAGCATTTAGTGGTCTGACAATGTGCCACGTGGCCTGTCAGGCGCTCTGCGTCAATTAAAGAGCGCAAGGCGCCAGCGCATGTGGAGGTGACACGTGTCACGCTCTGCTGAGCGCAAGTCTATTAGCGCAGTGCGCTGCGCCAGTGCGCTGCTAACACATGGCGCGCTCTAGTGCAGTGCGCCAATTCAAGAGCGCAGCGCTCTGTTTTTAGGAGCGCAAGGCGCAGATTGACACGTGGCGCTCTCTGGTGACTTGCGCCAGTCCAAGGAGCGCAACAGCGCAAATCAAGAGTGCAGGGCACTGTCCAATAGCGCAGAGCGCATCTTGATCAAATTTAGATCAAAGAAACAAGTTTTTTTCTTGTTCTGAAGAGGTTCTACCTCAGGATTCAAGAACCAATGGTTCTGATTCTCATCAAAAGGCAACGCCTTTATATAGATCAAATGATCTAGGAATGAAGTAAATTACTTCTTTTTTTTAATCTTTTAGATCTTCTTGATCTTTTTTTCTTTTTATTGAAGATCTTGATCTTGTTCTTAGATCTTTGATCTTTTTAGAAGAAATTCTTCTTTTAATGAGATGTTTTTATCTCTGTTCTTCCAAAAATCAAATTCTTTACCTTGAAAAAGATGATCTTCTTTCTTCAAAGGCTTGCCTTTCAAATTTTTTAGAGAGTTTTCTCTTTTTTTGTATCTCTGTATATATGTATGTATATGTGTATATCTGAGACTTGGAGTCTAGGGGCCTTTATATAGGGCCAATTGGTTTGTTGAGTGTTAGTTACAGAGATCTTTCTCTGATTGATCTGGGGATATTTCCCCACCGTTGGATCTTTGATCCAACGGCCTCTGTTTTACAGAAGACAATCTTCTTATTTTAATAAGATTAAAAAGATCTTTCTAGAATTTTAATTCTGATTAATTAAATAATTCATTATTTAAGTTTTAGTGCTGGCACAGTTGGCGCAAGGGCACCTGCGCTTGACACATGTCGCGCAGCGCAGAGCGCAGCGCACCTGCGCTGACACGTGTCGCGCAGCGCAGGGCACAAGTTATCTAAAGCGTTGCTTCCTTTATTTTTTAAAATTTAAATTTTAAAACAGAGCCTTGCTCTAATTGGGGGAAACGGAAGCGTTGCTTCATTTCCCGTCTTGGAATTTGAACAGAGATTTGCTCTGATTGGGGGAAACAAATGCCCCCTCCACCGTTGCGCTTACGTGGCCCCAGACGTGAGCGCAGCGGTGGCAGAATTCCAACTGTTGCGCCATCTTTTGGAAGTTGAAACGGCTCTCAATGCCTATAAATAGGACCTTTGGTCCTTTAGATGATTTTCATCACCTCCTTGAGAATTATCTCTTATTCAGAGCATTGCTCTTAGGCTTTAAGAACTTTTCAAGAGTAAAACTCTGTTAAAACTTAGGTATAGTTTAAAACTTTTAAGAAATCAGGGTTTTACCCATTAACAAAGCTTTGCTCTTTATAGATCTTTGATCTAAAGAGAACCATTTTAGGGTTCCAATAATAGAGCCTTTACTCTCTAAAAGGATTTTATTTATAATTTCTTGATTCATTAATGGAGCTTTGCTCCTTTTAAATCATATAGCAGAACTCTTAAGAATTTTTCATGGATCTTTGAAGATTAAAAACGGGATTTTATTTCTTGATGAATTATATCATCTTGCTTAATCAGTCTGTCTGCTAATTTTGCTGATTTTCTTTTACAGGAGTAATGGACGCCCACATGTATGACCTTTATGAGATCATCTCTTATGGAGACATTCGCCGACTCGGCCATTCTCAGAACCGAGAACTCACAAACACCGAGTGTGCCGAAATTATGAGTCGCTTTGACGCATATAACGGTCAACTGCTTCCTCGACGCTCCCCTCTCCTGAAGCTTATTGTGGGAGCAATTTGGGAAGCGCTTCCCCTATTCTTTACTGGCGTGCCGCTCAGGGCGTTAGATGCCGCCGAGGATAAGGTGCACTCGGTGTACCTGATGAACCTAATCTCAAAGAGACGGCGAGACAATCTTGTCGATCTCCTGCACCAGGCTTTTGAACAGTCCGCCATACTTGCTGCTTATCGGAGGGTGGAGGACATCAGTGGGGATCCCGACGCTCGTGCTCGCGAAAGAAAGCATATTAGGATGGTTCGCCAGGCTTGGAAAGTCCTGGACAAGGTCACTTTCGAGTTCCTCAATCCATGTCCTGGATTTGAGGTTTTGCCATTGTAATAGCATTTCAACAATGCTGTTTTTGTTTATTGTCTTTATTGATGTAAGAATTTTCCAAGTATGAATGACAAATCTTTTGCCTTCTTCCTTTCATTTTCTGCTTTGTTATTGGCATATTCCTTAAGTAAGCATAGCCTGTAGGTGATATAGAACATTCCGTCTTGAATACTTTGGGGAGTAGTGATGGCTTAGGAAGTAGGTTCAGATATGCTACCAAAGGCTTTTCAACTTTATGAGCCGTGAGGGTCTCATAGAGACTTTTCTCCCTACGAGTCGAGAGAATCTCGTAGGTGTATTTTCTCCTTAGGGGTCATGAGGACTCCTAAGTGTGTTTTCTCTTGAGAGTCGTAAGGATCTCACTAGAGAATTTTCCCTCTTACAAGTCGAGATGACTCGTAAGTGGTTGTTTCCCTCCTTGTCGAGATTCGATTTTGGAGAGTGTGGTCCGTGAATAGTATGCAAGAGTCCGTTTTGGACCGACTTGTAGGGCCCCAGTGCTTAAGAAACAGGTTTTTTAATCCTCGCTGCCTAAGGCTTTTCTTCATGAGTCAAGACGAATCGAGCATTTCTCGCAAGAATATCCTAACGTCACAGTTAACCTCTGCTCTTTACGACAGAGGTCCGTTAGGGTCTGTGGTACTAGGGTTTTGTCCATCGTACCGTCGCGTCGGCTGATGTATTTCTCAATAGGCAACCTTGCTGTTCGAGTAGCCTTGCGACTATCGTGTCTCGGATCCCTTCGGGGGCTGGACAAGACGTCTTCGAGCAATCCTCCTAGGCAGTTTGACCGTCGGAAGAGCAAGCGTTAGGAATTTTGCCATGCCGCCTTTTACTCGAGGTTAGGCTCACTTTGGAGAGCCCCGATGAGTCATAACCACTCCGCACTGGTGTGGGATGATCCCCGATAGTCTTTCAGGTTTTATATAAGTTGTCGTCAAGACCCTGAAGCTAGGAAGTTGGCCTTTGCTTCGTTTGCTGGCATTGCGTCTGCTGTAACGAGACGAATGTCGCGGTGGAGCTGGGATTTTGCCGTGGCTCCGTTGTTTGATTTTCGTGTCTGAATCCTGCTGGAGAAAGAACGCTGGGGTGACATCTCGTCTGCTGTATCGAGACGAACGTAGAGGTGGTGATCACTCTATGCTAGTGTGAGATGATCTCCGATAGTCTTTCAGGTTTTATATAAGTTACCGTCAAGACCCTGAAGCTAGGAATTTGGCCTTTGCTTCATTTGCTTTGGCGCGTCCGAATCCTGCTGGAGGAAGAACGCTGGGGTGACATCGCGTCTACTGTATCGAGACGAACGTCGAGGTGGTTCCTAGGTTGCCTGTGAACCGTTAGGACCTGGAACTAGGGACTTTGCCGTGGCTCCGTTGTTTTAACCTTGGGTTGTTGATGTTGTATCTGCATCCTGCTGGACTGTGAAGGAATGCCGTTGTTGACGTTGCGTCTGCTGTAACGAGACGAACGCTGAAGTGGAGTTAGGATTTTACCGTCACTCTGCTTTATTTCGATCGTGAGGTCTTTTGTCGGCGTTGTATCCGTATCCTGCTGGACTGCGAAGGAACGCCGTTGTTGACATCTCGTCTGCTGTATCGAGACGAATGCCGAAGTGGTCTCTAAGTTGTCAGTGAACCGTCGAGACTTGGCTCTCTTTCGGATGGAGCCTGGTGGGAAGGTATGGCTCCCCCCCTTTTTTTTGTACCCCTGGATTGTATACAGGGATCGATGCGATCTTACCTGTAGGGCATAAATTTTATTATATATCTTTTTTATTTTATTTCTTTCCGCGATGCTCTATCATTTCAGCTTTTATATCGCGAAGGTCGCGATCACCCAATCATTTTGGCTTTTTTTCGCGGTGCCCCATCATTTCGGCTATTTATTTTATTTTCACTCGCTGCTTTTTATTGCGAGTTGCCCAATCATTTCGGCTATTTTGCATGCATACATTTTTACTTGCTGATTTTGTTGCAAGTTGCCCCATCATTTCGGCTATTTCGTATGCATGTGTGTTTTGCTGGCTTTTCGCCGCAAGCTTGAGATTAGACACCGATTTCGGCATCAGCACCGCTACAACTGAGATATTGCCAGGAGCGAATTATCATTTGCCTCTGTCGATGTTGAACAAAGGTGGCTTAGTAAACAGGGTTAGGATCCTGTCGACTAAGGCTTTTGACTTCATGAGCCGTAAGGGTCTCACAAAGGTATTTCTCCCTACAAGTCGTGAGGATCTCGTAGGTGTGTTTTCTCCTTAGGAATCGTGAGGATTCCTAAGTGTATATTCCCCTGTAAGTCGTAAGGATCTTACAAAAGGGTTTTCTCCTTATAAGTCGAGAGGACTTACAAGGGTTGTTCACCATATGGACATATCCCTAGTCACGGGTGGGACTTGGTTAGGGAAATGTTTATTCGCGCCCGTGGATTGTATACAAGGGTCAGCACTGAGCCGCTTGTAGGGCAATATCGAAGGTTGTGGGGGGTTGCTTAAGAACAGGTTCAGGTCTCTGTAACTTAAGACTTTCAAATCTTATGAGCCGTGAGGGTCCCATAAGAGAGTTCTCCTTACGAATCGTGAGGATCCCGCAAGTGTAATTTCTCCTTAGGAATCATGAGGATCCCTAAGTGTATTGTTCCCTTGTGAGTCGTAAGGATCTCACGCGGGTGATTTCTCCTCACAAGGTCGAGAGGACCCTGCAAGTGTCTTTTAACGAGGTTGCGCCCTTTCGGGTTTTCACAAACACTCGCCGGTAGCCCTGCTGTTTTTACTCACGGAGCCCTTTCGGGTTTTCATCCATGCCCATTTTGCTTATGGACATACCGTTTTTTTTATTTTCTTTTTATATAACGAGATCGCGCCCTTTCGGGTTTTCACAAGCACTCGCCGGTAGCCCTGCTGTTTTTACTCACGGAGCCTTTTCGGGTTTTCATCCGTGCCCTTTTTGCTTATGGGCATACCGTTTTTATTTATTATTTTTTTATTCTTTTTGTATATATATCGGCTTTGGGATGTTGCAATCCACCGTAGTTTATCAATATCTCGGTCAACAGCTAGTTTTAGGACGTAGTGGTCCGTCATTAGTTTAAGAACGTTTCGGTCTGTTGTTGAAGAAGGCCAGCTACTACTTATAGAGTTTGGGCTTAGGAAGATAGCGAGCGGACATAGTCGTCGTCATCTATCATTGACCTAGGCTGTGACTCATTAAGCGTAGTATTTCTTTAGGAAGCGACCGTTTATTGGCCTGAAAGGCCTTTCACCGTGCATATCCATGAGTAGATAGGCTCCACCCTGGTAGACCTTGTCTATGATGTACGGGCCTTCATAGTTCGGCTCGAATTTTCCCCGCTTGGTACGATTGGGGATCATAGGTCTCTTGACCACTAGCACGAGTTCGCCTTGGCGGAATGTCCTCGGCCTGGTCAATCTTTCATTTGAGCGCGTCATCTTTGCTTTATAAGCCTCCAGATTTTGTTGCTCTATGAGCCGGGTTTCATCAAGGGCATCAAGCTCCTCAAGCCGAAGGTGAGCATTTTCTTCGTCCTTCAGCTCGTAGTAGACTGCCACTCGTAGATAAGGTAATTCTATTTCGAGGGGGGTACTGCTTCTGTACCGAATACCAACGCATACGGCGTTGTGTTCGTGGCCGTCTTGAACATAGTTCGATACGCCCAGAGAGCTTCTTGCAGTCTCTCATGCCAGTCCTTCTTATTTCGGGACACCGTCTTCTTCACGATCTTCGTCAAGGTCTTGTTGAAAGCCTCAGCTAGACCGTTAGCTCGGGGATTATAAATTGAGGAATATCTCCAGTCTATGTTGTGTTGTTACGCGAAGCGGCTGATCTTGTGGCTTCTGTAGGCTGGCCCGTTATCGGAGATGATCCGTCGCGGAGTTCCAAACAGATAAATGACGTGCGTCTTGAAGAAATGGAGGATATTCTCCGTCTTCACTTCCCTCAGCAGTACTGCTTCTGCCCATTTGGAGAAGTAGTCAGTCGTTGCCAAAATGAATCGATGTCCCCTGGACGATGCTGGTTCGATGGGGCCGATTACGTCAGTCCCCCACATTTCGAACGGCCATCTAGCTACTGTTGGATATAGAGGATTTGGGTGCTGATGGATAAAGTCCCCATGAATCTGGAATGAGTGGCATTGCTTCGCATATTCGAGGCAGTCCTGGATCATCGTGGGCCAGTAGTAGCCCATCCGTTTAATCATCAACTTCAACTTCGGTCCGGCTTGGTGAGAACCGCAGAGTCCGTCATGAACTTCCTGAACGACTCTCTTCGCTTCTTCAGGTCCCAGGCATCTCAACCACAGAGAATCGAATGACCTCTTGTATAGAGTACCATTGACGAAGGCGAAAGACAGAGCTCGTTTCATAAGCTGATGTCTTGAGGACGCATCTTCAGGTGTTTGACGGGATTTGAAGTAGTCTATAAAGGCTTCTCTCCAATCCTCAGCCTTTTCCTGGTCTTTTATTTGCATAGCCATTTGCTCAGTTGCTCCCTTTTCTTCGGATGATTCCGGAGATATTTCTGCCGGGGCAAGCACCCGACGACTTTGTACCATGATTCTTACGCCATCGAGGTTCTCGTCGGCCGGTTCTTTAGCGAGCTTAGCTAGTGCATTTGCTTTGCTATTTTCCGCGCGCGGTATGCTTTCCAGCATGTAGGAGGGGATTTGAGTCAGCAATTGCTGTACTCTCTCACCATACTTTACCAGTTCGGGTTTGCACGTTTGGTAGTCGCCATTTACTTGACTGACGACCAGTTGAGAATCTCCATATATGAGGAGGTTTTCAATTCCCATGTCGATGGCGATCTCGAGGCCTGCTATCAAAGCTTCGTATTCGGCTTCATTGTTCGTCCTCGGCTCTGTTAAGGAGAAAGCAAAGCGCATTATCCCTCCTTGTAGAGTTACGAAGATGAGGCCTACCCCCGATTTGATTATAGGGGTGCTTTTTTTGCGCTTCTTCATGGAAGATGCTCCATCAAAATAGAGTTCCCATTGTAAGTGCACGGCGGCGCCCCGGCCATCAATCCGACGCCGGAATGCGGAAACGGTGATAAACTTTAATTTTGCGAACTTAGCAAACCGGCACCACCGCGCACTAAAACCCGGATCGAACCATTAACTAGTCCTAGCTAACTACAAGATAGGGAATAGAGATATACCGACTGATCCGAGTCCTCCGGACTTCTCGTCGTCGTCCCGATCTCCTGTGGAATGTCCTGTCTCCACCTCATCGCCGGAAGTGCACCACATCGCCGACATCTTTTACGGGCTCCCACCTCAATGCCGAGGCAACTCGGGCATGAAGCTGGCTAGTCGACGTGCCCAAGATTTGCTGTAGAATGGTGTGTAGAACTTGTGTCTCATTTTGGGGTAGTGGAGGTTGCCGTTGGTGGAGGGATTGAACTTGGTCTTTTTGGAGATGAACATGGGAATTTTTGTAGCATGAAATGAACAAAAATCCCTACTCATAAATTTTGACAGCCCCTACCCAAAAGAATGGCCGGCCTCTTCTTGGCAAGAGAGTGAGTGAGTGAAGGGGGGATCAATGAAAGATATAACCACAACCATAATGCAAGGGAGAGAGAGAAAGGTCAAGATATCAAGAAATGATTACAACCAAGATCCTCACTCAACTACAACCAACATCAACAACCATGATAGCTAATAAACCAACACTCCAACACCACCATCATCACCTCACAAAGTCAAGCAATCATGAACTCAAGAAAGGTCAAGGGATGGGGCTCCATCATGTAACCATCATGAAGTCAAGAAGTCAAGCAAGGTCAAAGGATGGTGCACCATCATGATACAACAAAATGCAAAGACCCCCCTCCACAAATGCTTATTTGCACAAATGCAAATAAGCCCTCCTCCACCAATCTTCGGCCAATGATAGATACAAAGGAAATTGGCCGAAACGGAAAGCAAACTGGCAACTCCAGAAAACTGGTCCCGTAATAAATTACAGGAAAACCCCGATACTGTGTATACATACCCACATCTGTATTCCGACCGAAATACAAATGCAATGAGACAAAATCTACACTGTACTATACTAGGATCCGGCTTAAACCAAAACCGGCTAGCAATATCCGTTCGATCCTGATCCGTGCAATACCGCACGTATCTGATCGAACCCTGCCATATAACCATACGGCCAGTAGTACAAACTGTCCGATCCTGATCCGTGCAATACCGCACGCATCTGATCGGACCTTGCCATATCTCCATACGGCCTCTACAGCTTTTCGCCCAAAAGCTGAGTAACTGAATGTGGGGGACTCTAAAGACTCGTCAACACCTTGGTTGTGGATTTAACCACTAGCACGTCAGAGGTATAAGCCAATACGTAACGGGCTACCAGGTATTGACTAAAAGGGACGTCTGTGAGCGAACTCAGCCCGACAACCCTACTGAGCCTGTCAGTGACAATATCCGTACAGTCCGGTCCGTTCGTCTATGAGCATCGCATGGCGGGCCTAGGGGGTTGGTAAAAGTCAGACCCCCAAAAGCGGTACAAGTCGTGTCGGAGTGTAGCCCAGAACACCCTGAGATACTACTGGAATACCTACCAGTAAATCTCCTTGCCTCGGCCGAGGGCTTCGTGTAATGGCTCTCCTAGACACAGCGCGACCTCACCCCCAATACCGGGAGAGACGAACCCCTGAAGATACACTCACTGCCTCCATGTGGCTCGGGACTGTACCCAACTAAAACCTGTTTGCACGACTCCTTTGAGCCGTGGTAGGGTAGTAATCAAAGTACAGTGGGAACTCACACAAGACAAATGACGATCCCCAGGTCGATGAACTAACCTGTACACATGTCACCAGGGAACTGCCATCTGACGTCTGGTATATGACCAACTAGCATGTTCCCGGCGAGTCCTGTCCGGTGTACTCATAACCCAATGAGCATCTGTATACATCTTAGGTGAACCAACTGACACCAGTGGCTTGTGAGACCGGCCACCGCCCCTCGTCGGGGTCTCGACTGTATACACGAGTCTACTCTGGAGTATCGATGCCCTGTCTCGAAACTCTCACGACTAGGGACCATTTAAGGATATGCTTATAGACTGCCAGCTTCCACGTATATGATCGCCCTCATACTGCTGGTGGTCAAGCAAGAATCCTAGGGGCTCTACCAACGTGTAATAGCGACCTGTAAGGTCACCTAAAACAGTACACGATGATAAAGGTAAACCAGATAGCATACTATCATCTCGAGTAAGATTGTCCTATCGGGATAGGTCCTCCCTCAATCGTTACAATCACGTGCCTATGATCCAATAATTGACTCTGAGGGCACTATCTCCAACAATCTCCCACTTGCACTCAAGGCTAATTATTGCGATGTCGCATACTCACAGCCCATGTGATACCGAACACCCAACTCCTCTACTAGTCAATCTCACAAAGCTCGCTTGCGAAACTATTGCGTTCGAGGAATAGCCTTAGTGAGTGGATCCGCCTTGATGTTTCTTTCTATGTCTCTCTATATCTCATGTTCGTGGAGAAAGCCATCTCTCGAAATGAGCAATACCTGTCTTAGAATGTGTCTGGATGTCTGATGGGACCTAGCTAAAAAATGAACTCCAAATCCAAACTTCTTAGACTGTATCGTCAACCGAAATTAATCAGTATCCTGCGCCATGCCTCCCTCAGTATTGCCTTGGACCACCTGTCCAAAATACTGCCCCTCGTCAGAAGGAAAACTATAACTCTGACAACCTCCTTGTCGTCCATGTCACCTTGGAAGCCTAGAATGATAACTGTCTCCCGAATGAGGCTGTCGTTATCATATCCGTAGAACATCCACTTATGTTCTAAAACTGCTTCCGACCGTTTCTCCAGGATTGGATTAATGTCAACTTATTGCATCTAGTGCAAGAACAACATCTGGTGTGGTACTTGACATCTCATGATTGACTCAATTGCCTAAGCAAGTGATCTGCCAATCATGCACATTCCTCTCTACTTTAGTCTATAAGACACCTTTAGAGAGGGTGACTCCATTACCTGCAGGTACACTACCGTGCCAGGAGTCGCCCATTCTAAATACTCTTAGAATGCTGTCTAAGTACCCTGATTGGGAAACCACCCAAATCTAGATCTAAAACCACAGATCCAGTAACCAGTATGTCTGATATAATGTCCAAGTCCCATGCGGAGAAACTACTGTGTGACGACCAAAGTATAACCGATCGTAGTATAGGAGTTTCTTTTCCTACTCTGTGTATGTCATCCAAATACCATGACATCACACCCTACTACCTTCTCAACAGATCCCTCCCCTATTCTGATGAAGTCAAACCTATAACTGTCACATCAGAAATAGACGATCTATTTCCGCTACTGGTGCTTCAGTCTATAAATAGACATAAGCTACCTGTCCACCAATGCTTCCGCTGCTCCCACTGACTACGACAACCCTCTAGTAGAGTCATATACACGTACACTTTTGAAGCCAGTTCAGAACGACGCTATACTCATCCTCCTGCCGGGTCTCGCAGCCTGGAACAACAGCAATGGCAAGTGTGGGTAAACAAGAACCTCCCTGTCACCGTCCTTGGGGCTACCGGAGTACCTCTCGGGTGCCTGAGGTTACCCACCGTATCTGCGGAGTGGCCAATGGAATGTCAAACCAGATTGAATCTTTAGGTTCCTATCAAATCTTCAGTAATCGTTTGTGGTTCTGGAATCACTTCCAGTTCTACCATACTCCCACTACTGTTTTTCTGAAAAAATCCATTTTTAATAAAACTGTGGCGAGTCTAGAACAATATTTCTATTGATCTGCCAGATGGTAGAAAATCAACCCTCATCATAGCCTGGGTCAACCCACAAACAGCCATTACAGAAACGTGCCTTGAGTTGTCCAGTGTCTGGTTTTAAGCATAAACCGGACAACTCCCTGTATCTTAACATCGTTAAGATATGAACTGTTCTATATCCAATATAGAACCAGAGGCACTGATTTAATTGAACCAGATTCAAATCGTGCAACTGTCTCCAGTGCATGTCAACTAAATAGAAGGAGGCCGATCAACGTTACTCAACTTAGGAACACTTCCAATTATGAGTAACCTGAAAGAGAAGCAAGTTCTCTTTATCATTACTATCAACTGAATACCATACACAAGTGTCTACATCTTCGATCGCTTTGAAGAATCCCGATACTTGCTACACCTGGTTCTCTACTTTATTCAAATACCTATAACTTCTCAAAATTCGGAACCTGTGTTTCCACGAAACACCTGTCTAAAAACTAGAGAAGTCATAAGTAAACCGAATATAGTACAAGGACCAACCCCTCTGTCCTGATGGACCCTGGAGAACATACAATACTCTGTATAAGTCCCTTGAGTTTGATAACTCATTCACTGTGTGTCGTAGGTTGAAAACTGTACTTATGGTTAAGATGAATTACACCGCTGTTTAATGCTCCTTACCTAACCATCCACTGATATAAGTAAATGTCACAGACATAATTTCAAAAAGGTATATCTCACTCTATGAAAATAGACGTACAGATATATCGATTTGAAATTGGTGCATAACAGCGGATATTCAAAACCA
Source organism: Agapanthus africanus (assembly GCA_030015575.1). Lineage (NCBI taxonomy): Eukaryota > Viridiplantae > Streptophyta > Magnoliopsida > Asparagales > Amaryllidaceae > Agapanthus > Agapanthus africanus. The sequence continues at coordinate 747,776,108 of JASDDO010000022.1, read as the reverse complement.
AATATTTGCCGACCGGCAAACAACCCAGGTGATTTCCTCAAATATCACCGATTGCAACGAATCCCGATATAATGAGGATAGTCACCCAATTCCCAACAACTTACTCCCACTCATCATCTGTAAAACCATACAGATGTGAGAATCAAACCTGGTAAATACATACCCTGGAGTAAGTATCTAGTCGGGAAATCAGTTTTCCTTTAACAGTACACAGTGAGACTGAAACATTGAAATGTTTCGATTGGGTATCCTGGTATTCCTAGTAATGCCTCTTCCATTATCCAGATTCACAGCTGTAACCGTATATCTCTTTGCCACCTCTCCAAATCCCTTCATATGTCTTTAGTCATTACCTTCTGCACACCCCTTAGGCCAAATGGTTTTCTTCCTTCCCTACCGTTCGGCACCAACCTATGGTTTGGAAGAAGACTATCCAATAAGCATAATGGGTGTACTGCCCTAATCCTAGGAACACTCGCAATGCGAGAGAAGGTGAAGATAAAAGACACCTGAATAAATCTTATTCCTATTTCTCCTGAACCAGAATCCATCCCCGAACTGGAACAAGTTCCTTTCGAGCTCGTATATAACCATACGATGGAGTATCTAATAAACTGTGAATCTTCGTAGTGATACGGAGTGTTCTGGAGAAATACAAAGGTGATTCAGGATTGGCGAAGAAATACTTGGTTTGGTCGTGAATATCAGTCGCAATTTACGTTGCCCTTTTACTAATCCCTTGCTTTGTCTTAACTTAATACCTTCTGCACACCATCGTTATGCTAATTGGTTTTCTTCATTCCCCACCGTTCGGCACCGGCCTAAGGTTTGGAAGAAGACTATCCAATTTGCGTAATAGGTGTACTATCTCCTAAACCAAGGAGTACTCACAACTTGAGAGAAGTTAAAAGGAAAAGACAACTGAATAATCCTATCCGTTTTCTCCAGAACCGGAAACCATCCTCGAATTCCTTCGAGTTCGTATCTAACCATACGATGGTTTTGTCCAATGGAAGTGGACGTTCGTAGTACTACGGGGTGTCCTGGAGAAAAGGGTAAAAGTAGGAGTGGCAATGAGGTTTGCAACTCTGACAATCTAAAAGCCAGTGTTAAGAAGGTTCGGTCAACTTGGTCTCTGAGTCATAGTCTTAGGGTCGGGTCAATGGTCGCTGCCAAAGAGAGAGAGAAAAGAAACACTCAGCGTGCACTCTAACCTAGATCAAAATAGTTACCAATTTATCTAATCTGGAAACCTCCCACTGTACCGTCAAATTCTCCTCCAAACCTGAAAGAAGAATTAGTCGGGATCACCCGAGGAGTAAACTAACTCATCAGTGGGAATCGGGATCCAACTATCATCGCATGATAACGTGACGGAATCCGCTCACATCATCACACTCTAGAACGTATGCGCATATCTGGCAAGTTTTAGTTCTTTTGAAACTCCCGATGTGGATTTTTACCCCATGCTCTTATGACCTTAACGAAGGCCAACAAATCATAAGTCACATGTCAAGTTCTGCCCGTCATTGTCCAGGTTAATTTGAACCCACCCATACAAGCCCTTGACGAAGGCCAATAAGGCTATACGACTGTACCAAACCAACGCATCTATCTATGCAGCAGAAAGGTAACAAGCAGCTACCATACACTATGCCTTGACGAAGGCCAACAAACATAGCATGAATACTACGTGCTACCCGTCTGAAACGACGGAGGGCTACGAATGGTTTCTGGCAAAAATCTTTAACGTAATGAACTTGATATCGTTGAAGGAACTGGATAGCTTTTTATAAAAATATAGTGGTGGAAACCTTTGCTAAAGAGGTCACTCCCGGTGAAGGGATCTCGGCTCTTTCCCCGTAGAATGAGGTACAGGATATTCCAACTGAATACCACGGTGCAAAGCAAAAGTAATCGGCTATAGTGAAGTTATTGCCCTGACGCAAACTTTTTTTCCAAGGGGTCACTCCCGGTGTAGGGATCTCGGCCCTTGCCTCGTCGACTGAGGAGCAGGATATTCCAACTGAATACCACGATGCAAAACAAAAGAGAACGTCCTTGCAATAACAGCTTTTTGAAAAGTGTTCCAACAACATCAGATTAGGTTTGTTTTTAACTTGCATTGATCTGAATCAACGCAGTCCCATCAATTGATCACACCACAAAGAACGAAAATAATATGACGTACGTATATTCCATCCGCATTCGCCACTGGGTCCCGTCATTACCCGTTAGGTTAGCTAACTAACGACAGAGCGGGGACTGGACTAGCGCGGATGTAAAACATATACAACATCTACTAATATATATACCAATATATTATATTTCGCTCAAGGCATGATAGAAAATGCAACATCACAGAAATGTACAGCATCACAGAACAATACAGATATCTGGGATCCCCGGGTTTCACAGAGCCACTACTGAAACCCGACGTTCCCCTGGTCGTGTGGATAGCTTGTGCAATGAAATACTAGACCCCTACGGGCGCGGCAAGTTACCCGCCAAAACCTGAAGCGAGGCAGCCCCCTTCAGTACCGTGAATGGACCACCCAGCACTTCACGGAATCCGGTAACTTGGGCACCCCTCCTGGGTCAACCTGTACCCCCTACGAGTGCGGCGAATAGCCCGCCAATTCCAGAGTGAAGCCCCCTCCGTCTCAATGCCATGAGACCCCTCCGTCTCAATGCCATGAGATGCGGGCTTGTTGCCTTTTAGAATCCGGCTATCCGTGAACCCCGCCGCGGGGTAATCCTAGTACAGAAAGTAAGATATACATACAACGGGTACATTGACCGCAACCTGGTCGTGCCCCAAAAAAATAATACAATCAGGCAGTGACGGCAGTCCACATGTCGGACGCTCGTCCCGCAATATCAAATGTACATAATACAACCACAACTGTACTAGCATTGCATCCAGGCTATCCCCACCGACCGATCCGCAACATCACAGCATAAAACAGAACATCAACGTGAAAGTCACGTTCGCAAATCCGTCTAACCGGGCTATAACAGTTAGACAGGATTTACCGATCGAGTGACATTCACGGTCGCAGATATAATGTAAATACTGTGAACTAATGTGTTTAAAATATTCCGATCGATCAAATTTTAACAAGTGGGCCCCCAAGTACTACTGTAGCACATCAAGAAATTCTGGGCCCAAAATTAATATTCCAAAACCCCTATTTTTAACCCAGAAAGCGGCTACAAAAATTTGATACAGCGAGGACACCAATGTGCGGCGGAACCGCTGCCCAAAGGGAGGTTTGGCCGCGGTTCCGTGCTTCAGTGGTCGATTCACTGTGTCGAATTTCTATAGAGTGCTTGTAATTTCCAGTACATCACTTTTCTACAACCTGAAAAAAATTTCGACTCCAAAAAATTTCAACAGAAAACTGATGTGAACAAAAACGCGGATTTTGGAATTTTTGGTCGTTCGGAAAAGTAAACACATTAAACAAAGCTAGACTAAGTTAATGGCGACGCTCTGATACCACTGTAAGTGCACGGCGGCGCCCCGGCCGTCAATCCGACGCCGGAATGCGGAAGCGGTGATAAACTTTAATTTTGCGAACTTAGCAAACCGGCACCACCGCGCACTAAAACCCGGATCGAACCATTAACTAGTCCTAGCTAACTACAAGATAGGGAATAGAGATATACCGACTGATCCGAGTCCTCCGGTCTTCTCGTCGTCGTCCCGATCTCCTGTGGAATGTCCTGTCTCCACCTCATCGCCGGAAGTGCACCACATCGCCTACATCTTTTACGGGCTCCCACCTCAATGCCTAGGCAACTCGGGCACGAAGCTGGCTAGTCGACGTGCCCAAGATTTGCTGTAGAATGGTGTGTAGAACTTGTATCTCATTTTGGGGTAGTGGAGGTTGCCGTTGGTGGAGGGATTGAACTTGGTCTTTTTGGAGATGAACATGGGAATTTTTGTAGCATGAAATGAACAAAAATCCCCACTCATAAATTTTGACAGCCCCTACCCAAAAGAATGGCCGGCCTCTTCTTGGCAAGAGAGTGAGTGAGTGAAGGGGGGATCAATGAAAGATATAACCACAACCATAATGCAAGGGAGAGAGAGAAAGGTCAAGATATCAAGAAATGATTACAACCAAGATCCTCACTCAACTACAACCAACATCAACAACCATGATAGCTAATAAACCAACACTCCAACACCACCATCATCACCTCACAAAGTCAAGCAATCATGAACTCAAGAAAGGTCAAGGGATGGGCTCCATCATGCAACCATCATGAAGTCAAGAAGTCAAGCAAGGTCAAAGGATGGTGCACCATCATGATACAACAAAATGCAAAGACCCCCTCCACAAATTCTTATTTGCACAAATGCAAATAAGCCCTCCTCCACCAATCTTCGGCCAATGATAGATACAAAGGAAATTGGCCGAAACGGAAAGCAAACTGGCAACTCCAGAAAACTGGTCCCGTAATAAATTACAGGAAAACCCCGATACTGTGTATACACACCCACATCTGTATTCCGACCGAAATACAAATGCAATGAGATAAAATCTACACTGTACTATACTAGGATCCGGCTTAAACCAAAGCCGGCTAGCAATATCCGTTCGATCCTGATCCGTGCAATACCGCACGTATCTGATCGAACCCTGCCATATAAACATACGGCCAGTAGTACAAACTGTCCGATCCTGATCCGTGCAATACCGCACGCATTTGATCGGACCTTGCCATATCTCCATACGGCCTCTACAGCTTTTCGCCCAAAAGCTGAGTAACTGAATGTGGGGGACTCTAAAGACTCGTCAACACCTTGGTTGTGGATTTAACCACTAGCACGTCAGAGGTATAAGCCAATACGTAACGGGCTACCAGGTATTGACTAAAAGGGACGTCTGTGAGCGAACTCAGCCCGACAACCCTACTGAGCCTGTCAGTGACAATATCCGTACAGTCCGGTCCGTTCGTCTATGAGCATCGCATGGCGGGCCTAGGGGGTTGGTAAAAGTCAGACCCCCAAAAGCGGTACAAGTCGTGTCGGAGTGTAGCCCAGAACACCCTGAGATACTACTGGAATACCTACCAGTAAATCTCCTTGCCTCGGCCGAGGGCTTCGTGTAATGGCTCTCCTAGACACAGCGCGACCTCACCCCCAATACCGGGAGAGACGAACCCCTGAAGATACGCTCACTGCCTCCATGTGGCTCGGGACTGTACCCAACTAAAACCTGTTTGCACGACTCCTTTGAGCCGTGGTAGGGTAGTAATCAAAGTACAGTGGGAACTCACACAAGACAAATGACGATCCCCAGGTCGATGAACTAACCTGTACACATGTCACCAGGGAACTGCCATCTGACGTCTGGTATATGACCAACTAGCATGTTCCCGGCGAGTCCTGTCCGGTGTACTCATAACCCAATGAGCACCTGTATACATCTTAGGTGAACCAACTGACACCAGTGGCTTGTGAGACCGGCCACCGCCCCTCGTCGGGGTCTCGACTGTATACACTAGTCTACTCTGGAGTATCGATGCCCTGTCTCGAAACTCTCACGACTAGGGACCATTTAAGGATATGCTTATAGACTGCCAGCTCCCACGTATATGATCGCCCTCATACTGCTGGTGGTCAAGCAAGAATCCTAGGGGCTCTACCAACGTGTAATAGCGACCTGTAAGGTCACCTAAAACAGTACACGATGATAAAGGTAAACCAGATAGCATACTATCATCTCGAGTAAGATTGTCCTATCGGGATAGGTCCTCCCTCAATCGTTACAATCACGTGCCTGTGATCCAATAATTGACTCTGAGGCACTATCTCTAATACCCATCGGGTATCACTACCGTCGATCGCAAACGCATGTTCGTCTGGGAGCTCGCAATTCAGAGGAGAATTGGCAAGTATTGGATGCTCAGCGAGGAAGTCGGCGATAGCCTGGCCTTTTACTGCCTTAAGAGGTTGATAAGTTATTGAGAACTCCATCAAGAGCAGGGCCCATTTAGCGAGTCCTCCTGTCAGTATAGCCTTTGACATCAAATATTTGAGAGGGTCTACCTTCGATATGAGACGGACTTCATGTGCCAATGCATAGTGCCTGAGTTTTGTTATCGTGAAGATCAACGCCAGACAGTGTTTTTCGATGGGGGGATAGTTGCTTTCTGCCCCCAGGAGAACTCGACTTAAGTAATAGAGAGCTCTTTCTTTCCCTTGGTCATTCCCTTGTGCCCATAATGTACCTAAGGAACCTTCGAGGGCGGTTGTATAAAGAATGAGAGGCTTTCCCTTGACCGGAGCGGCCAGCACTGGCGGGTTCTGCAGATACTGCTTGATTTCGTCCAGCGCATCTTGGCATTTGTGATCCCAGACGAACGGGGTTCCCTTCTTCATCAGATGACTATAAGGACGACATTTGCCTGAAAGATTGGCTATAAATCGCCGGATATACGCGAGCTTCCCTTAGAGAGATCGCAATTGCTTAAGAGTCTTTGGCGGAGGCATTTCCATGATCGCCTTGATCTTTGATGGATCTATCTCGATACCTCGGTGTCGGACGATGAATCCTAGGAATTTGCCTAAGGAAACTCCGAATGCGCACTTGAGAGGGTTCATCTTCAAGTTGTATTATCGAAGGCGTTGAAATACGGTCTTCAGATGCTCTAAATACTCCTCGTATGATTTGCTCTTAACCACGAGGTCGTTGATATAGTATTCGACGATTTCATGTATAAGGTCATCGAAGATCTTTGTCATGGCCCTTTGATAGGTGGCACCGGCGTTCTTTAGACCGAAGGGCATCACCTTGTAGCAGAATATACCCAAAGGGGTCCGGAAAGCGGTGTGCTTCTGGTCTTCGGGATGCATCTTTATCTGATTATATCCTGATGAGCCATCCATGAAGGAGAAAACCTCGTGAGTGGACGTGTTATCTATCATCAGCTCGGTGACTGGCACTGGAAAATCGTCCTTCGGGCAGGCTTTATTGAGGTCCCGAAAGTCTACACATATGCACACCGTCCCATTTTTCTTCATCACCGGGACGATGTTGGCGATCCAATCGGGATACTGAACTTCCTGGATAAACCCAGAGTCGATCAGCTTCTTGACTTCGGCGTTAATGCTCATCTCAAGCTCGAGCCGCATTCTTCTCGGTGCTTGTTTGATTGGCTTAACGTCCGGGGATATCGCCAATTTATGCACAGCAATTTCTGGATCTAGTCCTGGCATTTCGGAATAGTTCCATGCGAAGCAATCTTTATGCTGCATAAGCACGTCTTTTAATGAAGCCACCCTTCCTTCAGACAACAGCTCACTAACGAATGTCGGTCGCGGGTCGTTAGCCGTCCCCAACTCAATTTTCTTGAGGTTATCTGCAGTAGTGTGTATTCCATCTTCCAGCTCTTTCGGCGCTGGTGGAAATTCTGAGATCACCTCGTCATCGCTGTTTTCGAAGCACCAGGGAAGGTCATCCATATTCTCGGGCTGTTCTTTTGATATTGTTATTATATGACAAGTACGATCTCACTTCCAAGACCGATGTGGATCTGGGTCTATTCTCGTAGCTTTGGGTTCATGCTTCTGCGGCGGAGTTATCCTCCAACTGTCAGATAGAGCGAACTTGCCGAGCTGATACTGATCTTCGACCCAATTCTTGAAGGTGAAGCAATCTTCGAGAGGGTGTCCTATTACCCTGTGATAAGAGCAATAGTTCGGGTGTGAGACTTCGCCCGCTTGTTCGGGGTGCTTGGACTCCGGAAGCATAATCATTTGGTGTCTTATAGCTAGGTCAAGTATCTTCTTTGTCTTGTCTTGAGGAAAAGAGTATGCTCGACTCATCTTCTTCATAAGGGACAAAGCCGGACCGCTCGATTCCCGACCGCGTGGCTTCTTGTTCCCGCTTTGTCGTTGTTGAATGCCTTTTTCGCTTTTTGACTTGTTTCTGCCTCTGCGTCGGGTCCTTTTTACAACAGGTTGACAGGGAGCGGCATTTTCATCTTTCGCAGCCTGTTGGAGAAGGCGTTGCGCCCTGGCTTTCTCGTAGATGGCCATTTCGCGGTTATGGTCGTCTCGAACTTTTTGACCATCTTCCCTTATAAGCTTGTCCATTTGTTCTTCGAACGAAGGACTGGGCATTTTTACGTCGGGAACTTTTTCTGGTTCAAGATTAGCACTCTCCCATTGAGCATCTCCTTCTTCATCAAAGTCATGTACGACATAGCAATCGCGGAGCAGCTCCCGTTTCTTGGACCGAACATATCCAAGCCCAACCGCTTCCATTCTCCCATTGGGTGACTTGCGCTGAGTTCCAGGGACATTCCAGACCCTGTCATAGAGCTTAGCTTTTCGAGCGGTCTGTTTGAAGGGTATCCCTTGGCGCTTCAATAGCCTTTTCAAGCCTTCTGTGTAATATCTAGACAGACGGATGGGCTGAAGCCTGTCAAGTGTAGGGTCTGCGCCGTGCCAGATTTCTTTTTCCACCTTAGTTTCCTCGGAGCGGTAGAATAGGATCGCCTTTTCACCTTCTCGCCTGGGAGGGACATAGAACGTCTGCTGCTTTTCCACACTATAGGTAGCGCGTCCTGTTCTTTATGATGTTTGGGTGGAACCAAGGCAACTTGCAAACTTTGCTCTTCATCAGCGAATGTTCGTATTGGAAGCCGAGCAGAGAATATAGCATGGACCTCATCTTCTGAGTCGCTGCCAAAGATTAACATAGGAGCGGACGGTCCTGGCTTGTTGTGTTGGGGTGGACCTGAATAAACCATCGCTTCTTCCTCCTCGGTATCACTCCCGAAGACTGGAATGGTGGTGATATCTTTGTTCTCTGGTTTGTGACATCTCTCCGTGTCTTCGAAATCCGGCAAGAAGTACTTTGCATCTTCGTATTTCCGGACTTCGTTCACGGAGAATGGGTTCAACTCTCCTGTCACAGTGTACTCAAGACCATCCTTAAAGTATTTCATACACTGATGTTGTGTAGAAGGGATGATGTTGTACTCGTGTAACCAAGGCCGGCCGAGCAAAGCGTTATAGCATGTCTTGACTTCAATGACATGAAATTTAATGTCTGTGACAAGCAGCCCGAAGCGTAGCGTTAGTATCACAGATCCGAGAGTCCGCGACGACTGGGAATCAAAACCAGAGATGGTGATTTTATCACGAGCGAGATGTTGGACGCTCAAGCAGATTTCCTTCAACACTCGCACGTTGAGAAGATTGACGGAAGACCCATTGTCGACCAGGATTTTGCCTATCTTTATATCGTGGCAGTATCCTGAGACATAGAGGGGACGGTTGTGTTCGCACGTCCCAAGGAGGAGGTCTTCGTCGCCGAAGGTGATATCGGCCGTGTGTACCTCCTCTAGCTTGTCCTTCATCTTTTCTTCGGCGAGAAAAGCTTGGAATTGCTCTGGCTCCTGTAGCGCTTTGATCAATGAATCACTTGCTTCTTTTGATAGTAAGAGGGCATCGAGAATACTGAGTTGCGAGGGTAACTTCCTCAAGTGCGCCAGAACGTTGTAGTCCACCTTATTTTTCTTTAACGGGTCTTTGGCGGTTAGCTCTTCCATGACTTGGTCATCTAGGGCGATATCCTCAGAGACCTTTTCTTTTCCCTTATCTTTTTTATTTGAGGGTCCAAGATTCTTTTCGGGTAGCGTACGATTACGCAGCCGGATATTTTCGCAGGCCTTCGGCTCTTCCTCTTTTCCCGAGGTGGACTCTTTAAAAAGAGGGCTAAGAGCCATTTCCTCGTCAGAGTCGCTCCCGAATGTGAGAATTTGCGCTTCCCCGGCGTTAACCATGCGACAATCGCCGGTAGTTCCTCTAAGCTCCTCGGTCGTACTTTTCCGCTCCCGATGAGTTTTGCGCTTCTCCCTCTTAAAATGTTGCCGGTGAACAACATACCCCTGCCACCATCTATTGAGAGCTTTGCACTCTTCAGTGGGGTGCGAAATCTTTCGATGATATAAGCAGTAGGAAGGGTGCATTTCTGCTTTGCCGGCAATGTTTCCTTTAGAGGGTGGTAGCTTCATCCCCATTGATATGGCTTTAGCAAACATTTTCCTCGCCTTGAACTTGTTTTTATTTGCGGTGGATGTACTTTGATCCGGCGGGAGTGTCTCAACTCTTTTGTCTAGTCGCCGACGTTCGGCTTTTTCAAATATGGCCATCTCACGCTCCCGATTGGCTTTACTTTCCAGACGAATCTCATTCAGGAAGGCGTCGATCATTTCATCTGACGGCCATAGCAGTTCCGGTTCGGGACCTGCCCCCGGTCTCTCTGTGCAAGGAGCTTCTTGATGAATGAGAGATCACATGTCAGCTTTCTACGTAATCCTCAGATCCATCCGACGAGCTTTCTTCATCATCTTCCTCCTGAAAGACGTGGCTGAGGAACTCTTGGAGCGTGATGGGAGTCCGTGCCTTCTGATTATACTCTTCCAGCGCGTCAATCTGTTTCTGTAGGTCCGTGCGCTTGTCGCCAGGCTTCACGGGCTTTTTGGATTTCTTCTTCTTTTTCGAAGATTTTGACGGCTGGATGTGAACACTTTGGCTATCCCCACTAATCTTTGGAGTTGGGCGCGGTTTCAGCATCCCTTCGATGATCTGGGGTTCCAGCGGGTTTTTCCACCTGATCGCCGGGCATGTTTGGAGATCATTCAGCATCCTTTTGGTTTTGGCTGAAAGAACGACCTCCCATAGGGCTTCTTTAATAAGGGAGCACGTTGCCCCCGGCATATTCACCTTTTTAGGGGTATGAGGTTGCGGCGGGTTCACCTTCCATCTTTCGGATAACGCGAACTTGCCTTGTTGGTATTGGTCTTCAATCCAGTTTTTGAAGACGTAGCAATCTTCGATCGGATGACCCAATACTCGGTGGTAGGGGCAGTAATTGGGATCATTGACGTCGTTTGGCTGCAACGGACATTTTGAATCTGGTAGATTGGTGAGTCTGTTGCGCACTGCCAGCTCGAACAGTCTTCTCGTTTGATCTTGAGGAAACGAGTAAGGATGTCCTAGCCTCTTCTCGAGGGATAGGCGTGGACGCATATTGTTTTGACGGACAACCGGCTTCAAGTTGCTCGGCTGTTGTTGAGCATTGGCGACGACGATCGCTTTTCCTTTCCCCTTCTCATTTCGAGAGTCCGGCTTTGCAGGAGACGGTCTATGACCCATCTGGTCCATTTGGGCTAATTTGTTAATCAAGGCCTGGAACGTGGTTGGTTTAAAGAACATCATGAACTGTGAAATAGTTGCATGAAGATCTAGGGTGCCCATGAACATGCCTACCGCTGGCGCTTCTTCGATGCGTTGTTCGCATTTTGACCACAAGTTCCACCATCGGATCGCATATTGAACCCAAGTTTCACCCGGTTTTACTCTTGCATTGATCAAAGCTGTTATTGGAGTACGCTCGCTGGCGCTTGCGAAACGCTGGGTAAACAACAACTCCATTTCAGTGAAAGTTTTGACGGAGTCATTCGGAAGCTCGGAGTACCATTCAAATGCCGTCTCCGATAAGCTGCCGACGAATTGTCAAAGCAGGAGCTTATCATCGCCGCCGGTGTTGCCACAAAGAGCCCTGAACTGGGCAACATATTGATGGGGATTGCATGTCCCCTTGTAGACATGGAATTTTGGGATCGTGTAGCCCGGCGGGTATTTGATCTGATCATACCAGCCCGGATATGGTCGCCCCGTTTTGACAACTTGACCGGCTGCCTCAGTCGCCTGGTGAACTCGTATTTGTTGAGCAATATAGTCATCCAAGGCAGCTTTGGAAATTGTCTCCTCCTTGGCTGTTGAAAGAGCCGGCGGTGGATTTAACGTTTCTCCTCTGTCATCTTCAAGGATAATCGGAGGATCTTCGGCTGGGGGATCTGGCTGGATCATCATCCTGACCATGTCTTGAAATAGGAAAGCCATCTGCTTTATATTGGCCGCTTGCTCTGCAGCCTCCTTGTCCTTCTTTTCAAGCATTCTACGAAGGAATTCAGTATCGGTTTCGTGTTCGTGACGCTGCTCCGATGATGCCTCCGGGCTTTCTTTTGGTCTGGTGAGCGCGGCCATTGCAGTCAGCATCTCCTGGAACTTCTGTTGTTGCTGCTCCTAGGCTCTTGTGATGGATCGGGTGAGTGGTCGGTGGCCCGTTGAAGCGCGGCTATCCTCCTTCCTAGACGCCATGTTAACGGTATGGACGACCATGCCCCCAGACTTAGGGCTTTTGGGTTCAGTGTTTTTGGCTTTTGTCGCCGGCACAGGGATCTTCTCCGGCCTTCTTTTCTCAGGAGCGGTTGAAGTTGAGGGAGCCGTCGAGGTGGGCACCCAGACAGCTTTTCGTGGCTTAGCAGGATGGCTGACTTCCTGTTGGACCTTCAGTTTCTTGTGCTGGCGGGAGAAATTGGGATCAATCACCGAGTCTTGGGCTTGCCGCCAGACTTTATAGATCTTGGAGGACAGCCGTTGAGGGGATTGGGGTTGTTCTGGCTTTGCTTCCACAGCCTTTTCCAGCATAGGGGGAGACCTCTTCAGTACAGCGGTAGGAGAATTCCTACGCACTTTATTTAGCAGTTCAAAGTTGTTCCCAGTCGGAACAGCAGCATTAACTTCCGTCGTCAGGGCTGATGGAGTTAACCCAAAAGGGGAACTACCTCCGGACTTCCTCACTCGGCGCCAGTGGCGACGTCGAGCATGTCGAGTTGTGGGAATTGGCTCGGTGACGGGGAAGACCTTGTCTTGCCCCCTTTTCAGGTGAGGGGCTGTAGCCGGTGTCGGCCTATTAAAGACTGATGTCTTTTGAGCAGCAGGAGCGGGAGTAGGAGCTGGGACGGTCAGTCTTGCGAAGACTGACCTCTTAGCAGAAGAAGCCACCTTGACGACTTCAGGAGCAGGTTTGGCTACTCTCTTTTGAATAACCTTCTTTGGGACCACAAGCTTCATCGTGGACCCGCAAGAGTTTTGCCCTAGTCTGGAGAAGACCGAGGCATTGGTGTTGGGCGACCCATTGAGAGGGGCCGCAACAGCTGTAAATCGATCGAAGACCGACTTCTTAGGACCTTCCGGTACGGGCACTGGGGCAGTGAAGCTCATTGGCGGGAGCATGGTCCCGAAAAATAGTCCAGTGGTAGCCTGGGTGATTTGTTCCACCGGCATCGTGAACAGTGATGCCGCCTGAGGACCATAAGCTACACCTCCAGGTGAGGCGGAGCGTCGGTTGCAGTTGCAGTTGGAGCAGTTCGAGCAGTTGAACGCCATTGCTGTTTGCTTTCTGCGCCAAGAAAGAGACCAAATCTTAGTAACTTGAAACCCGAGGGCAACCATTAACAAACCGCGATTCGTTCGCGAGTACGACGCACGAAGTGTGGAGTGGAAAAAGGAAAAGGTCCCACCGGGCGTGCCAGAATCTGTTCCCCTCCGAAAGACGCGGCGGAGACACGACGGGCTTCTTGCCTGAAATTCGGGGCAGATGCTATTTGGTGCTATCCGTCCACCTCTCCGAAGATGCCAAGTTGATTTATGGCACCATGTATCGAAGGTTTAAACGGATGCGGCCGATGTAGCAGACTTCGTCAGATTCCCCCTCGTTCGAGGGGTTTTTGATTGTGGGGACGCACTTCCCTGCAGGCGCAAGCCCCTGCAGTTAATTACGCTACCACATCGCGGTAACAACTTTCTCCTTCTCCAGATGGTCACTTCGTGTCGTGGGTGTTTATTTTGTTTGTGGTTGCCCGTGGATTGTATACGGAGACTAATTCGTGTTGTCGCCCGTAGGACGTGGATTAGTCCAAATCCGTATTTTCTTAGATTTGGGTTTGGGGTTTTGGTTTAAGGATACGTTAGTCTTATTTTGGACTAAAATCAACTTAAACGTTTGTTAAGGATACGTTAGTCTAATTTGAGACTAAGATCGACTTAACGAGATCGTTTAGATCCAACAAGAGAGCATTTGGGCTCTATTGTTTAGTTTAGAGACATTACGGTCGATTGCCAGTTTAGGGACATGATGGTCCATGGAATGTATGGCCGTCGAGACCCGTCACCTCTCTGACAACGTTGAGGAATTACAACGACAGATATCAGAGGAGTTCAGAGATGTACCATTGAACCGGGTGTAAATTGATTGGGAGAGCGGTTGTGCTCTGTTCGATTTAAATTGAGGACTTATGGCCAGAATTGGGCTAAGTCCATTTGAAAATGTTCAACATTTTATTCATGTTTTGCCTATTAGGATTTTGCTTGGGCTCTGCTCTTTTACAATGCAGAGCATTGGGCTCTGTAATTAAATGCATAGCATTTATATTTGGCCTGTTAGGCCTTTACTTGGGCTCTGCCCTTTTAAATAATGCACTGTATTTAAATTGGTCTGTTAGACCTTTTAATTGGGCTCTGCCCTTTCTTAATAATGCACAGCATTTAGTGGTCTGACAATGTGCCACGTAGCCTGTCAGGCGCTCTGCGTCAATTAAAGAGCGCAAGGCGCCAGCGCATATGGAGGTGACACGTGTCACGCTCTGCTGAGCGCAAGTCTGTTAGCGCAGTGCGCTGCGCCGCACTGCGCCAGTGCGCTGCTGACACGTGGCGCGCTCTGGTGCAGTGCGCCAATTCAAGAGCGCAACGCTCTGTTTTTAGGAGCGCAATGCGCAGATTGACACGTGGCGCTCTCTGGTGACTTGCGCCAGTCCAAGGAGCACAACAGCGTAAATCAAGAGTGCAGGGCACTGTCCAATAGCGCAAAGCGCATCTTGATCAAATTTAGATCAAAGAAACAAGTTTTTTCTTGTTCTGAAGAGGTTCTACCTCAAGATTCAAGAACCAATGGTTCTGATTCTCATCAAAAAGCAACGCCTTTATATAGATCAAATGATTTAGGAATGAAGTAAATTACTTTTTTTTTATCTTTTAGATCTTCTTGATCTTTTTTTCTTTTTATTGAAGATCTTGATCTTGTTCTTAGATCTTTGATCTTTTTAGAAGTAATTCTTCTTTTAATGAGATGTTTTTATCTCTGTTCTTCCAAAAATCAAATTCTTTACCTTGAAGAAGATGATCTTCTTTCTTCAAAGGCTTGCTTTTCAAATTTTTTAGAGAGTCTTCTCTTTTTTTGTATCTCTGTATATATGTATGTATATGTGTATATCTGAGACTTGGAGTCTGGGGGCCTTTATATAGGGCCAATTGGTTTGTTGAGTTAGTTACAGAGATCTTTCTCTGATTGATCTGGGGATATTTCCCCACCGTTGGATCTTTGATCCTAAGGCCTCTGTTTTACAGAAGACAATCTTCTTATTTTAATAAGATTAAAAAGATCTTTCTGGAATTTTAATTCTGATTAATTAAATAATTCATTATTTAAGTTTTAGTGCTGGCACAGTTGGCGCAAGTGCACCTGCGCTTGACACGTGTCGCGCACCGCAGAGCGCAGCGCACCTGCGCTGACACGTGTCGCGCAGCGCAGAGCGCAGCGCAACTGCGCTGACACGTGTCGCGCAGCGCAGGGCGCAAGTTATCTGAAACGTTGCTTCCTTTATTTTTTAAATTTTAAATTTTAAAACAGAGCCTTGCTCTGATTGGGGGAAACGGAAGCGTTGCTTCATTTCCCGTCTTGGAATTTCCCGTCTTGGAATTTGAACAGAGCTTTGCTCTGATTGGGGGACACTCCTTACTTCCTCCATCTTGAACAAGAAGCGGCCTTAAAGCATAACGAATGTGGAAAGACTTCAAGTGAATCTGCCCGACTGCATGCTCAGGTTGACGCCAATGCTGTGCAGTTGAAAACCATCTTTGAGAGCCTTCTACGATGTATTTCCGATGGGCTAACGCTGAGGCAGAAGCTCGACCTCATCAAGCAGGATGCACAGAGTCGTGAGGCAGCTCGGCGGGTCGTTAATGACCGACTTTCGTCTTATTTGCAGCAACGTGCCTAAGTCGAAGCAGAGTTGGCCGCGGCAGCTGATCAAGAAAAGGGACTGAGGGAAATGCGCGAGCGGCTGATCGGACTATTGAAAACGCTTCCCTCTCAATAATTGTTTTTTGTACCGTTTGTAATTTTGAAAAAAAAATGTATCTATTTTTTTATTCTTTCATATGATGTATTTTGTACCCAATTGAATTGATGAATAAAAGATACATTTCTTTCACAATGTCTTGTGTCATCTCTTTGCTTTCTTCTTTCTTTTGTTATCAGCATGTCACTTTAGCAAGCATAGCCGGCAGATGATAGAGTGAGCATCTTGTTTTGGCTTCTTCGAGAGGTAGTGATGGCTTAGAAAGCAGGTTCAGATCTGCTGCCTAAGACTTTTCAACTTCATGAGCCGTGAGGGTCTCATAAAGACTTTCTCCCTACGAGTCGAGAGGATCTCGTAGGTGTATTTTCTCCTTAGGAATCATGAGGATTCCTAAGTGCGTTTTCACTTATAAGTCGTAAGGATCTTACAAGAGTTTTTTCTTCCTTACGAGTCGAGAGGACCCGTAAGTGTTTAATGAGGTTAACATTATCCGCATTTCACGGCGTCAGAAGTTGCTCCGGGCGTTTCCCACGGGGTCAAGGTTAACTTTGGCCATGTTCCCTGGAGTCAATGGATGATGTATTTCCGAGGCGGGGTCATGTAGATGGCGTGTTTCCACAATGGGGTCATGTGGATGATGTGTTTCCGCGATGGGGTCATGTGGATGACGTATTTCCGAGGCGGGGTCATTGGATGACGTGTTTCCGCAACGGGGTCATGTGGATGACGTGTTTCCGCGACGGGGTCATGTAGATGACATATTTCCGAGACGGGGTCATGTGGATGACGTATTTCCGAGGTGGGGTCATTTGGATGACGTATTTCCGAGGCGGGGTCATTTGGATGACGTATTTCCGCGACGGGGTCATTTGGATGACGTATTTCCGCGGCGGGGTCATTTAGATGACGTATTTCCATGACGGGGTCATTTGGATGACATATTTCCACGACGGGGTCATTTGGATGACGTGTTTCCGCGACGGGGTCATGTGGATGACGTATTTCCGCGGCGAGGTCATGTAGATGACGTATTTCCGAGACGGGGTCATGTGGATGACGTGTTTCCGTGACGGGGTCATTGGGATGACGTATTTCCGCGACGGGGTCATGTGGATGACGTTTTTCCGCGACGGGGTCATTGGGATGACGTATTTCCGCGACGGGGTCATGTGGATGACGTATTTCCACGATGGGGTCATTTGGATGACGTTGCGTCTGTTGTAATGAGACGAATCTCGAAGTGGTCTCTAGGTTGTCTGTGAACCGTTGAGATTTGGCTTCTTCTTCTGATGGAGCCTGGGGAGGGAAAGTGTGGTTCCTTCTTTGTTTGCGCTCCTGGATTGTATACAGAGATTGATGTGATATCACCTGTAGGGCATAAATTTCATTTTTCTTTATTTCTTTCCGCGATACTCTATCATTTCAGCTTTTATATCGCGAAGGTCGCGATAGCCGAATCATTTCAGCTATTTTCCGAGGCGCCCAATCATTTCGGCTATTTGTTTTATTTTTACTCACTGCTTTTTATTGCGAGTTGCCCAATCATTTCGGCTATTTTGCATGCATACATTTTTACTTGCTGATTTTGTTGCAAGTTGCCCCATTATTTCGGCTATTTCGTATGCATGTGTGGCTCGCTAGCTTCTTTGCTGCAAGCTTGAAGTTAGACACCGATTTCGACATCAGCACCGCTACAACTGGAATATTGCCAGGAGCGAATCATCATTTGTCTCTGTCGATGTCGAACAAAGGTGGCTTAGCGAACAGGGTTAGGATTCTGTCGATTAAGGCTTTTGACTTCATGAGTCGTAAGGGTCTCATAAAGGTATTTCTCCCTGCGAGTCGTGAGGATCTCGTAGGTGTGTTTTCTCCGGACTCCTAAGTGTATGGCTTCTCATAAGTCGTAAGGATCTTACAAGAGTATTTTCTCATTTTAAGTCGAGAGTACTTACAAGGGTTGTTCATTGTGTAAACATATCCCTAGCCGTGGATGGGGCTTTGTTAGGGAAATGTTTATTCGCTCCCGTGAAGTGTATACAAGTGTCAGCATTAAGAACAGGTTCAGATCCCTGTAGCTTAAGACTTTTGAATCTTATGAGCCGTGAGGGTCCCATAAGAGGGTTCTCCTTACAAGTCGTGAGGATCTCGCAAGTGTAATTTCTCCTTAGGAGTCGTGGGGATCCCTAAGTTGTTGCTCCCTTGTGAGTCGTAAGGATCTCACGCAGGTGGTTTCTCCTCACAAGGTCGAGAGGACCTTGCAAGTGTCTTTTAACGAGATTGCGCCCTTTCGGGTTTTCACAAAACTCGCCGGTAGCCCTACTGTTTTTACTCACGGAGCCCTCTCGGGTTTTCATCCGTGCCCTTTTCGCTTATGAACATACCGTTTTTTTTATTTTTCTTTCTTTCTTCTTCTTTTTTATTCTTTTCTCTTTTTTTGTTCTTTCTATTTCTTTTTGTGTCAGCCTTGGGATGCTGCAGTCCACAGTAGTCTATCGACGTCTCGGTCAATAGCTAATTTTAGGACATAATGGTCCATCGTTGGTTTAAGGACGTTTCAGTCCGACGCCAATTTTAGGACATAGTGGTCCATTGTTAGTTTTAGGACATTTCGGTCCGTCGTTAGTTTAAGAACGTTTCGGTCCATTGTTAGTTTTAGGACATTTTGGTCCGAAAACCGGCTACTACTTATAGAGTTTTGGGCTTAGGAAGATAGCGAGCGGACATAGGCGTCGTCATCTATCGTTGACCCAGGCCGTGACTCGTCAGGCGTAGTATTTCTTTAGGAAGCGACCATTTATTGGCCTGAAAGGTCTTTCACCATGCATGTCCATGAGTAGATAAGCTCCACCCTGGTAGACTTTGTCTATGATATACGGGCCTTCATAATTCGGCTCGAATTTTCCCCGCTTGGCGCGATTGGGGATCATAGGTCTTTTAACTACTAGTACGAGTTCGCCTTGGAGGAATGTTCTCGACCTAGTCAATCTCTCATATGAGCGCATCATCTTTGCTTTGTAAGCCTCCAGATTTTGCTGCGCCATGAGTCGGGTTTCATCAAGGGCATCGAGTTCCTCGAGCCGGAGGTGAGCATTTTCTTCGCCTGTTAGCTCGTAGTGAACTGCCACTCGTAGAGAGGGTAACTCTATCTCGAAGGGGAGTACCGCTTCTGTGCCGAATACCAATGCATACGGCGTTGTGTTTGTGGTCGTTTTGAACGTAGGTCGATATGCCCAGAGAGCTTCATGCAGTCTTTCATGCCAGTCCTTATTTCGAGACACCGTCTTTTTTACGATCTTCGTCAAGGTCTTGTTAAAAGCTTCAGCTAGACCGTTAGCTCGGGGATTATAGACCGAAGAGTATCTCCAGTCTATGTTATGCTGTTGTGCGAAGCGGCTGATCTTGTGGCTTCTATAGGCTGGCCCGTTATCGGAGATAATCCGTCGTGGAGTTCCAAACTGATAAATGATGTGCGTCTTGAAGAAATAAAGGATATTCTCCATCTTCACTTCCCTCAGCGGTATTGCTTCTGCCCATTTGGAGAAGTAATCAGTTGTCGCCAAAATGAATCGATGTCCTTTGGACGATGCTGGTTCGATAGGGCCGATTATGTCAGTCCCCCACATTTCGAACGGCCAGCTAGCCATTGTTGGATGCAGAGGATTTGGATGCTGATGGATAAAGTCTCCGTGAATCCGGCACGAGTGGCACTGCTTTGCGTATTCTAAGCAGTCTTGGATCATCGTGGGCCTATAATAACCCATCCGTTTGATCTTCAGCTTCATCTTCGGCCCGGCTTGGTGAGAACCGCAGAGTCCGTCATGAGTTTCTTGGACGACTCTCTTTTCCTCTTCAGGTCCCAGGCATCTTAACCACAGAGAAACAAATGATCTTTTATAAAGAGTATCATTGACGAAGGCGAAAGACAGAGCTCGTTTCATAAGCTGATGTTTCGATGACGCATCTTCAGGTGTTCGACGGGATTTGAAGTAGTCTATGAAGACTTCTCTCTAATCCGTAACCTTTTCTTGGTCTTTTATTTGCAGATTCATTTGCTCGATCGCACCCTTTTCTTCGGACGACTCTGGAGATATTTCTGCCGGTGCAAGAACCCGACGGTTTTGCACAACGATTCTCACGTCATCGAGGTTTTCGTCAGCCAGTTCTTTAGCGAGCTTGGCTAATGCATCCGCTTTGCTATTTTCCGCACGCGGTATGCTTTCCAAGGTGTAGGAAGGGATTTGAGTCAGCAACTATTATACCCTCTCACCGTACTTTACTAGCTCCGGTTTGCACATTTGATAGTCGTCGTTTACTTGACTAACGACCAGTTGGAAGTCTCCGTATATGAGGAGGTTTTCAATTCCCATATCGATAGTGATCTCGAGACCTGCTATCAAAGCTTCATACTCGGCTTCATTATTCGTCCTTGGCTCTGTTAAGGAGAAGGCAAAGCGCATTATCCCTTCTTGTGGAGTCACGAAGATGAGGCCTACCCATGATTTGATTATGGGGGTGCTTTGTTTGCGCTTTTTCATGGAAGATGCACCATCGAAGTAAAGTTCCCAGAGGGTATCATTATCTCTTCTCTCTTCGTCGATCGTGTCAAACGCGTATTCGTCCGGCAATTCGCAGTTCAAAGGAGAATCGGCGGGTATCGGATGATCAGCGAGGAAGTCAGCGATGGCCTGGCCTTTCACTGCCTTGAGGGGACGATAAGTTATCGAGAACTCCATCAAGAGGAGGGCCCATTTAGAAAGCCATCCCGTTAATATAGCCTTCGACATCAAATATTTGAGAGGATCCACCTTTGATATGTGATGGACCTCATGTGCCAACGCATAGTGTCTGAGCTTCGTTATCGCGAAGATCAACGCTAGGCAGTGTTTTTCAATGGGAGAATAGTTGTTTTCTACCCCCAGGAGAACTCCACTCAAATCATAAAGGGCTCTCTCCTTCCCTTGGTCGTTTTCTTATGCCCACAGCGCGCCTAAAGAACCTTCAAGGGTTGTTGTGTATAAGACGGGAGGTTTTCCTTTAACGGGAGCAGCCAGTACTGGCGGATTCTGCAGGTATTGCTTGATTTTGTCCAGTGCGTTTTGGCATTTGCAATCCCAGACGAAAGGGGTTCCCTTCTTCATCAGGTGACTGTAAGGACGGCACTTGCCTGAAAGATTGGCTATAAATCGCCGGATATACGCGATCTTCCCTTGGAGAGACCGCAATTGCTTGAGAGTCCTTGGCGGAGGCATTTCCATAATCGCCTTGATCTTTGACGGATCTATCTCGATGCCTCGGTGTCGGACGATGAATCCTAGGAATTTGCTCAAGAAACCCCGAACGCGCATTTGAGAGGGTTCATCTTCAAGTTGTATTGCCGAAGGCGCTGAAACACGATCTTCAGATACTCTAAATGTTCCTCGTATGATTTGCTTTTAACTACGAGGTCGTCGATATAGCATTCGATGACTTCATGTATGAGGTCGTCGAAAATTTTCGTCATGGCCCTCTGATAGGTGGTGCCGGCGTTATTTAGACCGAAGGGCATCACCTTGTAGCAGAATATGCCTAAAGGGGTCTGGAAAGCGGTGTACTTCTACTCCTCGGGATGCATCTTTATCTGATTGTATCCTGACGAGCCGTCCATGAAGGAGAAAACTTCATGAGTGGACGTATTGTCTATCATCAGCTCGGTGACCGGTACTGGGAAGTCGTCCTTCGGGCAGGCTTTATTGAGATCCCGAAAGTCCACACATATGCGCACCGTCCCATTCTTCTTCATCACTGGGACGATGTTGGCAATCCAGTCAAGATATTGAACCTCTTGGATGAAGCCGGAGTCGATTAGCTTCTTGACCTCGGCGTTGATGCTCATCTCAAGCTCGAGCCGCATTCTTCTCGGCGCTTGTTTGATCGGCTTGACGTCCGGAGATATCGCCAACTTGTGCACAACAATCTCTGGATCTAATCCTGGCATCTCGGAATAGTTCCATGCGAAACAATCTTTATGCTGCATGAGCACGTCCTTTAGCATAGCCACCCTTTCTTCAGACAACAGCTCACTGACGAACGTCGGCCGCGGGACACTTGCCATCCCCAAATCAATCTTCTTGAGGTTATCTGCAGTAGTATGTATCCCATCTTTCAGCTCCTTTGGCACCGGTGGAAATTCTGAGATTACCTCGTCATCATCGTTGTCGAAGCACCGGGGGAAGTCATCCATATTCTCGGGCTCTTCTTCTGACAACATTATCATATGACAAGTACGAGATCGCTTCCAAGACCGATGTTGATCTGGTTTTACTTTCGCGGCTTTGGGTTCATGCTTCTGTGGCGGGGTTACCCTCCAGCTGCTGGATAGAGCGAACCTGCCTTGCTGATACTGGTCTTCTACCCACTCTTTAAATGTGAAGCAGTCTTTGAGAGGATGTCCTATTGCCCTGTGATGGGAGCAATAGTCCGGGTGAGAGACTTCGCCTGCTTGCTCGGCGTGCTTGGACTCCGGGAGTGTCATCATCTGATGTTTTATGACAAAATCGAATATCTTCCTTGTCTTGTCTTGGGAAAAAGAATATGCTCGACCCATCTTTTTTATAAGAGACGAATCTGGACTGCTCGATTCCTGATCGCGTGGCTTCTTAGACCCTCTTTGTCGCTGTCGAACTCCTTTCCCGTTCTTTGGTTTGTTTCTGCCTCTGCGTCGGGCCTTTTGTACAACGGGTTGATAAGGAGGAGCATTTTCATTTTTCACAGCCTGTTGAAGGAGGCGTTGCGTCCTGGCTTTCTCGTAGATGGCCATTTCGCGATTATGGTCGTCTCGAACCTTTTGACCTGCTTCCCTTATAAGCTTGTCCATCTGTTCTTCGAACGACGGACTTGGCATTTTCACGGCGGGAGCTCGTTCTGGTTCAGGGTTAGCGTCTTCCCACAGAGCATCTCCTTCTTCATCAAAGTCATGTATGACGTAGCAGTCGCGGAATAGCTCCTGTTTCTTAGATTGAATATATCCAAGCCCGATCGTTTCCATTCTACCATTGGGCAACTTTCGTTGAGTTCCGGGAACGTTCCAGATCCTGTTATAGAACCGTGCTTGTCGCGCAGTTTGCTTAAGGGGTACACCTTGGCGTCTCAAGTGTCTCTTTAGTCCGTTCGTGTAATATCTGGGCAAATGAATGGGCTGGAGCCTGTCAAGTGTAGAATCCGCGCCATGCCAGATTTCTTTCTCCACTTTGGTTTCCCCGGATCGATAGAATAGGATTGCCTTTTCACCTTTTCGCGTGGGAGGGACGTAGAATGTCTGCAGTTCTTCCACACTGTAGGTATCAAGCGCGTCTAGTTCTTTATGATGCTTGGGCGGAACCATGGCAACTTGAAAACTTTGATCTTCATCAGCGAAGGTTTGTATTGATGGCCGAACAGAGAATACGGCATTGACCTCATCTTCCGAGTCGCTGCCGAAGATCAACATAGGAGCGGACGGTCCCGGCTTGTTGCACTGGGGCGGACCTGAGTAAACTATCTCTTCTTCCTCCTCGGTATCACTCCCGAAGGCCGGAATAGTAGTGATAGCTTTGTTCTTCGGTTTGTGACATCTTTTTGTATCCTCGAAATCCGGTAAGAAGTATTTTTCATCTTCGTACTTTCGGACTTCGTTCACGGAGAATGGGTTCAGCTCTCCTGTTACGGTATACTCGAGACCATCTTTGAAATACTTCATATACTGATGTTGTATAGAAGGGATGATGTTGTACTCGTGTAACCAGGGTCGGCCGAGCAAAGCATTGTAGCATGTCTTGGCGTCAATGACGTGAAACTTAATGTCCGTGACAAGCAGCCCAAAGTGTAGTGTCAATATCACAAACCCAAGCGTCCGTAATGACTGGGAGTCAAATCCGGAGATGGTGATTTTATCGCGAGCGAGGTGTTGAACGCTCGTGCAGATTTCCTTTAACACCCTTACGTTAAGGAGATTGACGGAGGACCCATTGTCGACCAGGATTTTACCTATCTTGATGTCATGACAGTATCCAGAGACATATAGGGGACGGTTGTGCTCGCATGTCCTAAGGAGGAGATCTTCATCGCCGATGGTGATATCGGCTGTGTGTACTTCTTCCAGCTCGTCTTCATCTTTTCTTCGGCGAGGAAAGTTTGGAATTGCTCGGGCTCTTGTAATGCTTTGATCAAAGAATCTCTTGCCTCTTTAGATAACAGAAGGGCGTCGAGAATGCTGAGCTGCGAGGGTATCTTTTTCAAGTGTGCCAGAATGTTGTATTCCACTTTGTTTTTCTTTAGCGGGTCCTTGGCTGTCAGCTCTTTGACGGCTTGGTCATCAAGGATGATATCCTCAGAGACTTTTTCTTTCCCCTTGTCTTTTCTATTTGACCCACTGTTCGAGGGCCCAAGATTCTTTTCGGGCAGCGTACGATTGCGCAGCTGAATATTTTCACAGGTTTTCGATTCTTCCTCATTTCCCAAGGTGGACTCTTTAAAGAGAGGGCCAAGAGTCATTTCTTCGTCAGAGTCGCTCCCGAAGGTGAGGAATTGCGATCCCCCGGCGTTGACCATGCGACGGTTGCCGGTAGTTCTTTTACGCTCCTCGGTCGTACTTCTTTGCTCCCGACGAGTTTTGCGTTTTATCCGCTTGAAATGTTGCCGGTGAGCAACATATCCCTGCCACCATCTTTTAAAAGCGTTGCACTCTTCGGTGGGATGCGCAATCTTTCAATGATATAAGCAGTAGTTAGGATGTATTTCCGCTTCACCAAGAATGTTTCCTTCAAAGGGTGGCAGCTTCATTCCCATTGATATGGCTTTAGCGAGCCTTTTCCTTGTCTTGAACCTGTTTTTATTTGCGACGGATGTACTTTGATCTGGCGGGAGTGTTTCAACTCTTTCGTCCAGTCGCCGGCGTTTTGCTTTTTCAAATATGGTCATTTCACGCTCTCGAGCGGCTTTGCTTTTAAGAAGAGTTTTGTTCAGGAATGCATCAATCATTTTGTCTGATGGCTCTAGAAGTTCCGGTTCAGGATTTGCCCCCAGTTTCTTTGTGTAAGGATCTTCTTCATCGTCTATCGACAAGTGATAGGTCGCATGGCAGCTTGCTACATAACCTTCAGATTCATCTGACGAGTCTTCTCCATTGTCATCATCTCCGTCCCCAAGGACGTGGCTGAGAAATTCTTGGAGTGTGACTGGAGTCCGTGCTTTTTGATTATATTCTTCCAACGCGTCAATCTGTTTTTGCAAGTCCGTGCGCTTGTCACCAGGCTTCACGGGCTTTTGGGTCTTCGTCTTCTTCTTTGAAGACTTTGACGGCTGGGTGTGAATGCTTTGGCTATCACTACCAATTTTTGGAGTTGGGCGCGGCTTCAGCATCCCCTCAATGATCTCATGTTCCAGTGGATTCTTCCACCTAATTGCCGGACATGTGTGGAGATCCTTCAGCATTCTTTTAGTTTTGGCTGAAAGAGCGACCTCCCATGGAGCTTCTTCTACGAAAGAACACGATGCCCCCGGTGTATCCGTCTTCTTGAGAGCGTGCGGCTGAGGCGGGTTCACCTTCAAATTCTCGGATAATACGAATTTGCCCTGTTGCTACTGATCTTCTATCCAGCTTTTGAAGATGTAACAATCTTCGATCGGATGGCCCAACATTCGGTGATAAGGGCAATAGTTAGGATTGCTAATGTCGCCTGGTTGCGCTGGGCGTCTTGGCTCCGGCAGAGTGATGAGCCTGTTGGGCAGTGCTAGCTCGAATAACCTCTTCATCTTGTCTCGAGGGAACGAGTAAGCACGTCTCATTTTATCTCTAAGAGATCGAGTTCTATCATTTTGGCGATCAACTGGTCTTAGACCACTGGGCTGTTGTTGAGCATTGGCGACGACGGTCGCCTTCCCCTTTCCCTTCTCGTTCCACGGCTCCAGCTTTGGAGGAGACGGTCTATAACCCATCTGGTCCATTTGGGCCAGCTTGTCAATCAAGGCCTGGAAAGTAGTCGGCTTAGAAAACATCATGAACTGGGAGATGGTCGCCTGCGGATCAAGAATGCCCACGAACATGCCCACCGCCGGCGCTTCTTCGATGCGCTGTTCGCATTTCGACCACAGATTCCGCCATCGTATTGCGTATTGAACCCATGTCTCGCCTGGCTTTACCCTGGCGTTAACCAATGCTGTGATTGGGGTGCGCTCGCTAGCGCTTGCAAATCTTTGCATAAATAACAGCTCCATCTCCGCAAATGTCTTGATAGAGTCGTTCGGGAGTTCAGAGTACCACTTGAATGCCATTTCCGACAAGCTGCCGATGAATTGGCGAAGTAGCAATTTATCATTACCTCCGGTGTTGCCACATAGAGCCCTGAATTGGGCGACATGCTGGTGGGGATTGCCCGTCCCTTTGTATACATGAAATTTAGGGATCGTATATCCCGGCGGGTACTTTATTTGGTTATACCAGCCTGGATATGGTCTCCCAGTTTTAACAACTTGGCCGGCCGCTTCATTCGCCTGGTGAGCTCGTATTTGCTGAGCAATGTAGTCATCCAAAGCGGCCTAGGAAATAGTATCCTCTTTGGCTGCTGAAAGAGCCGGAGGAGGATTCGATGTCTCCCCTCTGTCGTCTTCAATGATGATCGGGGGGTCTTCAGATGGACATTCTGGCTGTAAATCCCTGCCATATCTTGGAACAAGAGAGCCATTCATTTTATATTGGCTGCCTGTTCCGCTGCCTCTTTTTCTTTCCTCTCGAGCATTCTTCGGAGGAACTCGGTGTCAGTTTCTTGTTCCCGACGCTACTCCGAGGTCTCTGGATTTTCTTTTGGCCCAGTGAGTGCGGCCATTGCAGTCAGCATCTCCTGAAGCTTCTGCTGTTGTTGTTCCTGAGCCCTTGTTATTGACCGGGTAAGCGGTCGATGACCCATAGAAACACGGCTTTCCTCTTTTCCGGAAGCCATATAAACGGTATGTACCATCATGCCCCCAGAATTGAGGCGTTTAGATTCAGCACTTTTACGGTTTGCCACATTCACAGGGGCTTTCTCTGGCCTCCTTCTTTTTTGAGCAGTTGAAGTCGAGGGGGCCATTGCAGCGGGCACCCAGGTAGCTGTCGTCTTTTGTGGCTTGACAGGATGGTCTTTTTCTTGCCGAACTTTTATCATTTTCTGTTGGCGAGAGTAATCTTGATCAATTACTGAGTCATGAACCTGTCGCCAGACTTTGTAAATTTTGGAAGAAAGCCGCTGAGGGGGTTGTTCTGGCTTCGCCTTCGGTGCATTCTCCAGGGGTGGAGGAGATCTCTTCAGCACCGCAGTAGGAGAGTTCCTGCGCACCTTGTTAAGCAATTCAAAACTGTTCCCGGTTGGAACAGTAGCATCGATCTCCACCGTTGGAGCTGGTAGAGTAAATCCAGACGGAGAGCTGCCCCCAGCCTTCCTTACTCGGCGCCAGTGACGACGGCGAGCATGTCGCGCAGATGGTGTTGGTTCAGCTATGGGGATGGCTTTGTCATGCCCCCTGTTCTCGTGAGGCGCTTCTGGTACCAGCCTCTTGAAGGCCGACATCCGTTGAGCAGCAGTATCCAATCTGTCAAAGACAGACCTTTGAGCAGGAACGGGAGACGGAGTGGCCAGCCTCGTAAAGACTGATCCTTTGACGGGAGAAGCTTCTTTAGTGACCTCGAGAGCAGGATTGGCTATCCGTTTTGGGATGGCCGCTTCAGGTATCATGGGCTTCTTGACGGGCCCATTGGAGTTTAGGCTCAGTCTATCGAAGACTGATGTTGTTGGCTTGACATTGGATGACCCATCGAGAGGAGCCGTGGTGGTGGTGAGCCGATCAAAGACCGACTTCTTTCGCGCTTCTTGCGGCAGCGGGACGTTAACGCTCACTGGTGGGAGCATGGTCCTGAAGAACAACCCGGTGGTAGCCTGCATTACCTGCTCTACCGGCATTGTGAACAGGAAGGCCGCCTGGGGCCCATAAGTTACACCTCCAGATGAGGCGGAACGTGAGTTGCAGTTGCAGCTGGAGCATTTCGTGCAGGTAGACGCCATTGATCTTTCGTTTTCTGCATGGAGCAAGACACCAAATCTTAATACCTCGAATCCAATGGCAACCATATCAAACCGCGATTCGTTCGCGAACATGACACACGAAGTGTGGAGTGGAAAGAGGAAAAGGTCCCACCGGGCGTGCCAGAATCTGTTCCCCGCCGAAAGACGCGACCGAGACGTTGGGATGTCAGGCCTGAAATTCGAGGGCAGATGCTAATTGGTTCTATCCGTCCACCTCTCCGAAGATGCCAAGTTGATTTATAGCACCGTGTATCGAAGGTTTAAACGGATGCGGCCGATGTAGCAGACTTCGTCAGATTCCCCATCATTTGAGGGGTTTTTGATTGTGGGGACGCTCTTCCCTGCAGGCGCAAGCCCCTGCAGTTAATTACGCTACCGCATCGCGGTAACAACTTTCTCCTTCTTCAGATGGTCACTTCGTGTTGTGGGTGTTTGTTTTGTTTTTGGTTGCCCATGGATTGTATACGGAGACTAATTTATGTTGTCGCCCGTAGGGCGTGGATTAGTCCAAATCCGTATCTTCTTAGATTTGGGTTTGGGGGTTGGGTTTAAGGATACGTTAGTCTCATTTGAGACTAAGATCAACTTAAACGTTTGTTAAGGATACGTTAGTCTGATTTTTAGACTAAGATCAACTTAACGGGATCGTTTAGATCCAAGAAAAGAGCATTCGAGCTTTATTGTTTAGTTTAGGGACATTGCGGTCGATTAGTTTAAGGACATTACGATCCAACGTTAGTTTAAGGACATTACGGTCCAGGTTAAGGACATCATAGTCCATGTATTTTAAGGGACCCCACAGTCCGAGGTTAAGGACATCATAGTCCATGGGTTTTAAAGGACCCCACAGTCCAAGGTTAAGGACATCATAGTCCATGGGTTTAAGGACCCCACAGTCCAAGGTTAAAGACATCATAGTCCATGGGTTTAAGGACCCCACAGTCTGAGATTAAGGACATCATAGTCCATGGGTTTTAAAGGACCCCACAGTCCAAGGTTAAGGACATCATAGTCCATGGGTTTAAGGACCCCACAGTCCAGTTTAAAGACGTCATAGTCTATGAAGTGTATGGTTGTCGGGACCCGTCACCTCTCTGAAGACGTTGAAGGATTACAACGACATATATCAGAGGGGTTCAGAGATGTACCCTTAAACCGATGTGAGTTGGTTGGAAGATCTGTAGTCCAATTTGGGACTAAGATCTGTTGAAATATTTATGAGCAGGTGGGCTCAATTAATATAAGTTGAGGACTTATCGCCAATATTGGGCTAAGTCCAATAAATGTTTAACATTTTATTCTGGCTATTGAGCCTTCATTTGGGCTTGGCCCTTCTGACAATATTTTTGTCTTTTATTGAATGCTGAGCATTCACCAGAGCTCTGGGCTTATTAAAGAACAATTTATGCTTTGTCAGCGCAACACGTGGCGCGCCAGGCGCTTTGCGCCAATCAAAAAGCGCAGTGCACTACTGCCAAGTAGCGCATATGTAAGCGACACGTGTCGCACTCGGCGCTAGGCGCTAGATGATGAGCGCATGATACCAGTTTATGAGCACTGAGCGCTAATCCATGAGCGCATTACGCTTTCAATTTAGTGGCGCACACGTGAATGACACGTGGTGCGCTTGGCGCTGAGCGCCAGCCCATGAGCGCAATGCGCTATTTCAGAAGCACAAAGCGCAAGTTGTTAATTGACGCATATGTGGTTGACACATGGCGCATTTGGCGCTTAGCGCCGGTCCAGAGAGCGCAGAAGCGTTGTTCAAGAGCGCAAAGCGCATTTCATGAGCGCAGGGCGCATTTGATCAATTTTAAGATTTGGAAAAACAGGTTTATGTTCTTTTAAAAGAGACTTTGTCTCAAGATTCAAGAACAACAGTTCTTATTTTGCAGGAGAGATTTTCAATCTCTTATTTCGATGAAAGGCTTTGCTTTTATAGATCCATGATCTGTGAGAAGAATTATGTTCTTCTTTTATTTTATGATGAGATCTTTAGATCTCTTTATGAAAGACTTTTCGTCTTGAAGATCTATGATCTTTTAAGAAGATAATTCTTCTTTTTAATTATGAGATGATTTCATCTCTTTGTTCATCATCCATCATCTTTACCTTGAAGAAATGTCTTCCTGCAAGAGCTTGCTCTTTATCTTTGAGTTTTTTTTCAAAGTTTATGAGGGGGGTTTCTCTATATCAGACTTGAAGTCTGGGGCCTTTATATAGGGCAAGCTGATTTGTTGAATCAGTTAAAGTGATCTTTCTCTGATTGATTTGGGGATGTTTCCCCACTATTGGATCTTTGATCCTAGGGTTTCTGTTTTACAGAAGGCAATCTTCTTGTTTTTAACAAGATTGAACAATCTTTCCATAACAGAATTTAATTCTGATTAATTAATGATTTATCATCATTATTAGATCTTTTGATCTAACGGTGGGGAGTTTTTTAATTCTAGCGCTGGCGCACCCGTGCTTTGCACGTGGTGCGCGGCTCAGAGCGCAGCGCACCTTGCGCTAGTGCACCTGTGTTTGACATGTGGTGCGCTACTCAGAGCGCAGCGCACCCTACGCTAGTGCACCCGTGTTTGACACGTGGCGCACTGCGCAGCGCGCCTAGCGCTAGCGCACTCATGATGCGCTACATAGGGCGCAGCGCACTTGGCACTGCATCTGAAGCTTTGCTTCAATTTTGAAATTTGAATTTCAAACAGAGCCTTGCTCTGATTGGGGGAAACAGCGCTTTTTTTCCAGAAAATTGCTTCGGATGCAGTTCCCGGAATTGCTTCACTCCAGGTGCTTCTGCTTCTGGGCGGTTCATTAGTATGGCAGTCTGTTGCTGCTGCCATTCCATGAGGCTCTTAATTGTCTCGAGCAGTACTGTCTGCTCTGTTTCCCCAATCAGAGCAAAACTCTGTTTTGAAATGAAAATTTTAAAAATTGAAGCGACGCTTCAGATCCAGCGCTGCGCGCCACGTGTCAAACACGGATGCGCTAGCGCCAGGTGCGCTGCGCCCTAGGCAGTGCACCATGTGTGTGCTAGCGCTAGGCGCGCTGCGCACCACGTGTCAAACACAGGTGCACTAGCGCGGGCTACACTGCGTTCTGAGTAGCGCACCACATGTCAAACATAGGTGCGCTAGCGCAAAGTGCGCTGCGCTCTGAGCAGCGCACCACGTGCAAAGCACGGGTGCGCTAGCGCTAGAATTAAAAATTCCCTACCCTTAGATCAAAAGATCTAATAATAATGATAAATCATTAATTAATCAGAATTAAAATTCTGTTATGGAAAGATTTTCCAATCTTGTTAAAAATAAGAAAATTGCCTTCTGTAAAACAGAAGCCCTAGGATCAAAGATCCAACGGTGGAAAACATCCCCAAATCAATCAAAAAAAGATCTCTTTAACTGATTTAACAAATCAACTTGCCCTATATAAAGGCCCCACGACTTCAAGTCTGATATAGAGAAACCCCCCTATAAATTTTGAGAAATTTAAAGAAAGAAGAGCAAGCTCTCAACAAAAGAAGATTATTTTTTCAGGGTAAAGATCATGAATGATGAACACAGAGATGAAATCATCTCATAAAAAGAAGAATTATTTTCTTAAAAGATCATAGATCTACAAGGACCAAAATCTTTCATAAAAGAGATCAAAAGATCTTATCATAAAAACAAAGAAGTACTTACTTCATTCACAGATCATTGATCTATAAAGGAAAAGCCTTTCAAAAATAAGAACTGTTGTTCTTGAATCTTGAGACAAAGTCACTTTTAAAAGAACATAAATTTGTTCACAGATCATAAAAATTGATCAACATGCGCTTTGCGCTATTGAAATGCGCCTTGCGCTCTTGAACTGCGCTTTTGCGCTCTCTGGACCGGCGCTC
Source organism: Agapanthus africanus (assembly GCA_030015575.1). Classification (NCBI taxonomy): domain Eukaryota; kingdom Viridiplantae; phylum Streptophyta; class Magnoliopsida; order Asparagales; family Amaryllidaceae; genus Agapanthus; species Agapanthus africanus. The sequence goes on along the minus strand of JASDDO010000022.1, from coordinate 747,744,140 downwards.
TGTGCCAAAATACGCCACGTGTCAATCACGCATGCAACTTGCGCTTTGCGCTTCTGAAATAGCGTACTGTGCTCATGAGCTGGCGCTCTGCGCCAAGCGCGCCACGTGTCACTCACGTGTGCGCCACTAAATTGATAGCGCAATGCGCTCATGGACTAGCGCTTAGCGCTCATAAACTGGCGCAATGCGCCCACCATCTGGCGCTTAGCGCCAAGCGCGACACGTATCCTTCTCGTGTGCGCTACTTAACAGAAGCGCACTGCGCTCTTTAACTGGCGCAAAGCGCCTGGTGCGCCACGTATTGCGCTGGCAGAACATAAATTGTTCTGATGAATGCTCTGCATTCAAGACAAAAAAGGTGTCAAGATCTAATGCTCAGCATTATTAAAAGGTCCAAGCCCAAATAAAGGCTCAACAGCCCAGAACAATAAAATGTTAAACATTTTAATCTTATTGGACTTAGCCCAATATTGGCTATAAGTCCTTAACTTATATTGAATTGAGCCCGTCTGCTCATAAATATTTAACAGATCTTAGTTCTAAATTGGACTACAGATCTTTCAACCAACTCACACCGGTTCGAGGGTACATCTCTTTACTCCTCTGATATCTGTCGTTGTAATCCTTCAACGTCTTCAGAGAGGTGACGAGTCCCGACAACCACACATTTCATGGACTGTGGGGTCCTTAAACTCATGGACTATGATGTCCTTAAACTTTATAGACTATGACGTCTTTAAACTACGGACTGTGGGGTCCTTAAACTCATGGACTACGATGTCCCTAACCTCGGATTGTGGGGTCCCTTTAAACCCACGGACTACAATGTCCTTAATCTTGACTGTGAGGTCGTTAAACTCACGGACTACGATGTCCTTAACCTTGGACCACCATGTCTTTAAGCTAGTAATTGACCGCAATGTCCATAAACTAAACAACAGAGTCCAAATGCTCTCTTATTGGATCTAAACGATCCTGTTAAGTTGATCTTGGTCTAAAATTAGGCTAACGTATCCTTAACTAACGTTTAAGTTGATCTTAGTCTCAAATAAGGCTAACGTATCCTTAAACCCAAACCCCAAACCAAATCTAAGAAAATATGGATTTGGACTAATCCACACCCTACGGGTAACAACATAAATTAGTCTCCGTATACAATCCACGGGCAACCAAAAATAAAACAAACACACACGACATGAAGTGACCATCTGGAGAAGGAGAAAGTTGTTACCGCGATGCGGTAGCGTAATTAACTGCAGGGGTTTGCGCCTGCAGGGAAGAGCGTCCCCACAATCAAAAACCCTTCAAATGAGGGGGAATCTGATGAAGTCTGCTATAACGGCCGCACCCGTTTAAACCTCCGATACATGGTGCCATAAATCAACTTGGCATCTTCGGAGAGGTGGACGGATAGCACCAATTAGCATCTGCCTCGAAATTTAGGCAAGACGCCCGCCGCGTCTTCGTCCGCGTCTTTCGGCGGGGAACAGATTCTGGCACGCCCGGTGGGACCTTTTCCACTTTCCACTCCACACTTCGTGTGTCGTGTTCGTGAATGAATCGCGGTTTGATATGGTTGCCCTTGGTTTCGAGGTACTAAGATTTGGTTTCTCGCTTGGCGCAGAAAACGAAACATCAATGGCGTCTACTCGCGTGAAGTGTTCCAGCTGCAACTGCAACTCACGCTCCGCCTCATCTGGAGGCATAGCTTACGGGCCCCAAGCGGCCTCCCTGTTCACAATGCCGGTGGACCAGGTGACTTAGGCCACCATTGGATTGTTTTTCGGGACCATGCTCCCACCGATGAGCTTCAGTGCCCCTGTACCATCACAAGAAGCTCCCAAGAAGTCAGTCTTCGATCGGCTTGCAACTACAGCGGGCCCCCTCAATGGGTCGTCCAGCTCCAGCGCCTCAGTCTTCGCCAGATTGGGCCAAAGTTCATGCGGGCCCATGATGAAGCCTGCAGTTCCAGAAAAGGTTATTCCGAAGAGGATAGCCATCCCTGCTCCCGAAGTCATCAAGGCGGCTTCTCCTGCCAAAGGGTCGGTCTTTACAAGACTGACTGTTCCGGCTCCCATTCCGGCTCCCGTCCCTGCTCCAAAGTCTGTCTTTGACAGATTAGATACTGCTACTCAACGGACATCAGTCTTCAAGAGGCTGACGCCGCCCTTCTCCAAAACAGGGGGCACGGCGAAGCCATCCCCATCGCTGAATCAATCCCAGCAGCTCGGCACGCTCGACGTCGCCACTGGCACAGAGTAAGGAAAGCTGGGGGCAACTCCCCTTCTAGGCTAACTCCACCAGCCCCAACGGTGGAAGTCAATGCTGCTGTTCCAACCGGGAACAGCTTTGAATTTCTGAACAGGGTGCGCAGGAACTCTCTTACCGCCGTACTGAAAAGATCTCCTCCACCCTTGGAGAATGTTACAGAAATAAAGCCAGAGCAGCCCTCTCAGCGGCTGTCCTCCAAAGTTTACAAAGTCTGGCGACGGGTCCAGGAGTCGGTGATTGATCAAGACTATCCTCGCCGACAGAAAAGGCTGAAGGTTCAACAGGAAGAGAACCGTCATGTCAAGCCCCAAAGGACGGCAACTACCTGGGTGCCCGCTGTAACGGCCCCATCAACGTCAACTGCTCAAAAGAGAAGGAGGCCAAAGAAAGCCCCTATAACTACGGCAGACCACAAAGACGCTGAGCCCAAACGCCCCAAGTCTGAGGGCATAAAGGTGCATACTGTTTACATGGCTTCCGGAAAAGAGGAAAGCCGCGCTTCGACGGGTCACGGACCGCTCACCCGATCCGTGACAAAAGCCCAGGAGCAGCAGCAGAAGCTTCAGGAAATGCTGACGCAAATGGCCGCACTCATTGGGCCAAAAGAAAGCCCGGAGGCGTCATCAGAGCGGCGTCACGAACAAGAAACCAATGCTGACTTCCTCCGCAGAGTCCTCGAAAAGAAGGACAGAGAAGCAGCAGAACAAGCGGCTAATATAAAACGAATGGCACTTCTCTTCCAAGACATGGTCGGGATGATGTTACAGTTGGATCCTCCAGCTGAAGCCCCTCCGATCATTATTGAAGACGACAGAGGGGAGACATCGAACCCTCCTCCGGCTCTTTCAGCAGCCAAAGAGGAAACCATTTCCAAGGCCGCTCTGGATGACTATAATGCTCAGCAAATACGAGCTCACCAGGCGAATGAAGCGGCCGGCCAAGTTGTTAAAACTGGGCGACCGTATCCAGGCTGGTATGACCAAATAAAGTACCCACCGGGATATACGATCCCTAAATTCCATGTGTACAAAGGGACGGGCAATCCCCACCAGCATGTCGCCCAATTCAGGGCTCTTTGCGGCAACACCGGGGGCGATGATAAATTGCTACTTCGCCAATTCGTCGGCAGCTTGTCGGAGACGGCATTCGAGTGGTATTCTGAACTTCCAAACGACTCCGTCAAGACTTTCGCAGAAATGGAGCTATTATTCACCCAGCGATTCCCGACTGCTAGTGAACGCACCCCAATAACAGCATTAATCAATGCCAGGGTGAAGCCTGGAGAAACATGGGTCCAATATGCAATACGATGGCGAAATTTGTGGTCGAAATGCGAGCAGTGCATCGAAGAAGCGCCTGCGGTAGGCATGTTCGTGGGTACTCTTGACCCTCAAGCAACTATTTCCCAATTCATGATGTTCTTCAAGCCAACCACGTTCCAGGCCTTGATTGACAAGTTGGCCCAAATGGACCAGATGGATCATAGACCATCTCCTTCAAAGACGGATCCTCGAAATGAAAAGGGGAAAGGAAAAGCAACTTTCGTTGCCACTACTCAACAACAGCCGAGCAACTTAAAGCCGGTTGTTCGCCAAAACAACGTGCGTCCACGCCCATCCCACGAGGAAAGACTGGGACGTTCTTACTCGTTTCCCCAGGATAAAACGAGGAGACTGTTCGAGCTGGCAGTGCGCAACAGGCTCATAAAATTGCCGGATCCAAAACGTCCGTTGCAGCCAGGTGATGTCAACAATCCTAATTACTGCCCTTACCACCAAGCAGTAAGCCATCCAATCGAAGATTGCTTCGTCTTCAAAGACTGGATTGAAGACCAATACCAACAAGGCAAGTTCGCATTATCCGAAAACTGGAAGGTGAACCCGCCACAATCCCACGCCCCTAAAAAGGTGTACATGCCGGGGGCATCGTTCTCATTCATAGAGAAAGCCCCTTGGACCGAAAAGTTCGTAAATTAGAGGCTCGCCTCAAATATGGCAACGACGGACCAAAACGTCCTTAAACTAACAATGGACCGCTATGTCCTAAAACTAGCTGTGGACCGAAATGTCCTTAAACTAACAATGGACCGTTATGTCCTAAAACTGGCTGTGGACCAAAACGTCCTTAAACTAACAATGGACCACTATGTCCTAAAACTAGCTGATGACCGAAACGTCGTTAAACTACTACCAACCCGCGGCATCCTCAGGCTGACATGGTAAGGAAAAAAAAGGGTACGTCTACAAGCAAGATGGGCACGGATGAAAACCTAAAAGGGCTCCGTGAGTAAAAACAGCAGGGCTACCGGCGAGTTTTGTGAAAACCCGAAAGGGCGCAATCTCGTTGAAAGACACTTGCAAGGTCCTCTCGACCTTATGAGGAGAAACCACCTGCGTGAGATCCTTACGACTCATAAGGGAATAACACACTTAGGAATCCTCACAATTCCAAAGGAAAAAACGCACTTACGAGATCCTCACGACTTGTAGGGAGAAACACCTTTATGAGACCCTTATGGCTCATGAAGTCAAAAGCCTTAGTCAACAGGATCTTAACCCTGTTTGCTAAGCCACCTTTGTTCGATATCGACAGAGGCAAATGATGATTCGCTCCTGGCAATATCCCAGTTGTAGCGATGCTGATGCCTAAATCGGTATCAAATTCTAAGTCCTTTCATGGCAAGTGATGATTCGCTCCTGGCAATATTCCAGTTTTAGCGATGCTGATGCTGAGATTGGCACTGGATTACAAGTTCCACACTCGCGATAAAAAAATCAGCGAGCCAAAAATGCATATGAAATAGCCAAAATGATGGGGCAACTTGCAACAAAATCAGCAAGTAAAATATATGCATACGAAATAGCCGAAATGATGGGGCAACTTGCAACAAAATCAGCAAGTAAAAATGTATGCATGCAAAATAGCCGAAATGATTGGGCAACTCACAATAAAAAGCAGCGAGTAAAAATAAAATAAATAGTCGAAATGATTGGGCGCCGCGAATAAAAAAGAAAAAGCCGAAATGATTAGGCAATCGCGACCTTCGCGATATAAAAGCTGAAATGATAGAGCATTGCGGAAAGAAATAAAAAAAATGAAATTTATGCCCTACAGGTGATATCACATCAATCCCTGTATACAATCCAAGGGCGCAAATAAAGAAGGAATCACACCTTCCCTCCCCAGGTTTCATCAGAAAACGAAGCCAAATCTCGACGATTCAGGGATAGCCTAGAGATCATCAACAGCGTTCCTCCCCATTCCAGCAGGATTCAGACGCTGTAATCAACCCTGGAGCTACGACAAAGCCCCTACTCCAAATCTCGATGGTTCCCAGACAACCTAGAGACCACCTCGACATTCGTCTCGTTACAGCAGACGCGACGAAACAAAGTGGAGTGACGGCAAAATCCCAGCTCCACCTCTGCATTCGTCTCGTTACAGCAGACGCAATGTCAACAACGGCGTTCCTTCGCAGTCCAGCAGGATGCAGATGCAACGTCGATGAAAGATCTCACGGTCAAAACAAAGCGGAGTGACGGCAAAATCCCAGCTCCACCTCAGCATTCGTCTTGATACAGCAGACAAGATGTTACTACAGTGTCCTTCCTCCAACAGGATTCGGACACACCAAAGAAAACGAAGCGAAGGCCAAATTCCTAGCTTCAGGGTCTTGACGGCAACTCATATAAAACCTGAAAGACTATCGGAGATCATCCCATACCAGCGCAGAGTGGTCACCATCTCGACGTTCGTCTCGATACAGCAGACGAGATGTCACTACAGCGTCCTTCCTCCCACAGGATTCGGACACGCCAAAGCAAACGAAGCGAAGGCCAAATCCCTAGCTTCGGGTCTTAACGGCAACTCATATAAAACCTGAAAGACTATCGGAGATCATCCCACACCAGCGTGGAGTGGTAATCACCACGACGTTCGTCTCGATACAGCAGACAAGATGTCACTACAGCGTCCTTCCTCCAACAGGATTCGGACACGCCAAAGAAAACGAAGCGAAGGCCAAATTCCTAGCTTCAGGGTCTTGACGGCAACTCATATAAAACCTGAAAGACTATCGGAGATCATCCCACACCAGCACGGAGTGGTCACCACCTCGACGTTCGTCTCGATACAGCAGACGAGATGTCACTACAGCGTTCTTCCTCCAGCAGGATTCAAACACGACAATCAAACAACGGAGCCACGGCAAAATACCTAGTTCCGAACCTCGACGGTTCACCAGCAACCTAGAGACAACCGCGACATTCGTCTCGATACAGCAGACGCAATGCCAGCAAACGAAGCTGTTCCCTGATTAAAAATCAGGAAAAGATTTAGAAGAGGCATCACGTGTTCACACATGACCAGTGGTCACGTGTTGGCACATGATGGTTAAGCAGCGGCACAGAGCATATTTGTTCTCTAATTAAAAGTCAAGAAGAAGCTTCAGAAGAGGCATCACGTGCTCACACGTGACCAGTGGTCACGTGCTAGCACGTGATGGTTAAAGAAGCGGCCAGAGAACAGAGCGCAGAAGAAGAGAAGCCCATTCCAGGGGTCACGTGCCTACACGTGACCAGGGGTCACGTGGCACACGTGACCGGCTTTAAAAGCCTTATTCTTTGACAGAATTAAATTCTGAGGGAAGATCTTTCAAATCTTTCCAAAATGAAAAAGGATTATTTGAAACCGTTGGATTAAAAATCTAAAAGTGATTAAATATCACCAATTTATGGAAAAATCTTGGACTTGGAAAGATTTCCCCCTAAATCTGACCGAAATAACAAGGAGATATTTTTGGATTTAAAATCCAATGGTGAATAAAATTCACCTAATAATCTAAAGGCCCAGATTAATGATAAATATAAATCAAATCTCTCAATGAACAAATCAAATCTCTCAATGAGAGATTTACCAAACAGATTGATTCTTTTCCTTCTCCTATAAATAGGAGCCGAGAAAAGAAGAGAAGGACCTTTTTTGACATATACAGAGAGAGAGAGAGAGCGCTTTGGAATATTGAAAATTCAGAAGGAAGAATTTGATTCTCTACAAAAGAAAATCCCGAGGTAAGAAAAAAGAAGCTTCAAAAGAGAATTTAATTCTCAAAAGAGTTTAACTCTTATAAAAAGAAAAGAACTTAGTTCTTTCTCTGGTTGAGGATCTGCAAAGTGCACATCTCCCCATGAATTGAGAATTTAATTCTCATTGGGTTGAGATCCTGCCATGCAGATCTAAAACATAGAGGAGGAATTGAGCTTTGAGAATTTAATTCTCACAGAATGATAGGAATTCAATTCCTTTAAGATAAAATTAGGGTTTAACCCTAGGAATTTAATTCCTTCAGAATGGACAGAACTAGGGTTTAACCCTAATTGAGAACTTAATTCTCTCAAACTCACAGGAATTTAATTCCCTTAAAGAAAAAAGAATCAGGGTTTCACCCTATACCAGAATTTAATTCTTTACGGAAAAGAAATTAGGGTTTAACCCTATTTAAGAATATAATTCTTCAGAAGAAAACAGGAATTTAATTCCTCTAAAGTGTATTGCTAGGGTTTAACCCTATGAAGAATTTAATTCTTAAAAGATGAATAGATCTTTGAAATATGCAAAGAGTCAGAGTCGCGTGCTACCACGTGACCCCTGCAAAGATCCACAGAAAAGAACTTTGAGTCAGAGTCACGTGCTACCACGTGACCCCTGCAAAGATCCACAGAAAAGAACTTTGAGGCAATGCCTCACGTGCCCCACGTGACCCCTGAAGCACACAGAGAAAAAGGCAAAAGAAACAGAAAAAGAGCTCTAGGGCGCTCTCACGTGCTACCACGTGACCCCTTGGCTGAAGCTTTAACAGACAAACACCCAAATTCCCATCACATGACAACACGTGATACTTCAAAGTATTCAATACTTTTGACTGAACAAAATAAAGAGAAGCAGGGCGCTCTCACGTGCTACCACGTGACCCCTAATGAACATCCTAACAGATCAAAGCATGGGCCCCCATCACGTGCCCACACGTGATGGCTGTCAGAATAAAAAGTGTTAAACACTTATCTGTATAACAAAATGAGGGGGATCTGGCCCCACCTTTTGAATGCCATCACGTGCTCCCATGTGATCTCTTCTCTGCTAATGTTTAACACCAAACTGATAACTTGGTTGCCAGTGTTCAACACTGTTATTTATTAGTGTTTAACACTGATTCGAGAATCACAATTTTTAGTGTTTAACACTAATCTGATAATCTTATTTCCCAGTGTTCAACACTGTTGGTCTCTAGTGTTTAACACTAGCTTTAGCCCAATTGGCTAAGTTTCTAGAGGCAAAGCCTCTCCTTCAATGAACCAGCAGAGGGTCAATATGAAACATGATTGGACTTAGCCCAAGAAGACCATAAGTCCTCAATTCAAACTTAACTGGGCCAATGGGCTCATAATAAAATAATTGATCTTAGTTTCCAAATTGGACTACAGATCACTCAATTTACCTTGGTTCAAGGGTACATCTCTTCACTCCTTTGATACTTGGCGTTGTAATTCCTCAACGTCTTCAAAGAGGTGACGGGTCCCGATGACCACACATTGATACGGACTGTGGGGTCCTTAAACTCATGGACTATGAGGTTCTTAACCTTGACCCTAATGTCTTAAAACTAACGACGGATTGTGGGGTCCTTAAACCCTCGGACTATGACGTCCTTAACCTTGACCGAAATGTCTTAAAACTAACAACGGACTATGACGTCCTTAACCTCGACCGTGATTTCTTAAAACTAACGTCGGACTGTGGAGTCCTTAAATCCACGGACTATGATGTCCTTAACCTCGACCGTGATGTCTTAAAACTAACACCGGATTGTGGAGTCCTTAAATCCACGGACTATGACATCCTTAACCTTGACCGCAATGTCTTAAAACTAACATTGGACCGCAATGTCCTTAAACTACCTATTGACTGTAATGTCACTAAACTAAACAACAGGGCTTCCTTAATTGCTCTCTTGTTGGATCTAAACGATCCCGTTAAGTTGATCTTAGTCTAAAAACAAGACTAACGTATCCTTAACAAACGTTTAAGTTGATCTTAGTCTCAAATGAGGCCAACGTATCCTTAAACACAACCCCCAAACCCAAATCTAAGAAAGATACGGATTTGGACTAGTCCACCCCCTACGGGCGACGACATAACTCAGTCTCCGTATACAATCCATGGGCAACCAAACACAAAATAAACACACACGACACGAAGTGATCATTTGGAGAAGGAGAAAGTTGTTACCGCAATGCGGTAGCGTAATTAACTGCAGGGGCTTGCGCCTGCAGGAAAGAGCGTCCCCACAATCAAAAACTCCTCAAGCGAGGGGGAATCTGACAAAGTCTGCTACATCGGACGCATCCGTTTAAACCTTCGATACATGGTGTCATAAATCAACCTGGCATCTTCGGAGAGGTAGACGGATAGCACCAATTAGCATCTGCCCCGAATTTCAGGCAAGACGTCCATGTCTTGGCCACCATTCGGAGGGGAACAGATTCTGGCACGCCCGGTGGGACCTTTTCCTCTTTCCACTCCATACTTCGTGTGTCGTGATTCGCGAACCAATCGCGGTTCGCTAATGGTTGCCCTTGGGTTTCGAAGTACTAAGATTTGGTGTTTCGTTTGCTGCAGAAAGCAAAAGGATCAATGGTTGGCAACTGCTCAAGCTGCTCCAACTGCAAAAGCAACCGACGCTCCGCCTCACCTGGAGGTGTAGCCTATGGACCGCAGGCTGCTTCCCTGTTTACTATGCCTGTGGAGCAAGTGACTCAAGCTACCACCGGTCGATTCTTTGGGACCATGCTCCCGCCGGTGAACGTTAACATCTCAATGCCCGTTCCGGAAGCTTCAAAGAAGTCGGTCTTTGATCGACTTGCTACTCCTACGGCCCCTCTCAACGGGTCGTCCAACTCCTCGGTCTTCACCAGGCTAAGCCTGAACTCCAAAGGGCCCGCCAAGAAGCCCATGATATCTGAGGTGGCCATCCCGAAGAAGACAGCTGCTCCCGAAGTCGTCAAGGCGGCTTCTCATCCCAGAGGGTCGGTCATCACGAGACTGACTACCCCCGTTCCCACTCCCGCTCAGAAATCTGTTTTTGACCGGATGGACGTAGCTTCTCAACGAACGTCGGTCTTCAAAAGGCTGACACCGGCTGCAGCCCCTTCCCGGAATAGGGAGCAAGACGAAGCCGTCGCTGAATCAATCCCAACAACCCGTCATGCCCGACGTCGCCACTGGCGCCGGATAAGGAAGACTGGGGGCAACTCCCCCTCCGGGCTAACTCCACCAGCTCCAACGGTGGAAATTGAGGCTGCTGTTCCAACCGGGAACAGCTTTGAGCTGCTAAACAGGGTACGCAGAAATTCGCCAACTGCAGTTCTCAAAAGATCCCCTCCACCTGCGGAGAATGTTACAGAAGCAAAGCCGGAGCAGCCTCCTCAACGGCTGTCCTCCAAGATTTATAAGGTCTGGCGACGGGTCCAAGACTTAGTAATCGACCAAGATCACTCTCACCGGCAGAAGAGGGGGAAGGTTCAGGAAGAAAAGAACCGTCATGTCAAATAACAAAGGACAACAACCGCTTGGGTGCCCGCTGCAACGGCTCCCTCCAAGTCGACTACTCAAAAGAGAAGGAGGCCGGAGAAAGTCCCCACTCCTGCAGCAAATGTCAAGGACAATAAGCCTAAACGCCCTAAGTCTGGGGGTATGATGGTGCATACGGTCTACATGGCGTCAGGGAAAGAGGACAGCCGTATATCTACAGGTCACAGACCCCTTACGCGATCGGTGACTAAAGCTCAGGAGCAGCAGCAGAAGCTCCAAGAAATGATGAATGCGATGGCCGCACTCACTGGGCCAAAAGAAAGCCCTGAAGCGTCATCTGATCAACGCCAGGAGCAAGAAATTGATGCTGAATTCCTTCGTAGGATATTGGAGAAGAAGGATAAAGAGGTTGCCGAACAAGCGGCCAATATACAACGAATGGCCCTCCTGTTCCAGGACATGGTGGAAATGATGATCCAACAAGATCCTCCTGCTGAAGATCCTCCAACCGTCCTTGAAGATGACAGGGGAGAAATGTCAAATCCTCCACCGGCCCTGTCAACAGCCAAGGAGGAGACAATCTCCAAAGCTGACCTGGACGAATATATAACTCAGCAGATACGGGTTCACCAGGCGACTGAGGCAGCTGGTCAAGTTGTCAGAACAAGGCGACCATATCCGAGGGATCAAGTACCCGCTGGGCTATACAATACCGAAATTTCATGTCAATAAGGGGACGGGCAATCCCCACCAGCATGTTGCCCAGTTCAGGGCGCTTTGCGGCAACACCGACGGTGATGATAAACTGTTGCTTCGCCAGTTCGTCGGTAGCTTGTCAGAAACGGCGTTCGAGTGGTACTCTGAGCTCCCAAATGACTCTATTAAAACATTTGCGGAGATGGAGCTGCTGTTTACCCAGCGTTTCGCAAGCGCCAGCGAACGCACCCCGATAACGGCATTAATTAATGCCAGGGTGAAACCAGGCGAGACGTGGGTCCAGTACGCTATACGCTGGCGAAACTTGTGGTCGAAATGCGAACAACGCATTGAGGAAGCGTCCGCGGTGGGCATGTTCGTGGGTACACTAGATCCTCATACAACTATCTCACAGTTCATGATGTTCTTTAAGCCAACCACGTTCCAGGCTTTGATCGACAAGTTGGCCCAGATGGACCAGATGGGTCACAGACCGTCTCCCCTGAAGCCGGAACCTCGGAGTGACAAGGGTAAAGGGAAGGCAACCTTCGTTGCGAACGCTCAGCAGCAACCCAGTGCCCCAAAGCTGGCGGATCAACTGGAAGAAAGACGGCGGTATTATAATGAGAAAATGAAGCGCCCCTACTCATCCCCGCGGGATAAGACGAAGAGGCTATTCGAGCTGGCAGTACGCAACAGGCTTATCAACTTGCCAAATCCAAGGCAACCGCCGCAACCCAGTGAGGTGAATAACCCCAACTACTGCCCTTACCATCAAACGGTAAGCCATCCAATTGAGGATTGCTTCGTCTTCAAAGGATGGATTGAAGATCGATACCTACAGGGCAAGTTTGCGCTGTCCGAGAAGTGGAAGGTGAACCCGCCGCAACCTCACACTCCTAAGAAGACGGACACACCGGAGGAAACTTGTTCTTTAATTGAAGAAGCTCCATGGGAAATCATGCTTTCAGAAAAAACCAAAAGAATGCTGAATGAGCTCCAGACATGCCCGGCAGTCAGGTGGAAGAACCCGCTGGAACCCCAGATCATTGAAGGGATGCTGAAGCCGCGCCCAACTCCGAAGATCAGTGGTGATGGCCCGAGCACTCACAACCAGCATTCGAAATCTTCAAAGAAGAAGAAGAAGAGATCTAAGAAACCCGTGAAGCCTGGCGACAAGCGCACGGACTTACAGAAACAGATTGACGCGCTGGAGGAATATAATCAAAAGGCTCAAACTCCCATCACACTCCAAGAGTTCCTCAACCGCGTCTTTCGGGAGGAAGATGACGGAGAGAGCTCGTCGGATGAATCCGAGGGATACGTGGCGAGTTGTAATGTGATCTCCCACTCATTTACGGACGATGAAAAAACTCCTGGAACTAAGAAACTGGGGGCCGAGCCTGAACCGGAGCTTGTGTGGCCGACAGACGAAATGATCGACGCATTTCTAGACGAGATTCGTTTGAAAAGTAAAGCCGAACAGGAGCGTGAGATGGCCGCATCAGAAGGAGCCAAACGCAGGAGACTAAACGAAAGAGTCGAAGCACTCCCGCCAGATCGAAAGATACCCGACGCGGATAAAAACATATTCAAGACGAGGAAAAGGTTTACCAAAGCCATGTCAATGGGAATGAAACTACCACCCTCCGAAGAAAACACGTTCAATGGGGCGGAGAGGCACCCTAATTACTGCTCATATCATTGGAAGATTTCACACCCCACTGAGGAGTGCGACGCTTTTAAGACATGGTGGCAGGGATATGTTGCTCATCGGCAACATTTTAAGCGAATGAAAGTACGACCGAAGGACACAAAAGAACTACCGGTAACTGTTACACGATCAACGCCGGGGGATCGCAAGTGCTCACATTCGGGAGCGATTCTAACTAGGAAATGGCTCTGGGCCCTCTCTTTAAAGAATCCATCTTAGGGAAAGAGGAAGAACCAGAGGCCTGCGAAAACATTCAGCTGCGCAATCGCACGCTCCCGGAAAAGAATCTCGGACCCGCAACTAGAAAAGATAAGGGAAAGGAAAAGGTCGATAAGGATATCGCCTTAAATGACCAAGTTATGAAAGAGCTGACTGCCAAGGACCCGCCTAAGAAGAGTAAGGTGGACTACAACATCCTAGCGCACCTGAGGAAGCTACCCTCGCAGCTCAGCATTCTCGACGCCCTCCTGTTATCAAAGGAAGCGAGAGATTCATTAATCAAGGCGCTACAAGAGCCCGAACAATTCCAAGCCTTCCTCGCCGAAGAAAGGATGAAGGATAACTGGAAGAAGTGCACACGACCGATATCACTTTCGGTGACGAAGACCTGCTCCTTGGGATGTGCGACCACAACCTTCCCCTATACGTCTCTGGATATTGCCACGATGTCAAGATAGGAAAAATCCTGGTTGATAATGGATCCTCCGTCAATCTCCTCAATGTTCGGGTGTTGAAGGAAATCTTCATGAGCGTTCAGCACCTCGCTCGGGACAAAATTACCATCTCCGGTTTCGACTCCCAGTCATCACGAACTCTTGGATCTGTGATATTGACGCTACGCTTTGGGCTACTCGTCACGGACATTAAGTTTCACGTCATAGATGCCAAGACATGCTACAATGCTCTGCTCGGCCGACCTTGGTTACACAGTACAACATCATACTTTCTACGCAACATCAGTGTATGAAGTATTTCAAGGATGGTCTTGAGTACACCGTAACAGGAGAGCTGAACCCGTTCTCCGTAAACGAAGTCCGCAAATATGAAGATGCAAAGTACTTTTTGCCAGATTTCGAGGATACAGAGAGGTGTCGCAAACCGGAGAACAAAGCCGCCGCCACCATTCCTGTTTTCGGGAGTGATACCGAAGAAGATGAAGAGATAGTTTACGCTGGGCCGTCTTGACGCAGCAACCCGGGACCGTCCGCCCCCATGTTGATCTTCGGAAGCGACTCAGAAGATGAGGTTAATGCTGTGTTCTCCAGTCGGTCGTCGATACAAGCATCCCATGGCGATGATCAGAGTTTGCAAATCACCATGGTTCCGCGGGAGCACTACAAAGACCTTGACGCGCTTGAAACTCACAGCATGCAGGAGCTGCGGACATTTTACGTCCCTCCCAGGCGAAAAGGCGATCCTATTCTATCGGTCCACGGAAACAAGAGTGGAGAAAGAAATCTGGCACGGCGCAGATTCTACGCTTGACAAGCTTCAACTCATCCGTTTGCCCAGATATTACACAAACGGATTGAAAAGGCTATTGAAGCGCCAAGGGGTACCCTTAAAATAGACCATTCGACAAGTTCGATTCTATAACAGGATTTGGGATGTCCCTGGGACTCAGCGCAAATTGCCCAACGGGAGAATGGAAACGCTTGGGCTTGGATACGTGAGAGCCGGGAAACGGGAACGAGTCCACGGTAGCTACGCCGTATATAACTTCGATGAAGAGGAGGACGCCCTGTCGGGAAACGCCGACCCCTTATCAAAACTAGATCCCGCAATCAAAGTGCCGAGTCCGTCATTCAAAGAGCGAATGGACAAGCTTATCAGGAAAGCGGGTCAAAAAGCTCGGGACGACCATAACCGCAAAATGGCCATCTACGAGAAAGCCAGGACGCAACGTCTTCTTCAACAGGCTGCAAAAGACGAAAATACTCCTCCTTGTCAACCTGTTGTGCAAAAGGCCCGACGCAGAGGTAAAAACAAGTCAAAGAGCAGAAAAGGCATTCGACAGCGACAAAGCGGGACCAAGAAGTCACGCGATCGGAAATCGAGCGGTCCGGATTTTTCCCTTATGAAGAAGATGAATCAGGCAAACTCTTTTCCTCAGAATAAAACATGGAAGATACTTGACCTCGGTTTAAAATATCGAATGATTACACTTCCGGAGTCTAAGCACCCCGAGCAAGCTAACGAGGTCTCTCATTCGGGCTATTGCTCTTATCACCGAGCCATAGGACACCCTATCGAAGACTGCTTCACCTTCAAGAACTGGGTCGAAGACCAGTACCAGCAAGGCAGGTTTGCTTTATCCAGCAGATGGAGGGTAACGCCGCCACAAAAGCATGAACCCAAAGCCACAAGAGCAGAACCAGATCCACATCGGGCTTGGAAGCGAGTTCGTACTTGTCATATGATAACAATATCAAAAGGGGAGCCCAAGGATATGGATGACCTTCCTTGGTGCTTCGAAAACAATGACGACGAGGTAATCTCAGAATTTCCACCAGCGCCAAAAGAGCTAGAAGATGGCATACATACTACTGTAGATAACCTCAGGAAAATTGAGCTGGGAACGACGAACGACCCGCGACCGACATTCGTCAGCGAGCTGCTATCTGAAGAAAAGGTGGCTGCGTTAAAAGACGTTCTTATGAAGCATAGAGATTGCTTCGCATGGAACAATTCCGAAATGCCAGGACTAGATCCAGAGATAGTTGTCCATAAATTGGCGATATCCCCGGACGTTAAGCCAGTCAAACAGGCACCGAGAAGAATGCGGCTCGAGCTTGAGATAGCATCAACGCCGAAGTCAAGAAGCTGATCGACTCTGGGTTTATCCAGGAAGTTCAGTACCCGGATTGGATCGCCAACATCGTCCCGGTAATGAAGAAAAACGGGACAGTGCGCATATGCGTGGACTTCCGGGATCTCAATAAAGCTTGCCCGAAGGACGATTTTCCAGTACCGGTAACCGAGCTGATGATAGATAACACGTCCACTCACGAGGTTTTCTCCTTCATGGACGGCTCATCAGGGTACAATCAGATAAAGATGCACCCAGAAGACCAGAAGCACACCGCTTTCCGGACCCCTTTGGGTATATTCTGCTACAAGGTGATGCCCTTCGGTCTAAAGAACGCCGGTGCCACCTATCAGAGGGCCATGACGAAAATCTTCGATGACCTCATACATGAAATCGTCGAATGTTACATCGACGATCTCGTGGTGAAAAGCAGATCATACGAGGAACACCTTGAACATCTGAAGACCGTATTTCAACGCCTTCGACAATACAACTTGAAGATGAACCCTCTCAAGTGCGCATTCGGAGTTTCCTCAGGAAAATTCCTAGGGTTCATCGTCCGGCACCGGGGTATCGAGATAGATCCGTCGAAGATCAAGGCGATCATGGAAATGCCACCGCCAAGGACTCTCAAACAATTGCGGTCTCTCCAAGGGAAGCTCGCGTACATACGGAGATTTATAGCCAACTTTTCAGGAAAGTGCCGTCCTTACAGCCACCTGATGAAGAAGGGAACCCCGTTCGTCTGGGACCAAAAATGCCAAAGCGCGCTAGACGAGATCAAGCAATACCTGCAGAACCCGCCAGTGTTGGCTGCTCCGGTCAAGGGAAAGCCCCTCATTCTTTATACAACCGCCCTCGAAGGTTCCTTAGGCGCATTATGGGCGCAAGAGAATGACCAATGGAAGGAGAGAGCGCTCTACTATTTAAGTCGAGTCCTACTGGGGGCAGAAAGCAACTATTCCCCCATTGAAAAACACTGCCTGGCGTTGATCTTTGCGATAACCAAGCTCAGGCACTATGCGTTGGCGCATGAAGTCCGTCTCATATCGAAGGTGGACCCCCTTAAGTATTTAATGTCGAAGGCCATACTGACTGGTCGACTCGCTAAATGGGCCCTGCTCTTGATGGAGTTCTCGATAACATATCATCATCTCAAGGCAGTGAAAGGCCAGGCCATTGCCGACTTCCTCGCTGAGCATCCGATATCGGCCGATTCCCCTCTGAATTGGGAACTGCCAGAAGAACACGCGTTTGATGCGATCGACGGTGGTAATATCCGATGGGAGCTTTATTTCGATGGAGCATCTTCCGTGAAGAAGCGCAAACAAAGCACCCCTATAATCAAATCAGGGGTGGGTCTCATCTCCGTAACTCCACAAGGAGGGGTAATGCGCTTTGCTTTCTCCTTAACAGAGCCGAGGACAAACAATGAAGCCGAATACGAAGCTTTAATAGCAGGCCTCGAGATCGCCATCGACTTGGGAATTGAAAACCTCCTCATATATGGAGATTCTCAACTGGTCGTCAGTCAAGTAAATGGCGACTCCCAGACATGCAAACCAGAGTTGGTAAAGTACGGCGAAAGGGTGCAGCGACTGTTGACCCAAATCCCCTATTACATTCTGAAAAGCATATCGCGTGCAGAAAATAGCAAGGCGGACGCGTTGGCCAAGCTAGCCGATGAGAACCTCGATGACGTAAGAATCGTGGTACAAAGTCGTCGGGTACTTGCCCGAGCAAAAGTATCTCCGGAATCATCTGAGGAAAAGGAAGCGATTGAGCAGATGGCCCTACAAGTAAAAGGCCAAGAGAAGGTTGAAGATTGGAGAGAATTCTTCATAGACTACTTCAAATCCCGTCGAACGTCTGAAGATGCGTCCTCAAAACATCAACTTGTGAAACGAGCTCTGTCCTTCGCCTTCGTCAATAATACTCTGTACAAGAGGTCATTTGACTCTCTGTGGTTAAGATGCCTGGGACCTGACGAAGCGAAAAGAGTCGTTCAGGAAGTTCACGACGAACTCTGCGGTTCTCATCAAGCGGGCCCAAAGATGAAGCTGAAGATCAAACGAATGGGTTATTATTGTCCCACAATGATCCAGGATAGCCTCGAGTATGCAAAACAGTGCCACTCATGCCAAATTCATGGGGACTTCATCCACCAGCACCCAAATCCTCTACATCCAACGGTGGCTAGCTGGCCGTTCGAAATGTGAGGGACTGACATAATCGGCCCCATCGAACCAGCATCGTCCAGAGGACATCGATTCATTTTGGCAACAACTGATTACTTCTCCAAATGGGCAGAAGCAATACCGCTGAGGGAAGTGAAGACGGAGAATATCCTCCACTTCTTCAAGACGCACGTCATTTATCGGTTTGGAACTCCGCGACGAATTATCTCCGATAACGGGCCAGCCTACAGAAGCCACAAGATCAGCCACTTCACGCAACAACACAACATAGACTGGAGATACTCCTCAGTTTATAATCCCCGAGCTAACGGTCTAGCCGAGGCTTTCAACAAAACCTTGACAAAGATCGTGAAGAAGACGGTGTCCCGAAACAAAAAGGACTGGCACGAGAGACTGCAAGAAGCACTTTGGGCGTATCGAACTACGTTCAAGACAGCCACGAACACAACGCCATACGCGATGGTATTCGGGACCGAAGCGGTACTCCCCCTCGAGATAGAGTTACCCTCTCTACGAGTGGCAGTCCACTACGAGCTGACGGACGAGGAAAATGCTCACCTTAGGCTTGAGGAGCTTGATGCCCTTGATGAGGCCCGGCTCATAGCGCAACAAAATCTGGAGGCTTACAAAGCAAAGATGACGCGCTCATATGAAAGATTGACCAGGCCGAGGACATTAAGCCAAGGCGAACTCGTGCTAGTGGTCAAAAGACCTATGATCCCCAATCACGCCAAGCGGGGAAAATTCGAGCCGAACTATGAAGGCCCGTATATCATAGACAAGGTCTACCAGGGTAGAGCGTATCTACTCATGGATATGCACGGTGAAAGACCTTTCAGGCCAGTAAACGGTCGCTTCCTGAAGAAATACAACGCTTAACGGGTCAAGGCCTAGGTCAATGATAGATGACGACGACTATGTCCGCTCGCTATCTTCCTAAGCCCGAACTCTAAGTAGTAACCGGCCTTCTTCAACGCCGGACCAAAATGTCCTTAAACTAGCAACGGACCGAAACGTCCTTAAACTAATAACGGACCGAAACGTCCTTGGTCCCCTCCGAACGGCGGCCAAGACATGGACGTCTTGCCTGAGATTCGGGGCAGATGCTATTTGGTGCTATCCGTCCACCTCTCCGAAGATGCCAAGTTGATTTATGGCACCGTGTATCGGAAGTTTAGACGGATGCGGCCGATGTAGCAGACTTCGTCAGATTCCCCCTCGCTTGAGGGGGTTTTTATTATGGGGACGCTCTTCCCTGCAGGCGCAAGCCCCTGCAGTTAATTACGCTACCGCACCGCGGCAGCAACTTTCTCCTTCTCCAGAATTTCACTTCGTGTCGTGGGTGTTTGTTTTGTTTGTGGTTACCCATGGATTGTATACGGAGACTAAGTTATGCCGTCGCCCGTAGGACGTGGATTAGTCCAAATCCGTATTTACTTAGATTTGGGTTTAGGGTTTTGGTTTAAGGATACGTTAGCCATATTTAGGCTAAGATCAACTTAAACGTTCGTTAAGGATACGTTAGTCTGATTTGAGACTAAGATCAACTTAACGGGATCGTTTGGATCCGACAAAAGAGCATTTGGGGGCTCTATTGTTCTAGTTTAGGGACGTAGTGGTCCATAGGTAGTTTAAGGACATTGCGGTCCATATTCCAGTTAAGGGACATGGTGGTCCATATTCCAATTTAGGGACATGGTGGTCCATTTCATATGTATGCATGGCCGTCGGGACCCATCACCTCTCTGACGTCGTTGAAGGATTACAACGATAGGTGTCAGAGGAGTTCAGAGATGTACCCTTGAACCAAAATTGATTAGGGGATCTATAGTCCGGTTTGGGACTAAAGTCTGTTTGAAAGTTTAAGGATACGTTAGCCATTTTTGAGGCTAAGATCAACTTAAACAGGATCGTTTAGATCCAACAAAAGAGCATTTGGGCTCTTTTGTTCCAGTTTAGGGACGTAGTGGTCCATAGGTAGTTTAGGTATATTGCGGTCCATTGGTAGTTTAAGGACATTGCGGTCCATCTCCAGTTTAGGGACATGGTGGTCCATTTTATTTATGGCCGTCGGGACCCGTCACCTCTCTGACGTCGTTGAAGGATTACAACGACAGGTGTCAGAGGAGTTCAGAGATGTACCCTTGAACCGGATGTAAATTGGTTTAAGAGAGCAGCCGTGCTTAGTCAATTTAATTTGAGGACTTACGGCCATGCTTGGGCTAAGTCCAGTTGAAAAATGTTCAACGCTTTATTTGCATTTGGCCTATTAGGCCTTTACTAGAGCTCTGCCCCTGTTTAATAATGCAGTGCATTTTCTCTGGCCTTTTAGGCCCAGAGCATTTTATTTTGGTCTGATAGACCTTTATTTGGGCCCTGCCCCTTTTGCACTGCTTTTTTTATTAGGCCTGTTAGGCCTTTCTAATTGGGCTCTGCCCTTTAATAATGCGCAGCATTAATGAATCTGATAGAGTGCCACATGGCTTGTCAGGCGCTTTGCGCCAATTGAGGAGCGCAAGGCGCAAGTCCATGAGGAGGTGACACGTGTCACGCTCAGGAGAGCGCAAGCGCAGTGTGCTGCGCTAGTGCGCTGCGCCAGTACGCTGCTGACACGTGGCGCGCTCTGGTGAGTTGCGCCAATTCATGAGAACACTGCTCTATTTTTAGAAGCGCATAGCGCAGATCATTATGGGGCTGACACGTGGCGCTCTCTGGTGGCTTGCGCTAACCCGAGAGCGCAACAGTGCAGATTTGTAAGTGCAGAGCACTGTTTCAAAATCTTGATCCAATTTTGGATTCAGGAAAAGAATCTTTAGGATTCCAGAACCAATGGTTCATAAAAAGTGCAAGGCACTATTATTATTTTTTTTTATTGAAGATCATTGATCTTGTTCTTAGATCAATGATCTATTAGAAGAAATTCTTCTATTTTATAAAGGTTTTTTACTTTTCCTTTCTTTGAGCTCTTCTCAAAATTTTCTTTTTAAAGGAGTTCTCTCTTTTTCTTTCTGTGTTGATCCCCTTTTGAGTTGGGGTCTAGGGGCCTTTATATAGTGCCCATAGATTTGTTAAGTTTGTTAAAGAGATCATTCTCTGAGTGATTTGGGGAATTTTCCCCACCGTTGGATCTTTGATCCAAGGGCTTCTGTTTTACAGAAGACAATCTTCTTGTTTTTAACAAGATTGAGAAAGATCTTTCAGAATTTTAATTCTGTTTGGCGCAAACGCACCTGCGCCTGACACGTGTCGCGCAGTGCAGAGCGCAGCGCAACTGCGCTGCCACGTGTCGCGCAGAGCAGAGCGCAGCACACCTGTGCTAACGCAACTGCGCTGCCACGTGTCCCGCAGCGCGACTGCGCTAGCGCAACTGCGCTGCCACGTGTCGCGCAGCGCAGAGCGCAGCGCACTGTGCTAGCGCAACTGCGCTGCCACGTGTCGAGCAGCGCAGAGCGCAGATCATCTGAAGCATTGCTTCCTTTAATTTTGTTTTAAAAAGAGCCTTGCTCTGATTGGACGCGCTGCTTTGGACGCTGCGCTCCCTGCCCTGGAGTGTCTGATTTTGACACGTGGCGCTCTGCGCGCAGCGCACGGGATCTGAAGCGTTGCTTCATTTATTTTAACTTTAATTTTCACTTTAATTTTCAAAGCAGAGCTTTGCTCTGATTGGGGGAAACAGAAGCGTTGCTTCGTTTCCCGCCTTGGAATTTGAACAGAGCTCTGCTCTGATTGGGGTGAACAAATGCCCCCCACCGTTGCGCTTATGTGGCCCCAAACATGAGCACAGCGGTGGCAAAATCCCAACCGTCGCGCCATCCCTTGAAAGTTGAAACGGCTCTTCAATGCCTATAAATAGGACCTTTGGTCCCTTACATGATTTTCATCTCTTCATAGGAATTTTGTTCAGAGCCCTGCTTTTTTGTTTAAGCACTTTTAAAAGTTCGAACTTTAGGTAAAAATTAATTTGGATTAAATTAAATCAATTTTAAGAGCCTTGCTCTCAATAGATCCCTGATCTAAAGAAGACTCATTTAGGGTTTCACTTAGCAGAGCTTTGCTCTAAAGGGGTCTAAAGAGAACTAAGGAGAACCCTATTAGGGTTCCATTAATAGAGCTCTGCTCTCTAAAAGATTTTCCTTGTATTTTCTCATTTCATTAATGGAGCTTTTCTCCTTCCAAATCATACAAAAGAACTCTTAGGAGTTTTTCATTGATCTCGGAGTTTAAAGATGGCATTTTATTCTTCGGTGCATTATATCGTTTTGCTTAATCAGTCTTTCTGATAATTTTTTTTTGATTCTCTTTCACAGAAATAATGGATGCCCATATGTACGATCTTGACGAGATCATCTCTTACGGGGACATCCGCCGACTTGGCCGTTCTCAAAATCGAGAGTTCACAAACGCGGAGTGTGCTGAAATCATGAGCCGCTTCGACGCATATAACGGTCAACTACTTCCCCGACGTTCCTCCCTCCTGAAGCTTATCGTGGGAGCCATCTGGGAAGCGCTTCCTCTATTCTGTTCCGGTGTGCCGCTTAGGGCGTTGGATGCCGCCGAGGATAAGGTGCACTCGGTGTACCTAATGAACTTAATCTCGAAGAGACGGCGAGACAATCTTATCGATCTCCTACACCGGGCCTTCCAACAGTCCGCCATACTCGCTGCTTATTGGAGGGAGGAGGACATCCATGGGGACCCCGACGCTTGTGCTCGCGAAAGAAAGCACACTAGGATGGTTCGCCAGGCATGGAAAATCTTAGATAAGGTTACTTTCGAGTTCCTTAATCCATGTCCTGGGTCCGAGCTTATACCGTTATAAACATAATAATGTTGTTATTTATTTCTTTATGCTTGTAAAAGCCCTTTGAAATATGAATGGAAAATTTTATTTCAGCTTGTCTTATTTCTCAGTCTGAGTCTTTTGCACACGTATGAATGGACGTGTCTCAAACGCTTGATCAAATGCAAATCGAATGTCCTTTCTGTGGCCTCCCTCTTTCTTTTATTATCAGTATACTGCTTTAGTTGTAACGTTTCCAAAATAATAAAATATTATTTTTGGGAATTTTTATAATTTAATATTATTTTAATGAATATTTTAATATTTAGGTATAATTAAATACGGAAAAATTTGGAAAAAATTATGGAAAATTCAAAAATAGGTTATTTTATAGAATTATGTCATTTTTTAAGTTTTTATAATTAGTTATATGCTAATTTAGTGTTAATCGCGATTAAAAATCGCTAATCGGTTTTTTAGCATTTTTGTGCAAAACATGCACATATCATTTTTATCACACTTGTGCACTTTTCTTGCCATGGTTCACTTTGGGTTTACTATTCTTGGGAGAAGGATTTTGAGAGAATAAGAAAAGAAAAAGAAAATGGAAAAGGGGAATATTATATGAGATTTGGTGAGAGAGAGAGGTATGGGCTTCTTTGACCAAGACTTAGCCATTCCTCCATTATCTTTACCATTTCTCTCTCCCTCTTCTTTGCTTGCTGCTGCTGCTCCTGCACCTCATTCTCCCTCCCCTCTTCAACTCCTCAAATCACCATGAAAACAACTCCAAAACCCCACTCTCATTTCATTAAATGTGTGCACAAGCTCAAGATCTACACATTGGACCAAGGAAGAAAGGATTTTGGCCACTAGAGGCAACTCAAGAAAATTCTTGAGCTGCCAAATAAGGTATTTTCTGGACTATTAGCTTAGTTTTAGCATTTCTTATACCCTCATGCTAGTTTAGAACCGATATAGTGTGTGTTTGTGGACTTAAAGAAAACCTAGTTAGGGTTTGAGGAAATTATGAGTTGTGATGGGAAATTGAGTTCAGTGGAGACCATACAAGCACCTTAGTGCTGGAATTTAGACCCAAACCTGAGACTTAAGACCCGGAATACGGATTTATGGATACGATATCGGAGAATTTGTGAAATTTGTGAAGGTTTTATTGAATCTGCTTTCACCCGAGACATCCTAAAATAAATTTGATTGGACAGTGAGATGTGCAGGCACCCTAGAACCACCACACAAGACCCCAACCCCTAACTCATTTTTCCGGCCGCAGATTTATTCTGTTTGGCCGCAATTTGCGGCCTGGACCCCACCAAACTTTCTCGTTTTGGTTTTGGTGTTCCCTTATCTGTAGATTAGGCCCCTGGTATGTATAGATTTGTCTAGTTTGACCTAGGGTGAAATCTGGAGCCTATTTCCTAAGTTGTTGTTTTGGATTCGTGTTTCCATATTCCGTATTTTTAAT
Source organism: Agapanthus africanus (assembly GCA_030015575.1). NCBI lineage: Eukaryota > Viridiplantae > Streptophyta > Magnoliopsida > Asparagales > Amaryllidaceae > Agapanthus > Agapanthus africanus. The sequence goes on along the minus strand of JASDDO010000022.1, from coordinate 747,719,603 downwards.
TCTGCAATTGTGTATTGTGTTTTACCTCGACTATTTGGCGTTTATACGACGATATCGAGGATTGATTGATGGTTTTGAAGGCGTGCCCATAGGTTCTAACCTATAGGGCCCTTATCGTATCATTTGGGGTTTCGTATGCCGTTTTAGCTTTGATTTGGTTTTAATGTGCATATACGATATTTTGATATGTAGGTACCCATGAAGACTTCGGGACGACAAGGTAGCGCGTGGCGACGTCCACAAATGAAGATGCAAGGTGAGTAGATTATATCTACAGGGGGAAGTCGGATGGATGGCGTATAGTACCCCCGCAGTCTGTAGTTGTTATATTATATATATGATAGTTAGGTGTATTATGGATAGTGTAGGGTTAGAAGTAACTAGTGTAGTTCATAGTCGTGAACCCTAGAATAGATTTACACCTACACGCACACCCTTGCATATTCATTATACTTGCACTGTGTTTGATGATATTGGATGACATTGGAGATGAGTCGATGATGTTGGGCATTGTGCCGCGAGATCGGTGATTTGATGTGATTCGTATTTGGGATACGATACGTGATCTCTAGCGGGCCTTGGGACGTGTGGTTACACACGCAGTGATAGATGGTATCAGTTGTACTAGACTTAGATCGGTACCCTAGATTATGTGATTTGATGATGAGGATACCAAATAATTGATGAGCTGATTGTGATATTGACCCGGACCCAGCTATCGGGATGCCGTACGACTATTTACCGTACGAACTTTATATTGATGATAGATCCGCACTCGTGACTCGAGGATGTCAGATGATGTACTGTATCGTACCCGATACTATTGAGGCGGGATCACTGACTATATATATATATATCGACTCAGATTTAGGTGGTTTCCATACACCTCCTGATGGACCTGGCTTAGTGGATGTTAGACTAGACCCGAGTCATACCTATTTCAAAACTAACGAATCGGGAATATCTTAAGGACAAGTAAAGGGATTCTACAGGTATTTTCAAAAGACGTATCTATTCTTAAAAACACCGTAACCCTTATTTACCAAAACCCCGATTCGTCTTATTTCAAATGGCACCACTGCATGACATGTACATATTGGTATAGATTCTTCACTGTTGCATTGATTATTCGATTCCGCATCGCATTGCATGTGTTTATTTCTATATTGCAATCATGCTGTTAGGACACCAGCACCATTATCGATGATACATATGTTCCACATACACTTGCTTGCCGGCTCACACACTTCATCATCGATAATTGCCATGTCACTACACAGTAGTATTATTGCATCAGGATATGACATTGTATGTGCATACTATTATTCTATGTCACATTCATCATGCTTTCTGTTTATACGCATTGAGATATTCGTTTTCATGATATTTATGGATTTGGGAACCGTGGATAATTTCAAAGGAGAGTATGCACTTATTTGAAAAACCCGGTTTCCTTGATATGATATTTGCGCAACCACCATGAGATTTATCGGTTCTGATTATATACCCCATACGAGGAGTGTGTGCCGTATGAGGGTATATGGTGGGGCCCGGTATGGTTCCCCTCGGCAAGAAGATCGAAGGATTATGCCGATTGAGCCTGGAGGTGGGCGAGTACCTACCGGTGATTGTATTTGAGCTCGGCGGATATCCGGGGGATACCGACCGGAGTTGAGAGATGGACATGGGTTGACCCGTGCTGCTGGGGCTGAGGGCCGATACCGCAGACGGAGCCCCATATGGACGAGGATTTACGTGCCGATGCTAGGCACAGATTTCATGATATTTCCATGATTTTGATTATATCCTCACATTTACATACATGATGCATATTGTCATTGAGTGACAGGTGGACGGGATCCACATATATACAGACTTTTATTACATTAATCATACTTCACTTGTATATATAACAGGATATGAGGGCGATGTTATATATACCCTTACACCAATATTAGTGGAATGGGACGCTAATATATGTGTATTGATATTCATTTTGATACTTCATCATATTTACTTCATGCAGACATACCTTATATTTATGACATGATATTACCTGAGGCACTGGCACGGATACTTGGCACTACATACACGATTAGATGTTGCATTGCCACCTTATCATGCTTCAGGCTTATTCTTTGAGGTTTATATATATGATTGTATTGATTTAGGATTATGTCTTGCATTCGGTTTCTGCTTGTAGATATTTTCTATTCACGAGTTGGCAACTCACCCCCGTTGTGCTACAGTTCTTGCAGGTTTTGCCGTACAGGTTCCATAGCGGCATTTCTGGCACACTGCTTCCTTGTGGGTGAATTGCTTTTGGTAGATGGGTTCTTTTGCATCAAGAACCACCATTGTACTAGTATTATTCTTTGTATCTAAAATTCCATCAACCAAAACTTGTATATTGTTTCAGACTTAGACATTAGTGATGTATTATTCGACCTTAGAGTCGCGCTTAGTAGTATTGCGGTTTTCATGCTTATTGAGTTTCTTTGGATTTGACCCTCGCCTTTCGGCGTTGTATATTATTGCTTGCGTGGTTGTGACCATCGATTGACGAAGAGCTAGCTCCCGCTTGGGGATGCCTTTTATTCATTGCATATATATATTATTCTTGTTGTACCCCGTTCGGGGCCAGTATTTACAAAAGAAACTCTGCCGAAATTTTTAGAAAAGACTTACATTTTTAAAAATGCATATTCGGCTTAGTTATTTAAAAACCTTGACTTCAAACATGTTTTTTCTTCACTTCTTTAAACCAGTTTTCTTTATTTACTCTTAAAATGGTTTTAGATTTCTGGGCTTTTGGCTTACTTGGGTCAGATGGAGTCCTATAGACTTCATATGGTTCAAGGGCCAGTCACGTGCTCTTTCGGGTCGTGACAAAGTTGGTATTAGAGCGCTAGGTTGACCTTGGTTCGAGTCTAAGTTTGACTATGTGGAGCCTAGGACGTCTATATATACACGGAACTTAGGCTTGACCTTACGGAACTTAGACTTAGTCGAGGGGGTATTAGACCCGAACTTTCGTCGCGTAGGATGACCCTTGGTTGATGGAATATGTGACTAATGTAAAGTGACGTACCGTGGGTATGTTCCGCGGCATACTTACGACACGCCACTCCGCTTAAGGAACCTTAGGATGTACATATTTTCGAGATCAGTGATTCTCTTCATATCCATGATTATACATCCATTTGAGATCCTCGATTCTATTAGTTTCACGATCATACCTTCATTGATGTTGTTCCTTCTTATGATCATGTATCCACTCTGGATTTTTTGTTTTCTTTCTTGTCATTGATCTGCTCTCTTCGATACTCGATTGAGGTTCCTGTCGCCATGTTTGAGCGCAGTTTGGGCTGCTGCTAGGGTTACGGTCAGGGCGAGCTCGTCAGGTACGAGGGCCGACCATTGTGTTTTCTGGTGACATGGGAACGTCTCGAGTTAGTATTGGTGATTGTGACCTCTAGTTGAGGCGAGTGCTTGGTTTTGCATCGGATGATCGGTCCATTGTTAGAGCTGCCAGTTGAGAGAGGACTGTTGATGTACAGCATACCTCAGAGATTATGATGTCGCCTACCATGCAGACAGATGGACCAGCTGTTGCTGAGATTGACAGGATGTCGCTTCCGGAGCTTACGAGCTGAGATTGCCGGAGCTTCCACGCAGATATAAGACAGATGATAGCTAGTCTACCCGATTTGAGAGACGAAGGTGATTCGTTCGATTTATGCGCCGGAGCAGGCCTAGTTGAGTTAAAGATTTCCAGTGTGGAGAGTCTTACTCGGATCTAGAGCAGAACGATTTAGAGATGACCGCCAATGTATCGCCTTTCCAGGATGATTGAGGCATTGTTCGGCGTACAGACGAATGAGCCAGTTGTTGCTGCAAACGACGAGATATCACCCAGATGATTGGAGCTGCTGCAGCATGAGTATATACTTAGAGATATGATGGAAGGTCGCTAGTCACCGAGGATGAATAACTAGGACATGTGGTTCGTTCGCTTACCCCAATGCGAGGTCATCAGATAGATTGCTTCCAGCTAGAGACAACTTCACGCGGAGACGTTGAGAGTCGACAGAGACGATCGAATGTCAGGAGCCCATTTTCCAAGTTTAAAGTATACGGAAAGACATGCAGGCGATTTCATGGACCCTCTAGAAGAATGAAACCCTAACTCGACTTAATGACCGTGTGAAAGCCTTTGAACCTTAAGGTTTGCGGCAGTTCCGCGGCGCCATTAGTGAGGCTTGAGTTTGCCCTTCTACGGCTGGACCACCGACGTTGTGGCATGTACTCGATACTATTAAACTGTACCCAAGATGTTGATCTCTTGGGGGATTATAAGGTTCTGACGAGTCGATCGAATGATTCGACATCATTCGGATATCATGTGATGGGATGCTTTGCTTGGGAGACTCCAGATACGAGTATAGTCGTTGGAGCACAGTCCATGCAGCCACGATGAGACGAGTCCGAATCAGTCGACATTGAAGCAGAGTGAAGTAAAGAGTCGCTAGAGATTTCGACGAGATGACGTTTCCCTTCGCTGAAATCAGAGATGTGATACGCACGCAGAGGCATTGTTTATGGATATATCTTCCAGAAAAAGGCGCGATGAGTATGCAGCCGTTCCGGAACAAGAATTAGCTCCAGTAATGGACGATGATTTCCGGGCAATTCGGAAAAAAAGAGATATGCGAGAGACTTTGGATGGACCATAGCCGAGAACGTTGCAATGCGCAGATAAAGACGTGACGTCGAAGTGGACGATGATATAGACAAGCGGACAAGAGGTTCGTGCGAGACGCTGACGAGCTGTCATTACTTTCCGTCGAGACCGGAGACCTGATATGCTTACAGAGGCGTTGGGATGCGACCAATTTCCGAGGGAATGATGTGCTGAGGATGCAGACGTCCATCGAGCGAGAAGAGATTATGCAAGAATACCAACCTCCGTACAGACCGGCATGGGCAAGATCGGAAGAGACCTTGAGCGGGATTCCTTCTAGGACACTGCTGCAATGATATTTGCACCCAGGATCAGATGTGATGTGCATTCAAAGAGACAGAGGCCGACGCCAGCGACATGCTGCTTTACGAGTGGTCGTGAGGATTGACCGAGAGATGACCAGAGAAGTACCAGAACGGAATCGTCCCCGTTAGCACACTTGACAGGGCCGATGAGCTGATTGATTGTGAGATTGGTAATCCACAGAGAAGATAAGGACCCGAAGGTAGAGGACGCCAGACCGTGAGCAAGAGGCAAGTAGATATCTTGCGCTGCTAACATTGGATGCACCGACACCTTCACGACTTTGAAGGAGGGACTACCGACGGCGGTATTTATGATTTATGATTTTGTGATTCGATTATCACGTATCCGTCATCTTGGATTTCGGTATTTGGGCGTTCGGTTTTCATGATTTAGTCTTGATGGCTGAGTTTCATGATTTTTGTTTTATGCACCCACTGGGTATTTATATTTTGCGCATAGTTAATACGTTGAGGTATTGATTGTGATTTCATGCCTATTTTATGCCAGTGATTTGATTTACGCTTCCAGCATAGTTTTCGTGCACCTTTAGTGTTTTGATTTGATTTGTGCACACTGATGCACATGGTTGTGATCTTATACACCACGGTATACCTGATTTTGAGTGAGCCGTATTGTATACCGTCGATTTTGGATTTTCGTGCATGTTGGGCGCATGTTTTGAGATACGATTTTGGTGCACACCAGATGCACTAAATCGGGATTCTTTATGCATGTCAGATGCACCTGATTTTGCTGTCAGGCACACACGTTGCCTATGACAGATGTTTCGTGCACACCAGTTGCACCTAGATATTGTTTTGTGCACATGTATGGAACATATATGGATTTTGATTTCCGTGCGCACCAGACGCACCGGATATTCATTTATACATTTTGAGGTTTATTCCTTATGGAGCATTACGTTTTATGATATTCGTTATGTGTTTTCATACTGAGCGGGACTAGTCAGAGGACAGTACCCGCATACTTTTGTATGCATTTACAAAGTTAGTTACATATATAGCTTTCATTAATACATGTATAAATCTGATGTACATCATACAGGCTTTGTTTTAGATTTGACATTGTGTCTTTACCATGACTCCGATAATTGCAGGATGCTTGACGGAGTTTCGATTTTGAGTCATCTGCTCATTACTTATGCGCATGTATTGCGGTATGATGTGTTATATGTATTGATGTTTTCGGAGCCCCGACAATTTGGAATTTTTACTGAAATGTTTTAGTACTTGGGGGTTTAAATTTAAATTCGAGAACCGAATTTATTTAAGGGGGGTAGATTGTAACGTTTCCAAAATAATAAAATATTATTTTTGAGAATTTTTATAATTTAATATTATTTTAATGAATATTTTAATATTTAGGTATAATTAAATACAAAAAAAATTTGGAAAAAATTATGGAAAATTCTAAAATAGGTTATTTTATAGAATTATGTCATTTTTTAAGTTTTTATAATTAGTTATATGCTAATTTAGTGTTAATCGCGATTAAAAATCGCTAATCGGTTTTTTAGCATTTTTGTGCAAAACATGCACATATCATTTTTATCACACTTGTGCACTTTTCTTGCCATGGTTCACTTTGGGTTTACTATTCTTGGGAGAAGGATTTTGAGAGAATAAGAAAAGAAAAAGAAAATGGAAAAGGGGAATATTATATGAGGTTTGGTGAGAGAGAGAGGTATGGGCTTCTTTGACCAAGGCTTAGCCATTCCTCTATTGTCTTTACCATTTCTTTCTCCCTCTTCTTTGCTTGCTGCTGCTGCTCCTGCACCTCATTCTCCCTCCCCTCTTCAACTCCTCAAATCACCATGAAAACAACTCCAAAACCCCACTCTCATTTCATTAAATGTGTGCACAAGCTCAAGATCTACACATTGGACCAAGGAAGCAAGGATTTTGGCCACTAGGGGCAACTCAAAAAAATTCTTGAGCTGCCAAATGAGGTATTTTCTGGACTATTAGCTTAGTTTTAGCATTTCTTATACCCTCATGCTAGTTTAGAACCGATATAGTGTGTTTGTGGACTTAAAGAAAACCTAGTTAGGGTTTGAGGAAATTATGAGCTGTGATGGGAAATTGAGTTCAGTGGAAACCATACAAGCACCCTAGTGCTGGAATTTAGACCCAAACCTGAGACTTAAGACCCGGAATACGGATTTATGGATACGATATCGGAGAATTTGTGAAATCTGTGAAGGTTTTATTGAATCTGCTTTCACCTGAGACATCCTAAATTAAAATTGATTGGACAGTGAGATATGCAGGCACCCTAGAACCACCACACAAGACCCCAACCCCTAACTCATTTTCCCGGCCGCAGATTTATTCTGTTTGGCCGCAATTTGCGGCCTGGACCCCACCAAACTTTCTCGTTTTGGTTTTGGTGTTCCCTTATCTGTAGATTAGGCCCCTGGTATGTATAGATTTGTCTAGTTTGACCTAGGGTGAAATCTGAAGCCTATTTCCTAAGTTGCTGTTTTGGATTCGTGTTTCCGTATTCCGTATTTTTAATTCTGCAATTGTGTATTGTGTTTTACCTCGACTATTTGGCGTTTATACGACAATATCGAGGATTGATTGATGGTTTTGAAGGCGTGCCCATAGGTTCTAACCTATAGGCCCCTTATCGTATCGTTTGGGGTTTCGTATGCCGTTTTAGGTTTGATTTGGTTTTAATGCGCATATACGATATTTTGATATGTAGGTACCCATGAAGACTTCGGGACGACAAGGAAGCGCGTGGCGACGTCCACAAATGAAGACGCAAGGTGAGTAGATTATATCTACAGGGGGAAGTCGGGTGGATGGCGTATAGCACCCCTGCAGTCCGTAGTTGTTATATTATATATATGATAGTTAGGTGTATTATGGATAGTGTAGGGTTAGAAATAACTAGTGTAGTTCATAGTCGCGAACCCTAGAATAGATTTACACCTACACGCACACCCTTGCATATTCATTATACTTGCACTGTGTTTGATGATATTGGATGACATTGGAGATGAGTCAATGATGTTGGGCATTGTGCCGCGAGATCGGTGATTTGATGTGATTCGTATTTGGGATACGATACGTGATCTCTAGCGGGCCTTGGGACGTGTGGTTACACACGCAGTGATAGATGGTATCAGTTGTACTAGACTTAGATCAGTACCCTAGATTATATGATTTGATGATGAGGATACCAAATAATTGATGAGCTGATTGTGATATTGACCCGTACCCAGCTATCGGGATGCCGTACGACGATTTACCGTACGAACTTTATATTGATGATAGATCTGCACTCGTGACTCGAGGATGTCAGATGATGTACTGTATCGTACACGATACTATTGAGGCGGGATCACTGACTATATATATATATCGACTCAGATTTAGGTGGTTTCCATACACCTCCTGATGGACCTGGCTTAGTAGATGTTAGACTAGACCCGAGTCATATCTATTTCAAAACTAACGAATCGGGAATATCTTAAGGACAAGTAAAGGGATTCTACGGGTATTTTCAAAAGACGTGTCTATTCTTAAAAACACCGTAACCCTTATTTACCAAAACCCCGATTCGTCTTATTTCAAATGGCACCACTGCATGACATGTACATATTGGTATAGATTCTTCACTGTTGCATTGATTATTCAATTCCGCATCGCATTGCATGTGTTTATTTCTATATTGCAATCATGCTGTTAGGACGCCAGCACCATTATCGATGATGCATATGTTCCACGTACACTTGCTTGCCGGCTCACACACTTCATCATCGATAATTGCCATGTCACTAGACAGTAGTATTATTGCATCAGGATATGACATTGTATGTGCATACTATTATTCAATGTCACATTCATCATGCTTTCTGATTATACGCATTGAGATATTCGTTTTCATGATATTTATGGATTTGGGAACCGTGGATAATTTCAAAGGAGAGTATGTACTTATTTGAAAAACCCGGTTTCCTTGATATGATATTTGCGCAGCCACCATGAGATTTATCGGTTCTGATTATATACCCCATACGAGGAGTGTGTGCCGTATGAGGGTACATGGTGGGGCCCGGTATGGTTCCCCTCGGCAAGAAGATCGAAGGATTATGCCGATTGAGCCTGGAGGTGGGCGAGTACCTACCGGTGATTGTATTTGAGCTCGGCGGATATCCGGGGGATACCGACCGGAGTTGAGAGATGGACATGGGTTGACCCGTGCTGCCGGGGCTGAGGGCCGATACCGCAGACGGAGCCCTATATGGACGAGGATTTACGTGCCGATGCTAGGCACAGGTTTCATGATGTTTCCATGATTTTGATTATATCCTCACATTTACATACATGATGCATATTGTCATTGAGTGACAGGTGGACGGGATCCACATATATACAGACTTTTATTACATTGATCATACTTCACTTGTATATATAACAGGGTATGAGGGCGCTGTTATATATACCCTTACACCAATATTAGTGGAATGGGACGCTAATATATGTGTATTGATATTCATTTTGATACTTCATCATATTTACTTCATGCAGACATACCTTATATTTATGACATGATATTACCTGAGGCACTGGCACGGATACTTGGCACTACATACACGATTAGATGTTGCATTGCCACCTTATCATGCTTCAGGCTTATTCTTTGAGGTTTATATATATGATTGTATTGACTTAGGATTATGTCTTGCATTCGGTTTCTGCTTGTAGATATTTTCTATTCACGAGTTGGCAACTCACCCCCGTTGTGCCACAGTTCTTGCAGGTTTTGCCGTACAGGTTCCATAGAGGCATTTCTGGCACACTGCTTCCTTGTGGGTGAATTGCTTTTGGTAGGTGGGTTCTTTTGCATCAAGAACCACCATTGTACTAGTATTATTCTTTGTATCTAGAATTCCATCAACCAAAACTTGTATATTGTTTCAGACTTAGACATTAGTGATGTATTATTCGACCTTAGAGTCGCGCTTAGTAGTATTGCGGTTTTCATGCTTATTGAGTTTCTTTGGATTTGACCCTCGCCTTTCGGCGTTGTATATTATTGCTTGCGTGGTTGTGACCGTCGATTGACGAAGAGCTAGCTCCCGCTTGGGGATGCCTTTTATTCATTGCATATATATATTATTCTTGTTGTACCCCGTTCGGGGCCAGTATTTACAAAAGAAATTCTGCCGAAATTTTTAGAAAAGACTTACATTTTTAAAAATGCATATTCGGCTTAGTTATTTAAAAACCTTGACTTCAAACATGTTTTTTCTTCACTTCTTTAAACCAGTTTTCTTTATTTACTCTTAAAATGATTTTAGATTTCTGGGCTTTTGGCTTACTTGGGTCAGATGGAGTCCTATAGACTTCATATGGTTCAAGGGCCAGTCACGTGCTCTTTCGGGTCGTGACATTAGTAAACATGGTTGACAGGTGATAGAGCGAGCATCCTGTATTGGCTTCTTCAAAAGGCAGCGATGGCTTAGGCCGCAGGTTCGGATCTGCCGCCTAAGACTTTTCAACTCTATGAGCCGTGAGGGTCTCATAGAGACTTTTCTCCCTAAGGATCGAGAGGATCTCGTAGGTGGATTTTCTCCTTAGGAATCGTGAGGATTCCTAAGTGCGTTTTCTCTTATAAGTCGTAAGGATCCTATAAGAGAATTTTCCCTCTTACGAGTCGAGAGGACTTATAAGCGGTTGTTTCCCTCCTTGTCGAGATTTGACTTTGGAGAGTGAGACCCGTGGATAGTATGCAAGAGACCGTTTTAGGCCGACTTGCAGGGTCCCAGTGCTTAGGGAATAAGTTTTTTAATCCTTACTGCCTAAGGCTTTATCTTACGAGTCGAGCCGTATCGAGACGTTCTCGCAAAGACATCAATTTCTTCACAAGTCGAGACGAATCGAGAATTTCTCGCAAGAATATCCTAACGTCACAGTTAACCTCTGCTCTTTACGATAGAAGTCCGTTAGGGTTTGTGGTACTTAGGGTTTTGGCCGTCATACCGTCGCATCAGCTGATATATTGCTCGATAGGCAATCGTGCTGTTCGAGTAGCCCTGCGACTGCCGTGTCTCTGATCCCTTCGGGGGCTGGACAAGATGTCTTCAAGCAATCCTCCTTGGTAGTATAACCGTCGGAAGAGCAAGCGTTAGGAATTTGCCATGCCGCTTTTTACTTGAGGTTAGGCTCATTTTGGTGAGCCCCGATGAGTCATATCTACTCCTCGCTGGTATGGGATGATCTCCGATATTCTTTCAGGTTTTATGTGAGTTGCCGTCAAGACCCTGAAGCTAGGAATTTGGCCTTTGCTTCATTTGCTGGCATCGCGTCTGCTGTATCGAGACGAATGTCACGGTGGGAACTAGGGATTTTGCCGTGGCTCCATTTGTTTGATTGTCGCGTCTGAACCCTGCTGGAGGAAGAACGCTGGGGTGACATCTCGTCTGCTGTATCAAGACGAATGTCGCGGTTGTCTCTAGGTTGCTGGTGAACCGTCGAGGTTTCGAACTAGGGATTTTGCCGTGGCTCCATTTGTTTGATGATGTTGCGTCTGCTGTGTCGAGACGAACGTCGAAGTGGTGACCATTCTGCACTGGTGTGAGACGATCTCCAGTTGTTTTTCAGGCTTTATATGACTCGCCGTTAAGACCTTGAAGCTAGGAATTTGGCCTTCACTTCGTTTGCTTTGTCACGTCCGAACCCTGTTGGGGGAAGAACGCTGTCGTGACATCTCGTCTGCTGTATCGAGACGAATGCCTAGGTGGAGCTGGGATTTTGCCGTTACTCCATTTGTCTGATGATGTTGCGTCTGCTGTGTCGAGACGAACGTCGAAGTGGTGACCATTCCGCACTGGTGTGAGACGATCTCCAGTTGTCTTTCAGGCTGTTGGAGATAGTGCCCTCATAGTCAATTATTGGATCGCGGGTACGTGATTGCAATGATTGCGGAGGACCTATACCAGTAGGACAGTCTTACTCGAGATGATAGTATGCTATCTGGTTTGCCTTTATCAGTCGTGTACATGTTCAGGTGACTGATTGCATGTTACACTTTGATAGAGCCCTTAGGATCTTGCTTTACTACCAACAGTATGATGGCGATCATATACGTGAGAGTTGGGTAGTTTATATGCATATCCTTAATTGTGGTCCCTAGTCGTGGGAGTTTCGAGACAGGGCATCGATACTCCGGAGTAGACTAGTGTGTACAGTCGAGACCCCGACGAGGGGCGGTGGCCGGTCTCACAAGCCACTGGTGTCAGTTGGATCACCTAAGATTTATACAGGTGCTCATTGGGTTATGAGTACACCGGACAGGACTCGCCGGGAATCTGCTAGTTAGTATTATATCTACCGTCAGATAGCAGTTCCCTGGTGACATGTGTACAGGTTAGTTCATCGACCTGAGGTCGTCATTTGTCTCGTGTGAGTTCCCACTGTGCTTTGATTTCTACCCTACCACGGCTCAAAGGAGTCGTGCAAACAGGTAGTTTTTGGGTACAGTCCCGAGCCATATGGAGGCACGTGAGCGGATCGGCAGGGGATTCGTCTCTCCCGGTATTGGGGGCGAGGTCGTGCTGTGTCTAGGAGAGCCATTACACAAAGTCCATGGCCATGGCAGGAGATTTACTGGTAGGTACTCCAGTAGTATCTCAGGGTGTTATTGGGCTTCACTCCGACACGACTTATACTGCTATTGGGGGTCTGACGTTACTAGCCCCCTAAGCAGATATGCGATACTCATAGACGAACGGACCGGACTGTATATACATTGTCACTGTTAGGCTCAGTAGGGTTTCTGGATGAGTTCACTCATCGGCCTCCCTTGAGTTCGCTCATCAGCTTCCCTTGAGGTCAGTCCATGGGCAGCCGTTACGCATTGCTAGTGCCGCTGACGGTTTGTGGTTAAACCCACTGCCAGGGTACTGACGAGTCATTAGAGTCCCCCACAGACAGTTTCCCAAGTTCGGGCGAAACGTTGTAGAGGCCGTATGGTTTTATGGCAGGGTTCGGAAAATGCACGTGCGTTTACGCACGTGTTATTTTTCGGGCAGATGATACTGGTCGGCTTTGGTTTAGGCCGGATCCGAGTATTATATTGAGTAGGTATAATATCTTTGTCTCAGTTGCATTTGTATTCGGTCGTAATACAAATGCGGGTATATTTATACAGTTTCGGGGTTATCCTGAAAGTTGTTTCAGGATCACTTTTGGAAGTTGCCAGTTTCCAGTTTTCTATCAGCCGTCTTTTAACATTCGGTTAAAAACGAATTTATCTTTTCTTCAGTTGAGGTGAGTCATCATTCTAGAAGCTTCTAGAAGTGATGATGAGGCTAGTGAGTCATTAGTGCATTAATGGTGTCATTAATGCTTTTGGTGACTAAGGGTTTAGATTCATTGCATCTTTATGACTCATTGTTTTCATTAATGAGTTTTGTTAAGCTTAGGATATTTTTGAGTGAGAAGCTTTTTCTTAAGGTCACCCTCTTTGCTCCTACGGTCACCTCCCTCTTGCTATATAGATGGCCGGCCCTCTCTCTCCTCACACACGCTCTCTCACTTGATGTTTTTCATTTGTAGAAAAGATATGATAGTATTTGGGGTGTATGGAATTCACAGCTCATTTCATTCCATCACCCGATTCCCTCGGCAACTTCATTAACCGATCGTCCACGGATTTGGACGAAGTGAGACAAAGTCATCTACTCATTCTCTACATCATTCTTGGTCGTCTCTTTTAGCAAACTTGACGATCGAGTTGCCTCAAGTCAGAGGCGGGAGCCCGTTTAAAGAATCGATCATGTGGTGCCACCTCGACGAAGGAATCGGAGATCGACGAGATCGGAGCAGCCGCAACGGAGCGTGGGATGATGGTTGAAGAACGAAGGACTCGGATCGTTCGGTATAACCTTCCTACACTCTTTATAGTTTGTTAGTTTAGCAATAATAGCAGATCCGGGTTAAAGTATACGATAGCGCCAGTTAAAAAGTTTTTGTTCCGCATTTGGCGTCTGTAGACTGCCGGGACGCTAGCGTAGACTTACAGTGGTATCAGAGCCTCACCATTTTGCTATACTAACTTGTGCTAACGCGTTTAAAATATCGATCGAAACGAAAATCAAAAATCGCATTTTTCTAGCTTGACAGTTTCTGTTAATTTTAAAACTGGTCAAAATGACATTTGGACCATACCAGAAAATCAAGCAGGGTTTTTTAGGAATACTGCAGAAATTCGACAAAGTGAGTCGACTGTTCCGCCGCGGATCCGCGGCCCAAGCATGGTTTTGGCCGCGGAACCGCCGCAGGAAAGTGGCTTCACTCGGCCAAATTTCTACAGTGCATTCTATGATGGAAATTGGGATTTTTGGTATATATCGTTTGGGCCCAGGTTTTGTTACTGTTCACCAGTAAGTCGTGGGGCCCACTTTTTGATATTTGGTCGATCGAAATTTAAACATGTTAGTTTACGGTGCTTACATTATATCTCCGACCGGGAATGTCATTTGATCGGTAAACCGCGTCTGATTGCTATAGTTCTTTTAGACGGGTTTGCGAACGTGACATTCGCGTTGATGTTCTGTGTTGTGCTGTGATGTTGCGGATTTGTCGTGGTGGATAGCAGTGTGCAATGGTAGTACAGTTTGTGTTTATTTGTACATTTGATATTGCGGGGCGAGCGTCCAACTTGTGGACAACCGTCACTGCCTGTTGTATAATATTCTTTTGGGGCACGACCAGGTTGCGGTCGATGTACCTATTGTACTATTTTTCATTACTGTACTAGGTTTTGCCCCGCGACGGAGTGCACGGATAGCCGGGTTCGGGAGGGCAACGGGTCCGCATCTCATGGCTTTGAGAGGCAGAGGGGTCCCACTCTAGAATTGACAGACTATTCGCCGCATTCGTAGGGGGTACAGGTTGACCCAAGGAGGGGTGCTCAAGCTACCGGATTCCGTGAAGTGCTGGGTGGTCCATTCACTATGCTGTAGGGGGCTGCCTCGCTTCAGGTCTTGGCGGGTAACTTGCCGCACCCGTAGGGGTCTAGGTTTCATTGCACATGCTATCCACACGACAGGGGAACGTCGAGTTTCAGCAACGGCTCTGTGAAACTCGGGGATCCCAGATATCTGTATTGTTCTGTGATGCTTATTACTTTTCTGTAATGTTGCATATTATCACGCCTGGAGCGATTATTGTATATTGGCTTATATACTATTAGATGTTGTATATGTTTTACACCCGCGCTAGTCCAGTCCCCGCTCTGTCGTTAGTTAAGTAACCTAACGGGTGATGACGGGACCCAGTGACGAATGCGGATGGCATATACGTACATTTTATTTTCGTTCTTTTCTGGTGTGATTAATTGATGGGACTGCGTTGATTCTGATCAATGCAAAGTTAAAACAAACCTGTTTACAGTTGTTGGAACAAATTTAAAAAAGTGTTATTGCAAAGACGTTTCCTTTTGTTATGCATAGCGGTATTCAGTGGAATATCCTGCACCTCATTCGACGGGGCAAGGGCCGATATCCCTTCACCGGGACTGACCCCTTGGGCAGAAGTTTGCGTCAGCGTAATAACTTCACTATATTCGATTACAAGTTGCCTTGCATAGCGGTATTCAGTGGAATATCCTGCACCTCATTCCACGAGGAAAGAGCCGAGATCCCTTTACCGGGAGTGACCTCTTTAGCAAAAGGTTTTCGCCACTATATTTTAAAAAGCTATCAGGTTCCTTCAGCGATATCAAGTTCACTACGCTAAAGGTTTTTCGCCAAAAACCAGCCGTAGCCCTCCGTCACTTCTTTTGGGTATTCAGTAGTATTCAAGCTATGTATTTTGACCTAACGCCAAGGCATAGTGTTTGGTAGCTGCTGGGTATTCAATTGTTGCATAGATAGATGAGTTAGTTTGGGACAGCCGTTCTTCCATTTTGACCTAACGCCAAGGGCATGTGCGGGTGGGTTCAAATTAACAAGATAGTGATGGGTAGAACTTGGCATGTGACTTATGACATTTTGACCTAACGCCAAGGTTATAAGAGCATGGGGCAAAAACTATATCGGGAGTTTCTAAAGAAACTGAAACTTGCCAAGTATGCGCATACCATCTGGAGTATGAGTAACGTGGATGCATTCCATCACGTTATCATGCGATGAGAGTTGGATCCTGATTCCCACTGATGAGTTGGTTTACTCTTCGGGTGATTCCGATTGATTCTTCTTTAGGTTTGGAGGAGAATTTGACAGGACAGTGGGAGGTTTCCGGATTAGATAAAGTGATGACCATTCTGATCTAGGTTAGAGTGCACGCAGAGTGTTTCTTTTCTCTCTCTCTCTTTGGCAGCGACCTTTGACCGACCCTTGACTATGACTCAGTGACCAGGTTGACCGAACCTTCTTAAAATACTGGCTTTTGGATTGTCTGAGTTGCATAAGTCATTGCCACTCCTTCTTTTACCCTTTGCATTTCTCAGAACACCCGTATTACTACGGATATCCACTTCCATTGGATAGATCCATCGTATGGTTATATACGAACTCGAAGGGACTTCTTCGGGGATGGATCCAGGTTCAGGAGAAATAGAATTGGTTTATTCAGTTGTCTTTTATTATCACCTTCTATCAGGTTGCGAGAGCTCCTTGGTTTAGGAGAGTACACCTATTACGCCTATTGGATAGTCTTATTCCAAACCATAGGCTGGTGCCGAAAGGTAGGGAATGAATAAAACCAATTAGCCTAAGTAGGGTGTGCAGAAGGTAATATGTAAAGACAAAATAAAGGGATTAGAAAGAGGGCAAAGTAAATTGCGACTGATATCATTCACGACTAAAACCGCGTAGTTCATCGCCGCTCCTATTTCACCTTTAAAAAGAATAAGGTATTATTCAGTTTTCTTTTATCGTCACCTTCTCTCGAGATGCGAGTACTCCTTGGTTTAGGAGGGTACACCTATTATGCTTACTGGATAGTCTTCTTCCAAACCATAGGCTGGTGCCGAACGGTAGGGAAGGAAGAAAACCATTTAGCCTAACGATGGTGTACAGAAGGTAATGACTAAAGACAAATAAAGGGATTTGGAGAGACGGCAATAAAATATACGGTTGAAGTCATGAATTGGTTTATGGAAGAGGCATTACTATGAATACCAGGATACCCCTACGAAACATTTTCATGTTTCAGTGCATTGTTAAAAGGAAAAACTGTTTTCCCGATTAGACACTTACTCCAAGGGTATGTATTTACCAGGTTTCATTCTCATATCTGTATGGTTTTACAGATGATGAGTGGGAGTAAGATATTGGGAATTGGGTGATCATCCTCATTATATCGGAATTCGTTGTAATTGGTGATATTTGAGGAAATCGCCAGGGTACAGTTTTCCACCTACAACGCACAGGTTTTGAGTTGTTTAACTCAGCGGACTTATACAGAGTATTGTATGTTGTCCAGTGTCCATCAGGACAAAGGGGTAGGTCCTCGTACTATGTTCTGTTTACTTATAACTTCTCTAGTATTTAGACGAGTGTTTCGTAGAAATACAAGGTCTAAGTTTTGAGAAGTTGTGGGTATAAGAATAAAGTAGAGAACCAGGTATCACAAGTATCGGGATTCTTCAAAGAGATCGAAGATGTAGATTCTTGTGATTGGTATTCAGATGATAGTGATGGTTTTGAGAAACGAGTTTTCTCTTTCAGGTTACTCATAATTGGATGGATTCCTAAGTTGAGTAAACGCTGATTAGCCTCTTTCCATTAAGTTGATATGCACTGGAGACAGATGCATGGATTGAATATGGTTCCAATTAAATTAGTGCCAAAGTTTCTGTATTGGATATAGAATGGATCGTACCTTAAAAGAAATTAAGGTACGGGGAGTTGTCCAGCTTATGATTAAAACCAGACTCTGGATAACTCAGGGCACGTTTCTGTAATGGCTGTTTGTGGGTTGACCCTGGCTATGACGAGGGTTGATATTCTACCATTTGGAAGATCAATAGTGATATTGTTCTTGACTCGCCACAGTTTTAGTAAAACAGATCTTTTTCAGAAAACAGTAGTGGGAGTATGGTAGAACTGGAAGTGATTCCAGAACCGCGAACGATTACGGAAAATTTAATAGGACCTATACATTCAATCAGGTTTGATATTCCAATAGCCAATCCGCAGGTATGGTAGGTAACCTCAGACGCCCGAGAGGTACTTCGGTAGCCTCAGAGACGGTGACAGGGAGGTTCTTATCTACACAGACTTGACACTACTGTTGTTCCAGGTTATGAGACCCGGTAGGAGGGTTGTCGTAGTCAGTGGGAGCATCGGAAGCATAGTGGGCAAGTAGCTTATATCTATTTATAGACTTGAGCAGTTATAGCGGAGATAGATCATCTAATTTTGATGTGACAGTCATGGGTTTGACTTCAATCAGAATAGGGGATGGATCAGTTAAGAAGGCAGTAGGGTGTGATGTCATGGTATCTGGATGACATACACAGAGTAGGAAGTAAAATTCCTATACTACGATCGGTTGTACTGTGGTCGTCACACAGTTGTTTCTCCAGACAGGATATGGATATAATATTTGACATTCTGGTTTCTAGATCTATGGTTTTAGATCTGGATTTGGGTAGTTTCCCAATGTGGGTACTTTGACAGTATTCTAATGGTTTTTAGAATAGATGACTCCTAGCATGGTGGTGTACCTGCAGGTGATGGAGTCACCCTCTCTAAAGGTGTCGTATAGACTAAAGGGGAGAGGGATGTGCATGATTGGCAGATCACTTTCTTAGGCAATTGAGTCAATCATGAGATGTCAAGTACCACACCAAATGTTGGTTTTGCACAAGATGCAATAAGTTTGTATTAATCCAATCCTGGAGAAACATAAGGAAGCAGTTTTAGAACATAAGTACATGTTCTACGGATTTGATGACGACAGCCTCCTTCGGGAGACGGTTATCATTCCAAGCTTCAAAGGTGACATGGTTGACAGAGTGATTGTCAGAGTTATAGTTTTTCCCTCTGACGAAGAGGGACAGTATTATGGACATGTGGTCCAAGAGGATACTGTGGGTGGCATGGTGCCGGATACTGATTAGGTTCAGTGATCGATACAGTCTAAGAAGTTTGGATTTGGAGTTCATTTATGAACTAGGTCCCATCAGATATCCAGACATATTCTAAGACAGGAGTTACTCGATTCGGGAGATGGCTTTCTCCGCGAACTTGAGATTTAGAGAGATATAGAAAGAAACTTCTAGGCGGATCCACTCACTGAGGCTATTTCTCGAACACAATAGTTTTACAAACGGGCTTTGTGAAACTGATTAGTAGAGGAGTTGGGTGTTGGTTTCACACGGGCTGTGAGTACGCAACATCGCAATAATTAGCCTTTAGTGCAAGTGGGAGATTGTTGGAGATAGTGCCCTCATAGTCAATTATTGGATCGCGGGTACGTGATTGCAATGATTGCGGAGGACCTATACCAGTAGGACAGTCTTACTCGAGATGATAGTATGCTATCTGGTTTGCCTTTATCAGTCGTGTACATGTTCAGGTGACTGATTGCATGTTACACTTTGATAGAGCCCTTAGGATCTTGCTTTACTACCAACAGTATGATGGCGATCATATACGTGAGAGTTGGGTAGTTTATATGCATATCCTTAATTGTGATCCCTAGTCGTGGGAGTTTCGAGACATGGCATCGATACTCCGGAGTAGACTAGTGTGTACAGTCGAGACCCCGACGAGGGGCGGTGGCCGGTCTCACAAGCCACTGGTGTCAGTTGGATCACCTAAGATTTATACAGGTGCTCATTGGGTTATGAGTACACCGGACAGGACTCGCCGGGAATCTGCTAGTTAGTATTATATCTACCGTCAGATAGCAGTTCCCTGGTGACATGTGTACAGGTTAGTTCATCGACCTGAGGTCGTCATTTGTCTCGTGTGAGTTCCCACTGTGCTTTGATTTCTACCCTACCACGGCTCAAAGGAGTCGTGCAAACAGGTAGTTTTTGGGTACAGTCCCGAGCCATATGGAGGCACGTGAGCGGATCGGCAGGGGATTCGTCTCTCCCGGTATTGGGGGCGAGGTCGTGCTGTGTCTAGGAGAGCCATTACACAAAGTCCATGGCCATGGCAGGAGATTTACCGGTAGGTACTCCAGTAGTATCTCAGGGTGTTATTGGGCTTCACTCCGACACGACTTATACTGCTATTGGGGGTCTGACGTTACTAGCCCCCTAAGCAGATATGCGATACTCATAGACGAACGGACCGGACTGTATATACATTGTCACTGTTAGGCTCAGTAGGGTTTCTGGATGAGTTCACTCATCGGCCTCCCTTGAGTTCGCTCATCAGCTTCCCTTGAGGTCAGTCCATGGGCAGCCGTTACGCATTGCTAGTGCCGCTGACGGTTTGTGGTTAAACCCACTGCCAGGGTACTGACGAGTCATTAGAGTCCCCCACAGACAGTTTCCCAAGTTCGGGCGAAACGTTGTAGAGGCCGTATGGTTTTATGGCAGGGTTCGGAAAATGCACGTGCGTTTACGCACGTGTTATTTTTCGGGCAGATGATACTGGTCGACTTTGGTTTAGGCCGGATCCGAGTATTATATTGAGTAGGTATAATATCTTTGTCTCAGTTGCATTTGTATTCGGTCGTAATACAAATGTGGGTATATTTATACAGTTTCGGGGTTATCCTGAAAGTTGTTTCAGGATCACTTTTGGAAGTTGCCAGTTTCCAGTTTTCTATCAGCCGTCTTTTAACATTCGGTTAAAGACGAATTTATCTTTTCTTCAGTTGAGGTGAGTCATCATTCTAGAAGCTTCTAGAAGTGATGATGAGGCTAGTGAGTCATTAGTGCATTAATGGTGTCATTAATGCTTTTGGTGACTAAGGGTTTAGATTCATTGCATCTTTATGACTCATTGTTTTCATTAATGAGTTTTGTTAAGCTTAGGATATTTTTGAGTGAGAAGCTTTTTCTTAAGGTCACCCTCTTTGCTCCTACGGTCACCTCCCTCTTGCTATATAGATGGCCGGCCCTCTCTCTCCTCACACACGCTCTCTCACTTGATGTTTTTCATTTGTAGAAAAGATATGATAGTATTTGGGGTGTATGGAATTCACAGCTCATTTCATTCCATCACCCGATTCCCTCGGCAACTTCATTAACCGATCGTCCACGGATTTGGACGAAGTGAGACAAAGTCATCTACTCATTCTCTACATCATTCTTGGTCGTCTCTTTTAGCAAACTTGACGATCGAGTTGCCTCAAGTCAGAGGCGGGAGCCCGTTTAAAGAATTGATCATGTGGTGCCACCTCGACGAAGGAATCGGAGATCGACGAGATCGGAGCAGCCGCAACGGAGCGTGGGATGATGGTTGAAGAACGAAGGACTCGGATCGTTCGGTATAACCTTCCTACACTCTTTATAGTTTGTTAGTTTAGCAATAATAGCAGATCCGGGTTAAAGTATACGATAGCGCCAGTTAAAAAGTTTTTGTTCCGCATTTGGCGTCTGTAGACTGCCGGGGCGCTAGCGTAGACTTACACAGGCTTTATATGACTCGCCGTTAAGACCTCGAAGCTAGGAATTTAGCCTTTGCTTCGTTTGCTTTTGTCACATCCGAACCCTATTGGGGGAAGAACGCTGTCGTGACATCCTGTCTGCTGTATCGAGACGAATTCCGAGGTGGAGCTGGGATTTTGCCGTTACTCCATTTGTTTGACCATGGGGTCTTTCGTCGGCGTTGTATCTGCATCTTGATGGACTGCGAAGGAACGCCTTTGTTAACATCTCGTCAGCTGTATCGGGACGATTGTTGAACTGAAGCTGGGATTTTGTCGTCGCTTCGCTTTGTTTCGACCGCGAGGTCTTTTGTTGGCGGTGTATCTGCACTTTGTTGGACCGCGGAGGAACGCCATTGTTGACATTGCGTCTGCTGTAACGAGACGAATGCTGAGGTGGAGCTGGAATTTTGCCGTCACCCCGCTTTGCTGACCATGGGGTCTTTTGTTGACGTTCCATCTATATCCTGCTGGACTGCAAAGGAACGCCGTTGTTGATCTCTAAGTTGTCGATATCAACGTCGAGACTTTGAGGCTAGGGGACATCTTTTTGCTCCGTTTGTTGACATTGTGTCTGCAATATTGCGACAAATGTCGAGATTGTCTCTAAGTTGTCTATGAACCGTCGAGATTTGGCTTCGCTTTTTGGTGGAGCCTGTTGGGAAGGTATGGTTCCCTCTTTGTTTGTGCCCATGAATTGTATACAGGGATCGATGTGATCTCACCTGCAGGGCAAAAGTTTCATTCATTATTATTTTTTTTATATATTATTGTTTTCTTTCCACGATGCTCTATCATTTCAGCTTTTATATCGCGAAGGTCGCGATTGCCCAATCATTTCGGCTATTTTTCACGGTGCCCAATCATTTCGGCTGTTTATTTTATTTTTACTCGCCGCTTTTTATTGCGAGTTGCCCAATCATTTCGGCTGTTTTATATGCATACGTTTTTTTTACTTGCTGCTTTTTATTGCAAGCTTCCCCATCATTTCAGCTATTTCGTATGCATGTGCGGCTTGCTGGCTTTTCACCGTAAACCTGAAATTAGACACCGATTTCAGCATCAGCACCGCTACAACTGGGATATTGCCAGGAGCGAATCATCATTTGCCTCTGTCGATGTCGAACAAAGGTGGCTTAACGAACATGGTTAAGGTCCTGTCGACTAAGGCTTTTAACTTCATGAGCCGTAAGGGTCTCACAAAGGTATTTCTCCCTACAAGTCGTGAAGATCTTGTAGGTGTATTTTCTCCTTAGGAATCGTGAGGATTCCTAAGTGTATGTTCCTCTGTAAGTCGTAAGGCTCCTACAAGAGGGTTTTCTCCTTGTAAATCGAGAGGACTTACAAGGGTCATGCGAACATATCCCCAGTCACGGATGGGACTTGGTTAGGGAAATATTTATTCGCGCCCGTGGATTGTATACAAGGGTCAGTATTGAACCACTTGTAGGGCGATATCGAAGGTTGTGGAGGTTGCTTAAGCATAGGTTTAGGCCTCTGTAACTTAAGACTTTCAAATCTTATGAGCCGTGAGGGTCCCATAAGAGAGTTCTCCTTACGAGTCGTGAGGATCTCGCAAGTGTATTTTCTCCTTAGGAATCGTGAGGATTCCTAAGTGTGTTGCTCTTTTGTGAGTCGTAAGGATCTCACGCTGGTGGTTTCTCCTTACAAGGTCGAGAGGACCTTGTAAGTGTCCTTTAACGAGGTTGCGCCCTTTCGGGTTTTCACAAACACTCGCCGGCAGTCCTGCTGTTTTTACTCACGGAGCCCTTTCGGGTTTTCATCCGTGCCCATTTTGCTTATGGACGTACCGTTTTTTCTTAATTCTTTTTATTCTCTTTTTTTTTCTAACGAAGTTGCGCCCTTTCGGGTTTTCACAAGACTCGCCGGTAGTCCTGCTGTTTTTACTCATGGAGCCCTTTCGGGTTTTCATCCGTGCCCATTCTGCTTATGGACGTACCGTTTTTTTTTATTTTTCATTTTTTTAATTTTTTTTTATACTCTTTATTCTTTTTTTTATCTCGTCCGCCTGAGGATGTTGCGGTAGTAGTTTAAAGACGTTTCGGTCGTTTACAAGTTTTAGGACATTGTGGTCCATCATTAGTTTAAGGACGTTTCGGTCCGCCGTCGCCGTATTTGAGGCGAATCTCTAGTTTTACTGACTTTTCGGTCTATGGGGCTTTCTCTATGATTGAGCATAATGCCCCCGGCGTATCCATCTTTCTCAGAGCGTGCGGTTGTGGCGGGCTCACCTTCCAGTTCTCAGAAATAACGAACTTGCCCTGTTGGTATTGGTCTTCGACCCAGTTTTTGAAGACGTAACAGTTTTCGATCAGATGGCCCAATACTTGGTGATAAGGGCAATAATTAGAACTGTTAACATCATCCAGTTGTAGTTGGTGTTTTGGCTCCGGTAGAGTGATAAGCCTGTTATGCACTGCCACTTCGAACAGCCTCCTTATTTCATATTGAGGAAACGAGTAAGGACGTTTCAACTTTTCCTGGAGGGGTTGCTGCTTGTTGTTTCGGCAAACAACCGGTTTAGGGCCACTCGATTGCTGTTGAGTATTGGCTATGAGGGCTGTTTTTCCCTTCTCTTTATCCTTTTTGCTCGATCCTTTGTTCGCGAGGCCGAGGCTTTTTCCGAGTAACGTGCGATTGCACAGCTGAACGTTCTCGCAACTCCTCAATTCCTTCATTTTTGAAATGGATTCCTTAAGGAGAGGGTTGAGGGCAGCTTCTTCGTCAGAGTCGCTTCCGAAGGTGATAATTTGCGATCCCTTGGAGTCGGCTCTGTGACAGTCGGCGGCGGCTCCCTTGCGCTCATCTATCGCATTTTTTTGATGTCTACGAGCTCCATACTTTGTCCTGTTGAAGTGTTGCTTTTGAGCGACATACCCTTGCCACCAACACTTAAAGGAGTCGCAGTTTTCGGTAGGATGTATGACCTTCTGATGATATAAGCAGAAGTCAGGATGCATCTCTACTTCACCGAGAGTATTTTCTTTAGAGGGTGGTAACACCATTCCCACTGACAGGGCTTTAGCGAACCTTTTCCTCATCTTGAGTTTGTTTTTATCCGCAGCGGATGGCTTTTGATTTGACGGGAGTGCCTCAACTCTTTGGTCCAGTCGTCGGTGTTTAGCTCCTTCCAGTATGGCCATCTCACGCTCTTGATTGGCTTTAACTTTCAGACGAATCTCATTCAGGAAGGCATCGATCAACTCATCTGACGGCCGTGGAATTTCCGGTTCAGGGTCCGCCCTCGGTTTCTCGGTGCAAGGAGCCTCTTTATCATTCGCCAATGAGTGAGAGATCACATGACAAGTTGCCCCCGGTGCATCCGTCTTCTTTGGAGTGTGCGGCTGTGGTGGGTTTACCTTCCACTTTTCAGACAGCGCAAACTTACCTTGTAGGTATTGATCCTCGATCCATCCCTTGAAGACGAAACAATCCTCAATCGGGTGACTTACCGTTTGATGGTAAGGGCAGTAATCGGGATTATTGAGATCGCCTGGCTGCAACGGACGTTTTGGATTCGGCAGATTGATAAGTCTGTTGCGTACTGCCAGTTCAAACAGTCTTCTCATTTTATTCTGAAGAAACGAGTAAGGACGTCCTAGTCTCTCCTCGAGGGACGGGCGTGGATGCGCGTTATTTTGGCGAACGACCGGCTTTGAGTTGCTCGGCTGTTGTTGAGCATTGGCAACGACAGTCGCTTTCCCTTTACCTTTCTCATTTCGAGAGTCTGGTTTTGGAGGAGACGGTCCGTGGCCCATCTGGTCCATTTGGGCTAATTTGTCGATCAATGCTTGGAAGGTGGTCGGCCTGAAGAACATCATGAATTGCGAGATGGTCGCTTGCGGATCAAGAGTGCCCACGAACATGCCTACCGCAGGTGCCTCTTCTATGTGTTGTTCGCATTTCGACCATAGGTTCCGCCATCGTGTTGCGTATTGGACCCACGTTTCGCCGGGCCTTATCCTGGCATTTATCATTGCTGTTATCGGGGTGCATTCACTAGCACTCGCGAATCTTTGTGTAAACAGTAACTCTATCTCCGCAAATGTTTTGACCGAGTCGTTAGGTAGCTCCGAATACCATTCAAAGGCTGTTTCTGCTAAGCTGCCGACGAATTGGCGAAGCAACAGTTTGTCATCGCCTCCAGTGTTGCCGCATAAGGCCCTGAATTGAGTGACGTGCTGATGCGGATTCCCTGTCCCTTTATATACGTGGAACTTAAGGATCGTATATCCCGACGGGTAACTGATTTGGTCATATCAACCCGGATAGGGTTGTCCAGTTCTAACAATTTGCCCAGCCGCTTCATTCGCCTGATGAGCTCGTATCTTTTGAGCAATATAATCATCCAGGGCGGCCTTGAAGACAGTTTCCTCCTTGGCTGTTGAAAGGGCCGGAGGAGGATCAGATGTTTCCCCTCCGTCGTTTCCGACAATGACTGGAGGGTCTTCAACTGGAGGGTCCGGCTGTAACATCATCTCTACCATGTCTTGGAAGAGGAGTGCCATTTGTTTTATGTTAGCCGCTTGTTCTGCGGCTTCTTTGTCCTTCTTTTCGAGGACCCTACGTAAGAAGTCAGCATCGGTTTCTTGTTCGTGACGCTGCTCTGATGATACTTCCGAACTTTCTTTTGGTTCGGTAAGTGTAGCCATCGCAGTCATCATTTCCTGAAGCTTTTGTTGCTGCTCCTGGGCTTTTGTCACGGATCGGGTGAGCGGTCGGTGACCCGTCAAAGCCCGGCTTTCCTCCTTTCCGGAAGCCATATAAACAGTGTGCACCACCATGCCCCCAGACTTGGGGCGTTTGTGCTCAGCGCTTTTACGGTTCGCCATATTCACAGGGGCTTTTTGCGGCCTCCTTTTCTTCTGAGTGATTGATGTTGAGGAAGCCGTTGCAGTGGGCACCCATCCAGCTGTTGCCTTTTCCGATTTGACAGAGTAGCCTTTCCCCTGCTGAACCTTCATCCTTTTCTGTTGGCGGAGGTAGTCTCGATCGACCACTGACTCTTGGACTTGACGCCAGACCTTGTAAATTTTAGAGGACAACCGTTGAGGGGGCTGCTCTAGCTTTTTCTCTGGAGCATTCTCCACAGGTGTAGGAGTTCGTTTCAATACAGCAGTAGAAGAGTTTCTGCGCACCGTGTTCAGCAATTCAAAGCTGTTCCCGGTTGGAGCAGCAGCATTGATCCCCACCGTTGGAGCTGGCGGAGTTATCCCAGAAGG
The DNA here is from genome assembly GCA_030015575.1 of Agapanthus africanus. NCBI lineage: Eukaryota > Viridiplantae > Streptophyta > Magnoliopsida > Asparagales > Amaryllidaceae > Agapanthus > Agapanthus africanus. The sequence goes on along the minus strand of JASDDO010000022.1, from coordinate 747,692,712 downwards.
AGAGTTGCCCCCAGCCTTCCTTACTCGGCACCAGTGGCGACGTTGAGCGTGTCGTGCGGATGGAGTTGTTCTAACCGTAGGGGTGACCTCCTCATGCCCCCTGTGTTGGTCAAAATCTGCTAGTATCAGCCTTTTAAAGACCGACGTCCGTTGAATGGGGACGGCCAACCTGTCAAAAGCAGACTTCCGAGCAGGGGAAGCAACCTTGGTGATCTCGCCTGAAACTAGAGTAGGGATAGCTATTCGCTTCGGGATGACATCTTGTGGTATTGCTGGCTTTTTCATGGGCCCGTTGGAGCTTTGACCTAGCCTGTTAAAGACTGAGGCAGTGGTGTTGGGTGACCCGTTGAGAGGGACCGCGGCAGTGGTAAGTCGACCAAAGACCGACTTCTTTGGGGTTTCTTGCAACGTCATTGGGGCATTGAAGCTCATCAGTGGGAGCATGGTCCCGAAGAATAGTCCAGTGGTGGCTTGAGTTACCTGCTCCACTGGTATCTTGAAAAGAGAGGCCGCTTGGTGCCCATAAGTCACTCCTCTAGCAGAGACGGAGTGAGAGTTGCAGTTGCAGGTAGTGCAGTTTGAAGCCATTGATCTTCTGTTTTCTGGACGGAGCAAGACACCAAATCTTAGTACCTCAAATCCACAGGCAACCACAGCAAACCGCGATTTGTTCGCGAGCACGACACACGAAGTGTGGAGTGGAAAGAGGAAAAGGTCCCACCGGGCGTGCCAGAATCTGGTCCCCTCCGAACGGCGGCCAAGACATGGACGTCTTGCCTGAGATTCGGGGCAGATGCTATTTGGTGCTATCCGTCCACCTCTCCGAAGATGCAGTTGATTTATGACACCGTGTATCGGATGTTTAGACGGATGCGGCCGATGTAGCAGACTTCGTCAGATTCCCCCTCGTTTGAGGGGGTTTTTATTGTAGGGACGCTCTTCCCTGCAGGCGCAAGCCCCTGCAGTTAATTATGCTACCGCACCGCGGCAGCAACTTTCTCCTTCTCCAGAATTTCACTTCGTGTCGCGGGTGTTTGTTTTGTTTGTGGTTGCCCGTGGATTGTATACGGAGACTAAGTGATGCCGTCGCCCGTAAGACGTGGATTAGTCCAAATCCATATTTACTTAGATTTGGGTTTGGGGTTTTGGTTTAAAGATACGTTAGCCATATTTAGGCTAAGATCAACTTAAACGTTCGTTAAGGATGCGTTAGTCTGATTTGAGACTAAGATCAACTTAACGGGATCGTTTGGATCCGACAAAAGAGCATTTGGGGGCTCTATTGTTCTAGTTTAGGGACGTAGTGGTCCATAGGTAGTTTAAGGACATTGCGGTCCATATTCCAGTTTAGGGACATGGTGGTCCATATTCCAGTTTAGGGACATGGTGGTCCATTTCATATGTATGCATGGCCGTCGGGACCCATCACCTCTCTGACGTCGTTGAAGGATTACAACGATAGGTGTCAGAGGAGTTCAGAGATGTACCCTTGAACCAAAATTGATTAGGGGATCTATAGTCCGGTTTGGGACTAAAGTCTGTTTGAAAGTTTAAGGATACGTTAGCCATTTTTGAGGCTAAGTTCAACTTAAACAGGATCGTTTAGATCTGACAAAAGAGCATTTGGGCTCTATTGTTCCAGTTTAGGGACATAGTGGTCCATAGGTAGTTTAGGGACATTGCGGTCCATTGGTAGTTTAAGGACATTGCGGTCCATCTCCAGTTTAGGGACATGGTGGTCCATTTTATTTATGGCCGTCGGGACCCGTCACCTCTCTAACGTCGTTGAAGGATTACAACGACAGGTGTCAGAGGAGTTCAGAGATGTACCCTTGAACCGGATGTAAATTGGTTTAAGAGAGCAGCCGTGCTTAGTCAATTTAATTTGAGGACTTACGGCCATGCTTGGGCTAAGTCCAGTTGAAAAATGTTCAATGCTTTATTTGCATTTGGCCTATTAGGCCTTTACTAGGGCTCTGCCCCTGTTTAATAATGCAGTGCATTTTCTCTGGCCTTTTAGGCCCAGAGCATTTTATTTTGGTCTGATAGACCTTTATTTGGGCCCTGCCCCTTTTGCACTGCTTTTTTTTATTAGGCATGTTAAGCCTTTTTAATTGGGCTCTGCCCTTTAATAATGCGCTGCATTAATGAATCTGACAGAGTGCCACGTGGCTTGTCAGGCGATTTGCGCCAATTGAGGAGCGCAAGGCGCAAGTCCATGAGGAGGTGACACGTGTCACGCTCAGGAGAGCGCAACCGCAGTGCGCTGCGCTATTGCGCTGCTGACACATGGCGCGCTCTGGTGAGTTGCGCCAATTCATGAGAACACTGCTCTGTTTTTAGAAGCGCATAGCGCAGATCATTATGGGGCTGACACGTGGCGCTCTCTGGTGGCTTGCGCCAACCCGAGAGCGCAACAGTGCAGATTTGTAAGTGCAGGGCACTGTTTCAAAATCTTGATCCAATTTTGGATTCAGGAAAAGAATCTTTAGGATTCCAGAACCAATGGTTCATAAAAAGTGCAAGGCACTATTATTATTTGTTTTTTATTGAAGATCATTGATCTTGTTCTTAGATCAATGATCTATTAGAAGAAATTCTTCTATTTTATAAAGGTTTTTTACTTTTCCTTTCTTTGAGCTCTTCTCAAAATTTTCTTTTTAAAGGAGTTCTCTCTTTTTCTTTCTGTGTTGATCCCCTTTTGAGTTGGGATCTAGGGGCTTTTATATAGTGCCCATAGATTTGTTAAGTTTGTTAAAGAGATCATTCTCTGAGTGATTTGGGGAATTTTCCCCACCGTTGGATCTTTGATCTAAGGGCTTCTGTTTTACAGAAGACAATCTTCTTGTTTTTAACAAGATTGAGAAAGATCTTTCAGAATTTTAATTCTGTTTGGCGCAAGCGCACCTGCGCCTGACAAGCGCACCTGAGCCTGACAAGCGCAGAGCGCGGCGCAGAGCGCGGCGCAACTGCGCTGCCACGTGTCGCGCAGAGCGCAGCGCACCTGCGCTAGCGCAACTGCGCTACCACGTGTCCCGCGGCACGACTGCGCTGCCACATGTCGCGCAGCGCACTGCGCTGCCACGTGTTGAGCAGTGCAGAGCGCAGATCATCTGAAGCGTTGCTTCCTTTAATTTTGTTTTAAAAAGAGCCTTGCTCTGATTGGACGCGCTGCTTTAGGCGCTGCGCTCCCTGCGCTGGAGTGTCTGATTTTGACACGTGGCGCTCTGCGCGCAGCGCACGGGATCTGAAGCGTTGCTTTATTTATTTTAACTTTAATTTTCAAAGCAGAGCTTTGCTCTGATTGGGGGAAACAGAAGCGTTGCTTCGTTTCCCGTCTTGGAATTTGAACAGAGCTCTACTCTGATTGGGGTAAACAGTCCTTAAACTAACAATGGACCACTATGTCCTAAAACTGGCTGTGACCGAGATGTCGATAAACTATGGTGGATTGCAGTATCTCAAAGCCGATTTAAAAAAAATAAAATAAAATAAAAGCAGTATGTCCATAAGCAAAATGGGCACGGATGAAAACCCGAAAGGGCTCCGTAAGTAAAAACAGCAGGGCTACCGGCGAGTGTTTGTGAAAACCCGAAAGGGCGCAACCTTGTTAAAGGACACTTGCAGGGTCCTCACGACCTTGTAAGGAGAAACCACCCGCGTGAGATACTTACGAGTCACAAGGGAGCAACACACTTAGGAGTCCTCACGATTCCTAAGGAGAAATTACACTTGCGAGATCCTCACGACTCGTAAGGAGAACTCTCTTATGGGACCCTCACGACTCATAAGACTTGAAAGTCTTAAGTTACAGAGACTTGAACCTGTTCTTAAGCAACCCCCACATACTTCGATATTGCCCTACAAGTGGCTCAATACTGACCCTTGTATACAATCCACGGGCGCGGATAAACATTTCCCTAATCAAGTCCCATCCGTGACTAGGGATATGTTCATATGGCGAACAACCCTTGTAAGTCCTCTCGACTTATAAGGAGAAAACCCTTTTGTAAGATCCTTACGACTTGCAAAAGGACATGCACTTAGGAATCCTCACGATTCCCAAGGAGAAAACACAACTGCAAGATCCTCACGACTTGTAGGGAGAAATACCTTTGTGAGGCCCTTACGGCTCATGAAGTCAAAAACCTTAGTCGACAGGACCCTTAACCCTGTTTACTAAGCCACCTTTGTTCAACATCGACAGAGGCAAATGATGGTTCGCTCCTGGCAACATCCCAGTTGTAGCGGTGCTGATGCCGAAATCGGTGTCTAAAATCCAAGCTTGCAGCGAAAAGACAGCAAGCCATACATGCATACGAAATAGCCGAAATGATGAGGCAACTTGCAATAAAAAGCAGCAAGTAAAAATGTATGCATGAAAAATAGCCGAAATGATTGGGCAACTCGCAATAAAAAGCAGCGAGTAAAAATAAAATAAATAGCCGAAATGATTGGGCACCGCGAAAAATAGCCGAAATGATGGGGCAATCGCGACCTTCGCGATATAAAAGCTGAAATGATAGAGCATCGCGGAAAAAGAAATAAAATAAAAATGAAATTTATGCCCTACAGGTGATGTTACATCTATCCATGTATACAATCCAGGGGCGCAAACAAAGAAGGGATCATACTCCTCCCCCAGGTTTCATCATAAGAAGAAGCCAAATCTCGACGGGCCACAAGTGATCTAGAGATCGTCTCAACGCTCGTCTTGTAACAACGGACACAACTTCAAGCGAAGCGGAACATCGGCAACTCCCAGTTCCATGGCTCGGCGATATACAGATCACCAAGAGTCAAACCCTCATTCCGTGAAATGCGGATACAATCAACAAATTCCTGGTCACGTGGAACGCGGATAACGTCACTCTTTGACCCCGTGGAAAACGTCCAGAGCGGAGCCTAGTCCTCGCCGAACACGGCAGTGAATCCGTGTGAAGCATCTAGAGCAAAATTCCTGGTTACGTGGAACGCGGATAACGTCACTCTTTGACCCCGTGGAAAACGTCCAGAGTGGAGCCTAGTCCTCGCCGAACACGGCAGTGAACCCGTGTGAAGCATCTAGAGCAAAATTCCTGGTTACGTGGAACGCGGATAACGTCACTCTTTGACCCCGTGGAAAACGTCCAGAGTGGAGCCTGGTCCTCGCAGAGCACGGCAGTGAACCCGTGGGAAGCATCCAGAGAAAAATTCCTGGTCACGTGGAACGCGGATAACGTCACTCTTTGACCCCGTGAAAAACGTCCAGAGCGGAGCCAGGTCCTCGCAGAACACGGCAGTGAACCCGTGGGAAGCATCCAGAGCAAAATTCCTGGTCACGTGGAACGCGGATAACGTCACTCTTTGACCCCGTGGAAAACGTCCAGAGCGGATCCTGGTCCTCGCAGTGCACGGCAGTGAACCCGTGTGAAGCATCCAGAGCGGAGCCTAGTCCTCGCCAAACACGGCAGTGAACCCGTGTGAAGCATCCAGTGCAAAATTCCTGGTTACGTGGAACGCGGAAAATGTCACTCTTTGACCCCATGGAAAACGTCCAGAGCGGATCCTGGTCCTCGCAGAGCACGGCAGTGAACCCGTGTGAAGCATCCAGAACGGAGCCTAGTCCTCGCCGAACACGGCAGTGAACCCGTGTGAAGCATCTAGAGCAAAATTCATGGTTACGTGGAACGCGGATAACGTCACTCTTTGACCCCGTGGAAAACGTCCAGAGCGGATCCTAGTCCTCGCAGAGCACGGCAGTGCACCCGTGTGAAGCATCCAGAGCGGAGCCTAGTCCTCGCCGAGCACGGCAGTGAACCTGTGTGAAGCATCTAGTGCAAAATTCCTGGTTACGTGGAACGCGGATAACGTCACTCTTTGACCCCGTGGAAAACGCCCAGAGCGGAGCCTGGTCCTCGCAGAGCACGGCAGTGAACCCGTGCGAAGCATCTAGAGCAAACATCGGACTGTGGAGTCCTTAAAATCCACGGACTATGATGTCCTTAACCTCGACCGTAATGTCTTAAAACTAACGATCAAACATGATGATTCTAGACTGACTTTACCTTGGTTAAAGGGTACATCTCTTCACTCCTTTGATATTTGGCGTTGTAATTCCTCAACGTCTTCAAAGAGGTGACGGGTCCCAGTAACCACACGTTTCGTGGACTGTGGAGTCCTTAAATCCACGGACTATGACATCCTTAACCTTGACCGAGATGTCTTAAAACTAATATCGGACTGTGGAGTCCTTAAATCCACGGACTATGACGTCCTTAACCTTGACCGTGATGTCTTAAAACTAACATCGGACTGTGGGGTCTTTAAATCCACGGACTATGACGTCCTTAACCTTGACCATGATGTCTTAAAACTAACATTGGACTGTGGAGTCCTTAAATCCACGGACTATGACGTCCTTAACCTTGACCGTGATGTCTTAAAACTAACCTTGGACTGTGGAGTCCTTAAACCTGCGGACTATGAGGTCCTTAACCTTGACCGCGATGTCTTTAAACTAAGGTACCCTGGAAAACATCCCAAAGCAACCCCTGACCCCGTGAAATGCGGATAAGGGCGACCGCACCCAGTACTTGCGGGTCCTCACGACCCGTAAGGAAGAAAACTCTCTTGTGAGATCCTTACAACTCCCAAGGGAAAACCCGCTTAAGAATCCTCACGATTCTTAAGAAGAACTTATACCTACGGGATCCTCTCGACCTGTAGGGAGAAAACTCTTTGTGAGACCCTCACGGCTCATAAAGCTCAAAAGTCCTAGGAGGCAGATTTTAACCCTGAATCCTAAGCCATCGTTGGCCTGCAAAGAGATCAAGATAGACTATCCGCAGAACACATTCGAGGAAAAGAAACACACCAGTGAAAAGAAAAATATGTCTTCATTTATAAACCTCCTTTCGGCAACAATATTCGATCTAAAGCCAGCACAAACCACCTGATACGGGAGATAACAAGGAAAGTTTCTGATCTGTATCCTATCAGGCGCGCATTTGCAACTGTACGAATGTTTAAAAGGAAATGTTACCCGAGGCACTGACGCGCATGCAACGTAACGATGGTGCTCGCATTTAAAGAAAATTCCCATGAGAAAAACAGGCAGCTCATTTACGCAAGCAAGACACACGTACGACTATCTGACAAACATGAAAATTCAACAGAAAGCATGCAAACCGCCAATGATTAAAGGAGTACATTGATTCAAACATACTACACTGGTGGGAAAAGATCACCAAACAAGGGATCAGAAATACAAGGGTTAACAAAGCAAAACACAAAATTCTCCAGCTCCCTCTCCGCCTTCTCCAGCATGTCAAAAAGACGATTTTCGCGAGGAGTCACTCCCCATCGGTTGGAGCCGTGCTCATCAGTGAAAGCAGACATAACGGCCTGACGGGCTCTTATCTGACTCAGTATATGAACTGAGTGATCCTTCAGAGCTTAAGTGATTAGACAAGCCTCATGAAAGCACTCAAGCTTGTCCTCCGCCGCGTCAAGGATCGCCGAAGTCATCTCTGCCGGATGAGGGGGTATATCGGCGAGCAAAGACAGGAGGATCATCCGGAGCCAAATGGAGCCCATGGGAAGAGGAGAGCCCCGACGTGTCAGTAGCTCGTACATCACCGTGTCACATTGAGCGTCGGTGAGAAGGGGATCTGCCAGCCGCGCAGCGAAGCGAGGGATTATCTCCTCAATGGGCACCTCCCATGGTTGACGACGAGCATGGGGACCATTGCAAGCCATGGCGATTGATCGAGTTCTCAAATATGATCACCTTAAGGTATAAATGGGTTTCTCTGTGAGGAAAAGAGATAAGGCATGGGTTCAGGATATAAAGGGGAGCATTTAATGCTATGCATAAAAAATGTTGTGCATGGTGGGACTATTCTCAAAGCCCGGAAAGAAGGGGAGAGCGTTGGAAATGAAATCCAACGACGCATTGGAATCAGATCAGGGAAATGAAACGTCCCCATCAAGCAGAGCCCTGCATGCGCAACACGTGAGTACTAGCTTTTGATTGGAAGATAAAGCGGCACTGCACAGACACAACAGAAAACTAAGCTCTGAGAACGAGAATCAAATTCTTAAAAGAAAGGTTTGAAAAGAAGAGGATGAAAAAGTGAAGGCGCTTCTGAAAGGATAATTCATCTACCCTACTCCCAAAGCAGATCCGACGGTCACAAAAGTGACAGCGTTGCACTCACGTGCAGACACGTGAGAACAACGCTGTGGGGGCATTTGTTCCCTGATTAAAAATCAGGAAAAGATTCAGAAGAGGCATTACGTGCTCACACGTGACCAGTGGTCACGTGTTGGCACGTGATGGTTAAGCAGCGGCATAGAGCATATTTGTTCTCTAATTAAAAGTCAAGAAGAAGCTTCAGAAGAGGCATCACGTGCTCACACGTGACCAGTGGTCACGTGCTAGCACGTGATGGTTAAAGCAGCGGCCAGAGAACAGAGCGCGAAAGAAGAGAAGCCCATTCCAGGGGTCACGTGCCTACACGTGACCAGGGGTCACGTAGCCACACGTGACCGGCTTTAAAAGCCTTATTCTTTGACAGAATTAAATTCTGAGGGAAGATCTTTCAAATCTTTCCAAAATGAAAAAGGATTATTTGAAACCGTTGGATTAAAAATCTAAAGGTGATTAAATATCACCAATTTATGGAAAAATCTTGGACTTGGAAATATTTCCCCCTAAATCTAACCGAAATAACAAGGAGATATTTTTGGATTTAAAATCCAATGGTGAATAAAATTCACCTAATAATCTAAAGGCCCAGATTAATGATAAATATAAATCAAATCTCTCAATGAACAAATCAAATCTCTCAATGAGAGATTTACCAAACAGATTGATTCTTTTCCTTCTCCTATAAATAGGAGCCAAGAAAAGAAGAGAAGCACCTTTTTTTGACATATACAGAGAGAGAGAGAGAGAGCGCTTTGGAATATTGAAAATTCAGAAGGAAGAATTTGATTCTCTGCAAAAGAAAATCCCTAGGTAAGAAAAGAGAAGCTTCAAAAGAGAATTTAATTCTCAAAGAGTTTAACTCTTATAAAAAGAAAAGAACTTAGTTCTTTCTCTGGTTGAGGATCTGCAAAGTGCGCATCTCCCCATGAATTGAGAATTTAATTCTCATTGGGTTGAGATCCTGCCATGCAGATCTAAATCATAAAGGAGGAATTGAGCATTGAGAATTTAATTCTCACAGAATGATAGGAATTCAATTCCTTTAAGATAAAATTAGGGTTTAACTCTAGGAATTTAATTCCTTCAGAATGGACAGAACTAGGGTTTAACCCTAATTGAGAACTTAATTCTCTCAAACTCACAGGAATTTAATTCCCTTAAAGAAAAAAGAATCAGGGTTTCACCCTATACCAGAATTTAATTCTTTACAGAAAAGAAATTAGGGTTTAACCCTATTTAAGAATATAATTCTTCAGAAGAAAACAGGAATTTAATTCCTCTAAAGTGTATTGCTAGGGTTTAACCCTATGAAGAATTTAATTCTTAAAAGATGAATAGATCTTTGAAATATGCAAAGAGTCAGAGTCACGTGCTACCACGTGACCCCTGCAAAGATCCACAGAAAAGAACTTTGAGTCAGAGTCGCGTGCTACCACGTGACCCCTGCAAAGATCCACAGAAAAGAACTTTGAGGCAATGCCTCACGTGCCCCATGTGACCCCTGAAGCACACAAAGAAAAAGGCAAAAGAAACAAAAAAAAAGAGCTCTAGGGCGCTCTCACGTGCTACCACGTGACCCCTTGGCTGAAGCTTTAACAGACAAACACCCAAATTCCCATCACGTGACAGCACGTGATACTTCAAAGTATTCAATACTTTTGACTGAACAAAATAAAAAGAAGCAGGGCGCTCTCACGTGCTACCACGTGACCCCTAATGAACATCCTAACAGATCAAAGCGTGGGCCCCCATCACGTGCCCACACGTGATGGCTGTCAGAATAAAAAGTGTTAAACACTTATCTGTATAACAAAATAAGGGGGATCTGGTCCCACCTTTTGGATGCCATCACGTGCTCCCACGTGATCTCTTCTCTGCTAATGTTTAACACCAAACTGATAACTTGGTTGCCAGTGTTCAACACTGTTATTTATTAGTGTTTAACATTGATTTGAGAATCACAATTTTTAGTGTTTAACACTAATCTGATAATCTTATTTCCCAGTGTTCAACATTGTTGGTCTCTAGTGTTTAACACTAGCTTTAGCCCAATTAACTAAGTTTCTAGAGGCAAAGCCTCTCCTTCAATGAACCAACAGAGGGTCAATATGAAACATGATTGGACTTAGCCCAAGAAGGCCATAAGTTCTCAATTCAAACTTAACTGGGCCAATGGGCTCATAATATAATAATTGATCTTAGTTTCCAAATTGGACTACAGATCACTCAATCTACCTTGGTTCAAGGGTACATCTCTTCACTCCTTTGATACTTGGCGTTGTAATTCCTCAACGTCTCCAAAGAGGTGACGGGTCCCGATGACCACACATTGATACGGACTGTGGGGTCCTTAAACTCATGGACTATGAGGTCCTTAATCTTGACCGTAATGTCTTAAAACTAACGGCGGACTGTGGGGTCCTTAAACCCTCGGACTATGACGTCCTTAACCTTGACCGGAATGTCTTAAAACTAACAACGGACTATGACGTCCTTAACCTCGACCGTGATGTCTTAAAACTAACATCGGACTGTGGAGTCCTTAAATCCACGGACTATGATGTCCTTAACCTCGACCGTGATGTCTTAAAACTAACACCGGACTGTGGAGTCCTTAAATCCACGAACTATGACGTCCTTAATCTTGACCGCAATGTCTTAAAACTAACATTGGACCGCAATGTCCTTAAACTACCTATTGACCGTAATGTCACTAAACTAAACAACAGGGCTCCCTTAATTGCTCTCTTGTTGGATCTAAACGATCCCGTTAAGTTGATCTTAGTCTAAAAACTAGACTAACGTATCCTTAACAAACGTTTAAGTTGATCTTAGTCTCAAATAAGGCCAACGTATCCTTAAACACAACCCCCAAACCCAAATATAAGAAAGATACGGATTTGGACTAGTCCACGCCCTACGGGCGACGACATAACTCAGTCTCCGTATACAATCCACGGGCAACCAAACACAAAATAAACACACACGACACGAAGTGATCATCTGGAGAAGGAGAAAGTTGTTGCCGCAATGCGGTAACATAATTAACTGCAGGGGCTTGCGCCTGCAGGGAAGAGCGTCCCCACAATCAAAAACCCCTCAAGCGAGGGGGAATCTGACGAAGTCTGCTACATCGGACGCATCCGTTAAACCTTCGATACATGGTGTCATAAATCAACTTGGCATCTTCGGAGAGGTAGACGGATAGCACCAATTAGCATCTACCCCGAATTTCAAGCAAGACGTCCATGTCTTGGCCGCCATTCGGAGGGGAACAGAAGCGAAGGCCAAATTCCTAGCTTCAGGGTCTTGACGACAACTCATATAAAACCTGAAAGACTATCGGAGATCATCTCACGCTAGCGCGGAGTGGTCACCATCTCGACATTCGTCTCGATACAGCAGACGAGATATCACTACAGCGTTCTTCCTCCAGCAGGATTCAGACACGACAATCAAACAACGGAGCCATGGAAAAATCCCTAGTTCCAAACCTCGACGGTTCACCAGCAACCTAGAAACAACCGCGACATTCGTCTCGATACAGCAGACGCAATGCCAGCAAACGAAGCGAAGGCCAAATTCCTAGCTTCAGGGTCTTGACGGCAACTCATATAAAACCTGAAAGACTATCGGAGATCATCCCACCCCAGCGCGGAGTGGTTATGACTCATCGGGGCTCTCTAAAATGAGCCTAACCTCAAGTAAAAAGCGGCATGGCAAAATTCCTAACGCTTGCTCTTTCGACGGTCAAACTACCCAAGAAGATTGCTTGAATACGTCTTGTCCAGTCCCCGAAGGGATCAGAGACACGACAGTCGCAAGGCTGCTCGAACAGCAAGATTGCCTATCGAGGAATACATCAGCCAATGCGACGGTACGACGGACAAAACCTTAGTACCACAGACCCTAACAGACCTCTGTCGTAAAGAGCAGAGGTTAATTGTGACGTTAGGATATTCTTGCGAGAACTACTCGATTCGTCTCGACTCGTAAGGAAATTAGTATCTTTGCGAGAACTTCTCGATTCGTCTCGACTCGTAGGGAAAAGCCTTAGGCAATGGGGATAAGAACCGGTTTCCTAAGCACTGGGGCCCTGCAAGTCGGTCCAAAATGGACTCTGGCATACTATTCACGGGCCACACTCTCCAAAGTCGAATCTCGACAAGGAGGGAAACAACCGCTTACGAGTCCTCTCGACTTGTAGGAGGGAAAATTCTCTTGTGAGATCCTTACGACTCTCAAGAGAAAACACGCTTAGGAATCCTCACGATTCCTAAGGAAAAAATTCACCTACGAGATCCTCTCGACTCGTAGGGAGAAAAGTCTTTATGGGACCCTCACGGCTTATGAAGTTGAAAAGTCTTAGGTAGCAGATCTGAACTTGCTTCCTAAGCCATCACTACCTCTCAAAGAGTTCAAGACGAAATGCTCTCTATCTTCTACAGGCTACGCTTATTAAGGTAACAAGCCGGCAACAAAGAAAATAGAAGAAAGCGACAGTGAGGAGAACATTTTATTCACATTCAGTCGATCAAAACATATCCATTCATGCATGTGCGAAAAAGTTTGACGCATAAGATAAACACATAGAAATGAAAAGGCTTGCTATTCATACTTCGGAAAATGCCTACACTGAGGGAAACAGCAAATAAAAACATAACTGGAATGTTTACAAAGGCACGACATCAAATCCAGGGCATGGATTGAGAAAATCAAAAGTAAGGCCATATAAAATGTTCCAGGCCTTTCGAACCATCCTAGTATGCTTTCTTTCGCGATCACAAGCGTCGAGATCCTCACTGATATCCTCCACCCTCCGATAGGCAGCAAGTATTGCCGCCTGTTGAAAAGCCTGATGCAGAAGATCAACAAAATTGTCCCGCCTTTTCCTTGAGATTAGGCCCATCAGATACACCGAGTCCACCTTGTCTTCGGCATCATCCAATGCCTTAAGCGGTATGCCGGCACAGAATAGGGGAAGTGCTCCTCAGATCGCCCCCACGATAAGCTTCAAGAGAGAGGAACGTCGAGGAAGAAGTCGACCATTGTATGCACCAAAGCGACCCATGATTTCGGCACACTGGGCGTTTGTGAATTCTCGGTTTTGAGAACGGCCGAGTGAGCGGATGTTTCCGCAAGAGATAATCTCATCAAGATCATACCAATGAGCAGCCATAACGTCTGGAAAAAAAAAACAGTAAGAGTTAGTAAACAGACTGATTAGAAAAGCTTATCGAAACAGATATGGGATTTACACAACTCTTGATATCCCCAGGATGGGAATAAGTGCTACTTAAATCGCCTGATGGATTTAATTCTGTGAAGTTAAGAGAAAAGTCCTAAAGATAATTTCCTATCTAATAAAAAAAAAGGGGGCCCCTCGGGCCAAGGAGTTAAACTCCTCGAGAGCAATGCTCTGCAAACAGGAGTGACACCTGTCAAAGTTAATTATGAAAGGAATTTAAAAATACCCGAGAATTCTAAAGAGCCATGCTCTGTAAAGATAATGGAATAACCCATCAAAATGTTTAAAAGATCTCTTAGGATCTAAGGTCTAACAAGGGCAAAGCCCTGTTAAGAAACCCTAAAAAGGTTTTCTTGAAGATCTATGATCTAAGTAGAGCAAAAAGCTCTGCTAATGAGTGAAACTCCAGATTATTAACTAATCCCTTTAAAGATTAATCTTTACCTAGAGAAATCTGACAGAGTTTTAACTCTTAACTTTTTTTTAAAAAGAGAGCAATGCTCTGAAGAAGAGATAATTCTCAGAAAACAAGAAGGAGATGAAAATCATCTAAGGGACCAAAGGTCATATTTATAGGCATTGAAAAGCCTCTTCAATTTCTGAGTTGATCCAAGGGCGCAGATGTCGCCACCGTTGCACTCACATGCGGCTCACATGAGCGCAACGGTGGGGGGCATTTGTTTCCCCCAATCAGAGCAAAGCTCTGTTTTAAAATTCAAAATTTAAAAATTGAAGTAACGCTTCAGATCCAGCGCTAGGCGCGCTGCGCGCCACGTGTCAAACACGGATGCGCTAGCGCCAGGTGCGCTGCGCCCTAGATAGTGCACCATGTATGCGCTAGCGCTAGGCGCGCTGCGCGCCACGTGTCAAAAATAAGTGCGCTAGCGCAGGCTGTGCTGCGCTCTGAGCAGCGCACCACGTGTCAAACATAGGTGCGCTAGTGCAAAGTGCTCTGCGCTCTGAGCAGCGCACCACATGCAAAGCACGGGTGCGCTAGCGCTGGAATTAAAAATTCCCTACCCTTAGATCAAAAGATCTAATAATAATGATAAATCATTAATTAATCAGAATTAAAATTCTGTTATGGAAAGATTTTCCAATCTTGTTAAAAACAAGAAGATTGCCTTCTGTAAAACAGAAGCCCTGGGATCAAAGATCCAACGGTGGGAAATATCCCCAAATCAATCAAAGAAAGATCTCTTTAACTGATTTAACAAATCAACTTGCCCTATATAAAGGCCTCAAGACTTCAAGTCTGATATAGAGAAACCCCCCTATAAATTTTGAGAAATTCAAAGAAAGAAGAGCAAGCTCTCAACAAAAGAAGATTATTTTTTCAAGGTAAAGATCATGAATGATGAACACAGAGATGAAATCATCTCATAAAAAGAAGAATTTTTTTCTTAAAAGATCATAAATCTACAAAGACCAAGGTCTTTCATAAAAGAGATCAAAAGATCTTATCATAAAAACAAAGAAGTACTTACTTCATTCACAGATCATTGATCTATAAAGGCAAAACCTTTCAAAAATAAGAACTGTTGTTCTTGAATCTTGAGACAAAGTCTCTTTTAAAAGAACATAAATTTGTTCACAGATCATAAAAATTGATCAACATACGCCTTGCGCTATTGAAATGCGCTTTTGCGCTCTCTGGACCGGCGCTCTGCGCCAAAATGCGCCATGTGTCAATCACGCATGCAACTTGCGCTTTGCGCTTCTGAAATAGCGTACTACGCTCATGGGCTGGCGCTCTGCGCCAAGCGCGCCACGTGTCACTCACGTGTGCGCCACTAAATTGATAGCGCAATGCGCTCATGGACTAGCGCTTAGCGCTCATAAACTGGCGCAATGCGCCCACCATCTGGCGCTTAGCGCCAAGCACGACACGTGTCCTTCTCGTGTGCGCTACTTAACAGAAGCGCACTATGATCTTTAACTGGCGCAAAGCGCCTGGTACGCCACGTGTCGCGCTGGCAGAACATAAATTGTTCTGATGAATGCTCTGCATTTAAGACAAAAAAGGTGTCAAGATCTAATGCTCAGCATTATTAAAAGGGCCAAGCCCAAATGAAGGCTCAACAGCCCAGAACAATAAAATGTTAAACATTTTAATCTTATTGGACTTAGCCCAATATTGGCCATTCCTCAACTTATATTGAATTGAGCCCGTCTGCTCATAAATATTTAACAGATCTTAGTTCTAAATTGGACTACAGATCTTTCAACCAACTCACACCAGTTCGAGGGTACATCTCTTTACTCCTCTGATATCTGTCGTTGTAATCCTTCAACGTCTTCAGAGAGGTGACGGGTCCCGACAACCACACATTTCATGGACTGTGGGGTCCTTAAACTCATGGACTATGATGTCCTTAAACTTTATAGACTATGACGTCTTTAAACTACGAACTATGAGGTCCTTAAACTCATGGACTACGATGTCCCTAACCTCGGACTGTGGGGTCCCTTTAAACCCACGGACTACGATGTCCTTAACCTTGACTGTGAGTTCGTTAAACTCACGGACTATGATGTCCTTAACCTTGGACCACCATGTCCTTAAACTAGTAATTGACCGCAATGTCCCTAAACTAAACAACAGAGTCCAAATGCTCTCTTGTTGGATCTAAATGATCCTGTTAAGTTGATCTTAGTCTAAAATTAGGCTAACGTATCCTTAACTAACGTTTAAGTTGATTTTAGTCTCAAATGAGGCTAACGTATCCTTAAACCCAAACCCCAAACCAAATCTAAGAAAATACGGATTTGGACTAATCCACACCTTACGGGCGACAACATAAATTAGTCTCCGTATACAATCCACGGGCAACCAAAAATAAAACAAACACGCACGATACGAAGTGACCATCTGGAGAAGGAGAAAGTTGTTACCGCGATGCGGTAGCGTAATTAACTGCAGGGGCTTGCGCCTGCAGGGAAGAACGTCCCCACAATCAAAAAACCCTCAAATGAGGGGGAATCTGATAAAGTCTGCTACAACGGCCGCATCCGTTTAAACCTTTGATACATGGTGCCATAAATCAACTTGGCATTTTCGGAGAGGTGGACGGATAGCACCAATTAGCATCTGCCTCGAAATTCAGGCGAGACGCCTGCCGCGTCTTCGTCCGCGTCTTTCGGCGGAGAACATGCTCGTTGATCGAAGCTATAACGGTAGGTGTAAGTGGAAGAAGTAGTGGTGTGATGTTGCCAAACACGTAGGTGCTAGTATTGTTCGGAGAATCCATAACCTTGAAAGAAAATATGGTTAGGATAGATTCAAAGAATATGAAATATAAAAAATGTTTAGTTGCTGAGTCTTAAATTCTTGTGTTATATTGCTTAGGTTTCGATGCAGAACTGATCTGCATTGGCCGCCAACAAAACCTGTCACGCTCCGCTTTCCAGAGTACGGTAAGGAGACGTGACGAGTCACGCGACGTATTTACTCAGAAGTAAACACGATAAGCGTATATAAGCAATATAATGTAAATGTACACAAGGAAGACATAAGATATAAATGAGCATCAACTTTTTATTTATTAAACATTCTTTACAATACAATGCTGGAAAGTAAATACAAGACTGGAAAGCAATGCCTAAACAATGGCATGAAACTGATAATAAAAGTATATACAAGTGTCTAGAGCTCTGGGTCGTCAACGAACTGCTCCAGGTCTTCTGAGTTAGGCTCGATCTCCAGAGAGTCGGGTCCTCCTGACAACATTCCAAAGAAAGAATAGAAAAGAAATGTCGTCAGCGAACAATTGCTCGGTAAGTCCTAAAGAGAGATAGAAATAGACTGAACAGGTAATGAGAATATAACTGGTATAATGTTGATAGTTATGTTAACGCAACTGTTTGTAGCTTGGTACAGAATATGTCAGTGTATACGAGAGGAGTCCAGCTTACCCCGTAGACTATGGTATAAGGAGTACAAGTCCCCGTCAAAACCACGGGACAACGACAACGGATATTCAGGTTAGGTGTATTAAAGTGACCGTCTCATGTCACTTTAACCACATTCCGTACCAATCTACCCCTTTAAACCCCGTAATGTATTATTGTATTGTTTTATAGTGATTTGTAAATATAAGACTTGCCAAAACCATGATATCAATTGTTCATGTAAACGGATAAGGATATAAACGGATAGTCATGTAGACAAGTCAAATGTATATCCATGGATCGGTCAAATCAAGTCATGTTGATATAGATTGTATTCTGGTATAAAAGGATTCATGTTGCATTGGAGTTATATTGAATTGTATACATGGATGGATTAATTTCAGATTAGACTGAGACTCTGACCGAGTCAGACACTTAAACAGAATTGAAGTCCTGAATTAGTTTTGGAGTTATCGGTAATTGCTGCACATGGACGGCAGTATTTGTAACTTTTTCCAAGCCAATTACCATTGATAACCCCGTTTTATCTGTCTACCTTAAATAGGCAAGCACCCACTTTCTCCGGCTCGCTGAGACTCAAGAGAATTGGTCCCGCTTAAACCTATGTTTACTAGAGTCCTTATTGTAAATTAATAAACTTGAGGGAGTTTTATGAAAAATAATTTTGATATATTTTCAAAATACCTCAAGTATTTAATTATCATCTTTAAGGTTTCATAGATGTAATTTTAAAAGTGATGAGATATTCTAGTGGATATAAACCTAAATTGAATAGTATATGGTATTTTCTTGTAATTTGACTTGTATTGATTTCGAGGGTATTTTCATGAACTTTTGTGATTCTTTTCTTTTGATTTAGAAAACATGGAATTATTAAATATATTTAAAATAGATATTTTGATAATATATATATATATATTAAAAATAAAATTTATTTATTAAATAGAAATCACGTTTTCTTAAAAATTGTAATAAAAATTCAATCGAGATCGTATGCTCCGTGAGAAGGTCTGCATCTCGCCCTACTAGTCCGATGGATATGCGATAACCCGCACCAACCAAATCGGATTCCCCAAAATGGGTTGTAAGGAAATAATTGTATGGAATTTAATTAAAACAATGTTAAAGTATACGGTTTTTAATAGTTTATAGTATTTTATCGTAAAATTGTATTAGTCCCAAAAATATTGTAAAGAGACAATCGTGATATATCATGATGAGTGTTGTGATAAGGTAGGTTATTACCTTGTGAGTTTTCTAAAGGTAATATGAGCTATATAATGAAATAATGTCGAATAGAAAGTTTATGGTATTTAACCGTAAAAGTGCAATAAAAGTGTTTTTTATATGGATTTTGAATTGAAATTCGTTTTTAATTATAGTTTAATATTTAACAAACTAAGTACAATAATTTAGATAAATATTTTTTAAGAAAAATTGTTAGTTTAAGAAGTTTTAGAGATGGATATCGGTATAACTCCACTTACCGACATCATTGAAAAGAAGAAGTTTTGAGAGGTGAAAAGAAGAGAGTAGAGGGGACTTACAAGTTTGGAGAAGAGAGGAGAGGTTGAGGGAACGTTTGATGGCTTTGTGGAGTCGCGGTGTCGCCGGATTTGTCCCGAATCGTTGTCGGAACTTGACCTTGGGCTAACTCCATTTGTACAACTTTTTGGACTTAGAAAATTTTGAAAGTTTTGATAACAAATTTCAGAATGGAGAGAGCTAGGGTGTAGGGTGGTATTTATACGATAGAATTAGGGTTTAAACATGAGAATTAAAATGCATTAAAATTTGATTTTAAAGCTCATTTTAATTTTCTGTTAATGTGCAAGAAAAACAAACAGACTAGGGTTAGTGGGGTAGGCCAAAGGGTGTCGGGGTCAAAAATTGAAGGCATTTCCTACAGTTGGGACCTACGGCGCCGGCCCTAAGGAGCTCCTCACCGGTCGATCAAGGGGGTGGGTGCTTGGATTGCTGCCATGTATCATATCCAGTGCATATAACATTTTCCACATGTTTGATTTTAGTGACTTTTCATTTTTACGTTTGTTGCACGTGTAAACTTTTGGGCTTCCAAAAAGTTTAAAAGAAAAATCAGCAAAAATAATATGTGGCTAGGGGGATTTGAACACAGGGGCTATGTCAGAGCAGTGCAAGGCTTTACCAATGAGCTACAAGTGCTTTCTTGCTATTTAAAAACAAATCAAATTTATAACTTGTGCTCAGGATTTACAAATACTTCATTTGTACATTAGCTTTAAAAAATTTCTGTATATTAAAACAGAGTCGTTACACAAGTATCGATGATATAAATCTAATGCCAACACAGGATCAAGCAGATACAAGTTTTGTCTATGCAGACAACAAGTCACGTCCGTCAGGACAACAATCAGGATTGTTGGTATTAGTAATAATATACAAGCAACAAGTCTGGTAATGTATCGTGAACATGTCATGTAATGTATATTACCCAAAATAAATGCCAATGTAAAACTGTAATCAATATCGGAACACGGTAAACAAAACTGATGCCGGGATGCATATGTATCTATAATAGTCATTACACGTCTATTACCATGTATGATGCAATCTAGATAACATATTGTACTGGTATAGTAGTATAATGATATCATGATGTTCCGGCATGCAACTAGTTATGCTATTATCGGTACGGATACAGACGGACACTATAAAACCGTAAATCTGTAGTATTTGCTGAATAATGAAACACATGCACTATTCTTATTCATATAATTATCGATATAATAACATAGCATGTTGCAAGCTTAAAATTGCCTGATCGGATCTCATGTCGAGATGCGGATGTCACGTCCGACATCGGAAATAACGTCGCGATGCAAACTTACGCCCGCAAGACTGGACCTGGCTGAGCAGTGACGTAACGTGGTGACTAGGTTGGACGACGATGGTGACTGGTTCGTCTGGATCGTCGGCGACGCGCGCAACTCTGGCGAGACGGACGGAATCAAGAAAATATCAAGAAAAGAAATGAAGAAGAAGAGTGGGGTGGCTGCTGGTGCTGGGTTCTGGGGTGGAAAGGACAGAGGAAATGCGGCGAGGTGACTGCGACGATGGTCGAGGGTGAAGTGCTGCGTCGGCGAGGTAGCTGTGGGTTTCTAGGATCGGGGTTGCTGCAGTTTTGGCTTGGGTTGTCGGGGAAAGGAGAGGGAGGTGGTGCTGATGAGAGGGCGAGAAGGTGAGGATGGGGGAGACGGTGCTGGTGCTGGGTGGCGATGACGAGGGCTCCGGCGAGATGTAGGTTTCTTGGGTTGGCGTCGGAGTTGTTGCAGGGGGTGCTCGGGAAGGAGAGAGGGGGGGAGAGAAGGTCTTGGGGTGATGAGGGTGACAAGGGCAGAGATGGTGAGGTAAGGTCGTGAACGGCGAAGAGGGAGCGGGCGTGAGTTAGGGTTTCTCGTAGGGGATGTGAGGAAGAAGAGAGGAGGAGAGAGAGAGGTTAGGTTTATATAATAGATTATTATATATATAGTGAGAGAGAGAGACGTGAGAAGAGAGTGAGAGAGAGAGAGATTTAATTAGTTTAATATTATTTACTATATAACGGTGAGCATATGTTTAGTTAGAAGAAAAATATTATAATATATGTATATTGGGATTTTACAGTTAATACCAGATTACTTCGAATAATACCTGGGTCCCTTCTAAAAATCTAGTTTTTAAATATGGAGAATATACGTAAAAGTTTAAATCATAATGCGATGTCCTGTTAATAAAAATGCATACCCCAAGTACGAATTTACGTAAATATACGTAGCGATCCTAACTAGTCTGTTTTTATAATTAGGGTATGAACATGATATATGGATGCAACCACATGCTATGGGGTATGATGACATACAAGGCTAGATATTAAAAATATATTATTTTATTTTTATTTTGTATTATTAAAAGATAGGTGGAATACTAAAATATATCATATAAGTGTATCGAATCTAGATTTGCATGGATCCTCTGTACTAGCAAATATTTGATATAATTTTGAACAATGATGGGTTTCAAACATGCGGGTCAGATCGGATACTAACCACAGTTGCTAAATGCACTATCCGCAACCCCAAAGCAATAATAATCAAGAATTTGTCACAAGATTTGAAAATACCCCAAATAAAATATAGTATATCAGTGCTAGGGTGTTACAAATATTAACTCTCTTATCGGACGTGCTATCAATTCATGATAGCCATGACCACGATTTGAGATTCGTTAATAATCATTTTGTTAAAGGTTTGAGATAAATAGAGATCAATGGAAGGACAATGGTCAGTAGAGAGAAACCCTAATTCCCTTCAAGAATCCTAATCCACATTCATCGCAATTTCTCTAGTATTAAATAATTAAAAGATAAAAAGAATTATTTTTAAAACTCCATCCATTAACTACTAAATCTTATAAACCCTACAAGCCCTTGTCCTATAAACTTTTCAAACCGTCTCAGTATAAAACGATAACAATTCCACCTTTCTTCTATTAACTCATCTAAAACAAGAAAAGCAGTTCACTGTTTCCCTATGGACGATCCGTACTCACTAGCGGCTAGCTATTGCAACCCCGTTATTGATTGCGGTAATTAGAACACTCATAAACACACTTTTTCACGATCAATCAAATGACGCCGTTGCCGGGGAAACGGGCGTAATATTTTTCTTGTTATTTGGGTTGATTTTTAATAAAAACCAGAAAAATAAAAATACAAAGAGAACCAAAACCGCATTTTGGGTTTTTAACGATTCTTGTGCGAGTTTTGCAAGGAAATCTGGAGTAATTGGAGCGAACCAATAGAGATTCAGAGACTTTCAAAATGGACCAGAGGAGTATTGGAGTGTTGTGAAGAAGTTCGGAGACGAGATCTCATCAAGAGGCGGCGGAACCACGGCCCAAAGTAGGTTTTGGCGGCGGAAGCGCGGCCATAGTGGGGAGTTAAGCCCCCAAAATTTTCTGGTATTATCCTATCATCTTCCTCTCTCCTCTAAATCTCCAATAAACTGTTTTTACCTGCAGAATTCTTTGCAAACAGAGCCGCTAAAAAATCTTTTTGCGTGTTTTAGATTTTGGTTTGTTTTGCATATTTAAAACGAACATTAAGGGGGGGAAAAACCCAAATTCAGAATGTGTGGGGATTTCATCACCCTTCCTAGGCCCCACAAATCACAAACGAGCATACTATCACCCTACATTAATAAAAGAATATCTAGTCCAAGGTTCTAAGGACAGCCGCGCTCAATAAGAAAAAAGGAGGGTCGTGGGTAATCTATTGCTTATCCGCATTTCTCTTATGGTGTTTATGGCAAGTATGACTAAGAAAAGTGGTTACTTAATTAGGCTCGCTATTTCGATGATTCATATAGAGAATACCTCACTTAACCGACACTTACCTGGCTGCAAAATTGATAAGGAGGTGATAGATGATTGATCCTACATCTTGTCCTTTGGAAGTATAGGAGCGGTCTAGTGATTCGACCTAGGTGACCCTAGCTCTAAGGACTGATTGTGCATTTTGTGATTGGTTGAGTCAAGCCTTGTGTCCGTCGCTCTTTTCAAAGCAAAGCATTCTTAAAATTGTTCTCACACGTTGCCACGTGCACTAAACCAGCTTATTGCATGATCTGCTAGACACGGGATTCTAGTGCTCGTCTAGTCCACGTTTTCGCTGTCGACTCCGAGGTCGATACTGTTTCACTTTCTTTTTCTCCTCCACCTACCACATTTTCCGAGATGGACGGACCTCCACCATGTTTTAACAACACCACATTGCCGCCACCCGTAGGTGCGCAAATTCATAATCCACCACGCATCGCTCTCCAAGACCGATGCTATCCTACACGTGGACCCCTTCCTACGTGTCTGTCTCTTCCACCAGCCAATAGGGATAATTTCGAAATTAAACCCCACTTTATCAACTTGTTACCCAAATTTCATGGGCTTGAGTCTGAGGATGCATACGTTTTTATAACCAAATTCGAGAACGTATGTGCAATGATGAGCACCACCCAACTTTCAGGGGTTGCTATGCGATTAAGTCTTCTCCCTTTTACCTTGTGCGATGTCGCAAAGAAGTGGTTTTATAGCACCTCCTCATATTCTATAACCAATTGGGATGAATTTGTTAGAGCATTTCTTAAGAAATTTTATCTTAATCATAAGACTGCCCGCATTAAGAGCGAGATTAACCAGTTTGCCCAACCTCCCAACGAACCCTTTTGGAAATGCTTTGAAAAGTTTAAAGATCTCCTTGTCCAATGCCCTCATCACGGATTCGAAAAATGTCAACTTTGCCAAATTATGTATGAAGGTGTTCATCCAGCGACAAAACAAATACTAGAAACTATTTGTTAATGTCATTTTATGTCAAAATCCGACGAGGAAGCATGGCAATTTCTTGAAGATCTCTCCAAACAAACACTACAGTGGGAGAGCACAAGACCAATAACATCATTTTCATCTAGGGCAGGTATCCATCAGCTCGACACTTCCATCGCAATGAAAGCCGAAATGGCTGCGATGCAAATGAAGCTCGAAGCTATTGAAAGCAAATTCTCTTCAGCCTCCCTAAACCAAGTTACGCTCCCCAAAACCGTGTGTGGTTGCTGTTATGATTTGTCACATTACCGAAGAATGTATTTTGAATCCTCCATCTCAAGATCAAGAACAAACTAATGCAGCTTTTCAGCAATGACCTAGAAAGGATCCTTATTCCTCCACATATAACCAGGGATGGAGGAATCATCCTAATTTTGCTTGGAACCAAAACCAAACTCAAAAACAAAATCAAAATCAGTTCCAAAGTCAAAATAACTACCAAAAGCTTCCTCTACAGTAACAACAACAACCACAACAAATTCAGTAGCCCTTTCAACCGCAATCATTCCAAAATCCGGGCAACAACTTTACCCCTTATAACAATTCTTTCCAACCACAGAATAATATTCCTCCTGCCGGTACCGACAAAATCTCTGCACTCGAAAGAAGCTTAGAAGCGTTTATTAAACAATTTGCATAAACATCGGCTAATTTAACTTTTTCTATCCAAACGTTAGTGCAACACACTGCTTCCCACGGTAAAAGCATCAAATCTATCGAAGCACAAATTGCACGGTTAAATGCCGCAATGAGTGAAATAGAGAAAAGGAAACTTCCATCTCAACCTTTACCAAATCCCGGCCATCCACAAAACGCTAATATTGTCCTTAACCAACAAAATCATAATGTGAGTGTCGTAACTACATTGAGATCGGGAATAATGCTGAATAACCATATTGATGAACAAGTTGATGATTTCGATGACACCCCGGCTACTACTTCTACTTATACTTCTTCTAACCAAATATCTTCTTCTGAGCCCATTCTCCATTCTTCACTGGGCTCGAACCCTCAGTCCACTTCCTTGAATAAATTACCATCTCAGACCACCCCAAATCCAATTTTGGGATCCATTCCATCCCCACAAACTTCTCCCCAAGAGTTGGATCTAACCCCTGTTAATAAAGCTCATTTTCCAAACCGGTTGAGACCCAACAAACCTAGTCCACAGATGGAGAAAGTTGTGGAACTGTTTAAGCAAGTTAACATTAATATTCATTTCTTAGATGTTATCCAACAAGTTCCATCTTATGCAAAAATTCTTAAGGACTTGTGCATTAAGAAAAAGAAAACTCAAGTACCTAAAATGGTTTTTTTAGCGAGCAATGTGAGTGATGCTCTTACCCAAAATTTGCACAAGAAGCATAAGGACCCCAGTTGTCCTACAATTTCTATAACTATTGGGGATAAAAACATCAACCGCGCTCTACTCGATCTTGGTGCTAGTGTTAACTTGGTCCCGTATTATGTTTATGAGCAATTAGGCATAGGAGAGTTGAAACCTACGCACTGCACTCTTCATATGGCCGATCAATATATCACCCATCCTAGGGGTGAACTAGAGGACGTGTTGAGAAAAGTCGGGGAATTTATATTCCCTGTGAACTTTATAGTTTTAGATACACAGCCCGTGGCGAACCCACGGAACCAAATCCCGGTAATTCTTGGTCGACCATTTCTCGCAACCTCGAATGCGGTAATCAATTGTCTTAACGGTTCCATAAACTTATCCTTTGGGAAGATGACAATTGAACTTAACATTTTCAGGATAGGAAGTCAACCCTTTAAACCTTTTGCTCATATGATAGATATATATTCCGTCCACGAGATAGCTTCTGACAGTTGTGAATTTGAGGAGTTTTTGCTCTACGATAATAATCTCGATGCAAGTAGTGCGTATTTGTTTGATCCAGCTACTCCTTACACGAATAGGGAATACGAAGGGTTCACTTTCCTTGATGATCTTGATTCACAGGACCCTTCTGTTGTTAAGTCAACTCCCGAGTTCGAATCCTTTGACTTTTCGAACAAGTCAGTTGAGCTATCCGAGTCAATTTCTTATGCTAGCTATGAACCTCTCATGGAGTCCGAGTATCATTCTCTTACCCTACTTTCTATCATCTCTCCGCCTACACTTGATCTTAAGCCGCTGTAGTCTCATCTTAAATATGCATATTTATGTGAGAATGAGTCTTTACCCATCATCATATCAGCTTCTCTAGCTTTAGAGCAAGAGAGACCTCTTCTGTCTGTATTGAGATCGAATCGGCAAGCTTTCGGTTGAACAATGACGGATATCAAAGGGATTAGTCCCTTAATTGTTGAACATCATATATATTTGATGGATGAGGCTAAACTTACCCGTGACCCACAAAGATGGTTGAATCCCGTCATAAAAGAGGCAGTGAAGAAAGAAATCGTCAAATGCTTAGATAATGGTATAATTTACCCAATATCTAATATCTAATGGGTAAGTTCTATTTATGTGGTCCCTAAAAAGTCTGGCATCATGGTCATAACTAATAAGGCTAATGAGTTGATTTAAACTCGCACCCAAACTGGGTGGCGGGTATGTATTGATTATAGAAAACTCAATACCGCGATGAGGAAAGATCACTTCCCTCTACCCT
Organism: Agapanthus africanus; assembly: GCA_030015575.1. Classification (NCBI taxonomy): domain Eukaryota; kingdom Viridiplantae; phylum Streptophyta; class Magnoliopsida; order Asparagales; family Amaryllidaceae; genus Agapanthus; species Agapanthus africanus. Next base: position 747,666,329 of record JASDDO010000022.1, on the reverse strand, counting down.
TCATTGACCAGATGTTGGAACGTTTAGCTGGGCATGAGTTCTACTATTTCTTGGACGGTTACTCAGGCTATAACCAGATTCCCATCGCCAAAAAAGATCAAGATAAGACAACTTTTACTTGTCCTTTCAGTACTTTCGCTTATAGACGCTTACCCTTTGGGTTATGCAATTCTCCCGCTACATTTCAGCGATGTATGATATGGATATTCTCGGACATGGTCGAGAATTTTCTGGAGATATTTATGGACGATTTCTCTATATTTGGGGACTCTTTTGAGGAATGCTTACGTCATCTTGACGCTGTTCTTACCCGCTATAAGGATAAGAATCTAATTTTGAATTGGGAAAAATGTCATTTCATGGTTCAAGAAGATATTGTCTTAGGGCATATCATTTCACGAAAAGGCATTGAGGTAGACAAAACTAAAATAGAAGTCACTTCCAACCTTCCTCCTCCCAAATGCGTAAAAAATATACGATCCTTTCTTGGTCATGCCGGATTTTATAGACGATTCGTTAAGAACATTAGCAAGATTGCTAGACCCTTAACTCTTCTCTTGGCCAAGAATACAACATTTCATTTCGACTCGGATTGCTTGGCTGCTTTTGAATTGCTTAAACGTTCTCTCGCTACTGCTCCCGTTCTATTATCTCCAGACTGGAATCACCCTTTTGAGCTTATGTGTGATGCATCCGACTTTGCTATTTGTGTAGTCTTAGGACAACACATCGATAAGATACCACATGTGATTTATTATGCAAGTATGACCTTGAACGATACCCAAATGAACTATACAACCACCGAGAAAAAACTCTTGGCAGTTGTATTTGCATTAGAAAAATTCAGGCCTTACCTAATTGGCTCTCCGGTCGTAGTTTACACCGATCATTCCGCCTTACGACATCTTTTATCGTAGGAGGATGCTAAATCCAGGCTAATACGTTGGATTATCTTGTTACAAGAATCTGACCTTGTCATAAGAGATAAAGGTGGATGTGAGAACGTCGTAACCGACCATCATTCACGACTTTTTTCTTCACCAACGTTGACCTTACCAATAAACGACTCTTTTCCAGACGAATATCTTTTGACCATATCTCGCAAACCTTGGTTCGCTGATATTGTGAATTATTTAGCAACAGAACTTCTACCCAGCGATTGATCAAATCAAGACAATCATAGATTTTTATCCCAAGTAAAACACTTTTACTGGGACGAACCATATTTGTTCAAGTATTGTCCCGATTAGATCATTCGCCAGTGTGTTCCTAATAATGAGTTCAAGAGTGTATTGTCCTTCTGCCATGATCAAGCATGTGGCGGCCACTTTGGTCCAAGAAAAACTGCAAAGAAAGTTTTGCAATGTGGTTTTTATTGGCCAATTTTATTCAAAAATGTATATGATTATTGCAAAACTTGTTCACGGTGTCAGCATATGGGTTGGATTTCACGGAGAAACGAGATGTCGCTCCAACCAATCTTGGTTGTGGAGATATTTGATATATGGGGAATTAATTTCATAGGCCCGTTTCCCAGCTCTTTTGGGAATCTATACATTTTATTGGCACTTGATTATGTCTCTAAATGGGTTGAAGCAATACCGAGCCGTACTAATGACAACAAGGTTGTTGTTAAGTTCATTAAAGAAAATATCTTTTCTCGGTTCGGGCACGCTCGCGCTATCATTAGCGACAATGGGATGCATTTCTGCAATCGGTCTTTCGAGATTTTGATGCGGAAATATTCAATCAACCACAAGCTTTCTACGACTTATCATCTCCAAACGAGCGGGCAAGCTGAAGTCTCTAATAGACAGACCAAGCAAATTTTGGAGAAGAACCGTAAAGATTGGTCGACTAAACTGACTGATACTCTTTGGGTATTTCGTACCGCATATAAGACAGATCTTGGCATGTCTCCTTACCGACTAGTATTTGGGAAGGCTTGCCACCTCCTTGTCGAGATTGAACATAAAGCAATGTGGTCAATCAAAAAGCTTAATCTAGATTTTGACCAAGTAGGCAGCTATCAGAAGCTATAATTAAATGAGCTAAGCGAGCTTCATGATGAAGCCTACGATAACGCGGTTATAGTAAGCAACCGGACAAAGGTGCTCCACGATAAAAACCTTTTGAGAAAAACATTCACACCTGGACAACAAGTCCTTCTTTACTATTCTCGTCTCCATATTCATCCAGGTAAGCTAAGATCTCGTTGGAAAGGACCTTTTATGGTGCGGTATATGTATCCGCACGGTGCAGTGGATGTAGAAAATGCTAAAGACGGTTCTATTTTCAAAGTAAATGGGCATAGATTAAAACCGTACTTTTCCGCTGACCCATCAGAGGAGCTCATGTTCTTGCAGGAGCCGCTTTATCACGATTAACTTTCCTCCGCCTCACCTACATATTTCGGTAACACCGTTTCATCTAAAAATGGAGGTGTCTGTATTAGTAGATCTAATAATAATAAAAAATTGAAAATAAATAAAGAAAATAATATGTATGTGCGTGCTAAAGAACAAGTTTGGGGGAGGCTTTCCATTTGACTATCTTTTGACCCTATTATTCTCCATCCAAGTCTACCGATTTTTGCGCTCGAACAATAGCATCAGTGAGGACACTGCTGCAAACAGGTTTGGGAGAGATTTGTATTCACGTATCATTTTGCACTGTATAAAAAAAATTTGAAAATAAAAGTTAGAAAGTGAAAAATACATATGAAAAAGAGAGGAAAAGATTTAAGAAATGCAAGAAAATTAGATGTTTTAAAACAAAACTAGTAATATGTAATCATGAGCCGTTGTCCCAAGGGTTAGTAAGATAAAGGAATCACTAATCCGCGGATAGAAATAAGTCTGAAAAATAGTCCCTGTTCTTGAGTCCAAATCTCTGAATGTTGATACCCTGCTATACGCACCTGCACACATCCTGAAACTTAGGATAGTAGAGAATACCTTGAAATACTCTTGTCTAAAAGCTTTAGTATGAAGAAAAATAATAATAATAAAATATAAATGGTGCAGGAAAAATGAACACTGGTTTTGTAATTACTTAAGGCAACATAAAAAAATATAGTGAGGGTGCTTTCTCAGCTAGTGCCTTAAACCAACTGGTTTAGGAGTCACTTTTAAACTTCAAGTGTTGCAAGACTAGGATATTGCTAATTACGTCTTAATAAGTGAGCACATTCTGTAAACGGTTGATTAGTATCTCAAGAAGTATTAACGGGCGCATGAAAAATGTGTGAGCAAATCCATCTAAAACATCACCGACTAAAAAGTACTAAGGTAAATGGACAAAGGGTATGATTGCTTGAATTGAATTCTCTAAGTGTATGAATGTCTTTTATACACACGTAGAAGTATATGATCGATATTTGGAGGAAAGGGAAGGAGGAATACTAAAGACGATGTTTTATTAAGGGATGATATGATTTCTGACATTTTTTCAAGACCATTAAGATATGACTCATGACAACTAAAATGCTAATGCAGTTTGAAACTCTTCTTTTCAAGTTTTTTTTATATGTTCTTATCTTTGCATGTAATTTTTGTTTTCTTTCTTTTATTTTGGGATTTTGTGGGTGTAATCCGCTGAAAACTCTCAGGAGACAACACTCCTGCTACTAGGGACACCTAGAGATTTAACGGCCTGTTGCACGAGCTAAGTACAATCAGGGGCATGATCGTCTTTGCACACACTTTAATATGACATCTAGGGTTTCAAGTTTCAGAGCCTATAAAAGGACCAAGAGCTATCTATCGAACTATCCATCGAAGAATCGACCGATCTACCGACCAAGCAATTTTAGAGAAAACTAAGGTTTTGTAATTTGGTTTTTCAGCGAGTAACTTTTGTAATGCACTAGTTATTCAATAAAAGGTAGTTCTTTCTTTTAATTTTGTTGCATTTACTTTCCGCAATTACATTCTGCATTTACTTTCTGCATTTTTAATTTTAATTATGGGTTCCGTTTTCTCACACCTTTCTTCTACTTCGTTTATCTCAATGAGCGAGTAAATTCTCGCTTGTTAGGATTTGTAGGATAGAGTAGTATAATAGATGAACAATATCTCTTCAATTCTTTTTAAAGTTTTAATTTTTATAAACTTTATCAAAATGAATATTAACCCTCTTATTGGGCACGCTATCAATTCATGATAGTCACGCCCACGATTTGAGATTCATTAATAATCATTTTGTTAAAGGCTTGAGATAAATAGAGATCAATGGAAGGACAATGGTCGGTAGAGAGAAACCTTAATTCCCTCCAATATCTCTAATCCACATTCATCGCTATTTTTCTAGTATTAAATAATTAAAAGATAAAAAGAATTATTTTTAAAACTCCATCCATTAACTACTAAATCCTATAAACCCTACAAGCCCTTCTCCAATAAACTTTTCAAATCGTTTTAGTATAAAACTATAACAATTCCATATTTTTTCTATTAACTCGTCTAAAGCAAGAAAAACAGCTCACCGTTTCGCTATGGACGATCCATACTCATTAGCGGCTAGTTATTGCGATATTGTTATTGATTGTGGTAATTAGAACACTCATAGACACACTTTTTCACGATCAATCAGCACTATACTTTATGACCTAGGTAGACCGTCATGCATTTCGATTTCTACCTTGCGATATATTTTTATTCACTGAGTTGGCAACTCATCCCTGTTGTGCCCCAGTTTCTTGCAGGGTTTACCGCTCGGATTAGTAGCGGTTTGCCGGCACGCTTCTTTCTTCGGTGATTGCTTTGGTAGGTGGTTACATGTCGTATCGTAACCACACACCGTATATGTATATATTCTTTTGTATCTAACTAAAAACACTATAGACCAGAACTTTGTATATTTGTGGACTTAGAAGCGAGACTTACTATTTATGTGTTTGTGGGCGTCGCACTTGTTGGAGTCGACTTTTTATACTTGTTGGTTATGTTTCGCTTTTCTTTTCTTCGCCTTAAGCGTCGTATATTATCTGCGTGGTTGCTCCACCGTTTGGACGTGGAAGCTGGCTCCCGTTGGGGATGCTTTATATATTATATTCTGTATATGGTTTTATTCAAAATTTACAAAGGAGGTGCTGCCCGATTTTCAAACGTCATAGATATTTTTCAAACAAATTTATTTACACTTTAAAAGAAAACTGCTATGAAATCTTCCAACTGAAAGAGCACTTTCTTCTTCAACTCTTTTTAAACTTCACCTCCAATATTTTCATAAACAAGTTTAGATTCTGGGTTTTTGACTTACTTGGATCGCATTGATATTTTTAGACGTCACGTGATTTAAGTATCGGTCACGTGCCACTTTTGGATCGTGACATTTATCTAGTATCATATATATATATATATATATATATATATATATATATATATATGTATGAGAATAATGGAGGAAAGATACCATAGGAAGCCTTTTGCGTTATGTGGCGGCACAAATCATGCCCTCTACCATTTTATTCAACGATCGGCACTGACCATCTTGATCTTCATTGTCTAACGTGTCGATAAACCAAATTTCATGTGATTCCAACACCTTTTCATCGTTGATTTAGTGGGTGCAAAATTAACGGTTTACAGACAATAGAAATTTTTACATTTCTAAATCAACGGTGAAAAGGTGTTGGAATCACATGAAATTTGGTATATACATGTTAAACGATGAGGATCAAGATGGCTGGTGCTGATCGTCGAATAAAATTATGGAGGACGTGATTTGTACCGCCATCTAACACAAAAAACCTCCTATATATATATATATATATATATAACAATGGCCATGATTATTCGGTTTTGAGCACTGGATTTGAAAACTAAGCAAGGCTTAAAAATAATAGACGGTATAGTGGAGCAATGAAAATGATGCATTAATTTAAGAACCTATTGTTGTTATGTGTATATATATATATATATATATATATATATATATATATATATATATATATATATATATATATATATTACAATGTCCATGATTATTCGGTTTTGAGCACTGGATTTGAAAACTAAGCAAGGCTTAAAAAAATAGACGGTATAGTGGAGCAATGAAAATGAAGCATTAATTTAATAACCTATTGTTTATATATATAACAATGTCTATCATTATTCGGTTTTGAGCACTGGATTTGAAAACTAAGTAAGGCTTAAAAAAATAGACGGTATAGTGGAGCAATGAAAATGAAATATTAATTTAAGAACCTATTGTTTAAAGTGGATATTCATATAATTCATTGCATCAGAACAGATAAAGTTAGGGTTTGTGTCTAGTTGGATTTGCAAAAACCTATTCCTCCATAATTGTGGATTCGTATTTCTCATCCCACCAAGTTTTCACAAAAGATTATATTTGGAAAACAATTTAAACATTGCAATTTTTGCACATGGACACATGTGGAATACATGCAAGAAAAATGAACAAAATCTGAAGAAGAATATGCTAAAGAATCTAATAAAGGAAAGGAAAATTTTGATGTCATCCCAAATCAAGCAATGCTGAAAAATAGAAGAATGAGAAAAAGGAGACCTATAGGCAATACCATTGTTTTGCCGCCTGTATGTACTAAAGGTAAAGTATCCACTAATGCTATTAATCAAGTCAAAGTTCTGCAACATTATTACATGTCAATAATGATGAGAATGAAAACGCTAACGAGGTTGTTCAGCAACTTTGTCCTGTTCTTGTGAGTCCATTTTTGGAAGCCTCTACTTCTCCACCTAACGATCAAGTGTCTGATGTCCATATATCCGATACCAACCATCAAGCTTGTGATGTTCTTGACGTTACTGCCAACAACTAAAATCCCAACACCGTTAATCCTCAGATCTAGTCCTTTTTATCTAAACAGGAAATGATAAATCTGTAGATCCAGATTTGATTTGCAAATTCCAACAAATTTTGCAATCGCAGAGTCTAATTGCATGAATACAGGTATTGATTTTCTGCCTTTCGTTTCTCCGCATATTAACACTAATGATTTGGATGATAAAGTTTTACACCAAAGACTATTATCTCAGAACATGCAGAATTCTGTAAATCCGATGGCTGAACCTACTAACTTAGATAATTCAATTGTGCAAAATGAACCTATTATCCCGACTGAGTTAGACTCGAAAGGTGATCCCATGACCCCTCCTAGATTCAAACCAACTCGCGTCTAGAACATCACCGCTAAAAGAAAATTGATTACCACCGATTTTAATAAACATCTTTCCCTGTCACGAACTACCACTTCTTCGTTCAACGATTCTAAGCAGAAATCAGGTTCAAAATGCTCCACTAAAGGTTTTATTAAATCTCTTGACGATTTTGATGATAATGTGATTATGAATGTTGCTATTTCTTGCGTTATTATTATTAAGGATGGAAATACTATCATAATAATATGATTATGAATGTTGCTACTTCTTGCGGTGTTATTATTAAGGATGAAAATATTATCGGTAATATTCGTCTTTTGGATAAAAACAGATGTAAGAAAGGATTTTAATGCTTTTTAGAGCTCTTGAAGAGGATGCATATTTTATGTTAGAAAATCAGGATTTGCAATGCATTTAATTTAGCGGTAGCGAATACGTTTGAAATAAACTGTAGAAGTATTTTTTGTTTCGTATGTATTTTTTAATGATGTATCGAGAATTGTTTATCTCGATGCACAAGTTCTATATCTTGTAAATATTTTATTTTTTAAATTTATTTTATTGAGTAGGACATCTTACTCTGCTAGCATTAATTTAAAAAATGATAAAACAAACATAAGATATCCAAGTTTAAAAATCTTTCATATATGTCCACTCTTTAGAAACATAGGTATTTTCTTTCCTTTGACAAAGAAACAGTATGCCACACTTTTTACACGTTTCTGTTTAAACATGAAGAATGCTTATCCCTGCTATTATAACTAGAACTCAAGGGTTATAACACTCCTAAAAGTTATTTTCGCGGGCATGGCATGCGCCATAATAAATATGTTGCATGGGGTATATGGAGAGAGGGTATTTTTGAAATCAACCTCTTTCAGGAATCAAACTTGCAACCTCTTGTATTGGACAACTGAGCTTAGAGGAAATGGTACCAACTGAGCAAAGCCCAGCTGGTGGCTCAACACCGCCAATTATTGGTATTTCTATAAACAAATAAAGGCGAACGAAATATTGTCGAAAATGTAGGGTCCTGAGCAAAATTTACCTAGGATTTAGAAAGGTGAAGAAATGGCCAAATGAAAATTTACATGGATTCCAAAGGCGTAGTCAAAATTTCTAGGAATTTTTTAGGTTTATTCTAGGTTGGAAGGGCCAAATATAAATTACCTACGGGGGCTCAGGATAATTTTCCCGCTTAAGACAAAAAATCGATCGAAGAATTCCTACCGCCCAACTTTACTTGTTATATATAAATATAAATAAGCAAGACGCACCCAGGCATGCATGGGGATGTTGTGCAAGGTAAATGCTTTAAACAAAAGTGGCTTCTTACGATTTATATTGAAATTCATCTTGGCCAAAAATGACAATAAATAAGATAAATGGAAAGTATTGTGTTATTCATGTTTTTTTTATATCCATCTCCATAAGAGCCGTATAAAATATTGCATTTACTCATAGTTACACGGAGTTAGAATACAATAAATTTAAAATCGTAATCCTCAAATTTTGAAAGTCAAAGCTATTGGAAAATATCACAGACTTAATGTATAACTATTTCTAAAACAACACAATATTATAACCGCAACATCCAAATAAGTTAAAAGAGAGAAAACACGGGTTAGAGCCACATGAGATCGTTGTAAAAACGAAGCTATTGCTTTAGATATATTATGAGATTAAATACAACTTATAATTAATTAATAAAGAGCATATGATAACTCATTTTCTTAAGAGAAAAAATGATTTCAGCCGAGCTAAAGTCATGGAAATTTGTCTATTTAGATGCTGAAATGAAGAACAAATTGATCTAAAATCGTAACTTGCTCGGTAAAATGCTCCAACGGACAGATTTTGGCCCGATGCAAAGCAACCGAAAAGAAAAGGAGCAGAAAAAACCAATCCCGTATGATCCCATAATAACAAATGATATCGGGAACAAAAAATAAGAAGATGCTCAATATATGTTTTGTGATAAACTGATCTCGAAATGAGAAAATAAAAGGAGGAATCTAATACATTATTGAGCACTGATATTAACATGCCAAGTGACCTGCTTCCCTACATTCATGATCGAGAAATGGCAAAAAGCACATACACGTTAGATTGAAGCCTCCAACTTTGCAATAAAATTTAAGTAGGCCCATTTATTTTATTTCTTTTCAACTGTAGGCCCTCATTTTATCATCTTATTAGATGGGCCAATGGCTGAAAACTAAAGTTTCTTGCAAAATGGGGTCCTAAAGGTTGATGGAGGTCCTTAAGGTAATTGATGGAGGTCATTTTCGGGTCTCCGTCAGATGTTGTCTTCCGCTGATCTCCGGTGGACTTAGACGGTTACCTTCTGTTGCATGTAGGTTTCAATGGGTTTTTGGTGGAAAAGATGGTATGAGAAGTTTGGTGTCGAGTACCTGCAAAGAAGTCCCGGGATGGTTTGGTACCACCAAGGACCTTCCGACGATCAAGTTAGTGGTGAGATCCGAGCAGAGTAACGGCTTAAAAGAGTAAAGAATGGCTTACTTGACCCCTCTGTGATGGGGGTTTATATAACGGTGGCGGCAGGCAGCAGCTGGCGCGAGAATCTCGCCGGCAGTTACGCTCCCGACGTCACGCCCGCGTGGAGAGCGGATCGCCCATTAATGGGGATCGTGATGGCGTGGAACGTGGGATGTTGCTGCCGTAGAATCCGCGCATGGCGAGATTCGCGGAGCGGCGGTTACGCCTGTGAGTGTTGGAGCCGGTCGGAGGGCCGAGGAAGACGGCCTCGGCGGGAGCTCGGGGACGAGCGAGGAGGCCGAGGAGTCTTGGTCCTGTGGTAGCTCGAGGCGAGCTGAGGGACCGAGGAGGCTAACTTGCCGGGAGCCCCGAGGAGGGCCAGCTTGTGCTTGCAGGTCAGGTGTAGGGTGGCCCCGTGGGCCCTTTCTTCTGAGTCTTGGGACACGTCATCTGCCACGTGTCTTGATCCTGGAGATTCCCAATACTGAGCATCATCATTAACCCCCCACTCTTGTCCCGACCAGCTAGCAGGTCGGGCCAGGAGTGGACTGTCGGTCCTCCCGAGGTGAGCTCCTCTCTAGGGCTTTGTCAGGACAAGTCCCCGAGCCGTCGGTTGTCTTTTCCGCTAGCGAATCGAGGCGAGATCTCTGCATTTAAAGAAGGTGCGCCAGTTCGTGCACTTTGCAACTAAAGCGACGGCTCACGTGTCGAGCGTCGGTTGGCTGATGCGACGTCTGCAAGCCCGCGTCGTCTGATGGGACGCGGCCCAGCGTAGTACCGACACGTGGAGCGATCGGAGCCGTTGGGCGCGAGGAGCCGTTTCGGCGAGAGATGACGGGCGCCGTTGGATGAGGCTGTATGCAGGAATAAACATGGGTGGGGTCCGCTCTAGGGCCCTCACTCCTTCATATTTCTCTCTCTCAAGTCTTGGTTGCTCGGCGCTCGTCTCCCCTCTCCCGCTTTCAGCCCTTGAAGATTCTCCTTCCCAAGGTTAGATGTCTTCCTCTGTAGAATCAGTAGACGTTGTAGGAGTAGGTGCTAGGGTCCCTTTAGCTGTGTCTGAGTCTCCTCGGGGAGCAGGGGTTGGATCCTCTCCCCGGGATCGTGAGGCGGGGGCCGCCTCCAGGGGGAGGCAGCAGATGTGGCCCCTGGCTCCTCGTGCTGGGTGAGGTATGAGGACGAGCTCGCCAATGCTCGGGCTCGCTTCCACATCCCCTCGCGCTACACGCTCCGACTGGCCAAGGAGGGAAAGAGGGCAAATCAGGTATGGGGCAGGGAAATCGCCCTGTATTTGGAAGCTTTTTAGGGCGGAATGCGCCTGCCCTTCTCTCCTGAGCTCGTCGCCGCGCTGAATTTCTTCGGTTTAGCCCCCGACCAGTTAGTGCTGAACTCGTGGAGGATCCTCCTTGGGTTCTTGATCCGCCTGAAGTTACAGGCGGTTTCCTTCAGTCTTCCCCTTATCGATTCTTCCCTCGTCTTCAAGAGTCACCCTGGTGGTCGAGCGGGCGACCCGAGATGGGTTTATCTCACTTTCAGGAAGCGGCCAGGGGGCACTGCCGGGACCGGGGTCGTGACCTTGCCCTCTTCCATTCATGACTGGAAAAAGAAATTTTTCTTCGTTTCTCCTCCCGAGGGCGAGGACTGGCCCGTGCCTACCAAGTGGTCCAGGGAGAAATGTTTGCCGGGGAACCAGTCAGATGACCCCGCCGTGGTAAGGGTGGCATCGTGCGAGCCCATCCCCCGACCTGATGTGCTACTGTCCGAGAGGGTTCTGAGCTGGGCTGGACTCAGCCCCGTTGAGTTCGTCGGTAAGTTAGGTGAGCTTTCTGGCTTGTGTTTTACTCGTGTTGCTGATTCGTTGGGTATTTGTTTTGTGCAGGATCCATGGACTTCGTCTCACTCAGAGCCTCCATGCGCCAGCCGAGGCAGCCTACGAGGGCTGAGGGCGCCAGTTCTTCCCGTGCGAAGCCCACCCCGGCTCCTACCGCTCCGGTGGCGGTGTCCCGCGAGCACTCGGGGGCGGATCACGGCCGGGATCCCAGCAGAGCATCGGGCCGGAAGCGGGCCCTGATTCAGGAGGGCGAGGACTCGGAAGAGGAGATCGGCTCTTCCTCGGAGCCGCTCAAGAGAAGCTCCCAGAGACCCTCCCGGGGCCGGTCCTCGCTGACCATGGTGGAGGAAGGGGGCTTCAGGTTTGCAGTGTCGTCGGGGCTGTCCGTGGCGGACAGCCTTCTGCAAGAGATAGAGGCCTCGGCAGGGGGTAGAGTCCCCGGGGGGACCTTCTGGGCTCAGCTGGCGTCCATCGCCCAGGAGTCCGTGCAAGTAAGTTTTTGGTTCATTATGAGATTCAGTGCTTTCTTCATCCTTCTGATTTTCCGTGTTTTCCAGGTTCTCCAGCACGTGGCCCTTGCCCTGCGCATGGAGGCCGAGGTGGTAGCCCTGGCACTAGAGGCTGCAGGCAGTTCGCCTCGCTGCAAGAGAGCTCCAAGCGGGAGCCGGAGGCGATGACTGCGAGGGTCGCCGCCTTGGAAGGCGAGGTGGAGGCCGGAAAACGGGAGGTGGCCCGGCACCGCGAGGCTGCGGTACTTGTCGAGGTCAAGCTCGAGGACGCCCAGGTGCTTGCCGGCAACCTGAAGAGGACGGTGAAGGCCCTCCGGAAGGAGCTGGGGGTGGAGGCTGAGGCGGCCAAGTCGGCCGAATCGAGGGCGGTGGAGGGCTATAAGAAGTCGAAGGGCTTCTATGACGACTTGGCCGTGGCCATGACCCGCATTTGGCATGACGTCCTCGATGCCGTTAAGGCCCGGATGCCGGAGTTCGCCGACGCGGATCTCCGGGCAAAGTTCCCCCTCGTAGGCGCCGACGAGCATGGGGAAGAGGTTCCTGGCGAGGAGGTTGCCGAGGACCCCACGAGCCACGTGGTGGAGGTCGAGGACCTCGAGGTTGTACCTGGCCCCGAGGCGTAGAGCCCCCGTTCTCCTTTTTTTATTTTGTTTTCTTGAATTTTGTAAGGCTGGGGATCCCAAAAAATACCCTTTGTAAAACTTTATCTTTGGCAGTAATAAAGTTTTTCTTCAGCTCCATAGAATTGTGCTCTACCATCTTTTTGTGAAGGATGTTTGCAAGATATCTTTGTTTGTACCGTTGTGCTTTCATGTCAGGTTGGCCATCTGTCTGGCGATCGTCCATCGAGTTGACTTCAATCACTGGCCGATGAGCGTGCCAAGCGCTGCCGAGGAGGTATCCCCATGGGACCCGGAGTCGAGGGGAGATCGTTTAGACTTGGACAGACCCGACGCCCCTCACTTGGATCCTCCGCGGGCCACATGGCATCTCTAATTTCGAGTATTGACCACCATCCGGGGGTGACTGGGCAGGGTAGCTGCTCAGTCACCTCTTGCGAGGGCTTTCTGGTCCCTGGCGTTGTGGTAGGGGAGCTACCCTCTAGGGATGGTCGAGCAAGGACTCGACTGCCTCTGGAAGGACTTAGGTCCTTAGCGCTGGAGGGGCTGTAAGAAGCCCACTAAGGATGACCGGGCAGTGAAGCTGCGCGGTTGCCTCTTGACGAGGGCTTTGATCTCTGGCGTTGTGGGTAGGCAACTACCAGCTTGGGATGAACGAGCAGGGTAGCCGTCCTGGCGCCTCTTGTGAGGGCTTTCGATCCCTGGCGTCGAGGGTAGGGAGCTACCAGCCGGAGTTGACCGAGCAGGGTAGCTGCTCGGTTGCCTCTTGCGGGGGCTTTTGATCCTTCAGGACGGGGACCGAGCAGGTTACTGCCCGGTGCCTCTTGGCGAGGACTTTGATCCCTGTCGGTTGTGGTAGGAAGCTACCAGCCGGGGATAACCGATCAAGGACTCGACTGCCTCTGGGAAGACTTTGGTCCTTAGCGCGGGTGGGGCTGTAGAAGCCTACCAAGGACCCTTGGCCGGGCAGGGTTACTGCCCGGTGCCTCTTGGCGAGGGCTTTTGTCCTGAAAGATAGCCGAGCGAGGGATTCTCGGGCTCGACTGCCTCTGGTAGGGCTTTTTGATCCTCGGCGTTGTGGCAGGGAAGCTGCCCGCCGGGGATAGCCGAGCGAGGGATCCTCGGGCTCGACTGCCTCTGGGAAGGCTTTTTGATCCCTGGCGTTGCGGTAGGGAAGCTACCCGCCAGGGATGACCGAGCAGGGCAGCTGTTGGGCTGAATCTTGACGTGGTGTAACCCGACCGTTCAGCTGTAGGTGCGGGGAATGGGAACGGTTGGGGCAACGGCGCGCATAGCCAGCGCATTGAATGCGGGGGGGAGGCGAAGCGCTAGGGGCGCATCGCTTTGATTCCACCGGAGAAGGCTTGATGGTTGCCTCGTGGCAGCGACTCCCTGGGTGAAAGCGGGCGACTGTTAGGCTGCGCAGTGGACTATATAAGGCTGAAGGAGTACTGGTCCTTTCATCCTTCATAAACAGGTCGCCGAGAATGCAGGACTTCCCGTTTACCATCCCCGACATCGTCCACTTTGAAGACCGGTACCTTTACGACCCGTACTGCACCGAGGACATGGTGCAGCTGGTCTACGGGAGCATTGAGGACCATTTCGGCCGGCTGCTCCCCCGACGCTCCTCCCTGCTGCAGCTGCTGATGTACTCCATCTGGAAGGCGTCGCCGGGGCTTTACAACCCCCTGTCTGAGCTGCTCTATGATGAGGCCGTGGGCAAGCTGTGGTCCTTGAGGCGCTTCGGCCTAATCTCCGCGAACCGGCTGGCCCGCTCAGAGGTGATCGTCCGTGAATGCTACGAGCTGAGGCTCGGGATCGACGCGCGCGGGGGGAACCGGGAACAGAGGCTGGACCTTGCGAGGCCCCGGTTGGCGGAGATTTTTACCGAGTACCACGAGCAGTGCTCGCTGCACCCCCTTCCCCCACTGTTGTAATTTTCTTCTCTTTTTGCATGTATGGCTGAGGAGCCCATAATACCTTTTGAATAAACAAAGCCTTTCTTTCTTTTTCGCAATGCTCCATTGATCTTTATTAAATTAACAATAGATCCAAGGAAAAATCTGCATTGCTTTAAAAGAAAGGTACAGGCTAATAGACGACTTTATTGGCTTGGGCCGAGCTCCCTGAAGGGCTGTTGGCCTCCGCGCTTGGCATAGGGTACGGGGCTCCCTGAGCTCCGGGCTAGCCGTCTGTTGAAACGAGCATGATCTGACCGATGGTCAGGTCAGCGGGAGGGTGATGCTACTCCTGCACGCGGTCGGCCTGTCGTTTGTCCCTCAAGTAGGCGGCGAGGTGCCCAGACCGGATGAGCTCTTCGATGTAGTCCCTCAGTTGTTTGCAGTCCTTCGTGGTGTGGCCTAGTACCCGGTGGAAAGTGCAGTAGGGGCCCCGGGTTCGCTTTACGGCCTGACGCGGAATCGGAGGGAACTTGAAGAACCCCTCATTCTGGGCCTCCTCCAGCAACACTGCGAGGGAGACGTTGAGGGGGGGTATACTTCTAGAACTTCGGGTGGTAGGGCTGCTGACGCTCTGGCCTCTCCTCCCGAGCCCTCTTCTTCTGGTCGAACCATTCTGCCCGGGGGAGGTTAGCATTCACCTCGGATTCCAGCTGTCACGCCTCGCTTCCCAGTGTACGGCGAAGTGGACGTGACGAGGCCCGCTACGTATATACTCAGAAGTATATACGCTAAGCGTAACTAAGCAATATAAAGTAAATCACAAGAGACGAATAATATGGAAATAACAACAACTTTTATTAATAACATTCTTTTTACAATGCAGGAAAAGAAAATACAACTAGAATGAAAAATCAATGCCTAAACAGTGGCATAACAGGAAATGAAATAAACTGGAAAGAACAAGATACAATTATCTAGAGCTCTGGGTCTTCCTGGAACTGCTCCAAATCTTCACTGATGGGCTCGATCTCAGCTTGGTCCAACGCACCTGACGACATTCAAAGAAGAAAGAGATAAAATGTCGTCAGCGAACAGGTCGCTCGGTAAGTCCTAAAAGAATAAGAAGAATGAGAATGATAGAATAACAGTATTTTCTAAAGTATTATAATGTTGAATATTATGGAACATTGTGTAACGCTGTGGTTTGTAGCTTGGTACAGAAGGATGCCAGTGTATACGAGGGGGATCTCTATATGCTAGAGATCAGGGCAAAAGGAAAGTACAAGGAACCGTTATGCCACGGTACAACAGCAATAGGATTCAGGTTAGGTGTCTTAATCTGACCACCTCGTGCCACTTTTAACACCTTCCGTACCAATCTACCCCTTAAACCCCGTAGTGTTTTAACAGTAATGTGGTATTGGAATATGTAAGTTGGATGACTGACCAAAACCATAATATCAGTAAACATGTTGCAACTGTATAATCAGGTAAATGGAATATCAGGATAATGGATGAATATCCATGGTTTGATTCAGTCAAAGTGAATATATTGTTAACTGGGTTCATGGATTCATGTATTCAAATTGTATTGGAATATAAAGAATATAGATTGACTTGAATCATATTCAAGTCAGAAATAGTCAGACTCTAACCCGAGTCAGACTACAAAAAAATGATTTGAAGTTCAATAATAGCTAGGGGCCTTATGGTAATTTGTAAAACTTGAGGAGGTTTTATGTAAAAATACTTTTGTATAGTTTTCAAAATACACCTCAAGTATTTAATAATCGTCTTTATTGTTATAATGAATGTGAATTTTATTTGTGCTATTCTAGTGAATATATCCTAATAAAAGTATTAATTATCTTATCTGAAATTCATGGTATTTTATTGTAACTTTTAATCTTGTAATTTTTAGAAAAATGTGGAAACTTTATATTATGATAAAATAGGGTTTTAAATGATAATTATATATATATTAACACATGAATAATTTTATATAAATATTTTATTTAGAAAAAATCTCATTTTCCCTAAACATCATATTTTGAACCTTTCGAGACCGAATGCTTCTTGCGGAGGTCTGAATCTCACACTACTAGACTGCGGGTGCACGATGAACCGTACTATCCCTAACAGGTACCCCAAAAGTGGGTTGTAGCGGCACTTTGCTTAGGTTTATAAATACTTTTCATTTGGGAAAACGGTTTTATAAATATGGGGTATTTATTTGCAAAAGAGTACAGTTTTCCGTATTTTAGTTATTAGGGTTTCCTAAACCAACTAGCCTATTTCTAATGTCTAAACGATGAGTCATTAGAAGCCTCAAATCACCTCTTCACCGTCAATTGCGGCTAGATAAGTGCCAGGTAAGTGGGAAGGAACCACAGTCGTGGGCCTAATTAAAAACTACTGGCCTTAGACACACTTGCCTAGGCACCACAAGACAGTTTAGATAAACGATCGATGTCCATGACCAATCGTGTTTTCATTTTATTAAAATATTTTATCTAGAAAAGTTTACAACTTAAAGCTTTAAATGAAGATTAGGGTATTTTAGTGAAAAGTCCTGTAATTCCGTATTCTGTATTTTTGATATTTATCAATTAGGGTTATATTGAGTGTGTGTAGGGGTAGGTCATTACCCCGTGACTTATATTAAGTTTTGGTGAAGTTTAAAGGTAAAACATGACAAGTTAAAGTTGAAGGTATTAAAGTGCAAGAGTACGGTATTTAAAAACGTTATCATTTTATGTGTGAAATTTCATTCAAATTGGATTCAACAAGTTTAGTGATCAAGATAAACCTATTTAGGAGTGAGGGAATAAATTAAACTAAGAAAAATGAACTTCATGGTATTTTTATGAAAAAAATACGGTTTTGCAAAGAAGTTATCATTTTATGTGAAAAAGTTTGATTAAATTGGTTTATGGGTGATTAATAGTCAACAAGCATATGGGTAGATAATATGTATTAGGTGACAAGTGGAAATTTAGAGAAAAACCGAATCGGAAATCGATTTGTCCGATTTCCGTCGGGTTCCAAAAAGTCGTATTTTTATCTTAAAGAAAAGAGAGATAGAAGGAGGTGGGACTTACGATTTGGACAAGCTAAGGAAGCTAGAGGTCGTGGTGGTTGTCGATTCGTTGAAAACGTCGCGAAGGTCCTGATCCGGTCGCCGGAATCCGTCGTCGATTTCGGCAGCGCTTCGCTTCTCGCTCTTCGTACCGAGTTCTCGAGAATTTGGGAGAGTGGACTTAGAGTTGTGAAGGGAAAAGGTAGAGTATAGGGGTCTTTATATAGGGCTAGGCTAGGGTTAGGGTTAGGGTTAAAAAATATTAAAAAATATAAAAAACATTAAAAATCATTAAACCTAGGAGTAAAAGGGATTTATTGGCCAAATCAAAACCGATCCAGATATGATAAGTGTGCAAGAGGGTTGACCAAGTCAAGAGCCAACTTTTCTCAGTTGGTGACTCGGCCGTCCGGCCAAGTCCGGCCGGCGGCGCCGGACCGAGTCGGCCAAGTCGCCGGCCGGCGGCGCCGAGTCGGGCCGAGTCAACGGTCCAATGGCCGGGGGTTTTCCTGAGGAACAACTTGGTATTTTTACTTTTTGTTGTCCAGTACATATTTTGGAAGTTATGGCCTTTTTACCGTTGACTTCCAAAAAAAATAAAACAAAATAAATACAAAAATAATATGGGGCATGGGATTTGAACTCTGGTGGCTTGGTTCAGCAGTGCAAGCTATTACCAATGAGCTACAAGCTCCTTCTTGTAATTATTGTAGAAAAATAGATACTTAAAATGATATCAGCAGCATTAAATACCAAAGTACACTTTAAATTTTAAAACAATTTAATGTACACTAAAAATAAAATTATTTAAAAACAAAAATAATTAATTATATATATCTTGTGCTCAGAGTAAAATACTCCTTTATGGATTTTTTTTAAAAATTTAAAAAAAAAATTGTATAGAAAAGTGTATAGGAAAAATTAGGGTTGTTACACCAGCTGAACCTCGCGCTCGGTCCATGCCTTGACCTCGGCCATGGTCTTAGGTTGTGCCAACGCAAAGGAGCGTAACCATTCCTTGTGCCTCAGACCAGATCTTAGCGCCGTGATGACGGTTTCATCCTGGTGCTCGGGCACCTCGAGAAGGGGGTTGTAGAAACGGGCAATGTAGGCCTCGAACGTTTCCTTGTCCCCACTCTTAACTGTGAAGAGGTAGTCGACCGTGTGTTTCTGTCGACGGTTCCCCACGAAATGGCCGAGGAACTGGGTAGCTAGCTCGTCGAAGTTCGAAATCGAGCGGGGCTTGTAACAACTGAGTTCAGTTATACCAATTTCTGTTTCTGTATTTGTTTGTCTGTGGTGTTTTATTGATTATCATGTTTGGATGCGAATGGTAGTTTATTTTTACATTGCATTCGACCCGACCCGCTTACTTGAACTGGTTGATTCATATTTATAAATTACCCTGACTTGTTATATAATCACGTGCATCTCATGTATACTGCATACTGGCATTTTATCTAGTATCGTATCTTTTGCATATAACAATTTAAATCACGTAAAATAATTTAAAATTTCATTTCATAGCCTGCATGATACCCCTAACCCCATGGTAACATCCGTGCATCTTGTTCTCGTCCCGTTCAGTGAAACGGACATGTTTGGATGGCTACGCGTACGTACGTGCATCCGTTTTTGGGGTATGCTTTTCCATTACCTGAGCACTCGTTTTGAAATTCGGAAGTCACATATATTTTTCATATTTTAAATCTGAATTTTTAGACCCGACCCGGACGTGTTTTGGAGTAAATTTGTATTTGCCAAAATCTCAAAACGGACTAATATTATAATATTATTCAAATCTTCTTTAACTATATAAATATTTTATAATCATTTAATAAAATTAAAATCATTCTCTCTCTGTCTCATCTCTATCTCCCGACTCTCTCTCTCTCTCTTAGTTCTCTCTTTCTCTCTCTGTCTCGTCTCTCTCTCTCTCTCTCTGCTGAATCTCTCTTTCTCTCTCCCGATTCTCTCTCTCTCTCTCCTCTCTTTCTCTCTCCTGATTTTCTCTCTATCTCTAAAAAAAATAGTTTATATTTTTAAACAGTTTATATCTCTCTATCTCTCTCTCTGCACATGCATAAAAGATTTGTTACCCTTAAATTTTAACACGTCTCTCTCTCCTCCCTCTTCGTCTTCCCCATTATATTTTTCTTTTCCGCCTTCCTTCTTCGCCCGTGCCCGTCGCCTCGTCGTCGTTTCCTCACCTCGCCATCACCAGATCACCCCACTACAACCCAGTAAGACAGTTTAGTCTCATTCCTCTTCCTTTCTTTCCCTTCTTCTCTTCTTGTTTCTTTGTGCATTTTCTGTTCTCTTTTATTCACTGTTGTTTTTAGATCTCCGGAATCCGGTCGGGCCGTCGACAATCTCGACGACCCAGCGAGGACATCTGACCCGTGTGATCCCACTGTTCGTTGTTTGGACTCATTCCGTGTGCCGTGCGCGCGTCACGACTTTTCCCGCCGACACGTGACGTTCCGTTTACCGCTTCGCGATCCGTCGAGGCAAGTGAAACTTGCTACATGCTATTCATACTATTCCTATATTAATTTATCTATTTTCTTATTAAATCTGTAAATAGAATCTAAATCCATGAGTTCCAAGTTAGCAGCACGATGTTCCGTTTACATATTTCAGATCTAGAACTTGAAACCTAACTGTCGCATTTAGTTTACTAAACCTGATAACCACATTTATATGTTAGATCTCATAATCCCAATTGTTTGCATAGCTATAATACCCTTTTCGTAGTTTATACCCTATCGGACGACCGGTTGCATACATCTAGTCTAATTCATATTCAAACACATCTCTAGATTGTTTTAGTACATATTAATATGATTTTATCATCCACATTTATTATACTGCATGCATGTAATGTTGAAACTATCTCTTAAACCCAAACTGATAACCGTGCATCCAAGTAGTTTAATCTGTACCTATTCGCATATCATATTACATGTGCCGGTTTACTGTTCTGATAATACCCATGCTTGTTTATCTATAACCATGATTATGTTAGTTGATTATGAGCACCCACATGATATCTTTTACACCCTGACATGACTTGCTACACACATATTACTTGACCCGACACGGTACCGTACACTCTCGACATGACCTGGCACCTAAATACACTACTTGACTTGACCTGATGTACCATGGTTTTACCTGTTACCTGATCTTGTGTCTAATGCCAACAAACCTGACATGTAGTCCTTACGGACCGTTCCTGTTGTCTATCCAGACAAACCTGCACCTACCTGATCCTGTGTTGGCATTAGTTCTTGATTACGGAATACCTGACTTGAACACATAACCTTGGAGGTATGGGGAAATCAAAAGTGTAAACTAAAGTGTAGCTTAAAAGAGTATTACTTGATCCGTGGTCCCGGGGGGTAACGGGACAGAGCCTTTCGTGACTCTTACATCTTGATCCGTGGTCCCGGGGGGTAATGGGACAGAACCACTCTTGGTTCGTATAATCCTGATCCGTGGTCCCGGGGGGTAACGGGACATATCCTTTGAGTTACATGGAGGATTACATTAATTGATTTCAAACAAACTTTAGAGTAGATAACCCAGTAGCACAATTTAGATTGATCACTGCACGTCACATACACTGATACACTTCACTGTTATACATCCCTGTTGACTTGTTACTATTTATGATTCATGCCTGCATATCTCGTGTATCATGTTCATTTATTATTGCTTGATGTTATGACGCGCTGACGTCTGGGTTTTGCATGGCCCACATCCTCTACCGTTGTTGCAGACTGATCAGGAGTTTTGCTGCTGTTAGATCGAGCGGTAGGGATCATGTCGGTATCCAGTCTTACTTTTCAGGTGTTTATTGATCTTTTGCTTCCGCATACTATAGCATTTCTTGACTCTTTTACTCTGGCTTATGGACATGTACTAGATAGTTAGTTTACTTTCCTGTTCTTGATATCTCTACAGCCGTAATGTGACTGTGGAAGGATTTTTCCTAACCACAGGTAGCATGGTTGGCTATGTCACATGCCTATTTTAGCGTACTCTGGGAAGCTGGGCGTGACAGGGCTCGAGCCCCCGGAACCAGTCCCGACTTGCGCGGATAAGGGTGGCCGGAAAGGCTCTGCACTGGGCGGCGTCGGAGTGATCCAGGAAGCTCATCCCCACGGTGAAAGCGTCCAAATGGTCCTTCGGGTCGGTTTTCCCGTCGAACAGAGAGACCTTTCGGGGCTTGTTGCGCGAGGAGACATGGACGGCGAGCAGTTCCTCGGTGAACGGTTTTGTGAGCGAGTTGGAGGCATACTTAGCCCCGTCGTTCGAGAGGTGAGCCTCCCGGCGCATGCCCTCGATTTTCTTCTCGAGGGTTTCGAGCCGACCGTGGTATCCCGAGGAATCGACGCCTTGGGATCCCTGGCCTCCGCTGTGGGTGACCTGCGTCTGGGAGCGGCCTCGGTTCCTCTCGATGAGGCGTCTCAGATCCCGAGGCGAGGTGGCTCTGGAACCGCCGAGGTGAACCCCTTCTGTGCGGCCCCGCCGAGTGTGGTGGTGTCGACCACGCCTGTGGATAGGTGAGGTGACCGACATCTCCTCAGGGGGATAAGGGTCGCGTGGAGGCTCGGGGCAGGGCGTTCTGGTGGCGGATCTTGGTGTAGAGCCGTGGGACGCCCAGCGGGCCTCAGGGAGCACCGGCTCGAGAGATCGATGGCCAGGAGTCGTTGCCTGCTGGTGGTCAGCCGCCCAGACGGGGCAGAGCCCTCTGGAGGCGGTGGAGCGGCGATCTGGGGGCCAGGCCAGGCCGTTTGGACGCGGACAAGGGCCTCCACGAGGGATTGCAGCTGATCTATCCGGCCTGAGAGGGCGTTGATGACGGTCATTGGAGGAGGCTCATCCCTGCCCTCGGTGAGTGTGTCACGCCCCGCTTCCCAGAGTACACTAGATTGGGCACGTGACATAGCCAACCATGCTACCTGTGGGTAGCAAGTATCCATCCACAGTCATATTACGGCTGTAAAGATATCAAGAACAAGATAAAACTATCTAAAACATATCCATAATCCAGAATAACAGGAGTCAATAATAAATAAATGCGGAAGCAAATGATCCGATACAAATAATTGAAAAGTGTGTCCCATAATGCGGGCTCACATCAGGAAATAAATGCAGGAAATAAAACTAACTACTACTGAACTCACAGCTCAGCCTGCTGGCTGAAGTACTCCTGCTCGGACTGCAACAGCGGTACGGAATCTGGGCCATGCAAAACCCAGACGTCAGCGCGTCATGTCATCAAGTAATATAATATGAACAGTGTAGCAGGCAATGTAATATAAACATGAATACAGCAAGAATAACAATAATATGAATCATACCAGTACAGGGTAGCGTGCAGTGGGTAAACTAAACTGTTCTATCAGGTTTTCTATTCTAAAGTCTTTGAAATCAATTGATGAAGCATCGATGTAACTCAATAGTATCCCGTGCGTGCCCGGGACGACGGTCAAGATCCTCGAGACTGAATCCGAGACGTGCCGCTAGGCAGTAACAGGTAGCAGGATGGGTGAGTGATGTCAGCATCATCACTCCGGGGCTGGCCTAGCCCGTAAGACTGATCAGAACATGTATCAAACTGTTGAGTTACAAGTCGATTTCACCTTTGATTTCCCCATACCCCCAAGTTATGTATGTCGAGTCAGGTATTCAGTAATCAAGAACTAATGCCAACACATGATCAGGTAAAAGCAGGTTTGTCTGGATAGACAACAGGAACGGTCCATGAGGACTACATGTTATGTTTGTTGGCATTAGATATAAGATCAGGTAACAGGTAAAGCCATGGTACATCAGGTCAAGCCAGGTAATGTATAAAGGTGTCATGTCATGTCAAGAGTGTACGGTACCATGTCATGTCAAGTAGGAAGTGTAACAGGTCATGTCAGGAAGCACAAGATGTCATGTGGGTGCTCATAATCAAACTAACATAAGCATGTGTATAAATAAACAAGCATGAATACTATCAGAACAATAAACTGGAACATGTAATATGATATGCAAATAGATATAATTTCAAGGATATGGATGCACAGTTATCGATTAGGGTTACATTTATAGTTCCAATATTAATTAGGATGCAATTTATTAAACATGGAGTGTTTATATCACATTATTATGTAGTAATGTGATCTATGGATGCAATTATATGTATCTTAAATGCGATGGATGCAAACGGGTATCCGAAAAGTTATAAAACTATAAAATGGTAATGTAGGATGTACAACTAAGCAATATGTGATATAAATATTGATATAATAATATTAATATGGATAGCATATTCAAAGCGATTAATAACTATAAAAGTGGTATTGATTAACCATGCACAAGAAAGTTCCGTTCTGAAATTCAGCGTCACCCTAATTTGTAAAATAGCTTAAAAATAACAAACGTTCTCCAAAAGGGACGTGTCTTATACCAAAACAAAGATAATTCAATAAGATTTTCAGTTTTATAAGTATAAGCATCTCAGGTTGTCCCTACAAAAAGTTATGAACATTCGAAATTGAAAGTTTGCTGCTGGAATTTCCCTGGACAGCAGTTTGGATACATTTTCATTTGCATTTTACGTTATTTAAACAATTTATTTTGCAACTAAATATTTCATAGAATTATAGTATTCTGAGTTAGCTTCGTAACAAACTAAAGAACGTATACTAATGATATTTCTATGATTTATAATGAATTTTATACGGTAAGGTGTACAGTAAATTTCAGATTTGTCGTATTCGCTTTTTCAACGACGTTTCATGTGTAAACTATAATATTTTAAATATATAATATCATAAAATGCAGATTATAAACTAATTAAAGATAATAATAAGAAATATTACGACGATGTATATTTTAATTGATATGGATGCAGTATAATGTAATCTAGTATGTCACAAGATAAGTTTTCATGATCTAGATTTAATATGATATAAACGGATGCAAAGGAATATCGAAACGTTATAAAATTAAACATGGGGCACTAGATTTAAACTACAGGTATGGTATTTATTTAAATAGGTATAAAATGAATTATATAGTATGTAGCAAGATTAACTTGCCTCGATGGGTCGCGAATCGGGAAAACGGAACGTTAACCGTCGGCGGGGAAAACTCGAGACGAGCGCACGGTTCACGGAATGAACCCAAACGACGAACAAAGGAACCACACGGGTCGGGGTATCTCGCCGGAACGTCGAGAAGTACCACCGGCACGACGGAATTCCGGCAACAAAGAACAGTTAAAAAAATGAGAAACGAGACATGAAGCAAGAAGAGAAAGAATGATAAAGAGAAGTACGAGAGAATATATGAGAGAGAGAGCGAGAGAGAGAGAGAAGTGGGGTCCATGGGGTTAAAGAGAAGGTTACGATTGGCTGAGAGAATAAATTGAGAAGGATATAAAAGATTGTAAAAATATTATAGGATTAACTTAAAGATTTAAAAGATAGGTAATGAACAGTAAGATATCAGGTTAGTTAGAAAAATATATGCGATGGTTTTAATAATATTAAAATTTGGGATTTTTGGCGCAAAGTAAAACATTTCCAAATCGTGCCCGGGTCGAGTCCAAAAATTTGAAATTGAAATAATAGGATTTTAAGCGGGATCCAAATTTTAAAATTAAGTGTTTTATGATTAAAAAGCATACCCCCAAAACGGACACATGTACGCGCGCGTAGCCTTCCAAACTCGCCCGTTTCACTGAACGGGACGAGAACACAATGCACGGACGCTACCACGAGGCTAGGGGTGTCAAGTAGGCCAAGATGAATATTTTTAATTTTATTTTAGATGCCAAAATTTGTTATATGTAGAAATGACTTTGCCGGGTAAATTTTACAGTAAGCAACAAACAAGCAAGTTAAATGAAATGAGTACCACATCATGCTCAAACAGTAACTGAAAATAGTAGCATTGGGCTCGGGTGTTACATTATACCCAACTACAAAAAGAATTTCGTCCTCGAAATTCCAAGAATACAAAGATAGATAACTACAAGAAAAGGTGAGGAAACTTCTGCCGGATTTCATCTTCTCGTTCCCAAGTGGACTCTCCATGCGAGCGATTACCCCAAGAAACAAGCACAAGGGGGATAACCTTATTCTTAAGAACCTTTTTCCCTTCGATCCACGATTTCAATCGGTCGCTCCTCAAAAGTCAAGTCTTCTCGTACTGTTAGCTCCGAAAGATCCAAAACGTGTGTTTCATCTCGAACATACTTACGGAGTTGAGATACATGAAACACATCGTGCACATTTGCCAAGGACTGCGGTAACGCCAAACGATACGCTACCTCACCGATACGCTCCACGATCTCAAGGGTCCAACGAATCGAGGACTAAGCTTTCCTCGACTTCAAAAACGAATCACCCCTCTAGTCGGTGATATCTTCAAGAACACCAAATCACCCACGGTGAACTCTAGAGGTCTTCTTGACGTATCTGCCCAACTCTTCTGTCGGTCCTGTGCTGCCTTCATATGATTTCTGATAGGGTTACCCTTCTCAACTGTCTGCACAACCAAATCTGGTCCTAATAATCTTCGTTCACCGACATCGTCCCAACAAACAGGTGAATGGCATTTACGACCATACAAAGCTTCAAATGGAGCCATCTGAATAGTTGCCTGAAAACTGTTGTTGTAAGACAACTCCACCAAAAGTAGATGATCCTCCCAAGACCCCTTGAAGTCCAACATGCATGCTCTCAACATATCCTCAAGAGTTTGGATCGTTCTCTCCGACTGACCATCAGTTTGAGGATGATAAGCTGTGCTAAACTTCAATCGGGTCCCCAAACTTTCCTGTAGACTCCGCTAAAAGTGTGATAAGAACCGAGTGTCCCGATCGGACACGATGCTCACCGGTACTCCATGCAATCTTACAATCTCCTGCATGTACTGCTCTGCCAAAGTCTCTGTTGATTGACCAACCCGAAAAGGAATAAAGTGAGCTGCCTTGGTCAATCGGTCAACAATTACCCATACTGCATTGTTGCCTTTTGGACTCCGCGGTAAAGCCGTCACGAAATCCATGGTTATATGTTCCCACTTCCACTGAGGAATCGGAAGTGGTTGCAATAAACCAGCAACCCTTTGATGTTCAGCCTTAACTTGCTGACACACCAAGCACTTTGCCACAAAGCGAGCAATCTCCCGCTTCATGCCCTCCCACCAGAAATGCTGTCGAATATCTCGATACATCTTTGTGCCTTCTGGATGTACAGAATAAGCTGAACTGTGTGCCTCCTTCATACGCTCTTCACGAACATCACCCTTTGGCACACACAAACGGCTACTATACCTCAACGAACCATCTTCGTGGATCAATAAATCTGTTCGTAGCCCGGCTTCAACCTGCTCTCGAAACTTTTGCAGTCTAGGATCCTGTGATTGAGCTGCTTTAATATTCTCGATCAAAGACGAATGTACTTGCAGCTGCAACAACTGTCCCGTAGAACGCGGTAGCACAACCTCCAAGTCAAATCTTCGAAAATCTGCGACGATCTCCTTCTGCGTAGTTAACACCTGAATTACTGGTAACCGACTAAGCGCATCCGGCACAACATTAACCTTCCCCGGATGGTACTTAAGATCAAGATCGTAGTCAGCCATCAGCTCCAACCATCTACGCTGCCTCATGTTAAGCTCCTTCTGTGTGAACACATACTTCAAGCTCTTATGATCTGTAAAAACTTCGACTCTTTCGCCCAAAAGGTAGTGTCTCCAAATCTTCAAAGCGAAAATCACAGCCGCAAGCTCCAAGTCATGAGTTGGATAATTCTTCTCATGGGTCTTCAACTGTCTCGATGCGTATGCTACAACCTTCCCATGCTGCATCAAAACACATCCCAATTCTTTCCCAGATGCGTCGCCGTGAGTCACCAATCCTCCGGAATTGTCTGGCACGGTCAGAATAGGGGCGGTTATCAACTTCTGCTTCAACGTCTCGAAAGCTAACGCACACTTATTCGCCCATACAAAAGGTACCTCCTTACGCGTAAGCTTGGTCAACGGCTCTGCCAGACGAGCAAAGTTCTCCACAAATCTCCTGTAGTATCCGGCTAATCCAAGGAAACTTCTTATCTCAGCAACATTCTTTGGAATAGGCCAATCTCGAACTGCTGCAATCTTTTCTGGATCGACGGCAATGCCATCGCCAGACACAACATGCCCCAAAAACCTTACTTCCTCCAGCCAAAACTCGCACTTACTCATCTTCGCATACAATTTCTCCTGTCTCAACGTCTGCAGTGCGATCTTCAAATGCTCAGCATGCTCTTCAAAACTCTTCGAGTAAACCAGAATATCGTCAATGAATACCACAATGAACTGATCCAAGAACGGTGAAAAGATTCGGTTCATCAAGTCCATGAATACTGCCGGCGCATTCGTTACTCCGAAGGGCATCACTAAGTACTCGTAATGTCCATACCGAGTTCGGAACGCCGTCTTGCAAATATCTTCTGTTTTCACTCGGACCTGATGATATCCGGATCGTAAATCCAGCTTCGAGAATACCCTCGCGCCACTAAGCTGCTCAAAAAGTTCTCCAATGCGAGAGATAGGGTACTTATTCTTGATAGCCACCTGGTTTAATTCTCGATAGTCGATGCACATCCTTCTTGTGCCATCCTTCTTCTTTACTAAAAGAACTGGAGCTCCCCAAGGCGAGTTACTGCTTCGAATCCAACCCTTTTCAAGCAATTCAGCAACCTGTTTCTTTACTTCTTCCAACTCTACTGGCGCCATTGGATAATACGCTTTAGATACTGGCGCTGCACCAGGAATAAGATCAATTGCGAACTCCACGTCTCTCCTCGGCGGTAAACCCGATATATCTTCAAACACGTCCATAGAATCACGAACAACAGCCGGCTCTTTACTTTCATCACTTCCATTGATGCAAGAATATTGTTTGTCGGCCTAGCCCTAAACTCGACCGGCCCGACCGAACTGCTTCCTTAACGCAACTGTTGTCTGCTGCAAACTCCCTTTCATCCCAGATAAACTCTGCTGCTCTTTGCTGCTGCAAGTATTTATGAGAAAGTGGTCAAAACCAGGGAGACAATCTGCCTCTGGATGTCCACGTCCAGTCTGCGCATGAACCTCCGTGCCATGTCTGCATCGTTGGCAACTAAAGGTCCAGCGAAACTACTGAGTCTCGTCCATTCTGCTACATGCACATCTACGGGTGCTCCCTTCTGCTTTAGTCCGATGAACTTCTATTCCATTTCCTCCCGTGCAGTCCGCGGGAAGAACTTCTCCAGGAAACTCTTAGAAAAATCCGCCCACTTGATCGGCTTGGGCAACCGGGTCTTCTCAATAAGCCACCATTCTCGGGCGTAGTCCACTAGCTGAATGCGTACCACAACAACCTTTTTGTCATCTGGAATCTGTGCCGCAAAAAGCAAGTTCTCTGTGTCAACTAGCCACTGCTCCACTGGCAACGGCTCCTTTAAACCAGTAAATGTAGACGGACCCAACCGCCTGAAATCTGCTACGGTCCCTACTCGGTCAACTGGTCTAACTCCAACATTGTTCACAGACTGCTGAACGATCTGCAAACCTTCCCGAAACGAGTCCGCTTGCTGCTGGATCAGCTCGGTCTGTTTCTTTGATTCTCCAGCATTCCTCTTATCACTCCAAGCATGGCGGCTTCGTCCACACGCCTCTGGTATGTCTTCAATTTCTTACCGGCCATAATCCTGAACTCAAAATACCCAACATTAGCATGATGATAGATTTTGAATATAGATCAAGGCTAGAACTCCAAGATACTTAAATAGAGTACCGCATTGTAACTATGCCGCGGTATCATAGCCACAATTACATAACTCCATCCAAGTCGCCTAAGTCCTAGAGATAACAAGGAATCAGGTTTTCGAATCGATATGCAAAGGAAGTTTGCACATCGTAAAAGATATAATCAGGAAAATGTGATTCAAGAATGGTAAAACGGTCAAGGTGGCAGGACATGTTTCCTAAACACGGGTATTCTGATTCGTGTATTGGGTACAATACCCAACTACAAAAGAATCAACCCGACTATCCTATGTCTCTGATACCAAAAGAACCATGTCACGCCCCGCTTCCCAGAGTACGCTAGATTGGGCACGTGACATAGCTAACCATGCTACCTGTGGGTAGGAAGTATCCATCCACAGTCACATTACGGCTGTAAAGATATCAAGAACAAGATAAAACTATCTAAAACATGTCCATAATCCAGAATAACAGGAGTCAATAATAAATAAATGCGGAAGCAAATGATCCAATACAAATAACTGAAAAGTGTGTCCCATAATGCGGGCTCACATCAGGAAATAAATGCAGGAAATAAAACTAACTACCACTGAACTCACAGCTCAGCCTGCTAGCTGAAGTACTCCTGCTCGGACTGCAACAGCGGTACGGAATCTGGGCCATGCAAAACCCAGACGTCAGCGCGTCATGTCATCAAGTAATATAATATGAACAGTGTAGCAGGCAATGTAATATAAACATGAATACAGCAAGAATAACAATAATATGAATCATACCAGTACAGGGTAGCGTGCAGTGGGTAAACTAAACTGTTCTATCAGGTTTTCTATTCTAAAGTCTTTGAAATCAATTGATGAATCATCGATGTAACTCAATAGTATCCCGTGCGTGCCCGGGACGACGGTCAAGATCCTCGGGACTGAATCCGAGACATGCCGCTAGGCAGTAACAGGTAGCAGGATGGGCGAGTGATGTCAGCATCATCACTCCGGGGCTGGCCTGGCCTGTAAGACTGATCAGAACAGGTATCAAACTGTTGAGTTACAAGTCGGTTTCACCTTTGATTTCCCCATACCCCCAAGTTATGTATGTCGAGTCAGGTATTCAGTAATCAAGAACTAATGCCAACACATGATCAGGTAAAAGCAGGTTTGTCTGGATAGACAACAGGAACGGTCCATGAGGACTACATGTTATGTTTGTTGGCATTAGATACAAGATCAGGTAACAGGTAAAGCCATGGTACATCAGGTCAAGCCAGGTAATGTATAAAGGTGTCATGTCATGTCAAGAGTGTACGGTACCATGTCATGTCAAGTAGGAAGTGTAACAGGTCATGTCAGGAAGCACAAGATGTCATGTGGGTGCTCATAATCAAACTAACATAAGCATGTGTATAAATAAACAAGCATGAATACTATCAGAACAATAAACTGGAACATGTAATATGATATGCAAATAGATATAATTTCAAGGATATGGATGCACAGTTATCGATTAGGGTTACATTTATAGTTCCAATATTAATTAGGATGCAATTTATTAAACACGGAGTGTTAATATCACATTATTATGTAGTAATGTGATCTATGGATGCAATTATATGTATCTTAAATGCGATGGATGCAAACGGGTATCCGAAAAGTTATAAAACTATAAAATGGTAATGTGGGATGTACAACTAAGCAATATGTGATATAAATATTGATATAATAATATTAATATGGATAGCATATTCAAAGCGATTAATAACTATAAAAGTGGTATTGATTAACCATGCACAAGAAAGTTCCGTTCTGA
Source organism: Agapanthus africanus (assembly GCA_030015575.1). Taxonomy (NCBI): domain Eukaryota; kingdom Viridiplantae; phylum Streptophyta; class Magnoliopsida; order Asparagales; family Amaryllidaceae; genus Agapanthus; species Agapanthus africanus. The sequence continues at coordinate 747,635,131 of JASDDO010000022.1, read as the reverse complement.
AATTCAGCGTCACCCTAATTTGTAAAATAGCTTAAAAATAACAAACGTTCTCCAAAAGGGACGTGTCTTATACCAAAACAAAGATAATTCAATAAGGTTTTCAGTTTTATAAGTATAAGCATCTCAGGTTGTCCCTACAAAAAGTTATGAACATTCGAAATTGAAAGTTTGCTGCTGGAATTTCCCTGGACAGCAGTTTGGAGACATTTTCATTTGCATTTTACGTTATTTAAACAATTTATTTTGCAACTAAATATTTCATAGAATTATAGTATTCTGAGTTAGCTTCGTAACGAACTAAAGAACGTATACTAATGATTTTTCTATGATTTATAATGAATTTTATACGGTAAGGTGTACAGTAAATTTCAGATTTGTCGTATCCGCTTTTTCAACGACGTTTCATGTGTAAACTATAATATTTTAAATATATAATATCATAAAATGCAGATTATAAACTAATTAAAGATAATAATAAGAAATATTATGACGATGTATATTTTAATTGATATGGATGCAGTATAATGTAATCTAGTATGTCGCAAGATAAGTTTTCATGATCTAGATTTAATATTATATAAACGGATGCAAAGGAATATTGAAACGTTATAAAATTAAATATGGGGCACTAGATTTAAACTACAGGTATGGTATTTATTTAAATAGGTATAAAATGAATTATATAGTATGTAGCAAGATTAACTTGACTCGATGGGTCGCGAATCGGGAAAACGGAACGTTAACCGTCGGCGGGGAAAACTCGAGACGAGTGCACGGTTCACGGAATGAACCCAAACGACGAACAAAGGAACCACACGGGTCGGGGTACCTTGCTGGAACGTCGAGAAGTACCACCGGCACGACGGAATTCCGGCAACAAAGAACAGTTAAAAAAATGAGAAACGAGACATGAAGCAAGAAGAGAAAGAATGATAAAGAGAAGTACGAGAGAATATATGAGAGAGAGAGAAAAAAAGGTGGAGAGAGAGAGAGAGAGAAGTGGGGCCCATGGGGTTAAAGGGGAGGTTACGATTGGTTGAGAGAATAAATTGAGAAGGATATAAAAGATTGTAAAAATATTATAGGATTAACTTAAAGATTTAAAAGATAGGTAATGAACAGTAAGATATCAGATTAGTTAGAAAAATATATGCGATGGTTTTAATAATATTAAAATTTGGGATTTTTGGCGCAAAGTAAAACATTTCCAAATCGCGCCCGGGTCGAGTCCAAAAATTTGAAATTGAAATAATAGGATTTTAAGCGGGATCCAAATTTTAAAATTAAATGTTTTATGATTAAAAAGCATACCCCCAAAACGGACACATGTACGCGCGCGTAGCCGTCCAAACTCGCCCGTTTCACTGAACGGGACGAGAACACAATGCACGGACGCCACCACGAGGCTAGGGGTGTCAAGTAGGCCAAGATGAATATTTTCAATTTTATTTTAGATGCCAAAATTTGTTATATGTAGAAATGACTTTGCCGGGTAAATTTTACAGTAAGCAACAAACAAGCAAGTTAAACGAAATGAGTACCACATTATGCTCAAACAGTAACTGAAAATAGTAGTATTGGGCTCGGGTGTTACAGAGTGGAAGGCGGCGGCTGGTATCGGGATCTTCAGGGCGGCTGCTTGCCATTTAGGCGGAGATCGGAAGGCCAACTTTGCGTTTTGTGGAGTGAGTTCCCACAGACGGCGCCAACTGATGGAGGTCCTTTTCGGGTCTCCGTCAGATGTTGTCTTCCGCTGATCTCTTGGTGGACTTAGACGGTTACCTTCTGTTGCGTGTGGGTCTCAATGGGTTTTTGGTGGAAGAGGTGGTATGAGGAGTTTGGTGCCGAGTACCTGCAAAGAAGTCCCGGGGTGGTTTGGTACCACCAAGGACCCTCCGACGATCAAGTTAGTGGTGAGATCCGAGCAAAGTAACGGCTTAAAAGAGTAAAGAATGGCTTACTTGACCCCTCTATAATGAGGGTTTATATAACGGTGGCGGCACGCAGCAACTGGCGCGAGAATCTCGCCGGCAGTTACGCTCCCGACGTCGCGCCCGCGTGGAGAGCGGATCGCCCATTAATGGGGATCGTGATGGCGTGGAACCTGGGATGTTGCTGGCGTGGAATCCACGCATGGCGAGATTCGCGGAGCGGCGGTTACGCCTGTGAGTGGTGGAGCCGGTCGGAGGGCCGAGGAAGACGGCCTCGGCGGGAGCTCGGGGATGAGCGAGGAGGCCGAAGAGTCTTGGTCCTGTGGCAGCTCGAGGCGAGCTGAGGGACCGAGGAGGCTAACTTGCCGGGAGTCCCGAGGAGGGCCAGCTTATGCTTGCAGGTCGGATGTAGGGTGGCCCGGTCGGCCCCGTGGGCCCTTTCTTCTGAGTCTTGGGACACGTCATCTGCCACGTGTCTTGATCCTGGAGATTCCCAATATTGAGCATCATCAGTAATTTTCCACAAAAATTCCCAAAAGAGCTTCATTCTGGGCTCCCTTACATCTATGTTTATAAGTTGGCAGGAGGCCCGAGACCTAATGCGCATATCCATAAAATTGAAGGGGCGGAGGATGATTTTCTGCGTCCCAGTGGGGACTGATGCAAATATCGTTAAATTCCAGGGTGCGGAAGAGTATTTTCCCAGTAGAGATCCAATGCGAATATCCATAAAATTGAAGGGGGGGAGGATAATTTTTTGGGTCCAGCGGGTACTGAATGCAAATATCGTTAAATTCCAGGGGGCGGAAGAAAATTTTTCCCGCCAGAGGGAAAAAAATTGCTTGATGTGCTTCACACATAGCGTTTTATATATATATAAAGAGTGCCAATTTAACACACAAAAAACCCACCGTATAAAGACCCGCCGCGGCGCCCTCCGATTAGGGTTTAGGGTTTAACTTGCGGTGCCACCATCAGAGCACGATGCCTTCAAAGGAGAACAAGAAATCGAAATCAGATCGATCTCCGATCATCAACCGAACTCCTCCTTCTCCAAAGTCCGACCCCAACCTCGACGTTCTCCATTTCCAGAAGCATCTCTCTCGAGCTGCGGCCAAATTCCCGAACTTCATCGGCGAAGATGCTTTTGTTGGAAGAGTTTGCGATCACAGCCCTAATTCTTCCAAGGAGAAGAACAAGGCTTGGGTTTGGCTCCCTCGATCCTATATGATCTCTTCATCCATCGTCCCTGGATCTCTAGTCTCGGTAATCCAATTCAATTTTTCCCCTTCTTTTGATTCATTTTGTTGTTGAATTATGAGCAGAAACCTTGTTTCAAAATATAAAGTTGCTAGCTTCTGGACTTGTGCGATTCAAATGAACTTAAAGGTGCCTTCTTTAAGGTCTTAGGGATATTTTATATGAATTTTGATAACAAATTTACCCAAAGATTTCAATTTCCTTTTTTCAGTTCATTGTAGGAAAGTTGAAATACAATTTCTTTGAAACGAAATAAATAAGAAAGATTTTTCTTCTTGGTTGTATCTGATATAGAAACCATGAACAGGTGTCACTTCCTGCAATAGGCGAGGAATCTCTGAATAATTTCCCACTTGACAGTTTATTTGAGCAATGTGTGAGACATTTTCGTGTTGATGCTGGTGGTAAAAAGTTTAGTGGAGCTGGTAATTACTTTGCAATTGCTAATGCTTTCCCTTCTTCCGAGGTATCAAACAGTCAATATATTTTGCTATCCATCTTTTGTCTTAACAGTCATCTACTCTCTGTCTAAGGGCTGTTTGGTTGGAAACTATGTGGAAATGCAACACTTATTTCGTCCAATGAATGTTGCATGTAGCATTTTGTTACCTGTATAAAACCTCAAATCCGTTGTTTGGGTATGTTTAAATTTTGTTATTGGATCTCCAAATCTTAAAAAGAAGAAGAAGGAATTGCAACATTTGTTGCAAAATTGTTTATGCGGTGTATGATGAGTTTATGAGGCAGCCATAATGATTGCCATGGACACATTTCCCAAAGCTGCAATTTTTGTTGCGAGATTTTGCAATGATTTGCAAATCCGTATATAATTCCAAGTCTTAACTATTGCTAACCAAACTCGAGAATGAAGATTCTTTTGCAACAGATTTTGCATGTAACTCCATATACAAGCAACCAAACAGCCCCTTAGGTCAAATACGTTGTGCCTTTCGAGGAGACAATGTTCATATCTACGCTGTGTTGTGCCTTTAACAGGTTCTCAAGAATAGAGTAACATTGTCATGGGGTCTTTCCTGCACCATTGGCGTTCCTGATGCAGGTAGACCTGTATTTGTTTTTCCTATGAGAAGTTTTGATCACTTAAATAAGAACGGTAAAGTTGGACATCTCTACCCCCACAAGTGCACAGACCTATATCTAAATCTCGTTCCACCAAAGCCTGTTCAGGTTACCAGCATAAAGGGGCCATCAAACAATGGTATTTCAAGGAAATGTGTCAACGCCACAAGTGAAAATGGAACACCTGCATCTTCAAAGACTCCATTATCTCAACTACAGAAACCCCGTGGTTCTCTATTAAGCACAAATTCTTCTATATGCCAGGATATATCTTCTGTGAGGTTGGCATTGGCGGATCAAAAATCTAATGAATTGTTACCATTGTCTACTTCTATCTGGCTTCATGGCCGCTATTTACTGAACGGGAACATAGTAACTGTTCCACTAATGTTTCAGAATTTTGTATTTATAGTGGAGGGCATAGACAAGTTGAGTTTTGATGAAATCCAAGTCTTTGATTCCGGGAGAGATGCTGATGTAGCTCACTTGGTGGGTACTCAAACGAAACTTCATATTTCTGACCCCCCCATGCCTTCAGCTGTGGAAAACCCAAGTAACATAGGCTTCTCAAAAGAGGATCCAACTTTTAAAAAAACCAGGGACACTGAAGGTTTTGATGTACTAAAATTAGGTGGATTATCCAAAGAAGTTGCAGATTTAAAGGAGATCCTTAAGTTCTCATTGGCAATCAAGGGTGACGCGCTAAGGTTTTTATTCCATACTTTTTGCGTCATCTATTCTGTTTATTTCAACTACACTTGCTTTCTTGTATATTCATTTCTTTTGGCACTTCCCTTTTTAATTTAATGTTTATTTTAATAAAGTGGAACATAAATGAGACAATTTAGAGTCATTATACTTGAGTTTGATATATATATATATATATATATATATATATATATATATATATATATGATTTTCAAAAGATAACACACCAGTGACTGCTAGCTGTTGAGATAAAAAAAAACATGCAAGTAACCAGATTATCTACCTTAAAAGGAAAGCATGCATTGAAAGAGCCATCCTTTGTTTTGTTTCTATAATCAAGTATCTTGCTGCTTGAGATACCTTATTCAAAAAATTGGTTTACTGTACCGTGTAAAATTATTTTCTGCATTTCTTATCTGTTTATGTGGTGTGCTCATTTTGCTTAATCATATTTCCATTGTTTATCAGATACAAAGGAGTCCTTCTTCATGGTCCACCAGGTACTGGGAAAACATCTTTGGCCTCCTCTTGTGCTCGTGATGTTGGAGCTAGCCTGTTCACTATCAATGGCCCTGAAATTATTAGTCAATATTTTGGAGAAAGTGAGCAAGCATTGCATGAAGTGTTTGAATCAGCAAGGCGAGCTGCTCCTGCTGTGGTTAGAATATATTTTCCATTAGTTTTCTCAACATACCTTCTTTTCTCTTCCTTTTGCCGGCATATACAGAAGTTTCTGTTCAATTTTCCTTTTTGTTTATCGTAAACTCGACCTAAGTTGTGATTTTTCCTTCCTTCCTCCTCACATCCATTATGCTGCACCATAGATAGTTTATGAAACGAGCTGCGTAGGAATAAATTAATTTCTCAAGTTGATTCTTCAAAAAATTATATTATAAGCAACCCGTTCAATTGTTTCTCGACAAAATGACCTTTATTCTATCACTATCTTTGGCTCTACTTGGAGAGTCTAGGAATTACTGTATCACTTTGACATCATCTTCTATACTTGGTAGTTTTCTAGCAACTGTTCTTTGGGAAAATTAATCGAGCTAAGTAGTTCTTTATTAACTGTTCTTTTGGGAATATTAAACTAGCTAGCATAAGGCCCAAGTTTTGAAAGCCTCGAAGCGTGCTAAAATTTTGCGACATTTGTTCAGTTAAACTGTTCTTTTAGGAACATTACTTGAGCTAGCATAGGGCACAAATTTTGAAAGACTCGAAGCATGCTTAAATTCAGTAACATTTGTTCAATTAACTGTCAAGAGAAGGCAAGAAAGGAAAGAAATCCTTACAACATTACCCTGTACTGTCAGGATTCCATGCTTCACCGCTTTGGCTTATTATTAAATGATTCAAATGCGTCAGTCTGGAATTTAGCCCTTCTGCTGCCATTCTCACACTTCGACTCATAGTTGCATGAAGCGGTGGCGGTGGCGGGGAATTGCCAAAACCTAAAAGAATCTTATGTTAGGAGCGTCGGGGAGAGCTGCATGTGTGTGTGTATACCATAAATTATAAAATTGCACCTTGAATTGATTAATTACAAGCCCTACAATAATTCATTAAGTTATAAGCCCAATATTTCATGAAAAGCCGAGAAGCTGTAAAGACAATAATCCAGCTAAAGAGATTCGAAACCAAATCGAGGTTCTATTGTATGAGAATTGAGATTCCGTTTTGAAACTTAGTAAGAACCGCGGATTTGTGGTTCCGAAGCGGGTTCGTTACATACTGCCACGTCCCGTTTCCCAAAAACGAGAAACGAGAGTGACGGGCCCACGACGTATTCACACCGAGAAGCACTCCTTTCTGACATGAAAACGCTAAGCGTTTGTATAAGCAGAATAAATCTAAACCAACCAGAATTTGATATAAATAAATATCATCTATCAATATTTATTACAAGTTTCAAGTTCACCGATAAAAATCCAACGACTTGAAAAAAAATAAACAAGAGTTAAAAGAAAACGCCTTAAAATTTTAGACACACTAACTGAAAAGGAAAACTAGAGCCCGGCTTGACTAGAAAGACATTGACTGTCCTCCTCAGTTGGGATTATCTCGTACCTAGCCTCGTCTCCTGCCCACTGTCTTCTGACGACATTTCTCAGAAAAGAAAACAGGAACGCCGGCAGCGAACTAAAGTTCGGTAAGTCCCCATTTTATGAAAACAGTATTTGAAACGAAACATGATATACATAATATTATGCATGAGAATAACTGTAAACAATAAACGGTATTGTGCATGTCAAATAAGTAACATGTGTCAAACAGTGTAAGGTAACTAGAGTATCACGATATTCGATATTTTAGTGTTATTAACTATAAGTATAAGCTCGATTTGTGAGAGTTTTATTATGTAACTAGAATATTCCGTAATTTTCACGGAACACCAGCAACACGAGATTCAATATTTATATATAATGCAATGAACCGTATTCTTCGGTACCACGAGGAACAAGTATGATCCCTTGTTACACATAAATACTCCCATTTTTCGAGCTACCCCATCCCCATGATATATATATATATATATATATATATATATATATAACACTAGTGTCTATTATACATGTCATGTTTACGAGATTCAAGAGATTCATGGCAGGTTCATGGATTCAAGTGTTCAAGTGGTTTATGTCAAACAATATAAAATGCAACAACCGAATTCAGAATAGCAGTAGTATAAACTTGTGCAGGAAACTAGCAACTTACTTTCTCTAATGAACAATAATTTGTCAATTTATATAATATAAATGATATTTACATTACCAGTTTTCTCTAATGTACAATATTAAATTATTATGAGCATTTGAATGGAGCTCATAAACAACAATGTCATCATAGACAATATTACTTGAATAATTTATACTTTTATTATCATGTATTTAGTGTGTTCAATGCTTTTATATATAATTTTAGTTAAATTGTTGGGGTGGTATGATTACAATGTTGATTAAGCACATTAGGTCAATATTTATTGTTTTGACAATATCTTAGATCTGGATGCATCATTCAGATTTTATTGCAATGCTAACTAGATTATATAATATATATAACATGGGCAATAAGTTTCATATAATCAATAATCGTGCTGGGCAGTTATATATTAACATCATGATAATATGCATTGAATTAGAAGAAACATAAATATTATAATATAGATTTTTTTTTGATTTAGGTTTTAGTAGGATTTGGTATAGAAATAGTTAGTTGTTATTTTAACATCAATTAAAAAATTTAGAAATATTTTATATGAGCAATATACAAGAGATTAAAATTCAATATAATTAGTGGTTGTAGTATGATTAATTTAGTAGATCGACAATGTATGTAAGATTAGTATTAATGTAATTGTTTTAGATGCACGGTTTACATATGTATGGTATGTGTCACTCTATAGTATTAACCCGTTATAATGTCATGCAGTACTACGTTTTGTTTTTACATATCATATTTAAGTAAAGTTATAGTATCAATAAGTTATTTGTTTAGTCATATACAAATAGTGCTGTATACATAGAATTATATAATATAATATAAGTAATAGCTGCGATTATAAAGAAGTTATAATTTAAGAATTGTATAATATCATATCCAAAATTAACATAAAAAGAATTATGTAGTTTTAGAATGAAGACTAGAAGGAAGAGGGGACTTACTACCTTGCAACTGTCAACCGGGTAGAGTTAGCCTTGAACTTGTTTTCGAAGCCACAGCCGACGGATCGGGACTCCATTCTTGTCGAAGAAATCCTTAACTTTTAAGGAAAACAGATCGGAGGTGAGAGGAGGTAGAGGAGTCCATTCTTCGCAAAGTTACGGTATTTTTAATATACATCAAAAAGAAAGATATGAATATTTATTAAAGAAGTAGAAAAATATTTTTGGTTTATTCTCAACAAAAAATAATATCGGTAAAAATTTAAATCATAACTGTTTTGCAGTGATATCAAAACCAAATAGGATATACGTACATAATAATATATAAAATATTTATTAAGTTTAAAATATATGATTTGTTAAATATCTTATTGATGTGAGATCTCTTTATTATCTAAAATTATTATGACTATTGTACTTATATCATTTAGTATATTTATCATATGAAATAACCAATATCAACCTAACACTTTTGAATCCTAACGAAGTGAAAACACCAAACAAATAAATTAAAATAAACAAATAAATTTTATTTTTTAATTAAAGGAAAATATTCTCCTCTCTTAAAATATTAATAAATATTTGGCTATAAAAATTATGATATTATTTTAAAAATTTGGGGATTTAAAATAAAATTAAAATAATTTAGTCGAGGTTCGAACCCATAACCTATGGAATGGCAATGCAGTGTGATAACCAAGATATACAAGAATGGACCATGTATATTATTTGAAAGGGAATAAATAAATATACAAGTGTTCCAAAGAAAATGGCATTTCTTGAAGAAAGGAAAACATAAGGAAAGTACTAAGATTTTGTGGTCGTTACGCATACCCCGAAGGTTCCTGCAACTAAGCTTCGACTTACTTCTGTAATTAGCTGTATTAAGCTTATTAACCTATTGATTATTTTGTGATCTTGAACTCAAGATACTGCCGGGTCAGTTTAACCCGCTTTTGGGGCGCGGGGGGGGGGGGGGGAGCCCGTAGGTTTGATATTCAATACTGTTACATTGAGGTTCTGAGTGTTAGTGAACGTTCTTATAGTTTGTTATATGCTCTTACTATATTATAGTTTCATTTCAAAATGCTTTTTTGATAAGTTGTGTTGCACTATGCCTTGAAGCTATTTGAATGTATTCCTTTGCCTTTCTTAAATATTGAATACTTGGTCCACCATCTAATCATTTTATGATTTATTTTAGAGCTTTATAATGAATTGGCAAGCTTGATTTTAGCCCACTCATACCCGCAATATTCATTATAGACCACTCATATATTCACCATTAATTGCTTTGTTGCACAAGGTTTTTATCGATGAGTTGGATGCGATTGCTCCAGCTCGAAAAGATGGAGGTGAAGAGTTATCAATAAGAATGGTTGCAACACTAACAAAGTGTATGGATGAGATAAAAGATGACGGCGTACTTGTAATTGCTGCTACAAATCGACCTGACAGTATTGATCCTGCTATGAGACGGCCTGGAAGACTAGATCGGGAAATCGAAATAGGTATTCTTATTTAGTCTCCTCTTATCTGATCCGTATTGGGCTATATTTATGTACATATGGTGGCATATGAATGTCTAATTTCAAAAAGACTCTCAGTTACTTCTGGGATGCTACAACTTTGAAAACAATATATGTTTAAGTGGAATAGTATTTGGCATGCATGAATCAGAACCACCCAACTATCTTGAACGTATCATTAAGATAGTTTGATGCAAATGAATATCATCTCCTACATTGCTTTGACACAACTTTTTAAAGAACTTTGATCATGAATAGAACTGAGAATTGATTATTGGAAGAAAGGTATGTATAATTGAAAATGTCCTGGTTTGCCTTAGAATAAGGTGCTGGCATCTAGAGTAATGCCCTTGTCCTTCCCTTGATGCGTTCTCTATTATTTAGATTCTTCTTTTCTTCCTCCTCCTCCTCCTCCTCTTCTTCTTCTTCTCCTCCTCTTTTTTACTTAAAATGTATCGAGAGATTTAGTCTCTTATTCTTTCCATTGGTGATCAGCTAAATTGTGATGTTCATGTACATAGTCAAAATTGTTTTCAATATGCATTTGTGACATGTACATGGTTGGCCTTGGTATGGAATATACAGGCATTGGTCTCATTTAGAAGATGAGACGAGCAGTCTTCTTCAACAAAAGTTTCCTTTTCTTTACATCAACTACTGAAGCACTAGGAGTAAGAAAGTTCATCTAAGACTGTAAAGTCTTTTCCATTATATGAGGTGGCAACAAAAGGAATGAACTCTAGTGCTCAACCACATTCTGTCATGACCTGGTTTTTAAGTTCAAAGTTTCTGCAGTTTCTTCTTTTTTGTTTGGCAACCTCTCGAAAAGAGAGATAACTACTGAGCTGAGGCTACGCCTGATTGAAGGTCCTTTATTATATTCACTATTTTTTTCTCACTATTTTATTTACTCATTTTTTCCCATATTCGTTCGAGATCTTCTTTTCATAACGTCTCTCTTCTTAAATGTTTTTTCCTGCATGATTGCTTTTTTTTTCCCCCTTCTTCTTTTTATATAAATATAGATCGAAATTCATTGAGTCTTTCTTTTGAATCGTACGAAATTGATTGACTCTATTTTGCCATTTTTTCGGTACTAAGCGAGACCACATAGTTTGCTATAAATTGTATTGATAATGGCCGCCCTTTAACCAATTTTTCCATTTATTCATTCCAAACTTATGAGCTTATACCTTGGTTTGGAATCAAATTGCTTATAATAGGATGGCTACTTCATCTTTTTTCGGACATTGGACATTTTATTGCAACCAGAAATATAGGAGAGATTTGGGAAATTTTGGAGGTTATAAATATTTAAAATAGGAACTAAAATTACCAATCCATTCATTATTCATATTTCACTTCAGGCGGAACTTATGCAGAATTGCAGATCAAAATTGATTAACAAAAAGATAAAACATATAGATTTAACCTGTTAATATTTGAGAGTACCATACGTAGACAAGATATGTGGACATTCTATTAGTGGGGTGCTTATATGATCAGAATGCAGTAATTAAAGAGAAATCTTGGTGTTAGATTCCAATTGTAAATTTGAGCCAATTTTAATTATTAATAAGTTATTCTATTGTTATACTGTTTAATCTTGTTTCTTCAATTTGCAATCTTAAGTTACTGGCGGGTACTACTTAGAAAGAAAAAAATTATAACCAACTGTTCTAATAAGTTATTGGAAGTTATTGATTGGTTAATACCCAATTCTGGCAATAAACTATTTTGATTTTAGCTTGTTCTTGGTTTCCTTGCAGGAGTGCCATCGCCAGAGCAGAGATTGGATATCCTTCGCACCATTCTCAGTATAGTTGATCACTCACTTAGCGACGATGAAGTCCAGGATCTGGCTTCATCAACTCATGGATTTGTCGGTGCTGATTTAGCTGCTCTTTGCAATGAGGCTGCAAAGACAACTCTGCTCCGCAATATAGAACTCATAAATTCTCATAGGCATTCTCAGAATTTATGTTTGGAAACTGATCATATTGATTCTTTATCATCATCACTGTCAGAATTGGCCATGTCACCTAATTCCCCCATTAGTTCGCAAAGCGTTCATGAAAGTGCTGATTCTTCTTACGAGCTTATTAGAACTAACAGAGTGGAGGAAGCACCATTACTAATAGTGACAGCGGAGGATTTTGAACAGGCTAAAATGAGAGTGAAGCCCAGTGCAATGCGTGAGGTACTGCACTTGTCAGTCTACATAATAAAGTTTTTACATGTAATGTGTAATATTACTTCATACTAGGGCTAAACACTGTGCGATATGTGAGGCTGCGGGTTCATAGATAATTATACATAAATAACCAAGTAAAGTTTTATAAATATTAACTACACATATAATGTTAGCTTTATTATGATATTAGTTAGTTTAATATTTATTTTATTTAATAGTTATTTTACATAATCAAAGTTATATTTAGTACAATTAGATTAATTGCGGGATTCGAGTGCGGTTGATATACCAACTGTACCAATACCATAGAAAACTTGGTATATCGGTATATATCAGAACTTTAAACACTGACAATTCTAAAAAAATCTTGCCATTGCCCTAAGTATTCTTACAAATGAAATTTGAAATCCATTTAGTAAACCGCTTAATAACGCACAATCTCCATACACAGAGTAACAAATCCTCCTATAAAAAAACCTATTACTATGAGTTCATTGATAGGAAAATTCGGAATTATGTGATCTTCCCATCCCCTATCAATATTATTCTTGTTAGAAAGTAGGTTTATAGCTGCTATCTTATGGCCTCTTGAGCCATACATCTCCAAAGTCTATTTGTCCATATTCCTCATCATTTGCGCTGTATAATTTAGTTCTTTCATTTGCATTTCAAAATTAGCATGTGTTTATTTTGCAACACGAAGAAGGTGTCTACCAAAATTATACTGTTCCTTAATCATATGTTACATGCACAGTATAACTTGTTACGGAGACAATGTGAATGCTTTCATTTTATTGTCAAAGGTGCCATGAATAATTCTTTTTTGTTTTATCCAAAAATAATGATGTAATGCTGAGGGAGCCAAGGCCACACATATACGAATTTCGTTTTATTAAGGGTTAAAGGGTAAGGATTTTGTGTTTCTGCTCCAAAAGTGACAAAGGAATTACTTAACCATGCACGACCCACAAGCAGTGATAATTGGTTCTGTATTTTCTCCGAGAGCATCTAGTGGGAATTTATTATTGATGTGGGGTCCACATGGAACAGTTTTTCTCCACCTGTGTACCAATATTATTCTTTCCATTTTAACTCAAACTAACCATGTGCATTTATACTTTTACCTGTCTTAATTACAACCATATCCAAAAGAGAGGTAAAAGCTGGAAATTCTAAAAGATTCACTAAGCTCTACTCTTTTGTATCAATATTAAAGACTAGATCCAACTTGTTGCACGTTTCGTTCTTAGGAGTCCCATAGCATTATGTCTCTTGCCTGATTAATCTGCTTTGATGAACTTTTCAGTTCTTTTTAGCTTAGCAGTATCGATTTGCTTAACTAAGTTAGCTCTGTTGAATATTTTATACTTACCTTCCACTATTGGTACTTGATTGTCAACTCATGTGAATATTAAATATTGCTACGTTCTTTTATTATTAATAATTATTCTATTATATCCTTCCAGATTAACCTACAAGCGGTACTGCCACCATATCCTATTGTTTCTCATTCCTTTTCATGATCCTATTCTCTTTCCTCCGTTATTTCCAATTTCCTACTAAATAAAAGGAGCTTTGCATGAATTTCTTGTAGCATGAGCCCATAAAATTTCTTTGCTACATCCACAGTTCAATAGTGGGTCTACTATTTCCTTCTGACAAATAGGGCTATCGGCAGGTCACTGCCATTTGAAAGCTTGAGGAGTTTATTTCTCACGATGATAGTATCCTTTGAAAAAGAACCGGTTAAAAATCCTAACTTTCATAGGTAAGCCTTCCGAATCACATTAGCACCCCAATTGAAATCAAATGTTTCATATAAAGTTTCGTACAGGTTCCGACTGATAAGGAATCCACAAGATTGTAAGTGAATTATAAGCTCTTCCTCTTCATCTACCACATTCATTAAGCACCACTTTGAACCTAGGAATCATCATTCCAATCTCAGGCCAATGAGAATAATTACGAGGATTTGTATCATAGACCAATGTTACCATACCTTTTCTCTTTGCGGAAGTTAGTAGCATGACTATTACCAATTTTAAAGCATGTGCCGGTAAAGAATAACCCTGCATGTGAGTAACTCGTCTGCAGATCTGGAAAAAGAACTTCTTTTAATAATCTGCATCTGTAACCACACTTTTATTGGTATATGCATAACCAATGCATGGTTATCCTGAAATTTACATATTTTTTATTCAGCATCTCTGGAAGTCACTCCCCACTTATCTTGAGTATGTGCTATGATTAGGTAATTCTAGAGCTTCCAAAAGTACGTTGGGAAGATGTAGGCGGCCAACAACAAGTTAAAAAACAATTAATTGAAGTTGTCCAATGGCCACTAGCTCATCCTGATGCTTATAAACGCATAGGAATCCGTTCCCAGAGGGGATTATTAATGATTGGGCCTCCGGGTTGTAGCAAGACCTTAATGGCACGTGCGGTGGCTTCAGAAGCAAAGCTAAATTTTCTTGCTGTCAAGGGTCCTGAACTTTTCAGCAAATGGGTTGGAGAGTCGGAGAAGGCTGTGAGATCTTTATTTGCAAAGGCAAGAGCTAATGCTCCTGCTATAATATTCTTTGATGAGATAGATGGGCTTGCAACATCTCGTGGACAAGGAGATGATGGCACCTCTGTCACTGATAGGGTTCTAAGTCAGTTGTTAGAGGAAATGGATGGTATGTGCTCGTTATATGGGTAAATTTCACTCGAGTATCCTCACTGTCTCTCTGTTTCACTGAACCACCTTAAGATTTTTATTAAATTAAACTCCCTTGTACTTTTATTTTCAGAAAGTATTTTTTACAGTTAAGGGGGCGTTTCGTGAAATCCATGCTTGTTATTTTAATAAATTTCATGAGCATTTGGAACTTGGTTCATATCTTATTTTAACATTCTAAATATATTCTGGTCTTGATTAAGAAGAGTATCATTGCTCTATTCATTACCAGTCATCTTATAATTGATATTTTATTAACATCAAAAGAAAAGGCAATTTTCTTAGAAATTATTTTTAGTCTCTTGTTATGATGTCTCGGAAGATAGTACTTTGCACCGTACAACTAATGTATTGGATTACATGAAACATCTTATGTTAGTGCTACCTGTTATCATTATCATGATTTGATTACTCAATTTTTTCTCTTCATTTTACATTGGTCATTTAGGTTTGGGCCAAAGAAATGGTGTAACTGTTATTGCAGCCACTAATCGCCCTGATAAGATTGATCCTGCACTTCTAAGACCAGGTATTGTGTGGTCTCACATCACTTTTCCCCTTTTCATCACATTTATCCGTAATCTCATGAGGTTTCCTCTAATATAGGGAGCAGGGAAAGCAACTTGCTTAGCATTTCAAAACACTCTACTTGAATAATATTTAGTCTTTAAGCTAATATATGAATTTTCGAACAGGACGCTTTGATAGGCTGGTTGATGTGCAACCACCAGATGAAACTGATCGTGAAGAAATTTTCTGCATTCATACTAGGAGTATTCCTTGTCATGCTGATGTTAGCATGAAAGAACTTGCCCGGCTCACTGAAGGTTATACTGGCGCCGATATAAAATTAGTATGCAGGGAAGCAGCTATAGCCGCACTAGAGGTATGTTGATGCCCTCTCTTTACCCTTTTGCTTCACTTATTTTTATTCGATCGCTGGGATAAATGGTGAACATCTCGTATTCATTTTTTATCCAGCTGTCCACCTGATTTTACCCCAGGCCAGGTGGGACCCTCCGGTTATACACTGGATCGACTGCAGCTACATCAACCCCTACACAGACACATACATATCTGTATAGGCAAAAGATATAAAAAGTCACAAAAGAAAAAAGAAAAATACGTCGATAAGGAGTAAAAAGGAAAAAAAATGGACCTCAACTAGATATTGAATTTGGGTATCGATTTTGGATATTGTGTAGGTTATGCACATCATATATGCTCCCAATTCAAAGGCATTACTCACATAGTACGCATAGGGCTGATGCGGCTATTTGTCCATTTATTTTTGTTCGATGCGGTAGCTAGTTGAAAACATTTAAGCGTCGATTAATTGTCTCTTAAATCTTGTTTGGCAATAGTGCTGTGGGCAATGTTTTCTTGCCCTATACAGTTTATTATAGATTGTTGCATAGAGGGGGACGGTGTGCAGCCATGATAATTTGAAGAAAAAGTTGGGACTAAAATAGCGCATCTAATCAGGGCGGATCCAAGAATTTTGATTAGAGGGGCACAACGTAGAAAACTACCTTCTATTGATAAGTTCAAATATATAACATATAAAAACTATTATACAATTGAAGAACCAGACAAAAAAATTTGATATAATTTAATCATTTCGTAATAAAATTTCCATAATTACAAAGTAAAAGCACAACGGGGCCCTTACACCAAATAAATAGTGTAAAAATAAAATTGTTTTGGTAACTTGGAATTGAACCCTACATTTTTTTTGTGGGAACAATCCGAACAAACGAACTTACCATCTTGGCTAGACTCCTTTGTTGATGTTTTGTAACATATATACGTGTCATATATTATCAGATGTCAACTCTGGCTTGCAACTGATATTATTCTTCAATCTTCTTTCAAAAAATCAGTGGGGGCACTTGCTCCCCTCTGAACCCTACATAGATCCCCTGTACATCTCATTTGAAGGCAGTATTGTTCAATTATACAACTAACATCCATTATGGCTTATGATTAGATAAATATAGTTGATGTTGTTATAGAGGTGAAAAGAGGTTGGAGAGCTTCTTTTGATTGTTTTCATTATTCTTATTTATTTTGGGGTTGAGGCGCTGTTTAAAGCAGGACACCACCTCGTCAAGGGAGATGGTACCAACAATATAGTAATGTTCTCGTAAAGAAAAATGAAGTTGAAAATACTATGTTTCGGCCAATTGTGGCCATAAACTGCTAGATGGATATTTACTTGAGTTTAATACCATTATCTCTGTATCAGGATGATCTCTATCTACTTGGACAATTTAAACATAATTTGTGCATCTTAGTCTTGAGCTGTAATCCATACCATTGCAAAATTGTTCTAGGGTGGCCTAATCTAAAATAAAACGTTAATGGTTTAGTGTTGTTTAATTCCATTATAAGATTTGATGCAAGGTTTTAAATCTCAGCCGCTCCCGCTCCAAGATGGCCAATTTTGACCCAAAAATTGATTGTCCGTTTCGATATTGAGATTCATAACGAAACTTTTAACCTTGATAGTGGGTTCACCAACCGATTATTAAGGTTGTCACTCATATTATGTTAATTAATTGGTTAGTGAGTTAATTGGTTTATTGGTTTACTTGACTTCATCAGTTAGTAATTGCTAAAAAAAAAGTCAAATAATAAGTAGTTTTCCTTACAACATATTTAATAAACCACTCTAGGTGTCGGTAATTACGAAATAAAATGTCAAATTGTTTATAATTATTCATACTATTTGTCTAATTTTTAGAAGTTTGTTTAGTCGAACAATAAAAGATTTGATACTAATACGGTTAAGATGGTCAATACCGAACCCAAAATTGAGAGCCCAAAAATCCGTTATCGACTCCAAGATTCTAAATCTTGATTTGAGGTGAGTGGGAGATGGGAGTTGTAAAAGAATAGGTTAGGACTGAGGAGGAAATGGTAGCGATGAGAGAAGTTCAAGGAAACATTCTGAAAATCTTTACAATTAAACGACTTAAGTTTGAATGATTTGTGCCATGATATAAAAAAATGAACATATAATTATAAAATGTTGGACAATCAATTGGTTTAATATCGGTATGATTATTTGTTTCTGAATAAATAGCTATCCTGGCGAATAGTTCTAATTTTCTGTTGATCAAATAAAATAATAATTTTATTCTTAATGATTTTGTAACAACAATTTAGATAGATTTACATTAAATAATTAATTCAGTATTGATGGTGTCATGCCATTTTTTGAGAAAGTTCTCTTGATATTTTTTAATGAAATTAATGTATTAAATGGTTTAATAATTGCTTTTGGAGAATTAATTCTTACTAAATAATAAATTATTATACTTAACATTTGTTAATGCTCCTATTATTTCTGGTTGTTAGACATATTAATGTAAGTCCTTAGTGGTTTTCTCTCATAATAGCCTGATGTAAATAATATAATTTATCATTTAACTTATCTACTATTCTGCGTGATCAAGTGGCCGTGGGTCATGTAACCTTATTTTATGTTATTGTGAATGCCATTTTTAGTAGCTAATGTATGAATTTGAACCTCAACAGGAGAGCTTTGAGATATCTGAAGTATCAATGGAGCATTTTAAGATCGGGATTGAAAAGGTGCATCCAACAGATGTCCGATTTTACAAGGAACTTGCTACAGAATATCGAAGGTTTGTCCAAGGATAACATCGTCGGATGAGCGTAACTAAGTAATCCAGTAGGTCACTTGATTCTTAACATTTTTGTAGACGACGCTACTTCTGTATGTTGTAGTACTTCGATTATTTTGTTAAATTTATTTATTGTAAAAAATAGCAGGTTTTGGAACCCCCATGTTATATTGGATTTGGTTGTAAAAATTAGCAGGTTTTGTTGAATTATGAGTGGTACTGGTTTCTTGATGGCTTAAATATCGGTTGGAATCGGAGTCTGATATCGCGATTCCGCAGTTGATTAGTTTAGGGCTATAGAAATATCGTGAAATTATCTATTGAAAATTTATCATGTCTTCCCATTGGCGACTTTTCTTTTATCGACGAGAGAGTTGGAAACCAAATGATTTTCTGTGATCATGGCAAGTCATTTCCCTGTATAATTTAGTATTTGGACAAGCTACATAGGGTTGTATTTTGCAGTTATCCTTTTGTATTTTTGTACGTCAATTATTGTAGCCAACTAATCTTCATCCTTAAACAAACCAGTTAAAAAAGAAAATCAACGTTACAAGAAAACTCTAATGGCCGTTTCATTCTTCTCTAAACAACTCATTTCAACGTGCTCTACAGTTCCTCCCCTCCCCCAAAATAGTCACCTGATTTTCATAACCGCCTTCAAAGAAAGGAAAGAAAAATATCTCTGCATTATCATTTCGATTCAACCTAGGTTTGATATGATGTCTGACGAGCATTTCCCCATCAAGCTCGAAGAGGCTTCGAAACGGGGCGTCCTAGAAAAATCTTTCGGAATTTCCGTGCCTTTCCGATTCTAACAATGCCTACGGTTGTTTGCAACCGGCTCCAAATTCCCAGTTTGGGAGGCGCCTTGGCGCCAAACCACATTTCCGGTGCGAAACATCTCACCGGGATTCTGTTTGGGCACCGGAAAGCTCGTATTAGTCTTGCGATTCAGGATAACCCCCCGAGTGTTCCCATTTTTTTGCTTGAGCTCAATATTCCGACGGGAAAGTTTATGACGGATATTGGATCGTCGGGTTGATCCAAGTAGCACTTGAATGTGAGAAGAAGTAAGATAACATTGGTGTTTTGAGATAAGATGTGTTCGCTATGTGATATAAATACAATCATGATGTTTGATATCCATATCACAAGGCAAAATGCTTTATCTATCGACATGGCAGGCTTGGTCATTTGCTACCGTATAGATGATTTATTAGAAGATGGTATGGGGAAATGCAAGTTTCAAGGATTTGCTTCCCTATCCCGTCCTCTAACCAATCACCTGGTAGCGCATAGTTGGTATGTAGAGCATTACTCATGAATTTAAATATTATTTTTCTCCGGAACAAAAAAAGAAGGAAAATCTTTTACTTACCTACTATAATTCATGATAATGTCATTAATTTGTCAACAAATACTAGCAACTCATCGTTTCTCTCTACTGCATGCAGATGTATAGGGAGAGAAAACAAGAGATAAGCCCCTGTGGACTGTGGACGGCATTCATCAACGGAAAGAGCGAATAGGATACGGATCGAAAAGGGAGCCCATGCATGGATGGAGACCTGCAGTTCATGCAACAACTGCTGCACACGACGTCGATGGGAGCTGGAGTGCTACCGGATAAAATGATGGATCCGGTAGATGGAGAGCTTGCTTATGTGAGCGCTCATTTTGACCTGATGATCGGGTCTAATGATTCCGAGACTTTTTATATGGTATACCCCGATGGGAATACAGCTTATATGGTAAAGCCCGATGGGAAAAGAGGGCCGGGGCTTAGCCTCTTCTTTGTTAGAATATGATAAATTGAAAAAATTTTAACTTTTCTTTTTTAAGATTTGTTGTTGCTTGGTTCACCAATTTGCTCCAAAAAATTTGGAATTTGATTTTTCCTTAATTATCTTGAATTTATGCTAATGACAAGAGAGAGAAAAAGAAGAAGGTAATTGATGGAGCTTCTTTTCGGGCCTATGTTGTCTTCCGTTGATCTAGAGGTGGACTGGATTGACTGTTTTTCGTTGCGTGTGGGTCTCAATGGGTTTTGAGAGGACAAGGTGGAAGGAGGAGGCCGCCGCCGTGTACCTGCAAGGAAGTCCCGGGGTGGTTTGGTACCACCGAGGACCCTCCGACGCTTAAGTCAGTGACAAGATCCGAGCAGAGTAACGGCGTAAGTGTAAAAAAATGGCTTACCTGACCCCTCTGTGATGGGGGTTTATGTAGTGGTGGTGGCACGCAGCAGCGGGTGCGAGGATCTCGCCGATGGTTACGCCCCCGACGTCACGCTCGCGCAGAGAGCGGATCGCCCATTAATGGGGATCGTGATGGCGTGGAATGTGGGATGTTGTTGGCGTAGAATCCGCGCATGGCGAGATTCGCGGAGTGGCGGTTACACCCGTGAGCGGCGACTTTGGTCGGAGGGCCGAGGAAGACGGCCACGGCCTGGAGCTTGGGACGAGCGAGGAGGCCGAGGAGTCCAGGTCCTGCGGCAGCCCGATGCGAGCTACGGGGCCGAGGAAGTCAATTTGCAGGGGGCCCCGAGGAGGGCCAGCTTGTGTTTGCAGGTCGGGTACATGGTGGCCAGGTCGGCCCCTGTGGGCCCTTTCTTCTGAGTTTTGGGACACGTCATCTGCCACGTGTCCTGATCTTGGAAGTCGCCAATATCGAGCACTATCATTAGCCCCCCACTCTTGTCCCGACCAGCTAGCGGGTCGGGTCAGGAGTGGACTGCCGGGCCTCCCGAGGTGAGATCCCTTCTAGGGTTTCGTCGGGATGAGTCCTCGTTCCGTCGGTCGTCTTTTCCGCTTACGAATCAAGGCGAGATCTTTGTATTTAAAGAAGGTGCGCCGGTTCGTGCACTCTGCAGCCGAAACGACGGTCCATGTGTCGGGAGCCAACCGGCTAATGTGACGTGCGCAGGTCTGCGGCGTCTGATGGGACGCAGTCAATCGCGGGGCTGCCACGTGGAACGATCTGAGCCGCTGGACGCAATGGGCCGTTTCGGCGGGAGACGATGGACGCCGTTGGATAAGGTCGCAGGCGGTGATAAATGTGGGTGGGGCCCAGCCTAGGGTCCTTACTCCTTCATATTTTCCTCCCTCAGGCCCCAGCTGCTCGGCGCTCGTCTCCCCTCCTTTGCTTCAGCCCCTGAAGAATTTCCTTTCCAAGGTTAGATATATTCCTCTTCTGTAGAATCGGTAGATGTTGTAAGGGTAGGTGCTAGGGTTCCTTTAGATGTGTCCGAGTCTCCCAGGAGAGCAGGGGCTGGCCCCTCTCCCCGGGGTCGTGAGGCGGGGGCCGCCTTCAGGGAGGAGGCGGCAGGTGTGGCCCCCAGCACCCCGTGCTGGGTGAGGCATGAGGACGAGCTCATCAACGCTCGGACTCGCTTTCATATTCCCCCGCGCTACACGCTTCGTCTAGCCAAGGAGGGAGAGAGGGCCGATCAGCTGCGGGGCAGGGAGATTGCCCTGTACTTGGAAGCTTTTTAGGGCGGAATGTGCCTGCCTTTCTCTCCTGAGGTCATCGCCGCTCTAAACTTCTTCGGTCTGGCCCCCGGACAGTTAGTGCCGAACTCATGGAGGATTCTCCTCGGGTTCTTGATCTGCCTGAGGCTGTTGGCGGTTCCTTTCAGTCTTTCCCTTCTCGATTCCTCCCTTGCATTCAAGAGTCACCCCGGCGGTCGAGCGGGCGACCCTAGGTGGGTGTATTTTGCCTTTAGGAAGCGGCCCGGGGGTTGCCGCCGGGACCGGTGTCGTGGCCTTGCCCTCCTCCATTCATGATTGGAAAAAGAAGTTTTTCTTCGTTTCCTCTCCCGAGGGCGAGGACTGGCCAATGCCCACCAAATGGTCGAGAGAGAAGTGCCTGCCGGGGAGCCTTTCCAACTAGCCCACCGCGGTGAGAGTGGCGTCATGGGAGCCCATCCCCCGTTATGACGTGCTGCTGTCCGAGAGGGTCTTGAGCTGAGCCGGGCTTAGCCCCGTCGAGTTCGTTGGTAAGTTAGGCTTACTTCCTGGGTTTATGTTTTACTCGCGTTGCTGATAAGTGGGGTGTTTGTTTTGTGCATGATCCATGGACTTCGGCGTTCTCCGAGATGTTATGCGCCAACCGAGGCAGCCTACTGGGGGTGCTAGCTCTTCCCGGGCGCAGGCTGCCCCCGCTCCCACCGCTCCGGTGGCGGTCCCCCGAGGACGCTCGGCGGTGGATCCCGCCTCGAGTCCCAGCAGAGTGTCGGACCGGAAGCGGACCCTGGTTGTGGAGGACACGGCCTAGGAAGAGGAGATCGGCTCCCCGCCGGAGCCGCTTAGGAGGAGTTCTTGGAGAGTTTCTCGGGGTCGGTCTTCGCCGACCGTAGTGGAGGAAGGGGGGCTCCAGTTCACGGTGCCATCCGGGCTGTCGGTCGTGGACAGCCTCCTCCACGAGATAGAGACCTCGGCTGGAGGTCGGGTTCCAGGAAGAACCTTCAAGGCCCAGCTGGCGTCGATTGCCCAAGAAGCCATGCAGGTAAGCCCCCAGTGTGCGGCAAGATTTAGTGTTCTCCTTCATATTCCTTATCCTTCCCCTTTTTGTGTCTTCCCAGACTCTCCAGCACGTGGCCCTCTCCCTTCCCATGGAGACCGAGGTGGTAGACCCGGCGATGGAGGCCGCGGGCCAGCTCGCCGCCTTGAAGGAGAGCTCCAGGCGGGAGCGGGAGGCGATGTCGGCGAGGATCGCCGTCTTGGAGGGCGAGGTGGACGCCGGAAAAGGGGAGGTCTCCCGGCATCACGAGGCCGCCGTGATCATCGAGGGCAAGCTCGGGGACTCTCAGGTGCTCGCCGGCAACCTGAAAAAGATGGTGAAGACCCTCCGGAAGGAGCTGGGGGCGGTGGCCGAGGCGGTTAAGTCGGCCGAGTCGAGGGCGGTGGCGTCCTATAAGGGGTCGAAGGATTTTTACCACGAGCTGGCCGTGGCCACGACCCGCATTTGGGACGACGCCTTCGATACCGTCAAGTCCCGGATGCCAGAGTTCGAAGACGCGGACCTGCGGGCTGAGTTCCCCCTCGTGGGCGCCGACGAGCAAGGGGAAGAATTCTCCGGCGAGGAGATGGCCGAGGACCCGGCGCCCCGGTGGTGGAGGTCAAGGACCTCGAGCTCGCGCCCGGCACCGAGGCGTAGAGCTCCCGTTCTCGTGTCTTTATTTTGTTTTCCTTTGAATTTTGTAAGGCTGGGGAGCCGGAAAATACCCTTTGTAAACAAAAACTGTTTTTGTTGGTAGCGATGAAGTTTTTCCTTAGCTTCCATGTTCTGCCTGTTTGTGAAGAATGTTACTTATTCTTGCCTGCATCGTCGTGCTTTCCTGTCAGGTTGACCCTCTGTCTAATGATCGTTCGTCGAGTTGACTGCAATCGCTTGCCGACGAGCGTTTCCGAGGAGGTATCTCTATGGGCCCCGTAGTCGAGGGGAGATCGTTTAGATTTTGAACAACCCTGTCCTTGGTTTTTAGTTAGAGTGTCGGCCGTCATCTGGGGTTGACCGGGCAGGGTAGCTGCGCGGTCGGGGTAGTTGTTCCGATGCTTCTTGTGGGGCCTTCTGATCCCTGGTGTGGAGGGTAGGATCTGTTGTTTGACCGAGAAGGGTAGCTGCTCGGGGGCCTCAGTATGAGGGTTTTTTGATCCCCGGCGTTGTGGCATGGTAGCTGCTCGCGGGGGATAGCCGAGTGAGGGAACCTCGGGCCTCGACTTCCTCTGGGAGGGCTTTTTGATCCTTCAGGACGGGGACCGAGCAGGGTTACTGCCCAGTGCATCATGGCGAGGACTTTGATTCCTGTCGGTTGTGATAGGAAGCTGCCAGCCGGGATAGCCGGGCAATGACCCGACTGCCTCTGGGAGGACTTTGGCCCTTGGCGCGAGGAAAGCTATACGGCTGTAGGGAGCCACCAAGGACCCTTGGCCGGGCAGGGTTGCTGCCCGGTGCCTCTTGGCGAGGGCTTTTGTCCTGAAGGATAGCCGAGTGAGGGAACCTCGTGCCTCGACTGTCTCTGGGAGGGCTTGTTTGATCCCCGGCGTTGTGGCAGGGAAGCTGCCCGCGGGGGATAGCCGAGCGAGGGAACCTCGCGCCCGACTGCCTTTGGGAGGGCTTTTTGGTTCTTCTTTTTTCTTTTCTTTGATTGACCGAGCAGGGTAGCTGCTCGGGGGCCTCAGTATGAGGGCTTTTTGATCTCCGTCTTTGCGGCAGGGAAGCTGCCTGTAGTGGATAGCCGAGCGAGGGAACCTTTGGCCCTCGGCTGCTTCTCCGTAGTGGATGGCCCGGGGTGTCTGCTGAGTCGAATCTTTCACGAGGTGCGGCCTGGTCGTCTGGCTGTAGGTGCGGGGAATTGGGACGGGCGAGGCAACGGCGCATGCATCAAGCGCATTGAATGCCGGGGGAGGTGAAGCGGCAGGAATGCGTCGTTTCGTTTCCCCCGGGTAACCAGCGATGGACGCCACGTGGCGCGCCGCTTCGTTTCGTTCGGGGGACGCTCGACGGGCGCCGCGTGGCGGCCGTTGGGCTGCACAGCGGGCTATTTAAGGGGCACTGTTTTTTCCCTTTCGCAGATAGGCCATCAAAATGGAAGATTTCCCATTCACCATCGCCGAAATCATTAGTTCCGCAGACGTGTATCTCTATGACCGCGACCGCACCGAGGACACAGTGCAGTTGGTGGTTGCCCGCATTGAGGAGCACTTCGGCCGGCTGCTCCCTAGGCGTTCCTCCTTGCCGCAGCTGTTGTTGTACTCCATCTGGAGGGCATCACCGGGGCTTTAAAACCCTCTGTCAGAGCAGCTCTTCGACGAGGCCGTGGGCAAGCTGCGGTCCTTGAGGCGCTTCGGCTTGATTTCTACAAACCGACTGGCGCGCTCGGAGGCGCTCATCCGGGAATACTACGAGCTAAGGCTCAGGGTAGACGCCTGTAGGGGGAACCGGGAGCAGAGGCTGGAACTTGCGCGTCCCCGGTTGGTGGAGATCTTCGCCGAGTACCACGAGCAGTGCTCGGCGCACCCCTTGCCCCCGTTATTGTAACCCCCCTTTTTTGTATGGCTGGGGAGCCCATAATACCCTCTGAATGAACAAAGATTTTCTTTCTTTTTCGCAATGTTCCCTCGATCTTTTTATTCAGTCAACAGTAGATCCTAGGAAAAATTTACATTGTTTTTAGAAAAGGGAAAGAGAAAGGATAGGTACAGGTTAAAAGATGACTTGGTCGGCCTGGGCCGAGTTTCCCGAAGGGCTGTCAGCCCCCTGAGCCCCGGGACGGCTGTCCCCCGAGACGAGCATGATCTGGCCGACGGTCTGGTCGGCGGAAGGGCGAGGCTGCTCTCGCTCGCGGTCGGCCCGCCGCTTGTCCCTTAGGTAGGTGGCGAGGTGCCCAGACCGGATGAGCTCCTCGACGTAGTCCCTCAATTGTTTGCAGTCCTCCGTGGCATGGTCCAGTACCCGGTGGAAAGCACAGTAGGGACCCCGGGTTCTCTTAGCGGCTTGACGTGGGACCGGCGGGAACTTGAAGAACTCCTCATTCTGGGACTCCTCCAGCAACACCGCTAGGGAGACGTTGAGGGGGATATACTCTCGGAACTTCGGGTGGTAGGGCTGCTGACGCTCCGGCCTGTCCTCCCGAATCCTTTTCTTCTGGTCGGTCCGATCCGCCCGGGGAAGGTTGGCATTTACTTCGGACTCCAGCTGGACCTCGCGCTCGGTCCACGCTTTGACTTCGGTCATGGTCCTAGGTTGAGCCAGCGCGAAGGAACGCAACCATTCTTTGTGCCTCAGACCGGATCTGAGTGCCGTTATGACGGTCTCGTCCCGGTGCTCGGGCACTTCGAAGAGGGCGTTGTAGAAACGGGCAATATAGGCCTTGAAGGTTTCTTTGTCCCCGCTCTTGACCGTGAAGAGGTAGTCGACCGTGCGCTTCTGTCGACGGTTCCCCATGAAGTGGCCGAGGAACTGGGTGGCCAACTCGTCGAAGGTTGAGATTGAGCGGGGCTCGAGCCCCCGGAACCAGTCCCGCCCCGCGCGGATGAGGGTGGCCGGGAAGGCCCTGCACTGGGCGGCGTCGGAGTGATCTTGGAAGCTCATTCCCGTGGTGAAAGCGTCCGAGTGGTCCTTCGGGTCGGTTTTCCCGTCAAACAGAGAGACCTTCGGGGGCTTATTACGCGATGAGACGCGCACGGAGAGCAGTTCCTCAGTGAACGGCTTCGTGAGCGAGTCGGAGGCGTACTTAGCCCCGTCGCTCGAGAGGTGAGCCTCTCGGCGCATGCCCTCGATCTTCTTCTCGAGGGCGTCGAGCCGACCGTAGTACCTTGAGGAATCGACGCCTCGGGATTCCCGGGGCTTGCTGCGGGTGGACTGCGTCGGGGAGCGGCCCCGGTTCCTCTCGATAAGGAGCCTCTGGTCCCGGGACGGGGTAGCTCTTGAGCCGCCAGGGTGGACCCCTTCTGTGTGTTCCCGCCGACCATGGTGGGGCCGGCCACGCTCGTGGATAGGAGAGGTTCCCTGGCTGGAGATCTCGGTGTGGAGCCCTGGGGCCCCCAACGGGCTTCGGGGAGCACCGGGTCGAGGGACCGGTAGCGAGGGGATGCATCCCGCTGGTAGTTGGCCGTCCAAGCAGGGACGGAGTCCTCTGGAGGCAGATGAACAATGATCGGGGCCCCGGGCGCGGTCATTTGGACACGAACGAGGGCCTCCACGAGGGATTGCAGGCGATCTATCCTGCCTGCGAGGGCGTTGATGACGGTCATGGGGGGAGGTTCATCCTCGCCTTCGGTAAGCGGAAGGCGGCGGCTGGTACTGGGATCCCCATGATAGTCGTCTGCCATGAGGGAGGAGATCAGAAGGTCAACTTCGTACTTTGTGGAACCTAAGTTCCCACAAACGGCGCCAACTGATGGAGCTCCTTTTCGGGCCTCCGTCAGATGTTGTCTTCCGTTGATCTAGAGGTGGACTGGGTTGACTGTCCTTCGTTGCGTGTGGGTCTCAATGGGTTTTGAGAGGACAAGGTGGGAATTGTTAGTGTATATGCCCTAGAGGCCATTACTGTATCATACTAGTTTGTATATTACTTAATGGAAGCTTGGGATATTCACAGTTGTATAAACAATCTTGCTCAAAATGGCAGTATGCTACTTGGTTTGTTTCTACTTTAATGTGTACATGTGTTTCTTTTAGTATATCACATATACACATTAGTGGAGCCCTTAGGATCTTTGCTTGATTACCAGCGTTGTGATGGCAGTCACACTCGTGGGGGTTGGGTAATCCATAAGCACATCCTTATACAGGTCCCTAGTCGTAGGACTATCGAGACAGGGCATCGATACTCCGGAGTAGACTAGCGTATGCACTTCTCATCCCAGCATGGGAGACGGTCTGTCCCACAGCCGTCAGTACGTCGTACTTGAGATAGTATGCGGGTGCTCGTTAGGTTACGAGTACACTGGACAGGACTCGTCGGGAACTGTTGGTTGGTACTATACCTATCGTCAGTTATCAGTTCCCAGATGACATGAGTACAGCTTAGTCCGCTGACCTGACACTGTCACTTCGCCTCGAGTGTGTTCCCACTGTACTTTGATTACTACCCTACCACGGCTCAAAGGAGTCGTGCAAACATGTAGTAGTTGGGTGCAGTCCTGAAGCACTTGGAGGCAGTGACGGTTAGACAGGATTCGTCTCTCCCGGTATTGGGGGTTGATATCGCGCTTTGTCTAGGAGAGCCATTACACAAAGTCCCTGGCCAGGGCAAACGAGATATACTGGTGGGTTTCCAGTGTTATCTCAGGGTGTTCTGAGCTACACTCCGACACGACTTGTACCGCTATTAGGGGACTGAAATTTACCGCCCCCTAGGCCCGCCATGCAATATTCTTAGACGAACAGACCGGACTATACGGAGACTGTCACATTCAGGCTCAGTAGGAGTTCAGATGGGTTTCATCTCGTCCGTCTTCTTATCGGCATCTACCTGGGGGCCGTTACGCACAGCTAGTGCCGCTTGCGGTCTGTGGTTAAACCCACTGCCGGCGTAGTGTCGAGTCTTTAGAGTCCCACACAGAGAGCTATTCGCCTTTAGGCAAAAGAGTAGAGGTCGCATGGTTTTGCGACAGGGTTCGGTCACATCCGTGCACTTGTGCACGTTTAGTGTCCGGGCAGTTATCACTAGCGGGCTTTGGTTTAAGCCAGATCCCAGTGTACGTTTTGGGATTGGTTTTATCTCGTTTGTATTCGTGTTCCCCGGAACGCGGATGTGGGTGTGTATGCACGGTTGACAGAGACAGAGGCAGAGGATTCTCATTAGGGTTGTTGACTGTTGACTTTTGTTAAACCCTAATAAGAATAAGAAATATGATTAATAATAATATTAATTAAGTATTATTGTGCCGTGGTTGGGTTGACTTTATTGACTTGTTGACTTTGTTGACCGGTTGACTAGGTTGGACTTGTTGACCATTATCATTACAATGGCTATCATTTCATGGCAAAGACTTTTGCTTGCTTGTTATTCTTTACAAAATGAGTGCATGAAATGATGTTACCATTTGACTTGAACCATCACATAATACTCGATTACTATTATTTGTTATGATTATTTTGGATTATGAGAGTAAGGGTGAGAAAAGTCTTGCTCATTCTATCATTTGCTTTCTCTCTCATGAAAGCTCTCCTCATCCTCAAGCTCTCCCTCTTCCTCTTGCTCTCTCTCTAGTTCATGGTTCTATTGTCTCATGTGTTGAGAAACAAGAACCATAGAGATAAAACCCAAAACACTTCTCTACTCATCCTAGTATAAAAGGTCTAGCAAGCCAAGTGTTCTAGTTTTCTCTAGATTGAGATTGGAGCCAAAGGTAGAAGCTTTCAGGTGGATCCATCTTCGGCATAAGGAGACGACGAGGAGAGAACCATCCGACCACCACAAGGAGTCGAAGAGAAGGAGTTCAAGTTAAGGTATAACCCCCTAACCGAGTAGGTAAAACTTCTAGTTAGGTTGTTAGATAGTTGTTTAACAAAGATCTGTATTTTGAGTCCATGTTACCCCAAAGAAAAATCGTTTTTCACCATTTCCGCAACCCCAAAGAACCGGGAAGGGGTAACGTGGACTTACAGTGGTATCAGAGCCTAGTTAAACACTATCTAACTTGTTAGCAAAGTAACTAGAATTTCGATCGGAGAAAAAGTCACGAAACATGCCCGGAATTCAAACTTTCTGTCGATTTTTGAACTGTTGTAAAAATTATTTAACATATACCAAAAATCGACTCAGGGTTTTTAGTGTACACTGCAGAAAAATGATCCACAGAACCGACCAACTCACCGCGGAAACGCGGCAAGAACAGCTTCTTGCCGCGGATCCGCGGCCGAGTTGACTCGGCCGTGGATCGGCTTTGCTGCAGTGTATTTATTGGGGTATTTTGGGATTTCTGGAATATGATTTTTCTGCCCAGATTTTCCAGAAAGCAAAATTTGTTTTTGGGGTTTAAAAATCCGTATTTTGATCGAACTTCTAAAGACTTAAGCTAACGGGTTATATCTGTGATGTGATATATGTATTGAACGTCTGCTAATCGCTATACGTCGATTAGTGGGGGTTATACATATCTGTGATCTGTAATGTTGATGGTATGTGTATATGAATTCATTGGATTGTCGCGGATGAATAGCCGAGGGTTGTGAGATGAGAGTTTTTTTTTCTTTCAATTCATGTAATTTGTAATTGATGTAATATTATTTATATGGACGCACAACCGGGATGGGGTTGTAGCCGTCATTGTATAATTTCTTTTACTGTTTTTACTCCTAGGATAGACCCAAGGTGGGGTGCACAAACTACCGGGTACCTCGAAGTGCCGAGTGGCCTACTTACGGTATTGAGGGAGGTTGCTTCGCTTCGGGTACTTGGCGGGTAGTTTGCCGCACCTGTAGGGGTCTAGGGTGGGGTCTTGGCTATTCATCGCGACCGTGTAATCCGCTCTTCGTTACAGGCTCGTACGGAATGCGGATTCCTAGTATATCCAATGTTTTCATCTGTGATCTGGAATGGCTATCATTGCATGTGACGAATGTATATATCTATATATGATATCTATTTAGGCATTGCTTATGTTTTGCATCCGCGCTAGTCCAGCCCCCGCTCTGTCGTTAGTTAAGTAACCTAACGGGTAATGATGGGGCCCCATGGCGAATGCGGATGGCATAAGCGTACGTCATATTTTCGTTGTTTTCTGCAATGGTAGGATTAAATGATGGGACGCATTAAAATTAATGCAAGAAAATAAACCAAAGTAGGGTCGTTGGAACACTTTCAAAACCACTCGGTTTCTTTTCAAAAACAACTTTTAAACGCGGAGCTTAAGCTACTCCTTTTAAAAGCTATCTCGTTCCATCGATTATATCAAGTTCACTACGTTCACGGTTTCACCAAAACCATTCGTAGCCCTCCGTCGTTTCACATGGATAGTCAATAGTATTCAAGCTATGTTTGTTGGCCAAAGTCAAGGCATAATGATCGGTAGCTATTGGGTATTCATGTGCAGCATAGATAGATGCGTTGGTTTGGGACAGTCGTACTGCCTTGTTGGCCAAAGTCAAGGGTAGGTACGGGTGGGTTCAAATTAACCTGGAGAATGACGGGTAGAACTTGACGTGTGACTTATGATTTGTTGGCCAAAGTCAAGGTCATAAGAGCATGGGGCAAAAATCCACATCGGGAGTTTCTAAAGAAACTGAAACTTGCTAGCGCTACATACCATTTGGAGTGTGATGATTCTGGTAGGATTCCTTCAGTTTTGTCACACGATGATATTTGGATCCCGATTCTACTGTGAGTATATGCTACTCCTCCGGAACTTTCTCACTTAACGATCAATGCTATAAACCAAGTAGGTGTCTAGAAAGGTGTTAGCGGGGCTACGCCCACAGGAAAAAGAGGTTATTTAATTAAGGAACTTCGCGAAAGCGTTGGAAAACCTCCTTCGAAGTACCGACACTGGCCTGGTTGAACGGTTAAGTAAGTATTGTACGGTGAGATTGATCCCGACTAATTCTTCCTTTATGGTTTGAGGAGGGATTTGAGAGACAGTAGGAGCCATCCTGTTTAGACAAACTAAAAACCACTCTAAACTTGCAAGAGCATCATGCTGAGTGTTTCTTCTCTCTCTCCTAATTGCAGCGACCAATGGTCATGACCGGACTTAAGTTACTTCTAGATAAAAACATACTGACATGGCCAAACTACAAAGATTGGCTCAGGAATGTCAAAATGTCAATCACTTATGACAAGTTGGGGTATCTTCTTACCACCAAAGCTCCCCCTGTCTCAGGTCCCACCTCCAGCGTCGCGGATAAGGAAATCCATAAGACTTGGGAGATCGATTGCGCGAAGGCCAAGTGCCTCGTGCTTGCCTCTATGGACAATGAACATCAGAGGAGGCACGAGAATATGGACCTCGAATCCATATTTCTCCATACAAAAGAACTGTATGGAGAGCAATCTCGTATCGCCAGATACGAAGTGTCGAAAAAGCTGTTTTCGGAAAGATTGGCCATCAGATCATCGGTAGCGGAACACGTGCTTAAGATGATTGACTTCATTGAAGAGCTCGCGGACCTTGGGACCACGTTAGAGAACGAGCTCTACACGGACTTGATTCTCCAGTCCCTTCCTTCCACTTACGTCCAGTTTATCCTGAACTTCAACTTACAAGAAAAAGAAGTTGAACTTTCAGAACTCCTCAACATGCTGAGGAGTGCAGAGGGCACCCTACAGAAAGGTAGGGAAACATCCACTTTGTTTGTAGGGGGATCTTCTCTTCTGGGTCCAAGGCGAAAGCCAAGGGAAAGAAGAAGAAAACCCCCACCAAACTAAGGGGCAGTGTTAGTAAAGTGGATACGAAGGGAAAGGCAAAGGCAACAAAGGTAGCGGGAAAGCTTGTGGGGAAGGAAGAGTGTTTTTATTGTCACAAGAGCGGACACTGGAAAAATGATTGCAGGGCTTGGAAGGCCAGAAACCAGGACCCGAAGCAAGTTGCGGCTTCGGCTTCAGGTGTGTATGTTATTGAAAACCGTCTATCAATAAACTCTACTTCCTGGGTATTGGATACCGGATAAGGATCTCATATCTGCAATTCTTTGCAGGCACTGAGAAAGCGTAGGGTTTTGAAGGCAGGTGATATGACCCTTAGAGTTGCAAACGGAGCTGGCATGGATACTGAGTCCGTGGGGGGACTATCACCTGGGATTGTCAGATGGACACGTTTTGGTTTTGCGTGATTGTTATTTTGTACCCAATGCAGCTTGTAATATCATATCTGTATCTTTATTATCTAAAGAAGGTTATGAATTTGCATTTGTAAGCAATGTTGTAAACATTCACCTTAATCAAGTTTTGATTGGGTCAGGTACATTAAGCAATGGTATATACGTATTAAACCAACCATAAATTTTCAATGTCCAGAATACACACAAAAGAAAGTCTCCGGAAACAAATCAGGCTTTCTTATGGCATTGTAGACCGGGTCACATCAATGAGAGAAGGTTGACAAAGTTACATACAGAAGGATATTTGGATCCGTTCGAATATCAATCATATGCAACTTGTCAATCCTGTCTCAAAGAAAAGATGACAAAGACTCCGTTCACTGGACACGGAGTAAGAGCGAGCGAGCTCTTGGGACTCGTACACAGCGGTGTGCGGTCCAATGTTTACACATGCGCGAAGCGGTTATTCTTACTTCATTACTTTTACGGATGACTTTTCAAGGTACGGATATGTCTTCTTAATGAAACATAAATCCGAAGCGTTTGGAAAATTCCGGGAATATAAGAATGAAGTAGAAAACCAAACCGGCAAAAGTATCAAGACACCGAGATCTGATCGAGGTGGTGAATACTTGAGTGTCGAGTTCCTGGATTACCAAAAAGAGAATGGAATTCTCTCTCATCTTACTCCTTCATACACTCCTCAACATAACGGTGTATCGGAGAGACGGAACCGGACCCTATTGGATATGGTACGTTCCATGATGAGTAACGCCGAGTTACCGCGATCATTCTGGGGATATGCACTAGAATCAGCTGCATACCTTTTGAACCGAGTTCCAACTAAGACTGTGCCTACCACATCATATCAGATGTGGTGTGGGAAGAAACCCTATCTTAAGCACATTAAGATATGGGGATGTCCAGCTTTTGTCAAAAAGCAGCATGCGGACAAACTCGAGGCACGCTCAGTATAGTGCAAGTTTGTGGGATATCCAAAGAACTCCAAAGAATATTTCTTCTATTGCGAAGAGTAACAAAAGGTTTTTGTTTCTCGTCATGCCCACTTCTTGGAAACTGAGTTATTGAAAAATCAGATAAGTGGGAGCGCAATAGAACTGGAAGAAATTCCAGACCACGAGCTATTACTGAAAGCTTAGTAGAACCAGAGGGTTCGAAAGAAAAGGACATTCCTGCGCCGCTCCGCAGGAGTAGTAGGCAGTCTCATCCGCCCGAGAGATACTACGGTTTTCTCATAGACGGGGATAAAGAGGATTGCATCATTGATAGTGATGAGCCGACTAGCTTCCAGCAGGCCATTCAGAGCGTTGACTCGGTAAAATGGCTGGATGCAATGCGGATCGAAATGGAGTGCATGTACACCAACAAAGTATGGACGTTGGACGTTGCTCCAGATGGGGTAAAACCCGTAGGATGCAAGTGGATCTTCAAAAGGAAGATTAGTGTAGATGGACAGGTTGAGACCTATAAGGCTAGACTTGTTGCAAAGGGTTTTTTTCAAAGACCTGGTTTGGACCATGACGAAACCTTTTCTCCAGTGGCTATGCTGAAATCCATTCGGATCCTTCTTGCCATTGCTGCCTTCCACGATTATGAGATTTGGCAGATGGACGTAAAGACCGCTTTTCTAAATGGAAATTTAGAGGAGTGTGTCTATATGGACCAGCCAGAGGGTTTCATTCAGAGTGGGAGCAGCGGAAAGGTGTGCAAGTTGCTTAAGTCCATCTATAGACTAAAGCAGGCATCGCGGAGTTGGAACATCTGTTTTGATGAGACGGTCAAAGAATTTGGCTTTATAAAAAATCCAGATGAACCATGCATCTATAGTAGATTTGTAG
This sequence comes from Agapanthus africanus, assembly GCA_030015575.1. Taxonomy (NCBI): domain Eukaryota; kingdom Viridiplantae; phylum Streptophyta; class Magnoliopsida; order Asparagales; family Amaryllidaceae; genus Agapanthus; species Agapanthus africanus. Next base: position 747,600,268 of record JASDDO010000022.1, on the reverse strand, counting down.
CAAGAGCTGTCGTATTCCTCGTTTTATACGTGGATGACATTCTCTTAATAGGAAATGGCATTCCTATGCTACAATCTGTCAAAGGGTTCTTGTCACACAGGTTCTCCATGAAAGACCTGGGTGATGCCTCTTACATTCTGGGGATCCGGATCTATCGTGACAGATCCAAGAGGATATTAGGACTTTCACAGTCCAGGTACATCTACACTATACTGAGAAGATTCGGTATGGAAGATTCCAAGCGCGGTAATCTACCGGCTTGTCACGGGATCACCCTCTCCAAGGAGATGTCTCCCAAGACTGATTTGGAAAGGGATCGCATGTCTATTATTGTCACGCCCCGCTTCCCAGAATACGCTAGATTGGGCACGTGACATAGCCAACCATGCTACCTGTGGGTAGGAAGTATCCATCCACAGTCACATTACGGCTGTAGCGATATCAAGAACAAGATAAAACTATCTAAAACATGTCCATAGTCCAGAATAACAGGAGTCAATAATAAATAAATGCGGAAGCAAATGATCCAATACAAATAACTGAAAGTATGTCCCATAATGCGGGCTCACATCAGGAAATAAATGCAGGAAATAAAACTAACTAATACTAACACCTCACAGCTCAGCCTGCTGGCTGAAGTACTCCTGCTCGGACTGCGACAGCGGTACGGAATCTGGGCCATGCAAAACCCAGACATCAGCGCGTCATGTCAACCAGTAATACAATATGAACAGTGTAATAGGCAATGCAGAAATAAACATGAATAAAGCAATAGTATGAAACAAGCAGTGCAGGGTAGTGTGCAGTGGGTAACTAAACTGTTTTATCAGGTTTTCTATTCTAAAGTCTTTGAAATCAATTTGAGTAATCCTCCATGTAACTCAAAGGATATGTCCCGTTACCCCCCGGGACCACGGATCAGGAATATGTGAACCAATAGTGGTTCTGTCCCGTTACCCCCCGGGACCACGGATCGGGAAAATGTAAGAGTCACGAATGGCTCTGTCCCGTTACCCCCCGGGACCACGGATCAAGTAATACCCTTTTAAGTTACACTTTAGTTTACACTTTTGATTTCCCCATACCCCCAAGTTATATGTGTCAGGTCAGGTATTCAGTAATCAAGAACTAATGCCAACACAGGATCAGGTAACAGCAGGTTTTGTCTGGATAGACAACAGGAATGGTCCATGAGGACTACATGTCGGGTTTGTTGGCATTAGGCACGAGATCAGGTAATAGGTCAGGTTATGGTACATCTGGTCAAGTCAACAGTAAACGGTACCATGTCAGGTGTATCAGTATATATCATGTGTGACAAAGTCAAGTCAAGATGTAACAATATCGTGGGTGTGCTCACAACAGATATATAATCGAACAGGGGATTAACAGCAGGAAATAAGCAATAAGTTAAACAACAATAAGCAGTTTCATTCAATCACAAGAGTGCGTTAATACAGTGCAGCCGTTTTAATATATTAACAGGTTTTGAGCACCCTTAGCGGTGCAACAGTTTAAATGATGATGCAATACAGTTATATCAAGCCTTTGAATACGAATATCCGAATGTAATAGAACTACATAGGAAAGTGCTACAATCTATTAAACGGTAAAATGTGATTAACAGGTAAACTTGGTTCTTAGGTTAAAAGTGGCAAATTGTAATTTCTATGTTAACTGTAAAATTATATATGTCATATTGCAACCAAATGAGAAAATAACTATACCGAGTTAAGTTTTGCAGGTTTAATGAGTCAAACATATATAAGTGTATAGTATAGCATGTAGCAAGTGATACTTGCCTCGACGGGTCGCGAACCGGGAAAAACGGAACGTAACGTCGGCGGGGAAACTCGCGATGGACGCACGGTTCACGGATTGAACCCAAACAACGAACAATGGGACCACGCGGATCGGGGTACCTCGCTGGAACGTCGGATCACGTCGTCGGCATCGCCGGATTCCGGCGAGAAAGAGAACAGTGAACGAAACATTATGGTATGAAACAAGAAGCAAGAAACGCAAGGAAAATACAAAGAAAGGGGGGAGGAGGACCTGAGAGAGTGCTTACGATGATCAGCAGAGGGGTTGCGAAGGTTGACGACGTCACCGGAGCTCCGGCGGTGAACAGTGATCGCGGGGGAAAAACTGCCGATGAATGCATTAGCTGAGATAGAAAGAAGAAGGGAAAAGAGAAATGAAGTATCTTACCGAGGAGCGTGTGAGGTCGGGGACAAGAGGACGGGGTCGTCGGCGGCGACAAACGGCGGTTCGACGGCGTGCAGGGGCTGCGGGTGGCTGCGGCTGGTGTGCAGGTGGTCGTGGGTCTGGTCGGGAAGCACCGGGAGAAGGAGGACGAGGGTGAGGGAAGGACTATGAGGTGATCGTCGGCGACGAGATGCTCGAACGGTTGCAGGTGGTCGCGGGTGGTGAGCAGGCGCTGTAGCGGCGAGGGCGAGGCCGCTGCGAGGGTGCAGGCGCACCGGGAAGAATGGCGAGGGTCGTGGTCGAGACGAGGAGGCGCGGGCGAGGGTGACGGTGGTGCCGGCGACGAGGTTGCGGCGGCGACGGGGACGAGGCGGCTAGGGTTCTCGTGAGGGTACTGTTCTCGTGAAGGAAAAAGAAACGAGAGGGGAAAGGATTTAAAAGAAGAGAGAGAAAGAGATTTGAGGGAGAGAGAGAACGGGATTTGAGGGGGAGATAGAGAGAGGAATAGAGAGAGAGAGAGAATGAGAAGGTGGGGCCCAGGGAAGACTTAAGCCTCGCGATTGGCTAAATCCAAAGATTTCAAACGTTTAGAAAACAAAAAAAAAGATTTAAAGATTAATTTAACCGTAAGGTTTGTAATATATTATGGTTTAGAATATTATATTAATTTGGGATTTTGGCGCTAAATGAAACATTTCCAAATCGCGCTCGGGTTGGGTCCAAAAATTCGAAATTCAAATAATAGGATTTTAAGCGGGTTCCAAATTTTAAAATGAAATGTTTTATGATTAAAAAGCATACCCCCAAGTCGGACACCCGTACGCGCGCGTAGTCGTCCAAACTCGCCCGTTTCACCGAACGGGACGAGAACTCGACGCACGGACGCTACCACGCGGCTAGGGGTGACGAGTAGGCCAAGATAGATATTTTTAATTTTATTTTAGGTGCTAAAATTTGTTATATGCAGAAATGACTTAGCCAGATAAAATTTTACAGTAAGACCCAAACAAGCAAGATAAATGAAATGAGTAATATCTAATGCTCAACCAATAACAGAAAATAGTAGTATTGGGCTCGGGTGTTACATTATACCCAACAACAAAAGAATTTCGTCCTCGAAATTCCAAGAATACAAGATAGAAAACTACAGGAAAAGGTGAGGAAACTTCTGTCGGATCTCGTCTTCTCGCTCCCAAGTGGACTGTCCATGCGATCGATTACCCCAAGAAACTAGCACAAGGAGAAATAACCTTGTTCTTAAGAACCTTTTCCCTTCGATCCACAATTTCAACCGGTCGCTCCTCAAAAGTCAGGTCTTCCCGTACTGTTAACTCCGAATGATCCAAGACGTGTGTTTCATCTCGAACATACCTTCGTAGTTGAGATACATGAAACACATCGTGCACACCTGCCAAGGACTGCGGTAACGCCAAACGGTACGCTACCTCTCCAACGCGCTCCAATATCTCGAAGGGTCCAACGAATCGAGGACTAAGCTTCCCTCGACTCCCAAAACGAATCACCCCTCTAGTCGGTGATATTTTTAAGAATACCAAATCGCCCACGGCGAACTCTAGAGGTCTTCTTGACGTGTCCGCCCAACTTTTCTGTCTGTCTTGAGCTGCCTTCATATGCTTTCTGATAGTGTTAACCTTCTCAACTGTCTGTACCACCAAATCTGGTCCCAATAATCTTCGTTCACCAACATCATCCCAATAAACAGGTGAACGGCACTTACGACCATACAAAGCTTCAAATGGAGCCATCTGAATAGTTGCTTGGAAACTATTGTTGTAAGAAAACTCCACCAAGTGTAGATAATCCTCCCACGAACCCTTAAAGTCCAACATGCATGCTCTCAACATGTCTTCAAGAGTTTGGATCGTTCTCTCCGACTGACCATCAGTTTGAGGATGATAAGCTGTGCTAAACTTCAATCGAGTCCCCAAACTTTCCTGTAAACTCCTCCAGAAGTGTGATAAGAACCGAGTGTCCCGATCGGACACGATGCTCACCGGTACGCCATGTAATCTTACAATCTCCTGCATGTACCGCTCTGCCAAAGTCTCCGTTGATTGACCAACCCGGAAAGGAATAAAGTGAGCTGCCTTGGTCAACCGATCAACAATCACCCATACTGCATTGTTGCCCTTTGGACTCCGCGGTAAAGCCGTCACGAAATCCATGGTTATATGTTCCCACTTCCACTGAGGAATCGGAAGTGGTTGCAATAAACCAGCAACCCTTTGATGTTCAGCCTTAACTTGCTGACACACCAAGCACTTAGCCACAAAGTGAGCAATCTCCCGTTTCATGCCTTCCCACCAGAAATGTTGTCGAATATTATGGTACATCTTTGTGCCTCCTGGATGTACAGAATAAGCTGAACTGTGTGCCTCTCTCATAAGCTCTTCACGAACGTCTCCCTTTGGCACACACAAACGGCTACCATAGCTCAACGAACCATCTTCGTGGACCAGTAAATCTGTTCGTAGTCCAGCTTCAACCTGCTCTCGAAACTTTTGCAGTCTAGGATCCTGCGATTGTGCTGCTTTAATCTTCTCAACCAAGGACGATTGTACTTGCAACTGCATTATCTGTTCCGTAGAACGCGGTAGCACAACCTCCAAGTCAAATCTTCGAAAATCTGCAATGATCTCCTTCTGCGTAGTTAACACTTGAATTACTGGTAACCGACTAAGCGCATCCGGCACGACGTTAACCTTCCCCGGATGGTTCTTAAGATCAAGATCATAGTCGGACATCAGCTCCAACCATCTACGCTGCCTCATATTCAACTCCTTCTGAGTGAACACATACTTCAAACTTTTGTGATCTGTAAAAACTTCGACTCTCTCGCCTAAAAGGTTGTGTCTCCAAATCTTCAAAGCGAAGATCACAGCCGCAAGCTCCAAGTCGTGAGTGGGATAATTCTTCTCATGGGTCTTTAATTGTCTCGATGCGTACGCTACAACTTTCCCATGCTGCAACAAAACACATCCCAATCCTTTTCCAGATGCGTCGCTGTGAATCACCAATCCTCCGGAATTGTCTGGCACGGTCAGAATAGGGGTGGTTATCAAATTTTGCTTCAACGTCTCGAAAGCTAACGCACACTTATCCGTCCATACAAAAGGTACCTCCTTGCGAGTAAGCTTGGTCAACTATTCTGCCAAACGAGCGAAGTTCTCCACAAATCTCCTGTAGTATCCGGCTAATCCAAGGAAACTTCTTATCTCAGCTACATTCCTTGGAATAGGCCAATCTCGAACTGCTGCAATCTTTTCGGGATCGACGGCGATTCCATCGCCCGACACAACATGCCCCAGAAACTTCACTTCTTCCAGCCAAAATTCGCACTTACTCATCTTCGCATACAATTTCTCCTGTCTCAATGTCTGCAGTGCGATCTTCAAATGCTTAGCATGCTCTTCAAAACTCTTCGAGTAAACCAGAATATCGTCAATGAATACCATAATAAACTGGTCCAAGAATGGTGAAAAGATTCGGTTCATCAAATCCATGAATATTGCCGGCGCATTCGTTACTCCGAAGGGCATTACTAAGTACTCGTAATGTCCATACCGAGTTCGAAACGCCGTCTTGCAAATATCTTCTGCTTTCACTTGGACCTGATGATATCCGGATCGCAAATCCAGCTTCGAGAATACCCTCGCACCACTAAGTTGCTCAAAAAGTTCTCCAATGCGAGGGATCGGGTACTTGTTCTTGATAGTCACCCGGTTTAATTCTCGATAGTCGATGCACATCCTTCTCGTGCCATCCTTCTTCTTTACTAGAAGGACTGGAGCTCCCCAAGGCGAGTTGTTGTTTCGAATCCAACCCTTCTCAAGCAAGTCAGCAACTTGTTTCTTAACTTCTTCCAATTCTACTGGTGCCATTGGATAATACGCTTTAGGTACTGGCGCTGCACCAGGAATAAGATCAATTGCGAACTCCACGTCTCGCTTCGGCGGTCAACCCGATATATCTTCAAATACGTTCATAAAATCGCGAACAACCGCCGGCTCTTCATTACTATCAACATCCATTGCTGCAAGAATAACATTTGTCGGCCTAGCCTTAAACTCGACTGGCCCGACAGAACTGCTTCCTCCAGTGAAGGTAAACTCAGGATGTCCTGGAATCTGGAAAATTACTTTCCTTGCCCTACAATCAATGTGAGCGTGGAAAGTGCCAAGAAAATCCATTTCCAAGACAACCTCGTAGCTGCCCGTATCAATCACCAAGAAATCTGCAAAAAGCTCCCGTCCGCAAACAACAACTGTACAATCTTTACATTCCCTACTAGATATGATTTTCCCATTCCCAGTGTGTATGTCCCAAAAACTAGACAGGGTCGTGCAGGCAATCAAGTGTGTAGTTATAAAATTGGACGACATAAAATAATGGGATGCACTAGAATTGAATAACGCTAGTGCGAGAAAACAAATATCCGGTAGGGTACCTGAAATGACTTCCTCAGGAGCGGTAACCTCTTCAGCCGTCAGGGTAAAGATTCGAGCTTGATTGGGTCCTCGAGTTATCAGCTTCTGCTCCTGAAACTGTCTCTGCGGTGGCTTCTGAGTATCTTCCTTTAACCTTAGCTTCGACGGACAAGCACTAACGGCGTGATCTGCCGCTCCACAACCAAAACAGAGTCCCAGCCTCCTACGACAATCCTTTCGCACATGTCCGGGTACATGGCAGTAGTTACAAATCACGCTTCTTTTCCGATCACACACAATTGTTTTCTTCATTGGTGCTACACTGCGTCTGTTCACCGAAACACTTCTAGGTACAGACGTTTGGTTCAATGCAGACGCCGGTTTTATCTCGGTCTGTCTCTTTAGATTCTCCAGCAATCCCCTTATCACTCTACGCATGGCGGCTTTGTCCGCACGTCTTTGGCACATCTTCAAATTCTTACCGGCCATATTCCTGAAATCAAAACACCCAATATTAGCATGATGATAGATTCTGAATATAGATCTAGACTAGAACTCCAAGATACTTAAATAGAGTGCCGCATTGTAACTATGCCGCGGTATCATAGCCACAATTACATAACTCCACCCAAGTCGCCTAAGTCCTAGAGATAATAAGGAATCAGGTTTTCGAGTCGATATGCAAAGGAAGTTTGCATATCGAAAAAGATATAACCAGGAAGAATGTGATTCAAGAATGGTAAACGGCAAAATGGCAGGACATGTTTCCTAAACACGGGCATTCTGATTCGTGTATTGGGTACAATACCCAACTACAAAAGAATCAACCCAACTAACCTATGTCTCTGATACCAGAAGAACCATGTCACGCCCCGCTTCCCAGAGTACGCTAGATTGGGCACGTGACATAGCCAACCATGCTACCTGTGGGTAGGAAGTATCCATCTACAGTCACATTACGGCTGTAGCGATATCAAGAACAAGCTAAAACTATCTAAAACATGTCCATAGTCCAGAATAACAGGAGTCAATAATAAATAAATGCGGAAGCAAATGATCCAATACAAATAACTGAAAGTATGTCCCATAATGCGGGCTCACATCAGGAAATAAATGCAGGAAATAAAACTAACTAATACTAACACCTCACAGCTCAGCCTGCTGGCTGAAGTACTCCTGCTCGGACTGCGACAGCGGTACGGAATCTGGGCCATGCAAAACCCAGACGTCAGCGCGTCATGTCAACCAGTAATATAATATGAACAGTGTAATAGGCAATGCAGAAATAAACATGAATAAAGCAATAGTATGAAACAAGCAGTGCAGGGTAGTGTGCAGTGGGTAACTAAACTGTTCTATCAGGTTTTCTATTCTAAAGTCTTTGAAATCAATTTGAGTAATCCTCCATGTAACTCAAAGGATATGTCCCGTTACCCCCCGGGACCACGGATCAGGAATATGTGAACCAATAGTGGTTCTGTCCCGTTACCTCCGGGACCACGAATCAGGAAAATGTAAGAGTCACGAATGGCTCTGTCCCGTTACCCCCCGGGACCACGGATCAAGTAATACCCTTTTAAGTTACACTTTAGTTTACACTTTTGATTTCCCCATACCCCCCAGTTATATGTGTCAGGTCAGGTATTCAGTAATCAAGAACTAATGCCAACACAGGATCAGGTAACATGTAACAATTAAGAAAAAGCTGGAAATAAATAAATTTAATTAAATTAAGAATAAGCTGATAAATCACAAAATGGTTAAAATCAAATATGTCAATCTTCATAAGTTATAGGTAATACAAATTAAATTAGAATTTTAGAATGTAATATAAATAAGTTAAAAGGGTTTTAATGAAAATTTTAGCTTCATTTTAACAAAAGAGGTGTTATATAATAAGTTAAGATGTGAGGGGTTAAATTGTAAAAAGTTAGATTTTATGCAAATAGAAGATTGTTGTGGATATAAGTGAAAAGGGAGTGGGAATTATTTTAGTTCAGAATTTTATTTAAATTAAAAGAAAAAGGGGAGATAATCATTAAACCACCTCATGCTTTCAATAACCCTTCAACCTACACCTCCTTCTTGCATGAAACTCACACACTTCCTCACTTGACACCACCACCTTACCTTATCCTTCCTCCTCCCACATATATAAACCATTTCAGTTCTGAAACTTAAATTAAAAACTGAAAGAAAATCAAAAGAAAAGAAAAGTAAAGGAGGAAAGAAATAAGAGGAAGAAGAAGAGGATTGAGGAGCTTGTTCTTGGGGGTAGTTCTTCATCAAGCTAGGAGGAGCTTGTAGATCCTTGGGGGTTATTCCTACAGCAACATAGGAGGGTAAACTTCTTAAACTTAGTAGAGATTAAGTTCTGTAGATTAGTTAATTTTAGTTTAGCTAGGTTGCATAATATCGTATTTAGTTAAAACTTATAGTCTACTAGAATCTGCTTTAATCTGGAACTTAACTAAATAAATTCAACAGAGTAGAAATGATGTAGGTAACAACTAGAACACACCACAAGAAAACGACCATGGGGGGCCGGTTTTGGGCCGGCGACAGAAGGGTTTTGGCCGGCGTCGCCGGCCAAGTGGAGGAAATTTGGGATTTTGGTTTTTGGGGTATCTTCAGTGTACAATCTAGGTTATTTTGGCACTGTTGATTTAAATTAGTTCCACTACAGTTTAAATCTGGAATGATATATCGGAAAGGGAATCGTAAAACGCTAAATACGACACGATGAAATCAAGTCGCGTTTTAAATTCTGAAACTGTGCAGATTTAAGCTAAAATCCAGCGAAACTAAGTGTTTTATAACTTGATAATCAGATAATAGGTAATATATAAGAGGGATAACGTGTTTATATTTACGTTATATCGGATTAGCCATTTTGCTTATACAAGTAACTTGGTATGTTTAGACACGGATACGAGAAGTACGGAAGCCGCGAGGAAAGGGAAAGGATTAGCGATTCCGGAGTAGATTCGACTTTTCCGGTGAGTAGACTAAACATCTACCGGGGAATTTAGTAAAGATGGCGTGTTTCGCCCATGGTTTTACTTAATGTGATATTCATATCATCAAGTTTAGTTATTAGAATTTCATTCATTAAAATGCTTGTATATTGCTTAGTTGTTAGAACACTTCACAAGTATCGACGAGTCATGCCACGTGCACATCTTATATGCTACACACACCTCGTCGATATTGCCATGTCACATACACTTAAATATCATACTTATTAACATGGATTATATTGTCTTTCATATGTCTAGTATATTGGTAGAATTCCTTATTTACATTCTGTTGCTTTATGCGTACTTCCATGTTGGATATGAGATAGATGCAGAATTGAGGATTTATGATTTGAGTTTTGAATACTACTACATAAATCCAGTTTTTCATGATTGATGTGACATGTCCACCCTGAGATGATTTCTGTTTTTGATTTTATTCCGGACCGAGTGGGGGAGATATACGGTCGCGGATTTACTTATCCATACTGAGTGGGGGAGCTATACAGTTGGATACAGGGTGGACCCGGTCGAGACCGAGGGGCAGGATAGCCGTATTGAGACGGGGGAGCCTAGCGAGGTTACTCGATACCGGAGTTGGTTATAGAAATACGGCGTGTATCTAGAGGATAACGACCGATATTATGAGTATAGGATCATTCGGGGAATGATGCCTATGAGAAATGAAGATTTTGTGTCGTTGATGGACACCGAGAAATGATTTACTTGAGTTGTGATTTCAGAAGTATAATGAGATTTATTGTTGGATTTCACATATACTCATATATCATATTGATTCATATTCAGTAGCATGATTGTCATATTTACTTTATTCACCGTTATATGTTAGTCGTATTCACTGAGTTGGCAACTCATCCCCGTTGTGCCACAGTTCCTTGCAGGGATAGAGTGGACGGGTAGCTGCGAGGCAGGATCACTTTTGCTGTTATATTCCATCTTTTGCGGGTAGGTTACATGTGTAGTAACCTTCCATTTTGTATTTTGTATCTAGAAAGACTCCATCAGACTTGTATTTTGACTTAGAAATGAGAGATGGTATGTATATATACAGTTGAGATCGGTTGATCAGTTTCATAGCTTCTTTCTTTGTGAGATTCAGTGATATTTCATATGCTTATATTCATGTTCATTATTGATATTGTTGATTCCAACTCGGAATACAACTAAACTTAACCTTGTTAATTGTTTACTGATTTAAATTCATAACTTGAGATTTCTACTTAAAAACTAAATTTTCATAAATAATTCCGAAATAAGGTATTTTGATCTTGGTTTTTGGCTTACTTGGATTTGTGCATATCTTTAGATATGATACAATCCGAGTGCCTGTCACATCCAAACTTGGGTCGTGACAAAGTTGGTATCAGAGCTTAGGAGTAACCTTACGGAATTCAGTAAGGGATTTCAATAGGTTGAGGTAAGTCTGAGAGTTAGGATGACCCTTGGTTTGATGGAGTAGGTGAATTAGGACGAATGCAGTACCGTACGTATGTTCCGCGGCATATTTACGTTATCGTATTCAGCCTAACTAACCTTAGGATGTTTATCTTGATCTATTCTTCCGTTGATTTTCCGTTATTGAATTCTTCTGTTCCCACACCTTATCAACTCTCGTTTCTTATTCCAGTTGCTATGGCTACGCGGGCTAGGCGAGCCGCAGCCAGGAATGCAGCTAGGGCGAGTCCTCCTATGACGAGGACTGGTACACCGGACGTGCAGGAGGTGCATGAGCATGCTGATCCTCCTCCTCTAGATCGCATGACTAGGATCGAGGAGGGTATGTTGGGATTACAGCGAGTGGTAGGACAGTTAGCTGAGACCACTCGAGCTTTGAGATCAGATCCAGCACCGACCGTAGCGGAGTCCGAGGTACAGCCTACACAGACGGCAGCACCAGTAGATACGAGAGTGATGGAGGTATCACTTGCGGAGTTTATGAGATTGAGACCACCGGTATTTACAGGGACCGATGTGGCGGAAGATCCTCAGTCTTTTCTTGATAGGATGGCGAGAATTGGCAGATCATTGCGATGTTCTGATGTGAGGTCAGTTGAGCTGACTAGCTTTCGTCTGGAGGGACTTGCACAGGAGTGGTGTGAGTCGATGGAGAGAGGGCGAGCTACGAATCTTCCTCCGATGACGTGGACCGAGTTTTCTACAGTCTTCCTTGCCAGATTTCTTCCCGAGAGTGTGAGGGATGCTAGAGCTAGCAGTTTCGAAGCATTGAAGAAATCAGCAAGTATGTCAGTAGCCGATTATGACTTACGATTCACCCAGCTATCACGATATGCCCCATACTTGGTACCTACAGAGGAGCTTCGGGTGAAAAGGTTCCTAAGGAGTTTGGACACACAGTTGTATCTGGCGATAGGCTCCCAGCATTTTGATACATATGCACAGGCCATGGATGCGGCGATTCGAGTAGAGGAGCGTTTGAGCCAGTCAGGAGTTGTTCCAGAGCCAAAAAGGAGTAGACCATTCGTGCCGACAAATAGACAGTTTGGCCGAGGTAGAGGGTCCTATCCAGGCAGATATACTCCAGGCCGCAGTGTTGGACGAGATTGGACACAGGGCCAGATGTTTAGTTCTTATCCTGGTGATCAGAGACCACCATCTACCTGTTATAGTTGTGGACTTCCCGGACACTTTGGGAGAGATTGTAGATCTCAGGGCGGGATCGTTGCTCCACAGGCTGTTTTACCCCTTCCACCTCCTACACCGATGGCTTTACTTCCTCCCCCAATTGGCGCTACACGCCAGGCAGTTGCACCACGAGGTCGAGGCTATGCAGGACGTGCTCAGAGAGGTAGAGGAGATAGAGGTAGAGGACGACAGGATGCGGGCAGGGGCCAGGCACGGGTTTTTGCACTGACTCCACAGGATGCCCAGGCATCAAATGCAGTCGTGACAGGTACTCTTACAGTATGCTCATTAGAGGCACATGTTTTATTTGATCCCGGTTCTACACATTCTTATGTATCGTCACGATTCGCACTTTTGTTGGGGAAGGAGTCGTCATTATTAGAGTTACCATTGGTAGTGATTACTCCAGTTGGAGATTCCTTTATAGCTCGACACGTATTTAGATCGTGTTCGGTGCGTATTGGTAATAGAGATTCGCTAGTTGATCTGATTCTCTTGGACATGTTGGATTTTGATATACTTCTTGGGATGGATTGGTTAGCCGCTTGTCATGCCTATGTAGATTGTAGAGGAAAAGCGGTTAGCTTCTGTTTTCCAGATGAACCGGTGTTTGTTGTGCAGGGGGATTACAAGTTAACCCCTGTCAACATGATTTCTGCTTTTTGTACGGGACGGCTTTTGAAGAAGGGTTGTCTTGGGTTCTTGGCTTTTATTCAGGACATAGGGGTCGCTGAAGTTCCATTGGACCAAATTCCGATCATACGAGAATTTCCTGAGGTATTTCCTGCTGAGTTACCAGGATTGCCACCTGATCGAGAGATTGAATTCTGTATCGACTTGATTCCGGGTGCAGGGCCTATTTCTATACCACCATATCGAATGGCACCGACGGAATTAAAAGAACTCAAAAGCCAGTTGCAAGAGTTGTTAGATAGAGGACTTGTTCGTCCCAGTGTTTCACCGTGGGGAGCTCCTGTGTTATTTGTAAAGAAGAAGGACGGTAGTATGAGAATGTGCATCGACTACCGACAGCTGAATCGCGTCACGGTGCGAAACAGGTATCCATTACCGCGAATAGATGACTTGTTCGATCAGTTGCAAGGAGCCGGATTCTTCTCAAAGATTGACTTGAGGTCAGGATATCATCAGTTGAGGGTTCGGAAGGACGATATTCCGAAGACAGCGTTTCGTACGAGATATGGGCATTATGAATTTCTGGTGATGTCGTTCGGACTCACCAATGCTCCAGCAGCTTTTATGGATATGATGAACCGTATCTTTAGACCATTTATCGATCGGTTTATTATAGTATTCATAGATGATATTCTTGTATATTCTCGGAGTCAGACGGAGCACGAGCAGCATTTAAGTATCACGTTGCAGACCTTGAAAGAGCATCAGTTGTATGCAAAGTTTTCTAAGTGTGCTTTTTGGCTCGATAGTGTGGAGTTCTTGGGTCACATAGTTACAAGACAAGGTATATGCGTTGACCCAAAGAAGATTGAAGCGGTACAAAACTGGCCCAGGCCTATATCAGTTACGGAGGTTCGGAGTTTCTTAGGTCTGGCAGGTTATTACAGACGCTTCGTACAGGATTTCTCAAGGATAGCGGCACCTTTGACAGGATTGACTAGGAAGGAAGTTCCTTTTCAGTGGACAGATGCATGTGAGCAGAGTTTCCAACAGTTGAAGACGCGTTTGACGACTGCACCTGTATTATCTTTACCTTCCGGGTCAGGGGGTTTCGTAGTGTATTGCGATGCTTCTAGAGTGGGCTTAGGCTGTGTGTTGATGCAACACGGCAAGGTTATAGCATATGCTTCTCGGCAGTTGAAGAGGCATGAACAAAATTACCCTACTCATGATCTAGAGATGGCTGCTGTAGTATTCGCATTGAAGATTTGGAGACATTACTTGTATGGAGAAACGTGTCAAATCTTCACAGATCATAAAAGTTTAAAGTATATCTTCCAACAGAAGGATCTGAATCTCAGGCAGCGTAGATGGATGGAATTGGTGAAAGATTACGACTGTGAGATTTTGTACCATCCAGGCAAAGCAAATGTTGTAACAGATGCCTTGAGTCGGAGGCCTGGAGGTAAATTATCTCATTTGAGTCTTTTGCAGAGACAGTCTTCTACAGACTGGCAGATCTTATGTGATAGCCGTATACAGTTTGAGTTCACATCGGCAGGAGGTCAGCTAGCACATGTACGCACCAGACCTCAGCTATTGGATCGTATTCGAGATGCGCAGCCTACCGATACTCGCTTGATGGAGATTATGGATCATGTTAGGCGGGGCAAGGAGACGGAGTTCGTGATTGATGATTATGGAGTGTTACGTTTTAGGACTCGTCTCTGTGTGCCAGATTCTGACGGATTGAGGCGTGAGATTTTGGAGGATGCCCACAGGTCAGTATACAGTATTCATCCTGGTTCCACCAAAATGTATCGTGATTTGAAGGATAATTATTGGTGGGAAGGAATGAAGAAGGATGTTACGGATTTTGTTTCAAGATGCTTGACTTGTCAGCAAGTCAAAGCAGAACACCAGAGGCCAGCCGGAGAGCTGCAACCTTTACCCATTCCAGAGTGGAAATGGGAACAGATTTCCATGGATTTTGTGGTGGGTCTACCCAGGACTAGCAGAGGGTATGATTCCATTTGGGTGATAGTAGACAGGCTGACGAAGGCCGCTCATTTTCTTCCAGTGAAGACGACATATGGATTTGCTCAGTATGCACAGGTTTATATCGATGAGATTGTACGTCTACATGGAGTGCCGACATGCATAGTGTCAGATCGAGGTACCCAGTTCACGAGCAGGCTATGGCAGAAACTTCAGGACGCTCTTGGTACGCGACTGAGTTTTAGTACAGCTTTCCACCCACAGACAGACGGTCAGTCGGAGCGGACCATTCAGATACTAGAGGATATGCTTCGGGCTTGTAGCCTAGATTTCGGTGGTAGTTGGGATCGTCACCTACCTTTGGTAGAATTCTCTTATAACAACAGTTTTCAAGAGACGATCCAGATGGCACCCTTTGAAGCGTTGTATGGAAGGAAATGTAGATCACCTGTTTGCTGGACGGAACTTAGTGAAAGTAGTATATTGGGACCGCAGATAGTACAGGAAACTACAGAGAAGATTCAATTGATACGAGATAGAATGAAAGCGGCTCAAAGCAGACAGAAGTCATATGCGGATCGAAGACGACGCAAACTGGAGTTTGATGTGGGAGATCATGTGTTCCTTCGAGTATCTCCAATGAAGGGTGTGATGCGCTTCGGGAAGAAAGGGAAGCTCAGCCCCAGATATGTTGGACCTTATGAGATTTTAGAAAGAGTGGGCGCTGTGGCTTATCGGTTAGCACTTCCACCTGGTTTTCCCGACGTACATCCGGTGTTTCATGTTTCGATGCTACGCAGATATCTTCACGATCCATCTCATGCGATCCATCATCAGACTCTACAGCTTGAGCCAGATCTATCCTTCACAGCGCAGCCAGTTGCTATTTTGGACAGACAGGCAAAGCAACTACGATCGAGGACACTGCCATCTGTAAAGGTTCTCTGGCAAGGAAAGGATCGCGAGGAGATTACTTGGGAGACGGAGGACGTGATGCGGAAGAAATTTCCACATCTTTTCTTAGGTATGTCTAGTAATTATTTTAAATTCGGGGACCGAATTTTCTTAAGGGGGGAATATTGTAACAATTAAGAAAAAGCTGGAAATAAATAAATTTAATTAAATTAAGAATAAGCTGATAAATCACAAAATGATTAAAATCAAATATGTCAATCTTCATAAGTTATAGGTAATACAAATTAAATTAGAATTTTAGAATGTAATATAAATAAGTTAAAAGGGTTTTAATGAAAATTTTAGCTTCATTTTAACAAAAGAGGTGTTATATAATAAGTTAAGATGTGAGGGGTTAAATTGTAAAAAGTTAGATTTTATGCAAATAGAAGATTGTTGTGGATATAAGTGAAAAGGGAGTGGGAATTATTTTAGTTCAGAATTTTATTTAAATTAAAAGAAAAAGGGGAGATAATCATTAAACCACCTCATGCTTTCAATAACCCTTCAACCTACACCTCCTTCTTGCATGAAACTCACACACTTCCTCACTTGACACCACCACCTTACCTTATCCTTCCTCCTCCCACATATATAAATCATTTCAGTTCTGAAACTTAAATTAAAAACTGAAAGAAAATCAAAAGAAAAGAAAAGTAAAGGAGGAAAGAAATAAGAGGAAGAAGAAGAGGATTGAGGAGCTTGTTCTTGGGGGTAGTTCTTCATCAAGCTAGGAGGAGCTTGTAGATCCTTGGGGGTTATTCCTACAGCAACATAGGAGGGTAAACTTCTTAAACTTAGTAGAGATTAAGTTCTGTAGATTAGTTAATTTTAGTTTAGCTAGGTTGCATAATATCGTATTTAGTTAAAACTTATAGTCTACTAGAATCTGCTTTAATCTGGAACTTAACTAAATAAATTCAACAGAGTAGAAATGATGTAGGTAACAACTAGAACACACCACAAGAAAACGACCATGGGGGGCCGGTTTTGGGCCGGCGACAGAAGGGTTTTGGCCGGCGTCGCCGGCCAAGTGGAGGAAATTTGGGATTTTGGTTTTTGGGGTATCTTCAGTGTACAATCTAGGTTATTTTGGCACTGTTGATTTAAATTAGTTCCACTACAGTTTAAATCTGGAATGATATATCGGAAAGGGAATCGTAAAACGCTAAATACGACACGATGAAATCAAGTCGCGTTTTAAATTCTGAAACTGTGCAGATTTAAGCTAAAATCCAGCGAAACTAAGTGTTTTATAACTTGATAATCAGATAATAGGTAATATATAAGAGGGATAACGTGTTTATATTTACGTTATATCGGATTAGCCATTTTGCTTATACAAGTAACTTGGTATGTTTAGACACGGATACGAGAAGTACGGAAGCCGCGAGGAAAGGGAAAGGATTAGCGATTCCGGAGTAGATTCGACTTTTCCGGTGAGTAGACTAAACATCTACCGGGGAATTTAGTAAAGATGGCGTGTTTCGCCCATGGTTTTACTTAATGTGATATTCATATCATCAAGTTTAGTTATTAGAATTTCATTCATTAAAATGCTTGTATATTGCTTAGTTGTTAGAACACTTCACAAGTATCGACGAGTCATGCCACGTGCACATCTTATATGCTACACACACCTCGTCGATATTGCCATGTCACATACACTTAAATATCATACTTATTAACATGGATTATATTGTCTTTCATATGTCTAGTATATTGGTAGAATTCCTTATTTACATTCTGTTGCTTTATGCGTACTTCCATGTTGGATATGAGATAGATGCAGAATTGAGGATTTATGATTTGAGTTTTGAATACTACTACATAAATCCAGTTTTTCATGATTGATGTGACATGTCCACCCTGAGATGATTTCTGTTTTTGATTTTATTCCGGACCGAGTGGGGGAGATATACGGTCGCGGATTTACTTATCCATACTGAGTGGGGGAGCTATACAGTTGGATACAGGGTGGACCCGGTCGAGACCGAGGGGCAGGATAGCCGTATTGAGACGGGGGAGCCTAGCGAGGTTACTCGATACCGGAGTTGGTTATAGAAATACGGCGTGTATCTAGAGGATAACGACCGATATTATGAGTATAGGATCATTCGGGGAATGATGCCTATGAGAAATGAAGATTTTGTGTCGTTGATGGACACCGAGAAATGATTTACTTGAGTTGTGATTTCAGAAGTATAATGAGATTTATTGTTGGATTTCACATATACTCATATATCATATTGATTCATATTCAGTAGCATGATTGTCATATTTACTTTATTCACCGTTATATGTTAGTCGTATTCACTGAGTTGGCAACTCATCCCCGTTGTGCCACAGTTCCTTGCAGGGATAGAGTGGACGGGTAGCTGCGAGGCAGGATCACTTTTGCTGTTATATTCCATCTTTTGCGGGTAGGTTACATGTGTAGTAACCTTCCATTTTGTATTTTGTATCTAGAAAGACTCCATCAGACTTGTATTTTGACTTAGAAATGAGAGATGGTATGTATATATACAGTTGAGATCGGTTGATCAGTTTCATAGCTTCTTTCTTTGTGAGATTCAGTGATATTTCATATGCTTATATTCATGTTCATTATTGATATTGTTGATTCCAACTCGGAATACAACTAAACTTAACCTTGTTAATTGTTTACTGATTTAAATTCATAACTTGAGATTTCTACTTAAAAACTAAATTTTCATAAATAATTCCGAAATAAGGTATTTTGATCTTGGTTTTTGGCTTACTTGGATTTGTGCATATCTTTAGATATGATACAATCCGAGTGCCTGTCACATCCAAACTTGGGTCATGACATAACAGCAGGTTTTGTCTGGATAGACAACAGGAATGGTCCATGAGGACTACATGTCGGGTTTGTTGGCATTAGGCACGAGATCAGGTAACAGGTCAGGTTATGGTACATCTGGTCAAGTCAACAGTAAACGGTACCATGTCAGGTGTATCAGTATATATCATGTGTGACAAAGTCAAGTCAAGATGTAATAATATCGTGGGTGTGCTCACAACAGATATATAATCGAACAGGGGATTAACAGCAGGAAGTAAGCAATAAGTTAAACAACAATAAGCAGTTTCATTCAATCACAAGAGTGCGTTAATACAGTGCAGCCGTTTTAATATATTAACAGGTTTTGAGCACCCTTAGCGGTGCAACAGTTTAAATGATGATGCAATACAGTTATATCAAGCCTTTGAATACGAATATCCGAATGTAATAGAACTACATGGGAAAGTGCTACAATCTATTAAACGGTAAAATGTGATTAACAGGTAAACTTGGTTCTTAGGTTAAAAGTGGCAAATTGTAATTTCTATGTTAACTGTAAAATTATATATGTCATTTTGCAACCAAATGAGAAAATAACTATACCGAGTTAAGTTTTGCAGGTTTAATGAGTCAAACATATATAAGTGTATAGTATAGCATGTAGCAAGTGATACTTGCCTCGACGGGTCGCGAACCGGGAAAAACGGAACGTAACGTCGGCGGGGAAACTCGCGACGGACGCACGGTTCACGGATTGAACCCAAACAACGAACAATGGGACCACGCGGATCGGGGTACCTCGCTGGAACGTCGGATCACGTCGTCGGCATCGCCGGATTCCGGCGAGAAAGAGAACAGTGAACGAAAAATTATGGTATGAAACAAGAAGCAAGAAACGCAAGGAAAATACAAAGAAAGGGGGGAGGAGGACCTGAGAGAGTGCTTACGATGATCAGCAGAGGGGTTGCGAAGGTTGACGACGTCACCGGAGCTCCGGCGGTGAACAGTGATCGCGGGGGAAAAACTGCCGATGAATGCATTAGCCGAGATAGAAAGAAGAAGGGAAAAGAGAAATGAAATATCTTACCGAGGAGCGTGCGAGGTCGGGGACAAGAGGACGGGGTCGTTGGCGGCGACAAACAGCGGTTCGACGGCGTGCAAGGGCTGCGGGTGGCTGCGGCTGGTGTGCAGGTGGTCGTGGGTTTGGTCGGGATGCACCGGGAGAAGGAGGACGAGGGTGAGGTAAGGACTACGAGGTGATCGTCGGCGACGAGATGCTCGAACGGTTGCAGGTGGTCCCGGGTGGTGAGCAGGCGCTGTAGCGGCGAGGGCGAGGCCGCTGCAAGGGTGCAGGCGCACCGGGAAGAATGGCGAGGGTCGTGGTCGAGACGAGGAGGCGCGGGCGAGGGTGACGGTGGTGCCGGCGACGAGGTTGCGGCGGCGACGGGGACGAGGCGGCTAGGGTTCTCGCGAGGGTACTGTTCTCGTGAAGGAAAAAGAAACGAGAGGGGAAAGGATTTAAAAGGAGAGAGAGAAAGCGATTTGAGGGAGAGAGAGAACGGGATTTGAGGGGGAGATAGAGAGAGGAATAGAGAGAGAGAGAGAATGAGAAGGTGGGGCCCAGGGAAGACTTAAGCCTCTCGATTGGCTAAAGCCAAAGATTTTAAACGTTTAGAAAACAAAAAAAAAGATTTAAAGATTAATTTAACCGTAAGGTTTGTAATATATTATGGTTTAGAATATTATATTAATTTAGGATTTTGGTGCTAAATGAAACATTTTCAAATCGCGCCCGGGTTGGGTCCAAAAATTCGAAATTCAAATAATAGGATTTTAAGCGGGTTCCAAATTTTAAAATGAAATGTTTTATGATTAAAAAGCATACCCCCAAGTCGGACACCCGTACGCGCGCGTAGTTGTCCAAACTCGCCCGTTTCACCGAACGGGACGAGAACTCGACGCACGGACGCTACCACGCGGCTAGGGGTGACGAGTAGGCCAAGATAGATATTTTTAATTTTATTTTAGGTGCTAAAATTTGTTATATGCAGAAATGACTTAGCCAGATAAAATTTTACAGTAAGACCCAAACAAGCAAGATAAATGAAATGAGTAATATCTAATACTCAACCAATAACAGAAAATAGTAGTATTGGGCTCGGGTGTTACAGTTATACCCTACGCTTCTGCGATAGGCTCTATAATGTATGCGATGTTGTGTACCAGATCAGATGTAGCTTATGCACTGAGTGTGGTAAGCCGGTATCAGTCAAACCTTGGGGAGAAGCACTGGATAGCGGTAAAGAACATTCTCAAGTACCTGAGAAGGACTAAGGAGATGTTCTTTTTGTATGGAGGAAAAGACCTCCAGATCGAGGCCTTTGCTGACTCCAGCTTCCAAAGTGACATGGATGATTTCAAGTCCATGTCGGGTTATGTCTTTACCCTCAATGGAGGGGCGGTGTGTTGGAAGAGTTCCAAACAGGAAACCGTTGCTGACTCGACAATGGAAGCGGAATATATCGCTGCTGCTGATGCCGCAAAAGAAGCCGTCTGGATGAGGAAGTTCTTAACGGAACTTCAGCTGGTTCCGTCCATTGTTGATCCAATACCACTGTATTGTGACAACAACGGGGATATAGCTTTAGCGAAGGAACCCAGGTCCCATCAGAGGTCCAGACACATCTTGAGGCGGTATCACCTGATCAGGGAGATCGTGGGTCTCCAGGAGATCGAGGTTCGGAGAGTTGCTACGGAAGATAACACTGCTGATCCACTCACGAAGGCCTTACCCCAGACTCAGTTCGAGCAGTTGGTCGAGATGATAGGTCTTCGATACGCCAGTATACGGCCTTAGTGCAAGTGGGAGATTGTTAGTGTATATGCCCTAGAGGCCATTACTGTATCATACTAGTTTGTATATTACTTAATGGAAGCTTGGGATATTCACAGTTGTATAGACAATCTTGCTCAAAATGGTAGTATGCTATTTGGTTTGTTTCTACTTTAATGTATACATGTGTTTCTTTTAGTATATCACCTATACACATTAGTGGAGCCCTTAGGATCTTTGCTTGATTACCAGCGTTGTGATGACAGTCACACTCGTGGGGGCTGGGTAATCCATAAGCACATCCTTATACAGGTCCCTAGTCGTAGGACTATCGAGACAGGGCATCGATACTCCGGAGTAGACTAGCGTATGCACTTCTCATCCCAGCAGGGGAGACGGTCTGTCCCACAGCCGTCGGTACGTCGTACTTGAGATAGTATGCGGGTGCTCGTTAGGTTACGAGTACACTGGACATGACTCGTCCGGAACTGTTGGTTGGTACTATACATATTGTCAGTTATCAGTTCCCAGGTGACATGAGTACAGCTTAGTCCGCTGACTTGACACTGTCACTTCGTCTCGAGTGTGTTCCCACTGTACTTTGATTACTACTCTACTACGGCTCAAAGGAATCGTGCAAACAGGTAGTAGTTGGGTGCAGTCCCGAAGCACTTGGAGGCAGTGACGGTTAGATAGGATCCGTCTCTTCCGGTATTAGGGGTTGATATCGCGCTGTGTCTAGGAGAGCCATTACACAAAGTCCCTGGCCAGGGCAAGCGAGATATACTGGTGGGTTTCCAGTGTTATCTCAGGGTGTTCTGGGCTACACTCCGACACGACTTGTACCGTTATTAGGGGACTGACGTTTACCGCCCCCTAGGCCCGCCATGCGATATTCTTAGATGAACAGACCGGAATGTACGGAGACTGTCACATTCAGGCTCAGTAGGAGTTCAGATAGGTTTCACCTCGTCCGTCTTCTTATCGGCATCTACCTGGGGGCCGTTACGCACAGCTAGTGCCGTTTGCGGTCTGTGGTTAAACCCACTGCCAGCGTAGTGTCGAGTCTTTAGAGTCCCACACAGAGAGCTATTCGCCTTTAGGCAAAAGAGTAGAGGTCGCATGGTTTTGCGACAGGGTTCGGTCACATCCGTGCACTTGTGCACGTTTAGTGTCCGGGCAGTTATCACTAGTGGGCTTTGGTTTAAGTCAGATCCTAGTGTACGTTTTGGGATTGGTTTTATCTCGTTTGTATTCGTGTTTCCCGGAACGCGGATGCGGGTGTGTATGCACGGTTGACAGAGACAGAGGCAGAGGATTCTCATTAGGGTTGTTGACTGTTGACTTTTGTTAAACCCTAATGAGAATAAGAAATATGATTAATAATAATATTAATTAAGTATTATTGTGCCGTGGTTGGGTTTACTTTGTTGACCGGTTGACTAGGTTGGACTTGTTGACCATCATCATTACAATGGCTATCATTTCATGGCAAAGACTTTTGCTTGCTTGTTATTCTTTACAAAATGAGTGCATGAAATGATGTTGCCATTTGACTTGAACCATCACATAATACTCAATTACTATTATTTGTTATGATTATTTTGGATTATGAGAGCAAGGGTGAGAAAAGTCTTGCTCATTCTATCATTTGCCTTCTCTCTCATGAAAGCTCTCCTCATCCTCAAGCTCTCCCTCTTCCTCTTGCTCTCTCTAGTTCATGGTTTTATTGTCTCATGTGTTGAGAAACAAGAACCATAGAGATAAAACCCAAAACACTTCTCTACTCATCCTAGTATACAAGGTCTAGCAAGCCAAGTGTTCTAGTTTCCTCTAGATTGAGGTTGGAGCCAAAGGTAGAAGCTTTCAGGTGGATCCATTTTCAGCACAAGGAGACGACGAGGAGAGAACCATCCGACCACCACAAGGAGTCGAAGAGAAGGAGTTCAAGTTAAGGTATAACCCCCTAACCGAGTAGGTAAAACTCCTAGTTAGGTTGTTAGATAGTTGTTTAATAAAGATCCGTATTTTGAGTCCATGTTACCCCAAAGAAAAATCGTTTTTCACCATTTCCGCAACCCCAAAGAACCGGGGATAGGTAACGTGGGCTTACAGAGGAGGCTGCCGCCGTGTACCTGCAAGGAAGTCCCGGGGTGGTTTGGTACCATCGAGGACCCTCTGACGCTCAAGCCAGTGACAAGATCCGAGCAGAGTAACGGCGTAAGTGTAAAAAAAATGGCTTACCTGACCCCTCTGTGATGGGGGTTTATGTAGTGGTGGTGGCACGCAGCAGCGGGTGCGAGGATCTCACCGACGGTTACGCCTCCGACGTCACGCTCGCGCAGAGAGCGGATCGCCTATTAATGAGGATCGTGATGGCGTGGAACGTGGGATGTTGTTGGCGTAGAATCCGCGCATGACGAGATTCGCGGAGTGGCGGTTACACCTATGAGCGGCGACTTTGGTCGGAGGGCCGAGGAAGACGGCCACAGCCTAGAGCTCGGGACGAGCGAGGAGGCCGAGGAGTCCATGTTCTGCGGCAGCCTGGTGCGAGCTACGGGGCCGAGGAAGCCAATTTGCGGGGGGCCCCGAGAAGGGCCAGCTTGTGTTTGCAGGTCGGGTACAGGGTGGCCAGGTCGGTCCTTGTGGGCCCTTTCTTCTGAGTCTTGGGACACGTCATCTGCCACGTGTCCTGATCTTCAAGGTCGCCAATATCGAGCACTATCAGTAATATTAAAGGAGATGTCTTGTGTTGTTCCTCTTTCACTTTTCATTAACAACAACATACGAGGGAAACATTGAGATGAAATTCTTTGTCTTGCGGTTACAAGGCCTGTCATGTCACCTCTATGACATGGGATTTTTTCCCCCTTAATCGGATTTTTTTAACTTAATCATCCCTTCATCCTTAATTCATTGTGTCATGTAAACAAATTAAATGTCAGCTGCCAATCAGTAATAGTTCAGTTGGTAAGGCACTTGCTCTTCTGAAAAAAATACAGGGTTCGATCCTTAGAAGAAAAGTCGTCACAATTTAACGCTTTCAGGATAAATTTATGGCCCTTTAGGTTGCGCGTGTGTTGTGTGAATGGGTGAGGCTTACGGAACCGATCAAAAAATGTTTAAATAAATGTCACCTCTAACAAACCAAGTAATTAATGGACTCAACGGTAAATGAGAGGAACAAGGCTAACAAAATCTCGAGCCACACAAAATAAACCAACCCTAGTCCAAACATGGATCAACCGATTTAGCATCCTTTGAGTCAGCTTGGTTATACTGAACCTTGTTTATTTATATCGACAAATTAATTTGTTGCATTGTTTGATCTGTTATACTCAATGGACAAGATAGTAGTAGATCAAAACATAACTATAAAAGCAATTGAACATTAACGGTATCGGAGTGTGCTTGTTAACGAGGGAGACTTAAGCGCAGCGAAATATACTGGTGGTTCGCGAAGCATCTGGCGTACCGGTAATCTTCTTTTCCCGTCGTCGAGGGACTATAAGAACTACATCATACCAGAAACAGGGAGTTGACTAGGTTAGACCTATGCTTCGAACTCCCAGAGCATAGGAGTCTATAATTGTTCTCCACTAAAAACGGTAATGAACCAATTGGAATTTACTCGCCATGAAAAGAGTTTAAGAGTTTTGATCAGTCGAAAATATTGTATATTTTAGCCGGCAATTTCCGTAACATTTGCATACATTTAGAAGTGTTCGGCATTCATATTCTACATATTAGCAAATCTGTCACAAAATATGAGATTGCATGTGTTAGACTTTTAAACCGACACTTTAAAGGAAATTAACCGCATTTCATGGCATCGCATCATTTCTGTATTTGCGCAACACTTGTCTTGAGTCTGTGCAGGAAAATACGGAAGAAAAACCAAAGAGCTGATCAACATTACGCCAATTCAATCATTTCAGATCTGGTAGCAATTCAGAAGGAATTATACAATTCTATATATCACATAAAGTCCCATACAACAGCCCAAGACCACACCAGAAATAGCAAAGCCCAAGGCCCAAAAGTAGCCGCGGATCCGCGGCAGGAGCTGGCTTGCGCCGTGGATCCGCCGCGCTTCTGCCACGTCATCGCTTCAATTTCAGTGCAGAATCTCAATCTCTGGGCCCACATTCCTTTCTGATATGTTAAGTTCCAGAATACCCTCGAAGATACTGCCAGATCAGCAAAGAAAATTAAGCAAGGCTAATCCTAATTAAGCTCCTAACTAATCCTCTTCTAGAAGCTCCCTCCTAACTAATCACATCTAGAAGCTTCTCCCCTAACTAACTTTTGGAGGGAAATTTGAATTTCCTCAACAAACTTTTGGAGGGAAACTTAGAATTTGAAATCCTAGATCTAGGGTTAGTTGTCTATAAATAGGAACCTAGACCTAGGGTTAAAAAGACGAGATAGATTCTGATAGAGATCTAGATCTTTCTATAGATAGATGGATCCATTGATCCGGTTTCAAGATCTATGAACAAGAGCACAAATATCCATGTGAAAAAAAAGAGATAAATAGAGAGGGCTGAGCCGACAGCTGGGCTGGATGATGGGCGAGATAGGGAAAAAAACCTTCGGGATGGATCGGGAAAAGTGACCTCCGGCTCAGCCCCCACGACTTCCTTCCCTTCGCGTAGCTCAGGCTCGCTATGGTCGCCCTTTCGCTATGCAGCCTAAGCCCGATTCCACCTAGACATGGCTCAATAGAAGCCTTTTTAACCCTAGGTCTAGGTTCCTATTTATAGACAACTAACCCTAGATCTAGGATTTCAAATTCTAAGTTTCCCTCCAAAAGTTTGTTGAGGAAATTCAAATTTCCCTCCAAAAGTTAGTTAGGGGAGAAGCTTCTAGATGTGATTAGTTAGGAGGGAGCTTCTAGAAGAGGATTAGTTAGGAGCTTAATTAGGATTAGCCTTGCTTAATTTTCTTTGCTGATCTGGCAGTATCTTCGAGGGTATTCTGGAACTTAACATATCAGAAAGGAATGTGGGCTCAGAGATTGAGATTCTGCACTGAAATTGAAGCGATGACGTGGCAGAAGCGCGGCGGATCCGCGGCGCAAGCCAGCTCCTGCCGCGGATCCGCGGCTACTTTTGGGCCTTGGGCTTTGCTATTTCTGGTGTGGTCTTGGGCTGTTGTATGGGACTTTATGTGATATATAGAATTGTATAATTCCTTCTGAATTGCTACCAGATCTGAAATGATTGAATTGGCGTAATGTTGATCAGCTCTTTGGTTTTTCTTCCGTATTTTCCTGCACAGACTCAAGACAAGTGTTGCGCAAATACAGAAATGATGCGATGCCATGAAATGCGGTTAATTTCCTTTAAAGTGTCGGTTTAAAAGTCTAACACATGCAATCTCATATTTTGTGACAGATTTGCTAATATGTAGAATATGAATGCCGAACACTTCTAAATGTATGCAAATGTTACGGAAATTGCCGGCTAAAATATACAATATTTTCGACTGATCAAATACCCCCAAACTTAATTTCGATCGTCTCGAGCGAATGTTTTATTAAAAAGAGAAGGAGAAAATAAAGAAAGAGAAAAACTAACTAGCACACTTTCGTAGGCAACATGATTGCACTGAGCACGTGCAACAAGCCTTTAAACCTCTAGGTGTCCCTAGTAGGAGGAGTGTTGTCTCCTGAGGGTTTTCAGCGGATTGCACCCACAAAATCCAATAATAAAAGAAAGATCATGAATATTACATTTAAAGACAAGAATTGTAAAAGAAAGACTTTGAAAATTAGGGTTTCCAACTAAGCTAGCTTTTCGGTTGTCATGAGCCCTATCTTAATGGTCATGAAAAGATGTCAGAAATCACGTCCTCCCTCAATAAAACATCGTCTTATTCTTCATTCCTATCTGTTTTCCAAACATCGATCATATAACCCTGCGTGTGTGTAAAGACATCCCTACACCCGGAGAATTCAATTCAAGCTATCATACTCTTGCCCATCAGCCTCAGTACTTTTTAATTAATGAATATTTAGATGAGATTGCTCACACACTTTCATGCGACCGTTAATACTTCTTGAGGTACTAACCGACCGATTACTCATGTGCTTGCTTATTTGGTGTATTTTCCTCGTCTTGCACCACCTCAGGCATAGCAGTGACTCCCAGACCAGTTGGTTTTAGGGCACTAGGTGAAGAAGCACCCTCGCTATATATTTTTATTGCCCTCGGTGATAACAAAACCAGTGTCCATTTTTCTCACCAATTTATATTTTCTTTATTCATTTTTTTTTAATTTCCTTCATACTTTTGGCTTTAAGACAAGAGCATTTCAAGGTATCCTCTACTATCCCAGGCTTCAAGACGTGTGTAAGTGCGAATAGCAGGGTATCAACGTTCAAAATGTTTGGCTTCCAGAATAGAAACTATTTTTCAGACTTATTTTTATCCTCAGATTAGTGACGTCTTTCATCTTACTAACCCTTGGGACAACGGCTCATAACTACTTATTACTACTTCGTATAAGAAAACTTCTAATTTTCTTGGTTTTCTTAAATTTTTCTAATCTCATGGATGTAATTTTTCACTATCTAAACTTTCATTATCTTATTTATGTACAAAAATATTTTTATAGTTTTGAAATTTTTTAAATTTTTATGGTTTTTCAAAAAAATGTTTTGTGCTTATGCAAATGATATGCAAATGATGCGAAAATAAGCACAAACCTCCCCCAAACTTGTTTTCAACAGTGTCCTCACTGTTGCCATCTGCTAAATCTGAAAAACCTGTAAGCTTGGGAGGAATTTATTAGTGGGGGCAAAATATTTAAGTGAAGAACCTCCCCCAAACTTATTTTTGGCTCAAATTTTGTAAAAATTTTCTTTTCAAGAGCCAGAAAAAATGCCCCCCCCCAAACTTGAGTTATGCAATGTTAATCTTTTAAAATCACAAATGGGGGTCAAAAATCATTGGTCGATGCCAAGCTTTGCAAAGACCGAAGGTTAACACCAACCATTCAAAAAAATTATCAATGCAGTGCTCTGGTTGGTGAAAGAAGAAGTGGGGAAAAGGTAAGTGGCGGAATAGAATGTGTGTGCGTATCATATTGGAGAGACGATGCAGTGTATGTGATGGATTACTCGCATTCTTTTTACAGTTCAAAAGAAGGGGTGGAGGTTCAATTTCATTGATTGGGAGATGATTCATCTCAACACCCGTGTCATTCAAAAATGCGAGTTCATCAGCGAAAATCTCCTCAAAAGTTCCATTCATACCCCGATGAATAATGTCATCACAAAGTGCGGGGTGATCTTCAGACTCTAAGAACAGTTCATAATCAGTGTTAATTGTTGACCCGGACATCTCGGTGGAAGAGTCCGTATGTGTATGATACATAATTGGGTCAAACAATAACGTATGAAAAGAGTCAAGATCGATATCAGGAGGATCATCAAATTCGCTGCTGTCGACATCCATTAAGTCGACAGAACATACCTGAGCAATAGGTTCGGAGGGTACACTTCCCAACTTGTAAATGTTCAGCTCTATTGACCTATTCCCGAAAGATAGGGTCATAGAACCGTTACGACAGTTGATAATAGCATTGGAAGTGGCCAAAAAGGGGCGACCTAAAATCACCGGAATTTGATTCCGTGGGTTCGCTACAGGCTGTGTATCAATTACAATAAAATCTACCGGAAATATAAATTCTCCGATTTTTATTAACACATCCTCCAGTTCACCCCTAGGTTTGGTGATTGATCGGTCAGCCATCTGGAGAGTGCAATTGGTTGGCTTCAACTCTCCGATCCCTAATTGCTCATAAACTGAGTATGGAAGCAAGTTAACACTAGCGCCAAGGTCTAGTAGAGCACGGTTAATGTGTTTTTCCCCAATAGAAACGGAAATAGTAGGATATCCAGGATCCTTACGTTTCCTCGGTAATTGTTGGGGGAAAGCCGTGTCTATTGTTTTTTCTATGAAAATCTTCTTGGGCACTGGATTCTTCCTCTTCCTAGTGCACAAGTTCTTAAGAGTTTTCGCATAAGACGGAACTTGTTGGATGGCATCTAGGAGAGGGATGTTGGTGTTTACTTGCTTAAAAATGTTCATAATCTTCTCCATATGTGGACTCGGTGTGTTCGCCCTTAACCGATTAGGATAAGGTGCTTTAGCAATGAGCGCTGGGTCCATCATAGGAGAAGAAAGTGGGTGTGGAACCGATCCCGGAATAGAAGTGGGGATCGTCCGTGGAGGGGTAAAAGAGGTGGGCTGTAGTGGCGAGCCTTTTGGGAAATGAAGAATAGGCTCGGAAGAAGATGGTGGGGTAGAAGAACTGTGGTCAGAAGTGTGTGTGTGAGGAAAGGTCTCAGCCGGGGTGTTATTGATTGATTTATCAGTATCATCAAACTCTTCCCCAAGGTGATGGTCAAGCACTCTTCCAGATCTCAACATGATTGCATCCACATCATGTGAATAGCTAGAATTAGGTAAAGGTTGAGTTGGAAGTTTCCCTTTCTCTCGTGCACTCATTTCGGCTTTTAGTTGTGCAATTTGTTCTTCCATCGATTTGATGTTCTCATTTTGAGAGATAATGATCTTTATTACATTCTCGACGGAAGATTGCAAACTTGCCGTCCCTTGGATGGATTGTTTCATGAAAGTATCCAAGGTTTGTGCTAGTGCAGAGGTATTATCTGTACCGGTCAATTGTAAAAAGTTTTCATGTGGTGAAAAAGTGTTGGCCGGATTTTGGAAATTTTGTGCTTGGAAGGGGTGCTGACTCAATTGAAGTGGTGGGTGCTGTTGTGGTGGAGGGACCCCTTGGAAATTGTTTTGGGTTGGAACCGTGTTTTGAAATTGTGATTGGTTCCAAGCAAAGTTAGGGTGATTCCTCCAACCCTGATCATATGTGGAGGAAGATGGATCGTTTCTAGGTCTTTGAAATGATGCATTGGTATGCTCATGACCTTGAAACGGAAATTCTTCCGTCAAGTGAGACGGATCAGAACAACAACCACATACAGTTTTGGAGAGTGCCATTTGATTTAGGGTGGCGGCTAAAAATTTGTTTTCCATATTCTCGAGTTTCTTATTGATAGCTGCAATGTCAGCTCTAACTCCTATGGAAATATCATTGCCATCCCTAGATGATTGACTCACATCCTCCCACTGTAAAGATTTTTCAGCGAAATCTTCTAGAAATTTCCAGGCTTCCCAATCATCTTTGGTCATAAAGTTGCCTTGACACATGGATTCAAGGGACTGTCTTGTGTAAGGAGAAATGCCCTCATAAATGATTCGGCACAATTCCCATCTCGGGATGCCGTGATGTGGACATTGGACTAACAGATCCTTGAAGCGTTCAAGACATTTTGAAAATGTTTCATTTGGAAGCTGGGTGAATTGATAGATTTTGCTACGGACTCGAGCTGTCTTTTGATGTGGGTAGAATTTCTTAAGGAATGCTTTGACGAATTCGTCCCAATTTGAAATGGAATGTGCGGTAGTGTTATATAGCCACTTCTCGGCTAAATCGCACAAGGTAAATGGGAGAAGACGAAGACGTAAAGCATCCACAGACAACTGTGAGGTACCCATCATTGCGCATACATTTTCAAATTTCGTGATAAACACGTATGCGTCTTCAGACTCGAGACCGTGAAATTTTGGTAGAAGGTTGATGTATTGGGGTTTTATTTGAAAATTTTCCCCGTTGGCTGGTGGTGTGGAAAGACATGTGGAAAGTGGGCCTCGTGTTGGATAGCATCTCTCTTGGAGAGAGATGCGAGGTGGATTCTGCGCACCAACGGACGGCGGCAGAGTAGTGGAAAAGAAGTTCGATGGAGGTGGATCCATCGAAGTGGGTGTGGTGGTGGTAAAGAAAGGGTAAATGTAGAAATACCGACTTTAGGGTCGATAAAAGGAAACGCGGACTAACGGGCACTAGACACCCGTGTCCAGCCTATCTTGCACTAAAAAGGGTTAGTACAAGTGGCAGCGTGAATTTATAATTAGGGGAAATGAAGTGTTGGTGTTTGTTTTAAAAATTGATACGGATTTTGAAAATATGATGCAACACAACAAATGCAACACACAAAACCCTAAAATCTAGGGGTCACCTAGGTCAAACTCTAGACTGCTCCTAACTGCCAAAAGACAAGTCGCAGGATAGAATCCTCCACTGCCTCTTTGTTCCCCTGTGGCCGGATAAGTGCCAGGTAAGTGGGAAGGTACTCCACTACGTAGTAGTGGGCCTAATTAAAAACCACTAGCCTTAAACACACTCGCCTTAGGCACCACAAGAAAACTCGGATAAGCAATGAATTACCCACGGCCTTCTCTTGTCCTAATTGAGCGCGACGGTCCTTAGAGTCATCTCTAGATATTTTTTAATTAATGTGGGTCAATGCGGATGCAAGTTTTGCGATTTTCGGGGCTTAGGAAGGATAATGAAATCCCCACCTAATTTGAATTTGGTCGTGCCCCTTAAATTTCCGTATTAATATGCAAACAACCAAGAATCAAAAACACGCACAAATTTTATTTTGCTTTTGCGGCGCAGCGATTTATTTGCAAAGAAACCTGCAGCAAAGTGTTAATTGGAGCAGATGAGGTAAGAGATAAGAAAGTAAGGGACTCACAGAGCAAAGTTGATGCAGAGAGGAGCTAGAACTGCGGCGGATCCGCCGCGGATAAGGGTATTTTGCCGCGGAAACGCGCTTGGATCGTGAGATCACTGCACAAGATTTTTACAGAGAGCTTCTGTTCAACTCCTGAGTCCTCTGGAATTTTCAGAAAATTTTTTCTCCAGCTCCAATGATCCCAGATTTCCTCGCAATCAAATCACAAAACACGTATTAGGGTTTGTGCGAATTTAGATCTAAAAATTATAATGGAATAAAATTTTCAACTCAAATTTCAAAATACGAACTATTAGCGCACTATCCCCGGCAACGGCGCCATTTGATTGTAATAAAATCTTGTTGTGTGTAAATCGAATAGAATCAAATAGTCCCCGGCAACGGCGCCATTTGATTGTAAATTTTTCTTGATTGGATGTAAAAGTATCGAATCAAATAGTCCCCGGCAACGGCGCCATTTGATTGAATGGATTCTTGATGTGTAGTTTAAATCTAGTTTAAATCTCAACCGATTTAAAAAAATAAAAAAAGGGTTAATTGTCAAAAAGCGTCCGGCCGGGGGTCGTCTAAAAACCCTTTTAATTTTCGAAATTGCATACTGTTCAAAATCTTTGTAAATAAACCCTTGTGTTGTATTTCATTTAGGCATTGTATTCCTTCAACTGGATATTACATGCAACTGTTTAGATATTATAGATATAGCACGCCTTATGAAAACCAATTGAGCTTGCTATATTCAGTCTAGCTCATTTCTTGCTTGTTTCCCCTAATATTATAGACACTCCAACTGTTTAGATATTACATGCAGGGGTTTTGATTGTGCCCAGGGTTTTAACACAAGTTTGAAACGGGCGGGGGCTTTTTGATAAGTTACCCATAAATAAATAGAAAAGAAATAAGCCCACCCGCTCCCAGTATGCAGAGGGCAATTTTGTCATAGCACTCTGAGCAAACAAACTGCTCCGTATCTCTCTTACAAGGGCTGGCTGGGCTTTGGCCATTTTAGGGTTTTAGCTCATCTTCTTCTTCTCCTCTCTCGTAGGGTTTTAGAGGGGTTTAGGGTTTGCTCTGCCTCCCCATAAGAGACTGTTGGGATCCGTGGCCATGTGGGCCCTTCTCAGAGCTGCACATCCTCTGAGGTGAACCCCCTTTAACTTCTAAAATTTTAGATTTTTATTGATAATAGTTGCAGCTTTAGTGATTTCTACTGTTTATTTGGTGCTCTGTGTTTGTAATTTCATCTAATACCATTTCATATTCAGCACTTTTGCCCATTTTGGTGATTGGGATTTTGGAGTGAGGGTGGAGTTGGTAACTGCAGATGCTCAATTCGATAGTTTTATTATGATCGCATTCACTTATATTGTATATAATCAAGATTTTCCTCACCATTGCGATGTTTTTTGCTTGTGAGTAAATGGAGCTGAATGCAACATTTTCAGAAAAAAATACAATAAAAATAACCCATTCCCCATTTTTGGTTAGCATCATTATAACAAAGATTTGGAAATGAAGTTGAAAAATGCAACTAACATTGCGTCATTTGTAGATGTCGTTAGATAATTTATTTAGGGTGCCACATCAGCGCTTACTTTTCTCTTTGCAAATTTGCAACAAATGTTGAATTTACACTTGTTTTTGTTGAACCAAAGACAAAATGGGTTTTTGATTTAACATTTTGCGACACAATTTTCAAAAAGAAAGGAAAAAGAGAGAGAAATAAACAATGAAATTGCAGTTATTTTACTTGCAGTAAAATTTCTCTTGCAAGAAACCAGATTGTCCCAAAAAGGTCGTTACTTCTGTTGTGTATTGCTCCATCTATATCTTCTTACTTCCGTATTCTTACTAAATCTGCAGACTTTTGCCATGTACAGATCGTTTGCTAAGTTGTTGCATCAATAATATATACATTTGGAATTCTTTCGGTTTATATTTTGTGTAACGTCACTAAGAACTTCCCAACTGAGCATAGTTAAATATCTCCCAGAAAAATTTGCTGACTCTTATATACCATGTTCCACTCTCAGGAGCCAAAGCTGTCGCATTGTGGTTGCTTGTACCTGTTGCACTAAAACAGATATTTTAAATGGAAATGCCGAGTTTGAAGTTCATGATGCTAATAATCTTATACTTGAAGGGCGTTTCCTGCCAAAGCCATACACCTGTGAATCTTCAATCTCTTTAAGATCTTCCTTATGGAGCCGCAATCTTTCATCCCATGCCGGAGCCAAATCGAGCGATAATGAAGATAAATTAGAGGATAGCTTTTCCGGTTTAGAAACGCCTCCAAAAAGTGGTAAAACCAAAAATGTTGTAAAGGAGGAGGATGGCGAGGTTGAATCTGAAGAAATCTCTGAGGAAGAATTAGATGAAACCATTGAGGACGTGCTTGGGTTGTCGGATGTTGAGGTGGAGTCTAGCAGCGAAAAAATTTCAGTGAACAGATTTTTTTCTCCGCTTTTCGAAACTTTAATGGAAACGCCTCGGCAATCCATTAATAGTGCCTTGGAGCAATGGGTAAATGAAGGAAAAGCTTTGGGACGAGATGAAATATCCTTGGCAATGTTTCATCTTCGAAGGCGGAGGTTCTATGGGAAGGCATTGCAGGTTTCTTACTGTTTACTCTCCAGTTATATTAAATTTATAGCTTAATTTCACTAAACTTCGTACTTGTTTTCCCTTTATCAAAAACTTCAAAATTACGAATAACTACTAGAACATTTGATATTAATGATCTCTGTTTTTTCACTAGTGACTAGACTACCATAACAGTGTTTAACAAATATTTTTGATGCCATTATATTAGTTGGAAAAAATATGAGTATAATTTACCAAGAAAAGAGCGAGTATTGTTAGTATGAAGATTTTGGTAGTATCTTGTAATTTACCAAGTTTTGGGTAGCTTAGTGAAAAACAAGTATAGTTCTTGGTAGTTTAGTGAAATTAAGACTAACATTTTAGGACTTCGATGTGAAGTGATTGCTGTACAATATTTACTGGATCATTTGAAACAGCCTTCCATCTTGATAATTAGGTCACTTTGCTAACAACAAAGTTCCTATTACATACCATTCTAATGGATGTTCACTTTGAGAAAACTATTTACAAACATGTTACTAGTTATATTCTTCAATGTTATGAATAAAATATACAACCAGTACTTGTTATATGAGTTAAATATACATATATTCAATAAAGAAACATAGGAGTTTTTCTTTTTGACTACAAACATAAGAAATTATATATATATATATATATATATATATATATATATATATATATATATATATATATATATATAAGGGAGTGATCCATTGCAAACCAGTTTGCATTTTTTAAATACGGGAACTCTTGGTGTACGACATATTTGAACTATCCGATCTGTTCTTGATCACCCTATCCTCAAATATACGTGTATGAAAAATCAATGGATTTAAAGACTTCTAACGTATGCATCAATGAGTGGAAAAATGAACGTCTTTTGATAATGCAACATAAACATCATCCGATGCATATGTTAGAGGTCTTTAAATCCATTGATTTTTCATACATGTATTGTCACGCCCCGCTTCCTAAAATACGGAATATGAGAGGTGACAAAGCCAGTCATGCTCCTACGGTCAATGAAATATCCTGCGGTAGTCACACTTCGACTTTTAGCATTATGTGGTAATCAGTAATCATAGCATAAGTAATGAGAAATGCAGTCACTAATTCTATCAAACAGATGTAAAACTAACCAGATAGAGTCAACGGAAAGGATAACGCTGACATCGCTGATCTAGATGTTCGCAATATCCTCGAGGTAAGGAAAGTCCTGATCCGAGCTAAGTCCGCTTCTCACCCTGAGCATGCAAACCCAGGTCGTCAGAGCGACACAATAGCAATATATATATAAATATGAATATGTGCAATGATGATGAACGTGAAGCAATAATTATAAGTGTAAGTCGATGTACTACACCCCAATACTTGTGGGGAGGCGGAATTTTCAAAAACGAACTTGTTTAGTGAACAAACATCGACTAGCCGCTTGAATCGAAGCTAAACGATAACTAACCAAACATATAGTTGTTCTAAACTACTATGCTTAGGGATTATACCTATCGAACCAAGTCCTTCGTCTTTACGATCACCTCGTCCTCCTCAGCCTTCTCTTTGTAGTAGACGATCCACCCGAGAGCAAAACTCCAAGCTTAGCCTCTAAACTTGAGACAACTAACCTTCTTGGATTGCTAATCAAAGAAGATAGATGAGATAGAGTGAGGGTTATGGATTGTTTAGTCTAGCTAATCCTAGTTCTCAACACATGAGAGGTGAGGATTAGGGTTTGAAGAGAGAGAGCTTGAGGAGAGAGAATGTGTAGATGATAATTGAATAAAGCTTATGAGTATCATAATAGATATGAAGCATTTTCTTTTATGAAGAAAAGAATAAAGAGTGATGAATAATCATGCTTCACAAATATCAAGTGGTGATTCATTAGCATGAGTCATTAAGCATTTAATATGCATTAATGAGATGAATGAATCACCTTCATGACTCATATAACCCATTCAATGTATATGACACCTAAACCTCCTTAGTCACCATCTTCTAGAAGCTTCTCGCACAATTACGAGAACGCCCCTCCGATCCGCAAAAATACGGAAAAACTTTAGACTGTAAAAATCCAATAACCGGATACCAGTAACTGGCTTAAACCAAAGCCGACTGGTAAAAACTGCCCGAAAGTCGTACGCGCGTAAACGCACGTATGCGTCCGAACCCTTGTCGTAAAACCATACGACCTCTATATCGTTTCGCCTGGAATAGGAAACTCTCTGTGTGGAACTCTAGAGACTCGACTACCACGCTGGCAGTGGGTTTAACCACAGACCGCAAGCGGCACTAGCTGTACGTAACGGTCTCCAGGTAGTTGTCGATAAGAAGGCCGATGAGGAAACCAATCCGAACTCCTACTGAGTCTGATGTGAC
Organism: Agapanthus africanus; assembly: GCA_030015575.1. Classification (NCBI taxonomy): domain Eukaryota; kingdom Viridiplantae; phylum Streptophyta; class Magnoliopsida; order Asparagales; family Amaryllidaceae; genus Agapanthus; species Agapanthus africanus. The sequence continues at coordinate 747,563,097 of JASDDO010000022.1, read as the reverse complement.
AATCTCCATACAGTCCGGTCCGTTCGTCCAAGACTATCGCATATCTGGCCTAGGGGGCGGCAAGCGTCAGTCCCCTAATAGCGGTATAAGTCGTTTCGGAAGGAAGCCCATTACACCCTGAGAAACTACTGGAACCTACCAGCAAATCTCGCTTGCCCTGGCCAGGGACTTTGCGTAATGGCTCTCTGACACAGCGCGATATCAACTCCCAATACCGGGAGGGACGAATCCTGTCTAACCGCCACTGCCTCCAAGTGCTCGGGACTGCACCCAACTGCTACCTGTTTGCACGACTCTTTTGAGCCGTGGTAGGATAGCAATCTAAGAACAGTGGGACACACTCGAGGCGAAGTAGCAGTGTCAAGTCTGCGGACTATGTTGTACTCATGTCACCTGGGAACTGTTCACTGACGACTGGTATAAAACCAACCAACAGTTCCCTGTGAGTCCTGTCCGGTGTACCCGTAACCTAACGAGCACCTGTATACTATCTCCAGTACGACGTACTGACGGCTGTGGGACAGACTATCTCCCCAACTGGGATGAGAAGCGTACACACTAGTCTACTCCGGAGTATCGATGCTCTGTCTTGATAATCCAACGACTAGGGACCTGAATAAGGATGTGCTTGTAGACTACCCAGCCCCCACTAGTGTGACTGCCATCACAATGCTGGTAGTCAAGCAAGATCCTAAGAGCTCTATCAATACGTATACTCACATATTAAGATAGAAAAAACCAAGTAGCATACTACCATGTTTAGCAAGACTGTTATATACATGTGAATATCCCAAGCTTCCATTAAGTAATATACAAACTAGTATGATACAGTAATGGCCTTCTAGGGCATAAACACTAACAATCTCCCACTTGCACTAGGGCCATGTACTGGCATATCGAAGACCAATGATCTCGAGTAGCCTCTCGAACTGCGTCTGAGGTAGGGCCTTCGTGAATGGATCAGCAATGTTCTCTTCTGAAGCAACTCTCCGAACCTCGATCTCCTGACAATCAATGATCTCCCTGATCAAGTGATACCGCCTCAAGATGTGTCTGGACTTTTGATGGGACCTTGGTTCCTTCGCTAAAGCTATAGCTCCGTTGTTGTCGCAATACAGAGGTATTGGATCAATTATGGTAGGAACCACCTGAAGTTCTGTTAGGAACTTCTTCATCCAGACTGCTTCTTTTGCGGCATCGCAAGCAGCTATATACTCCGCTTCCATCGTCGAGTCAGCAACGGTGTCCTGCTTGGAGCTCTTCCAGCACACCGTCCCTCCATTGAGGGTAAAGACATAACCCGACATGGACTTGGAATCGTCCTTATCACTCTGGAAGCCGGAATCAGCAAAGGCCTCCAACCTTAGGTCTTTTCCGCCGTATACCAAGAACATCTCCTTAGTCCTTCTCAGGTACTTGAGAATGTTCTTTACTGCTATCCAGTGCTTCTCCCCTGGGTCTGACTGATACCGGCTTACCACGCTCAGTGCGTAAGCTACATCTGGTCTGGTACACAACATCGCGTACATTATAGAGCCTACCGCAGAAGCGTAGGGTATAATAGACATGCGTTCCCTTTCCAAATCAGTCTTGGGAGACATCTCTTTGGAGAGGGTGATTCCGTGACAAGCCGGTAGATTACCGCGCTTAGAATCTTCCATACTGAATCTTTTCAGTACAGTGTCGATATACCTGGACTGCGAAAGTCCCAACATCCTCTTGGATCTATCACGATAGATCCGGATCTCCATAATGTAAGAGGCATCACCCAGGTCTTTCATGGAGAACCTGTGTGACAAGAATCCTTTGACAGATTGTAGCATAGGAATGTCATTTCCTATCAATAGAATGTCATCCACGTACAAGACGAGGAATACGACACTTCTGGCTACAACTTTACTATATATGCACGATTCATCTGGATTTTTGATAAAGTCATATTCTTTGACTGTCTCATCAAAACAGATGTTCCAACTCCGCGATGCCTGCTTTAGTCTATAAATGGACTTAAGCAGCTTGCGCCAGATTTCATAATCATGGAAGGCAGCAATAGCAAGAAGGACCCGAATGAATTTGAGCATAGCCACTGGAGAAAAAGTTTCGTCATAGTCCAAACCAGGTCTTTGACGAAAACCCTTTGCAACAAGTCTAGCCTTATAGGTTTCCACCTGTCCATCTACACCAATCTTTTTCTTAAAGATCCATTTGCATCCTATGGGTTTTACCCCATCTGGAGCAAAGTCCAAAGTCCATACTTTGTTGGTGTACATGGACTCCATTTCGGCCCGCATTGCATCTAGCCATCGTACCGAGTCGCCGCTCTGGATGGCCTGCTGGAAGTCAGTAGGTTCATCATCATCTATGATGCAATCCTCTTTATCCCCATCTATGAGAAAACCGTAGTATCTCTCAGGCGGATGAGACGGCCTATTACTCCTGCGGAGGGGTGCGGGAATGTCCTGTTCTTCTTGAACCTCTGGTTCTACCAAACTTTCAGTAGCAGCTTGTGGTTCTGGAATTTCTTCCAGTTCTACTACGCTCCCACTCTTCTGATTTTCTAAAAATTCAGTTTCTAAGAAGCGGGCATGACGAGAAACAAAAACCTTTTGTTCCTCTGCGTAATAGAAACAATATCCTGTAGAGTTCTTTGGATATCCCACAAACTTACACTTTACTGAGCGTGCCTCGAGCTTGTCCGGATGCTGCTTTTTTACAAAAGCTGGACATCCCCATGTCTTCAGGTTTCCTCTGCGTAATAGAAACAATATCCTGTAGAGTTTTTTGGATATCCCACAAACTTACACTTTACTGAGCGTGCCTCGAGCTTGTCCGGATGCTGCTTTTTTACAAAAGCTGGACATCCCCATGTCTTCAGGTACTGAAGATAGGGTTTCTTCCCACTCCACATCTGATATGGTGTGGTAGGCACAGTTTTGGTTGGAACTCTGTTCAAAAGATGTGTCGCTGAATCTAGCGCATATCCCCAGAAAGATCGCGGTAACTCAGCATTACTCATCATGGATCGTACCATATCCAATAGGGTTCGATTCCGTCTCTCCGATACACCGTTGTGCTGTGGAGTGTATGGAGGAGTAAGCTGAGAGAGAATTCCTTTCTCTTTTAGGTAACCTAGGAACTCGGCACTTAAGTATTCTCCATCTCGATCAGATCTCAGTGTCTTAATATTTTTGCCTGTTTGGTTTTCCGCTTCACTCTTGTATTCCAGGAATTTCTCAAAGGCCTCGGATTTATGCTTCATTAAGAAGACATGTCCAAACCTAGAGAAATCATCTGTAAAAGTAATGAAGTAGGAATAACCACCTCTTGCATGTGTAGACATTGGACCACATACATCGCTGTGTATGAGTCCTAAGAGCTCGCTCGCTCTTACTCCTTGTCCAGTGAATGGAGTCTTTGTCATCTTTCCTTTGAGACAAGATTGACAAGTGTCATAAGATTGATATTCAAACGAGTCCAAATATCCTTCTCTATGCAACTTAGTCAACCTTCTCTCATTGATGTGACCCAGTCTACAATGCCATAAGAAAGCTTTATTTAAATCTGGAGACTTTCATTTTAGTGTGTTCTGGACATTGAAAATTTGGAGTTGGTTTAAAACATATATGCCGTTATTTAGTGTACCTGACCCAATCAAACCATGATTAAGGTGGATGTTGACAACATCTCTTACAAACGTGAAATCATAACCTTTATTTGATAACAAGGAAACTGATATGATATTACACGTTAAGCTTGGTACAAAATAACAGTTATGTAAAACCAAAATGTGTCCACTCGTCAATCCTAGGTGATAATCCCCGACGGACGCAGCTCCCACGCTAGCTCCGTTAGCAACCTTTAGGGCCATATCACCTTCCTTCAGCACTCTACGGTTTCTCAGTGCCTGCAATGAATTGCAAATATGAGATCCTGATCCGGTATCCAATACCCAGGAAGTAGAGTTGATCGACAGACAATTCTCAATTACAAACACACCTGAAGTCGAAGCCACAGCTTGCTTCGGTTCCTGGTTCTTGGCGTTCCACGCCTTGCAATCCTTCTTCCAGTGCCCTTTCCTGTGACAATGGAAGCACTCATTCTGGCCAACTACCGGTGCTGCAAACTTTTTCTTTCCCTTCCCTCCCACCTTACTAACACCTCCTCTAGGTCTGGGTGCGGCCTTCTTCTTCCTTCCTTTGGCCTTTGCCTTGGACCCGGAAGAAGATGTACCGCCAACAAACATAGCGGGTGTTTCCCTTGTATTTTGTAAGTCTACGCTAGCGCCCCGGCAGTCTACAGACGCCAAATGCGGAATAAAAACTTTTTAACTGGCGCTATCGTATACTTTAACCCGGATCTGCCATTATTGCTAAACTAACAAACTGTAAAGAGTGTAGAATGGTTATACCGAACGATCCGAGTCCTTCGTTCTTCAACCATCATCCCACGCTCCGTTGCGGCTGCTCCGATCTCGTCGATCTCCGATCTCCTCGTCGAGGTGGCACCACATGATCGGTTCTTTAAACGGGCTCCCGCCTCTGACTCGAGGCAACTCGATCGTCAAGTTTGCTAAAAGAGACGACCAAGATTGATGTAGAGAATGGGTAGATGACTTTGTCTCACTTCGTCCAAATCCGTGGACGATCGGTTAATGAAGTTGCCGAGGGAATTGGGTGATGGAATGAAATGAACTGTGGATTCCATACACCCCAAATCTATCATAATCTTTTTTCCAACCATGAAAAACTATCAAGTGAGAGTCCATGAGGAGAGAGAGGGGTGTGCACTAATATAGAAGAGGGAGGTGACCGTAGGAGCAAGTGGTGACCATAAGGTATGAAGCTTCTCACTCAAAATATCTTAAGCAAAACAAGAATGCATTAATACAAAGCATGACTCACTAAACCTAGTCATCCTTTAATAAATGCAACCAATGAAAACCCTACACCAATAAGCCTAGTCACCTCATCTAGAATATTCTAGAACACTGACTCACCATATCTGAAGAAAAGATATATCCGTCTTTAACAGAATGTTAAAAGACGGCTGATAGAAAACTGGAAACTGGCAACTTCCAAAAGTGATCCTGAAACGACTTTCAGGATAACCCCGAAACTGTATAAATATACCCGCATTTGTATTACGACCGAATACAAATGCAACTGAGACAAAGATATTATACCTACTCAATATAATACTCGGATCCGGCTTAAACCAAAGCCGACCAGTGTCATCTGCCCGAAAACTGACACGTGCGTAAACGCACGTGCATTTTCCGAACCCTGCCATAAAACCATACGGCCTCTACAACGTTTCGCCCGAACTAGGGAAACTGCCTGTGGGGGACTCTAATGACTCGTCAGCACCCTGGCAGTGGGTTTAACCACAAACCGTCAGCGGCACTAGCTATGCGTAACGGCTGCCCACGGACTGACCTCAAGGGTGGCCGAGGAGCGAACTCAAGGGAGACCGATGAGCGAACTCCTCCGAAAAACCCTACTGAGCCTAACAGTGACAATGTATATACAGTCCGGTCCGTTCGTCAATGAGTATCGCATATCCGCCTAGGGGGCTAGCAACGTCAGACCCCCAATAGCAGTATAAGTCGTGTCGGAGTGAAGCCCAATAACACCCTGAGATACTACTGGAGTACCTACCAGTAAATCTCCTGCCACGGCCGTGGGCTTTGTGTAATGGCTCTCCTAGACACAGCACGATCTCGCCCCCAATACCGGGAGAGACGAATCCCCTGCCGATCCGCTCACGTGCCTCCATATGGCTCGGGACTGTACCCAAAAACTACCTGTTTGCACGACTCCTTTGAGCCGTGGTAGGGTAGAAATCAAAGCACAGTGAGAACTCACACGAGACAAATGACGACCTCAGGTCGATGAACTAACCTGTACACATGTCACCAGGGAACTGCTATCTGACGGTAGATATAATACTAACTAGCAGATTCCCGGCGAGTCCTGTCCGGTGTACTCATAACCCAATGAGCACCTGTATACATCTTAGGTGATCCAACTGACACCAGTGGCTTGTGAGACCGGCCACCGCCCCTTGACGGGGTCTCGACTGTATACACTAGTCTACTCCGGAGTATCGATGCCCTGTCTCGAAACTCCCACGACTAGGGACCACAATTAAGGATATGCATCTAAACTACCCAACTCTCACGTATATGATCGCCCTCATACAGTTGGTAGTAAAGCAAGATCCTAAGGGCTCTATCAAAGTGTAACATGCAATCAGTCACTTGAACATGTACACAACTGATAAAGGCAAACCAGATAGCATACTATCATTTCGAGTAAGACTGTCCTACCGGGATAGGTCCTCCGCAATTATTGCAATCACGTACCTGCGATCCAATAATTGACTATGAGGGCACTATCTCCAACAATCTCCCACTTGCACTCAAGGCTAATATTGCGATGTCGACTACTCACAGCCCGTGTGAAACCGAACATCCAACTCCTCTACTAATCAGTTTCACAAAGCCCGTTTGTAAAACTATTGTGTTCGAGAAATAGCCTCGGTGAGTGGATCCGCCTAGAAGTTTCTTTCTGTATCTCTCTTAATCTCAAGTTCGTGGAGAAAGCCATCTCCCGAATTGAGTAGTACCTGTCTCAGAATATGTCTGGATATCTGATGGGACCTTAGTTCATAAATGAACTCCATATCCAAAACCTCTTAGACTGTACGGATCACTGAACCTAATCAGTATCCGGCACCATGCCACCCACAGTATCCTCTTGGACCACCTGTCCATAATACTGTCCCTCGTCAGAGGGAAAACTAAAAACTCTGACAATCACTCTGTCATCCGTGTCACCTTTGAAGCCTGGAATGATAACCGTCTCCCGAAAGAGGCTGCCGTTATCAAATCCGTAGAACATGTACCAATGTTCTAAAACTGCTTCCTTATGTTTCTCCAGGATTGGATTAATACAAACTTATTGCATCTAGTGCAAAACCAACATTTGGTGTGGTACTTGATATCTCATGATTGACTCAATTGCCTTAGCAAGTGATCTGCCAATCATGCACATCCCTCTCCTCTTTAGTCTATACGACATCTTTAGAGAGGGTGACTCCATCACCTGCAGGTACACCACCATGCTAGGAGTCAACTATTCCAAAAACCATTAGAATATCTGTCAAAGTACCCACATTGGGAAACTACCCAAATCCAGATCTAAAACCATAGATCTAGAAACCAGAATGTCAAATATTATATCCATATCCTGTCTGGAGAAACAACTGTGTGACGACCACAGTACAACCGATCGTAGTATAGGAATTTTACTTCCTACTCTGTGTATGTCATCCAGATACCATGACATCACACCCTACTACCTTCTTAACTGATCCATCCCCTATTCTGATTGAAGTCAAACCCATGACTGTCACATCAAAATTAGATGATCTATCTTCGCTATAACTGCTCAAGTCTATAAATAGATATAAGCATCTTGCCCACTATGCTTCCGCTGCTCCCACTGACTACGACAACCCTCCTACCGGGTCTCATATCCTGGAACAACAGTAGTGTCAAGTCTGGGTAGATAAGAACCTCCCTGTCACCGTCCTTGAGCCTACCGAAGTACCTCTCGGGTGTCTGAGGTTACCTACCGTACCTGCGGAGTGGCAATTGGAATGTCTAACCTGATTGAATGTATAGGTCCTATTAAATTTTCCGTAATCGTTCGCGGTTCTGGAATCACTTCCAGTTCTACCATACTCCCACTACTGTTTTCTGAAAAAGATCCATTTTTACTAAAACTGTGGCGAGTCAAGAACAATATCACTATTGATCTTCCAAATGGTAGAATATCAACCCTCGTCATAGCCAGGGTCAACCCACAAACAGCCATTACAGAAAACGTGCCCTGAGTTATCCAGTGTCTGGTTTTAATCATAAGCTGGACAACTCCCCGTACCTTAATTTCTTTTAAGGTACGAACTATTCTATATCCAATATAGAAACTTTGGCACTTATTTAATTGGAACCAAGATTCAATCCATGCAGCTGTCTCCAGTGCATATCAACTTAATGGAAAGAGGCTAATCAGCATTACTCAACTTAGGAATCCATCCAATTATGAGTAACCTGAAAGAGAAACACGTTTCTCAAAACCATCACTATCATCTGAATACCAATCACAAGAATCTACATCTTCGATCTCTTTGAAGAATCCCGACACTTGTGATACCTGGTTCTCTACTTTATTCTTATACCCACAACTTCTCAAAACTTAGACCTTGTATTTCTACGAAACACTTGTCTAAATACTAGAGAAGTTATAAGTAAACAGAACATAGTACGAGGACCTACCCCTTTGTCCTGATGGACACTGGACAACATACAATACTCTGTATAAGTCCGCTGAGTTAAACAACTCAAAACCTGTGCGTTGTAGGTGGAAAACTGTACCCTGGCGATTTCCTCAAATATCACCAATTACAACGAATTCCGATATAATGAGGATGATCACCTAATTCCCAATATCTTACTCCCACTCATCATCTGTAAAACCATACAGATATGAGAATGAAACCTGGTAAATACATACCCTTGGAGTAAGTGTCTAATCGGGAAAACAGTTTTTCCTTTAACAATGCATTGAAACATGAAAATGTTTCGTAGGGGTATCCTGGTATTCATAGCAATGCCTCTTCCATAATCCAATTCATGACTTCAACCGTATATTTTATTGCCGTCTCTCCAGATCCCTTTATTTGTCTTTAGTCGTTACCTTCTGTATACCATCGTTAGGCTAACTGGTTTTCTTCCTTCCCTACCGTTCGGCACCAGCCTATGGTTTGGAAGAAGACTATCCAGTAAGCATAATAGGTGTACCCTCCTAAACCAAGGAGTACTCGCATCTCGAGAGAAGGTGACGATAAAAGACAACTGAATAATACCTTATTCTTTTTAAAGGTGAAAATAGGAGTGGCGATGAAGTACGTGGTTTTGGTCGTGAATGATATCAGTCGCAATTTACTTTGCCCTCTTTCTAATCCCTTTATTTTGTCTTTACATATTACCTTCTGCACACCCTACTTAGGCTAATTGGTTTTCTTCATTCCCTACCTTTCGGCACCAGCCTATGGTTTGGAATAAGACTATCCAATAAGCGTAATAGGTGTACTCTCCTAAACCAAGGAGCTCTCGCAACCTGAGAGAAGGTGATAATAAAAGACAACTGAATAAACCAATTCTATTTCTCCTGAACCTGGATCCATCCCCGAAGAAGTCCCTTCGAGTTCGTATATAACCATACGATGGATCTATCCAATGGAAGTGGATATCCGTAGTAATACGGGTGTTCTGAGAAATGCAAAGGGTAAAAGAAGGAGTGGCAATGACTTATGCAACTCAGACAATCCAATAAGCCAGTATTTTTAAGAAGGTTCGGTCAACCTGGTCACTGAGTCATAGTCTAGGGTCGGTCAAAGGTCGCTGCCAAAGAGAGAGAGAGAAAAGAAACACTCTGCGTGCACTCTAACCTAGATCAGAATGGTCATCATTTTATCTAATCCGGAAACCTCCCACTGTCCTGTCAAATTCTCCTCCAAACCTAAAGAAGAATCAATCGGGATCACCCGAAGAGTAAACCAACTCATCAGTGGGAATCAGGATCCAACTCTCATCGCATGATAACGTGATGGAATGCATCCACGTTACTCATACTCCAGAAGGTATGCGCATACTCGGCAAGTTTCAGTTTCTTTAGAAACTCCTGATATTATTTTTGCCCCATGCTCTTATAACCTTGGCGTTGGTCAAAATGTCATAAGTCACATGCCAAGTTCTACCCATCACTATCTTGTCAATTTGAACCCACCCGCACATGCCCCTGACGTTGGCCAATCGGCAGAACGACTGTCCCAAACTAACTCATCTATCTATGCAACAATTGAATACCCAGCAGCTACCAAACACTATGCCTTGGCGTTGGTCAAAATGCGTAGCTTGAATACTACTGAATACCCAAAAGAAGTGACGGAGGGCTACGGCTGGTTTTTGGCGAAAAACCTTTAGCGTAGTGAACTTGATATCGCTGAAGGAACCTGATAGCTTTTTAAAATATAGTGGCGAAAACCTTTTGCTAAAGAGGTCACTCCCGGTAAAGGGATCTCGGCTCTTTCCTCGTGGAATGAGGTGCAGGATATTCCACTGAATACCGCTATGCAAAGCAACATGTATCGACTATAGTGAAGTTATTACCCTGACGCAAAACTTCTGCCCAAGGGGTCAGTCCCGGTGAAGGGATATCAACCCTTGCCCCGTCGAATGAGGTGCAGGATATTCCACTGAATACCGCTATGCATAACAAAAGGAAACGTCTTTGCAATAACACTTTTAAATTGTTCCAACAACTGTATACAGGTTTGTTTTTACTTTGCGTTGATCAGAATCAACGCAGTCCCATCAATTAATCACACCAGAAAAGAACGAAAATAAAATGTACGTATATGCCATCCGCATTCGTCACTGGGTCCCGTCATCACCCGTTAGGTTACTTAACTAACGACAGAGCGGGGACTGGACTAGCGCGGGTGTGAAACATATACAACATCTAATAGTATATAAGCCAATATACATAATCGCTCCAGGCGTGATAATATGCAACATTACAGAAAAGTAATAAGCATCATAGAACAATACAGATATCTGGGATCCCCGAGTTTCACAGAGCCGCTGCTGAAACTCGACGTTCCCCTGTCGTGTGGATAGCCTGTGCAATGAAACCTAGACCCCTACGGGTGTGGCAAGTTACCCGCCAAAACCTGAAGCGAGGTAGTCCCCACAGCATAGTGAATGGAACACCCGGCACTTCACGGAATCCGGTAAATTGAGCACCCCTCCTTGGGTCAACCTGTACCCCCTACGAGTGCGGCGAATAGTCTGCCAATTCTGAAGTGGGGCCCCTCTGCCTCTCAAAACCATGAGATGCGGACCCGTTGCTTTCCCGAACCCGGCTATCCGTGCACTCCGTCGCGGGGTAAAACCTAGTACAGTAATGAAAAATAGTACAATAGGTACATCGACCGCAACCTGGTCGTGCCCCAAAAGAATATTATACAACAGGCAGTGACGGCTGTCCACAAGTTGGACGCTCGCCCCGCAATATCAAATGTACAAATAAACTCAAACTGTACTACCATTGCACACTGCTATCCACCACGACAAATCCGCAACATTACAGCACAACACAGAACATCAACGCGAATGTCACGTTCGCAAACCCGTCTAAAAGAACTATAGCAGTTAAACGCGGTTTACCGATCAAATGACATTCCCGGTCGGAGATATAATGTAAGCACTGTAAACTAACGTGTTTAAATTTCGATCGACCAAAGACCAAATATCAAAAAGTGGGCCCCACTGCTTACTGGTGAACAGTAACAAAATCTGGGCCAAAACTTTATATTCCAAAAACCCCAAAATCAATCAAAGAACCCACTGTCCAAATTTGGGAGCACGTGCTCCCCACGTGGCCGCGGTTGCGCGGCCAAACCATGGGTTTGGCCGCCCTTCCGCGGCGGTCTGGAGGGATCACGATCCCAAATTTGGTCGTGGTTCTTAGAATTCCCTGCACGGATTTTTAAGACATCCAGAAATAAATTTTGAGACCGTTTAAATTTAACAGAAACTGTCGGGCTTGAATTTTGTGATTTTTGCAATTTTCGATTTCCGGTCGGATCGATGTTTTAAACGCGTTAGCACAAGTTAGTATAGCAAAATGGTGAGGCTCTGATACCACTGTAAGTCTACGCTAGCGCCCCGGCAGTCTACAGACGCCAAATGCGGAACAAAAACTTTTTAACTGGCGCTATCGTATACTTTAACCCGGATCTGCCATTATTGCTAAACTAACAAACTGTAAAGAGTGTAGAATGGTTATACCGAACGATCCGAGTCCTTCGTTCTTCAACCATCATCCCACGCTCCGTTGCGGCTGCTCCGATCTCGTCGATCTCCGATCTCCTCGTCGAGGTGGCACCACATGATCGGTTCTTTAAACGGGCTCCCGCCTCTGACTCGAGGCAACTCGATCGTCAAGTTTGCTAAAAGAGACGACCAAGATTGATGTAGAGAATGAGTAGATGACTTTGTCTCACTTCGTCCAAATCCGTGGACGATCGGTTAATGAAGTTGCCGAGGGAATTGGGTGATGGAATGAAATGAACTGTGGATTCCATACACCCCAAATCTATCATAATCTTTTTTCCAACCATGAAAAACTATCAAGTGAGAGTCCATGAGGAGAGAGAGGGGTGTGCACTAATATAGAAGAGGGAGGTGACCGTAGGAGCAAGTGGTGACCATAAGGTATGAAGCTTCTCACTCAAAATATCTTAAGCAAAACAAGAATGCATTAATACAAAGCATGACTCACTAAACCTAGTCATCCTTTAATAAATGCAACCAATGAAAACCCTACACCAATAAGCCTAGTCACCTCATCTAGAATATTCTAGAACACTGACTCACCATATCTGAAGAAAAGATAAATCCGTCTTTAACAGAATGTTAAAAGACGGCTGATAGAAAACTGGAAACTGGCAACTTCCAAAAGTGATCCTGAAACGACTTTCAGGATAACCCCGAAACTGTATAAATATACCCGCATTTGTATTACGACCGAATACAAATGCAACTGAGACAAAGATATTATACCTACTCAATATAATACTCGGATCCGGCTTAAACCAAAGCCGACCAGTGTCATCTGCCCGAAAACTGACACGTGCGTAAACGCACGTGCATTTTCCGAACCCTGCCATAAAACCATACGGCCTCTACAACGTTTCGCCCGAACTAGGGAAACTGCCTGTGGGGGACTCTAATGACTCGTCAGCACCCTGGCAGTGGGTTTAACCACAAACCGTCAGCGGCACTAGCTATGCGTAACGGCTGCCCACGGACTGACCTCAAGGGTGGCCGAGGAGCGAACTCAAGGGAGACCGATGAGCGAACTCCTCCGAAAAACCCTACTGAGCCTAACAGTGACAATGTATATACAGTCCGGTCCGTTCGTCAATGAGTATCGCATATCCGCCTAGGGGGCTAGCAACGTCAGACCCCCAATAGCAGTATAAGTCGTGTCGGAGTGAAGCCCAATAACACCCTGAGATACTACTGGAGTACCTACCAGTAAATCTCCTGCCACGGCCGTGGGCTTTGTGTAATGGCTCTCCTAGACACAGCACGATCTCGCCCCCAATACCGGGAGAGACGAATCCCCTGCCGATCCGCTCACGTGCCTCCATATGGCTCGGGACTGTACCCAAAAACTACCTGTTTGCACGACTCCTTTGAGCCGTGGTAGGGTAGAAATCAAAGCACAGTGGGAACTCACACGAGACAAATGACGACCTCAGGTCGATGAACTAACCTGTACACATGTCACCAGGGAACTGCTATCTGACGGTAGATATAATACTAACTAGCAGATTCCCGGCGAGTCCTGTCCGGTGTACTCATAACCCAATGAGCACCTGTATACATCTTAGGTGATCCAACTGACACCAGTGGCTTGTGAGACCGGCCACCGCCCCTTGACGGGGTCTCGACTGTATACACTAGTCTACTCCGGAGTATCGATGCCCTGTCTCGAAACTCCCACGACTAGGGACCACAATTAAGGATATGCATCTAAACTACCCAACTCTCACGTATATGATCGCCCTCATACAGTTGGTAGTAAAGCAAGATCCTAAGGGTTCTATCAAAGTGTAACATGCAATCAGTCACTTGAACATGTACACAACTGATAAAGGCAAACCAGATAGCATACTATCATTTCGAGTAAGACTGTCCTACCGGGATAGGTCCTCCGCAATCATTGCAATCACGTACCTGCGATCCAATAATTGACTATGAGGGCACTATCTCCAACATATTTTTCAAGGTGCCCTCTGCACTCCTTAACATGTTCAGGAGTTCCGGAAGTTCAACTTCTTTTCTTTGAATGTTGAAGTTCAGGATAAACTGGGCGTAGGTGTGAGGAAGGGACTGGAGAATAAGGTCTGTATAGAGCTCATTATCCAAAGTCGTCCCAAGGTCTGCGAGCTCTTCAATATAGCCAATCATCTTTAGGACATGTTCTCCTACCGATGACCCGACAGCCAACCTCGCTCGAAACAAGTTCTTAGAGGTCTCGTATCTTGCTATACGAGATTGCTCTCCATAAAGTTCCTTTGTATGGAGAAATATGCCATCAAGGTCCATATCCTCGTGCCTCCTCTGATGTTCATTGTTCATCGAGGCAAGCACGATGCACTTGGCTTTCGCGCAATCTAAATCCCAGGTTTTGCGGATTTCCTTATCCGCATTACTGGATTTGGGACCAGGGATAGCAGGTGCCGTAGCGGTGAGGACGTACCCCAATTTGTCATATGTCAAAGCCATTTTGACATTCCGCAGCCAATATTTATAGTTTGGCCCTGTCAGTATATTTTTCTCTAAAAGTAACTTAAGTCCAGTCATTTTCAGGGTCGCTGCAATTAGGAGAGAGAGAAGAAAACTCTTTAGCATGATGCTCTTGCAAGTTTAGAGTGGTTTTTAGTTTATCTAAACTGGATGGCTCCCACTGTTTCTCGAATCCTTCCTCAAACCATAAAAGAAGAATTAGCCAGGACTATTCTCACCGTACAATACTTGCTTAACCGTTCAGCCAGGCTGGTGTCGGTACTTCGAGGGAGGTTTTCCAACGCTTTCGCGAAGTTCCTTAATTAAATAACCTCTTTTCTCTGGGAGCGTAACCCCGCTGACACTTTTCTGGACACCTACTAGGTTTATAGCATTGATCGTTAAGTGACGAATATCCTGATAAGTAGCATATACTCACAGTAGGATCGGGATCCAAATATCATCGTATGATAATGTTGAAGGAATCCTACCAACATTCATCAAACTCCAAATGGTATGCATCTCTTTGCAAATTTCAGTTTCTTTAGAAATTCCCGATATAAGTTTTTGCCCCATGCTCTTATGACCTTGACGTATGCCAACAAATCATAAGTCACATGTCAAGTTCTGCCCATCATTATCTTGTTAATTTGAACCCATCCGTATATACCCTTGACGTATGCCAACAAGGTAATGCGACTGTCCCAAACCAACACATCTATCTATGCAACAAATGAATACCCCAGCAGCTACCAAACACTATGCCTTGACGTATGCCAACAAGCATAGCTTGAATACTACTGACCATCCATAAGAAATGACGGAGGGCTACGACTGGTTTTGGCGAAACCGTGAACGTAGTGAACTTGATATAACCGAAGGAACCTGATAGCTTTTAAAAGGAGTGGTTAAGGCTCCGCATTTAAAAATATCTGTTTTAAAATTAACCGAGTGGTTTCTTTTAAATTGTTCCAACGATTAAAACTTTGGTTTATTTTCTTTGCATTATAGATAATACGTCCCATCATTAACCTATCATTGCAGAAAACAACGAAAATATGACGTCCTCTTATGCCATCTGCATTCGCCACTGGGTCCCGTCATCACCCGTTAGGTTACTTAACTAACGACAGAGCGGGGACTGGGCTAGCGCGGGTGTAAAACATAAGTGACGTCTAAAATAGCTATCATATATATAGATATTTTACATTCGTCTGACGCAATGATATACATTCCAGAACACAGATAAACTTTATTGGATTTGCAAGCAATCTGTATTTCTTTTGAGCCTGCAAGAAAAGACAGATTACACAGTTGTGATGAATAGCCATTACCCCACCCAAGATCCCTACGGGTACGGCAAACTACCCGCCCGGCAGTTTGTGTACCCCACCTTGGATCTGTCCTAGGAGCAAAAACAGTAAAATGAAATAATACAACGATGGCTACAACCGCAACCTGGATGTGCCCCGCAAAATAATATTACAACAAATTACATTTACATCAAATGAATTAAATGATAACCCATCACATAACCCCGGCTATACACCACAACAGTCCAACACAGTTCATATGCACAAACAGATAAAATCCATTTCAGAAATGTGCAACCCCCTGCCAACTGACATACTAGCAGTTAGGGGAGGTTTACGAACACATTAAACAATCACAGATATAATCCAACAAGCAAATACTGTATAATTTCGATCGATTAAACACTTTTAATCTTGCTCCAATACTGCTATGAAAATCTGAAACCTGAGCAAAAATTAAATATTCCAGAAAATCCCAAATACCACAGAGAACCAACACAAGAAAAATGGGTCCCTGGATCGTCAACTCGGCGGCGGAAGCGCGACAGATCGGTGCTATCCGCCGCGGCGCCGTAGGCGATTCATGGGACCAAATTTTTTGTGTGTTCTTCTGGTGTCTTTTCAAGCTTTCTGAACTTCCCTGAAAAATTTTTGGAGTTCATTTAAAAATCGACAGAAACTTGTGGTTTTTAGGGTTTTCCGGCTTCGTTTTTCCGTTCGAAATTCGTACAAATTTGCAATTAAGTTATTTATTGTTTAGCGAGGCTCTGATACCACTGTAAGTCGATGTACTACACCCCAATACTTGTGGGGAGGCGGAATTTTCAAAAACGAACTTGTTTAGTGAACAAACATCGACTAACCGCTTGAATCGAAGCTAAACGATAACTAACCAAACATATAGTTGTTCTAAACTACTATGCTTAGGGATTATACCTATCGAACCAAGTCCTTCGTCTTTACGATCACCTCGGCCTTCTCTTTGTAGTAGACGATCCACCTGAGAGCAAAACTCCAAGCTTAGCCTCTAAACTTGAGACAACTAACCTTCTTGGATTGCTAATCAAAGAAGATAGATGAGATAGAGTGAGGGTTATGGATTGTTTAGTCTAGCTAATCCTAGTTCTCAACACATGAGAGGTGATGATTAGGGTTTGAAGAGAGAGAGCTTGAGGAGAGAGAATGTGTAGATGATAATTGAATAAAGCTTATGAGTATCATAATAGATATGAAGCATTTTCTTTTATGAAGAAAAGAATAAAGAGTGATGAATAATCATGCTTCACAAATATCAAGTGGTGATTCATTAGCATGAGTCATTAAGCATTTAATATGCATTAATGAGATGAATGAATCACCCTCATGACTCATATAACCCATTCAATGTATATGACACCTAAACCTCCTTAGTCACCATCTTCTAGAAATTTCTCGCACAATTACGAGAACGCCCCTCCGATCCGCAAAAATACGGAAAAACTTTAGACTGTAAAAATCCAATAACCGGATACCAGTAACTGGCTTAAACCAAAGCCGACTGGTAAAAACTGTCCGAAAGTCGTACGCGCGTAAACGCACGTATGCGTCCGAACCCTTGTCGTAAAACCATACGACCTCTATATCGTTTCGCCTGGAATAGGAAACTCTGTGTGTGGGACTCTAGAGACTCGACTACCACGCTGGCAGTGGGTTTAACCACAGACCGCAAGCGGCACTAGCTGTACGTAACGGTCTCCAGGTAGTTGTCGATAAGAAGGCCGATGAGGAAACCCATCCGAACTCCTACTGAGTCTGATGTGACAATCTCCATACAGTCCGTTCCGTTCGTCCAAGACTATCGCATATCGGGCCTAGGGGGCGGCAAGCGTCAGTCCCCTAATAGCGGTATAAGTCGTGTCGGAGGGAAGCCCATTACACCCTGAGAAACTACTGGAACCTACCAGCAAATCTCGCTTGCCCTGGCCAGGGACTTTGCGTAATGGCTCTCTGACACAGCGCGATATCAACTCCTAATACCGGGAGGGACGAATCCTGTCTAACCGCCACTGCCTCCAAGTGCTCGGGACTGCACCCAACTGCTACCTGTTTGCACGACTCCTTTGAGCCGTGGTAGGGTAGCAATCTAAGAACAGTGGGATACACTCGAGGCGAAGTAGCAGTGTCAAGTCTGTGGACTATGCTGTACTCATGTCACCTGGAAACTGTTCACTGACGACTGGTATAAAACCAACCAACAGTTCCCTGTGAGTCCTGTCCGGTGTACCCGTAATCTAACGAGCACCTGTATACTATCTCCAGTACGACGCACTGACGGCTGTGGGACAGACCATCTCCCCAACTGGGATGAGAAGCGTACACACTAGTCTACTCCGGAGTATTGATGCCCTGTCTCGATAATCCAACGACTAGGGACCTGAATAAGGATGTGCTTGTAGACTATCCAGCCCCCACTAGTGTGACTGCCATCACAACGCTGGCAGTCAAGCAAGATCCTAAGAGCTCTATCAATACGTTTACTCACATATTAAGATAGAAAAAACCAAGTAGCATACTACCATGTTTAGCAAGACTGTTATATACATGTGAATATCCCAAGCTTTCATTAAGTAATGTATAAACTAGTATGATACAGTAATGGCCTTCTAGGGCATAAACACTAACAATAAGGTAATGACGTAAGCATGAAATAACCGGTACAACTCAACAGTAAAGCATGTGTATCAAATCAGTAATCAATGCAATGTCCATGTCACTAAAGCAATCAGTCTTTAAGTCTCAATATCCAAGTCACTAAACTTATCGTTAGTCCAAGTGTAAGTGTCAACCACCGCAGAAGTACTCCCAACCCAAGGGTAAGCCCCAGGGGCAAGGGAACACGGGCCCGGATCACTGTCAGTAAGAATCAGAAACTCTATCAGTACAACTCCTGAAATCACTACATAAGCCGGTAGTGAGACTCCTGAGATTCCGTTGATCGAACTCACACTCAAACTACCCCACCCCGCGGTCTACATCAAACACCGACCATGAATTTAAATACTAGTCGTCCCATGACAAATCTACACGAAAACTGGAGACAGGGTCCCACTAAGCATGTCTCGACTGGCATCCAAGATAAATGGACAATACTCGATGTCTTATCTATGACACTAATATAAGTGTTTTCATATCCGTCACATACCAGCTATAGTTACACTTATATATATCCCATTAGCGTCGACAATGCAATAACTAACTGGTTCCGCTGATTGTGTACAAGTACGTATCACTTCCATTATTCAATCATGCTTTTACACTAACGTACTTGTCACAATCCAATCACTAACATTTAGCACTTAGTAATGTAACACGGTCACTAGGGTATCGATGCAAATGAACACTAATTACAAAGGTATAGCAGTCATGCAACGTGATGGGGATACAGGAAATGCACTACTGAATACATATGAGCAATCGGTATCGGTTGAATTAGAAAAATCACATAAAATTACACGTGCATAATTTGGCGAAATAAATTAAAAAGCGTAAACTGTTTATAAAATTTTCTGTACGGAAAAATTGGTTTCGAGTCAATCGGGTTTCAGGTTTGTGAGTTATGCTCATTTCATTATAAGTGTTTACTGCTGGAAATCCAATTTATGAACTGGAAGTCCATTTCGTAACACGTTTTACTTTCTATTGGATCATAATTAAACACGCTACTGTTCAACTAATTGTAGGGCTATGAGTAAACTTTACCGCGCAGGAGACGGATCAACAGTAGTCATCTTGGCTTAGGAGTTATGATCAGATTACCGATGAAGGGTGCAAGCTGAAATGACAGAAATCTGTCGTACACGTCATCCGTTTAAAATTTGATTTAAATACCAAATGATACTGGAATTTAGTGAAACCGGTACCATTGGAAAGCTAAAACAATTGTCTACGCAGCGGTAATTGGCTCCGTACACCATCACAATTAAACATTAAGATTTCAGGTGTATAAATGCATGTCAAGGGGTAAGTTCCCGCTCTGGACTGCCGTCCAAGGTCAGATAAGTTCTTTATTTTCGATGTTCAGAAGATACATCTAACAGTAAATCTACATGTCGTATTAAGGATTATGCGGTACCCTTCACAACGAACCCGGGCATGCTGCGATTGGATTTTTTTGGAATTAATTATGAATTTAACGATGTCAAGTGTTCGGTAAAACGCGAGTTTCGGTATAGACGCTAGGGCGTCACTTTATGTGTGAAAACGATATCGATTTGCCACCAAATTTCTACATAGTGTTTGTTAATAATATCAGGGTCTAAATATCATGATTTCCGCCATATTTGATTTAGTTTTCGTTTATAGTTCACATCAAACACTTACGGTAGCATCCGGTAAACGATCGAAACACTAATTTTCCTTAACCAATTGAATTTAAATATTATCCATATAGCCTTTGTGTAATACTGACACCGTAATAAGCCTTAATCAAGCTCCAATCAATAAAATGTCATTATGGTTCGCTATGCAATTTCAAAGGTAGTTACGATCTAAATATAGTTATATATATCTAGTTATTATAAAATTACTTCTGCTCACGTTTAAAAATAGCATGATAAACAAGTGAGGGATTTCACTTGCCTCAAGATGAAAACAGCACAGCAACGACGACAACGATCGCACGCACGGGCACGGCACGCACGGCAGCACAAACAACAACAGTAGCTCGGCTAGGGTTCTGGCTATGGCTCGAGCTTGGCCTCGGCGATGGCGATGGTTACTGTGACGACGATGACCACTATGACGGTGAGGTGGTGCTCCACGGCAGTAAAGGAGTCGGTGGATAATGGCTTCCAGCGGCAGTGAAGCTTACTAAGGGCTCGGTGTAGAGCTCAGGGCAGAAGAGGGGCTCAACTACGTCTTTGAGGAGAAGAGGATGGTTGAGGTTGCGGGTCTCGCCGTTGATAGTGGTTGTGTTGGAGGTAAGTTTCATCGGAGCTTCGGTGGTGCTGCAGTTGCAGTGAGATGCTCGGTGGTGGTTGATGGTGCAGGTGGTGAACGGGTCGGGCAAGGGAGTTCTCGTGGTAGGAGAAAGAGGGCCCGGTGAAGCAAGGGAGGAGGAGACGGATGAGGGCACGATGGCGACTAAGGAGCTTGGCTTGGCCGGAGGAGAAGGCGTCGACGTGGTTGGTGCTCGTCTTGAAGTGGGTCTCATCGAGGTACTGGGGGTGGCCTCGACGGTGGCCTTGACGGTGGCCTTGACGGTGGAGGCATCTGGTGGTCGGCGATGCTCGATAATGGGGAGAGGTCGTCGATGAGGGTGGTGGGTGTGCGGCGGAGGCAACTGCGACGAGGATGAAGGAGGGTGGTAGGTGTGCGGCGGAGGCAACTGCGAGGTTGGGGTTGAGTTGGGGCTGCTGGTGGCGTCGTGGTCGATGGTCAGCGGCGGTGAGGTGGAGGTGAGCGGTGGCAGCAGGCGGTCGGTGCAGTGTGTCCGATGGGGGATCTTGGTGGGATCATGCTCGTCGGTGGAGGTGAGGAGCTCGAGAGGTAGGGCTTCGCGAGTGGAGAGAGAGGAGTGAAAAGAGAGGGGTCGGCTGTGAGAAGAGGGCGAGGCGAGGCAAGGCAGGCGAGCGGATCGCGGGGCTGTTGTGGGGATCTCAGGGAAGCGAGGCGGAAGACATGGGGGGAACGTGGAGATGAGGATGAAGTCGTGGGGAGGAGCGGGTGAGGATTTGGGGGAGGGGATCTCGGGAAAGTCGTGGCATGTGGTATGGTGGCCCGGTCGTCGCGGCGTGGGCGCGAGGAACGAGGAGACGGGGAAAGAGTGGGAAAGGAAAAGGGGAGGAGAAGTATAAGAAGGGGTGGGAGTTCAGTTCAGGTTAGGGTTTGGGTTAGATTAGGAAAAATAATAATTAAAATAAATAAAAATATATAAAAAGTGAAAATAATAGGAAAAATCTGAAAAAATATAATAAATAAATACACGGAAAATATTTATAGGCGAACTGGGTATTACACGTATATTTGAGGATATGGTGATTAACTTGAACGGATCAGATCATTCAAATATGTCGTAGACCGAGAGTTTCTGTTTTTAAAAAACGCGGACCGGTTTGCAATGGATCACGTCCCATATATAACCCTGAATATAACTGCTCATTAATGTGTGGCATTTACCCATTCTTTAACCGAAACATGCTTACCCTAGCATTGCATGTAATTAGCAAATTTATCCTAAGAATGTCAATTTTAGCTCCAAGTAAGCTACACCTTACTAGCTTTTTTGCTGATTAAAAAAAATGCCTTGCTCGCAAAGAGGCATGATATTTAGGTGACATTGACATAAATTAGTTTGAGCAACACGTAGAAACTTAATTATATACCGACGACGCGGTTAGTAGACCAATTTTCTTAAAGGAATCCACCTTACAATGTTACTGATCATGGAATATGCAGATGTGTTGTCGAATATGAATATTTTTTTCCCAAAAATTTTTGCAGGATGACAACGTTGATTTGCAACTGCCAGAATTTGGCTAGAAGTTTGTTTAGTGTCATTTAAGCAACTTGTGTGTGTGTGTGTATAAAGAGAAAGAGAGTATGAATCCGTTTGGACGGGAACACGTTTTTGAATTCACGAATCTGAATAACAACCGTTGAATCTATCCCTTGCTTTCAATGGTTCCGATTAAAACAAATTAATAAATCTATTAAATAACAAAGTAAATATTCTCTTACCTAATTTTTGGGGTCCATGCGGATCTCAATTCATTTATTTTGGATCATATGGATCGTGGAATATTTTGGGTAATATTGTTTTAGAATCATGGGGTTGATTTTCTTGGATATTTTGATATTTTATTTTTGGGTTCATTAAAAATATTTTGGGTAATATTAATTAGAATCATGAGAATTGGGATCATATAATCGTGGATCCTAAAAATTAGGTAAGTGAATATTTACTTTGTTATTTAATAGATTTATTAATTTGTTTCAATCGGAGCCGTTGAAAATAAAGGGTAGAATCAACGGCGGTTTTTCAGGTTTGAACTAATATATTCACCCATGTATAGACTATTGACATGTCTATACACCTGTAAACTTGGGGGATGTTTGATTTCAAAGAATCAACTTGGAATTGATGGAATTGGGGAGACAAGACATTGCAATGCAATGCATTTTTTTTGTGGAATGTTGTATTCTTCTGTTTGTTTTCAATGCAATCGCACTACTGCTTACATCATGGATCATCAATTTTAGGGGTTGCAACACCTTATAAAATGGGAGGTTGGCTAGATTTCTCTCTATTCTAAGGAATTTCACCATGCCAACCAAACAAAGGAATTGAAAGTCTCATTCCCTAGAAGACAAAAAATGCTCATTCCTTGAAAACAAACACAACTTTGAAAGTCCTATTGGACAAAAGTCCCTAAGAAACCTGACACCAATTCTATACTGGGCTTTCTGATGTTGCGCCTAAACCCTTACATAAGGCATACATATGATTAATGAACCATCTTAAGTATTGTTTTATTATGTTATTTTCCCCTGCACACACGAGTACAATTCCCCCCGAATATTTTTTGCAGTGTAAAAACTCCTTGACATAATTTTGCAGTTTGTGGAGTGGCTGGAAGCAAACAAACAAATAGACTTCTCAGATCGAGATTACGCTTCTCTCGTGGATCTGATTGCCAAACTACACGGTCTCCAAAAAGCCGAAACCTACATAGAAAAACTTCCGGAATCATCTAAAACCGAAATGATATACGGAGCTCTTCTAGCAAACTGTGTCGCCACGGGCAATATAAAAAAATCCGAAGAAATTTTCAACAAAATCAGGGACCTCGGTTTCCCCCACACAGTCTTTGCTTGCAACCAACTCCTACTCCTCTACAAAAGAAACAATCGCAAGAAAATTGCCGACGTCCTGAAATTAATGGAAAAAGAAAATATACAACCCTCTCAATTCACATATAAGCTTTTAATTGACTCTAAAGGTCTTGCTAACGATATTTCGGGCATGGAGGATTTAGTAGAAAGGATGAAAGCCGAAGGCATGGAGCTCGATTTAAGAACCCATGCTGTTCTCACAAGATATTATATCCTTGCAAATCTAAAGGAAAAGGCCATGGCTGAACTAAAATCAATTGAAGGAGATGATATTGCAGAAAACCGAAATGCCTGCAGAGAGCTTCTTCCACTTTATGCTTCTCTCGGCAAAGCGGATGACGTTGCGAGAATCTGGAAGGTCTGTGAGTCAAATCCTCGAACTAAAGAATGCTTAACTGCAATCGAAGCGTGGGGAATTTTAGGGAAAATTGAGAATGCAGAGGAAGTCTTTGAGTACACGATGAAGACGTGGAACAAACTCTCTTTTAGATTTTATAATGAATTGCTTAAAGTTTACGCGAATCATAAGCTTCTATCAAAGGGTAAGGATTTGGCGAAGAGAATGTCAGAAAATGGGTGTAAAATCGGTCCTTTGACTTGGCACATGCTTGTTAAGCTCTATGCCGAGTCCGGGGAGGTTGAGAAAGCTGATTTGATTTTACAAAAGGCAGTGCAGCAAAATAATACGCGGCCTTTATATTCCTCGTATCTGGTTGTTTTAGAGAAATATGCAAATAGAGGGGATGTTCATAATGCTGAAAAGATTTTCCATAGGTTGAAGCAAAGTGGTTATTTGGGGAGAATAAGATTGTATCAGTTACTGCTTCAGGCTTATGTAAATGCGAAAGTTCCAGCTTACGGGTTTAAAGAGCGGATGAAAGCTGACAGTATGTTTCCTAATAAAGTAGTAGCGGAGCAGTTGGCGGCCATTGATGGTTTCAAGAAAACACAGATATCGCAATTGCTCGATTGATGAAGCGGTTCTTGCTTTTTTATTTGAAAACTGTGTTTGCTTGCAAACAATATGTTTTCGAGCTATAATTTTATGTCGAATGTTGAACGGGATAAATATTTCTGTTGGATTGTTGTGGTAAATACTCATGTTGACGGTAGATCGCTGTTTATTTTTAGAATTGAAATTCCACTGTATTGCAGGGGCCCGAAAAAGATAGTTATCTAAACTATAAATAGCCTGGAAAAAGCTGGAGGCTTGGCTCGTGCTCGTTAAGAGTTGCTTCAGCCTGCACGACATATAAGCAAACAGAGTTTGATCAAGTCTTTAAGCTACTTAAATAATCAGAGGAACATGAGCGATCTAAAGCTCGGGTTGTTCAGCTATCCCAAGGTATGCTAGGCTTGCTAGCTTTATTGCCGCCTAATGAGAAAATTGCTCTTGCTAGCAAAAGGCACATGCATATTTCATGCAGACTTTTTTTTTTAATTTATCCTTTTTCGCTTTTTTTGTAATCAACCTCCTTTTGGGAATTGAATTTACGATCTCTCACGCTGGAGCTGGAGAGTAAATTGGTATCTACTGAGCCTAGTCAAGTTGGTTCATGCATAAACTTAGTTGACCTTTGAGATTGGGAAGTCTGAGCAACACAATGTCAGTAGGCAGATTTTCCGCAATGAATCCGGCATAGGATACTATTACTGATCATGGAATATGCAGATGTCAGGTAGCAGATAGAAGAGTCCTCTCCATAATTTTCGCACTGACAGCTAGGCATACGAACAATTTATTTCTTTGAATCTGCCCTGTTTCTTTTCTGAAAGAAAAATTCAAATGTATTGCATGATAAATTATCTAATTTGCCTAGTGTGGGTTTCTCTTTTCTTTTCTTTTCTTTTCTTTTTTTTTGGACCAAGATGAAGTACCGTTTCTATGGATATAACTAAAATGGTTGCATAGAAGTTACCTTGAACATGCAGGAAATTGGAACACTTTATAAAATACTGAGCCAACTATTTATATATATCTCATCTTATCAATGCATCTCAGAACTTTTAATGGTAAATTTGAACACGCGGTCTAAAATTCACTTTTCGCCCGAAAAAAGAGAGATTAATCCTAGGTAAAAAAATTAGAGGGAATAAAAATAATCAAATGATCATGACAGCTATAATGCGGTTCATTCAATAAGCGGCAAGTTCTAGATTGTAGTTGCAATAGACTATTGATATTCTGACAACTGAGCAGATCAGATCACTTGAACTGAAAACTTAATAGACATGATTTAGGAATTACATTTACAGCAATTTATAAATTAATTCAGTAGGCATATTTTATTTGATGATTGGGTAACAGAGTTGAAAAATGAAACATAAAAACCAAACTGTACATATAAATATGACAATCCAAGGTGCTAATGGATCAAACTTCCAATCAGAAGTAGTTGCTTTCATAGAACTTCTTCACAAAATCTAAGCCTGATCTTTTGTACCCAAGTCCTTGACAAGCCCCCGGCGACCTCCAATGACATATTGACCAATGATGTGATGTCTCTGCTTTGCGTGGTCTACAATGTTTGTTAGGGGCTGTTTGGATGTAGGATTTGTCAGGATCCTCCTAGGATTCCATAATTTTGTGTTCGGTTGAAGTATTTGGATTTCTAGTATTTCTTTGTTTTTTATGGGAGGCCCACCACAAAACATGAATTCCTGAATCCTAAATTTTTTTAAGGATTTTCAAGGATTTTTCAATATTGATTGTACTTTTAGATGGGAGCCGTGTACTCTATTTATTTAATAATTCTCTCTCTATCTATCTCTCTAAAATCCTCAAATCCAAATCCCACTTTATTTTCACCAACCAAACAAAGATTATAAGAATCTACAAATCCAATACTAGAAATCCAAAACCAACCAAACAACAAATTACCAAATCTAAAAATTTTCAACTGTAATATTTTGGAATCCAAATTTCATAATCTTGCAACCAAACATGCTCTAATGAACTGATGTGTAAATGAGAGTAACAAGTCTAAGAAAACTCAAGACATCTTCTATTAAGTTGAGAAAGTTTGTTGCATGATGGGTTTGAATCCAAAGGCCTAGCCCATTAGCACCCCAATATACAAGGCAATTTTAATTTTGTACTTTAACAAAAAAGAATCAAAGGGTCAGTGAGCTTCGCCTCTCTTACAAGGGTTTTGGCCATTTAAGGGTTTTAGATCCATCTTCTTCTAGTTCTCGCTGAACCATTTTAGGGTTTTAGGTTTGCTTTTTCTCCATTAGGAATTGTTGGGATCCGTGGCCATGTGGGCCCTGCGCAGAGCTGCAAATCCTCTGAGGTGAACCTCTTGCCTTCTAAAATTTAGACTTTTTAAAGTGATTTCTACTGTTTGTTTGGTGCTCTTTATGTGTAATTTATTGGAATCAGACGAATGAAACAAAACATTTCAATTTCAACATTATTTTAAATTTTGTTGTCGATGTTAGGGATTTTGGGGTAGTTTTTCCCCTTCTTTTTTTTGGATGTGAGGTTGGGGTTGACAACTTTAAAAATTGATTTTTTTTATAAAAGAGATTTTTCTTATCACGCTAATGTAATTGTCGATAGCACAATTTTTTATATTAAACCATATTAAAATAATATTTTTTAAAACAAAACACTTTCAAAATATATTTAAAAAACAAGCCACTTTCTGTCTTGTAGGTGCCACGTCAGCACCAGCTACAAATATATGGGACGCATTTTTAAACCGCGCCCTTACAATTGTACTGGGCGCGGTTTCAAGGTGCGCCCATTACAAATGTAATAGGCGCAGTTTCAAACTGCCCAATACAAATATACTGGGTGCAGTTCTAAACTGTGCCCACTATAAATTTAATGGGCGCATTTTGAAAGTGCGTCCCATACATTTGTAATAGGCGCAGTTTCAAACTGTGCCCCTTAAATGTAGCAAGATAATATGAATCATTAAGTTCGTCATTTTCATTGTTGGGACTTTGTTTTTTTGGGCGCGGTTGAAAATTGCGCCCCAAAAAGAAACACATACGCATTCACGGGTTTGTGTTTTTTTATGGCGCAGTTTGCAAGTGTGCCCTAAAAGGAAACACAATCATTCACGGGTATATGTTTTTCTGGGGCGCAGTTGCTAACGGCACCCCAAAAAAACACATACCCATGAATGATTGTGTTCCTTATATGAAGTGTTCAATCTCTTCCTTTCCATCTCAAATCTTACTCTCTGTACCGAGCTCTCTCACACTCACTTAGATCTCATCGCCATCACCATCTTTATCTTTCTCCCTTTTAGTTCTCAGTCTCGCTCTCTCAATGTCGGGATCTTCATCTGCGGGATTGCCATCAATCGATAAAATTAAGAGGTGCATTCCTTACACCGTCATGAAATCTGTATACACGAGGATAGACCACTCTAGTTACGAAGGTATTCTCTATCGATTACAAGGAGTATGAACTGGTTGATGAAGATCGATTGCGAAATTTTGCGGCTCTTGCACTTAGCCGTATTGGATGCGCTCCCGTCTTCCCCTGAAGAAGTAACTTATGACCACCATTGGGAAGCAAATCGTCGTCTCCACTTCTTTCATTCTATGGTCTTCTTTCTGATCGCAATATCGAGTACTCCGTAAGCTCTCTCAAACGCATCTTTATGTACCGTCGGACTTTGAACCATTTCGAACTCACTCGAAATTCCGCGGTAGGTGATGAGGCCATTGATGCAATTACAGAGCGGATTAATTCTGTTGCTGCGGAGCTCAGTAGCGCAGAGGATTTATTTTTGAAATTTTAGTGATGAATTATAGTTTTGTTACTATCTTTGCTATCTATTTTGTTTGCGTCATCCTCGTGTATGTTGTGGATGTGTGTACCATGTGTGTGTAATATATCGTGTATGAACATGTGTTTGTGTGAGAGAGAATCAACGTTTGAATTAAAATGAATTAAAGTGTTTTTTATAAAGAAATAATGTTTGAAAATCGGACAGCACCTCCTTCGTAAATTTTGAATAAAATTCATGTACAAGAATAATAAAATAATAGTATCCACAGACGGAGCTAACTCAACGCCCAAACGACAGAGACTCAACGCCCAAACAACGGAGGCACAATCCACGCAAAATATATGACGTCCAAACGGTGAAGACCAATAAGCTGAAAACAATAAACAATGTAAAATAAATAACGAAGTTATCGCAATACAACACAACACAAATACTCCATGCAATCTAACGAAGTCGTCGCACCATCCCTGGTGTCCTCTTCGCTACAGAACGTCGGGGCTGTGACGGTCAGGTTTCGTCGGCAGCAGGTGGCTGAGATGGCTCTGCCTGTGATAGTCCATGTTCGTACTTATCGGGATGCTGAGACGGCTCCGGCTGTGCCCGTCTAAATCTTGCTTATGCATATATGATAGGAATGGCTGGTGCGGACACAGCTGGTGGATGCACGGGTGGAGTAGGCACGGCCGGTAGACGTGTGAATCTGTGCCTCGTCATCACACTCCTGATGAGGGACTTGATGTTCATAAAGCAACTTGCCGAGTCTCTGGTGCCATTAATTCCCTCATTAGCTATATCCTCTGACGCGTAAATGGTTTGAACCTATATTGATGGTAAATAAGATAATGAATTTCATAAAAATAAGATTATAGTTTTAAAAGGTTTGATATAAAGTTATCAAATCTCTCTCTATCGGTTCTCGAGACGTATATGAGGTGGGTGGAGGGGCGGCTGTGATGACGAATCTGTGGATAATCATCCAATACCAGGCAATGTACTGGTCTATCAGCATACCTGGTTGTATCTCATCGGCTATGTGGTTTACCCGACCGTACTATCGGCCTACCTAAATTTGATACTCCACGAGCTAAGCATCCCCAACTAGCGCCCCATCCTGACGCGGTGTTCGTTCCACCGCGCCTGGTATGCACTGCCTCAAGCCGAACCGGCGAAGGATACGGTCTAACACGTGCATCTGAATAACATAGTTACAGACGATCGGCGTCTGCGCATGCTAGAAGCCGGCGCCTGCCAAGCATAATGGATGCAGAGTGCCCATCAGGTCAGATGTGTACGGTGTTAACGTAACTGATGCCTCCTCCATGACATTGAACTCGTTGTGATAGAAGCGGAGGCTGCGATTCAGTGTCACATCCCATGACCCGGGTACATTCCACCTTCATAGAGATTACACACAAGTTAATATTCCAAAAAAACTTGAAATTTGAAATATATGCATAGGTTCAATTACTTACCGGTAATCATATGGCCTTTGGCAATCTAAACTGAATTGTGTCGTAATTGTCGGGAGACCAATAGAGAGATATGTCGATGACCATATCTGAAATAAAATATGATAGAATTATGCTTTTATATTGAACATCAATTTAATTACGCAAAATTAGTAAAATACGGGTTTAAGTATTTTATACTTGAAGGAGCGTCAAACAGCCCCAAAAACTCTTCTGCTCCATTAATGTAGTCATCCTCGGCTCGCTGTAGAGGAATAACAGAATTGCATCCCCACGATAAAGTGGCACACTGGTTGAGATCAGCTAAAAGAGTAGCCAGGCAAGACTAACTCTGCTCTTGCTCCTATCCAGGAACAAGCGAACCCTTATCTGATGTAAAATGTAGGCCCGTGCATGCTACTCGATTGTCGCAGGGATAGCATCCATGGCAGGCTCAGCACTAAACGCCTCCCGCAGCCAACTCAAGTTAATGCTACCACCTCTCTTCTATCCAACAGGCGGAATCCTACCCAACAAGCTGGGACATAAATCTGACCAATCGTAGTTGTACTCCACAACAACTACCTCTTCGTCTATAGGCATACCAAGCAGTACAGCGACTTCCTGAATGGTGATAGTCATCTCACCAACTCTAAAATGAAATATGGAGGTCTCTGGTCTCCATCTATCTACCAAAGTCGTAATCAAGTCTCTATCCAGACGTATATACTCTAATTTGGATAGAAAATGAAAGCCTGCTCGTTGCAACTCAGCCTGCGCATGGGTATCTCTAGCTGGGATCCTACTGCTATGGACTGAGTGGTCAACGCATGTAATCACCTAATCACTCTGTTAATTACAAAAAGAGAACTTGTATCAGTAACGTATAAATAATATATGTAATTAGAGAAACTAAAATTACAAAGTTTTACTTGTACTATTGCGGCGTTGGCTGACATGTGGTCAGCTTGCAAGTACAAAACACTCGTATCTATAGGTCTAGGCTCCATAAGCATATCTGCACAATGAAAAGTCGAGTTATATTATCTTCGAAAAAATGAGCATGTATAACAAAGAACATATTAGTACGTGTATGTGTGTGTAGATATATGTTTTTTTATGTTTGGACGTGTGTATGTGTGTGTATATGCATGTATGTGTATTTTAAACTATAGGCGGTGATTACCAATGGCGACGTGGGGCTGGAGGATTTTTGCATCGTGTCTTGTTATGACCATACTCATTGTAGATGTTGCATCTATTTTGCCTACGTCCTCGTGAATCATCCATATCACTTTTGATACGGGTAGAATGTGGTCGTCCTTTTGTCTCCTACCGATATGTGGTAATATTATTGGACCGTTGTATGCCTCCCAATATCGGTTATCAGGTACATGATGGAACAACAGGGCATAAGCAGTTTTGTATTTGAAGACATGATACCATTTTGAAGCAAGATTGTGATGTGCAATATTCCTCCATTCTCTGCTCGTGTGCATGCTGAAATTACATGTGAACAAGGCAACTTTTGCAATTTAGGAATATTGCACGTATAACTGCAGCTCCTACCATCGATGACTACGCTGTAATTTTTTTTCATTTTTGTCAGTCACCTGCCATTCGGACTGGCTAAATCTCACGATCCAAGCATGCCTAGCATCAGTATCCCTTTTTGTTATTAATTGTTCGAACTTAGGACATAACTTTGTTGTCCACTCTTGAATAGTCAAAGATCAGATCCTTTTAAGACCCTGTTAAAACTTCCTGAAGTATTCGTAGTCATTATGCAAAATCACCTACCACCATCTTTCGAAAGAGCCCATTTTTTCATTTTAAAGACTTTTTAATCCAAGCATCTGCTCTTGGACACATACGTTTAAGTCTCTCTCAACTCTGTATATGTCAAGTCATCTGGTGCACATACAATTTGAGAGAACAAACTCTATAAGGTTTTGCCACTAAATCCAGCAGTTGAGAAGTCGGTTCTGAAATGTCACATACAATAACGATGACTATGAGGTTCTGACCATAATTTTCTTAGTGCAGTCGGAATCCCTTTCATCCGGTCAGATATGAAAGTAATGTCTTTCCTGCACGAATAGAATGTATAGATGAATGCAAGTAATGAACCACTCTCAATTTTCAGTGGTTTCGCCTCCAACTACAGTATATGGCAAATGATGCATCAACACAGGCAGTAATGAGCAAAATCCCTTTGTATTTGCCGTATAAATGTATCCCATCAATACTGAGAACGGGATGAGAATAAGCGAAATCATCAATCGCCGATCCGAATGCCCAAAATGCACCGGTAAAATATCCCATTCTTTCTGACATTGAAGCGTTGGTTATCTTGAAGCCAGTCCCGGAATTAGTAGATTTGATGGCGGCAAGGTATCGTGGTAAATGTTCATACGAATCTTTCTAATCTCCGTATATTTTAGACAATGCCCTATTCAACGCATTCCATACCTTTTATTTCAATGAATAATGTATCTTTTATAAGCACTTGAATCGTTTTGGGGGTCAAATCGACATTCGCTTTCACAAAAAGTAATATCCTGTTACATATGAATGTAGAAATGGCATGTTTATGATTTGAATTCACTATAAAATTCACACAAGTATGATTACCCGCATACTTCTTTATCTGCCAATGTCCCGTCGGTTATTTCTTCGATATATATATGCATGAAGCTTCCACGGGTAGTTCGCGTGTGATTTACAAACGACGGTGTACTTAATCGTGGTTGTCTTGATTGGTTTAAAAGAAACTCCGTGTTTAATTGACTAAACACTGACTACCTGAATTAACTTCTTATTCTCGAACAAATCGCTGACCTTCAACCCACTTTCAATATCGACTGCCTAAATCTTATCGGCACGAAAGTTGATATTCTCCATTACCGCTGTAGATAACATATGAGCATTTGTCATGTTATCGGTAAGTGGATCTTCAAACGCAATGAAGTCATTATTAACACATGAATTAGTAATCCATTACCTCTCATTCTTATCATCAAGGACGTGTGCAATTTACATGTTATTTTGTGTTTGAATCTCGTCCTCATCACTAGCATCATCATCATCACTTTCATCTCTATTATGTTCCAACACCGCTAGATCTGTAGCAGGTATATCGGTTGGATGTGCGGAACCAACATTAGGGACCTGCATGGTACTTGATGTTCCGGTTTCATACCGACGAAATACCGACCTATCGTCTGCAAACGGTGTCCAGCCCGTATTGTATCCCGTATTGTATAACTGCATGTGCTCGGTATTTTGGGGCAGAATATTGAAGCCAAAGCTTGACATTGGCATGCAATTAAAACCGAAGTTTGGCGGTGACATGCAATTATAACCGACTGACGGTACATAAGAACCGCATACAAATTTATGAATACTTAGTAACTATAGCATATCTCCACTCTCAATAAATAGTGTTCTGCTAAATGTACATGCGTTATGAAGATATGCAAGGTAATACTTACTTCGTAAATTGCCAATTCACTGGCGTTCCGCTTGACATGTTTTCATCTACGTAACTTTGATCTCTATACTATTCATCATTGGTGGAAGACATAAAGTCGGTAGAATCAGCATTCATATTGAGCATGCGTGTCATTTCTCCTTGCGGGTAATGCTCGGATGCTTGAAATGAAGGATCAGACACTTCAGAATAAGGTTCGGGTAGTTGAGTGGACGTCAATATCTCCTTCATAAATAGCTCGATCGATTTCGATTCCGATGCAAGCATGATTTGTGTATCCTCGTCCTCGGATACTTCAATAACGGTATATTCATGCTCCGTCGGCCATTTGCATATTAAGAAGATA
Source organism: Agapanthus africanus (assembly GCA_030015575.1). Classification (NCBI taxonomy): domain Eukaryota; kingdom Viridiplantae; phylum Streptophyta; class Magnoliopsida; order Asparagales; family Amaryllidaceae; genus Agapanthus; species Agapanthus africanus. The sequence continues at coordinate 747,529,446 of JASDDO010000022.1, read as the reverse complement.
TTGAACTCTAACGGATTGATTTTGTACACTACTTGTCACAGCTCGTTGTATGTGCTAGACTTCTTGACTCTAGTCATTTTAGTTTTTCCTCCGAAATATTCAGGAATATTATTTTTTCCAATCGATAATTGGTCACCGAAATAGCAAACTAGATGGATGTAATTATCCGTCATTTTTCCACCTGCCAGAAATATTTTTCCACTTGCTAGAAATATTGACGCATGCTTTGAGAGTTCTTATCCAACAACCTACTTATTTATCTTCACATTTATACTCACATAATTACATAAAATTACAATAAAATCCATATTTCTAGCATGTAATAAGTTGCAAGAACTTGTATCCTACTCATTGATCTATCATAAGTAAAATCGGGGAAAACCCTTAATATGTACCTAATTTGTTCGAATTGCTTTTCCAATACGAAATTTTAACCAAATTATTTTATGAATTATTTTTAAATAAAATTAGGGTTTAGCCAACTTTCTAGATGCTCACAGTGGTGATGACGATGGTGATGATGAAGGTGATTGTTCGTACGTGAATTTCCACCTAAATCTGCACGAGCGAGAGAATGTGACATCGAGAGATGACAGACGGAGGAGGGATCGAGAGAACGTGAGTGAGACAGAGAGATGAGAGAGACAGAGGGGGAGAGATGGGAGAGAGACTAGAGAGGGAGAGATCGCGGGAGGAAGAGAGGTCTCGGGGGAGGTCAGGGGGAAATAGAGGTTTCAGGGGGATAGAGGTCTGGGGAGGGATCGAGAGAGAGGGAGAGCAGAGAGAGATCGAGAGAGAGGGGGAGAGTGAGCGAGCGAGAGAGAGATGAGAGAGAGAATAGTGAGGAATGAGTAAAGTTAATTGATCGTATCTATTTAAGTAGAGGAATGAGCCGCACTTTGAAAGTGCGCCCCATTGTTTTGCACTAAAATATATGGGCGCAGTTTAATACTGCGCCCAGTACATTTGTATGGGACGCAGTTTGAAACCACACCCATTACAATTGTAAGGGGCACAGTTTGAAAATGCGCCCAATACATTTATAATGGGCGCAGTTTGAAACCGCGTCTCTTAATTTGTTTTGACGCTAGCGCCAGCGCTGAGCTGGCACCTACGTGGCGCCTACGAGGCAGAATGTGGCATGTTTTTTAATATGTTTTGAAAGTGGGTTGTTTTAAAAAATATTATTTTAATATGGTTTAATATAAAAAAAATTGCCCTTGTCGATATGATATGATTAGTTATAATGAAAAGATGAATGACGCATGATCTATTCATGTAAAATGCCTTCATTAAGTTGTTTTTTGGTGGTTAGAGAATGAAGAGCAAAAATAAGTCCATTCCCCATGATTGGTTAGCTCCACTTAAACGACATTTCGGAAATAAAGTAGGAAAAAATGCAACAATTCAGATGCAAGAAATGCTGCAGTTATAGCAAACATGAGTATTGAATATGTTTTGGGTGCCACATATAGATTGCGTTTCAACTTGTTTTTGTTCAATCAGGCACAAAATGCATTTTCAATTTTTAAATAGAAAAACAACGAAATACTGCGTTTGCGGTCACTGCCCGCAGGTTTTTATCGTACTTTTGAAGGAAATTTTCAGACTTTTGGTTTGTACAGATAGTTTGATTGTTACAACAATAATCTGTCAACAACACTTCTGTTTATATCTCTTATAACCTTTCTAAGATATTTGCCAAAGTCACCATGTTTTTAGTATCTATCATTGAAATTACTCTAACTATTACAACGTTCCACTCTCAGGAGCCAATGCCACCACATTGTGGTTACTCGTACTTGCACTAAAACAGATATTTTAGATGGAAACATTGAGTTTGAAGTTCATCATGATGCAAATAATCATATACTTAAAGGGCACATCTTGCCAAAGCCATACGCCTGCGAATCTTCAATCTCTTTAAGATCTTTCTTATGGAGCCGGAATCTTTCTTCCCATGCTGGAGCAAAATTGAGCGATGATGAAGATGAATTAGAGGACGGATTTTCTGAGTTAGAAACGCCTCCAGAAAGTAGTAAAACTGAAAAGGAGATCGTCAAGGAAGATAATGAGGTCGAATCTGAAGATATCTCTGAGGAAGAAGTAGATGAAACAACCGAAAGTGTCCTTGGATTGTCAGATGTTGAAACAGAGCCCGACAGTAGAAAGAGATCAGCGAAGACAGTTTATTCTCCGCTTTTCAAGGTTATAATGGAAACACCCCGGCAATCTGTTAATAGTGCTCTTGATCAATGGGCTAATGAAGGCAAGTCTTTGGGACGAGAGGAAATCTCCTTAGCAATGCTTAATCTTCGACGGCGGAAGTTCTTTGGGAAGGCCTTGCAGGTATATATTTCTAAATCCTTCGTAGATTAACTTTTTAGATGTCTTAACATATGAAGTGATTGTTGCAGTAATTTTCATTTCACCGTTTACAGTGGTCTTGCATGCTGGATAATTAGGTCTTTCATCTAACAGCAGAGTTTCCATAACATGCCATTTTAATGGGCGTTCACTTTACTGGTGGACTGATTGATGTCTTGGCGTCAATTCTTTATTTGGTTCTCTGTTCGGCTGGCCAACATATAATGCATAAATAGATTATACGTCACATAATCATATTACATGGAATTACACAGATATGACTGGGCCTTTATTTAGTAGATAGTTTGTAATGTGTTTTGGATATCGGTGAGCTATGCATATCGTATATGCGCCCTGATTAAATGGCCATTAATACATATATTTTGCATGGGGCTAATTATGCGCTCATTCTGTTTTAAGATTCTTTATACGGTTGCTAGCCCAAAACTCTTTAGCGGACAATTAATCAGCCTTTTAAACCTTCTTTACAGCATTGCTTTCCATAAAATCAAAGATAATATTTCAAGGTTCTTGATAATGAGGTCATTGTGTTGACAATACCATTCTTCTAACATGTCATTTTAATGCTTGCTCACTAAAATAGTTGTGTTGTCGTCTTTCCATAAAATAGTATGCAACATTTCAATTCTTGCTCTTAATTAATTTCTGAAAAACATTAGGGAAACTGTAATCTAAATTCTAATTATGTTGTACGGTTCTATACAATTACATGCATGCATGCAAATTTAGATATATGGTATCTACATGTAAATTGGTATGTATTGTGTACGCGACAACCCCAATATTGTGCAATAGATCTGATGAACTCAATTCAAATCATAGAAAGCATTTTAGAGGGTGAAACCATGGAAAAAAGTTTGTGGTTTAGCGCGATTTGCCTCGAGTCGGAGTAGTACTAGGATGGGTTGCCTCATTGGAAGTGTAAACATGTAGGCGTGAGTGGGTAATTGTGTAACATGTAGACTAATCTTTAGATTTGACTTTAGGATCTAAACCTTCTTCGATCATATATCTATTGTTCACTCGCTTTTCTCATCGCTAGTTCAACTGTGGGCGGTGTCACTATTTTACCATAATTGTTGTCTTTCTTCATAGTTGTACCATTTCCCCCTTCTCTGTGGATATCTATGTTACAAGGCTTGGATTTTGCAAAATTTCCTCTTGTTTATAAGGTAATCCTTCCTATTAAATTAGCATGTCCAAAATGCCGAACACTGCAAGATTATCAATTCATGTCCAACACATATGGGTAACCTTGATGAAGTCGTTTTCCCATTTTTTTTTTTGGAGAACTAACTAATTTTATAAAAATATTACTTGTTATATTCTTTCACAATAACAAGTGTCAAGTTTACAACCAATACTTATCATTTGAGTGAACTTCACATATATTCAACCAGTGAGACATATAAACACGTTTTGTGTATTGAATTAAATCATTTTTGTGCCCGGCATGTCTACCAATAATAATAAATCTTATTTTGTACTTGTAAGCTAGCTAGCTTTTGTTTGTGACATGAATTTATTAACAACGCATAAAATGTAACAATACTTCTCTCTAGTTAACTGACAATGATTGAAAGGAAGCTCACCTTAGCACCTCGGGTGCTCGCTCAGGCGAATTTTAGCTCAAGCACCTTGCTATATGACCAGGCGATAAATAAGTTTAGGCAACCTTTCTTATATTACACATCTTGATGCCCGCGTTGAGTGCCCAAGGCCAAGCACCCAGGCACTTGCCTTAATGTTATCTCATTATTTTTCATTTTTGTATCCCGTAAGTGTATTTGTAACAAGTTACACTTTCATGTGCAACATAGATTAATCAAATTCTTGGTTAGGAGAAGTGACAAAATTGTATCTAATGGCAACTAAGGGCAGGGGTAGACCTAAACAAACTTGGATGGGGATAATTTAGTAAGATATGTAATATGTTAATTGTTATTTTAACCTAGGAGATGGGCCCTTAAGAGAGTAAAATGGAAGAAAAGGGTTCATAGCCGACCCCAAAAATTTGGAATAAAGGGTGGTTATTATTGTATCCCATGAGTTTATACTATACAATATTCTAAACAAAAATTAACATTTCACAAGAACATCGTTCAAGGCAATTAAGGGCTGCAATCAACACTTCGTTATCTGTCAAATTGTGACGCGTCTTTCTTTCTTATCCTCCTTGTCTGGATTCTCCATTGACTGTCGATGTCATCTGCCATGAGATCCAGTTTGATAATTTGTTGACAATTGACCATTGACAACCATTAACGACTGCTGGAATTAGTTGGTTTTATTGTTTCAAAATTATTTGCTTTATTCTTCTTCATTTTTTTGCACTTCGCACTTTTATTTATTTTAGTTACAACTTTTAGGTTTTTATTTTGTTACTATCAAACCATATTACTTAGATACTAAATGGTTTAATATTGTATGTAGCCTTAGAATTATTTGATATAAAATTATTAATTATATGACTTCAATGATGATTTGCTTGGTAGATTGATGCTCACTGTTTTGTGTGGATGATTTTTACCTCTCATTTATAAAATACATTTATATTTCTCATTCATCTAGTAATTGTTGAAATGAGTTATTATACATCGGAAGCGTGTTATATTATTTATAATATAAGTTATTTCAATAAATTAAAATGTATATATATTTTTTGGATTTATAATCATTTAATGGGATGAAGTTTCATTTGAATTCAAAACCCCCTCCTATTTTGTTGGAGGTAAATATCCCTCCTATTTTCTTAGAGGGAGTAGTTATGGGTATTAGGGTAGATATGCGAGTTATGGTAGTTATAAGAAGTTTGATTTTGAATTTAAATGATGAAAGGGTTCCATTCGCATCCCTTCACTCCTATTTAAACCAACTTGTTTTTTTTTTCAAACACACAAAAAAGCATGAGCATCCCCTCACTTCTATTTAATCCAACTTGTTTTCTTTGTTCCATACACACAAAAAAACATAACGACCCATTCTCTTCCCCTTTCTTCATTATTTTTCTTTTGGTACTCATAAAGATTAAGTTCTTCGAGATAATTCCCTGCGGGTGCAACGCGGAAGATTGTAAACAAAATACTGGGTTGTGTCCTGAAAGCAAATCACATCAATCCCCGTTGCATTGTAGGAGAGCGAATATTGCTTTAGAGATGGCGATTATGTGTCTCAACCCAATCTATTATGTTTGTGTTTTTTCTTATTATTGATTTCAACTCCAATTTTGCAACAACATTTTAAAGCAATATTTCGTGTTCATCGATGGCACCGAAAACATCAACGATGAAGATGAGTCTCAAACTTGTCAAATCGGACCACGTACTCACCATTCTGATCCTCACCATGCCAAAATATGAAGAGGATTTGTGGAAAGTATTTGACTCAAAACACAAAAATGTAGATGTGGAAGAGAGGAACCTTTTAGATAACAAGTATCTGAACTTTGTTTTTATTAATACATTCTATATTCATGCAATTTTTCATAAATTATTTAATTTTTGGAAAGATTGTTGATTTATCAAAATAAAGAAGAATCGGAAACGAAGGATGGATTCATCACAATGACTTCTGAAATCAATGTTATTAAAAGTTACATAAATTGGTACCTTGATTCGGATGACACTAGGCATGTAACGAATAATAGATCTATATTTGCAGCTTTCAAGGAAGAAAGTAATGGTCATCAACATTTCATGGGCAATGAATCGACTGCAACGGTTAAAGACATTGGAATGATTAATTTAAAATTCACTTTGGATAAGTCGATGAAATTGACTGAAGTGTTGTATGTTCCAGAAATCCGTAAGAATTTAATGTCGGTAAGTTTGCTAAGTAAACATGGTTTTAAAGTTGTTAGATCTAATATAGAGATAATGTCATAAATGTAAATCGATAATTAATATCGAACTCATACCTTTGAGTGCGGAAGCGTTCTTGAATCTTGAATTGATCACGGCCTTCGCGGTCGGTCGTACAATCATATTGGAAAGTACACGCACTTTCACGGTTTAAATACCCTTTGCTCTTGCAAGAATAAAAGAATTAGAAGAGAACTCTGATGTTGGAGAAAGAAGAAAGGAAAAGGATATGCTCTTGAGAGAACCCGTGCTCACTTTTTGTAGCCTCTTTGGTGTGGTAGTTATTGGGTTAGTTTCTAAAACTCCCAAATAACTACTTGCGGAAGTCATTTGGAAACTCCCATATAAGTACTAATTAATTAATTAATTAATTGATGGGTTGGGCCAAGCCATCATGGACGTCCAATAACCCAAAACCAACATCTCCTACTCGCACATGGTGGATTTCATATTACCCAACCTTAATCATATTAATTTTTTTTCTCTGAAGCAAATTATATGAGTAAATAAACCGTGCGATCTGCGAGTATCTAGTTTAGGAGCTCTACACTATACACCTGTTAGGAATGATATGGTAGCTACAATCTATTATTGATATTTGCCTCGCTATTTCCCAGATTCATTTTGTTAAATCAGTCATAATATATATAATCTCTCTAAAGCTATATTCGACTCATTTTTATTTCCATACATTCACAATTATGTCCTAACCTTAGCAAAAGGCGACATAATTGGTTGACCAGTGAATATATGTAAACGATATATAGCAAAACAGTCTTTCTTTCGCACATGCATCTTTTCATTTTGGTTCAATTGCTTTCTTAGACATGTTCCATAAAACCGTGTTTTTCATAGCTATTGAAAACATGCTAAAGTAACTATCATTGAACTAAAACTTTAAGATACAAGCAAAAGTCATATTGGGAAAAAAAATCTTTTTTGAGGTCTATTTTGCCTCTTAGGACTCACACAGCAATGAAGCAGCATTTATTCACTTCGTTTATAGGTCGCTAAGCACACATGGTATGATTCATGTGCTACAATGAAATTCTTTAAAGCGTGTCTTAAATTACTTGTCACCGTACGTGTACAGATCTGAGTTCAATCGTCTTCAAGCGCCTAACTCGAACCTTCTAGGTACTCACTTTTCTAAGTATACACCGAGGTCTCATATCTAGCTTTAATATAAGTTATAGTAGGATTTCCATATCGGTCATTTATCATTATCGTGACCTCATCTTGACTCTCTCCAAGACGGCATATTTCAAATCTTATAGCTTCTCATTGCTATAATAATGGTATTTGAATGTCTCATCTTTGCGCACATCAATAGCGCCAGAGGCGATTGCCCGTGTGAGAAGACCAATCTCTACTTATATGACATACTTTCCCATCTTGTGTGTGTGCACACGTGTTTCATATAAAACAAACATATGAAAATATGAAAAAAGAAAATATTTATTATAGAACAAACGAAGTGTTATAATGATACAACAATTTTTCACATTCTGCGCAATCCTAGAGATTTAATATGTCCCATATACACATCTCTAGAAATTGGTTTAGTAAAAGGATCCACTATCATTTTATGTGTAGATATATATTGAATGACCATTTCTTTCTTCTCAACTATGTCTCTTACAAAGTTGTATTTGATATCAATATGGTTAGTTCTGCTATAATATTTTGGATCTTTCCTGTAAGCAATCACTACTTGACTCTCACAAAATATAGTTACCGGCATTGGAATATCAGTCAATATTCCCAAATGTTGTAGAAATATCTTAAGCCATATTGCTTCTTGTACTGCTGCGAAACATGTCAAATTCTACCTCCATCGTCGATAAGGATATGCATGTTTGCTTCTTACTACCCCAGGAGATGGCGCCATTATTAAGTAAGAATGCATATCCTGACGTTTTGCGTTCATCTAGGTCTCCTTCCCAATCAGTATCAGAGTAACCCAATAAGCGCAAATCATGTCCTTGATAGCATAAGGAATAATTCGCAGTACCTGTCAGATATCTGAAAATTCTTTTTACGGCTTTTCAATGTGCTTTTCCTGGATTTGATTGATATCTGCTCGCTAGACTCACAACATAACAAATATCCGGCCGAGTACACATCATTGCGTACATCAGGCTCTCAGCAGAACTGGAATAGGGAACATTTTTCATTTCATTTCACTATTCTGGAGTCTTAGAACATAACCTAAGGCTTAAAGCCTCGCCTTTCGTAATGGGGTTGTCAATGAGTTTGCAACTACTCATGTTAAAACGTTCAAGAATCTTATTAATATGCGACTCTTGCGATAGAGTTAAAAGTTTTCTTGAACGGTCTATTTGGATCTTAACCCCGAGAATATAATTTGCTTCATCTATATCCTTCATTTCAAAATTGGACAACCATTCTTTAATGGTGACAACAAACTCCTTGTTATTCCCAACCAATAAAATATCATCCACATAGAGAGATAGTATCATAAATCTATCTTCAGACCGCTTTACATATACACAACGGTCTTAATTAATCATCACAAATCCAAATGTGATTATGGATTGATGAAATTTCAAATATCACTGTCTGGATGATTGTTTTAGACCGTATATTGAATGTTGAAGTCTGCATGTTGTTCCATATAGATTTCCTCACCTAATTCTCCATTAAGAAATGCAATTTTGATATCCATCTGGTGCAATTCTAAGTCCAGATATGCCACTGTGGATAGAATAAGGTGAATAGAGGCAAACCTAACTACATGAGAAAAGGTTTCCTTGTAATCTACGCCTTTTTGTTGGGTATAACCTTTTGCAACAAGACAAACTTTATATCGTTCAATAGAATCATCCGCATTATTTCCTAATTGCTTGGATATAACAATTTTGAGAAACCATTTATTCCCAATTGCTTTGCGTCCTGACGGAAGATCAACCAAGTCCTAAACATGGTTGGTTTTCATTGACTCCATTTTCTTTCCCATCGCATTTTTCCATTCTTTCTTTGTAAGACACGAGAGAGCCTCTTTCACTGTTTGTGGCTCTTTGCCATCTTGAGGAGTAACAATAAATACTTTTCCCTCAATCTCAAAACGACGACGCAGGATATTCTTACGGTTACTCCTTCATATCAGAGGTTCTTGTCGAATAGACTCACTAGGTATTTCGTTCCCACTTGGATCGAGATGTCTAGGCATTTCCTCATTTTCCTCAACTACATCTGGAGGTTTAGGGAAATCCTCATTGATCCTAGGTTCGCTAATATCCTCAGGTTCTTCCATTTCAAAAAAAGGAATATTCCTATCAACCTCAGCTTTCTTTGGAAATTCATTCTCCAAAAATGTAGCATTTTACGATTCGAGTTCAGTTACACTTCCATCTTCATGTTCACCAAGGAACACATACCCTTTAGAGGTTTCTGAATATCAGATAAAGATACATTTCTTTCCTCTTGGACATAATTTTCCGTATTTATTAGAAGGGTCATGGACATAGGCTGCAGATCCCCAAGATCGCAAATCACTTAACTCTGGTTTCCTATCTGTCCATAACTCATACGGAGTGGAAGTAACCAATTTAGAGGACACTCGGATAAGTACATAGGCTGCTGTCAATAGCGCGTCTCCCCAAAATGATATAGGTAGATTTGCTTGGGCCATCATGGACCTAACCATCTCTAATAGGGTTCTATTCCGTCTTTCCAGCACACCATTTTGTTGTGGAGTTCTGCGAATAGTTAATTGTCGAATTATACCCTTTTCATCACATAAATCTTTGAATTGATCTGATAAATATTCACGGCCTCTATCGGTTCTTAAAGTCTTGATAGTTTTGTCTAATTGATTTTCAACTAAGTTTATATATTGTCTAAAACAATTTAGTGCTTCGGACTTATGTGAAATCAAATAGATATAGCTATAACGTGTAAAATCATCTATAAATATGATGAAATATGAGGCTCTATGTCTCTTCCTCACACTCATTGAACTGTAGATATCCGAATGGATTAATTGCAATAGAAATTCGGCTCTGTATTCTTTACCAAATGATTTTCTAAATGCTTTTCCTGCAAGACAGGATTCACAAATAGAATAATGTAATTTTTCAAGTGGGCTAATTAAACCATATCTTGCTAATCTTAACATTTTGTTGCGCAAATATGTCCAAGTCTAGCGTCCTAAATATTTGCATTAATATGAATATTACTAGATGATGCAATTAAGGAAAAATATTCATTATTATTAAAATCAAATACATCATAGTCGATATCTAAAACCATAAAGTTATCATACATAAAACTAGAACCATAAAATGTTGTTTCCAAATACAAATCAACACCACAATTATGAAAATCAAGTCTAAAACCCGAATTAAGAAGAACCGAAACAGAAACTAAATTTCGTCGAATTTCAGGAGAGAAGAGGACATCGTGTAGGAATAAGGTTCGAACACCATGCAAATTCAACTTGTATGTACCGATCCTTTTGACTTCAACTCTTGAGTTGTTTCCTACATATATCCACCTAGTTTCACTTTGAATTCGACGATACCCCACAAATGCTCCACGATCTCTAGCTACGTGGTCTGTGGCTCCTGAGTCTATAGTCTACATTGGATGAGATTCCGTTAGAAAAACAATACTAGAAACATAAGAAAAAAATTGAGTAGATAGGCATAATACCTTCTTTTGCTCAGTGCATTCACAAGGAAAGTGACCCGGTTTGCCACAGTTGTAATAAGTCATCTTAGTCTTGTCTTTCTTTTTGCCACTGCGCTTGTCTCTCTTATGACTTTTAAAATTGACGTTTTTGTCATTCGGTCCATATCCTTTTCCTCTCTTGGAGTAAAAAAACTTGAACTTTTGCGCTTAAAGCCCGAAGCCCCGCATGAACTTGATTCGGCAACATAAGCCAGTCCTAAAGATTTAACCGCTTTTAAGCGCTCATCTTCCAACTCCAAATGATGCATAATATCATCAAAAGTCTTGATATTTTCATTGTGTCATTAATTTTCATATGTTCCTAACTATGAGGAAGATACTGAATGACTGATTGCACCTGCTACTCATCAGTAAGAGCGTCCTGCCGACCTCAACTTTCTGATCATATTGCCCATTTCCTTTAGGTGCTGCCTCGCAGTAGTGTTTTGGCGCTTCCTAAAGGCATCAAACTTGATAGTGAGCCTTCTTACCTTAGTTGTAGAGGTGCCGTCAAACTTGACTTTCAAGGCAAACCGCATCTCCTGAGCAGTGCGATACATTTTAACCTCACACATGAGATCATCGTCCATACTGCTCAGCAACGCAACGCAAACAATACTATTCTTTTTCTTCTAAACTTGAAAAGTTTCATGATCTCGTTTATGTTGAGCAGTGTTTCTACTCTCAGGTTCATACGTAATGTGGTCGAGTGTTTCCAGAACTACTTGTTCTTGGGAGCAAAGTGAACTTTCGATTCCAAACCTTACGTTTATTTATCATTTATTTAGTTGGATTATGCGGCAAAAGAAAAAATATTACTTGTGCATGTGATGGTGTGCAACTTTTGTTAATATGCTTATATTTTTTTGTGAAGTTATCTATGACTATGGCGTCAAAATGAATTGCTGCTGATTTGAACAAGGATATATTGAACCTTACGGTGCCAAATATCTCAGTTGTCACCATTCTGTTTTTCACCATTGTTCAAATCAACAACAATTGATTTTGACGCCATAGTAATAGATAACTTCACAAAAAAATATAAGCATATTAACAAAGATTGCATACCATCACATACATAATAATTTTTCTTTTGCCATATAATCCAACTAAATAAATGTAAGGTTTGGGATCGAAAGTTCGCTTTGCTCCTAATCATCATCATTTTCACAAACGTCTAAATATCATCTATTTAATTAATTTTGCGTAAAAAATTTAAAAAATAATTCTAAATGAGAACCCCCATAGAACTCCTACTCAAGCAAGCATTTTAAAATATCTATCATATACTATTGAGTTTATTTTAATATGCCATGTAAGAGAGCTTGACGACTTTTATACGATATAAGTTAAAAATTATTGTAAAAAATATTTCATCATGATAGAATGACTAATGAATAATTAATTTAGGCTAGTCTCTACTGAGTAGAGCGTCAAAACCAATCTTGAATAGAATAGAGTATTTACTAATAATTCATTTATATCCTCTTACATGGGTTGGATTTGGGAAAACCATATCAAAGGACGATCGATGCTAGTCTCTTTTGAATAGGGCATAATAACCAATCTTAAGACGAGTAGAGCAAAAAAAAACGATCGATGCTAGGCTTTTTTGAATAGGGCATAATAACCAATCTTAAAAAGAGTAGAGCAAAAAACGATCGATACTAGTCTCCTTTGAGTAGGGCATAATAACCAATCTCAAAAAGAAGAGCAATTTTTTTTTATTATATAATTTGCCAATTATTAAAAAAATATATTCCATAATTTTTCAAGGGCCGATTAATAATTTTTTCAATTTCCCCCTTAACGGGTTCGCTCCCGCATGAACCCTTTAGAGATTTCTCTCGGGATTTTGTTTTTTGCACCTACTTCAAAACCTTGGCGGCGGTAGCGGCCATCTTAAACGCCAATATGGTAAGTGGTCAAGTCGTCGCGACTCCAGCGCTTGCCCCCGCCAGTTCAAGTCTCTGGCAATCCATTGCTGGCAAGATTTTTCCGAATTTTCAAAAAAAATCCTTTTCACTTGTAAAACAGAGATGGGAAAACGATTTTGACCAAAATTTGGCCGGAAACAATTCAATTTGGTTTTGATACCAATGTTGGAATTGATGTGGAGATAATGTCATAAATGTAAATCGATAATTAATATCGATCTCATACCTTTGAGTGCTGAAGCGTTCTTGAACCTTGAATTGATCACGACCTTCACGGTCGATCGTACAATCACATTGGAAAGTATACGCACTTTCACGGTTTAAATACCCCTTTGCACTTGCAAGGATCAAAAAATTAGAAGAGAACTCTATATTGGAGAAGGAAGAGAGGAAAAAGATATGCTCTTGAAAGAAAGCCTTTTTGGTGTGGTAGTTATTGGGTTAGTTTCTAAAACTCCCAAATAACTATTCATCAATCAATTAATTAATTGATGGGTTGGGCCAGGCCATCATGGGCATCCAATAACCCAAAACCAACAAAAGTAGTGTTCGAATCTGATAAAATTAGAATTACCAAGAATGGAATATTTGTAGGAAAGGGTTATGCATGTAATGAGATATTCAAATTGAGTCTAATAAATAAATATGCTGGTTCTGTTTATATTGTTGATTCGTTTTCTCTATAGCATGATGGATTAAGATATGTACATTATCGTCACATGAACAAGATGATTAATTTATGTGTTATTCCTGTATGTGACATATTCAGATTTAAGTGAAAAATTATGACATCGTATAAACTTTGGAAAAGAAAAGAAAATATATCTAAGTCAATTTTATGTATAGCGGCGTCTTGCTCTTGTTAGGCTTTTAGAGCCTAGACAAAATTCATTGCTCCATCCAATTACGAAAAGAAAGCGGAATGGTTAAGGAATCTTCTTTGTATCCTTTGTGGCTTAAGTTTAAGTCATTGATTGCCATTAACCGCGACAATGAAGATGCTAAATTAATACCGTAGAAACTCTAGACACTTGAGTCTAAGATATTGTTGTATCTGACAATTACTCAATAATGAGTGAGTAATTGGGACAAACCGTATGCGTACAAATCAGAATCCTATTGATCCTTTTATCAAAAATTTGTTAGAAGATTTGCTACAGAAGATATTATTGGGGATAAGATGAAAATCTTACACTTAGATCAACTATCATTGAAATCCTGCTCGCTACTTATGCTCCAAGTACTGTGAGTTTAAAGGAAGACTAAATGTTACGATTGATTGTAAAAGCATGAAAACTTATTCGTATGCCTGAAATGATCATGCTTGGATCTTGTAGATGAAGGAAGAGGATGGATATTATTTAATATGTGATAAAGTATGATTACAAGACATACTGGATTGCTTACCTATATGAATGTGAGGGGACGACCATCTTCTATGAGATCAAAAAGTTAACCAGGACATGCACATGGCCATAATAGTGCAAACTTATGAATTACTTGATCTTTGAAATGTACGTATATGCTTTATATTCGGTACTTTCGCAAATGGGTTCTCGGTTCAAAACTTCGGTTACCGTGCACCTTGATTGAATTTTGATGTGAATGCACTAAGTGAGGATTCAAATCTAGAAGATATCTTCATGATATGTATGTACATTTAGTACCAACTTTTGTTTGTTTTTGGAATTTTTTTTAAATTGGTGGGGAATGTTATATTATTTATAATATAAGTAATTTCAATAAATTAAAATGTATATTTTTTTTGGATTTATAATTATTTAATAGGATGAAGTTTCATTTGATTTCAAAACTCCCTCCCATTTTGTTGGAGGTAAATCTCCTTCCCATTTTATTTGATGGAGTAGTTATGAGAGTTATGGTAGTTATGAAAAAATTGATTTTGAATTCAAACGATGAAAAGATTCCATTCGCATCTCTTCACTCTTATTTAAACCAACTTGTTTTGTTTGTTCTATACACGCAAAAAAGCATAACCCTTCTCTTCTTTTTATTTTTCTTTTGGTACTCATAAAGATCAAGTTATTCGGGACAATCCACTGCGGGTGCAACGCGGGAGATTGTAAACACAAGGTTGGGTTGTATCGTGGAAGCAAATCACATCAATCCCTGTTGCATTATAGAGGAGCGAATATTGCTTTAAAAATAGCGATTACGTGTCTCAACCCAATTGATCGTGTTTGTATTTTTTCTTGTCATTGATTTCAACCCCAATTTTGCAACAATAAAGCGGATTATAAAGTGCCACTACATTGGTGGCATGGCAGGACACATGGCAACACGCCAATCATTGATTCATGTCTCTTTACATCTTTTCATTATAAATTTATAAATCTAAAAGATTTTGTATTTGTTTGCAAAACAAAGCAAGTAGATGGATCAATGAATCGTACGATACCATGTGTCCCATCCCTATAGAAAATATGTATACTCCGTTTTCTCATTCTACGTAGTATGTCAATAATTTATTATTTTTCATAAAGAATTTCAGCATTTTTAAAACTTTTGCCTTGATTTGCCCAACCGGTTACCTTTTTTTGTACCTCTTACCACGGACGATATAGGACTTTGTCTCCTTGGCTTTGCCTTTTCCATTTTAAAACACTGTTCACCAAAAACTTATCTGATACGTATGATACCTCCGATAGAATTACAATACCATTGGTGTACAAACCTGATATTAATTCTTTGATCCATTCAAGCAAGAAAAATTAGTTATCTTTATAAGAAAGTAAAGGAAACTAAGTGACGTAAGTTAATGAAAATTTACAACCTATAGATAAAGAAATATAATCCCCATATGCAAACTCTTCTTTCAACTCTCGTAGAAATACTTCCAATCATCATTTCCACCCCTTGAACAAAAACTCTTAAACGCTTTAACTTCTCTTCTTTCCGTCCACATGCCATTATGCCAACTATCCCACTTAAATTATCTGAAACTCTCTGAAACATACAAGAAACAAACTCCAAACTCTCTAGTACTTTCCCTAAATTTTATTTCGTGAATCTCCATCTTTCATTGTCTTTAATTGGTTATCCTGACATACCTATTCACCGTTCTACATAAAACATCAAGCCCTGTAACAAATAAATTGCTTTGCATCCACTATTTAATTATCATCATAAGCACCCTTAAGTATAAAGTATAGACGACCCTGTATTCACTGTACCGATTTTCTTTTTGAAAACCATGCTCTAGGTTTTATTGTATCAATACAACTTTCCGATTCGCCTTAACATCTGCTTTGTTGAAATTAACCTGCAATTATCTCTGATTATAAACTGCTCATTAATTTGTGGCACATAACCCATTCTTTAACTGAAACATGCTTACCCGATCATGCATGTAATCTAGCTAAAAATGACAATTTTTAGCTCCAGGTATGCTAGGGTTGCTAGTTTTATTACATCAATTGTACGCTTAGACCCTCATATGTTTTTGTTCCTGCATGCATTTTTAAAGAAATTTTTGCTGCATACATAAGCTCTATTCTTATAAGATTTTTCTTACTGCAAGAAAGTTCTCAAACTTTTTTTTTCAGTTTCTTGAGTGGCTGAAAGAAAATAAGCACATAAATTTCTCGGAACGAGAATACGCGTCTCATGTGGATCTAATCGCCAAAGTACATGGTGTCCAAAAGGCTGAAAAATACATTGAACAACTTCCAGAATCTTTTAAAACAGAAGTTATCTACAGAACTCTTCTAGCAAACTGTGTCGCCACTGGCAATATTAAAAAATCCGAAGAAATTTCAACAAAATTAGGGACCTAGGTCTCTCCCTCACGACCTTTGCATGCAACCAACTCCTACTCCTTTACAAAAGAAATGACCAAAAGAAAATCGCCGATGTCCTCAAATTAATGGAAAAGGAAAATGTAAAACCCTCCTTATTCACGTACAGACTCTTGATTGACACTAAAGGCCGTGCAAATGATATCTCGGGCATGGAGGATTTAGTAGAAATAATGAAAGCCGAAGGCATGGAGATCGATTTACGAATCCACGCTATGCTGCAAGATATTATATTTCTGGAAAGTTAAAGGAAAAGGCAGAGACTGAACTGAAAGCAATGGAAGGGGACGATATCGAAGAAAATCGAAATGCCTGCAAAGAGCTTCTCCCTCTTTATGCGTCTCTTGGCAAAGCAGATGATGTGGCGAGAATCTGGAAAGTCTGCGAGTCGAATCCTCGAATCGACGAATGCTTAGCCGCAATCGAAGCATGGGGAAAGTTGGGGAAAATAGAAAATGCAGAGACAGTCTTTGAACATACGATGAAGACGTGGAATAAGCTTTCTCCTAAATTTTATAACGCTTTGCTTAAAGTTTACGCAAATCATAAGCTTCTGTCGAAGGGCAAGGATTTGGCCAAGAGAATGGCAGAAAACGGGTGCAGAATCGGTCCTTTAACTTGGGATGCACTCGTAAAGCTTTATGTTGAGACAGGGGAAGTTGAGAAAGCTGATTCTATCTTACAAAAGGCGGGGCAGCAAAACAATATGCGACCTTTATATAGTTCGTATTTGGCTGTGCTGGAGAAATACGCAAATAGGGGAGACATTCATAATGCCGAGAAGATTTTTCAGAAGTTGAAGCAGAGCGCATATTTGGGGAGAATGAGATTGTATCAGCTGTTGCTTCAGGCTTATATAAACGCAAAGGTTCCAGCTTATGGGTTTAGAGAGAGGATGAAAGCTGATAACATGTTTCCGAGTAGAGCAGTGTCAGCGCAGTTGGTGACGGTCGATGTTTTCCAGAAAACTCAGATATCGGAATTGCTTGATTAATGTGGTGTTTGTTTTTCTTTAACTTCCTTAAATGATGTTTCAGGTGATAATTGGTTTAATGGTGAATGATATAAATGTTTATTGTTGAATTGCAATTTGTAGGCATATGGTTATGCAGTGTTAAGTTTCATCCTTGTCATTTCTGCTTAATGTTGCTCCTGCTTATGTGCTTGCTGTATGTTTCAATATGTTATGCTTTTTCTAGTTGAGTTTCCATTTAGAGCAATTGAGGTTTTACTTCAGGCCATGTTTGGATTTGGTCCTGGGATAAATAAAGAGGAGGTAAGGTATGAATCTCAAACTCCAGAAATGGAGTTTTAGATACCTTAGATCATATCGGAGTTGACATGACTATAGTTATCTCAACTCCAAAATAATTGCCAAATGCTTTATGGAAAAACTCCGGTTTTGAAAACTCAACTCCATTTCCAAGTAGTGTCTCTTATATCATCGAACAATTCAATGTTGATCGAAATACATGTGTATATGTCCCCACATATTGGGCCAGCGCATAAAATTATGGCTAATTTCCCGGTGTGAGACGTGAGTGCATAGAAATGATTATGCAGCCACATATTGCATGCATTAAATGGCTTCATAAGACGCATAATACTATTTGGGTTGCGCATATACCTCCTCCAGATATGGACATGAAAAATACTTCTTTTATAATGGTAAATCCGTATGAAAAATACTCTTTGTTTCTTACTTATATAAAATGTTAATATCTATTCTAAGTGTCATGTATACGTTTCGAGTTCTGTGATAGAAATAGATGGAAGCATCGGTATCATAAACTTGCCCGAAAAGTATTGACATATCTGACTTCTTTTTCCAGATGTATTGCACTCGGTATATTGAATAAGTTCTCGTGATTAGAGAGAGGGAAAGCTCTTGTGGTGACCACAGTATTGGGGCCAGATACATTGAGTCACGGAGACGGAAGCATCGCCAGGTTCCTTGTCGGGCAGTCCTATTGAATGCTTGGTAAATAAACTAAGCAATGTATGTTGCCGCAATCATGTCTGGGTGCATTGAAAGAAATATCAAGACCACACTTTTCATTTTGTCTTGATGTGGTACCATGGTAGGGGCCGCACAGTATTGGAATCCAATTGGCGGATTCCAATAAGCATTCCGAGGGTTACAGGAAATGAAAATTAATATCCGTATTTGGTAAAAATCTAATATATACGGATATAAAATGAATATTGAAAAAAATTTACACATGATAAAGTCGATTGGTACGATCTTTTTTATCGGATTACGAATAATGAACCGATATCCGTATCCGGTGGCTGCTAGCGGATGGATACATATAAATAATTATTGGAAATGGAAATTATTACCATATTCACTTAATAAAAATCGGATACGAAATCAGATTAGATTATTGGTATCCATATACGTCCCTAGCTAGTCATTGGACATTCACGGTTAAGAACAAAAAGCTAAACCCACCCCCACCCCCACCCCCACCCACCCCCAAAAAAAACACATTCCTCTCATAATCGGGTCATTTTCCTCATAATCTCGACACCTTTAGTTTTTTTTCCTGCATGAGGCCTTTTTATACCGAAAATGATCATGTCAATTAGTTGACCAACCCAAATCCGTTTCATTCAATTTCAAATTCATATTCACTTAAATTCATGCGTACACGTTATAGAAGAGGAAAGAAGATAACTAATGTGGAATCAAATTAGAGATTTTGAGAAATAAAGAAGGGGAAATTGTTGGAAAAAACATCTTAGGACAGAAAGAAGAGAGAAATTTGATAGACTGAAGGGCAATTGGGAGAAGAAAAAAACTTCAAACAATCGTTACTTCTTTTCCTACATTTTAGCCATATATTTTCCTGCCTATGGGTTAACAATTATTTTTTCTAATTCTAAATCGAAACAATTTTTTCTTATATATCTTAGTATATGATATAAATATGAAAATCTAAAATTTAATACCAACATATGAATAATTGGAGAGAGAGTCTATCTCAATGCATAGTTTTGCATGTGGTTTTCTTAGGGTTGCATTAGGATCCGGATCCGGATATCAACCGGATACGGATATGGATTTTGATTTTGATATCCGGCCGGATATGAATATATATATATATATATATATATATATATATATATATATATATATATATTTAATTATTCTTCTGGATACGGATACGGTTTGAGCAAAAATATTCGGACACGAATACGGATATCCGAGTGAATCCGGATATGGCTACAGGATCCGGATATCTGCAGAAAAACACAAGAAAATATATCTTTTTATATTATTTTTTTCCTTAAAGCCTATTTAAACCATATGTTTTTTTTAATTATTTTATATGCTAATACATTTAAAAAAATATAATGATATATTGTTCCAATAATTTTTTTTATAAAATTGTTTTAAAATACGCTAATTATATTTAGTATATTGTTAACATATTTATTTATTCATATAATATTCATTTTCATATAAATTTGTCAAATATTTTTAGGTCATATTAAATAAGCATTCAATGAAATATATAGATTACATGCACATTTCCGCTTCACATTTATATATATTTTTATATTATATGTTATTTATATAAATATCCGATCCGTGTTCGTATCCGTCTCTTTAATATCCGCTTCGTATCCGTATCCGTTTTCCCCGGATATGGATATGAATATTTCTTAACGGTATCTGTTTTCGAAACTAAAAAGCGGATACGGATATGGTAATTCTCATATCCGATCCTCTTGATGCAACCCTAGATTTTCTCAAAATCATTGTTTTAGGTTATTTTCAAGATTGGTAACTTGCCTAAGGTGTGATCATCAAATAGTAGTAATATTGGAAATGGATAAGCCTAACAAAACATGATTCCATGGGTCCTACCTCATTATTCTGAATCTATCTGCACATTCTACATTCACCTTTCCCCCCTCTTACTTGTCTTTTTTCTCCTTTTTATTTCCTATATCAAAGCCATTTGAATCCTTCAACTGAAACAACTCTCCCAAAAAATGATGCCCCCAATCAAAATATCAAAGAAGCACGACAAACACCTAAACAATCCTTTCCCTTCTCCCCCAAAATCCCTCCCCCTCATCAATGCAACCATCTCCTCAACTCTCACCACCTCCAACTCTTTCCAAATTGGAGACAACTTCCACCTCAATGTCACCTCAAGGAATGGTGGGCATCTCTCAATCACTCACAACTCTCAACCAAAGAGAACCATTTGGTCCACAATCCCAAAGCAAGCCTTCCTCTCTGCTGCAGTTGTCCAAACTGAGGTTGAAGAGAGCAGGGGCTCTTTGGCTATCAATGATGGTGAGGTCTCCCTCCTTTGTGATCACCAGTCCATTGATGAGATTAGAGTCTTCTTTCATCAATCTCACATTGCAAAAACAGTCAAAGATTATGATATCTTATCTGAGTACACAAAAAATGAGACCCATTTCCCCATTTTGTGCATCACTGGTTCTGTTTTCTCAAAGATTAACAAAAGTTGTAAACTTGTTGCAAGATATTGGGTTGTTCTTGAACAGAAGAACAGTCATCAGATTGGGTTTGATGTGAAACTCGGAGAAGTCGACAAAAAATGGAGCCTGAGAAGTTCTGATAGGTTTTCGAAGGGGCTTGGGAGTGGAAGGTGGAAGTTGATTCGTCTTCGAAGACGGAGATTTAGTTCTTGTTAAACCCGAGAAGGTTTCTTGCGATTTCTTCCGGGGGGAAAAGAGAGGAAGAGAGAGCTGGGTTGGTTTGTAAGGAATTCAATAGGGTTTTTGTTAGCGAGAAAGATGAGAGGTTTTATGGGTTTGGAGAGCAGTTCTCTCATGTGGAGTTTAAAGGCAAAAGGGTGCCTATGCTTGTGCAAGAGCAAGGCGTTGGGAGAGGAGATCAACCCATTACTTTTGCTGCCAATTTGATTAGTTACAGGTATTTTGGTACATTTTGTAATATTTCATACAGTTTCATTTTTGGCGATTTTGCTTTAGGTTGTCTTACAGCTTGATTCTTGGCAGATCTGGGGGCGATTGGAGCACGACGTATGCTCCTTCGCCGTTCTACATAACTTCGAAGATGAGGTCCCTTTACCTTGAAGGGCATAATTATTCGGTTTTCGATTTAACCAAAGACGACAGAGTACAGATTCAGGTTATAAATCTAATACATCAAAGAATTTTGCGATCCTTCAAATTCAAGTAGATTTCATAAATTTTAAAATAAACAAGCAATGTTTTGGTTTTCAATTAACTAGAAAGCACTAGGTAAACTATATAATGATCTAGATTGCAATGCAGATACAATATAAGTTTTCATGTTTTGACAAATGGCTTCAGATACATGGAAATTGTGCTCAAGGAAGGATATTGAATGGAAATTCACCTGCCGAGCTCATTGAACGATTTACCGAGACAATAGGGAGACCCCCGGTGCTTCCAAATTGGATAACTTCTGGTGCTGTTGTTGGAATGCAAGGCGGCACGGAAGCTGTTCGCAGAGTTTGGGATCAATTGAAAGATCATGATGTTCCTGTTTCAGCATTCTGGTTGCAGGTAAGTAACTAAATAAAGTTCATAGTTTTAAAGTTGATTGCGCAAAATCCCCCTGCAGTTTACCCTGTTCAAGCGGTCATAGAGCTAAATGCATGACTAAAATTACATCTCAGTCTCATTAACAAGGATCTTGTTATTCAAAACCATTTACAAAATTTCTTTGTATGCAAAATGCATAGACAAAAAAAAGGGAAAGAAAGAAAAAATTCAGAAACACTTTTACTAGCACATCACATTCATTGCAGTACAACAGATAGAACATAGTGCACAAGAACTTTCACAAGTGATCATGTGTCAGTTTGTGTCAATTCATGAATAAATTTGGTTAATACGTGCAGGATTGGGTCGGACAAAGGAAAACAATCATCGGTTCTCAACTTTGGTGGAATTGGGAAGTTGATAAATCTCATTATGCCAGATGGAAACAGCTTGTTGATGATCTTAATACTCACAATATTAGAGTCATGGCATATTGCAACCCCTGCCTTGCACCGGTGCATCTCTCTTTCACAAATCTTACTATCCTTCACAAATCGCTTGCTGAAGTAGACATTTTAAGCAAATTCTGAAATTCCATTGAACTGCAGACTGATGAGAAGCCGAACCGAAACAAGGATCTATTTTCAGAGGCAAGAAAATTAGGGATCTTAGTGAAAGACAACAGTGGTGAGACCTATATGATTCCAAACACGGCGTTCGATGTAGGAATGTTAGACTTCACTCATCCTGCAGCTGCTAGTTGGTTCAAGGAAATCTTGGATGAAATGGTTGAATCTGGTGTGAGAGGTTGGATGGCTGATTTTGGAGAAGGGCTACCTATGGATGCTTGCCTTTTCTCAGGTTTCATAATTAACTTTCTGTAAATTATACTAATATACCATGAATTTTCACCGTGTTGGAGATATAATCAACTTAAAAAATTATATTAAGATACCATGTACTTTCATCATTTTTAGATAAATATAATGAACTAACATTGAAAGTCATGGTACTTTAGTATATCCACCCTTTGTCTCCTTCTCTAATTAACAACAAGAATTAAACTAACCCAAGTTGAATATAACATATAGGTGAAGACCCCATCGCCGCTCACAACAAATATCCGGAACTTTGGGCTAAAGTCAATCGAGAATTCATAATTGAGTGGAATTCAACCCGTTCCAACAAAGAAAGACACAACCCTGATGAGGAATTGGTCTTCTTTATGAGGGCCGGTTACAGAGGTAGTCCGAAATGGGCAATGTTGTTCTGGGAGGGTGACCAAATGGTTAGCTGGCAAGCGAATGATGGAATAAAAAGCAGCGTCACGGGCTTGCTCAGTAGCGGGCTCTCTGGTTTCGCCTTCAATCACAGTGATATTGGAGGATATTGTTCAGTGAGTGTTCCTTTTGTTCGGTATGAGGCTAATCATCTCAATTTATACAGCACTTACTGATGACTAGTAATCATAAATCTAACTAATCCAAATCACTACTAAACATATATGTAATAACCATAATATCCAATTCAGTAACATAAAAATATTTCATAATCTTTACAGGTATCAACGATGCGAAGAGCTTCTTATTCGTTGGATGGAGCTCAATGCGTTTAGTGTTGTCTTCCGTACACATGAAGTAAAAAATAAAGATATTCTTAATTTTGGTGTGATTAAATATAGTTTTCTGAAAAATGAATATGTTGCCGCAGGGAAACAAGCCGTCAACCAACTGTCAGTTCTATTCAAATGATAGAACATTGGCTCATTTTGCACGTTTTGCAAAGGTATACAAGGCGTGGAAGTTCTATAGGGTTCAACTAGTGAAGGTAAATATTTTCTTTTGGTACGTCCTTCAACTTCACCATAACTTCAGAGTTTTCGTGTAGTGAGTAGGAACTGTAAGGAGCATTTAACAAGGGCATAAAATAAATTATTGCAGTCCAAAACTCAGGTTTGAACCAACAAGGAGAACAAGGAGGTCTATGTCTGCAACTTTGGAGTTGTGGTGCCATGGAAGTAACTTTAAGATTCTTTTGTTTTATTGCTCTTCAATTATCAAAAACTACTAAGCTACTGTAATCATTCGGCATTAAACAGGAAGCTTCGCAGAAAGGCTTGCCCGTTGCTCGACACCTGTTCCTTCACTATCCAGACGACAAGCATGTACACAAACAAACATATCAGCAATTCTTGGTTGGCACAGATATTTTGGTTGTGCCAGTGTTAGACAAGGGAAAGAAACAAGTGAAGGCATATTTCCCATTCTCATTCTCAGATGAAACCTCAGATTCCTGGCAACATATTTGGACAGGAAATGTATTCAGTAAACCTTTGAATACCCAACAGGAAGGAATTGAAGCTTGGGTTGATGCTCCCATTGGTTACCCGGCTGTATTTGTTAAGTGTGGGTCAATTGTCGGCCAAACATTTTTGAGGAATCTAAAAGATCTAGGGATAGCCTAACTACAAAGTTTTGTTATTTTAGCAGTATCCATAATCCTCTCTTTGCTGCGATTATTTTTTGCAAGGTTTATAGACTCAGTTTTCCAATGGATCACTGGTTGAATGTATTAAATGGTTTCTCACAGCTCCCAAATGTAAATTACTTCAATTTGATTATAGAAAATGTAAAGGTGTGCTATCTTACTAATGTCTTAGATGATGTAAAGATGTGCAAAAGAGGTAAATTGTTAGCAACATTCAATACATAGAGCGTATCTTCTATGCTTGTTATGATAATTGTTGCAACTCACAATTGCTTGTGTTGGTATTTTTTACTTTCTTTATATACTTGTCTACTTCATAACTCAAATCTAAACATAGGATGCTTGGGCTTCAGGAAGTTGCGTGAGGTATTTTGATACTTCGACGACTGTCGTCACTTGTCAGCTCCAAACCATATTAAATTTTAAATTTAGTATCATTCTAAGTTGAAAAAGGAAACCGGATCCAAATTACGATAATTTGTTCAAATTCCAAAAATCTTTAGGCCTACCACCCTCTCATATTTCTTAGCTTTAGACATCTCTATCAAACAGATAATATATTGGAGTGTTCACTCCAGGGCTACAGCCTTGCAAATTCCAATTTATATAGCATATAAATTCTTTTTTTTTACAATAAAAATATCGCTCCAGTTTCCCCGACTCCAGTTCCAAGCTAAATGTTTTCTACCCCTGGAGAAGCTTAAAGTTTAAACACCTTGCACAATAAATACATAAAAGTAATGGAAGTATACATAGGTACCAAAAAATAGCATGCATAACATCTGATTTGAGGAACACCAGTGGGATAGTTATACTCAACAAAGATGAACAAAAGTTTAATTGTGAACAAACATTACAAACTAACCTCAAAATTTACCATCCCAAACTTCCCAGGCCAACAACAATCACAAATTAAATATCTGAACAGGCCAGCTCCGCTTTCGCCCATCAGAGCTAATTCCAGCTGTCTCCATTGATATATCAATACTTCTATACTGTGATGACCGAACAATGCTGATCCTCAACTTGATCTTTACAACAGGGCAATCCTCGGTGCCCACAGCTCCAACTGGATTAGAATCACAATGAATTGCCGAGGCCAATGCAATTGGTTCTTGAAATGTGAAGATGGTCTGCGACCAGTGAGTTCTTGTACTGTAAGGGGATGTGGTTAAATTAACAGGCTTCTCTTTGCAGAATCGAGTAGTGAAACCTGTATCAAACCAAAGAACAATCCCATGACACCAGCATGTACTTGTTGTGTCATTGGATTTCGGTACTAATTCAGAGGTTGCAGTGAAATCCATGTCAGAGGGCCTCATGGTTGCCAAATCAAAGAACTGGAGAAAATGCAAGAGAAAAATTTAAGAAAATTGATTGTAAATGATGAATACCGTAATTAGATACGCAAAATCTATGGTGTAGGAGTTGAGTTCTGTTAGAAATTATCTAATTAATACAAGTGAACAGAATAAAAATAAAATTAGGAATTGGTTAATTTCAGCATCACATTACTATAGACATGTTGTAACTTTTCCAAACGAAGAGAAAATTGTTCTCGTGGTAATATTTAAAAAATGATTGATGGAAAACCTTTTTAACATCCTGCATTTCAATTAGGAATGGGTTTAATCCTTATTTCCCTGAAGAAGAAACGAATAGATACTACCCATACGGAAGGGTTGTCATTATCGATATCATTGTGTTAAGCCTTTTTTTTTAATCAAAATGGAATTATGTATGAATCAACGTTTTATGAAAGAGTGCTGACCTAACATTCTTAATTAGAGCCAATTTTCTCGTCAGGAAAACCATGTACAAGATAAGGGGGCCTCGCATATGACCAGGTGGCATCCTTCAATAGAAGAGTCAAGATGCGACAGATGAGTTATGGAATTTAAAAAAATTTGGAATAAGAAAGATTAACAGAGATAAAGACAAAATGAAAACATATCACATTACCACACTTGTTCATACAAAAAAGTGATTGGCAATATTCCTTTTATCAGTCATTCTCGTATATATGGAAGGACACTTCTGGTTCTCACTTCAGTTTTGACTGCTCATCTATATATGGTATGACACTTGTGTCCACATGTGTTAATGCTTGCTTCGACTATTATGGAAAGAGGTTTCAATGAGAGGTTCTATTCAACTAATAATGATATTACATTATCCCAGACCTATCTTCATGTTGAATACAAATTATTGTGAGCATGTTTTTTTTCTGAACGTAACTGCAAAATCCTGGTCGTGATTCTCGCGAAGCAAGTAAAGAGAGGAGAACGATTTGGGTTAAAAACTTTCGCTGCTGATCTACCTTATGGCTGGATAGATAAATGTTAAGACCATTACAAGGAAAATGGGGGAAGCCAAGACTCGTTTATCCTAAAATTTTCCTCATAACTTATAAGGCAAAGTTTTGGCAGTTATTGGATAATGGCAATAAATGATAACGGAATAATATGAATACAAATAGGATGAGGATATAAACTTACTTTAATAACAGTTGATTCTGTTACAATATCTCTGCTCTCCACTACATCAACAATGGGGGCTTTAGCAGCATCCTCTACTACTTCTTTGCCAATGCAAGACATGTTGAAACCATACACATTCTCCCAAAATGGCAGGCTCGTTCCACCTCTACCAAATCCTGCAATGAACTAAAAAGAAAACAATAACATTAGTAGTAGCACAAATAAGAAATCAGAAGCTAGGCATCCAAGATAGACAATATATATATATAAATCTTACAATAGTGGCAGTATCTGGAAGGATGGCCCCACCAGGTTTTAACCAATGATCACGCGCATAGAGAACTGAACTGAGCATTGATTCATACAATAGACAATAACCCATCCACTCACTTACTAACACATCAACACTGTTAGGTTGGATTTGTATGCGTTTGTCCAAATCTTCAACCATAGTCTTCACCACGTTGATTCCTTCAGAACACTGTTTTTCTTCTCCTCTTCCCCTTACTCCTGATAAAAAGCCATTGTCTTTTGCTATCTGCATGTATTAATGTTATTGGATTGAGCAGAGGTGACAAATTAAAGTACGAATTGAACATTAGCATCGAGGAGTGTTACCTGAGTAGCAACTGCAGCCATCTTTGTACTTGCTTCAACTGCAATTACCCTTGAAGCCCCAGCTTGAGCTGCAAATAGACTACATGGAAGGGGGAAAAATTAAGTGCATGACATAAGGAATGCACAGTGCTCATTATATAGGATATATTTTAAATGCTGCTTGACGACGATTGTTGTATGAAGTACGACCTTAAAAAATAACAAAGATGAATAAGGGCCAATGGAAAAAAATCCAATGAGCCAGCAAAAGGCATGCACCGTTTGTTAAGGAGGTCACAAGATTCGGCCACATACAATCTCCCCCCCCCCCCCCCCCCACACACACACAAAAGGAAAAAAAATGCAAAGTTGTGGTTCTCCAAAATGCAATCAGATCCAATCCTATTTATGTCTCCTGGATTTCAGGTCTTGCCACAGTTTTAAATTTACAAATTGATCTACTACCCAAAAACATTGAAGGCTTCTTGAAAAGCGGGAAGAGGAACTTCTGAAGGGTGTACACATACTCACTACTCAGTAAAAGTGAAATAAGCCAGTCAGTCACCTTGTTAATATTCCCAAGTTCAAAGGACAGAATATGAGTTTCTTTGGATGGGAATCATGTGCTTGATTTATCCATGTAAGATAAAATTTATAGGGATCACCAAATAGAACTAAACTTGCAAAAAGTAAATGATGCAATTTGGAATATACAAGTTGCATATACGATTACGAGTACTCATTCATGACCTCAATGGTTTCATGCTAAAAATTTTGGCTTGATATTCTGAATAAAATATAAGGCGGGTAGGCACATTTCAAAGAAATACGGCAAATCTCGATCTTCTGTTGTCTTCTAATAATATATCCGCAAGTTTAGTCGAGGAAAAAAGAATTCTTCTAGGTAAACTTTCCATAACTCCAAATGTAAAATCTTCAAGTCATGTTACTAATTTGCACATATCAATTGTAACTAATCAACAACTCAACTTTCTTTATAAACTATGTTAGGATCCACTAGTATTGCTTTCAATAAAATAATTTTAATAGAGCGATTTTCAATATGAAAATATAAATTGTATTACCAACAAAACGGTCAAAAATACTGTAATATGACAAATATAATTTCACCTTAGTATTCCAGTGCCACAACCAACATCCAAAACAGTAGCTTGCTTCAACAGAGAAGGGTTATACAAAATTGCATCTCTATAGGCATCTGTTCTAATCTGGCCAGTTGAGAAAGCACAAGATTGATAAAGTTGCAGCTTAGAAATCAAGAAACGGGTATCAAATGCAATAGGCTTGAAGTTTCAGAGAACTATCTACCTTATCACTGATCATTTCCCTGTGAATGCCAAAGGAGCCATACGATCCAAAGTATTTGTCATTCACATTCTTAATTTCCCTAGCAGCAACATTTGCAAAAGAAACCCTCAGCTGTTTATCATTCGCCTTCTGACGATGCTCCGTATTTTCCATTACAACAGCGCCATTACCCATGTTCTCAACAGAACTCTCTCCAATCTCAATCTTATGAATATCGTCATTTTCACAATTATCATGACCATTCATGAGTTCTCTAATAACTTCCTCTTTGCAGATCGTCTCTGTATCATCTTCCTCATCTTCATCATCGCTGACAAAACTATGCAACAAAGTATCATCTACCATAAAAGGTTTTAAATACTTTTCATCATCCCAAAGCAACTCCCCACCCTTCTCATAACTAGCAGCTGGATGTAAATGCTTTAAAAGATCGCTTTTTAACTCAAAATTGATGCCACAGCTCCAACATCTGCACTCAGCAACCTGCAAAACGAACACAAGATTACTCAAAGATGAAAACTTAACAACCAATAACATCAATCATAAGTTCTAACCTGAGATCTGACATAATTGATGAGCTTCATCGAGCCATAGAAATCCAATACCAAATCCTTAACGATTTTATGAAAATCGAAGGAATGCTGGGACCTACAGTGATCAAAATGAGCTTTTGTGGAATCAAATTTTGTAACACAGAACAAACATAAGTAATCAGAAGACGATTCGTCCTCATCTGATCCCCAATCGTCCCAAGATTCGATCTTTGGCTCTTCTTCGTTTTCTTCTTCTTCGGTTTCAGATAATGGCTCGGTGTCGAGGAGACTTGAGGCCATGACGATTGAGCTTGGCTGCTGCTAAAACCCTAACGCAAACCCTAGAAGATGATGAGAATTAGGAGAGGAACACCGAGAGCGATTTTTATTAGGAGTCAGATCCGACCCGCAAACAAGATCCGACCCTAAACTTCCAGCGTTTTACAGAATGATACCTAGATGTTTATAAATTGCAGATAGTTCCCCTGAATGTTACTATTGCATATAAATACCTACAACTTTCAAAGCTTCTAAATTTAATACCCTACTTTTTGTTGACCAAATGAGCACAATTCTTGAGGTAAAATTTTATTTACAAAGTGAGAGATGGCTGGTTCGATTCCCAAATTGGTCGCATCCAGATGAAAATGTCGGTGCTTGAACAATTTTCATTTCAGTTAGTTGAAGAGGAAAAAAATGCGTAAAATAAAATCTATTTTTCTACTTGAATATCCAATTAAAACAGCACAGAAAGTTTGCAAATTTCTCCCCCAAATAATGTCACTCTTTTCATTGATAAATTTCCATGAAAAATACACATTGAAGTTTCCATGAATGCTCCTTTTTCCCCTCCTCTCTCATACACCCTCAAAATCTAACATGATGCCAAACATTTGGATTTAATATCATAAAGCCCCAAAAAATGAAATTAATGAATCTTCAAATTTTTGGCTTCTGCTTCATTCAAAAGCTATGTCTCGTCGCTTCTTCGGGTTCGCTTCAGGGTTTCCTTTCTTCATCATCGCTACAAACTCCTCGTAGTCGATGTTTCCGTCCTGCACACGAACAAACATAATATCCGAGAAAACACATTACTGTCCTTGAAATTCATAAAATTCGATGCAAAAAGAAAATATATTTATCTATTTATTTATTATGCTTACGTTATCTGCATCGGCCTCAGCGATGATATCCTTGATTTCCTGGCCATCATACAACCCCTTCTCCTTAAGGGCTTGCTCAAGCTCCTCTTTTGTAATTAAACTACAGGAAACAAAGAGGGAGTTTTATGTAACAAAAAAATGTAAATTAATTAATCATTCGTTTCTAGTTATAATTAATGTACACTTACCCACTGTTATCCTTGTCAAAGTATTGGAAAGCTGTGTACAGATGCTCTTCTCTGTCCATTCTATTCAAATGCATTGTTGCAGTGATGAATTCATCATAATCTATTGTCCCATTTCCGTCGGCATCGGCCTGTCACAATAATAGAAAACAAATAAAACTTACAAAAATAAGCCCATTGTTCCGTTACCACGGTAAAATAAATTTGTGGAAAAAGTAATGTAAGTGATAAAGAAACTTACAGCTTCCATTAGTTGTTTAACCTCGTATTCAGATAACTTTGTTCCTTGCTCAGCAAGACCTTGTTTCAATTCTTCAAGAGTTATGGTTCCGCTATTATCGGAATCCATGCCTTTAAACATTTCCTTTAGACCCCTGATCTCTTCTTCGGATAAGCACCCTGCTATTACCTGTAAAAATCAGAAGAAAACTTAATTTTGTTTTACTAAGAAATAATTGCTGGAGAAAAGCTTTTGGTAATTTCTTGGAAAATTCAAAGGTTTTCTTTTTACTCTTAATGCGGCTTTTTTGAACTGGTTCATTGCGGTGAATTGTTTGAGGCGGTTGAGGACAGCATTGTCAAGAGGAGTATCAGGTGCTTCTCCGTCTTCTTTGATCCATGGATGATCTGCAAGTAATTATCCAAACAATTTTCAATCTGTTGGGGGCTGCCCAGTGGTGGGGTGTTGGAGTTTGGTGGAGGAGATCCGGGTTCGAACCGGGTTGGCCGGCTAATTTATTCTACCTATCATCTCAAAAGTTTTCAATATGCCGTAATTTTCGAGATGTAAAGCTTCAGTCATCAATGGTGAATATTCCATTTTATGCTTCACAAATAGGTACCATGAACTTTGAAAATGCGGAATGGTGGTGATGTTTATTCCAACTGGTTAAGTCTGTCATGTTTATTCGCAATTTATGAAGCTAATGGTATTTATCTTGAAACTCTGAAAGTTATGGTATTTTAGTGAGATTTACCCCAATCAATCTTTGATAGTGGAATTTAATTATCCTCATAGATAAACAGCATAAGTTACAAGTATACATGCATCAATTTCATAGATCTAAAGAACTAACAGTTTAGCTTTTTTATTGAAATAAATTTTCAAGGGGGGGAAACTTACTGAGGACTTCGAAGGCTGTTAATCTTTTCTGGGGATCTTTGCATAGCATCTTTTTGACAAGGTCTTTTGCACCATCTGAGATATTCGGCCACGGATCGCTACTCAAATCGATCGGTCCCTCGAGAATAGCTTTGAAAATCCCGTTCTCCGATTCTAAAGACAGGATAAATTTAGGATTAACTTTTCCCCCCCTCCTTTGAAGCAAAATTTAAGGGATTAAAATGAAATATAAATAAATTTACCTGCCCAAAAAGGAGGAACTCCAGAAAGAAGAAT
Organism: Agapanthus africanus; assembly: GCA_030015575.1. Lineage (NCBI taxonomy): Eukaryota > Viridiplantae > Streptophyta > Magnoliopsida > Asparagales > Amaryllidaceae > Agapanthus > Agapanthus africanus. The sequence continues at coordinate 747,497,052 of JASDDO010000022.1, read as the reverse complement.
ATAGAGCATCACCCCTATGCTCCATATATCCGCTTCGGGTCCATATTTCCGCTTTAGGACTTCGGGCGCAATGTAATAGGCACTGCCAACTATATCTCTAAAAACCTCGCCTGTTTCATTTTTCAAATTATTGAAAACAGAGCAAGTTAATTGCCATGGATGTTCAAGATTGTGCAAAATGCTATTTATCTGAAAATCCCGAAAGTTCATGGTATAATATTAGAGAAATTTGGCCTCGAACGGTGGTACATGCATACCTTGTTTAAAGAACACGGATAACCCAAAATCCGTAGCTTTCAACGGCGCATCCTCGTCCTTGCTCAACAACAAGAAATTCTCCGGCTTCAGATCTCTATGAATCACCCCCATCGAATGACACGTGTGCACAATTTGCACGATAGTCCTCAACAGCTCCGCGGCGGCTCTCTCCGTATAATGCCCCTTGGAAATGATCCTATCGAAAAGCTCCCCTCCTGCGCAAAGCTCCATCACCAAATGCACCGAGTGCTTGTCTTCGAAAACCCCCTTCAACTCCACGATATTCGGATGCCCCCCTAAATGGTACATTATTTGCACCTCTCTCCTCACGTCCTCGATGTCCTCCTTGTTGGCGAGTTTCCGCTTCGCGATCGTCTTGCAGGCGAATTGCTGGTTTGTGGATTTGGAAGTGCAGAGGTAGGTGACCCCGAATTGACCTCGACCGAGCTCTTTGCCGATGGTGTATTGGGACTTGATGTCCTCCATTGGTTTCCCGAGGACGGGACCGATGGGGCGCGGCTTCGTGGGCTTGGCAGGGGGGCCCGGGGAGGAAGACGGAGGAGGGTCACCGGACGAGGGGACGGGTTGGGGGTCCGCCGGTTTGTCTTTATCATTGGTGAAGCAATTGCCCATTGAAATGGGAGGGGAGAGAGAGAGGGGGGAGGGGATTTGGGGGTGAGGAGAGAGAGGGGGGAGGGGGGAGAAAAAATAAAGGCGGAGGGCGAAGGGGTGGGTTGGAATTTTGGGTGGTGGGGGATTGAAATTTAGGGAGAGGGCGAGGTGTGTAATTGGTGAGAGAGGTGAGGAGGGAATGGCGGGAACCAACGGTTTTTTCAAAAGGAAAGGGGGATCTTGGGAGGCGTACGTGGCCTTTTGTGATTGGATGGAGGAGCTGGAAATGGTATCTCTGGAGATTCCTAATTCCGGCTTGGTGGACCTTTGGATGCAAAGCTTCAATGTAAGCCATGTCGGTCTGTTTTAATTATAAATAATATAACAAAAATATATTATCCCTCCTTTTAATTTTGGGAATCATTCCGATCAAATAGGTTTTCGGGATTCTAACAAAATATTATTTTGCTAAATATTTATTCCATTCCTTGTGAACCTTTATGACAAACTCTTTTTCCCCACGGTTTTTAAACTATATGTAAATGGGTAAAATGCATATATTATATAATTGATATTTTTTGTTGGATAGCGATATTGCCAAATCTAAGATTGGTAAATCCATAGCAAAATTTTTGTATGGATCCAACTACAACCACCTTTAATTATATTGATTATGTTGTTGGTTTAATTTATTAAAATATCCTATTAATAACTTAAAAAATGTTTCTCTCTAGCACGCACCCACGAAGACATATTTAATACATTTTTTTATGGATAATTAATTCATATTTTAACTGATCGAAATTGCAATTTTTTTTTCAAACGCTAGGAATATTTTTGATAGATCATAATGTTTTGCAGGCAGAGGGGTTTGGGGTTATGAGAATGTTTTTTTGATAACAATTCATCGGTGTAGTAAAAAAAAGTATTTTTAAAGTTATTAATTTCATCCGTGAATAGCACACAGAGAGAGAATATCAGTGAGGGTATTTTAGTAAATGAAACTGATGATGTTCTATATTGGCGATCTCTCATATCAGGACACGTGACAGATGACATGTCCCAGAACTCAGAAGAAAGGACCCACAAGGGCCGACCAGGCCATCATGTACCCGACCTGCAAGCACAAGCTGGTTCTCCTCAGAGCCCCGTGCAAATTGGCCTCCTCGGCCTCTCAGCTTGCCCCCGAGCTACCACAGGACCAAGATACCTCGGCTCCCCCGCTCGTTCCCGAGCTCTCCCACCGAGGCCATCTTCCTCGGTCCCTCCGACCGATCAACTCCACTACTCACGGGCGTAACCGTCGCTCCGCAAATCTCGCCATGCGCGGATTCTCCGCTGGCAACATCCTACGTTCCACGCCATCACGATCCCCATTAACGGGCGATACGCTTATTACGCGGGCATGACGTCGGGAGCGAAACTGCCGGCGAGATTCTCGCGCTTGCTACTGCGTGCCGCCGCCACTATATTAACCCCCATCACAGAGGGGTCAAGTAAGCTTTTTTCACCCCACTTAGCCGTTACTCTGCTCGGATCTTGTGCTAACTTGATCGTCGGAGGGTCCTCGCTGGTACCAAACCATCCCGGGACATCCTTGCAGGTACTCGGCGCAAGCTCCTCAAAACCACCAATCTCCTCAAAACCCATTGAGACCCACACGCAACAGGAGATCACCTCCAAGATCCACCGGAAGATCGACGGAAGACAACATCTGACGGAGACCTGATAAGGACCTCCATCAGCTGGCGCCGTCTGTAGGAAATAAACTCCACAAAAAACAAAGTTGGCCTTCCGATCTCCATTCACATGGCAAGCTATCACCCTGAAGATCCAAGGACCCACCGCCGCCTCCCCCTCAACGGAGGCGCGGATGAACCTCCGCCGAATGTCATCACCCCCTCCGCCGGCCACCGCCTCGCAGACTCCAGCGGTCGCAGGTCCCTCGATTCGTCCCATTCAACCTCGAGGTACCACGTCGGAGAGCCTCGCTTCGAGCCTCGTCGCACCCCTGTCCCTACCAAGGCGGTGGCGGTCAGCTCGCCTGCTTCCAGGCATGACCGGCACCCCCTCCCTCGACGGGGTCGCGCCCACGAGGCCCGCCAAGGCAGCTCGAAGACAACCTCACCACAGGGCTTAAGGGACCTCGTCGGAAGGAACCGAGGCCCATCAAGAACTATGGTCATGACGACAGGGGGTCAGTCAAGCGCTTGCGAGACTCAGCACCCCACGCCGGCAACGGAGGCCAACGGCCGCCCGAGCAAAAAGTCCAGGGACCACGAGCTTATCACCTTTGGCGACGGGGATCTCCACGGCATATCCATGCCCCACAACGACCCTCTGGTGATCATGGCCCGAATCCACCGATACGAGGTCCATAGGATACTTGTCGACTCGGGCAGCTCGGTAGATATCCTCTTACACGACTGCTTTCTGCGCATGGGGCTCACCCCAGCAGACTTAAAACCGACCTCCCACGTCCTTTCAGGGTTCACCAACTACTCCATCCCGGCGAAAGGGGTGGTCACCCTGCAGTTCAACGTCGGGGAGTCCGGCCGCACCCGTACGTTGCCTGTGGACTTCATCGTAGCAAAAGTCCCATCGGCCTACAACGTCCTCTTCGGCCGCCCGATGTGAACTCCCTCCGGGCCCAGATATCGACCTACCACCTGGCGATGAAGTTCCCTCTCGATCAGGGCAGGATAGGTCGGGGCTACGGAGACCAGCGGGTTGCGAAGGTATGCCTTACCGAAACATCTTCGTCCGAGCAGCCGGCCGATGACGCTGAGGTAAAAGACGACATCAAGGGTTCTCTGGACACCCGAGACGAGCAGAAGGAGGTCCGAGGGACCCCGGTCGAACCACTGACCGAGGTGCTCTTGACAGAGGGGGACGATGAAAAAACCGTCCAGGTCGGATCACTCCTGACAGGAACTCAGCGAGATGACCTGGTCGGTTTCCTCAGAAATAACTCCGACGTCTTCGCCTGGGTTCCTGCTGACATGCCTAGGATCGACCCCAAAATCATTTCTCACAAGCTCGGGGTTGATCCTACGGCCCGACCTATCAGACAGAAAAAGCGAAGCTTCGCCCCGGTCAAACAGAAGGCTATCGAAGACGAGGTTGATTGACTTCTCGCCGCTAACTTCATCCGGAATGTACCCTACTCGGAGTGGCTGGAAAACGTAGTTCTGGTCAAGAAGTCAAGCGGGAAGTGGCGCATGTGCGTCGACTTCACCGACCTCAATAAGGTCTGCCCCAAGGACAACTATCCTCTCCCTCGGATAGATCAGCTTTGTTCTCTCATAAAAATATCAGGAATACCCCAATGGGGCATCACGTGTCCACACGTGACCAGAGGTCACGTGCAAACACGTGATGGGTTCCCGTGATCTCTAATTTATAAAGTTAAACTCTAGTCAAACAATCAATCAGTGGAATCACGTGTCCACACGTGATGGGCCTTTCAACCCACTCAAAAGGAATTAAAAGCCATGATAAAACAGCAAGGAAAGATCCCAATGGGGTATCACGTGTCTACACGTGACCAAAGGTCACGTGCTGGCACGTGATGGTTCCTCAGTTCTTTGAAACGGCAGAATTAAATTCTGGTTAAAATGCTTAATCAGGGAAGTCACGTGTCAGCACGTGACCCGTGCCTAAATTCTTCAATTAATAGAATTAAATTCTATTTTAATGATCAAACAGTGGGATCACGTGCCAACACGTGATAGGCTTTTAAGCCTTCTGAACTAATAGAATTAAATTCTAATTAAGGGAAATCAAAAACCTTAATATTTTCCTAGAACTTTCCAAACAGAAAGATTGTGCTCTGTAAAGTGGAGCACCGTTGGATTAAAAATCCAATGGTGATTAAAAATCACCAGTTTATAGAAAAATTCTATACAAGGAAAGATTTCCCTAAAATTCACCAAGAATAACAAACAGAATATCTTTTGGATTAAAAATCCAATGGTGAATAAAATTCACTGAGTGATCTAAAAGATCATGTTGGTTACAAAAACAACCAAAATCTTTCAATGAAAAATTGACTAAACAAATTGATTCTTTTCTTTCTCCTATAAATAGGAGCCAAGAAGAGAAGAAAAGGATCTTGGATTTTTAGAGAAAAAACAACAACAAAGAGAAAAAAGAGAGGAGAATTTAATTTTCAAGAGAGAAAAGAAGATCTTTTCAGAGAAAAAAAACCCTAGGTGAGAAAGGGGAAAGAGATCTAAGCTCCATAAAACAAAAAGAGAATTTAATTCTCACTTTAAGAGTTTAACTATTCTGAATAAGAACTTAGTTCTTCCTTTGGTTGAAGATCTGCAGAAGCAGATCTCCCCACAAGTTGAGAATTTAATTCTCATCGGGGAGATTCTGCCATGCAGATCTAAAACTTAGAGCGAGAATTGAGTTTAGAGAATTTAATTCTCCCAAATTCATAGGAATTTAATTTCTCTAAATGAAATTAGGGTTTAACCCTACATAAGAATTTAATTCTTCCAAATTAACATGAATTTAATTCCTCCAAATGAAACCATGGTTTAACCCTATATGAGAATTTAATTCTCCCAAATTCATAGGAATTCAATTCCCCCAAATAAAACTAGGGTTTAACCCTACATAAGAATTTAATTCTTCCATATACATAGGAATTTAATTCCTCAAAACAAGATTAGGGTTTAACCCTACCAAAGAATTTAATTCTCAAACAAAGACTTAAATTATCCATGCAGGTAAACGTGGTCACGTGGCAACACGTGACCCTTCCTTTAATGATCAGAAAAGAACGAATGAGACATGGTCACGTGCCCCACGTGACCTTCAAATAGACTCCTCAAAATGAGAAAGAAAAAGCATGAAGGCAATGCCTCACGTGCTCACACGTGACTCTCAAAACAAAAGGGAATAAATCCAAGGGCAGAATCAATTTTGGGCGCCCTCACGTGTCCCCACGTGACCCCTAATAAACACTTTAATAATCAATATATGGATACCCATCACGTGGCAACACGTGATGACCTGAAAACCAAAAGTGTTTAACACTTATTTGAATATTCTGAGAACAAAATAAAGAAAGTCTGGCCCCATCTTCAGATGCCTCATGTGCTCACACGTGATGGCCTGAAGGCTAAGCGTTTAACACTTATTTGCAGATTTGAGGGTAAAATAAAGGAGGTTTGGCCAAATTCTCAGGCGCCTCACGTGACCCTATGTGACCACCCTACTTTTAGTGTTTAACACTATTTTGAGCATTTTGCCCCCAGTCTTTAACACTGTTTTAAAGCTCATCATGTGAGAACACGTGATCGCCAAATATCTTCTAGTGTTTAACACTATTTTAAAACCAATCTAGCCCAAATTGGCTAAGTCTTCCAGAGGCAAGACTTCCTTTTGACTGAGCCTCAAATATATCCTTGTCTTCCAAGATTGATTATCTCATATGGCATATGAGTGCTCAGCACTCAATAAAAGATAAATACATGGTCAGAACCCAGACTCATGTTTAGCATTGCTAAATAATGGGGGGTTGAACCCGGACAAATGTTCGACAGTCCAAACAAAGGTCTAACATTTTAAAGCTAACTGGACTTAGCCCAAGTTGGCCATAAGTCCTCAATTCAGATTTAACTGAGCCAATGTGCTCATAATCTAATTAATTGATCTTAGTTTCAAATTGGACTTCAGATCTCCCAATCAACTTTGGTTCAAGGGTACATCTCTTCACTCCTTTGATATCTGTCGTTGTAATCCTTCAACGTCTTCAGAGAGGTGACGGGTCCCGATAACCAATTATTCCACGGACTGTGGGGTCCTTAAGCCCATGGAATATGATGTCCTTAACCTTGGACTGTGGGGTCCTTTAAACCCATGGACTATGATTTCCTTAACCTTGGACCGAGATGTCTTTAAACTAACACCGGACCGAGATGTTCTTAAACTAACATTGGACCATTATGTCCTTAAATTGGTAATCGACCGTAATGTCCCTAAACTAAACAATAGAGCCCAAATGCTCTTTTGTTGGATATAAACGATCCCGTTAAGTTAATCTTAGTCTAAAATTAGACTAACGTATCCTTAACAAACATTTAAGTTGATCTTAGTCTCAAATGATAATAATGTATCCTTAAACCCAACCCCAAACCCAAATCTAAGAAGATACGGATTTGGACTAATCCACGCCCTACGGGCAACAACATAAATTAGTCTCCGTATACAATCCACGGGCAACCAAAAATAAAACAAACACCCACGACACGAAGTGACCATCTGGAGAAACAGAAAGTGGTTACCGCGATGCGGTAGCGTAATTAACTGCAGGGGCTTGCGCCTGCAGGGAAGAGCATCCCCACAATAAAAAATCTCTCAAATGAGGGGGAATCTGACGAAGTCTGCTACATCAGCCGCATCCGTTTAAACCTTCGATACACGGTGTCATAAATCAACTTGGCATCTTCGGAGAGGTGTATGGATAGCACCAATTAGCATCTGCCCTCGCGAATTCAGGCCCTGACGTCCCAATGTTCCGGTCGCGTCTTTCGGAGGAGAACAGATTCTGGCACATCCGGTGGGACCTCTTCCTCTTTCCACTCCACACTTCGTATGTCGTGTTCACGAACGAATCGCGGTTTGATATGATTGCCTTTGGGTTCGAGGTACTAAGATTTGGTTTTGCTCTTGTGCAGAAAAAAGAAATGGCCTCCAATTGCTCCAACTGCGACTGCAACTCCCGTTCCGCCTCATCTGGAGGTGTAACTTACGGGCCCCAAGCGGCCTCATTGTTCAAGATGCCGGTGGAGCAAATAACTCAGGCTACCACTGGACTATTCTTCGGGACCATGCCCCTACCCATGAACTTCAATGCACCGCTGCCGTTGCAGGAAGCCCCAAAGAAGTCGGTCTTTGATCGACTTACCACTACTGCGGCTCCTCTCAACGGGTCATCCAGCTCCAACGCCTCAGTCTTTGGCAGACTGGGCCAAAGCTCATTTAGGTCCATGAAGAAGCCCGCGATACCGGAAAGAGTTATCCCTAAACGGATAGCCATTCCTGCTCATGAAGTCGTCAAGATGGCTTCTCCTGCCAAAGGGTCGGTCTTCACAAGGCTGACTATTCTGGCTCCTGCTCCAGGCGAAATCCTCAAAGCTGCTTCCCCTGCCCAGAGGTCTGTCTTTGACAGATTAGATATTACTTCTCAACGGACACCGGTCTTTAAGAGGCTGACGCCGGCGACAACCCTTCGCCAAAACAGGGGGCGTAATGAAGTCACCCCTACAGCTGAGACAATCCTATCCACACGACATGCTCGCAGTCATCACTGGCGACGAGTAAGGAAGGCTGGGGCAGCTCCTCGTCGGGACTAACTCCGCTAGCTCCCATGGTGGAAATCAATGCTGCCGTTCCAACTGGGAACAGCTTTGAACCGCTTAGGAGGGTTCGCAAGAACTCTCCGACTGCCGTGCTGAAGAGATCTCCTCCACCTATGGAGATTACTACAGAAAAGAAGCCGGAGCAGCCCCCTCAACGGCTTTCTTCCAAAATTTACAAAGTCTGGCGACAGGTCCAGGAATCGGTGATTAACCAGGACTACTCTTGCCGGCCAAAGAAGCTTAAAGCTCAGCAAGAAAAGAACCATCCCATGGTACCACAGAAGATGTCATCCATCTGGATGCCCGCTGCAAAGGCTCCCTCAACATCAACCGCTCACAAGAGAAGGAGGCCGGAGAAATCCCCTTTGACCGCGGCGAACCGCAAAGATGCTGAGTCTAAACGCTCCAAGTCTGGGGGCATGGTAACACTTACCGTTTATATGGCTTCCGGAAAAGAAGAAAGTCATGCCTCTACGGGTTATCGATCGCTTACCCGATCGATAACAAAGGCTCAGGAGCAACAGCAGCAAAAACTTCAGAAGATGCTGACTGCAATGGCCGCACTCACTGGGCCAAAAGAGAATCCAGAGACCTCAGAGCAGCGTCGGGAACAAGAAACTGATACTGAATTCTGATTGAGAGCTGTTTTGCATACGTGCGTTTTAAAATCAAAATTAAGAATATACCGCAATCAAGACGGTGTCGCTTGGTAGCAAGCCGGTTGAGTACGGGTCGATCCACAGGGAGAAGGATTCCTTTGCTTTATGTTTTAACGAGTTAAGTCCAAAAAATTGGTGGTTTTGTTTTAAGATCTAAGAATGAGATAAAAGTTGATAAAAAGCTTACTAGGGTTAGAATTAGGTTAGTTCGAGATAGGGATCTTCTCGCTTCTATCAATGCCTTAATTATGAATAAAGGTGTTAGGGTAATCGGCAACAATGGGGATTAGCACGACTGGGAAGAAACTAAGTTTCTTCTTTTTGGTCATTGTCCGTCCGTTCTTAGCTCTTAGCCCTAACCTCCAGTTAATTCAATCACACCCGGTCTAACTAGGGAATCACCGCTATCACATAGGATAGGGTGCCGTAGTGAACGGTGTGTGGTTGATTTAAAAAGAGTCCTTTTAATAAAATTATATGGGCAAAGAAAGGAGTGAGAGACATTTCTATCTCTTAAACCTTCTCTATCCTAACCCTAACAAGTGAGGGATTACTCACTCATTAGGAAAGTTATGTTCAATGAAATTCATTTTTTAAATAATTTTTATATTAGAAAACTAAATTGTAGATATTAAAAGAACAGATAAAAATTACAAGAATTAAATTCAGATAATAAAAGAATGCGAGATAAAAATAAAAACTCTTACTTTATTGATGACCTCAAGAACGCATTACAATTGAATTTAGATCTAGAAAAAAGGCAAAGAGAGGCATCCTAAGAAAGGCACCCTTTATTTGGCTTTAAGCCCTCCTATTTATAGATGGAAAAAAACCCTAGGTTTACATTCTGATCCATACATGAAATTACAAAACAACCCCAAAGACCGAGTCAAAGCACCGACACCCCACCGACACGTGCATTGCACGGCCGCTAAACCGCGGCAGAATAGCCTGTTTGGCCGCGGATCCGCGGCCATTTGGTGGGCTCATGGGCCTAATTCTTTAGGGTTTCTTCAAGTTGCTTTTATCTTCTGTTTTCTTCACTTGGTCTCTCAGAATCTCTTCAATTCTCTTCCAGATATTCAACAGTGGACTTTTTACCGTGAGCTTCACGTTGAAGTCTTGAATCTTGTGCTGCCCTTGAACATTATGCATTGAACTGTCTAATGATTTTCAGTTGTTCCTTGAAATGGTGGGCGGCATCATACGGATTCATCTATTGTTGGTCGTAGTCTCACATTTGTAGCGTATTTTCATGAATTTCACTGTAATGATCTGAGAACCTATAACCTGCAACTATTTAGCAGACATGGATCAAAAGCACATATTTATTTGTAATATGATTAAGAATGGGCGATATAATAATGCAAAATTCTGATATGAACAAATACCCCCAAACTTATCTTTTGCTCGTCCCGAGCAAAACCAATTTTATTCTCCAAAAAACCTAACCTCACTTTCGCAGGGAATTGCGATTGCACTGAGCTCGTGCAACAAGCCGTTAAACCCCTAGATGTCCCTAGTAGGCGAAGTGTTGTCTCCTGAGGGTTTTCAGCGGATACTACCCACAAAATCCAATCAATCTGGCCTGTTGACTTTTATTCTTCAATTCGGTATTCTAGCAAGAAGTTCTATTATCTTCAACTTAGAAATCATCAACCCATATTTTTCACACTCACTTATCATTTAACTTAAGATCGTATATGTTCTGCAAATTTATTAAGCTTTCAGCATCTTTTGAATTTTCCTTCTAAGGTTCCATTTCAACTTAGGAATTTTTATCTTCTCTACTAAAGGTATAAGCCCTATCTTTCATTCCTATCTCTCATCCAAACCCTAATCATATACCCCTACGTGTGTGTATGTATCACCCTTACACTTGGAAATTCAATTCTAGCTATCATACTCTTGTCCATCTTCCAAAATACTTTTAGTTGGTAAATTTTAGATGAAATTGCTCACACATCCTTCATGCGATCGTTAATACTTCTTGAGGTACTGAATGACCGATTACAAAATGTGTTTGCGCATTTAGGTGTAATTCCTCGTCTTGTAATACCTAAGGCTTAGCAGTGACTCCCAAACCAGTTGGTCTAAGGCACCAGGTGATAAAGTACCCTCGCTATTTTTTTTTATTTATGCAGCCTTAAGTAATTACAAAACCAGTGTTAATTTTTTTATATATCTCTTTATTCACTCTTGTACTTTTATTTTATTTTCCTTCATACTAAGGATTTTAGACAAGAGCATTTCAAGGTATCCTCTGCTATCCCAAATTACAAGGTGCGTGTGAGTGCGTAAAGTAGGGTATATACTTTCAGAATTTAGACTAAAGGTTCAGAATTTATTTTTCAGACTTATATTTCAAATAGAGCTTTCAATACTCTTCCCTTATTTAGATTTAGCCCAAGAACTGAACTCAAAATTTGTCTATTTCTAAATAAATTACAAAGACGTATATTTTCTACAGTTAAACTTTAAGAAAGGTTATTTCTAGGGTTTTTAGTTTACTAAGTTTAGGATCTAGTTTTTCCTAACTAGTCAACCGTCATGTTGAACTTAAGTCAAATATGGCCAAAATTGAACTTTTCAATTTTTATAATTTTAAATTTTTTTCAATTTTTTTGGGTTTTAAAATAAGTATGCAAATGCAAAAATATACACATGAATGCGAAGAAAGAAAGCTTACCGAGCACACCCCCAAACTTAAACCTGACAGTGTCCTCACTGTCAGGCTACACTAAGAGGGTCAAAGTTGTCGGCACTCCCCTTTTTATTTATAAATTTTTTTTAACAGAAAAAGAAAACAAAATATATATACAAAAAGGTCCCCCCAAACTTAAGTGAAATAGTGTTTCCACTGTTTAAGCGTTAAAGTTCAGACTTAGGGAGGAGAAAAACACAGTATCAAGCTATACAAGGCCTTATACAGACCAAATGTTAGCACCAATTATTTGAAGAATTTATCAATGTAACAGATAGGTCAGTGGAAGAACATGTTATATAGAGCCAAGAAGAAGTCGGGAAGAGATAAGTGGTGGTATGGAAAGGGTTTGCGTGAACGTGAATGTGAGGAGATAAGAGGTGATGATAAATAAAAACGAGAATGTGAATTATCAGAAATGAGTGGAATATTGGCATTCTTGTATTTTATAAGAAGAAAGGGTGGTGGTTCAACTTCTATAGGTGGAGGTTAATTAATCACAAAATCCTTGTTGTTTAGAAATGCAAGTTCGTCAGTGAAAAGTTCTTCAAAACTCTCATCGATGTAATTGAACATTTTACTGTCAGTAAGTTTTGTGCCAGAATTTATCATACTTGATTTAATAAAAATTATGGAAGTAGGAGACTCGAAAAACTCATCTACCTCATTTTCAAAAGAGTCTAAATCAAGTTGTTTTTCTAGAATTATCGAACTCAAAATATCGGATTGTGATTCATTAACACTCGCTATCATTAAAAGAAGATTAGAAGAAGAACCAGAGAAAGTGGGAGAAAGAAGTGGAATATGAACTTGAGGGTGGAAATGGAGTGTATAAATTAGCACAATTTGTAATGACCGATGTGTAAAAAGCGATTGTGCTAATCTATCAATCCACTGAGAAATGAGGTCAAATCCCTCAAGATTCGTGAGAAAACATGGGTACGTCGAACTTGGTAAACCAGACATAAAAAATGAAAGTTTAACGGTTTCTTGTAAGGTCGGAACGAGAATGGAGGGAAGTGATTAAGGAAGGTATTGGTTAAAAATTCAGGAGGGTGTGCGCAGTCAATGAAAGGGATAGAATGAATTGGAAAATCCGACCCCTCAAGTAAAACTGCTTCATCCTCGATAATTTCCTCAATACTCTCCTCAAAATTTAGCTTATCCATGCAATTCTCATCAAAATCAAGACGCATATGAAGTTCGGGAAAAACAGTTAATGACTCGAGATGATGAATTGGAGAGAGAAACTCATCCAAATCTGTGGGTTCATCATCCAAAATATTCTCAGCGTCTATATCCTCAATCAAGTGAAAATCAATTTTTTTAGACACCTCATCAAAAGTATGGATATTAATCAATTCAGGTTCTAGAGTGGAGGTGTAGAGGTCAAAAGGGTTGGTGATGGTTTCACTCGAAAGAGACCCTTCACAATCAGGTAAATCAAACACTGCAAAGTCGCACAACTCATTAAACGTTTTATTTTCAACTGGTGAATCATTTGGAACACTTGATAGATATTCAAAACCGGAGTTGTGAGATTCAATTGGGGATGGGTAGGTTTGATTTGGAAGGGTGCACAACTCACTCTCTCCACTCAAATTATCAATCTTTCCAACCGCCTCATCATACATTGGAAAATTTGGAGCTAGTTGGAAACTAACTACCGGGTCACTAGGTTGTATAAGGGCGGCCATGGACGCATTCAAATCCCTCATCTGTTGGCATGACACTACCATAAAGTCTTCCAACGACTGTTCTAGACTAGACATGGGTTGTGACGGAGTTTCAGTAAAAGATTCAAAATTGTTTGGATACGTGAAACTCCCAAATGGCTGTGTAGAAGCAATTTCTAGGGAAGGTGCAAAAGTCGGGTAGGACTGGTAGGAATTGAATGGTTGGACAGGAGTAGGATCAATATTTGGATAAGAAGATGAATGGAATTGTTGATCTAAAGAATTCGCAGTGGTGAAAGGAGCGAAAGATCGGTTACGAGATTGTTTAATATGTTCAGTAATAGACATGGGTTTTGGAGTTACAACAGGACTCGAAAAAGGGGTATTAGCGTAAGAAGGTGGTGAAGATTGAAATGGTTGATATAAGGTGGATTGCGGAGTCTAACTGGTTGTCCTAGACGCGTCTATTCGATCTTTCAAAGAAATTTTGGGCATGGAGGGGTCGTTCGAAATTCGACCAAAACAAGAAGCGTAGGAAGTAATGTCTGGTTGAGAGTACCAAAGTTCGGCAAGAGTTTTCGAGGTGGGGTACCCATGATGTGATGAGAGAAAGGAGAAGAAAAAGAATGTGATTTTTATTTATTTATTTATTTATTTATTTAAATTTTTTATAATTAATTTTTTTAAAGTTTTCATAAAAAAATGTTTGTTTTTGGAGTTTTGAAATTTTTGAAAGTGTTTTTTTTAGAAATAGTTTTTTGCAAAAATTTGTACGGAACTACGGCACAATTTCAAACAACCACAGTTTAAACATACACAATCAAACCTAGAGCTAGGATCTCTTAAGTCAACTAGACTGCTCCTAACTGTTCCAAAGTGACAAGTTGTGAGATAACTCTCAAATCGCCTCTTCACCGCCAATTGTGGCCAGGTAAGCACAAATAAAGAAATGAGAGATCCGCTCACGAATCACCGTGAGATGGGCCTTTTAAAGTTACCTTTCGCACTTGTCTAGCTTAGGAACCACAAAGTCAGGTTTAGATAAACGACTGAATGCCCACAACCTTCCTCTGTCCTAATGAGCGTGACAATCCTTAATTAGCCGAGTCTAGATATTTTTTAATTAACTCAAAGTTGATGCATATGCTTTTCAGTGATTTCTGGGGTCTTAGGAAGGGTAATGAAATCTCCACCCAATCTTAATTGGTGTTAGAGCCCCTTAGATTCCGTATTAATTATACAAAACAGTTAATACACCAAAAATTTAAAACACTTGCAAATTTTTTTTATTTGGCAGCGCAAAGAATCCTGCACAAAAACAATTTATTGGATAGGAAGAAGAAGTTGCTGTGCAAAGAATACCTGCAGGAATTTTTTATAGTGGAGTGCAGAGGAGAGGAGAGGAGAGGAGAGGAGAAAAGAGATACTCACAGAGAATTTTTAACTGCTGACGTCACAGGTTGACCGCGGTTCCGCAGCGGTTTAGTTGGTTTAGATCTCCAAAAATTTTCTCTGTGTTGTTTGGATTCTCCCCAATCTGTTCAGATCCTCTGTTTCTTGATTTGTTCACTGGGCTTGCTCCAGATCCGAAACAGAGTTTGCTCCAAGCCTGCACACTTGCACAAAAACCTTTCAAAAAGAACAAGATGATTTTATTTTTATTTTATTTTATTTTTTTTGTTTTAAAATTTTCAATTTTTATAATTTTTATAATTTTTTTTTATTATTAATCCGAAATTACACAAAGAAAGAGACTACCGTCTTCCCGGCAACGGCGCCATTTGATTGAGAGCTGTTTTGCGTACGTGCATTTTAAAATCAAAATTAAGAATATACCGCAATCAAGACGGTGTCGCTTGGTAGCTAGCCGGTTGAGTACGGGTCGATCCACAGGGAGAAGGATTCCTTTTCTTTATGTTTTAACGAGTTAAGTCCAAAAAATTGGCGGTTTTGTTTTAAAATCTAAGAACAAGATAAAAGTTGATAAAAAGCTTGCTAGGGTTAGAATTAGGTTAGTTCGAGATAGGGATCTTCTCGCTTCTATCAATGCCTTAGCTATGAATAAAGGTGTTAGGGTAATCGGCAACAACGGGGATTAGCACGACTGGGAAGAAACTAAGTTTCTTCCTTTTGGTCCTTGTCCGTCCGTTCTTGGCTCTTAGCCCTAACCTCCAGTTAATTCAATCACACCCGGTCTAGCTAGGGAATCACCGCTATCATGTAAGATAGGGTGCCGTAGTGAGCGGTGTGTGGTTGATTTAAAAAGAGTCCTTTTAATAAAATTATATGGGCAAAGAAAGGAGTGAGAGAGATTTCCATCTCTCAAACCTTCCCTATCCTAACCCTAACAAGTGAGGGATTACTCACTCATTAGGAAAGTTATGATCAATGAAATTCATTTTTTTATAATTTTTATATTAGAAAACTAAATTGCAGATATTAAAAGAACAGATAAAAATTGCAAGAATTAAATTCAGATAATAAAAGAATGCGAGATAAAAATAAAAACTCTTACTTTATTGATGACCTCAAGAATGCATTACAATTGAATTTAGATCTAGAAAAAAGGCAAAGAGAGGCATCCTAAGAAAGGCACCCTTTATTTGGCTTTGAGCCCTTCTATTTATAGATGGGAAAAACCCTAGATTTAAATTCCGATCCATACATGAAATTACAAAACAACCCCAAAGACCGAGTCAAAGCACCGACACCCCACCGACACGTGCATTGCACGGCCGCGGAACCGCGGCAAAATAGCCTGCATGGCCGCGGATCCGCGGCCATTTGGTGGGCTCATGGGCCCAATTCTTTAGGGTTTCTTCAAGTTGCTTTTATCTTCTGTTTTCTTCACTTGGTCACTCAGAATCTCTTCAATTCTCTTCCAGATATTCAACAGTGGACTTTTTACCGTGAGCTTCACGTTGAAGTCTTGAATCTTGTGCTGCCCTTGAACTTTGTGCATTGAACTGTCTAATGATTTTCAGTTGTTCCTTGAAATGGTGGGCGGCATCATACGGATTCATCTATTGTTGGTCGTGTTCACCGCTGGAAACCGGGAAGATGCGATAAACGTCTTGCCAGAATTTGGGGCAGATGCTATTTGGTGCTATCCGTCCACCTCTCTGAAGATGCCAAGTTGATTTATGGCACCATGTATCGAAAGTTTAAATGGATGCGGCTGATGTAGCAGACTTCGTCAGATTCCTCCTCGTTTGAGGGGTTTTTGATTGTGGGGATGCTCTTCCCTGCAGGCGCAAGCCCCTGCAGTTAATTACGCTACCGCATCGCGGTAACCACTTTCTCCTTCTCTAGATGGTCACTTCGTATCGTGTGTGTTTGTTTTGTTTTTGGTTGCCCGTGGATTGTATACGGAGACTAATGTATGTTATCGCCCGTAGGGCGTGGATTAGTCCAAATCCGTATCCTTCTTAGATTTGGGTTTTGGTTTGGGTTTAAAGATACGTTAGCCTCATTTGAGACTAAGATCAACTTAAACGTTTGTTAAGGATACGTTAGTCTAATTTTTAGACTAAGATCAACTTAACAGGATCATTTAGATCCAACAAGAGAGCATTTGGGCTCTATTGTTTAGTTTAGGGACATTGCGGTCGATTAGTTTAAGAACATTACCGTCCAAGGTTAAGGACATCATAGTCCGTGGGTTTAAAGGGACCCCACAGTCCAAGGTTAAGGACATCGTAGTCCATGAGTTTAAGGAGCCCACAGTCCGGTTTAGAGATATCGTAGTCTATGAGGTTTAAGGACATTGTAGTCCATGAGTTTAAGGACCCCACAGTCCGGTTTAGAGACGTCGTAGTCTATAAGGTTTAAGGACATCGTAATCCATGAGTTTAAGGACCCCACAGTCCGGTTTAGAGATATCGTAGTCTATGAGGTTTAAGGATATCGTGGTCTATGAGTTTAAGGACCCCACAGTCCGGTTTAGAGACGTCGTAGTCTATAAGGTTTAAGGACATCGTAGTCCATGAGTTTAAGGACCCCACAGTCCGGTTTAGAGACATCGTAGTCTATAAGGTTTAAGGACATCGTAGTCCATGAGTTTAAGGACCCCATAGTCCGGTTTAGAGACATCGTAGTCTATGAGGTTTAAGGACATCGTAGTCCATGAGTTTAAAGACCCCACAGTCCGGTTTAGAAACGTCGTAGTCTATAAGGTTTAAGGAAATCGTAGTCCATGAGTTTAAGGACCCCACAGTCCGGTTTAGAGACATTGTAGTCTATGAGGTTTAAGGACATCGTAGTCCATGAGTTTAAGGACTCCACAGTCCGGTTTATAGACGTTGTAGTCTATGAGGTTTAAGGACATCGTAGTCCATGAGTTTAAGAACTCCACAGTCCGGTTTATAGACGTCGTAGTCTATAAGGTTTAAGGACATTGTAGTCCATGAGTTTAAGGACCCCACAGTCCGGTTTAGAGACTTCGTAGTCTATAAGGTTTAAGGACATCGTAGTCCATGAGTTTAAGGACCCCACAGTCCGGTTTAGAGACGTCGTAGTCTATGAGGTTTAAGGACATCGTAGTCTATGAGGTTTAAGAACATCGTAGTCCATGAGTTTAAGGACCCCACAGTCCGGTTTAGAGACGTCGTAGTCTATAAGGTTTAAGGACATCGTACCATGAGTTTAAGGACTCCACAGTCCGGTTTAGAGACATCGTAGTCTATAAGATTTAAGGACATCGTGGTCCATGAGTTTAAGGACCCCATAGTCCGGTTTAGAGACATCGTAGTCTATATGGTTTAAGGACATTATAGTCCATGAGTTTAAGGACCCCACAGTCCGTAGTAATGTGTGGTTGTCGGGACCCGTCACCTCTCCGAAGATGTTGAAAGATTACAACAACAGATATCAGAGGAGTGAAGAGATGTACCCTCGAACCGGTGTGAGTTGGTTGAAAGATCTGTAGTCCAGCTTGGAACTAAGATATGTTGAATATTCGTGAGCAGATGGGCTCAATTAAATATAAGTTGAGGACTTATGGCCAGAATTGGGCTAAGTCCAGTAAGATTAAAATGTTTTAACATTTTATTGTTCTGGGCCGTTGAGCCTTTATTTGGGCTTGGCCCTTTTAATAATGCAGAGCATCAGATCCTGACAATTTTTGTCTTGTATTAAATGCATAGCATTTATCAGAACAATGTGTGTTCTGACAGTGCGCCACATGGCGCGTCAGGCACTTTGCTCCAATTAAATAGCGCATTGCGCTTCTGTCGGGTAGCGCACACGAAAAGGACACGTGTCGCGCTTAGCGCTAGTTTATTAGCGCATCGCACTTTCCATTTATGAGTGCTTTGCGCTGATTTAGGGGCGCGCCAGTGAGTGACACATGGCGCGCTTGGCACTGAGCGCCAGTCCATAGGCGCAGTGCGCTATTTCAGAAGCGCAAAGCGCAAGTTGCATATGTGGTTGACATGTAGCATGCTTTGGCGCTGAGCGCCTGTCCAATGAGCGCAAAAGCGCAGTTCATGAGTGCAAGACACTTTTCAATAGCGCAAAGCGCACTTGATCAAATTTATGATCAGAGAACAAGTTTATGTTCTTCTTTCAAAGGAGGCTTTTCCTCAAGATTCAAGAACAAAAGTTCTTGTTTTATAAAAAGGGCCCTGCCTTTGTAGATCAAGGATCTGTGAATGAAGTAAATACTTCTATTATTTTTTTATGATTAGATCTTTTGATCTTTTTATGCGAGACCTTGGTCCGTTGTAGATCTATGATCTTTTTTAGAAGATAGTTCTTCTTTTTTAATGAGATGATTTCATCTCTATTGTTCAAGAATTAATTCTTTACCTTGAAGAAATGATCTTCTTTTTCTAAGAGCTTGCTCTTCTTTCTTTGAGATTTCTCAAAGTTTGTAGGGGGTTTCTCTATATTTTCTGTATATCTTGAGACTTGAAGTCTAGGGGCCTTTATATAGGGCAAATTGATTTGTTAAATCGGTTAAAGAGATCCTTCTCTGATTGATTTGGGAATATTTCCCACCGTTGGATCTTTGATCCTAAGGCTTCCGTTTTACAGAAGGCAATCTTCTTGTTTTTAACAAGATTGGAAAGATCTTTCCATAACAGAATTTTAATTCTGATTAATGATTTATCATTATTAGATCTTTTGATCTAACGGTGGGGAATTTTTAATTCCAGTGCTGGTGCACCCGTGCTTTGCATGTGGTGCGCTGCTCAGTGCGCAGCGTACTTTGCGCTAGCGTACCTACGTTTGACACGTGGCGCGCAGCGCAGCGCAACTGCGCTAGCGTACCCGTGTTTGACACGTGGCGCGCAGCGCAGGGCGCAGCGCAACTGCGCTAGCGCACCCGTGTTTGACACGTGGCGTACAGCGCAAAGCACTGGATCTGAAGCGTTGCTTCAATTCTTTTGAATTTTGAATTTTAAAACAGAGCTTTGCTCTGATTGGGGGTGCGCTGCCTAGGGCACAGTGCACCTGGCGCCAGCGTGTCTGTGTTTGACATGTGGCGCGCAACGCACCTAGCGCTGGATCTGAAGCGTTGCTTCAATTTTTGAATTTTGAATTTCAAAACAGAGCTTTGCTCTGATTGGGGGAAACAAATGCCCCCCACCGTTGCGCTCACGTGGCGCACACGTGAGTGCAGCGGTGGCAATATCTGAGCCCTTGGATCAACTCTAAAGTTGAAGAGGCGGTTCAATGCCTATAAATAGGACCTTTGGTCCCTTAGATGATTTCCATCTTCTTTCTTGAGAATTTTATTCAGAGCATTGCTTTTCAGTTTAAGAACTTTTCAAGAGTCAGAACTCTATCAAAACTTAGGTAAAGTTTAAAATTTTTTAATTTTTAATAAATTAGGGTTTTACAGAGCCTTGCTCTTCATAGATCTTTATCTGAAGAAAACGCATTTAGGGTTCCATCAACAGAGCTTTGCTCTCATGAACCCATAGATCTAAAGAGATCTTTTCTCGGGGTTTCTTAGCCCATGAATCAGAGCTCTGCTCTTTGATAATATGTAGATTTCTTGATCTTTGATGAAGAACTCTTAAGAGTTTTTTCATGGATCTTGAAGATCCCAGAATTTTTAATTCATAAAAAAAAATTAATTTTAATTAATCCTTGATGGATTTTTCCATCATCATTACAGAGCCAGTCTCTTTAAGGAATTTTATTCCTTCATGATCAGAGTTTGACAAGTGTCACTCTGTCATAGAGCTTTGCTCTCAAAGGGAGATTTTCTCCTTTTCCCGAGGGATTTCTCATTCAATGAGAATTTCCTTGAGGATTTCCTCATTAATTGACAGTCTCATCTAATGATGAGGCTGTTTTATTAATTTTTAATCGATGAATTGTCATCTAGATTTTGTGGGTCCCCCTTTGGTTCCCTTTCCACTGCATTGCAGTGTGGCACAACTTTTAAAGTACCGAGTGTCAGAAAATTGAATTATAACACTGACAATTGACTTCTGTCCCCCCTTTTCTTGCAGGCGACATGTCTTTCGATGCCACGTTTCCATTCGTCCGTTCAGAGGGAGGATTCCCTGAGGCACCTGTGGACCGGGAGGTTCTCGCGCTCATCAAAGACTGTGACTCGGAACACAAAAATCTCCACTAGTGGGGCAGATGGTATGACCAGATTATCAGAGGTCGTCAAAGCTTCTCTTGTGCGACGCTGTCGGAGCCGATCTCGGCGATTCCGTATGCAGATGCACCCCCGGTGAACTATGCCGTGGAGGTTGTCAATTGGACTTCGGAGGGTCTTCTTCAACCTTCGATTGCCGCCGTACCCATGCAGCTGCTGGCGGCTTTGGATACCCTGGGGCGGCGCATATGCCAGGGCGAGCCGCGCCCTTAGGGACAACCCTACAACATCGGGCTAACTCCCCGTCATCCGGCCGGGTATTTGCATTAGGCCAGGTACATCTTGTCAGCGAAGAAAATGCAGCTGCTGAAGCTCGGCCTATACCCTGCGGTTTATGCTTCGTTGTTCCAATATTCGGCTCCTCCCACATGGTGGATTAAGGCGTTCTTGGAGCAGTGGAACATCCCAACCCATACTTTCCTTCTACTGGACAGAGAAGTCTCTATCTCCTTAGAAGAATTTGCTGAGGTTTCCGGTCTATCGGTTAGGGGGGAGCACTACAAGGAGTTGCTTCCTCCAGATGAATATGTTTTTGCCACCAAGCCGGTGGTGATGGGCCTTACGCCAGAGAACGCCATTCAGCACCAATTCCCCAGTCTGATAAAGGTGCTGAACATGTACGAGAGCCTCTTCCTGGAATCCGGAGGTCGCGGGGTCAGTTTTGCAGACATCATTGCCCGGTTTCTTCACCCGGAGATTTTGTCGCAATGAGGCGAAAAGTTTTCCAAGCTCGATGATCCTTTCGGCTTTGGCTTGGACCGTCAGTCGGTACTGGAAACTGATCAGAAGGGCTTCTTTCTTCCTGACGCTGCGGTCATCCCTTTGTCAGAAATCGCCGCCCCGGGCATTGATGATGGGGCATTTTTTCTTGGGTTTCTTGGGCTATGGTTGAGTTGGTTCGCGCTCTCAATGCATCCTCGTTACATGAGGCCCTCCGTCTTTTACCCCGCGCATCGCATGGTTGCCGGAATACAAGTGGCCATCGGGATCGCCGGGTTAGCCCACCTATACCACGGTCTTAGCGTAGCGGCGGATACCACTGAACCGGGGGTGCATGCTGCCAACTTCCCGATGCATTACTTTACTTCGTGGATGGAGATGCACGTGCTCGGGGTCTTCGGCATTCACAAGAGACCTTTGTTTTACGAGAAATGCAAGTTCCCGCGAATTATGCGGCTGGTTGACGCATCCATCGTGAGTCCGTCACAGCGGGAAGCTAGGGGCTTGCTTCTTCGTCCGCGCACGGTCGGAGAAGGTATGTCTTTCACGGAAAAAGTCCTAACGATCGGCCAGGAAACTTCAAAGTCGGTGCTGGCATTGCGCGACGTTTTTAAGGACGGGGCCTCTGTGTTGAAAGCCCGGGAGATTCTCCATTTATACTCCATCAGGCCGGGCTTTCTTGTATTCAGGCTAAATGATGCAGCGCTATTTATGAGATACAATCCCCATCATTTTGCCCAGCAGCTGAGCTATAACCAGGGGGTCCCGCTGGAGGCTTTCTTGGTAGAACCTGTTGCTACCAGAGAGGGAATACGGGGTGCGCTGCATCACTTCATGCGCTTGAATACGGGCTCTCACTTCTTCATTAGTGAGCCGAGTTGCGTCTCGAGGGCCCTTAACGTACATGTGGCCTGGTATCAATACGCGATGGGTGCTGTTATCAGGGAAGAGAGGCGGCTGCTGCTCGATCGCAAGAGTGCGCCCCCTGCCGGTGATCGCAACGTCCCTTTAAAGCGACGGATCGCTGTCCTCCCTCCGCTAAGAGAGGTTGCTGCAGTTGAGCCTCCACGTGTGCTAAGCCCTACGCGTGGATTGCCCCGTGCTCCTGTGGAGACGGTGGATGTGCCATCGGTGCCCCGTGCTCCCGCGGAGACGGTAAATGTAGCTTCACCCGAATCTGGCGTGGGCTCGGATATCGGGACTCTCCGTCCTAAAGTGCCCACCAAGCACAAGCTGGTGCTGGCTGCGACCGGAGCTCGCTCACAGAAGAAGAAAAAGAAGTCGATCCTTTCTGTCGACGTTGTACTTGGCCAGGAGCCTCACGCTCCTTACGGCGAGGGCCTGAGCGAGTATGGACAAACGAGGGCTTATTCATGCCGCCAGATGATACTGATCTGGCGGCTGCTATTGCAGCTTCGGAGCAATTGGCCAGCCACGAAGAGGGGTTGGCTATCCTCGCGCGATCAGGTAATCATTAACTGTATTTTTCGTCATTGCATCATATTTCTATTATCGTGTTTTGACTGACGCTTTTCCTTCTTTAACAAGCACTTCCACTGAAGAAGCTCTCGCAGCTTCTCTCAAGACTTTCGAGGAGGAGGAGAGGAATCGCGCTTTATTGGGCATCGGTATGTCTCGGCTCATTACATATTCATCTTCCTTTCTTGTGGACAATCTAACCCTTTCTCTATCTTAATGCAGGGACCACAATGCCGATCCCGCAAAGTGATGTGGAAATTCTTCCCGGGCCATCCACTGAAGTCCCGGCCTTTTCGGCACTGCCGAAAGGGGATTTACTCAAGCAATCGATGACGGACGCCGTAACGGCTCCAGAGGTAGCTCCTGGCATGGATGATGACGTCCTATTGACAGAGGTCTTGAGAAGATCGGCTCTCACGGCCCGGACGGAAAGGAAGCGTAGAGTGCGTGCTGCAAGGGAACATAGTGCTGCCTTAGCCACGAGTGCGGGTTCGAGCGCCGCTACCCCTGCCGCTACTCTTTCAGAGGAGTCCCTGGCTGCCTTGTCTACTGCCTATAGACGAGCAGCACGTGCGGCTCGGGAAGCGATCGGAAGATCAACCCAAGGTAATGTGACACGGGGTTCCGGTGTCAAAGTTTTAAGTATCAATTCTCATATATCTTATCTTGCAGGGCTGAGTCTTTCCGAAGAGGTGGTGGCGACAACCGCTGGGCCTGGGGCAGCGGCAGGTGAAACAGTCACGATCACCGAGCCTGAGATGGCGGTGGGTGAGATAGCCACAATTGCTAAGCCCGAGGTGGCTGCTCCCTCTCAAGAGTCGGGCACCGCTCCAATCATCTTTCTTTCCGCCTGTGGCTCTTTGCCATCTCCTGGCGTCGCAAGCGTTACGACGGCTCTCGTAGAGTCAGGAGATGAGGCGACGGGAGGCGAGACCATCCTGATGGAAGAGGATGAAGCAGTTGCTATATCAAGTGATGCCCTCATCGCAGTTCCGACTGGCGACTCATCAGGTAGATTTTGGGTAATTGCTTTTCTTTTTATTCTGCAATCCTTTTCAATCTTTCCTGACAGTATTTATCTCGTTTCTAATGTAGGCGTGGCGAGCGCTGAGGTCGCGCTACCCGAGGCAGCGCCATCAGCTACCGCTTTGACGGTGACACCTCCTCTACCCTCTCTCATACTATCTCAGATGTTGGAAGGTGCGGATTCGTGACCCATCGGTCTTATTTTTAAGCTGTATAACTTATGTACTGACGTTGCATTACTGCGTCCTTGCAGGAGTCCTTTTTGACCACCTGTATCAGGTGCTGCACCCACACTTCTCCTTCTTGTCAGAGATTAGTCCGCCTGCTGGTGTCGGTGAGTATCTTTTCTAAACTACGTCCTTTCTTTAACGGGCAGTCGCATTATTGCTAACTCTTCTTTATATTGCTTGTAGCCTTACAAATTGAAGGAGGGGACGAGACTGTCGTTGCGCTACCAGTACTCCCAGCTCTGCCCCCTGTTGCAGCCGGTATAGTAGACTCTATTTTTTTGTGTATGTATATTTTTTATTTCTCGAGCCATGATTTGATTGTGATTTATTTTGCAGCAATCACATCAACTCCAGCCTCTTTCGAGTCTCGCATTATGATGCCGGCAGGGCCCTTTTCCAGACGTCCGTCCTCGAAAGGCGCCGCGAATAGTCTGCGCATGCTAAGCGACTATATTGAGGAGCTCGACGTGGAGACTCCCACATCTGCTGCAGATTTTGCCATCGAGGTTAACCCTATGCTGGCGACGCTCGTGAACTTTCATGGTGAGGGCGTCGTTGAGTCTTGGGTTAATCGCTGCAGGGAAATCGAGGCTTGCCTGCATGAGCTTGAGCTTAGGCGTCCTGCACCTGAGATTCTGGCTGTGAGTAGTCAACGGATTGCGTGGATCGAGCAGAGCACTTCTTACTTCCTCCATCTTGAACAAGAAGTGGCTTTAAAGCAGAAGGAATGTAAAGAAACTTCAAGCGAATCTGCTCGACTGCATGCTTAGGTTGATGCGAATGTTGCCCAGTTGAAAGTTATCTTCGAAGGCCTTCTGCGATGCATTTCTGATGGGTTAACATTGAGGCGGAAGCTCGACGTCGTCGAGCAGGATGCACAAGATCGTGAAGCAGCTCAGTGGGCCACCGAGGAACAACTTTCGTCTTACTTGCAGCAGCGAGCCCAGGTCGAAGCAGTGTTGGCCGCGGCAGCTGATCAAGAAGAGGGGCTGAGGGAAGTGCGCGAGCGGCTGATTGGATTATTGAAAGAGCTTCCTTCTCAATTATTTTTTTTGTACCATTTGTAATTTTGAATAAAATGTATTCGTTCTTTTATTCTTTCATATGATGTATTTTGTACCCAATTGAATTCATGAATAAAAGATACACATTTTTTTTTGCAATGTCTTGTGTCATCTCTCTGCTTTCTTCTTTCTTTTGTTATCAGCATGTCACCTTAGCAAACATAGCCGGCAGATGATAGAGTGAGCATCTTGTCTTGGCTTCTTCGAGGGGTATTGATGGCTTAGGAAACAGGTTCAGATCTGTTACCTAAGACTTTTCAACTTTATGAGCCGTGAGGATCTCATAAAGACTTTTCTCCCTACGAGTCAAAAGGATCTCGTAGGTGTGTTTTCTCCTTAGGAATTGTGAGGATTCCTAAGTGTGTTTTCCCTTATAAGTCGTAAGGATCTTATAAGAGAGTTTTCTTCCTTACGAGTCGAGAGGACCCGTAAGTGTTTAGTGGGATAGACCTGTAGATGACGTATTTCCGAAATGGGGTCATATGGATGACGTATTTCCGTGACGGGGTCATATGGATGACGTATTTCCGAACGGGGTCATGAGGATGACGTATTTCCGAACGGGGTCATGTGGATGGCGTATTTCCGAACGGGGTCATGTGGATGGCGTATTTCCGAACGGGGTCATGTGGATGACGTATTTCCGAGCGGGATCATATGGATGACGTAGCGTCTGTTGTAATGAGACGAATATTGGAGTGGTTTCCAGGTTATCTGTGAACCATCGATATATAGCTTCTTCTTCTGATGGAGCCTGGGGAGGGAAGGCGTGATTCCTTCTTTGTTTGCGCCCCTGGATTGTGTACAGGGATTGATGTAATATCACCTGTAGGTCATAAATTTCATTCATTTTTTTAATTTCTTTTCGCGATGCTCTATCATTTCAGCTTTTATATCGCGAAGGTCGCGATTGCCCAATCCTTTCGGCTATTTTTCGCGGTGCCCAATCATTTCAGCTATTTGTTTTATTTTTACTCGCTGCTTTTTATTGCGAGTTGCCCAATCATTTCGGCTATTTTTGTATGCACATTTTTACTTGCTGATTTTGTTGCAAGTTGCCCCATCATTTCGGCTATTTCGTATGCATGTGTGGCTCGCTGGCTTTTTGCTACAAGCTTGGAATTAGACACTGATTTCGGCATCAGCACCGCTACAACTGGGATATTGCCAGGAGAGGATCATCATTTGCCTCTGTCGATGTCGAACAAAGATGGTTTAGCGAACAGGGTTAAGATCTTGTCGACTAAGGCTTTTGACCTCATAAGCCGTAAGGGTCTTATAAAGGTATTTCTCCCTGCGAGTCGTGAGGATTTCGTAGGTGCGTTTTCTCCTTAGGAATCGTGAGGATCCCTAAGTGTATGATCTCTTATAAGTCGTAAGGATTTTACAAGAGTGCTTTCTCCTTATAAGTCGAGGGGACTTATAAGGGCTGTTCATCGAGTAGACATATCCCTAGTCACGGATGTGACTTTGTTAGGGAAATGTTTATTCGCGCCCGTGGATTGTATACAAGGGTCAATACTGAACCGCTTGTAGGGCAGTATCGGAAGTTGTGGTGGCTGCTTAAGAACAGGTTCAGATCCCTGTAGCTTAAGACTTTCAAATCTTATGAGCCGTAAGGGTCCCATAAGAGGGTTCTCCTTACGAGTCGTGAGGATCTCGCAAGTGTAATTTCTCCTTAGGAATCATAGGGATCCCTAAGTGTGTTGCTCATTTGTGAGTCGTAAGGATCTCACGCAGTGGTTTCTTCTCACAAGATCGAGAGGACCTTGGAAGTGTCTTTTAACGAGATCGCGCCCTTTCGGGTTTTCACAAAACTCGCCGGTAGCCCTGCTGTTTTTACTCACGGAGCCCTTTCGGGTTTTCATCCGTGCCCTTTTTGCTTATGGACATACTGTTTTCTTTTTTTTTTTCTCTTTTTTTTTATTTTAACGAGGCTGCGCCCTTTCGGGTTTTCACAAAACTCGCTGGTAGCCCTGCTGTTTTTACTCACGGAGCCCTTTCGGGTTTTCATTCGTGCCCATTTTGCTTATGGACATACCGTTTTCTTTTTTCTTTTTTCTTTATTCTTTTTTTATCAGCTTTGGGATGCTGCAATCCACCGTAGTTTATCGACATCTAGGTCAACAGCTAGTTTTAGGACGTAACGGTCCATTGTTAGTTTAAGAACGTTTTGGTCCGCTGTTAGTTTAAGGACGTTGCGGTCCGCTGTTAGTTTAAGGACGTTTCGGTCCGTTGCAGGTTACTACTTATAGAGTTTAGGCTTAGGAAGATAGCGAGCGGACATAGTCGTCGTCATCTATCATTGACCTAGACCGTGACTCGTCAGGCGTAGTACTTTTTTAGGAAGCGACCATTTATTGGCCTGAAAGGTCTTTCACCATGCATGTCCATAAGTAGATAGGCTCCACCCTGGTAGACCTTGTCTATGATATACGGGCCTTCATAGTTCAGCTCGAATTTCCCCCGTTTGGCACGATTGGGGATCATAGGTCTTTTGACCACTAGTACGAGTTCACCTTGGCAGAATATTCTCGGCCTAGTCAATCTCTCGTATGAGCACGTCATCTTTGCTTTATAAGCCTCCAGATTTTGTTGCGCTATGAGCCGGGTTTCATCAAGGGCATCGAGCCCCTCAAGCCGAAGGTGAGCATTCTCTTCGTCCGTTAGCTCGTAATGAACTGCCACTTGTAGAGAGGGTAGCTCTATCTCGAGGGGGAGTACCGCCTCTGTACCGAATACCAATGCGTACGGCGTTGTGTTCGTGGTCGTTTTGAACATAGTTCGATACGCCCAGAGAGCTTCGTGCAGTCTCTCATGCCAGTCCTTCGTATTTCGAGACACCGTCTTTTTCACGATCTTCGTCAAGGTCTTGTTAAAAGCCACAGCTAGACCGTTAGCTCGGGGATTATAGAATGAGGAGTATCTCCAGTCTATGTTATGCTGTTGTGCGAAGCGGCTGATCTTGTGGCTTCTATAGGCTGGCCCGTTATCGGAGAAAATCCGTCGTGGAGTTCCAAATCGATAAACGACGTGCGTCTTGAAGAAATGGAGGATATTCTCCGTCTTCACTTCCCTCAGCGGTACTGCCTCTGCCCATTTGGAAAAGTAATCAGTTGTCGCCAAAATGAACCGATATCCTCTGGACGATGCTGGTTCGATGGGCCCGATTATGTCGGTCCTCCACATTTCGAACGGCCAGCTAGCCACTGTCAGATGTAGCGGATTCGGATGCTGATGGATGAAGTCTCCATGAATCTGGCACGAATGGTACTGCTTCGCGTATTCGAGGCAGTCTTGGATCATCGTGGGCCAATAATAACCCATCCGTTTGATCTTCAGCTTCATCTTCGGCTCGGCTTGGTGAGAACCGCAGAGTCCGTCGTGAGTTTCTTGGACGACTCTCTTTGCCTCTTCAGGTCCCAGGCATCTTAGCCACAGAGAGTCAAATGATCTCTTATACAGAGTATCATTGACGAAAGCAAAAGACAGAGCTCGTTTCATAAGCTGATGTCTTGAGGACACATCTTCAGGTGTTCGACGGGATTTGAAGTAATCTATAAAGACTTCTCTCCAATCCGCAGCCTTTTCCTGATCTTTTATTTGCAGAGTCATTCGCTCTGTCTCTTCATTTTCTTCGGACAACTTCGGAGATACTTCTGCTGGAGCAAGAACCCGACGGCTTTGCACAACGATCCTCACGTCATCGAGGTTCTCGTCGGCCAGCTCTTTAGCGAGCTTGGCTAATGCATCTGCCTTGCTATTTTCTGCGTGCGGTATGCTTTCCAAGGTGTAGGAAGGAATTTGGGTCAACAGTTGCTGCGCCCTTTCCCCGTACTTCACCAACTCTGGTTTGCACATCTGATAGTCGCCATTTACTTGACTAGCGATCAGTTGGGAATCTCCGTATATGAGGAGGTTTCCAATTCCCATGTCGATAGCGATCTCAAGACCTGCTATCAAAGCTTCGTATTCGGCTTCGTTGTTCGTCCTCGGCTCTGTCATGGAGAAGGCGAAGTGCATTATTCCTCCTTGTGGAGTCACGAAGATGAGGCCTACCCTTGATTTGATTATGGGGGTGCTTTTTTTGCGCTTCTTCATGGAAGATGCTCCATCAAAATAAAGTTCCCATCGGGTATCACCACCGCCGATCGTGTCAAATGCATGTTCGTCTGGCAATTCACAATTCAAAGGAGAATCGGCAGGTATCGGATGCTCAGCGAGGAAGTCGGCGATGGCCTGGCCTTTCACCGCCTTAAGAGGCCGATAAGTTATCGAGAACTCCATCAAGAGTAGGGCCCATTTAGCGAGTCGTCCTGTTAATATGGCCTTCGACATCAAATATTTGAGAGGATCCACCTTCGATATGAGATGGACCTCATGTGCTAACGCATAGTGTCTGAGCTTCGTTATTGCGAAGATCAATGCCAGGTAGTGCTTTTCAATGGGAGAGTAATTGCTTTCTGCCCCCAGGAGAACTCGACTCAGATAGTAGAGGGCTCTCTCCTTCCCTTGGTCGTTTTCTTATGCCCATAGCGCACCTAAAGAACCTTCGAGGGTTGTTGTGTATAGGACGAGAGGTTTTCCTTTGACCGGAGCGGTCAGTACTGGCGGATTCTGCAGGTATTGCTTGATTTTGTCCAGTGCACCTTGGCATTTGTGATCCCATATGAACGGGGTTCCCTTCTTCATCAGGTGACTGTAAGGATGGCACTTGCCTGAGAGATTGGCTATAAATCGCCGGACGTACGTGAGCTTTCCTTGGAGAGACCGCAATTGCTTGAGAGTCCTTGGCGGAGGCATTTCCATAATCGCCTTGATCTTCGACGGGTCTATCTCGATGCCTCTGTGTCGGACGATGAATCCCAGGAATTTGCCCGAGGAGACTCCGAACGCGCATTTGAGGGGATTCATCTTCAAGTTGTACTGCCGGAGGCGCTGAAACACGATCTTCAGATGCTCTAAATGTTCCTCGTATGATTTGCTTTTAACTACGAGATCGTCAATGTAGCATTCGACGATTTCATGTATGAGGTCGTTGAAGATCTTCATCATGGCCCTCTGATAGGTGGCGCCGACGTTCTTTAGACCGAAGGGCATCACCTTGTAGCAAAATATGCCTAAAGGAGTCCGGAAAGCAGTGTGCTTCTGATCCTCAGGATGCATCTTTATCTGATTGTATCCTGACGAGCCATCCATGAAGGAGAAAACTTTATGAGTGGACGTATTGTCTATCATCTGCTCAGTGACCGCTACTGGGAAGTCGTCCTTCGGGCATGCTTTATTGAGATCCCGAAAGTCCACACATATGCGCACCGTCCCATTCTTCTTCATCACTGGGACGATGTTGGCGATCCGGTCGGGATATTGAACCTCTTGGATGAAGCCGGAGTAGATTAGCTTCTTGACCTCGGCGTTGATTCTCATCTCAAGCTCGAGCCGCATTCTTCTCGGCGCTTGTTTGATCGGCTTGACGTCCGGAGATATCTCCAATTTGTGCACAGCAATCTCTGGATCTAATCCTGGCATTTCGGAATAGTTCCATGCGAAGCAATCTTTATGCTGCATGAGCACGTCCTTTAGCGTAGCCACCCTTTGTTCAAACAACAGCTCACTGACGAACGTCGGCCGCGGGTCACTTGCCGTCCCCAAATCAATTTTCTTAAGGTTATCTGCAGTAGTATGTATCCCATCTTCCAGCTCTTTTGGTGTCGGCGGAAATTCTGAGATTACCTCGTCATAATTGTTTTCGAAGCACCAGGGGAGTTCATCCATACTCTCAGGCTCTTCTTCTGACAACATTATCACATGACAAGTACGAGATCGCTTCCAAGACCGATATTGATCTGGTTCTACTCTCGCGGCTTTGGGTTCATGCTTCTGCGGCGGGGTTACCCTCCAGCTACTGGATAGAGCGAACCTGCCTTGCTGATATTGGTCTTCGACCCAATTCTTGAATGTGAAGCAGTCTTCAATAGGATGTCCTATTGCCCTATGATAGGATCAATAGTCTGGGTGAGAGACTTTGCCTGCTTGCTCGGGGCGCTTGGACTCCGGGAGTGTCATCATCTGATGTTTTATGACAAGATCGAATATCTTCCTTGTCTTGTCTTGGGGAAAAGAATATGCTCGACCCATCTTTTTTATAAGAGACGAATTCGAACTGCTCGATTCCTGATCGCGTGGCTTCTTGGACCCGCTTTGTTGTTGTCGAATGCCTTTCCCGTTCTTTGGTTTGTTTCTGCCTCTGCGTCGGACCTTTTGTACAACAGGTTGACAAGGAGGAGCATTTTCATTTTTCACAGCCTGTTGAAGGAGGTGTTGCGTCCTGGATTTCTTGTAGATGGCCATTTCGCGATTATGGTAGTCTCGAACCTTTTGACCTGCTTCCCTTATAAGCTTGTCCATTTGTTCCTCAAACGACGGACTGAGCACTTTCACGGCGGGAGTTCTTTCTGGTTCAGGGTTAGCATCTTCCCACAGAGCATCACCTTCTTCATCAAAGTCATGTACGACATAGCAGTCGCGGAGTATCTCCCGTTTCTTGGATTGAACATACCCAAGCCCGGTCGTTTCCATTCTCCCGTTGGGCAACTTTCGTTGAGTTCTGGGAACGTTCCATATCCTGTTATAGAACCGTGCTTGTCGTGCAGTTTGCTTAAGGGGTACACCTTGGCGTCTCAAGAGTCTCTTCAGTCCATCTGTGTAATATCTGGGCAAACGGATAGGCTGGAGCCTGTCAAGTGTAGAATCCGAGCCATGCCAGATTTCTTTCTCCATTTTGGTTTCCCCGGACCGGTAGAATAGGATCGCCTTTTTACCTTTTCGCCTGGGAGGGACATAGAATGTCTGCAGTTCCTCCATACTGTAGGTATCAAGTGCATCCAGTTCTTTATGATGCTTGGGCGGGACCATGGCAATCTGCAAACTTTGCTCTTCATCCGCGAAGGTTTGTATTGAAGGCCGAGCAGAGAATACGGCATGGTCCTCATCTTCCGAGTCGCTGCCGAAGATCAATATAGGAGTGGACGGTCCCAGCTTGTTGCACTGGGGCGGACCTGAATAAACTATTTCTTCTTCCTCCTCAGTATCACTCCCGAAGACTGGAATAGTGGTGATAGCTTTGTTCTTCGGTCTGTGACATCTTTCCGTGTCCTCGAAATCTGGCAGGAAGTATTTGGCATCCTCATATTTGCGGACTTCGTTCACAGAGAATGGGTTTAGTTCCCCTATCACAGTGTACTCGAGACCATCCTTGAAGTACTTCATACACTGATGTTGTGTAGAAGGGATAATATTGTACTCGTGTAACCAAGGCCGACCGAGCAAAGCGTTGTAGCAAGTCTTGGCGTCAATGGTGTGGAACTTGATGTCCGTGACGAGCAGCCCAAATCGTAACGTCAATATTACGGACCCAAGCGTCCGTGACGACTGGGAGTCAAACCAGGAGATGGTGATCTTATCCCGAGCGAGGTGTTGAACGCTCATGCAGATTTCCTTCAACACTCTCACGTTGAGGAGATTGACGGAGGACCCATTGTCGACCATGATTTTACCTATCTTGATGTCATGACAGTATCCAGAGACATATAGGGGACGGTTGTGTTCTCATGTCCCAAGGAGGAGATCTTCATTGCCGAAGGTGATATCGGTTGTGTGTACTTCTTCCAACTCGTCCTTCATCTTTTCTTCGGCGAGGAAAGCTTGGAATCGCTCGGGCTCTTGTAATGCCTTGATCAAAGAATCTCTTGCTTCTTTGGGTAGCAAAAGGGCGTCGAGAATACTGAGCTGTGAGGGTATCTTTCTCAAGTGTGCTAGAACGTTGTAGTCCACCTTACTTTTCTTTGGCGGGTCCTTGGCTGTCAGCTCTTTGATGGCTTGGTCATCAAGGATGATATCCTCAGGGACTTTTTCTTTTCCCTTATCTTTTCTATTTGACCCACTGTTTGAGGGCCCGAGATTCTTTTCAGGCAGCGTACGATTACGCAGCTGAATGTTCTCGCAGGTCTTCATTTCTTCCTCTTTTCCCGAGGTGGACTCCTTAAAGAGGGTCCAAGAGCCATTTCTTCATCAGAGTCGCTCCCGAAGGTGAGAACCTGCGATCTCCCGGCGTTGACCATGCGACAGTTGCCGGTAGTTCTTTTACGCTCCTCGGTCGTATTTCTTTGCTCCCGACGAGCTTTGCGTTTCATCCGCTTAAAATGTTGCCGGTGAGCAACATATCCCTGCCACATCTTTTAAAAGCGTTGCACTCTTCGGTGGGGTGTGCGATCTTTCGATGGTATAAGCAATAGCTAGGATGTATATCCGCTCCATCAGGAGTGTTGCCTTCGGAGGGTGGTAGATTCATTCCTATCGATATGGCTTTGGCGAA
Organism: Agapanthus africanus; assembly: GCA_030015575.1. Taxonomy (NCBI): domain Eukaryota; kingdom Viridiplantae; phylum Streptophyta; class Magnoliopsida; order Asparagales; family Amaryllidaceae; genus Agapanthus; species Agapanthus africanus. The sequence goes on along the minus strand of JASDDO010000022.1, from coordinate 747,463,253 downwards.
CCTCTTCCTCGTCTTGAACCTGTTTTTGTTCGCAATGGAGGTATTTTGATTTGGCAGGGATATTTTAGCCCTTTCGTCCAGTCGCCGACGCTTGGCCTTTTCAAATATAGCCATCTCACGCTCCCGATCAGCTTTGCTTTTAAGAAGAGCTGTGTTTAGGAATGCATCAATTATTTCATCTGATGGCCCCAGGAGTTCTGGCTTAGGACCTACCCCTAGTTTCTTTGAACAAGGAGCCTCTTCATTGTCTAGCGACGAATGAGAGATCACATGGCAACTTGCCACGTAATCTTCAGATTCATCCGATGAGTCTTCTCCATTATCTCCGTCCTCAAGGACGTGGCTGAGAAACTCTTAGAGTGTGACTGGAGTCCGCGCCTTCTGGTTATACTCTTCCAGCGCATCAATTTGCGTTTGTAGGTCCGTGTGCTTGTTGCCAGGCTTCACGGGCTTCTTGGATTTCTTCTTCTTCTTCAAAGATTTTGACGGCTGGGTATGAGTGCTTTGGCTACCACCACCGATTTTTGGAGTTGGTCGCGGCTTCAGCATCCCCTCGATAATTTCAGGCTCCAGTAGATTCTTCCACCTAATTGCCGGACATGTGTAGAGATCCTTCAGCATTCTTTTAGTTTTAGCTGTGAGAGCGACCTCCCATAGATCTTCTTCTACAAAAGAGCATGATGCCCCCGGCGTGTCCGTCTTCTTGGGAGTGTGTGGCCTAGGCGGGTTCACCTTCCAATTCTTAGATAATACGAATTTTCCCTGCCTGTACTGATCTTCTATCCAGCTTTTGACGATGTAACAATCCTCGATCGGATGGCCCAACATTCGGTGATAAGGGCAGTAGTTAGGATTGCTAATGTCGCCTGGTTGCGTTGGGCGTCTTGGCTCTGGCAGAGTAATGAGCCTGTTGCGGAGTGCAAGCTCGAATAACCTCTTCGTCTTGTCTCTAGGAAACGAGTAAGGACGACTCATTTTATCTTCGAGAGATCGAGTTCTATTATTTTGGCGATCAACTGGTCTCGGGCCACCAGGCTGCTGTTGAGCATTGGCGACGACGATCGCTTTCCCCTTTCCCTTCTCATTTCGAGAGTCCGGCTTTGGAAGAGACGGTCTATGACCCATCTGGTCCATTTGGGCTGGTTTGTCGATCAAGGCTTGAAATGTGGTCGGCTTAAAGAACATCATGAATTGTGAAATAGTTGCATGAGGGTCCAGAGTGCCCACGAACATGCCCACCGCTGGCGCTTCTTCGATGCGCTGTTCATATTTCGACCACAGATTCCGCCATCGGATTGCGTATTAGACCCACGTCTCGCCTGGCTTCACCCTGGCATTGATCAATGCCGTTATCGGGGTGCGTTCACTAGCACTTGCGAATCGCTGGGTGAATAACAACTCCATTTCTACGAAAGTCTTAATGGAGTCGTTTGGAAGCTCGGAGTACCACTCAAATACTGTTTTTGACAAGCTGCCAACGAATTGACGGAGCAAAAGCTTATCATCTCCCCCGGTGTTGCCACAAAGAGCTCTGAACTGGGCGACGTGCTGGTGAGGGTTGCCTGTCCCCTTGTACACATGGAATTTGGGGATTGTGTATCCCGGTGGGTATTTTATTTGGTCATACTAGCTTGGATACGGTCGCCCAGTTTTGACGACTTGGCCGGCCGCTTCATTCGCCTGGTGAGCTCGTATTTGCTGAGCTATATAGTCATCCAGTGCAGCCTTGGAAATGGTTTCCTCCTTGGCCACTGAATGAGATGGAGGAGGATTAGATGTTTCCCCTCTATCGTCTTCAACAATGATCGGAGGGTCTTCAGCTGGAGGATCCGGCTATAACATCATCCCTACCATGTCTTGGAAGAGAATCGCCATTTGTTTTATGTTGGCAGCTTGTTCTGCTGCTTCTCTGTCCTTCTTTTCGAGGATTCTGCGTAGGAAGTCAGCATCGGTTTCTTGTTCGTGACGCTGTTCTGATGATGCCTCCGGGCTTTCTTTTGGCCCGGTGAGTGCGGCCATTGTAGTGAGCATCTCCTGAAGCTTCTGCTGCTGCTTTTCCTAGGCTTTTGTCACGGATCGGGTGAGCGGTCGATGACCTGTAGAAGCGCGGCTTTCCTCTTTTCCAGAAGCCATATAAACAGTATGCAAGATTATGCCCCCAGACTTGGGGCGTTTAGGCTCAGCGTCTTTGAGGTCTGCCGTAGTCACAGAGGCTTTCTCCGGCCTTCTCCTCTTATGAGCGGTCAAAGTTGAGGGGGCTGTTGCAGTGGGCACCCAAACAGCTGTCGCCTTTTGTGGCTTGACAGGATGGTTCTCTTCTCGCTGAACTTTCACCTTTTTCTGTCGGCGAGAGTAATCTTGATCAATCACTGATTCCTGGGCCTGTCACCAAATTTTATAAATTTTAGAAGACATCCGTTGAGGGGGCTGCTCCAGCTTCGCGTTCGGTGCATTCTCCACGGGTGGAGGAGATTTTTTCAGTACGGCGGTAGGAGAGTTCCTGCGCACCTTGTTCAGCAATTCAAAGCTGTTCCCGATTATAACAGCAGCATTGACTTCCACCGTTGGGGCTGGTGGAGTTAGCTCAGAGGGGGAGTTGCCCCCAGCTTTCCTTATTCGGCGCCAGTGGCGACGTCGAGCGTGCCGAGCTGCTGGGATTGATTCAGCGATGGGGATGGCTTCGTCGTGCCCCCTGTTTTGGAGAAGGGCCGTTGGTACCAGCCTCTTGAAGACCGAGGTCCGTCCAGCAGCAGTGTCTAGCCTGTCAAATACAGACTTTTGAGCAGGAGCGAGAGCCGGAACAGTCAGTCTTGCAAAGACCAAACCTTTGGCAGGAGAAGCCGCCTTGATGACTTCAGGAGCAGGGTTGGTTACTTTCTTCGGAATAACCTTTTCTTGAATTGCAGGCTTCATCTTGGGCTTACAGGAACTTTGGCCCAATCTGGTGAAGACCGAGGCGCTGGAGCTGGACGACCCGTTGAGAGGGGCCGCGGTAGTAGCAAGCCGATCAAAGACCAACTTCTTGGGAGTTTCTCGTGATGGTACAGGAGCGCTGAAGCTCCTTGGCAGGAGCATGGTCCCCAAAAACAATCCAGTGGTGGCCTGAGTGACCTGTTCCACCGGCATCGTGAACAAGGAGGCTGCTTGGGGCCCGTAGGCTATGCCTCCAGATGAGGCGGAGCACGAGTTACAATTGCAGTTGGAACACTTCTTGCAAGTGGATGCCATTGATGTTTCGCTTTCTGCGCCAAGCAAGAAACCAAATCTTAGTACCTTGAACCCAAGGGCAACTATATCAAACCGCGATTCGTTCGCGAACACGACACACGAAGTGTGGAGTGGAAAGAGGAAAAGGTCCTACCGGGCATGCCAGAATCTGTTCACCGCCGGAAACCGGGAAGACGCGATAGACGTCTTGCCTAAATCTGGGGGCAGATGCTATTTGGTGCTATCCGTCCACCTCTCCGAAGATGCCAAGTTGATTTATGGCACCATGTATCGAAGGTTTAAACGGATACGGCCGATGTAGCAGACTTCGTCAGATTCCCCCTCGTTTAAGGGGTTTTTGATTGTGGGGACGCTCTTCCCTGCAGGCGCAAGCCCCTGCAGTTAATTACGCAACCGCATCGCGGTAACCACTTTCTCCTTCTCCAGATGGTCACCTCGTATCGTGTATGTTTGTTTTGTTTTTGGTTGCACGTGGATTGTATACAGAGACTAATGTATGTTGTCGCCCGTAGGGCGTGGATTAGTCCAAATCCATATCCTTCTTAGATTTGGGTTTTGGTTTGGGTTTAAGGATACGTTAGCCTCATTTGAGACTAAGATCAACTTAAACGTTTGTTAAGGATACGTTAGTCTAATTTTTAGACTAAGATCAACTTAACAGGATCATTTAGATCCAACAAGAGAGCATTTGGGCTCTATTGTTTAGTTTAGGGACATTGCGGTCGATTAGTTTAAGGACATTACGGTCCAAGGTTAAGGACATCATAGTCCATGGGTTTAAAGGGGCCCCATAGTCTAAGGTTAAGGACATCGTAGTCCATGAGTTTAAGGACCCCACAGTCCGGTTTAGAGACATCATAGTCTATGAGGTTTAAGGACATCGTAGTCCATGAGTTTAAGGACCCCACAGCCCGGTTTAGAGACGTCGTAGTCTATAAGGTTTAAGGACATCGTAGTCCATGAGTTTAAGGACCCCACAGTCCGGTTTAGAGAAATCGTAGTCTATAAGGTTTAAGGACATCGTAGTCCATGAGTTTAAGGACCCCACAATCCGGTTTAGAGACATCGTAGTCTATGAGGTTTAAGGACAATGTAGTCCATGAGTTTAAGGACCCCACAGTCCGGTTTAGAGACGTCGTAGTCTATAAGGTTTAAGGACATCGTAGTCCATGAGTTTAAGGACCCCACAGTCCGGTTTAGAGACATCGTAGTCTAAGGTTTAAGGACATCGTAGTCCATGAGTTTAAGGACCCCACAGTCCGGTTTAGAGACGTCGTAGTCTATAAGGTTTAAGGACATCGTAGTCCATGAGTTTAAGGACCCCACAGTCCCGTTTAGAGACATCGTAGTCTATAAGGTTTAAGGACATCGTAGTCCATGAGTTTAAGGACCCCACAGTCCGGTTTAGAGACTTCGTAGTCTATAAGGTTTAAGTATATCGTAGTCCATGAGTTTAAGGACCCCACAGTCCGGTTTAGAGACGTCGTAGTCTATAAGGTTTAAGGACATCGTAGTCCATGAGTTTAAGGACCCCACAGTCCGGTTTAGAGACGTCGTAGTCTATAAGGTTTAAGGACATAGTAGTCCATGAGTTTAAGGACCCCACAGTCCGATTTAGAGATATCGTAGTCTATAAGGTTTAAGGACATCGTTGTCCATGAGTTTAAGGACCCCACAGTCCGGTTTAGAGACATCGTAGTCTATAAGGATTAAGGACATCGCAGTCCATGAGTTTAAGGACCCCATAGTCCATAGTAATGTGTGGTTGTCGGGACCCATCACCTCTCTGAAGACGTTGAAGGATTACAACGACAGATATCAGAGGAGTGAAGAGATGTACCCTCGAACCGGTGTGAGTTGGTTGAAAGATCTGTAGTCCATCTTGGAACTAAGATCTGTTGAATATTTGTGAGCAGATGGGCTCAATTAAATATAAGTTGAGGACTTATGCCAGAATTGGGCTAACTCCAGTAAGATTAAAATGTTTTAACATTTTATTGTTCTGGGCTGTTGAGCCTTTATTTGGGCTTGGCCCTTTTAATAATGCAGAGCATCAAATCCTGACAATTTTTGTCTTGTATTAAATGCATAGCATTTATCAGAACAATGTGTGTTCTGACAGTGCGCCACGTGGCGCGCCAGGCGCTTTGCGCCAGTTAAAGAGCGTATTGCGCTTCTGTCGGGTAGCGCACACGAAAAGGACACGTGTCGCGCTTACCGCTAAGCGCTAGTTTATTAGCGCTTTGCGCGTTCCATTTATGAGTGCTTTGCGCTGATTTAGGGGCGTTCCAGTGAGTGACACGTGGCGCGCTTGGCGCTGAGCGCCAGTCCATGGGCGCAGTGCGCTATTTCAGAAGCGCAAAGCGCAAGTTGCATATGTTGTTGACACGTGGCATGCTTTGGCGCAGAGCGCCTGTCCAATGAGCGCAAAAGCGCACTTCATGAGTGCAAGGCACTTTTCAATAGCGCAAAGCGTACTTGATCAAATTTATGACCAGAGAACAAGTTTATGATCTTCTTTCAAAGGAGGCTTTGCCTCAAGATTCAAGAACAAAAGTTCTTGTTTTATAAAAGGGCTCTGCCTTTGTAGATTAAGGATCTGTGAATGAAGTAAATACTTCTATTATTTTTTTATGATTAGATCTTTTGATCTTTTTATGCGAGACCTTGGTCCCTTGTAGATCTATGATCTTTTTTAGAAGATAGTTCTTCTTTTTTAATGAGATGATTTCATCTTTGTTGTTAAAGAATTAATTCTTTATCTTGAAGAAATGATCTTCTTTTTCTAAGAGCTTGCTCTTCTTTCTTTGAGATTTCTCAAAGTTTGTAGGGGTGTTTCTCTATATTTTCTGTATATCTTGAGACTTGAAGTCTAGGGGCCTTTATATATGGCAAATTGATTTGTTAAATCGGTTAAAGAGATCCTTCTCTGATTGATTTGGGAATATTTCCCACGGTTGGATCTTTGATCCTAAGGCTTCCGTTTTACAGAAGGCAATCTTCTTGTTTTTAACAAGATTGGAAAGATCTTTCCATAACAGAATTTTAATTCTGATTAATAATTTATCATTATTAGATCTTTTGATCTAACGGCGGGGAATTTTTAATTCCAGCGCTGGCGCACCCGTGCTTTGCACGTGGTGTGCTGCTCAGAGCGCAGCGCACTTTGCGCTAGCGCACCTACGTTTGACACGTGGCACGCAGCGCAGAGCACTGGATTTGAAGCGTTGTTTTAATTCTTTTGAATTTTGAATTTTAAAACAGAGTTTTGCTCTGATTGGGGGTGCGCTGCCTAGGGCGCAGTGCACCTGGCGCCAGCGTGTCCGTGTTTGATACGTGGCGCGTAACGCACCTAGAGCTGGATCTGAAGCGTTGCTTCAATTTTTGAATTTTGAATTTCAAAACAGAGCTTTGCTCTGATTGGGGGAAACAGGTCGTAGTCTCACATTTGTAGCGTATTTTCATGAATTTCACTGTAATGATCTGAGAACCTGTAACCTTCAACTATTTAGCAGACATGGATCAAAAGCACCTATTTATTTGTAATATGATTAAGAATGGGCGATATAATAATGCAAAATTCTGATGAACAAATTCCTCCAAAGAATACTCGAGAGGAAAGAAAAAGAGGCCGCGGAACAGGCAGCCAATATCAAACGAATTGCTCTTTTGTTCCAAGACATGTCCGGGATGATGTTACAGCCGGAACTTCCAGCTGAAGACCCCCCGATTATCGTTGAAGACGACAGAGGGGAGACATCGAACCCTCCACCGGCTCTTTCAGCAGCCAAGGAGGAGACCATCTCCAAGGCCGCTCTGGATGATTACATTGCTCAGCAAATACGAGTTCACCAGGCAAATGAAACGGCCGGACAGATCGTTAAGACCGGACGACCCTATCTAGGCTGGTATGACCAAATAAGGTACCCACCGGGATATACGATCCCCAAATTCCACGTATATAAGGGGACGGGAAATCCGCATCAGCACGTCGCTCAATTTAGAGCCTTGTGCGGCAACACTGGAGGTGATGATAAACTTCTGCTCCGCCAGTTTGTTGGTAGCTTGTCGGAAACGGCGTTTGAGTGGTATTCGGAGCTTCCCAACGACTTCGTCAAAACTTTTGCAGAGATGGAGCTTCTATTCACCCAACGTTTCGCGAGTGCTAGTGAACGCACCCTAATAACGACATTGATCAATGCCAGGGTGAAACCTGGAGAAACATGGGTTCAATACGCAATACGATGGCGGAATTTATGGTCGAAATGTGAGCAGCGCATCGAAGAAGCGCCGGCAGTGGGCATGTTCGTGGGCACTCTTGACCCTCAAGCAACTATTTCCCAATTCATGATGTTCTTCAAGCTGACCACGTTCCAGGCCTTGATTGACAAACTGGCCCAAATGGACCAGATGGGTCATAGACCGTCTCCTTCAAAGCCGGAGCCACGGAATGAAAAGGGCAAAGGGAAAGTGACCTTCGTCGCCAATGCTCAACAGCAGCCCAGTGGTCCAAAATTAACGGATCGACTAGACGAGAGACGGCGATACTATAATGAGAAAATTAAGCGCCCTTATTCGTTTCCCCGGGACAAAACGAGGAGATTGTTCGAGCTAGCGGTGCGCAACAGACTCATTAATTTGCCGAATCCAAAACGCCCATTGCAACCCGGTGAGGCTAATAGTCCCAATTATTGCCCCTACCACCAAGCAGTAAGCCATCCAATTGAAGATTGCTTCGTCTTTAAAGGCTGGATTGAAGATCAATACCAACAGGGCAAATTCGCCCTGTCCGAGAAGTGGAAAGTAAGCCCGCCGCAGCCGCACGCTCTCAAAAAGACGGACACACCGGGGGCATCATGCTCTCTTGTGGAAGAAGCTCCATGGGAGGTCGATCTTTCAGCCAAGACGAAAAGAATGCTGAAGGATCTCCAAACATGCCTGGCGATTAGGTAGAAAAATCCACTGGAGCCCGAGATCATCGATTGAATGCTGAAACTACGCCCAACTCCAAAGATTGGTGGTGATAGCCAAAGCGCTCACATCCAGCCGTCAAAGTCTTCGAAGAAGAAGAAGAAAGCCAAGAAGCCCATGAAGCCTGGTGACAAGCGCATGGACCTGCAAAAATATATCGACGCGCTGAAAGAATATAATCAGAAGGCGCGGACTCCAGTCACACTCCAAGAATTTCTCAGCCATGTCCTTCAGGACGGAGATGACGACATCGGATAAGACTCGTCAGATGAATTTGAGGATTATGTGGCAAGCTGCCATATGATCTCTCACTCGTTGGTAAACGATGGAGAAGCTCTGGACGCAGAGAAACTGAAGGCAGATCCTGAGCCGGAACTTCTAGGACCGTCAGATGAAATGATCGATGCATTCCTGAACGAAGCTCTTCTTAAAAGCAAAGGTGATCGAGAGTGCGAGATAGCCATATTTGAAAAGGCCAAACGCCGGCGACTGCACGAAAGGGTTGAAACACTCCCACCAGATCAAAGTACATCCGCTGCAAATAAAAGCAGGTTCAAGACTAGGAAGAGGTTCGCCAAAGCCATATCCATGGGAATGAAGCTGCCACCCTCTGAAAGAAATACTCTTGATGAAGCGGATATACATCCTAACTACTGTCTATATCATCGAAGGATTACGCACCCTACTGAAGAGTGCATAGCCTTTAAAAATTGGTGGCATGGGTATGTCGCTCACAGGCAACACTTCAAGAGGATGAAGCGTGAAGCTCAACGACAGCGGAAAAATGCGACAAATGAATGTGCAAGAGCTGCCAGCAATTGTCATATGGTTGACTACGGGGGACCGCAAGTCCTCACTTTCGGGAGCGATTCTGACGAAGAAATGACTCTTGGCCCTCTCTTCAAAGAATCCACTTCAGGAAAAGAGAAAGAACCGAAAAGCTGTGAGAACATTCAGCTGCGCAATCGCACATTACCTGAAAAGAATCTCGGACCTGCAAACAAGGGCTCGAACAAAAAGGATAAGGGGAAAGAAAAGGTCCCTGAGGATATCGCGCTCGATGATCGAGTCATCGAAGAGCTGACAACCAAGGACCCGCCAAAGAAAAGTAAGGTGGACTATAATGTTCTGGCACATTTGAGGAAGCTACCTTCGCAGCTCACCATTCTTGACGTCCTTCTGCTATCTAAAGAGGCGAGAGATTCTCTGATCGGGGCATTACAAGAACCCGAACAATAACAATCTTTCCTCGCCGAAGAAAAGATGAAGGACGAGTTGGAAGAAGTGCACACAGCCGATATCACCTTTGGCGACGAAGATCTCTTCCTCGGGACGTGCGAGCATAACCGTTCCCTTTATGTCTCCGGATACTGTCATGATATCAAGATAGGCAAAATCCTGGTTGACAATGGGTCCTCCGTCAATCTCCTCAATGTAAGAGTGTTGAAGGAAATCTGCATGAGCGTTCAGCATCTCGCTCGGGATAAGATCACTATATTCGGGTTTGACTCCCAATCATCAAGGACACTCGGATCTGTGATACTGACGTTACGCTTTGGGCTGCTCGTCATGGACATTAAATTTTACGTCATTGACGCCAAGACATGCTACAATGCTTTGCTCGGCAGGCCTTGGTTACACGAGTACAGCATCATTCCTTTTACACAACATCAGTGTATGAAGTATTTCAAGGATGGTCTCGAGTATACCGTAAGAGGGGAGTTGAACCCATTCTCCGTGAATGAATTCCGAAAGTACGAAGATGCAAAATACTTCTTACCAGATTTCGAAGACACGGAAAGATGTCACAAACCGAAGTGACACTGAGGAGGAAGAGGAAATAGTTTATTCAGGACCGCCCCAATGCAACAAGCCGGGACCGTCCACCCCTATGTTGATCTTCGGCAGCGACTCGGAAGATGAGGTCAATACTGTATTTTCCGTTCGGCCGTCAATGCAAGCCTTCGCTAGCAATGATCGGAGTTTGCAAATTGCCATGGTTCCGCAAGAGCATTACAAAGAGCTTAATGCGCTTAATACTTATAGTGTGCAAGAACTGCAGACATTCTACGTCCCTCCCAGGTGAAGAGATGAAAAGGCGATCCTCTTTTATCAATCCACGGAAACCAAAGTGGAGAAAGAAATTTGGCATGGTGCCGATTCTACACTTGATACGCTCCAGCCCATCTGTCTGCCTAGATATTACACAGAAGGCTTAAAAAGGCTATTGAAGCGCCAAGGTGTACCCTTCAAACAGACTGCTCGACAAGCTCGGTTCTACAACAGGATCTGGGACGTCCCCAGAACTCAGCGAAAGTTGCCCAACAGGAGGATGGAAACGATCGGGCTTGGATATGTTCAATTCAAGAAACGGGAGTGAGTCCATGGCAGCTACGTCATACATGACTTCGATGAAGAAGGAGACGTTCTGTTAAAAGACGCTGACCCTGAACCAAAACAAGGTCCTGCCATCAAAATGCCGAGTCCATCGTTTGAAGAACGGATGGACAAGCTAATAAGGGAAGCGGGTCAAAAGGTCCGGGATGACCATAACCGCAAAATGGCCATTTACGAGAAAACCAGGACGCAGCGCCTCCTTCAACAGGCCGCTGAGAATGACAATGCTCCTCGTCGCCAACCCGTCATGCAAAAGACCCGGTGCAGAGGTAAAAATAAATGAAAGAACGGAAAAAACGTTCGACGGTAGCGTAGCAAGTCTGAGAAGCCATGCGATCAAGAACCGAGCAGCCGGGATTCGTCTCTTATAAAGAAGATGGGTCGAGAATATTCTTTTCCTCAAGACAAGACAAAGAAGATATTCGATCTTGTCATGAAACATCGGATGATGACACTCCCGGAGTCCAAGCATCCCGAGCAAGCAGACGAGGTCTCTCACCCAGACTATTGCTTTTACTATCAAGCAATAGGGCATCCTCTTGAAGACTGCTCCACCTTCAAGAACTGGGTTGAAGACCAATATCAACTTGGCAGGTTCGCTCTATCCAGCAGTTGGAGGGTAATCCCACCGCAGAAGCATGAACCGAAAGCCACGTATGCAGCGAGAATGGAACTAGATCAATATCGGTCTTGGAAGCGATCTCGTACCTGCCACGTGATAACGCTGTCAGAAGAAGAGCCTGAGAATATGGATGACGTCCCCTGGTGCTTCGAAAACGATGATGGCGAGGTGATCTCAGAGTTTCCACCGGCGCCAAAAGAGCTGGAAGATGGAATACATACTACTGCAGATAACCTCAAGAAAATTGATTTGGGGACGGCAAGTGACCCACGGCCGACATTCGTCAGTGAGCTGTTGTCTGAAGAAAGGGTGGCTACGCTAAAGGACGTGCTCATGCAGCATAAAGATTGCTTCGCATGGAACTATTCCGAGATGCCAGGACTGGATCCAGAGATTGCTGTCCACAAATTGGAAATATCCCCGGACGTCAAGCCGATCAAACAAGCACCGAGAAGAATGCGGCTCGAGCTTGAGATGAGCATCAACGCCGAAGTCAAGAAGCTAATCGACTCCGGCTTCATCCAAGAGGTTCAGTACCCTGACTGGATCGCCAATATCGTCCCAGTGATGAAGAAAAATGGGACGGTGCGCATATGCGTTGATTTTCGGGATCTCAATAAAGCTTGCCCGAAGGACGACTTTCCAGTACCGGTCATCGAGCTGATGATAGATAATACGTCCACTCACGAAGTTTTCTCCTTCATGGACGGCTCATCAGGATACAATCAGATAAAGATGCATCCTGAGGATCAGAAGCATACCGCTTTCCGGACCCCTTTGGGCATATTCTGCTATAAGATGATGCCATTCGGTCTAAAGAACGCCGGTGCCACCTATCAGAGGGCCATGACGAAGATTTTCGATGACCTCATACATGAAATCGTCGAATGCTATATCGACGACCTCATAGTTAAAAGCAAATTATACGAGGAACATTTAGAGCATCTGAAGATCGTGTTTCAGCACCTTCGGAAATACAACTTGAAGATGAACCCTCTCAAATGCGCGTTCGAAGTTTCCTCGGGCAAGTTCCTAGGATTCGTCGTCCGACACCGAGGCATCAAAATAGACCCGCCGAAGAACAAGGCGATCATGGAAATGCCTCCGCCAAGGACTCTCAAGCAACTGCGGTCTCTCCAAGGAAAGCTCGCGTATATCCGGCGATTTATAGCCAATCTCTCTGGCAGATGCCGTCCTTACAGTCACCTAATGAAGAAAGGAACCTCGTTCGTCTGGGATCGCAAATGCCAAAGCGCACTGGACGAAATCAAGCAATACCTGCAGAATCCGCCAGTACTGGCTACTCCCGTCAAGGGAAAACCTCTCGTCCTGTAAACAACAACCCTCGAAGGTTCTCTAGACGCGTTATGGGCATAAGAAAACGACCAAGGGAAGGAGAGGTCCCTCTACTATTTGAGTCGAGTTCTCCTGGGGGCAGAAAACAATTACTCCCCTATTGAAAAACACTGCCTGGCGTTGATCTTCGCGATAACGAAGCTCAGACACCATGCGTTGGGGCACGAGGTCCATCTCATATCAAAGGTGGATCCTCTCAAATATTTGATGTCTAAGGCTATATTAATGGGACGGCTCGCCAAATGGGCCCTGCTCTTGATGGAGTTCTTGATAACTTATCGACCCCTCAAGGCAGTGAAAGGCCAAGCCATCGCCGACTTCCTTGCTGAGCATCCGATACCTGCTAAATCTCTCTTGAACTGCGAATTGCCAGACGAGCACGCGTTTGACACGATCGACGAGGAGAGAAGAGAGAATGATACCCGGTGAGAACTCTATTTCGATGGGGCATTTTCCATAAAGAAGCGCAAACAAAGTACCCTTATAATCAAATCCGGGGTAGGCCTCATCTTCGTGACTCCACAAGGAGGGATAATGCGCTTTGCCTTTTCCTTTACAGAGCCGAAGTCGAACAATGAAGCCAAGTACGAAGCTTTGATAGCAGGTCTTGAGATCGCCGTCGACATGGGAATTGAGAATCTCCTCATATACAGAGACTCCCAGCTGATCGTTAGCCAAGTAAACGGTGACTATCAAACGTGCAAACCAGAGTTGGTAAAGTATGGTGAGAGAGTGCAACAACTGCTGACTCGAATCCCTTCCTACACACTGGAAAGCATACCGCGTGTAGAAAATAGCAAAGCGGATGCATTAGCCAAGCTCGCTAAAGAATTGGCCGACGAGAACCTCGATGACGTAAGAATCGTGGTACAAAGCCGTCGGGTTCTTGCACCGGCAGAAATATCTCCAGAGTCGTCCGAGGAGAAGGGAGCGACCGAGTAAACGACTCTACAAATAAAAGACCAGGAAAAGGCTATGGATTGGAGAGAAGTCTGTATAGACTACTTCAAATTCCGTCGAACACCTGAAGATGCATCCTCAAGGCATCAGCTCATGAAACGAGCTCTATCCTTCGCTTTTGTTAATGATACTCTGTATAAGAGATCATTTGATTCTCTATGGCTAAGATGCCTGGGACCCGAAGTGGCAAAAAGAGTCGTCCAAGAAACTTACGACGGACTCTGCGGTTCTCACTAAGCCGGCCCCAAGATGAAGCTGAAGATCAAAAGGATGGGCTACTATTGGCCCACGATGATCCAGGACTGCCTCGAATACGCGAAGCAGTGCCACTCGTGCTAGGTTCACGGGGACTTGATCCATCAGCATCCAAATCCACTACACCCAACGGTGGCTAGCTGGCCATTCGAAATGTGAGGAACCGACATAATCGGGCCCATTGAACCGACATCGTCCCGAGGACATCGATTCATTTTGGCGACAACTGATTATTTCTCCAAATGGGCAGAAGCAGTACCGATAAGGGAAGTGAAGACGGAGAATATCCTCCATTTCTTCAAGACACACGTCATTTATCGGTTTGGCACTCCGCGATGGATTATCTTCGATAACGGGCCAGCCTATAGAAGCCACAAGATCAGCCGCTTCGCACAACAGCATAACATAGTCTGGAGATATTCATCGGTCTATAATCCCCGAGCTAACGGTCTAGCTGAGGCTTTTAACAAGACCTTGACAAAGATCGTGAAAAAGACGGTGTCTCGAAATAAGAGGGACTGGCACGAGAGACTGCATGAAACTCTTTGGGCGTATCGAACTACGTTCAAAACAGCCACAAACATGACGCTGTATGCATTGGTATTCGGCGCAGAAGCGGTACTCCCCTTTGAGATAGAGTTACTCTCTCTACGAGTGGCGGTTCACTACGAGCTAACAGACAAAGAAAATGCTCACCTTCGGCTTGAGGAGCTCGATGCCCTTGATGAAACCAGGCTCATGGCGCAGCAAAATCTAGAGGCTTATAAAGCAAAGATGACGCGCTCATATGAGATATTGACTAGGCCGAGAACATTCCGCCAAGGCGAACTCGTGCTAGTGGTCAAAAGACCTATGATCCCCAATCGTGCCAAGCGGGGGAAATTCGAGCCGAACTATGAAGGCTCGTATATCATAGACAAAATCTACCAGGGTGGAGCATATCTACTCATGGACATGCATGGTGAAAGACCTTTCAGGCTAATAAACGGTCGCTTCCTAAAAAAATACTACACCTGACGAGTCACGGCCTAGGTCAACGATAGATGACGACGCCTATGTCCGCTCGCTATCTTCCTAAGCCTAAACTCTATAAGTAGTAGCCGGCTTCTTTTTATCGGCCCGAAACGTCCTTAAACTAACGATGGACCACTATGTCCTAAAACTGGCGTCGGACAGAAACGTCCTTAAACTAATAATGGACCACTATGTCCTAAAACTGGCTGTCGACCGAGACGTCGATAAACTACTATGGACTGCAGCATCCCAAGGTTGACACAAAAAAAGAAAGAAAACGGTATGTCCATAAGAAAAATGGATACGGATGAAAACCCGAAAGGGCTCCGTGAGTAAAAACAGCAGGGCTACCGGCGAGTTTTTGTGAAAACCCGAAAGGGCGCAACCTCGTTAAAAGACACTTGCAAGGTCCTCTCGACCTTGTGAGGAGAAACCACCTGCGTGAGATCCTTACGACTCATAAGGGAGCAACACACTTAGGGATCCCCATGATTCCTAAGGAGAAATTACACTTGCGAGATCCTCACGACTCGTAAGGAGAACCCTCCTATGAGACCCTCACGGCTCATAAGATTCAAAAGTCTTAAGCTATAGGGATTTGAACCCGTTCTTAAGCCATCACAACCTCCAATTCTGCCCTACAAGCATCTCGACCCTTGTATACAATCCACGGGCGCGAATAAACATTTCCCTAACAAAGTCCCATCCGTGACTAGGGATATGCTCGCACAGCAAACAACACTTGTAAGTCCTCTCGACTTATAAGGAGAAAATACTCTTGTAAGATCCTTACGACTTATAAGAGAACATACACTTAAGACTTCTCATGATTCTTAAGGAGAAAACGTACTTGCGAGATCCTCACGACTCGTTGGGAGAAATACCTTTATAAGACCCTTACGGATCGTAAAGTTAAAAGCCTTAGTCGATAGAATCCTAACCCTGTTCGCTAAGCCACCTTTGTTTGACATTGAGAGAGGCAAATGATGATTCGCTCCTGGCAATATCCCAGTTGTAGCTATACTGATGCTTAAATCGGTATCAAATCCTAAACTCGCAGCGAAAAGCCAGCGAACCACAAATGCATATAAAATAGCCGAAATGATTGGGCAACTTGCAAATCAGCAAGTAAAAGTGTATGCATGCAAAATAGCCGAAATAATTGGGCAACTCACAATAAAAAGCAGCGAGTAAATAAAACAAATAGCCGAAATGATTGGGCACCGCGAAAAATAGCCGAAATAATTTGGTAATCGCGACTTTCGCGATATAAAAGCTGAAATGATAGAGCATCGCGGAAAGAAAAATATATAAAATGAAATTTTTGCCCTACAGGTGAGATCACATCGATCCCTGTATACAATCCAGGGGCACAAACAAAGAAGGAACCCCACCTTCTCACCAGGCTCCATCCGAAAGAGAGCCAAGTCTCAACGTTTCACAAAGCAGCCTGGAGATCATCTCAACATTCGTCTCATTTCAACAGACACAACATCAACAAATCGGAGCTGCGGCGAAGTTCCCAGTTCCATGACTCGACAATGCACAGACAACCGAGAGTCAACCCCCGACTCCGTGAAATACGGATAAAGTCAACCAAACCTGGTCCTTACGGAACACGGCCTATGTCAATCCTGACCCTGTGGGAAGCATGTCACGCCCCGCTTCCCAGAGTACGCTAAAATAGGCACGTGACATAGCCAACCATGCTACATGTGGGTAGGAAGTATTTTACCATCAAAAAGCATACCCCCAAAATGGACACACGTACGTGCGCGTAGCCGTCCAAACTCGCCCGTTTCACTGAACGGGACGAGAACACGATGCACGGACGCTACAACAGGGTTAGGGGTGTCAAGTAGGCCAAGATGAATATTTTTAATTTTATTTTAGATGCCATAAATTGTAATATGCAGAATTGAATTGACGGGGAAAAATTACAATAAGTAACAATCAAGCAAGATAAATGAAATAAGTACCACCCTACGTTCAAATGGTAACTGAAATTAGTAGCATTGGGCTCGGTTGTTACATTATACCCAACTACAAAAAGAATTTCGTCCTCGAAATTCCAAGAATACAAAGATAGAAAACTACAAGAAAAGGTGAGGAAACTTCTGCCGGATTTCATCTTCTCGTTCCCAAGTGGACTCTCCATGCGAGCGATTACCCCAAGAAACAAGCACAAGAGGGATCACCTTGTTCTTAAGAACCTTTTCCCTTCGATCCACAATTTCAATCGGTCGCTCTTCAAAAGTCAAGTCTTCTCGTACTGTTAACTCCGAATGATCCAATACATGCGTTCTATCTCGAACATACCTTCGTAGTTGAGATACGTGAAACACAGCGTGCACATTCGCCAAGGACTGCGGTAACGCCAAACGATACGCTATCTCACCAACACGCTCCAAGATCTCAAAGGGTCCAACGAATCGAGGACTAAGCTTTCCTCGACTTCCAAAACGAATCACCCCTCTAGTTGGTGATATCTTCAAGAATACTAAATCACCCACGGCGAACTCTAGAGGTCTTCTCGACGCATCTGCCCAACCCTTCTGTCGGTCTTGGGCTGCTTTCATATGATTTCTGATAGTGTTAACTTTCTCAACTGTCTGCACAACCAAATTTGGTCCCTAAAAAATTCGTTCACAGACATCGTCCCAACAAACAGGTGAACTGCATTTACGACCATACAAAGCTTCAAATGGAGCCATCTGGATAGTCGCCTGAAAACTGTTGTTGTAAGAAAACTCCACCAAATGTAGATGATCCTCCCAAGACCCCTTGAAGTCCAACATGCATGCTGTCAACATATCCTCAAGAGTTTGGATCGTTCTCTCCGACTGACCATCAGTTTGAGGATGATAAGCTTTGCTAAACTTCAATCGAGTCCCTAAACTTTCCTGTAAACTCCGCCAAAAGTGTGATAAGAACCGAGTGTCCCGATCGGACACGATGCTCACCGGTACTTCATGCAATCTTACAGTCTCTTGCATGTACCGCTCTGCCAAAGTCTCTGTTGATTGACCAACCCGTAAAGGAATAAAGTGAGCTTCCTTGGTCAACCGATCAACAATCACCCATACAGCATTGTTGCCTTTTGGATTCCGCGGTAAAGCCGTCACGAAATCCATGGTTATATGTTCCCACTTCCACTGAGGGATCGGAAGTGGTTGCAATAAACCAGCAACCCTTTGATGTTCAGCCTTAACTTGCTGACATACCAAGCATTTTGCCACAAAGCGAGCAATCTCCCGCTTCATGCCTTCCCACCAGAAATGCTGTCGAATATCTCGGTACATCTTTGTGCCTCCAGGATGTACAGAATAAGCTGAACTGTGTGCCTCTTTCATAAGTTCTTCACGAGTATCTCCCTTTGGTACACACAAACGGCTACCATACCTCAACGAACCATCTTCGTGGATCAATAAATCTGTTCGTAGTCCGGCTTCAACCTGCTCTCGAAACTTTTGCAGTCTAGGATTCTGCGATTGTGCTGCTTTAATATTCTCGATCAACGATGAATGTACTTGCAGCTGCATCAACTGTCCCGTAGAATGCGGTAGCACAACCTCCAAGTCAAATCTTCGAAAATCCTCAACGAGTTCCTTCTGCGTAGTTAACACCTGAATTGCTGGTAACCGACTAAGCGCATCCGGCACGACATTAACCTTCCCCGGATGGCACTTAAGATCAAGATCGTAGTCAGCCATCAGCTCCAACCATCTACGTTGCCTCATATTAAGCTCCTTCTGAGTGAACACATACTTCAAGCTCTTATGATCAGTAAAAACTTCGACTCTTTCGCCCAAAAGGTAGTGTCTCCAAATCTTCAAGGCGAAAATCACAGCCGCAAGCTTCAAGTCATGCGTTGGATAATTCTTCTCATGGGTCTTTAACTGTCTTGATGCGTACGCTACAACCTTCCCATGCTGCATCAAAACACATCCAGTCCTTTCCCAGATGCGTCGCTGTGAATCACCAATCCTCCGGAATTGTCTGGCACGGTCAGAATAGGGGCGGTTATCAACTTCTGCTTCAACGTCTCAAAAGCTAACGCACATTTGTCCGTCCATACAAAAAGTACCTCCTTGCGCGTACGCTTCGTTAACGGCTCCGCTAGACGAGCAAAGTTCTCCACAAATCTCCTGTGGTATCCGGTCAGTCCAAGAAAACTTCTTATCTCAGCAACATTCTTTGGAATCGGCCAATCTCGAACTGCTACAATCTTTTCTGGATCGACGGAGATTCCATCGCCAGACACAACATGCCCCAAAAACTTTACTTCCTCCAGCCAAAACTCGCACTTACTCATCTTCGCATACAACTTCTCCTGTCTCAACGTCTGTAGTGCGATCTTCAAATGCTCAGCATGCTCTTCAAAGCTCTTCGAGTAAACCAGAATATCGTCAATGAAAACCATAATAAACTGATCTAAGAATGGTGAAAAGATTCGGTTCATCAAATCCATGAATACTGCCGGCGCATTTGTTACTCCGAAAGGCATCACTAAGTATTCGTAATGTCCATACCGAGTTCGGAACGCCGTCTTGCAAATATCTTCTGCTTTCACTCGGACCTGATGATATCCGGATCGCAAATCCAGCTTCGAGAATACCCTCGCGCCACTAAGCTGCTCGAAAAGTTCGCCAATGCGAGGGATCGGGTACTTGTTCTTAATAGTCACCCGGTTTAATTCTCGATAGTCGATGCACATCCTTCTTGTGCCATCCTTCTTCTTTACTAGAAGAACTGGAGCTCCCCATGGAGAGTTACTGCTTCGAATCCAACCCTTCTCAAGCAATTCAGCAACCTGTTTCTTGACTTCTTCCAACTCTACTGGTGCCATTGGATAATACGCTTTGGATACTGACTCTGCACCAGGAATAAGATCAATTGCGAACTCCACGTCTCGCTTCTGGAAAATTACTTTTTTTGCCCTACAATCAATGTGAGCGTGGAAAGTGCCAAGAAAATCCATTCCCAAGACGACTTCGTAGCTGCCCGTATCAATCACCAAGAAATCTGCAAAAAGCTCCCGTCCGCAAACAACAACTGTACAATCTTTACATTCCCTACTAGCTATGATTTTCCCATTCCCAGTATGTATGTCCCAGAAACTAGACAGGGTCGTGCAGGCAATCGAGTGGGTAGTTATAAACTTGGATGACATAAAATAATGGGATGCACCAGAATCAAATAACGCTAGTGCGGGAAAGCCCTGAATGAGTAGAGTACCTGAAACAACTTCTCCTGACGCCTTAGCTTCTTCAGCTGTCAAGGTTTTGTGGAACACGGCTTATGTCAATCCTGACCCCGTGGGAAACGTCCAGAGCAAATCCTGGTTTTGTGGAACACGACTTATGTCAATCCTGACCCCGTGGAAAACGTCCAGAGCAAATCCTGGTCCAGTGGAACACGGCCTATGTCAATCCTGACCCCGTGGGAAACGTCCAGAGCGGAACCTAGTCCTTACGGAACACGGCTATGTCAATCCTGACCCCGTGGGAAGCATCCAGAGCAAATCCTGGTCTAGTGGAACACGGCCTATATCAATCCTGACCCCGTGGGAAATGTCCAGAGTGGAAGCTGGTCCTTGCGGAACATGGCTATGTCAATTCTGACTCCGTAGGAAGCATCCAGAGCAAATCCTGGTCTTGTGGAACACGGCCTATGTCAATCCTGAACCCGTGGGAAACTTCCAGAGCAAATCCTGGTTACGTGGAACACGGCCTATGTCAATCCTGACCCCGTAGGAAACGTCCAGAGCGGAACCTGGTTCTTGCGGAACACGGCTATGTCAATCCTGACCCCGTGGGAAGCATCCGGAGTAAATCCTGGTCTAGTAGAACACGGCCTATGTCAATCCTGACCCCGTGGGAAACGTCCAGAGCGGAACCTGGTCCTTGCGGAACACGGCTATGTCAATTCTGACCCCATGGGAAGCATCCAGAGCAAATCCTGGTCTTGTAGAATACGGCCTATGTCAATCCTGACCCCGTGGGAAACGTCCAGAGTGGAACCTGGTCCTTGCGGAACACGGCTATATCAATCCTAACCCCATGGGAAATGTCCAGAGCGGATCCAGGTCCTTGCGGAACACGGCTATGTCAATCCTAACCCCATGGGAAGCATCCAGAGCAAATCCTGGTCCCATAGAACATGGCTAAAGTCAATTTTGACCCCATGGGAAATGGCCAGAGCAACCCTGACTCCGTGAAATGCGGATAATGTCAACCTCGTCCATCACTTACGGGTCCTCATGACTCGTAAGGGAGAAAACTCTTTTGTGAGATCCTTACGACTCTCAAGAGAAAACCCACTTATAAATCCTCACGATTCTTAAGGAGAAATTACACCTACGGGATCCTCTCGACCTATAGGGAGAAAATTTTTTATGAGACCCTCACGACTCATAAAGTTGAAAGTCTTAGGAGGCAGATCTTAACCCTGACTCCTAAGCCATCGCTGTCCTATAAGGAAATCAAAGTAGATTATCCACAAAATGCACTTACTAAAAGGGACACACCATCATGAAGCAAAATATGTTTTTTATTCATGAATTAAAATGAATACAAAGTACAATTTATGAAAGAATAAAAAAAATATACTCTCATTCAGAAGTATGTACAAAAGAAGAATAAAAAAATATATACAATTCTTCAAGCCGGCAGATGATTCAAAAGGTTTGCCAGTTCATCCTTTTTCCGCTGGGCCTCGGCTTCATGATTCATTATCGTCAAAAGACGGGCTTCCGCTTGAGCCTGTTTGTAACAACCCTAATTTTCCTATACAAATTTTTCAAATATTTTTATTAATCCTTAAGGAGTATTTTAGCCTGAGCACAAAATATAAGTAATTATCTTGCTTTTTAATTACAAGTTAAAAGAATGTAACAACTCCATTTTTTGTGTACAAAATTTGCTTAAAAATTAATGTATATTTAGGGTATTTACATTTTCTGTAACTATTTTAAGTAATTAAATAGCTCCATAATTACAAGAAGGAGCTTGTAGCTCATTGGTAATACCTTACACTGCTGAACCAAGCCACCAGAGTTCAAATCCCATGCCCCGCATTATTTTTAATATTGTTTTATTTTGAACCTTTAGAATACCAAGAGTTTACACGTGCATATCTCACAAAAACCCACTACACTCTGAAATGTAACTGTACCAGAAGGATCAACAGTCGTCGGGGGAGGATTCCGGCCGCCTGACTCGGCCGGAATCGGCCAACTCGGCCGGCAAACCAGGCTAACTCGGCCGTCGACCGAGTCACGGCCGAGTCGGCCGATTCCGGCGACGACCCCAACACGAAAAATGTGTCTTTTGGTCTCCTCTGTACACCCGCAAAATTTTAGCCTCAGACCATTTCCAGAACTCTTTTAAAACCCCAATTACTCTACTTTTAATACATTTTTAATACATTTTATCACATTTTTCATTTTAACCTTCACCTACCCTAACCCTAGCCTAACCCTATAAATACCACCCCTACCCTCTACCCTAAACTCTGAGCTAACTCTCTAGAATTTCCAAGAAACTTTTGTGTGCAATCGAAGTGAGTGAAAGGCGAAGCTCCGGCGAATTGTTCGGCGGATTTTCCGGCAACGTCCGTAGGAACTCCCGGTGACGAAACGACGCACCACCGACTCCTTACGAACCATCTCACTCTTATAGTTGTCCAAAACCTGTAAGTCCCATTTTCTATCTCTCTTTTCTATTCTAAAAATACGGATTTACAAAACCTGACGGAATCGGAACAAATCCGATTTCTGATTCGGTTTTCTTATAAAACTTCACTTCTCGTTAATACAATTATGCTTAAACTCCCTCATGTTGACTATTAAACAGTAATAAACCAAATTGATCAAGTTTCATTTCATAAAATGATGGCTATTTCAATTTATCGTATTTTTCACTTAAATACCACATTGTTTCAATTCTACATTTAACCCCATTAAGCTTGCTATACCTTTAAGTAGATCACGAGGTAATGACCTACCTCCTTACACACTCATATGCAACATAACACGATACCCTCGAGAACTTAGAAAACGGGAAAACAAACATTTTCATTTAAATACCATATACTTAATAAAACCATTTCTGAAAGATTTAGTATTGATACATCTTTACAAATAAATATCACTTATTATGAAAATAGGATAAGGTTGTGGGCATTCAGTCGTTTATCTAAACCTGACTTTGTGGTGTCTAGGCTAGACAAGTGAGAAATGTAACTTTAAAAGGCCCGTCTCACGGTGATTCCTGAGCGGATCCCTCCTTTCTTCACTTGTATTTACCTGGCCACAATTGGCGGTGAAGAGGCGATTTTAGGTATCTCACAACTTGTCGTTTTGGACCAGTTAGGAACAGTCTAGTTGACTTAGGAGACCCTAGAATATAGAATACGGGAAATCGACATTTTTACAAATAAATACCATAATTAATAAAACCGTTTTCCCTTAATGATTAGTATTTATACAAATCTTTGCAAAGCGCCGCTACAACGCATTTAGGGAACCCGTTCGGGATGGTGCGGATTATCGCACATCCTCGGGATTAGTAGTGCGAGATGCAGACCTCCGCAAGGAGCATTCGGTCTCGAAAGATTTAAAATATAACATCTTAAGAAAACGAGATTTCAAGAATATTATATATATACTAAAGTTATTTTCATATAAATATATGTATATGTAACATAAACATATCTATTTTTGAAGTATTACAAATATTCCACCTTTTCTACAATATAACAAGAATCAATTTTACATTAAAATACCATGAATTCCATGCAAAACCAATATTACAAATAAATACCATTTATTATGAAAATAGGATATTTTCAATAGAAATATCACAATATAAAATCTACATTCATTACAACTCTAAAGACGATTAATAAATACTTGGGGGTACTTTGAAAAGTATATAAAAGTATTTTTACATAAAACCCCCTCTAGTTCTATAAATTACCCTAAGGACCCTAGTAAACATAGGTTTAAGCGGGACCAATCTCTTGAGCCCCAGGGAGCCAGAGAAGTGGGTGCTTGTCTATCTAAGGTAGAAAATCAACAAACGATGTTATCAACACGGTAATCATTTTTGAAAAAGACACAAATCCTGCGGTCCATGTGCAGCGGTTACCGATAACATCAAAACAATCAGGACTTCAATTTACTTTACTAATTGTCTGACTCAGTTTGAGTCTCATTATAATCTAACTTGAATATGATTCAAGTACAATTTACAATCTACAATCTACAATTTACAATATTACAATTCAACATGAATTCATGAATCCATTATTCAATCATCAACTTGACTTAACCGAACCATGGATATACATTCCATTTACATGATTTTCCAGTTACATCCATTTACATGATTATAAAGTTACATCTGTTTACTGATATCATGGTTTCGGCAAAGTCTTCCAATTATACAATCTATACAGTTTACAATACAATACAACAATACAATCAAGACATCGCGGGGTTTAAGGGGTAGACTGGTACGGAATATGTTAAAGGTGGCACGAGGTGGTCACTTAAGACGTAATTACATCCATGACGTTGTTCCGTGGTATTATCGACGGAGCCTTGTACTACGGGTTACCAAAGTCCCCGGTGTAAGTGTGACTCCTCTCGTATACACTGGCATCTTTTGTACCAAGCTACAAACAACAGCATTAATACAATATTACAACAATATAATACAACTTTAAAAGATACCTTCTTATTCTGTCTATTCTACTTTCCTCTTATCTTTGGGACTTACCGAGCGACCTGTTCGCTGACGACATTCTATTTCTTTCTTCTTTGAATGTCGTCAGGTGATTTGGACCCGTCAGAGTTTGAGCCCACTGCTGAAGACTTGAACCATTTTAGTGAAGACCCCGAACTCTAGTCATTGTACACTTTCCATTCAGTACTTTCATTTCTGTTATGCCATTGTTTAGGCATTGCTTTTTATTCAGTTGTATTTACTTTTCATGCATTGTACAAAAGAATGTTAATAAATAAAGTTGCTGTTCAATTTATATCTCTTTTCTTTTGTGCTTACTTTTATATTGCTTATATACGCTTAGCGTATTTACTTCAGAGTAATACGTAGCGGACTAGTCGCGTCCCCTTCGTCGTATACTGGGAAGCAGGGCGTGACAGGTTTTGTTGGTGGCCCATGCAGGTCCGAGTTGTATGGAACACTGCCATGCAATTCTGTTCTGCGTGAACAACCTAAGCAATATAACACAAGAACCAGCAACTAAAACATTCTTTACAATTATGTTTCTTGAATCTTATCATTTCATATTCTTTGAATCATATACTTTGAATCCGTCCTAACCTAAATTTTTCATTCAAGGTTATGAATTCACCAAACAACACCAGCACCAATGTCAACAACACACCTCCACCACTACCACTCACACTTGCCGTTCCTGCTCCACTCAATGAGCAAACGGTTTTGCTTGAGGTAATCCGCAGCCTCCTAAAGGGACAACAACAGCTCTTGAACCGTCCTGAGACTGAAGCACCTGGGGTGAAGCAATTCAGAGCTTTGCATCCCAAACAGTTCTCAGGCAAGGGAAGCCCACTGGAAGCGGAGGAATGGGCTCAGAGTATCGAAGATGATCTGGCAGCGGCACAAGTGCCAGATATAGCTTAGGTTCGTGTGGCAAAATTACAGCTCCCAGACAATGCACGGAACTGGTGGAAGGCGGAAGAAAGCCGTCTTGATCAGCCCATTGAATGGAAGACCTTTCGCGATAGGTTCGACGCGAAGTACTTCCCTGTGACTGCCAGGTTTGCCATGGAATAGTAGTTCATTCATCTACAACAAGGTTCTATGTGGGTCAAGTCTGTAGATGAGTATGACGCTGAGTTCACCATGCTCAGTCGGTAAGATATGTCACAGTATTTCAAATTTTTAATATCACATACTACACAGCTAACACAAGACAGTAACAGATTTGCGGTACACCTGATACCGACGGATGAGATTAGAGCCCGTCGATTTCAACAAGGTTTGGACACGGAAATCCAGGCTGCACTAGCCACAGGGAAATTTTCGACTCATGAAGATGCTCAGGAAGCTGCCCACCGTTATGAGGCAGTGATAAAGGCAAGGAGCAGATCTCAGTCTGCAGGAGTGAAACGCCCTGCCACTCAAATGGCAGGAGGGGCCTCTTCAAGGCCAGCTGTTGAACTCAGAAGACTGGAAGAAGCCAAGGATCGGCCAAGACCTGATTTTTGCTTTTATTGCAAGAGCGAAGGACACTTGTGGAAGGACTGTAGGCACGCAAAAGGCCTATACTTGGTTTGTGGCGCGTCCAATCACGGAATTGGAAACTGTCCTTATAGATGCAACCCAGCACACACACCCGTCAACTACCCACAGCAGCCAGCTATCCAGGCTCCTGCAACTCGTCCTGCACTCCCAGCACCACCTCCACGTGGATTTCCTGCACAGCCAAATCGCCAATTCTATCAGGCACTGAGAAACATGCCTCGAGTACTGGGGAATATGCCTCCAACTAGGAGGAACGTGCCATGGCGACAGGCTTACACCTTACCAGTCGTAGAAGCCAAGACAGTTGACCAAGATAACACTAGTAAGACTCTTTCACATTTTTAAACACTTGCACCTCCTTACTATTTTTCATACAGTGTTAGTACTTTAGTCACCAAACTTTCCTTGAATCTGTTACACTTTCCTTTTACAAATTTTGAGGACGAAATTTTTATAAGGAGGGTGGAATGTAACAACCCTAATTTTCCTATACAAAATTTTCAAATATTTTTATTAATCCTTAAGGAGTATTTTAGCCTGAGCACAAGATATAAGTAATTATCTTGCTTTTTAATTACAAGTTAAAAGAATGTAACAACTCCATTTTTAGTGTACAAAATTTGCTTAAAAATTAATGTATACTTGGGGTATTTACATTTTCTGTAACTATTTTAAGTAATTAAATAGCTCCATAGTTACAAGAAGGAGCTTGTAGCTCATTGGTAATACCTTACACTACTGAACCAAGCCACCAGAGTTCAAATCCCATACCCCGCATTATTTTTAATATTGTTTTATTTTGAATCTTTAGAATACCAAGAGTTTACACATGCATATCTCACAAAAACCCAACTACACCCTGAAATGTAACTGTACCAGAGGGATCAACAGTCGTCGGGGGAGGATTCTGGCCACCTGACTCGGCCGGAATCGGCCAACTCGGCCGACAAACCAGGCTAACTCGGCCGTCGACCGAGTCACGGCCGAGTCGGCCGATTCCGACGACGACCCCAACATGAAAAATGTGTCTTTTGGTCTCCCCTGTACACCTGCAAAATTTTAGCCTCAGACCATTTCCAGAACTCTTTTAAACCCCAATTACTCCACTTTTAATACATTTCATCACATTTTTCATTTTAACTTTTCACCTACTCTAACCCTATAAATACCACCCCTACCCTCTACCCTAAACTCTGAGCCAACTCTCTAGAATTTCCAAGAAACTTTTGTGTGCAATCGAAGTGAGTGAAAGGCGAAGCTCCGGCGAATTGTTCGGCGGATTTTTCGGCAACGTCCGTAGGAACTCTCGGCGACGAAACGACGCACCACCGACTCCTTACGAACCATCTCACTCTTATAGTTGTCCAAAACCCGTAAGTCCCATTTTCTATCTCTCTTTTCTATTCTAAAAATACGGATTTACAAAACCCGACGGAATCGGAACAAATCCGATTTCCGATTCGGTTTTCTTATAAAACTTTACTTCTCGTTAATACAATTATGCTTAAACTCCCTCATGTTGACTATTAAACACTAATCAACCAAATTGATCAAGTTTCATTTCATAAAATGATGGTTATTTCAATTTATCGTATTTTTCACTTAAATACCACATTGTTTCAATTCTACATTTAACCCCATTAAACTTGCTATACCTTTAAGTAGATCACGAGATAATGACCTACCTCCTCACACACTCATATGCAACATAACACGATACCCTCGAGAACTTAGAATACGGGAAAACAAACATTTTCATTTAAATACCATATACTTAATAAAACCATTTCTAAAAGATTTAGTATTGATACATCTTTACAAATAAATCTATTTATTATGAAAATAGGATAAGGTTGTGGGCATTTAGTCGTTTATCTAAACCTGACTTTGTGGTGTCTAGGCTAGACAAGTGAGAAAGATAACTTTAAAAGGCCCGTCTCACGGTGATTCCTGAGCGGATCCCTCCTTTCTTCACTTGTACTTACCTGGCCACAATTGGCGGTGAAGAGGCGATTTGAGGTATCTCACAACTTGTCATTTTGGACCAGTTAGGAACGGTCTAGTTGACTTAGGAGACCCTAGAATATAGAATACGGGAAATCGACATCTTTACAAATAAATACCATAATTAATAAAACCGTTTTTCCTTAATGATTAGTATTTATACAAATCTTTGCAAAGCGCCGCTACAACCCATTTGGGGAACCCGTTCGGGATGGTGCAGATTTTCGCACATCCTCGGGCTTAGTAGTGCGAGATGCAGACCTCCGCAAGGAGCATTCGGTCTCGAAAGATTTAAAATACGACATCTTAAGAAAACGAGATTTCAAGAATATTATATATATACTAAAGTTATTTTCATATAAATATATGTATATGTAACATAAACATATCTATTTTTGAAGTATTACAAATATTCCACCTTTTCTACAATATCACAAGAATCAATTTTATACTAAAATACAATGAATTTCATGCAAAACCAATATTACAAATAAATACCATTTATTATGAAAATAGGATATTTTCAATAGAAATATCACAATATAAAATCTACATTCATTACAACTCTAAAGACGATTAATAAATATTTAGGGGTACTTTGAAAAGTATTTTTACATAAAATCCCCTCAAGTTCTATAAATTACCCTAAGGACCCTAGTAAACATAGGTTTAAGCGGGACCAATCTCTTGAGCCCCAGGGAGCCGGAGAAGTGGGTGCTTGCCTATCTAAGGTAGACAATCAACAAACGCTGTTATCAACACGGTAATCATTTTTGAAAAAAACACAAATCCTGCCGTCCATGTGCAGCGGTTACCGATAACATCAAAACAATCAGGACTTCAATTTACTTTACTAATTGTCTGACTCAGTTTGAGTCTCATTATAATCTAACTTGAATATGATTCAAGTACAATTTACAATCTACAATCTACAATCTACAATTTACAATATTACAATTCAATATGAATCCATGAATCCATTTTTCAATCATCAACTTGACTTAACCGAACCATGGATATACATTCCATTTACATGATTTTCCAGTTACATCCATTTACATGATTATAAAGTTACATCTGTTTACTGATATCATGGTTTCGGCAAAGTCTTCCAATTATACAATCTATACAGTTTACAATACAATACAACTATACAATCAAGACATCGCGGGGTTTAAGGGGTAGAATGGTACGGAATATGTTAAAGGTGGCACGGGGTGGTCACTTAAGATGTAATTACATCCATGCCATTGGTCCGTGGTATTATCGACGTAGCCTTGTACTACGGGTTACCAGAGTCCCCGGTGTAAGTGGGACTCCTCTCGTATACACTGGCATCTTCTGTACCAAGCTACAAACAACACCGTTAATACAATATTACAACAATATAATACAACTTTAAAAGATACCTTCTTATTCTGTCTATTCTACTTTCCTCTTATTTTTGGGACTTACCGAGCGACCTGTTCGCTGACGGCATTCTATTTCTTTCTTCTTTGAATGTCGTCAGGTGATTTGGACCCGTCAGAGTTTGAACCCACTGCTGAAGACTTGGACCATTTCAGTGAAGACCCCGAGCTCTAGTCATTGTACACTTTCCATTCAGTACTTTCATTTCTGTTATGCCATTGTTTATGCATTGCTTTTTATTCAGTTGTATTTACTTTTCATGCATTGTATAAAAGAATGTTAATAAATAAAGTTGTTGTTCAGATTATATCTCTTGTCTCTTATGCTTACTTTTATATTGCTTAGATACGCTTAGCGTATTTACTTCAGAGTAAATACGTAGCAGACCAGTCGCATCCCCTTCGCCGTATACTGGGAAGCGGGGCGTGACACTGTTGGGCCTGGTATGAGGCAAGCCGACTTTCAAGCTCCTTTTCGGTAAGCTTATGAGCTTCGACCATTTCGCGAGTGAAAATGACGGCCTTATCAATGGCTACCACCTCCTTGATAGTCTCTTGAAGCCCTTGCCAAAGATTATATGCTCGAATGGTCTTGGCCGTAAGATTAGCTTGAAGTTCCCTCAGTGCTTTGGAAGCCTGCTCCCTCTCCGAAAACTTTCGGCTGAGCCTCTTCTCGCATGGCAGCATATTTGAGGCGCATCGTTCGATCAGCCCCCGCAAGCTTACCTTTGCAGCTACAACCTTTGAGGGAAGGCGTGTAGATTCAAGAATATGCAAGCAAGCCTCCACCTGATGACAGAACTCAACCCAGACTTGCACCAAGGTCTCACTATGGTAAGTAGCAAGAAATGGAAGAGAACCGTTGGCTTCAGTGGCAAATGCTTCAGCCATGATCAGACTGCCAGCACGAAGGTCTTTAATCAGAGCTGACAAGGAATGAAGGCTTAGCTTTGCCATCCGTTCCGAGGCACGTAGAGCATAGGGGCCGGGCGGCATCACGATGCGAGATTTCAGCGTGGTAAGAACTGGCAAAACTGTTAAGATTCATAGAAAACAATTAGTGAGATTCACAAGTAAAGAGCGAATGGAACAACATTAAAACTTTACTTATCCACGGTCATGCAAGAAGGGTCTGAAGGCTCCCCAGGCCCGTCAAGAATCTCAACCTCATCATCGGCCTCCAGAACTGGAGAAGACATCAGTATCGTTATATAGAATAATGATAAAGCCGTGAAGAAGGCGAACAACACTAACCTTGCCCGGAAGATAGGACGATGCATTGAGGGGATATTGCCTGCCGAGTGGCCATCTCCAGCAGACGTTGAAAAGATTTCCTGGGAGACAGATCAACAATAGATGCCGCCAACCCGCGCAATTCTGAAAAGACAGAAAGGTTCAGATAATGGAGAGATTACTAAAATAAAATATAGAAGGATACCTTCGATACTTCTCCCGCTTTGGACTAGAGGGATAGCAGCTTCGGCGGCCTCCTCCGTGCCCCCAGGCACATCATCGGGGATGTGGGCCGGTATAATAACTTCCGGTTGATGAGTAGTGGCCATCGCCGCAGGCTCCGATGAAAGGACGGTGGCCTCGACTACCTGTCCTGCAGTCTCAGGGCCGTCCCCAGAGAGATCCATAGAATCCGCGGCCAACGAAAATTCCTCTTCCGGGGGAGCAAGCACTGGGGGAACGGAAATCACCGATGGAAACTCCGTGGCAGGAACAATAGTTGTATCGACCCCCTCCACACTTACGAGTGTCTCATCGGGGATATTTGCAGGGTCCATGGTCAAGGTGCGACTCGGACTCAGATCCTCTGCCATCAGCGAAGTTCTTATAAAGTTTTCACGAAGATAAGGATATATATATATATATATATATATATATATATATATATCTATGTATGTATGTATGTATATGAGCAGTACAAAATATTACAAAGAGATATATGATTATACCAATGCGCAGAGGAGCCTCTAGTATGACTTTTTCAAGCCGGCATTCCTTCTGGAGGAGGTATGCTCTCCAGGGTTCGAGGGTAGACTCGTGGCCACCGGTCCACAATGAAAGCGCATCTTCGGCGTCGGCTGAGATAAATTCATCTACTGACTTGGTCCACATTGAACCTTGATGTAAATGGATGAACTGCTGTTCCATATCAAAGCGGGCAGTCTCAGGGAAGTACTTTGCATCGAACTTGTCATGGAAAGTCTTCCATTCGATGGGTTGATCAAGACGGCTTTCTTCCGCCTTCCACCAAACCCGTGCATTGTCTGTGAGCTGCAGTTTCATAACACGGACCCAAGCTATTTCTGGCACTTGTGCCGCTGCCAGATCGACCTCGATGCTTTGAGCCCATTCCTCCGCTTCCAAAGGGCTCTCCTTTACTGCAAACTGTTTGGGTTGCAAAGCCCTGAATTGCTTCACCCCAGGTGCATCTGTCTCGGGACGGTTCATTAAAAGAGCAGTCTGCTGCTGCTGTCCTTCCAGGAGGCCGCGGATCGCCTCAAGCAGAACCGTCTACTCGTTGATCGGAGCAGGGACGGTAGGTGTGAGTGGTAGTGGTGGAGGTGTGTTGTTAACATTGGTGCTGGTGTTTCGCCTCCTTCTTCCAAAGGACCTATGAATATCCGCCATATCGATGGAGGGTGTTCATAAAAGATGACGGCAGGATAAGGCCTCTTCGGGATCCTTACATTCTTAGATTCATCCTTTGAGCATCTTATAGCCTCAGCCAGTTGTGCGGCTTCCTTGGCAGATGAACCCGGGAAAAGTAGACCACCATTCGATTCTTGCATGGTTAGTGGTTCATCTTGAAGGATGGGCTCTGATTACACTAAAGAGTCGAGCAGATTGGTGACCGTCTTCTTTCGCCTCTTTGACCCAAAACTAACTGCAGAAGACGATCGCTTCCTTCCCCTTGGTGCTTTGGTGCGGCGCTTCGCCTTCAATATCCTCACTCGGCGGTGCTACCGACGACGACACCACCATTGCCGACGCCGCAGCTGATGATACGGCTACCGGCGCCTTATTGGCCCTGGATTGAGCTCTAGTGCGCAGCGGCATACCAGCTGTGGGAGTTAGATCCACTTCCGCTGCCTCGGGAATAAGCACGACACTAGTATCTCTCAAGGGAGGGCAAACCACTACTCGCGGTCGCGGCGGGACTCCCGTAGCCTGGATTGGAGTGGGAACCCTATATCCGAGGAGCATCCTCCTCTCTTCAGCAATAATGGGACTGACTCGGTGAAGGTACCAGCCCGTGAAAGATCCCACACATCGAGGAATATAGTCCGCTTCAGGAATCACGAAGTGAGAGCCGGTGTTCAGCCGCTTAAAGTGATGAGCGGCATCACGAACAACTTCCGACGATAGGCGGGGCTCCACTGTAAACACCTTAAAGGGGACACCCTGGTCATATCCCAGTTGTCGATCAAAGCGATGTGGGTTGTACCACATAAAGAGGGCCGCACCGTTCTGACGAAATACCAGATAACCCGGTCTGATCGCATATAAGTGCATGTTTTCCTTGGGCTTCAGGGAAGGTACTCCCTCTTTCGACGAGTCACAAAGCTGTTGAATCGGTCCTGAGGGAGCAGAGAGGACTCGATCGTTGAATACCATCCCGTCCGTATTCGCATAGGGATTAATCAGCACACGAATAGCTCCGGACTGAGTCGGATCGGGAGCAGAAGCGTCTACCAACCTCATGAGCCGCGGAAAAGTGTAGGCATCATAAAAGCGGGGTCTCTGATGCGCGGCGAATGCCCCTAGCACGTGCATCTCAATCCATGATGTAAAGTAATGAAGAGAGAAGTTCACTACGTCCACACCTGATGTTGAGGTATTGGCTGCAGCGCTTAACCCATGATACAGATGCGCTAGCCCCGCAATGCCCACGGCTAGTCGCCTCCCTCCAGCGATGCGATGAGCAGGGTAAATTACTGAAGCTCGCGTGAATCGACGGTGCATTGGAATGACGAACCAGCTGAGCCAGACGCTGATAAAACCCACAAAGAAAGTCTCTTCGTCTATGCCAGGAGCTGCGATCGACTCAAAAGGTACAACCGACAGGATTGGAATGTCGAACTGCGGCAAATCCTCTTCTTTAGCCGGTAGCTTGTTTAAACCGAACCCAAAGGGGTCGTTGATACTCACAAACTTTGAAGCCGACTTTGATAGAACGTCTTCGCGAAGGAAGCAGGCGATAAATCTTTTGAAAGTGACGCCCTGCTCCTCTGACTCTGTGAATAGCTTCTAAAAAATGCTCAGAGTCTTGATTAAACTTGGGTGCTTGTGGCGGACGACATTTTTAGTCGACAAGCCGTCAAGCATAGCAGGCTCATTGTCGAAGACATACTCATCAGGAGGAAGCAGTTCTTTATAGAGCGTCCCCCTGACCGGCAACCCTGAGATCTCGCGAAACTCTTCCAGAGAAATTGAAACTTCGCGGTCCCCTAGAAAGAAGGTGTTGGTGGGAAGATTCCATTGGTTTAAGAAGGCATTAACCCACCAGACATGGAGGGACTGATAGTAGAAGAGAGACGCGTATACCGTCTGATAGAGTCTAACCCTCTGCAGTCGCACACGATGAGCCGACAGGATATAACGAGCCCAGAGAAGGTAACCTGTGGATTGTCGAGGAGTAAGCCCTATTTTGTAAACCTTCCCCCAGGGCTGGGCTTCACCTTAGCAGATACAACGCCTTAAGATATCTACAGCTGGCACGGGGTGGTTTGGAATCCCAGTTGTCGACGGCTCGAGCCGTCCCGCATGGGTCCAGTTCAACATCTCCACAGCAAAGGCGGTCCGTGGACGCTCCATTGGCAGGAATGAGTAAGTAGGCTCTGTTGGTATCTCGCAAAGAAAGCTGCGGCAGCCCCGAATGAGGTGCCCATACCAGGTCCCCCATAAAAGCAAGTTGGTGCGATTAGGGTCGTGAGCTCTAATCATCGCCATCACCTCTTCATCAGACGGTGACTGAGGAAAGACAGCCTCGAAGCGGGTGAAAGGGAAGTATGGAAGAGAAGCCATTGTTCATGAAATAAAAGAAGGGGAAACTGTTAAGTGAAGCCAACACGTATATATATATATATATATAAAGAAAGACAGTGGAAGAAAGTGACAAAGAACTTATTTTATGGGACTGTTGGTTACAAAACACAGGGCCCCACAAAATCAGGATGATTGCTCACTAATAATGTGGCTGAGCAATCATCATGAGAATAAAAGGAAAATTCTCAATAAATTCAAATGACTCTACACATTCCCCCAAAGGGAAACTGTAACACCTGAGTTTAGGGTTAGTGGAAATTGTGTGTTAATGTGGGGTTTTTGGTAAAAAGTTTAACAAAAAGGGTTTCTAGTAATTTATCTGGTTTTATGGTTATTTTTGTAGAATTTTATCTCGACCACACACACTTGTGCACGTT
Source organism: Agapanthus africanus (assembly GCA_030015575.1). Taxonomy (NCBI): domain Eukaryota; kingdom Viridiplantae; phylum Streptophyta; class Magnoliopsida; order Asparagales; family Amaryllidaceae; genus Agapanthus; species Agapanthus africanus. The sequence goes on along the minus strand of JASDDO010000022.1, from coordinate 747,428,305 downwards.
AGCTAGGGTTAAGACTAGGGTTGCCACATTTTTGAGCTTATGGGTTAGCCATGTTTAAGTTAACCTTGGAGGGTTAGGTCCTTGGTTAAGTTAATTGAGTTGTTTAGAGCTAATTAGTTTTAATTGAGGATGGTTGGCTTTGACCATGGGTATTTAGAGAGTTTTAAGGTTGACTTAGAGAGAGAGAGAGGGATGTGATATGTCATGATGGTTTAAGGTTAAGTCACCCTTTTTCACCTCAAATCTTTTTGAAAGTCTTCTCACACTCAAATCCCACTCACTCACATACAATTATCAGCCCAAAATTTTATCAATTCAGCCCCCCAAGCCACCACCTATTGCAGCTACAACAGCTGATGATTTCCATCAGCCTATCCCAGCTCTTTCCTTCACACCAACTGCTGCAACAGCAGCTGTTTCAGCCACCAAAACAGCAGCATCAGCCCAAACATCAGCCATATATCACCATCTCAGCCCCTATCATCATTGCAACAGCCCACTTTATGAACTCACACACACAACCATCTTCAAATAACATTGCTCTACCACAAAAACAGCTTCAGCTCCAACTCAATTCAGCAGCAGCATCAGCTGAAACAGCAAGACTTTCAGCCCAACACCACACCACATCAGCCCCAACACACACACCAACTACACAACATCAGCACCACAACACCAACACAACCCCAACAACAGCAGCAGCTCAACCCAGAACCTAACAATCAGCAACAGCAAACACCCCAAACCTGCATCAGCATCAGCAACAACACTTCAGCTTCAGCAACAGTGAAGCTCAGCTCATTTCCAGCCAAGTTTAGCAGCACCCACTCCCTTCTACTTCTCCTTCTCCTCGTTTAGGAGGTTCCTAGGGGGTATAATTCCTAAACTCTTTCCTTATTGCTTAGATTATGTGTTTGTTTAGCTAGTTTAGTGTTTTAATGGAGTTTTAATGCTAGAATTGTGTAGTGATGTTAGATTTAGTTACATTAGAGTGCTTGTAGCTTAATGAACCCTTTTTGGTGTTAGTTAGTCCGTGTTAGCGTAGTAGTGTCGTTAAATTTAGATGGATAACCCTAAATTGCTAAAATGATGATAATATGGCATGATTGGTGTTTATTACATGCTTTAGTAATGATTTTGGGTGAATTAAGGGAATTTTGGCTAAAGTAAGGGTAGTGTTGGTTAGAATAGCCCTTTTAGGTTCTGTTGAGACCAGTTAACCAGAGGATTGCCCCAGATTTCACAAGACACCCGATTTACCCGACTTGGCGTAATTTAGCAGTTTTATCGACGTTTTGGCCTCTGTTGGATCTGCTGTCGACCCGGGACCTTCAGAATAAAATTGTGAAAACTGTAGCATGGTGAGACGAGTAGAAACACACACACAAAACATGGGAACCCAACTCCCACCCCGGGCCGCCGATTTATTCCTTCTGGCCGCAAATTGCGGCCAGAGCAGGGGCTGGGGTGCTGGGGTTTTGCCTGTAGGTGTCTTTTGGTTAGCCTAGAGTGTTGGTATCTACAACTTTTCAAGTTGGGCCCAGAGGCAAAATCTGGAGCTATTTGTGTGTTTTCGATGTTTTAAGTCTCGTGCGACACGCGTGGTTCTGTGGCGCGCTGCGCGATACAGCGTGTCAGTCTAGGTTCTGGTGGGTTTGTACGCGTCGCGTCGTGTCGGGTGCACGCGCGTTTAGTTTCACGCACGCGTATCCTTTTTATCGATATATCGCGTTTTGCAGGATTTTTCCTTATATGGTGGCTTTTGTAAATTCTAGGTTCGCCGGCGGGGACTTCAAGCGCAGCGGAAAAAGGAAAGCAGGTGGTCGGACACACCTAGCGCAGGATCACGGGTGAGTAGATTTAACATCTACGGGGGACGATAGTTTGAATGGCGCGAGTCGCCCGATAGATTTAGTAAACTTGAAAATTTGTAAACATGATATTTATTTATGACATCAGTATAAGAATACTTGCATGATATTTGCTGCAGGTGTTCCATATACGCAAACTCATTTGTAGGACACATGCACCATTACCAGGTTTTTATATGCAGCACGAGCACTATTCATATGTACACACACCCTGGTAATTGCCATGTCACAACACTAGATAACTAAAAATGTGAAACATGTTAATTGCTTAGACCTGTGCTATTGCTATAAATTATTTAAAATGAAATCATAAGAATCGCTATTCTCGTGAATATATATACCCTGATATCACTTGCTCATACCTAGTATAAATCATACATTGTAACTTGAACATTGATATCATTTGCATTCATTATCATTGACATATGCACCATGATGATTTCATGAGATTTATGATATTTCTGGATTTCGGGGGAAAGCCTCAAGATTTCAAACTTATAATCTTTTAAAATGCAAGAAAATTGCGGTTTTCTAGTAATGTAAAGTGTCGTCCACCATGAGTTTGCTGTGGTTTTCGAGACCCGTGTCGAGAAGAGGAGGAACCGTCACGGGTACATGGTGGGCCCGGTACGGTACCCCGGGGCAAGAAGATCGCAGGAGATGACGTTGAGCCTGGCAGGGGGCAGATTACCTACCGGTGACTTCATTTGGCGCGGCGGATATCCAGAGGATACCGACCTTGGCCGCTAGATTGAGATATGGATATTTGACATGGATCAGCCGGATGGCTGAGGCCAGAGATACTTGACATGGATATATGAGATTTAGACAGTTTTGAGGTGTCGTTGCTGGACACGGATTTTATTGATTTCATGGATATTATGCTAATGTTTAAAAGGAGTGTCAAAAACAGAATAAAGAACAATTCTTATACCTACATGATGAGATCTTGAGTTGACTCATATAGCATTCATATATGACAGTATATTCATGTGGCATACATACCTGTTATCACATCCATGTAACATACATACTTGATAGTACACTGATGATGCATACATACCTGCTAGTACACATAGCCATACCTGTTCTAGAGATGCTAGGATACTTGTGTACATGCATGTGATAGCCTTTGTAGATGTTATTTATTTCTCACGAGCTGGTAACTCACCCCCGTTGTGCCACAGCTTTTCTGCAGGCCCGTTCCGTCAGCACTGTAGTGGCGGATACTTTTGCCTCTTTTGCTCTTTTTGCCTGGACTCGAGGCTTTTGCTCTTAGGTGGGTTGTTATCATTTTGTTCCACCTTATTTATGTCCATTGTATCTAGAGTACTCCATCTGCTATTACTATTTCAGCTGTACCAGTCTTATTTGGATTACTGTATATTAACCTAGAGGCGAGATTGTGACACTTGGGGATTTATTTTATGCTATATCTGGGGTCGAGCTCACTTGAGTCGACATGATATTTCTTATGCTTCATGCTTATTTATGCACATTGTTATTTTATACTGCGTGGGGTTGTGACCGCCTTGAGGTGAAGAGCTAGCTCCCGCTTGGGGATGCCATTTTCATGTTATTCATTTATATTCCTGTTGTACTCGTTGGAGCTTGTTTTACAAAGGAAACTTTGTTGGAATTTTTGGAAAAAGGGAAGGTTGTTTTAAAATGAAACTTAATGTGGTTTAATGGAGTTAAATGTTGCCAATAATTGGTTTTTCCTTCACTCTAATTCTTAATTGGGTTTTGATTGCTGGGTTTCGGCTTACTTATCTTACGGACGCCTTGAGACGTTTCGTAACTTAAGTGCCGGTCACATTTCGTACTCTGCGGGTCGTGACAAAGTTGGTATCAGAGCGTAGGTTTTACCTTTGGAGTGTAGGATGACCCTGGTATGATGGAGTAGGTAGCTGCGGCAGAGTGGCGTAGCGTGCATATGTTCCGCGGCATACTCACGACACGGTACTCCGCCTAAGCGACCTTAGGACTTATTGATTGAAATTCCCTCATGATTGCATACATCCTTGCGATTCGATTTCCGTATCCTCATCGAATCTTATCTTCTTTTCAGTCATTATGCCGCTAAGGACTACAAGGGTGCGGAGAGCGGCCGTGCAAGCCGAGGTTCGAGTTGATTCATCTGAGACGAGGACTGATCCGAGTAGTACCCTTGTTGTGCCAGGACAGATTGTTTCCCCTACGCCAGCTCAGATCGCTAGACTAGTGGTGAAGATGCAGGGCTTGCGCCAGACAATGAGCTCATTGGTAGAGGTCGTTCGAGCGCAGCGACAGGTGGTTGTCACCTCTGTTACCCAGTTGTTCCTTGCGATCATCATGCAGTATTCCGTCCCCTACATAGCACCGGTGGGGGCAGCCCCAGTTTACGAGACACGTCTTCCAGAGACCGTGAGAGTTTCGGAACAGTTAAGGAATCGTGTTGGTGTACCAGCCCAGAGCAGAGGCTTAGGACGAGGACGGTGGTTTAGCTCTCACCGCCAGGGAGGACGGCAGTCAGCGCGTAGATGTTTACGATGCAGAAGCCTTCAACACCTCATCAGGCAGTGTTCCTTCACACCACGTCAGGGTCGTATTCTGAGACGTCGTGGACGCGGAGGGTTCACGCAGAGGGGTCAGGTTAGTAGAGGAGGAGTTCGGTCAGTCGCAGATGAAGGACAGGCACAAGTTTTCGCTTCGACTCATCGGGACGCGAGGGCGTCCAACGCAGAGCTTTCAGGTACTCTTTCAGTATGCTCTGTAGACGCACACGTGTTGTTTGATCCCGGATCCACGCACTCTTACGTTTCCACACACTTCGTACCGAGTTTGGGTAGAAAGTCCGGTTTGCTTGATCAGCCACTTGTTGTGACTACTCCTGTGGGAGTGTCGTTTGTCGCTAGTCACATGTTTTGACACTGTACCGTCCGTTTTGGCGAGAAAGAGTTGCCGGTCGATTTGATCCTTCTTGAGATGTTGGACGTCGACGTTCTTTTGGTCTTGGGTTGGTTAGCCACATGCTATGCTTCTGTCGACTGCCGCGAGAAGACAGTTAGATTTTTGTTCTCCCGGCGAGTCGGTCTTTGTTATGTTGGGGGACCGTAGTGCCACCTCTCACAGTGTGATTTCTTCTTTTCGCGCTAGACAACTTTTGAGGAAGGGATGTCAGGGATTTCTCGCCTATGTTGCGATACTAGAGTTACAGATATTCCATTGGACCAGGTTCCGATTGTATGCGAGTTCCCCAATGCTTTCCCTGATGAGCTGCCAGGACTGCCGCCTGAGCGCGATGTCGAGTTCTGTATTGATTTGATTCTCGGCTCGGGGCCCATTTCTATACCGCCTTATCGGATGGCCCCGGCGGAACTTAGAGAGTTGAAGGTTCAGCTGCAAGATTTGCTAGATAAGGGACTTATTTGACCCAGTGTTTCTCCATGGGGTGCTCCGGTCCTGTTTGTCAAGAAGAAGGATGGAAGTTTGCGCTTATGTATCGACTACCGCCAGCTGAACAAGGTTACCGTGCGGCACAGATACCCGTTGCCCCGCATTGATGATTTGTTCGATCGGCTCCAGGGTGCGGGCTATTTTTCGAGGATCGACTTACGATCAGGATACCATCAGCTACGAGTCCGACAGGAGGATATACCGAAGACGGCGTTCCGCACACGCTATGGCCACTATGAGTATCTGGTGATGTCGTTCGGACTCACCAATGCCCCCGCAGCATTTATGGATTTGATGAACCGTACATTCAGGCCGTATCTTGACTTGTTCATCATCGTGTTCATCGACGATATTTTGGTGTATTTCCGGAGCCGAAAGAGCACGAGCAGCACCTGCGGATTACGTTACAGACTCTGAGGGAGCACCAGCTATTCGCGAAGTTCTCCGAGTGCGCATTCTGGCTGGACAACGTCGGATTCTTGGGCCACGTGATTACGAGAGATGGCATATGTGTGGACCCGAAGAAGATTGAGGGCGTCCAGCAGTGGCCCCGACCGACGTCGGTTACCGAGATCCGTAGTTTTCTAGGCCTGACGGGCTACTACAGGCGTTTTGCTCAGGACTTCTCCCGTATAGCTGCACCTTTGACCGGTTTGACCCGGAAGGGAGTTCTTTTCGTTTGGACGGAGGAGTGCGAGCACAGTTTTCAGCAACTACGGACTTGTTTGACTACGGCGCCGGTGTTATCATTGCCTTCAGGGTCAGGCGGATTCGTGGTTTATTGTGACGCTTCGCGGGTGGGGTTAGGATGCGTATTAATGCAGCATGACAGGGTGATCGCGTATGCTTCGTGGCAATTGAAGAAACGCGAACAGAACTACCCCACTCATGATTTGGAGATGGCTGCAGTGGTCTTTGCACTGAAGATATGACGACATTACCTATACGGCGAGTCGTGCCAGATATTCACTGACCATAAGAGCTTAAAATATATATTTCAGCAGCGAGACTTGAACCTCAGACAGCGTCGTTGGATGGAGCTGGTGAAAGATTATGACTGCGAGATCTTGTACCACCCGGGCAAGGCGAATGTAGTGGCGGATGCTTTGAGCAGGAGGCCCGGGGGTAGTCTATCCTGTTTGCGCACAGTACAGAGGCAGTCGTCAGCAGATTGGCAGATTTTATGCGACAGCCGAGTTGAGTTCGAGTTCACTCCGACAGGGGGACAGCTTGCGCATGTTCAAGCACGTCCACAGTTACTTGACCGCATTCGAGAGGCACAGCCTAGTGATGACCATCTTTCAGAGATCATGGAGCAGATTAGACAGGGCAGAGATTCCGAGTTCATGATTGACGATCAGGGAGTACTACGATTCGGGACTCAATTGTGCGTACCAGATTCGGAGGGACTGCGACGTGAGATTCTCGAGGAGGCGCATAGATCTACGTACAGCATTCATCCAGGTTCCACCAAGATGTACCATGATTTGAGAGATGTCTATTGGTGGGATGGGATGAAGAGGGATGTCACCGACTTTGTATCGAGATGCCTGACTTGTCAGCAAGTCAAGGCCGTGCACCAGAGGCCTGCAGGAGAGCTACAGCCGTTACCCATTCCGGAGTGGAAATGGGAGCAGATTTCGATGGACTTCGTTGTGGGTCTACCCAGGACCAGTCGAGGGTACGACTCCATTTGGGTGATCATGGATCGATTGACAAAAGCGGCTCACTTCCTGCCAGTGAAGACCACTTTCAGTTTTGCTCAGTATGCTCAGATTTACATCGACGAGATCATACGGTTGCTTGGCGTACCGACCTGTATCGTGTCAGATCGAGGTATCCAGTTTACCAGCCGACTATGGTAGAGACTTCAGGAGGCTTTGGGCACTCGTTTGAGCTTTAGCACAGCGTTTCATCCGCAGACCGACGGACAGTCAGAGCGGACCATTCAGACTCTCCAGGACATGCTCAGAGCGTGCGTTTTGGACTTCGGCAGTAGCTGGGATCGGCATTTACCTCTAGTGGAGTTCTCCTATAACAACAGCTTCCAGGACACTATTCAGATGGCACCTTTCGAGGCGTTGTATGGGAGGAGATGTAGATCGCCCGTCTGTTGGACTAAGCTGAGCGAGAGCAGTATTTTTGGGCCGTAGATCGTGCAGGAGACGACCGAGAAAGTGCAGTTGATTCAAGACTGGATGAGAGCAGCTCAGATCAGACAGAAATCGTATGCAGACAGGCGCCGTCGCAGATTAGAGTTCGCAGTTGGCGACCATGTCTTTCTGAGGGTCTCTCCGATGAAGGGCGTGATGCGTTTTGGACGAAAGGGGAAGCTTAGCCCTAGATTCGTAGGTCCCTTCGAGATCCTCGAGCGTATCGGCGCTGTTGCATATCGTTTGGCTCTTCCACCCAGCTTTTCAGATGTTCACCCCGTCTTCCACGTGTCGATGCTACGCAGATATCTTCATGACCCTTCCCACACGATACAGCATCAGACAGTTCAGCTTGAGCCCGACCTTTCATTCACCGTGTAGCCGGTGCAGATATTGGATCGACAGGTGAAGAAACTTCGATCAAGGTCCTGCCGTCGGTGAAAGTTCTTTGGCGCAGCCCGGATAGTGAAGAGATCACTTGGGAGGGCGAGGGAGAGATGCGGCAGAAATTCCCTCATCTTTTTGAAGGTGCGCGTAGTGGCATATTTTAAAATTCGGGGACGAATTTTCTTAAGGGGGAAGACTGTAACACCTGAGTTTAGGGTTAGTGGAAATTGTGTGTTAATGTGGGGTTTTTGGTAAAAAGTTTACCAAAACGGGTTTCTAGTAATTTATCTGGTTTTATGTTTATTTTTGTAGAATTTTATCTCGACCACACACACTTGTGCACGTTAGCTAGGGTTAAGACTAGGGTTGCCACATTTTTGAGCTTGTAGGTTAGCCATGTTTAAGTTAACCTTGGAGGGTTAGGTCCTTGGTTAAGTTAATTGAGTTGTTTAGAGCTAATTAGTTTTAATTGAGGATGGTTAGCTTTGACCATGGGTATTTAGAGAGTTTTAAGGTTGACTTAGAGAGAGAGAGAGGGATGTGATATGTCATGATGGTTTAAGGTTAAGTCACCCTCTTTCACCTCAAATCTTTTTGAAAGTCTTCTCACACTCAAATGCCACTCACTCACATACAATTATCAGCCCAAAAATTTATCAATTCAGCCCCCCAAGCCACCACCAATTGCTGCTACAGCAGCTGATGATTTCCATCAGCCTATCCCAGCTCTTTCCTTCACACCAACTGCTGCATCAGCAGCTGTTTCAGCCACCAAAACAGCAGCATCAGCCCAAACATCAGCCACATATCACCATCTCAGCCCCTATCATCATTGCAACAGCCCACTTCATGAACTCACACACACAACCATCTTCAAATAACATTGCTCTACCATAAAAACAGCTTCAGCTCCAACTCAATTCAGCAGCAGCATCAGCTGAAACAGCAAGACTTTCAGCCCAACACCACACCACTTCAGCTCAAACCAACACCACATCAGCCCCAACACACACACCAACTACACAACATCAGCACCACAACACCAACACAACCCCAACAACAGCAGCAACTCAACCCAGAACCTAACAATCAGCAACAGCAAACACCCCAAACCTGCATCAGCATCAGCAACAACACTTCAGCTTCAGCAACAGTGAAGCTCAGCTCATTTCCAGCCAAGTTTAGCAGCACCCACTCCCTTCTACTTCTCCTTCTCCTCGTTTAGGAGGTTCCTAGGGGGTATAATTCCTAAACTCTTTCCTTATTGCTTAGATTATGTGTTTGTTTAGCTAGTTTAGTGTTTTAATGGAGTTTTAATGCTAGAATTGTGTAGTGGTGTTAGATTTAGTTACATTAGAGTGCTTGTAGCTTAATGAACCCTTTTGGGTGTTAATTAGTCTGTGTTAGCGTAGTAGTGTCGTTAAATTTAGATGGATAACCCTAAATTGCTAAAATGATGATAATATGGCATGTTTGGTGTTTATTACATGCTTTAGTAATGATTTTGGGTGAATTAAGGGAATTTTGGCTAAAGTAAGGGTAGTGTTGGTTAGAATAGCCCTTTTAAGTTCTGTTGAGACCAGTTAACCAGAGGATTGCCCCAGATTTCACAAGACACCCGATTTACCCGACTTGGCGTAATTTAGCAGTTTTATCGACTTTTTGGCCTCTGTTGGATCTGCTGTCGACCCGGGACCTTCAGAATAAAATTGTGAAAACTGTAGCATGGTGAGACGAGTAGAAACACATACACAAAACACGGGGACCCAACTCCCACCCCGGGCCGCCGATTTATTCCTTCTGGCCGCAAATTGCGGCCAGAGCAGGGGCTGGGGTGCTGGGGTTTTGCCTGTAGGTGTCTTTTGGTTAGCCTAGAGTGTTGGTATCTACAACTTTTCAAGTTGGGCCCAGAGGCAAAATCTGGAGCTATTTGTGTGTTTTCGATGTTTTAAGTCTCGTGCGACACGCGCGTGATACGCGTGGTTCTGTGGCACGCTGCGCGATACAACGTGTCAGTCTAGGTTCTGGTGGGTTTGTACGCGTCGCGTCGTGTCGGGTGCACGCGCGTTTAGTTTCACGCACGCGTATCCTTTTTATCGATATATCGCGTTTTGCAGGATTTTTCCTTATATGGTGGCTTTTGTAAATTCTAGGTTCGCCGGCGGGGACTTCAAGCGCAGCGGAAAAAGGAAAGCAGGTGGTCGGACACACCTAGCGCAGGATCACGGGTGAGTAGATTTAACATCTACGAGGGACGATCGTTTGGATGGCGCGAGTCGCCCGATAGATTTAGTAAACTTGAAAATTTGTAAACATGATATTTATTTGTGACATCAGTATAAGAATACTTGCATGATATTTGCTATAGGTGTTCCATATACGCAAACTCATTTGTAGGACACATGCACCATTACCAGGTTTTTATATGCAGCACGAGCACTATTCATATATACACACACCCTGGTAATTGCCATGTCACGACACTAGATAACTAAAAATGTGAAACATGTTAATTGCTTAGACCTATGCTATTGCTATAAAATATTTAAAATGAAATCATAAGAATCGCTATTCTCGTGAATATATATACCCTGATATCACTTGCTCATACCTAGTATAAATCATACATTGTAACTTGAACATTGATATCATTTGCATTCATTATCATTGACATATGCACCATGATGATTTCATGAGATTTATGATATTTCTGGATTCCGGGGGAAAGCCGCAAGATTTCAAACTTATAATCTTTTAAAATGCAAGAAAATTGAGGTTTTCTAGTAATGTAAAGTGTCGTCCACCATGAGTTTGCTGTGGTTTTCGAGACCCGTGTTGAGGAGAGGAGGAACCGTCACGGGTACATGGTGGGCCCGGTACGGTACCCCGGGGCAAGAAGATCGCAGGAGATGGCGTTGAGCCTGGCAGGGGGCGGATTACCTACCGGTGACTTCATTTGGCGCGGCGGATATCCAGAGGATACCGACCATGGCCGCTAGATTGAGATATGGATATTTGACATGGATCAGCCGGATGGCTGAGGCCAGAGATACTTGACATGGATATATGAGATTTAGACAGTTTTGAGGTGTCGTTGCTGGACACGGATTTTATTGATTTCATGGATTTTATGCTAATGTTTAAAAGGAGTGTCAAAAACAGAATAAAGAACAATTCTTATACCTACATGATGAGATCTTGAGTTGACTCATATAGCATTCATATATGACAGTATATTCATGTGGCATACATACCTGTTATCACATCCATGTAACATACATACTTGATAGTACACTGATGATGCATACATACCTGCTAGTACATATAGCCATACCTGTTCTAGAGATGATAGGATATTTGTGTACATGCATGCGATAGCCTTTGTAGATGTTATTTATTACTCACGAGCTGGCAACTCACCCCCGTTGTGCCACAACTTTTCTGCAGGTCCGTTCCGTCGGCACTGTAGCGGCGGATACTTTTACCTCTTTTGCTCTTTTTGCCTAGACTCGAGGCTTTTGCTCTTAGGTGGGTTGTTATCATTTTTTTCCACCTTATTTATGTCCATTGTATCTAGAGTACTCCATCTGCTATTACTATTTCAGCTGTACCAGTCTTATTTGGATTACTGTATATTGACCTAGAGGCGAGATTGTGAGACTTGGGGATTTATTTTATGCTATATCTGGGGTCGAGCTCACTTGAGTCGACATGATATTTCTTATGCTTCATGCTTATTTATGCACATTGTTATTTTATACCGCGTGGGGTTGTGACCGCCTTGAGGCGAAGAGCTAGCTCCCGCTTGGGGATGCCATTTTCATGTTATTCATTTATATTCCTGTTGTACTCGTTGGAGCTTGTTTTACAAAGGAAACTCTGTTGGAATTTTTGGAAAAAGGGAAGGTTGTTTTAAAATGAAACTTAATGTAGTTTAATGGAGTTAAATGTTGCCAATAATTGGTTTTTCCTTCACTCTAATTCTTAATTGGGTTTTGATTGCTGGGTTTCGGCTTATTTATCCTACGAACGCCTTGAGACGTTTCGTAACTTAAGTGCCGGTCACGTTCCGTACTCTGCGGGTCGTGACAGAAACCCATCTTGGATTCTGCGAAAATCAAGTAGAATCTCTACTGCAATTTTTTCTTCTGTAAGAACAACTCAGGAGGAAAAATCCCAAGAAGTCTTCTTTTAAAGAACTATGTTTTTTAGAGGAATTAAATTACTTTTAAATAGGGGAATTAAATTCCCAGAAAACATTTTCAGAGTTAAAAGACTCTTTGGAATGGAATTAAATTCCATAAAAGAGACAAGTATCACTATCGATCCCTGAGATCAGAGAAGCCTTAGCAAGAGGAGTTTGTTATTTAAGGATTGGAAATTTTTAAAGAACTTGGAAAGATGGGTTCTTGTTAAAGGGAAAAACCCTTGATATGGATTTAAAATCCAAGAGAAAATTTCTACAAGGAGTTCCTCGGCCGTTCAAGATCATTACCTGAAAAAGAAAATCTTTTGTTGACAGAGTTAAACTCTGGAAATTTTTGAAACAGAGAACTAAGCTCTGAGAAAGAAAATTAAATTTTCAGAGGAAAAATGAGCAAGAAAGAAGATAGAAAAAGTGGAGGCGCTTCTGAAGAGAACCATGCATTTATAGAATATGATGGAAAACGGTTCATCTACTCCCTTCCCTAGGCAGATCCAACGGCCGCAAAAGGTGACAGCGTTGCACTCACGTGAAAACACGTGAGAACAACGCTGTGGGGGCATTTTTTCCCTCAAAAAAAATATCAGGAATACCCCAATGTGGCATCATGTGTCCACACGTGACCAGAGGTCACGTGCAGACACGTGATGGGTTCCTGTGATCTCTAATTTATAGAGTTAAACTCTAGTCAAATAATCAATCAGTAGAATCACGTGTCCACACGTGATGGGCCCTTCAACCCACTCAAAAGGAATTAAAAGGCATGATAAAACAACAAGGAAAGATCCCAATGGGGTATCACGTGTTTACACGTGACCAAAGGTCACGTGCTGACACGTGATGGTTCCTTAGTTCTTTGAAATGGCAGAATTAAATTCTGGTTAAAATGCTTAATCAGGGAAGTCACGTGTCAGCACGTGACCCGTGCTTAAGTTCTTCAATTAATAGAATTAAATTCTATTTTAATGATCAAACAGTGGGATCACGTGCCAACACGTGATAGGCTTTTAAACCTTCTGAACTAATAGAATTAAATTCTAATTAAGGGAAATCAAAAACCTTAATATTTTCCTAGATCTTTCCAAACAGAAAGATTGTACTCTGTAAAGTGGAGCACCGTTGGATTAAAAATCCAATGGTGATTAAAAATCACCAGTTTATAGAAAGATTCTATACAAGGAAAGATTTCCCTGAAATTCACCAAGAATAACAAACAGAATATCTTTTGGATTAAAAATCCAATGGTGAATAAAATTCACATAGTGATCTAAAGGATCATGTTGGTTACAAAAACAACCAAAATCTTTCAATGAAAAATTGACTAAACAAATTGATTCTTTTCTTTCTCCTATAAATAGGAGCCAAGAAGAGAAGAAAAGGATCTTGGATTTTTGGAGAAAAAACAACAACAGAGAGAAAAAAGAGAGGAGAATTTAATTTTCAAGAGAGAAAAGAAACCCTAGGTGAGAAAGGGAAAAGAGATCTAAGCTCCATAAAACAAAAAGAGAATTTAATTCTCAATTTAAGAGTTTAACTCTTTTGAATAAGAACTTAGTTCTTCCTTTGGTTGAAGATCTGCAGAAGCAGATCTCCCCACAAGTTGAGAATTTAATTCTCATCGGGGAGATTCTGCCATGCAGATCCAAAACTTAGAGGGAGAATTGAGTTTAGAGAATTTAATTCTCCCAAATTCATAGGAATTTAATTCCTCCAAATGAAATTAGGGTTTAACCCTACATAAGAATTTAATTCTTCCAAATTCACAGGAATTTAATTCCTCCAAATGAAACTAGGGTTTAACCCTATATGAAAATTTAATTCTCCCAAATTCATAGGAATTCAATTCCCCCAAATAAAACTAGGGTTTAACCCTACATAAGAATTTAATTCTTCCATATACATAGGAATTTAATTCCTCAAAACAAGATTAGGGTTTAACCCTACCAAAGAATTTAATTCTCAAACAAAGGACTTAAATTATCCATGCACGTAAACGTGGTCACGTGGCAACACGTGACCCTTCCTTTAATGATCAGAAAAGAACAAATGAGACATGGTCACGTGACCCCACGTGACCCTCAAACAGACTCCTCAAAATGAGAAAGAAAAAGTATGAAGGCAATGCCTCACGTGCTCACACGTGACTCTCAAAACAAAAGGGAATAAATCCAAGGGCAGAATCAATTTTGGGCGCCTTCACGTGTCCCCACGTGACCCCTAATAAACACTTTAATAATCAATACATGGATACCCATCACGTGCCAACACGTGATGGCCTGAAGACCAAAAGTGTTTAACACTTATTTGAATATTCTGAGAACAAAATAAAGGAAGTCTGGCCCCATCTTCAGATGCCTCACGTGCTCACACGTGATGGCTTGAAGGCTAAGTGTTTAACACTTATTTGCAGATTTGAGGGTAAAATAAAGGAGCTTTGGCCCAATTCTCAGGCGTCTCACGTGACCCTACGTGACCACCCTACTTTTAGTGTTTAACACTATTTTGAGCATTTTGTCCCCAGTGTTTAACACTGTTTTAAAGCTCATCAAGTGAGAACACGTGATCGCCAAATATCTTCTAGTGTTTAACACTATTTTAAAACCAATCTAGCCCAAATTGGCTAAGTCTTCTAGAGCCAAGACTTCCCTTTGACTGAGCCTCAAATATATCCTTGTCTTCCAAGATTGATCATCTCATATGGCATATGAGTGCTCAGCACTCAATAAAAGATAAAGACATGGTCAGAACCCAGACTCATGTTTAGCATTGCTAAATAATGGGGGGTTGAACCCAGACAAATGTTCGACAGTCCAAACAAAGGTCCAACATTTTAAACCTAACTGGACTTAGCCCAAGTTGGCCATAAGTTCTTAATTCAGATTTAACTGAGCCAATATGCTCATAATCTAATTAATTGATCATTGGTCCAAATTGGACTACAGATCTCCCAATCAACTTTGGTTCAAGGGTACATCTCTTCACTCCTTTGATATATGTCGTTGTGATCCTTCAACGTCTTCAGAGAGGTGACGGGTCTCGATAACCAATCATTCTACGGACTGTGGGGTCCTTAAGCCCATGGAATATGATGTCCTTAACCTTGGACTGTGGGGTCTTTTAAACCCATGGACTATGATGTCCTTAACCTTGGACCGAGATGTCCTTAAACTAACACCGGACCGAGATGTCCTTAAACAAACATTGGACCATCATGTCCTTAAATTGGTAATCGAACGCAATGTCCCTAAACTAAACAATAGAGCCCAAATGCTCTTTTGTTGGATCTAAACGATCCCGTTAAGTTGATCTTAGTCTAAAATTAGACTAACGTATTCTTAACAAACATTTAAGTTGATCTTAGTCTCAAATGAGACTAACGTATCCTTAAACCCAACCCCAAACCCAAATCTAAGAAGATACGGATTTGGACTAATCCACGCCCTACGGGCGACAACATAAATTAGTCTCCGTATACAATCCACGGGAAACCAAAAACAAAACAAACACCTACGACACAAAGTGACCATCTGGAGAAGGAGAAAGTGGTTACCGCGATGCGGTAGCGTAATTAACTGCAGGGGCTTGCGCCTGCAGGGAAGAGCGTCCCCACAATCAAAAATCCATCAAATGAGAGGGAATCTGACGAAGTCTGCTACATCGGCCACATCCGTTTAAACTTTTGATACATGGTGTCATAAATCAACTTGGCATCTTCGGAGAGGTAGTCGGATATCACCTATTAGTATCTGCCCTCAGAATTCAGGCCCTGACGTCCCAACTTCCCGGTCGCGTCTTTCGGAGGAGAACAAGCTCGTCAACAGCTCGGCCGGCCATGAGCTGTTGAGTTTCATGGATGCTTTCTCTGGCTACAATCAGATCCATATGAATCTGGAAGATGAAGATCTTACCGCATTCACAATGGACCGGGTGGTATACTGCTACAAGGTGATGCCCTTCGGCCTCAAGAACGCCGGGGCCACGTACCAACGGTTGGTCAATCGCATGTTCAAGCCACAGATCGGCAGGAATATGGAAGTTTACGTGGATGATATGCTCGTCAAATCCGTCTCGTCGGCCGACCATGCCAAGGATCTGGGCGAGGCCTTCGAAGTGCTCCGCAAGTTCAAGATGAAGCTAAACCGCGCCAAATGCGCATTCGGAGTCACCGGGGGAAAGTTCCTCGGTTTCACGGTCACTCACCGTGGAATCGAAGCTAACCCAGAGAAAATCGACGCTATCCTTAACATGGCCGCGCCCAAGACCAACGTCGAGATCATGCGGCTCATTGGACGAGTCGCTGCTCTGAGCCGTTTCATGTCCAGGTCGAGGGAGAAATGCCTCCCGTTCTTCAAAGCTCTGAGGAAGATCCCGAGGTTCGTATGGTCGGAGGAGTGCCAGACCGCTTTCGGCCAATTGAAGAAGCACCTAGCGACGCCACCACCGCTCACCCGACCAGTTGAAGGAGACAAGCTGTCGCTGTATCTGACGGTATCCGACCAAGCAGCGAGTTCGGTGCTCGTCTGAGAGTTCGGTGAAGTGCAGAAGCCGGTGTATTATGTGAGCCATGTGTTTAAGGACGCAGAAACGAGATTGTAACATGTTTTTCGTCACCCCATTGAGATGGGAATATGCGCGTGCTTGTCAGGCGTACTACAGATTCCCTTTTCCCAGGGTAAGCTGGGGTTTATTGATTGTGGGGATCCGAATCTCCGGCAGCCGCGGACTAAGCTGCCGTTAATTACCCCTCGCATTTGGAGCGAGAGAACCTCCGATTGACGGGTTAAACTGGTCATACGAACTAAATGTGCAGTGTTATGTTTCGAAGGGGTCTTGGATATATCGGGGGTCCCACAGAGTTTTTTACGGGGGTCCCGCTACCCGGATAGCGGGCTGGAGGTCAAGGGGGCTAGCAGCCCCCTTGCGGGGTGCGGGGCAGCGCCCCGTTAGAATTTTTTTTCTAACAGGGGAGGTATATTTAGTGTGGAGTATGTGTTTATGTGTGTGTATATGTATGTGTATATATATATATATACATATAAAGGGAAAGGGCATCCAAAGGATGCGTGGGGGCCAGCGCCTTGCGTGCATGGCACGCAGGCGCTGGATGCTAGCGCACTAGGCGCTGGGCACGTGCGCTCTGGGCGCTGGGCGCACCACGTGCTCGGCACGTGGGCGCGAGCGCTCTGGGCGCTGGGCGCACCCCGTGCTCGGCACGTGGGCGCTGGACGCTGGGCGTCAAACAGAAAGGGGACTTTGGTCCCTGCACTGGGAGCCGTGCTCCCGATTTGTGGAGTTAAACTCCTAAAAAAGTTTAGAAATGATCAAAGGGGGCTGCTTTGTTTCCCCCTTTGGCTCTGGATCTTCCCAAGATGGGATTTTTAGGAGATGTGTCTCCTTCTTCCTCCTTTTTTGGCTGGATCTTGAAGAACAAGAAATATGAGATTTTAAAAATCTCTTCTTTTTAAGATCTGAGTTCCCCTTTGTGGGTTTTGTGGTGAAAAACTATTTAGTTTTGGAAGAGGAAGAGTAAAACTCTTGATTTAATTGAAAAAAGAGAAGAAGGTTTTGGAATCTTGAGGAAGGAGCAGGAGGCACCGAGAACCCTAGTTTTTGGGGGAATGAAAAAGTATATTATATATTTTCATCATGTTGCCTTATATAGGCTTACATATTTACATATAGCCCCTTCGGCTTTCCAAAATGGCATTTTGCCCATCCCATGGCTCATGTGCCATTTCTTTTTACACATAAATCATGGGCTTTACAAAAATTTAGCTTTATGCCCATTTTGCATACATTCATGCATAAAAAATTACATAAAAATTATTTATTACATGATCTATATTTTGGCATAGAGGAGGCTGGCCGCGGGCTCGACTTGGGCATGGGCCCGCTTGACCTGGGCTTGGGCCCACCTGGCTTGGGGTTGACCTTGACTTTGACTCGGTCAACCGGGGTGCAAATTTTGACCCCAACAAAGTGTCCCCCATTAATAAATGCACACCGCACATTTGAGTTGTGTGCATGAAATTGATGGATCTTGAAGCTCGATTTCGAGATGGAACATCATTCCGGGGGCGGAGCATCCCTCGGGGAGCATGATTCCCGGGGATCGGAGCATCATTCTGATTTGCGGAGCATAATTCCAGAGTCGGAGTATCATTCCGAAGATTCGGAGCATAATTCCAGAGATCGAAGCATCATTCCGAAGGGCGGAGCATGACTTCAGAGATCGGAGCATCATTCCGAAGGGCGGAGCATGATTCCAGAGATCGGAGCATCATTCCGAAGAGCGGAGCATGATTCCAGGGATCGGAGCATCATTCCGAAGGGTGGAGCATGATTCCAGGGTTCGGAGCATCATTCCGAAGAGCGGAGCATGATTCCAGGGATCAGAGCATCATTCCGAAAGGCGGAGCATGATTCCAGGGATCGGAGCATCATTCCGAAGAGCCGGAGCATAATTCCAATTTGCGGAGCATAATTCCAGGGATCGGAGCATCATTCCGAAGAGTGGAGCATGACTCTAGGGATCGGAGCATCATTCTGAAGAACGGGTCATGATTCCAGGGTTCAGAGCATCATTCCGAAGGGCGGAGCATGATTCTAGGGTTCGGAGCATCATTCCGAAGGGCGGAGCATGATTCCAGGGATTGGAGCATCATTCCGAAGAGCGGAGCATGACTCCAGGGATCGGAGCATCATTCCGAAGAATGGAGCATGATTCCAGGGTTCGGAGCATCATTCCGAAGGGAGGAGCATGATTCCGGGGTTCGGAGCATCATTCCGAAGGGCGGAGTATGATTTCAGGGATCGGAGCATCATTCCGAAGAGCCAGAGCATAATTCCAATTTGCGGAGCATAATTCCAGAGATCGGAGCATCATTCCGAAGAGCGGAGCATGACTCCAGGAATCAGAGCATCATTCCGAAAAGCAGAGCATGATTCCAGGGATCGGAGCATCATTCCGAAGAACAGAGCATGATTCCAAGGATCGAAGCATAAATCCTAAGAGCGACAGACATTCTGACCGAAGCATAATTTCGATGCAGAGGTTGATTCTCAGGCGAAACATAATTCCGACAGTGAAGGCAAATACTCCGAGGCGAAGCATTGATTTCGACACGGGGTACATTCTGAGACGGAGCATGATTCCGGCGCAGAGCTTGTTGGCTGACTTGATTCCGAGACGAAGCATAATTTCGACAGGGAAGTCGTTAGTTGATTCCGAGCCGAAGTATAATTCCAACAGGGAAGGCAGATACACCGAGGCAAAGCATGATTTCGACACGGGGTGCACATTCTGAGACGAAGCATGATTCCGACGCAGAGCTTGTTGGTTGATTTGATTCCGAGACGAAACATAATTTCGACAGGGAAGGCAGGTACACCGAGGTGAAGCATGATTTCGACACGGGGTAAATTTTGGGACAGAGCATGATTCCGCCGCAGAGGTTGTTGGTTTGATTTGATTTGGGTTGATATCAGCATCGCTATACTGGAATATGGTACCAGAAGCGAATCATCATTTGCCATGAGTGGATTTAGGGATTTAGGTTTTTGTTTGGCATCTGCATTGCTGCACTGGAATAATGCCAGGAGCAACTCATCATTTGTCCCGGGAGGATTTAGGAATTGGTTTTTGCTTGGCATCAGTATCGCTGAACCGGAATATGATACCAGGAGCGAATCATCATTTGCGCTTGCTTATTAGGAAGCGATGACTTAGGAGACAGGTTATAGGTCCCTATCACCTAAGACTTTTCAATTTTTTAAGCCGTAAGGGTCTCACAAAGCATTTTCTCCCTACGGGTCGTAAGGATCCCGTAAGTGTATTTTCTCCTTAGGAGTCGTGGGGACCCCTAAGTGTGTTGCTCCTTTGTGAGTCGTAAGGATCTCACGCGGGAATTTTCTCCTCACAAAGTCGAGAGGACTTTGTGAGTGCATTTCATCTCTTTTTCATGAGTTTGCGCCCTTTCGGGTTTTCACAAACTCGCCGGCAGTCCTGCTGTTTTTACTCACGGAGCCCTTTTGGGTTTTCATCCGTGCCCATTTTTCTTGTGGACATACCTTTTTTATTGGAATCTTCACCGCCGGTGGGACTTTGAATGTGGTCTCACCGGCAGGACTTGGGAGAGATTGGGATTGTTTTATGCCCGTGGATTGTATACGGTTTTGCAGGATGTATGATCCAGACCGTAGGGCCGGAAAAATTTTGGGACTATGTTGGCGTCTGCATCGCTGCACTGGAATATGGTACCAGGAGCGACTCATCATTCGCTGTTGGGGTATGGGATTTGGAATTTAGTTGGCGTCTGCATCGCTGCACTGGAATATGGTACCAGGAGCGACTCATCATTCGCCGTTGGGGTATGGGATTTGAAATTTGGTTGGCGTCTGCATCGCTGCACTGGAATATGGTACCTGGAGCGACTCATCATTCGCCGTTGGGGTATGGGATTTGGAATTTGGTTGGCGTCTGCATCGCTGCACTGGAATATGGTACCGGGAGCGACTCATCATTCGCCACTTGGGATTTGGGAAGCGATGGCTTAGGAGACAGGTTTAGATCCCTATCACCTAAGGCTTTTCAATTTTATGGGCAGTGAGGGTCCCATAAAAGCATTTTCTCCCTACGAGTCGTAAGGATCCCGCAGGTGTATTTTCTCCTTAGGAGTCGTGGGGACTCCCAAGTGTGTTTTTCCTTCGTGAGTCATAAGGATCCCACGAAGGTTTGTTCTCCTCATGTATCATGAGGACACATGAGTGGGTCTTCCCAACGGAGCATAATTCCGAGGACGGAGACCAGCCGCGTAACTGGTGATTACGGCGGGGCATGGGTATGATGAGAATTATTTGAGCCCATGGATTGTATACGGTAGTCAACTTGGGGGCCAACCATAGGGCCGGGAGAATTTTGAGAAATTGGATTTTGGTTAGCATCTGCATCGCTGCACTGGAATATGGTACCAGGAGCGACTCATCATTCGCCGTTTCTTTTTTTTTTATACCGCGATTGCTCTATCATTTCAGATTTTCTTATCGCGAAGGTCGCGATTGTCCCATCATTTCGGCTTTTATTCGCGGTTGCCCTATCAGTTCGACTTTATTTTTCATCTTTATTTTACTCGCTAATTTTTATTGCGAGTTGCTCCATCATTTCGGCTTTTCTTTTTATTTATTTATTTACACATTTTTTTTTGTTTATTTACACTTTTTTTTACATTCCCAGTTTAACGACTTAGAGGTCGATTATTCCCAGTTTAATGACGTGGTGGTCGACCGTTTTCAGAGAAAGGCAGATGTCTGAGAGAATCAGTTTCACGAAGAATTTCGGTCTCCGTTTGTATGAAATTGGCGGTCGCAACTGGACTGTTTGTTAACACGCCTTTAGACAGTTTTATCTCTCCTGCCTTATATTGCTTTTCGACCCAGTCTTTGAAGATGAAGCAGTCCTCAATGGCATGACCTATCACTCTGTGATAGGGGCAGTATTTAGGGTCGTCGATCATATTCGCTTCCTGCGGTCTCTTTGACTCTGGTAGTTGTAGACCGTTTCTTAGGGCGTCCTTGAATATCTTGTGGAATTTGTCCCTTTTGAAGGAATAGACCTTATCCAATTTCTCTTTCAGAGGCGATTCTCCTCCGGTGTATGTATCGGAGGGACTGGAGGCTGCTCGCGGCTTTTTTCGCGAAGGCGCTCCACTCTTAGGTTGAAGGGCGTATCAGTTGGCTGCCCCTGGGTATCAATCCCTGGCTCATGAACCAAAATTTAATTCTGCTGTAATTGCAATCGGGCGACTTAGCTCGCGAGATCTGCCGCGACATTTGCCAATTCGTCAACCTTAGACTGTACCTTGGCTAACTTCTCATCCCTGTCCTAAAGCTGCCTCTGAAGCCATCAGAATAATGCTTGTTCTGTAGTTCCGGTTATGACAACCGGGTCATCCTTATTGCCTGAGCTCAATTCCGCAGGAACCCCAGGCTCTTTTGGCTTATCGGCCTGAGCGAGCTCTTCGTCATATAGACCGAGTTGACGTTGGGTAGCGTCCACCGTATCATCACCCTGGCTGTGAAGCATAGGAGGGTTCGTTTCTTCATGTCCGACCATGTAAACAGTGTGGACCACATATCCAGTCGTTTCTTTATCTTTGGCGGGGTAACCCCGTTTTTGGAGCCTCATGAAACTCAGCCTAGTATGAGCCTTAGCCTTTTTTTCGGTTCTGTATCTGAGCCTTTTCTGCCTTAGCTTCTTGATTTTGAGGGCTTGGCGGACATCCGTTTTCTGTGAAGCCGCCGTGAGTCGATTAGCGGGGAGCCTAGAGAAAACACCCGATCGAGCAGTTGTCAGGGGCACCGCCGGAGCTTGCTCGAGACGCCTTGTTACTTTGTTGGTGTTGATGGCCTTGCCCCCAGCTGGGGCTAAGGAGAGTCGTTCAAACACCGACTTGCGTTTGAGTTGGGGCGTCTTCAAGATCACCACATTTGGCCTCTTGCCTTTCGAGACCGGTTTTTCTGTCACCGGGGCTTGAGGAGATGGGATGGCGTTGGCTGACACGAACATGATAAAGCTGAATGGTAGGGGCGGCTCTTACCATTGTCGCCCGAGACTGGCCGGAAGGACCGTCCTGGCGTCCATCTTCATCGTATAGGAGATGGGAGCTGTGTCGAGAGCTGAGCTTGTCCTTGGAGACATTTTTGCTGCGACCGGAGATTGCAATTTGAAATTTGTTAACCTGCACAAAGAAGCATGATTTCAGTATAGGCAGTCGATATGTATATTGATTGAGTTCGCATGAACGTTTAACCCGAAATATGGGAGGAGAGTAAGGTCCCACCGGGCGTGCCAGAATCTGAAGGGTGTTTTTCGTCACCCCATTGAGATGGGAATACGCGCGCGCTTGTCAGACGTACTACAGATTCCCCTTGTCTAGGGTAGGCTGGGCTTTATTGATTGTGGGGATCCGAATCTCCGGCAGCCACGGACTAAGCTGCCGTTAATTACCCCTCGCATTTGGAGCGAGAGAACCTCCGATTGACGGGTTAAACTGGTCATGCGAACTCAATATACAGTGTTGTGTTTTGAAGGGGTCTTGGATATATCAGGGGCCCCACGAGTTTTTTACGGGGGTCCCGCTACCCAGATAGCGGGCTTAGGGTCAAGGGGGCTAGCAGCCCCCTTGCGGGGTGTGGGGCAGCGTCCCGTTAGAAATTTTTTTCTAACGGGGGAGGTATATTTAGTGTGGAGTATGTGTGTATATGAATGTATGTGTGTGTGTGTGTGTGTGTGTGTGTGTGTATACATATAAAGGGAAAGGGAATCCAAAGGATGCGTGGGAGCCAGCGCCTCGCGTGCATGGCACGCAGGTGCTGGGCGCTAGCGCACTAGGCGCGGGCGCTACCGCACTAGGCACCGGGCGCACCACATGCTCGGCACGTGGGCACTAGCGCTCTGGGTGCACCACGTGATCGGCACGTGAGCGCGAGAGCACGGGCCGCTGGGCGCACCACGTGCTCGGCACGTGGGCGCTGGATGCTGGGCGTCAAACAGAAAGGGGACTTTGGTCCCTGCACTGGGAGCTGTGCTCCCGATTTGTGGAGTTAAACTCCTAAAAAAGTTTAGAAATGATCAAAGGGGGCTGCTTTGTTTCTCCCTTTGGCTCTGGATCTTCCCAAGATGGGATTTTTAGGAGATGAGTCTCCTTCTTCCTCCTCTTTTGGCTGGATCTTGAAGAACAAGAAATGTGAGATTTTAAAAATCTCTTCTTTTTGAGATCTAATAGGAGATCTGAGTTCCCCTTTGTGGGTTTTGTGGTGAAAAACTATTTAGTTTTGGAAGAGGAAGAGTAAAACTCTTGATTTAATTGAAAAAAAGAGAAAAAGGTTTTGGAAACTTGAGGAAGGAGCAGGAGGCACCAATAGTTTTTGGGGGAATGAAAAAGTATATTAGATATTTTCATCATGTTGCCTTATATAGGCTTACATATTTACATATAGCCCCTTCGGCTTTCCAAAATGGCATTTTGCCCATCCCATGGCTCATGTGCCATTTCTTTTTGCACATAAACCATGGGCTTTACAAAAATTTGGCTTTATGCCCATTTTGCATACATTCATGCATAAAAAATTACATAAAAATTATTTATTACATGATCTATATTTTGGCATGGAGGAGGCTGGCCGCGGGCTCGACTTGGGCATAGGCCCGCTTGACCTGGGCTTAGGCTCACCTGGCTTGGGGTTGACCTTGACTTTGACTCGGTCAACCGGGGTGCAAATTTTGACCCCAACAGAGATATCCAGCCATAGAGAAGATTGTCTTGGCCCTCGTGGTGGTCTCAAGGAAGCTACGACACTACTTTCAAGCACACACCATCCTCGTCCTCACTGAGCGCCCGTTGGAAGCTATCCTTGCATCACCCGAATCCTCGGACCGCTTAGAGAAGTGGAGGTGGGAACTATCTTAGTTTGACATAAAATATCACCCGAGGCAGGCCATCAAAACCCAGGCTCTGGCCGATTTCGTCGTTGAATGCACCATCCCTAGCAAGAAACCAGAGTCCACGCCGACCCTCGCAACTCAGTATCCCATCACGGAAAGGCCTGGCTCGGTTCCTGAGTGGGTCATCTACGTTGACGGGTCTTCAACCGAGGAAGGCTGTGGTGCCGGCCTCATTATCCGGGGCCCGAACGAGGCAGAAATGGAGTACTCTCTGAAGCTCGGTTTCAAAGCCTCGAACAACACGGCAGAGTACGAGGCCTTCCTGGCTGGATTGCGCATGGCCGCCGGGCTGGGGCTGAAGACAATTTGAATCCGCAGTGACTCGGCCCTAGTCATCGGCCAAGTAACCGGCTGCTTTGAAGCTCGGGAGCCTCTGATGATGAAGTATCTGGACGAGGTAAGGAAACGCCGGAGGAACTTTGATGAAGTCCAAGTAGAATAAATACCCAGGCAGCTAAATGCCCAAGCCGACGCCCTAAGCAAGCTGGCTTCGTCATACTCGGCCAACAATAAGCGGTCTATCCTCTCCGAAACCTTGCCTCAGCCCAGCGTGGAAGACGGAGCGACAACACTCCGCGTATATGCGGCGCAGGAAGGCGACCAAGATTGGAGGAAGCCCCTCATGGAATTTCTGAAGGATGGTACGCTCCCAGAAGATCGGGGAGCCACCCGCCGTCTCCGGGCCAAAGCCTGTCACTTCATCTGGAGTAATGGGAACCTCTACACGAAATCCTTCACTCAGCCCCTGCTCCGGTGTATCGACCCCTACGAAGCTGGCTACCTCCTCTGTGAAATCCATGAGGGGGTTGGCGGTGCGCACCAAGGGGCCCGAACCTTGATTCAAAAGGCGTTGCTCCAGGGGAACTACTGGCCGACTGTTCACGAGGACACCCAGAAGCTAGTCAGAAGATGCAAGAGTTGCCAACTCCACGGCAGCATCCTTTGTAACACCCGAGCCCAATACTACTATTTTCAGTTACTGTTTGAGCATAATGTGGTACTCATTTCATTTATCTTGCTTGTTTGTGGCTTACTTTAAATTTTTACCCGGTAAAGTCATTTCTGCATATAACAATTTTGGCATCTAAAATAAAATTAAAAATATTCATCTTGGCCTACTCGACACCCCTAACCCCGTTGTAGCGACCGTGCATCGTGTTCTCGTCCCGTTCAGTGAAACGGGCGAGTTTGGATGGCTACGTGCACGTACGTGTATCCGTTTTGGGGGTATGCTTTTTAATCATAAAACACTTCATTTTAAAATTTGGATCCCGCTTAAAATCCTATTATTTCAATTTCAAATTTTTGGACCCAATCCGGATGCGATTTGGAAATGTTTTATTTGGCGCCAAAATCCCAAATTTTAATATTTTTAAAACCAACGTATATTATTTTTAACCTTATAAATTTTACTATTTCCATATCTTTTAAATCTTTTAAATAAAACCCCAGCCAATCACAACACTCATTTAAACCCCGGGCCCCATTCTCATTCTCTCTCTCTCCTACCCTCTGCGTCTCTCCCTAATCTCTCTCTCTCTATATCCCCATAATCTCTCTCTCTCTCTCCCATAATCTCTCTCTCTTTTTCTTTAAAATCTTTTTCCTTCCTCCTCTATTTTCTTTCTCACGAGAACCATCCGAGCCCCATCGCAGCGTGCCCTAGCCGCCTCCATCCTCGCCGCCGCAGCCCCAACGCCGGCGACACCATCACCATCACCCTCGCCTCCTCATCCTCACCTCACCTAGCCCCTCTCCCTCCTTCTTCGAGCCACCTGCACACCACGCCGCAGCCACCTGCAGCCCCCTGCACACCGTCGGACCGCCGTCTGTCGCCGCCGACGACCCCGTCCTCTTGCCCCCGACCTCGCACACTCCTCGGTGAGTTCCACCCTCCTTTCTCTCTCCCTTTCTTCTCTCCTTCTCCGCTAATGCATTTTGAATCAGCAGTCCCCCCCCCGCGGTCACTGTTGGCCATCGCCGGAGCCGTCGACCTCGTCGTCATTCTCACGCCTCCTCTGTGTGATTACAGAACCCTTGTAAGCCTTCGCTCATTCCTTGTTTCTTTTCTTTTCTTGATTACAAGTCTTGACCGTTCACTGTTCTTTTTCGGCCGGAATTCGGTGATGCCGACGACGTGATCCGACATTCCAGCGAGGTACCCCGACCCGCGTGGTTCCATTGTTCGTTGTTTGGGTTCAATCCGTGAACCGTGCGCCCGTCGCGAGTTTCCCCGCCGACGTTACGTTACGTTTTTCCCGGTTCGCGACCCATCGAGGCAAGTACCCCTTGCTACATGCTATACAATATTTACATATATATTATGACACTCTAAACCTGTAAATTTAACTTGGTACGATCATTTCTCATTTTCATGTACAATATTGCATTATATCATTTTACCGTTAAACTTGGAACCTACAGTTGCAAATTGAACCTAATAACCATATTTACCTGTTTAATCACATTTTTAATGTTAACGTAGCTTATGGCATTTATCCCTGTAGTTCTGTTCCATTCGGACACTCGTATGCTTTTAACCTGAAATAGCTATACTGAACCGGTATACAAATCATTGCACCTTTAAGGGTTCTTAAACTTGTTAACATGACTAAACGACTATACTTGTCTTACTACACTCTTGTATTCATCTCTGTGACAAATTTGATAACTGTATTGCAAATTGAATGAAACTGCCTCTTACTTAATTCATTGCTTATCTCATGTTGTGATACCCATGCTAGATTATATAACTGATTGTGAGCACACCCACGATATTGTTTATATCTTGACCTGACATTGCTACACATATATATATTGTTATACCTGACATGGTACCGTATACTGTTGACTCGACCTGATGTACCATGACCTGACCCGTTACCTGATCTTGTGTCTAATGCCAACAAACCTGACATGTAGTCCTCATGGACCGTTCCTATTGTCTATCCAGACAAACCTGCTTTTACCTGATCCTGTGTTGGCATTAGTTCTTGATTACTGAATACCTGACTTGACATACATAACTTGGGGGTATGGGAAAATCAAAGGTGAAACCTGACTTGTAACTCAACAGTTCGATACCTGTTCTGATCAGTCTTACGGGCTAGGCCAGCCCCGGAGTGATGATGCTGACATCACTCGCCCATCCTGCTACCTGTTACTGCCTAGCGGCACGTCTCGGATTCAGCCCCGAGAGTCTTGACCGTGGTCCCGGGCATGCACGGGATACTATTGAGTTACATCGACGATTCATCAATTTGGTTTCAAAGACTTTAGAATAGAAAACCTGATAGAACAGTTTAGTTTACCCACTGCACACTACCCTGTACTGATCTGATTCATATTATTGTTATTCTTGCTGTATTCATGTTTATTTTGCATTGCCTGTTACATTGTTCATATTATATTACTTGATGACATGACGCGCTGACGTCTGGGTTTTGCATGGCCCAGATTCCGTATCGCTGTTGCAGTCCGAGCAGGAGTACTTCAGCCAGCAGGCTGAGCTCTGAGGTGTCAGTAGTAGTTAGTTTTATTTCCTGCATTTATTTCCATATGTGAGCCCGCATTTTGGGACATACATTTCAGTTATTTGTATTGGATCATTTGCTTCCGCATTTATTCATTATTGACTCCTGTTATCTTGGATTATGGACATATATTAGATAGTTTTATGGTGTTCTTGATATCCCTACAGCCGTAATGTGACTGTGGATGGATACTTCCTACCCACAGGTAGCATGGTTGGCTAGGTCACATGCCCTTTTTAGCGTACTCTGGGAAGCAGGGCGTGACATCCTTCGCCTCCCCGCTATCGAGCTGACCGCCCTAACATCCCCATGGCCGTTCGCCCAGTGGGGATTGGACATGATCGGCCATTTCCCTATCGGTACGGGCGGGCACAAATATGTCCTCGTCGCGGTAGACTACTTCACCAAGTGGATCGAGACCGTTCCCATCAGGAAACCGGATGTCGCCACGACCATCAGGTTCTTGCAAAACAATCTGATACTCCGGTTCGGCATCCCGAGGTGTATCATCCTCAACCATGGGACGGACTTCGAGAATGAGAAAGTAAAGGACTTCTGCAAGGAATACCATATCCTCATGAAGTTCGCCACGGTCGCGCATCCCCATTGCAACGGGCAGGCCAAAGTCGCTAACTGAGATGTCCTCCGAGGTCTCCGGACCCTCCTAGAAGGGCGACAAGGCAGTTGGGTCGAAGAACTGCCCCGGGTCTTATGGGTCCTGCGCACGTCAAAGAAGACCCCCATCGGGGAAATCCCTTTCAGCCTCTGCTACGAGACAGAGGCAATGGTCCCAGTGGAGATTGGGCTACCCAGTCATCGGGTCGAGCACTTCGACGACGATGCGAACACCTCGGCACTACGGACCAACCTGGACATCTTGTTGGAGAAGAGAGACCGGGCTCAGATCAGGGCTGCCGCTTATGAACAACAAACGGCCCGATACTACAATGCTCGGGTCAAGCACCGCTCCTTCAATACCGGAGATCTGGTCCTACGGCAGAACGAGTTCATCGATCAAGGCAGGCTACACAAGTTCTCCCCAAAGTGGGACGGTCCTTTCCTCGTCTCTGAGGTACTCCCCGGCGGAGCCTATCGCCTACAAGACGCGGACAGACGCAAGTTCCCGTGAGCTTACAATGCCGAGAAGCTCAAGCTATACCAATGAGGTCAAGGACAACGAGTGTGTACCCCTCCTTTCGCGAAGACGATGTAAACGTTTTCTAAAAATCCTTTCCATTCAAATAAAGGGAACGTCAGAACATTGTAAATAGAGTTCTGTCTTTATGATCCGAAGCCCTCACCAAAAAGGAAACCGCGCTGCTTCACTGCCCGATTATCCTTAGCAAGCCTCCTACGGACCTCCAACGCTAAGGGTCAAAGTCCTCCCTAGAGGCAGCCGAGCGGCTACCTTGCTCGGCAGCTTCCCTACACGCAACACCAGGGATCAAAGCCCTCGCCAAGAGGCAACCGTGCAGCTTCACTGCCCGGTTATTCTTAGCAGGCCTCCTACGGCCCCTCCAATGCTAAGGATCAAAGTCCTCCTTAGAGGCAGCTCAGCAGCTACCCTGCTCGGCTATCCCTGGCCGATAGCTTCCCTACTCGCAATGCCACGGATCAAAAACTCCTCCCAGATGCAGTCGAGCCCGACCCTCGCTCGGCTATTGTAACACCCGAGTTCATTTATACCAATCCCAGTTCTCATATTTCTTATTCGTGATATTTCTTGATTTATCGTGTTTGGGTGCGAATGGTAGTTTACATTTTACATTGCATTCGACCCGACCCGCGTGCTTGAACCTGTTTGATTCTTATCTATAGATTACCTTGACTTGTTGCATGGACACGTGCATCTCATGTTTAATACATACTGGCATTTTATCTGGCATCGCACTTTTACATATAACATTTTTTTTGGTCACATAAAATATTTTAATATTATATTCTTAACCTGCCTGTTACCCTAACCCCGTGGTAGCATCCGCGCATCTTGTTCACGTCCCGTTCGGTGAAACGGACGTGTTTGGATGGTTACGCACACGTACGTGCATCCGTTCTTGGTGGTATGCTTTTTCGTCACCTGAGCACTCATTTTGAAATTCGGAAGTCGCATATAATTTTCAAATTTTAAATCCGAGTTTTTAAACCCGACCCGGGCGCATTTTGAAATATTTTTGTACTTCGCCTAAATTCAAAATTATTTGATTTTATTTACATTTTCTTTTAAATCTCGTTATCATCTTAACAAACAAATGTTTCTAAAATCTTTTAAAATTTTAAGAAAATCTTTCTCAGCTAACCCCTGCCTCTATTATTTGGTGCCGGCCCCCCACGAGATCTCTCTCTCTTCCTTTTTCTCTTCCTTCTCGCCTTCTCTCTCTCCCCGCTACACTCCAATCTTATCTCTCCTCACTATTCACGCTCTCTCCCTCTCTCTCCTCTCGATCTCTCAATCTTTCTGTATCTCTCATCCCTCTCTCTCCTCTCGATCTCTCTCCCCTCTCCCTGTATCTCTCCTCTCTCTCTCTATATATATCTCTCTCTCTAATATTTAAAATGCATTTTCTTAACCAAAAAAAAGAAATCCCACACGTCTCTCTCTCTCTCCTCCCTCGTCATCCTCTTCCCTTCCCTCTCGCTTTCACCGCTTCATCGAACCCACACCCGCGCGACGCCGATGTCGTCTCCACCCTCGTCGTCGACATTTTCTCGACCACCGCACCTCCTTTCTCTTCTTCTTCACAACCCCCCCTGCATACTTAACCTCCATCCTAGGACCCTGTTTCCCGAGGCTGCACCCACGAAACCCTTGGAACCCAACATCACCGGTCATCGACGACCACCCCAGCCTCACACTCATCATCATCTCCTCCTCGCCTACTCCTCCATCCTTCCTCCTCTTCCACCATCTTTCTTCTTCCCCGAGCAACACCATGCACTCCTTGAACCCACCGCCGACCTCCTCACCTCACCGCCGACCACCTCCCTCATCACCGTCTCCTTCTTCCACCGCTTCTCTCCCTCTCCTCTGTGCTTCTTTCTCACCAACCCTGCACCCTAACAGAAAACACCCCAGCCAACTGAAACCGAGCCCCTGCACACCTTTGCATCGTCGGAGTGGATCGCCGCCGTCAGTCTCGTTCTCGTCTCCCGACTCTAGTGCACCCAGTGAGCTGTTCTCCTCTTCCCAACCTCATTCTCCTCTCTCCTTTCCTCTCCTTCTTCTTTCTTTTCTTTGTGATCCTTTCTTCATGTTTCCTGTTTTATAGTTCGCCGGAAACCGGCGTGCCGTCGACGATCCCGACGACCCAGCGAGCTTACCTGACCCGTGTGATCACACTGTGCGTGGTTTGGATCCGTTCCGTGTACCGTGCGCGTGTCGTGACGTTTTCTGACGACGTGAGATGTTCCGTGTTCCCGTTCTTGATCTGTCCAGGCAAGTTAATCTTGCTACATGCTATTTAAATCATTTTATACCTATTCTAATATATCTAATACCTGAAATTTAGACATAGTACCCCATGCATCATTTTATAACAATTTGGTGTTCCGTTTGCATCCGTTTGCATTATTTTAATATCCAGAACATGGAAACCTAGATTGCTGCATGTTAGATTCCGTCATACTGCATCCATACCAGTATTTCCATCACGTATTGCTTAGTGGTACATCCCATGTCACCATGTGATAGTTTTATAACTTTGGATACCGTCTGCATCCATTTCATTTAGAATATATATATCATTGTAACCATAGATCGCTTGAATATATAACACTGTAATATTGATACCCATGCTTTATAAATTGCACCCTATTTAGTTTGGGTACTATAAACGTAACCCCATTTATGTTTTAGATCACGTAATTACAATTGTTTATAGCCACATTACCCTGGTTGTAGTTTTATCCTATCGGATGACCGATTGCATACATTTGGCCTTATCACATTCTGTTGCACCTATAAATTGTTTTAATGCATATTCAATGATTTTATCATGCACATGTGTAACACTGCATTCTTGAAATGTTAAAACTATTACTTAAACCAAACTAATGACCGTACAACTAAGTAGTTTAATCTGTACCTGTTGCTATCATGTACTGTGCCTGTTTATTGTTCTGATAGTGCCATGCTTGTGTATTGATAACCATGCTTGATTACTTATAACCATGATTATGCTAGCTGTTTATGAGCACACACATGATATCTTTTACACCTTGACCTGACCCGCTACACACATATGGATTGACCCGACATGGTACCGTATACTACTTGACTGGATCTGATGTACCATGACTTGACCCGTTACCTGATCTTGTGTCTAATGCCAACAAACCTGACATGTAGTCCTCACGGACCGTTCCTGTTGTCTATCCAGACAAACCTGCTTACCTGTCCTGTGTTGGCATTAGTTCTTGATTACTGAATACCTGACTTGACATACACATACAACTTGGGGGTATGGGGGAAATCAATGATGAAACCTGACTTGTAACTCGACAGTTCGTTACCTGTTCTGATCAGTTTTAGAGTCTAGGCCAGCCTTGGGATGATGCTGCTGACATCATTCATCTGTACATATTTTCTATTTAGTGCCTAGCGGCATGTCTCGGATTCAGCCTGAGAAT
The DNA here is from genome assembly GCA_030015575.1 of Agapanthus africanus. Taxonomy (NCBI): domain Eukaryota; kingdom Viridiplantae; phylum Streptophyta; class Magnoliopsida; order Asparagales; family Amaryllidaceae; genus Agapanthus; species Agapanthus africanus. The sequence continues at coordinate 747,395,591 of JASDDO010000022.1, read as the reverse complement.
CTGGACCGTGGTCCCGGGTATGCACGGGATACTATTGAGTTACATCGATGATTCATCAAATTGATTTCAAAGACTTGAGAGTAGATAACCCAATAGAACAGTTTAGTTTACTCACTGCACATTACCCTTCACAGCCCTGATTTACATTACTGTTACCCCTGCTGTTCATTCATGATTATATTTGTATTGCCTGATACCCTGTTTATATTTTATTGCTTGATGACATGACGCGCTGACGTCTGGGTTTTGCATGGCCCAGATTCTTCTACCTTGTTGCTGACTGATCAGGAGTATTGCCGCTGTTAGACGAGCGGTGAAGTTCCTGTCGGTATGTAGTTTCACTTCCAGGTATTTCATTTATTGTATCTTTTGGCTTCCGCATATTGTTATTTCTTGATTCTTTACTCTGGCTTATGGACATGTACTAGATAGTTAGTTTACTTTCCTGTTCTTGATATCTCTACAGCCGTAATGTGACTGTGGAAGGATTTTTCCTATCCACTGGTAGCATGGTTGGCTATGTCACGTGCCCATCTTAGCGTACTCTGGGAAGCGGGGCGGTGACATGGTATCCCCGGCTGGTAGCTTCCTACCACAACCGACAGGGATCAAAAGCCCTCCCAGAGGCAATCAAGCCCGACCCTCGCTCGGCTATCCTTCAGGACAAAAGCCCTCGCCAAGAGGCACCGGGCAGTAACCCAGTCCGGCTAAGGGTCCTTGGTAGGCTTCTTACAGCCCCTCCCGCGCTAAGGACCAAAGTCCTCCTTTGAGGCGGTCGAGCCCGACCCTTGCTCGGCTATCCCCGGCTGGTAGCTTCCTACCACAACTGACAGGGATCAAAGTCCTCGCCAAGAGGCACTGGGCAGTAACCCTGCTCGGTCCCCGTCTTGAAGGATCAAAGCTCTCGCAATAGGCAACTGAGCCTGACCCCTGCTCGGTCATCTCCGGCTGGTAGCTCCCTACCCATGACGCTAGGGATCAAAGCCCTCGCAAAAGGCATCTGAACGGCTACCCCGCTCGGTCATCCCAGGGTGGTAGTTGCCTACCCACGACGCTAGAGATCAAAGCCCTCGCCAAGAGGCAACCGCGCAGCTTCACTGCCCGGTTATCCTTAGTAGGCTTCTTACAGCCCCTCCAACGCTAAGGATCGAAGCCCTCCACAGAGGAAGCCAAGCGGCTACCCTGCTTGGTTATCTCCGGCCAGTAGCTCCCCACCTATGACACCAGGGATTAAAGCCCTCGCAAGAGGCACCTGAGCGGCTACCCCGCTCGGTCATCCCCAGCTGGTGGTTTCTTACCCACGACGCCAGAGATCAAAGCCCTCGCCAAGAGGCAACCGCGCAGCTTCACTGCCCGGTTATCCTTAGTAGGCTTCTTACAGCCCATCCAACGCTAAGGATCAAAGTCCTCCCAGAGGCAGCCGAGCGGCTTCCCTGGTCGGCTATCCCTGGTCGGTAGTTTCCCTACTCGCAACGTTAGGGATCAAGGCCTTCGCCAAGAGGCAACTGCACAGCTTCACTGCCCGGTTATCCTTAGCAGGCCTCCTACGGCCCCTCCGACGCTAAGGATCAAAGTCCTCCCAGAGGCAGTCGACCCCGACCCTTGCTCGGCTATCCTCGGTTGGTAGCTTCCTACCACAACCGACAGGGATCAAAGCCCTCACCAAGATCAACCGAGCAGCTTCCCTGCTCGGTCATCCTCAGCAGGCATCCTCCTGCCCAACAGACACTATGGGTTTGCAGCCCTCATAACGAGGCCACTGAGCCCCTTTATGCTCGGCACAACTACGGCGGACATCCCTCTGCCAATCACATGTAGCGGATCTGAAGCCCCAACAAAAGACATCAGGTCTATCCAAGTCTGAGTGATCCCCCCTTGACTTCGGGCCCATGCAGATGCCTCCTTCTCAGCAGCGCTTGGCACACTTGGCAAGTGATCGAAATCAACTCGACGAACGATCGCTAGACAGATAGCCGACCTGACATGGAAGCCCAACAATGCAAGTAAGGATATTTTACGAGCATTCTTCACAAATAGAAGATAAAGTGCAAGCCGATGAAACAAAAAATTTTACTACCAAAAGCAGAGTCTTTACAAAGGGTATTTTGGGCTTCCCAGCCTTACAAAGTTCCGGACGCTTACAAAAGAGAGACGAGGAAATATCAAAAAGATCTAAGTCACAAACCCCCTCCCGCGCCTCGCTTCCCTCATCACTGTCATCGCAGTCTGTCGGAGGCTTCACCACCGGAGCCTTTTCCACCAGGGGTACGCCTCGCTTCCCTCATCGCTGTCTGCCGGAGGCTTTGCCACCGGGAGTGGGACCCGAGCACGGAGCTCGCCATCGGCGAACTCAGGAAGCTGCTCCTTCACGGCATCTAAAGCCTTATTCCACGCGACAGTGGAATGCTCGCCAAGCTCGGCGTTAAACTGCTCTGACACCTTGTAATCGGCCACAGCCTTCCTAGCCCGAATCTCGGCAATTCCGACAGCCCGAAGCGCCACCTCGGCATCCCCCCTGTTGGCGTCTCTCTCCTTCTCTATGGCCGCGAAACGATCGGTCAGATCCGCCAGCTTTGCCTCAGCAACTTGGTGGGATGCACTCAGGCGACGATAGGCACCCCAGTTCGTTGAGATGGAGAGCTCCGCAACCTCCACTCGGGCTGCCAGGACATCGGCCATCGCCCTCTCCATACGCAGGTCACATCGCAGGACCTGGACCTCTGAAAGAAACGCTTCCACCGGCCTTGGTGCGTGGAATGCCCCCTCGGCCTCCATACGAGTAACGAGGGCGCAGTGTTGAAGGACCTGACGAGAAACGGATGAGAAACTTGGAGACGCTCGAGCCAAAGAAAGGAATGTTAAAAAAACAACGCGTGGAGGAGTTCATACCTGGACCGCCCCTTGGGCTATGGCCACTATTTGGACCCTCAGGGTGCCATGCGGAAGCCTCCCCCGGCCGACTCTTCTATTCCGGCTGGCAGCGACGGAAAGCCCAGATGGAACCATGAAGACGGCATCCCCCTCCTGCACGGGAATCCCCTCAGGGACCCTCGACGGCGGCGCACGAGAGATTTTCCTTTTCCTTTTAAGGGGGGCCCTGTCTTCACCCTCCCCTCCGTCATTCGTCTGGGGCTCGGATGACCATGGACGTCTCTGGCCGCCGCCGGAACAATCACCAGGAGCCCTCAGTGAAGCAGACGGCCCTGCCGCCGGCGGAACATTCGGCGCAGGGCTCGAGCCAGCCGGGGGCACGGCCGCACCACTGGCCTCCCTCTGGAACGAGAAACCCAAAGAGTAGGAATGAACCATGTATCCAATCCAAAAGAGGAAGAGCACCGAGCAACCAAGACTCAGAAGGAAGAAAAATATGAAGAAATAGGGGCCCTGGAGTGGGCCCCACCCCTATTTATCACCGCAATCGCCCTCATCCAACGGTGCCCTTAATCTCCCGAAAAAGCGCCTCCTCACGTCCAACGGTTCCGATCGCTCCACTTGTCGTTCCCACATTGAGCCGCATCGCATCAGACGCCACAGGTCTGCATACGTCGCATCGGCCAACCGACGCTTGACACGTGGACCGTCGCTTCAGTGACAGGATGCACGAACCAGCACACCTTCCTTAAATGCAGAGATCTCACCCTGATTCGCTGGCAGAAAAGACGGCTGACAGCCCGGGGACGCGTCCCGACGAAATCTTAGGAGGGAGCTCACCCCGGGCGGCCCGGCAGTCCACTCTTGACCCGACCCGTTAGCTGGTCGGGACAAGAGTGGGGGGCTAATGATGATGCTCTATATTGGCGATCTCCCAGATCAGGACACGTGACAGATGACGTGTCGCAGAACTCAGAAGAAAGGACCCACAGGGGCCGACCAGGCCACCCTGTACCCGACCTGCAAGCACAAGCTGGTTCTCCTCAGAGCCCCCTGCAAATTGGCCTTCTCGGCCTCTCAGCTCGCCCCCGAGCTACCACAGGACTAAGATACCTCGGTTCCCCCGCTCGTTCCCGAGCTCTCCCACCGAGGCCATCTTCCTCGGTCCCTCCGACCAACCAACTCTACCATTCACAGGCGTAACCGTCGCTTCGCAACTCTCGCCATGCGCGGATTCTCCGCCGGCAACATCCCACGTTCCACGCCATCACGATCCCCATTAACGGGCGATCCGCTTATTACGCGGGCGTGATGTCGGGAGCGTAATTGCCGGCGAGATTCTCGCGTCTGCTACTGCGTGCCGCCGCCACTATATTAACCCCTATCACAGAAGGGTCAAGTAAGCTTTTTTCACCCCACTTAGCCGTTACTCTGCTCGGATCTTGTGCTAACTTGATCGTCGGAGGGTCCTCGGTGGTACCAAACCATCCCGGGACTTCCTTACAGGTACTCGGCACAAACTTCTCAAAACCACCAATCTCCTCAAAAACCATTGAGACCCACACGCAACAGGAGATCACCTCCAAGATCCACCGGAAGATCGACGGAAGACAACATCTGACGGAGACCCGAAAAGGGCATCCATTAGAAACCAACAGTATAATTAAAGACTATTGTAGTTGGGGTACGTAATTTTGTCCATACACAATTTTTGTTGTGGATTTATCAATTTAAGATATGACAATATCGCTACCTTTTTTTGTTTAGTTAAATTTATTAAATATTTAATAATTCAACTCTTATTTCTTTAAGTGGGAATTATCCTAATCAAATATTGTTAGGAGATGCTAATAAAATATTAACCAAATATTATATAGCAAGTTTACCTTCATCCATTCATGTTTAATTCGTGAGACAATATAATGAAGTTCCTTCTCTACGAACAATAATGTGATGCAATCGAGAAAATAAGTAATTTTTTTTGCATGCTGAAGAAACATAGGCGGAAAAGGAGGGAATTGCACGAGTATGTATTTTGTTAAAATACCGAAACAATATTTGATAAAAATAACTCCCTAATTAAGAAGATGAATAATATTAATATACGTTAATATCTTTTTAATTGATTGATGAGTGTCAAGCTAGATATCTACATCATCCAGATAAATGGAGGGCTTCCATTAAATGCTGGGACCTTCCATTTCCAAAGGCTTGGAGAGATACAAATCCGGGATGGGGCAACCAATCTTTTTTGTTTAGTTCCTACAAAATTGATAATAATTATTGTATTATTTTCATGAAGTAAATTGCATCATTATTAGCGTAAATTAATAGACGGTTAGAAAAAGAAGACTCCCAACAAGTTCGGAGACATGTGTTGCTTTTTTACGAGCCGCCCAATTACGTTGATACTTATATAAATATCATTTGCAGAAATAGAATCGCTTCATTCGTGGTTTGCATCAAGAACATAGATATCTAAATCTAGCGCGCTCCGGATGTATGTTCTTTTCAAATGCCTCCATTGGTTTTTTGGTGTCCCCTTTTAAGTGTGAATGTATCGTTTTCGTGTTCATTGTTAGCAGCATGCATATATAGCACGTACTCTTTGCAATGACCTGTACTTCTTGTGCCAACAAATGGCTTCAAAAATATTAGCTTCGGCTAAAGGAAATTTGTCTAAGGAATTCCTATTTTTGTCCTTTGAACATTTTTTAAATTCTAATTGTATAAGAAGCTTCAAATCTTTAAAATGTAAGAAGTATGCCTTGGGACCAGATAAATCCCGTTTAATTACTGGAGAGGCCAATTACTGATGAATATTAGTCGTCTGTTAATTTGGGTAAAATGATATGAAAAACTAACAATCTAAGTCCTTTTAAATTCTCAATCCTTTCGATTACTCCTTCCATAAATTTAGTAATTTTGTCTCATCAAATCTTATGAGATCTCGCCAAACAAAAAATACCTCTTACTTTTCTATCATTTTTTTTAATAAATAGGCAAGATTAATTTTCATGCTTCATGTTAAGAATTGTATGAGCAATTTTTGCCATAAATTTAACATCTGAAAATAAATCAATAGAATGTCTGCTTCCACCTAAGTTTTAGATCTGAGTAACATGACTTAAAAATTACTATTTGAATGGAAATTATGGTTCAAAATAGTTATTAAATATATGTAGGGTTGCATCAGAAGTCTTAAAAAATTAATAATTTGATTCAGTAAAAAATAATTAACTAACTAATATATAGAAAGTTTTTGTAATGGGTATATGTTCCTCTCTCAAAAAATAGAAATAATGAAATTTGCTATATAAAAAAGGTACAATTAATGCATTAAATTTTATTGGTATCTTTTAATCTCTATTATCTCTATTATATCTCTATTATCTCTTATACAGTATAATAGGAAGGAGGTCTGTAATTTTGAAATTAATTTGGAGTTTTAGCTATTTAATTTGCAAGAGAAATGCATTGAAAAAATATTTAAAAATTCCAACACTGCTACAATAATGGGTTGTCCCTACGGATTTAACCGTAGGGGCAAACCACAGCCCATACAGATATATCCGTAAGGACATAAAATTCCTCCGTAGGTGCAAAGGTCGCACGTGCAAGTCTTCGTCCTGAACATATCCTTACGGAGTAATAATTGCCCCTACGCCTTACTCCGTAAGGACATTTAGCCCTGCAGAATACTCCGTAGGGACACAATCTTTATTTAATTTATTGGTTTATAAAATAAAATACTTGTCCTTACGGATTTATCCGTTGGGCCTGATACTTACCCCTACAGATTTATCCGTAAGGCCTGATAAATGCTCATACGGATTAATTCGTAGGGGTAAGTTTTACCCCTGTTACTAACTTCATAGAGAAAATATCAGGTATCCTGATATTTTCTCCCTACGACGAACTATGCAGGAGCAAATATTGCACCTACGGATTAACCCGTAGGGGCAACATATAGCCCTATGGATTAATCCGTAAGGACAAAATATCAGTTTTTTTAAAATGGGCTTCATGTTTTCCCCCCGTCCTGTGCATAATAATATATACATCATAAAACCAAATACAGAAATATCCATAATCAATATCTTACGCATAATATATAAAAGAAATAAACAAACAGAATACGATATCAATCTAAATCATCGTGAAGAAGCAAACAACCACCAATATCACTCAAAATATATACAATATGTATCAGATAAGTACATACATCATCAAAAATATGAAAAAAGCTATCGTAGCTCGGTCCAGCTCCTCCACCTCTGATAAACGCCGTAATCTGGCGCATCTGCTCCTCGGTGCAGCCTTGAGTCGTCAAAAACTCGACTGATGAAGGAGCGGACTGTGCGGGAGTCTGAGCGGGCTGTGGAGCTGCAGGAGTGGTCTGCACAACCGCAGCCGAGGTAGTGGCTTGCGGAGCCGCAGCCGAAGGAGATGTATATGGAGCCGCAGCCGAAATAGCCTGCCGCATCTATTAAATTTTGTATGTAATAAACGAGCAAGAACGGTGTATTAGATTTTAGTCAAATTCATATCATTATCAGGTTATTGTGAAACCCCAATCTAAGAATACTTAGGGACTTAGGTCTCGTTTGGATATCTAGTTTGGAAAACCGTAGTTTATTTTAATTAGATAGTTTTATGCAAGTATGATTAATCAAAACTTAGTCTACAACCAAATAAGCTCAGGCTACTAATATTACATATATTACTATCTATAATGTGATATAATATTTTACCATTAAGCAAAATACGTACCAACATCTCTTTCAACTCCTCGACGGTGGTCTTCAAGGCAGCAACATCATGCTCCATACGTCACTCACGGAAGCTAAGGGAAGTAACCGTCGGAGTGGAGGCCAATCTCATATGGGCCCTGCTAGGACCTAGTCCCCGACCTCTCTCCCAACCTCCGTGGTGCCCTCCATGTGCGGTGTCTAGGTCTGGGGTCGGTAGTATCGGATCGGTCTGTCCATTAAAATCGATCCCCGATACCTCCGCCTGCTCCACCACCCGCTTTTACACCTACATTAACTATTAAAATATAAGTATATTAATTGAATTTGAATTTTTCAAAACAAAAATTTCATTCGAATTAGAATAAATATTAACACTGTCACGACCCGGAGAAGGCACGCGTCTGGCACTTGAATCATGTGAAGTCTATGGGACCCCACCTAATTCAAGTAAGCCAAAAACCTAGAAATCTAAATTTTTTAGGGAAAATAGCGGAGGTGAAGTTTTGAAATAAAGTTTGAGAAAATCAAATCCTTTCTTTAAAACATTAGTTATATTATATGAAAATGCAATATTTTATATCCATCTTGAAAATCTTTTCGTCATTTGAAATTTCGGCAGCACCTCCTTTGTAATTTTTAACCCGAAAATAATACAAACATAATAATAATAGGCATCCCCAAATGGGAGCTACCTCTTCGCCAATTGGCGGAAACAACCACGCAAGATATAAATATACAACGTCGAAGGCGAGAATCAAAACACAGAAAGAAAGTAAAGAAACTAAAGCATCATCAAGAAACCAAAATAATAATAAATAAGTACAAGAGCCTGACTCTAACTCCGAAAGAATATACAATGGCGTTTTCTAAGTCTACAAATATACAAGGTCTGGTTGATAGAGCCTTTAACTAGATATAACAGAATAATATAAAAGTACAATGGTGGTCACGATACAAGTGAACCCCACCTACCAAAACAATCACCCGGAAGGAAGTGGTGTGCCAGCAAGCCGCAACAGAACCTGTGCGGTCAAACCTGGAAGAAAACTGTGGCACAACGGGGGTGAGTTGCCAACTCGTGAGTAGAAGACATCACCCAGTAGAAACCGAATGTATGACTATCTCCTAGGTCATACAGTACGTAACAATAATAATAACACGATAACATCGAGTAATAGCAAGTGTCACGCCCCGCTTCCCAAAATACGGAAAACGAGGGATGACTAGGCCAACCATGCTCCTACGGTCAAGGATAATCCCGCCGTAGTCACACTTCAGTTTCTAGCATTACATGGTAATCAGTAAACACAACACAAAAGTAAAGGAAGTACATCACTAGTTATTACATCAACTTTCATTGTTCACAATTTGCAACAAAACAAAGAAAATAACTACTAACCAAGTGCGAATACAAGGTTTCTTTAGGGAAAACAGTAAAGGTACTGGAGGCACGACCGTCTAAATCTCTGCAAGCTCGAAGGGCAGGTCTGACTCCTGAACTGGTTCTTTCTCAAGGTCTGAGCATGCATACTCAGGTCGTCAGAGCGACATAATAGCAATATTATAATAGTAACATGAGACAAGAAAATGAAAGTAATAACAGTGGAAATAAAATGCAGGTAGTCAATATGTCACTAACTGATATAATTTATGATCTGTGTCCCTATCGGCCTCTAAGTCATTTTTGAAATTGAGCTGTGGAAAGGAGGATCATGTTTAACGAGGGTCTCGTATGTACCCGAGACTACGACCCGTTGTTGCCCGGGACATAACCCTGTCAGCCGGATCGCTAGGCCCAATCTAATATATATAAGAGTCGTTGTTCGAATGATCATCCTTTAAATCACCGAACTCGCTAAATACAACTCCCTTTCCACTTCGATTTCCCCCTTTTCCCCAGGTTTCACTATTTATGAATATGTGCTAGTTATGTACAAGTACGCATTAGTAACACGATTTTATTCACTGTTCACTGTATGGTTCACTGTCACGAATCACTCACTATTCACTGGCGTACTTGACACAACCACACCAATACTACACAAGTTCGATAATGCAGTATACACGGAGAATTAACACAAATATTCACTATCACTAGGGGTCCTGTAGTCGGGTAGAACTATGAATCATGCCGCTAAACAGTTTATGTGCAGTACACGTCATTATATATCTTATGAACATAGAAAATTCGTATTAAATCATGCATTCATAATTAAGCAAAAAGATATAAAATAGGTAATAAGTAAACTCAATCAGCAGTTCAACAAAATTAATCTCAAGTCAATCGGGTTTCGGGTTCGTAAGTTACAGTCATTTCATTTTAAGTGTTCGCTGCTGGAAATTCAGTTCCTGAACTGAATGCCCATTTTGCAACACAGTTTTCACCCTGTTGAGATCAAAATTAGGCGACGCTATAGTTGAACAAAATTTAGATTCATCAGTCAGGTTTCCAACTCACCAGATGGATCGATAATATCCATGGCGTACTGGAAGTTATGTACTGTACAACAATAGGGTATATGTTCTGTCCCTCTTTGGGACTGCTATATGTTCTGTTGGTTTAACATACATTAAATAGTAAACGATGGTAGAAATAAATGAAATCACTTTCATCAGTTATCTAACAGTTTTATATTCGCCATGGTATATGGTTCCGCATCATAACATTTTCATACAGCAGCGTGAAGGCATAACAAAACAAGAATCGACAGCCAGAGCTTCTCTGGACTGCAGTCCAGAGCCGCACTCCGAACCAGTTTCCGTCATGTTTTTAGCATAGAAGCAATTTAAACTCTTATGGGGTTCTAGGTCGTCGAGTCGTCTTCAATGTGAGCTCTCGAACGCAACATTTCAATTTGTAATCAATTTACTGTGATTTTTACGAGTTTCAGGTACGGGAAAATTTCAGTTTTACGGGTCTAAATGGGAAAGGCCTAACACGTCATTAAAGACCGTATTTTCCAGCCAAATCATAACACGACGTTCGTTATTAATTGGGCCATCCTATGTGATCAGTTTCCGTCAATTTAACGGGGGTTTTCCATTCGGGTTTTGCATCGAACACCGGCATTATATTAATTCGCACGAAGTGTATATACGGAATTTATTGGTATTTCGAATTGTAATAGGTAAAAATTAGCATGAAGCAAGTAGTTCACTTGCCTGATGACGTGTTGACGACGGTACGACAGCGGTAACGGCAACGACAACGACACGATCACGACACACGCGTGGCACGACACTTGACTTGGCTCGAGTTCGAGTTCTCGGCGGCGGCTTGGTTGCTGGGTCTTGATGGCGAGGTGGTGGTGGTCGCTGTTGTCGGTGCTCGATGGCGAGGCAGCCGGGGGCGGAGGTGGTCGACCGAGGAGAGAGATCGGCTGAGAGATGGAGGAGATGACTCGATTGCGGGCTGTCTGGGATCGCCGGCGATGATGTGTAACGTTTTAGAAATCGTTATGGGAATTTTTCCGTTTTAGGGTTAAATTGTCGGTATTTTCCGTTTTGACTCGACCGTGTTCAAACGACCATATAGACTTGCCAGCACCTAGTTTAGCTAAAATCAAGCTAGTGCGCAAGCTTTGGGGGTATATGGGACGTTTTGTCTCAATTTGAATTTTTCCCAATTTTAATATTATTTTAATGCGGTATTCATATTTTGGGAAATTTCTCTTTAAGCGATCTTTTCTTTAAATTAAGTTGAGTTAATCCAAAACCCTTCTCACATATCTAGATATTTGTGTGAAATTGGATTAAAGAAAAAGAAAAGAAAAGAAAATGGAACTAGATGCATGCATGTGTGCATGTGTAGTGTGAATGCAATTGATGGCATTTATTGTGGAAATTGCTAGGAAATCCCTCACAATTCCTCACCTCACTCCCTTGGCCGAGATTATCTCTTTCCCTACTGCCTTTGCTCTTTTCTTTCTCATTTTATATCAATCCAAAGTCACAAATCCTCAAAAATCCGAAGTTTATCACAAAAATACCAAAAGTCTTGCTTTTTGCCTCTTTCTTTTACTTGGAGCTAGGAAAACTTGAAGCTTGTGAGAAAGATTGTTAGGTATAATTCCTATACTGATAAATTAGAGTTTTTATGTTGTTTTGTTCGTTGGTTGTAGCGTAGAACGCTTTTTATATTGATTTGTACAATATCGGGTTTTTAGTGCCTTTATAGAGCTTTCATACCTGCTGTGATCTGGAGTTTTTAGTGTTTGACCAAACAAAATTATAGAGATGTATTAGTAGACCTGAGACACCACCTGAGAGACGGGGACCACGATGGTACCTACTGTTCCGGCAGTCGCAGTTGCAGCTCCGGAGGTTATTACTGTGTCGCTGACAGATTTTATGAGGCTGAGGCCTCCGGTGTTTACGGGCACAGATATTACTGAGGATCCGCGGTCATTCATCGACCGGATGGCCAGGATTTGTCGCTCACTCCGATGTTCCGACGAGAGATGGGTAGAGTTTGCGAGTTTCCGGCTGAAGGGTCTAGCCCAGAAATGGTGTGAGTCGTTGGAGAGGGGCAGAGCCGCGGGTCTTGCTCCTATGACCAGGGCTGAGTTTGTGACGGTGTTTCTCACCCGTTTTCTTCCACCGAGCGTCAGGGATGCGCGAGCGTGCAAATTTGAGTCGTTACGTCAGGCTCCGGGGATGACGGTGTCTGAGTATGATGTATTGTTTACCGAGCTGTCGGTGTATGCTCCGTACCTGGTGGCGACTGAGGAGATGAGGGTGAAGAGGTTTGTTCGAGGCCTGCTTACCCAGTTGTTCCTAGCCATCAGCATTCAGCATTGCGACACATATGCGGTAGCTGTCGATGCAGCTCTTTTGGTGGAGGAGCGTCTAGCTGAGTCATCGGTTGTTCCGGAACCGAAGAGGACTCGTATGGACGTACCAGCACGGAGACAGAGGTTTGCATGCTGAGGCAGAGTTCCTTCAGACTCGGGGAGTAGCAGAGACGTGGGACGTGGCCAGTTATTCAGTTCTTATTCCCAGGAGGGCCAGCGACCGTCTTATGGATGCTTCGGGTGTGGCAGTCTACATCACCTTGTTCGGGATTGTACCATGGTGCGTCAGAGAGGGCCAGCAGTACCGTAGGTTACCTTACCACCTTCTCCGCCTCAGAGAGCATTGCCTCTTATTCCTGTTGTTGCGCCGCGTCAGACTCCTACTCAGAGAGGTCATGGTCGCGGTGGTTTTGTGCCGAGAGGACGAGGTGGAAGAGGTAGAGGACAGCCAGTAGCAGGTAGAGAGCAGGTACGGGTTTTTGCCTTGACTCACCACGATGCTCAAGCGTCCAATGTTGTGGTTTCAGGTACCCTTTCTGTATGTTCTTATGATGCACATGTTCTTTTTGATCCGGGATCTACGCATTCGTATGTTTCTACGCACTTCGTGCCGAGGTTAGGCCGAGAGTCGTGTTTGCTGGATCAGCCGCTTATCGTGACTACTCCTGTGGGAGAGTCGTTTGTTGCGCGACATGTGTTCCGATCGTATGCTGTCCGTTTAGGAGACAGAGATCTGTCCGTCGACTTGATCCTTCTTGAGATGTTGGACTTCGACGTTCTGTTGGGCATGGACTGGCTAGCTACTTGCTATGCGTCCGTTGACTGCCGCAAAAAGATAGTTAGATTTTGTTTTCCCGGCGAGTCAGTGTTTGTTGTGCAGGGGGACCGAGGTGTCGCCCCTCACAGTTTGATTTCTGTTCTGTGAGCTAGTCGGCTTTTGAGGAGGGGATGTCGGGGATTCTTGGCTTTCATTCATGATACTGGAGCCACAGTGGAGTCGTTGGACCAGGTTTCTACCATGCGAGAGTTTCCCGATGTCTTTCCCGATGAGTTACCTGGGTTGCCGCCAGAGCGCGATATTGAGTTTTGCATTGATCTGATTCCTGGCACGGAGCCTATTTCTATACCACCTTATCGGATGGCTCCGGCAGAGCTTAGAGAGCTTAAAGATCAATTGCAAGAGTTTCTTGATTTGGGACTTGTGCGTCCGAGTGTTTCGCCGTGGGGAGCTCCTGTTCTGTTCGTCAAGAAGAAGGACGGCAGTTTGAGGCTGTGTGTGGATTATCGTCAGTTGAACCGAGTTACGGTGCGGAACAGGTATCCTTTACCCTGCATTGACGATTTATTTGATCAGCTCCAGGGTGTGAAACATTTTTCAAAGATTGATTTACGTTCAGGATATCATCAGTTGCGGGTTCAGAATGATGACATTCCGAAGACTGCTTTTCGTACGCGCTATGGGCATTATGAGTTTTTGGTGATGTCCTTCGGACTCACCAATGCGCCAGCAGCGTTCATGGATCTGATGAACCGGATTTTCAGGTCGTTCCTCGACCATTTCATTATAGTGTTTATTGATGATATACTGGTCTACTCTAGGAGTCGAGAGGAGCATGAGCAGCACTTGAGGATTACTTTGCAGATTTTGAGAGAGCACCAGCTGTATGCTAAATTCTCAAAGTGCGCGTTTTGGCTTGATAGAGTTGACTTCCTGGGTCATGTGGTGACTGGTGATGGTATTCTTGTGGACCCGAGGAAGATCGAGGTTGTACAGCTTTGGCCCAGACCTGTATCGGTGACAGAGGTCCGCAGCTTTTTGGGCTTAGCTGGTTATTATCGCCGTTTTGTGCAGGATTTCTCGAGTATCGCTGCACCGCTGACGGGACTGACCCGGAAGGGAGTTCCTTTTCTTTGGACTGATGCGTGCGAGCAGAGTTTTCAGCAGTTGAAGACTCGGCTGACGACAGCACCAGTGCTTTCTTTACCTTCTGGATCGGGCGGCTATGTTGTTTATTGTGATACTTCTCGAGTGGGGCTCGGCTGTGTTTTGATGCAGCATGATAGGGTGATTGCTTACGCTTCTAGGCAGCTGAAGAAGCACGAGTAGAATTACCCCACTTACGATCTTGAGATGGCAGCGGTAGTCTTTGCGTTGAAGATTTGGAGACACTACTTGTACGGAGAGTCGTATCAGATCTTCATGGATCACAAGATTTTGAAGTATATCTTCCAGCAGCGAGATCTGAACTTGAGACAGCGCCGATGGATGGAGCTAGTGAAGGATTATGATTGTGAGATCCTTTATAACCCGGGCAAGGCGAATATGGTAGCTGATGCTTTGAGTCGTAGGCCCGGGGGTAGCTTGTCCCAGTTGAGTGCAGTTCAGCGTCAGTCGTCTGCAGATTGGCAGCTCTTGTGTGATAGTAGAGTGCAGTTTGAGTTTTCTTCCACTAGGGGACAGCTTGCTCATGTCCGCGCCCGTCCACTACTATTTGATCGTATCCGTGAGGCGCAACCCAGTGATGCCCGTTTGTCCGAGATTCTTGAGCTTGTTCGACAGGGTACAGTTTCGGAGTTCATAATTGATGATCAGGGTGTGCTACGATGCGGGACTCGCTTGTGTGTACCAGATGCTGATGGGCTGAGACGCGAGATCCTAGAGCAGGCACAACAGTTGGCTTTTAGCGTTCATCCAGGTTCCACTTAGATGTACCGTGACTTGAAAGACTTTTACTGGTGGGAAGGGATGAAACGTGATATTTTGGACTTCGTTTCTAGGTGCCTGACTTGTCAGCAAGTCAAGGCTGAGCATCAGAGACCGGCTGGAGAGTTGCAGCCTTTACCCATTCCGGAGTGGAAATGGGAGCAGATTTCTATGGACTTCATTGTGGGTCTACCCAGGACCAGTAGGGGGTATGACTCCATTTGGGTTATTGTAGACCGGTTGACGAAAGCGGCTCACTTCCTTCCAGTGAAGGCTACTTTCGGGTATGCTCAGTATGCACAGTTGTATATAGATGAGATTGTGCGTTTGCACGGTGTTCCCACATGCATAGTATCCGACAGAGGTACCCAGTTTACTAGCCATCTTTGGCAGAAGCTTCAGGAAGTTTTGGGTACCCGGTTGAGTTTTAGCACCGCTTTTCATCCGCAGACCGATGGTCAGACGGAGCGGACTATACAGACTCTGGAGGATATGCTCCGTACATGTGTGCTTGTTTTTTGTGGCAGTTGGGATCGTCACTTGCCGTTGATTGAGTTCTCCTACAACAACAGTTTTCAGGAGACTATTCAGATGGCACGTTTTGAGGCTTTATATGGTAGGAAATGTCGATCGCCAGTCTGCTGGACCGAGCTTAGTGAGAGTCTAGTGTTGGGACTCCAGCTAGTTCAGGATACTACAGAGAAGATCCAGCTTATTCAGGATAGGATGAAAGCAGCCCAGTGCAGGCAGAATTCTTATGCCGACCGTCGTCGTCGTAGACTTGAGTTCGCAGTGGGGGATCATGAATTCCTGAGGATTTCTCCGATGAAGGGCGTTATGCGATTTGGGAAGAGGGGGAAGCTCAGTCCCAGATTTGTAGGTCCTTTCAAGATCCTTGAGCGAGTGGGTTCTATTGCTTATCGTTTGGCGCTCCCGCCCAGTTTTTCGGATGTTCACCCTGTTTTCCATGTGTCGATGCTTCGTAGATACCTTCATGATCCTTCTCACATGATTCAGCACGAGACCGTTCAGCTTGAGCGCGATCTTTCGTTCACCGAGCAGCCGGTAGTTATTTTGGATCGGCAGGTGAAGAAAATTCGGTCAAAGGTCTTGCCGTCTGTGAAGGTTCTATGGCGTAGCCCTACTAGTGGGGAGATCACTTGGGAGGCCGAGAGCGAGATGCGGAAGAAATTCCCTCATCTCTTTGAAGGTACGCTTAGTATGAAATTTTAATTCGGGGACCGAATTTCTATAAGGAGGGGGGGGGGGGAGATTGTAACGTTTTAGAAATCGTTATGGGAATTTTTCCGTTTTAGGGTTAAATTGTCGGTATTTTCCGTTTTGACCCGACTGTATTCAAACGACCATATAGATTTGCCAGCACCTAGTTTAGCTAAAATAAAGCTAGTGCGCAAGCTTTGGGGGTATATGGGACGTTTTGGCTCAATTTGAATTTTTCCCAATTTTAATATTATTTTAATGCGGTATTCACATTTTACGAAATTTCTCTTTAAGCGATCTTTTCTTTAAATTAAGTTGAGTTAATCTAAAACCCTTTCACATATCTAGATATTTGTGTGAAATTGGATTAAAGAAAAAGAAAAGAAAAGAAAATGGAACTAGATGCATGCATGTGTGCATGTGTAGTGTGAACGCAATTAATGGCATTTATTATGGAAATTGCTAGGAAATCCCTCACAATTCCTCACCTCACTCCCTTGGTCGAGATTATCTCTTTCCCTACTGCCCTTGCTCTTTTCTTTCTCATTTTATATCAATCCAAACTCATAAATCCTCAAAAATCCCAAGTTTATCACAAAAATACCAAAAGTCTTGCTTTTTGCCTATTTCTTTCACTTGGAGCTAGGAAAGCTTGAAGCTTGTGAGAAAGATTGTTAGGTATAATCCCTATACTGATAAATTAGAGTTTTTATGTTGTTTTGTTCGTTGGTTGTAGCGTAGAACGCTTTTTATATCAATTTGTGCAATATCGGGGTTTTAGTACCTTTATAGAGCTTTCATACCTGCTGTGATCTGGAGTTTTTAGTGTTTGACCAAACAAAATTATAGAGATGTACTAGTAGACCTGAGACACCACCCGAGAGACGGGGACCACCTCACCGGCCGGGGCCGGCGACCCCTAAGGAGAGATCCGACGACGCCGGCTAGGTAGGAGAGGGTTGGGGTTGTTCTTCTGTGGGTAGTTGTCTGCTGTTGGTTAGGGGTGTTTGGTACTGTTTACTTTTTTTGTAAATGCAGTATGCAAAATCTAAGATTGATTACATATAATCTAGTGTTTTGAGTCCGCGTGTTACGTTTTGCGACACGAATCGTGATCTGGTGCAGCTGCTGTGTTTGGGTAGGTTTTGTGGTATCGTGACGCACGTTAGCCACTTGAAGCACACTCACGAGTTAGTTTAGTATTGGTGCGTTATTTTAATACGTAGTTTTACGTTATATTGATCGATTCTGAGATGTTCGCATTATTTCTTGTGTTTGTGAAAATATAGCGTCGTAAGCGGGGACTTCGGACGCTGCGAACAAGGGGAAGCAGGTGGTCGGATTTTCATAGCTGGAGACCATTGGTGAGTAGATTTAACATCTACGGGGAAATCGCCCGTATGGCGTCATGCGTCGGGGCGAATATGATATGATAGCTGCATATATTTGCATATTAGTTACTTTCATATGAATGTCATTGCATAGCATTATCTGCAGTACTTGACCTGTACCTTTAGATATAACACATTACTGACGGTTCATGTTGCACGAGCACTAAATTGTATGCTACACCTACACCGTCTGTAATTGCCATGACACACACCACCTATATACGTGATATGGTAGGGGTAGGGATAGTTAAGGTAGTAGCCCTTATCCCATTGTGCATATGAGATATTGTTGATACCTACATACGTGATATGGTAGGGGATAGGAATGATTAGAGTAGTAACTCTTATTCCATTGTGCATGTGAAATATTGTGGGCACATACATACGCGATATTGCATTGAGTAGGAATAGTTGAGGTAGTGACCCTTATTCCACTTCACGTATATCTTACTATAGTTGCTTGTGCATCATGCATACATATTGACATGTACACCACATACTTGATTTCAGTTACTTGTACATCATGCATACATATTGATATGTACACCCACATAGCTTATTACAGCTACATGTACCTCATGCACACATACTGACATGTATACCTCATATGCTTGCTATAGTTGTATATACCCTCAGAGGTATTGTTTTTATATATGATATTGAGTTGTTGATCATTGTGCTATGAAATGCATCATACCCACTTGCTTACATGTAGATACTTAAACCTTGCTACACTTACATGTACACTTCATATGATACTGCATTTGTTTTCGGAGGATTTTAGGAACCGCAAGATATATTTTAAAAGCTGGATTCATTTAAATAGCGGTTTTCCCTTTATATGCTCATATTGATGTTTTATGTTGCATATATCAGTTTTATATGGGTTTTACGCATTGAGATATGGATTTCATATGATGTATGGATTTGAGAACCGTGGGGGTATTTCAGGAAAACTATGTATTGTTTGAAAACCTGGTTTCTCTTGATATGATATATCAGTGCGTCCACCATGTGATTTCTCGATTCTGAGATTTGGCCTGTGATACCCGATTCGAGGAGCGGGAGGCACCGTCTGCGGGTACATGGTGGACCCGATATGGTACCCCGGGGCGAGTGGTGATTTCGTGGTGTAGACGATAAGCCTGGCGGTGGGACCACTACCTACCGGTGATTGTATTTGGACTCGGCGGTTATCATGGGGATACCGACCGGAGTGAGGTATGACATTTCGTCAGGGCCAGTCATGGTAACAGCGCCTGAGTTATGAGGATTTACGTGTCGATGTTAGACACGGGTTTCATGATGTTTCGAGTGTCGGTGTTAGACACTCAGGTTTTCATGACTTTTACGTATCGTCGGTGGACATACGTGGTTGATATCCTTATATATATATATACTTACAGGTATATGTTTTCATGATATTTCAGGTGTCGATGATGGACACTCAGGTTCCATGAGACTTACAGGATGTGAGGGCCGATCTGAGGATGCGGTGCCTGAGGATTTGGGATTTGATGTGTCAGTGAGGGACACTGGTGTTTTTTCATGCTGATGATTTTGCATGAGATTTTATTATATCATCCCACCTACTCAGGATTATTGTTATTATGCATTGTATCATGTAGTTGCAGTACCCTGATGTACCTTTACATGATTGCTGCATATTCACTTATTATACTTATGCTATCGGATTACATGTGATAGATAGATCGCTGTTCGTACATACCTGCGATTACAGTATGATGTTAATTACTATTCACGAGTTGGCAACTCACCCCCGTTGTGCCACAGTGTTTTGCAGGACTTATCCTCAGAGTAGTCGCGGCAGGGCGTCTTATCATCACCACTTTTGCGGATACCGCTACATTAGGCAGTGAGGCCTTTGCTTTTAGGTGGGTTTGCGGTTATCTGTCTGTACTTTGTATATCTTTTTGTTGGATCTAGTATTCTCCATCTACCACTGTTGTATATGACTTAGAGACGACTTGTGAGGATTCAGTGTTGTATTATTTTAGTGACTTTGGGCGCCGTGCTCGTGAGAGACGGTTATGTTGGGAAGTTTACTTCTTATTGCAGTCTTTCCTTTGTTATTTCTTCGCTTCGGCGTCGTATACTTGTTGTGGTGATTGTTTCCGCCGTTGGGCGTGATTTTGCTCCCATTTGGGATGCTTTATATATATTTGTGTTGTACCCGTTTTCGGGGCTAGTTTTTACAAAGGAGGTGCTGCCGAAATTTTCAAGAAAGAAAACTAGAGTTAGAGATTTTACTTGTAATTTTCCAAATGTTAAAACTATGTTTTTCTCCGTTGATCCAGATTTGGGTGGTTTAGATTTCTGGGTTTCGGCTTACTTGAGTTGCGTACGCCTGTAGACGTTACGTATCTTAAGTGCCGGTTACAGGCCAAATTTCGGGTCGTGACAAAGTTGGTATCAGAGCGTTAGGTTTTACCTTTCGGAGTATAGGATGACCTTGGTATGATGGAGTAGGTAGCTTAAGCAGAGTGACGTAGCGTGTGTATATTCTGCGGCATACTTACGACACGGTACTCCGCCTAAGTGACCTTAGGACTTATTGATTGATATTCCTTCCGTGATTGATATACATCTTTATGATTCGATTTCCGTTTCCTTATCGAATCTTGTTTCAATTTCCAGCCCATATGCCGCCGAAGACTATGAGGGCACAGAGAGCGGCCGCGAGGGCCGAGGTCAGAGTTGACTCGTCTGAGGCGAGGACTGACCAGGGTGGTACGCCTGTCGTACCGGAGCACATTGCTATGATTGGAGCTGGTATGTAGGATCTGCGCCAGATTGTAGGGACTTTGGTAGAGACCATCCGAGCGCTGGGGCAGGCAGTTGTTCCACCCGCTGCAGGGACCACGATGGTACCTACTGTTCCGGCAGTCGCAGTTGCAGCTCCGGAGGTTATTACCGTGTCGCTGACAGATTTTATGAGGCTGAGGCCTCCGGTGTTTACAGGCACAGATATTATTGAGGATCCGCAGTCGTTCATCGACCGGATGGCCAGGATTTGTCGCTCACTCTGATGTTCCGACGAAAGATAGGTAGAGTTTGCGAGTTTCCGGCTGGAGGGTCTAGCCCAGAAGTGGTGTGAGTCGTTGGAGAGGGGCAGAGCCACGGGTCTTGCTCCTATGACCCGGGCTGAGTTTATGACGGTGTTTCTTACCCGTTTTCTTCCACCGAGCGTCAGGGATGCACGAGCATGCAAATTTGAGTCGTTACGTCAGACTCCGGGGATGACGGTGTCTGAGTATGATGTATTGTTTACCGAGCTGTCGGTGTATGCTCCGTACCTGGTGGCGACTGAGGAGATGAGGGTGAAGAGGTTTGTTCGAGGCCTGCTTACCCAGTTGTTCCTAGCGATCAACATTCAGCACTGCGACACGTATGCGGCAGCTGTCGATGCAGCTCTTTTGGTGGAGGAGCGTCTAGCTGAGTCATCGGTTGTTCCGGAATCGAAGAGGACGCGTATGGACGTACCAGCACGGAGACAGAGGTTTGCACGCCGAGGCAGAGTTCCTTCAGACTTGGGGAGTAGCAGAGACGTGGGACGTGGCCAGTTGTTCAGTTCTTATTCCCAGGAGGGCCAGCGACCGTCTTATGGATGCTTCGGGTGTGGCAGTCTACATCACCTTGTTCGGGATTGTACCGTGGTGCGTCAGAGAGGGCCAGCAGTACCGCAGGTTACCTTACCACCTTCTCCGCCTCAAAGAGCATTGCCTCTTATTCCTGTTGTTATTTATGGAACTGGGAATTTATAGCAAGGGTAATAATATAAGCATATGGGTAATGCCAAGTACTCGTGTCCGCGTCACAAAGTAACTACATGTCATGTGTATCATGTATAAATGTATCATAAAATGGGTGTGTCCAGTATCGACACACAAAATCATGATAAAACCTGAGTGCCCAACATCGACACTCGAAAACATCATGAAAACCGTGTCCATCAATGACACATCATCCTCATATATCTCGAGCTCCGTCAGTCCGGATCGGCTCATATCATATGATCTCACGACTACGGTCGGTATCCTCCGGATATCCGCCATGCCAACTATCACTGATCGGTAGTGCTCCCCTGCCGGGCTCAACGTCTCTCTATAAGGCCTTCTTGTCCCGGGGTACTGCACTGGGTCCACCATGTACCCGCAGACGGTGTCTCCTCGCTCCTCGAATCGGGTAAACATATATGCTCATAACCGAGAAATCTTATGGTGAACGCCACACATCATATCACGAGAAACCGCATTTTCATTTAAATTAAGCATAAGTTTTGAAATTCACATGCGGTTTCCCAAATCCAGAAATCTTATGAAAAACCGGAATCTCATAATCATGAGTATATAATGAGACAATGAATACCGATGTAAAGCCAAATGATTAGTGCATGACTAAAATGTATGTATGTGAATGCATGTGGCATCTAGGTAAGAAATACAATGTCTAACTAATATGTAAGATCATGAATGTTAAACAATACTGTTAACTATAAGCTATCAGGTCATGCGAGTGAAGTAACGTTTTCTAATGTGTACATGACATAGCAATTACCGATGCTGATGTGTGTGAGCAGGCATGCAAGTGTACGTGCAATATACGCATCATCGATAATAGTGCAGGGGTCCTAGCAGGCGAGATCATTACAGTTAATGAAAACACACATATACAATGCAATGAGAATAACATGAGCATAGCAGAAAGTAAACAGTAAACGCAATATTATATAAAATATATATCTATATACGAGTTATATGGTTGCCGTATTTAAAATAGCACGAATCGTCGTTTTTGGAAAAGTAGGGGCTACGGTGTTTTTAAGAAAAGAAATACATTTGAAAGTCCGTAGCGTCTTTCGATTTATCTTTCGAAAATAAATACGATTCGTTAGTTTGAAAATAGGTATGACTCGAGTTTAATCTATCATCTACCTAAGCAACTAAAAGACTAAACTAAGAACCGAGTCGAAAGTGATAAGAAATCTATAATATTTTCTGAGTCGATATATCAAGTAGTCGACGATCCGGCCTCATAGCATCACGTACGGTATGGTCCATCGTACAACATCCTCGAGTCAAGAGTGCAGATCAATCATCATATAAATATATCTCGTACGGTAAAATCCGTCATACGGCATCCTCAAAATCGAGGGCACGAGTCAAATATGATATATATCATATAGTTCGTACGGTATCATCCGTCGTACAAATCATAATCAAGGGTAGGGATCTAAGGTCACGTACATTCTATTATATTATCAAGTCACATGTTATTGCATGTTATGTATATAACGCCCAACGATCCTTTAATATATCGCATCATAAACGATATCTCATCTCAAATCATATATCAAAATCTCTCGACATCCTGCTCGATCGTATCAAAGTCTTCTAGAGTCCTACTTGCTAAGCATCCAAATCTCATATAGGCATATATATAACATATTTAATTATCCTAATCTACGGTTATGGGGGTGCTATAAGCCATCCACCCAACTTCCCCCGTAGATATATATCTACTCACCTTTGATTCTTATATGCCGAAGTCGATGACGCCTTGCTTTCCCTTATCGTTCTGAGTCCAGGCAAAGGTACCTACAGTTTCAAATACGTCATATCGTAACAAGAATCGAATACGAAAACTGATACGGCACATCGAGTGCACATAGGTTAGAACCTACGGCCTACGCATGCAAGAATAACCAACTGTAGGGTGTTTTTCGTCACCCCATTGAGATGGGAATACGCACGCGCTTGTCAGGCGTACTACAGATTCCCCCTGCCTAGGGTAGGTGGGGGTTTATTGATTGTGGGTATCCGAATCTCCGGAGGCCGTGGACTAAGCTGTCGTTAATTACCCCTCACCTTAGAAACGAGGGAACCTCCGATTGACGGGTCAAACTGATCATGCGAACTCAATGTGCTGTACGCGTGTGTTGTGTTTTGGAAGGGTTTTGGATATATCGGGGACCTCGCATAGTTTACGGGGGTCTTGCTACCCGGATAGCGGGCTGGGGGTCAAAGGGGCGAGCTGCCCCCTTGCGAGGTGCGGGGTAGCGCCCCGTAGAAATTTTTTTCCAATAGGGGATGTGTTTGGGATGTGGAATGCATGGAAAATGAGGGGTGAGGAGCGTTTTAAAGACACGTGCATGGCACGTGGGCGCTAGACGCCCACGGGTCACATGCCTAGCACGTGGGCGCTTGGCGCCCGCAGGTCATGTGCCAGGCGCGTAGGCGCTTGGTGCCTGCGGGTCACATGCCCTGCATGCGACCGCTGGGCACTGGGCGCCCGCAGGTCACATGTATGGCACGCGACCGCTGATCGCTGGGCTCCTGCGGGTCACATGAGGCATATGTGGGCACTGAGCGCCCACGGGTCACGTGCCCTGCATGCGACCGCTGGGCGTCCGTGGGTCACGTGCGCGGCATGCGACCGCTGGGCGCCCATGAGTCACGTGCACGGCACGCGACAGCTGGAAACACCAACGGAAAAGGGTTTGCGCCCAGCGGTTGAGAGGACTTTGCGAATGTATTTCATCTCATGCCGGTCGAGAGGACTTTGCGAGTGTATTTCATCTCTTTTCTCCTCATAAGGTCGAGAGGACTTTGCGGGTGTATTTCATCTCTTTTCAAGAGTTTGCGCCCTTTCGGGTTTTCACAAACTCGCCGGCAATCCTGCGGTTTTTACTCACAGAGCCCTTTCTGTTTTTCATCCGTGCCCGTTTTGCTTGTGAACATACCGTTTTTTCTTCTTCTTCTTTTTAGCCGGTGGGACTTTAAATGTAGTCTCTCCGGTAGGACTTTGGGAGAGATAGGGGTCATTTACGCCCGTGGATTGTATACTATTTTATAGGATGTATGATCCAGACCGTAGGACCAGTGTGCTCAATTCGTCTGCGACTTAGAGTATTCACGCATAGTATTTCTTGAGATATCTGCCATTGATGGGTGGAATGAGCCTTTCTCCCTCGGCATTTATCAGCTGGTAGGACCCTCCATCAAACACTTTCTCGATGACGTAAGGTCCTTCCTTGTTTGGCTCGAATTTTCCCTTGGCATATCGATTGGGGATGATCGGTCTTTTGAGGACCAACACCAATTTGCCTTTCTTAAAATCACGGAGACGTGTCATTATATCATAAGCCCATGACATTTGGGCTTGGTACAACTCCAGATTTTGCTGTACCGCGAGCCTCTTTTCTTCGAGGGCATCGAGCTCTTCGAGCCGAAGGAGGACGTTTTCCTCCTCCGTCAATTCGTGTTGTACAACCATTCTTAGGTTTGGAACTTCGACTTCGAGCGGGAGGATTGCTTCCACTCCGAAGAGTAGTGAGAATGGAGTGGACCGAGTTGGAGTGCGGTGCGTGGTATGATATGCCCACAACGCCTCATGGAGCTTGAGATTCCAGTCCCTCTTGTTGGCTGAGGCATTTTTCCTCAGGAGCTCGTATAGAGTTTTATTGAAGGATTCGGCTAGCCCATTGGTTCTTGGATTATAAATGGAAGAATATCTCAAGTCTATCTTGTGCTGAGTAGCAAACCTTGAGACTTTGAAGCTCTTGAAAGAAGGCTCGTTGTCAGATATGATTCTTTTCGGTGTACTAAAACGGTATAGAATATTATGCCGGAAGAACGCCAGAATATCTTCTGTCTCGACTTCTTTTAGCGGGATAGCTTCAGCCCAACTGGAGAAGTAGTCAGTTCCAGCCAATATGAACTGGTTTCCTTTGGATGACGGATCAATTGGACCAACTATATCGGTGCCCCGAATTTCGAAGGGCCATGACGCCACCGTAGGATGCAGCGGATTAGGATGCTTATGAATGATGTCACCGTGAATTTGGCAGAGATGACACCTCTTCGCATGCCCTTCTCAATCCCTTATCATGGTAGGCCAGTAATACCCAAGCCGTTTAATTTGAAGCCGTATTTTGGGGCCAGATTGGTGGTCTCCGCAGATGCCTGAGTGAACTTCTTTCATGACTTTTTGGGCTTCGGCCAATGACAGACATCTGAGCTAGAGTTGGTAGTACGATCTGTCGTATAGCGTATTATTTACAAACACGTATCAGAGAGCTCTCTTCTTTAGCTGAATTCTTATGGATTTTCCTTCGGACAGCTTATCGTATCGGAGGTAGTCTATGAAGGGTTTTCTCCTATCGGGCTCATCTTGGATGATTAGAGCTTCTTCGGCAGGATTGTTCTCATGTTCTATGCTTCCCTCTTCACGGAAAGAGACCGGAGTTAGGATTTGCCGGCTTCTGACTGTTATCAGAATTTCATCCATGTCGGGATCACCCAGTTCTTTGGCTAGGCGAGCGAGTATGTCGGTTTTTCCATTCAACGCCCTAGGGACTCTCATTAGTTCAATGTGAGTGAACCTTTTCATGAGTTCCACCACCCGGCTTCTATATCGAGCTAACTCGAGTTTATATATCTTGTAGTCGCCACTCACTTGGTTGACGACAAGGTAGGAGTCACCATAAACCCATAGCCGAAGGATTCTCATTTCTATAGCAAGCTCCAAACCAGCTATCAGAGATTCGTACTCAGTTTCGTTGTTTGTGCGGGGTTTGGTGAAAGCGAAAGAACGTCATAGGGTTCCTCCCGATGGTGTAACAACCCTAAACATTCTGTTCAATTTTTTTTTCAAAAATACAGAAAGGGGTACTTGAGCCTGAGCACAAGTTATAAGTTTGTTTTGCTTTAGAATAGCAAGAAGAAGCTTGTAGCTCATTGGTAAGACCTTGCACTACTGAACCAAAGCACCGGAGTTCAAATCCCATCAGCCACACATTATTTTTATTTTAAATTCTTTTAATCTTTTAGAACTCCAAGAGTCTACACGTGCACTACACGTAATATGGTAAGTTACAGAATAAACAAACGGGTCCACAAGTCAAGACGAAGCGACGGGGACACGTGGCAAGGAGACGCGGCCTGACTCGGCCAACTCAGGCAGGTGACACGGCTGACTCGGCCGACGCCGCCGAGTCAACTAAGTCGAACTCAATTTTTTCTTTTTTTCCCTGCAACCTTTAGACTACCCCACTCCCCCTGCATTATTTAAATTCTCTGCAATTAAATAGAGAATTAAAATACCCCATTTTAATTTTTTAATGCAAATTAAATACAATTTTTATCACACCTTTTCACTACCCTAAACCCTAGATTTTTCCTATAAATACCACACGTAAACTCACCTCTCCTCACTCCCAAATTCCTGCCCAAACTTTCAAGAAAATTCCCAATATTTTTTGTGTGCAAGTGGAGTTAGCAAAAGGGCGAAGCTCCGACGAACTTCCGACGGCAATCCGAGGAGTTTCCGACGACGAAACGACGCACCAGCACCTCCCATCTCTTCCTCTTTCCCTTCTCTAGCTAATCAACCTGTAATTCCCCCTTCTCTCTCTCCTTTGACATTCTCAAATTCTTAATTCTTAAAACATGTCGGAAGCAGAGTTATCCGACTTCCGATTCTTTTTTCTTTCAAAAATACAACATTTTCTTAATAACAAACCTACAACTTTTGCTATCTTGTTTAATACCCATTAACTAAGACAATAGAATATTTCCCCCAATCAGAGTAAAGCTTTGTTCAAATTTTGAAATTTGAAATGAAGCAGCGCTTCATAAAAGCGCTCACGCTAAATGCGCCAGCGCTAAGAGTCAAAGACTCTGATGCAGCGCTCACATGCAAAGCACGAGAGCGCTCGTGCTAGCAGCGCCAGCGAGTCGAAGACTCTGATGCAGCGCTCACATGCAAAGCACGAGAGTGCTTGCGCTATGCGCGCCAGCGCTAAGAGTCAAAGACTCTGATGCAGCGCTCACGTGCAAAGCACGAGAGCGCTATCGCTAGCAGCGCCCGCGCTAAGAGTCAAAAACTCTGATACAGCGCTCACGTGCAAAGCACGAGAATGCTAGCGCTGGAACTAAATGTTCCCCATCCTTGGATCAAAGATCCAACAATGATGACTAAAAATCATCAGATTACCTCTGAAAATTAGAGCACCGTTGGATCAAAGATCCAAGGGTGATTAAAAATCACCAAGGTACAGAACAAATTCTGTATAGGAAGATATTTTCCCAATCTTGTTAATAACAAGAAAACTATCTTCTGTAAAACAGAAGCCCTTGGATTAAAGATCCAACGGTGGATAAATTCCACAAATCAATTGGAGATCTCTCAATTAGAGATTTCCTTAACTGATTCAACAAATCAGCTTCCCCTATATAAAGGACCCAAGACTTCAAGTCTTGCAGAGAGGAACCCCCCCACAAACTTAGAGAAATTTCAAAGAGAAGAGCAAGCTCTCGGAAGAAGAATTTTGTCACGCTCCGCTTCCCAGAGTGCGCTAAGATCGGCACGTGACAGGGCCAACCATGCTACCTGTGGCTAGGAAACATCCCTCCACAGTCACATTACGGCTGTCTAGAGATATCAAGAACAGTAGAAATAAAATAAACTATCTAGTACATGTCCATGAGCCAGAATAAACGAGTCAAGAAATAATATGCGGAAGCAATAAATCCAAATAACAATAACAATATGGAAGGTACGGAAATAACTAAAATAACTGGATACTAACAGGATCCTCACTGCTCGGCCTGACAGCGGAAATACTCCTGATCAGCCTGTGACAAAGGTAGAGGATCTGGGCCATGAAAAACCCAGACGTCAGTGCGTCATAATATCAATAATAATATAATCAAGGGGTAACAAGTCATGCAGGCATGAGTATGAACAGTAATAAAAGTATAACAGTAACACGAATAAGAAACAGTGAAGGGTATAAGCACATGTGACGTGCGGTGAGTAATCTAAACTGTGCTACTGGGTTATCTATTCTAAAGTCTTCGAAATCAATTAATGTAATCCTCATCGTAACCCATCAGTGATTATTCCGTAACGCCCGGAAAAACGGAAAACAATAGGTATTCCGTAACGCCCGGAAAAACGACAAACAATATGATAGCCCTTTGAGTTACGTTCGGTTACATTCTTGATTTCCCCATACCCCCAAGTTATGTGTTCAAGTCAGGTATTGATAAATCTGAAGCTAATGCCAACACAGGATCAAGCAGGAATAGGTTTGTCTATACAGACAACAGGATATGTCCATCGGGACAACATGTCAGGATTGTCGGCATTAGAAACAGGATCAGGTAACATGTCAAGTAGTGATATATCAGGTCATGTCAGGTAGTGTATATGTATCAAGTCATGTCAAGTAGTGGTGTATCAGGTCATATCAGGTAGTGTACATGTATCAAGTCATATCAAGTAGTGGTGTATCAGGTCATGTCAGGTAGTGTACATGTATCAAGTCATGTCAAGTTGTCACGACCCAAAATTGGCCCGTGACGGCCCTAATACTACGCTACGCCCAAAGACGCAACGTAGTAAAAGAAATCCAAACCCAGAAATCTAAACCATGAAAATACGGAAAAGATAATATAAGTTTTGAAACATTTGAAATCGCAACCCAAATTCTTTAAAAAGGTCTACTTTCTTTCTTTAAAATTTTAGCAACACCCCCTTTTTATAAAGACTAGTCAAGATGAATACAACAGAAAAATAAGGACAGTAGAGAAAAAGCTGTATATAAAAGACATCAAATCCACAATAATACACACTAACGTCCTCACCAAGTCTCTATGTCAAATATACAATAGTAGATGGAGAGTACAAAATACAACGAAGGTACAATATGAAATACAGATAACCACCAACCCATCTAAGCAAAATGGTACTGTGAGCTGAGGCGGTATCTGGAGCAAAAGATGATAGCTGGGTAGCTGAATAGAGAAATAGCCTGCCTCGACTACTCTGGGGAATAACCTGAAACACCTGTGGCACAACGGGGGTGAGTTGCCAACTCGTGAATAGTAGATAACATATGCAGGTAATCGCAGGAATGTACGTACAACATGAATCTAAGATGTGCGATTACAGTAATAACAGGTCATGCAAAAGCTGAAATAAGGAAAGTACAGTAGCCGGTACAATCAAAATGTGAAGCTATAGTAGCATGATAGCAATATGCAATAACTATGCAACAAGGATATGAGAAGGTAGATATGCAACTATCATAAGGGTACACTACAGTACTACCAATATATGAATCTGTGCATAAGGTAGGTAAATGTGAGGTATAGGGTGGAATGTGTCATTTCCACGGAAACCTGACATCGTGGTAGGATCACAATCCATCAAGACACTCATATCCCAAATCGTCAAATCGGCCCCCACACTGGGCTTTCACATCACATAGATCTCACATTACCTTAAGTACAATATCGAATAGCTCTCCTATATCTCAGATGTACCAATCAACCCTCTCTTTCGTATCCAATATCCACTCTCAATGAATCACCTACTATTCTAAGTCAATTCTCAAGTAAGGCCTAACATCCTACAGGTATATATATATGTATGTGCATATGCAGAAATAAATATGATGGGGTCAATACATATATATTAGCGTCCCACGCCACTAATATTGGTGTAAGGGTATATATAACAGCGGCTAAATCCCCTGTTATATATACAAAAGTATTGAAAGAAATATCATGAAAACAGTGTGCCAAGCATCGATACAGAAATCCTCGTATATCGGGCTCCGTCAGTCCGGATCGGCCCACGGGGTCCGTCTGCGGTGTCGGCCCTCGGCCCCGCCAGTACAGGTCATCCCGCAACCATCTCTCGACTCTGGCCAGTATCCTCCGGACAACTGCCAGGTCCAACCAATCACCGGTAGGTACTCGCCCGCCTCCAGGCTCAATCGGCAAACCCATCGATCTTCTTGCCGAGGGGAACCATGCCGGGCCCCACCATGTACTCTCATACGGCAACCACACCTCGTATGGAGTATATAATCAGCACCGATAAAACTCATGGTGGACGCGCAAATATCATATCAAGGAAACCGGGTCGTTCCATGTATGCATAATTTCATGAACTCCCGCGGTTCCCAAATCCCGAAATCATCATATAAAATCCAATGTAACAATGCGCAAATCCAGGAATAATATATGCGAGCATGTAAATAAAAGTATGCAGCTGAACCAGATGTATGCAAGAAGCAAGATGGTACAGCTAAGTGACATCAGTAAAAGTATACATGTAACTACAACTGAATAGGTATGTAGCATACAAGTGTGGCAATATGTAGGTATCTACCTATAAGAACCGATGTCGTATACCCCCTGGGTATAAGTAGCATATGTAGGAAATCCTCCCCGGTATAACTAAAATATGTGCATGGTATACCTGTAGCTGTATCGCAAGGTGAATGTGTACCTATCACTAAGGTATGATACACTATAGGTATACCATGAGCTAAATGACTAGTATGCTAGGAAATATAGTATCTATAAAGGGTTGTGTGTGACATGGCAATTATTGACGGTGTGTGTGTAGCATACAATCCGTGCTCGTGCAACATGAACCGTCAATAATGTGTGCAGTGTCCTACGGCTGCTAGTCACAGTACAACTATAGCTAAGGGAATAAAATAAAGGCGCAATTCTAACAATGACGTAGAATGCGCGACAGGTATTGAATCCTAGCCCAGACGCATAACGCCATGCGGGCAATTCCCCTGTAGATGTTAAATCTACTCACCTACACTCCACGCGAGGTGAATCCTACCATCTGCTCCCTCTGTAGTAGTGTCTATAGTCCCTGTCTGCTAACCTGCAAATAAGACATGGAAATCACATATAAGCTAATATCCCGCGAAACGCGATATCGAATCGAAACGAGAAACTCGCGTCGCGAACTAAGCGCGCGTGTGCACGATACGCTGAATCGTGTGTGCACGCGTCTAAAACCATCGCGACACGCCGCGATACGCTGGATCACAGAACCCACTCACGTATCGCGCGTATCTCGCAAACACAACGGACACCAAAACGATATATAGTCCCAGATTTTCCTACAAGACAAAACTTACAAAACTAAACATGCCAAAGCACTAGAGAACACAGCAGAGTACTCTACCCAAAACCCCAAGACCCTACCCCCCTTCCTGGCCGCAAATTGCGGCCAGATTGACAAAATTGGCGGCCTGGTTTGGGAGAGGGTGGCTCGTGTTTTGGTGGTGGTGTCTAGACCTAACAAGCATGCTCCAGTTTCCTCATTTTTGTTCTGTAGTGTCCGGGTCAAAAGCAGATCACAGATATCCAATATATCGCTTAAAAACGACAATTTTGCACAAAATAGAAACCTTATGGTATTTTAGTGAAATCGGGGGATTTCTCAGTGTGAGTGACCCTACTAACACTAAATTAACCTAAGGTAGCTAACACAATCAACAATTTACCACAATATCTCACAAATCACTAAAACTAGCACCAAACTAGCTAATTTAACACTAACCGACACAAAACCACACATAACTAAGCAACTAGGGAAAAGGGTTTCAGAATTATACCCTATGGAGCCCTAGAAAGCTGGTGAAGAGGTGTATGGAGGAGGTGAGAGCTTCTGCAAGTGCTGGGGCTCCTCCTGCTGCTGTTTATGCTTGCTGTTGCTACTGCTGCTGCTTGCTGATGTTGCTGTTGCTGCTGCTGCCTCTGGTGCTGCTTCTGCCCTGCTGCTGCTGCTGCTACTGCATCATCTCCTGTGGTTGGGGCTTCTCTCTGCAGCTGAGTGGTTGTGTGTGTGTGTTGATGAAGCTGGAGATGCTATTTCTGTTGTTGTTGCTGCTGCCAGTGCTCTTGCTGCTACTTTGCTGCTGCTGATGATGAGAGTGTGTGTGTGTGTGTGTGTGTGTGTGTGAGAGTGAGGGAATGAGAGCAATGAGGGAAATGAGAGTAATGAGGGAAAATAATTCAAACCCCCCCTTCTCACTCTCTCTTACCTCATTAAATGAGGCATGGCAAAGCCCATGATGCCCCATGTCCTCTCTCTCTCCCCTAAAGTCAACCATGAAACCAATTATAAAATAAAAACCCTTTTTAAACAACCAAGCATAAATACAACCATCATTATAAATCCCAAAACACCTAAAGCAATATTAACTAGATTAAGGAAAATGGTTAGTAAACCATGTTGCTAATCATGGTATAACCCCAAAAACAACCCTAGTTTACATGCACAAGTGTGTGTGTGCCTAACAAAATTCTAATAAAATACACAATAAATAGGATAAAATATTTAAAACTTAATTTGGTAAACTTTTTGTTAAAAACTATATATTAAAGTATAATTAGCTACAAAACACATTCTAAGGTGTTACAATCTCCCCCCCTTAAACGAAATTCGTCCCCGAATTTAAAATATACCGATACACGTACCTTCAAGGAGAAGATTAAAATCCTCAATCTCGCTCGCAGCCTCCCAAGTGAATATCTCACTATACGGCTACGTCCAAGAAAAACCCTTCACAGATGGCAAGACCCTTGACCGACGTTTCTCTGCCTGCCGGGCCATTAACACAATTGGCTGCTGGCGAACGAGAGATCGCGTCCAAGCTAAATGGTCTGGTGCCAAATTATGTGGGAAAGGTCAAGAAGGTAATTGTAGAGTATCATCACGAGGAATACGGGGTGAAAATCCAATAATCTGGGCGGAAGTGCCAATTTAAAGGCAACAAAACTAACTCGCTTATAGGATCTCAGAAGGACCTAAATCCTGGGACAAACTTCCCAAAATCCAACACAGTCATTCATCGGAAAGTCCATAGGAATACATGATCTGTCCCTGCGAACTCGAGTCTATGACCAACACGGTCGTTTTAAGACCTCAGTTCGAAATGGACAATTCCCATCCTGACTTAACACAACTGGACTATCTCCGAAGTCTCTAGACTAGCTGGGGTCCCAAGTCCTACTTACGCAGAGTCAGAGAAACAACAGACTGGTGGTCGACACGACCTAACCCCTAAGCCTAAGGGTGGCCAATTGGAGTGTCTCCTGATAATAGCTATCGAAGGAGAACCCTAACGATGGCGAGTGACGATCCCCAACTGCGGACCACAATCAAACAAACACACAACTTTAACAAAACAACTGAGCAAACTGAGTATAACCGGACGACAGAATCCGGGAGTCACACCCTGACTAACCCTGGGTAGAAACCATAACGGAATTCATGGAGATCTGCTCCCATCCCTGCTTCGGAACGGTAAAAGATTGCAGCTCTCCAGCCGGCCTCAGATGCTCGACTCAAGCACACAACAAGATAGACACCGGGAAACGAAACCTGAAACATCCCTTTACATCCCTGTCCACCCGTAACTATCTCACAAGTCACGTCACCATTGGCGGAACTTGAATGAAACAGAGAGTTGACTAGTGTGCCTGTTCTAGGGTTATACGTCTCTACCCGAAGAAACCAGGTATACGAACGCGTCCCTAACTTAGCACACCATTGTCACAAAACAAGGTCTCCGAATCATTACCCAGCCGAGTATGCTCAAGTATCACTGACGAACGAGTATCGGCGGGCAGTGTCTCACGAAACGATTTAAGGAAAGTGGTCGGGCGCGGACATGAGCAAGCCGTCCCCTCCGTAGAGACGAACTCAAGCTGTACTCAACGATCACACAAGAACTGTAAATCTGCAGAAGACTATCACAACAATCAAAATCTGCTGCAGGAAGATGTACATTAAGCTCTGGTGGTCCGTGGAAAATCTGATACGACTCTCAAGCAAGTAGTGTCTCCAAATCTCCAACGCAAAACCACCGCGGCCATCTCCAGATCATGAGTGGAATATCCTCCTCGTACTTCCTCCAAATGTAGGGAAGCACAAGCGATGACTCTGTAGTGTCACATCAGGACACACTTGAGCCCACTCAAGAAACATTACAGTTAAACAACAAAGTCGCCCGAACCGAAAGCAAAGAAAGAACTGATGCAGTTGTTTACCGAATCTCCAACTGCCGAAAACTCCGTACACATGCCTCAGTCCACAGAACAGAAACCTCCATCTTGGTCAATTCAGTCGACGGTGCAGCACTACTCTCGTAATCCTGCACGAAACGGCGGTAAAAACCTGCTAAGTCCAAGAATCTGCGGATCTCCGTCCTGCACACATGCCTGGACTTAAGCTGCACGGTCACGATCTCCCTCGGAACCATACGAAACCGTCTCCCGTGACTATAAGACCTAGGAGTCAACACAAAACAAGCCTGAAGAAACACTCCGAGAATTTGGCAAACTGCTGGTGCTCTCCCAGTATCTGCATAACAAATCCTCAAGTGCTGCTTCTGTCCCTCAAGACAAATTAGATAGACCAGAATGTCGTAAATAACACAACAATAACTGGTTGAGGAACGGCCTGAAGAAATCTGGTTCATCACATTTACAAATGCTGCTAGGGCATCAATGAATCCAACGACTCACGAAAACACACAAGCCCGTAGCACGCACAAGGCAGTCGTCGGAATGCCGTCACTCCGAACCTGCAATAATGATGACCTGATCCCAAGCAAACTTAGAAGAATGTCTCGCACTCTGGAGCTAATCGAAGAAATCGTCAATGCGAGGTAAGGGACACCTATCCGCACCGTAAGCCGGTTCAATTTACGATCCGTCGATACACAACCTCAAACTGCCATCTTCCTCCTCGACGAACAGAAATCGGAGCTTCCAAAAGCGAAACACTCAGACACACAAAACTCCCCAAACCACAACTCTGCAGCTGATCCTTAAGCTCCCAAGCTTCGCCGGCTCATCTGGAACAACATCGGAAAAACTCTCGCACGAAAAGAACCCGGTCCAACAATCACACTGTGGCTCCGGTAGTACGAATGAACGCCAAGAATCCACGACATCTCCTCAGTAGCCGACTAGCGAAAAAAAAAAGCTGGATTCAAGCTGTGAAAGGCGGCACAACTATCCACCTGCACAACAAGAACTGACTTGCCGGGAAAACAACCCTGACTGTTTCACTCATATGGATGTATAATATGATAAACGGGTAACATTTTACTCATATGGATGCACAATGATATACCTAGCATGTAGCAAGAACAATTAGCATGCGATTAGATATGTAAATAACGATATGGATGCATACGGATATCCGAAAACAGTAAAACTGTAAAATGGTAATGTGGGATGCATAACTAAACATTATGTGATGTTATTATTCAAATGGGTGCAATATATTGTAGTCTAGCATGTAACAAGATAAATTTGCATGCACTAGATACGAAATAAATTGTACGGATGCGAACGGACGTCGTAAAACTGTAAAACTATAATATGGGATGCATAATTTTAAATACATGTATTATATTTATTCAAATGGATGTAAATATAGTAACATAGCATGTAGTAAGATAAACTTGCCTCGATCGAATCACGCGACGGATACGCACGGCACGTCCGACGTCGGTAAATCGTCGCAACGCACACGCGGCACACGGGATGGGTCCAGGCAAGGCAAGAGGGTGATCACACAGGCAAGATACGTTCATTGGATTACTCGGATCGTCGGAAGCGACACGGCTCCGGCGGTGATCACCGGAATCAAGAAACAAGATCAAGAAAAAGAAAGAAGAAAGAAGAAGAAGTAAGAAGAAGAGACTGTGTATTAAATAAGGAAAGTAAATAAAAATAAAATATATATAAATATATATATGCAGAGGAGAGGGAGAGAGAGAGAGGGGTTGTTAGTTTGTTAGGAAATTAGTTTAGATTTAAATTTAAAAAAATCTTTTATTATTTAACTAAATTTTAATTTATATCAGTTTATAAAATTAATATTATATAAATAAAATTTGATATTCTGGTAAATACAAATATAGTCCAAAACACGCCTGGGACGGGTCTAAAATTCAGTTTTAAAATACGAAAAATATATATGTCGACCAAAATTAAAATTGGATATCCGGGTAACGAAAATGCATACGCCTAAGAACGGACGCACGTACGTGCGCGTAGCCATCCGAACAAGTCCGTTTCACTGAACGGGACGAGAATAAGATGCGCGGATGCTATAACAGGGTTAGGGGTATTATAACAACCCCAAATTTCCAATACAAGTTTTTACAAAAAAATTTCAAAATTTCCATAAAGGGGTATTTTAGCCTGAGCACAAGTTATAAGTAATTATTTTGCTTTTTAATTACAAGTTAAAAGATTGTAACAACTCCATTTTTAGTGTACAAAAATTTGCTTTAAAATTAATGTATACTTGGGGTATTTACATTTACTGTTATTACTTTAAGTAATTAATTAGCTCCATAATTACAAGAAGGAGTTTGTCACTCATTGGTAATACCTTGCACTGCTGAACTAAGCCACCAGAGTTCAAATGCCATACCCCACATTATTTTTAATATTGGTTTTTTTAAAAACCTTTAGAATACCAAGAGTTTACACGTGCATATCTCACAAAAACCCTACTACACCCAAAGATGTAACATTTCCAGGAGTTAGATGAACCGTCGGGGGGGATCCTGGCCGCCTGACTCGGCCGGGAATCGGCCAAATTTGCCTTGACTCGGTCTGACTCCGTCCTCAGACCGAGTCACGGCCGAGTCATGGTCGAGTCGGCCGATTACGGCGACGGCCCCAACATGAAAGTTGTGTCTTTTCATATTCCCTATGCACCTGCAAAATTTCAGCCTCAGACCATTTCCAGAGCTCTTTAAAAACCACAATTACTCCACTTTTAATACATTTTTATCACATTTTATCACATTTTTATTTTAAAATTTTCATCTACCCTAACCCTATAAATACCAACCCTATCTCACCCCAAAATCCTGAGCCCACTCTCTCAAAAAATTTCCAAAGATCGTGTATTTTGAAAACAAGCTCAAGGCGAAGCCCCGACGAAATTCCGGCGGAACTTCCGGAGATCATCTTAGGAACTATCGGCGACGACGCAACACACCGACGATCCCTCTAGTTCCCTCTCACTCTCTTGAGTAATCTAAAACCCG
Organism: Agapanthus africanus; assembly: GCA_030015575.1. Classification (NCBI taxonomy): domain Eukaryota; kingdom Viridiplantae; phylum Streptophyta; class Magnoliopsida; order Asparagales; family Amaryllidaceae; genus Agapanthus; species Agapanthus africanus. The sequence continues at coordinate 747,357,927 of JASDDO010000022.1, read as the reverse complement.
TAAGTCTCTTTCTATCTCTCTTCCCTATTCAAGAAAAATACGAAATTACAAAACCCGACGGAATCGGAACAAATCCGATTTCCGATTCAGTTTTCTATAAAATTCCACTTCTCACTAATACAATCATACCTAAATTTTCTTATATTGACTATTAAACACTAATCAAACATTTTGATCAAGTTTCGTCATATGAAATGATAGCTTTTTCAATTTATCGTATTTTTCACTTAAATACCACATTGTTTCAATCCTTCATTCAACCCCATCAAACATGCTATACATTTTAAGTAGATCACGAGGTAACGACCTACCTCCTCACACACTCATATGCAACACCCCCGAGAACCTAGAATACGAGAAAATAAACATTTTCATTTAAATACCATATATTTAATAAAACCATTTCTAAAAGATTTAGTTTTGATATACTTTTTAAAAAAAAGTACCACTTATTATGAAAATACGATAAGTTATGGACATCGGTCGTTTATCTAAACCTGACTTTGTGGTGTCTAGGCTAGGCAAGTGAGAAAAGTAAATTTAAAAGTCCCGACTCACGGTGATTCGTGAGCGGATCCCTCCTTTCCTCACTTGTACTTACCTGGCCACAATTGGCGGTGAAGAGGCGATTTGAGGCATCTCACAACTTGTCGTCTAGACCAGTTTGGAATAGACTAGTTGACTTAGGAGAATCTAAAACATACAATACGGAAAATATACACCTTTACAAATAAATACCATTTACTTCATAAAACCGTTTTCTAAAGGATTTAGTATTTACAATCTTTGCAAAGCGCCGCTACAACCCACTTTGGGGAACCCGTTCGGGATGGTGCGGTTTATCGCACATCCTCGGGCTTAGTAGTGCGAGATTCAGACCTCCGCAAGGAGCATTCGGTCTCGAAATATTTAAAATACGACATCTTAAGAAAATGAGATTTTTTAGAATATAAAATATTTATTAAAATTATTTTTGTATAAATATATGTATATTTATCATTAAAATACCTATTTTATTATGATGTAAATATTCCACCTTTTTCTAAAAATCACAAGAATAAATTTTACACTAAAATACTATGAATTCCAAATAAATCAACTTTACAAATAAATACATTTATTTATGAAATTAGGATATTTTCACTAGAAATATCATAATATAAAATCCACCTTCATTACAACTCTAAAAACGAATAACGAATACTTGAGGTGTATTTTGAAAATTATATAAAAGTATTTTTACATAAAACCCCCTCAAGTTTTATAAATTTCCCTAAGGACCCTAGCAAATTATAGGTAAGAATTAATCAAGACTTCGATTTACATTTCTAATTGTCTGACTCGGGTTTGAGTCTGATTATATTTGACTTGAATATGATTCAAGTACAATCTACAATCTTCAATATTACAATTCAACATGAATCCATGAATCCAATTATCAATCTATACAACTTGACTGAACCGAACCATGGATATACATTCCATTTACATGGTTCCCCAGTTATTCCATTTACATGATTCTACGATTACATCCGTTTATTGATATCATGGTTTCGGTCAGTCTTTCAATTATACATTCAATACAATTTACAGTACAAAACAATACAAATAAAACACTACAGGGTTTAAGGGGTAGATTGGTACGGAAGGTGTTAAAGGTGGCACGAGACAGTAAGATCAAGACACCTAACATGAATCCAATTGCCGTTGTTCTTGGTTGTATAACGGAGCCTTGTACTTCCATTTGCCCTGGTCTCTAGCATACTGAGACCCCTCTCGTATACACTGGCCTTCTTCTGTACCAAGCTACAAACAACAGCGTTAATACAACATTACAACAATATAATACAACATTAAAAGCTACTCTCTCTCTCTTTCTTCTTTTCTACTTCTCGCTTATCTTTGGGACTTACCGAGCGACCTGTTCGCTGACGACATTCTATTTCTTTCTTCTTTGAATATTGTCAGGTGGTTTGGACCTGGTAGAGATCGAGCCATCTGCAGAAGACTTGGAGCAGTTTGCCGAAAATCCAGCACTTTAGCTTCATAGTACACTTTTCCATTGAGTACTTTTCATTTCTTGTTATGCCACTGTTTAGGCATCATTTTTATTTCAGTTGTATTTCCTTTTCATGCATTGTACAAAAGAATGTTAATAAATAAAAGTTGCTGTTTTTATTATATCTTGTCTCTTGTGTATTTATTTTATATTGCTTAGATACGCTTAGCGTATGTACTTCTGAGTATATACGTAGCGGACCGGTCGTGTCCCCTTCGCCGTATACTGGGAATCGGGGCGTGACAGGTTTTGTTGGTGGCCCATGCAGGTCAGAGCTGTATGAAACCCTATCATGCAGTTCTGTTATGCATGAACAACCTAAGCAACATAACACAAGAACCAGCAACTAAAACATTCTTTACAATCATGTTCCTTGAATCTTACAATTTCATATTTCTTGAATCATATACTTTGAATCTGTCCTGACCTAAATGTTTCTCACCTCTTTTACAATCTTACCGAAACCTTCGCATCCTTTCATTCCTTCACACATTTTTCATACACTATCAAGCACTTCTAACACCTTGTAACACTTTAGCATCCATAGAAGCCAAGACAGTTGACCAAGATAATACTAGTAAGACTCATTCACATTTTTAAACACCTGCACCACCTTGTTATTTTTTATACACTGTTTGTACTTTAGTCACCAAACTTTCCTTGAATCTGTTACACTTTCCTTTTACAAATTTCAAGGACGAAATTTTTATAAGGAGGGTAGAATGTAACAACCCCAAATTTCCAATACAAGTTTTTACAAAATAATTTTCAAAAAATCCATAAAGGGGTATTTTAGCCCGAGCATAAGTTATAAGTAATTATTTTGCTTTTTAATTACAAGTTAAAAGAATGTAACAACTCAATTTTTAGTGTACAAAAATTTGCTTTAAAATTAATGTATACTTGGGGTATTTACATTTACTGTTATTATTTTAAGTAATTAATTAGCTCCATAATTACAAGAAGGAGCTTGTAGCTCATTGGTAATACCTTGCACTGCTGAACCAAGCCACCAGAGTTCAAATCCCATACCCCACATTATTTTTAATATTGATTTTTTAAAAAACCTTTAGAATACCAAGAGTTTACACGTGCATATCTCACAAAAACCCCACTACACCCAAAGATGTAACATTTCCAGGAGTTAGATGAACCGTCGGGGGGGATCCCGGCCGCCTGACTCGGTCGGGAATCGGCCAAATCGGCCTTGACTCGGTCTGACTCCGTCCTTAGACCGAGTCACGGCCGAGTCATGGCCAAGTCGGCCGATTCCGGCGACGGCCCCAACATGAAAGTTGTGTCTTTTCATATTCCCTATGCACCTGCAAAATTTCAGCCTCAGACCATTTCCAGAGCTCTTTAAAAACCACAATTACTCCACTTTTAATACATTTTTATCACATTTTTATTTTAAACTTTTCATCTACCCTAACCCTATAAATACCAACCCTATCTCACCCCAAAATGCTGAGCCCACTCTCTCAAAAAATTTCCAAAGATCGTGTACTTTGAAAACAAGCTCAAGGCGAAGCCCCGACGAAATTCCGGCGGAACTTCCGGCGATCATCTTAGGAACTATCGGCGACAACGCAACACACCGACGATCCCTCTAGTTCCCTCTCACTCTCTTGAGTAATCTAAAACCCGTAAGTCCCTTTCTATCTCTCTTCCCTATTCAAGAAAAATACGAAATTACAAAACCCGACGGAATCGGAACAAATCCGATTTCCGATTCGGTTTTCTATAAAATTCCACTTCTCACTAATACAATCATACCTAAACTTTCTCATATTGACTATTAAACACTAATCAAACAATTTGATCAAGTTTCATCATATGAAATGATAGCTTTTTCAATTTATCGTATTTTTCACTTAAATACCACATTGTTTCAATCTTTCATTCAACCCCATCAAACATGCTATACATTTAAAGTAGATCACGAGGTAACGACCTACCTCTTCACACACTCATATGCAACACCCCTGAGAACCTAGAATACGAGAAAATAAACATTTTCATTTAAATACCATATATTTAATAAAACCATTTCTAAAAGATTTAGTTTTGATTTACTTTTTAAAAAAAAAGTACCACTTATTATGAAAATACGATAAGTTGTGGACATCGGTCGTTTATCTAAACCTGACTTTGTGGTGTCTAGGTTAGGCACGTGAGAAAGGTAACTTTAAAAGGCCTGACTCACGGTGATTCGTGAGCGGATCCCTCTTTTCCTCACTTGTACTTACCTGGCCACAATTGGCAGTGAAGAGGCAATTTGAGGCATCTCACAACTTGTCGTCTGGACCAGTTAGGGTTAGACTAGTTGACTTAGGAGAATCTAGAACATACAATACGAAAAATATACACCTTTACAAATAAATACCATTTACTTCATAAAACCGTTTTCTAAAGGATTTAGTATTTACAATCTTTGCAAAGCGCCGCTACAATCCACTTTGGGGAACCCGTTCGGGATGGTGCGGTTTATTGCACATCCTCGGGCTTAGTAGTGCAAGATTCAGACCTCCGTAAGGAGCATTCGGTCTCGAAAGATTTAAAATACGACATCTTAAGAAAATGAGATTTTTTAGAATATAAAATATTTATTAAAATTATTTTTGTATAAATATATGTATATTTATCATTAAAATACCTATTTTTATTATGATATAAATATTCCACCTTTTTCTAAAAATCACAAGAATAAATTTTACACTAAAATACTATGAATTCCAAATAAAACAACTTTATAAATAAATACCTTTATTTATGAAATTAGGATATTTTCACTAGAAATATCACAATATAAAATCCACCTTCATTACAACTCTAAAAACGAATAACGAATACTTGAGGTGTATTTTGAAAAGTATATAAAAGTATTTTTTATAAAACCCCCTCAAGTTTTATAAATTTCCCTAAGGACCCTAGCAAATTATAGGTAAGAATTAATCAAGACTTCGATTTATATTTCTAATTGTCTGACTCGGGTTTGAGTCTGATTATATTTGACTTGAATATGATTCAAGTACAATCTACAATTTTCAATATTACAATTCAACATGAATCCATGAATCCAATTATCAATCTATACAACTTGACTGAACCGAACCATAGATATACATTCCATTTACATGGTTCCCCAGTTATTCCATTTACATGATTCTACGATTACATCCGTTTACTGATATCATGGTTTCGGTCAGTCTTTCAATTATACATTCAATACAATTTACAGTACAAAACAATACAAATAAAACACTACGGGGTTTAAGCGGTAGATTGGTACGGAAGGTGTTAAAGGTGGCACGAGACGGTAAGATCAAGACACCTAACATGAATCCAATTGCCGTTGTTCCGGGTTGTATAACGGAGCCTTATACTTCCATTTGCCTTGGTCTCTAGCATACTGAGACCTCTCTCGTATACACTGGCATTCTTCTGTACCAAGCTACAAACAACAGCGTTAATACAACATTACAACAATATAATACAACATTAAAAGCTACTCTCTCTCTCTCTCTTTCTTCTTTTCTACTTCTCCCTTATCTTTGGGACTTACCGAGCGACCCGTTCGCTGACGAGATTCTATTTCTTTCTTCTTTGAATGTTGTCAGGTGGTTTGGACCCGGCAGAGATCGAGCCATCTGCAGAAGACTTGGAGCAGTTTGCCAAAGATCCAGTACTTTAACTTCATTGTACACTTTTCCATTGAGTACTTTTCATTTCCTGTTATGCCACTGTTTAGGCATCGTTTTTATTTCAGTTGTATTTCCTTTTCATGCATTGTACGAAAGAATGTTAATAAATAAAAGTTGCTGTTTTTATTATATCTTGTCTCTTGTGTATTTATTTTATATTACTTAGATATGCTTAGCGTATGTACTTCTGAGTATATACATAGCGGACCGGTCGCGTTCCCTTCGCCGTATACTGGGAAGCGGGCCTGACAGGTATCATGCAGGCCATGCAATGTATTTTTAAAATATTTTATGTGACTTTAAATGTTATAGTAAAATATGCAGATACCAGATATAATACCAGTATGCAGTATGTAAATATGGAAGTGCACGAGTCCTCGTAACAAGTCACGATAAATCATAAATATGAATCAATACTGGTTTCAAGCAAGCGGGTCGGGTCGGATGCAAATACAGATGTCAAATATACTATCCGTACCCAAAACACAGTAAATCAGGAAAATACCATAAATAATAAAATACTTGAAACAGAACTGGTATAAATGAATTAGGGTGTTACAAATTTCTTCAAGGTAAATAAAACAGAGAGATCAAAGCATCTCGTCAACAAGAAGAACTTAATTCTTTTTCTAGATCATAGATCTATAAGACAGAGGTCTTTCACAAAAAGAGATCATAACATCTCATCATAAAATGGGGGGAAAAGAATTCAATTCTCTTCAGATCATAGATCCATAAAGACAAAGCCTTTCACAAAAAAAAAAGAAAACATAAGAGATTGTAACATCTCCTATAAAATAAGAACTTTGTTCTTAGAGCTACGAGACAAACTCTCTTATAAATGAGAATTTAATTCTCAGAGCGTAGAACTGATCAAAGCAGCCTAAAAAGAGCATTAGCGCTCAAATTTCAAGAAGCGCCTTAGCGCTCCAAGACCGGCGCACAGCGCCGCAACGATCCTAGCGCTCCAATTTAAAGAAGCGCCTTAGCGCTCCAAGTCTGGTGTTCAGCGCCCAGCGCTCCAAGCACTACTTTAAAAGCAGCGCCCAGCGCTCCCAGCGCTATTTTAAAAGAAGCACTCAGCGCTTCAAGGTTGGCGTTCAGCGCCAAGCGCACCATGTGCTCCTCACGTGGACGCTATTTTATAAAGAGCGCTCCGCACTCATTGACTGGTGCTCAGCGCTAAGCGCGCCACGTGCTCCTCACGTGTGCGCTATCTCACAGGAAGCGCCTTAGCGCTCTAGGTCTGGCGCTCAGCGCCAAGCGCGCCACGTGCTCCTCACGTGCGCACTGAGGGAACATAAACTGTTCTTTAAATAAAGCCCCAGAGCCATAATGAGGGTTCAACACTCAATAAAATACAAAAGGTTGTCAGAACCTAAACCAATGCTCAACATTGGAAAAAGACTGAGCCTAATTAAATGTCCAACATTTTAACTGAGTGGGCCAAGCCCAAGTTGGCTACAGATCCCTAATGTAGATTAATTGAGCCCATATGCTCATAAATCTTTTTAATTGATCATAGTCCCAAACTTGACTACAGATCTCCTAACCCACATTGGTTCAAGGATACATCTCTTCATACCTCTGATATATGTCGTTGTAATTCTTCAACGTCTTCAGAGAGATGGAAGGTCCCGATAACCAATAACTTTTAGTGCATCCCCAAACGGTTGAACCAAAACTACACGGACTAGGACGTCTTTAAACTGGACTATGATGTCCTTAAATTTTGCGGACTGTGGGGTCCTTAAACTCATGGACTATGATGTCCTTAAACTTTATGGACTGTGAGGTCCTTAAGCTCATAGACTATGATGTCTGTAAACTGGACTATGATGTCCTTAAACTTTACGGACTATGATGTCCTTAAACTTTTGGACCGCAACGTCCCTAAATTAAAACAATAGAGCCCAAATGCTCTATTGTTGGATCTAAATGATCCTATAGAGTAGATCTTAGTCTAAAATTAGACTAACGTATCCTAAACAAACGTTTTAGTTGATCTTAGTCTAAAACAAGACTAACGATTCTTAAACCCAACCCAAACCAAAATCTAAGAAAATACGGATTTGGACTAATCCACGTCCTACGGGAGACAACATAAATTAGCCTCCGTATACAATCCACGGGCAACCAAAAATAAAACAAACACACACGACACGAAGTGACCATCTGGAGAAGGAGAAAGTTGTTGCCGCGATACGGTAGCGTAATTAACTGCAGGGCTTGCGCCTGCAGGGAAGAGCGTCCCCACAATCAAAAAGCCCTCAAACGAGGGGTATCTTACAAAGTCTGCTACAATGGCCACATCCATCTAAACCTCAGATATACGGTGCCATAAATCAACTTGGCATCTTCGGAGAGGTGGACGGATAAAACCAAATAGCATCTTCCCCCAAATTCAGGCAAGACGTCTGTCTTCCCGTCTTTCGGCGGAGAACAGATTCTGGCACGTCCGGTGGGACCTTTTCCTCTTTCCACTCCATACTTCATGTGTCGTGTTCATGAACGAATCGCGGTTTGATATGGTTGCCCTTAGATTTGAGGTAGTAAGATTTGGTGTCTTCCTCCGTACAGAAAAAGAAGATCAATGGCTTCTAACTAACTGCTCCAGCTGCAACAATTGCAACAACTCCTGCTCCGTCCTCACAGGAGGAGTGACCTACGGGCCTCAAGGGGCCTCCATTTTCGTGATGTCAGTGGAACAGGTGACTCAGGCCACCTCTGGACTGTTCTTCAGGACCATGCTCCCACCTATGAGTTTTAACGCCCCAGTGCCATCGCAAGAAGCTCCAAAGAAGTCGGTCTTCGATTGGCTTGCAACTATCGCGGCCCCTTTCAACGGGTCGCCCAAATCCAACGCCTCAGTATTTAACAGACTGGGCTAAAGCTCCCATGGGCCCGTGAAGAAGCTCGCATTACCTGAAGGGGCTATCCCGAAACGGATAGCCATCCCTGTTCCAGTAAATGAAATCGTCGGAGAGGCTTCTCCTGCTAAGGGGCCGGTCTTCACAAGACTGGCCGTGCCAACTCCAGCTCCAGGCAAAGTCACCAAAGCCGCTACCCCTGCTCCAAAGTCTGCCTTCGACAGGTTGACCATCTCTTCTCAACGGACGTCAGTCTTTGATAGGATGGCACCAACAGCAACCCTTCACCAAAACAGGGGGCATGATGAAGCCACCCCTGTAACCGAGCCATTGCCATTTGCAAGACATGCTCGACTTCGCCACTGGCGCCGAGTGAGGAAAGATAGGGGCAGTTCCCCTTCTGGATTGACTCCACCAGCTCCGATGGCTGAAGTCGATGTTGCTGTTCCAACTGGCAACAACTTTGAACCACTCAAGAGGGTCCGCAAGAATTCTCCGACCGCTGTATTGAAAAGATCTCCTCCACTTGTGGAGAATGTTACAAAGTCGAAGCCGGAGCATCCCCCTCAGCGGTTGTCTTCCAAAATCCGCAAGGTCTGGCGGAGAGTCCAGGATTATGTGATTGACAAGGACTATTCCCGCCAACAGAAGAAGATGAAGACTAAACAGGAAGAGGACCATCCCTCTGCCATGTTACGCAAAGTATCGTCTGCTCAGGTGCCTACCGCAACAGCCCCCTCAACTTCAATCACCTATAAAAAGAGGAGGGCAGGGAAGATCCCTATGCCTGCGATGAATCTCAAGGGCACTGAACCCAAACGCTCCAAGTCTAGGGGCATGGTGGTGCATAATGTTTATATGGCTTCCGGGAAGGAGGAGAGCCGTGCTTCTGGGGGTCATCGATCACTCACCCGATCGGTAACAAAAGCTCAGGAGCAACAATAGAAGCTCCAGGAGATGTTAACGAAGATGGCTGCACTCACGAGACATAAGAAAGCCCCGAAGCATCGTCGGATCAGCGCCAAGAACAGGAAACCAATGCCGAGTTCCTCCGGAGGATGCTAGAAAAGAAAGATCAAGAGGCAGCGGAAAAAGCGACCAATATAAAACAAATGGCGCTATTGTTCCAGGATATGGTGGGCATGATGATCCAGTCAGACCCTCCATCCAAAGATCTGCCGGTAATAATCGAAGACGACGGAGGGGAGACGTCAAACCCTCTTCCGGCCTTTTCAGCAGCAAAGGAGGAAACAATCTTGAAAGCTGCGCTCGATGATTATATAGCTCAACAGATACGAGCTCATCAACCGAACGAAACTGCTGGCCAAGACGTCAGAACGGGGCGACTATATCCCAGCTGGTATGATCAAATTAAGTACCCGCCAGGATACACAATCCCTAAATTTCTTGTATATAAGGGGACAGGCAACCCCCACCAGCATGTCGTCCAGTTTAGGGCTCTGTGCGGCAACATTAGAGGTGACGATAAGCTACTGCTTCGCCAATTCGTCGGCAGCTTGGCGGAGACGACGTTCGAATGGTATTTAGAGCTTCCCAACGATTCCGTCAAAACTTTTATGGAGATGGAGTTGCTATTCACCCAGCGTTTTGCAAGTGCTAGCGAACGCACCCCAATCACAGCATTGATCAATGCCAGGATGAAGCCTGGAGAAACATGGGTTCAGTACGTGATACGGTGGCGGAACCTATGGTCGAAGTGCGAACACCGCATAGAAGAGGCTCCTGCAGTAGGCATGTTTGTGGGAACCCTTGATCCGCAGGCGACCATATCCCAATTTATGATGTTCTTCAAGCCGACCACTTTCCAGGCCTTGATCGACAAGCTGGCCCAAATGGACCAGATAGGCCATAGGCCTTCCTCTTCAAAGACGGAGCCTCGGAATGAAAAGGGGAAAGGGAAAGCGACCTTTGTTGCCAATGCTCAGCAACAACCGAGTGGTCCAAAACCAGCTGATCGCCAAAACGACAGACATCGATTTATCAATGAAAAGTTAAAGCGTCCTTACTCATTCCCTCGGGATAAAACAAGGAGACTGTTCGAACTGGCGGTGCCCAACAGGCTCATCACTCTATCAAACCCGAGACGCCCACTGCAGCCAGGTGACGTCAACAATCCTAATTACTGCTCCTATCACCGAGTAGTAGGCCATCCAATCGAATATTGCTTTGTCTTTAAAGGCTGGATCGAGGACCAATACCAACAGGGCAAATTCGCACTATCTGAGAATTGGAAAGTAAGCTCGCCCCAGCTGCACGCTCCTAAAATGGTAGATACGCCGGGGGCATCATGCTCATTTATTGAAGAAGCTACATGGGAGGTCGCTCTTTCAGCCAAAACGAAAAGAATGCTGAAGGATCTCCAAATATGCCCGGCGATAAGGTGGAAAAGTCCACTGGAGCCCGAAGTCATTGAGGGAATGCTGAAGCCACGACCGATGCCAAGAATTGGTAGCGATGGTCAAAACGCCCATGCCCAGCCGTCAAAATCTTCAAAGAAGAATAAGAAGACCAAAAAGCTCGTGAAGCCTGATGACAAGCGCACAGACCTGCAAAAACACATTGACACGCTGGAGGAATACAACCAGAAGCGTGAACCCCGGTCACACTCCAAGATTTTCTCAACCACATCCTTTAAAACAGAGATGACAACAAAGATGAGGGAGAATACTCGTCAGATGAATCTGAGGATTATGTGGCGAGCTACCACGTGATCTCTCACTCATCAATAGATGGTGAAGAAGCTCCTGATGCAGAGAAATTGGGGGCAGATCCCTAACCGAAACCCTTGGAACCGTCTGACGAGATGATCGATCTACTGCTGAATGCAGCCCGTCAGAAAAGCAAAGCCGATCGGGAGCGTGGAATGGACATATTCGAAAAAGCCAAATGCCAGCGACTGGACGAAAGGGTTAACACACTCCCACCAGATCAAAGCACATCCGCCGCAGACAAAAGCAAACTTAAGACGAGAAAACGGTTCGCCAAAGCCATGTCAATAGGAATGAAGCTGCCACCCTCCGAAGGAAACACTCCTGGTGGGATATACCTTGACGAAAAGGATTTACATCCAAATTACTGCTTATACCATCAGAGGATCGCGCACTCTACTGAAGAGTGCAATGTATTTAAAAACTTGTGGCAGGGATATGTCGCCCACCGACAACATTTCAAGAGGATGAAGCGTGAAGCTCGTCGACCGCGAAAAATGCGACAGATGAGCACAAAAGAACTGCCGGTAACTGTCACATGGTCGATTTCGGGATATCGCAAGTTCTCACCTTCGGAAGAAATTCTCACGAGAAAATAGCCCTCGGCCCTCTTTTCAAAGAACCCACCTCCGAAGCAGAAGAGACGAAAACCAGTGAGAATATTCAGCTGCACAATCGTACGCTACCCGAAAAGAATCTCGAACCCACAAGCAGGGGTGCGAACAAAAAAGATAAGGGGAAGGAAAAAGTTCCTGAGGATATCACCCTCGATGATCGACTCGTCGAGGAGTTGGCAGCCAAGGACCCGCCAAAGAAAAACAAGGTGGATTACAACGTTCTGGTACACCTGAGGAAGATACCCTCGCAACTGAGTATTTTCGATGCCCTTCTGCTATCTAAAGAGGCGAGAGATTCTTTGATCAAGGCACTACAAGAGCTCGAGCAGTTCCAAGCTTTCCTTGCCGAAGAAAAGATGAAGGACGAGCTAGAAGAAGTGCACATTGCTGACGTTACTTTCGGCGATGAAGATCTCCTCCTCGGGACGTGCGAGCACAATCGTCCCCTGTATGTCACCGGAGACTGTCATGATATCAAGATAGAGAAGATCTTAGTTGATAACGGGTCCTCTGTCAACCTTCTCAACATGAGAGTGCTAAAAGAAATCTGCATGAGTGTTCAACACCTCGCTCAGGATAAAATCACTATCTCTGGGTTCGACTCTCAGTCATCACGGACGCTCGGGTCCGTGATACTGACATTACGCTTTGGGCTGCTCGTCACTGACATCAAATTTCATGCCATTGACGCCAAGACTTGCTACAACGCTTTTCTCGGCAGGCCTTGGTTACACGAATACAACATCATCCCTTTTACACAACATCATCGTATGAAGTATTTCAACTATGGTCTTGAGTACACCGTAACGGGGGAGCTAAACCCATTCTCTGTGAATGAAGTCTGCAAATACGAGGATGCAAAGTACTTTCTGCCATACTTTGAAGACACAGAAAGATGCCATAAACCGGAGAATAAGCAAAAAGTTATCACCACTATTCCGGTCTTCAGGAGCGATACCGAGGAGGAAGAAGAGATAGTCTATTCAGGGCCGCCCCAATCCAACAAGCCAGGACTGTCAACCCCTATTCTGGCCTTTGGCGGTGACTCTGAAGGCGAGGTCAACACAGTGTTCTCGGTCCGTCCATCGATGCAGGCCTTCACCGGAGATGATCAGAGTTTGCAAATCGCCGTGGTCCCGAGAAAGCATTACAAAGAACTCGATACCTATAGTGTACAAGAGCTGCAGACGTTCTACGTCCCTCCCAGGCGGAAAGAGGAAAAGGCGATCCTCTTTTATCGATCAGCGGAGAATAAAGTGGAGAAAGAAATCTGACATGGTGCCGATTCTATGCTTGACAGGCTCCAGGCCATCCTTCTGCCCAGATACTACATAGAAGGATTAAAAAGGCTGTTGAGGCGCCAAGGCGTACCCTTCAAACAGACTGCTCGACAAGCTCAGTTCTACAACAGGATCTGGAACGTCCCCAGAACTCAGCGAAAATTTCCCAACAGGAGAATGGAAACGATCGGGCTTAGATATGTTCAATCCAAGAAACGGGAGCGATTTCATGGCTGCTACGTTATAAATGATTTCGATGAAGAAGGAGATGCTCTGTTAGAAGACACTGCAATTGACCCAAAACGAGATCCCGCTGCAAAAATGCTAAGTCCGTCGTTTGAAGAACAGATGGACAAGTTAATAAGGGAAGCGGGTCAAAAGGCCTGGGATGACCACAACCGTGAAATGACCATCTACAAGAAAGCCAGGACACAACGCCTCCTTCAGCAGGCTGCGGAGAATGACGATGCTCTTCGTCGCCAACCCGTCGTACAGAAGACCCGACGCGGAGGCAAAAACAAACTAAAGAATGGAAAAAATGTCAGATAGCGGCAAAGCGGGCCCAAGAAGCCACGCGATCAAGAATTGAGCAGCCGGGATTCGTCACTTATAAAGAAGATGGGTCGAGCATATTCTTTTCCCCAGGACAAGACAATGAAGATATTCGAGCTCATCATGAAACATCAGATGATGACACTCCCAGAGTCCAAACACCCCGAACAAGCAGACGAGGCCTCTCATCCTGATTATTGCTCCTATCACCGAGCGATAGGACATCCTCTTGAAGACTACTTCACCTTTAAAAACTGGGTTAAAGACCAATATCAACTCGACAGGTTCGCTATATCCAACAGTTGGAGGGTAGCCCCACCGCAAAAACATATACCAAAAGCAACGTATATGGTGAGAGTAGAACCAGATCAACATCGGTCTTGGAAACAATCTTATGCCTGTCACGTGATAAGGCTGTCAGAAGAAGGAGTGCCCGAGAATATGGATGACCTGTCCTAGTGCTTCAAAAACGAGGGTGAAGAGGAATTGATCTCGGAATTTCCACTGGCGCCAAAAGAATTGGTGGATGGAATACACACCACGGCGGATTACCTAAGGAAAATAGACTTGGGGACGGCAAATGACCCGCGGCCTACGTTCGTCAGTAAGCTGCTTTCTAAAGAACAGGTAGCTACGCTAAGAGACGTGCTTATACAGTATATAGACTGTTTCGCATAGAACTACTCCGAGATGCCGGGGCTAGATCCAGAGATAGCTGTGCATAAATTGGCGATATCCCCGGACGTCAAACCAGTCAAGCAAGCACCAAGAAGAATGCGGCTTGAACTTGAAATGATCATCAACGCTGAAGTCAAGAAGCTGATCGACTTTGGCTTCATCCAAGAAGTTCAGTACCCTGATTGGATCGCCAATATCTTCCCAGTGATGAAGAAGAATAGGACAGTGCGCATCTGCGTAGATTTTTGGGACCTCAACAAAGCTTGCCTGAAAGATGACTTTCCTGTACCGGTTACCGAGCTGATGATAGATAACACGTCCACTCACGAACTCTTCTCCTTCATGGACGGCTCATCGAGGTACAATCCAATAAAGATGCATCCCGAGGACCAGAAGCATACCGCTTTCCGGACTTCTTTGGGCATATTCTACTACAAAGTGATTCCTTTCGGTCTGAGGAACGCCGGCGCCACCAATCAGAGGGCCATGACGAAGATTTTCGATGACCTCATACATGAAATCGTTGAATGCTATATTGACGACCTCGTGGTAAAAAGCAAATAAAACGAGGAGCATTGGGAGCATCTGAAGGTAGTATTCCAACGTCTTCGGAAATACAACCTAAAGATGAAGCCTCTCAAATGCACGTTCGGAGTTTCCTCGGGCAAATTTCTAGGGTTCATCATACGACATTGAGGCATCGAAATAGATCCATCAAAGATCAAGACGATTATGGAAATACCTTCGCCAAGAACTCTCAAGCAACTGCAATCACTCCAAGGAAAGCTCGTATATATCCGACGATTCATAGCCAATCTCTCCGGCAAGCGCCGTCCCGACAGTCATCTAATGAAGAAGGGGTCTCCTTTCGTATGGGATCGCAAATGCCAGAGCGCACTAGACGAAATCAAGCAATACCTGCAGAATCCTCCGGTGCTGACCGCTCCAGTCAAGGGAAAGCCTCTCATCCTGTACACAACCGCCCTTGAAGGTTCCTTAGGCGCACTAAGGGCACAGGAAAATGACCAAGGGAAAGAGAGAGCCCTCTACTATTTGAGCCAAGTTCTCCTGGGAGCTGAAAATAACTACCCCCCATTGAAAAACACTGCCTGGCGCTGATCTTTGCGATAACGAAGCTTCGGCATTATGCATTGGCGCATAAGGCCCACTTCATATCAAAAGTGGACCCTCTCAAATATTTGATGTCAAGAGCCATACTAACATGACGACTAGCTAAATAGGCCCTCCTCTTGATGGAGTTCTCGATAACATACCGACCTCTTAAGGCAGTGAAGGGCCATGCCATTGCCGACTTTCTCGCTGAGCATCCGATACCTGCCAATTCACCCCTAAATTGCGAATTGCCAGACGAGCACGCGTTTGACACGATCTGTAACCGCCCTAATTTTCTTATACACTTTTTCCATACAAAATTTTAAATTATTTTTTTCAAAATCCATAAAGAGGTATTTATTGCCTGAGCACAAGACTTAAGTAATTAATTAGCTCCATAATTACAAGAAGGAGATTGTAGCTCATTAGTAATATCTTGCACTACTGAACCAAGCCACCAGAGTTCAAATCCCATACCCCACATTATTTTTAATATTGATTTTTTAAAAACCTTTAGAATACCAAGGGTTTACACGTGCATATCTCACAAAAAACCCACTACACCTAAAAATGTAACATTGCCAGAGATTAGATGAACCATCGGGGGGGATCCTGGCCGCCTGACTCGGCCGGGAATCGGCCAACTCGGCCTTGACTCGGCCAACTCAGTCCTCCGACCGAGTCACGGCCGAGTCACCCCCGAGTCGGCCGATTCCGGCGACGACCCCAACATGAAAATTGTGTCTTTTCATATTCCCTATGCACCTGCAAAATTTTAGCCTCAGACCATTTCCAGAGCTTTTTTAAAACCACAATTACTCCACTTTTAATACATTTTTATCACATTTTTCATTTTAACCTTTCACCTACCCTAACCCTATAAATACCACCCCTACCCTCTACCCTCGTATCCCAAACTCTGAGCCAACTCTCTAAAATTTCCAAGAAACTTGTGTACTTTGAAAACGAGCACGAAGCGAAGCTACAGCGAAATTCCCGACGAACTTCCGGTGATCGTTCTAGGAGCTCTCGGCAACGAAGCGACGCACCGGCGATTTCTCTCCTTCCATCTCACTCTCGTTAT
This sequence comes from Agapanthus africanus, assembly GCA_030015575.1. NCBI lineage: Eukaryota > Viridiplantae > Streptophyta > Magnoliopsida > Asparagales > Amaryllidaceae > Agapanthus > Agapanthus africanus. Next base: position 747,341,241 of record JASDDO010000022.1, on the reverse strand, counting down.
TGTCCAAAACCCGTAAGTCCCATTTTCTATCTATCTCTTCTATCTAAAAATACGGATTTACAAAACCCGACGGAATCGGAACAAATCCGATTTCCGATTCAATTTCTTCATAAAACTCCACTTCTCCTTAATACAATTATGCTTAAACTCTTTCATGTTGACCATTAAACACTAATCAACCAAATTGATCAAGTTTCATTTCATAAAATGATGGCTATTTCAATTATCGTATTTTTCACTTAAATACCACATTGTTTCAATTCTACATTTAACCCTATTAAACTTGCTATACCTTTAAATAGATCACGAGGTAATGACCTACCTCTTCACACACTCATATGCAACATAACATGATACCCTCGAGAACTTAGAATACGGGAAAACAAACATTTTCATTTAAATACCCTTTACTTAATAAAATTATTTTTAAAAGATTTAGTATTGATACATCTTTATAAATAAATACCACTTATTATGAAAATAGGATAAGCTTGTGGGCATCAGTCGTTTACCTAAACCTGACTTTGTGGTGTCTAGGCTAAACAAGTGAGAAAGGTAACTTTAAAAGGCCTGTCTCACGGTGATTCGTGAGCGGATCCCTCCTTTCTTCACTTGTACTTACCTGGCCACAATTGGCGGTGAAGAGGCGATTTGAGGTATCTCACAACTTGTCCCTTTGGACCAGTTAGGAGCAGTCTAGTTGACTTAAGAGACCCTAGAACATAGAATACGGGAAAACGACACCTTTTCATTTAAACACCATAATTAATAAAACCGTTTTCCTTAATGATAAGTATTTATACAAATCTTTGCAAAGCGCCGCTACAACCCATTTAGGGAACCCGTTCGGGATGGTGCAGATTATCGCACATCCTCGGGCTTAGTAGTGCGAGATTCAGACCTCCGGAAGGAGCATTCGGTCTCGAAAGATTTAAATATGACATCTTAAGAAAAACGAGATTTCTAGAATATAATAAATATATTAAAATTTATTTTCATATAAATATATGTATATGTAATTCAAAAATATCTAATTTGAATTATTATAAATATTCTATCTTTTTCTAAAAATGTCACAAGAATCAGTTTACACTAAAATACCATGAATTCCATATAATTAATATTACAAATAAATACCATTTATTATGAAAATAGGATATTTTCACTAGAAATATTACAGTATAAAATCTACATTCATTACAACTCTAAAGACGATTAATAAATACTTGGGGTGTATTTTGAAAAGTATATAAAAGTATTTTTACATAAAACCCCCTCAAGTTCTAAAAATTTCCCTAAGGACCCTAGTAAACATAGGTTTAAGCGGGACCAATCTCTTGAGCCTGAGGGAGCCGGAGAAGTGGGTGCTTGCCTAACTAAGGTAGACAACTTAACAACAGTGTTATCAATATGGTAATCGCCTTTGAAAAAAACACGAAAGGTTACCGATATCATCAAAACAACCAGGACTTCAATTTACTTTTCTATTGTCTGACTCAGTTTGAGTCTCATTATAATCTGACTTGAATATGATTCAAGTACAAATCTATAATCTACAATCTTCAATCTACAAATCTTCAATATTACAATTCCACATGAATCCATGAATCAATCTATACAACTTGACTGAACCGATCCATGGATATGCATTCCATTTAAATGGTTCTCCAGTTATTCCATTTACATGATTATACAGTTACATCCGTTTACTGATATCATGGTTTTGGTCAGTCATCCAATTATACAATCTATACAGTTTACAATGCAAGACAACACAATACAACAATACAATCAAAACACTACGGGGTTTAAGGGGTAGATTGGTACGGAAGGTGTTAAAAGTGGCACAAGACGGTAATATTAAGACACATAACCTGTATTCCATTGCTGTTGTACCGTGGCCCAACGGTTCCTTGAGTTCCTGATACCTTAGTCTCCGGGGCAAGTGAGACTCCTCTCGTATACACTGGCATCCTTCTGTACCAAGCTACAAACAACAGCGTTAACACTAAATACAACAATATAACAATATAATACAACTGTAAAAGCCACTCTCTCTCTCTCTCTTACTCTCTGTCCATTCTATTTCTCCTCTTATCTTTGGGACTTACCGAGCGATCTGTTCGCTGATGACATTCTATTTCTTTCTTCTTTGAATGTCGTCAGGAGATTTGGAACCGTCAGAGATCGAGCCAACTGCAGAAGACTTGGATCAGTACAGCGAAGACCCTGAGCTCTAGACATTGTACATTTTCTTTTCAGTACCTTTAATTTCCTGTCATGCCATTGTTTAGGCATTGTTTTTATTTCAGTTGTATTTCCTTTTCATGTATTGTACAAAAGAATGTTAATAAATAAAGTTGCTATTTTTATTATACCTTATCTCTTGTGTATATTTTCTTTTATATTGCTTAGCTACGCTTAGCGTATTTGCTTCTGAGTAAATACGTAGCGGACCAGTCGCGTCCCTTTCGCCGTATGCCGGGAAGCGGGGCATGACAGATTTTGTTGGTGGCCCATGCAGGTCAGAGCTGTATGAAACTCTATCATGCAGTTCTGTTCTGCGTGAACAACCTAAGTAATATAACACAAGAACCAGCAACTAAAGCATTCTTTACAATCATGTTCCTTGAATCCCATCATTTCTTATTCTTTGAATCATATACTTTGAATATGTCATAACCTAAATTTTTCATTCAAGGTTATGGATTCACCAAACAACACCAGCACCAATGTCAACAACACATCTCCACCACTACCACTCACACCTGCCGTTCCTGCTCCACTCAACGAGCAAACGGTTCTGCTTGAGGCAATCCGCAACCTCCTAGAGAGACAGCAACAACTCTTGAACCGTCCCAAGACTGAAGGACCTGGGGTGAAGCAATTCAGAGCTTTACACCCCAAGCAGTTCTCAGGAAAGGGAAGCCCACTAGAAGCTGAGGAATGGGCTCAAAGTATTGAGGATGATCTGGCAGCAGCACAAGTGCCAGAAATAGCTTAGGTCTGAGTTGCAAACCTGCAACTCACGGACAATGCACGGAACTGGGGGAAGGCGGAAGAAAGCCGTCTTGATCAGCCCATTGAATGGAAGACTTTTCGCGATAAGTTCGACACGAAGTACTTCCTTGTGATTGCCAGGTTTTCCATGGAACAGTAGTTCATTCATCTACAACAAGGTTCGATGTGGGACAGGTCAGTAGATGAGTATGACGCTGAATTCACCATGCTCAGTCGGTAAGATATGTCACAGTATTTCAAATTTTTAATATCACATACTACACAGCTAACACAAGACCGTAACAGATTTGCGGCACACCTGATACCGACGGATGAGATTAGAGCCCGTCGATTTCAACAAGGTTTGGACACGGAAATCCAGAGGGAAATTTCTGACTCATGAAGATGCTCTGGAAGCTGCCTGCCGTTATGAGGCAGTGATAAAGGCAAGGGGCAGACCTCAGTCTGCAGGAGTGAAATGCCCTGCTACTCATATTAGTCTCTCTTGCTCTCCTATTATTCTCTCTCTTGCATTGATTGTTGTTCTTCCATGGAAGTTATTATCTTGTCTCATCCCTCAGCCCGTTTGTAACCTAACCTATTCTGATTCGGATCATCAATGGCCAGACGACAGCATGACCGCAACCGAAGGGGAAATGGAGTCAATGGAGCCGCTGCTCAGCCAGCAGCTATGCTACAAATGATACAAGGACTACTGGAGCAACAACAGCAGCAGACATCTGCCCTTCATCAGGAGCTACGAGAAAGTAGACAGCAGCAAGCAGAGATTTTAAGTAAGGCACTAACCCCAGTTCCTCAAGGTTCGGCGAGAGTGAAGCACTTCAGATCACTCCACCCTAAGACTTTTCGGAAAAGGAAACTCCCTTAGAAACTGAGGAATGGCTCAATGGAATAGTCAACGATCTCGGTGCCGCCCAAATTCCGAAGGACGCATGGGTGAACATCGCTAAGACTTATGGATAATGCCAGGATATGGTGGGAGGCAGAGGAAGGTAGATTGAAGGAGCCCATCGACTGGGAAAATGTTCAAACAGCGTTTTGATACCAAGTATTTTCCAGTCGTGGCACACTTAAGGATGGAAAGAGAGTTTATACATTTCCAATGAGGGAGCATGTTGGATAAGTCGGTGGACGAGTATGCTTCGGAGTTCGCAAGGTTAAGTCGGTTCACACATCATCTGGTGGCAACCCAAGAACTTTATGCTAAGAGATTCCGGCAAGGATTGGACCTGAAGACATAGCCCTCCATGTCTTCTGCTACCCTTTCGACTTATGATGAAATCTTAGAGGCGGCACGAAACTTTGAAGACCTTCAGAGACGGATGAGGAAGGATGACCGTTTGTCTGGAATTAAGCAACCAGCCAATCAAATTCTTGGAGGATCATCTTCCAGATTCAACGGGAGACAACAACCTAAGAGACCAGCAGGACCAACTATCTTCGGAAAACCAGCTGTTATATGCAACCATTGCGGTAGAGCCGGACACTTCATGAGAGACTGTTGCATTGTGAATAAACTTTGCATAGTCTGTAGGTCTCCGGATCATGCTATTGGGGACTGTCCTCAGAGAGGGAGACAATCAGGCCCCGTCAACAAGCCGGCTAACTATGTGGCACCAACACAGGGAAACCGACCACTTTCCTCCACTAAACCAACCGGTCAAGGGGCATCACCAAAGGGACCACTCTTGTCATCACAGGAGCGTGTTTTTCAGCAAGCGCAGAGGAATGGACCCAAACGCCAGACTTTCACCATGACAGCCGAGAAGGCTGATACCACGTGGAAAGACAACAGAGGTACTCTTTCTTTTTCTCAACCCTTCTTTCGATACCATTCTTATTTATCTTTCGATGCAAAACTTAGTTGGATTCACTATGATTCCTTTAGTTTTCGTAATTTCGACTAGTTGCCTTTATGTTATATCTCGCAAGTTTTCCATCAATTCACAACCTCTATTCAACTTCCAAACTTTTCTATCTGGAAGCAACTACTGATTTTGCATTTTCCGAATTCCTTGTATCTAAACCCTTCAGAGACTTTCCATGCATCAAGTGATACACCAACTCGCGGGAGCGACAAATGCAGCAAAGAGGATTCCAGACATCGTTACTGATTTCCGTGCCTAGTAGTGGCCACTCCTTTGAAAATTTCAAATATGAAATTATTCTAAGAAGGGTAGATCGTAACTATCACAACCATTCTTGCAATTCTTAGCAAACCCAGAAGTTTTAAACATCCACAACGATTTTTCGGAGAGGGGACTTGGTGATGTGATGTATCAGCGCGACGATATAGTCGCATATGTGATTGTTAGTGGTTCTGCGTGTTCAAGTTTTAGTTTTAAATACCGCAATCAATACGGTTTCGCTTGTAGCTAGCCGGTTGAGTACGGGTCGTCCGCAGGGAGATGGGAGTCTTTTTCAATGTGTTTTAACGAGTTAAGTCCTGTTTTCAGATTTTGTTGTGGTTATCTAAGTGTAAGTTGATATTTAAAGAGAGCTTGTTAGGATTAGGTTAGTTTGAGTTAGGAGTCTCCACATCTTTCGTTGCCCCACTTAATATCGGTGTTACGGTAATCGGCAACAACGGGGATTAGCACGACTAGGAAGGAACTTGCGAGTATAAGCTAGGCTTTCCAACGCATAGTTCTTCCTTTTGGTGCTTGTCCGTCCGTTCTTGGCTCTTATCCATAACCTCCGGTTAATTCAACCACAACCGGTCTCACTACGGAATCACCGCTATCATGTAGGATAGGGTGCCGTAAGGAGCGGATTGTGGTTCAATTAACGGGAGTCGATTTAAGTTGTTGGGCAAGGAAAGAGTGAGAGAGATTTCCTTCTCTCAAATTTCCCTTATCCTACCCTAACAAGTATAAAACTACTCACACTTCATGATAAGGAAAAACAAAACAAAACAAAGAGGAAGATAGAAAGAAGGAGATTAGGAGAATACGACTAACTATTTGCGACCTCACCTTGGCGAGGATCAAGCGTAAGTATCATTGTCATATGAAGGATAAAGGAAAAGAGAGAAGAAAGAAACAATCAAACAAATAACAACAACTACTTAACAATTAAAATTGCAATACATTACAACAAGTAAAAGAAAGAAACAAGCATGATAGAAAAATGGTCTTCTTTATTCATCACTCTTCACTCAAAAGCTCACTACAAGTTTAATGGAGAAGAGGTGAGAAGAGGAAGAAGAACAACACTAGAACTAGGCAAAATGAAAATACAAAATTGGACCCTTTCCTTCACAAAGTTCTGGGCTATTTATAGGCCAGAGAATGAAACCCTAGGGCAACCACCAGACCACACATGCAATGACCAAAATACCCCTGAAAACTTTTTGCCTGCCGCCACTATACGGCCGCGGATCCGCGGCCGTTTAGTTGAGTTGGCCCCCCAAATTTGCTGTGTCTCCCTGGTTTGATGTGTACATTTTTCTGGTATGTGTATTTTTTCATAATTCCTTCACGAATTTTCCAGAATTTCTGTTGAGGGAAAGGTGGACTTTTTGTCAAGATTTTGTCATGATTGCCTCGAGCTCCGCGTAGATTTCTTGGAAGTTGTTGTTGCCATTGAGCCTTGTGCATGAAGGTGACATTGATTTGACATTTTGTCTTCCTAAACTGGTATCTGGTAACATACGGATGACGAGCGGAGACCGTGTTTTATCTGTGATTGGCAGGAACCCGGATTTTGTCGTGTTTTCCATGAATTTCACCGTTTTAGAACCGAGAACCTGTATCCTGCAATTGACTAACAAACACGGCTCAAGAGTATCTACGGATATGCAATGTGATAAAAATTGGGCGGTATGAAAATGCAAAAATCTGATATGAACAATATGCGTCAAGACAATTAAAGGTGCATGAGTGAAACTACCCAACGCACGATTTAGAACTTGCCGCAGTTGTTTTCGCACTCGAAATTTGGAGGCACAATTTATTGGGTGAGAGGGTAGATATTTACACCGATCATAAGAGCTTGAAGTATATCTTCACCCAGAAGGAACTCAATATGAGGCAGAGGAGATGGCTGGAATTAATGGCAGATTTCGAAGTAAATTTACAATATCATCCGGAAAAGGTGAATGCAGTCCCGGACGCTTTGAGTCGCCGACCAATGATTTCGAGTCTGAGTACTCATTGGAGGAATCACCAAGATCTTAATGAACTAGAGACCGAGTTGATGATGCCCGGATTGCTTACATCCTTCATGAATTTGAAAATTCACTCAACATTAGTCCAACGGATCAAGACAGTTCAAATAGAGGAACCGAGGTTGCGATGGATCAGAGAACAAGTGGACGCAAATCTGCGGACGGACTTCATCATCCACGAAGATGGTTCTGTGAGATATGGATGCAGAGTCTGTGTACCTAAGAGGGAGATGAGAGATGAATTATTAAAAGAGGCACATAGTTCTCCATACTCTGTTCATCCAGGAGGAACAAAGATGTACAAGGACCTCATGAAAAACTATTGGTGGCATGGGATGAAGCGGGAGATAGCCAAGAGTGTATCCAAATGTCTTGTTTGCCAACAAGTAAAAGCCGAACACCACAGGACGGCGGGTCTATTACAGCCGTTACCAATGCCCGAATGGAAATGGCAAAACATTACTATGGATATTGTGACCTCTCTCCCTCGCAGCTCTAAGGGAAACGATGTTGTATGGGTGATTGTGGACCGACTCACCAAGTTGGCGCATTTCATTCTTTTTCGAGTGGGTCAATCAACCGAAAGCCTTGCAAAAAGTTATATGGAGAAGATTGTCAGATTACACGGCGTACCGATTTGCATCGTGTCCGACCGAGATACATGTTTCAGATCTCAGTTTTGGCAAAGCCTACAAGAGAGTCTGGGCACGAATCTGAGTTTCAGTACCGCCTACCATCCTCAGACCGATGGCCAATCAGAAAGGGTTATTCAAATTCTCGAAGACATGCTCCGGGCCTGTATGTTGGATTTTAAAGGATCTTGGGAAGATCACCTGCACTTGGTAGAGTTTGCTTACAACAATAGCTACCAGTCTAGTATCGGCATGGCGCTTTCGCCGCTTTGTATGGACGAAAGTGTAGGTCACCGTTAAGTTGGGACGATGTTGGGGACCGAGAACTTCTAGGCCCCGAGATGATTGTCGAGACAGTGGAGGCGATAAGAACCATCAGAAAACAATTACGCATAGCATAAGATCGGCATAAGCATTGGGCAGATACGAAGAGAAGGCCACTAGAGTTCCAACCAGAAGAATACGTGTTTCTGAAGATTTCTCCTAACCGGGGAGTGATACGTTTTGGGGAGCGAGGAAAGCTCAGCCCACGACTCATCGTCCGTTTAACATCTTGGAAGGACGGTGGGTTTGTGTATAGACTAGCTTTGCTATTTTCTATGGAGGATGTGCATAATACTTTTATATCACACAGCTAAGAGGGTATGCTGGCAACCCTAGTCATACTTTGATCTTTCCGAGGTTATAGAAAGGTTGGCGTAATCTACGAGAAGCAACCGGTCGGGATACTAGAAGGATAAAACCTTGAGCGACAAGATAATACAGCTGGCTAGATCTATATGAAGAAAGAACTACTAGGCAGACATACACAGAAGCGAAGAAATGGGACGAGAGAGCGGCACCCCAAAATTTTCAACCATGATAAACCCTTCTTGGCGATCTTTTTTTTTTTCTTTTCCTAACCTACCTTCTGAAATTTCGAGGACGAAATTATTTTAAGGAGTGTAGATTGTAACGACCGTGTTTTCTAATACCTAATAAAATATATTTTTTAAATTTCTACTATCAAATAATTATTTATGTGTTTCGTTAATAGAAGAATAATTTTTAAAGTAATGTTAATAATTTTCAAAGCATCGAAATATGATTAAAGGAATTTTCTAAAATCTATTTATTGTTTTTATAGGCTTAAAATATTTTAGTAAGATTTTATAATTCCTTAAAATAATCTACATATTTTTATTATCAATTAAAGTAATTAATTCGTAATTAAAAATATTTTAAAGGATAAACTAGATTTTATATAACTATAATAACTAGCTAACACCATAGGAATGGATATATTACTTAGTTTTAGCCCAAAATTATTTTTATATTAAAGATAACAATAGAATATAATTTCTGAAATTTTTCCATAATTTTCCCATATTTTTAACAATTTTTTTAAAACCAAATTCAAATTTTAAAAAATAATAAACAGATTATTATTTATATATATATATATATATATATATATATATATATATATATTTTAAATCCCTTTGATCTGGACCGTTGGATACAAGATCCAACGGCCCAGGACTCACGGCGGCGCCCACGTGGTGGGGACCACGCGAAACCGCGTAATCCCCCCATGCGTGACACGTGGCGGCGGCGGGGCTCTTAGCGGCGCGATCTCGCCCGTTGGATCATGATCCAACGGGTGAGATGAGAGGCGGCGGGCGCAATCACGAGCTGATGATTCTGCAATCATTGGCAGCGCGGATTTTGATAGGGTTTTAACTGAATTCTTGGATTTTATGGTTGGTGAAAAAACACTATAAATAGGCACTTCAAACCTAAATTTCTCACACCTCCGAACTCCAAAAATTCTGAAAAAAATACCGGTGCCTTCGTATCGACGATGCCGACGCTACGGCTCCACCCAATCACCGAGGAAAAATTGGGGCGTAGAGTTTTTGAGGATTTTGTACACGCCTATGTTTTCAACCCTTCGGCATCCGACTCAAACAAAAGGTAGGATCCGCCACTCTCCCCTCTTTCTGTCGCCTTCTTCTTTTCTTAATAACCTAGTTCCAACTTCTAAACATCAACCCCCTATTTAAAATATTGTTATAATATTCGTGCATGCCTATTCCTTGTACCCTCAATAATGATAATGTTAACCCATGTTTTAAAACGGTGTTTAATTTCCTCTATACACAAAAATATATTGCACACTCATAATATCTGGAAACTGATATGCTTAATGTCATAACCCATGAATTGTCAATTCACCTCTGACATACCCACACTTACCCATACTATCAAAATGATCTCGAAATAGGTTACTTCCACAAAATACCCTCGTTTAATTAAAATGTTACATTTGTTTAAAATATTCATAAGAGATAAGATATGTGAAATAAATATTTTAGATACGACATACATATATTTTACTTACACTTTTTCATCAACTACTATAATGTTGTTAAACCCCCTTCAACTTTTTTTAAAGAAGAAAATACTAAATTTAAATAACGGCTTATGGCTTTTCCAAAACGAACGTATTTTCTAAAACGTTACCCCGAATCTAAAACACTATAATTTCATAAAATTATTAATTTCATTTAAATACCTCGACCTTTATTGAAAGGTCATTTTCCACAAGGATCATAATCGGTATAACGATATCTTTTCAAAAGGAATATCTAGTACCTTATTAAAAGGAAAATTTTTAAATAACACCAATCTAGGACAAAGGAAATGTTGTAGGTATCGGTCGTTTATCTAAACCAGACTTTGTGGTGCCTAGGCTAGACAAGTGGGAAAGGTAATTTTAAAAGGCCCGTCTCACGGTGATTCGTGAGCGGATCCCTTTTTTTCCTTACTTGTGCTTACCTGGCCACAATTGGCGGTGAAGAGGCGATTTGAGGATATCACAACTTGCCCTTTTGAACAGTTAGGAGCAGTCTAACTTTTCAAATAAAAACCTCTTGCAACTTGTCCTTATAAAAATCTCTTGTAAAAGAATTTTAAACACCACAACCCTTTATCGAAAGGATATTTTCCGTATAACATTATGTTTTTCCGAAATGATAAATATTCCAAATCTCATGGTTTTTCTTAGAAGTAATAAAAGATAATTAAACACTATTATTCTTTTTAACTAAGCTTTCCCTAAGATGACACGAAGTCGTTTACGAACTTTAGAAAATAAAATGAGTGGTTGTGGAAGGCCATATTAAACGAGATCAATACTTTTAAAATTTCCAGTTTATGACAACATGACATAGACAAAACATGATACAGTTAGGGTTAGAATGCGCGGACCTAGGTATGGAATACTTATTATGAAGATCCTGATATTCCGGGTGACCAGTCCAATATATGGACGACTATACAAATATGAAGATCCCGATATTCCGGGTGACCAGTCCAATATATGGGAGACTATACAAATATGAGGATCCCGATATTCCGGGTGACCAGTCCAATATAAGGCGACCATACAAATATGAAGATCCCGATATTCCGGGTGACCAGTCCAATATATGGACGACTATACAATGTGTAAATTCCATGCCTAGAGGTATACGCACTAACTCTAATTCGTCCGAACCTTTATACTGCATCACGGGGATGGGTAGTTTATTTAGGCAAGGAGATTCGGAACTCGGATTCCCCTACTACTCGATCATGATCCCGGGAAGTGAAACGGTACATTTCACTTCCCCAGTTGTTGTTCTGTGGCCACAACGGAATAATAGTGAGTATCCGGACCCTTGTTTAACAAACTAATACGAACTCTTACCTTCACCTATACTTCCTACTACTTACCTATATATAACTTACAACATACTCATGCTCATATATACCTCTCTTCAAAACGTCTTAAGTTTGTGCATTTCAAACATTTACACCCCTTACTTTATGTCTGCATGCATACATCACACTTTTATATACATCTGTTTGTTTCTGTACCTACTCCCTTATGAGGCAATCCTACCGGAGTATAACTCTGTGCATTTCAAACATGATCGGCAAAGACCTGATTTTTGCTTTTATTGCAAAAGAGAAGGACACTTGTGGAAGGACTGTAGGCGCGCAAAAGGCCTATGCTTGGTTTGTGGTGCGTCCAATCACGGAATTGGAAACTGACCTTATAGACGCAACCCAGCACACACACCCGTCAACTACCCGCAGCAGCCAGCTATCCAGGCTCCTGCAACTCGTCCTGCACTCCCAGCACCACCTCCACGTGGATTTCCTGCACAGCCAAATCGCCAATTCCATCAGGCACCGAGAAACATGCATCGAGTACAGGAGAATATGCCTCCAGCTAGGAGGAACGTGCCACGGCGACAGGCTTACATCTTAGCAGCCGTAGAAGATAAGACAGTTGACCAAGGTAACCCAAGTAACACCCTCACAACTTTGACCAAAATTTTTACAATTTTAGTTCTGTCACCAAACTATTACACTTTCCTTTTACAAATTTCGAGGACGAAATTTTTATAAGGAGGGTAAAATGTAACCGCCCTAATTTTCTTATACACTTTTTCCATACAAATTTTTAAATTATTTTTTTCAAAATCCATGTCACGCCCCGCTTCCCAAAAGAAGGAGAAGGATGACGTGGCATGGTCCGCAACCTAACTGTATTGAAGGTGGTCTATTCAATACAGTTACGTTAAGCGTATGAATATTTAACATGCAGGATGTGTACCAAAACAAAAATAATAAAAGCGAAAGGCGTTTATTTCCATTAACCAAACTTTATTACATCCCAAAAGAAAGAGTAAAATAAACTAAGTAGTTTAATTACATCGAGGAGAAACAAAAGCCCTAAGCATGTGGGCAACAACAAAAATTAAATCTGGCTAATCTTCCATCGTTCAGTCTGTATAATCTTCATAAGTTGGCTTCACACCTTGATCCTTGCCATAATACTCATTCTTATCTGACGGACATTCCAAAGATAGAGGAAGAAAAGGAAGGTCCGTCAGCGAGTTATACTCGGGTAGGATTGCCTCATAAGGAAGTAGGTACAGAAATAAACAGGTGTATATAAAAGTGTGATGTATGCATGCAGATATAAAGTAAGGGGTGTAAATGTTTGAAATGCACAAACTTAAGACGTTTTGAAGAGAGGTATATATGAGTATGAGTATGTTGAAATGCACAAACTTAGGTTTGAAGTGTCTATTTATAGTGTTTTTTCACCAACCATAAAATCCAAGAATTCAGTTAAAACCCCATCAAAATCCGCGCTGCCAATGATTGCAGAATCATCAGCTCGTGATTGCGCCCGCCGCCTCTCATCTCACCTATTGGATCATGATCCAACGGGCGAGATCGCGCCGCCAAGAGCCCCGCCGCCGCCACGTGTCATGCGTGGGGGGATCACGCGGTTTCGCGTGGTCCCCACCACGTGGGCGCCGCCGCGCGTCCTGGGCCGTTGGATCTTGTATCCAACGGTCCAGATCAAAGGGATTTAAAATATATATATATATATATATATATATATATATATATATATATATATATATATTATATAAAAATAATAATCTGTTTATTATTTTTTAAAATTTGAATTTGGTTTTAAAAAAAATGTTAAAAATAGTTAGAAATACGGGAAAATTATGGAAAAATTTCAGAAATTATATTTTATTATTATCTTTAGTATAAAAATAATTTTGGGCTAAAACTAAGAAATATATCCATTCCTATGGTGTTAGCTAGTTATTATAGTTATATAAAATCTAGTTTATCCTTTAAAATATTTTTAATTACGAATTAATTACTTTAATTGATAATAAAAATTTGTAGATTATTTTAATGCGTTATAAAATCTTACTAAAACATTTTAAGCCTATAAAAACAATAAATAGATTTTAGAAAATTCCTTTAATCATATTTCGATGCTTTGAAAATTATTAACATTACTTTAAAAATTATTCTTCTATTAACGAAACACATAAATAATTATTTGATAGTAGAAATTTAAAAAATATATTTTATTAGGTATTAGAAAACACAGTCTTACAAACCATAAAGAGGTATTTATTGCCTGAGCACAAGACTTAAGTAATTAATTAGCTCCATAATTACAAGAAGGAGCTTGTAGCTCATTGGTAATATTTTGCACTGCTGAACCAAGCTACCAGAGTTCAAATCCCATATCCCACATTATTTTTAATATTGGTTTTTTTTAAAACCTTTAGAATACCAAGGGTTTACACGTGCATATCTCACAAAACCCCCACTACACCTAAAAATATAACATTGCCAGAGGTTAGATGAACCGTCGGGGGGGATCCTGGCCGCATGACTCGGGCGGGAATCAGCCAACTCGTCCTCGACTCGTCCGACTCAGTCCTCCGACTGAATCATGGCCGAGTCACCCCCGAGTCGACCGATTCCGGCGACGACCCCAACATGAAAATTATGTCTTTTCACATTCCCTATGCACCTGCAAAATTTTAGCCTCAAACCATTTCCAGAGCTCTTTTAAAACCATAATTACTCCACATTTAATACATTTTTAATACATTTTATCACATTTTTCATTTTAACCTTTCACCTACCCTAACCCTATAAATACCACCCCTACTCTCTACCCTCTCATCCCAAACTCTGAGCCAACTCTCTAAAATTTCCAAGAAACTTGTGTACTTTGAAAACGAGCACGAAGCGAAACTACGGCAAACTTCTGGCGATCGTTCTAGGAGCTCTCGGCAATGAAGCGACGCACCGACGATTCCTCTCCTTCCATCTCACTCTCGTTATTACCCAAAACCCGTAAGTCCCATTCTCTATCTATCTCTTCTATCTAAAAATACGGATTTACAAAACCCGACGGAATCGGAACAAATCCGATTTCCGATTCGGTTTCTTCATAAAACTCCACTTCTCGTTAATACAATTATGTTTAAACTCCTTCATGTTGACTATTAAATACTAATCAACCAAATTGATCAAGTTTCATTTCATAAAATGATGGCTATTTCAATTTATCGTATTTTTCACTTAAATACCACATTGTTTCGATTCTACATTTAACCCCATTAAACTTGCTATACCTTTAAGTAGATCACGAGGTAATGACCTACCTCCTCACACACTCATATGCAACATAACACGATACCCTCGAGAACTTAGAATACGGGAAAACAAACATTTTCATTTAAATACCCTTTACTTAATAAAACCATTTATAAAAGATTTAGTATTGATATATCTTTATAAATAAATACCACTTATTATGAAAATAGGATAAGCTTGTGGGCATCAGTCGTTTATCTAAACCTGACTTTGTGGTGTCTAGGCTAGACAAGTGAGAAAGGTAACTTTAAAAGGCCCGTCTCACGGTGATTCGTGAGCGGATCCCTCCTTTCTTCACTTGTACTTACCTGGCCACAATTGGCGGTGAAGAGGCGATTTGAGGTATCTCACAACTTGTCCCTTTGGACCAGTTAGGAGCAGTCTAGTTGACTTAGGAGACTCTGGAACATAGAATACGGGAAAACGATACTTTTTCATTTAAACACCATAATTAATAAAACCGTTTTCCTTAATGATTAGTATTTATACAAATCTTTGCAAAGCACCGCTACAACCCATTTAGGGAACCCGTTCGGGATGGTGCAGATTATCACACATCCTCGGGCTTAGTAGTGCGAGATTCAGACCTCCGGAAGGATCATTCGGTCTCGAAAGATTTAAATATGACATGTTAAGAAAAACGAGATTTCTAGAATATAATAAATATATTAAAATTTATTTTCATATAAATATATGTATATGTAATTCAAAAATATCTAATTTGAATTATTATAAATATTCTATCTTTTTCTAAAAATGTCACAAGAATCAGTTTACACTAAAATACCATGAATTCCATATAATCAATATTACAAATAAATACCATTTATTATGAAAATAGGATATTTTCACTAGAAATATTACAGTATAAAATCTACATTCATTACAACTCTAAAAACGATTATTAAATACTTGGGGTGTATTTTGAAAAGTATATAAAAGTATTTTTACATAAAACCCCCTCAAATTCTAAAAATTACCCTAAGGACCCTAGTAAACATATGTTTAAGCGGGACCAATCTCTTGAGCCTGAGGGAGCCGGAGAAGTGGGTGCTTGCCTAACTAAGGTAGACAACTTAACAACAGTGTTATCAATATGGTAATCGTCTTTGAAAAAGACACGAAAGGTTACCGATAACATCAAAACAATCAGGACTTCAATTTACTTTTCTAATTGTCTGACTCAGTTTGAGTCTCATTATAATCTGACTTGAATATGATTCAAGTACAAATCTATAATCTACAATCTTCAATCTACAAATCTTCAATATTACAATTCCACATGAATCCATGAATCAATCTATACAACTTGACTGAACCGATCCATAGATATACATTCCATTTAAATGGTTCTCCAGTTATTCCATTTACATGATTATACAGTTACATCCGTTTACTGATATTATGGTTTTGGTCAGTCATCCAATTATACAATCTATACAGTTTACAATGCAAGACAACACAATACAACAATACAATCAAAACACCACGGGGTTTAAGGGGTAGATTGGTACGGAAGGTGTTAAAAGTGGCAGGAGATGGTAAGATTAAGACACCTAACCTGTATTCCGTTGCTGCTGTATCGTGGCCCAACAGTTCCTTGAGTTCCTGATAGTTTAGTCTCCGGGGCAAGTGAGACTCCTCTCGTATACACTGGTATCCTTCTGTACCAAGCTACAAACAACAGCGTTAACACTAAATACAATAATATAAGAATATAATACAACTGTAAAAACTACTCTCTCTCTCTCTCTTACTCTCTGTCCATTCTATTTCTTCTCTTATCTTTGGGACTTACCGAGCGATCTGTTCGCTGACGACATTCTATTTCTTTCTTCTTTGAATGTCGTCAGGTGATTTGGAACCATCAGAGATCGAGCCAACTGCAGAAGACTTGGAGCAGTACAGCGAAGACCCTGAGCTCTAGACATTGTACATTTTCTTTTCAGTACCTTTAATTTCCTGTCATGCCATTGTTTAGGTATTGCTTTTATTTCAGTTGTATTTCCTTTTCATGCATTGTACAAAAGAATGTTAACAAATAAAGTTGCTATTTTTATTATACCTTGTCTCTTGTGTATATTTTCTTTTATATTGCTTATCTACGCTTAGCGTATTTGCTTCTGAGTAAATACATAGCGGACCAGTCGCATCCACTTTGCCGTATGCCGGGAAGCGGGGCGTGACACGATCGACAGGGAGAAAGGAGAGAGTGACACCCGATGGTAACTTTACTTCAATGGGGCATCTTCCATGAAGAAGCAAAAGCACAGCTCCCCTATAATCAAATCTGGGGTAGGCCTTATCTTTGTGACTCCACAAGGAGGGATAATGGGCTTTGACTTTTCCTTAACAGAGCCGAGGACAAACAATGAAGCCAAATATGAAGTTTTGATAGCAGGTCTTGAGATCGCTATCGACATGGGAATAGAATACCTTCTCATATACGGAGACTCCCAGCTGGTCGTTAGTGAAGTAAACGACGACTATCACGTGCAAACCAGAGTTGGTGAAGTACGGCGAGAGAGTACAACAATTGTTGACTCAAATTCCTTCCTACGTTCTGGAAAGCATACCGCGTACGGAAAATAGCAAAGCGGATGCGTTATCCAAACTCGCTAAAGAACTTACTGACGAAAACCTCGATGACGTAAGGATCGTTGTACAAAGCCGTAGGGTTCTTGCACCAGCGGAAATATCTCCGGAGTTGTCTAAAAAAAAGGAAGCAACCAAGCAAACAACCCTACAAATAGAAGACCGGGAAAATGCCAAGAATTGGAGAGAAGTATTTATAGACTACTTCATATCCCATCGAACACCTGAAGATGCATCCTCGAGACATCAGCTCATGAAACGAGCTCTGTCTTTTGCCTTTGTCAATAACACGCTGCATAAGAGATCGTTCAACTCCCTATGGATAAGATGCCTGGGACCGGAAGAAGCAAGGAGAGTCGTCCAAGAAACTCATGACGGACTCTGCGGTTCCCATTAAGCCAGGCCAAAGATGAAGCCGAAGATCAAAAGAACGGGTTACTATTAGCCCATGATGATTCGAGACTGCCTTGAATATGCGAAGTAATGCCATTCGTGTCAGATTCATGGTGACTTCATCCACCAGCATCCAAACCCGCTACACCCAACGGTGGCGAGCTGGCCGTTCGAAATGTGGGGAACCGACATAATTGGGCCCATCAAACCAGCATCATCTAGAGGACAGCGGTTCATATTGGCGACAACCGATTACTTCTCTAAGTGGGCAGAAGCAGTACCACTAAGAGAAGTGAAGATAGAGAATATCCTCTATTTCTTTAAGACACACGTCATCTATCGGTTTGGCACCCCGCGATGGATTATCTCCGATAACGGGCCAGCCTACAGAAGTCACAAAATCAGCCGCTTCGCACAGTGGCATAATATAGACTGGAGATACTCTTCGGTCTATAATCCCCGAGCTAATGGTCTAGCTGAGGTTTTCAACAAGACCTTGACGAAGATCATAAAGAAGACGGTGTCTCGAAATAAGAAGAACTGGCATGAGAGACTGCATGAAGTTCTCTGGGCGTATCGGACCACATTCAAAACGGCCACGAATACAACGCCGTATGCATTGGTATTCGGCACAGAAGCAGTACTCCCCTTGGAGATAGAGCTACCCTCTTTACGAGTGGTGGTTCATTACGAGCTAACAGATGAAGAGAACGCTCATCTTCGGCTAGAGGAGCTCGACGCTCTTGACGAAACTCGTCTCATGGCGCAGCAAAACTTGGAGACTTACAAAGCAAGGACGACGTGCTCGTGTGAAAAATTGACTAGGCCGAGAACATTCCGCCAAGACGAACTCGTGCTAGTCATAAAAAGACCTATGATCCCCAATCGTATCAAACGGGGGAAATTCGAGCTGAATTATGAGGGCCCGTACTTCATAGACAAGGTCTACTAAGGTAGGGCTTACTTGCTCATGGATATGCATGGCGAGAGACCCTTCAGGCCAATAACGGCCGGTTTCTGGAAAAATACTATGCCTGACGAGTTACGGCCTAGGTCAACGATAGACGACGACGCCTATGTCCGCTCGCTATCTTCCTAAGCCCTAACTTTATAAGTAGTATCCAGCAAAACCGTTTTCTCCAAAACGGCAACAACGGACCGAAACGTCCCCAAACTAATAGCGAACCGAAACATCCCTAAACTAATAACGGACTGAAACATCCCTAAATTTGCAATGGACCGAAATGTCCTAAAACTTACTACTGACCGAAACGTTTTTAAACTACTGCAAACCCGCAGCATCCTTGGGCTGACGCGTAAAAAAAATGGTACGTCCACAAGCAAAATGGACACGGATGAAAACCCGAAAGGGCTCCGTGAGTAAAAACAGCAGGGCTACCGACGAGTTTGTGAAAACCCAAGAGGGCGCAGACTCGTAAAAAAAAGGGTACGTCCACAAGCAAAATGGCCACGGATGAAAACCCGAAATGGCTCCGTGAGTAAAACAGTAGGGCTACCGCCGAGTTTGTGAAAACCCAAAAGGGTGCAGACTCAAAAAAAAACGGTACGTCCACAAGAAAAAAGGCCCCGGATGAAAACCCGAAAGGGCTCCGTGAGTAAAAACAGCAGGGCTACCGGTGAGTTTGTGAAAATCCGAAAGGGCACAATCTCGTTAAAAGACACTTGCAAGGTCCTCTCGACCTTGTAAGGAGAAAACTACCTGCGTGAGATCCTTATGACTCACAAAGGAGCAACACACTTAGGGATCCCCACGATTCCTAAGGAGAAATTACACTTACGAGATCCTCACGACTCGTAAGGAGAACCCTCTTATGAGACCCTCACGGCTCATAAGATTCAAAACCCTTAAACTACAGGGATCTGAACCTGTTCTTAAGCCATCACCTTTCCCAGACTGCCCTACAAGAGGTTTAATACCGACCCTTGTATACAATCCACGGACGCAAATAATCATTTCCTTTCCGAGTCCCACCAACGACAAGGAATGCTCTCATTTGATGAACAAACACTTGTAAGTCCTCTCGACTTATAAGGAGAAAACACTCTTGTAAGATCCTTACGACTTATAAGAGAACACACACTTAGGAATCCTCACGATTCCTAAGGAGAAAATGCACCTACGAGATCCTCACGACTCGTAGGGAGAAACACCTTTATGAGACCCTTACGACTCATGAAGTCAAAAGCCTTAGGCGACAGAATTCTAACCCTGTTTGCTAAGCCATCTTTGTTTAAATCGACAAAGGCAAATGATGATTCGCTCCTAGCAATGTTCCAGTTGTAGCGATGCTGATGCCCAGATCGGTATCAAATTCCAAGTCCTTTCACGGCAAATGATGATTCGCTTATGGCAATATTCCAGTCCCAGCGATGCTGATGCTAATATTGGTATCAGATCTTGAGTTCCGTACTAAAAAAATGTTCTTGTAAAAATAGCCGAAATGGTTGGGCAACTCGCAATAAAAATCAGCAAGTAAAAAGAAAATAGCCGAAATGATTGGGCACCGTGAAAAATAGCCGAAATGATTGGGCAATCACGACTTTCGCGATATAAAAAGCTGAAATGATAGAGTATCGCGGAAAGACATAAAAAAATGAAATAAAACTTTTTGCCCTGTAGGTAAGTCCATACTGACCCCTGTATACAATCCATGGGCATAAACGAAAAGGGAACCATATGTCCCCCACCAGATCCTGTCAAAAGGGAAAGTCAGATCTCAACAGCAACATCTGCATCCCAGAAGACCAACAACGGCGTTCCTCCTCCTGCCAGCAGAGCACGGACGCGACACCACCAATCGGAGCCACGGCGAAGTCCTCAGTTCCAAGACTCTACAGTTTACAGACAACCTAGAGTCAGCCCCGACACCGCAGAAAATGGAGCAAGTCAACATGACCCTGTTCTCCGCCGAAAGACCAGGAAAGACTGACGTCTTGCCTGAATTTGGGGGCAGATACTATTTGGTTTTATCCATCCACCTCTCCGAAGATGCCAAGTTGATTTATGGGACCATGTATCGAAGGTTTAGATGGATGCGGCCGTTGTAGCAGACTTCGTCAGATTCCCCCTCATTTGAGGGGTTTTTGATTGTGGGGACGCTCTTCCCTGCAGGCGCAAGCCCCTGCAGTTAATTACGCTACCGTATCGCGGTAACCACTTTCTCCTTCTCCAGATGGTCACTTCGTGTCGTATATGTTTGTTTTATTTTTGGTTGCCCGTGGATTGTATACGGAGACTAATTTATATTGTCGCCTGTAGGGCGTGGATTAATCCAAAGCCGTATTTTCTTAGATTTGGATTTTGGGTTGGGTTTAAGGATCGTTAATCTTATTTGAGACTAAGATCAACTTAAACGTTTGTTAAGGAGACGTTAGTCTAATTTTAGACTAAGATCAGCTTAACATTTGTTAAGAACACGTTAGTCTAATTTTAGACCAAGATCAACTTAACGGGATCATTTAGATCCAACAAAAGAGCATTTGGGCTCTATTGTTTTAGTTTAGGAACTTTGCGGTCCAGAAGTTTAAGGACATCATAGTCCTTAGAGTTTAGAGACATCATAGTCTGTAAAGTTTAAGGACATCATAGTCGATGAGTTTAAGGACCCCACAGTCCGTGGAATGTCTGGTTGTCGGGACCCGTCGCCTCTCTTAAGACGTTGAATAATTACAACGACAAATATCAGAGGAGTGAAGAGATGTACCCTTGAACCAATATTGGTTGGGAGATCTGTTGTCCAATTTGGGACTAAGATCAAAAATTTATGAGCATATGGGCTCAATAATTCTGAGGTAGGGTTCTGTGGCCACTTTGGGCTCATCCCATTTAGTTAAAATGTTGAACATTTAATAATGTTGAGCATTAGTTTGGGCTCTGACAATCTTTTTGTCTTTTATTAAATACTGAGCACTCATTGTAGCTCTGGGCTTTATCATTTAAAGAACAATTTTTGTTCTCTTAGCGCACATGTGAGGAGCACGTGGCGCACTTGGCGCTGAGCGCCAGTCAATGAGCGCAGAGCGCTTCTATTGAAGTAGCGCACACGTGAGGAGCACATGGTACGGTTGGCGCTGAGCGCCAGATCATGAGTGCAGAGCGCTTCTAGTGAAGTAGCGCACACGTGAGGACCACGTGGTGTGTTTGGCGCTGAGCGCCAGATCATGAGCGCAGAGCGCTTCTTTTAAATTTGGAGCGCTAAGGCTCTGTAGTGCTTTGCGCTAGATTTGGAGCGCCGATGCGCTTCTTTAAACTTGGAGCGCTAAGACTCTTTTTAGACAGTTCTGCGCTCTGAGAATTAAATTCTCTCTTATAAGAGTCTTTGTCTCATGAATCTAAGAACAAAGTTCTTATTTTATAGGAGATGTTTCAATCTCTTATGTTCTTGGTGAAAGGTTTTGCCTTTATGGATCTGTGATCCTAAGAGAATTGAATTATTCTTCCCCTTTTTATAATGAGATGTTATAATCTCCTTTGTGAAAGATAATTTGTCTTAAAGATCTATGATCTAGCATAAGAACTAAGTTCTTTTTCTGATGAGATGGTTTGATCTCTCTGTTTTTACCTTGAAGAAAAGTTCTTCTTCTCAGAGCTTGCTCTTTTCTTTAAAATTTCTCAAAGCTTGTGGGGGGGGGGGGGTCCTCTATATGAGACTTGAAGTCTTGGGGCATTTATATAGTGAAGGCTAATTTGTTCAATCGGTTAAGGAGATCTTTTCTCTAATTGATTTGGGGATGTTTCCCTCGTTGGATCTTTGATCCTAGTGCTTCTGTCTTACAGAAGGCAATCTTCTTGTTTTTAATAAGATTGGGAAATCTTTTCCCATACAGAATTTATTCTGTATTTGGTGATTTTTAATCACCATTAGATCATTGATCCAACGGTGCTCTGATTTTCAGAGCATAATCTTTCCTGTTTGGAAAGATTCTGAGGAATGTTTCCTTAACAGAATTTTATTCTGGTCAATTGATGATTTTTTAATCATGTTCGTTGGATCTTTGATCCAACGGTGGGGAACATTTAGTTCTAGCGTTAGTGCTCACGTGCTTTGCATGTGGTGCGCTGCTTAGAGTGCAGCGCTCTTAGCGCTAGCGCTCATGTGCTTTGCACGTGAGCGCTGCCTCAGAGTCTTTGACTCTTACCACTGAGCGCTCTTGGCGCAAGCGCTCTCGTGTTTTGCACGTGAGGCGCTGCCTCTTTACTGAAGGTGTCTTTTCACCTTTTTTCTCCGCTTTTCCCAAGTCAAATTTCTCTTTCCCAGAACCTGAAAATAGTTCCATCACACACAGCATTTTCTGTCCCTAGACTTAAATGTCTGCCTTTATAATTTGAAGCAATACTTCTCTTCTCTTTCATTTTCAGAGAATCATTTTAACAGAGAAGAGCTATGGCTTGTAATCGCCTATATGCTCGCCGTCAGCCATGGAAGGTGCCCATTGAGGAAATTGTTCCTCGTTTTGCTGCGCACTTGGTGAACCCTACTCTTACGGATAACCAATGTGACACGGTGTTGCACGAGTTCTTGACTCGTATAGGATCTCCTTTCCCCATCGGCTCCATTTGGCTCCGGATGGTTTTCTTATCTGTGATCAATGATGTTCCCCCTCCTCCGGTGGATATGACTCTGGCAATGCTCGACGCCGTGGAAGATAAGATTGAGTGCTTCCACGAGGCACTTTTGATCACCATAGCTCTGAGGGATCGCTCTGTCCGGCTGATAAGCCGGATACGGGCTCAGCGAGTCGTCATGTCTGTCTTTACTGATGGGTGCAGTGCTGACCGATGGGTGGCTACTCCTCGTGAAGATCGCCGCTTTGTCATGGTGGAGAAGGCAGAGAGGGAGTTAGATAATTTTATCCATAGTTTTGTGAATCCCTGTACTTTCGATCCCATGTTTGGTGATCTATTTCCTGTAGAATAAAATGTTCAATTAAATGCTTTGTTTTTGTCGTTGAACACCTGTTTTTCCTCTGATGTGTGCATGTGCGTACATGAATGAGCCTGGTTTTACACATATCTATAAACGAAACTTAAGCCGGGATAAACAGGAACTAATCGCTCTTGGCCAAAGATTTTGGCAGGAACAAATGCCCCCACTACTTTGCCCAGGTAAGTATATACGTGGGTGAAGTAGTGCAGAGTAATTCATAGAGCATGACCAGTTTCGGGTTGGTATATAACTTTCAGAATCTTGATCCGAGAAGATAACGAGCGGACACAAGCGTCGTCATTTATCATTGACTCAAATCTCGACTCTTAAGGGATATAGTTCCAAACCCTCAGCTCCATGAGCCGCACCCTTCTATTTCTTTATGTCTTACTTTGACGTGAAGTAGTTTATATGCTCATGAGTAACTTCTCCATTTCAGTGGCATGTAGCTTTGGCAAGTGTGGCCCATAGTTGGTAGATAACAGTTCATCTTGAACTCTTTGTAAGGTAGCGATGGCTTAGGAAACAGGGTTAGGATCTGTTGCCTAAGACTTTTCAACTTTATGAACCGTGAGGGTCTCATAAAGGTTTTTCTCCTTACGAGTCGAAAGGATCTCGTAGGTGTAATTTCTCCTTAGGAATCGTGAGGATTCCTAAGTGCGTTTTCGCTTGAGAGTCATAAGGATCTCACAAGAGAATTTTCCCGCTTACAAGTTGAGAAGACTCGTAAGTGGTTGTTTCCCTCCTTGTCGATGTTCGTCTTCGGAAAGTGTGGCCCGTGAATAGTATGCAAGCGCCCATCTTAGACTGACTTGCAGAGCCCTAGTGCTTAGGAAATAGGTTTTTTAATCCCCACTGCCTAAGGCTTTTTCCTACGAGTCGAGACGAATCGAGAAGTTCTTGCAAGGACACTAATTTCCTTACGAGTCAAGACGAATCGAGAAGTTCTCGCAAGGATGTCCTAACGTCACAGTTAACCTCTGCTCTTTACGACAGAGGTCTGTTAGGGTCTGTTGTACTAGGGTTTTGTCCGTCGTACCTTCGCGTTGGCTGATGTATTCCTCGATAGGCAATTTTGCTGTTCGAGTAGCCTTGCGACTGTCGTGTCTCTGATCCCTTCGGGGTCTGGACAAGACGTCTTCAAGCAATCTCCCTAGGCAGTTTCACCATCGGAAGAGCAAGCGTTAGGGATTTTGCTATGCCGCTTTTTACTTGAGGCTAGGCTCAGTTTGGGAAGCCCCTGATGAGTTATAACCATTCCGCGCTGCTATGGGATGATCTCCGATAGTCTTTCAGGTTTTATTTGAGTTGTCATCAAGACCCTGAAGCTAGGAATTTGGCCTTTGCATTGTTTGCTGGCATTGCGTCTACTGTATCGAGGCGAATGTCGCAGTTGTCTCTAGGTTCCCTGTGAACCGTCGAGGCTTGGAACTAGGGATTTTGCCATGGCTCCGTTGTTTTGACCCTGGGGTCAGTTGTTGACGTTGTATCTGCATCCTGCTGGAGTTGAGAAGAAACGACGTTGTTGACACTGCGTCTGCTGTAACGAGACGAATGTCGAGGTGATCTCTAGGTTGTCTATGAACCATCGAGATTTGGAAATAGGGACTTTGCCGCGGCTCCACTTTGCTGACGTTGCGTCTGCTGTAACGAGATGAATGTCGAGGTGGTCTCTAGGTTGTCTGTGAACCGTAGAGATTTGGAGCTAGGGTCTTTGCCGTGGCTCCGCTTTATTGACGTTGCGTCTGTTGTAACGAGACGAATGTCGGGGTGGTCTCTAGGTTGTTTGTGAACCGTTGAGATTTGGAACTAGGGATTTTTCCGTGGCTCCGCTTTGCTGACGTTGCGTCTGCTGTAACGAGACGAATGTCAAGGTGGTCTCTAGGTTGTCTATGAACCGTCGAGAGTTGGAACTAGGGATTTTGTCATGGTTCCGCTTTGCTGACGTTGCGTCTGCTGTAACGAGACGAATGACGAGGTGGTCTCTAGGTTGTCTGTGAACCGTCGAGATTTGGAACTAGGGATTTTACCGTGGCTCCGCTTTGCTGATGTTACGTCTGCTGTAACGAGACGAATGTCGAGGTGGTCTCTAGGTTGTCTATGAACCGTCGAGATTTGGAACTAGGGACTTTGCCGTAGCTCCGCTTTACTGACGTTGCGTCTGCTGTAACGAGATGAATGTCGAGGTGGTCTTTAGGTTGTCTGTGAACCGTCGAGATTTGGAACTAGGGATTTTGCCGTGGCTCCGAGATTGATTGTCACGTTCGAATCCTGCTGGAATGAGGAGGAACGCTGTTGTAGGTCTCTAGGCTGTAGATGTGGCCGTCGAGATTTGGAACTAGGGATTTTGCCATGGCTTCGAGATTGATTGTCACGTTCGAATCTTGCTGGAATGAGGAGGAACGCTGTTGTAGGTCTCTAAGCTATAGATATGGCCATCGAGACTTGGAACCAAGGACTCTGCCGCGGCTCCGAGATTGATTGTCATGTTCGAATCCTGCTGGAATGAGGAGGAACACTGTTGTAGGTCTCTAGGCTGTAGATGTGGCCTTCGAGCCTTGGAACCAAGGACTCTGCCGCGGCTTCGAGATTGATTGTCATATTCGAATTCTGCTGGAATGAGGAGGAACGTTGTTGTAGGTCTCTAGACTGTAGATGTGGCCGTCGAGACTTGGCTCTCTTTCTGATGGAGCCTGGTGGGATGATATGGTTCCTTCTTTATTTGTGCCCCTGGATTGTATACATGGATCGATGTGATCTCATCTGTAGGGCAAAAAGTTTCATTTTATTTTTTTTAATTTCTTTCCGCGATGCTCTATCATTTCATCTTTTATATCGCGAAGGTCATGATTGCCCAATCATTTCGGCTATTTTTCGTGGTGCCTAATCATTTCGGCTATTTTTTCTTTTCTCTCGCTGCTTTTTATTGCGAGTTGCCCAATCATTTCGGCTATTTTTATATGCATTTTTGGCTCGCTGAATTTTTATCGCGAGTGTGGAACTTAGAATCTGGTGCCAATCTCAGCATCAGCATCGCTACGACTGGAATATTGCCAGGAGCGAATCATCATTTGCTGTGAAAGGGCTTGGAATTTGTTACCGATTTAGGCATCGGCATCGCTACAACTGGGACATTGCCAGGAGCGAATCATCATTTGCCTCTGTCGATGTCGAACAAAGGTGGCTTAGCAACAGGGTTAAGATCCTGTTGACTAAGGCTTTTTGACTTCATGAGCCGTAAGGGTCTCATAAATGTGTTTCTCCCTACGAGTCATGAGGATCTCGTAAGTACGTTTTCTCCTTAGGAATCGTGGGGATCCCTAAGTGTACATCCTCTTATAAGTCGTAAGGATCTTACAAGAGTGTTTTCTCCTTATAAGTCGAGAGGACTTACAAGGGTCGTTCACCGTGTGAGCATATCCCTAGTCGCTGATGGGACTTTGTTAAGGAAATGTTTATTCATGCCCGTGGATTGTATACAAGGGTCAATAATGAAACGCTTGTAGGGAAGTCTGTGGAGTGTGATGGCTTAAGAACAGGTTCAGATCCATGTAGCTTAAGGCTTTTGAATCCTATGAGCCATGAGGGTCTCAAAGGGGAATTCTCCTTACGAGTCGTGAGGATCTCGTAAGTGTGTTTTCTCCTTAGGAATCGTGGGGATTCCTAATTGTGTTGCCCCTTGTGAGTCGTAAGGATCTCACGCAGGTATTTTCTCCTTACAGGGCCGAGAGGACCTTGCAAGTGTCTTTAAACGAGATTGCGCCCTTTCGGGATTTTACAAACTCGCCGGTAGTCATGCTGTTTTTACTCACGGAGCCCTTTCAGGTTTTCATCTGTGCCCATCTCGCTTATAAACATACCGTTTTTTTGCCAGCCTTGGGATGCTGCGGTCCGTAGTAGTTTATAGACATTTCGGTCAAGCGTAGTATTTTTTCAAGAAACGGTCGTTTAT
Organism: Agapanthus africanus; assembly: GCA_030015575.1. Classification (NCBI taxonomy): domain Eukaryota; kingdom Viridiplantae; phylum Streptophyta; class Magnoliopsida; order Asparagales; family Amaryllidaceae; genus Agapanthus; species Agapanthus africanus. The sequence continues at coordinate 747,313,506 of JASDDO010000022.1, read as the reverse complement.
TAGCCTGAAGGGTCTTTCGCCATGCATATCCATGAGCAAGTAAGCCCCACCTTGGTAGACTTTGTCTATGATGTACGGGCCTTCATAGTTCGGCTCGAATTTCCCCCGTTTGGCACGATTGGGGATTATAGGTCTCTTGACCACTAGCACGAGTTCGCCTTGGCGGAATATTCTCGGCCTATTCAATCTCTCGTATAAGCGCGTCATCTTTGCTTTGTAAGCTTCCAAGTTTTGCTGCGCTATGAGCCGGGTTTCGTCGAGGGCATCGAGCTCCTCAATCCGAAGATGAGCATTCTCTTCGTCCGTTAGCTCGTAATGAACTGCCACTCGTAAGGAAGGTAGCTCTATCTCCAAGGGGAGTACTTCTTCAGCGCCGAATACCAATGCATACGGCGTTGTGTTTGTGGCCGTTTTGAACGTGGTTCGATACGCCCAGAGAGCTTCATGCAGTCACTCGTGCCAATCCTTTTTATTTCGAGACACTGTCTTCTTTATGATCTTCGTCAAGGTTTTGTTGAAAGCCTCAGCTAGACCATTACCTCGAGGATTATAGACCGAAGAGTATCTCCAGTCTATATTATGTTGCTGTGCGAAATGACTGATTTTTTAACTTCTGTAGGCCGGCCCGTTATCGGAGATAATCCATCGCGGAGTGCCGAACCGATAGATGACGTGTGTCTTGAAGAAATGGAGGATATTCTCCGTCTTCACTTCTCTTAGTGGTACTGCTTCTGCCCACATGGAGAAATAATCGGTTGTCGCCGGTATGAACCGATGTCCTCTGGACGATGCTGGTTCAATGGGCCCGATTATGTCAGTTCCCCATATTTCGAACGGCCAGCTAGCCACCGTGAGATGTAGCAGATTTGGATGTTGGTGGATAAAGTCTCCGTGAATCTGGCACGAGTGGCACTGTTTCGAGTATTCAAGGTAGTCTTGGATCATTGTGGGCTAATAGTAGCCCATCCTTTTGATCTTTAGTTTCATCTTCGGCCCGGCTTGGTGAGAATCGCAGAGTCCGTCGTGAGTTTCTTAGATGACTCTCCTTGCTTCTTCCGGTCCCAGGCATCTTAGCCACAGGGAGTCGAACGAACTCTTATACAGAGTATCATTAACGAAGGCGAAAGATAGAGCTCTTTTCATGAGCTGATGTCTCGAGGACGCATCTTCAGGTGTTCGACGGGATTTGAAGTAGTCTATAAAGACTTCTCTCCAATCCTTGACCTTTTCCTAGTCCTCTATTTGTATGGCTGTTTGCTCGGTCGCTTCCTTTTCTTCAGACGACTTCGGAGATATTTTCTCTGGTGCAAGAACCCGACGGCTTTGTACAACGATCCTTACGTCATCGAGGTTCTCGTCAGCCAGTTCTTTAGCGAGCTTGGCTAATGCATCCGCCTTGCTATTTTCCACACGCGGTATGCTTTCCAGGGCGTAGGAAGGGATTCGAGTCAGCAGTTGTTGCACTCTCTCACCGTACTTTACCAACTCTAGTTTGCACGTTTGATAGTCGCCATTTACTTGACTAACGACCAGCTGGGAGTCTCCGTATATGAGGAGGTTTTCGATTCCCATGTCGACAGTGATCTCGAGACCTGCTGTCAAAGCTTCATATTCGGCCTCATTGTTCATCCTCGGCTCTGTCAAGGAAAAGGCAAAGCGCATTATCCCTCTTTGTGGAGTCACGAAGATGAGGCCTACCCCAGATTTGATTATGGGGGTGCTGTGTTCTCGCTTCTTCATGGAAGATGCCCCGTCGAAGCAGAGTTCCCATCCAGTGTCACTTTCTCCTTTCTCCCCATCGATCGTGTCAAACGTGTGCTCTTCTGGCAATTCGCAATTTAGGGGTGAATCGGCAGGTATAGGATGCTCAGCGAGGTTGTCAGCAATGGCCTGGCCTTTCACTGCCTTGAGCGGTCGATATGTTATCGAGAACTCCATCAAGAGTAGGGCCCATTTAGCGAGCCGTCCTGTTAGTATGGCTCTTGACATCAAATATTTGAGAGGATCCACTTTTGATATGAGGCGGACCTCATGCACCAAAGTATAATGCCGGAGTTTCGTTATCGTGAAGATTAACGCCAGACAGTATTTTTTAATGGGGGAGTAATTGTTTTCTGCCCCCAGGAGAACTCGACTCAAGTAGTAGAGGGCTCTTTCCTTCCCTTGATCATTCTCTTGTGCCCACAACGCGCCTAAGGAACCTTCAAGGGCAGTTGTGTACAGGATGAGAGGCTTTCCCTTGACCGGAGCAGTTAGTACCGGCAGATTCTGCAGGTATTGCTTGATTTCGTCCAGTGCGTTTTAGCATTTGCGATCCCAGACGAACGGGGTTCCCTTCTTCATCAAGTGACTGTAGGGGGGCACTTGCTGGAGAGATTGGCTATGAATCGTCGGATATATGCGAGCTTCCCTTGGAAAGATCGCAGTTGCTTGAGAGTTCTTGGCGGGGGCATTTCCATGATCGCCTTAATCTTCGACGGGTCTATTTCAATGCCTCAGTGTCGTACGATGAATCCTAGTAATTTGCCTGAGGAGACTCCGAACGTGTATTTGAGAGGGTTCATCTTCAGGTTGTATTTCCGAAGACGTCGGAACACTATCCTCAGATATTCCCAATGCTCCTCGTGCGATTTGCTTTTTACCACGAGGTCGTCAATATAGCACTCGACGATTTCGTGTATGAGGTCATCGAAAATCTTCGTCATTGTCCTCCGCCGAATACAGAGATGCGACTGCGTAGTTCGTCTTTCCTGAATTTGGGGGCAGATACTATTTGGTTTTATCCGTCCACCTCTCCGAAGATGACAAGTTGATTTATGGCACCATGTATCGGAGGTTTAGACGGATGCGGCCGATGTAGCAGACTTCATCAGATTCCCCCTCGTTTGAGGGGTTTTTGATTGTGGGGACGCTATTCCTTGCAGGCGCAAGCCCCTGCAGTTAATTACGCTACCGCATTGCGGTAACAACTTTTTCCTTCTCCAGATGGTCACTTCATGTCGTGTGTGTTTGTTTTGTTTTTGGTTGCCCGTGGATTGTATACGGAGACTAATGTATGTCGTCACCCGTAGGGCGTGGATTAGTCCAAATCCGTATTTTCTTAGATTTGGGTTTTGGTTTGGGTTTGAGGATACGTTAGTCTAATTTTAGACTAAGATCAACTTAACAGTTTGTTAAGGACACGTTAGTCTAATTTTAGACTAAGATCTACTTAACATGATCATTTAGATCCACCAAAAGAGCATTTTGGCTCTATTGTTTTAGTTTAGGGATTTTGCGGTCGAGTTTAAAGACGTCATAGTCTGTAAAGTTTAAGGATATCATAGTCCATGAGTTTAAGGACCCCACAGTCCGTAGAATTTCTGGTTGTTGGGATCCGTCACCTCTCTGAAGACATTGAAGGATTACAACGATAAATATCAGAGGAGTGAAGAGATATACCCTTAAACCAATATTGGTTGGGAGATCTGTCGTCCAATTTGGGACTAAGATCAAAGATTTGTGAGCATATGGGCTCAATTGATCTGAATTAGGGATCTGTGGCCACTTTGGGCTCGGCCCATTCAGTTAAAATGCTGAGCATTGGTTCTGACAATTGTTTTTGTCTTTTATTGAGTGCTGAGCACTTATTATGGCTCTGGGATTTATCATTAAAGAACAGTTTATGTTCTCTTAGCGCATACGTGAGGAGCACGTGGCGCACTTAGTGCTGAGCGCCAATCAATGAGCACAGAGCGCTTCTGTTAAGTAGCGCACACGTGAGGTGCACGTGGCGCGCTTGGCGTTGAGCACCAGTTAATGAACGCATTGCGCTTCTGTTAAGTAGCGCACACGTGAGGAGCACGTGGCGCGCTTGGCGCTGAGCGCCAATCAATGAGCTCATTGCACTTCTGGCGAAGGAGCGCATACATGAGGAGCACGTGGCGCGCTTGGCGCTGAGCGCCAATCAATGAGCGCATTGCGCTTCTGGCGAAGTAGCGCACACGTGAGGGGCACGCGGCGCGCTTGGCGCTGAGCGCCAACCAATGCGCTTCTTTAAACTTGGAGCGCTAAGGCTCTTTTTAGGCAGTTCTGTGCTCTGAGAATTAAATTCTCTCTTGTATAAGAGACTTTGTCTCATCGATCTAAAAACAAAGTTCTTATTTTATAGGAGATGTTTCAATCTCTTATATTTTGGTGAAAGGCTTTGCCTTTATGGATCTGTGATCCTAAGAGAATTGAATTATTCTCTTCCCTTTTTAATGATAAGATATTATAATCTCTGAAAGACAATTTGTTTTATAGATCTATGATCTGAAGAAGATTAAGTTCTTCCCCTTATTTTTTTATGGTGAGATACTTTGATCTCTGTTGTGAAGGACCTTGGTCTTATAGAACTATGATCTTAGAAAAAGAAGTATATTCTTCTTTTTATATGAGATGATTTCATCTCCCTGTTTTTTTACCTTGAAGAAAATTTTCTTCTTCTGAGAGCTTACTCTGTCTTTGAAATTTCTCAAAGTTTAGGGGAGGGGGGGTTCCTCTATATGAGATTTGAAGTCTTGGGGCCTTTATAAAGGGCAAGCTGATTTGTTGAATCAGTTAAGGAGATCTTTTCTCTAATTGATTTGAGGATGTTTCCCTCGTTGGATCTTTGATCCAAGGGTTTCTGTTTTACAGAAGACAATCTTCTTGTTTTTAACAAGATTGAGAAATCTTTTCTCATGCAGAGTTTATTCTGCACCATTGTGATTTTTAATCACTATTGGATCATTGATCCAACGGTGCTCTGATTTACAGAGCAAAATCTTTTTGTTTGGAAAGATTCTAAAGAATGTTTTCTTAACAGAATTTTATTCTGGTAACGATGATTTATCATCTTTGTTGGATTTTTTGATCCAACGGTGGGGAACAATTAGTTCCAACGCTAGCGCACTCATGCTTTGCACGTGATGCGCTGCTTAGAGTGCAGCGCACTTAGCGCTTACGTGCTTTGCACGTGGTGTGCTTCTTAGAGTACAGCGCTCTTAGCGCTACCGCTCACGTGCTTTGCACATGGTGCGCTGCAGCGCTCTTAGCGCTAGCGCTCACGTGCTTTGCACGTGAGTGCTGCCTCAGAGTCTGACTCTCAGCGCTTTCAGTAGTAGTTACTGTTGTCAAGTATGAGTTGTCAGTTTCTTAGCTACTTTTGTTAACACTACTTAGCTCTTATCTTGCTCCCTTCACTCCGTTCTTCAGGAACGGAGTTACGGGCATTACGCGTTCACTTCGTTCACTACAGTCTGTTATGAAGCGCTACTTCATTTCAAAATTTGAAATTTGAACAGAGTTTTGCTCTGATTGGGGTAAACAAATACATCCCCCACCGTTGCGCTCATGTGGCTTACATGTGAGTGCAGCGGTAGCAGCATCTATACCATTGGATCAACTCAGAAGTTGAAACGACATCTCAGTGCCTATAAATAGGTCCTTTGGCCCTTGAGATGACCTTTGTTCATCTTCTCACCTTTTCTTCTAAGAATTATTTCTCTTTCAGAGCATAGCTCTTCCCTTTAAGAAATTTCTTAAGAGTCAAAACTCTGCCCAATTTAGGTATAAATTGAACTTTTTTAAAAGAGCTTTGCTCTCCTTAGATCATAGATCTAAAAAAATATATATCTTTAGGGTTTTACCCATTAACAGATCTATGCTCATTTCCAAGATGTAATCTTTTTTTAGGGTGATTTTAACCCATGAACTGGAATATAGTTCATGATGAACTAAAGGGTTTATTCACAGATCTTGAACTTCTTGGAGTTTTTACTCTGTAGAAGCTTTGCTTCTTAGGGTTTCTTGATGGATTGTTTCATCTTTCTTACAGAGCATTGCTCTTTAGAAATTTTGGGGGGGGATTTTATTCTCCTCAGGATTAATTATGACAGTTGTCTGTCCGTTGCAGAGCATTGCTCTTAATGGGAGATTTACTCTTTGGCTCGAGGGATCCTTATTAAATGAGAATCCTTTGAGAATTTCCTCGTTTAATGATAGTCTCATCAAATGATGAGACCGTTTTATTAATAATGAGTTATCATCTAGATTGTGTTGGTCCCCTTTGGCCCCTTTTTACTGCATTGCAGTATGGTACGGATTTAAAGTACCAAATACCGAACTTGACTTGTAGCATTGACGGCTAACTTTGTTCTTTTCTGCGCAGGTATTATGCCTTTCAATACTTCGTTTCCCTTTGTCTGTTCAGAAGGCGGATTCCCTACAGCGCCAGTGGATAGGGAAGTCTTCGCATTGATAAAAGATCATGACCCAGAGCACAAGAATCTTCATTTATGGGGAATATGGTACAACCAGATTATCAGGGGACGACGGAGCTTTTCTTGCGCGACGCCCTCGGAGCCTATCTCGGCGATCCCTTATGCTGACGTACCCCCGGTGAACTATGCCGTGGAGGTGGTTAATTGGACTTCAGAGGGTTGCCTTCAGCCCTCTATAGCTGCAATACCTGTACAACCGCCGATGGCTTTGGACATTCTAGGACAGCGTATATACCAGGGCGAGTCGCGCCCTTGGGGACAGCCATACAACATAGGCTTGACTCCCCGTCACTCAGCTGGATATTTGAAGTGGGCCCGATACATCTTATCGACAAAGAAGTCAGAGCTGCTGAGGCTCGGGTTGTACCCCGCGATCTACGCTAATCTGTTCCAGTATTCCACACCTCCAGCATGGAGGGTCAAAGCCTTTTTGGAACAATGGAACGTTCCAACTCATACCTTCCTTATGCTAGATCGGGAAGTTTCCATCTCTTTGGAGGAGTTTACGGATATCTCCGGCTTGCCTGTCAGAGGGGAGCATTATGAGGAGATCTTGCCCCCTGATGAGTATATTTTCGCTACCCGACTGGTGATGACGGGTCTAACCCCAAAGAATGCCATTCAGCACCGATTCCCCAGCTTGATCAAGGTGCTAAACATTTACAAGGGCCTATTTCTTGAATCTGGAAGTCATGGGGTTAGCTTTGCGAATTTCATCGCCCGTTTTCTCCACCCAGAAGCTTTATCGCAACAAGGTGAAAGGTTTGCCAAACTTGATGATCTTTTCGGTTTTGGCCTGGATAGCCGACCGATAACGGAAGCCAATCAAAAGAGTTTCTTCCTTCCAAACGTCGCGATTGTCCCCTTTTCAGAAATCTTCGCTCAGGACATCGATGAAGAAGCGTTCTTTCTAGGGTTCCTTGGTTTGTGGTAAAGCTGGTTCGCGCTTCCCATGCACCCTCGCTACATGAGGCCGTCTGTTTTCTACCCAGCTCATCGGATGGTTGAAGGGAGACATATCGCTGTTGGGATTGCCGGACTGGCTCATTTGTATCACGGCCTTAGCTTAGCGGCCGACACTACTCAACCGGGGGTGCATCCCGTGAACTTTCCGATGCATTATTTTACTTCATGGCTCGAGCTGCATGTGCTCAGTGCTTTTGGAATGCATAAGCGGCCCCATTTCTATGAAACTTGCAATTTTCCATGGATCATGCGGCTGGTTACTGCTTTCACTGTGGAACCAAGTCAGCGAGATGCTCAGGGTGTGATTCTTCACCTGCGTGCAGTCGGGGACGGCATGACCATTGTTGATAAGGTCATGACCATTGGTAAGGAATCCGCTAAGATGGTGCAGCCGCTGCGGGACACCTTTAAGGACGGAGCTTCTACCTTGAAAGCTCGGGAGATTCTCCATTTGTACTCGATCAGGCAGGGCTACTTGGTGTTCAGGAAAAACGACTCGGCTTTGTTCATGAGATATAACCCCCACCGTTTTGCCCAGCAATCAAGTTATAATCAGGACATCCCGCTCGAGGCATTCTTGGCAGAACCGGTTAATACTGAAGAGGGCATCCGGAGCGCTTTGCACCACTTCATGTGCCTAAACACAAGGTCCAATTTCTTCATCAGTGAGCCGGGTTGTGTTCCGAAAGCCCTGAACGTATACGTGGCATGGTATCAACACGCGATGGGTGTTGTTATCAAGGAGGAGAAGCAACTGTTGCTTGATCGCAAGGGTGCAGCCCCGGCTAGTAATATGACCGTCCCCCTAAAGAAGCGGACCATCGTTCATCCTCCCTTGAGAGAGGCTGCTGCGACTGTGGTCCCGAGCGCCATATCTGAGCTTCCCCTTCCTCATTCTCCCATGATAGCGGTGGCGGTGGCATCTCCCGGGTCTGGTGTAGGTTCAAAGATCGGGACTTGTCGTCCAAAGGTGCCCGCCAAGCGCAAGCTTGTATTGTCGGCTGCTGGTACTCGTTCGCAGAAAAAGAAGAAGTCGCTCTTCTCTGCTGACGTCATTCTTGGCCAGGAGCCTCATGCTCCATACAGCGAGGGCATAAGTGAATACGGGACCAAAGAAGGCTTATTCATGGCACCAGATGATATGATCTAGAAGCTGCTATTGCAGCTTCCGAGCGATCAGCTAGCCACAAAGCAGGACTGGTCACCCTTGCACAGTCAGGTAGACTTCAGTCGTATCTTTCCGCTGTTACGTTTTTATTATCATGCCTTGACTGACACTTCTTCTTCAACAGGCATCTCCACTAAAGAAGCTCTCGCGGCTTCTCTCAGGACTTTTAAAGAGGAGGAAAGGCTTCGTGCTTCGTTGGGCCTTAGTATATTTCGGCTTACTGTGTTTTCATTCCCCTTTTTTATGGGTAGACTGACCCTCCTTTTTCATCTTATCGCAGGGGCTACTTCGACCCGAGTTATCCTGAGTGCAGTGTCGATTTCGCAGGGTGGTGCGGAGATGCTTCCAAGGCTGGCTACCGAAGTCCCAGCTTCCTCAGTATCGCCAAAAAAGGATTCACTTAAGAAATCGATGACGGACGCCATAACGGCTCCAGAGGTAGCTCCTGGCTCGGATGATGACGTCTCCTTGTCGGAGTCTTAAGAAGATCAGCTCTCATGGCCCAGGCAGAAAGGAAGCGCAGGAGGCGTGCAGCAAGAGAACGTAACGCCGCCTTGGCAGTAGGTGCAGGCTCGAGCGCTGCTTCCCCTGTCCCTGCTTCTTCAGAGGGTGCTCCGGTCGCCCTGTCTACCACTCATAGACAGGCGGTACGCGCGGATCGGGAAGCAATTAAAAGCCAACCCAAGGTAACGTAACATTGGGTCCTTTTATTAGAGTTTAATCTTCAGATTCTCATATATCATACCCGGCAGGGCCAAGCCCGGGTGAGGAGGTAGCAGACGAGATGACAGCAACTACCGAGCCCAAAGCGGCTACTCTTTCTCAGGAGTCCGGGACCGGTCCAATTACCACTCTTTCCACCTGTGGTTTCCTGCCATCACCTGGAATTGCGAGTGTCTCGACAGCTCTCGTGGAGTCAGGGGACGAAGCCACGGGCGGCGAAACCATCCCCCCAAATGAGATCGAAGAAGTCGTGATGCTTGGCGATGCTTCCGTCATCGTTTTGGCTGGTGACCTGTCTGGTAGGTCTTGGGTCGCTGCATTCTTTTCATTTTGTAATCCCTTCCGATGACATTTTGTTCCTTTCGAATGTAGTTCTGGTGAGCGCTGAGGTTGCGACACCTGAAGAAGCACCACCAGCTGCTGCTCTGACGGTCGCCGCCCTTCGTCTCCTCTTATATCCTCTCAAATGCTAGAAGGTATGGGTTTGCGATTAATTTAAATCGAGGACAGCATCTTTCGTGTACTGACTATGTATCATCGTAACCTTGCAGGAGTTCTCTTCGATCATCTGTATCAAGTGCTGAACCCGCACTTCTCCTTCCAGTCGGAAGTCGTTTTGCCTACTGGAGCCGGTGAGTATTTTCTCTAACTGACGTCTTTTCCTTTCTTCTGCGGTCAGCCATGTTATTGATAATTCTTCTTTGTATTACTTGTAGCCTTACAAATTTAAGGAGGGGACGAGGGTATTGTCGCGCCACCAGTACTCCCAGCTCTGCCCCCTGTTGCAGCCGGTATAGTAGACTCTATTGTTCATGTATTTTCTTTATTTCTTGAGCCGATATCTGACTATGATTTGTTTTGCAGTGGTCGCACCGACTCCAGCTCCGTTCGAGTCTCACATCATAATGCCAGCAGGGCCCTTTTCTAGACGTCCATCTTCAAAAGGCGCTGTGACCAGCCTGCGTATGTTGAGCGAATACATCGAGGAGCTTGACGCAGAGGCCCCTACATTCGCTGTAGATTTTGCTGCCGAGGTTAATCCAATGTTGGCGATGCTTGTGAACTTCCATAACGAAAGCGTCGTTGAGTCTTGGGTTAAACACTGCAGAAAGATTGAGGCCTGCCTGCATGAGCTTGAGCTTAGGCGTCCTGCTCCTGAGATTCTGGCTTTGAACTCCCGGCGGGCTGCATGGTTTGTGCAAAGTGTTCCGTTCCTTCGCCATTTCGAATGAGAGGCGACCCTTAAGCAAAAGGAACGTGAGGCGACATCCGCTGAATCTGTCCGACTGAGAGCCGAGGTCGCAGCGAATGCTGCACAGCTGAACTCTATCTTTGAAAACCTTCAACGATATATTTCTGACAGGCTGGTGTTGAGGAAGAAGCTTGATCTTACTGAGCAGCTTGCACAGAGTCAGGAGGCTGCTCAGCAGGAGATTGATGAGAAACTTTCATCCTATCTGCAGCAACGGGCCCAAGTCGAAGCAGAGCTGGCCGCGGCGGCTGATCGTGAAAATGAGTTGAGAGGAGCGCGTGAGCAATTGACTGATTTATTGAACACGCCTCCTTCTCAGTAGCTATTTTTGTATCATTTGTAATTTTTGGAATAACATGTATCCATTTTTTATTCTTTTATATGATCCATCTTGTACTCCAATGAGTTTATGAATAAACGATACACATTTCTTTCTCCCACTGTTGCTTTCTTCTCTTTGCCGTGTTGTTGGTTTGTTACTCTGGCAAGTATGGCCTGTAGATAGTAAAGAACATTTCATCTTAGCCTCCTTGTAGGGTAGCGATGGCTTAGGAAGCAGGTCCAGGTCTGCTGCCTAAGACTTTTCAACTTTATGAGCCGTAAGAGTCTCATAATGACTTTTCTCCCTACGAGTCGAGAGGATCTCTTAGGTGTATTTTTTCCTTAGGAATCATGAGGATTCCTAAGTATGCTTTCTCTTGAGAGTCGTAAGGATCTCATAACAGAATTTTTCCTCTTACAAGTCTAGAGGACTCGTAAGTGGTTGTTTTCCCCTTGTCGAGATTCGACTTTGGAGAGTGTGGCCCATGAATAGTATGCAATAGTCCATCTTGGACCGACTTGCAGGGCCACAGTGCTTAGGAAACAGGTCCTTATCCCCATTGCCTAAGGCTTTTCCCTACGAGTCGAGATGAATCGAGAAGTTCTCGCAAGGATGTCCTAACGTCACAGTTAACCTCTGCTCTTTACGACAGAAGTCCGTTAGGGTCTGTGGTACAAGGGTTTTGTCCGTCGTACCTTCGCGTCGGCTGATGTATTCCTCGATAGGCAATCTTGCCGTTCGAGTAGCCTTGCAACTGTCGTGTCTCTGATCCCTTCGGGGGCTGGACAAGACGTCTTCAAGCAATCTTCCTAGGCAGTTTGACCGTCGGAAGAGCAAGCGTTAGGAATTTTGCCATGCCGCTTTTTACTTGAGGTTAGGCTCGGTTTGGGGAGCCCCGATGAGTCATAACCACTCCGCTCTGGTGTGGGATGATCTCTGATAGTCTTTCAGGTTTTATTTGAGTTGCCGTCAAGACCCTGAAGCTAGGAATTTGGCCTTTACTTCATTTGCTGGCATTGCGTCTACTGTATCGAGACGAATGTCACAGTTGTTTTTAGGTTTCCTGTAAACCGTCGAGGCTTGGAACTAAGAATTTTTCCATGGCTCTGTTGTTTTGTGTCGAGTCTGCATCCTACTGGGGCAGAACGCTGGGATGACATTGCGTCTGCTGTATCGAGACGATAGTCTCTAGGTTGTTTGTGAACCGTCGGGACCAAGAACTAGGGACTTTGCCATGGCTCCGTTGTTTGCGTCGTGTCTGCATCCTGCTGGGGGAAAGAATGCTGGGGTGACATCGTGTCTGCTGTATCGAGATGAACGTCGAGGTAGTCTCTATGTTTTTTGTGAACCGTCGGGACCTGGAACTAGGGACTTTGCCATGGCTCCGTTGTTTGTATTGTGTCTGCATCCTGCTGGGGGAAAGAACGCTGGGGTGACATCTTGTCTGCTGTATCGAGACGAACGTCGAGGTAGTCTCTGGGTTGTTTGTGAACCGTCGGGACCTGGAACTAGGGACTTTGCCATGGCTCCGTTGTTTGTGTCGTGTCTGCATCCTGCTGGGGGCAGAACGCTGGGGTGACATCGCGTCTGCTGTATCAAGACGAACGTCGAGGTGGTCTCTAGGTATTTTATGAACCGTCGAGATTTGGAGCTAGGGGTATGCTGTGGCTTCGCTTTGCTGACGTTGCATCTGCTTCTGGTTGGAACGAGAAGGAACACCATTGTTGATCTCTTGAGATGCAGATGTTGCCATCAAGACTTGGCTCTCTTTCTGATGGAGCCTGGTGGGATAATATGATTCCCTCTTTGTTTGTGCCCCTAGATTGTATACAGGGATCGATGTGATCTCATCTCTAGGGCAAAAGTTTCATTTTATTTTTTTTTAATTTCTTTCCACGATGCTCTATCATTTCATCTTTTTATATCGCGAAAGTCGCGATTACCCTATCATTTCGGCTATTTTTTGCGGTGCCCAATCATTTCGGCTATTTTTTTTACTTGCTGCTTTTTATTGCGAGTTGCCCAATCATTTCGGCTATTTTTTATGCATTTTTGGTTCGCTGAATTTTTATTGCGAGTGTGGAACTTGGAATCTGGTGCCAATCTCAGCATCAGCATCGCTACGACTGGAATTTTGCCAGAAGTGAATCATCATTTGCCGTGAAAACGCTTAGAATTTGATACCGATTTAGGCATTAGCATTGCTAGCACTAGGACATTGCCAGGAGCGAATCATCATTTTCCTCTGTCGATGTCAAACAAAGGTGGCTTAGCAAACAGGGTTAGGATCCTGTTGACTAAGGCTTTTTGACTTTATGAGCCGTAAGGGTCTCATAAAGGTGTTTCTCCCTACGAGTCATGAGGATCTCGTAAGTGCGTTTTCTCCTTAAAAATTGTGAGGATTCTTAAGTGTATGTTCTCTTGTAAGTCGTAAGGATCTTACAAGAGTGTTTTCTCCTTATAAGTCGAGATGACTCATAAGGGTCGTTCACTGTGTGAGCATATCCCCAGTCGCTGGTGGGACTCTGTTAGGGAAATGATTAGTCGTGCCCGTGGATTATATACAAGGGTCAATATTGAAATGCTTGTAGGGCAGTCTGTGAGTTGTGATGGCTTAAGAACAGGTTCAGATTCCTGTAACTGAAGGCTTTTGAATCCTATGAGCCATGAGGGTCTCAAAGGGGAATTCTCCTTACGAGTCGTGAGGTCTCGTAAGTGTGTTTTCTCCTTAGGAATCGTGGGGATTCCTAAGTGTGTTGCTCCCTTATGAGTCGTAAGGATCTCACGCAGGTATTTTCTCTATACAAGGTCGAGAGGACCTTACAAGTATCTTATAACGAGATTGCGCCCTTTCGGGTTTTCACAAACTCGCCGGTAGTCCTGCTGTTTTTACTCACAGAGCCCTTTCGGATTTTAATCCGTGCCCATCTTTCTTATGGACGTACCCCCTTTTTTTTGCGTTTGCCTTGGGATGCTGCGGTCCATAGTAGTTTATCGACGTCTCGGTCAATTGTTAGTTTAGGGACGTTTCAGTCCATTGTTAGTTTAGGGACGTTTCGGTCCATCACACGGATACTACTTATAGATTTTGGGCTTGGGAAGATAGCGAGCGGACATAGGCGTCGTCATCTATCATTAACCTAGGCCGTAATTTGTCAGGCGTAGTATTTTTTCAGGAACCGGCCGTTTATTAGCCTGAAGGGTCTCTCGCCATGCATATCTATGAGCAGGTAAGCCCCACCTTGGTAGACTTTGTCTATGATGTATGGGCCTTCATAGTTCGGCTCGAATTTCCCCATTTAGCACGATTAGGGATCTTAGGTCTTTTTACGACTAGCACGAGTTCGCCTTGGCAGAATGTTCTCGGCCTTGTCAGCCTTTCGTACGAGCACGTCATCCTTGCTTTGTAAGCCTCCAGGTTTTGTTGAGCTATGAGCCGGGTTTCGTCGAGGGCGTCAAGCTCCTCAAGCCGAAGATGAGCATTGTCTTCGTCCGTTAGTTCGTAATGAACCGCCACTCGTAAGGAGGGTAGCTCTATCTCCAAGGGGAGTACTGCTTCAGTGCCGAATATCAATGCATGCGGTGTTATGTTTGTGGCCGTTTTGAACGTAGTTCGATACGCCCAGAGAGCTTCATGCAGTCTCTCGTGCCAGTCCTTCTTATTTTTAGACACCGTTTTTTTCACGATCTTCATTAAGGTCTTGTTGAAAGTCTCAGCCAAGCCATTAGCACGGTGATTAAAGACCGAAGAGTATCTCCAGTCTATATTATGTTGCTGTGCGAAGCGGCTGATTTTATGGCTTCTGTAGGCCGGTCCGTTATCGGAGATAATACGTCGTGGAGTGACGTACCGATAGATGACGTGTGTCTTGAAGAAATGGAGGATATTCTCCGTCTTCACATCTCTTAGTGGTACTGCTTCTGCCCACTTGGAGAAGTAATCAGTTGTTGCCAGTATGAACCGATGGGCTCTGGACGATGCTGGTTCAATGGGCCTGATTATATCAGTTCCCCACATTTCGAACGGCCAGCTAGCCACCGTTGGATGTAGCGGATTTGGATGCTGGTGGATAAAGTCCCCGTGAATCTGGCACGAGTGGCACTGCTTCGCGTATTCGAGACAGTCTTGGATCATTGTGGGCCAATAGTAGCCCATCCTTTTGATCTTCAGTTTCATCTTCGGCCCGGTTTGGTGAGAACCACAGAGTCCGTCATGAGTTTCTTGGACAACTCACTTTGCTTCTTCAGGTCCCAGGCATCTTAGCCATAAAGAGTTGAACGATCTCTTATACAGAGTATCATTGACGAAGGCGAAAGACGGGGCTCGTTTCATGAGCTGATGTCTTGATGACGCATCTTCAGGTGTTCGACGGAATTTGGAGTAGTCTATGAAGACTTCTCTCCAATCCTTAGCCTTTTCTTGGTCTTTTGTTTGTAGGGCCATGTGCTTGGTTGATGCCCTTTCTTCAAACGACTCCGGAAATATTTCTGCCAGAGCAAGAACCCGACGGCTTTGTACCACGATCCTTACGTCATCGAGGTTTTCATCAGCCAATTCTTTAGCGAGTTTAGCTAACGCGTCCGTTTTGCTATTCTCTGCTCGCGGTATGCTTTCCAAGGCATAGGAAGGGATTCGGGTTAGCAGTTGTTGCACACTCTCACCATACTTTACCAACTCTGGTTTGCACGTTTGATAGTCGCCATTTACTTGACTAACGACCAGTTGGGAGTCTCCGTATATGAGAAGGTTTTCAATTCCCATGTCGACAACGATCTCAAGACCAGCTATCAGAGCTTCATATTTGGCTCCATTTTTTGTCCTCGTCTCTGTCAAGGAAAAGGAAAAACATATTATCCCTCCTTGTGGAGTCACGAAGATGAGGCCCACCACAGATTTGATTATAGGGGTGTTATGCTTTCGCTTCTTCATGGAAGATGCCCCATCGAAGTAGAGTTCCCACTGGGTGTTACTCTCTCCTTTCTCCCCGTTGATCATGTCAAACGCGTGCTCATCTGGAAATTCGCAGTTCAATGGAGAGTTGGCAAGTATTGGATGCTCAGCGAGGAAGTCGACGATGGCCTGGCCTTCCACTGCCTTGAGAGGACGATATGTTATCGAGAACTCCATCAAGAGGAGGGCCCATTTAGCGAGTCTTCCCGTTAATATGGCTCTTGACATCAAATATTTGAAAGGATCCACTTTTGATATGAGATGGACCTCATGCGCCAAAGCATAGTGCCTGAGCTTCGTTATCGCGAAGATCAACGCCAGGCAGTGTTTTTCAATGGGGGAGTAATTGTTTTTTGCCCCCAGGAGAACTCGACTCAAATAGTAGTGGGCTCTCTCCTTCCCTTGGTCATTCTCCTGTGCCCATAGAGCGTCTAAGGAACCCTCAAGGGCGGTTGTGTACAGAATGAGGGGCTTTTGTTTGACTGGTGTGGTCAGTACCGGTGGATTCTGCAAGTATTTCTTGATTTCATCCAGTACATTTTGGAATTTGAAATTCCAGACGAAAGGGGCCCCCTTCTTCATCAAGTGACTGTAGGGACGGCATTTGCCGGAAAGATTGGCTATGAACTGCCGAATATACGCGAGCTTCTCTTGGAGAGACCGCAGTTGCTTGAGAGTTCTTGGCGGAGGCATTTCCATGATCGCCTTGATCTTTGATGGGTCTATTTCGATGCCCCGGTGTCGTACGATGAATCCCAGGAATTTGCCTGAGGAAACTCCGAATGCGCATTTGAGAGAGTTCATCTTCAAGTTGTATTTTCGAAGACATTGGAACACTACTTTTAGATGCTCCCAATGCTCCTCGTGTGATTTGATTTTTATCACGAGGTCGTCGATATAGCATTCGACGACTTCATGTATGAGGTCATCGAAACTCTTCGTCATGGCCCTCTGATAGGTAGCACTGGCGTTCTTCAAGCCGAAAGACATCACTTTGTAACAGAATATGCCCAGAGGAGTTCGAAAAGCAGTATGCTTCTGGTCTTCGGGATGCATCTTTATTTGATTGTACCCTGATGAGCCGTCCCTGAAGGAGAAGACTTCGTGAGTGGACGCGTTATCAATCATCAGCTCGGTGACCAGTATGGGAAAGTTATCCTTCGGACATGCTTTGTTGAGGTCCCGAAAGTCTACGCAGATGCATACTGTCCCATTTTTCTTCATCACTAGGACAATGTTGGCGATCCAGTCAGGATACTGAACCTCTTGGATGAAGCCGGAGTCGATTAGCTTCTTGACCTCAGCATTGATGCTCATTTCAAGTTTAAGCCGCATTCTTCTTGGCGCTTGTTTGATTGGCTTGATGTCTGGAGATATCGCTAATTTATGGACGGCTATTTCTGGATCTAATTCTGGCATCTCGGAATAGTTCCATGCAAAGCAGTCATTATACTGCATGAGCACGTCTTTGAGCGTAGCCACCTTTTCTCCAGACAACAACTCACTGACGAACGTCGGTCGTGGGTCATTTGCCATTCCCAAGTCGATTTTTCTGAGGTTATCTGCAGTAGTATATATCCTATCTTCCAGCTCTTTTGGTGCCGGTGGAAACTCTGAGATCACTTCATCGTCCGAATTTTCAAAGCACCAGGAGAGGTCATCAATATCCTCATGTACTCCTTCTCCTGATAGTGTTATCGCGTGACAGGTTGCGTGATAGGTACGAGATCGCTTCCATGACCGATGTTGATTCGGATCTACTTTCACTGCATACGTGGCTTTCGGTTCATGCTTCTGTGGCGGGGTTACCCTCCAACTGATGGATAAAGCAAACATGCCTTGCTGATACTGGTCTTCTACCCATTCTTTGAATGTGAAGCAGTCTTCGAGAGGATGTCCTATCACTCGGTGATAGGAGCAATAGTCTGGGTGAGAGACCTCGCCTGCTTGCTCGGGGTGCTTGGACTCCGGGAGTGTCATCATCTGATGTTTTATGACAAGATCGAATATCTTCCTGGTCTTGTCTTGGGGAAAAGAATATGCTCAACCCATCTTCTTTATAAGAGACGGATACCGGCTGCTTAGTTTTCGATCGCGTGACTTCTTGGACCCGCTTTGCAGCTGTCGAACGTTTTTTCCGTTCTTCAGTTTGTTTGCGCCTTCACGTCGAGTCTTCTTTGTGACGGGCTGACGACGAAGGGCATCGTCATTTTTCGTAGCTTGCTGAAGGAGGCGCCGCATTTTGGCTTTTTCATAGATGGCCATTACGTGGCTATGATCATTCCAGACCTTTTGACCCACTTCCCTTATTAGCTTATCCATCTGTTCTTCGAACGACGGACTTGGCACTTTCATGGTGAGACCTCGTTTTGGTTCAGGGTTAGCATCTTCTAACAGAGCATCTCCTTCTTCATCAAACTCATGTATAACGTAGCAGCCATGGAATCATTCTTGTCTCTTGGATTGAACATATCCAAGCCCGATTGTTTCCATTCTTCCATTGGGCAACTTTCGCTGAGTCCCGGGGACATTCCAGATTTTATTGTAGAACTGATCTTGTCGAGCAGTCCGCTTCAAGGGTACGCCTTGGCGCCTCAATAGCCTTTTTAATCCTTCTGTGTAGTATTTGAGCAGACGGATGGGCTGAAGCCTGTCAAGCGTAGAATCGGCACCATTCCAGATCTCTTTCTCCACTTTTGTTTCCGTGGATCGATAAAAGAGGATCCCTTTTTCATCTCTTCGCCTGGGAGGGATGTAGAACGTCTGCAGTTCTTGCACACTATAGGTATCAAGTGCGTCGAGCTCTTTGTAGTGCTGCCGCGGAGTACAAGAAGGTTTGTATTGATGGCCGAACAGAAAATACTGCATTGACCTCATCCTCAGAGTCGCTGCCGAAGACCAAAGTAGGGGCGGGCGGTCCTGGCTTGTTGCATAGGGGCGGTCCTGAATAGACTATCTCTTCCTCCTCCTCGGTATCGCTCTCGAAGACCGGAATGGTGGTGATAGCTTTTTGCTTATTCTCCGGCTTATGGTACCTTCCGTGTCTTCGAAGTCTGGCAAGAAGTATTTTGCATCTTCGTACTTTCGGACTTCATTCACGGAGAATGGGTTCAGTTCTCCTGTCACGGTATACTCGAAACCATCTTTGAATTACTTCATACACTGATGTTGTGTAGAAGGGATGATGTTGTACTCGTGTAACCAAGGCCTGCCGAGCAAAGCGTTGTAGCAAGTCTTGGCGTCAATGATGTGGAACTTGATATCAGTGACGAGCAGCCCAAAGCGTAACGTCGGTATCACAGACCTGAGCGTCCGTGATGACTGAGAGTCGAACCTGGGGATAGTGATTTTATCCTGAGCGAGGTGTTGAACGCTCATGCAGATTTCTTTTAGCACCCTCACATTTAGGAGATTGACAGAGGACCCATTGTCAACTAGGATCTTCCCTATCTTAATGTCATGACAATACCCGGAGACATATAGGGGACGGTTGTGCTCGCATGTTCCGAGGAGGAGATCTTCATCGCTGAAAGTGATGTCAGCTGTGTGAATTTCTTCCAGCTCGTCCTTCATCTTTTCTTCGGCGAGGAAAGCTTGAAACTGGTCAGGTTCTTGTAGTGCCTTGATCAGAGAATCTCTCACCTCTTTAGATAGCTGGAGGGCGTCGGGAATGCTTAGCTACGATGGTATCTTCCTCAGGTGTGCCAGAACATTGTAATCCACCTTGTTTTTCTTGGGCGGGTCTTTGGCTTCCATCTCTTCAATGATTCGGTCATCGAGGGCGATATCTTCAGGGACTTTTTCTTTCCCCTTATCCTTCTTGTTCGATCCCTTGCTTGCGGGTCCAAGATTCTTTTCAGGTAATGTGCGATTGTGCAGCTGAATGTTCTCACAGATCTTCATCTCTTCTGCTTCAGAGATGGATTCCTTGAAGATATGACCGATGGCTATTTCTTCATCCGAATCGCTCCCGAAGGTGAGAACTTGCGATCCCTTGCTATCAACCATGTGACAGTTGCCGGCAGTTCTTTTGTGCTCATCTGTCGCGCTCTTCTGCTCTCGACGCATCTTGCGCTTCATTCGCTTGAAATGCTGCAAGTGGGCAAAATATCCTCGCCACCAGTTTTTAAAGGCATTGCACTCTTCAGTAGGGTGTGTAGTCCTCCGATGGTACAAGCAGTAGTTTGGATGTGCGTCTGTTTCGTCGGGATGTATCACACCAGGAGTGTTTCCTGCAGAAGGAGGCAGCTTCATCCCCATCGACATGGCTTTGGAGAATCGTTTCCTTGTCTTGAACCTGCTTTTGCTGGCGGCTTGCCACATAATTCTCAGATTCATCTGATGAGTCTTCTCCCTCATCTTCATCACCATCTCCATTTTCAAGGATATGGTTGAGGAATTCTTGGAGTGTGACCGGAGTTCGCGCCTTCTGGTTATATTCTTTCAGTGCGTCAATATATTTTTGCAGGTCCGTGCGCTTGTCACTAGGCTTCACGGGCTTTTTTGTCTTCTTCTTCTTCTTTGAAGACTTTGACGACTGGGCATGGGCGTTTTGACTATCATCACCAACTTTCAGCGTTGGGCACAGCTTCAGCATCCCCTCAATAACCTCGGGTTCCAGCGGACTTTTCCACCTGATCGCTGGGCATGCTTGGAGATCCTTCAGCATTCTTTTCGTTTTGGCTGAAAGAGCGACCTCCCATGGAGCTTCTTCTATAAAAGAGCACGATGCCCCCGGTGTATCCACCTTTTTAGGAGCGTGCGGCTGAGGTGGACTTACTTTCCAATTCTCGGACAGTGCGAATTCGCCTTGTTGGTATTGGTCCTCAATCTAGCCTATGAAGACGAAGCAATCTTCGATCGGATGGCCTACTGCTCGGTGGTAGGGGCAGTAATTAGGATTGTTGGCCTCACCGGGTTGCAATGGGCATTTCGGATCCGGCAAGGTGATGAGCCTGTTGCACACTGCCAGCTAGAACAGTCTCCTCGTTTTATCCCGGGGAAACGAATAAGGATGTCCCAGTCTCTCCTCGAGGGATTGGCGTGAACGCACGTTGCTTTGGCGAACGACCGGGTTTAAGTTGCTCGGCTGTTGTTGAGTATTGGTAACAAAGGTCGCTTTCCCTTTACCTTTTTCGTTCCGCGGTTCTGTCTTTGAAAAGGAAGGCTTATGACCCATCTGGTCCATTTGGGCCAGCTTATCAATCAGGGTCTGAAAGGTAGTCGGCTTGAAAAACATCATGAACTGGGATATGGTTGCCTGCGGATCGAGGGTACCTACGAACATGCCTACTGCAGGTGCTTCTTCGATGCGCTGCTCGCACTTCGACCATAGATTTCTCCATCGTATCGCGTACTGGACCCATGTCTCACCCGGCTTCACTCTGGCATTAATTAATGCTGTGATCGGGGTGCGTTCGCTAGCGCTCGCGAAACGTTCGGTGAACAGCAATTCCATCTCCGTAAAAGTTTTGACGGAGTCGTTGGGCAGCTCTGAATACCACTCAAAGGCCGTTTCCGCCAAGCTGCCGACGAACTGACGAAGTAACAATTTGTCGTCACCTCCGGTATTGCCGCAGAGAGCCCTGAACTGAGCGACATATTGATGGGGATTGCATGTCCCCTTGTATACGTGAAACTTAGGAATCGTGTATCCTGGTGAATACTTGATCTGATCGTACCATCCTGGATATGGTCGCCCAGTTCTGACGACTTGACCGTTTGCTTTATTCGCTTGATGAGCTCGGATTTGTTGAGCTATATAATCATCAACCATGGCTTTGGAGATGGTCTCCTCCTTGGCTGCTGACAGAGCCGGCAGAGGATTTGATGTCTCTCCTCTATCATCTTCAATTATTACTGGAGGATCTTCAGCCGGAGGGTCCGGCTGGATCATCATGCCCTCCTATCTTGGAATAGGAGGGCTATTTGTTTTATGTTGGCCGCTTGTTCCGCAGCCTCATTGTCCTTCTTCTCAAGCATTCTCCGAAGGAATTCGGCATTTGTTTCCTGATTAGTCCAAAAATACTTGTTAACCGCAATCAGAAACGGCGTCGCTTTGCAGCTAGCCGGTGAGTACGGGTCGATCCACAGAGATGGGTAATTTTCTTAATGTGTTTTTACGAGTTGATTCTAAATGTTGTTTGGATTGATTAAATCTAAAACCTAGATCTATCACTAAACTAAATTTATCTAAATTAAAGTCTTGCTAGGGTTAGGTTTAGGGGAAGTTTGGAGATTAAAGGTTTCCTCACCGCTTTCAATGCCTTATTTTAGATCTATTAGATGTTATGGTAATTATCAATGAAGTGGATTAGAATATTTTGAGAAGATGTTTCTTCCTCTAGATTCTTATCCTTCCTTTATCGATAATTACCCTAACCTCCATAGAAAACACGCGCAACCGGGCCTTTATACTACGGTGTCACCATTACCTCGAGGGGTAGGGTGCCGTAGGGAGCGGTTGTGCGTGTATGCATGGAGTTCTAATTCTTGTGAAGGGGCATGAAAGGGGTGAGAGATCTCATCTCTCAAACCTTTCCCTAAGGCTAACCCTAACAAGCGAGGAGATTACTCGCTCATTAGGGGATGAATAAACATACTAATTAAAAGAGAATTAAAAGCGAAGAAATAAAATTAACTTACTAATTTGATGGCTCCCTCCAAGCAATAATACAGAACAGATCTGAATTTTGTTTATTGAAAAGAGGCATAGGGTTTTACAATTTTTTATTACAGTTTATAAGCAAACAGGAAAACTAGGGTTACAGACTCTCGCAGATGTGCAATTAAAGATTTGCCCACGGAAAATCCCAACACCCGCACCGACGCATCGACTCACGAAATTTGCACCGACATGGGCTCTAAGCGGCCGCGGAACCGCGGCAAATGTAGGGGTAGGGCCGCGGTTCCGCGGCCCTTTGGTGAGATCAGCTCACCAAACTTCTGGGCTTCCTTATATGCTTCATGGGCTTTCCACTTTTATACTTCTTTTCTCTATTTAACTTCTGGGCCTTCTCCAGATCTTCAGTGAAAACTTGTAAAGATCTTTTGACCGTTCACTTGACATTTCGGACTGCATTGCCTTATACAATTGTAATTTGTTCTTCGTGACTAGGATCCGTCTGCTTGTTGGTCAAAAGTCCCTTTTCTGTATCAACTTTCGTCTTTTTCACTGTATTCGCTCCAAGAGCCTGTGTCCTGTAATATGTAATAAACGTGCGTCAAGAGTACCTGTTTATTTATAAAACGGATAAGAATAGGGGAATGAAAAATGCAATATTATAGTATGAACATTTCCTGCTCACGACACTGCTCCGATGATATCTCCCGGCTTGCTTTTGGTCCCGTGAGTGCGGCCATGGCTGTTAGCATCTCTTGGAGCTTTTGTTGTTGTTTCTCCTGATCCTTAGTCACTGATCGCGTAAGCGGTCGATGACCAGTGGAGATACGGCTATCCTCTTTTCCGGATGCCATATAGACAATATGCACCACCATGCCCCCAGACTTAAGGCGTTTAGGCTCAATACCCTTGACATTTGCCACAGACATGGGGATCTTCTCCGGCCTTCTCTTTTTGTGGACTGGTGACGTTGAGGGGGCCGTTGCAGCGGGCATCCAGGTAGATGACACCTTCTGTGGTATGACAGAGTGGTTATTCTCTTGCTGAACCTTTATCTTCTACGGTTGGCAGGAGTAATCTTGATCAATCACCGAGTCCTGGACTTGACGCCAGACCTTGTAAATTTTAGAGGACAGCCGCTGAGGGGGCTGCTCCAGCTTCACCTTTGTAACGTTCTCCAAATATGGAGGAGATCTTTTCAGCACAGCAGTCGGAGAGTTCTTGCGCACCATGTTAAGTAGTTCAAAGCTATTTCCAGTTGGAACAACAACATCAACTTCCATAGTTGGAGCTGGCGGAGTTAGTCCAGAGGGTGAATTGCCTCCAGCCTTCCTCACTCGGTGCCAGTGGCGACGTCGAGCATGTCGTGCGGCCGGTATTGATTCAGCTATAGGGGTGGCTCCCTCTTGCCCCCTGATCTGTTGAAAAGTTGCTGTTGGTGCCAGCCTATCGAAGACTAACGTCCGCTGAGAGGGAATGGTCAACCTGTCGAAAGCCGACCTTCGAGTAGGGAGAGCAGCTTGGACAACCTCAACTGTAACAGGAGTTGGAGTGTCCTTCTCTGGTGTTGCGAGCCTCTGTGCAGGCCCACTTGAGCTTTAACCCAGCCTGTCGAAGATTGAGGCATTGGAGCTGGGTGACCCGTTGAGAGGGGCCGTGGTGGTTGCAAGCCGATCAAAGACCGACCTTTTCGCAGCTTCCTGTGACGGCATCTGAACGTTGAAGCTCGTTGATGGGATCATGGTCCTAAAGAATAACCCTGTGGTGGCTTGCGTCACCTGGTCCACCGGCATTGTAAAAAGGGAGGCCGCTTGAGGCCCGTAGGTCACTCCTCCGGCGAAGATAGAGTGGGAGTTGTTGCAATTAGTGCAGTTTAAAGCCATTGATCTTCTGTTTTCTGCACGGGAGCAAAACCAGATCTTAGTACCTCAAACCCAAGGGCAACCATATCAAACTGCGATTCGTTCGCGAACACGACACACGAAGTGTGGAGTGGAAAGAGGAAAAGGTCCCACCGGGCATGCTAAAATCTTTCCTCCGCCGAATATAGAGATGCGACCGCGTAGGTTCGTCTTGCCTGAATTTGGGGGCAGATGATATTTGGTTTTATCCATCCACCTCTCCGAAGATGTCAAGTTGATTTATAAAATCATGTATCGGAGGTTTAGACGGATGCGGCCGATGTAGCAGATTTCATCAGATTCCCCCTCGTTTGAGGGGTTTTTGATTATGGGGACGCTCTTCCCTGCAGGCACAGGCCCCTACAGTTAATTACGCTACTGCATCGCGGTAACAACTTTCTCCTTCTCCAGATGGTCACTTCGTGTCGTGTGTGTTTGTTTTGTTTTTGGTTGCCCGTGGATTGTATACGGAGACTAATGTATGTTGTCGCCCATAGGGCGTGGATTAGTCCAAATCCGTATTTTCTTAGATTTGGATTTTGGCTTGGGTTTAAGGATACATTAGTCTCATTTGA
Source organism: Agapanthus africanus (assembly GCA_030015575.1). Classification (NCBI taxonomy): domain Eukaryota; kingdom Viridiplantae; phylum Streptophyta; class Magnoliopsida; order Asparagales; family Amaryllidaceae; genus Agapanthus; species Agapanthus africanus. Next base: position 747,288,742 of record JASDDO010000022.1, on the reverse strand, counting down.
GACTAAGATCAACTTAAACGTTTATTAAGGATTAGTCTAATTTTAGACTAAGATCAACTTAACAGTTTGTTAAGAACACGTTAGTCTAATTTTAGACTAAGATCTACTTAACAGGATCATTTAGATCCAACAAAAGAGCATTTAGGCTCTATTATTTTAGTTTAGGGACTTTGCGGTCGAGTTTAAAGACGTCATAGTCTGTAAAGTTTAAGGACATCATAGTACATGAGTTTAAGGACCCCACAGTCCGTGGAATTTCTGGTTGTCGGGACCCGTCACCTCTCTGAAGACATTGAAGAATTACAACGACAAATATCAGAGGAGTTAAGAGATGTACCCTTGAACCAATATTGGTTGGGAGATCTGTAGTCCAATTTAGGACTAAGATCAAAGATTTGTGAGCATATGGGCTCAATTGATCTGAATTAGGGATCTGTGGCCACTTTGGGCTCGGCCCATTCAGTTAAAATGCTGAGCATTGGTTCTGACAATTGTTTTTGTCTTTTATTGAGTGTTGTGCACTTATTATGGCTCTGGGCTTTATCATTAAAGAACAGTTTATATTCTCTTAGCGCACACGTGAGGAGCACGTGGCGCGCTTGGCGCTGAGCGCCAGTCAATGAGCGCAGAGCGCTTCTGTTAAGTAGCGCACACATGAGGAGCACGTGGCGCGCTTAGCGCTGAGCACTAGTTAATGAGTGCATTGCGCTTCTGTTATGTAGCGCACACGTGAGGAGCACTTGGTGCGCTTGGCGCTAAGCTCCAGTTAATGAGCGCATTGCGCTTCTGTTAAGTAGCGCACACGTGAGGAGCACGTGGCGCGCTTGGTGCTGAGCGCCAATCAATGACCGCATTGCGCTTCTAGCGAAGTAGCGCATACGTGAGGAGCACGTGGCACGCTTGGCGCTGAGCGCTAATCAATGAGCGCATTGCACTTCTGGCGAAATAGCGCACACGTGAGGAGCACGCGGCGCGCTTGGCGCTGAGCGCCAACCAATGCGCTTCTTTAAACTTGGAGCGCTAAGGCTCTTTTTAGGCAGTTCTGCACTCTGAGAATTAAATTCTCTCTTTTATAAGAGACTTTGTCTCATCGATCTAAGAACAAAGTTCTTATTTTATAGGAGATGTTTCAATCTATTATGTTTTGGTGAAAGGTTTTGCCTTTATGGATTTGTGATCCTAAGTGAATTGAATTATTCTCCCCCCCTTTTTTAATGATGAGATGTTATAATCTCTGAAAGACATTTTGTCTTATAAATCTATGATCTGAAGAAAATTATGTTCTTCCCCTTATTTTTTTATGATGAGATACTTTGATTCTGTTGTGAAGGACCTTGGTCTTATAGATCTATGATCTTAGAAAAATAAGAAAATTCTTCTTTTTATATGAGATGATTTCATCTCTCTGTTTTTTTTTAATTTGAAGAAAATTTTCTTCTTCTGAGAGCTTGCTCTTTGTCTTTGAAATTTCTCAAAGTTTATGGGGGGGTTCCTCTATATGAGATTTGAAGTCTTGGGGACTTTATATAGGGCAGGCTGATTTGTTGAATCAGTTAAGGAGATCTTTTCTCTAATTGATTTGGGGATGATTCCCTCATTGGATCTTTGATCCAAAGGCTTCTGTTTTACAGAAGACAATTTTCTTGTTTTTAACAAGATTGAGAAATCTTTTCTCATGCAGAATTTATTCGCACCATTATGATTTTTAATCACCATTGGATCATTGATCCAACGGTGCTCTGATTTACAGAGCAAATCTTTTTGTTTGGAAACATTCTGAAGAATGTTTTCTTAACAGAATTTTATTTTGGTAACTTGATGATTTATCATCTTTGTTGGATTTTTTGATCCAACGGTGGGGAACATTTAGTTCCAACGCTAGCGCACTCATGCTTTGCACGTGATGCGCTGCTTAGAGTGTAGCGCACTTAGCACTAGCGCTTACGTGCTTTGCACGTGGTGCGCTGCTTAGAGTACATTGCTCTTAGCGCTAGCGCTCACGTGCTTTGCACGTGGTGCGCTGCAGCGCTATCGCTCATATGCTTTGCATGTGAGCGCTGTCTCAGCGTTGGCGCTGTTATGAAGCACTGCTTCATTTCAAAATTTGAAATTTGAACAGAGCTTTGCTCTGATTGGGGTAAACAGTCATGGCCCTCTGATAGGTTGCGCCGGCATTCTTCAAACCGAAAGGCATCACTTTGTAACAGAATATTCCTACGGGAGTCCGGAAAGCGGTATGCTTCTGGTCTTCGAGATGCATCTTTATTTAGTTGTACCCCGATGATCCGTCCATGAAGGAGAAGATTTCGTGAGTGGACGTGTTGTCTATCATCAGCTCGGTAACCGGTATGGGGAAGTCATCCTTCGGACATGCTTTGTTGAGATCCCGAAAGTCTACGCAGATGCGCACCGTCCCATTTTTCTTCATCACTGGGACGATGTTAGCAATCTAGTCAGGGTACTGAATCTCTTGGATGAAGCCGGAGTCGATTAGCTACTTGACCTCGGCGTTAATGCTCATTTCAAGTTCGAGCAGCATTCTTCTCGGCGCTTGTTTGACTGGCTTGATGTCCGGAGATATCGCTAATTTATGGACGGCTACTTCTGGATCTAATCCTGGCAACTCGGAGTAGTTCCATGCGAAGCAGTCTTTATACTGCATGAGCACGTCTTTGAGCGTAGCCACCTTTTCTTCAGACAACTGCTCACTGACGAACGTCGGTCGTGGGTCGCTTGCCGTCCCCAAGTCGATTTTTCTCAGGCTGTATGCAGTAGTATGTATTCCGTCTTCCAGCTCTTTTGGCGCCGGTATAAACTCTGAGATCACTTCGTCATCATCATTTTCAAAGCACCAGGAGAGGTCATCCACATCCTCGGGCACTCCTTCTTCCGACATCATTATCACGTGACAGGTACGAGATCGCTTCCAAGACCGATGTTGATCCGACTCCACTCTCGCTGCAAATGTGGCTTTCAGTTCATGCTTTTGTGGCGGGGTTACCCTCCAACTGCTGGATAAAGCGAACCTGCTTTGCTGACACTGGTCTTCTACCCAGTCTTTGAATATGAAGCAGTCTTCGAGAGAATGTCCTATCGCTCGGTGATAGGAGCAATAATCTGGGTGAGAGACCTTGCCTGCTTGTTCGGGGTGTTTGGACTTCGGGAGCATAATCATTTGATATTTTATGATAAGATCGAATATCTTCCTTGTCTTGTCTTGGGAAAAAGAGTATGCTCGATCCATTTTCTTTATAAGAGACGAATCCCGGCTGCTCAATTTTCGATCTCGAGGTTTCTTGGACCCGCTTTGCAGCTGTCGAATATTTTTTCTGTTCTTCAGTTTATTTTTGCCTCCGCGTTGATTCTTCCGTATGACGGGTTGGCGATGAAGGGCATCGTCATTTTTCGTAGCCTGCTGAAAGAGGCGTTGCGTTCTGGCTTTCTCGTAGATGGCCATTTCGCGGCTGTGGTCGTTCCGGACCTTTTGACCCGCTTCCCTTATTAGCTTGTCCATATGTTCTTCAAACGACGGACTTGGCATTCTCATGGCGAGACCTCATTTTGGTTTAATTGCAGTGTCTTCTAACAGAGCATCTCCTTCTTCATCGAAGTCATGTATAACGTAGCAGCCTTGGAATCGCTCCCGTTTCTTGGATTGAACATATCCAAGCCCGATTGCTTCCATTCTCCCATTGGGCAATTTTCGCCGAGTTCCGGGGACGTTCCAGATCCTATTGTAGAACTGAGCTTGTCGCGTGGTCTGCTTCAAGGGTACGCCTTGGCGCCTCAACAGTCTTTTTAATCCTTCTGTGTAGCATCTGGGTAGACGGATGGGTTGGAACCTGTCAAGCGTAGAATCAGCACCATACCAGATTTCTTTCTCCACTTTGGTTTCCGTTGATCGATAAAAGAGAATCACCTTTTCATATTTTTGCCTGAGGGACATAGAACGTCTGCAGTTCTTGCACCCTGTAGGTATCAAGTGCGTCGAGCTCTTTGTAATGCTCTTGCGGAACTATGGCGATTTGCAAACTCCATTCATCGCCAGTGAAGGCTTGTATTGATGGCTGAACAGAAAATACTGCATTAATCTCATCTTCAGAGTCGCTGCCGAAGACCAGAATAGGGGTGGACTATCCCGGCTTATTGCATTGGGGAGGTTTTGAATAGACTATCTCTTCCTCCTCTTCGGTATCGCTCTCAAAGACCGGAATCATAATGATGGCTTTGTTCTTCGGTTTATGGCATCTTTCCGTGTCTTCGAAATCTGGTAAGAAGTATTTTGCATCTTCGTACTTTCGGACTTCATTCACGGAGAATGGGTTCAGCTCCCCTGTCACGGTGTACTCAAGACCATCTTTGAAATACTTCATACACTGATGTTGTGTAGAAGGGATGATGTTGTACTCGTGTAACCAAGGCCTGCCGAGTAAAGCGTTGTAGCAAGTCTTGGCGTCAATGACGTGGAACTTGATATCAGTGACGAGCATCCCAAAGCGTAACGTCAATATCACAGACCCGAGCGTCCGTGATGACTGGGAGTCAAATCCGGAGATAGTGATTTTATCCCGAGCGAGGTGTTGAATGCTTATGCAGATTTCTTTTAGCACCCTCACATTTAGGAGATCGACAGAGGACCCATTGTCAATTAGGATCTTCTCTATCTTAATGTCATAGCAATACCCGGAGACATATAGGGGACGGTTGTGCTTGCATGTTCCGAGGAGGAGATCTTCATCGCCGAAAGTGATGTCAGCTGTGTGCACTTCTTCCAACTCGTCCTTCATTATTTCTTCGGCGAGGAAAGCTTGAAACTTGTCAGGCTCTTGTAATGCCTTGACTAAAGAATCTCTCGCCTCTTTAGATAGCAGAAGGGCATCGAGAATGCTTAGCTGTGAGGGTATCTTTCTCAGGTGTGCCAGAACGTTGTAATCCACCTTGTTTTTCTTGGGCGTGTCCTTGGCTGCCAACTCTTCGACGACTCGGTCATCGAGGGTGATATCCTCAGGGACCTTTTCTTTCCCCTTATCCTTTTTGTTCGATCCCTTGTTTGCAGGTCCGAGATTCTTTTCAGGTAACATGCGATTGCGCAGCTGAATGTTCTCACATGTCTTTATCTCTTTTGCTTCAGAGATGGATTCCTTGAAGAGAGGACCGAGGGCTATTGTTCCCCTCCGAAAGACGGCGCGACAATGACGTCTTGCCTGAGATTCGGGGAAGATGCTAATAGGTGCTATCAGTCCACCTCTCCGAAGATGCCAAGTTGATTTATGGCACCGTGTATCGAAGGTTTAAACGGATGCGTCCGATGTAGCAGACTTCGTCAGATTCCCCCTTGCTCGAGGGGTTTTTATAGTGGGGACGCTCTTCCCTGCAGGCGCAAGCCCCTGCAGTTAATTACGCTACCGCACCGCGGTAACAACTTTCTCCTTCTCCAGCTGGTCATTTCGTGTCGTGGGTGTTTGTTTTGTTTGTGGTTGCCCGTGGATTGTATATGGAGACTAATTTATGTTGTCGCCCGTAGGACGTGGATTAGTCCAAATCCGTATTTTCTTAGATTTGGTTTTGGGATTTTATGTTTAAGGATACGTTAGCCTTATTTGAGGCTAAGATCAGCTTAAACGTTCGTTAAGGACACGTTAGTCTAATTTGAGACTAAGATCAACTTAACGGGATCGTTTAGATCCAACAAGAGAGCATTTGGACTCTATTGTTTAGTTTAGGGACATTTCGGTCGATTGCCAGTTTAAGAACATGGTGGTCCAACATTCCCATTTTGGGGACGAATATTAGTTTAAGGACATTTCGGTCGATTGCCAGTTTAAGGACATGGTGGTCCAACATTCCCATTTTGGGGACGAATATTAGTTTAAGGACATTTCGGTCCAACATTCCCATTTTGGGGACGAATATTAGTTTAAGGACATTTCGGTCCATGAATTGGGTTAAGTCCGTAGCAATGTATGGTTGTCGGGACCCGTCACCTCTCTGACGACGTTGAAGGATTACAACGACACATATCAGAGGAGTTCAGAGAGGTACCCTTGAACCGGGGGTAAATTGATTTGGAAGAGCAGTTGTGCTCGGTTCAATTTAATTTGAGGACTTATGGCCAGAATTGGGTTAAGTCCAGTTAGAAAAAAATCTAACATTTTATTTATATTAGGCCTGTTAGGCCTTTGCTTGGGCTCTGCCATTTTAAACAATGCACAGCATTGGGCTTTTTAATTAAATGCACAGCATTTAGATTAGGCCTGTTAGGCCTTTTAATTGGGCTCTGCCCTTTTTAATAATGCATAGCATTTGTCTTGGTCTGTTAGACCTTTTAATTGGGCTCTGCCCCTTTTTTAATAATGCAGAGTATTTAATGGTCTGACAATGCGCCACGTGGCCTGTCAGGCGCTCTGCGCCAATTAAAGAGCGCAAGGCGCCAGCGCATGTGGGGGTGACACGTGTCACGCTCTGCTGAGCGCAAGTCTGTTAGCGCAGTGCGCTGCGCCAGTGCGTTGCTGACACATGGCGCACTCTGGTTCAGTGCGCCAACCCAAGAGCGCAATGCTATATTTTTAGGAGCGCAAGGCGCAGATTGACACGGGGCGCTCTCTGGTGACTTGCGCCAGTCCAAGGAGCGCAACAGCGCAAATTAGGAGTGCAGGGCACTGTTCAATAGCGCAGAGCGCATCTTGATCAAATTTAGATCAAAGAAAAAGAATCTTTTCAGTTCTAAAGAGGTTCTACCTCAAGATTCAAGAAATAATGGTTCATCAAAAGGCTGTGCCTTTATATAGATCAAAAGATCTAGGGATGAAGTAAATTACTTCTTTTATTTTTTTTGTGATTGGATCTTTTTTGATCTTATTCTTTTTATTGAAGATCTTGATCTTGTTCTTAGATCTTTGATCTTTTTAGAAGAAATTTTTCTTTTTTCTGAGATATTTTATCTCTGTTTTTCGAGAATCAAATTCTTTATCTTCAAAGATGAAGAAGATGATCTTCTTTCTTCAAGGGTTTACCTTTTTTTTCTTCTTTGAGTTTTTCTCCAAGTTTTTTTTAGAGGATGTCTCTGTATATCTGAGACTTGGAGTCTAGGGGCCTTTATATAGGGCCAATTAGTTTGTTAGGTTAGTTACAGAGAACTTTCTCTGATTGATCTGGGGATATTTCCCTACTGTTGGATCTTTGATCCTAAGGCCTCTGTTTTACAGAAGATAATCTTCTTATTTTAATAAAATTAAAAAGATCTTTCTAGAATTTTAATTCTGATTAATTAAATAATTTATTATTTAAGTTTTAGTGCTGGCACAGTTGGCGCAAGTGCACCTGCGCAGAGCGCAGCACAGCTTCGCTGACACGTGTCGCGCAGCGCACCTGTGCTGACACGTGCCGCGCAGCGCAGAGCGCAAGTTATCTGAAGCGTTGCTTCCTTCATTTTTAAAATTTAAATTTTAAAACAGAGTCCTGCTCTGATTGGGGTGCGCTGCCTTGGGCGCAGCGCCTCTTGCGCTGGCGTGTCTGCTTTTGACATGTGGCGCTCTGCGCGCAGCGCAAGGGATCTGAAGTGTTGCTTCACCTTTTGAATTTGAAATTCAAACAGAGCTTTGCTCTGATTGGGGGAAACAGCTATTTCTTCATCCAAATCGCTCCCGAAAGTGAGAACTTATGATCCCCCGGAATCAAACATGTGACAGTTGCCGGTAGTTCCTTTGCTTTCTTCTATCGTGCTTCTCTGTTCCCGACGAGTCTTGCGCTTCATTCGCTGAACGTGTTGTCGGTGGGCGACATATCCTTGCCACCAGTTTTTTAAAGTCCATGCACTCTTCGGTAGGGTGTGCAATTCTCTGATGGTATAAGTAGAAGTTAGCATGTACGTCCGCTTCATCAAGATATATACTGCCAGGAGAATTTCCTCTGAAAGAGGGCAACTTCATTCCCTTTGACAGGGCTCTAGCGAATCATTTCCTTGTCTTAAGTTTGCTTTTGTCGGTGGCCGAAGTGCTTCTATCCAGTTGAGATACTATATGGCTTCTCAATATCGGAGCTTCTTCAACGTGATGCCGACGCTTGGCCTTCTCGTATATGGCCATTTCCCGCTCTCTATCAGCTTTGCTCTTTTGACAGGCTTCGTTCAGCAGCATGTCAATCACCTCGTCTGACGGCTCCAGGGATTTTGGTTCTGGCTCTGGATCCGCCCCAGTCTCTCTTATCAGGAGCTTCTTCACCATTTATTAACTAGTGAGAGATCATGTGGCAACTTGCCACATAGTTCTTAAGTTCATCTGACGGGTCTTCTCCCCCATTATTGTCATCATCTCCGTCCTTAAGGATGTGGTTGAGAAACTCTTGGAGCGTGACCGGGGTTCGCGCCTTCTGGTTATATTCCTCCAGCGCGTCAATATGTTTTTGCAGGTCCATGCACTTGTCATCAGGCTTCACGGGCTTTTTGGTCTTCTTCTTCTTCTTTGACGGCTGGGCCTGAGCATTTTGATTATCGCTACCAACTCTTGGCGTTGGGCGCGGCTTCAGCTTTCCTTCAATGACCTCGGGTTCTAGCGGACTTTTCCACCTGATTGCCGGGCATGTGTGATGATCCTTCAGCATTCTTTCCGTCTTGGCTGAAAGAGCGACCTCCTATGGAGCTTCTTCTATAAAAGAGCATGATGCCCCCGGTGTGTCCACCTTTTTAGGAGCGTATGGCTGGGACGGGCTTACTTTCCAATTCTCGGATAGTGCGAATTTGCCTTGTTGGTATTGGTCCTCAATCCAGCCTTTGAAAATGAAGCAATCTTCGATTGGATGGATTACTGCTCGGTGGTAGGGGCAGTAATTAGGATTGTTGGCATCGCCTGGCTGCAGCGGACGTCTGGGCTCTGGCAGATTGATGAGTCTATTGCGCACCGCCAGCTCGAACAGTCTCCTTGTTTTATCCTGGGAAAACGAGTAAGGACTTCCCAGTCTCTCCTCGAGGGATTGGCGTGGGCGCATGTTGCTTTGGCGAACAATAGGTTTTAAGTCGCTTGGCTGTTGTTGAGCATTGGTGACAAAGGCAGCTTTCCATTTGCCCTTTTCATTCAGCGGTTCTATCTTTGAAAAGGAAGGCTTATGACCCATCTGGTCCATTTGGTCCTGCTTATCAATCAAGGTCTGAAAGGTAGTCGGCTTGAAAAACATCATGAACTGGGATATGGTCGCCTGTGGATCGAGGGTTCCTACAAACATGCCTACTGCAGGAGTTTCTTCGATGCGTTATTCGCACTTCGACCATAGATTCTGCCACCGTATCGTGTATTGTTCCCATGTTTCGCCTGGCTTCACCCTGGCATTGATCAACGCCGTGATTGGGGTGCGCTCGCTAGCGCACACGAATCTTTGCGTAAACAGTAGCTCTATTTCTGCAAATGTCTTAACGGAGTCATTTGGGAGCTCAGAGTAGCATTCAAATGCTGTTTCCAATAAGCTGCCAACAAAATGGTGAAGCAGTAGCTTATCGTCACCTCCGGTGTTGCCGCACAAAGCCCTGAATTGAGCCACGTGCTGGTGTGGATTTCCCGTCCCCTTATATACGTGAAATTTAGGGATCGTATATCCTGGCGGGTACTTTATTTAATCGTACCAACCCGAATAGGGTCGTCCAGTCTTAACAATTTGGCCGGCCGCTTCGTTCGCCTGATGAGCTCGTATCTGTTGAACGATATAGTCATCCAGGGCGTCTTTGGAGATGGTCTCCTCATTGGCTGCTGAACAAGCTAGAAGAGGGTTTGACGTCTCCCCTTGGTCGTCTTCAAGGATAATCGGAGGGTCTTCAACCGGAGGATCCGGCTGTAACATCATCCCGACCATGTCTTGGAACAAAAGCACCATTCGTTTTATGTTGGTAGCTTGTTCCGCTGCCTCTTGGTCCTTCTTCTCAAGGATTCTGCGGAGGAACTCAGCATCAGTCTCTTGTTCATGACGCTGCTCTGACGACGTCTTCGGGCTTTCTTTTAGCTCAATGAGTACGGACATCTATGTTAACATTTCCTGGAGCTTCTGTTGTTGCTCATGGGCCTTTCTTACGGATCTGGTGAGTGGTCGATGACCCGTAGAGATACGGCTATCCACTTTTCCGGAAGCCATATAAATAGTGTGCACTACCATGCACCCAGACAGTTCTGCGCTCTGAGAATTAAATTCTCTCTTATAAGAGACTTTGTCTTATGGATCTAAGAACAAAATTCTTATTTTATAGGAGATGTTTCAATCTCTTATGTTCTTGGAGAAAGGCTTTGCCTTTATGGATTTGTGATCCTAAGAGAATTGAATTATTCTCCCTCTCTTTTTATAATGAGATGTTATAATCTCCTTTGTGAAAGACAATTTGTCTTAAAGATCTATAATCTAGCATAAGAACTAAATTCTTTTTCTGATGAGATGGTTTGATCTCTATGTTTTTACCTTGAAGAAAAGTTCTTCTTCTCAGAGCTTGCTCTTTTCTTTGAAATTTCTCAAAGCTTGTGGGGGGGTTCCTCTATATGAGACTTGAAGTTTTGGGGCCTTTATATAGTAAAGGCTGATTTGTTCAATCGGTTAAGGAGATCTTTTCTCAAATTGATTTGGGGATGTTTCCCCCGTTGGATCTTTGATCCTAGAGCTTATGCCTTACAGAAGGCAATCTTCTTATTTTTAACAAGATTGGGAAATCTTTTCCCATACAGAATTTATTCTGTATTTGGTGATTTTTAATCACCATTGGATCATTGATCCAACGGTGCTCTGATTTTCAGAGCATAATCTTTCCTGTTTGGAAAGATTCTGAGGAATGTTTCCTTAACAGAATTTTATTTTGGTCAATTGATGATTTTTTAATCATGTTCGTTGGATCTTTGATCCAATGGTGAAGAACATTTAGTTCCAGCGCTAGCGCTCACGTGCTTTGCACGTGGTGCGCTGCTTAGAGTGCAGCGCTCTTAGCGCTGGCGCTTATGTGCTTTGCACGTGAGCGCTGCCTCAAAGTCTTTGACTCTTGGCGCAAGCGCTCTCGTGCTTTGAACGTGAGGTGCTGCCTCTTTACTGAAGGTGTCTTTTCACCTTTTTCTCCGCTTTTCCTGAGTCAAACTTCTTTTTCCCAGAACTTGGAAATAGTTCCATCACACACAGCATTTTCTGTACCTAGACCTAAATGTCTGCCTATGTAATTTGAAGCAATGCTTCCCTTCTCTTTCATTTTCAGAGAATCATTTTAACAGAGAAGAGCTATGGCTTGTAATCGCCCACATGCTCGCCGTCAGCCATGGGAGGTGCCCATTGAGGAAATTGTTCTTTGTTTTTTTTGCGTGCTTGGTGAACCCTACTCTTACGGATGACCAATGCGACACGGTGCTGCACGAGCTCTTGACTCGTATAGGATCTCCTCTCCCCATCGGCTCCATTTGGCTCCGGATGGTTTTCTTATCTGTGATCAATGATATTCCCCCTCCTCCAGCGGAGATGACTCCGCCAATGCTCGACGCCACGGATGATAAGATTGAGTGCTTCCACGAGGCACTTTGATCACCACAGCTCTGAGGGATCGCTCTGTCCGGTTGCTAAGCTAGATACGGGCTCATCGAGTCGTCATGTCTGCCTTTGCTGATGGGTGCGGTGCTGACTGATGGGTAGCTACTCCTCGTGAAGATCGCCGCTCTGTCATGGTGGAGAAGGCAGAGAGGGAGTTAGATAATTTTATCCATAGTTTTGTGAATTCCTGTACTTTCGATCCTATGTTTGGTGATCTATTTCCTGTATAATAAAATGTTCAATTAAATACTTTGTTTTTGTCGTTGAACACATGTTCTTCCTCTGATGTGTGCATGTGCGTACATGAATGAGCCTGGTTTCATACATATCTATAAACGAAACTTAAGCCGGCATGAATAGGAACTAATAGCTATAGGCCGAAGATTTTGGCGGGAACAGACCCCGTCGCGGAAATACGTCAGCACATGACCCCGTCTCGGAAATACGTTAACAAATGACCCCGTCGCGGGAATACGTCAGCAAATGAACCCGTCTCGGAAATACGTCATCCAATGACCCCGTCGCGGAAATATGTCATCCAATGACCCTGTCTCAGAATTACGTCGGCAAATAACCCCATAGCGGAAATACGTCAGCAAATGACCCCGTCACAGAAATACGTCAGCAAATGACCCCGTCTCGGAAATACGTCAGCAAATGACCCGGTCGCGGAAATACGTTATCCGATGACCCCGTCGCGGAAATACGTCAGCACATGACACCGTCGCGGAAATACGTCATCCAATGACCTCGTCGCGGAAATACGTCAGCACATGACCCCGTCGCGGAAATACGTCAGCAAATGACACCGTCGCGGAAATATGTCAGCCAATGAGCTCGTCGCGGAAATACGTCAACACATGACCCCGTCGCGAAAATACGTCATCCAATGACCCCATCGCAGAAATACAACATCCAATGACCCCGTCGTGGAAATACGTTAGCACATGACCCCCATCGCGGAAATACGTCATACAATGACCCCGTCACGGAAATACGTCAGCACATGACCCCGTCGAGGAAATACGTCAGCACATGACCCCGTCGTAGAAATACGTCATCCAATGACCCCGTCTCGAAAATACGTGAGCAAATGACCCCGTCGCGGAAATACGTCATCCAATGACCCCGTCGCGGAAATACGTCAACCAAATGACCTCCTCGTCGGAGCAGTGCTTCGACTCGGAAAAAAGCCAACTCATCGATCACTTACAAGTCCTCTCGGCTTGTAAGGGAGAAAATTCTCTTGTGTGATCCTTACAACTCTCAAGGGAAAGCACACTTAGGAGTCCTCACGACTCTTAAGGAGAAAATACACCTACGAGATCCTCACGACTCATAGGGAGAAATATCTTTATGAGACCCTCATAGCTCATAAAATTGAAAAGTCTTGGACGACAAATCTGAACTTGTTTCCAAAGCCATGACTACCCAACAAAGAGTCCAAAATGAACTGTTACTTATTATTTACAAGCCACACTTGCTAAAATTATATGCTGTCGAAATCGAGATGTTGCTCAAGAGTACGTAAGCCGCTTTTCGTTAAGCCAAAACAAAAAGGCATAACCCACGGACGTCAATCACATATTATGCAAGGCAATAAGAAGAAGATTTGATTTACATCCAATTGGGCGTCCAACACGTATCCATTCATGTATATGTGAAGAGGATAAAATAAACACATGGAAAGGAAAAATTTGTCATTCATACCTCAGAAAATTCTTACATTGATGAAAATAGTAAACAAAAGCATTATTAAAATGTTTACAATGGCAAAACATTGAATCCAGGACACGGATTAAGAAATTTAAAAGTGAGGCCGTCTACAGTGTTTCTGGCCTTTCTGACCATTCTTGTGTGCATCCTCTCATGTTCACAAGCGCCAGGATCTTCGCAAATATCCTCCACCCTCTGATAAGCAGCGATTATCGCCGTCTGCTAGAAAGTTTGATGCAAGATATCAATGAGATTATCTCGCCGCTTCTTCGAGATCAGGCCCGTCAGATACACTGAGTGCACCTTATCTTCAGCATCATCCAGTGCATTAAGAGGCATGGCTTCATAAAATCCAGGAAGTGCTCCCCAAATGGCTCTCACTATAATCTTCAAGAGGGTGGAGCGACGAGGAAGTAGTCGACCGTTGTGTGCATTGAAACGATCCATAATTTCAGTGCATTAGGCATTTGTAAACTCCTGGTTTTGACAACGGCCTTGTGCACGAATATCCTCATAAGAAATGATTTTGTTAAGACAGTACAGGAGAGCGGCCATAACGCCTGAAAATGAAAATCAGTGAGAGTTTAGTGGATGGACTGATCAAGAAAATGCTTATTGAAACAGACACGGGGATTTAAACAACTCTTGATATCTGCATGAAGAAAACAAGTGCTAATTTGTGAAATTAAGGAGGAAATCTTAAAAGGATTCTCATTCAATGAGAGACTCCTCGAGAGCAACGCTCTACAGATAAAAGTGACATTTGTCAACTCTAATTATGAGGGAATAAAAATTACCCCAAAAATTCTGAAGAGCAATACTCTGCAAGGAAGATGGAACAATCCATCAAAAATCTTAAAAGCAAAGCTTTTTACAGAAGTTAAAAACTTCAACATCTTTAAAGATCTGTAAAGATGAACTCTATGAGTTCTACTTTAATGGGTTAAGAGACCTAAAGAAAGATCTCTTTAGATCTATGATTTCAAGAGAGCAAAGCTCTGTTAAGAAAACCCTAAAAACTTTTTTAGATCTATGATCTAAAAACTTTTTTAGATCTATGATCTGAAAAGAGCAAGGCTCTGTTAATGGGTGAAACCCTAGATTATGAAGTAATCCCTTCAAAGATTTAATTTTTACCTAAAATTTTCGACAAGGTTATGTCTCTAAGAGAGTTCTTAAGACAAAGAGTTATGCTCTGAAAGAGAATTAATTCTCAGAAAAACAGGAAAGAAGATGAACAGAGGTCATCTCAAGGGCCAAGATCCCTATTTATAGACACTGAGAGCCATTTCAACTTCTAAGTTGATCCAATGGCGGAAATGCAGCCACTGCTGCACTCATGTGTAAGCCACGTGAGTGCAACGGTAGGGGGCATTTGTTTCCCCCAATCAGAGCAAAGCTCTGTTAAAATTTTGAAATTTGAAATGAAGCAGCGCTGGCGCTAAATGCGCCAGCGCTAAGAGTCAAAAACTCTGATGCAGCGCTCACGTGCAAAGCACGAGAGCGCTCGCGCTAGCAGCGCCAGCGGGTCGAAGACTCTGATGCAGCGTTCACGTGCAAAGCACGAGAGCGCTAGCGCTAAGAGTCAAAGACTCTGACGCGGCACTCACGTGCAAAGCACGAGAGCGCTGGCGCTAGCAGTGCCCGCGCTAAGAGTCAAAGACTCTGATGCAGCGCTCACGTGCAAAGCACGAGAACGCTAGCGCTGAAACTAAATGTTTCCCACCCTTGGATCAAAGATATAACAAAGATGACTAAAAATCATAAGATTATCTCTGAAAATTAGAGCACCGTTGGATCAAAGATCCAATGGTGATTAAAAATCACCAAGGTACAGAACAAATTCTATATGGGAGGATATTTTCCCAATCTTGTTAATAACAAGAAAACTATCTTCTGTAAAACAGAAGTCCTCGAATCAAAGATCCAACGGTGGATAAATTCCACAAATCAATTGGAGATCTCTCATTGAAAGATTTCCTTAACTGATTCAAAAAATCAGCCTTCCCTATATAAAGGACCCAAGACTTCAAGTCTTGCAGAGAGGAACCCCCCACAAACTTTGAGAAATTTCAAAGAGAAGAGCAAGCTCTCGGAAGAAGAATTTCTTCAAGGTAAATATAACAGAGAGATCAAAGCATCTTGTCAAAAAGAAGAAGAACTTAATTCTTTTTCTAGATCATAGATCTATAAGATAGAGGTCTTTCACAAAAAGAGATCATAACATCTCATCATAAAAAGGGAGGAGAAGAATTCAATTCTCTTCGGATCATAGATCCATAAAGACAATGTCTTTCACAAAAAAAAGAAAATATAAGAGATTGTAACATCTCCTATAAAATAAGAATTTTGTTCTTAGAGCTACAAGATAAAGTCTCTTATAAATGAGAATTTAATTCTCAAAGTGCAGAACTGATCAAAACTGCCTAAAAAGAGCATTAACGCTCCAATTTAAAGAAGCGCCTTAGTGCTCGAAGACCGGCGCAGCGCCACAGCGCTCCTAGCTCTCCAATTTAAAGAAGCGCCTCAGCGCTCCAAGTCTGGTGTTCAGCGCCCAGCGCTCCAAGCACTATTTTAAAAGCAGCGCCCAGTGCTATTTTAAAAGAAGCACTCAGCGCTTCAAGGTTGGCGTTCAGCACCAAGCGCACCACCTGCTCCTCACGTGGGCGCTATTTTATAAAGAGCGCTCTGCACTCATTGACTGGCGCTCAGCGCCAAGAGCGCCACGTGCTCCTCACGTGTGCGCTATCTCACAGGAAGCACCTTAGCGCTCTAGGTCTGGCGCTCAGCGCCAAGCGCGCCACGTGCTCCTTACGTGCGCGCTGAAGGAACATAAACTTTTCTTTAAATAAAGCCCCAGAGCCATAATGAGGGTTCAACACTCAATAAAAGACAAAAGGTTGTCAGAACCCAAACCAATACTCAACATTGAAAAAAGGCTGAGCCTAATTAAATATCCAACATTTTAACTGAGTGGGTCAAGCCCAAGTTGGCTAGAGATCCCTAATGTAGATTAATTGAGCACATATGCTCATAAATCTTTTTAACTGATCTTAGTCCCAAACTTTACTACAGATCTCCCAACCCACATTGGTTCAAAGATACATCTCTTCATACCTCTGATATATGTCGTTGTAATTCTTCAACGTCTTCAGAGAGATGGAGGGTCCCGATAACCAATAACTTTTGGTGCATCCCCAAACGGTTGAACCAAAACTACACGGACTATGACGTCTTTAAACTGGACTATGATGTCCTTAAACTTTACGGACCGTGGGGTCCTTAAACTTATGGACTATGATGTCCTTAAACTTTATGGACTGTGAGGTCCTTAAACTTATAGACTATGATATCTTTAAACTGGACTATGATGTCCTTAAACTTTACGGACTATGATGTCCTTAAACTTGTGGACCGCAACGTCCCTAGACTAAAACAATAAAGCCCAAATGCTCTTTTGTTGGATCTAAATGATCCTGTTGAGTAGATCTTAGTCTAAAATTAGACTAACGTATCCTCAACAAACGTTTGAGCTGATCTTAGTCTAAAACAAGACTAACGATTCTTAAACCTAACTCAAACCCAAATCTAAGAAAATACGGATTTGGACTAATCCACACCCTACAGGCGACAATATAAATTAGCCTCCGTATACAATCCACGGGCAACCAAAAATAAAACAAACACACACGACATGAAGTGACTATCTGGAGAAAGAGAAAGTTGTTGCCGCGATGCGGTAGCGTAATTAACTGCAGGGGCTTGCGCCTGCAGGGAAGAGCGTCCCCACAATCAAAAACCTCTCAAACGAGGAGGAATATGACGAAATCTGGTACAACGGCCGCATCCATCTAAACCTCCGATATACAGTGCCATAAATCAACTTGGCATCTTCGAAGAGATGGACTGATAAAACCAAATAGCATCTGCCCCCAAATTCAGGCGTGACGTTTGTCTTCCCGGCTTTCGACGGAGAACATAGAACAAGTTTTACATTAAAATGATAACCGTAGCAAGTTTTATTCTACTTTTACATTAAAATACCTTTATATTTCATATCGACATGTTTATACCTTTTAACCATGCTAGTTTTAGAAAACTCACGAAGTAATGACCTACCTCCTCACAACACTCATATGTAATATAGCACGATAAAATTTGGGAACATAGATTTGGGAAAAATACGATTTTACACATAACTACCCCCGACTTATAAAAACCTTTTTCTACAAGATGTGTATTTTAACAAATCTTTGCAAATGCGCCTCTACAACCTATTTCGAGGAACCCGTTCGAGATGGTGTGGATTATCGCACACCCTCGGGCCTAATAGAGTGAGATGCAGATCTCCGCAAGAAGCATACGATCTCGAAAGATTTAAAATACAATTTTCTTTAGAAAATGTGATTTCTATTATAAATAAAACTTATATTTTTAATAAATAAATATATATGTAATTAATATCAAAATATCTATTTTTTTAATATTTATAATATTCCACATTTCCAAAATTCAAGAAAAATATTCCATTTACAAGAAAATACCATACAATTCCAATATTACAAATAAATACCATATATTATGAAATTAGGTTTTATTCACTAAAAATGTCACATTGATAAAATATATATCAATAAAAACTCTAAAGACGATAATAAAATACTTGAGCTGTATTTTGAAAATTATACAAAATTATTTTTATATAAAACCCCCTCAAGTTATTCTAAATTACTATAAGGACACTAGTAAACATAGGTTTAAGCGGGACCAGTCTCTTGAGCCTCAAGGAGCCGGAGATATGGGTGCTTGCCTATTTAAGGTAGCCAACTTAATAAACGGTGTTATCAACACGGTAATAGTCTTTGAAAAAGACACAAATCCTATCGTCCATGTGTAGTGGTTACCGATAACACCAAAACATAATTCAGGATTCAATTTCTTTTCAAATTCTCTGACTCAGGCTGAGTCTCGATATAATTAATCTGACTTGAATATGATTCAAGAACAAACTACAATTCAACATGAATCCATGAATCTATATATTCAATCTGTTCAATCTAATCAATTTATATTGACTGAACCGAACCATGAATATACATCCATCTACATGATTCTCCAGTTACATCCATTTACTGATATCATGGATTCAGCAAGTCATCCATCTGTATAATTCAATTTACAACACAATACATTCCGTACAATCAATATTATAAATACTAAAGGGGTAGACTGGTACGGAATATGTTAAAGGTGGCACGAGATGGTCACTTAAGACGTAATTACATTCATGCCAATGTTCCATGGTATTATCGACGGAGCCTTGTACTCCATATACCGTAGTCTCTGGTTTAGTGAGACTCCTCTTGTATACACTGGCATCTTCTGTACCAAGTTACAAACAACTACGTTAACATAACAAACAACATTATAATAGTTATACCCTCTCTCTCTGTCTATTCTACTTCTTCCTCCTCTTTGGGACTTACCGAGCGATTTGTTCGCTGACGACATTCTCTTATTCTTCTTTGGAATGTCATCAGGTGATTCGGACCTTCAGGAGATCGAGCCCACCAGCGAGGACTTGGATCAGCTAGCTTTCGACCCAAAACTTTAGATTCCTTGTACACATTTACTCTGTATTTTCCAATTCTGTCGCTTTCCATTCCATGTATTTACTTTCAGATGTATTGTAAAAAGAATGTTAATAAATAAAGTTGTTGTTCAATTATATTTATTGTCTTTGTCTCTTGTGCATTTTACTTATATTGCTTAGATACGCTTAACGTGTTTACTTCAGAGTAAATATGTAACGGCCAGTCGCGTCCCCTTCGCCGTACACCGGGAAGCGGGGCATGACAGATGGCGTGACAAACACCAATCCTACCCCCGCTTTTATCTCTGGGACGTTTGATTTACTGGAGGTCCTTATTGATGAGACTCTATCGAAGTAGAGCTCCCAACATGGCTCATCATCCTCGAGGTGCAGCACTTGTTCGTCGGGTAACTCGCAATTGAGCGGCGACCCTTCTGGTATGGGATAAGCAACAAGAAAGTCGGCAAGAACTTGCCTTTTTATTGCTTTCTGAGGAGTATAGATTATGTCAAATTCAAGCAGCATGACAGCCCATCTCTCCATTCTACCGGCTAGACTTGCTTTGGTCATCAAGTGTTTGAGCGGATCGACCTTGGAGATCAGCATAACCTGATGAGCGAGAAAATAGTGCATCGGCTTCTTCACAGTGAATATCAGAGCTAGGCATTGCTTTTCGATCGGGGAATAGTTGTGTTCCGCCCCGACTAAAGATCGAATGAGGTAGTAGATGGCATTTTCTTTCCCTTCCTTGTTATTCTGGGCAAGGAGCGCACCGAGTGACTCTTCTAGCATGGAAGTATAGAGAATCAACAGTTTATTTAGAATAGGAGCAGCAAGCACTGGAGCTTGAAACAGGTATTGTTTGATGCTTTCGAATGCTTCTTGACATTCGGCATCCCAGACAAAAGGAGCTCCTTTCTTCATAAGCTTTGAGAAGGGCCTACATTTCCCCAATAAATTTGAGATAAACCTCCGTATATAAGCAAACTTGCCTCGAAAGGATATTAGCCAAGTCATATTCTTCGGAGGAGGCATCTCCATGATGGCCTTTATCTTGGATGGGTCAACTTCGATCCCTCGATGTCGGACTATGAAGCCTAGGAATTTTCCCGATGACACGCCAAAAGCGCACTTCAGAGAATTCATCTTCAAATCGTATTCTCTTAGTCTAGTGAGAACGGTCCTAAGATCTTGGATGTGATCGGACTTCGCTTTAGTCTTGACGACCAAATCATCAACATAACACTCGATGACTTTATGGATTAGGTCATTAAAAATATTGGTCATTGCCCTTTGATATGTAGCACCTGCGTTCTTCAGTCCGAACGACATCACTTTGTAACAGTATATGCTAATCGGGGTTCGAAATGCTGTATGCCTTTCATCCTCAGGGGACATTTTTATCTGATTGTACCCAGACTAACCGTCCATGAAGGTGAACAGCTCATAATTTGAGGTGTCATTGACCATCATTTCCATGATCGGAAGTGGGAAATCAACTTTATGGCATGCCTTGTTAAGGTCCCTGAAATCGATGCAAACCTGGATCTGCCCATGTTTCTTCTTTACTGAGACAATGCATGCGATCCAGTCTGCGTATTTCTCTTCCCTGACGAAGCCAGCATCGATAAGTTTCTTAGTTTCCACGATGACCTTTTCTTCCAGATCCCTTCTTATTCTTCGAGAAGCTTGTTTGACAGGCTTGGGATCAGGAGATATAGCCAGCTTATGCACGGCCACGTCAGGGGAGAGGCCAGGCATTTCTTTGTACTTCCACGCGAAATAGTCGGCGAACTCATGAAGCAGGGTGATTATCTGCTCTTTCATTTCCTCTGACAAGAGTGAGCTGATGTAAGTCGGCCTTGGATTATTAGGCGTTCCTAAGTCAATCTCGGTTAGCTCGTCAAAGGTTTCTTGTCCGCCGACTTTGAGCTCTCGAAGAGCTTCTTCTGCCTCGGATAGCTCATCGTTGTTCCCGCCAAAATCTTTGGCCAAGAGCTATCAGTTCCTGTTCATGTCGGCTTAAGTTTCGTTTATAGATATGTGTGTAACTAGGATCATTCATGTACGCACATGCACACATCAGAGGAAGAACAGGTGTTCAACGACAAAAACAAAGCATTTAATTGAACATTTTATTCTACAGGAAATAGATCACCAAACATGGGATCGAAAGTACAGGGATTCAAAAAACAATGGATAAAATTATCTAACTCCCTCTCTGCCTTCTCCACCATGACAAAGCGGCGATCTTCACGAGGAGCAGCTACCCATCGGTCAGCACCGCACCCATCAGTAAAGGCAGACATGACGACTCGCTGAGCCCGTATCTGGCTTAGCAGCCGGACAGTGCGACCCCTTAGAGCTGTGGTGATCAAAAGTGCCTTGTGGAAGAACTAAATCTTGTCTTCCGCGGCGTCGAGCATTGCCAGAGTCATCTTCGCCGGAGGAGGGGGAATATCATTGATCACAGATAAGAAAACCATCCGGAGCCAAATGGAGCCAATGGGGAAAGGAGATCCTATACGAGTCAAGAGCTCGTGCAACACCGTGTCGCATTGGTCATCCGTAAGAGTAGGGTTCACCAAGCGTGCAGCAAAACGAGAAACAATTTCCTCAATGGGCACATCCCACGGTTGACGGCGAGCATGTGGGCGATTACAAGCCATAGCTCTTCTCTGTTAAAATGATTCTCTGAAAATGAAAGAGAAGGGAAGCATTGCTTCAAATTACATAGGCAGACATTTAGGTCTAGGTACAGAAAATGCTGAGTGTGATGGAACTATTTCCAAGTTCTGGGAAAAAGAAGTTTGACTCAGGAAAAGCGGAGAAAAAGGTGAAAAGACACCTTCAGTAAAGAGGCAGCGCCTCACGTGCAAAGCACGGGAGCGCTTGCGCCAAGAGTCAAAGACTTTGAGGCAGCGCTCACGTGCAAAGCACATGAGCGCTAGCGCTAAGAGCGCTGCACTCTAAGCAGCGCACCACGTGCAAAGCACGTGAGCGCTAGCGCTGGAACTAAATGTTCTCCACCATTGGATCAAAGATCCAACGAACATGATTAAAAAATCATCAATTGACCAAAATAAAATTCTGTTAAGGAAACATTCCTCAGAATCGTTCCAAACAGGAAAGATTATGCTCTGAAAATCAGAGCACCGTTGGATCAATGATCCAATGGTGATTAAAAATCACCAAATACAGAATAAATTTTGTATGGGAAAAGATTTCCCAATCTTGTTAAAAATAAGAAGATTGCCTTCTGTAAGGCATAAGCTCTAGGATCAAAGATCCAACGGGGGAAACATCCCCAAATCAATTTGAGAAAAGATCTCCTTAACCGATTGAACAAATCAGCCTTTACTATATAAAGGCCCCAAAACTTCAAGTCTCATATAGAGGAAACCCCCCCCCCCCACAAGCTTTGAGAAATTTCAAAGAAAAGAGCAAGCTCTGAGAAGAAGAACTTTTCTTCAAGGTAAAAACATAGAGATCAAACCATCTCATCAGAAAAAGAATTTAGTTCTTATGCTAGATTATAAATCTTTAAGACAAATTGTCTTTCACAAAGGAGATTATAACATCTCATTATAAAAAGAGAGGGAGAATAATTCAATTCTCTTAGGATCACAAATCCATAAAGGCAAAGCCTTTCACCAAGAAGATAAGAGATTGAAACATCTCCTATAAAATAAGAACTTTGTTCTTAGATCCATAAGACAAAGTCTCTTATAAGAGAGAATTTAATTCTCAGAGCGCAGAACTGTCTAAAAAGAGCCTTAGCGCTCCAAGTTTAAAGAAGCGCATCAGTGCTTCAAATCTAGCGCACAGCCATTTAAGTCTAGGCACAGAAAATGCTGTGTATGATGGAACTATTTCCAAGTACTGGGAAAGAGAAGTTTGACTCGGGAAAAGCGGAGAAAAAAGGTGAAAAGACACCTTCAATAAAGAGGCAGCGCCTCACGTACAAAGCACGAGAGCGCTTCCACCAAGAGTGCTAAGCACTAAGAGTCAAAGACTCTGAGGCAGCGCTTACGTGCAAAGCATATGAGCGCTAGCGCTAAGAGCGCTGCACTCTAAGCAGCGCACCATGTGCAAAGAACGTGAGCAGTAGCGATAGAACAAAATGTTCTCGGCCCTTTGATTAAAGATCCAACGGACATGACTAAAAAAACATCAATTAACAGAATAAAATTCTGTTAAGGAAACATTCCTCAGAATCTTTCCAAATAGGAAAGATTATGCTCTGAAAATCAGAGCACCATTGGATCAATGATCCAATGGTGATTAAAAATCACCAAATATAGAATAAATTCTGTATGGGAAAAGATTTCCCAATCTTGTTAAAAACAAGAAGATTGCCTTCTGTAAGACAGAAGCCCTAGGATCAAAGATCCAACGGTGGGAAACATTCCCAAATCAATTAGAGAAAAGATCTCTTCAACCAATTCAACAAATCAGTCGACCCTATATAAAGGCCCCAAGACTTCAAGTCTCATATAGAGGAAACCCCCCCCCCACACACACACACACACAAGCTTTGAGAAATTTCAAAGAAAAGAGCAAGCTCTGAGAAGAAGAACTTTTCTTCAAGGTAAAAACAGAGAGATCAAACCATCTCATCAGAAAAAGAATTTAGATCTTATGCTAGATCATAGATGTTTAAGAAAAATTGTCTTTCATAAAAGAGATATAATATTTCATTATAAAAAGGGGGGAGAATAATTTTACTCTCTTAGGATCACAGATCCATAAAGGCAAAGCCTTTCACCAAGAACATAAGAGATTGAAACATCTCCTATAAAATAAGAACTTTGTTCTTAGATCCATGAGACAAAGTCTCTTATAAGAGAGAATTTAATTCTCAGAGCGTAGAACTGTCTAAAAAGATCCTTAGCGCTCCAAGTTTAAAGAAGCGCATCTGCGCTCCAAATCTAGCGCACAGCGCTGCAGAGCCTTAGCGTTCCAAATTTAAAAGAAGCGCTCTGCGCTCATGATCTTGCGCCAAGCGCACCACGTGCTCCTCACGTGTGCACTACTTCACCAGAAGCGCTCTGCGCTTATGATCTGGCGCTCAGCGCCAAGCGCACCACGTGCTCCTCACGTGTACGCTAGTTCAACAGAAGCGCTCTGCGCTCATTGACTGGCGCTCAGCGCTAAGTGCTCTACGTGCTCCTCATGTGTGCGCTAAGAGAACATAAATTGTTCTTTAAATGATAAAGCCCAGAGCTACAATGAGTGCTCAGTATTTAATAAAAGACAAAAAGATTGTCAGAGCCCAAACCAATGCTCAGCATTGTTAAATGTTCAATATTTTAACTAAATGGGACGAGCCCAAAGTTGCCACAGAACCCTACCTCAGATTAATTGAGCCCATATGCTCATAAATCTTTGATCTTAGTCCCAAATTAGAATACAGATCTCCCAACCAATATTGGTTCAAGGGTACATCTCTTCACTCCTCTGATATTTATCGCTGTAATCTTTCAACGTCTTCAGAGAAGTGACGGGTCCCGACAACCAGACATTCCATGGACTGTGGGGTCCTTAAACTCATGGACTACGATGTCCTTAAACTTCACAGACTATGATGTCTCTAAACACCATGGACTATGATGTCCTTTAACTTCTGGACCGCAAAGTCCCTAAACTAAAACAATAGAGCCCAAATGCTCTTTTGTTGGATCTAAATGATCTAGTTAAGTTGATCTTAGTCTAAAATTAGACTAACGTGTCCTTAACAAACGTTAAGTTGATCTTAGTCTAAAATTAGACTAACGTATCCTTAACAAACGTTTAAGTTGATCTTAGTCTCAAATTAGATTAACGATCCTTAAACCCAACCCAAAACCCAAATCTAAGAAAATAAGGATTTGGACTAATCCACGCCCTACGGGCGACAACATAAATTAGTCTCCGTATACAATCTACGGGCAACCAAAAATAAAACAAACATACACGACATGAACTGACCATCTGGAGAAGGAGAAAGTGGTTACCGCAATGCGGTAGCGTAATTAACTGCAGGGGCTTGCGCCTGCAGGGAAGAGCGTCCCCACAATCAAAAACCCCTCAAATGAGGGGGAATCTGACGAAGTCTGCTACAACGGCCGCATCGGTCTAAACCTTCGATACATGATGCCATAAATCAACTTGGCATCTTCGGAGAGGTGGACGGATAAAACCAAATAGCATCTGCCCCCAAATTCAGGCAAGAAGTCAGTCTTTCCCGGACTTTCGACGGAGAACAGATTCTAGCACGCCCGGTGGGACCTTTTTCTCTTTCCACTCCACACTTTGTGTGTCGTGTTTCGCGAACAAGTTGCGGTTTGACATGGTTGCCTTTGGATGTGAAGTACAAAGATTTGGTATCTTGCTCCGTGCAGAAAAACAGAAGATCAATGGTTTCAAACTGCACTAATTGCAACAACTCCCACTCCGTCCTCGCCGGAGGGGTGACCTACGGGCCTCAAGCGACCTCCGTTTTCACGATGCCAGTGGACCAGGTGACGCAAGCCACCACTGAGCTATTCTTTGGGACCATGCTCCTACCCATGAGCTTCAACGCCCCATTGTCAACGCATGAGGCTCCAAAAAGGTCAGTCTTTGTTTGGCTTATCACCACCGCGGCCCCTCTCAACGGGTCGTCCAAGTCCAGTGCCTCAGTTTTCAATAGGCTGGGTCAAAGCTCAAGTGGGCCCGGAAAGAGGCTCGCAGTACCAGAGAAAGACACTCCAACTCCTGTTACAGTTGAGGTCGTCCAAGCTGCTCTCCCTACTCGAAGGTCAGCTTTCGACAGGTTGACCATCCCCACTCAACGGACGTCAATTTTCAAGAGGCCGGCACCAACAGTAGCCCCTCATCAGAGCGGGGAGCATGAAGAAGCCACCCTCATAGCTGAATCAATACCGTCTGCTCGACGTCGCCACTGGAGCCGAGTGATGAAGGTTATAGATAGTTCTCCTTCTGGACTGACCCCACCAGCTCCAACGGTGGAAGTTGATGATGTTGTTCCAACTGGGAACAGCTTCAAACCACTTAGAAGGGTGCGCAAGAACTCTCCGACTGCTATGCTGAAAAAATCTCCTCCACCTGTGGAAAATGTTGCAAAGGTGAAGCCAGAGCAGCCCCCTCAGCTGTTGTCCTCTAAAATTTATAAAGTTTGGCGACAGGTCCAAGACTCAGTGATCAATCAAGACTACTCCCGCCGACAAAAGCAAACTTAAGACAAGGAAACGATTCGCTAGAGCCCTGTCAAAGGGAATGAAGTTGCCCTCTTTCAGAGGAAATTCTCTCGGCGGTATACATCTTGATGAAGCGGACGTACATCCTAACTTCTGCTTATACCATCAGAGGATTGCACACCCTACCGAAGAGTGCGTGGCCTTTAAAAACTGGTGGCATGGATATGTCGCCCACCGACAACACGTTCAGCGAATGAAGCACAAGACTCGTCAGGGACAGAGAAGCATGATAGAAGAAAGCAAAGGAACTACCAGCAACTGTCACAAGGTTGATTCCAGGGGATCACAAGTTCTCACCTTCAGGAGCGATTCGGACGAAGAAATAGCCTTCGGTCCTCTCTTCAAGGAATCCACTTCTGAAGAAGAAAAGACAAAGACCTGTGAGAACATTCAGCTGTGCAATCGCACGTTACCTGAAAAGAATCTCAGACCCGCAAACAAGGGATCGAAAAAAAGGATAGGTGAAAGAAAAGGTCCTTGAGGATATCACCCTCGATGACCGAGTCGTCGAAGAGTTGGCAGCCAAGGACCCGCCCAAGAAAAAAAGGTGGATTACAACGTTCTGGCACACCTGAGGAAGATACCCTCACAGCTAAGCATTCTCGATGCCCTTCTGCTATCTAAAGAGGCGAGAGATTCTTTGGTCAAGGTATTACAAGAGCCTGACCAGTTTCAAGCTTTCCTCGCCGAAGAAAAGATGAAGGACGAGTTGGAAGAAGTGCACACAGCTGACATCACTTTCGGCGATGAAGATCTCCTCCTCGGAACATGCGAGCACAACCGTCCCCTATATGTCTCCGGGTATTGCCATGATATTAAGATAGGGAAGATCCTAGTTAACAATGGGTCCTCTGTCAATCTCCTAAATGTGATGGTGCTAAAAGAAATCTGCATGAGCATTCAACATCTCGCTCGGGATAAAATCACTATCTCCGGATTTGACTCCCAGTCATCACGGACGCTCGGGTCTGTGATATTGACGTTACGCTTTGGGCTGCTCGTCACTGATATCAAGTTCCACGTCATTGACGCCAAGACTTGCTACAACGCTTTGCTCGGCAGGCCTTGGTTACACGAGTACAACATCATCCCTTCTACACAACATCAGTATATGAAGTATTTCAAAGATGGTCTTGAGTACACCGTGACAAGGGAGCTGAACCCATTCTCCGTGAATGAAGTCCGAAAGTACGAAGATGCAAAATACTTCTTACCAGATTTTGAAGACACGGAAAGATACCATAAACCGAAGAACAAAGCCATCATCACGAGTCCGGTCTTTGGAAGCGATACCGAAGAGGAGGAATAGATAGTCTATTCAGGACCGTCCCAATACAACAAGACGGGACCGTCCACCCCTATTCTGGACTTCGGCAGCGACTCTGAAGATGAGGTTAATGCAGTATTTTCTTTTCGTCCATCAATACAAGCCTCTACTGGCGAAGAACAGAGTTTGCAAATCGCCATGGTTCCATAAAAGCATTACAAAGAGCTCAGCGCACTTGATACCTACAGTGTGCAAGAACTGCAGACATTCTATGTCCCTCCCAGGCGAAAAGATGAAAAGGCGATCCTCTTTTATCGATCCATGGAAACTAAAGTGGAGAAAGAATCTGGTATGGTGCTGATTCTACGCTTAACAGGCTCCAGCCCATCCGTCTGCCCAGATACTACACAGAAGGATTAAAAAGACTGTTGAGGCGCCAGGGCATACCTTTGAAGCAGACCACGCGACAAGCTCAATTCTACAATAGGATCTGGAACGTCCCTGGAACTCAGCGAAAATTTCCCAACGGGAGAATGGAAGCAATCAGGCTTGGATATGTTCAATCCAAGAAACGGGAGCGATTCCATGGCTGCTACGTTATACATGACTTCGATGAAGAAGGAGATGCTCTGTTAGAAGACACTGCAATTGAACCAAAACGCCCGCCATGAGAATGCTAAGTCCGTCGTTTGAAGAATAGATGGACAAGCTAATAAGGAAAGCGGGTCAAAAGGTCCGGAACGACCACAACAGCGAAATGGCCATCTACGAGAAAGCCAGAACGCGACGCCTCCTTCAGCAGGATACGAAAAATGACGATGCCCTTCGTCGCCAGCCCGTCATACGGAAGACTCGACGCGGAGGCAAAAATAAACCGAAGAACGGAAAAAATGTTCGACAGCAGCAAAGGGGGTCTAAGAAGCCTCGAGATCGAAAATTGAGCAGCCGGGATTCGTCGCTTATAAAGAAAATGGGTCGAGCATACTCTTTTCCCCAAGACAAGACAAGGAAGATATTCGATCGTGTCATGAAACATCAAATGATTACGCACCCGGAGTCCAAACACCCCGAACAAGCAGGCGAGGTCTCTCACCCAGATTATTGCTCCTATCACCGAGCGATAGGACATTCTCTCAAAAACTGCTTCACATTCAAAGACTGGGTAGAAGACCAGTATCAGAAAGGCAGGTTCGTTTTATCCAGCTGTTGGAGGGTAACCCCACCACAGAAGCATGAACCAAAAGCCACATATGCAGCAAGAGTGGAGCCGGATCAACATCGATCTTGGAAGTGATCTCGTACCTGTCATGTGATAATGATGTCGGAAGAAGGAGTGCCCGAGGATGTGGATGACCTCTCCTGGTGCTTTGAAAATGACGATGACGAAGTGATCTCAAAGTTTCCACCGGCGCCAAAAGAGCTAGACGACGGAATACATACTACTGCAGATAGCCTGAGAAAAATCGACTTGGGGACGGCAAGTGACCCACGACCGACGTTCATCAGTGAGCAGTTGTCTGAAGAAACGGTGGCTACACTCAAAGACGTGCTCATGCAATATAAAGACTGCTTCGCATGGAACTACTCCGAGATGCCAGGATTAGATCCAGAAGTAGCCGTCCACAAATTGGCGATATCTCCGGACATCAAGACAGTCAAACAAGCTCCGAGAAGAATGCGGCTCGAACTTGAAATGAGCATTAACGCCGAAGTCAATAAGCTAATTAACTCCGGCTTCATCTAAGAGGTTCAGTACCCTGACTGGATTGCCAACATCGTCCCATTGATGAAGAAAAATGGGACGGTGCGCATCTGCGTAGACTTTCGGGACCTCAACAAAGCATGTCCGAAGGATGACTTCCCCGTACCGGTTACCGAGCTGATGATAGACAACACGTCCACCCACGAAGTCTTCTCCTTCATGGATGGCTCATCGGGGTACAACCAAATAAAGATGCATCTCAAAGACCAGAAGCATACCGCTTTCCGGACTCCCCTGGGAATATTCTGTTACAAAGTGATGCCTTTCAATTTGAAGAACGCCGGCACCACCTATCAAAGGGCCATGACGAAAATTTTCGATGACCTCATACACGAAATCGTCGAGTGCAATATTGACGACCTCGTGGTAAAAAGAAAATCGCACAAGGAGCATTGGGAACATCTGAAGATAGTGTTCCGACGTCTTCAGAAATACAACCTGAAGATGAACCCTCTCAAATGCACGTTCGGAGTCTCCTCGAGCAAATTCCTAGGATTCATCGTATGACACCGAGGCATTGAAATAGACCCGTCGAAGGAGATCATGGAAATGCCCCCGCCAAGAACTCTCAAGCAACTGCGATCTCTCCAAGGGAAGCTCGCATATATCCGACGATTCATAGCCAATCTCTCCGGCAAGTGCCGCCCCTACAGTCACTTGATGAAGAAAGGAACCCCGTTCGTCTGGGATCGCAAATGCCAAAGCGCACTAGACAAAATCAAGCAATGCATGCAGAATCCGCCAGTACTGACCACTCCGGTCAAGGGAAAGCCTCTTATCCTGTACACAACTGCCCTTGAAGGTTTCTTAGACGCGTTGTGGGCATAAGCGAATGATCAAGGGAAGGAAAGAGCCCTCTACTACTTGAGTCAAGTTCTCCTGGGGGCAGAAAATAATTACTTCCCCATTGAAAAATACTGTCTGGCATTAATCTTCGCGATAACGAAACTCCGGCATTATGCTTTGGCGTAAGAGGTCCACCTCATATCAAAAGTGGATCCTCTCAAATATTTGATGTCAAGAGACATACTAACAGGATGGCTCGCTAAATAGGCCCTACTCTTGATGGAGTTCTCGATAACATATCGACCGCTCAAGGCAGTGAAAGGCAAGGCCATTGCCGACTTCCTCGCTGAGCATCCTATACCTGCCGATTCACCCCTAAATTGTGAATTGCCAGACGAGAACGCGTTTGACACGATCGATGGGGAGAAAGGAGAAAGTGACACCCGATGGGAACTCTACTTTGACAGGGCATCTTCCATGAAGAAGCGAGAACACGGTACCCCCATAATCAAATCTAGGATAGGCCTCATCTTCATGACTCCACAAGGAGAGATATGCGCTTTGCCTTTTCCTTGACAGAGCCGAGGATGAAAAATGAGGCCGAATATGAAGCTTTGATAGCAGGTCTCGAGATCGCTGTCGACATGGGAATCGAAAACCTCCTCATATACGGAGACTCCCAGCTGATCGTTAGTCAAGTAAATGACGACTATCAAACGTGCAAACCAGAGTTGGTAAAGTACGGTGAGAGAGTGCAACAACTGCTGACTCGAATCCCTTCCTACGCCCTGGAAAGCATACCACGTGCGGAAAATAGCAAGACGGATGCATTAGCCAAGCTCGCTAAAGAACTGGCTGACGAGAACCTCGATGACGTAAGGATCGTTGTACAAAGCCATCGGGTTCTTGCACCAGCGGAAATATCTCCTAAGTCGTATGAAGAAAAGGAAGCGGCCGAGCAAACAGCCCTACAAATAGAGGACCAGGAAAAGGTCAAGGATTGGAGAGAAGTCTTTATAGACTACTTCAAATCCCATCGAACACCTGAAGATGCGTCCTCAAGACATCAGCTCATGAAAAGAGCTCTGTCTTTCGCCATCGTCAATGATACTCTGTATAAGAGATCGTTCGACTCCCTCTGGCTAAGATGTTTAGGACCGGAAGAAGAAAGGAGAGTCGTCCAAGAAACTCACGATGGACTCTGCGGTTCTCACCAAGCCGGGCCGTAGATGAAACTAAAGATCAAAAGGATGGGCTACTATTTGCCCACAATGATCCAAGACTGCCTCGAATACTCGAAATAGTGCCACTCGTGCCAGATTCACGGGGACTTTATCCACCAACATCCAAATCCGCTACATCCCACGGTGGCTAGCTGGCCGTTCGAAATGTGGAGAACTAACATAATCGGGCCCATTGAACCAGCATCATCCAGAGGACATCGGTTTATACTGGCGACAACTGATTATTTCTCCAAGTGGGCAGAAGCAGTACCACTAAGAGAAGTGAAGACGGAGAATATCCTCCATTTCTTCAAGACACACGTCATCTATCGATTCGGCACTCCGCGACGGATTATCTCCGATAACGGGCCGGCCTACAGAAGTCACAAAATCATCCACTTCACGCAGCAACATAATATAGACGGGAGATACTCTTCGGTCTATAATCCTCGAGCTAATGGTCTAGCTGAGGCTTTCAACAAAACCTTGACGAAGATCATAAAGAAGACGGTGTCTCGAAATAAAAGGGACCGGCACGAGAGATTACATGAAGCTCTCTGGGCGTATCGAACCACGTTCAAAACGGCCATAAACATAACGCCGTATGCATTTGTATTCGGTGCTGAAGCAGTACTCCCCTTGGAGATAGAGCTACCCTCCTTACGAGTGGCAGTTCATTACGAGCTAACGGACGAAGAGAATGCTCATCTTTGGCTTGAGGATCTCGATGCCCTCGATGAAACCCGGCTCATGGCGCAGCAAAACTTGGAAGCTTACAAAGCAATGATGACGCGCTCATACGAGAGATTGACTAGGCCGAGAACATTCCGCCAAAGCGAACTCGTGCTAGTGGTCAAGAGACCTATGATCCCCAATCGTGCCAAATGGGGGAAATTCGAGCCGAATTATGAAGGCCCGTACATCATAGACAAAGTCTACCAAGGTGGGGCTTACTTGCTCATGGATATGCATGGCGAAAGACCCTTCAGGCCAATAAACGGCCGTTTCTTGAAAAAATACTACGCTTGACCGAAACGTCTATAAACTACTACGGACCGCAGCATCCCAAGGCTAACAAAAAAAACGGTACGTCCATATGCGAGATGGGTACGGATGAAAACCCGAAAGGGCTCCGTGAGTACAAACAGCAGGACTACCGGCGAGTTTGTGAAAACCCGAAAGGACGCAATCTCGTTAAAAGACACTTGCAAGGTCCTCTCGACCCTGTAAGGAGAAAATACCTGTGTGAGATCCTTACGACTCACAAGGGGGCAACACACTTAGGAATCCCCATGATTCCTAAGGAGAAAACACACTTACGAGATCCTCACGATTCGTAAGGAGAATTCCCTTTTGAGACCTTCACGGCTCATAGGATTCAAAAGCCTTAAGCTACGGGGATCTGAACCTGTTCTTAAGCCATCACACTCCACAGACTGCCCTACAAGCATTTCAATATTGACCCTTGTATACAATCCACGGGCACGAATAAACATTTCCCTAACAAAATCCCACCAGCGACTAGGGATATGTTCACAAGGTGAACGACCCTTATAAGTCCTCTCGACTTATAAGGAGAAAACACTCTTGTAATATCCTTACGACTTATAAGAGGATGTACACTTAGGGATTCCCACGATTCCTAAGGAGAAAACGCACTTACGAGATCCTCACGACTCATAGGAAGAAACACCTTTATGAGACCCTTACAGCTCATGAAGTCAAAAAGCCTTAGTCAACAGGATCCTAACCCTGTTTGCTAAGCCACCTTTGTTCGACATCGACAGAGGCAAATGATGATTCACTCCTTGCAATGTCCCAGTGGTAGCGATGTTGATGCCTAAATCGGTATCAAATTCTAAGCCCTTTCACGGCAAATGATGATTCGCTCCTGACAATATTCCAGTCGTAGCGATGCTGATGCTGAGATTGGCACCAGATTCCAAGTTCCACACTCGTGATAAAAATTCAGCGAGCCAAAAAGGCATATAAAATTAGCCGAAATGATTGGGCAACTCGCAATAAAAAAACATCGAGTAAAAAGAAAAATAGCCGAAATGATTGGGCACCGCGAAAAAATAGCCGAAATGATCAGGCAATCGTGATTTTCGCGATACAAAAAGCTGAAATGATAGAGCATCGCGGAAAGAAATAAAAAAAATGAAATGAAACTTTTCGCCCTACAGGCGAGTCCATACTGACCCCTGTATACAATCCATGGGCATAAACGAAAAGGGAACCACATGTCCCCCACCAGAACCTGTCAAAAGGGAAAGTCAAATCTCAACAGCAACATCTGCATCCCAGAAGACCAACAACGGCGTTCTTCCTCCTGCCAGCAGAGCACAAACGCAACGTCAGCAAAGCTGAGCCACGGCAAAGTCCCTAGTTCCAAATCTCGATGGTTCACAGACAACCTAGAGACCACCTTGACATTCATCTTGTTACAGCAGACGCAACGTCAGCAAAGCAGAGCCACGGCAAAATCCCTAGTTCCAAATCTCAACGGTTCACAGACAACCTAGAGACCGCCTCGACATTCGTCTCATTACAGCAGACGCAACGTCAACAAAGCGGAGCCACGACAAAGTCCCTAGTTCCAAATCTCGACGGAGAGACCACCTCGACATTCGTCTCGTTACAGCAGACGCAACGTCAGCAAAGCGGAGCCACGTCAAAGTCCCTAGTTTCAAATCTCGGCGGTTCACAGACAACCCAGAGACCGCCTCGACATTCGTCTCGTTACAGCAGACGCGACGTGAGCAAAGCGGAGCCACGGCAAAGTCCCTAGTTCCAAATCTCGACGGTTCACAGACAACCTAGAAACCACCTCGACATTAGTCTCGTTACAGCAGACGCAGTGTCAACAACGGCGTTTCTTCTTAACTCCAGCAAGATGCAGATACAACGTCAACAACCGACCCCGGTGTCAAAACACCGGAGCCATGGCAAAATCCCTAGTTCCAAACCTCGATGGTTCACAGACAACCTAGAGAAAACCTCGACATTCATACAGCAGACGCAATACCAGCAAACGAAGAAAAGGCCAAATTCCTTGCTTCTGGGCTTTAACGGCAACTCATATAAAACCTGAAAGACTATCGGAGATCATCCCACACCAGCGCGGAGTGGTTATGACTCATCTGGGGCTTTCCAAACTGAGCCTAACCTCAAGTAAAAAGCAGCATGGCAAAATCCCTAACGCTTGCTCTTCCGACGGTCAAACTGCCCAGGAAGATTGTTTGAAGACGTCTTGTCCAGCCCCCGAAGGGATCAGAGACACGACATTTGCAAGGCTACTCGAACAGCAAAATTGCCTATCGAGTAATACATCAACCAACGCGACGGTACGACGGACAAAACCTTAGTACCACAGACCCTAGCGGACCTCTGTCGTAAAGAGTAGAGGTTAACTGTGACGTTAGGACATCTTTACGAGAACTTCTCGATTCGTCTCGACTCGTAAGGAAATTAGTGTCCTTGCGAGAACTTCTCGATTCGTCTCGACTCATAGGGAAAAGCCTTAAGCAGTGGGGATTTAAAAACCTGTTTTCTAAGCACTGGAGCCCTGCAAGTCAGTCTAAGATGGGCGCTTGCATACTATTCACGGGCCACACTCTCCGAAGCCGAATATCGACAAGGAGGGAAACAACCACTTACGAGTTCTCTCGACTTGTAAGCGGGAAAATTCTCTTGTGAGATCCTTACAACTCTCAAGCGAAAACGCACTTAGGAATCCTCACGATTCCTAAGGAGAAATTACACGTACAAGATCCTCTCGACTCGTAGGGAGAAAAAAACCTTTATGAGACCCTCACGGCTCATAAAGTTGAAAAGTCTTAGGCAACAGATCCTAACCTTGTTTCCTAAGCCATCTCTACCTCATAAAGAGTTTAAGATGAATTGTTATCTACCATCTATGGGCCACACTTGCCAAAGCAACATGCTACTGAAATGGAGAAGTTACTTATAAGCATATAAACTACTTCACGCCAGAGTAAGACATAAAGAAATAGAAGGGTGCGGCTCATGGAGCTGAGGGTTTGGAACTATATCCCTTAAGAGTCGAGATTTGATTTAATGATAAATGACGACGCTTGTGTCCGCTCGTTATCTTCTCAGATCAAGATTCTGAAAGTTATATACCAACCCGAAACTGGTCATACGCTACGAATTACTCTGCACTACTTCACCCACGTATATGCTTACGTGGGCAAAGTAGTGGGGGGCATTTGTTCCCGCCAAAATCTTCGGCCAAGAGCTATTAGTTCCTATTCATGCCGGCTTAAGTTTCGTTTATAGATATGTGTGAAACCAGGCTCATTCATGTACGCACATGCACACATCAGAGGAAGAACAGGTGTTCAACGAAAAAAACAAAGCATTTAATTGAACATTTTATTCTACAGGAAATAGATCACCAAACATGGGATCGAAAGTACAGGGATTCACAAAACTATGGATAAAATTATCTAACTCTCTCTGCCTTCTCCACCATGACAAAGCGGCGATCTTCACGAGGAGTAGCTACCCATCGGTCAGCACCGCATCCATTAGCAAAGGCAGACATAACGACTCGCTGAGCCCGTATCTGGCTTAGCAGCCGGACAGAGCGATCCCTCAGAGCTGTGATGATCAAGTGTCTCATGGAAGCATTCATTCTTATCATCCGCGGCGTCGAGCATTACCAGAGTCATCTCCGCCGGAGGAGGGTGAATATTATTGATCACAGATAAGAAAACCATCTGGAGCCAAATGGAGCCGATGGGGAGAGGAGATCCTATACGATTCAAGAGCTTGTGCAACACCGTGTCGTATTGGTCATCCGTAAGAGTAGGGTTCACCAAGCGCGCAGCAAAACGAGGAACAATTTCCTCAATGGGCACCTCCCCTGGCTGACGGCGAGCATGTGGGCGATTACAAGCCATAGCTCTTCTCTGTTAAAATGATTCTCTGAAAATGAAAGAGAAGAGAAGTATTGCTTCAAATTATAAAGGCAGACATTTAGGTCTAGGCAAATAAAGTGTTGTGTGTGATGGAACTATTTTCAAGTTCTGGGAAAAAGAAGTTTGACTCGGGAAAAATGGAGAAAAAAGTGAAAAGACACCATCAGTAAAGAGGCAGCGCCTCACGTGCAAAGTACGAGAGCGCTTGCGCCAAGAGCGCCAAGAGCTAAGAGTAAAATACTCTGAGGCAGCGCTCACGTGCAA
Organism: Agapanthus africanus; assembly: GCA_030015575.1. Lineage (NCBI taxonomy): Eukaryota > Viridiplantae > Streptophyta > Magnoliopsida > Asparagales > Amaryllidaceae > Agapanthus > Agapanthus africanus. The sequence goes on along the minus strand of JASDDO010000022.1, from coordinate 747,252,412 downwards.
AGCACATGAGCGCTAGCGCTAAGAGCGCTGCACTCTGAGCAGCGCACCACGTGCAAAGCACGTGAGCGCTAGCGCTGGAACTAAATGTTCCCCACTGTTGGATCAAAAATCCAACGAACATGATTAAAAAATCATGAATTGACCAGAATAAAATTCTGTTAAGGAAACATCCCTCGGAATCTTTCCAAACAGGAAAAATTATGCTCTGAAAATCAGAGCACCGTTGGATCAATGATCCAATGGTGATTAAAAAACACCAAATACAGAATAAATTTTGTATGGGAAAAGATTTCCCAATCTTGTTAAAATCAAGAAGATTGCCTTCTGTAAGACAGAAGCCCTAGGATAAAAGATCCAACGGTGGGAAACATTCCCAAATCAATTAGAGAAAAGATCTCTTCAACCGATTCAACAAATCAGCCTACCCTATATAAAGGCCCCAAGACTTCAAGTCTCATATAGAGGAACCCCCCTACAAGATTTGAGAAATTTCAAAGAAAAGAGCAAGCTCAGAGAAGAAGAACTTTTCTTCAAGATAAAAACAGATAGATCAAACCATTTCATCAGAAAAAGAACTTAGTTCTTATGCTAGATCATAGATCTTTAAGACAAATTGTCTTTCACAAAAGAGATTATAACATCTCATTATAAAAAGGCAGGCGAATAATTCAATTCTCTTAGGATCACAGATCCATAAAGGCAAAGCCTTTCACCAAGAACATAAGAGATTGAAATATCTCCTATAAAATAAGAACTTTGTTCTTAGATCCATGAGACAAAATCTCTTATAAGAGAGAATTTAATTCTCAGAGCGCAGAACTATCTAAAAAGAGCCTTAGCACTCCAAGTTTAAAGAAGCGCATCAGCGCTCCAAATCTAGCGCACAGCACTGCAGAGCCTTAGCGCTCCAAATTTAAAAGAAGCGCTCTGCGCTCATGATCTGGCGCTCAGCGCCAAGTGCGCCAAGTGCGCCACGTGCTCCTTACGTGTGCGCTACTTCACCAGAAACGCTCTGCGCTTAAGATCTGGCGCTCAGCGCCAAGCGCACCACATGCTCCTCGTGTGTGCGCTTCACCAGAAGCGCTCTGCGCTCATGATCTGGCGCTCAGCGTCAAGTGCACCACGTGCTCCTCACGTGTGCGCTACTTCAACGGAAGCGCTCTGCGCTATTTCAACAGAAGCGCTCTGCGCTCATTGACTGGCGCTCAGCGCCAAGTGCGCCACGTGCTCCTCACGTGTGCGCTAAGAGAACATAAATTATTCTTTAAATGATAAAGCCCAGAGCTACAATGAGTGCTCAGTATTTAATAAAAGACAAAAAGATTGTCAAAGCCCAAACCAATGCTCAGTATTGTTAAATGTTCAACATTTTAACTAAATGGGACGAGCCCAAAGTGTCCACATAACCCTACCACAGATTAATTGAGCCTATATGCTCATAAATCTTTGATCTTAGTCCCAAATTGGACTAAAGATCTCCCAACCAATATTGGTTCAAGGGTACATCTCTTCACTCTTCTGATATTTGTCGCTGTAATCCTTCAACGTCTTCAGAGAGGTGACGAGTCCCGACAACCAGACATTCCATGGACTGTGGGGTCCTTAAACTCATGGACTACGATGTTCTTAAACTTCACAGACTATGATGTCTCTAAACTCCATGGACTATGATGTCCTTAAACTTCTGGACCGCAAAGTCCCTAAACTAAAACAATAGAGCCCAAATTCTCTTTTGTTGGATCTAAATGATCCCGTTAAGTCGATCTTAGTCTAAAATTAGACCAACGTGTCCTTAACAAACGTTAAGTTGATCTTAGTCTAAAATTTGACTAGCGTATCCTTAACAAACGTTTAAGTTGATCTTAATCTCAAATGAGATTAACGATCCTTAAACCCAACCCAAAACCCAAATCTAAGAAAATACGGATTTGGACTAATCCACGCCCTACGGGAGACAACATAAATTAGTCTATGTATACAATTCACGGGCAACCAAAAGTAAAACAAACATATACGGCACGAAGTGACCATCTGGAGAAGTAGAAAATGGTTACCGCGATGCGGTAGCGTAATTAACTGCAGGAGCTTGCGCCTGTAGGGAAGAGCGTCCCCACAATCAAAAACCCCTCAAATGAGGGGGAATCTGACTAAGTCTGCTACGATGGCTGCATCCGTCTAAACCTTCGATACATGGTGACATAAATCAACTTGGCATCTTCGGAGAGGTGGACGGATAAAACCAAATAGCATCTGTCCCCAAATTCAGGCAAGACGTCAGTCTTTCCCGGTCTTTCGGCGGAGAACAATCGTCATCATTTGACCTTTCGCTGGCTTCACCAACATGGATCATATAGCATGCCTTGACGTCAGGTTGAATGAAACCTATGCCCTGTGTATCTAGGATTCGTCCAACGATGAGTGCTCGGACCTGAGGTGGACGCCATAGCCCTTCGTAAAACTTCACTTTGGAGTATGTTTGATATAGACGACACCCGCACTTTTTAAAGTATTCCCGCATCTCGGGCGCATAATATCTTGGATTGAGGACGACCCTTATGCCTCTCTCGTATGGAAGGCATGTCACAGACAAATCGTCCGGGTGCACGACAGGATTTGACCCATAAAACAGGATGCCCTTCTGTCTGGTACCACGACAGAATTTGACCCATAAAACAGGATGCCTCTCTCGTATGGAACATAGAAAGTTTTCAGCTGGTCCATGGTAGAGATTGACAATGCATTGAGCTCCTTGCACATCTGCTCCGGAACCCTTGTGATGGCTAGGGACCCTTATGCAATTTCAAAGGTCTCCCGTAGTTTCGCTTGTTGCGTGGGAGCTAAGTCTGCACAGTTGTTGCAAGGCGGGTCCTCTTCTTCTGACTCTTTAGTATCACTGCCTAAACGAGGGCAAATTTTGCTGCCGGATAAGCCTTCAATATCTGACTCGACCGTATCACTACCGAAATGAGGGCGAGTTTTACGGAAGGACGGACATCCAACGTCGGATTCATCAGTGTCGCTGCCGAAACGCGGACGCACATGGGGGTTTTTCTTTTGAAAGTAACGGCCGGCTCAGATTTGCTTTTGAGTTTTGGGGCCGTCATGTCCTTGGTACGTTGTGGCTTAGCATTTTGGGGGTTCACAAAGTACCGAGAATCTTCATATCGAACCTTATGCACACCGAACGGCTGGATGTCTCCTTCAATGCGTCTTTCGTAGCCAATTTAGTATACTTCATGCATTGATGAAGAGTTGACGGAACAATACCATAATCGTGGAGCCACGGCCGCCCCAAGAGAATTTTATAAGATGTGTCGGCGTCAATCACGTATATTTTGGCTTCGGTTTGTAGGTCTCCGAACCTGATCGGCAGAGTTATGGATCCCAGAACTTGCTGGCAATTTTGATTGAAACCATGAATGACAATCTTTTCTCTTGACAGGTGTCGGACGTCTATTGACAAACTCTTCAGATTCCGCAAGTTCATGATGTTCACTGAGGATCCCGGATCAGTCAATATGCAATTAATTCGATCTCCGTCACTGTACCCGGTCACGTAAAGCGGCCGATTATGCTCAGCCGTTCCTAGTAGCAAGTCTTCATCCTTTAACGTGACTGTTCCCCCAATCTGAGCAAGGCTCATTTGAATTTTGAAAATTCAAATTTTCTGAAGCAACGCTTCAAATTCCGTGCGTTGCGCAATGCGCAAGCGGTCCACAGTGCGACACGTGTCTGCACAGTTGCGCAAGTGCACCACTGCGCGACACGTGTGTGCGCAGTTGCGCAAGCACTGTTGCGCAAGTGCACCGCTGCGCGACAAGTGTCTGCGCAGTTGCGCAGGCACTGTTGCGCAAGTGCACACCTGCGCGACACGTGTCTGCGCAGTTGCGCAGGCACTGTTGCGCAAGTGCACACCTGCGCGACACGTGTCTGCGCAGTTGCACAGGCACTGTTGCGCAAGCCTTCCACTGCGCGACACGTGTCATTCATTGGGGAGTTGCGCAGAAACAGAATGAAAATTTAATGAATCTTTTCTGTTCTTTCCAAAACCAGAAGATTTTCATCTGCCTTTGGATCAAAGATCCAATGGTGGGAAAATTCCCAAAATCATTCAGAAAAGATCTTGTTAACAAATTCAACAAATTTGTGAGCACTATAAATAGGATCCCAGACCTCATTCAATGGCATCAACTAGAAGAATAAACTTCTGGCATAAAAAAAAGAGAAGAAAAAGAACTCTTGAAGATTAATCAGGAACATAAAAAAGAAGGTAAAAACTTCTTTTGAAGAAGAGAAAAATTTCTGAAGAACAGAGGATTAAAAAGTGAATAATTCAATAAAAATAATTCAATAAAAATAAAAAGAAATAGTGCCTTGCACTTGTTGTGAACCCTTGGTTCTGTGAAGTCAGGGAAAACAAGAAGAAAAACTTGTTTTCCTTTGATCCAAATTTAAATCAAAAGTGCTATGCACTTTTGTTCTTAAATCTGAAAAATTCTTGGGGTTCTGCACAAATGCAACCCATTATTTAAAAGGGCCTGGCCCAAATCAAATTGCAAAATAATAAAGGGGCAGAGCCCTGTTTGGAAAATTCTTGGGGTTCTGCACAAATGCAACCCATTATTTAAAAGGGCCTGGCCCAAATCAAATTGCAAAATAATAAAGGGGCAGAGCCCTGTTTGGATTGATTTTTTTAGTCGGGTAGAGCCCAAAATAAATAAAAAAATTGGACTTAACCCAATCCTGGCTGTAAGTCCTTAAATTAAATTGATTGAGCAAAATGGCTCTCCTAAACCAATTCACGACCGGTTCGAGGGTACATCTCCGAACTCCTTTGACATCCCTCGTTGTAATTCCTCAACGACGTCAAAGAGGTGACGGGTCCCAACGACCACACACCCATATGGACTGCGGGGTCCTTAAACTCGCGGACCGAAACGTCCCTAAACTAATATCGGACCGAAACATCCCTAAACTAATATCGGACCGAGACGTCCCTAAACTAATAATGGACCACCATGTCCCTAAACTGGCGGTGGACAACCACGTCCTTAAACTGGCGATAGACCACCACGTCCCTAAACTGGAACAATAGAGCCTCCAAACGCTCTTTTGCCGGATCTAAACGGTCCCGTTTAAGTTGATCTTAGCCCCAAACACGGCTAACGTATCCTTAAACATTCAAATGGATTATAAAACTCCCAATGAACTCTGGTTCGAGGGTACATCTCCGAGCTCCTCTGATACATGTCGTTGTAATCCTTCAACGACGTCAGAGAGGTGACGAGTCCCGATGGCCATACATTAAATTAATCACTACGTTAAGTTGATCTTAGTCTCAAACAGGACTAACGTATCCTTAACGAACGTTTAAGTTGATCTTAGCCGCAACGCGACTAATGCATCCTTAAACTAAAAACACCAAACCCAAATCTAAGCAAACACGGATTTGGACTAATCCGCGTCCTACGGGCGACGGCATTACTCAGTCCCCGTATACAATCCACGGGCAACCACAAACAAAACAAACACACACGACACGAAGTGAAATTCTGGAGAAGGAGAAAGTTGTTACCGCGATGCGGTAGCGTAATTAACTGCAGGGGCTTGCGCCTGCAGGGAAGAGCATCCCCACAATCAAAAACCCCTCACCCTGAGGGGGAATCTGACGAAGTCTGCTACATCGGCCGCATCCGTCTAAACCTCCGATACACGGTGCCACAAATCAACTTGGCATATTCTGAGAGATAGACGGATAAAACCAAATAGCATCTGCCCCGAACCTCAGGCTACGGACGCGAAGTCCGGGCCGCCTTTCGGAGGGGAACAGATTCTGGCACGCCCGGTGGGACCTTTTCCTCTTTCCACTCCACACTTCGTGTGTCGTCTTCGCGAACCAATCGCGGTTTGTTAAATGGTTGTCTTTGGATTTCAAGTTGCTAAGATTTGGTCTTTTACCTGGCGCAGAATTCAAGATTTAATGGCCACCAACTGCACCAACTGCTCGAAATGCCACTGCAACGGACGCTCCACCTCACCGAGAGGTGTAACATATGGGCCCCAAGCGGCCTCTTTCCTCGCTCTGCCGGTTGAACAGGTGACCCAGGCCACCACTGGCTTGTTTTTCGGGACCATGGTCCCACCTACAAGCCTCTCTATGCCGATATCCGCACCGGAAGCGAACAAGAAGTCGGTGTTCGACCGGCTCACTGCTACCACGACCCCTGTCAACGGGTCGCCTGCTACTAAACCAACAGCCTCCGTTTTCACCAGGCTAGGTCAGAACTATAAAGTGGCCGTCCCAAAGAGGGCAACGGCCACTGCTTTGGAAGTCGTTAAAGCGGCTTCTCCCATCAGAGAGTCGGTCTTCACAAGATTGACGGTTCCCACTCCTCCCCCAGCTGGTCAAAAGGCATCAGTCTTCGATAGGCTGACATCGGCAGTTACCCCACACTCAAACAGGGGGCAGCAAGAAACCATCTCGATTTCCGAGCTAGTCCCAATGGCCCGTCGTGCGCGACGTCTCCATTGGCAACGAGTAAGGAAAGCAGGGGGCAACTCCCCCTCAGGGCTAACCCCACCTGCTCCAGTGGTGGAGGTCAACGCTGCTGTTCCAACTGGGAACAGCTTTGAATTGCTGAGGAAGGTGAGAAAGAACTCTCCGATTGCTACATTGAAAAGATCTCCTCCGCCTATGGAAAAAGCTCCGGAGACAAAGCAGGAACAGCCCTCTCAGCGGCTGTCGTCAAAAATTTATAAAGTTTGGCGGAGGGTTCAAGACTCCGTGATTGACTCAGACCACTTCCGTCGCCAGAAAAGGGCAAAGGTGGAAAAAGACAAGAACCACCCCATTAAACAGCAGGGGGCAACAAATGCTAGGATGCCCACTTCAACGGCTCCTTCAACCTCAATGGTCCACAAAAGAAAAAGGCCGGAGAAAGCCCCCGTGACACTGACAAAGTTTAAAAGCGGTGAACCTAAACGCCCCAAGTCAGGGGGCATAACAGTTCATACGGTTTATATGGTTTCTGGAAAGGAAGAAAGTCGTACTTCTACGGGCCACCGACCGCTCACCCGATCCGTGACGAAAGCCCAGGAGCAGCAACAAAAGCTCCAGGAGATGATGACTACAATGGCTGCACTCACTGGGCCAAAAAAGAATCCTGAGACGTCCTTAGGTGAACGCCAAGAGGAGGAGACCGACGCCGAGTTCCTCCGCCGAGTACTGGAAAAGAGAGACAAAGAGGCTGCTGAACAAGCAGCCAATATACAACGTATGGGCCTCCTCTTCCAGGACATGATAGGGATGATGATACAACCAGAGCCCCCAACTGAAGAACCCCCGATCGTCCTTGGGGATGATAGGGGAGAGACATCAAACCCTCAACCCGTTCTACCAGCGGCTAAAGAGGACACAATCTCTAAAACTGATCTGGACGAATATATAGCCCAGCAAATAAAGGTTCATCACGCGGCCGAAGCAGCCGGCCACGTCGTAAAAACGGGGCGACCGTATCCAGGCTGGTATGACCAAATCAAATACTCGCCGGGTTACACAATTCCCATGTTTCATGTCTACAAAGGGACCGGCAATCCCCATCAACATGTCGCCCAGTTCAGGGCGCTTTGCGGTAACACCGGCGGCGACGACAAGCTTCTGCTTCGCCAGTTTGTTGGAAGCCTATCAGATACGGCGTTCGAATGGTATTCTGAGCTCCCCAACGACTCTATTAAAACCTTTGCGGAGATGGAGCTGCTCTTCACCTAACGTTTTGCAAGTGCCAGTGAGCGTACTCCGATGACGGCGCTGATTAACGCCAGGGTAAAGCCCGGCGAGACGTGGGTTCGGTACGCTATACGGTGGCGTAATCTATGGTCTAAGTGTGAACAGCGCATAGAAGAAGCCCCTGCGGTGGGAATGTTTGTTGGAACCCTTGATCCACAAGCAACCATTTCACAGTTTATGATGTTCTTCAAGCCGACTTCCTTCCAGGCTTTGATCGACAAATTGGCGCAGATGGACCAGATAGGCCATAAACCCCCTCTCCCGAAGCCGGACTCCCGAAACGATAAGGGAAAGGGAAAAGCGATCATTGTCGCTAATGCCCAACAACAACCGAACGACTCGAAGCCGGTTGCTCGTCCAAACAATACGCGCCCATACGTACCCCTTGAGGACAGGATGGGACGTGCTTACTCCTTCCCCCGTGATAAAACGAGGAGGCTATTCGAGCTGGCATTGCGCAACAGGCTCATAAATCTGCCAGATCCAAAACGTCCGTCGCAACCAAGTGACGTCAACGAGCCTAATTACTGCCCTTATCATCGAGTGCTAGGACATCCGATCGAAGACTGTTATGTTTTCAAAAATTGGCTTGAAAACCAGTACCGCCAAGGCAAATTTGCGCAATCCGACAAATGGAAGGTGAATCCCCCGCAGCCCCACACCTCTAAAGGGACGAATACGCCGGGGGCAACATGCTCCGTCATTGAAGAAGCTCCTTGGGAGGTTGTATTATCAGCCAAAACGAGGAGAATGCTAAATGATCTTCAGATCTGTCCAGCGGTCAAGTGGAAGAACCCCTTAGAACCGCAGGTTATTGAGGGGATGTTGAAGCCACGTCCGACTCCGAGGACCGATGGTGGTAGTTCAAGCGCTCATAGTCAACCGTCAAAATCTTCGAAAAAGAAGAAGAAGAAATCTAAGAAGCCCGTGAAGCCTGGCGACAAGCGCACGGACTTACAAAAGCAAATCGACGCACTGGATGAGTACAACCAAAAAGCGCGGACTCCCATTACGCTCCAAGATTTCCTTGATCACGTCTTCCAAAAAGAGGATGAGGGAGAAAGTTCATCGGATGAATCCGAGGAATATGTGGCGAGCTGTCATATGATCTCCCATTCGACCACGGACGATGAAGGGACTTCTGGCACTGAAACGCTGGGGGCAAATGCCGAATCAAGAGCCCCAGGGTTATCAGTTGAAATGATTGGCGCGTTTCTTAATGAAGCTCGATTGAAAAGCGAAGCTGATCGGGAGCGCGAGGCGGCTATATTTGAAAGGGCCAAGCGCCAGCGACTTGATGAAGGAGATGAGACGATCCCGGTGGAGCTAAACACCTCCGCTACCGACAAAAGCCAATTCAAGATGAGAAAGAAGTTTGCTAAGGCCATATCAATGGGCATGAAGCTACCATCCTCTGAAGAAGAAATTACTGGTGAAGCGAAAATGCACCCCTCTTATTGCCTATATCATCAGAAGATCTCGCACCCCACCCAAGAGTGCAAGGCTTTCGATAGATGGTGGCAAGGATACGTCGCTAATCAACAACGCTTTAAACGGGAAAAGCGTAAGATTCGTCGAGAGCAAAGAAGCACGACCGAAGAGCTTGAAAGAACTGCCGCAATTGTCACATGGTTAACACTGCCGGGTCACAAGTGCCTACATTTGGGAGCGACTCTGATGAGGAGCTAGAACTTGGCCCCCTCTTCAAAGAATCCACTTCGGGAAAAGAAGAAGAACCGAAGGCTTGCGAAAATATACAGTTACGCAATCGAACATTACCCGAAAAGAATCTTGGACCCTTAAGCAAGAAAGACAAAGGGAAAGAGAAGGTCTCTGAAGATATCGCCTTGGATGACCGAGTCGCGGAAGAGCTAATCGCCAAGAATCCCCCAAAGAGGAATAAAGTAGATTGCAATGTCTTAGCGCATCTGAGGAAGCTACCCTCACAACTCAGCATTCTCGATGCCCTATTACTATCGAAAGAGGCGAGGGATTCTTTAATTAAGGCCCTACAAGAGCCGGACCAGTTCCAAGCCTTCCTAGCCGAAGAAAAGATGAAAAACGAATTAGAGGAAGTGCACACAGCTGACATTGCTTTTGGTGATGAAGACCTTCTCCTCGGGACGTGTGAACACAATCGCCCCCTTTATGTCTCAGGATACTGCCATGACATAAAGATAGGCAAAATCTTGGTCGATAACGGATCGTCTGTCAATTTACTCAATGTGCGAGTGTTAAAGGAGATTTGCATGAGTGTCCAACACCTCGCCCGGGACAAAATCACCATCTCCGGATTCGACTCTCAATCATCAAAAACCCTTGGATCTGTGATATTGACGCTACGCTTCGGGTTGCTCGTCACAGACATCAAATTCCATGTTATAGATGCCAATACGTGCTACAATGCTCTGCTCGGCCGACCATGGCTACACGAGTACAATATTATCCCTTCTACACAGCATCAGTGCATGAAGTATTCTAGGGATGGCCTCGAGTACACAGTGGCGGGAGAGTTGAATCCATTTTCCGTAAACGAAGTTCGCAAGTATGAAGATGCCAAATACTTCTTACCGAGTTTCGAAGACACGGAAAGGTGTCACAAACCGGAGAACAAAACTAACGCCACCATCCCTGTCTTCGGCAGTGACACCGAGGAGGAGGAGGATATAATTTATTCAGGTCCATCCCAATCCACCAGGCCAGGACCATCCGTTCCTTCATTGATCTTCGGTAGTGATTCAGAGGATGAAGTTCATGTTGTATTCCCTGCTCGGCCTTCAATACGGGTTCCCGCTGATGAAGAGCGAAGTCTCCAGATAACCATGGTGCCGCTTGAACATTACAAAGAAATGGATGCACTCAACACCAACAGCGTAGAAGAATTGCAGACATTCTATATCCCTCCTGGACGAAAAGGCGAGAAGGCAATCCTATTCTACCGTTCTGAAGAAAACAAGGTGGAAAAAGAAATTTGGCATGGCGCGGATCCCACGATCGACAGGCTTCAGCCTATCCGTCTTCCCAGATATTATACCGAAGGTTTGAAGAAACTGCTGAAACGCCAGGGGATATCCTTCACACAGACCGTTAGAAAAGCCAAATTCTATGATAAGGTTTGGAATGTTCCCGGGACTCAATGCAAGCTGCCTAACGGGAGAATAGAAACAAAAGGGCTTGGGTACATCCGGTCAAAGAAACGGGAGCTAGTAAACAGCTGTTATGTCATGTATGACTTCGATGAAGAGGCGGACGCTCAATGGGAGGACGCTAATCCTGAACCAGCAAAAGTTCCTGATACAAAACCGCCCAGTCCATCGTTTGAAGACCAGATGAGCAAACTTATAAGGGATGCAAGTCAAAAAGCCCGAGATGATCACAATCGTGAAATGGCAATCTATGAGAAAGCCAAGACACAGCGCCTCCTTCAACAGGCAGTAAAGAACGAAGATGCTGCCCCATGCCAACCTGCTATAAAAAAGGCTCGACTCGAAAGCAAAAACGAGTCAAAGGGCAGAAAAGGCGCTCAACAACCACAAAGCAGAGCTAAGAAGCCACGCATCCGAGAGTCGAGCGTTATTGACTTAGCCCTCAGGAAGAAAATGGGTCGAGCATACTCATTTCCTCGGGACAAAACAAGGAAAATATTCAATCTCGCTCTAAAACACCAAATGCTTAAGTTGCCAGAGTCCAAGCACCCCGAGCACGCAGGCGAGGTGTTCAACCCAAATTATTGTTTTTACCATCGAGCAATGGGACATCCTCTTGAAGATTGCTTCACCTTCAAGAATTGGGTTGAAGATCAGTATCAGCTAGGCAAATTCGCGCTTTCTGACAACTGGAGGGTAGCACCACCACAGAAGCACAAACCCGAGGCCGCGAAAGAAGAACCAACTCCGCATTGGGATTGGCAGAAAATTCGCACTTGCCACGTGGTAACAATATTAAAAGAAGAGTCCGAGGACATGAACAGCCTTCCTTGGTGCTTTGAAAACAGCAGTGATGAGGTAATCTCAGAATTTCCCCCAGCTCCGAAAGAACTGGAGGATGGAATCCATACCACTGCAGATAATCTCAAGAAAATCGAGTTGGGGACGGTAAATGATCCGCGACCGACATTCGTCAGCGAACTGCTGTCTGAAGAGAGAGTGGCTGCGTTAAAAGACGTCCTTGTGCAGCATAAAGATTGTTTCGCATGGAACTATTCCGAGATGCCAGGACTAGATCCAGAAGTTGCTGTACATAGACTGGCGATATCCCCGGGTGTCAACCCAGTTAAACAAGCGCCGAGAAGAATGCGGCTCGAGCTCGAAATGAGCATCAATGCCGAAGTCAAAAAGCTGATAGACTCTGGCTTTATCCAGGAAGTTCAATACCCTGAATGGATCGCCAACATTGTCCCAGTGATGAAGAAAAATGGGATATGCGTAGACTTCCGAGATCTTAATAAAGCTTGCCCGAAGGATGACTTCCCAGTGCCAGTCACTGAACTAATGATAGACAACACATCCACTCATGAGGTTTTCTCCTTCATGGACGGCTCATTGGGGTATAATCAAATAAAAATGCATCCTGAAGATCAGAAGCATACAGCCTTCAGGACTCCTCTTGGTATATTTTGTTATAAAGTGATACCCTTCGGTTTGAAGAACGCCGGTGCTACTTATCAGAGGGCCATGACAAAGATCTTCGACGACCTTATACACGAAATCGTTGAATGCTATATCGACGATCTCGTGGTTAAAAGCAAGTCATACGAGGAACATCTCGAGCATCTGAAGACTGTATTTCAACGCCTTCGGCAATACAACTTGAAGATGAATCCTCTTAAATGTGCGTTCGGGGTTTCCTCGGGCAAATTCCTGGGATTCGTTGTCCGACACCGAGGTATTGAAATAGATCCGTCAAAGATTAAAGCGATCATGGAAATGCCTCTGCCGAGGACTCTCAAACAGCTGCGGTCTCTCCAAGGGAAACTCGCATACATACGGCGATTTATAGCCAACCTTTCAGGAAAGTGCCGTCCTTATAGTCACCTGATGAAGAAGGCAACCCCATTCGTTTGGGATCAAAAATGCCAAGGCGCACTGGATGAGATCAAGCAAGACCTGCAGAACCCGCCGGTGTTGGCTTCTCCGGTTAAGGGGAAGCCTCTCATTCTTTATACAACCGCCCTCGAAGGTTCTTTAGGCGCATTATGGGCACAAGAGAACGATCAAGGGAAAGAAAGAGCACTCTACTACTTAAGTCGAGTTCTGCTGGGGGCAGAAAGCAACTACTCTCCTATTGAAAAATACTGCCTGGCGTTGATCTTCGCAATAACAAAGCTTAGGCACTATGCGTTGGCGCACGAGGTCCGTCTGATTTCAAAAGTGGACCCTCTCAAATATCTAACGTCAAAAGCCATATTGACAGGACGACTTGCTAAATGGGCCCTGCTCTTGATGGAATTTTCGATAACATATCAACCTCTCAGGGCAGTAAAAGGCCAGGCCATCGCCGACTTCCTGGCTGAGCATCCCATACCTGCCGATTCTCCTTTAAATTGCGATTTGCCAGACAGACATGCGTTTGACGCAATCGACAGTGGTGATACCCGTTGGGAGCTCTATTTCGATGGAGCATCTTCTATGAAAAGCACAAACAAAGTATGCCAACGATCAAATCGGGGGTAGGACTCATCTTTGTGACTCCACAAGGAGGAATAATGCGCTTCGCCTTCTCTTTAACAGAGCCGAGGACGAATAATGAAGCTGAATATGAAGCTTTGATTGCAGGCCTCGAGATCGCCATTGATATGGGAATTGAAAGCCTCCTCATATATGGGGACTCCCAACTGGTCGTCAGCCAAGTGAACGGCGATTACCAAACGTGCAAGCCGGAATTGGTGAAATACGGTGAAAAAGTGCAGCAACTGCTAACCCAAATTCCCTCCTACACGTTGGAAAGTATACCGCGTGCGGAAAACAGCAAAGCAGACGCACTGGCCAAACTTGCTAAAGAATTGGCTGACGAGAACCTCGATGACGTTAGAATCGTGGTACAAAGCCGTCGAGTGCTCTCCCCAGCAGAAATACCTCCAGAATCATATAAAGAAAAGGGAGCAACTGAGCAGGCGACCCTACAAATAAAAGACCATGAGAAGACCGAAGACTGGAGAGAAGTTTTCATAGATTACTTCAAGTTCCACCGAATGCCTGAAGAAGCGTCCATAAGACATCAGCTCGTGAAACGAGCTCTGTCTTTCGCCTTCGTTAACGATACTCTATACAAGAGGACATTCGATTCTCTGTGGTTGAGATGCCTAGGACCTGACGAAGCGAGAAGGGTCGTCCAAGAAGTTCACGACAGACTCTGCGGTTCCCACCAAGCAGGCCCTAAGATGAAGTTGAAGATAAAACGGATGGGCTACTACTGGCCCACGATGATGCAGGATTGCCTGGAATACGCGAGGCAATGTCATTCATGCCAAATTCATGGGGACTTCATCCATCAGCATCCCAATCCATTGCATCCAACAGTGGCTAGTTGGCCATTCGAAATGTGGGGAACTGATATAGTCGGCCCCATCGAACCAGCATCGTCAAAGGGACACCGTTTCATCTTGGCGACGACTGATTACTTCTCCAAATGGGCAGAGGCGGTACCGTTGAGGGAAGTGAAGACGGAGAACATCCTCCATTTCTTCAAAACGCATGTCATATACCGGTTTGGAACTCCGCGACGGATTATCTCCGATAACGGGCCAGCCTACCGAAGTCATAAAATTAGCCGCTTCGCACAGCAGCACAATATAGACTGGAGATATTCCTCAGTTTATAATCCGCGAGCTAACGGTCTAGCTGAGGCCTTCAACAAGACCTTGACGAAGATCATGAAGAAAACAGTGTCACGAAATAAGAGAGATTGGCACGGAAGATTGCAAGAGGCTCTTTGGGCGTATCGAACTACGTTTAAAACGGCCACAAACACAACGCCATACGCGTTGGTATTTGGGACGGAAGCGGTACTCCCTATCGAGATAGAATTACCCTCTCTACGAGTGGCAGTCCACTACGAGCTGACGGATGAAGAAAATGCTCACCTCCGGTTTGAGGAGCTTGACGCCCTTGATGAAACCCGGCTCATAGCACAGCAAAAACTGGAAGCTTATAAAGCAAAGATGACGCGCTCATACGAAAGATTGACCCGACCGAGGACATTTCGTCAAGGCGAACTCGTGCTAGTGGTCAAAAGGCCTATAATCCCCAATCGCGCCAAGCGGGGAAAGTTCGAGCCAAACTATGAAGGCCCGTACATCATAGATAAAGTTTACCAGGGTGGAGCCTATCTACTCATGGACATGCACGGTGAAAGGCCTTTCAGGCCAATAAACGGTCGCTTCCTAAAGAAATATTACGCTTAATGAGCCACAGCCTAGGTCAATGATAGATGACGACGACTATGTCCGCTCGCTATCTTCCTAAGCTAGAACTTTATAAGCAGTAGCTGGCCTTCTCCATGATGGACCGAAATGTCCTTAAACTAATAACAGACCGAAATGTCTTTAAACTAATACCGCAGCATCCTTAGGCTGACGAGATATATAAAAAATAAAATAAAATAAACGGTATGTCCATAAGCAAAAAGGGCACGGATGAAAACCCGAAAGGGCTCCGTGAGTAAAAACAGCAGGGCTGCCGGCGAGTGTTCGTGAAAACCCGAAAGGGCGCGACCTCGTAAAAAAAAAGAAAAAGATTTCCATGTATTATCAAACATGATACAATCAAGTGCATAAAAGTATGTGGGGTATGGGATTCGAACGCTGGTGGCTTGGTTCAGCAATGCAAGGTATTACCAATGAGTATGCTGCTAACACCATATGATATATGGAGTGGGATTTGGTAAAACCATATATACTTGTTATAAATATCGTAATTATTATTAATATGGGAAGTTGAAAAGTCAGGATCTCAATAACAAAGGGTAAAAAAAAAAAAGGTATGTCCATAACCAAAAAGGGCACGGATGAAAACCTGGAAGGGCTCCGTGAGTAAAAACAACAGGACTACCGGCGAGTGTTCGTGAAAACCCGAAAGGGCGCAACCTCATTAAAAGACACTTATAAGGTCCTCTCGACCTTATAAGGAGAAACCACCCGCGTGAGATCCTTACGACTCATAAGGGAGCAACACACTTAGGAATCCCCACGATTCCTAAGGAGAAAATACACTTGCGAGATCCTCACGACTCGTAAGGAGAACTCTCTTATGGGACCCTCACGGCTCATAAGATTTGAAAGTCTTAAGTTACAGAAACCTTAACCTGTTCTTAAGCAAACCCCCACAACTTTCGACATTGCCCTACAAGTGGCTCAGTATTGACCCTTGTATACAATCCACGGGCGCGAATAAACATTTCCCTAACTTAGTCCCATCCGAGGCTAGGGATATGTTTGTATGGTGAACAACCCTTGTAAATACTCTCGATTTATGAGGAGGAAACCCTCCTGTAGGATCCTTACGACTTACAGGGGAACAAAACACTTAGGAACCCTCACGATTCCTAAGGAGAAAATACACCTACAAGATCCCCATGACTTGTAGGGAGAAATAACTTCGCGAGACCCTTACGGCTCATGAAGTCAAAAGCCTTAGCCGACAGGACCCTAACCCTGGTCGCTAAGCCTCCTTTGTTCGACAACGACAGAGGCAAATAATGATTCGCTCCTGGTAATATCCCAGTTGTAGCGGTGCTGATGCCGAAATCGGTGTCCAATTTCAGGTTTACGGCGAAAGCCAGTAGGCCGCTCATGCATACGAAATAGCCGAAATGATAGGGCAACTCGCAATAAAAAGCAGCAAGTAAAATGTATGCATGCAAAATAGCCGAAATGACTGGGCAACTCGCAATAAAAAGCAGTGGGTAAATATAAAATAAAAAGCCGAAATGATTGGGCACCGCGAAAAATAGCCGAAATGATCGGGCAGTCGCGACCTTCGCGATATAAAAGCTGAAATGATAGAGCATCGCGGAAATAAAATAAAATAAAAAGAAGAAATGATAAAACTTTGGCCCTACAGTTAAGATCACATCGATCCCTGTATACAATCCAAGGGCATAAACAAAGAATGAACCATACTTTCCCAGCGGATTCCGTCAGACGACGAATCCCAAACCTCACCGGTTCATTTCAATCGAAGAAGCCAATGACTTCAGCAAAAATCCTCAACTCACGGATACAAACACTCCTTGACGAGAGCTTCCTGATCCGCGTCGACCCGCAGAGCCACCAGTGCCTCCGTAGGAACTCCTCGACTCGTTTCAAACCCCAAGGACACAAATAATCCTTGGCGCTTGGGAAACAAATAATCCCTAGCAAAATCCTCAACTCACGGATACAAACACTCCTTGACGAGAGCCTTCTGATCCGCGTCGACCCGCAGAGCCACCAGTGCCTCCGTAGGAACTCCTCGACTCGTTTCAAACCCCAAGGACACAAATAATCCTTGGCGCTTGGGAAACAAATAATCCCTCGCAAAACTTCTCGACTCACGGATACAAACACTCCTTGACGAGAGCCTTCTGATCCGCGTCGACCCGCAGAGCCACCAGTGCCTCCGTAGGAACCCTCGACTCGTTTCAAACCCCAAGGACACAAATAATCCTTGGCGCTTGGGAGACAAATAATCCCTAGCAAAATCCTCAACTCACGGATACAAACACTCCTTGACGAGAGCCTTCTGATCCGCGTCGACCCGCAGAGCCACCAGTGCCTCCGTAGGAACCCTCGACTCGTTTCAAACCCCAAGGACACAAATAATCCTTGGCGCTTGGGAAACAAATAATCCCTCGCAAAACTTCTCGACTCACGGATACAAACACTCCGTGACGAGAGCCTTCTGATCCGCGTCGACTCGCAAAGCCACCAGCGCCTCCGTGGGAACCATCGACTCGTTTCAAACCCCAAGGACACAAATAATCCTTGGCTCTTGGGAAACAAATAATCCCTCGCAAAATTTCTCAACTCACGGATACAAACACTCCGTGACAAGAACCTCTTTGACTCACATCTCGGGCAGTAAGGATTCAAAAACTTGCTTCCTGAACAATGGGACCCTGCAAGTCAATCCTAAATGGTCTCTTGCATACTATTCACGGGTCTCACTCTCTGAAGTCGATTCTCGACAAAGAGGGAAACAACCGCTTACGAGCCCTCTCGACTCGTAAGAGGGAGAAATTCTCTTATAGGATCCTTTCGACTTATGAGAGAAAACCACACTTGGGAATCCTCACGATTCCTAAGGAGAAAATCCACTTACGAGATCCTCTCGGTCCGTAGGGAGAAAAGTCTCTATGAGACCCTCACGGCTCATAGAGTTGAAAAGCCTTAGGCGGCAGACCTGAACCTGCAACCTAAGCCATCGCTACCTTTCGGAGAAGTTAAGTTGCCCGCCGATCAAGTTCATCGAAAACACCATAACAAAAAGAAAAAAAAAGCGAAGAAATAGTACCAGACATTGCAAGAAAGAATATGTCTTTATTCATAAATTCAATCAAAATACAAGGCGGATCGTATAAAGAATAAAAAATGCGTATATGCTATATACAAATTACAGGTGTGTGAACGATACAAAAATATTCAAGGAGAAGGAAGCTTCTTGAACAACTCTATCAATTGCTCGCGTACTTCCTTCCACGCCTTCTCCTGATCAACTACCACTGCCAGTTCAGCCTCTACTTGAGCCCGCTGCTGCGTGAAGGATGCGAGCTCTTCCCCAACAACCTGCTGAGCTGCTTCTTGGCCTCGGGCATCGCGCTCAGCGGCATCAAGCTTCCGCTTCAGCGCTAGCCCACTAGATATATGCTTGAGAAGACCTTCAAAGACGACTTTCACTTCAGCAGCATTCGTCCTAACCTCAGCACGAAGGCGAGCGGTCACGTTTGAAGATTCCCGATGCGCCTTTAGCCGTAAAGCTGCCTCCTGCTCCAAATGGCGGAGATAAGAAACGCTTTGCTCAAGCCAAGCTGTCCGTTGGGCGCTCGCGGCCAAAACCTCGGGAGAAGGGCGTGTCGACTCCAACCGATGCAGGCGAGCCTCAATCTCTCTGCAGTGGTTAACCCACGATTCGACGACGCCTTCGTTATGAAAAGTTACGAGCGCCACCAACATTGGGTTAACATCCACAGCGAAATCTACGGCAGAAGGGAGGGCATCCATGTTGAGCTCTTCAATGTACCCGCTCAGCATACCCAGGCTCATCACAGCACCCTTTGAAGGCAGGCGTCTCAAGAAAGGACCCGCCGGTGAGAGAACGTGAGACTCAAAAGGGATCAGAGCTGGAACAATAGCTGCAAAACGAAACATGGTCAAACAATGATTCGAAAAGTCGGTGAAAGATCATATAAAAAGGGGAAAGGAATATGCTGTACCAGTCGCAACAGATGGCAAAGCTGGAGGCGCTGGTGGCAGCGCAGGCCTGGTGTCCCCTCCTTCGATTCGAGGCACTGCAATCAGGAAGAGGAAAAGTCAGATACGATCCTATATTCCCTCGAAAGAGATCAAGACAGCACTTACCGGTACCACTAGAGGGAGAAGCGAGCTCGGATGGGAAGGAGAAGTGTGGGAGCAGCACTTGGTATAGATGATCGAAGAACACTCCTGAAAAGAGCATAGTGGTATAACGTTAGTACATAAGCTACACGTTAAAAGATCAATGCATAAGTCGTAAATTCATACCTTCTGACATCCGCGATGGCACAAGGGAAGGCTGAGGAGCGACCACCGCCAAAACAGTAGTTGACGGTGTGCCTTCAGGCAATGGAGCATCGGCACTAGCCGCACATGCATTTAAAACAAAGACAAACTGGTTAAAAGAGACTGTGAGGTATATACAAACGAAGAACATTGGTCATTCAAAATTTACCCGATAAGCTGCCAGCAGAAACGGAGGCAATCCCTTCCTCCACTGACGGAAGGCCACCGCCTGTAGCTTCATCACCCGACTCGAGGGGAACCGTTGTTATGCTCTCAAGCTCTACAGGCGGCGGGGGACCATAGGCAGGGAGGGCTATGATAGGAACATTGCTAGATTCCTGAGAAGGAGCGCCTAGCCCGTCTTCAGGAATCATGGCCGCCTCACCCGCTGCTCCCTCAGGATCGGCGGTCGCAACTGCCTCGTCCATCGGCACCACGAGGTCCCCAGCCTCAAGCACCTCGCCCTCTACCGCCTTCGGCTCGGTTGAGACAATCATCTCATCTGCCGCCACTTCAGGTGCGACATCAATGACCCTCTCCGCGGCAGGTCCCTCAATCTCGGCTCCAGGCCCCATGACCCCGACAACGTTGCTCACTGTCGGTTCGGGTTCATCAAGTACCGCTTCCTCCACTCCCCTGGGTTCGACGGTCGTCTCCGCCTCCCCCTCAGTTGGACTTGACCCTGCAAGATGGGATACGTATGAGCCAATAGCTTTACAATTCGTACAACAAGGTTCTGAAAGGGGTACTACCTGAAGCAGATTTATCATTGGCGCTCCGAACCGCGCGCGCCACTTGCCGACGAGCAGTAGACAGGGCAACAGGGGGCTCTTCGGAAGGAGTACTAGCGCGAGGAATGGTGCTAGAGCCCGCTCCCGTGGCCAAAGCAGCTTTCCGCGCCTTGGCTTCACGTCTCAACCGCTTCCGCTCTTCTCGAGCCGTTGAGACGGATGCCATCAGAGCTTCCTTGAGTGAAGCATCCTCATCCGTATATAGGGATGCCTCCAGATTTTTCAGAGCATCCCTCGTCGTTGCGTCAAGCCGAGGCTCTTGCGGCAGCTTCGACAGAGTCGGGGCTTCGGTGGCAAGCTCGGGAAGGATCCCCGCATCAACTGATATAGCCCCTGTAAAGAAACAAAAGAAGGTTAAATTGACCGCCAGAAGAAATAACAAACTTTCCCTATAAAAAAAAAGAGAAAAGGGGTGGAGCATACCAACACCTGCCAGGGCACGCCTCTCCTCCTCTTCCTGGAAGGTTTTCAGAGAGGCAGCAATAGCCTCTTCGGTAGAAACACCTGTTGAAAAGGGAGCAAATATCAGTTAAAGATAATAATAAAAAGTGCAATAAAATGACGAAGAAAGTGGCTGATGATTACCTGACTCAGCGAGTTTACTTAACATCGCTTCGAGCCTCGCCGATCGCTCCGAAGCTGAAATGGCGGCAGCCAAATTAGTGTCTGCAGGGTCTACCAAGAAGCCCTCGTTGCTGCCATATTCACTTATGCCTTCGTTGGGAGGAGCCGCAGGCTCTAGGCTAAGGATCGCATCGAGGGAAAGGGTGGACTTTTTCTTCTTCTGTCCGCCAGCTTTGGATCCGCTTGGAGCAGCTTTGCGCTTGGCAGTCACTTTCGGGCGGCGAGTCCCGATATCCGTTCTTGCGCCCGACTCTGGCGATACCACTTTAACCGTCTTTGTCGGAGCACGGGGCGCCGTTGGTGCATCCGCCGTAGTAGACAGTGGCAATCCACGCGGAGGGGCCAACACGCGTGGTCGGTCAGCTCCGGCATCTTTTATCGGGAGGGTGATCTGGGTCCTTGGCTGCAAGGGAGCCTTGCGATCACCGCCAGGAGGCGCACCTCTACGGTCAACCAGCAGGCGTTTCTCCATTAAAATGATTGGGCCCATAGCGTGCGCATACCAGGCCACATATGAGTTAAGCATCTTAGGGACACAACTGGGTTCACTAATGAAGAAATAGGAACCCGTGTTAAGCCGTATAAAGTGATGCATCGCATTCTTTACCCCCGCTGGGCCAACCACGGGCGTTTCCAAGAAGGCTTCCATCGGGATCCCCTGGTTGTAGCTTGATTGCTGGGCAAATCGATGCGGATTATACCTCATAAACAAAGCCGTCTCATTCTGCAGAAACACCAGGTAGCCCGGCCGAATGGAGTAGAGATGGAGGATTTCCCGAGCCTTCAGTATAGAAGCCCCGCCCTTAAACTCGTCACGTAGGGGCACCACCGACTTAGTAGTCTCCGAGCCTATGGTGATAACCTTATCCACGAAAGAAGTCGTCGCTCCGACCAAATGTGGGCGCAGGAGGAGTCCCCTAGAATCCCGCGGGGATGCAAACATAATTGAAGCCCCGACTAACCGTATGACTCTTGGGAGTCTGTACTTCTCGAAGAATGGAGGAGTCTTGTGGGCGCCAAATACCCCTCGCACGTGCATCTCCATCCAAGAAACAAAGTAATGCATCGGGAAGTTAGCAGGCTGTGCCCCAGGATCATTGGCGTCCGCCGCTACGCTGAGTCCATGATAAAGGTAAGCTAACCCAGCAATTCCTACCGACAACTGCAGACCGGCCACCATCCGATGCGCCGGGTAAAAGACAGAGGGCCGCATGAAGCGCGGGTGCATAGGGAGCGCAAAGTTGCATAACCACAAGCCCAAGAACCCAATAAAGAAGGTTTCCTCATCCATGCCGGGGGCGGCGATTTCCGAGAAAGCGACGATGGCAGCATTGGGGAGATAGAAATCCCTCTGGTTATTCTCCGATACGGGTCGGCGATCCAAACCGAAACCAAAGGGGTCGTCAAGCTGAGCGAACTTCTCGCTCTGCTCTGATAAGAACTCCGGGCGGATAAAGCGAGCAATGAAAGCTGCGAAACTGACGCCCTTGTCTCCCGATTCCAAATGGAGTTCCTCATAGATCTCCAACACCTTCACCAAACCCGGATGCTGATGCTGAATGGCATTCTCCGGGGTTAAGTCAAATACCAGCTGCTTAGTGGCAAAGACGTACTCGTCAGGAGGAAGCAACTCCTCGTAGTGCTCTCCCCTCATTGGCAGACCTGAAATTTCGGCAAATTCCTCCAAAGAGATAGAGACTTCCTTATACGCCATCAGGAAGGTATGGGTGGGGATATTCCATTGTTCAACGAAGGCCTTTATCCACCACGTTGGAGGAGAGGAGTACTCGAAGAGCGAGACGAAGACGGCCGAGTATAGACCAATCTTCGTCAGGTGGGTCCTCTTCGTCGATAAAATGTACCGGGCCCACTGCAAATATCCGGCGGGGGGTCGCGGGATCATTCCAATGTTATAAGCCTGTCCCCAAGGGCGTGCTTCGCCCTGACAGATTCGCCTCCCCAGAATATCTATCGCCGGCGGCGGCTGCACGGGGATGGCGCCGATTGCAGGCTGAAGGAGGTCATCAGAATTCCAATTCTTAACCTCCACGGCATACTTCACCGGGGGTTCGTCCGCATAAGGAATCGTGACAATGGGCTCAGAGGGCGCGGCGGAACTAAAACTGCGACGGCCTTGGATGATCTGGCTATACCACCTTCCCCACAGATGGAGCTTTTTGCACTCAGGATCGTGATCTTTAATAAGAGCGAACACCACCCGATCCACTGGCGCATGGGGGAACCCTCCTTCCGAGCGAACGAAGGGAAAAGACAAGTCGTCAGACATGTTTTCTGTGGAAAGACAAAAAAATATACATCATTAGTGGCCTAACGCTTGGCATTATAAAAAAAATAAATAAAAATCTTGCTCCACACTGTGATGCAGTGGGTAGGGGACCAAAGGGGGACCCACAAAATCTGGATGATGTGCATCATTTAATAAGACAATCCCATCATTAGATGGGACTGTCAATTCAAAAAAAGTTCCCAATAGGATACACCCATTGGTGGGGAAGTCCCTAGAGACAAAGAGAAAATCTCCTCTTTTAGAGCAAAGCTCTGTCACAGAGTGACATTTGTCAAACTCTGGTCTCAGGGGAACAAGATTCCTTAAAAGAGCATGGCTCTGTGGTAATAATCGAAAATCCATCAATACTTAAAAGAATTGAAGTTTTTGAATCCTGAAAAATCCATGAAAACTCATAAAAAGTTTTTCAGTTCATCCAAAAGCAAAGCTCTGTTCATGGGTCAAAACCCATGAACAGGACCTCTGTAAATCTTGAGAGCAAAGCTCTGGTGAAGAAACCCCAATGGGGTTTTCTTTAGATCGAAGATCCCAAGAGCAAGGCTCTGTTGAAGAAACCCCAAAGGGGTTTTCTTTAGATCCAAGATCTACAAGAGCAAGGCTCTGTCAATTAAGTTTAATTTGAATTAATCAGACTTTTTACCTAGAAATTCTAAGTTCTGAACTTGAAAGTTCTTGAGAGAAATCAAGAGCAAGGCTCTGAAAATTTTTAAGCAAGAGCAAGGCTCTGATTCTTGAAGATGGTAAGAAAAAATTACCAAGGACCAAGGGTCTTATTTATAGGCGCCAGCGCCCCTTCAACTGACCCTCCCTGATCCAACGGCTAGGATCTGGCCACCGTTGCGCTTACGTCGCGCCACGTAAGCACAATGGCGGGGGGGCATTTGTTCCCCCAATCTGAGCAAGGCTCATTTGAATTTTGAAAATTCAAATTTTCTGAAGCAACGCTTCAAATTCCGTGCGTTGCGCAATGCGCAAGCGGTCCATAGTGCGACACGTGTCTGCGCAGTTGCGCAAGCGCACCACTGCGCGACACGTGTCTGCGCAAGTGCACACCTGCACGACACGTGTCTGCGCAGTTGCGAAAGCACTGTTGCGCAAGCCTTCCACTGCGCGACACGTGTCATTCATTGGGGAGTTGCGCAGAAACAGAATGAAAATTTAATGAATCTTTTCTGTTCTTTCGAAAACCAGAAGATTTTCTTCTGCCTTTGGATCAAAGATCCAATGGTGGGAAAATTCCCAAAATCATTCAGAAAAGATCTTGTTAACAAATTCAACAAATTTGTGAGCACTATAAATAGGATCCCAGACCTCATTCAATGGCATCAACTAGAAGAATAAACTTCTGGCATAAAAAAAAGAGAAGAAAAAGAACTCTTGAAGATTAATCAGGAACATAAAAAAGAAGGTTAAAACTTCTTTTGAAGAAGAGAAAAATCTCTGAAGAACAGAGGATTAAAAAGTGAATAATTCAATAAAAATAATTCAATAAAAATAAAAAAAAATAGTGCCTTGCACTTGTTGTGAACCCTTGGTTCTGTGAAGTCAAGGAAAACAAGAAGAAAAACTTGTTTTCCTTTGATCCAAATTTAGATCAAAAGTGCTATGCACTTTTGTTCTTAAATCTGAAAAATTCTTGGGGTTCTGCACAAATGCAACCCATTATTTAAAAGGGTCTGGCCCAAATCAAATTGCAAAATAATAAAGGGGCAGAGCCCTGTTTGGAAAATTCTTGGGGTTCTGCACAAATGCAACCCATTATTTAAAAGGGCCTGGCCCAAATCAAATTGCAAAATAATAAAGGGGCAGAGCCCTGTTTGGATTGATTTTTTTAGTCAGGTAGAGCCCAAAATAAATAAAAAAATTGGACTTAACCCAATCCTGGCTGTAAGTCCTTAAATTAAATTGATTGAGCAAAATGGCTCTCCTAAACCAATTCACGACCGGTTCGAGGGTACATCTCCGAACTCCTTTGACATCCCTCGTTGTAATTCCTCAACGACGTCAAAGAGGTGACGGGTCCCAACGACCACACACCTATATGGACTGCGGGGTCCTTAAACTCGCGGACCGAAACGTCCCTAAACTAATATCGGACCGAAACGTCCCTAAACTAATATCGGACCGAGACGTCCCTAAACTAATAATGGACCACCATGTCCCTAAACTGGCGGTGGACAACCACGTCCTTAAACTGGCGATAGACCACCACGTCCCTAAACTGGAACAATAGAGCCTCCAAACGCTCTTTTGCCGGATCTAAACGGTCCCGTTTAAGTTGATCTTAGCCCCAAACACGGCTAACGTATCCTTAAACATTCAAATGGATTATAAAACTCCCAATGAACTCTGGTTCGAGGGTACATCTCCGAGCTCCTCTGATACATGTCGTTGTAATCCTTCAACGACGTTAGAGAGGTGACGAGTCCCGATGGCCATACATTAAATTAATCACTACGTTAAGTTGATCTTAGTCTCAAACAGGACTAACGTAGCCTTAACGAACGTTTAAGTTGATCTTAGCCGCAACGCGACTAATGCATCCTTAAACTAAAAACACCAAACCCAAATCTAAGCAAACACGGATTTGGACTAATCCACGTCCTACGGGCGACGGCATTACTCAGTCCCCGTATACAATCCACGGGCAACCACAAACAAAACAAACACACACGACACGAAGTGAAATTCTGGAGAAGGAGAAAGTTGTTACCGCGATGCGGTAGCGTAATTAACTGCAGGGGCTTGCGCCTGCAGGGAAGAGCGTCCCCACAATCAAAAACCCCTCACCCTGAGGGGGAATCTGACGAAGTCTGCTACATCGGCCGCATCCGTCTAAACCTCCGATACACGGTGCCACAAATCAACTTGGCATATTTTGAGAGATAGACGGATAAAACCAAATAGCATCTGCCCCGAACCTCAGGCTACGGACGTGAAGTCCGGGCCGCCTTTCGGAGGGGAACAGTGACTGTGGCGGCATGCAGAGCGTACTGGGCTTCTTTCATATTAATTTCCGTGCTAGCCAGCCTGATACCGCTCAGGGTTTTGTAGAGCGTGGATAAGAACATCTCTAAGCTCCTTAGATAAGACCAAGGTATCGTAGATGCTCAGGAAAGACGGAAGATTCCGGAGATGGTCCAAGTCATTGTAGTCCACTGAGGAAGGACTTGAGTTTTCATTAGCCGGTTCTCTGCCATCTTCCTCATTAGCAACTTGTTTTTCCTTCCTTTTTGAGGCGTTGTCCTAATTCGGCGGTGGAGCCCTGCCGCTTCTGAGTTGGATTTGGTTGGCCTTTGTGGCGAGCTCCTCGTCCTCTTCGGGAAAACAGAGCTCCTCTTCAGAGTCGCTGTCAAGATGGATGGCGTAGCAGATCACTATAGGGATCTTTTCATTGGAGTCTTCTTCTAGCTTCTCCAGAATCTCGGCTGCTTCTATAGGGAAGAACTCCTTCAATTGAATTAGAGTCCTTTCCTTTTGTTCATAGTTTTTGAGGGAATCGAAATATTTTTGAATGGTCAATCTCCCTGCAGACTCTTTTTTACGTCGAGCTGCACTTTTCTTCTTCTTGAGCTTTTTGGATTTTGAGCCTGGTTGAGCCGAATTGGCAACCGGCATGGCGGGATTCTTTTGGCCTTCCTATTCTCTTCTGGGCTCTTTCCGAAATAGCTTTAGCATCTTCTTCATCTTATTAGATATGTGCGTACTCCACGGAGGTTGCGGTGGGTTAGTTTCATTTCTCAGGGCAGCAGGTTCAGCTGTCTGCTCCCAGAAGGCTTCAGCTTCTGTCTATATAAAGTTGGTGGTTGCAACTTGATTGTTCACCAACACACTCTTAGACATCTCGATCTCTCCAGTCTTGTACTGCTTCTCGACCCAGTTTTTGAAGATATAGCAATTCTCGATCGCATGGCTCACTACTCGGTGTTACGGGCAATATAGAGGATTGTCGGTCATTTTTGCTTCGTGAGGTCTTTTCGACTCCGGCAATTGTAGACCGTTGTTCAGGGCATCTTTGAATATCTTGCGGACCTTGTCCCTTCTGAAAGAGTAAACCATGTTCTTTTTCTCCTCTAGGGAAGGCCCTTCTCCTCCCAGCACTGGCTTTCGAGACCGGTTGGTTTTAGATTCGCCTGCCTTTCGCTTGTCTTCATTATCGGGCGCATTGAAGATATTGGTATTGCTAGAATTCCCGTTTCTACGATTGTCGTCCCTCTTGATTTTCCAAGTCTTGTCTCTCTGAGAGTCCGGGGTAGACTCTTGCTTCGAGCGTTCTAGCATTTGGACTTTCTTGGTTAGCTTCTGAAACGTCTTGAGGCCTGCTGTACATAAGAATGGGATCATCCAATTATTGAGGTTCCCAATGAGGAGGCTGACGGACTGGTCCTGCTCTAGCGGCGGTTCACACTTGACAGTAAGGTTGCGCCATCGGGCAATAAAGTCCGTGTTGCTTTCATTTTTCTCCAGCTTGGTTCTTTGAGGTCAGCGATGGAGATTTTGTCACTGACACTCATGAATTTTTTCCGAAAAAGAGACTCTATTTGGGAAAAAGTAATGACAGACCTGTCTGGTATACTTGCGTACCGGTCGAAAGCAACACCGGTCAGGCTATTGACAAACTGACGAAGAAGGAGCGCATCATTGCCCCCTGTATTTCCGCATGACGCTTTAAAGTGGGTGACATACTGATTTGCATTCCCCGTTCTGTCAAATCTTCTGAATTTAGGAATGACGTAGCCACTCGGGAACTCAATCAGATCGTATTGTGCGGGATATGGCCGCCCAGTACTGCCGATTTCTTTCTGGGCTTCATCTTCGGCTACCAATGTTTTAACCTTGCTAGCAACCAAATCCATTATCCGATCTTGTGTTAGCGGGATGGCGCTATCTGGGGCCAAGGCGCCCCCAGAAGCGCAATGTGGCCGGCTTTCATGCGGCTCGCCCAATCTTGGACCCAAAGG
Source organism: Agapanthus africanus (assembly GCA_030015575.1). Taxonomy (NCBI): domain Eukaryota; kingdom Viridiplantae; phylum Streptophyta; class Magnoliopsida; order Asparagales; family Amaryllidaceae; genus Agapanthus; species Agapanthus africanus. The sequence continues at coordinate 747,224,208 of JASDDO010000022.1, read as the reverse complement.
GACAGAAATCGGTTGCTTCGGGTTTTCATCGCCCTGCTCATGAATAGAGACTTGTGCTTGATTGGGAAGCGCCCGAGCAATTTGAGTCGTAAGCTGCATCATAACGTTCATTAGGTCGTCAATTTTTGAATAGAACTTGGCCATCTCTTTATCTTCGCTCCTGAGCTATTTTCGAAGCTCTTGAAGCAGCTCTTGCTCTGCAGTCCTTGAGTGGAAAGTTGGCTCTTCCTCGCTGTCCGAGCTTGACTCTACATGGACTAAGGGGTCATTCTGCCTATCGGTCTCATCAATAGGGTTTTCCTCATCCAGTGGAGGCGGCTGATCTTGGGAAGCGGCAACCACATTCAAGCCAGATTGGGCTTGGCATGTGGTAGCCCCATCCTTGCTCTTGCTGCGTAGGTTGTCACTGGGACGCGCACCCGCCATATACACCGTATGAATAACATATCCGGCCATCATTTCATTGTTGGTAGCTGATTTTGTGGACCACCGTCTTGGCCCTTCTGTTTTGGTAGCGGACAATCGATTGAAAATTGCGGGCCTGACCGGATTCATGGCTGGTGCAGGCGCTTCCTTTCTGAATTTGCCTCGTTGTTTTCGCGTGGCGCAGAGCGCCTGATAGACCCTTGAGGAGATGGTGTCATGCTTTCTCTTTTGGGGCTGGGGCACGTCCCTTTGTAGCATTTTTCGGACCGCTGTCTTCTTGATTCTGGCGATCATGGTATTTTTCTGAACCCACTTCAAAGGTTTGAAGGAATTGTAGACTTTTACGGCCGACTCAGCCGTCATCACGGAGTAACCCTGCTTTTGGAAACTCATAAGATTCCATAAGGCCGAAGTCATGGACCTCTTGTTGGCTCGATACCTGAGCCGCTTCTGCCTTAACTTTTCTGTTTTAAGCACTTGGCAGACTTTGGTTCTTCGGGAAGACGCCGTAGACTGATTGACAGAGAGCCCAGGGAAGATTCCTGCTCGTGCGATTGTCAAGGGTACTATCTGAGCTCGCTAGAGCTGCTTTGTGGCCCTATTGGTATTGATGGCCTTGGCCCCAGTTGGAACGGTGGAGAACCATTCGAATACGGATTTGCATCTGGGATGGGATGCTCTAACGACCATGACGTTCGACCTCCTGCCCCTTGAGGTCGGTTTAGCCGCTTGGTTTGTCGGGACCTCCGCCAGATGAGCGCTTCCTGCAGGGTGGATGACGACGGAACCAAATTGACGGGGTGGCTCCTCCCATTGCCGGCTGAGACAGATAGGGAGAACCACACGAGCATTGATCTTGACCACGTACGAGATTGGGGTCGCGTCGGCAGCTGAATTCATCTTGGGAGACATCGTCGTTGAAAGTTGATTGCTGCAAAAAAGGAACATTACTTCAGTACAAACATCGGTATATATATGCTAAATGAGTTCGTATGAACGCTTGACCCGAGATATGGGAGGAGAGAAAGGTCGCACCGGACGTGCCAGAATCTGTAGGGTGTTTTTCGTCGCCCCATTGAGATGGGAATACGCACGCGCTTGTCAGGCGTACTACAGATTCCCCTGCGTAAGGTAGGCGGGGGTTTATTGATTGTGGGTATCCGAATCTCCGTCGGCCGCGGACTAAGCTGCCGTTAATTACCCTTCGCCTTTTGAGTGAAGGAACCTCCGATTGACGGGTCAAACTGATCATGCGAACTCAATGTGCCGTGTGCGTGTGTTGTGTTTTGGAAGGGTTTTAGATATATTGGGGGCCTCACAGAGTTTACGGGGGACTCTCTACCCGGATAACGGGCTGGGGGTCATGGGGCGAGCAGCCCCCTTGCGGGGTGCGGGGCAGCACCCCGTTAGAAAAAAATTTCCAATGGGGAACGTGTTTGGGGTGTGGAATGCATGGAAAATGAGGGGTGAGGAGCATCTTAAAGACGCTTCCATGGCACGTGGACGCCTGGCGCCCATGGGTCACGTGCCAGGCGCGTGGGCGCGTGGCGCCCGTGGGTCACATGCCCTGCACGCGACCACTGAGCACTGGGCGCCCGCGGGTCATGTGCGCGGCACGCGACCGCTGAGCGCTGGATGCTCGCGGGTCTCATGAAGCGGACGTGAGCGCTGAGCGTCCATGGGTCACGTGTCCTGCACGCGACCGCTGGGCATCCATGGGTCACGTGCACAGCACGTGACAGCTGGAAACACCAGCGGGTAAGGGGCTTAACCCCTGGGCTGGGAGATGAACTCCCAAAGGTCTTTGGAGTTGAACTTCTAACAGGGATTATGTGTAGATTTGGAGTTAAACTCCTAAAAGTGTTTTGTTTATAGAGTTAAACTCCAACAGATCTTGAATGGAGTTAAACTCCTAGAAATCTTTGGAAATGACCGAAGGGAACCCTTTTCTTCCCCCCTTTAGCTTTGGATCTTCCCCAAAGTGGGATTTTTGGAGGTGGGTATCCTTCTTTCTCCTCTTCTGTTGGCGGATCTTGGAGAAAAAGGAAAGTGAGGTTTAAAAATCTCCCATTTTCGAGATCTGATAGAAGATCTGAGTTCCCCTTCGAGGGTTTGATGGTGAAAAACTGTTTATTTTTGGAAAAGGATGAGTTAAACTCTTGATTTAATTCAAAAGGGAGAAGAAAGTTTTAGAACCTTGATGAAGGAAAAGGAGGCACAGGCCCTAATTTTTTTTAGAGAGAAAAAAGTTGTTGAGATATTTTTATCATCTTTGCTTTTATAGACTACACATTTTACATATAGTCCCTTGGGATTTACAAAATGGCATCTGGCCCATCCCATGCCTCATGTGCTCATTTCTTTTGCACATGAGCCGTGGGTTTTACAAAAATTTAGCTTTATGCTCATTTTTCTTACATTTATTCATAATTAAAAAAATACACTAAAATTATTTATTACAAAATTTTTTTTTTGGCATGAGGAGGCCGGCCGCTTCATGTTTGGGCTCCACTCGGGCATGAGCCCACTTGGTTTGGGGTTGACTTTGATTTTGACTTGGTCAACCGAGGTGTAAATTTTGACCCCAACACCAACAACTCTCGACATCGACGTACGAACGTCAATCGAACGAGATAAAACACAAATACCAAAACCCAAGCCATTAAAAGTCGCAAAACGAAAACAGTATCTTGGGAAAATACATCCAAATTTTGGTCTAGGCGAAATTGGGACGTTTTGCATATGGGATAGGTTTAATCTACAGACAAAGGTGCTATGGACCAAGCACGAACCAAATTGATCATACCTAAGCCACAAATTGCGGCCAATTGGGTTAAATCTGTGGCCATGAAAAGGATTTGGGGTTTTGGGTCTCAGGTGTAGCTTCTAGGTCACCTGCACGTCTCACTGTGTTCGCTATATATAATTTTAAGAACTCTCAAGTTATAGCAGATATCAAATTCTCATCACATTTTCCACAAAAACCAACATCGGAGATTTCCAAGTTCAAGTCTTGGGGTTTTAGTCTCAGGTTTAGTCCAGGATTTTGACACTAGAGGGGTTGTGGTTAGTATCTAGTCCTTAAGTACACCTTCACAATCCAAATTATATATTAAATCTCATGTTGGAAAATTCTAAGATCACCAAACTGTATTAGTTTAACTTTAAACTACAAAAGACTGTTAGGAAAACTAATAACTTAGCTAGAAGTGTAGTAACACACCTCATTTGGCAACTCAAAAAAAAATTTATGGTTGCCCCAAGCGTTCAAAATCTTGACTTGATTCATCCATGAGGTTGGTAGTGAACTTGTGATCATTTTTAGTGGAAGGTGGCATAAGGTTTTGGCAAAGTTTTGATGGTGTTTATAGATGGTAGAGATGGTGGAGAGGTGAAGGAGATGAAGGAGGTGAAGAAAATGGATGAAGGGTGAGGAATGGAGGAGAAGCCATACACTCTCGTCTCTTTCTTTTCCTTTCTCACTCTCTTCCCTCATAATTAACCAATCACATCTTGTCCCCTCTCTCTTTCTCATCATTTATCTTTTTTTTTTAGTTTATAAAAACAAAAACCATATATAAGTGCAAATGAAGAATGGTTAAAAATATGTAACAAGTATTTGCAATATGTTATGTTGCATGTCATATACATAAGTAAGATTAATGCATAATTAATGAAATATTAATCAAGTTTAATATTAACTTATATACAATTAATTGTATAATAATTTATAAAACGCCCAAATCAACTAAACACTTTCAAAAAAATAATTTATATTAATTTTCTAATTATTTTCCAAATTATAAGTATATAACCATACTACTTTATTAAAACCAATTTTTATATCTTTATAATATTCATGAAATTTATTATTTTATTTATTTAAATTCCAAAAATAATATTTTATTTTTCTGAAAATGTTACAAACACTTAGGCGATACTCCTGGGTAGCGGTGTCGAAGAATCGAAGCTCGCCCTTGGCGGGATCTGTCGAGATGCAGTGGACGGCAAGATACGCTGTCAGCACGCTCGTTGTACCACCATGCGCAAGAGTCTGAGCTTTCTGCAATTCGCTAAAAATTTACATATATTATAAAATGACTTTTAATATCACATTATTTCAAAATAGATCTATTGTAATTTACCGATACCTCCATGGCACGAGTAATGTTCCTTGAGCCACCAGTATAAATGGGGCGACCCCTCTTCGCCGACTTCCTATTCTCCTTATTTTGATCGGTCTGTTTCTACACAACACATTCAGATTTAGTTTTCTAATTAAGCAACACAAAAAAATAAATTACATACTAAATAATAAATTACATTTAAATTATAAATCTGTTTGCGTTGAGAGTCGAAATATTGGCACAAGAAAGGCCATGTATCTACGTCGACTCTTGCAAAATGTAGGAGAACCGCTCTCTCTGTCTCGGGGGTCGCCATCCATAGAGAATAGTAGTCGATTTTCAGTTTGTTCCTATTGTATCGGACCTTTGATTGCATGTTCTTCATCACGCCCTGGTACGTACAGAGCGTGAAGATCGAGCACTCTCTCAGGATGATTAGGGTTGGGTATAGGCTGAAAGTTATAATCCAACCGTAAATACAAAAAAAATAATGTATTTAAATTGTAAGTGTTAAATAATAATCAATATTTGGATAAGTTAAATGAAAACATATATTAATACCCGAGCCCGATCCCAGAAGCGGGCATATGAACACCGATGTTGATCGCCCCACTCAATAACCAACTCCATAAATTTCTCTCAGTACCGACTCCATACAGTTCTTTTTTAATTACACAAATCTTTTTTTAATTACATTTAACATGGTTGGCACGTGCAAAATCATGTCTCTGTTACACTGCAGAAGGCAATGGTCTCCCATTTCCAAATTGATTTGGAGATTTAGTTGCAAGAGATATTCAATAAAAAATTATTAAAAAATCATTTCTCAATTTGTAACCGCAATTAACCTCATAAATTTCTTACAATAACCAACTCCATAAATCTATTTCAATAATTAACTCCATACAAGAAAAAAAAATAATAATTACTCTTTACATATAACATATAACGTGCATCACATGTGCAAAACATTAATAAATACCTGAGTCGAGTCAAGTAGGCGAATATTAATTCCACGGCTAAATAGAACAGAGTAAGCCAACTTATTTAGCAAATTAACTAGTAATCGCTAATCTATATAAATAAACCAATCAATTAAATGAAAAGGCCTCAAAAATCTGAATAAAATTCCCTTTAATTATGTTCAGAACCAATCTAATTTGTCCCAATCAATTAAGGTCCTCAATCAAGCTGAGATCCATGGCTCCTTCTTGCAATGTGGCGGTATGGTCCGAACTGTCGCGGTCATTGTTGTCATCGGAGAAAAGATGACATGGAAGCAAATTTTCTCCTATGACGTCGAAAAAACACACCATCCATCGTGTTTTCCGACGATCAGAATACATCATCTTCATCATTATCATTTAAGATATGGGCACACCAAATTCCATGTGATTGTACAACTTTTTCACTGTTGAATTGGTGGGTTCAAAATTAACGGTTTACCGACAATAGAACTTTTTACATTGCTAAATCAACGGTGAAAAAGTTGTAGAATCACATGAAATTTGGTTTACCCACATTTTAGATAATAACGATGAAGATGATGTATTCCGATCGTCGGAAAACACGATAAAGAATGTGTTTTTTCGACGCTATAGGAGGAAATTCCCTCATATGGCCTCTATGCTCCATTATTCTCTTATATTATGTATAACAACAACAACAATATATAACAATTAACGATGTATATATGTAGAATTCAATGATAGCCACTGTCGTGGTCAAGTTCATATCAAGTCAAGGTCTACAGAGCTATATATTTAATATTTTAAACACATATTTATTATGGTTCAGAATTTGTATATCAAATAATGGAGGAAACAGTTAATGAATAAGGAGATTAGCCATGTTTTCAATGAGAATAACGGAGGAAAGATGACATGGGAGGAATTTCCTTCTATGACGTCGAAAAAACACACCATCTATCGTGTTTTCCGACGATCAGAATACACCATCTTCATTATCATTTAAGATATGCGCGCACCAAATTTCATGTGATTGTACAACTTTTTCACCGTTGAATTGGTGGGTTCAAAGTTAACGGTTTACCGACAATAGAACTTTTTACATTGCTAAATCAACGGTGCAAAAGTTGTAGAATCACATGAAATTTGGTTTACCCATATTTTAGATGATAACGATGAAGATGATGTATTCCGATCGTCGGAAAACACGATAAAAGATGTGTTTTTTCGACGCTATAGGAGGAAATTCCTTCGTATGGCCTCTATGCTCCATTATTCTCTTGTATTATATATAATAACAATAACAATATATAACAATTAATCGATGTATATATGTTGAATTCAATGGTAGCCAGTGTCGTGGTCAAGTTCATATCAAGTCAAGGTCTACAGAGTTATATATTTAATATTTTAAACACATATATTTATTATGGTTCAGAATTTATATATCAAATAATGGAGGAAACAGTTGATGAATAAGGAGATTAGCCATGTTTTCAATCAGAACAACCGAGGAAAGATGACATGGGAGGAATTTTCTCTTATGACGTCGAAAAAACACACCATCTATCTTGTTTTCCGACGATCGGAATACATCATCTTCATCATTATCATTTAAGATATGGGCACACCAAATTTCATGTGATTGTACAACTTTTTCACCGTTGAATTGGTGGGTTCAAAATTAACGGTTCACCGACAATAGAACTTTTTACATTGCTAAATCAGCGGTGAAAAAGTAGTAGAATCACATGAAATTTGGTTTACCCATATTTTAGATGATAACGATGAAGATGATGTATTCCGATCGTTGGAAAACACGATAAAGGTTGTGTTTTTTCGACGCTATAGGAGGAAATTCCCTGTATGGACTCTATGCTCCATTATTCTCTTGTATTATATATAACAACAACAACAATATATAACAATTAACGATGTATATATGTTGAATTCAATGGTAGCCAGTGTCGTGGCCAAGTTCATATCAAGTCAAGGTCTACAGAGCTATATATTTAATATTTTAAACACATATATTTATTATGGTTCAGAATTTATTTATCAAATAAAAATTTTGTTTATATATATCAACCGACATTGTTGAGCCATAGCCAGGGACTGCCATGCATCAAACAAATTAAGTATTTAATAAATTCAAGAAGACTACTGCCAATATCTTTTGGAATTACAAGAAATGTTTATGCTAATTAAAGATGGGAATCTGCTATCGATTTTTTTTTAATGTCTAGAGGTACAATCATTTAGCAGCTGCTGAGCTTGGATTGTTCGTGTATGTTCAATCATGTCAATGAACTTAAAAATCTGTTCGACCTTTCTCCGTTTATACCGTACGGATTGATTCTTGTGTGTTCTCGAATTGAGCTAATTTACAGTCTAAAAAACTAGAGACAATACATATATAATGGAAGAAAGATGTCGTAGGAGGGAATTTCCTTTCACGGCGTCGTAAAAATAAACCCTCCATAACCTTTTCCGACGATCGGCAATTATCATCTTCATCATCTAAGATGTGGATACACAAAATTTTACTCCATATGACTCTACGACTTTTCCACCGTTGAAGTTAGTGGGTGCAAAATTAACGGTTTACCGACAATGGAACTTTTTACATTGTTAATTCAACGGTGAAAAAGCAATAGAATCACTTGAATTTGGTGTTTCCATATCTTAGATAATAAAGACGCAGATGATGGGTGTCGATTGTCCGAAAAAAGAAGTGAAGGGTGTATTTTATCGACATCATAGCAGGAAATTTCGTTCTTTCGTTCTTTCATAGGCGATAAAAGTTTATATTTAAACATGTATAGTATTTGACAAAATATATTTGATAGAGCCAGCCAAACAAGCGTGTTTTTAGAACCTAACCGAGTTTTAAATATTAATATCATTAATTGTCCAAAAACTTGAATATTGTATACATGCCACAAATAATCTCTATCTAGGTCCAACATGGCAACATTCCACACGTGCAACTCTTTATCAGAGAGCCCCACCAAGACTTAGAAAGCGAGCGGTCATCGAAAGCCCACAATTAATTAATTTGGAGTATAATACCTTGTCAATTAATTTTCGGAACAACCAACTAAATAATAATTACTCCAGACATCTGTGCTTCTCACATTCTCACAGCTGTTACAACTGGAATCTAAGAGGAAGAGATAACGTTTTGTTTTTTCAATAAAAATAATAAAATTTCTACGATCGGTTTTAAATTCTAAAGCCGTCTGTGTCATCTTTCTCTCTCTCTCTCTCTTTCAATTCCTCTTCCCTTCCTCCGGATCTTTACACTTATAACCCAAACTTAAGGGATACGGATGTCTTTTCCTTCAAAAAAAAATCCAGAAATAAGAAAAAACCACATCATTTTCTACAAAAATAATAAAAATTTCTTGAATTGGTTTTAATTTCGAAAGTTGTCTATGTCATGTCTCTCTCTATTTCTCTCTCCTTACTTCTACGTCTTTACTGTTCTAAGAAAGCGTGCAAGGAGACTTTGAATTTGAAATAACAACTTATACATAACATCCTATATTTTATTATTTTATACATACCCTCTCTTATCTATCTCGTATGTCGCACCTGTCCAAGTATGAAATTGGGTGCCCATGCATCCTGGGATTTGAAAAGGAAAAATTATATATTTTACTCAATATTAATTTCAGGACAGGGAGTATACAGCGTCACTGTAGTAATTTCCTACAGTTGCAAAAAACATGGTAATACACTCATCATGGGTTTCTCACTCTATCTTTTTTAATTCAAGTGCACTTAATGCATGTATTATATGTTATTAGTGGAGGGAGATCCAAATGCATTTGATGAAGATATGTCGTCTATAGAAACACCGTTTTGGAAGGAAGCAAATAGACAGTGAAATTAAATCAATAATAGAAAACAAGATTTGGACTCTAACCGTTTAACCTCCTGGAAATAAACCAATTGGATGTAGATGGATATTTAAAAAGAAACTAAAACTCGATGGTAGTATAGAAAAATAGAAAGAGAGGCTAATTGCTAAAGGATATACCCAAAAGAAAGGCATAGATTATTTTAATACCTATGCACCTATAAGTAGAATCACTACTATCATAACTTTATTAGTGCTAGTATCAATCCATAATCTTATCATCCATCAAATGGATGTTAAAACCGCCTTTTTAAATGGCGAATTAGAATAAGAAATCTACTTGGACCAACCTGATGGTTTTGTAGTTAAATACCAAGAAAAGAAAGCATGTAAATTAATTAAATCATTGTATTGACTTAAATAACGTCTAAACAATTAAATCATTGTATTGACTTAAATAAGCTCATAAACAATGGCATGAAAAGTTTAATAAAGTAATTATGGATTACGGTTTTCAGTAAATGAATCGGACAAATTTGTAAACTGCAAATATGTCAATAATAATTATGTAATTTTATGTTTATATGCAGATGACATTTTAATATTTGGAACCTCGTTAAAACTAATAAATGATGTCAAAATTTATCTTTCAAACAGATCCGACATGAAAGACTTAGGAGTTGCATACACGATTTTAGGAATGAAAATAAGCAAAAGTGATAAAGGAATTTTATTATCTTTTCAACACTCAATTGGAAAAATACTTAAGAAATTCCACTACTATACTTGTAGCTACTCCTCAAGATCCATAAAAAATTCTAAAGAAGAATGAAGGAGAATCAGTATCACAACATAAGTATGCTCAACAAATAGGATAATTGAGATGTACATATGCAACAGGAGCAGAACTGATGTTTTTATGCGGTTAACAGATTGAGTAGGTACACTAGTAATCCTAACTATGAACATTGAACTACTCTTGAAGGAGTATTTATGTCACGACCCGAAATTGGCACGTGACGGCCCTAATACTACGCAACGTCTACAGGCGTAACGCGGTAAAAGAAATCCAAAACTCAGAAATCTAAACCATCAAAAGTAATAAGAAATAATAGCATTTTCAAAACCTTTGAAATTTCAACCCAAATCCTTTAAAAGTCCAATTTATTTCCTTTAAAATTTTGACAGCACCTCCTTTGTAGAACAAGCCCCCAAAAATGGGTACAACATAAATATAAAATAAAGCATTCCCAACGGGAGCAAATCCACGCCAAAAGGCGGAAAACAACCACCACAACAGATATACGACGCCGTAGCGAAGAAAGAGACGATATAAATAAAACTGCATAAAAACCTCCAAGTCACAAAATAATACACAATATCGTCCTCACATTAAGTCTCTAAGTCATACATGATAATGGTAGATGGAGAGTACATGTTACAACGAATACACACCAAGCAACATTGGATAACCGCAAAACCTATCTAAGCAAAACTGCACACTGTCAGGCGAAGCAGTATCCACAGCAAAAGATGATACGATGGATGGAAATAGCCCTGCCTCTGACTATCCTGAGGAACACCTGCAAACACTGTGGCACAACGGGGGTGAGTTGCCAACTCGTGAATAGTAAATAACATATACAGGTAATCGCGAGTATGCACGTACAACGCGAATCTAACATAAGTATTTAATAGCAATGAATAGTCATAGGAAATGCATCAGTCAAGAAAGGTACGCTAGCAGGTACTACTAATACATGAAGCAATAATATGACAATCGGTATACAATAATCATGTAAAGTACTCTATCAGGTACAAATAATACATGAAACAATGCATATAATAGTATGTAAATGCAACAGTCATGAAAAGTACTCTATCAGGTACAACTAATACATGAAGCACTGCATAAACAATAAATATGGAGTATGGAATAAAACATGTCATTTCCACGGAAATCCTAACCTCGTGTTAGGACCAAAATCCAACAAGACAACCAAATTCCCAATTTCCACAAATCAGCCCCCAAATTGGCTCTAATATCATGTAAGTCTCATATATCCTTAATGTACAACATCAAGTAAATTTCATATATCCTGAATGTCTAACATCAAGTATATCTCACATATCCTTAATGTACAATATCAGTATGCCCTACATATTATGTGTGTACAATATCTGTATATCCCACATATTCTGTGTGTACAATATTAGTATATCCCATATATCATGTGTGTACAATATCAGTATCAAGTAAGTTTCATATAAGGTGAGTGTTTAATATCGACACCAAAAACATCATGAAACAAGTGTCAAGTATCGACACAAAAATACTGATCTATCAGGTGTTGTCACCACGACTGGCCCCTTGATAGGTACGTAACATATGCTATATCGAACAGCCCGAGTGCCTAGCTCTGACCCTCGTCTCTCGACGTATCCATACGTACATGACTCCCGTCGGTATCCATACGATAACCGCCGAGTCATTGGTAATGTCACCGGAGTGTATGGTTCCCCTGCCAGGCTTAATCGGCAAGGTCCATCAATCTTCTTGCCCCGGGGTACCTCCGGACTCCACCATGTACCCGCAGACGGTGCTGCTCGAATGGGGTATATAATCAGATTCGATAAAACTCATGGTGGCTGCAGAAATATCATATCAAGAGAAACCGGATTTTTCAAATATAGCATAATTTCATGAAACAACCACGGTCCTCAAATCCAGAAAAAAAAACATCAAGTAGTAAATACGTATGAATGCATGAATCAATACACACATATTAGCGTCCCATTCCACTAATATATGTGTATAAGCATATATAACAGCGTCCCATTCCACTGTTATATATACAAAGTAGTAAAAATATTAGAGAACGTCATATGACATCTGTGAATGTAGTATATGAAACATGAAACAGTAATATGAGCACATAAAGGAAAACAACTATTTAACTGCAACAAGTTACTAAATATATCACGCGGTTCCTAATTTCCCCGAAATCAGATGTAACAATAAAGACAGGTGAACATATAGCTATAACAAGGTATGCGTAACCATGTCGGTATAGCAAGATATGTGTGTCCATATGTAAGTATGTATGATGTCAAAGTAGTTGTAGCAAGGTATGTGTCTATACCTATCCATAATACCCTCCAGGTATATGTATGTATGTATGCCAGATGTACATGTAGCTATGTCTCATATGTGTATATACCTATCATAATGGTACAATACCATATAGGTATATGGGTAACTAGCATGTCAGGTACATATGCGTGAGCATGTAGGTATACAGGTATGCTATATGTCATACGCACAAGGAAATATGAATCAATGTCTCAATGTCCCTAACCAAACAATATCATTTCTATATGTGGGTTGTGCGTGACATGACAATTATTGACGGTGTGTGTGGCATACAAACAGTGCTCGTGTAACATGAGCCGTCAATAATAGTGCAGTATCCTAAGGATACTAGTCCAAGCACAACAATTTACCAAGCAGTAGGGTAAATGCACAATTCTAAATATGACATAGAATATGCGACAAGTTAAGTCATTTCTAGCCCAGACGCATAACGCCATGCGGGCGATTCCCCTGTAGATGTTAAATCTACTCACCAACACTCCTGATTAAGTGAAGCCAACCACGCATTTTCCCCTTGTAGCAGTGTCCGAAGTTCCCGCCTGCGATCCTACCACAACAAAACAATAAAGCAAGCATATATTAATAACAGACCCAAAACGCGCACACACTACATTTAACCGACGCAAAAACACAAAACATACTCTCAAGTGTTCGTATTGTGGCTAACGTGCGTAGCGACACGACGGAAACAATCTAAGAGCAAAAACACACAAAGTGCACGGCCCGTGTCGTATAACGTATCGCGCGGACACAAAACACTAGATTATAGGAAAACGATCCCAGATTTTGCATACTGTAAATACAAAAAAAGTAAACCGTACCAAACACCCCTAACCAACAGCAGACAACTACCCACAAAACCAAACCCCAACACTTCCCTCAATAGCCGGCATCGCCGGAATTTCATCTTGGGTCGCCGGCTAAGGCCTGTGGGGTGGTGCTCATGTCGCAGGTGGTGCTCCAGGGTCACTAGTACATCACTACAATTTTGTTTGGTCACGCACTAAAAATCTCAGATCACAGCAGATCACATAGACTCAAAAAGGACATTAAAAATACGATATTGCACAAATCGATACTTTAAGAGTTCTACGCTACAACCAACGAGCTACTCAACATAAAAAAAACTCCTATTTACCAGTGTAGGGATTATACCTATCAAAGCTAGCTCCCAAAATCTAAGCTTTCCTAGTTCCAAGTGATCAAGAAGGCAAAAACAAGACTTGATGTATATTTTGTGATATATTTTGGAATTTTGGAGATTTATGAGCTTGGAATTTGTTGTAAATGGGAATGAAATGGTCAAGGGCAGAAGAGGGAGGGAGGATCTCGGCCAAGGGAGAGTGTGAAGAGTTTTGTAGGGTTTTCTAGCTCATTCTATCAATAAATGCACATAAATGCATTCACACACACATGCATGCACCTCATTGCTTTCTTTTCTTTTTCTTTAAACCCTTAATTCACTTGCATAACAAATATCTAGATACAATAAGAAAGGTTTTGTTTTATCCAACTTGATTTACTTGAAAAGATTCCAATTCTGGAGAAATTTCCCAAAATGTAAATACCACATTAAAATAATATTTAAATTGGGAAAAATCAAATTGAACCAAAACGTCCCATATACCCCAAAGCTTGCGCACTAGCTTTATTTTAGCTAAATTAGGTGCTGGTAAATTTATATGGTCGTTTGATCACAGTCGGATTAAAACAGAAAATACCGACAAAATTACCCTTAAACGGAAAAGTTCGCATAACGATTTCTAAAATGTTACAATCTCCCCCCCCCCACCCCCTTATAAAAATTCGTCCCCGAATTTAAAATTCTCACTAGGCGTACCTTCAAGAAAAGAGTACGAAACTCCCACATCTCGCTCGCAGCCTCCCAAGTGATCACCTCACAATACGGCTACGTCCAAAAAAACTCTCTACAGATGGCAAGACCCTTGACCGAAGTCTCTCCATCTGCCGAGCCACTAACACAATTGGCTGCCGGTGAACGAAAAGATCGCATCAAAGCTAATGGTCTGATGCTGAATCATGTGAGAAAGGTCATGAAGGTATTTGCAAAGTATCGACACAAGGAATACAGGGTGAAAACTCAATAATCTGGGCGGAAGTGCCAAGTTATAGGCAACGGAACTAACTCGCTAAAAGGATCTCAAAGGACCTACAATCCTGGGGTAAGCTTCCCAAAACTCAACACGTCATTTATCGGGAAAAATCCATAGGAATACATGATCTCCCACTGCGAACTCAAGTATGCGACCACCATGGTCGGCATAAGACCTCTGTTTGCACTGGACTGTCATCATCCTGACCTGAACCAACTGGATCATCTCCAAAGTCTCTAGATTAGCTGGAGTCCAAAAATCCTATTTACGCAGAGCCAGAAAAACAGAATGGCGATCGACATGATCTAACAACTAAACCTAAAGGTTGCCAATTGAAATGTCTCCTGATAACAGCTATAGAAGGAGAACCCTAACAATGGCAAGTGACGATCCCAACTGCCAAAAGCAATAAGTACGTATGCACCAGCATGTCCTCCAGAGTCTATATAGTCCGCTCAACTGACCTTCGCCAACGGATGGAAAGCGGAGCTAAAGCTCAACCAGTACCCAAGGCTTCCTAAAGTTTCTTCCAACTACGGCTAGCGAACAGGGTGCTTTAATTGGATACAACGCATCAAGGAACTCCGTGCAACGCACAACCTTAACAAAGAACAACTGAGCAAACTGAGAATAACCGGACAACAAACACCCGAATGCAGTCACACCCTGTATAGACCTGGGTAGACACCACAACGAACATCATGGAGATCTGCTCCCATTCCCACTCCGGAACAGTTAAAGATTGCAATCTCTCCAGCCGGTCTCAAATGCTCAACCTTAGCTCAACAAGACATACACCTTGAACGAAATCCGAAACTTCACTCTTCAATCCTGCCCACCAGTAACGAACTCACAAGTCACGTCACGAATTGGTGGAACTTGAATGAACACAGAAACCTGACTGATGTGCCTGCTCTAGGATTCCGCGTCTGTGCATAACAACAACAGGTACACACAAACGCGTCCCTAATATAGTACATCTGGTCACAAATCAAGGACTCCGAATCACTACCCAGCCGAATATGCTCAGAATTTCTGACAACGAACATCGGTGGGCGGTGCCTCGCGAAAGCGATTAAGGAAAAGTGGTCGGGCGCGGACATGAGCAAGCTGTCCTCTCAGTGGAGGCGAACTTAAGCTGTACTCCACGATCGAACAAGAACTGTAAATCTGCAGAAACTATCTCAACAATCATAACCCGCTGCAGGAAGATGTACATTAAGCTCTAGTGGTCCGTGAAAATCTGACACGACTCTCGAACAAGTAGTGTCTCCAAATCTCCAACGCAAGACCACCACGGCCATCTCCAGATCATGAGTGGGATATCCTGCTCGTACTTCCTCCAACTGTCGGGAAGCAAAAGCGATAACTCTATAGTGTCACATCAGTACACAATCGAGCCCCACTCGCGAAATATCACAGTTAAACAACAAAGTCGCCCGAACCAGAAAGCAAAGAAAGAACCGATGCAGTTGTTAACCGAGTCTTCAACTGCTGAAAATCTCCGCACACAAGCCTCATTCCATAGAAAAAGAATCTCCTTCCCGGTCAATTCAGTCAACGGTGCAGCGATACATAACAATCCTGCAAGAAACGGCGGTAAAAACCTACTACGCCCAAAATCTGCGGACCTCTGTCCCGGATATAAGTATGGGTCAAAGCTGTATGGCCTCGATCCTCCTCGGGTCCATACGAAAACCGTCTCCCGTAACTACTAGACCTAGGAGTCAACACAATCAAGCCTGAAAGAACACTATGAGAATTTAGCAAACTTCAGGGCTCTCCCAATGTCTGCAAAACAAATCCCCAAGTGCTGCTCACGTTCCTCACGACTTTTGGAATAGACCAGAATGTCATCAATGACACAACAATAAACTGGTCGAGGAACGGCTTGAAGAAATCTGGTTCATCATATCCATTATTGCTGCTAGGGCACTCGTGAGTCCAACGACGCCACCAAAACACAAAAAGCCCATAGCACACACAAAAGCAGTCTCCGGAATGTCATCACTCCGAACCCGCAACAATGGTGACTTGATCCCAAACAAACTTAGAAAATGTCTCGCACTCGGGAGCCGATCGAAGAAATTGTCAATGCGAGGTAAAAGATACCTATCTGCACCGTAAGCCAGTTCAATTGACGATCAATCAATACCCATCCTCAACTGCCGTCCTTCTCCTTGACGAACAGAAATAGGAGGTCCCCAGAGAGAAACACTCAGATGCACAATCCTCCCAACCAACAACTCTGCAGCTGATCCTTAAGCTCCCTAAGCTTCGCCGGCTCATTTGGAACAACGTCGGAAAACTCTCGCATGAAAGAAACCCGGCCCAACAAACCCACTGTGGCTCCGGTATTACGAATGAACACCAAGAATCCTCGACATTCTCTCCTCAAAAGCCGACTAGCGAAAAAGGCTGAATTCAAGCTGTGAGAGGCGGCACCACTGTCCCTCTACACAACAAGAACTGATTTGCCGGGAAAACATACCTGACTGTTTTCTCGCGGTAGTCCACAGACGCCTAGCACATAGCTAACCAGTCCGTGCCCAGGAGAACGTCAAATCCAACATCTCTAGAAGGATCAAGTGACGGATGAATCTCTATCTCCTATCTGATTGGCATACGACTGAAATACGTGTCGCGCAACAAAAGAATCACTGACAGAAGTTAACACAACAAACGGCTGATCTAACTAACACGACTCTCGGCCCAACCACGGCACAAAGTGTGTAAAACACACAAGTACATCTAAGAACATATGAATTTAGAATACCTGAAAACTCAGCATTGGACGCCTGCGCGTCCCGATGAGTAGAAGCAAACTCTCGTGTCTGCCTCCTACCCGGAACTGTCAGAACTCTTCCTCTTCCAGACCGTTCTCTTGGAACCAATCCTCCACAACTACGACCTCTCTAAACATGGGTCTGGCACGGTACCAAGGAACAATCCCTGATGTGGTGATGAAGGCTCCCGCATCGAAAACATCCATACGATGGCTGCTGACCCTCTTGGGGATGAGAGCTGGACGACCGTCCTTGTCCAAAGCCTCTGCTACACCCGCGACGGTCACGAAATCAGTCTCGACGACTAGGCCTCTGTCTCTGAGCTGGTACATCTGTACAAGTCCTCCGCTGTTCCGGAACTCCCAGAGTCTCAGGAAGACGTGTCTCGTCAACTGGGGCTGCATCCACTGGTGCTGTGTAGGTGACAAAAAGCTGTGTACTGATCGCAAGGAACAACTGGGTAACAGGGGTGACAACCTCCTGTCACTGCGCTCGAATGGCCTCAACCAATGAACTCATCATCTGGCGCATGTTCTGCATCTCTGCCACAAGCCTTCAATATGATCTATCGAAGGCGGATCCATCTGCTCCGGTGCAACGAGCGTACCATCCTGGTTAGTCCTCATACCACCCGAGCCTACTCTAACCTCGGCCTTCGCTGCATCACTCTGAGTCCCCATAGTCATCGGCGGCAAGTATATAAATGGAAATAGGATTCGATAAGAACACGGAATCGAATCACAAAGATATAACATCAAGGAAGGAATTTCAAGCAATTTGTACTTAGGTCACTTTAGGCAGAGTACCGCATCGTGAGTATGCTGCAGACATACACATATTACGTTACTCTGCTTAAGCAACCTACTCCATCATACCAAGGTCATCCTACACTCCGAAAGGTAAAACCTAGCGCTCTGATACCAACTTTGTCACGACACGAAATTGGCACGTGACGGCCCTAATACTACTCAACGTCTACAGGCGTAACGCAGTAAAAGAAAGCCAAAACCCAGAAATTTAAACCATCAAAAGTAATAAGAAATAATAGCATTTTCAAAACCTTTGAAATTTCAACCCAAATCCTTTAAAAGTCCAACTTATTTCCTTTAAAATTTTGACAACGCCTCCTTTGTAAAACAAGCCCCCAAAAATGGGTACAATATAAATATAAAGTAAAGCATCCCCAACGGGAGCAAATCCACGCCAAAAGGCGGAAAACAACCACCATAACAGATATACGACCCCGTAGCGAAGAAAGAGACGATATAAATAAAACTGCATAAAAACCTTCAAGTCACAAAATAATATACAATATCGTCCTCACATCAAGTCTCTAAGTCATACATGATAATGGTAGATGGAGAGTACATGTTACAACGAATACACAACAAGCAACATTGGATAACCGCAAAACCTACCTAAGCAAAACTGCACACTGTCAGGCGAAACGGTATCCGCAGCAAAAGATGATACGATGGATGGAAATAGCCCTGCCTCTGACTATCCTGAGGAACACCTGCAAACATTGTGGCACAATGGGGGTGAGTTGCCAACTCGTGAATAGTAAATAACATATGCAGGTAATCGCGAGTATGCACGTACAACGCGAATCTAATATAAGTATTTAATAGCAATGAATAGTCATAGGAAATGCATCAGTCATGAAAAGTACGCTAGCAGGTACTACTAATACATGAAGCAATAATATGACAATCGGTATGCAATAATCATGTAAAGTACTCTATCAGGTACAAATAATACATGAAACATGCATATAATAGTATGTAAATGCAACAG
The DNA here is from genome assembly GCA_030015575.1 of Agapanthus africanus. Taxonomy (NCBI): domain Eukaryota; kingdom Viridiplantae; phylum Streptophyta; class Magnoliopsida; order Asparagales; family Amaryllidaceae; genus Agapanthus; species Agapanthus africanus. Next base: position 747,204,971 of record JASDDO010000022.1, on the reverse strand, counting down.
TCATGGAAAGTACTTTATCAGGTACAACTAATACATGAAGCAGTGTATAAATAATAAATGTGGAGTATGGAATAAAACATGTCATTTCCACGGAAATCCTAATCTCGTGGTAGGACCAAAATCCAACAAGACAACCAAATTTCCAATTTCCACAAATCAGCCCCCAAATTGGCTCTAATATCATGTAAGTCTCATATATCCTTAATATACAATATCAAGTAAATTTCATATATCCTGAATGTCCAACATCAAGTATATCTCACATATGCTTAATGTACAATATCAGTATGTCCCACATATCCTGTGTGTACAATATCCGTATATCCCACATATCCTGTGTGTACAATATCAGTATATCCCACATATCCTGCGTGTACAATATCAGTATCAAGTAAGTTTCATATAAGGTGAGTGTCTAACATCGACACCCAAAATATCATGAAACAAGTGTCAAGCATCGACACAGAAATACTGATCTATCAGGTGCTGTCACCACGACTGGCCCCCTGATAGGTACGTATCATACGCTATATCGAATAGCCTGAGTGCCTAACTCTGACCCTCGTCTATCGACGTATCCATACGTACATGACTCCCGTCGGTATCCTCACGATAACCGCCAAGTCATTGGTAATGTCACCGGAGTGTATGGCTCCCCTGCCAGGCTCCCCTGCCAGGCTCAATCGGTAAGGTCCATCAATCTTCTTGTCCCGGGGTACCTCCGAGCCCCACAATGTACCCGCAGACGGTGCCTACTGCTCCTCGAATCGGATATATAATCAGAACCGATAAAACTCATGGTGGCTGCAGAAATATCATATCAAGAGGAACCGGGTTTTTCAAATAATGCATAATTTCATGAAACAACCACAGTCCTCAAATTCAGAAAAAAACATAAAGTAGTAAATACGTATGAATGCATAAATCAATACACACATATTAGCGTCTCATTCCACTAATATATGTGTATAGGCATATATAACAGCGTCCCATTCCACTGTTATATATACAAAGTAGTAAAAATATCAGAGAACATCATATGACATCTGTGAATGTAGTATATGCAACATGAAACAGTAATATGAGCACATAAAGGAAAACAATTATTTAACTGCAACAAGTTACTAAATATATCACGCGGTTCCTGATTTCCCTGAAATCAGATGCAACAATAAAGACGGGTGAACATGTAGCTATAACAAGGTATGCGTAACCATATCGGTATAGCAAGATGTGTGTGTCCATATGTAAGTATATATGATGTCAAAGTAGCTGTAGCAAGATATGTGTCTATACCTATCCATAATACCCTCCAGGTATATGTATGTATGTATGCCAGATGTACAGGTAGCTATGTCTCATATGTGTATATACCTATCACAATGGTACAATACCATATAGGTATATGGGTAACTAGCATGTAAGCATGTCAGGTATATATGCGTGAGCATGTAGGTATACAGGTATGCTATATGTCATATGCACAAAGAAATATGAATCAATGTCTCAATGTCCCTAACCAAACAATATCATTTCTATATGTGGGTTGTGCGTGACATGACAATTATTTACGGTGTGTGTGGCATACAAACAGTGCTCGTGGAACATGAGCCGTCAATAATAGTGCAGTGTCCTAAGGATACTAGTCCAAGCACAACAATTTACCAAGCAGTAGGGTAAATGCGCAATTCTAAATATGACATAGAATATGCGAAAAATTAAGTCATTTCTAGCCTAGACGCATAACGCCATGCGGGCGATTCCCCTGTAGATGTTAAATCTACTCACCAACACTCCTGGCTAAGTGAAGCCAACCACTTGTTTACCCCTTGTAGCAGTGTCCGAAGTTCCCGCCTGCGAACCTACCACAACAAAACAATAAAGCAAGCATATATTAATAATAGACCCAAAACGCACGTACACTACATTTAACCGACGCAATAACACAAAACATACTCTCAAGTGTTCGTATTGTGGCTGACGTGCGTAGCGACATGACGGAAACAAGCTAAGAGCAAAAACACACAAAGTGCACGACTCGTGTCGTATAACGTATCGCGCGGATACAAAACACTAGATTATAGGAAAACGATCCCAGATTTTGCATACTGTAAATACAAAAAAAGTCAACAGTACCAAACACCCCTAACCAACAGCAGACAACTACCCACAAAACCAAACCCCAACACTTCCCTCAATAGCCGGCGTCGCCGGAATTTTGTTTTGGGTCGCCGGCCAAGGCTGGTTGGGTGGTGCTCGTGTCGCAGGTGGTGCTCCAGGATCACTAGTACATCACTACAATTTTTTTTGGTCACGCACTAAAATTCTCAGATCACAGCAGATCACATAGACTCAAAAAGGACATTAAAAATACGATATTGCACAAATCGATACTTTAAGAGTTCTACGCTATAACCAACGAGCTACTCAACATAAAAACTTCTATTTATCAGTGTAGGGATTATACCTATCAAAGCTAGCTCCCAAGATCCAAGCTTTCCTAGTTCCAAGTGATGAAGAAGGCAAAAACAAGACTTGATGTATATTTTGTGATATATTTTGGAATTTTAGAGATTTATGAGCTTGGAATTTGTTGTAAATGGGAAAGAAATGGTCAAGGGCAGAAGATGAAGGAAGGATCTCGGCCAAAAGGGAGTGCGAAGAGTTTTGTAGGGTTTTCTAGCTCATTCTATTAATAAATGCACATGCATGCACCTCATTGCTTTCTTCTTTTTCTTTAAACCCTCAATTCACTTGAACAACAAATATCTAGATACAATAAGAAAGGTTTTGTTTTATCCAACTTGATTTACTTGAAAAGATTCCAATTCTGGAGAAATTTCCCAAAATGTAAATACCACATTAAAATAATTTTTAAATTGGGAAAAATCAAATTGAACCAAAACGTCCCATATACCCCCAAAGCTTGCGCACTAGCTTTATTTTAGCTAAACTAGATGCTGGTAAGTCTATATGGTCGTTTGATCACAGTCGGATTAAAACAGCAAATACCGACAAAATTACCCTAAAACGGAAAAGTTCGCATAATGATTTCTAAAATGTTACAATTTAGATATTTGAGATATACCTTAGATTATCATTTATTGTACACTGAATATCCCGATGTCATAATAGGCTACACTGATGCTAATTGGATACCTGATTCTCACAGTGTTAAGTCAACTACTGGATTTGTATTATGCTTGGAGGAGCTGTCATTGCATGGAGCTCCAATAAGCAAAATGTTATTGCTATAAGTACTATGGAGTCAGAGTTTATAGCTCTTGACACTGCATGCTCTGAAGCCGAATGGCTCAGATATTTATTATGTGCTATTAATATTATACACAAGCCTGTTCATGCTATTCTTATTCATTGTGATGATAAAGCTGTTATTGAATTGTTGAAACAAATGGCTACTAACTCTAAATTAAACATGCATCTACATATAAGATATAAGTCGGCAAAGAGGCTGCTAGGCCAATATATATCACTGAACTATGTGCAATCAGAGCATAATTTAGCTGATCACTTGACCAAGGGTCTAGCCAAGACTTCAGTCTTATATTTGTCTAAGGGGTTGGGGCTAAGCCCTATATAAGGTAATCGATGATGTGAGCCCTACTTTTTTGATGGACGATCCCCTGAATGAAGTTCAAAGGGTATAGAAACAAGTCAGAATGATTAACCACTAGTGAGCGCTCAATATATACGTTGAACTTGAGTCTACATAGGAGTAAGGCACTCCTAAAATCTCACCCCTAAGGCACTGAGTTGCTCTACAGAAAGATCAGACTAGGCTGAGTTATAATACTCTTAATGGATCCAAGACATTGATCGGGGTTTTTCCGGCCTTTTGCGCCCTTAGAGGATCCGCCTACGTGAGAGACGTTGTGGAGGCCGTGGCAAGAGGGTTGAGCTAACTCTCTACTTCTCCCATGAGTCGGTACTAGATGCATGACCCAAATTAAACGAGCCAACCCGCTGACCCATTAATATAGTAAGCCTTCTATGTGTGCTATTGTTTGTTGGGAGGGAGAGTCCATCTACGGAACAGTGATCGCGACAAAACATAAATCACGCAAAAATACAATCACGCAATTAAACGACGAAAGACAATATAAATTAAAGTGTCGGAATAAGAAAACAATCAATCACAAACAAGATAGATTTGTTAACGAGGTTCACCCACCGTATGGCTAGTCGAGCGGAATCTGCAAACGTCTACTATACTTGAATCAAGTTTGCAAACAAGAACAACCCTAGGAGATTTCTCTCAAATCTCTTTATACAAATCTTTCTTGGCTTTTGCCTCTTGTGATGATGCTTGTGATGGATACAAATGCCTCACTCATAAGATGCGCTTTTATAGCACCTAGGACAATATCACTATCTAACAAAGTCACCACCTATCATTGTCATCACCTAACAATGTCATGGATGTCAAAAGTAGCACCTAACAAAGTCACCACCTATCATTGTCATCACCTAACAATGCCATGGATGTCAAAAGTAGTACCTAACAAAGTCACCACCTATCATTGTCATCACCTAACAATGCTATGGATGTCAAAAGTAGCACCTAACAAAGTCACCACCTATCATTGTCATCACCTAACAATGTCATGCATGTCAAAAGGTGGCACCTAACCATAGACTTTAATTTGCATCAATTTTCAACAAACTTCACCTTGATGCAAATTCATCACAATCTCGACATTATCCCACTTGGAGTAATTTTTTTTTTTTGGCTTGATTCTCAGCACTAGTAAACTTCACACGATTCCGCTGCTGCTCTTTCCTCATCAAATTTTCATGGAGAGATTCACCATTCTGCAACAGAGATTCAGTTTATCTCTGTCTATAATTTTGGTGAACATATCCACCGGATTCTTTTCTCCCGCGATCTTCTGCAGTGTCGACTCACCATCTTCTAACGCCATGCGTATGAAGTGGTACCGCACCTTGATATGCTTCGTTCGAGAATGATATGCTGCATTCTTTGCCAAACGTATTGCACTTTAGCTATCGCTCCACAAGGTATTGAAGTCTTGCTTCTTACTCAACTCTTCGAGTAACCCTTGTAGTCATATCATCTCTTTGCTGGCTTTCGTAATCGCCACGTATTCAGCCTCCGTAGTTGACAATGCTACCACTTTTTGCAGTTGAGATATCCAACTCACCGCTGTTCGCCCAACTGTTAATATGTATCCCGTTGTGCTCTTCCCACTATCTCGATCATCCGAGTAGTCCGTATCAAAGTAACCTTGCACCATTAGAGAGTCGCCCCCGAAATATAAGCAGTGACTAGACGTACCCCTAAGATACCTCAAAATCCACTTCACCGCATTCCAATGCCCCTTCCCCGGGTTTTGCATATACCAGCTCACAACTCCCACTGCCTGTGCAATATCTGGTCTCGTACTCACCATTGCATACATTAAACTCCCCACCGCAGAAGCATAAGGCACTCTTGCTATCTCGTCTTTCTGCTCTTGAGTTGTCGGGCAAAACTCCTTCATGAGTTTGAAATGTTTTGCTAAAGGCGTACTCACCAGTTTTGACTTGTCCATATTGAACCGCTTCAAAACCTTCTCGATATAGTCGCTTTGCGATACCATAGCTTCCGCTGCTTCCTATCTCGAACGATCTTCATGCCCAAAATTTGTTTGGCCGCTCCCAAATCTTTCATGGAAAACTTTTCAGCCATCATCTTCTTCAGACATTGAATTTTCTCGAAGTTCGGACCCGCTACCAACATATCATCTACATAGAGTGATAGAATGATATAGTCTCCATCCTCAAAAGTATGAATATAGACACAGTGATCTGACTCACCACGCACAAATCCCGTCTCTAGCATGAACTGATCGAATTTGAGATACCACTGTCTTGGAGCTTGCTTAAGGCCATACAAACTCTTTCGCAGTCTACACACCATAGTTTCTTTTCCCTTCACCTCGTATCCCGGTGGCTGTATCATATAGATCTCCTCCAGCAAATCTCCATGAAGGAACGCGGTCTTCACATCAAGCTGCTCCAAGTGCAGATCCTCCACCGCCACAATACTAAGGATCACCCGAATTGATGTCATTTTCACCACAGGGGAAAATATCTCTTGATAGTCAATTCCTTGCTTTTGTGCATATCCCTTGACTACCAAGCGAGCCTTGTACCGCTTCACACCATCGGTCTCATCTTTTATCCTGTACACCCATCTATTCAGCAACACTTTTCGACCTTTGGGTAGCTTTACTAGGTCCCACGTGCGGTTCTTCTTCAAAGAATCCATCTCCTCGTCCATAGCTCGCTCCCACTGCTTACTAGCACCGTCTTGCATCGCCTCTTCAAGGGATTCAGGCTCTCTCGAATCCGTGTACAAAATTAAGTCGGTCACAAGTCTTTCAGGTAGTCTCCTTTCTCTCGTAGATCTCCTTAAAACTGGTACATCTGGTTGCTGAACATGGTGGCCATCATGTTCTTGAACCTGATCCTGCACTGCAGCTTCCTCCATGTTTTGATCCCCACTTGTGGACACCTGATTGTTCTCTTGAGTTCCGTCTAACTCCACGAACTCAGACACAACACCATCTTTGGCTTGCTTTTCTTCTCTATATAAGTGCTGCTCATCAAAGACAACGTTGCAGCTTCGTATTACTTTCTTACTTGTGTAATCCCACAGCCGATATCCGAACTCATCTTCACCATACCCGATGAAAGCACACTTCTTAGATTTGGAGTCAAGCTTACTCCTTTCTGCCTTATCAATCAAAGAATACGCGATACAGCCAAATACTTTAAGGTGCGAATAGTTGACCAGTTTACCCGACCAAATTTCTTCTGGAATGCCTCCATCAAGCACACTCGCCGGGCTTCTATTGATCAGATATACAGCAACATCGACCACTGCTGCCCATAAGAATTTTGGCAGATTCGCATCCAAGGTCATGCTTCGCACTGGCTCCAGGATCGTTCTGTTCATCCTTTCAGTGATGCCATTCTGCTGTGGCGTCCCAGGTACCGTCTTCAACCAACGAATACCCTTTTGCGAGCAAAACTCCTCGAACTCTTGGGTGCAGTATTCCCCGCCATCATCGGACTTTAGGCGTTTAACCTTCATCCCCGTTTGGTTCTCCACCTGCGCAATCCAGTGTTTGAAGATGCCAAACACATCGGAATTTTTCTTCATCGCGTATACCCATGTCTTTCGACTTGTATCATCGATGAACGTCACGAAGTACCGATTTCCTCCATAAGACTCCACCGAGGCCGGACCCCATACGTCCGTATGCACCATCTCCAGTTTCTTGGTCTTTTTCGCTATGCCTCCAATTTGAAATCTGAGCGCGCTTTGCTTCCCACAAACGCAGCTCTCGCAAAACCCCAACTCCACCTTTTTCAACCCCGAAAGAACCCCCTTAGCTTGAAGAATTTTCATGTTCTTCTCGCTGAGATGCCCCAATCTTTTATGCCACAACGAAGTCTCCGAATCTTTCTCCGAACTGGCCGTCAATGCAGCCAAGCCTCCGCTGCTCCCATTGAATGAGTACAACGAACCGCTCAGCTTGTCCCTTGCGACCACCAACGATCCTTTGGAAATCTTCCATTGAGAATTCTCAAACGTTGTAATAAACCCTTCGCTGTCTAGATGACTTGTGGAAATCAAGCTTTTCTTCAAATCCGGAATATGATGAGCATTCTTCAATTTGATTTGACCACCTCCTGATGGTTGCAAGATGATCGTCCCTTTTTCAACGATCTTACACGATTGACCGTTTCCCACCACATGTCCAAGATCGCCCTGAACATACTCGCTAAAGTGGTGTCTGCCCGAAGTGCAATGAAAAGAAGCCCATGAATCTAGGAATCAAGTATCCGTCTTTGTGTTCTCGCTCGCCGATAGACAAAGACTTTGTTCCCCTTATTCTTGTGTAGATACCACATTCGCTTCCTTTTCATCCGTCTTCCCATCTGAGCCTTTCTTCGGAAGCTTACATTCACTTCTTCTGTGGCCCTTCTTTCCGCAATTCCAACAGGCGCCTTGGATTTTTCCTTGAGATTTACCCTGGCTTTTAGACTTGCCCTTTTTCCCCTTTCCCCTTTCCATTGTTCTGCCACGATTCTCCATCGAAAGTGCAGAAGTTCCAGAACTCCCACTCACGGACTTTCTTCGCATCTCATCGTTTAATATGCAGCTTACCGCATCATTAAACGTGAGAATCCCCGAGATAGAGTTGCTAACTGCCATCACTAGGTTCTCCCAACTCTCTGGCAACGAACATAGGAACAGTAGGGCTCGAATCTCGTCTTCAAAGATGATTGAAACGGACACAAGTTGGCTTGTCACGCTGTTGAACTCGTTCAGGTGCTCTATCACCGAACCATTCTCTACCATTTTCATGTTGAAAAGTTTCTTCATCAAAAATATTTTATTTGATGTCGATGGCTTCTCATACAACTTCGCTAACGTCGTCATTAGCGCCTTAGTTGTTTTCTCCTTTGAGATATTAAAGGCCACCTGCGGAGTCAACGACAATCTGATCGTCGCCAAGGCTTTCCTATCTAAAAGCTTCCACTCCTCATCGGTCATCTTCTCGGGCTTTTCTCCTAGCAACGGAAGATATAGATCCTTTTGGTATAGACAGTCTTCTAACTGCATGCGCCACCAACCAAAATTGTGACCATTGAATTTCTCGATTCTTATCTTATCCTCTGCCATCTTTCGTCTGTATCGCAGCAAACCCGACTTCTTCCTAGATCTGAACCAACGCCTTTAAAACTACAATCTAAGAAAGTGGGGAAGAGGACACAAGCGTCGTTACCCACCGTTACCTAGATTATAGAATCGAAGAACCCTTGGTTCGCTTAACCTTGCTCTGATACTAGTATCATCGATTGTAGTTTATAGAATCGAAGAACCCTAGGTTCTTCGATTCTATAATCTAGGTAACGGTGGGTAACGACGCTTGTGTCCTCTTCCCCACTTTCTTAGATTGTAGTTTTGAAGGCGTTGGTTCAGATTTAGGAGGAAGTCGGGTTTGCTGCGATACAGACGAAAGATGGCAGAGAATAAGATACGAATCGAGAAATTCAATGGTCACAATTTTGGTTGGTAGCGCATGCAGTTAGAAGACTGTCTATACCAAAAGGATCTATATCTTCCGTTGCTAGGAGAAAAGCCCGAGAAGATGACCGATAAGGAGTGGAACCTTTTGGATAAGAAATCCTTGGCGACGATCAGATTGTTGGGTTGTGACTCGTATCTTTAGTCCCACATTGGGAGTTTATAAGAAGTTGATGTGATATATAATATAACTTGAACCTTTATCAATCAGCTTGGGATTTTGGGTTAGAATGGACACCCAAGTTGTGTTGTGTATCCGTCGCTTGCGGGCTCCACCCCCGATAAATGGTATCAGAGCCTGGTTTGTTTGGGAGAAGGGGTGGGGCGAAAAAAATATTGATGTGGGATGGGTTGAGTGCTTGTGTAACACCAATGTTGTATATCACTGAAGAAAGGTTGTGAGTACAACGGTCACCGCTTGGTGTTGAAGCGCCTGTAAGCCTGTATACCGCCGATATTGTATATGCCACCTACAACGGTGCAGGCGGGTATGTACGATACGAGTCAAGCTCGGGATTGTTGGGTTGTGACTCGTATCTTTAGTCCCACATCGGGAGTTTATAAAGAAGTTGATGTGTATTTAATATAACTTGGACCTCTACCTATCAGCTTGGGCTTTTGGGTTAGAATGGGCACCCAAGTTGTGTTGTGTATCCGTCGCTTGCGGGCTCCGCTCCCGACAAATGGTATCAGAGCCTGGTTTATTTGGGAGAGGGGTGGGGCGAAAAAAATATTGATGTGGGATGGGTTGAGTGCTTGTGTAACATCAATGTTGTATATCACTGAAGAAAGGTTGTGAGTACAACGGTTACCGCTTGGTGTTGAAGCGCCTGTAAGCCTGTATACCGCCGATATTGTATGTCACCTACAACGGTGCAGACGGGTATGTACGATACGAGTCAAGCTCGGGATTGTTGGGTTGTGACTCGTATCTTTAGTCCCACATCGAGAGTTTATAAAGAAGTTGATGTGTATATAATATAACTTGGACCTCTACCTATCAGCTCGGGCTTTTGGGTTAGAATGGGCATCCAAGTTGTGTTGTGTATTCGTCGCTTGCGGGCTCCGCTCCCGACATTGTTAACTCTTGATGAAAGAGCCTAGTTTAAGGCCTTACGTTTCACTACGGTTTCCTCAAGTTGCAACATCTGTCACTAAGTGAAGGGTTCAAGGAGGGAACCTATCTAATACCTATTGCATAGTTGATACCTAGTTATTTTCGTTATTTATCTTATTTATTTATTTTTTAATTTTTCTTTTGGGTGTAGATTGTTTGTTGGATATTGATCAAAAACAAAATCGAATATAATAAATAAATTAATACTAATTGGTTTCTTGCCTTAAGAGCAATAATTGACTAGCAGTTAAAAAGGAAATCAAATCAATATTCCCTAATGAAATAGCCTTAAATGCTGCATGCCCACCGATGGTAATAAGTCAACAATCAAAATTAAAAAGTAATAAATAAAATAATTGCATCCATTTATGATTATAATTGCCTCTAATTACATGCCCTAAAACTCAATATAAAGAGGCCTCAAATGAGCACAGACATGCAAGCAAAAAGAAAAGCTAAATATTATTTCACCTAGGAACTTTTCTCAAATATATACTATTTTACCCTGGGAGCTTACTGTTTGTGGTCTTTCATCCCAATCGGTCCTAGCACGTTGGGATTTCCGGTGATATATAGGGGTATTGGGCAACTTGCCTTTGCTGACCGTACGAGGTGGGTTGTTGTTCCTTCAAGGCAGTGTACAAACGCGCTTATTATTCCCGAGGCCGGTAACATCGTTAATTTTATTTTGTGTTAATTTAAATTGCAACAAATATATATAGCTAACACCCAACAGCGGCAAGATAATGTCATATCTTCAGTCAAGGTAGGAATTTTTCAATAGGCACCACTCGTTTTCTCCATTCATTAATACGTGTATAATCCGTTTAATAATTTATATTTGGCATCAACTACCAACGTGCATGGCACGTGCATACATCCTGCCGTCATAGGGTGATGAAACCATGCAGTCATCAACCCACACAATTGGCTCCACGTTGCATCAAGCTCCACCTGGCACTAATTATTGAGACACTCCCTGCAATCCTAAACCTCACAAACACAGTGTGTGTGTGTGGGTGGGGGGATATTATTACAATATATACCATCAAAATAGTTTATTAATTAAGTTTAATTAATTGTCTATATAATGCCACCAAAATGTTTAGAGAACCTTCACTCTCTCCCTCCTCTTTCCAGATCACAAGCCTCCCATTTTTTCCACAATATTTACCTTCCAAGAATCCACTCTCCAAACCCTAGCTAAAAACCGCTATATATATATATATATTTTTTTTTTCAAGTGAAGAAAATATAATATATTTTCACGTGATGGAGAGGCTAAGTGTAGCTCGGAAGAGCCCAAAGGAGCAAACAAAGGCCAAATCGAAGAAGAAACCTATAAAGATAGTGTATATATCTAACCCTATGAGAGTGAGGACGAGCGAGTCGGAGTTTAGAGCTGTGGTGCAAGAGCTCACAGGTCAGGACTCCGACGTCGCGGACAACATGGCCAAGTATCCGACGGCCGAGGCCGTGGCCGAGGCGGAAATCGAGAAGCCCAAACAATCAATGCAAGCTTGTCTAGAAAAGAAAAGTGCTGAAAGCCCTTTTGAGATTTTTCAGGAGGATTTTGCACCTTATCCCTTGATTTTAGACAATTTTTCAGGTTTGGTGCTTCCTAGCTCACCCTTTTACCAGGATGGTACTACTCCGTGGAGTTTTGATGGATAGCGTAACCCCCCCCCCCCCCCCCCCCATATATCTTCTTCTTCTTTTTATTTATTTATTTCTGTGGCAATCGATCCTCATAGAAATTCGAATCGGTATAACTTTAAACATATTGAAGAACAAAGTTTTACCATGCGAGCTATGCTCATTTGGTATTAGGGAAATTGTGCACTGGCAATAACTTGGGTTTCTGTTGTCATAATATATATTTCCCATTTGATTACTTTTCTTCTTTGGAATATTGTGTGTGTATGTGTGTGTGTGTGTGTGTATAAGAAACATATGTACAAGTTTGTGTATACATTTATAGTTTCTATATATGGCTTAACTTGTTGTGTCTTAAATGGAAAATTTATTGGTTGATTGTTTAGTTTTCACATTGTTATAGAAGAAAACTACTCAAGAGCAAACAATTTGTTATAAATTAAAGATTAGGCTATCAAATATCTATCAATTACTTTGATTGATAACTATGAAGATGTACTTCTCTACTTACGCTTTACTTTCTTTATCCAGATAATTAACTACTTTAAAAACTATATAGGCCAAAACTTTCAAGCTAAATTTTTTTTTGGCAAGCCGCTAATCAATTTATGCTAACCATCTAACTAGCTAGATGGATATATAGAAAATAGATATGAAAACTAATAGATAAAAGTAATAAGTATTATGTATATAATAGTTTGTAGTCACTATATAATTAATAAATCAAAACTAAATAAGAATCTTCCTGATTCTCGAAAAATGGAAAGAAAAACCGATTCATCAAGAAATGTTCCTTGTTCTTAATATAGTAGTGTAGAACATCAGCTGCTTTCCTTATTTTCTTTTTGCAAATTATTCATTCCCCAATTGATAAAGGGGTTATCCTTCTAGATAAAATTAGAAATTTTAAACATAAGACATTTTTATTGAACTTACGTGGAACCAGTATTTTTTATGAGATTCTAGAGCTACTAGTCTAAATTAAAACTATTAGTTAACTGATTGTTCGTGTGAATGTGTGTTAATTACTTGTGTACAAATTTATGGTACCAAGATCGGAAACAACTAAAGAGAAGACTTTGTTTGTATAAGGTTTTTAATTTCTTCTATCCTAACAACATTGTTTAATTATTCTAGATTTCCATTCGGCCTCATATGATTAACTATTCGGTTTAGATTTCGATATCATATTACAACAATTATGGCAATTACGATACAATGTTGTTGGAAGGATCGGAGAATGATGATGACGATAATCTGATGCATTCAGCATTTACAACTGTATATGAGAGTTGTAATTTTTTACCGTGGGAATAAAACATATATGCGTATTGTTGGTATATTCTTGTAATACTTATGAGACCAATATTTTTTTTGACCGCAACGAAACCCACAGGCCCCGCGTGCCCCTCTTCGAAACACTAAATAAAAGATCCTGGTTCGATCTCAAGTCTCCCCACAAACACCTATTGTCCACGATTGCGCTATGTGCCCCGCGCCTTATGTGACCAATATTGTAAGAATAGTTAATTATATAATCATTGTTCCTTCTGTGTTTATTAACTGCCACGATGAAACATGTGATCGGTGCGCTTAGATCCCTTTTATTGAGGGCACAAGTATAGCATACGGTCGAGTCACGGTTTGGGGATGGTATTAATATAGGGGACAGGTTTGCCCGTCCTGAATATATATGCATTGTAGTAGTATAATTGATCGGGTGAGTAGGTGCAGAAATAAGATGAGAGAGTTGAGTAGTAAAGTAAACATAATATTGAAGGGTCGATCATGATTGAGTGATGCTTTTGAAAGTGATAAGGTTGATAAGAAGTGAGGTGGGATGATTGGTTTCCATTGATTTGCATGCAAGTTGGGTAATTGAAAGACGTATTATTAGCTTGTTAATTATTCTACAAGGGTTTCCTAAATAAAGCAATGAGATGATAGAATGAAAGAAAAGAGTAAAAGGAGAGAAAGGAAGTGGGGACATGCATAGAGGGAAAATAAGAGGAATAGAAGAGGGATGGATGGATAAGATTATCAAATTAGAAGAGTCTGATTAACACACTACAGGAAAATGCAACGACATACTACGACGGGAGACCCTAATTTTACTGGGGTCTGGGACGGGCCAGGAATTTGGGTCATTCGGCGATGGGTGGAGGTTGGAATCTCCCTTAAAAGTTGTCCTCCGTCGATGTTGCGGTCAGCGGGACTGAACGGTTGAGATCTGTTGTGGAAAGTTGAGCGTGTGGATCTCAATGGGTGGTTGTTGGCACCGAGCTACTTGCAAAGAAAGTTCTGAGGTGGGAAACCACCGTTAGAACCTTTCGACGATCAGGTAAATACCGAGGAATAGATGGACAAAGGAGCGGCGTATAGGATTCAATTCGAGTTAACTGAGTCATCTGGAAGAGGGGTTTTTATAGTGGTCGCATGGAGCGAGTCGATACGAGATTCTCGCCGTCCGTTACGTCCCTGCATCACGTTCGCGTTGATGGCGGGGTTCACACAATAATGGCGATATACGCTCATTAAAAGCGAGATACGCTAGCGTGAGATGCGGGACGTGAAGCGGTGGAGATCTCGTCGTGGCGACATACACGGAGCTGTTAAGGGGACGCTCGAGCTCCTTGCTCCCGGCCAAGTAGGGACGCTTAGGAATCTCAGATAGCTCGGAGACGAGCAAGTTAGCTGAGAAGTCTCGGTTATAGGATAGCTCGGAGACGAGTTAATGGCTGACTGTCAGCCGAAGGGGAACATTAGGTCTTCTAAAAGGTCGGGAGCAAACACGGAGTGTCACGCCCCGCTTCTCTGTGTACGGACAAAAGGACGTGGTGGGTCATGCGGCGTATTTACTCAGAAGTAAACACGCTAAGCGTAAATAAGCAATATAGTAATGTATACAAGTAAGACATGAGATGTATATGAACAACAACTTTTATTTATTAAACATCCTTTACAATACAACTGGAAGTGTAAATACAAGACTGAAAAGCAATGCCTAAACAATGATATGAATTGAAAGTAAAGATATACAAGAGTCTAGAGCTCTCGATCTTCTGCAAACTGCTCCAAGTCGTGGCAACTGGGCTTTATCTCCCGAGAATCGGATCCACCTGACAACATTCTAAAGAAAAAAGAGAAAGGAATGTCGTCAGCGAACAATCGCTCGGTAAGTCCCAAAGAAAAATAGAAATAGAATAGACAGATAAGAAAGAATATAACTGTATAATATTTGATTGTTATGTTAACGCAGTTGTTTGTAGGTTGGTACAGAATATGCCAGTGTATACGAGAGGAGTCCAACTTACTCGGTGGACTATGGTATACGAAGCACAAGGAACCGTTAAGCCACGGAACAACAGCAACGGATATTCAGGTTATGTGTATTAAAGTGATCGTCTCGTGCCACTTCTAACACATTCCGTACCAGTCTACCCCTTTAAAACCCCGTAATATATTTTGTATTGATGTGTATTGTTTTGTTTAATAGATGGAAGACTTGCCGAAACCATGATATCAGTAGTTCATGTAAACGTAAAGGATATAAACGGATAGTCATGTAATCAGAGTATATCCATGTTTCGGTTCAGTCGAGTCATATTGATATTAATTGTATTCTGGTATAAATGGATTCATGTTGAATTGGAGTTGTACTTGAATTGTATTCAAGGATGGATTGATTTCATATTAGACTAAGACTTTGTCTGAGTCAGACATTTTAAAACGAATTGAAGTCCTGAATTAGTTTTGGAGTTAACGGTAACTGCTGCATATGGACGGCAGAATTTATGACTTTTTCAAAACCAATTACCGTATTAATAACCCCATTTTTAGTTGTCTAGGCAAGCACCCAAATTCTCCGGCTCCCTAGGGTATCAAAAGCAAATCAAATACTTAAAGCATACATATGATTGCAAATATTCCATTTGTATATTAACTTAAAAAAATTTCTGTACATTAAAACAGAGTCGTTACACGGAGGGGAGGTGTTGAGAAATGTCCCCAATGCATCGTCTGTAACGACCTCAATATTACCATACTTTCGTGTTTTCTTTCTTTAATAAAATATTGTATTTATTTATTCTTAGTATTTTTCCGTATATTTTGTTTTTTTATTAAATGTATTATTTTATTATTCCATCTATTTTTCCCAAACTCATTTCTTTAAACTAAATCTTAACCTATTTAAAATTAAACGCAAGACCTGACCGAGCCCATAACCCAAATCCAATCTCATTTTCATTTTCTTTTATAAAACTATGAGCCCAAAAGCGCACTTTCTTTTCAAGAAACAACATATATTTAATTCTAATTAAATATGTGCATGAACAACCTTGTAGCCCATTGATTAATTTCTTGCATTGTTATTTCATAGGTCACATGTTCAAATCCCTATTTTTACAACTACTTTTATCTATTTTTTTAAAACTCTCTCATAACTTACAAATGAGACATTTCATTTTCTTTAACTTCCAAATGAATAGGCACCATTTCAATTTCTTTTTTACTCCCAAAATGAATTCATAATAAATTAAAATTATTATGAAGAGTTTTTATCACTATTAGACCTATTTTAATATCTCTTTTAAGACAAATAACATTCTCTTCTTCATCCTAGCTTAGCTATTCTCTCTTCATCAATTCTAATTATTTTTTCCTTTGGAGATTTGGAGAAGTATCAATTTTCTTAAGTCTTCTAAGTCTCGATCAAGTCGAGACTTTTTTCACTAATCGGCAATATAGTTATTATACCGTATTGCAAGACCCGTAAGTCCCTTCTCTCATCCTCCCTCCATTTCTTTATTCTTCTTTTGTCATATCACGTGAACTCGTTATTCTTTTCATATCATAATCCGTAACAGAAGATAAACATAAACATATACATATATGTAAGTCTCGATATATATGGTTCTATATGGTTTAATAATACCTCATTGTCTCTTATTCAAATTAAAGTGTTTTCAATTCTTTGTTCAAGTCTATGAATATTTATTATGAGTTGTGAGAACATAAATTTCATGCTACAATATATCTACGATATCTCATGAAATCAGTTTGCTTATTAAAAGAAAAGGAGAAGCTTGCATAAAAATATTAGTTAATTTTTTACTGATTTTAGTATACATATCAACACCTCTACCTTTAAAATATTTTTTAAGAAATTAATTTTTACTTCTGGAAATTTCATGAAATTTAAGTATTATAAAATATAATTTTGTGTACACGCTGTAAAAACTTACAACGTTTTTATTCATTGTCCGTAAGACAGAAAATAACAGTTATCGGTCAACTTCTAAGACACACAACTTTGTATACCGATATCCAAATTGAGCAAATTCAGGTGTTTTGGGCATCTGCACCGAAATATATAGATTTTATTAGTTTTAAGTTTTTACTGAAACCCACGTAAAATATAGAAAACTGCGTTACAATATTAAACGGCGAATCTGGACAGAATCTGTCCTGATTCGCACACTGTTTTTAAATAGAACATAACTTGAACTCCCGATTTCCGTTCGTGACAAAATTTAGATGTGTAGATG
Source organism: Agapanthus africanus (assembly GCA_030015575.1). Taxonomy (NCBI): domain Eukaryota; kingdom Viridiplantae; phylum Streptophyta; class Magnoliopsida; order Asparagales; family Amaryllidaceae; genus Agapanthus; species Agapanthus africanus. Next base: position 747,187,525 of record JASDDO010000022.1, on the reverse strand, counting down.
CACAATTGATAGAACCATAATTTTCTATATGTTAGATTACTTAGAAATGCATGAAACAACCCAATATAGGCTTTGCAATATAACATTTCGTTGTTGTCCAGAAATCCAAATTTTGCGAATCTTAGTGTTTTGGATAAGTACATCGAAAGATCTATAATTTTCTAATAATTATCGTAACCTGAAATCTGATGGAAATTAACCCAAACTGTGTTTTAAAAATATACGACGGTGCTGGACAGATTCTGATCTGTTCTGCACGACAAAACGAAAATGGGTATATCTCCCAAAATGGTAGTCGTGTTTAGGCGCAACTGGAACTCACACATGCACAACACTTAGATCTATATTTCTATTTATATTCCGAAATTGATTGACTTGATTGATTAGTTGTAAACAGCACTTCTTAACCGCATTGTTTATGGTCGTTACTTGAATAATATATTTGACTCATTTCATGCTATTCGAACATATATACCTTATTTATCTTGATCGTTAAATTGTTGTATGTATATGAAAACATAATTAGATATTATATATTTGACATAATCTAATTAAATGCTAGACTTGATTTAACCCGAACCACGAATACAACCTGATATGAATACTTGAAACGTGACATGAATACTTGATCTTGACATGAACTTGTAACGTTTCAGAAATCGTATTGCGAATTTTCCCGTTTTAGGGCAAAATTGTCGGTTTTTCCCGTTTTAACCCGATTTCGATCAAACGTCCGTATAAGCTTACCGTCACCTATTTTAGCTAAAATAAAGCTTGTGCGCGAACTTTAGGGGTATTTGGGAGGTTTTGGTTCAGATAGTTTTTTCCTCAAAAAAATATTATTTTAAGCGGTATTTTGTGCACGTAAATCGGGAAAATTTTTATTTTGTGAATAAATTAATTTTGTCACCACAATTATTTTAGAACCTTCTTTTTAAATATCTAGATTTTTTTTGGTCAAAGGATTTATTTTTTTAAAGATAAAGAAAAAGAAAAGTAGTGTGAACATAAGCTTTGTTTTATTATCCAATTATTCCCTTTTTCTTCTAGAAAATTGTATAATTCACCAAAAATCATATCCTTCATCATTTGGCCGGACACATCCTTCCTCTTGCTGTCCATGATCTTTCTCATCTCATTTCTTCTCATTTTTCTTCAAAATAATCATGAATAATCCAAATAAATTCATAAAAATTCAAATAAATTCCAAAAGCTTCATTCTTCTTCACAAAAGTTGTTTGGATCTTCATTCTAGTGAGAATTTTGGAGGATAATGTTTGGTTTTATCCTTGATTCAAGAGTGTTCTTGAAGGTATAAAACCTTAACTCTAATCTTTTTTTTAGTTGCTTAATACTTTATGCTAGCTTAATTAGATATTAGTGTAAGCTTTAAATTTCATGTTTCAAAATTCTAGAAATGGTTTTAGAAATTCAAGTTAAGGTTAAAGCTTAATTTAAGTGTTTAATATTTAATTTAAGTGTTAATTTGTGAATTGGAAAAGCTTAATCTAGTAGAAAATGCTAATTTTTGCTAATTACTACTTTGTCTAATTAAGGGTTTTTGCTTACTAGATTTTTGGTAAAACTTATTTAAGCAAGATTAAAAATATAGGATTGGTTTAGATAGCTTAGTTAAGCTATTTTAAGGTATTTGTAATTGTTAGATTTGTGTTATCTTGAATCTAGTGCGATATATTGCGATAGGTTGCTTACTAGATTTCGGGGTTTTTCCGACGTAGGGTTCTTTTGGTAGTTGCGAGATTATATCCAGTGTATTCCTCGTAATTTTTGTGTTGTGTTGCGCGATCGGGACGATCGGGGTCCAGAATTGGTGTTTTGTAGTTTAGCGACCCCAATTAGGGTTTTGGCCGGTATCGTGCGCGATAGATGCGCTAAGCGCGCAGTGTATTTTTCAGGGCGTTATTCTTGCGTTTCGATGTCTTTTCGTCGATGTAGAATATATGCTTATATGATGTGTTTATGAAATTTTAGGTTCGCAAGCGGGGACATCGGACGCTACGACAAGGGGAAAACAGGTGGTAGGCTTCACCTAGCTTGGAGCGTGGTGAGTAGATTTAACATCTACAGGGGAATCGCTCGCATGGCGTTATGCGTCTGGGCTAGAAATATTTACATTGTCGCATATTCTATGTCATGTTTAGAATTACGCATTTACCCTATTAATTAGATTGTAGTGTGCCTGGACTAGTAGTAGTAGGACACTGCACATATTATTGACGATTTATGTTGCACTAGCACCGTTTGTATGCTACACACACCGTCAATAATTACCATTTCACACACATAACCACTTATAGATGTTATATTTCTTGGTTAGGGACATTGTGACATTGATTCATATTTCTTATCACATTGACATACAGTTATCTGTTTACCTATAGGGTATTGTACCATTAGTGATAGGTACATACACACCTAAGGACATAGCTACAGGTGTACTTGCATTTTATACTTTACTTATACCTGATAGGTATATCACATCATCATATAGGTAGATACCTATATTTCTGCTATACCATTCATGTGTTCATTTATATCTGGTGAATGCTATGCTTTTCTTTTATACGCTTTCATTACAGTTTTTATGTTGCGTATACTTTATTCATGGATTATCGCATTGTTATATGGATTTTTCATGATGTTTTCTGGATTTGGGAACCGTGGTAGTTCATGAAATTATGCATACATTGAAAAACCCGGTTTCCTTGATATGATATTTTAGCAGCCACCATGAGATTTATCGGTGCTGATATAGATACCCTACGCGAGGAAAGGAGGGATCCGTGTATGGGTACATGGTGGGGCCCGGAGGTACCCTGAAGCAAGAACGTTGTCGCTGTGTGAGTCGACATCGCGGTGCTAGGCGATGAGGCTTAGGGGAACCATACTTTTCGGTGACAGGACCATTGACTCATCGGATATCGAGTGGATACCGACGGGAGTCATGTGCGTATGGATACGTCGAGAGGCGAGGGTCAGAGCTAGGCACTCGAGCTTTCGGGATAGCGTATGATACGTACCTATCAGGGGGCCAGTCATGGAGACAACACCTGATGGATCAGCATTTCTGTGTCGATGCTTGGCACATTGGTTTCATGATATTTCCAATTACTCTTTTGTATATATAACAGGGGATTGAGTCGCTGTTATATATACCCTTACACCAATATTAGTGGAATGGGACGCTAATATATGTGTATTGCCCTCATCATATTTATTTATGACATTATATTAGGATGTTAGAACTGTGCTGGAGATTTGATTTGGGACTTAAGAGATTCATTGGGATTGGATACTGATATTGTACATACGAGATATGTGAGATCCGCTTGCTGTTGTACATTTGATATATGTGAGATATACTGATATTGTACATACGAGATATGTGAGATCCACTTGCTGTTGTACATTTGATATATGTGAGATATGCTGATATTGTACATACGAGATATGTGAGATCCACTTGATGTTGTACATTTGATATATGCGAGATATACCTGATATTGTGCATACTAGATAGGTGAGATCTACTTGATGTTGTACATTCGATACATATGCGAGATATACTTGATATTGTGCAGTTGAGGCGATGTGACACTTAGATGATATGAGAGCCAATTTGGGGGCTGATTTGAGGAATTGGGATTTTGATTTGTCTTGCTGGATTGTGATCCTACCACGATGTCAGGATTCCGTGGAAATGACATATTTCACTCCATACCTCATCTTTATATACTTGTGCACTGTTCTATGTATTAGGAGTACCTATGAGTGTACCTTTCATGAGTGTTGCACATTTATTTTCTCATATCCCCAGTGCATGATTATTGCATACTGTTGTCATATCATTATTACTTTATATATTGGTGGTATTTGTTAGTATACTTTCCATTATTTCGTACTCATGACCTGTTATTACTGCAATTGTCATATATTAGATTCATGCTGTACGTACATTCTTGCGATTACCTGCATATGTTATTTACTATTCACGAGTTGGCAACTCACCCCCGTTGTGCCACAGGTGTTACAGAGTGTTCCCCAGAGTAGTCGAGGCTGGCTATTCATCTATTATCTTTTGCTACGGATACCGCATCAGCTCACAGTGTGCGGTTTGCTTAAGTGGGTTTTGTGGTTATTCGTTGTATTGTATATTCGTTGTATCCCTGTACTCTCCATCTACTATTTTCATATTGACTTAGAGACTTGGTGAGGACGATGTTTTATATTATGTTGGATTTGTTGTCTTTTATACAGTTTCCTTTCTATCGTCTTATATTTCTTCACTACGGCGTCGTATATTTGTTGTGGTGGTTGTTTTCCGCCGTTGGGCGTGGATTTTTGCTCCTGTTTGGGATGCTTTACTTTATATTTATGTTGTACCCATTTTTGGGGCTAGCTTTTACAAAGGAGGTGCTGCTAAAATTTTAAAGAAAAAGTGGACTCTTTTAAAGAATTTGGGTTGTGATTTCAAATATTTCAAAAACTTTTTATTATCTTTTCCGTATTTTTATGGTTTAGATTTCTGGGTTTTGGCTTTCTTTTACTGCGTTACGTCTGGAGGCGTTGCGTAGTATTAGGGCCGTCACGTGCCAATTTCAGGTCGTGACAAAGTTGGTATCAGAGCGCGGTTTTATCTTTCGGAGTGTAGGATGACCTTGGTATGATGGAGTAGGTAACCTAAGCGGAGTAACGTAGTGTGTGTATGTCTGCAGCATACTCACGATGCAGTATTTCGCTTAAAGTGCCTAAGTACAAATTGCTTGAAATTCCTTCCTTGGTGATTCATATCCTTGTGATTCGATTTCCTTGTTCTTATCGAATCCTATATCTATTTATAGCCTTGCCGCCGATGACTATGGGGACTCAGAGTGGTGCAGCGAGGGCCGAGGTCAGAGTTAGCTCGGGTGAGACGAGCACTGACCATGATGGCACTCTTGTTGCACAGGTGCAGACGGTTCAGCCTTCGACAGATAGTATCGCTAGGCTTGTGGCAGAGATGCAGGACTTGCGTCAGACGATGAGATCATTAGTTGATGTCATTCGAGCGCAGTGACAGGAGGTTGACACCCCTGTTATACAGTTGTTCCTTGGGATCAGCATGCAGCAGTCTGTCACTTACGTAGCCCCAGTGGATGTAGCCCCAGTCGACGAGACACGTATTCCAGAGACTTTGCGAGTTCCAGGACAGTGGAGGACCCGTACAGGTGTGCCAGTCCAGGGACAGAGGCCTAGTCGTCGAGATAGATTTCGTGACCATCGCGGGAGCAGCAGAGGCATAGGACGTGGACAGACATTCAGCTCTTATCCCCAGGAGGGTCAGCAGCATTATATTGGATGCTATCGATGTGGGAGCCTTCACCACTTCATCAGGGGTTGTTCCTTAGCGCCGCGTCAGAGTCGTGTTCTAAGAGGTCGTGGGCTTGGAAGGTTCGCTCAGAGGGGTCAGTCTGGCAGAGGAAGAGTTTTGACAGTTTCGGGTAGAAGGCAAACACGAGAGTTTGTTTCTACTCATCCGGACGCACAGGTGTCCAATGCAGAGTTTTCAGGTATCCTTGTTCATGTTCTTTGATGTACTTGTTGGTTTTTCGCACTTTGTGCCGTGGTTGGGACGAGGATCGTGTTAGTTAGATCAGCCGTTTTGTTGTGTTAACTTCTGTCAGCGATTCTTTTGTTGCGCGACACGTATTTCAGTCGTATGCCAATCGGTGGGGAGATTTTGCCGTCATTGGATCCTTCTAGAGATGTTGGATTAGACGTTCTCCTGGGCACGGACTGGTTACTTACGTGCTATGCGTCTGTGGACTACTGCAAGGAAAACATACAGGGTTTGTTTTCCCGGCGAGTCAGTTCTTGTTGTGCAGGGGGACAGTGGTGTCGCCTCTCACAGCTCGAATTCATCCTTTTTCGCTAGTCTGCTTTTGAGGAGAGGATGTCGAGGATTCTTTGCGTTCATTCGTGATACCGGAGCCATAGTGGATTGTTGGACCGGGTACTTATCGTGCGAGAGTTTTTCGACGATATTCCAGGAGAGCTAGCGAAATTCAGGGAGCTTAAGGATCTGCTGCAGAGTTGTTTGTTGGGAGGTTTGTGTGTCCGAGTGTTTCGCTTTTGGGAGCTCCTATTTCTGTTCGTCAAGGAGAAAGACGACAGATTGTGGTTGTGGATTGATAGATCGTCAATTGAACCGGCTTACGGTGCGGTTAGGTATCATTTACCTCGCTTTGACGATTTCTTCGATCAGCTCCAGAGTGCGAGACTTTTTCTAAGTTTGTTTGGGATCAGGTCATCATTGTTGCGGGTTCGGAGTGGTGGCATTCCGAATACTGTTTTTGTACGTACTATGGGCAGTTTGTGTTTTGGTGGTGTCGTTGAACTCGCCAATGCCCTAGCAGTATTTGTAGTTATGATGCACCAGATTTCTTCAGGCCGTTCCTTGACCATTTGCTGTTGTGTTTTGACGACATTCTGGTTTATACTTTGTGTCTTGAGGAACAGGAGCAGCACTTGAGAATTTGTTTTGCAGACATTGGGAGAGCCCCAGCTGTTTGCTATATTCTCGGAGTGTTCCTTCAGGCTTGTTTGTGTTGACTCCTAGGTCCTGTAGTTACGGGAGACGGTTTCGTATGGTTCCGAGGGAGGTCGTGACCGTACAGCTTAGGCCCAGACTTGTGTGCAGGACGGAGATCCGCAGATTTTGGGCTTAGCAGGTTTTTACCGCCGTTTCGTGCAGGATTACTAGCGTATTGTTGCACCGTTGACTGTACAGACCTGAAAGTAGGTTCTTTTCTTTGGACTGAGGCATGTGTATAGAGTTTTCGGTAGTTGAAGATTCAGTTAGCAACTGCATCAGTTCTTGCTTTTGATTCGGAGTCTGTGATTGTGACAAGGTTGTGCTAAGTTAGGATTGCGTTTGTGTACCTGATGTTATCGGGTAGAGACGTGAAATCCTAGAGCAAGCACATCAGTCATCTCTCTATGTTCATTCAAGTTCCGCCAACATTGACTTGACTGGTGAGATAGTTACGGGTGGACAGGAATGTAAAGAAAATTTCAGGTTTCGTTTAAAGGTGTTTGTCTTGTTGTGCGTGTTGTTAATTGTTTGCGGCAGTTGGGATCGTCACTCGCCATTGTTAGGATACTTCTTTGATATCTGTTATCAGGAGACATTCCAATCGGCAACCTTTAGGTTTAGTCAGGTAGTGTCGATCACCGGTCTGTTTTTTCTGACTCTGCGTAGTAGGATTTTTGGACCTCAGCTAGTCTAGAGATTTCGGAGATGATCCAGTTGGTTCAGGTCAGGATGAGAGTAGCCCAGTGCAGACAAAGGTCATATGCCGACCATGTTGGTCGCAGATTTGAGTTCGCAATGGGAGATCATGTATTCCTACGGACTTTCCGATGAATGACATGTGGAGTTTTGGGAAGGTTATCCCAGGATTTTTGGTCCTTTTGAGACCCTTTAAGCGAGTTAGTTTTCGTTGCCTTTAATTTGGCACTTCCGCCCAGATTATCGATTATTCACCCCGTTTTCTTTGTGTTGATTTTTGCAATTACCTTCATGACTTTTCCACATGATTCAGCACAGACCATTAGTTGGACTCGATCTTTTCGTTCACCAGCAGCCATTGGTGTAAATGGTTCGGCAGGTGGAGAAACTTCGGTCAAGGGTCTTGCCATCTGTGGAGAGTTTTCTTGGACGTAGCCGTATAGTGAGGTAATCACTTGGGATGCTGCGAACGAGATATGAGAGTTTAGTAATCCTCTCTTTGAAGGTACTCTTAGTGAAAATTTTAAATTCGGGGACGAATTTTTATAAGGGGGGGGGGGAGATTGTAACGTTTCAGAAATCGTTTTGCGAATTTTTCCGTTTTAGGGCAAAATTGTCGGTTTTTCCCGTTTTAACCTGATTTCGATCAAACGTCCGTATAAACTTACCGGCACCTATTTTAGCTAAAATAAAGCTTGTGCGCGAACTTTAGGGGTATTTGGGAGGTTTTGATTCAGATAGTTTTTTTCCCAAAAAAAATATTATTTTAAGCGGTATTTTGTGCACGTAAATCGGGAAAATTTTTATTTTGTGAATAAATTAATTTTGTCACCACAATTATTTTAGAACCTTCTTTTTAAATATCTAGATTTTTTTTTGTCAAAGGATTTATTTTTTTAAAGATAAAGAAAAAGAAAAGTAGTGTGAACATAAGTTTTGTTTTATTATCCAATTATTCCATTTTTCTTCTAGAAAATTGTATAATTCACCAAAAATCATAACCTTCATCATTTTTCCGGCCACATCCTTCCTCTTGCTGTCCATGATCTTTCTCATCTCATTTCTTCTCATTTTTCTTCAAAATAATCATGAATAATCCAAATAAATTCATAGAAATTCAAATAAATTCCAAAAGCTTCATTCTTCTTCACAAAAGTTGCTTGGATCTTCATTCTAGTGAGAATTTTGGAGTATAATGTTTGGTTTTATCCTTGATTCAAGAGTGTTCTTGAAGGTATAAAACCTTAACTCTAATCTTTTTTTTAGTTGCTTAATACTTTATGCTAGCTTAATTAGATATTAGTGTAAGCTTTAAATTTCATGTTTCAAAATTCTAGAAATGGTTTTAGAAATTCAAGTTAAGGTTAAAGCTTAATTTAAGTGTTTAATATTTAATTTAAGTGTTGATTTGTGAATTGGAAAAGCTTAATCTAGTAGAAAATGCTAATTTTTGCTAATTACTACTTTGTCTAATTAAGGGATTTTGCTTACTAGATTTTTGCTAAAACTTATTTAAGGAAGATTAAAAATATAGGATTGGTTTAGATAGCTTAGTTAAGCTATTTTAAGGTATTTGTAATTGTTAGATTTGTGTTATCTTGAATCTAGTGCGATATATTGCGATAGGTTGCTTACTAGATTTCGGGGTTTTTCCGACGTAGGGTTCTTTTGGTAGTTGCGAGGTTATATCCAGTGTATTTCTCGTAATTTTTGTGTTGTGTTGTGCGATCGGGACGATCGGGGTCCAGAATTGGTGTTTTGTAGTTTAGCGACCCCAATTAGGGTTTTGGCCGGTATCGTGCGCGATAGATGCGCTAAGCGCGCAGCGTATTTTTCAGGGCGTTATTCTTGCGTTTCAATGTCTTCTCGTCGATGTAGAATATATGCTTATATGATGTGTTTATGAAATTTTAGGTTCGCAAGCGGGGACTTCGGACGCTACGACAAGGGGAAAACAGGTGGTAGGCTTCACCTAGCTTGGAGCGTGGTGAGTAGATTTAACATCTACAGGGGAATCGTCCGCATGGCGTTATGCGTCTGGGCTAGAAATATTTACATTGTCGCATATTCTATGTCATGTTTAGAATTGCGCATTTACCCTATTAATTAGATTGTAGTGTGCGTGGACTAGTAGTAGTAGGACACTGCACATATTATTGACGATTTATGTTGCACTAGCACTGTTTGTATGCTACACACACCGTCAATAATTACCATGTCACACACATAACCACTTATAGATGTTATATTTCTTGGTTAGGGACATTGTGACATTGATTCATATTTCTTATCACATTGACATACAGTTATCTGTTTACCTATAGGGTATTGTACCATTAGTGATAGGTACATACACACCTAAGGACATAGCTACAGGTGTACTTGCATTTTATACTTTACTTATACCTGATAGGTATATCACATCATCATATAGGTAGATACCTATATTTCTGCTATACCATTCATGTGTTCATTTATATCTGGTGAATGCTATGCTTTTCTTTTATACGCTTTCATTACAGTTTTTATGTTGCGTATACTTTATTCATGGATTATCGCATTGTTATATGGATTTTTCATGATGTTTTCTGGATTTGGGAACCGTGGTAGTTCATGAAATTATGCATACATTGAAAAACCCGGTTTCCTTGATATGATATTTTAGCAGCCACCATGAGATTTATCGGTGCTGATATATATACCCTACGCGAGGAAAGGAGGGATCCGTGTATGGGTACATGGTGGGGCCCGGAGGTACCCTGAAGCAAGAACGTTGTCGCTGTGTGAGTCGACATCGCGGTGCTAGGCGATGAGGCTTAGGGGAACCATACTTTCCGGTGACAGGACCATTGACTCATCGGATATCGAGTGGATACCGACGGGAGTCATGTGCGTATGGATACGTCGAGAGGCGAGGGTCAGAGCTAGGCACTCGAGCTTTCGGGATAGCGTATGATACGTACCTATCAGGGGGCCAGTCATGGAGACAGCACCTGATGGATCAGCATTTCTGTGTCGATGCTTGGCACATTGGTTTCATGATATTTCCAATTACTCTTTTGTATATATAACAGGGGATTGAGTCGCTGTTATATATACCCTTACACCAATATTAGTGGAATGGGACGCTAATATATGTGTATTGCCCTCATCATATTTATTTATGACATTATATTAGGATGTTAGAACTGTGCTGGAGATTTGATTTGGGACTTAAGAGATTCATTGGGATTGGATACTGATATTGTACATACGAGATATGTGAGATTCACTTGCTGTTGTACATTTGATATATGTGAGATATACTGATATTGTACATACGAGATATGTGAGATCCACTTGCTGTTGTACATTTGATATATGTGAGATATGCTGATATTGTACATACGAGATATGTGAGATCCACTTGATGTTGTACATTTGATATATGTGAGATATACCTGATATTGTGCATACTAGATAGGTGAGATCTACTTGATGTTGTACATTCGATACATATGCGAGATATACTTGATATTGTGCAGTTGAGGCGATGTGACACTTAGATGATATGAGAGCCAATTTGGGGGCTGATTTGAGGAATTGGGATTTTGATTTGTCTTGCTGGATTGTGATCCTACCACGATGTCAGGATTCCGTGGAAATGACATATTTCACTCCATACCTCATCTTTATATACTTGTGCACTGTTCCATGTATTAGGAGTACCTATGAGTGTACCTTTCATGAGTGTTGCACATTTATTTTCTCATATCCCCAGTGCATGATTATTGCATACTGTTGTCATATCATTATTACTTTATATATTGGTGGTACTTGTTAGTATACTTTCCATTATTTCGTACTCATGACCTGTTATTACTGCAATTGTCATATATTAGATTCATGCTGTACGTACATTCTTGCGATTACCTGCATATGTTATTTACTATTCATGAGTTGGCAACTCACCCCCGTTGTGCCACAGGTGTTACAGAGTGTTCCCCAGAGTAGTCGAGGCTGGCTATTCATCTATCATCTTTTGCTACGGATACCGCATCAGCTCACAGTGTGCGGTTTGCTTAAGTGGGTTTTGTGGTTATTCGTTGTATTGTATATTCGTTGTATCCCTGTACTCTCCATCTACTATTTTCATATTGACTTAGAGACTTGGTGAGGACGATGTTTTATATTATGTTGGATTTGTTGTCTTTTATACAGTTTCCTTTCTATCGTCTTCTATTTCTTCGCTACGGCGTCGTATATTTGTTGTGGTGGTTGTTTTCCGCTGTTGGGCGTGGATTTTTGCTCCCGTTTGGGATGCTTTACTTTATATTTATGTTGTACCTATTTTTAGGGCTAGCTTTTACAAAGGAGGTGCTGCCAAAATTTTAAAGAAAAAGTGGACTCTTTTAAAGTATTTGGGTTGTGATTTCAAATGTTTCAAAAACTTTTTATTATCTTTTCCGTATTTTTATGGTTTAGATTTCTGGGTTTTGGCTTTCTTTTACTGCGTTACGTCTGGAGGCGTTGCGTAGTATTAGGGCCGTCACGTGCCAATTTCGGGTCGTGACAGAACTCAATCTTGAAAACTTGATATATTCATGGATTCGGGCAAGACTTGTAATTTTAACTATAGACTAATATACACGGGGTGTTGAGATAGTTTGAGTTGTGAGTCCAATGAAATATAAAGTGTCATGTCACGCCCCGCTTCCCGGTGTATGGTAAGGAGGCGCGACGGGTCACGTGACGTATTTACTCCGAAGTAAATACGCTAAACGTATCTAAGCAATATAAAGTAAAAATGTACACAAAAGACATGAATATAAATGAACAACAACTTTTATTTATTCAACATTTCTTTACAAATACAACTGAAAATATAAATACAAGTCTGGAATGCAATGCCTAAATAATGGCATGAACTGAAATGAAATGAGTACAAGTTAAGTCAACGCTCAGGGTTGTTCCCCTCCGAATCACGGAGCCGGGACCGCGTAGGTCCGTCTTGCCTGAAATTCGGGGAAGATGCTAATTGGTGCTATCCGTCCACCTCTCCGAAGATGCCAAGCTGATTTATGGCACCGTGTATCGAAGGTTTAAACGGATGCGGCCGATATAGCAGACTTCATCAGATTCCCCCTCATCTGAGGGATTTTGATTGTAGGGACGCTCTTCCCTGCAGGCGCAAGCCCCTGCAGTTAATTACACTACCGCATCGCGATAACAACTTTCTCCTTCTCCATATGGCCACTTCGTGTCGTGGGTGTTTGTTTTGTGTTTGGTTGCTCGTGGATTGTATACGCAGACTAATTTATGTTGTCGCCCGTAGGGCGTGGATTAGTCCAAATCCGTATTTTCTTAGATTTGGGTTTTAGTTTGGGTTTAAGAATACGTTAGTCTTATTTGAGACTAAGATCAACTTAAACGTTTGTTAAGAATACGTTAGTCTAATTTTATGTTAAGATCAACTTAACGGGATAGTTTAGATCCAAAAAAAGAGCATTTGGACTCTATTGTTTAGTTTAGGGACATTGCGGTTGATAATTAGTTTAAGGACATTACGGTCCATTGTTAGTTTAGGGACATCTCGGTCCAATGTTAGTTTAAAGAAATCGCGGTCGAGGTTAAGGACATCATAGTCCGTGAGTTTAAGGACCTCACAGTCCGATGTTAGTTTAAAGACATCACGGTCGAGATTAAGGACATCATAGTCCGTGGGTTTAAGGACCCCACAATCCGTTGTTAGTTTTAAGATATTATGGTTGAGGTTAAGGACATCATAGTCCATGAGTTTAAGGACCCCACAGTCCGATTTTAGTTTTAAGACATCACGGTCGAGGTTAAGGACATCATAGTCTATGAGTTTAAGGACCCCACAGTCCGTAGAAATGTGTGGTCGTCGGGACCCGTCACCTCTCTGACGACGTTGAAGGATTACAACGACAGATATCAGAGGAGTAAAGAGATGTATCCTCGAACCGATATGAATTTGGTTGAAAGAGCAGATAGGCTCAGTTCAATATAAGTTGAGGACTTATGGCCAGAATTCGGCTAAGTCCAATTAAAATGTTTTAACATTTATTTTTTTATTCTAGCTATCAAGCCTTTATTTGGGCTCGGCCCTTTTAATAATGCTAAGCATTGGGCTCTGACATTTTTAGTCTTATATTGAATGCATAGCATTCATCAGAACAAAGTGTGTTCTGACAGTGCGCCACGTGGCGCGTCAGGTGCTTTGCGCCAGTCAAAAAGCGCATTGCGCTTCTGTTGGGTAGCGCACATGAAGAGGACACGTATCACGCTTAGCGCTAAGTGCTAGTCCATTAGCGCATTGCGCTTTTAATTTATGAGCGCTTTGCGTTAGTCTGTTGGTGCGCCAGCGAGTGACACGTGGCGCGCTTGGCGCTGAGCGCCAGCCCATGAGCGCAGTGCGCTGTTTCAGAAGCGCAAAGTGCAGATTGTGTCTTTGGTTGACACGTGGCAGCTTTTGGCACTGAGTGCCGGTCCAATGAGTGCAAGAGCGCAATTCATGAGTGCAAGGCACTTTTCAATAGCGCAAAACGCATCTGATCAATTTTAAGATCAAAGAACAACTTTTATGTTCTTAAAGGAGGCTTTGCCTCAAGATTCAAGAACAAAAGTTCTTGTTTAATAAAAAAGGCTCTGCCTTTATAGATCGAAGATCTGTGAATGAAGTAAAATACTTCTTTTAGTTTTTTTATAATTAGATCTTTTGATCTTTTTTCTTATCATCAAAGACCTTGGTCTTCTGTAGATCTATGATCTTTTTAGAAGATGGTTCTTCTTTTTACGAGATGATTTCATCTGTGTGGTTCAAGAAATAGTTCTTTACCTTGATGATGAAGAAATGATCTTCTTTTTTCTAAAGGCTTGCCTTTCTTTCTCTTTGAGTTTTCTCAAAGTTTGCAGAGGGTTTTCTCTATTTTGTTTTTGTATATCTGTTTCTTTTCCTTTTTTTTTATTGAAAAGAAGGATCATTGGTCGTTGGGACCCACCACCTCTCCGACGACACTGAGAGATTACAGCGCCAATAAAGTGTTAAACACTTGTTTTGGGCTCGGTCCCTTTTGTTCAACAATGCTGAGCATTGATATGGGCTTTGATGCTCACCCTTTCTTTGTTTTTTTATATTGAATGTTAAACACTCCTTATGGTGCTGGGCTCCATTTACAGAGCGCTTTATGTTAAACAGTGCCCACGTGAGAAGCACATGGGGCGCTCGGCGCTAGGTGCCAACCATTGAGTGCAGAGCACTCTTTACTTTATTAGCACCCACGTGAGGGCCACGAGGAGTGCTTGGCGCTGGGCGCCAACCCTTGAGTGCTAAGCACTCCTTATCTTATTAGCGCCCACGTGAGGGGTACGTGGAGCGCTTGGCGCTGGGCGTCAACCACTAAGTACTAAGCACTCCTTATTTTATTAGCGCCCTCGTGAGGGGCACGTGGAGCGCTTGGCGCTGGGCGCCAACCACTGAGTGCTAAACACTTTTTATTTTATAAGCGTCCACGTGAGGGGCACGTGGAGCGCTTGGCGCTGGACGCCAATCACTGAGTGCAGAGCACTTTTTATTTTAGCAGCGCCCACGTGAGTGGCACGTAGAGCGCTTGGCGCTTTTCCCTCTTTGTGCATTTTTCTGAAGAATTCAATTCTTTGTTCTCCTCTGGATCTTCAATCCCCGAAAATAAATTCATCCATATGAGAATTAAATTCTCATTTATGGGAGACTTGTCTTATGGATCTCAGATCCAGGGAAAGAACTATGTTCTTTTATAAGGGCTAAACCCTTGGGTATGCAGATGAGATACTATGATCTCTATTTACCTTGAAGAAAGTTCTTCTTCTTTCTTCTCTCTTCAGGCTCTTTTTGCTTGCTCTTCTTTTTGAACTTAAAGTTTATGGGGGGGAGTGGTCATCTGTACAAGACTTGAAGTCTTGGGTCCTTTATATAGGGGAGGCTGATTTGTTGATTCAATTAAGGAAATCTCTCATTGAGAGATTTCATAATTGATTTGGGGAATTTATCCACCGTCGGATCTTTGATCCAAGAACTTCTGTTTTACAGAAGACATCTTCCTTGTTTTTAACAAGATTGGGAAATTATTTTCCCGTACAGAACTTATTCTATATCTTGGTGAGTTTTAATCACTATTGGATCTTTGATCCAACGTTGCTCTGATTTACAGAGCACAATCTTTCTTTTTTAGAAAAATTTGAGGAGTATTTTCTCAATCAGAATTTAATTCTGTGCTCTGATGATTTATCATCTCCGTTGGATGTTTGATCCAACGGTGGAGAACTTTTAGTTCTGGCGATAGCGCCCTCGTGCGGGTGGCGCTGGCTCAGAGTTTTTAACTCATGGCGCTGGCTCAGAGTTTTTAACTCTTGGCGTTGGCACTCTCGTGCTTTGCACGTGAGGCGCTGCCTCATTACTGAAGGTGTTTTTTTACCTTCTTTCGCCGCTTTTCCTGAGTAAACTTCTCTTTCCCAAAGCTTGAAAATAGTTCCATTATGCACAGCATTTTCTGTGCCTTGACTTAAATGTCTCCCTTCATAATTTGAAGCAATGCTTCTCATTTTCAGAGAATCATTTTAACAGAGAAGAGCTATGGCTTGTAATCGTCCACATGCTCACCGACAGCCATTGGAGGTACCTATCGAGGAAATTGTTCCTCGTTTTTCCGCATGCTTGGTGAACCCTACTCTTACGGATGACCAATGCGACACGGTGCTAACGAGCTCTTGATTCGTAGAAGATCTCCTCTCCCCATCGGATCCATTTGGCTCCGGATGGTTTTCTTGTCCGTGATCGATGATATTCCCCCTCATCCGGCGGAGATAACTCCGGCAATGCTCGACGCCGCGGATGAAAAGATTGAGTGCTTTCATGAGGCACTTTTGATTACCGCAGCTCTGAGGGATCGCTCTGTTCGGCTGCTCTGCCAGATACGGGCTCAGCGGGTCGTCATGTCTGCCTTCGCTGATGGGTGCGGTGCTGACCGATTGGTAGCCACTCCTCATGAAGATCACCGCTTTGCCATGGTAGAGAAGGCAGAGGGGGAGTTAGAGAATTTTATCCATAGTTTTGTGAATCCCTGTACTTTCGATCCCATGTATGGTGATCTATTTCCTGTAGAATAAAATGTTCAATTAAGTGCTTTATTTTTGTCGTTGAACACATGTTCTTCCTCTGATGTGTGCGTATATGAATGAGCCCAATTTCACACATATCTGTAAACGAAACTTAAAACAGTGAAAACAGAAACAAATAGCTCTTGGCCGAAGGTTTTAGCGAGAACAGGAAATAGAAGGACACACTCAAGCTCTTAAACTCACTAGCGCTCATCTTGATGTGACCGAACACCGACATGCCGGTTCCGGCAGTCATGGCCTGCGTCTGGGAAATGATTCCATGACCTGTTAGGCGTCGGATAGCTCAATATCCCGATCACAGGGGGGACCGGGATATCACTTCAAGGCGCGCCATGCTTTCTCGACCCCCGAGGAAGTGTCAGTTCAATCGCCTGATTTCAGGCTAAACCCGTGCCGCCGCCGCCGTCAAGGTCACGCGTATGATGAACACCAGGGCTATCCATGAAGGGTCCATCCCGGAGATTTAATGAACGTGATAGAGTGAAACCGAAGCCGCTTCGTCACACAAGCCAGGAGTAGAGGAAGCGGGCGCTTCGACTGTGAAGATTATTCGGGGTATCAACGACGAATAGTGGCACTCGAATAGAAAATCGAAGACATATGACAAGATGACCGTACGGCTAGCGAAGGAGCAGCGTACTTCGCGGACTCACTCACAAGGCTCTTTACTGAATAGCTATTAGCTGAGCGTGTCTCATCCAGAAACAAACCGTCCAAGGTGGCCCTCTTCGATGGGAAGTCCGACCCGAAGGACTACTTGGACGCATTTACAGCAGGCATGCGTTTCCAAGACAACTTAGACGCGACTCAATGCCGAGCCTTCTGCACCACTCTCATCCAGGCTGGCCGAGATTGGTTCCGAGGGCTCGTGGCACGCTCAACTCGACCTTTGACGAGCTGGCTACCCAATTCCTCGGTCATTTCATCGGTAACCGTCGGCAGAAAAAGATGGTCGACTACTGTTCACCATCAAAATCGGGGATAAGGAATCCTTTAAGGGGTACGTCACCCGCTTCTACAATGCCCTTCTCGAGGTACCCGAGCATTGCGACGAGACGATTATCACCACCCTGAGGTCAGGTCTTAGACAAAAAGAGTGGCTTTGCTCTTTTGCATTTGCGCAATCTAGGACCACGGCCGAAGTAGAAGTGTGGACCGAGCGAGAGATTCAACTCGAGTCGGAGGTGAACGCCAATCTACCCCAGGGTGACCAAGCAGACCGAAAGAAATAGGACAAATAGGAAAAAAAGAAAGCCGACCGCCCAAAACCCTATGCCCCGAGATTCCAGGAGTACACTCCTCTGAACATCTCCCAGACGGAACTGCCAGAGGAGGCTAAAGGCAAGAGGTTTTTCAGGCTCCTGCCGGCAACCCGAAGGGTGGGCAAACGGCTCCAGGGTTCGTATTGTGCTTACCACAGATCACAGGGGCACCCGACCGAGAGTTGTAAGCAACTCCGTGACTATATTGAGGAACTGATCCGCTCAGGCCACCTGGAGAAATACCTACGAGACAAGCGGCAGGAGAAACATGAGTAGAAATCCCAACCCCTTCCTGAGGAGTTAACGATCGGCCAGATCATGATCATCTCGACGTATCCGACTCCGGACAGTGAGGGGGACCGCCGCCCCATACCGGTCATAGCTATAAGTGATCCACCCCATAAGAAGCACATGAAGGATGACCCGATCACGTTCATCGAGGAACACCTTCACGACATATCACTCCTTCACAATGACCCACTTGTGATAGCAGCTCGAGATCACCATTACAATGTCCAAAGAATATTGGTCAATTTACAGAGCTCAGCGGATATCTTATTCTGCGACTGTTTCCAGCGTATGGGATTAGGTTCCTCTGATCTCCAACTGAATTCTCATGTCCTCTCCGTGTTCACCAACCATTCCATCACGGTCGAAGGTTCAATCACTCTCTTACTCAACATTGGGGACGCTGGCAAAACACGAACCATATCGGTAAATTTCCTCGTTGCCAAGATTCCGTCGTCCTATAACTTCCTCCTGGGATGCCCCAACTTGAACGCCCTTCGGGCTCAGATCTCGACCTACCACCTCGTGCTCAAATTCCCTTTAGATAACGGGGGATAGGCCGCGCCTATGGGGATCAGCAAACCGACAAGATCTGCCTCGTCTCAACATTGCCCACCGAGGAGCAGGGTGACGACTTTGAAGATACGCATGATCCCCAGGGCACCTTGGACACCCGCGACAACCGAAAGGAAATCTGCGGTGCGCCGGTGGAAGAGTTAGAAGAAGTTTCCCTCATAGAAGGGGTCGACGGCCGGACTGTCCAGATCGTTTTTCTCCTGACAGGGAGCGCCACGATAACCTGATCCAATTTCTCCGGAACAACTCGGATGTGTTCGCCTGGGTTCCGGCGGAATGCCCGGAATCGATCCCAAGGTGATCTCCTACAAGCTCGGGGTCGACCCAAAAGCTAAGTGTTTACCGCCGAAATAAGGGAGACGGGACCGCGTAGGATGTCTTGCCTAAATTTGGGGGCAGATGCTATTTGGTTTTATCCGTCCACCTCTTCGAAGATGCCAAGTTGATTTATGGCACAGTGTATCGAATATTCAGACGGATGCGGCCGTTGTAGCAGACATCGTCAGATTCCCCCTCGTTTGAGGGGTTTTTGATTGTGGGGATGCTCTTCCCTGCAGGCGCAAACCCCTGCAGTTAATTACGCTACCGCATCGCGGTAACCACTTTCTCCTTCTCCAGATGGTCACTTCGTGTCGTGTGTGTTTGTTTTATTTTTGGTTGCCCGTGGATTGTATACGAAGACTAATTTATGATGTCGCCCGTAGGGCGTGGATTAGCCCAAATCCGCATTTTCTTAGATTTGGGTTTGGGTTGGGTTTAAGGATCGTTAATCTCATTTGAGACTAAGATCAACTTAAACGTTTGTTGAGGATACGTTAGTCTAATTTTAGACTAAGATCTACTCAACAGGATCATTTAGATCCAATAAAAGAGCATTTGGGATCTATTGTTTTTGTTTAGGAATGTTGCGGTCCATAAGTTTAAGGACATCACAGTCCATAACAGTTTAAAAATGTCATAGTCTGTCAAGTTTAAAGATATCATAGTCTATGAGTTTAAGGACCCCACAGTCTATAAAGTTTAAGGACATCATAGTCCATGAGTTTAAGGACCCCATAGTCCGTAAAGTTTAAGGACATCATAGTCCAGTTTAAAGACGTCATAGTCTATGTGGTTTTGGTTCAACCGTTTGGGGATGCACCAAAAGTTATTGGTTATTGGTACCCTCCGTCTCTCTGAAAACGTTGAAGGATTACAACGACATATATCAGAGGTACGAAGAGATGTACCCTTAAACCAATGTTGGTTGGGAGATCTGTAATCAAGTTTGGGACTAAAATCAATTAAAAAGATTTATGAGCATATGTGCTCAATTAGTCTAAATGAGGGATCTGTGGCCAACTTGGGCTCGGCCCACTCAGTTAAAATGTTGAAAATTTAGCAATGCTGAGCATTAGTTTGGGTTCTGACCATCATTTTTGTCTTTTATTGAGTGCTGAGCACTCATTATGGTTCTGGGGCCTTATTTAAAGAACAATTTATGTTCCTCAGCGCACACGTGCGGAATACGTGCCGCGCTTAGCGTTGAGCGCTAGTTAATGAGTGCAGAGCACTCCTTGTGCAATAGCGCACATGTGAGGAGCACGTGGTGCGCTTGACGCTGTGCGCCAGTTAATGAGTGCAGAGCGCTCCTTGTGAAATAGCGCATACGTGAGGAGCATGTGGTGCTTGGCGCTGAGCGCCAACCATGAAGCGCTGGGCGCTTCTTTGAATTTGGAACGCTAAGAGCACTGTGGCACTATGCGCCAGTCTTGGAGCGCTAAGGCGCTTTTTTTTTAATTTGTAGCGCTAAAACTCTTTTTTAGGCAACTTTGATTAGTTCTGCGCTCTGAGAACTAAATTCTCGTTTATAAGAGACCTTGTCTCGTGGGTCTAAGAACAAAGTTCTTATTTTTATAGGAGATGTTACAATCTCTTATTTTTTTTGTGAAAGGCTTTGCCTTTATGGATCTGTGATCTTAAGAGAATTGGATTTCCCCCCTCTTTTTATGATGAGATGTTATGATCTCTTTTTGTGAAAGACGTCTGTCTTATAGATCTATGATCTAGAAAAAGAAACTAAGTTCCTCTTCTTTTGATGAGATGCTTTGATCTCTCTATTTTATTTACCTTGAATAAATTCTTCTTTTTTCGAGAGCTTGCTCTTCTTTATGAAATTTCTCAAAGTTTGTGGGGGGAGGGGGGTTCCTCTCTGCAAGACTTGAAGTCTTGGGGCCTTTATATAGTGGAGGCTGATTTGTTAAATCAGTTAAAGAGATCTTTTCTCTAATTGATTTGGGGATGTTTCCCACCGTTGGATTTTTGATCCTAGGGCTTCTGTTTTACAAAAGACAACCTTCTTGTTTTTAACAAGATTGAGAAATATTTTCCCATACAGAGCATATTCTGTATCTTGGTGATTTTTAATCACCATTGGTTCTTTGATCCAACGGTGCTCTGATTTACAGAGCACAATCTTTCTTGTTTAGAAAAATTGGGAAGATATTTTCCCCTACAGAGCTTATTCTGTAGCTTGGTGATTTTTAATCACCATTGGATCTTTGATCCAACGGTGCTATGATTTACAGAGCACAATCTTTCTTGTTTAGAAAGATTCAACAGAATTTTATTCTGGTAATTTGATGATTTTTAATCATGTTTATTGGATCTTTGATCCAAGGGCCGAGAACATTTTGTTCTAGCGCTAGCGCTCTCGTATTACGCACATGAGGCGCTGCCTCAGAGTCTAGCGCTCTTAGTGCTGGCGCTCCTGACACGAGCGCTCTCATGCTTTGCACGTGAGGCGCTGTCTCAGAGTTTTTGACTCTTGGCACGGACGCCGCTAGCGCCGGCGCTGCGTCAGAGTCTTTGACTCTTGGTGCTAGCACGCTTAGCGCTAGCGTTCTCATGCTTTGCACGTGAGCGCTGCATCAGAGTCTTTGACTCTTAGCGCTGTCGCATTTAGCGTGAGTGCTTTTATGAAGCACTACTTCATTTCAAATTTCACAATTTGAAGAGAGCTTTGCTCTGATTGGGGAAAACAAATGCTCCCCACCGTTGTGCTCACGTGGCTTACACGTGAGTGCAGCTGTGGCAGCATCTGCACCATTAGATCAACTTAGAAGTTGAAACGACCCTCAGTGCCTATAAATAGGGCCTTTGGCCCTCTAGATGACCTCTGTTCATCTTCTTTTTTGTTTTTCTGAGAATTAATTCTTTTTTAGAGCATAGCTCTCTGCCTCAAAGACTCCTTTAGAGTTAAGACTCTGTCAAATTTTTTGGTAAGATTTGAACCCATTAACAGAGTTTTGCTCTACTTAGATCATAGATCTTTAAAGATTTTTAGGGTTTCTTAACCCGTCAATTAAAAAACAGAGTTTTGCTCTCGCTAGATCATGGATGAGAAAAAGAAATCCTTTTTAGGGTTCTTTTAACCCATTAACGGAGAACTCTTAGAGTTCGCTTTGCAGATCTTAAAGATCTTGAAGTTTTTACTTCTGTAGAAAGCTTTGCTTTTAGGGTTTTTTGATGAATTATTCCATCTTCTTCACAGAGCATTGCTCTTTAGAAATTTTGGGGGGATTTTATTCCTTTCATGACTAATTATGACAGATGTCATATCTGCTGCAGAGCACTGCTCTCAAGGGAGATTTACTCCTTGGCCCAAGGGGCCCTCATTAAATGAGAATCCTTTTTTAGGATTTCCTTATTTAATGACTGTCTTATCAAATGATGAGACTGTTTTATTAATGATGAGTTATCATCTAGATTGTGTGGGTCCCCCTTGGTTCCTTTCCACTGCATTGCAGTGTGGCACGAATTTAAAGTACCAAGTGCCGGAACTTAAATTGTAGCATTGACGGCTAATTTTTTTTTGTTCTTTTTGGCTTAGGTACTCTGTCTTTTGA
This sequence comes from Agapanthus africanus, assembly GCA_030015575.1. NCBI lineage: Eukaryota > Viridiplantae > Streptophyta > Magnoliopsida > Asparagales > Amaryllidaceae > Agapanthus > Agapanthus africanus. Next base: position 747,165,065 of record JASDDO010000022.1, on the reverse strand, counting down.
CATTTCTTTCCCGTTTGTCCGTTCGGAAAGCGGATTCCCTGAAGCGCCTGTGGACATGGAAGTCTTCGCATTAATCAAAGATCACGATCCGGAGCAAAACAATCTTCATTTATGGGGAACATGGTACAGTCAGATCATTAGGGGTCGGCGGAGCTTTTCTTGCGCGGCACCTTCGGAGCCTATTTCGGCGATCCCTTATGCTGACGCACCTCCGGTGAACTACGCCATGGAGGAGGTCAACTGGACCTCAGAGGGTTGCCTTCAACCGTCTATGGTTGTGATACCCGTAAAGCCGCCGCCGTCTTTGGATACTCTGGGGCGGCGTATATGTCAGGGCGAGTCGTCCCCGTGGGGACAGCCGTACATGATAGGCCTAACTCCTCGCCATCCAGCCGGGTATTTATAGTGGGCTTGCTACATTTTGTCGGCTAAGAAGTCGCAGATTCTGAAGCTCGGGTTATATCCCGCGATTTACGGTTCTTTCTTTCAATATTCCGCGCCTCCTGAATGGTTGGTCAAGGTTTTTCTGGAGTAATGGAATATTCTGACCCACACCTTCCTTCAGTCGAATCGAGAAGTCTCAGTATCTTTGCAGGAGTTTGCAGAAATCTCTGGCTTACCCGTTAGGGGAGAACACTACGAGGAGTTGCTTCCTCCGGACGAGTACATATTTGCCACCAAATCAGTGGTAATGGGTGTTATCCTGGAGAACACCATTCAACACCAATTTCCGAGCCTGATCAAGGTGTTGAATATATACGAAAGTCTATTTCTGGAGTCCGGAGGGCATGGAGTTAGCAACGCAAACTTCATCGCTCGCTTTCTTCGTCCGGAAGCCTTATCGAAGCAAGCTACGCTGTTCGCCAAGCTTGACGACCCGTTTGGTTTTGGTTTGGATAACCAACCGACGGCGGAGGCGGATTTAAAAAGTTTCTTTATTTCGACTGCTCCTGTTGTTCCCTTCGCGGAGCTCGCTGCTCCGGACATCAATGAAGAGACGTTTGTGCTGGGGTTCATTGGCTTATGGCTGAACTGGTTTGTGCTTCCAATGCATCCTCATTATATGAGGCTATCAATCTTTTACCCAGCCCATCGTAAGGTTGCGGGAATGCAAGTGGCTATCGAAATTGCTAGGTTAGCACACCTATACCATAGTCTTAGCTTAGCGGCGGACACCACCGAACCGGGGGTACAGCCAGTCACTTTCTCGCTGCATTATTTTATGTCATGGATCGAGCTGCACATACTTGGCGCTTTTGGTGCTCACAAATGGCCTCGTTTCTACGACAGTTACAACTTCCGTCGGATTATGCTTCTAGTTTATGCGTCCGTTGTAAATCCGACATAGCGGGAGGCTAGGGGTGTGCTCCTTCGTTCGCGTATGGTTAGAGATGGCATGAACTTTGTCGATAAGGTTTTAACTATCGGCAAAGAATCCGCAAAAATGATGTAGCCTCTGCGCGATACTTTTAAAGATGGGGCCTGTACCTTGAAAGCTCGGTAGATTCCTCATTTATACTCCATCAGGCTGGGCTTTCTCGTATTTAGGCAGAATGATTCGACGTTGTTCATGAGGTACAACCCGCACCGTTTCGCCCAGCAATCAAGCTATAATCAAGGTGTCCCACTCGAAGCTTTCTTAGCTGAGCCTACTGCCACAGAAGAAAGTATTCGGAACGCATTGCACCATTATATGCGGTTGAACACTGGTTCCAATTTCTTTATCAGTGAGCCGAGTTGCGTTCCGTGAATCTTGAACGTGTATGTGGCGTGGTATCAACATTCGATAGGCACCGTCATTAAGGAAGAAAAGCGATTATTACTTGATCGCAAGGACACCACCCCGCTGGTAATCCAGCCGTTCCTTTGAAGTGACGGACCATCGTCAGTCCTCCCCAAAGAGAAGCTGCTGCGGCTGTGGTATCACGTGTTATGCCTGAGTTGCCCCTACTCCGCGTGCCTGAAGAAGCGGTAGCTGTGGCGTCTCCCGAGTCTGGCGTGGGTGCAGAAATTGGGACTCGTCGCCCCAAATTGCCCGCCAAGCGCAAGCTCGTGTTATCGGCTGCCGGTACTCGCTTACAGAAGAAAAAGAAGTCAATACTTTCTATAGACGTCGTATTCGGTCAGGAGCCTCATACTCCTTACAACGAGGGTCTAAGTGAGTACGGGACCAACAAGGGTTTATTTATGGCGCCGGATGACACCGATCTGGAGGTTGCTATCGCGGTTTCAAAGCAGCTAGCTCGCGATGAAGCAGCATTAATCACCATCGCACAATAAGGTATACTTTGGTCATATCTTTCCGTGGCTATTATTATGCTTTGACTGACGCTTTCTTCTTCAACAGGTATCTCCACCGAAGAGGCTCTCGCAGCTTCCCTCAAGACTTTTGAAGAGAAAGAGAGGCTTCGCGCTTCCTTGGGCCTCGGTATACTTCGGCTCATTGTGCATTCATTCCCTTTTTCTTCATAGGTAGTCTGACCCTTCTTTTTCATCTTATTGCAGGGACTACCTCGACCCAAGTTATCCTGAGTGCAGTGCCGATCCCGCAGGGTGGCGCAGCGATGCTTCCAAGGCCGGCTGCCGAAATCCCAGCTCCCCCAGTATTGCCAAAAGAGGCTTCGCTTAAGCAGCCGATGACGGACGCCGTAACGGCTCCAGAGGTAGCTCCTGGTTCGGATGATGACGTCACTTTGACGGAAGTCTTGAAGAGGTCTCTTCTCACTGCCAAGGCTGACAAGAAGCGCAGAAAGCGTGCGGCGAGGGAACGTGAAGTCAGCTTGGCCGTGGGTGCAGGTTCAAGCGTCGTTCCATCTGTCACTATTTCTTCTGAAGACGCCCCAGAAGCCCTGTCTACCGTCCATTGACAAATGGTGCGTGCGGCTCGGGAAGAAGCGAAAAGGCTGCCCCAAGGTAACATCACGCTGAGTCCTTTCTTAGAATTTGATCTTCCAATTCTTATATACCATATCTTGCAGCGCCAAGTCCTGACGATGAAGCGGCAGGTGAGATGACGGCGACCACAGAGACCGAAGCGGCTACTCTTTCTCGGGAGTCCGAGACTGTCCAAACCGCCGCTCTTTCCCTCAGCGGTTCCCCGCCCTCGCCTGGCATTGAGAGTGTCATGACGGTTCTTGTAGAATCAGGGGATGAAGCCACTGGTGCTGAAACCATGTGTAACAACCCTAATTTTCTTATACACTTTTTCCTATACAAATTTTTTTCAAATATTTTTAAAAATCCATAAAGAGGTATTTATTGCCTGAGCACAAGACTTAAGTAATTGATTAGCAATTTAATTACAAGAAGGAGCTTGTAGCTCATTGGTAATACCTTGCATTGCTGAACCAAGCCACCAAAGTTCAAATCCCATGCCCCACATTATTTTTAATATTTATTTTGTTTTAAATTCAATATTATGTCTCTTCATCTTCTAAACCCCCATGTACACTTCAAATTCCTAGATCGGTTTCAGAGATCTTTGAAATTCCCATTTACTCCATTTTAATGATTTTTTAATACATTTTTACATTAAAACCTTTCATATACCTTATTTACTACAATTTTTAATGATTTTGTACATTTTTACATTAAAACCTTTCATATACCCTATTTACTCCAACTTTTAATGATTTTATATATTTTTATATTTTTATTTAAAACCCTTCACCTACCCTACCCCTAGCCTACCCTATAAATACACCCCCTCCCATCTACCCTCTCATCCCAAAATCCTAAGCTCACTCTCTCAAAGGGTGTACTTTGAAATCGAGTTCGCGACGAAGCTTTGACGAAATTCCGGCGGGAAATTCCGGCGACGTCCTTGGAAGCAACCGGCGACGAAACCACACCTCGGCCTTTTTCCCTTGTTCCTCTTTACTCTTTAGAAGAGTTTGAAACCCGTAAGTCCCATACTTGTCTCTTTTCCATTTCTTAAAATACGGAATTACCGATCCCCGACGGAAATCGGAACAAACCGATTTCCGATTCGGTTTTTCTATAAAATTCCACTTATCACCTAATCCATAATACCTAAACATATCCATGATGACTATTAATCACATAGAAACCAATTTAAACAAAGTTTCTCACATGAAATGATAACTTTCTTGTAATATCGTATTCTTTTCATAAAAATACCATGAAGTTTATTTTTCTTGTTCTAATTAATTCCTTCATTCCTAAACATGTTCATCTTGATAAATAAACTTGTAGAAATCAATTTGAATGAGTTTTCACACATGAAACGATAACGTTTTCAAATACCGTATTCTTGCGCTTAAATACCTTCAAGTTTAATATATCATATTTAAAACTTCATTAAACCTTAAAATAAGTCACAAGGTAATGACCTACCTCTACTTACATACCAATATAATCTAATTGATAAACGTCAAAACATAGAATACGAAAATACAAGACTTTTCACTAAAATACCATCATCTTTATAAACCTTTCTTGAAAGCTTTAAGTTGTACACAATTCTAAATAAAATCTTTTAAAATAAAAGCACGATATGTCATGGACATCGATCGTTTATCTAAACTGACTTTGTGGTGTCTAGGCAAGTGTGTCTAGGCTAGTGGTTTTTAATTAGGCCCACTACGGTGGTTCCTTCCCACTTACCTGGCCGCAATTGGCGGTGAAGGGGCGATTTGAGGCTTCTAATGACTTATCGTTTAGACCTTAGAAATAGGCTAGTTGGCTTAGGAAACCCTAGAAACTAAAAATACGGAAATTACATCCTTTACAAATAAATACCTTATATTTATAAAACCGTTTTTCTAAATGAATAGTATTTATTAAACCTAAACAAAGCGCCGCTACAACCCACCTTTGGGGAACCCGTTAGGGATAGTACGGTTCATCGTGCACCCGCGGGCTAGTAGTGCGAGATTCAGACCTCCGCAAGGAGCATTCGGTCTCGAAAGGTTTAAAATACGGCATTTAAGAAAAATGAGATTTTGGAAAATAAAATATTTATTTAAAATTATTCTTGTATTAATATATATTTAATTATCATTTAAACACCTATTTTATCATAAGATAAAGTTTCCATCTTTTTCTAAAATTACAAGATTAAAAGTTACATTAAAATACCATGAGTTTCAAATAAATCAATTAATACTTTTATTAGGATATATTCACTAGAATAACACAAATAAAATTCACACTCATTATAATTATAAAGACGAATAATAAATACTTGAGGTGTATTTTGAAAAATATACAATAGTACTTTTTACTTAAAACCCCCTCGAGTTTTATAAATTATAATAAGGCCCCTAACAAATATTGAACTTCAACTTACCTTCTTTTAGTCTGACTCGGGTTAGAGTCTGACTATTTCTGACTTGAATATGATTCAAGTCAATCTATATTCTTTTATATTCCAAATCAATATGAATACATGAATCCCTGAATTCAGTTAACAATCTATATAACTTGACTGAACCGAACCATGGATATATTCCTTTTACATGTTTCCCAGTATTCCATTTACATGACTCTACGGTTATAACCGTTTCCTGATATCATGGTTTCGGTCAGTCAGTCAATCGATCATGCAATCTATACCATTTTTACAATACAACAATACTACGGGGTTTAAGGGGTAGAATGGTACGGAAGGTGTTAAAGGTGGCACGAGGTGGTCAGATTAATACACCTAACCTGAATCCCATTGCTGTTGTACCGTGGCATAACGGTTCCTTGTACTACACGTGCCCTAGTCTCTGGCAAGTGAGACTCCCCTCGTATACACTGGCATTCTTTTGTACCAAGCTACAAACAACAGCGTTAACATAATATTACAACAATAGTTTACATTTTAAAAATGTTTCTTCTTATTCTGTCTTCTCTACTTCCCTCTTACCCTTGGGACTTACCGAGCGACCTGTTCGCTGACGACATTCTGTTCTCTCTTCTTTGAATGTCGTCAGGTGGTTTGGACCCGGCAGAGATCGAGCCATCACAAGAAGACTTGGAGCAGTTTACTGAAGACCCTGCACAGTAGTTTCATTTGTACACTTTTCTTTTCAGTACTTTTCATTTCCTGTTATGCCACTGTTTAGGCATCTTTTATTCCAGTTGTATTTTCTTTTTCATGCATTGTACAAAGAATGTTAATAAATAAAAGTTGCTGTTCTTTTATACTCTTGTCTCTTGTGTATTTATTTTATATTACTTAGATACGCTTAGCGTATGTACTTCTGAGTATATACGTAGCGGGCCTCGTCGCGCCCACTTCGCCGTACACTGGGAAGCCGGGCGTGACACCATGCCACTGAAGGAGAGCAAGGAAACCGCAACGCCGAGTGATGCTTCCATTGCAATTTTGGCTAATAACCCATTAGGTGGGTTTCGGGTCACTGTTTATTTTCTATCTCACAATCCTTTTCAGCTTTTTCTGACGGTATTTTATTTGTAGGTGTAGCGAACATCGAGATTGTGGCATCTGAAACACTTGCGGTCGTTGCCATGACTGTTGCTCCCTCGCCTTCTCTTATGTCCTCCAAGATGCTGGAAGGTATAGATTTGCGATCCATTTGATTGAACTATGACCACCATTATTCTTGTACTGAGCATGTATCATCGCAACCTTGCAGGAGTTCTCTTCGATCATCTGTATCAAGTGCTGGACCCGCATTTCTCCTTCCATTCGGAAGTCACTTTACCTACTGGTGCCGGTGAGTACAGTTTTTAACCGACGTACTTTCCTTTCTTTGATGGACGACCCTACTATTGTTAATTTTAAATTGATTGCAGCACTACAAATTGAAGGAGGGGACAAGAGAATCGTCGCACCACCAGTACTCCTAACTCTGCCCCCTGTCGCAGCCGGTATAGTAAACTCTATTGTTCGTGCATTTTATTTATCTCTTGAGCCAACATTTGATCATAATTCGTTTTGCAGCAATCGTACTGGCTCCTGCTTCGTTCGAGTCTCGCATCCTAATGCCGGCGGGGCCCTTTTCTAGACGTCCATCTTCCAAAGGCGCTATGAACAGCCTGCGTATGTTGAGTGAATATGTCGAAGAGCTTGATGCGGAGGCCCCTACACTAGCTACAGATTTTGCTGCCGAGGTTAATCCAATGATGGCGACGCTTGTGAACATCCATAACGAAGGTGTTATTGAGTCTTGGGTTAATCACTGCAGGAAGATTGAGGCCTATCTGTATGAGATTGAGCTCAGGCGTCCTGCTCCGGAGGTGTTGGCTTTGAACGCCCAGCGGGCTGCGTGGGTTGAGCAGAGCGTTCCCTTCTTCCCCCATTTCAAACAAGAGGCGACCTTAAGGAGGAAGGAACGTGAGGAGGCTTCAGGCGAATCCGCCCGGCTGCGCGTCCAGGTTGACGCGAATGCTACACAGCTTAAGCTATCTTTGAGGGCCTCCTACGATGTATTTCTGACGGGCTAACGCCGAGGCAGAAGCTCGATCTCATTGAGCGGGATGCGCAGAGTCATGAGGCAGCTCAGCGGGAAATCGATGAAAAGGTTTCATCATATTTGCAGCAACGGGCCCGAGTCGAAGCTGGGCTGGCCACGGCGGCTGCTCATGAAAAGGAGCTGAGAGGAGTGCGCAAACGACTTGCTGATTTGCTAAAATTGCCTCCTTCTCAATAGTCTTCTTTGTATCGATGGTAATTTATGAATAACATGTATTCATTTCATTTTTTATTTTATATGATGTATCTCGTATTCAATTGAATTCATGAATAAAGGACATATTTTTTTTATCTCCGACCATCGCTTTCTTTTCTCTGCTGTGTTGTTGGCATGTGATTTTAGCAAATGTAACTTGTGGACGATAGATAACAGTTCATCTTGAACTCTTTGTAGGGTAGTGATGGCTTAGGAGACAGGGTTAGGATCTGCCACCTAAGACTTTCTAACTTTATGAGCCGCGAGGGTCTCGTAAAGACTTTTCTCATTACGAGTCGAGAGGATCCTGTAGGCGTTTTTTCTCCTTAGGAATCATGAGGATTCCTAAGTGTGTTTTCTCTTGAGAGTCGTAAGGATCTCAAAAGAGAAATTTTCCAGCTTACAAGTCAAGAGGACTCGTAAGTGGTTATTTCCCTCCTTGTCGATGTTTGACTTCGGGGAATGTGGCCCGTAGATAGTCCATCTTGACCTCTTTGTAGGGCAGTGATGGCTTAGGAGACAGGGTTAGGATCTGTCACCTAAGACTTTTCAAATTTATGAGCCGTAAGGGTCTCATAAAGACTTTTCTTCCTACGAGTCGAGAGGATCCCATAGGTATATTTTCTCCTTAGAAATCGTGAGGATTCCTAAGTACGTTTTCTCCTGAGAGTCGTAAGGATCTCACAAGAGAATTTCCCCCCTTACAAGTCGAGAGGACTCGTAAGTGATTGTTTTCCTCCTTGTTGATATTCGACTTTGGAGAGTGTGGCCCGTGAATAGTATGAAATAGTCCATTTTGGACCGACTTGCAGTGCCCCAGTGCTTATGAAACAGGTCCTTATCTCTATTGCCTAAGGCTTTTCCCTATGAGTCGAGACGAGTCGAGAAGTTCTCGCAGGAACATTATTTTTCCCCACGAGTCGAGACGAATCGAGAAGTTCTCGCATGGATGTCCTAAAGTCACAGTTAACTCCTGCTAATAGAAGTCCGTTAGGGTCTGTGGTACTAGGGTTTTTTTTACCCGTCGTACCTGTTCCCCTCCGAACGGCGGCCCGGACTTCGCGTCCGTTGCCTGAGGTTCGGGGCAGATGCTATTTGGTTTTATCCGTCCACCTCTCCGAAGATACCAAGTTGATTTATGACACCGTGTATCGGAGGTTTAGACGGATGCGGCCGATGTAGCAGACTTCGTCAGATTCCCCCTCAGGGTGAGGGGTTTTTGATTGTGGGGACGCTCTTCCCTGCAGGCGCAAGCCCCTGCAGTTAATTACGCTACCGCGTTGCGGTAACAACTTTCTCCTTCTCCAGAATTTCACTTCGTGTCGTGTGTGTTTGTTTTGTTTGTGGTTGCCCGTGGATTGTATACGGAGACTGAGTAATGCCGTCGCCCGTAGGACGTGGGTTAGTCCAAATCCGTATTTACTTAGATTTGGGTTTAGTATTTTTTGGTTTAAGGGTACATTAGTCGCGTTGCGGCTAAGATCAACTTAAACGTTCGTCAAGGATACATTAGCCCTGTTTTGGACTAAGATCGACTTGACGTAGTGATTGATTTAATTATCTGGCCGTCGAGACTCGTCACCTCTCTGACGTCGTTGAGGGATTACAACGACAGGCGTCAGAGGAGTTCAGAGATGTACCCTTGAACCAAAGTTGATTTGGAGTTCTATTGTTTATTTAAAGATCTAAGGACACATTAACCGTATTTGGGGCTAAGATCAACTTAGACGGGACCGTTTAGATCCGGCAAAAGAGCGTTCGGGCTCTATTGCGCCAGTTTAAGGACGTGGTGGTCCATCGCCAGTTTAGGGACGTGGTGGTCCATTATTAGTTTAGGGACGTTTCGGTCCGTCGCCAGTTTAAGGGCGTAGTGGTCCGTTATTAGTTTAGGGACGTTTCGGTCCGTCGCCAGTTTAAGGACGTAGTGGTCCATATTCCAGTTTAGGGACGTGGTGGTCCGTCGCCAGTTTAAGGACGTAGTGGTCCAATATTAGTTTAAGGACGTTCCGGTCCGATATTAGTTTAAGGACGTTCCGGTCCGACATTAGTTTAAGGACGTTCCGGTCCGACATTAGTTTAAGGACGTTCCGGTCCGATATTAGTTCGTGGTTGTTGGGACCCGTCACCTCTTTGACGTCGTTGAGGGATTACAACGATGGATGTCAAAGGAGTTCGGAGATGTACCCTCAAACCGGACGTGGATTGATTTAGGAGAGCCATTTTGCTCAGTCAATTTAATTTAAGGACTTATGGCCACGATTGGGCTAAGTCCAGTTCAACATTTTATGGCATTTTTCATTTAGGCTCTACCCACAAAAGATACAGAGTATCAATTTATTTTGGGCTCTGCCCATTTGCAGATGATGCAAAGTATCTACCTCGTTTGGGCTCTGCCCCTTTTAAAATGCATAGCATTCTGAAGATTTTGTTTGGGCTCTGCCCCTTTATAAATGATGCAGAGCATCTGTTTTGGTTTGGACTCTGCCCCTTAAAATAATGCATTTGCGCTTTATTAAGCCTGTTAGGCCTTCCTTTAATTGGGCTTGGCCCTTTTTAATGCATCTGCGCTTTGCGCTAAGTGATGAGTGCAGACTCATATGGTGATGACACGTGTCGTGCTCCGGCGAGCGCAAGCGCAACAGCGCAGTGCGCTGTGTTGTTGCGCTGCGCTATTGCGCTGCTGACACGTGGCGCGCTCTCAGTGAGTTGCGCCAATTCCAGAGAGCAAAGCTCTATCTTAAGGGCGCTTAGCGCAAATGGTTCTACAGCCGACACGTGGCGCTCTCTTAAGAGCGCAACGGCGCAGTTTGGAAGTGCAAAGCACTAAGAATCTTTTAGATTCAAGAAGGGAAGTGCAAAGCACTGTTTAAGTTCTTGATCTAAATTAGATCAAAGAAAAATAAATTTCTTCTTTATTCGAAGAACCAGAGGTTCTTAAAAGTGCAAAGCACTATTCTTTTATTCTTTTATTATTTTTATTGTTTTTAAAGAACCGAAGGTTCACAAGAAGTGCAAAGCACTGTTTTCTTTTTATATAAAGATCATTCATTTTATTTTTAGATCCATGATCTATTAGAAGGCCTTTCTTCTACTTCATGAAGGTTTTTTTTTACCTTCTTCTTGAGATCTTCTCAGAGTTTTCTCTGCTTAGAGTTCTTGATTTTTCGAGAAAATTCTTCTTTTTTCTTTTAATGAGGTCTGGGGTCCTATTTATAGTGCCCCATAAATTTGTTGAATTTGTTAACAAGATCTTTTCTGAATGATTTTGGGAATTTTCCCACGCTGGATCTTTGATCCAAAGGCAGAAGAAAATCTTCTGGTTTTGGAAAGAACAGAAAAGATTTCATGAAATCTTAATTTAGTTTGGCGCAGATGCCCCAGCGCATGACACGTGTCGCAGAGCGCAGAGCGCAGCGCAACTGCGCTAGCGCATCTGCGCTGACACGTGTCGCGCAGCGCAGAGCGCAGCGCAGCTGAAGCGTTGCTTCCTTTAAACAGAGCTTTGCTCTGACTGGGTGCGCTTTCTGGGGCGCTGCGCTCGGCGCGTTGCGCCAGACACGTGGCAAGTTGCGCCCAGCGCAGAGGATCTGAAGCGTTGCTTCACCTGAGATATCTTTTCATCTCCCCTTTTCCAAGTCAAACTTGTATTTCCAAGATTTTGATTTCCCGGGTCTTGGAAATAATTCCATTGTGCACAGAATCTTTTGTGCTTGGGTCTATATATAGTTCAAGGCCGAGCCTTTCATTTTCTCATCTTCAGAGAACTTTTCGATCATGGCTTGCAACCGCCCTCATGCTCGTCGACAACCATGGGAAGTACCGATCCGGGACATCGTTCCCCGTTTTGCTGCGCGCTTGGCGGACCCTTCTCTTACGGACGAGCAGTGCGATGCTGCAATATACGAGGTTTTGACTCGTGTGGGGTCTCCTCTTCCTCCGCACTCCATTTGGCTCCGGATGATTCTTGCCTCGGTGCTCGCCGATCTTCATCCTCCTCCAGTAGAGATGTCCTCGGCAATGCTTGATGCCGCCGAGGATAAGATCGAGTGTTTCTTTGAAGCGCGCTTGATCACAAAAGCCCTGAGGGACTGTTCTTTCGACTTGTTGAGCCAGATACGGGCTCGCCGAATTGTCATCGCCACCTTTTCTGATGAATGTGGCGATGATCGTTGGGCGTCTACTTCTCGGGAGGACCGACGCTTCAACGTGGTGGAGAAGACAGAAAGGGAATTGGAGAATCTTCTTTTTCTTTTTGTGAACCCTTGTCTTTCCGATCCCATATTTGGTGATCTTTTTTAAATGTAATAATAATAATAATGAACAAGTATTTTTCTTTTTAATCAAGTACTTCATTATTTGTTAAGGGTTCTTTTTATTTTAGTTCTCTGTTGTGTTCGTGCATCGTATGATTTTAATTCGTTATTATCAAGTGCACGTAACTTTGCATGGATAAATTGCCTTTGGTATTTACACCCTTTCTTCTGCGCTAGCGCATCTGCGCGGACACGTGTCGCGCAGTGCAGCGCGACTACGCTAGTGTATCTGCGCTGACACGCGTCGCGCAGCGCAGAGCGCAGCGCGACTGCGCTAGCGCATCTGCGCTGACACGCGTCGCATAGCGCACAGCGCAGCGCAACAGTGCAAGCGCATCCGCTGACACGCGTCGCGCAGCGCAGTGCATGCGCAACTGAAGCGTTGCTTCCTTTATTGAAGTTTAAATTTCCAAAGCAAAACTTTGTTTCTGATTGGGGGGAGATGAAGCGTTGCTTCATCTCCCGCCTCGGAATTTGAACAGAGCTTTGCTCTGATTGGGGTAAACAAATGCCCCCCGCACCGTTGCGCTTACGTGGCCCCAAACGTGAGCGCAACGGTGGCGAAATTCCAACCGCCGCGATGACTTTTGGAAGTCGAAAAGGCACTTGGTGCCTATAAATAGGACCTTTGGTCCCCCACAGATGCTTATCATCTTTCCGATTCTATTTTCAAAAGACTTCAGAGCTTTGCTCTTGCCTTCAAGAACTCTAGAGCTTTGCTCTTCTTTCCAAAGTTTTTAGAAAAAACTTTAGGTAAAATTGAATCTTAGATTAAATTAATTTTAATTAATCTTTAAACAGCAGAGCTTTGCTCTTATAGATCTTTTGATCTAAAGAGATCCCCATTAGGGTTCCACTAGCAGAGCTTTGCTCGATTTCGAAGTTAGAAACTTTAGGTGAAATTAATGTAAATCAAATGAACTTAAATTAATCCCAATCAAAGAGCTTTGCTCTCACAGATCTTTTGATCCAAAGAGATCCCCAATGGGGTTTCATTAAGCTTTTTGTTCATGGGTTTTAATCCTTGAATAGAGCTTTGCCCTCCGAAAGATTTGTAATTTCTTGATTCATTAATGGAGCTTTGCTCCTTTTAAATTATATAACATAGCTTTTAAGGGTTGCTGATTGTTGTCGATCTTCTTTTACAGGAACAATGGACGCCCATATGTATGCTCTTAACGAGATCATCTCTTATGGGGACATCCGCCGACTTGGCCGCTCTCAAAATCGGGAGTTCACAAACGAGGAGTGCGCTGAAATAATGAGTCGCTTCGACGCGTATAATGGTCCACTGCTCCCCCGACGTTCCTCCCTCCTTAAGCTTATCGTGGGAGCCATCTGGGAAGCGCTTCCCCTCTTCTGTTCCGGCGTGCCGCTTAGGGCGTTGGATGTTGCTGAGGACAAGGTGCACTCGGTGTACCTGTTGAACTTTATCTCGAAGAGACGACGAGACAGTCTTATCGATCTCTTGCACGAGGTCTTTCAACAGTCCGCCGTACTCGCTGCTTAACGGAGGGTGGAAGACATCAGGGGGGACCCTGACGCTTGTGCTCGCGAGAGAAAGCATATTAGGATGGTCCGCGAGGCCTGGAAAGTCATAGATAGGGTTGCTTTCGAGTTCCTCAATCCATGTCCTGGGTTCGAGGTTATTCCCTTGTAATGATGTTTTTCGTTTATTGCTTTTATGATTGTAAGAGCCATTGGCCATATTAATGGAAAATTTTTATCCCAGCTTGTCTTTATTATACATCTTTTGTCCTGAGTCTTTTTGCCCACGCGTGAATGATTGTGTCTTGAACGCTTGATCAAATGTAAATCGGATGCTCTTTCTGTTGTTTTTCCTCTTTCATGTCATAACAATTAGCAGGTAATAAAATGAGCTTCTTGATTTCTTCACGAGCTAGCGAGGGCTTAAGCCGCAGGTTCAGATCTGCTGCCTAAGACTTTTCAACTCCATGAACCGTGAAGGTCTCATAGAGGCTTTTCTCCCTACGGATCGAGAGGATCTCGCAGGTGGATTTTCTCCTTAGGAATCGTGAGGATTCCTAAGTGTAGTTTTCTCTTCTAAGTCGTAAGGATCTTATAAGAGAATTTTCCCTCTTACGAGTCGAGAGGATTCGTAAGTGGTTGTTTCCCTCCTTGTCGAGAATCGACTTCAGAGAGTGAGACCCGTGAATAGTATGCAAGAGACCATTTAGGATTGACTTGCAGGGTCCCATTGTTCAGGAAGCAAGTTTTTGAATCCTTACTGCCCGAGACGTGAGTCAAAGAAGCTCTCGTCACGGAGTGTTTGTATCCGTGAGTTGAGAAGTTTTGCGAGGGATTATTTGTTTCCCAAGCGCCAAGGATTATTTGTTTCCTTGGGGTTTGAAACGAGTCGATGGTTCCCACGGAGGCGCTGGTGGCTCTACGAGTCGATGCGGATCAGAAGGCTCTCGTCAAGGAGTGTTTGTATCCGTGAGTCGAGGGTTTTGCGAGGGATTATTCGTTTCCCAAGCGCCAAGGATTATTTGTGTCCTTGGGGTTTGAAACGAGTCGAGGGTTCCTATGGAGGCGCTGGTGGCTCTGCGGGTCGACACGGATCAGGAGGCTCTCGTCAAGGAGTGTTTGTATCCGTGAGTCGAGGAATTTGCCGGGATTATTTGTTTCCCGAGCGACAAGGATTATTTGTGTCCTTGGGGTTTGAAACAAGTCGAGGGTTCCTACGGAGGCACTGGTGGCTCAGCGGGTCGACGCGTATCAGGAGGCTCTCGTCAAGGAGTGTTTGTATCCGTGAGTCGAGGAATTTGCCGGGATTATTTGTTTCCCGAGCGCCAAGGATTATTTGTGTCCTTGGGGTTTGAAACGAGTCGAGGGTTCCTACGGAGGCGCTGGTGGCTCTGCGGGTCGACGCGGATCAGGAGGCTCTCGTCAAGGAGTGTTTGTATCCGTGAGTCGAGGAATTTGCCGGGATTATTTGTTTCCCGAGCGCCAAGGATTATTTGTGTCCTTGGGGTTTGAAACGAGTCGAGGGTTCCTACGGAGGCGCTGGTGGCTCTGCGGGTCGACGCGGATCAGGAGGCTCTCGTCAAGGAGTGTTTGTATCCGTGAGTCGAGGAGTTTGCTGGGATTATTTGTTTCCCAAGCGCCAAGGATTATTTGTGTCCTTGGGGTTTGAAACGAGTCGAGGGTTCCTACGGAGGCGCTGGTGGCTTTGCGGGTCGACGCGGATCAGGAGGCTCTCGTCAAGGAGTGTTTGTATCCGTGAGTCGAGGAGTTTGCTGGGATTATTTGTTTCCCAAGCGCCAAGGATTATTTGTGTCCTTGGGGTTTGAAACGAGTCGAGGGTTCCTACGGAGGCGCTGGTGGCTCTGCGGGTCAACGCGTATCAGGAAGCTCTCGTCAAGGAGTGTTTGTATCCGTGAGTCGAGGAATTTGCCGGGATTATTTGTTTCCCAAGCGCCAAGGATTATTTGTGTCCTTGGGGTTTGAAACGAGTCGAGGGTTCCTACGGAGGCGCTGGTGGCTCTGCGGGTCGACGCGTATCAGGAAGCTCTCGTCAAGGAGTGTTTGTATCCGTGAGTCGAGGAATTTGCCGGTATTATTTGTTTCCCGAGCGCCAAGGATTATTTGTGTCCTTGGGGTTTGAAACGAGTCGAGGGTTCCTACGGAGGCGCTGGTGGCTCTGCGGGTCGACGCGTATCAGGAAGCTCTCGTCAAGGAGTTAGGCTCAGTTTGGGAGCCCCGACGAGTCATGACCACTCCGCGCTTGTGTGAGATGATCTCCGATAGTCTTTTTAGGTCTCATTTGAGTTGCCGTCAAGACCCTGAACCCAGGGATCTTCCTTTGCTTCGTTTGTTGACATTGTGTCTGCAATATTGTGACAAATGTCGAGATTGTCTCTGGGTTGTCTGTGAACCATCGAGATTTGGAACTAGGGGACTTTGCCATGGCTCCGTTGTAGTCTCTAGGCTGTCTGTGAACTGTCGAGATTTGGAACTAGGGGACTTTGCCGTGGCTCCGAGGTAATCTCTAGGTTGTCTGTTAACTGTCGAGATTTGGAACTAGGGGACTTTGTCGTGGCCCCGAGGTAATCTCTAGGCTGTCTGTGAACCGTCGAGATTTGGAACTAAAGGACTTTGTCATGGCTCCATTTTGCCGACGTCGTATATTCCTGCAGAGACACTAATTTCTCTGCAGGTCAACGCGAATCGAGATGCTCTCGTCAAGGATGATGATTTTCCTGAATCGAGATATTTTCCAAGGACACTGATTTCCTCGGGGTTGAGACGAATCGAGAGATTCCTGCAAAGACACTTATTTCCTTGCTGGTCGACGCGAATCGAGATGTTCTCGTCAAGGATGCTGATTTCCCTGAATCGAGATATTTGCCAAGGACACTGATTTCCCTGGGGGTCGAGATGAATCGAGGTATTCCTGCAAAGGCACTGATTTCTTTGTGGGTCGACACGAATCGAGATGTTCTCGTCAAGGACGCTGATTTCCCTGAATCGAGATATTTTCCAAGGACACTGATTTCCCTGGGGGTCAAGAGGAATCAAGGTATTCCTGCAGAGACACTGATTTCCTTACGGGTCGACGCGAATCGAGACGTTCTCATCAAGGACGCTGATTTCCCTGAATCGAGATATTTGCCAAGGACACCGATTTCCCTGGGGGTCGAGACGAATCGAGGTATTCCTGCAAAGACACTGGTTTCCTTGCGGGTCGACGCGAATCGAGATGTTCTCGTCAAGGACGCTGATTTCCCTGAATCGAGGTTTTTGGTTTTTGCCAAGGACACTGATTTCCCTGGGGGTTGAGACGAATCAAGGTATTCCTGCAAAGACAATGATTTCTCTGCGGATCGACGCGAATCGAGATGTTCTCGTCAAGGACGCTGATTTCCCTGAATCGAGGTTTTTGCCAAGGACACTGATTTCCTAGGGGTTGGTTGACTTGTTTCCAAAACAGAGTCATTGGATGACGTATTTCCGAGATGGGGTCATTTGATAACGTGTTTCCGCGACGGGGTCATTTGCTGACGTGTTTCCGCAACGGGGTCATTTGCTGACGTGTATCCGAGACGGGGTCATTGGATGACGTTAGGTTATCTGTGAACCGTAGAGTCTTGGAACTGGGGACTTTGCCATGGCTCCGATTGGTGATGTCGCGTTTGAATTCTTCTGGCACGAGGAGGAATGTCATTTACTCTCTAGGCTGTAGATGTGGCCGTCGAGATTTGGAACTAGGGACTTTGCCATGGCCCCGCTTCATTGCGACCTTGAGGTCGGTTGTTGATGTCACGTCTGCATTTGGTTGGAGTGAGAGGAAACGTCATTGCAGATGTTGCCGTCAAGATCTGATTGTCCATTTGACAGAGTCTGGTAAGGAAATGTGGTTCCCTTTCGTTTATGCCCATGGATTGTACATATGGGTCAATATGGACTCACCTATAGGGCAAAAGTTTCATTTTATACGTATTTTGTTTTCTTTATGCGATGCTCTATCATTTCAGTTTTTTGTATTGCGAAAGTTGCGATTGCCCAATCATTTCGGCTATTTTTTATTTTTACTTGCTGCTTTTTATTGCGACTTGCCCAACCATTTCGGCTATTTTTATATGCATATATTTTACTCGCTGATTTTTATTGCGAGTTGCCCAAACATTTTGGCTATTTCATATGTATTTTTTTCGAGTATGGAACTCATGGTCTGATACCAATCTTGCATCAGTATCACTGCGACTGGAATGTCGCCAGGAGCGACTCATCATTTTCCATGAAAGTTCTTGGAATTTGATACCGATTTAGACATCAGCATCGCTACAACTGGGATATTTCCAGGAGCGAATCATCATCTGCCTTTGTCGGTTCAAACAAAGATGGCTTAGCAAACAGGGTTAAGATCCTGTCGACTAAGGCTTTTGACTTCATGAGCCTTAAGGGTCTCATAAAGATGTTTCTCCCTATGAGTCGTGAGGATCTCGTAGGTGTCTTTTCTCCTTAGGAATCATAAGTATTCCTAAGTGTATGTTCTCTTGTAAGTCGTAAGGATCTTGCAAGAGTGTTTTCTCCTTGTAAATCGAGAGGACCTACAAATGTTTTTTCATTAAATGAGGGCATTCCTCGTCGTTGGTGGGACTCGGCAAAGAAATGATTATTTGTGCACGTGGATTGTATACAAGGGTAAGTATTGAACCGCTTGTAGGGGAAACTGGAAAAGGTGATGGCTTAAGAACAGGTTCAGATCCTTGTAGTTTAAGGCTTTTGAATCTTATGAGCTGTAAGGGTCTTACAAGAGGGTTCTCCTTACGAGTCGTGAGGATCTCATAAGTGTAATTTCTCCTTAGGAATCGTGGGGATCCCTAAGTGTGTTGCTCTTTTGTGAGTCGTAAGGATCTCACGCAGGTAGTTTTCTCCTTACAATGTCGAGAGGACCTTGCAAGTGTCTTTTAATGAGATTGCGTCCGTTCGGGTTTTCACAAACTCGCCGGTAGCCCTGCTGTTTTACTCACGGAGCCGTTTCGGGTTTTCATCCATGTCCATTTTGCTTGTGGACGTACCATTTTTTTTCGAGTCTGCGCCCTTTCAGGTTTTCACAAACCTCGCTGGTAGCCTTGCTGTTTTTACTCACGGAGCCCTTTCGGGTTTTTATCCGTGCCCATTTTTCTTGTGGACGTACCGTTTTTTTAACGAGTCTGCGCCCTTTCAGGTTTTCACAAACATCGCCGGTAGCCTTACTGTTTTTACTCACGGAGCCTTTTCGGGTTTTCATCCGTGCCCATTTTGCTTGTGGACGTACCGTTTTTTATGTGTCCATTGTTTGTTTTAGGGACATTTCGGCCTATTGTTAGTTTAGGGACGTTTTGGTCCATTGTTCATCCTGTATGCACGTGTATATGTCACGTGACGGGATACATAATGATAAAGTGGGATACACCCATTTACAGTGTGATTTGGTTTGGTTTGGGTGTTTTGTGATCCATCCCCACCACGACTTCTTCCACTTGACGTTGATGCATGGTTATTTCGAATATGGCTATTTTGCGTTCTCGATCAACTTTACACTTCTGACAGGCTTCGGTTAGCAGCACGTCAATCAGCTCATCGGACGGTTCCAAGGATTTTAGGGTCGATTCTGCTCCTAGCTCTTCTATGTCATCTTCTAACGCTGAGTGAGCTTTTTCATCATTTAGTGACGAATGAGAGATCATGTGACAACTTGCCACGTAATCCTTAGGTTCTTCTGACGCGTCGTCTCCCTCCTCATTGTCATTGCCTCTGTTCTCAAGGATATAGTTGAGAAACTCATGGAGTGTGACTAGGGTCCACGCCTTCTGGTTGTATTCCTCCAGCGCGTCAATATGCTTTTGTAGGTCCGTGCGCTTGTCATCAGGCTGCGCGGGCTTCTTCTTCTTCTTTGAAGGCTTTGACGGCTGGACATGAGCGTTTTGACCATCGCTACCAATTCTCGGCGTCAGGCGCGGTTTTAGCATTCCTTCAATGATCTCAGGCTCCATCGGGCTTTTCTACCTGATTGCAGGGAATGCTTGAAGATCCTTCAGCATTCTTTTCGTTTTTGCCGAAAGAACTACTTTCCATGGAGCTTCCTCTATGAATGAGCATGATGCCCCCGGCGTGTCCACCTTTTTAGGAGTGTGTTGTTATAGCGGATTCACCTTCTAGTTTTCAGATAGTGCGAACTTACCCTGTTGGTATTGGTCTTCAACCCAGTTTTTGAAGACGTAGCAGTCTTCGATCGGATGGCCCAATACTCGGTGGTAGGGGCAATAATTGGGATCGTTGACGTTGTTCGGTTGCGGTGGGTGTCTCGACTCCGGTAGAGTGATGAGCCCGTTGTGCACTGCCAGTTCAAACAATCTCCTTGTTTTATCATGGGGAAATGAGTAAGGACGTCTCAACTTCTCATCGAGGGATCGCCGCTTGTTGCTTTGGCGAACAATCGGTCTCGGGCCACTTGGTTGTTGTAGAGCGTTGGCGACGAAGGTCGCTTTCCCCTTCCCCTTTTCGTTTTGAGGCTCCATTTTCGAGGAAGAAGGTCTATGGCCCATCTGATCCATTTGGGTCAGTTTGTCAATCAAGGCCTGGAAGGTAGTCGGCTTGAAAAACATCATGAACTGGGATATGGTCGACTGCGGATCGAGGGTACCCACGGACATGCCTACCGCAGGAGCCTCTTCTATGCGCTGTTCGCACTTCGACCATAGATTCCGCCACCGTATCGCGTTCTGAACCCATGTTTCGCTTGGCTTCACCCTAGCGTTAATTAGTGCAGTGATCGGGGTGCGCTCGCTAGCACCTGCGAATCTCTGTGTAAACGGTAGATCCATTTCTGCAAATGTCTTAACGGAGTCGTTCGGGAGTTCAGAGTACCATTCAAACGCCATCTCCGACAAGCTGCCAACAAACTGGCGAAGCAGCAGTTTGTCGTCACCCCTGGTATTACCGCACAAGGCCCTGAATTGAGCAACGTGCTGGTGTGGATTCCCCGTTCCCTTATATACATGGAATTTAGGGATCGTATATCCCGGCGGGTACTTTATTTGTTCATACCAACCCGGATAGGGCCGTCCAGTCTTAACAATTTGGCCGGCCGCTTCGCTCGCCTGATGGGCTCATATCTGTTGAGCGATATAGTCATCCAGGATGTCTTTGGAGATCGTCTCCTCTTTGGCTACTGATAGAGCCGGAAGAGGGTTCGATGTCTCCCCTCTGTCGTCTTCAAGGATAATCGGGGGGTCTTCAGTTGGAGGATCTGGCTGTATTATCATCCCGACCATATCTTGGAATAAAAGCGTCATTCGTTTTATGTTAGCCGCTTGTTCCGCAGCCTCTCTGTCTCTCTTCACGAGGATTCTGTGGAGGAACTCAGCATCGGTTTCCTGTTCTTGATGCTGCTCTGACGACGTCTCTGAGCTTTCTTTTGGCCCAGTGAGTGCGGCCATCTGTGTTAGCATCTCCTGGAGTTTTTGCTATTGTTGCTCCTGAGCCTTTGTCACTGATCGTGTGAGCGGTCGATGACCCATAGAAGCACGGCTTTTCTCTTTCCCGGAAGCCATATAAACAGTATACACCACCATGCCCCCGGATTTGGGGCTTTTAGATTCAGTGCCTTTGAGCTTTGTCGCAGGCATAGGGATCTTCTCCGGCCTCCTCTTTTGTGGGCAGTTGAAGCTGAGAGGGCCGTTGCAGCGGGCACCCAAGTAGACGACAACTTCTGTGGCACGACAGGATGGTCCTTCTCTTGCCAAACTTTCATATTCTTCGGTCGGCGGGAGTAGTTATGGTTGATCACCGAGACTTGGACCTGTCGCCAGACCTTGTGAATTTTAGAGGACAACAGCCGAGGGGGTTGTTCTGGCTCTACCTTTGTAACATTTTCCATAGTTGGAGGAGATCTTTTTAGCACAGCAGTCGGAGAGTTCTTGCGCACCCTCCTAAGCGGTCCAAAGCAGTTCCCAGTTGGAACAGCAGCATTAATTTCCACCACTGGAGGTGGCGAAGTCAGTCCAAAAGGAGAGCTGCCCCCAGTTTTCCTCACTTGGCGCCAATGTCGACGTTGAGCATGTCGCTCGCCCGTAATCACCTCTATTGTCGGGGTAACTTCGTCCTGCCCCCTGCTTTGAGGAGATGCTGTTATTTGCGCCAGCCTGTCAAAGACTGACATCGGCTGGGAAGGAATAGACAACCTATCGAAGGCCGACTTTCGAGTAGGGGAAGCAATTTGGACGGCTTCAGCTGCAGCAGGAACTGGGATAGCCTTCTCTGATATTGCGAGCCTCTTCGTGGGCCCCTTTGAGCTTAGGCTCAGCCTGTCGAAGACTGAGGTATTAGACTTGGATGACCCGTTGAGAGGGGCCGCGGTAGTGGTGAGGCGATCAAAGACCGACTTCTTCGGAGCTTCTTGCGGCGGCAGTGGGGCGTTAAAGCTCATTGGTAGGAGAATGGTCCCGAAGAACAGTCTAGTGGTGGCCTGAGTCACCTGTTCCTCTGGCATCGCGAAAATAGAGGCCGCTTGAGGCCCGTAGGTCACTCCTCCTGCGAGGATGAAGCGGGAGTTGTTGCAATTGTTGCAGCTGGAGCAGTTAGAACCCATTGATCTTCTTTTTCTGCACGGAGCAGGACACCAAATCTTAGTACCTAAAATCCAAGGGCAACCATATCAAACCATGATTCATTCGCAAACACGACACACGAAGTGTGGAGTGGAAAGTGGAAAAGGTCCCACCGGGTGTACCAGAATCTGTTTACCGCCGAAATACGGGAGACGGAACTGCATTGGTCGTCTTGCCTGAATTAGGGGCATATGCTATTTGTTCTTATCTGTCCACCTCTCCGAAGATGCCAAGTTGATTTATGGCACCGTGTATCGGAGGTTTAGACGGATGCGGCCGTTGTAGCAGACTTCGTCAGATTCTCCCTCGTTTGAGGGTTTTTTTTATTGTGGGGACGCTCTTCCCTGCAGGCGCAAGCCCCTTCAGTTAATTACGCTACCGCATCACGGTAACCACTTTCTTCTTCTCCAGATGGTCACTTCGTGTCGTGTGTGTTTGTTTTATTTTTGGTTTCCCGTGGATTGTATACGGAGATTAATTTATATTGTCGTCCGTAGGACGTGGATTAGTCCAAATCCGTATTTTCTTAGATTTGGGTTTGGTTTGGGTTTAAGAATCGTTAATCTCATTTGAGACTAAGATCAACTTAAACGTTTGTTGAGAATATGTTAGTCTAATTTTAGACTAAGATCTACTCAACAGGATCATTTAGATCCAACAAAAGAGCATTTGGGCAATATTGTTTTAATTTAGGGACGTTGCGGTCCATAAGTTTAAGGACATCATAGTCCGTAACAGCTTAAAGATGTCATAATCTGTCAAGTTTAAAGACATCATAGTCTATGAGTTTAAGGACCCCACAGTCCATAAAGTTTAAGGACATCATAGTCCATGGGTTTAAGAACCCCACAGTCCGTAAAGTTTAAGGACATCATAGTCCAGTTTAAAGACGTCATAGTCTATGTAGTTTTGGTTCAACCGTTTGGGGATGCACCAAAAGTTATTGGTTATTGGGACCCTCCATCTCTCTGAAGACATTGAAGGATTACAACGACATATATCAGAGGTACGAAGAGATGTGCCCTTGAACCAATGTTGGTTGGGAGATCTGTAGTCAAGTTTGGGACTAAGATCAATTAAAAAGATTTATGACCATATGGGCTCAATTAATCTAAATGAGGGATCTGTGGCCAACGTGGGCTTGGCCCACTCAGTTAAAATGTTGAACATTTAGCAATGCTGAGCATTGGTTTGGGTTCTGACCATCATTTTTGTCTTTTATTGAGTGCTGAGCACTCATTATGGTTCTGGGGCCTTATTTAAAGAATAATTTATGTTCCTCAGCTCACACGTGCAGAATACATGGTGCGCCTGACGCTGAGCGCCAGTTAATGAGTGCAGAGCACTCCTTGTGCAATAGCGTACATGTGAGGAGCACGTGGTGCGCTTGGCGCTGAGCGCCAGTTAATGAGTGCAGAGCGCTCCTTGTGAAATAGCGCACACGTGAGGAGCATGTGGTGCTTGGCGCTGAGCGCTAACCATGAAGCGCTGGGCGCTTCTTTGAATTTGGAACGCTAAGAGCACTGTGGCACTGTGCGCCAGTCTTGGAGCGCTAAGGCGCTTTTTTTTTTAATTTGTAGCGCTAAAACTCTTTTTTAGGCAACTTTGATTAGTTCTGCGCTCTGAGAACTAAATTCTCGTTTATAAGAGACCTTGTCTCGTGGGTCTAAGAACAAAATTCTTATTTTTATAGGAGATGTTACAATCTCTTATTTTTTTGTGAAAGGCTTTGCCTTTATGGATCTGTGATCTTAAGAGAATTGAATTCTTTTTCCCCCCTTTTTATGATGAGATGTTATGATATCTTTTTGTGAAAGACGTCTGTCTCATAGATCTGTGATCTAGGAAAAAAAAACTAAGTTCCTCTTCATTTGATGAGATGCTTTGATCTCTCTTTTTTATTTACCTTGAAGAAATTCTTCTTCTTTCGAGAGCTTGCTCTTCTTTATGAAATTTCTTAAATTTTGTGGGGGGTTCCCCTCTGCAAGACTTGAAGTCTTGGGTCCTTTATATAGTAGAGGCCGATTTGTTGAATCAGTAAAAGAGATCTTTTCTCTAATTGATTTGGGGATATTTCCCACCGTTGGATCTTTTGATCCTAGGGCTTCTGTTTTACAGAAGACAATCTTCTTGTTTTTAAAAAGATTGAGAAATATTTTCCCATACAGAGCTTGTTCTGTATCTTGGTGATTTTTAATCACCATTAGATCTTTGATCCAACGGTGCTCTGATTTACAGAGCACAATCTTTCTTGTTTAGAAAGATTGGGAAGATATTTTCCCTTACAGAGCTTATTCTGTAGCTTGGTGATTTTTAATCACCATTGGATCTTTGATCCAACGGTGCTCTGATTTACAGAGCACAATCTTTCTTGTTTAGAAAGATTCAACAGAATTTTATTCTGATAATTTGATGATTTTTAATCATGTTTATTGGATCTTTGATCCAAGGGCCGAGAACATTTTGTTCTAGCGCTAGCGCTCTCGTGTTTCGCACGTGAGGCGCTACCTCAGAGTCTTTAACTCCTGGCGCGGGTGCCGCTAGCCCTGGCGCTTCTAGCACGTGCGCTTTCGTGCTTTGCACGTGAGCGCTGCGTCAGAGTCTTTGACTCTTGGTGCTTGCGCGCTTAGCGCTAGCGCTCTCGTGCTTTGCACGTGAGCGCCGCATCAGAGTCTTTGACTCTTAGTGCTGGCGCATTTAGCGCCGACGCTTTTATGAAGTGCTGCTTCATTTCAAATTTCAAAATTTGAACAGAGTTTTGCTCTTATTGGGGGAAACACCAAGCTAATCCGACAAATAAGAGAAGTTTCGCACCAATAAAACAAAGGGCGATAGAGGAAGAAGTGGACCGGTTGCTCACTACCTACTTCATCTGGAACCTGGACTACTCGGATTGGCTGGCGAACGTAGTTATGGTCAAAAAGGCAAATGGGAAATTAGGCATATGCGTCGATTTCATGGACCTGAACAAGGCTTGCCCCAAAGACAACTACCCGCTTTCTCGGATAGATCTGCTAGTAGATAGCTCAGCTGGTCATGAATTACTGTGCTTCATGGATACTTTCTCCGGCTATAATCAGATCCGAATGAACTCGGCCGACGAAGAGCTTACAGTCATTACCATCGATCAGGGAGTATACTGCTACAGGGTAATGCCCTTCAGACTCAAGAACCCGAAGCCATGTACCAACGACTGGTTAACAAACTACTCAGACAACAAATTAGGAGAAACATGGAAGTCTACGTCGACGACATGCTCGTGAAATCTGCCTCATCGGCCGGGCACACAACAGACCTCGTCGAAATATTCGACGTCTTGCGAAAATACAAGATGATGCTGAATCCAGCCAAATGTGCGTTCGGCGTCACAAGCAGAAAATTCCTTGGGTTCATGGTCACCCACCAAGGAATCAAGGCGAACCCAGAGAAGATCAGCTCCATCATCAACATGGCGACGCCCAAAAGCAATGTCGATATCATGCGACTCACTGGGAGAGTGGATGCCTTAAGCCGCTTTATGTCCAGATCCGGGGAAATGCTTCCCTTTCTTCAGAGCCCTAAGGAAAATTACCAGGTTTGAATGGTCCGAAGAATGCCAAGACGGTTTAGAATTACTCAAGGCGCACCTCGCGACCCCACCACTCCACACCAGACCAGTCAAAGGCGACGAGCTGTTGCTCTATCTGGCCGTCTCCGACCAAGCCGCGGGCGCAGTACTCGTCAGAGAGATAGAAGGAATGCAGAAACCGGTCTATTATGTAAGCCATGTCTTCAAGGACGCGGAAACTAGATACCCATCCATAGAGAAAATAGTCATCGCACTTGTCATCACGTCCAGGAAACTGCGACACTATTTCCAGGCACGCACAATTCTCATCCTCACTGAACGACCTTTAGAGAATATCCTCGCCTCTCCCGAATCGTCAGGCTACTTAGAGAAATGGAGGTGGGAGCTGTCCCAGTTCGACATCAAATACAGACCCAGACAGGCAATTAAAGCACTAGCTTTAGCCGATTTCGTTGTCGAATGTACCATTCCCACTAAGAAAGGAATGACGGCTCAGAGCCCCGACCCACGGCCCTCAGTCAAGGAGGTGCCCGGCCCAATCCCGGACTGGGTGCTCTATGTAGACGGATCCTCCACCGAGGAGGGATGTGGGGTCGGCCTGATCATCCGCGACCCAAACGAAGTAGAAATGGAGCACTCGCTGAAACATGATTTTAAAGCGTCAAACAAAGCGGTAGGATACGAGGCCCTGTTAGTCGAGCTACGAATTGCCTCCGGAGTAGGGTTGAAAACCATCCGGATATGCAGCGATTCCGCGCTGGTCATTGGCCAAGTAACCGGGCGTTTCGAAGCCCGAGAACCACTCATGATAAAATACCTGGCGGAGGTAAGAAGGCTTTGAAAAAAATTTGACGAAGTACAAGTGGAGCAGATTCCTAGAAATCTGAACACCAAGGCCGATACCCTGAGAAAACTTGCCTCCTCCTATTCGGCCAATCATAAGAGAAACATTCTCTTCGAAGTCCTGTCGCAACCTAACGTGGAAGATAGAGAGGCAACGCTCTAAATCTACACGACCCAAGAAGATACCCTGGATTAGAGAAATCCCATTGCAGAATTTTTGAAAGATGGGATTCTTCCAGACAACTGGGCCGAGGCGTGTTGACTACGAGCAAAGGCTCGTCATTTCGTATGGAGCAAAGAAAACCTATACAAAAAGTCGTACACTCAACTCTTGCTCCGATATGTCGATCCCCACGACGCAGACTACATCTTACGAGAAATACATGAAGGGGTCAGAAAGGCGCATCAAGGGGCCCGCTGCCTGGTCTAAAAGACGCTGCTCCAGGGATACTATTGGCCGGGAATGCATCGAGATGCCGAGAAAATGGTCAGGAGATGCAAGAGCCTCCAACTTTTCGGGAGCTTCCCATGTCTTCCCGCCACTGAACTAACGCCACTGAGTTCCCTTTGGCCGTTCGCGCAGTGGGGAATATATAGGGTGGGCCAGCTTCCCACCGGCACGGGTGGACACAGGTACATCCTTATCGCCGTAGACTACTTCACGAAGTGGATTGAGGCCGTGCCTATCAAGAAACCAGACGCCGCCTCTACGATAAAATTTCTACAGAACAATATGATTTCCCGATTCGGGATCCCGAGGTGCATCATCACCGACCATAGAACCACCTTGTGCCACTTTTAGCATATTCCGTACCAGTCTACCCCTTTATAAACCCTGTAATATCTTATTATATTGATTGTATTGATTGTACGAATGGTATTGTATTGTCTTGTAATAAATGGAAGACTTGCCGAAACCATGATATCAGTAAATGGAATGGATATAAATGGAGGGTCGTGTAGACGGAGTATATCCATGGTTCGGTTCGGTCAATATAGATTGATATAGATTGAATAGACAGAGTCATGGATTTATGTTGTATTGTAGTTATATACTTGAATCACATTCAAGTATTAGATTGAGACTCAGTTTGAGTCATATACTTTAAAAAGAACTTGAAATCCTGAATTAGTTTTGATGTTATCGGTAACCGCTGCACATGGACGGAAGGATTTGTGTCTTTTTCAAACACAATTACCGTGTTCATAACACCGTTTGTTAGATTGTCTACCTTAAATAGGCAAGCACCCATATCTCCGGCTCCCTGAGTCTCAAGAGACGGGTCTCGCTTAAACCTATGTTTACAAGGGTTCTTATTGTAATTTAATATAACTTGAGTAGGTTTTATGTAAAAATAGTTTGATATAATTTTCAAAATACACCTCAAGTATTTAATTATCATCTTTAGGGTTTTCATAGATGTTTATTTTATAAAAGTGAAATTTCTAGTCAGTAGAACCTAATTTTCATGGTATATGATATTTTCTTGAAATGTTGGAATTGTTTTGTATTTGGATGATATTTTCATGTGATGGTGATTCTTTTGATTTGGAAAACTTGGAATATTTATATAATAAAAGTAAAGTAGATATTTTAATAATATTTATATATATTGTCACGCACCGCTTCCCAGAGTGCGCTAAGATCGGCACGTGACAGAGCCAACCATGCTAGCTGTGGCTAGGAAATATCCCTCCACAGTCACATTACGGCTGTCTATAAGATATCAAGAACAGTAAAAATAGAAAATAAACTATCTAGTACATGTCTATATGCTAGAATAAACGAGTCTATAAATAATATGTGGAAGCAATAAATCCAATAAACAAATAACATCTGGAAAGTACATCACAAATACGGGCTCACATTAGGAAAAGAAATTGCTGAAAGAAAACTAAACTAAACGAAATACCAAACTGCTCCTCACTGTTCGGCCTGTCGACTGAAGTACTCCTGGTCGGCCTGCGAAAGAGACAGAGGATTTGGGCCATGCAAAACCCAGACGTCAGTGCGTCATAATATCAAACAATAAAAATATAATCAGGAGGTAACAAGATATGCGGGCAAGAGTATGAATAGTAATAAGTGTATAACAGTAACACGAATATAGAACAATGAAGTGTGTGTGCATGCGGTGAGTAATCTATGCTACTGGGTTAATTACTCTGAAGTCTTTGAAATCAATTTAATGAATCGTCGATGTAACTCAATAGTATCCCGTGCATGTCCAGGACCACGGTCCAGATTCTCGGGCGGAAACCGAGACGTGCCGTTAAGCACAAAACAGGAAACATGTACAGATGAATGATGTCAGCAACATCATCCCGAGACTGGCCTAGCCCCCAAAACTGATCAATATAAGCGTCGAACTGTTGAGTAACAAGTCAGGTTTCATCATTGCTTTTCCCTTACCCCTAAGTTATGTGTTCAAGTCAGGTATTGATAAATCTGGAGCTAATACCAACATTGGATCAAGCAGGTACATGTTTTTCTATGCAGACAACAGCATGCGTCCATCAGGACAACATGTCAGGATTATCAGCATTAGAAACAAGATCAGGTAATATGTCAAGTAGTGGTGTATCAGGTCATGACAGGTAGTGCACAGGTATCAAACGGATGCTCATATTAAAACTGTAGCAAGTACGGGTGCACGATAAAAGTACGGATGCACAGTAAAACACGGATGCACAAATACCTATCAGGGATTACATCTACAACTCCATGACTACGCATGATGCACATTATCAAGCATGGGGTGATAATATAATAGTAACAGGAAATAATGTGATTTGGCATGCAACTAGATATATAATAAATGATACGGATGCGTACGGATATCGGAAAACGGTAAAAATGTAACATGGATGCACAATACCATAAACATGCAATATTCTTATTAATATAGATGCGAGTATAATAATATAGCATGTATCAAGCTACTTGCATGCAACCAGATATGTAATTAATGATATGGATGTGTACGGATATCCGAAAACAGTAAAACAATAATATGGATGTACAATACAGTCAATATGTGATATTTTTATTCATATGGATGCAAAATATGTATCATAGTATGTAGCAAGATAAACTTGCATGCGACTAGATATGTAATTAATGATATTGATGCTGTTGGGGTCGAAAATTGCACCCCGGTTGACCAAGTCAAAGTCATGGTCAACCCCAAGCCAAGTGGGCCCAAGCCAAGATCAAGTGACCCCATGCCCAAGTCTTGTCCGAACATGAAGCGGCCGGCCCTCCTCCATGCCAAAATAAAAATTATGTAATAAATAATTTTGGCGTAATTTTTTTATGCATGCATGTATGCAAAATGGGCATAAAGCCAAATTTTTGTAAAGCCCATGGCTTATTGCAAAAAAATGAGCACATGAGGCATGGGATGGGCAAAATGCCATTTTGTAAAGCCCAAGGGGCTATATCTAAATATGTAAGCTTATATAAGGCAACATGATGATGAATAAATGATATACTTTTCATTCCTCTCAAAAAGGAGACCCGCTTCCAAGAACCCCATTTTGGGGAAGATCCAGGGCTCAAGGGAGAAGCTCCTTCCATCAGCTCCAAAATATCTTAGGAGTTCAACTCCTCAAATATATATATACATATATATACAAAATAATAAATATTTCCTTTCTGGAGCACAGCTCCCAGTGCAGGGACCAAGCCCCTTCTGCTACTGACGCCTAGCACCCGTGTGCCAGGCACATGGGGCGCCAGTGCTCTGGCGCACAGCGCCCGCGTGCCTAGCACGTAGGGCGCCGGCGCCTTTTCCCATGCATCTTTTGGATGCCCTTTCCCTTATATGTATGTGTGTGTGTACACACACACACACATACTCCACCACACTGTCTACAATGGAGTGACGAAAAACACCCTACAAATTCTGGCACGCCCGGTGGGACCAATCTCTCTTTCCATATTTCAGGTTAAATATCCATGCGAACTCAATCGACATATACATTGATTGTCTGTATTGAAATCATGTTTCTATTTGCAGATTAACAATTTTCAATTGCCATCTTCGAACGCAAGTCGGTATTTGAACGACTTTCCTTGAATCCAACTGGGAGCAAGGCCATCAACGTCAACGAAGCAACGGGGCATCTCGGGCAAGTTCCAGCGGTACCCACGATAACTGCTCAATTAGGTTTTCAAGCAATCACTTCTCAACAATGTCTCTAAAGATGAACTCAGCTCTCATCTGCTACACGATGAAGATAGACGCCAGGACGGTCCTCCCGGCAAGTCTCAGACGACAGTGGGAAGAACCGCTGCTACAATTTGGGTCCATTCTGTTTGTCTCGGCTAATGCCATCCCTGCACCTCAAGCTCCGGTAACCGACAAACCGGCCTCGAAAGGCAAGAGGCCAAATGTGGTGGTCTCGAAGGCGCCCCAATCCAAACGCAAATCCGTTTTCGAACGACTCTCCATCGCTCCAGCTGGGGGTAAGGCCATCAACGTCAACAAAGCAACGGGGCATCTTAGGCAAGTGATTGTAGTGATTTTTGTGCTTACGCTATTTGTGATCAAAGAATTAACCGCAATCAAGAACGGTGTCGCTTGGTAGCTAGCCGGTTGAATACTGGTCGGTCCATATGGATTTTGTGTATTTTCTAGTTGTTCTAACGAGTTAATTCCAATTGTGGTAGGTTTGATTTTCAATAAAAACTAAAGTTGAATTTGATTAGGATTAAATCTTTGCTAGGGTTAGGATTAGGTTAGTTTTGAAAGTCAATTATTTCTCACCGCTTTCTTTGCCTTAATTAAGAACTTTTAGGTGTTAAGGTAATAGTTAACAAAGGGGATTAGCACGATCGGGAAGAAACTAGGTTTCTTCCTCTAGGTCCTTGTCCGTCCTTTCTTAACTGTTACCCTAACCTCCATGGAAAACATACACAGCCGGTCTTTAACTATGGTATCACCGCTACCTCGTGGGACATGGTGCCATAGTGAGCGGTGTGTGTATGTATGCATAGAGTCCTATTTAAAATGTATAACGGGCAAGAAAGGGGTGAGAGATTTTCATCTCTCAAACCTTCCCCAAATCTACCCCTAACAAGTGAAGAACTACTCACTCATTAGGGAATTGATAAAAGATTTCATTTTTATGATTTTAATTTAACAACTACGGAAGATAAAAAATTTATAACTAATTAACTAGGGCAGAAAAGAAATTAAAATAAGTAAGGCAAGATAAAGAAAAACTTACTTTTTATTTGATGCACTCTTTGAACATTTACAGGGAATGAAAAATTCTAAACTAGAAATTAAAAAGAGGCATGCCCCAAAAAGAGCTGTAGGATTCATATTTATAGATTATAGGAACCCTAGGGTTTACATCCGATCCATATCTAAATTTACAAAACTACCATGAGAAGCCTGTTCAACGCACCGCCACCCACCGACATTTTGCACCGACACGTGTTTAGCACGGCCGCAGATCCGCGGCCATATGCCTTGTTTGGCTGTGGATCCGCGGCCATATGGTGTGGTCTTTGGCTGAAATCTTCTGGGCTGCTTCCTATTGCATTTTACTTCTGGTTTCTTCACTTGGTTTCTCAGGATATCTTTCTATTTTCTCCCAGATTTCCACAGTGTAGAATGTGTGGACTTTCACCGTTTGCTTCGCGTTGAAGTCTTGAATCTTTATGCTGCCTTCGTATCTTGTGCAATTGAACTGTTCATTAATCTTCACTTGTTCCTTAAACTGTAGGCGGCATCATAAAGATTCTTCTTTTTGTTGGTCGTAGTCTCACTTTTGTAGTGTCTTTTCACCATTTACACTGTATTGTTCCGAGAACCGGTAACCTGCAACTATTTAGCAGACATGGATCAAAATCACCTATTTATTTGCAAAATGAATAAGAATGGGGAATATAATAATGCAAAATTATGATATGAACAAATACCCCTAAACTTATCTTTTGCTCGTCCCGAGCAAAACTAGTTTATTCTCGAAAAAGCCTAACCTCACTTTCGCAGGGAAACGCGATTGCACTGAGCTCGTGCAACAAGCCGTTAAAGCTCTAGGTGTCCCTAGTAGGAGGAGTGTTGTCTCCTGAGGGTTTTTAGTGGATACTACCCACAAAATCCTATCAATTTGGCCTATTGATTTTTATTCTTCAATTCGGTTTTCTAGCAAGAAATTCTATTATTTTCAACTCAGAAATTATCAACCCATATTTTTCACGCTTTCTTATCATTTAACTTAAGATTGTATATGTTCTGTAAATTTACTTAGTTTTTAGCATCTTTTGAATTTTCCTTCTAAGGTTCCATCTCAACTTAGGAATTTTTAACATCTCTACTAAAGATATAAGTCATATTTTTCATTCCTATCTCTCATCCAAACCCCAATCATATACCCCTACGTGTGTGTATGTATCACCCCTACACTTGGAAATTCAATTCAAGCTCTTATACTCTTGTCCATTGTCTAAAGTACTTTTAGTTGGTGAATTTTTATATGAAATTGCTCACACATCCTTCATGCGACCGTTAATATTTCTTGAGGTACTAACGACCGATTACAAAATGTGTTTGCACATTAAGGCGTAATTACTCGTCTTGTAATACCTGAGACTTTAGCAGTGACTCCCAAACCAGTTGGTCTAAGGCACTAGGTGATAAAGCACCCTCGCTATATATTTTATTTACGTAGCCTTAAGTAATTACAAAACCGGTGTTCATTTTTTTATATCTTTTTATTCACACTTATAATTTTATTTTCCTTCATACTAAGGATTTTAGACAAGAGCATTTCAAGGTCTCTTCTACTATTCCAAGTTTCAAGGTTCGTGTTTGTGCAAGTTGTAGGGTATATATTTTCAGAATTTAGAGTTAAGCTTAGGGATTATTTTTCAGACTTACACTTTAATAAAAATATCAATACTCTTCCTTTATTTTGATTTAGCCCAAAAAGTGAACTCAAAATTTGCCTATTTCTAAGTAAACTACAAAAACATATATTTTCTACCGTTAAATTTTAAGAAAGGTTATTTTTAGGGTTTTTAATTTACTAAGCTTTGGATCTAGTTTTTCCTAACTAGTTAACCGTTTTGTTAAACTTAAGTCAATTATGGCCAAAATTGAATTTTTCAATTTTTATAATTTTTAAAATTTTTCAGTTTTTATTTGATTTTTTTCTTTTTCTTTTTTTTTATTTTCATTTTCTTAAATTTTTTCAATTTTTTTTATAAAGATGCAATACGAAATTAAACATGCAAAAGAAAAAGAAAAATATATATAGAAATTAAAAAAAATGCAATGCAAATGATAACTATTTACAACCACCTTCTCTTCCAAACTTACCAAAAGCAGCGCCCTCACTGCTCGGCCCCACGCCGCCCCCTTGAGCGTGAACGAGAACGCTCTTCCGTAGCTAGCAGGGTTCGGACCCCCTGCTCTATTTCAGTCAAACGCCTATCATGTTCCCTCATCATCCCCCTCAACTCGTCAATCCCCCTAACGGCTCTTCTCATTAAATTTGCATGTTCTAAGGGGGCGAGTTCTTCCTCGCTCGCGGTCGAGCTGAAGCTAGGTGTTCTGGCGGGCACATGTTCCGCCGGTTATGTTCTTGACCAAACATCTGTCAAGCGTGTATAGGACGTAGATACGCCCTCAATGAGAGGCCTGACGGGTATGCCTCCAAGCATGTAAAATTCAAACTCCTCCACGGGGAGGAAATAGCGACACAGTTGTGTCACTAGCATGGGGCAAGGGTAGTTCGCGGCTCTTTTGCCCGCACCAATTGAGTTGAGTTAAGAAGAACCGTGCACATGTCGAATCGAGCGTTCCTTATCATGAGTGTGTGCACGATATGCAGTGAGGGTGTGAAAAATGTGGTGTTATGGGAACTACCAAAAATATTGTTTTGTGCCCACCGGCACACTGTTAAAACGTTAGCGAAAAGGGTTCTCACTTGGATTCCTTTCCGCGATTCCCTCGAGCAATCATTACCCATTAAGGGCATGTAATCCTCAAACTGCAGTGGTTAATCATGAACATGTATCCTAGGGATTAAAGTGACTTCATGTATGAAGTCTCTATCAATAATAATCTCCCTATCACCCCACGGTAATTTGATAAAGCCATATTGGGCGAGAAAACCATCTTCCATGCACTCGTTAAAACGAGTGACTAATTCCGGAAGGGCGTAAGCGTTTGGGTGATTATATATCAAAAAATTCCAGCCCCTACATGTAATCTCATTAGCAAAGTAACTCCCATATATCGTGTGTGAGAAGATCTGTGAGAAATCATGCTCAAGTTGCATATTTGGTGCCATTACAGATAAGCTACAGATCTAAAAAATTAAAAACAAAGAGGAGTTTCAGGGATCGAACCGCCTCTGAGAAAATCAAAGGGAGAAGGCACGGAGGCGCGGCGGAAGCGCGGAGGCTATGGGGTTCCTGCGGTGGAAACGCGGCGCTATGGGGAGATCGCTCTGCAGAAATTGAGGAGGCGGCGGCTAGGGGTTTTTAGAAGATAAAATTAGGGTTTGTGAGCACAGAGAGGGTCGGGTTCTATATATAGGGGGAAGTGTGATGGGTATTTGCAAATAAACCCCTCTAAAAAGATGAAATTATTTGCAATTTTTTTATCTTTTATTTAAATTTGGAAATTTACAATATTACCAAAAAAAAAATTTCAAATTTTTTTATGTTATTTTCTTTTTATAAAATTACAAATGATACATACCCCCAAACTTGTTTGAAACAATGTTTTGGCTAGATGATCGAAAATTTGGGGGTAAATGGAGGAGGATTAGTCAGTGTAAATCGACTCCTGCAAAAAAAGGAGTTCCCTCGACGGGTCTGCAGCGAGGAACGACTTAAGCCGATGTCCGTTTACTTTAAACAGTGTACTGTCCTCCGGGTTTTCTAGATTTACCGCACCGTGCGGATATACGGTGCGTACCAAAAATGGCCCTTTCCATCTAGATTTGAGCTTGCCGGGATGGAAGTGTAACCGAGTGTCATAAAGAAAAACCTGCTGATCAGGTTTGAAAGTCTTACGCATAAGGTGTTTGTCGTGGAACACCTTCGTTCGATTTTTAACAATTACCGCATTCTCATAGGCCTCATCCCACAGCTCATCTAATTCATTCATCTGCAGCTTTCTATTGTTGCCCGCATCTTCCAAGAATAGGTTCAACATTTTGATCGCCCAAAATGCCTTATGCTCTATCTGGAAGGTGGCAAGCCTTCCCATAAACAAGCCTGTATGGAGACATGCCAAGATCGGTCTTATAGGCAGTACGGAATGCCCATAGTGCATCAATCAATTTTGATGACCAATCTTTACGGTTTTTGTAAACCATTTTATCCAATATTTGTTTAATTTGCCGATTTGAAATTTCGGCCTGCCCACAAGTTTGTGGCTGATATGGTGTTGACAATTTGTGAGTAATGGAGTATTTGCGCATTAAGGACTCAAAAGTCCTATTACAAAAGTGAGATCCATTATCACTTATAATCGCGCGAGGATGCCCAAACCGAGAAAAGATGTTTTCTTTAAAAAATCTAACGACAACCTTGTTGTCATTCGTTTGGCTGGGTATAGCCTCGACCCATTTTGAAAGATAGTCAACAGCCAGTAGAATATACATATTCCCAAAAGAATTGGGAAATGGTCCCATGAAGTCTATTCCCCAAACATCAAAAATTTCAACAACCAAAATTGGTTGGAGCGGCATTTTGTTTCTCCGAGATATCCGACCCAAGTGTTGGCACCGGGAGCATGTCTTGCAGTATTCGTATGCATCTTTAAAAAGTCGTGGCCAGTAGAAGCTACACTGCAAGATTTTTGCTGCTGTCTTCTTGGGGCCAAAATGCCCGCCACACGCTTGATCGTGGCAGAATGACAGCACACTTTTAAACTCGTTTTCGGGGACACACCGACGAATGATTTGGTCGGAATAGTATTTAAAGAGATACAATCCATCCCAGTAAAATGTTTTACTTGGGACAGGAATCAGAGTCTTTCCAGAATCGACCAATCGTTTGGTATCAGTCCGGTGGCCAAATAGTTTACGATATCAGCGAACCAAGGTTCGCGTGACACGGTTAAGAGCTTCTCATCGGGAAAAACATCTTTAATAGGAATTTCAAGTGTAGGCGAAAAAAGGAGTCGTGAAAGGTGGTCAGCGACTATGTTTTCACATCCTCTCTTGTCTCTTATGACAAGGTCAAACTCTTGTAGCAAGAGGATCCAACATATTAGCCGAGATTTAGCATCCTTCTTCGCAAAAAGATGGCGAAGAGCTGAGTGGTCCGTGTAAGCAATCACTGGAGAGCCGATTAAATAGGGCCTGAATTTTTCTAGTGCAAACACAACGGCTAAGAATTCTTTTTCAGTTATTATGTAATTCAATTGTGCTTCATTTAATGTTCGGCTAGCGTAATAAATTACATGCGGCATCTTATTTATGTGCTGTCCAAGGACAACACCAATGGCGAAATCAGACGCGTCATATATAATTTCAAATGGATGTGTCCATTCGGGAGATGAAAGAATGTGCGCAGAAATAGGTGAGTGTTTCAATGACTCGAACGCTTTCATACAGGTTGAGTCAAAATCAAAAGTGGTGTCCTTGGCCAATAAAAGAGTCAAGGGTCTAGCTGTCTTGCTAAAATCCTTGATGAACCGTCTATAAAAACCGGCATGGCCAAGGAAGGCTCGGATGTCTTTAACGCACTTGGGAGGAGGAAGATTGGAAATGACTTCAATCTTGGCCTTATCAACCTTAATGTCATTTTGCGAGATGACATGTCCTAAGACAATACCTTCTCGTACCATAAAGTGGCATTTCTCCCAATTTAAAGTGAGGTTCTTATCCCTACAGCGGGTAAGAAATGCGTCTAAGTGTAGCAAACACTCATCGAAGGAGTCGCCGAAAATGGAGAAATCATCCATAAAAATCTCCAAAAATTTCTCCACCATGTCTGAAAAGATCCCCATCATACACCGCTGGAAAGTAGCGGGTGCATTGCATAACCCAAAGGGCATGCGACGGTAAGCGAATGTATCGAAAGGACAAGTAAATGTTGTCTTGTCTTGATCCTTTTCGGCGATGGGAACTTGATTATAGCCGGAGTAGCCATCCAAAAAGCAGTAAAATTCGTGCCCAGCCAATCGTTCTAGCATTTGGTCAATAGAAAGTAACGGAAAGTGATCTTTCCGTGTCGCGGCGTTGAGTTTTCTATAATCGATGCAAACTCGCCACCCAGTTTGGGTGCGAGTAGGTATTAACTCATTTGCCTCATTGGTTATGACCGTTATGCCCGATTTCTTTGGGACAACGTGAATGGGGCTAACCCACTGGCTATCCGAGATAGGGTAAATGATACTACTATCAAGACATTTTGCAATCTCCTTTTTGACAGCCTCCTTCATTATGGGGTTGAGGCGTCTCTGTGGATCCCTTACTGGCTTGGCATCATCCATCATATGTATATGATGTTCAACTATGAGAGGACTAATCCCCTTGATGTCCGCTATAGTCCAGCCAAAAGCTTGCCGATTGTTTTGTAAGACCATTAAAAGGGATTTCTCTGGCTCGAGAGCTAGAGATGCCGATATGATAACAGGAAGGGTCTCATTCTCACCTAGGTAAGCGTATTTAAGGTGAGAGGGCAATAGCTTGAGTTCGAGTTTTGGAGGTGAAACAATTGAGGGTAAAATTGGCAAGACTGTCTCGAACTCGAAGGATTCCATCAATGGTTCAAAGCGAGTGTAAGCAATCGAGTCGGATGGTTCAGCTAACTCATCCGAAAAATCAAAGGACTCAAACTCGGGTTGTGAGTCTTCAAAATTGTCCAAAAAAGTGAAACACTCATAATCGTTATCCGGTGTGAAAGCTGTGTCAGATTCTAGGAGGAACGCACTAGTGGCGCCAAAATTGCTGTGATCGAACAGAAATTTTTCGAGCTTACAGTTCTCCTGCGTGATCTCGTGGATCGAGCAAACATCAAGTATACTAGCATTAAGCTCTGAGGGCTGATTCCCCAACTTAAAAATATTGAGTTCAATTGTCATATTTCCGAAAGATAGGTTCATCGAACCATTTTGATAATTGATCACCGCATTAGAAGTCGTAAGGAATGGTCGACCGAGTATCACCGGAATTTGACTCCGGGGGTTAGCTACAGGCTGTGTGTCCATAACAATGAAATCAACAGGGAAAATGAAATCCCCTACTTTAATTAACACATCCTCTAACTCACCCCTAGGATGGGTGATGGATCGGTCGGCCATTTGGAGAGTACAATGTGTGGGTTTAAGCTCTCCAATGCCTAATTGTTCATATACTGAATAGGGTAGCAAATTAACACTAGCACCAAGATCTAAAAGTGCTCGATTGATGTTCTTATCCCCAATTGTTATTGAAATTGTAGGATAGCCGGGGTCCTTATGTTTTTGGGGTAAAGGTTGGATAAGGGCATCACTTACAACACTAGCCACGAAAACTTTCTTGGGTACTTGTGACTTCTTCTTCTTGGTGCATAAGTCCTTTAAGATTTTAGCGTAAGAAGGGACTTGTTGGATTGCATCCAAGAGAGGTATGTTAATGCTAACCTGTTTGAATAACTCCATAATTTTCTCCATTTGGGGAGTAGGTTTATTGGATCTCAACCTGTTGGAAATGGAACATTTTGAAAATTTGTTGTGTCCAAACTTTATGGAGTAGATTGTGGAGTTGGAACGGATCCCAGTGTTGGTGTTTTCCAGAAATGAGATGTGGGTCTATTCGAATTAGAAGAAGTAGAGCCTTGTGAAGAATGAAGAATAGGCTCTGAAGAAGATGAAGAAGAAGCGGAAGAAGAAGAAGAAGCGGCGGCCGGGTTTCATCACTAATACCCACATTATTGTGCAACACTCTTCCATATCTCAACGTGGTCACAGCATTTACATTATGATTTTGTTATTCATAAGCAACATGTGCGTTGTGTGTGTGACCGGGATTTGGCAATGGTTGAGACGGAAACTTTCCCTTTTCTCGCTCGCTTAAAGTAGCATTTAGTTGTGCAATTTGGGCCTCAATTGATTTGATGCTCTGATCATGTGAAGCACTGTTTTGCACCAAAGACTGAATGGAAGTCTCCAACCTTGCTGCGGATTGTGTAGATTGTTTTAAAAACGCATCCAAACTTCGTTCTAGCGAGGAAACCTTATCGTTATTCGGTTGAACAAAATTGTTTTGAGGATAAGAATTGTTGGGTACAAAATTGTTCATTTGGTTTGGGTAAGGTTGAGGTTGGAAAGGTTGCTGATATTGAGTTTGTTGAGGGGCTTGTTGTTGTGGAGGGGGCCTTTGAAAGTTGTTGTTGCCTTAGAATTGTTGTTGATTTTGATTCCAAGCAAAATTTGGGTGGCTCCTCCAACCAGGATTGTAAGTTGAAGAGTATGGATCATTTCTTTGTCTTTGCTGAAAGGCAGCATTGACTTGATCTTGTCCTTGAACAGGTGGATTGTAAGGACACTCTTCAGTAAGATGGAATGGATCCGAACAACAAGCGCAAACTGTGCGTGGGGGTAAAGCAGGGGCAGGAGAAGGCGATGAGAATTTGCTCTCAATTGCTTTTAGCTTTT
Source organism: Agapanthus africanus (assembly GCA_030015575.1). Taxonomy (NCBI): domain Eukaryota; kingdom Viridiplantae; phylum Streptophyta; class Magnoliopsida; order Asparagales; family Amaryllidaceae; genus Agapanthus; species Agapanthus africanus. Next base: position 747,124,961 of record JASDDO010000022.1, on the reverse strand, counting down.
TCGTAAGTGCAACCATTTCGGCCTTCATTGCAGTCGACATATCAAGTTGATGTATGCCTGCCCTAGACTGACCTGATGAAGTAGACGAGGTGGTCTTAGTGCTTTCCCACTGAAGTGTTTGTTCAGCAAGATCGTCGAGAAACTGCCAAGCTTCCTCGCTAGATTTTGTAAGAAAGTGACCTTGACAAATGGTTTCCAACAACTGCTTAGTTGCTGGGTTTAGTCCTTCGTATAAAGTTTGGCAAAGTTGCCAATTCTCGATACCGTGATGAGGGAACTGAACAAGGAGGTCCTTAAATCTTTCAAAACACTTCCAAAAAGGTTCGGAAGGAAGCTGGGAAAATTGAATGATTTCGTTGCGAATTCTCGCGGTTTTGTGGTGTGGGTAAAACTTTTTTAGAAAAGCCTTAGCAAACTCTTCCCAATTTTTTATCGAGTGTGATGCTGTGCTATATAACCATTTTTCAGCTAGGTCACATAAAGTGAATGGAATGACACGTAACCTTATAGCATCATTAGAAAGTTGTGTGGCCTTCATCATTGCGTAAACATTCTGGAATTTGTTTATGAAGATATAGGCATCTTCGGATTCCAGCCCGTGAAATTTGGGCAACATATTGATGAAGTGGGGTTTAATCTCAAAGTTATCCCTATTGGCCAATGGAAGTGAAAGACAAGTGGGAAGTGCGGTGCGGATGGGATAGAAAAGATCCTGGAGCGCGATTCGTTGGGTCGCTTCGACTGGAGGGTGTGGTGGGTTATTCACACCCAGTGGAGGTGGAATCAGTCTCGTAGGTAAGGGGTTGTTAGGATTGAATCCCGACATCTCCTTAGAAGATGATGAATATGAAGATGAAGGTAAAAAAGTGAATGGAATTTCGACTTCGGAGTCGAAAGCGTCGTCAATCGGCACTAACGAGACATGGACTAAACGGGCGCTAGTGTCCCTAGTCCAACTGGACATACACTAAAGAGGTGTAGTGTAGTCAAAAGGTAAAAACAGAAGGTGGGGGTAAGAAAACGTCAATGGAAGAAAGTGGGGTGCGATGGATTTCTAGCGACAAATTGGCAAGTTTTTTTTTTTGTAAAAATTTTCTGTTTTGTGTTTTTTTTTATAAGGAGCTTTTTTTTGCAAAAAGATTTTTAATAAGAAGCTAAGACACACGTTCAAGCAATCACAATAAGCACAATCAAGCGTAGATCTAGGGTCTCCTAGGTCAACTAGACTGCTCCTAACTGTTCCAAAGGGCAAGTTGTGAAACCCTCAAATCGCCTCTTCATCGCCAATTGTGGCCAGGTAAGCACAAGTAAAGAAAGGAGGGATCCGCTTACGAATCACCGTGAGACGGGCCTTTTTAAATTACCTTTCCCACTTGTCTAGTCTAGGCACCACAAAGTCTGGTTTAGATAAACGACCAATGCCTACAACTATTCCTTTGTCCTAATGAGCATGACAGTCCTTATAGGCTGAGTCTAATCTTTTTTAATTAACTCGAAGGTTAATGCAAAATGTTTTTGTGATTTTTGGGGTCCTAGGAAGGGTAATGAAATCCCCACCCAATCTGGATTGGTGTTAAAGCCCCTTAAAAGTCAGTTTAAGAATGCAAACCAGTAAACACACAAAATACTTGCCAATTTTTTTTTTCTTTTATTGCGGCGCAAAAAATCCTGCACAAGATCAAGTTATTGGAGAAGGGAGAGAAGTTTTACGCAAAGATCCCTGCAGGAAATTTTTTCAGAGGAGATCAGGGGGCTACAGAGAAGAAAAGAAAGCTTACAAAGAGGTTTTGGCTTGCTGACGTTAGCAAGCTGCGGCGGATCCGCGGTTGAAAGCGCAGTTTCGCGGCGGTTCCGCGGTTAAATCGTCAGTTCAGATCTCCAAACTTTTTCTGTTTCTCTGTTATGGTTCTCCTCTATTTGTTCAGATCTATTGTTTGCTGTTTTGCTCACTGGATTTTTCCAGATCTGAATCTGTTCGACTCTTCGATCCTGCACAATTCACACGAAAACCCTTCAAAAAATAACAAGATGATAATTTTTTTTTATATTTTCAGTTTTTTTTAATGATTTTTTCAATTTTTAACTTACCCGAAATTACAAAAAGAAAATAACCACGCCATCCCGGCAACGACGCCATTTGATTGTAGTGATTTTTGTGCTTACGCTATTTATGATCAAAGAATTAACCGCAATTAAGAACGGTGTCGCTTGGTAGCTAGCCGGTTGAATACGGGTCGGTCCACATGGATTTTGTGTATTTTCTAGTTGTTCTAACGAGTTAATTCCAATTGTGGTAGATTTGATTTTCAATAAAAACTAAAGTTGAATTTGATTAGGATTAAATCCTTGCTAGGGTTAGGATTAGGTTAGTTTGGAAAGTCAATTATTTCTCACCGCTTTCTTTGCCCTAATTAAGAATTTTTAGGTGTTAAGGTAATAGTTAACAAAGGGGATTAGCACGATCGGGAAAAAACTAGGTTTCTTCCTCTAGGTCCTTGTCCGTCCTTTCTTTACTGTTACCCTAACCTCCATGGAAAACATACACAACCGGTCTTTAACTATGGTATCACCGCTACCTTGTGGGATAGGGTGCCATAGTGAGCGGTGTGTGTATGTATGCATAGAGTCCTATTTAAAATGTATAACGGGCAAGAAAGGGGTGAGAGATTTTCATCTCTCAAACCTTCCCCAAAGCTAACCCTAACAAGTGAGGAATTACTCACTCATTAGGGAATTGATAAAAGATTTCATTTTTATGATTTTAATTTAACAACTACGGCAGATAAAAAATTTATAACTAATTAACTAGGGCAGAAAATAAATTAAAATAAGTAAGGCAAGATAAAGAAAAACTTACTTTTTATTTGATGCACTCTTTGAACATTTACAGGGAATGAAAAATTCTAAACAGGGAATGAAAAATTCTAAATTGGGAATTAAAAAGAGGCATGCCCCAAAAAGAGCTATAGGATTCCTATTTATAGATTATAGGAACCCTAGGGTTTACATCTGATCCATATCTAAATTTACAAAACTACCCTGAGAAGCCTGGTCAACGCACCGCCACTCACCGACATTTTGCACCGACACGTGCTTAGCACGGCCGCGGATCCGCGGCGATATGGTGTGGTCTTTGGCTGAAATCTTCTGGGCTGCTTCCTGTTGCATTTTACTTCTGGTTTCTTCACTTAGTTTCTCAGAATATCTTTCTATTTTCTCCCAGATTTCCACAGTGCAGAAGGTTGTGGACTTTCACCGTTTGCTTCGCGTTGAAGTCTTGAATCTTTGTGCTGCCTTCGTACCTTGTGCAATTGAACTGTTCATTGATCTTCACTTGTTCCTTAAACTGTAGGCGACATCATAAAGATTCTTCTTTTTGTTGGTCGTAGTCTCACTTTTGTTGCGTCTTTTCACCATTTACACTGTATTGTTCCGAGAACCTGTAACCTGCAACTATTTAGCAGATATGGATCAAAAGCACCTATTTATTTGCAAAATGAATAAGAATGGGGAATATAATAATGCAAAATTATGATATGAATAGCAAGCTCCAGCGGTACCCTCGACAACTGCTCGATTGAGTATCTTCTTTAAGCTCCCTATCAATCGACTCACGGTGGCTTCCCAGAAAACGGATGCCCGCCAAGCCCTCAAAATCGAGAAGCTAAGGCAAAAAAGGCTCAGATACAAAGCCAACAAAAGGGCTAGGGCTCACGCTAGGCTGAGCTTCATGAGGCTCCAAGAACGGGGTTACCCCGCCAAAGATAAAGAGACGGCTGGATATGTGGTGCACACTGTCTACATGGTCGGACATGAAGAAACGAACCCTCCCATGCTTCACAGCCACGGTGATGATATAGTGGACGCTACCCAACGTCCACTCGGTCTAAATGATGAAGAGCTCGTTCAAGCCGATAAGCCAAAAGATCCCGGGGTTTCTGCGGAATTGAGCTCAGGCAATAAGGACGACCTGGTTGTCATAACCGGAACTATAGAACAAGCATTATTCCGATGGCTTTAGAGGTAGCTTCAGGACAGGGATGCGAAATTAGCCAAGGTACAGTCTAAGATCGACGAATTGGCAAACGTCGCGGTAGATCTTGCGACCCAAGTCGCCCGATTACAATTACAGCAGAATCAAATTTTGGTTCATGAGCCATGGATTGATACCCGGAGGCAGCCAATTGAAACCCCCGTCAGCCTAAGAGCGGAGCGCCTTCATGAAAAATGGCCGCGATCATCCTCCAGTCCCTCCGATACATACACCGAAGGGGAATCGTCTGTGAAAGAGAAACTGGATAAGGTCTATTCCTTCAAAAGGGACAAAGTCCTTAAGATATTCAAGGACGCCCTAAGAAACGGTCTACAACTTCCAAAATCAAAGAGGCCGCAAAAAGCGAATATGACTAACGACCCAAAATATTTCCCCTATCACAGAGTGATAGGTCATGCCATTGAGGACTGCTTCGTCTTCAAAGATTAGGTCGAAAAGCAATACAAGACGGGAGAGATAAAACCGTCTAAAGTCGCGTTAGCAAACAGTTAAGCTACGACCGCCGATTTCATACAAATGGAGACCGGAGCCCTTCGGGAACTTGATTCTCTCAGACATGTGCCATTATCTAAAAAGGGCGAACCAAAGACTGATCGGCCTAAGGGACCAGCATCAGTAAATGCACCTACTCCATTGGAGAGAAAGAAGAAGGTATACTCCTTCAGGATAGATGTAGTCCGCAAAATATTTGCGGACGCCTTGAACAACGGTCTGCAACTGCCTGTTCCGAAGAGGCCACATTAAATGAATATGACCGGTAATCCCATATACTGCCCATATCATAGAATGGTGAGTCATACCATCGAAGACTGCTATATATTCAAAGATTGGGTGGAGAAAAAATGCAAACTTGGGAAAGCCCCACAGTCGTCAGATGTACCGAAGAGCCACAGAGCTACGGTCATCAACACAACTCCACCAAGATCAAAGTCCAAGGAACTGGGATAAGCAAGCTGACCACCACGTCGTTAAACTGGGAATGATTGACCACCACGTCGTTAAACTGGGAACCGCTGACAACCACGTCGTTAAACTGGGAATGACTGACCACCACGTCGTTAAACTGGGAATGATTGACCGCCACGTCGTTAAACTGGGAACCGTTGACCACCATGTCGTTAAACTGGGAACAATCGACCTCTAAGTCGTTAAACTGGGGATGTAAAATTGTGTAAATAAAACAAAAATAATAATAACAATAAAAAGCCGAAATGATGGGGCTACTTGCAATAAAAATCAGCGAGTAGAAATAAAGATGAAAATAAAGCCGAAATGATAGGGCAATCGCAACCTTCATGATAACAAAAGCTGAAATGATAGAGCAATCGAGGTAAAAAAAATCCCAAAACGGCGAATGATGAGTCGCTCCTGGTACTATATTCCAGTGCAGCGATGCAGACGCCAACCAATTCCAAATCCCAAAACGGCGAATGATGAGTCGCACCTGGTACCATATTCCTGTGCAGCGATGCAAACGCCAACCAAAATCCAATCTCCCGAAATTCTCCCAGCCCTACGGTTGGTCCCCAAGTTGACCACCGTATACAATCCACGGGCTCAAATAATTTTCATCATACCCATACCCCACCGCAACCACCAGTTACGCGGCTATTCTCCGCCCTTGGAATTATGGTCCATTGGGAAGACCCACTCATGTGTCCACACGATACATGAGGAGAACAAACCTTCGTGGGATCCTTACGACTCACAAAGGAAAAACACACTTGGGGGTCCTCACGACTCCTAAGGAGAAAGTACACCTACGAGATCTTTTCGACTCTCAGGGAGAAAATGCTTTTATGGGACCCTTACGACTCATAAAATTGAAAAGTCTTAGATGATAGGGACCAAAACCTGTCTCCTAGCCATCGCTCCCCAACAGGGAAAGGCAAATGATGAATTGCTCAGTGTTAGCAACGCTGATGCCGACCCATACCCAAAATTCCAAGCTTCCGGTCCAATAGACCCCTAAGTCTTTAAACTGGGAACAAATGACCTCTAAGTCGTTAAACTGTAAACAGAAGACCTCTAAGTCGTTAAGCTGGAAACAGATGACCTCTAAGTCGTTAAACTGGAAACAAGTGATCCCTAAGTCATTAAACTGGAAACGAGGGAGATCCCCTCACGGTGAATGATGAGTCGCTCCTGGTACCATATTCCAGTGCAGCGATGCAGACGCCAATCAAATTCCAAATCCCATACCCCAACGGTGGATGATGAGTCGCTCCTGGAACCATATACCAGTGCAGCGATGTAGACGCCAACCAAATTCCAAATCCCGTACCCCAACGGTGGATGATGAGTCGCTCCTGGTACCATATTCCAGTGCAGCGATGCGGACGCCAACAAAGTCCCGAAATTTTTCCGGCCCTAAGGTCTGGATCATACATCCTGCAAAACCGTATCCAATCCATGGGTGTAAAACGATCCTAATCTCTCCCAAATCCTACCGGCGAGACTACATTCAAATTCCCACCGGCGATTCAAAAAAAAGGTATGTCCACAAGCAAAATGGGCACGGATGAAAACCCGAAAGGGCTCCGTGAGTAAAAACAGCAGGACTGCCGGCAAGTTTGTGAAAACCCAAAAGGGCGCAAACTCGTGAAAAAGAGATGAAATGCACTCACAAAGTCCTCTCGACTTTGTGAGGAGAAAATTCCAGCGTGAGATCCTTACGACTCATAAAGGAGCAACACACTTGGGGGTCCTCACGACTCCTAAGGAGAAAATACACCTACGAGATCCTTCCGACTTGTAGGGAGAAAATGCTTTTATGGTACCCTTACGGCCCATGAAATTGAAAATTCTTAAGTGATATGGATCCAAACCTGTCTCCTAAGCCATCGCTTCCCAACAGGGAAAGGCAAATGATGATTCGCTCCTGGTACCATATTCCAGTGTAGCGGTGCTGATGCCGACCCAAAAACCAATTCCCAAATCCTCCCGGGGCAAATGATGAGTTGCTCTTGGCATTATTCTAGTGAAAAAAAATCCCCAAATCCTCTCATAGCAAATGATGATTCGCTTCTGGTACCATATTCCAGTGTAGCGATGCTAATGCCAACCCAAATCAAACCAACAACCTCTGTGGCGGAATCATGCTTCGTCCCAGAATATACCCCGTATTGAAATCATGCTTCACCACGGCTTATCTTCCTTCCCTGTCGGAATTATGCTTCGACTCGGAATCAACCAGCGACACTCCGTGCCGGGGACAAGTCGAACAATGAAATTCCATGCCGGGGACAAGTCGAACATCAGCGACACTCCGTGCCGGGGACAAGTCGAACTGCGACACTCCGTGCCGGGGACAAGTCGAACAGCGACACTCCGTGCCGGGGACAAGACGAACATCAGTGACACTCCATGTCGGGGACAAGTCGAACTGCGACACTCCGTGCCGGGGACAAGTCGAACAGCGACACTCCATGCTGGGGACAAGTCGAACAGCGACACTCCGTGCCTAAGACAAGTCGAACAGCGACACTCCGTGCCGGGGACAAGTCGAACATCAGCGACACTCCGTGCCAAGGACAAGTCGAACATCAGCGACACTCCGTGCCGGGGACAAGTTGAACATCAGCGACACTCCGTCCCGGGGACAAGTCGATCTACGACACTCCATGCCGGGGACAAGTCGAACAACGACACTCCGTGCCGGGGACAAGTCGATCAGCGACACTCCGTGCCGGGGACAATTCGAACAGCGACACTCTGTGCCGGGGACAAGTCGATCATCAGCGACACTCCATGCTGGGGACAAGTCGATCAGCGACACTCCATGTCGGGGACAAGTCAATCAGCGACACTCCGTGCCGGGGACAAGTCGAACATCAGCGACACTCCATGCCGGGGATAAGTCGAACATCAGCGACACTCTGTGTCGGGGACAAGTCGATCATCAGCGACACTCCGTGCCGGGGATAAGTTAAACAGCGACACTCCGTGCTGGGGACAAGTCGAACATCAGCGACACTCCGTGCCGGGGACAAGTCGATCAGGGACACTCCGTGCCGGGGACAAGTCGAACATCAGCGACACTCCGTATTGGGGACAAGTCGATCAGCGACACTCCGTGCCGGGGACAAGTTGAACATCAGCGATACTCCGTGCCGGGGACAAGTCGAATATCAGCGACACTCCGTGCCGGGGACAAGTCGATCTACGACACTCCGTGCCGGGGACAAGTCGAACAGCGACACTCCGTGCCGGGGACAAGTCGAACATCAGCGACACTCCGTGCCGGGGACAAGAAGATCTGCGACACTCCGTGCCGGGGACAGGTCGATCAGCGACACTCCACGCCGGAGACAATTCGATCAGCGACACTCAGTGCCGTCGATCGTCCATGTCGCAAAAAGGTCAGTGCTGGCTTCCTACAAAGAGCGAAATAAATCACTCCGGGCCAGGGAAACGTTTACCACGGACACTCCGTCTCGGAGATGCGTCAAGTGTCAACCGTCCATGTCGTAAAAAGGGCGGTACAGGCTTCCTACAAAGAGGGAACCAAATCGCTCCGGGTCAGGGAAACGTCTGCCATGGACACTCTGTTGCGGAGACGCGTCAGGTGTCAACTGTCCATGTCGTAAAAAGGGCAGTGCGTCCCGGAGATGCGTCAAGCGTCAACCGTCCATGTCGTAAAAATGGCAGTGCAGGCTTCCTACAAAGAGGGAACCAAATCACTCCGGGCCAGGGAAACGTCTACCACGGACACTCCGTCTTGAAGACGCGTCAAGCGCTACAAAGAGGGAACCAAATCACTCAAAGCCTAGGAAATGTCTACCGGACACTCCGTCTCGAAGACGCGTCAAGCGTCGACCGTCCATGTCGTAAAAAGTGTTAGTGTATATGCCCTAGAGGCCATTACTGTATCATACTAGTTTGTATATTACTTAATGGAAGCTTGGGATATTCACAGTTGTATATACAATCTTGCTCAAAATGGTAGTATGCTACTTGGTTTGTTTCTACTTTAATGTGTACATGTGTTTCTTTTAGCATATTATCTATACACATTAGTAGAGCCCTTAGGATCTTTGCTTGATTACCTGCGTTGTGATGGCAGTCACACTCATGGGGGCTGGGTAATCTACAAGCACATCCTTATACACGTCCCTAGTCGTGGGATTATCGAGACAGGGCATCGATACTCCGGAGTAGACTAGCGTATGCACTTCTCATCCCAGTGCGGGAGGCGGTCTGTCCCACAGCCGTCAGTACGTCGTACTTGAGATAGTATGTGGGTGCTCGTTAGGCTATGAGTATACTGGACAGGACTCGTTGGGAACTGATGGTTGGTATTATACCTATCATCAGTTATCAGTTCCCAGGTGACATGAGTATATCTTAGTCCGCTGACTTGACACTGTCACTTCGCCTCAAGTGTGTTCCCACTGTACTTTGACTACTACCCTACCACGGCTCAAAGGAGTCGTGCAAACAGGTAGTAGTTGGGTGCAGTCCCGAAGCACTTGGAGGCAGTGACGGTTAGACAGGATTCGTCTCTCCCGGTATTGGGGGTTGACATCGCGCTGTGTCTAGGAGAGCCATTACACGAGTAGTCCCTGGCCAGGGCAAGCGAGATATACTGGTAGGTTTCCAGTGTTATCTCAGGGTGTTCTGGGCTTCACTCCGACACGACTTGTACCGCTATTAGGGGACTGACGTTTACCGCCCCTCTAGGCCTGCCATGCGATGTATCAGACGAACAGACCGGACTGTACGGAAACTGTCACATTCAGGCTCAGTAGGAGTTCAGATGGGGTTCACCTCGTCAGTCTTCTTATCGGCATCTACCTGGGGACCGTTACGTACAGCTAGTGCCGCTTGCGGTCTGTGGTTAAACCTACTGCCAGCGTAGTGTCGAGTCTTTAGAGTCCCACACAGAGGGCTATTCGCCTTTGGGCAAAATGAGTAGAGGTCGCATGGTTTTGCGACAGGGTTCGTTCACATCCGCGCACTTGTGCACGTTTGTTGTCCGGACAGCTTATACTAGAGGGCTTTGGTTTAAGCCGGATCCTAGTATATGATTTGGGATTGGTTTTATCTTTTTGTGTTCGTGTTCCTCGGAACATGAACGCGGGTGTGTATGCACAGTTGATTAAGGCGGAGGAAGAGTTTTTTCATTGGGGTTTTGGAACGGGTGTGTATGCACAGTTGACAGTCGTCTTTTTCCAAACCCTAATGATCTTGTGATCTATCAATTAATAATATTAATTAAATGAAATTGTGTCATGGTTGGGCTTGTTGACTTGTTGACAAGGTTGACTAGTTGACTAGGTTTGAAACTTTGACCATCATCATTAGCTTTTTAGATGCTCTTTGATCTTTGCAAAATCATTTATGGTGATATGATAATGGTCTATTCAAACTAACCATCACCTTTTCATTTTTGATTAATATTATTTTGATAAATCACTTATATTTTGTATGGTTGTAAAAACCATTTCGTTCTATCATATTCACTCTCTCTCCTCTCTTCTTCTTCCTCCTCCTCTAGTTCAAGGAGATTCATTCTCATGTGTTGAGAAACCTCTCCTTGAGATAAAAATACCCTAAACCACTCTCTACTCACTCTAGGGTTGAAGGTCTAGCAAGCTAAAGACCTTAGTTCTCTCAAAGTTCGAGAAAGAAGCCCAAGGTTGAACCAGGTGGATCCATCTTTGACGAAAGAAGGCGACGAGGAAAGCACCATCCAACCTCTACAAAGGTTTCAAGAAGAAGGAGTTCAAGTGAGGTATAACATCTTTTCCGAGTAGCTAACTCTCTTTAGCTTGGTAGCTAGTTTTGTTTAGAAAAGATCCCGACTTTTGTTAGTCCATGTTGCCTAGTGCGCTAAAAATTTGATTTTTATACCGTTTCCGCCTCCCCGCAAGAACCGGGATAGGCAACGTGGACTTACAGTGGTATCAGAGCCTAACTAAACATAAACTAGCTAGGTAGTAAAGTGTATAGAAGTTCGATCGGAAAAATCGCAAAACTACGACATGCAAAACCCTAAGTTTCTGTTAAAATTTTTTCTGCTCTAAGAATAAAAAGTCATACTCCAAAAATCATCTCAGGGTTTTGTGAAGAAGCCCACAAAAAAACGGTCGAGTGATCCCTTCAAAGCGCCGCGGTTCCGCGGCAATAGGTATACCTTTGCCGCGGAACCGCCGCCGTTTTGACTCGGCTCATGACTGAGTTTGGTGCAGTGCTTTTAGGTTGTGGTTTTGGGATTTTTAAGATGGTTTATTTCAGCCCAGATTTTCCAGAAAAGAAATTTGTATTTGGGGGCCTATAAATCCGTATTTTTGATCGAACTTCACTATACTTTGACTAATCGGTTATATCTGTGATGTTTTTATGTATTGAACGTCGGCTAATCGCTATATGTCGATTAGTGGGGGTTATACATATCTGTGATCTGTGTTTGATGATGGTATGTGTATATGAATGCGTTGGATTGTCGCGGGTGAATAGCCGGGGTGGATGTGAGATGAGTGTTTCTTTTTCTTTCATTCATGTAATATGTAAATTGATGTAATAATATTTGTATGGCCGCACAATTGGGTTGGGGTTGTAGCCGTCATTGTATAATTCTTTTTACTGTTTTTGCTCCTAGGATAGACCCATGGAGGGGTGCACAAACTACCGGGTATCTCGAAGTGCCGAGTGGCCTACTCACGGAGTTGAGGGAGGTTGCTTCGCTTCGGGTACTTGGCGGGTAGTTTGCCGCACCCATAGGCGTCTTGGGTGGGGTATTGGCTATTCACCATGACCGTGTAATCCGCTTTTCGTTGCAGGCTCGAACGGATTGCGGATTCCTAGTATATCCAATGTATTCATCTGTGATCTGTAATGTCTATCATTGCTATATATTTATATATAATAACTATTTAGGCGTTGCTTATGTTTTACAGCCGCGCTAGCCCAGCCCCCGCTCTGTCGTTAGTTAAGTAACCTAACGGGTGATGACGGGGCCCCGTGGCGAATGCGAATGGCATAAGCGTACGCCATATTTTGGTTGTTTTCTGCAATGGTAGGATTAATTGATGGGACACATTAAAAAAACTAATGCAAGAAAATAAACCAAGCAAAAGTCGATTGGAACACTTTGAAAACCACCCGGTTCTTTTCAAAACTAAACTTTTAAATGCGTAGATTTAGCCACTCCTTTTAAAAGCTATCTCGTTCCATCGATTATATCAAGTTCACTACGTTCACGGTTTAGCCAAAACCATTCGTAGCCCTCCGTCTTTTCACATGAATAGTCAATGGTATTCAAGCTGTGTATGTTGGCCAAAGTCAAGGCATAGTGATTGGTAGCTATTGGGTATTCATGTGCAGCATAGATAGATGCGTTGATTTGGAACAGTCGTACTGCCATTTTGGCCAAAGTCAAGGGTAGGTACGGGTGGGTTCAAATTAACCTGGAGAACGACGGGTAGAACTTGACATGTGACTTATGATATTTTGGCCAAAGTCAAGGTCATAAGAGCATGGGGCAAAAAAAATCACATCGGGAGTTTCATAAGTACTGAAACTTGCTAGCGCTGCATACCATTTGGAGTGTGATGATTGTAGTAGGATTCCTTCAGTTTTGTCACGCAATGATATTTGGATCCCGATCCTACTGTGAGTATATGCTACTCCTCAGGAAATTTCTCACTGAACGATCAATGCTATAAACTTAGTAGGTGTCTAGAAAGGTGTTAGCGGGGCTACACCCCCAAGGAAAAGAGGTTCTTAAATTAAGGAACTTCGCGAAAGCGTTGGAAAACCTCCCTCGAAGTACCGACACTAGCCTGGCTGAACGGTTAAGCAAGTATTGTGCGGTGGGATTGATCCCGACTAATTCTTCCTTTATGGTTTGAGGAGGGATTCGAGAGACAGTGGGAGCCATCCTGTTTAGACAAACTAAAAACCACTCTAAACTTGCAAGAGCATCATACTGAGTGTTTCTTTTCTCTCTCCTAATTGCAGCGACCATTCAAGATGACCAGACTTAAGTTATTACTAGATAAAAACATACTGACAGGGCCATACTATAAAGATTGGCTCAGGAATGTCAAGATGGCAATCACTTATGACAAGTTGGGGTATCTTCTTACCACCAAAGCTCCCCCTGTCCCAGGTCCCAAAACCAGCGTCGTAGATAGGGAAATCTATAAGACCTGGGAACTAGACTGCGCGAAGGCCAGGTGCCTCGTGCTTGCCTCGATGGACAACGAACATCAGAGGAGGCATGAGAATATGGACCTTGAATCCATATTTCTCCATACAAAAGAACTGTATGGAGAGCAATCTCGTATTGCAAGATACGAAGTGTCGAAGAAGCTATTTTCGGCAAGATTGGCCGTCGGATCATCGGTAGCGGAACACGTGCTTAAGATGATTGGCTACATTGAGGAGCTCGTGGACTTTGGGACCACGTTGGAGAATGAACTCTGTACGGACTTGATTCTCCAGTCCCTTCCTTCCACTTACGCCCAGTTCATCCTAAACTTCAACATCCAAGGAAAGGAGGTTGAACTTCCCGAGCTTCTGAACATGTTGAGGACTGCTGAGGGCACCCTATAAAAGGGTAGGGAGACATCCACTTTGTTTGTAGGAGGATCTTCCTCTTCTAAGTCCAAGGCGAAAGCCAAGGGAAAGAAGAAGAAAGCCCCCGCCAAACCAAGGGGCGGTGTCAGTAAAGTGGATACGAAGGGAAAGACAAAAGCAACAAAGATAGCAGGGAAGCTTGTGGGGAAAGAAGAGTGCTTTTACTGTCACAAGAGTGGACACTGGAAAAAGTATTGCAGGGCTTGGAAAGCCAGGACACAGGATCTGAAGCAGGTTGCGGCTTCAGCTTCAGGTGTGTATGTTATTGAAAACTGTCTATCAATAAACTCTACTTCCTGGGTATTGGATACCGGATCAGGATCTCATATCTGTAATTCTTTGCAGGCGTTGAGAAAGCGTAGGTTTTTGAAAGCAGGTGACATGACCCTCAGAGTTGCAAACGGAGCTAGCATGGATGCTGAGGCCGTGGGGGACTATCACCTGGGTTTGTCAGATGGATATTTTTTGGTTTTGCGTGGTTGTTATTTTGTACCAAATGCAACTTGTAATATGATTTCTGTATCTTTATTATCTAAAGAAGGTTATGAATTTGCATTTGTAAGTAATGTTGTGAACATTCACCTTAATCAAGTTCTGATTGGGTCAGGTACATTAAGCAACGGTATATACGTATTAAACCAACCACAGATTTTCAACGTCCAGAATACACACAAAAGAAAGTCACCTGATATCAATCAGGCTTTCTTATGGCATTGTAGACTAGGTCACATCAATGAGAGAAGGTTGACTAAGTTACATACAGAAGAATATTTGGATCCGTTTGAATATCAATCTTATGCAACTTGTCAATCCTGTCTCAAAGGAAAGATGACAAAGACTCCGTTCACTGGACACGGAGAAAGAGCGAGCGAGCTCTTGGGACTCGTACACAGCGACGTGTGCGGTCCAATGTCTACACATGCACGAAGCGGTTTTTCTTACTTCATTACTTTTACGGATGACTTTTCAAAGTACGGATATGTCTTCTTGATGAAACATAAATCCGAAGCCTTTGAAAAATTCCAGGAATATAAGAATGAAGTAGAAAAACAAACAGGCAAAAGTATCAAGACACCGAGATCTGATCGAGGTGGTGAATACTTGAGTGCCGAGTTCCTGAATTACTTAAAAGAGAATGGAATTCTCTCTCAGCTTACTCCTCCATACACTCCGCAACATAACGGTGTATCGGAGAGACGGAACCGAACCCTATTGGATATGGTACGGTCCATGATGAGTAACGCTGAGTTACCGCGATCATTCTGGGGATATGCGCTAGAATCAGCTGCATACCTTTTGAACCGAGTTCCTACTAAGACTGTGCCTACTACACCATATCAGATGTGGTGTGGGAAGAGACCCTATCTTAATCACATTAAGACATGGGGATGTTCAGCTTTTGTCAAAAAGAAGCATGCGGACAAGCTCGAGGCACGCTCAGTACAGTGCAAGTTTGTGGGATATCCGAAGAACTCCAAGGGATATTTCTTCTATTGCGAAGAGGAACAAAAGGTTTTTGTTTCTCGTCATGCCCACTTCCTAGAACACCAGTTCTTGGAAAAGGAGATTAGTGGGAGCGCAGTAGAACTGGAAGAAATTCCAGAACCACAAGCTATTACTGAAAGCTTAGTAGAACCAGAGGGTTCGAAAGATCAGGACATTCCTACGCCGCTCCGCAGAAGTAGTAGGCAGTCTCATCCGCCCGAGAGATACTACGGTTTTCTTATAGACGGGGATAGAGAGGACTGCATCATTGATAGTGATGACCCTACTAGCTTCCAGCAAGCCATTCAGAGCGTTGACTCGGTAAAATGGCTGGATGCAATGCGGACCGAAATGGAGTCCATGTACACCAACAAGGTATGGACGTTGGACATTGCTCCAAATGGGGTAAAACCCGTAGGATGCAAGTGGATCTTCAAAAGGAAGATTGGTGTAGATGGACAGGTTGAGACCTATAAGGCTATACTTGTTGCAAAGGGTTTTCGTCAAAGACCTGGTTTGGACTATGATGAAACCTTTTCTCCAGTGTCTATGCTGAAATCCATTCGGATCCTTCTTGCCATTGCTGCTTTCCACGATTATGAGATTTGGCAGATGGACGTAAAGACCGCTTTTCTAAATGGAAATTTAGAAGAGTGTGTCTATATGGACCAGCCAGAGGGTTTCATTCAGAGTGGGAGCAGCGGAAAGGTGTGCAAGTTGCTTAAGTCCATCTATGGACTAAAGCAGGCATCGCGGAGTTGGAACATCTGTTTTGATGAGACGGTCAAAGAATTTGGCTTTATAAAAAATCAAGATGAACCGTGCATCAATAGTAGATTTGTAGCAAGAACTGTCGTATTCCTCGTTTTGTACGTGGATGACATTCTGTTGATAGGAAATGACATTCCTATGCTACAATTTGTCAAGGGGTTCTTGTCACACAGGTTCTCCATGAAAGACCTGGGTGATGCCTCCTACATTCTGGGGATCCGGATCTATCGTGATAGATCCAAGAGGATATTAGGACTTTCGCAGTCCAGGTACATCGACACCATACTGAAAAGATTCAGTATGGAAGATTCCAAGCGCGGCAATCTACCGGCTTGTCACGGGATCACCCTATCCAAAGAGATGTCTCCCAAGACTGATTTGGAAAGGGATCGCAAGTCTATTATACCCTACGCTTCTGCGGTAGGCTCTATAATGTATGCGATGTTATGTACCAGACCAGATGTGGCTTATGCACTGAGTGTAGTAAGCAGGTATCAGTCAAACCCTGGGGAGAAACACTGGATAGCGGTAAAGAACATTCTCAAGTACCTGAGAAGGACTAAGGAGATGTTCTTGGTGTATGGCGGAAAAGACCTCCAGATCGAGGCCTTTGCTGACTCCAGCTTCCAGAGTGACAAGGATGATTCCAAGTCCATGTCGGGCTTTGTCTTTACCCTCAATGGAGGGGCGGTGTGTTGGAAGAGTTCCAAACAGGAAACCGTTGCAGACTCGACTATGGAAGCGGAATACATCGCTGCATCTGATGCCGCAAAAGAAGCCGTCTGGATGAGGATGTTCTTGAAAGAACTTCAGGTGGTTCCGTCCATTGTTGATCCAATACCTCTGTATTGCGACAACAACGGGGCTATAGCTTTAGCGAAGGAACCCAGGTCCCATCAGAAATCCAAACACATCTTGAGGCGGTATCACCTGATCAGGGAGATCGTGGATCGCCAGGAGATCGAGGTTCGGAGGGTTGCTTCAGAAGATAACACTGCAGATCCATTCACCAAGGCCTTGCCCCAGACTCAGTTCGAGCGGCTGATCGAGATGATAGGTTTCGATACGCCAGTACATGGCCTTAGTGCAAGTGGGAGATTGTTAGTGTATATGCCCTAGAGGCCATTACTGTATCATACTAGTTTGTATATTACTTAATGGAAGCTTGGGATATTCACAGTTGTATATACAATCTTGCTCAAAATGGTAGTATGCTGCTTGGTTTGTTTCTACTTTAATGTGTACATGTGTTTCTTTTAGCATATTATCTATACACATTAGTAGAGCCCTTAGGATCTTTGCTTGATTACCAGCGTTGTGATGGCAGTCACACTCGTGGGGGCTGGGTAATCTATAAGCACATCCTTATACACATCCCTAGTCATGGGATTATCGAGACAGGGCATCGATACTCCGGAGTAGACTAGCGTATGCACTTCTCATCCCAGTGCGGGAGGCGGTCTGTCCCACAGCCGTCAGTACGTCGTACTTGAGATAGTATGCGGGTGCTCGTTAGGCTACGAGTACACTGGACAAGACTTGTTGGGAACTGATGGTTGGTATTATACCTATCGTCAGTTATCAGTTCCCAGGTGACATGAGTACAGCTTAGTCCGCTGACTTGACTCTGTCACTTCGCCTCATATGTGTTCCCACTGTACTTTGACTACTACCCTACCATGGCTCAAAGGAGTCGTACAAACAGGTAGTAGTTGGGTGCAGTCCCGAAGCACTTGGAGGCAGTGACGGTTAGACAGGATTCGTCTCTCCCGGTATTGGGGGTTGACATCGCGCCGTGTCTAGGAGAGCCATTACACGAGTAGTCCCTGGCCAGGGCAAGCGAGATATACTGGTAGGTTTCCAGTGTTATCTCAGGGTGTTCTGGGCTTCACTCCGACACGACTTGTACCGCTATTAGGGGACTGACGTTTACCGCCCCCCTAGGCCCGCCATGCGATGTATCAGACGAACAGACCGGACTGTACGGAGACTGTCACATTCAGGCTCAGTAGGAGTTCAGATGGGGTTCACCTCGTCAGTTTTCTTATCGGCATCTACCTGGAGACCGTTACGTACAGCTAGTGCCGCTTGCGGTCTGTGGTTAAACCTACTGCCAGCGTAGTGTCGAGTCTTTAGAGTCCCACACAGAGGGCTATTCGCCTTTGGGCAAAATGAGTAGAGGTCGCATGGTTTCGCGACAGGGTTCGTTCACATCCGCGCACTTGTGCACGTTTGTTGTCCGGACAGCTTATACTAGAGGGCTTTGGTTTAAGCCGGATCCTAGTATATGATTTGGGATTGGTTTTATCTCTTTGTGTTCGTGTTCCTCGGAACATGAACGCGGGTGTGTATGCACAGTTGATTGAGGCGGAGAAAGAGTTTTTTCATTGGGGTTTTGGAACGGGTGTGTATGCACAGTTGACAGTCGTCTTTTTCCAAACCCTAATGATCTTGTGATTTATCAATTAATAATATTAATTAAATGAAATTGTGTCATGGTTCGGCTTGTTGACTTGTTGACCAAGGTTGACTAGGTTTGAAACTTTGACCATCATCATTAGCTTTTTAGATGCTCTTTGATCTTTACAAAATCATTTATGGTGATATGATAATGGTCTATTCAAACTAACCATCACCTTTTCATTTTTGATTAATATTATTTTGATAAATCACTTATATTTTGTATGGTTGTAAAAACCATTTCATTCTATCATATTCACTCTCTCTCCTCTCTTCTTCTTCCTCCTCCTCTAGTTCAAGGAGATTCATTCTCATGTGTTGAGAGACCTCTCCTTGAGATAAAAATACCCTAAACCACTCTCTACTCACTCTAGGGTTGAAGGTCTAGCAAGCCAAAGACCTTAGTTCTCTCAAAGTTCGAGAAAGAAGCCCAAGGTTGAACCCTCAGGTGGATCCATCTTTGACGAAAGAAGGCGACGAGGAAAGCACCATCCAACCTCTACAAAGGTTTCAAGAAGAAGGAGTTCAAGTGAGGTATAACATCTTTTCCGAGTAGCTAACTCTCTTTAGCTTGGTAGCTAGTTTTGTTTAGAAAAGATCCCGACTTTTGTTAGTCCATGTTGCCTAGTGCGCTAAAAATTTGATTTTTATACCGTTTCCGCCTCCCCGCAAGAACCGGGGTAGGCAACGTGGACTTACAAAAAGAGCAGTGCAGGCTTCCTACAAAGCGGGAACCAAATCACTCCGTGCCGGGGAAACGTCTACAACGGACACTCCATCTCGGAGACGCGTCAAGCGTCGACCGTCCATGTCGTAAACAGGGCAGTGCAACTCAAAAAGTGGGAACCAAAGCAAATCGCCTCCACGCGAAAGAAGATCCATCAATTTCATGCACACGACCTACCTATGTGGTGTGCATTTATTGATAGGAGGACTTTGTTGGGGTCGAAAATTGCACCCCGGTTGACCAAGTCTAAGTCAAGGTCAACCCCAAGCCAAGTGGGCCTAAGCCCAGATCAAGTGGCCCCATGCCCAAGTCGAGTCCGAACATGAAGCGGTCGGCCCTTCTCCATGCCAAAATAAAAATCATGTAATAAATAATTTTGGTGTAATTTTTTTATGCATGCATGTATGCAAATTGGGCATAAAGCCAAATTTTTGTAAAGCCCATAGCTTATGTACAAAAGAATTGAGCACATGAGGCATGGGATGGGCAAAATGCCATTTTGTAAAGCCCAAGGGGCTATATGTAAATGTGTAAGCCTGTATAAGGCAACATGATGATGGATAAAGTATATACTTTTCATTCCTCTCAAAAAGGTTAGGGTTTTTGTGCCTCCTTCTTCCTCAAGATTCTAAACCTTCTTCTTTTTTTGAATTAAATCAAGAGTTTTACCCTTTCTTTTCCAAAACTAAATAGTTTTTCACCACAAAACCCACAAAGGGGAACTCAGATCTTCCATTAGATCTCAAAAAGGAGAGATTTTTAAAATTTCATACTTCTTGTTCTTCATGATCCGGCCAATAGAAGAGGAAGAAGGAGACCCGCTTCCAAGAACCCCATTTTGGGAAAGATCGAGGACTCAAGGGAGAAGCTCCTTCCATCAGCTCCAAAATATCTTAGGAGTTAAACTCCTCAAAAATATATATACATATATCTACAAAATAATAAATATTTCCTTTCTGGAGCACAGCTCCCAGTGCAGGGACCAAGTCCCTTCCGCTGCTGATGCCTAGCGCTCGCGTGCCAGGCACGTGGTGCGCCGGTGCTCTGGCGCCCAGTGCCCACCCGTGTGCCAGGCACGTGGTGCGCCGGCGCTCTGGCGCCCACCCGTGTGCCAGGCACGTGGTGCGCCGGCGCTCTGGCGCCCACCTGTGTGCCAGGCACGTGGTGCGCCGGCGCTCTGGCGCCCAGCGCCCACGTTCCAAGCACGTGGTGCGCCGGCGCTCTGGCGCACAGCGCCCGCGTGCCTGGCACGTGGGGCGCTGGCGCCTTCTCCCATGCATATTTTGGATTCCCTTTCCCTTTTATATATGTGTGTGCGCGCGCGCGCGCGCGTGTGTACACACACACACATACTCCACCATACTGTTCCCGTTAGAAAAAATTTCTAACGGGGCGCTGCCTCGCACCCCGCAAGGGGGCTGCTGACCCTCAGCCAACTATCCGGGTAGCGGGATCCCCGTAAAAATTCTGTGGGCCCCCGATATATCCAAAACCCCTTCAAAACACAACACTGCACATTGAGTTCGCATGACCAGTTTAACCCTTTAATCGAAGGTTCTCTCGCTCTAAAGGCGATAGGTAATTAACGGCAGCTTAGTCCGCGGCTGCCGGAGATTCGGATCCCCACGATCAATAAACCCTTGCCTACCCTAGATAGGGGGAATCTGTAGTACGCCCGACAAGCGCGCGCGTATTCCCATCTCAACGGGGTGACGAAAAACACCCTACAGATGCGTACGGATATCCGAAAACAGTAAAACAATAATATGGATGTACAATGCAGTCAACATGTGATATTTTTATTCATATGGATGCAAAATATGTATCATAGCATGTAGCAAGATAAACTTGCCTGATCGGATCTCACGACGGGGTGCGTACGCCGTGTCTGACGTCGATAAATATCGCGACGGACATACCCACGCACAGAACTGAACCAAGCAAAGTAAGAACACGACCACGTTGGCTGGGAACGTCAACTGGATCGCTCAGATCGTCGGCAGCGGCATGACTCTGGTGATCACTGAAAAATAAGAAACAAGAAAAAGAAAAGATAAAAAGAAGAGGAAGAAGAAGAAGGGGCTGGGGCTCTGGAGTTTGGTTCGAGGGTTATGGGACAGAGGCTAGAACAGAGATGGTGACTTCGTCGATGATGGGGTTCTCCGGCGAAGTACACAGTGAAAGCAATGGGGTTTCTTGATCGTCGGAGAGTGGGTGGTTCAGGGGTTGTGGGTTCGGGGTTTGGCTGGGGTGTTGGTGAGAAGGAGGAGGCGAGGTCGAGGATGAGACGACGACGAGCGTGGTTTCCAGCGGTGGAGGCGGGGTGTGCGGGCGATGATGGGTGCAGGCGAGGGTTGCTGCAGGGTCGGGTTGATGGGTTGCCAGGACTATGTAGGGGAAGGAGAGCGGGAGAGGAGGAAGAGTAGAAGAGGAGCAGAAGGCGAGGAGGTTGAGGGCGACGAAGGCGGCGACGTACGGGCGAGCGCGAAGGCTAGGGTTTTGTTCTCGCGATGGAACGACACACAAGAAAGAAGTAGAAGCGGATCACGAGAGAGAACGTGGGGCAGTTAAATATATACAGGGTTTAATAGAAATTAATATATTAAATAAAGAGAGAGAGAGAGATATACGAGTCGTTAGAAATAGGTTTTTAAAAAAATCCAAAGAATTTGAGAGGCAGATAGATAGGTTATTTTTTTTAAAGATAAAAATATATTTTAGTTTAAAATATAAATGTATAAAACAGTTTAATATATAAGGATTTAAATATTAATAAATTTTATTTTTGGCTAATACAAAAATAATCCAAAATCCGCCCGGGTTGGGTCTAAAATTACGGTTTTAAAATACGGAAAATATACGTGTCAACCGATATCAAAACAGGATATCCGGGTAACGAAAAAGCATACCCATAAGAAGAGATGCATGTAGCGTGTACGTAGCTATCCAAACGAGTCCGTTTCACTGAACGGGACGAGAACACGAGGTGCGGATGCTACCACAGGGTCAGGGGTATGATGCAAGCCATGCTAGATATTTTTAAAAATATTTTATTCGACTTTAACTGTTATATTAAAAAAATGCAGATGCAAGATATAATACCAGTATGCAGTATATAAAAATATGAAAGTGCACGGATCCACATATACAGCCGGGATAAATCATAAACAGGAATCAAGACGGTTTTCCAGCGAGCAGGTCGGGTCGGATGCAAACACAGATACCAATTACACTATTCGCACCCAAAACACAATAAATCAATACTAGCCACAAATAAAGAAATATTCAAAATAGAACTGGTATAAATAATCTAGGGTGTTACATTATACCCAACTACAAAAGAATTTCGTCCTCGAAATTGCCGGAACAAGAAAAGATAAACAAACATGAATTTACAAGAAGAGGTGTGGAAACTTCTGTCGAATCTCGTTTTCTCGTTCCCAAGTCGATTCTCCGAGCGAGCAATTTCCCCATGAAACAAGTACGAGAGGGATAACCTTGTTCTTGAGGACCTTTTCTCTTCGATCAACAATCGACATCGGTCGTTCTTCATAGGTCAAATCCTCCCTTACAGTCAGCTCCGAATGATCTAGCACGTGTGTTTCATCTCGAACATACTTACGGAGTTGAGATACATGAAATACGTCATAAACACTCGCCAAAGAAGGTGGTAAAGCCAATCGATATGGCACTTCTCCAACACGCTCAATAATCTCGAAAGGCCCCACGAATCGAGGACTAAGTTTGCCTCGACTCCCAAAACGAATCACTCCTCTAGTCGGTGATATCTTCAAGAATAAAAGATCACCCACAGCGAACTCTAAAGGTCTTCTCGATATATCGGGCTAACTCTTCTGCCGATCCTGTGTTGCCTTCATTTGATTTCGGATAGTATTAACCTTCTGTACTGTTTCCACGATCAAATCTGGTCCTAACAATCTTCGTTCTCCAATATCGTCCCAACAAACGGGTGAGCGACATTTGCGACCATACAATGCTTCGAATGGAGCCATCTGAATAGTCGCCTGAAAGCTGTTATTGTACGAGAACTCCACCAAGTGTAGACGAACCTCCCATGAACCCTTGAAGTCCAACATGCAAGCTCTCAACATATCTTCAAGAGTTTGGATTGTTCTCTCAGACTGGCCATCTTTCCGGGGATGATAAACGGTGCTAAACTTCAATCACGTCCCCAAACTTTCCTGTAAACTCCTCCAGAAGTGCGATAAGAATCGGGTATCACGATCAGAAATGATGCTCACAGGTACTCCATGCAATTTCACAATCTCCTGCATGTATCGTTCTGCCAACACTTCCGTTGACTGACCAATACGAAACGGAATGAAATGAGCTGCCTTGGTCAATCGATCAACAATCACTCAAACTGCACTGTTGCCCTTCGGACTCCGCGGTAAGGCTGTCATAAAATCCATGGTTATATGTTCCCACTTCCATTGAGGAATCGGAAGTGGTTGCAATAAACCAGCTACCCTTTGATGTTCAGCCTTAACTTACTGACACACCAAGCACTTCGCTACAAAGCGGGCAATCTCCCTTTTCATACCTTCCCACCAGAAATGTTGTCGTAGATCACGATACATCTTCGTGCCTCCTGGATGTACGGAATATGCGGAACTGTGCGCCTCCTTCATAATTTCTTCGCGGATGTCTCTTTTCGGCACACACAAACGGCTACCATAACGCAACGAACCATCTTCATGAATCACCAAGTCTATTCGAAGTCCCGCTTCAACCTGTTCTCTAAACTTCTGCAATCTTGGGTCCTGTGACTGCGCTGCTTTAATACTCTCGATCAACAACGACTGTACTTGCAGCTGCATCAACTGCCCCGAAGAATGCGGTAGCACAAACTCTAACTCAAATTTCCGAAAATCTTTGATAAGCTCCTTCAGTGCAGTCAACATTTGAATTGCTGGCAACCGACTAAGCGCATCCGGCAATACATTAACTTTCCCCGGATGATCCTTGAGATCAAGATCATAGTCAGCCATTAGCTCCAACCATCTACGCTGCCTCATGTTAAGCTCTTTCTGCGTGAATACATACTTTTGGCTTTTGTGATCGGTGAATACTTCGACCCTTTCGCCCAGTAAGTAGTGTCTCCAAATCTTCAAAGCGAAAATAACTGCTGCAAGCTCTAAATCATGAGTTGGATAATTTTTCTCATGGGTCTTCAACTGTCTCGATGCATAAACTATAACCTTCCCATGCTGTATCAAAACACATCCCAAATCTTTCCCAGATGCATCGCTGTGAATCACCAATCCTCCGGAACCGTCTGGTACGGTCAAAATAGGAGCGGTTATCAATTTTTGCTTCAATGCCTCAAAAGCTGACGCACAACTATCCGTCCATAAGAACGGTACCTCCTTTCGCGTAAGCTTGGTCAAAGGCTCAGCCAATCGAGCAAAATTCTCCACGAATCTTCTGTAGTATCCTGCAAGTCCCAGAAAACTTCTGATCTCTGCTACATTCTTCGGAATCGGCTAATCTTGAACTGCTGCAATCTTTTTAGGGTCAACGGCGATTCTATCTCCGGAGACGACGTGCCCCAAAAACTTCACTTCTTCAAACCAAAACTCGCACTTGCTCATCTTTGCATACAATCTTTCTTGTCTCAATGTCTGCAGTGCGATCTTCAAGTGTTATGCATAATCTTCTAGGTTCCTCGAGTAGACCAGAATATCATCAATGAACACTACTATAAACTGGTCCAAGAACGGTGAAAAAATTTGGTTCATCAACTCCATAAATATCGCCGGTGCATTCGTGACTCCGAAAGGCATCACTAAATACTCGTAATGCCCATAACGAGTTCGGAATACAGTCTTGCAAATATCCTCTGATTTAACTCGAACCTGATGATATCCAGATCGCAAATCCAGCTTCGAGAATACCCACACGCCACTGAGTTGCTCGAATAATTCGCCGATGCGATGGATCGGGTACTTGTTCTTAATAGTCACCCGGTTTAATTCTCGATAGTCGATGCACATCCTCCATGTGCGATCTTTCTTCTTGACTAGATAAACTGGAGCTCTCCCAGGAGAATTGCTACTGTGAATCCAACCCTTCTCTGGCAATTCGGTAACGTGCTTCTTGACTTCTTCCAACTCCACTGGTGCCATCGGATAGTACGCCTTTGAGATTGACGCTGCACCAGGAACAAGATCGATCGTGAACTCCACATCTCGTTTTGGCGGTAAAACCGAGATGTCTTCGAACACGTCCATGAACTCTCGAACTACAGCTGGCACTTCCTCCCTATCAACTTCCATTGACGAAAGAACGGTGCCTGTCAGCCTAGCCCTAAACTCGACTGACCCGACAGAACTGCTACCTCCATCAAAAACAAACTCCGGATGTCCGGAAATCTGGAAAATCACTTTCTTTGCCCTACAATCAATGTGAGCGTGGAAAGTGCCGAGAAAGTCCATTCCCAAGACAACATCAGAACTGCCTGTATCGATCACCAAGAAATCCGCAAATAACTCCCGTCCGCAGATAACAACTGAACAATCCTTACACTCACTACTAGATATGATCTTCCCGTTCCCAGTGTGTATGACCCAACAACTAGGCAGGGTTGTGCAATAAATTGAATGTGCAGCAATAAACTTGGACGACATAAAACAATGGGATGCACTAGAATCAAATAATGCTAATGCAGGAAAATCATGAACAAGTAGGATACCTGAAACAACTTCATTTGAAGCCCTAGCCTCTTCGGCCGTCAGAGTAAAGGCTCGAGCTTGATTGGGCCCTGAGTTATCTGCTTCTACCCCTGAATCTGCTTCTGCGGCAGCCTCTGAGCATCATCCTTCAAACGAAGTTTCGACGGACAAGCATTGATAGTATGATCCGCTGATCCACAAACCAAACAGAGTCCAAGCCTCCTTCGACAATCCCTCTGCACGTGTTCGGGCAGATGGCAGTAACCACAAAACGTCCTTCCTTTCATCTCGGGCACGACTGGCTTCTTCATAGGTACAATGCCACGCCTGTCCACCGGGATACCTTTGCGTAAAGGAGCTCGGTTCGGCGTAAACGCCGGCTTCCGCAACACAACTGCCTGCTGCTGTGTACCCCCTGTCTTCATTGATAAGCTCTGCTGCTCTCTGGCTGCTTTAAGAACTTACGAAAAAGTGGTCAATCCCATAGATATAATATGCCTCTGGATTTCCACGTCCAAACTGCGCATGAACCTTTGTGCCCTATCAGCTTCTTTGGCAACCAAAGGTCCCGCGAATTGGCTGAGCCGTGTCCACTCAGCCGCATGCGCGTGCACGGATCCTCCATTCTGCCTCAAACTGATAAACTTTTCTTCCATTTCCTCCCCTGCAGTCTGCGGAAAGAACTTCTCCAAGAAACTCTGCGAGAAAGTTGCCCAACCGATCGGCTTAGGCAAACGGGTCTCTTCCACAAGCCACCACTCACGGGCATAGTCCACCAATTGGATGCGTACAACATCCACTCTCTGGTCCTTCGGAATCTGTGCTGCACCGAGTAGATTCTCCGTATCGACTAGCCACTGCTTTGTTGGCAACGGCTCCTCCAAACTAGTGAAAGTGGACGGAACAATTCTCCTGAAATCCGCCATGGTACCCACACGTTGTACTGGTTTGGCTGAAACAGTGTTTACAGACTGCCGGACGGTCCGCAAACCTTCCTGAAAAGCTTCGGCTTGCCGTTGATTTATCTCGGTTTGCCGCTTCTGGTTCTCCAGCATCCCATGAATTACTCCAAGCAATGTGGCGTCATCAACACGCCTATGGTACGATCGCATTTCTCTATCCGCCATGATTCTGAAGCCAAAACACCGAAGAGGAATTGCATGATAAACAAGATTCAATAAACAGGATACAAGAAGCAAGATAGTCATGGATTCAAGGATGGCAAGATAGCAATAAGGCAGGACATGCTCCTAGTTACGAGTATTCTGATTCGCGTATTGGGTCCAATACCCAACTACAAAAGAATCAAACCCGATTAACCTAAATCATATGGCTCTGATACCAAACAAACTCTGTTACGCCCTGCTTCCCAGAGTGCGCTAAGATCGGCACGTGACAGAGCCAACCATGCTACCTGTGGCTAGGAAACATCCCTCCACAGTCACATTACGCCTGTCTATAAGATATCAAGAACAGTAAAAATAGAAAATAAACTATCTAGTACATGTCCATATGCTAGAATAAACGAGTCAAGAAATAATATGCGGAAGCAATAAATTGCCACGACCCAAAAGTACGGAACGTGACCGGCACTTAGATTACGAAGCGTCTAGAGGCGCAACGTAACCTAAGCCGAAGCCCAGAAATCTAAACCTTAAAAGAAGAAGAAGAAGTAAAGGAAAACATGTAGAAAATAAGTTTAAAAGCAACATCCAATTTTCTCCAAAATTTCGGCAGAGCCTCCTTTGTAAAAACTGGCCCCAAACGGGTACAAACAAGAATAATATATATACAAACAATAAAAAGCATCCCCAAATGGGAGCTAGCTCTACGGCAAAAGGCGGAAACAACCACGTCAATGCACAATAGTATACAACGCCAAAGGGCGAGGCTCAAAACTCAAAAGAAAACAAAACCACCAGATATCATAATAATACAAGCGCGACTCTAAGGTCGAAATAAATAACTGGTCCAGTAAACTATCAAATAATACAAGTTTGGTTGATGGAGTTTTCTAGATACAAATGAAATAATAAAAGTACACTGGCGGTCCAGATACAAGCGAACCAACCTACCGTGCAAATCACCCTGAATGAAAAGATGTGCCAGCAAGCTGCCAGGAAAACATGTACATCGAACCTGTAATAGAATTTGGCACAACGGGGATGAGTTGCCAACTCGTGAGTAGAAGATATCTGCGAAAAGAAATCGAATGCATGACGCTGTCTTAGGTCATAATAATATACTAATATACTACTAGTCATCAAGTAAGACAGGATAATACGCTACGTGTAAGTGCAAATGCTCCGTGCTCGTATCAGTGCCTCATATAGTACTATGTCATGTGAATGAGTATGCATGCACCATGAATGTAAAATAACCAATCATGAAATCTAGATATATCTGTATAAGAAATCTTTAGCTTTTATCATGGTAAAATGTGTATAGAAATCTGAAATATCAACGATGAAATCCATGAAAATCCGTGTCAAGCATCGACACAAAACATGTAAATCTCAAGTCTCAATATCTCGGGCTCCGTCAGTCCGGATCGGCCCATATCATCAAATCTCACGACAACGGTCGGTATCCTCCGGATATCCGCCGCGCCAGACATCACCGGTAGGTAGTCCTCCCCTGCCAGGCTCATCGTCTACAACTAGATCTTCTTGCCCCGGGGTACCATACCGGGCCCACCATGTACCCGAGACGGTTCATCCACTCCTCGAATCGGGTCTCAAAATCCAACAGAAAATATGAAATCTCATGGTGGACGACACATACATCACGAGAAAACCGCAACTTATATTTTAAAAAGAGAGGAGGAGAGAGAGAAATTTTTATATATATTCTTGCGGTTTTCCCCAAAAATCCAGAAATCTCATAGAAATCCAAAATCTCAAAATCATGAATAAGTATATGATAAGTGTCGGCATATGCCCATAATACTGCATGATAACATGAAAATGTGAATGCATGAAATGTCTAAGTAATAAATGCCATGTCTATACTAACACCAGAGAGTAATCACGATGTAATATCGATCTAGCTGTTAGTTGATTCTATCAATAAAAGATAATATGATCTAAAGTATACGTGACATAGCAATTACCGATGATGATGTGTGTGAGCCGGCAAATAAGTATGCGTGGAATATGCGCATCATCGGTAATGGTGCTGGTGTCCTAACAGGCAGAGTTTTATACTGATTGGAAACATATGCATGAACATGCACCATGATGATTACAGTGTGAAAGTAAAAACGGATGTGTATTATCCACTCATTTGATATACAAGTAAAACTACAACTATATGACTTGAGCCTAAACTAGTGTCCATCTAACCTTCTAAGGAACTAAATCTAAGAAACTGGTCGATAAGAAATAAAAGTACACCTAAAGTCTGAGTCCATATCCCTAATAGTCGGCGATCCAGCCTCAATAGCGTCACGTACATAGTACGGCTTCCTCGAATCAAGAGTGCGGATCAATCATCACGTCTATACCTTGTACGGTAAAATCCATAGTACGGCATCCCAAAATCGGGGTACGGGTCAAGTATCACCTACGTGTCTCATCATTCGTATAATATCACCATCAACACATGTCATGATCAAGGTACCATACTGTAATCGCATACATCAATCATATATCATTGTCAACATAAATATACATCGTTAATTTTTCCGCAGAAATATCATGTCACATAAATCATATCTTGATCAAGTCACATATGTCAAGTCATGATTTAGTCACTCCTATAAGATATCGAAATCAAGTTACACCTTTATGATATCGCAATCAAGTTACACTTATATGATGTCGTAATCAAGTCACACATATATCATATCAGAATTTCAATCACATGTTACGGTCCGGGTGCTATTTTAGAGTCCCATGTACCTCAATATCATCACCACCCTTTATTATCTATGTATACCTATTCATTAACTCATTTCCTAATGATCCGCTAACATCTTAACACGACCGTAGCCAAGAATCACGGCATCAACCCAGTTATATTGTTTCATCCCCGTGTATCATATCACATCCTTGCATCATATATACGTATTGTGTATATATATATACCTACACCTAGTCCTATATATATATATACACATACACGTATACACCACAGCGAGTCTCAGTGTGTGCGTGTGTGCGTATCTACCTAAAACCTACGAAATCTCCTCCAAGATATTCATCCTCGGGTAAGATCTTTCTAAATCAATCTAGTCCAACCTAGGGTCATTACTAGGGTCCTACTCACCGAAATTCTAAGGTCATGTCTGGCTTCCTAATGACAATAAGTACTATCCCTATTCTACGTTTGCGGGGGTGCTAAACGCCATCCACCCGACTTCCCCCCGTAGATATACATCTACTCACCTGGTCCTTGTCTGCCGAAGATGATGTCGCCATCATCCTCTTTATCGCCCGCAGTCCACGTGAGGGGTACCTATACGCAAACATATATAGTATCGTAAACTGAATCATGGACAAAAGTCAAAACGACGCACGAAATGCGCATAGGTTAAAACCTATGTCCCGCTCATGCAAAAGGACCAAATA
Source organism: Agapanthus africanus (assembly GCA_030015575.1). Taxonomy (NCBI): domain Eukaryota; kingdom Viridiplantae; phylum Streptophyta; class Magnoliopsida; order Asparagales; family Amaryllidaceae; genus Agapanthus; species Agapanthus africanus. The sequence continues at coordinate 747,094,613 of JASDDO010000022.1, read as the reverse complement.
TCGCTCGATATCGGCGTACAAACGCCGATTGATCGAGATAAACATCAACAAACAACTCATAGTTTTAAAATTCATTACTTATAATATAAAACATGATTTAATCCATCGAAACCCTAAAAATCGATCAAACAGTCCGATTTCGTAAAACCCGAAAATGCCAATTTACCGTTTTACTTCAAAACTTACTGTTTAAATGAAACTAATGGTCATGATACTCATTAAATAACCTAACTAGATTATAGAAACCGTTACCATATTTTTTTACACCTTAATTTGTATTAAATTCAAATTCTAGTTTGTAAACATGCCCGATTTCGGTATTTTTAAGCAAAATTTCACAATATCACAACTAAACATGATTTTACATGAATTAACTTATTAAACTACAATTCATGATGATAATAATATAATGAAATCATAATTTAGATTTTAAACCTCATTTATTTAAGAATTTCCAAATTCTAGTTAGCAAAATAGCATTTTTCTCACAATTTCTTAATTATCAATAAAAACTAGTAACCAAATTAAGTTTTTCATTCCACTAACAAGTTAATATCCTCTTTAAAACCACAATCTAGTGTTACAAATATTAATTGGAATTTTATCTCACCAATATATACAACTTATAGAAATCTAGTTTGCAAAAATACTTAATTTAAACAAATTGGAATGAACAAATTATAATTCAACAACCATGCAAGATTTCCCACTTCTAAAAATGTTAAACTAGTTATTATAACCCTACTTAATTAATAAAAATCATAACTTAATTTTATAACCCTAACTTGAATTTTTAAAACTTGTAGATAGAAATTATTTATTAAATCTAATTATGCTTAAATGAAACATCTAATAACAATAAATCAAAAGAAGAAGATTTATACCTCCACAACATGAAATCCAAACATGAAAATAAGCCTCCAAAATGAATGCTTTCCATCTCCAAAATCCATGTAAAGATGAGCAAAGAATAGAGGGTAGGAATTTATTAGGATTTTGTGGGTTTTTATTTGAATTTTTGATGAAATTTTAATGGATTTTGGAGGGTTTTTGATGAAAATTGAAAAGGAAATTGTGTAGAAGGGGGGGGGGGGGGGGGAACCTGGTCTCGGCTAGAATAGAGGGAGGAAAGTGAGGGAGTGAGGTTGTGGAGAGGTGTGGAAGGTTCTACCATCATATCTATCTTTATGTCATTTCAAGTTTTATTCATTTTCTTTTCTTTTCTTTCATTTTTCCACAAAACCTAGATTCTAGAAGCCATTTGAAAAAATCAAGTGAGAGGGTGGGGTGCCAAGGTCAGCCAAAAACAGTGTGAGGGAGTAAAAGAGAGTGTGGTTTTGTTTGGGAAAAGATAAAAGTTATACCGCACTCCATTTGCACTAATTTCACCGAAAAAAGCCTTTTTCTTCGATATTTTCTAACACCGGTTAACAACCCTATTTCAATTCAAAAACCACATGATAAAATTTTGTTTAATGTATTATGATGCACAAAATTTGTTTCAACTCATTCCGGTTTGTAATTTTCCCGAATTAAATGTATTAGTGACGGCTTAAAATAATATTAAAATAATTAATTTCGGAAAAATTTTCAGAAATTTTGAAATCTCACCAGTGGCTCAATAAACACCAAATACTAGCAATTATAAAACTAGAATATTTATATTTAATTTTAAAATAAAGATATTTGTATTTTGACTTTTTACAGAAAACCCCCTTATTTTACCGATTTTCCGAAATTTCACCAAAACGATTTTCACAAGATTCAATAAAGAGGATACAAGAAGCAAGATAGTCATGGATTCAAGGATGGCAAGATAGCAATAAGGCAGGACATGCTCCTAGTTATGAGTATTCTGATTCGCGTATTGGGTCCAATACCCAACTACAAAAGAATCAAACCCGATTAACCTAAATCATATGGCTCTGATACCAAACAAACCCTGTTACGCCATGCTTCCCAGAGTGCGCTAAGATCGGCACGTGACAGAGCCAACCATGCTACCTGGGGCTAGGAAACATTCCTCCACAGTCACATTACGCCTGTCTATAAGATATCAAGAACAGTAAAAATAGAAAATAAACTATCTAATACATGTCCATATGCTAGAATAAACGAGTCAAGAAATAATATGCGGAAGCAATAAATCCAATAAACAAATAACATCTGGAAAGTACGTCCTAAATACGGGCTCACATCAGGAAAAGAAATTGCCGAAAGAAAACTAAACTAAACTAAACGAAATACCAAATATTTGTATTTTGACTTTTTACAGAAAACCCCCTTATTTTACCGATTTTCCGAAACTTCACCAAAACGATTTTCACAAGATTCAATAAACAGGATACAAGTAGCAAGATAGTTATGGATTCAAGGACGGCAAGATAGCAATAAGGCAGGACATGCTCCTAGTTACGAGTATTCTGATTCGCGTATTGGGTCCAATACCCAACTACAAAAGAATCAAACCCGATTAACCTAAATCATATGGCTCTGATACCAAACAAACCCTGTTATGCCCTGCTTCCCAGAGTGCGCTAAGATCGGCACGTGACAGAGCCAACCATACTACCTGTGGCTAGGAAACATCCCTCCACAGTCACATTACGCCTGTCTATAAGATATCAAGAACAGTAAAAATAGAAAATAAACTATCTAGTACATGTCCATATGCTAGAATAAACGAGTCAAGAAATAATATGCGGAAGCAATAAATCCAATAAACAAATAACATCTGGAAAGTACGTCATAAATACGGGCTCACATCAGGAAAAGAAATTGCCGAAAGAAAACTAAACTAAACTAAACGAAATACCAAACTGCTCCTCACTGTTCGGCTTGTCGACTGAAGTACTCCTGGTCGTCCTGCGAAAGAGACAGAGGATCTGGGCCATGCAAAATCCAGACGTCAGTGCGTCATAATATCAAACAATAAAATATAATCAGTAGGTAACAAGATATGCGGGCATGAGTATGAACAGTAATAAGTGTATAACAGTTACATGAATATGGAACAGTGAAGTGTATGTGCATGCGGTGAGTAATCTATGCTATTGGGTTAATTACTCTGAAGTCTTTGAAATAAATTTAATAAATCGTCAATGTAACTCAATAGTATCCCGTGCATGCCCGGGACCACGGTCCAGATTCTCGGGCTGAAACCAAGACGTGCCGCTAAGCACAAAACAGGAAATATGTACAGATGAATGATGTCAGCATCATCATCCTGGGACTGGCCTACCCCCCAAAACTGATCAGTATAAGCGTCAAACTGTTGAGTTACAAGTCAGGTTTCATCATTGATTTTCTTTACCCCTAAGTTATGTGTTCAAGTCAGGTATTGATAAATCTGGAGCTAATGCCAACACAGGATCAAGAAGGTACAGGTTTGACTATGCAGACAACAGGATATGTCCGTCAGGACAACATGTCAGGATTGTCGGCATTAGAAACAGGATCAGGTAATATGTCAAGTAGTGGTCTATCAGGCCATGACAGGTAGTGCACAGGTATCAAACGGATGCTTATAGTAAAACTGTAGCAACTACGGGTGCACGATAAAAGTACGGATGCACAGTAAAACACGGATGCACAAATATCTATCAGGGATTACATCTACAACTCCATGACTACGCATGATGCACATTATCAAGTATGGGGTGATAATATAACAGTAACATGAAATAATGTGATATGGCATGCAACTAGATATATAATAAATGATATGGATGCGTACAGATATCGAAAAATGGTAAAACTGTAATATGAATGCACAATACCATAAACATGCAATATTCTTATTAATATAGATGCGAGTATAATAATATAGCCTGTATCAAGCTACTTGCATGCAACCAGATATGTAATTAATGATATGGATGCGTACGGATATCCGAAGACAGTAAAACAATAATATGGATGTACAATACAGTCAACATATGATATTTTTATTCATATGAATGCAAAATATGTATCATAGCATGTAGCAAGATAAACTTGCATGCGACTAGATATGTAATTAATGATATGGATGTGTACGCATATCCGAAAATAGTCAAACAATAATATGGATGTACAATGAGTCAACATGCGATATTTTTATTCATATGGATGCAAAATATGTGTCATAGCATGTAGCAAAATAAACTTGCCTGATCGGATCTCACGATGGGGTGCGTACGCTGCGTCTGATGTCGATAAATGTTGCGACGCACACGCGCGCGCACAGAACTGAACCAAGCAAAGTAAGAACACGACCATGCTGGCTGGAAACGTCAACTGGATCGCTCGGATCGTCGGCAGCGGCACGGCTCTGGCGATTACCGAAAAACAAGAAACAAGAAGAAGAAAAGAGAAGAAGAAGAATGGGAAGAAGGGGCTGGGGCTCTGGAGTTTGGTTTCAGGGTTATGGGACAGAGGCTAGAACAGAGATGGGACGTCGTCGATGATGGGGTTCTCCGGCGAAGTACACTGTGAAGGCAGTGGGGTTTCTTGATCGTCGAGGAGTAGATGGTTCAGGGGTTGTGGGTTCGGGGTTTGGCTGGGGTGTTGGTGAGAAGGAGGAGGTGAGGTCGAAGATGAGACGACGATGAGCGTGGTCACCGGCGGTGGAGACGGAGTGTGCGGATGATGATGGGTGCAGGCGAGGGTTGCTGCAGGGTCGGGTTGATGGGTTGCCAGGTCCACGTAGGGGAAGGAGAGCGGGAGAGAAGGAAGAGTAGAAGAAGAGTAGAAGGAAAGGAGGTTGAGGGCGACCGCGGCGGCGACGTACCGGCGAGCGCGAAGGCTAGGGTTTGTTTCTCGCGATGGAACGGCGCGCAAGAAAGAAGTAGAAGATGATCACGAGAGAGAACGTGGGGCAGTTAAATATATACAGGGTTTAATAGAAATTAATATATTAAATAAAGAGAGAGAGATATACGAGTGGTTAGAAATAGGTTTTTAAAAAAATCAAAAGAATGTGTGAGGCAGATAGATAGGTTATGTTTTTTTTAAAAGATAAAAATATATTTTAGTTTAAAATATAAACGTATAAAACAGTTTAATATGTAAGGATTTAAATATTAATAAATTTGAGTTTTTGGCTAATACAAAATTAGTCCAAAATCCGCCCGGATTGGGTCAAAAATTACGGTTTTAAAATACGGATTATATACGTGTCAACCAACATCAAAACAGGATATCCGGGTAACAAAAAAGCATACCCCCAAGAACGGATGCACGTAGCTATCCAAACGAGTCCGTTTTACTGAACGATACGAGAACACGAGGTGCGGATGCTACCACAGGGTCAGGGGGTATGATGCAAGCCTTGCTAGATATTTTTTAAAATATTTTATTCGACTTTAAATGTTATATTAAAAAAATGCAAATGCCAGATATAATGCCAGTATACAGTATATAAAAAATATGAAAGTGCACGGATCCCCATATATAGTCGGGATAAATCATAAATAGGAATCAAGACGGTTTTCCAGCGAGCATGTCGAGTCGGATGCAAACACAGATACCAATTACACTATTCGCACCCAAAACACTATAAATCAAGACTAGCCACAAATAAAAAAATACTCAAAGTAGAACTGGTATAAATGAACTAGGGTGTTACATATATATTTAATGAAAATAATTTTATTTATTTTCTTGTAGAAATATCATTTTCTAAAGAAAAATGCATAAAAATTCTATCGAGATCGAATACTCCATTCGGAAGTCTGCATCTCGCTCTGCTAGGACCGAGGATGTGCGATAATCCACACCATCCCGAACGGGCTCCCCAAAAGTAGGTTGTAGAGGCTCAATTGTAAGAAATTGTTTAATACATCCTTTTATAGAAATGGTTTTATAAGTTGATGGTATTTATTTGTAAAGTCGTTTTATCCCATAACTATATTCCTAAATTTCCATCGTGCTATAATAGAGATGTGTGTTGTGATGAGGTAGGTCATTACCTCGTGAACTATTTACAGGTAAAACGTGTATTAAGTTGTTTTATGTCGGGAATGAAGTTTGTGGTATTTTACTGTAAAACTACGATAAAAATTGCAATAAAGAATATTTTGAGATGAAACTTGTTTTAATAGATTTGTTTATCTTTTTTAAACAATATGTGAGAGTATGGAATTTTTTTTGATTAAAAAAAATAACGTTTTAAAGAAAACCCGAATCGGAAATCGGATTAACTCCGCTTCCGTCGGCTTTTAGAAATGAATGTTTTTGAAGTAGAAGAAAAGAGGGGAGAGTGGACTTACTGGCTTTTAAGGTAGAGGGGAGAAGAGGGAAGAGTAGGGAAGCATCGGTGCGTTGTTTCGTCGCCGGAAACTTCTTGGATCGTTGCCGGAACTTCACCCTTTGCTAACTCCACTTGCACGCAATTAGGACTAGAAAATTTTGTAAAGTTTTTGCAATAGAATTCTGAGTGAGGATGTATGAAATAAGGTGTGGTATTTATTGGAGAAATTAGGGTTTAGGGGTGATGAAGAATGCATTAAAATTGGATTAAACGGGCATTTTATTGCACTCTGGATAAATTCAAAGTAAACAAGCAATATGGGAGAAGTGGGGTAGTCGAGGGTTGCAAGGGTTAAAATTTAGGGGCTTCACCGACGGATATGACCGGCGGAACCTGATAAAAATGGCATTTCGCCGGGTCAATTCCGGCGGAGGGGGTAGGGTTTGGGTGCCACGTGTCTCGGTCGTTTAGTTTTCTTCAGTGCACATGTTTAAATTTTTTGTGTCTCTTCAGTTTACGTGTAGTGCACGTATAAACCTTTAGGCTTCTAAAAAATTAAAAGAAAATTAAATAAAAAAATGTGTAGCTGGGGTGGTATGTCTCAGCAGTGCAAGGTCTTACCAATGAGCTACAAGCTCTTTCTTACTGTTCAAAAGCAAAACAAACTTATAACTCGTGCTCAAGCTTATGTGTCTCTTTCTGTATTTTGTAAAAAAAATTCATACAGAAAGTTAGGGTTGTTACATGCAACCTCGCCTTTTCTTCTTTTCCTCGGGTTCGAGTTAGAGGACATGGAAGGGGGCACGGGTCGGCCAAAAAAAGGGGATAGGGATGGGGAAGAGAGAGATAATGAACGACAACCTGGACCATAAGAATTTTTTTTTTACTCGAAAGTATTCTTGGCTCCACAGCCTTACAACCATTACAGTAAAAGAGGAAGAGGATTAAGAAAACATTGACGATGGTACTCAGAACAAAACTCCTCCAGCTGACCCCAGGCAACCTTCACCCACTCTCTTTGGCGATGCCCGTGGACCCTAGAAGCTACAGATTCACCGGGATCCCCAACCGCAGGGCACGACGCCGATCGTGATACCATATTCCGATCACAGTTTTGGCAGAGTTTGCAAGCTAGCCTGGGAACGTTTCTGAACTTCAGCAAGTCTTACCATCCATAAACGGACGGACAGTCTGATCAAACAATTCAGATTCTGGAGGACATGCTAAGAGCTTGTATGTTAGACTTCGGAGGTTCGTGGGAAGATCACCTACACCTTTTAGAATTTTTATATAACAACAGCTATCAGGTGAGCATTGGAATGACACCATTTGCAGCTCTCTATAGAAGGAAGTGTCGTTCACCACTAAGTTGGGACGATATCGGAGATCGTGAACTCCTTAGACCAGAGATGATCGTGGCAACTGTGGACGTAGCTCACACGATCAGGGAAAGAATGTGCATAGCCCAAGACCGACAGAAGCATTGGGCTGATGTAGAGCGCCAACACCTGGAGTTCCAACCTTGAGATCATGTTTTCTTAAAGATCTCTCCAAACCAAGGAGTAATCTGCTTTGGCAAGAGGGGTAATCTCAGTCCGAAATATATAGCGTCGTTCGATATTCTTGAACGAGTCGGAGAAGTGGCATATCGTTTAGAACTACCACCCTCATTGGAAGGAGTGCACAACATGTTCCACAAATCCGAGCTCTGAAGATATGTGAGCGACCCCAGCCACATCCTTGATCACTTCGAGCTTACTGTACAGAGTGACCTAACTTACGAGCAACAATCCGTTGAGATCCTGGACAGAAAGGTGAAGACACTGCGGAACAGGGAAGTAAACCTAGTCCGAGTGATGTGGAGAAAAGATTCGCCAGGAGAATCAATGTGAGAATGAGAAAATGACGTGCGTGCAAGATACCCTTACTTATTTATAAACTAGTTCTTATGTAATTGTAAATTTCGAGGACGAAATTAATATACGGAGGGTAGAATGTAACGAATTTGAATTTACTGTATGAAAATTTTCAATTTAATATATAGAAAGGATTTTACAAACCTGAGTACAATTTATAAGTTAATTTTGTTTAAGAACGGCAAGAAACAATTTGTAGCTCACTGGTAAAGCCTTGCAGTGCTGTGACGTTGCCCCTGTATTCGAATCCCTTCAGACACATAATATTTTTTCTGATTTTTCTTTTAAACTTTTTGGAAGCCCAAAAGTTTACACGTGCAATCCACCGGCTCCCCCTCACCAAACGACCGGCGAAAACATCATTTTGGCCGGGGGGATGGTCCTACCGTAGGCAATAAGCCCCGGGCTTTGCACACAAGTCTCTTGGTCTACCCCTGACTCTCCTGCACTGTTTGATTACTCTGCAATCAAACAGAGACCCCTCAATTTTCCATTTATCAACTTTTTAATGCATTTTAATTCATCTTTTTAATTCTAAAACACTAATTCCACACTATAAATACTATCCCATTCCCTAACTCTTCCTCATTCTAAAAATTATAGCCAAAATTCCCAAAGTTTTCTAAGTACATGAAGAGTACAAGTGGAGTTAGTAAGAGATCAACTTTCGGCGAGGATCGAAGCAAGTTCCAATGACCCGGCGATGCCACGAAGTTCAACACTCTCTCTTCTACCTTCTCTTTATCTATATAGCTTGTAAGTCCCTTCCAATCTCTCTTCTTCCTCTTTAAAAAAAAAATTCAAAACATATCGGTAAGTGGAGTTAATACTGACATTTTATTCTAAACCCTAGAAATTACACTTTTTCTTAAGCATTGCTTTTTCATATTTCTACACCTTGCTTGTTAACATAAAACTAATGTTTAGAAAAAACTTTCACTCAAAAATATTATGAAACATAACTTTAAATCAACTTTTACATTAAAATACCATGGACATTGTATCTACCATATTTAATTGTTTTGCTTAATTAAACCTTTAGAAAACCTCACGGGGTAACGACCTACCTCTCACATACACACATGGTTTCCATAGCACGATATTCTTCGAGCATATTTTTAGTTACGAACACAATATTTCATTAAAATACCATCTACTATAAAAACGTTTTTTTTAAATTGTATTTTAAAATCCTTTTACAAATAAACCTCTACAACCCTTGCTATTGGATGTTGCGGATTATTGCACATCCATGGGCTAGTAGAGCGAGATGCAGATCTCTTTACGGAGCATTCGGTCTCGAAAGGTTTTTAATACGATTTTTAAGAAAAACTTAATTTTCTATTTAATAATAAAATTAATTTTTAATAATTATATAAATATTATAAAATCCATATATTTTCAAAATAAAATAACCTTATATTTTTTCAAAGGAAAGAATTACAAGTTTCATCAAAATACCATCAAGATGCCAATAAATGTCAAGCTTTTCAGTAAAATACCATAAACTATTCAAGTTAAGGTAATTATCACTAAAATACCTCAAATCCTTAAAATTCATATTCATGAAAACCCTAAATAATATAAATAACTTCTCGAGATTATTTTGAAACTATATATTAACAATATTTTTCATAAAACCCCCTCGAGCTATATAAAACACTGTCAAGGACTTTAGTAAATATAGGATTAAGCGGAATCAATTCTCTTGAGCCTCAGGGAGCCGAAGACAGCGTGTGCTTGCCTATTTAAGTTAGAAAACTTAACGGTGTTATCAATGATAATTGTCTTAGAAAACGACACAAATCCTGCCATCCATTTGCAGCAGTTACCGATAACTCCCGAACATAATTCAGGATCTAAATTAGTTATAAGTGTCTGACTTAAGTCTGAGTCTAAATCAAGCTTGAATCCAAACTCAAATCAGAATCCAATTCAAACATGAATCCAAATTCTAACATGTATACTTGAACCTGAACCTGAATATCAAATCTGAATACAAGACTTGACTTGACCAAATCATGGCTATAACTTAATAAGACTACAAGCTTATATTGAATCTGACTATTGGAACAACTTGTATCTATGGTCTTGGAAAGCAATATAATCTAAAACAATACATTATGGGGTTAAAGGGGTAGATTGGTACGGAATGTATTAAAAGTGGCACGAGAGGATCACTAAAAGACACCTACATGAACCGCGTGACGTTGTCCCATGGGTTTTGACAGGGCCTTGTTACCATAGTCCATGGGGAAAGATGGACTTCTCTCGTATACACTAATACTTTCTGTACCAAGCTACAAACAACTACGTTAGAATATCAATCTTATACATGTACACCTTAATAGTTCAATTCTTAATACTTGCTATGTTCTCTCTTTCTTTTGAGACTTACCGAGCGCTAGTTCGCTGACGACATTCCCATCTTTTCTTTCTTTAGAATGTTCTTCAGGAGGACCAGACCCTCTCAAGATCGAGCCTAGCTAGGAGGACGTGGACCAGTTCACCGAGTAGCAGGATTTCTAGCTTCACTTGTACTTACTTTTCATTTCATTTGCTACTATTTAGGCATTGGTTTATATCATTGTACTTTACTTTTCAAAGCAGTGTATTGTAAAGATAAATGTTAATAAATGTTGCTGTTCATTTTATATTTCTTGTCATTTCTTGTGCATTTTATATATTGCTTATTTACACTTAACGTATTTATACAAAGTTTTTCAAGAGTATTTAGACAGGCTCGTTATTATTTTCATCGACGACATCCTGGTGTATTCAAAGAATCGGAAAGAGCATGCTGAGCTTTTACGAATTGTCCTGGAGACATTGCGACAAAATCAACTCTATGCCAAGTACAGCAAGTGTGAATTTTGGCTAGATCAAGTCGGATTTCTCGGGCATATCGTTTCAGGCGAAGGAATCTCAGTAAATCCAGCTAAAGTGTCAGCCATCAGCGAATGGCCGACACCAAAGATGGTGAAGGATATTCAAAATTTTTTGGGATTAGCAGGATACTACCGAAGATTTATTCAAGGTTTCTCGACGATTGCAGCACCCCTGACCAAGCTCATACGTAAAGATGAAGTATTCGTGTGGTTAGAAGCATGCGAACAAGTTTTTGTAGAACTCAAGTCGAGATTAACTTCAGCTTCTATTCTCATAATACCGGATCAATCTGGAGGTTTTGTCATACATTACGATGCGTCCGGTAAGGGATTAGGATGTGTTCTACACCAGCATGGAAAAGTTTTAGCTTTTGCATCAAGACAGCTGAAAGTTTATGAACATAACTATCCAACACATCATCTGGAGTTGGCAGCCGTAATCTTTGCATTTAAGATTTGGTGCCACTATCTTCTGGGAGAACGAGTGGATATATACACTGATCACAAGAGTCTGAAGTATGTATTTACTCAGAAGGAATTGAACATGCGGCAGAGAAGATGGCTAAAACTCATGGCGGACTTCGACATCGGCCTACAATATCATCCTGGGAAGGCGAATATAGTTCCTGATGCACTTAGCCGTCATCCAATATCAATGAATCTCACCGCTCAGTAGAAGCTTCATCAGGAATTGCATGGATTGGCAATCGAAGTAGTTATGACAGGTAACGCTTCGTATTTGATGAACTTATAAGTCCAGTTTACTATTGTCAATCAGATCAAAGCAGCTCAAACAAACGATGCTAAGCTACAAAAAGTCCGAGAACAAGTAGAAAGTTGATTTTGAACTGACTTCATCATCCACGAAAATGGATCCTTGAGATATGGAAGTAAATTGTATGTACCAAATGGCCTAGTTTGAGAAGAGTTGATAAAAGAAACTCACAACTCTCCTTATTCTATACACTCCGGCGGTACAAAAATGTACAAGGATCTATGGCAACACTATTGGTGGCATGTAATGGAGCGCGAAGTAGCCAGAAGCATAACCAAGTGTTTGGTGTGTCAGCAAGTAAAGGCGGAACATCACAGAACTGCTGGTCTACTTCAGCCGTTACCTATCCCAGAATGTAAATGGCAGCACATTACCATGGACTTCGTGACTGCCCTTCCTCGTAGCACGAAGGGTAACGATGCAGTATGGATTATTGTGGATCGACTCACCAAGTCGGCTCACTTTATTCCCTTTCGAGTTGGCCAATCTACCGAGACGTTAACAAAAAAGTACATGGAGGTAAGCATGAATCTAAAATAAGATTTAACCTCAAAGTGTACTACTTTTGATACCCATGAACTCATGCAGAAGATTGTGAGATTACATGGAGTACCAGTTTGCATCGTCTCCGATCATGATACCAGATTCCGATCACAGTTTTGGCAGAGTCTGCAAGCTTGCCTGGGAACGAGTCTGAACTTCAGCATGGCTTACCATCCACAAACGGACGGACAATCTGAGCGAACAATTCAGATTCTGGAGGACATGCTAAGAGCTTGTATGTTAGACTTCGGAGGTTCGTGGGAAGATCGCGTACACCTTGTGGAGTTTTCATACAACAACAGCTATCAGGCGAGCATTGGAATGGCACCATTTGCAGCTCCATATGGAAGGAAATGCCGTTCACCACTAAGTTGGGATGACATCGGAGATCGTGAACTCCTTGGACCAGAGATGATCGTGGCAACTGTGGACGTAGCTAGCACGATCAGGGAAAGAATGCGCATAGCCCATGATCGACAGAAGCATTGGGATGATGCAAAGCGCCGACACCTGGAGATCATGTTTTCTTAAAGATCTCTTCAAACCGAGGAGTAGTCCGCTTTGGCAAGAGGGGTAAGCTCAGTCCGAGATATATAGGACCGTTCGACATTATCGAACGAGTCGGAGAAGTGACATATCGTTTAGCACTACCACCCTCATTGGAAGGAGTGCACAACATGTTCCATATATCCCATCTCCGAAGATATGTGAGCGACCCTAGCCACATTCTTGATCACTCCAAGCTCACTGTACAGACCGACCTAATTTGCGGGCAACAACCCGTTGAGATCCTGGATAGAAAGGTGAAGACACTGCGGAACAGGGAAGTAAACCTGGTCTGAGTGATGTGGAGAAAAGATTCGCCAGGGAAATCAACATGGGAACGAGAAGATGACATGCGTGCAAGATACCCTTACTTATTTGTAAACTAGTCCTTATGTAATTGTAAATTTTGAGGACGAAATTTTTATAAGGAGGGTAGAATATAACGACTTTGAATTTACCGTACGAAAATTTTCAATTTAATGTACAGAAAGGAGTTTATAAGCCTGAGTACAATTTATAAGTTAATTTTGTTTAAGAACAACAAGAAACAACTTGTAGCTCATTGGTAAAACCTTGCACTGCTGTGACGTAGCCCCTGTGTTCGAACCCCATCAGATACATTATATTTTTTCTGATTTTTCTTTTAAACTTTTTGGAAGCTCAAAAGTTTACACGTGCAACGCACATAAAAATGAAAAGTCTAAAGAAATAAACATGTGGAAAAGGGTTTAAATACAAACAAGTACACGTGTCTAAAATCCCCTAGCTCCCCCTCACCAATCGACCCGCAGAAACTTCATTTTGGCCGGTGGGGACGGTCCAACCGCGGGCAATAAGTCCCGGGCTTTGCACACAAGTCTCTTGGGCTACCCCTAACTCTCCTGCACTGTTTAATTACTCTGCAATCAAACAGAGTCCCCTCAATTTTCCATTTATCATCTTTTTAATGCATTTTAATTCATCTTTTTTAATTCTAAAACCCTAATTCCACACTATAAATACTACCCCATGTCCTAGCCCTTCCTCATTCTGAAAATTACAGCCAAAATTCTCAAAGTTTTCTAAGTACAAGAAGAGTACAAGTGGAGTTAGTAAGAGATCAACTTCCAGCGAGAATCGAAGTAAGTTCCGGCGACCCCGTGATGCCACGAAATTCAATACTCCCTCTTCTACCTTCTCTTCGTCTATCTAGCTTGTAAGTCCCTCCCAATCTCTCTTCTTCCTCTTTAAGAATCTTTTTTCAAAACATATCGGTAAGTGGAGTTAATACCGACATTTTATTCTAGAGCTTAAAATTTACATTTTTTCTTAAGCATTGCTCATTCATATTTCTACACCTTGCTTGTTGACATAAAACTAATGTTTAGAATAAACTTTCACAAAAAAATATCATGAAAAATAATTTTAAATCAACTTTTATATTAAAATACCATGAACTTTGTATCTACCATATTTAATTATTATGCTTAATTATACCTTTAGAAAACCTCACATGGTAACGACATATCTCTCACATACACACTTGGTTTCCATAGCTCGATACTCTTCGAGCGTATTTTTAGTTACGAACACAATATTTCATTAAAATACCATCTATTATAAAACGATTTTCTTTGGAATTGTATTTTAAAATTTCTTTGCAAATAAAGCTCTACAACCCTTTTTAGGAGACCCGCTATTGGATAGTGTGGATTATCGCACATCCTTGGGCTAGTAGAGCGAGATGCAGACCTTCTCACGGAGTATTCGGTCTCGAAAGGTTTTAGTACGATTTAAAAAAAACGCAATTTTCTACTTAATAATAAAATTAATTTTTAATAATTATATAAATATTATAAAATCTATATATTTTCAAAATAAAATAACGTTATATTTTTTCAAAGGAAAGAATTATAAGTTTCATCAAAATACCATAAAGATGCCAATGAAAGTCAGGCTTTACAGTAAATATCATGAACTATTCAAGTTAAGATAATTATCACTAAAATGCCTCAATCCTTTAAAATTCATATCCCTGAAAACCCTAAATAATATAAATAACTTCTCGAGATTATTTTGAAACTATATATTAAAAATATTTTTCATAAAACCCCCTCAAGCTATATAAAATACTGTCAAGGACTTTAGTAAATATAGAATTAAGCGGGATCAATTCTCTTGAGTCTCAGGGAGCCGGAGAAAGCGAGTGCTTGCCTATTTAAGTTAGAAAACTTAACGGTGTTATCAATGATAATTTTCTTGGAAAACGACACAAATCCTACCATCCATTTGCAGCAGTTACCGATAACTCCCGAATATAATTCAGGATCTAAATCAGTTATAAGTGTCTGACTCAAGTCTGAGTCAAAATCAAGCTTGAATCCAAACTCAAACAAGAATCCAATTCAAATATGAATCCAAACTCTAACATGTATACTTGAACCTGAACTTGAATATCAAACCTGAATACAAAACTTGACTTGACCGAACCATGGCTATAATTTGACATGACTACAAGTTTATATTGAATCTGACTACTTGAACAACTTGTATCCATGGTCTCGGCAAGCAATATAATCTAAAACAATACATTACGGGGTTAAAATGGTAGATTGGTACGGAATATATTAAAAGTGGTATGAGATGATCACTAAAAAACACCTACATGAATTCTCGTGTCGTTCTCCTATGGGTTTTGACGGGGCCTTGTACTACATGTTACCATAGTCCACGGGAAAAGATGGAATTCTCTCATATACACTAATACCTTCTGTACCAAGTTAAAAACAACTACGTTAGAATAACAATCTTATACCTGTACATCTTAACAGTTCAATTCTTAATACTTGCTATATTTCTTTCTTTCTTTTAGGACTTACCGAGCGCTAGTTCGCTGACGACATTCCTGTCTTTTCTTTCTTTGGAATGTTCATCAGGCGGACCGGACTCTCTCGAGATTGAGCCTAGCCAGGAGGACGTGGACTATTTCACCGAGCAACATGATTTCTAGCTTTCCTTGTACATACTTTTCATTTCATATGTCACTGTTTCGGCATTGCTTTATATCATTGTACTTTTCTTTTCAAAACAGTGTGATGTAAAGATGAATGTTAATAAAAGTTGTTGTTCATTTTATATCTCTTATCATTTCTTGTGCATTTTATATATTTCTTATTTACGCTTAATGTATTTAATTCTGATTAAATACGTCGCGTGCCTGCCACATCTCCGTCTCCGTATACTAGGAAGCGGGGCGTGACACTCCGGCTCTTCGATATAAGGCCAATCTCATAGACCGTATGCATATTATCAAACGCCTCATCCATTGCCTGCGGGGACAGAACATTATAAAGACCCGGGGATGACCTCCATGTCAACACTTGCAAGAGAGGAGATCGTCGGGGAAGAAGACGCCCGCAGTGCCCCTCCAAACGACTTATCACATCCTCATACGTCGCCTCAGAACGGTCAAGACCATAAAAGTATACGTCGTCTCGGGACACGATCTCCCTGATAGTGTATGCGCGGCCCGTCATCTTCAAGAAACGTAGCAACTGGGAGGAATTCGACCACGCCTTCGACATTTATAGCTTCAATGTCGGGACCCGGTTCTTACTCACGGAATAAAGTGCCACACGGAACAAAGTGCCACGCAAATGTCAATCAAAGGTGGTGGGGGCCACCTCTTGAATCCGTGGGGGCCACCTCTTGAGTCCATAGGACCCACTGTAGAACAATGGAGACTCTTCGGAATATATTTTGAAAGAGAGCAGATCTGTACTATAAATGGAATGATACTACTCCTCAATATGGAGGTGCCTTTTAAGTGAACCGGCACTACAGGATCTTGAGAACTCCGTAGTTAAGTGTGCTTGAGCCAGGGAAGTTCTGGGATATGTGACCTCCTGGGAAGTGGCCCATGGCTGGGTCCGGTTCGCCCCGAAGGACAAAACCGTGCAGTTTTGGCCAGAGCGGACAATACTCTCTGTATTGGGGGTGGGGCATAACAGAATGGTATCAGAGCTGGTCCCTCAAAAGTAGGTTTGTGGTTCAAAGATGAACCATTGTTCAAAGGTGGGGAGGATGTCGGGACCCAGTTCTTGCTCACGGAATAAAGTGCCACAGGGAACAAAGTGTCACACCAAGTGTTATTCCAAGGGGGCGTAGGCCATCTCTTGAATCCATGAGGGCCACCTCTTGAGTCCGTGGGACCCACTGTAGAACAATAGAAACTCTTCGGAACACAAAGAGAGCAGATCTGTAGTATAAATGGAATGATATCACTCCTCAATACAGAGGCGCCTTTTAAGTGAACCGGCACTACAGAATCTTGAGAACTCCGTATTTAAGCATGCTTGATCCAGGGAAGTTCTGGGATGGGTGACCTTCTGAGAAGTGTCCTGTCACGCCCCGCTTCCCAGTATACGGGCATAGGGCGCGACGAGGCCGCTACGTATTTACTCTGAAGTAAATATGCTGAACGTATCTAAGCAATATAAAATAAATATACACAAGAGGCAAATGTAATGAACAAGAACTTTATTTATTAACATTCTTTTACAGTACATGGAAAAGTAATTACATGGAATGAAAACAATGTCTAAACAGTGTCATGACAGAAATTGAAAGTAATGAAATGAAATGTACAAGTATCTAGAGCTCCGGGGTCGAAGGCTAGCTAATCCAAGTTCTCGCTGGTGGGCTCGATCTCCAGTGAGTCCGAAACAACTGAAGACATTCCAAAGAAGGAGACAGAGAATGTCGTCGGCGAACAAATCGCTCGGTAAGTCCCAAAGGTGAGGGAGAAATAGAATAGACAAAGAGAGTGTAATTTTTAAAGTTGTATTATATTGTTATAACGTTGTATTTAGTTTTAACGCTGTTGTTTGTAGCTTGGTATAGAAGAGGCCAGTGTATACGAGAGGTGTCTCACTTACCCCGGAGACTAAGGTATCAGGAGTATAAGGAACCGTTTATACCACGGTACAACAGCAATGGAATACAGGTTAGGTATCTTAATGGTTGCAGTCTCGTGCCACTTCTAACACCTTCCGTACCAATCTACCCCTTAAACCCTGCGATGTCTTGATTGTATTGTTTTGTATTGTATTGAATTGTAAATGTGTTGTTTGTACTATTTTGTAAATGTAAATGGAAGACTTGTATTGTAAATGGAAGACTTGCTGAAACCATGATATCGTATAAATGGAAATGGAGGTACTGGATAATCATGTAAATGGAATATATCCATGGTTCGTTTCAGTCAAGTTATATAGATTGTATAGAGTGAACAGATTGAATATATGGATTCATTAATTCATATTGTAATATAGTTTTATACTTGAATCTCATTCAAGTTAGATTGATTATATTGAGACTCAGTGTGAGTCAGATAATTAGAAAAGAAATTGAATCCTGAATTAGGTTTTGGTGCTATCGGTAACCGCTGCACATGGACGGCAGGATTTGTGTCTTTTTCAAAGACGATTACCGTGTTGATAACATCGTTTATTAAGTTATCTACCTTAAATAGGCAAGCTCCCATATCTTCGGCTTCCTGAGGCTCAAGTGACTGGTCCCGCTTAAACTTATATTTACTAGGGTCCTTATTGTAATTTATAAAACTTGAGGGGTTTTTTTGTAAAAATAATTTGGTATAATTTTCAAAATACACTTCAAGTATTTAATTATCGTATTTAGAGTTTTCATAGATGTAGAGTTTATATATGTGACATTTCTAGTGAGTAAAAGCTAATTTCATAATATATGGTATTTAATTATAAAGTATTGAACTTGTATGGAATTGCATGGTGTTTTCAAGTAAAGTGATTCTTTTGATTTAGAAAAGTTGGAATATTTATAGTATATTAAAAATAGATATTTTGATGATACATATATATATATATTTATTTATAAAATAATTTAATTTATTATTTTTCTAGAAATCTCATTTTCTTAAGATATTTGTATTTTTAAGTCTTTCGAGACCGTATGCTCCTTGCGGAGGTCTGTATCTCGCACTACTTAGCCCGAGGATGTGCGATAATCCGCACCATCTTGGACGGGTTCCCCAAAATAGGTTGTAGCGGCACTTTGCAAAGATTTGTTTAAAAATACTTAATCTTGTAGAAAACGGTTTTTATAATTTTGAGGTAGTTTTGTATAAAATCGTATTTTCCAAAATCTATGTTCCCCAAATGTCATCATGCTATGTTGCATATGAGTGTTGTGAGGAGGTAGGTAATTACCTCGTGAACTATCTAAAGGTATAATAAGGAATTATAATGATTTATGTCAAAACTAAACTATATGGTATTTTTCTGTAAAAGTGTTATAAAAATTGAAATAGGAATTCTTTTGATATGAAACTTGTCAATATATCTTTTTAATGTTTAATGGTCATGATGTGCAAGTTTGGTATTGTTGTATTTAAGAAAATTGGAACTTTTTTAAAGAAAACCGAATCGGAAGTCTGATTAACTCCGCTTCCGTCGGGTTTTAGAAATGAAAGTTTTCAGAATAGAAAAGAAAAGAGAGAGGAGGGACTTACGGGTTTGTTGATTAGAGAAGATGAAAAGGGAGGGGTAGGAGGTACCGGTGCGTCGTTTCGTCGCCGGGATCTCTTAGGGTCATCGTCGGAAGTTCGCCGGAGCTTCGCCCTTCGCTAACTCCACTTGTACACTAAAGTTCTAAAGAATTTTCTTGAGAGTTTGGACAGAGTTTGTGAGTGAGGGGGTGTGAATTGGAGTGGTATTTATAGGAAAATATTAGGGTTAGGGTTTGATGAAAAAATTGCATTAAAATGGAGATTAAAGAGATTTTATGGTCTCTGTAATAATGCAGGGAAATTAAACATGACAAGAGTTATGGGGAGGCCAAAAGACATAGATTTCATGAAGAGAAGAATCGGATCTGACCGAGTCAACCCGGCGCCGCCGGCCGAGTCGGCTGAGTCACCGGCCCGAGTCGGGCCGGGGCTCGTCGCCACGTGTCCCCCGTCGATTTGTTTACCCCTTAGACTCGTTTGTTTTTAGTGTGACCTTTGGGTTTACGGGTTATGCACGTGTAGACTCTTGGGCTTCTAAAAATTTAAAAGAAAACTAATTAAAAAATAATGTGGTTGATGGGTTTTTAAACTCTGGTGTTTTGGTTCAGCAGTGGAAAGTCTTACCAATGAGCTACAAGCTCCTTCTTGCTATTAAAAAGCAACACAAACTTATAATTTGTGTTCAGGCAAAATTACCCCTTTCTGTATTTTTGAAAAAAAATTGTATAGAAAGTTTAGGGTTGTTGCATGGCCCCTGGTTGGGTCCGGTTAGCCATGAAGGATAAAATCGTGCAGTTTCGGCCAGAGCGGACAATACTCTCTGTATTGGGGATGGGGCGTAACACTCAACAAGAAAAGTTCTAACGACCGAGATCTTCTCGCACTGCAACGCAAATCACGGGATGTCGCACTTTCCCAATAAGGCACGACCATGTGGCACCTGATTGCATCTCGCACCTTCCTTAAAATACGGGTCAAAAACGGTTGAACGGGATTTCCCAGAAAAACATAGAATCTAGGAAGCTCGGCTCATCTGCTGAGGGCAGCTTCCTGCCCGACCACTCCACGGACCCAAAACCTTCGTTTAGAGGCGTCCGAGATGCTTCCTACCCGGCTCTTTCAAAGTCAAGATCAACTATCACCTCGACTCCGGGGTGTGTGAGACACCGACCTACCTATACTTGGCATTCGTTTGATTTATATACGCGATGCATGTTCGTCACCTCGACTCCGGGGTGAGTGGGACACCGACCTACCTATACTTAGCGTTCGTTTGATTTATATACACACCGCACGGTCGTCACCTCGGCTCCGAGTGATGGCAGGCGCTGGTCTACCTACGACTTGGCTTTCACTAGCTCGTACGTTGCGCTCTCCTAGTACTCGATGCCCAACTTCGATGTACTAGGCGTCCGCTGAACACCGACCTATCTACACTTGCGAAAATAGAAGTACTCTGAAGGCGAGAAAAATTACTTGCGAGATAAAAATACTTGCGGATCAGTATACTTATGAGCTAAAAATACTTTATTTATATCCAAAAATTTTATACAAGGTACTATGGGCTCCCCAGCCTTACAAAATGCCTGGAGGCTTACAAAATTTAGTGACTGAGGCGCGATAGCTCAAACTGCTTTCTCGGCCGCCACTTCCCCTTGATCGGCACCTCTTTCTGGGCTACGATCGCGACGTTCGACTCAGCGCTTCCGCCCGCCGCTTCGTCTCCCCCGGCCGGTTCGGCACCACCCCCCTGCGGCGCTTCCTCGGTTAGGGGATACCTAGCATGAAGCTCTTGATCTTCGAACCCGGACATGTCTTCCTTAACGGCATCGAGGGCGTTGTGCCACCCAACTGCCGCGGAGTCGGCGAGGTTGAGGCAGAACTGGTCAGAGGTCTTGTACTCTTCCACGGCCCTTTCCACTCTTTCCTCCGTGAGCTTCGCTGCCTCGCAAGACGCCTGAGCTTCCAGCTTGAACGAGTCCCTCTGCCTATTTATGGCATCGAAGAGCCCGTTGACCACCCCTATCTGGGCCTGGATAGCCCGGTTAGATTTAGTCAGGAGCCGTTGGGACTCTTTCAGCTTGGCGGCCGTCAGGCCCTCTACGACCAATCTCGAATTAAGGAGGGTCGCCTTCTCTTCCGCCTGTTGCAGCCGGGCAAGGAGCTCTTCTTCTCGTGAGGAAGATTCGCTCGCCTTCTTCATCGTCGGGGCCACCTCCTCGGACTACATTGCAGCGAGGAGAGCACAATGCTGGAGGACCTGGGAAAACGGGAGCCATGTTAGGAGATAAAAAATATATATATATATATATACGTATGTACTTGGAGAAATTCTGGGAGAGTTACCAACCTGAACAGCCTCCTGAGCTATCACCCCTACTTGTGCCTTCATGGTGCCTTGGGAGATCTTGGTACCCGCTGCCTTCTCCATGTCCACCAGTAAACTGTCGGCCACAGAGATCCCTAAGGGCACCTCGATGCAGAAGTCACCCTCCTGCACCTGAATCCTGGCCTGAGGGGGCTGAGAAACCACCATCTTCTGCCTCTTGAGGGGGGATTCGGTAGAAGTCCTCGCTTCCGTCCTAGCCCAGGGGGCCAGATCTCGCGTGTGCTTTTGTCTTCCCCCGCGGCGTTCCTCCGAAACGGGGGGCGTTGCGGGAGCCTTGGCTACGGGTGCTTGCCGGGAAGCCGCGCTCGAAGCAGGCTGGGATGAGCTTACGCCACCGCCTTTCCTCCACTGGGCCTTGGCAGCCATAATTATCGAGCGATCCATCGGCTCTGCAAGATACCATAAGAAAAGATCAACGACAAAAGAAAAAAATGGGCAACTAAATTTAAGCAAGCCTAAATAGATCGGCACAAGCCCTAACTCACCCACGATGAGCGCGGGACTAAGTCCCTCACAGCTCAAAGCCTACTTGGAAAGCAGGACATCAGCCCGCTGGATCGGTTCCCTTTGAGACATTGTTCCCACCAAAAAATTTCTGCGCAAAAGAGCCGAAGGTATCAAATGGCAGCGATACGTTTAAGAAAATGTGAACCAGTATTTTCCGGGCTGTATTTTGATAAATTCCCAAATGAGAAACAGCTAAATTCTAATGGTATCGAAAGAGTCTCGAAAAATCCTTCGATTTGATATATTATGGGCCTCATAATTCATCCGGGATCAAAAGTTATGAGCAAATATGCTATGCACGTGTAATCTAAAGAAGAAAATGCGAACCAGTATTTTCCGGGCTGCATTTTGGCAAACTCTCGAATGAGAAACAACTAAATTCGGATGGTATCGAAATTCTCTCGAAAAATCCCTCGATTTAATATATCATTGCTTCATAATTCATCCGGGATCAAAAATTATGAGGCATCACGTGCCCACACGCGACCGGGCATCACGTACCCACACGTGACCGGGCATCACGTGCAGACACGTGACCATTTACAGGCAAAGCCTGTAGGCACTTATTTCCCCAATTAGAGCAAAACTCTGTTCAGAATTCAAACTTTGAATTAAAGCTGCGCTTTTATAAAAGCGCTGCGCTACAACTAGCGCACCCCGTGCAAAGCGCATAGGCGCTAGCGCTAGATGTGCTGCGCTACAAGTAGCACATCATGTGCAAAGCACGTGTGCGCTAGCGCTAAGAGCATTGCGCTCCAAGTAGCGCACCATGGGCAGAGCGCATAAGCGCTAGTGCTGGAACTAAAAGCTCCCCACCGTTAGATCAAAGATCTGATAATGATAAATCATTAATTAACCAAAATTAAATTCTGTTAATGAAAGATTCCTCAAAATCTTTCTAAACAACAAAATTGTGCTCTGTAAATCAAAGCGCCGTTGGATCAATTGTCACGCCCCGCTCCCCAAAATACGGAATACGAGGGGTAGACAAGGCCAGCCATGCTCCTACGGTCAAGGAAGTGTCCTGCCGTAGTCACACTTCGGCTTCTAGTTTATCATGGTAAGCAGTAAATGATGCGCAGGTAATGAGAAATGCAGTAACTGAAAGAGACAATAATATAAACTGACCTGAAGTGGAACAAACGAATGTAACTCGGAAAGGCAAGTCAAGAAGTCTGTGATGCACGTTTAGTTCTGATCCAGGCTAAATCTTCTCCTCACACTGAGCATGCATACTCAGGTCGTCAGAGCGACACAATAGCAATATAATATATATAAAATCAAGTGACAGTTCTAACAGTGGTAATGGATATGAGCAACAGTAAATCAACGACAGCATGAATATGAATGTGCAGTAATCAATGCAGCGGAACAGTAAAGCAGTATAACGATATGTCACGTATGCCAACACAGTATATAAGGAATTTAAATGCCAGTATCCCTATCAGTCTCTAAGTCTCACTGTACAGGTCACTAAGCCTATCGTCGGTCCAAGTGTGAGAGTCAACCACTCGCGAGTGTCCTCCATCCAAGGGTAGAACCCAAGGGCAAGGGACCACGGGCCCAACATGTAACAAGAATATCACGGTGTATATATCACATACCCTGTAAATCTCCATATAACTCCCTAAATATATAAGCCGGCATGGGACTCCCGAGATTCTGTTGAACTCACACTTAAACTACCCCACACCCCGTGGTCTACATCAAACGCTAACCATAACCCTAAATACTAATCGATCCGTGACAAGTCTGCGCGAGAACTGGAGGCAGGACCTCCATCAAGCACGTCCCGGCTAATACCTAAGATAAATGGCAGTGTCGGATGCCTTATCTGTGACACCCGTGCAAGCGCTTCCATAAGTGTCCCATACCACTTATAGTCACACGTACACGCATCCCACAGACGTCGACAATGCAATAGAATAATAGGGTCACTGATTGTGTACAAGTACGTATCACTTTCACTTAAACACGGATACACGAACACTGACGTACTTGCCACAATCATCGCTAGAAACTACCACTGGGTAAATGCACGATATCATTAGGTTATCACTACAATGATATGGGTATGATATGATGCGTGAACAGTATATAAGCACAATTAGGATGTCATAAAAACAGTATTCTATCACTTGCACGATTTATCATGAAACATACATATATAATTTAGTGAAACGATAAACATGTGATAATTAGTATGTTCAGTTATCTATCCGTCTAATTTAGTTTTAAGCCAATCGGGTTCCAGGATCATTAGTTATAACCATTTCATTTTAAGCGCTCGCGGCTGGAAATCCGGTTTCAGAATCAGATGTCCGTTTCGCAACGCATTTTAACCCCAGTTGGGATCATAATTTAGCGAAGCTACAGTTGAATGAATTCTAGAGTTTTCAGTAAGGTTTTCAACGCAATAGACGGATCTTCAATCGCGTCTGTACGTCAGGAGCTATACACTATTTAACCCTAATATGTCAATTCTGAATCTGTTGGGACTGTTATGCGTCCCAATCTTTTAAATTACAGAATAAATAGTAAATGATAATGAAACAGGATGAAACTAATTGTTTTCTCTAGCTAACAGATTCACCTATAAATAACAGCGGAGTTCCGCAACTTACAAGTTAAGGAAATCCTGTGGCACCCAATACGGAACAGCAAGCAACGACTGGAGTCGCACTGGACTGCAGTCCAGAGTCGCACTCCGATCCAAATATCATCACAATTTAAGTACAGGAATGCCAGGAAACCAGTATAGGATTAAATTTCGTCGAGTCGTCTTTGATTTGAACCCTCGAACGCACCATTCCATTATGTATATAATTTATGGTGAATTTAACGGTTTTCAGGTGCAAGAAAATTCCAGTTTTACGGTTAAACTTGGGGGTAGTTGTTTTAGTCGTTATCGATTACATTATCCAACAAAATTCACACACTAGGTTCACAGCCCTACGGGCCAAACTACACCATTGAGTTCCGTAAAATTTGATGGGTATTTTCATTGGGAACACACACCGAACAGTTATGGCACATAATTGGTTAAACTTGTAACTTTAATAATCTATGTATGTAACGATTGTAACTTAAGTAAAAATAGCATGTAAGCAAGTAAAAACTTGCCTGGAGACGCACGGCAGCGAGGTACAGTACGGGCGCGCAACGAGCTTGCACCGCGATGGCTACGGCTCCGGGTGAGCTCGGGTCTGGTCACGTCCAGCGGGGGCTCGGGCGTCGTCGAGGTGTCTGCGGGCTTGGGCAATGTCGTGTGGTGGTGTTGGTTGATAGCGAATGGAAAGGGGTGAGGTTCAGAGAGGGAGAGAGAGAGTGCTAGGGAGAGAGAGAAATGAGAGAGAGAGAGAGAGAGGCAGTGAGAGAAAGAAACAGAGAGGGTAGTGATGGGGAGAGAGAGAGAGATGCAGGGTGAGAGAGAGATGCAGGGAGAGAGGGCAGTGGGATAGGAAGAAAGAGAGAGAGACAGAGGAAGTTGGAGAGAGAGAGAGTGAGTGAACTGAGAGAGAGAGGGAATGGGGACAGAGAGAAAGTGAGAGAGAGTTAGAGGGAAGGGAGAAGCAGTGAGAGAGAGAGAGAGAGAGAAAGAGAGATTGCAGGGAGAGGGGAAGAGATCTGAGATCGAGAGAGCAGAATGAGAGGGGTGGTTACGACGACGACGTCGACGACGATGATGATGAGGATGATGCCGCGGGGGAGGAAAAGTCGACGAGACTTAGGGAGGTGCTCGCCTGCGAGGGACGCAGGGAAGTGGGGTGCTCGTGATCGAGGGTGGAGGTGAGGAAGAGATCAAGAGAGAGAGAGAGAGAGTCGAGGATGGTGGTCGAGGGAGGCGAGTTCGGTGGGTGATGGGGTGTGCAGTGGGTTCGAAGGTGGGAGCGAGAGAGGAGGAGGAGGGAGTAGTGGGTATAGGAGAGAAGGTCGTGGGGGAAAAACGCGCGCGTCGTGGGCAACGCTCGCGCGAGCGAGGGCGACGGCGGAGGGAGTGGATCGCGCGCGAAGGGGAGAGAGCCGTTGGAGGATTTAAAGAGGAGATGAACAGTAGTGGGAGGTCGGGTCGGGTTGAGGGCAAAGCGGGCGCGGGTTGGAGCGTGGACGCGGGCTGCAGGGAGTGGGCCGGGCTAAAGGAATTAGAATTAATTAAGAAAAGGATGGGGCCGGGCCGGCTGAGTTGGGCTGGGCTAGGGTTTTAAAATAATTAAATTTAAGTTAAGGAAATGGATTTAGGAGATGGGCCGAGGGAAAGAAGGGAAGGGCCGGGCTTGGTTTTAGAGGTAAAATAATTAATGGAAGAATAAGGTAGTGGGCTTAGGATTTAAGATTAATAAAGAAAATGAAGTTTATTAACTGGGGAATGGGTTGGGTTTAATTTAAATAAAAGAAATGGGCTGAGTGAAATAAAATATAGCTTGGTTTAGAATTTGGGTTTATAAAAGAGGTTATAATAAATAAATAATTTTCTAAATAAAACACATAGAATTATAAATAAAATAAATGGAATTCTAAAGTAACAAAATACGGACTTGGTAAAAAAGGGGCCGGGTGTTACATCAATGATCCAATGGTAAATAAAAATTACCAAAGACAGAATAAATTATGCATGGAAAGATTTCCCAATCTTGTTAAAAACAAGAAAATTGCCTTCTGTAAATCAAAAGCCCTTGGATGAAAGATCCAACGATCGAAAATTCCGCAAATCAATTGGAGAAAAGATCTCCTTAACTGATTGAACAAACCAGCCTCCCCTATAGAAAGGACCCGAGACTTCAAGTCTTGTACAGAGGAACCCCCCATAAACTTTGAGAAAATCTCAAGAAGAAGAAGACGCTCTCGGCAAAAGAAGATAATTCTTTTTCAAGGTAAAAAGAATATACAGACGAAATCGTCTCAATATAAACAGAAGTACTTACTTCTTTCACAGATCATAGATCTATAAGACAAAGTTGTCTTTCACAGAAGAGATTATGAACATCTCATTATAAAGGGGGGGAGAATTATTCAATTATCTTAGGATCACAGATTTATAAAGATAAAGCCTTTCACCAAAAAGAGGTTGAAATATCTGCTATGAACTAAGAACTTTATTCTTAGAATCTTAAGACAAAGTCTCTTATCAAAGAACAGATAATTTGCAGAGCGCAAAGTTAACCTAAGAAGTGCCTTAGCGCTCCTAATTCAAAAGTGCCTTAGTGCTCTTCATCTAGCGCTCAGCGCTAAGCGCACCGCGTGCTTCTCACGTGTGCGCTGCATTCCTAAAAGCGCTCTGCAATTAATTATATGGCACCATTGCCAAACGCCTTAACGCTTCAACTATAGCGCATCTGCGCTCTTCATTTAGCGCAAAGCGCTAAGCGCATTAACGCTTCACATTTGGCGCAAAGCGCCAAGCGCACTAGCACTTTAACCATAGTGCCCTGCGCTCATTGACTGGCGCTAGTGCCAAGCGCACTACACGCTTTTATGTGCGTTTGGGTAGAACTTAAATTGTTCTTTGAATAAGCCCCAGAGCTATGATAAATGCTCAGCATTCAGTAAAAGACAAATATTGTCAGAAGCTAAATCAATGCTCGGCATTGTTAAAAGGGCCGAGCTCAAACAAATGCTTAATATCCCAAAATAAATGTTAAAATATTTTAACTTGATTGGACTTAGCCCAAGATTGGCCATAAGTCCTGAAATTCAGCTTAATTGAGCCCATATGCTCATAAACCACAGATCCTAGCCCCAAATTGGACTACAGATCGTTCAACCAACCCACATCGGTTTAAGTGTACATCTCTAAACTCCTCTGATATTTGTCGTTGTAATCCTTCAACGTCTTCAGAGAGGTGACGGGTCCTGATAACCGTACATTTCATGGACTGTGGGGTCCTTAAGCCTATGGACTATGATGTCCTTAACCTTGACTGTGAGGTCTTTAAACTCACGGACTACGGTGTCCTTAACCTTGACTGTGAGGTCTTTAAACTCACGGACTACGATGTCCTTAACCTTGACTATGAGGTCTTTAAACTCACGGACTACGATGTCCTTAACCTTGACTGTGAGGTCTTTAAATTCACGGACTATGATGTCCTTAACGTAGACTGTGAGGTCTTTAAACTCAGGGATTATGATGTCCTTAACCTTGACTGTGAGGTCTTTAAACTCACGGACTATGATGTCCTTAAACTTGGACCGAGATGTCCTTAAACTAACATTGGACCGTAATGTCCTTAAACTAATCGACCGCAATGTCCCTAAACTAAACAATAAAGTCCAAATGCTCTTTTGTTGGATCTAAATGATCCCGTTAAGTTGATCTTAGTCTAAAATGAGACTAACGTATCCTTAACAAACGTTTAAGTTGATCTTAGTCTCAAATGAGACTAACGTATCCTTAAACCCAACCCCCAAACCTAAATCTAAGAAGATACGAATTTGGACTAATTCACGCCTGTTGGGGTAAAAATTTACACCCCTGTTGACCGAGCAAAGTCAAGGTCAACCCCCAAGTTAGGTGTGCCCAAGCCTAGGTCAAGCGAGTCCATGCCCAAGTCGAGCCCGCGGCCAGCCTCCCCATGCCAACAACAAAATCATGTAATAAATAATTTTTATGTAATTTTTTATACATGAATGTACGTAAAATGGGCATAAAGCCAATATTTTGTAAGCCCATAGCTTATGTGCAAAAATGAAATGGCACATGAGCCAAGGGATAGGCAAAATGCCATTTTGTGAAGCCCAAGGGGCTATATGTAAATATGTAAGCCTATAAAAGGCAACATGATGATGAATAAAGTAATACTTTTCATTCTCTCAAAAACCTAGGGTTTGTACTTCTTCCCCTTTTCTGAAGGTCTCAAACCTTCTTCTTTCTTCTAAATTAATCAAGAGTTTTACTCTTCCTTTTCAAAAACAAAATAGTTTTTCACCACCAAACCCATAAAAGGGAACTTGGATCTGTCTTTAGATCCCCAAAAGGAGAGATTTTGAGATCTCACATCTCTTGATCTTCAAGATCCAGCCAACAGAGGAGGAAGAAGAAGAACCCCTTTCACTAAACCCAAAAAAACACACACTCAGGAGTCCAACTCCTCTCTGATTTCTCTTCCGAGAAATTTTTAAGGGCTAAAAGCCTCTTTTCCTCGCCGGCGCTCAAGCGCAGAGCGCCCTCGTGCCTACACGGGGTGCGCTTGCGCTCAAGCGCTCAGCACTCGAGCGCAAAGCGCCCACGTGCCGACACGTGGCATGCTTGCGCTCCAGCGCAAGCTCTCGAGCGCAAGTCGCCCCGGTGCCGACACGTGGCCCGCTTGCTCTCCAGCGCTAGCGCTAGCACTCCAGCGCAAGTCGCCCCCATGCCGACAAGTGGCGCGCTTGCGCTCTAGCGCATGCGCTAGAGAGCAGGTCGCCCCGGTGCCGACACGTGGCGCGCTTGCGCTCCAGTGCAAGCGCTCTAGCGCAAGTCGTCCCGGTGCCGACACATGGTGCGCTTGCGCTCCAGCGCAAGAGCTCGAGCGCAAGTCGTCCCCATGCCGACACGTGGAGCACTTGCGCTCAAGCGCCCATGTGCCGACACGTGGCACTCTAGCGCCTAAGTGCACAGCACCTGGGCGCACAGCGGCCAAGGTGCTGCCCCCACGGATCCTTTGGATGCCTTTTCTTCCCTTTTTTTCTTCTTATATATATATATACATATATATACATATGTGCACATACACATACACCACGACACTGTCCCTATTAGAAAAAAAATTCTAACGGGGCGCTGCCCCGCACCCCGCTAAGGGGCTGCTAGCCCCCTTGACCACCAGCCCGCTATCCGGGTAGAGGGACCCCCGTAAAAACTCTGCGGGGCTCCCAATATATCCAAAACCCCCCTTTCAAAACACAACACACGCACACTGTACATTGAGTTCGCATGACCAGTTTAACCCGTCAATCGGAGGTTCCCTCGCTCCAAAGGCGAGGGGTAGTTAACGGCAGCTTAGTCCGCGGCTGCCGGAGATTCGGATCCCCATAATTATTAAACCCCGGCCTACCCTAGGCAGGGGGAATCTGTAGTACGCCTGACAAGCGCGCGCGTATTCTCATCTCAATGGGGTGAAGAAAAACACCCTACAGATTCTGGCACGCCCTGTGGGACCAATCTCTCCTCCCATATTTCGGGTTAAGCATTCATGCGAGCTCAATCAATGTACATACCTGTATTTATACTAAAATAATGCTCTTTCATGCAGACTTTCAAGCAATCACCTTTCAACGATGTCTTCGATAATGAACTCAGCTCCCGTCTCCTACACGATGAAGATAGACTCCAGAACGGTCCTTCCGGCCAGTCTCGGGCGACAATGGGAGGAGCCGCTGCTACCATTCGGCTCTATTGTGTTCATTCCTGTTGGCGCCATCCCGGCTCCTCAAGCCCCGGTGGCAGACAAACCGGTCTCGAAAGGCAGGAGACCAAATGTGGTGGTCGCGAGGGCGCCTCAGCCCAAGCGCAAGTCCGTTTCCGAACGACTCTCCATAGCCCCAGCCGGGGGCAAGGCCATCAACACCAACAAAGCTACAACGCGCCCCGAGCAAGCTCCAGCGGTGCCCTTGACCACTGCTCGATCGGGTGTCTTCTCTAAGCTCCCCTCTGATCAACTCACAATGGCTTCCCGGATAGCGGATGCCCGCCAAGCCTTCAAAATCGAGAAGCTGAGGGAGAAAAAGCTCAGATATAGAGCCAACAAAAGGGCTAGGGCTCCTGCCTGACTAAACCTCATGAGGTTCGAAGAACAGGGTTACCCCGCCGAAGATGAGGAAATGGCTGGGTATGTGGTCCACATTGTCTACACGGTGGGCACACGCATCAAGAGCAAGGACGGGGCTACTACATCTCAAACCCAATCTGGCTTGAATGTGGTGGCCGCTTCCCAAGAGCAGCTGCCTCTGCTGGGTGATGAAAACCCTCTCGATGAGGATGATAGGCAGAAAGACCCTTCGGTCCATGAGGAGTCGGGCTCGGAAAGCGAAGAATAGCTGACTTTCTGCCCCAGGACCGCGGAGCAAAAGCTGCTTCAAGAGCTCCGAAAGCAGCTCAGAAACAAAGACAAGGAGATGGCCAAGCTCTACTAAAAAATCGACGACTTGACGAATGTCGTGATGCAGCTCACAGCCCGGCTTGCCTTTCAGCCGCCCAATCAGGCGGAGGGCTCGGCTCGTGAACCGGGAAATGGTGTCCCAAAGTTTTCGACGCCTATTCCCTCAAATCCAAAAGTGGGCGAAATACATGAAAATCGGTCGCATCCTATCTCGGGAAATGTCTTGGCTACCGATGACAGTAGCCCGCTAACTCAAGATCAAATCATGGACTTGGTTGCCAGCAAAGTCAAGACATTGGTGGCCGAAGCCGAAGTGCAAAAAGATATCAGCAGTAGTGGGAGACCATATCCCGCTCAGTATGATCTGGTAGAATTTCCTAGCGGCTATGTCATCCTCAAATTCGGAAGGTTCGATAGGATGGGAAATGTGAATCAGCACATCGCCCACTTCAAAGCCTCATGCGGGAATACTGGGGGCAATGATGCTCTTCTCCTCCGCCAGTTCGTTAATAGCTTGACCGATGTTGCTTTCGACTGGTACGCGAGCATACCGGATGGCTCCGTCACAACTTTTGTCCAAATGGAGTCTCTGTTTCGGTAGAGGTTCGGCGTCAGTGATAAGATTACCATTGCCGAGCTCGTAAGGACCAAGCCCAAGAGCGACGAAAGCAGCACGGATTTTATAACCCGATGGCGCAATCTCTCCGTCAAATGCGAACCGCCGATAGAGCAGGGCCAATCTGTCAGCCTCCTCGTCAGAAATCTCAACAATTGGATGGCCCCATTTCTATGCACCGCGGGTCTCAAAACATTCCAAGAGCTGACCAGGAAAGTCCAGATGCTGGAGCGCTCAAAATAGGAGTCCTCCTCGGATTCCCAAAGTAACAATAGGTCCTGGAGAAACCGAAAGGACGATAATCGCAAAAGCGGAAACTCCGATGATCTGGATCTTTCAACATTTCGGCTAACCGAAATAAGCATGGGATGAGCGGGCCTAGCGCCAACCAGCCTCGGAAGCCAGTGTTCGGAGAGGGAGGAGAATCTCCACTGAAAGAGAAGCTGGATAAGGTCTATTCCTTCACAAGGGACAAGATCCGTAAAATATTCAAAGACGCCCTGAAGAACGGCTTACAACTGCCAGAGTCAAAAAGACCGCAGGAAGCGAATAGGACCGATGACCCCAAATACTGCCCCTATCACAGAGTGATAGGTCATGCCATTGAGGACTGCTTCGTCTTCAAAGATTGGGTCGAAAAGCGATACAAGGCAGGAGAGATAGAACTGTCCAAAGGTGTGTTAGTAAACAGTCAAGATGCGACCGCCAATTTCATACAAACGGAGACCGAAGTTCTTCGTGAAACTGATTCCCTCAGACATCTGCCTTTCTCTGAAAACAATTGACCACCATGTCACTAAACTGGGAACAATCGACCTCTAAGTCGTTAAACTGGGAATGTAAAAAAATTGTAAATAAAAAAAATGTGTAAATAAAAAGAAAAAAAAAAGAAAAGCCGAAATGATGGGGCAACTCGCAATAAAAATCAGCGAGTAAAATAAAGATGAAAATAAAGCCGAAATGATAGGGCAACCGCGAATAAATAGCCGAAATGATAGGGCAATCGCGATCTTCGCGATAAGAAAAGTTGAAATGATAGAGCAATCGCGGTAAAAAAAACAAAAAAAGAGAAAAGAAAAAAACGGCGAATGATGAGTCGCTCCTGGTGCCATATTCCAGTGCAGCGATGCAGACGCCAACCAAAATCCAATTTCTCAAAATTCTCCCGGCCCTACGGCTAGTCCCCAAATTGACTGCCGTATACAATCCACGGGCTCAAATAATTCTCAGCATACCCATTCCCCACCGCAACCACCAGTTACGCGGCAGGTCTCCGCCTTCGGAATTATGCTCCATTGAGAAGACCCACTCATGTGTCCTCACGATACATGAGGAGAACAAGCCTTTGTGGGATCCTTACGACGCACAAAGGAAGAACACACTTGGGGGTCCTTACGACTCCTAAGGAGAAAATGCACCTACGGGATCCTTACGACTCGTAGGGAGAAAATACTTTATGGGACCCTTACGGCCCATAAAATTGAAAAGCCTTAGGCGATAGGGATCCAAACCTTTCTCCTAAGACATCGTTCCCCAATTCCCAAGTGGCGAATGATGAGTCGCTCCTGGTACCATATTCCAGTGCAGCGATGCAGACGCCAACCAAATTTCAAATCTCATACACCAATGGCGAATGATGAGTCGCTCCTGGTACCATATTCCAGTGCAGCAATGCAGACGCCAACCAAATTTCAAATCCTATACCCCAATGGTGAATGATGAGTCGCTTCTGGTACCATATTCCAGTACATCGATGCAGACGCCAGCCAAATTCCAAATCCCAGCGGCAAATGATAAGTTGCTCCTGGCATTATTCCAGTGCAGCGATGTAGACGCCAACAAGGTCCTAAAATGTTTTTGGCCCTACGGTCTGGATCATACATCCTGCAAAACCGTACACAATCCACGGGCGTAAAACGATCCCAATCTCTCCCAAGTCTTACCGGTGAGACCACATTCAAAGTCCCACCAAAAATAAAATTAAAAAAATCAAATCAAAAAAAAATTTAATTAAAAAAATAATAATAAATATATATAAATAAATAAATAAAAAATGGTATGTCTACAAGCAAAATGGGCACGGATGAAAACCCGAAAGGGCTCCGTGAGTAAAAACAGCAGGACTGCCGGCGAGTTTGTGAAAATCCGAAAGGACACAAACTCGTAAAAAAAAGAAATGAAATGCACTCGCAAAGTCCTCTCGGCTTTGTGAGGAGAAAATTCCCGCGTGAGATCCTTACAACTCACAAAGGAGCAACACACTTAGGAGTCCCCATGACTCCTAAGGAGAAAATACACCTACGAGATCCTTTCGACTCGTAGGGAGAAAATGCTTTTATGGGACCCTTACGGCCCATAAAATTGAAAAGTCTTAGGTGATAGGGACCTAAAACCTGTCTCCTAAGCCATTGTTTCCTAATAAGCAAATGCAAATGATGATTCACTCCTGGTACCATATTCCAGTGTAGTGATGTTGATGCCAAACAAAAACCAATTCCCAAATCCTCTCGGGGCAAATGATGAGTTGCTCCTGTCATTATTCCAGTGCAGCAATGCAAATGCCAAACCAAAGCCGAATCCTCAAATCCATTCAGGGCAAATGATGAGTTTCTCCTGTCATTATTCCAGTGCAGTAATGCAGATGCCAAACCAAAGCCAAATCCTCAAATCCACTCATGGCAAATGATGATTAGCTCATGGTACCATATTCCAATGTAGCGATGCTGATGTCAACCCAAATCAAATCAAACCAACCACCTCTGCGGCGGAACCATGCTCCGTCTTAGAATTTACCCCGTGTCGAAATCATGCTTCGCCTCGGGATATCTACCTTCCTTGTCGGAATTATGCTCTGCCTCGGAATCAAATCAACCAACCAGCTCTGTGCCGGAATCATGCTCCGTCTCAGAACGTACCCCGCGTCGAAATCAAGCTTTGCCTCGATGTATCTGCCTTCCCTGTCGGAATTATGCTTCGGCTCGGAATCAACCAACGACCTCCTCGTCGGAATTATGCTCCGCCTCGGAATCAAGTCAACCAGCAAGCTCTGCGTCGGAATCATGCTTCGTCTCAGAATGCACCCCGTGTTGAAATCATGCTTCGCCTCGGAGTATTTGCCTTCCCTATCTGAATTATGCTTCCCCTGGGAATCAACCCCTGCATCGAAATTATGCTTCGGTCAGAATGTATGCCGCTCTTCGGAATGATGCTCTGAACCCTAGAATCATGCTCCGCTCTTCGGAATGATGCTCCGATCCTTGGAATCATGCTCCGCCCATCAGAATGATGCTCCGATCCTTAGAATCATGCTCCGCCCTTCGGAATGATGTTCCGAATCCCGGAATTATGCTCCGCTCTTCGGAATGATGCTCCGAATCTCCGCTTTTCGGAATGATGCTCCGAATCTCCGCTCTTCGGAATGATGCTCCGAATCCTGGAATTATGCTCCGCTCATCGGAATGATACTCCGATCCTTGGAATCATGCTCCACTCTTCGGAATGATGCTCCGAATCCTGGAATTATACTCCGCTCATCGGAACGATGCTTCGATCTCTGGAATCATGCTCCGCCCTTCGGAATGATGCTCCGATCCCTGGAACCATGCTCCGCCCATCGGAATGATGCTTCGATCCCCTGGAATCATGCTCCGCTCATCGGAATGATGCTCCGACCCCTGGAACCATGCTCCGCTCATCGGAATGATGCTCCAATCCCTAGAATCATCCTCCGCTCATCGGAATGATGCTTCGAATCTTGGAATTATGCTTCGCTCATCGGAATGATGCTCCGATCTCTGGAATCATGCTCTGCCCTTTGGAATGAAGCTCCAATCTCTGG
Organism: Agapanthus africanus; assembly: GCA_030015575.1. Taxonomy (NCBI): domain Eukaryota; kingdom Viridiplantae; phylum Streptophyta; class Magnoliopsida; order Asparagales; family Amaryllidaceae; genus Agapanthus; species Agapanthus africanus. The sequence goes on along the minus strand of JASDDO010000022.1, from coordinate 747,058,760 downwards.
AATCATGCTCCGCTCATCGGAATGATGCTCCGATCTCTAGAATCATGCTCCGCCCTTCGGAATGATGCTCCGATCTCTGGAATCATGCTCCGCTCATCAGAATGATGCTCCGATCCTTGGATTTATGCTCCGCTCATCGGAATGATGCTCCGATCCCTAGAATCATGCTCCGCGCATCGGAATGATGCTCCGATCCCTGGAATCAGGCTCCGCCCATCGGAATGATGCTCCGATCCTTGGATTTATGCTCCGCCCTTCGGAATGATGCTCCGATCCCTGGAATCATGCCTCTACTCTTCGGAATGATGCTCCGACATTGGAATTATGCTCCGCGAATCAGAATGATGCTCCGATCCCCGAGAATCATGCTCCCCGGGATGATGCTTCGCCCCCGGAATGATGTTCCACCTCGAAGTTCAGCTTCAAGATCCATCAATTTCGTGCACACAACTCATGCATGCGGTTTGCATTCATTGATGGGGGGCAATTTGTTGGGGTAAAAATTTACTCCCCTGTTGACCGAGTCAAAGTCAAGGTCAACCCCCAAGCTAGGTGGGCCCAAGCCCAGATTAAGCGAGCCCATGCCCAAGTCGAGCCCGCGGCCAGCCTCCCCATGCTAACAACAAAATCATGTAATAAATAATTTTTATGTAATTTTTTATACATAAATGTACGTAAAATGGGCATAAAGCCAATATTTTGTAAGCCCATAGCTTATGTGCAAAAATGAAATGGCACATGAGCCAAGGGATAGACAAAATGCCATTTTGTGAAGCCCAAGGGGCTATATGTAAATATGTAAGCCTATAAAAGGCAACATGATGATGAATAAAGTAATACTTTTCATTCTCTCAAAAACCTAGGGTTTGTATTTCTTCCCCTTTTCTGAAGGTCTCAAACCTTCTTCTTTCTTCTGAATTAATCAAGAGTTTTACTCTTCCTTTTAAAAAACAAAATAGTTTTTCACCACCAAACCCATAAAGGGGAACTTGGATCTGTCTTTAGATCCCAAAAAGGAGAGATTTTGAGATCTCACATCTCTTGATCTTCAAGATCCAGCCAACATAGGAGGAAGAAGAAGAACCCCTTTCACTAAACCCAAAAAAACACACACTCAGGAGTCCAACTCCTCTCTGATTTCTCTTCCGAGAAATTTTTAAAGGCTAAAAGCCTCTTTTCCTCGCCGGCGCTCAAGCGCAGAGCGCCCGCGTGCCGACAAGTGGCGCGCTTGCGGTCAAGCGCTCAGCACTCGAGCGCAAAGCGTCCACATGCCGACACGTGGCGCGCTGGCGCTCAAGCGCAAGCGCTCGAGCGCAAGTCGCCCCGGTGCCGACACGTGGCGCGCTTGCGCTCCAGCGCAAGCGCTCGAGCGCAAGTCGCCCCCGTGCCGACACGTGGCGCGCTTGCGCTCGAGCGCAAGTCGTCCCCGTGCCGACACGTGGCGCGCTTGCGCTCAAGCGCAGAGCACCCATGTGCCGACACGTGGCACTCTAGCGCCTGAGCGCACAGCACCTGGGCGTATAGCCCCCAAGGTGCTGCCCCCACGCATCCTTTGGATGCCTTTTCTTCCCTTTTTTTCTTCTTATATATATATACATATGTGCGCACACACATACACCACGACACTGTCCCTGTTAGCGGGACCCCCGTAAAAACTCTGCGGGGCTCCCAATATATCCAAAACCCCCTTTCAAAACACAACACACGCACAATGCATATTGAGTTCGCATGACCGGCTTAACCCGTCAATCGGAGGTTCCCTCGCTCCAAAGGCGAGGGGTAATTAACGGCAGCTTAGTCCGCGGCTGCTGGAGATTCGGATCCCCACAATCATTAAACTCCGGCCTACCCTAGGCAGGGGGAATCTGTAGTACGCCTGACAAGCGCGCGCGTATTCCCATCTTAATGGGGTGACGAAAAACACCCTACAACGCCCTACGGGCGACAACATAAATTAGTCTCCATATACAATCCACGGGCAACCAAAAACAAAACAAACACCCATGACACGAAGTGACTATCTGGAGAAGGAGAAAGTGGTTACCGCGATGCGGTAGCGAAATTAACTGTAGGGGCTTGCGCCTGCAGGGAAGAGCGTCCCCACAATCAAAAACCCCTCATCAACGAGGGGGAATCTGACGAAGTCTGCTACATCGGCCGCATCCGTTTAAACCTTCAATACATGGTGCCATAAATCAACTTGGCATCTTCGGAGAGGTAGACGGATAGCACCAATTAGCATCTGCCCTAAAATTCAAGCAAGACGGACCCATGATGTCGCGTCTCCGTGTTTCGGCGGGGAACAGATTCTGGCACGCCCGGTGGGACCTTTTCCTCTTTCCACACCACACTTCGTGTGTCGTGTTCATGAACGAATCATGGTTTGCTATGGTTGCCTGCGGATTCGAGGTACTAAGATTTGGTGTCTTGCTCCATGTAGAAAACAGAAGATCAATTGCGTCAAACTGCACTAACTGCAACTCTCGCTCCATCCCATCCGGAGGAGTGACTTATGGGCCCCAAGCGGCCTCCATCTTCGCTATGCCAGTGGAACAGGTGACTCAGGCCACCACTGGATTGTTCTTCGGGACCATACTCCCACGGATGAGCTTCAACGCCCATGTACCATCGCAAGTAGCTCCCAAGAAGTCGGTCTTTGATTGGCTTGCAACTACAGCGGCCCCTCTCAACGGGTCGACCAAATCCAGTGCCTCAGACTTTGACAGACTGGGCCAAAGATCATTTGGGCCCATGAAGAAGCCCGTGATACTGTTCATATCATAATATTGCATTATTATATTCCCCATTTCTAGTCATTTTATAAATAAACATGTGCTTTTGATCACGAAGTCTTGAACCTTGCACTGCCTTATACTTTGTAAACTGACCTTCGTGTAAGCTTGATCAAGATTCCAACATTTATTGGTCGTAGTCTCACTTTTGTATCGTCTTTTGTATTTTTCACTGTTTTTGTCCCGAGAATCTGTAACCTGCAACTAAGTAGCAGACATGGGTCAAAAGCACCTGTTTATTTGTAAAATGACTAGGAATGGGGAGTATAATAATGCAATATTATGATATGAACAAATACCCCCAAACTTATCTTTTGCTCGTCCTCGAGCAAGCCTAGTTTTATTCTCAACAAAAACCTAACCTCACTTTCGCAGGGAAACGCGATTGCACTGAGCTCGTGCAACAAGCCGTTAAACCTCTAGGTGTCCCTAGTAGGAGGAGTGTTGTCTCCTGAGGGTTTTCAGCGGATACTACCCACAAAATCCTATCAATCCGGCTTATTAACTCTTATTTTCCAATTAGATTTTCTGACAAGGAATTCTATTATCTTCGACTTATAAATTATTCACCCATATTCTTCACACTTCCTTATCATTTACCTTAAGATTATATATGTTCTGTAGGTTTACTTAGCTTTCGGCATCTTTTAAGTTTTTCTTTTAGGGTTCTATCTCAACTTAGGAATTTTTATCATCTCTATTAAAGATACAAGTCCTATTCTTCATTTCTATCTCTTATCTAAACCCCAATCACGTACCCCTACGTGTGTGTATATATCATCCCTACACTTGGAAATTCAAATCAAGCTATCATACTCTTGTCCGTTGTCCAAAGCACTTCTTAATTGGTGAATTTTTAGATGAATTTTGCTAACACATCCTTCATGCGACCGTTAATATTTCTTGAGGTACCAACAACCGATTACAAGATGTATTTGCACATTAAAGCGTACTTCCTAGTCCTGTAACACCTAAGGCTTTTAGCAGTGACTCCCAAACCAGTTGGTCTAAGGCACTAAGTGATGAAGCACCCTCGCTAAATATTTTTTCTATTAATGCAGCCTTAAGTAATCACAAAAACCAGTGTTTATTTTTTTATTATCTCTTTATTCACACTTGAATTTTTATTTTATTTTCTTCGTACTAAGGACTTAGACAAGAGCATTTCAAGGTCTCTTCTACAATTCCAAGTTTCAAGGTTCGTGTTTGTGCAATTTTGTAGGGTAAATATTTTCAGAATTTAGACTAAAGATAGGAATTATTTTTCAAACTTATACTTTAATAAAAACATCAATACTCTTCCCTTGTTTTGACTTAGCCCAAGAAGTGAACTCAAAATTTGCCTATTTCTAAATAAACTACAAAGACATATACTTTCTACCGTTATATTTTAAGAAAGGTTATTTTTAGGGTTTTAATTTACTAAGTATAAGATCTAGTTGTTCCTAGCTAGTTAACCTATTTATCAAACTCAAGCCAATTATGGCCAAAATTGAATACTTTAATTTTTTAAAATTTTCAATTTTTTATGGGTTTTAAAAATAAGTATGCAAATGCAAAAATATACACATGAATGCGAAGGAAGAAGGCTTACCGAGCATACCCCCAAACTTAAACTTGACAGTGTCCTTACTGTCAGGCTACACCAAAAGGGTTAAAATTGTCGGTACTCCCATGTTTATTATTATTATTTTTTTTTTAACTTTTTTATTGTTAACAAAAAAAAGAAAACAAAAAATATATATATACATATATACAAGAAGGTCCTCCCCAAACTAAACAAGGCCTTACACAGGCCAAAGGTTAGTATCAACCATTCAAAAATTTTATCATGATAATGGTAGGGTTGGTGAAAGAATGGAGTGTAGAGAAAAGAAATGAGAAGCATACAAGACCGTGTGGAGATAGAAGCGGTATACGGTCTCGATGGAGGAGGAGAATGGAGGAAAAGAGAAAGAAGTGTAGCACGAACTTGAGGGTGTAACTCGAGTGAATAAATTAGCGCAATTTGTGATGACCGATGTGTTAAAAGCGATTGTGCTAATCTATCAACCTGTCGAGAAATAGGGTCAAATCCCTCAAGATTCACGAGAAAACATGGGTACATCGAACTTGGTAAACCGTCCATTGAAAATGGAAACGCGACGGATTCTTGCGTGGTCGAAACGATAGGAAGGACGAAAGGGGGTGATTTAGGGATAGTCTTATTCTCACCTAAGTAATATGTCTCGAACTTGAAGGATTCCATCAATGGTTCGAAATGACTGTAAGCAACCGAGTCTGATGATTCAACTAACTCATCTGAAAATTCAAAGGATTCAAACTCGGGCGGTGAGTCTTCAAAATCGTCCGAAAAAATGAAGCACTCGTAATCGTTATCGGCTGTGAGAACTGTGTCAGATTCAAAGAAGTACGCACTAGTGGCGTCCAAATTGTTGTGATCAAACAGAAATTTTTCAAGCTCACAGTCCTCAAGCGTGATCATTTGTGTGGTCAGAACGATGGAAAGGTGGGGGTTTAATTTAGAAAGTATAACAGTTAAAAGTTCAGGAGGAGGATGAATTGGAAAATCCGATACATCAAACAAAAATAGTTCATCCTCAATACTATCCTCAATACTCTCCTCATTACTATCCTCATAATTCTCCTCAAAATTTAGCCTATCCATGCCATTATCATCAAAATAAAGACGCATATGAGGTTCGGGAGAAACATTTAATGACTCGAGATGATGAATTGGACATAAAATTTCAATCAAATCTACGGGTTCATCATCCAAAATATTCCCGGCGTCAATATCCTCAATCAAGTGAAAATCAATTTTTTTAGACACCTCAACAAAAGCATGGATATCAATTAATTCAGGTTCTAGAGTGGAGGTGTAAAGTTCGAAAAGATTAGGTATGGTTTCACTCAAAAGGGACTCTTCACAATCTGGCAAATCAAGCACTACAAAGTCGCACAACTCATCAATGTTTTATTTTCAACTAATGAATCATTTGGGACACTTGTTTGAAAACTGGAGTTGTGGAATTCAATTGGGTATGGGTAGGTTTGATTTGGAAAGGTGTAGAACTCACTCTCTCCTCTCAAATTCTCACTCTGCCCAACCGCCTCATCATACATTGGAAAATTTGGAGCTAGTTGGAAACTAGCTACCGGTTCACTAGGTTGCATAAGGGCGGCCATGGACGCATCCACATTCCTAATCATTTGGTTTGTCGCTACCATATAAGCCTCCAATGACTTTTCTAGACTAGACATGGGTTGTGAAGGGGTTTCGTTAATAGATTCAAAGTTTTGGAAACTCCCAAATGGTTTTGTCGAAGCAACGTCTAGTGAAGGTGGGAAAGTCGGGTAGGACTGGTAGGAATTGGATGGTTGGACAGGAGTAGGATCAACATTTGGATAAAAAGGTGAATGGACTTGTTGATCTCAAGAACTAGAAGTGTTGAAAGGAGTGAAAGATCGGTTACGAGATTGTTCAATATGTTCAGCTATAAACATGGGTTTCGGAGTTACAACAGGACTCGAAAAAGTAGTATCAACGTAAGAAGGTGGTGAAGGTTGAAATGGTTGATACAAAGTAGATTGCAAAGTCGAACTGTTTCTCCTAGATGCTTCTATTCGATCTTTCAAAGAAATTTTGGGCATGGAGGGGTCGTCCGTAAATCGACCGAAACAATTCGCGTAAGAGGCAAAGTTTGGTTCAGGGTACCAAAGTTCGGCATGAGTTTTATGAGGTGGGGTACCCATGATGTAAGAAAGGGGAAGGAAAAGAATGTGGGGTGCACGGATTTCTTAGCGACAAGTTGCAGGTTTTTATAAAAAAAATTCCCTTTTTTTTATGTGGTGCTCTTTGCAAAAATATTTTCGACAAAAGGCTTAGACACACTTTCAATCAACCACAAATGCACAATAAGGTCTAGATCTAGGGTTAGCTAGACAGCTCCTAACTGTTCCAAAGGGCTAGAAATAGGACCTCAAACCGCCTCTTCACCGCCAATTGCGGCCAGGTAAGTGCCAGGTGAGTGGGAGGCTCTCCACTACAAGTAGTGGCCCTAATTAAGTAACCACTCGCCTTAGACACACTTGTCTAGACACCACAAAATCAGGTTAGGATCAACGGCCAATGTCTACAACTAGTCCTCTGTCCTATTGAGCGCGACGTCCTTAGGGCTGAGTCTAGTATTTTTTAATTAAATAATGGTCAATGCATATGCCTTATGTGATTTTTGGGGTTCTGGGAAGGGTGATGAAATCCCCACCCAATCTGAATTGGTCTCAAGCCCCTTAAAGTCCGATTAAAAATATGCAAAACAGAAAAAATCACTTGCAATCAATTTTTTATTTTAAGCGCGGCGCAAAGAATCCTGCACAAGATTTGTTATTGGAAGGGGGAAGATTTTTTTAAGCGCAAAGAATCCTGCAGAAGATTTGGCAAAAGATATATCGGGAGATTCAGAGGAGAGAGAGAGGAAACAAACAGTGCTTTTCCACTTGCTGGCGTCACGAGACAGCCGCGTTTCCGCGGTTGAAACAGGCAAAGCGCGGCGGTTCTGTGGTGGAGTGGAGGGTTCATATCCCGAAAAAAATTCACGCGCTGAGTCAACAAAGCGGCGGCGGTTCCGCCGCCAGAAGGCCTTCCCGACCGCGGTTCCGCGGTCTGTTGTGAGGATTGGTTCCTACAAATTTTCGAGCCCCTCTGGTTTTTTTTGATCCTCTGTCGTTCATATCTTTATTTTTCTGTTTCGCTCTCTGGATTTCTCCAGATCCGTCGATCCTGCAAAGATTCACACAAAAAATACCCTTCAAACAATAAATGATAAAAATTTTATAATTTTTATTTTCTGTTTTTATGAATTTTTTTTTTGATTTAGATTAACCCGAAATTGCAAAAAGGAAATACTACGCCATCCCCGGCAACGACGCCATTTGATTTGTATGTCAAAAATATTTCTAAACCACAATCAAGAACGGCGTCGCTTGGTAGCTAGACGGTGAGTACGGGTCGGTCCACAGGGATTTTGTGTTTTCCTAATCGCTCTAACGAGTTAATTCCGATGGGTGTCGGATTGATTATTTCTAAAACCTAAATTGATTTATATTAAGATTATCTAGATCTAAATCTTGCTAGGGTTAGGTCTAGGGTAAGTTGGGAGATTGAATGTTTCCTCACCGCTTTCAATGCCCTATTTTAGATCTATTCGGTGTTATGGTAATTATCAATAAAATGGATTAGAACCATTCGGGAAGATGCGGTGTTTCTTCCTCTAGGTTCTTGTCCTTCCTTTATCGATCCTTACCCTAACCTCCATGGAAAACACGCTCAACCGGTCCTTTATACTACGGTATCACCGTTACCTCGAGGGGTAAGGTGCCGCAGGGAGCGGTGTGTGCATGTATGCATGGAGTTCTAATTATTATGTGTGATGGGGCAAGAAAGGGGTGAGAGAGTTCATCTCTCAAACCTTTCCCTAAAGCTAACCCTAACAAGCGAGGAGACTACTCGCTCATTAGGGAATTTAATGACATTCTATCTATCTATCTATCTATCTAGGTCAAGGAATTAAAGATCTATACTAAGGCAATTAAATAAAACTACTTACTTGATGGCTCTCTCCAAACATTTACACAAGACTTGTCAGATCTGAATAGATGAAATGAAAAGAGGCATCGATGCTCTCCAAAAGAAATTTGAATTTTATTAATGAAAGGAGGCATGACCTAATACAAGATTTAGAGTTCCTATTTATAGAGGATAGGAACCCTAGGGTTACAATCGACTCGCACATATGCTATTACAAAAATACCCCCTAAGAAAAGACCTAGTCAACACCCGCCAGCGCACCGACTCTTTTTGCACCGACACGGGCACTTGATGGCCGCGGTTACGCGGCCAAACCCCTGTTTGGCCGCGGTTCCGCGGCCAAATAGTGGTCATGTTGGCTGAAAATTCTTGGGCTTGGTCTGTTGCATTTTGGCTACTTTTTTCTTCACTTTTTTCTTCAGAATACCTTCGGGTTCTCTTCCAGATTTCCACAGTGATTACTTGTAGTGGACTTTTACCGTTGCTTTGTGACGAAGTCATGAACCTTGCACTGCCATGTACTTTATGAACTGACCTTCGTGTAGGCTTGATCAAGATTCCAACATTTATTGGTCGTAGTCTCACTTTTGTATCGTCTTTTGTATTTTTCACTGTTTTTGTCCCGAGAATCTGTAACCTGCAACTAAGTAGCAGACATGGGTCAAAAGCACCTATTTATTTGTAAAATGACTAGGAATGGGGAATATAATAATGCAATATTATGATATGAACAAATACCCCCAAACTTATTTTTTGCTCATCCTCGAGCAAACCTAGTTTTATTCTCAACAAAAACCTAACCTCACTTTCGCAGGGAAACGCGATTACACTGTGCTCGTGCAACAAGCCGTTAAACCTCTAGGTGTCCCTAGTAGGAGGAGTGTTGTCTCCTGAGGGTTTTCAGCGGATACTACCCACAAAATCCTATCAATTCGGCCTATTAACTCTTATTTTCCAATTAGATTTTCTAACAAGGAATTCTATTATCTTCGACTCATAAATTATCCACCCATATTCTTCACACTTCCTTATCATTTACCTTAAGATTATATATGTTCTGTAGGCTTACTTAGGTTTCGGCATCTTTTAAGTTTTCCTTTTAGGGTTCTATCTCAACTTAGGAATTTTTATCATCTCTATTAAAGATACAAGTCCTATTCTTCATTTCTATCTCTTATCTAAACCCCAATCACATACCCCTACGTGTGTGTGTATATCACCCCTACACTTGGAAGTTCAAATCAAGCTATCATACTCTTGTCCGTTGTCCAAAGCAATTCTTAATTGGTGAATTTTTAGATGAATTTTGCTTACGCATCCTTCATGCGACCGTTAATATTTCTTGAGGTACCAACAACTGATTACAAGATGTATTTGCACATTAAAGCGTACTTCTTAGTCTTGTAACACCTAAGGCTTTTAGCAGTGACTCCCAAACCAGTTGGTTTAAGGCACTAGGTGATGAAGCACCCTCGCTAAATATTTTTTCTATTAATGTAGCCTTAAGTAATGACAAAAACGAGTGTTTATTTTTTTATTATCTCTTTATTCACACTTGAATTTTTATTTTATTTTCTTCGTACTAAGGACTTAGACAAGAGCATTTCAAGATCTCTTCTACTATTCCAAGTTTCAAGGTTCGTGTTTGTGCAATTTTGTAGGGTATATATTTTCAGAATTTAGACTTAAGCTAGGAATTATTTTTCAAACTTATAGTTTAATAAAAACATCAATACTCTTCCCTTGTTTTGACTTAGCCCAAGAAGTGAAATCAAAATTTGCCTATTTCTAAATAAACTACAAAGACATATACTTACTACCGTTAAATTTTAAGAAAGGTTATTTTTTAGGTTTTTAATTTACTAAGTATAAGATCTAGTTGTTTCTAGCTAGTTAACATATTTTTCAAACTCAAGCCAATTATGGCCAAAATTGAATACTTTAATTTTTATAATATTTTAAAAATTTCAATTTTTTATGGGTTTTAAAAATAAGTATGCAAATGCAAAAATATACACATGAATGTGAAAGAAGAAGGCTTACCGAGCATACCCCCAAACTTAAACTTGACAGTGTCCACACTGTCAGGTTACAGCAAAATGGTTAAAATTGTCGGTACTCCTATGTTTATTATTATTATTACTATTATTATTATTATTGTTATTATTTTAATTTTTTATTGTTAACAAAAAAAGAAAACAAAAAATATATATATACATATATACAAGAAGGTCCTCCCCAAACTAAACAAGACCTTACACAGGCCAAAGATTAATACCAACCATTCAAAAAATTTATCATGATAATGGTAGGGTTGGTGAAAGAATGGAGTGTAGAGAAAAGAAATGAGAAGCACACGAGACCGTGTGGAGATAGAAGCGGTATACGGACTCGATGGAGGAGGAGAATGGCGGAAAAGAGAAAGAAGTGTAGAACGAACTTGAGGGTGTAAGTCGAGTGAATAAATTAGCGCAATTTGTGATGACCGATGTGTTAAAAGCGATTGTGTTAATCTATCAACCCGTCGAGAAATGGAGTCAAATCTCTCAAGATTCGCGAGAAAATATGGGTACATCGAACTTGGTAAACCATCCATTGAAAATGGAAACGCGATGGATTCTTGTGTGGTCGAAACGATAGGAAGGACGAAAGGGAGTGATTTAGGGATAGTCTTATTCTCACCTAAGCAATCTGTCTCGAACTTGAAGGATTCCATCAATAGTTTGAAATAACTGTAAGCAACCGAGTCTGATGATTCAACTAACTCATCTGAAAATTCAAAGGATTCAAACTCGGGCGGTGAGTCTTCAAAATCGTCCGAAAAAATGAAGCACTCGTAATCATTATTGGCTATGAGAACTGTGTCAGATTCAAAGAGGTACGCACTAGTGGGGTCCAAACTGCTGTGATCAAACAGAAATTTTTCAAGCTTACAGTCCTCAAGCGTGATCTTTTGCATGGTCAGAACGATGGAAATGAGGGGGTTTGATTTAGGAAGTATAACAGTTAAAGGTTCAGGAGGATGAATTGGAAAATCCGACACATCAAACAAAAATGGTCCATCCTCAATACTATCCTCATTACTATCCTCAATACTCTCCTCATTACTATCCGCGGCCATGAAGAGCCCGTATTGATGGAAAAGTTCCGAGACGGCTGCGAGCGTTGACTAGGTCTTTTTCTTAGGGGGTATTTTTGTAATAGCAGTTGTGTGAGTCGATTGTAACCCTAGGGTTTCTATCCTCTATAAATAGGAACCCTAAATCTTGTATTAGGCCATGCCTCTTCTTATGCCTCATTGTAAATCTCAAATCCAGATCTGTAAAGAATGAAGAGTGCATCAATAAAATAGGAGTAAGTTTTCTTTTCATCGCCCTAGTTAATTTTATTTCATTGCCCTATTATAATTTCTTATCTGCCCTAGTTAGATCTTTAATTCCTTGCCCTAATTAATTAGTATAGATCATGTTCTTCAATTCCCTAATGAGCGAGTAGTCTCCTCGCTTATTAGGGTTAGATTTGGGGAAGGCTTGAGAGATGAAGATCTCTCACCCCTTTCTTATCCATCACACTTTTTTATAGGACTCCATGCATATATGCACACACCGCTCCCTATGGCACCCTATCCCATGAGGTAGCGGTGATGCCGTAGTATAAAGGCCCGGTTGAGCGTGTTTTCCATGGAGGTTAGGGTAAGGATTAAGAAAGGAAGGACAAGAACCTAGAGGGAGAAACACCGTTTCTTCCCGATGGTACCAATCCACTTTATTAATAATTACCATAACTCCTAAAGAGATCTTAATTTGGGTATAGAAAGCGGTGAGGAAATCTTTGCATTTCCAAACTTAACCTAAACCTAACCCTAGCAAGATTTAGATCTAAATAAACTTAGTTTTTAGATTTAATCAATCCGACACCAATCGGAATTAACTCGTAAGAACAATTAGGAAATCCAAAAAATCCCTATGGACCGACCCGTACTCACCGGCTAGCTACCAAGCGATGCCATTCTTGATTGCGGTAATATTATTTTTGATCTTAAAAATTCCATACAAATCAGATACCAGAATGGGTTATCCCAAAAAAGATAGCCATTCCTGCTCTCGAAGTCGTCAAAGCGGCTTCTCCCGCTAAAGGGTCGGTCTTCACAAGACTGACTGTTTCAGCTCCCGTTTCAGGCGAAATCGTCAAGGCTGCTTCACCTGCTCGGAAGTCTGCTTTCGATAGGTTGGCCATCCCCACTTAGCGGGCATCAGTCTTCAATAGGCTGACAATGACAACTTCTGACCAACACAGGGGGCATGAGGAAGTCACTCCTACAGCTGAGATAATCCCAACAGCTCGACACGCTCGACGTCACCACTAGCGCCGAGTAAGGAAGGCTGGGGGCAACTCTCCTTCTGGACTGACTCCGCCGGCTCCAACGGTGGAAGTTAATGCTGCTGTTCCAACTGGGAACAGTTTTAAACCGCTAAGGAGGGTGCGCAAAAACTCTCCGACTGCCGTTCTGAAGAGATCTCCTCCACCTATGGAGAATGCTACAGTGAAGAAGCCGGAGCAGCCCCCTCAGCGGCTGTCCTCTAAATTTATAAAGTTTGGCGACAGGTTCAGGAATCGGTGATTGATCAAGATTACTCTCGTCGACAAAAAAGGTGAAAGTTCAGCGAGAAGAGAACCACCCTGTCAAGCCACCGAAGGCGACAGCTACTTGGGCGCCCACAGCAACGGCCCCCTCAACTTCGAACGCTCACAAGAGGAGAAAGCTGGAGAAAATCCCGGTGTCTGTGGCGAATCGCAAGAACATTGAATCTAAACACACCAAGTCTGGGGGCATGGTGGTACATACTGTCTATATGGCATCCGGGAAAGAGGATAGCCGTATCTCTACGGGTCATCGACCGCTTACGCGATCCGTGAAAAAGCCCAGAAGCAGCAACAGAAGCATCAAGAAATGCTAACGCAAATGGCCGCACTCACTGGGCCAAAAGAAAGCTCGGATGCGTCATCAGAGCAGCGTCATGAACAGGAAACCGATGCTGACTTCCTCCGCAGAGTCCTCGAAAAGAAGGACAGAGAAGCAGCAGAACAAGCGGCTAATATAAAACGAAAAACACTTCTCTTCCAAGACATGGTTGGGATGATAATTCAGCCGGATCCTCCAGCCGAAGATCCACCGATTATCCTCGAAGACGACCGAGTGGAAACGTCAAACCCTCTTCCGGCTTGTTCAGCAACCAAAGAGGAGACCATCTCAAAAGCTGCCCTGGATGATTACATCGCTCAGCAGATACGAGTTCATCAGGCGAATGAAGCGGCTGGGAAAATTGTTAAAACTGGACGACCCTATCCGGGTTGGTATGACCAAATAAAGTACCCGCCGGGATACACGATCCCCAAATTCCATGTGTACAAGAGGACAGGCAATCCCCATCAACATGTCGCTCAGTTCACGGCTCTTTGCGGCAACACTGGAGGAGATGATATGCTACTGCTTCGCCAATTCGTCGGCAGCTTGGCGGAAACGGCCTTTGAGTGGTATTCGGAGCTCTCCAACGACTCCGTCAAAACTTTTATGGAGATGAAATTGCTGTTCACCCAACGTTTCGCGAGCGCTAGCGAGCGCATCCCGATCACCGCGTTAATTAATGCCAGACTGAAGGCAGGAGAAACATGGGTGCAATACGCGATACGATGGCGGAATCTATGGTCGAAGTGCAAGCAGCGCATCGAGAAAGCACCTGCGGTAGGCATGTTCGTGGGTACTCTCGATCCGTAGGAGACCATTTCGCAGTTCATGATATTTTCCAAGCCGACTACTTTCCAGGCCTTGATTGACAAACTGGCCCAAATGGATCAGATTGGCCATAGACCGTCTTCCTCGAAGATGGAGCCTCGAAACGAGAAGGGCAAAGGGAAAGCAACCTTCGTCGCCAATGCTCAACAACAACCGAGTGGCCTGAGACCGGTTGTTCGCCAAAGCAACAAGCGGCAATCCCTCGATGAGAAATTGAGACGTCCATATTCGTTTCCCCGGGATAAAACAAGGAGATTGTTCGAACTATCAGTGCGCAATGGGCTCATTACTCTACCAGAGTCGAGACACCTACCGCAACCAAAGCACGTGTGCGTTAGCGCTAAGAGCGCTGCGCTCCAGGCAGCGCACCATGGGCAGAGCGCATAAGCGCTAGCGCTGGAACTAAAAGCTCCCCACCGTTAGATCAAAGATCTGATAATGATAAATCATTAATTAACCAGAATTAAATTCTGTTAAGGAAAGATTCCTCAAAATCTTTCCAAATAAAAAAATTGTGCTCAGTAAATCAGAGCGCCGTTGGATCAATGATCCAATGGTAAATAAAAATTACCAAAGAAGGAATAAATTCTGCATGGAAAGATTTCCCAATCTTGTTAAAAAAAAGAAGATTGCCTTCTGTAAATCAGAAACCCTTGGATCAAAGATCCAACGATGGGAAATTCCCCAAATCAATTGGAGAAAAGATCTCCTTAATTGATTGAACAAACCAGCCTCCCCTATATAAAGGACCCGAGACTTCAAGTCTTGTACAGAGGAATCCCCCATAAACTTTGAGAAAATCTCAAGAAGAAGAAGAAGCTCTCGGCAAAAGAAGATAATTCTTTTTCAAGGTAAAAAGAATATACAGACGAAATCGTCTCAATATAAACAGAAGTACTTACTTCTTTCACAGATCATAGATCTATAAGACAAAGTTGTCTTTCACAGAAGAGATTATGAACATCTCATTATAAAGGGGGGGAGAATTATTCAATTCTCTTAGGATCACAGATCCATAAAGATAAAGCCTTTCACCCAAAAGAGATTGAAATATCTCCTATGAACTAAGAACTTTATTCTTAGAATCTTGAGACAAAGTCTCTTATCAAAGAACATATAATCTGCAGAGCGCAAAGTTAACCTAAGAAGAGCCTTAGCGCTCCTAATCTAATAAGAGCCTTAGCGCTCCTAAATTAAAAGTGCCTTAGTGCTCTTCATCTAACACTCAGCGCTAAGCGCGCCGCGTGCTCCTCACGTGTGCGCTGCATTCCTAAAAGCGCTATGCAATTAATTATAGGGCACCAGCGCCAAACACCTTAACGCTTCAACTATAGCGCATCTGCGCTCTTCATTTAGCGCAAAGCGCTAAACGCATTAGCGCTTCATATTTGGCGCAAAGCCCCAAGCGCACTAGCACTTTAACCATAGTGCCCTGCGCCCATTGACTGGCGCTAGTGCCAAGCGCACTACACGCTTTTATGTGCGCTTGGGTAGAACTTAAATTGTTCTTTGAATAAGCCCCAGAGCTATGATGAATGCACAACATTCAATAAAAGACAAACATTGTCAGAAGCTAAATCAATGCTCAGCATTGTTAAAAGGGCCGAGCTCAAAAAAATACTTAATATCCCAAAATAAATGTTAAAACTTTTTAACTTGATTGGACTTAGCCCAAGATTGGCCATAAGTCCTCAAATTCCGCTTAATTGAGCCCATATGCTCATAAATCACAGATCTTAGCCCCAAATTGGACTACAGATCGTTCAACCAACCAACATCGGTTTAAGTGTACATCTCTAAACACCTCTAATATTTGTCGTTGTAATCCTTCAACGTCTTCAGAGAGGTGATGGGTCTCAATAACCGTACATTTCATGGACTGTGGGGTCCTTAAGCCCATGGACTATGATGTCCTTAACCTTGACTGTGAGGTCTTTAAAATCAAGGACTACGATGTCCTTAACCTTGACTGTGAAGTACGATGTCCTTAACCTTGACTGTGAAGTCTTTAAACTCATGGACTACGATGTCCTTAACCTTGACTGTGAGGTCTTTAAACTCACGGACTACGATGTCCTTAACCTTGACTGTGAGGTCTTTAAACTCACGGACTATGATGTCCTTAACCTTGACTGTGAGGTCTTTAAACTCATGGACGATGATGTCCTTAACCTTGGACCGAGATGTCCTTAAACTAATATTGGACCGTAATGTCCTTAAACTAATCGACCGCAATGTCCCTAAACTAAACAATAGAGTCCAAATGCTCTTTTGTTGGATCTAAATGATCCCGTTAAGTTGATCTTAGTCTAAAATGAGACTAACGTATTCTTAACAAACGTTTAAATTGATCTTAGTCTCAAATGACACTAACAAATCCTTAAACCCAACCCCCAAACCCAAATCTAAGTAGATACGGATTTGTACTAATCCACGCTCTATGGGCGACAACATAAATTAGTCTCCGTATACAATCCACGGGCAACCAAAAATAAAACAAACACCCACGACACGAAGTGACCATCTGGAGAAAGAGAAAGTGGTTACCGCGATGCGGTAGCATAATTAACTACAGGGGATTGCGCCTGCAGGGAAGAGCGTCCCCACAATCAAAAACCCCTCATCAACGAGGGCGAATCTGACGAAGTCTGCTACATCGGCCGCATCCATTTAAACCTTTGATACATGGTGCCATAAATCAACTTAGCATCTTTAGAGAGGTGGACGGATAGCACCACTTAGCATCTGCCCCGAAATTCAGGCAAGACGGACCCGCGAGGTCGTGTCTCCGTGTTTCGACGGGGAACAGACACCACTCTTGCCTCGGGAGTGTTTGACTGCCTAACTCTAGGACAGTCGCCCATATGCCACTTGATGGGCACCAGCTAGTCCTCACCCTCCGGTGGCCCGACAAGACAAACTTCTCCTTCCACTCGTAGATGGAAGAAGAGACGACCTCTACCCCCGAACCAACAGCCATA
This sequence comes from Agapanthus africanus, assembly GCA_030015575.1. Classification (NCBI taxonomy): domain Eukaryota; kingdom Viridiplantae; phylum Streptophyta; class Magnoliopsida; order Asparagales; family Amaryllidaceae; genus Agapanthus; species Agapanthus africanus. Next base: position 747,041,603 of record JASDDO010000022.1, on the reverse strand, counting down.
TCCTTATGTTTTTTGAATGAAAGATACACCCAACTCGGTTCGTCCTTGCTGGTACCGGGGTGATTTTTAGAGAAGAGGAAAGAAAGGAGTATGCTTAAATCAAAGGGGATCCGATCAATCTTCAACCGGATCAGAAACTCGAGGAGGATTCTCTATGAATTCGGCGCTAGCTGGTCCGGGACGAGACAGAAACAATGAAGCATGGCACAAACCTCAGGTGAGAAGAGCATACGCATTCCTTCCCGGAACGCTTCTATGTACAGGGAAATCTCTTTGCCCTGCACTTGGTCTGCCCGCTCGCCCTCCCTGGCCAAACGGAGAGAATAGCCAGAAGGCATATGAAAACGGGCCCGGTTGTCATAAAGATCATCCAGACAGTTCAAAACTGAGGGCACATCACGGGTATTCCCGATGCATGCCTTGGGGCCCCGTTTCACCCCCCGCCCCCCTCCCCCCCCCCCCACGACAATGAGGGACGAGGGCGTCGTTCCTCCTGGGGGCGAGCCCGACACAGAAGATGAAGACGATGATGAAGAATAAGAACTCTCTCGGCTATCGGAAGCCGAGGATGAAGAAGACCCGCTGGGCTCGGCTCCAGAAACTGAAGCCTCATCGCCTGACTCAACCCCTACTACATCAATAGACAATTCAGAGGAAAACATCTAACCTGATTCAAGAAAGGTTTAGCCGAAGAAAAGTTTTGACAGCTGAAGTTCCAGCCTAAGTGAATGTACGCCGGGCAATCTTCAGACGACAAAGAGATGGCTTGGGTAAAGTAATGGTCGTGGGATGAACCCCTTTTTTATACACTCAGCAAGAAGGCATCCAATGGCCCGCATCCGTTCCCTCCAAAACAAAGCGTCACACCAAGTAGCCACCGAGACTCCATATGGCAACCGGTCATTGGACACGTCCCCTCTCTCCAGGATTCGGGTGACAACCACCCACGTCCTACCATCCAGTAGAGGACACGTGGCGTGTAGCCCAACCGGCCGAGTGAACGAAACGGCACCTCCCTTTTTAGGCACAATCATTTCACTGATACACTGACGTTACCAAAGACACGCATGGGAACTGAGGAGCTTTCCGAGCCGTCATGTGTATCTAGGGATTCAAGACGAGTAGCTGCCAAATGGCGCGTCTTCGTCCAACAAGCCATTGCAGGGGAATCTTAGGCTGAATCGTCAAAAACCGGGCTTACCACTCTCTGTTAGTTATATGTATGCCCTAGAGGCCATTAATGTACATACGATGTATATTGTAGTGGATTCTTGGACATATATTTGGAGGACTTTTTTGCTCGACATGATAGTATGCTATCCGGTTGCTCTTTATCTTAACATGTACACTGATTGTCTCTATATTACATGTTGATAAAGCCCTTAGGATGAGTACTTGACTACCAGGACTATGATGTAGATCATACTAGTGGGGACAGAGTAGTCGTTAAGTACATTCTTCAAATGTTCCTAGTCGAGGGTGTATCAAGACAGGGCATCGATATACCAGAGTAGACTAGCGTATAGCTTCTCGACCCATGTAGATGGGCGATGGATGATCCCATATCCATTGGTGTTTGACATCAGAGAAAGTATATGAGTGCTCAGTGGAGACTGGGTACACTGAATGGACTCGCCGAGAACTCCCGGATGGTATTATACCTAACGTCAGATGGCAGTTCTCTGGTGACACTGGTACAGGTTAGTCTGTAGACCCGAGATCGTCATAGAGTCTTATGTGATTCTCACCGTGCTTTGATTTCCACCTTACCACGTTCAAGAGAACGTGCAAAACAGTGGCTTTTGGGTATAGTCCCGAATCACATGGAGGCAATGAGCGATAGGAGGGTTCCGTCTCTTCCGGTATTGGAAGTTGATGTTGCGCTGTGCTCGATTGGCTATAACAGGAAGTCCTTGGCCAAGGCTGCTTCAGAGATATACTGGTAAGTATTATCAGTAGTTTCTCGGTCCGTTATGAGGCTCATATCGACACGACTTATCGAGTTACTGGGGTCTGACGTTTACCATCCCTAGACGAGATATGCGACATATCAGACGAAGAGACCGGACTGTACAGTAGTGTTATTGATTGGATTCGCAGGAGTAAGAACAGGCTTGCTTGTTGATCTTCTGATCGCTCAATACCCGAGTGGCCATTACGTTTAGCAGACCGCTTGCGGCTTGTGGGTGTTTGATACGATCATCATCTACTGCCGGCGTATTGACGAGTCTTTAGAGTCCTACACAGGGGTTTCCTGGCACAAGCGAAACGGAGCAGGAGCACATATGTGATATGTGCGGGACCGAGATTGATACGATATGAGATACCGTATTCTATTCTTGCGATATGTGATATCGGTCGGTTATATATGATATAGCCAGGTTATCGGATCAAGTATTGATTCGATAAGTTGATTCATATGATATTAGTCGGTTATAGATGATATAGCTGGATTATTAAATCAAGAGCTGACTTGATAATCTAATGTATAATTATATATTTGATATATTACATTACATTAACTACTATTAGCTCACTTATGATTTCTTTTCTCACTTTGGATATATTGATATATATGTGATATATGTTAAATGTATCATGCTAGGTTAAAATGCAACTAGGGTTAATGAGGGATAAACCATGCTAGGGTTAAGATTAGGGTTTATAATTTATCATTAAGTAACTCAAAAATTGTGCATATTTTTCATGGTTGATATTTGTTGAAAGCTTGTAGAACCTTCAAGGCATCTTTGACTTTGTTCACTCTTTTTGTCTTGCTTAAGATATTTCTTGACCTAACCTTTAACCATAGCTCATAGTTAACTCTCTACAAGGGTTAAGCAAGACATGCTTAACCCTTGGTTGCATTTCTAATCTCACACATAATTCATTTGATGAGTTAATTCTTTTTCTTCTTCCTCAAAGCTTTCTAGCTTCAATGGAGTTGATAGAAAAAGTGTGAGAAAATCAAATCTAAAGTGAGCCCACTTCCTATTTCATCATCCTCTACTACTTGCCATTTAGTATAGGGTGTTTGATTCACTAATTCTATGGTTAGTGAAGAGATAGCTTGGGTTAGTGTCTCCCCGACGTAGATCATCTTCGGCCTCGAAGTCTTCGAAGCAAGCATGCTCGTTTCTTCATCGGAGCCTCTCTAAAGTCCGGAGTTCATGATCGCAGCGAAAAGGACTACTATACGGAGCTATTGAAGTGAAGGAACGGTCTACAAAGGTTGTATTTCTTGCTCACTAGACTTGCAAAGTGTTTGCATTTATATTTCCGTCGATTTCTAGTTAACGATTCAAAGTTAGGGTTAGCTAGAACGGCAAATTTATGAATATGGCATGGAGGACGCCTCCCGAAACCTTATTACCATGCCATGCTAGAAATTTATACGGATTTTGTTAAGATTACGAAACCGAAATACTCCGAAACTTGAAACGCAAAATCATAGTTTCTGTCGATTTTAAATTTTCTTCAAAAAATTATTTAAACAAGTGCAGAATGTTGTATGTGATACACCTTGAACACACAAGAAATTTCACCCCACCTCCTCGGAAACTGGTCGGCGACACACCTAGGGATTCCGGCGACCTCGGGTCTTTCATGGGGTTTTGGCTTCGAATTTCTACTGTGTTCTAGTGACTTAGTTTTGGTGTTTCAGGTGTTGTTTGTTTTTGCAAATTTTACATGTGATGTAATCTTACACTATAAGCAATTCGGAGTGTTTCGTATTCGTAGTTTTAACATTGTTTTGGGTTATTCACATATTGTCTAGGTGAAGTTAAAAAGTTCGATCGAATGTCAAAAACCCATTTTTCCAAGTTTAACGTATTTGGAAAAATATGCAAGTGATCCTATGAACCCTCTAGAAGAATGAAACCCTAATTCGACTTTTTGAATCGCGGAACCGCGGTCAAACCCTAAGGTTTGCCGTAGTTCCATGGCAACATGAGTGAGGCCTGGGTTTGCCCTTCTACGGCTGGTGCATTGGTACTGTGGCATATTCTGGGTATTACTAAAACCGTGCTCAAGTGTTGAGCTATCGGGAAATTGTGGGATTTTGATGAATCGATTGAAAAGTTTAACGTTCGTCCGGTTATCATGTGATGGGATACAATATTTGGAATCCATAAGTAGTTATGAGATAACTAGTTTGAATGTTATAAATCTAGCAATTTAGTCTCATTTGATCGGTTGCCACGGGATTTTGATGAGATCAAAAGTCCGTCACAATCACGTAGCATACACGGATACTCGTCGGGTAAAATTAATAGATAGCCACGCTCCATAGCCCCAACAAAATGACTGTAGGATAACCCCGTCGCCAAAAGCATCCGTTCGGGTGCTCGCGGCAACGGTGTTCCGCCTTAGTGCACTTCGTCGACGGTATCGGGGGGTGCGACCGTCTACTAAAATTTCCGACGAGCATTCAATCAAGATGTCGGGAATCATGTTGAATTTCCCGACTAGATATTGAAAAGTTTTTTCGAGATCGAGACTGTCACGCCCCGCTTCCCAGAGTACGCGAGATTGGGCACGTGACATAGCCAACCATGCTACCTGTGGGTAGGAAGTATCCATCCACAGTCACATTACGGCTGTAGAGATATCAAGAACAAGATAAATAAACTGTCTAACACATGTCCAAATCCATAATAACAAGAGTCAATGATAAATAAGTGCGGAAGCAAATGATCCAATACAATAATAGAAAAGTACGTCCCATAATGCGGGCTCACATCTGGAAATAAAATGCAATAAATAAACTAATCATTACAGAACTCACAAATCAGCCTGCTGGCTGAAGTACACCAGCTCGGTCGGCGACAGTGGTAAAGAATCTGGGCCATGCAAAACCCAGACGTCAGCGCGTCATGTCAACCAATAATATAATATGAACATGGTAACAAGCAATGCAGAAAATAACCATGAATAAAGCAGTAATATGAAACAAGTAGTGCAGGGTTGTGTACAGTGGGTACTAAACTGTTCTATCAGGTTTTCTATTCTAAAGTCTTTGAAATCAATTGATGACTCGTCGATGTAACTCAATAGTATCCCGTGCGTGCCCGGGACCACGGTCAAGATCCTCGGGGCTGAATCCGAGACGTGCCGCTAGGCAGTAACAAGTAGCAGGATGGGTGAGTGATGTCAGCATCATCACTCCGGGGCTGGCCTAGCCCGTAAGACTGATCAGAACAGGTATCGAACTGTTGAGTTACAAGTCGGTTTCACCTTTGATTTCCCATACCCCCAAGTTATGTATGTCGAGTCAGGTATTCAGTAATCAAGAACTAATGCCAACACAGGATCAGGTAAAAGCAGGTTTGTCTGGATAGACAACAGGAATGGTCCATGAGGACTCCATGTCTGGTTTGTTAGCATTAGGCATGAGATCAGGTAACAGGTCAGGTCATGGTACATCAGGTTAAGTCGATAATAAAAGGGTACCATGTCCGGTGCATCGGTATGTATATATATGTCTGTGTGGCAAGGTCAGGTCAATATGTAACGCAATCGAGGGTGTGCTCACAACAGGTATATAATCGAATAAGGAAAAACAGCAGGAAATAAAGTAAACAACAATAACAGTTCATTTAATCACAATGGTGCGTTAATCTAGTACAGTTGTATTATCATATTAACAGGTTCGAGCACCCTTGGGGTGCAATAATCACAAGGTAGTGCAATATCAATAACAGAAAGTAATAAAGCTACATGTGTACGGCTATCGTCCTTTAAACAGCAAAATGATTTACCGGTAGTTTCGTTATTAGGGTTAAAGCGGCAATTGTGATTCTAGGTTACAGTATCATGATATATGTCATAATGCGTCCAAATTATAGAATAGCTCTACTTAGTTAAGTTTTGCAAGTTTTATGAGTCAAACACATTCAATTGGTATAACATAGCATGTAGCAAGTAATACTTGCCTCGACGGTTCCGCGAACCGGGAAAAACGAACGTAACGTCAGCGGAAAACACGCGACGGATGCACGGGTCACAGATCGAGTCCAAACAATGAACAGCGGGACCGCACGGACCGGAGTACCTTGCTGGAATGTCGGGTCAAGTCGTCGGCACGGCCGGATTCCGGCGAAATGTCACAACAGCGACAAAGTTAGCAAAATACAATGCATGGACAACGATCGACCAGCGAGGGGGTAAAACGAAGGGAGAAGGTAAAGAGAAGCTTACAGGGATAGCAAGGGTGGCAACCGCGATGGTTCGACGGCGATGGGGCGCCGGCGAGGAAGCGGCGGCGGCTGACTTGGCCGCAGATTGCTGGAAGCGAAAAGATGGTGAGGAGGGAGAGGAAATGGCCTGGTTTGGGTTGCAGGGGAAGAGGAGGTGGTCGGCGGTGGCGCAGGCGACGACGACGAGGGTCGACGGCGGCTTTTCCGGCGATCGGAGAAGGTGCTAGGGTTGCTTGTTGGGTTCTGTTGCGGCGCCGGCGTACGGAAGGAGGAGGAAGGTGTCGAGGTCGGGAAGAGGGCGAAGGGGAGATGCAGGCGTCGTCGGCGACGAGATGCGGCGGCGACGGCGAGCACAGCGGTGCAGGTGGCTGCGGTGCTGGGCTGCAGGCGCTGGAAGGAAGGGAGAACGGAGGAAGGAGGTGCGGTCGAGGCTGAGGAGGCAAGGGTGATGGTGGTGGTGGCGTCGGCGACGGGGAACAAGGCTGGCTAGGGCACGGTGGCGGCTAGGGTGCGATGGGGTTTCTCTCGCGATGGGTTCGTGGGGTTCTCTGCGAAGGCGAAGGAAAAATATAGGGATAGAGAGAGAGAGATTATAGGAGGAGAGAGAGAGATAGAGAGAGGGAAAGAGAGAGGAGAGATAGAGAGACAGAGAGCGAGTGGGAGGCGGGCCCACGAGGGATTAAGTCCCTCGTGATTGGCTGAGGTCGAGGAAACTGTTAAATTAAAAGATTTAATAGAGATTTAAAAAGGGATATAATAGTAACAGATTAAGGTTTTAGTATATATATTATAGTTTTAGATATTTAATTAAATTGGGATTTTGGCGCTAAATGAAACGTTTCCAAATCGCGTCCGGGTTGCGTCCAAAAAATTTGAAATTTAAATAATAGGATTTTAAGCGGGTTCCAAATTTTAAAATGAAATGTTTTATGATTAAAAAGCATGCCTCCAAGTCGGACCCTTGCACACACGCGTAGCCGTCCAAACTCGCCCGTTTCACCGAACGGGATGAAAACTCGACGCGCGGACGCTACCACGCGGCTAAGGGTGACGAGTAGGCCAATATGGATATTTTTAATTTTACTTTAGGTGTTAAAATTTGTTATATGCAAAACTGACTTAGCCGGTTAAACTTTCACAGTGAGACCCAAACAGGCAAAATAAATGAAATGAGCAATGTCAAACACTCAACCAGTAACAGAAATAGTATTATTCGGCTCGGGTGTTACATCATACCCAACTACAAAAAGAATTTCGTCCTCGAAATTCCAAGAATACAAGGTAGATAACTACAGGAAAAGGTGAAGAAACTTCTGCCGGATCTCGTCTTCTCGCTCCCAAGTGGATTCTCCATGCGATCGATTACCCCAAGAAACTTGCACAAAGAGGATAACCTTGTTCTTAAGAACCTTTTCTCTTCGATCCTTGATTTCAACCGGTCGCTCCTCAAAAGTTAGGTCCTCCCGTACAGTTAACTCCGAATGATCCAAGACGTGGGTTTCATCTCGAACATACCTCCGTAGTTGAGATACATGAAACACATCGTGCACACCTGCCAAGGACTGTGGTAACGCCAAACGGTACGCTACCTCTCCAACACGCTCTAATATCTCGAAGGGTCCAACGAATCGAGGACTAAGCTTTCCCCGACTCCTAAAACGAATCACTCCTCTAGTCGGTGATATCTTCAAGAATACCAAATCACCCCCGGCGAACTCTAGAGGTCTTCTTGACGTGTCAGCCCAACTTTTCTGTCTGTCTTGAGCTGCCTTCATATGCTTCCTGATTGTATTCACCTTCTCGACTGTCTGTACCACCAAATCTGGTCCCAGTAACCTTCGTTCACCAACATCATCCCAACAAACAGGTGAACGGCACTTACGACCATATAGAGCTTCAAACGGAGCCATCTGAATAGTCGCTTGGAAACTATTGTTGTACGAAAACTCCACCAAATGTAGATGATCCTCCCAAGAACCCTTGAAGTCCAACATGCATGCCCTCAGCATATCTTCAAGAGTTTGGATCGTTCTCTCCGACTGTCCATCAGTTTGAGGATGATAAGCTGTGCTAAACTTCAATCGAGTCCCCAAACTTTCTTGTAAACTCCTCCAGAAGTGTGACAAGAACCGAGTGTCCCGGTCGGACACGATGCTCACCGGTACTCCATGCAATCTTACAATCTCCTGCATGTACCGCTCTGCCAAAGTCTCCGTCGATTGACCAACCCGAAAAGGAATAAAGTGAGCTGTCTTGGTCAACCGATCGACAATCACCCATACTGCATTGTTGCCCTTTGGACTCCGCGGTAAAGCCGTCACGAAATCCATGGTTATATGTTCTCACTTCCACTGAGGAATCGGAAGTGGTTGCAACAAACCAGCAACCCTTTGGTGTTCAGCCTTGACTTGCTGACATACCAAGCACTTAGTCACGAAGCGAGCAATCTCCTGTTTCATACCTTCCCACCAGAAATGCTGTCGAATAACTCGGTACATCTTTGTACCTCCCGGATGTACAGAGTAAGTTGAGCTGAGTGCCTCCTTCATAAGCTCTTCACGCACATCTCCCTTTGGCACACACACATGGCTACCATACCTCAACGAACCATCTTCATGGATCAGTAAATCTGTTCGTAGTCCGGCTTCAACCTGCTCTCGAAACCTTCGCAGTCTAGGATCCTGCGATTGTGCCGCTTTAATCTTCTCAACTAAGGACGACTGTACTTGCAACTGCATTAACTGTCTCGTAGAATGTGGTAGCACAACCTCCAAGTCAAATCTTCGAAAATCCGCAATGATCTCCCTCTGTGTAGTCAAAACCTGGATTGCTGGTAACCGACTAAGCGCATCCGGCACGACGTTAACTTTTCCCGGATGGTACTTAAGATCAAGGTCGTAGTCGGCCATCAGCTCCAACCATCTTCGTTGCCTCATGTTCAACTCCTTCTGAGTGAACACATACTTCAAACTCTTGTGATCTGTAAAAACTTCGACTCTCTCGCCCAAAAGGTAGTGTCTCCAAATTTTCAAGGCGAAGATCACGGCCGCAAGCTCCAAGTCATGAGTCGGGTAATTCTTCTCATGGGTCTTCAGTTGTCTTGATGCGTAAGCTACGACCTTCCCATTCTGCATCAAAACACATCCCAATCCTTTTCCAGATGCGTCGCTGTGAATCACCAGTCCTCCGGAATTGTCTGGTACGGTCAGGATAGGGGCGGTTATCAATTTCTGCTTCAACGTCTCGAAGGCCAATGCACATATATCCGTCCAAACAAAAGGTACTTCCTTGCGCGTAAGCTTGGTCAACGGTTCTGCCAAACGAGCGAAGTTCTCCACAAATCTCCTGTAGTATCCGGCTAAACCAAGGAAACTTCTTACCTCAGCCACATTCCTTGGAATACGCCAATCTCGAACTGCTGCAATCTTTTCGGGATCGACGGCGATTCCATCGCCCGACACAACATGCCCCAGAAATTTCACTTCTTCCAGCCAAAATTCGCACTTACTCATCTTCGCATACAATTTCTCCTGTCTCAGCGTCTGCAGTGCGATCTTCAAATGCTCAGCATGCTCCTCCGGACTCTTCGAGTACACCAGAATATCTTCAATGAATACCACAATAAACTGGTCCAAGAATGGTGAAAAGATTCTGTTCATCAAATCCATGAATATTGCCGGCGCATTCGTTACTCCGAAGGGCATCACTAGATACTCGAAATGTCCATACCGAGTTCGAAACGCCGTCTTGCAAATGTCTTCAGCTTTCACTCAGACCTGATGATATCCGGATCGCAAATCCAGTTTCGAGAATACCCTCGCGCCACTAAGTTGCTCAAAAAGTTCTCCAATGCGAGGGATCGGGTACTTGTTCTTAATAGTCACCCGGTTCAATTCTCGATAATCAATGCTCATCCTTCTCGTGCCATCCTTCTTCTTTACTAAAAGAACTGGAGCTCCCCAAGGCGAGTTGCTGCTTCGAATCCAACCCTTCTCAAGTAATTCACCAACTTGTTTCTTAACTTCTTCCAATTCCACTGGTGCCATCGGATAATAAGCTTTAGATACTGGCGCTGCACCAGGAATAAGGTCAATCGCGAACTCCACGTCTCGCTTCGGCGGTAAGCCCGATATATCTTCAAGTACGTCCATAAAGTCGCGAACAACTGCCGGCTCTTCATTACTATCAACTTCCATAGCTGCAAGAACACTATTTGTCGGCCTAGCCCTAAACTCGACTGGCCCGACAGAACTGCTTCCTTCCCGCAACTGCTGTCTGCATTGTTGGCAGCTAAAGGTCCAACGAAACTACTGAGTCTCGTCCATTCTGTTGCATGCACGTCCACGGCTGCTCCATTATGCCTCAGCCCAATAAATTTCTCTTCCATTTCCTCCCGTGCAGTCCGCGGGAAGAATTTCTCCGGGAAACTCTTAGAAAACTCCGCCCAAATGATCGGTTTGGGTAAGCGGGTTTCTTCCACAAGCCACCACTCTCGGGCGTAATCCAGTAGCTGAGTGCGCACCACATCAACTCCTTTGTCATCTGGAATCTGTGCCGCAATCAGCAATTTCTCCGTGTCAACTAGCCACTGCTCGGTTGGCAACGGTTACTCCATACTAGTGAAAGTAGTAGGACCCAAACGTCTGAAATCTGCCACGGTCCCTACTTGGTCAACTGGTTTAGCTCCATCGTTGTTTACAGACTGCCGAACAATATGCAAACCTTCCTGAAACGAATCTGCTTGCTGCTGGATCAGCTCAGTTTGCCTCTTCTGATTTTCCAACATCCCACGTATCACTCCCAACATGGCGGCTTCATCCACGCGCCTCTGATACGTCTTGAAATTCTTATCTGCCATATTCCTGAAATCAAAACACCCAACATTAGCATGATGATAGATTCAATATACAAATCAAGGCTAGAACTCCAAGATACTTAAATAGAGTACCGCATTGTAACTATGCCGCGGTATCATAGCCACAATTACTTAACTCCACCCAAGTCGCCTAAGTCCTAGAGATAACAAGAAATCAGGTTTTCGAGTTAACATGCAAAGTAAGTTTGCACGTCGACATGATCCGGAAGAATGTGATTCAAGAATGGTAAAACGGTCAAGGTGGTAGGACATGTTTTCCTAAGCACGGGTATTCTGATTCGTGTATCGGGTACAATACCCAACTACAAAAGAATCAACCCAATTAACCTATGTCTCTGATACCAAAAGAACCATGTCACGCCCCACTTCCCAGAGTACGCGAGATTGGGCACGTGACATAGCCAACCATGCTACCTGTGGGTAGGAAGTATCCATCCACAGTCACATTACGGCTGTAGAGATATCAAGAACAAGATAAATAAACTATCTAACACATGTCCAAATCCATAATAACAAGAGTCAATGATAAATAAGTGCAGAAGCAAATGATCCAATACAATAATAGAAAAGTACGTCCCATAATGCGGGCTCACATCTGGAAATAAAATGCAATAAATAAACTAATCACTACAGAACTCACAAATCAGCCTGCTGGCTGAAGTACTCCTGCTCGGTCGGCGACAGTGGTAAAGAATCTGGGCCATGCAAAACCCAGACGTCAGCGCGTCATGTCAACCAATAATATAATATGAACATGGTAATAAGCAATGCAGAAAATAACCATGAATAAAGCAGTAATATGAAACAAGCAGTGCAGGGTTGTGTACAGTGGGTACTAAACTTTTCTATCAGGTTTTCTATTCTAAAGTCTTTGAAATCAATTGATGACTCGTCGATATAACTCAATAGTATCCCGTGCGTGCCCGGGACCACGGTCAAGATCCTCGGGGCTGAATCCGAGACGTGCCGCTAGGCAGTAACAAGTAGCAGGATGGGTGAGTGATGTCAGCATCATCACTCCGGGGCTGGCCTAGCCCGTAAGACTGATCAGAACAGGTATCGAACTGTTGAGTTACAAGTCGGTTTCACCTTTGATTTCCCATACCCCCAAGTTATGTATGTCGAGTCAGGTATTCAGTAATCAAGAACTAATGCCAACACAGGATCAGGTAAAAGCAGGTTTGTCTGGATAGACAACAAGAATGGTCCATGAGGACTCCATGTCAGGTTTGTTAGCATTAGGCATGAGATCAGGTAACAGGTCAGGTCATGGTACATCAGGTTAAGTCGATAATAAAAGGGTACCATGTCCGGTACATCGGTATGTATATATATGTCATGTGTGGCAAGGTCAGGTCAATATGTAACGCAATCGAGGGTGTGCTCACAACAGGTATATAATCGAATAAGGAAAAACAGCAGGAAATAAAGTAAACAACAATAACAGTTCATTTAATCACAATGGTGCGTTAATCTAGTGCAGTTGTATTATCATATTAACAGGTTCGAGCACCCTTGGGATGCAATAATCACAAGGTAGTGCAATATCAATAACAGAAAGTAATAAAGCTACATGTGTACGGCTATCGTCCTTTAAACAGCAAAATGATTTACCGGTAGTTTCGTTATTAGGGTTAAAGCGGCAATTGTGATTCTAGGTTACAGTATCATGATATATGTCATAATGCGTCCAAATTATAGAATAGCTCTACTTAGTTAAGTTTTGCAAGTTTTATGAGTCAAACACATTCAATTGGTATAACATAGCATGTAGCAAGTAATACTTGCCTCGACGGTTCCGCGAACCGGGAAAAACGAACATAACGTCGGCGGAAAACACACGACGGATGCACGGGTCACGGATCGAGTCCAAACAACGAACAGCGGGACCGCACGGACCGGAGTACCTTGCTGGAATGTCGGGTCAAGTCGTCGGCACGGCCGGATTCCGGCGAAATGTCACAACAGCGACAAAGTTAGCAAAATACAATGCATGGACAACGATCGACCAGCGAGGGGGTAAAACGAAGGGAGAAGGTAAAGAGAAGCTTACAGGGATAGCAAGGGTGGCAACCGCGACGGGTTCGACAGCGATGGGGCACCGGCGAGGAAGCGGCGGCGGCTGACTTGGCCGCAGATTGCTGGAAGCGAAGAGATGGTGAGGAGGGAGAGGAAATGGCCTGGTTTGGGTTGCAGGGGAAGAGGAGGTGGTCGGCGGTGGCGCAGGCGACGACGACGAGGATCGACGGCGGCTTTTCCGGTGATCGGAGAAGGTGCTAGGGTTGCTTGTTGGGTTCTGTTGCGGCGCCGGCGTACGGAAGGAGGAGGAAGGTGTCGAGGTCGGGAAGAGGGCGAATGGGAGATGCTGGCGTCGTCGGCGACGAGATACGGCGGCGACGGCGAGCACAGCGGTGCAGGTGGCTGCGGCGCTGGGCTGCAGGCGCTGGAAGGAAGGGAGAACGGAGGAAGGAGGTGCGGTCGAAGCTGAGGAGGCAAGGGTGATGGTGGTGGTGGCGTCGGCGACGGGGAACAAGGCTGGCTAGGGCACGGTGGCGGCTAGGGTGCGATGGGGTTTCTCCCGCGTGGGTTCGTGGGGTTCTCTGCGAAGGCGAAGGAAAAATATAGGGATAGAGAGAGAGAGAGATTATAGGAAGAGAGAGAGAGATATTAGAGGAGGAGAGAGATAGAGAGAGGGAAAGAGAGAGGAGAGATAGAGAGACAGAGAGCGAGTGGGAGGCAGGCCCACGAGGGATTATGTCCCTCGTGATTGGCTGAGGTCGAGGAAACAGTTAAATTAAAAGATTTAATAGAGATTTAAAAAGGGATATAATAGTAACAGATTAAGGTTTTAGTATATATATTATAGTTTTAGATATTTAATTAAATTGGGATTTTGGCGCTAAATGAAACGTTTCCAAATCGCGCCCGGGTTGCGCCCAAAAAATTTGAAATTTAAATAATAGGATTTTAAGCGGGTTCCAAATTTTAAAATGAGATGTTTTATGATTAAAAAGTATGCCTCCAAGTCGGACCCTTGCACGCGCGCGTAGCCGTCCAAACTCGCCCGTTTCACCGAACGGGATGAAAACTCGATGCGCGGACGCTACCACGCGGCTAGGGGTGACGAGTAGGCCAATATGGATATTTTTAATTTTACTCTAGGTGTTAAAATTTGTTATATGCAAAACTGACTTAGCCGGTTAAACTTTCACAGTGAGACCCAAACAGGCAAAATAAATGAAATGAGCAATGTCAAACACTCAACCAGTAACAGAAATAGTATTATTGGGCTCAGGTGTTACAGAGACTAAAATACGGGGTTTATAATTGTTAGGCATGCGATGTCTAAGGAATTCATTTGGTTAGGCATGAAATCTGAATATGAGATATTTCGGGTTTATGATGTCTAAGGTGGTTGCGGATTCCAACTGTTGTAGTTTTTTACTTTCTTTTCTGCGACCGTAAGTGTAATATGTGGTGTATCGCCAGTTTCGGTGCTATATGTCAACGACAACTAGGATACGCATATTTACTTACGTTGATGACATGTGATGTTATGTGTTGTTGTGATATGTTATATTGGATCATCGTGTTTTGAATAGCCGGGGATTTTATGTGAGATGAGGGTTTTTATTTTCATTCATGTAAAATTCATTGTATGTAATATTCTTTTATTGGGGCACTTCCGGGTTGAGGATGATGTCACCATTGTATATTGTTTACTTTTTCGTATTAGGATAGACCCAAGACGAGGAGCACAAGTAATCGGGTTCTAGGGTCCAGAGGGAGACCATCTTGAGGAGTCGAGACCGGGTCTACTAACTCTAGAATTGGTAAGGTTGTTTGCCGCTCTCGTAGGGGTCCAGGGGTGTGGGATTGGCTATTCATCATGAACGTGGAATCCGTGTTTTATACAGGCTTAAAATAAAACCCGGAAATCCTAGTATATCCAATATTTCATATGTTGTTTTCTGCTGCGATATCTGTGATGTGATCGTTTGATATATTGATGAGATGAATACAGGATATAGTATATGTGATATATTATATAGACGTTGCTTATGTTTTACACCCGCACTAGCACTGCCCCGCTCTGCCGTTAGTTACCTAACCTAACAGTGCATGAGAGGACATTGAGGCGAATGCGGATGGTATAAGCGTACGTTGTTTTTATCTGTGATATTTAGGTAACTTAAAATGATGGGACATCATTAATGAGATTAATGAAATAAAAGAAACCTAAAGATGTTGTAGAAACTTGTCTCGAAAACTGGTAGCTCTAGTTCTTGCTTTGCATAGCGGTATTCCTTGCAGAATATCCAGCACCTTATTCGACAAGGAAAGAGCCGAGATCCCTTCACCGGGAGTGACCTCTTTAGCAAAACTAGCAGATGCTACAACCCTCGATTTGTCTTTTGATTGCTTTTATAGTTTTTGCTTTGCATAGTGGTAAATGTGAAATATCCTGCATCTTATTCGATAAGGAAAGAGCCGAGATCCCTTCACCGGGAGTGACCTCTTTAGCAAAACTAGTAAAAGCCTCAAAAACACTCCTTTTTCAAAATCACTCGATTCTACAACGAGATTAAGTTCATTACGCAAAGGGTTTTCTTAAAAGCCTATCGTAGCCCTCCGTCATTTCAGATAAGTACTTCATAGTATTCGTGCTACGTTTGTTGACCTCCGTCAAGGCGTAGTGTGCGGTAGCTATTTATGCTTATCTGCATAAGCATATGATGCGATTGGATTAGGGTAGTCGTGCGGCCTTGTTGACCTCCATCAAGGGTCGTGCGGGTGGGTTTAATTCAATCAAGAAATGTACGGGTTGAACTTGACCAGTAACCTATGATTTGTTGACCTCCGTCATGGTTATAGGATGCTAGGGGCAAAATATTATCGGGAATTTCAAGTGTTGAAATTTGCAATGACATTGCATACCTCCTATGAGATAGTTGGATCCCGATACCCACTGCGAGTAAGAGTTACTCCTGGGAGAGTTTTACACATTACAATTAGCCGATCAAGTAGGTGTCTAGAAAGGTGTCAACGGGGTTATGCCTCTGGGAAAACGAGGTTTATTTTAATTAGGTCCGTGCGAAAGCATGGGGAACCTCCCTCAAAGTACCGACACTGGCTTGGCTGAAAGATTGGCGAACTTGTAGGGTGTAATTAATCCTGGCTAGTCTTTCCTTTTAGGGTTTGAAGGAAGATTTGACTAAAACAGTGGGAGCCATCCTGATTAGATAAATTAATAACCAATCTAATCATGCAAGAGCATACGCTGAGTGTTTTCTTCTCTCTCTCTCTTCAGGTAGCGACCATGTCACGCCTTAATCAAGATAATAATATGGATGTATTGACCGAACCCGCTTGTTATACTGAGCTTAAGAACGTTGGTCCCGCTCCAACTTATAATTGTTATAAGACCGAGCAGGAAATATGGGATTACTAGGATTCCCGTGCCGCCCAAACGAAGAAAGTATCGTGCCGCCCAAACGAAGAAAGTATATGTTGATGCATCTTCTTCGGGTGTGTTCATTACCGAGAACTGTTTCTCAGTATCCTCAACGTTCTGGGTATGGTGATACCGAATCAGGATCCCACATATGTAATATGTTAAATGGGCTACAGAAAGGTAGAGAACTGAGAATGGGTGATAAGTTTCAAGAGTTGGAAACGGTGCAAGTGTTGCAGCCCAACTTGTTGGCAGTTATCACCCTGTATTACCAAATACATTGATTCTGAACGAATGTTATTAGATACCGAACCTGATATACAACATCATATCAATCTCTTTATTTAATAAAGAAGGATATAATTTTGTATTGTTGGATAATGCTTTGAACATTTCCTATATCAAGAGTTGATCGGTTCAGGCACGTTATCTAAAAGCATATACGTTCTAAATCAAACTACAGCTCTTAACATGCAGAACACACACAAGAGGAAGAGTTTAGAAATGAACGAATCCTTCTTGAGGCATCGTAGACTAGGTCATTTCAATGCGACCCGACTAGCAAAGTTACATAAAGATGCATATTTAAATCAGTTTGAATTTACATCTTGTGAAACTTGCCAGTCATGTCACAAAGATTAGATGACCATAGCTCTGTTTAATGGAAACATAGAAAGAGTTAATGAACTCTTGGGATTGATACATGATGATGTATGTAAGTCCCCTGTCTACACATGCCAGGAACGGTTCTTTGTACTTCATTACATTCACTGATGATCTCTCAAGATTCGGACATATGTTCCTGTTGAAACACAAGTCTGAAACTTTTGAGAAATTTAATGAATATAAATTATAAGTATTGAACCAAAACGGGTATAAGTATTATGTCCTTTAATGTGATCAGGGAGGAGAATACTTGAGCACGGAATTCCTGGACTATTCTTAAGGGGAATGAGATTCTCTCTCGGCATTACTCCTCCGTATACACCACAACACGTTGGTATATCGGAGGGGAGTAATCGCACCCTATGTGATATGGTGTGCTCTATGATGAGTACTACTGAGTTGCCTATTTCCTTTTGGGGTTATGCACTTGTGAAGCTGCATACCTATTGAATAGGGTTCCAATCAAATCAGGTGCCTACCACTCCATATGTGATATGGTATGGGAAGAGCCCATCTCTTAAGGATGTTAAGATTTGGGTTGTCCGGCCTATGTCTAAAAGTAAAATCCGGACAAGCTTGAGGCAAGGTCAGTTCTGTGGAGTTTGTTGGATATCCTAAGCATTGGCAAGGGAATATCTTCTACCACACTGAGGAATAAAAGGTGTTTTGTTTCTCAGCATGCCACCTTTTGGAAAAGGAATTTCTTGTGAATAAATTAGTGGTCATGAGGTAGAACTGAAAGGAGTTCCAGCTATACAAACTGCAGCTGATGATTTGGTAGAACCGAAGGATTCAATAGTTCCCGACGAACCTCAGCCTCTCTGCCGATCTGGTAAGGTTCCTCACCCATCTGAGAGATACTTCGGTTTTCTCTATGACAGTAGGAGCAAGGATTGCATCAAAAGATGATGACCCAACTAGTTTCGTGCAGGCCATCAGGAGTGGGGACTCTGTAAGAATGGCTGGATGCTAAGCGATCTTAGATGGAATCTATGTACACCAACAAAGTATGGACTTTGGTTGCTTTATCTGAAGGGTTAAATCCCCATCAAGAACAAGTATATCTTGAGAAGATTACTTGGTGTACATGGAAAAGTTGAGACTTTCAAAGCTAAGACTTGTTGCAAAAGGTTCTCGTCATCTACTAGGTGTGGATAATGATGAAACCTTTTCTAGGGTCTATGCTTAAGTCTATCCGGATCCTACTTGCCATTGCTACGTACCATAACTACGATATCTGGTAGTTGGGTGTCATGACTACTTTTCTAAATAGTGATTTAGAAGAGAGCGTCTATAAGTACACAGCCAGAGGGCTTCGTAGACAGTGGGACTAGCGGAAACGTGTGCAAGTTGCTTTATGGGATAAAACAGGCATCGCGGAGTTGGAACATATGTTTTGATGTGGTAGTCAAAGCGTTTGGCTTCATCAAAATGGTAGATGAACCTTGTATATACAAAAAGGTAGTAGGGAGTATGGTGGTGATCCTCGTATTGTACGTGGATGACATACTCTTGATAGGAAAGGAGTTTTCTATGCTACACTTGGTCAATCTTCTCTTATCACAAGGATTCTCCATATAGGATCAAAGGTGATACCTCCTAAATCTTGGGTTTTGGATCTATAAGATAGATCTAAATGGATGTTAGGATTCTCACTAGGTGTAGTGAGATGGTATCAATCGATCCTGGGGAGAATCACTGGATAGCTTCCAGGGTGGTAAGGTCGACTGAATGTCAGTCATAGGCATTGTCTTTACCCTCAGTGAAGGGATGGTATGTTGGAAGAGTTCCAAGCTAGATACCGTGGCAAACTAGACAATAAAGGCTGGATACATTGCTACCAAGGATACTACCAAAGATGTAGTCTGGATGTATATAAGTTCATGAGATGAACATCGTTCCTATTATTGTGTGAAAATAGAGTTGTGGCTTAGTCCTAGGAACCCCCATCCCATCAGTAATCCAGACATATTCTTAAGCAGTATCATCTGATCATGGAGATAGATGATCTCCAGGGAGATCGAGGTTAGGAGAGTAGACTACAGAGGACAACACGGCGGATCCACTCACAAAGCCCTATTCCCAGGAGAGACTTTTATGGGATGGTTGAGTATGAGATACTTCAACCACTGTTGATTGTTGGGTATGAGATACTACAACAGAGGCCCTAGTGCAAGTGGGAGATTGTTAGTTATATGTATGCCCTAGAGTCCATTACTGTACATACGATGTATATTGTAGTGGATGCTTGGACATATATTTGGAGGACTTTCTTGCTCGACATGATAGTATGATATCTCGTTGCTCTTTATCTTAACATGTACACTGATTGTCTCTATATTACATGTTGATAAAGCCCTTAGGATGAGTACTTGACTACCAGGACTATGATATAGATCATACTAGTGGGGACAGAGTAGTCGTTAAGTACATCCTTCAAATGTTCCCAGTCGAGAGTGTGTCGAGACAGGGCATCGATATACCAGAGTATACTAGCGTATAGCTTCTCGACCCATGTAGATAGGCGATAGATGATCTCATATCCATTGGTGTTTGACATCAGAGAAAGTATACGGATGCTCAGTGGAGACTGGGTACACTGAACGGACTCACCGAGAACTCCCAGATGGTATTATACCTAACGTCAGATGGCAGTTCTCTGGTGACACTGGTACAGGTTAGTCTGTAGACCCGAGATCGTCATAGAGTCTTATGTGATTCCCACTGTGTTTTGATTTCCACCGTACCATGTTCAAGAGAACGTGCAAAACGGTGGCTTTTGGGTATAGTCCCGAATCACATAGAGGCAATGAGCGATAGGAGGTGTTTCGTCTCTCCCGGTATTGGGAGTTGATGTTGCGCTATGCTCGATTGGCTATAACTGGAAGTCCTTCGCTAAGGATGCTTCAGAGATATACTGGTAAGTGTTATCCGTAGTTTCTCGACCCGTTATGAGGCTCATATCGACACGACTTATCGAGTTACTGGGGTCTGACGTTTACCACCCCTAGACGAGATATGCGACATATCAGACGAAGAGACCGGACTGTACGGTAGTGTTACTGATTGGATTTGCAAGAGTACGAACATGCTTGCTTGTTGATCTTCTGATCGCTCAATACCCGAGTGGCCGTTACGTTTAGCAGA
Source organism: Agapanthus africanus (assembly GCA_030015575.1). Taxonomy (NCBI): domain Eukaryota; kingdom Viridiplantae; phylum Streptophyta; class Magnoliopsida; order Asparagales; family Amaryllidaceae; genus Agapanthus; species Agapanthus africanus. The sequence goes on along the minus strand of JASDDO010000022.1, from coordinate 747,021,259 downwards.
CCGCTTGCGGCTTGTGGGTGTTTGATATGATCATCACCTATTGCCGGCGTATTGACGAGTCTTTAGAGTCCTACATAGGGGTTTCCTGGCTCAAGCGAAATGAGTAGGAGCACATATGTGATATGTGCAGGACCGAGATTGATACGATATGAGATACCGTATTCTATTCTCGCGATATGTGATATCGGTCGGTTATATATGATATAGCCAGGTTATCGGATCAAGTGTTGATTCGATAAGTCGATTCATATGATATTAGTCGGTTATAGATGATATAGCCAGATTATTAAATCAAGAGTTGATTTGATAATCTAATGTATAATTAAATATTTGATATATTATATTACATTAACTAGTATTAGCTCACTTATGATTTCTTTTCTCACTTTGGATACATTGATATATATGTGATCTATGTTAAATGTATCATGCTAGGTTAAAAATGCAACTAGGGTTAATGAGGGTTAAACCATGCTAGGGTTAAGATTAGGGTTTATAATTTATCATTAAGTAATTCAAAAATTGTGCATATTTGTCACGGTTGATATTTGTTGAAAGCTTGTAGAAGCTTCAAGGCATCTTTGACTTTGTTCACTCCTTTTGTCTTGCTTAAGATATTTCTTGACCTAACCTTTAACCATAGCTCATGGTTAACTCTCTACAAGGGTTAAGCATGACATGCTTAACCCTTGGTTGCATTTTTAACCTCACACATAATTCATTTGATGAGTTAATTCTTCTTCTTCCTCCTCCTTAAAGCTTTCTAGCTTCAATGTAGTTGATAGAAAAAGTGTGAGAAAATCAAATCTAAAGTGAGCCCACTTCCTACTTCATCATCCTCTACTACTTGCCATTTAGTATAGAGTGTTTTCTTCACTAATTCTATGGTTAGTTAAGAGATAGCTTGGGTTAGTGTCTCCCCGACGTAGATCATCTTCGGTCTTGAAATCTTCGAAGCAAGCATGTTCGTTTCTTCATCGGAGCCTCTCTAGAGTCCGGAGTTCACGATCGCAGCGAAATGGACTACTACACGGAGCTATTGAAGTGAAGGACCGGTCTACCTTGCTCACTAGACTTGCAAAGTATTTGCATTTATATTTCCGTCGATTTCTAGTTAACGATTCAAAGTTAGGGTTAAGTAGAACGGCAAATTTTTGAATATGGCATGGACGATGCCTCCCGAAACCTTGTTGCCGTGCTAGGTAATCCTGCACTCTCAACCCCAACCCATAAATAGGTCAGGGCGAGAGTGGGGGGCTAATGATGAAGCTCATAAACGAGTATTCCCTAGATCACGTCACGTAGCGGATGTAGTGTCATCCGCTAAGCCTGCCAGACTCCTGGGGGCTACGGAGCTGGAACAAGTATGATGCATCGGGTGTAAGTCGATACTACGCACCCCGTGAGTTCGCGGGGAGGCGGAAAGTGTAAAAAATGATAATGAAATGCTTCGTATTATCGACTAAACATCAAGATCGAAGTTAAATCTTAACTAACTATAAGTCTATGAAGTATTAACTACAAGTCCAAGTGTTATACCTCATGTAACTGGTCCTTCTTTGCGTTCGCTATCCTCCTCTCCTGTGCGAGCTCCTTGGAGTAGTACGGATAGCGCATCCTCGCCGGCTTTCTTAAATCGAAGACGATCCACCTGTGAGTCTGTGTATCGAGCTCCTACTTCAATACTGAAGTAACTAGGACACCTAGTTCGCTACACTAGATGACCTAGGTGATGTAGAGTATATAGATGGATTATAATGTCTCTTTTTCTCTTAGGTTTCTCAACACATGAGAGGTATAGGGTTTGAGGAAGAAGAAGATGGCTTTGAGGAAAAGCTAGTGAAGACTTAGCATGAAAAATGGAGAGTGCTCTCTTATGTTCTAAACTGAACCATACTAATTATCCCCTTGGAAAAAACTAATGAATAATTAAAATAAGGTTCAATTTACAACCATATGAGTCATGGTTTGAAAACCCACCATGTGTCACAAAAAGCCATGCTCTAAATCATGCATAATCCACCTCATTTACTCAAATCATAATGCATTTTTCATTTAACCTAAAATGAATAATACAAATATGATATGTCATCTTCGAGAAACATCTTTGAGCAAATTACAAAAATACCCATCGTCCGTATATACATACCCGTATCCGAATTCCGAAAAATACGAATACAAAAGAGACGAAAATAATCTATCAGTGCAATACTTAGATCCGGCTTAAACCAAATCCCGCTAGTATTCTCCGTCCGAATCATCATGCGTGCATAAGTACATGCACATAATCGAACCCCGTCGTAAAACTATACGACCTCTATATCTTTTGCCCGATGCAAGGAAACCCTTTGTGTGGGAGTCTAAAGACTCGACACTACGCTGGCAGTGGGTTTAAACACAGGCCGCAAGCGGTACTAGCTGCACGTAACGGCCCCCAGGTATATGTCGATAAGAAATCCAATGAGAATAACTCATCCGAACTCCTACCGAGCCTATCTGTGACAATCTCCGTACAGTCTGGTCTGTTCGTCTAAGAGTATCGCATATCAGGCCTAGGGGCGGTAGCTGTCAGACCCCTAATAGTGCAATAAGTCATGCCGGGTAGAGCCCAAAACATCCTGAGAAACTACTGGAGAACCTACCAGTAAATCTCTCTTGTCCTGGCCAGAGACTTTGTGTAATGGCTTTCCGAACACAGCGCGATATCGACCCCCAATACCGGGAGAGACGAATCCTATCTAACCGCCACTGCCTCTAAGTGCTTCGGGACTGCACCCAACTACAACCTGTTTTCACGACTCAATAGAGCCGTGGTAGGGTAGTAATCTAAGAACAGTGGGAACACACTCGAGGCAAAGCAGCGGTGTCAAGTCAACGCACTATGTTGCACTCATGTCACATGGGAACTGCTACCTGACGATAGGTATATTACCGACCATCAGTTCCCTAAGAGTCCGTCCAGTGTCACTCATGACCTAATGAGCACCTGCATACTATCTCCAGTACTACGTACTAATGGTTGTGGGACATACCATCTCCCCTGCTGGGATGAGAAGCGTATACACTAGTCTACTTTGAAGTATCGATTCCCTGTCTCAATAATCCTACGACTGGGGACCTGTATAAGGATGTGCTTATAGACTACCCAGCCCCCACTAGTGTGAATGTCATCACAACGCTGGTAATCAAGCAAAGATCTTAAGGGCTCTACAAATATGTATAAGCGATATGCCAAAAAGACACATGCACATATTGAGGTAGAAATAAACCAGGTAGCTTACTCCCATTTTGAGAAAGACCGTTACTATATCCGTGTATATCCCAAGCTTCCATTAACTAATATACAAACCAGTATAATACAATAATGGCCTCTAGGGCATATATCACTAACATTGGGGACATTCTTCGGCACCTCGCCTCCGAGGTTGCATCCGACCTTTCGGGGACATCTCCGAAGTACCTTCCCAATTTCGCCTAAATGACCATCCGATGGCTCTCCTCCGAGCAATCCTACAGCCGAGCTTTCTCGGCCACCGAGTTATCCACCGAGCTAAGCTTCCTCGGGTTCCCTGTTCAACCGAGAGCACGGAGCCCAAGCACCCCCGTAACGGCTCCGTGTATCTCGCCACGACGAGAACTCCGCCGTTCCACGACTCGCATCTCACGCTAGCGTATCTCGCTATTAACGAGCACATCCCATCTTTAATGGGCATGTCCCGCTATCAGCGCGAGCGTGATGTATAGGTGTAACGGACGGCGAGAATATCGCGCTAGTCCACTTCATGTGACCATTATATAAACCCTCTCCACCATTGATCGGAACAGCAATGGTAGGCGTAAGAGGTAGAGGTGGTGGTGTGTTTTTGAAGTTGGTGGTGGTATTGTTTGGAGAATCCATAACCTTGAAAGAAAAATAGGGTTAGGATAGATTCAAAGTATATGAAATTGTAAGATTCAAGAAATATGTAATGTAATGGATGTTTTTACTTACTGATTCTTGTGTTATATTGCTTAGGACTTCATGTAGAATTGACCTGCATGTCCATGCAGAACTGACTTGAATGGTAGGCTTCCATGCAGCACTGACCTGCATGGGCCGCCAACAAAAACTGTCACGTCCCGCTTCCTAGTGTACGGGTAAGAAGACACGACGAGGCCCGCTGCGTATTTACTCATAAGTAAACACGCTAAGTATAACTAAGCAATATAATGAATGTACACAAGAAAATGACAAGAGATGTAATTGAACAACAACTTTTATTTATTAAATATTTATTTACAAGTACAACTTAAAATGTAAATACAAGAATGGAAAGCAATGCCTAAACAATGACATAAAAGAAAATTAAAGTAAGTACAAATAAAGCCTAAAGGTCGTGTTGCTCAGTGATCTGCTCCTGGTCTCGAAATCCTCAGAGTCGGGTCCTCCTGACAACATTCCAAAGAAAAAAGAAAAGGAATTTCATCAGTGAACAATCGCTCGGTGAGTCCCAAAGAAAGGTAAAGATAGAATAGACAGAAAGAATATAACTATTTAATTGTTATGTTAACGTAGTTGTTTGTAGTTTGGTACAGAATATGCCTGTGTATACGAGAGGAGTCCAACTTACACCGTGGACTTTGGTAACCCGTAGTATAAGGCTCCGTCGATAAAACCACGAAACAACGGTATGGTTGTATAGTTACGTCTTATAGTGACCACCACGTGTCACCTTTAACACTTTCCGTACCAGTCTATCCCTTTAAAACCCCGTAATGTTTATTGTATTGTTTGTATTCATGCAATGAATGGTTATATTCGACTTGCCGAAACCATGATATCATGTAAACGGAATGGATATAAATGAATGGTCATGTAATCAAACTATATCCATAGTTCGGTTCGGTCGAGTCACATTGATATAGATTGAATTCTGGTTTAAATGGATTCATGTTGAAATGGAGTTATACTTGAATCATATTCAAGGATATATTAGTTTCTTATTAGACTGAGACTCTGCCTAAGTCAGACACTTACAACAAATTGAAGTCCTGAATTAGTTTTGATGTTATCGGTAACCGCTGCACATGGACGGCAAGATTTGTGTCTTTTTCCAAGACAATTGTCGTATTTATAACACTGTTGCTTAGGTTGTCTATCTTAGATAGGCAAGCACCCATATTCTCCGTCTCCGTGAGGCTCAAGAGAACCGGTCCCGTTTTAACCTATGTTTACTAGGGCTCTTATTGTAAATTAATATAACTTGAGGGGGTTTTATGAAAAATAGTTTTTATATATTTTCAAAATACTCCTCAAGTATTTAATTATCTTCTTTAGGATTTTCATAATTGTAATTTTTATAAAATGAAATTTTCTAGTGAATAAAACCTATATTTCATTGTATATGGTATTTTAGTTTAATATTGGAATTTTATTGATTTATAATGCCTGTTTCATGAAATTTATGATTTCTTTGATTTAGAAAACATGGAATATATATATATATATATATATATATATATATATATATATATATATATATATATATATTGTATACTTAAAGTAGATATTTTGATTATATATATATATATATATATATATATATATATATAATAGAACTTATTTATTAAATAGAAATCACATTTTTCTTAAAAAGTACATTAAAAATTCCATCGAGATCAGATGCTCCGTGAGGAGGTCTGCATCTCGCTCTACTAGGCCCGAGGATGTGCGATAACCCGCACCATCCCGATCGGGATTTCCCAAAATGGGTTGTAGAGACACATTTTCAAGGAATTAAATAATACACTTTAAAAAAACTGTTTTTGAATGTTTATGGTATTTAAATATAAACTCGTATTTTCCTACAAACTAATGTTCCAAAAGCTATCATGCTATGTCAAAAATGTGTTGTGATGAGATAGGTCATTATCTCGTGAGTGTTCTAAAGGTAATATGATCAAAATGAATAAGCAATGTCGTATGTAAACATGATGGTATTTTACCGTGAAAATCAAATAGAAGTTGCAATATATATTATTTTGAATTGAAATTTGTTGTGAATGTTGTTTTATATTTGTTAAACAATATAAGAAGATATGGTAATTTTTTGTTTTAGAAAAAATTGAGTTTTTAAAGAAAAGAGAATCGGAAGTCGGAATAACTCAGCTTCCAACGAGTTTTGAAAAGTAGAAGATTTAGACTAGAGATTGAAAAGGGGAGAGGGGACTTACAGGTTGGAATTAGAGAGAAGAGGTAGGGGCGATTTTGGGATCGTCGGGGAGTCGTTTCGTCACCGGATTCTTCTTGAAACGTCGCCGGAATTTGGCCCTGAGCTAACTCCACTTGTACAACTTTTTGGACTTAGAATTTTTAAAGAATTTTAATACTAAATTTCTGAATGAAGAGGACCAAAGTGTAGATTTGTATTTATAGGATAGGATTAGGGTTTGTGAGTGAAACCTGCTAAACTCCTGGGGGCTACAGAGCTGGAACAAGTATGATGCATAGGGGACATTCTTCGGCACCTCGCCTCTGAGGTTAGATCCGACCTTTCGGAGACGTCTCCGGAGTACCTTCCCAATTTCTCCTAAACGACCATCCGACAGCTCTCCTCCGAGCAATCCTACCACCGAGCTTTATCGGTAACCGAGCTAAGCTTCCTCGGGTTCCTTGTTCAACCGAGAGCACGGAACCCAAGCGCCTCCGTAATGGCTCTGTATATCTCGCCACGATGAGATTTCCGCCGCTCCACGACCCATGTCTCACGCTAGCGTATCTCGCTATTAACGAGCGCATCCCATCTTTAATGGGTAATAACCACACATGCAGATATCTTTTTAGAGATGCTCGCAACCGCTTCACCAAAGCAGATACCCACTTTGATTTTAATCAATTAGAGATACCCACATTTTAAAAGGTATCCGCAAATTGATGATTCCGGCAATTTTAAGAGATGCCCACGTTTAGGGGATGTTCAACTTTATAAAAATCCGCAATGAGTATATTTTCAATTCTTTTATTGAGTTAAAACTTTTGGGTCGAACAGCCTCTTGTGATGTTACAGCAAAAATAGACAAGAAATGTATTTTTCTTAGGACCACTCAATATTAACGGGTAGATATAAAGAAGCCTCCACTCTGCCACACATATAGGACCACTCAATATTAATTGTTTGTTTATTCAACTTTAACTCGGATTTAAAAAATTTCTTTTTATTTACCAAAGCTGCTAGATATGCAGATTAATATTCATATAGCATCCCATAAAATTTGAATATTGAAATTTATAAAAACAGAAGTCTTCTCCTGAAAGCTTGCAATAAAAGACTTTTAATTTCTTTTGGCCATCCAAGTAAATTTAATAAAATATACACAACTAATTAAATATATAACAGAGTATTTAAATTAAAACATAAATTCCAAAAAAATTACATTAACAGATTCATTAATGAATAAGATGATGTGGGCGCATGAGAGTGAACTATGTATATTGCAAGTTTGCTCCATTCATTTAGATGGAGAGTTTTTGTTCGAGATTTTGTCAAAAGAGATGCATAACAAAATGAGATCCACAACAAACGCCAAGCTTGACCTAGGACCCATCATTCTACTCTCATCAGAGATCTTTTCAAAGTAGAAAGTGTCTCATGTTGACTACATTAAAGTGGCCTCAAAAAATTAATAATTGCAAATTTCAAAAAGCCTAATGGTCAATATGGAGAATGGACTGCAATTCTTGACCATTTACTTGATCGCTGCCTTTATCTATCTAGTATTTAATTAGCAAAATATGTCCGGTCGATACCATCTACTAGAAATGACTTATTTTTATATCCACATGTTTTAAAATTGATTATAAGAAATGTTTCAAATCCATATGTATTCTAATAAAGATAATTCTTTTTAAAAATACTAGTTTTACCTTTCCTCAAGTAATACGCATTCTGACTTTAACAAATTTTTTATTCAACCCTAACATTATTTATCGAATTATTAGTTATCAAAACATAACATTGCCTTAACTTTATTTATTAAATCAAAACACATAATTTATGAAATCCTTAAAGGTTATAACCACAGTACATGCACACATACATATCCAAATTAAGGGTTGGTTTTGAGAGAAATTCATTAATTTGCTTTTGGGTTTTCACATGATTCAGGAATTTTGTGGGTTTACGGATAAACCAACTTAAAATGTTGGGCCCAAAAACAGTACTCCTTTTCTCGGTACTCCCTCCGTCCCACAAAGATAGTCAAGATTTCTATTTTGGTTTCTCCCAAAATATAGTCCAATTTGCACAGTCCAAAAAGACTTATTATGTTAATTTTCTATTTTGCTCCTAATCATTTTATCAATTTCCAACATTTATAATTGGCTGAATGCTACACGATTCCATATTTGTTTAGTTAGTTCCAAAGCATAAATTTTAATGCTTTTATTCTTTAGGGCTTTTTACTAAAAAAACCCTCTATGATTCACTAATTACTAAAAAGTTTCTCATATTTCATATTTACCTTAAAAGACCCTTCATATTCTACTAAAAATTCCCTCTCATTAGATTTTTTATCAAAAGTTAGCGTCCCGTTAGGAAAATAAAACTTGACGCGAGTGGAATCGCGGCAAGATGTTACCTTCCGTTGATCTGCTTTTGGCGATGATGGACGGCTGAGATTTGAGTTGAAGGATAGCTCATGAAGTGTGTGGATCTCAATGGGTTTGAGATTGTTGGGGCCGAGCTATCTGCAAGGAAGTCCCGGGATGGTTGTACCACCGAGGACTCTCCGACGAACAAGTTAGACAGGAAATCCGAGCAGATTAACGGCCTAATGAGTGGAAAATAACTTACCTCGATCGTCTGAGAGAGAGGTTTATATAGTGGCAGCAAGCAGGCAGGCATGTGCGAGAATCACGCCGGCCGTTACGCCCCCGACGTCACGCCCGCATGATGGGCGGGATCTCCCATTAATGACGAGACATGCTCGTTAATGGGGATCGTGATGGCGTGGAACGCGGGATCGTGGGCAGCGGATATCTCGCGCATGGCGAGATTCACGGAGGCGAGGCGGAAGCACCTGTGAATGATGTCGTTGGTCGGTCGAAGGGACCGAAGAAGATGAGATCGGCGGGGGCTCGGGACCGAGTGTGTAACATTTTGAAATATTTTAGAAAACGAATTATTTTATTTATTTAATTAAAACATTTATTTTATTGTGTTTGTAATAAAAAAAAGTCTTTTAAAAGATGGTAGAATAGATTAGTAAGGAAATAGTTTGTTTTTACAATAAAAAGTGTCATGAAGGGGTTTTGTGAAAAGTTTAGTTAATTATGCAAATTGGAATTTTGTGAGGGTTTATGTGTAAAAAGGGGTAGGACTTGGTTAAGATTAACTTGAACCCTTGGTGTATCATATCATCATGAAGACACCTCCTTCTTGCATGTACATCTTATGCACACACCTTCCTTGCATGAAAATACCACCCCCTTTCATGCTTACACCTCCTACTCTTCTCATGCCGCCTCCACCTCTCAATCTCCACCACATGCTTTCTCTACATAACACACACACACATAGGAACTCCTTAGCATTTTCAAACTAAACTCTTATCAAATTCTTCAATCACTAACACCCAATTTCAATGTGTTCCTAATATAAAAAGAGAAGAAGAAAAGCAAGCTACTGGGGATCTTTACCACAATCCTCTAGCTTGGATTTTTGAGCTTGTGCATCTCGGAGGAAGCTTTTTCAGTGATCTTTCTATAAGTAGAATTTCAACCCTGCAACTTAAGTTCAGTACCGTTTATATAGAAATCTGATATCGTATTTTGATAAGTTTCGGCTCTGTTTTGAATCTGCTATAGTTTAGATGATAATTAACACAATGAAGCAGTACCTTCATATTGTAATGTGGACCTAGAATAACCACTAGGAAAACGAACCCATTCCCTCGGATTTTGGCCGGCGACATTTAGCCAAAATCCGATCTCCCCGGTTTTAGTAGGGAGTTAGGTGTTGGGGTTTTCAGGGTAGCTCTCTGTTTATATTGTGGGTTGTCTGGTATTGCTAGTTTAAGTTAGTTTATCAGTATAAGAAATCTGGAAGTAAATATCTGTTTTGGATTTTAAATTCTATATACGACACGGATACATCGTATCACGAGTTCTGTTTTTACCTACTATGACCAGAAGAAGGTTAGCTCAGAAAAACCTAAGTTCAATTAACTCATGATATCTTCACGTAACATGTTTAGTTTGAGCAGTATCATAAATTAGGATAATTGTGATATCTAGCTCACTGCAATTGAATCTTGAACCATTGGGTACAATTACTAGAAAAACTAGCAAGACCAAAACTATAGTATGATCATTATTAGACTTTACACAAAACTCAAGGCCCAAACTCCACACTTGAACCGGCGACATCCCACCATTTTCCGAGCTCGCCGGCCTCCCCTAGGCTTTTGGTGTTGATTTTTCTCCTGTAGCTTTGTTTTCATATTTTATAAGCTATGGTGTTGTTTGATTTGTTCCAGTATTCTTACAGAGAAATCTGAGAATGAGTAGTAATGGCTTTACCAAATTTCAGATATTTACGATACGGGTTTTCGTATTTTTGTACTGCAGCTGAACCATTAACGTTTATACGTTAACGACAGATATATATTGTCGATTTTGGATTAAGTATACTGTAAGTTCTAACCTATGGATGATGCCCATCTCGTTGTTTTGGTTTTGATATGATATTTACACCGATATTTCATAACTACGGTTATAGGTACGATTTCGAGGATTTCCGAGACGGAGTTGGCGGATATAGCAGCGTGGATTTCAGCGAGCTCAACAAGTTGATGAGTAGATTTACATCTACATGGGAAGTCGGGTGGATGGCGTATAGCACCCCCATAACCTTATAAATAGTATTATGATATATAGTAGTTTTAGAAATTAATTAGGATATGGATATTTGAATTAAATTGCATCTAGTATAATACTCATTTGCATATAGTTTACGGATAGTTTGGTAAATTGGTATGAAGGATCATGCCGTACTAGAGAGGATTTGAGATATAGTGATAATGTGAGATATTATATGAGGAATTATACCGCATTGGTGATGAAGAGTTTCGTACGCCGAATAACGGCCGAATTACATTTATTAGTTATGCTTAGAATTACTTTATTAGTTCGCGTTATAATTAATGATATTATACGTTTCCGTAATACGAACACTCTGATAGAACACTGCACAACTACCAATGAGTATTATGTTGTACAAGCACGTATACATATGTTACACTATACCTCATTGGTACTGCCATGTCACTGTAGGACCGTTATGATATATTGTATATGTAGATGTCGATATGAGTAGGCTATTACACTTTTAGAACACTTGCATAAATACTAATGATTGCCATGCTGCACGAGTACAAACGTGTATGCACTACACATCATTAGTAGTGCCATGACACAGTAGAATTGATATCATTATGCCTGTATGATTTAATTAAGCAGTCTTTCTCTATTTCCTGTTGTAAATTATGAATATCAGTACTATAGATGTTGTATTTGATTCTTATGGATTTTCTGGATATTTTACTCCTGATGATATATATCGGTGGTATGGGACACTGTTATATATATATATATATATAATATCGTCAGAATGATCTGTGTAAATATTCTCATTCTTTACTTGATATCTTTGTATATAATGAGTTGGCGTCCACCATGAGCTTTATTTTTTCTGAGTATTTATTCCGAAACGAGTGGGGGGCTATACGGTTTCGGACTTGTTCTTATCCGGACTGAGTGGGGGGATATACAGTCGGATACATGGTGGACCCGGATCGAGACCGAGGGGCAGGATAGTCGCAGTTGAGGCGGGGAGCCTAGCGAGGATACTCGATACCGGAGATAGAGACGAGCACGGCAGATATTCAGAGAATACTGGCCGGGGTTCGATTGGGCACGGTGGATATTCAGGGGATACCGACCGGGGCCAGGGATATCGAGTGGCGATCATCTGTTGAGATGGTGTCGACGGTATCTGCATTTACGTGTCGGTGATGGACACGAGAGATTTCTGATTTCGGGTGTCGATGCTGGACATCCATATATATTGATATGATTACTATCATGATGTACACAGTTAGATTACAGTTATTGTAGCCGACCAGGACTGATCCGGGGGACAGTACCTGTATATATTCGTACGGGCATTCATATACATAAAAAAGGGATTTCAAAATCGAGCTATAGCATCATTTTTTGGATGTGTCTGATATGACACTGAAATCTTTTAAATTGTAAACATCTTAACACCATTCATTAAAATAGCAGGACGTATATCTTAAATAAGATATCTATTATATTTCATACTATCACGTCTGCTTTATACCATGACATATCTATTCCGCGGCTATTTTAAAGAAGAGGTTTATATATATATATATATATATATATGGTTACATTGGGCTTATACCTAGATGCAGGTCATTTGCATTTTCTATATTTTACTTGGAATTGCATGATAGTTAGTGTTGCATTATGATACATTCGCATATCATATTATATTAGTACATACAATGATAGTACTATACTTATGACCTAAGTATCGTCGTGCATTTCGATTTCTACCTTTAGATATACTTTTATTCACTGAGTCGGCAACTCACCCCCGTTGTGCCATAGTTTCTTGCAGGTTTTACCGCTTGGATTATCAGCGGCTTGGGCACACATTCCATTCGGTGATTGCTTTGGCAGGTGGGTTACCGTTGTATCATACTCACACTTGTATATTCATATCTTCTTATATCTAGTAAAACTCCATCAACTTAGTAATGGTATATTGTAGACTTAGAAGCGAGACTTAGAAATTGTGAGGTCGCACTCATTGGAGTCGACCATTTTAGATGGTTGATTTTGTTTCGCTTTTCTTTTCTTCGCAATTATGCGTCGTATATTGTTTCTTGGTTGCTCCACAGTTTGGGCGTGGAAGCTAGCTCCCGTTGGGATGCTATTTATATTATTACGTTGTATCGTGTTATACAAAAAAAATGCAAAGGATGTGCTGTCGAATTTCAAAACGTCATAGATACTTTTCAAACATACTTAGTTAAATTTAAAAGTTATTTAAACTGATTCCATCTGATGAATATTTTAAACTTCATCTCCAATATTTTCAAAAAGGGTTTAGATTCCGGGTTTCAGCTTACTTGAACCGCGTCGATGTGTTTAGATGTCACGTGATTTAAGTGTCGGTTACGTGCCACATTTGGGTCGTGACAAAGTTGGTATCAGAGCGTTTGGTTTAACCTTTGTTTGAGTCTAGGTTTGACTATATGGTGTCTGGACATACATTTTGTTACCTAGACCTTACCTTATAGGACTTAGACTTGACCTTGGGGGGTTTTATACCCGAACTTTCGTTATGTAGGATGACCTTGGTTGATAGCGTAAGTACTAAGTAGAGTGACATACCGTGCATATGTTCCGCGGCATATTTACGATATGATACTCCGCCTAAGTTGCCTTAGGATTTATATTTTGAGATCTTCTTTCTATTCATTCCGTTGATCTATCCTCGTCACTGCCAGTTGATTGTTCCGGTCACCATGTTTATGGAAGCCGAGAGTGCTGCAGTTAGAGATACGTGTTCCCCTCCGAAAGGCGGCCGACAACGCGAGGACGTCTTGCCTGAGATTCGGGGCAGATGCTATGTGGTTTTATCCGTCTACCTCTCCGAAGATGCCAAGTTGATTTATGGCACCGTGTATCGGAGGTTTAGACGGATGCGGCCGATGTAGCAGACTTCGTCAGATTCCCCCTCAGGGTGAGGGGTTTTTGATTGTGGGGACGCTCTTCCCAGCAGGCGTAAACCCCTGCAGTTAATTACGCTACCGCATCGCGGTAACAACTTTCTCCTTCTCCAGAATTTCACTTCGTGTCGTGTGTGTTTGTTTTGTTTGTGGTTGCCCGTGGATTGTATACGGAGACTGAGTAATGCCGTCGCCCGTAGGACGTGGATTAGTCCAAATCCGTATTTACTTAGATTTGGGTTTGGTGTTTTTAGTTTAAGGATGCATTAGTCGCGTTGCGGCTAAGATCAACTTAAACGTTCGTCAAGGATACGTTGGTCCTGTTTTGGACTAAGATCAACTTGACGTAATGATCGATTTAATATCTGGCCATCGGGACTCGTCACCTCTCTAACGTCGTTGAAGGATTACAATGGCAGATGTCAGAGGAGTTCAGAGATGTACCCTGGAACCCAGGTTGATTTGGGAATCTATAGTCCAATTTGGGACTAAAGTCTGTTTGAAGGTTTAAGGATACGTTAGCCATATTTGAGGCTAAGATCAACTTAAACGGTTGTTAAGGATACGTTTGTCCAGTTTGGGATTAAGATAGACTTAACAGGATCGTTTAGATCCGACAAAAGAGCATTTGGGGGGCTCTATTGTTCCAGTTTAGGGACATGGTGGTCCATTGCCAGTTTAGGGACATGGTAGTCCAATACCAGTTTAATGACATAGTGGTCCATCGCCAGTTTAGGGACGTGGTGGTCCATATTCCAGTTTAAGGACGTGGTGGTCCGATATTAGTTTAGGGACGTTTCGGTCCGATATTAGTTTAGGGATGTTTCGGTCCGATATTAGTTTAAGGACGTTTCGGTCCAATATTGATATGTGGTTGTCGGGACCCGTCACCTCTCTGACGTCGTTGAAGGATTGTAACGACATGTGTCAAAGAAGTTCAGAGATGTACCCTTGAACCCGTAGTAAATTGATTTAAGAGAGCAATCTTGCTCAGCCAATTTAATTTAAGGACTTATGGCCAAAATTGGGCTAAGTCCAGTTTCAACATTTTTGTCTTTGGCCTGTGCTAGGGCTTTACCCCTTTTTAGTAGTGCACTGCATTATTCTTGTTTTGGTTGGGCTTTAGCCTTTTCTAAATGATGCAGAGCATCTATTTTTTTTTTGTTTGGGCTTTGCCCCCCTTTTTAAAAATGCATAGCATTTTTTATTAGGCCTATTAGGCCTTTTAATTGGGCTCTGTCCCTTTTCTTTAATAATGCAGAGCATTAAATACTCTGACAGTGCCCCACGTGGCTTGTCAGGCGCTTTGCGCTAAATATTGAGCGCAAACTCGTATGGTGGTGACACGTGTCACGCTCTGGTGAGCGCAAGCGCACTAGCGCAGTGCGCTGCGCTAGTGCGCTGCGCTGTTGCGTTGCTGACACGTGGCGCGCTCTGGTGAGTTGCGCCAATTCCAGAGAGCAAAGCTCTATTTCAAGAGCGCGTAGCGTAAGTGGTTCTATAGCTGACACGTGGCGCTCTCTTAAGAGCGCAACAGCGCAGTTTGTAAGTGCAGAGCACTAAGAATCTTTTAGATTCAAGAACAGAAGTGCAAAGCACTGTTTAATTTCTTGATCTAAATTTAGATCAAAGAAAAATAATTTTTTTTTCTTTTTTTGTTTCAAGGACCAGAGGTTCATAAAAGTGCAAAGCACTATTTTTTTATGTAAAGATCATTGATCTTGTTTTTAGATCAATGATCTATTAGAAGAAATTTCTTCTATTTCATGAAGGTTCTTTACCTTTTTCTTGGAATTTTCTCAGAGTTCTCTCTGTTTGAAGCTCTTGAATTTTTTCAAGAAATTCTGATTGCCTTTGAATTGAGGCCTAGGGTCCTTTTTATAGTGCCCATAAATTAGTTAAATTTGTTAAAGAGATCCTTCTCTGAGTGATTTGGGGAATTTTCCCCACCGTTGGATCTTTGATCCAAGGGCTTCTGCTTTGCAGAAGAAAATCTTCTTGTTTTAACAAGAACAGAAAAGATTTCTTAGAAATTTAACTCTGTTTGGCGCAGATGCCCCAGCGCATGACACGTGTCGCGCAGTGCACAGCGCAGCGCAGCTGCGCTAGCGCAAATGCGCTGACACGTGTCGCGCAGCGCACAGCGCAGCGCAACTGCGCTGACACGTGTCGCGCAGAGCAAAGCGCAGCGCAACTGCGCTTGCGCATCTGCGCTGACACGTGTCGCATAGCGCAGTGTAATTAAAATAGAGCTTTGCTCTGATTGGGCGCGCCTTCTTGGGCGCTGCGCTGACGCGTCTGTGCCTGACACGTGGCGCATTGCGCACAGCGCAAAAAATCTGAAGCGTTGCTTCATTTATTAAAGTTTAAATTTTCAAAGCAAAGCTTTGCTCTGATTGGGGGAAGATGAAGCGTTGCTTCATCTCCCTCCTTGGAATTTGAACAGAGCTTTGCTCTGATTGGGGTAAACAAATGCCCCCCACCGTTGCGCTTACGTGGATTCCAAACGCAAGCGCAACGGTGGCAGAATCCCAACCGTCGCGGCAGCTTTTGGAAGTTGGAAGGGCACTTGGTGCCTATAAATAGGACCTTTGGTCCTTCACAGATGATCATCATCTCCAAAAATTTTATTTTCAGAACCTCAGAGTCCTGCTCTTGTTTTTAAGAACTCTTAGATTTTCTTTAAAAGGAACTATTTAGGTAAGAATTAGTCTTGAATTAAATCAATTTTAATTAATAGATCCTTGCTCTTATAGATCTTTGATCTAAAGAAACCCTTCTGGGGTTTCACCAATAGAGCCTTGCTCTCAAGAATCTGTTTCAAGGTTTCTTGACCTATGAACAGAACCTTGCATCTTTGTCAAAACATAGATCTCTTTGATCTAAAAATGATGAACTTTTAAGAGTTTGAATATGAATAATGAAAATTAAAAATGGAGTTTTGTATTTTAATGGACTATATCATCTTTTAATAATAGTGATCTCAGAATCTTGGGGGACTTCTTTAAATTTCCCTTATCGGGATTTTGATAGTCACTCCTGTTCGTAGAGCATTGCTCTCGAGGAGTTTAACTGTCCGTGCTCGTTGTTTTTTTTTAACAAGAATTCGCTTAATCAGTCGGTCTGCTAATTCTGTTGATCTTCTTTCACAGAAACAATGGACGCCCATATGTATGCTCTTAACGAGATCATCTCTTACGGGGACATCCGCCGACTTGGCCGCTCTCAGAATCGAGAGTTCACAAACGCGGAGTGTGCTGAAATTATGAGCCGCTTCGACGCATACAATGGTCCACTGCTCCCCCGGCGTTCCTCCCTCCTTAAGCTTATCGTGGGAGCCATCTGGGAAGCGCTTCCCCTATTCTGTTCCGGCGTGCCGCTTAGGACGTTGGATGCCGCTGAGGACAAGGTGCACTCGGTGTACCTATTGAACTTTATCTCGAAGAGACGGCGAGACAGTCTTATCGATCTCTTACACGAGGTCTTTCAACAGTCTGCCATACCCGCTGCTTATCGGAGGGTGGAAGACATCAGGGGGGACCCTGACGCTTGTGCTCGCGAAAGAAAGCACACTAGGATGGTCCGCGAGGCCTGGAAAGTCATAGATAGGGTCGCTTTTGAATTCCTCAATCCATGTCCTGGGTCCGAGGTTATTCCCTTGTAATAATGTTTTTCGTTTATTGCTTTTATGATTGTAAGAACTTCTGGCAATATTAATGAAGATTTTTGTTTTTCCTAGCCTGTCTTATCTTTTGTTCTGGGTCTTTTGCTTATGCATGAATGAATGTGTCTCGAACGCTTGATCAAGTGTAAATCGGATGTTCTTTCTGTTGATTTTCTTCTTTCTCAGCATGTCGTCACAATTAGCAGGTAATAAAGTAAGCTTCTTGATTTCTTCACGAGATAGCGAGGGCTTTGGCCGCAGGTTCAGATCTGCTGCCTAAGACTTTTCAACTCTATGAGCCGTGAGGGTCTCATAGAGACTTTTCTCCCTACGGATCGAGAGGATCTCGTAGGTGGGTTTTCTCCTTAGGAATCGTGAGGATCCCTAAGTGTGTTTTCTCTTATAAGTCGCAAGGATCTTATAAGAGATTTTTCCCTCTTACGAGTCGAGAGGACTTGTAAGCGGTTGTTCCCCTCCTTGTCGAAGTTCGACGTTGGAGAGTGAGACCCGTGGATGGTATGCAAGAGACCATTTTGGGCCAACTTGCGGGGTCCCAATGCTTAGGAAACAGGCTTCTTTTATGCCCACTGCCTAAGGCTTTATCTCACGAGTCGAGCCGCCTCGACAATTTTTTCACAAGTCGAAACGAATCGAACGTTTCTCGCAAGAACATCTTAACGTCGCATTTAACCTCTGCTCTTTACGACAGAAGCCCGTTAAGGTTGGTGGTACTTAGGGTTTTGGCCGTCGTACCGTCGCATAAGCTGATATAGTCCTCGATAGGCAATCGTGCTGTTCGAGTAGCCCTGCGACTGCCGTGTCTCTGATCCCTTCGGGGGCTGAACAAGACGTCTTCAAGCAATCCTCCTTGGCAGTTTGACCGTCGGAAGAGCAAGCGTTAGGAATTTGCCATGTCGCTTTTTACTTGAGGTTGGGCTTATTTTGGTGAGCCCCGATGAGTCATAACCACTCCGCGCTGGTGTGGGGATGATCTCCGATAGTCTTCCGGGCTTTATGTGAGTTGCCGTCAAGACCCTGAAGCTAGGAATTTGGCCTTTGCTTCGTTTGCTGGCATTGCGTCTGCTGTATCGAGACGAATGTTGCGGTGGGAACTAGGGATTTTGCCGTGGCTCCGTTTGTTTGATGACGTTGCGTCTGCTGTGTCGAGACGAACGTTGGGGTGACATCTCGTCTGCTGTATCGAGACGGACGTCGAGGTTGTCTCTAGGTTGCTGGTGAACCGCCGAGGTTTGGAACTAGGGATTTTGCCGTGGCTCCATTCGTTTGATGACGTTGCGTCTGAAGTGTCGAGACGAACGTTGGGGTGACATCTCGTCTACTGTATCGAGACGGACATCGAGGTTGTCTCTAGGTTTTTGGTGAACCGTCGAGGTTTGGAACTAGGGATTTTGCTGTGGCTCCATTCGTTTAATGACATTGCGTCTGCTGTGTCGAGACGAACATTGGGGTGACATCTCGTCTGCTGTATCGAGACGGACGTCGAGGTGGTAACCATTCTGTGCTGGTGCGAGATGATCTCCGATTGTCTTTCCGGTTTTATATGAGTTACCGTCAAGACGTCGAAGCTAGGAATGTGGCCTTCGCTTCGTTTGCTTTGGTGTGTCCAAATCCTGTTGGAGGAAGAATGCTGGGGTTGACATTTCGTCTGCTGTATCGAGACGAACGTCAAGGTGGTGACCACTCTGTGCTGGTGCGAGATGATCTCTGATTGTCTTTTCCGGTTTTATGTGAGTTACCGTAAAGACGTTGAAGCGAGGAATGTGGCCTTCGCTTCGTTTGCTTTGTCACGACCAAATCCCTGCTGGAGGAAGAACGCTGGGGTGACAACTCGTCTGCTGTATCGAAACGAACGTCGAGGAGGTGACCACTCCATGTGAGATGATCTCCGGTGGTCTTTCAGGCCTTATATGACTTGCCGTTAAGACCTTGAAGCTAGGAATTTGGCCTTCGCTTCATTTGCTCACACTGCGTCTGGTGTATTGAGACGAATGCTGAGGTGGAGCTGGGATTTTGCCGTCACTCCGCTTTGTTTCGACCATGGGGTCTTTTGTTAACTTTGCATGTACACCCTGCTGGACTGCGAAGGAACGTCGTTGTTGACATTGCGTCTGCTGTAACGAGACGCATGCTAAGTTGGAGTTGGGATTTTGCCGTTACTCCGCTTTGTTTCGACCGTGAGGTCTTTTGTTGACGTTGCATCTGCCTCCAGCTGGACTGCGGAGGAACGCCGTTGTTGACATTGCGTCTACTGTATCGAGACGAATGCTGAGGTGAAGCTGGGATTTTGCCATCGCTCCGCTTGTTTCGACCATGAGGTCTTTTGTTAACTTTGCATGTACACCCTGCTGGATTGCGAAGGAACGCCGTTGGTGATCTCTAAGTTGTCGATGTTGACGTCGAGACCCTGAAGCTCGGGATCTTCGTTTGCTTCATTTGTTGACATCGTGTCTGTAATATTGCGACAAATGTCGAGATGGTCTCTAGGTTGTCTATGAACCGTCGATATTTGGCTTCACTTTCTGATGGAGCCTGTTGGGAAGGTATGGTTCCCTCCTTATCTGTGCCCCTGGATTGTATACAGGGATCGATGTGATTTTACCTGTAGGGCAAAAAGTTTCATTCTTTCATTTTTTTTTATTCTTTCCGCGATGCTCTATCATTTCAGCTTTTATATCGCGAAAGTCGCGATTACCCAATCGTTTCGGCTATTTTTTGCGGTGCCTAATCGTTTTGGCTGTTTATTTTGTTTTTACTCGCTGCTTTTTATTGCGAGTTGCCCAATCATTTCGGCTGTTTATTTTATTTTACTCGCTGTTTTTTTTTATTGCGAGTTGCCCAATCATTTCGGCTATATATATATAATTTTTTTTTACTCGCTGTTTTTTATTGCGAGTTGCCCAATCATTTCGGCTATTTAATATGCATTTTCAGCTCGCTGATTTTTATCGCGAGCGTAGAATTTGGAATCTGGTGCCAATCTCAGCATCGGCATCGCTACAACCGGAATATTGCGAGGAGCGAATCATCATCTGTCATGAAAGGACTTGGAATTTGATACCGATTTAGGCATCAGTATCGCTACAACTGGGATATTGCCAGGAGCGAATCACCATCTGCCATGAAAGGACTTGGAATTTGATACCGATTTAGGCATCAGCATCGCTACAGCTGGAATATTGCCAGGAGCGAATCATCATTTACCTCTGTCGATGTCGAACAAAGGTGGCTTAGTAAACAGGATTAGGATCCCGTCGACTAAGGCTTTTGACTTCATGAGCCGTAAGGGTCTCATAAAGGTGTTTCTTCCTACGAGTCGTGAAGATCTCGCAGGTGCGTTTTCTCCTTAGGAATCGTGAGGATTCCTAAGTGTATGTTCTCTTATAAGTCGTAAGGATCTTACAAGAGTGTTATCTTCTTATGAGTCGAGAGGACTCACAAGGGTTGTTCACCGTGTGGACATATCCCCAGTCACGGATGGGACTTGGTTAGGGAAATGTTTATTCGCGCCCGTGGATTGTATACAAGGGCCAATATAGGACCATTTGTAGGGCAATATCGAAAGTTGTGGGGGTTGCTTAAGCACAGGTTTAGGTCTCTGTAACTCAAGACTTTCAAATCCTATGAGCCGTGAGGGTCCCATAAGAGAGTTCTCCTTACGAGTCGTGAGGATCTCGCAAGTGTATTTTCTCCTTAGGAATCGTGGGGATCCCTGAGTGTGTTGCTCCCTTGTGAGTCGTAAGGATCTCACGCGGGTGGTTTCTCCTTACAAGGTCGAGGGGGCCCTGTAAGTGTCTTTTGACGAGGTTGCGCCCTTTCGGGTTTTCACAAACACTCGCCGGTAGTCCTGCTGTCTTTACTCACGGAGCCCTTTCGGGTTTTCATCCATGCCCGTTTTGCTTATGGACATACCGTTTTTTTTTTGTTTTTTTTATTTTCTTCTTCTCTTTTTTTTTATTAACGAGGTTGCGCCCTTTCTGGTTTTCACGAACACTCACCGGTAGCCCTGCAGTTTTTACTCACGGAGCCCTTTCGGGTTTTCATCCGTGCCCATTTTGCTTATGGACATACCGTTTTTTTTTAATTCTTTTTATTCTTCTTATTTTTTCTAACGAGATTGCGCCTTTTCAGGTTTTCACAAACACTCGCCGGTAGCCCTGCTGTTTTTACTCACGGAGCCCTTTCGGGTTTTCATCCGTGCCCATTTTGCTTATGGACATACCGTTTATTTTTTTTTATTTTTTTTTATATTCTCGTCAGCCTGAGAATGCTGTGGTAGTAGTTTAAAAACATTTCGGTCATTTGCAAGTTTTAGGACATTGCGGTCCATCATTAGTTTAAGGACATCTCGGTCCGTTGTTAGTTTAAGGACGTTTCGGTCCGTTGTCGCCGTATTTGAGGCGAATATCTGGTTTATTGACTTTTCGGTCTATGAGTCCTTCTCTATGAATGAACATGATGCCCCCGGCGTATCCATCTTCTTCGGAGCGTGCAGTTGTGGCGGACTCACCTTCCAGTTCTCAGACAGCGCAAACTTGCCCTGTTGGTATTGGTCTTCAATCCAGTTTTTGAAGACGTAGCAGTCCTCGATCAGGTGACCTACTGTTTGGTGGTAAGGGCAATAATTAGGATTATTAACATCGCCTGGCTGCAACGGACGTTTTGGACCCGGCAGATTGATGAGTCTGTCGCACACTGCCAGCTCGAACAGTCCCCTTGTTTTATCTTGCGGAAACGAGTAAGGACGTTTCAACTTTTCCTGGAGGGGTTGCCGCTTGTTGCTTTGGCAAGCAACCGGTCTAGGGTCACCTGATTGTTGTTGAGCGCTGGCGACGAGGGCCTTTTTTCCTTTTCTTTTATCCTTTTTGTTCGCTCCGTTGTTTGCGGGGCCGGGATTTTTTCCGAGTAGCATGCGATTGCATGGATGAACGTTCTCGCAGCTTCTCAATTCCTTTATTTTTGAAATAGATTCCCCGAGGGAAGAGTTGGGGATATCTTCTTCGTCAGAGTTGCTTCCAAAGGTGATAATTTGCGATACCTTAGAGTCGGTTATATGGCAATCGTCGGCGACTCTTTTGCGCTCATATATCGCATTTTTCCGATGTCCACAAGCTTCACACTTTGTCCCGTCGAAGTGTTGCTTTTGAGCGACATACCCTTGCCACCAACAGTTAAAGGATTCGCAGTCTTCGGTAGGATGTATGATCTTCTGATGATATAAACAGAAGTTAGGGTGCATCTCTGCCTCAGCGAGAGTATTTTCTTCAGAGGGCGGTAGCTTCATTCCTACTGACAGAGCTTTGGCGAACCTTTTCCTCGTCTTGAATTTGTTTTTATCCGCAGTGGATGGCTTTTGATTTGACGGGAATGCCTTGGCTTTTTCCAGTATGGCCATTTCACGCTCTTGATTGGCTTTTGCTTTCAAACGAATTTCATTTAGGAAGACATCGATCAACTCGTCTGATGGCTGTAGAATCTCTGGCTCAGGGTTCGCCATTGATTTCTCAGCGCAAGGAGCCTCCTCATCATCCGTCAGTGAATAAGAAATCACATGATAAGTCGCTACGTAGTCTTCGGATTCATCCGATAAGTTTTCTCCATCATTTTCATCCTCGACGAAAGAACAAGTTGCCCCCGGCGTGTCCGTTTTCTTTGGAGAGTGTGGCTGTAGTGGGTTTACCTTCCAGTTTTCCGACAGCGCGAACTTGCCTTGTAGGTACTGATCTTCTATCCATCCCTTAAAGACGAAACAATCCTCAATCGGGTGACTTACCGTTTGGTGGTAAGGGCAATAATTGGGATTATTAAGATCGCCTGGCTGCGACAGACGCTTTGGACTCGACAGATTAATGAGTCTGTTGCGCACGGCCAGCTCGAACAGTCTTCTCGTTTTATTCTGAGGAAACGAGTAAGGACGTCCTAGCCTCTCTTCGAGGGATGGGCGTGGACGCACGTTGTTTTGGCGAACGACGGGCTTTGAGTTGCTCGACTGTTGTTGAGCATTGGCGACGACGATCGCTATCCCTTTTCCTTTCTCATCTCGGGAATCTGATTTTGGAGGAGACGGTCTATGGCCTATTTGGTCCATTTGGGCTAATTTGTCAATCAAGGCCTGGAAGATGGTCGGCCTGAAGAACATCATGAATTGTGATATGGTCGCCTGCGGATCGAGAGTGCCCACAAACATGCCTACCGCAGGTGCCTCTTCTATGCGTTGTTCGCATTTCGACCATAGGTTCCGCCATCGTGTTGCGTATTGGACCCACGTTTCGCCGGGCCTTATCCTGGCATTTATCAGTGCTGTAATCGGGGTGCGTTCACTAGCACTTGCGAATCTTTGTGTAAACAGCAGTTCCATCTCTGCAAATGTTTTGACAGAGTCGTTAGGTAGCTCCGAATACCATTCAAAGGCTATTTCTGCTAAGCTGCCGACGAATTGACGTAGCAACAATTTGTCATCGCCTCCAGTATTGCCGCATAAGGCCCTGAATTGAGCGACATGCTGATGCGGATTCCCTGTCCCTTTATATACGTGGAATTTAGGGATCGTATATCCTGGAGGGTAACTGATTTGGTCATACCAGCTCGGATACGGCCGTCCGGTTCTAACAATTTACCCAGCCGCTTCATTCGCCTGATGAACCCGGATCTGTTGAGCTATATATTCGTCTAGGTCAACTTTGGAGATTGCCTCCTCCTTGACTGTTGATAGAGCCGGCGGAGGATTTGACGTTTCTCCCCTGTCGTCTTCAAGGACGATCGGAGGATCTTCAGCAGGAGGGTCCGGCTGTAACATCATCCCTACCATATCTTGGAAGAGGAGCGCCATCTGTTTTATGTTAGCCGCTTGCTCTGCAGCTTCTTTGTCCCTCTTTTCGAGGACTCTGCGTAAAAAGTCAGCGTCGGTTTCTTGTTCTTGACGCTCATCCGAAGACGTTTCAGAGCTTTCTTTTGGCTCAGTGAGTGCGGCCATTGTAGTCATCATTTCCTGAAGCTTTTGTTGTTGCTCCTGGGCTTTCGTCACGGATCGGGTGAGCGGTCGGTGGCCCGTAGAAGTGCGGCTTTCCTCCTTTCCAGAAGCCATATAAACAGTATGCACCACCATGCCCCCAGACTTGGGGCGTTTGTGTTCGGTGTCTTTGCGATTTGCCGAAGACACAGGGGCTTTTTGCGGCCTCCTTTTTTGAGTGATTGGAGTTAAGGGAGCCGTTGTAGTGGGCACCCAAGTAGCTTTTGCTTTTTGTGGTTTGACAGAGTAATCCTTCCCCTGCCGAACCTTCATCTTTTTCTGTCGTCGGAGGCAGTCTTGATCGATCACCGACTCTTGGACCTGTTGCCAGACTTTGTAAATTTTAGAGGACAGCCGTTGAGGGGGCTGCTCTAGCTTCTTCTCTGGAGTATTCTCCACAGGTGAAGGAGTTCGTTTCAACATCGCAGTAGGAGAGTTTCTGAGCACCATATTCAGCAATTCAAAGCTGTTCCCGATTGGAACAGCAGTATTGATCTCCACCGTTGGAGCTGGAGGAGTAAATCCAGAGGGGAAGTTGCCCCCAGCCTTCTTTACTCGGCGCCAGTGGCGACGTCGAGCATGTCGTGCTAATGGAGTTGTTTCAGCTATAGGGGTGACCTCCTCATGCCCTCCGTGTTGGTCAGAATATGCTGGTACCAGCCTTTTAAAGATCGACGTCCGTTGAACGGGGACGGCCAACCTGTCAGAAGCGGACTTCCGAGCATGGGAAGCAACCTTGGTGACTTCGCCAAGAATGGGAGCTGGGATGGCTATCCGCTTCGGGATAACGTCTTCTGGTATGGCATGCTTCTTCATGGGACCGATGGAGCTCTGGCCTAATCCATTAAAACCTGAAGCAGTGGAGTTGGGCGACCTGTTGAGAGGGGTCACGGCAGTGGTAAGTCGATCGAAGACCGACTTCTTTGGAGCTTCTTGCAATGTCATTAGGGCGTTGAAGCTTATTGGTGGGAGCATGGTCCCAAAAAATAGTCCAGTGGTGGCTTGAGCCACCTGCTCCACCGGCATTTTGAAAAGGGAGGCCGCTCGAGGCCCATAAGTCACTCCTCCAGCAATGACGGAGCGAGAGTTGCAGCTGCAGGCGGTGCAGTTCGAAGCCATCGATCTTCTATTTTCTGCATGGAGAAAGACACCAAATCTAAATACTTTGAATCCACAAGCAACCACAACAAACCGCGATTGTTTCGCGAGGACGACACACGAAGTGTGGAGTGGAAAGAGGAAGAGGTCCCACCGGGCGTGCCAGAATCTGTTCCCCTCCGAAAGGCGGCCGACGACGCGAGGACGTCTTGCCTGAGATTCGGGGCAGATTCTATGTGGTTTTATCCTTCTACCTCTCCGAAGATGCCAAGTTGATTTATGGCACCGTGTATCGGAGGTTTAGACGGATGCGGCCGATGTAGCAGACTTCGTCAGATTCCCCCTCAGGGTGAGGGGTTTTTGATTGTGGGGACGCTCTTCCCTGCAGGCGCAAGCCCCTGTAGTTAATTACGCTACCGCATCGCGATAACAACTTTCTCCTTCTCCAGAATTTCACTTCATGTCGTGTGTGTTTGTTTTGTTTGTGGTTGCCCGTGGATTGTATACGGAGGCTGAGTAATGTCGTCGCCCGTAGGACGTGGATTAGTCCAAATCCGTATTTACTTAGATTTGGGTTTGGTATTTTTAGTTTAAGGATGCATTAGTCGCGTTGAGCAAAGATCAACTTAAACGTTCGTCAAGGATACGTTAGTCCTGTTTTGGACTAAGATCAACTTGACGTAATGATCGATTTAATATCTGGCCATCGGGACTCGTCACCTCTCTAACGTCGTTGAAGGATTACAATGGCAGATGTCATAGGAGTTCAGAGATGTACCCTGGAACCCAGGTTGATTTGGGAATCTATAGTCCAATTTGGGACTAAAGTCTGTTTGAAGGTTTAAGGATACGTTAGCCTTATTTGAGGCTAAGATCAACTTAAACGGTTGTTAAGGATACGTTAGTCCAGTTTGGGACTAAGATCGACTTAACAGGATCGTTTAGATCCGACAAAAGAGCATTTGGGGGGCTCTATTGTTCCAGTTTAGGGACATGGTGGTCCATTGCCAGTTTAGGGACATGGTAGTCCAATACCAGTTTAAGGACATAGTGGTCCATCGCCAGTTTAGGGACGTGGTGGTCCATATTCCAGTTTAAGGACGTTTCGGTCCGATATTAGTTTAGGGACGTTTCGGTCCGATATTAGTTTAGGGACATTTCGGTCCGATATTAGTTTAAGGACGTTTCGGTCCAATATTGACATGTGGTTGTCGGGACCCGTCACCTCTCTGACGTCGTTGAAGGATTGCAACGACATGTATCAGAGGAGTTCAGAGATGTACCCTTGAACCTGTAGTAAATTGATTTAAGAGAGCAATCTTGCTCAGCCAATTTAATTTAAGGACTTATGGCCAAAATTGGGCTAAGTCCAGTTTCAACATTTTTGTCTTTGGCATATGCTAGGGCTTTACCCCTTTTTAGTAGTGCACTGCATTATTCTTGTTTTGGTTGGGCTTTGCCCTTTTCTAAATGATGCAGAGCTTCTATTCTTTTTTTTGGGCTTTGGCCCCCCTTTTTAAAATGCATAGCATTTTTTATTAGGCCTATTAGGCCTTTTAATTGGGCTCTATCCCTTTTCTTTAATAATGTAGAGCATTAAATACTCTGACAGTGCCCCACGTGGCTTGTCAGGCGCTTTGCGCTAAATATTGAGCGCAAACTCGTATGGTGATGACACGTGTCACGCTCTGGTGAGCGCAAGCGCACTAGCGCAGTGCGCTGCGCTAGTGCGCTGCGCTGTTGCGCTGCTGACACGTGGCGCGCTCTGGTGAGTTGCGCCAATTCCAGAGAGCAAAGCTCTATTTCAAGAGCGCGTAGCGCAAGTGGTTCTATAGCTGACGCGTGGCGCTCTCTTAAGAGCGCAACAGCGCAGTTTGTAGGTGCAGAGCACTAAGAATCTTTTAGATTCAAGAACAGAAGTGCAAAGCACTGTTTAATTTCTTGATCTAAATTTAGATCAAAGAAAAATAAATTTTTTTTTCTTTTTTTGTTTCAAGAACCAGAGGTTCATAAAAGTGCAAAGCACTATTTTTTTATGTAAAGATCATTGATCTTGTTTTTAGATCAATGATCTATTAGAAGAAATTTCTTCTATTTCATGAAGGTTCTTTACCTTTTTCTTGGAATTTTCTCAGAGTTCTCTCTGTTTGAAGATCTTGACTTTTTTCAAGAAATTCTGATTGCCTTTGAATTGAGGCCTAGGGTTCTTTTTATAGTGCCCATAAATTAGTTAAATTTGTTAAAGAGATCCTTCTCTAAGTGATTTGGGGAATTTTCCCCACCGTTGGATCTTTGATCCAAGGGCTTCTGCTTTGCAGAAGAAAATCTTCTTGTTTTAAGAAGAACAGAAAAGATTTCTTAGAAATTTAATTCTGTTTGGCGCAGATGCCCCTGCGCGTGACACGTGTCGCGCAGCGCAACTGCGCTAGCGCAAATGCGCTGACACGTGTCGCGCAGCGTACAGCGCAGCGCAACTGCGCTAGCGCATCTGCGCTGACACGTGTCGCGCAGCGCAACTGCGCTAGCGCATCTGCGCTGACACGTGTCGCGCAGCGCAGTGCGCAGCGCAACTGCGCTAGCGCATCTGCGCTGACACGTGTCGCGCAGCGCAGTGCTTGCGCAGCTGAAGCGTTGCTTCATTAAAATAGAGCTTTGTTCTGATTGGGCGCTGCGCTGACGCGTCTGCGCCTGACACGTGGCGCATTGCGCACAGCGCAAAGAATCTGAAGCGTTGCTTCATTTATTAAAGTTTAAATTTTCAAAGCAAAGATTTGCTCTGATTGGGGGAAGATGAAGCGTTGCTTCATCTCCCGCCTTGGAATTTGAACAGAGTTTTGCTCTGATTGGGGTAAACAATACGGTCAGAGCAGACTTGTCTGGGACAAGGACTGATCAGGATGACATTCCGATGATATAGAGACACGTCGTTTATTGATATTGTTCAAGTTCTAATATTGAAGCGTGTTTCTTCGGGATCCGCACCAGATGGTAGAGTCATTGATGGTGATTAGCCGGACTTGAGGCGTGATGTTTTCCCCTCTCTGAAGATCGTGGTGTTGCGTACTGTTCAGACAGCGATACCAATCACCGCCGATATTGAAGATTCAAAGCAAATGCAGAAGCGAGTATGAACACACTTTCAGGGAAAATCTTAAGGAAATGACAGTCGTTACTAAAGAGAAAGTGGATTCAGAAATGAGTGTTAGTTCCAGGCAAGCTGGATAGCTGAGATCAGCAGGAGACTTGAAGGGGTTCTTTCTGAAAGTTGATAATAAGTAAGATTAGACCCAGGATCAGTTGTTAGCACAAAAGCAGATAATAGAGATTTCCGTCATTAACAAGTTGTGTTGCGAGAGACTGGACTACTGATCAAGGAGATGTAGTGAGTGGTATAAGCAGGAGGACTGATTGTGTCGTTGCTCCTCACCGGACGAATGTATGAAGAGACCCTGACGTTAGAGATCTGCAAGAAGAATCAGAATTCAGATACAGAGAACGTTAGAACGTGGCAGACGGTAAGTAGTAATTCTTACTATGCCAATTCCGGTGTATAAACACCTTTCGACATTGAAGAGAATATGCTTCGATATCATTTGTGTTCGAATTTCATTTTTATGATCCTAATATTTTGTTTCCAACATTAAAGAAGGGACAACTCAACGTTCTTTGTTTTGATATATTCATTTTTGAGGATTTGAGGGTTATATTATGTTTTGTGCACACCAGGTGCACTTGATGAGATTTCCATGTACAATAATTTCATTTTGATTTATGTTTTGTGCACACCAGGTGCACTTGTTGAGATTTTCATGCGAGATGACTGCACTCGATTGAAGTGTTATGTACACCGGATGCACTACACTGATATTTCCGTGCACATCATATGCACATGGTTAATAGATTTTATATTTATATATACCCTAAGTATACTTGATTTTGATTTTGTGCACTCTGATGCACTTGATGTTGATTTTGTGCACTCCGGTGCACTTAAGATTTATTTTGTGCACCCCGATACACTTGATACTATTTTGTACCCTTTTGGTTCCATGCAAAGTAGCTGTAGTGGATATCGTTTCGTACACGCCTGTTACACTTAGCGCTGTTTTGTTTTCATGCACACCGAAATGTGTGGTTTGAGATTTGCACACAAACCCATTAGGATTGATTTTGTTTTCATGCTTTGCACTTGATAGGATATATTATAGATCTGATTTATATAAAAAATTTCGTGTGGTCATGTGCATCGATATTGCACTACGATTGTGGCAATTATCGTGTATTTAGGATACACAATGGTTTTCGTATTTAGCAATTTGCACAATAACTAAAGTAATTCTCATAGCAACCGCTAGAGTTACAGTTATGAAAAAAAATTATACCTTTTGAGTTTTCACGCACACTGTTGCAATATGAGTCGTTTTAACTCGTGTGGGATTTTGGAGTTCCACTATATCGAGTGGATTGTATGTTTTAAATTTGGATCTCGGAAAAATTGTTTTGAATTTGAGCAGATTGGATTAAGAAAAATATTTTAAGTAGGGGATTTAATTTAAATTCGGGGACCGAATTTAAATAAGGCGGGAATATTGTAACATTTTGAAATATTTTAGATAACGAAATATTTTAATTATTTAATTAAAACATTTATTTTATTGTGTTTGTAATAAAAAAGGTCTTTTAAAAGGTGGTAGAATAGATTAGTAAGGAAATAGTTTGTTTTTACAATAAGAAGTGTCATGAAGGGGTTTTGTGAAAAGTTTAGTTAATTATGGAAATTGGAATTTTGTGAGGGTTTATGTGTAAAAAGGGGTAGGACTTGGTTAAAATTAACTTGAACACTTGGTGTATCATATCATCATGAAGACACCTACTTCTTGCATGTACACCTCATGCACACACATCATCCTTGCATGAAAATACCACCCCCTTTCATGCTTACACCTCCTACTCTTCTCATGCCACCTCCACCTCTCAATCTCCACCACATGCTTTCTCTACATAACACACACACACACATATGAACTCCTTAGTATCTTCAAACTGAACTCTTATCAAATTCTTCAATCACTAACACCCAATTTCAATGTGTTTCTAATATCAAAAGAGAAGAAGAAAAGCAAGGCACTATGGATCTTTACCACAACCCTCTAGCTAGAATCTTTGAGCTTATATATCTAGGAGGAAGCTTTTTCAGTGATCTTTCTATAGGTAGAATTTCAACCCTGCAACTTAAGTTCAATACCGTTTTATATAGAAATAGGATATCGTATTTTGATAAGTTTAGGCTCTGTTTTGAATCTGCTATAGTTTAGATGATAATTAACACAATGAAGCAGTACCTTCATATTGTAATGTGGACCTAGAATAACCACTAAGAAAACGAACACATTCCCTCGGATTTTGGCCAGCGACATTTAGCCAAAATCCGATCTCGCTGGTTTTAGTAGGGAGTTAGGTGTTGGGGTTTTCAGGGTAGCTCTCTGTTTATATTGTGGGTTGTCTGGTATTGCTAGTTTAAATTAGTTTATCAGTATAAGAAATCTGGAAGTAAATATCTGTTATGGAGTTTAAATTCTATATACGACACGGATATATCGTATCACGAGTTCTGTTTTTACCTACTATGACCAGAAGAGGGTTAGCTCAGAAAAACCTAAGTTCAGTTAACTCATGATATCTTCACGTAGCATGTTTAGTTTGAGCAGTATCATAAATTAGGATAATTGTGATATCTAGTTCACTGTAATTGAATCTTGAACCATTGGGTACAATTACTAGAAAAACTAGCAAGACCAAAACTATAGTATGATCATTATAAGACTTTACACAAAACTCGAGTCTCAAACTCCACACTTAAACCGGCGACATCCCACCATTTTCCGAGCTCGCCGGCCTCCCCTAGGCTTTTGGTGTTGATTTTTCTCCTATAGCTTTGTTTTCATATTTTATAAGCTATGGTGTTGTTTGATTTGTTCCAGTATTCTTACAGAGAAATCTGGGAATGAGTAGTAATAGCTTTACCAAATTTCAGATATTTACGATACGGGTTTTCGTATTTTTGTACTGCAGCTGAACCGTTAACGTTTATACGTTAACGACAGATATATATTGTTATTTTTAGGTTAAGTATACTGTAGGTTCTAACCTATGGATGCCCATCTTGTTGTTTTGGTTTTGATATGATATTTACGCCGATATTTCATAACTACGGTTATAGGTACGATTTCGAGGATTTCCGAGACGGAGTTGGCGGATATAGCAGCGTGGATTTCAGCGATCCCAACGAGTTGGTGAGTAGATTTATATCTACAGGGGAAGTTGGGTGGACAGCGTATAGCACCCCCGCAACCTTATAAATAGTATTATGATATATGGTAGTTTTAGAAATTAATTAGGATATGGATATTTGAATTAAATTGCATTTAGTATGATACTCATTTGCATATAGTTTATGGATGGTTTGGTAAATTGGTACGAAGGATCATGCCGCACTAGAGATGATTTGAGATATAGTGATAATGTGAGATATTATATTAGGAATTATACCGCATTGGTGATGAAGAGTTTCGTACGCCGAATAACGGCCGAATTACATTTATTAGTTATGCTTAGAATTACTTTATTAGTTCACGTTATAGTTAATGATATTATGCGTTTCCGTAATGCGAACACTCTGATAGAACACTGCACAACTACCGATGAGTACTA
This sequence comes from Agapanthus africanus, assembly GCA_030015575.1. Lineage (NCBI taxonomy): Eukaryota > Viridiplantae > Streptophyta > Magnoliopsida > Asparagales > Amaryllidaceae > Agapanthus > Agapanthus africanus. Next base: position 746,988,956 of record JASDDO010000022.1, on the reverse strand, counting down.
TGCTGCACAAGCATGTATACATATGTTACACTACACCTCATTGGTAGTGCCATGTCACTGTAGGATCGTTATGATATATTGTATATGTAGATGTCGATATGAGTAGGCTATTACACGTTTAGAACACTTGTACATATACTAATGATTGCCATGCCGCACGAGAACAGACGCGCATGCTACACTATACATCATTAGTAGTGCCATGCCACAGTAGAATTGATATCATTATGCCTATATGATTTAATTAAGCAGTCTTTCTCTATTTCCTGTTGTAAATTACGAATATCGGTACTATAGATATTGTATTTGATTCTTATGGATTTTCTGGATATTTTACTCCTGATGATATATATCGGTGGTATGGAACACTGTTATATATGTATATATATATAGTATATCATTAGAATAATTTATGTAAATATTCTCATTCTTTACTTGATATCTTTGTATATGATGAGTTGGCGTCCACCATGAGCTTTATGTTTTCTGAGTATTTATTCCGAACTGAGTGGGGGCTATACGGTTTCGGACTTGTTCTTATCCGGACTGAGTGGGGGGGATATACAGTCGGATACATGGTGGACCCAGATCGAGACCGAGCGGCAGGATAGCCGCAGTTGAGGCGGGGAGTCTAGTGAGAATACTCGATACCGGAGATAGAGAGGAGCACGACAGATATCCAGAGGATACTGGCCGGGATTCGATTGGGCACGGCGGATATCCAGGGGATACCGACCGGGGCCAGGGATATCGGGTGGCGATCATCTGTTGAGATGGTGTCGACGGTATCTGCATTTACGTGTCGGTGATGGACACGAGAGATTTCTGATTTCGGGTGTCGATGCTGGACATCCATAAATATTGATATGATTACTATCATGAGGTACACAGTTAGATTACAGTTATTGTAGCCGACCAGGGCTGATCCGGGGGACAGTACATGTATATATTCGTATGGGAATTCATATACATAAAAAAAAGGGATTTCAAAATCGAGCTATAGCCTCATTACTTGGATGTGTCTGTTATGACACTAAAATCTTTTAAATTGTAAAGCTCTTTACACCATTCATTAAAATAGTAGCACGTATATCTTAAATAAGATATCTATTATATTTCATACTATCACGTCTGCTTTATGCCGTGACATATCTATTCAGCGGCTATTTTAAAGAAGAGCTTTATATATATATTTTTCGGTTATATTGGGCTTATACCTAGATACAGGTCATTTGCATTTTATATATTCTACTTGGGATTGCATGATAGTTAGTGTTGCATTATGATACATTCGCATATCATATTATATTAGTATATGTCATGATGGTACTATACTTATGACCTAGGTATCGTCGTGCATTTCGATTTCTACCTTTAGATGTACTTTTATTCACTGAGTCGGCAACTCACCCCCGTAGTGCCATAGTTTCTTGCAGGTTTTACCGCTTGGATTATCAGCGGCTTGGACACACATTCCTTTCGGTGCAGGTGGGTTACCATTGTATCGTACTCACACTTGTATATTCATATCTTCTTGTATCCAGTAAAACTCTATCAACTTAGTAATGGTATATTGTGGACTTAGAAGCGAGACTTAGAAATTGTGAGGTCGCACTCATTGGAGTCGACCATTTTAGATGGCTGATTTTGTTTCGTTTTTCTTTTCTTCTCCATTGTGTGTCGTATATTATTGCTTGGTTGCTCCACAGTTTGGGCGTGGAAGCTAGCTCCCGTTGGGACGTTATTTATATTATTACGTTGTATCGGGTTATACAAAAAAAATGCAAAGGAGGTGCAGTCGAATTTCAAAACGTAATAGATACTTTTCAAACATACTTAGTTAAATTTAAATGTTATTTAAACTGATTCCATCTGATGACTATTTTAAACTTCACCTCCAATATTTTCAAAAAGGGTTTAGATTCCGGGTTTCTGCTTATTTGAACCGCGTCGATGTCTTTAGATGTCACGTGATTTAAGTGCCGGTCACGTGCCGCATTTTGGTCGTGACAAAGTTGTTATCAGAGCGTTTCGTTTAACCTTTGTTCGAGTCTAGGTTTGACTATATGGAGTCTGGGCATATATTTTGTTACCTAGACCTTATCTTATAGGACTTAGACTTGACCTTGGGGGGTCTTATACCCGAACTTTCGTTATGTAGGATGACCATGGTTGATGGAGTAGGTACTAAGTAGAGTGACATACCGTACATATATTCCACGACATATTTACGATATGATACTCCGCCTAAGTTACCTTAGGATTTATATCTTGAGATCTTCTTTCTATTCATTCCGTTGATCTATCTCGTCACTGCCAGTTGATTGTTCCGGTCACCATGTTTATGGAATCCAAGGGTGCTGCGGTTAGAGATACGGTCAGAGCAGACTTGTCTGGGATAAGGACTGACCAGGATGACATTCCGATGATATAGAGACACGTCGTTTATTGATATTGATCGAGTTCTAATATTGAATCGAGTTTCTTCGGGATCCACACCAGATGGTAGAGTCATTGATAGAGATTAGCCGGAATTGAGGCGTGATAATTTTCCCTCTCCGAAGATCGTGGTGTTGCGTACTGTTCAGACAGCGATACCAACCATTGCTGAGGTTATCGAGATGTTGCTTTCAGAGTTCATAAAGTTAAAGGTTGACGTTGTTTACAAGTATAGATGGATCAGAAGGATTCATAACCGTTTAGATGTGGGATGGTGAGGATTTTTAATCCGTTTTGGGGCTCCGATACGAGATCGGTGAAATTGATTAGCTTCTTCCGATGTATCTTGCTCAGACCTGATGCAAGTCGCTCGAGAAAGAGATCGTGCAGTAAGTTTTCCTCTGATGAATTGGGACGAGTTTTCGTATGTGAGCTTAGCCAGATTCTTCTACAGAGTATCAGAGATGCCGGAGTCGTGTTTTTGGAAGTCTTGTAAGGCTCCGGGCATGGTCATAATCGAGTATGACTTACAACTCCCATGATTATCGTGATATGCTCCTTAAATGGTTGATATTGGAGATTTATGAAATAGTGGATTGGTGCAAAGTTTCAGTGGATAGTTGTTCTTCACCGCCGATGTTGAAGATTCAAAGCAAATGCAGAAGCGAGTATGACCACACTTCCAGGGAAAATCTTAAGGAAATGACAGTCGTTTTTAAAGAGAAAGTGGATTCAGAAATGAGTGTTAATTACGGGCAAGCTGGATAGCTGAGATCAACAGGAGACTTGAAGGGGTTGTTTTTGAAAGTTGATAATAAATAAGATTGGACTCAGGATCAGTTGTTAGCACGCAAGCAGAGAATAGATATTTCCGTCATTAACAAGTTGTGTTGCGAGAGACTGGACTACTGGTCAAAGAGATGTAGTGAGAGGTATCAGCAGGAGGACTGATTGTGTCGTTACTCCTCACCGGACGAATGTATGAAGAGACCCTGACGTTAGAGATCCGCAAGAAGAATCAGAATTCAGAAACAGAGAACGTTAGAACGTGGCAGACGGCAAGTAGTAATCCTTACTATGCCAATTCCGGTGGTATAAACACCTTTCGACATTGAAGAGAATATGCTTCGATGTCATTTGAGTTCGAATTTCGTTTTTATGATCCAAATATTTTGTTTCCAATATTAAAGAAGGGACAACTCAACGTTCGTTATTTTGATATATTCATCTTTGAGGATTTGAGGGTTATATTATGTTTTGTGCACACCGGTGCACTTGATGAGATTTCCATGTACAGTAATTTCATTTTGATTTATATTTTATGCACACCAGGTGCACTTGTTGAGATTTTCGTGCGAGATGACTGCACTCGATCGAATTATTATGTACACCGGATGCACTACATTGACCATATCTCTAACCCATTCCCTCGGATTAACACAATGAAGCAGTACCTTCATATTTTAATGTGGACCTAGAATAACCACTAGGAAAACGAACCCATTCCCTCGGATTTTGGCCGGCAACATTTAGCCAAAATCCGATCTCGCCGGTTTTAGTAGGGAGTTAGGTGTTGGGGTTTTCAGGATAGCTCTCTGGTTATATTGTGGGTTGTCTGGTATTGCTAGTTTAAGTTAGTTTATCAGTATAAGAAATCCGGAAGTAAATATCTGTTTTGGAGTTTAAATTCTAAATACGACACGGATATATCGTATCAAGAGTTCTGTTTATACCTACTATGACCAGAAGAGGGTTAGCTCAGAAAAACCTAAGTTCAGTTAACCCATGATATTTTCACGTAGCATGTTTAGTTTGAGCAGTATCATAAATTAGGATAATTGTGATATCTAGCTCACTGCAATTGAATCTTTAACCATTGGGTATAATTACTAGAAAAACTAGCAAGACCAAAACTATAGTATGATCATTATAAGACTTTACACAAAACTCAAGGCCCAAACTCCACACTTGAACCGGCGACATCCCACCATTTTCCGAGCTCGCCGGCCTCCTCTAGGCTTTTGGTGTTGATTTTTCTCCTGTAGCTTTTTTTTCCATATTTTATAACCTATGGTGCTGTTTGATTTGTTCCAGTAATCATACAGAGAAATATGGGAATGAGTAGTAATGGCTTTACCAAATTTCAGATATTTACGATACGGATTACTGCAGCTGAACCGTTAACGTTTATACGTTAACGACAGATATATATTGTCGTTTTTGGGTTAAGTATACTGTAGGTTCTAACCTATGGATGCCCATCTCGTTGTTTTGGTTTTGATATGATATTTACGCCGATATTTCATAACTACGGTTATAGGTACGATTTCGAAGATTTCCGAGACGGAGTTGGCGGATATAGCAGCATGGATTTCAGCGAGCCCAACGAGTTGGTGAGTAGATTTACATCTACGGGGGAAGTCGGGTGGATGGCGTATAGCACCCCCGCAACCTTATAAATAGTATTATGATATATGGTAGTTTTAGAAATTAAATAGGATATGGATATTTGAATTAAATTGCATCTAGTATGATACTCATTTGCATATAGTTTACGGATGGTTTGGTAAATTGGTATGAAGGATCTTGCCGTACTAGAGAGGATTTGAGATATAGTGATAATGTGAGATATTATATGAGGAATTATACCGCATTGGTGATGAAAAGTTTCGTACGCCGAATAACGGCCGAATTACATTTATTAGTTATGATTAGAATTAATTTATTAGTTCGCGTTATGGTTAATGATATTATACGTTTCCGTAATACGAACACTCTGATAGAAACTGCACAACTATCAATGAGTACTATGCTGCACAAGCACGTATATATATGTTACACTATACCTCATTGGTACTGCCATGTCACTGTAGGACCGTTATGATATATTGCATATGTAGATGTCGATATGAGTAGCTTATTACACTTTTAGAACTCTTGCACAAATACTAATGATTGCCATGCTGCACGAGCACAGACGCGTATGCTACACTACACATCATTAGTAGTGCCATGACACAATAGAATTGATATTATTATGCCTATATGATTTAATTAAGCAGTCTTTCTCTATTTCCTGTTGTAAATTACGAATATCAGTACTATAGATGTTGTATTTGATTCTTATGGATTTTCTGGATATTTTACTCCTGATGATATATATCGGTGGTATGGGACACTGTTATATATGTATATATATAATATCATCAGAATGATCTATGTAAATATTCTCATTCTTTACTTGATATCTTTGTATATGATGAGTTGGCGTCCACCATGAGCTTTATGTTTTCTGAGTATTTATTCTGAACCGAGTGGGGGGCTATACGGTTTTGGACTTGTTCTTATCCGAACTGAGTGGGGGGGATATACGGTCGGATACATGGTAGACCCGGATCGAGACCGAGGGGCAGGATAGCCGCAATTGAGGCGGGGAGCCTAGCGAGGATACTTGATACCGGAGATAGAGACGAGCATGGCAGATATCCAGGGGATACTGGCCGGGGTTCGATTAGGCACGGCGGATATTCAGGGGATACCGACCGTGACTAGGGATATCGGGTGGCGATCATCTGTTGAGATGGTATCGACGGTATCTGCATTTATGTGTCGGTGATGGACACGAGAGATTTCTGATTTCGGGTGTCGATGCTGGACATCCATATATATTGATATGATTACTATCATGAGGTACACAGTTAGATTATAGTTATTGTAGCCCACCAGGACTGATCCGGGGGACAGTACCTGTATATATTCGTACGGGCAATCATTTACATAAAAAAAGGGATTTCAAAATCGAGCTATAGCCTCATTATTTGGATGTGTCTGATATGACACTGAAATCTTTTAAATTGTAAACCTCTTAACACCATTCATTAAAATAGCAGGACGTATATCTTAAATAAGATATCTATTATATTTCATATTATCACGTTTGCTTTATGCCGTGACATATCTATTCCGCGGCTATTCTAAAGAAGAGGTTTGTGTGTGTGTGTGTGTGTGTGTGTGTGTGTGTATGTATATGTATATATGTATATATGTATATGTATATCTATATGTATGTATATGTATATATGTATGTATGTGTGTGTGTGTGTGTGTGTGTGTGTGTGTATATATATATATATATACATATTCGGTTACATTGGGCTTATACCTATATACAGGTCATTTGCATTTTATATATTCTACTTGGGATTGCATGATAGTCAGTGTTGCATTATGATACATTCGCAAATCATATTATATTAGTACATATCATGATAATACTATACTTATGACCTAGGTATCGTCATGCATTTTGATTTCTACTTTTAGATGTACTTTTATTCACTGAGTCGGCAACTCACCCCCGTTGTGCCACAGTTTCTTGCAGGTTTTACCACTTGGATTATCAGCAGCTTGGGCACACATTCCTTTCAGTGATTGCTTTGGCAGGTGGGTTACTGTTGTATCGTACTCACACTTGTATATTCATATCTTCTTGTATCTAGTAAAACTCCATCAACTTAGTAATAGTATATTGTAGACTTAGAAGCGAGACTTAGAAATTGTGAGGTCGCACTCATTGGAGTCGACCATTTTAGATGGTTGATTTTGTTTCGCTTTTCTTTTCTTCGCTATTGTGCGTCGTATATTGTTGCTTGGTTGCTCCACAGTTTGGGTGTAGAAGGTAGCTCCTGTTGGGATGCTATTTATATTATTATGGTGTATCGGGTTATACAAAAAAAATGCAAAATAGGTGCTGTCGAATTTCAAAACGTCATAGATACTTTTCAAACATACTTAGTTAAATTTAAATGTTATTTAAACTGATTCCATCTGATGACTATTTTAAACTTCACCTCCAATATTTTCAAAAAAGGTTTAGATTCCGGGTTTCGGCTTACTTGAATCGCGTCGATATCTTTAGATGTCACGTGATTTAAGTGCCGGTCACGTGCCATATTTGGGTTGTGACAAAGTTGGTATCAGAACGTTTGGTTTAACCTTTGTTCGAGTCTAGGTTTGACTATATGGAGTCTGGGCATACATTTTGTTACCTAGACCTTACCTTATAGGACTTAGACTTGACCTTAGAGGGTCTTATACCTGAACTTTCGTTATGTAGGATGACCTTGGTTGATGGAGTATGTACTAAGTATAGTGACATACCGTACATATGTTCCGCGGCATATTTACGATATGATACTCCGCCTAAGTTACCTTAGAATTTATATCTTGAGATCTTCTTTCTATTTATTCTGTTGATCTATCCTCGTCACTGCCAGTTGATTGTTCTGGTCACCATGTTTATGAAATCCGAGAGTGTTGCGGTTAGAGATACGGTCAGAGCAGACTTGTCTGGGATAAGGACTGACCAGGATGACATTCCGATGATATAGAGACACGTCGTTTATTGATATTGATCGAGTTCTAATATTGAAGAGAGTTTCTTCAGAATCCGCACCAGATGGTAGAGTCATTGATGGAGATTAGCCGGACTTGAGGCGTGATGTTTTCCCCTCTCCGAAGATCGTGGTGTTGCGTACTGTTCAGACAGCGATACCAATCATCGCTGAGGTTATCGAGATATTGCTTTCAGAGTTCATGAAGTTAAAGGTTGATGATGTTTACAAGTGTAGATGGATCAGAAGGATTGATAATCGTTTAGATGTGGAATGGTTAGGATTTTTAATCCGTTGTGGGGCTCTGATACGAGATCGGTGAAATTGATTAGCTTCTTCCGATGGATCTTGCTCAGACCTAATGCAAGTCGCTCGAGAAAGAGATTGTGCAGTAAGTTTTCCTCCGATGAATTGGGATGAGTTTTCGTAGGTGAGCTTAGCCAGATTCTTCTACAGAGTATCAGAGATGCCGGAGTCGTGTTTTTGGAAGTCTTGTAAGGCTCCGGGCATGGTCATAATCGAGTATGACTTACAACTCACATGATTATCGTGATACGCTCCTTAAGTGGTTGATATTGGAGATTTATGAAATAGTGGATTGGTGCAAAGTTTCAGTGGACAGTTGTTCTTCACCGCCGATGTTGAAGATTCAAAGAAAATGCAGAAGCGAGTTTGACCACACTTTCAGGGAAAATCTTAAGGAAATGACAGTCGTTACTAAAGAGAAAGTGGATTCAGAAATGAGTGTTAGTTACGGGCAAGCTGGATAGCTGAGATTAACAGGAGACTTGAAGGGGTTGTTTCTGAAAGTTGATAATAAATAAGATTGGACTCAGGATCAGTTGTTAGCACATAAGCAGAGAATAGAGATTTCCGTCATTAACAAGTTGTGTTGCGAGAGACTGGACTACTGGTCAAGGAGATGTAGTGAGAGGTATCAGCAGGAGGACTGATTGTGTCGTTGCTCCTCACCGGACGAATGTATGAAGAGACCCTGATGTTAGAGATCCGCAAGAAGAATCAGAATTAAGAAACAGAGAACGTTAGAACGTGGCAGACGGCAAGTAGTAATTCTTACTATGCCAATTCCGGTGGTATAAACACCTTTCGACATTGAAGAGAATATGCTTCGATGTTATTTGAGTTCGAATTTCGTTTTTATGATCCAAATATTTTGTTTCCAACATTAAAGAAGGGACAACTCAACGTTCGTTATTTTGATATATTCATCTTTGAGGATTTGAGGGTTATATTATGTTTTGTGCACACCAGGCGCACTTGATGAGATTTCCATGTACAGTAATTTCATTTTGATTTATGTTTTGTGCACACCAGGTGCACTTGTTGAGATTTTCGTGCGAGGTGACTGCACTCGATCGAATTGTTATGTATACTGGATTGGATGCACTACACTGATATTTCTGTGCACATCAGATGCACATGGTTAATAGATTATACACACACACACACACACCCCTAGGTATACTTGATTTTGATTTTGTGCACTCTGATACACTTGATGTTGATTTTGTGCACTCCGTTGCACTTGAGATTTATTTTATGCACCCCGATGCACTTGATATTATTTTGTACCCTTTTGGTTCCATGCACAGTAGATGCAGTGGATATCGTTTCGTGCACGCCTGTTGCACTTAGTGCTGTTTTGTTTTCATGCACACCGTAACGTGTTGTTTGAGATTTGCATGCAAACCTATTAGGGTTGATTTTGTTTTTCGTGTTTTGCACTTGATAGGATATATTATAGATCTGATTTATATAAAAAAATTTGCTTGGTCGTGTGCATCGATATTGCACTACGATTGTGGAAATTTTTGTGTATTTAAGATACACAATGGTTTTCGTATTTGGCAATTTGCATAATAACTGAAGTAATTCTCATAGCAACCGCTAGAGTTACAGTTATGAATAAAAATTATACCTTTCACGCACACTGTTGCAATATGAGTCGTTTTAACTCGTGTGGGATTTTGGAGTTCCACTATATCGAGCGGATTGTATGTTTTAAATTTGGACCCCGGAAAAATTGTTTTGAATTTGAGCAGATTGGATTAAGAAAACTGTTTTAAGAAAGTGATTTAATTTAAATTCGGGGACCAAATTTTCTTAAGGAGGGAATTGTTTCTCCCAATCAGAGCAATGCTCTGTTCAAAAATTCAAATTTTGAAATGAAGCAGCGCTTCACAGCAGCGCCAGCGCTGAGAGAGTCAAAGACTCTGAGGCAGTGTCCACGTGCAAAGCACGTTGGCGCTGACGCCAAGAGCGCTGCACTCTAAGCAGCGCACTACGTGCAAAGCACGTAAGCGCTAGCGCCAAGAGCACTGCACTCTAAGCAGCGTACCACGTGCAAAGCACGGGAGCGCTAGCGCTGGAACTAAACATTCCCAATCGTTGGATCAAAGATCCAACGAAAATGATTAAAAATCATCAATTGATCAGAATAAAATTCTGTTAAAGAAAGATTCCTCAAAATCTTTCCAAACAAAAAGATTGTGCTCTGTAAATCAGAGCACCGTCGAATCAATGATCCAATGGTGATTAAAAATCACTAAAATACAGAATAAATTCTGTATGGGGAAAGATTTTCTAATCTTGTTAAAAACAAGAAAATTGCCTTCTGTAAATCAGAACCTCTTGGATCAAAGATCCAAAGATGGGAAAATCCCCAAATCAATTGAAGAAAAGATCTCCTTAACCGATTGAACAAATCAACTCGCCCTATATAAAGGCCCTAAGACTTCAAGTCTCAGAGATAGAAAAAAGATAGAAAAAAAAAACAGAGGAACCCCCTCCACACAAATTTTGAGAAATCTCAGAAAGAAAAGCCAAGCTCTTGGTAGAAGAAGAAGATTTTCCTCAAGGTAAAAATAAACAGAGAGATAAAATCATCTCATATTAAAAAGAATAATTCTCTTCTTTCTTTAAGATCATACATCTATAAGATCAAGGTCTTTCACAACAGAGATTAAGGGATCTCATTATGAAATAAGAAGAAGAACATAATTCTTCTCACAGATCATAGATCTATAAGACTAAGGTCTTTTACAAAAGGAGATCATGAACGTCTCATTATAAAAAGGGAGGAGAATAATTCAATTCTCTTAGGATCACAGATCCATAAAGGCAAAGCCTTTTATCAAAATAAGAGATTGAAACATCTTCTATAAAATAAGAACTTTTGTTCTTAAAATCTTGAGACAAAATCTCTTATAAACGAGAATTTATTTCTCAGATCATAAAACTGATCAAATAGCGCTTTGCGCTCATAAACTAGCGCTTTGCCCTCTTGGACTGGTGCTCAGCGCCAAGCGCACCACGTGCTCCTCACGTGTGCGCCACTTAACAGATAGCGCTTTGCGCTCTTGGGCTGGCGCTCAGCGCCAAGCACACCACGTGCTCCTCACGTGTGTGCCACTGAACAAACAGCGCTTTGCGCTCATAAAATAGCGTTTTGCGCTCATAAACTGGAGCAATGCGCCCATTATTTGGCGCTTAGCGCCAAGCGCGCCACGTGCTCCTCACGTGTACGCTACCCAGCAAAAGCGTTCTGCGCTATTTGACTGGAGCCAAGCGCGCCACGTGCTCCTCACGTGTGCGCTAAAAGAACATCAATTGTTCTATAAATAAAGCCCAGAGCTATGAGGAATGCTTAGCATTCAGTAAAATACAAAAACATTGTCATAACTCAAATCAATGCTCAGCATTGTCAAATGTTTAACATTTTTTTCAACTGAGTGGGCCGAGCCCAAGTTGGCCATGAACCCCTCATTCAGATTAACTGAGCCCATATGCTCATAAATCTCAGATCTTAGTCCCAATTGGACAACAGATCTCCTAACCAAAATTGGTTCAAGGGTACATCTTTTCACTCCTCTGATATTTGTCGTTGTAATCCTTCAACGTCTTCAGAGAGGTGACGGGTCCTGACAACCATACATTCCATAGACTATAACGTCTTTAAAGTGAACTGTGGGGTCCTTAAGCCCATGGACTATGATGTCCTTAACCTTGGACCGTAATGTCCTTAAACTAATTATAGACTGCAAAGTCCCTAAACTAAACAATAGAGCTGACATGCTCTTTTGTTGGATCTAAACGATCCCGTTAAGTTGATCTTAGCCTAAAATTAGACTAGCGTATCCTTAATAAACGTTTAAGTTGATCTTAGTCTCAAATAAGACTAACATATCCTTAAAGCCAACCCCAAACCCAAATCTAAGAAGATACAGATTTGGACTAATCCACGCCCTACGGGCGGCAACATAAATTAGTCTCCGTATACAATCCACGGGCAACCAAAAACAAAACAAAAACCCACGACACGAAGTGACCAACTGGAGAAGGAGAAAGTGGTTACCGCGATGCGGTAGCGTAATTAACTGCAGGGGTTTGCGCCTGCAGGGAAGAGCGTCCCCACAATCAAAAACCCCTCAACGAGGGGGAATCTGACAAAGTCTGCTACATCGGCCGCATCCGTCTAAACCTGCGATATACGATGCCATAAATCAACTTGGCATTTTCGGAGAGGTGGACGGATAGCACCAAATAGCATCTGCCCTCGAAATTCAGACAAGACGAACCTACGCGGTCTCGTCCCTGTGATCGGCGGAGAACAGATTTTGGTACGCCCCGGTGGGACCTTTTCCTCTTTCCGCTCTACACTTCGTGTGTCATGTTTCGTGAACGAATCATGGTTTGACATGGTTTCCCCTGAATTCGAGGTACTAAGATTTGGTGTCTTGCTCCGTGCATAAAAAAGAAGATTAATGGCTTCAAACTGCACTAACTGCAATTGCAACTCTCGCTCCGTCCCATCTCGAGGAGTGACTTACGAGCCCCAAGCGGCCTCCATCTTCACTATGCCGGTGGAACAGGCGACTCAGGCCACCACTGGATTGTTCTTCGGGATCATGCTCCCGCCAACGAGCTTCAGCGCCCCTGTACCATTGCAAGAAGCTCAGAAGAAGTCGGTCTTTGATCGGCTTACCACTACTACGACCCCTCTTAACAGGTCGCCCAAACCAAGCGCCTCAGTTTTTAGCAGACTGGGCCAAAGCTCCAACGGGCCCGTGAAGAAGCCCGCAATACCAGAAGGCGTTATCCCGAAGCGGATAACCATTCCTACTCCTGAAGTCACCAAGGCGGCTTCTCCAGCTAAGGGGTCGGTCTTCACAAGACTGGCCGTTTTAGCTCCCACTCCGGGTGAAGTAACCAAGGTCGTTTCCCCTGCACGAAAATCGGCCTTTTCATGATTGGCTATTCCCTCTCAGCAAGCATCTGTCTTTGACAGGCTGGCGCCAACAGCAGACTCTCAGCAGAACATGGGGCATGGAAAAACTGATCCAACAGCGGAGGTGATCCCGGCCGCACGACATGCTCGACGTCGCCACTGGCGCCGAGTGAGGAAAGTTGGGGGCAATTCCCCTCCTGGACTGACTCCACCAGCTCCAATGGTGGATGTTGATGCCACTGTTCCAACTGGGAACAGCTTTGAACTACTTAACCGGGTGCGCAGGAATTCGCCAACTGCTGTGCCGAAAAGATCTCCTTCACCAATGAAGAACGCTACAAAGGCGAAGATGGAGCAGCCCCCTCAGCGGCTGTCCTCTAAAATTTATAAAGTTTGGCAACAGGTCTAGGACTCCGTGGTAGATCAAGACTATCCCCACCGACAGAAAAAGATGAAGGTTCGGCAAGAAGAGGACCACCCTGTCAAGTCACAGAAGGCGACAGCTACTTGGGTGCCCACTGCAACGGCCCCCTCAACTTCAACCGCCCATAAGAGGAGAAGGCCGGAGAAAATTCCCATGTCTGTGACAAATGTCAAGGGCACTGAGCCTAAATGCCCTGAGTCTAGGGGCATGGTGGTGCATACTGTCTATATGGAATCCGGAAAAGAGAATAGTCGTATCTCCACAGGTCATCGATCGCTTATGTGATCTGTAACAAAGGCCCAAGAACAACAACTGAAGCTCCAGGAAATGTTGACGCAGATGGCCGTACTCACAGGGCCAAAAGAAAGCCCAGAAACGTCATCAGAGCAACGTCAAGAGAAAGAAACTGATGCTGAATTCCTTCGCAGAATCCTCGAAAAGAAGGACAAAGAGGCAGCGGAACAAGCTGCCAACATAAAACGAATGGCGTTCTTATTCCAAGACATGGTCGGGATGATGTTACAGCCGGATCCTCCAGCTGAAAATCCTCCGATTATCCTCGAAGACGACCGAGCGGAGACGTTAAACCCTCTTCTGTCTTGTTCAGCAGCCAAAGAGAAGACCATCTCAAAAGCTACCATGGATGATTATATCGCTCAGCAGATACGAGTTCATCAAGCGAATGAAACGGCTGGGCAAATTGTTAAGACTGGACGACCCTATCCGAGCGAGGGCTTTGATCCCTGGCATTGTGGGGTAGGGAGCTACCAGCCAGGGATAACCGAGAAAGGGCGGGCCCGATTGCCTCTTAGCGAGGGCTTTTGATCCTTAGCGCGGGAGGGGCCATAAGAAGTCTACTAAAGACGGGCCGAGCAGGGTTGTTGCCCGGTGCCTCTTGGCGAGGGCTTTGATCCTTACGGACGGGCGAGCATGGTTACTGCCTGGTGTCTCTTGGTGAGAGCTTTGATCCCTGGCGTTGTGGGGTAGGGAGCTACCGGCCGGGGATAGCCGAGCAGGTAGCCACTCGGCTGCCTCTTGATGAGGGCTTCGATCCTTAGCATGGGAGGGGCCGTAAGAGGCCTGCTAAGGATGGTCCAAGAAGGGTTGCTGCCCAGTGCCTCTTGGCGAGAGCTTTGATCCCTGGCGCTGTGTGGCAGTGAACTACCAGCCGGGGATAGCCGAGCAGGGCAGCCGCTCGGCTGCCTCTTGATGAGGGCTTCGATCCTTAGCGCTGGAAGGGTCGTAAGAGGTGGCTAAGGATGGACCAAGTAGTGAAGCTGCTCAGTAGCCTCTTGGCGAGGGCTTCGATCCCTGGCATCGTGGGTAAGGAGTTACCAGCCAGGGATAGCCGAGCAGGGTAGCCGCTCGGCTACCTCTTGATGAGGGCTTCGATCCTTAGCGCGGGAGGGGCCGTAAGAGGCCTGCTAAGGATGGTCCGAGCAGTGAAGCTTCTCGGTTGCCTCTTGGCGAGGGCTTCGATCCCTGGCACTGTATGGCAGTGAACTACCAGCCGGGGATAGCCGAGCAGGGTAGCCGCTCGGCTGCCTCTTGATGAGGGCTTCGATCCTTAGCGCTGGAAGGGCCGTAAGAGTTGGCTAAGGATGGACCGAGCAGTGAAACTGCTCAGTGGCCTCTTGGCGAGGGCTTCGATCCCTGGCGTCAAGGGGTAGGGAAATACCAGCCAGGGATAGCCGAGTAGGGCAGCCGCTCGGCTGCCACTTGGTGAGGGCTTTGATCCCTGGTGTCGTGGGTAAGGAGTTACCAGCCAGGGATAGCCAAGCAGGGTAGCCACTGGGCTGCCTCTTGATGAGGGCTTCGATCCTTAGCGCGGGAGGGGTCGTAAGAGGCCTGCTAAGGATGGACCTAGCAGGGTTGTTGCTCGGTCGCGCAAGGGTTCGTCCGACCCTCCTGACGTATGAGCATCGGGAAGGGTAATAGTCATGGACGATACGTGTATCGAACGCGTGGGGGAGGTGAAGTGCCGGAGCCGCGTCGTTTCGATTTTGCCAAGAAAGGCTCGAAGTCTGCCACGTGGCGGCACAGCTGTGGGTGAAACAGGCGATTGTTGGATTTTCGAGGGCGTAGCGGGCTACAAACGGAGGGAGCGTTGATCACTCCTTTCTTTACACCCAAAACGTAAGAATGGAGAACTTCCCTTTTACGATCCCTGACATTGTGAATTTTGAGGACGTGTACCTCTATGACCAGTACTGCACCGAGGACACGGTGCAGCTAGTGGTTGGCCGCATTGAGTATCATTTCGGCCGACTGATCCCCCGGCGCTCCCCCATGCTCCAGCTGCTGATGTACTCCATATGGAGGGCGTCGTCGGGGCTCTACAACCCCTTGTCCGAACAGCTGGGGGACGAGGCGGTTGGTAAGCTAAGGTCCTTGCGGCGCTTCGGCTTGATCTCTGCGGGTCGGTGGGATCGCTCAGTAGCGCTCATCTTTGAGTGCTATCAATTGAGGCACCACGCCGACATTCGTAGGCGGCATCAAAGGCAAAGGGCTGAAGCGGCGAGGGCTCGGCTGGCAGAAATATGCTCGTAGTACCATGAGAAGTGTTTCCTGTACCCCCTTCCCCCGCTATTGTAATTTTTCTTTTTCGGTGTACGACTGAGGAGCCTATAGTACCCTTTGAATAAACAAACTCTTCTTTTTGCAATGTTTTATTGATCTCTTCTTATTATATAAACAGAAAGATCCTGAGAAAGTTTACATTGCCTTATTAAAAGAAGTACAAGCTAGTTGATTTTTTTTTATTTGCGCAGCTTGAGCCCCTCGGATGTCTGTTGGCCTCCGCGACCGGCGCGAGATGTTGAGCCTCGTAGGTATCCGACGTACCCTCCGCTGATACGACCATGATTTGGCCGATTGTCAACTCGCCGAGAGGGAGACGCTGCTCCTGCTCGCGGCCAGCTTGCCGTTTGTCCCGCAAGTACACTGTAAGGTGTCCCGAACGGATGAGCTCCTCAATATAGTTTCAGAGCTGCTTACAGCTCTCCATGGAGTGGCCTAGCGATCTGTGAAAACTGCTGTAGGGGCCCCGAGTACGCTTTGCCGCCATGCGCGAGATCAGGGGGAGCTTGAAGAACCCCTCGCCCTTGGCCTCCTCAAGCGGTACCGTCTAGGATACGTTGAGTGGGGTGTACTGTTGAAACCTCGGAGAGTAGGGCTTTGGCCGCTCAAGTCTCTTTCTCTCTTCTTTCACCCTTTTCTTCTGGTCAGTTTGCTCTGCCCCGGGGAGATTTACGTTCACCTCGGACTCGAGCTAGATTTCGCGCTCGGTCCAGGCCTTTACCTTGGCTATGGTGTTAGGTTGCGCTAATGCAAAGGAGCGTAACCACTCCTTGTGCCTAAGACCAGAACTCAAGGCTGTGATGACTGTCTCGTCCCGATATTCGGGGACCTCGAGAAGGGTATTGTAGAAGCGGGTGACGTACGCTGTGAACGTTTCTTTGTCCCCGCTCTTGATCGTGAAGAGATGGTCGACGGTCCGTTTCTGCCGTCTGTTCCCGACGAAATGGCCGAGGAATTGGGTGGCCAGCTCGTCGAAGGTTGAGATCGAGCGTGGTGTGAGTCCTCGGAACTAGTCTCGTCTGGAGCGGATGAGAGTGGCCGGGAAAGCTCGGCATTGGGGGGCGTCAGAGTTGTCTTGGAAGATCATCCTGACCGTGAACGCGTCCAGATGGTCCTTCAGGTCTGACTTCCCATCGAAGAGCGAGACCTTGGGGGGCTTGTTCCGGGAGGAGACATGGACGGCGAGAAGCTCCTTAGTGAATGGCTTTGTGAGCGAGTCGGCGGCGTATTTAGCCCCGTCACTCGAGTGGAAACCTTCTCGATGCATGCCCTCGATCTTCTTTTCGAGGGCGTCGAGCCGGCCATGGTACCCCGACGATTCGGCACATTCCGATCTTTGGCCCCTGCCATTGGAGACCTGTGTTTGGCCGCGGCCCCGGTTCCTCTCGATGAGGTTCCTCAGGTCCCCTACAGAGGTAGTCTTCGAGCTGCCGTGACGAGTCCCGTCCGTGCGACCCCATTGAGGGAGGGGGTGTCGGTCATGCCTGGGAGCAGGCGAACTGACCGACATCTCCTCGGGAGGGAAAGGAGCCCGTTGGGGCTCGGGGCGAGGCACTCGGGCGACAGACCTCGGTGTTGAACTGTGGGGTGACCAGCGGGTCATAGAATATGTTGGCGCGGGAGATCGGCGGCCGTGGGAGGTAGCAAGGCCGTGGTCGGCAGTGCTGACGCGGGTAGAGTCTTCTCTCTCTCTGTAAGGGTCCCAGTCCTGAGGCAGGGGAGCGGCGACCTCGGGAACTTGCCCCGCCGTTTGGACATGGACGAGCGCGTCAACGATGGACGCAAGTCGATCTATCCGGGCGGCTAGGGTGTTAATGGCGTTCGTGGGAGGAGATCCGTCTGCGCCTCCGTTGTGGGGGAGGCGACGACTAGTGCTTGGATCATCGTGGTGACCTCTTGCCATTGGGTTGAGATCGGAAGATGAACTTTGTCTTAGTAGAATCAAGTTTCCCTCAGATGGCGCCAGCTGACGCGGGTGAAATCGCGTTAAGATGTTACCTTCCGTTGATCTACTGTTGGCGATGATGGACGACCGAGATTTGAGTTGGAGGATAGCTCCTGAAGTGTGTGGATCTCAATGGGTATGAGGTTGTTGGGGCCGAGCTACCTGCAAGGAAGTCCCAGGGTGGTTGTACCACCGAGGAACCTCCGTCGATCAAGTTAGACAGGAAATCCGAGCAGAGTAACGGCCTAGTGAGTGGAAAATAACTTACCTCGATCGTCTGAGAGAGAGGTTTATATAGTGGCAGCAGGCAGGCAGGCAGGTGCGAGAATTACGCTGGCCGTTACGCCCCCGACGTCACACCCACGTGATGGGCGGGATCTCCCATTAATGGCGAGACAGGCTCGTTAATGGGGATCATGATGGCGTGGAATGCGGGATCGAGGGCAGCGGATATCTCACGCATGGCGAGATTCGCGGAGGCGAGGTGGAAGCACCTACGAATGATGTTGTCGGTCGGTCGAAGGGACCGAGGAAGATGAGCTCGATGGGGGCTCGTGACCGAGTGGGAGGCCGAGCTATCTTGGTTCTGTGGTAGCCCGGAGGCGAGCTGAGAGGGCCGAGAAGGCCAAATGTGCAGGAGGCTCGGAGGCGAGCCAACGGTTGTTCGCAAGGCGGGCATAGGAGTGGTGTGGACGGCCCAGAAGGTTAGCCACGTCCATGGGTCGCAGACCCGGGTGTTCCTCCGACGTGCTGTCCTTGGTCCTTCCTTGCGGGCTTCGGGACACGTCCTCAGCCACGTGTCACGATCTGGGAGATCGCCGATATCGAGCATCATCAGAACTGGAACTTGTGTTTGAGATATTCTCTTACCTTCTAAATAGTTAAGTGGATATTTCTCTCATAAAAAAAACTCACAATCCCGCTTAGTTGAAAAATTAGGATTTAGCGCAATTAAAGAATTGCTCTTCTTTTAAATAAGATTGCCTATGAACTCAAATCTTGCATTTGAAGGGACAGCTGCACTCGACAGGATTATTATTCGAGAATGTTGAGAGAAACATGCCGGTTTCCATGATTAATTTGAGATACCTTTGATAGAAACCCTAATGCTAAAGTGAATTTAGGAGAAAATTTAGGAATTTTGGGAAAAGAAGAAAGGTTGGGAAGATTTCACAACCTTGACCGATACTCACCATTAACCTCCTAACATAGTTGAGGAAGATGCCAAAAATCTCTTTTTCACCTGTTTGGAAGGTTTTTAGTGCAATTTAAACATATGGAGGGTCTTTTAAGTAAATACGAAGTTTGAAGGGGCTTTTTAGTAATTAGTGAAGAATGAAAGGGCATTTTAGTAAAAAGCTCTATATCTACAACTTCATACAAGTATTAATATTACGACTATCAATTGGATATTTATATCAAATCCTTCATGAATAATGAGGAAGAATCTCGTTGTGGCTTGAAAAGGATAAGATGCATAGAGTAGTTATAATGAGCTTTGAAATGATTTACTATCATTAATGTTATATTGAGAAAAGTCCATATGTAATAACCAGTTCTACTATAAATATCTTCCGTATTTTGAATAAATACTTTCCCCAAATTTTTTCTATTTCTAAATTTTTTACAATTATTAGTTCCTAAATTTTCTAATTTTAATTTCTTAAACATAACTATTAAACCCTAACCATTTTCCTACCCCAAGCCCAACCCACAAACCCCCCTCACCCTTCACTCAACCCGAACCCGACCCGACCCAAACTCCCCTTTCCCTTCTTCTTCTCCTTCACGTTCCCTCCTTTCCCGCTCTTTTCCTCACTTCCCCACGACCCACGCTCATTCCTTCACGACCCGCACCCACGCCCCAACGGCCGCGCCCGCTTTCCCAACGACCCGCGCTCGCCCCGCGACCCCTCCTCCTTCGCCAACCGCCTCGACGACCGCCTCGACGACCGCGTCTCCCTCGCCAACGAACTTCCCACGACCGCGCCTCAAGCCACCGACTCCCTCTCTTGTTATCATTCTCTCACTCTCACTCACCCCTCTTCCCTCCCACGCACCACCATCGCCTTCATCTCCCTCGTCCCGAGCACCCCACTGTAAACCCACCGCCGGAGCTCACCCATCGCCTCCACCAACCCAGCTCCATCCTTCGCCGCAACCCCCACCGCACCGAGCCCCACTTCATTAACTCCACCAAGCTTCCCTTCCTCTCATAACCGTGCTCCTCCACCCATCGCCGGCAGCCCTATCTCTAACACTTCGCCGCCAGCCACCACCACGAGCACCAACGACTCCTTCACGAACTTCGCTGTCTCTTCCGCCGACCTCGTCACCGTGATCCCACTCCCTCCTCCCAAACCCGAGCAGCCCCACCACCTCCTCTGCCACCACGACCACCACTCGACCATCGCGGCATCCTCCTCCTTCCTGCAGCCGGACCCCAGCACCAACAGCCTCCATCGACGTCGTTCTGCATCAAAAGCTCGCATCCTCGACCTCGTGACCCACTCGCCGCCACGAGCACCGACCACCACCATCGTCGTCGGCTCACCCCAGCGTCGCCTGAGCATCCGCACGACCACCTCTACGTTTCCAACAGCCGCATCTCGTCATCAACCTCCAAGCCCTATACCCGAGCTCCTCTTGCTCCCTCCACCAGCTCCGGCCATGACCCAGAACTGCGTGATGACCACTCCACCATCGGCGGCCTCATCTCTGCGAACTCGGAGCCTTCAAGTACCGCCGCCAACATCGATCCATGCGGGTTGTAGTCAATCAAAATCAAGAATTCGAGCCCACACCACTACAGTTCCAAGGCCCGCGAACTCCAGTTTTGTCGCAATGACCACTGTCGCATCCGTGACGTGCATTGCAACACCCGACCAATCCATCATCTCCGTGATATCGTCAGAAAGGCAAGTGAACTCTCTCACTTGCTAAATCATGCTATAGCTATATATATAATTATGTTAATCGATTTGATAAATGTTAATCTTGATTTAAATAAGTTTGTGTTCTAGAAGATGGCCGCAATTATCATAATTAAAACCCAATTGAAAATGCTGGAATTTATAATCAATACATTCCTTGCTGTTAATAAACGTCGCGTAGAAATTTGAATGGATATTATTGATGTTTCATACATAAAGGGATGTCCCAAGATACGTCGTAAAATCTGAAAACTGCAATATACCATGCATCGTAAAATTCATAATTAATTGAATATAACTCGTAATGAAATATTCCTGAACTTATATCAAAGCCAACTAAATGACCCTTAACCCTCTATAGACGGTTACTGAATATTGTTTTGTTACGATAATGCAAACTGAAGCAAGATTTGACTCTGGATTGCAGTCCAGAGCAGTACTATTTGTTGACACCTGAATTAAAATGTTGTTATAGCTCTGTATGAAGATGATATTATGCGGAACGCTATACCGCGGCGAAGATAAATCTGTTAGCTAAACATTGAAAGTGGTTTCATTCGTTTTTATCATCGTTTGCTCATTTAATCACATTTTAAACCATCAGTATATACTGCAGTCCCAAGCAGGGACATAACGCATATCCCGATATTAAACATTGCATAACTCCCAGTACACAGTGGATGTTATCAATCTGTCTGATACGTTGAAAACCTAACTGTTAAACCTAAATATTATCCAACTGCAGCGTTGCTTAATTATTCCCCCAACTGGAAGTAAAACGTGTTACGAAACGGACTTCCAGTTCAAAAACTGGATTTCCCGCAGTGAACACTTAAAATGAAATGACCATAACTAGCAAACCTGAAACTCTATTGACAAGAAACCAATTTTTCTGTACAGATAATTAAATATACTGCTTATCCCTTTTATATTGTTTTGCTAAATTCTGCGTGTGTGATTTATAGTAAATTATGCAAGTGGTAGGACACTGGCTGCTGATATTTTTATTCATATCGTAATCAATTGCATTCTCATTATATCATGTAGCGGTTATATCCTCACTGAGTAATGGTCATATACATTGATAATCTAGTGACTGTGATACATTACCCAGTGATAAATATCAGTGATTAGATTGTGGCAAGTACGTTAGTGTATAAGCGTGATTGAATAGTGAAAGTGACACGTACTTGTACACAATCAGCGGAACCAGTTAATTATTGCATTGTCGACGCCTATGGGACATATGTAAGTGTAACTATAACTGCGTGGGAAGGTTATGGAAGCACTTATATTAGTGTCATGGGTAAGGTGTCAAACACTGCCCATTTATCTTGGATACCAGTCGAGACATGCTTGATAGAGATCCCGTCTCCAGTTTTCGCGTAGACTTGTCATGGACCGACTAGTATTTGGGTTTATGGTCGGTATTTGATGTAGACCATGGGTGTGGGGTAGTTTGAGTGTGAGTTCGATCAACGGTATCTCGGGAGTCCCATTGCCGGCATATACAGCGATTTTGGGAGTCATGTGGGTGATATTACTGATTATTGGCGAGCGTGATTCGGGGCCGTGTTCCCTTGTCTCTGGGGCCTACCCTTGTGTTGGGGATACTCCTGTGGTAGTTGACGCTCACACTTGGACCGACGATAGATTTAGCGATCTGAACAGTGAGACTTAGAGACAGATAGGTTTAGTGACATAGGCATGCATTGATTACTGATTCGATATACCTGCTTTACTGTTTACCTGTACCAATTATTTCATACGCGTTATCGTTCTATATTTACTGCTTCATGTTCGTCATTATTGCACGTGTTTATATATATATATATATATATATATATATATATATATATATATATATATATATATTGTGTCGCTCTCATGACCTGAGTATGCACGCTCAGAGTGAGAAGTGAACTTAGCTCGGATCAGGATCGGTCGTACCTCGAGAATATCGCGGATATCTAGATCAGCCACGTCAGCGCTGTCTTTCCCTTGATCCCTATCTGGTATATCTTTTATCTGTTCTGATAGAATTAGTGGATGCCTTTCTCTTTATCTGTAGTATGATTACTGATTACCACATAGTGCTAGGAGCCGAAGTGTGACTACGGCGGGATATTTTCTTGACCGTAGGAGCATGGCTGGTCTTGTCATCCCTCATATTCCGTATTTTGAGAAGCGGGACATGACACCATACAAAAAATATAGTGGACATCACATTAAATGAGTTTTCTTGATGCTTGAATAAAACTAAACCCTCCTATGTTTGTCAGAGGGAGGGAGCATTTAAAGAAATTTCAAAGATGCACATTTAATAACAGTCAGTTAAGACATTTTAATGGTGGTTGTTTTTAGTTGCCTTCTGGTTATAGCAAAATCAAAAGGCCAAAGAAAAGCATTAAAAAAATCAAACAGAAGACATTCGGATTTAACCTGGTTCGACATTTACCTGCATCTGCAAAAGAAGAAACATCAAATCAAATCTGTCTGATGTGTGCATCAAACTCATTGCTCCAACCCACTACCCATTAACACATGTTCTTAACTATTTAGGCCATGTTTACACTTTCTTTTATACTTCTTTTATTTTAGAACGCTATCTATTCACCACTTTTATTTGTTTTCTATATATTGTAGTTGTAATGAATGTAAGAAACAGTTAATGAAAACCTCAAAAATGTTAATTTAGCATGTCTCAAGGAGATTAGCCATGTTTACCCCTATGACTGTTTTCAATGAGAATAATGGAGGAAACAGTTAATGAAAAGGAGATTAGCCATGTTTAACACATCCTTTATTGTGTTTTCCGACGATCGGAATACATCATCTTCATCGTTATCATCTAAGATGTGGGTAAACCAAATTTCATGTGATTCTACAACCTTTTCACCGTTGATTTAGCAATGTAAAAAGTTTTATTGTCGGTAAACCGTTAATTTTGAACCCACTAATTCAACGGTGAAAAGGTTGTACAATCACATGAAATTTGGTGTGCCCATATCTTCAATGGTAATGATGAAGATGATGTATTCTGATCGTCGGAAAACACGATAGATGGTATGTTTTTTCGACGCCATAGAAGGAAATTCCTCCCATGTCATCTTTCCTCCATTATTCTCATTGAAAACATGGCTAATCTCCTTATTCATTAATTGTTTCCTCCATTATTTGATATATAAATTTTGAACCATAATAAATATATGTGTTTAAAATATTAAATATATAGCTCTGTAGACCTTGACTTGATATGAACTTGACCACGACACTGGCTACCATTGAATTCAACATATATACATCGTTAATAGTTATATATTGTTGTTGTTGTTATATATAATATAAGAGAACAATGGAGGAAAGATGCCATAGGACATTGACTTTTCCAAATTTAGGCTTTTCCAAATTTACCCCTATGACTGTTTTAATGCCATTTTTGTCGTCGGTTTCAAATCAAATAATCCTAACAATTTTCTTTAGCCCCTCCTTGGGCTTTCACTTTGTATCCAGTCCCTCTACTTTCATTATTAGTTCGCCTTAATTTTCTAATCCCCATTTTGGGATTTAAATTTGTACTTGGAGGCTTAACTTTTATCTTGGATTTGCTGTAATCTTTCTTTGTTTTCATTAACGATAAGATGCAAATTGGATTTGATGAAATCTCATAATTTTGATTATGAATTTGCTTTATTCTATATTTATTTTAATGAAATCTCATAAATCATAACACCGTAGAGAAACTTATGCATCTTATGTATTTTTTTTTAATTTTCCGTGGTTATAATTGTTCAACAATCTACTTTATATGTGTAAATTTTTTCATGTTTGATAAACTCTCATAAGTCATAACATTGTAGTTTTTTTTTCTAAAAAATAACGATGTCTGCAAATAAATTTAAATAGATTTTGGAAAAAATAATGGCTATTTTTTTTCAACATGTAAGAAGAATTGAAATCTCCAACTTGGAGGAGTTTACTTATCTAGGAATTTTCAAATACGATTTAGCGTTCAGTCAATAAATGCAAAAAATTAATAAAGTTGTAAAGTGTAAGAGACATTTATGAAATTGTTTTCAAGGAAAATAAGAAAAAATTCGAAATTGTTTTGAAAGAATTTTGATCAAGTTTTAATATAAGTGTAAAGTCTAAGAGGCTTTATGAAAATGATTTCAAAGAAAATAAAGAAATTTTCCAAAATTGTTTTCAGAGAATTTGGGTCAAGTTTCATAAATTAACGAGACAATAGATTTTAGTTAAAATGTTGATCATTACTGCAATAACATATTTCTTAAATTCTTGAACAGTTTTGTGTGCTAGCATGGCATGGGGGCACTTGCTATATATATATATATATATATATATATATATATATATATATAGATAAATAAATAAATAAATAGTCTTCAAAATCAAGCTCTTTTTTCTCTTTTTCTTCGTAAAATTTTCTTTGGCCCCCATTTTTCTTGGTATTTTCATTTGGACCCTTGGTTCATATATTTGAGCTCAATTTGGTAGTATTTTTCTGTGGAAAATTAGCCGTAGACCCCGTTCTTCTTGGATAATTGTATTTAGACCTTTGGTTCAGATAATTGAGCTAAATTTTGGCCTTGAAAAACTAGTTTAGCCCCCGATTTTGTTTTTGGATATTTCTATCTGAATCTTTGGCTCAAGTATTTCCAATTGGTTAGGGAATTGTTAAAATTTCCAATCACCCCTTCTTATTCTTATATGGTTCCAACTAATGATCACGTGAATGAATCATGAGCTTGAAAAATTACATGTAGCTCCCAATCATAATGATAGCACTTGATTATATGTCCCGGTTTTCAATTAAAGTATTTGATTGCTACCTATGTCTTTATGAAATTCTTTTAAGACTGAAAATAACTAAATACAGCATAACGCTAACTAATTGTTATGAATAAAAATAGTTTATCTTTTCACTTCAAGCAATTTTTATCCAGAATAAGACCAATATCCCTTCCATATGAAACCTTTCGTTTAAGCTAATAAAGCTCATTTTTGTCAGTATGCAGAAAATTAAGTTTAGACTCCTATTTAATTTACTTGAAATTTTCATTTGGATCTTGACACAAGTGTTTGTAATTGGATGTGATTTAAGCATATTGGCGTACAAATTAATAACTATATATTGAAGGGATATATGTAGTTTTTCTTCTAAAGTTCCAAAATGCATAAATGTCTCTTTGGGAAGATGAGACACACGCGCGCGCGCGCGGGGAAAATCTAGAATTTAGAAAAAAAACACACACACACGCGCGCGTGCGCGCGCGGAGGGAAAATCGAGAATTTAGAAATAAATACAGTTATTTTAAGAGTTTTTGGGATTTTTTTCTTGAAAAATGACAAAATGCCCCATGTCCCTCCTTGGGTTCTAATTATAATAGTTGAGATGTGTAATCGTTATTTTAAGCCTACTGTTTCTTGGTTCGGGGGGTTGGAACCATTATTCCAAAAGTAGAGGGGAAATTGTTTCCGGACCTGGTTTAAAGATATGACTTGTTTTTAAACCCATAAATTTTCAAAATTGTGAAAATATTCAATACTTACAAAATACGGATGTTTCAAGCCCAAAAATAGGTTGTATGTATTTTAGTGTACTTAGAATATTTTCGTCCAGATTTACTCTCATTCTTTGTAATCAGAAATATATGATTATTCTCTAAAAATAATTATTCGTAAGATTTACTCCTACTATGATTCTCTCCTTATCCTCGGTGCTTCACTTCCAATTCCACATTTTTTCTTTCCAATCTTCTCTCCCAAATCTATATCTTTATTTTCAAATTCCTCATTTCAAATTCAATTTCTCTGATTTCCGATCTCTATTTCTAATTTATGCATCTCATCTTTCAAATCTCTAATCTCCGACCCAATTCCCCCATCTCCATTCCTAATTCATCAATCTCCTCTTCCATTTCCGACATCTTCGTTGTCATGATGGTTGAATCTAGAACAATAAAAAATAAAGAGGGATGATAAAGAAATCGGAAAATTAGGGCAAATAATAACAAGTAAGGCAAGCACCAATAAAGAATACGAGTTTAGAAAGAAAATGGGTTTTGGAAAGAAATTAGGCCAAGTAATGATAAAGAGATGAGAACAAAGAAGCCATGAAAAACCATAGGTAAATATAAAAGAAATCTCATATTCTAATATTTTGAGAAGTCCAAAAAATCTCATGTTCTAATATCTTAAAAATATCAAAAGGGCGTTATAGCCAATGCATCCATAAATATGAATACAAATTAGGGTTTAGGTTTAAAATAAAGCCAAAGTATATTTTTGGGGGGTTTTCATAATTTTGGAACTTTGTGAAAATAAGTCGTCTCTTGTCGGGGAACAGTTTTCCTTTATTTTTATCATCTAATGTCACAAGCTATCAGTTCTCACGGTTTTAAGCTGGGAAAACCATTTCAGTAGTGTTTTTGCTTATTTGACATTAATTCTTGGGATGTTTGTTTATTTAAAAAAGGAAATGAGAAGTCGAAAGTAAACTCAGGATTCTATATTGTTTGGAATTATTTCTCCCTTCTTTGATGTGATCTTTTTCTGGGAGTCGAACCGGTGATATTTCATTTTGGAAAGGAAATTATCAGCGCATAAATCATAGCCAGTTGGTAATTTGAGACGGTGAATTTGTATTTTCCACGTCAAGTTTTTGTTTGTTTGAAAGAACTTATAATAGGAATGGACTTGAAATAAGATACTTGCTCTGTTTGGTTAGGGTATGCGTTGTTTTTCTGCCAAGTGTTTCCAACTCAATTTCAAGGTTTGATCAGACTTTATTTTGCAAACAAAGACTCTTCTGTCAGCAAATTTCAATGTTTATGAGGTTTATATAAATTTATAAGCATCAAATATATGAGAATAATTGAGTAAAGAGGCCATGGGAGGATTTCTTCTCTTCTTTCAGTTGGAGGGAATTTCCTTTCGTCGATAAAAATCATGGATAACCAAATTTCATATGATTCTACCACTTTTTCACTTTTGAATTAACAATGTAAAATGTTCTATTGTCCGTAAACCGTTAACTTTGCATCCACTAAATCAACGGTGAAAAGTGGTAGAATCATGTGAAATTTGGTGTATCCGCATCTTAGATGATCAAGATAAACATGATGTGTGCTGATCTCCGGAAAAATTGATGGAGGTTGTATCTTTTTAACGTCATAAAAAGAAATTCCCACTTTCCTCCATTATTCTCTCTTTGTCTCTCTTCAAACCCTGGAACTGACCATTTCAATCTCATCTCTTCTTTTATAATGCAAAGAGGGGTACAAGTTATTAACCTTTTTGTTAAGAAAATCCATAGAATCAATTATTATAAAATCCTTGAAAATCGATTTTAAAAACACACACACACAGGTGTGTGTGTGTAAACTTAAACAGTTATAACAGATTTAATTAAATCCATCTTTAATCGGCTTCTGGAAAATTTAAAGATATCTATTGCATTAATAATAAATTAAAGTAATCCATCAAGGTATGCTTAAATTACAAAAACTTACAAATCTAGTTCAATGTTTTATTATTTCATTTTTGATATAATCACATGCATTGCACGTGCCAAAACACTATTGTATACACAAATAGCTACATAGCTTTCCCAATAGCTATTTCTCGAGAAAGGAAATCAATAGAATCCCCATCGGCCTCTAAACAGACTAAAATCAAGATGTTGGATTGTTTTTGTGCTCCAAAACACCCTCACTGCCGCCGCAGCCATCAAATACCAACAACAACAACATCAACTACTTAAGAAGTAAGGAGCGCGATACTTAATGTTTTTAGATTCCGAGTGCTATAACTAAAGTGTTAAAATGAATGAGCAATTAAATAAAGCGCTGCCACTTTGAAGCAGAAGGCGGTGATGCATACTAGTAACAAGCACGTGTGTGATAAGTAAAAATCGATCGTGCGTCATGATTTTTGTATGCTTTCTTGATTGTCATTAGTTCAAGAACTTTTTACTTAGTTTGTTTATTTCCCAAAGAAAAAATATCTTGTATTGAAAATTGTTGAAAGGTATAAATGTAATTACATGTATATGAGAGAATGACATGACATGTCCTTACTCTAGAACCCTCACATGAATTTTTTCCTTTTTTGGGCATTTTTAATGAGAGGGTTTTTTTTTTGAATTATTATACTTCTAAGATTAAATTATAAAAATAGGGGGGGATAAATTTTATTTACGAAAATAGGATGGTTTCACCCAACCTGGCCCACCCCCCCACCCCCAGTATAGAGGGCGGGTTCTGGAACTCGCCCCCTATACATTTGTATAGGGGGCGGGTTCTCAGAACCCGTCCTTTTTTTTTTAAATTAAATTAATTTTTAATTATAATTATTAACGAATATAATTATATTATTATTATTATTATAATTATAATTATAATTATAATTCTTAAAAATAAAATAAAATTAAATAGACAAAAAAAATATTTAAATTAAATAATAAAATTTCACTATATCAAATTTTTTTTTACAGAATGAATCCGTCAAAATTTACAATGCCAAAAAATCCTATCTATTTGTAAAATGTAAATGCTATATCGACGGTCGAATTTATAATAACAAAATGAATCCGTCAAATTTATAATACAAAAAAATCTGAGTGCACTTGTCACGATCCTGAAGGTCCCGCCCCTGATGCATATCCTGGACATCTGGTCCTATAATGGCCTGGTTGTTTGCATAGGCTACATCTGGATTGCCTTTGCTGAGGATCAGCATCCATTGTCATTCGATCTCGACGTACCTTAGGTCTTCCGGGCTTTATATTTTTTTCCGGCGGTAATACAGTCGGTGTTTGTCTGTTGGCAGTATAATAGTGCCAATAGCGACTGTCCGGTATAGGATGAAATTTTGGATCGTATGCATCTTGGTAATTAGAAACTGTATAGTAATGGGAAACAAAACTGTAATGTGAGGTATGCATACTGCTCGCAGCAGCAATTGCGTGGGCACAAGGTAAATGTTGTTGCTAGAAAAGACCGCATGTACACGAAGAGAGCCCTTCATCTCTAAAGTTCACGGTATATTGATTCCCATTACCGCCCGTCACCTGAAACTCCGCCGTGTCAAACCTTTCGGATCTGTAGTATTGTGCTCTGCGCTCTCTTTTCCGAAAGATATCTTCGTAATACGCGGTGAGCGGAGTGTCCATCGCCAAGGACTTTTCTCTTC
The DNA here is from genome assembly GCA_030015575.1 of Agapanthus africanus. Lineage (NCBI taxonomy): Eukaryota > Viridiplantae > Streptophyta > Magnoliopsida > Asparagales > Amaryllidaceae > Agapanthus > Agapanthus africanus. The sequence goes on along the minus strand of JASDDO010000022.1, from coordinate 746,958,778 downwards.
TGTGCACAAAATAAGTATTCATCCGGAAAAATGTTCGAACAATCAACCCCTGTATCGGTAAGCCTCTAACCCCTTTAAGGACCCCGTTGAAGCTTTCAGACATATTAGTCGTCATTAGGAGATATCTGCACCCATCATCATGTGCTTGTGACCACATGCGTACTGGATACTCATCTAACCACGCTTTCGCGGCTTGACCCATCTCCCCAATTTTCGTCATGTATATGTCGTGAACATTAGGGTCAGGCGTTTCACCGGCTCTGTACATAAGTTTATGTAGATCCGAATTTTTAAATTTTCGATCAAAATTTTGCCTGAAGTGTCGTAGGCAAAACCTATGTGGGGTCGTCGGAAATACAGATCTCATTACAGCTAGTATTCCCAGATGTCTATCAGATATGATGCATAAATCCGTTCTATGAAGAACAGATGGGATATTTTTGAGGTTGCGGAAAAACCATGACCAGGATGATGTATTTTCACCCTCGACAATAGCAAATCCCAACGGAAATATACCGTTATTAGCATCAACACCTGTAGCAATTAACATGCAGCCTCTGTACTTACCGTATAGATACGTACCATCAACGCACAATACCGGCCGACAGTGTGTGAAACCAGCCGCACATGGACCAAAGCACCAGAAAATTCTTTGAAACCTGACAGAGCCCTCGACGTCTGTTTCTGTGGTTTTTAACCGGTATACGGTCCCCGGATTTGATGCTTTCATGGCTTCCATAAAAGGGACTAGTGAGTTGTACGAGCTTTCCCAGTCCCCGAATATCTTGCACAAAGCCTTTCTACGAGCATCCCATGCCTTCACATACGAAATCTGAATTTTATGCTCTCCGCTAACCAAGAGCCGTATCTCTCGGGGAGTCATCGCCACATCTGTACGGATCAGAGGCATGATTAGCGAGCAAATGTAAGATGAAGTGCAATTCCGGTGATCCTGTAACATGATAGAATTGATGCAAGTGTGTTCTTGGTTGTATTTCGTGACCTTCCAAGCCTTGGCTCTTTTGGAACAACATGCATGCAATCTCCACTGACATTCAGGAGCTTTCGTACATACCACAGTATAGTACGTCTTATTTGACTCTTCGGTTTTAAATGTAACGTTTTGCTGAATGGACCACGACTTCAGCTTACAAATAAGATCTCATTTTTCCTGAAATAAATCCCCGACGCTGATGCAATCTTCGCTTGCTGCTGTCGCGTCCAAATAGGGTGCCGTATTTACTTCTGCAACGGCTAAGTCTACCCAACCATCATCTTCCAGCGGATCGAGGCCGGGATCTTCTAGTTCGACAAAATCGTTATTCGTAATCATACCATCAAAGAATGCTACCTCATTCAATCCAGCAGCATATTCCACGCTATCCTCCCCCTGATGATCTTCACCGGTTTCATCATCATCACTGCCACACATATCAATATCACCCGTAGCAACATAAGGCTCGGGTGCAATATATGATGGTTGTGGTCGGTGTAATGTGGATGGTTCGGGGTGAGAAGACCGGAAAGATGTGGACGGACATGCTTGGAATGCGCTGCTTGGATCGTGTTGGAATGATGCGGAGGTATGGGGAAATCCGCGTTTAGTATATAAATTGTTATTATAATATTATTCCTTAATATTTTCGTAACTAAATCATCACTTGTTTCAAATTTATTTACCTGTGGAAGGCTGTGTATGGTAATTCTTGCTGTTCTTCTGGGGTGCATGTAACTGCAGCAGTCGACTGGGGAAACCTGGATTTATGCATTTTATTAAATGTTTGAATATTAGTATATAGGTATTACTAAAATGTTTAAATATGGGTTTATAAAATGTTTACCCATGTGCTTGAAGATTTGAATAATGTTGTGTATAGTCATATCCACCGGCACTGACGGCATCATCGTTGACCATGTGACCGTACCCCGAGGAACTATCTCCAGTATTACCATCAAAATTACCCGTTGGAGGTACATCTGATACTTCCAATTGGTCCTTCTGAACCAAAAGTTCGAAAGAATGCTGGGTGCTCGAGAGACCGAAATCTATCATCGAAGATATTGATGCATCGTCTATAATTTCAACCAATGCATTTCCACTGAACATAGGCCATATACAACTTAACTTAACCCTACTTTCACGGGGATCGTATTTTGTAATTTTGAACACTTTAGCCTCTAGTTCATCATAAGTCGTTGATGCTTCCAATCGCATGATTCGTGCAGACCCGCCCATATACTCGGGACCTTGTGCACTTGTGATAACCTGGCCATCGTATTTACATACAACAAATATACTTAGGGAGGCCATAATCCTGCACAAAAAACAGTTATATTTTTTATGTTGTGTTGAAATTGCAAAAAACTTTCAAACTCGAAGATTGCTTACTTCCAATACTTTATGAACTGTTCTACTGCTCGAAGATTGCTTACTCGCAGAATATGGTTCCTGGAACTTCACCTTCTTCTAAAACTCCACACTTACACAAAATTGATAGTGGAGAAGAATTGCAAAAAGTAAATGGATAGTGAGCGGTGTAGGATGAAAATTTGACAGAGATGAAATGAAATGGGTAGTGCGGAGACATATTTATAGCGGCAAGATATTGAAGAGGGCGGGTTCTTGGAACCCGCCCTCTTCAATATGATGTTCTGCAGATTTGACAAGACAATATAAAAAAACAAAATTAATGAAGAGGGCGGGTTCTTGGAACCCGCCCTCAACGTTACTTCTGCACACACGTTACTTCTGCACACTTAATTACACGTACATTGATTTGACAAGACAATATTAAAAAACAAAATTAATGAAGAGGGCGGGTTCCTGGAACCCGCCCTCAACGTTACTTCTGCACACACGTTACTTCTGCACACTTAATTACACGTACATTGATTTGACAAGACAATATTAAAGGAACCCGCCCTCAACGTTACTTCTGCACACACGTTACTTCTGCACACTTAATTACACGTACATTGATTTGACAAGACAATATTAAAAAACAAAATTAATGAAGAGGGCGGGTTCCTGGAACCCGCCCTCAACGTTACTTCTGCACACACGTTAATTCTGCACACTTAATTACACGTACATTGATTTGACAAGACAATATAAACAAACAAAATTAATGAAGAGGGCGGGTTTCAGGAACCCGCCCTCTTACTTTCTGAAATTGATGTCACATCAGAATATTATTGATGTGACAACATATGAATATTATTTAAAATTTATAAATAATAATTCAACAATGTTCAACGTTTTGTGAAAAGTTATAAATAGTACTTAAATAGTACTGATATGACCTCTCACTAATTAATGAAGAGGGCGGGTTCTAGGAACCCGCCCTCTTCTTTGTGAATAAGAACGCTCTCTGTAATTAATGAAGAGGGCGGGTTCCAGGATCCCGCCCTCTTCATTAATTAGTAATTGATTTGACGAATTATTGAAGAGGGCGGGTTCCTGGAACCCGCCCTCTTTGAGAACAAAGACTGTAGCGGGTTCCTCGAACTCGTTCACCCTCTATAAAAGCCGCATCCACACTTTCATCAACCCCACTTTCTTTCACACTTTCTAACTTTCATAAAACTCTCGACAAATCTCTGCTCCAGTACATTTCAATGGAGAATCAACCACTCGACAAATCTCTGCTTGTGCATCAACACGAACACAGATCGTTCAATATATTACACGGGGAGGAAATATTCTAAACTTAGTTAATTTTTTTTAATTACACCTTTCATTTTATTATAATAGTTGAAAATAACATTATTTAATTTTGCAGGATGGAGATAATCTCACCGTCGTCACGCATAGCTCAGACAAATGGGTAGTTAGCGACCAACGAATAAACCATCGGTTTAGACGGGCCGGATTTTATGAAGCGTCGTTGATTCGGCATATCCAAATCGACCACGCCCTCATCACCTCTCTGGTCGAACGTTGGAGAAAAGAGACCCACACCTTTCATCTAAGATGGGGTGAGGCCACAATCACACTCCAGGATATTGGCCTCTCACTCGGTTTACGGGTCAATGGGCTTGGGTTGGTCGGAGGAAAAATTGTCGGTCCAGATACCGACCATCCATACTGGGATACATATGCCGAGTCTGCTCTCGGACAGGTAAACAATTTCATTCTGCTTTCCCTATTTAGTGTACCAATTTTATGTTTTACATTATTTCTAGCTTTAATATTTAAAAAAATGCTAATATCAGGCACCAGGAGGCCACAGTAAGGGGTATAAAATCAATTTGAACTGGTTAAGAAATACATTTAGTAATATCCCTGATGAAGCCACCGATGAAGTTTTGGATAGACATGCACGTGCCTACATTCTGTACATGATCGGTTCTTGGTTGATGCCGGACCAATCAGCAACGCATGTCCATCCGTTATACCTTGGCTTCCTAGCGGATTTTGATGTCTGTGGCCAATATGCTTGGGGAGCAGGGGTCCTTGCCTTTCTTTATAAGGAACTCGATAAAGCATGTGCTCCTACGAAGAATAAAATTTGTGGATGCAGTATATTACTTCAGGTAAATTCTTTATTTTTCACAGCTAGAATTTTGCAATATTGGTTTTCTCTCTTATAATCTAAAACTTTATTTCTAGATCTGGTCGTGGGAGCATATGTATATAGGAAGACCAGAGAATATTAAAATAACTGGCTTGGATAACCCCGGAAAGCCGCTCGGCTGCTGGTGGAATGGGAAGAAAGTGTATAAGGCTCCTCGTCGAGTGCTTAGGTACTATAGAGATGAGTTGGATCGCATGGAGGCGGCTCGGGTAATCATAATTTGGGTAATTTAATTTGTTTTACAATTTTGAAAATACCTAAATCACAATTTTTTACTATGTTATTTGCGCAGTTTCTGTGGACGCCTTATACAGCAGATCGTCTAGAAAACTTACCCGGCATCTGTCTCGAGGGAGAGCCGGTTTGGCGGGCTCGATGCCCACTTCTCTGCATCAATGTCGTTGTTATGCACCTCCCAGATAGGGTATTGCGGCAGTTTGATAGATTGCAACATATTCCTGTCCCGCCGCCTTCGCCTATGACAATAGAGGGAGACATGCGAGGAGGAAATACGGAGCATGATTGGAGGGAGCATCATCATCAGTATTTGCTGAGATGGGAGGATAGGCAACATAGTATTGCCTTACAGCAAATAGGTGACCACACAGCTACCGACGCTACCAAAGTATATCTACAGTGGTATAAGCGTGTCACCATAAGATATCTTTCTGCTCCTCCCAAAAACTTCCCAAACATCTCGCGGTACGAGCCTAGAGGCCACATGGAACGAGATTTGGTAAGCCGCCCTCTTTATATCATATTACTTTTTAACATCCGGCGGTATGAGTCAATACTTATTTCTTATTTCTAATGTAACGACAGGCTCGTGGGTTGCATTTCGTACAAACAATGGTGCAGGAACCATACCCGACTGATGCTGGTCCGACATCTCAGGCTCAATTTTCAAATCTCGACCAATTTATTGGTGGTGTACTTGGTTCATATGGTATTTCTCAACATTTATCGCCGGCACCGGAGCCGCAGTATCAGCCGGCACCGGAGCCGCAGTATGAACCGGCACCGCAGCCGCAGTATGACCCGGCACCGCAGCCGCAGTATGACCCGGCACCAGAGCCGCAGCATCAAGGAGATCCAGCGCAGCAAGATCGGTGGTTTGGATCACCATACCGTCAACAGCAACCCTGGCATACCGGACAGGCGCAACAACAACAGTCTTGGGGATCAGCTTTTGCAGAACAGCCGTCTTGAGGGTTAGGTTTAGCGCAACAACAGCATCCTTGGGGGTCAGGATTTGCGCAGCCATGGGGCCAAGGTTTTGTGCAAAATCAGCCGCATGAAACCGAGACAAGTTCTTCGCTACAACTGCCCAGTTGGGCTTCGGATTTAGCGTCCTACGCAAATTTGTTGGGAAGCAACACATATCCGACACCTGTCCCACATTCAGGTTCAGGATTTGTGGATCAACAGCCTGTCCAAGACGTTGCTGAAGACAAAGCTGAAACAGAACCCGAACCCGAAGCAGCAGAGCAGACGCCGACGCCGCCACCGCCATCTATCCAAGAAACAGGTGGTTTCTCCAGTCATCCCAGGAGGCATAGGCTTATGTCAAGCCTTCTCGGATTTCATAAAGGAAAAGGGAAAGGAAAAAAATAGTATTTACATTTTACAAATAGATAGGATTTTTTGGCATTGTAAATTTTGACGGATTCATTCTGTAAAAAAAAATTTGATATAGTGAAATTTTATTATTTAATTTAAATATTTTTTTTTGTCTATTTAATTTTATTTTATTTTTAAGAATTATAATTATAATTATAATTATAATAATAATATTATTATAATTATAAACGTTAATAATTAAAATTAAAAATTAATTTAATTAAAAAAAAAAGGGGGCGGGTTCTGGGAACGCGCCCCCTATACAAATGTATAGGGGGCGGGTTCCCAGAACCCGCCCTCTATAGAAAACTATAGAGGGCGGGTTCTGGGAACCCGCCCCCTATACATTTGTATAGGGGGCGCGTTCCCAGAACCCGCCCTCTATACTGGGGGTGGGGGTGGGCCAGGGGGGTGGTTCGAAACCACCCTATTCTTATAAAAAAAATTCCCCCCTATTTTTATAATTTAATTTTAAAATTATAATATTTCAAAAAAACCCCTTAATGAAAAAATGTGAATTTTTTTGTCCCCCCAATGAATTTGAGTTATAATAGTAGAGATATTAAGTAATAATGACAATTCTTCCATTGATATAATTGGTATAGAGTGTTTGAGTACTTGTTGCACCATTCAAAAGTTGGGGAATTTTTTTAATCGAGTGAACTATAATCTCATTATATCTTAGTATTGGTAAATAGGATTTTCTTCAATAATCCAAAAAGATAAGAAAAGAAATCAAACGGAGTTCACCATGCCTAGCACGGGCCTGAGAGAAATTCTACAGTGTGTCGGGCTGTATATGCCTGGTTATGAAAGATAAAGAAATAAGATCAAAGACCTCACCACGCGCTGCCGTAAGGATGCCTGAAAATTCATATCCAGCACATGGAATAATTTCTCCGGTCCCGGACCCTGTTATTGAGCTGAAAATCAAGCACTTATAATTTGAATTAAAGACCAAACTTTTGGGCCCAAAATTTCTAGAAGAAAATGGCCTCCTAAGAAGACAGGCCCATGGACGGGGTTGCATTTGTTAGGAGAGCACGTGATCAAGGCCATATTCTTCAAATTTTAATATGTTACCAATGATTAAAATGCTAGAAACCTATGGCGCAAATTAATCGTTTTTTCTTAATACAAAAATTGTCTTAGTTAATTAACTGTGTAATATGTAACATAAATGCAGGTGGCTTTTCCTCAATTTTTTAAGAACCAGAAAAATTAACCCCAGGTTCTCTCTTTCGCTCTCAGCTGCCGTGATGTTTTTTTTATATATCACTTGCACAAGCGCTTAAAATCTAGTTATCTGTTTTACTTAAATTGTTTCTAATGTGTTGTTTATCGAACGATAAAAATAAATTAGAGATTCCATTTTGAATTATTCATTTCATCTTTGCTTGATCTAAGTTAATAATGGTCATTAAGGGTAAATTGAAGAAAAAACTCTTCCCCTTTTGCCCAATATATAAACCAGAAGAACATTTTGCCTCTGATTACTTTGGTTATGGAAGTATTTGAAACTTTTCAATTTAGATACTGATGGAGATACTTTTCGGGTCTTCTTCAGATGTTTTCTTCCGTCGATCTTCCGGTGGATTCTGGAGGTGATCCCCTATTGCGTGTGGGTCTCAATGGGTTTTGAGGAGATTGGCGCCGAGTACCTACAAAGAAGTTCCGGGATGGTTTGGTACCACCGAGGACCCTCCGACGATCAAGTTAGTACTAGATCCGAGCAGCGTAACGGCTAAGTGGAGTAAAAAATGGCTTACTTGACCCCCTCTGTGATGGGGGTTTAAATAGCGGTGGCGGTACGCAGCAGCGGGTGCGAGAATCTCGCCGGCAGTTACACTCCCGACGTCACGCCCGCGTAGAGAGCGGATCGTCCATTAATGGGGATCGTGAAGGCGTGGAACGTGGGATGTTGCTGGCTGAGAATTCGCGCATGGCGGGATTTGCGGAGCGGCGGTTACGCCTGTGAGCGGTGGAGTTGGTCGGAGGACCGAGGAAGACGGCCTCGGCCGGGGGGGAGGGGGGGGGGGGGGGGGCGGCTCGGGGACGAGCGAGAAGGCTGAGGAGTCCTGGCCTCGCGGCAGCTCAGGGCGAGCTGAGGGGCCGAGGAGGCCTATTTGCAGGGGCCCCGAGGAGGGCTAGCTTGTGCTTACAGGTCGGGTACATGGGGGCCTGGTCAGCCCCTGTGGGCCCTTTCCTCTGAGTTCTGGGATATGCCATCTGCCACGTGTTCTGATCTTGGGGATCGCCAATACTGAGCATCATCATTAGCCCCCCACTCTTGTCCCGACCAGCTAGCGGGTCGGGTCAGGAGTGGACTGTCGGGCCGCTCGGGGTGAGCTCCCTCCTAAGGTTTTGTCGGGCCGTGAGCTGTCTTTTCTGCCAGCGAATCAGGGCGAGATCTCCGCATTTAAGGAAGGTGCGCCGGTTCGTGCACCTTGCTTTTGAGGTGACAGTCCACGTGTCAAGCGTCGATTGGCTGACGCGACGTATGCAGACCTGCGATGCCTGAGAGGGTGCGGTCCAGTGTGGGAACAACAAGTGGAGCAATCGGAGCCGTTGGACGCGAGGAGGCGCTTTGGCGGGAGATGAAGGGCGCCGTTGGATGAGGTCGCTTGTGGTGATAAATAGAGGTGGGGCCCGTTCCAGGGCCCCTACTCCTTTATATTTTCCCGTTCTAAGTCCTGGTTGCTCGGCGCTCGTCTTCTTTCTTCCACTTTCGTTTCCCGAGGATCCTTCTTCTCAAGATTAGATGTCTTCTTTTGTTGAGTCAGTAGATGTTGTTGAAGTAGGTTCTAGGAACCCTTTAGGTGAGCCTGAGTCATCCCGGGGAGCAGGGGTCAGGCCCTCTTCCCGGGATCGTGCGGCGGGGGCAGCCCCCAGGAAGGAGGCGGTAGATGCTGCCCCCGGCGCCTCGTGTTGGGTGAGGCATGAGGACGAGCTTGCCAATGCTCGGGCTCGCTTCCACATTCCCTCACGTTATAAGCTTCGTCTGACCAAGGAGGGAAAGAGGGCAGACTAAGTACGGGGCAGGAAGATCGCCCTGTATTTGGATGCTTTTTGGGGTGGAATGCGCCTACCCTTCTCTCCTGAGGTCGTTGAAGCGCTGAACTTCTTCGGGTTAGCCCCCGGCCAGTTAGTGCCGAACTCGTGGAGAATTCTTCTCGGGTTCCTGATCCGCCTGAAGTTACAGGCGATTCCCTTCAGCCTCTCCCTTCTTGATTCTTCTCTCGTCTTCAAAAATCACCCTGGTGGTCGAGCGGGCGACCCGAGGTGGGTTTATCTCTCTTTCAGAAAGCGGCAGGGGGGCACCGCCAGGACGGGGGTCGTGGCCCTGCCTTCTTCCATTCACGGCTGGAAGAAGAAGTTATTCTTCGTTTCCCCTCCCGAGGACGAGGACTGGCCCGTGCCTACAAAGTGGTCGAGGGAGAAATACTTGCCGGGGAACCAGTCCAGTGACCCCGTCGCGGTGAGAGTGGCGTTGTGGGAGCCCATCCCCCGTTTCGACGTGCTGTTGTCTGAGAGGGTCCTGAGTTGGGCCGAGCTCAGCCCCGTTGAGTTCGTCGGTAAGTTTAGGTTTGTTTTTTAGCTTGTATATTGCCTGTGTCGCTGACTCCTTTACATTCGGTTTTGTGCAGGACCCACGGACATGGACTCGCTCCGAGCTTCCATGCGCCAGCAGAGGAAGGTCGTGAAGGCTGGCGGTGCCAGCTCTTCCCGCTCAAAGCCTCCCCGGGCTCCTTCTCCTCCGGTGGTCGCGTCCCGCGAGCGTTCGGAGGCGGATCTCGCCCCGAGGCCCAGCAGAGTGTCGGGCCGGAAGCGGGCTCGGATTCTGGAGGACCCGGCCTTGGAGGAGGAGATCGGCTCTCCCTCGGAGGCGCTCAAGAGGAGATCTTCCCAGGGCCCGTCCTCGCCGATCATGGTGGGGGAAGGGGCCTCCGGTTTGCAGTGCCTTCGGGGCTATCCGTCGCGGATAGCCTGCTGCATGAGATAGAGGCATCGGCCGGGGGTAAAGTCCCCGGGGGGACCTTCAGGGCTTAGCTGGCGTCCATCGCCCAGGAGTCCGTGCAGGTAAGTGTTTGGCTGATATATATATTTCTTTAGATATTCGGTGCCTCCCTCGTCTTCCTGATCTTTCTCCTGCCTTTCAGGTTCTCCAGCACGTTGCCCTCGCCTTACGCATGGAGGCCGAGGTGATAGCCCCGGCGATGAAGGCTGCGGGACAGTTCGCCTCGCTGGAAGAGAGATCCAAGCGGGAGCTGAAGGCAGCGATGGCGAGGGCCGCCGCCCTGAAGGGCGAGGTGGAGGCCGGGAAGAGGGAGGTCGCCCGGTACTGCGAGGCCGCCGCGGCCGCCGAGGCCAAGCTCGAGGATGCTCAGGTACTTGCCGACAACCTGAAGAAGACGGTGAAAACCCTCCGGAAGGAGCTGGGGGCGGCGGCCAAGTCGGCGAAGTCGGCTGACCTGAGGGCGGCGAAGTTAGCCGACCTCTCGGCGGCGAAGGCGGTGGAGGGCTACAAGAAGTCGAAAGACTACTATGATGACCTGGCCGTTGCCATGACCCTCATCAGGCATGAGGCCCTCGACGCCATTAAGGTCCGGATGCCGGGGTTCGCCGACGAAGAACTCCGGGCTGAATACCCCCTCGCGGGCGCCGATGAGCAGGGGCAGGGGATTCCTGGCGAGGGAGTCGCCGAGGACCTAGCTCGCCTCGTGGTGGATGTCGAGGGCCCCGAGGTCGCTCCTGGCCCCGAGGCCTAAAGCCCCCGTCTTCCTCCTCCTTTTTACTTTGTCGCTTCTGGAATTTTGTAAGCCTCCGGGAATTTTGTAAGACCGGGGAGCCAAAAATACCCTTTGTAAAGACTTTGCCTTTTAGTAATAAAACTTTTCCTTTGGTTTCATCGGGTTGCACTTTGTCTTTTGTTCATGAAGAACGCTCGTAAAATTTCTCTTCTTGCACTGTTGGGCTTCCATGTCAGATCGGCTATTTGTCTAGCGATCGTTCGTAGAGTTGATTTCGACTACTTGCCAAGCGTGCTAAGCGCTGCTGAGAATGAGACGTCTCCATGGCCCCGAAGTCGAGGGGAGATCGCTCGAGACTTGGATAGGCCTGATTCCCCTTGTTGGTGGCTCGGATCCTTTGCATGTGATGGGCAGGGGGCTGCCCGCCTTATTTGTGCCGAGGATGGATGGGAAGTTGCTCTGTGGCCCTTTGGCGAGGGATTTTGATTTCTGGCGTCGTGGGTAGGCAACTACCAGCCTGGGATGACCGAGCGGGGTAGCCGCTCGGAGGCCTCTTTCGAGGGCTTCGATCCCTGGCGTCATGGGTAGGGAGCTACCAGCCGAAGATGACCGAGCAGGGTAGCTGCCCGGTTGCCTTTTGCGAGGGCTTTGATCCTTCATGACGGGGACCGAGCAGGGTTACTGCCCAGTGCCTCTTGGCGAGGACTTTGATCCCTGTCGGTTGTGGTAGGAAGCTACCCGCCGAGGATAGCCGAGCAAGGAATTGACTGCCTCTGGGAGAACTTTGGTCCTTGGCGCGGGAGGGGCTGTAGAAGCCTACCAAGGACCTTTGGCCGGGCAGGGTTACTGCCCGGTGCCTCTTGGCGAGGGCTTTTGTCCTGAAGGATAACCGAGCGAGGGGTCTTCGGGCTCGACTGCCTCTGGGAGGTCTTTCTGATCCCTGGCGTTCTGGTAGGGAAGCTACCCGCCAGGGATAACCGAGCAGGGTAGTTGCTGGGTTGCCTCTTGGTGAGGGCTTTGCGGTAGGGAAGCTACCAGCCAAAGATGGCCGAGCAGAGTAGCTGCCCGGTTGCCTCTTGCGAGGGCTTTGATCTTTCAGGACGGGGACCGAGCAGGGTTACTTCCCAGTGCCTCTTGGCGAGGACTTTGATCCCTGTCGGTTATGGTAGGAAGCTACCAGTCGGGGATAGCCGAGCAAGGACTCGACTGCCTTTGGGAGGACTTTGGTCCTTGGCGCGGGAGGGGCTGTAGAAGCCTACCAAGGACACTTTGCCGGGCAGGGTTACTGCCCGGTGCTTCTTGGAGAGGGCTTTTGTCCTGAAGGATAGCCGAGCGAGGGGTCCTCGGGCTCGACTGCCTCTGGGAGGGCTTTCTGATCCCTGGCGTTGCGGTAGGGAAGCTACCCGCCAGGGATAACCGAGCAGGGTAGCTGCTGGGTTGCCTCTTGGTGAGGGCTTTGCGGTAGGGAAGCTACCAGCCGAAGATGACCGAGTAGGGTAGCTGTCCGGTTGCCTCTTGTGAGGGCATTGATCCTTCAGGATGGGGACCGAGCAGGGTTACTGCCCAGTGCCTCTTGGTGAGGACTTTGATCCCTGTCGGTTGTGGTAGGAAGCTACCAGCCGGGGATAGCCGAGCAAGGACTCGACTGCCTCTGGGAGGACTTTGGTCCTTGGCGTGGGAGGGGCTGTAGAAGCCTACCAAGGACCCTTGGCCGGGCAGGGTTACTGCCCAGTGCCTCTTGGAAAGGGCTTTTGTCCTGAAGGATAGCCGAGTGAGGGATCCTCGGGCTTGACTGCCTCTGGGAGGGCTTTCTGGTCCCTGGCGTTGCAGTAGGGAATCTGCCCGCCAGGGATAGCCGAGCGACGGTTGGGCTCGACTGCCTCTGGGTGAGGGCTTTGATCCATGGCGTTGCGAGTAGGGAAGCTACCGGCCAGGTATTGCCGAGCAGGGGAGCCGCTCGGCTGCCTCTACGGAGGATTATGATCCCAGGCATTGCGGTAGGGAAGCTACCCGCCGGGGATAACCGAGCGGGGTAGCTGCTCGACCGAATCTTCATGAGGTTTCGCCCGACCATCCAGTTGCGGGTATGGGGAACAGGAACGGTCGCGGCGGGTGTGCGCATAGCATGCACATTGAACGTGGAGGAAAGCGAAGCGCCAGGGTCGCTTCGCTCCGATTCTGTCAGAGAAGGCTCGATGATCGCCGCGTGGCAGCGACTTGTTGGGCGAAAGCAGGCGACGGTTGAACTCCGTTGGGGCACAGTGGGCTATATAAGGCTGAAGGAGCACCGGTCGTTCCTTCCTTCATAAACAGATCGTCGAGAATGCAAGACTTCCCCTTTACCATCCCCGATATCATCCGCTTCGAAGACGTATACCTTTATGACCAGAACTGCACCGAGGACACGGTGCAGTTGGTCTATGGTAGCATCGAGGACCACTTCGGCCGGCTGCTCCCCCGACGCTCCTCCCTGCTGCAGTTGCTGATGTACTCCATCTGGAGGGCATCGCCGGGGCTTTACAACCCCTTGTCCGAACAGCTCTATGACGAGGCCGTGGGCAAGCTGCGGTCTCTGAGACGCTTCGGCCTGATCTCCGCGAACCGGCTGGCTCGCTCGGAGGCGCTCGTCCGCGAGTGCTACGAGCTGAGGCTCGGGGTCGACGCGTGCGGGGGGAACCGAGGGCAAAGGTTGGATCTCGCGAGGCCTCGGCTGGCGGAGATCTTTACGGAGTATCACGAGTAGTGCTCTCTGCACCCCCTTCCCCCGCTGTTGTAATTTTCTTTTTTTTTTCTTCTTTTTGTATGTATGGCTGAGGAGCCAATAATACCTTTTTTTTTGAATAAATGAGATCTTTCCTCCTTTTCACAGTATTCCATTGATCTTTATTAAGTTAACAACAGACCCTAGGAAAAGTTTACATTACCATAGAAGAAAAGTACATGCTAATAGATGACCTTATTAGCGCGGCCCGAGCTCCCCGGAGGTTTGTTGGTCTCCGTGCTCGGCACCGGGCACGGGGCTCCCTGAGCTCCGGATTGATCATCTGTCCAAACGAGCATGATCTGGCCGATGGTCAGCTCGGTGGGAGGAGGACGCTGCTCCTGCTCACGGTCGGCCTGCCGTTTGTCCCTCAGGTAGGCGGTGAGGTGCCCCGATCGGATGAGCTCCTCGATGTAGTCCCGGAGTTGCTTACAATCCTCCGTGGCGTGGCCCATCATCTGGTGGAAGGCGTGGTAAGGGCCCCGGGTTCGCTTCGAGGCCTGACGCGAGATTGGAGGGAACTTGAAGAACCCCTCGCCCTGGGCCTCCTTTAGTAATTCTGCGAGGGAGACGTTGAGCGGGGTGTACTCCTGGAACTTCGGGTGATAGGGCTGCTGACGCTCCGGCCTCTCTTCCCAAGCCCTCTTCTTCGGGTCGGTTCGTTCTGCTCGGGGGAGGTTTGCGTTCACCTCGGACTCCAGCTGAACCTCACGCTCGGTCCACGCCTTGACCTCGGCCATGGTCTTAGGCTGTGCCAACGCAAAGGAGCGCAGCCACTCCTTGTGCCTAAGCCCAGATCTGAGCGCCGTGATGACGGTCTCGTCCGGTGCTCGGGGACTTCGAGGAGGCGTTATAGAAGCGGGTGATGTAAGCTTTGAACGTCTCCTTGTCCCCGCTCTTTATTGTGAAGAGGTAGTCGACCGTGCGCTTCTGCCGACGGTTCCCAACGAAGTGGCCGAGGAACTGAGTAGCCAGCTCGTCGAAGGTCGAGATTGAGCGGGGCTCGAGCCCTCGGAACCAGTCCCGACCTACGCGGATGAGGGTGGCTGGGAAGGCCCTGCACTGGGCGGCATCGGAATGGCCCTGGAAGCTCATCCTCGCGGTGAAGGCATCCAAATGGTCTTTGGGGTCGGTTTTCCCGTCGAACAGAGAGACTTTCGGGGGCTTGTTGCGCGAGGAGACGTGGACAGCGAGCAGTCCCTCGGTAAACGGTTTGGTGAGTGAGTCAGCGGCGTACTCAGTCCCGTCGCCCGAGAGGTGACCTTCCCGGCGCATGCCCTCGATCTTCTTCTCGAGGGCGTCGAGTCGGCCGTGGTACCCCGAGGACTCGGCGCCTCGTGATCCCTGGCCTCTGCTGTGGGAGACCTGCATCTGGGCACGGCCCCGGTTCCTTTCGATGAGGTTCCTCAGATCCCAGGGCGAGGTGGCTCTCGAGCCGTCGTGGCGAGCCCCTTCTGTGCTACCCCGTCGAGGGAGGGGGTGTCGGTCATGCCTGTGGACAGACGAGGTGACCGACATCTCCTCAGGGGGGTAAGGGTCGCGAGGAGGCTCGAGGCGAGGCGCTCCGGCGGCGGACCTTGGTGTGGAGCCGTGGAGCGCCCAACGGGCCTCAGGGAGTATCGACCCGTGAGATCTGTGGTCAGGAGTCGTAGCCTGCCGGTGGTCAGCCGTGCCGACGAGGGCAGAGCATTCTGGAGGTGGAGGAGCGGCGATATGGGGCCCAAGCCTGGCCATTTGGATGCGGACGAGCGCCTCTACGAGGGACTGTAGCCGATCTATTCGGCTGGCGAGGGCATTAATGATGGTCGCCGGAGGAGGTTCATCCGCGCCTCCGATGAGGGGGAGGCGGCGGCTGGTACCCGGATCTTCAGGATGGTTGCTTGCCATGTGGACGGAGATCGGAAGGCCAACTTTGTTTTTGTGGAGTTTGCTTTCCCACAGACGGCGCCAACTGATGGAGGTCCTTTTCCGGTCTCCTTCAGATGTTGTCTTCCGTTGATCTCCCGGTGGATTCTGGAGGTGATCCCCTGTTGCGTGTGGGTCTCAATGGGTTTTGAGGAGATTGGCGCCGAGTACCTACAAAGAAGTCTTGGGGTGGTTTGGTACCACCAAGGACCCTTCGACGATCAAGTTAGTACTAGATCCGAGCAGCGTAACGGCTAAGTGGAGTAAAAAATGGCTTACTTGAGCCCTCTGTGATGGGGGTTTAAATAGCGGTGGCGGTACGCAGCAGCGGGCGCGAGAATCTCGCCGGCAGTTACACTCCCGACGTCACGCCTGCGTAGAGAGCGGATCGCCCATTAATGGGGATCGTGAAGGCGTGGAACATGGGATGTTGCTGGCGGAGAATCCGCGCATGGCGGGATTTGTGGAGCGGCGGTTACGCCTGTGAGCGGTGGAGTTGGTCGGAGGACCGAGGAAGACAGCCTCGGCCGGGGGGGGGGGGGCTCGGGGACGAGCGGGAAGGCCGAGGAGTCCTGGTCTCGCGGCAGCTCGGGGCGAGCTGAAGGGCCGAGGAGGCCTATTTGCAGGGGGCCCTGAGGAGGGTTAGCTTGTGCTTGCAGGTCGGGTAAAGGGGTGGCCTTGTCGGCCCCTGTGGGCCCTTTCCTCTGAGTTCTGGGACACGCCATCTGCCACGTGTCCTGATCTTGAGGATCGCCAATACCGAGCATCATAACCTTTACATTCGGTTTTGTGCAGGACCCATGGACATGGACTCGCTTCGAGGTTCCATGCGCCAGCCGAGGAAGGTCGCGAAGGCTGGCGGTGCCATCTCTTCCTGCTCAAAGCCTCCCTCGGCTCCTTCTCCTCCGGTGGTCGCGTCCCGCGAGCGTTCGGAGGAGGATCTCGCCCCGGGGCCCAGCAGAGTATCGGGCCGGAAACAGGCTCGGATTCTGGAGGACCCGGCTTCGGAGGAAGAGATCGGCTCTCCCTCGGAGCCGCTCAAGAGGAGATCTTTCCGGGGCCCGTTCTCGCCGATCATGGTGGAGGAATGGGGCCTCCGGTTCACAGTGCCTTCGGGGGCTATCCGTCGTGGATAGCCTGCTGCATGTGATAGTGGCATCGGCCGGGGGTAGAGTCTCCGGGGGGACCTTCAGGGCTCAGCTGGCGTCCATCGTCCAGGAGTCTGTGCAGGTAAGTGTTTGGCTGATATATATTTTTCTTTAGATATTCGGAGCCTCCCTTGTCTTCCTGATCTTTCTCCTGCCTTTCAGGTTCTCCAGCACGTTGCCCTCGCCTTATGCATGGAGGCCGAGGTGATAGCCCCGGCGATGAAGGCTGCGGGCCAGCTCGCCTCGCTGGAAGAGAGCTCCAAGCGGGAGCTGGAGGCGGTGATGGCGAGGGCCGCCGCCCTGTAGGGCGAGGTGGAGGCCGGGAATCGGGAGGTCGCCCGGTACCGCAAGGCCGCCTCGGCCACCGAGGCCAAGCTCAAGGATGCTCAGGTGCTTGCCGGCAACCTGAAGAAGACGGTGAAAACCCTCCGGAAGGAGCTGGGGGCGGCAGCCGAGTCGGCAAAGTCGGCCGACCTGAGGGCGACAAAGTTGGCCGACCTCTCGGCGGCGAAGGCGGTGGAGGGCTACAAGAATTTGAAAGACTACTATGATGACCTGGCCGTTGCCACGACCCTCATCTGGCATGAGGCCCTCGACGCCGTTAAGGTCCGGATGCCGGGGTTCGCCGACGAAGAGCTCCGGGCCGAATACCCCCTGGCGGGCGCCGATGAGCAGGGGCAGGGGATTCCTGGCGAGGTAGTCGCCGAGGACCTAGCTCGCCTCGTGGTGGATGTCGAGGGCCCCGAGGTCGCTCCTAGCCCCGAGGCCTAAAGCCCCCGTCTTCCTCCTCCTTTTTACTTTGTCGCTTCTGGAATTTTGTAAGCCTCCGGGCATTTTGTAAGGCCGGGGAGCCAAAAATACCCTTTGTAAAGACTTTGCCTTTTAGTAATAAAACTTTTCCTTTGGTTTCATCTAAGGACCCCGTCTTTGAGATAAGAGATTTCATTGGTACTTTGTCTTTTGTTCATGAAGAACGCTCGTAAAATTTCTCTTCTTGCACTGTTGGGCTTCCATGTCAGGTCGGCTATTTGTCTTGCGATCGTTCGTCAAGTTGATTTCGACTACTTGCCAAGCGTGCCGAGCGCTGCTGAGAAGGAGGCGTCTCCATGGCCCCGAAGTCGAGGGGAGATCGCTCGAGACTTGGATAGGCCTGATGCCCCTTGTTGGTGGCTCGAATCCTCTGCATGTGATGGGCAGGGGGCTGCCCGCCTAATTTGTGCCGAGGATGGATGAGAAGCTGCTCCGTGGCCCTTTGGCGAGGGCTTTTGATTTCTGGCGTCGTGGGTAGGCAACTACCAGCCTGGGATGACTGAGCGGGGTAGCCGCTCGGAGGCCTCTTTTGAGGGCTTCGATCCCTGGCGTCATGGGTAGGGAGCTACCAGCCGAAGATGACCGAGCAGGGTAGCTGCCCGGTTCCCTCTTGCGAGGGATTTGATCCTTCAGGACGGGGACCGAGCAGGGTTACTGCCCAGTGCCTCTTGGCGAGGTCTTTAATCTCTGTCGGTTGTGGTAGGAAGCTACCAGCCGGGGATAGCCGAGCAAGGATTCGACTGCCTCTTGGAGGACTTTGGTCCTTGGCGTAGGTGGGGCTGTAGAAGCCTACCAAGGACCCTTGGCCCGGCAGGGTTACTGTCCGGTGCCTCTTGGCGAGGGCTTTTGTCGTGAAGGATAGCCGAGTGAGGGGTCCTCGGGCTCGACTGCCTCTGGGAGGGCTTTTTGATCCCTGGCGTTGCGGTAGGGAAGCTACCCGCCAGGGATAACCGAGCAGGGTAGCTGCTGGGTTGCCTCTTGGTGAGGGCTTTGCGGTAGGGAAGCTACCAGCCGAAGATGACCGAGCAGGGTAGCTGTCCGGTTGCCTCTTGCGAGGGCATTGATCCTTCAGGACGGGAACCGAGCAGGGTTACTGCCCAGTGCCTCTTGGCGAGGACTTTGATCCCTGTCGGTTGTGGTAGGAAGCTACCAGCCGGGGATAGCCGAGCAAGGACCCGACTGCCTCTGGGAGGACTTTGGTCCTTGGCGCGGGAGGGGCTGTAGAAGCCTACCAAGGACCCTTGGCCTGGCAGGGTTACTGTCCGGTGCCTCTTGGAGAGGGCTTTTGTCCTGAAGGATAGCCGAGCGAGGGATCCTCGGGCTCGACTGCCTTTGGGAGGGCTTTCTGGTCCCTGGCGTTGCGGTAGGGAAGCTACCCGCCAGGGATAGCCGAGCGACGGTTGGGCTTGACCGCCTCTGGGTGAGGGCTTTGATCCCTGTCGTTGCGAGTAGGGAAGCTACCGGCCAGGTATTGCCGAGCAGGGGAGCCGCTCAGCTGCCTCTACGGAGGATTCTGATCCCAGGCGTTGCGGTAGGGAAGCTACCCGCCGGGGATAACCGAGCGGGGTAGCTGCTCGGCCGAATCTTCATGAGGTTTTGCCCGACCATCTAGTTGCAAGTATGGGGAATAGGAACGGTCGCGGTGGGTGTGCGCGTAGCATGTGCATTGAATGTCGGGGGAAGTGAGGCGCCAGGGTCACGTCGCTCCGATTCTGTCAGAGAAGGCTCGATGATCGCCGCGTGGCAGCGACTTGTTGGGCGAAATCGGGCGACGATTGAACTCCGTTGGGGCGCAGTGGGCTATATAAGGCTGAAGGAGCACTGGTCCTTCCTTCCTTCATAAACAGATCGTCGAGAATGCATGACTTCCCCTTTACCATCCCCGATATCACCCGCTTCGAAGACTGTAATACCCAGTTCCTTTTATACCAATATCTGTATTTATGTTACTCTTAAAGTTTATTTATTTTATACACATTATTATAGTATTTAAAATCCCTAACCCTAAATTTATCTAAACCTTTTTTCCCCTTATATTTTAGCCAGCCCACTTCCTTTACTTCCTTCTCCATTTTCTTCCCTAATCCCAGCCCAACACCCATTTTCTTTTTAATAATTTCCTCGACCCAACCTCTTGGCCCCAGCCCATCAATAAATGAAAAAGGGATTCATTTTAATTAAAACTTTTCTCCTCAGCCCACAACTCCGGCCCACTCCCCCAGTAGCCTGCTCACCCAAACCCGACCAGCAACACCCTACCCGACCCGCTTCGCTCCTTCTCCCCCAACGGCTACCTCCTTTCCCGCTCGACCGATCCACCTTCTTCGCCGTAACTCTCGCCAACGCTCGCAGCCACGACGCCCACGCCCACGCTCGTGCGCCGTTACCCCTCGCAATCACCTCCGTCCCTCTACCTCTTTCTTCACACACACACTCTCTCTCTCTCTCGATCTCTTGTCCTCACCCACCTCATTCACCCAACCCACTGCTTCCATCACCCACACTCACGCCACCGACAACGACGTCGCCGACGACCCTACCACCCTTCAAACTCCCTCCTCGCTCTCCCCTCCACCACCAGAGCCCGACTGACTCCCCTGCACCCATTTCCAACTCCGACAACCACAGCCCGAGCTCCCCTCCACTGCGCGCCAGCCACCACCTCCACCACCGGCATCACCTTCGGCCCTCCTCCCTCTCCCTTCTCTCCCCTCCAAAACCCCGAGCCCCTCCTTTCCCCCTCGCCTGCAAACCCAACCCATATTCGAGCTCGCGCCCCCTGCACGCCCTCCGTCACCGAGCCTCCCCCGCAGCTCCGACCTTGCCTTCACCAACCTTCGACACCCTCGACCTCTCCTCGCTCTCTCTCCTCCCCTCTCCCTATCTCTCTCTCTCCTCCCCTCTCCCTATCTCTCTCTGCTTTTCTCTCTAATTCTCTATCTCTCAATCTCTTTCTCTCTCTCTCTCTCTCTCTGTCTAACTCTCTCTCTCTCTCTACATCTCTCTCTCTCCCTCTCAGCGCCTCTCCTCCCTGCTGGAGCCACAATGTCCGTCACACCCACCGAGACATCGAGTCCAAGAACCAAGCTCGAGCCAAGCCCAAGTCTAGCCGAGACTCGTCGTGTTGTTGCTACTTCGTGCCCGTGCCGTGTCACCACTGCCTTCGCTGTCGTGCCATCAATTCATCGTCAAAGGCAAGTTCAATTACTTGCTTACATGCTAATCTACTCGTGTTACAAATTCAAAAGTATAAGTTATGAATTTACAATTCCCGATAAAACTAAACGACATACCTGTTCGATACATGATCCCAATGAAAATACTCACCCAAATTGACGGAATTGGATTGTTCATGTTGGCCCATGTAGTGATGAATACTGTGTACAAATTTCACTGGATAATATGACTGTTAATGACTAAAACGATTACCCCAAATATATCTGTAAAACTGGAACTTTCCCCGTATCTGAAAACCGTTAAAATCATCATAAATTATGTACATACTGGAATGATGCATTCTAAGGCTTAAATCGAAGACGACTCGACGAAACATAACCCTATGCAAGTTTCTAATGGTTTCTGTACTTAAATTGTGACAATGTTTGGATTGGAGTGCGACTCTGGACTGCAGTCCAGAGCGACTCTGATTATTATTTACTGTCCCGTAATGCATGCCACCTTGTTTCCTGAACTCGTATGTTGCGGAACTCCACTTTTTATTAAAGATGAATCTGTTATCTAGATAACACAAGTGGTTTCATTCTGTTTCATCATCGTTTGCTATTTAATCTGTAATTTAAAAGATCGGGACGTATAACAGTCCCAACAGAATCAGAATTGACATACTAGTATTAAACAGTGTATAACTCCTGACGTATAGACGCGATTGAGAATCCGTCTATTGCGTTGAAAACCTTATTGAAAACCCTAGATTTAATTCAACTATAGCGTCACTAAATTCTGATCCCTACTGGGGTGAAAATGCGTTGCTAAATGGACTTCCGATTCTGAAACCGGATTTCCAGCCGTGAACGCTTAAAATGAAATGGCCATATCTAGTAATCCTGAAACCCGATTGATGTGAAACTAAATTCGATAGATAGATAATCCCACATACTACCTATTCCCTATTCTTTGATTCGCTAAATTTTGGCATATATTATTGATGATAAATTATGCAATTGGTAGAATATTGTTTGATGACATCTTAATCATGCCTTAAATACTGTTTTCTCATCATATCATATATATGTCACTGCATTGGTAACCTAGTGATCCTGTGCATTACCCAGTGCTAGGTATTAGTGATGATTGTGGCAAGTACGTTAGTGTTCGTGCATGAGTGGATAAGTGAAAGTGGCACGTACTTATACACAATCAGTGAACCCTATTATTCTATTGCATTGTCGACGTCTGTGGGATGCGTGTGAGTGTGACTATAAGTGGTATGTGACACTTATGGAAGCTCTTGCATGGGTGTCACAGATAAGGCACCAAACATTGCCATTTATCTTAGGTATTAGTCGGGACATGCTTGATGGAGATCCTGTCTCCAGTTCTCGCGCAGACTTGTCATGGACCGACCGGTATTTGAGGTTATGGTTGGCGTTTGATGTAGACTACGGGGTGTGGGGTAGTTTGAGTGTGAGTTCAACAGAATCTCGGGAGTCCCATGCCGGCTTATATATATGGAGATTTGCAGGGTACATGATTATTACCGTGAGTTATATTTTGGGCCCGTGGTCCCTTGCCCTTGGGTCCTACCCTTGGATGGAGGACACTCGCGAGTGGTTGACTCTCACACTTGGACTAACGATAGGCTAAGTGACCTGTACAGTGAGACTTAGAGACTGATAGGGATAATGATATTGATATACATTACTTACTGTGTTGACATACTTGGCATACTACACTACTGCTTTACCGTTCACCTGATCTATTGGACACTTCATTGGTTACTGCATGTTCATACCTTTACCGTCTTGATTTACTGCTATATATCTATTATCATTGTTCGTGTTGACACTCGCAACTATATATATATTTATATTGCTATTGTGTCGCTCTGACGACCTGAGTATGCATGCTTAGAGTGAGGAGTGGATCTAGCCTGGATCAGGACCAGACGTACATCGCGGACATCTTGATTAGCTATCCAGAGCTATTCTCTTTTACATCCATCAGGTCGGTTCTTTGTATTTGTTTTGTTTCCGTTACTGCATTTCTCATTACCTGCGCATTGTTTACTGATTACCACGTAAAGCTATAAGCCGAAGTGTGACTACGGCAGGACATTTCCTTGACCGTAGGAGCATGGCTGGCCTTGTCAACCCCTCGTATTCCGTATTTTGGGAAGCGGGGCGTGAAAAAGACGTATACCTTTATGACCAGAACTGCACCGAGAACACGGTGCAGTTGGTCTATGGTAGCATCGAGGACCATTTCGGCCGGTTGCTCCCCCGACGCTCCTCCCCATTGCAGCTGCTGATGTACTCCATCTGGAGGGCGTCACCGGGGCTTTACAACCCCCTGTCCGAATAGCTCTATGACGAGGCCGAAGGCAAGATGCGGTCTCTGAGACGTTTCAGCCTGATCTCCACGAACCGGCTGGCTCGCTCGGAGGCGCTCTTCCGCGAGTGTTACGAGCTGAGTCTCGGGGTCGATGCGCGTGGGGGGAACCGAGGGCAGAGGTTGAATCTCGCGAGTCCTCGGCTGGCGGAGATCTTTACCGAGTATCATGAGCAGTGCTCTCTGCACCCCTTTCACCCACCGTTGTAATTTTTTTTTCTTTTTGTATGTATGGCTGAGGAGCCCATAATACCTTTTTTTTTTGAATAAATGAGATCTTTCCTCCTTTTCGCAGTATTCCATTGATCTTTATTAAGTTAACAACAGACCCTAGGAAATGTTTACATCGCCCTAGATGAAAAGTACATGCTAATAGATGATCTTATTAGCGCGGCCCGAGCTCCCCGGAGGCTTGTTGATCTCCGTGCTCGGCACCGGGCATGGAGCTCCCTGAGCGCCGGATTGATCATCTGTCGAAACGAGCATGATCTAGCTGATGGTCTGCTCGGTGGGAGGAGGACGTTGCTCCTTCTCGCGGTCGGCCTGCCGTTTGTCCCTCAGGTAGGCGGCGAGGTGCCCCGATCGAATGAGCTCCTCGATGTAGTCCCGGAGTTGTTTACAATCCTCCGTGGCGTGGCCCAGCGTCAGATGGAAGGAGTATTAAGGGCCCCAGGTTCGCTTCGAGGCCTGACGCGGGATTGGAGGGAACTTGAAGAACCCCTCGCCCTGGGCCTTCTTTAGTAATACTGCGAGGGAGACGTTGAGCGGGGTGTACTCCTGGAACTTCGGGTGATAGGGCTGCTGACGCTCCGGCCTCTCTTCTTATGGTCGGTCCGTTCTGCTCGGGGGAGGTTTGCGTTCACCTCGGACTCCAGCTGAACCTCGCGCTCGGTCCACGCCTTGACCTCGGCCATGGTCTCAGGCTGTGCCAACGCAAAGGAGCGCAACCACTCCTTGTGCCTAAGCGCAGATCTGAGCGCCGTGATGACGGTCTCGTCCCGGTGCTCGGAGACCTCGAGGAGGGCGTTGTAGAAGCGGGTGATGTAAGTTTTGAACGTCTCCTTCTCCCCGCTCTTTATCGTGAAGAGGTAGTCGACCGTGCGCTTCTGCCGACGGTTCCCAACGATGTGGCTGAGGAACTGAGTATCCAGCTCGTCGAAGGTTGAGATTGAGCGGGGCTCGAGCCCTCGGAACCAGTCCCGACCTGCGCGGATGAGGGTGGCTGAGAAGGCCCTGCACTGGGCGTCGTCGGAATGGTCCTGGAAGCTCATCCCCGCGGTGAAGGCATCCAGATGGTCTTTGGGGTCGGTTTTCCCGTCGAACAGAGAGACCTTCGGGGGCTTTTTGTGCTAGGAGACGTGAACAGCGAGCAGTCCCTCGGTAAACGGTTTGGTGAGCAAGTCGACGGCGTACTCAGCCCCGTCGCCCGAGAGGTGACCTTCCCGGTGCATGCCCTCGATCTTCTTCTCGAGGGCGTCGAGTCGGCCGTGGTACCCTGAGGACTCGGCGCCTCGTGATCCCTGGCCTCTGCTGTGGGAGACCTGCGTCTGGGCACGGCCCCGGTTCCTCTCGATGAGGTTCCTCAGATCCCCGGGCGAGGTGGCTCTCGAGCCGTCTTGGCGAGCCCCTTCTGTGCGACCCCGTCGAGGGAGGGGGTGTCGGTCATGCCTGTGGACAGGCGAGGTGACCGACATCTCCTCAGGGGGGTAAGAGTCGCGAGGAGGCTCAAGGCGAGGTGCTCCGGCGGCGGACCTTGGTGTGGAGCCGTGGGGCGCCCAACGGGCCTCAGGGAGTATCGGCCCGTGAGATCTGTGGTCAGGAGTCATAGCCCGCCGGTGGTCAGCCGTGCCGACGAGGACAGAGCATTCTGGAGGCGGAGGAGCGGCGATCTGGGGCCTAGGCCCGACCTTTTGGACACGGACGAGCGCTTCTACGAGGGACTGTAGACGATCTATTCGGCTGGCGAGGTCGTTGATGATGGTCGCCGGAGGAGGTTCATCCGCGCCTCCGGTGAGGAGGAGGCGGCGGCTGGTACCCGGATCTTCAGGATGGTTGCTTGCCATCTAGGCGGAGATCGGAATGCCAACTTTGTTTTTGTGGAGTTTGCATTCCCACAAACGGCGCCAACTGATGGAGGTCCTTTTCGGGTCTCCTTCAGATGTTGTCTTCCGTCGATCTCCCGGTGGATTCTGGAGGTGATCCCCTGTTGCGTGTGGGTCTCAATGGGTTTTGAGAAGATTGGCGCCGAGTACCTGCAAAGAAGTCTCGGAATGGTTTGGTACCACCAAGGACCCTCCGACGATCAAGTTAGTACTAGATCCGAGCAGCGTAACGACTAAGTGGAGTAAAAAATAGCTTACTTGACCCCCCTGTGATGGGGGTTTAAATAGCAGTGGCGGTACGCAGCAGCGGGCGCGAGAATCTCGCCGGCAGTTACACTCCCGACGTCACGCCCGCGTAGAGAGCGGATCGCCCATTAATGGGGATCGTGAAGGCGTGGAATGTGGGATGTTCCTGGCGGAGAATCCGCGCATGGCGGGATTTGCGGAGCGGCGGTTACGCCTGTGAGCGGTGGATTTGGTCGGAGGACCGAGGAAGAAGGCCTCTGCCAGGGGGGCTCGGGGACGAGCGGGAAGGCCGAGGAGTCCTGGTCTCGCGGCAGCTCGTGGCGAGCTGAGGGGCCGAGGGGCCGAGGAGGCCTATTTGCAGGGGGCCCTGAGGACGGCTAGCTTGTGCTTGCAGGTCGGGTACAGGGATGGCCTTGTCGGCCCCTGTGGGTCCTTCCTCTGAGTTCTGAGACACGCCATCTGCCACGTGTCCTGATCTTAGGGATCGCCAATCCTGAGCGTCATCAGATATAATGCTGGTTAATTAATTATCCAGAGTCGTCCCTGTAAATCCAATATTAAACTTTAATTAGCTGATATATTTATGTATGAGGAACATGTGAAGTACAAGCCAAAGTATTTCTTGGTAAGAGAAAATGTGGCCCTTGGCTTTGTTTTTGCCTTGCCCTCTACGCTTAAGAAATCAGATGTGATGGTTGACATCGATTCGATCACCTGGTTTCCATGCACAACTCTGGCATCTATGCTCCATATTTCGACAACCACCACCTCACGTTTCTCCATCAGCCGCACCTACCCGATTATCATGCGACCAGGTATAACAAATTAAGCGAATATCACAGAATTAATACCACCGATTTGTTGATAGGGCGACGAACTAGGCAGTAGTAGACAATAAAGAGCTTAAGACCCAACAAAGAATATGCAAAGATAGTGCAAGTGTTGGGTTTCAACATATCTATGTAATATTCTATAATTAAATATATACCTATGTTTCATCTAAAACATATATCAACAATTCTAAAAGCAAGATTTAGACGTACCGCTATCCATAACTATAAAATCATGCGGAAGTCACGACCGAGATAGATCCTCTTCTCCTTTCTCTCTTTAAGACGGCTCTCAACGGGAAAAGCCAAAGAGCAGGGGAGGGGATCTAGCCTGTAAATATAATGAATCTCATTAGGTACTCAATAAGATAAGGCTTTACACTGACCGTCCGATCTTATCATATCCGATAAGAGGTGTGCTAAAGGCCATTAATCCAATAAGATAACAAATCTTTATTGGGCCTACCAGTATATCTCAAAACTACATAAAATTAGTACAACCCAGTTTAATAAATCATAATTAATGATAACTCACAATTAGATAAATCTAACATTCTCCCAGGGCATAATTAATTAAAAAAAACATTTATTTTTAAAAAAAAATTGCAAAAAACCTTTTAGAAAACAATTTATTTCGCAAATGACTCTTGGGCTGACAACATAAAACACTGTATGTGGCCACAAAATTAAAAATTATATAATTACGAGACAACATCTCAATAAACAATCCGGTCCAATAGAATGCCTAACACCGAATCATGACGGTAATTATATTCTCAATAATATAAATCCATCCATGATCATAAATGCTATAAATCTTATCGACATGGATCAAATGTGATAGTGTGGCAATAAAATAGTACTCCTCATGTGATCTTTATTTATGTACTATTTTTATTGTCGATCCTCGGATTTCTCCTTAACCTTATAAGAAATCCAATTTCTCGATGTCTTTATGAGAAAACCAATTTCGTTGTGTCCTAATGAGAAATTACATAAACCAATTCCTTTTTAACTTATAAAGAACTAAATTTCTCTAAATGTTTATGAGAAATTCATATGAAAACAATTCCTTTTTAACCTTGTGAGGAATCAAATTCCCCGAAAACCTTACGAGAAATATACCAGCCTTAAAATAGGCTTGTATACCCATTTTTCTTCAGTTATATCTTTACGATAAATCCGTCATACTAAAAAAAAACGGTACCATGGTTTTCAAGATTTCATATAAAATGACATGTTATAAGCATAGTGTGCACAATAAATAAATAATGGGGTGTCAAACAAATAACTGAAATGATGATCATCAATAAAGAAATCAAAGAGCTTATAAATACACTCTAAAATATGAATATATTGTCATGAAAAATATGAATCAATTCTCACTAACCAAGCACATCAAAAGACTCAATAATACCCATGTTATCAACATGTTTCTTGAAGATTATTATTCTTAGAACCTTGGTCAAAGATCAATGAGCATGTCCTCAGTCCTAATGTGCTCAATAATTATTACTTTTTCTTTCACCAGATCCCTGACTGATAGATACTTCACACCAATGTGTTTAGATCATATACTCCTTTTATTGTTCTTTGTGAAAAACACCGTTGCGCTATTATCACAATAAATTTTTAATCGTCTAGAGATAGAATCAACCATAGCAAGTTCAATAATCATGTCCTTCAATTATGATACTTGTGCAGCAGTAAGGAAACAAGCAACAAACTCAGCATGCATAGTAGAAGACGCCACAAGAGTTTGCTTAGCACTCTTCCAAGATATTGCACCACCAGCTAACATGAAGATGTAACCTGAAGTCGACTTTAAATCTTCTGGACAACCAGTATAATCTAAATCTGAATAACCGACCACCTCCAAACTGTCAACTTTTCTGTAGACAAGTATGAAATCCTTCGTTTGCTTTAAGAACCTCATAACCTTCTTGACAGCTATCCAATGTGCCATACCTGGATTAGATTGGTACCTACCAAGTACACCAACAACAAAGAAAATGTCTGGACTTGTGCAAACCTGTGCATATATTAGACTACCTACTGCACTAGCATAAGGATAATTCTCCATCGCCTTTTTTCAAGCTCATTTTTAGGACATTGATTTTTACAAAAATTATCTCCTTTCACCACGAGCGCATCTATTGACCTACAGTTTTGCAAATTAAACCTTTCAAGCACATGGCTAATATATGCCTTTTGAGACAACCCTAACAAACCACGTGATCTATCTCGATGAATCTCTATGCTTCAAAAAAATAAAGCATCTCTCATATCTTTCATATCAAAACTCTTTGACAGTAGGTGTTTGGTCTCATGTAGCAATCTTACATCATTACTTGCAAGAAAAATATCATCTACATATAAAATAAGATAAATATATTTGCTCCCACTAACCTTGCAATATAAACATTCATCTATTTTATTTTCCACAAAACCGAAAGAAGTCACCAACTCATCAAATTTCTGGTACCATTGACGAGAAACTTACTTAAGATCATAAATCGACATTTTCAGTTTGCACACTAAATTTTCTTTGCCAACTTCTTGAAACCTTCAGGTTGATCCATATAGATTTCTTCATCCAAATTGCCATTTAGAAAAGCTGTTTTCACATCCATCTGATGAAGTTCCAGATCAAAGTGAGCCACTAAATCCATAATAATTCTAAAAGCGTCTTTTATTGAAACTGGAGAAAATGTCTAATAATAATCAACTCCTTCTTTCTGAGCGAACCCTTTAGCAACCAATCTGGCTTTATGGCGCTCAATTTCATCTTTAGAGTTTCTTTTAATTTTGTACACCCACTTGCAGCCAATGGGTCGACAATCGGCAAGTAATTCAACTAGCTCCCATATTTTATTAAGTCCCATAGACTTTAATTCATCTTCCATAGCACTAAGCCATAAATCAGAATGGATACTAGAAACTGTGTCACTAAAGGTAACATGATCGTTGACTTCACCAATATCATAATCGCCTTCGCCAAGATACATATAAAAATCATCCGGAATTGCATTTCTTCTTTGTCTGTTGGAGTTTCTAACTGGTGCATTATCCATATTGGGAGGCACGATATCAGGAATAGGAAAATCATTTATAACTTGTTGCTCAATATCAATATTAACTGGTGGAGGTAGAACAACACTATCATACAATGTGAGAAAAGATATAGAAACACATTCCCCCTGTCTGTCTCTGCTCGTCGACAACCGAAGGATCCTGAAAATCTACAACATCAAACTCCAAAAACTTTGCAGTTTGATATTCAACAATTCTAGTACCATTAGAGGGTTGATAGAATCTATATCTTTTGGAATGATCAGGATATCCAATAAAATAACAATGAGTGGTTCTGGGATCTGTTTTCTTTTCAAAAGAGTCGCTTTCACCTCAGCTGGACAAACCCACACCTTCAAATGATTTAAACTAGGCTTTCTACCAGTCCATAACTCAAAAAGTGTCTTGAGAACAAATTTGCTAGGAACCGTATTAAGAATGCACAAGGCTGCCCTGATAGCTTTTCTCCAAAGATACCCCGATAGGTTTTTTTACTCATCATTCTACGTATCATATCCTTAAGAGTACGATTTCGCCTTCAGCCACCCCATTCTATTCAGGACTATCGGGCATAATATGTTGACCAATGATCCTACAATCTTTCAAATAATTAGCAAAAACCCATAAATATTGTCCAACATCACCATATTTATTATAATATTCACCACCATGGTCAGACCTAACAATTTTGACAACTTTTCCCAATTGTTTCTCTGATTCAGTTTTAAAGACTTTAAATCTATCAAATGCATCAGGTTTTTCTTTAATTAGATAAACAAAACAATAATAGGAAAAATCGTTAATAAAAGTGATGAAATATTTGTTACCACATAAGGTCTCAGAATAAGGTCCACTAATACCAGTATGAATAATTTCCAAAATATTCGAACTACGAGTGGCGCTTTTCTTCTTGGTCTTAATTAATTTACCTCTAATACAGTCGACATAAACACCTAAATCATCAAAATGAAGAGTGGGTAAAATTTCATCTCTTATCAATCTTTTTATTCTCTCTTTGAAAATGCGATTTAAATGTTTATGCCATAGGTTGGAAGATCTTTCTTTAATCAAAGGTCTTTTCGACACAGTTTTACCAACAAGACAAGTCATATGTGTTAGGAATATGTATGCCATAGAGGCCATTTTTGTATAATATAGTGGATGCTTGGACATATATATAGAGGACTTTCTTACTCGACATGATAATATGCTATCTGGTTGCTCTTTATCTTAACATGTACACTTGTATCAGTATACTGTCTTTCTGATACATGTTGATAAAGTCCTTAGGATATAGGCTTGACTACCACGACTATGGTGCAGATCATACTAGTGGGGCTTGTGTAGCCCGCAAGAAAATCCT
This sequence comes from Agapanthus africanus, assembly GCA_030015575.1. Lineage (NCBI taxonomy): Eukaryota > Viridiplantae > Streptophyta > Magnoliopsida > Asparagales > Amaryllidaceae > Agapanthus > Agapanthus africanus. The sequence continues at coordinate 746,928,025 of JASDDO010000022.1, read as the reverse complement.
TTAACAGTTCCTAGTTGAGGGAGTATCGAGACAGGGTATCGATATTCCAGAGTAGACTGTGTACGTTTCTTGACCCTGTATGGGGCGATGATTGATCTCACAACCATTGGTGTTTGACATCAAAGATTGTACACAGGCGCCCATTAGAGAATGAGTACACCGAACATGACTCACCGAGAACTCCTAGATGGTACCATACCTATCGTCAGATAGCAATTCTCTGGTGACACTTGTACAGGTTAGTCTGTAGACCCGAGATCGTCATAGTGTCTTATGTGGTTCCTACCGTGCTTTGATTTCCTCCCTACCACGGCTTAAAGAAGTCGTGCAAACAGGTGGATTTTGAGTACAGTCCCGAGTCACATGGAGGCAGTGAGTGATAGGAGAGGTTTCGTCTTTCCCGGTATTGGGAGTTAATGTTGCGCTATGCTCGATTGGTTATAACAGCAAGTCCCTGGCCAGGGCTGATGAGATTTACTGGTAAGTGTTATCAGTAGTTTCTCGAAAGGTTATAGGCCACATATCGGCATGACTTATCAAGTTATTGGGGTCTGACGATTCCACCCCCAGACTCGATATGCAACATATCAGACGAAGAGACCGGACTGTACGGTAAGTGTTGCTTATAGTCTTTACGGGAGTTTGGACAAGTTTGCTTGTTGATCTTCTATTCTCTCAATACCTGGGTAGCCGTTATGTCCAGATAGTACCGCTGATAGCTTGTGGGTATCTGATATGATCATTACCTACTGCTAGCGTATTGACGAGTCTTTAGAGTCCTACACAAAGGTTTCCTAGCTCAAGCGAAACGAAATAGGGCACATATGGAGATATGTACGGGAGCTTGATTAAATACGAGTATGTGATACCGCATTCTAATCTAGTGATATTTAATATCGGTTAAGTTATATATGATATAACCGGATTATTAAATCAAGTGTTGATTCAATGATTTGATTAATGTATATATATTTGATATTGGCCGGTTATATATGATATGATTGGATTATTGAATCAAGTGTTGATTTAATATCTAATATTGAATATTAGCCAGTTATATGTGATATAACCGGATAATTGAATCAAGTGTTGATTTAATATTTTGATATATATATATATATATATATATATGATATTAGTTGGTTATATATGATATAACCGGATTATTAAATCAAGTGTTGATTTAATAATTTGATATATATTTATATATATTAACTAATATTAAAACCCACTTAAGATTTTCTTCTCTTTACTTACATTTTTATATATATGTGTGATATATATTTATATATATATTTGGATTTGTATCATGGTTAATGTTACAAGGAACATAGATGTATGAGAATCACACAAGAGTATAAAATAAATGAAATGATTTATATTGTAAGAAAAGAAAAAGAAGTGGAGAATAAGTCATGATTTTGGATGCTTGGAGAAGCATTGAGAAACCATGACTCATATCTTATTCTTGCCATTTTCTTAGATGTTTTTATAAATTCATATATCATCTTATCTCTTAGTCACATGGCTTATTCTTTCAAAAAAATCATCCAAGTTCATCTCCTTCTTCTTCTCCTCTCTAGGATTTTCTTGAGTTGAGAAAAGAAAAGTGAAAAAATATTCTGATGAGCAAATCTCCTACTTCATCAACCTACACTAATCTAGCCCATTAGTTTAGATTGTTTGCTTCACTAATACTTTGATTAGTAAAGAGTGAGCTTGAGTTAGAAAGACTTCAATGCAGATCATCTTCGGTCTCGAAGACAACAAGCAAGCTCGTTCCTTTCATCAAGTGGAGTCAAGAAAGAGTTCTAGGGACTACTACTTGGAGCTTTAGAAGCGAAGGACCGGTCTATAAAGATTGTAAACCCTCTTCACTTAGTGTAGAACTTATTTGCTTTACTCAAAAACCCTAATTCTTTAGTTCGATTCTTCTTTAATATAACTTAGCACTCTAGATTTTTTTAAATTGCATACTTGATACTTGTATAAATCTAGTAGTGGTGCTAAGACATACTTTCATAGTATTAGAGCCAGGTTAGAGACTTAGGCGAAGTCTAGACGACGTTAAAGTGTTCGATCGAAGTTTCAAGACCCGATTTTTAATGGTTTCTGTCCATTTTTTTCAAAACTTGATATTTTCACAATTAAAAATTCTCAGAAAATCATGCAGGTAATGCTATGGAGCCACAAGAAGTATGAGTGCCTAACTCCTCTATGTGGTCGCGGAACCGCCGCCTAAATCATGGTTTGACCGCGGTTCTGCCGCCTAAACCATGGTTTGGCCGCGGTTCCGCCGCCAACTTGATGATTTATTGACTCGTGTTTTTTCTGCTGCTTCATTGTGACATTTTGGACTTTCTGGGTATTTTTTTTATAAGGCTCAAGTTGTCGAGGTCTCTGAGAATTGGTATTATTTGAAATATCGATCGAAATATTTAACATTGACTAGATAGTTTTGGATATGTGATACAATTTTTGGAATCCACATTGATTTGTTTTGCGAAAACTAGTTATCAATATGTAAATCTCGCATTTTAGTCTCAAATGATGGATTGCCACGAAGTTTCGATTCGGATCAAAACTCCGTCGTAATCTCATATCGTACGCGAATAGTCGCCGGGAGACACTAGTAGACAGCCACGCCCCATAGCCCCGACCAAGTGACTATATGAGAACCCCGTGGCCAAGCGCATCCATTCAGGTGCTCGCAACCGTGGTGTTCTGCCCAAGTGCACTTTGTTGACGGCCTCGGGGTGCGGCCATCTACTAAAGTTCCCGACGAGCATTCGATCATTTAATCGGGAATCTTGTTGAATTACCCAACTTAATTTTTGAAAAGTGTTTTCAATTCGAGACTTAAATGCAAGGTTTATAGGGTTAGACATGAAATCCGGAATATGTGATATCCAGATTTATAATATCTAAAGATGATGTGGATTCTAATTATTGTAGTTTTCATTTCTTTTCTGCTAGGGATACACATATTTACTTATGTTGATGACATATGATGTTATTGTGTTGCTGTTGATATGTTATATTGGATCGTCGTGATTGAATAGCCGGGGTTTTTACGTGAGATGAGAGTTTTTCAATTTTCATTCATGTAAACATTTGTATGTAATATTCTTTTATTGGGATACTTCCAGGTTGATGTTGTTGTCTCCATTTGATATATATTATTTACTTTTCCGCATTAGGATAGACCCAAGGCGGGGAGCACAAGTAACCGGGTTCTAGAGTCCAGTGGGAGGCCATCTCGAGGAGTCGAGACCGGTCGCCTAATTCTAGAATCGGCAGGGTTGCTTGCTGCTCTCGTAGGGGTTTAAGGGTGTGGGCTTGGCTATTCATCCCGACTGTGGAATCCGTGTTTTTCATTACTGGTTTAATCTAAAACACGGACCTCCTAGTATATCCTATATTTCATATGTTTGCTTCTTCTGTTTTTGTGATATGATGTGATCATATAACCGTGTAAGACGAATGCTTCTTATATATATGATATACTAGTAGACACTATATATGTTTTGCATCTGCGCTAGTCCTGACCCCGCCCTGCCGTAAGTTAAGTAACATTACGGTGAAGACCCGGGTCCCTGTGACGGATGCGGATGGCATATATGTGTGTTTTATTTTCGTTTCTTCTATGATGTTTAGGAAACATAAATGATGGGACGCCATTAATGAGATTAATGAAATGAAAAGAAATCTAAAAGATATTGTAGAATCAATTTTTTCAAAAAGGTAGCTCTAGTTTTTGCTTTGCATAGCAGTATTCCATTATGAATATCCAGCAGCTCATTCGACGAGGAAAAAGCCTAGATCCCTTCACCGGGAATGACCTCTTTAGCAAAACTAGCATATGCTACAATTCAAACCGGTTTGTTTTGAAAATTACTCGATTTTAAAGCGGAGCTTAAACCACTCCCTTTCAAATCACTAGATTCTACAACGATATCAAGTTCATTACGTTAAAGGTTTTCTTCAAAACCAGTCGTAGCCCTCCATCATTTCAGATACGTAGTATTTAGTATTCGTGCTATATTTGTCGACCTCCGTCAAGACACAGTGTACGGTAGCTAGGTAATATTTATCTGCAGCATGTTGATGCGATCATTAGGGGCAATCACACAGCCTTGTTAGTCTCCGTCAAGGGTTTGTGTGGGTAGGTTCGAATCGATCAAGAAATGACGGGTTAAACTTGACTAGCGGCCCATGGTTTGTTGACCTCCGTCAAGGTCATAGGTCGTTAGGGGTAAAAACGGATATTGGGAATTTCAAGTGTTGAAATTTGCAATGAGCTTGCATACCTTCTATATGATAGTTGGATTCCGATACCCACTGCGAGTAAGTGTTACTCCTGAGAGAGTTTTCCACTTTACAATTAGCTAATCGAGTATGTATCTAAGAAAGGTGTTAACGGGGTTATGCCCCGAAAGAAACAAGATTATTTAATTAGTTCCATGCGAAAGTACAGGAAGACTCTCTCGGAGTACCAACACCTGCCTGGCTGACCGATTGGTGAACTTGTATGGTGTAATTAATTCCAGCTAATCTTACCTTTTAGGGTTTGAAGGAAGATTTGATAAAAACAGTGGGAGCCATTCTGATTAGATAAGATAATAACCAGTCTAATTTTGCAAGAGCGCACGCTAAAGTGTTTTCTTCTCTCTCTCTCCAGATAGCGACCATGTCACGCCTTAATCGAGATAATAATATGGATATATTGACCGAACCCGCTTGTTATACTGGGCTGGGGAACGTTGGTTCCGCCCTATCTTATGACAACAGTCATGAGTTTGGGCAAGGGATAGGGGAATACAAGAATTTCCACGCAACCCGAATGAAGAAAGAGCATGCTGATGCATCTTCTTCGGGTATGTTAGTTACTGAGTACTGTTTCTCAGTATGCTCTATGTCCTGGGTATTAGATACCGGATCAGAATCCCATATTTATAGTATGTTACAAAGGTTAAAGAAAAGTAGAGAACTGGGAAAGGATGAATGTCTCTCAGAGTAGGGAACAGAGCAATTGTTGGTGCCAAAGCAGTTGGCGAATATCACCTTATATTGCCAAATGGTAATACATTGATTTTGAACGACTGTTATTACGTACCGTCAATGATGTGCAATATAATATCCGTTTCTTTATTAGATAAAGAAGGATATAACTTTGCATTAGAGAAAAATGTTATGAACATTTTCCTAAATCAAGTATTGATTGGGTTTGGTACATTGTGTAATGGTATATACATTCTAAATCAAAACATGGTTCTAAATATACAGAACACACACAAGAGGAAAAGTTTAGAAATGAACGAAGCCTTCTCGTGGCACTATAGACTTGGTCATATCAATGCGACCAGACTGGCTAAGTTGCATAAAGATGGATTGTTCTCCGCCGAAAATACACGACCGGGACGTCGGGACGTCCGGCCTGAATTTTGGGGCAGATTCTATTTGGTTTCATCTGTCCACCTCCCCGAAGATACCAAGTTGATTTATGGCACCATGTATCAGAGGTTTAAACGGATGCGGCCGTTGTAGCAGACTTCGTCAGATTCCCCTTCGTTGTGAAGGGTTTTTGATTGTGGGGACGCTCTTCCCTGCAGACGCAAGACCCTGCAGTTAATTACGCTACCGCATCGCGGTAACCACTTTCTCCTTCTCCAGATGGTCACTTCGTGTCGTATGTGTTTGTTTTATTTTTGGTTGTCCGTGGATTGTATACGGAGACTAATTTATGTTGTCGCCCATAGAGCGTGGATTAGTCCAAATCCGTGTATTCTTAGATTTGGGTTTGGGTTGGTTTAAAGATCGTTAGTCTTATTTTAGACTAAGGTCAACTCAAACGTTTATTGAGGATACGTTAGTCTAACTTTAGACTAAGATCTACTCAACAGGATTTTGGGATCATTTAGATCCCATGAAAGAGTATTTGGACTCTATCGTTTTAGTTTAGGGACGTTGCGGTCCATAAGTTTAAGGACATCATAGTCCATGGAGTTTAAAGACATCATAGACTGTGGGGTTTAGTTTAGGGACGTTGCGGTCCATAAGTTTAAGGACATCATAATCTATGGAATGTCTGGTTGTTGGGACCCGCCACCTCTTTGAAGACGTTGAAGAATTACAACGACACATATCAGAGGAATGAAGAGATGTACCCTTGAACCAATGTTCATCAAAGATTTGATAATCTTGTTTGGGACTGAGTCCAATAAAGAGCGCATGGGCTCAGTTGATTATGAGTTTGGCCAACTTGGGCTGAGCCCCCTGAGTCTCTGTCATTTCTCTTTCTTTTTTTATAAAGTGTTAGACACTTGTTAGGACATAGTCCTTTCTCTGTGCACATAATGCTAAACATTTATTGGGGTACTGACACCCACTTTCTTTTTGTTTTTTATTGAGTGTTAAACATTCTTTATGGCGCCGGGTTTTATTTAAAGAACACTTTGTATTCCCTCAGCGTACACATGAGGAGCATGTGGTGCGCTTGGCGCTGAGCGTCAGACCTGGAGCACTAAGGCGCTTCTTGTGAAATAACGCACACGTGAGGAACACGTGGTGCACTTGGCGCTGAGCGCCAAACCTGGAATGCTGAAGCGCTTCTTTTGAAATAGCGCACACGTAAGGAGCACGTGTTGCGCTTGGCGCTGAGCGTTAGACTTGGAGCGCCGAAGCGCTTCTTATGAAATAGCGCACACTTGAGGAGCACGTGGTGCGCTTGGCGCCGAGCGCCAGACTTAGAGCGCTGAAGCGCCAGACTTGGAGCGCTGAAGCGCTTCTTTATTAGTTCTGGTCAGTTCTGTGGTCTGAGAATTAAATTCTCGTTTATAAGAGACTTTGTCTCATGGATCTAAGAACTAAGTTCTTCTTTTTATGAAGAGATGCAATGATCTCTTCTGTTTTTATGAAAGACTTTGTCTTACATATCCGCGATCTAGAAAAAGAACTAAGTTCTTATTTTTTTATCAAGAGATGCTATGATCTCTCTTCTTTTTATTTACCTTGAAGAAGGTTCTTCTTCTTAGAGCTTGCTCTTCTCTTTTTCTTTTTTGAGAACTTGAAGTTTAGGGGGGGAGGGTTCCTCTCTTTTAGACTTGAAGTCTTGGATCCTTTATATAAGGGAGGCTGATTTGTTGAATCAGTTAGGGAAATCTCTCATTGAGAGATTTCTGATTGATTTGGGGAATGTTTCCCACCGTTGGATCTTTGATCCAAGGGCTTCTGTTTTACAGAAGACAATCTTCTTGTTTTTAATAAGATTGGAAAAATATTTTCCAATACAAAACTTATTCTGTATCTTAGTGATTTTTAATCACCATTGAATCTTTGATCCAACGGTGCTCTGATTTACAGAGCACAATGTTCCCTGTTTGGAATGATTTGAAGAGTATTTCCTCAACAGAATTTTATTCTATAATTTGATGATTTATTCATCTTAGTTGGATCTTTGATCCAATGGTGGAGAACATTTAGTTCTAGTGCTTGGCATTCTCATGCTTTACACGTGAGGCGCTGCCTCAGAGTCTTTCACTCTTTAGCGCTGGCGCTCTTGGCGCTCAGCGCTCTTGGGCTTTGCACGTGAAGTGCTGCCTCAGTTCAAATTTTGAATTTTGAATAGAGCTTTGCTCTCAATTGGGGAAACAAATGCCTCCCACCATTGCGCTCACACGGCTTACACGTGAGTGCAGCGGTGGCAGCTTTATCACCGTCGGATCAACTTGGAAGTTGGATCAACTTCCAACGCCTATAAATAGGGCCTTTGGCCCTTGAGATGATTTTTGTTCATCTTCTTCCCTTCTTGTTTTTCTGAGAATTTAATTCTCCTTCAGAGCACAGCTCTCTGCCCAAAGGAAATTCCTTAAGAGTTAAAACTCTGTCAAAAAATTTGGTAAGATTTGAACCCATTAATAGAGCTTTGCTCTACTTAGATCACAGATCCTAAAGATTCTTAGGGTTTCTTAACCCGTTAATTAAAAATCAGAGCTTTGCTTTTCTTTGATCATAGATCAGAAAAACCATTCTTTTTAGGGTTTCTTAATCCTTTAATGAAGAACTCTTAGAGTTCATTTTGTAAATCTTAAAGATCTCGGAATTTTTACTTTGTGAAAAGCTTTGCTTTTTTATGGTTTTGATAGATTACTCCATCGTTCTCACAGTGCATGGCCCTCAGAATTTTTGGGGAATTTTTATTCCCCGTTAAAGTTGACAGAGCATTGCTCTTAGAAATTTTAGAGAATCTTTTATTCCCCTCAAAATGACAGAGGTGACCTCTGTAACAGAGCGCTGCTCTCAAAGGAGTTAACTCCTGACCCGAGAAATCTCTCATTGAATGAGAATCTTTTTTGAAGATTTTCTTTTTAATGATTGACTGTCTCATCAATGATGAGCCGTCATCTTGATTTTGTGGGTCCCCTTTGATCCCTTTCCACTGCATTGCAGTGTGGTACAAATTTAAAGAATCAAGTACTAGGCTTTAGACTGTAGCATTGACGGCTAACCCTCGTTCTTCCCATGTAGGTACTGTCTTACGACACTTCTTTCCCATTCGTTCGTCTGAAGAGCGCTTTCGCCGACGAGCCCGTAGACCGAGAAGTTTTTGCACTGATCGAGGATCATGACCCGGAGCAGAAGTCGCTTCATTTGTGGGGGTTGTGGTACAACCAGATTATCTAGGGTCGACGCAGCTTCTCTTGTGCGACGCCTTCAGAACCAATCTCCGCTGTTCACTATGCCGACTCACCCCAGGTTAACTATGCCGTAGAGGAGGTCCACTGGACCTCAGAGGGTCGCCTTCATCCCTCTATGGCCGCGATACCTATGCAGTCGCCGATGGCTTTAGATATTCTGGGAAAGCGTATATGTCAAGGCGAGTCGCGCGTATGAGGACATGTGTATATGATTAACCTGACTCCTTGTCATTCGGCCGGATACCTGCAGTGGGCCCGGTACATCTTATCGGCAAAAAAGTTGGTGTTATTGAAGCTCGGGTTGTACCCTACTATCTATTCGTCGCTTTTCCAGTATCTGGCGCCTCCGGTGTGGTGGATTAATGCTTTCTTAGAGCAATATAACATCCCGACACACACTTTTCTCCTATCGGATCGGGAGGTTTCAATCTCCCTGGAGGAGTTTGCGGAGATCTCAGGCCTACCTATCAGAGGGGAACACTGCGAGGAAATACTTCCCCCTGATGAATACGTCTTTTCGACCCGATCAGTAGTGATGGGTCTGACTCCGGAAAATGCCATTCAGCACCGATTCCCAAGCTTAATCAAGGTGTTGAATATTTATGAGCGCCTGTTCTTGGAATCTTGGGGGCACGGCGTCTGCTTCACAGATTTTATTGCCCGCTTTCTCCGCCCCGAAGTCCTTTCAAAGGAAGCCGCGAAATTTGCCAAGCTTGCCGATCCCTTCAGCTTTGGTTTGGACAAACAGCCGACAGCGGAAGCGGATCAGAGGAATTTCTTTCTCCCGGACACCCCAGTCGTACTCTTCGCAGAGCTTGCAGCTTCAGATGTCGATGAAGAGACGTTCTTTTTGGGGTTTCTCGGCCTATGGCTAAGTTGGTTCGTACTTCCCATGCACCCTCGTCATATGAGGCCGTCCGTTTTCTACCAGGCTCACCGGATGGTTGAAGGAACGCGGGTTGCCATCGGGATTGCCGGGCTGGCTCATTTGTATCATGGCTTGAGCTTAGCGGCGGACACTACTCAGCCGGGTTTAGAGCCCATACATCTCCCGCTGCACTATTTTACTTCGTGGATTGAGTTGCACGTGCTTGTAGCCTTTGGAATCCACAAACGTCCCCGTTTCTATGATAGCTACAATTTCCCCCGGGTGATGTCTCTAATCGACGCTTCTGCTTCAGACCCGTCGTCGCGAGAAGCTCGGGGAGTGACCATCCACCCGTACATGGTTGGGGACAGCATGACCTTCGTTGATAGGGTCATGACTATCGGCAAGGAGTCAACTAAGGCGGTGCAGCCGCTGCGTGACACCTTTAAGGACGGGGCTTCCACGTTGAAGGCTCGGGAGATCGTGCATTTGTACTCGATCAGGCCGGGCTTCTTAGTATTCAGGCAGAACGAGTCGGCGTTGTTTATGAGGTACAACCCGCATTGCTTTGCCCAACAGTCGGGTTACAGCCAGGGTGTTCCCCTCGAAGCTTTTCTGGCTGAACCGACTGCCACTGAAGAGGGCATTCGCACTATGCTGCACCACTTCATGCGCCTGAATACCGGGTCCATCTTCCTTATCAGCGAGCCGAGCTACGTCCCGAACGCCTAGGATGCATATGTGGCATGGTATCAGCACGCAACAGGTGCCGTGATTAGGGAAGAACGACGCTGCTGCTTGATCGCAAGGGTGCAGTCCATGCCGGTAACCCGTCCGTCCCTTTAAAACGACGAATTGTCGTTCGTCCTTCATTAAAGGAGACTAATACGGTTGTGGTCCGTTACACCTTTACTTCAAAGCCACAGCCCAGCGTTCCTAAAATGGTAGCTATAGCGTCTCCGGACTCTGGAGTTGGCGCGGAGATTGGGACCCGTCGCCCAAAAATGCCCGTGAAGCGTAGGCTCCTATCGTTGGCCGCCGGGGCTCGTTCGCAGAAGAAGAAGAAGTCGATGTTTTCTGTCGATGTCGTACTCAGTCAGGAGCCCCATGCTCCCTATAGCGAGGGCTTGAGTGATTACGGGACCAATGAGGGTCTATTTATCGAGCCTGCGGATAATACTGATCTTCAAGCCGCCCTTGTGGGTTCCGAGCGACAGGCTCACACAGAGGCGGCATTGCTATCGCTTGTGGAGACGGGTATGCTCTACTCATGTCATTTTGAGCTTTTTCCTTCTCTCTTATTATGCATTTATTAATACATCCTTCTTTGTCAGGCATCTCCGCTGAAGAGGCTTTGGCGGCTTCCCTTCGGACTTTTTAGGAGGAAGAGAGGCTTCGCGCTTCTTGTGGCTTGGGTATAACTTATTTCGTTTGATTACGCCCTCATGCTTTATACTTGTGCTCTGACGCTTTATTTCACCTTGTTACAGGGACTACTTCGGCTCCAGTTGTTCCAGGTGTAGCGCCGATCCGAAGCGATGGTGAGTAGTCTTGTCAGAGCCGGCCATCACGGCTACGGCTATCCCCAAGACAGCGCGAGAGTCTTGCTGAAATAGCCGATGATGGACGTCGTAGCGGCACCGGAGGCAGAACTAGGGTCAGATGACGGCGAAGACATCCCCTTATCCGAAGTCTTGAGGAGGTCGGTCCTCACTGCTCAAACTGAAAAGAAGCGCAGGAAGCACGCAGCGAGGGAGCGTGATGCTACCTTGGCTGCGGGTGCTGGTTCAAGCACCATCCCTTCTGTCGCTATTACTTCAGAGGGTACCCCAGCCGCCTTGTCTACCACCCATAGACAGGTTGCGCGCGCGGTTCGGGAGGCAACTAAGGATTCATCGCAAGGTAACGCAATGTCCATTCTTTTTTTATCAGAACCTGGTCTGCAAATTCTTATATATCATATCCTGCAGGGATAAGTATTGGCGGTGAGATGGTAGGCAAGGCGACGGCGACCATGGAGCCCGAAGTAGATACTCTCTCCAGGGAGTCTGGGACTGCCCAAACCGCTGCTCTCTCCCCTTGTGGCTCTCTTGCGTCGGCAGGCATCGCGAGTGTCATGACGACCCTTGTCGAATCAGGGGACGAAGCCATGGGCACCGAGACCGTCCTACTGAAGGAGAGCGAAGAAGTCACTAGGCCTAGTGATGCTTCCGTTGCTGAAATTGTGCCCTCTGAAGCACCTCGGGTCGCCGCAATGACGGCTGTTGTTCCCTCGCCTTCTCCCATATCTTTTGAAATGCTGGAAGGTATAAGTTTTTGATTCATCGGCTTCATTGTGGGTATCACTCTCATTGTACTGACAATATGTCGTCATAACTTTGCAGGAGTCCTTTTTGATCACCTGTATCAGGTGCTGAACCCGCATTTCTCATCCAGCCAGAGATTGCCCTACCCGGTGATGTCGGTGAGTATAGTCTATAACTGACGTCTTTTCCTTTCTCTTACGGATAGCCATGTTGCTAATGATTCTTTATATTGGATATAGCGTCGCGGGTCGAGAGAATAACCGAGCTCCCTGCACTCCCCGTCCTACCGCCTGTTATAGCCGGTATGATAGGCTTTACCCCTTATGCGTTTTCTTTATTTCCTGAGTTGGCATTTAACCGTAACTCATTCTGCAGCAATCGCACCGGCTCTAGCTCCCTTCGAGGCTCGCATTACGATGCCGACAGGGCCTCTTATTAAACTCACATCTTCTCGAGGCGCCGTGAACAGCCGACGAATGTTGAGCAGTTCGTCGAGGATCTTGATGTTGAAGCCCTCACCTCCGCTGCAAATTTTGCTATTTAATCCAATGCTGGCGACACTCGTGAACTTCCATGACGAGGACGTCGTCGGTTTGTGGGTTGACTACTGCAGACAGATCGAGGCTTACTTGCACGAGATCGAGCTCAAGCGTATTGCTCCTGAGGTGTTAGCTTCAACTTCCCAGCGGGTTGCGTGGATGGATCAAAGTGTTCCTTTTCTTCGCCATTTTAAACAAGAGGCGACCCTGTGACAGAAGGAACATGAGGCGGCTTCTAACGAGTCTGCTCGGTTGCGTGCCGAGGTCGACGCGAACGCTGCACAACTGAAGGCTATTTTCGATAGTCTCCAACGGTGTATCTCAGACGGGTTAGCGCAAAGGCAGAAGCTTGACTCCACCGAGCGGGTTGCGCAAAGTTGCGAAGCTGCTAAGCATGAAATCGATACAAAGCATTCATCCTGCTTATAGCAACGGGCTCGAATTGAAGCGGAGCAGGCAGCGATGGCTGACTGTGAGAAGGAGCTGAAAGGAGTACACGAGCGGCTTGCTGACTTGTTGAAGAGGCCTCTTCCTTAGTACCTGTCTTTGTAATTTTTTGTATTGATAGAAATTTGTAATTCATGAATAACATGTATTCATTCATTTTTTTTTATTCTTTTATATGATGTATCTTGTATTCAATTGAACTCATGAATAAAGGACATGTTTTATCCTATATCGCTTTCTTTTCTTTGCTGTGTTGTTGTCATGTTACTCTAGTATGTGTAGCCTGCAGATAACAACTCATCTTGAACTTTTCAAAGGGTAGTGATGGCTTAGAAAACAGGTTCAGGTCTGCTTCCTAAGACTTTTCAATTTTATGAGCCGTGAGGGTCTCATAAAGATTTTTCTCCCTACGAGTCGAGAGGATCTCATAGGTGTATTTTCTCCTCAGGAATCGGGAGGATTCCTAAGTGTGCTTTCTCTTGAGAGTCGTAAGGATCTCATAAGAGAATTTCCCCCTTACAAGTCGAGAGGACTCGTAAGTGGTTGATGAGTTGACTTGTTCCCAAGTCAAAGCACTGCTCCGACGAGGGGGTCATTGGTTGACGCATTTCCGAGGCGGGGTCATTGACTGACGTATTTCCGCAACGGGGTCATTTGATGACGTGTTTCCAAGACGGGGTCATTTGCTGGCGTGTTTCCGCGACGGGGTCATTTGCTGACGTGTTTCCGCGACGGGGTCATTGGATGACGTATTTCCGAGACGGTGTCATTGGATGACGTATTTCCGAGACGGGGTCATTGACTGATGTATTTCCGAGATGGGGTCATTGGATGACGTATTTCCGAGACGAGGTCATTTGCTGACGTGTTTCCGCGATGGGGTCATTGTATGACGTACTTCCACGACGGGGTCATTGGATGATGTGTTTCCGCGACGGGGTCATTGGATGACGTGTTTCTGAGACGGGGTCGTTGGATGACGTATTTCCGCGACGGGGTCATGTGCTGACGTATTTCCGAGACGGGGTCATTGGATGACGTATTTCCGTGACAGGGCCATTTGATGACATATTTCCGCGACGGGGTCATTTGCTGACGTACTTCCGCGACGGGGTTATTGGATGACTCTAGGTTGTCTGTGAACCATAGAGTCTTGGAACTGGGGACTTTGCCGTGGCTCCGATTGGTGATGTCGCGCCCGAATCCTGCTGGAATGAGGAGGAACGCCGTTGTTGTTCTCTAGGCTGTAGATATGACCGTCGAGATTTGGAACTAGGGACTTTGCCATGGCTCCGCTTCATTGCGACCCTGAGGTCGGTTGTTGACGTCACGTCTGCATCCTGCTGGAGTTTAGAAGGAACGCCATGTTGATCTCCTGGGATGCAGATGTTGCCACCGAGATCCAACTCTCCCTTTGATAAGGTCTGATGGGGTAATGTGGTACCCCTTTTTTTTACGCCCATGGATTGTATACAGGGGTCAGTATGAACTTACCTGCAGGGCAAAAGTTTCATTCTTTCATTTTTTATTTCTTTCCGTGATACTCTATCATTTCAGCTTTTATATCGCGAAAGTCACTATTGCCCAATCATTTCGACTATTTTTCGCGGTGCCTAATCATTTCGTCTATTTTTTCTTTTTACTCGCTACTTTTTATTGTGAGTTGCCCAATTTCGGATATTTTTTTATGCATATCTTTTACTTGCCGATTTTGTTGCAAGTTGCACTATCATTTCGACGTTTTCATATGCATTTATGGCTCACTGACTTTTCACCGCCGAGTATGGAACTTGGAATTTGGTGCCAATCTTAGCATCAGTATCGCTGCGACTGGAATATTGCTAGGAGCGAATCATCATTTGCCGTGAAAGGACTTAGAATTTGATACCGATTTAGGCATCAGCATCGCTACAACTGGGATATTGCCAGGAGCGAATCATCATTTTCCTTTGTCGATTTAAACAAAGATGGCTTAGCAAACAGGGTTAGAATCCTGTCGACTAAGGCTTTTAACTTCATGAACCTTAAGGGTCTCATAAAGGTGTTTCTCCCTACGAGTCATGAGGATCTCATAGGTGCGATTTCTCCTTAGGAATCGTGAGAATTCTTAAATGTATGTTCTCTTGTAAGTCGTAAGGATCTTGCAAGAGTGTTTTCTCCTTATAAATCAAGAGGACCTACAAGTGTTTGTTCATCAAATGAGGGCATTTCTCGTCGTTGGTGGGACTCGCCAAGGAAATGATTATTTGTGCCCGTGGATTATATACAAGGGTCAGTATTGAACAGCTTGTAGGGCAGTCTGGGAAAAGTGATGGCTTAAGAACATGTTCAGATCCCTTTAGCTTAAGCCTTTTGAATCTTATGAGCCATGAAGGTCTCATAAGAGGGTTCTCCTTATGAGTTGTGAGGATCTCGTAAGTGTAATTTCTCCTCAGGAATCGTGAGGATCCCTAAGTATGTTGCTTCCTTATGAGTCGTAAGGATCTCACGCAGGTATTTTCTCTTCACAAGGCCGAGAGGACCTTGCAAGTGTGCATAAATTTTTTAACGAGTCTGCGCCCTTTCAGGTTTTCACAAACTCGCTGGTAGCCCTGCTGTTTTTACTCACGGAGCCCTTTCGGGTTTTCATCCGTGCCCATTTTGCTTATGAACGTACCATTTTTTTTGCGTCAGCCCAAGGATGCTGCGGTTTGTAGTAGTTTTAGAGACGTTTCGGTCCGTCGCTAGTTTTAGGACATTGTAGTCCATTGTTAGTTTAGGGACGTTTCGGTCCGCTGTTATCGTTTTGGAGACAACAGTTTTGCTGGATACTACTTATAGAGTTTGGGCTTGGAAAGATAGCGAGCGGACATAGGTGTCGTCATCTATCATTGACTTAGGCCGTGACTCGTCAGGCGTATTATTTTTTCAGGAACCGGCCGTTTATTGGCCTGAAGGGTCTTTCGCCATGCATATCCATGAGCAAGTAAGCCCCACCTTGGTAGAGTTTGTTTATGATGTACGGGCCCTCATAGTTCGGCTCGAATTTGCCCCATTTGGCACGACTGGGGATCATAGGCCTCTTGACTACTAGCACGAGTTCGCCCTAGCGAAATGTCCTCGGCCTGGTCAATATTTCGTATGAGCGTGTCATCTTTGCTTTTTAAGCCTCTAGGTTTTGCTGCGCCATGAGACGAGTTTCATCGAGGGCGTCGAGCTCTTCAAGCCGAAGATGAGCATTTTCTTCGTCTGTTAACTCGTAATGAACCGCCACTCATAGAGGGTAGCTCTATCTCCAAGGGGAGTACTGCTTCCGTGCCGAATACCAACGCAAATGGCATTGTGTTTGTGGCCGTTTTGAACGTGGTTCAATACGCTCAGAGAGTTTCATGCAGTTTCTCATGCCAGTCCTTCTTATTTTTGGGCACCGTCTTCTTTATGATCTTTGTCAAGGTCTTGTTGAAAGCCTCAGCTGGACCGTTAGCTTGGGGATTATAGACCGAAGAGTATCTCCAGTCTATATTATGCTGCTGTGCGAAGCGACTGATTTTGTGATTTCTGTAAGCTAGACCGTTATCGGAGATAATTCGTCGCAGAGTGCCGAACCGATAGATGACGTGTGTCTTGAAGAAATGGAGGATGTTCTCCGTCTTCACTTCTTTTAGCGGTACTGCTTCTGCCCACTTGGAGAAGTAATCGGTTGTCGCCAATATGAACCGATGTCCTCTGGATGACGCTGGTTCGATGGGCCCAATTATGTCGGTTCCTCACATTTCGAACGGCCAGCTAGCTACCGTTGGGTGTAGCGGGTTTGGATGCTGGTGGATAAAGTCTCCATGAATTTGGCACAAATGACACTGCTTCGCATATTCGAGGCAATCCTGAATCATCGTGGGCTAATAGTAGCCCATCTTTTTTATCTTCAGCTTCATCTTTGGCCCAGCTTGATGAGAACGCAGCGTCCGTCGTGAGTTTCTTGGATGACTCTCCTTGCTTCTTCCAGTCCCAGGCATCTTAGCCATAAAGAGTCGAACGATCTCTTATATAGAGTATCATTGACGAAGGCAAAAGACAGAGCCCGTTTCATGAGCTGATGTCTTGAGGACGCATCTTCAGGTGTTCTACGGAATTTGAAGTAATTTATAAAGACTTCTCTCCAATCCTTGGTCTTTTCCTGGTCTTCTATTTGTAGGGTTGTTTGCTCGGTCGCTTCTTTTTCTTCAAACAACTCCGGAGATATTTCTGCCGGTGCAAGAACCAGACGGCTTTGTACAACGATCCTTACGTCATCGAGGTTTTTGTCAGCCAGTTCTTTAGAGAGCTTAGCTAACGCATCCGCCTTGCTATTCTCCACTCGCGGTATGCTTTCCAGGGTATAGGAAGGGATTTGAGTCAGCAATTGTTGCACTCTTTCTGCATATTTTATCAACTCCGGTTTGCACGTTTGATAGTCGTCGTTTACTTGGCTAACGACTAGCTGGGAGTCCCCATATATGAGGAGGTTTTTGATTCCCATGTCTACGGCGATCTCAAGACCTGCTATCAAAGCTTCATATTCCTCTTCATTGTTTGTCCTTGGCTCTGTCAAGGAAAAGGCAAAGCGCATTATCCCTCCTTGTGGAGTCACGAAGATGAGGCCTACCCCAGATTTGATTATGTGGGAGTTGTGCTTTCGCTTCTTCATGGAAGATTTCCTATCAAAGTAGAGTTCCCATCGGGTATCACTCCCTCCTTTCTCCCCGTCGATCGTGTCAAACGCGTGTTCTTCTGGCAATTCGCAGTTTAGGGGTGAATCGGCATGTATCGGATGTTCAGCGAGGAAGTCGGCTATAGCCTGGCCTTTCACTGCCTTGAGAGGTCGGTATGTTATCGAGAATTATATTAAGAGTAAGGCCCATTTAGCGAGCCACCCTGCTAGTATGGCTCTTGACATCAAATATTTCAGAGGGTCCACTTTTGATACAAGGTGGGCCTCATGCGCCAACGCATAGTATCTGAGCTTCGTTACCGTGAAGATCAATGCCAGGCAGTGTTTATCGATAGAGGAGTAGTTGTTTTCTTCCCCCAGGAGAACTCGACTCAAATAGTAGAGGGCCCTCTCTTTCCCTTGGTCATTCTCCTGTGCCCATAACGCGCCTAAGGAGCCTTCAAGGGCTGTTGTATACAGGATAAGGGGTTTTCCCTTGACTGGAATGGTCAGCACCGGCGGATTCTGCAGGTATTGCTTGATTTCATCCAGTGCACTTTGGAATTTGCGATCCCAAATGAACGGGGTCCCCTTCTTCATTAAATGGCTGTAGGGGTGGCATTTGCCGGAGAGATTGGCTATGAATCGCCGGATATACGCGATCTTTCCTTGGAGAGACCGCAGTTGCTTGAGAGTTCTTGGCGGAGGCATTTCCATAATCGCCTTGATCTTTGACGGGTCTATTTCGATGCCCCTGTGTCGTACGATGAGTCCTAGGAAACTCCGAACGCGCATTTGAGAAGGTTCATCTTCAGGTTGTATTTCCGAAGATGTCGGAACACTATCTTCAGATGCTCCCAATGCTCCTCGTGCGATTTTCTTTTCACCACAAGGTCGTCAATATAGCATTCGACAACTTCATGTATGAGGTCATCGAAAATCTTCATCATGGCCCTCTGATAGGTAGCGCCGGCGTTCTTTAGACCGAAAGGCATTACTTTGTAGCAGAATATGCCTAGAGGAGTCCGGAAAGCGGTATGCTTCTGGTCTTCGGGATGCATCTTTATTTGATTGTACCCTGATGATCCGTCCATGAAGGAGAAGACTTCATGAGTGGACGTGTTATCTATCATCAACTCAGTAACCGGTACGGGAAAATCATCCTTCGGCCAAGCTTTGTTGAGGTCCCGAAAGTCCATACAGATACGTACCGTCCCATTTTTCTTCATCACTGGGACAATGTTGGCGATCCAGTCAGGGTATTGAACTTCTTAGATGAAGCCAGAGTCGATTAGCTTCTTGACTTCGGCATTGATACTCATTTCCAATTCGAGCCGCATTCTTCTTGGTGCTTGTTTAACCGGCTTGACGTCCGGAGATATCGCCAATTTATGCACAGCGATTTCTGGATCTAACCCCGGCATCTCGGAATAGTTCCATACGAAGCAGTCCTTATACTGCATGAGCATGTCTTTTAGCGTGGCTACCTGTTCTTTAGACAGTAACTCACTGACGAACGTAGGCCGCGGGTCGTTTGGAGTCCCCAAGTCGATTTTCCATAGGTTGTCCGCAGTAGTAGGTATTCCATCTTCCAACTCTTTTGGCGCTGGTGGAAATTCTGAGATCAACTCCTCTTCATCCTCGTTTTCGAAGCAACAGGAGAGGTCATCTATATTCTCAGGCACTTCTTCTTCTGACAACGTTATTACGTGACAGGTACGGGATCGTTTCCAAGACCGATGTTGATCTGGTTCTACCCTTGTTATATACGTGGCTTTTGGCACATGCTTTTGTGGTGGGGCTACCCTCCAACTGTTGGATAGAGCGAACCTGCCGAGTTGATATTGGTCTTCGACCCAGTTTTTGAAGGTGAAGCAGTCTTCAAGAGGATGTCCTATCGCTCGGTGATAGGAGCAATAGTCCGGGTGATAAACCTCGTTTGCTTGATCGGGGTGCTTGGACTCCGGGAGCGTAATCATTTGATATTTCACAACGAGGTCGAATATCTTCCTTGTTTTGTCTTGAGGGAAGGAATATTCCCGATCCATCTTCTTCATTAGAGACGGATTCCAGCTGACCTTTTCTTGATCACGTGGCCTTTTGGATGCGTTTTGCCTCTGTCGAACGTTTTTTCCGTTCTTTGACCTGTTTTTGCCTCTGCGTCGGTCCATTTTCTTATCTTGGGAATGCATGGCGGGCTGACGG
Organism: Agapanthus africanus; assembly: GCA_030015575.1. Classification (NCBI taxonomy): domain Eukaryota; kingdom Viridiplantae; phylum Streptophyta; class Magnoliopsida; order Asparagales; family Amaryllidaceae; genus Agapanthus; species Agapanthus africanus. The sequence goes on along the minus strand of JASDDO010000022.1, from coordinate 746,908,298 downwards.
TGAAGGGCATCATCGTTCTCAGTAGCCTTTTGAAGGAGGCGTTGCGTCTTGGCTTTCTCATAAATGGCCATTTCGCGGCTGTAGTCGTTCCGAACCTTTTAACTCGCTTCCCTTATTAGCTTGTCCATCTGTTCTTCAAATGGCGGATTCAGAATTTTTATGGCAGGACCTCATTCTGGTTCAACATCAACGTCTTTTAAAAGAGCATCCTCTTCTTCATCAAGGTCCTTGATGACATGGCAGCCATGGAACTGCTCCCGTTTCTTGGACTGAACATACCCAATCCCGATCGTTTCCATTTTTCCGTTGGGCAATTTTCGCTGAGTTCCGGGGACGTTCCAGATCCTGTTGTAGAATTGGGCCTGTCGCGCGGTTTGTTTAAAAGGTACGTCATGGCATCTCAACAACCTTTTCAATCCTTTTGCGTAGTATCTGGGCAGACAGATTGGTTGGAGCCTGTCAAACGCAGGTTCGGCACCACGCCAGACTTCCCTTTCGACTTTGGTTTTCCCGGATCGATAGAATAGGATCGCCTTTTCACCTCTTCGCCTGGGAGGGACGTAGAATGTCCGTAGTTCTTGCACACTATATGTCTCAAGCGCATCAAGCTCTTTATAGTGCTGCCGCGGAACCATGGCGATCTGTAAACTCTGATCATTTCCAGTGAAGGCTTGCACTGATGGACAGACCGAGAACACTACGTTGACTTCGTCTTCAGAGTCACTGCCAAAAACCAGAATAGGGGTAGATGGTCCCTGCTTGTTGCATTGGGGCGGCCCCGAATAGACTATCTCTTCTTCCTCCTCGGTATCGCTCCCGAAGACCGGAATAGTGGTGATAGCTTTTTGTTTATTCTCTGGTTTATGGAATCTTTCCGTGTCTTCAAAGTCTGGTAGGAAATACTTTACATCCTCGTATTTGCGGACTTAGTTCATGGAGAATGGGTTTAGTTCCCCCGTTACAGTGTACTCGAGACCATCTTTGAAGTACTTCATACACTAATGTTGTGTAGAAGGAATGATATTGTACTCGTGTAACCAAGGCCTTCCGCGCAAAGCGTTGTAGCAAGTCTTGGCGTCAATGACGTGAAACTTGATGTCGGTGATGAGCGACCCGAAGCGTAACTTCAGTATTACGGACCCGAGCGTCCGTGATGACTGGGAGTCAAAACCGGAGATGGTAATTTTATCCCGAGCTAGGTGCTGAACGCTCATGCAAATTTCTTTTAGCACTCTGACATTCAGGAGATTGACAGAGGATTATTGTCAACTAGAATCTTTCCTATCTTAATGTCGTGGCAGTACCCAGAGACATATAAGGGGCGATTGTGCTCGCACGTCCCGAGGAGGAGGTCTTCATCGCTGAAGGTGATATCGGCCGTATGGACTTCTTCCAGCCCGTCCTTCATTTTTTCTTCCGCCAGGAAGGCTTAAAACTGGTCGGGCTCTTGTAACGCCTTGATCAGGGAATCTCGCGCCTCTTCAGATAGGAGGAGGGCATCCAAGATACTCAATTGTGAGGGTATCTTTCTCAAATGCGCTAGGACATTGTAATCCACCCTGCTTTTCTTAAGTGGGTCCTTGGCTGCAAGCTCTTTGACGACTCGATCATCGATGGCGATATCCTCATGGACTTTTTCCTTCCCTTTATCTTTCTTGTTCGTCCCTTTGTTTGCGGGTCCGAGATTATTTTCAGGTAACGTACGGCTGCGCAGCTGAATATTCTCGCAGGTCTTCTTTTCTTCTGTCTCGAAGGTAGATTCCTTGAAGAGAGGGCCAAGGACTATTTCTTCATCAGAGTCACTTCCGAAGGTGAGAACTTGTGATCCCCCGGATTTGACCATATGACAGTTGCCGGTAGTTCTTCCACGTTCGTCTGTCGCACTTTTTCGCTGTCGACGAGCTTCACGCTTCATCCTCTTAAAGTGTTGCATATGAGCGACATATTCTTGCCACCATTTTTTAAAGGCCATGCACTCTTTAGTAGGGTGTGCAATTCTCTGGTGGTATAAGCAATAGTTAGGGTGTGCATCCGCTTCGTCAAGGTGTATACCGTCGGGAGTATTCCCTTTGAAAGGTGGCAACTTCATTCCCATGGACAAGGCTTTGGCGAACCGTTTCCTCGTTTTAAGTTTGCTTTTGTCTGCGGCGGATGTGCTTTGATCTGGTGGGAGTGTTTTTGTAAGTCCACGTTGCGACCCCCGGTTCTTACGGGGAGGCGGAAACGATATAAAAATCAAATTTTTAGCGCATGGGGCAACATGGACTAACAAAGTCGGGATCTTTTCTAAACTAAACTAGCAAAGAAGCTAAAGAGAGTTAGCTACTCGGATGAAAAGTTATACCTAACTTGAACTCCTTCTTCTTGAAAACTTGTAGAGGTTGATGGCTCTTCCTCGTTACCTTCTTCCGTCAAAGATAGATCCACCTGAGGGTTCAACCTTCGGGCTCTTTCTCGAACTTTGAGAGAACTAGAATCTTCGGCTTGCTAAACCTTTGATCCTAGAGTGAGTAGAGAGTGTCTAAGGGGTGTTTATCTTTCAAGGAGAGGGATTCTCAACACATGAGAAGGATTCTCCTTGAGCTAGAGGAAGAAGAAGATGAAGTGAGGAGAGAGAAGCTAAATGATAGAATGAGCTCTCTTTTTCTTTCTTGCAACCATATCACAAAAGAAAAAGAATTATCAAATTAATAATAATAATGAAAATGAAATAGTTGATGGAAGGTTTAGGAATGACCATTATCATTTCAAACATTAAATGAATTTTGCTAGAATCAAAAAGCATCTTTCTTTTGTAATGATGATGGTCAAACCTTCAACCATGGTCAACAAGTCAACCATGGTCAACTAGTCAACAAAATCCAACCATGACACAATTTCATTTTATTAATATTATTAATTGATATAACATAAATCCATTAGGGTTTGGAAAAAGACGACTGTCAACTGTGCATACACACCCGTTCCGAAACCCTAATGAAAGTCCTCTTCCTCCTCCTCAAACAACTGTGCATACACACCTGCATTCTTGTTCCGAGGAACATGAATACTGAGAGATAAAAGCAACCCCAAAACATATACCAGTATCTGACTCAAACCAGAGCCAGCCAGTAATATCCGTCCGGACTCCAAACGTGCACAAGTGCGCGGATGAGAACGAACCCTGTCGCAAAACCATGCGACCTCTACTCTATTTTTCCCAGAGGCGAATACCCTCTGTGTGGGACTCTAAAGACTCGACACTACGCTGGCAGTGGGTTTAACCACAGACCGCAAGCGGCACTAGCTGTGCGTAACGGTCCCCAGGTAGATGCCGACAAGAAGGCTGACGAGGTGAACCCCATCTGAACTCCTACTGAGTCTGAATGTGACAGTCTCTGTACAGTCCGGTCTGTTCGTCTAATACATCGCATGTCGGGCCTAGGGGGCGGTAAAACGTCAGTCCCCTAATAGCGGTACAAGTCGTGTCGGAGTGAAGCCCAAAACACCCTGAGATAACACTGGAAGCCTACCAGTATATCTCGCTTGCCCTGGCCAGGGACTACTCGTGTAATGGCTCTCCTAGACACAGCGCGATGTCAACCCCCAATACCGGGAGAGACGAATCCTGTCTAACCGTCACTGCCTCCAAGTGCTTCGGGACTGCACCCAACCACTACCTGTTTGCACGACTCCTTTGAGCCGTGGTAGGGTAGTGATCAAAGTGCAGTGGGAACACACTCGAGGCGAAGTGCCAGTGTCAAGTCAGCGGACTAAGCTGTACTCATGTCACCTGGGAACTGATAACTGACGATAGGTATAATACCAACCTGTCAGTTCCCGACGAGTCCTGTCCAGTGTACTCGTAACCCAACGAGCACCCGTATAGTATCTCTAGTACGACGTACTGATGGCTGTGGGACAGACCATCTCCCACACTGGGATGAGAAGCGCATACGCTTGTCTACTACGGAGTATCGATGCCCTGTCTCGATAGTCCTGCGACTAGGGACCTGTATAAGGATGTGCTTATAGATTACCCAGCCCCCACTAGTGTGACTGCCATCACAACGCTGGTAATCAAGCAAAGATCCTAAGGGCTCCACTAATGCGTATAGGTGATATACTAAAATAAACACATGTACACATTGAAGTAGAAACAAACCAAGTAGCATACTACTATATTGAGCAAGATTGTTTATACAAGGTGAATATCCCAAGCTTCCATCAAGTAATATACAAACTAGTATGATACAGTAATGGCCTCTAGGGCATATACACTAACAATCTCCCACTTGCACTAAGGCCATGTACTGGCGTATCGAAGACCTATCATCTCGATCAGCCGCTCGAACTGAGTCTGGGGCAGTGCCTTGGTGAATGGATCTGCAGTGTTTTCTTCTGAAGCAACCCTCCGAACCTCGATCTCCTTGCGATCCACGATCTCCCTGATCAGGTGATACCGCCTCAAGATGTGCCTGGATCTCTGATGGGACCTGGGTTCCTTCGCTAAAGCTATAGCCCCGTTGTTGTCGCAATACAGAGGTATTGGGTCAACAATGGATGGAACCACCTGAAGTTCTTTTAAGAACTTCCTCATCCAGACAGCTTCTTTTGCGGCATCAGATGCAGCGATATATTCCGCTTCCATAGTCGAGTCTGCAACGGTTTCCTGTTTGGAGCTCTTCCAACACACCGCCCCTCCATTGAGGGTAAAGACAAAACCCGACATGGACTTGGAATCATCCTTGTCACTCTGGAAGCTGGAGTCAGCAAAGGCCTCGATCTGGAGGTCTTTTCCGCCATACACCAAGAACATCTCCTTAGTCCTTCTCAGGTACTTGAAAATGTTCTTTACCGCTATCCAGTGTTTCTCCCCAGGGTTTGACTGATACCGGCTTACCACACTCAGTGCATAAGCTACATCCGGTCTGGTACACAACATCGCATACATTATAGAGCCTACCGCAGAAGCGTAGGGTATAATAGACATGCGATCCCTCTCCAAATCAGTCTTGGGAGACATCTCTTTAGAGAGGGTGATCCCGTGACAAGCCGGTAGGTTACCGCGCTTGGAATCTTCCATACTGAATCTTTTCACTATGGTGTCGATGTACCTGGACTGAGAAAGTCCTAATATCCTCTTGGATCTATCACGATGGATCCGGATCCCCAGGATGTATGAGGCATCACCCAGGTCTTTCATGGAGAACCTGTGCGACAAGAACCCCTTGACAGATTGTAGCATAGGAATGTCATTTCCTATTAAGAGAATGTCATCCACGTATAAAACGAGGAATACTACAGTTCTCGCTACAAATCTACTATAGATGCATGGTTTATCTGGATTTTTGATAAAGCCAAATTCCTTGATCGTCTCATCAAAACAGATGTTCCAACTCCGCGATGCCTGCTTTAGTCCATAGATGGACTTAAGCAACTTGCACACCTTTCCGCTGCTCCCACTCTGAATGAAACCCTATGGCTGATCCATATAGACACACTCCTCTAAATTTCCATTTAGAAAAGCGGTCTTTACGTCCATCTGCCAAATCTCATAATCGTGGAAGGCAGCAATGGCAAGAAGGATCCGAATGGATTTCAGCATAGCCACTGGAGAAAAGGTTTCGTCATAGTCCAAACCAGGTCTTTGACGAAAACCCTTTGCAACAAGTCTAGTTTTATAGGTCTCAACCTGTCCATCTACACCAATCTTCCTTTTGAAGATCCACTTGCATCCTACGGGTTTTACCCCGTCTGGAGCAATGTCCAACGTCCATACTTTGTTGGTGTACATGGACTCCATTTCGGTCCGCATTGCATCCAGCCATTTTACCAAGTCAACGCTCTGAACGGCCTGCTGGAAGCTAGTAGGCTCATCATAATCTATGATGCAATCCTCTCTATCCCCGTCTATGAGAAAACCGTAGTATCTCTCGGGCGGATGAGACTGCCTACTACTCCTGCGGAGCGGCGTAGGAATGTCCTGTTCTTTTGAACCCTCTGGTTCCACTAAGCTTTCAGTAATAGTCTGTGGTTCTGGAATTTCTTCCAGTTCTATTGCGCTCCCACTTATTTCTTTTTCTAAGAACTGATGTTCCAGAAAATGGGCATTGCGAGAAACAAGGACTTTTTGTTCCTCTGCGTAATAGAAAAGATACCCCCTGGAGTTCTTTGGGTATCCCACAAACTTGCACAGTACTGAGCGTGCCTCGAGCTTGTCCGTATGCTGCTTTTTGACATAAGCTGGACATCCCCAGATCTTCAGATATTGAAGATAGGGTTTCTTCCCACTCCATAACTCATATGGTGTGGTAGGCACAGTCTTAGTGGGAACTCGGTTCAAAACGTACGCAGCTGATTCTAGCGCATACCCCCAGAATGATCGCGGTAACTCAGCGTTACTCATCATGGACCGTACCATATCCAATAGGGTTCGGTTCCGTCTCTCCGAAACACCGTTATGTTGCGGAGTGTATGGAGGAGTAAGCTGAGAGAGAATTCCGTTCTCTTTTAAATAATTCAGGAACTCGGCACTTAAGTATTCTCCACCTCGATCCGATCTTAGAATCTTGATACTTTTGCCGGTTTGTTTTTCTACCTCATTCTTATATTCCTGGAATTTTCCAAAGGCTTCGGATTTATGTTTCATTAAGAAGACATGTCCGAACCTTGAAAAATCATCCGTAAAAGTAATGAAGTAAGAAAAACCGCTTCGCGCATGTGTAGACATTGGACCGCACACGTCGCTGTGCACGAGTCCCAAGAGCTCGCTCGCTCTTACTCCATGTCCAGTGAACGGAGTCTTTGTCATCTTTCCTTTGAGACAGGATTGACAAGTGGCATACGATTGATATTCGAACGAATTCAAATATCCTTCTGTATGTAACTTAGTCAACCTTCTCTCATTGATGTGACCCAGTCTACAATGCCATAAGAAAGCCTGATTAATATCTGGAGACTTTCTTTTGTGTGTATTCTGGACATTGAAAATCTGTGGTTGGTTTAACACGTATATACCATTGCTCAGTGTACCTGACCCAATCAGAACTTGATTAAGGTGAATGTTTACAACATTACTTATAAACGCAAATTCATAACCTTCTTTAGAAACCAAAGATACAGAAATGATATTACAAGTTGCGTTGGGTACAAAAAAGCAATTACGCAAAACCAAAACATGCCCATCTGACATTCCCAGGTGATAGTCCCCCACGGCTTTAGCATCCATGCTAGCTCCGTTCGCAACTCTGAGGGTCATGTCACCTGCCTTCAAAACCCTACGGTTTCTCAACGCCTGCAAAGAATTACAGATATGAGATCCTGATCCGGTATCCAATACCCAGGAAGTAGAGTTTATAGAAAGACAGTTTTCAATAACATACACACCTGAAGCTGAAGCCGCAACTTGCTTCAGTTCCTGTGTCCTGGCCTTCCAAGCCCTGCAATCTTTCTTCCAGTGTCCACTCTTATGATAATAGAAGCATTCCTCCTTTCCCACAAGCTTCCCCGCAATCTTTGTTGCCTTTTCCTTTCCCTTCGTACCCACTTTACTAACACCGCCTCTTGGTTTGGCGGGGGCTTTCTTCCTCTTTCCCTTGGCTTTTGCCTTGGACCTAGAGGAAGAAGATCCTCCTACAAACAAAGCGGGTGTTTCCCTACCTTTCTGTAGGGTGCCCTCTGCGCTCCTCAGCATGTTGAGGAGTTCTGAAAGTTCAACTTCCTTTTCTTGTAAGTTGAAGTTCAGTATAAACTGGGCGTAAGTGGATGGAAGGGACTGGAGAATTAAATCCGTATAGAGTTCACTTTCCAACGTGGTCCCAAGTTCCGCGAGCTCCTCAATGTAGCCAATCATCTTAAGCACGTGGTCCGTTACCGATGATCCGACGGCCAACTTTGCCGAAAATAACTTTTTCGACACTTCGTATCTTGCGATACGAGACTGCTCTCCATACAGTTCTTTTGTATGAAGAAATATGGATTCCAAATCCATATTCTCGTGCCTCCTCTGATGTTTGTTGTCCATAGAGGCAAGCACGAGGCACCTGGCCTTCGCGCAATCAATCTCCCAAGTCTTACGGATTTCCTTATCCGCGACGCTGGAGGTGGGACCTGGGACGGAGGGAGCTTTGGTGGTAAGAAGATACCCCAGCTTGTCGTAAGTGATTGCCATTTTAACATTCCTGAGCCAATCTTTGTAGTTTGGCCCTGTCAGTATGTTTTTATCTAGAAGTAACTTAAGTCCAGTCATGTCGAATGGTCGCTGCAATTAGGAGAGAGAGAAAAAACACTTTAGCACGATGCTCTTGCAAGTTTAGAATGGCTTTTAGTTTTTCTAAACAGGATGGCTCCCACTGTCTCTCGAATCCCTCCTCAAACCATAAAGGAAGAATTAGTCGGGATCAATCCCACCGCACAATACTTGCTTAACCGTTCAGCCAGGCCAGTGTCGGTACTTCGAGGGAGGTTTTCCAACGCTTTCGCGAAGTTCCTTAATTAAATAACCTCTTTTCCCTGGGGGCGTAGCCCCGCTAACACCTTTCTAGACACCTACTAGGTTTATAGCATTGATCGTTTAGTGAGAAATTTCCCGAGGAGTAGCATATACTCACAGTAGGATCGGGATCCAAATATCATTGCGTGACGAAACTGAAGGAATCCTATCAGAATCACCACACTCCAAATGGTATGCAAATCTAGCAAGTTTCAGTACTTATGAAACTCCCGATGTGGATTTTTGCCCCATGCTCTTATGACCTTGGCGTGAGGTCAAAATGTCATAAGTCACATGTCAAGTTCTTCCCATCATTATCCCGGTTGATTTGAACCCACCCGTACCTACCCTTGACGTAGGCCAAAATGGTGATACGGTTGTCCCAAAACAACGCATTCTATCTATGCAACAGATAAATATCCGGCAGCTACCAATCACTATGCCTTGGCGTGAGGTCAAAATACATAGCTTGAATACTACTGTACATTTAACTGAAATGATGGAGGGCTACGAATGGTTTTGGCGAAACCGTGAACGTAGTGAACTTGATATAATCGATTGGAACGAGATAGCTTTTAAAAGGAGTGGCTCAAGCTCCGCATTTAAAAGTTGGTTTTGAAAAGAACCGAGTGGTTTTTCGAAAGTGTTCCAACGACTTTAGCTTGGTTTATTATCTTGCATTAGTTCTTTTAATGCGTGATATTCTTGCATTAGTTCTTTTAATGCGTCCCATCATTTAATCCTACCATTGCAGAAAACAACCAAAATATGACGTACGCTTATGCCATTCGCATTCGCCACGGGGCCCCGTCATCACCCGTTAGGTTACTTAACTAACGACAGAGCGGGGGCTGGGCTAGCGCGGCTGTAAAACATAAGCAACGTCTAAATAGTTATAAATATAGCAATGATAGACATTACAGATCACAGATGAATACATTGGATATACTAGGAATCCGCAATCCGTTCGAGCCTGTAACGAAAAGCGGATTACACGGTCGCGGTGAATAGCCAATACCCCACCCAAGACCCCTACGGGTGCGGCAAACTACCCGCCAAGTACTCGACAGTTTGTGCACCCCTCCATGGGTCTATCCTAGGAGCAAAAACAGTAAAAAGAATTATACAATGACGGCTACAACCCCGACCCGGTTGTGCGGCCAAACAAATAATAATATTACATCAATTTACATATTACAAATGAATGAAAGAAAAACAAAAGCTCATCTCACATCCACACCGGCTATTCACCCGCGACAGTCCAACACATTCATATACACATTCCAATATCAAACACAGATCACAGAGATGTATAACCCCGACTAATCGACTTATAGCGATTAGCCGACGTTCAATACATACAAACATCACAGATATAACCATCATAGTCAAAGTGTAGTGAAGTTCGGAAAAAATACGGAATTATAGGCCCCCAAAAACAAATTTCTATTCTGGAAAATCTGGGCACATATAATATATCTTAAAAATCCTAAAACCAATACAGAGATACACTGCACCAAAATCGAGGCAGAGAGGAGACAAGATGGCCGCGGATCCGCGGCGACATAGCTTTCTATGGCCGCGGAAACGCGGTCGTTTGGTCAGATCTCTGGCTCGTTTTTGGTGGTTATCTTTAAAAATCCTGAGATAATTTTTGGTATATAACAAATTTTGTTTTGACCAGAAAAAAATTTAACAGAAACTAGGGTTTTTGAAAAGTTTGGTTTTTGGATTTTTCGGTTCCGAACTTCGTTACACTTCACTACCTAGCTAGTTTAAGTTTAGTTAGGCTCTGATACCACTGTAAGTCCACGTTGCGACCCCCGATTCTTACGGGGAGGCGGAAACGATATAAAAATCAAATTTTTAGCGCATGGGGCAACATGGACTAACAAAGTCGGGATCTTTTCTAAACTAAACTAGCAAAGAAGCTAAAGTGAGTTAGCTACTCGGATGAAAAGTTATACCTAACTTGAACTCCTTCTTCTTGAAAACTTGTAGAGGTTGATGGTTCTTCCTCGTTACCTTCTTCCGTCAAAGATGGATCCACCTGAGGGTTCAACTTTCGGGCTCTTTCTCGAACTTTGAGAGAACTAGAATATTCGGCTTGCTAAACCTTTGATCCTAGAGTGAGTAGAGAGTGTCTAAGGGGTGTTTATCTTTCAAGGAGAGGGATTCTCAACACATGAGAAGGATTCTCCTTGAGCTAGAGGAAGAAGAAGATGAAGTGAGGAGAGAGAAGCTAAATGATAGAATGAGCTCTCTTTTTCTTTCTTGCAACCATATCACAAAAGAAAAAGAATTATCAAATTAATAATAATAATGAAAATGAAATAGTTGATGGAAGGTTTAGGAATGACCATTATCATTTCAAACATTAAATGAATTTTGCTAGAATCAAAAAGCATCTTTCTTTTGTAATGATGATGGTCAAACCTTCAACCATGGTCAACAAGTCAACCATGGTCAACTAGTCAACAAAATCCAACCATGACACAATTTCATTTTATTAATATTATTAATTGATATAACATAAATCCATTAGGGTTTGGAAAAAGACGACTGTCAACTGTGCATACACACCCGTTCCGAAACCCTAATGAAAGTCCTCTTCCTCCTCCTCAAACAACTGTGCATACACACCTGCATTCTTGTTCCGAGGAACATGAATACTGAGAGATAAAAGCAACCCCAAAACATATACCAGTATCTGACTCAAACCAGAGCCAGCCAGTAATATCCGTCCGGACTCCAAACGTGCACAAGAGCGCGGATGAGAACGAACCCTGTCGCAAAACCATGCGACCTCAGTGTATATGCCCTAGAGGCCATTACTGTATCAGTTTTGTGACCCATCCCTACCGCGACTTCTTCAAATTGACGCCGATTCCTGACCCTTTCGAATATGGCCATTTCGCATTCTTGTTCATCCTTGCTCTTTTGACGGGCTTCGTTCAGCAGCATGTCGATCATCTCGTCAGAAGGTTCGAAGTATTTTGGCACCGCACCTGCCCCCAGCTCCTCTATGTGAGCTTCTTCGTCATTTACGGGCGAATGAGAGATCATATGACAACTTGCCACATAATCCTCGAATTCTTCTGACGAGTCGTTTCTGTCGTCATTGTCGTTTTCTCCGCTCTCAAGGATGTTGTTGAGAAATTTTTGGAGTGTGACTGGGGTTCGCGCCTTCTGATTATATTCTCCCAGTGCGTCAATCTGCTTTTGCAGGTCCGTGCGCTTGTCATCAGGGTTCACGGGCTTTTTGGTCTTCTTCTTCCTTTTCGAAGATTTTGACGGCTGGACCTGGGCGTTTTGCCCATCGCTACCAATCCTCGACGTCGGGTGCGGTTTCAGCATTCCCTCAATGACCTCGAGTTCCAGCGGACTTTTCCACCTGATCGCCGGGCATGTTTGGAGATCCTTCAGCATTCTTTTCGTTTTGGCTGAAAGCGCAACCTCCCATGGAGCTTCTTCTATAAAAGAGCACGATGCCCCTGGTGTGTCCACCTTTTTAAGAGCGTGCGGCTGGTGCGGTCTTACTTTCCAATTCTCGGATAATGTGAATTTGCCCTGTTGGTATTGGTACCCAATCCAGCCTTTGAAGACGAAGCAATCTTCGATTGGATGGCCTACTACTCGGTGATAGGGGAAGTAATTGGGATTGTTGACATCACCGGGCTGCAATGGACGTCTCGGATCCGGCAGATTGATGAGCCTGTTGCGTATCGCCAGTTCGAACAGTCCTTTGTTTTCTCCCGCGGAAATGAGTAAGGACGTCTTAACTTTTCGTTGAGGAATCGCTGTCTATCGTTTTGGCGATCAGCTGGTTTTGGACCAGTCGGCTGTTGCTGAGTGATCAGTCGAAAATATTGCATTTTTAACACGACAATTTCCCTACCATTTGCACTAATCTAGAGGTGTTCGGTATTAATATAGCACATATTAGCAAAACAGTCGTAAAATACCAAATAACTTGTGTTATATATTAAAACCGACATTTCTGAGGGAAATTTAGTGTTTATCATAGCATCGCATCATCTGTGTATAGCGCAACACTTGTTTCGAGAATCTATGCAGGAAATTCTAGGAACATAGCCAAAATTGTCAAAAGTGCTGAGAAAAATACGCCAACTCCAAGACTTGAGATCTGGCAATGAATTAGAGGGAATTATAAGATTCCACATATCAGAAATATATCAAGAAGTCAGCAGAAAGCCACACTGAAAAATTGAAGCACTAAGGCTCCTATTGGGCCGCGGATCCGCGGCCGGAGCATAACATGCGCGGCGGATCCGCGGCCACGTGTAAGTGACATCAGCAAAGCTCTTCTGCAGTATTCTTATCTCAAGGTGTATACTCATTTCAGCCACTCAAAACTCTAGAGAACTCTAAAATCTTCTGCCAGAACAGCAAGGCTCCCTGTACAATCTAAACACCCTCAAGCTTCCAAAGCAAGCTACTTAAAGCCTAGAAACTTCCCCCTAACCTCCAAGCTTATGAAGGAAGCTAAGCCTAACTAACTACCTTTAGAAACTTCTACCTAACTACCTAGCTTACAAGGGAAGCTAAACTAAACCTAGCTTCTAAAGGAAGCCAAAGCTAATGAAGGCTATAAAAGGAACCCTAAGGCTTCACTTCTAGGGTGGTTCAATAATTGGTTCTCCAATCCCCAACACAAGTTGAGTGACACAACTTGTAAACCCTAATCCCCAATTCAAAATCCAAAGCCAAAAATCAAGAACTCCGAGTACCAAATCAAGCATGAAGCCTTCGATCCTTTAGAAAGCGACTCCGGACTTCATCGGAGCAAGTGATCCAAGGAGATCCGCGACTCAAGGAGACGAGCGAAGCCGAAATCGACGATCAAGTTCTTTCCTCTTGTAGATCTTGAGAGAATTGTAACAAAATTGTTGATAAATAAAGGTGAAATTTCTATATCTTGCTTTCTTTACATTCTTGCATCATGATTCGATCTCAATTCTTGATTGAGTATTTTGTTATGATGTTTGAGTAAAACTCCGCTTGTGAAGGAGTCGAGAGAATCAATAGATGATGATGTGACAAATCTTGAAACGATTCTTAATTCCTATAAGTTTTGTAAACTCTAGTAAATTGAAGAATCGGCAACCTAGTTTCGAGCGATACTTTCTTGATTGTGTTCGCTCTTAATTAGTGATCCACGATCGATTCTTGAATTTACTTGAGGCTAGAATATGAATGAGATTCATCGAAAGGTCAAAGGATGAGATGAAGAAACCCTAGTTTATTCACAAGATCCTTAAACCTCGATTAATCGCCATCGATCTAGTATCAAATCATTAATGGATAAGAATACGTAATCAATAGATTTCATCACGTCTAAAGATTCGATCGACTCCTACGAGCCTCACTTCGATTCTTGATTATTGGATTGGATATCATCACTTCTTGATTCTTGATTTTTAATGTTTTCTTGTTAATTAGATTTAGATCTAGATGATTCTTGAATTCATTTTATAAATCTTGAATTGAATTGTCTTTTCTTTCTTTTCTTTAATTTTCAATTCATCTAATTCAAATTCGAATGGATCTCACTTTCCCTGTGGACGATCCGCACTCGCTAACGCGCTACAATCGACACCGTTATTGATTGCGGTCAAAAATATCTTTGGTTGTGATTTCTATACATTTTTTACATACACACCGAGAATTCGTATCAATCACTGAGCATTGGGGATGAAGGTTGCTTTCCCTTTCCTTTTTTCATTCTGCGGCTCCGACTTTGAAGAGGAAGGCCTATGGCCCATCTGGTCCATTTAGGCCAGCTTGTCAATCAAGGCCTGGAAGGTGGTCGGCTTGAATAACATCATGAATTGAGATATGATTGCCTGCGGATCGAGGGTTCCCACAAACATGCCTACTGCAGGAGACTCTTCTATGCGCTGTTCGCACTTCGACCATATATTCCGCCACCGTATCGCATACTGAACCCATGTTTCGCTTGGCTTCACCCTGACATTGATCAATGCCGTGATTGGGGTGCATTCGCTAGTGCTTGCAAAATGCTGAGTGAATAGAAACTCCATCTCCAAGAATGTTTTGACGGACTCGTTGGGGAGCTCCGAATACCATTCGATGGCCGTCTCCGCCAAGCTGCCGACGAATTGGCGAAGCAGCAGCTTATCATCACCTCCAGTATTGCCGCAGAGGGTCCTGAACTGGGCGACATGCTGGTGGGGGTTGCCTGTCCCCTTATATACATGAAATTTAGGGATTATGTATCCTGGCGGGTACTTAATCTGATCATAACAAAGGATAGGGTCGTCCAGTTCTGACGACTTAGCCAGCAGTTTCATTCACTTGATGGGCTCGTATCTGTTGAGCTATATAATCATTAAGCGCAGCTTTCGAGATTGTTTCCTCCTTTGCTGCTGAAAAGGCCGGAAGAGGGTTTGATGTCTCCCCTCTGTCGTCTTCAATGATCACCGGAGGCTCCTCCGCTGGATGGTCCGGCTGGATCATCATGCCCACCATGTCCTGGAAAAATAGCGTCATTTGTTTTATATTGGCCGCTTGTTCCGCGGCTTCTTTATCTTTCTTCTCGAGCATTCTGCGGAGGAACTCGGCATCGGTTTCCTGTTCCTTACGCTGCTCCGACGGTGTTTCCGGGCTGTCTTTTGGCCCAGCGAGTGCGGCCATCTTCGTTAGCATCTCTTGGAGCTTTTGCTGTTGTTGCTCCTGAGCCTTTGTCACAGACCGTGTAAGTGATCGATGACCCGTGGAGATACGGTTATCCTCTTTTCCGGACGCCATGTAAATGGTGTGCACTATCATGCTCCCAGACTTAGGGCGTTTGGCTTCAGTGCCCTTGAGATTGGTCGCAGACACGGGGATTTTCTCCGGCCTTCTCCTTTTGTGGGCGGTCGAAGTTGAGGGGGCTGTTGTAGCAGGCACCCAAGCAGACGGCACCTTCTGTGCTACGACAGGGTGGTCCTTCTCTTGCCGAACCTTCATCTTCTTCTGTCGGTGGGGGTAGTTTTGGTCAACTACAGAGTCTTGGACTCTTCGCCAGACCCTGTGAATTTTGGATGACAGCCGCTGAGGGGGCTGCTCTGGCTTCGCCTTTGTAACACTTTCAGCGGGTGGTGGGGACCTTTTCAACACGGCAGTTGGAGAGTTCTTGCGCACCCTCCTAAGCGGCTCAAAGCTGTTCCCAGTTGGAACAGAAGCATCAACTTCCACCATTGGAGCTGGCGGAGTCAGTCCAGAAGGGGAACTGCCCCCAGATTCCCTTACTCAGTACCAGTGGCGACGTCGAGCATGTCTTACAGACAGTACTGGCTCAGTTATGGGGGTGGCCTCATCATGTCCTCTGTTCTGGTGACGGGTTGTTGTTGGTGTTAGCTTATTAAAGACTGACGTCCGCTGAGAAGAAACGTTCAATCTGTCAAAGACTGACCTTTGGGCAGGGGAAGTGGCCTTGGTGACTTTGCTGAAGCGGGAGTTGGAGCGGCCAGTCTTGCAAAGACTGATCCTTTAGCAGGAGAAGCCGCTTTGACGATTTCTTCTACTTGAGCCGGAATGGTTATCCGCATTAGGATAACTCCTTCGGGTATCACATGCTTCTTCATGGGCCTACTTAAGCTCAGGCTCAGCCTGTCGAAGACTGATGCAGTAGACTTGGAATTGGACAACCCGTAGTGAGGGGCCGTGGTAGTGGTGAGCCGATAAAAGACCGACTTCTTCGGAGCTTCCTGTGACGGCATTGGGACGCTGAAGCTTGCCGGTGGGATCATGGTCCCAAAGAACAGTCCCGTGGTGACATGAGTCACCTGTTACACTGGCATGGCAAAAATGGAGGCCGCTTGGGGTCCATAGGTTACACCTCCAGACGGGATGGAGCGGGAGTTGTTGTTGCAGTTGGTGCAGTTGGAAGCCATTTTCTTTGCACGGGAGCAAGACACCAAATCATAGTACCTCGAATCCAAGGGAAACCATATTAAACCACGATTTATTCACGAACACAACACTTGAAGTGTGGAGTGGAAAGAGGAAAAGGTCCTACCGGGCGTGCCAGAATCTGTTCTCCGCCGAAAAGACACGACCAGGACGTCGGGACGTCCGGCCTGAATTTTAGGGCAGATGCTATTTGGTTTTATCCGTCCACCTCTCCGAAGATACCAAGTTGATTTACGGCACCATGTATCGGAGGTTTAGATGGATGCGGCCGTTGTAGCAGACTTCGTCAGATCCCCCTTCGTTGTGAAGGGTTTTTGATTATGGGGATGCTCTTCCCTGCAGACGCATGACCCTGCAGTTAATTACGCTACCGCATCGCGGTAACCACTTTCTCCTTCTCCAGATGGTCACTTCGTGTCGTGTGTGTTTGTTTTATTTTTGGTTTCCCGTGGATTGTATACGGAGACTAATTTATGTTGTCGCCCGTAGGGCGTGGATTAGTCTAAATCCGTATTTTCTTAGATTTGGGTTTGGGTTGGTTTAAGGATCGTTAGTCTTGTTTTAGACTAAGGTCAACTCAAACGTTTATTGAGGATACGTTAGTCTAACTTTAGACTAAGATCTACTCAACAGGATTTTAGGATCATTTAGATCCCACGAAAGAGTATTTGGACTCTATTGTTTTAGTTTAGGGACGTTGTGGTCCATAAGTTTAAGGACATCATAGTCCATGGAGTTTAAAGACATCATAGTCTGTGGGGTTTAGTTTAGGGACATTGGGATCCATAAGTTTAAGGACATCATAGTCCATGGAATGTCTGGTTGTTGGGACCCGCCACCTCTCTGAAGACGTTAAAGAATTACAACGACACATATCAGAGGAATGAAGATATGTACCCTTGAACCAATGTTCATCAATGATTTGATAATCTTGTTTGGTACTGAGTCCAATAAAGAGCGCATGGGCTCAGTTGATTATGAGTTTGGCCAATTTGGGCTGAGCCCGCTGAGTTTCTGTCATTTCTCTTCTTTTTTTTATAAAGTATTAGACACTTGTTAGGACATAGTCCTTTCTCTGTGCACATACTGCTAAACATTTATTGGGGTACTGACACCCACTTTCTTTTTGTTTTTTATTGAGTGTTGAACATTCTTTATGGCGCTGGGCTTTATTTAAAGAACACTTTGTGTTCCCTCAGCGCACACGTGAGGAGCACGTGGTGCGCTTGGCGCTGAGCGTCAGACCTAGAGCGCTAAGGCGCTTCTTGTGAAATAACGCACACATGAAGAACACATGGTGCACTTGGCGCTGATGGCCAAACTGGGAGCGCTGAAGCGCTTTGTTCCCCTCCGAACGGCGACCGAGACGTTTGGACGTCTCGCCTGAGATTCGAGGCAGATGCTATTTGGTTTTATCCGTCTACCTCTCCGAAGATGCCAAGTTGATTTATGGCACCGTGTATCGAAGGTTTAGACGGACGCGGCCGATGTAGCAGACTTCGTCAGATTCCCCCTCAGGATGAGGGGTTTTTGATTGTGGGGACGCTCTTCCCTGCAGGCGCAAGCCCCTGCAGTTAATTACGCTACCGCATTGCGGTAACAACTTTCTCCTTCTCCAGAATTTCACTTCGTGTCGTGTGTGTTTGTTTTGTTTGTGGTTGCCCGTGGATTGTGTACGGAGACTGAGTAATGCCGTCGCCCGTAGGACGTGTATTAGTCCAAATCCGTATTTACTTAGATTTGGGTTTGGTGTTTTTAGTTTAAGGATGCATCAGTCGCGTTGCGACTAAGATCAACTTAAACGTTCGTCAGGGATACGTTAATCCTGTTTTGGACTAAGATCAACTTGACTTGATGATCGATTTAATATCTGGCCGTCGGGACTCGTCACCTCTCTGACGTCGTTGAAGGGTTACAACGACAGGTGTCGGAGGAGTTCAGAGATGTACTCTTGAATCAAAGTTGATTTGGGGTTTTATCATTCATTTAAATGTCTAAGGATACGTTAGCCGTATCTGGGGCTAAGATCAACTTAAACGGGACCGTTTAGATCCGACAAAAGAGCATTTGGAGGCTCTATTGTTCCAGTTTAGGGACGTAGTGGTCCATCGCCAGTTTAGGGACGTGGTGGTCCATCGCCAGTTTAGGGACGTGGTGGTCCCTATTCCAGTTTAGGGACGTTTCGGTCCAATATTAGTTTAGGGACGTTACGGTCCGATATTAGTTTAGGGACGTTTCTGTCCAATGTTAGTTTAGGGACGTTTCGGTCCACGAGTTTAAGGACCCCGCAGTCCATATCGATGTGTGGTCGTTGGGACCCGTCACCTCTTTGAGGTCGTTGAGGAATTACAACGATGGATGTCAAAGGAGTTCGGAGATGTACCCTCAAACCGGATGTGAATTGATTTAGGAGGAACAATCTTGCTCAGTCAATTTAATTTAAGGACTTACGACCAAAATTGGGCTAAGTCCAGTTGAGAATATTCAACATTTTTATTTGTCTTTGGCCTATTAGACCTGAGTTAGGGCTTTGCCCCTTTTTAAATAATGCACTGCATTATTTTTGTTTTGTTTGGGCTCTGCCCTTTTATAAATGATGCAGAGCATCTATTTTGTTTAGGCTCTGCCCCTTTTATTGCACTGCAATTTAATTAGGCCTACTAGATCTTTTTAATTTGGGCCTGGCCCTTTTATTGCATTTGTGCAAAGCACTAAAAATCTTTTTAGATTCAAAACAGAAGTGCAAAGCACCTTTTTTGATCCCTTGATCTAAACAAGTTTTTCCTTGTTTCAGAGAACCAAAGGTTCATAACAAGTGCAAGGCACTATTTTTATTTTTATTTTATATATATATTTTTTATTTATTTATTGAAGATCCATGATCTTGTTCATAAGAGAAATTTCTCTTCTTTCAAAGGTTTTTACCTTTTTTTTTATTCTTGAGGAATTCTTCAGAGTCCTCTTTCTCTCCTTTTTCTTTTAGCAAGATGTTCATCATCTTTGAAATGAGGTCTGGGGTCCTTTTTATAGTGCTCATAAATTAGTTAGATTTGTTACATAAATCTTTTTCTGAGCGATTTGGGGAATTTTCCCCACCGTTGGATCTTTGATCCAAAGGCCCCTGCCTTATACAAGAAAATCTTCTTGTTTCAACAAGATTTATTTTGTTTTGCGCAACTCCCCCAGTGAGTGACACGTGTCGCACAATGAAGCGCTTGCACAACTGCGCTTGCGCAACTGCGCAGACACGTGTCGCGCAGCGGTGCGCTTGCGCAACAGTGTTTGCGCAACTGCGCAGACACGTGTCTCGCAGCGGTGCGCTTGCGCAGTCGTGCTTGCGCAACTGCGCAGACACGTGTCGCGCAGCGGTGCGCTTGCGCAGTCGTGTTCGCACAACTGCGCAGACACGTGTCGCGCAGCGGTGCGCTTGCGCGACTGAGCGTTGCTTTTGTTTTTTAAAGAGCCTTGCTCTGGTTGGACGCACCGCCTTGGGCGTTGTGCTGCCGTGTCAACTTCTGACACGTGGCGCGTTGCGCGCAACGCACGGGATCTGAAGCGTTGCTTCAAAAATTTGAATTTTCAAAATTCAAACAGAGCCTTGCTCTGATTGGGGGAACAAATGCCCCCCCACCGTTGCGCTCACGTGGTGTGCACGTGAGTGCAGCGGTGGCGAGATCCTGACCGTCGGATCAAAGGGGTCAAGTGAAAAGGTGCAGGCGCCTATAAGTAGGACCCTTGGTCCTTGGTAATTCTTTACCATTTTCAAGAATTTGAATTTCAGAGTCTTGCTCTTGCTTAAGAACTTCCAGAGCCTTGCTCTTGTGAGAACTTCAAAGTTCCAGTTTCAGAATCACTTTAGGTAAAATTAATTAAATTAAATTAATTTAAATTAAATTTAATTAACAGAGCCTTGCTCTTATAGATCTTTGATCTAAAGAAAAACCCCTTTGGGGTTTCTTCAACAGAGCCTTGCTCTCAAAAATTTTTTTTACAGATTTACAGAGATCTGATCCATGGGTTCTAACCTATGAACAGAGCATTGCTCTTAGATCAAATGTAGATCTTTTTAGATCTGATAAACGGAGAAAATTTTTGTCTTATAAGTTTTCATGGATTTTTCAAGACTCCAAAACTCTAATTCTTCTAAATAAAATTGATGGATCTTTCCACCATTACCATAGAGCTATGCTCTTTTAAGGAATCTTGTTCCCCTGAGACCAGAGTTTGACAAATGTCACTTTGTGACAGAGCTTTGCTCTGAAAGAGAATATTTCTCCTTGTCTCTAGGGATTTCCCATCAGTGAGGATATTCTTTTGGGGACCTTTTCATTAATTGACAGTCTCATCTAATGATGGGGTTGTCTTATTAAATGATGTACCGTCATCCAGATTTTGTGGGTCCCCTACCCATTACATCACAGTGTGGAGTAAGATTTTAAAATGCCAAGTGTCAGAACGCTAACGGTTATTTTTGTCTTTCTACAGGAAACATGTCCGGCGACTTGTCTTTCCCTTTTGTTCGCTCGGAAGGAGGGTTCCCCCATTCGCCGGTGGACCGGGTGGCGTGCGCTCTCATTAAAGATCATGACCCCGAGTGCAAAAAGCTCCACCTGTGGGGAAGGTGGTACAGCCAGATCATCCAAGGCCGTCGCAGCTTCAGTTCCGCCACGCCGTCTGAGCCTACAGTCCCGATCCCCTATGCAGACGAACCCCCGGTGAAGTATGCCGTGGAGGTTAAAAACTGGAATTCTGATGACCTCCTCCAGCCTGCGATCGGTGCCATCCCCGTGCAGCCGCCGCCGGCAATAGATATTCTGGGGAGGCGAATCTGTCAGGGTGAAGCACGCCCTTGGGGACAGGCTTACAATATTGGACTAATCCTGCGACCCCCAGCCGGATATTTGCAATGGGCCCGGTACATCTTATCGGCGAAAAGGACTCATCTAACGAGGATTGGTTTATATTCAGCCATCTACGTTTCGCTTTCCGAGTATCCCTCTCCTCCAACGTGGTGGGTCAAGGCCTTTATTGAACAATGGAATATCCCCACTCACACTTTCCTGATGACAGATAGGGAAGTCTCCATCTCCTTGGAGGAATTCGCTGAGATTTCGGCTCTACCAATGAGGGGAGAGCACTACGAGGAGCTGCTTCCTCCTGACGAGTACGTCTTTGCCACCAAGCAGCTGGTGTTTGACTTAACTCCGGAAAATGCCATTCAGCATCAGTATCCGGGCTTGGTGAAGGTGTTGGAGATCTATGAGGAACTCCATTTGGGATCGGGCGAGCGGGGCGTCAGTTTCGCAGATTTTATTGCTCGCTTTATTCGCCCAGAGTTCCTATCAGAGGAGAGCGAGAAGTTCGCTCAGCTTGGTGACCCTTTTGGTTTCGGCTTGGACCGCCGACCCGTATCGGAAAATGATCAGAAGGATTTCTATCTCCCCAACGCTGCCATTGCTGCTTTCTCGGAAATTGCCGTCCCAGGCATGGATGAGGAAACCTTTTTTATTGGATTCTTGGGCTTGTGGCTATGCAACTTTGCACTCCCCATGCACCCCCGCCTCATGCGGCCCTCTGTCTTTTACCCAGCGCATCGGATGGTGGCTGGTTTGCAGTTATCGGTAGGAATCGCCGGGCTGGCTTACCTTTATCATGGACTTAGCGTAGCGGCGGACGCCAGTGAGCCTGGGGTACAACCTGCTAACTTCCCGACGCACTACTTCACTTCTTGGATGGAGATGCATGTGCGAGGGGTGTTTGGTGCCCACAAGACTCCTCCGTTCTTCGAGAAATACAGACTCCCGAGAGTCATGCGGTTGGTCGGGGCTTCAATTGTGGTTCCAGCCCCACGGGAGTCTAGAAGGCTGCTCCTTCGTCCACATCTAGTCGGAGCGAAGGTTTCCTTTGTGGATAAGGTCATAACCATAGGCTCAGAGACCACCAAGTCAGTGGTGCCCCTGCATGATGACTTCAAAGATGGGGCTTCTGCATTGAAAGCTCAGGAAATCCTCCATCTCTACTCCATCCGGCCGGGCTATCTAGTGTTCAGGCAGAATGAAACAGCCTTGTTTATGAGATATAACCCACACTGATTTGCCCGGCAGTCAAGCTACAACCAAGGGATCCCGCTGGAAGCTTTCTTGGAAACGCCCTTGGTCGGCCCAGAGGGGATAAAGAATGCGATGCATCATTTTACACGGCTTAACACAGGTTCCTATTTCTTCATTAGTGAACCCAGCTGTGCCCCTAAGATGCTTAATTCATATGTGGCCTGGTATGCGCACGCGATGGGCCCAATTATCTTAACGGAGAAGCGTATGCTGGTTGACCGTAGGGGTGCGCCTCCCGGCGGCGATCGCAAGGCCCCTTTGCAGCCAAGGCTCCCGGTCGTCCCTCCGCTAAAAGAAGCTGGAGTCGATCGACCACGCGTGTTGAGCCCTCCGTGGGGATTGCCGCTGCCCGCTACGGTGGATGCACCATCGGCGCCCCGTGCTCCCACGAAGGCGGCTAATGTAGTATCGCCAGAGTCCGGCATAGGAGCAGATATTGGGACCCGCCGCCCTAAAATAACTGCCAAGCGCAAATCTATTCAGGGTGGATCTAAAGCTGGCGGACAGAAGAAGAAAAAGTCCGCCCTTTCCCTTGATGCGATCCTTAGCCTAGAGCCTGCGGCTCCTCCTAACGAAGGCATAAGTGAATATGGCAGCAACGAGGGCTTCTTGGTAGACCCTGCAGACACTAATTTGGCTGCCGCCATTGCAGCTTCAAAGCGATCAGCGAGGCTCGAAGCGATGTTAAGTAAACTCGCTGAGTCAGGTAATCATCAGCCACTTTCTTCGTCATTTTATTGTACTTTTTATTATTATCTTTAACTAATATTCGCCCGATTTTCAATAGGTGTCTCTTATGAAGAGGCTATCGCTGCCTCTTTGAAAACCTTCCAAGAGGAGGAGGAAAAGCGCGCTCTAGCAGGCGTTGGTATGTCCCACCCCTTTCTCTTTTATAAGGAAAGTTTGTCATCTTTTCTGATGGTCAACCTAACCTTCTTTTGTTTCTTTGCAGGGGTTATATCAGTTGATGCGGGGATCTTTCCTGAGCCTGTCACTGAAGTCCCGGTCTCGTCGAGGCTGCTGGAGGGGCCTCGACTTGACAAGACGACGAGGGATGCCCTGAAAAATCTGGAGGCATCCCTATTCACGGACAAGGACGCCTCAATTAGAGAAGCCCTAGTGGCATCCGTCTCAACGGCTCGGGAGGAGCGGAAGCGGTTGAGACGCGAAGCAAAGGCGCGCAGAGTTGCTTTGGCCACGGGAGCGGGCCCTAACACTATTCCTCGCGCTGACACTCCTTCTGAAGAGGCCCCTATCGCCCTATCTACTGCTCATAGGCAAGTGGCGCGCGGCCCGAAGTGCAAACGATAAATCCTCTTCAGGTAGCATTTCTTTCAGAGCCTTGTTGTAAGAATTATAAAGCCGTTGGCTCATATGCATTCCACCTTGCAGGGCCAAGTCTGACTGAGGGGGAGGCAGAGACCGTTGAACCCAGGGAAACGGTGGAAGCAGTGCCTGCCGAACCCGAGCCGACGGTGAGGCGCGTCGTTGGGGCCACGGGACCCGAAGCAGAGGTTGGGGGATCTGCAGCCGAGAGGGTCATGGATGCCGACCCTGAAGTGGCGGCAGATGAAATGATCGTCATAAGCGAGCCGAGGGTAATGGTAGGTGAGGCGCTTGAGGCTGGAGACCTCGCGGCGACGGCGGATGAGACAATCGTGACCGCAGGATCCGAAGGAGTAGCGGGTGAGGTGGCCACGATTCCTGAGGACGAGCCAGCTGTTCTTTCTCAGGAATCTGGCAATGCTCCAATCATAGCCCTCCCCGCCTATATTCCTCCGCCTTCTCCAGGTCTTGCGAGTGCAACAACGGTTCCCATCGAGTCGGGTGACGAGGCCACGGGCGGTGGCCTGATGTCAATGGGGGAAGGAATTGCCTCAGTCTCGGCTGGCATCTCGTCGGGTAAATTTTGAGTTACCAACGTTCACCTTCTTTTTATATATCTCGCGATCTCTTCTAACAAGTTTGTCTTTGCAGGTGGGCCAGTGCCGACGCTCCATTGCTCGAAGGAGCACCGTCAACTACTGCTTTGGCGATGGTTACCTCCCCGCCTTCCCTTGTACCATCGCGGATGTTGGAAGGTATGGAATTACGACTCATGCGTTAATCTTTTAAACGTGTAGCTTTTGTACTAACGTTATACCACTGTGCCCTTTCAGGAGTGCTCTTTGATCATCTATACCAAGTGTTGCTCCCACACTTCTCCTTCCCATCCGAACTCGCTTCTCCCTCTAGTAGTGCCGGTGAGTGTTATTCCGATATGTTTCGAGGGAGTATAGGATCATTTCTGACTTTTCCTCTTCCTGATTGTAGCGCCACGAATCGAAGGAGGGGACACAAGACCTGTCACGCCACCGGCCCTTCCGTCTTTGTCGTCCGTTGCAGCTGGTACAGTATATTCCTCCCCCTTTTTATATGATCCTTCAGCATCTTTTTGAATCATTGTTTAACCATGTTTCGTTTTGCAGCTATTGTTCCAGCTCCGATCCCCTTTGAGTCCCGTGTTCTCTCACCAGCGGGCCCTTTCTTGAAACGTCCATCTTCAAAAGGTGCCGTGATGAGTTTGGGCATGCTGAGCGGGTATATCGAAGAGCTTAACATGGACGCTCTCCCTTCTGCCGTGGATTTCGCAATGGAGGTTAACCCGATGTTGGCGGTGCTCGTAAACTTCCATAATGAAGGCGTCGTCGAATCTTGGGTTAACCACTGCAGAGAGATTGAGGCCTGCTTGCATCGGTTGGAGACGACGCGCCCTTCTCCCGAAGTTTTGGCCATGAGCACCGAACGGATAGCCTGGCTCGAGCAAAGCGCTTCTTATCTCCGCCATTTGGAGCAGGAAGCAGTTTTACGGTTGAAGGAGCGTCGGGAATCTTCAAGCGCAACCGCTCGCCTGCGCGCTGAAGTTAGGACGAATGCTGCTGAAGTGAAAGCCGTCTTTGAAGGCCTTCTGGAGCGTATCTCTAATGGGCTAGCACTGAGGCGGAAGCTTGATGCCGCCGAGCGTGATGCCCGAGGCCGTGAAGCAGCTCAGCAGGTTGTTGGGGAACAGCTTGCATCCTTCAGGCAGCAGCGGGCTCAAGCAGAGGCCGAACTGGCGATGGCAGCTGATCAAGAGAAGGCGTGGAAGGAAGTATGCGAGCAATTGCTAAATCTATGCAAGACGCTTCCTTCTCAGTAATTCTCCTTGTATCATTTGTACTTATAAAATAGATGTATATACATTTTTTATTCTTTAGTACAATGTATCCTGTACTCGATCAATATTTATGAATAAAAGATGCACATTTTTGTAATGTCTTGTGTCATTTCTCCGCCCCCTTTTTTTGCATGGTATCTTTGATGAATCTCATTTGCCGATAACTTCATTTCTCCCAGAGATAGCGCTGGCTTAGGCCGCAAGTTCAGGTCTACCGCCTAAAACTTTTCAACTCTACGAGCCATGAGGGTCTCATAGAGGCTTTTCTCCCTACGGATCGAGAGGATCTCGTCGGTGGGTTTTCTCCTTAGGAATCGTGAGGATTCCTAAGTGCGGTTTTCTCTCATAGGTCGTAAGGATCCTACAAGAGAATTTTTCCCTCTTATGAGTCAAGAGTATCCGTAAGTGGTTGTTTCCCTTTTTGTCGAAAATCGACTTCGGAGAGTGAGACCCGTGAATAGTATGCAAGAGACCATTTCGGATTGACTTGCAGGGCCCCATTGCTCAGGAAGCAAGCTTTTCAATCCTAGCTGCCTGAGACTTCATCTTGCAAGTTGAGACAAATCGAGGATTTCCCGCGGAGGCACTGGTGGCTCTGCAAGTCGACGCGAATCAGGAGGCTCTCGTCAAGGAGTGTTTGTATCCGTGAGTCGAGGAACTTTACTAGGGATTATTTGTTTCCTGAGCGCCAAGGATTATTTGTTTCCTTGGGGTTTGAAACGAGTCGAGGATTCCCACGGGGGCACTGGTGGCTCTGCGGGTCGACGCGGATCAGGAGGCTCTCGTCAAGGAGTGTTTGTATCCATGAGTCGAGGAATTTTGCTAGGGATTATTTGTTTCCCGAGCGCCAAGGATTATTTGTTTCCTTGGGGTTTGAAATGAGTCGAGGATTCCCACGGGGGCACTGGTGGCTCTGCGGGTCGACGCGGATCAGGAGGCTCTCGTCAAGGAGTGTTTGTATCCGTGAGTCGAGGAATTTTGCTAGGGATTATTTGTTTCCCGAGCGCCAAGGATTATTTGTTTCCTTGGGGTTTGAAACGAGTCGAGGATTCCCACGGGGGCACTGGTGGCTCTGCGGGTCGACGCGGATCAGGAGGCTCTCGTCAAGGAGTGTTTGTATCCGTGAGTCGAGGAGTTTGCTAGGGATTATTTGTTTCCCGAGCGCCAAGGATTATTTGTTTCCTTGGGGTTTGAAACGAGTCGAGGATTCCCACGGGGGCACTGGTGGCTCTGCGGGTCGACGCGGATCAGGAGGCTCTCGTCAAGGAGTGTTTGTATCCGTGAGTCGAGGAATTTTGCTAGGGATTATTTGTTTCCCGAGCGCCAAGGATTATTTGTTTCCTTGGGGTTTGAAACTAGTCGAGGATTCCCACGGGGGTACTGGTGGCTCTGCGGGTCGACGCGGATCAGGAGGCTCTCGTCAAGGAGTGTTTGTATCCGTGAGTCGAGGAATTTTGCTAGGGATAATTTGTTTCCCGAGCGCCAAGGATTATTTGTTTCCTTGGGGTTTGAAACGAGTCGAGGATTCCCACGGGGGCACTGGTGGCTCTGCCGGTTGACGCGGATCAGGAGGCTCTCGTCAAGGAGTGTTTGTATCCGTGAGTCGAGGAATTTGATGAAGATACTGGTTTCTTCGGAGTTGGACTGAACCGTCGAGATTTGGCTTCGTCTTCTGGCGGAGCCTGTTGGGAAAGTATGGTTCCCTCTTTGTTTACGCCCTTGGATTGTATACCGGGATCGATGTGATCTTAACTCTAGGGCCAAAGTTTTATCATCATTTTTTTGTTTTATCTCCGCGATGCTCTATCATTTCAGCTTTTATATCGCGAAGGTCGTGATTGCCCAATCATTTCGGCTATTTATTGCGGCGCCCAATCATTTCGGCTATTTATTTTATTTTTACTCGCTGCTTTTTATTGCGAGTTGCCCAATCATTTCGGCTATTTTGCATGCATATATTTTTACTTGCTGCTTTTTATTGCAAGTTGCCCTATCATTTCGGCTATTTCGTATGCATGTGCGGCCTATTGGCTTTTTGCTGTAAACTGATTTCGGCATCAGCACCACTACAACTGGGATATTACCAGGAGCGGATCATCATGTGCCTCTGTCGATGTCGAACAAAGGGGGGGCTTAGCGACCAGGGTTAGGGTCCTGTCGGCTAAGGCTTTTGACTTCATGAGCCGTAAGGGTTTCACGAAGTTATTTCTCCCTACAAGTCGTGAGGATCTTGTAGGTGTATTTTCTACTTAGGACTCGTGAGGATTCCTAAGTGTTCGTTTCCTCTGTAAGTCGTAAGGATCCTACAGGAGGGTTTTCACCTCATAAATCGATTGGATTTACAGGGGTTGTTTACCATGCAAACATATCCCTAGTCTCGGATGGGACTTAGTTAGGGAAATGTTTATTCGCGCCCGTGGATTGTATACAAGGGTCAGTATTGAGCCACTTGTAGGGCAATCTCAGAAGTTGTGGGGGTTGCTTAAGCACTGGTTTAGCTCTCTGTAACTTAAGACTTTCAAACCTTATGAGCCGTGATTTCGTGGATCGAGCAAACTTCACGTATACCAGCTTTAGGAACGGGGGGCAGACTTCCTATCTTGTAAATATTGAACTCATTAGACATCTTCCCGAAGGATAGAGTCATAGAGCCATTGCGACAATTGATTACGGCATTGGAAGTGGCCAAAAATGGTCGACCGAGGATCACTGGAATTTGGTTCCGTGGGTTAGCCACAGGTTGTGTGTCCATAACAATGAAATCAACGGGGAATATGAAGTCCCCTACTTTGATCAACACATCCTCTAACTCGCCCCTAGGATGGGTGATTGATCGATCAGCCATTTGGAGAGTACAATGAGTGGGTTTCAACTCTCCAACACCTAATTGCTTATACACGGAGTAGGGAAGCAGGTTAACACTAGAACCAAGATCTAAAAGTGCGCGATTGATGTTCTTATCCCCAATTGTTATTGAAATTGTTGGACAGCCAGGGTCCTTTTGTTTTTGGGGTAAGGGTTGAGGTTGGTTAATAGCATTGCTCACGGCACTAGCTACTAGCACTTTCTTGGGTATCTGAGACTTTCTCTTTGAGGTGCATAAGCCCTTTAAGATTTTCGCGTAAGAAGGGACTTGTTGGATTGTATCCAAGAGAGGTATATTTATGCTAACCTGTTTGAATAACTCCACAATCTTCTCCATTTGTGGAGTTGGTTTATTGGATCTCAACCTGTTTGGAAAAGGAACATTTTGAAAATTTGTTGAGTCCAATGTCTGTGGAGTAGAATGTGGAGTTGGAACGGATCGCAGTGCTGGTGTGTTCGTGAAGTGAGATGTGGGTCCGTTAGGATTAGAAGAAGAAGAGCCTTTTGAAGAATGAAGAACAGGCTCTGACGAAGAAGATGAAGATGAAGAAGAAGAAGAAGAAGATGAAGAAGAACCACCGGCAGGGGTGTCATCACTATTACCCACGTTATTGTTTAACACTCTTCCAGATCTCAACATGGTCACAGCATTTACATTATGATTTTGTTGTTCATATGCAACATGTGCATTATGTGTATGACCGGGATTTGGCAATGGTTGAGATGAAAGCTCTCACTTTTCTCGCTCTCTCAACGCAGCATTTAATTGTGCAATTTGGGCCTCAATAGATTTGATGTTTTGATCATGTGAAACACTATTGTCACCAAAGACTGAATGGAAGTCTCCAACATTGCTGCGGATTGTGTAGATTGTTTTAGAAATGCATCTAGACTTCTTTCTAGCGAGGTAACCTTATCATCATTTGGTTGAACAAAATTATTTGGAGGGTAAGAGTTATTGGGCACAAAATTGTTCATTTGGTTTGGATAAGGTTGTGGTTGGAAAGGTTGCTGGTATTGAGTTTGTTGTGGTGCTTGTTGTTGTGGAAGAGGAGGCCTTTGAAAGTTGTTATTGACTTGGAATTGTTGATTTTGATTCCAAGTAAAATTTGGGTGACTCCTCTAACCCGGATTATAAGTCCAAGAGTATGGATCATTTCTTTGTCTTTGCTGAAAGGCAGCATTGACTTGATCCTGTCCTTGAACAGGTGGATTGTAAGGACACTCTTCGGTAAGTTGTGATGGATCCGAACAACAAGCGCAAACAGTTCGTGGGGGTAAAGCAGGGGTAGGAGAAGGCGATGAGATTTTGGTCTCAATTGCTTCTAGCTTTTTCGTAAGTGCGGCCATTTCGGCCTTCATTGCAATCGACATATCTAATTGATGCATGCCTGCCCTAGACTGACCAACAGAAGAAGATGAAGTGGTCTTAGTGCTTTCCCACTGAAGTGTTTGTTCAGCAAGATCCTCAAGAAACTGCCAAGCTTCCTCACTAGATTTGGTTAGAAAGTGACCTTGACAAATGGTTTCCAACAACTGCTTCGTTGCTGGGTTCAATCCTTCATATAAAGTTTGGCAAAGTTGCCAATTCTCGATACCGAGATGAGAGCATTGAACAAGTAGGTCTTTAAATTTTTCAAATTCGGAAGGAAGCTGGGAAAATTGAATAATCTCATTGCGAATTCTCGCGGTCTTGTGATGTGGATAAAACATTTTAAGAAAAGCTTTAACAAACTCTTCCCAATTTTTAATTGAGTGTGATGCTGTGCTGTATAACCATTTCTCGACTAAGTTACATAAGGTGAAAGGAATGACCCTTAGCCTTATAGCATCATCTGAAAGTTAAGTTGTCTTCATCATTGCGCAAACGTTTTCGAATTTGTTTATGAAGATATAGGCATCTTCGGATTCCAGTCCGTGAAATTTTGGCAACATGTTGATGAAGTGGGGTTTGATCTCAAAGTTGTCCCCATTTGCCGGTGGGAGTGAAAGACAAGTAGGTAAGGCGGTGCGGATAGGGTAGAAAAGATCCTGGAGCGCGATTCGTTGGGGCGCTTCAACAGGTGGGTGTTGTGGGTTATTTGCACCTAGCGGAGGTGGCATCTGTCCCGTGGGTAAGGTGTTGTTAGGATTAAATCCCGACATCTCCTTAGAAGACGAAGAATGTGAAGGTGAAGGTAAAGAAGTGGAAGGAATTTCGACTTCGGAGTCGAAAGCGTCGTCAGTCGGCACCAACGAGACACGGACTAATCGGGCACTGGTGTCCCTAGTCCAACCGGACATACACTAAAGAGGTAGTGTAGTCAAAAAGGTGAAAAACAGAAGGTGGAGGTAAGAAAACGTTAATGGAAAGAAAGTGGGTGTAAGTGGGGTGCACGGATTTCTTAGCGACAAGTTGCAAGTTTTTGTAAATTTTTTTTCTTTTTGTGTTTTTTTATGTGGAGCTGTTTGCAAAAAAAGATTTTCGAGAAAAGGCTTAGACACACGTTCAATCAATCACAAATGCACAATCAAGCCTAGATCTAAGGTCACTTAGGTCAGCTAGACAGCTCCTAAGTGTTCCAAAGGGCAAGAAGTAAGACCTCAAACCGCCTCTTCAGCGCCAATTGTGGCCAGGTAAGCACAAGTAGAGAAAGGAGGGATCCGCTCACGAATCACCGTGAGACGGGCCTTTTAAAGTTACCTTTCACTACCTGTCTAGCCTAGGCACCACAAAGTCAGGTTAGGATCAACGGTCGATGCCTACAACTATTCCTTTGTCCTATTGAGCGCGAAGTCCTTAGGGCTGAGTCTAATCTTTTTTTAATTAGATTGATGGTCAATGCAATATGCCTTATGTGATTTTTGGGGTCCTGGGAAGGGTGATAAAATCCCCACCCAATCTGGATTGGTGTTCAAGCCCCTTAAAGTCAATTTAAAATATGCAAAACAGTAAACACAATCACTTGCAAATAATTTTTCTTTTTAGCGCGGCGCAAAGAATCCTGCACAAGATCAATTATTGAGAAGGGGAGAAATTTTTGGCGCAAAGAATCCTGCAGGCAAATTTTTACAGAGGAGATAATGGGGTTGCAGAGAAGAAGAAAAGAAACTCACAGAAAGATTTTCTCGTGCTGACGTCAGCAATGCACCGTGAATGCGCGGCCAAGATGGTGGTTATGCGGCGGAAACGCGGTTGGACAAGCGGTTCAGTTCCCGAGATTTTTTTCTACTCCTCTGTACTGATTTTTCTCTGTTGTTTAGATCTAGGGTTTTCTGTTTTGCTCTCTGGTTTTTTCCAGATCCGAACTCGTTCGTCGATCTTGCAAAATTCAAACGAAACACCCTTCAAACAAAAACAAGATGATAAATTTTTTTATAATTTTTTAATTTTTTCAGTTTTTATGAATTTTATGATTTTCTATTAACCCGAAATTGCAAAAAGAAAATACTACGCCATCCCCGGCAACGGCGCCATTTGATTGAATGTGAGATTTTGTGATCAAAATATTTAATTTACCACAATCAAGAACGGCGTCGCTTGGTAGCTATCCGGTGAGTACGGGTCGGTCCATAGGGATTTTGTGTATTCTCAATTTGTTCTAACGAGTTAATTCCAAACGGTGTTGGATTGATTATCACTAAAAACCAAGTTGATCTAGACTAGGATTAAAATCTTGCTAGGGTTAGGTTTAGGTTAAGTTTGGAAAGTCAATATTCCTCACCGCTTTCTATGCCCTAATTAAGATCTATGAGGTGTTATGGTAATAATTAATAAAGTGGATTAATACCATCAGGAAGAAACGATATTTCTTCCTCTAGGTTCTTGTCCTTCCTTTCTTACTTCTTATCCTAACCTCCATGGAAAACATGCACAACCGGTCTTTTAAACTATGGTATCACCGCTACCTCGTGGGATAGGGTGCCGTAGGGAGCGGTGTGTGTATGTATGCATGGAGTCCTATAAAAATATGTGATGGGCAAGAAAGGGGTGAGAGATTTTCATCTCTCAAACCTTTCATATTCCTAACCCTAACAAGCGAGGATCTACTCACTCATTAGGGAATTGATAAACATGTTCTAAACTAATTAACTAGGGCAGATAATAAAAGTTATACTAGGGCAGAAAGAAAATTAACTAGGGCAATAAAAAGAAAACTTACTCTAATTTTTATTTGATGCTCTCTTCAATCATTACAGGAATTGAATTCTGAATTTTGATAAATAAAATGAGGCACAAGAAGAGGCATGCCTCAAAAAGAGATTTAGGGTTTCTATTTATAGATCATAGAAACGCTAGGGTTACATTCGATTCACATCCGCATTTACAAATATACCCTAAAGAAGCCTAGTCAACGCACCGCCCCACCGACGAAAATTGCACCGACACGTGCTCCATATGGCCGCGGAACCGCGGCCAAAACCCATGTTTAGCCGCGGATCCGCGGCCATATAGATGGGCCTTGAGCTGGAATTTTCTGGAATATTTTATGTTGCATTTTCCTTTACTTTTCTTCATTTGGTTCTTCAGAATCTCTTCTAGTTTCTTCCAGATTTCCACAGTGCATAATGTTGTGGACTTTTATCGTTTGCTTCGCGTTGAAGTCTTGAATCTTTGTGCTGCCTTTGTACTTTGTGAAACTGTTCATTGATCTTTGTTTGTTCTTCAAACTGTAGGCATGATAAAGATTCTCTATTTGTTGGTCGAAGTCTCACTTTTATATCGTCTTTTCATCATTTTCACTGTTTTGTTCCGAGAACCTGTAATCTGCAACTATGTAGCAGACATGGATCAAAAGCACATGTTTATTTGTAAAGTGACTAATAATGGGGAATATAATAATGCAAAATTATGATATGAACAAGGGGCGGTATGTTGGAAGAGTTCCAAGTAAGATACCGTAGCAGACTCAACGAGGGAGGCCGAATACATCGCTGCCAACGATGTTGCCAAAGAGGTTGTCTGGATGAAGAAGTTCATTATTGAACTTAGTGTGGTTCCATCCATTGTGGATCCAATATCCTTGTATTGTGATAACAATGGAGCTGTGGCTTTAGCCAAGGAACCCCGGTCCCATCAGGGATCCAGACATATTCAGAGGCGGTATCACATGATCCGGGAAATAGTTGATCGCCGGGAGATCGAGATCAGGAGAGTAAATACGAAGGACAACACGACGGATCTACTCACGAAGGCCCTCCCCCAGACGCGGTTTGGGAGACTTTTTGGGATGTTGGGTATGCGATACTACAACAACTGGCCTTAGTGTAAGTGAGAGATTGTTAAGAATATGTATGCCCTAGAGACCATTATTGTATGATATAGTAGATGCTTGGACATATATATAGAGGACTTTCTTGCTCGACATGATTGTATGCTATCTGATTGCTCTTTATCTTAACATGTACACTTGTATCAGTATACAGTCTCTCTAATACATGTTGATAAAGCCCTTAGGATGTAGGCTTGACTATCAGGACTATGATGCAGATCATACTAGTGGGGCTTGTGTAGTCCGCAAGCACATCCTTTAATAGTTACTGGCCGAGCGAGTATCGAGACTGGGCATCGATATTCCAGAGTAGACTAGTGTATACATTTCTTGACCCTGTATGGGACGATGATTGATCCTACAACCATTGGTGTTTAACATCAAAGATTGTACACAGACGCTCATTAGAGAATGGGTACACCGAACATGACTCGCCGAGAACTCCTGGATGGTACCATACCTATTTTCAGATAGCAGTTCTCTAATGACACTTGTATAGGTTAGTCTGTAAATCCGAGATCGTCATAGTGTATTGTGTGGTTCCTATTGCGCTTTGATTTCCTCCCCACCACGGATCAAAGGAGGCGTGCAAACAGGTGGATTGTGGGTACAGTCCTGAGTCATATGGAGGCAGTGAGCGATAGGAGGGGTTTCTTCCCTCCCGGTATTAGGAGTTGATGTTGCGTTATGCTCGATTGGCTATAACAGCAATTCCCTGGCCATGGATGATGAGATTTACTGGTGTTGGGTGTTTTTCGTCACCTCATTGAGATGGAAATACGCGCGCGTTTGTTAGGCGCATTACAGATTCCCCCTGTCTAGGGTAGGCTAGAGTTTATTGATTGTGGGGATCCGAATCTCCTGCAGCCGCGGACTAAGCTGTCGTTGATTACCCCTCGCCTTTAGAGCGAGAGAACCCCCGATTGACGGGTCAAATAGATCATGTGAACTCAACATGCAATGTTGTGTTTTGAAGGAGTTTTGGATATATCGGGGCCCCGCAGAGTTTTTACGGTGGTCCCGCTACCCGGATAGTGGGCTAGGGGTCAAGGGGGCTAGCAGCCCTTTTGCGGGGTGCGGGGTAGCGCCCCGTTAGAAATTTTTTTCTAACAGGGACAGTGTCGTGGAGTGTGTGTGTGTGTGTACATATATATATATATATATATAAAAGGAAAGGCATCCAAAGGATGCGTGGGAGAAGGCGCCAGTGCCCCACCTGCGCGGCACGCGGGCGCTGGGCGCAAGGCACCGATGGAAAGTAAAAAGGGGGGCTCAGCCCCCCGTACTGGGAGTTGTACTCCAATTGACTTTTAGGAGTTAAATTCCTTTAAAAAAAGATGTATTATTATTGTCAATTTACTCTTATGGAGTTAAACTCCCAGAAACTTTGATTTGAGGAGTTAAACACCAATAAATTTTTATAAATGCTCAAAGGGACCCCTTTCTTCTCCCCTGAGCCTTGGATCTTTCCAAAAATGGGATCTCTGGAGATGGGTCTCCTTCTTCTTCCTCTCGGTCGGCCGGATCTTGGAGAAAGGGGGTTAGATTTAAAAAAAACCTTCCCCATTTTGAGATCTGATGGAAGATCTGAGCTCCCCTTTGTGGGTTTTGTGGTGAAAAACTATTTAGTTTTGGAAAAGGAAGAGTAAAACTTTTGATTTAATTGAAAAAGGGAAAAAGGTTTAGAACCTTGAGGAAGGAGAAGGAGGCACCAAAAACCCCCAGAGTTTGAGAGAAATGAAAAGTTTTTTCTTATTTCATCATCATGTTTCCTTATATAGGCTTACACATTTACATATAGCCCCTTGGGCTTTACAAAATGGCATTTTGCCCATCCCATCTCTTATGTGCTCATTTCTTTTGCACATAAGCCATGAGCTTTACAGAAATTTGGCTTTATGCCCATTTTCTTACATTCATGCATAAAAAAAATTACATCAAAATTATTTATTACATGATTTTTTATTTCGGCATGGGGGAGGCCGGCCGCGGGGCTCGACTTGGGAATGAGCCCACTATCTTGGGCTTGGGCCCACTTACTTAGGGTTGACCTTGACTTTGACCCGGTCAACTGGGGTGCAAATTTTGACCCCAATAACTGGTAAGTGTTATCAGTAGTTTCTCGAAAGGTTATAGGCCACACATCGGCATGACTTATCAAATTATTGGGGTCTGACGATTCCACCCCCAGACTCGATATGCGACATATCAGAAGAAAAGACCAGACTGTACTGTAAGTGTTGCTTATAGGATTTACGGGAGTTTTGACATGTTTGCTTGTTGATCTTCTATTCGCTCAATACCTGAGTAGCCGTTACGTCCAGCTAGTATCGCTAACGGCTTGTGGGTATCTGATGTATTCATTACCCACTGCTAGCGTATTGACAAGTTTATAGAGTCCCACACAGAGGTTTTCTAGCTCAAGCGAAACGAAATACGACACATATGGAGATATGTGCGGGAGCTTGATTAAATACGAGTATATGATACCGTATTCTAATCTAGCGATATTTGATATCGGTTAGGTTATATGTGATACAACCGGATTATTGAATCAAGTGTTAATTCAATGATTTGATTTATGTATATATATTTGATATTGGCCGGTTATATATGATATGACGGATTATTGAATCAAGTGTTGATTTAATATCTAATATTGAATATTAGCCGGTTATATGTGATATAACTGGATAATTGAATCAAGTGTTGATTTAACATTTTGATATACATATATATATGATATTAGTCGGTTATATATGATATAACCGGATTATTGAATCAAGTGTTGATTTAATAATTTGATATATATTTATATATTTGAAATATTTATATATATTAACTAATATTAAAGCCTACTTAAGATTTTATTCTCTTTATATACATTTATATATATGTATGATATATATTTATATATGTATTTGGATTTGTATCATGGTTGATATTACAAGGAATATGGATGTATGAGAATCACACAAGAGTATAAGATAAATGAAATGATTTATATTTTAAGAAAAGAAAAAGAAGTGGAGAATGAGTCATGACTTTGGATGCTTGGAGAAGCATTGAGAAACCATGACTCATCTCTTATTCTTGTCATTTTCTTAGCTATTTTTATCAATTCATATATCATCTTATCTCTTAGTCACATGGCTCATTCTCTCAAAAACCTCATCCAAGTTCGTCTCCTCTCTAGGGTTTTCTTGAGTTAAGAAAAGAAAAGAGAAAAAATAATCTAGTGAGCAAATCTCCTACTTCATCAACCTACACTAATCTAACCCATTAGTTTAGATTGTTTGCTTCACTAATACTTTGATTAGTGAAGAGTGAGCTTGAGTTAGAGAGACTTCAATGTGGATCATCTTCGGCCTCGAAGATAACAAGCAAGCTCGTTTCTTTCATCAAGTGGAGTCAAAGAAGAGTTCCATGGACTACTACTTAGAGCTTTAGAAGTGAAGGACCGGTCTACAAAGGTTGTAAACCCTCTTCACTTAGTGTAGAATTTGTTTGCTTTACTCAAAAACCCTAATTTTCTTGTTCGATTCTTATTTAGTATAACTTAGCACTCTAGATTTTTTTAAATTGCATACTTGATACTTGTATAAACCTAGTAGTGGTGCTAAGACATACTTTCAATATGGTTATCATTGTCAGGAGCCAAGCAAAGTTTATATAATCCATCAAACAAGGCACAATTATCAACATCAATAGAATTTAGAATTAAACGCATTTTTCCATTTCCAAAAAGAAAACTATATCCCAACTTGTCCAATAACGAAACTGAAATCAAATTCCGTCAAAAAGACAATGTATAAAAGACGTTCTCTAATACAAGATGATAACCAGACTCTAAAATAAGGACTAATGTTCCTATAAACTCGGTCTCTACATCGACTCTATTTCCTACTTTAAACTTCGGCTCCCTTTCACTAGGTCTCCTTCTGCTTTGGAATCCCTGCAATGTCATAGCAACATGAACAGAAGCTCCACTTTCAATCCACCAAGAATCTAAAGGAACATTAATAAAATTAGACTCAATGCAAATAAGAGCTAAATGATTACCTTCTTATTTGTTCTTCTCAGCTAACCAAGACTTGTACTTAAAACAATTGATCTTCTTATGACCGGGCTTCTTACAGAAGAAACACTTAGAATCATTCAGTGTGCCAACCTTTTGATTCTCTCGATTGTAGGTTTGACCATTACTATACCTTTTCAAATTCTGAACCTTCATGGGACCACTAAGCTTAGCCTTCTTATCGTATACATGATGTATCCCATGGCTAGGCTTAGACTAAGACACTACCAATACAGTTTTAGTCTTTTCCTTCTTAATTTTGTCCTCTTCAGCAACACATTTGGTGATAAGATCACGGATTTTCCAAGTTTCATTTTGAGTAGTGTAAGCAGTTTTGATGACACCAAATTCAGAAGGTAAAGCTTTCAAGGCACAACTAACAATGAAATTATTGGGTATGGAAATATCAAGGGTTTTGAGTTTGGTTTGGAGATGAACCATCCTAACGATATATTCTCTAACACTTTTGGCACTATCATACTTATTAATAGCAAGGTCATCTATAAGACGGCCAGACTCCGCCTTATAAGAAATTTTATCTCTCCTCCACGGCAATTAGGAACTCCTTTGCCTTTGTGGTCTCAGGCAAACTACTAATCAGATGTTCAGAAATTGACTTTCGCATTGCAATGAGACCGGATCTGTTAGATCTCTTCCACTTAGCATGAAATTCCTTCTGTTCAGTAGTACTCTCAGCCGTGAGCTTCGCAGGTTCATCCTTATGTAAAGCCAATTCAATGTCCACGATACTAAGAGTAAAATCAATGTCTTGCTTCCATCGCTTGTAATTAGTTCCAGTCAGGACTTCTATAGCGGTGTTATTATTATTAATCAAAAATGTAACCGTATGAGTCAAAACAAAATAACCACAAATTAAAATTAATATGGACAATAAATCATATGAATAAGCTTTAAAATAAAACTTGATAAGCCTATTCATTTAAAGGACTCCAATATATCACCACTATCCTCCTTTGGGCAGAGAATTGTAACATGCAGTAGGATCTCCACATATGGACACGGTCAATGAGAATACACTAACTTCAAAAATAACCCCTTTGAGCAGGTAAGTTTTAGGCTAGTCTATTGTCACCGCAACATGGTACATGCCATTTCATGTAACGTATAATAGTCCTCTTTGTGCAGGTTACGATATATTACCCGAACGAGACTGTCCTAAAATCGGATGAGAAACAACTTTTAAATCTCAATGTGTGAGCCCCTTTGGCGACAAACACACATCAACTTTGAGTCTTTCTCGAATGAGAGTATCAATATTTGTCCCTATAACTTGTTAATTGAATCATGCTCTTGAGATATAGAACCTTATCCATGTCTTGATTTAAATTGTGTTGTAATATCTTAACATATAAAGAATATGTCACATGCAAACAGAGACTTGATAACAATTTTATGGAAAATTAATAGCATAATAGTTAACTAATTGCAATAAAAGAATAAAAGAATACATATAACACTGATGCATGTATAAATTGGTAAGATATTGAAACATGAATAAAATGTATAAAAAAAAACTGTTACAAAATAGTCCCTGTAGGTCTTAATATGTGATTTCAGAAAAAAATTGCATTTAAAAAAATTATTATTCGGGGATCTATGGGCAATTTTTTTAAAAGTAATGATGCAGGTTTTGCCAATTTATTTGATCCCTCCCAGGTTGTATTGTTGCATCAGCAATTAATCATCCTCATGCTTTGACGTTTAGTCCATCATGCGAAATTTCTAGATTCATTGTCAGGGTTCTAAGAAAAATTAAATTAAAACTATCCTCCAATAATTAAATCAAATTATTAAACCCATTGATTCATCAAAAAAATAAAATTCAACGACCACTTTCCCTCAATCAATATAAATACCAAACATATAATAATAAGAAACCTAATTAAATTAACAAAAATTCTATTTCTCCAATCATGGAAAAAAAAAAGAACTTTAATAGTGATTATGCATAACCAAGACTTAAATTTTCTCTCCAGAAATAGTAAAATTTTTTTTGTATGGGATCATGGTTTTAGAAAGGAAAAAAACATAGATTTGGCTCTGATACCAACTGTAATATTCTATAATTAAATATGTCACGTCTCGCTTCCCAGTATACGGAAACGGTGACGTGGCATACCCGCAACGTATTTACTATGAAAATACGATAAGCGTAATTAAGCAATATAAGAATGACAAGAGTAATAAAATGAAACAATAACTTCATTTACGTTCAACTTTACATACAACTGTCTGAAAATAAAAGATACAATAATAAAAGTAAATATCCAAATAATGGCATATAAAAAGTAAGTGCATGCCGGAAAGAGCTAGTAGTCTGGCTGAGCAGCAAGCTTGTCCAAGTCCTCCAGGCTCGGCTCTATCTCCTCAGAGTCCGGTCCTCCTGACGAACATTCCAAAGAAAGAAACAGAAAAAATGTCGTCGGTGGGCCAGCGCTCGGTAAGTCTCAAAAGAAATAAGAGAAGATAGTATATAATGAGAATAGAAACCAAATGACAGGTACAGTTGTATTTGATTATCCTCAGGTATATGATAATTATTCTAACATGGTTATTTGTAATTTGATAAAGAATGTATTCGTGTATACAAGAGAAGTCCATCTTACCCCGTAAACTATGGTAACATGTAGTATAAGTCCCCGTCATAACCCACGGGACAACGGCACGTGAATTCATGTAGGTGTCTTTTAAGTGACCTCTTGTGCCACAATATACATTCCGTACCAATCTACCATTTTATCCCCGCGTATTGTATTGTATAAATTAAGACTATAGGTCTTGGCCGAATCCATGGATATAAAATGTACAAGTTCATGCTCAAGATATAAACATGTATTCTGGTATTCATGTCACATTTATGTCAAGTTATAACTATAGTTCAGTCAAGTCGACTCAAGTATTCAAGTTCGTATTTGATATTTGAATTCGAGTGTTCATGTTCACGATCAAGTATTCAAGTTCATGTTTGATTTGGATTCTAGTTTGAGTTTGGATTCATATTAGAGTTAGAATCTTATGAAAGGACTTTATTCTTATAATATCTTAAGTTCGGGAGTAATCGGCAACTCTGCATATGGACGGCAGTATTTGTGTCTTTTTCCAAGAAAATTGCAATTGAAAACTCCGTTAAGTTGTCTAACCTGGATAGGCAAGCACTCACTTTCTCCGGCTCCCTGGGATTCAAGAGAATTGATCTCCGCTTAAACCTGTATTAAACTAGAGTCCTTAAAATATCGTTTTGCATATCTCGAGTGGGTTTTATGTAAAAAATACTTTAATATAATTTAAAAATAAACCCCGAAAGTGATTTATAATATTTAGGGTTTTCATGAACAGGGATTTTAATTAAATGGTATTTTTGGTGATGAAACTTAGCCTTTTTAAAAGTTTGTGGTATTTTATTGAAAACTAGCTTTGTTGTTAACTTGGTATTTTATTAAAATTCTAATATTTCATTTAAAAAATATAGTTTCATAATATATTTTTATTGAAAATACGGATTCATAGATTTATATAATTTTTCCAAAATTTAGTTTCGCTTAGACAAGTCGTATTTCTTACAAACCGCATTTTTATTTTCTTTCGAGACCGAATACTCCGTGAGGAGTTCTGCATCTCGCTCTACTATCCTAAGAATGTGTGATAATCCACACCATTCATTAGCGGGTCCCTTAACGAGGATTGTAGAGGCGTAATTGCCAATGATTACAAAAATACCGATTTAAAAGAAACCCGTTTTGAAAATGTGTGGTATTTTAATGAAAAGCTTCTACTTTGAATTACCCATATACTTAGAATACAGTGTTATGAAACCATAGTGTGCGTGTGGGGTAGGTCGTTACCCTGTGATGTTTTTCTAAAGGTATTTTTAACGATTATCGAAATAAGCGTTATACTAAAGTTCATGGTATTTTAATGAAAAGTTCGTTATATGATTGTTTCACATGAAAATTTTGGTTAAACTCAAAACTAAATGATTGTAAACAAAATTACAAGTAATTTGAGAAAGTTAGTTTGACCTATTTTGCTTTAAAGAGGGGAGTTCCAAGGTTAAAGTAACATGTATCGGAGGTAACTTTACTTTACCGATATATTATTAGAAGATTATAGGGTGTTTTCGTCACCCCATTGAAATGGGAATACGCGCCGTTTGTCAGGTGTACTACAGACTCCCCTTGCCTAAGGAAGTCCAGTGTTTATTGATTGTGGGGATCCGAATTTCTGGCATTCGCGGACTAAGCTGCCGTTAATTACCCCTCGCCTTTGAAGCGAAGGAACCTCAGATTGACAGGTCAACTAGTCATGTGAACACAATGTGCGGTTGTTGTGTGTGTGTTTTTGGACGTATCGGGGACCCCGCAGAGTTTATGGGGGTCCCTCAGAGTATATGGTGAAGGTGATTTTAGTGTGGAGCGTGTGGGAAAAGAGGGGTGAGAAGCGTCCTAAGGACACGTGAGAGACGCGTGGGCGCCAGCGCTTTACGCACCCGGCACGTGGGCACTGGGCGCCCGCGGTCCACGTGAGAGGCACGTGGACGCTGGATGCCAGCGCCTCACGCACCAGGCACGTGAGCGCTGGGCGTCTCACGCGCCCGGCAAGTGATCAGGAGTTAAACTCCTACAGAAAAAGGGGTTAGCCCCGGGATTAGGAGTTAAATTCCCGAAAGGATCTTGAGTGGAGTTAAACTCCCAAAAGAGTTTTATTTGTGGAGTTAAACTCCAAAACATTTTGAATGGGGTTAAACTTCTAAAAGAATTTTATTTATGGAGTTAAACTCCCAAAGATTTTGACAAATGGAGTTGAACTCTCAGAAATCTTTGAAGATGATCAAAGGGGACCCCTTTCTTCTTCCCTGAGCCCTAGATCCTCTTCTAAGTCTCGGATCTTCCCCAAAGTGGGATTTTTGGATATGGGTCTTCTTCTTCCTCCTCTCTGTTAGCTGGATCATGGAGAAAGGGGGCGAGACTTAAAAATCTCCTATTTTAGAGATTTGATGGGAGA
Organism: Agapanthus africanus; assembly: GCA_030015575.1. Taxonomy (NCBI): domain Eukaryota; kingdom Viridiplantae; phylum Streptophyta; class Magnoliopsida; order Asparagales; family Amaryllidaceae; genus Agapanthus; species Agapanthus africanus. Next base: position 746,865,364 of record JASDDO010000022.1, on the reverse strand, counting down.
TCTGAGCTCTCCTTTTTGGGTTTTATGGTGAAAAACTATTTCTTTTTAGAAAAGGAAGAGTTAAACTCTTAGTTTAATTCAGAAAAGAGAAAGAGCATTAGAACCTTGAGGAAGGAGAAGGAGGCACAAACCCTAGATTTTTTAGGGGAATCAATTATTGTTTTTATTTCATTATCATGAGCCTTTTATAGGCTTACAAATTTACACATAGCCTCTTGGGCTTTACAAAATGGCATTTTGCCCATTCCATGCCTCATGTGCTCATTTCTTTTGCACATGAGTCATGGGCTTTACAAAAATTTGGCTTTATGCACGTTTTTCTTACATTTATTCATAAAAGTTATATCAAAATTATTTATTACATAATTTTCATTTTGGGATGGGAGAAGCCGTCCGCGGGGCTCGACTTGGGCATGGGCCCGCTTACTTAGGGTTGGCTTTGACTTTGACTTTGACTTGGTCAACCGGGGTGTAATTTTTTACCCCAACAAAGTGCTCTTCATCAATAAATACACACCACATATATGAATTGTGTGCATGTCACGCTCCGCTTCTCAGTATACGAAAACGGTGACGTGGCAGGTCGCAACGTATTTACTATGAAATAAATACGTTAAGCGGAATTAAGCAATATATAAAAATGAACAAGATTGACAAAAGAATAAATGAAACAACAATTTTATTTACATACAATTTTACATACAACTGTTTGAAATAAAAGATATAATATCAAAAGCAAATGCCTAAACAATGACATACTGAAAGTAAGTGCAGAGAAACTAGTAGTCGGGCTGAGCGGTAAACTGGTCCAAGTCCTCCTAACTCGGCTCTATCTCCTCAGAGTTCAGTCCTCCTGACGAACATTCCAAAGAAAGAAACAGAAAGAAATGTCGTCGGCGAATTAACGCTCGGTAAGTCCCAAAAGAAAAAAGAGAAGATAATATATAAAGTGAAATGAACATGCAAAGTTGTATATGACCAATTACTGGTATATGATATTTATTCTAACGTGGTTGTTTGTAGTTTGATAAAAAAGGTATTCATGTATACGAGAGGAGTCCATTTTATCCCGTTGACTATTGTAACATGTAGTATAAGGCCCCGTCATAATCCACGGGACAACGACACGTGAATTCATATAGGTGTCTTTTAAAGCGACCTCTCGTGCCACGATATATGTTCCATACCAATCTACCCCTTTATCCCCGTGTAATGTTTTGTATATATTAGGTTTACAAGGCTTGGCCGAAACCATGGATACAAAATGTTCAGGTTCAAGTTCAGGATTTAATCATGTATTCAAGTAGTCATGTCAAGTTCATGTCAAGTTATAACCATGGTTCGGTCAAGTCAAGTCAAGTATTCAAGTTTGAATTTGATGTTTAAATTCGAGTATTCTTATTCATGATCAAGTATTCGTGTTTGATTTCGGATTCAGGTTTGAGGTTGGACTCATACTGAGTCAGACACTTGTAAACTGATTTAACTCTTAAATTCTTAGGTTCGGGAGTAATCGGCAACTGCTGCATATGGACGGCAGGATTTGTGTTTTTTTCCAAAACAATTGCCATTGATAACTCCGTTAAGTTGTTTAACTTAAATAGGAAAGCACTCAATTTCTCCGGCTCTCTGGAGCTCAAGAGAATTGATCCCGCTTAAACCTATATTTACTAAAGTTCTTAGAACATTGTTTTGTGTATCTCGAAGGGGTTTTATGAAAAAATATTTTAATATAGTTTTAAAATAAAACCTCGATGGTGATTTATAGTACTTAGGGTTTTCATGACCATGTGTTTTAAGTATTGAGGTATTTTAATGATAAATACCTAGCTTTTAAAAGTTTATGGTATTTTTTTGAAAACTAGTCTTTTTGGTAACTTGATGGTATTTTATTAACATTTTTTTAATCTTTAATTTTTAGAAAAAATAGTTTCATAATGTATTGAAAATATGGATTTATAATTTTATATAATTTTAAAATTTTAGTTTTATCTAGAAAATTCGTTTTTCTTAAAAACGGTATTTATATTCTTTCGAGATCGAATACTCCATGAGAAGTGTTGCATCTCGCTCTACTATCTTCAGGATATGCGATAATCCACACCATCTATTAGTGGGTCTCCTAACGAGAGTTGTAGATGCATAATTGCAAAGGAATACGAAATACCGCTTTAAAAGAAACCCAGTTTTAAAGTATGTAGTATTTTTATTGTAAAGATTATTCTTCGAAACAAATATACATACAAATAGGTATCATGCTATGAAACCAAAGTGTACGTGTGGGGTAGGTCGTTATCCTGTGAAGTTTTTCCTAAAGGTATAGTTTTTAACAAAAACGAAAAGAGGTGATCATAAAGTTCAAGCAATTTTAATGAAAAAGTTTAATTATGGTTGTTTCACATGAGATTCTTGGTTAAACTTGATTCTAAACATTGGTATTTAAGATTACAAATAATGTGGTAAAATTAGGTTGATCAATATATAAACGAAAAATGGAGTTTCTATGGTTTAGAAAAGAGTATCGGTAATAACTCCACTTTTACCGAGATAAGATTTAAAGATGAATTTCAATGAAAAGGATGAGAGTTGGGAGAGACTTATGGTTTGAATATATCAATGAGAGGTTAAGAAAGAGGGGATGAACTTCGTGGTGTTGCGGGAACTCCGGAATCGGCTTCATTCTTCGATGGAAGAAACTTGCTCGCAAACTCCACTTTACTCCACTTGCACTTAGGACTTTTTGAGAGAGTTTTTTTTTAGAATTTTCAGAATGGTGCTGAGCCAAAGTATGTGGTGATATTTATAGCGGAGAATTAGGGTTTGGGAATCAAAATTTTGGATTAAAAAGTATTAAATTGATGTTAATTGGTGAAATGAAAGGTTCCTGTTTGATTGCAGGGAAATCAAACAGTGCAGAGGAGTTGAGGGGAGTTGAAGAGAAGAGTGTGCAAAGCACGGAGCAATTTGGGCTCATCCTGACCATCCCCGCTGGCCCCTAGGGCAAAACCACCTGTCGGATATGAGGCAAATGCCTCGAGATTCTTGTCACCAGATCGATTATGTGTTTACACCATTTTCCACATGTTTGATTTTTCTGAACTTTTTATTTCCCCGTGTATTGCACGTGCAACCTTTTGGGCTACCAAAAAATTAAAAAGAAAAATCAGAAAAATAATTGTGTCTGATGGGGATCGAACACACAGGTTACGTTACAGCAGTGCAAAGGATTTACCAGTGAGCTACAAGTGGCTTCTTTCTTTTATTTAACAAAAGTAACTTATAACTCATACACAGGCTGTCAAACTCTTTTCTGTATATTAACAGAAAAATTTCTGTACAGAGATTTCAGAGTCGTTACAGTGCATGAAATTGATGGATCTTGTTCTGCAGAAGTTTGACATTGTGGTAGAGCATCATTCCGAGGGCGGAGCATCCTTCCAGGAGCATGATTCCCGGGGTTGGAGCATTATTCCAATTTGCGGAGCATAATTCCAGGGTCGGAGCATCATTCCGAAGAGCGGAGCATAATTCCAAGGGAAGGATATATTCTGAGACGAAGCATAGTTTTGACGCAGGGTTCCGGGATGAAGCATAATTTCGATACGGGGCAGGTGTATCCTGGGATGAAGCTTAATTCCGGCGCAGGGCAGACATCCTGAACGAGGCAGACATCCAGAATGAAGCATAGCTCCGATGCAGAGGCTGATTCCCAGGCGAAACATAATTCCGACATGGAAGGCAGATACTCCGAAGCAAAGCATAATTTCGACACGCGGTACATTCTGATACGAAGCATGATTCTGACGCAGAGGTTGGTATTCTGAACGAAACATAGTTCCGATGTAGAGGTTGATTCTCAGGTGAAGTATAATTCCGACAGGGAAGGTGGATACTCCGAGACGAAGCATGATTTCGACACGGGGCACATTCTGAGACGAAACATAATTCCGACGCAGAGATTGATGGTTGACTTGTTTCCGAGGCGGAGCATAATTCTGACAGGGAAGACAGATACTCTGAGGCGAAGCATGATTTCTACACGGGGTACATTCTGAGACAAAACGTGATTCCGACACAGAGATTGTTGGTTGACTTGATTCCAAGACGGAGCATAATTCCGACAGGGAGGTCGTTGGTTGACTTGATTCCGAGGCGGAACATAATTTCGACAGGGAAGGCGGATACTCCGAGGCGAAGCATGATTTCAACACGGAGTACATTCCGAGATGAAACATGATTCTGATGTAGAGATTGTTGGTTGACTTGATTCCGAGTCAGAGCATAATTTCGACAGAGAGTCGTTGGTTGACTTGATTTCGAGACGAACCATAATTCCGACGGAGAGTTCGTTGTTGCTCTTTTTGCTACTTGGACGGTCGGTGCTGCCTTTTTAGCGACGTGGACGGTCGGTGTTTCCCTTTTTGCGACTTGGACGGTCGGTGCTTGATTTGACTACTCCGCTTCTTGCGGTGTCAGGGATTCGATTTGACTTGCTCTGCTTTCTGCGGTGTCAGGATTGAAGTTGACTTGCTCTGCTTTCTGCGGTGTCGGGGATTGGATTTGACTTGCTCCGCTTTCTGCGGTGTCAGGGTTGAAGTTGACTTGCTCCGCTTTTTGCGGTGACGGGGATTGGATTTTATTTGCTCCGCTTTCTGTGGTATCATGGTTGAAGTTGACTTGCGATTCGACTTGTTTCCGTGGCGGAGCTTGATTCCGCCAGGGAGGTTGTTGGTTTTCCTGCTAATTTGATGTGATTTAGGTGACATCAGCATCACTACATTGGAATATGGTACCAGGAGCGAATCATCATTTGCCATGAGAGGATTTGGGTATTTTGGTTTTGGTTGGCATCAGCACCGCTACACTGGAATATGATACCATGAGTGAATCATCATTTGCCGTGAGGGGGTTTCCCTTGTTCCCAGTTTAATGACTTAGGGGTCATCTGTTCCCAGTTTAACGACTTAAGAGTCATCTGTTCCCAGTTTAACGTCTTAAGGGCTATCTGTTCCCAGTTTAATGACTTAGAGATCATCTGTTCCCAGTTTAACGACTTAGGGGTCTATTGGATCGAAAGTTTAGAATTTTGAGGTCGGGTTCGGCATCAGCGTTGCTAATACTGAAGCATAGGTGCTAGGAGCAATTCATCATTTGCCTTTTCCTGTTGGGGAGCGATGGCTTAGGAGACAGGTTTAGGTCCTTATCACGTAAGGCTTTTCAATTTTATGAGCCGTAAGGGTCCCATAAAAACATTTTCTCCCTACGAGTCGAAAGGATCTCGTAGGTGTACTTTCTCCTTAGGAGTCGTGGGGACTCCCAAGTGTGTTTTTCCTTTATGAGTCATAAGGATCCCACGAAGGTGTTTTCTTACTAGTCATGAGGATCCCGTAAGTTTGTTCTCCTTATGTATCGTGAGGACACATGAGTGGGTCTTTCCAAATGGAGTATAATTCCAAGAGCAGAGACCGGCCGCGTGACTGGTGATAGCGGTAGGACATGGGTATGATGAGAATTATTTGAGCCCATGGATTGTATACGGTAGTCAACTTGGGGACCAACCGTAGGGCTGGAGGAATTCTGGGAAATTAGGTTTTGGTTTGCATCTGCATCGTTCCACTGGAATATGGTACTAAGAGCGACTAATCATTTGCTGTTTGGAGGTTCGGGGATTTGGAATTTGGTTGGCGTCTGCATCGCTGCACTAGAATATGGTACCAGGAGCGACTCATCATTCGCCGTTTGGAGATTTGGGATTTGGATTTTGGTTGGCGTCTGCATTGCTGTACTGGAATATTGTACCAGGAGCGACTCATCATTCGCCGTTTGGGGATTTGGGATTTGGAATTTGGATTTTGGTTGGCGTCTGTATTGCTGCACTGGGATATAGTGTCAGGAGCGACTCATCATTCGCATTTGGAGGGTTTTTTTTACCGCGATTGCTCTATCATTTCAGCTTTCTTATCGTGAAAGTCGCGATTGCCCTATTATTTTGGCTATTTATTCACGGTTGCTCCATTATTTCGGCTTTTTTTATTTACAATATTTTTACACTCCCAGTTTAATGACTTAGGGGTTGAATGGTCCCAGTTTAACGATGTGGTGGTCAACTATTCCCAGTTTAACGATGTGGTGGTCAACTGTTAGAGCCCGGGCTCGATTTTGCAGGAACCGCAGGATCCTTTGGCTTAATTGCATAAGCGGGCTCTTCATCATCTAGACCGAGCCAGTGTTGGATAGAAACAACCACGTCATCGTCATGGCTATAAGGCGTGTGAGGACTTGTTCCTCTGGGCTCCATCATGTAGACCGTATGGGTTGTGTATCCGTTTATCGCTTCTTCATTGGCCATTACTTGTTTAGCTCTTAGCTTGTTGCCTTGGTTTTCTCTTTTTAGAGAAAGGCAGATGTCTGAGAGAATCGGGTTCCCGAAGGATTTCGGTCTCCGTTTTTATGAAATTGGCGGTCGCAGCTTCTTTGTTCGCTAACACGCTTTTAGACAGTTCTTTCTCTCCTGCCTTGTATTGCTTTTCGACCCAATCTTTGAAGACAAAGCAGTCCTCAATGGCATAACCAATCACTCTGTGATAGGGGCAATATTTGGGGTCGTTGATCATATTAGCTTCTTGAGGTCTTTTTGATTCTGGCAATTGTAGACCGTTTCTTAGGGCATTTTTGAATATTTTACGGACTTTGTCCTTTCTGAAGGAATAAACCTTATCCAGCTTCTTTTTGAGTGTAGATGTAACTACTCTGAATTTACTGTACGGATTTTTCCAGTCTAATGTACAGAAATGAGTTATACAGCCTGAGATTGAGTTATAAGTAAATTTTGTTAAATAACAGCAAGAAATAACTTGTAGCTCACTAGTAAAGCCTTGCACTGCTGTGACGTAGTCCTTGTGTTCGATTCCCATCAGACACATTATTTTTTTTCTGATTTTTCTTTTTAACTTTTTGGAAGCCCAAAAGTTTACACGTGCAATACACATAAAAATGAAAAATCAGAAAAATCAAACATGTGCAAAAAGGTTTAAACACTGGGATGTACACGTGGCACGAATCCTGAGCCCCAAAGCCCACAAACGACCGGCGGATCTTCCTTTATAGCCGGCGGGGACAGTCCAACCGTGGCCAATATGCCCCGGACTTTGCACACTCGACGTTTCCTTTGCCCCTAACTCCTCTGCACCTGCAATCAAACAGAGCCCCTTCAATTCACAATTTATCATCTTTTTAATGCATTTTAATTCGCCATTTTAATTCCAAAACCCTAATTCTACACTATAAATACCATCCCACACTTTGGATCAACATCATTCTGAAAATTCTAGCTAAAACTCTCAAATTTTCTTAAGTACAAGTGGAATTAGCAAGCGGTCAACTTCTGCCGAAGAATCGAAACTATTCCGGCGATCCCGCGACGCCACGAAGTTCAACCCTCTCTCTTCTACCTTTCTTTAAACTAATCAACTAGTAAGTCCCTTCCAATCTTTTTTCCTCATCTTTAAAATTCATTTCAAAATGTATATCGGTAAGTGGTGTTAAGACCGATATTTTTTTCAAAACCCTAGAAAACTCTTCTCTTTAATATTTTTTTTCAATCTAACTTGTACCCATCACTTGTAACCTTAAATCATAAGGTTTAGAATCAAATTTTAGTCAAGAATATCATGTAAAATAACTTTAAATTAAGTTTTTCGTTTAAATACCATGAACTTTATATATCATCTTTTATTGTTTTGCTTAAACCTACCTTTAGGAAAACTTCATGTGGTAATGACCTACCCCTCACGTACACACTTTGTTCCATAGCACGATACATCTTTGTTGGAAAATTTGTTACGGGTACAACTTTACAAGAAAATACCATTTACTATAAAAACCGGATTTCTTTTGAATTGTATTTTAAATTTCTTTGCGATTATACCTCTACAACCCTTTTTAAGGGACCTGCTATTGGATGGTGTGGATTATCGCACATTCTTGGGCTAGTAGAGCGAGATACAGACCTCCTCACGGAGCATTCGGTCTCGAAAGGTTTTAAATACGGTTTTTAAGAAAAACGCATTTTTCTACTTAAATAAAATTTTATTTTTAATAATTATATAAATATTACAAATCCATCTATTTTCAAAATATAATAAACTCACATTTTTTTTAAAATGAAAGAATTACAAATTTCACCAAAATACCATCAAGATACCAACAAAAGACAAGTTTTACAATAAAATACCATGAACTTTCCAAGCTAAGCAATTATCACTAAAATACCTCAAATCCTTAAAATTCACATCCATGAAAACCTAAATAATATAAATAAATTCTCGTGGTTTATTTTGAAATTTTATTAAAAATATTTTTCATAAAACCCCCTCGAGTTACATAAAACAATATTTAAAGACTTTAGTAAATATAGGTTTAAGCGGGATCAATTTTCTTGAACTCCAGGGAGCCGGAGAAAGTGAGTGCTTGCCTGTTTAAGGTAGAAAACTTAACGGAGTTATAAATGGTAATTGTCTTGGAAAAAGACACAAATCCTGCCGTTCATATGCGGCAGTTATCGATGACTTCCGAACCTAATTCTGGATCTAAATCGGTTACAAGTGTCTGAATCGGTCTGAGTAGAATTCAAACCTGAATCCAAACTCAAATCAGAGTCCAATTCAAACATGAATCCAAAGTCTAACATGTATACTTGAACATGAACCAGAATACCTGAATTCAAACTTCAATATCAAACCTGAATGCTTAACCTGAATTGACCGAACCATGGCTATAACTTAACCTGACTTCTTGAATACAAGATTACATCCTATGTTGGGTTACGCCAGCGCCCCGACCATCAATCCGTGGCCAAATGCAGAATTTTTTTTTATAAACTGGCGCTATTGGAACCCTAATTTACGGATCGACCATTAACCCTATTCTAGCAATAAGTAAAGGAGTTTAGAAGGTTATACCGAATGATCCGTGTCCTTCGGTCTTTAACCTTTATCCCAAGCTCCTCGAAGCTTCCTTGATCAAGTTTGATCTCCGGTCTCCCCCCATCGAAGATGATCCACCCGAGATTCTTTGCATCGAGTTCCAACCTCATATCCGAGGCAACTCGAGTACTTAGTTCGCTACACTAGATAGCCAAGATGAAGTAGAGAGTGTGTAGGATTAGTTTGTCTCAATACACCCTAGGTTTCTCAACACATGAGACATGTAGGATGGAGGTAGAAGAAGATGCCATTGGAGAGAAGAGTGTGAAGCATTTTGACAACTAAAGAAAATGGGCTAAGTCTTGTGAGCTATTTTGTTGTGTGAGCATATAAGCAACTCAAGAAAGTCACTCCAAGAAAAAAATATCTGCCATCTCACTTGCTCACTACAAAATATCTCACAATACTACAAAAACCCTAGCATATCACCATGAATCACTACATAATTCACCACCATGAGTCACCAAGTGCACATGCTAGAATGAATGCAAAACAATGAGTCACACTCTCCACTCACTAAACATTTAAACCTAAATGTTTATTACAAAAAAGAAATGGCAACTTCTAAAGTAATCTTGTAATAAATTACAAGAATACCCCTCATCCGTATATACATACCCGCATCCGTAATCCAAAAGAATACGAATACAACGAGACGAAAATAATCCAACAATATAATACTAGGATCCGGCTTAAACCAAAACTCACTAGTATTATACGTCCGAATCATGATCCGTGCCCAAGTGTACGTATATGATCGAACCCTGCCATAAAACCATACGGCCTCTACATCGTTTCACCCGAAGCAGGAAAACCCTCTGTGTGGGACTCTAAAGACTCGTCAATACGCTGGCAGTGGGTTTAACCACAAGCATATCGGCGGCACTAGCTGTACGTAACGGCTACCCAGGTATTGAGCGAAAGGGAGGTCGACGAGCAAACTCATCCTGAAACCCCTACTGAGCCTGACAGTGACAATATCCGTACAGTCCGGTTCGTTCGTCTATGAGTATCGCATATCGAGTCTAAGGGTGGATAAAGTCAGAACCCTAACAATACAACATTTAGTGTCGATATGAAACCCATCACCACCTGAGAAACTACCGATCCTAGATCAGTAATTCTCGATTACCTTGGCCAAGAATTTCTGGTGATCGCCACCCGTGCACAACGCGACATCAACCCCCAATACCAGGAGAAACGAATCCCCTGACGATCCGCTCACTGCCTCCACATGGCTCAGGACTGTACCTAACTAAAACCTGTCTGCACGACTCCTTTTAGCCATGGTAGGGTAGTAATCAAAGCACAGTGGGAACTCACACGAGATAAATGACGATCCCAGGTCGATAGACTAACCTGTACATATGTCACCTGAGAACTGCCATCTGACAATAGGTATAATACCAACTAGCATGTTCCCGACAAGTCCGTCCGGTGTACTCATAACCCAATGAGCACTTGTATACATCTTAGGTGAACAAACTGATACCAATGGCTTGTAAGATTGGCCACCGCCCCTCGTCGAGGTCTCGATCGGTGTACACTAGTCTACTCTGGAGTATCGATGCCCAGTCTCGAAACTCCAATGACTAGGGACATTTAAGGATGTGCTTATAGACTATCCAGCTCCCACGTATATGATCGCCATCATACTGCTGGTAGTCAAGCAAGAATCCTATGGGCTCTATCAATATGTAATAGTGATCTATAATGCCACCTGAAACATGTACATGATGATAAAGACAAACCAGATAGTATAATATCATCTCGAGTAAGACTGTTCTACCCGTATTGTTCCTCCCTTAATCATCGTAATCGCGTGGCTGCGATCCAATAATTGGCTTGAGGGCACTATAGCTAACATCCTGAACCTGATTACCTGAACAATTTATATCCATGGTTTCGGCAAGACTTGTAACTATAATCAATACAATACATTACGCGGGGATAACGGGGTAGATTGGTACGGAACGTATTAATGTGGCATGAGATGGTCACTAAAAGACACCTACATGAACTCCTGTGCCATTGTCCCGTGGGTTTTGACGGGGCTGTTCACCGCCGGAAACAGAGATGAACCGGGATGGATCGTCTTACCTGAATATGGGGGCAGATACTATTTGGATTTATCCGTCCACCTCTCCGAAAATAACAAGTTGATTTATGGCACCATATATCGGAGGTTTGGACAGACGCGACCGTTGTAGCAGACTTCATCGCGACCGTTGTAGCAAACTTCATCAGATTCCCCCTCATTTTATGAGGGGTTTTTGATTGTGGGGACGCTCTTCCCTACAGGCGCAAGCCCCTGCAGTTAATTATGTTACCGTATTGTGATAACCACTTTCTCCTGCTCCAGCAGTTCACTTCGTGTCATGTGTTTTTTTTTGTTTTGGTTACCTGTGGATTATATACGGAGACTAGTTTATGCCGTCGCCCGTAGGGCGCAGATCGGTCCAAATCCGTATATTTTAGATTTGGGTTTGGGTCAAGGATTTGCTTGATGGGGTTTTGAACTTAGGTTTTATACTCCTTCAGTTCAGAAATATTTTTGTTTTCTTTAAGGACCGTTAATCTAGTTTGAGATTAAGGTAAACTTAAATATATAGGTGATCATTTGGGCTCAGTTTGTTCTTGCTAAGTATGTGTTAGTCTTATTTGAGACTAGGATCAACTTAACAACAATCTAGGATCATTTTTGCTTAACATCCAGCAAAAGAGCATTTGGGCTCAGTTGCAAGAAAATTTCAGAGACTCGGCCAATTTGGGCTTAGTCTACTTAGTCTTTTTCTTATTCAAAAGTGCTAAGCACTTATTTGGGCTCTGTTTATTCGGCCCTTTTCTTTTCATGTAAAAGTGCTAAGCATTTATTTGAGCTCTGACGCTCACATGTATATCATGTGAAGCATTCAGTCATGTGCGCTACCCAATAAATGTTGAACACTTTTAGTCATTTTGATTAAATGTGAAGTGCTAAGCACTTTTTATATGGCGGCTACGTGAGGTGCACGTGCGGTACTGGGCGCTTCCCAATCAGTGCTATGCACTATGATGTTTTGGCTACATATGAAGTGCTCAACACGTTTTTTATGGCACCCACGTGAGGAGCACGAGCGGCACTGGACGCTGCCTAATCAGTGCTAAGCACTTAGCTGTCTTCGGCTGCATATGGAGTGCTGAGCACTTTTATTCAGCGCCCATGTGTGTTTTACGTGAGGTGCTTGAAAGGTTACGCTAGTGCCCCGGCCAACTACCGTGGCCAAATGCAGAAAAAAAATTTTAACGATTAGAACACGGCACTAGAATAACCTTTAACCCGGATCTTTCCATAAACCTATCTAGCAAAACTAAAAGAGATGAACTAACTACTATGAAAGGAGTCTCACCAAACGATCCAAGTCCTTCGGTCATCTTTCCTCTTTGTTAGCTCCAAGTGGCCACCTTGAACATGCTTGATCATTTTTGTTGGCTCCTTTGGTTCTCCGTGATCGATCTTGCTCGCCGGTCCTCCTTTGTCGTAGATAATCCACCCGAGGGATATGATCCATGGCATTAGTTCCACACTATATGTCAAGTGGAGCAACTAGAGAGATTGGGTTGATAAACCAAGTAGTCTAGGATGTAGTGTGATGATCTAAGTGTTTTGTTATCTCTTTCTTACCTCTTCACTTGTTTCTCAACTCATGAGAGGGTAGTGAAGAGGAAGACGATGAAGGTGGAAGAAACTCAAGAGGAGGGAGGAGGGTGAAGAAAAAATGGGAGCTCAAGAATAATGAAGCATGCATGAGAGAGAAAATCAACACCAAGGTTTTGTGTGTGAATTCTCATGAATAAATAAGTGTAGCCATGCTTCAATAGTAACCACAAATGAATAAAGAATTCATTTAAGAACTATTGAAGCCATACCACTCACCATGCCTCCCTCTCCTTAATTTCCACCTCATTTCCATTTATCAATAAATGGAAAAGTCTATGATGAGGTGTCTACCTTCTAGAAGGTAATCTGTAATAAAATACGGATTACAATCTGCTGTATATGCATACCTGCATTCGGATAAAAACACGAATGCCCAAAGAGATAGAATAACACGAAGAATGTAATAATAGAATATACATATCGAAATACATATATGTAAACTATTAATCAATACCTGATTTAATAATCTTGCTCAAAGCTGAGCCGGCTAGTATTACCAACTATCCGATCGAAAGTCTGAGTATAAAATACATCAATCGATCGAGACCCTGCACGTATCCAATACGGCTACTACATCATTTCGTCTGAACCAGGGAAACCCTCTGTGTGAGACTCTAAAGACTCGACAGTACGCCGGCAGTGAGTTACTGGATAAATCCATAACCACAAGCACGTCAGCGGTACTAGCTGTACGTAACGGCTACCCGGGTACCTGTCGGAAAGGAAGGCCGACGAGCAAACTCATCCGGATCCCTACTGAGCCTATTTATGAAAATCTCCGAACAGTCCGGTCTCTTCGTCTGAGAGTATCGCATACCGGGTCCAGGGGGTGGTAAACGTCAGACTCTAATAACCTAGTAATTCGTGCTGATGTGGCTCAGGACCAATCCGAGAAACTACTGATCAGCCTATCAGTAAATCCCAACTGCCTTGGCCAAGGTCTTATGGTCCTGACCAATCAAACACAGTGCGATATCGACTCCCAATACCGGGAGAGACGAATCCCCGACAATCGCTCACTGCCTCCATGTGGCTCGGGACTGTACCCAACCAAAACCTGTTTGCACGACTCAGTAGAGCCGTGGTAGGGTAGTGATCAAAGCACAGTGGGATCTCACATGAGACAAATGGTAATCTCAGGTCTAAAGACTAACCTGTACTCATGTCTCCTGAGAACTTCCATCTGACGATAGGAAGTCCTCGGCGAGTCCGTCCGGTGTACTCACCCCCAGTGAGCACCTGTATACGATCTTAGGTCTAAAGACCAATGGTTGCGGGACCAAACCATCGCCCCTCGTCGGGGTCTAGAAACGTATACACTAGTCTACTCCGGAATATCGATTCCCAGTCTCGATACTCCCACGACTAAGGACCATTTAAGGATGTGCGTACCGACTACCCAGCTCCCACAAGTATGATCGCCATCACAACTCAGGTAGTCTAGCAATGATCCTACGGGCTTTATCAACATGTATAAAAGATATGTAATATCAAGTAAAACATGCACATGTTAAGATAAAGTCGAACCAGATAGCATACTATCATATCAAGCAAGACTGTCCTGTACATATATATGTCCAAGCATCCATATGTATACATATACAATAATGGCCTCTACAGCATATATATCCAACAATCTCTTACTTGCACTAAGGCCATATATTGGCATATCGAGTATCCAACGTCTGCTCTAGGACCAGCTGTTAGCGTACCGCATACCCAACATCTTAAAAAGTTTCTCGAACTGTGCTTGAGAAAGGGCCTTGGCGAATGGATCCGCAGTGTTGTCTTTTGTATCCTCTCTCCGAACCTCGATCTCCTGGCGATACACGATCTCCCTGATCAGGTGATACCATCTTAAGATGTGCCTAGATTTCTGATGGGATCGTGGTTCCTTCGCTAAAGCTATAGCCCCATTGTTATCGCAATACAAAGGTATTGGGTCAACAATGGACGGAACTACCTGAAGTTCACTAATGAATTTCTTCATCCAGACCGCCTCTTTTGCGGAATCGCTCGCAGCAATGTATTCAGCCTCCATCGTCGAGTCTGCAATGGTATCCTATTTGGAGCTTTTCCAATACACCGCCCCTCCGTTAAGGGTAAACACAAAACCCGAGACAGACTTGTTGTCATTCTTGTCACTCTGGAAGCTTGAATCGGTAAAGGACTCGACCTTTAGGTCTCCATTACCGTAAACCAAGAACATCTCCTTAGTCTTTCTCAGGTATTTGAGAATGTTCTTTACTGCTGTCTAGTGGTCCTTACCTGGGTTCGACTGATACCGGTTCACCACGCTTAGCGCATAAGCTACATCTGGCCTTGTACATAGCATCGCATACATTATAGATCATACCGCCGAAGCATAGGGTATAGTGCTCATGCGAATCCTCTCCTTGTCAGTCTTGGGAGACATCTCCTTGGAGAGGGTGATTCCGTGCAATGCGGGTATGTTACCGTGCTTGGAATCTTCCATACTAAATCTCTTTAATATGGTCTTTATGTACCTGGACTGCGAGAGTCCGAGTAATCTCTTGGATCTATCTCTGTAGATCTTAATCCCCAGAATGTATGAGGCATTTCCCAAGTCCTTCATGGAGAACCTTCATGATAAGAATAGTTTGACAGATTGTAGCATTGGAATGTCATTTCCTATCAAAATAATGTCGTCTACGTACAAGACTAGGAACACGACAGTTCGTCCTACAATCTTCTTATAAATATAAGGCTCATCCTCGTTCTTGATGAAGTCAAATCTCTTAACTGTTTCATCAAAACAGATGTTCCAGCTCTGTGATGCCTGCTTTAATCCATAAATGGATTTAAGTAACTTGCACACCTTTCCGCTGCTCCCGCTGTCTACGAAACCTTCCGGCTGATCCATATAAACGCATTCTTCTAAACATCCGTTTAGGAAAGCCGTTTTTACGTCCATCTGCTAGTTTTCATAGTCATGGAAGGCAGCAATGGCAAGTAGACTCCGAATGGATTTGAGCATAGCCATTGGAGAAAAGGTTTCGTTATAGTCCAATCCTGGTCTATGACAAAAACCTTTTGCAACAAGTCTAACCTTACAGGTTTGCACCCGTCCATCTACACCAATCTTCTTCTTGTAGATCCATTTGCATCCAACGGGTTTTACCCCAGGTGGAGCAACTTCCAGGGTCCACACTTTATTGGCGTACGTAGACTCCATTTCAGATCGCATAGCATCCGGCCACTTATCAGAGTCCCTACTGATAATGGCATGTCTGAAACTAGTAGGATCATCTTCTTCCAAGATGCAATCTTCTCGATCCCCATCTATGAGAAAACCATAGTATCTCTCGGGCGGATGAGAAATCCTACCAGATCTGCGGAGTGGCTGAGCTTCATCTGGGACTATTGAATCTTCTAGTTCCACCAAACCTTCAGTTATAGTTTGTCCCTCTGGAATTTCTTCCGGTTCTACCGTGCTCCTACTAATTTCTTTTGCAAGAAATTCCTTCTCCAAAAAGACGGCGTGGCGAGCAACAAACACCTTCTGTTCCTCAGTGTAGTAAAACAGATACCCTTGCGAATGCTTAGGATATCCTACAAACTTACACAAAACTGACCGTGCCTCGAGTTTGTCCGTGTTCTGCTTCTTTACATAAGTTGGACAACCCCATATCTTAATAAAATTAAGGTATGTTCTTTTCCGCTCCCACAGTGCATGTGGAGTGGTAGGCACTGCTTTGGTAGGAACCCTATTCAATATATATATTGTCGTTTCAAGGGCATATCCCCAGAATGAAAGAGGCAACTCGGCATTACTCATCATGGAACGAACCATATCCAATAGGGTACGGTTCCTCCCCTCCGATACACTGTTGTGCTGTGGTGTATACGGAGGAGTAAGCCGAGAGAGAATTCCATTCTCTTTTAGGTATTCTAGGAATTCCGTGCTTAAGTACTCCCCTCCTCTATCAGATCGGAGAATCTTAATACTTTTGCCAGTCTGGTTCTCTACTTCATTTCTGAATTCTTTGAATTTCTCAAAAGCTTCAGATTTGTGTTTCATAAGATACACATATCCGAACCTAGAGAGATCGTCAGTGAATGTGATGAAGTACGAGAACCCACCCCTTGCATGTATAGTCATTAGACCACAAACATCACTGTGTATGAGTCCTAAGAGCTCTGCTGCTCTTTCTCCGTGTCCGCTGAACGGAGATCTGGTCATTTTTCCCTTGAGACAAGACTGACAAGTTTCATAAGATGAAAATTCGAACGTATTCAAATGTCCATCTTTATGCAACTTACTCAGTCTTTTCTCTTCGATATGACCAAGTCTACAATGCCACAAATAGGATTCGTTCACATCTGAACTCTTCCTTTTGCATGTGTTTCGTATACTAAGAACTGTGTTTTGATTCAAAACATAAATACCATTACACAGTGTACCTTCTGCAACCAATACCTTATCAAGGTAGATATTCATGATATTTCTATCAAGAACAAAACTATATCCATCTTTATCAAGTAAAGAAACTGATATGATGTTGCAAACCATGGAAGATACATAGTAGCAATTGTTCAAAATCATAGTATTTCCATTTGGCAATACTAGGTGATATTCACCGACGCGCTGCAGTATTAACTTGTACTCCGTTCCCTACTCTGAGGGACATATCACCAGGTCCAACCATCCTACTTTTTCTCAGTCCCTGCAATAAATTACAGATATGAGATCCTGATCCGGTATCCAGTACCCAGGAGGTAGGATTGACCGAAAAGCAGTTCTCAACTACAAGAACACCTGAAAAAGATGCAATAGTATGCTTCTTCTTCGATGAGGTCATCAAGGAATTCATGATTTCCTCTTTCCCTTGCTCATACTTATAACTGTTGTCATAGTTTAGAGCCGAACCGACGTTCCCCAGCCCCGAATAAGAATTCGGATCGGTCAAGCGATACATTTTATTATCTTGATTAGGGCGTGAAATTGTTGCTACCTGGAGAGAGAAAAAAGAAACACTTAGCGTGCGCTCTTGCAAGATTAGATTGGTTATTAGTTTATCTAATTAGGATGGCTCCCACTGTTTCCTCGAATTCTTCTTCAAACCTAAAAAGAAGAATTAGTTAGGATTAATCGCACGTCACAATACTTGCTTAACCTTTTGGTCAGGCTAGTGTTGGTACTTCGAGGGAGGTTTTCCAACGCTTTCGCGAAATTCCTTAATTATATAACCTCTTTTCCCTGGAGGCGTAGCCCCGCTAACACCATTCTAGACACCTACTTGGTTTATAGCATTGATTGTTAAGTGAGAAAATCTCCCAAAAGTAATCCTACTCATCAGTGGGATCGGGATCCAACTATCACTGTATGATGAACTAGAAGGAATCCACTCTAGTCACCATACTACAGAAGGTATACAGTACTAGCAATTTTCCTGTATATTTGAAACTCCCGATGTGGTTTTTGCCCCTAACGACCTTTAACCTTGACACTTGCCAACAAGTCATAGGCCACTAGTCAAGTTCAACCCGTCATTGTTCTGGATTAACTCGAACCCACCCGCATAAACTCTTGACGCTTGTCAACAAAGCTGTACGACTGTCTCGATTAATCGCATATCTATGCAACTGATAAATATCACTCAGCTACCGTTCACTATGTCTTGACGCTTGCCAACAAACACAACACGAATACTAGGTGGTACCCATCTGAAATGACGGAGGGTTACGGCTGGTTTTTTATGAAAAACCCATTAACGTAATGAACTTGATATCGTTGAAGGAACCTGAGTAGTTTTGAAAAGGGGTGGTTTAGGCTCCGCTTTTGATAACTTATGGTTTTGAAAAGACCGAGTAATTTACAGTATAGATTTTTGTTCAAGAGGTCACTCCCCGCGAAGAGATCTCGGCTCTTGCCTCCTGGAATGAGGTGCTGGATATTCATGATCGAATACCACTATGTAAAACGAAAGAATATAGCTATAGTTTTTCGAAATTTGTTCCAACAATATCTTTTAGGTTTTCTTATCTTGCATTAATCAAAATTAATGCGGTCCCATCAGTTAATCCTATCACACCACAAAAAGAACGAAAATATGATGTACGTATATGCCATCCGCATTCACCACGGGGCCCCATCATCACCCGTTAGGTTACTTAACTAACGACAGAGCGGGGGCTGGACTAACGCAGGTGCAAAACATATACAACATCTACCAGTATATATATAAATAAATATATATATAGCATTCGTCCCAGGCATGATAATAAGCAACATCACAGAATCTCAGCCAACAATACAGAAAGGTGGATAATCTTGGAGCCCTGGGTTTCATTTGAGCCGCAAATAAAACCCGACGTTCCCGGTCGTGTGGATAGCCTGTGCAATGAAAACCTGGACCCCTACGAGCGCGGCAAGTTACCCGCCAATCCCAGAAGTGAGGAAACCCCCTTCAACAAAGTGAATGGGCCACCCAGCACTTCACGGAATCCAGTAACTTGGGCGCCCCTCCATGGGTCATCCTATACCCCCTACGAGTGTGGTGAATAGCCCGCCAATTCTAGAATAAAGCCCCCTCCATCTCAACGCCATAAGATGCGGGCTTGTTGCCTTCTAGAACCCGACATTTCGTGCACTCCACCGTAGGATAATCCTAGTACAAAAAATGAAAAAAATGTACAAATGGTGACATCGACCTCAACCCGGTCGTGCCCCAAACAAATAATATACAATCCGGCAAAGACGGCAGTCCACATGTCGGACGCTCGTCTCGCAATAACAAATGTATAAATGAATACAAACTATTCTAAATCATTGCACCACCGGCTATCCACCACGACAATTCAACCATAATATCAGCACAATCACAGAACATCAACGTGAATGTCATGTTCGAAAACTCGTCTAAAAGGACATATAGCAGATAGACGGGTTTACCGATCAAATGACATTCACGGTCGCAGATGCTAATCTAAGTACTGATAACAATTAAACAATTGTTAAAATATAACGAATTCGAAACACCCCGGATTGCCCCAAACTGAAAAACAACAGAATATCAAACTTGGGCAAAAACAAATAACACCTGAAACCCAAACTCCACGAGATAAGAACACAGACCGAAACACGAGGCAATCCACCACAAAAAAACCGGTGAGGCCGGATTTTTCCATGATGTGGTCGGTCCAAACTTGGTAGAATTGCATCGTTTTTGTTCTGGGTTCATCTCACAGTCAAAGGATCACTCTGCACTTGCTTAAAAAAAATTTGAAGCCTCTGAAAAATTGACAGAAACTTGAAGTCTGGTTTCAATGTTACGGAGTTGTTTCGGTTTCGTTGTTTTAACATTATTTAAACTTGCTAGTGTAGGGTTTATGGGCTGGCTCTGATACTATGAAAGGTTACGCTTGTGCCCTGGCCAACTACCGTGGCCAAATGCGGAACAAACTTTTTTTTTAACGATTAGAACATGACACTGGAATAACCTTTAACCCGGATCTTTCCATAAACCTATCTAGCAAAATTAAAAGAGATGAACTAACTACTATGAAAAAGTCTCACCAAACGATCCAAGTCCTTCGGTCTTCTTTCCTCTTTGTTAGCTCCAAGTGGCCACCTTGAACGTGCTTGATCTTCTTTGTTGGCTCTTTTGGTTCTCCGCGACCGATCTTGCTCTCCGGTCCTCCTTTGTCGTAGATGATCCACCCGAGGGATATGATATATGGCATTAGCTCCACACTATATGTTAAGTGGAGCAACTAGAGAGCTTGGGTTACTAAACCTAGTCTAGGATGTAGTGTGATGATCTAAGTGTTTTGCTATCTCTTTCTTACATCTTCATTTGTTTCTCAACTCATGAGAGGGTAGTGAAGAGGAAGATGATGAAGGTGGAGGAAACTCAAGAGGAGGGAGGAGGGTGAAGCAAAAATGGGAGCACAAGAATAATGAAGCATGCATGAGAAAGAAAATCAACACCAAGGTTTTGTGTATGAATTCTCATGAATAAACAAGTGTAGCCATGCTTCAATAGTAACCACAAATGAATAAAGAATTCATTTATGAACTATTGAAGCCATGCCACTCACTATACCTCCCTCTCCTTAATTTCCACCTCATTTCTATTTATCAATAAATGGAAAAGTTTATGATGAGGTGTCCACCTTCTAGAAGGTAATCTGTAATAAAATATGGATTACAGTCTGTTGTATATACATACCTGCATTCGGATAAAAACACGAATGCCCAAAAAGATAGAATAATACGAAGAACGTAGTACTAGAATATACATATCGAAATACATATATGTGAACTATTAAATCATTACCTGATTTAATAATCTGTCTCAAACCCGAGCCGGCTAGTATTACCAATTGTCCGATCGAAAGTCCGAGTACAAAGTACATCAATCGATCGAGACCCTGCACGTATCCAATACGGCTATTACATCATTTCTCCTGAACCAGGAAAACCCTCTGTGTGAGACTCTAAAGACTCGACAGTACGCCGGCAGTGAGTTACTGGATAAATCCATAACCACAAGCATGTCAGCGGCACTAGCTGTACGTAACGGCTACCCGTACCTGTCGAAAAGGAAGGCTGACGAGCAAACTCTTCCGGTTCCCTACCGAGCCTATCTGTGATAATCTCCGTACAGTCCGGTCTCTTCGTCTGAAAGTATCGCATACCGGGTCCAGGGGGTGGTAAACGTCAGACCCTAATAACCTGGTAATTCGTGCTGATGCGGCTCAGGACCAATCTGGGAAACTACTGATCAGCCTATCAGTAAATCCCAACTGCCTTAGCCAAGGTCTTATGGTCCTGACCAATCAAACACAGTGCGATATCGACTCCTAATACCGAGAGAGACGAATCCCCGACAATCACACACTGCCTGCATGTGGCTCGGGACTGTACCCAACCAAAACCTGTTTGCACGACTCAGTAGAGCCATTGTAGGGTAGTGATCAAAGTACAGTGGGAACTCACACGAGACAAATTACAATCTCAGCTCTAAAGACTAACCTATACTCATGTCACCTAAGAACTTTCATCTGACGATAGGTATAGTACCATCTGGAAGCCCTCGGCGAGTCCGTCCAGTGTACTCACCCCCAATGAGCACCTGTATACGATCTTAGGTCTAAAGACCAATGGTTGTGGGACCAAACCATCGCCCCTCATCGGGATCTAGAAACGTATACACTAGTCTACTTCGGAATATCGATGCCCAGTATTGATACTCCCACGACTAGGGACCATTTAAGGATGTGCATACCGACTGCCCAACTCCCATAAGTATGATCGCCATCACAACGCAGGTAGTCTAGTAATGATCCTACGGGCTTTATCAACATGTATAAAAGATATGTAATAGCAAGTAAAACATACATATGGTAAGATAAAGACAAACCAGATAGCATACTATCATATCGAGTAAGACTGTCCTATACATATATATGTCCAAGCATCCATATGTATACATATACAATAATGGCCTCTAAGGCATACATATCCAACGGTGCTGGCTGTTTTGGGCATCCGCGTGTTTTTCACGTGAGGCGCTGGACGCTGTTAAAAGGGGGCACCCATGTGAGGAGCACGTGAGTCGCTAGTCTTTTTTCCTTTTTTAGAGATTAAATCTCTGTTAATGGCATTTTGACCATTAATGATCACCAAGATCTTCATTTTTGAAGATCTGGGATCAGGTTTTTCTTTAAGAACTAAGTTCATTTATAGGTTCTTTTTCCTTTTATTTTTCTTTTGGACCTAATTCTTTTCTGAATTTTTGATTCTCAAGAACAAGATCCTCCCGATGAGAATTAAATTCTCAACTTGTGGAAGACTTGTCTTATGGATATCTGATCCAGAGAAAGAACTAAGTTATTTGAGAAGGGTTAAACCCTTAAAATAGGTAAAAAGAGGTATTTTGATCTCTGAATTTCTTTTACCTAGGTTTCTTTTGAAAGGGAAGTCTTCTTCTCTGAGGATTGAATTCTCTATTGTTTTTGGAAGTTTTCTGTATTTTTCAGAACCTTATGGGTTTTTTTTCTTCTGAGACTTGAAGTCTCGGGTCATTTATATAGTGGAGGCAAGTTTGTTACTTAATTCTGAGAAAATATTTCATTGAGAGATTCCAATTGATTTAATTGGATTCAAAATTGAGTTGGGGAATTTTACCCACCATTGGATCTTTGATCTAATGACTTCTGTTTTTACAGAATATGTTCTCTTGTCTTAAACAAGATTGGGGAAATATTTTCCCATATACAGAATTTATTCTGTAAAATGGTGAAATTTTAATCACCATTGGATTTTTAATCCAAGGGTTCTCTATTTTACAGAGAGCAATCTTTTTGTTTGGAAAGATTGAGAGAATATATTCCCAAAAATAGAATTTTATTCTATTGTTGGTGTAGGGTGTTTTTCATCACCCCATTGAGATGGGAATATGCGTCGCTTGTCAGGCGTACTACAGATTCCCCCTGTCTAGGGTAGGCTGGGGTTTATTGATTGTGGGGATCCGAATCTCCGGCAGCCGCGGACTAAGCTGCCGTTAATTACCCCTCGCCTTTCGAGCGAGGGAACCTCCGATTGACGGGTCAAACTGGTCATGCGAACTAAATGTGCAGTGTACGTGTGTTGTATCTTGAGGGGTTTTGGATATATCGGGGGCCTCATAGAGTTTACGGGGGTCCCGCTACCCGGATAGCGGGCTGGGGGTCAAGGGGGCTGGGGGTCCCCTTGCTGGGTGCGGGACAGCGCCCCGTTAGAAATTTTTTTCTAACGGAGGAAGTGTGTATGTATATAAAAAAAAGGAAAATAGTATCCAAAGGACGCGTGAGCGCCAGCGCCCCACGTGCCTGGAACGCGGCGCAAGACGTCAATAGGAAAAGGGGCTTATCCCCTACACTGGGAGTTGTACTCCCGATTGACTTTTGAAGTTGAACAACTGACAAAGAAGATGAAGGGGCTTGGCCCCTGCACTGGGAGTTGTACTCCCAATAAGAAAGATTTATTATATACATACATACATACATACATACATACATACATATATATATATATATATATTTTGAGGAGTTAAACTCTTAAGATATTTTTGGAGCTGATGAAAGGGGACCCCTTTCTTCTCCCTTGGGCCCTGGATCTTCCCCAAAGTGGGGTTTTGGAGGTGGGTCTCCTTCTTCCTCTTCTCTATTGGCCAGATCTTGGAGAAAAGAGGGTGAGATTTAAAAATCTCCTCTTTCTGAGATCTGAGTTCCATTTCAAGGGTTTGATGATGAAAAATTGTTTATTTTCGGAAAAGGAAGAGTTAAACTCTTGGTTTAATTCAAAAAAGGAAGAAGATTTAGAATCTTGAGGAAGGAGAATGAAGTACAGAAACCCTAGATTTTTAGGGGAATGATTTTTTTTTATATTTCATTATCATGTTGCCTTATATAGGCTTACAAATTTACATATAGCTCCTTGGGATTTACAAAATGGAGTTTTGCCTATCCCATCCCTCATGTGCTCATTTCTTTTGTACATGAGCCATGGACTTTACAAAAATTTGGTTTTATGCCCATTTTTCTTCCATTCAAGCATTAAAAATTACATCAAAATTTATTATTACATGATTTTATTTTGGCATGAGCGAGGCCGGCCGCGGGGATCGACTTGGGTATGGGCCTACTTGATCTGGGCTTGGACCCGCTTACTTGGGGTTGACTTTGACTTTGACTTGGTCAACAGGGGTGTAATTTTTGACCCCAACAAAGTGCCCCCCATCAATAAATGCACACCGCGTATATAGGTCGTGTGCATGAAATTGATGAATATTCTTTCACGTGGAGGTGACTTGATTTAGTTCTTGCTTTTAGGGAGGCTGGCACTGCCCTTTTTACGACATAGAAGGTCGATGCTTGACGTGTCTCCGAGATGGATTGTCGCTGGTTGACGTTCCCCGGCACGGAGTGTCTATGTTGGACATTTCCCCGAGACAGAGTGTCTGTAAGTGATGTTTTCCCGGCACGGAGTGTCGTTGGTCGACTTGCTATCGAGGCGGAGTGTCTGTTTGACGTTTCCCCGGCACGGAGTGTCACTGGTCGACGTGTCCCCGGCACGGAGTGTCGCAGGTCAACGTTTCCCCGGCATGGAGTGTCGCTAGTCAACCTATCCCCGAGGCGGAGTGTCCAGTTGACGTATCCCCGAGACGGAGTGTCTGTGTTAGACGTTTCCTCAAGGCGGAGTGTCTGTATATGACGTTTCCCCGGCACGGAGTGTCGCTGGTCGACTAGTCCCCAAGGCGGAGTGTCTGTGTTGGACATTTCCCCGAGACGAAGTGTCTGTATGTAACGTTTTCCCGACACGGAGTGTCGCTGGTCGACTTGTCCCCGAGGCGGAGTGTCTGTGTTGGACGTTTCCCCGAGACGGAGTGTCTGTATGTGACGTTTCCTCGGCACAGAGTGTCGCTGGTCAACTTGTCCCCGAGGCGGAGTGTCTGTTTGACGTGTCCCCGGCACGGAGTGTCTGTTTGTTTTTGACATAGAGGTCGTTTGTTGACTTGATTCCGAGTCGGAGCATAATTCCGATAGGGAGGTCGTTGCTGCCCTTTTTGCGACTTGGACGGTCGGTGTTTGATTTGATTTGCTCCGCTCCTTGCGGTATCAGGGTTGAAGTTGACTCGCTGATTTGATATGATTTAGGTTGACAACACCATTGCTACACTGGAATATGGTATCAGGAGCGAATCATCATTTGCCATGAGAGGATTTGGGGATTTTGGTTTTGGTCTGGCATCAGCACCGCTTACACTTGAATATGGTACCATTAGCGAATCTTCATTTTCCATGAGGGGATTTCCCTCGTTCCCTGTTTAACGACTTAGGAGTCATCTATTCCTAGTTTAACGACTTAGGGTTCATCAGTTCCCAGTTTAAATACTTAGGGGTCTTCTGTTCCCAGTTTAAAGACTTATGGGTCATTTGGATCGATTTGGAATTTCGGGGTTAGAGTCGGCATCAGCGTTGTTAACACTGAAGCACAGGTGCCAGGAGCAATTCATCATTTGCCTTTCCCTGTTGGGGAGAGATAGCTTAGGAGACAGGTTTAGGTCCCTATCACCTAAGACTTTTCAATTTTATGAGCCGTAAGGGTCCCATAAAAGCATTTTCTCCCTACGAGTCGAAAGGATCTCGTAGGTGTACTTTCTTCTTTGGAGTCGTGGGGACTCCTGTAACACCCGAGCCCAATAATACTATTTATATTACTAGTTGAGGGTTATATCTTGCTTTTTCCAATTATCCTGATTGTTTGGTGCTTTTTGCAAAATTATAACCGGTTAAGTCATTTTGGCACATAACAAATTTTAACTCCTAAAATGAAATTAAAAGTGTCCATGTTGGCCTACTCGTCGCCACCAGTCGCGTGGTAGCGTCCGCGTGTCGAGATTCCGTCCCGTTCGGCTAAACGGGCAAACTTGGACGACTACGCGCGCGTGCAAGTGTCCGACTTGGGGGCATGCATTTTAATCTCTAAACACCTCTTTTCAAAATTTGGAACCCGCTTAAAATCCTACAATTTGAATTTGGAGCATTTGGGCGCAACCCGGGCGCGATTTGGAAATGTTTCATTTAGCGCCAAAAAGGCCCATTTAATTAAATATCATAAAACTATAATATATACGAATATATTTTTCTTTAACTGTTAAATCCTTTCAATTTTTTCCTTTTGAATTTCGCCTAGCCAATCATCGAGCTCCTAATCTAACGAGTGGGGCCCCTTCAACCGCCTCTCTCTACCTCTCTCCTCATCAATCTCTCTCTCTATCTCTCATAATATTCCTTTTCTCTCTTCCCCTCTCGTTCTGTCTCTCTCTCTCCTCATCAATCTTTCCCTCTCCTCCTATTTTTAAAACCACGCAGCCGCCTCTTCTTCTCCCATCGCGAGAGAAACCCACACGAAACCCTAACCCTAGCCCTCGCGACCTCACCGCCGACCTCCCCGTGACCTCGTCGCCGCCATCAACACCTCCTCGACCTAGCCGCACCTTCCTCCCCTCGTTCTCCCGCTCTCTTCCACGCCTGCACCCAACCCCGACGACGCCATCTCTCAGCCGCGGATCCCGCCGTCGACGCCGCCTCCCTTCGCCGACGACGCCCGCGACTCCCTCTCTTCCTCCTCGTCCCGACTTCGTCGTCACCTTCCTCGTCCCCTCGCCGGACCACCACCAGACCCGAGCAGAACCCTAACGCCAAACCTCCAGGTCGCTGGAAATCGCGCCGACGACCCTCGTCGACGTCTCCCGCGCCACCTCCTTTCCCCCTCGATCACCAGAGCCGACCACCACCCTCCTCCACTCGTCGCACCCCTCTCCAGCGAACCCAGTGGCTGTTACGGCCTTCGCAGCCGCCGTCGCTGCCTCGCCGGCGTTCCAGTGCCGTCGAACCATCGTGGTTGCACCCTGCTTCTTCCCTGTAAGTTTTCCTTGTCCTTCCTTTTGGTACAATCCCCCTCGCTGGTTGTTATTTGCGTGTATCATATCATTGTTGCTAACCTCGTTGCCGATGACTTTTGCCGGAATCCGACCATGCCGTCTTTTGAACCCGACGCTCCATCGAAGTACCCTGGTCCGTGTGATCCCGTTGTTCTCTGTTGGGACTCGATCCGTGGCCCGTGCTATCATATCGTGTTTTCTGCCGACATTGCATCCGTGTTCCGGTTTGCAAAACCGTCGAGGCAAGTATTCGAATACTTGCTTAAACATGCTAGCGTGCGAGATCTAGTCTTGCCACGCAATTGAATTCATACTATAAGACAACCTAATGATGGTAATTGATAAAATGTTATAAGTTAGAATTGACAGTTGCGGTTATCTTTAACGTGGAATCGTTATAATAGTTTCTCGTAATTAATCAACCCACTATCAATCCATATTCCAACTAAATAAGACAATTGGATCATATCCGCTTTAATTATTAAATCATCCATGAGACAATTATTATATTTTTAGTTTAATTTCATGTGGTTTCATTACGTATGGTTAATATTGTTCCACCTTGTGACTATTGCACCCCTGGGTGCCTGAACCCGTTAATAAGAGAATACAAAACATCACCGTCGTTACATGGAATAATATGGTTATTTACTGTTTCCTGCTGCTGTTCATTATTTGATTGCATACCTGTTATGAGCACATACCCGATTGCACTACATAATGGCCTGACCCTGGTACACATGACATATACATACATACCAACTCATCCTGTTGTACCATGACATTACTTGTTTCATGATTTCATGCCTAATGCCGACAAACCCGACCATCCCTGTTGTCTACCCAGACAGACCTACTCTTACCGGATTTTGCGTTGGCATTAGTCCTTGACTACTGAATACCTGACCTGACATACATAGCTTGGGGGTATGGGGAAATCAAAGATGAACCTGACTTGTAACTCGACAGTTCACTACCGTTCGAGTGTACACATTCCTATTCTGTGCCTAACGGCATGTCTCGGTTTGAGCCGAGAATATTGTGGCCGTGATCCCGGGTATGTACGGGGTAATACCGAGTGTACACTTTCCTATTCTGTGCCTAACGGCATGTCTCGGTTTCAGCCGAGAATATTGTGGCCGTGGTCCCGGGTATGTACGGGATACTAACACTTTCCTATTCTGTGCCTAACGGCATGTCTCGGCTGCCGCCGAGAATATTGTGGCCGTGGTCCCGGGTATGTACGGGATACTATTGGGTTACATCGACGATTCATCAATTGGTTTCAAAGACTATAGAGTAGAAAACCTGATAGGACAGTTTAGTCACCATTGCACATTACCCTGCTTGTTATTTCTTATTACTGCTTTATTCATGTTCATACTTGCACTGCTTATTACCATGTTTATACTATATACTTGATGTCATGACGCGCTGACGTCTGGGTTTTGCATGGCCCAGATTCCGTACCATTGTCGACGACCGAGCAGGAGTACTTCAGCCAGCAGGCTGAACTGTGAGTTCCTTAGGGTTTAGTTTATTTATTTCATTTCATTTCCAGATGTGAGCCCGCATTATGGGACGTACTGTTTATTCATTGTATTGGATCATTAGCTTCCGCACTTATTGTTTATTGATTCTTGTTATTATGGATTTGGACATGTATTAGATTAGTTTTTTATCTTGTTCTTGATATCCTTACAACCGTAATGTGACTGTGGATGGATACTTCCTACCCACAGGTAGCATGGTTGGCTATGTCACGTGCCCAATCTTGCGTACTCTGGGAAGCGGGGCGTGACATGGTTCTTTTGGTATCAGAGCCATAGGTTAGTTGGGTTGATTCTTTTGTAGTTGGGTATTATACCCAATATACGAATCAGAATACCCGTGTTTAGGAAACATGTCCTGCCACCTTGACCGTTTTACCATTCTTGAATCACATTCTTCCGGATTATATCTTTTACGACGTGCAAACTTACTTTGCATGTCGACTCGGAAACCTGATTTCTTGTTATCCCTAGGACTTAGGCGACTTGGGTGGAGTTAAGTGATTGCGGCTATGATACCGCGGCATAGCCACAATGCAGCACTCTATTTAAGTATCTTGGAGTTCTAGCCTTGATCTATACTCAGAATCTATCATCATGCTGATGTTGGGTACTTTGATTTCCAGGAATATGGCCGGTCAGGATTTGAAGATGGACCAAAGACGTGCGGTCTTAGCCGCCAGGCGTAGAGTGATAAGGGGATTGCTGGAGAAACTAAAGGAACAAACCGAGCTGGAACCGGCATTTGCACTGAACCAGACGTCTGTACGTAGAAGTATTCCGGTGAACAAGCGCAGCATAGCACCAATGAAGAAAACAATTGTGGGCGATCGGAAAAGGAGCGTGACTTGTAACTACTGCCATATACCTGGGCACGTGCGAAAGGAGTGTCGTAGGAGGCTGGGACTCTGTTTTAGATGTGGAGCGGCAGATCACGCCGTTAGTGCTTGTCCGTCGAAGCTTCGTACAAGGGATGATATTCAGAAGCCTCCGCAGGGACCGTTCCAAGGGCAGGAACAGCTGACTCAAGGACCAAACCAGGCTCGAGCGTTCACGTTGACAGCCGAGGAAGCTAAGGCATCAGGAGAGGTGGTTTCAGGTAACTTACTCGTTCATGATTTTCCCGAATTGGTATTATTTATTTTCGGAGCATCCCACTGTTTTATGTCATCCAAATTTATAACTACACACTCGATTACCTACACGACCCTGTCTAGTTTCTGGGGCATACACACTGGGAATGGGAAAATCATAGCTAGTAAGGAATGTAAAGATTGTACGGTTGTTGTTTGCGGACGGGAGCTTTTGCAGATTTCTTGGTGATTGATACAGGCAGTTGTGAGGTTGTCTTGGGGATGGATTTTCTTGGCACTTTCCACGCACACATTGGTTGTAGGGCAAGGAAAGTGATTTTCTAGATCCCCGGACACCCTGAGTTTACCTTCATTGGAGGAAGCAGTTCTGTCGGGCCAGTCGAGTTTAGGGCTAGGCCGACGAACAATGTTCTTGCGGCTATGGTAGTGGATAGTGATGAAGAGCCGGTAGTTGTCCGCGACTTTATGGATGTGTTTGAAGATATTTCGGGCTTACCGCCGAAGCGAGATGTGGAGTTTGCGATTGACCTTATTCCTGGTGCAGCGCCAGTATCAAAATCTTCTTATCCGATGGCACCGGTGGAATTGGAAGAAGTTAAGAAACAAGTTGGTGAATTACTCGAGAAGGGATGGATTCGAAGCAGCAACTCACCGTGGGGAGCTCCAGTTCTTTTAGTGAAGAAGAAGGATCGCACTGCAGACGCTGAGACAAGAGAAGTTATTTGCGAAGATGAGTAAGTGTAAATTCTGGCTGGAAGAAGTGAAGTTTCTCGGGCATGTCGTGTCGGGCGATGGAATCGCCGTCGATCCCGAAAAGATTGCAGCAGTTCGGGATTGGCCTATTCCAAAGAATGTTGCGGAGATAAGCAGTTTTCTTGGACTCGCCGGTTACTACAGAAGATTTGTGGAGAACTTCGCGCGTTTAGCTGAGCCGTTAACCAAGCTTACGCGTAAGGAGGTACCGTTTGTTTGGACGGATGGATGTGCATTGGCTTTCGAGACGTTGAAGCAGAAGTTGATAACCGCCCATATCCTAACCGTACCGGATCATTCGGGAGGACTGATGATTCACAGCGACGCATCCGGAAAGGGATTGGGATTTGTTCTGATGCAGAATGGGAAAGTCGTCGCTTACGCATCGAGACAACTGAAGACTCATGAGAAGAACTATCCGACTCATAACTTAGAGCTTGCAGCCGTGATCTTCGCCCTGAAGATTTGGAGACACTACCTTTTGGGCGAGAGAGTTGAAGTCTTTACAGATCACAAGAGTTTAAAGTATGTGTTCACTCAGAAGGAGTTGAACATGAGGCAACGCAGATGGTTGGAGCTGATGGCCGACTATGACCTCGATCTTAAGTACCATCCGGGAAAGGTCAACGTCGTGCCGGATGCGCTGAGCCGGTCACCAGCAATTCAGATATTGACTGCACAGAGAGAGATCATTGAGAATTTTCGGAGATTTGACTTGGAGGTTGTGCTACCACATGCTACAGGACAGTTGATGCAGTTGCAAGTACAGTCGTCCTTAGTTGAGAAAATTAAAGCGACGCAATCGCAGGATCCTAGACTGCAAAAGTTTCGAGAACAGGTTGGAGCCGGACTACGAACCGATTTACTGATCCATGAAGATGGTTCGTTGAGATATGGTAGCCGTGTGTGTGCCAAAAGGAGATGTGCGTGAAGAGCTTATGAGGGAGGCACACAGTTCAGCTTACTCTGTGCATCCAGGAGGGACAAAGATGTACCGAGATATTCGACAGCATTTCTGGTGGGAAGGTATGAAACGGGAAATTGCTCGCTTCGTGGCTAAGTGCTTGGTGTCAGCAAGTCAAGGCTGAACACCAAAGGGTTGCTGGTTTGTTGCAACCACTTCCGATTCCTCAGTGGAAGTGGGAACATATAACCATGGATTTCGTGACGGCTTTACCGCGGAGTCCAAAGGGCAACAATGCAGTATGGGTGATTGTCGATCGGTTGACCAAGGCAGCTCACTTCATTCCGTTTCGGGTTGGTCAATCGACAGAGACTTTGGCAGAGCGATACATGCAGGAGATTGTTAGATTGCATAGGAGTGCCGATAAGCATCGTGTCCGATCGGGACACTCGGTTCTTGTCGCACTTTTGGAGGAGTTTACAAGAAAGTTTGGGGACTCGATTGAAGTTTAGCACAGCTTTTCATCCTCAAACTGATGGACAATCGGAGAGAACGATCCAGACCCTTGAAGATATGTTGAGAGCTTGCATGTTGGACTTCAAAGGTCCTTGGGAAGATCATCTACACCTGGTGGAGTTTTCGTACAACAATAGCTTCCAAGCGACTATTCAGATGGCTCCGTTTGAAGCACTGTATGGTCGCAAGTGCCGTTCACCTGTTTGTTGGGATGATGTTGGTGAACGAAGGTTACTAGGACCAGATTTGGTGGTGCAGACAGTCGAGAAGGTGAATACAATCAGGAAGCATATTAAGGCAGCTCGAGACAGACAGAAAAGTTGGGCCGACACGTCAAGAAGACCTCTAGAGTTCGCCGTGGGTGATTTGGTATTCCTGAAGATATCACCGACTAGAGGAGTGATTCGCTTTGGAAGTCGGGGAAAGCTTAGTCCCCGATTCGTTGGACCCTTCGAGATATGGGAGCGTGTTGGAAAGGTATCGTACCGGTTGGCGTTACCACCGTCATTAGCAGGAGTTCACGACGTGTTTCATGTGTCTCAACTACGGAGGTATGTTCGTGATGAGACTCATGTCTTGGATCATTCGGAGTTGACTGTGCGAGAGGACCTGACTTTGAGGAGCGACCAGTTGAAATCAAGGATCGAAGAGGAAAGGTTCTTAAGAACGAGGTTATCCCTCTTGTGCTAGTTTCTTGGGGTAACCGATCGCATGGAGAATCCACTTGGGAGCGAGAAGACGAGATCCGACAGAAAATTCCCTCACCTTTTCCAGTAGTTAGCTATCTTGTATCCTTGGAATTTCGAGGACGAAATTCTTTTGTAGTTGGGTATGATGTAACACCCGAGCCCAATAATACTATTTATATTACTAGTTGAGGGTTATATCTTGCTCTTTCCAATTATCCTGATTGTTTGGTGCTTTTTGCAAAATTATAACCGGTTAAGTCATTTTGGCACATAAAAAATTTTAACTCCTAAAATGAAATTAAAAGTGTCCATGTTGGCCTACTCATCGCCACCAGTCGCGTGGTAGCGTCCGCGTGTCGAGATTCCTTCCCGTTCGGCTAAACGGGCAAACTTAGACGACTACGCGCGCGTGCAAGTGTCCGACTTGGGGGCATGCATTTTAATCTCTAAACACCTCTTTTCAAAATTTGGAACCCGCTTAAAATCCTACAATTTGAATTTGGAGCATTTGGGCGCAACCCGGGTGCGATTTGGAAATGTTTCATTTAGCGCCAAAAAGGCCCATTTAATTAAATATCATAAAACTATAATATATACGAATATATTTTTCTTTAACTGTTAAATCCTTTCAATTTTTTCCTTTTGAATTTCGCCTAGCCAATCATCGAGCTCCTAATCTAACGAGTGGGGCCCCTTCAACCGCCTCTCTCTACCTCTCTCCTCATCAATCTCTCTCTCTATCTCTCATAATATTCCTTTTCTCTCTTCCCCTCTCGTTCTGTCTCTCTCTCTCCTCATCAATCTTTCCCTCTCCTCCTATTTTTAAAACCACGCAGCCGCTTCTTCTTCTCCCATCGCGAGAGAAACCCACACGAAACCCTAACCCTAGCCCTCGCGACCTCACCGCCGACCTCCCCGTGACCTCGTCGCCGCCATCATCACCTCCTCGACCTAGCCGCACCTTCCTCCCCTCGTTCTCCCGCTCTCTTCCACGCCTGCACCCAACCCCGACGACGCCATCTCTCAGCCGCGGATCCCGCCGTCGACGCCGCCTCCCTTCGCCGACGACGCCCGCGACTCCCTCTCTTCCTCCTCGTCCCGACTTCGTCGTCACCTTCCTCGTCCCCTCGCCGGACCACCACCAGACCCGAGCAGAACCCTAACGCCAAACCTCCAGGTCGCTGGAAATCGCGCCGACGACCCTCGTCGACGTCTCCCGCGCCACCTCCTTTCCCCCTCGATCACCAGAGCCGACCACCACCCTCCTCCACTCGTCGCACCCCTCTCCAGCGAACCCAGTGGCTGTTACGGCCTTCGCAGCCGCTGTCGCTGCTTCGCCGGCGTTCCAGTGCCGTCGAACCATCGTGGTTGCACCCTGCTTCTTCCCTGTAAGTTTTCCTTGTCCTTCCTTTTGGTACAATCCCCCTCGCTGGTTGTTATTTGCGTGTATCATATCATTGTTGCTAACCTCGTTGCCGATGACTTTTGCCGGAATCCGACCGTGCCGTCTTTTGAACCCGACGCTCCATCGAAGTACCCTGGTCCGTGTGATCCCGTTGTACTCTGTTGGGACTCGATCCGTGGCCCGTGCTATCATATCGTGTTTTCTGCCGACATCGCATCCGTGTTCCGGTTTGCAAAACCGTCGAGGCAAGTATTCGAATACTTGCTTAAACATGCTAGCGTGCGAGATCTAGTCTTGCCACGCAATTGAATTCATACTATAAGACAACCTAATGATGGTAATTGATAAAATGTTATAAGTTAGAATTGACAGTTGCGGTTATCTTTAACGTGGAATCGTTATAATAGTTTCTCGTAATTAATCAACCCACTATCAATCCATATTCCAACTAAATAAGACAATTGGATCATATCCGCTTTAATTGTTAAATCATCCATGAGACAATTATTATATTTTTAGTTTAATTTCATGTGGTTTCATTACGTATGGTTAATATTGTTCCACCTTGTGACTATTGCACCCCTGGGTGCCTGAACCCGTTAATAAGAGAATACAAAACATCACTGTCGTTACATGGAATAATATGGTTATTTACTGTTTCCTGCTGCTGTTCATTATTTGATTGCATACCTGTTATGAGCACATACCCGATTGCACTACATAATGGCCTGACCCTGGTACACATGACATATACATACATACCAACTCATCCTGTTGTACCATGACATTACTTGTTTCATGATTTCATGCCTAATGCCGACAAACCCGACCATCCCTGTTGTCTACCCAGACAGACCTACTCTTACCGGATTTTGCGTTGGCATTAGTCCTTGACTACTGAATACCTGACCTGACATACATAGCTTGGGGGTATGGGGAAATCAAAGATGAACCTGACTTGTAACTCGACAGTTCACTACCGTTCGAGTGTACACATTCCTATTCTGTGCCTAACGGCATGTCTCGGTTTGAGCCGAGAATATTGTGGCCGTGATCCCGGGTATGTACGGGGTAATACCGAGTGTACACTTTCCTATTCTGTGCCTAACGGCATGTCTCGGTTTCAGCCGAGAATATTGTGGCCGTGGTCCCGGGTATGTACGGGATACTAACACTTTCCTATTCTGTGCCTAACGGCATGTCTCGGCTGCCGCCGAGAATATTGTGGCCGTGGTCCCGGGTATGTACGGGATACTATTGGGTTACATCGACGATTCATCAATTGGTTTCAAAGACTATAGAGTAGAAAACCTGATAGGACAGTTTAGTCACCATTGCACATTACCCTGCTTGTTATTTCTTATTACTGCTTTATTCATGTTCATACTTGCACTGCTTATTACCATGTTTATACTATATACTTGATGTCATGACGCGCTGACGTCTGGGTTTTGCATGGCCCAGATTCCGTACCATTGTCGACGACCGAGCAGGAGTACTTCAGCCAGCAGGCTGAACTGTGAGTTCCTTAGGGTTTAGTTTATTTATTTCAATTCATTTCCAGATGTGAGCCCGCATTATGGGACGTACTGTTTATTCATTGTATTGGATCATTAGCTTCCGCACTTATTGTTTATTGATTCTTGTTATTATGGATTTGGACATGTATTAGATTAGTTTTTTTTATCTTGTTCTTGATATCCTTACAACCGTAATGTGACTGTGGATGGATACTTCCTACCCATAGGTAGCATGGTTGGCTATGTCACGTGCCCAATCTTGCGTACTCTGGGAAGCGGGGCGTGACAACTCCCAAGAGTGTTTTTCCATCGTGAGTCGTAAGGATCCTGTAGGGTGTTTTTCGTCACCCATTGAGATGGAAATACACGCGCGCTTGTCAGGCGTACTAGAGATTCCCCCAGCCTAGGGTAGTCGGGGGTTTATTGATTGTGGCAATCCGAATCTCCGGCAGCCGCGGACTAAGCTGCCATTAATTACCCCTCGCCTTTGGAGTGATAGAACCGCCGATTGTCGGGTCAACTAGTTATGCGAACTCAATTTGCAGCGTGCGTATGTTTTGAAAGGGTTTTTGGATATATCGGGGCCCTCGAAGAGTTCTAATGGGGGAAGTATACTTAGTGTGGAGTGCATATAAAATAGGGGGAGGAGGAACGTCTTAAAGACACGTGCCTAGCGCCGGGCACCCACGGGTCACGTGCCTGGCGCGTGGGCGCCTGCGTCCGCTGGTCACATGCCTGGTGCGTGAGCGCTTGGCGCCCACGGGTCACGTGCCGAGCATGTGGACGCTGGGCGCCAGCGAGTTACGTGCGTAGCACGCGACTGCTGGGCGCCCGCGGGTCGCGTGAGGCGCATGTGAGTGCTTAGAGCCTGCGGGTCACGTGCGCTGCACGCGACCGCTGGGAACACCAGCGGAAAAGGGGCTTAGCCCCTGGGTTATGAGTTAAACTCCCAAAGGGGATTATGTATAGAATTGGAGTTAAACTCCTAAAAAGGGGTTTGATTTATGGAGTTAAGCTCCAACAGATCTTGAATGGAGTTAAACTCCTAGAGATGTTTGGATCTTCTTTTGAGCCTTAGATCCTCCCAGAATGGGATTTTTGGAGATAGGTCTCATTTTTCTCTCTCTGTGGGCTAGATCTTAGGGGGAAAAGGGGAGCTGAGACTTAAAATCTCCCCTTTTGGGGATTTGATGGGAGATGTGAGCTCCCCTTTGTGGGTTTTATGGTGAAAAACTATTTCTTTTTGGAAAAGGAAGAGTTAAACTCTTGATTTAATTCCAAAGGGGAAGAAGGTTTTAGAACCTTGAGGAAGGAGGCACATACAATTAATTCTTATCTTTTATTTCATTATCATGTTGTCTTTTATAGGCTTACAAATTTACATATAGCCGATTGGGCTTTACAAAATGACATTTTGCCCATCTCATGCCTCATGTGCTCATTTATTTTGCACATGGGCCATGGACTTTACAAAAATTTGGCTTTATGCCCATTCGTGCATAAAAAATTACATCAAAATTATTTATTACATGATTTCATTTTGTCATGGGGGAGGCCGGCCGCGGGGCTCAACTTTGGCATGGGCCCACTTGATCTGGGCTTGGGCCCGCTTACTTGGAGTTGACTTTGATTTTGACTTAGTCAACCGGGGTGTAATTTTTGACCCCAACAAAGTGCCCCCCATCAATAAATGCACACCGTATATGTGGATCGTGTGCATGAAATTGATGGATCTTCTTTCACGTGGAGGCGACTTGATTTGGTTCCCTCTTTTTGGGAAGCTGGCACTGCGCTTTTTACGACATGGACGGTCGATGCTTGACGTGTCTCCGAGACGGAGTGTCGGTGTATGACGTATCTCTGATGCGGAGTGTCTGTTTGATGTTTCCCCAGCACGGAATTTCGCTGGTAGACGTGTCCTCAGTACGGAGTGTCATGGTTGACTTGTCTCCTGCACGGAGTGTCACTGTTGGACGTTTCCCCGAGGTGGAGTGTCTGTTTGACGTGCCCCCGGCACGGAGTGTCGCCGGTCGACTTGTCCCTGGTACGGAGGTCTGCTTGACGTTTCCCCATTATGGAGTGTCGGCTGTTTGACGTGTCCCCGGCACGGAGTGTCTGTTGTTCGACTTGTCCCCGAGACGGAGTGTCTGTGTTGGACGTTTCCCCGAGATGGAGTGTCTGTATGTGACGTTTCCCCGACATGGAGTGTCGCTGGTTGACGTGTCCCCGGCATGGAGTGTATGTTTGTGACGTTTCCCCGGCACGGAGTGTCGCTGGTCAACTTGTCCCCGAAGTGGAGTGTCTGTTTGTGACGTTTTCCCGAGATGGAGTGTCTGGTTGACTTGTCCCCGGCACAGAGTGTCTGTGTTGGACGTTTCCCTGGCACGGAGTGTCTCTTTGACGTTTCCCCGGTACAGAGTATCTCTTTTTTTTGATGTAGAGGTCGATGTTGGAATTGGTTGCTTTCTGCATCGCTGCACTGGAATATGGTACTAGGAGCGAATCATCATTTGCCGTGAGGGGATTTCCCTCGTTCCCAGTTTAATGATTTAGGGGCCATCTGTTCCCAATTTAACGACTTAGGGGTCATATGTTCCCAGTTTAACGACTAAGGGGTCATCTGTTCCCAGTTTAAAGACTTGGGGGTCTTTTGTTCCAAGTTTAAAGACTTAAGGGTCTATTGGATCGGAAGTTTGGAATTTTGGGGCTATGGTCGGCTTCAACATTGCTAGCACTGAAGTACAGGTGCTAAGAGCAATTCATCATTTGCCTTTCCCTGTTGCGGAGCGATGGCTTAAGAGATAGGTTTAGGTCCCTATCACCTAAGAATTTTCAATTTTATGAGCTGTAAGGGTCTCATAAAAGCGTTTTCTCCCTACGAGTCGAAAGGATCTCGTAGGTGTACTTTCTCCTTAGGATTTGTGGGGACTCCCAAGTGTGTTTTTCCTTCGTGCGTCGTAAGGATCCCACGAAGGTGTTTTCTTACGAGTCGAGAGGAACTCGTAAGTTTGTTCTTCTCGTGTATCGTGAGGATACATGAGCGAGTCTTCCCAAATGGAGCATAATTCCAAGGGTGGAGACCGGCCGCTGGACTGGTGATTGCGGTGGGGTATGGGTATGATGAGAATTATTTAAGCCCATGGATTGTATACGGTAGTCGGTTCGGGGACCAACCATAGGGCTGGGAGAATTTTGGGAATTTGCTGACATCTGTATCGCTGCACTGGAATTCGGTACCAGGAGCGACTCATCATTTGCCGTTGGGACATTCAGAGATTTGAAATTTTGGTTGGCGTCTGCATGGCTGCACTGGAATATGGAACCTGGAGCGACTCATCATTCGCCATTTGGGAACTTGGATTTTGGTTGGCGTCTGCATCCCTGCATAGGAATATGGTAGCAGAAGCGACTCATCATTCGCCATTTGGAGTTTTTTTTTGTTTCTTTTTCCGCGATTGCTCTATCATTTCAGCTTTTCTTATCGCGAAGGTCGCGATTGCCCTATCATTTCGGCTATTCATTCGCGGTTTCCCCATCTTTTCGGCTGTTTATTTTCATTTTTATTTTACTCGCTGATTTTTTTTGCGAGTTACCCCATTATTTCGGCTTTTTTTTTAAATTTTATTTACACACATTTTTTTACATCTCCAGTTTAACGACTTAAAGGTTGATTGTTCCCAGTTTAACGACGTGGTGGTCGTTGTTTTCTTATCCCAGCTCTTCAAACTTTGATCTTGGTAAAGCTGTGTTGATGACCGTGGCTCTGTGGCTTGTCGGTACATCTGACGACTGTGAGGCTTTCCCAAGTTTGTATTGGTCCTCCACCCAATCTTTAAAAACATAGCAGCCTTCAATGGTATGACTCACCATTCTATGATATAGGCAGTATATGGAATTGTCGGTCATGTTTATTTCATGTGGCCTCTTTGAAATAGGCAGTTGCAAACCGTTGTTCAACGCGTCCACGAATATTTCGCGGACTTTATCCCTCCTGAAGGAGTACACCTTCTTCTTTCTCTCCATTATAAGGTGTTTTCTTATGAGTCGAGAGGATCTCGTAAGTTTGTTCTCCTCGTGTATCATGAGGACACATGAGTGGATCTTCCCAAATGGAGCATAATTCCAAGGGCGGAGACCGGCCGCTGGACTAGTAATTGCAGTGGGGTATGGGTATGATGAGAATTATTTGAGCCCATGGATTGTATACGGTAGTCAGTTCGGAGACCAACTGTAGGGCTGTGAGAATTTTGGGATTTTGTTGGCGTCTGTATCGCTGTACTGGAATATGGTATCATGAGTGTCTCATCATTCGCCGTTGGGACATTCAGAGATTTGAAATTTTGGTTAGTGTCTGCATCGATGCACTGGAATATGGTACCAAGAGTGACTCATCATTAGCCATTTTGGAACTTTGATTTTGGTTGGCGTCTGCATCGCTGCACTGGAATATGGTACCAGGAGCGACTCATCATTCACCATTGGGATTTGGATTTTGGTTGGCGTCTGCATCGCGGTACTGGAATATGGTACCAGGAGCGACTCATCATTCGCCATTTGGAGTTTTTTTTTACTGTGATTTCTCCATCATTTCATTTTTTCTTATCGCGAAGGTCGCGATTACCATATCATTTCGTCTATTCATTCGCGGTTGCCTATCATTTCAGCTGTTTATTTTCATTTTTTATTTTACTCACTGATTTTTATTGTGAGTTGCCCCATCATTTCGGCTTTTTTTTTTAATTTTATTTACACACATTTTTTACATCTCCAGTTTAACGACTTAGAGGTCGAGTGTTCCCAGTTTAACGACGTGGTGGTCGTTGTTTGCTTATCCCAGCTACTCGAACTTTGATCTTGGCGGAGCTGTGTTGATGACCGTAGCTCTGTGGCTTGTCGGTACATCTGAGGACCGTGAGGCTTTCCCAAGTTTGTATTGGTTCTCCATCCGATCTTTAAAAACATAGCAGTCTTCAATGGTATGACTCACCATTCTATGATATGGGCAGTATATGGGATTGCCGGTCATGTTCATTTCATATGGCCTCTTTGGAATAGGCAGTTGCAGACCGTTGTTCAAGGCGTCCATGAATATTTCGCGGACTTTATCCCTCCTGAAGAAGTATACCTTCTTCTTTCTCTCCATTAAAGTAGGTGCCTTTACTGACGCTGGTCGTTAAGGCCGATTAGTTTTTGGTTCGCTTGCTGTCGGCTTATCGCATTCAGGGTGTGTATCGGAGAGACGGGAAGATGATCGCGACCGTTTTTCGTAAAAGTGTTCCGCTCTTGGGCTGGAGGGAGTATCGGTTGGCTGCTTCCGGATATCAATCCCTGGCTTACGAACCAAAATTTGATTTTGCTGTAATTGCAATCGGGAGACTTGGGTTGTGAGATCTGCCACGACGTTTGCCAGCTCGTCGACTTTGGAATGGAGCTTGGCCATCTTCTCATTCCTGTCCTGAAGTTGCCTTTGAAGCCATTAGAATAATGCAAGTTCGATAGTTCCGGGTATGACAACGGGGTCATCTTTACCGCCTAGGCTTGATTCAGCAAGAACCATGGGTTCCTTTGGCTCAATGGCCTGAGCGGGCTCTTCATCATTTGGATCGAGCCGGTGTTGGATGGCAACAACCGAGTCATTGTCATGGCTATACGGCGTAGGAGGACTTGTTCCTCTGAGCTCTATGATGTAGTTCGTATGGGTTATGTACCCGTCTATTGCTTCTTTATTGCCAATGTTGCTTCTTTGGCTCTTAGCTTGTTGCCTTGGTCCGCTCTTTTCAGAGAAAGGCAGATGTCTGAGAGAATCAGGTTCCCGAAGGACTTCGGTCTCCGTTTGTATGAAATTGGCGGTCGTAGCTTGACTGTTTGTTAACACGCTTTTAGACAGTTCTATCTCTCCCGCCTTGTATTGCTTTTCGACCCAATCTTTGAAGATGCAATAGTCTTCAATAGTGTTCCCTAGAACTCGGTGGTATGGAAAAAAAATTGGAATGATCAGTCATGCTCGCTTCACTTAGCCTTTTTGGTTCTGGTAGCAGCAGGCCATTCTTCAGAGCATCTTTGAAAATTTTGTGAACCTTGTCCCTTTTGAAAGAGTAGACCTTATTTCTTCTTTCCTCCAAAGTTGGTTCTCGAGATTTGTTCGACTTTGTTCCGCCCGCTCTCTACTTATTTAGAGAATCGGTGCTGTTAGAAATTTTGCTTTTTCGGTTTTCCTCCCTCCGATGTCTCGGTCTGTTTGTGAATTGGAGATTCTGAGTGGACTCGGGCTTTGAGCGTTCCAACATTTGAACTTTCTTGGTCAGCTCTTGGAATATTTTGAGGCCTGCGGTGCACAGGAAAGGTTTCATCCAGTCGTTCAGATTTTCTATAAGAAAACAAAAGGATTGGACTTGCTCCAACGGCAGTTCACATTTGATAGAGAGATTGCGCCATCGGACTATAAAATCCATGTTGCTTTTGTTGTTCTTTGGCTCGGTCCTTACGAGGTCGGCAATGGTGATTTTATCGCTGACGCTCAAGAACCTTTGCTTGAACATGGATTCTATTTGAGCAAACGTCGTGATCGAGTCATCCGGTATGCTAGCATACCAATCGAAAGCAACATTGGTCAAGCTATTGACAAACTTGCAGAGAAGGAGCACA
This sequence comes from Agapanthus africanus, assembly GCA_030015575.1. Classification (NCBI taxonomy): domain Eukaryota; kingdom Viridiplantae; phylum Streptophyta; class Magnoliopsida; order Asparagales; family Amaryllidaceae; genus Agapanthus; species Agapanthus africanus. The sequence goes on along the minus strand of JASDDO010000022.1, from coordinate 746,823,148 downwards.
TCATTTCCCCCAGTGTTCGCACATGATGCTTTAAATTAGGAAATGAGCCGGTTCGCATTTCCCGTCCCATCGAACATTTCAAATTTGGGGACGACATAGCCAATGGGAAACTCCACAAGATCATACCGAGCAGGGTATGGTCTCCCGCTGCTACTGACATCTTTTTGCTCTCCGGGTTCGGCTGCCAATGTTTTGGCTTTGTTGGCGACCAAATACATGACTTGCTCTTGTGTTAGCGGGTTGCTATCATCGGTGGTCAAGACATCTCCCGAGATAGGATGCGACCGACTTTCATGCGGCTCGCCCACCTTTGGATTTGAGGGAATAAGCGTCGGCTGCCTCGGGACACTGTTTCCCTGTTCATGAACGGAGCCTTGCACTTAATTAGGCGGCTGATAGGCAACTTGGGTGGTGAGCTGTAAGACGACGTTTGTCAAGTCGTCAATCTTCGAGCAGAGCTTGGCCATCTCTCTGTCTTTGCTTCTGAGCTGTTTTTGGAGCTCTTGGAGAAGTTGCTGCTCTGCGTTCTTGGGACAGAAGATTGGCATATCTTCGCTTTCCGAGCCCGACTCCTCATGAACCGAGGGATCTCTCTGCTTATCAGCCTCACTGGGAGGATTTTCATTACCTTCCGGAGGTTGCTGGTCTCGGGAAGTGACAGCCGCATTCAACCCAGATTGGATTTGAGATGTGGTGGCCCCATCCTTGCTCTTCCTGCGAAGGTTGTCGCTGGGATGCGTGTCCTCCATGTAGACAGTGTAGACCATATATCCAGCCATCTTTTTATCTTTGGCGGGGCAACCCTGTTCTTGGAACCTCATGAATTTTAGCCTAGCATGAGCCCTAGCACTTTTGTTGGACTTATATCTGAGCCTTTTCTGTCTTAGCTTCTCGATTTTAAGGGCTTGACGGGCATCCGTCATCCAGGAAGCCAACGTGAGTCGATTGACGTTGAGCTTTGAGAAGATACCCGATTAAGCAGTCATCAGGGGCACCGCTGGAGCTTGTTCGAGATGTCTTGTTACTTTATTGGTGTTGATGGCCTTGCCCCCAGCTGGGGCTAAGGAAAGTCGCTCAAACACCGACTTGCGTTTGGGTAGTGGTGCTCTCGAGATCACCACATTTAGCCTCCTGCCTTTCGAGGCTGGTCTGTCTGTTACTGGAGCTTGAGGAGATGAGATGGCGTTAGCTGGCACGAACAGAATAGAGCCGAATGGTAGCAACGGCTCCTCCCATTGTCGCTCGAGACTGACCGGGAGGACCGTCACGATGTCCATCTTCATCGTGTAAGAGATGGGAGTTGTGCTGAGAGCTGAGATTGTGCTAGGAGACATTTTGTTGCGTCTGAAGATTGCAGTCGAAAGTCGTTAATCTGCACAAAGAACCATGATTTCAGTATAGGCAATCAATGCATATGTTGATTGAGTTCGCATGAACATTTAACCCAAAATATGGGAGGAGAGATTGGTCCCACCGGGCGTGCCAAAATCAGTAGGGTGTTTTTCGTCACCCCATTGAGATAGGAATACGCATCGCTTGTCAGGCGTACTACAGATTCCTCCTGCCTAGGGTAGGCCAGGGTTTATTGATTGTAGAGATCCGAATCTCCGGCAGCCGCGGACTAAGCTGCCACTAATTACCCCCCACCTTTTGAGCGAAAGAATCTCCAATTGACGGGTCAAACTGGTCATGCGAACTCAATGTGCGGTGTACGTATGTTGTGTCTTGAGGGGTTTTGGATATATCGGGGGCCTCGCAGAGTTTACGGGGGTCCTATTGGGGGCCTCGCAGAGTTCTAACAAGGGAAGTGTGTATGTATATAAAAAAAATGAAAATAGCATACAAAGGACGCGTGAGCGCCAGCGCCCCACGTGCCTGGCACGCGAGCGCCAGGCGTCAGTTGGAAAAGGGGCGTAGCCCCTACACTGGGAGTTGTACTCCCAGTTGACTTTTGGAGTTGAACTCCTGACAAAGAAGACAAAGGGGCTTGGCCCCTGCACTGGAAGTTGTAGTCCCCAAAAGAAAGATTTTTTATTATTATTATTATTATTATTATTATTATTATTATATATATATATATATATATATTGAGGAGTTAAACTCCTAAGATATTTTTGGAGCTGATGAAAGGGGACCCATTTCTTCTCCCTTGGGCCCTGGATCTTCCGCAAAGTGGGGTTTTTGAAGGTGGGTTTCCTTCTTCCTCCTCTCTATTGGCCGGATCTTGGCGAAAAGGGGACGAGATTTAAAAATCTCCTCTTTTTGAGATCTGATGGAAGATCTGAGTTCCCCTTCAAGTGTTTGATGGTGAAAAATTGTTTATTTTTAGAAAAGAAAGAGTTAAACTCTTGGTTTAAAGTGAAGAAGATTTAGAATCTTGAGGAATGAGAAGAAGGCACAGAAACTATAGATTTTTAGGGGAATGAATTTTTTTATTTCATTATCATGTTGCCTTATATAGGCTTACAAATTTATATATAGCTTCTTGGGCTTTACAAAATGGCATTTGCCCATCTCATACCTCATGTGCTCATTTCTTTTGTACATGAGCCATGGGCTTTACAAAAATTTATCTTTATGCCCATTTTTCTTACATTCATGCATAAAAAATTACATAAAAATTATTTATTACATGATTTCATTTTGGCATGGGGGAGGCCGGCCGTGGGGCTCGACTTGGGCATGGGCCCACTTGATCTGGGCTTGGGCCCGCTTACTTGGGGTTGACTTTGATTTTGACTTGGTCAACCGGAATGTAATTTTTTACCACAACAGTTGGATCATTGATCCAACCGAGAGTATCTTTCTTATTTAGAAAGATTTGGGAGATATTTTCTCCTAATTATATATTTTGATGATTTATCATCTCCGTTGGATTTTTAATCCAACGGCTCTTTTTAACAGAGAGTATTGTAGAATTTTAATTCTACCTGGGCGCTGGCGCTCACATGTTGTGCACGTGGGCGCCACTTAAGAATTTAATTCTTAAGATAGGTATTCCTGTGCTTTGCACATTGGCGCCCGCGTGAGGGGTGTTCACCGCCGAAAACGAGAGACGGAACTGTGTAGGTCGTCTTGCCTGAATTTGGGGGCAGATGCTATTTGGTTTTATCCATCCACCTCTCTGAATATGCCAAGTTGATTTATGGCATTATGTATCGGAGGTTTGGACGGATGCGGCCATTGTAGCAGATTTCGTCAGATTCCCCCTCGTTGTGAGGGGTTTTTTTATTGTGGGGACGCTCTTCCCTGCAGGCGCAAGCCCCCGCAGTTAATTACGTTACCACGCAGCGATAACCACTTTCTCCTGCTCCAGAAGGTCACTTTGTGTCGTGTTTTTTTTTATTTTTGGTTGTCCGTGGATTTATATGGAGACTAATTTATGTTGTTCCCGTTGTGCGTCGATTAGTCTAAATCCGTATATTCTTAGATTTGGGTTTGGGTTGATTTAAGGATCGTCAATCTCATTTTAGATTAAGATCAACTTCAATGTTTGTTGATGATACGCTAGTCTAATTTTAGACTAAAATCTACTCAACAGGATTTTGGTATCATTCAGACCCAACAAAAAACCATTTGGGCTCTATTGCTTTAGTTTAAGGACGTTGCAGTCCATTGGGATGTGCTCATCGGTTTGGAAGTGCACCAAGAGTTGTTGGTTGTCGGGACCCTCCACCTCTCTGAAGACGTTGAAGAATTACAACGACATGTATCAGAGGTGTGGAGAGATGTACCCTTGAACCAAATTTCAGATTGAGAGGAGAGATCGTGGTGGACCATCTAGGAATCATTAATCATTTTTGGAAAACTAAGATTAACTTAGGAGATGTGTGATGGACATCTTCCTGGTCAATTAGTTTAGGAAGTCATGTGCATAAAGGCTCGGTCTATTTGGAGATCCAAGACGTTTTAATCTCAAGAAGACTTAGCCAATTTGGGGCTGAAGTTCTTCTTATAGTGTTAAACACCAATATATGCTCGGTGCTTACGTGCTCTCACGTGAGTCTCTAAAGCAGTGTTAAACACTGAAATTTGGGGCGCTCACGTGTGGTACGTGAGGCGCCTGAAAGTTGGCGCTGTACACTTGGGTCCAAATACCTATCTGTATATAAGTGTTAAACACTTAATTCTTGTGGCCATCACATGTGGGCACGTGAGGCATCCCAGAGTTGGGCACTGCTTCTTTGGGTTTATTCCCTCTTCCTTTTGTATGTACTAAGCATTTAGCTCATATAGTGCTCACGTGCAGACACGTGAGGTGCTCAAAATGTGAGCGCTATCTTTGGATTTTTCCCCTTTTCCATTTAAGCAATTGTTTGGGGGTCACGTGAGAACATGTGATTCGATCTCAGTCATTCCTTTTTGTTCATCAGAGGTGCTCACGTGGGAACACATGACAAGTCTTTTCTTTTACATGCATAGAGATTTTGATCTGAGTTTTAAGAATTTCAGGTCCTTTATTTTTTAAGAATTAAATTCTTTTACAGGGTTAAACCCTAGTTTTATCAGAGAAATTAAATTCCTATATACTTTTGGATGAATTAAACTTAGATCTTTCCCCTAAGTTTTGAATCTGCATAACAGAATCTCTCCGATGAGAATTAAATTCTCAACTTGTGGGGAGATCTACTTCTACAGACCTCAACCAGAGGAAGAACTAAGTTCTTTGAGAAGAGTTAAACTCTTGGTTTGAGAATTAAATTCTTTTTTGTTTTGTGGGAGCTTTTGGAAGGATTCTATATATTTTTTAGAAGTTTATGGGGTGGTCTCCTCCTTTTTAGATTTAACCTCCTTGCTCCTATTTATAGGAGAAGAGAAAAAATCAATTTGTTGAGAAAATCTCTCATTGAGAGATCTTGATTGATTTCATGATCTTTTAGATCAATCGTTAAATATTATTCACCGTTGGATTTTTAATCCAAAGGCTCTTTGTTTAACAAAAAAGATTTCTTCTTTGTTTAACAAGATTATGAATATTTTGTTAGTTTTAACTAGATTAGAATTTTATTCTATCATATCTATTTAGTTTAACAAGATCAGAAATATATTTTCTTAATATGGATATCTTGTTAACATAGAATTTTATTCTTGTCATGTGAATATCTTGTTAGTTTAACAAGATTAAGAATGTTGAATTTAATTCTGTTAAATGAATATCTTGTTAGTTTAACAAGATTAGGAAAATATTTTCCTCTGATAGAATTTTATTCTATCATATGATCATTGCTAGATCTTTGATCCAAGGGTTCTCTGTTTAACAGAGAAGATCTTTCTAGTTTGAGGAAGATCAGAAAAATATTTACCAAATAGAATTTAATTCTAGAATTTGATAGGAGCATTTTAAATTGGGGTGCTCACATGCTTTGCATGTGAGTGGCAAGAGAACTCACGCGTTTAACACGTGACCCATAGTGTGGGTTTTAGTCTGTTTATTTTCAGCGCTCATATAAGCATATGAGCGGTCACGTGTTTAACATATGAGGCATGTTTGGTCATTGGCTGTTCACGTGAGGCCTGTTTGGCCCTAAGTTATTTATGTTCAGCGCTCATATGCTTTTGCATATGAGTGCTCACGTGTTTTACACGTGAAGCCTGTTTGGCCCTTAGTTATTTTCTTTCAGCGCTGATATGCTTTGCATATAAGCGCTCACGTGTTTAACACGTGATACCCAACCGTGAATTCTTTTCCACTTTCTTCTCTCCCTTTTTTATAAGGGTTATAAAGGAACAAATAGCTCTTGGCCATAAATTTTGGCAGGAACAAGGAGCACGTGTAGCGCCATATAAGAATTTAACCTTTATTCAGGAAGCACTCCTGTGCTTCGCATATTGGCGCCCACGTGAGGAGCGCGTGAGGTGCCATCATAGGATTTAATCCTATAAGATTGGTTCTGACGCTGGCACCCTCGTGGAGAGCATGTGAGGCGCTGCCTTATTTCATCAAAGCTTTACTATTTTATTAGGTTAAATATTAGGGGAACAGGGGCCTTGTACTACATGTTACCATAGTTCACAGGGTAAGATGGACTCCTCTCGTATTCACAAATACCTTCTGTACCAAGCTACAAACAACTACGTTAGAATAACAATTATATACTTGTACAACTTACCAGTTCAATTTTCATTACTTGTTATATTCCATATTTTCTTTTAGGACTTACTGAGCGCTAGTTCGCTGACGACATTCCTGTCTTTTCTTTCTTTGGAATGTTCGTCAGGAGGACCAGACTTTTAGGAAATCGTGTCTAGCCAGGAAGACTTGGACCGGTTCATTCCCCAGCCGGACTTCTAGCTCTCTTTTACTTACTTTCAGTTTGTATGCCATTATTTAGGCATTGATTTATATCATTGTATCTTTCCTTTTCAAAGCAATTGTATTATAAATATGAATGTTAATAAAAATTGATGTTTATTTATATCTCTTGTCATTCTTATGTGTTTTATATATATTGCTTAATTACGCTTAACGTATTTATTTCTTAGTAAATACGCTGCGGCCCGTCACGTCACCAATTCTGTACACTGGAAAGCGGGACGTGGCAGGAGATTCTCCTCCCTCTCCGAACAGTGGCTTTCGAGGCTGGTTGACATTAGGCCCGCTCATACCTCGTTTATTTCGGTTAGCCGAAATGTTAAAAGATTCAGTATCGTCGGAATTTCAACCTTTGCGATTATCGTCCTTTCGGTTTCTCCAGGACCTATTGTTATTTTGGGAATTAGAGGAGGACTCCTGTTTTAAGCGCTCCAATATCTGCACTTTCTTGGTCAGTTCTTGGAACGTCTTGAGACCTGCGGTGCATAGAAAACGGCCATCCAGGTGTTGGGGCCAAAAATTACACCCCGGTTGACCAATTCAAAGTCAAAGTCAACCCCAAGCCAGTGGGCCCATGCCCAAATCGAGCCCCGCAGCCAGCCTCCCCCATGCCAAAATGAAAATCATGTAATAAATAATTTTGATGTAATCTTTTATGCATGAATGTAAGAAAAATGGGCATAAAAGCCAAATTTTTGTAAAGCCCATGGCTCATGTGCAAAAAAAATGAGCACATGAGGCATAAGATGGGCAAAATGCCATTTTGTAAAGCCCAAGGGACTATATGTTAATTTGTAAGCCTATAAAAGGCAACATGATGATGAAATGAAGAATAATTCATTCTCCCCAAAAATTAGGTTTCCTGTGCCCCTTCTCTTTGCTCAAGGTTCTAAACCTTCTTCCTTTTTTTTGAATTAAATCAAGAGTTCCACTCTTTCTTTTCCAAAAAGAAATAGTTTTTCACCACAAAACCCTTGAAGGGGAACGCGGATCTTCCATCAAATCTCCAAAATGAGAGATTTTTAAAATCTCACCCTCTTTTATCCAAGATCCAGCCAATAGAGAAGAGGAAGAAGGAGACCCACCTCCAAAAACCCCACTTTGGGGAAGATCCAGGGCTCAAGGGAGAAGAAAGGGACCCCTTTCATCAGTTCCAAAAATATCTTAGAAGTTTAACTCCTCAAAAAAATATATATAATAATAATAAATCTTTCTTTTTAGGAGTACAACTCCCAGTGCAGGGGCTAACCCCCTTTGTCCTCTTTGTCAGGAGTTCAACTCCAAAAGTCAATTGGGAGTACAACTCCCAGTATAGGGGCTAAGCTTCTTCTCCTGCTGACGCTCAGCGCCCGCGTGCCAGGCACATGGTGCGCTGGCGCTCATGCGTCCTTTGGATGCTATTTTACCTTTTTATATATATACATACACACTTCCCCCGTTAGAAAAAAACCCCTCAAGACACAACACACGTACACTGCACATTGAGTTCGCATGACCAGTTTGACCCGTCAATCGGAGGTTCTCTCGCTCCAAAGGTGAGGGGTAATTAACGGCAGCTTAGTCCGCGACTGCCGGAAATTCGGATCTCCACAATCAATAAACCCCCAGCCTACCCTGGGCAGGGGCAATCTGTAGTACGCCTGACAAGCGAAGCATATTCCCATCTCAATGGGGTGACAAAAAACACCCTACACCAGGTACCGAGATTTCCGATGAGGAGATTGACGGATTGGTCTTGTTCCAACGGTGGCTCATATTTGACGGAGAGATTGAGCCATCGGGTTATAAAATCCGTGCTGGTTTCATTGTTCTTTAGCTTGGTCCTTACGAGGTCGGCAATAGTGATCTTATCGCGTACACTCATAAACCTTGTCGAAACAGAGATTCCATTTGGATGAAAGTAGTAACGGAGCTCTCTGGTATGCTCGTGTACCGGTCGAAAGCGATATCGGTTAAGATATTAACGAACTGGCGGAGATGAGCGCATCATTGCCCCCAATATTCCCACATGTGGCTTTAAAGTGGACAATGTGTTGATTCGCATTTCCTGTCCCATCAAATCTTCCAGATTTAGGGATGGCATAGCCTCTAGGAAACTCTACCAGATCATACCGAGCTGGATATGGTCTCCCACTGTTGCCGATATCTTTTTGTGCTTCGGCTACCAATATTTTGACTTTGTTGGCGACCAAATCCATGATTTGATCTTGCGTTAGCAGGTTGCTGTCATCGGTAGCCAAAACATTTCCCGAGATAGGATGCGACCGACTTTCATGCGGTCCGCCCATCTTTGGATTTGAAAGAATAGGCGTCGGCTGCCTTGGGACACCGTTTCCTTGTTCATGAGCAGAGCCCTGCGCTTGATTGGGCCGTGAGCTGTAGGACGACGTTTGTCAAGTCGTCAATCTTTGAGTAGAGCTTGGCCATCTCCTTGTCTTTGTTTCTGAGTTGTTTTCGGAGCTCTTGGAGGAGCTCCTGCTCTGCGGTCTTAGGATGGAAAGTTGACACCTCTTCACTTTCCGAGCCCGACTTCTCATGAACCAAGGGATCTCTCTGCTTATCAGTCTCACTGGAAGGGTCTTCATTACCTTCCAGAGGAGGCTAATCTTGGAAAGTGGCAGCCACATTCACAACAGATTGGATTTATGATGTGGCGGCTCCATCCTTGCCCTTGCTGCGAAGGTTGTCGCTGGGACGCGTGCCCGCTATGTAGACAGTATGAACCGTATATTCAGCCATCTCTTTATCTTTAGCTGCTGGGTTTTCGAACCATCGTCGTGGTCCTTCCTCTTCTGGAAAGGACAGGCGACTGAAGACGGTTGGCCTGACTGGGTCCTTGGGTGGCGTTGTCCGGATCACAGCTTTCTTAACTCTTACGGTCATGGCATTCTTCTGAACAAATTTTAGCGGTTCAAAAGAGCTAGCGAGCTTCATAGCCGATTCAGCTGTTATTGCGGGGTAACCCTGTTCTGGGAACCTCATGAAGTTCAGCCTAGCAGGAGCCCTAGCTCTTTTGTTGGCTCTGTATTTGAGCATTTTCTGTCTTAGCTTCTCGATTTTGAGGGTTTGATAGGCATCCGTCATCCAGGAAGCCATCGTATGTCAATTGACGGGGAGCTTAGAGAAGATACCCGATCGAGCAGTTGTTAAGGGCACCGATGGAGCTTGCCCGAGATGCCTTATTGCTTTGTTTGAGTTGAAGGCCTTGCCCCCAGTTCGGAAACAGCTAGGGATGAGGTGCCTTCGCGACCATGACATTTGGTCTTTTCCCTTTTGCGGACGGTTTATCCATCAACGAGGCTTGAGCAGCAGGGATGGCGTTAGCTGGCATGAACAGAATAGAGCTAAATGGTAGCAGCGGCTCCTTCCACTGTCGCCCGAGACTGGCCGGGAGGACCGTCCTGGCGTCTATCTTCATCATGTAGGAGATGGAGCTATGTTGAGAGCTGAGCTTGTCCTTGGAGACATTTTGTTCCGCCTGAAGATTGCAATTGGAAAATGTTAACCTGCACAAAGAAGCATGATTTCAGCACAGCCAATTGATATATATGTTGACTGAGTTCGCATGAACGTTTAACCCGAAATATGGAAGGAGAAAAATGGTCCCACCGGGCGTGCCAGAACCTGTAGTGTGGTTTTCGTCACCCCAGTGAGATGGGAATACGCACCGCCTGTCAGGCGTACTACAGACTCCCCCTGCCTAAGGTAGGCCGGGGTTTATTGATTGTGCGGATCCGAATCTCCGGCAGCCACAAACTAAACTGCTGTTAATTACGCCTCGCCTTTGAAGCGGAGGAACCTCCGATTGACGGGTCAACTAGTCATGCGAACTAAATATGGGGTGCTTGTGTGTATGTTTTTGGACGTATTAAATGGTAGAGGTTTTCTGTGTTTAAATTTACCGCAATCAAGACGGTGTCGCTTGGTAGCTAGCCGGTTGAGTACGGGTCGATCCACAGGGAGAAGGAATTTATGTTCTAACGAGTTAAGTCCAATTAAGTTGGGTTTTGTTTTAAGATCTATGAATGAGAATAAGTTTATAAAAATGCTTGCTAGGGTTAGAATTAGGTCAGTTCGAAATAGGAATCTTCTCGCTTCCTTCAATACTTTAGTTGTGAATAAAGGTGTTAGGGTAATCGGCAACAACGGGGATTAGCACGACTAGGAAGAAACTAAGTTTCTTCCTTTTGGTCCTTATCCGTCCGTTCTTGGCTCTTAGCCCTAACCTCCGGTTAATTCAACCACAACCGGTCTAATTAGGGAATCACGGCTATCATGTAGGATAGGGTGCCGTAGTGAGCGGATTATGGTTGATTTAAAGGGAGTCCGTATTAAAATTATTTGGGCAAAGAAAAGAGTGAGAGGGATTTCCTTCTCTCAAAACCTTCCCTTTCATACCCTTAACAAGTGAGGAATAACTCACTCATTAGGAAGATAACAATAAAATTCATTTTTTTTATTGATGACATAAATTGCAGATAAATAAAGAACAAATAAACGTGCAGATAGTAAATTGCAGATAAGAAGAATGCGAGATAAAATAAAAAGACTTACTTTATTGATGACCTCTCAAGAACGCATTACAATTGAATTTAAAATTTAAATCTAGAAATAAAAAAATGCACAAAAGTAAAGAGAGATATGCCTAATTTGGCTTTTGGTTTTCCTATTTATAGATAGAAAAAAACCCTAGGTTACATTCTGATCCATACATGAATTTACCAAACTACCCTAAGAAAACTGAGTCAAAGCACCGACACCCCACCGACATGTGCAGAGCACGGCCGCGGAACCGCGGCAGAAGAGCCTGTTTGGCCGCGGTTCCGCGGCCATTTGGTGGGTTCATGGCCTCAATTCTTCAGGGTTTCTTCAAGTTGCTTTTATCTTCTGTTTTCTTCACTTGGTCTCTCAGAATCTCTTCAATTCTCTTCCAGATTTTCAACGGTGGACTTTTGTTATTAGATCTTGTGCTGCCCTTGTGCTTTGTGCATTGAAATGCTCAATGATTTTCCATTTGTTCCTTGAACTGGTAGGCGGCATTATACGTATAGTGTGCGGAAACCCGTATTTCTCTGTTTGTTGGTCGCAGTCCCACATTTGTTGTGACTTTTCATAAATTACATTGTAAAGATCTGAGAACCTGTAACATGCAACTATATAGAAGACATGGATCAAAAGTACCTAGTTATATGCAATGTGATTAAGAATGGGCGATATAAAAATGCAAAAATCTGATATGAACAAATACCCCCAAACTTATCTTTTGCTCGTCCCGAGCAAAGCCAATTTTATTCTCAAAAAATTTTAACCTCACTTTCGCAGGGAACGCGATTGCACTGAGCTCGTGCAACAAGCCGTTAAATCTCTAGGTGTCCCAATTAGGAGGAGTGTTGTCTCCTGAGGGTTTTCAGCGGATACTACCCACAAAATCCGATCAATTTGGCATGTTGACTCTAATTCTTCAATTCAATATTCTAGCAAGAAACTCTATTATCTTCAACTTAGAAATCATCAATCCGTATTTTTCACACTCACTTTTCATTTAACTTAAGATCGTATATGTTTTGCAAATTTATTAAGCTTTCAGAATCTTTTGAATTTTCCTTCTAAGGTGCAATCTCAACTCAGGAATTTTTATCATCTTTACTGAAGATCTAAGGCCTATCTTTCATTCCTATCTCTCATCCAAACCCCAATCATATATCCCTACGTGTGTGTAACTTTTACCCCTACACTTGGAAATTCAATTCAAGCTATTATACTCTTGTCCATCATCCAAAGTACTTTTTAGTTGGTGATGAAATTGCTCATACATTCTTCATGCGACCGTTAATACTTCTTGAGGTACTAAACGACCGATTACAAAATGTGCTTGCGCATTTAGGCGTAATTCCTCGTCTTATAATACCTAAGGCTTAGCAGTGATTCCCAAACCAGTTGGTCTAAGGCACTAGGTGATAAAGCACCCTCGCTATATTTTTTTTATTTATGTTGCCTTAAGCAATTACAAAACCAGTGTTCATTTTTTTTATGTCTCTTTATTCACCATTTATACTTTTATTTTATTTTCCTTCATACTGAGGTTTTTAGACAAGAGCATTTCAAGGTATCCTCTACTATTCCAAGTTTCAAGGTGCGTGTATGTGCAAGTTGTAGGGTATATATTTTCAGAATTTAGACTTAAGATTCAGAATTATTTTTCAGACTTACACTTCAAATAAAAATTTCAACACTCTTCCTTTATTTTGACTTAGCCCAAGAACTGAACTCAAAATTTGCCTATTTCTAAATAAACTGCAAGGGCATATATTTTCTATAATTAAACTTTAAGAAAGGTTATTTTTAGGGTTTTTAATTTACCAAGATTAGGACCTAGTTTTTCCTAACTAGTCAACTGTTATGTTGAACTTAAGTCAAATATGGCCAAAATTGAACTTTTCAATTTTTTTTATAGTTTTAAAAAAATTTCAATTTTTATTTGATTTATTTTTATATATTTTTTTATTTTTTATTCTTATTTTTATTTTTTTTAATATTTTTTTATAAAGATGCAATGCGGAATTAAATATGCAAAAGAAAGAAAAAACAAATACGTACAAAGATAAAAATATGCAGATGCAATGCAAAGATAACTATTTACAATCAACCACCCCCCCAAACTTATCGAAAGCAGTGTCCTCACTGCTCCCTGCGGCGTCTACTAGACGCAGCCTCACTGGTCTCACCTCCCCGTCCCCTCGATCGTGATCGGGATCGTTCCTCTCTGGCCAATAGGATGGTCATGCCCTGCTCCAAACTCGTCACTCGCTGATTAAGGTTGGTCATCATCCCTATCAATCTTTCTACCCCCTATTTGTTCGTCGTATCAAGAGCGCTTGCGCAGCGGGGGTAAGTTCTTCATCGCTCGCGGTTGAGCTCGAGCTGGGTGTCTTTGCGGGCACGTCTTCGGCCGGCTCGGTGCGTGGCCATAAATCATGTAATCGTGTATAGGACGTGGAGACACCCTCAAGAAGGGGTCCAATTGGAATTCCACCATGCATATAAAATTCGAATTCCTCAATATGGAGGAAATGGCGACACAGTTGTCTCACCAACATAGGGCAAGGATAGTTGGCAGCCCTCTTGCCCGCACTAATCGAGTGAAGTAAAACAGTGCACATATCATAGCTAGGGTTTCGTGTCATCAAGGTGTGCACTATATGGAGGGATGGTGTGAATAATGTCGTGTTGTGCGAACTACCAAAAATATTATTTTGTGCTTAACGGCTTAAGACGTTCGCAAAAAGGGTTCTAGCCTGGATGCCTTTTCGTGGCTCCATTGAACAATCGTTACCCATAAAGGGTAGGTAGTCCTCAAAGCGGAGGGGTTGGTCATGAATGGGGAGTCATGGAATTAAGGTAATTTCGTGGATGAAGTTCTTATCAATTATTATTTCCCTATCCCCCCACATTAATCTAAGGTAACCGTATTGTGCAAGACTATCATCATCCATGCATTCATAAAAGCGGGTGACAAGATCCGGAAGCGCGAAGGCATTCGGATGGTTAAATAGTAAAAAGTTCTATCCGCGCCTTCGGATCTCATCACCGAAGTAACTACCATAGACAGTGTGTGCAAACATTTGGGAAAAATCCCTTTCAAACTGCAGAGTCGGGGCCATTACAGAGAAGTGCAGATATTTGTAAAAATTTTAACAGAGAGGATCAGAGAATGCAAACCTCCTCTGAAGATTTCAGAGGGAGAGGAGGCCAAGATGCGGCGGTTGCGCGACAGAAGTGGACTTGTGTGGCGAAAGCGCGGCAGCTGGAGGTGATCTCTCTGCAGAAATTGGAGCGACGGCTAGGGTTATGGAATTTAGGGTTTCTGAGGCACAGGAAACTCAGAAGGGGGTCGGGGTGTTTTTATAGGGAGTATTTTGGTTATTTGCAAAAAGCCCTCATTAAAAAGAGGAATTTATTTGTAAATTTTTTTTTATTTATTATTCATTAAAACTGAAAATTTACAAAAACACCCCTAAAAATTTGAATTTTTTTTATTTTTATTTTGTTTTTATATAATTACAAGTGGTACATACCCCTAAACTTATTTGAAACAGAGTTTCCACTATTTATGGCTGGATAACCGAAATTTGGAAGTAGATGGAGGAAGATCAGTCAATGTAAATCGGCTCCTGCAACATCAGGAGCTCCTCCGAAGGGTCCGCGGTGAGGAACGGTTTAAGCCTGTGTCTTTTCACTTTAAATAGTGAACCGTCCTCCGGATTTTCTAAGTCGACCGCACCGTGCGAATATACGGTACGTACAAAAAATAGCCCTTTCCATCGAAATCTGAGCTTGTCGGGATGGAAATGTAGCCGGGTGTCGTAAAGTAATACCTGTTGACCATGTGTGAATGTTTTGCGCATAAGGTGTTTATCGTGAAACACCTTCGTTCGGTTTTTTACGACGACCGCTTTCTCGTAAGCTTCATCCCGAGGCTCGTTCAATTCATTTAACTGCAACTTTCTATGGCTGCCCGCATCTTCGAGAGATAGATTCAGCTCTTTTATCGCCCAAAATGTGCGATGCTCTATTTCTACTGGAAGGTGGCAAGCCTTTCCGTAAATGAGCCGATAAGGAGACATGCCAAGATCGATCTTATAAGCAGTTCGAAATGCCCAAAGGGTATCAGTAAGTTTTAAAGACCAATTCTTGCGGTTCTTGGAAACCGTCTTCTCCAATATCTTCTTGATTTGCCGATTTGAAATCTCGGCATGCCCACACATTTGGGGATGATAAGCTGTTGATAGCTTATAATTAATGGAATATTTTCGCATTAAGGACTCGAAAGTCCTATTACAGAAATGAGTTCCATTGTCGCTAATGATTGCTCGGGGGTGCCCAAACCGGGAGAAAATGTTTTCTTTGAGAAATCTAATGACAACCTTGTTGTCATTAGTCCGGATGGACACAGCCTCGACCCACTTAGAAACATAATCAACAGCGAGGAGAATATACAAGTTCCCAAAAGAGTTGGGAAATGGTCCCATAAAATCAATCCCCCAAACATCAAAAATTTCCACAACCAATATTGGTTGGAGCGGCATTTCGTTTCTCCTGGATATCCGGCCCAAGTGTTGGCACCGGGAGTACGTCTTGCAGTAATCATGTGCGTTTTTAAAGAGTTGTGGCCAGTAGAAACCACACTGCAAGATCTTTTCGGCTGTCTTTCTAGGGCCAAAATGCCCACCATATACTTGATCGTGGCAAAATGACAGCACGCTCTTGAATTCATTGTCGGGGACACACCGACGAATAATCTAGTCGGGACAGTATTTGAACAGATAAGGTTCGTCCCAGTAAAAGTGTTTTACCTGGGATAGGAATCGGAGTCTGTCCTGTTTTGACCATTCATTCGGCAGTAGTCCGGTGGCTAGATAGTTTACAATATCTGCGAACCAAGGTTCGCATGATACTGTCAAGAGCTGCTCATCCGGAAAAACGTCGTTTATCGGAAAGTGAAGCGTCGGCGAAGAAAGGGGCGTGAAAGATGGTTGGCGACTATGTTTTTGCATCCTCTTTTGTCTTTGATGACAAGGTCAAACTCTTGGAGTAAGAGGATCCAACGTATCAGCCGGGATTTTGCGTCCTTCTTCGTAAAAAGATGGCGAAGAGCTGAATGGTCCGTGTATACGATGATTGGAGAGCCGATTAAATAAGTCCTAAACTTTTCTAAGGCAAAAACAACAGCCAAGAATTCCTTCTCGGTTGTTTTATAATTTAATTGGCATCGTTCAAGGTTTGGCTAGCATAATAGATTACATGTGGCATCTTATTGATGTGTTGTCCAAGGACAGCACCAATGGCAAAATCGGATGCATCGCACATAATCTCAAATGGATGCGTCCAGTCTGGAGAAGAAAGAACGGGAGCAAAAGTGAGTGAGCTTTTTAATAACTCGAACTCATTCATACAGCTCGAGTCGAAATCGAATGTGATGTTCTTGGCCAGCAAAAGAGTCAAGGGCCTAGCAATCTTGTTAAAGTCCTTGATGAACCGTCTATAGAAACCGGCATGGCCAAGGAAAGCTCGAATGTCTCGGACGCATTTGGGAGGAGGGAAATTTGAAATGACTTCAATCTTCGCTTTATCTACCTCAATACCATTTTGCGAGATGATATGTCATAAGAAAATACCTTCATGCACCATGAAGTGTCACTTCTCCAAATTTAACGTAAGGTTCTTATTCTTACACCGGGTAAGGACTGCGTCTAGATGTAGCAAACACTCATCAAAGGAGTCGCCGAAAATGGAGAAATCATCCATGAAGATCTCCAAGAATTTTTCCACCATGTCTGAAAAAATTCCCATCATACACCGCTGGAAAGTAGCGGGCGCATTGCATAACCCAAAGGGCATGCGACGATATGCAAACGTGCCGAAAGGACAAGTGAATGTGGTCTTGTCCCGATCTTTTTCGGCGATGGGAATTTGATTATAGCCGGAGCAGCCATCCAAAAATCAGTAGTATTCATGCCCAGCCAATCGTTCAAGCATTTGGTCAATAAAAGGTAATGGAAAGTGGTCTTTCCGTGTCGCGGCGTTGAGTTTCCTATAATCGATGCATACTCGCCACCCAGTTTGGGTGCGAGTAGAAATTAACTCGTTCGACTCATTTGTTATGACCGTTATGCCTGATTTTTTTGGGACAACGTGAATGGGGCAAACCCACTGGCTATCGGAGATAGGGTAAATGATACCACTATCAAGACACTTTACGATCTCCTTTTTAACAGCCTCCTTCATGACTGGGTTGAGTCGTCTCTGTGGATCCCTGGCTGGTTTGGCATCATCCATCATATGAATATGATGTTCAACTATCAGGGGACTAATCCCCTTGATGTCCGCCATAGTCCAGCCAAAAGCTTGCCGATTGCTTTGCAAGACCGTCAGAAGGGCTTTCTCTTGCTCTGAGGCTAGGGAAGCCGAGATGATAACAGGTAGGGTCTCATTCTCACCTAAATAAGCGTATTTAAGGTGAGACGGCAACAGCTTGAATTCAAGCGTTGGAGGTGAAACAATTGAAGGTAAAATCGGTGAAATTGTCTCAAACTCAAATGATTCCATCAGAGGTTCAAAACGAGTGTAAGCCACCGAGTCGGATGGTTCAACTAACTCATCTGAGAACTCAAAGGATTCAAACTCGGGTGGTGACTGGTCAAGTTCGTTCGAGAAAGTGAAACACTCGTAGTCATTATCTGGAGTAAAAGCAGTATTTGGTTCAAGGAGGAACGCACTCGTGGCGTTAAGATTGCTGTGATCAAACAAAATTTCTCTAATTCATGGTCCTCCGGGGTGATCTCTTGGATCGACTAAACGTCTAGTATATTAGCATTAGGTTCAGAGGGCTGATTCCCCAACTTAAAAATGTTGAGTTCAATTATCATGTTTCCAAAAGATAGGTTCATCGAACCATTGCGACAATTGATCACAGCATTTGAGGTTGCAAGGATGGACGACCGAGTATCACCGGAATTTAATTTCGGGGGTTAGCTACAGGCTGTGTATCTAAAATAATGAAATCAACGGGGAATATGAAGTCCCCTACCATTATTAACACATCTTCTAGCTCACCCCTAGGATGGGTGATGGATCGGTCGGCCATTTGGAGAGTACAATGTGTAGGTTTCAGCTCTCCCACACCTAATTGCTTATATACCGAATAAGGAAGTAGGTTAACACTGGCACCAAGATCCAAAAGTGCGTGGTTGATGTTCTTATCCCCAATAGTTATTGAAATCGTAGGACAGCCAGGGTCCTTTCGTTTTTGAGGTAAAGATTGGGTAAGAGCATCACTCACGGCACTAGCTAAGAAAACTTTCTTAGGTACCTGGGATTTCCTTTTCTTAGTGCATAAGTCCTTCAAGATTTTTGCGTAAGAAGGGACTTGTTGGATTGCATCCAAGAGGGGAATGTTAATGTTAACCTGTTTAAACAACTCCACAATCTTCTCCATTTGTGGATTTTATTTATTAGATCTCAACCGGTTTGGAAATGGAACATTTTGAAAATTGGTTGAGTCCAATGCTTGTGGAGGAGATTGCGGAGTTGGAACGGATCTCCGTGCTGTTGTTTTCGTGGAGCGAGAAGTGGGTCCGTTCGGAGCAGCAGAAGAAGTATAGCCTTGTGAAGAATGGAGAACAAGCTCTGAAGACGAAGAAGAAGAAGCGGCGGCCGGGGTGTCATCATCATTGCCAACATTGTTGTGCAACATCCTTCCAGATCTCAATGTAGTCACGGCACTCACATTATGGTTTTGTTGTTCAAGAGCAACATGTGCATTTTGTGAGTGACCAGGATTTGGGAGTGGTTGAGATGGAAGCTTCCCTTTCTCTCGCTCGCTTAAAGCTGCATTCAGTTGTGCAATCTGGGCTTCAATGGTTTTGATACTTTTCCCATGTGATGCAGTGTGTTGCACCAAAGACTGAATGGAAGACTGGATGTTGACGGTGGATTGAGTTGATTGCTTTAGAAACGCCTCCAGACTTCGTTCCAGCGAAGAAACCTTATTGTTATTTGACTGAACAAAATTGTTTTGAGGAAAAGAGTTGTTGGGTGCAAAATTGTTCGTTTGATTTTGGTAAGGTTGGGGTTGGAAAGGTTGTTGATATTGAGTTTGTTGAGGAGCTTGTTGTTGAGGAGGAAGCCTATGAAAATTGTTGTTGCCTTGGAGTTGTTGTTGATTTTGATTCCAAGCGAAATTGGGGTGGTTCCTCCAACCAGGATTGTAAGTTGAAGAGTATGGATTATTTCTTTGTCTCTGCTGAAAGGCAGCATTGACTTGTTCTTTTCCTTGAGCAGGTGGGTTGTAAGGACACTCTTCGGTCAAATGGTATGGATCCGAACAACAAGCGCATATAGTGCGAGGGGGAAGAGCAAGGGCAGGAGAAGGCGATGAGAATTTGCTCTCAATTGCTTCCAGTTTTCGTGTAATCGCTGCCATTTCGGCTTTCATTGCAATCGACATATCAATTGATGAACGCCTGCCCTAGATGGACCGGAAGAAGTGGACGAAGTGGTCGGTCTAGTGCTTTCCCACTGAAGCGTTTGTTCAGCAAGATCGTCGAGAAATTGCCAAGCTTCCTCGTCAGATTTGGATAGGAAGTGGCCTTGAAAAATGGTATCCAGCAATTGCTTAGTTGCTGGGTTCAGTCATTCGTATAAGGTTTGGCAAAGTTGCCATCTCTCAATACCGTGATGAGGGCACTGAACAAGAAGGTCTTTGTATCGTTCAAAACATTTCTAAAAAGGTTCGGAAGGAAGCTGGGAAAATTGGTTAATTTCATTTCGTATTCTCGCGGTCTTGTGATTTGGGTAAAACTTTTTAAGAAACGCTTTAACAAACTCTTCCCAACTGTTTATGGAATACGATGCAGTACTATACAGCCACTTTTCAGGTAGGTCACACAATGTGAAAGGAATGACTCGTAGCCTTATAGCATCATCGGACGGTTGGGTTGACTTCATCATTGCACAGACGTTCTGGAATTTGTTGATGAAGATATATGCATCTTCGGATTCCAGTCCGTGAAATTTAAGCAACATGTTGATGAAGTGGGGCTTAATTTCGAAATTATCCCCATTTGTCGGCGGGAGTGAAAGACAGGTAGGAAGTGCGGAGCGGGTAGGATAGAAACGATCCTGGAGCACGATTCGCTGTGGCGCTTCAACAAGAGGTTGTTGCGGCTTATTCGCACCCAGTTGAGGTGGAATCAGTCCCGAGGTAGGTAAAGGGTTGTTAGGATTGAATCCTGACATCTCAGAAGAAGATGAAGGTGAAGGTGAAGATGTATGAACAGAATTCCGATCAACGTCGGAGTTGACCGGCAAAGGTAAGGATGAAAAAGGAGTGGAGGGAGTTTCGACTTTGGAGTCGATCGCGTAGTCGGTAGCGACTAAAGAAACACGGACTAAACGGGCACTAGTGTCCCGAGTCCAACCGGACATACACTAAACGAGTTTAGTGTAGTCAAAGCGTAGAATGTGAGGGTAAGAAAACGTCAATGGGGAAATGTGGATGAAAGGTGCGTGAAATGGGATTCTAGCAACAAAGGGCGAGATTTTATAAAAAAATTGTTTTTTTGTTTGTTTTTTTTTTAATTTTATTTTATAAAGAGTTTTTGCAAAAAATTGTACGAAATTACGACACAATTTCAAACAACCACAGTTTAAACATGCACAATCAAACTTAGAGCTAGGGTCTTCTAAGTCAACTAGACTGCTCCTAACTGTTCCAAAGTGACAAGTTGTGAGATATCCTTCAAATCGTCTCTTCACCGCCAATTGTGGCCAGGTAAACACAAATGAAGAAAGGAAGGTTCCGCTCACGAATCACCGTGAGACGGGCCTTTTAAAATTACCTTTCTCACTTATCTAGCCTAGGCACCACAAAGTCAGGTTTAGATAAACGACTGAATACCCACAACCTTCCTCTGTCCTAATGAGCGCGACAGTCCTTAATTGGCTGAATCTAGATATTTTTTTAATTAACTCAAGGGTGATGCATATGCTTTTAGTGATTTCTGGGGTCTTAGGAAGGGTAATGAAATCCCCACCCAATCTTAATTTGTGTTATATCCCCTTAGATTCCGTATTAAATATGCAAAGCAATAACACACCAAAATCTAAAACACTTTCCAAATTTTTTTATTTGCGGCGTAAAGAATCCTGCACAAAAATAATTTATTGGAGGGGGAGAAGAGGTTGTTGTGCAAAGAATCCTGCAGAAAATTTTTTTGCAGTGGAGTGCAGAGGATTGGAGAGAAGAAATGGGATGCTTACAGAGAAAAGTGGGTCGCTGACGTCAGCAGTTGACCGCGGTTCCGCGGTCAAACGTGCACTTGTGCCGCGGTTCCGCGGCTCTTCTGAAGGTTGACGTCGTTAAATTTGTTCTCTGTGCTTAATTGGTTCTCCTCTTTTTGTTTAGATCCCTTATTTCTAGATTTGTTCACTGAGTTTGCTTCAGATCTGAATCAGTCCGTCTTCCTTTCCTGCACAATTTGCACAAAAACCAATCAAAAAAACAAGATGATTTTTTTTTATGTTTTTCAATTTTCAATTTTTTATATTTTTATATTTTTTAATTAACCCGAAATTACACAAAGAATTAAACTACCGTCTCTCTGGCAACGGCACCATTTGATTGGTAGAGGTTTTCTGTGTTTAAATTTACTGCAATCAAGACGGTGTCGCTTGGTAGCTAGCCGGTTGAGTACGGGTCGATCCACAGGGAGAAGGAATCCTTTTCTTTATGTTCTAACGAGTTAAGTCCAATTAAGTTGGGTTTTGTTTTAAGATCTATGAATGAGAATAAGTTTATAAAAAGGCTTGCCAGGGTTAGGATTAGGTCGGTTCGAAATAGAGATCTTCTCGCTTCCTTCAATGCCTTAGTTGTGAATAAAGGTGTTGGGGTAATCGGCAACAACGGGGATTAGCAGGACTATAAACTTAGTTTCTTCCTTTTGGTCCTTGTCCGTTCATTCTTGGCTCTTAGTCCTAACCTCCGGTTAATTCAACCACAACCGGTCTAACTCGGGAATCACCGCTATCATGTAGGATAGGGTGCCGTAGTGAGCGGATTATGGTTGATTTAAAGAGAGTCCGTATTAAAATTATTTGGGCAAAGAAAAGAGTGAGAGAAATTTCCTTCTCTCAAAACCTTCCCTTTCCTACCCCTAACAAGTGAGCAATTACTCACTTATTAGGAAGATAACAATAAAATTCATTTTTTTATTGATGATCTAAATTGTAGATAAATAAAGAACAAATAAACGTGCAGATAGTAAATTGCAGATAAGAAGAATGCGAGATAAAATAAAAAGACTTACTTTATTGACGACCTCTCAAGAACGCATTACAATTGAATTAAAAATTTAAATCTAGAAATAAAAAAAATGCACAAAAGTAAAGAGAGGCATGCCTGATTTGGCTTTTGGTTTTCCTATTTATAGATAGAAAAAAGCCCTAGGTTACATTCTGATCCATACATGAATTTACCAAACTACCCTAAGAAAGCCGGGTCAAAGCACCGACACCCCACCGACATGTGCAGAGCACGGCCGAGGAACCGCGGTAGAAGAGCCTGTTTGGCCGCGGTTCCGCGGCCATTTGGTGGGTTCATGGCCTCAATTCTTCAGGGTTTCTTCAAGTTGCTTTTATCTTCTGTTTTCTCCACTTGGTCTCTCAGAATCTCTTCAATTCTCTTCCAGATTTTCAACGGTAGACTTTTGTTTATTGGATCTTGTGCTGCCCTTGTGCTTTGTGCATTGAAATGCTCAATGATTTTCCATTTGTTCCTTCAACTGGTAGGCGGCATTATACGTATAGTGTGCGGAAACCCGTATTTCTCTGTTTGTTGGTCGCAGCCCCACATTTGTTGTGACTTTTCATGAATTACACTGTAAAGAGTTGAGAACCTGTAATCTGCAACTATTTAGCAGACATGGATCAAAAGTACCTACTTATATGCAATGTGATTAAGAATAGGCGATATAAAAATGCAAAATTCTGATATGAACACGTATCGGGGGCCCCGCAAAGTTTACGGGGGTCCCGCTACCCGGATAGCATGCTGGGGATTAAGGAGCTAGCAGCCCCTTTATGGGGTGCGGGACAGCACCCCGTTAGAAATTGTTTTCTTACGGGGAAGGTATTTTTACTGTGGAGCGTGTGGGAAAAGAGGGGTGAGAAGCATCCTAAGGACGCGTGCGTGGCGCGTGTACGTTGGGCGCTTGCGGGCCACATGAAAGGCGCTTGGGCGCCGGGCGCCAGCGCCTCACGCGCCCGGCACATGAGCGCTGGGCGCCCACGGGCCACGTGCAAGGCACATAGACGCTGGGAGCCAGTGTCTCACGCGCCCGGCACGTGATCAGGAGTTAAACTCCTGCAGAAAAAAGGGCTTAGCCCCGAGAATAGGAGTTAAACTCCCGAAAGGATCTTGAGTGGAGTTAAACTCCCAATAGTATTTTATTTGTGGAGTTAAACTCCAAAAGATTTTGAATGGAATTAAACTCCTAAAAGAATTTTATTTATGGAGTTAAACTCCTAAAAATTTTGACAAATGGAGTTGAACTCTCATAAATCTTTGAAGATGATCAAAGGGGACCATTTTTTTCTCCCTTGAGCCATGAATTCTCTTCTTAGACTCAGATCTTCCTCAAAGTGGGATTTTTGGATATAGGTCTCCTTCTTCCTCCTCTCTGTTGGCTGGATCTTGGAGAAAAGAGAGTGAGACTTAAAAATCTCTCCTTTTAAAGATTTGATGGGAAATCTGAGCTCTCTTTCATGGGTTTTATGGTGAAAAACTATTTCTTTTTAGAAAAGGAAGAGTTAAACTCTTGGTTTAATTCAGAAAATAGAATGAGGTTTAGAACCTTGAGGAAGAAGAAGGAGCCACAAACCCTAGTTTTTTTAGGGGAATCAATTATTGTTTTTTATTTCATTATCATATTGCCTTATATAGGCTTACAAATTTACACATAACCCCTTAGGCTTTACAAAATGGCATTTTGCTCATCCCATGCCTCATGTGCTCATTTCTTTTGCACGTGAACCATGTGCTTTACAAAAATTTGGCTTTATGCTCATTTTTCTTACATTTATTCATAAAAAATACGTCAAAATTATTTATTACATAATTTTCATTTTGGCATGGAAAAGGCTGGCCGCAAGGCTCGACTTGGACATCCATTTGACCTGGGTTTGGGCCCGCTTACTTGGGGTTGATTTTGATTTTGACTTGGTCAACCGTGGTCTAATTTTTTATCCCAACAGAGATGATTTGTGATGAAAGAAAAGAGAGAAAGGGGGACTTACGACTTTATAATTTCGAGAAAGGAGTAAGGAAAAAAGAGGGGGCTTCGTGGCGTCGCGGAAACTCCGGAAACGGCTTCGATCTTCGATGGAAAGAGATTGGCTGCTAACTCCACTTGACTCCACTTGCACTTAGGAACTTTTGGGATAATTTTTGCTAGAATTTTTCAAAATAGAGAGGAGCTAGACAATGTGATGGTATTTATAGTGAAGAATTAGGGTTTGAGAATTAAAAATGTGGATTAAAAGAATTTAAATGATGTTAAATGGTGAATTGAAGAGTTTCTATTTGATTGCAGGAAAATCAAACAGTGCAGGAGAGTTGAGGGGGGTTGAAGGGTCAAATGTGCAAAGCACGGGATGATTTGGAGTACCTTGGACCGTCGGTGCCGGCCATTTGGGGAGTTTGGGCGGTCGGATCTTGATGATCTGTCTCGAGATTTGTGCCATGTGTCAAGTTGGGTGTTTACTCCTATTTGCGCTTGTTTGATTTTTCTGAAACTTTTCGTTTCTCCGTGAATTGCACGTGTAACTCTTGGACTTCCGAAAAATTAAAAAGAAAAATCTTAAAAAATAATTGGGTCTGATGGGATTCAAACATACATGTTATGTCGCAGCAATGTAAAGGCTTTACCAGTGAATACAAGTTGCTTCTTGTTTTTATTTAACAAAAATAACTTTTAATTTTTACACAGGCTGTAATACTCTTTTCTATATAATAAACAAGAATTTTTTTGTACAGGGATTTTAGAGTCGTTACAAAATACATCCATATGTTTTATCTAAAACACATATCAACAATTCTAAAAGCATGATTTAGACGTATTTCTATCCATAGCTATAAGAGCACGCGGAAGTCACGACCGAAATAGATCTTCCTCTTCTTTCTCTTCTTAAGGCGGCTCTTAATAGGAAATGCAAATTATTAGAGTTAAGAGTAGGAGAGGAGATCTAGTTTGTAAATATACTGTATCTCGTTGGGTCCTCCGATAAAAGAGCCAATAAGATGAAGGTTTACACTAACCGTCCAATCACATCATATCCGATAAGATGTGCATTAAAGCCCATTAACCCAATAAGATCATATTACTTTATTGGGCCTACCGGTATGCCTCAAAACTATATAATCTTGACACAACCCACTTTAATAAATCATAATTAATGATAGCCCGCAATTAGATAAATCTAACAATCTCATCTGATACCAAGTTAGTATATTTGCCTGCTATCATCATGTCTTTGATAAAAAAAGAGTTAATGGAGACTGAAGAGCAAAAAAGAACAATTCCTTCCCCTTCACACCACGGGTGAAGATAGACTCACAAAAGCTAATTAACAAGAACTCAGGAACTTCAAACATGCACAAAGTCCGCTTTTAGGTAGTTTACCGTAATAAAAAAACTTTAAGGTAGTATAGTGAAGTATGTTCAATGTTCAGGATAGTTCAGAGCAATTTAGCTTTTACGATATAGAGCAAAGTTCACAAAAGAAAATCTGACACAAAGGGAAGCTTACCGACTCGTCTAAAGCTCTTCCAACGGTTCAACCGACACCGAATAAAGAAAAGTTGATCTTAAAAGACAGGATGAGACTAACTTTGACGCGACCTCTCCAGGAACCAACATCTTGATTTTGGATGAAACTAACTTTTGTTTACGGGCCTATTGGGCCAATACATTCACGGCATGCATAAGATGCTCTTAATTACACCAGAATGATGAATTAATTGTTGATTTAAGTAAACCTCTAAGTTTAAAGTAAACCATTACAATCACTGATCTCACTTGGATAATTCTTGACCATCCGAGTAAAGTAAACACTTGTTAGTTAGTTTATTGTGTTCATTGATCAAAGAGGAGGTAATGAAATAAAAAGAATTTGGCTGCAATTTTTGTCTTAAAAAAACAATAATTTTTAGCGTCCGGTGAAGTCAAAAAGACTTCAAATCTAATGCAAGAAAATCAATTAACGTAAATAAGTGGTGTGCTGGTTTGCAAAGTTTTGGTATAGATTATTGAAAATTTGCAGCGATATCTTTTAGTTGCTTGTAATTAATTTTAGAGTAAATTAGCAGAAACTCCCTGGCAAAGTTTTTGGCTATACAAAAAAACCCTAGCCCAAAAAAAGCTCGTCAAAAAGCCTGGAATTTTTTTCGCTAACAAAACCATTCTGCATGCAGCATCTGTATAGCTGCTGGGAATATCTATTTTTCTGCAATATGTATGTAGTTTTCAGCAAAATGTAAACGGTTAACCGATAAATCTATATAGTTCAGATTTTTGACAGCGGAAAACTTTTCCTGAGATTATTTGTGGCAGGGTTTTTTTGACAGCACGAAACTTTGCCAGCGTTTTTTTTTGACAATTTAACCTAAATTTTATTCATCAACCGTATGCATCACACACGTGCATAGGACCAGTACTTCAGAGGAGCTATCATCAACCAACAACACAATTTCATTAATTTGTTGCATCGACTATTACGAGTATTACATCAGCATCATTTTGTGATCGTTGGATATATTCAATGGTATTCGTTCTCTCTCAACATCGTGGTAAGATTCCATTTGTTGTATGACTGGAAGGTAGCCATCATCACTTATTCGCATCGTAGAGGGAGTCATCATTTCAGCTTTTGACAAATGAGAGGTAAAGCAAAGATAAAAGGTGTGGAGAAAACCTATGAAGCAGTTGGATGTTCCTATCATCCTTTTTGGATAGAGTAATTATGTGACGATCTTAATCTCTTCAAGTAACCCTTATATCTACACGAAGCTCATCTCCAACTCAATTAGTGCCATATTTTGCTTATGTCATCTGACCTATGCTTTGAACCTCGTACGTATCATTTCGAATACAGCCACTAAACGGAATAAAAAGCTAGTCCAAATTGCAGGAAACCCCCTCATTTTAACGGGCTGGCAAGAAACGATCGACTGGTCAGGAAACCCAGATTTTACCTCTATGATGATGATTTGAAATGGTGTTACTATTTCTGTCACTTTATGCCCTTGAAATTATTCTTAAATTTCTATGGTGTCATTGTTTGATTAGGCCCTGTTGGGGTACGGAATCAAGGTAACCGGAGTTTCCTTTAAAGGGAGATAGAGATAATCCAAACCAAGTTCGCAGGTCCCAAACTTCATTTAAAAACAAACTCCGGTTATATGTCATAACAGCGGGTTATGCTTAATATCTATCAAAACAAAACTGATGATGCTCGGTACTGGGAACTCCCCAGATCATGACACGTGGCAGATGACGTGTCCCAAAACTTACGAAAAAGAAGCAAGAACGGTACATTGGAAGCATACCTCGGGCCTTCGATCGACCCGAGGATGTTCCCGACCTTCGGTGGCCTTTCAGACACTCCTATGCTCGTCTTACAAACAACCATTGGCTCGCCTTCGAGCCCTCCCGCACGTTGAGTTCCCTCAGCCCTCCTAGCTCGCCTCCGAGCTATCACAGCACCAAGCTCCCACGGCCTCCCGCTCTTCCCCGAGCCTCCTGCCGAGCGTAGCTTCCTCGGTATCACCGACCGACCTACAGCACAGATCGCAGGCGTCTCCGCCACAGCTCCGCGAATCTCGCCAGATGCGAGATATCCGCCGCCTACGATCCCGCATTCCACGCCATCGCGTTCCCCCCATTAACGAGTGTATCTCGTCATTAATGGGGGATTCCGCCTTTCATGCAGGCGTAACGTCCAGGGGCGTAACGGCCGGCGTGAATCTCCCGGCCGCCAGCCCATGGCTGCCACTATATAAACCCATCTCTCAGACGACTCAGGTAAGGCAATTATTACCCAATAGGCCGCTACTCTGTCCAAATATTTCGACTAACTTGATCGTCGGAGGGTCCAAGGTGGTACAACTACCACGGGACTTCTTTGCAGGTAGCTCGGCTTCATTCCAACTCAAGCCCATTGAGATCCACACGCATCAAAAAGCAACCCTCAGATCCAATCCCAGCCACTCTTCAACACTCGCATCAAATCAATGGAAGACAACATCTAAAGGAGATCCTGGGCTCCATCAGTTGGCGCCGTATGTGGGAAACTCGAAAATTCCACTCAACGAAAGTTGATTTCCAGATCTCGAACTCATGGCGAGTGATCATCGCGACGATCCAAGCACTAGCCGCCGTCTTCCCCACAACGGAGGCACGGATGGATCCCCCCTAACGCCATTCACGCACTGTCTGCTCGAATAGATCGGCTCACGTCCTTCATGGATGCGCTTATCCGTGTCCAAACGGCGGGACAAGCTCCCCAAGTCGCCGCTCCCCTACCTCGGGAGCGACACATAGGGAGAGAAGACACAACCCACGCTGGCACCTCCGAGCACCGCCTCGCTGTCTCCGGCAGCCACAGATCCCCTAGGCCGACCGATTCAATGACCCGGTGGGCACCTCACTGCTCGACGCCGAGGTCTTATGAAAGAGCACCCCGCCCTGAGCCCCATCGCGCTCATGTCCCTCCCGAGGAGGTGTCGGTCAGCTCGCCTGATCCCAGGCATGGCCGGCGCCCTCTCCCTCGACGGGGTCGCGCGGATGGGACTCACCACGGTAGCTCGAGGACGACCTCGCCAGGAGACCTGAGGAACCTCATCGAACGGAACCGGAAACGCGGCCAGGCGCAGGTCGACAGCAGCAGGGGCCATAAATCCAAGTATGCCAAATCCTCGGGATACCACGACCGACTCGATGCCCTCGAAAAGCAGATCGAGGGTATACATCGGGAGAGTCGCCCATCAAGCGACGGGGCTAGATATGTCGCCGACTCGCTTATGAAGCCCTTCACCGAAGAGCTGCTCGTTGTCTACGTCTCCTCTAGGAACAAGCCCCCAAAGGTCTCCCTCTTCGACGGGAAGTCTGACCCGAAAGACCATTTGGACGCGTTCACAGCAGGGATGAGTTTCCAGGACAACTCCGACGCCACGCAATGCCGTGCTTTCTCCACCACCCTCATTCGCTCTAGACGAGACTGGTTCCGAGGACTCACACCATGCTCAATCTCTACCTTCGATAAGCTGGCCATCCAGTTCCTCGGCCATTTCGTCGGGAACAGACGGCGGAAGCGGGCCGTCGATCATCTTTTCACAAGGAATGCTTCAAAGGATACGTCACCCGCTTCTACAATGCTCTTCTTGAGATCCCAGAGCACCGGGACGAGACGGTCATCGCTGCTCTTAGGTCGGGTCTTAGGCACAAGGAGTGGCTCCGCTCCTTTGCATTAGAGCAACCTAAGACCATGGCCGAGAAATAAGCCTGGACCGAGCGAGAGATCCAGCTCGAGTCCGAGGTGAACGCGAACCTACCTCAGACAAATCAGACCGATCAGAAGAAGAGGGCAAGAGAGGATAAAAAGAAGATTGAGCGGCCAAAGCCCTACTCCCCAAAATTCCAGAAGTATACCCCGCTCAGCATCTCCCAGGCAGAACTGTTGGAGGAAGCAAAGGGTGAAAGATTCTTCAAACTCCCCCCGGTCAACCATAAGGCGTCCAAACGGAAACGAGGCCCCTATTGCGCTTTCCACAGGTCACAAGGACACCCCACCGAGAATTGCAAACAACTCTGAGACTACATCGAGGAGCTAATCCGCTCGGGGCACCTGGCAAGATACTTGCGGGACAAGCGACAAACCGACCGAGAGCAAGAGCACCATCCCCTTCCCGGCGAGTTGACGATCGGACAAATCATGGTCGTAACAGCAGGGTGTGTGCCTGGGGCCGACGAGACACGGTGCCCCTTGCCGGTCGAAGAGACTAGCAATCAACCCAGGAAGAGGGTCAAAGCAGCTGAGCCCATCACCTTTACCTACGAGGACCTCCACAGGATATCCCTTCCTTACAACGACCGTCTTGTAATCACCGCACGGGGCCACCGTTACGAAGTGTAAAGGATATTGGTCGACTTGGGAAGCTCGGCAGACATCCTCTTCTACGACTGCTTCCTGTATATAGGACTTACCCCGTCGAACCTGAGGCCGACCACCCACATCCTGTCGGGGTTCACCAACTACTCCATCCTGGCAGAAGGGATGGCCACCCTCCTGCTTAATATCGGGGAGACAGGCCATACGTGTAACACCCGAGCCCAATAATACTATTTCTGGTACTAGTTGAATGTTAGACTTTGCTTCTTTCAATTATCTTGCTTGTTTGGTGCTATTGCTAAATTTTAACCGGCTAAGTCATTTTTGCCTATAACAAATTTTAACACCTAAAATGAAATTAAAAATATCCATGTAGGCCTACTCGTCGCCACTAGTCTCGTGGTAGCGTCCGCGCGTCGAGATTTCATCCCGTTCGGCGAAACGGGCAAGTTTGGACGGCTACGCGCGCGTGCAAGTGTCCGACTTGGGGGCATGCATTTTAATCATAAAACACCTCATTTCAAAATTTGGAACTCGCTTAAAATCCTATAATTTGAATTTGAAACATTTGGGCGCAACCCGGGCGCGATTTGGAAATGTTTCATTTAGCGCCGAAATACCCATTTTAATTTAATATTATAAAACTATATATATAATTCTGTTATATATATAACGTATAAATCTTTTTTTAAAAATCTTTAAAAATTTCCTTTTAAACTTCCCGTACCCACTCCCAGCCAATCACGAGGGATTAAATCCCTCGTGGGCCCCACCTAAATCTCTCTCTATCTCTCATAAATCTTTCTCTCTTCGTTTCCCTATCTCTTTCTCTCTCTAATTCTTATCTCTCTCTATTCCCTCTCTGTATATTCTCTCTCTCTCTAACTGACTCTCTCTCTCTCGCATACATTTTCCTCGCCTCGTCTTCCTTCGAGACAACCCACGCGAGGAACCCTAGCTCCGCAGCACCCTCGCCGTCCCCGCTTGCAGTCACCGCCGCAGCATCCTCGTCGACCTCACCCTCGACCGCGCCTCCTCACCTTCCTCACCTTCCTCTCTTTTCCCGACGCCTCTTCCCTCTCGAACCCATACTCCCGACCTCGCCTGCCCTCGTCGTCGACCCTCAACCTCGACATCGCCTCCACTTCCTCACCCTCTTTCACACCACCATCATCACCGGACCTCCTCCATCGAAGCCCATCAACCGCCGGCATCACCGGCGCCTCACCTTCACCCTGCCGTCGCACCAGCCACCTCCATCAACCCGCAGCTCTCGGCCAGCAACCAGACGAGCTAATTCCAGCCATCATCTCCACCACCATTGCCACTGCCACCTCGAGCCGCTGCCCTCGCCTCCTTACAACCGATCGAGCAACCCACACCCGTTCACCGAGCACCTCTTGCCGTCGTCGCAACGCCCAAGAACCCATCACCCGACCTCGTCGCCATTGTCTTCGAGGCCGCAGTCGGCGCGTCGCTGTCGTCGTCTCCTTCAAACTCCAGAACCCGCACCCCTTACTACCACTGCAGCACATTCCATCACCTTCGACCACCATAGCCCGCCGCCGGTTCACCCATCGTCGCCGTCGATTCAAGTTGCCGCATCGCTGCAGTCTTCTTCCTTGGCCGAGACCTCACCAGAGCCGACATCCAAGCCAAGACCTTGCTTGGGTCGTGTTCACATCTCCGCCTTGTCGTATCCATCGTGGTCGCGATCGTCGTGTCGAGCGAAAGTCTTGCCGTGATCGTGCATCAGCAGTTTTGTGCTTCATGTTTGCATTACCGTTCTGTTCCCGAGGCAAGTAATTGATACTTGCTTACATGCTAGTGAAGCTTTAAAGTTCCCTTAATACAAACTTTAAAGTTGCCGTAATATTTACCCATGATATAATAAGGTATTATTCAGTAAATCACTTTACACATATTGCTTCCTGTTCAACCCTAGTAGCATGCCAGATTAATTGTTTTCCTATTAAATCCCTACATAGAAGTGATAACAGTAAAGTTCCCATTAACCGTATCAGGCTCCGCTGTACCTATATGTTTTCGAACTTGAGACTTGATCTCGCATCGAATCATTCATACCTAACAACCCCGTACGTGATAGATTACATTTTGATTTACTATTATGGTGCTTTTATTCCAGTTAAGTTTATCAGATATTCATGTACAACTTAAACCGGTCAAATTACAATTGCATTCTTTAAATAGATTATACTTGTCATGGCATTCTTGGAACACTCAATGTTTTATTAATCTGATTCCAGTAGTTACATTTACCATTCTGTATTCACGTTATATTGTTACCATCTTTTAACACAATTGAAAACTGTACTGCTAGATAATAAATCCGCTTTATTGCTATACGCATTGACTAGATCCTGATGGTTGCTTATATCTGCTCGTGAGCACACCCACGATATTGCCTATATCTCGATCTAACATGACCACATATATATATCGTGATCCACCTGACATGGTACCGTGTACTGTTGACTTGATCTGATGCACCATGACCTGACTTGTTACCTGATCTCATGCCTGATGCCAACAAACCTGACTTGGGGTCCTCATGGACCATTTCTGTTGTCTATCCAGACGAACCTGCTTTTACCTGATCCTGTGTTGGCATTAGTTCTTGATTACTGAATACCTGACCTGACATACATAACTTGGGGGTATGGGGAAATCAAAGGTGAAACCGACTTGTAACTCAACAGTTCGATACCTGTTCTGATCAGTTTTACGGGTTTGGCCAGTCCGGGAGTGATGATGCTGACATCACTCGTCCATCCTGCTACCTATTACTGCCTAGCGGCACGTCTCGGATTCAGCCCCGAGGGTCTTGACCGTGGTCCCGGGCATGCACGGGATACTATTGAGTTACATCGACGAGTCACCAATTGATTTCAAAGACTTTAGAATAGAAACCCGATGGAACAGTATAGCTACCCACAGCACACTACCCTGCACTATTATTTCATATTACTGCTTATTCATGCTTACTTTCTGCATTGCTTATTACCATGTTCGTATTATATTATTGGTTGACATGACGCGCTGACGTCTGGGTTTTGCATGGCCCAGATTCTTTACTACTGTCGCCGACCGAGCAGGAGTACTGCAGCCAGCAGGCTGATTTGTGAGTTCTGTAGTGGTCAGTTTACTTATTGCATTTTATTTCCCGGTGCGATCCCGCATTACGGGACGTACCTTTCTATTATTGCATTGGATCACTTGCTTCCGCACTTATTGTTCATTGACTCTTGTTATTATGGATTTGGACATGTGTTAGATTAGTTTATTTATCTTGTTCTTGATATCCCTACAGCCGTAATGTGACTGTGGATGGATAATTCCTACCCACAGGTAGCATGGTTGGCTATGTCACGTGCCCAATCTTGCGTACTCTGGGAAGCGGGGCGTGACATGGTTCTTTTGGTATCAGAGACATAGGTTAGTTGGGTTGATTCCTTGTAGTTGGGTATTGTACCCAATACACGAATCAGAATACCCGTGTTTAGGAAACATGTCCTGCCACCTTGACCGCTTTACCATTCTTGAATCACATTTTTCCGGATTATATCTTTTACGACGTGCAAACTTACTTTGCATGTCGACTTGGAAACCTGATTTCTTGTTATCCCTAGGACTTGGGCGACTTGGGTGGAGTTAAGTAATTGCGGCTATGATACCGCGGCATAGCTACAATGTGGTACTCTATTTAAGTATCTTGGAGTTCTTGCCTTGATCCATATTCAGAATCTATCATCATGCTAATATTGGGTGTTTTGAGTTCAGGATTATGACAGGTAAGAAGTTGAAGACGTACCAGAGGCGTGTGAACGAAGCCGCCATGCTTGGAGTGATAAGAGGAATGCTGGAATTCAAAGAAACAGCCCGAGCTGATCTAGCAGCAAGCGGACTCGTTTCAGGAAGGTTTGCAGATCGTTCAGCAGTCTGTGAACGAGATTGGAACTAGACCAGTTGACCGAGTAGGGACCGTGGCAGAGTTCAGACGTGTGGGTCCTACTACTTTCACTGGTTTGGAGGAGCCGTGCCAGCCGAGCAGCGGCTAGTCAACACGGAGAATTTGCTGATTGCGGCACAGATTCCAGAGGACAAAGGAGTTGATGTGGTGCGCATTCAACTAGTGGATTACGCCGAGAGTGGTGGCTTGTGGAGGAGAACCGTTTGCCCAAGCCAAGCAGTTGGGCGGATTTCTCTAAGAGTTTCCTGGAGAAGTTCTTTCCGCGGACTGCACGGGAGGAAATGGAAGAGAAGTTCATCGGACTAAGGCAGAATGGAGCAACCGTGGACGTGCATGCAGCAGAATGGACGAGACTCAGTAGTCTCGCTGGACCTTTCGCGGCCAACGATGCAGACAGCAGTTGCGGTAAGGAAGCAGTTCTGTCGGGCCAGTCGAGTTCAGGGCTAGGCCGACACGCAGTGTTCTTGCAGCAATGGAAGTTGTTAGTAATGAAGAGCCGGCAGTTGTTCTCGACTTTATGGATGTATTTGCAGATATATTGGGCTTACCGCCGAAGCGAGACGTGGAGTTCGCGATTGACTTTAGTCCTGGTGCAGCGCCAGTGTCTAAAGCTTACTATCCAATGGCACCAGTGGAATTGGAAGGAGTTAAGAAGCAAGTTGGTGAATTACTTGAGAAGGGTTGGATTCGAAGCAGCAACTCGCCTTGGGGAGCTCCAGTTCTTTTAGTAAAGAAGAAGGATGGCACGAGAAGGATGTGCATTGATTATCGAGAATTGAACCGGGTGACTATTAAGAACAAGTACCCGATCCCTCGCATTGGAGGACTTTTGAGCAGCTTAGTGGCGCGAGAGTATTCTCGAAACTGGATTTCCGATCCGGATATCATTAGGTCCTGCAGATGTTGAGACAGGAGAAGCTTTATGCGAAGATGAGTAGTGCGAATTCTGGCTGGAAGAAGTGAAATTTCTGGGACATGTCGTGTCGGGCGATGGAATCGCCGTTGATCCCGAGAAGATTGCAGCAGTTCGAGATTGGCCAAATCCAAGGAATGTTGCGGAGATAAGAAGTTCTTGGACTCGCCGGATACTACAGGAGATTTGTGGAGGACTTCGCTCGTTTGGTAGAACCGTTGACCAAGCTTACGCGCAAGGAAGTACCTTTTATTTGGACGGATGGATGTGCATTGGCCTTCGAGACGTTGAAGAAGAAGTTGATAACCGCCCCTATCCTGACCATACCAGACAATTCATGAGGACTGGTGATTCACAGCGACGCATCTGGAAAAGGATTGGGATGTGTTTTGATGCAAAATGGGAAGGTCGTAGCTTACGCATCAAGACAACTGAAGACTCATGAGAAGAATTACCCGACTCATGACTTGGAGCTTGCGGTCGTGATCTTCGCCTTAGAAATTTGGAGACACTACCTTTTAGGCGAGAGAGTCGAAGTTTTTCAGATCACAAGAGTTTGAAGTATGTGTTCACTCAGAAGGAGGTGAACATGAGGTAACGCAGATGGTTGGAGCTGATGGCCAACCACGACCTTGATCTTAAGTACCATCCGGGAAAAGTTAACGTTGTGCCGGATGCGCTTAGTCGGTTACTAGCGATTCAGGTATTGATCGCATAAAGGGAGATCATTACGGATTTTCGGAGATTTGATTTGGAGGCTGTGCTACCACATGCTACGGGACAGTTGATGCAGTTGCAAGTACAGTCGTCCTTAGTTGAGAAGATTAAAGCGGCACAATCGCAGGATCCTAGACTGCAAAAGTTTCGAGAGCAGGTTGAAGCCGGACTACGAACCGATTTAGTGATCCACGGAGATGGTTCGTTGAGGTATGGTAGCCGTGTGTGTGTGCCAAAAGGAGATGTGCGTGAAGAGCTTATGAAGGAGGCACACAGTTCAGCTTACTCTGTACATCCAGGAGGGACAAAGATGTACCGAGATATTCGACAGCACTTCTGGTGGGAAGGCATGAAATGGGAGATTGCTCGCTTCGTGGCTAAGTGCTTGGTGTGTCAGCCAGTCAAGGCTAAACACCAAAGGGTTGCGGGTTTGTTGCAACCACTTCCGATTCCTCAGTGGAAGTGGGAACATATAACCATGGATTTCGTGACGGCTTTACCGCGGAGTCCAAAGGGAAACAATGCAGTATGGGTGATTGTCGATCGGTTGACCAAGGCAGCTCACTTTATTCCTTTTCGGGTTGGTCAATCGATGGAGACTTTTGCAGAGCGGTACATGCAGGAGATTGTAAGATTGCATGGAGTACCGGTGAGCATCGTGTCCAATCGGGACACTCGGTTCTTGTCACACTTCTGGAGGAGTTTACAAGAAAGTTTGGGGACTCGATTGAAGTTTAGCACAGCTTATCATCCTCAAACTGATGGACAATCGGAGAGAACGATCCAGACCCTTGAAGATATGTTGAGGGCTTGCATGTTGGACTTCAAAGGTTCTTGGGAAGATCATCTACACCTGGTGGAGTTTTCGTACAACAATAGCTTCCAAGCGACTATTCAGATGGCTCCGTTTGAAGCGTTGTATGGTCGTAAGTGCCGTTCACCTGTTTGTTGGGATGATGTTGGTGAACGAAGGTTACTAGGACCAGATTTGGTGGTACAGACAGTCGAGAAGGTGAATACAATCAGGAAGCATATGAAGGCAGCTCAAGACAGACAGAAAAGTTGGGCCGACACGTCAAGAAGACCTCTAGAGTTCGCCGTGGGTGATTTGGTATTCCTGAAGATATCACCGACTAGAGGGGTGATTCGCTTTGGGAGTCGGGGAAAGCTTAGTCCTCGATTCGTTGGACCCTTCGAGATATTGGAGCGTGTTGGAGAGGTAGCGTACCGTTTGGCGTTACCACAGTCCTTGGCAGGAGTACACGATGTGTTTCATATATCTCAACTACGAAGGTATGTTCGAGATGAGACCCGCGTCTTGGATCATTCGGAGTTGACCGTACGGGAGGACCTAACTTTTGAGGAGCGACCAGTTGAAATCAAGGATCGAAGAGAAAAGGTTCTTAAGAACAAGGTTATCCCTCTTGTGCTAGTTTCTTGGGGTAATCGATCACATGGAGAATCCACTTGGGAGCGAGAAGACGAGATCCGGCAGAAATTTCCTCGTCTTTTCCTGTAGTTAGCTATCTTGTATTCTGGGAATTTCGAGGACGAAATTCTTTTTGTAGTTGGGTATGATGTAACACTCGAGCCCAATAATACTATTTCTGGTACTAGTTGAATGTTAGACTTTGCTTCTTTCAATTATCTTGCTTGTTTGGTGCTTATTGCTAAATTTTAACCGGCTAAGTCATTTTTGCCTATAACAAATTTTAACACCTAAAATGAAATTAAAAATATCCATGTTGGCCTACTCGTCGCCACTAGTCGCGTGGTAGCGTCCGCGCGTCGAGATTTCATCCCGTTCGGCGAAACGGGCAAGTTTGGACGGCTACGCGCGCGTGCAAGTGTCCGACTTGGGGGCATGCATTTTAATCATAAAACACCTCATTTTAAAATTTGGAACTCGCTTAAAATCCTATAATTTGAATTTGAAATATTTGGGCGCAACCCGGGCGCGATTTGGAAATGTTTCATTTAGCGCCGAAATACCCATTTTAATTTAATATTATAAAACTATATATATAATTCTGTTATATATATAACGTATAAATCTTTTTTTAAAAATCTTTAAAAATTTCCTTTTAAACTTCCCGTACCCACTCCCAGCCAATCACGAGGGATTAAATCCCTCGTGGGCCCCACCTAAATCTCTCTCTATCTCTCATAAATCTTTCTCTCTCCGTTTCCCTATCTCTTTCTCTCTCTAATTCTTATCTCTCTCTATTCCCTCTCTGTATATTCTCTCTCTCTCTCTAACTGACTCTCTCTCTCTCGCTTACATTTTCCTCGCCTCGTCTTCCTTCGAGACAACCCACGCGAGGAACCCTAGCTCCGCAGCACCCTCGCCGTCCCCGCTTGCAGTCGCCGCCGCAGCATCCTCGTCGACCTCACCCTCGACCGCGCCTCCTCTCCTTCCTCACCTTCCTCTCTTTTCCCGACCCCTCTCCCCTCTCGAACCCATAGTCCCGACCTCGCCTGCCCTCGTCGTCGACCCTCGACCTCGACATCGCCTCCACCTCCTCACCCTCTTTCACACCACCATCATCACCGGACCTCCTCCATCGAAGCCCATCAACCGCCGGCATCACCGGCGCCTCACCTTCACCCTGCCGTCGCACCAGCCACCTCCATCAACCCGCAGCTCTCGGCCAGCAACCAGACGAGCTAATTCCAGCCATCATCTCCACCACCATTGCCACTGCCACCTCGAGCCGCTGCCCTCGCCTCCTTACAACCGATCGAGCAACCCACACCCGTTCACCGAGCACCTCTTGCCGTCGTCGCAACGTCCAAGAACCCATCACCCGACCTCGTCGCCATTGTCTTCGAGGCCGCAGTCGGCGCGTCGCTGTCGTCGTCTCCTTCAAACTCCAGAACCCGCACCCCTTACTACCACTGCAGCACATTCCATCACCTTCGACCACCATAGCCCGCCGCCGGTTCACCCATCGTCGCCGTCGATTCAAGTTGCCGCATCGCTGCAGTCTTCTTCCTTGGCCGAGACCTCACCAGAGCCGACATCCAAGCCAAGACCTTGCTTGGGTCGTGTTCACATCTCCGCCTTGTCGTATCCATCATGGTCGCGATCGTCGTGTCGAGCGAAAGTCTAGCCGTGATCGTGCATCAGCAGTTTTGTGCTTCATGTTTGCATTACCGTTCTGTTCCCGAGGCAAGTAATTGATACTTGCTTACATGCTAGTGAAGCTTTAAACTTCCCTTAATACAAACTTTAAAGTTGCCGTAATATTTACCCATAATATAATAAGGTATTATTCAGTAAATCACTTTACACATATTGCTTCCTGTTCAACCCTAGTAGCATGCCAGATTAATTGTTTTCCTATTAAATCCCTACATATAAGTGATAACAGTAAAGTTCCCATTAACCGTATCAGGCTCCGCTGTACCTATATGTTTTCGAACTTGAGACTTGATCTCGTATCGAATCATTCATACCTAACAACCCCGTACGTGATAGATTACATTTTGATTTACTATTATGGTGCTTTTATTCCAGTTAAGTTTATCAGATATTCATGTACAACTTAAACCGGTCAAATTACAATTGCATTCTTTAAATAGATTATACTTGTCATGGCATTCTTGGAACACTCAATGTTTTTTTAATCTGATTCCAGTAGTTACATTTACCATTCTGTATTCACGTTATATTGTTACCATCTTTTAACACAATTGAAAACTGTACTGCTAGATAATAAATCCGCTTTATTGCTTTACGCATTGACTAGATCCTGATGGTTGCTTATATCTGCTCGTGAGCACACCCACGATATTGCCTATATCTCGATCTAACATGACCACATATATATATCGTGATCCACCTGACATGGTACCGTGTACTGTTGACTTGATCTGATGCACCATGACCTGACTTGTTACCTGATCTCATGCCTGATGCCAACAAACCTGACTTGGGGTCCTCATGGACCATTCCTGTTGTCTATCCAGACGAACCTGCTTTTACCTGATCCTGTGTTGGCATTAGTTCTTGATTACTGAATACCTGACCTGACATACATAACTTGGGGGTATGGGGAAATCAAAGGTGAAACCGACTTGTAACTCAACAGTTCGATACCTGTTCTGATCAGTTTTACGGGCTTGGCCAGTGTAAATCCCCGTTTCCATTCTAATAAAAGTTTCCGATTCTCTGAATTCCAGTAGTTTCTTTTCTCTTTTTCCTCATATTTTGAATTGGTTGGTTAAGCAAAATATTTATATTTTTTTCCCAAAACCTAAAAGTTAAAACCCAGAAATTAAAAGACAAAAACTAAAGCGAATAAAACTAATTTAAATTAACCTTTTCCCACTAAATCCTTTATTTAAATTCGGCCCAGCCCATTCAAAATTTATAAAATTCCTAAACTCAAATCTCCCCGGCCCAATCCCATTCTCAGCCCACCTCGTTTTTTTTAAAGGGAATTAATAATTTTCCCGCGAGCCCGGCCTAAATCTCCTCCGGCCCGTTCCCTAACCGACCCGACCCGACCGTTTCTCTCCTTCCCCACTCTTTTCCCGCTCGCGCCTCCATCTTCGCGACCCCCACGTCCCCGAGCTCCCCACGTCGCCTCGCCGTCGCCCACGACCCCCGACCACGTTTCCACACCCCTCAAACTCCCCGTCTCCAACTCCCCTCACACTCTCTATCTCTCCAACTCACTCCTCTCCCATCACTCGAAAACCCACAGCAACCCAACTTCGAAACAACCCACTGCACTCCACCCTCGACGACGACGACGAACCTTCCTCCGACCCCCTTCTGCATCACCTCACCCTAGCCTCCTCTCTCTCCTCACTTTTTCCAGCCTCAACCGAGCTCACTCCCCTCAACTACATACCCTCGCCACCTCCCGGCCACCCTCTGGATCTCAACGCCGGCGAGCCCCATTTCACCTGAACCACCTCTGCGACCCTCTACATCCTCAGCACCATCCTTATCACTCCAAACCCGACCCCCCCCCCCCACTGCACTCTCTCTCTCTCCCTCTCCAAATACCCATTCTCAGTGAAACTCTCCGTGCACGTCGCCGGAGCGACCACCGCCGATATTGTCGACCCCAGCAACTCCCAGGCCACCCACAGAGCGCACTCTATACCTCCAGCGACCACTTGGCAACTCCGACGCAAATCCGTTTCGCGAGCCAAACTCGCGCAATCCGTTCGCGGCGTACATCGCGCGTTCGCGACATCGTTGCTGCCGTGCAACCCCGAGACATCTTCCAGGCAAGTGTCTACTTGCTTCATGCTATTATAGTTGTGTTACAAACTTAGATCACGTAGTTTACGAACTTAACGATTACCGATATGTATCATGACCTAGGTGTTCGATGCTCGTCTCTCATGGAAATAACTGTTTAATTTGACAGAAACCGATACTTTCTGTTGGCCCATATAGTGATAAATATAGTGTATGAATCTCGCTGGAAAATACGATTGTTTGTAACAAAAATTGATACCCCCAAATATGCCGTTTAAACTAGAATTTCCTCGTACCTGAAAACGAATAAAATCACCATAAATTATGTTCAAACTGGAATGCTGCGTTCGAGGGCTTAAATCGAAGCCGGGTCGACAAACTTTAACCCTATGGAAAATCCTAATGATTTCTGTTCTGTAATCATGATGATAACTGGGTCGGAACACGACTCTGGACTGCAGTCCAGAGCGTTTCTGATTTTTGTGTTCTGTTCAAAGACCTGCACCACTGTGTTTCTTGAAGTCGTATGTTACGGAACCATACAGTAGATTAAAGATAACTCTGTTAGCTAAATAAAACAGGTGGTTCCATTCCGTTTCATCGCCATTTGCTATTTTAAACTGTATTTAAAAGGGCAGAACGTATATTAGTCCAGAACAGATTCAGAAATGACATATTGAGATTAAACTGTGCACAACTTTCAACGTACAGATGCGATTAAGGATCCGTCTGTTGCGTTGAACACCTTATAGAAAACCCTAGATTTCATTCAACAGTAGCATTGCTAAATTCTGAACCCAATCGGGTGCAATTCGTGTCGCGAAACGGACGTTCAGTTCTCAAACTGAATTTTCCAGCAGCGCGCACTTAAAATGAAACTGCTATATCTTGAAAACCGGAACCCCGATTGAACTGAAACAAATTTTGATGAATCACTGACTGAATGTTCTATTTATCTTACTTGTATCATTTTGCTGAATTCTTAACATAGTAGTTCATGCAATTTATTTTAGTTAATGATATGCATGTTGATTCATAACATACAGAGCTCAATGGTAGCATACATACATATATCATACCCTTGCCATATACTCAGTGTTAGTACGTGTGGACATTGCATTATCGTGCGTGATAGATGTTGGTTTAGGAGTGACAAGTACATCAATGGAAAGTGAATATTCGTGATAGTGATTGATACAGTGAACAGTGATAAAACCGTGCCATTGGTATACTTGTACACAACTAGATCAATATCATAAATAGTGAGAACCTGGGGGAAAGGGGGAAATCAAAGTGGAAAGAGCATCGTATTTAGCGGGACCGTGTTTAGAGGATGATCATTCGAACAGAGATACTGATACATGTAGGATAGGATCTAGCGATCCGGCTGACAGGGTTATGTCCCGAGCATGTGGGCCGTTGTCTCGGGTATGTACGAGACTCCTGTTAAACATGATCCTCCTTCCACTATGTGATTTCAAACTTGACCTAGAGACCGATAGGGACACATAACATATTCTGCATCATATAACGACATAGTGATTACTTGCATTGTTCTTACACCAGTATTACTTCATATACC
Source organism: Agapanthus africanus (assembly GCA_030015575.1). Classification (NCBI taxonomy): domain Eukaryota; kingdom Viridiplantae; phylum Streptophyta; class Magnoliopsida; order Asparagales; family Amaryllidaceae; genus Agapanthus; species Agapanthus africanus. The sequence continues at coordinate 746,780,687 of JASDDO010000022.1, read as the reverse complement.
TGTTTCGTCTCATTGCAATAATATTGTTATTGTGTCGCTCTGACGACCTGAGTATGCATGCTCAGATCCCGCGGGAGGACCAGCACAGGAGACGGAGTTACCCTTCGAGTTCACGGAAATTTAGACTGGTGTACCTTCTTTTTCTGTTTTCCATAAAAGTGATCATAAGTTTGACTTTGGTTAGTATTTATTCTTGTTATCTGTAATTTGTGAACAATGGAATATTAATGTAATAAATTAGTGATGTGATTCCTTTACCACTGTGCTTTATTTACTGATTACCATGTAATGCTAGAAGCCGAAGTGTGACTACGGCGGGATGATTCCTTGACCGTAGGAGCATGGCTGGCCTAGTCATCCCTCGTTTTCCGTATTTTTGGGAAGCGGGGCGTGACAGCCAGTCCGGGAGTGATGATGCTGACATCACTCGTCCATCCTGCTACCTATTACTGCCTAGCGGCACGTCTCGGATTCAGCCCCGAGGGTCTTGACCGTGGTCCCGGGCATGCACGGGATACTATTGAGTTACATCGACGAGTCACCAATTGATTTCAAAGACTTTAGAATAGAAACCCGATGGAACAGTATAGCTACCCACAGCACACTACCCTGCACTATTATTTCATATTACTGCTTATTCATGCTTACTTTCTGCATTGCTTATTACCATGTTCGTATTATATTATTGGTTGACATGACGCGCTGACGTCTGGGTTTTGCATGGCCCAGATTCTTTACTACTGTCGCCGACCGAGCAGGAGTACTGCAGCCAGCAGGCTGATTTGTGAGTTCTGTAGTGGTCAGTTTACTTATTGCATTTTATTTCCCGGTGCGATCCCGCATTACGGGACGTACCTTTCTATTATTTCATTGGATCACTTGCTTCCGCACTTATTGTTCATTGACTCTTGTTATTATGGATTTGGACATGTGTTAGATTAGTTTATTTATCTTGTTCTTGATATCCCTACAGCCGTAATGTGACTGTGGATGGATAATTCCTACCCACAGGTAGCATGGTTGGCTATGTCACGTGCCCAATCTTGCGTACTCTGGGAAGCGGGGCGTGACAATACGCGTACCGTGCCTGTGGAGTTCATCATCGCCAGAATTCTATCGGCCTATAATATCTTCCTGGGACGCCCAATGCTGAATTCCTTCCGGGCCCAGATATCGACCTACCACCTAGAAATCAAGTTTTCCCTCGACCAAGGCAGAATAGGTCGGGCCTACGGGAACCAGCAAACCGCGAAGATTTGCTTCACAGTGACATCTATGCCCGAGGAGAGAAACGATGATCTTGAGAGCACAGATGATTTCAGGGGATCTTTGGATACTCGAGACGAGTTTAAAGAGATCCGAGGAGCCCCGGTGGAGCCACTAACAGAGGTCCCCCTCGTCGAAGGGGATAATGAACGAACCGTCCAAATCGGGTCACTCTTAACGGGAGCTCAGCGCGATGACCTGGTCCACTTCCTCAGAGGAAACTCAGACGTGTTTGCCTGAGCGACCACCGACATGCCTGGGATCAACCCCAAAATAATATCACATAAACTCGGGGTGCGGTCCGACCCGTCAGGCAGAAGAAACGAAGCTTCGTCCCGATCAAGCAAAGAGCGATCGAGGACGAGATTGACAGGCTGCTCGCAGCCAACTTCATTCGGAACGTGGATTACTCAGAGTGGCCGACGAATGTGGTCATAGTTAAAAAGGAAAGCGGGAAGCGGCGCATGTGCGTCGACTTCACTGAACTCAACAAGGCTTGCCCGAAGGATAACTATCCCCTCCCTCGGATAGATCAGCTCGTCGGCAGCTCGGTAGGCCATGAGCTACTCAGCTTTATGGGCGCCTTCTCCGGCTATAACCAAATCCATATGAATCCGGCAGACGAAGAGCTCACCGCATTTATAACAGACCGGGGGGTATATTGCTATAAAGTGATGCCCTTCGGCCTCAAAAACGCTGGGGCTATGTACCAACGCTTGGTCAACAGGATGTTTAAGCCTCAAATCAGTAGGAACATGGAGGTTTACATCGACGACATGCTCGTCAAATCAACCTCGTCGGATCGGCACGCCAAAGATCTGGGCGAGGCCTTCGACGTCCTTCGCAAATACAAAATGAAACTGAACCCTTCCAAGTGCGCATTCGGGGTCACCAGTGGAAAGTTTCTCGGATTCATGGTCACCCACCGAGGAATCGAGGCAAACCCGGAGAAAATTAGCGCAATCCTCAACATGGCCATGCCCAAGACTAGCGTCGAAATCATGCGGCTCACAGGGCGGGTAGCCACCCTGAGTCGTTTCATGTCAAGATCCGGGAAAAAGTGCCTCCCGTTCTTCAAAGCTCTAAGAAAGATCCCAAAGTTTGAATGGTCGGATGAGTGTCAGATCGCCTTCGAGCAATTGAAAGTGCACCTGGAGACTCCCCCACTACTCACCCGGCCAGTTGAACAAGATGAGCTATCGCTGTATCTGGCGGTGTCCGATCAATCTGTAGGTCCGGTGCTCGTCCGAGAAGTCGAGAGAGTCTAAAAGTCGGTCTACTATGTAAGCCACGTCTTCAAGGACGCGGAAACAAGGTACCCGGCCATATAGAAGATTGTCTTGGCACTCATCGTGGCCTCGAGGAAACTACGGCACTATTTCCAGGTGCACACCGTCCTTGTTCTCACCGAGCGCCCTTTAGGGGCTATTCTCGCCTCCCCCGAGTCTTCTGGCCGTTTGGAGAACCGCAGGTGGGAGTTGTCCCAGTTCGACATCAAGTACCGTCCGAGGCAGGCTATCAAAGCACAGGTCTTGGCCGATTTTATCGTCGAATGCACTATCCCCAACAAAGAGGCAGTTTCCGTGCCGGCCCCTAGATCTCAACCTTTGATCAAAGAGGGGTCCGACTCCATTCCCGACTGGGTCCTTTATGTCGATAGGTCCTCAACCGAGGACGGCTGTGGTGCCGGCATCATCATTCGAGACCCAAATGAGGCAAAGATGGAGTATTCTTTGAAGCTTGGGTTCAAAGCCTCAAATAACGCCGAAGAGTACGAGGCTTTACTCGCTGGGCTTCGAATCGCCTCCGGAGTGGAGCTGAAGACGATAAGGGTCCTCAGTGACTCCGCCCTGATCGTTGGCCAAGTGACCGGCCGTTTTGAGGCATGGGAGCCTCTAATGGTAAAGTACTTAGATGAGGTAAGAAGGCTGCGAAAGGACTTCGACGAAGTTCAAGTGGAGCAAATCCCCCGGCACCTAAACGTCTAGGCCGACGCCCTGAGCAAGCTGGCTTCATCCTATACGGCCAACAACGAGAGAAATATCCTCTTCGAGATCCTGCCACGGCTCAGCGTGGAAGACAGAGCGACATCGCTCCAAGTTTACACAGCCCGGGAAGAGGGCCAAGATTGTAGGAAGCCCATCGTGGAATTCCTGAAGGAGGGTACACTCTCCGGAGATCATGGGGAGGCCCGCCGCCTCCGACACAAAGCCTGCCATTTCGTCTGGAGCAATGGGAATCTCTATAAGAAATCCTTCACTCAACCCCTGTTTCTGTGCGTCGACCCCCACGAAGCTGACTACATCCTCCATAAGATTCCTGAAGGGGTCGGCGGTGCGCACCAAGGGCCCCACACCTTAGTCCAAAAGGCGTTGCTCCAAGGGTACTATTGGCTGACCATTCATCAGGACGCTCAGAAGCTCGTCAGAAGGTGCAAGAGATGCCAACTCCATGGCAGCATACCCCGCCTTCCGGGGACCAAGATAACAGCCCTAACCTTCCCCTGGTTGTTTGCCCAGTGGGGAATGGACATGATAGGCCAATTCCCTATTGGTATGGGTGGGTACAAATACATCCTCGTCGCGGTGGACTACTTTACAAAGTGGATCGAGGCCGTCCCCATCAGAAAACCGGACGCCGCCACGACTATCAAGTTCCAGCAGAACAACATAATACTCTGGTTTGGAATCCCGAGGTGTATCATCACCGACCACGGGACGAATTTCGAAAATGAGAGAGTTAAATCATTCTGCAGCGAATACCATATACTGATAAAGTTCGCTGCGGTCGCGCACCCCCAATGCAACGGGCAGGCCGAGGTCGCCAACCGAGACATCATTCGAGGTCTTCGAGCTCGCCTGGAAGGACGACAAGGCAGTTGGGTCGATGAACTACCCCGGGTCTTATGGGCCTTGCGCACATCTAAGAAGACCCCCACCAGAGAGACCCCCTTCAGTCTCTGCTATGGCACCGAGGCGATGGTCCCAGTAAAGATCGGGCTGCCCAGTTACATGGCCGAGCATTTCGACGACGAAAACAACACCTCGGTACTCCGGACTAATTTGGACATCCTGTTGGAAAAGCGGGGCTGGGCACATATCAGAGCCGCTACTACAACGCACGAGTCAAGCATCGCGCCTTTAAGGCTGAGGACTTGGTCCTAAGGCGGAACAAGTTCGTCGATCAAGGCAAGCTGCACAAGTTTTCTCCGAAATGGGATGGCCCATTCCTCGTCTCCGAGATCCTGCCCGGAAGGGCTTATCGCTTACAAGATGCAACGGGTCGCAAATTTCCGCGGCTTACAACGCCGAGAAGCTCAAGTTGTACCTTTGAAAGGAATATCTATGAATATATACTCCTTCTTTCAAAGAAATATCTATGAATGTATGTTTCTTCTTTCAAAAAAGCAATGTAAAATTTTCTAAGTTCTTTTTTAATAACAAGAAGAAACTCCCCCTATCTGTTTTCCCCTTTCTCAGTTCAAAGTTCACAGATTTCGCTCCATGGAATTACTCAAATGCACTCAGAAGACAAAGAGGAAAACCATAAAATGTCACAAAAAGGAGAGCTTTATTTATCCATCAAAAGGTATTATGGGCTCCTCAGCCTTACAATAAAAAGAAAATTACAACTGGGGGGAGCGGGGTCAAGGAAGTACTCCTAGCGATACTCCGAGGAAATTTCCGCCAGCCGAGCCCTGTCCTCTGCAGCCCACTCCCACTGATGTTGCACGTGAATCTGGGATGCCACAAAGGCGCCTGGCACTCCACCTGCCGAGCCCTGGCTCACGATCCGTCACTTTTGGAAGCCCTCCAAAATGAGGATCAAGGATCGGTCTTGCCTGGTCTTCGAGATGAGACCGAGCAAGAAGATTGTACGCACCTTGTCGAGCGCCTCGTCCAGCAGTTCCTCGGCAAAGGGGTTGTACAACCCTGGAGACCTCTTCCAGATTGCGTACATCAGCAATTGGAGAAGGGGCGACCGGTGAGGAAGGAGATGGCCGATGTGGTCTTCGACGCGCCGGACCACTCCCCGGTATCTCCCCTTGGAAATGGACTGGTCGTATATATAGACGTCATCGGGAGTAATGATCTCTTCGATTGCATAGATACGCTCGGCCATCTCGAAAAGCAATGCTGAAAAGTTGGCATCTCCTTCTCTATTTATAGCCTCCACAGAATCCCTAAGAGTCCAAATTTGCGCGTGCATGCGCGCGAATCCAGGGATTCGCTCAATTCTTCTAATATTGTACGGCCACGCGGCGGGTATCCCGTGTTTCTCGGCGAATCGAAGTCGGAACGACACGGGTCTTGGAACGCCTCGCCTCACGCATGCGTTTCTGCCACGTGATGCCCACGATAGTCACCCTTCCCGATATTCACACATCTCGGAAGGTCGGGCAGAGCCTCGTAAAACCGAGCAGCTTCTTTGCTCGGTCCATCCTTAGCGGGTAACTTCTTACCCACCGACGCTAAGGATCGAAGCCCTCGTCAAGAGACAGCCGAGCAGCTTCCGTGCTCGGTCTATCCTTAGTGGCTAACTTATTACCCATCTACGCTAAGGATCAAAACCCTCGCTAAGAAGAAACCGAGCAGCTGCCCTGCTCGGTCCATCCATGGCTGGTAGTTTACTACCCACCGACACCAAGGATCGAAGCCCTCGTCAAGAGGCAGCCTAGCAGCTTCCTAGCTCGGTCCATCCTTAGCGGGTAACTTCTTACCTATCTACGCTAAGGATCAAAGCCCTCGCCAAGAGGCAACCGAGCATCTGTCCTGATCGGTCCATCCTTGGCGGGTAACTTCTTGCCCATCTATGCTAAGGATCAAAGCCCTCGCCAAGAGGTAACCGAGCAGCTGCCATGCTCGGTCCATCCATGGCTGGTAGTTTGCTATCCACCGACGCCAAGGATTGAAGCCCTTGCCAAGAGGCAACCGAGCAGCTGCCCTGCTCGGTCCATCCTTAGTAGCTAACTTCTTACCCATCTATGCTAAGGATCAAAGCCCTCGCCAAGATGCAACTGAGCAGCTACACTGCTTGGTCCATCCATGGCTGGTAGTTCACTACCCACCGACGCCAAGGATCGAAGCCCTCGTCAAAAGGCAGCCAAGCAGCTTTCCTGCTTGGTCCATCCTTACCGGGTAACTTCTTACCCATCTACGCTAAGGATCAAAGCCCTCGCCGAGAGGCAACCGAGCAGCCGCCGTGCTCGGTCCATCCATGACTGTTAGTTCACTACCCACCGACGCCAAGGATCGAAGCCCTCGTCAAGAGGCGGCCGAGCAGCTTTCCTGCTCAGTCCAACCTTAGAGGGTAACTTCTTATCCATCTATGCTAAGGATCAAAGCTCTCGCCAAGAGGCAACTGAGCAGCTGCCCTGCTCAGTCCATCCATGGCTGATAGTTTACTACCTACCGATGCCAAGGATCAAAGCCCTCGCCAAGAGGCAACCGAGCAGCTGCCCTACTCGATCCATCCATGGCTGGTAGTGTAAGTCGATGTCGCGCACCCCACGTGTTCGTGGGGAGGCAGAAATTGCAAAAAATGATTTTTACGAGCTTCGCAACACCGACTAGAACCAAGGATCATCCATAAACCCTATCTAGCAAACAACATGAGGTTTAACTACTATGATATGAAGTTATACCTCACGATTCAAGTCCTTCGGGTCTTCATCGCTGTCATCCTCGTCATCGTAGGCTCCAAGGATCGATCCGGATCGTAGATTCTTCGACAGCCTCCTTGAGTCAAAGACGATCCACCCGAGAGTCTATAGTCCGAACTCCACCTCAAAATCGAGGTAACTAAGGCAACAAGCTTGCTAAACATGATGGCCTAGGTGATGTAGAGTATGAAGATGGATTTATTTGTCTCTTGAAACCCTAGGATTCTCAATACATGAAAGATTTTAGGGTTTTGATATGAGGAAGAAGAAGAGAGCTCACTTGAGGAAAAAGAAATAATTTTGATAAAATGGTAATGATAAAATGAGATGGCTAACTTGACATGACCACAAGCATGGCATGAAAAATATCTCATCAAAATATCTAGGTCACAAAATATCTCACAAAAATATCTAAGTCAAATAGTCAAACCAAATCAAGTGGTCAAACCAAGTCAAGAGGTCAAACAAAGTCAAGTAGTCAAAACAAGTAGCCATGCCTCAATTATCATTTACAAAAATAACAAATACTTTCCTCCACTTCATAATTGTTTTAATCAAGTAAATGGTCAAAACCCTAATGAGGTGTCTCCTTCTGTGCTCCTCTCATCCGTATATACATACTCGCATTCGTGTTCCGAGAAACACGAATACAAAGAGACGAAACTGATCCATCAATATAATACTAGGATCTGGCTTAAACCAAATCCCACTAGTATTATCCGCCCGAACATCATACGTGCACAAGTGTACGTAAGTGATCGAAGCCCTGCCGTAAAACCATACGGCCTCTACACCTTTTGCCCAGTGCAGGGAAACTCTCTGTGTGGGACTCTAAAGACTCGATACTACGCTGGCAGTGGGTTTAACCACAGGCCGCAAGCGGTGCTAGCTGCATGTAACGGACCCTAGGTAGATATCGATAAGAAGGCCGATGAGGAAAAGCCATTCGAACTCCTACTGAGCATTAATGTGACAATCTCTGTACAGTCCAGTCTGTTCGTCTAAGAGTATCGCATATCGGTCCTAGAGGGGCAGTAATCGTCAGACCCCTAATAGCGCAATAAGTCGTGTTAGAGAGTAGCCCAATACATCCTGAGAAACTACTAGAATACCTACCAGTAAATGTCGCTTGCCTTGGCCAAGGACTTTGTGTAATGGCCTTCCAAACACAGTGCGATATCATCCCCCAATACCGGGAGAGACAAATCCTATCTAACCGCTACTGCCTCCAAGTGCTTCGGGACTGCACCCAACTACTACCTGTTTGCACGACCCTTTTAAGCCATGGTAGGGTAGTAATCAAAGTACAGTGGGAACACACTCGAGGCAAAGCAGCAGTGTCAAGTCGACGGACTAAGCTGTACTCATGTCACCTGGGAACTGCTACCCGACGATAGGTATAATGTAAGTGCACGGCGGCGCCCCGGCCGTCAATCCGACGCCGGAATGCGGAAGCGGTGAAAAACTTTAATTTTGCGGACTTAGCAAACCGGCACCACCGCGCACTAACCATCCGGATCGTAACCATTAACAAGTCTAAGCTACAAACAAAAATGGGAAGAGAAGTATACCAACAGATCCGAGTCCTCCGGTCTTCTCGTCGTCGTCCCGATCTCCTGCGGAATGTCCCGTCTCCTCCTCGTCGCCGGAAGTGCACCACATCGCCTACATCGTTTACGGGCTCCCACCTCAATGCCGAGGCAACTCGGGCACGAAGCCGGCTACTCGACGTGCCCAAGATTTGCTGTAGAATGTGTGAAGAACTTGTGTCTCAATTTGGGGTTGTGGAATTGCCATTTTGGTGGAGGAAATCAAGAAGGTTTTTGGATGAACAAGAGAGCAATTTTCATAGCACTATGAGAACCAAAATTGCCACACACATAATGAAATGAATCCCCATCCCATTCCTAGGAATGGCCCCCCCCCCCCTTTGTGTGATTGGAGAGAGAAAGAGAGAGCAAGGTCAAGGGGTGGGTGGAATGCAATGATCACAACAAATCCAACACTCCAAGGCAACCATCATCTCATTCATGATGACTTCAAAAAGTCAAGCCATCATGAGAAGAAGAAAGTCAAGTGATGGTGCTCATCATGAAAACCATCATGATGCAACAAGATGCAAAGAACCCCCTCCACAAATGCCTATTTGCAACAATGCAAATAAACCCTCCTCCACCAATCTTCGGCCAATGAACGGAACAATGGAAATCGGCCGAAAAGGAGAGCAAACTGGCAACTCCAGAAAACTGGTCCTGTAATAAATTACAGGAAAACCCTGATACTGTGCATACACACCCGCATTTGTATTTCGACCGAAATACAAATGCCATGAGACAAAATCTCCACTGTACTATACTAGAATCCGGCTTATACCAAAACCGGCTAGTAATATCTGTTCGATCCTGATCCGTGCAATACCGCACGTATCTGATCGAACCCTGCCATATAACCATACGGCCTATAGTACAAACTGCCAGATCCTGATCCGTGCAATACCGCACGTATCTGATCGGACCTTGCCATATCTCCATACGGCCTCTACAACCTTTCGCCCGAAAGCTGAGTAACTGAATGTGGGGGACTCTAAAGACTCGTCAACACCTTGGTTGTGGATTTAACCACTAGCACGTCAGAGGTATAAGCCAATACGTAACGGGCTACCAGGTACTGACTAAAAGGGATGTCTGTGAGTGAACTCAGCCTGACAACCCTACTGAGCCTGTCAGTGACAATATCCGTACAGTCCGGTCCGTTCGTCTATGAGCATCGCATGGCGGGCCTAGGGGGTTGGTGAAAGTCAGACCCCCAAAAGCGGTACAAGTCGTGTCGGAGTGTAGCCCAGAACACCCTGAGATACTACTGGAATACCTATCAGTAAATCTCCTTGCCTCGGCCGAGGGCTTCGTGTAATGGCTCTCCTAGACACAGCACGACCTCACCCCCAATACCGGGAGAGACGAACCCCTGAAGATACGCTCACTGCCTCCATGTGGCTCGGGACTGTACCCAACTAAAACCTGTTTGCACGACTCCTTTGAGCCGTGGTAGGGTAGTAATCAAAGTACAGTGGGAACTCACACGAGACAAATGACGATCCCCAGGTCGATGAACTAACCTGCACACATGTCACCAGGGAACTGCCATCTGACGTCTGGTATATGACCAACTAGCATGTTCCCGGCGAGTCCTGTCCGGTGTACTCATAACCCAATGAGCACCTATATACATCTTAGGTGATCCAACTGACACCAGTGGCTTATGAGACCGGCCACCGCCCCTCGTCGGGGTCTCGACTGTATACACTAGTCTACTATGGAGTATCGATGCCCTGTCTCGAAACTCACACGACTAGGGACCATTTCAGGATATGCTTATAGACTCCTAGCTCCCACTTATATGATCGCCCTCATACTGCTGGTGGTCAAGCAAGAATCCTAGGGGCTCTATCAACGTGTAATAGCGACGTGTCAGGTCACCTAAAACAGTACACGATGATAGAGGTAAACCAGATAGCATACTATCATCTCGAGTAAGACTGTCCTACCGGGATAGGTCCTCCATCAATCATTGCAATCACGTACCTGTGATCCAATAATTGACTCTGAGGGCATTATCTCCAACATATAATACCCACCATCAGTTCCCTATGAGTCATGTCCAGTGTTCTCATAACCTAATGAGCACCTACATACTATCTCCAGTACGACGTACTAATAGCTTTCGGACAGACCATCTCCCCTGCTGGGATGATAAGCGTATACACTATTTCGATGCCCTGTCATAATAATCCTACGACTAGGGACCTATATAGGATGTGCTTATAGACTACCCAGCCCCCACTAGTATGGCTTCCATCATAACGTTGGTAATCAAGCAAAGACCCTAAGGGCTCTACCAATATGTATAAGCGATATGCTAACAAAACACATGCACATATTGAAGTAGAAACAAATCAGGTAGCATACTACTATTTCGAGCAAGAATATTATTATATTCGTGTATATCCCAAACTCCCATAAAGTAATATACAATCCAGTATGATACAATAATGGCCTCTAGGGCATATATCACTAACAATCTCCCACTTGCACTAAGGCCATATACTGGCATATCGTAAACCGAAGATCTCGAATAGCTTCTCGAATACTGTCTGAGGGATGGCCTCTGTGAGTGGATCTGCAGTGTTGTTCTCCGTATCTACTCTCCACTTGATCCCCTGGGGATCAACGATCTCACTGATCAGGTGGTACCGCCTCAAGATATGTCTGGATCTCTGATGGGACCTGGGTTCCTTCCCTAAAACTATAGCGCCGTATGTTGTCACAATACTAAAGTATTGGACCAACAAATGGAAGGAACCACCTGAAGTTCAATTAAGAACTTCCATATTCAGAATGCCTCTTTTGCGGCATCTTATGCAACGAACTACTCTATTTCCAACGTCGAGTTTGCAACGGTGTCCTGCTTGGAGCTCTTCTAATAGACCGCCCCTCCACTGAGGGTAAAACCATAACCTGATATGGACTTGGAGTTATTCTTATCACTTTGGAAGCCGGAGTTAGCAAAGGCCTCGATTTGGAGGTCCTTTTCCGCCATACACCAAGAACATCTCCTTAGTCCTTCTCAGGTACTTGAGAATGTTCTTTACTTCTTCTCAGTGCTTCTCCCCTGCGTTTGACTGATACCGGATTACCACGCTCAGTGCGTAAGCTACATCTAGTCCGGTACACAACATCGCATACATTATAGAGCCTACCGCAGAAGCATGGAGTATAATCGATATGCGAGCCCTTTCCAAATCAGTCTTGGAAGACATCTCTTTAGAGAGGGTGATTCCGTGACAAGCCGGTAGACCACCACGCTTAGAATCGTCCATACTAAATATTTTCAGTATGGTGTTGTTGTACCTTGACCGTAAAAGTCCCACCATCCTCTTTGATCTATTACGATAGATCTGAATCCCCAGAATGTAGTTGGTATTACCCAGGTCTTTCATGGAGAACCTCTGTGATAAAAATCCTTTAACTGATTGTAGCATAGGAATTTCATCCACGCACTCAACGAGGAAATCCACAGTTCTTGCTACAATCTTACTATAAATGCATGGTTCATCTAGATTTTTGATAAAGTCTAATTCTTTGACTGTCTCAATAAAAACAGATGTTCCAATTCCGCGATGCCTGCTTTAGTCCATAAATGGACTTAAGCAACTTGCACACTGTCCCACTGCTCCCATTCTGATTGAAACCCTCTGGCTGATCCATATAGACGCACTCTTCCAAATAACCATTTAGAAAAGTCGTTTTTGCGTCCATCTTCCTGATCTCGCAATCTTAGAAGACAGCAATGGCAAGAAGGATCCGAATGGATTTGAGTATAGACACCGGAGAAAAGGTTTCATCATAGTCCAAACCAGGTTTTTGACGAAAATCTTTTGCAACAAGTCTAACCTTATAGGTTTCAACCTATCCATCTACACCAATTTTCTTTCTGAAGATCCATTTGCAGCCTACGGGTTTTACCCCTTCCGGAGCAATGTTCAAAGTGCATACTTTGTTAGTGTACATGGACTTCATTTCGGTCCGTATTTCATCCAACCATTTTACCGAGTCGCCGCTCTAAATGGCTTACTGGAAGATAGTCGGCACATCATTGTCAATGATTCAATCCTCTCGATCCCCGTCTATGAGAAAACCGCAGTATCTCTCGAGCGGATGAGACTGCCTACTAGTCCTGCGGATTGGCGTAGGGATGTCCGGTTCTTTTGAAACATGTGGTTCTACCATACTTTCAGTAATAGTTGTGGTTCTGGAATTTCTTCCAGTTCTATTGCGCTCCCACCATTTCCTTTTAAAAAATTGATTTTCTAAAAAATGGGCATGACGAGGAACAAAAACCTTTTGTTCTTCTGCGTAATAGGAAAGATACCCCCTGGATTTCTTTGGGTATCCCACAAAGTTACACAGTACCGAGCTTACCTCAAGCTGGTCCGCATACTGCTTTTCAACAAAAGCTGGACATCCCTATATCTTCAGATACTGAATATAGGGTTTCTTCCCACTCCACATCTGATATGGTGTGGTCGGCACAGTCATGGTAGAAACCTTATTCAAAAGATATGCAGCTAATTCTAGTGCATAACCTCAGAAGGATCGCGGTAACTCAGTATTACTCATCATGGAACATACCATATCCAATAGGGTTCTGTTCCGTCTTTCCTATACACCATTGTGTTGTGGTGTGTATGGAGGAGTGAGCTGAGAGAGAATTCCATTCCCTTTTAGGTAATTCAGGAACTCGGCAATTAAGTATTTACCACAACGATCAGATCTCAGTGTCTTGATACTTTTGCCTGTTTGTTTTTCCACATCATTCTTATATTCTCGGAATTTTTCAATGGGTCTCGGATTTATACTTCATCAAGAAGACATGTCCTAACCTAGAGAAATTATCCGTAAAAGTAATAAAATAGGAATAACCACTTTGTGCATCTACAGATATTGGACTACACACGTCACTGTGTATGAGTCCCAAAAGCTTTCTCGCTCTTACTCCGTGTCCAATGAACAGGGTCTTTGTCATCTTTCTTATGAGACAAGATTGACAAATTGCATAAGACTGATATTCGAACAGATCCAAATATCCCTCTCTATGTAACTTCGACAACCGTGTTTCATTGATGTGACCCTTTCTACAATACCATAAGAAAGTTTTATTTAATTCTGGAGACTTTCTTTTAAGTGTGTTCTGGACGTTTGAAAACCTGAGCTTGATTCAATATATATTGTCCTCTAGTGTACCTGACCTAATCAAACTTTGATTTAGGTGGATGTGAACCACATCGCTTACAAACTAGACTTGCTACACACAAACAGTTACGTAGAATCAATATCTGTCCACTTGTCAATTTTAGGTGATATACCCTACGGATACAGCGTCCACGCTCATTCCGTTAGCAACCCTGAGAGTCATATCATCTGCCCTGATAACTCTACGGTTTCTCAAAACCTGTAATGAATTACAGATATGGGATCCTGATCTGGTATCTTGTACCCAGGAAATATAGTTAATTGACAGACTGTTTTCAATCACTAACACACCCGAAGTCAAAATCACAACATGCTTCGGATCCTGGATTCTGGCTTTCCAAGCCCTGCATCCCTTCTACCAATGCCCTTTTCCCGTAACAATAGGAACATCCCTCATTCCCTACTGTTAACCCCGAAACTTCTGCCCTTTCTTTTTCTTCTACCTTACTAACACCGCATATCGGCTTTGTGGAGGTCTTCTTCTTCTCACCCTTTGCTTTCGCCTTGGATGCAGAAGAGGAAGATTCCCCAATAAGCTGAGTGGGTGTCACCCTAGTTTCCATCAGGGTGCCCTCTATTTTCCCCAATCAGAGCAAAGCTCTGTTTGAATTTCAAAAATTCAAAAATTGAAGCAACTCTTCAGATCCCCTGCGCTGCGCGCAGAGTGCCACGTATCAAAAACAAACACGCCAGCGCAAGGGGCGTTGCGCCCAAGGCAGCGCACCCCAATCAAAGCATGGCTCTGTTTTAAAATTTAAATTTAAAAAAATAAGGGAAGCAACGCTTCAGATAACTTGCGCTCTGCGCTGCGCGACACGTATCAGCCCAGGTGCGCTAGCGTAGTCGCGCTGCGCTCTGCGCTGCGCGACACGTGTCAGCCCAGGTGCGCTAGCGTAGTCGCGCTGCGCTCTGCGTTGCGCGACACGTGTCAGCGCAGGTGCGCTAGCGCAGTTGCGCTGTACTCTGCGCTGCGCTACACGTGTCAAGCACAGGTGCGCAGCACTAAAACTTAAATAATAAATTATTTAATTAATCAGAATTAAAATTCTAGAAAGATCTTTTTAATCTTATTAAAACAAGAAGATTATCTTCTGTAAAACAGAGGCCTTAGTATCAAAGATCCAACGGTGGGGAAATATCCCCAGATCAATCAGAGAAAAATCTCTGTAACTAACCTAACAAACTAATTAGCTCTATATAAAGGCCCCTAGACTCCAAGTCTCATAGATACAAAGAAATAAAAAAAAAGAGAAAACTCTGAAAGAATTTAGAAGATAATCTTCTTCATGGTAAAGAATTTAATTCTTGAAGAACAGAGATGAAAACATCTCACAAAAAGAAGAATTTCTTCTAAAAAGATCAAAGATCTAAGAACAAGATCAAGATCTTCAATTAAAAGAAAAAAGATCCAATCACAAAAATTAAAGAAGTAATTTACTTCATTTCTAGATCTTTCAATCTATATAAAGGCACTGCCTTTTGATGAACCATTGGTTCTTGAATTTTGAGGTAGAACCTCTTCAGAACAAGAAAAAACTTGTTTCTTTGATTTAAATTGGATCAAGATGCGCTCTGTGCTACTGTACAGTGCCTTGCACTCTTGATATGCATTGTTGCACTCTTTGGACTGGCGCAAGTCACCAGAGAGCGCCACATGTCAATCACAGAACAATGTGCGCTCTGCGCTCCTAAATATAGCGCACTGCGCTCTTGGTCTGGCGCACTGCACCAGAGCGCGCCATGTGTCAGCAGCGCACTAGCGCAGCGTACTGGCGTAGCGCACTGCGCTAACGGACTTGCGCTCAGTAGAGCATGACACGTATCACCTCCACATGCGCTGGCGCATTGCGCTCTTTAATTGGCGCAGAGCGCCTGACAGACCACGTGGCGCACTTCAGACCACAAATGCTATGCATTATCAAATAAGGGCAGAACCCAATTAAAATGCATTAATAAAAAAAAGGGGCAGGGCCCGGGCCCAAATAAAGGCCTAACAGGCCAAATATAAATGCTATGCATTAGTAAAAGGGCAGAACCCTAGTAAAAGCCTAATAGGCAGAACCTGAATAAAATGTTAGACATTTTTCTAACTGGACTTAAACCAATTCTGGCCATAAGTCCTCAAATTAAATTGAACTGGGCACAACTGCTCTCCCAAATTAATTTACACCCGGTTCAAGGGTATATCTCTGAACTCCTCTGATATTTGTCGTTGTAATCCCTCAACGTCGTCAGGGAGGTGACAGGTCCCGACAACCATACATTGCTACGGACTGTGGGGTCCTTAAACTCATGAATCGAAATGTCCTTAAACTAATATTCGTCCCCAAAATGGGAATGTTGGACCACCATGTCCTTAAACTGGCAATCGATCGAAATGTCCCTAAACTAAACAATAGAGTCCAAATGCTCTCTTGTTGGATCTAAACGATCCCGTTAAGTTGATCTTAGTCTCAAATTAGACTAACGTATCCTTAACGAACTTTTAAGTTGATCTTAGCCTCAAATAAGGCTAACGTATCCTTAAACATAAAATCCCAACCGAAATCTAAGAAAATACGGATTTGGACTAATCCACGTCCTACGGGCGACAATACAAATTAATCTCCGTATACAATCCACGGGCAACCACAAACAAAACAAACACCTACGACACGAAGTGACCAATTGGAGAAGGAGAAAGTTGTTACCGTGATGCGTTAGCGTAATTAACTGCAGGGGCTTGCGCCTGCAGGGAAGAGCGTCCCCACAATCAAAAACACTCAGACAAGGGGGAATCTGACGAAGTCTGCTACATCGGCCGCATCCGTTTAAACCTTCGATACATGGTGCCATAAATCAACTTGGCATCTTCGGAGAGGTGGACGGATAGCTCCAATTAGCATCTGCCCCGAATCTCAGTGCCAAGACGCCCATCGCGTCTTCGTCGCGTCCTTTGGAGGAGAACAGATTCTGGCACGCCCGGTGTGACCTTTTCTTCTTTCCACTCCATACTTCGTGCGTCGTATTCGCGAACGAATCGCGGTTTGTTAATGGTTGCCCTCGGGTTTCAAGTTACTAAGATTTGGTCTCTTGCTTGGCGCAGAAAGCAAACAGTAATGGCGTTCAACTGCTCAAAGTGTTCAACATGCAACTGCAACCTATGCTCCGCCTCGTCTGGGGGCATAAACTACGGGCCCCAAACGGCCTCTTTGTTTATGATGCCCGTGGAGTAGATTACTCAAGCCACCACAGGGCTGTTTTTCGGGACCATGCTCCCGCCAGCGAGCTTCACCATCCCTATACCCGTATCGGAAGCTTCAAAGAAGTCGGTCTTCGATCGGCTTGCTACTACCACGGCCCCTCTCAACGGGTCGTCCAATTCCAACTCCTCGGTCTTCACCAGGCTGAACTCGAGCTCCAAAGGGCCTACCAAGAAGCCTATAAGACCTGAAGTGGCCATCCTAAAGAAGATAGCCATCCCTGCTCCTGAAGTCGTCAAGGCGGCTTCTCCTGCCAGAGGGTCGGTCTTTGCGAGACTGACTGCTCCCGTTCCCGCTCCCACTCAGAAATATGTTTTTGACCGGTTGGACACGGCTTCTCAACGGACTTCAGTCTTCAAGAGGCTGACACCCGCGACAGCACCCCACCTGAACGAGGGGCAAGACAAAGCCGTCGCTGAACCAATCCCAACAACTCATCACGCCCGACGTCGCCACTAGCGCCGGATAAGGAAGGCTGGGGGAAACTCCCCCTCTGGGCTAACTCCACCAGCTCCAACGGTGGAAATTAATGTTGCTGTTCCAACCGAGAACAGCTTTGAGCTGCTGAACAGGGTACGCAGGAATTCGCCTACTGCCATACTAAAAAGATCTCTGCCACCGGTAGAGACCGTCGTAGAAACAAAACCGGAGCAGTCTCCTCAACGGCCGTCTTCCAAAGTCTACAAGATTTGGCGACGAGTCCGAGAATCGGTGATTGATCCAAATTTCTCCCATCAGCATAAGAAGTTGAAAGTCCGACAGGAAGAAAACCGCCCTGTTAAGCCACGGAAGACGACAGCCACCTGGGTGCCCACAGCAACGGCCCCCTCAACTTCGATGGCCCACAAGAGAAGGAGGCCGGAGAAGATCCCTGTCCCGGCGACAAAAGCCAAAAACACTGAACCCAAACGCCCTAAGTCTTGGGGCATGGTCGTCCATACCGTTTACATGGAATTTGGGAAAGAAGATAGCCGCGCTTCGACGGGCCACCGACCGCTCACCCGATCCATCACAAGGGCCCAAGAACAGCGGCAGCAGAAGCTCCAGGAGATGTTGACTGCGATGGCCGCGCTCACCGGACCAAAAGAAAGCCCGGAGACGTCATCGGAGCAGCGTCGCGAACACGAAACTGATACTGAGTTCCTTCGTAGAATGCTTGAAAGGAAGGATAAGGAGGCTGCAGAGCAAGCGGCCAATATAAAGCAGATGGCTCTCCTATTTCAAGACATGGTTGGGATGATGATCCAGCCGGATCCCCCAGCCGAAGATCCTCCGATTATCCTTGAAGATGACAGAGGAGAAACGTCAAATCCACCGTCGGCTCTTTCAACGGCCAAGGAGGAGACAATTTCCAAAGCTGCCTTGGATGACTATATTTCTCAACAAATACGAGTTCACCAGGCAACTGAGGCAGCCGGTCAAGTTGTCTAAACGGAGCGACCATATCCGAGCTGGTATGATCAAATCAAATACCCGCCGGGCTACACAATCCCAAAATTCCATGTCTACAAGGGGACAGGCAATCCCCATCAATATGTTGCCCAGTTCAGGGCTCTTTGTGGCAACACCGGCGGAGATGATAAGCTCCTACTTCGCCAATTCGTCGGCAGCTTATCGGAGACGATGTTTGAATGGTACACCGGGCTTCCGAACGACTCCGTCAAAACTTTCGCTGAAATGGAGTTGTTGTTTACCCAGCGTTTCGCAAGCGCCAGCGAGCGTACTCCAATAACAGCTTTGATCAATGTAAGAGTAAAGCCGGGCGAAACTTGGGTTCAATATGCAATCCGATGGCGAAACTTGTGGTCAAAATGCGAACAACGCATCGAAGAAGCGCCAGCGGTGGGCATGTTCGTGGGCACCCTAGATCCTCATGCAACTATTTCACAGTTCATGATGTTCTTTAAACCAACCACGTTTCAGGCCTTGATTGACAAATTAGCCCAAATGGACCAGATAGGCCATAAACCGTCTCCTCCAAAGCCGGATTCTCGAAATGAGAAGGGGAAAGGAAAAGTGATCGTCGTCGCCAATGCTCAACAACAGCTGAGCAACTTGAAGCCGGTTGTCCGTCAAAACAATATGCATCCACGCCCATCCCTCGAGGAGAGACTGGGACGTCCTTACTCATTTCCTCATAATAAAACAAGGAGACTGTTCGAGCTGGCAGTGCGCAACAGACTCATCAATCTGCCAGATTCAAAACGTCCGTTGCAGCCAAACGACGTCAATGATCCCAATTACTGCCCCTACCACCGAGTATAGGGTCATCCGATCGAAGATTGCTACGTCTTCAAAAACTGAATTGAAGACCAATACCAACAAGGCAAGTTTGCGTTATCCGAAAAATGGAAGGTGAAGCCGCCGCAACCTTATACCCCTAAAATGGTGAATATGTCGGGGGCAACGTACTCCCTCCTTGTTAAAGAAGCCCCATAGGAGGTCGTTCTTTCAGCCAAAACCAAAAGGATGCTGAATGATCTCCAAACATGCCTGGCGATCAGGTGGAAAAACCCGCTGGAACCCAGATCATCGAAGGGATGCTGAAACCGCGCCCAACTCCAAATATGGGTGGGTATAGCCAAAGTGTTCACATCCAGCCATCAAAATCTTCGAAAAAGAAGAAGAAAACCAAAAAGCCCATGAAGCCTGGCGACAAGTGCACGGACCTACAGAAACAGATTGACGCGCTGGAAGCGTACAACCAGAAAGCGCGAACCCCAATCACGCTCCAAGAGTTTCTCAGCCACGTCCTTGAGGATGAGGATGATGAAGAAAGCTCATCGGATGGATCTGAGGATTACGTAACAAGCTGCCATGTGATCTCTCATTCATCTCTAGACAATGAAGAAGCTCCTTGCACAGAGAGACCGGGGCAAGTTCCGAAACGGAACTTCTATGGCCGTCAGATGAAATTATCGACGCCTTCCTGAATGAGATTCGTCTGGAAAGTAAAGCCAATCGGGAGTGTGAGGTGGCCATATATAAACGAGCCGAACGTCGGCGACTAGACAAAAGAGTTGAGACACTCCCGCCAGATCAAAGTACATCCACCGCAAATAAAAGCAAGTTCAAGACAAGGAAAAGGTTTGCTAAAGCCATATCAATGGGGATGAAGCTACCACCCTCTGAAGGAAATATTGCCGGAAAAGCAGAAATGCACCCTTACTACTGCTTATATCATCAAAAGATTTCGCACCCCACCGAAGAGTGCAAAGTTTTCAATAGATGGTGGCAGGGGTATGTTGTTCACCGGCAACATTTTAAGCGGGAGAAGCGAAAACTCGTCGGGAGCGGAAAAGTACGACCGAGGAGCTTAGAAGAACTACCGGCGATTGTCGCATGGTTAACGCCGGGGAAGCGCAAATTCTCACATTCGGGAGAGACTCTGACGAGGAAATGGCTCTTAGCCCTCTCTTTAAAGAGTCCACTTCGGGAAAAGAGGAAGAGCCGAAGGTCTGCGAAAATATCCGGCTGCGTAATAGTACGCTACCCGAAAAGAATTTCGGACCCTCAAATAAAAAAAATAAGGGAAAAGAAAAGGTCTCTGAGGATATTTCCCTAGATGACCGAGTCATGGAAGAGCTAACCGCCAAGGACCCGCCAAAGAAAAATAAGGTGGACTACAACATTCTGGCGCACTTGAGGAAGTTACCCTCGCAACTCAGTATTCTCGATACCCTCTTACTATCAAAAGAAGTAAGAGATTCATTGATCAAAGCACTACAGGAGATAGAGCAATTCCAAGCCTTTCTCGCCGAAGAAAAGATGAAGGACGAGCTGGAGGAAGTACACACAGCCGATATCACCTTCGGCGACGAAGACCTCCTCCTTGGAACGTACGAACACAACCGTCCCCTCTATGTCTCAGGGTACTGCCACGATATAAAGATAAGCAAAATCTTGGTTGACAATGGCTCGTCCGTCAATCTCCTCAATGTACGGGTGTTGAAAGAAATCTGCATGAGCATCCAGCACCTCGCTCGGGATAAGATCACCATCTCCGGGTTCGACTCTCAATCATCACGGACTCTCAGGTCTGTGATACTGACGTTACGCTTTGGGCTACTCGTCACGGACATTAAATTCCATGTCATAGACGCCAAGACATGCTATAATGCTTTGCTCGGTCGGCCCTGGTTATATGAGTATAACATCATTCCCTCTACACAACATCAGTGTATGAAATATTTTAAGGATGTTCTCGAGTATACCGTAACAGGAGAGCTGAACCCATTCTCCGTGAACGAAGTCCGCAAATATGAAGATGCAAAATACTTCTTACCAGATTTAGAGAACACAGAGAGATGTCACAAATCGGAGAACAAAGCTATCACCACCATTCCAGTCTTCAGGAGTGATACTGAGGAGGAAGAAGCGATGTTTTATTCAGGTCCACCCCAACACAACAAGCCAGGACCGTCCGCTCCCATGTTAATCTTTGGCAGTAACTCGGAAGATGAAGTCCATTCTATATTTTCCGCTCGACCTTCAATACAAACTCTTGCTGATGAAGAGCAAAGTTTGCAAGTTGTCATGTTTCCGCCCAAACATCATAAAGAACTAGATGTGCTCGATACCTACAGTGCGGAAGAGCTACAGACGTTCTATGTCCCTCCCAGGCGAGAAGGCGAAAAGGCGATCCTATTCTACCGCTTCGGGGAAACTAAAGTGGAGAAAGAAATCTGGCACGACGCGGATCCTACACTTGACAAGCTTCAGCCCATCCGTCTGCCTAGATATTATACAGAAGGCTTGAAAAGGCTGTTGAAGCGCCAGGGGATACCCTTCAAACTGACTGCTCGAAAAGCCAAATTCTATGACAGGGTCTGGGACGTTCCCGGAACTCAGCACAAGTTGCCTAATAGGAGAATGGAAGCAATCGGGCTTGGATACGTTCAGTTCAAGAAATGAGAGCTACTTCGCGACTGCTACGTCGTACATGACTTCAATGAAGAAAGGGATGCTCAATGGGAAGACGCTAACCCTGAACCAGAAAAATTCCCCGACGTAAAAATGCCCAGTCCGTCGTTCGAAGAACAAATGGACAAGCTTATAAGGGAAGCTGGTCAAAAAGTTCGAGACGACCACAACCGCGAAATGGCCATCTACGAGAAAGCCGGGACGCAACGCCTTCTCCAACAAGCTGCGAAAGATGAAAATGCCGCTCCCTGTCAACTTGTTGTAAAAAAGACCCGACGCAGAGGCGGAAACAAGTCAAAAAGCAAAAAAGACATTCAACAACGACAAAGCGGGAACAAGAAGTCACGCAGTCGGGAACCAAGCGGTCTGGATTTGTCCCTTATGAAGAAGATGAGTCGAGCATACTCTTTTCCTCAAGACAAGATAAAGAAGATACTTGACTTAGCTATAAAACACCAAATGATTACGCTTCCGGAGTCCAAGCACCCCGAACAAGCAGGCGAAGTCTCACACCCGAACTATTGCTCTTATCATAGGGTAATAGGACACCCTCTCGAAGATTGCTTCACCTTCAAGAATTGGGTCGAAGATCAGTATCAGCTCGGCAAGTTCGCTCTATCTGACAGCTAGAGGGTAACGCCGCCACAGAAGCATGAACCCAAAGCCATGAGAGCAGAACCAGATCCACATCGATCTTGGAAGTGAGCTCGTATTTGTCATATGATAACAATATCAAAAGAAGAGCCCGAGAATATGGATGACCTTCCCTGGTGCTTCGAAAACAGCGATGACGAGGTGATCTCAGAATTTCCACCGGCGCCGAAAGAGCTGGAAGATGGAATACACACCACTGCAGATAACCTCAAGAAAATTGAGTTGGGGACGGCGAACGACCCGCGACCGACATTTGTTAGTGAGCTGTTGTCTGAAGGAAGGGTGGCTTCATTAAAAGACATGCTTATTGATTGGTAGAGTTTTTGCGTGCTAAGTTTGTTACCGCAATCAAGACGGTTTCGCTTGTAGCTAGCCGGTTGAGTACGGGTCGTCCGCAGGGAGATGGGAATCTTTTTCTATGTGCTTTAACGAGTTAAGTCCAAAAGTCCAGATTTGTTTGTGATTAACTAAGTGTTAAAATAATATGTAAAGAGAGCTTGTTAGGGTTAGGATTAGGTTAGTTTGAGTTAGGAGTCGCTCACTTCTTTCGTTGCCACTCTTAATATCGGTGTTACGGTAATCGGCAACAACGGGGATTAGCACGACTAGGAAGGAACTTGCGAGTATAAGCTAGGCTTTCCAACGCATAAGTTCTTCCTTTTGGTGCTTGTCCGTCCGTTCTTGGCTCTTAGCCTTAACCTTCGGTTAATTCAACCACAACCGGTCTCACTACGGAATCACCGCTATCATGTAGGATAGGGTGCCGTAGGGAGCGGATTGTGGTTCAATTAACGGGAGTTCGATTTAAGATGTTGGGCAAGGAAAGAGTGAGAGAGATTTCCTTCTCTCAAACTTCCCTTATCCTACCCTAACAAGTATGGAAACTACTCACCCATTACAAGAAGAACGAAAAATAAAACAAAGGAGGAAGATAGAAAGAAGGAGATTAGAAGATAACAACTAGCTATTTGCGACCTCACCTTGGCAAGGATCAAACGTAAGCATCATGGTTGCTTAAGGATAAAGGAAAAGAGAATAAGAAAGAAACAACAATAAATAACAACAACTAAATTATCAATTGAAGATTACAAGCAATTAACATAACAAGAGCAAGACAAGTATAATAACAAAAAGAACTTCTTTATTCATCATTCTTCACTCACAAAAGCTCACTACAAGTTTTTCAATGGAGAAGAGATGAGAAGAGGAAGAAGAACAACAGGTATTCTAAAACCTAAAATACAAGATTATGCACCCTTGGCTTTGGCAAGTTCTGGACTATTTATAGGCAGGAAACAGAAATTCTAGGGCAACATTCTGGACCCACATGAAAAGACCAAACCACCCCTAAAAATTCATCATTTGATAAGCCTGTACGGCCGCGGATCCGCGGCCTATACCCCCTATTGGCCGCGGATCCGCGGCCCTATAGTGGAGTTGGATCATGGCCTTTTTTGTACTTCCCTGGTCTGCTGTGCCCATGAGTCTGGTATATGCGTTTTCTCATATTTTCTTCACAATTTTTCCAGAATTTCTGTTGAACAAAAAGGTGATGAATGTGGATCTTTTTGTCATGATTTTCTCGAGCTCCGCGTAGATTTCTTGGATCTTGTGTTGCCATTGAGCCTTGTGCATGAAAATGACATTGATTTGCCATTTTGTCTTTTAAACTGGTGTGCGGCAACATACGGATAGAGAGCGGAGACCCGTGTTTTATCTGTGGTTGGCAGGAACCCGGATTTTGTCGTGCTTTTCCATGAATTTCACCGTTTAGAGCCGAGAACCTGTACCATGCAATTGACTAGCAAACACGGCTCAAGAGTACCTACCGATAAGCAGTATGATAAAAATTGGGCGGTATAAAAATGCAAAAATCTGATATGAACAAATACCCCCAAACTTATCATTTGCTCGTCCCGAGCAAAGCCAATTTATTCAAAAAAATCCTAACCTCACTTTCGCAGGGAACGCGATTGCACTGAGCATGTGCAACAAGCCGTTAAACCTCTAGGTGTCCCTAGTAGGAGGAGTGTTGTCTCTTGAGGGTTTTCAGCGGATACTACCCACAAAATCCGGTCAAGCTAGTTTTTGCAAAATTACTATGATTCAAACCCCTAAAGTTTTGTTTCGGAAAATAACAATTCTATAATCCTAAGTCTAGACTATCGAACCTTTATTTTTCACACCTCGCTTCTTATTTAACTTAAGATTTTATATGTCTTTACGTGCAGTGTAAATAGTGTCGTTAAGTTCCAGAAGGATCGATTAAAGTCATCATGTCACACAATAAAACCCAGATAACAATTTTAAAAGGATCGCATAAGTTTTATAAAGAGTTAAGTATTTTTCAAGTTTCGTTTTCCAGTAAGGTTTCAACTTCAGAATTTCTTTCTTCCTTAACAGGAAACTAGGTCTTATTTTTCACTCCACATTTTTCTTGTTTTCATTTCATACACACCTCTGTGAACGTGCAATAGTCTTTATCATAGAATAAAACCTTCATATCTCCGCTAGAAATATTTTTTATAAAAACCTGTCTTTTGTCAAGATTATTCTCATACAAAGAACCGTTAGGAATTTTAACTCAGAGAGAACACTTGCTTGACTTTGTTTTAATCTGGACTTTCTAGGCTTCTTAGCGAGCTTTGGGCCAATACACCCAAACCAGTTGGTTTTAGGGCATTAGGTGTAGAAATACCCCAGCGGACTTAATTACTCAAGTTACCTAGGTCCAAAAACAAAAGACAGTTTGGCGTGAAAATCATGATGATTTAATACGAACGGAGATATAACCGGCAGTTCAATTATTTTTTTTTGGATAAAAGACGTGTTTAGTGGGTTCGGTGTGTAATCATTCCAATCAAGTTCCAGATGGGTTATTTTTCAAACTTAGTTCCAATTAAGGCATCAATAACATTCCTTCATATTCACTTCACTTCATAAACTATTCTTGGTATTACTTATTTCAGAACAAACCTATTTGATCCTCAGAAAATCATTTATCTATTTAAAAGTTTTTAGACATAAAAAACTTGTCATCTAATTTCCAAAACTCACGACACGTGTAGTGTGATGTAAAGACGTATATCAGCTATAGTTAACTTCAAAGGAGAGTTATCTTTCAGGTTTTCAAAATCTAAACATAAGATTTAGTTATTCTTATTTTATCAAACAAAACCGTCGAAATGTTGAATCAGAGTCCTCCCACTAGCTAACTTGACAGAAAAGTTTTTATGTTTTTAGAAAATTTTCAGATTTTTATGGATTTTATGGATTTTAATATGCAGATGCAAAATATACATATGAATGCGAAGGTTAGAAATGCGTACCGAGCGTACCCCCAAACTTAAACTGGACAGTTTCCTCACTGTCATCGCATGAAGAGATCATTTGAAGGGTCAAAATTGTCGGTTAGATATACACAATTTTTTATTTTATTTTTATGTTTTTAAAGAGTAAAGAAAAAGGAAAAGAATATCCACAAATAAATACAAAAAGGTATATACATACCCCCAAACTTATTTGGAACAGTGTCCACTGTTCTTGGCTGGATAACCGAAGTTTGGTGGTAGGCAGAGGAAGATTATGCAGGGTAAACCGGCTCCTGTAAGACCAAGAGCTCCTCTGTTGGTTCGGCGCTAAGGTACGGTTTTAGTCGGTGTCCATTTACTTTGAAAAATGAACCATCCTTTAGATTCTCCAAATCCACAGCGCCCTGCGGATACACATTCCGCACAAAATACGGCCCTTTCCAGCGAGATCTGAGCTTTCCTGGATGGAAGTGTAGCCGGGTGTCGTAAAGCAGTACCTGCTGACCAGGTACGAAGGTTTTGCGCAAAAGGTGTTTATCGTGAAACACCTTCGTTCGGTTCTTAACGACAACCGCATTATCGTAAGCCTCATCCCTAAGCTCGCTCAATTCGTTCAATTGCAGCTTCCGATGGCTGCCCGCATCTTCGAGAGACAGATTCGGTTCTTTTATCGCCCAAAATGCGCGATGCTCTATTTCGACAGGTAGGTGGCAAGCCTTTCCGTACACAAGCCGATAGGGAGACATGCCAAGATCGGTCTAATAAGCGGTTCGAAATGCCCAAAGGGCATCAGTGAGTTTCAGCGACCAATCTTTTTGGTTCTTGGAAACCGTCTTCTCCAGTATCTGCTTGATTTGCCGATTTGAAACTTCGGCCTGCCCACAGGTTTGGGGGTGGTAAGGCGTAGATAGCTTATGATTAATGGAATATTTCCGCATCAAGGCCTCGAAAGTCTTATTGCAGAAATGAGTTCCATTGTCGCTAATGATCGCTCGGGGGTGCCCAAACCGGGAGACAATGTTTTCTTTAAGAAACCTAACAACAACCTTGTTGTCGTTAGTCCGGCTGGGCACAGCCTCGACCCACTTAGAGACGTAATCAACAGCGAGAAGGATGTACAAGTTCCCGAAAGAGCTGGGAAACGGCCCCATGAAATCTATCCCCCAAACGTCAAAAATCTCCACAACCAAGATTGGTTGGAGCGGCATCTCGTTCCTCCTGGATATCCGGCCCAAGTGTTGGCACCGGGAGCAAGTCTTGCAATAGTCATGAGCGTCTTTGAAGAGTTGTGGCCAGTAGAAACCACATTGTAAGATCTTCTCAGCTGTCTTTCTGGGGCCAAAATGCCCGCCACATGCTTGATCGTGGCAAAATGACAGCACACTCTTGAATTCCTCGTCAGGGACACACCGACGAATAATCTGGTTGGGACAGTACTTGAACAGATAGGGTTCGTCCCAGTAAAAGTGTTTTACTTGGGATAAGAATCGAAGTCTATCCTGACTTGACCATTTAGTCGGTAATAACCCTCTGGCTAAATAATTCACAATATCTGCGAACCAGGGTTCGCGAGATACTGTCAAGAGCTGTTCATCCGAAAAAACGTCGTAGATCGGAAGTTGAGGCGACGGCGAAGAAGGAAGTCGTGAGAGATGGTCGGCGACTACGTTTTCACATCCTCTTTTGTCCTTAATGACAAGGTCAAACTCTTGAAGCAAGAGGATCCAACGTATTAGCCGATATTTTGCATCTTTCTTCGCAAAAAGATGGCGCAGAGCAGAATGGTCTGTGTAGACAATGACTGGAGAGCCGATGAGGTAGGGCCTGAACTTTTCTAAAGCAAATACAACAGCCAAGAATTCCTTCTCAGTTGTTGTATAATTAAGTTGGGCGTCATTCAGGGTTCGGCTAGCATAATAGATTACGTGCGGCATCTTGTCGATGTGTTTTCCAAGGACAGCACCAATGGCAAAGTCGGATGCGTCGCACATAATCTCAAATGGGTGCGTCCAGTCAGGTGAAGAAAGAACGGGAGCAGAAGTGAGTGAGCTTTTTAATGACTCGAACGCAGTCACACAGCTCGAGTTGAAGTCGAATGGCGTGTCCTTGGCCAGTAGAAGAGTCAAGGGCCTAGCAATCTTGCTAAAGTCCTTGATGAACCGTCTATAGAAACCGGCATGGCCAAGGAAGGCTCGGATGTCTCTGACGCATCTGGGAGGAGGGAGATTGGAAATGACCTCAATCTTCGCTTTGTCAACCTCTATGCCATTATGCGAGATGATATGTCCTAAGACAATACCTTCGCGCACCATGAAGTGGCATTTCTCCCAATTCAAAGTGAGGTTCTTGTCCTTACATCGGGTAAGGACAGCGTCAAGATGCAGCAAACACTCGTTGAAGGAATCGCCGAAGATGGAGAAATCGTCCATGAAGATCTCCAGAAATTTTTCCACCATGTCTGAAAAGATTCCCATCATACATCGCTGGAAGGTAGCGGGCGCATTGCATAACCCAAAGGGCATGCGACGATATGCAAACGTGCCGAAAAGACAAGTGAATGTGGTCTTGTCCTGGTCTTTTTCGGCGATGGGAATCTGATTATAGCCGGAGTAGCCATCAAGAAAGCAGTAGTACTCGTGTCCGGCCAATCGTTCAAGCATTTGGTCAATGAAAGGTAGCGGAAAGTGGTCCTTCCGCGTTGCGGCGTTGAGTTTTCTGTAATCGATGCATACTCGCCACCCAGTTTGGGTGCGAGTAGGGATTAACTCGTTCGCCTCATTAGTGATGACCGTTATACCTGATTTCTTGGGGACAACGTGAATGGGGCTAACCCACTGGCTATCAGAGATAGGGTAAATGATACCACTATCCAGACATTTTACGATCTCCTTCTTCACAGCCTCCTTCATGACTGGGTTGAGTCGCCTTTGAGGATCTCTGGCTGGTTTGGTATCATCCATCAGATGAATGTGATGTTCAACGATCAGGGGACTAATCCCCTTGATGTCCGCCATTGACCAGCCAAATGCTTGCCTATTGCTGTGCAAGACCGCAAGAAGGGCTTTCTCTTGCTCTGGAGCTAGAGAAGCCGAGATGATGACAGGGAGGGTCTCGTTCTCACCCAAGTAAGCGTACTTAAGGTGGGACGGCAAAGGATTGAGTTCGAGCGTTGGCGGTGAAACGATTGAAGGCAAGACTGGTGAAAAGGTCTCAAACTCGAAGGATTTCAGCAAAGGTTCAAAACGAGTGTAAGCGACCGAGTTGGATGGTTCAGGTAACTCATCCGGAAATTCGAAGGATTCAAACTCGGGTTGTGAGCGGCTAAGATCGTTCGAGAACGTGAAACACTCGTATTCGTTATCGGGCGCAGAAACAGCAGCAGGTTCGAAGAGGAACGCACTAGTGGCGTTAAGCTTATCGTGATCGAACAAAAACTCCTCGAATTCACACTCTTCAGGGGTGATCTCCTAGATTGAGCAAACGTCCAGTATATGAGCATTAGGTTCGGAGGGCTGATTCCCCAACCTAAAAATGTTGAGTTCAATTGTCATGTTTCCAAAAGAGAGGTTCATCGAACTATTGCGACAATTGATCACAGCATTTGAGGTTGCAAGGAATGGGCGACCGAGTATCACCGGAATTTGATTCCGGGGGTTAGCTACAGGCTGTGTATCTAATACAATGAAGTCAACGGGGAATATGAAGTCCCCGACTTTGATTAACACATCCTCTAGCTCACCCCTAGGATGGGTGATCGATCGATCGGCCATTTGGAGAGTACAGTGTGTGGGTTTCAGCTCTCCTACGCCTAATTGCTCGTATACTGAGTACGGAAGCAGGTTAACACTGGCACCAAGATCTAATAGTGCGCGGTTGATGTTCTTATCCCCAATGGTAATAGAAATCGTAGGACAGCCAGGGTCCTTCCATTTTTGTGGTAAAGATTGGGTAAGAGCATCACTCACAGCACTAGCCAAGAAAACTTTCTTGGGTACCTGAGACTTCCTCTTTTTCGTGCACAAGTCCTTTAAGATTTTCGCGTAGGACGGGACTTATTGGACAACATCTAAAAGAGGAATGTTAATGTTAACCTGCTTAAATAACTCCAGAATCTTCTCCATTTGTGGATTTTGTTTATTAGACCTCAACCGGTTTGGAAATGGAACGTTTTTAAAAGTGGTTGCGTCCAATGCTTGTGGAGGAGATTGTGGAGTTGGAACGGATCCCAGAGCTGGTGTTTTCGTGGAGTGAGAAGTGGGTCTGTTCAGAGCAGAAGAAGAAGAAGAAGAAGAGCCTTTTGAAGAATGAAGAATAGGCTCAGAAGACGAGGAAGGAGAAGAAGAAGAAGAAGAAGAAGAAGCGGCCGGGGTGTCATTATCCTCCATTGTTGTGCCGATGTTGTTGTGCAGCATCCTTCCCGGTCTCAATATGGTCACGGCACTCACATTATGGTTCTATTGTTCAAGAGCAACATGTACATTATGTGGGTGACCGGGATTTGGGAGTGGTTGAGATGGAAGCTTCCCCTTTTCTCGCTCGCTTAACGCCGCATTCAACTGTGCAATCTGGGCTTCGATGGTCTTGATGCTTTGCCCGTGTGCAGCAGTATGTTGCACCAAAGACTGAATAGACGACTGGATGTTGGCGGTGGATTGTGTCGATTGTTTAACGAACGCCTCCAGACTTCGTTCTAGCGAGGAAACCTTATCGTTGTTTGACGGAACAAAGTTGTTTGGTGGAAAAGAATTGTTGGGTGCAAAGTTGTTCGTCTGATTTTGAAAAGGTTGGGGTTGGAAGGGCTGCTGAAACTGATGTTGAGTTTGTTGTTGCGCTTGTTGTTGCGGAGGAGGAAGCCTCTGGAAATTGTTGCCTTGGAATTGATTCTGATTCTGATTCCAGGCGAAATTGGGGTGGTTCCTCCAACCGGGATTGTAGGTGGAAGAGTATGGATCATTCCTCGGTCTTTGCTGAAATGCAGCATTAACCTGATCCTGTCCTTGAGATGGTGGATTGTAAGGACACTCTTCGGTTAAGTGAGAAGGATCGGAACAACAAGCGCAAATGGTACGAAGGAGAAGAACAGGGGCAGGAGCAGGAGAAGAAAATTTGCTCTCTATCGCTTCAAGTTTTCTCGTTATTGCAGCCATTTCAGTTTTCATCGCAATAGAGACATCAAGTTAGTGAATTCCTACCCTAGACTGACCAGTAGAAGTGGAGGTAGAAGAAGAAGTCGGTCTGGTGCTCTCCCATTGTAGCGTTTGTTCCGCAAGGTCATCGAAGAATTGCCACGCTTCCTCATCAGATTTCGATAGGAAGTGGCCCTGACAAATGGTTTCCAACAACTGCTTGGTTGCTGGGTTCAGGCCCTCGTATAGGGTTTGGCAAAGTTGCCATCTCTCGATACCATGATGAGGACACTGAACAAGAAGGTCTTTATACCGGTCAAAGCACTTCCAGAAGGGTTCAGAAGGAAGCTGGGAGAATTGGTTGATTTCGTTACGGATTCTCGCGGTTTTATGATTCGGATAGAACTTTTTGAGAAACGCTTTCACAAACTAGTCCCAACTGGTTATGGAGTGGGAAGCGGTGATATACAGCCATTTTCGGCAAGGTCGCACAAAGTGAACGGAATGACCCGTAGCCGTATAGCATCGTCCGACAGCTGGGTGGTTTTCATCATGGCACAAACGTTTTGAAATTTGTTGATGAAGATATAGGCATCTTCAGATTCAAGCCCATGAAATCGCGGAAGCATGTTGATGAAGTGGGGCTTAATTTCAAAGTTATCCCCATTGGCCGGTGGAAGAGAAAGACAGGTGGGAAGTGCAGAACGGATGGGATAGAAATGATCCTGGAACGCGATTCGCTGCGGCGCTACAACAGGCAATGGTAGTGGGTTAGTTGCCTCCATAGGAGGCAGAGTCAATGAGATGTTTGCGTTAAATCCTGACATCGCGGAAGAAGAGGTTGGTGAAGGTGAAGGTGAAGATGTATGAACAGAATTCCGGTCAACGTCGGAGTTAGCCGGCAAAGGTAAGGGTGAAAGGGGCATGGACAGAGTTTCGACGTCTGAGTCGATCGCGTAGTCGGTAGCGACTAACGTAACGCGGACTAGGCGGGCGCTGGTGTCCCGAGTCCAAGCGGACATACACTAAACGAGTTTAGTATAGTCAAAGCGGAGAAGGTGAGGGTAAGAAAACGTCAATGGAGAAATACGATGGGTGGTGGGTGAAAAATGGATTCTGGCGACAAAGGGCAAGTTTTTATAAATTTTTTTGATTTTTTCCTTTTTTTTCTTTTTAGAAAGAGCTTTACAGAAATATGTACGGACTTACGGCTTCAAGCAATCACAAACAAGATATGCACAATCACACCTAGATCTAGGGTCACCTAGGTCAGCTAGACAGCTCCTAACTGTTCCAAAGGGCTAGAAATAGGACCTCAAACCGCCTCTTCTCTAACAATCGCGGCCAGGTAAGTGCCAGGTAAGTGGGAGGCTCCCCACTACGTAAGTAGTGGTCCTAATTAAGTAACCACTTGCCTTGGACACACTTGCCTAGACACCGCAAAAGTCAGGATAGGATAAACGGCCGATGCCTGTAACTAGTCCTCTGTCCTATTGAGCGCGAAGTTCTTAGGGCTGAGTCTAGTATTTTTTAATTAACAATGGTCAATGCATATGCTTTTGTGATTTCTGGGGTCCTGGGAAGGGTGATGAAATCCCCACCCAATCTGAATTGGTTTCAAGCCCCTTAAAGTCCGTATTAATAAATGCAAAGCAGTAACAAATCAACTGCAAACAATTTTTATTTTAGTGCGGCGCAAAGAATCCTGCACAAAAACAATTTATTGGAAGGGGGAAGAGAGTTTGCGTAAAGAATGCTGCAGAAAAAAAAGTTTAGTGGAGTTCAGAGGAGTGGGGGAGAGAAGACAAACTCACCAAAAAAAATCAGCACCCTGAAGGCACTAAATGGCCGCGGTTCCGCGGCCAAACACCTGCTTAGGCCGCGGTTCCACGGCTATGTGGAGGAATTTGGCCTTCAATTATCTGGGATGTGAGCTTTTGGGTGTCCTCTTCCTGTTTGGAGCTCCCGAATCGTAATTTGCTCACTGGATCTGCTCCAGAATTTTATAGTAGACCGTTGGCTCCGTCTTGATCCGTCGCGGTGTAGCCGCGAAATATGGGTCTAACTTCCCACGTCTTTGGCACTGAACTTGAACTTCGTTTTATCCTGCACACTTGCACAAAAACTAATCAAAAATAACAAGATGATTTTTTTTACAATGTATATTTTTTTGTTTTGTTTTTCGGTTATATTTATATTCACAAATTAACCCGAAATTACACAAAGAAATAAACTACCGTCTCCCCGGCAACGGCGCCATTTGATTGGTAGAGTTTTTGCGTGCTAAGTTTGTTACCGCAATCAAGACGGTTTCGCTTGTAGCTAGCCGGTTGAGTACGGGTCGTCCGCAGGGAGACGTGAATCTTTTTCTATGTGCTTTAACGAGTTAAGTCCAAAAGTCCAGATTTGTTTGTGATTAACTAAGTGTTAAAATGATATGTAAAGAGAGCTTGTTAGGGTTAGGATTAGGTTAGTTTGAGTTAGGAGTCGCTCACTTCTTTCGTTGCCATTCTTAATATCGGTGTTACGGTAATCGGCAACAACGGGGATTAGCACGACTAGGAAGGAACTTGCGAGTATAAGCTAGGCTTTCCAACGCATAAGTTCTTCCTTTTGGTGCTTGTCCGTCCGTTCTTGGCTCTTAGCCTTAACCTCCGGTTAATTCAACCACAACCGGTCTCACTACGGAATCACTGCTATCATGTAGGATAGGGTGCCGTAGGGAGCGGATTGTGGTTCAATTAACGGGAGTTCGATTTAAGATGTTGGGCAAGGAAAGAGTGAGAGAGATTTCCTTCTCTCAAACTTCCCTTATCCTACCCTAACAAGTATGGAAACTACTCACCCATTACAAGAAGAACGAAAAATAAAACAAAGGAGGAAGATAGAAAGAAGGAGATTAGAAGATAACAACTAGCTATTTGCGACCTCACCTTGGCAAGGATCAAACGTAAGCATCATGGTTGTTTAAGGATAAAGAAAAAGAGAATAAGAAAGAAACAACAATAAATAACAACAACTAAATTATCAATTGAAGATTACAAGCAATTAACATAACAAGAGCAAGACAAGTATAATAACAAAAAGAACTTCTTTATTCATCATTCTTCACTCACAAAAGCTCACTACAAGTTTTTCAATGGAGAAGAGATGAGAAGAGGAAGAAGAACAACAGGTATTCTAAAACCTAAAATACAAGATTATGCGCCCTTGGCTTTGGCAAGTTCTGGACTATTTATAGGCAGGAAACAGAAATTCTAGGGCA
Source organism: Agapanthus africanus (assembly GCA_030015575.1). Taxonomy (NCBI): domain Eukaryota; kingdom Viridiplantae; phylum Streptophyta; class Magnoliopsida; order Asparagales; family Amaryllidaceae; genus Agapanthus; species Agapanthus africanus. The sequence goes on along the minus strand of JASDDO010000022.1, from coordinate 746,746,429 downwards.
ACATTCTGGACCCATATGAAAAGACCAAACCACCCTTAAAAATTCATCATCTGATAAGCCTGTACGGCCGCGGATCCACGGCCTATACCCCCTATTGGCCGCGGATCCGCGGCCCTATAGTGGAGTTGGATCATGGCCTTTTTTGTACTTCCCTGGTCTGCTGTGCCCATGAGTCTGGTATATGCGTTTTCTCATATTTTCTTCACGATTTTTCCAGAATTTCTGTTGAACAAAATGGTGATGAATGTGGATCTTTTTGTCATGATTTTCTCGAGCTCCGCGTAGATTTCTTGGATCTTGTGTTGCCATTGAGCCTTGTGCATGAAAATGACATTGATTTGCCATTTTGTCTTTTAAACTGGTGTGCGGCAACATACGGATAGAGAGCGGAGACCCGTGTTATATCTGTGGTTGGCAGGAACCCGGATTTTGTCATGCTTTTCCATGAATTTCACCGTTTAGAGCCGAGAACCTGTATCATGCAATTGACTAGCAAACACGGCTCAAGAGTACCTACCGATAAGCAGTATGATAAAAATTGGGCGGTATAAAAATGCAAAAATCTGATATGAACACTTATGCAGCATAAAGATTGCTTCGCATGGAACTATTCCGAAATGCCAGGACTAGATCCAGAAATTGCTGTGCATAAATTGGCGATATCCCCGAACGTTAAGCCAATCAAACAAGCACCGAGAAGAATGCAGCTTGAGCTTGAGATGAGCATTAACGCCGAATTCAAGAAGCTGATCGACTCTAGGTTTATCCAGGAAGTTCAGTATCCCGATTGGATCGCCAACATCGTCCCGGTGATGAAGAAAAATGGGACGGTGCGCATATGTGTAGACTTTCGGGATCTTAATAAAGCCTGCCCGAAGGACGATTTCCCAGTGCCAGTCACCGAGCTGATGATAGATAACACGTCCACTCACGAGGTTTTCTCCTTCATGGACGGCTCATAAGGATATAATCAGATAAAGAAGCATCCGGAAGACCAGAAGCACACCGCTTTCCGGACCCCTTTGGGTATATTCTGCTACAAGGTGATGCCCTTCGGTCTAAAGAACGCCGGTGCCACCTATCAAAGGGCCATGACAAAGATCTTCGATGACCTTATACATGAAATCGTCGAATGCTATATCGACGACCTCGTGGTTAAGAGCAAATCATACGTGGAGCATTTAGAGCATCTGAAGACCGTATTTCAATGCCTTCGACAATACAACTTGAAGATGAACCCTCTCAAGTGCGCATTCGGAGTTTCCTCGGGCAAATTCCTAGGATTCATCATCCGACACCGAGGTATCGAGATAGATTCGTCAAAGATCAAAGCGATCATGGAAATGCCTCCGCCAAAGACTCTTAAGCAATTGCGATCTCTCCAAAGGGAGCTCGCGTATATCCGGCTATTTATAGCCAATATTTCAGGAAAGTGTCGTCCTTATAGTCATCTGATGAAGAAGGGAACCCCGTTCGTCTGGGATCACAAATGCCAGAGCGCACTGGACGAAATCAAGCAATACCTGCAGAATCCGCCAGTGTTGGCTGCTCCGGTCAAGGGAAAGCCTCTCATTCTCTATACAACCGCCCTTGAAGGTTCTTTAAGCGCGTTATGGGCACAAGAGAACGACCGAGGGAAAGAAAGAGCTCTCTATTACTTGAGTCGAGTTCTCCTGGAGGCAGAAAGAAACTATTCTCCCATCGAAAAACACTGCCTGGCGTTAATATTTGCAATAACGATACTCCGGCACTATGCGTTGGCGCATGAAGTCCGTCTCATATCGAAGGTGGATCCTCTCAAATATTTGGTGTCAAAAGCCATATTGACGGGGAGACTCGCTAAATGGGCCCTGCTCTTGATGGAGTTCTCAATAACTTATCAACCTCTTAAGGCAGTGAAAGGCCAGGCCATCGCCGATTTCCTTGCTGAACATCCGATACCTGCCGATTCTCCTCTGAATTGCGAGCTGCCAGACGAACATCCGTTTGACACGATCGACGGAGGTGGTACCCGGTGGGAACTTTACTTCGATGGAGCATCTTCCATGAAGAAGCGCAAACAAAGCACCCCCATAATCAAATCAGGGGTAGGCCTCATCTTCGTAACTCCACAAGGAGGGATAATGCGCTTTGCTTTCTCCTTAACAGAGCCGAGGACGAACAATGAGGCCGAATACGAAGCTTTGATAGCAGGCCTCGAGATCGCCATCGACATGGGAATAGAAAACCTCCTCATATACGGAGACTCCCAACTGGTCGTCAGTCAAGTAAATGGCGACTACCGAACTGGTAAAGTATGGCGAGAGAGTACAGCAATTGCTGACTCAAATCCCTTCCTACATGTTGAAAAGCATACCGCGCGCGGAAAATAGCAAAGCAGATGCACTTGCTAAGCTCGCTAAAGAACTGGCCGACGAGAACCTCGATGACGTAAGAATCGTGGTACAAAGCCGTTGGGTGCTTGCCCCAGCAGAAATATCTCCGGAATCATCCGAAGAAAAGGGAGCGACTGAGCAAATGGCTATGCAAATAAAAGACCAGGAAAAGGCTGAGGATTAGAGAGAAGCCTTTATAGACTACTTCAAATCCCGTCGAATGCCTAAAGATGCGTCCTCAAGACATCATCTTATTAAACGAGCTTTGTCTTTCGCCTTCGTCAATGATACTCTGTATAAGAGGTCGCTTGATTCTCTGTGGTTGAGATGTCTGGGACCTGAAGAGGCGAAAAGAGTTGTTCAGGAAGTTCACGACGGACTCTGCGGTTCTCACCAAGCAGGCCCGAAGATGAAGTTGAAGATTAAACGGATGGGCTACTATTGGCCCAAGATGATTCAGGACTGCCTCGAATATGCGAAGCAATGCCACTCATGCCAGATTCATAGGGACTTTATCCATCAGCACCCAAATCCTCTACATCCAACAGTGGCCAGCTGGCCGTTCGAAATGTGGCGGACTGACATAATCGGCCCCATCGAACCAACGTCGTCCAGGGGACATCGATTCATTTTGGCAACGACTGATTACTTCTCCAAATGGGCAGAAGCAGTACCGTTGAGGGAAGTGAAGACGGAGAATATCCTTCATTTCTTCAAGACGCACGTCATTTATCGGTTTGGAACTCCGCGACGGATCATCTCCGATAACGGGCCAGCCTACAGAAGCCACAAGATCAGCCGCTTCACGCAACAACACAGCATAGACTGGAGATATTCCTCGGTTTATAATCCCCGAGTTAACGGTCTAGCTGAGGCTTTCAACAAGACCTTGACGAAGATCGTGAAGAAGACGGTGTCCCGAAATAAGAAGGACTGGCACGAGAGACTGCAAGAAGCTCTCTGGGCGTATCGAACTACGTTCAAGACGGCCACGAACACAACCTCGTACGCGTTGGTATTCGGTACATAAGCAGTACTCCCCCTCGAAATAGAATTACCTTCTCTACGAGTGGCAGTCCACTACGAGCTGACGAACGAAGAAAATGCTCACCTTGAGGAGCTTGATGCCCTCGATGAAACCCGGCTCATAGCGCAACAAAATCTAGAGGCTTATAAAGCAAAGATGACGCGCTCATATGAGAGATTGACCAGGCCGAGGACATTCCGCCAAGGCGAACTCGTGCTAGTAGTCAAAAGACCTATGATCCCCAATCGCGCCAAGCGGGGAAAATTCGAGCCAAACTATGAAGGCCCGTACATCATAGACAAGGTCTACCAGGGTGGAGCTTATCTACTCATGGATATGCACGGTGAAGACCTTTCAGGCAATAAACGGTCGCTTCCTAAAGAAATACTACGCTTAATGAGTCACAGCCTGGGTCAATGATAGATGACGACGACTATGTCCGCTCGCTATCTTCCTAAACCCAAACTCTATAAGTAGTAGCCGGCCTTCTTCAACAATGGACCGAAACGTCCTTAAACTAATGACGGACCACCACGTCCTAAAACTAGCTGTTGACCGAGATGTCAATAAGCTACAGTGGATTGCAACGTCCCAAAGAAGATAAAAAAAGAATAAAAGAGAGAGAGAGAAAAAAATAATAATAAAAACGGTATGTCCATAAGCAAAAAGGGCACGGATGAAAACCCGAAAGGGCTCCGTAAGCAAAAACAGCAGGGCTACCGGCGAGTGCTTATGAAAACCCGAAATGGCGCGACCTCGTTATATAAAAAGAATAAAAAAAAAGAGAGAATAAAAAAAACGGTATGTCCATAAGCAAAAAATGCACAGATGAAAACCCGAAAGGGCTCCGTGAGTAAAAACAGCAGGACTACCGGCCAGTGTTTGTGAAAACCCAAAAGGGCGCAACCTCGTTAAAAGACACTTACAGGGTCCTCTCGACTTTGTAAGGAGAAACCACCTGCGTGAGATCCTTACGACTCACAAAGGAGCGATACACTTAGGAATCCTCACGATTCCTAAGGAGAAATTACACTTGTGAGATCCTCATGACTCGTAAGGAGAATTCTTTTGTGGGACCCTCACGGCTCATAAAATTTGAAAGTCTTAAGTTCCAGAGACCTGAACCTGTTCTTAAGCAACCCCCACAACCTTCGATATTGCCCTACAAGCGGCTCATACTGACCCTTGTATACAATCTACGAGCGCGAATAAACATTTCCCTAACCGAGTCCTATCCGTGACTGGGGATAAGTTCGCACGGTGAACAACCCTTGTAAGTCCTCTCGACTTATAAGGAGAAATCACTCTTGTAAGATCCTTACGACTTATAAGGGAACATACACTTAGGAATCCCCACGATTCCTAAGGAGAAAACACACCTACGAGATCCTCACGACTCGCAGGGAGAAATACCTTTGTGAGACCCTTACGGCTCATGAAGTTAAAAGCCTTAGGCGACAGGACCCTAACCCTGTTTACTAAGCCACCTTTGTTCAACATCAACAGAGGCAAATGATGATTCGCTCCTGGCAACATCCCAGTTGTAGCGGTGCTGATGCCGAAATCGGTGTCTAATTCCAATCTCACGGTAAGAAGCTAGTGAGCCACACATGCATACGAAATAGCCGAAATGATGGGGCAACTTGCAACAAAATCAGCAAGTAAAAATGTATGCATGCAAAATAGCCGAAATGATTGGGCAACTCGCAATAAAAAGCAGCGAGTAAAAATAAAATAGCCGAAATGATTGGGCACCACGAAAAATAGTCGAAATGATTGGGCAATCGCAACTTTCGCGATATAAAAGCTGAAATGATAGAGCATCGCGGAAAGAAATAAAATAAAAATATATATAATGAAATTTATGCCCTACAGGCGATATCATAGCAATCCCTGTATACAATCCGGGGGCACAAACAAAGAAGAAAACACATCTTCCTTCCCTATGCTCCATCAAACAACGGAGCCAAGTCTTGACGGCAACTCATATAAAGCATGAAAGACAATCGGATATCATCTCGCACCAGCGCGGAGTGGTCACCACCTCGACGTTCATCTCGATACAGCAGATGAGATGTCACGACAGCGTTCTTCCTCCAACAGGATTCGGACGTGACAAAGCAAACAAAGCGAAGGTCAAATTCCTAGCTTCAGGGTCTTGACGGCAACTCATATAAAACCGGAAAGACCATCGGAGATCATCTCATACCAACATGGAGTGGTCACCACCTCGACATTCGTCTCAATACAACAGACGAGATGTCACCCCAGCGTTCTTCCCCCAGCAGGATTCAGACGCGACAATCAAACAATGGAGCCACGGCAAAATCCCTAGTTCCAAGCCTCGACGGTTCACCCGCAACCTAGAGACAACCGAGACATTCGTCTCGTTACAGCAGACGCAATGCCAGCAAAACGAAGCAAAAGCCAAATTCCTAGCTTCAGGGTCTTGACGGCAACTCATATAAAACCTGAAAGACTATCGGAGATCATCCCACACCAGCGCGGAGTGGTTGTGACTCATCGGGGCTCTCCAAAATGAGTCTGACCTCAAGTAAAAAGCGGCATGGAAAAATTCCTAACGCTTGCTCTTTCGGCGGTCAAACTGCCTAGGAGGATTGCTTGAAGACGTCTTTTCCAGCCCCTGAAGGGATCAGAGACACGACAATCGCAAGGCTACTCGTACAGCAAGATTGCGTATCGAGGAATACATCAGCCAATGCGACAGTACAACGGACAAAACCCTAGTACCACAGACCCTAATAGACCTCTGTCGTAAAGAGCAGAGGTTAACTGTGACGTTAAGATATTCTTGCGAGAACTGCTCGATTTGTCTCGACTCGTGAGGAAATTAGTGTCTTTGCGAGAACTTCTCGATTCGTCTCGACTTGTGAGATAAAGTCTTAGGCAGCGGGGATTAAAAAACCTGTTTCCTAAGCACTGGGACCCTGCAAGTCGGTCCAAAATGGACCCTTGCATACTATTCACGGGTCACACTCTCCAAAGTCGAATCTCGACAAGGAGGGAAACAACCCCTTACGGGTCCTCTCGACTCGTAAGAGGGAAAATTCTCTTATAAGATCCTTACGACTTATAAGAGAAAACGCACTTAGGAATCCTCACGATTCCTAAGGAGAAAATACACCTACGAAATCCTCTCGATTCGTAGGGAGAAAATTCTCTATGAGACCCCCACGGCTCATAGAGTTGAAAAGTCGTAGGCAGCAGATCTGAACCTGCCTCCTAAGCCATCACTACCTCTTGAAGAATCTAAGACAGGATGCTCGCTCTATCATCTGTCGACCATGTTTACTAAGATAACATGCTGATAATAAAAGAAAGGAGAAAGCAGAGAAATGACACGAGACATTATGAAGAATATATATCTTTTATTCATGAATTCGATCGAGTACAAGATACATTGTGTTAAAGAATAAAAGAAACAAATACATTTTATTTACAATTACAAATAATACAAAATGTTCATGGAGAAGGAAGCGTCCTCAACAAAACCGCAAGCTGCTCCCGCACTTCCTTCACCGCCCTCTCCTGATCGGCTGCCGCAGCCAACTCCGCTTCCACCTGGGCCCGCTGCTGCATGTAGGATGAAAGTTTCTCTTCGACGGCTCGCTGAGCTGCCTCGCGACCTTGGGCATCACGCTCAACGGCATCGAGCTTCTGCTTCAGTGTTAACTCATCAGAAATACTCTGCAGAATGCCCTCGAAGATAACTTTTACCCGGGCAGCGTTCGCGTCGACCTCAGCATGCAGTCGAGCAGACTCGCTTGAGGTCTCTTTGCATTCCCTCCGCCTTAAAGCCGCTTCTTGTTCCAGATGACGGAAGTAAGAAGCGCTCTGCTCGATCCATGCCACCCGTTGAGTACTCGTGGCCAAAACCTCAGGGGCAGGACGCATAAGCTCCAGCTGGTGCAGGCGGGCCTCGATCTCCCTGCAGTGGTTAACCCAAGACTCGACGACGCCTTCATTATGGAAATTTACAAGCGTCGCCAGCATAGGATTAACCTCAGCAGCGAAATCTGCGGCGGATGTAGGAGTTTCTGCGTCAAGCTCCTCAACGCATCCGCTCAGCATGCTCAAACTCATCGCAACACCCTTTGAGGATGGACGCCTGGAGAACGGGCCTGCCGGTATCATGATGCGGGACTCGAAAGGGACCGAAACCGGAGCGATAGATGCAAAACAAATCGCAATCAGATGACAGACCTAAAAATACAGGAGACTCATGAGCAGTAGGGTCTACTATACCGGCTGCAGCAGGCGGCAAAGCCGGGAGGACCGGTGGCGCCACTAATCTTACATCTCCTCCTTCGAGCTGTAGCACTACAATCAGGGCAAGGAAGAATCAGAAATAATTCCATTACTGAAAAAAGAAAGGGCATTAATTGAAAACTATACTCACCAGCACCACTGGAGGAAGCAAGCTCCGACGGGAAGGAGAAGTGTGGGTGCAGCACTTGGTAAAGGTGATCAAAAAGCACTCCTGCAAAGACGCAATAGTACGACATCAGTACATAAATTATGCAGCCAAGATAAGACTGATAAGTCACAAATCTATACCTTCCAACATGTGCGACGGTACGAAGGAAGGTAGAGTGGTGGCTACCGTTAGGGCAGTAACTGACGGCGCTCCCTCGAGTAAAGGGGCATCTGCACTAGCTGCGCCTGCGTTAGAAACAAGATAAGCCATGTCAGAAAAGTTACAGAATAAAAAAAAAGGACGGTAACCCAAAATTTACCTGATGAGTCACCAGCCGAAACGGCGGCGTCTCCCTCCTCCATTGACATGGGTCCACCTCTCGTTGCCTCATCGCCAGACTCTACAGGAGCCGTCGTCGTGCTCGCAAGGCCAGGAGACGGCGAAGGACCGTAGGCTGGGAGAGCAATGATTGGAGCGGTGCCCGACTCTTAAGAAAGAGCGGCCGGCTCCTCCTCGGCAATCATGTCTGTCTCACCCGCCACCCCCTCGGGCTCGGCGGTCGCAGCCGTCTCGTCCACCGCTGCCATGGGTTCATCGATCGCAGCCGCTCCATCCGCTGCCGCCCTAGACTCGGCTGTAGCAGCCATCTCATCTGCCGCTACCTCGGGCTCGGCATCGGCAACCTTCTCGGGCATAGTAGGCGTGGCCGTCTCGTCAACCACTAGCTCAGGCTCGGCGACTATGGCCGCACCGCCTAATGTCGCCTCGGTTTCGGCTGCTGCCTTCTCCACCGTCCCCTCAGGCTCGACGGTTTCCGCCGCTCCTTCAGTTGGACTTGGCCCTGCAGGACAAGATGTATAAGAACCGATAGTTTTACAACTTTTGCAACAAAGTCTCGAAAAACACATTACCTGAGGTGGATTGCTCGTTGGCTTCCCGAGCTGCACGCGCCGCCTGTCTATGAGCAGTAGACAAGGCGACCGGGGGCTCCTCGGAGGAAGTGGCAGCGGGAATAACGGCGCTTGGGCCCGCTCCCACGGCCAAAGCAGCGCTATGCTCCTTCGCTGCGCGCCTCAAGCGCTTCCTCTCCTCCCGGGCCGTCACGACGGACCTCTCGAAAGCCTCCTTCAACAAGGCGTTGTCGTCCGTGTTTAGAGTTGCCTCCAGAGCCTTCAAGGCATCCATCATCGGCTTTTTGAGTCGGGTCTCTTGCGGCAATTCCGAAGAGGCCGGAACATCGGCAGCTGGCCCGGGGATAATTCCCGCGTCATCTTGCGAGGCAGGCCTTGTGGTCCCTGCAAAAAGACAAAGAAAAGGTTAGATTAGCCATAAGAAAGGAGAATAAAGACTCAATGAGCCGAAACATAGCAACGCCCGATAGAGCGCGTTTCCTTTCCTCCTCCTCGAAGGTTTTGAGGGAAGCAACGATGGCTTCTTCGGTAGAAATGCCTGTTTAAAAAGGAAAAGCGTTAGTCAAAGACAATGATAAAAGTACAATGAAATGACGAAGAATGCAACTAATGATTACCTGATTGCGCGAGTTTAGCCAACCACATTTCGAGCCTTGCTGATCGCTCAGAAGCCGTGATGGCGGCCGCCAGATTGGTGTCTTCTGGCTCTACGAAGAAACCCCCATTGCTTCCGTACTCACTTAGGCCTTCGGTAAGAGGGGCCTAAGGCTCTAAGCCGAGCACAGCATCAAGAGAAAGAACAGACTTCTTCTTCCTCTTCTGAGCCCGGACCCCGCTCGCACCCAAAATCATTTTGCGCTTCGTGGGCACCTTGGGACGACGAGTCCCGATGTCCGAGCCCACACCGGATTCAAGAAAAACCACATTCACCGTCTCCACCGGAGCACGGGGCGCTGGGGGCACGTCCACTGTATCACGGGGCAATCCGCACGGGGGGCTCAGCACGCGCGGTGGCTCAGCTCCAGCATCTCTCAGCAGAGGAACGATAGGGATCCTTGGCCTCAGGGGAGTTTTGCGGTCGCTGCCAGGGGGCACACCCCTGCGGTCAACCAACAACTGCTTCTCTTCCCTAATGACGTCACCCATCGCGTGCGCATACCAAGCCACATGCACGTTTAGGGCCCTTGGAATGCAACTTGGCTCACTAATAAAGAAGTGGGAGCCCATGTTCAGCCACATAAAGTGGTGCAGCGCGCTCCGTATCCCCTCCCTGGTGGTCGCGGGCTCTTCCAAAAACGCCTCCAGTGGGACCCCCTGGTTATAGCTTAATTGTTGGGCGAACCGATGAGGGTTGTACCTCATGAAGAGTGCCATATCGTTTTGCCTGAACACCAGGAAGCCCGGCCGGATGGAGTATAAGTGAAGAATCTCCCGGGCTTTCAATACGGAAGCCCCATCCTTGAAACTATCACGCAGGGCCAACACCGCCTTGGAAGTCTCCGAGCCGATGGTCATGACCTTGTCCGTGAAAGAAATGCTCACTCCGACCGTGCGTGGACGAAGAAGCAACCCCCTAGCCTCCCGCGGAGACGGATTCACAATAGAGGCGCAAATCAGCAATATAACTCTTGGGAGTCTGCACTTCTCGTAAAACGAGGGCTCTTATGAATGCCAAATACCCCGAGCACATGCACTTCCATCCACGAAGTGAAGTAGTGCATCGGGAAATTGGTGAGTTGCACCCCAGGTTCATTTGCGTCTGCCGCCACGCTGAGTCCATGGTACAGGTGGGCCAATCCGGCGATTCCGATCGATAATTGTATGCCAACCACCATCCAATGCGCTGGGTAAAAGACGGACAGCCTCATGTAGCGCGGGTGCATGGGGAGTGCAAACCAGCACAGCCGTAATCCCAGAAACCCGAGAAAAAAGGTCTCCTCATCAATGCCCGGGGCGGCGATTTCCGATAAGGGCATGATTGCGGCGTCAGGAAGGTAAAAACCCTTTTGGTCATCCTCCAATACTGGTCGACGATCTAAGCCGAAGCCGAAGGGGTCGTCGAGCTTGGCGAACTTTTCACTCCGCTGCGATAGAATCTCCGGTCGAAGAAAGCGGGCGATGAAATCTGCAAAACTGACTCCCCGGCCTCCCGATTCCAAGTAGAGACCTTCATACATATTCAGCACCTTCATCAGACTCGGAAACTGGTGTTGAATAGCATTCTCCAGAGTTAGGCCCATTACCAGCGGCTTGGTGGCGAAGACATATTCGTCAGGAGGAAGTAACTCTTCATAATGCTCCCCCCTCACTAGCAAACCCGAAATATCGGCAAACTCTTCCAGGGGGATGAAGACTTCCCTGTCCGATAGAACAAAGGTATGGGTGGGGATGTTCCATTGTTCTATGAATGCCTTAATCCACCATGTCGGAAGAGCAGGGTACTCGAACAGTAAGGCGTAGACCGCAGGGTACATACCAATCTTCATCAGATGCGTCTTCTTCGCTGACAGGATATACCTAGCCCACTGCAAATACCCGGCCGATTGTCGAGGGGTCAACCCGATGTAATAAGGTTGTCCCCAAGGGCGCGACTCACCCTGGCATATGCGTCGCCACAGAATGTCCACGGCTGCCGGCGGCTGCACGGGAATGGCAGCAATCGAAGGCTGAAGAAGATCCTCCGAGTTCCAATTTACGACCCCCACGGCATAGTTCACCGGGGGTGCATCCGCATACGGGATCGATGAGATCGGCTCTGACGGCGTCACACAAGAAAAGCTTCGACGACCCTTGATGATCTCACTGTACCATCTGCCCCACAGATGAAGGTTCTTATGTTCCGGGTCGTGATCCTTAATGAGAGCGAGAACCTCCCGGTCCACCGGCGCCTCAGGGAATCCTCCCTCTGAGCGGAAAAATGGGAATGAAAGGTCAGAAGACATGGTGCCTGCAAGAAAAGGCGAAATTCAGTTATCAGTATCATAAGTTAATTTTAAAAATTCCAACACTTGGCACTTTAAAATTTATACCACACTGCAATGCAGTGGAGAAGGGACCCAAAGGGGGACCCATAAAATCCAGATGACAATGCATCAGTTAATAAGACAGCCTCATCATTGGATGAGACTGTCAATTAATGAGGAGATCCTCAAAAGAATATTCTCATTAAATGAGAAATCCCTTGAGACAAGGAGAAAATCTCCCTTTTCAGAGCAAAGCTCTGTCACAGAGTGACACTTGTCAAACTCTGGTCATAAGGGAATATAATTTCTTAAAAGAGCCTAGCTCTATAATAATGATGGAAATATCCATCAAAGAAAAATTAATTCCTAAGAATTAAAGTTCTGGGATCTTAAAGATACATGAAAAAACTCTTAAGAGTTCTTCATCAAAAGATCAAAAAGATCGATATTTTGTCCATAAGCAAAGCTCTGTTCATGGGTTAAGAAACCCTGAAACAAGATCTCTTTAGATCTATGGATTCTTGAGAGCAAAGCTCTGTTTATGAAACCCCAAAGGGGTTTTCTTTAGATCAGAAGATCTATGAGAGCAAGGCTCTGTTGGTTAAAATTAATTTAATTTAATTTAAATTTTTACCTAAAATTTTTTAGAGTTTAACTCTTGGAGTTCTTGAAAATGAGTGCAAGGCTCTGAAAATAAGAATCTTGAGGGGATGATAATCATCTGCTGAGGACCAAGGGTCCTATTTATAGGCGCTGAAGCGCCTCTTCAACTCCTGAATCGATCCAATGGATGAGATGTTGCCACCGCTGCACTCACATGTGCGCCACGTGAGCGCAACGGGGGAGGGGCATTTGTTTCCCCCAATCAGAGCAAAACTCTGTTTGAATTTCAAAAATTCAAAATTTGAAGCAACGCTTCAGATCCCTTGCGCTGCGCGCAGAGCGCCACGTGTCAAAAACAGACACGCCAGCACAAGGGGCACTGCGCCCAAGGCAGCGCACCCCAATCAGAGCAGGGCTCTGTTTCAAATTTTAAATTTTAAAAAATAAGGGAAGCAACGATTCAGATAACTTGCGCTATGCGCTGCGCGACACGTATCAGCGCAGGTGCGCTAGCGCAGTTACGCTGCGCTCTGCGCTGCGCGACACATATCAGCGCAGCTACGCTGAGCTCTGCGCTACGCGACACGTGTCAGCGCAGCGCAGGTGCGCTAGCGCAGGTGCGCTAGCGCAGTTGCGCTGCGCGACACGTGTCAAGCGCAGGTGCGGTTGCGCCAATTGCGCTGTTTCGCCCAATCAGAGCAAAGCTCTGTTGAAATTCAAAATTTTGAAGCAACGCTTCAAATCTCGGGCGCAACGCGCCACATGTCAGGCGTTGATACGTCAGCACAGCGCCCAAGAAGGCGCGCCCAATCAGAGCAAAGCTCTATTTTAAGGAAGCAACGCTTCAGTTGCGCATGCACTGCGCTGCGCGACACGTGTCAGCACAGATGCGCTCGCGCAACTGCACTGCGCGACACGTGTCAGCGCAGATGCGCTAGCGCAGTTGCGCAGCGCTGTGCGCTGCGCGACACGTGTCACGCGCTGGGGCATCTGCGCCAAACAGAATTAAAATTCTAAGAAATCTTTTCTGTTCTTGTTAAAACAAGAAGATTTTCTTCTGCAAAGCAGAAGCCCTTGGATCAAAGATCCAATGGTGGGGAAAATTCCCCAAATCACTCAGAGAAAGATCTCTTTAACAAATTTAACTAATTTATAGGCACTATAAAAAGGACCCTAGGCCTCAATTCAAAGGGGGAACATTTTTTTTCTGGAAAAAGGGTCAAGAGCTTCAAACAGAGGGAGAATTCTGAGAAAATTTCAAAGAAAAAGGTAAAGACCTTCATGAGAGAAAAGAAATCTCTTTTAATAAATCATTGATCTAAAAACCAGATCAATGTTCTTCACATATAAACAGTGCTTTGCACTTCTCATGAACCACTGGTTCTTTAAAAACAAGAAAATAACAAAATAAAAATAGTGCTTTGCACTTTTATGAAGCTCTGGTTCTTCAAACAAAAAGAAAAACTTATTTTTCTTTGATCTAAATTAGATCAAGAAATCAAATAGTGCTTTGCACTTTTGTTCTTGAATCTAAAAGATTCTTAGTGCTCTGCACTTCCAAACTGCGCTGTTGCGCTCTTAAGAGAGCGCCACGTAAACAACTTGCGCTACGCGCTCTTGAAATAGAGCTTTGCTCTCTGGAATTGGTGCAACTCACAAGAGCGCGCCACGTGTCAGCAGCGCAGCGCACTGCACTGTTGCGCTTGCGCTCACTAGAGCATGACACGGGTCCTCACCACAAGCGCTTGTGCTCAGTGATTGGCGCAAAGCGCCTGACAAATGCAATGCATTTCATTTCCTGAAAGGCCAGGCCCAATTAAAAGGCTTAACAGGCCCAATAAATAAAATGTTATGCATTATTTAAAAGGGCAGAGCCCAATTGAAAGGTCCAATGGACCAAAACAAATGATCTGTATCATAATAAAAAGGGCAGAGCCCAGTCAAAATGGGCATAAACGGCCTGAAGTAATGCTATGCATTATTCTAAAAAAGGGAAAGCCCAGACAAAGGCCAAATGCAAACAAAATGTTAAACATTTTCAACTGGACTTAGCCCAATTCTGGCCGTAAGTCCTCAAATTAAATTAACTGAGCGATATTGCTCCCTTAAATCAATTTATATCCGGTTCGAGGGTACATCTCCGAGCTCTTCCGACACCTCTCGTTGTAATCCTTCAACGACGTCAGAGAGGCGACGGGTCCCAATAGCCACACATGAATATGGACTGCGGGGTCCTTAAACTCGCGGACCGAAACGTCCTTAAACTAATACCGGACCGAGACGTCCTTAAACTAATATCGGACCGAGACGTCCTTAAACTAATGATGGACCGAAACGTCCTTAAACTAATATTGGACCGAAACGTCCCTAAACTAATATTGGACCACCACGTCCCTAAACTGCCGGTGGACCACCACGTACCTAAACTGGAACAATAGAGCATCCAAATGCTCTTTTTCGGATCTAAACGGTCCCGTTTAAGTCGATCCTATCCCCAAATACGGCTAACGTATCCTTAAGCATTTTAAATGAACGATAAAACTTCAAATCGACTTTGGTTCAAGGGTACATCTCTGAACTCCTCCGACACCTATCGTTGTAATCCTTCAACGACGTCAGAGAGGTGATGAGTCCTGACGACCATATCTATTAAATCGATCATCACGTCAAGTCGATCTTAGTCCAAAACAGGTCTAACGTATCCTTGACGAACGTTTAAGTTGATCTTAGCTGCAACGCGACTAATGCATCCTTAAAGTAAAAACACCAAATCCAAATCTAAGTAAATACGGATTTGAACTAATCCACATCCTACGGGCGACGGCATTGCTTAGTCTCCGTATACAATTCACGGGCAACCACAAACAAAACAAACGCACACGACACGAAGTGAAATTCTGGAGAAGGAGAAAGTTGTTACCGCGATGCGGTAGCGTAATTAACTGCAGGGGCTTGCGCCTGCAGGGAAGAGCGTCCCCACAATCAAAAACCCCTCTAGCGAGGAGGAATCTGACGAAGTCTGCTACATCGGCCGCATCCGTCTAAACCTCCGATACACGGTGTCATAAATCAACTTGGCATCTTCGGAGAGGTGGACGGATAAAACCAAATAGCATCTGCCCCGAATCTCAGGCAAGACGTCCTAACGTCCCGGCCGCCTTTCGAAGGGGAACAGATTCCGGCACGCCCGGTAGGACCTTTTCCTCTTTCCACTCCACACTTCGTGTGTCTTCTTCGCGAACCAATCGCGGTTTGTTAATGGTTGCCTTCGGATTTCAAGTTGCTAAGATTTGGTCTTTTTTCTGGCGCAGAACTCAAGATTCAATGGCCTTCAACTGCACCAACTGCTCGAAACGCCACTGCGTCGGACGCTCCACCTCACCAGGAGGTGTAGCATATGGACCCCAAGCGGCTTCCTTCCTCGCTCTGCCAGTAGACCAGATGACCCAGGCCACCACTGGCCTATTCTTCGGAACCATGATCCCACCTACAAGCTTCTCTATGCCAATACCTGCACCGGAAGTGAACAAGAAGTCGGTCTTCGACCGGCTCACTGCTATGACGACCCCTGTCAACGGATCGCCCGCTACCAAACCGACAGCCTCTGTTTTCACCAGGCTAAATCAGAACTCTAAATTGGCTGTCCCAAGGAAGGCAATAACTGCTGATCCAGAAGTCGTCAAAGCGGCTTTCCCTGTCAAAGAGTCAGTCTTTTCAAGACTGACGATTCCTGCTCCTATCCCTGCTCGAGGATCTGTCTTCGATAGGTTGGATATCACACCTCAGAAGACAACCTCAGTCTTTAAGAGGTTAACACCGGCGGCGCCTCATTCAGACAGGGGGCAAAAAGAAGATGTCTCAATCTCCGAGCCAGTCCCAACGGCTCGTCATGCTCGACGTCGCCATTGGCAACGAGTGAGGAAGGCAGGGGGAAACTCCCCCTCAGGGCTAACTCCACCGGCTCCAGTAGTGGAAATCAACGCTGCTGTTCCAACTGGGAACAGCTTTGAACTGCTGAGGAAGTTACGTAATAATTCTCCAACCGCTATACTGAAAAGATCTCCTCCTCCCGCAGAGAGAGTTCCGGGAACAAAACAAGAACAGCCCCCTCAACGGCTGTCCTCAAAAATATACAAGGTTTGGCGAAGGGTTCAAGACTCCGTGATCGACCCAGATCACTCTCGTCAACAAAAGAAGACGAAAGTGCAAAGAGAAAAGGACCGTCCTATTAAACAGCAGAGGACAACAATCGCTAGGGTGCCCACTGCAACGGCCCCCTCCACTTCAACGGCCCATAAAAGAAGGAGGCCGGAGAAAACCCCCATGCCGGCGACAAATATCAGAGGTGGTGAACCCAAACGCCCTAACTCAGGGGGCATAACAGTTCATACGATTTACATGGCATCGGGAAAAGAAGACAGCCGTGCATCCACGGGACATAGACCGCTTACACGGTCAGTGACCAAGGCTCAGGAGCAGCAACAAAAGCTCCAGGAGATGATGAACGCTATGGCCGCACTTACAGGGCCAAAAGAGAACCCTGAAACGTCCTCAGATGAGCGCCAGGAGGAAGAAACCGATGCCGAATTCCTTCGTCGGATATTGGAGAAGAAGGACAAAGAGGCTGCTGAACAAGCAGCCAACATACAGCGTATGGGCCTCCTCTTCCAGGACATGATAGGGATGATGATACAACAAGATCCCCCGGCTGAAGAGCCCCCGATCGTCCTTGGTGATGATAGGGGAGAAACATCAAATCCTCCACCAGCTCTGTCGACGGCTAAAGAGGATACAATCTCCAAAGCTGATTTGGATGAGTACATCGCCCAACAAATACGGGTTCATCATGCGACCGAAGCGGCCGGTCAAGTCGTAAAAACGGGACGGCTATATCCAAGTTGGTATGATCAAATCAAATACCCATCCGGTTACACAATTCCCAAGGTCCATGTCTACAAAGGGACGAGCAATCCTCATCAGCATGTTGCCCAGTTCAGGGCACTCCGCGGCAATACCGGTGGTGATGACAAGCTTTTACTTCGCCAGTTTGTTGGAAGTTTATCGGATACGGCGTTTGAGTGGTACTCTGAACTCCCGAACGACTCTATCAAAACCTTCGCGGAGATGGAGCTACTGTTGACTCAGCGTTTTGTAAGAGCCAGTGAACGCACCCCGATGACGGCACTGATTAACGCCAGGGTAAAGCCAAGCAAGACGTGGGTTCAGTATGCTATACGGTGGCGGAACTTGTGGTCGAAGTGCGAGCAGCGCATTGAAGAAGCTCCCGCGGTGGGTATGTTTGTGGGGACCCTTGATCCGCAAGCAACCATCTCGCAATTTATGATATTTTTCAAGCGATATTTTTCAAGCCAACTACCTTCTAGACATTGATTGACAAGCTAGCGCAGATGGATCAAATGGGCCATAAACCCCCTCTTCCAAGGCCGGACTCCCGAAATGACAAAGGGAAGGGAAAAGCGATCGTCGTCGCTAATGCTCAACAACAACCGAGCGACTCGAAGCCGGTTGCTCGTCAAAATAATATGCGCCCGTACGTACCCCTTGAGGATAGGATGGGACGTCCTTATTCCTTTCCCCGCGATAAAATGAGGAGGTTATTCGAGCTGGCGTTACGCAGCAGACTCATAAATCTGCCGGATCCAAAACGTCCGTTGCAACCAAGTGACGTCAACGAGCCCAACTACTGTCCTTATCATCGAGTACTAGGCCATCCGATCGAAGACTGCTACGTTTTCAAAAATTGGCTTGAAAACCAGTACCGACAGGGCAAGTTCGCGTTATCTGACAAATGGAAGGTGAATCCCCCGCAGCCCCACACCTCTAAGGGGACGAATACGCCGGGGGAAACATGCTCCGTCGTTGAAGAAGCTCCGTGGGAGGTTTTATTATCAGCCAAGACAAAGAGGATGCTAAACGATCTTCAGACATGTCCAGCGATTAGGTGGAAGAACCCGTTGGAACCGCAGGTCATTGAAGGGATGCTGAAGCCACATCCAACTCAAAAGACCGATGGTGGTGACTCAAGCACTCGCAACCAGCCCTCAAAATCTTCGAAGAAGAAGAAAAAGAAATCAAAGAAGCCCTTGAAGCTTAGCGACAAGCGCTCGGACTTGCAAAAACAAATTGACGCGCTGGAGGAATACAACCAGAAGGCACGGACTCCCATTACACTCTAAGAGTTCCTCAATCACGTCTTTCAAGAAGAAGATGAGGGAGAAAGTTCATCGGATGAATCCGAGGAATATGTGGCGAGCTGTCATATGATTTCCCATTCGATCACGAACAATGAGGAGACTCCCGGCACTGAAACGCTGGGGGCAGATACCGAATCAAAAATTCCGGAGCTATCAGTTGAAATGATTGACGCGTTCCTTAACGAAGCTCGATTGAAAAGTAAAGCTGATCGAGAACGCGAGACGGCTATATTTGAAAGGGACAAGCGCCAGCGACTTGATGAAAGAGCTGAGACGATCCCGCTGGAGCTAAACACCTCCGCTACCGACAAAAGCTAATTCAAGATAAAGAAAAGGTTTGCTAAGGCCATATCAATGGGCATGAAGCTACCATCCTCTGAAGGAAACATCACCGGTGAAGTGGAAACGCACCCCTCCTATTGCTTATATCATCAGGAGGTTTCGCACCCCACTCAAGAGTGCAAACTTTCGATAAATGGTGGCAAGGATACGTTGCTCATCGACAACACTTTAAACGGAAAAAGCGTAAAACTCGTCGGGAGAAAAGAAATACGACCGAAGGGATTAAAAGAACTACCGGCGATTGTCGCGTGGTTGACACCGGCGGGTCACAAGTGCCTACATTCGGGAGTGATTCTGATGAAGAGCTAGAACTTGCCCCTCTCTTTAAAGAGTCCGCTTCGAGAAAAGAAGAAGAGCTGAAGGTCTGCGAAAATATCCGGCTGCGGAATCGGACGCTGCCTGAAAAGAACCTCGGACCCTTGAACAGAAAAGATAAAGGGAAAGAAAAGGTCTCTGAAGATATCGTCTTAGATGACCAAGTGGTGGAAGAGCTAAGCGCCAAGGACCCGCCGAAGAAGAATAAGGTGGATTACAACGTCTTAGCGCATCTGAGGAAGCTACCCTCACAGCTCAGCATTCTTGACGCTCTTTTGCTATCAAAAGAGGCGAGAGATTCCTTGATTAAGGCACTACAAGATCCGGAACAATTCCAAGCCTTCCTGGCCGAGGAAAAGATGAAGGGTGAGTTGGAGAAAGTGCACACGGCCGATGTCACTTTCGGCGACGAGGACCTTCTCCTTGGGACGTGCGAACATAACCGCCCCCTTTATGTCTCAGGATACTGCCACGATATTAAGATAGGCAAAATCCTGATCGACAATGGATCCTCCGTTAATCTCCTCAACGTGCGGGTGTTAAAACAAATCTGCATGAGCGTCCAGCACCTTGCTCGTAACAAGATCACCATCTCCGGGTTTGACTCCCAGTCGTCAAGAACTCTTGGGTCTGTGATACTGACGCTACGCTTCAGGCTACTCGTCACGGACATTAAGTTCCACGTCATAGACGCCAAGACATGCTACAACGCTTTGCTCGGCCGACCATGGTTACACGAGTACAACATCATCCCTTCTACACAACATCAGTGTATGAAGTATTTTAAGGATGGTTTCGAGTATACCGTGACGGGAGAACTGAACCCGTTCTCTGTGAACGAGGTCCGCAAATACGAAGATGCCAAATACTTCTTGCCGGATTTCGAAGACACGGAGAAGTGTCACAAGCCGGAGAACAAAGCTAACGCCACCATCCCTGTCTTCGGCAGTGATACCGAGGAGGAAGAGGAGATAGTGTATTCGGGTCTGCCCCACAACAACACGCCGGGACCATCGGCTCCTACATTGATCTTTGGCAGCGACTCGGAAGATGAGATCCGTGTTGTATTCTCTGCTCGACCTTCCATACGAACGTCCGCTGACGGAGAACAAAGTCTACAAGTCGCCATGGTGCCGCTTAAACACCATAAAGAACTGGATGCACTTAATATCTACAGTGTAGAAGATTTGCGGACATTCTATATCCCTCCCAGGCGAGAGAGCGAGAAAGCAATTCTGTTTTACCGCTCTGAAGAAACCAAGGTGGAGAAAGAAATCTGGCATGGCGCGGATCCTACGCTCGACAGGCTTCAGCCTATTCGTCTTCCCAGATATTATACGGAAGGTTTGAAAAAGCTGCTGAAACGCCAGGGGATATCCTTCAGGCAGAACGTTCGAAAAGCCAGGTTCTATGACAAAATCTGGAACGTTCCCGGGACTCAACGCAAATTGCCTAAGGGGAGAATGGAGACAAAAGGACTTGGATACATCCGGTCAAAGAAACGAGAGCTACTAAACAGCTGCTATGTCATGTATGACTTTGATGAAGAAGCGGATGCTCAATGGGAGGATGCTAATCTGGAAACAATGAAAGTGTCGGATGCAAAAGTACCCAGTCCGTCGTTCGAAGAACAAATGGACAAGCTTATAAGGGAAGCGGGTCAAAAAGTCTGAGACGATCATAACCGCGAAATGGTCATCTATGAGAAAGCCAAGACGCAACGCCTTCTCCAACAGGCCGTGAAAAATGAAAAGGCTGCTCCCTGTCAACCTGTTATAAACAAGGCTCAACGCAAAAGCAGAAATAAGTCGAAAGGCCGAAAAGGCGCTCAACAGCAACAAAGCGGGGCTAAGAAGCCACGCAAACGGGAGTCGAGCATTATCGATCTATCCCTTATGAAGAAAATGGGTCGAGCGTACTTGTTTCCTTGGGACAAGACGAAGAAGATACTTGACCTCGCTCTAAAACATCAGATGCTTACACTGCCGGAGTCTAAACATCCCGAACAAGTGGGCGAAGTCTCACACCCGGACTATTGCTCTTACCATCGAGTAATAGGGCATCCTCTTGAAGATTGCTTCACCTTCAAGAATTGGGTCGAAGATCAGTATCAGCTTGGCAAGTTCGCTCTATCTAACAGCTGGAGGATAACGCCGCCACAGAAGCATGAACCCATAGCCACGATAGCAGAACTAGGTCCACATCGGTCTTGGAAGCGAATCCGCACTTGTCACGTGATAACGCTATCAAAAGAAGGGCCCGAGAATATAGATAACCTTCCTTGGTGCTTCGAGAACAGCAATGACGAGGTAATCTCAGAGTTCCCGCCTGCGCCAAAAGAGCTGGAAGATGGAATCCATACCACTGAAGATAACCTTAAGAAAATTGAGTTGGGGACGGCAAACGATCCACGACCGACATTCATCAGCGAGCTACTATCTGAAGAAAGGGTAGCTGCGTTAAAGGACGTGCTTCTACAGCATAGAGATTGCTTCGCATGGAACTATTCCGAAATGCCGGGACTAGATCCAGAAATTGCTGTACACAGATTGGCGATATCGCCGGACATCAAGCCAGTCAAACAGGCGCCGAGAAGAATGCGGCTCGAGCTTGAAATGAGTATCAATGCTGAGGTCAAGAAGCTGATCGTCTCTGGCTTCATCCAGGAAGTTCAATACCCTGAATGGATCGCCAACATCGTCCCCGTGATGAAGAAAAACGGGACAGTGCGCATATGCATGGATTTCCGGGATCTCAATAAAGCTTGTCCGAAGGATGATTTCCCAGTGCCAGTCACCGAACTGATGATAGACAATACATCCACTCATGAGGTTTTCTCCTTCATGGATGGCTCATCAGGGTATAATCAGATAAAGATGCATCCCGAAGACCAGAAGCACACCGCCTTCAGGACCCCTCTAGGTATATTCTGTTACAAGGTGATGCCCTTCGGTTTAAAGAACGCCGGTGCCACCTACCAAAGGGCCATGATGAAGATCTTCGACGACCTTATACACGAAATCGTCGAATGCTATATCGACGATCTCGTGGTTAGAAGAAAATCATACGAGGAACATCTCGAGCATCTGAAGACCGTATTTCAACGCCTTCGACAATACAACTTGAAAATGAACCCGCTCAAGTGTGCATTCGGAGTTTCCTCAGGCAAATTCCTGGGATTCATTGTTCGACACCGAGGTATTGAAATAGATCCATCAAAGATCAAAGCGATCATGGAAATGCCTCTGCCGAGGACTCTCAAACAGTTGCGATCTCTCCAAGGGAAGCTCGCATACATACGGCGATTTATAGCCAATCTTTCAGGAAAGTGCCGTCCCTACAGCCACCTGATGAAGAAGGGGACCCAGTTCGTATGGGACCAAAAATTCCAAAGCGCACTAGACGAGATCAAGCAATACCTGCAGAACCCGCCGGTGTTGGCTGTCCCAGTTAAGGGAAAGCCTCTCATTCTCTACACGACCGCCCTCGAAGGTTCCTTAGGCGCATTATGGGCATAAGAGAACGATCAAGGGAAAGAGAGAGCACTCTACTACTTAAGTTGAGTTCTGCTGGGGGCAGAAAGCAACTACTCCCCCATCGAAAAACACTGCCTGGCGTTGATCTTTGCGATAACAAAGCTCAGGCACTATGCGATGGCGCATGAGGTCCGTCTCATTTCGAAGGTAGACCCCCTTAAATACTTGATGTCAAAGGCCATATTGACGGGATGACTCGCTAAATGGGCCCTGCTCTTGATGGAATTCTCGATAATGTATCAACCCATCAAGGCAGTGAAAGGTCAGGCTATCGCCGAGTTCCTCGCTGAGCATCAGATACCCGCCGATTCTTCTCTGAATTGCGATCTTCCAGACGAACATGCGTTCGATGCGATCGACGGTGATAATAGCCGATGGGAGCTTTATTTCGACGGAGCATCTTCCATGAAAAAGCGCAAACAAAATACCCCTATAATCAAATCGGGGGTAGGACTCATCTTTATAACTCCACAAGGAGGGATAATGCGCTACGCGTTCTCCCTAACAGAGCCGAGGACAAATTACGAAGCCGAATATGAAGCTCTGATAGCAGGCCTTGAGATCGCCATTGACATGGGAATTGAAAACTTCCTCATATATGGGGATTCTCAACATGTCGTTAGTCAAGTAAACGGCGACTACCAAACGTGCAAGCCAGAATTGGTGAAATACGGTGAAAAGGTGCAACAACTGTTGACCCAAATTCCCTCTTATACTTTGGAGAACATACCGCGTGCGGAAAATAGCAAAGCAGACGCGTTGGCTAAAATTGCTAAAGAACTGGCTGACGAGAACCTCAACGATGTTAGAATCGTGGTATAAAGCCGTCAAGTTCTTGCCCCTGCAGAAATATCTTCGGAATCATTTGAAGAAAAGGAAACGACTGAGCGAATGGCTCTACAAATAAAAGACCCAGAAAAGGCCAAGGATTGGAGGGAAGTCTTCATAGACTACTTTAAGTCCCACCGATTGCCCGAAGAAGCGTCCGCAAGACATCAGCTCATGAAACGAGCTCTGTCTTTCGCCTTCGTCAACGATGCTCTGTACAAGAGGTCGTTTGATTCTCTGTGGCTGAGATGCTTAGGACCTGATGAAGTGAAAAGGGTCGTCCAAAAAGTTCACGACGGACTCTGCGGTTCTCACCAAGCAGGCCCAAAGATGAAGTTGAAGATCAAACGGATGGGCTACTATTGGCCCACGATGATCCAGGACTGCCTCGAATATGCGAAGCAATGCCACTCATGCCAAATTCATGGGGACTTCATCCATCAGCATCCGAATCCACTACATCCAACTGTGGCTAGCTGGCCATTCGAAATGTGGGGGACTGATATAGTCGGCCCTATCGAACCAGCATCGTCTAGAGGACATCATTTCATCCTAGCAACGACTGACTACTTCTCTAAATGGGCAGAAGCCATACCGTTAAGAGAAGTGAAGACGGAAAATATCCTCCACTTCTTCAAGACGCATGTCATATATCGGTTTGGAACGCCAAGGCGAATCATCTCCGATAACGGGCCAGCGTACAGAAGCCACAAGATCAGTCGCTTTGCACAGCAGCACAATATAGACTGGAGATATTCCTCGGTTTATAATCCGCGAGCTAACGGTCTAGCTGAGGCCTTCAACAAGACCTTGACGAAGATCATGAAGAAAACAGTGTCCCGAAATAAGAAGGACTGGCACGAAAGACTGCAGAAAGCTCTTTGGGCATATCGAACTACGTTCAAGACGGCCACGAACACAACGCCGTACGCGTTGGTGTTCGGTACAGAAGCAATACTTCCCCTCGAGATAGAGCTACCCTCTCTACGAATGGCAGTCCACTACGATCTGACGAACGAAGAAAATGCTAACCTTCGGCTTGAGGAGCTTGATGCCCTTGATGAAACCCGGCTCATAGCGCAACAAAATCTGGAAGCTTATAAAGCAAAGATGACGCGCTCATATGAAAGACTGACCCGACCGAGGACATTTCGCCAAGGCGAACTCGTGCTGGTAGTCAAAAGGCCTATGATCCCCAATCGAGCCAAGCGGGGAAAATTCGAGCCAAACTATGAAAGCACGTACATCATAGATAAGGTCTACCAGGGTGGGGCCTATCTACTCATGGACATGCACGGTGAAAGGCCTTTCAGGCCAATAAACGGTCGCTTCCTAAAGAGATACTACGCTTAATGAGCCACGGCCTAAGTCAATGATAGATGACGACGACTATGTCCGCTCGCTATCTTCCTAAGCTCAAGCTTTATAAGCAGTAGCCGGCCTTCTCCATGACGGACCGAAATGTCCTTAAACTAATAGCGGACCGAAATGTCCTTTAAACTACTACCGCAGCATCTTTAGGCTGACAAGATATAAAAATATATATATATAAAAATAAAAAAAATATAAATAAATAAAACGGTATGTCCATAAGCAAAAAAGGGCACGGATGAAAACCCGAAAGGGCGCCGTGAGTAAAAACAGCAGGGCTACCGGCGAGTGTTCGTGAAAACCCGAAAGGACGCGACCTCGTAAAAAAATATATAAAAATAAAAAGAATAAAAAAAACGGTATGTCCATGAGCAAAATGGGCACGGATGAAAACCCGAAAGGGCTCCGTGAGTAAAAACAGCAGGACTACCGGCGAGTGTTTGTAAAAACCCGAAAGGGCGCAACCTCGTTAAAAGACACTTATAGGGTCCTCTCGACCTTATAAGGAGAAACCACCCACGTGAGATCCTTACGACTCACAAGGGAGCAACACACTCAGGGATCCCCACGATTCCTAAGGAGAAAATACACTTGCGAGATCCTCACGACTCGTAAGGAGAACTCTCTTATGGGACCCTCACGGCTCATAAGATTTGAAAGTCTTAAGTTACAGAGACCTAAACCTGTGCTTAAGCAACCCCCAACCTTCGATACTGCCCTACCAGTGGCTCAATACTGACCCTTGTATACAATCCACGGGCGCGAATAAACATTTCCCTAACCAAGTCTCATCCGTGACTAGGGATATGTTCGTATGACCCTTGTAGGTCCTCTCAACTTACAAGGAGAAAACCCTACTGTAGGATCCTTACGACTTACAGAGGAACATACACTTAGGAATCTTCACGATTCTTAAGGAGAAAATACACCTACAAGATCCTCACGACTTATAGGGAGAAATAACTTCGTGAGACACTTACGGCTCATGAAGTCAAAAGCCTTAGTCGACAGGACCCTAACCCTGGTCGCTAAGACACCATTGTTCGACATTGACAGAGGCAGATGATGATTCGCTCCTGGTAATATCCCAGTTGTAGCGGTGCTGATGCCGAAATTGGTCTACAGCAAAAAGCCAATAGGCCGCATATGCATACGAAATAGCCGAAATGATAGGGCAACTTGCAATAAAAAACAGCAAGTAAAGAAAATGTATGCATGGGAGAGAGCCGAAATGATTGGGCAACTCGCAACAAAAAGCAGCGAGTAAAAATAAAATAAATAGCCGAAATGATTGGGCACCGCGAAAGATAGCCGAAATGATTGGGCAATCGCGACCTTCGCGATATAAAAGCTGAAATGATAGAGCATCGCGGAAATAAAATAAAATAAAAAGAAGAAATGATAAAACTTTAGCCCTACAGTTAAGATCACATCGATCCCTGTATACAATCCAAGGCGTAAACAAACAGGGAACCATACTTTCCCAACAGGCTCCGCCAGAAGACGAAGCCAAATCTCGACGGTTCATTCCAACTCCGAAGAAACCAGTGTCTTCAGCCAATTCCTCGACTCACGGATACAAACACTCCTTGACGAGAGCCTCCTGATTCGCGTCGACTCGCAGAGCCACCAGTGCCTCCGTGGGAAATTCTCGACTCGTTTCAAACCCCAAGGAAACAAATAATCCTTGGCGCTTGGGAAACAAATAATCCCTAGCAAACTCCTCGACTCACGGATACAAACACTCCTTGACGAGAGCCTCCTGATTCGCGTCGACTCGCAGAGCCACCAGTGCCTCCGTGGGAAATTCTCGACTCATTTCAAACCCCAAGGAAACAAATAATCCTTGGCGCTTGGGAAACAAATAATCCCTAGCAAACTCCTCGACTCACGGATACAAACACTCCTTGACGAGAGCCTCCTGATTCGTGTCGACTCGCAGAGCCACCAGTGCCTCCGTGGGAAATTCTCGACTCGTTTCAAACCCCAAGGAAACAAATAATCCTTGGAGCTTGGGAAACAAATAATCCCTAGCAAACTCCTCGACTCACGGATACAAACACTCCTTGACGAGAGCCTCCTGATCCGCGTCGACTCGCAGAGCCACCAGTGCCTCCGTGGGAAATCCTCGACTCGTTTCAAACCCCAAGGAAACAAATAATCCTTGGCGCTTGGGAAACAAATAATCCCTAGCAAACTCCTCGACTCACGGATACAAACACTCCTTAACGAGAGCCTCCTGATCCGCGTCGACTCGCAGAGCCACCAGTGCCTCCGTGGGAAATCCTCGACTCGTTTCAAACCCCAAGGAAACAAATAATTCTTGGCGCTTGGGAAACAAATAATCCCTAGCAAACTCCTCGACTCACGGATACAAACACTCCTTAACGAGAGCCTCCTGATTAGCGTCGGCTCGCAGAGAAACTAGTGTCTCCGCGGGAAATTCCCGATTCGTCTCAACATGCAAATGAAGCCTCAGGCAGCAGGGACTAAAAAACTTGCTTCCTGAACAATGGGACCCTGCAAGTCAATCCAAAATGGTTTCTTGCATACTATTCACGGGCCTCACTCTCCAAAGTCGAATTTTGACGAGGAGGGAAACAACCGCTTGTGGGTCCTCTCGACTCGTAAGAGGGAAAAATTCTCTTATAGGATCCTTACGACTTATAAGAGAAAGCCACACTTAGGAATCCTCACGATTCCTAAGGAGAAAACCCACCTACGAGATCCTCTCGATCCGTAGGGAGAAAAGTCTCTATGAGACCCTCACGGTTTATAGAGTTGAAAAGTCTTAGGCAGCAGATCTGAACCTGCGGCCTAAGCCATCGCTATTTCTTAAGAAAGTCAGGATACTCGTTCTAATCATCCGTTAACCATGTTTGCTAATTCGATATGCTGATAATAAAAGAAAGAAAAGACGGAGAAAATGACACATTACAAAAAAGATGTATCTTTTATTCATAAACTTGATTGGATACAGAATACATTATGTCAAAGAATAAAAAAATATATATATACATTCTTTTATCTACGAGTACAAACGATACAAAGATGGATAGCTACTGAGGAGGAAGTTTCTTTAGTAAATTCACAAGCTGCTCTCGCACTTCCTTCAGCGCTTCCTCCTGAGTGACAGCCGCAACCACCTCCGCCTCCACCTGAGCCCGCTGCTGCAAGAAGGATGAAAGTTGCTCCTCCGTCGCCTTCTGGGATGCTTCCTGGCTGGGTGCATCTCGCTCGACAACGTCAAGTTGTTGCCTCAATGATAACCCTTCGGAAAGACATTGCAGAAGGCCCTCAAAGACAACCTTCAGCCGTGCGGCGTTGGCCTCCACCCGAGCATGCAGTTGGGCAGACTTGCTCGAAGTCTCACCACGCTCCTTACGCCTTGAAATGACTTCTTGTTCAAGATGGCGGAAGTAAGGAGCGCTATGCTCAATCCACGCTGTTCTTTGATTACTGGCAACCAAGGTCTCGGGAGCGGGACGCAGCGGCTCCAACTGATATAGGCGACCCTCGATCTCCCTACAATGGTTAACCCAGGATGCGATGATGCCCTCATCATGAAAGTTCACGAGTATTGCTAGCATCGGGTTAACCACCATAGCGAAGTCTGCGGTAGATGTAGGAGTTTCAACGTTGAGTTCCTCGACGTAGTCACTCAACATGCGCAGACTATTCGCGGCGCCTTTTGAAGACAGACTCCTCAGATAAGGACCCGCCGGCATTGTAATACGAGGCTCGAAGGGCGATGAGGCCGGAACGACAACTGAAAAGAAACAGGATGCGATCAGATAACAGTACAGAAAATAAAGAAAGGGAAGTTATCAACGTGATAGTCGCTGTACCAGTCGAGACAGGTGGCAAGGTCGGAAGGGCCGGCGGTGCAGCTGATCTTTTATCCCCTCCTTCAATCTGTAGCACTGCAGTCGAAATAAAAAAGGGGGGTTAGAGGTAACTCCATCAACGAAAAAAAAGACATCAATGGAAATATACTCACCAACGCCACCAGGGGAAGAAGCAAGTTCGGATGGGAAAGAGAAGTGTGGGAGCAACATCTGATATACATGATCAAAGAGCACTCCTGAAGAGACACAACAATATGACTTTAGTACACAAATTATATGTCTGAAGTATAGGACTAATAAATTGCAAACCCATACCTTCCAACATCTTAGATGGTATGAGAGAGGGTTGAGAGGTGACCACCGCCAAGGCAGTTGTTGAAGGCGCTCCCTCAAGCAGCGGAGCATCGGCACTGGCTGCACCTGCGTTACAACAAATGTGAATTTGTCAGAAATGATTGTAAGATAAAAAAGATAGCAACTTGGGATTTACCTGATGAGCTGCCGGCTGAAACGGAGGCGATTCCCTCCTCTATTGACATGAGACCACCGCCCGTGGCCTCATCACCCGACTCAATGGGAACCGTTGTGGTGCTCGCGAGACCTGGAGACGGCGGAGGACCATAGACGGGGAGGGCTATGACTAGAGTATTGCCAGATTCCAGAGAAGGAGCGGTTGGCTCGTCCTCGGGAATCATGGCCACCTCACCCACTACTCTCTCAGGTTCAGTAGTCGCAGTTGGCTCGTCCTCGGGAATCATGGCCACCTCACCCACTACTCTCTCAGGTTCAGTAGTCGCGGTTGTATCGTCCACCATCACCACGAGATCGCCGGCCTCGAGCGCCTCATCCGCCACCACCCTGGACTCAGTTATAATGATCATATCATCTGCCGCCACTTCAGGTTCGGCATCAATGACCTTCTCGGCGGTAGGCCCCTCGACCTCCACCTCAGGCTCCAAAGCCACAACGACGTTGCCCACCGTCGGCTCGAGTTCGGCAGGTACCGCCTCCTCTGTTTCTTTGGGATCAACGGTTTCCGCCTCCCCCTCGATCGGACTTGGCCCTGCAAGATAAGAGATATAAGGACTAATGACATTAAAATCCTTATAACAATAACTCTGAGAGAAATATTACCTGAAGCGGATTTACCGTTTGCGCTCCGAACTGCGTGCGCCACCTCTCTGCGGGCAGTGGATAGGGCGACAGGGGCCTCTTCAGATGGAGTATCAGCACGAGGGGCAGTGCTGGGACCTGCTCCCATAGCCAAGGTAGCCCTGCACGCCTTCGCCTCACGCCTCAGCCGCTTCCTTTCCTCCCGGGCTGTCGCGATGGACCTTTGTGACGCCTCCTTCAAGGCGTCATCATCCTCATTCAGGGATGCCTCCAGAGCCTTTAAGGCATCTTTCATCGGCTCTTCAAGACGAACCTCCTGCGGTGGCCCAGAGGAAGCAGGAACATCGGCAGCTGGTAGAACATCTGCGTCACTTGGAGGGAACGGCATTGAGGTTCCTGTGATTAAAAGGGAAAGGTTAGATCGACCATAACACAAGGGAAATGAAAACTTGATGAGTCGAAACTTACTAAGGCCCATGGATGCTCTAAGACGTTCCTCCTCCTGGAAAGTCTTCAGAGAAGCGGCAATGGCTTCTTCATCAGTGATGCCTGTTGAAAGAAAAGAAAGAAAAGCGTTAGTCAAAGGAAATGAAGAGGATATGTTGCAATAAAGAAAAGGCGACTAGTAGTTACCTGATTGCGCAAGCTTAGCTAGCCACGCGTCACGCCTCGCCAACCACGCTGAAGCTTTGAGAGCAGCCTCCAAGTCTGTATCATCCGGCGGCGGCATCACTAACCCTTCGTTAGTCTCGTATTCGATCAGGCCCTCGGCATAGGGAGCATGGGGTTCCTGACCGAACACGACGTCCACAGCGAAGAGCGACTTTTTTTCTCTTTTGCCCTCCGACCCTAGGCTCACGGGGGATCGACTTCCGTTTAGCAGCCACTTTGGGACGACGGGTCCCGATGTCCGCACCCACGCCAGACTCCGGCGAGGATACAACCACTGTCTCCAATGGAGCACAGGGTGCGGGAGGTGCATCTATGATATCAGGGAGCGGCAACTCACGTGGAGGACTTTGCGCACACGATGGTCTGCCCCCGGCATCTTTTAGAGGAGGAGCCACCGGGGTCCTTGGCACTAAGGGAGCGTTACGGTTGGTGTCGGGAGGTGCTTCTTTACGGTCGATCAATACTCGCCTCTCTTCCTTTATAACGGCTCCCGTCGCATGATTGTACCACTCTTTATATACATTAAGGAGTCGTGGAGCGCAGGCCGGCGTGCTGATAAAAAAATGAGAACCCATGTTCAGGCGCATGAAGTGATGTAACGCGTTCTCCATCCCTTCTTCATTGGCAGCAGGTTCCAGTAAGAAAGCTTCCAAGGGTACCCCTTGATCGTAGCCCAGTTGTTGGGCAAAACGATGCGGGTTATATCTCATGAAGATTGTCGCACCGCCCTGCCTGAAGACTAAGAAGCCCGGTCTAATAGAATACAAGTGGAGGGTCTTCCGGGCCGTCAACACTGAAGCTCCATCCTTAAAGGAGTCCTGTAATGGTCGCACCGCAGTGGTGGACACTTTTCTAATGGTTAATACCTTGTCAATGAAGGACATCCCAACTCCAACGGTGTGAGGGCGAAGCAGTAAACCTCTGGCGTTTCGTAGTGAAGGAGTCACGATTGATGCGCCAATAAATTGAATAATGCGAGGGAAACCACACTTGTCAAAGAACGAGGGCCTTTTATGCATGCCGAAGACACCCGCCGTATGTAGCTCGAACCACGATATAAAGTAGTGCATCGGGAAGACCACGTGCAATACCCCGGGCTCGTTAGCATTCGCTGCTCGGTTGAGACCATGATATAGGTGCGCCAAGCCAGCGATCCCAACAGCCACCTTTACCCCGATGGCCATCCGGTGGGCTGGGTAAAAGACAGAGGGCCGCATACGATGAGAGTGCATGGGGATCGCAAACCAGCTCAGCCACAATCCAAGAAATCCTAAGAAAAAGGCCTCCTCATCCATTCCAGGGGCCGCAATTTCTGCAAATGACATAGTAGGGAAGTCCGGAAGGAAAAAACCCTTTTGATCTATTTCCTTCTCCGGTAGGTTGTCCACACCTAAACCGAAAGGGTCATCCAGAGTGGCAAACTTGGCAGCCTCTGATGAGAGGACGCTTGGGCGAAGGAACCGAGCGGTGAAATCTTCAAAGTTAATCCCCCGACTCCCATGTTCGATAAAAAGAGATTCATAGATGTTCAACACCTTAATCAAACTTGGGAATTGATGTTGAACGGCATTCTCCGGCGTGGCCCCCCTTACCACTGGCCTAGCACCAAAGACATACACATCTGTCGGGAGCAGCTCCTCATAATGTTCTCCCATGACTGGTAGACCGGATACCTCCGTGAACTCCTCCAAAGAGATGGACACTTCCCGATCCATGGCAAGGAAAGTGTGGGTGGGAATGTTCCACTGCTCCAATAAAGCCTTAAACCACCAGGTGGGGAGCGTGGGATACTGGAAGAGAGAGACGTAGACCGCGGTGTACAATCCTAATCTTATCAACTGCGACTTCTTCGTCGACAGGATGTACCGGGCCCACGGCAGGTAGCCAATCGGATGACGGGGGATCAGACCAATGTTATATGATTGCCCCCAGGGTCTCGCCTCGCCCTGATAGATACGACGTCCTAGGATATCCAAGACCATAGGACGTTGGACCGGAACCGCATCCATAGCGGGATGAAGAAAGCTGTTCGCGGTCCAATCCACCATCTCCACGGCATACTGCACCGAGGGTGGGGTAGCATAATGAATTGCCGTGATGGGCTCGGACGGCACTGCGCATGTGAAGCTGCATCGACCCATGATGATCTGGTTATACCAAGACCCCAAAGGTGGAGGTCCTTGTACTCCGGGTCGTATTCTCTAATCATGGTCAGGACTTCACGGTCCAAGGGCGCCTCGGGAAATCCCTCCTCCGAGCGGACGAATGGGAATGAAGTGTCTAGAGACATGATCACTGCAAAAGAACAATTTAGCCGTTAGTGTTGTAATTCCAACGTTTGGCGTCTAAAAAAAGAAAATGCATTAATTAAATTAAAATTAATTAATTACACCATACAACAGTGCAGTGAGTAGGAGACCAAAGAGGGGACCCACAAAATCTGGATGACAATACGTCAGTTAACAAGACAACCTCATCATTGGATGAGATTGTCAGTTGGTCGCCAGGAAAACATTCCTATTTATAAAAAAAAGGGGGGAAGAATCCCTAGAGATAAGGAGAAAATCTCCTCTTTCAGAGCAAAGCTCTGTCACAGAGTGACACTTGTCAAACTCTGGTTCCAGGGAAATAAGATTTCTTAAAGGAGCATGGCTCTGTGGTAATAATGGAGAGGGTCCATCAGAATTTTTTTTTTTACACTTAAAAAGAATCAACAATTTTGGAATCTTGAAAGATTTATGAAAAACTTACAAAAAGATTCCTCATTTTTCAAATCTAAAAGAGCTATTTTTGGATCCATGAGCAAAGCTCTGATCATGGGTTAAAACCCATGAACAAGATCTCTGTAGATCTATGGATTCATAAGAGCAAAGCTCTGTTGATGAAACCCCAAAGGGGATTTCTTTAGATCAGAAGATCTGTGAGAGCAAAGCTCTATTGGTTAATTAAAATTAATTTAACTTATATTAATTTTACCTAAAGTTTAACTTGGAAGAGCAAAGCTCTAAAGTTCTAGAAACGAGAGCAAAGCTCTGGAGTTCTAAGCAAGAGCAAAGCTCTGGAAATCAAAATCTAGAAAATAGTGAGATTTTTTCTAAGGGCCAGAGGTCCTATTTATAAGGCGCTTGCGCCCCTTGAGCTCACCCCTTGATCCAATGATCAGGAGCTTGCCACCGCTGCACACACGTGTGCGCCACATGAGCGCAATGGTGGGGGGGCATTTGTTTCGCCCAATCAGAGCAAAGCTCTGTTAAAATTCAAAATTCAAAATTTTGAAGCAACGCTTCAAATCTCGGGCGCAACGCGCCACATGTCAGGCGCTGATACGTCAGCACAGCGCCCAAGAAGGCGCGCCCAATCAGAGCAAAGCTCTATTTTAAGGAAGCAATGCTTCAGTTGCGCATGCACTGCGCTGCGCGACACGTGTCAGCGCAGATGCGCTCGCGCAACTGCGCTGCGCGACACGTGTCAGCGCAGTTGAGCTGCGCTGTGCGCTGCGCGACACGTGTCAGCGCAGATGCGCTAGCGCAGTTGCGCTGCGCTGTGCGTTGCGCGACACGTGTCACGCGCTGGGGCATCTGCGCCAAACAGAATTAAAATTCTAAGAAATATTTTCTGTTCTTGTTAAAACAAGAAGATTTTCTTCTGCAAAGCAGAAGCCCTTGGATCAAAGATCCAATGGTGGGGAAAATTCCCCAAATCACTCAGAGAAAGATCTCTTTAACAAATTTAACTAATTTATGGGCACTATAAAAAGGACCCTAGGCCTCAATTCAAAGGGGGAACAATTTTTTTTCTGGAAAAAGGGTCAAGAGCTTCAAACAGAGGGAGAATTCTGAGAAAATTTCAAAGAAAAAGGTAAAGACCTTCATGAGAGAAAAGAAATCTCTTTTAATAAATCATTGATCTAAAAACCAGATCAATGTTCTTCACATAATAAACAGTGCTTTGCACTTCTCATGAACCACTGGTTCTTTAAAAACAAGAAAATAACAAAATAAAAATAGTGCTTTGCACTTTTATGAAGCTCTGGTTCTTCAAACAAAAAGAAAAACTTATTTTTCTTTGATCTAAATTAGATCAAGAAATCAAATAGTGCTTTGCACTTTTGTTCTTGAATCTAAAAGATTCTTAGTGCTTTGCACTTCCAAACTGCGCTGTTGCGCTCTTAAGAGAGCGCCACGTGAACAACTTGCGCTACGCGCTCTTGAAATAGAGCTTTGCTCTCTGGAATTGGCGCAACTCACCAGAGCGCGCCACGTGTCAGCAGCGCAACAGCGCAGCGCACTAGCGCAGCGCACTGCACTGTTGCGCTTGCGCTCACCAGAGCATGACACGTGTCCTCGCCATAAGCGCTTGCGCTCAGTGATTAGCGGTAAGCGCCTGACAAATGCAATGCATTTCATTTCCTGAAAGGCCAGGCCCAATTAAAAGGCTTAACAGGCCCAATAAATAAAATGCTATGCATTATTTAAAAGGGCAGAGCCCAATTGAAAGGTCCAATGGACCAAAACAAATGATCTGCATCATAATAAAAAGGGCAGAGCCCAGTCAAAATGGGCATAAACGGCCTGAAGTAATGCTATGCATTATTCTAAAAAGGGGAAAGCCCAGACAAAGGCCAAATGCAAACAAAATGTTGAACATTTTCAACTGGACTTAGCCCAATTCTGGCCGTAAGTCCTCAAATTAAATTGACTGAGCGATATTGCTCCCTTAAATCAATTTATATCCGGTTCGAGGGTACATCTCCGAGCTCCTCTGACACCTCTCGTTGTAATCCTTCAACGACGTCAGAGAGGCGACGGGTCCCAATAGCCACACATGAATATGGACTGTGGGGTCCTTAAACTCCGGACCGAAACATCCTTAAACTAATATCGGACCGAAACGTCCTTAAACTAATATCGGATCGAGACGTCCTTAAACTAATGATGGACCGAAACGTCCTTAAACTAATATTGGACCGAAACGTCCCTAAACTAATATTAGACCACCACGTCCCTAAACTGCCGGTGGACCACCACGTCCCTAAACTGGAACAATAGAGCATCCAAATGCTCTTTTTCGGATCTAAACGGTCCCGTTTAAGTCGATCTTAGCCTAAATACGGCTAACGTATCCTTAAGCATTTTAAATGAACGATAAAACTTCAAATCGACTTTGGTTCAAGGGTACATCTCTGAACTCCTCTGACACCTATCGTTGTAATCCTTCAACGACGTCAGAGAGGTGATGAGTCCTGACGACCATATCTATTAAATCGATCATCACGTCAAGTCGATCTTAGTCCAAAATAGGACTAACGTATCCTTGATGAACGTTTAAGTTGATCTTAGCCGCAACGCGAATAATGCATCCTTAAAGTAAAAACACCAAACCCAAATCTAAGTAAATACGGATTTGGACTAATCCACGTCCTACGGGCGACGGCATCGCTTAGTCTCCGTATACAATCCACGGGCAACCACAAACAAAACAAACACACACGACACGAAGTGAAATTCTGGAGAAGGAGAAAGTTGTTACCGCGATGCGGTAGCGTAATTAACTGCAGGGGCTTGTGCCTGCAGGGAAGAGCGTCCCCACAATCAAAAACCCCTCTAGCGAGGGGGAATCTGACGAAGTCTGCTATATCGGCCGCATCCGTCTAAACCTCCGATACACGGTGTCATAAATCAACTTGGCATCTTCGGAGAGGTGGACGGATAAAACCAAATAGCATCTGCCCCGAATCTCAAGCAAGACGTCCTAACGTCCCGGCCG
Organism: Agapanthus africanus; assembly: GCA_030015575.1. Lineage (NCBI taxonomy): Eukaryota > Viridiplantae > Streptophyta > Magnoliopsida > Asparagales > Amaryllidaceae > Agapanthus > Agapanthus africanus. Next base: position 746,710,106 of record JASDDO010000022.1, on the reverse strand, counting down.
CCTTTCTGAGGGGAACATGCGCCAGCACTAAAACTTAAATAATAAATTATTTAATTAATCAGAATTAAAATTCTATAAAGATCTTTTTAATCTTATTAAAACAAGAAGATTATCTTCTGTAAAACAGAGGCCTTAGGATCAAAGATTCAATGGTGGGGAAATATCCCCAGATCAATCGGAGAAAGATCTCTGTAACTAACCTAACAAACTAATTGGCCCTATATAAAGGCCCCTAGACTCCAAGTCTCATAGATACAGAGAAATAAAAAAAACTCTGAAAGAATTTAGAAGATCATCTTCTTCAAGGTAAAGAATTTAATTCTTGAAGAACAGAGATGAAAACATCTCACAAAAACAAGAATTTCTTCTAAAAAGATCAAAGATCTAAGATCAAGATCTTCAATTAAAAGAAAAAAGATCAAAAAAGATCCAATCACAAAAATTAAAGAAGTAATTTACTTCATTTCTAGATCTTTCGATCTATATAAAGGCACTGCCTTTTGATGAACCATTGGTTCTTGAATTTTGAGGTAGAACCTCTTCAGAACAAGAAAAAACTTGTTTTTTTGATCTAAATTGGATCAAGATGCGCTCTGCGCTACTGTACAGTGCCTTGCACTCTTGATTTGCACTGTTGCGCTCCTTGGACTGGCGCAAGTCACCAGAGAGCGCCACGTGTCAATCACAGAACAATCTGCGCTCTGCGCTCCTAAATATAGTGTACTGCGCTCTTAGTCTGGCGCACTGCACCAGAGCACGCCACGTGTCAGCAGCGCACTAGCACAGCGTACTGGCGCAGCGCACTGTGCTAACAGACTTGCGCTCAGCAGAGCGTGACACGTGTCACCTCCACATGCGCTGGCGCCTTGCGCTCTTTAATTGGCGCAGAGCGCCTGACATACCACGTGGCGCACTGTCAGACCACAAATGCTATGCATTATCAAATAAGGGCAGAGCCCAATTAAAAAGGCCTAACAGGCCTAATAAAAATGCCATGCATTAATAAAAAAAAAGGGGGCAGAGCCCAAATAAAGACCTAACAGGCCAAATATAAATGCTATGCATTAGTAAAAGGGCAGAGCCCTAGTAAAAGCCTAATAGGCAGAACCTGAATAAAATGTTAGACATTTTTCTAACTGGACTTAATCCAATTCTGGCCATAAGTCCTCAAATTAAATTGAACTGGGCACAACTGCTCTCCCAAATTAATTTACACCCGGTTCAAGCGTAAATCTCTGAACTCCTCTGATATTTGTCGTTGTAATCCCTCAACGTCGTCAGGGAGGTGACGGGTCCCGACAACCATACATTGCTACGGACTGTGGGGTCCTTAAACTCATGGACCGAAATGTCTTTAAACTAATATTCATCTCCAAAATGGGAATGTTGGACCACCATGTCCTTAAACTGGCAATCGACCGAAATGTTCCTAAACTAAACAATAGAGTCCAAATACTCTCTTGTTGGATCTAAACGATCCCGTTAAGTTGATCTTAGTCTCAAATTAGACTAACGTATCCTTAACGAACGTTTAAATTGATTTTAGCCTCAAATTAGACTAACGTATCCTTAACGAACGTTTAAATTGATCTTAGCCTCAAATAAGGCTAATGTATCCTTAAACATAAAATCCCAACCCAAATCTAAGAAAATACGGATTTGGACTAATCCACGTCCTACGGCGACAACACAAATTAGTCTCCGTATACAATCCATGGGAAACCACAAACAAAACAAACACCCACGACACGAAGTGAACAACTAGAGAAGGAGAAAGTTGTTGCCGCGATGCGGTAGCGTAATTAACTGCAGGGGCTTACACCTGCAGAGAAGAGCGTCCCCACAATCAAAAACCCCTCAGACGAGGGGGAATCTGATGAAGTCTGCTACATCGGCCGCATCCGTTTAAACCTTTGATACATGGTGCCATAAATCAACTTGGCATCTTCGGAGAGGTGAACGGATAGCTCCAATTAGCATCTGCCCCGAATTTCAGGCAAGACGCCCATCGCGTCCTTCGGAGGGGAACACCCTCAACTGGAAGTATAACTTTTTTTCCCCTGGGCAAAAGTAGATGGTAGGGACGGTAGAAACAAGTCAGCATATGACTCGTTCTCTAAGGTGGTCTCCAGGTCCGTGAGCTTTTTAATATACCTAATCATTGTAGAGACGTGGTCACCTACAGATGATCCGACAGCCAATCTCGCTTGAAGCAATTTCTTCGAGGTATCATATCTTGCAATATGAGATTGCTCTTCAGATAAAACCTTGTTATGGAAGAAGATAGAAACTAAGTCCATCTTCTCGTGCTGCCTTTGGTATACACCATCAACTGAGGCCAACACGAGGCACTTGGCATTCGCACAGTCATTTTCTCTTATCTTACGGATATCCTTATCCGTGATGGTAGAAACTGGACCTGGGACGGCGGGGGCTATGAGTAGTAATGATGTGGTCCAGTTTGTCATAGGTAATGGACATCTGGACAAACCTTTACCAGTCATTATAATATAACTCGGTCATTTTATTATCTATCTGTAACCTAATCTGATTAACTTGTTGCTGCATTTAGGATTAGAAAGAAGAATACACTCAGTATGATACTCTTGCAAGTTTAGATTGGTTTTTAATTTATCTAAACAGGATGGCTCCCACTGTCTCTCGAATCCTTCCTCAAACCATAAAAGAAGAATCAGTCAGGATTGATCTCACCATACAATACTTGCTTAATCGTTCGACCAGGCTAGTGTCGGTACTTAGAGGGAGGTTTTCCAACGCTTTCGCGAAGTTCCTTAATTACAAAACCTCTTTTCCCTAGAGGCGTAGCTCCGCTAACACTGTTTTAGACACCTACTTGGTTTATAGCATTGATCGTTAAGTAAAGAATCTCCCGAGGAGTAGCGGATACTCACAGCTGGATCGGGATCCAAATATCATTATGTGATAATCCTGAAGGAATCCTACCAACATTATCACACTCCAAATGGTATACATCACTAGCAAGTTTCAATTTCCTTAGAAACTCCCGATGTGGATTTTTGCTCCATGCTCTTATGACCTTGACGAAGGCCAACATATCATAAGTCACATGTCAAGTTCTACCCGTCATTGTCCAGGTTAATTTGAACCCACCCGTACATACCCTTGATGAAGGCCAAAATAGTAGTATGACTGTCCCAAATCAACGCATCTATCTATGCTACATATGAATACCCAGCAGCTACCAATCACTATGCCTTGACGAAGGCCAACAAACATAGCTTGAATACTACTGAACATTCATATGAAATGACAGAGGGTTACGAATGGTTTTGGCAAAACCGTGAACATAGTGAACTTGATATAATCGAAGGAACCTGATAGTTTTTAAAAGGAGTGGTTTAAGCTCCGCATTTAAAAGTCTCATGTTTTAAAATAACCGGGTGGTTTTAAAATTTATTCCAACGATTCAGCTTTGGTTTGTTTGTTTTGCATTAATGTAATGCAGCCTCATCAATTAACCTACCATTGCAGGAAACAATGAAAATACAACGTACGCTTATGTCATCCGCATTCGCCACGGGGCCCCGTCATCACCCGTTAGGTTACTTAACTAACGACAGAAGGGGGGCTGGACTAGCGCGGATGCAAAACATAAGCAACGTCTATTATATAATATATATATATATATATAATAATAATATCCATTCGTCAGACGCAATGATAGGCATTCCAGATCACAGATGAATACATTGGATATACTAGGAATTCCGCGTTTCGTTTGAGCCTGTAACGAAAGACAGATTCCACGGTCGTGATGAATAGCCAAACCCCACCCTAGACCCTTACGGGTGCGGAAAACTACCCGCTAAATATCCGAAGTGAAGCAACCCCCTCAACAAAGTGAATAGGCCACTCGGCACTTCAAAGTACCCGGTAGTTTGTGCGCCCCACCTTGGATCTATCCTAAGAGCAAAAACAGTAAAAGAAATAATACAACGGTGGCTACAACCTCAACCCGGATGTGCCCCGCAAAAATAATATTACATCACTTTACAAATTTTATATCGAATGAAAGAATGAAAACCCTCATCTCACATCCCTGGCTATTCATCTACGACGATCCAACAAGTTTATATATACAAACCATCACAACAACATCACAGATATGTGCAACCCCGACTAATCGACGTATAGCAATTAGTCGACGTTTACAAACACATATATACAACACAGAGCTTGTAAAGTAACTACGACATTAGAATTCCACACGCAATTAACAAACTTAAACATTTTTCCAAGACTTGAAAATCCAGTAAGCTAAAGTTCCAAAATTGATAGTTTTGAGCCAATCAAAGAGTCGAAACGAACTCGAAACCCGCCCGAACCTTCGCGAGAAGTTAGATCATGAAATTAACATCAAGGGGCCTAGAGGGGGTACCCCACCCTAGAAGACACCACGAGGTGGCCAGGGGTGAGGCAGACCTAAAACTGCCCAAGGTGGGGCAGTTTCGGGTCCCCACCGCCAAGACCACCTTGTGGTGGTCTTGGGGAGTGGGCCCAGCCATTCGGTCCCTCCCGGGGTGTCCACGGGTGTGCACGCTCCACCCCGCGGCTTTTCGGTTCAAACCGTGAGCCCGCGGGGTGTGCAAACAACTCAAAACTTCACTTTTGAAAACTGATCTGTCGGCAGTTTTTGCGCGACAAAAACGGCGGAATTCTAACATCGCTACAAGCTATCTAAGTTTTATGAGAGGCTCTGATACCACTGTAAGTCAATATCACGCACCCCACATGTTCGCAGGGAGGCGGAAATTGCAAAAAATGATTTTTACGGGCTTCGCAATACCGACTAGAACCAAGGATCGTCCATAAACCCTAGCTAGCAAACAACATAAGGTTTAACTACTATGATATGGAGTTATACCTCACGGTTCAAGTCCTTGGGTCTTCATCGCTGTCCTCCTTGTCATTGTGGGCTCCAAGGATCGATCCGGATCGTAGCTTCTCCGACGGCCTCCTCGAGTCAAAGACGATCCACCCAAGAGTCTATAGTCCGAGATCCACCTCAAAACCGAGGTAACTAGGGTAACAAACTTGCTAAACTTGATGGCCTAGGTGATGTAGAGTATGAAGATGGATTTATTTGTCTCTTGAAATCCTAGGATTCTCAACACATGAGAGCTTTTAGGGTTTTGATGTGAGGAAGAAGAAAAGAGCTCACTTGAGGAAAGAGAAATGATTTTGAAAAAATGATAATGATAAAATGAGATGGCTAACTTGACATGACCACAAGCATGGCATGAAAAATATCTCATCAAAATATCTAGGTCACAAAATATCTCACAAAAATATCTAAGTCAAATAGTCAAACCAAGTTAAGTGGTCAGGTCAAGTCAAAAGGTCAAACAAAGTCAAGTAGTCAAAACTAGTAGCCATGCCTCAATTATCATTTATAAAAATAATAAATACTTTCCTCCACCTCATAATTGTTTTAATCAAGTAAATGGTCAAAACCCTAATGAGGTGTCTCCTTCTGTGCTCCTCTCATCCGTATATACATACCCGCATTCGTGTTTCGAGAAACACGAATACAAAGAGAAGAAACTGATCCATCAATATAATACTAAGATCTGGCTTAAACCAAAACCCACTAGTATTATTCGCCCGAACATTATACGCGCACAAGTGTACGTAGGTGATCGAAGCCCTGTCGTAAAACCATACGGCCTCTACACATTTTTCCCAGTGCAGGGAAACTCTCTGTGTAGGACTCTAAAGACTTGACACTACGCTGGCAGTGGGTTAAACCACAGGCCGCAAGTGGTACTAGCTGCACGTAACGGTCCCCAGGTAAATGTCGATAAGAAGGACGATGAGGAAAACCCATCCGAACTCCTACTGATCATTAATGTGACAATCTCTGTACAGTCCGGTCTGTTCGTCTAAGAGTTTCGCATATCAGGCTTAGAGGGGCGGTAATCGTCAGACCCCTAATAGCGCAATAAGTCATGTTGGAGAGTAGCCCAATACACCCTGAGAAACTACTGAAATACATACCAATAAATCTCGCTTGCCTTGGCCAAGGACTTGTATAATGGCCTTCCGAACATAGCGTGATATCATCCCCCAATACCGAGAGAGACGAATCCTATCTAACCGCCACTGTCTCCAAGTGCTTCGAGACTGCACCCAACTACTACCTGTTTGCATGACTCCTTTGAGCCGTGGTAGAGTAGTATCAAAGTACAGTGAGAATACACTCGAAGCGAAGCAGCAGTGTCAAGTCGACGGACTAAGCTGTACCATGTTACCTGGGAACTGCTACCCGACGATAGGTATAATACCTACCAACAGTTCCCTACGAGTCCTGTCCAGTGTACTCATAACCTAATGAGCACCTGCATACTATCTCCAATATGACGTACAAATGGTTATGGGACGGACCATCTCCCCTGCTGGGATGAGAAGCGTATACACTGGTCTACTATGGAGTATCAATGTCATGTCTCAATAATCCTACGACTGGGGACCTGTATAGGATGTGCTTATAGACTACCCAGTCCCCACTAGTGTGACTGACATCACAACACTGGTACTCAAGCAAAGATCCTAAGGGCTCTACCAATATGTATAAGCAATATGCTAAGAAAACACATGCACATATTGAGGTAGAAACAAACCATGTAGCATACTACCATTTCGAGCAAGTCTGTTACTATATCCATGTATATCCCAAGCTCCCATTAAGTAATATACAATCCAGTATGATACAATAATGGCATCTAGGGCATATATTAGTAACAGGTAGTTCACTACCCATCAACGCTAAGGATCGAAGCCCTCATCAAGAGGCAGCCGAGCAGCTTCCCTGCTCGGTCCATTCTTAGCAGGTAACTTCTTACCCATCTACGCTAAGGATCAAAACCCTCACCAAGAGGCAACCGAGCAGCTTGCCTGCTCGGTCCATCCATGGCTGGTAGTTTACTATCCACCGACGCCAAGGATCGAAGCCATCGCCAAGAGGCCGCCGAGCAGCCTCCATGCTCGGTCCATCCTTAGTAGGTAACTCTTTAGCCATCTCTGCTAAGGGTCAGAAGTCCTCAGCCTCGGCGACGCCGACCAACCTTAAGAGCAGTGGTCACCGGTCCAACTCGACGTATCTTCAACGAGCGATCGCCATCTCGATTTTGGGGCCACATGGACGCTGATCTTACACCGGCCTTTGAACACTCCAAATAATTTGATTTAACTCGACGCGCGATCGCCAGCTAAAAAGCCTGCCACCGACCTAGTGTTCTTCAAGGAAGCAAAATGAAGACATTACAACGAAATGAAAACATTACGCAAAGATTTCTACAAAATGACTTTATTCACAAAGCTCGGAAGTCTTTACAGAGGTATTGTGGGCTCCTCAGCCTTACAAAATCGCCCGAAGGCTTACAAAATTCCAAAACAAAAAACAAGAGAAGAATAAAAAAGAAGGCAGGGAGATTCATACATCGGGGCCTGGGAGGACCTCAACATGCTCTGGGGTAGCACTGGAAGCCGGGGTGGCGGCTTGAGGGTCGGCGCCCACAACAGGGGCTTCGGCACTGGGAGCCGGGGTGACCGCCTTCTCCCCAACTCCCCCACCAGGGGTCTTCTCCCCTGTGACGCTTCCGGCGGCATCCACCTGCACCTCGCCCTCGAGGGGGTACTCGAGCCGGAGCTTACCGTCGGGAAACTCCGGCATCAGCGTCTTGACGGCGTAGAGGGCATCATGCCAGACGAGGACCGAGGCTTCCGCAAGGTCGGCGTAGAATTGATCCGATGTCTTGTAGCTCTCCATCGCCTTTGCAACCCGGAGGTCGGCGCGCCTCATCGCTTCCTTCATTGCCTCGTTTTCCCTCTTGAGGATGTCCCGCGACTTCTTCAGAGTGGCGGCGAGCACCCTGGTGTCCTCCAACTTAGCCTCAACGGCCTTGTTGGACTCCATCATAACCCGGATGGTCTCTCGGCAGTTGGCGTTCACCCGATCCTCGGTGGCCACGATCCTCTCCTTCGCCTCACGCAGATCCCGGCTTAAGCCCTCCTCCCGCGAAGAAGACTCGCCACCGATCCGCATCGCCGGGGCAATTTCCTCGTGCTCCATGTTGACAACGAGGGCGCAGTGCTGGAGAACCTGAGGAAAACAAAAGGAGGGGTTAAAAAGGCACCCGATCCTGCGAACAAAAAGTACTTAATAAAAATCCGAGCGGGAGGCGAACACTGACCTGCACGGCCTCCTGGGCTATGGCCACCATTTGGGCCTTGAGGGTCCCCCGGGGGATTTTGTCCCCAGCCGACCTTTCCATCTCCGAGAGCAAGCTATCGGCGACAGAAAGCCCCGAGGGCACCTCAAAGCGAAGATCCCCTTCATCCATGAAGATCGGGGAAGATGAGGAACGGGGCACCGTCCTATGGTGCCTCTTGAGGAGGGGCGCGGGAGGATCGACCTCGTCTCCCACCTCTAAAACCCGAGGTTCCTGCTCCCGAGCATGTTTGCGGCTCTGCGCGCGGACGGCCACCGAGGCTTGGGGCGTGCTAGAGCGCCTGGCCGGAGCGGCCGCCGACGGAGCTAGGCTAGCAGCGGGGCGTGACGGGCCGGCGCCTCCGGCCTTCCTGCCTTTCTTCTCAGCCATGGCGGCCCGGAATTTGGATCGGTCCATCGGCTCTGCAAAAAAGCGAAAATACAAAGATGGGGTTAGCAATGCCAGAAAGAATAGGAAAATACACAAGTCTAAACAGGTCTCCTACGCTCCTAACTTACCCGCAAACTGAGCGGGGCTGAGCCCGGCCCAACTGAAGGCCTGCTCGGACAACAACACATCGGCCCGATGGACGGGCTCCCACATCGACACTGCCATCGCATCGGGATCGGACGACCGCCTCACCCATGGGCAGTTGGCCATATGCTACAAGACATGCACATTCCAATCCTCACCCTCGGGTGACCCAACAAACAGGAACTTCTCCTTCCATTCATGAATGGAAGAAGGTACTGCTACGGCCCCCGACCCGGCCGCCCATCCTCTGTGTTTTCTAAAAGAAACGTATACCCAGTTAGGCTCGTCCTTATGAGTGTCGGGGTGATTTTTGTAGCAGAAGGAGGAAAGGAAACGGTTCAGGCTAAAAGGGATCTCCTACAGTCTCAACCAGACAAGGAACCCGAGGAGAATCCTCCACGAGTTCGGCACCTGATTTGTATGTCAAAGAATATTTATAAACCGCAATCAAGAACGGCTGTTTACCCCAATCAGAGCAAAGCTCTGTTCAAATTCCAAGACGGAAGATGAAGCGACGCTTGATCTTCCCCCAATCAGAGCAAAGCTCTACTTTGAAAATTTAAACTTTAGTAAATGAAGCAGCGCTTCAGATTCTTTACGCTGCGCGCAACGCGCCACGTGTCAAAAGCTGATACATCAGCGCAGCGCCCGAGGCAGCGCGTCCAATCAGAGCAAAGCACTATTAAAAAACAAAAGGAAGCAACACTTCAGTTGCGCAAGCACTGCACTGCGCGACACGTGCCAGCGCAGATGCGCTCGCACAGTTGCGCTGCGCTTTGCGCTGCGCGACACGTGTCAACGCAGTTGCGCAAGCGCAGTTGCGTTGTACGCTGCTTGACACGTGTCGGCACAGATGCGCTGCGCTTTGCGCTGCGCGACACGTGTCAGCGCAGTTGCGCAAGCGCAGTTGCGCTGCTCTGTGCGCTGCGTGTAAGTGCATGGCGGCGCCCCGGCCATCAATCCGACGCCGGAATGCGGAAACGAAAAACTTTGCAAACTAGCAAACCGGCACCACCGCGCACTAAAACCCGGATCGGGCCATTAATCTAAATCTAGCTAACTAAAAGACGGGAAGGGAGATATACCGAGTGATCCGTGTCCTTCGGTCTTCTCGTCGTCGTCCCGATCTCCCGCGGAATCTCCGGTCGTCGCCTCCTCGCCGGAAGGACACCACATCGCCGGCTTCTTTTACGGGCTCCTACCTCTGGTCCGAGGCAACTCGGGCACGAAGTTGGCGAGTCAACGTGCCCAAGGTTTGCTGTAGAATGTGTAGTGCTCTTTGTCTCTATTGGGGTAGAGGTAGTTGCCATATGGTGGAGGTATGAGATATAAGCTCTTGGAGGAGGAGCTAAAAGAATTTTTGCCAAGCCAAATGAGTGTAAATCCCCCACTACAAAATTGGGACAGCCCCAAACATTTTGGCCGGCCATGACATTGTGAAGGGTGAGAATGGAGTGAAGTGCAATCCAAAAGAGAGTGAACCACACCCTTAAGCAAGAGAGAGAGAAAATGATCATGAGAGATAATCATCACACCCAAAACCGCACTCCAATATCATACATCATCATCACCAAAAGCAAGCCATCATGAACCATCATGAACAAAAGAAAGTCAAGCAATGATGATCCAACAATTTGCAAAAACAACCCTCCAAGAATGCTTATTTGCACAATGCGAATAAGCCCTCCTCCACCAATCTTCAGCCAATGAAAGATACAAAGAAAATATAGCTGAAACCGAAAACAAACTGGCAACTCCAAAAAACTGATCCCGTGATAAATTACAGGAAAACCCCGCTACTGTATATACATACCCGCATTTGTATTCCGACCGAAATACAAATGCAAAGAGACAAAATCTACACTGTACAATACTAGGATCCGGCTTAAACCAAAGCCCTCTAGTATTAACCGTCCGATCCTGATCCGTGCAATACCACACGTATCTAATCGAACCCTGCCATATCTCCATACGGCCTCTACAGCGCTTTGCCCGAAACTTGAGCAACTGTCTGTGGGGGACTCTAAAGGCTCGTCAACACCTTGGTTGTGGATTTAACCACTAGCACGTCAGAGGTATTAGCCATACGTGACGGGCTACCAGCTATTGACCAAAAGGGACGTCGATGAGCGAACTCATCCTGACACCCTACTGAGCCTGTCAGTGACAATATCCGTACAGTCCGGTCCGTTCGTCTATGAGCATCGCATGGCGGGCCTAGGGGGTTGGTAAAAGTCAGACCCCCAAAAGCGGTACAAGTCGTGTCGGAGTACAGCCCAGAACACCCTGAGATACTACTGGAATACCTACCAGTAAATCTCCTGCCTTGGCCAAGGACTTTTCATGTACTGGCTCTCCTAGACACAGCGCGACCTCACCCCCAATACCGGGAGAGACGAACCCCTGTAGATCCGCTCACCGCCTCCATGTGGCTCGGGACTGTACCCAACTAAAACCTGTTTGCACGACTCCTTTGAGCCGTGGTAGGGTAGTAATCAAAGTACAGTGGGAACTCACACGAGACAAATGAAGATCCCCAGGTCGATGAACTAACCTGTACACATGTCACCAGGGAACTGCTATCTAACGTCAGGTATAAGACCAACTAGCATGTTCCCGGCGAGTCCTGTCCGGTGTACTCATAACCCAATGAGCACCTGTATACATCTTAGGTGAACCAACTGACACCAGTGGCTTGTGAGACCGGCCACCGCTCCTCGTCGGGGTCTCGACTGTATACACTAGTCTACTCTGGAGTATCGATGCCCTGTCTCGAAACTCCGACGACTAGGGACCTTTTAAGGATGTGCTTATAGACCCCAGCTCCCACGTATATGATCGCCCTCATACTGCTGGTAATCAAGCAAGAATCCTAGGGGCTCTATCAACGTGCAATAGTGACATTTAAGGTCACCTAAAGCGGTACACGATGATAAAGATAAACCAGATAGCATACTATCATCTTGAGTAAGACTGTCCTACCAGGATAGGTCCTCCCTCAATCATTGCAATCACGTGCCTGTGATCCAATAATTGACTCTGGGGGCACTATCTCCAACACTGCACTGTGCGCTGCGCGACACGTGTCAGCGCAGTTGCGCTGTATGCTGCGTGACACGTGTCACGCGCAGGGGCATTTGCGCCAAACAGAATTAAGATTTTAAAGAAATATTTCTGTTCTTGTTAAAACAAGAAGATTTTCTTCTGTAAAACAGAAGCCCTTAGATCAAAGATCCAACGATGGGGAAAATTCCCCAAATCACTCAGAGAAAGATCTCTTTAACAAATTTAACTAATTTATGGGCACTATAAAAAGGACCCTAGACCTCAATTCAAATGATCAACATTTTGTGAGAAATCAAAATTTTCAAACAGAGAGAACTCTGAAGAAATTTCAAGAAGAGAGGTAAAAAAAACCTTTAGGATAGAAGAATTTCTTCTGATAGATCATTGATCTAAGAACAAGATCAATGATCTTTAATAAAAAAAATAAAAATGGTGCTTTGCACTTATGAACCATTGGTTCTCTGAGATCAAGAAAGAAATAAGAAAATACTTGTTTTCTTGAATCTAAAATAGATCAAGAAATCAAACAGTGCTTTGCACTTCTTTTATGAACCATTGGTTCTGAAATCTAAAAGATTCTCAAGTTAATAGTGCTTTGCACTTGTAAATCTGCACTGTTGCGCTCTTGGGTTAGCGCAAGCCACCAGAGAGCGCCACGTGTCAGTATCTGAACCATTTGCGCTATGCGCTTTTTGAAATAGAGCCTTGCTCTCTGAAACTGGCGCAACCCACCACAGCACGCCACGTGTCAGCAGCGCAAGCGCAGCGCACTGCGCTTGCATGACACGTGTTATCACCACAAGCGCTTGCGCTCTTTGATTGGCGCAAAGCGCCTGACAAATGCAATGCATTTCTTTTGCTAATGGGACAAGCCCAAGTCAGAAAGACCTAGCAGGCCCAAATAAATTGCAAAGCAATAAATGGGCAGAGCTCAAGTAAAATTGATGCTCTGCATCTTTTATAAAAGGGCAGAGCCCAAGGAAAATTGATGCTCTGCATCATTTATAAAAGGGCAGAGCCCAAACAAAATAAGAAATGCAGTGGATTATTAAACAGGGGCAAAGCCCTAGCACAGGCCTAATAGGCCAAAGACAAGTAAGATGTTAAACATTTCTAAACTGGACTTAGCCTAATCATGGCCGTAAGTCCTCAAATTAAATTGACTGAGCACAGCTGCTCTCTTAAATCAATTTACATCCGGTTCGAGGGTACATCTCCGAACTCCTCTGACACCTATCGTTGTAATCCTTCAACGACGTCAGAGAGGTGACGGGTCCTGACGACCACACATCAATACGGACTGTGGGGTCCTTAAACTCATGGACCGAAACATCCTTAAACTAATGTTGGACCGAAACGTCCTTAAACTAATGTCGGACCGAAACGTCTTTAAACTAATGATGGACCGAAACGTCCTTAAACTAATATTCGTCCCAAAATGGGATTGTTGGACCGAAACGTCCTTAAACTAGTATTGGACCGAAATGTCCTTAAACTAATGACGGACCACCACGTCCCTAAACTGGCAATAGACCACCACGTCCCTAAACTGGAACATGGACCACCACGTCCCTAAACTGGAACAATAGAGCCTCCAAACGCTCTTTTACCGGATCTAAACGATCCCGTTTAAGCTGATCTTAGCCCCAAACACGGCTAACGTATCCTTAAACATTCAAATGGACTATAAAACTCCAAATCAACTTTGGTTCGAGGGTACATCTCTGAACTCCTCTGACACCTATCGTTGTAATCCTTCAACGACATCAGAGAGGTGACGAGTCCCGACGGCCATATATTAAATGGATCACCACGTTAAGTCGATCTTAGTCTAAAACAGGACTAACGTATCCTTAACGGACGTTTAAGTTGATCTTAGCCTCAATACGGCTAACGTATCTTTAAACTAAAAACACTAAACCCAAATCTAAGTAAATACGGATTTGGACTAATCCACGTCCTACGGGCGACGGCATTACTCAGTCTCCGTATACAATCCACGGGCAACCACAAACAAAACAAACACACACGATACGAAGTGAAATTCTGGAGAAGGAGAAAGTGGCTACCGCGATGTGGTAGCGTAATTAACTGCAGGGGCTTACGCCTGTAGGAAAGAGCGCCCCCACAATCAAAAACCCCTCTAGTGAGGGAGAATCTGACGAAGTCTGCTACATCGGCCGCATCCGTCTAAACCTCCAATACACGGTGCCATAAATCAACTTGGAATCTTCGGAGAGGTAGACGGATAAAACCATATAGCATCTGCCCCGAATCTCAGGCAAGACGTCCTCACGTCGTCGCCGTCTTTCGGAGGGGAACAGATTCTAGCATGCCCGATGGGACCTTTTCCTCTTTCCACACACTTCGTGTGTCGTCTTCGCGAACCAATCGCGGTTTGTTAACGGTTGCCTTTGGATTTCAAGTTACTAAGATTTGGTCTTTTTCCTGGCGCAGAACTCAAGCATCAATGGCCTTTAACTGTACCAACTGCTCGAAGTGCCACTGCAACGGACGCTCCACCTCACCTGGAGATGTGGCATATGGGCCCCAAGCGGCCTCCTTCCTCGCTCTGCCGGTAGAACAGGTGACCCAGGCCACCACCGGCCTATTTTTCGGGACCATGGTCCCATCTGCAAGCTTCTCTATGCCAATACCTGCACCAGAAGCGAACAAGAAGTCGGTCTTCGACCGGCTCACTGCTACGATGGCCCCTGTCAACGGGTCGTCCACTACCAATCCAACAGCCTCTGTCTTTGCGAGGCTGGATCAAAACTCTAAGGGGCCCGCCAAGAAGCCTATGAACTCTAAAATGGCTGTCCCAAGGAAGGCAACAGCCGATGCTCTGGAAGTCGTTAAGGCGGCTTCTCCCGTCAAAGAGTCAGTCTTTTCAAGGCTGACTATTCCTGCTCCTGCCCTTACTTGAGGATCTGTCTTTGACAGATTGAATATCACCCATCAAAGGACAACCTCAGTCTTTAAGAGGTTAACACCAGTGGCGCCTCATTCAGACAGGGGGCAAAAAGAAGCTGTCTCTATCTCCGAGCCAGTCCCAACGGCTCGTCATGCTCGACGTCGCCATTGGCGACGAGTAAGGAAGGCAGAGGGCAACTCCCCCTCAGGGCTAACTCCACCTGCTCCAGTGGTGGAAGTCAACGCTGCTGTTCCAACTGGGAACAGCTTTGAACTGCTGAGGAGGGTAGGTAAGAACTCTCCAACCGCTACATTGAAAAGATCTCCTCCACCTGCGGAGAGAGTTCCGGAAACAAAACAGGAACAGCCCCCTCAACGGTTATCCTCAAAAATTTATAAAGTTTGGCGGAGATCCGTAATTGACCCAGATCGCTCTCGTCAACAGAAAAAGGCGAAGGTGCAAGAAGGAAAAGACCGTCCTACTAAACAGCAAAGGACAACAATCGCTGGGGTGCCCACTGCAACGGCCCCCTCCACTTCAACGGCCCACAAAAGAAGAAGGCCGGAGAAAACCCCCGCACCCACGGCAAATGCCAAAGATGGTGAACCTAAACGCCCTAAGTCCGGGGGCATGATAGTTCATACAGTGTACATGGCGTCGGGAAAGGAGGACAGCCGTGCATCTATAGGTCATAGGCCGCTTACACGGTCAGTGACCAAAGCTCGGGAGCAACAGCAAAAGCTCCAGGAGATGATGAACGCGATGGCCGCACTCACTGGGCCAAAAGAAAGCCCTGAAACGTCTTCGGATGAACGCCAAGAGCAAGAAACCGACGCCGAATTCCTTCGTCGAATATTGGAGAAGAAGGACAAAGAGGCTGCGGAACAAGCAGCCAGCATAAAGAAAATGGCCCTCCTGTTCCAAGACATGGTAGGCATGATGATTCAACAAGATCCCCCTGCTGAAGATCCTCCGATCATCCTGGAAGACGATAGGGGAGAAACGTCAAATCCTCCACCGGCTCTATCAACAGCCAAGGAGGAGGCAATCTCCAAAGCTGACCTGGACGAATATATAGCTCAGCAGATCCGGGTTCATCAGGCGACTGAAGCAGCCGGTCAGGTCGTAAAAACGGGGCGACCGTATCCGGGCTGGTATGACCAGATCAAGTACCCGCCAGGTTATACGATACCAAAATTCCATGTGTATAAGGGGACTGGCAATCCCCACCAGCATGTCGCCCAGTTCAGGGCGCTTTGCGGCAACACTGGCAGTGATGATAAATTGTTGCTTCGCCAGTTCGTTGGCAGCTTATCAAATACGGCGTTCGAGTGGTATTCCGAGCTCCCGAATGACTCTATCAAGACCTTTGCTGAGATGGAACTGCTGTTCACCCAACGTTTCGCGAGTGCCAGCGAGCGTACCCCGATAACGGCATTGATTAATGCCAGGGTGAAGCCGGGCGAGACATGGGTCCAATATGCTATACGGTGGCGGAATTTATGGTCAAAATACGAGCAGCGCATAGAAGAAGCTCCTGCAGTGGGTATGTTTGTGGGAACCCTCGATCCGCAAGCAACCATCTCGCAATTTATGATGTTCTTCAAGCTGACCACCTTCCAGGCACTAATCGACAAGTTGGCGCAAATGGATCAGATGGGCCATAAACCTCCTCTTCCAAAGCCGGACTCCCGAAATGAGAAGGGGAAGGGGAAAGCGATCGTTGTGGCTAATGCTCAGCAACAGCGAACAACTCAAAGCCAGTCGTTCGTCAAAATAATATGCGCCCGTACGTAGCCCTTGAGGAGAGGATGGGACGTCCTTACTCGTTTCCCCGAGATAAAACGAGAAGGTTATTCGAGTTGGCGTTGCGCAACCGACTCATAAATCTGCCGGATCCAAAACGTCCGTTGCAGCCAAGTGATGTCAATGAGCCCAACTACTGTCCTTATCATCGAGTACTGGGTCATCCGATCGAAGATTGCTACGTCTTCAAAAATTGGCTTGAAAACCAGTACCGACAGGGCAAGTTCGCGTTATCTGACAAATGGAAGGTGAATCCCCCGCAGCCCCACACCTCTAAGGGGATGAGTACGCCGGGGGAAACATGCTCTGTCGTTGAAGAAGCTCCTTGAGAGGTTGTATTATCAGCCAAGACAAAGAGGATGCTAAACGATCTTCAAACATGCCCAGCAATTAAGTGGAAGAACCCGTTGGAACTGCAGGTCATTGAAGGAATGTTGAAGCCGCGTCCAACTCAAAAGATCGATGGAGGTGGCCCAAGCATTCACAACCAGCCGTCGAAATCTTCAAAGAAGAATAAAAAGAAATCAAAGAAGCCCGTGAAGCCTGGTGACAAGCGCACGGACTTGCAAAAACAAATTGACGCGCTGGAGGAATACAACCAGAAGGCACGGACTCCCATTACATTCCAAGAATTCCTCTATCACGTCTTTCAAGAGGAAGATGAGGGAGAAAGTTCATCTGATGAATCGGGAGAATACGTGGCGAGCTGTCATGTGATTTCCCATTCGTTCATAGACGAAGAGGAGACTCCTTGTACCGAAAAACTGGGGGCAGATCCTAAACCAAAAATTCTGGGGCCATCGGATGAAGTAATTGACGCATTCCTCAATAAAGCTCTCTTAAAAAGCAAAGCTGATCGGGAGCGCGAGACAGTCATATTCAAAAGGGCCAAGCGCCAGCGTCTTGACGAAAGAATTGAGATACTCCCGCTGGAGCAAAGTACACCCACTGCGGATAAGATCAAATTCAAGATGAGGAAGAGGTTTGCTAAAGCCGTATCAATGGGTATGAAGCTACCATCCTCTGAGGAAAGCGTTACTGGTAAAGCGGAAATGCACGCCTCCTATTGCTTGTATCATCGGAAGATTTCGCACCCCACTGAAGAGCGCAAAGCTTTCGATAGATGGTGGCAAGGATATGTTGCTCACCGGCAGTATTTTAAGCGGGAGAAACGTAAAACTCGTCGGGAGCGAAAAAATATGACCGAAGGGTTTAACAGAACTACCGGCGATTGTCGCATGGTTAACGCCGGGGGATCACAGGTGCCTACATTCGGGAGCGATTCTGATGAGGAGATGGAGCTTGGCCCTCTCTTTAAAGAGTCCACCTCGGGAAAAGAAGAAGAGCCGAAGGTTTGCGAAAATATCCGGCTACGTAATCGCACGCTGCCCGAAAAGAATCTCGGACCCCCAAATAAAAAAGATAAAGGGAAAGAAAAGGTCTCTGAGGATATCGCCCTAGACGACCAAGTCATGGAAGAGCTAACTGCCAAAGACCCGCCGAAGAAAAATAAGGTGGATTACAACGTCTTAGCGCATCTGAGGAAGCTACCCTCGCAGCTCAGCATTCTCGACGCCCTTTTACTATCAAAGGAAGCGAGAGATTCGTTAATCAAGGCACTACAGGACCCGGAACAGTTCCAAGCTTTCCTGTCCGAAGAAAAGATGAAGGATGAATTGGAGGAAGTGCACACGGCAGATGTCACTTTTGGTGATGAAGATCTTCTCTTTGGGACGTGCGAACACAATCGCCCCCTCTATGTCTCAGGATACTGCCATGATATAAAGATAGGCAAAATCCTGATCGATAACAGATCGTCTGTTAATTTCCTTAACGTGCGGGTGTTGAAGGAAATCTGCATGAGCGTCCAGCACCTTGCTCGGGACAAGATCACCATCTCCGGGTTCGACTCCCAATCATCAAAGACTCTTGGATCTGTGATACTGACGCTACGCTTTGGGCTGCTCGTCACGGACATTAAATTCCACGTCATAGATGCCAAGACATGCTACAATGCTCTGCTCGGCCGACCATGGTTACACGAGTACAACGTCATCCCTTCTACACAGCATCAGTGTATGAAATATTTTAGGGATGGTCTCGAGTATACCGTAACGGGAGAACTGAATCCGTTTTCCGTAAACGAAGTTCGCAAATATGAAGATGCCAAATACTTCTTACCGAATTTCGAAGACACAGAGAGGTGTCACCAGCCGGAGAACAAAGCTAATGCCACCATCCCTGTCTTCGGTAGTGATACCGAGGATGAAGAGGAGATAGTTTATTCGGGTCCGCCCCAATACACTAAGCCGGGACCATCCGCTCCTACGTTGATCTTTGGCAGTGATTCGGAAGATGAGGTCCATGCTGTGTTCTCTACTCGGCCTTCAATGCAAACGTTCGCTAACGAAGAGCAAAGTTTGCAAGCCGCCATAGTGCCGCTTAAACATTATAAAGAACTGGATGCGCTCAATACCTACAGTGTAGAGGAGCTGCAGACGTTCTATGTCCCTCCCAGGCGAAGAGGTGAAAAGGCAATTCTATTCTACCGCTCTGAAGAAAACAAAGTGGAGAAAGAAATCTGACACGGGGCGGATCCTACGCTGGACAGGTTTCAGCCCATCCGTCTACCCAGATATTATACAGAAGGCTTGAAGAGGCTGTTGAAGCGCCAAGGGATACCCTTCAAACAGACCGTTAGGAAGGCCAAGTTCTATGACAAGGTCTGGAACATTCCCGGGACTCAACGCAAACTGCCTAATGGGAGAATGGAGACGAAAGGTCTTAGATGCATCCGGTCAAAGAAACGAGAGCTACTAAACGGTTGCTACGTCGTGTATGACTTCAATGAAGAAGCAGATGCTCAACGGGAGGACACTAATCCTGAACCAGTAGAAGTTCCTGATGCAAAAGTGCCCAGTCCGACGTTTGAAGAACAAATGGACAGGCTTATAAGGGAAGCTGGTCAAAATGTCCGAGATGATCACAACCGCGAAATGGCCATCTACGAGAAAGCCAAAACGCTACGCCTCCTCCAACAGACCGTGAAAGATGAAAGTGCCGCCCCCTGTCAGCCTGTTATGAAAACAGCTCGACGCAGAGGCAGAAATAAGTCGAAAGGCCAAAAAAGCGCTCAACAGCAACAAAGCAGGGCTAAGAAGCCACGCAAACGGGAGTCGAGCGTTATTGATCTATCCCTCATGAAGAAAATGGGTCGAGCGTACTCGTTTCCTCGGGACAAGACGAAGAAAATACTTGATCTTGCTCTAAAACATCAAATGCTTACACTGCCGGAGTCCAAAAACCCCGAACAAGCAGGCGATCTCTCTGACCCAAACTATTGCTCTTACCATCGAGTAATAGGGCATCCTCTTGAAGATTGCTTCACCTTCAAGAATTGGGTTGAAGATCAGTATCAACTTGGCAAATTCGCTCTGTCTGACAACTGGAGGGTAGCGCCGCCACAGAAGCACGAACCCAAAGCCACAAGAACAGAACCAACTCCACATTGGGATTGGAAGCGGATTCGCACTTGTCACATGATAACAATATTAAAAGAAGAGCCCGAGAACATGGACAGCCTTCCCTGGTGCTTCGAAAACAGCAATGATGAGGTGTTCTCAGAATTTCCGCCAGCTCCGAAAGAACTAGAGGATGGAATACATACCACTGCAGATAACCTCAAGAAAATTGAGTTGGGGACGACAAGTGACCCACGGCCGACGTTCGTCAGTGAGCTGCTATCTGAAGAAAGGGTGGCTGCGCTAAAAGACGTCCTTGTACAGCACAAAGATTGCTTCGCATGGAACTATTCCGAGATGCCAGGACTAGATCCAGAAATTGCTGTGCACAAATTGGCGATATCCCCGGACGTCAAGCTAGTCAAACAGGCGCCGAGGAGAATGCGGCTCGAGCTTGAGATGAGTATCAACGCCGAGGTCAAGAAGTTAATCGACTCTGGCTTTATCCAGGAGGTTCAATATCCTGAATGGATCGCTAACATCGTCCCGATGATGAAGAAAAATAGGACGGTGCGCATATGCGTGGACTTTCGGGATCTCAACAAAGCCTGCCCGAAGGATGATTTCCCGGTGCCAGTCACCGAACTAATGATAGACAATACGTCCACTCATGAGGATTTCTCCTTCATAGATAGCTTATCAGGGTATAATCAGATAAAGATGCATCCCGAAGACTAGAAGCATACCGCTTTCCGGACCCCTTTGGGAATATTTTGCTACAAGGTGATGCCCTTCGGTTTAAAGAATGCTGGTGCTACTTATCAGAGAGCCATGACGCGGATCTTTGATGACCTTATACACGAAATCGTTGAATGCTATATCGACGATCTCGTGGTTAAAAGCAAATCATACGAGGAACATCTCGAGCATCTAAAGACTGTATTTCGACGCCTTCAACAATACAACTTGAAAATGAACCCTCTCAAGTGTGCATTCGGAGTTTCTTCGAGCAAATTCCTGGGATTTGTCATCCGACACCGAGGCATCGAGATAGATCCGTTAAAGATCAAGACGATCATGGAAATGCCTCCGCCAAGGACGCTTAAGCAGCTGCGGTCTCTACAAGGGAAGCTCGCATATATACGGCGATTTATAGCCAACCTGTCAGGCAAGTGCCGTCCTTACAGTCGCCTGATGAAGAAGGGAACCCCGTTCGTCTGGGATCGAAAATGCCAAGGTGCACGAGACGAAATCAAGCAGTACCTGCAGAACCCGCCAGTGTTGGCTGCTCTGGTTAAGGGAAAGCCTCTCATTCTTTATACAGCCGCCCTCGAAGGTTCTTTAGGCGCATTATGGGCACAAGAGAATGATCAAGGAAAAGAAAGAGCACTCTACTACTTAAGTCGAGTTCTACTGGGGGCAGAAAGCAACTGTTCACCTATTGAAAAACACTGCCTGGCGTTGATCTTCGTGATAATAAAGCCCAGGCACTATGCATTGGCGCACGAAATCCGTCTCATCTCGAAGGTGGACCCCCTTAAATATTTGATGTCGAAAGCCATATTGACAGGTCGACTCGCTAAATGGGCCCTGCTCTTGATGGAGTTCTCGATAACGTATCAACCTCTCAAGGCAATGAAAGGTCAGGCCATCGCTGACTTCCTCGCTGAGCATCCGATACCGGCCGATTCTCCTCTGAATTGCGAGATGCCAGACGAACATGCGTTTGACACTATCGATGGGAACGATACCCGATGGGAACTCTATTTTGATGGAGAATCTTCCATGAAGAAGCGCAAACAAAGTACACCAATGATCAAATCAGGGATAGGCCTCATCTTCGTGACCCCACAAGGAGGAATAATGCGTTTCGCTTTCTCCTTAACAGAGCCGAGGACAAACAATGAAGCCGAATATGAAGCTTTGATAGCAGGTCTCGAGATCTCCATCGACATGGGAATTGAAAACCTCCTCATATATGGAGATTCCTAGCTAGTCGTTAGTCAAGTAAACGGCGACTATCAAACGTGCAAACCGGAGTTGGTGAAGTATGGTGAAAAGGTGCAACAACTGTTGACCCAAATTCCCTCTTACACTTTGGAAAATATACCGCGCGCGGAAAACAGCAAAGCGGACGCATTGTCCAAGCTCGCCAAGGAACTGGCTGATGAGAACCTCGATGACGTAAGAATCGTGGTACAAAGCCGTCGGGTGCTTGCCCCAGCAGAAATATCTCCGGAATCACCCGAAGAGAAGGGAGCGACTGAGCAGACGACCCTGCAAATAAAAAATCGGGAAAATACCGAGGATTGGAGAGAAGTCTTTGTAGACTACTTCAAATATCATCGAACACCCGAAGATGCGTCCTCAAGACATCAGCTTATGAAACGAGCGTTGTCCTTCGCCTTCGTCAATGATACTCTATACAAGAGGTCATTTGACTCTTTGTGGTTGAGATGCCTAGGACCTGATGAAGCGAAAAGAGTCGTTCAGGAGGTTCATGATGGACTCTGTGGTTCTCACCAAGCGGGCCCGAAGATGAAGTTGAAGATCAAACGGATGGGTTACTATTGGCCCACGATGATTCAGGACTGCCTCGAATATGCAAAGTAATGTCACTCATGCCAAATCCATGGGGACTTCATCCATTAACATCCAAATCCACTCCATCCAACAGTGGCTAGCTGGCCATTCGAAATGTGGGGAACTGATATCGTCGGCCCCATCGAACCAGCATCATCCAAGGGACATCGTTTCATCCTGGCGACGACTGATTACTTCTCCAAATGGGCAGAAGCAGTACCGTTGAGAGAGGTGAAGACGGAGAATATCCTCCATTTCTTCAAGACGCACGTCATATATCGGTTTGGAACGCCAAGACAGATCATCTCCGATAACAGGCCTGCCTACAGGAGCCACAAGATCAGTCGCTTCGCACAGCAGCACAACATAGACTGGAGATATTCCTCGGTTTATAATCTGCGAGCTAATGGTCTAGCTGAGGCCTTCAACAAGACCCTGACGAAAATCATGAAAAAGACGGTCTCCCGAAATAAGAAGGACTGGCACGAGAGACTGCAAGAAGCTCTTTGGGCGTATCGAACTACGTTCAAGACAGCCACGAACACAACGCCGTACGCGTTGGTATTTGGTACGGAAGCAGTACTCCCCCTCGAGATAGAGCTACCCTCTTTACGAGTGGCAGTCCACTACGAGTTGACGAACGAAGAAAATGCTAACCTTCGGCTTGAGGAGCTTGATGCCCTTGAAGAAACACGGCTCATAGCGCAACAAAATCTGGAAGCTTATAAAGCAAAGATGACGCGCTCATACAAAAGATTGACCCGACCGAGGACATTCCGCCAAGGCGAACTCGTGCTAGTGGTCAAAAGGCCTATGATCCCCAATCGCGCCAAGCGGGGAAAATTCAAGCCAAACTATGAAGGCCCGTACATCATAGACAAAGTCTACCAGGGTGGAGCCTATCTACTCATGGATATGCACGGTGAAAGGCCTTACAGGCCAATAAATGGCCGATTCCTAAAGAAATACTATGCTTAATGAGCCACAGCCTAGGTCAATGATAAATGACGACGACTATGTCCGCTCGCTATCTTCCTAAGCCCAAACTCTATAAGTAGTAACTGGCCTTCTTTATAACGAACCGAAACGTCCTTAAACTAATGCCGGACCGAAACGTCCTTAAACTAATACCGGACCGAAACGTCCTTAAACTAATAGCGGACCGAAACGTCTTTAAACTACTAGATGAATAAATAAAAAAAAGAGAAAAAGAAAAAAGAAATTATAAATATAAAATAAATAAATAAATAAATAAAAACGGTATGTCCATAAGCGAAATGGTCACGGATGAAAACCCGAAAGGGCTCCGTGAGTAAAAACAGCAGGGCTACCGGCGAGTGTTCGTGAAAACCCGAAAGGGCGCGACCTCGTAAAAAAAAGAAAGAAGAAGAAAATAAAAAGAATAAAAAAAAACGGTATGTCCATAAGCAAAATGGGCACGGATGAAAACCCAAAAGGGCTCCGTGAGTAAAACAGCAGAACTACCGGCGAGTGTTTGTGAAAACCCGAAAGGGCGCAACCTCGTTAAAAGACACTTATAGGGTCCTCTCGACCTTGTAAGGAGAAACCACCCGCGTGAGATCCTTACGACTCACAAGGGAGCAACACACTTAGGGATCCCCACGATTGCTAAGGAGAAAATACACTTGCGAGATCCTCACGACTCGTAAGGAGAACTCTCTTATGGGACCCTCACGGCTCATAAGATTTGAAAGTCTTAAGTTACAGAGACCTAAACCTATGCTTAAGCAACCCCTACAACTTCCGATATTGCCCTACAAGTGGCTCAATACTGGCCCTTGTATACAATCCACGGGCGCGAATAAACATTTCCCTGACCAAGTCCCGTCCGTGACTGGGGATAGGTTCGCATAACCCTTATAAGTCCTCTCGACTTACAAGGAGAAAACCCTCTTGTAGGATCCTTACGACTTACAGAGAAACAAACACTTAGGAATCCTCACGATTTCTAAGGAGAAAATACACCTACAAGATCCTCACGACTTGTAGGGAGAAATACCTTTATGGGACCCTTACGGCTCATGAAGTCAAAAGCCTTAGTCGACAGGACCTTAACCCTGTTCGACATCGACAGAGGAAAATGATGATTCGCTCCTGGTCATATCCCAGTTGTAGCGGTGCAGATGCCGAAATCGGTGTCTAATTTCAGGTTTACGGCAAAAAGCCAGTAGGCCGCACATGCATATGAAATAGCCGAAATGATGGGGCAACTTGCAATAAAAAGCAGCAAGTAAAGATGTATGCATGCAAAATAGCCGAAATGATTGGGCGACTCGCAATAAAAAGCAGCGAGTAAGAATAAAATAAACAGCCGAAATGATTGGGCACCGCGAAAAATAGCCGAAAAGATTGGGTAATCGCGACCTTCGCGATATAAAAGCTGAAATGATAGAGCATCGCGGAAATAAAACAAAAAAAATGTTGATAAAACTTTGGCCCTACAGTTGAGATCACATCGATCCCTATATACAATCCAAGGGTGCAAACGAAGAGGGAACCATACTTTCCCAACAGGCTCCGCCAGAAAACGAAGCCAAATCTCGACGGTTCATCCCAACCCCGAAGAAACCAGTGTCTTCGGCAAAATCCTTCGACTCAGGGAAACAAGTGTCCTTGACGAAGAAAATCCTGATTCGCATCGACTCGCAGAGAAACCAATGTCTCCGTGGGAAATTCTCGATTCGTTTCAACACCAGGGAAACAAATAATCCTTGCCAAATACCTCAACTCAGGGAAACAAACAATCCTTGACGAGAGCCTCCTGATTCGCATCGACTCGCAGAGAAACCAGTGTCTCCATGGGAAATTCTCGATTCGTTTCAACACCAGGGAAACAAATAATCCTTAGCAAATACCTCAACTCAGGGAAACAAACAATCCTTGACGAGAGCCTCCTGATTCGCATCGACTCGCAGAGAAACCAGCGTCTGCGTGGGAAATTCTTGATTCGTTTCAACACCAGGGAAACAAATAATCCTTGGCACCAAGGAAACAAATAATCCTTGGCAAATACCTCAATTCAGGGAAACCAGCATCCTTGATGAGAGCCTCCTGATTCGCATCGACTCGCAGAGAAACCAGTGTCTCCGTGGAAAATTCTCGATTCGTTTCAACACCAGGGAAACAAATAATCCTTGGCAAATACCTCAACTCAGGGAAACAAACAATCCTTGATGAGAGCCTCCTGATTCGCATCAACTCGCAGAGAAACCAGTGTCTCCGTGGGAAATTCTCGATTCGTTTCAACACCAGGGAAACAAATAATCCTTGGTAAATACCTCAACTCAGGGAAACAAAGCATCCTTGATGAGAGCCTCCTGATTCGCATCGACTCGCAGAGAAACCAGTGTCTCCGTGGGAAATTCTCGATTCGTTTCAACACCAGGGAAACAAATAATCCTTGGCAAATACCTCAACTCAGGGAAACAAACAATCCTTGACGAGAGCCTCCTGATTCGCATCGACTCGCAGAGAAACCAATGTCTCCGTGGGAAATTCTCGATTCATTTCAACACCAGGGAAACAAATAATCCTTGGCAAACACCTCAACTCAGGGAAACAAACAATCCTTGACGAGAGCCTCCTGATTCGCATCGACTCGCATAGAAATCAGTGTCTCCGTGGGAAATTCTCGATTCGTTTCAACACCAAGAAAACAAATAATCCTTGGCAAATACCTCAATTCAGGGAAACCAGCATCCTTGATGAGAGCTTCCTGATTCGCATCGACTCGCAGAGAAACCAGCGTCTCCGTGGGAAATTCTCGATTCGTTTCAACACCAGGAAAAAAAATAATCCCTGGCAAATACCTCAACTCAGGGAAACCAGCGTCCTTGACGAGAGCCTCCTGATTCGCGTCAGCTCGCAGAGAAACCAGTGTCTCCGCGGGAAATTCCCGATTCGTCTCAACTTGCAAGATGAAGTCTCAGGCAGCAGGGATTAAAAAAAAATCTTGCTTCCTGAACAATGGGACCCTGAAAGTCGGTCTAAAACGGTCTCTTGCATACTATTCACGGGTCTCACTCTCCAAAGTTGAGTTTCGACAAGGAGGGAAACAACCGCTTATGGGTCCTCTCGACTCGTAAGAGAGAAAAATTCTCTTATACGATCCTTACGACTTATAAGAGAAAACACACTTAGGAATCCTTACGATTCCTAAGGAGAAAATCCACCTACGAGATACTCTCGATCCGTAGGGAGAAAAGTCTCTATAAGACCTTCACGGCTCATAGAGTTGAAAAGTCTTAGGCGGCAGATCTGAACCTACGGCCTAAGCTATCGCTATCTCTTAGAGAAATCTAGATGCTTACTCTATTATCTATCGACCCTGTTTATTAAGACAGCATACGCACAACAAAAGAAAGAAGGAGGTGACAGGAAGAACATCCAATTTACATTTGATCAAGCGTTCGAGATACACTCATTCATGCATGTGCAAAAGATTCAGAACAAGGAATAAGACAAGCTGAAATGGAAATTTTCTTTTCATATCATAAAATGGGGTTCTTACAATCACGGAGAAATAGACAATAACATTATTAAAATGTTTACAAAGGTATAACCTCGAACCCAGGACATGGATTGAGAAACTCGAAAGTGACCCAATCTATGACTTTCCAAGCCTCGCGGACCATCTTGGTGTGCTTTCTTTCGCGAGCACAAGCGTCAGGGTCCCCCCTGATGTCTTCCACCCTCCGATAAGCAGCGAGTATGGCAGACTGTTGAAAGACCTCGTGCAAGAGATCGACAAGGCTGTCTCGCCGTCTCTTCGAGATTAAGTTCATCAGGTACACCGAGTGCACCTTATCCTCGGCGGCATCCAACGCCCTAAGCGGCACACCGGAACAGAATAGGGGAAGCGCTTCCCAAATGGCTCCCACGATAAGCTTAAAAAGGGAAGAACGTCGGGGAAGCAGTGGACCGTTGTATGCGTCGAAGCGGCTCATGATTTCAGCACACTCCGCGTTTGTGAACTCTCGATTTTGAGAACGGCCAAGTCGGCGGATGTCCCCGTAAGAGATGATCTCGTCAAGAGCATACATATGGGCGTCCATTGTTCCTGTAAAAGAAGATCAACTGGATTAGCTGTCACGACCCGAAAGTACGGAACATGACCGGCACTTAAACTACGAACGTCTCGAGGCGTACGTAATCTAAGTAAACCGAAAACCCAGAAATCCAAACCAAGAAAAGTAGTAGAGTGAAGGAAAACCAATTTAAAATCAAGTAGCTTTAATAGCATAAGCCGAGTTATGCGGTTTTAAAAACATCAAGTATTTCCTGAAAATTTCGGCAGAGTCTCCTTTGTAAATACTGGCTCCCGAACGGGATACAACATGAATAGTATACGAAATCAATAAAAAGGCATCCCCAAGCGGGAGCTAGCTCTTCGTCAATCGACGGTCACAACCACACAAGCAATATAATATACAACGCCAACGGCGAGGATCAAAATTCAAAAGGAAACTCAAAACCACAAGAAAACCACAGAAATATAACGCGCGACTCTAAGGTCGAAGGAATAACATCGCTGGTCTCTATCTCAAATAAATACATGTTTTGGTTGATGGAACTTCTAGATACAACAGAATAATGATATACAAGATATAATGATGGGTGCGATACAAATAAACCCACCTACTAGCAAATCACCCGGAAATGGAAAGAGTGCCAACAAGCCGTAATGAAACCTGTACGGCGAAACCTGCAAGAACTGTGGCACAACGGGGGTGAGTTGCCAACTCGTGAGTAGAAAATATCTACGCACAGAAATCGCATAAATAACGCAACCTAGGTCAATTGATCATAATATATCCTCAAATATATGCATAACATGCAGCCTATAACAATGGCTAGGGTAAATATCTAATCTGGGTGTAATCTCATGTGCCTGTGTCAGTGCCTCAGGTAGCAATATAACATATGAATGAGGTATGAATGCATGAAAACAGAATACATGTAAATGAAGAAACTGTTTTCATAATTTAGTGAGATTTCCTTGTATTTTTAAAATGAGTTATCATAATGAAATCAGCATAAAACAGTGCCTAGCATCGGCACAAAACGTAATCCCAAAATCTCGATATCTCTGTATCACAGTCTCTGTACCTCAATATCTCGAAATCTCAATGTCCCAATCACAATATCTAGGGCGCCGTCAGTCCAGACCGGCCCCTACCATCCATCTCAAGACCACGACGGTATCCTCCGGATATCCGACGCGTCGGGAAAAATCACCGGTAGGTAGTGCTCCCCTGCCAGGCTCACATCGTCATCATCACGCGCTTCTTGCCCCGGGGTACCTTACCGGGTCCACCATGTACCCGAAACGGTTCATCCGCCTCCTTGAATCGGGTCTTGAAATCCATCAGCAAACTCATGGTGGACGACTCATACATCATGGGAAAAACCGCACTTTTTATTTTAAAAGAGCGAAATCAGTTTATATAAGTTTTGCGGTTTTCCACCCAAATCCAGAAAGTTTCATGGAAATCCGAATCCAAATCATCAATAGCATGTAAAACCATGAATATAGGCATAACAATGAAAAACAGTATGCATGAAGTGACAAGTAATAACTACAATGTTAAGCTGGCATATAAGGCAGGTACTCTAATATCATGTCAAATTACTAACTAACAAGCTAGGTCAAGCAATAATATTTTCTAAGGTGTACGTGACATGGCAATTATCGATGAAGATGTGTGTGAGCCGGCAAGTAAGTGTACGTGGTACATACGCATCATCGGTAATGGTGCTGGTGTCCTAATAATATGATATCAACATTGCAATAAGAAATTATAACATAAGTATGCGATGCGAAGCGAACCACAATAATAAGCGGAAGCTGAATACTAGACGCAACTGTAACTAACCTGCATTAATCTAATATAAGTCCTACAAATGGTGCCTTTTGAAATAACACGAATCATGGGGTTTTGAAAATAGGGGCTACGGTGTTTTTATGAAAAGATACGTCTTTTGAAATATCCGTAGGATCCCTTGGGATGTCTTTTAAAATACCCACGATTCGTTAGTTTTTGAAATAGGTAAGAAGTCTAATCTAATCTAACAACTACACTAAACTATACGGCTGAACTAACAAGCTGAACTACAGGTAAGGAAACCGCCTATCATCTGAGTCGATACATATACATACCTGTATATGTATAGTCGGTGATCCCGCCTCAATAATATCATATCTATAACCAGACATCCCAAGTCAAGAGTGCGGATCAATCATCAATATATAGCTCGTACGTAAAACCGTCGTACGGCATCCCAAATCTGGGTACGGGTCAAAATCATATTCATCACACTATTCATCCGGTATCCTCTTTATCAAAGATCATGGTCTAAGGTACTGACCTATGTCTAATACAATACTAATATCATCAATATAGTCATGATCTGACTACAGATCGACAATCGCGTACAAACCGATACTGTCAGCACATAGCATCATCAAGGGGTATACATCGCCCAATACAGCCTAGGATCAATATCCTAGCATATCATGCCTCATATCACGATCACATGTCGACCATTTTATTTATAACACTATTCACCCATATCGCCGCCCCAAGATCCGCTATAAAACCAGGACGTACCTCAAGTACGAATCCTGCCCTATCACTGATATCACAACTACAAAACAAATCTCATCGACTCAGCTCAATCCCAAGTATCATCCTCAAATCCGTATGTGAACACATAGTCCCATACCCATGTGAACACATAACTATAAAGAATCCCATGAGCACATATAAATAGGAATGTATGCAAGTATGTATGTGTGTATGTGTAGTGCAACACTACCCTAGGGTTCGCAACACTAAAATAATCCAACACACCAATATCCATCCTAAACATCATTATTAATCCCAAATAGCATATAATAATTGTTGGTGTGTATACGCATCCGTATACACCATCACGGACTGCGGGGGTGCTATACGCCATCCACCCGACTTCTCCCCGTAGATATAAATCTACTCACCTGGTCCTCGCTCGCCGGTGCCGACGTCGCCACGCGCTTTCTTGTCGTCTCGAAGTCCACATGGGGTACCTACATATCATAACGCACCGTATCGCATTAAAATCCGACTCATGACCAAAACGACTCACGAATCCCACATAGGTCAAAACCTATGGTTCGCTCTCTCAAATCAACCCAAAACCCTCGATATCGGCGTACAAATGCCGAGTGATCGAGAAAATACAAACGCGCCATTCGTGGTTTCACAACCCACAAAATATATATATATAAAATAGGGTTTACTTCATCAAAACTTCAAATTCGCTTTAAAAGCTATTTTCCCGAAACTCTAGTAAGCAAAATTTAACCGTTTTAGTACAAAACTTGCTATTTAAACAAATCTAGCGGCCGCAATGTTCACTAATTAGCTTAATTAGGCTACATAACTTTAACTAGATTTTATCACTCTAAACTGTATTAAACCAAATTTTTTTAGTTAGCACAAAAACCCAATTTTAACCATTTCAAAGCAACAATCCACAAATCCATAACTAGACTAAGTTTTGCATGCTCTAAAATGTTGATCTACACATTATATAGCTAATAATGTGATAAAAACT
The DNA here is from genome assembly GCA_030015575.1 of Agapanthus africanus. Taxonomy (NCBI): domain Eukaryota; kingdom Viridiplantae; phylum Streptophyta; class Magnoliopsida; order Asparagales; family Amaryllidaceae; genus Agapanthus; species Agapanthus africanus. The sequence goes on along the minus strand of JASDDO010000022.1, from coordinate 746,678,871 downwards.
CTAACCATATTTTAATCTCATATTTTCGAATTAAATCTAAAAACCTAGTTTGCAACAATTAAGCAATTTGGACATATTAGTTGTAGCAATTCGAAATTTAGCAATTAGGTTAGGTTTTAGCATACTAAAGATGTGAAACCACACATCACAACCAAGCTCAAGTGATCAAACCCTAGCTCCAAATCAAAACTCTCACTTAAATTTCAAAACCCTTTCTTTAGATTTCAACTTTCAATTAAACCCATAATAAAACACCTAATTAGCTTGGATTACAACAATTATTAACAAGGTAACAATTAGAGTAAGATTGTACCTCACAAAACTAGAGAGCTAGCATGAAAATCTTGGTCTCCAAAATGGCTTCTTGCTTCATGAATCCAAGCTAGATGGGTCAAGGAATAATGGGTAGGATTTAAATTAGGAGATTAATGAGGTTTTATATGGATTTTTGAGGCATTTTGTGATGAATTTTGTAGTGAAATGAGAAGGAGAAGATGGGGGGGCTGCAGCCATAGGGCTCGGCTGAAATGGGAGAGGGGATGAGTGAGGAGAGAGAGAGAGAGAATGGGGTTTTGTGGCAAAAGTCAAACAAAACCCATACCCCAAAGTCAACTCTTATACACTTTTTTCTTTGTTCATTCTTCTCTTTTGTTGTATGCTTGGACTTTTCTTTTCACAAGTGAGGAATTGGGGCAGCAAGGGTTCGGCCACAATGGAAGTGGGGGTGGGTGAGTGTGGGTGTGTGTGTGGGATGAGGGAAAATGATAAATATTATACTCCAAATCTCCATTTACACTAAAAAAAGCCTCTTTTTTTTTCTTCAATAATTTCTAAACCGTTTTGGCAAACGATTTCGTTTCAAAAACCACATGATAAAATTTTATTTAATGTGTCATGATGCACAAAATTTGTTTCAACTCATTCCAATTTGTAATTTTCCCTAATTAAATATATTAGTGACGGCTTAAAATAATATTAAAATAATTAATTTCGGAAAAAAATTCAGAAAATTTGAAATTTCACCAGTGGCTCAATAAACACCAAATACTAGCAATTACATAGCTAGAATATGTATATTTAATTTTTATAATAAGATATTTGTATTAACTTTTTACATAAAACCCCCCTTATTTTACCGATTTTCCAAAATTTCACCGAAACGATTTTCAAAACGCTACAATCTTCCCCCCTTAAAGAAATTTGGTCCCCGAATTTAAATTCAAACTCCCCCCAAATACAAAAACATCTAACCAAAATCATCAAGCCGTCGGGGCTCCGAAACCAGAAGTACATAATACGCATCATAACGCAATGCATGCGCATGAGCAATGAGCATATAACTCAAAATCAAACTCCGTCAAGCATCCTGCCATCATTGGAGTCATGGTAAAGACACAATGTCAAATCCAATACAAAACCAATATGCTATAATCGTAACTACACACGTAAATATCAAATCTATATATGTAAATATCATAAAAACGTCCTGCTCTATAGGAAAAATCAATCCCAAAATACGCGTATGAGTACTACGTGCGTCTGGTGCGCACGGAAATCAAAATCCAAATATGTGCCATACATATGCACAGAAACAACATCCAAGTGCATCGGATGTGCATGAAACATCTGTCGTAGGCAACATGTGTGCCTGACAGCAAAATCAGGTGCATCTGACATGCACGAAAAATCTCGATTTAGTGCATCTGGTGTGCACCAAAATCACATCTCAAAACGTGCGCCCAACATGTGCGAAAATCCAAGGCAGGTGCATCCATCATGCACGAAATCATGAAATCCAATATCAAGCGCCGAACATGCGCAAAATCAAATCAGGTGCACAAAACAAATATCGAGTATCACAATCGAAATCAAAGTCCAGTGCATCTAAGTGCACAAAAGGCGTATCACTGCACTGCAAGCATATATAAACTATACAGAGTGCAGGAACCAAATCGTGTGCGTGCATACGCACAAAATCAACTCAAATGTCTAAAACCGTAAAATCACAAACATGTGAAACCCAAGCACGAAAACAATATCAAGTGCAACACTGTGCAAAGATCGTAAATCCTCAATCATCAAAATCAAATCATTCGAATAAATCACCCAAAACCTCGAAATCAATAATGGCGGCATAGTACCGCTCAAGCGCATCCTCTAAGAATCTCGGGCCAACTGTCGCGGTCACTAGTGGGACGTCTCGTCGATGATCATGAACTCTGGCCTGCTGGTGTGCGTAACAATGACCACTCCTGGGTCAAGGTCTTCACTGGGAATTACCAATCTCTCGGTCCATCGGCTCATCGGCCCTGTCAGGTGTGCTAACGGGGATGATCCCGTTCTGGCACTTCTCTGGTCATCTCTCGGTCAATCATCGTGACCACTCGTAAGACAGCATATCACTGGCGTCGGCCTCTGGCTCTCTGAATGTACGTGACACATCTGATCCTGGGTGCAAGTATCATTGCAGCAGTGTCCTGGAAGGAATTCTGCTCACGGTCTCTTCCATGTCTCGTCTCTGCCAACTGTCCGGAAGTCATCGTCCTTTCCTATATCTGCATCTTGCTCTGGAACGACTGCATACTCATCGCGACTCCTTCTGGAAGGTAAATCCAAGTACCATGCCTCGGCATGCGCATCGCATCTCTGATGTCGGCGGAGTGGAACGTCGTCTTATCCAGATCTTGTACGGACCTCTTTACTCCACTTTCTTTAATGTCGACTGCTTCGGACTCGTCTCATCGTGGCTACATGGACTGAGCTCCAACGACTATCCTCGTATCTGGAGTCTCCCAAGAATGCATCTCACCACCTAGCATCCGAATTAAGTCGAGCCATCCGATCGAGTCGTCAAAACCTCATAATCCCCCAAGAGCTCAACATCTTGGGCACAGTTTAATAGTATCGAGTACATACCACAGCATCGGTGGTCCAGCCGTAGAAGGGCAAACCCAAGCCTCACTAATGGCGCCGTAGAACTGCCGCAAACCCGAAGGTTCAAAGGCTTTCACACGGTCATTAAGTCGAGTTAGGGTTTCATTCTTCTAGAGGGACCATAGAATTGCCTGCATGTCCTTCCGACTACTTTAAACTTGGAATAATAGGTTTCTGACATTCGATCGCCTCTGTCGACTCCCAACGTCTCCGCGTGAAGTCGTCTCTGGCTGGAATTAATCTATCTGATGACCTCTCATCGGTTAGGCGAACGAACCACATGTCTCAGTCATTCATCCATGGGTGAATAGCAACCTTCTATCATTGGCTCAACCCTCTGGTGCTGATTTGCCCGTCCGAGTAATCTCATACAGCGATCCATCAACGCTCGTGGCGCGAAAACACAATAAAAAGACACATCTCTGCAATCGTGTGTCTCCAGAATCACGCCCTGGTCAGTCCTCGTTCGTAACGAGTTCGTGTTGACCGCAACTCTAGCCGTAGCTCTCCCTGCCCGTAATCATGGCAGCAAAACCATAACTGGTACCGATGAGGCTAGATCGGAATGAATATAATACTGAGCAAAGAAATGAACATCCTAAGGCTCCTTAAGTGAAGTGGCGTGTCGTAAGTATGCCGCGGAACATACCCACGGTACGTCACTCAACTTTAGTCACATATTCCATCAACCAAGGGTCATCCTACGCTCCGAAGATAAAACCTAACGCTCTGATACCAACTTTGTCACGACCCGAAAGTACGGAACATGACCGGCACTTAAACTACGAACGTCTCGAGGCGTACGTAATCTAAGTAAACCGAAAACCCAGAAATCGAAACCAAGAAAAGTAGTAGAGTGAAGGAAAACCAATTTAAAATCAAGTAGCTTTAATAGCATAAGCCGAGTTATACGGTTTTAAAAACATCAAGTATTTCCTGAAAATTTCGGCAGAGTCTCCTTTGTAAATACTGGCTCCCAAACGGGATACAACATGAATAGTATACGAAATCAATAAAAAGGCATCCCCAAGCGGGAGCTAGCTCTTCGTCAATCGACGGTCACAACCACACAAGCAATATAATATACAACGCCAACGGCGAGGATCAAAATTCAAAAGGAAACTCAAAACCACAAGAAAACCACAGAAATATAACGCGCGACTCTAAGGTCGAAGGAATAACATCACTGGTCTCTATCTCAAATAAATACATGTTTTGGTTGATGGAACTTCTAGATACAACAGAATAATGATATACAAGATATAATGATGGGTGCGATACAAATAAACCCACCTACTAGCAAATCACCCGGAAATGGAAAGAGTGCCAGCAAGCCGTAATGAAACCTGTACGGCGAAACCTGCAAGAACTGTGGCACAACGGGGGTGAGTTGCCAACTCGTGAGTAGAAAACATCTATGCACAGAAATCGCATAAATAACGCAACCTAGGTCAATTGATCATAATATATCCTCAAATATATGCATAACATGCAGCCTATATCAATGGCTAGGGTAAATATCTAACCTGGGTGTAATCTCATGTGCATGTGTCAGTGCCTCAGGTAGCAATATAACATATGAATGAGGTATGAATGCATGAAAATAGAATACATGTAAATGAAGAAACTGTTTTCATAATTTAGTGAGATTTCCTTGTATTTTTAAAATGAGTTATCATAATGAAATCAGCATAAAACAGTGCCTAGCATCGGCACAAAACGTAATCCCAAAATCTCGATATCTCTGTATCACAGTCTCTGTACCTCAATATCTCGAAATCTCAATGTCCCGATCACAATATCTAGGGCGCCGTCAGTCCAGACCGGCCCCTACCATCCATCTCAAGACCACGAAGGTATCCTCCGGATATCTGACGCGTCGGGAAAAATCACCGGTAGGTAGTGCTCCCCTGCCAGGCTCACATCGTCATCATCACGCGCTTCTTGCCCCGGGGTACCTTACCGGGTCCACCATGTACCCGAAACGGTTCATCCGCCTCCTCGAATCGGGTCTTGAAATCCATCAGCAAACTCATGGTGGACGACTCATACATCATGGGAAAAACCGCACTTTTTATTTTAAAAGAGCGAAATCAGTTTATATAAGTTTTGCGGTTTTCCCCCCAAATCCAGAAAGTTTCATGGAAATCCGAATCCAAATCATCAATAGCATGTAAAACCATGAATATAGGCATAACAATGAAAAACAGTATGCATGAAGTGACAAGTAATAACTACAATGTTAAGCTGGCATATAAGGCAGGTACTCTAATATCATGTCAAATTACTAACTAACAAGCTAGGTCAAGCAATAATATTTTCTAAGGTGTACGTGACATGGCAATTACCGATGAAGATGTGTGTGAGCCGGCAAGTAAGTGTACGTGGTACATATGCATCATCGGTAATGGTGCTGGTGTCCTAACAATATGATATCAACATTGCAATAAGAAATTATAACATAAGTATGCGATAGGAAGCGAACCACAATAATAAGCGGAAGCTGAATACTAGACGCAACTGTAACTAACCTGCATTAATCTAATATAAGTCCTACAAATGGTGCCTTTTGAAATAACACGAATCATAGGGTTTTGAAAATAGGGGCTACGGTGTTTTTATGAAAAGATACGTCTTTTGAAATATCCGTAGGATCCCTTAGGCTGTCTTTTAAAATACCCACGATTCGTTAGTTTTTGAAATAGGTAAGAAGTCTAATCTAATCTAACAACTACACTAAACTATACGGCTGAACTAACAAGCTGAACTACAGGTAAGGAAACCGCCTATCATCTGAGTCGATACATATACATACCTGTATATGTATAGTCGGTGATCCCGCCTCAATAATATCATATCTATAACCAGACATCCCAAGTCAAGAGTGCGGATCAATCATCAATATATAGCTCGTACGTAAAACCGTCGTACGGCATCCCAAATCTGGGTACGGGTCAAAATCATATTCATCACACTATTCATCCGGTATCCTCTTTATCAAAGATCATGGTCTAAGGTACTGACCTATGTCTAATACAATACTAATATCATCAATATAGTCATGATCTGACTACAGATCGACAATCTCGTACAAACCGATACTGTCAGCACATAGCATCATCAAGGGGTATACATCGCCCAATACAGCCTAGGATCAATATCCTAGCATATCATGCCTCATATCACGATCACATGTCGACCATTTTATTTATAACACTATTCACCCATATCGCCGCCCCAAGATCCGCTATAAAACCAGGACGTACCTCAAGTACGAATCCTGCCCTATCACCGATATCACAACCACAAAACAAATCTTATCGACTCAGCTCAATCCCAAGTATCATCCTCAAATCCGTATGTGAACACATAGTCCCATACCCATGTGAACACATAACTATAAAGAATCCCATGAGCACATATAAATAGGAATGTATGCAAGTATGTATGTGTGTATGTGTAGTGCAACACTACCCTAGGGTTCGCAACACTAAAATAATCCAACACACCAATATCCATCCTAAACATCGTTATTAATCCCAAATAGCATATAATAATTGTTGGTGTGTATACGCATCCGTATACACCATCACGGACTGCGGGGGTGCTATACGCCATCCACCCGACTTCTCCCCGTAGATATAAATCTACTCACCTGGTCCTCGCTCGCCGGTGCCGACGTCGCCACGCGCTTTCTTGTCGTCTCGAAGTCCACATGGGGTACCTACATATCATAACGCACCGTATCGCATTAAAATCCGACTCATGACCAAAACGACTCACGAATCCCACATAGGTCAAAACCTATGGTTCGCTCTCTCAAATCAACCCAAAACCCTCGATATCGGCGTACAAATGCCGAGTGATCGAGAAAACACAAACGCGCCATTCGTGGTTTCACAACCCACAAAATATATATATATAAAATAGGGTTTACTTCATCAAAACTTCAAATTCGCTTTAAAAGCTATTTCCCGAAACTCTAGTAAGCAAAATTTAACCGTTTTAGTACAAAACTTGCTATTTAAACAAATCTAGCGGCCGCAATGTTCACTAATTAGCTTAATTAGGCTACATAACTTTAACTAGATTTTATCACACTAAACTGTATTAAACCAAATTTTTTTAGTTAGCACAAAAACCCAATTTTAACCATTTCAAAGCAACAATCCACAAATCCATAACTAGACTAAGTTTTGCATGCTCTAAAATGTTGATCTACACATTATATAGCTAATAATGTGATAAAAACTCTAACCATATTTTAATCTCATATTTTCGAATTAAATCTAAAAACCTAGTTTGCAACAATTAAGCAATTTGGACATATTAGTTGTAGCAATTCGAAATTTAGCAATTAGGTTAGGTTTTAGCATACTAAAGATGTGAAACCACACATTACAACCAAGCTCAAGTGATCAAACCCTAGCTCCAAATCAAAACTCTCACTTAAATTTCAAAACCCTTTCTTTAGATTTCAACTTTCAATTAAACCCATAATAAAACACCTAATTAGCTTGGATTACAACAATTATTAACAAGGTAACAATTAGAGTAAGATTGTACCTCACAAAACTAGAGAGCTAGCATGAAAATCTTGGTCTCCAAAATGGCTTCTTGCTTCATGAATCCAAGCTAGATGGGTCAAGGAATAATGGGTAGGATTTAAATTAGGAGATTAATGAGGTTTTATATGGATTTTTGAGGCATTTTGTGATGAATTTTGTATTGAAATGAGAAGGAGAAGATGAGGGGGGGCTGCAGCCATAGGGCTCGGCTGAAATGGGAGAGGGGATGAGTGAGGAGAGAGAGAGAGAGAATGGGGTTTTGTGGCAAAAGTCAAACAAAACCCATACCCCAAAGTCAACTCTTATACACTTTTTTCTTTGTTCATTCTTCTCTTTTGTTGTATGCTTGGACTTTTCTTTTCACAAGTGAGGAATTGGGGCAGCAAGGGTTCGGCCACAATGGAAGTGGGGGTGGGTGAGTGTGGGTGTGTGTGTGGGATGAGGGAAAATGATAAATATTATACTCCAAATCTCCATTTACACTAAAAAAAGCCTCTCTTTTTTTCTTCAATAATTTCTAAACCGTTTTGGCAAACGATTTCGTTTCAAAAACCACATGATAAAATTTTATTTAATGTGTCATGATGCACAAAATTTGTTTCAACTCATTCCAATTTGTAATTTTCCCTAATTAAATATATTAGTGACGGCTTAAAATAATATTAAAATAATTAATTTCGGAAAAAATTTCAGGAAATTTGAAATTTCACCAGTGGCTCAATAAACACCAAATACTAGCAATTACATAGCTAGAATATATATATTTAATTTTTATAATAAGATATTTGTATTGACTTTTTACATAAAACCCCCCTTATTTTACCGATTTTCCAAAATTTCACCGAAACGATTTTCAAAACGCTACATTAGCAGACCGACTGATTAAGCGAATTCTTGTTAAAAAACGAGCACAGAGAGTTAAACTCCTCGAGAGCAATGCTCTACGAATAGGGGTGACGCCTATCCAATTCAATAATAAAGGAAATTTAAAGAAATCCCCCGAGAACTCTGAGATCATTACTATTAAAAGATGATATAATCCATTAAATACAAAACTCCATTTTTAATTTTCATTATCCATATTCAAACTCTTAAGAGTTCATTTTTTTTTAGATCAAAGAGATCTGTTTTTTTTTGCCAAAGATGCAAGGTTCTGTTCATGGGTTAAGAAACCCTGAAACAGATTCCTAAGAGCAAGGCTCTATTTGGTGAAACCCCAAAAGGGTTTTCTTTAGATCAAAAATCTATGAGAGCAAAGCTCTGTTAATTAAAATTGATTTAATTCAAGACTAATTCTTACTTAAATAGTTTCTGTTAAAGAAAATCTAACTCAAGGAGTTCCTGAAGGCAAGAGCAAAGCTCTGAAGTTTTTGAAAATAAAATCTTAAAGATGATAATCATCTATATATGACCAAAGGTCCTATTTATAGGCATCAAGTGCCCTTTCAACTTCCAAAAGTTGCCGCAACGGTTGGAATTCTGCCACCGTTGCGCTTGCGTTTGGGGCCACGTTAGCGCAACGGTGTGGGGGCATTTTCTTACCCCAATCAGAGCAAAGCTCTGTTCAAATTCCAAGACGGAAGATGAAGCGACGCTTCATCTTCCCCCAATCAGAGCAAAGCTCTACTTTGAAAATTTAAACTTTAGTAAATGAAGCACCGCTTCAGATTCTTTACGCTGCGCGCAACGCGCCACGTGTCAAAAGCTGATACATCAGCGCAGCGCCCGAGGAAGCGCGTCCAATCAGAGCAAAGCTCTATTAAAAAACAAAATGAAGCAACACTTCAGTTGCGCAAGCACTGCACTGCGCGACACGTGTCAGCGCAGATGCGCTGGCACAGTTGCGCTGCGCTTTGCGCTGCGCGACACGTGTCAACGCAATTGCGCAAGTACGGTTGCGCTGTGCTGTGCGCTGCTTGACACGTGTCAGCACAGATGCGCTGCGCTTTACGCTGCGCGACACGTGTCAGCGCAGTTGAGCTGCTCTGTGCGCTGCACGACACGTGTCAGCGCAGTTGCGCTGCGCTGTGCGCTGCATGACACGTGTCACGCGCAGGGGCATTTGCGCCAAACAGAATTAAGATTTTAAAGAAATCTTTCTGTTCTTGTAAAAACAAGAAGATTTTCTTCTGTAAAACAGAAGCCCTTAGATCAAAGATCCAACGGTGGGGAAACTTCCCCAAATCACCCAGAGAAAGATCTCTTTAACAAATTTAACTAATTTATGGGCACTATAAAAAGGACCTTAGACCTCAATTCAAATGATCAACATTTTGTGAGAAATCAAAATTTTCAAACAGAGAGAACTCTGAAGAAATTTCAAGAAGAAAGGTAAAAAAAACCTTTAGGATAGAAGAATTTCTTCTGATAGATCATTGATCTAAGAACAAGATCAATGATCTTTAATAAAAAAAATAAAAATGGTGATTTGCACTTATGAACCATTGGTTCTCTGAGATCAAGAAAGAAATAAGAAAATACTTGTTTTCTTGAATCTAAATTAGATCAAGAAATCAAACAGTGCTTTGCACTTCTTTTATGAACCATTGGTTCTGAAATCTAAAAGATTCTCAAGTTAATAGTGCTTTGCACTTGTAAATCTGCACTGTTGCGCTCTTGGGTTGGCGCAAGCCACCAGAGAGCGCCACATGTCAGTATCTGAACCATTTGCGCTATGCGCTTTTTGAAATAGAGCCTTGCTCTCTGAAACTGGTGCAACTCACCACAGCGCGCCACGTGTCAGCAGCGCAAGCGCATCGCACTGACGCAGCGCACTGCGCTTGCATGACACGTGTCATCACCACAAGCGCTTGCGCTCTTTGATTGGCGCAAAGTGCCTCACAAATGCAATGCATTTCTTGTGCTAACGGGACAGGCCCAAGTCAGAAAGACCTAGCAGGCCCAAATAAATTGCAAAGCAATAAATGGGCAGAGCCCAAGTAAAATTGATGCTCTGCGTCTTTTATAAAAGGGCAGAGCCCAAGGAAAATTGATGCTCTGCATCATTTATAAAAGGGCAGAGCCCAAACAAAATAAGAAATGCAGTGCATTATTAAACAGGGATAAAGCCCTAGCACAAGCCTAATAGGCCAAAGACAAGTAAGATGTTAAACATTTCTAAACTGGACTTAGCCCAATCATGGCCATAAGTCCTCAAATTAAATTGACTAAGCACAGCTGCTCTCTTAAATCAATTTACATCCGGTTCGAGGGTACATCTCCGAACTCCTCTGACACCTATCGTTGTAATCCTTCAACGACGTCAGAGAGGTGACGGGTCCTGACGACCACACATCAATACGGACTGTGGGGTCCTTAAACTCATGGACTGAAATGTCCTTAAACTAATGTTGGACCGAAACGTCCTTAAACGAATGTTGGACCGAAACGTCCTTAAACTAATGATGGACCGAAACGTTCTTAAACCAATATTCGTCCCAAAATGGGATTGTTGGACCGAAACGTCCTTAAACTAATATTGGACCGAAACGTCCTTAAACTAATGATGGACCACCACGTCCCTAAACTGGCGATAGACCACCACATCCCTAAACTGGAACAATAGAGCCTCCAAACGCTCTTTTACCGGATCTAAACGATCCCGTTTAAGCTGATCTTAGCCCCAAACACGGCTAACGTATCCTTAAACATTCAAATGGACTATAAAACTCCAAATCAACTCCGGTTCGAGGGTAGATCTCTGAACTCCTCTGACACCTATCGTTGTAATCCTTCAACGACATCAGAGAGGTGACGAGTCCCGACGGCCATATATTAAATGGATCACCACGTTAAGTCGATCTTAGTCTAAAACAGGACTAACGTATCCTTAACGGACGTTTAAGTTGATCTTAGCCTCAATACGGCTAACGTATCCTTAAACTAAAAACACTAAACCCAAATCTAAGTAAATACGGATTTGGACTAATCCACGTCCTACGGGCGACGGCATTACTCAGTCTCCGTATACAATCCACGGGCAACCACAAACAAAACAAACACACACGACACGAAGTGAAATTCTGGAGAAGGAGAAAGTGGCTACCGCGATGCGGTAGCGTAATTAACTGCAGGGGCTTGCGCCTGCAGGGAAGAGCGTCCCCACAATTAAAAACCCCTCTAGTGAGGGGGAATCTAACGAAGTCTGCTACATCGGCCGCATCCGTCTAAACCTCCGATACACGGTGCCATAAATCAACTTGGCATCTTCGGAGAGGTAGACGGATAAAACCATATAGCATCTGCCCCGAATCTCAGGCAAGACGTCCTCACGTCGTCGACGTCTTTCGGAGGGGAACAACGGCGTCGCTTGGTAGCTAGACGGTGAGTACGGGTCGGTCCACAGGGATTTTGTGTATTCTCTAATTGTTCTTACGAGTTAATTCCGATTGTTGTCAGATTGATTAAATCTAAAAACTAAGTTTATCTAGATCTAAATCTTGCTAGGGTTAGGTTTAGGTTAAGTTTGGAAATGCAAAGATTTCCTCACCGCTTTCTATACCCAAATTAAGATCTCTTTAGGAGTTATGGTAACAATTAATAAAGGGGATTAGTACCATCGGGAAGAAACGGTGTTTCTTCTCTTGTCCTTCCTTTCTTAATCCTTACCCTAACCTCCATGGGAAACACGATCAACCGTGCCTTTCTACTACGGTATCACCGCTACCTCGTGGGATAGGGTGCCGTAGGGAGCGGTGTGTGTATGTATGCATGGAGTCCTATAAAAACATGTGATGGGCAAGAAAGGGGTGAGAGACCTTCATCTCTCAAGCCTTCCCCAAAGCTAACCCTAACAAGCGAAGAGACTACTCGCTCATTAGGGAATTGAAAAACATTTCTAAACTATCTATCTGGGGCAGAGAAAAAAGATCTAATTAGGGCAGATAAGAAATTATACTAGGGCAATGAAATAAAATTAACTAGGACAAGAATTGAAAACTTACTCTAATTTGATGCACTCTTCATTCACAGCAGAAAATTACAGATCTGAATTTTAGATATAAAATTAGGCACAAGAAGAGGCATGACCTAAATCAGGTTTTTAGGGTTCTATTTATAAATTCATAAAACCCCTAGGTTTACAATCGCGTCATATCTGCTATTATAAAAATACCCCCTAAGAAAAAGAACTAGTCAATGCTCGCAGCCGCCTCAAGATTTTCCACCGACATGGGTAACACTTGGCCGTGGATCCGCGGCCAAAGCCCACGTTTGGCCGCGGTTCCGCGGCCGTATATGGGCCTTGTGGGCTCATTTTCTTTGGGCTGATTCCTGTTGCATTTTTCTTGGTTTTTCTTCAGTTGTTTTCTCAGATTAGTTTCTGGTTCTCTTCCAGATCTCCATAATGAATAAAGTCGTGGCCTTTTACCGCTTGCTTCGTGTCGAATTCTTGAACCTTGCTCTGCTTTTGTGCTTTGTGAAATTGTCCATTGATCTTCGTTTAGTCTTCAAACTGTAGGCAAGATAAAGATTCTCTGTTTGTTGGTCGAAGTCTCACTTTTGCATCGTCTTTTCATTGTTTTCACTGTTTTTGTTCCAAGAACCTGTAACCTGCAACTATGTAGCAGATATGGGTCAAAAGCACCTGTTTATTTGTAAAATGAATAAGAATGTGGAATGTAATAATGCAATATTATGATATGAACAAATACCCCCAAACTTATCTTTTGCTCGTCCTCGAGCAAACCTAGTTTTATTCTCAACAAAAACCTAACCTTACTTTCGCAGGGAAACGCGATTGCACTGAGCTCGTGCAACAAGCCGTTAAACCTCTAGGTGTCCCTAGTAGGAGGAGTGTTGTCTCCTGAAGGTTTTCAGCGGATACTACCCACAAAATCATATCAATTCGGCCTATTAACTTTTATTCTCCAATTAGGTTTTCCAACAAGGAATTATATTATCTTCGACTCATAAATTATACACCCGTATTCTTTCACGCTTCCTTATTATTTAACTTAAGATTATATATATTCTTGTGAATTTACTTAGCTTTTGGCATCTCTTAAATTTTCCTTCTAGGGTTCCATCTCAACTTAGGAATTTTTATCATCTCTATTAAATATATAAGTTATATTCTTCATTCCTATCTTTTATCTAAACCCCAATCACATACTCCTACGTGTGTGTATATATCACTCCTACACTTGGAAATTCAAATCAAGCAATCATACTCTTGTCCGTTGTCCAAAGCACTTCTTAATTGGTGAATTCTTTTAGATGAATTTTTGCTCACACATCTTTCATGCGACCGTTAATACTTCTTGAGGTACCAACAACCGATTACAAGATGTGTTTGCACATTAAAGCGTAATTCCTAGTCTTGTAACATCTAAGGCTTTAGTAGTGACTCCCAAACCAGTTGGTCTAAGGCACTAGTTGATGAAGCACCCTTGCTAAATATTTTTCTATTTTATGCAGCCTTAAGTAATTACAAAAACCAGTGTTCATTTTTTTATTATCTCTTTATTCACACTTGTATTTTTATTTTATTTTTCTTCGTACTAAGGACTTTAGACAAGAGCATTTCAAGGTCTCTTCTACTATTCCAAGTTTCAAGGTTCGTGTTTGTGCAATTTGTAGGGTATATATTTTCAGAATTTAGACTTAAGCTTAGGAATTATTTTTCAAACTTATATTTTAATAAAAATATCAATACTTTTCCCTTGTTTTAATTTAGCTCAAGAAGTCAACTCAAAATTTGCCTATTTCTAAATAAACTACAAGACATATACTTTCTACCGTTAAATTTTAAGAAAAGTTATTTTTAGGGTTTTTAATTTACTAAGTCTAAGATCTGGTTGTTCCTAGCTAGTTAACCTTTTTGTCAAACTCGAGTCAATTAAGGCCAAAATTGAATACTTTAATTTTTATAATTTTTATAATTTTCAATTTTTATGGATTTTAAAAATAAGTATGCAAATGCAAAAATATACATATGAATACGAAGGAAGAAGGCTTACCGAGCATACCCCCAAACTTAAACTTGACAGTGTCCTTACTGTCATGCTATACCAAGAGGGTCAAAATGTCGGCACTCCCCTGTTTATTTATTTATAAAAAAAATTATTTTTTTTATTGTTAAAAGAAAAACAAAATAAATATACAACAAGGTTCCCCCCAAACTTAAGTGAAACAGTGTTTCCACCGTTTTAAGCGTTAAAGTTCAGAGTTAGGGAGGAGAAAAATCAAACTATACAAGGCCTTACACATGCCAAAGGTTAGCACCAACCATTCAAAAATCTTATCGTGGTAATGGTGGGGTTGGTGAAAGAATGGAGTGTAGAGAAAGGAGTTGAGAAACACACGGGACCGTATGGGAAGAAGAGTGGAATATGGTCTCGATGGAGGAGAAGGATGGCGGAAAAGAGAAAGAAGTGTAGTACGAACTTGAGGGTGTAAATCGAGTGAATAAATTAGCACAATTTGTGATGACCGATGTGTTAAAAGCGATTGTGCTAATCTATCAACCCGTCGAGAAATGGGGTCAAATCCCTCAAGATTCGCAAGAAAACATGGGTACGTCGAACTTGGTAAACCATCCATTGAAAGTGGAAGCGTGACGAATTATTGCTCGGTCGAAACGATAGGAAGGACGAAAGGGAGTGATTTAGGGATAGTCTTAATCTCACCTAAGTAATCTGTCTCAAACTCGAAAGATTCCATCAATGGTTCGAAATGACTGTAAGCAACCGAGTCTGATGGTTCAGCTAACTCATCTGAAAATTTAAAGGACTCAAACTCGGGAGGTGAGTTTTCAAAGAAAGTGAAACACTCGTAATCATTATCAGCTGTGAGAACTATGTCAGATTCAAAGAGGAACGCACTAGTGGCGTCAAAACCGTTGTGATCAAATAGAAAATTTTCAAGCTCACAGTCCTCAAGCGTGATCTTTTGCGTGGTCGGAACGATGGAAAGGAAGGGGTTTGATTTAGGAAGTATAACAGTTAAAGTTTCAGGAGGATGAATTGGAAAATCCGACACATCAAACAAAAATGGTTCATCCTCAATACTATCCTCATAATTCTCCTCAAAATTTAACTTATCCATGCCATTATCATCAAAATCAAGACGCATATGAGGTTCGGGAGAAACATTTAATAACTCGGGATGATGAATCGGACATAAAATTTCAATCAAATCTACGGGTTCATCATCAAAAATATTCCCGGTGTCAAAATCCTCAATCAAGTGAAAATCAATTTTTTTAGACACCTCATCAAAAGCATGGATATCAATTAATTTAGGCTCTAGAGTGGAGGTGTAAAGGATTAGGTATGGTTTCACTCGAATGGGACTCTTCACAATCTGGCAAATCAAGCACTGCAAAGTCGCACAACTCATTAAATGTTTTATTTTCAACTGATGAATCATTTGGAACACTTGTTTGAAAAACGGAGTTGTGGGATTCAATAGGGTATGGGTAGGTTTGATTTGGAAGTGTGTAGAACTCACTCTCTCCTCTCAAATTCTCACTCTGTCCAACCGCCTCCTCATACATTGGAATTTTTGGAGCTAGTTGGAAACTAGCTACCGGTTCACTAGGTTGTCTTGATGAATTAAGGGCGGCAATGGACGCATCCAAATTCCTCATCTGTTGGTTTGTCGCTACAATATAAGCTTCCAACGACTGTTCCAGACTAGACATGGGTTGTGAAGAGCTTTCATTAAAAGATTCAAAATTGTTTGGATATGTGAAACTCCCAAATGGTTGTGTAGAAACAGTGTCGAGGGAAGGTGTGAAATTTGGGTAGGACTGGTAAGAATTGAATGGTTGGACATGATTAGGATCAACATTTGGATAAAAAGGTGAATGGAACTGTTGATCCCTAGAACTGGATGTATTGAGAGGAGTGAAAGATCGGCTACGAGATTATTCAATATGCTCCGCAATAGACATGGGTTTCGGAGTTACAACAGAACTCGAAGAAGGAGTATCAATGTAAGAAGGTGGTGAAGGTTGACACGGTTGATACAAAGTGGATTGCGGAGTCCAACTGTTTCTCCTAGACGCTTCTATTCGATCTTTCAAAGAAATTTTGGGCATGGAGGGGTCGTCTGTAAATTAACCAAAACAATTCGCGTAAGAGGCAAAGTTTGGTCAGGATACCAAAGTTTGGCAAGAGATTTGTGAGGTGGGGTACTCATGATGTAAGAAAGGAGAAGAAAAAGAATGTGGGGTGCACGGATTTCTTAGCGACAAAATTTTGCAAGTTTTTATAAAAAAAATTCCTTTTTTTTATGTGGTGCTCTTTGCAAAAATTTTCGATAAAGGGCTTAGACACACTTTCAATCAACCACAAATGCACAATCAGGCCTAAATCTAGGGTCACCTAGGTCAGCTAGACAGCTCCTAACTGTTCCAAAGGGCTAGAAATAGGACCTCAAACCGCCTCTTCACCGCCAATTGCGGCCAGGTAAGTGCCAGGTGAGTGGGAGGCTCTCCACTACAAGTAGTGGCCCTAATTAAGTAACCACTTGCCTTAGACACACTTGCCTAGACACCACAAAGTCATGTTAGGATCAACGGTCGATGCCTACAACTAGTCCTCTGTCCTATTGAGCGTAAAGTCCTTAGGGCTGAGTCTAGTATTTTTTAATTAAAAATGGTCAATGCAAAATGCCTTATGTGATTTCTGGGGTCCTGGGAAGGGTGATGAAATCCCCACCCAATCTGGATTGGTTTCAAGCCCCTTAAAGTCTGATTAAAAATATGCAAAGCAGTAACCATCACTTGCAATCAAATTTTTATTTTTAGCGCGGCGCAAAGAATCCTGCACAAGATCAATTATTGGAAAGGAAGAGATTTTTTTAGCGTAAAGAATCCTGCAGGAGATTTTTCAGAGGAGATATCAGGGATTTGCAGAGGAAGAGAAAGTAAGCGCACCGTGGTTTTTCCACCAGCTGAAGTCACCAGGGCGCGGCGGTTCCGCGCCCGGAATGGGGGTCGCGCAGCAGTTCCGCGGTGGAGGCGGCGGCTCGCTTCCTGAAAATTTTTCTGGTCTGCTGATGATGTCAGCAGACCGCGGATGCGCGGCCAAATAGTCCCTCAGACAGCGGAAACGCGGTCATGTTGACGGTTCGGTTCTCGAGATTTTTTCTGTTGTTCTGTTGTGCAAATCCTCTGTTGTTCAGATCTTCAGTTTTCTCTTTCGATTTCTGGATTTTTCCAGATCCGAACTCGTTTGTCGTTCCTGCAAAAATTCACACAAAAAATACCCTTCACAAAATAAAAGATGATAAATTTTTATATTTTTATATATTTTAGTTTTTATGATTTTTTAATTTTATATTAACCCGAAATTGCAAAAAGAAAATAACACGCCATCCCCGGCAACGGCGCCATTTGCTTTGTATGTCAAAGAATATTTATAAACCGCAAACAAGAACGGCGTCGCTTGGTAGCTAGCCGGTGAGTACGGGTCGGTCCACATGGATTTTGTGTATTCTCTAATTGTTCTTACGAGTTAATTCCGATTGTTGTCGGATTGATTAAATCTAAAAACTAAGTTTATCTAGATCTAAATCTTGCTAGGGTTAGGTTTAGGTTAAGTTTGGAAATGCAAAGATTTCCTCACCGCTTTCTATACCCAAATTAAGATCTCTTTAGGAGTTATGGTAACAATTAATAAAGGGGATTAGTACCATCGGGAAGAAACTGTGTTTCTTCCTCTAGGTTCTTGTCCTTCCTTTCTTAATTATTACCCTAACCTCCATGGAAAATACGCTCAACCGGGCCTTTATACTACGGTATCACCACTACCTCGTGGGATAGGGTACCGCAGGGAGCGGTGTGTGCATGTATGCATGGATTCCTATAAAAACGTGTGATGGGCAAGAAAAGGGGTGAGAGATCTTCATCTCTCAAACCTTCCCCAAAGCTAACCCTAACAAGCGAGGAGACTACTCGTTCATTAGGGAATTGAAAAACATTTCTAAACTATCTATCTAGGGCAGAGAATAAAAGATCTAACTAGGGCAGATAAGAAATTATACTAGGGCAATGAAATAAAATTAACTAGGGCAAAAATTGAAAACTTACTCTAATTTGATGCACTCTTCATTCACAGCAGAAAATTACAAATATGAATTTTAGATATAAAATTAGGCACAAGAAGAGGCATGACCTAAATCAGTTTTTTAGGGTTCTATTTATAGATTCATAGAAACCCTAGTTTTACAATCGCGTCATATCTGCTATTATAAATGTAAATCCCCGTTTCCATCAATGAAAATCCTTCTCTATTTTCCCTACGTCCCCGAATACTTCTCTTTTCATTTCCCTCATAATTTTTGTAGGTAATTGATTGCTTAAGATTAGTATTGAAATTTTTTCCAACCCTTTAAATCAAAGCCAAAACTAAAACCAAACATATATTTATATAAACTGCCTAAACCCAAACTATATTTTCTAACATTTTCCTGGCCCATCTCCCCAGCCCAAGACGAAATTATATATATAAACAAACTAAATTTTTCCAAGCCCACTCCCCTCCTCAGCTCGATAGGAGGAAAAAAAAGGGATTTATTTAAGCCGCCGGCCCAGCCCAACAATCCCTTTTCAAATCCTTCACCGAACCCGACCCGCTTCGACTACTTCCTCTTCTCCCCCAACGTCTCTTCTTCCCGCTCACTCTTTTTCTCCCGATCCACTTCTCGCGCCTACCTTCGCGGCCACGTCGCGTACCGTTGCCCCACGACCCGCGCACCCCCTTGTGATCCTCTCAACCTCAAACCCTCGCCTCCCCTTACTTCTCTTTCCCTCTCAGCCTCAAACCCTCTTCTCTCCTCTCAAAAGAAAAAAAACAGAAAGCTCCATCTCTACACCTCGCCACTTCCTCCGACGATGACGACTGCGACTTTCCCCCTTCTTCCCTTCCTCCTCCTCTACTAACAGAGCCCTTCACTACTCCACTCCCTCAACCGATCACCCCTCACTCGAGATCCAACTCCACTGCACCCATCTCGGCCACTCCCGTGCAATCGATGCCGGCGAGCCCCTAGCTGACCAGAACCACCTCATCAACACCCCTACACCCTCATCAGCATCATCACCAACACCCCCTAAACCTACAAACCCGAGCCACTACCTCTCTCTTTCTCTTTCAAACCCTAGAACCCAAGCTCCGACACCCACTGTGCACATCGCCGGAGCGACCACCGCCGACATCGTCGACCCCAGCACATCCCAGGAGATCCACAGAGCACCCCCTCCGCTTCCAGCAAGCACAAGCCATCTCCGGGCAACTCCGACGTCGAACCCGAATCGCGAGCCGAGGCCGTGAATCCAAACCGCGCCGTTCGTCACACGTTTGTGACGTTGCCGCTATCGGGCATCGCCCAAAGCGTTTCCAGGCAAGTACTCTACTTGCTACATGCTAATTTATTCGTGTTACAAACTAAAATCGTATAAATTCCATATTTACAATTCCCGATAAATTATATGACACAACTGTTCGATGTAAGATCCCAATGAAAATATTCATCTAATTTGACGGAATTTGATTGCCTATGCTGGCCCGTGTGATAATGAATACTTTGTATAAATTTCATTGGAAAATATGACTGTTAATGACTAAAACGAACACCCCCAAATACACCCGTGAAAACTGGAAATTTCCCGCATCTGAAAATTGTTAAAATCACCATAAATTATGTACATATTGAAATGGTGTGTTCAAGGTCTCAAATCGAAGCCGACTCGACGAAATGTAACCCTATGCAAGTTTCTAATGGTTTTTGTACTTGAATTGTGACGATAATTGGGTCGGAGAGCGGCTCTGGACTGCAGTCCAGAGCGACTCTGGTTACTGTTTCCTGTCCCGTAATGTGTACTACCTCGTTTCCTGAACTCTTATGTTGCGGAAATCTGCAGTTTATTAAATTTGAATCTGTTAGCTAAATAACACAAGTGGTTTCATTCTGTTTTATCGTCGTTTGCTATTTAATCTGTAATTTAAAAGAACAGGACGTATAACAGTCCAAAACAGAATCATAATTGACATACTAGTGTTGAACAGTGCATAACTTTTGACGTACAGACGCGATTAAGAATCCGTCAGTTGAGTTGAAAACCCTATTGAAAACCCTAGATTTTATTCAACTGTAGCGTCGCTAAATTCGGATCCCAACTGGGTGAAATTCGTGTCGCGAAACGGACGTTCAGTTTAGAAACTGAATTCCCTGCAGCGAGCACTTAAAATGAAACAGCTGTAACTTAAATACCGGAAACCCGATTGAACTGAAACTAATTTTTATGAACTTCTGACAGAGTGTACTTGTTATCGTATTTGTATCATTTTGTTGAATTCTGAACATATGAATTACTGCAATTTTTGTAAGTTTATGACGTGCATACTGGTTCATAATATACATGACTCGTTAACGACATAATTACACATATCTTACCCAATTGCCATATACATAGTGTTAGTGTGTGATAATGTTCAGTGGACATTGCATTA
This sequence comes from Agapanthus africanus, assembly GCA_030015575.1. Lineage (NCBI taxonomy): Eukaryota > Viridiplantae > Streptophyta > Magnoliopsida > Asparagales > Amaryllidaceae > Agapanthus > Agapanthus africanus. Next base: position 746,657,909 of record JASDDO010000022.1, on the reverse strand, counting down.
TCATGCGTGAATGATATTGGTTTAGGAGTGTCAAGTACACCAATGGAAAGTGAATGATTCGTGACAGTGATTAATATAGTGAACAGTGATTAAACCGTGCTATTGGTATACTTGTACACGACTAAATCATAATCATAAATAGTGTAAACATGGGGAAAAATGGAAAATCGAAGTGGAAAGAGAATCGTATTTAGCGGGACCGTGTTTTAGAGGATGATCATTCGAGCAGTGATATATATATATATATATATATATATATATATATATATATATATATATATATATATATATTAGGTAGGATCTAGCGATCCGGCTGACAGGGTTATGTCCCGGGCATGTGGGCCGTTGTCTCGGGTATGTACGAGACTCCTGTTAAACATGATCCTCATTTCCACTATACGATTTCAAACATGACTTAGAGACCGATAGGGACACAGATCATACTTTGCATCATTTAATGCCATAGTGATTACCCGCATTTTTCTTTCACTGTTATTACCTCATTTACCTGTTTTACATCATTATAATAACATTGCTATTACGTCGCTCTGACGACCTGAGTATGCATGCTCAGATCTCGCAGAAGAACCAGCGCAGAAGTCGGATTTACCTTTCGAGCTGACGGAGATCTAGTCTGGAGTACTTTTCTTCCTTTCTGCTTTCCATAAAGAGATCTTGTACTTGCACTTGGTTAGTAGCACTTCTTGTTTATTTGTAAGTTGTGAACAATGGATTTTAATGCAATAATTTAGTGATGTATTTCCTTTACTGTTGTGCTTTGTTTACTGATTACCATGTAATGCTAGAAGCCGAAGTGTGACTACGGCGGGATTATTCCTTGACCGTAGGAGCATGGCTGGCCTGGTCATTCCTCGTTTTCCGTATTTTGGGAAGCGGGGCGTGACATGGTTTTGTTGGTATCAGAGCCGTGTTTAGTAATAAGGGATAACATTAACTATACTGTATTACGTTATTTTCGTTTCACTATTCCTGATTTTCATCCTTGAATCTAATCTTATCCTTTTGAATCTTCCAGCAATATGACGTCCCCGAACGACCCCTCCTCGGACTCCAGTTCTCAGGACCACACGGAAAGAATACTTAGTGCACTGACCTCTCTCGCGGAAGCTCAGCAGAGGAAGACAGACTTACTCGCTGAGAGACTCAGGGCGATTACCGCTGCAGGAGGAGCCTCCGCACTCATTACCGCCCCGAGGGCACTACTCCACCAGCTTACCCTGCTAGGACTGGTACCGTATCAGACTTCCGGAAGTTACATCCAGCTGCATTCGCAGGGCTAGCTGAACCCCTCGAGACCGAGCAATGGCTAGTGAACATGGAGAACTTACTGACGGACGCCAGGGTACCAGATGAAGATAGGGTGAACGCGATAAAGACACAATTGGAATATGAAGCCCATACATGGTGGTCAGTGGAAGAAAGCAGGCTGGACAGGCCGATTGAATGAGGCAAATTCAATGAGTGCTTCCTAGACCATTATTTCCCTTCCATCGCCAAGGCAGAGATGGAGGAAAGATTCATTCTATTGAAGCAGAATGGACGTCCAGTGGACGTATATGCGGCAGAGTTCAATTGTCTGAGCCGTTTTGCTCCATACATGGTCGCCTCAGAGGCCACCAAGGCCAGACGCTTCTTGCAGGGACTTGATTTCGAGCTGCAGCAGTTGATCGCATCACTGGAGCTGCAGACTTTTGCATAGGTACTCAACGCGGCGAGAGTTCAGGAGCAATTGATCAACAAGTTCAGGAAGCCCCCAGTCGTTCCAACACGTACCCCTGCACCTTCTCGAGGAGCCATACCGGTTCACAGGCCTGGAACGGCACAAATGAAGCGCCCGTTCGTGCCACAGCATCGCCCCCAGAGACGGAACGTAGTTTGCGGCTACTGCAATAGAAATGGGCATACCCAGAAGGACTGTCGCTGCGCCAAGGAACAATGCTTGATTTGCGGATCCAGTCAGCACAAGATTAGCGGCTGCCCTGAGCGAGCAGAGATACAGGGAGGTTCTGGACCGCCGTAGCAGAGGCCACAGGAGCAGAGGCAACCCTCTACAGGTCGCGGTCAGGGACGGGCTTTCACCTTGACCGCCGAGCAGGCAGAGGCGTCAGGAGACGTTGTTACAGGTACTCTACTCGTACATTCCTTACCAGCTAGAGTACTATTTGATTCTGGGGCAACGCACTGCTTCATATCGGAGCATTTCATTGACACACACTCCATACCACATGAACCACTAACCAAGGGCTGGGAGATACATACGGGTAATGGCATTATAATGTCTAGTCGAGAATGTAGATCATGTCCGGTTGTAGTGTGTGGCAGGGAATTCTATGCGAATTTCCTTCTGATTAGGACATGCAGTTATGACGCAATTCTCGGGATGGATTGGATGAGTACCTTTCATGAAGTTATTGATTGTCGTGCAAGGAATGTGATCTTCCACATTCCCAATCACCCGGAGTTTATTTTCGAGGGCGGAAGCGAATCTTTGGAGCCAGCCAAGTATAGAGCCAAGCCAAAGGAGCTGACAGCTATGGAGATTGATGAGAGCGCAGCCCCAGAGATTGTTCGAGACTTTCTGGACGTGTTTCCTGAGGATTTACCAGGTCTACCACCTCCACGCGTCTTGGAGTTCTCGATCGATTTGACTCCAGGTACGGCACCAGTATCCAAGACCCCGTATAGAATGGCACCGGTTGAGTTGGCGGAGTTGAAGAAGCAAATTGAAGAACTATTGGAGAAGGGATTTATCCAGCCGAGTGTCTCACCGTAGGGTGCGCCAGTTCTGTTAGTGAAGAAGAAGGATGGATCGCTGCGGATGTGTATAGATTATCGAGAGCTGAACAAGATCACAATAAAGAACAAGTACCCAATTCCGCGCATCGACGACTTATTCGATCAGTTAAGTGGGGCCAAGGTATTCTCGAAGTTGGACCTCCGTTCGGGATATCATCAAATCAGAGTAGCAGCCGAAAATGTATGCAAGATGGCTTTCAGGACCCGATACGGACATTACGAGTTCCTTGTGATGTCGTTCGGTGTTACCAATGCTCCAGCGATATTCATGGACTTGATGAACAGGGTGTTTGCAAAGTACTTGGACACGTTTGTCGTTGTATTTATCTTCGACATACTTGTCTACTCGAAGACCCGGGAGGAGGATGTTGAGCATTTGCGCACGGTTCTACAAATTCTTCGAGAAGAGAAACTGTATGCGAAATTAAGCAAGTGTGAATTCTGGCTCGACAAGGTTCAGTTTTTGGGACACATTGTTTCGGGCGAAGGCATCTCGGTGGACCCGGCAAAGATAGAATCCGTCAGAGATTGGCCAACGCAGAAGTCAGTGGCCGAGATCAGAAGCTTTTTGGGATTGGCAGGATATTATCGGAGGTTTGTCCAAGACTTCTTAAGAATCGCTGAACCGTTGACAAGGCTGACACGGAAGGATGTATCATTTGCATGGACGGAGGAGTGTACTCAGGCATTTGACACACTAAAGCAGAAGTTAACCACGGCGCCCATTCTTACAGTACCAGATGATTCCGGTGGTTTGGTGATATACAGTGATGCCTCAGGGAAGGGTTTAGGCTGTGTTCTGATGCATCACGGCCGAGTGGTTGCTCATGCCTCTCGACAACTGAGAAATCACGAGAAGAACTATCCTACGCATGATTTGGAGTTAGCTACAGTAGTCTTTGCATTGAAGATTTGGAGGCACTATCTATTTGGCGAGAGAGTGGAGGTGTACACAGATCATAAAAGTCTGAAGTACGTCTTCACTCAGAAGGAACTAAACATGAGGCAGCGCCGATGGCTAGAGCTGATGGCAGATTATGACTTGGACCTTCAGTATCACCCGGAGAAGGTGAATGTTGTACCAGATGCGTTCAGTCGCAAGCCAGCGGTCATGATGTTGACCAATCAGAGGAGCATTATTGAGGACTTTCAGAGACTCGAGATTGAAGTCGTTACACCGAGCGCACTCAGTCAACTTTGGCACCTACAGGTGCAGACTTCCCTGGTGGATCGCATCAAGGCTGCACAAGCGGATGATCCCCGATTGCAAAAGTTTAGAGCGCAAGTAGAAGCCGGGCTGAGAACGGACTTGATCATACATGAAGATGGTTTTTTGAGATTCGGTAGCAGACTCTGCGTACCCAAAGGGGGTGTTCGAGAAGAGGTACTGGCTAAAGTGCATAGTTCAGCTTATTCTGTGCATCCGGGAGGTACAAAGATGTATCGGGATCTAAAGCAGCATTTTTGGTGGAACGGGATGAAGCGGGAAATTGCGAGGTTCGTATCAAGATGCTTGGTCTGTCAGCAGGTGAAGGCGAAGCATCAGAGGACTGCAGGGTTGTTACAACCACTTCCGATACCAGAATGGAAGTGGGAGCACATTACCATGGACTTCGTGACGGCCTTACCACGGAGCCCTAGGGGCAACAACGCCATTTGGGTTATCGTCGATCGCCTCACGAAAGCTGCGCACTTCCTACCTTTCCGAGTGGGACAGTCTACAGAGTCACTGGCAGAGAGATACATGCAGGAGATAGTGCGACTTCACGGTGTTCCAGTCAGCATTGTGTCAGATCGAGACACCAGATTCGTGTCGCACTTCTGGAGGAGCTTACAGGAGAGTTTGGGTATCCGCCTCAAGTTTAGCACAGCTTATCACCCGCAGACGGATGGACAATCCGAGCGTACGATTCAGACGCTCGAGGATTTGTTGAGAGCCTGTATGTTAGACTTTCAGGGTTCCTGGGAAGACCATCTGCATCTAGTCGAGTTTTCTTATAACAATAGTTATCAGGCTAGCATTCAGATGGCCCCTTTCGAAGCACTTTACAGGCGGAAGTGTCGATCCCCAGTGTGTTGGGATGATGTGGGAGAGCGAAGATTATTGGGTCCCGAGCTCATTGTTCAGACAGTCGACAAGGTCCAAATGATCAGGCAGCGTATTAAGACGGCTCAGGATCGACAGAAGAGTTGGGCAGATACCAACAGGAGGGCACTAGAATTTGAAGTCGGAGATCACGTGTTCCTGAAGATTTCCCCTACCCGTGGAGTTATCAGGTTCGGAGGTCGGGGAAAGCTCAGTCCCCATTTCATCGGACCTTTTGAGGTGCTAGAGCGAGTAGGAGAGGTGGCCTCCCGACTTGCCTTGCCTCCATCGCTAGCTGGTGTGCACAATACCTTCCACGTTTCACAGTTGCGGCATTATGTTCGGGATGAGAGCCATGTCCTGGGCTATTCGGAGCTAGTTTTGGGTACCGATCTATCATAAGAGGAGCAGGCCACTACCATCCTCGACCGCAGAGAGAAAGTGCTGAAGAACAAGGTCATTCCGTTAATCCGAGTATCTTGGGGCGGTCGTTCCCCAAGAGAATCCACCTGGGAGCGGGAGGAAGATATCCGTGCTCATTATCCACATCTCTTTGTTTAGTACATTGCTTCATTGTATCCTTGTTAAATTTCGAGGATGAAATTTTTGTAAGGGGGATATGATGTAAATCCCCGTTTCCATCAATGAAAATCCTTCTCTATTTTCCCTACGTCCCCGAATACTTCTCTTTTCATTTCCTTCGTAATTTTTGTAGGTAATTGATTGCTTAAGATTAGTATTGAAATTTTTTCCAACCCTTTAAATCAAAACCAAAACTAATACCAAACATATATTTATATAAACTGCCCAAACCCAAACTATATTTTCTAACATTTTCCTGGCCCATCCCCCCAGCCCAAGACGAAATTATATATATAAACAAACTAAATTTTTCCAAGCCCACTCCCCTCCTCAGCTCGATAGGAGAAAAAAAAAGGGATTTATTTAAGCCGCCGGCCCAGCCCGACAATCCCTTTTCAAATCCTTCACCGAACCCGACCCGCTTCGACTACTTCCTCTTCTTCCCCAACGTCTCTTCTTCCCGCTCACTCTTTTTCTCCCGATCCACTTCTCGCGCCTACCCTCACGGCCACGTCGCGTGCCGTTGCCCCACGACCCGCGCACCCCCTCGCGATCCTCTCAACCTCAAACCCTCGCCTCCCCTTACTTCTCTTTCCCTCTCAGCCTCAAACCCTCTTCTCTCCTCTCAAAAGAAAAAAAAAACATAAAGCTCCATCTCTACACCTCGCCACTTCCTCCTCCGACGACGACTGCGACTTTCCCCCTTCTTCCCTTCCTCCTCCTCCACTAACAGAGCCCTTCACTACTCCACTCCCTCAACCGATCACCCCTCACTCGAGCTCCAACTCCACTGCACCCATCTCGGCTACTCCCGTGCAATCGACGCCGGCGAGCCCCCGGCTGACCAGAACCACCTCATCGACACCCCTACACCCTCATCAGCATCATCACCAACACCCCCTAAACCTACAAACCCGAGCCACTACCTCTCTCTCTCTCTTTCAAACCCTAGAACCCAAGCTCCGACACCCACTGTGCACATCGCCGGAGCGACCACCGCCGACATCGTCGACCCCAGCACATCCCAGGAGATCCACAGAGCACCCCCTCCGCTTCCAGCAAGCACAAGCCATCTCCGGGCAACTCCGACGTCGAACTCGAATCGCGAGCCGAGGCCATGAATCCAAACCGCGCCGTTCGTCGCACGTTTGTGACGTTGCCGCTGTCAGGCATCACCCAAAGCATTTCCAGGTAAGTACTCTACTTGCTACATGCTAATTTATTCGTGTTACAAACTAAAATCGTATAAATTCCATATTTACAATTCCCGATAAATTATATGACTCGATGTAAGATCCCAATGAAAATCTTCATCTAATTTGACGGAATTGGATTGCCTATGCTGGCCCGTGTGACAATGAATACTTTTTATAAATTTCACTGGAAAATATGACTGTTAATGACTAAAACGAACACCCCCAAATACACCCGTGAAAACTGGAAATTTCCCGCATCTGAAAATTGTTAAAATCACCATAAATTATGTACATATTGAAATGGTGTGTTCGAGAGCTCAAATCGAAGACAACTCGACGACCTGTAACCCTATGCAAGTTTCTAATGGTTTCTGTACTGAAATTGTGACGATAATTTGGTCGGAGAGTGGATCTGGACTGCAGTCCAGAGCGACTCTGGTTACCGTTTCCTGTCCCGTAATGTGTATTACCTCGTTTCCTGAACTCATATGTTGCGGAACTCTACAGTTTATTAAAGGTGAATCTGTTAGCTAAATAACACAAGTGGTTTCATTCCGTTTTATCATCGTTTGCTATTTAATCTGTAATTTAAAAGAACAGAACGTATAACAGTTTAAAACAGAATCAGAATTGACATACTAGTGTTGAAAAGTGCATAACATTTTACTTACAGATGCGATTGAGAATCCGTTGGTTGCGTTGAAAACCCTATTAAAAACCCTAGATTTTATTCAACTGTAGTATTGCTAAATTCTGATCCCAACTGGGTGAAATTTGTGTCGCGATACGGACGTTCAGTTCAGAAACTGAATTCCCTGCAGCGAGCACTTAAAATGAAACGGCTGTAACTTGAATACCGGAAACCCGATTGAACTGAAACTAATTTTGATGTACTGCTGACAGAGTATACTTGTTATTGTATTTGTATCATTTCGTTGAATTCTGAACATATGAATTACTGCAATTTTTGTAAGTTTATGACGTGCATACTGGTTCATAATATACATGACTCGTTAACGACATAATTACACATATCTTACCCAATTGCCATATACATAGTGTTAGTGCGTGATAGTGTTCAGTGGACATTGCATTATTGTGCGTGAATGATATTGGTTTAGGAGTGTCAAGTACACCAATGGAAAGTGAATGATTCGTGACAGTGATTAATACAGTGAACAACGATTAAACAATGCTATTGGTATACTTGTACACGACTAAATCATAATCATAAATAGTGTAAACCTGGGGAAAAAGTGGAAAGAGAATTGTATTTAGCAGGACCGTGTTTTAGAGGATGATCATTCGAGCAGTGATATATATATATATATATATATATATATATATATATATATATATATATATATATATTAGGTAGGATCTAGCTATCTGGCTGACAGTGTTATGTCCCGGGCATGTGGGCCGTTGTCTCGGGTATGTACGAGACTCATGTTAAACATAATCCTCTTTTCCACTATACGATTTCAAACATGACTTAGAGACCGATAGGGACACAGATCATACTTTGCATCATTTAATGACATAGTGATTACCCGCATTTTTCTTTCACTGTTATTACCTCATTTACCTGTTTTACATCATTACAATAATATTGCTATTACGTCGCTCTGACGACCTGAGTATGCATGCTCAGATCTCGTAGAAGAACCAGCGCAGGAGTCGGATTTACCTTTCGAGGTGACGGAGATCTAGTCTGGAGTACTTTTCTTCCTTTCTGCTTTCCATAAAGAGATCTTATACTTGAACTTGGTTAGTAGCACTTCTTGTTTATTTGTAAGCTGTGAACAATGGATTTTAATGTAATAATTTAGTGATGTATTTCCTTTACTGTTGTACTTTGTTTACTGATTACCATGTAATGCTAGAAGCCGAAGTGTGACTACGACGGGATTATTCCTTGACCGTAGGAGTATGGCTGGCCTAGTATCTCTCGTTTTCCGTATTTTGGGAAGCAGGACGTGACAATAAAAATACCCCCTAAGAAAAAGAACTAGTCAACGCTCGCAGCCGCCTTAAGATTTTCCACCGACATGGGTAACGCTTGACCGCGGATCCGTGGCCAAAGCCCACGTTTGGCCGCGGTTTCACGGCCGTATATGGGCCTTGTGGGCTCATTTTCTTTGGGCGGATTCCTGTTGCATTTTTCTTGGTTTTTCTTCAGTTGTTTTCTCAGATTGGCTTCCGGTTCTCTTCCAGGTCTCTATAGTGAATAAAGTCGTGGACTTTTACCACTTGCTTCGTGTCGAAGTCTTGAACCTTGCTCTGCCTTTGTGCTTTGTGAAATTGTCCATTGATCTTCGTTTAGTCTTCAAACTGTAGGCAAGATAAAGATTCTCTGTTTGTTGGTCGAAATCTCACTTTTACATCGTCTTTTCATTGTTTTCACTGTTTTTGTTCCAAGAACCTGCAACTATGTAGCAGACATAGGTCAAAAGCACCTGTTTATTTGTAAAATGAATAAGAATGGGGAATGTAATAATGCAATATGATATGAATAGCACCAGCTGGCCCGGGGCTAATTGGAAGCAATGCAACGCCGTACTCACCTCGGGGGAGAAGGGCAGACACATTCCGGCCCAAAAGGCTTCCAAGTACAAGGCAATCTCCTTGCCCCGTACCTGGTCTGCCCTCTCTCCCTCCCCGCCCAAGCGAAGCGAGTAGCCGAGGGGAATGTGGAAGCGAGCCCGGATTGTGGTGAGCTCGTCCACATGCCTCATGAGGGAAGGCGCGTCACGGACACTTCTGACACGCGCTTTGGGAACCGTCCCTGCCGCGCGACCCCGGGTGGCATGACTAACCCTAACTCCATGAGGGGATTCCGATTCGGACGAGGAAGAAGAGGAAGCCGCAGAAGACTCCCTAGACTCTGCCCGAACTATATCTGCGGACTTCTCAGAGGAAGACATCTAACCTGAGTAAAAGAAGGAATCCTCTGAGGAAAGAACATAAGAAATCTGATCTAAAGGGAAGAGCGCCGAGCTAACACACGAAGGGCTGAGGAAATTATAGCGAAGTGTGGACCCTGGGGGGATCCCACCTCTATTTATAGCAGTCGGTGAACATATCCTGTGGCACCGATCGTCTCCCGCCAAAACGACACTTCGCATTCAATGGTCGTCAACGTTCCACCTGTCGCACAAGCATTGGGCGCGTCCCGTCGAGCGCGAAGGACACCGGTGGCCCGTCACGTTAGCCAACTAGCGCCGGACATGTGGCATGGCGCTTCGATGAACGTACGCCCGAATCGGCGCTTCCTCTTTAATGCAAGATCTCTCCTCTGATCCGCTGACGTCATCAAGAAAATACAACCAATTGCCCGGGAATCCGTGCCGACGATGTCTTCAACTAAAAACTTGGCCCGGATGAACGGTCAGACCACTCTCGACCCGACCCATGAATAGGTCGGTCCGAAAGTGGGGGGCTAATGATGATGCTCGGTGCTGGGAACTCCCCAGATCATGACACGTGGCAGATGGCGTGTCCCAAAACTTACGGGGAAGAAACAAGAACGGTACATTGGGAGCATACCCCGGGCCTTCGACCCGAGAATGTTCCCGACCTTTAGTGGCCTTCCAGACACTCCTATGCTCGTCTTACAAACAACCATTGGCTCGCCTCCGAGCCTCCCCACACGCTGAGTTCCCTCAGCCCTCCTAACTCGTCTCCGAGCTATCACAGAACCAAGCTCTCTCGGCCTCCCGCTCTTCCCCGAGCCTCCCGCCGAGCTTAGCTTCCTCGGTATCATTGACCGACCCACAACACAGATCACAGACGTCTTCGCCACAGCTCCATGAATCTCGCCAGACACGAGATATCCGCCGTCCACGATCCCGCGTTCCACGCCATCCCATTCCCTCCATTAACAAGCGTATCTCGTCATTAATGGAGGATACCGCCTTTCACACAGGCGTAACGCCCGGGGGCGTAACGGCCAGCGTGAATCTCACTGCCGCCAGCCATGGCTTCCACTATATAAACCCCTCTTCCAGACGACTCAGGTAAGGCAATTATTACCCAATAGGCCGCTACTCTGCCCAAATACCGCGACTAACTTGATCGTCGGAAGGTCCACGGTGGTACAACTACCCCGGGACTTCTTTGCAAATAGCCCGGCTTCATTCCAACTCAAGCCTATTGAGATCCACACGCATCAAGAGGCAACCTCAGATCCAATCCCATCCGCTCATCAACATTAGCAGCAGATCAACGGAAGACAACATTTGAAGGAGATCCTGAGCTCCATCACTAACCAAGAGACAAATAACATGAGCTCACTTGTTTGGCACCGGTTTCCAGATCTGTGTGTCCTACCATTTTGCCTCTTGGGTAGAAGCGCGGATACTCTTTGTGAAAACGGGACAACTAATCTAAACGTTTTCCGCTATGAATGGGACCAGAAGGTTTTGTGCGGTTTAGCCCTCAAAAAAGAAAGAAAAAGAGAATTGCTGTCCAATCCAAGACAGCAGATCCTTCTGAACGCCACGTCACCACCACCATCCCCTTTCTTCTCTCTCCCCTGTAGAAAACCAAAACCAAAACCAAAACCAAAACCAAAACAAATCCCCAATTCTCTGTTCCTTCTCTCTCCACGGCGCCAAATGGAGTGGCAGTCGCCGTAATTGAGACGACGTCCGAGGCCATTTTCGGTAATCAACAGCATGGGGAACGCGAGCACGAAGGAGGAGCTAGAGAGCGGCGGCCACGATGATGATCCTTCCATGAGATCCGACGACGTCGTGGCCCTCTCCCTCCCTCCACGTCACATGATGAGGGCCCACTCCGTTGACTCTCTTGGCAACGGCGGTGGCGGCGCCGGCGGCAGCCCCCCTGAGAGCCCTCGCCGCTCCAGATCTCCTCTCATGTTCGCTCCTCAGGTACTCTCTCTCTCTCTCTCTCTCATTCCTTTTTATTTTAATTAATAAAGTTATAATATGAATTTGAAGTAAAGATGCTAGTTTAATTTGATATGCCTTACTCCTGATTTGATTAATTGATGGTCGCGGTTTTGGGTTCCTTGGTGACATACGTGTTCCATAAATTTGCTATTGTCAAGTAGCGACACAAAATTGTTTGTTCTGCATTAACTTTGGTTTCGTTGTCGTCATCAACTTTATCAAGTTGATTGAAGTAGGGCTTCACTAATTAAGATCTCAAAAAGTTTTACGGCAGGTTGACTTTGTCTTAACCACTGTTTAATTCGTGTCTGTGGAGATTTACAGGAAGGTGAAGAGAATGTCATAATCTTAAATGATGAAACAATTCGTTGAATCTAACTATCAAGACGGCTACGGATGACGGATTGTACAACCAACGGAATGCATAATCTTGACGTTCATCCGCTTTCTGCTTAAGTCTTAAAATGCAAACTTCTCATACGGGAGCTGTTGATAACTCCTGAAATCTTTAGATAACCGCTTGTCCTCATCTGTATTGTTCTTTAGAGATGCTCTTATATTGTGTCATGGAAACATCAGATTGAATGTATGGATCTGGGTAACTCTTAAATAGGAGCGTCATCACATCCCTTGCTATCGGCAATTTTGTCCTCATCTGTATTGTTCTTTAGAGATGCTCTTATATTGTGTCATGGAAACATCAGATTGAATGTATGGATCTGGGTAACTCTTAAATAGGAGCGTCATCACATCCCTTGCTATCGGCAATTTTGTCCTCATCTGTATTGTTCTTTAGAGATGCTCTTATATTGTGTCATGGAAACATCAGATTGAATGTATGGATCTGGGTAACTCTTAAATAGGAGCGTCATCACATCCCTTGCTATCGGCAATGATGAAAGGGCTAGGTTTATCTTCTTAGTCAAGTTGAATTTCTGATTGAATTTTGGGTGACCAGGGTTCTTTCTGGGTTCCCATGAAATAACAAGGATGCAAGATGAATGGAAAGGGACGTTCAAGTTATTAGCATGAGATGGATTTCGGGATCAAGGCATGGCCGACAGAGGAATAGTTACTGAGAATGAAAATTTTGATGGAAACACAGATGTCGCCTGGAAAATTGTTGAGTAGATTCTGGAACATATTTTGTAGGGAATTCTTCTAGGTTCAAATTAGGGAAACTTTTGAGGACCCAGACAAGGAATTTTAGTTTTAATCTAATCTTATGAGGGCAGATGTTTACAGTGCAGTGAAGGAACTTTGCTGGAACAATTCCTTTTGAATATATGTTTAACACCTGACAGCTTAATTATTCTGCTGGAATTTTCCGGACCAAGAAAAGGATCTATCAATTTGAGATTAAAAGGTTTATTATCATTAGCTATTTCTGCGATAAGGATCGGTGACATGATAGGCTAAGGAATATGAAATGTATAATATACGGTCAAAGAAAATAACCGAAAACGAAGGATGACTAAAGTGATGATATTGAAGTTAGAAGGGTGGGAGTCAAAAAACAGTGCCAACAAGCCATAGTAACAAATCAACATAAGATGAGCATAGGGAAAAGACAACTGATTTGCCTATAGCTTGATCTCTAAAGTTAATATTCTGGGTTCTGTCCTTGTGTTGATGCAATCTCGAGCTTGATAAAAGACAAGAAGCAAGAAACATTCAGGATCCTATAGTTCTTTATATGCACAACTGTCTTTCGAGTAATTTGCTGCAAGTTATTATTGTGAAAGGGATACGCTACTTTTGAAATATCAATGGAAGAATATGCAGACTCTTAATAGATAAATTTGATCATAGCACTATTTCAAAGTTTTTTTTTTGAAAGATCAAAGAAAAGTTTACAGAATAGTCGATTCGAAGAATTTTGGTCTAGGCATGCAAAATAAATTGTCTTTTCCCCTTCGATGTCAAGGTCACTTTTGCTCGCTTCATGACGGATAGGAATCACATTTGCCCTTATGTACTATAGATTGGATAACAAGGCGGCCTCATTTCTTATTTTTGATTGAGAGAGAGTAGGCTTTAGCGAGAATAAGAAATATGCATCATAAGTTATTGTTTGAAAAAGTGTCCGCCTGAGCATCTTAAATGACCCTTAAGAGAATTTTAGGCGCACACTCACCATTTTGCTTAGTGGTTACTCTTTATTAGCTCCGGGATAATTTACTATTTGTTAAAAATGGGATGCTCTATTGTTTTATAAGCATATCGTCTCCCTGTGCAAGATATTGGCAGCAAAGCAAAAAAAATGGTAGATAACACTCAGATTTAAAAATTATTAAACGACAGATAGAAAATAAATTGAAAAAGTTGAATTAGAAAATTGATTTTTAGCGGGCACTTTGCTTTTTCCCCGCTATTTAAACATTGTTATAAGGGTTAATATTTGAGGGGAGTTGGGAATATTTAAGGTTTATTGTAGGTAATGTGTGGTGCGCATAACCTACATTTGTAACGAAATGGCCATCACTATGTTAAACTCTGACTAGTAGATTCAAAGAAGGTGGTAGAAGTTCTTGTATCATTTCTCGCTGGGCAAATATGTAACCTACCTTTTTCTACCACGATCTATAAATCAATATTACGGATTATGCAATAAAATGCACCAACATAAGCCATTGGATGTTACCATGTACCATAATGTCATGTCCATATTCCGTCTACATGTGAATGGACTAGAACTAACCAACATTACAGTATTTTTAATTTATCATTTCCCTTTTTCCCTTCAAGCATTCCATCTTTTGAACTTGGAGCTTCAAATATAATACTTGAAGAGTAACACATGATAATATACACTATAGGCATTTAAATATTTGTAGAGGCCAATATTTCTCTTCTTAGTATCAGTTTCAGGACAAAGACTATAATTACTGTATTTGGCACCGTAAGCGCATCTCGCCGGTTAGAACTATCTGAAGAAACCACTTACTTGAAAGCTTAGATTATGGTGTGTGAGCTAACAATAATTCTTTGGGTTTTTTTTCCTGTTTAGTCTACATGTGGAAAGCCTTCTTAATGTTTGAATCTTGGATATTTTGAACCTTATGCCTTGATACTATGTCAAAACTACTGTACCTAGGGGTTACGGGCTAACAATGTAGATCACGTTATATTGGCACATTCAGTAAGGATCAAACCAAAAGAAGAGTTTTAATTATTTCTGTGAAGTATGGTGGTGATTAGCTAAAGATCATTTTATTCATTCATTTGCTCTGTTCTCAATCTCTAGCTACCTTTGTGTTGGTGAATTTCTTCAAGCTGGAATCATTCGATTCTTCAACTAGGATACTGGCTAATTTAATTGTAATATCTTCACCTTTGGGAATGTTTGATGTTATGTTTCTACCTTTATTTGTATAGCTGTGTTACTTGAACATAATTTTCTATGGCTTGTTTATTATTTTCACCTTCTTCCATTTCATTCCAATATTCAAGCAGGAGAATTTTGAGAAGTTAATTGATATTTTAGATTGTAGAAATCTCATCTTGGTGTGAGGAAGGTAATGACACATTGTTAGATCTCTTCTATGGATTCGTATTTCATAGGCGTCCCCCTTTTGTTGGATCCTTCTGTTGGAGAAAGGCTTTATAGATGACCATGCAAATTATGACATGAACAATAGTTGCAAGATATGACGGTCGTGGTTATGATCTACTCATTTATGATATATAATTTGCTTTTAGGCTTTTAGCACCTGTCGAAAATATCTCCAATACAAGTGGCTTTGAGGCTAACCACAGAGATGAGTCAATATTCCAAAATATATGGGCATCAATCGTTGTGGCTGTAACTACCTTTGATTCTTGTGAATGAACGTGTGTTGTTCCAGAGTACGAAATTCATTTTCTGCGCAATGAATTTTTATCTCATTGCAAATCCAGTACAATTAATTGTTGTTGTGGATTTACTACTCTTCCGTGGCACACATACAGTACTTTGGTTATGTAGACATCAGGAGCATCATGTGGTATATCATGTCCTGTTGTCTTTAGGCTTAGCTTATAATCTACGCGTTTTGTCTAATTTATCTCTAAAAACTATTGTCTTTATCTAATTTACTCACTGTAAATGATATAGCATTTTGGTGGGTAGATAACAAGTTTCAAACATTAGAAGATCGTATGCTTAGAATTTGTAGCTTCCAATTCACAAGGAAGCTTAGTGGCATTAAATTCTTTGAAGGAATGTAACTTGCAGGAAAGCTAACTTCAGGTGTTATAATTTTGTTTATGACTTTTTTTATTATTATGCATTCCAAAGTGGGTTCAAACAATGAGAATGAAACTGAACTATTAACATCTTATTTGGAAAAGGTTCAGATTGCTTATAGCTTTAGTCCGAAGTCCGAAGTCATTCTTGTCCAGAAATGCCTATTCTAGTTGTTTGAGTGAGTCGTCATTATTAGGTTGGTGATTTCCTTCTGGATTTCGAATTGGTGCTATATGCTGCTTTTACTTTTAGTTTTAAAAAATAATATATTCATTTAACTTACCTTGGTAAGAGAAATTTTCTCATGGCCACTTTGGATGCCCCTTTTCATTTTCATCTGTCTACATTGATATATATCATAATTCACCGATGTTAACACCAACGATTCTTTTCTTGTGCTACCTTCTCAAAAGCGTTCAGTATTTAAGGACAAACTTGGTAACTATATAATAACAATAACATAGAAACATCCCATTGATTGGTGTATATTATTTCAATTTATTGACCTAAATGTCGTATTAATTAAATGTGCTCGCTTTATGTCGCATCAATTCTCTGCAACCCAAGATGTCGATCTATAGCAGTTTTCTGTGATGAAGCTCAAGGCACTAGTTATGTTTAGAAATAAAATATATTCTCTCAACCCTCGTCATAAATTCGGAGTTTTGGTGCAATGGAAGAGGCATTTCACAAGTTAATTTAGACTTGCAAATGTAGATTAACATGTATGCCAATATTAAGTGGGAAATTGACAGTTCATTTTATATTTCAGGTTCCTGTCGCTCCATTGCACAGACCTACTGATGCACCTCCCATTTTTAATCAGATGTGGATGCATGAAAACTATGAACCTTTTGACGTTCCCATTGAAAAGGGCATCCCAACTCTGATTACGTGGAACCTGGGAGGAAAAGATATCTCGGTAGAAGGATCGTGGGATAACTGGGCTTCAAGGTAAAATTGCTTGGCAAATTTAGATTCCATCAGATTTGAAATTTACTTTATTTTATTAATAAATAATAAATTTCAGTATCTATTGATCACTTCTTCTCATTAAAAGATACATAGGCTAAGTTACACTATATTACGCTTCACTGTTGTTTTTCAGTAAACTGCCTTGAATTTTTTTATTACAGTGAACTCCCATAAAGAGTTACAGTAAGGTATTTTAGTGCGAAAAAGTAGTGATAGTTAAAGGTGGTTTAGTGCATTATGGTCTTTTAAATTTATGTATAATGCGCTAATAGTATGTGTGATTAGCCAGCTGCTTCCACAAACTCAAACCGTATTAAAATTCTCTGAGTAGTTTAATTTTTTGGAAATGATGGTCATTCATAACTGTTTCAATTATTTATATATTTCAGGAAAGCCCTGCATAGGTCAGGCAAGGATCATTCCATTTTGTTGGTCCTCCCATCTGGAGTGTACCATTACAAGTTCATCGTTGATGGAGAGTGGAGATACATTCCGGACCTTCCAACAATAGCTGATGAGATGGGGAATATTTCTAACATCCTTGATGTCCATGTTAGTATTTCTCTAAACATATTAAAGTGAAAATGTTAATTATCCTTTTATAAGCAGTGTTTCTTTGCTTGATTGCATCACTTGTTCCCACTAAAATGGGATTGGCTAGAAGCTTTACCCCATAAAAGATTTGACAAAGCATCACAACTAGTTGTGATGTCAATGGCAAATGAGGGGTTTGTCATAATTCTAGATGACCAATCGGCATTCTTGAAATTCTTCTAGAGTGAGAAGAAAGTCAGAAAGGGCGAGATGATAGATTCGTGAAAAGGAATTTTGTTCAACTTAAGGCCCAGGAAAAATATTTTGGGGGGAAAATGTCTTTTGGTCCCTTGAGATTTTTAAACTAACATAGATGCCCCTCACTTTTATCTTCAAGCCACTAACCCTCTGCTACCTTTTCTATATTTTCTTTTAATCCTGGAATAACCTTTCATATTTTGTTCATATTTTGACCATAGTCAATTTCCCTGCAATTGCAATAAAAATCAATAAGATTGTAGTCAATTTCAGTAATCATTGTAGTAAGAAATGTTTACTCTTACTGCAGTAAGTTACCTAGATAATTAACTGGGAGAAATTCTGAATGGTCCTTGAAGGTTAAATGAATGAAATATAAAAATGGCAGTCTCTAGAGGCAGTCGAGAATCAGAAAACAACAACAACAACAACAACTGAGCCTTTTATCCCAAGCATATGGAGGCTACATGAACCAACATGAGAATTACGCCGGGTCCAGCACATGAATCCTCCGCCTCCACTCACTCCTATCGAACAATATACTTTCATTGAGTCCTTTGGCAACCATATCGTTTCGTATCACCTCCATCCATGTTTTCTTCGGTCTCCCTTTTGCCCTTTTGCCATTGCCCATATCGAGAGTATCTATTCGTCGAACCGGTACTTCCATAGGTCTGCGTCGCACATGATCAAACCATCTTAGCCGGTTTTCCCGCATCTTCTCCTCCACATGTGCTACACCAACTTTTGCACGAATATCCTCATTTTGCACCTTATCTTTTCTAGTGTTACCGCACATCCAACGAAGCATGCGCATCTCCGCTACGTGCATCTTATGTGTATGGTGTTTTTTAGGAGCTCAACATTCTGTACCATATAATAAGGCAGGCCGAATAGCGCTCTGATAAAGGAAGCCAGGGCCGTAGTCACACTAGCATAAAATCCCAAAGACTTAAAAGTATGCTTTTCCAAAACATTTTAATTTTTTGGAAGGTAGGATATTCAACTAATTTTTTTCTTGGTTGGGGGAAACATCCTTACAAAAATACACTTCGGGTGGGGGTTCATGGCAATTTTGAAGTTCAATGGTGCTATCTTAAAAACCTTGAAAGTTTGATGGCGCTTTATGGAAATTTACCCTAATAATAATAATATTTTATCTTTCTACTCTTTCATGAATCATGAGTACTTTCCAGAAAACATGGAAAGCGCATCAGGAAATCCTTACTCTTAAACCCCTAAATCCTAAAACCTTCACCTTTTCGTCCATTTTTCTCTATTTTTAGATCGTCCCTGACCTTCACCCCTGACGTCATGCTCTTATTTTTCCGCTCCTTTACCCACCTCCTCCTCTCCTAAGCTGAAAAGCGTACTTCTGTCATATTACAGCAGTTGTTAATGCCATGTATTATTTAGATGCAATATAATTAGTTTGTGGTAATTTTCTGTTAATTTCTATAGGTCATGATAGTTAATCGCAAAAAAAACTGTGGTGGGAGACATCCAATTAGAAAGTAGGATCTTCAGCAAATTCTTTTTGGGAGAGGCTATTTTACTCCTTGGGTGTTACTAAGTTAGTTACACCCTACGTAAAATAACCCAATAAATGAATTATTTTTCACGATCGGCTCCATGGATCTTGATCTTCATCATCTAAAGTATGGGCACATCAAGTTTTGCGGGATTTGGATTTTGTTTATTCATTGATCCTTGGTTATAAAATGTTTTATTATCTGAAAACCGTTCATTATGCAACCAACCAATGCATGAACAATAAGTTTCGAAATCACATGAAACTTGGTGTAATCATACTTTAGATGATGGAGATCAAGGATCCACGGAGCCGATCGTGAAAAATAATTCATTTATTAGGTCATTTTAGTTTTGAGTGTAAATAACTTGGTTACACGTAGGGAGTAAAATAGCCTCTCCCATTCTTTTTTACTCCTTTCATCTTAATTAACTTTCTATATTTCATTTTTTGGGAGACATCGTATCAGAACTACTGTTTCATTTCTTTCTGATGCTGGCTAATAAGTAGTTGTGCGTTGTTAATCTTTTGTTATTTCAGGACTACGTCCCAGAAAGCCTTGAAAGCGTATCGGAATTCGAACCTCCGCCATCGCCAGACTCCAGCTACAGCCAGCCGCTGCCCGTCGATGAAGACTTCGCAAAGGAGCCACCAGCTGTCCCGCCGCAAGTTCACCTCACCGTTCTCGGGGGTCCACTGGATCTCGATGAAGAAGCAGCTTCCGAAAAGCCTCAACACGTAGTTCTCAACCATCTCTTCATTGAAAAGGGATGGGCCCCACAGTCTCTTGTTGCCCTCGGCTTAACCCACAGGTTTCAGTCCAAATACGTGACTGTTGTTCTTTACAAACCTACGGGCAGATAGCTGCATTTTTGTTACTTTGTTATAAACTCTAGAGATGTAAAAGAAGAAGGGAGATGTAAAAGAAGAAGGGATTGTGTCTTATGGCAGTAGAGTTGTAGCTAGCTAGAAATGGGTCGACGAACTTTGATTTGGAGTCGGGTTCGTTGAGCCCGAATTCTGTGAAATTCGAAATAAGTAATAAAATGTTGGCAATCTTTGTATGCAGAGCACATTTTGTTCTTTGGAACCATCAATGGTTTCCTTCTTAAATGTAATTCAAATCTAGAGAGTTCTCAAATGAAGCTGGTTTAGACACCTTGTTGGCTTGTTGTAAGGTTATTAGGCTTGTTGTAAGGTTATTAGGTAAAGTATTTCCCCTTGGTTTGATTGGATGTTAAATTTTGAGAAAAAGGATTTGAAGATTTCTGGATTAAATTTTATTATTTTTTTTTGCGGGGTGGGGGTGGGGTGGGGGCGGGGGGGGTTTGCTAGGATTGGGACATCTTTTCAAGATTACATCTATTTATTTGTTATGCATCCTTTATACCCTTTACTTATTATATTTGGAGATGGAAGAAACGATTTCATATAATTGATACCATAATTTTGGGATAGAGTCCCAATGTTATTGTACTCATTATTATTGGATGTGATGTATCCCAAACATGTTTTATTTTTGCATTTTTTGTTGAAGCACATTGAATTTATGCTCTTTTAAATATACAGCCAAGCCTGTCAAGACATTTTCGATCTCTCTTATCATATACACTAATGTGATTTTTTATGGACACTTGCTCTAAAGGCAAGTCAATTGTTATTCTATAGTCAAAATTTTAATTTCCCTGCATAAATTTAACCTTGTTATCTTTTTCTTAGATGCTTTTCCAAACTTTATTTGTTATTTTAACAATAATTACATACATGTATATTAAAATAAATATTTGATCTCTTCATTCATTTTAACTAAAAATCTCTAAAAATAAAAGTCTTCATGTTTTTTCAAGCCTTTTATTTATGATGCCGAAATATGTCCATGTGCATCAAATGTGCAAAAAATCAATGAATCATGGATCATCTTCAAGCATACTCTTTTTTTCCGAATATTTTATTTCAATTAATTATAAGAGCACTACGTGGCTTCTCCTCTCATGATTTTAAATACATAGATAGACTTAGAAAATCGTGTTCCTTTAAATGTGCTCCTATAAATTAAATTTTTTAGAGCTAAGTTAAAGTGATAAAAATTAATTTTACTCTCTGACAATTTAATCATTTTATAATCTGTGCAAAACAATTAGGATATCCGCGGGCTTGGGGTTCTCGATACCCACCCGAACCCATTTGTTCCGGGTTCGGGTGGTCGCCTGAACAATTAAAAAACCTCAATTTGTTTGCCGCAGCCACCGTTTTTTAGGGTTTTAGCAGCACAAAAGTCACATCCTTTTTGCCTCACTTCATCAAATCTACAGCCACCAAATCGAAGAAGAAGAAGAGGAAGGAGATGGTTCGCAGCCTCAAGAACATTCAGAGAATCAAAAGAAAGAACAGGGTATTCTCATCTCTCTCTCTCTCTCTCTCGAGCGTTCCTTTGATTGCCATTTCCTTGTTCGAATTTTGATGCCATGAGGTTTCGAATTTGCAGGGATCGAAGAAGAAGGACGAGGCTTCTGCTTCTTCTGATCATGCAGCTCCTGCACAGGTAAATTTGTTCTCAGAAAGGGAAAATATTGGCTTCATTTGTTTGATTTGATTAATTTATAAGAAATTTGTTGTGTTTTCTTCTTCTTTTTCCGGCTCACATTAGGTATGGCAACCAGGAGTTGATAAATTGGAAGAGGGTGAAGAGCTCCAATTTGATCCCTCTGCTTATAATTATTTGCGAGCTTTCAGTATTGGCTGGCCCTGCTTGAGGTATAATCTTTCTTCAAGTTGCTATCTTTTTTGTTCATGGTTGTATTTCTTTCAGTTTTCTTCTGGGGTTGAGCTTGATAGTTTCTTTCATTTGATATGTTGACAGTTTCGATATCGTGCATGATGCATTGGGTTTAGTGCGGACAGAGTTTCCTCATTCGGTGTATGGTGTTGCAGGGACTCAGGTAACTAGCTTCTCATTTAAGTAAAAGCAATTTTTTTTGGCTGTTGATTTTGTGAAATTTTGCTATAAGCATGAGTAGGAATTATGCAAAAAGATATTTTTATTAGTCTAGCAGTTTGGTTGAACTGCTGTGCTGATCTAAGTGAGGAATTGCTAATGCTGGATAAGCAAACTAAGGAAAACTAAAGAATGAGCTAAAATTAAATTTGGGGCGATTGAATGTAAAGTCCTTTTATATAGGGGGTTGTGCACTTGTTCGGTCTGAAATATCATAATACTAACTTATATCCCCTCTGTTTAATTTTTAAAAAAAAAAGAAGTAATGGAGAGAAGTTAAACATGGTCATGTTTCGAAAATATAGAGAAGCAATTGGAAAAAGAGGTAACTAATGTAGAACTATGGGCAAAGAAGAGAAGAGATTGAAGGCTTGAATGAGAGAAAGCTTGAAGTTATGGTGGAGAATGAGAAAAGATTGGTTGCTTAAGGGTTTAAGTGCTTATTATGATAGATTAGGGGAATAATGTTCAATCCATATATTAAGTGGGGTTATGTTGCAATTAGTTGACCTTTGATTTTATATTGGTCATGTAAGCTGTAATTTTTCTGTATTTGTACTATCCATTTCTTCCTTTTTTGGTATTCAATTGTAGTTCTATGGTGACTTATCTGGCTACTATTGCTCATTAGCTGCCCCACCCCACCATCTAATTCTGCCATGATGCACCCCTCCCACCTTTAGATCCATTAAAATTTAAACCAATGCATTAACTTTCCAATGGCTGAAAGAGAATTATTTAGCAAGCTTATATAATATACTTGTATCAAAGTGACAACGATTCTTTATAAAACATAAATTGTTTCAGTCCCTTGTTAATTGATAACAAATAAATTTAACAGAGTTCAAGAACATACATTTGTTGTCTAAACATGTCATTATGCTTTCTTAATTTTAACTATTTCTGAATGCTGCTTGAAGACAAAACCTTTCTATAAAGTAGATGGGAGTCTTCATAAGCTAGGGTAAATGTCAAGTAAAATCTTCTCACCGAGAAGATTTTAAAATTTATTGTAAATTAACATATACATCATGAATCATCCTCCAATTGGATTGTTTAAATCTCTGTAAGAAGTATATTGTAAGGAGTATACCAAACGATTGATTAAAGTATATATTGTGTGGGTATTCTTGCACCATTAAACATCCCGATTGGATTGACGAGCTCTTTCCACCAGAAATAAGCATTAAATCTTGGTTTCCTTAATTTATATATTGGTTGCTCAATTATTGGACCAATGCTTTTAGGGATCACACGACACACAATCATGGTCTATAATCAGGATGATATACTGTCTTTTCAAGATGACTTAGATATTAAATTGAGTTCCGATCATACCTGAAGTTGTCTACTTGAACCATAAGAGTTAACTCCGTAATCTTAGGACTAATAGTGATGGGCTCGTCATATGGGAATCTAATCTTAAAATCTTATTTAAGGCTTAATTAGTAGGACAACACCGATTTAGTTTAAACATAATTCTTTGTATAGAAATAATATATTATGATTTCTCACACTATATTTCCATAGCGGCCATTTCACGAGGTTATTAATTTTTATATACCTGACATATGTTCAAAAAGTAATAATAGGTTAAAATGCTTCTTCCTTCCCATTTGCCCATTTAACAACAATTCAGTCTTATAGTCCTTCAAATTTTGTTTTTGCATATTTGTAAATGCAATTGGTGGTCTATTAGGAACATTTGATTTTTATAAATCCTGGAAATCTTTTTAGCGAGTTCTTCAAGCCCCCCCCCCCCCTTTTTACTAAGAGTGAAGAAGTTGGGCTGAACTGTTGATGAATGTTGATGAATATCGAGAATAAAATAATATCTATAATTAAGTACCTAACTTCTTATTTATGTTTTCATAAATCGCTAAACCGCCAGAGAATTGCGATTTCGAACAATCGTTCCCAATTTGGGAACACTAGCACTCCGGATCAGATGAATCACCGTTCCGATCAAAACTTTTAAATGAGGCATATAGTCGGGTTTTTATTAGATTATACTAAAAAAATATTTATTTTTTAGCAAAAGAAATTGAATTATATTTATGTTATTATATACAAATACACACACACATACAAATGGTTCAAAAACACCCTTATCTTACCGCGTTCCACAACAAGCGGCATTCCGTGTTCCTGCTTTCGTTTTGTGTACCGAAACGTTCCGCGTTCCAGGTAACATTGCTTCTTATAAATATTTCATATCCTTATATGATTTAGACGATTATGATTCTTTTTTGACAGTGTATACTGTACTGTATCAGTTACCGCTATTTTTATTTAAGAATCTTATGAACCATGATATTGATAGAATATAGTCAACAATACCCCCATCTGACCTCAATGAAGGTTTTTTTTGTAAGATTTCAATATTGACAACATTGAATGGAGGTTAGAGACTAGTTGTCTAGGCAGTTATCTGGTGATGCAGAACTGTAGAAGGAATCGGTCGCCTATTGCCACAATTCCTGATCCCTCACAACAAATATTAAAATATGGCATAGAAAACTTTCTCCAATGGCAGGAAGTTTTGAATATGCAATTTCTTGTGCTTTCATGTGAATATATTAAGTGAAAAACTGTCCAATACATTAAGAATAATAAACCTTGTACCTTACTCTTTTTTTTTAACCTGGGGAGCTTAACTTTTTAACGTCAGGGATCTGCAAGACCCATCT
This sequence comes from Agapanthus africanus, assembly GCA_030015575.1. Classification (NCBI taxonomy): domain Eukaryota; kingdom Viridiplantae; phylum Streptophyta; class Magnoliopsida; order Asparagales; family Amaryllidaceae; genus Agapanthus; species Agapanthus africanus. The sequence goes on along the minus strand of JASDDO010000022.1, from coordinate 746,633,101 downwards.
GATGCTTTTGGGATTTGATAATTTGGTAAAGGTGCCCTCAGCATAACGGTGAAGGGAAACTGTAGGCCGGCAACTATTATGGTTAGCTTTAATTTGGGTTGATATTGTCACATATATAATCTGATTCCTTTACAAGAAGTTCATTTGTCAGCTTGAATGTATCCTTCGGAAACCATAAAATAATTGTTTGCCTCTATGAACATAGTAGTATAAGCTAGGCAACTTTTGCTAAAGAACTTATTAAAGCCACACATCAAGACTTACTATCAAATTACGAGCTTAGACTCACATCCGCCATAGATACCTAGTTCCATGCCCATCTAATCAAAATCTTGGATAATTGAATTCCCTTTTCTCTATGTACAAAAACCCATACGTGGAAGTAATATCGGTTTAAAAACACATGCAGTCCATGGCTGTTAGGTGCATATTATTATTTTATTCTTCAGGTCCATAGTTACATTGCTTTACCTAGTAAATCAATTCATCTATATAAATTCATAATGTTGCTTGTTTCATTGGAATATTGATTGTCATCCATGCCTCAAATGCCGCTGTTTGTTTTCCCCTTTCCTGTGGTGATGCGGCCGCTTGAGCCTTGATAAACTGCTCAACATTAATGGTTACAAATGCAAATGTGTTTTTGCGTAGTCGTAATTTTATTAAATGAGTTTGCTAGTAACTTCTGGCACCTTCCCTATTATATTGGCATGTGGTTTTTTCTAGGCTGAACAAGCATCCTGGAACCATATTGGAATATTCAAGCTCTCCAATATATCTGGGAAAAAGCGTGAGGTAGTGCCTTCGTCTGCTGATAATGACGAAGATATGGATAGTGACAGCAGTAGTGATGAAGATGATGAAGGTGTTGATGAATCTGCACAACCCATTTTGCAGGTTAGATCAGTTTTCTGCTCTTAACCTTCACTTTTTGATAGTTATTTCTATGTTCTTTTAGTATACTACTATCTCCAATCACTTGCAGTAATCTTACTTCTGTATTTTTTATTCTTAATAGTTGCATAAAGTAGCTCACCAAGGATGTGTAAATCGAATTCGCGCCATGACTCAAAAGCCTCATATATGTGCTACATGGGCTGACACTGGTCATGTTCAGGTCATGAATCATTTTGGCTTTAGCTTAACATCATTTTCTTACTTATTTTATGTGCAATGATTTGTTTTCCTTACCCTTTTTTCTGGAGTAGAAGACAGAGACTTGAAATCTCGGTAGGAGTTTAATTGTGATCAATTAAATTTCATCTTTTAATGATTTAACGCATATAACAATTAAGTTCTTTGTTGGCTTTGTCCTTTTTTTTGCAACACTTACAAGTTGATGTATGATGTTCATGCAAACCAGATTTCCCTTTGGAACAAGGCTGTAACAATCATCCAAAATTTTGTATCCTTAAATGGCTAAAGCAACATGGCTAACAGTCTTATCTATCTATTAATTAGTCAAAATAATAACCAAATTTCAACTGGCCTACGTTTGTATTTCTGATACAGTTAGTGATTTGTTCCACAGTTATGGAATTTTAGCTCCATCCTAAATGCTTTAGCAGAATCTGAAACCGATACTAGCAGAGGAGGTAATAGCATACATCATCAAGCTCCACTAATGAAATTTGGTGGGCACAAAGACGAAGGCTATGCAATAGATTGGAGTCCTGTTGTTCCTGGAAGGCTTGTTTCAGGTATGTACAGCATGTAATCCAACCAACAATTAGTTGGTAATTTTTTTTCATATTGTTGATTGCTACATTTAAGATCGCATTCCATGTCAATGATGATTGCCTTTATAATTCTAGGTGATTGCAACCATTGTATTCACCTGTGGGAGCCTTCCTCTGAAACATGGAACGTGGATAAAAATCCTTTTGTTGGGCATGCTGCAAGTGTCGAAGACCTACAAGTATGTGTTGTGCTTTAAAATCTAGTGCTTTATTTATTTATTTTCATGTTAACTTGCATTTGTTACCTTGTCCAAAGTCATAATAATAATTAAATGGCTTGATTTCACCAAAATACAAAAAGTATGCCTGCTTTTCACAAAACTACCAAAACCTTTGTAAATTACTACGAATAACCAAAAGGTTTGATATTAACACTGCCCATTATTTTGGTGAATTACGCGTGTAGTGTACTTAACTAACATAATGGCGCTATCAAAATTTGTATAATGCTGTTATGGTAGTTAAGTGAAAATGGTATTGTTAAAATGAAAAAAATGGGTATATTTTTTGGTAGTTTGGGGGAATTAAGCTTAACTAAAATTTGAAACCCATCATTTATTTTCCTATTCCTTTATATTTATTTATGTTTTGTTGTCTGTATTCACATTGCAGTGGAGTCCAACAGAAGCAGACGTCTTCGCCTCATGTTCAGTAGATGGAAATATTTGTATATGGGATACGCGATTAGGGAAATCACCAGCACTATCAGTGAAGGCACACAATGCTGATGTTAATGTTATTTCATGGAATCGGTAGGTGGGAGTCCTAATATTTAAAATATATCGTTTTACAAAATGCCTTGACTATCTATTAATTTCTCCATCATGTGGATAGGTTGGCTAGCTGTATGATAGCCTCTGGAAGTGACGATGGCACATTTTCAATAAGGGACCTTAGATTGATCAAGGTATATATACCAATGGTTTATTTTACTTTAGCATTTATGTGCAAGTCTTGTTTAATTCATCTGACTCTTAGAATACTTGCATTCCTTGTGCAGCCTTTCCATATATAGAAACTAGGGTTTTGTTCTTATGTTGCATGTTTATATTTTAGATATATTTTGAGAAGAAAATGAATATACAGTCCAAACATTCTGCACAAGTATATGATAGATATATTTTATAGAGAAAATAAATATACAGTTAAACATTTTAAACACTGCCACTACAGAAACATGGTTTGAGAGCACAAGATTTCAAGAGCTTTTGGGTTCAAACCTCATTATTATCAATTCAAAGAGATGTATTTACCCCATTATTTTGTCTTTACTAGTGAGTGTTTCGACAGGCCTCCACATGGCGCACACATGAGGGGGAGTCTTAAATTATGTTAGCATGATATACGTAGTTATCTCACAACCCAACAACTTTAAGCTTATGGTAAAGTAGTCCATGACAAAAATAAATTACCTAGCAGCTCTGGGTGTATACTCATTGGCTGTTGGTATATTTCAATGTCAGCTTGAATACAGGAAACTTAATGCTTTAGTTGTGTTGTGTCCCTGCATCAGCACAAACTTAGCGTAACTTAGATTGAAATCTCCAAAATATGATTGAGGTAACCTGACATCCGTACTAGCTGCAACTGACAGGATAGTAACATTATGTCATTATCCATTAAGCTCCCGGGCACCTCGATTGAAGAGGAATTGTATTTGATGAGCTTCTCATGCTATTCTACCTAGAATTTATGGGTAGGTTTATTATCCCAGATCAAGGAATTTCGAACAGTAGACTTTAGATTTGAATTGAAGCAATTTGATTATTAATAATTACCATTTACTGGGAAGATAGTTGATTACTATACCAAGAAGTGAAAACCGGTTGCTGAGCTATGTTAGCACTTAACCAGAGGATTTTTATTTTTATTTTTATTTTTAAAGTTAAACAGAAAGTTGGCATATTATGTCTAAATCATTGTAATGCATACCAATAGCCTCAGGTGGAATTAGATTGTTAATCGTCTTCAGTGTGAATTATTAGTAGTTTGATCTGTGTTACTTTGTGCTCATATCTTTGCATTAATTGGTAGCTTGACATGCACACATTTACACCCACAGGGGGACTCTTTGGTGGCGCACTTTGAGTACCACAAACATCCGATCACATCAATAGAATGGAGCCCACATGAGCAATCCACTCTTGCTGTTTCATCTGCAGACAATCAGTTGACGTGAGTTTTCTTCTTCTTTTCTTCCTCCAATAAACGTCAACTAGAAGCAAGTAATGGAGTTTGCTCCTTTTTCTGTTCTCACAATTCTTTGTTTCAAACTTATTAGAATATGGGACCTCTCGTTGGAAAGAGACGAGGAAGAAGAAGCTGAATTCAAAGAGAAGCTGAAAGAACAAGCTAATGCGCCACAAGATCTACCACCTCAGCTCCTATTTGTTCATCAGGTTTTTGTTTCATCTCAATGATTCTGCAGTCTAGCGCTTGAATAATTATGCCTCGGTTTGCTTTCTTGTTTTTGTTTTGCATGTTCAATTCTATCTTTGGCTATGTTCTCATGGGGGCCTTTGAATTTCACTAAATTATTTAATACATATTTCCTTTTACTACCCAAACTCTTCATATTAGCAATTTACAATTTTCACTGAACTATTTCATTAACGGCATTAGGTTAGTAAAAATACATAAGATATCCTGAAAAAAGGTACGCTACTATTAATCTCTTTGATGGCAGCCTGTAAATGTATGGAGTTGTTGGCAATTTATTGAAAAATGAGCACAGTTTTTGGCTGTTTAGCGAAAATTTCTTAACTTTGTTATTTTCGATTTCTGAACAGGGTCAAAAAGATTTGAAGGAACTACACTGGCACCAGCAGATCCCAGGGATGCTTGTGTCTACCGCTGCCGATGGTTTCAATGTTTTAATGCCCGCAAATGTAGAAACCACAATTCCACCGGCCTCGGCTTCTTGAATCATCGATTCCTTTTGTTTATCTGTTGTGGAATCTTTTCTCAAATGAAAAGGGTCTTGAAACAACATCAGTTAATATTTTATCTCTCTCTTTTATATTTATGCAGGCTTGTACTAGTATTGTCTGTGAGTGAGAGTAAAGTCCTTTTATTGTTCCTATATGTTCCTGAGAATGCTATACGGATTTTTTCCCCCGGAATTGGTCGACCAATTTTAATTTATTATCTTAACCGCGTAAGTTTTTCTCTATCTTTTTCTATTTCCTTCCGTGTTTTTGCTCTCTTAAGGGATGTTATTGGTTTTGGTTTTTCTGGGAAGGATATAGACTCTTTCTTGGACTTCAACTATTTGGTGTTTTTGGTTTTAGATGATGATTTGAATTTTAAAAATGAAGTATTATTGGTTTTGGATTAGAAAACGTTGATATTAATACATTGTGTTATTACCAACAATGTTAAGCTCGGTTGGTGCTAGTTCTCTCTCCAATATGAGATTCCGTGAGTTTGAGTTTGAGCAGGTTGCTTTTTTTATTATTTAAATATCTTGTGTTATTGGTTTTGAACCCAGTGTTATTGATAATCTAGGATTAGAATTTGGATTAGGAATAAATGTCAATTCATGATCGTTTCAAAATTGGGAAAACGAGATTTAGAGTGTCACTGTAAATTTCTATCTCATGAGTATTGTCGAGGAAAGAGAAAATGGGACCTATAGTGAGAAGACTCGTGAATGATGGGGTCTAACTCCCATCCCCATGAGTCTTGTGACTATAGGTGGGTAGGCTCCGTTTCCTCTTCAAAAATAGTTAAATATAGAGACTTTTCTTTGGTAGCAGGACTTTGATGCTTTCTTTCCTCGACGGCTCAACATCTAGCAAACGCTAGGAACTTGTTTTTGCCCCTTGATCTAATTTGATCTAACCCATTTGGTTAAATATATATTGCAACAATAGAATTTATTAAATTAAAAATAAATAGATAAACATATGACTTTTCTTCATTTTCCACCTCACTCTCTGGCTGTGCATCCATCTTTCTCCTCTCTTTCTATTGCTAAGCATGTGGTGCCTTTTAATCTTGTCAAATTATTTTCTTTTACTTTTTTGATAAGGCTCATTCGTCGAATCAACGGCCTTCCAGTTTGAAGAGAAAAGTTATATCAACCGAGCTAAGCCGAGTCGGCGAATCCTGTCATATTAGGCATGCTCTTTAGAAAGTTGTATTGATTTCTTTTCTTTTTTCTTTTTCTTTTTTATTTGTTGTGGTATTTTGGAGAAGGTTGTAGTCGTCTTCAACTTGTGAATTCTCTTGGGAAAACTGCATTCATTAGGTTTTACAAAACTAGCTAGTTTGCATTAATTTATTTAACAAATTGTCCTCGTTTTATAATGTTTTGGTTAAGTTTTCATTATCTTTAACATATAAATTTTTCTTCATAATTCTGATTATCAACACGATAAATAATTAACCATTAATTTTGCTGTTAATTATGAAAGGCTAATGAAATCTTCGTGATAAAAATGACTGGTTTATTCTAATTTAGCAATAATAATAACTTAATTCTGAGAAACCTTGCACTTCTTACTTCTGCGGAGCTAAATAGTCTATACTGGTTTTGATCGACATACCAAAAAAATTGTCTAGGAATCCTTGTTGATCTAAATTAAATTCCGAAAAATTATCCAACTAAGACAATTGTCCTAGTCGCTCGTTCTTAAGATTATCATGTTAATATGACAAGCGATCTCGAGGGAAATAAAAGTACAAAATGTGCATGATCATATCCGCAACAGTGAAGCAACACCTATCCTCTCACGTAAACCAAAATCTTAAGAAACATCATATAAACTTTCTTTTACTAAACTAATATATAAATAAGTTATTTATTATGATTAAGAATTCATGTAAAGATTATTAATTATGTCTGCAACTGCTCAGAAGAAGATTTAATGAAATAATTTGATATGTTTTGACCAGCAAATAGTGAGATAAACTCCACATTTATAATAAGAAGTATTCAGTACATAAAAAATAGTGAGACATAATATTTATAATTAGATATGTGTGCCTAGTGGGCTATGTTAGAGCATAATAAATAATTTACTATTTCCCCCTTTTTTTCATATATTATTTCATCTTAATCATAAATCTCACTTTTATTAATATAAATTATTTTGGCCCATCTTATTAATGACCGACAGACAAATGAGAAGAAGACAAAAATGAAAAGACAAAGAAAAGCTCACATTATGAGAAAATAGAAGAAATCATACATATGACCAGAATATATGACCATAAGGCAAAGAAAAGCTCACATTATGATAAATAAATGGAGAATAGAAGAAATCCAATGATGATGAAGAAGTCGGGTTATTATCGATTGGATAGAGATGGAAGTCTACAAAAATTCATGGAACTAACTAAACTTTTAATATATCATAAGCACTGTCTAGTCGAAACTCTATTGCTTTAAACTTGTTTACAAAATATTGATATCCTCCAATATCTTCAAGTTGATAATCATTAACAAAATTAGTAATTTTTTTTATATTTTCTTATTCAATTTTTAGTTTTAAAGTGCAATTCCTTGAAAAGGTTAATTCCACGGCTGTTATATTTATATACAAGAAAACAAAGATAATATGTAAAATGACCCACGGTTAAAACATGCAAACATAATAAAGTTGTGTTGTAAGAGGAAGAAAACACAAGCTGCTCCTATAAACAATCTGAAATTATATAAGGGTATATTACCATAGCCCTCACAAATTGTTTCAGGGTCAACAAAATACTTTCACAAATGTTGAAATCTCCAAAAACCTATCATGACCAACAACCAACCATAACTTATGGTGTTGAGTGTGCATATTAAATGATCATCTTATCCTATTACCGATACAAGTAGAGGAAACGGGACATGCAGTGTCCCGGCAAGCCCCTTCCTACAGCACACTCATCCATAGACGAATGGGGGCTAGGAACAGCTTTGCAAAAAAGTCCATGGGCCCCGCTTTCCTATATATGAGGGCGCTGCAGGGAGGGGGCTACAAGGACAGTGCATGCCCTTTAAACACATATGTAGCGGCATATATTTATTGGATTTTGCATGGTGATTTTGCATATAAGTGCAAAACCTAATGAAAAGGAGGAAGCACTAAAATGCAAAAATATCATGTAAGGATACCACATATGCTCCACTGTAGAGTGCACTCCACAGAGACACTCCATGATCCATTTACTCGTTAATTTCACTAAACAATCCTGAGCTTATAGTGTTTTCTAGTTAACTACCTTTTAACTTGTTTTATTACTCGCAAGTACCGTGAACTTTTTGAACCTGACTTAGCTCCTTACAAGCATTAATTACCAATTATACGCTCTCGTAGATATGATAATGTCATGAGACCTAAAAAATTTGGCGAAAAGAGCGAAAAATAAATAGCCCGTCAGATTCTATAATATGAGGCATGTGGCCTATAAAATCATCGATAGCATGTTGCCGCACTGAAACTATTTAATAGTCTGTAAGAAATAATCCTTATATAATTCTAGATACTTGTCTTAGCAACATTCCCAAATTTCATAATTTTATACCTGACTACATAACTGTTTCTGTCCCTCATGTGTAATCATGTTTCTCATGAACCATATTCATTTTGTTCTTTAAATCGTGGATCCATCCTCCTCAGTTTTTTATATGGTCCCTTGCAGGAATCGAACCGGCGCCCTACTTTTTTGTGCTTTGGTAGCTTACCTCTCGCTATTACACCTAATGTAAATAACTAACCAATCCGGTAGATTCCACGTAACCTCTATATGGTTAATGATTGGTTATAAATGGGTTAAGATTTCCAGTCCCAAAGCTACCCTGCATCTATATCCGATCGCCAATCCCATAAAATGTACCGCTCCTAAGTAATTCTTTTCAATGGGTTGCATTTTAGGAAAAAGGCGCACCGATTACTCACTTCATTAATGTTAAAACGAACTTAATAGTGTTTAAAAGGTAGCAAAAGGATATAAGGTGACGAGCGCATCAAAATTCCTCTAAACATATAAGAAGGACAGGACAACAGAAATAAATCTCTATCATGAATGCACAGTGTGGCAAGATAATCATATTTATACATACTTTCATCTGAGAACATAGTGTACTTGAGACTCCGCCATCACACACAAGTATAAGAAAATATATTACAATCGTAGATGAATGCGAAAATAATTAAGATTGATCCGTTCATATCTTAGAATATGGAGATTAAGCCGGAACAGTGCTGGTCATCCAAGATATTGTTTGGCCGTTGACTTCTTGACCTCCACTTTAAAAATTCTCTCAAAAAGCCATTTTTATATATTGTGTTTTCTTATTACAATAATCAAAACTTATCAATATAATCAATTTTTGCATCACGAAAGCACTAAAAGCAAAGTAAAAGGGTCAAAAAATGTGCTACAATCAGCGTTCATAATTTTAAAAACAGAAATTATTCAAGTTAGGCAACACTCAATTCACTGGCATGGTACAGTAATTCCCTAACTTTGCTCCCCACTCTTTTTTTGTGTTCATGGTTTTTCTTGCTCTGAAATGGCAACATGTCACATGAGTCTCATCAAAACGCAAAAAAACTAAAAGGGATCTTGTTTAAACATATGAAAACAGATCCCTCAAAGCTCATCGTAGGTTTGGAGTTAGCTCATCATAGGTTTGGAGTTTTGACACGGTGGAATCAAAATATTTAATATGTTATCGGATCAATCCAAGTTCAATCAATCCTTTCCGAACGCGTATTAAATGAACACTAATTTCAATTAAAAATACTGCTATCCACGACCTACATGAGGCATATATGAATATAACAATAAATCCATCAACACTTATTATAACTTTGAAGTTTTGATTCAGCAGACAAAACGTAGAACAGATCTGCATCCTCACTAACTCTTACTCAGTGTTCAAAACAGCGATAGCGTGTAGCATAACGTTCCACTATTAAATAGCAAAATGCGAAAAAAATGTTACGCATAGCATAGACTATATGAATTATTAATTATTACTATGATCATCTCATTTACAATAAATTATATTATTACAAAGATATAAAATTAGCTTGAGAACATAGAACAATAAGTAATATAACAATATATTTTGCGGTAGCAGTTTCTCTGCTCCCCAAAATTCCCCTAAAAAAACAATATTTTCAAAATTTTCAATCCTTGAGTTCATACATACGATTCATACTGGTATTAAATCTATCGAAAATCAATTAAATATCTCTATTTGAGAAACATGGTTACTAAATATGATTTCAAATTTAAAGTTTAGAACTTTAATGAGACGTCTTCATTATGTTTAGGATTAGATACTGAAATTTTAAGAATTTCAATAGAAAATTTTATATGAAAATAGCGTACGCATAGCGTATAAAAGCGCAAGTTATTTAAAGAAAAAACATAAGTTGTTTTGTATCTAAGCTTTTTTTCCAAATGTATACAGCGAATAGACTAAGCTACATTATACCAGCTATTTTAAACATCGCTCTTACCTTGTGATTTTGTTGTAGCAGGCAGTAGCAAGTGGAGTTGATGATGTGAATCATTATGACTGTCTCTTCATGCTTTCTGCTCTTCTTTTTGCTACAGGCTTCGTACCACTACTCACTCCTTCAGATTAAAGAGCTCAGTTTTTCTTTTTGGGGAAAAAATGGGATTTAATTCCCCCTGGCTTAAAAGCTATAGGGTTTAGTCCCTGGGTCAAAAACACGTGTCAAAAACTCTCTAAACTAAAATATTTCTTTCTTTTAGTGCCTAAAATATATTAACTAATATGTTATTCCGATACCGCCCCTTAAGATATTTAGCATTTAAAGGACTATATATATCTTATCAAATACTATATTTACGTTATAAATTGCTACATTTATGTTGAAAGTACTATATATATCGAAATATTACATTTGACCTAAAATTGTTACACCTACTTGTAAAACTACTACATCTACTAGTAATACTACTACATTTATTTTACCAACAGATGTAGAAATTAAGATTAAATGAAGTATTCTTGACATAAATATGGTAGATTCTGTGTATGTCATGCCCCGCTTAGTAAAATACGGAATACGAGAGGTTGATAAGGCCAGCCATGCTCCTACGGTCGAGAAAATATCCTGCCGTAGTCACACTTCGGCTTCTAGCTTTACGTGGTAATCAGTAATCAATGCACAGGTAAGGAGAAATGCAGTCACTAAATCAAAACAGATACAAAACTAACCAGATAGAGATCAAGAAAAGATAGCGCTGAGTCGCTGATCAAGATGTCCGCAATATCCTCGAGGTACGCCAGGTCCTGGTCCAAGCTAAATCCACTTCTCACTCTGAGCATGCATACTCAGGTCGTCAGAGCGACACAATACACACACACACACACACACACACACACACACACACACACAATATAAACACATGCAATGATGACGAACATGAAACAGTAAGTATGGAGTAATAACATGAGCATGAAGTAGCCAGTACAGGTAAACAGTAAAACAGGAAAATAGTATGGCAGGTATATTGAATCAGTAATCAATGCATGCCACTAAACCTATCAGTCTCTAAGTCTCACTATCCAGGTCGCTAAGCCCGCCGTCAGTCCAAGTGTGAGAGTCAACCACTCGTGAGTATCCCCCACCCAAGGGTAGTACCCCAGGGGCAAGGGAACACAGGCCCGAGTCGCTCGCTAATAATCAGTAATATCACACATATAACTCCAGAATCGCTGTGTATGCCGGCAATGGGACTCCCGAGATTCCGTTGAACTCACACTCAAACTACCCACACTCCGTGGTCTACATCAAACGCCAACCATAAACTCAAATACCAGTCGGTCCATGACAAGTCTACGCGAGAACTAGAGACAGGATCTCCATCAAGCATGTCTCGACTGATACCCAAGATAAATGGACAGTGTTTGGTGCCTTATCTATGACACTAATATAAGTGCTTCCATAATCGTCCCATACCAATTATAGTCACACTTATACGTGTTCCAAAGACGTCGATAATGCAATAAATCAACCGGGTCCGCTGATTGTGTACAAGTACGTGTCACTTTCACTTATTCATTCACGCTTAAACACTAATGTACTTGCCACAATCAAAGCACTAATATCTAACACTGGGTAATGCACACGATCACTAGATTACCAATGCAATGACATCTACACGATATGATGAGAATACAATAATTACGATATGAATTGAATATCATCAGTCAGTGTCCTACCACTTTCATAATTAACTATAAATCATACATGCAGAATTAAGCGAAACAATGTAAATAGGGTAAGTATTATGTTTAATTATCTATCCATAAAAATTGGTTTCGCGTCAATCGGGTTTCAGGTTCGCTAGATATGGCCATTTCAATTTAAGTGTTCACTGCTGGAAATCCGGTTTCAGAACTGGAAGTCTGTTTCGTAACACGCTTTACTCCCAGTTGGAAGAATAATTAGGCGACTCTATAGTTGAACAATGTTTAGGTTTTACAGTTAGCTTTCCACCGCAATTGGCGGATCAGTGATATCCTATGTCAACAGGGATTTATGGACATGTTATGTTCAATGTGTAAAATCTGTCACTACAGAATTCAGCAGAACATATCGACATTATAAAATGTGTTAAAAATATCATACAGTTGAGGAATCCAGTGAGACTAGTAGGATAAGGAATCTACCTCAATTCTCTTCGTAACAATATAGGGTTCCGCACATTTCCGCATTTGAGCAAGGAAATACAGTGAGTTAAAAACATGGGTTATCTGGAATTACCGCTCTGGACTGCAGTCCAGAATCGTAATTCTCCACAGTTTTCTCTATCATAACTAGTTCAATTTTAGATATAAACTATAGGGTTCTGTAGCTTATTCCGTTGGCTTCGATATGAGCCATGGAATGCCAAAATCCGATTCGTAAAAGATTTAACGTGAATTAACGGTCTAGTATGTTCAGGAAATTTAGATTTCGTACCGACTATCGGGAGCAGCATTACATAGGTGAAACGACCGTGGTTTTCAACTAAATTTCTACAGCATATCGGTAAACAATAGGCGGGTTTAATGATCACAAGTTCCTCCATTTAAAGTCCGGTTTTCACATATAGATTCGTATCAAACACTTGCATCATATTGGTTTGCACGAATTATATATACACGACATTAATTCGAAATTGGGTTAAATACATAATAATAGCATGAAACAAGCAATATACTTGCCTGATGACGTGTCGACGATGGTACGACAGCGGCAACGGCAACGGTGCGATCGCGACACATGCACGGCACGACAACGACGATTCCAGCATGGCACAACAGCAACAAAAGTCTCGATCTTGGCTCGATCTTGGGCTCAAAGTAGAGAGGAATTCTCGGCCTCGGGGCTTAGAGTGGTCGACAGATAGGAGTTTAGGCAGTGTGCAGGCGGTGTCCGACAGCGCAGAGGGATCGAGCGGCGGCTAGGAGCTCCGGCAACGTGGCAGAGGCAGCGACGGTGAAGGGCGTGGAGGTAGGTACAGTGGTTGGGTCTCCAGAGGGCTGAGAGGGAGGCGGCGAAGGGCGATGGGTTGCAGAGAGAGGGGGTTGAAGGAGGTTAGGGCAGTGGGTGTGGGCGTCGATGATGGAAGTGCGAGGGTGGAGTCGGGGTTGAGCTCGGTGGTGAGACAGGCGCTGGAGATGAACGCAAGGGGAAGAGGATGACGACGACGACGAGGGATGGGTGTCGGGGTCGGGGTTTGCAACGAGGTGAGTTGTAGGTGAGGTGGAGGAGACCGGAGTGATGCCGGCGGTGGTGGCGGGGAGAGCACGGCTGTGGGCGTCGGTTCGAGAGGGGAACGGGAAAAATATAGGGAAAGAGAGAGAGTGCGAGATGAGAGAGAGAGAGGGTGCGTACGAGAGGAGAGAGAGAGACGTGGTCGAGGGGAGGGAAGCAGCGCGCATGGTGTTGTGGGTGCGGGGACGTGGTCGCGACGAGGAGAAGGGTCTCGAGAGCGAGCGATGACGTGGGGAAGAAATGGAAGAAGCGGGAAAAAAGAATGTGGGGAAGAAGAAACGGGTCGGGTCGGGTAAGGGGCTGGGCCGGGGTTCCTTGGGCCAGGCCGGAAAAGAATAAAAGAGAGATAGAGAGGGAGTGGGCCGGGCCGGGTTGGGTTTAGTTTAATAAAATAAAAGGAATTAGATTAAATTAGGGTAAGATATTTATAATTTAAATTAATTGGAAAATTTTGTAGAAAATTTGGGGAAAATATTTGGAAGTTTATTTATTAAAATACATTAATTATTCATAAGGACTGGGTATTACATCATACCCCACTTATATAAAATTTCGTCCTCGAAATTCAAAATGAACAATAAGCTATAAAGGTAATGCGAACGACAACAAAATCAAATACCATTATATAGTGATTTACGCAAGAGCAGCTAGCTGAAAATCCAAGGTCTATATATGTATAAGAAATAACGCAACTAAAATAATAGGCCTAAGTAATCACAAAACAGAACCATCTATAATGATAACTATATGCACAATACCAGAAAATAAAATAACAATAACAAGCAATAGTGAAAGATTTGCCGACAAGCCCAAATATTTTAGGATAAATGTATCGATCAGACAATTTAAAATAACTTGAGAAAACCCATATGGTGAAATAAGAAAATAGTATGTGCGGCATATATTTACGCTATTGAAAATATGATAATTAGTAGAGTATTCGGAACAAGTAAAACGGAAGTAGTTAATAACACGCAAAATATATATATATATATATATATATATATATATATATATATATATTTTGATAAACTTACAATAATGAAAACTAGATTTCAAATAGCAATGTCACTGAATGTAATTATGGTAATAGGAGATAGCACTAAAAATGTATAGGGGCTAGTCAGGGTAGGGATTACAATGGAGTATGGTCCGTTCAAAAGGTCGGAAAGTGGTACTTCAATCTGAATGTCGAAGAGGCTGGGGTCGGGTCAGCACAGGGTGCAAGGGTGGAGAATAATGAATCTCAGAAGGGAAAGAATTTTATTGGGGAGGGAAAAACAGTCAATGCATTATGCGAATCAATACTCAAAAGATTAGCGAACTCAGAAACTTTATTATTCCAGAAAATTTCAAACAAGGCATTCTCGAAAGACAAAAGGTGGCCCTAAATTATACATAGATTTATTTGGCCAGAGAAGACAAAAGATAAATCACGTCAGTCGCGGTTATGGAAGTTCAGCAGATTACGGTAAGCTCGCGCGCTAAGATAGGGGCGTCCATTTCCATAGCGCCTCGTAGGGATTGCCACTGGAGGTTCTTCAGCCACGGGGTCTTCATCTCCTGGTCCTTCTTCCTCGGCTGGAGCTTCTTCATCATGGTATGCTTCTACGTGATTCACCTCTTCTAGATCTTCTTCCACTGGATTCACATCAAGGTCTTCCTCTCCTGGATTTTCTTCTACCGGGTCTTCCTCGGGGTCTTCCTCTATCGGGTCCTCTTCTTCGTTGTCAGAATCGCTGATCATGTCGACTTCTGGGGCTGCAACTCTCTCGTCCTCGGAATCACTGTTTCCGAAAATAACCTGTGGGCCGTTGATCTCGTCATCTGAACTCACCAGCATGCAGTCCAAGGAAACGCGGGATCGAGTGTCCTCATCGATAGGCGGCGCTGCTCCAGGATTGGCCATAGCCTGAAAAGAAGGAGTCATGATCAGACAGTGGAACACCAAGAAAATAACCAGGGATATGGAGCACAGGGAAAATATACGGTGGGTAAGGACTGAAATCAAAATTTAGAATACTGATGCAACAAGCAGTATAAGGAAAATGAATGGCAAGGGACGATACATACATCACAACTCACAATTTTATTGCATTCAAACTAAGAAGTTCAACGGATACAAGATTTTAAACGAAAGGAAACATTTACTAAAGAGTGACAATATTTTATTGAAAGCAGAAAAGATGATAATTCTTCGTTGCTATCTAGACCGCTGCATCCTCATCAAGCGAGTAGAATCCTGTGCTGGGTCCGTACTATTCTCGAAGATCGAACTACGAAACAACCAAGTTACTTAGCAGGAGTGGGGGTGTAGACGAATCTCCTCCTTGCAGCTCCTTCCTTCTAGGGCAACCATTGACAAGGTGTTCGTTGGATCCACAAATCAAGCACTGCCCTTTAGCCCTGCGACAGTCGCTCTGAAAATGTACTGGCCTTTTGCAATAACCACAATGCTGGGTTCCCCGCTGCTTCCGTTGCTGAGTAACAAATGAGCGCTTCATCTTCACATCTCTTCTTTGTTTAATAGGGATTCTCTTACGATTGGGGGCTTCCGCTGGTGCCTGGGCCATTTTCCTTCTTAGCCCTTCAGCTAAGAGATCGCTTGTTCGCTCCTAGGCTTCCTTCAAGCCTTGCAGTACACCCAAAATCTCGACGGTCTGACCTTGGGGAGTGGAAATAGAAGTCATGGTCCCGAAACAACAATTTTAGGACGGCATAAGGTACAAGATATAAGAATCAGAATAAGATATAGAACGAAGCAAGAATAGGTGGTGAGTGAAACTCAATCGAACGGGGATCAAGTGTAGAACTCCAAGTCACTCAAACAGAGTACAGTATTGTAACTATGCTGTAGTTCATAGTTATAATCACATAACTCTACCAAGTCACCCAAAACTCTAACGGATGGATCAAATATGTAGCAGAACACACTATATGAATCAAGGTCAAGGATAACAAGTTTACAATTTAGACCGAAAGATGTCTTAGATTGTCAAGCCCTATACGGAAACTGTAATCCCATTCCAAGCAAACATGGCTTTGATACCATCAAAACCATGTCACGCCTCGCTTTCCTAAATACGGAATACGAGGGGTTGACAAGACCAGCCATGCTCCTACGGTCGAGGAAATATCCTGCCGTAGTCACACTTCGACTTCTAGCTTTACGTGGTAATCAGTAATCAATTCACAGGTAATGAGAAATGCAGTCACTAAATCAAAACAGATACAAAACTAACCGGATAGAGATCAAGGAAAGATAGCGCTGACTCGCTGATCAAGATGTCCGCAATATCCTCGAGGTACGCCAGGTCCTGGTCCAAGCTAAATCCACTTCTCACTCTGAGCATGCATACTCAGGTCGTCAGAGTGACACAGTAGCAATATATATATAAATACATGCAATGATGACGAACATGAAACAGTAAGCATGGAGTAATAACATGAGTATGAAGTAGCCAATACAGGTAAACAGTATGGCAGGTATATTGCATCAGTAATCAATGCATGTCACTAAACCTATCAGTCTCTAAGTCTCACTATCCAGATCGCTAAGCCTATCGTCAGTCAAAGTGTGAGAGTCAACCACTCGTGATTATCCCCCACCCAAGGGTAGTGCCCCAGGGGCAAGGGAACATGGGCCCGAGCCGCTCGCTAATAATCAGTAATATCACCCATATAACTCCAGAATAGCTGTGTATGCCGGCAATGGGACTCCTGAGATTTCGTTGAACTCACACTCAAACTACCCCACACCCCATGGTCTACATCAAGCGCCAACCATAAACTCAAATACCAGTCGGTCCATGACAAGTCTACGCGAGAACTGGAGACAAGATCTCCATCAAGCATGTCTCGACTGATACCCAAGATAAATGGACAGTGTTTGGTGCCTTATCTATGGCACTAATATAAGTGCTTCCATAATCGTCCCATACCAATTATAGTCACACTTATACATGTCCCATAGACGTCGACAATGCAATAAATCAACCGGGTCCGCTGATTGTGTACAAGTACGTGTCACTTTCACTTATTCATTCACGCTTAAACACTAATGTACTTGCCACAATCAAAACACTAATATCTAACACTGGGTAATGCACACGATCACTAGATTACCAATGCAATGACATCTACACGATATGATGAGAATACAATACTTACGATATGAATTGAATATCATCAGTCAGTGTCCTACCACTTTCATAATTAACTATAAATCATACATGCAGAATTAAGCGAAACATTGTAAAAGGGGTAAGCATTATGTTTAATTATCTATCCATCAGAATTGGGTTTCAGGTTCGCTAGATATGACCATTTCAATTTAAGTGTTCACTGCTGGAAATCCGGTTTCAGAACTGGAAGTCCGTATCGTAACATGCTTTACTCCCAGTTAGAAGCATAATTAGGCGACACTATAGTTGAACAATATTTAGGTTTTACAATTAGGTTTCCACCGCAATTGGTGGATCAGTGATATCCTATGTCAACATGGATTTATGGACATGTTATGTTCGTTGTGTAAAATCTGTCACTGCAGAATTCAGCAGAACATATCGACATTATAAAATGTGTTAAAAATATCATACAGTTGAGGAATCCAGTGAGACCAGTGGGATAAGGAAGCTAACTCAATTCTATTCGTAACGATATAGGGTTCCACACATTTCCGCATTTGAACAAGGAAATACAGTGAGTTAAAAACAGGGGTTATCTGGAATTACCGCTATGGACTGCAGTCCAGAATCGTAATTCTCCACAGTTTTCTCTATCGTAACTAGTTCAATTTTAGATATCAACTATAGGGTTCTGTAGCTTATTCCGTTGGATTCGATACGAGCCATGGAACGCCAAAATCCGATTCGTAAAATATTTAACGTGAATTCAACGGTCTAGCATATTCAGGAAATTCAGATTTCGTACCGACTATCGGGAGCAGCATTACATAGGTGAAACGACCGTGGTTTTCAACTAAATTTCTACAGCATATCGGTAAACAATAGGCGGGTTTAATGATCACAAGTTCCGCCATTTAATGTCCGGTTTTCACATATAGATTCATATCGAACACTTGCATCATATTGGTTTGCACGAATTATATATACACGACATTAATTCGAAATTGGGTTAAATACATAATAATAGCATGAAGCAAGCAATATACTTGCCCTGATGACGTGTCGACGACGGTATGGCAGCGGCAGCGGCAACAGCAACGGTGCAATTGCGACACACGCGCGGCACGGCACAACAGCAACAAAAGTCTCGATCTTGGCTCGAGCTTGGGCTCAATGTAGAGAGGAATTCTCGGCTCGGCCTCGGGGCTTGGAGTGGTCGACAGATAGGAGTTTAGGCAGCGTGCAGGCGGTGTCCGACGGCGCAGAGGGCTCGAGCGGCTAAGAGCTCCGGCAACGTGGCAGAGGCAGCGACGGTGATGGGCGTGGAGGTGGGTACGGTGGTTGGGTCTCCAGAGGGCTGAGAGGGAGGCGACGAAGGGCGCTGGGTTGCAGAGAGAGGGGGTTGAAGGTGGTTAGGGCAGTGGGTGTGGGCGTCGATGATGGAAGTGCAGGGTGGAGTCGGGGTTGAGCTCGGTGGTGAGACGGCGCTGGAGATGAAGGCGAGGGGAAGTGGACGGGGTCGACGGTGATGACGACGATGACGAGGGATGGGTGTCGTGGTCGGGGTTTGCAACGAGGTGAGTTGTAGGTGAGGTGGAGGAGACCGGAGTGATGCCGGCGGTGGCGGCAGGGCGAGCGCGGCCGTGGGCGTGGGATCAAGAGGGGAACGGGAAATATATGGGGAAGGAGAGAGAGTGCGAGATGAGAGAGAGAGGGTGCGTACGAGAGGAGAGAGAGAGACGTGGTCGAGGGGAGGGAAGTAGCGCGCGCGCGTGGTGTCGTTGGTGTGGGGACGTGGTTGCGACGAGGAGCGGGGTCTCAGGAACGAGCGACGATGTGGGGAGGAAATGGAAGAAGCGGGAAAAGAGAAGGTGGGGAAGAAGAAACGGGTCGGGTTGGGTAAGGTGCTGGGCCGGGGTTCCTTGGGCCAGGCCGGAAAAGAATAAAAGAGAGATTGAGAGGGAGTGGGCCGGGCTAGGTTGGGTTTAGTTTAAGAAAATAAAAGGAATTAGATTAAATTAAGGTAAGGTATTTATAATTTAAATTAATTGGAAAAATTTATAGAAAATTTGGGAAAAATATTTGGAAGTTTATTTATTAAAATACAGTAATTATTCATAGGGACTGGGTATTACTGTATAAATGTAGTACTTTATAAAATATATATAGTAATTTAAACGATAAATGTAGTAGTTTAACTAAAAGGACAGTATTGAAATAACATAATAGTTAATGTACTTTATGAATTAAAACAAAGGAATATTTTAATTTAGGGAGGTTTTGACAACTGGTTTTCGCCGAGAGACCAATTACTGTTGCTTTTGGGTTCTAGGGAGTTAAAACCATTTCCTCCATTTTTTGTTTTTTTCCTCCCTTTTGATTTTCTTTTATACCTACTTCAGGCTCTCTGCTCAAGAAAAACATCATGTTTAATCTCATGTATAACAATGTACGGAACGGAACATTATACACCAATTGGATAAATTGATATATCTAGCAAATCCGAGCCGTTAATTTTAACCGCCACTTTAACAAGCGGTTGAAATCGAACGGTCCACATTTAACAGCTACTTTAAGTAGCGGTCCTATTTAATAAAATGTGCCACCGCCCAAACAGCTTCAGCATAGTTTCAGCTGTTTAAGGGTCGGAGATCGAATTTGGACGATTTTTGTTGTGATTTGAACTGCGATTCTTGCTGGCATTCTCTTGATTCATTGATTCGATCTCATAAGGTAAATTAATTATTTTAATTAGTATAGCGTTTGCTATTTTTGGGGGATTTTTGTTAGGATTTTCAGATGTAAATTAGGACGTTTTCCTGTGATTTGAATTGTGATTGTTGCTGGGTATTCTTATGTTTCTTCGATCGATTTTATAACATAAATCAAGCCCAGATCGGATAGACTTGAGCACCTTGTGCATCCCAGTGGAAGAAAACTCAAAATATAACCGCCACTTTAAGTAGCAGTTAAATAGTCTGCTTTCTGATGGGGCATAATATAGCCGCTGCTTTAAGTAGTGGTTAAATAAATATAACCGCTACTTTAATTCAAGAATAGTCTACTCATAGACTAGATCAATCGACATGCTAGCATATGTAAACGCAGAAGTAAAAAATTTACTACAACCATTTTGAAAAACTTCGTTGAGAAATACGTAGAGTGCTCTGGCGGAAACTAGGGTTCCAAAATCGAGAGATCACTTCGAAAATCTTCGTTGAGGAAGACGTAGAGTGCTCCGGCGGAAGATAAGGTTTCAAAATCGATAGATGATATATTTCTCAACCGCTAGAATTTTTTTTTACTTAAATAGCGGTTTGAAATTTATTTTTAACCGCTAGTTTAAATGGCGGTTAAATAAGACCCGTTAGATTTTAACCGCTTCTTAAAATAGCAGTTGAATTTGCACGATCCAGATTTGTTGGATAAAGGTACCGAACCAACGTTGCATATCATAATTTAATGCTTGTAGTTTGGATGTAATGAAATTTGTTGTGTTTGTTTTCTACTTGCATTTGACATAGAGATAGAACAGAGGTTTTTAAGCTATTGGATTACAATCCAAAACTAAGGAGGAAGCAAGTACGTAAGAATGCACGTGGTGATGTCTCCTTCTTAGCCTAGGATTCTAAGCTATTGGATTGGGGATCTCACACTTATTAATTGTCCTTCTTCATCATTTCATCTTTTACTTTTCTCTCTCTCTCTCTCTTTTTTGCCGAACGTTGTCTGGCCTGCAAAAGTGCTACTAAAGTCTATGCTCTACTTATGCACCATGGTTTGCAATCTGGGTAGGGAAAAAAATCATATGGGAAACTATCTATAAAATTTTTTATAGGGAGGAGAATTTACCGTACACGTGGCAGATTGGGTGTGGATCTCAAAAATAAAGAAACCCGCTATTATTTTATACGGTAGATCCACACCCAATCTGCCACATGTACGGTAGATCCTCCTCCTTATAAAAAGTTTTATAAATAGGTTCCCATATGATTTTTTTCCATCGATAAGGGTGTTGAGCGTTCATTTTCTGAGACCGGAATCTGACGTCTTTGCCCGAAATATCAACTTTAAATCTGATGGCCGAATGTAGTAGTTGTTTTCACGGTGGGTAAAAGTAATCATAAACTGATATGGCTTAAGTAATTCATGATTTCAAATAAAACTATAATAACCCAATAACCTGTTAAGTTAAATGAACCACTAACCACTAATTAACTGACTCCTAAAATCCCTTTAATCACGGCGAAGCCAATATTTCTTGGTATCGTACAATATTGGTATTGGGACTTAGACTGCCAGTTTTAGGATAGGAATCGGCCACATCGGATCCGGATGGTCCGAGATTTGAAACCATGACTGCATGCACATAATTAATTGAGAATAACGGAGGAAATGTGTCATACGAGGGAATTCCTGCTATAGCGTCGAAAATATACACCCTTTAAGATTTTTTTCGACGATCGACGTCTATCATCATCATCTTTATCATTTAAGATGTGGATATACAAAATTTCATGTGATCCAATTAATTTTTCACCGTTGATTGATTTAGTGGGTGCAAGATTAACGGTTTACCTACAATAGAACTTTTTACATTGCTAATGCAACGGTGAAAAAATCATGGAATCACATGAAGTTTGGTGTATCCACATCTTACATAATAAAAATGATGATTATAGGTGCCGATCGTCGGAAAAACCGTGGATGATATAAATTTTTTACGCCACCTAAAAAAAAGGTTCCTCTTTTGTTCATTAGTCTCTAATTAATTAGCGGGGGTGCGTAGTTTCTTATTGCATGTACTGTCCAAGGATATATATTCCATGTCCTTTAGTGTTAGGATGGCATCTTTGTAATTGTTTTACTGTGAAAGAAAGAAACGGTTTCCTGCTCTTCGACCTGTTTCTTTTTCTGCTTTCTTCCTACTCTTCTTTTTATTCAGTGTATAGAGAGAGAGAATATGGGGAGCAAGAAGAAGAAGATGAAGGTGCAGAGTACTTGTTTAATGCCATGTAGGGAGACGACAACGACGACGACGACACCGATACCAGCTGAGAAGAGTAGCACCACCATCGGTTGCATGTCGGGAATCTTTCACTTCCTTTCTCGCCACCATCACAACTCCCGAAAACGGCTCCCCTCAGGTACTCCCCCCTCTCCCATCCTATATATGCACCTGCATTGTACCGGTACCAAAACTCAGAAGCTATGATAAAGATTCAAGAATGGTATTTCTCTTACACTAAATTGGATGGTGATGTTTATACAAAAACATATGTAATACTTACTGTCATGCTAGCATATAACAATTAAAATTAATGTAACAAATTTCAGAAGTAGTTGATCTTGTGAAATATTCAGATATATATATACCCTATCTGAATTAATTTCGATGAAGATTTCTCTTAACTGCATTTCTCGGCTCCAGCAAGAAAGGAGGCCATAAGCTCTGATCCACCAAAAGAAACACCTCAACCTCTTCCTGTAAGAAGAACATCATTGCCGAAGAGAAGTGAAGGAACAATGCAACTAAATATTACCGATTCCATAATCCCCGAAAAAACATTTTGTGTAAAAGAAATTCGACGTAGCCCGACCCTACCTTCAGAGATCAGAAGAAAGAGCTCGTCGGTCGAACTGATGTCACTAGATAGTCCTCGTCGTCCAACTTCAGTCGTGGTAAAACTAATGGGGCTTGATGACGTGCCGATGACTTCACCGAAATCCACAGCAGATCAGAAGAGGAGAAAGCTTCTCGGTGCGTTGGACAAGTGTGACGAGGATCTTAAAAGCTTAAAGAGGATTATCGAAGAAATACGGGTATCCAATAGAAAACAAAATGGAGAAATTAAGATAAACACAGGAAAAGTTCAAATGGAGAATGGCTGCGATTCGAGTATAGAGACTATCAACAGTTTGGATAGCGCTGCTGCTGCTGCTAACGGAGAACAGCCTAGCCCGGTATCGGTTCTGCAGGCAATATCATCTCCGAAATACTTCTCTAAGGGTTCAGAAACTGGTATTAATAGCAAAATTCCTTAATTTTTATTTCCTTTCTGGTTATGATCATAACCGCAAAGTTTTCGGTATGCAGAAAAACGGAAAGGATGTCGAATTACAACAATCCAATTAAGAGCCCAAGAGCATTCTTACGTCTCTGGTATGGTGTTGCACTCTTAGAGACTTCTTGAAGCTTGTACAATTAAAAGTTTGGATTGCATTTGAAGAAATCTTGAACTTTGCCTCTTACTGTATTTGGAATTTTTAAGCGGTAAAATCGATTCGGGACTGGCACTTATACCGACTTAAAGTGATTTGCTATATAGCGTGAACATCAACACCCCCTCTGCTTGTCGATCGAAACCCTCTTAAACACTCACATTCTACGTTATACAACTCAATGGTTGTCTAATTTCGTTGAGTTGTTTAAAGTACCATTTGAATGTTTAATTGAGTACTCTGGTTGATAAATAGATTGAGCGTTTATGCAAATAAATCACTTGAGGGGGGCATGCGCCCTCCATTGGTAAACTACATGTGTGTTTTGTACAATTAAAGTCCTCTTGCTCGTCTAATCACAAACTTGAAATGCATGTTGCAGGGACTAATCATGACAGGAACAAGCAGGAACCATACAAGGGGAACTACCCTTCCATCTTCCATCAAACCACCATCGAGAGATTGCCGCGAATTCCAAAGCGAAATGAAAGCGAGCTTCTAGAAGAATTCAGTCGGGCGAAGCGCGTAACCGATGAACACAGCGGCCAACACCGGCGGCTGTGGAAGTGGAAGAGGAGCGACGCGTTGGTCGAGAGTGTTGGAGAGATTTGGGACGACGGAGCTTGGGAGCAGAGAAGGGAGTCTGGGAGAGTTGCTGTAGGTGTTGAGAGAGGCATACTCGGGGACTTGGTTGATGAGTTTGTTAAGGAGCTCTCCTTGGGATGTTACTACTTGAAGGCGTTGGTTCATTCTCAAGGGACTTGTAGGAAAAGGTTGTGTTTCTAGCTAATTGTTTGATGCGATTGTAGAGAGTTGATTTGCAAAAATCATAGATTGGAACTAATCAAGTAACTAGTGATAATATGTAAGTGGGATTATCAAATTTAGTGGAAAAAACAATGGGAGATTTAGAAGCATGCTTGTATTGTATGTGTTTATGTGCTATGTTATGCAAGGGTAGGATAGGCAGGTGTTTGCATGAGAAAACTTAAAATTCGCCATTTTCACGGCCTAGAATATGAAATATTTGAAAAACTTGAGAAAACTAAAAATTTGCTATTTTTGCCCGCTATATGCAAAATACTGGAAAAACTAAAATTTCACGATTTCGGTGGGTGATGCGAAATATCGAGAAACTCGAGAAAATTGAAAATTTGAGATTTCGTATGCTATATAGCATACGAGAGATTGCAACACCAGAGAAAACTAAAAGTTCGCAATTTTCAACGGCTTTAGCATACCAAATATTGAAAAACTCGATAATACAGAAATCCATGATTTTCGATGTTATAGCATTCCAAACATTGAAAATCTCGATAAACCTGAAAATCAGTGATTTTCAGGGCTAATATCATGCAGAATATTGAACGCTCGGATATACTGAAAATCCGTAATTTCGTGTACATAGCATGCAAAATATTGTAACACTTGAGAAAAGTGAAAATTCAGGGGCTATTCATGCAAAATATTAAAAAACTCAAGAAAACTAAAATTCCCCAATGTCCTTGGGTCATAGGATTAGAAATATTGATAAACTCGAAAAAATAACTTAAAATTCGTGATTTTCGAGTGAAAAGCTTGCAAAATATTGAAAAACTCGTTAAAACTACGAATTTGCAATTTTCGAAGGCTATTGAAAAACTCGATGTTAAAGATAGTCGACAATTTTTATATGCTATATAACATTTGAAATAATTAAAAACTCTTGAAACTTCACAATTCACGATTTTCAAGAACCATAGCATGAGAAATATTCCAAAAACAAGAAAAGCTAAAAATCCGAGATATTCATGAGTATTTATTTAGCATTAGAAAAATTGAAAAAACACAAGAAAATTGAAAATTCACGATTTTCGTGCGTGTGCTCATATGAAATATTGTTAAACTTGAGAAAACCGAAAAAGTCGTAAATACTGAAAATTCACGATTTTTGTGGACTTATAAGCATAGAAATGTTGAAAATCTTAAGAAAATAGAATATTCCTGATTTCCATAGGTTATATCATTCAAAATATTGTAAAACTCGAGAAAACTTAAAGTCGGCGATTTTTCGTGTTGTTATCGCAGGTGGTATATTTAAAAACTCGAGAAAACTGAAATTCGCGACTTTCGTGGGCTATATCATGCGAATATTGAAAACTCAAGAAAACTGAAAATGCGCGATTTCCGTGAGTTATAACATTCGAAATATGAAAGTACACGATTTTCAAGGGCATAACATACAAAATATTGAAAAACCTGAGAATACTAAAAACTCACAATTTTCGAAAGCTATATCATGAAAATTAGCGGCTTTTCAGTACAAGAAAAAACGATCACGTGATGGATATGTTAAAAATCTTCAAATCTCATGAGTTTTGACATGTAGATCACGATGATAGGTCGGATCGATGAAAAATACGGCGGTTTATGTGTTTGAGGAGTTGGCCTCATTTTAAAAAATGAGCCCTGCCTTAATGGATCGTCTCTCTATACACACACATGTACATATGTATATACATTTTTTTTTGAAGATAAGAGCTGAGCTCACCTGAGCCCATCCCATAAACTATACACATGTATATACGCATATGTTTATACACACACAGTACGCACACACAACACTTGTGTGTGAGGGGAAGGGGTATGAGGTGACGGCTTTTTTTTTTTTAAAATAAGCCTTTGCCCCTAAACAAACATACCCCATGTATTTCACCGATTTAAACTGGCCATCTTGATCTACATATCATGAAACCTAACAAAAACTTTTGGGATTTAAAGATCTCTAACGTGTTCATTTAAAGATCTCTAACGTGTTCATCAAGCAGATAGAAAAATTAACGGCTTATCGGTATTGAAAAATTGCGGTCGCATGATGAACGCGTTAATATGCCCGAGATTTTTTGTTGATGGGATTTCATGATACGTAGATTAAGATGGCCGGTTTGGATTGGTGAAATATACGGGGTATGTGTGTTTAGGAACGGGGCTCGTTTTTTAAAAAGAGGCCACCACCTCATACACTTTCACCCCTCTCAAAAAAAAAAAAAAAAAAAATTATATATATATATATATATGGGCCAAGAGAGCGCTTGCCTCATCAATTGAAAGTTACAGGATAGTTCAGAAAACCAAAAGAAAAAAATACAACGGATGCTTGTAACAAAAAAGAAGATCGCAAATTGAAGAGGAATACAACTCCAATCCTATATAGGATAATCCACATAGCACTCTTGGAGCCTATTAATCATCAGACAGCACAAATGATTTTGCAAGAGCATTTGTATTATAATTGGGACCAGAATCAAAATCTTAATTTATACAGGCATTTTTTCCTCTACAGAACAAATATTTGAAATCAGAAAACAGAATAAGACAGCTGAAGATGCAGTCATAAACAGTGGCGTTTGTTTCAATAAAATTAACATAGCGGAGGTTATAAAAAAAAACTTTACCTTTCAGTAATTGCTTGAAATTAGAAGTCAGAATCGCAAACATTGGTCCATTTGCTAAGCTCCACTGGATTCCAAGCCCTGGTTCTATGTACTGTGTACATTTGCCTGCATATTTTAAAAAAAATACAAAATTAAAACATTCCCCACAGATCCGAGCACTAGATATCGCTATTAAACATCAAGAACTCAACATATATCGCTTTTTAAAACAACAAATCAAGAAGACTTTAAGACTAAATCAACTGAATCTCTTACTCGCTTATTCAATCCTGAGACTCGAATGTCCATGCATGTTGATAAAGGAGACTTTTGGAGATGGGTGTCGACGATGCGATCTTTATTGCTCTGATGATCGATTGAAAAGAGGAAGCGAAACGGGAGGAATTGGTTTCATATTTCGGCGTGTGGATAGATTTAAACAATCACTCAAATTTTATTCTTTTTCAATGCTTTTGGCTAAATTGTAGTATTGTACATCTCCATCACTTTTTGCTGTATGAGTTTCTCATCGTGTATCTCGGGTTCTCCTGTTACCAGAATTTCAAATAAAGGCAATTCCTTTCATGATCATCCATAAGTTGCTTACAAGAGAATTCTACAAAGATTCCAAGTGATGAATGAAATAAATAAGTGTATTTAAAGGGATTCTTCATCTTTAAAACATGTATACTAGAATCATTAAACCAAAAGAAAATTAAAAAAAACAAGCTTTTGGGATTAATACTTGACGAATTGTACATGCATGCGTCCGTCCGTGCATGCGTGCGTGCGCACACACACATGTGAGCGTATGTATATATCATTTTTAATGTTTGTGCACATTTTGAACATGAGATTCAGGCTTATGGTTAGAAACAGTAACCAAGATAAACAGATCTACTAACTCAACCCTTTGAAATAGTTATTTTCTTTTGCCTCTGCTGGCTATTGGAGCTATCAGCGCGATTCCTCTGCTTCTTGAAATTTTCTATCAAAACTCACTTCATGGATTGTGTCAAAAATCAGGTACCGCGCTTTACGACCTCTCCCTTGTACTCAAAACCTTGAAATTCTTGAAAATATGGGGCTTGTTTTGAAATTACTGGGGGCTGTGATCAATAAATCAAACAAGGAGGTGAACTTGCTGCGGTCGATTGTGATGGCGCTCATGGACAGGTTGGCCGAAACAAGGAAAGGGGTCGAAGATATAATGGATCTTGGGGTTGCGGAGGAGATGTTGACAGAGGGAGAAGGATTGGACGGGTGTTGTTTGGCCCTGCTGCAAACAATTTCTACCAATTGTTTTGTTCGATATACGGAAATAATAAGGGAGGCGGGTGATGAGGAATATTTAGCAATGCGGAAGGAAGCTTTGGCGATGGAGAAGGAAGTTTTAGCATTGTAAAAAATTAGGTGAGGGAGATTCTGGGAATGGTACTTGAAAGAGAGGTGTATCATGAAGAAACTACAGATACTAGATACTACTGTTGCTGAAATCTATCAATAAGGAATTTCAGAGATAGATGAAGATGGGTAGAGTTCTTCATAATTGATTGACAGGTCACTTGGTTTCTATTTTTGATTTTGATTTTGTTAGCAAAGTAGTAGCACAGTATTGATATATTTGGATCTGCTTGTAGAAGGAAATACATTTTCGACTGCATATCTGCAGGAAACTCTTCATCTTCAAAAAATGTATGACATAAATCGTCACATTTTTGAGAAACTTGTTGTCATATAAATTGGGATTTGATGTTTGTTGATCCATTCTAGCATCATACACATAAATAGTGAGTTTAATAATGGTATATAACATAGCATTTCCTGCAGGAACAACATATAACTGTGTGTGCACATGTCTCTCTGTGTGCGCGTGTGAGCATGCGTGTGCATGACTTGCAGGGATGAAGTGAACTGTTGTTTATAAAAGAGAATTTTATGTGTCCTACTTGCAGGGACAAAGTAAAGTGATTATACTGAATGATTGTTCGTATTTCTGGACTCTTGTAGCAGGAACACAGTGCGAGATAAATAGTTCTGTTGTAGCTGTTGGGTCGAAAATCGCACCCTACTGTCGAATCCCAAAGACCCGAGCTCAAGTAAATGGCCAAGCCCAAGCAAGCGGGTCCAAGCCCGAACCCAAGCCGGGCCTGAACCCAAGACCGATCGAAGCTCGGGCCGGCCCTCATGCCAAGAAAAAAGAGGAAACGTAATAAATAGATTTAATGTGTAAATATGTAAAGAAATATGCAAAAAACCAATTTTGTAAAGCTCAATGGCTCATATGCAATTGTGTAAGGGTATTTAAACCCACCATATGATGAAATAAACAAGTTTTTCCCTTCCCATAAAATTTGCTAAGGTTTTGAATTTTAAGCCTCCACAGAAAAAGACGAGTTTTTTTCTTCTTCATCTTCTTCCTCAAAGAGAAAGAGAAAGAGACAGAGAGTGCTCCAAAAGGAAAGCGAGGTTCTTTTTAGATCTCTTTCATCTTCTTCATCTCTTTCTTCCTTAATACAACTTATCAAAAGAAAACCCATCTCTTTTGAAAACTCCATTTCAAGAACCCAAGATCCAAAACCAAGCAAAGGAACAATCTTTCTTCACCAAACTTGAAGAACAAGGACAAGAACTCTTGGGCTTTCACCCATGGGTTCCATCATCAAAATGCATAAAACCGATGTCTTTAAGGTGAAAGCTTATATCTTTCACCTCCACGAACCCCTTCGGCGATCTTCCATGAGATTCACGGGAATAGGGTCACAACCCATATTCCTCGTCGTAACTCCCCCATGACGGGAGTTCCCGCTCTTGGAGCCCTTAAAAGAGGGTTCCCACCTTCGGAACTCCCCCAAATGAAGTTCCCGCATTCGGGACCCCCTTTCAGGGTTACCCCCCAAAAAGAGGTTTCCTTTTCGGGACCCTCCCTAAAAGAGGGGTCCTGTCTTCGGAACCCCTTAAAGAGAGGTTCCTCTCTCGGGCCCCCATTTTGAAGGGTCCCGCTTTCGGGGTTCCCCAAAAGGGGTCCGTCTTTCGAGACCCCTAAAAAGGGATCCCGCTTTCAGGACCCCCTCTCAAGGGGTCCTGCTGTCGGGACCCCCCAAAAGAGGGATCTCATTGTTGGGACCCCGTCTCAAGGGGTCCCATTTTCGGGACCCCTTCAAAAGAGGGATCCCGCTATCGGGGACCCCTTAGGGGGTCATCGCCTCGGGACCGTCCTAAAGGAGGTCCCACCGTCTCGAGTGGCCTTCCGAACTCGGGAAGCCATTAAAATCCTCTATTTTCCCACTTTGAGAGTCATTCGATACACTCAAAACATTCCCCTTTCAAAAAAAAATCCATGGGGCTGTCCCGCATCCCGCAAGGGGGCTGCTAGTCCCTTTAACCCCCATCCCGTGTGTGATGACCCCTGATATGTTGCAAGTACAACGCACATATCACATAATGATACACATGACCCGTCAATCGAAGGTTCCCCGCATCAAAGCGAGGGGTAATTAACGACAGTTTTGTTCGCGGTTGCCGGAGATTCAGATCCCCACAATCAATAAAACCATGCCCACCATCGGGTAAAGAGAATCTATACAAACCCAAAACACGAGCGCATTCATCTCCATAGGATGACAAAAAAACACTCTATAGTAACATATTCTTAGACCTATATTGCCACTTTTTAGACAGATGACAGACCTTGTAAATAGACCTTGAATTGATATGCCTCTCTTCGAAGATAGATCTTGTAAATAGAACTTGTAAAAAGCCGGATCTTAATTACAAGATGATATGCCTTGTAAATTCTTGATGGTTATGAACCATTAAACATAAGCTATTCAAAAAGTAAATTCGTGTTGTAATAATTGAGATTCGTTGTTCGCAGATGCATCCTATGATCATACATAATAAGTAAGTTTTTTTTAAAAATAATGGTAGATAGTTCTAAATTCCTGCCGGAAAATGGGTGTGTGCACGTGATTCTAAAGTCCTTCAGGAACATGTATGTGCATGCGTGCACATGCATGCTTACATGCATGTGTACAAGAATTCTAACGGCAACAACGTATGGTGTTGTACTCTATAGCGAATGCTCGTTATAATTCTGAAGTCTTGTGTATTCTGGGATTGAATGTGAAAAATGTTCAAGGTAGATTATAAAAAGCAATTATAATTACGAGATGACAGACCTAGTAAATATTCAAAGGACATGAGCAATTTATTATAAGTTACTTGAAAGTGGATTCAGAAATCACAAGTGAGCATTTACAATGCCAAAAGGAAAATTACAGCAGACATTACTAAATCCTACAATTGTGTTATTCTTTAAATTCAAGCATATACAGAATCTATAATTAATAATTTACCATGCAAGTAGAACAAACAACTCCACCTACCATTCTAAATCCCTCTTCTTTGGAATCCATATGTAAGAGGAACAGTTTATATATATATATATATATATATATATATATATATATATAGAATGGAGGAAAGATGCCATAGGAGGGAATTTCCTCCTATGTCGTCGAGGAATTTCCTCCTATGTCGTCGAAAAAGTACCTCCTCTCTCATTTTTTCCGACCATCGGCACACATCATCTTCATTGTTATCATCTAAGATGTGGGTACACCGAATTTCATGCGATTCTACGACTTTTTCACCGTTGATTTTATGGGTTCAAAATTAACGGTTTAACAAAACTTTTTACATTGCAAAATCAACGGTGTAAAAGTCGTAGAATCACATGAAATTTGGTGTAGCCACATCTTAGATGATAACGATGAAGATGATGGATGCCAATCGTCGGAAACTCTCATCACCATCCCATCACCACCACCACAACCACCAACATCAATACCAACACCACCATCAAATACACCGTCACCATCACCATCACCATCACCACTACGACCAATAACATCAAATACACCACCAACACCAACACCAACAACAACACCGAATACACCACCAAGGTGAAAACCACCACCATCACCAGCAGCAGCAACAAATACACTACAAGACCCTTCACCACCATCACTACCCCAAGGATTCCTATGCCCAATCTTGCATTCTTTAATGGTATACCCGGTCTCCCTCCTAGGGGCGGACCTATTAATGGGCAGGGTGGGGCCATGGCCCCACCCTATTTTTAGCTTTAAAAAAAAATTCACCCCTCAAATGAAAACACACACACACCCCTGTGACCCAGACCCAATTCCTCAAATTTCCCCGTCTCTTTCCTCAGTTCTTTCGCTCGAAAACCCTAGAAAAACCAAAAAAATTAAAAATGGTTCCTGTTTATTTGATCGATCGACGATTGAGATCTCCATCGTGATGCCCGAGATCGAGGGATCGAGCCTGCCTCCCCCCATCGAAGCTCCAGTCCCGATAGTCCCGATTTGGTGCTGCCTTGGATAAGGACTGGATCTCGGACTCTTGGTAAATTTCTTTTCTTCCATCTTTTTTGTCTGAATCTCCTTGAATTGGGTCGGAGATTGAATTTATCTTCACATCTTTAAATTTTATCTATGTTGTTGTCTGATTTTAGGCTGTTCCTCATCTGATTGCTCTAGGTGAGTCACCTCACCATCTATCTCAATATAATTTGGATGTCTTTTTTGTGTGGATATTTTGTATGTTGATTCGACCATGTCATTTACCCCAACAACTACGAGAATTTTACATGACACTCCCAACCTGCTCACACAAATTAAGTGGTTGAGCCAAACCTTAGATTTCAATTATTTGATTTTGAATGAATAGCTTGATTTTGTTACTTGGTTTTGAACAAACAACTTGTTAAAAAAATTGTGATTGTTAATACTTAATAGTTATATGTTTTTCTAATATAATTGTTAATTTCTTTGTTAACGGTTATGGACAAGTTTTTGATAAGAAAGAAACCTTCTGAGCAATCATCTGTTGGTAGTGGTCCTGGTGGACCTAGTGAAGATAATCTGCAGATAGAGTCTTCGGTTTCAAAGAAAACTCTATGGAAGTTGACATAAATAATTTAGTTTCGGACCTTGGATTGAGACAACCCATACCAAGTTATAATGTTAATGACCAAGACACAATTCGACGAGCATATTTGCAAAAAGGTCCTTGTCAACTCCGTGGTCATGTTTTTCCATATATAGAGTTTGGAAAAAGTAAATGACGTTTAATCCCTGCTTGGTTCGACAAGTATGCTGATTGGTTGGAGTATAGTTTAGAAAATGAAGCCGCATTTTGCTTGTGTTTTATTTTTCCTGAAAATGGTGTTGATCCATCTTTTGTTACACGGGGATTTATATATTGGAAAGAGAAAAATAGATTGGATAACCATGTTGGGGACCATGATAGTATGCATAATATTGCTAAGAGAAGATGTGAAGTATTGATGAATGAGAGACAACACATTAGGGTGTCATTGTCTAAACAATCGGATGAACGTTAACTCGAAAAAAATATCGTACTCATTTGCTTGCATCAGTTGATTGTATACGGTTTCTATTACATCAAGGTTTACCACTTCGCGGTCACGATGAATCCGATGAATCATCTAACCAAGGAAATTTTCTTGAACTTCTAAAGTTTCTTACTTGTCATAATGATGATGTTCAAAACGTTGTATTGCATAATGTCCCTAAAAATTTAAAGTTAATGGCTCCTTCAATTCAGAGAGATATTATTAGTGCAATTGCAAATAAAACAGCTGAAGAAATTATTAAAAATTTGGGGGATAACATGTTCTTTATTTTGGTTAATGAATCTCATGATGTATCAATTAAAGAACAAATGGCTATTGTTTTACGCTTTGTAAACACAAAGGGAGAGATAATTGAGCATTTTCTTGGACTCGTATGTGTGGGTGAGACAACTGCTTTAACACTTAAGGCCGGTATTGATGATTTATTCACTAGATTTCAATTGAGCATTAAACAATTACGGGGTCAAGGGTATGATGGCGCTGATACTATGTCCAACGAGTTTAATGGATTGAAAACTTTGATTATGAATGAGAATCCTTGTGCATTCTATATTCATTATTTTGCTCACCTGCTTCAATTGATACTTGTAGCAGTTGCAAAGAATCATAAGGATGTTGTTTCTCTATTTGAATATGTATCTATTGTAATGAATTGTGTTGGGGCCTCTTGCAAGCGCCGTGATGTTCTTAGAGCAAAAGAAGCTAAAAGAGTTGCTAAAGAACTTGAAATTGGAGATATTAAAAGTGAGCAAGGCCTAAATCAAGAACTGGGTATTAAAAGAGCAGGGGACACTCGCTGGGGTTCACATTATGGTGCTTTACTGAATTTATCTCGTATGTTCTCTGTTGTTAGTGTTCTTGAGATTGTGATTGTTGATGGTGCAGATAGAAAGCAAAGAGCACTTGCAAGTGTGATGTTGAAGCAAATTCAAACATTTGATTTTGTATTCATTTTGTTTATGATGAAAAATATTCTTGGAAAAACATGTGAATTATCAGAGGCATCGCAGAGGAAAGATCGAGACATTGTTAATGCGATAAATTTAGTGCAGTTGTCTAAGATATAATCTAAATATGCTCAGAAATGAGGGTGGTGGATAGGATTCTTTCATAGAAGAAGTATTCTCATTTTGTCGGAAGTATGAAATAGAAATTATAAGTATGAATGATACTTTTAAAGCACTGGGGAGATCACGTCGTCGGCAAGAAGAGAACACAAATCTATATCATTATCGGGTCGAGATTTTCAACACTGTCATCGGCAATAATTTTTTTATATGATTTGCTATATTTTATTTATTTGTTTATTTGATTATGAATTATATTCGATAAACTTATGTTGAATTTTTATGTGTCTCGGATTCTTTGTTAAGTGAGCTCAATGATCGCTTCAATGAAAGAAATACAGAATTACTTTTGTGTGTTGCATGCCTTGATCCTAGTGACGAGTTTGCTTCTTTTAACAAACAAAAGTTGATAAAACTTGCACAATTCTATCCTTCTAATTTTTCTGATGTTGAAGTAATGAAGCTTGAAAGTCAACTCGATACATATATTTTGGATAGGCGCTCTCATCCGGAGTTATCTTAAGTGAAGGGTTTTAGCGGGCTTGCTATAAAGCTCGTGGAGCTAAAGAGGGACTACGTCTATTTTCTAGTTTATCGACTTTTGAAGTTGGCACTCCTTTTACCTGTTGCAACTGCAAGTGTTGAAAGAGTATTCTCGGCAGTGAATATCATCAAGAATCGTTTGCGCAATAAGACTGAGGATGAGTTTATGAATGATTGTCTCATTACTTTTATCGAGCGGGATGTGGTAGACAGAATCGACAATGACACTATAATGAAACGCTTTCAGAGTATGTGCACTTGTCGAGGAATCCTTTGAGGTAATTGATGTATCAATTGATTTATATTTTGAAGTTTAACGCATTTTTGCATCGACTATTTAAACTTATGTTTTTGAATTTATGGTTTTTATTAAAGAAATGAATCATGTATATGAGATTTTTTTATAAGCAATGTTAAAATATTTGTCCCCATCCTTCAAAATTCCTGGATCCGCCCTTTCTACCTCCCCATTGGAGAAATTATCGATCAAGCCTACATCAAAGCCTACATCAAAAAACTAAATTACATCCCTTTTTGTTTGTCCTCGTCTCATTGTGCCAATTTCCTTTCATTTCCTTGATCCCCAACTATCTTTTTTAAATCTATCATTCATCACTAGCTGGTGCGATAGCTATGGCCATCCCCACTCCGTTCCAATCTCTCAAGAAGCA
Source organism: Agapanthus africanus (assembly GCA_030015575.1). NCBI lineage: Eukaryota > Viridiplantae > Streptophyta > Magnoliopsida > Asparagales > Amaryllidaceae > Agapanthus > Agapanthus africanus. The sequence continues at coordinate 746,597,112 of JASDDO010000022.1, read as the reverse complement.
GCCCGCGACTTCGTTGAAAGACTCAAGGCTGAGACAGGGGGTAGTGGTTATCAAGAACTGTCTTCTTCGGGTCATCAAGATACCGACATTCATTGAAAAGTTCCAACAAAGTCAAGACCGCTAAATCGGAAGCGGGTTCAAATTTAGGTCATGTCCTCAACATAGTAGGTGTGTTGAAAAGCCCATTCTATGCTACAGGGGCATTCTACAACTTACTGTCAGAGAGGTCTAAACTTATGTTTGAATTTCAACAGGTGCATGCGATACCTAATTATTAATCTTTTAAGATCCCCAAGTGGCTATAACTATTCGGCAACAATATCTAATTGAACAATTTTGAACCGTAATTTTTTTCGAAAAATGAAAACCTAGAAACTGCCAAGAAAACAATCAAAGTCAATATCATCTAATTAATCATCATAAACCCTAAGATTTCCAAGAAATAGAAAAGCTAACAAATGCAGTTTATGAGCATGTAGATGGTGCCATCATACTCGAAGGACGAGTAATCAGATCTCCGACCACCGTCGCCCAAGGCCCCACCTCCTCTTCCTCCTACTTTCGAAGCAGAAGGCGCTCGCTAACAATGCATATTAAGTAATATAATCCCACATCGGAATTTTTCCAGACAAGAGGCAGGTGTTTTGACTGGGCCGCAGAAACGACAATGGACCCCCTGTGTGTTGATTGGTGCATTGGTGATGTGATATTTGGAGTTGGTTTCGCCCTGAGCAATATGGTGAACAATTGATGTGTGGCTTGTCATTCTCTCTCAAAGTTGGTAGTGGTGGATTCTCTGTCGAAGGAAACTGGTAGTGTCTCGATCGGCGATTAGTTGATGGTGCTGATAAAATTTGGGATTGATGATGAAATTGAGGTTGAATTGGGAAATTGCGAGGGGATTATTGGTTGTGATAGATAGTCTTGATGATGGTGGATGGTGGTGGTGGTGTAGTTGGAATTGGTTGATGATGATGGTGGGTGTTGTTGTTGTTGGGAAGGCAGAGACGAGGCGGAGGGGCATGGCGGGAGGCGGAGGGGGCCTGGGAAGGCAGAGACGGGGTGGGCCTCCTAGGGCGGAGGCGGAGAGAGTCAATGATAATAATAATATTAACTCTACTTATTTATTTACAAAAATTTAAGCAAGATCAAAATCGACGGTGTTAGGTCATCAAAATAGAGAATGGTTAGTTCTTTTACTGTCTACGTTGGATTTTTGGAAACCATAGTTTGGTGCTTGCAAAGGCTTTGCAAACTTACCTTCACTTTAAAATAAACCATGCTTATCCTAACTTTGTATCCAAACAGGGCTTATTCTCTATTTTAAGTTTCTGATGGAGATCGTGATCTTCCTCAGATGTCGTCCTCTGTCGATATTCTGGCCAACGAGGTTGAATGGCTGAGATTTGTTATGGAAAATTGAGCGTGCGGATCTCAATTGATTTGCTGGTTGATTTGATGCCGAGCTACCTGCAAAAGAAGCCCCGGGATAGGAAACCACCATAGAATCCTCTGACAATCAAGTAAGTGCCGGGGGATATTTAGCAGAGTAACGGCGTATTGGAATTAGTTCGAGATACTTGAATCATCTGGAGTAGAGGTTTATATATAGGTTGTCTAAGGGTGAGCCGATGCGAGATTCTCGCCGCCCGTTTCGTCCATGCGTAACGTTCGCATTAATGGCGAGATACGTCTATTAATGTCGAGATACGCTAGCGTAGGATGCGGGACGTGGAGTGGCGGAGATCTCATCGTGGCAAGATACACGGAGCCGTTACGAGAACGCTCGTGCTTCATGCACCCAGCCAAACAGGGACGCTGAGAAATCTCAGCCATAGGATAGCCCGTAAACGAGCAAGGAAGCCGAGGAAGCTCAGCTCTATGATTGCTCAGAGACGAGTTATTGGCTGGTGGTTAGGTGAAAAGGGAACATACTAAAGGGAGGCACCCTAAAGGTTGGATGCCACCTAATAGGCGAGACGCCGAGAAATGTCCCCCTTGCATAGTAATTATCTTAGCTCTGTAGACTTCAAGTAGCTAGTTGGTGCGCATGGGCGACTTGCCATCTGCCACGTGTCTTGATCTGGGGAATCCCCACTTACGAGCATCATCATTAGCCCCCCACTTACGAGTATCATCATTAGCCCCCCACTCTCGTTCCGGCCTATTTATGGGTCAGATCGAGAGTGGTTTGCTCGGTCTTCTCTATTTAGCTTGGTCCGAGAAATCTTCATGGTAGGTTGTCTGGGTTGGTAAAATTGTACTTGAATTTTTTCAACTTATTTTTCCTCGGTTATGTTCCCGACTGATACCTTTTGTTTTCTTCTGCAGGTCCTCCAGCACTACGCCTTTCTTGCCGCCATGGAGGGTTAGGAAATCACCCCGGTGATGAAGAGGGTGGAGGAGACTTCGGCGAGCGAGGAGAAACTCCTCATCGAGCTGAAGGCGGCTGAGGAGAATGTCGCTTCCTTTGAGGTGATGAAAGTCTCGGAAGGACCGAAGGCCGCGAGGCTTGCCGAGGCCAACCAGGCTCTCCAAGTCTAAGTCGGCGAGATCAACAGACTGTTCGACGACATGAAGGGGCTGCGGGATGCGGTGAAGAAGAGGGCTTGGGCTGCCGAGGACGCGGCGATGCGGGCCACGGAGATGGCGAAGAAGGCCGTGGAGGGCTATAAGTCGTCTGACCAGTTCCACGTCGAGCTAGCCGACACCGCGGCTGTAGGGTGGCACAATGGCCTCAATGTCGTCAAGAAGATTCAGCCCGAGCTCGATAACAAGGAGCTCCGCTCGCAGTATCTTCTTCCCGGGGAAGAACCTAGGGGCGGAGATAGAAGCTCGGCTGCCGTTGAGATTGCTGCTGCTGCTGCTGCTCCTCCTCTTTAGTTCGCTGAGTCCGTGGCCCCGGAGTTCGCCCCGGTCGCTCCCGAGCAGGCTCAGGAGGTCGGCGATGATGACTGGTGAGTGGCCATCCCGAGGAGAAGACCTGAAGCCCTCGTTCTTTTTATTTTTGTTTTCTTCTATAAGCCTCCGGGCAATTTTGTAAAGTTGAGGAACTCATAATATCTTGTACATCAATTTTGAAATTAATGAAGTATTTTTGCTCATCTGTAGTGTACATGACCTTCTTGCTCGTCTTCGAAGTGTAGATAGACCGATACCTAGATAGACCGATACCTTCTTCACCCCCGGAGACGAGGTAATGTGAGTAGAGTGAACATTTGGTCGGAATTTGCTGTCTTCACCCCTTGGAAAGGAGGTAAGATGAGTAGAAAACTTAGGATTCATCAGCTCAGGTCGGGCGGGAATCTACCCATCATGAATGGGTGCAACTAGCAGGCTGTCCGCCGGCCTCGCATGAGGGCTTTGGATTCACGGGTTTTGTCAAGCAGGAATCTACCCGCCGTGAATGGATGCGAAGGGCAGGAAACTGTCCACCGGCCTCGTGGCGAGTGCTTAGGATTCACAATTGAATCTACCCGTTGTGAATTAGTGCAGGGGGCAGGAAGCTGTCCGCCGGCCTCGTGGCGAGGGCTTGGAATTCATAACTTATGTTGGGAAGGAATCTACCCGCTGTGAATAAGTACGACGGGCAAGAAGCTGTCTGCCGGCCTCATGGCGAGGGCTTGGGATTCACAACTTTATTGGGCAGGAATCTACCCACTATGAATGAGTGCGATGGGCAAGAAGCTGTCTGTCGGCTTTGAACCGAGCAGGAGTCTACTCGTGTGAGGGCTTATGATTCACGGGTTTGGCCGAGCAGGAATCTACCCGCTGTGAATGGGTGCGACGAGCAGAAATCTGTCCGCCGACCTCATGGCGAGGGCTTAGAATTTACAACTTATGTTGAGTAGGAATCTACCCGCTGTCAATGAGTGTGACTGGCAGGAAGCTGTCCGTTGGCCTCAGAACCGAGCAGGAATCTACTCGCATGAGGGCTTTGGATTCACGGGTTTGGTTGGGCATGAATCTACCTGCCGTGTATGGGCGTGACGAGCAGGAAGCCGTCCGCCGGCTTCGTGGCCAGGGCTTAGGATTCACGGGTTCGGTCGGGCAGGAATCTACCTGCCGTGAATGTGTGTGACGAGCAGGAAGCTGTCCGCCGACCTTGTAACGAGGGCTTATGATTCCCAACTTATGTTAGGTAGGAATCTACCCGCTGTGAATGAGTGTGATGGGCAGGAAGCTGTCCGCCGGCCTTGAACTGAGCAAGAGTCTACTCATGTAAGGGCTTAGAATTCACGGGTTTGATCAGGCAGGAATCTACCAGCCATGAATGGGTGCGACGAGCAGGAAGCTGTCCGTCGGTCTCATAGCGAGGGCTTAGAATTCACGAGTTTGGTTAGGCAGGAATCTACCCGACGTGAATGGGTGCGCGATGAGCAGGAAGCTGTCCGCCGGTCTTGTGGTGAGGACTTAGGATTTACAACTTATGTTTGGCAGGAATTTACCCACTGTTAATAGGTGCGACGGTCAGGAAGCTGTCCGTCGGTCTCGGAATCGAGCAGGAATCTACTCGCGTGGGGGCTTTGGATTCACGGGTTTGGTCGGGCAGGAATTTACCCACCGTGAATGGGTACAACAAGTAGGAAACTGTCCGCCGGCCTCATGGTAAGGACTTGGGATTCACGGGTTTGGTCGGGCAGGAATCTACCCACCGTGAATGCGTGCGACGAGCAGGAAGCTGTCCACCGGCCTCGTGGTGAGGGCTTAAGATTCACAACTTATGTTGGGTAAGAATCTACCCGCTGTGAATGAGTGCAACGGGAAGGAAGCTATCCACCAGCATTGAACCGAGCAGGAGTCTACTCGTGCGAGGGCTTAGAATTCATGGGTTTGGTTGAGTAGGAATCTAGCCGTCGTGAATGGATGCGACGGGCAGGAAGCTATCCGCCGGCCTCGTGACGAAGGCTTAACTCGGAAACAAAAACAAGTTCAGATGATAGAAAAGCAGGAATCTCATTATTCAAGAGAGTACAAGTTCATCTATAGAATTTAAGCTTTTCTGCATTGAATGGCCGTAGAAGGTTACAACCCAAAGAATCATGGAGTTGGTAGGCTCCTCCGGGAAATACTTCGGTCATAAGGAATGGGCTGTCTTACTTTAGGGAGCATCCAGGGTCATGATTGGTCGGATACGGCGGGTGTCCTTGTTGCTCGGACTCGAGCCAACGGAAATGACCATGATCTATTCGACTGTCATCTCTCCTGCAGGTTGTCGGCCTGCTCCCTATCCGCATGACATTTGTTTCGTAGGTATTTCGCCAAGTGACCGGAGCGGATCAGCTCCTCGATATAATCACACAGCTGTTTGCAGTTCTCGGTCGGGTGTCCCTGTGACCGATGAAAGGCACAATACGGGCCGCGGAGTCGCTTGTTCGGCCTTTGTATCATCGGTGGCAGCTTGAAGAATCTCTCGCTCTTCGTTTCTATTAGAGCTCGGCCTGTGAGATGTTCAGAGGCGTGTACTCATGAAATCTTGGAGAATAAGGTTTCGAACGATCATCCTTCCTCTTCTCTTCCTGGTCCCTTTTCTTTCGGTCTGTCCGGTCTCCCCAAGGAAAATTAGAATTCACCTCAGACTTGAGTTGGATTTCCCGTTCGGTCCAGACTTTTTCTTCGGCCATGGTCTTAGGTTGCGCTAATGAAAAAGAGTGGAGCCACTCTTTGTGCCTAAGACCGGATCTCAGGACGGTAATAACCGTCTCATCTTAGTGCTTGAGTACCTCCAGGAGAGCATTGTAGAACCAGGTAATATAGCTTTTGAAAGATTCCCTATGTTCACTCTCGATAGTGAACATGTAGTCGACCAACCTCTTTTGCCATCTGTTGCCGATGAAGTGGCTAAGAAACGGGGTGGCCAATTCATCGAAAGTTGAGATTGAGCGCGGAGTCAGGCCGCAGAACCAATCTCGTCCAGCCCTGATAAGAGTGGTAGGGCATGCTCGGCACTGAGCCGCGTCTGAGTTATCTTGAAAGCTCATGTCCGCGGTGAACGCATCCAAGTGGTTTTTCGGGTCAGACTTCCCGTTGAAAAGAGCCACTTTTGGTGGCTTGTTCCGGGAAGAGATCCGCTCTCTCAGTAGTTGCTCGGTGAAGGGCTTCGTGAGAGAGTCCGCGGAATATTTTGCCGACCTGCCGGGTGAACGGGTGGTAAGCTGTATGTCCTCGATCTTCTTCTCAAGGACCTTGATTCGCTGCTGGTACCCCAAGGATTCTCCATAATCAGAGTTCCTGCCCCCTGCTTCGGGCTTGGGCGACGGAACGGCTTCGGCTTCGCTTTATCATATTCCTCAGGTCCTCGGGATGAACCCTTCATGGCTCTTCCCGGCGAGTGCTATGTGCACGGCCTCAATGGTTACGGTGACATCGGTCTTCCCTGGAATCAGGTGACCTGATTGACGTCGCCTCGAAGGGTGAGGGAGCGCGATGAGCGTTGAAGCGATAGTTCAGTTGGTCCTGAGACCTCAGCGTTGAACTGTTCGGCGCCTAACGAGTCATGAAATCATTCCTCATATGAGGGTCGCGACTACCGGAATCGGCATGCCGGTGTTCTATGGTGTCAGGATTGATATGAGCGAGGTCGAGGACTTGAGCGTGTCCATCCACCGTTTCACGTCCTTCACCGTTCTGGGGAACATGGGTGGCAGTTTGCTCGGTGTGGCTGGCAGTTTGAACATGAGTGAACACGTCCACCATTGCTGCCACTTGGTCAATCCGTGCCGTTAGGACTTCGACGACGTTGGGAGGAGGAGTGGGACCGCCCCTGCCTCCGTTGCGAAGCACGAGATGGCTCGTACTAGGATCTTTGTTGTGATGATTGCTGGCTATCGAATCGAAGGCGGAAGATCAATTTTTGGTGGAAAAAAATCTCCCAGTTCCTACAGACGGTGCTAACTGATGGAGGTCATGATCTCCCTCCGATGTCATCCTCCGTCGATCTTCTGGCCAGCGAGGCTGAAGGGCTGGGATTTGTTATGGAGGATTGAGCGTGTGGATCTCAATGGGTTTTCTAGTTGATGTTAATGCCGAGCTACCTGCAAAAGAAGTCCCGGGACGGAAAACAACCATAGGACCCTCCGACAATCAAGTAACTATCGAGGAGTATTTAGCAGAGTAGCGGCGTATTGGAATGAGTTTGAGATACCTGAATCGTCCGGAGGAGGGGTTTATATAGGGGTCGCCTAAGGGCGAGCCGATACGAGATTCTCGCCGTTCGTTTCGCCCATGCGTAACATCCGCATTGATGGTAAGATATGTTCATTAATGGCTAGATACGCTAGCGTGGGAGGACATGGAGCGACATAGATCTCATTGTGGAGAGATACACGGAGCCGTTACGAGGACGCTCGTGCTCCATACTCCCGGCCAAACAGGAACGCTGAGGAATCTCAGCTATAGGATAGCTCGGAGACGGGCAAGGAAGCTGAGGAAGCTCAGCTCTATGATTGCTCAGAGACGAGCTATTGGCTGGTGGTTAGGTGAAGAGGGAACGTACTCAGGGGTGGCCCCCCAAAGGTCGGATGCTACCTCAAAGGCTACTTTCATGGTACTTATCTCAGCTTCGTAGACTTCAAGTAGCTAGTTGGTGCGCGTGGGAGATTTGCCATCTGCCACGTGTCTTGATTAGGAGAATCCCCACTTACGAGTATCATCAGTTTCAAATAGTCTAAATTTGAAATCAAATAGAGAGATCGATCGCTTGTCTTGTTGTCAATGTAAGGGATCTCGACAGTGGCCTCCTCGGCTCTAATGGTAGGATCCTGATTCAAGATGTTGTTGCCCTTAAAGTAAGGTCATGAGTCGTCGTAGACGCCGAGCACCGTATCACCGTTGCCGGAGCTCAAGGGATTGCCGCCTCTGATGGTGGATTAGCGCTCCTCCGCATATTTTGCTTCTGATCGTCGTCACCGCGACCGCCGTAGCCATCAATTCACACTTACAAAACACAATCCATATTCCAAACACCACCTAAAATGACATTAATACAAACACAATCTAAATAACATCATCATCATCATTTAAGCATTTATACAAACACATTCCAAGCACTATTCATTAACTTAAAATTTATTACAACAAACAACATCATTATCATTATGTCAAGCCCCGCTTCCCAGTAGACGGAAGCGATGACGTGGCAAGCCCGCGTCATATTTATTCAGAGAACGTCTTTCCCTAAATAAATATACTAAGCGTATTGAAACAATATTACACAATACAAGAATAAATAGAGACTGTAAATTTTTCTACAACAACTTTAATTACATTCAACTTGAAATATTTACAAGTACAATGAGTTTCAACTGGAAAGCAAATACAATAAAGAAAATGCCTAAACATGTAGCATACATAAGCTGAAAGAAGACGAAAGTTAAGCTAATTCTGAGTAACAATCTAGTCGTAATCCTCCTCGGTAGCCTCCACTTCCCCCGTCTCGACTGTATCTGATGAACATTCCAAGAGAACAAAGATGAGTGGAATGCCCGTCAGCGAACTAGCGCTTGGTAAGTCCCAAATGTAGAATAAAAGTGACAAGTGACAAGTATATAATAAAAAAATAATGTAAATGACCAGCAAAAGTGTGTAGGTCTGAATATGAGTTTATGTATCTATAAGTTTCTATATGGTCATTATGTTAACGTTAAATTCCAAGTGTGAATGTCAACGCAGCCGTAGAAGTATTTAAAAGCTCAAGAGTGGGGTCCCAGGAGTAAAGAAACACGTGCCCATTTCATGAGTTAGCATTGGAACTCCAAGCTGTGGAGGAGTCGACCCGACCGAGATTCGAGTAAAAGAAAAAAAATAGGTTAATACGGGACTCTTGAAATTCCGTTGGATTCACACAAGAAACTATCCCAAACACCCCGAGTATAATATCTATTATAACTATAAAATAACCCTAGTTGATTTGATGGGTTGATTATAATATGACTTGATCGAAACCATAGATTGCAAAAGTTGTAGAATAATGAAGTCGAGTGAATCAAGTAAAGTGTGAGTCATGTCAATTGCAAATCTTGGGTTGAGTCAAGTTAGTCGAGTAGATTGAGTTCGAGTTCACGTTTAGGTTTGAGTTTGGATTCGAGTTGAGTTTAAAATTCAGTTTAGATTTGAGTTTGTGTTCAAGTTATAGACATTTATTATAAATGGATTTAACTTTTGAACATCTTAAGTTCGGGAGAAATCGGACAACTGCTGCACATGAACGGCAGGATTCGTGTCTTTTTCCAAGACAATTGCTATTAATAACTCCGTTAATTTGTTTAACCTGAATAGGCAAACACTCACTTTCTCCGTCTCTTTGAGGCACAAGAGAATTGATTCCGCTTAAATCTATATTAATCTAGAGTTCTTAATATTTATATTTTGTTGTTTACATTGTATTTATATTTATTGCATTTCTCGAGGGGGTTTTATGAAAATATTTTAATATCGTTTAAAAATAAACCTCGAGGGTGCTTTATAATATTTAGCGTTTTTATGAACATGTATTTTAATTTTAGTGGTATTTTAGCGATGAAACCTAGCTTTTAAAAGTTTATGCTAATGTTATGAAAACTACTTTTTTGGTAAACCTGGTGGTATTTTCATTTAAACTTTAATGTTTCATTTTAAAAAAATATATAATTTCATAATTTGTTTTTATTGAAAATATGGATTCATAGTTTTATATAATTTTCCAAATTTTAGTTTTGTTTAAAAAAGTCGTATTCTTAAAAACCGTATTTTTATCTCATTTCGAGACCGAATACTCCGTGAGGAGTTCTGTATCTCGCTCTACTATCTTAAGAATGTGCGATAATAAACACCATCCATTAGCGGGTCCCCTAATGAGGGTTGTAGAGGCGCAATTACCAAGAATTAAAAAATATCGATAAAAAGAAACCTATTTTGTAAAAATATGGTATTTTAATGAAAAACTTATTCTCTTAAATTAGCCGTACATCTAAAGCTCGTTCTATGAACCAAAAGTGTGCATGTGGGGTAGGTCGTTACCCCGTGAATTTTCCTAAAGGTATATATGCTAATTATCGAAATAACGGTTATACTAAAGTTCATGGTATTTTTCTGAAAAACATTCGTTATATGATTATTTCTCATGGAAAATTTTATTACACTAAAAGCTAAATGATGTGATTGATATGTTAAGGTGGTTTTTAGAAATTTTGAATGAACTATTAACATGGAAAGGGCGACAAAAATTGGTTTAAAGGAATAAATTACATGTTAACTCCGCTTTTGTCGATATATTTTAAAAAATTATGTTGAAGTGAAAAGAAAGAGAGATGAAGGGACTTACGGGTTCTAGATCGTAGAGAAAAGAGTAAGAAGAGGAAAAAGGTTTTCGTGGCATTGCGGTTTCGTCGGGAAATGCTCTGGTCGTCGAGATTTGGTTTGCTACTCCACTTGGTTGCTTAACTCCACTTTACATTTAGAGAATTTTGAGAATTTTGATAGAAATTTCAGAATGGAGGAGAGCTAGGGCATGGGGTGGTATTTATAGTGAAGAATTTAGGGTATGGGAATTGAATTTTTTGAAGAATAGAATTAGAATGGTGTTAATTAGGGATTTGAAGATTCTCTGTTTGATTGCAGGAAAATCAAACAGTGCAGGGGAGTAAAGAGGAGCTGAAGAGACATGCGAGCAAAGCACGGAAGCGATTGGAGACGATCCAACCGTCGGCGGCGGGCAAAGTGAGGAAACGAGCGGTCGGATCTTGGCGCCTTGCCTCGTGATTTGTGCTAGATGTTTTAATCAGTGTTAACTCCTCATTTATCTCGTTTGATTTTTCTGAAATTTTTCGATTTTCCGTGTATTGTACATGCAACTATCGGACTTCCGAAAAGTTAAAAAGAAAAATCTAAAAAAAATAATTGGGCTTGAGGGGATTCAAACACACAGGCTATGTCACAGCAGTATAGAGGATTTACCAGTGAGTTACAAGTTGGTTCTTGCTTTTATTGAACAAAAATAACTTATAAGTTTTAATCAGGCTGAAATACCCTTTCTATACATTTAAACAAATAATTTTGTACATGGATTTCAGAGTCGTTACATTCTACCCTCCTTATAAAAATTTCATCCTCAAAATTTACATAGAGACCAATTTTCAAAAAGGTAAGGATATCGTGCACGCATATCGTCTTCTCTTTCCCAAGTCGATTCTCCCGGCGAATCCTTTCTCCACATCACCCGGACCAAATTCACCTCCTTGTTCTGCAATGTCTTCACCTTTCGATCCATGATCTCAACTGGCTGCTGCTCGCAAGTCAGATCGGTCTGTACTGTGAGCTCTGAGTGATCAAGTATGTGTCTAGGGTTGCTCACATATCGTCGTAGCTGAGATATGTGGAACATGCTATGCATTCCTTCCAATGAGGGTGGTAGTGCCTAACGGTATGCCACTTCTCCAACTCGTTCGAGTATGTCGAACGGTTCGATATATTTTGGACTGAGTTTACCCCTCTTGCCAAAGCATATCACTCCTCTATTCGGAGAGATCTTCAGAAACACATGCTCTCTGGGTTGGAACTCTAGATGTTGACGCTTTGCATCTACCCAATACTTCTGTCAGTCCTGGGCTATGCGCATCTTTTCCCTGATCGTGCGAACTATATCCACAGTTACCACGATCATCTCTGGTCCAAGGAGTTCACGATCTCCAATATCGTCCCAACTCAGCGGGGAACGACACTTCCGTCCGTAGAGTGCTGTGAATAGTTCCATCCCAATGCTTGCCTGGTAACTGTTGTTATATGAAAATTCCACAAGGTGTAGGTTATATTCCCACGAACCTCCGAAGTCTAACATACAGGCTCTCAGCATATATTCCAGGATTTGAATTGTTCGTTCCCAGGGTAGCTTGCAGACTCTGCCAAAATTGTGATCGGAATCTAGTATCACGATCGGAGACTGTCAAGCTCCGCTTCCCAATAGACGGAAACAGTGACGTGGCAAGCACGCGGTATATTTATCCAGAGAAGGCCATTTCCTAAATAAATATACTAAGCTTATTGAAACAATTATACACAATGTAAGAATAAATTGAGACTAAAATTTTTCAACAAACATCTTTATTTACATTTAACTTCCAATATTTACAAATACAAGAGTTTATGCTGGAAAGTAAATACAATAAGGAAATTGCCTACACAAGTGGCATACATAAACTGGAGAAAAAGTGAAGCTGAGCTAGCCCTGAGTAGCGATCTGGTTATAGTCCTCCTTTGTCTCGACCGTATCTGACGAACATTCCAAAAGAAGAAAAATGGGTGGAATGCCCGTCAGCGAACTAGCACTCGGTAAGTCCCAAAGATATGTAAGAGTAAAGAAAATGATAAGTGTGTGTGTATGTGTGTATGACGAGTAAGAGTATATGATCATGGGTAAATATATACCATAAGTCTCTAGATGGTCACTATGTTAACGTTAAGTTCCAAGTGTGAATGTCAACGCAGCCGTGGAAGTATTCACGAGCTCAAGAGTGGGGCCCCAGGAGCAAAGAAACACGGGCTCATTTCATGTGTTAGCATCGGGGCTCTAGGCTGTGGATGAGTCAACCCGACTGATAGTCGAGTAAAATAAAAAAAAGAGGTTAATACGGGACTCCTGAAGCTCCGATGGATTCATACAAGAAACTATCCCAAACATCCCGAGTATAATATATTATAACTGGTTAATATACTTAATTGATTTGATTGATTGATTGACAAGTCTTTATTGAAACCCTAGATTGCAAAAGTTGTAGATTGTATTCGAGTGAGTCGAGTAATGTGCGAGTCATGACAATTGCAATTTGGGTTCGAGTCAAGTTGGTTCGAGTAGATTGGATTCGAGTACACATTTGAGTTTAGATTCGAGTTAGGTTAGAGTTCGAGTTTGTATTCGACTTCGAGTTCAAGCTTAGATCTGAGTTTGGATTTGAGTTCATTTCTTTTCATGTGAATTGATGTAAATTGTTAAAATCTTATGTTCGGGAGAAATCGACAACTGTTGCACATGGACGGCAGGATTTGTGTCTTTTTCCAAGACAATTGCCATTTGATAACTCCATTAAGTTGTCTAACCTGAATAGGCAAGCACTCACTTTCTCCAGCTCTCTGAGGCTCAAGAGAATTGATCCCGCTTAAACCTATATTAATTTAGAGTTCTTAAATATTGTTTGTATACCTCAAGGGGGTTTTGTGAAAAATACTTTAATATAGTTTAAAAATAAACCACGATGGTGATTTATAATATTTAGGGTTTTCATGGATATGTATTTTAATTGTTGTGGTGTTTTGGTGATAAAACCTAGATTTTTTGAAAGTTTGTGGTATTTTTATGAAAACTACTACTTTTTGGAAACTTGGTGGTATTTTATTAAAAATTCCAATCTTTCATTTAAAAAAAATATAGTTTCTTAATTTTATTTTATTGAAAATACAGATTTATGATTTTTATATAATTTTTCAAAAATTAGTTTTGTTTAGAAAAGTTGCGTTTCTTAAAAACCGTATTTTTATTTTTTTCGAGACCGAATACTCCTTGAGGAGTTCTGCATCTCGCTCTACTGTTCTAAGAATGTGCGATAATCCGTACCATCCATTAGTGGGTCCCCTGACGAGGGTTGTAGAGACGTAATTGCCAAGGATTTCGAAATACCGATTTAAAGAAACCCGTTTTGAAACGGTATGGTATTTTAATGAAAAAGTTCTTTAAAATTAACTATAGCTCTAGAATACCGTGCTATGAAACCATAGTGTGCGTGTGGGGTAGGTCATTACCCCGTAAAGTTTTTATTTGAACTAATTATCGATGATAGGGTGATACTAAAGTTCATGGTATTTTACTGAAAAAGTTCATTATATGTTCGTTTCATATGAAAATTTTGTCAAGTTAAAAACTAAAAGATGTGAAATTATGTTAAGATTAAGATAGCATGTTAGTTTGTTTTAATTTGCTTAACACATGTTTTACAAATGTAAAAAGAATATGATATCGTAGATAACTCCTCTTTTGTAGAGTTGTTTTAAAATACAAATTGAGATGAAAGAAATGGAGAGAAGAGGGACTTACAAGCTTAGATCGTTAACAAGAACGAGGGGAAACCTTTGGGTGCCGTGGTTTCGTCGGAGGTGCTCCGGTCGTCGAGATTGGCTTGCTACTCCACTTGGGGGGTTTAACTCCACTTGGTACTTAGAGAGTTTGAGAGAATTTTTACTAGAATTTTCAGAATGGTGAAAAGCTAGGGTATGTGTTGGTATTTATAGTGAAGAATTAGGGTTTGAGAATTAAAAATGTAGATTAAAAATGCATTAAAAAGGTGTTAAATGGTGAATTGAAGAATCTTTGTTTGATTGCAGAAAAATCAAACAGTGCGGGGGCGTTAAGGGGAGTCGAAAGGGTGTGTGTGCAAAGCATGGAGGGGATTGTAACAACTTAGACCGTCGGGGCCGGCCGATCAAGGGTTTGGGCGGTCGGATCTTGAGGCATTGCCTCGAGATTCGTGCCACGTGTCAAGTTCGGTGTGTACACCAAATTGCGCATGTTTGATTTTTCTGAAACTTTTCATTTCTTCGTATATTGCACGTGCAACTCTTGAGTTTCCAAAAATTAAAAAGAAAAAATCTAAAAATAATTGGGTTTGATGGGAGTCAAATGCACATGCTATGTCACATCAGTGTAGAGGATTTACCAGTGAATTACAAGTTGCTTCTTGCTTTTATATAACAAAAATAACTTTTAACTCTTACACAAGCTGTAATACCCTTTTCTGTACAATAACAAGAAATTTCTGTACGGTGACATCAGAGTCGTTACAGAGACGATGCAAACAGGTACCCCATGTAATCTCACGATCTCCTGCATGAGTTTATGGGTATCAAGATAAGTATGATACATCTTGAAAGTTTAAATCTTATTTTAGATTTCTACTCACCTCCATATACTTTCTTGCCAACGTATCGGTTGATTGGCCAACTCTGAATAGAATAAAGTGAGCCGACTTGGTGAGTCAGTCTACAATAATCCAGAATGCGTCGTTACCCTTCGTGCTGCGTGGGAGAGCAGTTATGAAGTTCATGGTAATGTGCTGCCATTTCCATTCTGAGATTGGTAACGGCTGAACTAGACCAGCAGTTCTGTGATGTTCAACCTTCACTTGATGACGTACTAAACACTTTACTACGCTCCTTACTACTTCACGCTTCATTCCATTCCACCAGTAGTGTTGTCATAGATCTTTATACATCTTCGTGGCGCTGGGGTGTAGAACAAGGAGAGCTGTGAGCTTTTTCCATCAACTCTTCTCGAACAGGGCCGACTGGCACGCATAAATGGCTCTGATACCGCAAGGATCCATCTTCGTGGATAATGAAATCAGTCTGAATACCACTTTCTACTTGTTCTCGGATTTTTTGTAACTTGGCATCGTTTGCTTGAGCTGCCTTGATCTGATTGACAAGAGTGGACTGGACTTGTAATTTCATCAATGATGAAGCATTACCTGGCATAACTATTTCAATCTCCAATCCATGCAGTTCTTGTTGTAGTCTCCACTGAGCGGTGAGATTCATTGCTAAAGGTTGGTGACTAAGTGCATCAGGAACCACGCTCACCTTTCCAGGATGATACTTGTAACGACTCTGTTTTTATTGTACAAATTTTTTTTCAAGTTAATATACAGAATGGAGTTTGTAAGCCTGAGTATACTTTAAATGCTGTTTTTATTTATGAACAACAAGAAATAGCTTGTAGCTTATTGATAAAGCTTTGCACTGCTGTGACATAGCCCCTGTGTTCGAATCCCATCAGCTACATATATTTTTACTGATTTTTCTTTTAAACCTTTTGGAATCCCAAAAGTTTACACGTGCTCTACACAAAAATGAAAAGTCACAAAAAAATCAAACATGTGTGAAATATCATATTTACTGGCATGGACACGTGGCAAGAATCCCAGCCCCCATCTCCTCCAATGGACCGACGAGATCGGCCCAAACCCCGACGCCGATGGCCCCCATGGGGAATGGCCCCCGTGCTTTTCACACATGATCCTTGGCCTACCCCTACTACCCCTGTTCTGTTTATTTTCCCTGTAATTATCTAGAGAATTAAAATTTAGCTTTAAATCCAATTTTTAATGCTTTTTAATTCCTTCTTCAATTCCAAAACCCTAATTTCATCCTATAAATACAACTCGATACCATAGCCCCTCCTCATTCTGAAACCTATTGTCAAAATTATCAAAAATTCTCAAGTCCAAGAAGAGTACAAGTGGAGTTAGCCCTAGGTCAAATTCCGGGGAGGATTCGAGACGTTTCCGGCGACCCCGTGACTACACGAAGACTACCTTTCTCTTTCTCTACCTCCCCTCTATTCTTTTAGTAAGTAAGTCCCATCTCCCCTCTTCTCTTTCTACTATAAAAATTCTTGTTTTCAAAATATGTCAGTAAGTGGAGTTATACCGATATTTATTTCTAAAATCTTTGAAAACCACAATTCTTCTTAAGAATCACTTGTACTCATGTATATACCTTACTTGTAATCATTAACTAATATTTAGAAACCAATTTCATTCTAAAACTCTATGTTAAATAACTGTAATTAAGTTTTTACGTTTAAATACCATGAAGTTTACATACGACATCTTTTAATTATTTTGCTTAGCATACCTTTAGAAAACCTCACGAAGTAATGACCTAGCTCTTACATACACACATCTTGACATAGAACGATTCTCTTGAATAATATTTTGTGGCAAAATAAGACTTTTCATCAAAATACCTTAAACTATTAAAAATCTGGATTTTTTAAAATTGTGTTACTTAATTCTTTACGATTGTGCCTCTATAACCCATTTTGGGGAACCCGCTATTGGATGATGCGGATTATCGCACATTCTCGGGACTAGTAGAGCGAGATGCAGACCTCCTCACGGAGCATACGATCTCGATGGAATTTTTATACGATTTTTAAGAAAAACGAGATTTTCTACTTAATAAATAAAATTAATTTTTAATAAATTATATAAATATTATCAAACTATATATTTTTAATATATAATAAAATTCCACATTTTCTAGAAGATAAAAGAATGACAAGTTTCATTAAAATACTATCAAGTATCAATACAAGACAAGTTACACTAAAATACCATGAACTATTCAAGTTAGGTATATATTCATTAGTATACCTCACCCTTTAAAAGTTACATCAATGAACACCCTAAATACGATAAATAATTACTCGAGGTTTATTTTGAAAGTATATAAAATATTTTTCATAAAACCCCCTCGAGTTATATAAAATTACATTAAGGACCCTAGTAAATACAGGTTTAAGCGGGACCAATTCTCTTGAGCCTTAGGGAGCCGGAGAAAGTGGGTGCTTGCCTATTTAAGGTAGAAAAACTTAACGGAGTTATCAGCGGTATCTGTCTTGAAAAAAACATAAATTCTGCCGTCCATGTGCAGCAGTTACCAATAACTCATAAACCTAATTCAGGATTCAATTCCGTTTAAAGTGTTTGACTCAAGTCTGAGTCCAAGTTTATATCAATCTGAACCCAACACAAATATGAATCTAAGTCAACATGAATCTAAACATGAGTACTTGAACATGAATACCAGAACAATATCAAACATGCAACATGACTTGACTTGACCGAACCGTGGTTATATCTTGACTTGACTACATGCCTACTCGATATATCATGAATCTGTTTACATGAACAACTTATACCATGGTCTCAGCAAGTCTGATAATCAATACAATATACATTATGGGGTTTAACGGGGTAGATTGGTATGGAATGTGTTAAAAGTGGCACGATGATGGTCACTAAAAGACACCTATATAAACATCCTGTGCCGTTGTCCCGTGGGTTTTGACGGGGCCTTGTACTTACATGTTACCTTAGTCCACGGAGCAAGTTGGACTCCTCTCGTATACACTGATACATTCTGTACCAAGCTACAAATAACTACGTTACTATAACAAACATATAATTTACCAGCTCTATTATCTTTACTTGTCTATTCCATTCTATCTTATGGGACTTACCGAGCGCTAGTTCGCTGACGACATTCCGGTCTCTTTTTTCTTTAGAATGTTCGTCAGGAGGACCCGACTCAGAGGAGATCGAGCTCAGCCAGGACAATTTGGAGCAGTTCACAGAGGAGCTAAACTTCTAGATTTTTACTTGTACTTATTTCATTTCAGTTCATATGCCACTATTTAGGCATCGCTTTCTATCATTGTACTTTTCTTTTCAGTTGTATGTAAAGAATGTATATTATTAAAAGTTTCTGTTTATATTACATCTCTTATCATTTTTGTGCTTTACATTTATATTGCTTATTTACGCTTAACGTGTTTACTTCTGAGTAAATACGTCGCGGCCTGCCACGTCTCCTTTCCTGTACACTGGGAAGCGGGGCATGACAGGTTTTGTTAGCGGCCAATGCATGTCAGTTCTACATGGAATACTAAGCAATATGTCACAAGAATTATAAGAATCAACTACTAAACATTCCTTACATTTCTAAGCTTTTGAATTTATCCTAACCCATCCTTTCATTTCAAAGGTTATGGAATCACCAAACAACACCAGCACCAACGTGATTGGAAACACTCCACCTCCTCTACCACCACCACCTACCGTAGCAGCTCCTATCAACGAGCAGACGGTATTGCTTGAGGCAATCAAGAGCCTCTTGGAGGGTCAGCAGCAGTAGACTGCTATCATATTGCACCGCCATGAAGCTAAGGCATCCAGAGTCAAATAATTCCGGGCATTGCACCCTAAGCACTTTTCTGGGAAAGAGAGCCCACTAGAGGCAGAGGAATGGGCTCAGTCCATTGAAGATGACCTGACAGCAGCACAAGTGCCAGTGATTGCTTGGGCGAGAGTTGCGAAGCCCGTTATCCATGCGTTTCGTTGTCCTTACGTCGATGTAGGATATTTAGCTTATGTGATGTGTTTGTGTAATTTTAGGATCGCAAGCGGGGACTTCGGACGCTGCGAACAAGGGAAAGCAGGTGGTCGGATTTTCATAGCTCGAGACCATCGGTGAGTAGATTTAACATCTACGGGGAATTCGCCCGTATGGCGTTAAGCATCAGGGCTAGATATGATATGATATTAGCCGCATGATTATATGCTCATATAGAGATGATGCATGAATTTCATTGCATATAGTTACTTGTTGTGCTTGAACCTGTATCCATTGTACACTGCACTATTATTGACAGTCCATGTTGCACGAGCACCAATGATATGCTACATACACACTGTCGGTAATTGCCATGATACACACAACACAAATATTCATTGATATACCTTGCTAGTAGTTAGTGACATAGAGGCATTTATTCTTGTCCGATAGCGCATATGACATATAGCATACCGAAACGGGCAAGAAATACGGCTGTGAACTCATCCCAAGTCATAGGGGGTAGACCTGCAGCTCGGCCTCTCTCTACTGAATCGTACCACATCTGAGCAAGGTCCTCCAGACGAAAACTCGCAAACTCCACCCATCTATCATCAGAACACCTCAACGAATGGAAAATCCTAGCCATCCTATCGAGAAATGCCTGCGGGTCCTCTGTCGCATCCGTGCCGGTAAAGGTTGGAGGCCTCAGCCTCATAAATTCCTGTAGTGATACGGGGATAGTCGCAGTAGTAGCAGGAACAACTGTCTGCGCAACAGGTACAATCGTGGTCTGTGTGGTGGAAGGAACGTCCTCAGATCTCTGTGCCCGACTGGCCTCAACTAAAGATCTCATCATCTGGCGCAACTCCTGCATACCGGTCTCTAATCTGGCAATACGGTCTGGAGAAGGCGGATCAATCCGACCCTGAGGGGTAGGCGTATCGTCCCGCTCGATGCTCGCCTCAGACGAGCCCGCTCGAATCTCATCCCTAGCGGAAGCCCTCTGAGCCCTCGTAGTCTTTGGCGGCATCGAAACTGGAATAAGAAATAGGAGCGTTAAGAACATTGCAATTGAATCAAGGGATGCATGGAATCAAGAAAGGAAATACAAGCAATTATGTCCTAAAGTCACTTAGGTGGAGTACCGTATCGTAAGTATGCCACGGAACATATACACGCTACGCCACTCTGCTTAAGTCACCTACTCCATCTACCAAGGGTCGTCCTACACTCAGAAAGGTAAAACTCATGCTCTGATACCAACTTTGTCACGATCCGAAGGTACGGAACGTGACTGTCACTTAGATTACAAGACGTCTCAAGGCGTAACGTAACCTAAGTCAGCCAAAGCCCAGAAAATCTAAACCATAATCAATAAGAGTGAAGGAAAACCTTTTTATGAAAACGATTTAAAACCAATTAAGTTATATTAACCCCTTTTTAAAAATATCATAATTTACCAAAAATTTCGGCAGAGTCTCCTTTGTAAATACTGGCCCCAAACGGGTACAAACAAGAATATATAAACCTGTAATGATATAATGGCATCCCCAAGCGGGAGCTTGCTCTTCGTCCAAGGCGGATCACAACCACATGCAATATATATATATATATATATATATATATATATATATATATATATATATATATATATATATATATATAACATCAAGCAAATAAGCATAAAGAAATGCAAAAAATACGAAAAACATAACGTCGGCTCAAGTGAGCTCGACCCCAGAAAAACAACATATACACAATTCTCTCGGTCTCATCACTAGGTCGCATATACAATAGAAGAAGTGGTAGATGGAGAATACTAGATACAATGATAGTACAAAAGTGTCCTCGCAACCCACCTACGAGCAATATCGCGAGTCCGAACAAAAGAAGCCAATGGAAAGATACGCCTGCCGCTACAAGGCTGACGGGTCCGACCTGCAAGACACTGTGGCACAACGGGGGTGAGTTTCCAGCTCATGAGTAGTAAGTAATATCTAATGAGGCTATTGTAAGAATGCACGCAATTACGTCACAGCCTACATGTACTAACATGATGCGATGCAAATCTGGATGTAACATGCTTGTAAAAATCAACACAAAAATCATGATGTATCTGATATGAGAAGTTTTATATCTTTTACTTAGTAAAAACCTTTTTATTAAGTGAACTGAAATATCATCATAGAAATCAACTGAAATATGTGTCCAGCATCGATACAAACTATGTATATCTCAATATCTTATATCTCTGTATCCCAAATCTCAATATCTCGGGCTTCGACAGTCCGGATCGACTCATATCATCAAATCACACGACTACGGTCGGTATCCTCTGGATATCCGCCGCGTCACAAATAACCGGTAGGTAATGCTCCCCTGCCGGGCTCAATGCCATCATCTGCGATCTTCTTGTCCCGAGATACCATACCGGGACCACCATGTACCCGCAGACGGTGCATCCCCCTCCTCGAATCGGGTATCTGATACTGCTCAAGAACCGAGAAAACTTATGGTGGACGCCACACACATCACATCATGAGAAAACAACAAATTTCTGTTTTAAAAATGATAATAGGCTTTGAAAATTCTTGCGGTTTTCCCAAAAATCCAGAAATCTCATCGATACAGAAATCCTCAAGAAAAAGCATAATACATGTACATGTGGGAAAATGATACTGTCTATGATATCCATAACATGAAATGTGATTCATGGCTGAAAGTTTATATATGAATGATGATGAAATGCGATATACATATGCGACTATCAATTTAAGTACCAAGTATGATGCAAATGTCATGATGCTAATCTAGCAGTTTCTAAGTGTTCGTGGCATAGCAATTTCCAAAGCGTGTGTGTGTTTACATGAAGAGTGCACGTGCAACATTAACCAATGATAATAGTACAAGTGTCCTATGATATGACATCGCCTATTTACATATGTATGAGATGGTACGATGAAATGAGATGGTTAACTAAATAACTATGCATATAGTTTGCAAGTAATAAAATAATCCTAACTATGGGGTGCCTCGCGCCATCCAGACGATTTCCCCATAGATGTATACATCGACTCACCCGGACGCCTCGCTAATCTGATCCGTCCACAGCTTTGCCTTTGCGCGCCGCGTCCGATACTTCCGCAACCGATCCTAAAATTGCACAACACAAAACATAAGATTACATATCCCGAAACGACGCATAGTCACAAAATGAAAGAATCAACGTCCACAAGTTAGGCACATTGTGCACTTGGTGCGCGGAACACACACGACAAACACTACAACCTTAACTAGAATCGTCGTTCGGAACAACCGTCAAAACTAAAACCCGATCAAACCAATTTCCGCATTCGCACACCCTAACTACCGTAGGAGATGCTAATAATATAACCAAAATATCAAAATTAATTCACCACCTAATTATTTAGAAAACCTAGTAAGCATCAAAATTCCAAATTTGGTGCAAATATCGCGGATTAACGATATAGTGACCACAACCTCGCACAATCATCCAAACTAAACCACTAGATAGCCATTACACTTAATTCAACCTATTTGCAATGCTTCAAACCCTAATTCCAAAATCAAACCTTGTCTTGAATTCCTTAAACAAGTAATTACCACCAATTTCACACTTGAAAATTCTATATTAGCATAGTTAAACTACAATTTAACCATTAGGTTAGAATTTTACCTCACAAGTATTGAACCCTAGCTTGCACTTAGTCTCCAAAGATGCCTCCTTTCTCTATGCTTTGAACTAAATTTGGCTTGAGAAGAGATAGAATAAGGATTTGTTTTGAATTTGTGAAGAAATTTGTGGATTTTGATGGATTTTGTGATGAAATTGAAGTGAAAAGAGAAGGGGAAAAAAATGGGGGAACTGCAGGAATGCTCTCGGCCTTGGAGGGGTGGGGGAGGAAAAGGTGAGGGTTGTGTAGAAATTTCTAAAGAAAAAGTCTCTCTCAAGTGCAATAAATGCTTATCACATCATTTCCTAATTAAAATTTCATTTTAATTTCATTTTAGACCATAGAAACAATTAATCTTGGAATGTCTTGATAAAATTTATGTTAACACTAGGTTTTAGTTTGTAATGGTTCCTAAGTGTGTAATTCACCCCTTCCAATTTGTATTTATCACTAATTTAATGTATATTTAAAAGCTTAAAATAATATTAAAAATAATTAATTAAGGAATTTTTTTTAAATGACTAGAAATTTATAAGTGACAATTAACTAACCAATTTCTAGCAATTTCTTATCTAATTTTTGTATAATTAGGCCTATATTGAAAATAATTATTTTTACGTTTTACGGAAAATACTGATTATTTTACCGATTATCGAAAAACTACCTAAACGATTTTCAAAGTGTTACAACAATATACATTACAGGGTTTAACGGGGTAGATTGGTATGTAATGTGTTAAAAGTGACATGATGATAGTCACTAAAAGACATCTACATACATGCATATGAGATATGCACCCACTGCCGGCGTATTAACGAGTCTTAGAGTCCTACACAGAAGTTTCCTAGCCCAGGCGAAACGATGTGGTGTACATATGAGATATGCACTGGGACCCGATTAAATACGTGCATGTGATACCGTATTTTAGTCGGGCGTTTTTCTATTGGTCGGGTCGTATGTGATATGACCGGTTTGTTAAATCAAGTATTGATTTAACATTTGACTTTTAGTTTAATTTCTTTATTAAACCCATTTCTTTTTATATGATGTATGCATGCATGTATGCACATGTTGATGTGCATGGACACATACATGCATACATAGTATCATGGTTGATGATACACCCTTGATGGCAATACAAGACTCACATGGAACTTATACACACACACACACACACACACACACACACACACACATTTGTATTTAAGTTAAAAGAAAAGAAAAGGAAAAATCAATCCATGGTTATCTTTCTACACTCTTCCAAAGTAAACCATACTTCACCAAACTTTTAACCTTGGATTAGTTTTCCTTTTGGCTTTTAACTCATTTACAATAATATCTACATATTTGTTACCATGGTTTGAGATGAGAACAAGAAAATATATATGTTATTTTCTATTCTCATTATTCATTATCTTTGATATTATCTTGAGCTCTTGAGTTGCCTTCATCTTCCTCCTCATTCTCCAAGCTCTCTTGAGTTTTCCATAGAGTGAGGGTATAAAAAAGAAAGGGTTTTGATTAGAGAAAACAAACAATCTCATTATTCTACTCTAATCTAGCCAATTAGTTTAGAGTGTTTAGTTTCATCTTCTTCTTTGATCAAGTGGAGCTAGGAGCTTGGACAAAGTGGATTTCGGGTGGATCATCGTGGACAAAAGAGCTTACTTGCAAGCTTTTTCATACTCTCAACGATCCTAGGAGTCATTACAAGAGGACTATAAAGGTTGTATTTCTTTCACTTAGTGATAATATGTTTATTGTATGTGATCCTTTAGTTGTTACCCTAGACTTCTTGTTAAAGATCCTTGCTTTGTTTGCTTAGCACCTCTATAATATTTAAAGTGGTATGTGTGATGCTTCCATACTCTACAGTAGGTGGTAGGGAAACCCAACAATGGTATCAGAGCCAAGTTAGAATTCTAGACACGGTATTAGAACTATTACGAAAACGAAATCGACTCCGAAAACACGATATGTGAAACCCTAGTTTTTGCTCTCTGTAAATTTTTTAAAAATTCATTTAAATTTTTTTTAAACAACTGCAGAACACTATTTGGGACATTATAAGAACACAGGGGAAATACGGAGGGGAGTGCTCAGATTTTGGCCGAGCACTTGGCCCCTAAAACCGAGAAGGCCGGCCCTCAGTGCTCCATTCCCCCCCGTATTGCTCCAGTGCTCTGTTGTCTTCAATTTGGGGTTTCAGGTATTGTTTGCTTATCCTAAATTTTCATGTGATGATTATTTTGATTAGGGGATAATTCGTAGTATTTCGTAGTCGCATATTCTAACACTGTATTGGTAACCTTGACAATGTTTAGCAGTTCGAACGAACTTCAAAACCCCACAACTTGACCCCGCTGAAATTTCCAAGTGTTGTGATTTTCCTAAGTTAAATTCATATTCAATAGCCGTGCAAGTGTTCCTATGGGCCCTCTAGAAGAACATAATAACCTTAACTCGATTCTATGCCCACGGAACCGCGATCGAACCTTCGGGTTTGCCGTAGTTCCGTGGTGTCATAGGTGAGGCGTTGGTTAACCCCTTCTACGGCTGGACCATAGACACCGTGACACGTTTTTGGGTATTTGTAACTTTGCTCAAGTGTTGAGCTCTTGGGGTAAATTGTGGGTGTATGTTGATTCGATCAAATTGTTAAACATCGTCTTGATATATGAGATTGTGATAATTGCAATTGTTGTTTTTCACTTTCTTTTCTGCGACCGTAAGTGTAGTATATGGTGTATCGCCGTTTTCGTTACTATACATCAACGACAATCGGGATACACATACTTGCTTACGTTGATGATATGAGATATTATATGTTGCTGAGATATGATGTGCAGAATTGTCGCGATCGAATAGCCCAGGGTTTTATGTGAGATGAGAGTATTTATTTTCATTCATGTAAATATCAATTGTATGTAATATTCTTTTATTTGGGGCACTTCCGGGTTGAGGATGATGTCACCATTATTGTGTATTATTTACTTTTCCGTATTAGGATAGACCCAAGGAGGGGGGCACAAGTGATCGGGTTCTAGGGTTCAGTGGGAGATCATCTCGAGGAGTCGAGATCGGGTCTCCTAAACTCTAGAATTGGCAGGATCACTTACCGCTCTCATAGGGGTCTAGGGGTGTGGGCTTGGCTATTCATCGCGACCGTGGAATCCATATTTTCTATTGCTGTTTGAATACAAAATACGGACCTCCTAGATATCCTTTTATTCTCATATGTGCTTCTGCTGTTGATATTCTGTAATATGATTACTTAGTATCCGAGACGAATGGATTGTTATTATATATATGATATATAATAAACGTTGCTTATATTTTACACCCGCGCTAGTCCCGTCCCGCTATACCGTTAGTTAAGTAACCTAACGGTGCATAACGGGGCACTGTGGTGAATGCGGATGGTATAAGTGTACGTTCTATTTTCGTTTCTTTTCTGTGATGGCTTAGGAACTTAAATGATGGGACTACATTAATAAGATTAATGTAAAGAAAAAGAAACCTAAAGATGTTATAGAATCGGATTTGAAACATACTCGGCCTTTTTATGAAAAATGCAAGTTTCAAAAGATGCGGAGCTTAAGCCACTCCTTTTCTAAACTGTTTTGATTCTACAACGAGATCAAGTTCAAAGCGTTAAAGGTTTTCATAAAAACCATCCGCAACCCTCCATCATTTTTGGAAGCAGAGTACTTAGTATTCGTGCTACGTATGTTGATTATAGTCAAGGCGTAGTGTATGGTAGCTAAGTGATGTCTTCCTACAAAGCATATGATGCGATCAATTAGGACATTCATGTGATTATGTTGATCATAGTCAAGGGTCATATGGGTGGGTCTAGTTAATCTTGAAATGACGGGTAGAACTTGACGAGTGCTTATGATATGTTGACCATAGCCAAGGTCATAAATAACTAAGGGTAAAAACCATATCGGGAGTTTCAGGAGTTGAAATTTGCAATGAGATTGCATACCATCTATATGATAGTTGGATCCCGATCCCACTGTGAGTAAGAGTTACTCCTAGGAGAGTTTTGCACTTTGCAATTAGCTAATCTAGTAGGTGTCTAGAAAGGTGTCAACGGGGTATGACCTCTGGGAAAACGAGGTTTATTTTAATTAGGTCCGTGCGAAAGCACGGGGAACCTCCCTCAAAGTTCCGACACTGGCCTGGCTGACCGGTTAGCGAAACTGTAGAATGTAATTAATCCTGGCTAGTTTTCTTTTAAGGTTTTGAAAGAAAATTTGATAAAAGCAGTGGGAGATATCGATTAGATAAGATAATAACCAATCTAATTCTTTGCAAGAGCATTTCGCTGAGTGTATTATTTTCTCTCTCCTAATGGCAGATACCGATGACGGGACTTAAGCTTCTTTTAGAGAAAAACAAATTGACAGGGCCGAATTATAAAGAATGGTTGGGGAACTTGAACATTGCACTCACATATGATAAAGTATCATATGTCCTCACTACCAAAGCCCCACCCGTCTCGGGACCTGAATCATCCGTTTCGGATAGAAAGATCCAAAAAACATGGGATATTGATTGCAACACGGACAAGTGCCTCGCGCTTGCTTCTATGGACAATATCCATCAGAAACAGCATGAGAAGATGGATGTGCAATCCATCTTTCTTCATACAAAAGAGTTGTATGAAGAGCAATCTCGTACTCTACGCTATGAGGCATCTCGAAAGTTGTTTCAGATGCGAATGGCCCCTGGCGCGTCAGTAGGAGAACATATTTTGAAGATGATTGGTCTTATAGAAGAACTCGAGGAACTGGGATGGACAATGGATAATGAGCAATATGCGGATATTGTTCTGCAGTCTCTCCCCCCCCGCCTTTGCTCCGTTCATAGTGAATTTCAATATGAACGATTTGGAGAAATCATTGCCTAAACTTCTCAATATGTTGAGAAGTGCAGAGAGCACGTTTAAGACAGCGAAGACTCCCGCTCTTCTTACTGGGCCATCTTCCTCTTCTATCCCAAAAGCTAAAGCCAAGGGAAAGAAGAAGAAGAAGTCCATCAAACCGAAAGGTGGAGTTAAAAAGGCGAAGGGAAAAGAAATATCTGGGGCCGCAGGAAGTGGAAAATGAGAACGTTTTTACTGCCACAAGTCAGGACATTGGAAATGTAACTGTGCTGTGTATCTTGCTGATCTCAAGAAGAAGAAGCATGCTGATGCTTCCGTTTCAGGTGTGTTTGTAACTGAGAACCGTTTTTCAATTAACTCTGCATCTTGGGTATTAGATACCGGTTCTGGTTCTCACATCTGCAATTGTACGCAGGGGTTGAGAAACAATAGAGTTTTGAAGACTGTAGATCATACTCTGCGGGTTGGAAATGGTTCCAATGTACACGCTGTATCCGTAGGAGAGTATCATCTGGGGTTGCCTTCGGGTTGTATTTTAGTTTTGAACCCTTGTTATTTTGTACCTAGTATGCTATATAATATAATATCCGTTTCTTTGTTGGACAATGAAGGATATCATTTTGTGTTGCAAAATAATATTATGAACATTAACTTGAATCAAGAGTTGATTGAGTATGGTACACTAAATAACGGTATTTACGTCCTGAACCAACACACAGTTTTCAATATACAACATACTAATAAAAGAAAATTTTCAGATATAAATGAAGCTTTTCTTTGGCATTGTAGACTTGGTCATATTAATAAAACAAGACTAAGCAAGCTACATAAAGATGGATATTTGAATCCTTTTGAATATAAATCTTATGCGACTTTCCAGTCCTGTATCAAAGGTAAAATGACCAAAACTCCGTTTACTGGACACGGAGAAAGAGCTGTGGAACTCTTAAGCCTCATACATAGTGATGTATGCGGACCAATGTCTACATATGCACGAGGTGGTTTTTCATACTTCATAACTTTTACTGATGATTTCTCAAGATTCGGACACGTGTTTTTGTTAAAACACAAATCCAAAACTTTTGAGAAATTCAAGGAGTATAAACTTGAAGTAGAAAAATAAACAGGCTTGAGCATCAAGAAACTTCGATCGGATCGAGGTGGAGAGTATTTAAGTACAGAGTTTTCAGACTTCTTAAAAGAGAATGGGATTCTCTCTCTGCTCACTCCTCCTTACACACCACAGCACAACGGTGTGTCAGAACGGAGGAATCATACCCTATTAGATATGGTACGGTCCATGATGCGTGATGCTGAGTTACCGCTTTCCTTTTGGGGGCATGCATTGGAGACAACAATTTATCTGTTAAACAGGGTTCCAACCAAGACCGTGTCTACCACTCCATATGAGATATGGAGTGGAAAGCGACCATCTTTTAAAAGAGTTAGGATTTGGGGTTGTCCGGCTTTTGTTAAAAAGCAGAATCCAGACAAACTCGAGACACGATCAGTCATGTGTAAATTTGTGGGATATCCAAAACATTCGTATGGATATCTATTCTACTATAAGGAGGAACAAAAGGTGTTTGTTTCTTGTTCAGTTGATAAAACTGCACATTTAATATGATATTTTTCCTACTATTTCTATATTATAAAAGGTGTTTATTATAATATATGATACATATGAGGGTTTATCTGTAAAAATATTATTTTCATGTGTTTATATATTATAATTAACATTTGGTAGGAAAATGTAAGCATATAATATCCATGTAACATTTGGCCCATTTAAAATATGCTTACTTTATTAAATACCTTTGACCAAAGTCTTAATGGTTAAGTTAATATCTCAATAAAACAAACTCTACTAAATATTATTTGTTGAGTTATTGTGCAGAATTTGCAGGGCTAAAATCAAGGGAATCAAAGTTGTTAAAGCAAACCTGCCTAATTAAGAAAGCAAACTAAAGAAATCAAATCTGGCAGAAACAAAGAAAGGATTTCCAGTTTACAAAGATTCCATTGATCACCACGTGTCATGAATATGCAAGGCCAGAAAAATCAACATGAGATTTCACTTTTTGGCCGTGGATCCGCGGCCAAACCCCCCTATTGGCCGTGGATCCGCCGCGTTCTAGAGGGTTCAGAAGGTGGATTTTTTCTGTTGGATCATAACTAGTTGCTTCCAAATTTAGAAGCTAGATTTCTGGCATTGGGACTATAAATAAAGACCGAGAGCCTCTTGGAAAAATCATCAAGCCGACGAGATCACGAAGTCCAAAACGGCTCACGCATCCAGGCTGATCATCAACTGTTCGTCTACCTCCTTAGAAGAGATCGAGAAGCAACTAGAAATTGTAATCATTTTCTAAGGATTCAAGTGTAATGAATATTGTTGATTAACAAAGGTAGCTTTCTTTTTCTTATTCTATTTCTTCGTAGTTTAATTATGCATTTTCTCTCCACCTCTTTTTCTCCCAACATGCGCGAGTAATTCTCCGTTTGTTAGGGTTCGTAGGCTAATGGATGATGAACATCCCTAAACCCTTTTTAAGTCCTATAAAGTTTATGAACTTTATCAAAAGAATCATTAACATCCTAATCGGGCGCGCTAACAATTCTTTGTTAGTTCCGACCGCGATTAGAGATTAGATTAATGATTGTTTTGGTAAAGGCTAGATATGAACGGAGTTCCGTGTCGAGATAAGGGTTAAGAGTGGGATTCCTTTTCCCTCCAGAAACCCTAATCTACACGCATCGCCGTCGTTCTAGTTTTTGTAGGGTTGCTATGCACGCGCACAAGGGTCTACGAGGTATCAACCATGCCCGATTAAAAAATTAGCCGTGCCGAACAACCCGAATACGGATCTTTAAACTAGAGATTAGGCGAAAATAAGCATGCTAAACACTTTAACACTAAGTGAGAGGGATTACAACCTTTGTAGATCCGGTCCTTCACTTCATATGCTCCGTGTTGTGGTCCCTTCGCTGCGATCATCGGGTTCCGGACTCTCGAGAGGTTCCACGAAGAGAAAGATGCAACCTTTGCTTCCGATCTTCGATACTAAGATGATCTACCTTAAAGTTTCGTTAACACAAGCTAACACTCATGAAATGATGTGAACACCCTTATCTAAATGGCAAGGGAAGATGAGGATGATGAAGTAGGATTTTTGCTCTCTTTATTTATCTTTTTCTCATATTTATTCATCACTTTTGAAAAACTAGTAAAGCTTTTTCATGAAGAGAATGAATGAAGAAGATGAACAATCATAATTGTGATGAATAATAAAAGTTATCATAATCATTTATGTAACCATGGTTGTAATAACCATTGTAGAGAGTTTACTAGGGTTAGGGTTTGGGTTGGGTTAAAGGGTGAGTCACAAAGAAATATCTATCATAATATCTTAACAAAGACAAAGTAAAGCTTCTAGAATCAACTAGAAGGTTTAACCCTAATCCAAACCCTAATCATGTTTAAACTCCTCTAAATATGTTGCATTAATAATTATAATATGTTACAATATTATATATCACATATACAATATTTATTGTAACAAAATTAAATAATACATTTAACATATATCGCATATATATCAATATATTACCCGAGTGAGAAAAAGAATCTTTTAGTGAGCTAATATTAGTTAATGTAATTTAATATATCATATATATTATTATACATTAAATTATCGAATCAACACTTGATCCGACAATCCGGTTATATCGCATATAACCGACTAATATTTATCCGTACCGATTCATCGAATCAACACTTGATCCGATGACCCGGCTGATATCAAATATCGCGAGAATAGAATACGGTATCTCATATCGTATTATCCTCGGTCCCGCACATATCACATATGTGCTCCTACTCCGTTTTGCCTGAGCCAAGAAACCTCTGTGTAGGACTCTAAAGAATCGTCAATACGCCGGCAGTAGGTGATGATCATATCAAACACCCACAAGCTGCAAGCGGTCAGCTAAACGTAATAGCTACCCAGGTATTGAGCGCTCAGAAGATCAACAAGCAAGCCTGTAACTTCTCCTGTGAATCCAATCAGTAACACTCCCGTACAGTCCGGTCTCGTCGTCTGATATGTTGCATATCTCTCCTAGGGGTGGTAAACGTCAGACCCCAGTAGCTTGATAAGTCGTGTCGATATGAGGTCTATAACAGTTCGAGAAACTACTGATAACACTTACCAGTAAATCTCAGCAACCCTGGCCAGGGATTTCCGGTTATAGCCAATCGAACACAACACAACATCAACTCCCTATACCGGGAGAGACGAATCCCCTCCTATCGCTCATTGCCTCCATGTGATTCGGGACTGTACCCAAAAGCCACCTTTTTGCACGTCCTCTTGGATGTGGTATGATGGAAATCAAAGCACAGTGGGAATCACACAAGACTCTATGACGATCTCGGGTCAACAGACTACTCTGTACCAGTGTCACCGGAGAACTGCCATCTGACATGAGGTATAATACCATGTGGGAGTTCTCAGCGAGTCCGTCCAGTGTACCCAGTCTCCACTGAGCACCCGTACACCATCCTTGATGTCAAACACCGATGGATATGGGATCATCCATCGCCCATCATATGGGTCAAGATGCGTATACGCTAGTCTACTCTGGTGCATCGATGCCCTGTCTCGATACACCCTCGACTAGGAACAGTTATAGGATGTACTCGTCGACTACCATGGCCCCACTAGTATGATCTCATCATAGTCTCAGTAGTCGAGTACATATCCTAAGGGCTTTATCAACATGTAACATAGAGACAATCAGAGTACACGTTAAGATAAAGTACAACCAGATAGCATACTATCATGTCGAGCAAGAAAGTCCTCCCTATATATGTCCAAGCATCCATTACAATATACATCGTATGTACAGTAAAGGCCTCTAGGGCATACACATAACTAACAATCTCCCACTTGCACTAGGGCCATCTGTTATGGTATTACATATCCAACAATTAGCTGCGGTTGAAGTATCTCATACTCAACCATCCCATAAAAGTCTCTACTGGGAAAAAGGCCTTTGTGAGTGGATCCGCGCTGTCGTCCTCTGTGTCTACTCTCCTAACCTCGATCTCCCTGGAGATCAACCATCTCCATGATCATGTGATACTGCCTAAGAATTATATCTGGATTTCTGATGGGACGGTAGTTCCTTGGCTAAAGCCACAACTCCATTGTCACACAATGGTAGGAACGAAGTTCATCTCATGAACTTATATATATATCCAGACTGCCTCTTTGGTAGTATCCTTGGTAACGATGTATCTTGCCTTTAATCGTCTAGTATGTCACGGTATCTAGCTTGGAACTCTTCCAACATACCGTCCCTCTACTGAGGGTAAAGACAATGCCTGCGACTGACATTCAGTCGTCCTTATCACCCTGGAACCTTTCCAGTGATTCTCCCCAGGATCGATTGATACCATCTCACTGCAACTAGTGAGTATCCTAACATCCAATTAGATCTATCTCATAGATCCAAAAACCCAGGATTTAGGAGGTATTACTTTGATCCTATATGGAGAATCCTTGTGATAAGCGGAGATTAACCAAGCGTAGCATAGGAAACTCCTTCCCTATCAAAAGTATGTCATCCACGTACTCTACGAGGATCACCACTATACTCCCTACTACCTTTTTGTATATACAAGGTTCATCTACCATTTTGATGAAGTCAAACTCTTTGACTGCCACATCAAAACAGACGTTCCAACTTCGCGATGCCTGTTTTATCATATAAAACATCTTGCACACGTTTCCGCTGCTCCCACTGTCTACGAAGCCCTCTGGCTGTGTACTTATAGACGTTCTCTTCTAAAACATCACTTAGAAAAGCAGCCATGACACCCAACCACCAGATATCGTAGTCATGGTATGTAGCCGTGGCAAGTAGGATCTGGATGGACTTAAGCATAGATCCTTAGAAAAGGTTTCAACATAATCCATACCTGGTCAATGATGCAAACCTTTAACAAGTCTAGCTTTGAAAGTCTCAACTTTTCCATGTACACCAAGTAATCTTCTCAAGATATACTTGCTCCTGATGGGGATTTAACCCTTCAGATAAAGCAACCAAAGTCCATACTTTGTTGGTGTATAAGGATTCCATCTCAGATCGCTAAGCATCCAGCCATTCTTACAGAGTCCTACTCCTGATGGCTAGCTCGAAACTAGTTGGGTCATCATCTCATGATGCAATTCTCGCTCCCACTGTCATAGAGAAACCAAAGTATCTCTCAGGTGGGTGAGGAACCCTGCTAGATCGGCGGAGAGGCTGAGGTTCGTTGTAAACTATTGAATCCTTTGGTTCTACCAAATCATCAGCTACATTTTGTATAGCTGGAACATTTCCAGTTCTACATAACAGACCTTGCCTCGAGCTTGTCCGGATTTTGCTTTTAGACATAGGCCGGACAACCCCAAATCTTAACAAGCTTAAGATACGGGCTCTTCCCTTTCCATATCATATATGAAGTGGTAGGCAACTGATTTGATTTGAACCCTATTCAATAGGTATGCAGCTTCTCAAGCGCATAACACCCAAAAGGAAATAAGAAACTTAGTATTACTCATCATAGAGCACACCATATCACATAGGGTGCTATTGCTCCTCCCCGATACACCGACGTGCTGTGGTGTATACAGAGGAGTAATGCCGAGAGAGAATCTCATTCTCCTTTAGAATAGTCCAGGAATTCCGTGCTTAAGTATTCTCCTCTTTGATCTCATCAAAGGACATAATACTTATACCTATATTTTGGTTCTCTACTTCTAACTTACATTCTGTGAATATCTCAAAAGATTCGGACTTATGTTTCAACAGGAACACATGTCTGAATCTTGAGAGATTATCAGAGAATGTAATGAAGTACAAAGAACCGGTCCTGGCATGTGTAGACAGGGGACCTTCATACATCAACATGTATCAATCCCAAGAGTTCAATAACTCTTTCTCTGTTTCCAATAAACAGAGCTATGGTCATCTTATCTTTGTGACATGACCGGCAAGTTTCACAAGATGTAAATTCAAACT
Source organism: Agapanthus africanus (assembly GCA_030015575.1). NCBI lineage: Eukaryota > Viridiplantae > Streptophyta > Magnoliopsida > Asparagales > Amaryllidaceae > Agapanthus > Agapanthus africanus. Next base: position 746,562,531 of record JASDDO010000022.1, on the reverse strand, counting down.
AATTTAAATATGCATCTATATGTAACTTAGCTAGTCGGGTCGCATTGATATGACCTAGTCTACAATACCTCAAGAAGGATTCGTTCATTTCTGAACACTTCCTCTTGTGTGTGTTCCGTATACTAAGAACTGCAGTTTGATTTAGAACGTCAATGCTTTTAGATAACGTGCCTGAACCGATCAACTCTTGATATAGGAAATGTTCAAAACATTATCCAACAATACAAAATTATATCCTTTCTTTACTAATAAAGAGACTGATATGATTTTGTATATCAGGTTCAGTATCTAATAGCATTTGTTCAGAATCAATATATTCTGGTAATACAGGGTGACAGTGACCAACAGACTTGGCTGCAACACTTGCACCGTTTTCTGTCTCATGAAACTTATCACCCGTTCTCAGTTCTCTACCTATCTGTAGCCCATGTAACAAATTACATATGCGGGATCCTGATCCGGTATCACATACCCAGGACGTAAAGGATACTGAGAAATAGTTCTGTGTAATGAACACACCCGAAGATGGTGCATCATCATGCACTTTCTTCGTTTGGGCGGCACGGGAAATCTGGTATTCCCCAATTTCCTGCTCTATCTTATAACAATTATAAGTTGGAGCGGGACCAACGTTCCCCAGCTCAGTATAACAAGCGGGTTCGGTCAATATATCCGTTTTATTATCTTGATTAAGGCGTGATATGGTCGCTATCTGGAGAGAGAGAGAAGAAAACACTCAGCATATGCTCTTGCAAGATTAGATTGGTTATCTAATATATCTAATCAGGATGTCTCCCACTGTTTTAATCAAATCTTCCTTCAAACCCTAAAAGGAAAGACTAGCCGGGATTAATTACACGCTACAAGTTCGCCAATCTTTCAGCCAGGCCAGTGTCGGTACTTTGAGGGAGGTCCCCCGTGCTTTCGCACGAACCTAATTAATGTAAACCTCGCTTTCCCAGAGGGGTAACCCCGTTGACACCTTTCTAGACACATACTTGATCGGCTAATTGTAATGTGTAAAACTCTCCCAGGAGTAACTCTTACTCGCAGCGGGTATCGGGATCCAACTATCTCATAGAAGGTATGCAATCTCATTGCAAATTTCAACACTTGAAATTCCCAATAATATTTTGCCCCAAGCGATCTATGACCTTGACAAGGTCAACAAACCATAGACCGCAAGTCAAGTTCAACCCGTCATTTCCTGATTGAATTAAACCCACCCGCACGACCCTTGACAAGGTCAACAAAGCCGCACGACTACCCTAATCCAATCGCATCATATGCTTATACAGATAAGCAGTAATCAGCCACCGCACACTACGCCTTGACAAGGTCAACAAACGCAGCACGAATAATAACTATTACTTATCTGAAATGACGGAGGGCTACGACGGGTTTTTCAGAAAACCCTTTGCGTAATGAACTTGATATCGTTGTAGAATCGAGTGATTTTAAATGGAATGTTTTTGAGGCTTTTCTAGTTTTGCTAAAGGGGTCACTCCCGGTGAAGGGATCGTCGGCCCTTTCCTCGTCGAATGAGGTGCGGGATATATCATATATATCACTATGCAAAGCAAAAACTATAGAAGCAATCAAAAACAAACCGAGAGGTGTAGCATCTGCCGGTTATCGCTAAAGGAGTCACTCTCGGTGAAGGGATCTCGGTCCTTTCCCTATCGAATAAGGTGCAGGATGTTCTACAAGGAACACCGCTATGCAAAGCAAGAACTAGAGCTACCAGTTTTTGAAAATTCGATTCCACAACATCTTAGGTTTCTTTTATTTCATTAATCTTATTAATGAATTCCCATTTTAATATGCTTCGCAAGCATCACATTTGAAACGAAATCTGCAATATAACATATATCTCATATATATATAATATAAACATTCGTCTCAGGCAGTAATATGATCTCATCACAGAACATTGCAGCAGAAGAACATATATGAAATATTGGATATACTAGGACGCCCGTGTTTTCAATACGAGCCTGTATAAAACACGGATTCCACGGTCGCGATGAATAGCCAAACCCACATCCCTAGACCCCTACGAGAGCGGCAAGTAACACTGCCAATTCTAGGGTTAGGAGACTCGGTCTCGACTCCTCGAGATGGTCTCCCACTGGACCCTAGAACCCGGTTACTTGTGCTCCCCTCCTTGGGTCTACCTAATGCGGAAAAGTAAATAATATACAACGGTGACATCTTCCGCTACCTGGAAGTGCCCCAATAAAAGAATATTACATACAAATGAATTTTACATGAATGAAAAAGAAAAACTCTCATCTCACATAAAACCCCCGGCTATTCAAACGCGACGATCCAATACAACATATCACAGCAACACATAATATCTCATATCATCAACGTAAGCAAGTATGCGTATCCCGATTGCCGTTGATGTATAGCAACGAAGCCGGCGATACACCACATACCACGCTTACGGTCACAGAAAAGAAAGTGTAAAACTACAACAGTTGGAATCCGCAACCTCCTTAGACATCGCATGCCTAACCAAATGAATTCCTTAGACATCACATGCCTAACAATTATAAACCCCGCATTTTAGTCTCATTATCGAAAACTCTTTTCAATATCAAGTCGGGCAATTCAACAAGATTCTCGACGTCCTGATCGAATGCTCGTCGCAAACTTTAGTAGACGGCCGCACCCCCGATACCGTCGACGAAGTGCACTAAGGCGGAACACCGCTGCCGCGAGCATCCGAACGGATGCTTTCGGCGACGGGGTTCTCCTACAGTCACTTGGTCGGGGCTAAGAGGTGTAGCTGTCTATTAAGTTTACCCGGTGAGTATCCGCGTACGCTACGTGATTGCGACGGACTTTTGATCGCATCAAAATTCCGTGGCAACCGATCATCTGAGACTAAACTGCTATGTTTATAATATTCAAATCAGTTATCTCATAACTACCTGTGGATTCCAATTATTGTATCACATTCCAGATAAATAGAAAAAGTTAAACTTTCCGATCGAATCATCAAGCACCCAAGATTTCCCCAATATATCTCAACACTTGAAATCAGTTTAAAAACATCTATCACATGCCACAGTAGCAATGGTCCAGCCGTAGAAGGGTCAAGTCAACGCCTCACATGTGGCACGCCGTACTGCCCCAAACCCTAAGGTTCAAAAGGCAGTTTAAGACGGTCACATAATCGAGTTAAGGTTTGTTGTCTTCTAGAGGGTCCACCGCGTTACTTGCAAGACTTATAACATTCTTAAACACGAGAAAAAATCCAACTTTTGAAAAATTTTCCGACAGGGGAAAAAGTGAGTTATTGATATCCGTTCGAACTTTTTAACAGTTTCTAAAAGTTATCCGGACAAACTAAACGAAGTTATAATATCCGATCGAAACTTTAAGTCCCCAATACAACCCAGACAATTCAACAGTTGAATAAATATTAAAAATTCCCAGAAAATACAACATTAAAATATAGGAGTTACTGTGAAGAGCACGTGCCAAGAATTGACTATTTGGCCGCGGAACCGCCGCACATGCTGGGGTGGGGCCGCTGTTCCGCGGCTCTTTAGTCGACTTGCGCTCACGTGCTTCACAGTAATTCTTATAATTACCTGCTGTAATTTTTGGATATTTTCAATTCACAAAAATCCAAATTTTCAGAAAATTTCCAGAGAGTGGGTTTTATCGGGTTTTCCGGGTTCGATCGGACTTTAAACTTCGTCTAGACTTCGCCTAAAGCTCTAGCTTGGCTCTGACACCACTGTAGGGCAGGCAGCCACCCCATCCAATGGGGTCGCCGTGGCACCAACGGGTCCCTCAGCCGCTACTTTTTACGCATGCCCCCTCGCGAGGACTACAAGCCGCCGGAACACCTTCCGGTCTCGGGACACCCTGGGGGTAAGAGCCTATGCTTTGCCACACTGTCACACAGTGAGAACCCCCCATAGGTCGACATCCAATGCCTAGTAGCTCTGATACCACTGTAGGGTTGCTATGCACGCGCACAAGGGTCTACGAGGCATCAACCATGCCCGATTAAAAAATTAGCCGTGCCGAACAACCCGAATACGGATCTTTAAACTAGAGATTAGGCGAAAACAAGCATGCTAAACACTTTAACACTAAGTGAGAGGGATTACAACCTTTGTAGATCCGGTCCTTCACTTCATATGCTCCGTGTTGTGGTCCCTTCGCTGCGATCATCGGGTTCCGGATTCTCGAGAGGTTCCACGAAGAGAAAGATGCAACCTTTGCTTCCGATCTTCGATACTAAGATGATCTACCTTGAAGTTTCGTTAACACAAGCTAACACTCATGAAATGATGTGAACACCCTCATCTAAATGGTAAGGGAAGATGAGGATGATGAAGTAGGATTTTTGCACTCTTTATTTATCTTTTTCTCATATTTATTCATCACTTTTGAAAAACTAGTAAAGCTTTTTCATGAAGAGAATGAACGAAGAAGATGAACAATCATAATTGTGATGAATAATAAAAGTTATCATAATCATTTATGCAACCATGGTTGTAATAACCATTGTAGAGAGTTTACTAGGGTTAGGGTTTGGGTTGGGTTAAAGGGTGAGTCACAAAGAAATATCTATCATAATATCTTAACAAAGATAAAGTAAAGCTTCTAGAATCAACTAGAAGGTTTAACCCTAATCCAAACCCTAATCATGTTTAAACTCCTCTAAACATGTTGCATTAATAATTATAATATGTTACAATATTATATATCACATATACAATATTTATTGTAACAAAATTAAATAATACATTGAACATATATCGCATATATATCAATGTATTACCCGAGTGAGAAAAAGAATCTTTTAGTGAGCTAATATTAGTTAATGTAATTTAATATATCATATATATTATTATACATTAAATTATCGAATCAACACTTGATCCGACAATCCGGTTATATCGCATATAACCGACTAATATTTATCCGTACCGATTCATCGAATCAACACTTGATCCGATGACCCGGCTGATATCAAATATCGCGAGAATAGAATACGATATCTCATATCGTATTATCCTCGGCCCCGCACATATCACATATGTGCTCCTACTCCGTTTTGCCTGAGCCAAGAAACCTCTGTGTAGGACTCTAAAGAATCGTCAATACGCCGGCAGTAGGTGATGATCATATCAAACACCCACAAGCTGCAAGCGGTCAGCTAAACGTAACAGCTACCCAGGTATTGAGCGCTCAGAAGATCAACAAGCAAGCCTGTAACTTCTCCTGTGAATCCAATTAGTAACACTCCCGTACAGTCCGGTCTCGTCGTCTGATATGTTGCATATCTCGCCTAGGGGTGGTAAACGTCAGACCCCAGTAGCTTGATAAGTCGTGTCGATATGAGGTCTATAACAGTTCGAGAAACTACTGATAATACTTACCAGTAAATCTCAGCAACCCTGGCCAGGGATTTCCGGTTATAACCAATCGAACACAGCACAACATCAACTCCCTATACCGGGAGAGACGAATCCCCTCCTATCGCTCATTGCCTCCATGTGATTCGGGACTGTACCCAAAAGCCACCTTTTTGCACGCCCTCTTGGACGTGGTATGATGGAAATCAAAGCACAGTGGGAATCACACAAGACTCTATGACGATCTCGGGTCAACAGACTACTCTGTACCAGTGTCACTGGAGAACTGCCATCTGACATGAGGTATAATACCATCTGGGAGTTCTCAGCGAGTCCGTCCAGTGTACCCAGTCTCCACTGAGCACCCGTACACCATCCTTGATGTCAAACACCGATGGATATGGGATCATCCATCGCCCATCATATGGGTCAAGATGCGTATACGCTAGTCTACTCTGGTGCATCGATGCCCTGTCTCGATACACCCTCGACTAGGAACAGTTATAGGATGTACTCGTCGACTACCATGGCCCCACTAGTATGATCTCATCATAGTCCCAGTAGTCGAGTACATATCTTAAGGGCTTTATCAACATGTAACATAGAGACAATCAGAGTACACGTTAAGATAAAGTACAACCAGATAGCATACTATCATGTCGAGCAAGAAAGTCCTCCCTATATATGTTCAAGCATCCATTACAATATACATCGTATGTACAGTAATGGCCTCTAGGGCATACATATAACTAACAGTTTTAAATCTATTTAAGGATAAAAAAGGGTAACTTTTAATTAATCATCTATAACTACTAAATCCTAACGAACCCTACAAGCCCTCTTATTATATTAACTACATCCATAAATAATCTAGAACTATATTTTGCATTAGTGCCTAACGTAGATCTAGAAACCATTCCACAAAATTCTTTATCCCTCCTCTCTTTTTCAACACATCTAAAGTAAGAGTAAAAGATTCAACGTTTCCCTGAGGATGACCCGTACTCATCTCGGTCTAGCTACACGCGACACCGTTATTGATTGCGGTTATTCTACAAACACACTCTTTCGTACCATTCAAATGGCGCCGTTGCCGGGGATACGTGCGTAATTTTTTTTATTCTTACTATTTGTGTTGAATTCTTAGACGATTCATATCATTATTAAAACAAAACTGCAAATTGCATATTTAACGATTTGTGTGTGAATTTTGCGAGGGGATCTGGAGTCACGGACTTGAGGAAACAGGAGATCTAGGGTTTCACACTTTTCTAGTATCTTTCTTAACTCCTTCTCTCTCCTATCAAATCCAATAAAATCTATTTTCTGCAGGATTCTTTGCAAAATATCGCCGCTCAAAAATCTTTTTGCAAAGTTTTGTTTTGCGGTTTGTTTTTGCATATTTTAATACGGATTTTTAAGGGGCAAGACCAAATCCAGATTAGGTGGGGATTTCATCACCCTTCCTAAGCCCCACAAATCACAAACCGAGTATCTGCATCAATCCTACATTAATTTAAAAAATATCTAGACCAGACTCTAAGGACTGTCGCGCTCAATAAGGACAGAGGAAGGTCGTGGGTAATCTATCGCTTATCCGCATTACTTTTGTGGTGACTAGGCAAGTGTGTCCAAGGCGAGTGGTTACTTAATTAGGACCACTACTTTTGTAGTGGGGAGCCTCCCACTCACCTGGCACTTACCTGGCTACAAGGGTAGTAAAGAGGCGGTAGAGGATTTATCCTGCGGCTTGTTCTTTGGAAGTCTAGGAGCGGTCTAGAGACTGGACCAAGGTAACCATAGTTCTAGGGTTGTTTGTGCATTTTTGTGTGATTTGTCTAAATCCGTCATTTTTCAAAACAAACCAATTATTTTCTCCCCTTTTTACCCTTCCCCCTTCTTCTCTTCTTATAATGGGTGACCTAAACAGAAGAACACTTGCCGAGCTTTGCTGTCCACAACCAGATATCTCTTGTTTTCGTAATCCCTTCGGTATTCCGTCCGGCTCTTCCATGTCCTTAAGAGATCATATAGAACAAGCAGGAAGAAACAGTTGGCCACCTCAGTCTAGGTCTTATCAACCGTATCCTAATCCTACACCTGTTTCAGTTCATACCCAGAGTGAGGAAGCCCCTAGACGAATGTCCATTGCTGAGCACATAGCTAGGTCTAGAGGCCAAAGTTTCAACCCGGACCAATATCAACCATCACCACCACTGTCCGGAGAAGAGTTTGATATGCAGTTTGTTGCATATAAGATGTCTGTTGAAAATAGCCAACCAACCAACCCATATCAATATTCTTCTTATCATAATATTGATCCTCTCCTACCCAAGTTCCGCAACCATTCTATTCCTATCAATCCAATCCGACTTTTCCACCTACTCTAGACAGTTCTTCTAATCAGTCATTTGGGAGTTTTAATTATCCACAGAAATTTCAATCTTATACTGAAACCCCTTATCAACCCAAGACTAGTCTGGAGCAGACATTAGAAAAATTTCTGGAACTGTCGAACCAAATTAGGAAGGATTTGGGTAGTAAGACAGAACTGTACACCCTTCCTAATCAAACTTCCCCATTCCAAACTGAAATCCACAACTCCAGTTTCATAGATTCATCAAGTACACCAAATAGAATGTCTGATAAGTTGTGTGACTTTGTAGTGTTTGATTTACCCGACTGTGAAGGGTCCATTTCAAGTGAAACCATACCCAACCCTTATGATCTCTACACCTCCACTCTTGAACCAAAGCTGATTGAAAACCATACTTTTGATGAGGTGTTTGAGAATTTTAACCTTCACTTGAATAAGGTGATTGACGTTGGGGATATATTGATTGATGAACCCGAAATTTTGGATGATTTTGTCCCACCAATTCATCAAATCCTTTCACTTCCTTGTGGTCATCATCTTGAGCCTTTAATTCTTCCCGAACCCCAAATATGTCTTGAAGTTGATGATAATGGTATACCCGAAGATCAGACCGAAATACAGCCTCCATCTTCCACATCTGGTTCAGCAACACTCGACACACCAATTTGTTTACCCATTTCACCTTCTATTTTCTCCGGTTCTTCTTCTGTTCCTATAGTTTCAGTGAGTTTTGATAAATCACAATCCGTTAATTCAAGTTCAATAATACCAGAAATTCAACTTGATTTGGATATTTTTGAAAATGAGGTAGATGAGTTTTTCGAGTCCTCTACCTCAATAATTTTTGAATCAAGTAGGATAAATTCTGGCACAAAACTCTTTGACAGCAAAATGTTCAATCACACCATTGATAAAAGTTTTGAAGAACTTTTTGCTGACGAACTTGAAGTTTTAAATAATACGGATTTTGTGATTAATCAATCTCCACCTATAGAGGTTGAACCGTCACCATTCTTTCTTCCTAATCATTCACATTCATCCTCATTCTTTCTTTTCTCTAATTTCAAACTCTTTCCAGACCACCTCTTATCCCTTCCCCATTTTTTCTTGACTCAATACAACACATTCTTCCACCAACCTATACGCTATACTGATAAAATCTTTGAATGGTTGGTGTTAACTTTTGGTCTTTGTAAAGTCTTATTTTGACCAAATGACTCACCCGCTCTTAAAATGCTTCGTATTGTCTAACTCATGTTTGAGGGGGGTATATTTTTGGCTCTTGAACATAACTTTTGTCCTCAAATTTGTGAGCCAAAAATAAGTTTGGGGGAGGATTTTCACTTTCATATATTCTTTCCCCCATTAATAATGTCCTCCCAAGTTTACAGGTTTTTGTGATCTAGCAGATAGCAACAGTGAGGGCACTGTTGAAAACAAGTTTGGGGGAGGTTTGTGCTTATTTACGCATACTTTACATTATACTATATATAAGCACAAATTTTTTTTTGATAATAAAAGAATAGAAAAGTGAAAAATTATATATGAAAGATAGGAATAGTTTAAGAAAACCAAGAAAATTAGAAGTTTTCTTAAACGAACTAGTAATAAGTAGTTATGAGCTGTTGTCCCAAGGGTTAGTAAGATGAAGGAAGTCACTAATCTGAGGATAAAAATAAGTCTGAAAAATAGTTTCTATTCTGGAAGCTAAACATTTGAATGTTGATACCATACTATACGCACCTACACACGTCTTGAAACTCGGGATAGTAGAGGATACCTTGAAATGCTCTTGTCTAAAAGCCAAAGTATGAAGGAAATAATAAATGAAGAAAATATAAAAATGGTGAAAAGAAAAATGAACACTGATTTTGTTATCACCAAGGCAGCAATAAAAAAATATAGCGAGGGTGCTTCATCACCTAGTGCCTTAGACCAACTGGTTTGGGAGTCACTGCTAAGCCTTAGGTGGTGCAAGACGAGGAAAATACTATCACCTAATCAGCAAGTACATGAGTAATCGATCGGTTAGTACCTCAAGAAGTATTAACGGTCGCATGAAAATGTGTGAGCAAATCTAAATATTCATAAAATTAAAAAGTACTGAGGTAGATGGATAAGAGTATGATAGCTTGAATTGAATTCTCCGGGTGTAGGGATGTTCTTTACACACACGTAGGGTTATATGATCGATGTTTGGATGAAAGGTAGGAATGAAGAATAAAGACGATGTTTTATTGAGGGATGATGTGATTTATAACATCTTTTCATGACTATTAAGATATGGCTCATGACAACTGAAAAGCTAGTATAGTTGGAAACTCTAAATTTTCAAAGTATTTCTTTTATGGTTCTTATCTTTATATGTAAATTTCACCATCTCTCTTTTATTATAGGATTTTGTGGGTGTAATCCGCTGAAAACCCTCAGGAAACAACACTCCTCCTACTAGGGACACCTAGAGGTTTAACGGCTTGTTGCACGTGCTCAGTGCAATCGTGTTTGCCTACGAAAGTGTGCTTAGTTTTCTCCTTTCTTTTTCTCCTTCTCTTGAATAAACTAGTTTGCTCGGGACGATCAAAAATAAGTTTGGGGGTATTTGTTCAGTTGATAAAACTGTACATTTAATATGACATTTTTCCTACTATTTCTATATTATAAAAGGTGTTTATTATAATATATGATACATATGAGAGTTTATCTGTAAAAATATTATTTTCATGTGTTTATATATTATAATTAACATTTGGTTGGAAAATGTAAGCATATAATATCCATGTAACATTTGGCCCATTTAAAATATGCTTACTTTATTAAATACCTTTGACCAAAGTTTTAATGGTTAAGTTAATATCTCAATAAAACAAACTCTACTAAATATTATTTGTTGAGTTATTGTGCAGAATTTGTAGGGCTAAAATTAAGGGAATCAAAGTTGTTAAACCAAACCTGCCTAATTAAGAAAGCAAACTAAAGAAATCAAATCTGGCAGAAACAAAGAAAGGATTTCCAGTTTACAAAGATTCCATTGATCACCACGTGTCATGAATATGCAAGGCCATAAAAATCAACATGAGATCTCACTTTTTAGCCGCGGATCTGCGGCCAAACCCCCTATTGGCCGCGGATCCGCCGCGTTCTAGAGGGTTCAGAAGGTGGGATTTTTTCTGTTGGATCATAACTAGTTGCTTCCAAATTTAGAAACTAGATTTCTGGCTTTGGGACTATAAATAAAGACCGAGAGCCTCTTGGAAAAATCATCAAGCCGACGAGATCACGAAGTCCAAGACGGCTCACGCATCCAGGCTGATCATCAACTGTTCGTCTACCTCCTTAGAAGAGATCGAGAAGCAACTAGAAATTGTAATCATTTTCTAAGGATTCAAGTGTAATGAATATTGTTGATTAATAAAGGTAGCTTTCTTTTTCTTATTCTATTTCTTCGTAGTTTAATTATGCATTTTCTCTCCACCCCTTTTTCTCCCAACATGCGCGAGTAATTCTCCGCTTGTTAGGGTTCGTAGGATTAGGGTAGGCTAATGGATGATGAACATCTCTAAACCCTTTTTAAGTCCTATAAAGTTTATGAACTTTATCAAAAGAATCATTAATATCCTAATCGGGCGCGCTAACAATTCTTTGTTAGTTCCGACCGCGATTAGAGATTAGATTAATGATTGTTTTGGTAAAGGCTAGATATGAACGGAGTTCCGTGTCGAGATAAAGGTTAAGAGTGGGATTCCTTTTCCCTCCAGAAACCCTAATCTACACGCATCACCGTCGTTCTAGTTTTAAATCTATTAAAGGATAAAAATGGTAACTTTTAATTAATCATCCATAACTACTAAATCCTAACGAACCCTACAAGCCCTCTTATTATATTAACTACATCCATAAATAATCTAGAACTATATTTTGCATTAGTGCCTAACGTAGATCTAGAAACCATTCCACAAAATTCTTTATCTCTCCTCTCTTTTTCAACACAACTAAAGTAAGAGTAAAAGATTCAACGTTTCCCTGAGGACTACCCGTACTCATCTCGGTCTAGCTACACGCGACACCGTTATTGATTGCGGTTATTCTACAAACACACTTTTTCGTACCAATCATTTCTCAACATGCCATATTTTTGGAAAATAAAATCTTTACAAACAGTACTGATGGCAATGCGGTAGAACTAGAAGAGGTTCTAGAGACACAAATTACTCAGGACGAATTGGTTGAAACTGATGTTGCAGTAGAACTTCAAGAATCTCAGCCGCTCCGGAGATCTAGTAGAACTTCTCGCCCACCAGAGAGATACTATGGGTTTCTCATTGATGGTGATAGAGAAGATTGCATCATGGATGATGATGACCCTACTAGTTTTCAACAAGCTATCACGAGTGGTGACTCAGTGAAGTGGCTGGAAGCCATGAGATCCGAAATAGAGTCCATGTACACCAACAAAGTATGGACTTTGGACGTTGCACCTCCTGGGATAAAACCCGTTGGGTGCAAATGGATCTTTAAAAGAAAGATTGGTGTAGATGGACAGGTAGATACCTTTAAAGCAAGGCTTGTAGCGAAAGGTTTTTGTCAAAGACCAGGATTGGACTATGATGAAACTTTCTCTCTAGTAGCAATACTTAAATCCATTCGGATCCTACTTGCTATTGCTGCTCGCTATGATTATGAAATCCGGCAGACGGACGTTAAAACTGCATTTTTAAATGGTGATTTAGAAGAATGCGTTTATATGGATCAGCCAGAGGGCTTCATTGATAGTGGGAGTAGCGGGAAAGCATGTAGATTGCTTAAATCTATTTATGGATTAAAGCAGGCCTTACGGATCTGGAACATCTGTTTTGATGATACAATCAAAGATTTTGATTTTATCAAAAATATAGATGAACCATGCATTTATAAGAAGATTGTAGGGAATACTGTCACATTCCTCGTATTGTACGTGGATGACATTCTCTTGATAGGAAATGATATTCCTATGCTACAATCGGTCAAATTATTCTTATCACAAAGGTTCTCCATGAAGGACCTGGGTGATGTCTCTTGCATTTTGGGCATAAGGATATATAGAGATAGATCCAAGAGCTTATTGGGATCGTCCCAATCAAAGTACATTGACACCATCCTAAAAAGGTTTAGTATGGAAGATTCCAAGCGTGGTGCCTTGCCCGCTTGTCATAGAATCACTCTCTCCAAGGACTTCTGTCCGAAGACTGATGAATAGAGAGCTCGCATGAGCATTATACCCTACGCTTCAGCCGTATGATCTATAATGTATGCGATGTTATGTACACGCCCTGACGTAGCTTATGCACTAGCTGTAGTAAGCATGAATCAATCCAAACCAGGGGAGAAACATTGGATGGCAGTGAAGAATATTCTTAAGTACTTGCGAAGGACTAAAGAATTGTTCTTGGTGTATGGTAATGGGGATCTCCAAATGGAGGCCTTTACCGATTCCAGCTTCAAAAGTGATAAGGATGACAACAAATCTATCTCAGGGTTTGTATTTACCCTCAATGGAGGGGCGGTGAGTTGGAAGAGTTCCAAACAGAATACCGTTGCAGACTCCACGATGGAAGCTGAGTATATTGCTGCAAATGATGCTGCCAAGGAAGCCGTCTGGATGAGGAAGTTTGTCGCGGAACTAGGAGTAGTTCCAACCATTGTTAATATAATACCATTGTATTGTGATAATAATGGGGCTATGGCGTTAGTCAAAGAACCAAGGTCCCATCAGAATTCCAGACATATCCTAAGGCGATATCATTTGATCCGGGAGATAGTAGATCGCCAAGAGATCAAGATTCAGAGAGTAGATACAACGAATAACACCGCGGATCCACTCACCAAGGAACTTCCACAGCCGTAGCATGAGCGACTTTTTGAGATGTTGGGTATGAGATACGCCGATAATTGGCCTTAGTGCAAGTGGGAGATTGTTGGATATATGTATGCCCTAGAGGCCATTATATGTATAGTGGATACTTGGACATGTATATATGTATATAAATGACTTTCTTGCTCGACATGATAGTATGCTATCTGGTTTACTTTGTATTGACATGTTCATTTGATCATGCGTTTTATTCATCTGGTACATGTTGATAAAGCCCATAGGATATTTGCTTGACTACTGGGACTATGATGTAGATCATACTAGTGGGACACTTGTAGTTTATAAGCATATCCTTTAAACTGTTCCTAGTCGTGGGTGTATCGAGACGGGGCATCGATATTCCAGAGTAGACTAGCGTATACCATTCTTGTCCCATATGATGGGCGATGAATGATCCCATATCCATCTGGTGTGGTGACACCAAAGATTGTATGCGGGTGCCCAGTGGAGACTGGGTACACTAAACGGACTTGCCGAGAACTCCTATGTGGTATTATATCTATCGTCGGATATCAGTTCTCAGGTGACACTGGTACAGGTTAATCTGTAGACCCGAGATCGTCATAGAGTCTTGTGTGTCCTCCCACTGTTCTTTGATCTCCACCCTACCACGGCTCTACTGAGTCATGCAAACAGGTGATCTTTGTGTACAGTCCCCAGGCACATGGAGGCAATGAGCGATAGGAGGGGTTTCGTCTCTCCCGGTATTGGGAGTTGATGTTGTGCTATGCTCGATTGGCTATAACAGGAAGTCTCTGGCCAGGGCTGCTGAGATTTACTGATAAGTGTTATCGGTAGTTTCTCGATCTGTTATGAGCCATACACCGGCATGACTTATTGAGTTATTGGGATCGACGATTCCATCCCTAGACTCGATATGCAACATATATGACGAGGAGACCGGACTGTACGATAAGTGTTGCCATTTGGCTCGACGGGAGTTTTGACAGCTTTGCTAGTTTTTTTTCTGATCGCTCAATACCCCGGTGGCAGTTACGTTTAGCTGACCACTTGCGGCTTGTGGGTGTTTGATTTGATCATCACCCGCTACTAGCTTATTAACGAGTCTTATAGTCCCACACAGAAGTTTCCTAGCCCAGGCGAAACGATGTGGTGTGCATATGAGATATGTGCTGGGACCCGATTAAATACGTGCATGTGATACCGTATTTTAGTCGGGCGTTTTTCTATTGGTTGGGTCGTATGTGATATGACCGGTTTGTTAAATCAAGTGTTGATTTAACATTTGACTTTTAGTTTAATTTCTTTATTAAACCCATTTCTTTTTATATGATGTATGCATGCATGTATGCACATGTTGATGTGCATGGACACATACATGCATACATAGTATCATGGTTGATGATACACCTTTGATGGCAATACAAGACTCACATGGAACTTATATATATATATATATATATATATATATATATATATATATATATATATATATATATATATATATATATATATATATATATATATAGACACACACACACACACATTTGTATTTAAGTTAAAAGAAAAGAAAAGGAAAAATCAATCCATGGTTATCTTTCTACACTCTTCCAAAGTAAACCATACTTCACCAAACTTTTAACCTTGGATTAGTTTTCCTTTTGGCTTTTAACTCATTTACAATAATATCTAGATATTTGTTACCATGGTTTAAGATGAGAACAAGAAAATATATATGTTATTTTCTATTCTCATTATTCATTATCTTTGATATTATCTTGAGCTCTTTAGTTGCCTTCATCTTCCTCCTCATTCTCTAAGCTCTCTTGAGTTTTCCATAGAGTGAGGGTATAAAAAAGAAAGGGTTTTGATTAGAGAAAACAAACCACCTCATCATTCTACTCTAATCTAGCCAATTAGCTTAGAGTGTTTAGCTTTATCTTCTTCTTTGATCAAGTGGAGCTAGGAGCTTGGACAAAGTGGACTTCGGGTGGATCATCGTGGACAAAGGAGCTTACTTGCAAGCCTTTTCAAACTCTCAACGATCCTAGGAGTCATTACAAGAGGACTACAAAGGTTGTATTTCTTTCACTTAGTGATAATATGTTTATTGTATGTGATACTTTAGTTGTTACCCTAGACTTCTAGTTAAAGATTCTTGCTTTGTTTGCTTAGCACCTCTACAAGTGGCATGTGTGATGCTTCCATACTCTACAGTAGGTTCTAGGGAAACCCAACATATATATCCACTCGTTGTCCCAAAAGGTAGTGACGCCAAATCTTGGGTGCGAAAATGACGGCTGCCAATTCTAGATCATGTGTTGGATAGTTGCGCTCATGAACTTTTAATTTCCTTGATGTAAAACTCACAACTTTTCCATGCTGATGTAGAACACATCCTAATCCTTTACCAGACGCATCACAATGCACATCGAATCCGCTAGATTGATCCAGTATTACAAGAATAGGCGCAGAGGTTAACCTCGAATTAAGTTCTACGAAACCCTTCTCACATGCTTCTGACCACACGAATACTTCGTCTTTACGTGTAAGCTTGGTCAGGGGTGCCGCGATCTTTGAGAATCCTTCGATGAAGCGTCTGTAATATCCTGCTAAGCCCAAAAAACTTCTTATATCTTTCACCGTCCTTGGTGTCGTCCACTCCCTGACAGCTGACATCTTTGCTGGATTTATAGAGATTCCTTCACCTGAAACGATGTGTCCTAGAAATCCGACTTGGTCTAACCAAAATTCACACTTGTTGTACTTGGTGTAGAGTTGGTGTTGTCGTAATGTCTCCAGGATAATGCGTAAGTGCTCGGCGTGCTCTTTCCGATTCTTTGAATACATCAGGATGTCATCGTTGAAGATAACAACAAACCTGTCTAAATACTCTCGGAAAACTTGGTTCAGGTTCATAAAGATGGCAGGTGCATTGGTCACTCCAAATGGCATTATGAGATATTCATAATGGCCATAACGAGTCCTAAATACCGTTTTCGGAATGTCGGACTCCTTGAACTTCACCTGATGATAACCCGAACGAAGGTCTAACTTTAAAAATACACAAGATCCACTTTACCGATCGAAAAGGTCATCGATACGAGATAGTGGATACTTGTTCTTAATCATTACTTTGTTCAGAGCTCGATAATCCATGCACATCCAATATGTACCTTTCTTCTTCTTTACCAGCAGCACCGGAGATCCCCAACATGCGGTACTGGGTCTGATCTAGCTTTTCTTCAGGAGTTCGTCCAACTAAATACGGATCTCCGTCAATTCCTCCGGACTTGATCGGTATAAAGCTTTTATTACTGGGTGTGCGCTGGGTTGCAAATCAATACTGAATTCAAGAGCTCGGTTGGGAGGCAAATCTGATATATCTTCAGGGAAAACATCCTCGAACTCTCGAACTACCTCTGGCTTTGATCCTTCCTCTTGCAACACTGCAATCTCTGCCTTCTTTGGTTTTGCTCGGTAGATGCTAGGCTCCAAAGCCCGATCTTTGCTTTTGAAATAGAACACCGGGTGATCTGGTATTTCAAATATTACCCTCCTTTGGCGACAGTCGATGGTAGCGAAGAAAGTTCCCAGCCATTCCATTCCCAAGACTACGTCGAAATTTGGTATGTCCGGCACCTTGAAGTCCGCATAAAATTCCCGACCGCAGATGACCACTGGACACAGATTGTATCCCATGGTTGCTTTTAGAACGCCGTTCTCTGAACTGACATTCTAGCTGGATACGAGCGACTTAACTGGGATTGCATGAGTTCTTACGAATCGTTGCGATATGAAGCAATGCGATGCTCCAGTGTTGAAGAGCGCGAGTGCAGCTAGGGTGGCTACTAATATTGTACCTGAGTCGTGTCGGATAGGTTTAGGTATAACAAATATAGATGGCTAGGATATGAAATAACTTGAAAGGGATTAGGGAAGAGATTTACCAGTGATAACATGACCCGTGGCTTCGGCCTCTTCGACCGATATAGTGAGTGCTTAGCATCACGACACCTTCTTTTATGCCTGGTTAAACACTCAGCATTGAGGTTAAGTTGTCTGGGTGCGGGGAGCTGGTGCTGGTAAAGCTAACCGGGTAGGAGGAGTTCTGATCGCCGGTCTAGCTGGAGGGTTGTTAGGTCCTCGGGTCTGGGGGCATACTCCGATAGCATGAGTAGAAGACCCACAGATCAAGCACAAGTTGTTCGCCCTACGATAGTTCTTCACTAAATGCCTTGTTCTTTTGCAGTAGCTGCAAAAGTCTGGCTTGTTGTTGGCGAATGAACCTTCTGACCTCCGAGATGGTCTGCTGAAAGCTGGCGTGGAAGAGGCCCCTCCTGTGATCTTGTGCACATGGTGTTTCACACCGGCTGACTGCGGCCTGCCCTTCTTCTTCACAATTGCCTCATAGTGTCGGGCAACCTTCAAAGCAAGCTCGTGGGTTGGGAAATCCCCTGTAGCGAGTGCAACTTGGATTTCTGGGTCCAACCCCTGCTGGAATCGTCGTGCCCGGATCTCAGCAATGGGAATGAGGTGCGCGGCGAACCTGTTACGACCTTGTGCTATCAATATTGTAAGTGGGATAGGAAAAATTGAACTTGAGACTATATCTTGCCTGTCGAGTATGGTAAACTCAGTATCATATTCGTCCATAGACTTGACCCACATCGAGCCTTACTGTAGGTGGATGAATTGCCGCTCCATGTCAAAGCGGGCAGTCTCTGGGAAGAACTTCGCATCGAAGAGGTCTCGGAATGTTCTTCATTCTATTGGTTGCTCGAGACGGCTCTCCTCAGCCTTCCACCTTACTCTAACATTATCGGTCAGTTGCAACTTAGCAACTCTTACCCAAGTTATATCTGGCACTTGGGGTTGCTAGATCATCCTTTATCGCCTGAGTCCATTCTTCGACATCAAGTAGGCTCTCTTTACCAGAGAAGTTCTCTGGGTGTAAGGCCCAAAACTGCTTTACTCCAGGTGCTTCGGCTTCGAGGCGATTCATAAGGATAGCAGTCTGCTGCTGCTGACCCTCCAATAGGCTCTTGATAGCCTCAAACAGTACCGTTTTCTCATTGATAGGATTTACAATGGTAGGTGGCGGCGGCGACCGTGTAGGGGTGGAGTATTGCCGTTGACGTTTGTGCTGGTATTGTTCGGAAAGTCCATCACCTTGACATAAAAGATAGGTGAGGATGGACTCAAGGAATTTGAAATGCAAGAAATGTAAATGTTTATTGAACTTATTAATTCTTGTGGTATATTGTTTACGACTTCATGCAGAACAGACCTGCATGGGCCACCAAAAAAACCTGTCACGCCGTGCTTCCCAGTAGACGGAAATGATGACATGGCAAGCCATCGACATATTTATTCAGAGAATGTCCTTCCCTAAATAAATATGCTAAGCGTATTGAAACAATATTACACAATGCAAGAATAAATAGAGACTGTAAATTTTTCAACAATATCGTTATTTACATTCAACTTGAAATATTTACAAATACAATGAGTTTCAACTGGTAAGTAAATACAATAAAGAAAATGCCTAAATATGTGGCATACATAAGCTGAAAGAAAACGAAAGTTAAGCTAATTCTGAGTAGCGATCTCGTTATAATCCTCCTCGGTAGCTTCCACTTCCTTCGTCTCGACCGTATCTGACGAACATTCCAAGAAAATAAAGGTGGGTGGAATGCCTGTCAGTGAACTAGCGCTCGGTAAGTCCCAAATGTAGAATAAGAGTGAAAAGTGACAAGTATATAGTAAAAAAATAATGTAAATGACCAGCAAAAGTGTGTAGATCTGAATATGGGTATATGTATTTATAAGTCTGTATATGATCATTATGTTAACGTTAAGTACAAGTGTGAATATCAACGCAGCCGTAGAAGTATTCACAAGCTCAAGAGTGGGGCCCCAGGAGTAAGGAAAGACGGGCCCATTTCATGTGTTAGTATCGGGACTTCAAGCTGTGGAGGAGTCGACCCGACTGAGATTCGAGTAAAAGAAAAAAAAGAGGTTAATACGGGACTCCTGAAGCTCCGTTAGATTCACACAAGAAACTATCCCAAACACCCTGAGTATAATATCTATTATAACTGTAAAATAACCTTAGTTAATTTGATTGGTTGATTATAACATGACTTGATCAAAACCATAAATTGCAAAAGTTGTAGAATAATGAAGTCGAGTGAGTCGAGTAAAGTGCGAGTTATGTCAATTGCAAATCTTAGGTTGAGTCAAGCTAGTCGAATAGATTGAGTTCGAGTTCACGTTCAAGTTTAGGTTCGAGTTTGGATTCGGGTTGAGTTTAAAGTCCAGTTTAGGTTCGAGTTTGTGTTCAAGTTATAAACATTTATTGTGAATGTATTTTACTTTTGAACATCTTATGTTCGGGAGAAATCGGACAATTGCTGCACATGAACGACAGGATTTGTGTCTTTTCGAAAACAATTGCCATTGATAACACCGTTAATTTGTCTAATCTAAATAGGCAATCACTCATTTTCTTCATCTCTTTAGGGCTCAAGAGAATTGATTCCGCTTAAATCTATATTAATCTAGAGTCTTTAAATTTTTATATTTTGTTGTTTACATTGTATTTATATTGTTTGCATTTTTCGAGGCGGTTTTATGAAAAATATTTTAATATCATTTAAAAATAAAGCTCGAGGATGCTTTATAATATTTAGCGATTTTATGAATATGTATTTTAATTTTAGTGGTATTTTAGCGATGAAACCTAGCTTTTAAAAGTTTATGCTATTTTTATGAAAACTATTCCTTTTGTAAACTTGGTGATATTTCATTTAAACTTTAATCTTTCATTTAAAAAAAAATATAATTTCATAATTTGTTTTTATTGAAAATACGGATACATAGTTTATATAATTTTACAAAGTTTAGTTTTGTTTAGAAAAGTCGTATTCTTAAAACCGTATTTTTATTTCCTTTCGAGACCGAATACTCCGTGAGGAGTTTTGTATCTCGCTCTACCATCCCAATGATGTGCGATAATCCGCACCATCTATTAGCGGGTACTCTAACGAGGGTTGTAGAGGCACAATGCTAAGGATTCAAAAATATTGGTTAAAAGAAACCCTTTTTGTAAAAATATGATATTTTAATGAAAAACTTATTCTCTTAAATTAGCCGTACATCTAAATCTCGTGCTATGAACCAAAGTGTATGTGTGGGATAGGTCGTTACCTCATGAATTTTCCTAATGATATATGCTAATTATCGAAATAACGGTTATACTAAAGTTCATGATATTTTTCTGAAAAAAATCATTATATGATTATTTCTCATGAATTTTTTTATTACACTAAAAGCTTAATTGTGTGAATGATATGTTAAGGTGTTTTTTTGAGAATTTGAATGAACTATTAACATGCAAGGGCGACAAAAATTGGTTTAAAGGAATAGATTACATGTTAACTCCGCTTTTACCGATATATTTTAAAAAATTATGTTGAAGTGAAAAGAAAAGAGAGATGAAAGGACTTATGGGTTTTAGATCGTTGAGAAAAGAGTAAGGGGAAGAAAAATGTCTTTGTGGTGTCGTGGTTTCGTCGGGAAATGCTTCGGTCTTCGAGATTTGGTTTACTACTCCACTTGGTTGCTTAACTCCACTTTACACTTAGAGAATTTTGATAGAAATTTCAGAATGGGGGAGAGCTAGGATATGAGGTGGTATTTATAGTGAAAAATTTAGGGTAAGAGAATTAAATTTTTTGAATAAATAAAATTAAAATGGTGTTAATTAGGGATTTGAAGAGTCTCTGTTTGATTGCAGGAAAATCAAATAGTACAGGAGAGTAGAGAGGAGCTGAAGAGACGTGTATGCAAAGCACGGAGGCGATTGGAGATCATCCAACCATCAGCGGCAGGCAAAGTGATGAAATGGGCAGTCGGATCTTAGTGCCTTGCCTCGAGATTCGTGCTAGATGTTTTAATCAGTGTTAACTCCTCGTTTATCCCGTTTGATTTTTTCTGAAACTTTTCGATTCTCCGTGTATTACACGCGCAACTCTTGGGCTTCCAAAATGTTAAAAAGAAAATTCTAAAAAAAATAATTGGGACCGAGGGGATTCAAACACACAGGCTATGTCACAACAGTGTAGAGACTTTATTAGTGAGCTACAAATTATTTCTTACTTTTATTGAACAAAAATAATTTATAACTCCTAATCAGCCTGAAATACCTTTTCTATACATGTAAACAAATAATTTTGTACGGAGATTTCAGAGTTGTTACATTCTATCCTCCTTATAAAAATTTCGTTCTCGAAATTTACATAGAGACTAATTTTCAAAAAGATAAAGGTATCGTGCACGCATATCGTCTTCTTTTTCCTAAGTCGATTCTCCTGGTGAATCTTACCTTCACATCACCCGGACCAAGTTCACCTCCTTGTTTTGCAATGTCTTCACCTTTCAGTCCAGGATCTCAACTGGCTGCTGCTCGCAAGTCAGATCGATTTGTATTGTGAGTTCTAAGTGATTAAGTATGTGGTTGGGGTCGCTCACATATCGTTGTAGCTGGGATATGTGGAACACGTTGTGCATTTCTTCCAATGAGAGTGGTAGTGCCAAACAATATGCCACTTCTCCAACTCGTTCGAGGATGTTGAATGGTCTGATGTACTTTGGACTAAGTTTATCCCTCTTGCCAAAGCGTATCACTCCTCTGTTCGTAGAGATCTTCAGAAACACATGATCTCCGGGTTGGAACTCTAGGTGTTGACGCTTTGTATCTGCCCAATGCTTCCGTCAGTCCTGCGCTATGCGCATTTTCCTCCTGATCGTGCGAACTACATCCACAGTTGTCATGACCATCTCTGGTCTAAGGATTTCACGATCTCCAACGTCGTCCCAACTCAGCGGGAAACGAAACTTCCATCCGTAGAGTGCTGCGAATGGTGCCATCCCAATGCTTGCCTGGTAGCTGTTGTTATATGAAAACTCCACAAGGTGTAGGTGATCTTCCCATGAACCTTCGAAGTCTAACATACAGGCTCTCAGCATATCTTTCAGGATCTGAATTGTTCGCTCAGATTGTCCATCTGTTTGGGGATGATACGCCATACTGAAATTCAGACTCGTTCCCAGGCTAGTTTGCAGACTCTGCCAAAACTGTGATCAGAATCTAGTATCACGATCTGAGACGATGCAGACAGGTACCCCATGTAATCTCATGATCTCCTGCATGAGTTTATGGGTATCAAGACAAGTATGGTACATCTTGAAGGTTTAAATCTTACTTTAGATTTCTACTCATCTCTATATATTTTGTCATGCCTCGCTTCCCAGTAGACGGAAACTGTGACGTGTTAAGCCCGTAACGTATTTACTAAGAAATAAATACATTAAGCGTAAATAAGCAATATATGTAAAAATGCATAAGAATGACAAGAGATATAAAATAAACAACAACTTTTATTAACATTCATCTTTACAATACAACTGCTTTAAAAAAGAAAGATACAATAATATAAAGCAATGCCTAAACAGTGGCATACAAACTAAAATAAGTACAAGATGAACTAGAAGTCCGGCTGGGCAGTGAGCTGGTCCAAGTCCTCCTGGCTCGGCTCGATCTCCTGAGAGTCCGGTCCTCCTGACGAACATTCCAAAGAGAGAAAATATACAGGAATGTCATCAGCGAACTAGCGCTCAGTAAGTCCTAAAAGGAAGAATGGAATAGAACAAGTAATGAGAATTGAACTGGTAAGTTGTTCATGTATAAGATTATTATTCTAATGTAGTTATTTGTAGCTTGGTACAGAAGGTATTTGTGTATACGAGAGGAGTCCATCTTATCCCATGGACTATGATAACATATAGTATAAGGCCCCGTCAAAACCCACGGGATAACGGCACGAGAGTTCATATATGTGTCTTTTAGTGACGATCTCGCGCCAAGTTAATACATTCCGTGCCAATCTACCTCGTTAACCCCGCATAATGTATTATATAGATTATATTACAAGGATCGCCAAGTCCATGGTTACAAGTTGTTCAAGTAGTCAGGTTCAGGATGTAATCTTGTAGTCACGAAGTCATGTCAAGTTATAGCAATGGTTCAGTCAAGTCAAGTCATGTATTCAGGTTTGTTATTGATGTTTGAATTCAGTTATTCAGGTTCATGTTCAAGTATACATGTTAGACTTTGGATTCATATTTGAATTGGATTCTGATTTTGATTTGGATTCAAGTTTGATTTAGACTCAGACTGAGTCAGACCCTTGTAACTGATTTACATCCTGAATTAGGTTCGGGAGTTATCGGTAACTGCTGCACATGGACGACATGATTTGTGTTTTTTCCAAGACAATTACCATTGATAACTCCGTTAAGTTTTCTACCTTAAATAGGTAAGTACTCACTTTCTCCGGCTCCCTAGGGCTCAAGAGAATTGATCCCGCTTAAACCTATATTTACTAAAGTCCTTAAATGTTGTTTTATATAACTCGAGGTGGTTTTATGAAAAATATTTTTTTTTATATAATAAACCTCGAGAGGTTATTTTTTTTTTAGGGTTTTCATGGATGTGAATTTTAAGGATTTGAGGTATTTTAGTGATAATTATATAACTTGGAAAGTTCATGGTATCTTATTGTAAACTTGACTTTTATTGGTATCTTGATGGTATTTTGGTGAAAACTTATAATTCTTTTATCTTTAGAAAAAATGTAATTTTATTATATTTTGAAAATATATGGATTGGTAATATTTATATAATTATAAAAAATTAATTTTTATTTAAGTAGAAAAATGTGTTTTTCTTAAAAACCGTATTTAAAACCTTTTGAGACCGAATACTCCGCGAGGAGGTCTGCATCTCGCTCTACTAGCTCAAGGATGTGCGATAATCCGCACCATCCAATAACGGGTTCCCTAAAGAGGGTTGTAGAGGCATAGTTGCAAAGAAGTTAAAAATACAATTTAAAAGAAATCCGGTTTTATAGTAAATGGTATTTTCTTGTAATATTGTATCCGTAACAAAAATACGTTCAAAAGATGTCGTGCTATGGAAACCATGCTTGTACGTGAGTGGTAGGTCGTTACCTCGTGAATTTTCCTAAAGGTATGTTTAAGTAAAACAATAAAAGATGATATATACAAAGTTCATGGTATTTTAATGTAAAAGTTAGGTTAAAGTTATTTTGTATGATGTTTTTGATTAAAAGTTGATTCTAAACATTGGTTTTATGATTACAAACATGGTGTAAGAATATGGATGAAAAATATATAAGAAAAAATGAATTTTCGAGGGTTTAGAAGAAGATGTCGGTATTAACTCCACTTGCCGACATATGTTTTGAAATAAGATTTTCAAGGAAGAAAAAGAGGGATTGAGAGGGACTTACAAGCTAGTTAGGTTAAGAGAAGGTAGAAGAAGGAAGAGTTGTCGTCGTGGCGTCGTGGGGTCGCCGGAATTTGCTTCGATCCTCATCGAAACTTGATCGCTTGCTAACTCCTCTTCTACTCCACTTATACTTAAGAAATTTTGAGAATTTTGGCTATAATTTTCAGAATGATGAAGGGATAGGGTATGGGGTAGTTTTTATAGTATGGAATTAGGGTTTTGGAATTAAAATGGTCAATTAGAATGCATTAAAATGACCATAAATGGGGAATTGAAGGGTCTCTGTTTGATTGCAGAGTGCAGAAGAGTTAGGGGTAGGGGAGGGTCGTGTGTGCAAAGCCCAAGGCTTATTGGCCATAGTTAGACCGTCGGTGCCGACCCTAAGGGGGTTTTGGCCGGTCGATTGTGGGCTTTGGGTCGTTGGATTCTTGCCACGTGTTCAAGTCTGTATTTAAATCATTGTGCACATGTTTGATTTTTTTGTCTTTTCGTTTTTGTGTGCATTGCACGTGTAAACTTTTGGGCTTCCAAAAAGTTTTAAAAGAAAAATCAGAAAAAAATTAATGTGTCTGATGGGATTCGAACATGAGGTCTACGTCACAGCAGTGTATAGGTTTTACCAGTGAGCTATAAGTTACTTCTTACTGTTTTTAAACAAAATATACTTATAACTTGTACTTGTAAACTCCTTTCTGTACTTTAAACTGAAAAATTTTGTATTGTAAATTCAGAGTCGTTACATACTTTCTTACTAACGTCTCGGTTGATTGGCCAACTATGAATGGAATAAAGTGAGCCGACTTGGTGAGTCGATCCACAATAACCCAGATTGCGTTGTTATCCTTCATGCTGCGAGGGAGAGCAGTCACGAAGTCTATGGTAATATGCTGCCATTTCCATTCTGAGATTGGTAACGGCTGAAGTAGACCAGCAGTTCTGTAATGTTCAACCTTCACTTGTTGACATATTAAACACATAGCTACGATCCTTGCTACTTCACGCTTCATTCCATGCCACCAGTAGTGTTCCAGGAGATCTTTGTACATTTTCGTGCCATCGGGGTGTACAGAATAAGGAGAGCCGTGAGTTTCTTTCATCAACTCTTCTTGAACAGGGAATAAACGGCTCCCATACTGCAAGGATCCATCTTCGTGGATGATGAAGTCGGTCCGAATACCACTTTCTACTTATTCTCGGATCTTTTTTAGCGCATCATTTGCTTAAGCTGCCTTGATCTGATTGACAAGAGTGGACATGACTCGTAAGTTCATTAATGATGAAGCATTACCTGGCATAACTATTTCAATCTCCAATCCGTGCAGTTTTTGTTGTAGTCTCCACTGAGCGGTGGGATTCATTGCTAAAGGTTGGTGACTAAGTGCATCAGGAATTACGTTCACCTTTTCAGGATGATACTATAAGTTGATGTCAAAGTCCGCCATGAGTTCTAGCCATCTTCTCTGCCGCATGTTGAGTTCTTTCTTAGTAAATACATACTTCAAACTTTTGTGGTTGGTGTATATATCCACCCGTTTTCCTAAAAGGCAGTGACGTCAAATATTGAGTACAAACATAACGGCTGCCAATTCTAGATCATGTGTTGGATAGTTGCGCTTATAAACTTTTAATTGCCTTGATGCAAAAGGCACAACTTTTCTATGCTGATATAGAACACATCCTAATTATTTTCCGGACGCATCACAATGCACATCTGATTGATCGTATAAAAAGTGATTTTTAGTAAAGTAACCGCAATCAAGACGGTGTCGCTAGTAGCTAGCCGCGATGAGTACGGGTCATCCGCAGGGAAACGTGAACCCTTTTCTTTCTTTAGAAGAGTTGATAGAAGATAGGTTGATTGGTTATAGATCTATTTTAATATGGATGTAAAGTTTATAAAGAAAAGGGTTGTAGGGTTCATAGGACTTGGTAGTAATGGATGGATAATTAAAAATGACTTATTTTATTTTTTAATAGTTTAAAACTAGATCGATAGTGATAAATGTAGATTATGGTTCTTGGAGGGAATAAGGTTCCCACTCTTAACCCTTGTCCTTGCATTGATCTCTATTCATATCTAGCCCTTAACAAAATAAGTGTTAAACAGATCTTAAAACGTGGCCGTGACTATCAATAAATTGATAGCGCGCCCGATTAGAAGGTTAACATTTGTTTTGCTAAAATTATAAACTTTAAAATGTATAATAGAAGTTAAATGATTTTTTTATCCATTGATCTACACTAGCCTACAAACCCTAGCAAGTTAGGAATTACTCACTTATGATTTGAGATTTAAAAGAAAGGTTAAAGAATGAAAATATGATTAAGATGCAGAAATTAAATGCAAAAAGTAAATGCGAAAAAAATAAACTAAAATCTACCTTTATTAATCAGCTATTTCATACAACTCTCCTTTTTGAAAGTAGATTACAAAGAACCCTATTTTTTGCTCTCGCTCTCTCTCTCTCTTGTTGGAGGTAGATGACTAGCTGATGATCACTCGGATGCGTGGATCGCTTGGACCTCTTGATCTCTTCGGTGATGATTTTGAATGTGAAGCTCTCGGTCCTATATATAGTCACAAAAACTAGAAACCCTAGATTCCACATAATAATATATACAGATATCATCAAACCACCAAAATCTCAGATCCTACGGCCCTAGATCCGCCGTGGAACCGCCACATATTTGCTTGTTTGGCCGCAGTTCTGCCGCGGTTTAGTGGTATAAAATTTTGGGATTTTTTGTGGTGTTTTGTATTGATATTTGGAGATTCTCTTGATATGTAGATTCTGAAAATAATGCTCTGAGTCTCTGCCGTTGCTAAATTTTACGATTTACTTCAATATTTTGGCAGATTTGATTCCGACATCTTGATTTATCCTGGATCTCTTGGATTCCAGACCTAAGCTAATATCTGCACAATATCTCAAATCAAAGTGTTAGTAGTATTTAGTATTTTTAAGATATTATCCTAACCATTTTATATGATATTTTATGTTAAAAATATTGATTAGAAATATTTGATATGATATGCATATTTTAATTACTAATATTTCATATAAATATTATATGCATGCATTTTCCTTATTATGTTAAATATAATGTAGAAACATATGATAATAAACTTTTCACACATAAACCCTCATATGTTCTATAATTACAATAAACACCTTTTAGTACTTAACAATAGCAGGGAAAATATTCATTCAAATGTGTAATATTTTAGACCAATCAAATACCCCCAAACTTATCTTTGATCGTCCCGAGTAAACTAGTTATTTAAAGAGAAGAAGAAAAAGAAAAAAAAACAAGTAGCACACTTTCATAGGCAACACGATTGCACTTAACACGTGCAACAAACCTTTAAACCTCTAGGTGTCCATAGTAGGAGAAGTGTTGTCTCCTGAGGGTTTTCAGCGGATTACACCGACAAAATCCCATAATAAAAGAAAGATGATGAAAGTTACATACAAAGATAAAGAACATATAAAAGAAAGAACTTGAAAATAAGATTTTCAAACTACAATAGCTTTTTAGTTGTCATGAGCACTCTCTTAATGGTCTTGAAAAGATATCAGAAATCACACCATCCCTCAATAAAATATCGTCTTCAGTCTTCCTCCCTACCTTTCTTCCAAATAACGATCATATGCCTTTACTTGTGTGTAAAAGACATCCCTACACTTAGAGAATTCAATTTAAACTATCATACTCTTGTTCATCTTCCTTAGTATTTTTTAGTCGGTGAATATTTTCAGATGGAATTGCTCATACATTCTTCATGCGACCGTCAATACTTCTTAAGGTACTAACCAACCGATTACTAATTGTGCTCACTCATTAAGGCATAATTAGCAATATCCTAGTCTTGCAACACCCAAGGCTTAGCAGTGGCTCCTAAACCAGTTGGTCTAAGACACTAGGTGATAACTCACTCTCGCTATATTTTTTTTGTGCTGCCTTAAGTAATTACAAAAACCGGTATTTATTTTTCTTCACCATTTATAATTTATATTTTTTTGATTTATATACTTTTTTTCTTCATACTAAGGCTTTTATACAAAAGCATTTCAAAGTATCCTCTACTATCCCAAGTTTCAAGATGTGTGCAAGTGCGTATAGTAAGGTATCAACGTTCAGATGTTTGGACTCAAGAATAGGGACTATTTTTCAGACTTATTTCTATTCTCAGATTAGTGATTTCCTTCATCTTACTAACCCTTGGGACAACAGCTCATTGACCACCTGTTACTAGCATTATTTTAAAAACATCTAATTTTCTTGCATTTCTTAAATATCTTCCTATCTTTCATATGTATTCTTCACTTCCTAACTTTTATTATCAAAATTTTTTGTGCTATTATTTAGTATAATACAACATGATGCGTGAATAAGCACAAACCTTCCCCAAACCTATTTGCAGTAGTGTTCTCACTGATATCATCATTTAAGCTTAAAAACCCGTAGACTTAAGAGGAAAAGTTCTCATTTATTAGCAAAAGGGGACAAAACGTTAATGCCAGTGAAATCCTCCCACAAACTTGTTTTTGGTTCATAATTTTGTAAAAAAAATTCTTTTCTTTCAAGAGCCAAAATCTTTTTCTCCACCTCAAACTTGAGTAAAATAGTATTAAGCATTTTAAAATTATAAAAAAGGGGGTAAAGTTATTGGTCTATACAAAACTTTATAAAGACCAAAAGTCAACACCAACCATTCGAATATTTTATCGATATAACAACATAGTTGGTAGAAGATCATAGATGTGAAGAAGTGGGGAGATAAGGGGCGTAATCGATCAAGTTTTCGTCTCGGTTGGTAGAGACGAAACAGTGATGGTACACTACTCGCATTCTCGTTCTTGATAAGAAAAAGGGGTGGCGGTTCAACTTCTTTAGGTGGGGGTTGATTCATCACAACTCCCATGTCTTCTAAGAACGCGAGTTCTTCGGCAAAATTGTCTTTAAAACTTCCATCGATATTCCGAATGATAATCTTATCGGAAAGGAAGTTATGATACTCGGATAGCTCGACTAAATCATTCGACAAGTCAAAGGGTTCGGGCTTAGGTGTGGACTTGTCGACAGAAGGGTCTTTATATGTATAATAAATAGTAGGATCAAATAATAACGCACTAGTGGCGTCGAGATCAATATCGTGAAGCTCCTCAAACTCGCAACTGTCGGAAGCTAATTTTTGGACAGAACATACATCAACTATATGAGCATAGGGTTCGGAGGGTTAATTTCCTAACTTGTAGATGTTAAGCTCAATTGTCATCTTCCTAAAGGATAGGTTCATTGAACCGTTACGGCAATTGATTATTGCGTTGGAAGTTGCTAGAAAAGTCCGACCAAGAATCACCGGAATTTGGTTTCATGGGTTCGCCACAGGTTGTGTATCTAAAACAATAAAGTCCACAGGGAATATAAATTCCCCGACTTTGATTAACACGTCCTCTAGCTCACCCCCAGGTTGGGTGATAGATCGATCGACCACCTGGAGAGTGCAATGCGCAGGTTTCAACTCTCCTATGCCTAATTACTCATAAACCGAATACGGAAGCAAGTTAACACTAGCACCTAAATCGAGTAGAGCACGATTGATATTTTTACCCCTAATAGTTATAGATATTGTAGGACAACCGGGGTCCTTACGTTTCATGGGAACCAATTGGGTAAGACAATCGCTTATATTACTTGCTAAGAAAACCTTTTTAGGTACTTGAGTTTTCCTCTTCCTAGTGCACAAGTTCTTTAAAATTTTCGCATAAGAAGGAACTTGTTTGATAGCATCAAGGAGAGGAATATTTATGTTAACTTGTTTAAAAATGTCCACAATTTTCTTCATTTGGGGACTTGGTCTGTTGGCCCTTAACCTGTTTGGAAAAGGAGTTTTATCAATAAGGGTTGGATCCAACTTTTGAGGAGAAGTTTGTGGGGATGGAATGGATCCCGAAATTGGATTTGGGATGGTCATAGATGGTAATTCCTTCAAGGAAATGGGCTGAGAGTTCGAGCCTAGTGGAGAACGGAGAATAGGCTCGAAAGAAGATGGTGGACTAGACGAAGTAGGATTAGAAGTAGTAGCCGGGGTTTCATTTGATTCATCATCAACTTGTTTGCCAACATTGTTAGTCAGCACTCTTCCCGATCTCAACGTAGTTACGAAACTCATATAATGATTTTGAAGGATGAGATTTGTGCTTTGTGAGTGGCCGGGATTTGGCAGAGGTTGAGATGGAAGTCTCCCTTTCTCTCTCTCACTCATTGCGGTATTTAACTGTGCAAGTTGTGCTTCTATCGATTTTATTCTTTCACCGTGGGAAGCAGTTTGTTGTACTAACATTTGGATAGAAGACATTAAATTAGTCGTCGTTTGCGTGGATTGTTTAATGAACGTTTCTAAGTTTCGTTCGAGTGCAGAGGTTTTATCGGTACCAACCGTTGAAATATTATTATAAGGAGCAAAGCTGTTGGCCGGATTTTGAAGAGATTGCGGTTGAAAGGGGTGCTGAATTTGGTGTGGTGGCTATTACTATGAAGGAAGCCTTTGATAGTTATTTTGGCTTAGGAACTGATTTTGAGTTTAAGTTTGGTTTTTGGTTCCAAGCAAAACTAGGATGATTCCTCCATCCCTGATTGTATGTGGAGGAATAATGATCGTTTCTAGGTCGTTGCTGAAAAGCAGCATTGGTTTGTTCTTGACCTCGAGACGGAGGATTCAAAGGACATTCCTCCGTTAAATGTGATGGGTCAAAACAGCAACCACACACAGTTTTAGGGAGCGTAACTTGGTTTAGAGAGGTTGACGAAATTTTGTTTTCGATAGCTTCGAGTTTCTTTTGCATCGCGGCCATTTCGGCTTTCACTGCGATGGAAACGTCGAGCTGATGGATACCCGCCTTAGATGAAGATGATGTTGGTCTAGTTCTCTCCCATTGTGAGGTTTGTTCGGCGAGATCTTCCAGAAATTGCCAAGCTTCGCCATCGTCTTTTGACATGAAATGGTATTGACAAATGGTTTCAAGCTTTTATTTCGTGGCAGGATTAACACCCTCATATATAATTCGGCAAAGTTGCCATCTATCAATTCCGTAATGGGGGCATTGTACAAGAAGTTCCTTAAATCGTTCAAAGCATTTCCTGAATGGGTCGTTGGGAAGTTGGGTAAACTGGTTAATCTCACTTCGAACATGGGCGGTTTTATGATTAGGATAAAATTTCTTAAGGAATGCTATAACGAATTCATCCCATTTGGCGATAGAATGTGCGGCAGTGCTATAAATCCATTTTTCTGCTAGGTCTCACAAGGTAAAAGGGAGAAGACGTAATCGCATAGCATCCCCTGAAAGTTGGGTTGTGCTCATTATTGCACATACGTTTTCGAATTTGGTTATAAAAACGTATGCGTCTTCGGATTCAAGCCCGTGAAATTTGGACAACAAGTTGATGAAGCAGGGTTTAATTTCGAAATTAAACCCATTGGCAGGTGGAATAGACAGACAAGTAGGAAGAGGTCCATGTACGGGGTAGCATCTTTCTTGGAGAGAGATGCGCGGTGGATTCTGCGCTTCTACGGGTGGTGGCAGGGTGGTGTCGTGAAATCTCGATGGAGATTCGTCCATTTCGGGAGATGTGATGGGTGGAAGGGAAATATAAAATGAAGAAGTACCGACTTCGGAGTCGATAGAAAAAACGCGGACAAGACGGGCACTAGAATCCCGTGTCCAGCCGATCATCCACTAAGCAGGTTTAGTGCACATGGCAGTGTGTGTTATGTGAGAACTCTTTTAAGAAGATTTGTTTTGAAAACGTGTCGGACGCGAGGCTTGACGCAACATACCACAAAATGCACAATCAATTCCTAGAACTAGGGTCACCTAGGTCAAGTCGGTAGACCACTCCTAGACATCCAAAGAATAAGTCACTAGATCAATCCTCTACCACTTTTTTATCACACTTGTGGCCAGATCAGTGATAGGTAAGTGGGAGGTATCTGCTATACGAATCTCCGAAATAGCGGGCCTAATTAAGTAACCGCTTTCCTTAGTCACACTTGCCTAGAAATCACAAGAGAAATGCGGATAAGCGATAGATTACTCACGGCCCATACTCTGTCCTAATTGAGCGTGATGGTCCTTAGAGACTTGGTCTAGATATTTTTTAATTAATGTAGAGTGAGAGTATACTCGTTTTATGATTTGTGGGGCCTAGGAAGGGTGATGAAATCCCCACCTAATCTGGATTTGGGTTATTTCCCCTAAATATCCGGTTTAGATATGCACAAACAAACCGATATCAAAACACGCAAATTTTTTTTTGAGCGGCGATATTTGCAAAGAATACTGCAGGAAAGATCAGATTATTGGATCTTAGAGGATGGAGAAATATCTTAGAAAAATACCAGAGGACTTTGGCGCCGCAATTCCCCCAAACCGACGTGGTTCCGCCGCAAAACGCACTATTACGCCGTGGTTCCCCCGCAAGATAGTTGGATCGGGTGCCAATTTTTTCAGTGCCCTCCTATGCACCTCTGGGCTACGTTGGAAGTCTCTGAATCTCTATTTTCTTATTCCAGTTACTCCAGATTCCCTTGCAAAACTTACACAATAATCGTTAGATACACAAGATGCGGTTTTGTTTATTTTATGTAATGGATTTAATAAGAATTCTACCCGAATAGCAAGTGAAAAAAATTACAGCCGTTTCCCCAGTAACAACACCATTTGATTAATCGTATAAAAAGTGATGTTTAGTAAAGTAACCGCAATCAAGACAGTATCGCTAGTAGCTAGCTGCGATGAGTACGGGTCGTCCGCAGAGAAACATGAACCCTTTTCTTGCTTTAGACGAATTGATAGAAGATAGGTTGATTGGTTATAGATCTATTTTAATATGGATGTACAGTTTATAAAGAAAAGGCTTGTTGGGTTCATAGGACTTGGTAGTAATGGATGAATAATTAAAAATGACTTTTTTTTTTATATCTTTTAATAGTTTAAAACTAGATTGATAGTGATGAATGTAGTTTAGGGTTCTTGGAGGGAATATGGTTCCCACTCTTAACACTTGTCCTTGCATTGATCTCTATTCATGTCTAACTCTTAACAAAACAAGTGTTAAACAGATCTTAAATTATGGTCGTGACTATCAATAAATTGATAGCGCGCCCGATTAGAAGGTTAACATTTGTTTTGTTAAAATTATAAACTTTAAAATGTATAAAAGAAGTTAAATGATTTTTTTATTCATTGATCTACACTAACCTACAAACCTTAGCAAGCTAGGAATTACTCACTCATGATTTGAGATTTAGAAGAAATGTTAAAAAATGAAAACATGATTAAGATGCAGAAATTAAATGCGAAAAGAAATAAACTAAAATCTACCTTTATTAATCAACTATTTCATACTAACTCTCCTTTTTAAAAGTTGATTATAAAGAATCCTAGTTTTTGCTCTCGCTCTCTCTCTTGTTGGAGGTAGACGACTAGCTGATAATCACTCGGATGCGTGGATCGTTTGGACCTCTTGATCTCTTCGGTGATAATTTTGAATATGAAGCTCTCTGTCCTATATATAGTCACAGAAACTAGAAACGCTAAATTCCACATAATAATATATGCAGATATCATCAAACCACTAAAATCTCAGATCCTACGGCCCTAGATCCGTCGTGGAACTGCCGCATATTGGCTCGTTTGGCCACGGCTCCGCCACGGTTTAGTGGTATGGGATTTTGGGATTTTTTTATAGTGTTTTGTATTGATATTTGGAGATCCTCTTGATGTCTAGATTCTGAAAATAATGCTCCGAGTCTCTGCCATTGCTAAATCTTACGATTTGCTTCAATAGTTTGACAGATTTGATTCCGACATATTAATTTATCTCGGATCTCTTGGATTCCAGACCTGAGCTAATATCTGCACAATATCTCAAATCAAAGTGTTAATAGTATTTGGTATTTTTGAGATATTATTCTAACCATTTTATATGATATTGTATGTTAAGAATATTGATTAGAAATATTTGATATGATATGCATATTTTAATTACTAATATTTTATATAAATATTATATGCATGTATTTTCCCTCATTATGTTAAATATAATGTAGAAATATATGATAATAAACTTTTCACACATAAACCCTCATATGTTCTATAATTACAATAAATACCTTTTAGTACTTAACAATAGTAGGGAAATATTCATTCAAATGTGCAATATTTTAGACTAATCAACATCGAATCCGCCCGATTGATCCGGTATTACAAGAATAGGTCTAGAGGTTAATCTCGACTTGAGTTCTACAAAAGCCTTCTCACATGTTTCTGACCATACGAATGCTTCGTCTTTACGTGTGAGCTTGGTCAGGGGTGCTGCGATCTTTAAGAATCCTTCGATGAAGCGTCTGTAATATCCTGCTAAGCCCAAAAAACTTCTTATATCTTTCACCGTCCTTGGTGTTGGCCACTCGCTGACAGCTGACACTTTTGCTGGATCTACAGAGATTCCTTCGCCTGAAACGATGTGTCTGAGAAATCCGACTTGGTCTAGCCAAAATTCACACCTGCTGTACTTGGTGTAGAGTTTGTGTTGTCGTAATGTCTTCAGGACAATACGTAAGTGCTCGGCGTGCTCTTTCCGATTCTTTGAATACATCAGGATGTCATCGTTGAAGATAACAACAAACCTGTCTAAATACTCTCGGAAAACTTGATTCATCAGGTTCATAAAGATGGCAGGTGCATTAATCACTCCAAATGGCATTATGAGATATTCATAATGGCCATAACGAGTCCTAAACGCCATCTTCGGAATGTCGGACTCCTTGACCTCCACCTGATGATAACCCGAACGAAGGTCTAACTTTAAAAATACACAATATCCACTCAACCGATTGAAAAGGTCATGGATGCGAGATAGTGGATACTTATTCTTAATCGTTACTTCGTTCACAAAGATCGATAATCCACACACATCCGATAGGTACCTTCCTTCTTCTTTACCAGCAGCATCGGAGATCCCCAACATGCGGTACTGGGTCTGATCTAACTTTTCTTCAGGAGTTCGTCCAACTGAATACGGATCTCCGTCAATTCCTCCGGACTTAATCGGTATAGAGATTTTATTACTGGCTGTGCGCCGGGTTGCAAATCAATATTGAATTTAAGAGCTCGATCGGGAGCCAAACCTGATATATCTTCAGGGAAAACATCCTCGAACTCTCAAACTACCTCTGGCTTTGATCCTTCTGCTTGCAACACTGCAATCTCTGCCTTCTTTGGTTTTGCTCGGTAGATGCTAGGCTCCAAAGTCCGGTATCTGTTTTGAAATGGAACACTGGGTGATCTGGTATTTCAAATATTACCCTCCTTTGGCGACAGTTGACGACGCCATTTGATTGGTAGAGTTTTTGCGTGCTAAGTTTGTTACCGCAATCAAGACGGTTTCGCTTGTAGCTTGCTGGTTGAGTATGGGTCGTCCGCAGGGAGATATGAATCTTTTTCTATGTGCTTTAACGAGTTAAGTCCAATTGTCCAGGTTTGTTTTTAGATTAACAATGTGCTAAAATGATATAGATAGAGAGCTTGTTAGGGTTAGGATTAGGTTAGTTTGAGTTAGGAGTCGCTCACTTCTTTCGTTGCCACTCTTAATATCGGTGTTACGGTAATCGGCAACAACGGGGATTAGCACGACTAGGAAGGAACTTGCGAGTATAAGCTAGGCTTTCCAACGCATAAGTTCTTCCTTTTGGTGCTTGTCCGTCCGTTCTTGGCTCTTAGCCTTAACCTCCGGTTAATTCAACCATAACCGGTCTCACTACGGAATCACCGCTATCATGTAGGATAGGGTGCCGTAGGTAGTGGATTGTGGTTCAATTAACGGGAGTTCGATTTAAGATGTTGGGCAAGGAAAGAGTGAGAGAGATTTCCTTCTCTCAAACTTTCCTTATCCTACCCTAACAAGTATGGAAACTACTCACCCATTACAAGAAAAATGAAAATAAAACAAAGGAGGAAGATAGAAAGAAAGAGGTTAGAAGATTACAACTAGCTATTTGCGACCTCACCTCGGTAAGGATCAAGCGTAAGCATCATGGTTGTTTAAGGATAAAGGAAAAGAGAACAAGAAAGAAACAAACAATAAATAACAACAACTAGATTAGCAAAAGAAAATTACAAGCAATTATAAAAAGAACAAGACAAGCATGATAACAAAGAACTCCTTTATTCATTCTTCACTCACAAAAGCTCACTACAAGTTTTTAATGGAGAAGAGATGAGAGGAGAAAGAAGAACAACACATGCATTCTAAATTCTAAATACAAGATTATGGACCCTTGGCTTTGGCAAGTTCTGGACTATTTATAGGCAGGGAGCTGGAAACCTAGGGCAACATTCTGACCCTTCATGAAAAGACCAAACTACCCCTAAAAAATATACTTCTGAGGAGTCCGTACGGCCGCGTTTCCGCGCCTAAGCATGCTTATGCCGCGGAAACGCGGCCGTTTAGAGGAGTTGGCTCCTCGTATTTTTTGTGCTTCTTAGTGTTGATGTTTGGATCAGTTTGGTACACTTTATTTCTCAGAATCTCTCCACAAGTTGTCCAGAATTTCAGTAAGTCAAAAGGTGATTTGATGTGGATCTTTTGCCATGATTTTCTCGAGCTCCGCGTAGATTTCTTGGACTTTGTGTTTCCATTGAGCTTTGTGCATGAAAATGACATTGATTTGCCATTTTGTCTCTTAAACTGGTGTGTGGCAACATACGGATAGAGAGCGGAGACCCGTGTTTTATCTGTGGTTGGCAGTAATCCGGAATTTGTCGTATTTTCCCATGAATTTCACCGTTTAGAGCCGAGAACCTGTATCCTGCAATTGACTAGCAAACACGGCTCAAGAGTACCTACCGATAAGCAATATGATAAAAATTGGGCGGTATAAAAATGCAAAAATCTGATATGAACAGCGACAGTCGATGGTAGCGAAGAAAGTTCCCAACCAATCCATTCCCAAGACTACGTCGAAATTTGGTATGTCCAGCACCTTGAAGTCCGCATAGAATTTTCGACTGCAACAACCACTGGACACAGATCGTATCCCATGGTTGCTTTTAGAACGCCGTTCCCTGAACTGACATTTCAGCTGGATACAAGCAGCTTAACTGGGATCGCATGAGTTCTTACGAACCATTGCGACATGAAGCAATGCGATGCCCCAGTGTCAAAGAGCGCGCGTGCAGGTAGGGTGGCTACTAAGATTGTACCTGAGTCGCGTGGGAAAAGGTATAACAAATATATATGGCCTAGGATATGAATAACTTGAAAGGAATTAAGGAAGAGATTTACCGGTGATAACCTAAACCGTAGCTTCGGCCTCTTCGACCGACATAGTGAATGTTTGGCATCGTGGCACTTTCCTCTGTGCCTGGTTAAACACTCGGCATTGAGGTTGGGTGGTGTGGGTGCGGGGAGCTGGTGCTGGTAAAGCTAACTGGGTAGGAGGAGCTTGGATCGCCGGTCTAGCTAGAGGGTTGTTAGGTCCTTGGTTTTGGGGGCATGCTCCGATAGCGTGAGAAGAAGACCCATAGATCAAGCACAAGTTGTTCGCCCTACGGAAGTTCTTCACTAAATGCTCTATTCGTTTGTAGTAGCTGCAAAAGTCTGGCCTGTTGTTGGCGAACGAACCTCCTGGCCTCCGAGATGGTCCGTTGAAAGCTGGCTTGGAAGAGGCCCCTCCTGTGATATGGTGCACATGGCGTTTCACATCGGCTGACTGCAGCCTGCCCTTCTTCTTCGCAACTGCCTCATAGCGTTGGGCAGCCTTCAAAGTAAGCTCGTGGGTTGGGAAATCCCCTGTAGCAAGTGCAGCTTGGATTTCAGGGTCCAACCCCTGCTGGAATCGTCATGTCCAGATCTCAGTAGTGGGAATGAGATGCGCGGCGAACTTGTTACGACCTTGTGTTATCAGTGTTGCAAGTGAGATATAAAAAATTGAACTTGAGACTATATCTTACATGCCGAGCATGGTCAACTTAGCATCATATTCGTCCATTGACTTGACCCACATCGAGCATAACTGTAGGTGGATGAACTGCTGCTCCATGTCAAAGCAGGCAGTCTCTGGGATGTACTTCGCATCGAAGAGGTCTCGAAATGTTCTCCATTCTATCGGTTGCTCGAGATGGCTCTCCTCAGCCTTCCACCATACTCTTGCATTATCGGTCAGTTGCATCTTAGCAACTCTTACCCAAGCTATATCTGGCACTTGGGCCGCTGCCAGATCATCCTCTATCATCTGAGCCCATTCTTCGGCTTCAAGTGGGCTCTCCTTATCCGAGAAGTTCTTTGGGTGTAAGGCCCGGAACTGCTTTACTCCAGGTGTTTCGGCCTCGGGACGGTTCATAAGGATAGCAGTTTGCTGCTGCTGACCCTCCAATAGGCTCTTGATAGCCTCAAGCAGTACTGTTTGCTTATTGATAGGAGCTGCAACGGTAGGTGGTGGTAGTAGTGTAGGTGGTGGAGTATTGCCGTTGACGTTTGTGCTAGTATTGTTCGGAGAGTACACTACCTTGACATAAAAGATAGGTTATGATAGATTCAAAGAACTTGAAATGCAAGGAATATAAATGTTTGTTGAACTTATTAATTCTTGTGGTATATTGTTTACGACTTCATGCATAACTGACCTGCATGGGCCACCAATAAAACCTGTCATGTCCAGTTTCCCAGTAGATGGAAACGATGACGTGGCAAGCCCGCGGCATATTTATTCAGAGAACATCCTTCCTAAATAAATATGCTAATCGTATTGAAACAATATTACACAATACAAGAATAAATAGAGACTGTAAAATTTTCAACATCTTTATTTACCTTCAACTTGAAATATTTACAAGTACAATGAGTTTCAATTGAAAAGTAAATACAATAAAGGAAATGCCTAAACATGTGACATACATAAGCTGAAAGAAAATGAAAGTTAAGCTAATTCTGAGTAGCGATCTGGTCATAATCCTCTTCGGTAGCCCCCACTTCCTCCGTCTCGACCGTATCTGACGAACATTCCAAGAAAACAAAGGCGAGTGGAATGCCCGTCAGCGAAAGTAGCGCTTGGTAAGTCTCAAAGGTAGGATAAGAGTGAAAAGTGATACGTATATAATAAAAGAAATAATGTAAATAACCAGCAAAAGTGTGTAGATCTGAATATGGGTATATGTATTTATAAGTCTTTATATAGTCATTATGTTAATGTTAAGTTTCAAGTGTGAATGTCAATGCATCCGTAGAAATATTCACAAGCTCAAGAGTGGGGCATCAGGAGTAAGGGCCTATTTCATATGTCAGTATCGGGACTCCAAGCTGTGGAGGAGTCGACCTAACCGAGATTCGAGTAAAAGAAAAAAACAGGTTAATACGGGACTCCTGAAGCCTTGTTGGATTCACACAAGAAACTATCCCAAACACCCCGAGTATAATATCTATTATAACTGTAAAATAACTTTATTGATTTGATTGGTTGATTATAACATGACTTGATCGAAACTATAAATTGCAAAAGTTTTAGAATAATGAAGTCAAGTGAGTCGAGTAAAGTGCGAGTCATGTCAATTTTAAATCTTGGGTCGAGTCAAGTTAGTTGAGTAGATTGACTTTGAGTTCACGTTCAAGTTTAGGTTCGAGTTTGGATTCGAGTTGAGTTTAAAGTCCAGTTTAGGTTCGAGTTTGTGTTCAAATTATAGACATTTCTTGTGAATGGATTTAACTTTTGAACATCTTAAGTTCGGGAGAAATCGGACAACTGCTGCACATGGACAGCAAGATTTGTGTCTTTTTCCAAAACAATTGCCATTGATAACTCCGTTAATTTGTCTAACCTAAATAGGCAAGCACTCACTTTCTCCGGCTCCCTAGGGCTCAAAAGAACTGATTCCGCTTAAATCTATATTAATCTAGAGTCCTTAATATTTATATTTTGTTGTTTACATTGTATTTATATTTATTGCATTTCTCGAGGGGATTTTATGAAAAATATTTTAATATCGTTGAAAAATAAACTTGTATTTATCGTTTTTAGGAACAGTATTTTAATTTTAGTGGTATTTTAGCGATGAAACCTAACTTTTAAAAATTTATGCTATTTTTATGAAAACCACTCCTTTTGTAAACTTGGTGGTATTTTCATTTAAACTTTAATTTTTCATTTAAAAAAAATATAAAATTTTAGAATTTGTTTTTATTGAAAATACGGATTCATGGTTTTATATAATTTTCCAAAATTTAGTTTTGTTTAGAAAACTCGTATTCTTAAAAACCATATTTTTATTTCTTTTCGAGACCGAATACTCCGTGAGGAGTTCTGCATCTCGCTCTACTATCTCAAGGATGTACGATAATCCGCACCATCCATTAGCGGGTTCCCTAACGAGAGTTGTAGAGACGCAATTGCCAAGAATTCAAAAATATCGATTAAAAGAAACCCTTTTTGTAAAAATATGGTATTTTAATGAAAAACTTATTCTCTTAAACTAGCCGTACATCTAAACCTCGTGCTATGAACCAAAAGTGTGCGTGTGGGGTAGGTTGTTACCCAGTGAATTTTCCTAAAGGTATTGATTGGTCGTGAAAAGTGTCTGTATGTTGTAAATAACCGCAATCAATGACGGTGTCGCAATAGCTAGCCGATAGTGAGTATGGGCCGTCCACAGAGAAACGGTGAACTACTTTTCTTTCTTTAGATGAGTGGATAGAAGAAAGGTGGGATTGTTGTTGTTTTATATTAGAAAGTTTTTAAAAGTTTATAATAGAAGGACTTGTAGGGTTTATAAGACTTAGTAGTTAATGGATGTAGGTTTAAAAATAATTCTTTTTATCTTTTAGTTATTTGATACTAGAGAGATAGCGATGAATGTGGATTAGGGTTCTTGGAGGAAATTAGGGTTTTCCTCTACTGTTCCTTGTCCTTCTATTGATCTCTATTTGTCTCAAGCCCTTAACAAAACGATCATTAACTAATCTCAAATCGTGGTCATGACTATCATGACTTGATAGTGTGCCCGATAAGAGGTTTAACATTGATTTTGCTAAAATTTATAAAAATTAAAATATCAAAAGAAGTTGAGGGATTTTTCATCCATTATTCTACCCTATCTTACAACCCTTGCAAGCAAGAATTTACTCGCTCATGGATATTAGCGATTTAAAAGAGAGGAGGAAGATGAATGAACCCATAATTAAAAATTAAAAGCGCAGAAAATAATTGCGGAATGTAAGTGCAGAAAGTAATTGCGGAATGTAAGTGCCGAAATTAAATTGCGGAATGTAAGTGCAGAAAATAAACACGACAAAAATTAAAAGAAAATGCTACTTTTATTGATCAACTAGTTCATTACAAAATTGATCGCTGAAAAAGTAAATTACAACAACCCTAATTGCTCGTTAGATCTCTCGATCGATTGATGGATAGATGAATGTATGAATTTTTTTGAATATTTTTGATAGACAGCTCTCGGTCCTTTATATAGTCTCTGGAATTAGAAATCCTAAATTCCATATTGAAGTGTGTGACATTACGATCAAGCCTCTAAAGTTTCAAATCCCGCGGCCAATTATAGACCGCGGTTCCGCCGCCTATACCCCGTATTGACCGCGGATCCGCCGCCCCTTTGTGGGTTTGTGCATCCAATTTTCTTGTGACTTCTTCTCTCGATATTTGGAAATTCTCTTGATACAAAGATTCTGAAAATATTGCTCTTAGTCTCTGCCATTGCTAGATTCTTCGATTTGCTTTTAATATTCAGCAGATTTGATTTATTACCTCGATTGGTTGTGGATCTCCTGCTCATAATTCAGACCTAAGCTAATCTTGTTATATTACCTGCACAATATCTCAAATCATCTTGTTAGTAGCATTTGTTATTTTTGAGATGTTATTCCAATCATTTATATGATATGATATCTTAGGAATATTGGTTAAGAATATTTGAGATGATATGCATATTTTAATAATGGATATTTTATTTAAATATGATATGCATATATTTTCTTTAATTATATTAATTATAAATGAAGAAACATATGATAATAATCTTTTTACAAATAAACCTACATATGTTCTTTATTTACAATTAACACCTTTTAGTAACTAATAATAGTAGGGAAATGCCCATACAAATGTGCAATATTTTTTACTAATCAAATAACCCCAAACTTATCTTTGATCGTCCTGAGCAAACTATTTTATTATCAAAAGAAAAAGAAAAAGAAAAACCTAGCACACTTTCATAGGCAACACGATTGCACTTAGCTCGTGTAACAAGCCGTTAAACATCTAGTGTCCCTAGTAGGAGGAGTGTTTTCTCCTGAGGGTTTTCAGCCGATTACACCC
The DNA here is from genome assembly GCA_030015575.1 of Agapanthus africanus. Classification (NCBI taxonomy): domain Eukaryota; kingdom Viridiplantae; phylum Streptophyta; class Magnoliopsida; order Asparagales; family Amaryllidaceae; genus Agapanthus; species Agapanthus africanus. Next base: position 746,519,124 of record JASDDO010000022.1, on the reverse strand, counting down.
ATAAAATTCTAAAATAAAAGAAAGAAAACAAAAATTATATGCAAAGATAAGAAACATGTAAAAGAAAGAACTTGAATGTAAGAGTTTCAAACTACACTAGTTTGTAAGTTGTCATAATCCCTATCTTAATGGTCTTTGATGATGCTCACAAGTGGTGTTTCCTCAGATTATGACACGTGGCGGATGACGTGTCCCGAAGGCTATGGAGGTGGAATAAATGAGTTGCATTAGGGAGATTCCTCGGGACCTCGTCTCGAGGAAGTATCTGACCTTTCAGGAAACCTCCCTGAGTACTTCCCACCTTCACCTAGCAAACTACCAACAGCTCGTCTCCGAGCTTCCTGAGTCTCCTTGCTCGTCTCCGAGCCATTTGACAGGCCTAGGTTCCTGGGCCTCCCGGCTCGTCTCCGAGCTCCTGACATGCTGAGCTTCCTGGGCCTCCCGGCTCGTCTCCGAGCTCCTTACATGCCGAGCTTCCTGCGCTTCCCGGCTCATCTCCGAGCTCCTGATGAACCGAGCTTCCTCGGTTTCCCTCGATCAATCAAGAGCGCGGAGCCCATGCACCCCCGTAACGGCTTCACGTATATCGCCAGGGCGAGATATCCTCCCCCCACGTTCCGCGTCCCACGCTAGCGTATCCTCCCATTAATGGACGCATCCCGCCATTAAATGCGAGGATGACGCTGGGGCGTAACTGACGACGATGATCTCGCGCTTTCTCGCTCCATGCGACCACTATATAAACCCCTCTCTTAGACGACTCAGGTAACTTGAATTCATTCCAATATGCCGTTGCTCTGCACCTATTCTCCGGCACTAACTTGATCGTTGGAGGGTCCTACGGTGGTCACCTACCCGGGACTTCTTTTGCAGATAGCTCTGCGTCAACGCCAACACATTGAGATCCACACGCTCAATAACTCTCAAACCAAATCTCAACTGTTAAAGACCGCCATCACAGGATCGAGGAAGGACAACATCTAAAGGAGATCACAGTCTCCATCAGTCTTGAAAAGATGTCAAAAATCACATCATCCCTCAATAAAATATCGTCCTTAGTCTTTCTCCCTACCTCTCCTCCAAACATCGATCATATACCCTTACGTGTATGTAAAAGACATCCTTACATTTAGAGAATTCAATTCAAGGTATTATACCCTTGTCCATACTCCTTCGTACTTATTAGTCGGTGATTTTTTTAGATGTATTTGCTCACACATTTTTCATGCAATTGTTAATACTTCTTGAGATACTAACCAACCGATTACCAAATGGGCTCTCTTATTAAGGCGTAATTAGCAATATCCTAATCTTGCAACACCTAAGGCTTAGCAGTGACTCCCAAACCAGTTGGTCTAAGGCACTGGGTGATAAGGCACCTTTGCTATATTTTTTTATGCCGCCTTAAGTAATTACAAAACCAGTGTTCATTTTTCTTTACCATTTATATTTTATGTGTCATTTATATTTTGTTAATTTATATTTTTTCCTTCATACTAAAGATTCTAAACAAGAGTATTTCAAGGGATCCTCTACCATCCCAAATTTCAAGATGTATGTAAGTGCATATAATAGGGTATTAACGTTCAGAAGTTTGGACTCAAGAATGGAGACTGTTTTTCAGACTTATTTCTATCCTCAGATTAGTAATTCCTTTATCTTACTAACCCTTGGGACAACAGCTCATGACCACGTATTACTAGCTTCGTTTAAAAACATCTAATTTTCTTGTATTTCTTAAATCTTTTCTTATCTTTTATATGTATTTTTCACTTTCTAACTTTTATTTCCAAATTTTATTTATTTATTTATAGTGCCTAGTCCTAAATGATGTGTCAATAAATACAAACCTCCCCCCAAACTTGTTTGCAGCAGTATCCTCATTGATGTTGTTGATCGAGCGCAAAAACCTGTAGACTTGGGTGAGAATAATGGGGTTAAAAAGTTAGTCAAATAGAAAGCCACCCCAAACTTGTTCTTTGGCACGCACAAATATTTATTTTTTTATTTTATTATACACACCTCTATTCATAGATGAAATAGTGTTACCAAAACATGGAGGTGAGGCGGAGGAAAGTTAGTCATGATAAAGCGGCTCCTGTAAGGACAAGAGCTCCTCCGATAGGTCAGCGGAAAAGTATGATTTTAATCTATGCCCATTAACTTTAAAAATAGAACAGTTTTTAATATTTTCTACATCTACTGCACCGTGCGGGTAAACATACCGCACCACAAAAGGTCATTTCCAACGAGATCTTAGCTTACTCGGATGAAGACGGAGACGGGAATCGTAAAGAAGAACTTGTTGTCCCAGTGTGAAAGTTTTTCTCAAAAGGTTTTTGTCGTGGAACACCTTTGTCCGGTTCTTTACTATAACCGCATTATCATAGGCTTCATCACGAAGCTCGTTTAGCTCATTTAGTTGCATCTTCCGATAGCTGTCTGTTTGATCAAAATCAAAATTAAGTCCTGTAATAGCCTACATTGTTTTATGTTCAATCTCGACAAGGAGGTGGCAAGCCTTTCCAAACACTAGTCGGTATGGAGATATACCAAGATCAGTCTTATATGCGGTATGAAATTCCCAAAGAGCATCAGTCAATTTGGTGGACCAATCTTTACGATTCTTAGAAACCGGTCTCTAAAATTTGTTTGATATGTCTATTAGAGATCTCTGCTTGCTCGCTCATTTGGGGATGATAGGGCGTAGAAAGTTTGTGGTTGATTGAATATTTCCGTATCAAAGTTTCGAAAGACCGATTACAGAAATGCGTCCCATTGTCGCTAATGATAGCGCGAGGATGTCCGAACCGAGAAAAAATATTTTCTTTAAGGAACTTAATAACAACCTTGTTGTCATTAGTACGGTACGGTATTGCTTCCACCCATTTAAAGACATAATCAACCGCTAATAAAATGTATAAGTTCCCAAAATAGTTTAGAAACGGGCCCATGAAATCAATTCCCTATACATCAAATATCTCCACAACCAAGATTGGTTGGAGCGGCATCTTGTTTCTCCGTGAAATCCTACCCATGTGTTGACACCATGAACAAGTTTTGCAATAATCATGTGCATCTTTGAATAACGTTGGCCAATAAAAGCCACATTGCAAAACTTTCTCTGCTGTTTTTCTTGGACCAAAGTGACCGCCACATGCTTGATCATGGCAGAAGGACAATACACTCTTGAATTCATTATTAGGGACACATCGGCGAATGATCTGATTGGGAAAATACTTAAATAAATAGGGTTCGTCCCAGTAAAGTGTTTTACCTTGGATAAAAATCGGTGATTGTCTTGATTTGACCATTCTCTGGGTAGAAGTCTCGTTGCTAAATAATTCATAATATCAGCGAACTAAGGTTCACAAGATATGGTCAAGAGCCGTTCGTCTGGAAATGAGTCGTTTATTGGCACGGTCAATGTTGGTGAAAAAGAAAGTCGTGAAATATGGTCGGCTACGACGTTTTCACATCCACTTTTGTCTCTTATGACAAGGTCAAATTCTTGCAACAAAAGGATCTAATATATTAGCCTAAATTTAGCATCCTTCTTCAATAAAAAAATGTCTTAAGGCAGAATGATAGGTGTAAACTACAACTGGAGAGCCTATTAGGTAGGGCCTGAATTTTTCTAATGCAAATACAACTGTTAAGAGTTCTTTCTCGATGGTTGTATAGTTCATTTGGGCATCGTTCATGATCATACTTGCATAATAAACTACATGTCATATCTTATCGATGTGCTGTCCTAAGACTGCACCAATAGTAAAATCGGATGCATCACACATAAGCTCAAAAGGGTGATTCCAGTCCAAAGATGATAGAACGAGGGCTGTAGTGAGAGAACGTTTGAGCAATTCAAAAGCAGCCAAACAATCCGAGTCGAAATGAAATGTTATATCCTTGGCCAAGAGAAGAATTAAGGGTCTAGCAATTTTTCTAAAGTCCTTAATAAATCGTCTATAAAATCTTGCATGACCAAGAAAGGATCGTATATCTTTGATGCACTTGGGAGGAGGAAGGTTAGAAATAACATCTATTTTAGGTTTGTCTACTTTAATCCCCTTTCGTGAAATGATATGCCCTAAGACAATACCTTCTTGAATCATGAAATGACATTTTTCCTAATTCAAAATTAGATTTTTATCCTTACAGCGGGTAAGAACAGCGTCAAGACGACGTAAGCATTTCTCAAAGGAGTCCCCAAATATGGAGAAACCGTCCATAAATATCTCCAAAACATTCTCGACCATGTTCGAAAATATACCCATCATACATCGCTGAAATGTAGCGGGAGCATTGCATAATCCAAAGGGCATACGTCTATAAGCGAAAGTACCGAAAAGACAAGTAAAAATTGTCTTATCTTAATCCTTTTGGGCGATGGGAATCTGGTTATATCCTGAATATCAGTCCAAAAAACAGTAGTACTCATGCTTGGCTAAACGTTTCAACATCTGGTCAATGAAGGGTAGAGGGAAGTGATCGTTCCTCGTCGCGGCATTAAGTTTTCTATAATCAATACATACCCGCCACCCAGTTTGAGTGCATATTTGAATCAACTCATAGCCTCATTAGTTATGACCGTGATGCCATACATTTTAGGGACTACGTGAATAGGACTTACCCACTGGCTATCAGATATTGAGTAAATTATACCGTTGTCTAAGCATTTGACGATTTCCTTTTTCACCGCCTCTTTCATGATGAGATTCAACCGTCTTTATGGGTCACGGGCTAGGTTGGCCTCATCCATCAAATATATATGATGTTTAACAATCAAGGGATTAATCCTTTTGATATTCGCCATTGTCCAACCAAAAGCTTGCTGATTCGATCTTAATACAGACAAAAGAGCTCTCTCTTGCTCGAAGGCTAGAGAAGCTGATATAATAACGGTCAAAGACTCATTCTCACCTAAATATGCATACTTAAGATGAGACGGCAGCGGCTTGAGATCTAGTGTCGGTGGAGAGACGATGAAAGGTAGGGTAAATGAATGATACTCGGACTCCATAAGAGATTCATAGCTAGCGTAAGAGACTGACTCGGATAGCTCAACTAACTTATGCGACAAGTCAAAGGATTTGGACTCGGGGGTGGACTTGTCGACAGAAGGGTCCCTATTAGTATAATAAATAGCTGGATCAAACAATAACACACTAGTGGCGTTGAGATCATTATTGTAAAACTCCTTAATTTTGCAACTGTCGGAAGCTATCTCGTTGACAGAATATATATCAATCATATGAGTAGAAGGTTCGAAGGGTTGACTTCCTACCGTGAAATGGTTAAGTTCAATTGTCATTGTAACACCCTAATGAATGTATACGATATTCTCTTTGGGGTATTTCTAAATCTTGCGACAATTTCTTATTTATTATCGTTTTTGGGCGCAGATAATGCATTTGGTATCCGTGGTTAGTATCCGACTCGACCCGCATGCTTGAAACCCATTATGGTTCTAGATTACGTCATATTTTACTAGTATAGAGAATCCGTGCACATTTAGGTTCTATATACATGTACAATATATTTAATATCTGCATATCTTTAAATAATACAAATAATAGCCAGATAATATTTTTAGATATCTAGCGTGACATGTAATCACACCCCATACATATGTTGGCATCCATATATCGTGTTCCAGTCCAAATTGATAAAACAGATTTGTTCGGATCGCTATGTATATTTACATGTATCCGTTCATGGGGGTATGCATTTTATTTGACAGGACATCGCATTATAGTTTTAACTGATGCGTATATTATCCATATTTTAAAACTAGATTTTTAGAAGAGATCCGGATATTTTTCGGAGTAATTTGATAATAGCTGTATAATCCTAGAAAATATATTATAATATTCTTTATATATATAACTATTATATAATCAAATATATATATTAATATATTTAAACTAACTATTTTTCCTCAGATTCTCGTACTCTCTCTCCTCTCGCACACACACTCTCTCCCTCCCTCCCCTATATATATTATATATCCTAATATAATAAAGAGACAACACCTCTCTCTCTATCCTCCTTTCTTTCTCTATTTCTAGCGACGAAAGAAAACCCAAACCCTAGCCTCATCCCTCGTCTTCGCCGCCGACCTCCCCATGATCTCGTCAACCTCACTTCGACCTCCTCAACACCACCTCTACTTCCTCCTCTCCTCCTACATCCCCGACGAGATCCCCACAACTCCCGAGCACCAAGCAATTGACCCCAACACCCGAGAACTCAAGAACCCATCATCAGAGACTTCACCATCGCCATCACCCTAGCCCCAGCCTTCACCTCGTTTCCCTCTCTACTCCCCGAGCACCCTGACCACCACCAACAACCAACCCTGCACAACCACGACCACGACCACTGCAACTCAAGAAACCCGATCCTTCATCGCCGTTACCCTCGCCGGAGACCTCACCGTCGTCACCACCATCACCTCCCTATCCCTCTCCAACTCCCCGACACCACAAACCACCGCCAACCAACACCCTCGACAACTTCCCGACCCGACAGCAACCCGAGATCCCTCTGCCCTCATCGTCGATGGCTGACCATCATCGCCGTCGTCTCCGCCCCTTTCCTCTATCCTCTGTCCCCAGAACCAGAGCCTAGCAGCCCCATTCTCCTTCTCCTTCTCCTTCTTCTCTTCTTTATTTATTCCATTCTTGCTTTCTTGAATTTTCCGACCGTCTTGCTGGAGTCGCACGCATCACCGACAATCCGGACGGCCCAGTCTTCGTCGTCGTCCAGCGCTGTCACGTCTTTGATCAGCCAGGTCCAGTCTTGCTTTCGTGAGTTGCATCGCGACGTTTATCCAACGTTGAACGCGACGTACATACCCCATCGTGAGATTCGATCAGGCAAGTTTAACTTGCAACATGCTATGTTAATATATCTATTTATATATGAATAAAAATAGTACATGTGTTTCATTATGCAACAAATATTATAGTTTTACCGTTTTACGATCCGTTCGTATCCGTACTAATTATAACATATTTAATTGCATGCCGGAACATCATGATATCATTATACTATTACATTGGTACAATGTGTTATCTAATTTGCATCATACGTAGTCATGGATGTATAAATAGTTATTGCAGATAGATACATGTGCATCCGTGCATTGACCGTGTTCCGATATTCGTTACAGTTTCACATTGGATATCTATTTGATACATATGCATCACATGACATGTTCACGACACACTACTTGACTTGTTTCATGGATCTTGTTACTAATGCCAACGATATTAAGGTGTTTTCCTGATAGACGTGACTTGTTATTTACATAGACGAGAACTGTACATACTTGATCCTGTGTTGGCATTAGATCTATATTGGCAATACCTGACTTGAACACACAAACCTGGGGGTAAAGGGGAAATCAAGACTGTAACCGAAAGTAACTCAAAAGGCTATTATTACATGTTTTTTTCAGGGCGTTTCAGAATACTTACCTGTTTGCCGTTTTTCCGGACGTTATGGAATAATTACCCGTTTGCCCTTTTTCTGGGCGTTACGGAATAATTACATGTTTGCCGTTTTTCCGAGCGTTACAGAATAATTACTTGTTTGCCGTTTTTCCAGGCGTTACGGAATAAATCCTGTTACCGTGGTCCCGTAGGAAACGAACGGGACATAGACTGTTAGGTTATGATGAGAATTACATTAATTGATTTCAAAGACTTTTAGAATAGATAACCTAGAAGCACAGTTTTAGGTTCCACATCACATATCACCTAGATACACATACATCACTGTTTCATACCTTTGTTACTCATTTATATTCATGTTTAGCTATATCGTTACATCCTGATTATCACTGTTATTTGGTATCATGACGCACCGACGTCAGGATTTTGCATGGCCCAGTTCCTCTATCTTTATCGCAGGCCGAACATGAGTACTTTAGCCATCAAGTCGAGCAGTGAGGAATTGAACATGTGTTATTTAGAGATGTTTAGTTTAGTTATTTGTTTCCATAGTTTTGTTTCCTCGATGTGAGCCCATATTGGGACAAGTTTTCAGATGTTGTTTATTGGATTTAATTCGTTTCCGCTTATGCATTTTTTTCTTGATTCTATTTACTATGGTAAATGGACATGTATTAGATAGATTTTATATTTTTTGTTCTTGATATACTATCGATAGCTGTAATGTGACTGTGGAGGGATGTTTCCTAGCCACTGTTAGCATGGTTGGCTTTGTCACGTGCCGTAGTTTGCACACTCTGGGAAACTGGTGTGACAGGGTTTGTTTTGTATCAGAGCCATAGGATTTAGGATTAATCGGATTTGGTTCTTTTGTAGTTGGGTATTGAACCCAATACACTAACCAGGAAACCCGGAATTAGGAACATGTCCTGCCACAATACTATCTTTCCAGTCTTGAATCTATAGCTATCTTGTTTATTGAATTCTGTTTACCGTTGCTGATCCTTTTCAGTGTCTTGGCTTCAGAATCATGGCAGATAGAGATTTGCGATCGTACCAGAGGCGTGTTGATGAAGCCACACTGCTTGGACTTATATGTGGTATGCTGGAAAACCAGAAGTGGTAAAATGAGCTTAATCAGCTGCATGCTGAGGTTTTCCAGGAGGGTCTGCAGATAGTCTAGCAGCTCGTAGTCGCTGTAGCACCCGGGCCAGCACAGCGTGAGGGAACCGTGGCGGACTTCAGAAGGCTCGGTCCGTCCACATTTACAGGATTGGAGGATCCATTGCCAGCGGAGCAGTGGCTAGTTGATACGGAGAATCTGCTTATCGCTGCACAGATTCCAGATGAGAAAATGGTGGATGTAGTACGCATTCAACTGGTAGATTATGCTCGCGAGTGGTGGCTCATAGAGGAGACCCGTCTGCCCAAGCTGATCAGTTGGGCAACATTTTCGTGGAGTTTCTTAGAGAAGTTATTTCCGCAATCTGCTCAAGAAGAAATGGAAGAAAAGTTTATTAACGTGAAGCAGAATGGCCAATCCGTTGATGCGCATGTGGCTGAGTGGACTCGGCTCAGTCGATTTGCGAGGCCTTTGGTTGCCGACGATGCAGATTGGGCACGAAGGTTTATGCATTATTTGGATGTGGAGATCCAGAGACATATTATATCTCTGGGATTGACCACCTTCTCCCAAGTTCTCAAGGCAGCCACGGAGCAGCAGAGTTTATCGAAGAAAGCAAAGAGTACGCAACAGCAAGCCCTTGTAGTGCGAAAGCCGGCGTTTACGTCAAACCGATCTCCTGTACGCAGAGGCATCCCGGTGAATAGGCAAGGCATTGTACCTATGAAGAAGCTCGTCGTATCCGATCAGAGAAGGAGTGTATTTTGTGACTACTGCCAACGACCGGGTCATTCCCGGAGAGTATGTCGAAGGAGGCTTGAATACTGTCTTGTTTGTGGATCAGCTGACCATATCATCGATGCTTGCCTTTAAAAGCTACGATTGAGGGGCGATATTCAGAAGCCACCACAGAAGCAAATTCGTGGGCAGAAGCAGGTTGCTCAGGGGCCTAATCAAGCACGGGCCTTTACTTTGACGGCCGAGGAGGCCAAGGCTTCAGACGAAGTTGTTTCAGGTATCCTACTTGTTTATAATTTTCCCGCATTGGCATTATTTGATTCAGGTGCATCCCATTGATTTATGTCGTCCAAGTTTATTAGTGCACACTCGATTCCACACGTGGCCCTGCTTAGTTGCTGGGACATACACACTGGGAATGGGAAAATTATATCTAGTAGTGAGTCCAAGGATTGTCCGATTGTTATTTGCGGGCGCAAATTATTCGCTGATTTCTTAGTGATCAATACTGGTATGATGTCTTGGGATTGGACTTTCTTGGCACTTTCCATGCTTACATCGATTGCAAGGCAAAGAAAGCGATTTTCCAGATTCTCGGACATCCGGAGTTCATATTTTCAGGAGGTAGCAGATCTGTCGGGCCAGTTGAATTTACGGCTAGGCCGACAAGCACCATTCTTTCGTCGATAGAAGTAGATAAGGAGGAAGCACCAGTAGTAGTTCAAGTGTTTATTGATGTGTTCGAGAACATCTCGGCTTTACTGCCAAAACGAGATGTGGAGTTCGCGATCGATCTTGTTCCTGGAGCAGCGCCGATTTCAAAGGCGTATTATCTGATGGCACCGGTGGAGCTAGAAGAGGTAAAGAAACAAGTTACCGAATTGGTAGAGAAGGGTTGGATTCATAGCAGCAATTCACCCTGGGGAGCTCCAGTTCTCCTAGTCAAGAAGAAGGATAGCATGCAGAGGATGTGCATCGACTAACGAGAGTTAAAGCGGGTGACTATTAAGAACAAGTGCCCGATCCCTCGCATCGACGAATTATTCGATCAACTCAGTGGTGCGAGGGTATTCTCGAAGTTGGATTTGCGATCCGGATATCATCAAGTTCGGGTGAATTTAGATGATATTTGCAAGACAGCGTTCCGAACTCGATATGGGCATTACGAGTACTTAGTGATGCCATTTGGAGTTATTAACGCACCAGCGATATTAATGGACTTGATGAACCGAATCTTTTCACCGTATTTGGACCAGTTCGTAGTGATGTTTATTGATGATATTCTAGTTTATTCGAGGAGCAAAGAAGAGCACGCAGAACACTTGAAGATCGCACTGCAAACGTTGCGGCAAGAAATGTTATATGCTAAGATGAGCTAGTGCGAGTTTTGGCTCGAAGAAGTGAAGTTCTTGGGTCATGTCGTATCCGGAGATGGAATTGCCGTTGACCCCGAAAAGATTGCGGCAGTTCATGATTGTCCGATTCCAAAAAACGTAGCGGGGATTAGAAGTTTTCTTGGGCTCGCTGGATATTATAGAAGGTTTGTAAAGAACTTCGCTCAAATAGCAGAACCATTGACCAAGCTAACGTGAAAGGAGGTACCGTTCATATGGACGGAGAAATGTGCGTCAGCTTTTGAAGTATTGAAGCAAAGATTGACCACCGCTCCTATCTTGACAGTGCCAGAAAGTTCCGGAGGGTTGGTTATTCACAACGACACATCTAGGAAAGGCTTGGGATATGTTCTAGTGCAGAATGGGAAGATTATAGCCTATGCGTCGAGACAATTGAAGACTCATAAGAAGAACTACCCAACTCATGATTTGGAGCTAGCAGCAGTGATTTTCGCTTTGAAGATTTGGAGACACTACTTAGTGGGCGAAATGGTAGAACCATTTACCGATCACAAGAGCCTAAAGTATGTATTCACATAGAAAAAGCTCAATATGAGGTAGCGTAGATGGTTAGAGCTGATGGCTGATTATGATCTTGATCTAAAATACCACCTGGAGAAAGTTAATGTAGTGCCGGATGTTCTAAGTCGATTGCTAGTAATACGGATGTTGACTGTATAGAAAGAGATTATAACCGATTTTTAGAGATTCGAGTTGGAGATTGTACAACCGCATTCTTCGGGATGGTTGATGCAATTGCAAGTACAATCATCCTTGATTGATAATATTAAAGCAGCGCAGTCGCACGATCCAATATTGCAGAAGTTTCGAGAACAAGTTGAAGCGGGACTTCGAACGGACTTGCTAATTCATGAAGACAGTTTGTTACGATATGGTAGTCGTTTATGTGTGTCTAAAGGGGATATTCGTGAAGAAGTTATGAAAGCGGCTTATAGTTCCACATATTCCGTATATCCGGGAGGCACAAAGATTCACCGAGATTTTCGACAACATTTCTTGTATGAAGGCATGAAAAAGGAGATTGCTTGCTATGTATCAAAGTGCTTGGTGCGTCAACAGGTCAAGGCTGAACATCAAAGGGTAGCTGGTTTATTGCAACCACTTCCGATTCCTCAATGGAAGTGGGAACATATAACCATGGATTTCGTGACAGCTTTACCGTGGAGTCCAAAGGGCAATAATGCAGTTTGGATGATTGTTGATCGATTGACCAAGATAGCTCATTTTATATCGTTTCGAGTTGGTCAATTGATGGAAGCTTTAGCAGAGCGGTACATGCAGGATATTATGAGATTGCCTGGAGTACCTGTGAGCATCGTTTCGGATCATGATACCCGATTTTTATCGCACTTTTAGAGGAGTCTACAGGAAAGTTTGGGGACTCGATTGAAGTTTAGCACTGCTTATCATCCTCAGACAGATGGCCAGTCTGAAAGAACGATCCAAACTCTTGAATATATATTGAGAGCATGCATGTCAGACTTTAAGGGTTCATGGGAGGATCATTTACACTTGGTGGAGTTTTCTTATAATAACAGTTTTCAGGTGACTATACATATGTCTCCATTCGAACCAGTATATGGTCGCAAGTGTCGCTCACCCGTCTGTTGGGATGATATTGGAGAAAGAATATTATTGGGACCGGATATTATTATGCAAACGGTGGAGAAAGTTAATGTGATCCGAAGGCATATGAAGGCAGTACAAGATCGACAGAAAAGTTAGGCTGATACAGGACGAAGACCTCTGGAGTTCACAGTTGGTGATATTGTATTCTTGAAGATATCACCGACTAGAGGAGTGATCCGTTTTGGTAGTCGAGGCAAGCTTAATCCTCAATTCGTGGGGCCTTTCAATATTATCGAGCGTGTTAGAGAAGTAGCTTATCGATCGGCTTTACGACCATCCTTGGCTAGTGTTCACGACGTGTTTCATGTATCTCAACTCCGCAAATATGTTCGAGATAAGAAGCACGTCCTAGATCACTCAGAGCTGATAGTAAAGGAAGACTTAACATATGAAGAAAGACCGATGGCGATAGTGGATCGACGAGATAAGGTCATCAAGAACAAAGTTATCCCTCTAGTACTTGTTTCATGGGGGAATCGTTCGCATGGAGAATCTACTTAGGGACGTGAAGACGAGATCTGACAGAAGTTTCCACAGCTCTTTTCTTAGATCCGTGTTTTCTTGTCTTTTCTTGTTCTGGGAATTTCGAGAACGAAATTCTTTTGTAGTTGGGTATAGTGTAACATCCTAGTGCATGTATACGATATTCTCTTTAGGGTATTTCCAAATCTTGCGACAGTTTCTTGTTTATTATCGTTTTTGGTTGCGGATAATGCATTTGGTATCTTTGGTTAGTATCCGACCCGACCCGCATGCTTGAAACCCATTATGGTTCTAGATTATATCATATTTTACTAGTACAGAGGATCCGTGCACGTTTAGGTTCTATATACATGTACAATATATTTAATATTTTCATATCTTTAAATAATACAAATAATAGCAAGATAATATTTTTAGATATCTAGCGTGACATGTAATCACACCCCATATCATATATTTGCATCCATATATCGTGTTCTGATTGATAAAACAGACTCGTTCGGATCGCTACGTATATTTACGTGTATCCGTTCGTGGGGTTATGCATTTTATTTAACCGGACATCGCATTATAGTTTTAACTGATACGCATATTATCCATATTTTAAAACTAGATTTTTAGAAGAGACCCGAGTATTTTTCGGAGTAATTTGATAATAGCTGTATAATCCTAGAAAATATATTATAATATTCTTTATATATATATATCAGTTATATAATCGAATATATATATTAATATATTTAAACTAATTATTTTTCCTCGGATTCTCATACTCTATCTCTCTTCTCACCCTCTCTCTCTCTCCTCTCGCACACACACTCTCTCTATCCCTCTGCCTTTCTCTCCTCTCGCGCACACTCTCTCTCTTTATCCCTCTGTCTCTCTCTCCCCTATATATATTTTATATCCTAATATAATAAAGATACAAAACCTCTATCTCTCCTCCTTTCTTTCTCTGTTTCTCGCGACGAAAGAAAACCCAAACCCTGGCATCATCCCTCGTCTTCGCCGTCGACCTCCCCACGACCTCATCAACCTCACCTCGACCTCCTTAACAACATCTCCACTTCCTCCTCGCCGGAGACCTCGCCGTCATCACCACCGTCACCTCCTCATCCCTCTCCAACTCCCCGACACCACAAACCACTACCAACCAACACCCTTGACAACTTCTCGACCCGACAACAACCCGAGATCCCTCTGCCCTCGTCCTTGATGGCTACCCATCATCGCCATCGTCTCCGCGCCTTTCCTCTGTCCCCAGAACTAGAGCCTAGCAGCCCCATTCTCCTTCTCCTTCTCCTTTCTTTCTTTATTCCATTCTTGCTTTCTTGAATTTTTTGGCCGTATTGCCGGAGTCGCACGCATCGCGGACGATCCAGATGACCCAGGTATCATTTTCGTCCGACGTTGTCACGTCTTTGATCAGCCAGGTCCAGTCCTGCGCGCGTGAGTTGTATCATGACGTTTATCCGACGTTGAACGTGACGTACGTACCCCGTCGTGAGATCCGATCAGGAAAGTTTAACTTGCAACATGCTATGTTAATATATCTATTTATATATGAATAAAAATAGTACATGTGTTTCATTATTTAGCAAATATTATAATTTTACCATTTTACGATATCCGTTCGTATCCGTACTGATTATAACATATTTAATTGAATACCGGAACATCATGATATCATTATACTATTACATTGGTACAATATGTTATCTAATGTGCATCATACGTAGTCATGGACGTATAAATAGTTATTGCAGATAGATACATGTGCATCCATGCATTGACCGTGTTCCAATATTCGTTACAGTTTCACATTTGGATATCTATTTGATACATATGCATCACATGATATGTTCACGATATATTACTTGACTTGTTTCATAGATCTTGTTACTAGTGCCAACGATATTGACATATTGTCCTGACAGATGTGACTTGTTGTCTGCATAGACAAGAACTGTACATACTTGATCCTGTGTTGGCATTAAATCTATATTGGCAATATCTGACTTGAACACACAAACCTGGGGGTAAAGAGGAAATTATGAATGTAACCGAAACGTAACTCAAAAGGCTATTATTACATGTTTGCCGTTTTCCGGGTGTTACGGAATAATTACCTGTTTGCCGTTTTTCCGGGCGTTACGGAATAATTACATGTTTGTCGTTTTTCTGGGCGTTACGGAATAATTACTTGTTTGTCGTTTTTCCGGGCGTTACGGAATAAATCCTGTTACCGTGGTCTTGTGGGGAATGAACGGGACATAGACTGTTGGGTTACGATGAGGATTACATTAATTGATTTTAAAGACTTTTAGAATAGATAACCTAGAAGCACAGTTTTAGGTTACACATCACACATCACCTAGATACACATACATCATTGTTTCATACCTGTGTTACTCATTTATATTCATGTTTACCTATATCGTTACTTCCTGATTATCACTGTTATTTGGTATTATGACGCACTGACGTCTGGATTTTGCATGGCCCAGTTCCTCTATCTTTATCGTAGGCCGAACAAGAGTACTTTAGCCATCAAGCTGAGCAGTGAGGAATTAAATATATGTTATTTATAGATTTTTAGTTTAGTTATTTGTTTCCGCAGTTTTGTTTCCTTGATGTGAGCCCATATTGGGACAAGTTTTTATTGGATTTAATTCATTTCCGCTTATACATTTTTTTCTTGACTCTATTTACTGTGGCAAATGGACATGTACTAGATAGATATTATATTTTCTGTTCTTGATATCTTATAGAAAGTCATAATATGACTGTGGAGGGATATTTCCTAGCCACAGGTGGCATGGTTGGCTTTGTCACGTGCCGTAGTTTGCGCACTCTAGGAAGCGGGGCGTGACAGTCATGTTCCCAAAGGATACGTTCATAGAATCGTTATGACAATTGATTACTGCATTAGAAGTTGCTAGAAAAGTTCGACCAAGAATCACCGGGATTTGGTTCCGTGGGTTCGCCACAGGCCGCGTATCTTAAACTATAGAGTCCACAGGGAATATAAATTCCCCTACTTTGATCAATACGTCCTCTAGCTCATCCCTACGGTGGGTGATAGATCGATCGGCCATCTGGAGAGTGTAGTGTGTAGCTTTGAACTCTCCTATGACTCATTGCTCATAAGTAGAATACTGGAGCAAGTTAATACTAGCACCTAAATCGAATAGAGCGCTATTAATATTTTTACCCCAATAGTTATAGAAATTGTAGGACAACCGGGGTCCTTATGTTTCTTGGGCAAATGTTGGGTAAGAGTATCACTCACATTGCTCGCTAAGAAGACCTTTTTTAGGTACTTGAGTTTTTCTTTTCTTAGTGCACAAGTCCTTTAGAATTTTTGAACAAGATGGAACTTGCCGGATAGCATCTAAGAGAGGAATATTAATGTTAACTTACTTAAACATTTCCACAATCTTATCTATCTGTGGACTTGGTTTGTTGGGTCTCAACCGGTTTGGAAAAGAAGCTTTATTGATAAGGATTGGGTCCAACTCTTATGGAGAAGTTTGTGGGGATGGAATGGATCCCAAAATTGGATTTGGTGTGGTCTGAGAGTTCGAGCCCAGTGAAGAATGAAGAATGGGCTCGGAAGAAGACGTTGGATTAGACGAAGTAGAAGTAGAAGTAGTAGCCGGGGTTTCTTCGAAATCATCAACTTGTTCACCAATATGGTTATTCAACACTCTTCCCGATCTCAAAGTAGTTACGGCACTCACGTTATGATTTTTTTGGTTAAGGACGATATTAGTGCTTTGTGAGTGGCCAGGATTTGGTAGAGGTTGGGATGGGAGTTTCCCTTTCTCTCTTTCACTCATCGCAGCATTTAACTATGCAATTTGTGCTTCAATAGATTTGATGCTTTCATCGTGGGAAGCAGTGTGTTGCACAAGTGTTTAGATAGAAGACGTTAAATTTGCCAATGTTTGCACAGATTATATAATAAACGCTTCTAAGTTTCTTTCGAGTGCAGAGATTTTATCAGTACCGGCTGGAGGAATATTATTCTGTGATTGGAAAGAATTATTATAAGGGGTAAAGTTGTTGGCTAGGTTTTGGAATGATTGAGGTTGAAAGGGCTGCTGAATTTGTTGTGGTGGTTGTTGTTACTGTGGGGGAAGCCTTTGATAGTTATTTTGACTTGGGAACAGATTTTGATTTTGAGTTTGGTTTTGGTTCCAAGCAAAATTAGGATGATTCCTCCATCCCTGATTATATGTGGATGAATAAGGATCGTTTCTAGGTCGTTGTTGAAAAGCAGCATTTGTTTATTCATGACCTTGAGACGGAGGATTCAAAGGACATTCTTCCATTAAATGTGATGAGTCAAAACAACAACCACACACGGTTTTGGGGAGCGTAACTTGATTTAGGGAGGCTGGAGAGAATTTGCTTTCCATAGATTCGAGTTTCTTTTGCATCGCAGTTATTTCGGCTTTCATTGCGATGGAAGCGTCGAGCTAATGGATACCTGCTGTAGATGAAGACGATGTTGTTGGTCTTGTACGCTCCCACTATAGTGTTTGTTCGGCGAGATCTTCCAGAAATTGCCACGCTTCCTCGTCACATTTTGACATGAAATGATATTGACAAATAGTTTCTAGTATTTGTTTTGTCGCTGGGTTAATACTCTCATACAAAATTTGGCAAAGTTGCCATCTTTCGATTCCGTGATGAGGGTATTGGACAAGGAGATCTTTAAACCGTTCAAAGCATAAGGGTTTGTTAGGAAGTTGGGCAAACTGGTTAATCTCGCTCCGAATACGAGCAGTCTTGTGATTAGGATAAAATTTCTTAAGAAACGCTTTGACAAATTCAGATACGTGATACGTGTGATGTTAGTTATATGTATGCCCTAGAGGCCATTACTGTACATACGATGTATATTGTAGTGGATGCTAGGACATATATAGGGAGGACTTTCTTGCTCGACATGATAGTATGCTATCTGGTTGTACTTTATCTTAACATGTACTCTGATTGTCTCTATGTTACATGTTGATAAAGCCCTTAGGATGTGTACTCGACTACTGGGACTATGATGAGATCATACTAGTGGGGCCATGGTAGTCGACGAGTACATCCTACAACTGTTCCTAGTCGAGGGTGTATCGAGACAGGGCATCGATACACCAGAGTAGACTAGCGTATACGCATCTTGACCCATATGATGGACGATGGATGATCCCATATCCATCGGTGTTTGACATCAAGGATGGTGTACGGGTGCTCAGTGGAGACTGGGTACACTGGACGGACTCGCCGAGAACTCCCAGATGGTATTATACCTCACGTCAGATGGCAGTTCTCCGGTGACACTGGTACAGAGTAGTCTGTTGACCCGAGATCGTCATAGAGTCTTGTGTGATTCCCACTGTGCTTTGATTTCCATCATACCACGTCCAAGAGGGCGTGCAAAAAGGTGGCTTTTGGGTACAGTCCCGAATCACATGGAGGCAATGAGCGATAGGAGGGGATTCGTCTCTCCCGGTATAGGGAGTTGATGTTGTGCTGTGTTCGATTGGCTATAACCGGAAATCCCTGGCCAGGGTTGCTGAGATTTACTGGTAAGTGTTATTAGTAGTTTCTCGAACTGTTATAGACCTCATATCGACACGACTTATCGAGCTAATAGGGTCTGACGTTTACCACCCCTAGGCGAGATATGCAACATATCAGACGACGAGACCGGACTGTAACGGAGTGTTACTGTTTGGATTCACAGGAGAATGTACAGGCTTGCTTGTTGATCTTCTGAGCGCTCAATACCTGGGTAGCTGTTACGTTTAGCTGACCGCTTGCAGCTTGTGGGTGTTTGATATGATCATCACCTACTGCCGTCGTATTGACGATTCTTTAGAGTCCTACACAGAGGTTTCTTGGCTCAGGCAAAACGGAGTAGGAGCACATATGTGATATGTGCGGGACCGAGGATAATGCGATATGAGATACCGTATTCTATTCTCGCGATATTTGATATCAGCCGGGTCATCGGATCAAGTGTTGATTCGATAAATCGGTACGGATAAATATTAGTCGGTTATATGCGATATAGCCGGATTGTCGGATCAAGTGTTGATTCGATAATTTAACGTATAATAATATATATGATATATTAAATTACATTAACTAATATTAGCTCACTAAAAGATTCTTTTTCTCACTCGGGTAATACATTGATATATATGCGATATATGTTAAATGTATTATTTTATTTTGTTACAATAAATATTGTATATGTGATATATAATATTGTAACATATTATAATTATTAATGCAACATGTTTAGAGGAGTTTAAACAAGTTTAGGGTTTGATTTGGGTTAATGCATTCTAGATGTTTCTAGATGTTTTTACTTTGTCATTTGTTAAGATATTATGATAGATATTTCTTTGTGACTCACCCTTTAACCCAACCCAAACCCTAACCCTAGTAAACTCTCTACATTGGTTACTACAACCATGGTTGCATAAATGATTATGATAACATTTTATTATTCATCACAAATGATTGATCATCTTCTTCCTTCTTCTTTCTTCATGGAAAAAGCTTACTAGCTTTTTTCCAAGTGATGAATAAATGTGAGAAAAAGATAAATAAAGAGAGCAATAATCCTACTTCATCATCCTCATCTTCCCTTGCCCTTTAGATGAGAGTGTTCACTCAATTTTAGTGAGTGTTAGCTTGTGTTATTGAAACTTCAAGGTAGATCATCTTTGTATCGAAGATCGGAAGCAAGACTGCATCTTTCTCTTCGTGGAACCTCTCGAGAGTCCGGAGCACGATGATCGCAGCGAAGGGACCTCAACACGGAGCATATGAAGTGAAGGACCGGATCTACAAAGGTTGTAATCCCTCTCACTTAGTGTTAAAGTTGTTAACATGCTAGTTTTCGCCTAATCTCTAGTTTAAAGATCCGTATTCGGGTTTTTCGGCACGGCTAAATTTTTAATCGGGCATGGTCGATGCCTCATAGAACCTTGTGCGCGTGCATAGCAACCTTACATGTGAGAACGTGTTATAAAACCAGCATTTGATAGAATGTGAGGAGGTGCTATAAAACCACTTCTCTGCGAGATCGCACAAGGTAAAAGGGTGAAGGCGTAATCGCATAGTATCCCCTGAAAGTTGGGTGGTGCTCATCATTGCACATACGTTTTCGAATTTGGTTATAAAAACATATGCATCTTTAGATTCAAGCCCGTGAAATTTGGGCAACTAGTTGATGAAGTGGGGTTTAATTTCGAAATTATCTCCATTGGCTGGTGAAAGAGACAGACACGTAGGAAGGGGTCCGCGTATGGAGTACCATTGGTCTTGAAGAGCGATGCATGGTGAACTCTGAATTTGCGCACTGGCAGTGGTGTTGTTAAAACCCAGTGGAGATCCGTCCATCGCGGGAGATGTTGTAGGTATAGGAGAAATAGAAGATGAAGAAGTATCGACTTCGGAATCGACAGCAAAAACGCGGACTAGAAGGGCGCTAGAATCTCGTGTCCATCCGATCATGCACTAAGCGGGTGATACGTGTGAGAACGATTTAAAAAGGGTTTGCTTTGAGCTAGGGTCACCTAGGTTAAATCACTAGACCGCTCCTAGACTTTCAAAGGACAAGATGTGGGATCAATCCTCTATCACCTCCTTATCAATCTTGCAGCCAGGTAAGTGCTCGGTAAGTGGGAGGTATCCGCTATACAAATCCCCAAAATAGCTGGTCTAATTAAATAAACCACTTTTCTTAGTCACACTTGCCTTAGACGCCACAAGAGAAATGCGGATAAGCAATAGATTACCCACGACCCTCCTTTGTCTTAATTGAGCACGACAGTCCTTAGAGACTCGGTCTAGATATTTTTTATTAATGTAAGATGATGGTATGCTCATTTGTGATTTGTTGGGCCTAGGAAGGATGATGAAATCCCCACCTGATCTGAATTTGGATTTATTGCCCCTTAATGTCCGGTTTAAATAGGCAAAATAAATAGAAATCAAAACATGCAAAAAGATTTTTTTAGCGGCGCTTTTTGCAAAGAATCCTGCAGGTAAAAATAGTTTATTAGAGCTTTATAAGAGAAAGGAAGACGATAGGAGAATACTAGAGAAGTTTGGGGGCCCAACTCCTTACTATGGCCGCACTTTCGCCGCCAAAAGCACTCTTAGGCTGCGGTTCCGCTGCTGTTTGACGAGTTCTTCTCTTCAAACTTCTTCAGAGCACTCCAATGCTCCTCTGGTCCAAGTTGAAAGTCTTTGAATCTCTGTTGGTTCACTCCAATAACTCCAGATTCCCTTGCAAAACTCGCAAAACAATCGTTAAAAACAAACGATGCGGTTTTGGTTCTCTTTTATTTTATATTTCTGGTTTTTATTAGAAATCATCCCGAATAACAAGAAAAACAATTATAACCGTTTCCCCAGCAATGACGCCATTTGATTAGTCTTGAAAAGTGTGTTTATATGTTGTAAATAACCGCAATCAATAACGGTGCTGCAATAGCTGGCCGATAGTGAGTACGGGTCGTCTACAGACAAACAGTGAACTACTTTTCTTGCTTTAGACGAGTGGATAGAAGAAAGGTGGGATTGTTGTCGTTTTATATTAGAAAGGTTTTAAAAGTTTATAATAGAAGGGCTTGTAGGGTTTATAGGACTTAGTAGTTAATGGATGGAGATTTAAAAATAATTATTTTTATCTTTTAATTATTTAATATTAGAGAGATAGCGATGAATGTGGATTAGGGTTCTTGGAAGAAATTAGGGTTTCCCTCTACTGCCCCTTGTCCTTCCATTGATCTTTATTTGTCTCAAACCCTTAACAAAACGATCATTAACTAATCTCAAATCGTGGTCATGACTATCATGACTTGATAGCGCGCCCGATAAGAGGGTTAACATTCATTCTACTAAAATTTATAAAAATTAAAACATCAAAAGAAGTTAAGGGATTTTTCATCCATTATTCTACTCTATCCTATAACCCTAGCAAGCAAGAATTTACTCGCTCATGGATATTAGCGATTTAAAAAAGAAGTGGAAGATGAATGAACCCATAATTAAAAATTAAAAGTGCAAAAAGTAATTGCGGGATGTAAGTGCAGAAAATAATTGCGGAATGTAAGTGCAGAAATTAAAATGCAGAAAGTAAAGTGCAGAAAGTAAATGCGACAAAAATAAAAGAAAAGACTACATTTATTGATCAACTAGTGCATTACAAAATTGCTTACTGAAAAAGTAAATTACAAAACCCCTAGTTGCTCGCTAGATCTCTTTCTTGATCGATGGATAAATGAATGCATGAATTTTTTTAAATATTTTTGATAGACGGCTCTCGGTCCTTTATATAGTCTCTAAAATTAGAAACCCTAGATGCCATATTGAAGTGTGTGATATTACGATCACGCCCTTGAAGATTCAAATCCTACGGCCCATAACAGACCGCGGTTCCGCCGCCTATACCCCATATTGACCACGGATCCGCCGCCCCTTTGTGGGTTTGTGCATCCAATTTTCTCGTGACTTCTTCTCTCGATATTTTGAGATCCTCTTGATACAAGATTCTGAAAATATTTCTCTTAGTTTCTGTCGTTGCTAGATTCTTCGATTTGCTTCTAATATTCAGCAGATTTGATTTGTTGCTTCAATTTGCTGTGGATCTCCTACTTATAATTCAGACCTGAGCTAATCTTGTTATAATAACTGCACAATATCTCAAATCATCTTGTTAGAAGCATTTGTTATTTTTGAGATATTATTCCAACCATTTATATGATATGATATCTTAAGAATATTGGTTAAGAATATTTGAGATGATATGCATATTTTAATAATGGATATTTTATTTAAATATGATATGCATATATTTTCCCTAATTATATTAATTATAAATGAAGAAACATATGATAATATTCGTTTTACAAATAAACGCACATATGTTCTTTATTTACAATTAACACTTTTTAGTAACTAATAATAGTAGGGAAAATGTCGATACAAATGTGCAATATTTTTGACTAATCAGGTATATATTCTAATTATCGAAATAACGGTTATACTAAACTTCATGGTATTTTCTGAAAAAAATCGTTATATGATTATTTCTCATGAAAATTTTTATTATACTAAAACCTTGTAACAACCCTAAACTTTCTGTACGAAATTTTTCAAAATACAGAAAGGAGAACCTAAGCCTGAGCACAAGTTATAAATTTGATTTGCTTTTGAACAGCAAGAAAGAACTTGTAGCTCATTGGTAAAGCCTTGCACTGCTGTGACATAGCCCCTGTGTTCGAATCCCCCAGCCACATTATCTTTTTATTAATTTTTCTTTTAATATTTTAGAAGTCCAAGGGTTTACACGTGCACTACACGTAGGATGATGAGTTACAGAATAAACAAACATGTGCACTGAAGAAAACCAAGCGACACCAGCACGTGGCCAAAGATCCAAGCCTCACCACCGGGGAACGACCAGCGAGATGCCCCTAAATACCGGCACCGCCGGGCCCCCCGTAGGGGATGCTCCCCATCTTTTCACCCGAGCACCCCTTGGCCTACCCCACTTCTCTCATGTTGTTTATTTTCTCTGCACATTTCCAAAGAATTAAAATTGAGCATTACTCCATGATTTAATGCATTTTAATTCTCAAATTCATACCCTAAACCCTAATCCTACCCTATAAATAAAACCCTACCCTTTGGAACTTCTCATTCTGAAATCAAGTGCCAAAACTCTAAAAAATTCTCAAGTCCAAGAAGTTGTGCAAGTGGAGTTAGCAAAGGGCGAAATTCCGATGAGATTCCGGTGACGAAACAATGCCCCGACACTTTCCCTAGCTTCCTCCTTCTTCCCTCTATCCTTGTAGCCTATAAGTCCTCTCTCCCCCTATCTTTTTCTATTCTAAAAACTTTCATTTTTAAAACTAAACGAAAACGGAGTTAATCCGACTTCTGTTTCGTTTTTCCTTGAAAATTCTATTTTTAAACCATCTAATACCATACTCTCATATAATATTTAATAAACATAAATAAACACATTAGAACAAGTTTCATCTCAAAAGAATCTTTTATGCAACTTTTATTGCATTTATACGGTAAAATACCATATACTTTACATTTCGACATAATTCACATATTTCCTTGTATTACCTTTAGAAAACTCACGAGGTAAGGGCCTACCTCATCACAATACATATATTGGACATAGCACGATTTACTTTTGGATAATATTTGTGGGAATATTACGAGTTACAATAAAATACCCTAAACTATTACAAAACCGTTTTCTTTAAATAGAGTATTATCTAATTCCTTGCAATTACGCCTCTACAACCCATTTTGGCAAACCCCGATTGGGATGGTGCGGATTATCGCACGTCCTCGGGCTTAGTAGAGCGAGATGCAGACCTCCGCAAAGAGCATTCGATCTCGATGGAATTCTTAATGCTATTTTTAAGAAAATGAGATTTCTAGAAAATAAATAAAATTTATTTTTATTAAATATATAAATATATATATGAGTATTATCAAAAGAATCTATTTTAAATATATTATACAATATTCCAAGTTTTCTAAATCAAAGGAATCACCATTACAGGAAAATACCATTTCAATTCAATACAAAATTCCAATATTTTATTAAAATACCATATATAATGAAAACTAGGGTTTTACTCATTAGAAAGTTCACTTTTATAAAATATACTTCTATGAAAACCCTAAAAACGATAATTGAATACTTGAGGTGTATTTTGAAAATATATCAAAACCACTTTTACATAAAATCCCCTCAAGTTATACTAAATTACAATAATGACCCTAATGAATATAGGTTTAAGCGGGACCAATTCTCTTAAGCCCCAGGGAGCCGAAGAATGTGGGTGCTTGCCAATCTAAGGTGGACAATCTAACAATGGTGTTATCAACAAAGTAATTGTCTTGGAAAAAGACACAAATCCTGTCGTCCATGTGCATCAGTTACCGATAACTCCAAAACAATCAGAACTGTAATTCATTTTAAAAGTCTGACTCGGTTCAAGTCACAGGCAAATATACAATCAATCTGACTTGAATTTAATTCAAGTATAACTCCATTTACAACATGAATCTGTCTATACCAGAATACAATCTATAACAACATGAACATGACCGAACCGAACCATGGATATACCCTGATTACATGACTGTCCATTTATATACATTCCGTTTACTGATATCATAGTTTTGGCAAGTCTTCCATTTATTACAAGACAATACAATACCACCAGTACACCAATATAATCAATACAATAAATATTACGGGGTTTATAAAGGGGTAGACTGGTACAGAACATGTTAAAGATGGCACGAGGTGGTCACTTAAGACGTAATTACATCCATGTCGTTGTTCCGTGGTATTTTCGACGGAGCCTTATACTACGGGTTACCAAAATCCACGGTGTAAGTTGGACTCCTCTCGTATATACTGGCATATTCTATACCAAGCTATAAACAACTGCGTTAACATTATAATCAAACATTACTAGTTATACTCTCTTTCTGTTTATTCTTTCTCTACCCATCTTTGGAACTCACCGAGCGATTATTCTCTAAGGACATTCCTATTTCTCTTATTCTTTGGAATGTTGTCAGGTGGATCGGACGCACTAGAGATCGAGACCAGCTAGGAGCACTTGGAGCAGTACACTGAAGACCCCGAGCTATAATCACTTGTACATATTTTCTTTTCAGTTCATGTCATTGTTTAGGCATTGCTTTCCAGACTTGTATTTACATTTTCAGTTGTACCTGTAAAAGAATGTTTAATAAATAAAGTTGTTGTTCATTTATATTGATGTCTCTTGTGTAAAATTTACTTTACATTGCTTAGATACGCTTAACGTATTTACTTCTGAGTAAATACGTAGCGGACCTCGCCGCGTCCCCTTGCCCGTACACTGGAAAGCGGGACGTGACAACCTAAATGGTGTGAATGATATGTTAAGGTGGATTTTAGAGAATTTGAATGAACTATTAACATGGCAAGGGCGACAAAAATTGGTTGAAAGGAATAGATTACATGTTAACTCCGCTTTTGTCGATATATTTTAAAAAACTATGTTGAAGTGAAAAGAAAGAGAGATGAGGGGATTTACGGGTTCTAGATCGTTGAGAAAAGAGTAAGAAGAGGAAAAAGGTCTTCGTGGCGTCGCGGTTTCGTCGGGAAATGCTCCGGTCGTTGAGATTTGGTTTGCTACTCCATTTGGTTACTTAACTCCAATTTACACTTAAAGAATTTTGAGAATTTTGATAGAAATTTCAGAATGGGGGAGAGCTAGAGCATGGGGTGGCATTTATAGCGAAGAATTTAGGGTATAGGAATTAATTTTTTTGAATAAATAGAATTAAAATAGTGTTAATTAGGGATTTGAAGATTCTTTGTTTGATTGCAAGAAAATCTAACAGTGCGGGGGAGTAGAAAGGAGCTGAAGAGACGTGTGTGCAAAGAATGAAGGCGATTGGAGACGATCCAACGGTCGGTGGCGGGCAAAGTGAGGAAATGGTCGGATCTTGTTTTAATCAGTGTTAACTCCTCATTTATCCCGTTTGATTTTTTTTTTTAAACTTTTCATTCTCCATATATTGTACGTTCAACTCTTGGGTTTTCGAAAAGTTAAAAAGAAAGATCTAAAAAAACAATTGGGATTGAGGGGATTCGAACACAAAGGCTATGTCATAGTAGCGCAGAGACTTTACCAGTGAGCTACAAGTTGTTTATTGTTTTTAATGAACAAAAATAACTTATAACTCCTAATCAGGCTGAAATACCCTTTCTATACATTTAAACAAATAATTTTGTACAGGGATTTCAGAGTTGTTACACATTCAATTATTTATACAAACACATTCCAAGCATCATTCAACAAACCTTTGGTAACCACTTGAATTATGATGAAATCATATAATTAGAAGGAAAAAAGTAAGCAGGAATAATTGATAACATAATTGGGATGAAATCACATAATTGATAACCCACTTGAATTGGGATATAATTGTTGGCTATAGTACCCTCAAGTCAATTATTGAATCGCTGGCATGCGATTGCGATGATTGAGGGAAGACCTATACGGATATAACAGTCTTACTCAAGATGATAGTATGCTATCTGATTTGTCTTTATCATCATGTACATGCTTTATGTGGTATTACAGATCACTGTTACATGTTGATAGAGCCTATAGAATTCTTGCTTGACTACCAGCATTATGATGGCGATCATGTACATGGGACCTGGGTGGTCTATAAGCACATCCATAAATGTCCCTAGTCGTGAGAGTATTGAGACTGGGCATCGATACTCCAGAGTAGACTATTGTATACTGATTGAGACCCCAACGAGGGGCGGTGACTAGGTCTCACAAGCCATTGGCGTTAGTTTGTTCACCTAAGATAGTATACATGTGCTCATTAGGTTATGAGTACACTGGACGAACTCTCCGGGAACATGCTAGTTGGTAGTATACCTATTGTCAGATAGCAATTTCCAGGTGACATGTGTGTAGGTTAGTCTGTCGACCTGAGATCGTCATTTTTCTCGTGTGAGTTCCCACTGTATTTTGATTACTACCCTACCACGGCTCAAAGGTGTCGTGCAAACAGGTTTTAGTTGGGTACAGTCCCAGCCACATGGAAGAAGTAAGCGGATCGTCGGGGACCCGTCTCTCCCGGTATTAGGGGTTGATGTCACGCAGTGCACGGGTGGCCATCACCAAAAATCCTTGGCAAAGGTAGTCAAGAATCACTGATTTGGATCAATAGTTTCTCAGTTAGTGATGGGCTTCATACCGACACGAAATGTTGCGTTATTAGGGGTCTAACTTTATCCACCCCGTAGACTCGATATGAGACACTTTTAGATGAACAAACAGGACTGGACGGATATTGTCACAAACATGCTCAGCAGGGGTTCGGATGAGTTTGCTCATTGGCCTCCCTTTCCCTCAATACCTGGGTAGCCGTTATGTACAGATAGTGACGCTGATGTGCTTATGGTTAAACCCACTGTCGGTGTATTGACGAGTCTTTAGAGTCCTACACAGAGGGTTTCCTTTCTTCGGGCGAAACAATGTAGAGGCCGTATGGTTTTACGGCAGGGTTCGATCATATACGTGCACAGTATTCAGACGGATAATACTAGTGGCTTTGGTTTAATCCGGATTCTAGTATTATATTGTTGGATTATTTTCGTCTCATTGTATTCGTACTTTTCGGAATACGAATACGGATATGTATATACGGATGAGGGGTATTCTTATAATTTATTACAAGGTGCTTCTAGAAGATGCCACCTCATTTAGTTTTAACCATTTAGGATTAAATAGTTAATGAGGTGGAGAGGATGAGGTGTTTATTGCATTTATTGTGGCATGGCTTAGTAGTTACTCATGGTTACTATTCTAGCATGCTTTTTTTGTTTGTTGTGAGATATTTTGGAGTCTTGAGATATTTTGTGTTGACTTAAGATATTTTGGAGACTTGAGATATTTATTTGGATGGCTTCAATAATTGCTCGCAACACAACAACAAACAAAAACACTTATCCATTTTTTCTTGAGTTGCCTCTCACTCTCATCCTCAAGCTTCTTCTTCTATTTCCACTCTTCAAGTCTCATGTGTTGAGAAACCTAGGGTGTTTGGAGACAAATTAATCCATCACTACACTCTACATCCTCTAGGCTATCTAGTTTAGAGAACTAGGTACCCTAGTTACCTCGGCTATTGAGGTAAGAGCTCGGAATACAAATTCTTAGGTGGATCATCATCGATAGAGGGAGACCGGAGATTAAGCTAGATCATGGTGGCCTCTAGGAGCTTGGGAAGGTGGCTGAAGATTGAAGGACACGGATAAATTAACCATTCTTAACTCCTATATATATTTAGTTTGCTAGTTTAGGGTTCATGGTAGATCCGGATAGCGGGTTATGTTAGTGTCAGTTTTGAAAATTTTTGTTCCGCAATCCGCCACGATTTGATGGTCTGGGCTCTTGTAATCCAACATGGTATCGGAGCTAACCCATTAACCCCATACTAGCAGTTTAAACGATGTTTTAAAGTAACGAAACCGAAACAACTCCGAAACAATATCCTATGTATTCCAGTTTCTGTTGATTTTAAATCAGTCTTCTAATTTTTTTTAAACAATTGTAGTAGACTACATGTGTGTCAACTAGATCACCAACCAAAAACAAGACTCTAACCCATCTGTACGGCTGGCGAGATGGCCACTTTTCCCGGCGCCGCCGGTTACGTGAAGGAGTTGGGGCTTGGATTTTTGGTTGTGCTCTGGTCTATGGAATATTTGGTTTATGGTATTTTTTGGTTTTGCCCAGATTGCATATTGTGTCATCTTTTGTTTGGGGGCAATCCGGAGTATTTTGAAGTCGTTATTTTTAATACTGTATAAAAGTTTTCAATACATACATTACTATCTGCGACCGTGAATGTCATTATAGCGGTACAACTCGTTTAATTGTTATATGTCTTTTAGACGGGTTTGCGAACCTGACATTCACGTTGATATTCTGTGTTGTGCTGTGGTTGTGGTTGGATCGTCATGGTGGATAGCCAGTGGTGCAATGATAGTGGTACAGTTCATATTCATTTATACATTTGATATTGTGGGGCGAGCGTCCGACATGTAGATTGCCGTCTCTGCCTGTTTGTATATTATTTGTTTGGGGCAATACCGGGTTGAGGTCGATGTCACCCGTGTACATATTTTTTTTTCTTTTCTATACTAGGATTACCCCAAGGCAGAGTGCACGAATAGCCGGGTTCTAGAGGGCAAAGGGTCCGCATCTCATGGCATTGAGACGGAGGGGACCTTACTCTAGAATTGGCGGGCTAATCGCCGCACTCGTAGGGGGTACAGGTTGACCTACGGAGGGGTTCCCAAGTTACCCGATTCCGTGAAGTGCTGGGTGGCCCACTCACGTTGTTGATTGGGGTTGCCTCGTTTCTGGGATTGGCGGGTAACTTGCCGCACTCGTAGGGGTTTAGGTTTTCATTGCATAGGCTATCCACACGACAGGGAACATTGGGTCTTATTTGCGGCTCAAGTGAAATCCGAGACTCCAGGATTATCCACCACTCTGTGTTGTTGACTGAGATTCTGTGATATTGCTTTATATCGTGATTGGGATGAATGTTATATATATTTATATATATACTAGTAGATATTGTATATATTTTGTACCCACGCTAGTCCAGCCCCCGCTCTGTCGTTTGTTAAGTAACCTAATGGGTGATGACGTGGCCCAGTGACGAATGTGGATGGCATATACGTACATTTTATTTTCGTTCCTTTCTATGGTGTGATATGTTTAATTGATGGGACTGCGTTGATTCTGATCAATGCAAGAAAACAAACCTATATGATGTTGTTGGAACCAAGTTTTTTAAAAACTGACATTATAGACGTTTCCTTTTGCTTTGCATAGTGGTATTCAGTTATGAATATCCAGCACCTCATTCGACGAGGCAAGAGCCGAGATCCCTTAACAGGGAGTGACCTCTTGAGCAAAAGTTTGCGTCAGGTTAATAACTTCACTATAGTCGATTCTTTTGCTTTGCACAATGGTATTCGGTTATGAATATCCAGCACCTCATTCGACGAGGTAAGAGCCGAGATCCCTTCACAGGGAGTGACCTCTTGAGCAAAAGTTTGTGTCAAGATAATAACTTCATTATAATCGATTCTTTTGCTTTGCATCATGGTATTCAGTTAGGAATATCCTTCACCTCATTCGACGAGCAAAGAGCCGAGATCCTTTTACAGGGAGTGACCTCTTTAGCAAAAGTTTGTGCTACTATATATTTGTAAAGCTATCCGGTTCCTTCAACGATATCAAGTTCATTACGTTAAAGGTTTTTCGCGAAAAACCAGCCGTAGTCCTCCGTCATTTCAGATTAGTATTGCTTAGTATTTGTGCTACGTATGTTTACTTAGTCAAGGCGTAGTGTTCGGTAGCTCTGTAGTACTTTTCTGCTGCATGGATATGCGATTAGTTAGGACAGTCGTACGATCATGTTGACCTAGTCAAGGTCTCGTATGGGTGGGTCTAATTAATTTAAGATAATTACGGGTTGAACTTGACTTGCGACTTATGATATGTTGACCTAGTCAAGGTCATAAGCCGCTTGGGGTAAAAACCACATCGGGAGTTTCAAACATACAGGAAACTTGCCAGGCATGCGCATACCTTCTGGAGTGTAGTGACTTGAGTGGCTTCCATCAAGTTGTTATGTGATGATAGTTGGATCCCGATTCCCACTGATGAGTAGGATTACTCCTCGGGTGATTTTAAATGATCCCGACTAATTCTCGTTGTAGGGTTTGAAGAAGAATTCGAGGAAACAGTGGGAGCCATCCTGATTAGATAAAGTGATTAACCATTCTGATCTAGGTTAGAGTGCACGCTGTGTGTTTATTTTCTCTCTCTCTTTGGCAGCGACCATGGCCCAACCTTAGATTAAAACTCATGAACCAAGTTAACCGAACCTTCTTAAAACACTTTAGCTTTTGGATTGTCATGGAGTCGCATATATTATTGCCACTTCTACATCACCTTTGCATTTCTCCAGAACACCACATATCACTACGAAGATCCATATTTTTGGGATAATCCATCGTATAGTTATATACGAACTCGAAAGAACTTGTTCCAGTTCAAGGTTGGATTCTGGTTCAGAAGAAATTGAATAGGATTATTCGGTTGTCTTTTCCCTTTACCTTCTCCCAGGTTGCGAGGGCTCTAAGGATTAGGAGAGTACACCTATTGCGCTTATTGGATAGTCTTCTTCCAAACCATAGGCAGGTGCCAA
Source organism: Agapanthus africanus (assembly GCA_030015575.1). Classification (NCBI taxonomy): domain Eukaryota; kingdom Viridiplantae; phylum Streptophyta; class Magnoliopsida; order Asparagales; family Amaryllidaceae; genus Agapanthus; species Agapanthus africanus. Next base: position 746,487,397 of record JASDDO010000022.1, on the reverse strand, counting down.
AGATAGGGAAAGAAGAAAACCAATTAGCCTAAGTGTATTGTACAGAAGGTAATAAGTAAAGACATATAAAGAGATTAGAATAAAGGCAAAGAAAATTGCGACAACCATCATTCACGACAAAACCGCGTATACCCCTGCCACTCCTACTTCACCTTTGGATTTCTCCAGAACACTTCGTATCACTATGAACATCCATATTTCTTGGATATGCCATCGTATAGTTACATACGAACTCGAAGGAACTTGTTCCAGTTCGAGAATGGATTCTGGTTCAGGAGAAGTAGAATAGGATTATTCAGTTGTCTTTTCTCTTCACCTTCTCTCAGGTTGTGAGGGCTCCTGGTATTAAGAGAATATACCTATTGGGCTTATTGGACAGTCTTCTTCCAAACCTTAGGCTGGAGTTGAAGGGTAGGGAAGGAAGAAAATCAATTAGCCTAAGTCTAGTGTACAGAAGGTAATAAGTAAAGACATATAATGGGATTGGAGTGATGGCAAGGAAGTATACGGTTACTGTCATGAATAAAGATAATGGAAGAGGAATTACTAGGAATACCCGGTTACCCCTTCGAAACATTTTCATGTTTCAGTTTTACTGTGCGATGCTAAGTGTTTTCCCAATTAGATTCTAACTCCAGGGTATGTATTTACCAGATTTGATTCTCACATCTATATGGCGTTACAGTTGGTGAGTGGGAGTAAGATATTGGGAATTAGGTGATTAGATCCTCAACACATATCAGAATTCTTTGTAATTAGTGATATTTGAGGAAATCACCTGGGTTTTGCCTGACGTCAAATATTTGGTTTTGAATATCCATTGTTATGCACCAATTTCAAATTGATATATCTGTACATTTATTTTATAAAGTGAGATATAACTTTTTGATATTATGTCTATTACATTTACCTATATCAGTTGGTGATTAGGTGTAACACCTTAGAATGCGATTAGTGTTAATTGTGCATTAATGCGGGTTTTTAAGGAAAAGTTTACCAAATCGGGTTCCTCACATTTTATATCAATTAATTAATAGTTTATTTTTATTTGATATGGCTTGCACACACATGTGCATGTTAATGTGAGGGTATATTTAGTGTTAATCTTGTTTAGCAACCATAACATCTTAAGCTAAACCTTGCCCAATTAACCTTTGCCTTAACCTTTTCTAAAACTTTTAGGTGTGAGAAATATCTTGTTGTGGGGAGAGAGAGAGGGGTGGCTAGTGAGTCATGGAAACATTAATGGGCATTAATGAGGTGAGGGGAGGAGAGTGAGCATAAGGTTTTGACTCACCCTACACTCACCTCTCACCATATTGATCTCTCACTCTCTCATTCTTCTCTCATTTTCATTGTGGTTCTTTCTCTCAACTCCCAAACTGAAACCTCACTCCCTCTTCACATCAACCTTGCTAAACTTCACAAAATCCTATTTAAACACTTCAAAAAGTCTTGTTTTAGCCACTTGGTTACCTTGGAGCTTGGAAAGCTAGGATTTTTGAGCAAGAGTGGCTAGGTAATGATCTCAAACTGATATTTAGGAGTTATTTTGTTGTGTTGCCTTGAAGTTATGGTTTAGAACACTAAAGGTAGCATTTTGTGCAAAAACCGTATTTTTAGTGTCAACTTTGAGTCTCTGAGATCTGCTGTTGAACCAGGTATTTTCTGAAAAAGTTCCCATCACAGTGACATGGTGTTAAGGTATAGAACCCACCATAAAAACATGAGACCACCCCTCTAATGACATGCCGCAGATTTATTAGTTCTGGCCGCAAATTGCGGCCAGAGTGGGGGCTGGGGTGTTGGGGTTTGGGCGCAGGATCTTTATGGTTGTTTGTGGTCTCGTGGTACTTGCAACTTTTACCAATTACTTGTGTATAAAAATCTGTGACCACTTTGCTATATTCTTGTGTTTGGTTACGCGTGTTAAGTGATCCGACACGGTTCGTGATCTCATGTAGCTGTGCGCGTGGGCTAGTTCTGGTGTGTCGCTACACACGTTAGCCGTTAGAAGAACACTTGTGGGTCGGATTGGAGTTGGTGAGTTGGTCAAACGTCTTGTGTACGTGGTATTGATCGCCTTTTGAGATTTTGCACTGGTTATGTTTTATGTTAATAGGATCGCAAGAAGGAACTTCGAGCGCTGATTAGTCCAAAGATATAAGTTTACCGCAATCAGAAACGGCGTCGCTTTGCAGCTAGCCGGTGAGTACGGGTCGATCCACAGAGATGGGTAATTTTCTAAATGTGTCTTAACGAGTTGATTCTAAATAATGTTTTGGTTGGTTTCTAAAATCTAGATCTATTATTGAATTAAATTAATCTAATTTAAAATCTCGCTAGGGTTAGGTTTAGGGGAAGTTTGGAGATTTAAGGTTTCCTCACCGCTTTCAATGCCTTATTATTGATCTATTAGATGTTGGTGTAATTATCAATAAAGTGGATAATAATCTTTTGGGAAGATGTTTCTTCCTCTAGATTCTTTATCCTTCCTTTATCGATTAATTACCCTAACCCCCATGGAAAACACGCGCAACCGGCCCTTTATACTACGGTTCATCGTTACCTCGAAGGGTAGGATGCCGTAGGGAGCGGTTGTGCGTGCATGCATGGAGTTCTAACTCTTAGGTGTGGATGGCATGAAAGGGGTGAGAGATCTCATCTCTCAAACCTTTCCCTAAGGCTAACCCTAACGAGCGAGGAGACTACTCGCTCATTAGGGAATGATAAAACATTTTAATTAAAGGAATGAAATTACTTACTAATTCGATGGCTCCCTCAAAACAAGAAGAACAGATCTGAATATAACTCCCAGCAATTCTGAATTTTATTGATTGAAAAGAGGCATAGGGTTTTACAATTTTTGATTACAATTTATAAGCAAACAAGGAAACTAGGGTTACAGGCTCTCGCATATGTGCAATTACAGATTTGCCTACGGAAAATCCCAACACCCGCACCGACGCGCCAACACGCCAAAAATCCACCGACACGGGCTTAGAATGGCCGCGGATCCGTGGCAAATGTTGGCTCGGGCCGCGGATCCGCGGCCCTTTGGTGGGCTTGGGTCACCAACTTTCTGCACTTGGGTTGTATTTTCTTGGGCTTCCTATTTTCATATGTATTTTCTCTGTTGGGCTTCTGGGTCTTCTCCAGATCTTCAGTGAAAACTTGTTCGTATCTTTTGACCGTTCACTTGACATTTTGGACCTTGCACTGTTCTTCGTCTAGGCTTGACTAGGATCCGTCTAATTGTTGGTCAAAAGTCCCTTTTTCTGTTGTTTGTGTCTTTTTCACTGTATTTGCTCCAGAAACCTGTATCCTGTAATATGCAACAAACGTGCGTCAAGAGTACCTGTTTATTTATAAAAAGGATAAGAATAGGGGAATGAAAAATGCAATATTATGGTCTAAACAAATACCCCCAAACTTACCTTTTGCTCGTCCTCGAGCAAACTTATTATTTATTCACTAAAATCCTAACCACACTTTCGCAGGGAAACGCGATTGCACTGAGCACGTGCAACAAGCCGTTAAACCTCTAAGTGTCCCTAGTAGGAGGAGTGTTGTCTCTTGAGGGTTTTCAGCGGATACTACCCTCAAAATCCTATCAACTTGGCCCATTGACTTTTGTTCTCCAATTAGGTTTTCTAACAAGGAATTCTATTATCATCGACCCGCAAATTATCCACCCATATTCTTCACACTTCCTCATTATTTAACTTAAGATTATATATGTTATGTAGACCTACTTAGCTTTCGGCATCTCCTAAGTTTTTCTTCTAAGGTTACATCTCTACTCAGGAATTTCTATCAACTCTATTAAAGATACAAGTTTTATTCTTCATTCCTTTCTCTTATCTAAAGTCTAATCACATATCCCTACGTGTGTGTATAAGTCACCCCTACACTTGGAAATTCAAATCAAGCAATCGTACTCTCGTCCATTGTTCAAAGTACTAATTAGTTGGTGAATGAAATTTGCTTACACATCCTTCATGCGACCGTTAATACTTCTTGAGGTACCAACGACCGATTACAAAATGCGTTTGCACTTTAAAGCGTACTTCCTAGTCTTTGCAACACCCAAGGCTTTAGCAGTGACTCCCAAACCAGTTGGTCTAAGGCACTAGGTGATGAAGCACCCTCGCTAAATATTTTTCTGTTTTTGCAGCCTTAAGTAATCACAAAAACCAGTGTCCATTTTTTTTATTCTTTAGTCACACTTATATATATATATTTTTTATTTTCTTCGTACTAAGGACTTTAGATAAGAGCATTTCAAGGTCTCTTCTACTATTCCAAGTTTCAAGGTGCGTGATAGTGCAAATTGTAGGGTATATGTTTTCAGAATCTAGACTTAAACTAGGAACTATTTTTCAAACTTATACTTTAATAAGAACATCAATACTCTTCCCTTGTTTCGACTTAGCCTAAGAAGTGTACCCAAAATTTGCCTATTTCTAAATAAACTACAAGGCATATAATTTCTACAGTTAAACTTTAAGGAATGTTATTTTTAGGGTTTTTAATTCACTAAGTCTAAGATCTAGTTGTTCCTAGCCAGTTAACTTATTTGTCAAACTCAAGTCAATTAGCCAAAATTGAATACATTAATTTTTATAATTTTGAAAATTTTCAATTTTTTATGTGTTTTCAAATAAGTATGCAAATGCAAAAATATGTACAAATGAAATGAATGCGAAGGAAGAAGACGTACCGAGTATACCCCCAAACTTGAACTTGACAGTGTCCTCACTGTCATGCTAAACCAAGAGGGTCAAAAAGCCGATACTCCCCTGTTTATTTATTTATAATTTTTTTATTGTTAAGAAAAACAAAAATATATACAAAAAGGCCCTCCCCCAAACCTCATTTAAACTATGTTAGACATTACTGCCAAACTTTGCATAGACCAAATGTCAACACCAACCAGTTGAAAATTTATCAGTAAAGAGTATGAGTTGGTGGAAGAATAAGTTGTAGCGATTCACAAAGAATTGGGGAAGATAGAAGTGGTGGTATGGAGGGTGTGGAGGTGAATATACAGGAGGTGGTGATGCATCTAAACGAGAATGCGAATGATCACCAATCAGTGGAATGTTGGCATTCTCGTAGCTTCTCAAAAGAAATGGGGGTGGTTCAACTTCTAAAGGAAGAGGTTGACTAACCACAATATCCCCAAGATGTTCCTGTGGGTCCTCTATTGACTTGGCATCATCCATCAATTGCATATGATATTCAATTATAAGGGAACTGATTTCCTCGATATCCGCCATAGTCCAACTGAAAACTTGCCGCCTATCTTGTAAGACTTTTAAAATAGCGTTCTCTTGCTCGAAGGCTAGAGAGGCTGATATTATAATGGGAAAAGTCTCATTCTCACCTATGTAAGCATATTTAAGGTGAGGCGGTAAGGACATGAGTTCGAGTTTCGGAGGCGAAAGAATCATTGCGGAATCTACCTCGAACTTAAAGGACTCCAACACAGGTTCGAAATCACTGCAAACAACCGATTCGGATGGTTCGACTAACTCATCCAAAAATTCAAAAGACTCATATTCGGGCTGTGAGTCTTCGTCATCCGAAAAGGTGAAACATTCATAATCAATTTCGGTTGTGTCAACGGTGGTGGGCTCAAGGAGGGATGCACTAGTGGTGTCAAAACTGTTTTCATCAAATAGAAATCTTTCAAGCTCGCAGTCCTCCTGCGTGATTTCGTGAATAGAGCAAAATTCTCGTGTACTAGTTTTAGGTACGGGGGGCAGACTTCCCATCTTATAAATATTGAACTCACTAGACATCTTCCCAAAGGATAGGGTCATGGAGCCATTGCGACAGTTTATTACAGCATTGGAAGTGGCCAAAAATGGTCGACCGAGGATCACCGGAATTTGGTTTCTTGGGTTAGAAACAGGTTGTGTATCCATAACGATAAAATCAACTGGGAGTATGAACTCCCCAACTTTAATCAACACATCCTCTAGCTGACCCCTTGGATGGGTGATCGATCGATCAGCCATTTGGAGAGTACAACGAGTGGGTTTCAACTCTCCAACCCCTAATTGTTCGTACACGGAGTAGGGAATCAGGTTAACACTAGACCCAAGATCTAAAAGTGCTCGATTAATTTTCTTATCCCCAACCGTGATTGAAATCGTAGGACAGCCGGGGTCCTTTCGTTTTTGGGGTAAGGTTTGATGGTGGTTAATAGTATGCTCACTGCACTAGCCACTAGCACTTTCTTGGGTACTTGAGATGCTTTTCTCTTCGAGGTGCATATGCCCTTTAAGATTTTCGCGTATGAAGGGACTTGTTGGATTGCATCCAAGAGAGGTATATTTATGCTAACCTACTTAAATATCTCCACAATCTTCTCCACTTGTGCATTTGGTTTATTAGGACTCAACCTGTTCGGGAATGGAGCATTTTGAAAATTCGTTGAGTCAAATGTCTGTGGAGTAGAATGTGGAGTAGGAACGGATCCCGGTGTAGATGTGTTCATGTTGTGAGAAATGGGTCGTAGAGCCGTGTGAAGGGTGGAGAATAGGCTCTAAAGAAAGAGGTGAAGAAGAAAGTGAAGAAAATGAAGAAGGGGAAGATGACAATGGAGAAAAAGAAGAAGAAGAAGAGCCACCGGCGGAGATGTCATCACTAGTTCCCACATTATTTTGCAACACTCTTCCGGATCTCAACGTGGTCACCGCATTTACATTGTGATTGGGATATGCGTTTTGTGTGTGACCGGGATTGGGCAATGGTTGAGATGGAAGCTTTCCCTTTTCTCTCTCGCTCAACGCAGCAGTTAATTGTGCAATTTGTGCCTCAATAGATTTGATACTTTGATCGTGTGAAGCATTGTTAGTCATCAAAGATTGAACATAATTTTCAAATCTTGCTGCGGATTCTGTAGATTGCTTGAGAAATGCATCTAGACTTTTTTCGAGCGAGATAACCTTATCATCATTTGGTTGAACCAAATTGTTCGTTTGATTTGTATAAGGTTGTTGTTGGAAAGGTTGCTGGTTTTGAGTTTGTGAAGGTGCTTGTTGTTGTTGTGGAGGAGGTCTTTGAAAATTGTTATTTCCTTGGACTTGTTGATTTTGGTTCCAAGCGAAATTTGGGTGACTCCTCCACCCCGAATTGTATGTCGAAGAGTACGGATCGTTTCTTTGCCGTTGCTGAAATGCAGCATTGACTTGATCCTGCCCTTGAGTAGATGCATTATAAGGACACTCTTCGGTTAAATGCGATGGATTCGAACAACAAGCACAAACAGTTCGCGTGGGTAAAGCAGTGGCAGGAGAAGACGATGAGATTTTGGTCTCAATGACTTCTAGCTTTTTCATAAGTGAGGCCATCTCGGCCTTCATAGCAATCGACATATCTACTTGATGTATGCCTGCCCTAGATTGACCAATAGAAGAAGATGATGTGGTCTTGGTACTCTCCACTGAATTGTTTGCTCACTAAGATCCTCAAGAAACTGCCACGCTTCGTCGCTAGACTTGGAGAGAAAATGACCTTGAGATATGGTTTCTAGCAACTGCTTCGTTGCCGAGTTCAATCCCTCGTATAATATTTGGCAAAGTTGCCAACTTTCGATCCCATGATGAGGGCATTGAACAAGTAGGTCTTTAAATCTCTCGAAGCACTTCCAAAATGGTTCGGAAGGAAGCTGTGAAAATTGTATAATCTCGTTTCGGATTCTAGCAGTTTTGTGATGAGGATAGAACTTTTTCAGAAAAGCTCTCACAAACTCGTCCCAATTTCTAATGGAATGTGATGCGGTGCTGTATAGCCACTTCTCGGCTAGGTCACATAAGGTAAAAGGAATGACTCTTAGCCTTATAGCGTCATCACTTAATTGGGTCGTCTTCATCATAGCGCACACATTTTGGAATTTATTAATAAAAATATACGCATCTTCCGATTCCAAACCATGAAATTTTGGCAGCATATTGATGAAATATGGTTTTATTTCAAAGTTGTCCCCATTTGCCGGTGGGGGTGAAAGACATGTAGGTAAAGAAGTGCGGACGGGGTAGAAGAGATCCTGGAGCGCAACTCGTGCGGGCGCTACAACAGGAGGAAGATTCGGGTTATTCGCTCCTGGCGGAGGTGGAATCATTCCCGTCGGTAGGTATCGTTGGGGTTGAATCCCGACATACCTTCGAAAGAAAAATTTGAAGGTGGAGGTAAGGAAATGGAGGGAATTTCGACTTCGGTGTCGAAAGGTTCGTCGGTCGGTACCAACGAAAGACGGACTAATCGGGCGTTAGTATCCCTAGTCCAAAGTGACATACACTAAAGGGGTAGTGTAGTCAGAAAAATAGAAAAAAAAATGTGGGGGTAAGATAACGTCAATGGAGGGAAGTGAGTGGAAGTGAGTTGCAAATTTTCTTAGCGGCAAGTTGCAAGTTTTTTTAAAAGATTTTTCTTTTCTCTTTTTTTTATGTGAGAGTTTTGCAAAGAAGTTTTGAAAAGAGACTCGTGACACAAATGTATCAACCACACTTGCACAATCAGGCCTAGATCTAGGGTCGCCTAGGTTTGCTAGACAGCTCCTAACTAGGGCTAGAAATAGGACCTCAAACCGCCTCTTCACGGACAAATACGGCCATGTCAGTGGGAAGGAACCATAAAAGTGGGCCTAATTAATAACCACTAGCCTAGACACCGTAATGTCGGTTAGGATAAACGGTCGATGCCTATACTAGTCCTTTTCCTATTGAGCTCGATGTCCTTAGGTCTGAGTCTAGTATTTTTTAATTAATTGTGGTCGATGCACATGCTTTTAGGTGTTTTCTGGGGTCCTGGGAAGGGTGATGAAATCCCCACCCAATCTGAGTTTGGTCAATTAGCCCCTTAGAGTCCGGTTAAATTATGTAAAACAATAAAATTTCACTTGCAATCAATTTTTAGCGCGGCTCAAAGAAACCTGCAGAAAATCTGTTATTTAGAAGGGCGAGAAAGATTTTATAGCGCAAAGAATTCCTGCAGAAAATTTTTACAGTGGAGATATGGAGGTTGCAGAGGGGAGAAGGAGAGAACAAACAGTGCAAATCTGGTGTGCTGACGTGGCAGACGAGGCGCGGAATTTGATTTGATCTCAAAAACTTATCTATTACCGCAATCAAGAACGGCGTCGCATGAAGCTAGCCGGTGAGTACGGGTCGGTCCACAGGGATGTTGTGAATCTCCTAGTCGCGCTAACGAGTTAATTCCGAAGGGTGTTCGGATTGATTATTAAATCTAAAAACTAAATCTATCATTTATCTAGGGCAAAGAATTAAATTTAATTAGGGCAAGGAATTAAAGATCTAACTAGGGCAAGAAATTAAATTTAATCTAGGGCAGGAATTGAAATTACCTAGGGCAAGAAAATAATAAATCTACTTACTTTACAGAAGGCTCTCTCCAAACATTTACGCAGGATTGTCAGATCTGAATAGATGAATTGAAAAGAGGCACCGATGCTCTCCATAAAGAATTCTGAATTTATTATTAAAAGGAGGCATAAGAAATTACAATGATTAGAGTTCCTATTTATAAGAAATAGAAACCCTAGGTTACATTTTGATCCGCATGTCTAAATTTACAAAAATAGCCCTAGGTCAACTAGTCAAAGCCGCAAATGAATTTTGGTAAAATAAAATCTTCCTTTTGTCTTCTTCTGGCCGCGGAACCGCGGCAATGGTGGGCTTGGGCCGCGGTTCCGCGGCCCTTTAGTAAGTTCAGAGTATTATTTCTTCTGGGCTGCTTCAGTGTCTTTTGGGCTTTTCATTTCTTTAGTGTTTTCTCCATTTGGGCTTCTACATTGGTTCCAGATCTTCAGTGAACAATTTGCAATGGCTTTTTAACCGTTTGCCTTGTTTTCTTGGACCTTGCGTTGCCTTATTGATTGTGAACTGTTCTTCGTCTAGGCTTGACTAAGATCCTCCTAATTGTTGATCAAAAGTCCATATTTTCATCGTCTTTACATCGTTTTCACTGTTTCCTGTTCAAGAACCTGTAACCTGTAACATGTAGCAGACATGCGTCAAAAGCACCTGTTTATTTATAAAAAGAATAAGAATGGGAAATATAATAATGCAATATTATGGTGTGAACAAATACCCCCAAACTTATCTTTTGCTCGTCCTCGAGCAAACTTATTTTTTATTCACTAAAATCCTAACCGCACTTTCGCAGGGAGACGCGATTGCACTGAGCACGTGCAACAAGCCGTTAAACCTCTAGGTGTCCCTAGTAGGAGGAGTGTTGTCTCCTGGGGGTTTTCAGCGGATACTACCCACAAAATCCTATCAATTCGGCCCATTAACTTTTGTTATCCCATTAAGTTTTCTAACAAGGAATTCTATTATCTTTTGACTCGCAAATTATCCACCCACATTCTTCACACTTCCTCATTATTTAACTTAAGATTATATATGTTATGTAGACCTACTTAGCTTTCGACATCTCCTAAGTTTTCCTTCTAGGGTTACATCTTTACTCAGGAATTTCTATCAACTCTATTAAAGATATAAGTTCTATTTTTCATTCCTCTCTCTTATCTAAATTCCAATCACATATCCCTACGTGTGTGTATATATCACCCCTACACTTGGAAATTCAAATCAAGCAATCATACTCTCGTCCATTGTCCAAAGCACTTATTAATTAGTGAATTTTTAAATGAAATTTGCTTACACATCTTTCATGCGACCGTTAATACTTCTTGAGGTACCAACAACCGATTACAAGATGCGTTAGCACTTTAAAGCGTACTTCCTAGTTTTGCAACACCTAAGGCTTTAGCAGTGACTCCCAAACCAGTTGGTCTAAGGCACTAGGTGATGAAGCACCTTCGCTAAATATTTTTCTATTTTTGCAGCCTTAAGTAATCACAAAAAACCAGTGTCCATTTTTTTATTCTTCATTCACATTTTTTCTTTTATTTTCATCGTACTAAGGACTTTAGACAAGAGCATTTCAAGGTCTCTTCTACTATTCCAAGTTTCAAGATGCGTGATTGTGCAAGTTGTAGGGTATACATTTTCAGAATCTAGACTTAAGCTAGGAATTATTTTTCAAACTTATACTCTAATAAAAACTTCAATATCTTTCCTTCGTTTCGACTTAGCCCAAGAAGTGAACCCAAAATTTGCCTATTTCTAAATAAACTACAAGGCATATACTTTCTACCGTTAAACTCTAAGGAATGTTATCTTTAGGGTTTTTAATTCACTAAGTCTAAGATCTAGTTGTTCCTAGCCAGTTAACCTATTTGTCAAACTCAAGTCAATTAGCCAAAATTGAATACATTAATTTTTATAATTTTTGAAATTTTTCAATTTTTTATGGGTTTTCAAATAAGTATGCAAATGCAAAAATATGTACAAATGAATGCGAAGGAAGAAGACGTACCGAGCATACCCCCAAACTTGAACTTGACAGTGTCCTCACTGTCATGCTAAACCAAGAGGGTCAAAATACCGGCACTCCCCTGTTTATTTATTTATAATTTTTTTTTTATATTTTTAATGTTTTGAAACTTTTTTTTTATTTTTTATAAAAAGAAAACAAAAAAAAATGTACATATATACAAAGGTCCCCCCCAAACTTAAGCTTGGCCTTACACAAGCCAAAAGTTAGCACCAACCATTCAAAAATCTTATCGTGGTAATGGTATAGTTGGTGCAAGAATAGGGTGGAAAGAAAAGAGATGAAAAGCACACGAGACCGTGTGGAAAGAAGAATGGAAGATGGTCTCGGCGGAGGAGAAGAATGGCGGAAAGAAGAAACAAGTGGAGTACAACCTTGAGTGTGCAAATTGAGTGAATAAATTAGCGCAATTTGTGATGACCGATGTATTAAAAGCAATTGCGCTAACCTATCAACCCATCGAGAAATAGGATCAAATCCCTCAAGATTCGCAAGAAAACATGGATACGCCGAACTTGGTATAGGAGATGAAAGCGTAACGGTCATTTGTTCGGTCGGAACAATGGGAAAGACGAAAGGAAGTGAATTATGGATAGCATCATGCTCACCGTAGTAAACTGTCTCGAATTTGAAAGATTCCATTAATGGTTCGAAACTACTGTAAGCAACCGAGTCTGATGGTTCAACTAACTCATCTGAAAATGTAAAGGACTCAAACTCGGGAGGTGAGTCATCAATATCGTCCGAAAAAGTGAAACACTCGTAAGTGTTATCGTCTGTGAGAATTGTGTCAGATTCAAAGGAAAATGTTTCAAGCTCACAGTCTTCAAGCGGGGTCGGAATGATGGGAAGGAGGGAATGTGATATAACAGTCAAAGGTTCAGGAGGATAAATTGGAAAATCAGACACATCAAACAAAAATGATTCAACCTCAATATTATCCTCAAGACTCTCCTTAATACTATCCTCAATATTCAACTCATCCATACCATTATCATCAAAATCTAGACGCATATGAGATTCGGGAGAAACATTTAATATCTCAGGATGATGATTTGAACATAAAATTTCAATTAAATCGACAGGTTCATCATCCGAAATCTTCCCGGCGTCTATATCCTCAATCAAGTGAAAATCAATTTCTTTAGACACCTCATCAGCATGGATATGTATCGATTTAGGTTCTAGAGTGGAGGTGTAAAGATCGAAAGGATTAGGTGCGGCTTCACTCGAAAGGGGTTCTTCATAATCTGGCAAATCAAACACTACAAAATCACACAACTCATTTTTATTTTCAACTGGTGAATCATTTGGGACAATCGATGGAAAACTGGAGTTGTGGGCTTCAATTGGGAAAGGGTAGGTGTGATTTGGAAATCCTCTCTCATTCTCATTCTGTCCAACCGCCTCCTCATACATTGAAAAATTTGGTGCTAGCGGGAAACTAGCTACCGGTTCAGCAGGTTGCATAAGGGCGGCCACGGACGCTTCCACATTCCTAACCATTTTGTTTGTTGCTGCGATATACGCCTCCAACGCCTCTTCCAAACTAGACTTTGGTGGTAAGGGGGTTTCGGGAAAAGATTCGAAATTGTGTGGATATGCAAAACTCCCAACAGGCTGTGTAGAATCAATGTCTAGTGAAGGTGGTAAGGTCGGGTAGGACTGGTAGGAAGTAGGTGGTAGGACAGGGGTAGGGTCTACATGTGGATAAAAATGTGAATAATCTTGTGGATCCCTAGAACTAGATGTGTGGAGAGGGGTGAAAGATCGGCTGCGAGATTGAGCAATGTGCTCAGCAATGGACATCGGCCTAGGAGTGTCAGAAGGACTCGAAAGAGTGGTATCAACATATGGAAGTGGTGAAGGTTGACTTGGTTGACACAAAGTGGGTTGAAAAGTCAAACTGTTTCTCCTAGACTCCTCTATGTGATCTTTCAAAGATTTTTTAGGCATGGAAGGATCGTCTTTAAATTGACCGAACACATTGACATATGACGCAAAATTAGGTTCGGGATACCAAAGTTCGGCAAGAGATTTTTTATGTGGGGTACCCATGTTAGAAGAAGAAATGTGACAAGAAGGATGGTTGGTGGTGCAAGGATTTATTTGCGGCTAAATTTTTTTGCAAGTTTCTATAAAATATTTGTTCTTTTTATTTTCATTCTTTCTCTCTTTAATTGGAAAAATTTTGTTGCAAAAAGATTTTTAGAGAAAAGATATGCAACAGCAAAATATTTTATAAAAAAGATATGCAACAGCAAAATGTTACTTGCAATCTAATTTCATTTCAAGCGGGGCCCAAAAATCCTGCACAAGATTGTTATTTTGGAGAGGAATAAGATTTTTGAGTGCAAAGAAATCCTGCAGGCTAATTTACAGAAAATATATCAAGATTTGCAGAGGAGGAGAGAGAAAACTCACAGAAATTTGCAGTGGCGGAACTGTTTTTTTTTTCTTCTTCTTCTTCTTTAATCTCGCGCTTCAACCCTTTTTTTCAAGCCCTGAATCAACCAGGCCGCGGCGGTTCCGCGGCCGGAAGGGGGCTTGCGCGGCGGTTCCGCCGCGGTTTGGTAGCTTCAGAGGTTTTATTTTTTGTTTTTTTGACCAGATCACCGCGATTCTTCTTGTTGACTCGGTCCTCCAAATTTTTTCTGTTCCTCGGTTGTTGTGATCTTCTATTTGTTCGGATTTTATATTTTCTGTTTTGATCTCTGTAGATTTTCAGATCCGAATTTGTTTGTAGATCCTGCAAAATTCACACAAAAATACCCTTCCAAAAATAACAGATGATATATTTTTATATATTTTTTTTGATTTTTTTTGATTTTTCAGATTTTTTTAATTTTGATTAACCCGAAATTGCAAAAAGGAAATTTCCACGCCATACCCGGCAACGGCACCATTTGATTAGTCCAAAGATATAAGTTTACCGCAATCAGAAACGGCGTCGCTTTGCAGCTAGCCGGTGAGTACGGGTCGATCCACAGAGATGGGTAATTTTCTAAATGTGTCTTAACGAGTTGATTCTAAATGATGTTTTGGTTGGTTTCTAAAATCTAGATCTATTATTGAATTAAATTAATCTAATTTAAAATCTCACTAGGGTTAGGTTTAGGGGAAGTTTGGAGATTTAAGGTTTCCTCACCGCTTTCAATGCCTTATTATTGATCTATTAGATGTTGGTGTAATTATCAATAAAGTGGATAAGAATCTTTTGGGAAGATGTTTCTTCCTCTAGATTCTTTATCCTTCCTTTATCGATTAATTACCCTAACCCCTATGGAAAACACGCGCAACCGGCCCTTTATACTACGGTTCATCGTTACCTCGAAGGGTAGGATGCTGTAGGGAGCGGTTGTGCGTGCATGCATGGAGTTCTAACTCTTAGGTGTGGATGGTATGAAAGGGGTGAGAGATCTCATCTCTTAAACCTTTCCCTAAGGCTAACCCTAACGAGCGAGAAGACTACTCGCTCATTAGGGAATGATAAAACATTTTAATTAAAGGAATGAAATTACTTACTAATTCGATGGCTCCCTCCAAACAAGAAGAACAGATCTGAATATAACTCCCAGCAATTCTGAATTTTATTGATTGAAAAGAGGCATAGGGTTTTACAATTTTTGATTACAATTTATAAGCAAACAAGGAAACTAGGGTTACAGGCTCTCGCATATGTGCAATTACAGATTTGCCTACGGAAAATCCCAACACCCGCACCGACACGCCAACACGCCAAAAATCCACCGACACGGGCTTAGAATGGCCGCGGATCCGCGGCAAATGTTGGCTTGGGCCGCGGATCCGCGGCCCTTTGGTGGGCTTGGGTCACCAACTTTCTGCACTTGGGTTGTATTTTCTTGGGCTTCCTATTTTCATATGTATTTTCTCTGTTGGGCTTCTGGGTCTTCTCCAGATCTTCAGTGAAAACTTGTTCGTATCTTTTGACCGTTCACTTGACATTTTGGACCTTGCACTGTTCTTCGTCTAGGCTTGACTAGGATCCGTCTAATTGTTGGTCAAAAGTCCCTTTTTCTGTTGTTTTGTGTCTTTTTCACTGTATTTGCTCCAGAAACCTGTATCCTGTAATATGCAACAAACGTGCGTCAAGAGTACCTGTTTATTTATAAAAAGGATAAGAATAGGGGAATGAAAAATGCAATATTATGGTCTGAACAAATACCCCCAAACTTACCTTTTGCTCGTCCTCGAGCAAACTTATTATTTATTCACTAAAATCCTAACCACACTTTCGCAGGGAAACGCGATTGCACTGAGCACGTGCAACAAGCCGTTAAACCTCTAGGTGTCCCTAGTAGGAGGAGTGTTGTCTCCTGAGGGTTTTCAGCGGATACTACCCACAAAATCCTATCAACTTGGCCCATTGACTTTTGTTCTCCAATTAGGTTTTCTAACAAGGAATTCTATTATCATCGACCCGCAAATTATCCACCCATATTCTTCACACTTCCTCATTATTTAACTTAAGATTATATATGTTATGTAGACCTACTTAGCTTTCGGCATCTCCTAAGTTTTCCTTCTAGGGTTACATCTCTACTCAGGAATTTCTATCAACTCTATTAAAGATACAAGTTTTATTCTTCATTCCTTTCTCTTATCTAAACTCTAATCACATATCCCTACGTGTGTGTATAAGTCACCCCTACACTTGGAAATTCAAATCAAGCAATCGTACTCTCGTCCATTGTTCAAAGTACTAATTAGTTGGTGAATGAAATTTGCTTACACATCCTTCATGCGACCGTTAATACTTCTTGAGGTACCAACGACCGATTACAAAATGCGTTTGCACTTTAAAGCGTACTTCCTAGTCTTTGCAACACCCAAGGCTTTAGTAGTGACTCCCAAACCAGTTGGTCTAAGGCACTAGGTGATGAAGCACCCTCGCTAAATATTTTTCTATTTTTGCAGCCTTAAGTAATCACAAAAACCAGTGTCCATTTTTTTTTATTCTTTAGTCACACTTATCTATATATATTTTATTTTCTTCATACTAAGGACTTTAGATAAGAGCATTTCAAGGTCTCTTCTACTATTCCAAGTTTCAAGGTGCGTGATAGTGCAAATTGTAGGGTATATGTTTTCAGAATCTAGACTTAAACTAGGAACTATTTTTCAAACTTATACTTTAATAAGAACATCAATACTCTTCCCTTGTTTCGACTTAGCCTAAGAAGTGTACCCAAAATTTGCCTATTTCTAAATAAACTACAAGGCATATAATTTCTACCGTTAAACTTTAAGGAATGTTATTTTTAGGGTTTTTAATTCACTAAGTCTAAGATCTAGTTGTTCCTAGCCAGTTAACTTATTTGTCAAACTCAAGTCAATTAGCCAAAATTGAATACATTAATTTTTATAATTTTGAAATTTTTCAATTTTTTATGGGTTTTCAAATAAGTATTCAAATGCAAAAATATGTACAAATGAAATGAATGCGAAGGAAGAAGACGTACCGAGCATACCCCCAAACTTGAACTTGACAGTGTCCTCACTGTCATGCTAAACCAAGAGGGTCAAAAAGCCGATACTCCCCTGTTTATTTATTTATAATTTTTTTATTGTTAAGAAAAACAAAAATATATACAAAAAGGCCATCCCCCAAACTTCATTTAAACTA
The DNA here is from genome assembly GCA_030015575.1 of Agapanthus africanus. Taxonomy (NCBI): domain Eukaryota; kingdom Viridiplantae; phylum Streptophyta; class Magnoliopsida; order Asparagales; family Amaryllidaceae; genus Agapanthus; species Agapanthus africanus. Next base: position 746,470,317 of record JASDDO010000022.1, on the reverse strand, counting down.
TGTTAGACATTACTGCCAAACTTTGCATAGACCAAATGTCAACACCAACCAGTTGAAAAATTTATCAGTAAAGAGTATGAGTTGGTGGAAGAATAAGTTGTAGCGATTCACAAAGAATTGGGGAAGATAGAAGTGGTGGTATGGAGGGTGTGGAGGTGAATATACAGGAGGTGGTGATGCATCTAAACGAGAATGCGAATGATCAGCAATCAGTGGAATGTTGGCATTCTCGTAGCTTCTCAAAAGAAATGAGGGTGGTTCAACTTCTAAATGAAGAGGTTTACTAACCACAATATCCCCAAGATGTTCCTGTGGGTCCTCTATTGACTTGGCATCATCCATCAATTGCATATGATATTCAATTATAAGGGAACTGATTTACTCGATGTCCGCCATAGTCCAACTGAAAACTTACCGCCTATCTTGTAAGACTTTTAAAATAGCGTTCTCTTGCTCGAAGGCTAGAGAGGCTGATATTATAATGGGAAAAGTCTCATTCTCACCTATGTAAGCATATTTAAGGTGAGGCGGTAAGGACATGAGTTCGAGTTTCGGAGGCGAAAGAATCATTGCGGAATCTACCTCGAACTTAAAGGACTCCAACACAGGTTCGAAATCACTGCAAACAACCGATTCGGATGGTTCGACTAACTCATCCAAAAATTCAAAAGACTCATATTCGGGCTGTGAGTCTTCGTCATCCGAAAAAGTGAAACATTCATAATCAATTTCGGTTGTGTCAACGGTGGTGGGCTCAAGGAGGGATGCACTAGTGGCGTCAAAACTGTTTTCATCAAATAGAAATCTTTCAAGCTCGCAGTCCTCCTGCATGATTTCGTGAATAGAGCAAACTTCTCGTGTACTAGTTTTAGGTACGGAGGGCAGACTTCCCATCTTATAAATATTGAACTCACTAGACATCTTCCCAAAGGATAGGGTCATGGAGCCATTGCGACAGTTTATTACAGCATTGGATGTGGCCAAAAATGGTCGACCGAGGATCACCGGAATTTGGTTTCTTGGGTTAGCAACAAGTTGTGTATCCATAACGATAAAATCAACGGGGAATATGAACTCCCCAACTTTAATCAACACATCCTCTAGCTGACCCCTTGGATGGGTGATTGATCGATCAGCCATTTGGAGAGTACAACGAGTGGGTTTCAACTCTCCAACCCCTAATTGTTCGTACACGGAGTAGGGAATCAGGTTAACACTAGACCCAAGATCTAAAAGTGCTCGATTAATTTTCTTATCCCCAACCGTGATTGAAATCGTAGGACAGCCGGGGTCCTTTCGTTTTTGGGGTAAGGTTTGATGGTGGTTAATAGCATTGCTCACTGCACTAGCCACTAGCACTTTCTTGGGTACTTGAGATGCTTTTCTCTTCGAGGTGCATATGCCCTTTAAGATTTTCGCGTATGAAGGGACTTGTTGGATTGCATCCAAGAGAGGTATATTTATGCTAACCTACTTAAATATCTCCACAATCTTCTCCACTTGTGCATTTGGTTTATTAGGACTCAACCTGTTCGGGAATGGAGCATTTTGAAAATTCGTTGAGTCAAATGTCTGTGGAGTAGAATGTGGAGTAGGAACGGATCCCGGTGTAGATGTGTTCATGTTGTGAGAAATGGGTCCGTTCGAGCTAGAAGAAGTAGAGCCGTGTGAAGGGTGGAGAATAGGCTCTAAAGAAAGAGGTGAAGAAGAAAGTGAAGAAAATGAAGAAGGGGAAGATGACAATGGAGAAAAAGAAGAAGAAGAGCCACCGGCGGGGATGTCATCACTAGTTCCCACATTATTTTGCAACACTCTTCCGGATCTCAACGTGGTCACCGCATTTACATTGTGATTGGGATATGCGTTTTGTATGTGACCGGGATTGGGCAATGGTTGAGATGGAAGCTTTCCCTTTTCTCTCTCGCTCAACGCAGCAGTTAATTGTGCAATTTGTGCCTCAATAGATTTGATACTTTGATCGTATGAAGCATTGTTAGTCATCAAAGATTGAACATAATTTTCAAATCTTGCTGCGGATTCTGTAGATTGCTTGAGAAATGCATCTAGACTTTTTTCGAGCGAGATAACCTTATCATCATTTGGTTGAACCAAATTGTTCGTTTGATTTGTATAAGGTTGTTGTTGGAAAGGTTGCTGGTTTTGAGTTTGTGAAGGTGCTTGTTGTTGTTGTGGAGGAGGTCTTTGAAAATTGTTATTTCCTTGGACATGTTGATTTTTGTTCCAAGCGAAATTTGGGTGACTCCTCCACCCCGAATTTTATGTCGAAGAGTACGGATCGTTTCTTTGCCGTTGCTGAAATGCAGCATTGACTTGATCCTGCCCTTGAGTAGATGCATTATAAGGACACTCTTCGGTTAAATGCGATGGATTCGAACAACAAGCACAAACAGTTCGCGTGGGTAAAGCAGTGGCAGGAGAAGATGATGAGATTTTGGTCTCAATGACTTCTAGCTTTTTCATAAGTGAGGCCATCTCGGCCTTCATAGCAATCGACATATCTACTTGATGTATGCCTGCCCTAGATTGACCAATAGAAGAAGATGATGTGGTCTTGGTACTCTCCCACTGAATTGTTTGCTCACTAAGATCCTCAAGAAACTGCCACGCTTCGTCGCTAGACTTGGAGAGAAAATGACCTTGAGATATGGTTTCTAGCAACTGCTTCGTTGCCGAGTTCAATCCCTCGTATAATGTTTGGCAAAGTTGCCAACTTTCGATCCCATGATGAGGGCATTGAACAAGTAGGTCTTTAAATCTCTCGAAGCACTTCCAAAATGGTTCGGAAAGAAGCTGTGAAAATTGTATAATCTCGTTTCGGATTCTAGCAGTTTTGTGATGAGGATAGAACTTTTTCAGAAAAGCTCTCACAAACTCGTCCCAATTTCTAATGGAATGTGATGCGGTGCTGTATAGCCACTTCTCGGCTAGGTCACATAAGGTAAAAGGAATGACCCTTAGCCTTATAGCGTCATCACTTAATTGGGTCGTCTTCATCATAGCGCACACATTTTGGAATTTATTAATAAAAATATACGCATCTTCCGATTCCAAATCATGAAATTTTGGCAGCATATTGATGAAATGCGGTTTTATTTCAAAGTTGTCCCCATTTGCCGGTGGGGGTGAAAAACATGTAGGTAAAGAAGTGCGGACGGGGTAGAAGAGATCCTGGAGCGCAACTCGTGCGGGCGCTACAACAGGAGGAAGATTCGGGTTATTCGCACCTGGTGGAGGTGGAATCATTCTAGTCGGTAAGGTATCGTTGGGGTTGAATCCCGACATACCTTCGAAAGAAAAATTTGAAGGTGGAGGTAAGGAAATGGAGGGAATTTCGACTTCGGTGTCGAAAGGTTCGTCGGTCGGTACCAACGAAACACGGACTAATCGGGCGTTAGTATCCTTAGTCCAAAGTGACATACACTAAAGATGTAGTGTAGTCAGAAAAATAGAAAAAAAATGTGGGGGTAAGATAACGTCAATGGAGGGAAGTGAGTTGAAGTGAGTTGCAAATTTTCTTAGCGGCAAGTTGCAAGTTTTTTTAAAAGATTTTTCTTTTCTCTTTTTTTTATGTGAGAGTTTTGCAAAGAAGTTTTGAAAAGAGACTCGTGACACAAATGTATCAACCACACATGCACAATCAGGCCTAGATCTAGGGTCGCCTAGGTCTGCTAGACAGCTCCTAACTAGGGCTAGAAATAGGACCTCAAACCGCCTCTTCACGGACAAATACGGCCAGGTCAGTGGGAAGGAACCACAAAAGTGGGCCTAATTAATAACCACTAGCCTAGACACCGTAATGTCGGTTAGGATAAACGGTCGATGCCTATACTAGTCCTTTTCCTATTGAGCTCGATGTCCTTAGGTCTGAGTCTAGTATTTTTTAATTAATTGTGGTCGATGGACATGCTTTTAGGTGTTTTCTGGGGTCCTGGGAAGGGTGATGAAATCCCCACCCAATCTGAGTTTGGTCAATTAGCCCCTTAGAGTCCGGTTAAATTATGCAAAACAATAAAATTTCACTTGCAATCAATTTTTAGCGCGGCGCAAAGAAGCCTGCAGAAAATCTGTTATTTAGAAGGGCGAGAAAGATTTTATAGCGCAAAGAATTCCTGCAGAAAATTTTTACAGTGGAGATATGGAGGTTGCAGAGGGGAGAAGGAGAGAACAAACAGTGCAAATCTGGTGTGCTGACGTGGCAGACGAGGCGCGGAATTTGATTTGATCTCAAAAACTTATCTATTACCGCAATCAAGAACGGCGTCGCATGAAGCTAGCCGGTGAGTACGGGTCGGTCCACAGGGATATTGTGAATCTCCTAGTCGCGCTAACGAGTTAATTCCGAAGGGTGTTCGGATTGATTATTAAATCTAAAAACTAAATCTATCATTTATCTAGGGCAAAGAATTAAATTTTACTAGGGCAAGGAATTAAAGATCTAACTAGGGCAAGGAATTAAATTTAATCTAGGGCAGGAATTGAAATTACCTAGGGCAAGAAAATAATAAATCTACTTACTTTACAGATGGCTCTCTCCAAACATTTACGCAGGGTTGTCAGATCTGAATAGATGAATTGAAAAGAGGCACCGATGCACTCCATAAAGAATTCTGAATTTATTATTAAAAGGAGGCATAAGAAATTACAATGATTAGAGTTCCTAGCTACACATATACTTGGAGGGTATTGTATTATTATTGACATGTAGATACACATACCTAGCTTGATATAGCTACACATATACCTGGAGGGTATTACATCATTATTGATAGGTAGACACACATATCTTGCTATACCGACATGGTTACGCATATCTGGATATAGCTACATGTTCACCTTTATATGATATTGCGTTTGGTTTCGGAGAATTTGGAACCGCATGATATATTCAATAACTTGTTGCAGTTAAATAGCGGATTTCCTTTATATGCTCATATTACTGTTTCATATTGCATATATTTTATTTCATGGATTTCACATTGATATATGGATCTCATATGATATTTCTGGATGTTTTACTCTTGTGTATATATATCAGTGGTATGGGACGCTAATATATATACATATATATATCAGTGGTATGTGACGCTGTTATATATGTATACCTATAATATATATCATCATAATGATCTGTGCATGTATTCTTATTCATTGCGATATGAGGGGCTGATGTGCTCGATATGTGGGGCTGATATGCTCTATATGATATGCTCAATATGAGGGGCTGATGTGCCCGATATGAGGGGCTGATGTGCTCGATATGATATGCTCGATATGAGAGGCTGATATGCTCGATATGAGGGGCTGATATGCTCGATATGAAGGGCTGATGTGCCCGATATGAGGGGCTGATGTGCCCGATATGAGGGCCGATATGGGGGCCGTTTGAGGAGGGAATTTGGGGATTTAGATTGTCTTGATGGACACTGGTTCGCCACGATGAGGATTCCGTCAGGATGACATGTTTTACCCCGTACTCCGCATTTATTTTATATGCATTGCTTCATGTATTAGTAGTACCTGACAGAGTACCATTCATGACTGTTGCATATACATATTGTCATACTTATGCTATCAGATTACATGTGATAGATTATCGCTGTTAGTACATACTTGTGATTACTGTATGATGTTATTTACTATTTACGAGTTGGCAACTCACCCCCGTTGTGCCGCAAGGTTTTTCAGGTCTGATCTTCTGAGTTGTCGCGGCAGGGCGCATTATTATCTTTACTTTTGCGGATACCGCTACGGTTGGCTGTGAAGCCGTTTGCTGTAGGTGGGTTGCGGTTATTCGATGATGTACATTGTATATTTCTTATATCCAGTACTCTCTATCTACCACCTTCATGTATTGACTTAGAGACGAGTTGTGAGGATCGATGTTGTATATTCTTATGACTCTAGTTGTCGTGCTCATGTGAGCCGGCCTGTTATATATGTGGATTATCTTTTCTTCGCTACTGCGTCATATATCTGTTGTGGTGGTTGTTCCGCCGTTGGGCGAGATTTGCTCCCGTTTGGGGATGCTTTACTTTTATTTTATGTTTGTACCCGTTTCGGGGCTAGTTTTTACAAAGGAGGTGCTGCCGAAATTTTTATGAAAACAAACTTAAGTTTAAAAGTTCTTGAATCGAGATTTTTTTTAAAAGTGATCTATCTTTCTTTCTTGTAATGGTTTAGATTGCTGGGTTTTTCGGCTTACTTAATTGCGTTACGCCTGTTGACGTTACGTTGTTTAAGTGCCGGTCATGTGCCCGATTTTGGGTCGTGACAAAGTTGGTATCAGAGCGCTAAGTTTTACCTTTCGGAATGTAGCATGACCTTGGTATGATGGAGTAGGTAGCTTAAGCAGAGTAACGTAGTGTGCGTATGTTCCGTGGCATACTTACGACACGGTGCTCCGCCTAAGTGACTTTAGGACTTATTGCTTGAAATTCCTTCCGTGTTTACATATCCTTTTGATCCGATTTCGGTGTTCTTATCGAATCCTGTTTCCAGTTCCAGCCTTTATGCCGCCGAAGACTACGAGGGCGCAGAGAGCAGCCGCGAGGGCCGAGGTCAGAGTTGACTCGTCTGAGACGAGGACTGACCAGGGTGGTACGCCCGTTGTGCAGGAGAAGATTGTTCCACCTTCGACAGACCATATGGCTATGCTAGGGGCAGGTATGCAGGATTTGCGCCAGATGATGGGGTCGTTAGTTGAGGCCATTCGAGCGCAGAGGCAGGCGGTTGTTCCACCCGTTACAGGGACCGTGTCGGTGCCTACTGTTCAGGCGATTGTACCTGCAGCTACGGAGGTGATCACCATATCGTTATCGAAGTTCATGAGGCTGAGGCCTCCGGTTTTCACTGGAACCGATGCAGCTGAGGATCCGCAGTCGTTTATCGACCGGATGGCCAGGATATGTCGTTCGCTTAGATGCTCCGATGCGAGATAGGTGGAGTTCGTGAGCTTTCGTTTGGAGGGTCTGGCCCAGAAGTAGTGTGAGTCCTTAGAGAAGGGCAGAGCCGCATGTCTTTCTGCTATGACATGGGCGGAGTTTGTGACGGTGTTTCTTGTGCATTTTCTTCCGCTGAGCGTCAGGGATGCTCGAGCGTGCAGATTCGAGTCGTTACGCCAGACTCAGGGTATGACGGTGGCCGAGTATGATGTGCTGTTTACCGAGCTGTCTGTGTATGCTTCATATTTGGTAGCTACAGAGGAGATGCGGGTCAAGAGCTTTATTCGAGGCCTGCTTACGCATTTGTTCCTCGCTATCAGCGTTCAGCATTGCGACACCTATGCAGCAGCAGTGGACGTGGCCCTGTTGGTTGAGGAGCGTCTTTCTGAGGCGTCGGGTGCTCCGGAACCAAAGAGGGTTCGTACTGGTGATTCAGCAGGGAGGCGTGCGTTTAGACGTCATGACTGTTCCCATTCAGATACTGGGGGTAGTGGAGGTCCGGGACGAGGACAGATTTTTAGCTCTTATTCTCAGGGGAGTCAGCAGTTTTCATCTGGATGTTACCGGTGCGGGAGTTCGGGTCATCGGGTTCGAGATTGTACTGAGCCACGTGAGCGCGAGGTAGCTGTACCGCAGGTTACCTTACCACCTTCTCCATCGCAGAGGGCGTTTCCCCTTATACCTGTTGTTGCTCCGCGTCAGACTCTTGTGCAGAGAGGTCGAGGATGTGGTGGTTTTGTGCCGAGAGGGCAGGGTGGTAGAGGCAGAGGTCAGCCAGTCACCGGTAGAGGACAGGCTCGGGTGTTTGCCTTGACTCATCAGGACACGCAGGAATCCAATGCAGTGGTTTCAGGTACTCTTTCTGTATGTTCTTTTGAGGCTCACGTTTTGTTTGATCCGGGATCTACGCATTCGTATGTTTCTATGCACTTCGTGCCGAGAGTCGTGTTTTCTAGATCATCTGCTTGTTGTGATTACACCTGTTGGCGATTCTTTTGTCGCGCGTTATGTGTTTCGGTCGTGTGCCGTTCAAATTGGAGATAGAGAGTCGTCTGTCGATTTAATCCTTCTGGATATATTGGACTTCAACGTTCTCCTTGGCATGGACTGGTTGGAAGCTTGTCATGCGTTGGTGGACTGCCGTGAGAAGACGGTCAGTTTCAGTTTTCCGGGCGAGTCTGTTCGGGTTGTGCAGGGGCACCGTGGTGCCGCCCTTCACAGTTTGATTTCTGCCCTTTGCGCTAGTCGGCTTTTGAGGAGGGGATGTCGGGGATTCTTGGCTTTCGTTTGTGATACTGGGGCCACAGTAGGGTCGTTGGACCGGGTTCCTATCGTGCGAGAGTTTTCCGACGTTTTTCCCGATGAGTTACCTGGTTTTCCGCCAGAGCGCGATATTGAGTTTTGCATTGATCTGATTCCTGGCACGGAGCCTATTTCTATATTGCCTTACCGGATGGCTCCGGCAGAGCTTCGAGAGCTCAAAGATCAATTGTAAGAATTGCTTGATAGGGGACTTGTGCGTCCGAGTGTTTCGCCGCGGGGAGCTCCTGTGCTGTTCATCAAGAAGAAGGACGTCAGTTTGAGGTTGTGTATTGATTATCGTCAATTGAACCGAGTTACGGTGCAGAACAGGTATCCTTTACCTTGCATTAACGATTTGTTTGATCAGCCCCAGGGTGCGAAACATTTTTCTAAGATTGATTTGCATTCGGGTTATCATCAGTTGCGGGTTCAGAATGATGACATTCCGAAGACTGCTTTTCGTACACGCTACGGGCATTATGAGTTTCTAGTGACATCGTTCGGACTCACCAATGCCCTAGCAGCGTTCATGGATCTGATGAACCAGATTTTCAGGCCGTTCCTCGACCAGTTCATTATTGTGTTTATTGATGACATTCTGGTCTACTCTAGGAGTCAAGAGGAGCACGAGCAGCACTTGAGAATTGCTTTGCAGATATTGAGAGAGCATTAGCTGTATGCCAAATTCTCAAAGTGCGCATTTTGGGTTGATTGTGTTGACTTCCTGGGTCATGTGGTGACGGGAGACGGTATTTTGTGGACCTGAGGAAGATTGAGGCTGTGCAGCTTTGGCCCAGACCTTTATCCGTGACTGAGGTCCGCAGCTTTTTGGGCTTAGCTAGTTATTACCGCCGTTTCGTGTAGGATTTTTCGAGTATCACTGCACCGCTGACCGGACTGACCCGGAAGGGGGTTCCTTTTCTTTGGACTGATGCATCCGAGCAGAGTTTTTAGCAGTTGAAGACTCGATTGACGACTGCACCCATTCTATCTTTGCCTTCTGGATCAGGTGGCCTTGTAGTTTACTGTGATGCGTCTCGAGTGGGGCTCGGATATGTGCTGATGCAGCATGATAGAGTGATTTCTTATGCTTCTAGGCAGCTAATGAAGCACGAGCAGAATTACCCCACTCACGATCTTGAGATGGCTGCGGTGGTCTTTGCGTTGAAGATTTGGAGACACTACTTGTATGGGGAGTCGTGTCAGATTTTCACGGACCACAAGAGCTTGAAGTCTATCTTCCAGCAGCGGGATCTGAATCTGAGACAGCGCCGGTGGATGGAGCTTGTGAAGGATTATGATTGTGAGATCCTTTATCATCCGGGCAAGGCGAATGTGGTAGCTGATGCTTTGAGTCGTAGGCCCGGGGGTAGCTTGTCCCAGTTGAGAGCAGTTCAGAGACAGTCTTCTGTAGATTGACAGATCTTGTGCGATGGTAGAGTACAGTTTGAGTTCATTTCCACTGAGGGACAGCTTGCTCATGTCCACGCCCGTCCGTTTCTTTTGGATTGTATCCGTGAGGTGTAGCCCAGTGATGCCCGTTTGGTTGAGATTCTTGAGCTTGTTCGACAGGGTACAGTTTCAGAGTTCATTATTGATGACCAGGGTATGCTACGTTGTGGGACCCACTGGTGTGTACCCGATATTGATGGGTTGAGATGCGAGATCCTAGAGCAGGCACATCAGTCAGCCTTTAGCGTTCATCCAGGTTCCACCAAGATGTACCGTGACTTGAGAGACATTTACTGGTGGGAAGGGATGAAGCGTGATGTTTCTGACTTCGTGTCGAGGTGCCTGACCTGTCAGCAAGTCAAGGCTGAGCATCAGAGACCGGCTGGAGAGTTGCATCCTTTACCCGTTCCTGAGTGGAAATAGGGGCATATTTCCATGGACTTTGTGGTGGGTCTACCCAGGACCAGTCGGGGGTATGGCTCTATTTGGGTGATTGTTGACCGGTTGACGAAAGCGGCTCACTTCCTTCCAGTGAAGACCACTTTCGGTTATGCTCAGTATGCTCAGTTGTATATAGATGAGATTGTGCGTTTGCACGGTGTTCCCACATGTATTGGATCCGACATGGGCACCCAGTTTATTAGCCGTCTTTGGCAGAAGCTTCAGGAAGCTTTGGGTACCGGTTGAGTTTTAGCACTGCTTTCCACCCATAGACCGACGGATAGTCAGAGCGGATTATACAGACTCTGGAGGATATGCTTCGTGCGTGTCTGCTTGATTTTGGTGGCAGTTGGGATCGTCACTTGCCGATGATTGAGTTCTCCAACAACAACAGTTTTCAGGAGACTATTCAGATGGCGCCTTTCGAGGTTTTGTATGGTAGGAAGTGTTGATCGCCAGTCTGTTGGACCGAACTATGTGAGAGTAGGGTTTTGGGACCCCAGCTAGTTCAGGAGACTACGGAGATGGTCCAGCTGATTCAGGACAGGATGAGAGCAGCCCAGAGCAGACAGAAGTCATATGCCGACCGCCGTCGTCGCAGATTTGAGTTTGCAGTGGGGGATTATGTATTCCTGCGGATTTCTTCGATGAAGTTCGTTATAAGATTAGGGAGAAAGGGGAAGCTTAGTCCCCGATTTGTTGGTCCCTTCGAGATCCTTGAGCGTGTGGGTTCCGTTGCTTATCGTTTGGCGCTTCCGCCCAGTTTTTCGGACGTTCACCCCGTGTTCCATGTGTCGATACTTCATAGATACCTTCATGATCCTTCTCACATGATTCAACATGAGACCGTTCAGCTTGAGCGCGATCTTTCGTTCACCGAGCAGCCGGTAGTTATATTGGATCGGCAGGTGAAGAAACTTCGGTCAAAGGTCTTGCAATCTGTGAAGGTTCTTTGGCATAGCCCGACTAGTGAGGAGATCACTTGGGAGGTCGAGAGCGAGATGCGGATGAAGTTCATTCATCTCTTTGAAGGTACGCTTGTAAGAATTTTAATTCGGGGACGAATTTTCTTTAAGGGGGGAGATTGTAACATATTGGAAAGCGATTAGTGTTAATTGTGCATTAATGCGGGTTTTTAAGGAAAAGTTTACCAAATCGCCTCACATTTTATATCAATTAATTAATAGTTTATTTTTATTTGATATGGCTTGCACACACACGTGCATGTTAATGTGAGAGTATATTTAGTATTAACCTTGTTTAGCAACCATAATATCTTAAGCTAAACCTTGCCCAATTAACCTTTGCCTTAACCTTTCCTAGATCTTTTGGGTGTGAGAAATATCTTGTTGGGGAGAGAGAGAGAGAGGTGGCTAGTGAGTCTTGGAAACATTAATGGGCATTAATAAGGTGATGGGAGGAGAGTGAGCATAAGGTTTTGACTCACCCTACACTCACCTCTTACCATATTGATCTCTCACTCTCTCATTCTTCTCTCATTTTCATTGTGGTTCTTTCTCTCAACTCCCAAACTGAAACCTCACTCCCTCTTCACATCAACCTTGCTAAACTTCACAAAATCCCATTTAAACACTTCAAAAAGTCTTTTTTATCCACTTGCACTACTACAAATAAGGGTTGCCCCTACGGATATCTCCATAGGGACGAAATAATAACCTGTAGGTGCAAACGCCGTAGGTGCAAGTTGAAGCCCTGAACTTGCCCCTACAGAGTTCTGTGTAGGGCCAGTTTCACCTACGGAGTAGGCCGTATGGTAAAAAAATTTATTTTATTTACGGGTTTTTTAAAAATATTAACTGTACCTACGGCGATATCCGTAGGGCCAAGTACTATCTCCTACGGATATATGCGTAGGTACGTATCCGTAGGGGCCAAATATCAGAAATCCTGATATTTTGCCCCTACGGAGAACTCCGTAGGGGCCTTTGTTTGCCCCTACGGATATATCCGTAGGGGCACTCCCAACCCTCTGGTACTGAGATCAGAGGGGAAATATCAGTTAATGCTGATATTTTGCCCCTACAGTTTAAGCCGTAGGGGCAACATGTGTACCTACGGATTAATCCGTAGGTACACATTATCTGTTTTTTTTTATAAAAAAGGTCTGCCTGATTTTTCCCGCCCTGTGCACAATAATATATATATCAATAAAATATAAAATTAATCATCACACAACATATATCGCAGTATTCATAATCACATCTCATGCATATAATATACAAAAGAAACCCAAAAACTGAATATGATATAAATATAAACCAATATCAATATCATTTCAAAATGTAGTACAATATGTATGATATAAATAAATACATGTTTCAAAAAATAAGAATCAAAAAGCCACCCTAGCTCGGTCCAGCTCCACCTCTGATAAACGATAGAATCAAGCGCGCCTGCTCCTCGGTCAATAAACCATGCAATTCGGCGCGTGCGGGAGTCTGAGCGGCCTGTGGAGCTGGCGATGTGGTCTGCGCAGCCGCCGTCGAGGTAGTCGCTTGCGGAGCCGCGGCTGCGGGAGTCTGAGCGGGCAGTGGAGCTATAGGAGCTGTCTGCGAAACCGCAGCCGATGTAGTGGCTTGCGGAGCCGCAGCCGAAGGAGACGCATGTGGAGGCTCGGCCGATGTACCCTGTTGCGTCTGGACCTAACGTGTGTAAGAAGCGTGTAAGAACTATGTATTATTCGAATTCATATCATTATCAAGTTATTTCGAAACCCCATTTGGATATCTAGTTTGGAAAACCGTTGTTTATTTTAATTACATATGTATGTATGATTAATCAAACCTAAGTCTAAAACCAAATAAGCTCAAGCTACGTACTAATTATGGATATGTTGATATCTATAATATGACATGATATTTTACTATAAATTAGTATACATACCAGTATCTCCTTCAACTCCTGAACGGTGGCCCTCAAGCTCTCCAGTTCCTGCTGGACACGTCGCTCACTGGAGACGGAGGAAGTAACCGCCGGGGTGGAGTCCAACCTCATATGGGCCCTGCTAGGGCCCAGTCCCCGGCCTCTCTCCCAACCTCCGTGGTGCCCTCCGTGTGCGGCATCCAGAATTGGGGTCAGCAGCCTCGGATCGCTCTGTCCGGTAAAATCGATCCCCGAGGCCTCGGCCTGCTCAACCACCCGCTCCTACACCCACATTAAGCAGTAAAGTATAAGTATAAAATTTAAACTTGAACCTTCCAAAACTAAAATTTCAAATATGGGTAGAATAAATATTAACACTTACGCAATACTCCTGGGTTGAGACATCGGGATATCGAAGCTCGCCCATGGCGGGATCTGTCGAGGTGCCGTGGACGGCAAGATATGCAGACAGCACGCTCGGTGTACCACCTTGCGCCACGGTCCGAGCTGTCTGCAATATTAGAAAATAACTCTTAATATTAGAAATATTAGAAAATAACTCTTAATATTGCAGAATATCACAAAGGTCGGTCTATTGTAATTTACCGATAACTCCATGGCTCGAGTAATATTCCTCGAGCCACTTGTGTAAGTAGGGCGACCCCTCTTCGCCGACTTCCTATTCTCTGTATTCTGAGCGGCCTGTTTCTACACAACGCATTAACATTTAGTTTTCTAATTAAGGAACACAAAAAAATAAATTATATCCTAAACAATGAATTACATTTAAAATACATACCTGTTTGCGTTGGGAGTCGAAATATTCGCACAATAGAGGCCATGTCTCTACGTCGACTCTTGCAAACGCCAGAGTATATAGGAGGGCCGCTCTCTCTGCCTCGGGGGTCGCCATCCACAGGGAGTAGCAGTCGGCTTTCAGCTCATTCCTGTTGTATCGGACCTTGGTCTGCATGTTTTTCATCAGGCCATTGTACAGAGCATGAAGGTCGAGCAACCTCCCAGGGTGATCAGGGTCGGGTACAGGCTGAAAATCGTAATCCAACTGAAAATACAAAAAGAATATATAAGTAATTGCAAAAAGAATGTGTAGATCAATAATATAACGTTCTAAATCAATATGCATGCACTATAGGATATATAAACATACCCGCAGGTGCGGTGGTGTCACCACCTACAGCTAGACAATAATAAAAATTGCTAAGTAAGAGCAAAAGGAATGTGTGTATATTTATGATATAGCATTCTAAATCAATATACATGCACTATATGATATATAAACATACCTGGAGGAGCGGGAGTGGCCTCTGTCCCAGATGTGGACGCATCACCAACAACTAGACAATATAAGTAATTTTGACATAAACAGGCATGAATATCTGTAATATTACATTCAAAATGGATATGCGTGTAGTATACCTGGAGGTGTGGCAAAATCCACACGGAAGGAGGCATCCGAAGGGGTCTCCGATCTGGGTGCAAGACCGGCCCTCTGAAGCTCCCTACGGAGCTCTCCGGGCGGCAGAACCGCTCTGCCTCTGCCGCGGCTGGAGCTCCTGCCGCCCCTCGCTGCTCCCGACATCGTCATCAAATCTAGATAAACGTTTCGTGGACGCATTAGACAATCATTAAAAGTATTGACTATATATGTATAGAGCGTAAAATGTGAAGTAATAATATAACATTACTGATAACCTTTTTCGTTTCATGGGCGCATTATACATATCTACTTGGATTTCATCGTCGATGTCATTTCTAACCCACGTAATTTCATGATCGGTCGAAGACAACCCGTCCTTCGAAACAGACGGTCGGAGTACTTTAAGCCTTCTCTCTTCTTCGTCCTCATTGCTGTCCTCGAATTCTGGGACATCGTAGACATCTCTGGGTTTCCATCGGCATACAACACTCCATCCCGGATGCTTCAAACACTGTGAGTAGTATACTTGGAACGCTTGGTTCGGAAAGATAAACGGATCTTCCTGACCGTAAAATCGAAGTGTGTTCACACTGGTCAATCCATATTCATCTTTCCAAATCCCAAGATTGCTTCTCCACCTGTCCGTATCGGTTCGCGTATCGTACCAAGTACACTGGAATATATAAAAGGGTTCTGATCGTCCGGGATAGTGGATGCCGAGTATCCAATTTAAGTACCTATAATAAATCACACCGTCCGATCCTACCATCGCAATCCCACTACTAGATGTTTCTATGTCCTTAACTTCAAATTTGTATCCAAGGACACCAAATCCTTTGTAATATGCAACCTCCATACTAGGAAATTGAGCTAAACATCTTGAATCACTCTCAAATGATGCAGACAAGTTCGGATCGTGGATCTAACAAAACAAATTTTACGACAAATACATAATGATACAAGTTTAGATTAAAACTGATAGCAATAAAATATTATTCGAATAACTTACATGATCTGTGACCCAATCACAAAAACTATCCTGATGATATTTTTCCAAACGTTCTTCGTTCCAATCAGGATGCCCCTCACGTACCTCGTTAAAATGAATTCTGTTTTCGACAAATAATGGTGACATTAATATTATATCATTTCATACACACACAAACACAGATATAATAATTAATCCAAAAAAACTTACTCTTTAATTTGTTCAAGACATGCGCAATTAAGCAAGATA
Organism: Agapanthus africanus; assembly: GCA_030015575.1. Classification (NCBI taxonomy): domain Eukaryota; kingdom Viridiplantae; phylum Streptophyta; class Magnoliopsida; order Asparagales; family Amaryllidaceae; genus Agapanthus; species Agapanthus africanus. Next base: position 746,454,602 of record JASDDO010000022.1, on the reverse strand, counting down.
AACCGGTATATCTTGTTGATAAACATAGTGTCTACCCTCTTATACTCGGCTTTACCATATGGCCTGTCTTGAATTCTTCGTGGCCGGTTAAGCCTTGTCTCAATGTTCTCGTCTAGATAGCGGGAACAAAATGTGGTTGCTTCATCAAGAAGATAACCTTGCATGATAGAACCCTCTGGTCGATTTTTATTGCGTATATACTTCTTAAGAGTGTAGAGGTACCTAATGAAAATATGTTGAATAAATAAATACAGGCATATAGGACAATAAGAAATTTATAAATTGCGCGAAACGAAAAATTACACGTACCTCTCGACGGGATACATCCATCGATATTGTACCGGTCCGGCTAACTTCGCCTCAGTTGCAAGATGAACCGTCAAGTGTATTATGAAATCGAAGAATGACGGTGGGAAAATACGCTCAAACTTGCAAAGTATCAACGCAATAGAATTTTCTAGTTTATCCAGCGTCATAACCTCCAGTGTTTTAGCACACACCTCCCTGAAAGAACAACATAGGTCGTTGATTACTAGACCAACCGATTCGGGAAGAGAAGTCCTGAGGGCTAATAGAAGAAGGTGCTCCACGATAACATGGTGATCATGACTTTCAGCCCATCGATCTTGCCCTTCACAATTTTTATTTTCTTGCTGAATGATCTTGAGAAACCTGTGGGAACTTTCAAATCATGCAACACCTGCAGAAATCTTTTCTTCTCCGGTTGTGACATATGATAAGCGGCATTGGGAAGTACAAACTTGCCCGGTTTACCCGCTACCGGTCTAGGATGCAATTCACTTCTTATTCCCCACTCTTGTAGATCCATCCGAGCATTCATGTTGTCTTTCGATTTCCCGTCTTTACAAAGAAGCAAGTTAAGTATGTGCTCTGATACTCCCTTCTCTATATGCATGACGTCCAGACAATGACGCACTGAATTTGTAGACCAGTACGGAAGCTCGAAGAAAATGCTTAACTTGTTCCAAAATGGTGGTTTGACCTGTTTCGTCGGATCCATTCCGAAGGTCACATTATTGTAACCATCCCATTTAGCAGTCACGTCCTCTCCGGACAATGGGGATGGAGGACCAAGAAGCTCCCGATGACCATCAAAGTGAACCGTGTCTAACCTATAGGGGTGGTCTGGAGGCAGGAAACGTCGATGGCCGCAATAACAAATCTTCCTGCTAAAATTCAAGAATTTCGATGTTGTGTGTTCATGGCAATGAGGACATGCTTTGTGACCATGTACGGACCAACCTGATAGCATTCCATACGCAGGAAAGTCATTAATTGTCCACATTAAAGCCGCACGCAGTATGAAGGTTGTATTTGTGTTTGCATCATATGTCTCTACACCATCAATGAACAAAGATTTCAACTCCTCGATCAGAGGTCGGAGATAGACGTCGATATTGTTCCCCGGTGAGTTTGGTCCGTCGATAAGAAGAGGAATCATAAAGTATGATTGGTCCATAGCCAACCAAGGCGACAGATTATAAATTATCATTACAACGGGCCATGTGCTGTGACTTCCAGCCATATAGTTGAATGGGCAGAAGCCATCAGTAGCCAGTCCGAGCCGGACATTGCGAGGATCGCTACTGAATATTGCGTGCCTCCTATCGAAATCCTTCCATGCCGGTGAATCTCTTGGATGGCTTATTTTTCCATTTTCACTTGGAGGAGCACGGTGATGCCAAATCATTGCCTCGGCTGTTTTCTTGCACCTGAATAGCCTCTGTAGCCTCTGTGTTATGGGAAAGTATCGTGCTATCTTGACAGGTATATCAGGCTTCTTATCAGAATCTTTCGGCTTATACATGGCTTCTCCGCATGTTGGACACTCTTTCAAATCTGAATTCTCTTTCCGGTATAACACGCAATTTTTAGGACATGCTTGAATCTTCTCGCACTTTAGACCCAAATCAGACATCATCTTCTGGGCTCCGTACCAGCTGTCGGGCACGTTTTTTCCCTGGGGCATAGAATCTTTCAAGAACGAAAGAAGCATTGTGAATGACTTGTTGCTCCATCCATTTAGGCACTTAATCTGGAAAAGTTGGACGAACCATGAGAGCGTGGAATACTTCGCATTCTCATAAATTGGTTTTCTAGCATCATTCATGAAATTTTCATATTTATCCTCACGCGGTCCTTGACCAGAAGGAATGTCATCTTCGGTACGAATAGATTCACCTAGGGTATCCTCTACCATATCCTCCATTTCTTCTGATGGAAATAAATTACCGTCTTCTCCTTCTGCCGCATTACCGAATTCTTCTTCTTCTCCTGCCGCATTATCGTGTTCTCCTTCATCTTCTGCCGCAGTACTGCATTCTTCTCCTTCCCCGTGATATTTCCAAGTTGTATAAAGTCTAGTAAACCCATGTTTTACAATATGAAGCTCTGCCAATTCTACCTTCTGCCAGTACTTATTGCCACATCTATCGTACGGACAGAGAATCTTCTCTATTATGATCTTATTATGTGTGCGTGCAAATTCAATGAAAGCAGCAACTCCTGCGACAAACTTAGGTTGCATACGTTGTTGCCAATACACATACATCCAGTCCTTAACTCTGACGTACTCATGGGCCATGTTAGACTGTATAACATATAAATTGTAGGTTATGGTGACTATATTGAGAAATATAAGAACGGGATAGTTACTGACAAAGGAGAAAATCCGTGTATATGCTTTGTGTGTGCGTTTGTCGTTGAAAAGAATAAAATATCGAACGTATGTTAACCGATAGACGGGGATTAAGTGGCGCTTTTAGTTTCATATATGAGTATCGATGAGAATATGAAGGTTTCATATTATCATATATTGGTTTTAACTTGAACATCTCGAATCACTCTCTAATTATGCGTTTGTTGTGTATTCTTGTTGTATGTGTGTGTTCCGGCTGTCGGGGGTAAGCTTCTATCCCATTAAGAATGTATAGAGTGAACACCCATCACTTGTGCTTTCAACCGTTTCGAGTAAATTTCGGCAGCACCTCCCCGCTGTTCTCCGAGTACACTAATAGAATAGATAATCATTTCAAAGCTGTGAAACAACGTTGAAATGAACATCTAATCTATCTTTGTACACGGAGAACCAGCGGAAAGGTACCAACGAAATATCTCGAAACGGATGAAAACACAAGTGAATGAAGGCGTTTGCTTTATACATTCTTAACTTGTCCACACGGGACAAATCTATGGGTTACTATACGATTGAATTTTCTCGTCGCGTAGACTATACGACGGTTGTTAGTATTGAGCTATACTGTCCGATATTTAACAACCTTTGTATAGTTCTATATCACGACGAACATCGCACGTATGTTAACCGATAGACGGGGACTAAGTGGCGCTTTTAGTTTCATGTATGAGTATCGATGAGAATATGAAGGTTTCATATTATCATCGAGTATCATATATTGGTTTTAACTTGAACATCTCGAATCACTCTCTAATTATGCGTTTGTTGTGTATTCTTGTTGTATGTGTGTGTTCCGGCTGTCGGGGGTAGGCTTCTATACCATTAAGAATGTATAGAGCGAACACCCATCACTTGTGCTTTCAACCGTTTCGAGTAAATTTCGGCAGCACCTCCTCGCTGTTCTCCGAGTATACTGTAATAGAATAGATAATCATTTCAAAGCTGTGAAACAACGTTGAAATGAACATCTAAACTGTCTTTGTACACGGAGAATCAGCGGAAAGGTACCGACGAAATATCTCGAAACGGATGAAAACACAAGTGAATGAAGACGTTTGCTTTATACATTCTTAACTTGTCCACACGGAACAAATCTATGGGTTACCATACGATTGAATTTTCTCATCGCGTAGACTATACGACGGTTGTTAGTATCGAGCTATACTGTCCGATATTTAACAACCTTCATATAGTTCTATGTCACGACGAACATCGCACGTATGTTAACCGATAGACGGGGACTAAGTGGCGCTTTTAGTTTCATATATGAGTATCGATGAGAATATGAAGGTTTCATATTATCATCGAGTATCATATATTGGTTTTAACTTGAACATCTCGAATCACTCTCTAATTATGCGTTTGTTGTGTATTCTCGTTGTATGTGTGTGTTCCGGCTGTCGGGGGTAGGCTTCTATCCCATTAAGAATGTATAGAGCGAACACCCATCACTTGTGCTTTCAACCGTTTCGAGTAAATTTTGGCAGCACCTTCCCGCTGTTCTCCGAGTACACTGTAATAGAATAGATAATCATTTCAATGCTGTGAAACAACGTTGAAATGAACATCTAATCTATCTTTGTACATGGAGAACCAGCGGAAAGGTACCGACGAAATATCTCGAAACGGATGAAAACACAAGTGAATGAAGGCGTTTGCTTTATACATTATTAACTTGTCCACACAGGACAAATCTATGGGTTACCATACGATTGAATTTTCTCGTCGCGTAGACTATACGACGGTTGTTAGTATCGAGCTATACTGTCCAATATTTAACAACCTTCGTATAGTTCTATGTAACGACAAATATCGCACGTATGTTAACCGATAGACGGGGACTAAGTGGCGCTTTTAGTTTCATATATGAGTATCGATGAGAATATGAAGGTTTCATATTATCATCGAGTATCATATATTGGTTTTAACTTGAACATCTTGAATCACTTTCTAATTATGCGTTTGTTGTGCATTCGTGTTGTATGTGTAACATGATTTTAAACCATTGAGATCAAGATTTGAGAAATTTTATAAGTGGCCGTTAACATGATAACAATCATCTCTTCTTATCAGTCCATATCTGAATTCTAAAAGGCAGTATATTTGCTATTAAAAGATCATGTTCAACTCTAAAGCAAGGGAAAAACAGAGGAATATAGATCTATTAAAGTCAAGCCATAAAGCTAATCACATATTTACAACATTGCAGATACATTAACACAAAACATAGTTATGATGCTTCAAAAGAATCAATTATCAAGGATCTGGGAGTGGAGATGAACATACAGCTTCCCGTCAATAAGATCAACAGGACAGAGACAGATAAAATATAAGATTAGAATGATGAACAAGATAATATGCTTGAAAGATGCTATATTTGCTGATTGAATATAAATGAATCCACCAATAAGATTATATACAGGATAATATATGTAGAGGAATTCAGGCCATGAACACAAACCACAAACTATTTCATATGCTGGCTGAAAGAAACGGGCGAAAAGATTCATAGTTTTCCATAAACTACAAGCAAATTCTGCCATTACTAAGTACAAAACAAAATGGATTATAATCTAAAGGAGAAAGAAGAGCTTGAAGCAAAATCAGATCAAATTATATTGTCCCACATGGGTTGCTCTCCCAGACATTCGATAGCATACATGTCACAAGAAAAATATCAGAAAAACAATTTCTTAAGCTTAAATACCCTCTAAATATGCCAAACAGCTTGCTTACAGTTCTACTGATACATTATTAAACATAAAGTCCCTGCAGACGCCAAATCTGGAACAACTATCACCTTATCATCGAATGTTACGTCCACAAAAGTGAAGGTAACAAAATAAATGCACCAGTACAAACTCGACCTCGAATTAGCCTAAAGCTTTGCCGGGATGGAACTAAATCAACAAGAAAAGCATATTTACACTACAAGCTTACACCTACTGCAAGGGATAAATAGGGCACTCTACAGTTCACATCTCACCGCCCCACCGAACCCTAGCCCTAGCCCCATCCCGAGCCCAGCCCCAGCCCCAACCCCAGCCCAACCGAGCCCTAGCCCCAGCCCCAAACGCAACCAAACCCGAGCCCCATCCCCAGCCCAGCCCCAGCCCCAGCCCCAACCCTAACCCCAACCCCAACAGAACCCCACAACCTAACCCTAACCCTAACCCTAACCGAACCCGATGCCGACGCCGATGCCCTCACCCCTACCCGAACCTGGCCTGAACCCTAGACTACAACGTCAAAATTAAAAATTATTTGAGATTTACTTACAAACCGTGCGCGCGGTAGAGGAGACGGTAGAAATTGGTGGTCGACGACGATCGACGAAGGTGACGACGAGGCGCGGGAAGTCGACGAAGATGTGGGGAAGAACGATGAAGCTGGCGACGAGGCGCGAGCGCGGTGGCGACGAAGCGCGGGAACAGGCGACGAGAGGCGCGGGAGTGAGAGAGAGAAATTTTGGGAATGATGAATATAATTTTTCTGTGCTTTTTTTTTTATTAATAACCTATTTAGATGCCCCTACGGACATAATCGTAGGTCCACGGCTTGCGGCTCCGTAGGGCCAAACAAAAAATTAGAACGTAAGGCACCGTAGGGACAACGATTTGGCCCTACGGACAAATCCGTAGGGGCAAGAAATATTTGCCCCTACGGATTTCTGAGTCCGTAGGGGCAACCCCATATTGTAGTAGTGTTAGTTACCTTGGAGCTTGGAAAGCTAGGATTTTTGAGCAAGAGTGGCTAGGTAATGATCTCAAACTGATATTTAGGAGTTATTTTGTTGTGTTGCCTTGAAGTTATGGTTTAGAACACTAAAGGTAGCATTTTGTGCAAAAACTGTATTTTTAGTGTCAACTTTGAGTCTCTGAGATCTGCCGTTGAACCGGGTATTTTCTGGAAAAGTTCCCATCACAGTGACATAGTGTTAAGGTATAGAACCCACCATAAAAACCTGAGACCACCCTTCTAATGGCAGGCCGTAGATTTATTAGTTCTGGCCGCAAATTGCGGCCAGAGTGGGGGCTGGGGTGTTGGGGTTTGGGCGTAGGGTCTCTGTGGTTATTTGTGGTCTCGTGGTACTTGCAACTTTTACCAATTATTTGTGTATAAAAATATAGGACCACTTTGCTATATTTTTGTGTTTGGGTACGCGTGTTACGTGATCCGACACGGTTCATGATCTTATGTAGCTGTGCGCGTTGGCTGGTTCTGGTGTGTCGCTACACACGTTAGCCGTTAGACAAACACTTATGGGTCGTATTGGAGTTGGTGCGTTGATCAAACGTCTTGTGTACGTGGTATTGATCGCTTTCTGAGATTTTTCACTGGTTATGTTTTGTGTTAATAGGATCGCAGGCGGGGATTTCGAGCGCTGCGACGAAAGGGAAGCAGGTGATTGGATCGACCTAGCTTGAGATTGTCGGTGAGTAGATTTAACATATACGGGGATTTTGCCCGCATGGCGTTATGCGTCTGGGCTAGATATGATATGATATTAGCCACATGTTATATTGCACATATAGAGATTGTGCATAAAACTTCATTGCATATTATTACTTGTTGTTCCTGGACCTGTACCCTTTGGACACTGCACTATTATTGACGGTTTATGTTGCACAAGCACTGATTGTATGCCACTCACATCGTCAATAATTGCCATGACACGCACAACACCTATACATACGTGATATGGTATGGTTAGGGATATTGAGACATTGATTCATATTCCATTGTGCATATGACATATAGCATACCTGTATACCTACATGCTTACACATATGTCTTGCCATGACTACATGCTAGTTACACATATACCTGGAGGGTATTGTATTATTATTGACATGTAGATACACATACCTAGCTTGATATAGCTACACATATACCTGGAGGGTATTACATCATTATTGATAGGTAGATACACATATCTTGCTATACCGACATGGTTACACATACCTGGATATAGCTACATGTTCACCTTTATATGATGCTGCGTTTGGTTTCGGAGAATTTGGAACCGCATGATATATTCAATAACTTGTTGCAGTTAAATAGCGGATTTCCTTTATATGCTCATATTACCGTTTCATGTTGCATATATTTTATTTCATGGATTTCGCATTGATTTATGGATCTCATATGATATTTCTGGATGTTTTACTCTTGTGTATATATATCAGTGGTATGGGACGCTAATATATATACATATACATACATATATATATATATATATATACATACATACATATATATATATACATCAGTGGTATGGGACGCTGTTATATATGTATACCTATAATATATATCATCATAATGATTTGTGCATGTATTCTTATTCATTGCGATATGAGGGGCTGATATGCCCGATATGAGGGGCTGATATGCTCGATATGAGGGGCTGATGTGCTCGATATGAGGGGCTGATATGCTCGATATGATATGCCCGATATGAGGGGCTGATGTGCCCAATATGAGGGGATGATGTGCTCGATATGAGGGGCTGATATGCTCGATATGATATGCTCGATATGAGGGGCTGATGTGCCTGATATGAGGGGACGATGTGCCCGATATGAGGGCCGATATGGGGGCCGTTTGAGGAGGGAATTTGTGGATTTAGATTGTCTTGATGGACACTGGTTCGCCACGATGAGGATTCCGTGAGGATGACATGTTTTACCCCGTACTCCGCATTTATTTTATATGCTTTGCTTCATATATTAGTAGTACCTGACAGAGTACCATTCATGACTGTTGCATATACATATTGTCATAGTTATGCTATCAGATTACATGTGATAGATTATCGCTGTTAGTACATACTTGCGATTACTGCATGATGTTATTTACTATTCACGAGTTGGCAACTCACCCCCGTTGTGCCGCAGGGTATTTCAGGTCTGATCTTCAGAGTGGTCACGGCAGGGCGCCATATTATCTCTACTTTTGCGGATACCGCTATGGTTGGCTGTGAAGCCGTTTGCTGTAGGTGGGTTGCGGTTATTCGATGATGTACATTGTATATTTCTTGTATCTAGTACTCTCCATCTACTACCTTTATGTATTGACTTAGAGACGAGTTGTGAGGATCGATGTTGTATATTCTTATGACTCTGGTTGTCGTGCTCATGTGAGCCGGCCTGTTATATATGTGGATTTTCTTTTCTTCGCTACGACGTCATATATCTGTTGTGGTGGTTGTTCCGCCGTTGGGCGAGATTTGCTCCCGTTTGGGGATGCTTCACTTTTATCTTATGTTTGTACCCGTTTCGGGGCTAGTTTTTACAAAAGAGGTGCTTCCAAAATTTTATGAAAAACAAACTTAAGATTTAAAAGTTCATGCATCGAGATTTTTTTCTAAAAGTGATCTATCTTTCTTTCTTGTAATGGTTTAGATTGCTGGGTTTTTCGGCTTACTTAATTGCGTTACGCCTGTTGACGTTACGCAGGTTAAGTGCCCGTCATGTGCCCAATTTTGGGTCGTGACATTAGGTAAGGTGCATTCAACAGCGGTGTAATTCTTCTTAACCATAGCACAGTTTTAAACCTACGACGCACAGGGTTTGAATTATTAAACTCAAGGACTTACCCAAAGTATTGTATGTTGTTCGATGTCCGTTAGGACAAAGGGATTGGTACTCATACTATATTCTGTTTACTCATGACTTCTCCAGTTCTAGACAAGTATTTCGTTGAAATACAAGGTCCGGATTTTGAGAAGTTATAGGTATAAGAATGAAGTAGAGAACCATATGTTGCAAGAAAAAGGGTTGGTACTCGTACTATATTCTCTTTACTTTTGACTTCTCTAGTTTTAGACAAGTATTTCGTTGAAATACAAGATCCAAATTTTGAGAAGTTATAGGTATAAGAATAAAGTAGAGAACCATTTGTTGGAAGTATCAGGATTCTTCGAGGTGGTCAAAGATATAGATACTTGTGCTAGGTGTTCCGTTGTAAGTAATGGTTTTGAGAACTTACTTCTCTTTCAGGTTACTCATATATGGATGCACCCCTAGATGAGTAATGCTACTTGGCCTCCTTCCATTTGGTTGATATGCACTGGAGACAGTTGCATGATTTTGAATCTAGTTCCAATTAAATTAGTGCCTTTGTTTCTATATTGGATATATCAAATGGATTCATATCTTAACGATGTTAAGATATATGGAGTTGTCCAGCTGATGCTTAAAACTAGAATCCAGATAAACTCTAGGCACGTTTCAGTAATGGCAGTTTGTGGGTTATCCCGGGCTTTGACGAGGGTTAACTTTCTACCATCAGGAAGATCAATAGTTATATTGTTCTTGACTTGCCACAGTTTTAGTAAAATAGATTCTTTTCAGAAAACATTAGTGGGAGTATGGTAAAACTGGAAGTGATTCCAGAAGCACAAACGATACTGAAATTTAGTAGAACCTAAAGATTCAATTGAATTCGACATTCTATTAGCCACTCCGCAGATTTGGTGGGTAACCTCAGACACCCAAGAGGTACTTCGGTCTTCTAAGAGACGGTGACAAGGTGGTTCTTGTTTACCCAGACTTGCCGTTGTTGTTGTTTTAGACTATTAGACCTGGTAAGAGGATGAGTATAACGTCGGTCTAAATTAGTTTTAGAAAGTGCACATGTATATAACTCTGCCAGAAGGTTGTTGTAGTCAGTGGGAGCAGCGGAAGCATAGTGGGCAAGTAGCTTAAGTCTATTTATAGACTAAAGCAGGTATAGCGGAGATAGATCATCTATTTTTGATGTGACAATCATAGGTTTTGACTTCATCAGAATAGGAGATGGATCTGGTAAGAAGGTAGTAGAGAGTGATGTTCAAGTATTTGGATGACATGCACTTAATAGGGAGAGATATTCCTATACTACAATCGGTCATATACTATGGTTGTCACAAGGTGTTTCTCCATATGGGATATGGATAAAATATCAGGGATTCTGATTACTAGATCTATGGTTTTAGATCTAGATTTGGGAAGTGTCTCAATTTGGGTACTTTGATTTTATTCTAAAGGTGTTTTAGAATGGACGACCCCTGGCGTGGTGGTGTACCCGCAGGTGATGGAGTCACCCTCTCTAAAGAGATGTCTTACAGACTGATGGGGAGAGGGAGTTGCATGATAGGCATATCACTTGCTTAGGAAATTGAGTCAATCATGACATGTCAAGTACCATACCAGATATTGCTTTTGTACTGGCTGCAATAAGCATATATATTAATTCAATCGTGGAGAAATGTTGGGAAGCAGTTATGAACATAAGTGGATATTCTTGAGATATGGTAACGGAAACCTCCTTTGGGAGACAATTATCATTTCAGGCTTCCAAGGTGACCTGCATGACAGAGTGGCTGTCTGAGTTATAGTTTTCCCTTTTTTGAAAGACAGTATGTTGGACAGACGGTCCAAGCGGATACTGTGGAAGACATGGCATATGATACTGATTAAATTCAGTGATTGATACAGTCTAAGAAGTTTGTTGGATTTGGAGTTCATTTATGAACTGGGTCCCATAAGATATACAGACAAATTCTAAGACAGGTATTGCTCATTTCGGGAGATAGTCTTTCTCCGCGAAGTTGAGATATAGAGAGATATAGAAAGAAACATTGGAGCGGATCCACTCACCGAGGCTATTTCTCGAATACAATGGTTTCACAAATGAGCTTTGCGAAACTGATTAGTAGAGAAGTTGGGTGTTCGGTATCACACGAGTCGTGAGTATGCAATACCGCAATAATTGGCCTTAAGTGCAAGTGGGAGATTGTTAGCTATAGTGCCCTCAAGTCAATTATTGAATCGCTGGCATGCGATTGTGATGATTGAGGAAGGCCTTATACGGATAGAACAGTCTTACTCAAGATGATAGTATGCTATCTGGTTGTCTTTATCATCATGTACATGTTTTATGTAGTATTACAGATCACTATTACATGTTGATAGAGCCTATAGAATTCTTTCTTGACTACCGGCATTATGATGGCGATCATATACATGGGTGCTGGGTGGTCTATAAGCGCAACCTTAAATGTCCCTAGTCGTAGGAGTATCGAGGCTGGGCATCGATACTCCAGAGTAGACTATTGTATACTGATCGAGACCCCGACAAGGGGCGGTGGCCAGGTCTCACAAGCCATTGGTGTTAGTTTGTTCACCTAAGATAGTATATATGTGCTCATTGGGTTATGAGTACACTTGACGGACTCGCCGGGAATCTGCTAGTTTGTAGTATACCTATTGTCAGATAGCAGTTCCTAGGTGACATATATGCAAGTTAGTCTGTCGACCTGAGATCGTCATTTTTCTCCTGTGATTTCCCACTGTGGTTTGATTAATACCCTACTATGGCTCAAAAGAGTCGTGCAAACATATTTTAGTTGGGTATAGTCCCGAGCCATATAGAGGCAGTGAGCGGATCGTCGGGGATTCGTCTCTCCCGATATTAGGGGTTGATATCGCGCAGTGTACGGGTGGCCATCACCAGAAATCCTTGGCCAAGGTAGTCGAGAATTACTGATTTGGATCAGTAGTTTCTCAGTTGGTGATGAGCATCATACCGACACGAAATGTCGCGTTATTAGGGGTCTGACTTTATCCACCTCCTAGACTCGATATGCGATACTCTTAGATGAACGGACTGGACTGGACGGATATTGTCACGGACAGGATCAGTAGGGGTTCGGATGAGTTTGCTCGTTGGCCTCCCTTTCGCTCAATACCTGGGTAGCCGTTACGTTCAGCTAGTGCCGCTGACGTGCTTGTGGTTAAACGCACTGCCAGCGTATTGACGAGTCCTTAGAGTCTCACACAGAGGGTTTCCCTGTTTCGGGCGAAACGATGTAGAGGCCGTATGGTTTTACGACAGGGTTCGATCATATACGTGCACTTGTGCACGTATCAGGATTCAGATGGATAATACTAGTGGCTTTGGTTTAAGCCGGATTCTCGTATTATATTGTTGGATTATTTTCATCTCATTGTATTCGTATTTTTTGGAATACAGATACGGGTATGTATATACGGATGAGGGGTATTCTTGGAATTTATTACAAGATGCTTCTAGAAGATGCCACCTCATTTAGTTTTAACTATTTAGGATTAAATGGTTAATGAGGTGGAGAGGATGAGGTTTTTATTGCATTTATTGTGGCATGGCTTAGTAGTGACTCATGGTTACTATTCTAGCATGCTTGTTTTTGTTTGTTGTGAGATATTTTGGAGTCTTGAGATATTTTATGTTGACTTAAGATATTTTGGAGACTTAAGATATTTATTTGGATGGCTTCAATAATTTCTCACAACACAACAACAAACAAAAACACTAAGCCATTTTTTCTTAAGTTGCCTCTCACTCTCATCCTCAAACTTCTTCTTCTACCTCCACCCTTGAAGTCTCATGTGTTGAGAAACCTAGGGTGTTTGGAGACAAATTAATCCATCACTACACTCTAAATTCTCTAGGCTATCTAGTTTAGCGAACTAGGTACCCTAGTTATCTCGGCTATTGAGGCAGGAGCTCGGAATACAAATTCTCAGGTAGATCATCTTCGATGGAGGAAGACCGGAGATCAAGCTAGATCATTGTGGCCTTTGGGAGCTTGGGAAGGTGGTTGAAGACCGAAGGACATGGATCAGTTCGGTATAACCATTCTTAACTCCTATATATATATATATTTATTTTTCTAGTTTAGGGTTCATAGTAGATCCGGATAGCGGGTTGTGTTAGCGCCAGTTTTGAAATTTTTTGTTCCACAATCGGCCACGGTTTGATGGCCAGGACGCTTGCATAACCCAACAATAATCACGTTGAGGTGGCAACATGATAGGGAGATGGTGTCTATGTTGGAGTAGGCAGTGGGGAGAGCTCGTCGGAGACGACAAGCATGTATTGGAGGTGGCGGCACGTGAGGGAGATGATGTCCATGTCGGAGTGGGCAGCGGGGTGTGGGCAGCGATGTGAGGATGGTGATGATGCTGCTGCAAATCTTGAGATTTGAGAAGCTGTTGAGATGCTAGGCTCCTCTAGTAGAGTTTAAAATGCGACGGAAGCAGTAATTTTAAAAATTTAGAGAGTATTAGCAAATCCAAACCAAGAATCAAACTAAAATACTAAACTCGCAACTAAATTTGTAAGCTAAAAAACTAGAGTTGGCGGACTACAACCTTTGTAGTGCATTAGCCACCTCTGCTTGGACTCCGGCTAGTCTCCATGAAATCCGGAACAAACTTGCTTGATGATCTCCTTGCCGAAGATGATCTATCTTGAGATAACTTCAACACAAACTTTAGCTTCAAATTGATCTCATCAAAATGAAACAACCCACTAATTAAACTTTCTAAGGATGATTCGTAGGAGATGTAGAATAATTAGCTCATTTAATTTTTCTCTTTTTTTCCATTCCTTATTTGAAGAAAATCAGGAGAGGAAACCATGGTGGAGACGATGATAGTATGAAGATGATAAGCATGGCTAAAGATGAGAACAAATCCAAGAATGAGTCATAACTAATGAGTCACACAAAATGAGTCATCAAGTCTACAACCATCTTAAATCCATGACTCATTCTCATTTTCCATACAATTCTTATTCACACATCTTTAATGTATTATCATACATTAAACAATATTTATATCAAATATAAATATTAATAAAGAGAAAAAATAATAAAGTTAGAATGATATTAGTTAATATATAAATATATCAATATATAAATATACATTTAATTATTAAATCAACACTTGATTTAATAATCCAGCTCTATCACATATATACCGGCTAATATCAATAAACACCCGATTAAAATACGCGTATAAAGTACACGTGTTTAATTGAACTCCTGCACGTATCCCTATACATGCCCTACATCGTTTCGCATGTGCTGTGAAAGCTCTGTGTGGGGCTCTAAAGCCTCGACAATACGTTGACAGTAGGTTAGGATATATTCATAGTCCACAAGCACGTTAGCGGTACTATCTGCACGTAACGACTACCCAGGTATTGATCGAAAGAAGGTCAACGAGCAAGCTCATCTGAACCCTACAAAGTCTATCAATGAAATTACCGTACAGTCCGGTCTCTTCATCTAAGAGTATCGCATATCGGGTTTAGGGTTTGGAATCTGTCAAACCTTAATAACTCGATAAGTAGTGCGACAGAGGACTCATAACCAACCAGAGATACAACTGATAACGCTTATCAGTTTATCTCTACTGCGATGGCCATTGACTTATGGTTGTAGTCATATCATGCACAGCGCGACATCAACTCGCTATTCCGGAAGAGATGAATCCCCTCGACAGCTCACTGCCTCCACGTGCTTCGGGACTATGCCCAACAAAACATGTTTGCACGTCTACTTTGAGCCGTGGTAGGGTAGAAGTCTAAATATAGTGGGAACACACATGAGACACTATAGCGATCTCAGGTCCTAGGGACTACCCTGTACTCATATCACCAGAGAACTGCTACCTGACATTGGTATATTACCAACTACGAGTTCTCGGTGAGTCCGTCCAGTATAACTCATCCAATGAGCACATGTATACAACCCTTGATGTCGAACATCAATAACTGCAGGATCAGCTATTGCCCTTCAACCGGGTCAGGAAACGTACACACTAGTCTAAACTGAAGTATAGATACCTAGTCTCGATACTTCTACGACTAGGGACTTTTAAGGATGTGCTTATCGAATACCCTGACCATACTAGTATGATCTCCATCATTGTCCTGGTATTTAAGAAAAATCTTAGGGTTTTATCACATATCTAAACGATACGTGATAGTAAATAAAACGCATCATATGAAAGATAAAGGCAAACCCGATAGTATACTATCATCTCAAGTAAGATTACTCTCCCGTATAGGTCATCCTTCAATTAAAATAATTGACTTAAGGGCACTTATATCTAACAATCTCCCGCTTGCACTTAAGGCCAATTATTGCGGCATCTTATACCCAACTTCTGTACTAATAGTTTCGCAAACTGTGTTCGAGAACTAGCCTCAATGAGTGAACTCAGTATAACACATCTCTCTGTTTCATTCTGATCTTAACTTCGCGGAGATCAAGTATCTCCCGAACTTAGCGATACCTGCCTTAGTATTTGCCTGGACAGACGATGGGATCGTGTTCATAAATGAACAATTATATCCAGCGAATTCTACGATGGTATCCTTAGCTGATTCACAATTAGCATCCAGCGCCATGACTATCTTAGTATCCTACTTGGAACTCTTTCCAATATACTGCTCCTCAAAAGAGGGTAAACCTGTAAATCGCAACAGATGTTGTCTTCTATGTGAAGCTAGAATCGATAACCACCTCCATCTGAAGACTGCCATTACCATACACCAAGAACATCAAATGCTCTTCACTGCTACCCTATGTTTCTCCAGGATTGGACTGATATCCATATCCTATATGGAGAAACACATGTGATCACCATTGTTTTACCGATTTGCACCATAGGAACATCACTTCCTATCATGAATATGTCATCTACATGTCATATGAGAAATCTGACAACACTCCCTACTACTTTCTTACAGATATCCGGTTCATCTCTCATTTTGATGAAGTCAAACACTTTGACCGTATCATCAAAACAGACGATCCTTCTCCACTAAACCTATTTTAGTCTATAAATAAACTAAAACGACTTGCACACCTTCTACTGCTCCCACTGATTACGATAACCCTCTGGCAGAGTCATATACATGTACACTTCTAAATCCAATTTAGAAAGACGTTATAGTCATCCACATTCCAGATATCATAGTCATAAAAGACAACAATGACAGGTTATATGGACTTCAGCACAGACACTGAAGTAATAGTTTCATCACAATCCATATCGGGTATTTGATGAAAACCTTTTACTATAAGTCTAGCCTTATCAGGTTAGTACCTTTCCATTTGCACTGATCTCGCAAGATCTACTTGCTCCTAATGGGTATTACCCATTTAGGAGCACCCAACAATGTTCACACTTTGTTGCAATGCATGGAGTCCAACTAGGATAACTTGGCCCAGCCATCAGTCGAAAGTCACCATTTCCCATGGCCTTCTGATATAGTAGAGTCATCATCACATGATGAAAGCCTCCCTGCCACCTTCAATATGGAAACCGTAGTACCTCTCAGGTGGTTGAGGTCACCTACCAAATCAGCGGAGTAGGCTAAGATTTGTCAGAGTCAATCGAATCTTCAGGTTCTACTAAATATTTAGTAACCGTTTGTGGTTCTGAAATTACTTACAGTTCTACCATTCTTCCACTAATTTCTTTTGCAAGAAATTCCTTTTACTAAAAAGGTGGCGTATCGAGAACAAAACAACTTTTAATCCCGAAGATGGTAGAAAGTGAATCTCTCGTTAATGCCCGGAATAACCCACAAACTGCCATTACTGAAACGTGCCTTAAGCTTATCCGGATTCTGGTTATAATCATAAGCCGGACAACTCAACATCTTAACAATCTTAAGATGATAACCCATTCTATATCACATATAGAATTCGATGCACTGATTTAGGTGGAACCAGTATCAATCGATATGCATCTATTTCTAGTGCATCTCTTAATTTAAAAAAGGCGATTTAGTATTACTCATCATGTAGCGCACCCATGGATGAGTAATCTGAGAGAGAATCAAATTCTCAATTTTATTACTACGGAATACCTAGCATAAGTATCCACATCTTCGAACACTTCGAAGAATCTTGATACTTCCATTATTTGGTTCTCTACTTTATTTCTATATCTTATGAACTTCTTAAAATATTTGGACTTTGCATTTCAACAAGAATGCGTGTCTAAAACCAGAAAACTCATAAGAAAACGGAATGAAGTATGAGTACTGACCCCTTGTCCGTGTGGACACCGGACAACATACATCATCATGTATAAACCCTATGAGTTCATTAACTCATACTCTGTGTGTTGTAATTTCAAAACTGTATTTTGGTTAAGAATGTATATCCCATTATTCAATGCATCTTACCCAATCATTAAATGATAAAGGTGTTTCCCCCAATAATAAGAGCAAAACTCTGTTCAAAATTTAAGAGGCAGCGCCTCACGTGCCTTCCATGAGGGCATCAGCGCCAGAGTTAAGAACTCTTATATTGGCACCGCATGTGCTCCTCACGAGGGCGCCGATGTGCAAAGCACGTGAAGGAATTAAAACCTTAGTTAGCGCCCACGTGCACAACACGTGAGCGCCGGCGCCCACGTAGAATTAAATTCTACTCTCTGTTAAATATAGCTATTGGATCAAAAATCCAACGGAGATAATAAATCATCAGAAATACAGAATTAAATTTCATTATGAGAAAACATTCCCTAAATTGGATTATAGAATAAAATTCTATTTTTGGGATATATTCCCTCAATCTTTCTAAACAAGAAAGATTGCCCTCTGTAAAACAGAGAACCGTTGTATTAAAAATCCAACAGTGATTAAAAAATCACCGTTTTACAGAATAAATTCTGTGCAAGAGAAAATATTTCTCCAATCTTGTTCTGTAAAACAGAAACACTTGGATCAAAGATCCAATGGTGGGTAAAAATCCCCAAATCAATTAGGATCTTTTAATGAGAGATTTCTTCAACTAATCAACAGACTTTCCTCTACTATATAAAGGACTCAAGACTTCAAGTCTAAAAAAAGGAAGCCCCCCATAGGCTTCTAAAAAAACAAAAAAGCAGAAAGCTCCAAAAATGAACAAAGAAGAAGAAGATCTCCCTTCTCAGAAAAAAAACTCTACGTAAATAAAAGTAAGAGAGATCAAAACATCTCATTTTCCTATTGAAGGGTTTAACCCTTTTAAAAGAACTTAGTTCTTTCTCTGGATATGAGATCCATAAGACAAGTCTCTCACAAGTTGAGAATTTAATTTTCATCGGGAAGAACTTGTTCTTGAGAATCAAAGATTCAGAAAAGAACTAGGAAATCGAACTCCTCAAGAAAAAGCATTTAAGGGAAAAAAACCCAGTGCCTAGCGCCTCACGTAGGCGCCACAGAAAAAAGGAGTGCTTAGCACTCAATGGGCGGCGCCCAACGCCTCACGTTCCCCTCATGTGGACGCCACAGTAAAAAGGAGTGCTTAGCACTCATTACGGCACCCTGCGCCTCACGTGCCCCTCCTTTGGACGCCACAGAATGGAGGAGTGCTTAGCACTCACTAGGCAGCGCCTAGCGCCTCACATGTCCCTCATGTGGGTGCCATAAAAAGTGCCTAGCACTCCATACAAAGACAAAAAGGGTAAAGTGTTTAACACTTATTGGGAAATCCCCATGACTGAGAGCCTACATGGTTATACGTGAGCGTCAAAACTTATATAAGTGCCCAGCCCTTTTACAAATAGGGGACTGATCAAACAAAGCCCAAACAAGTGTTTGGCACTTTTCAATAAAAAAAACTGAATGGACCAAGCCTAAATTGGTTAGGACCCCTGAGGATAAAATCTCCCTGATTCAGATCAACTGAGCCCATGTGTTCATGATTTTCCAAACTGATCTTAGTCCCAAATACGACTATTGATCTTCCAACTGATGATATCCAAAACGATACTCATCCCACATCCTCCCAAGGAAATCTTAGTCTCAAAATATTACTAATGATTTTCGGGTTTACCCCTAACTCCTTTTTCCCTCAAATACGGGAATTGGTTCAAGGGTACATCTCTCCACACCTCTGATCCACGTCGTTGTCTTCAGAGAGGTGGTGGGTCCCAACAACCAACGGCTTTTTGGTGCACTTCCAAACTGATGTGGACACCTCAAATCAAACCGCATCCCAAACTAGGTGCATCCTAAATCATCGTTGTTCATCCTGCCACGTAACAAATACACGTGCGCGCAAGATGGACAACGGACCGAGACATCCTTAAACTAAAACCTCCCCTCCAAAATGGTGATCAACGGACCGAGACGTCCTTAAACTAAAATCTCACCTCCAAAATGGTGATCAACGGACCGAGATGTCCTCAAACTAGAACTTCGCCTCCAAAATGGCGATAATGGACCGAAATGTCTCTAAACTAAAACAATAGAGCCCAAATGCTCTTTTGTTGGATCTGAAACAAAAATGATCCCGAAACCCCATTAAGTAGATCTTAGTCTCAAATTGGACTAATGTATCCTTAATAGAAAACCAACCGAGCCCCAAATGCTCACATACATTTAAGTCAATCTTAATCTCAAACCAGATTAATGGTCCTTAAATAAAGAACAAACCCACATCTAAGATATACGGATTTGGACTAATCCACGCCCTACGGGCGACAACATAAATTAGTCTCCGTATACAATCCACGAGTAACCAAAACAAACAAAAACACACATGACACGAAGTGAACTTCTGGAGCAGGAGAAAGTGGTTTTCGCGATGCGATAACGTAATTAACTGTAGGGGCTTTCATCTGCAGGGAAGAGCGTCCCCATAATCAAAAAAACCCCTCGCAAACGAGGGGGAATCTGACAAAGTCTGTTACAAAGGCCGCATCCGTACAAACCTCCGATATACGGCGCCATAAATCAACTTGGCATCTTCGAAGAGGTGGACGGATAAATTCAAATAGCATCTGCCCCTAAATTCAGGCAAGACGATCCATCCCAGTTCATCTCTGTTTTCGGCGGTAAACAAAATGCAAATTTTCATAACATAATTTTTGAAAATTTATATCCCTACTTTATCAAATAAAGAAACGGATATATCAGTTTTTAAAAGTTGATGCATAAAAACAGATATTCAAAACCAAAAGTTTGCCGAAAGGCAAAACCAGGTGATTTCTCTAATAGCAACAATTGCTCCGATATCCGACATTGAGCATCAAATCACCTTTCTAATAATCTAATCCTTCTCAGCATCTGTAACAATTTACAGATGTGGGATATTAATCCGGTATCTATATACTCAGGAGTCAGAATTAATTGGAAAACGGTATTTGATTACAATCACATAGAAAACATGAAACATCAAAATGTTTCAAGAGGTGGCCGGGTATTCCTAGTAATGCCTCTTTCACGGACCAGGGTCATAAAAGTAGTTGCATTTTCCTTTTCGCTCACTTCTTCCCTTATTGTTGTCTCTCTTTCTTACCTTTCGTATACCGAACTTATGCAAGTTGGTTTTCTTCTTACCCTTCCATTCAGCTCCAGCATCGATATTGGAAGAAGACTATCTAATAAGCGTAACTGGTATATTCTCCTTAGTTAAGGAGCTCTCAAACTTGAGATAAGGTGGAGAGGAGTGACAGATGAATTGTATCATATACAATTCACTTTCTTCAGATCCTACAGCCATCCTCGACTGAAACAATTTCTTCGAGTTCATATCAAACTATACGATGTCCTTCCAAGCAATATGGATCTCTGTATCAAATACAGAGTGTTTTGAAAGAAGCAAAATGGGAAGTGAGAGGGGTAAGGACATATGCGAATATGTCATGAAATAGGGCAATCATGACATTCCAAAGTCTTTGATTGTAAAAAGGTTCTCTTTGTGCACTCTATTAAGATTAGATTGGTATATTTATCCAATCTGGATAACTTCTCAAATCCTTCTTCAAACTCTAAAGGAGAATTAGCCGGGATCATATCTCGAGAGTAACTATTACTCAAAGTAGGAATCAGGATCTAAACTATCATGGTGTGGTAACCTTGACAGAGGTCAACAAGTCACCCCGCTCTATAGAAGGTATACAATCTCATTGTGAATTTCAACACTTGAAACTCCCGATATCTGTTTTTGCCCTAAGTGGCTTATGACCTTGGCAAAGACCAACAAATCATAAGTCGCAAGTCAAATTTAACCCGTCTTTTCTTGATCAAATTAAATCTACCGGCACAACCCTTGGCAAAGGTCAATAAAGTCGTACAACTATCCTAATTGATCGCGTCGTATGCATGCAGGAAGACATCACTTAGCTACCGTACATTACGCCTCGACAAAGGTCGACAAATGCAGCACAAATACTAAGTACTCTACTTTCTGAAATGATAGAGGGCTACGGCTGGTTTTGAAGAAAACGTTTAACGTAATGAATTTGATCTTATCATAGGAATCGAGTGGTATTGCCAATTTATAGTTACGTAGACTATTGCTTGAGTGTGGATTCCTCATGAAGAGATCATGGCTCTTACCTCATAGAATGAGGTGCAGGATATTCTTAACTGAATACCTCGATGCAAAGTAAAAGATCACGACTATACAAAATGTAAATTTATCGTAACACAATATTTTACCAAAGAGGTCACTCCATGTGAATGGATCTAGGCTCTTTTCTTGTCGAATGAGATGCAGGATATTCCTAACTGAATACCTCTGTGCAAAGCAAAAGATTCGAGTATAACACCACAATATTTAATATTTAGTTTGTACAATGTGTTTTAGGTTTATTATCTTTGCAATAATCCAAATCAATGCAATCCCATTAAAAAGATAATCGCATTACCTAACATCTCCTCATACCATTACAGATAAAGTATGATAAGAAAAGAAAAAATAGAATGCACATATATGTCATACGCATTCGCCACGAGGCCCCAGATCTTCACCGTAAGATTATTTAACTTATGGCAGGACAGGGGCAGGGCTAGCACGGGTGCAAAACATATATAGCATTTATTTATCTATCATATATATATACAATATATCCAATATATCAATATATCATCATATAAAACATCGCAGACAGATAATCATCATTGCAGCTAAGCGATAAATAACATCACAGGCAAGTAAACATATTACAAGCAAGTAATGAATGTTCTCGCCAAAATTTTTGGCCCAGAGCTTCCTGTTCCCTTTATAAAAATAGAAGGCAGCCCCCACGTATTAAACATGTGATTACTCACATACAAAGCATGTGAGTAGCCGCTTCAAATAGGATTAAATCCTATATTGGTTCCTACGTGTTAAACACATGCACGTCTCATGTAATATCCACGTGAAGCGCTAGTGTAGTCTCTTGGCAGCGCCTCACGTGATATCCATGTGAGCGCGCATGCCAGTCTCCTGGCAGCGCCTCACATGACATTCACGTGAGCGCTATAGGTCAGCGCCCTATGTGCAATGCATGTGAGTGTTCTTTTTAATAGAATTAAATTCTATATAGAATTAAATTCTATATAGAATTAAATTCTATGGGGGATATTTCCTGTCGCGCCCCGCTTTCCGGTGTATGGGGAAGGAGATGTGGCGACGCACGCGGCGTATTTACTCAGAAGTAAACACAATAAGTGTAAATAAACAATATAAACGCATGCACAAAAATAACAAGAGATATAATATAAACAACAACTTTTATTAACATTCATTCTTTACATACAACTGAAAAGAAAAATACAATGATAGAAAATAATGCCTAAACAGTGGCATATAAACTAGAAAGATAAGTACAAGTGAAGACTAGAAATCTGTCTCCTCGGTGAACTGATCCAAGTCTTCCTGGCTGGGCTCTGTCTCCTGAGAGTCGGGTCCTCCTGACGAACATTCCAAAGAAAGAAGAGACAGGAATGTCGTTAGCGAACTAGCGCTCGGTAAGTCCCAAAAGAAAGGAAGGAATACGACAAGCAGAGAGAAATATAACTGTAATTTGTTTAGGTTTATGTTTGTTATACTAACGTAGTTGTTTGTAACTTGGTACAGAATGTATCAGTGTATACGAGAGGATTCCAACTGTCCCATGGACTATGGTAACATGTAAGTACAAGGCCTCGTCAAAACCCATAGGACAACGACACGAGAGTTCATGTAGGTTTCTTTTAGTGTCCATCATCGTGCCACTTTTAATACATTCCGTACCAGTCTACCCTTTTAAACCCCATATTGTATTGTATTGAATTATAGTTATCAGACTTGCCAAGATCATGGATATAATTTGTTCATGTAATCAGATTCAGGATGTAAACAAGTAGGCATGTAATCAAGTCAAATTATGGCCATGGTTCGGTCAAGTCAAGTCACGTTTGCATGTTGATCTTGTTCTGGTATTCAGGTTCAGGTTCAAGTATACAGGTTAGGGTTTGGATTCATGTTTTAATTGTATGCTGATTTGAGATGAATTTAAGTTTGATTTAGACTCAGACTTGAGTCAGACACTTAGAACTGATTAGGATCTTGAATTATGTTCGGGAGTTATCGGTAACTGCTGCACATGGACGGCAGGATTGGTGTTTTTTCCAAGACAATTACCATTGATAACACCGTTAAGTTTTTTTTACCTTAAATAGGCAAGCACTCATTTTCTCCGGCTCCCTGAGACTCAAGAGAATTGATTTCGCTTAAACCTATATTTACTAAAGTCCTTAAATGTAATTTTATATAACTCGAGAGGGTTTTATGAAAAATATTTTATATACTTTCAAAATAAACCCTGAGTATTTATTTATATTATTTAGGGTTTTCATAATTGTGAATTTTAAGAATGAGAAGTATTTTAGTGATAATAGTTTGGCTTGGATAGTTCAAGGTATTTTAGTGTAAAACTCGTCTTGTATTGATACTTGATGGTATTTTAATGAAACTTGTCATTCTTTTATTTTTAGAAAAACATGGAATTTTATTATAACTTGAAAATATGTGGTTTGATAATATTTATATAATATAAAAAATTAATTTTATTATTAATTAGAAAATCTCGTTTTTCTTAAAAATCGTATTAAAATCTATCGAGACCAAATGCTCCGTGAGAAGGTCTGCATTTCGCTCTACTAGTCCAAGGATATGTGATAATCCACACTATCCAATAGCGGGTCCCGTAAAAAGGGTTGTAGAGACATAATCGTAAAGAGTTTAATAATACAATTAAAAAGAAAACCGGGTTGTTTATAGTCGATGGTATTTTAATGAAATATTGTATTTGCCACAAAAATATGTTTCCAAGAGTATCGTGCTATGTAAACATGTGTGTATATGAGGGGTAGGTCATTACCCCGTGAAGTTTTCTAAAGGTATAATTAAGCAAAACAATAAAATATGGTAGATACAAAGTTCATGGTATTTTACTGTAAAAGTTAAATTAAAATTATCTAGCATGTTGTTTTAAAGTGAAAGTTATTTCTAAACATAGATTCATGGTTATAAACATAGGGTAGGAGTTTGCATGAAAGTTATGGAAGAAAATAATGAATTTTTTAGGTTTTAGAATGAGATGTCGGTAGTAACTCCACTTACCGACATGTTTTATAGAAAGAATTTTTTATATAGAAAGAGAAGAATGAGGTGGGATTTACAAGTTAGAAGGGTGGAATATGACGTAGAAAGAGATGCGGTATCCTTCATGGCGTCGTGGAGTCACCGAAATTTGCTTAGATCCTCACCGGAAAGTTGTCTTTGGCTAACTCCACTTGTACTCTTCTTGTTCTTGAGAAAATATAAGGGTTTTGGCTTGAATTTTCAGAATGGGGAGGGGATAAGGAATGAGGTTGTATATATTGTGTGGAATTAGGGTTTTGGAATTGAAAGAATAAATTAAAATGCATTAAAATTGGATTTAAAGGTGAATATTGAAGTCTCTGTTTAAATTCAGAGAAATCAAACAGTGCAGGGGTAAAGGGGGTAGGGGAATCGACACTTGTGCAAAGCACAGGCATCATCCCCTATGGGAGGACTGTCGGCGCCGGCCGTTAGGGGCATCTCACCGATCGGATGGTGGAAGGGAGCCGGTGGATTGTGTACACGTGTCCAAGGCTGTGTACAACATTTTACACATGTTTGTTTTTCCTGACTTTTCATTTTTACGTGCGGTGCACATGTAAACTTTTGGGCTTCTAAAAAGTTTAAAAGAAAATTCAGAAGAAAAAAATATGTGCTTGAGGGTATTCGAACACAAGGGCTACGTCACAGCAGTGCAAGGCTTTACTAATGAGCTACAAGCTATTTTCTTGTTGTTATTAAACAAAAATAACTTATAAAGTGAACTCAGGCTTGCAAACTCCATTCTTAAAAAATTTTGTACAGTAAATTCAGAGTCGTTACATTCTATCCTCCTTATAAAAATTTCTTCATCGAAATTCACAATTACATAAGGACTAGTTTACAAATAAATGAGGATATCTTGCACGCGTGTCGTCTTCTCGTTCCCACGTTGATTCTCCTGGCGAATCTTTTCTCCACATCACTCGGACCAAGTTTACTTCATTATTCCGAAGTGTCTTTACTTTTTGGTCCAGGATCTCAACGGTTTGTTGCTCATAGGTTAGGTCCACCTGTACAGTGAGCTCGGAGTGATCAAGGATGTGGCTAGGGTCGCTCACATATCTTCGGAGCTGGGATATATGGAATACGTTGTGCACTCCTTCCAATGAGGGTGGTAGTGCCAAACGGTATGCCACTTTTCTGACTCGCTTGAGAATGCCGAACGGTCCTATATATCTCGGACTGAGCTTACCCCTCTTGCCAAAGCGGATTACTCCCTGATTTGGAGAGATCTTTAAGAAAACATGATCTCCAGGTTGGAACTCCAAGTGTCGACACTTTGCATCAGCTCAGTGCTTCTGTCGGTCTTGAGCTATGCGCATTTTTTCCGTGATCGTTCGAACTACATCCACAGTTGCCACGATCATCTCTGGTTCTAGGAGTTCACGATCTCCAATGTCGTCCCAACTTAGTGGTGAACGACACTTACTTCCATAGAGAGCTGCAAATTGTTCCATTCCAATACTCGGCTGATAGCTGTTGTTGTATGAAAACTCCACAAGGTGTATGAGATCTTCCCACGAACCTCCGAAGTCTAACATACAAGCTCTTAGCATGTCCTTCAGAATCTGAATTGTTCGCTCAGACTGTCCATCTGTTTGTGGAAGGTAAGCTGTGCTGAAGTTCAGACTCATTCCCAGGCTACCTTGCAAACTCTGCCAAAACTGTGATCGGAATCTGGTGTCACGATCGGAGACGATGCAAACCGGTACTCCATATACTCTCACAATCTCCTGCATGAATTCATAGATATAAAAAATAGTACATTTTGAGATTAAATCTTACTTTAGATTCATGCTTACCTCCATGTACTTCTTTGCTAATGTCTCGGTAGATTGGCCAACTCGAAATAGGATAAAATGTGCTGACTTGGTGAGTCGATCCATAATAATCCATACCGCATCGTTACCTTTCGTGCTGCGAGAAAGAGCAGTCACGAAGTCCATGGTAATGTGCTGTCATTTCCATTCTGGGATAGGTAACGGTTGAAGTAGACCAGCAGTTCTATGATGTTCAGCCTTTACTTGCTGACACACCAAACACTTGGCTACGCTTCTGGCTACTTCGCGCTTCATTCCATGCCACCAGTAGTGTTACCGTAGATCCTTGTACATTTTGGTACCACCGGGGTGTACTGAGTACGGAGAGCTGTAAGCTTCTTTCATCAACTCTTCTCGAACAAGACCTTATGGTACACACAATCTACTTCTATATTTCAAGGATCCGTCTTCATGGATGATGAAGTCTGATCGAAGTCCATTTTCTACCTGTTCTCGGATCTTTTGCAACTTGGCATCACTTGATTGAGCTACTTTGATCTGATTGACAATAGTAGATTGAACTTGTAAGTTCATCAACTCTGAAGCATTACCTGGCATAACTACCTCGATCTCCATCCCATGCAATTCTTGCCGCAGCTTCCACTGTGCGGTAATATTCATTGATAACGGCTAACGGTTAAGTGCATCATGAACTACATTCACTTTCCCTGGATGATACTATAGGTTGATGTCGAAGTCCGCCATATGTTCTAGCCATCTTCTCTGCCGCATGTTCAACACTTTCTAAGTAAATACATACTTCAGACTTTTATGGTCCGTGTATATATCCACTCGTTCTCCAAGAAGATAGTGGCGCCAAATCTTAAGTGCAAAGATAACGGTTACCAGCTCCAAGTCATGTGTTGGATGGTTGCGCTCATGAACTTTCAGTTGTCTTGATGCAAAAGCTACAACCTTTCCATGCTAGTGTAGAACACATCCTAATCTCTTACCGGATGCATCGCAATGCACAACGAAACCTCCAGATTGATCCGGTATTACGAGAATAGGAGCTGATGTCAATCTTTACTTGAGTTCTACAAAAGCTTGTTCACATGCTTCTGACCACATGAATGCTTCATCTTTACGTGTGAGCTTGGTCAGGGGTGCTGTAATCTTCGAGAACCCTTCAATGAATTTTCGGTAGTATCCTGCTAAACCTAAGAAACTTCAAATATCCTTCACCATTTTTGGTGTCGGCCATTCGCTGACAGCTGATACCTTAGCTGGATCTATAAAGATTCCTTCGCCTGAAACGATGTGACCGAGAAATCCAACTTGATCCAGACAAAATTCACACTTGTTGTACTTAGCATAGAGTTGATTCTGTCGTAATGTCTCCAGGACAATCAGCAAATGCTCATCGTACTCTTTCCGATTCTTTGAATACACCAGGATGTCGTCGATAAAAATAACAACTAACCTGTCTAAGTACTCTCGGAAAACTTGGTTCATCAGATTCATGAAAATAGCAGGTGTATTAGTCACTCCAAATGGCATCACCAGATATTCGTAATGACCATAGCGAATCCTGAATACTGTTTTAGGAATATTAAACTCTTTGACCTTCACCTGATGATAACCCGAACGAAGATCTAGCTTTGAAAATACGCAAGACCCACTTAGTTGATCGAACAGATCGTCGATGAGCGGTAGTGGATACTTGTTCTTTATCGTCACTTCGTTCACAGCTCGGTAATCTATACACATTCTGTATAAACAATCTTTCTTCTTCACAAGAAAAACTGGAGATCCCCAACTTGAAGTACTGAGACGAATCCAACCTTTCTTCAGAAGTTCGTCCAACTGAGTACGGATCTCCTTCAATCCTTCAGGACTTAACCGGTATGGAGATTTGATCATCGGTTGTGTACCAGGTACCAAGTCAATGCTGAATTCAAGAGCTCGATCAGGAGGAAAACCTGTTATATATTCAGGGAATACATCCTCGAACTCCCGAACTACCTCTGACTTGTCTTCTTCCTCCTGTAATGATGCAATCACTATCTTCTTTGGTTTAGTCTTGTAGGTGCTAGGTTCTAGGGTACGGTCTCCACTCTTGAAATAAAAGACCGGATGATCTGGTATCTCGAACACTACCCTTCTTTGACGACAGTCGATAGTAGCGAAGAAAGTTCCTAGCTAGTCCATTCCCAAGACTACGTCGAAGTTCGGTATGTCCAGCACCTTGAAGTCTGCATAAAATTCTCTACTGCAGACGACCACTAGACACAGGTCGTATCCCATAGTTGCCTTTAGAACGTCGTTCCCTAAACTGACATTCCAGCTGGATACGGGCAGTTTAACTGGAATCACATGAGTTCGGAAAAACCGTTGCGACATAAAGCAATGTGATGCTCTAGTGTCGAAAAGTGCTAAAGCAGGTAGGGAGGCTACTAAAATTGTACCTAAGTTATGTGGGATATGTTTAGGTATAGGAACAAAAATATTTTGATATATACAAGTATTGAAAAGGTTTGAAAGATTGGGAGTTACCAGTGATGACTTGGCCAATGGCTTCAGCTTCTTCCACAGTCATTGTGAAAGCCTGACGCCGGGGTACATTCTTCCTTACTGGAGGTACATTCCTCTGTTCCTGGGGCACGTTTCTCTTCCCTTAAAGCATGTTCCTCTGTGCCTGATGGAATTGACGAGGAGGCTGTGCAGGAGGTCCACGTGGAGGTGGAGCAGGTAAAGCAATACGAGGTGCAGGAGCCTGGATAGCTGGCCGTTGCAGAAAGGTGATAGCTAGTCTGGGTGCGGGAGCTGGGTTGAGACGATGTGGACAAGCTCCAATGGCGTGAGTGGATGTGCCACAAATCAAGCATAGGCCATTCGCACGCCTGCAGTCCTTCACCAGATGTCCATTCCTCTTGTACTAGAAGCAAAAGTCTGGACTGGGCCAGTTAAAAGTTACTCCCGGTCTCCTGGGTACAAAAGGTGGCCTGGAAGAGGCTCCTCCTGCCATCTGAGTGGCAGGATGTTTCACACCGGCAGTTTGAGGTCTGCCCTTCTTCTTCACCACTGCCTCAAATCGTCGAACAGCCTTCAGTGCAAGATCATGGGTTGGGAAATCCCCTATAGCTAATGCATCTTGGATCTCCGGGTCAACCCTTGCTGAAATCTTCGTGCCCTGATCTTAGCAGTCGGGATCAGGTGTGTCGTGAACCTGTTATGACCTTGTGTTAGCGATATAGTATGTGATATTAGGAAATTGAATATTGAGACATATCTTACCTGCTAAGCATGGTAAACTCAACATTGTATTCATCCACAGATTTGTTCCACATTGAACCTTACTGTAAGTGGATGAACTGTTGTTCCATATCGAAACGGGCAGTCTCGGGGAAATATTTCGCGTCGAACAGATCGCGAAATATCCTCCATTCAATCGGTTGCACGAGTCAGCTTTCTTCAGCCTTCCACCAGACTCTGGCATTGTTAGTTAGTTGTAGCTTTGCAACTCTCACCCAAGAAACCTCTGGTACTTGTGCTGCTGCCAGGTCATCTTCTATAGACTGAGCCCATTCCTCTACCTCTAATGGGCTCTCTTGCCTGAAAAATGCTTCAGATGCAATGCCCGGAATTGCTTGACTCCGAGTGCCTCAGCTTCAGAGCGGTGCAAGAGGATAGCAGTCTGCTGTTGCTGACCCTCCAAGAGGTTCTTTATCGCCTCAAGCATTACCGTCTGCTTGTTGATGGGAGCTGCAACGGTATGTGGTGGTGGTAGAGTAGGTGGTGGGGTGTTTCCATTGACGTTCATACTTGTGTTGTTGGGAGAATCCACAACCTTGATAGAAAAAGAAAGGTTAGGATGGATTCAAGGAATTTGAAATGTAAAGAATGTATAGTTGCTGATTCTTATACTTATTGTGATATATTGCTTAGGATTTCATGCAGAACTGACCTGCATGGGCCACCAACAAAATCTGTCACGCCCCGCTTCCCGGTGTACGGGGAAAGAGATGTGGCGAGGCACGCGACGTATTTACTCAGAAATAAACACGTTAAGCGTAAATTAGCAATATAAATAAATGCACAAGAATAACAAGAGATATAATATAAACAACAACTTTTATTAACATTCATTCTTTACATACAACTGAAAAAGAAAAGTACAATGATAGAAAGCAATGCCTAAACAGTGGCTTATAAACTGGAAAGATAAGTACAAGTAAAGACTAGAAGTATGGCTTCTCTGTGAACTGTTCCAAGTCTTCCTGGCTGGGCTCTGTCTCCTGAGAGTCGGGTCCTCCCGACGAACATTCTAAAGAAAGAAGAGACAGGAATATCGTCATCAAAGTAGCGCTCGGTAAATCCTAAAAGAAAAGAAGGAATACGACAAGTGGAGAGAAATATAACTGTAATTTGTTCAGGTTTATGTTTGTTATCCTAACGTAGTTGTTTGTATCTTGTTACAGAATATATCGGTGTATGCGAGAGGAGTCCAACTATCCCATGGACTATGGTAACATGTAAGTACAAGGCCCCGTCAAAACCCACGGGACAACGGCACGAGAGTTCACGTATGTGTCTTTTAGTGTCCATCATCGTGCCACTTTTAATACATTCCGTACCAGTCTACCTCGTTAAACCCCATAATGTATTGTATTGAATTATAGTTATCAGACTTGCCAAGACCATGGATACAAGTTGTTCATGTAATCAAGTTTAGGATGTAAGCAAGTAGACATGTAATGAAGTCAAATTATAGCCATGGTTCGGTCAAGTTAAGTCATGTTTGCATGTTGATCTTGAAAGGTTACGCTAGCACCCTGGCCAACTTCCGTGGCCAAATGCGGAACAAATTTTTTTCCACGAATCGAAACTTAGCGCTAGAATAAACATAAACCGGAGCTACCATAAACCCAACAAGTAAAAAGAGAAGCTATCTACTATGAAAAGAGTTATACCATGAGGCTCGAGTCATTCGGGTCTTCACTCATCTCCTTTAGCATGCTCCTAGCGGCCTCCATGATCGAGCTTGATCGTCAGCTCCTTATGTCGAAGATGATCCGCCCGAAAGTGTCTATTTTGAGCTCCTACCTTTAAACCAATGTAACTAGGTCATTTGGTTTGCTAATCTAAGTGACCTGGGTAATGTAGAGAGTGATGATAGAGTGTTTTGTCTCAAGAGCCCTTCGTTTCTCAACACATGAGACTATATTGGCTTGAGGTAGAAGAAGAAAGACTTGGAGGTGATGAGAGAGTTGAAGAGAGCAACCATGGAAAATAAAAACTCTAGTGGGCTCAAGTGAATAATGGCTAATTATATTTTCTACTAATAATTCAAGCATGGCAAGGAAAATGATAAACTAATATTTCCATCACAAAATATCTAGATATTTTCTACAAAATATCTAGATGCCACCTTGCATCAATAATAACCCTAACTCACTAAGTGAGTTAATAAACTAGCCATGGTTCACTTGAAGAATAGTCAACCCCTCATACCTCCACCTCATTAACCATTTAACTAAATGGTTAAAACAAATAATAGGGTTTCTTCTTCTAATAGCACTCTTGTAACAAATTACAAGAATACCCCTCACCGTATATACATACTCGTATCCGTATTCCGAAAAATACGAATACAAAGAGACATAAATAATCCATCAATATAATACTAGGATCCGGCTTAAACCAAAGCCCGCTAGTATTATCTACCCGAACATCATACGTGTACGAGTGCACGCATGTGATCGAACCCTTGCCGTAAAACCATACGGCCTCTATATTGTTTCGCCCGAAGCAGGGAAACTCTCTGTGTGGGACTCTAAAGACTCAATAGTACGCTGGCAGTGGGTTTAACCACAAGCATGTCAGCGGCACTAGCTGTACGTAACAGCTGCTGAGGTACCTGCCGAAAAGGAAAGCCGACGAGCAAACTCATCTGGATCCCTACTGAGCCTATCCGTGACAATATCCGTACAGTCCGGTCTCTTCGTCAAACAGTATCGCATACCGGTTCTATGGGATGGTGAACGTCAGACTCTCATAACTTGATAATTCGTGCTGATGTGGCTCAGGACCAATTCCGGAAACTACTGATCAACCTACCAGTAAATCCCAACTGCCTTGTCCAAGGTCTTATGGTCCCGACCTATCAAAAACACAGTGCGACATCGACTCCTAATACCGGGAGTGACGAATTCCCAACAATCGCTCACTGCCTCCATATGGCTCGGGACTGTACCCAATCAAAACCTGTTTGCACGACTTAGTAGAGCCGTGTTAAAGTAGTGATCAAAGCATAGTGGGAACTCACACGAGACAAATGACTAACCCGTACACATGTCACCCGAGAACTTCCATCTGACGATAGGTATAGTACCATCTGGAAGTTCTCCACGAGTCTGTCCAGTGTACTCACACCCAGTGAGCACCTGCATACGATCTTAGGTGCATCCAACCAATAGCTGCGGGACCAACCATTGCCCCTTGTCGGGGCTAGAAGCATATACACTAGTCTACTCTGGAGTATCAAAGTCCAGTCTTGATACCCACGTGACTAGAGACCATTTAAGGATGTGCTTATGGACTACCCTGCTCCCACAAGTATGATCGCCATCACAATGCAGGCAGTCAAGCAAGATCCTACGAGCTTTATCAACATGTAACCGCAATATGTAATAACATGTATAACATATGCCATGTTAAGATAAAGACAAACCATAATAGTATACTACTGTATTGAGTCTTTATCAATATGTGAAAGCTGTACAAAACATCAATAGAAATAAATACACATATCCTGACAAAGACATCTCAAATAATATACTATATAACTGAGCAAGAATGTCCTGTATATACATATCCCCAGCATCCACATGTATGCATATACAATAATGGCCTCTAAGGCATACATATCCAACAATCTCCTGCTTGCACTAAAGGCCAGTAATTGGTGTAACGCATACCCAACATCTGCACTAAAGCCAGCTGCTGGTGTACCGCATACCCAATAGCTCAAAAAGTCGCTCGAACTGTGCTTGAAGGAAGGCCTTTGTAAATGGATCCGTCGTGTTTTCTTTAGTGACTACTCTTCGTACCTCGATCTCCTGGCGATCAATGATCTCCCTGATCAAGTGATACCGCCTTAAGATGTGTCTGGATTTTTGATGGGACCGTAGTTCCTTCGCTAAAGCAATATCCCCATTGTTATCGCAATACAAAGGTATTGGATCAACAATGGATGGAACCACCTGAAGTTCAGTAATGAACTTTTTCATTTAGACCGCTTCTTTTGCGGCACCGCTGGCAGCAATGTATTCAGCCTCCATCGTCGAGTCTGCGACGGTGTCCTGTTTGGAACTCCTCCAACACACCGCACCTCCATTGAGGGTAAACACAAAACCCGAGACAGATTTGCTGTCATCCTTGTCACTCTGGAAGCTTGAATCGGTAAAGTACTCGATTCTGAGGTCTCCATTACCGTAAACCAGGAATATCTCCTTAGTCTTTCTTAGGTACTTGAGAATGTTCTTCACTGCTGTCCAGTGGTTCTCACCTGGGTCTGACTGATACCGGCTCACCACGCTTGGTGCGTAATCTACATCTGGTCTTGTACATAGTATCGCATACATTATAGATCCTACCGCCGAAGCGTAGGGTATAGTGCTCATGCGAACGCTCTCCTCGTCAGTCTTAGGAGACATCTCCTTGGAGAGGGTCATTCCGTGCAATGCAGGTATGTTACCGCGCTTGGAATCTTCCATACTAAATCTTTTTAGTACGGTCTCTATGTACCTGGACTGTGAAAGTCCCAGTAATCTATTAGATCTATCTCTGTAGATCCCGATCCCCAGAATGCACGAGGCATCACCCATGTCCTTCATGGAGAACCATTGTGACAAGAATAACTTGACCGATTGTAGCATTGGAATATCATTTCCTATCAAAAGAATGTCATCCACGTACAAGACTAGGAATACGACAGTTCATCCTACAATCTTCTTATATATACATAGCTCATCTTCGTTCTTGATGAAGTCAAATTCCTTTTCATCAAAACAGATATTCCAGCTCCGCAATACCTGCTTTAATCCATAAATGGATTTAAGCAATTTGCACACCTTCCCACTGCTCCCACTGTCTACAAAACCTTCTGGATGATCCATATAAACGCACTCTTCCAAACTTCCATTTAGAAAAGCTGTTTTTACGTCCATCTGCCAGATTTCATAGTCATGGAAGGCAGCAATGGCAAATAGGATCTGAATGGATTTGAGCATAGCTACTGGAGAAAAGGTTTCGTCATAGTCCACTCCTGTTCTTTGACGAAAACCTTTTTCAACGAGTCTAGTATTATAGGTTTCAACCTGCCCATCTACACCAAATTTTCTTTTGTAGATCCATTTGCATCCAACGGGTTTTATCCCAGGTGGAGCAATATCTAAGGTCTACACTTTATTGGTGTAATCTTGGATCGCATAGCATCCGGCCACTTATCAGAGTCCCTGCTGATAATGGCCTGCCCGTAACTAGTAGGATCATCTTCTTCCAAGATGCAATCCTCTCGATCCCCGTCTATGAGAAAATCGTAGTATCTCTCGGGCGGATGAGAAATCCTACCAGAACTGCGGAGTGGCTGAGTTCATCTGGGACTACTGAATCTAGCGGTTCTACCAAATCTTCAGTTAGATTTTGTGGTTCAGAAATTTCTTCCAGTTCTACCGTACTCCCACTAGTTTCTTTTGCAAGAAACTTCCTTTCTAAAAAGGCGGCGTGGCGAGATACAAACACCTTCTGTTTCTCAGTGTGGTAGAACAGATATCCTAGTGAATCCTTAGGATATCCCACAAATTTACAAAGAACTGATCGTGCCTGAAGCTTGTCTAGTTTCTGTGTTTTCACATAGACTGGACAACCCCATATCTTAATAAATTTAAGAAATGGTTTCTTACTACTCTATATTTCATACGGAGTCTTAGGCACCGATTTGGATGGAACTTGATTCAAAAGATATTTCGTTGTCAAAAGTGCATGTCCCCAAAATGAAAGAGGCAACTTAGCGTTACTCATCATGGAGCGAACCATATCCAAAAGGGTACGATTCCTCCACTCAGATACACCGTTGTGCTGTGGTGTATACGGAGGAGTAAGCTGAGAGAGAATTCCATTCTCTTTTAGGTATTCAAGGAATTCCGTGCTCAAGTACTCCCCTCCTCTATCAGATCGGAGGATCTTAATACTTTTGCCAGTCTGGTTCTCTACTTCGTTTCTGTATTTTTTGAATTTCTCAAAAACTTCAGATTTGTGTTTCATAAGATGCACATATCCGAATCTAGAGAGATCATCAGTGAATGTGATGAAGTACGAGAACCCACCCCTTGCATGTATAGACATTGGACCACATACATCACTGTGTATGAGTTTCAAGAGCTCTCCTGCTCTTCTCCATGTCCGGTGAACGGAGATTTGGTCATCTTTCCTTTGAGACAAGACTGACAAGTTTCATAGGATGAAAATTTGAACGTATTCAAAAGCCCATCTTAATGCAACTTACTTAGTCTTTTCTCTCCGATATGACCAAGTCTACAATGCCACAAGTAGGATTCGTTCATTTCTGAACTCTTCCTCTTGCGTGTGTTTTGTATATTGAAATTTGTGTTTTGATTTAGAACATAGATACCATTAAACAGTGTACCTTCTGCAACTAGTATCTTATCAAGGTAAATGTTCATGATATTTCTATCAAGAACAAAGTTATATTCATCTTTATCAAGTAAAGAAACTGATATTATGTTGCAAACCATGGAAAGTACATAGTAGCAATTGTTCAAAATCATAGTACTGCTATTTGGCAACATTAGGTGATATTCACCGACGACAGCAGCATCAACTTGTGCTCCGTTCCCTACTCTGAGGGACATATCACCAGGTCCAACTATCCTACTTTTTATCAGTCCCTGCAATAAATTACAGATATGAGATCCTGATCCGGTATCTAGTACCCAGGAGGTAGGACTGACCGAAAAGCAGTTCTCAATTATAAGAACACCTGAAGTAGATGCATTAGTATGCTTCTTCTTCATTGGGGTTTCCAAGGAATTCAGACTATCCTCTTTCCTTTCCTCATACTTACGATCGCCATCATAAGTTAGAGCCAAACTGATGTTCCTCAGCCTCGAATAAGAATTCGGACCGGTCAAGCGATACATTTTATTATCTTGATTAGGACATGAAATGGTTGCTACCATGAGAGAAAAAAAAGAAACACTTAGCGTGCGCTCTTGCAATATTAGATTGGTTATTAATTTATCTAACCAGGATGGCTCCCACTGTTTTCTCGAATTCTTCTTCAAACCTTAAAAGAAGAACTAGTCGGGATTAATCGCATGTTACAATACTTGCTTAACCTTTCAGCCAGGCTAGTGTTAGTACTTCGAGGGAGGTTTTCCAACGCTTTCGCGAAGTTCCTTAATTATATAACCTCTTTTCCCTAGAGGCGTAGCCCCGCTAACACCATTCTAGACACCTACTTGGTTTATAGCATTGATTGTTAAGTGAAGTAATCTCCTGAGAGTAATCCTACTCATCAGTGGGATCGGGATCCAACTATCATTGCATGATGCACTAGATGGAATCCATTCTAGTCACCACACTCCAGAATGTATGCTAAATCTGCAAGTTTCCTGTATATTTGAAACTCCCGATGTGGTTTTTGCCCCTAGGACCGAAATGACCTTGACGAATAATCAACAAATCAAAAAAGGTCCTAGTCAAGTTCAACCCGTCATTATCCAGGATTGTATTAGACCCACCTGCATGATCCTTGATGAATAATCAACAAAATCACACGACTGTCCTAACCAATCACATCTATCTATGCAACAGAGAATCATTACTCAGCTACCGTTCACTGTGCCTTGACGAATAATCAACAAACACAGCACGAATACTAAGTAATAATTTTCTGAAATGACGGAGGGCTACGGCTAAGTTTTTGGCAAAAAACACATTAACGTAATGAACTTGATATCGTTGAAAGAACCTGATAACTTTGAAAAAGGAGTGGTTTAAGCTCCGCTTTTTAAAATTTCTGGTTTTGAAATAAACGAGCAATCTACAGTATAGACTTTTGCTCAAGAGATCACTCCTCGCGAAGGGATCTCGGCTCTTGCCTCGTGGAATGAGGTGCAAGATACTCATGACCGAATACCACTGTGCAAAGCGAAAGAATATAACTATAGTTTTTCGAAATTTGTTCCAACAACATCTTTTAGATTTGTTTTCTTGCATTAATTAAAAATTAATGCAGTCCCATCAATTAACCTATGACACCAGAAAAGAACGAAAATATAATGTATGTATATGCCATCCGCATTCGCCACTGGGCCCCGTCATCACCCGTTAAGTTACTTAACTAATGACAGAGCGGGGTTGGACTAGCGCGGGTGCAAAACATATACAACATCTACTAGTATATATATAAGTATATACAACATTCATCCCAGGCATGATAACAATCAACATCAGAGAATCTCAGCCAACAATACAGAGTGGTGGATAATCTTGGAGCCTCGGGTTTCAATGGAGCCGCAAATAAGACCCGACGTTTCCGGTCGTGTGGATAGCCTGTGCAATGAAAACCTGGACCCTAACGAACGCGGCAAGTTACCCGCCAATCCCAGAAGTGAGGCAACCCCTTCAACAAAGTGAATAGTCCACCCAGCGCTTCACGAAATTCGTTAACTTGGGTGCCCCATCTTGGGTCAACCTATACCCCTACGAGTGCGGCGAATAGCCCGCCAATTCTAGAATGAAGCCCCCTCCGTCTCAATGCCATGAGATGCGGGCTTGTTGCCTTCTTGAACCCGGATATTCATCCACTCCACTGCGGGGTAATCCTAGTACAGAATAAAGAAAATAATATGTACAAATGGTGACATCAGCCTCAACCCGGTCGTGCCCCAAACAAATAATATATAACCCGGCAAAGACGGCAGTCCACATGTCGGATGCTCACCCCGCAAAATGAATATACAAATGAATCTTTAACTATACTAATAACATTGCACCACATGCTATCCACCACGACTATCCAACCATAATTACAGCACAAACACAAAATATCAACGCGAATGTCATGTTCGCAAACCCGTCTAAAAGAACATATAGCAATTAGACGAGTTGTACCGATCGAATGATATTCACGGTCGCAGATAAAAGTGAATGTACTGTAAACTATTAAACAGTGTCAAATATAATGACTTCGAAACACTTCTAATTGCCCCCATACTTAAAAACAACAGAATATGAAACTTGGGCAAAAACAAACAACACCTGAAACCCAGAATTCAAGAGACTAGAACATAGACCAAAGCACGAGGCAATCCATCACAAGAAAATCGGTGAGGCCGGTTTCAAGCAAGTTTTGGCCGGTCAAAAATGGTTAGAATCACCTCGTTTTTGGTCGGTGTTCATCTCTCTGTAAAAAGAGCACTCTGCAATTGTTTTAAAAAAAAATTGGAGCCTAATCGACAGAAACATGAAATTTGGTTTCAATGTTTGGAGTTGTTTCGGTTTCGTTATTTTAACATTATTTAAACTTGGTTGTGTAGGGTTTATGGGCTGGCTCTGATACCATGAAAGGTTACGCTAGCGCCCCGGCCAACTTCCGTGGCCAAATGCGGAACAATTTTTTTTCTACGAATCGAAACTTGGCGCTAGAATAAACTTAAACCGGATCTACCATAAACCCAACAAGCAAAAGGAGAAGCTATCTACTATGAAAAGAGTCATACCATGAGGCTCGAGTCCTTTGGGTCTTCACTCCTCTCCTTTAGCATGCTCCTAGTGGCCTCCATGATCGAGCTTGATCGTCGGCTCCTTATCTCGAAAATGATCCACCCGAGAGTGTTTATTTTGAGCTCCTACCTTTAAACCAAGGTAACTAGGTCACTTGGTTTGCTAACCTAAGTGACCTAGGTGATGTAGAGAGTGATGATAGAGTGTTTTGTCTCAAGATCCCTTGGTTTCTCAACACATGAGACTATGAGCTTGAGGTAGAAGAAGAAAGACTTGGAGGTGATGAGAGAGTTGAAGAGAGCAACCATGGAAAAGAAAAACTCTAGTGGGCTCAAGTGAATAATGGCTAATTATATTTTCTACTAATAATTCAATCATGGCAAGGAAAATGATAAACTAATATTTCCATCACAAAATATCTAGATATTTTCTACAAAATATCTAGATGCCACCTTGCATCAATAGTAAACCCTAACTCACTAAGTGAGTTAACAAACTAGCCATGGTTCACTTGAAGAATAGTCAACCCCTCATACCTCCACCTCATTAACCATTTAACTAAATGGTTAAAACAAATAATAGGGTTTCTTCTTCTAATAGCACTCTTGTAACAAATTACAAGAATACCCCTCACCGTATATACATACCCGTATCCGTATTCCAAAAAATATGAATACAAAGAGACAAAAATAATCCATCAATATATTACTAGGATCCAGATTAAACCAAAGCCCTCTATTATTATCCGCCCGAACATCATACGTTCACGAGTGCACGCACGTGATCAAACCTGTAGGGTGTTTTTCGTCACCCCATTGAGATGGGAATACGCGCGCGCTTGTCAGGCGTACTACAGATTCCCCCTGCCTGGGGTAGGCCGGGGTTTAATGATTGTGGGGATCCGAATCTCCGGCAGCCGCGAACTAAGCTGCCGTTAATTACCCCTCGCCTTTGGAGCGAGGGAACCTCCGATTGACGGGTTAAACTGGTCATGCGAACTCAATATGCAGTGTTGTGTTTTGAAAGGGTTTTGGATATATTGGGGGCCACGCAGAGTTTTTATGGGGGTCCCGCTACCCGGATAGCGGGCTGGAGGTCAAGGGGGCTAGCAGCCCCCTTGCGGGGTGCGGGGCAGCGCCCCGTTAGAATTTTTTTCTAACAGGGACAGTGTCGTGGTGTACGTGTGTGTGCAAATATGTATACATATGTATATCTATATGTATATATATAAGAAGAAAAAAAGGGAAGAAAAGGCATCCAAAGGATGCGTGGGGGCAGCACCTTGGGCGATGTGCGCTCAGGCACAAGAGTGCCACGTGTCGGCACGTGGGCGCTCTGCGCTTGAGCGCTGGGCGCTTGAGCGCAAGAGCGCCACGTGTCGATACGTGGGTGCTTTGCGCTTCAGCGCCTGACGCTCGAGCGCAAGTGCGCTACGTGTCGGCACGGGGGCGACTTGCGCTTGAGCGCAAGCGCGCCACGTGTCGGCACCGGAGCGACTTGCGCTCGAGCGCTTGCGCTTGAGCGAAAGCGTGCCACGTGTCGGCACGTGGATGCTTTGCACATATGCGCAGGGCGCTGTAGTGCAAACGCGCCACGTGTCGGCACGTGGGCGCTTTGCGCTCGAGCGCTGAGCGCTTGAGCGCAAGCGCGCCACGAGTCGGCACGCGGGCGCTCTGCGCTTGAGCGCCGGCAAGAAAAGGAGGCTTTTAGCCTAAGAAACAGAAGCTATGCTTCAGAAAGGAAATATTTGTTGTTATATATATATATATATGGAGTTAAAACTCCTAGGAAGTTTTGAAGCTGATGAAGGGGGTTCTTCTTCTTTCTCCTGTTGTTTGGCCGGATCTTGAAGATCAAGAAGTAGGAGATTTTAAAAATCACTCATTTTTGATATCTGATGGGAGATCTGAGTTCCCCTTTGTGGGTTTTATGGTGGAAAACTACTTAGTTTTGGAAAAGAAAGAGTAAAACTCTTGATTTAAATCAAAAGAAATGAGAAGGTTTGGAACCTTGGAGAAGGAGCAGGAGGCACAAAGAACCCTAGTTTTGGGGGGAATGAAAAGTGTATCTGCTTTAATCATCATCATGTTTCCTTTTATAGTCCTACATATTTACATATAGCCCCTTGGGCTTTACCAAAATGGCATTTTAGTCATCCCATGGCTCATGTGTCATTTCATTTTTGCACATAAGCCATGGGCTTACAAAATATTTTCTTTATACCCATTTTATTTACATTCATGCATAAACAATTACATAAAAATTATTTATTACATGATTTTGTTGTTGGCACGGGGAGGC
This sequence comes from Agapanthus africanus, assembly GCA_030015575.1. Lineage (NCBI taxonomy): Eukaryota > Viridiplantae > Streptophyta > Magnoliopsida > Asparagales > Amaryllidaceae > Agapanthus > Agapanthus africanus. Next base: position 746,412,793 of record JASDDO010000022.1, on the reverse strand, counting down.
TGGCCACGGGCTCGACTTGGGCATGAACCCGCTTGACCTGGGCTTGGGCCCACCTGGCTTGGGGTTGACTTTGATTTTGACTTGGTCAACCGGGGTGTAAATTTTTACCCCAACAAATTGCCCCCCATCAATAAATGCACACAGCATATATGGGTCGTGTGAATGAAATTGATGGATCTTCTTTTGCGTGGAGGTGACTTGCTTTGGTTCCCACTTTTTGGGATGCACTGCCCTTTTTACGACATGGACGGTCGGTTCTGCCCTTTTTGCGACTTGGACGGTCGGTGCTTAACGCGTCTCCGAGACGGAGTGTCCGTGGTAGACGTTTCTCTGACCCGGAGTGTCTGTGTTGGACATTTCCCCGAGACGGAGTGCCTGCTGTTGGACGTTTCCCCGTTGCGGAGTGTCTGTGTTGGACGTTTCCCCGAGACGGAGTGTCTGCTGGCTGACGTGCCCCCGGCACGGAGTGCCTGCTGTTGGACGTTTCCCCGAGATGGAGTGTCGCTGGTTGACTTTTCCCCGGCACGGAGTGTCGCTGATTGACTTTTCCCCAGCGCGGAGTGTCGGGTTGACTTTTCCCCGGCACGGAGTGTCGCTGATCGACTTTTTTCCTGCGCGGAGTGTCGCTGGTTGACTTTTCCCCAGCACGGAGTGTCGCGGATCGAATTTTCCCGGGCGCGGAGTGTCGTTGGTTGACTTTTCCCCGGCACGGAGTGTCGCTGATCGACTTTTCCCCGGCGCGGAGTGTCGGGTTGACTTTTCCCCGGCACGGAGTGTCGATGATCGACTTTTCCCCGGCGCGGAGTGTCGCTGATCGACTTTTCCCCGGCGCGGAGTGTCGGGTTGACTTTTCCCCGGCACGGAGTGTCGCTGATCGACTTTTCCCCGGCGCGGAGTGTCGGGTTGACTTTTCCCCGGCACGGAGTGTCGCTGATCGACTTTTCCCCGGCGCGGAGTGTCGTTGGTTAACTTTTCCCCGGCACAGAGTGTCGCTGATCGACTTTTCCCCGACACGGAGTGTCGGGTTGACTTTTCCCCGGCACGGAGTGTCGCTGATCGACCTTTCCCCGGCGCGGAGTGTCGTTGGTTCACTTTTCCCAGGCACGGAGTGTCGCTGATCGACTTTTCCCCGGCGCGGAGTGTCACTGATCGACTTTTCCCCGGCGTGGAGTGTCGCTGATCGACTTTTCCCCGGCGCGGAGTGTCGCTGATCGACTTTTCCCCGGCGCGGAGTGTCAGTGGTTGACTTTTCCCCGAGACGGAGTGTCGCTGATCGACTTTTCCCCAGCACGGAGTGTCGCTGATCGACTTTTTCCCGGCACGGAGTGTCGCTGATCGACTTTTTCCCGGCGCGGAGTGTCGGTGGTTGACTTTTCCCCGAGACGGAGTGTCTGCTGTTGGACGTTTTCCCGGTACGGAGTGTCTGTGTTGGACGTTTCCCCGGTACGGAGTGTCTGCTGTTGGACGTTTCCCCGGTACGGAGTGTCTGTGTTGGACGTTTCCCCGAGACGGAGTGTCTGCTGTTGGACGTTTCGCCGAGACGGAGTGTCTGCTGTTGGACGTTTCGCCGAGACGGAGTGTCTGCTGTTGGACGTTTCCCCGAGACGGAGTGTCGCTGGTTGACGTAGAGGTCGATGTTGGAATTGGTTGGTTTGATTTGTTTGATTTAAGTTGACATCAGCATCGCTATACTGGAATATGGTACCAGGAGCGAATCATCATCTGTCTTTGAGAGGATTTGGGAATTGGTTTTCTGTCGGCATCTGCATTGCTGCACTGGAATAATGCCAGGAGCAACTCATCATGTGCCCCGGGAGGATTTGGATTTGGTTTTTTTTTTGGCATCTGCATTGCTGCACTGGAATAATGCCAGGAGCAACTCATCATGTGCCCCGGGAGGATTTGGGAATTGGTCTTAGCTTGGCATCAGTATCGCTACACTGGAACATGGTACCAGGAGCGAATCATAATTTGCGTTTGCTTATTAGGAAACGATGGCTTAGGAGACAGGTTTTAGGTCCCTATCACCTAAGACTTTTCAATTTTGTGAGCCGTAAGGGTCTCACAAAGTATTTTCTCCCTACGGGTCGTAAGGATCCCGTAGGTGTATTTTCTCCTTAGGAGTCGTAGGGACTCCTAAGTGTGTTCTTCCTTTGTGAGTCGTAAGGATCTCACGCGGGGATTTTCTCCTCACAAAGTCGAGAGGTGTATTTCATCTCTTTTCATGAGTTTGCGCCATTTCGGGTTTTCACAAACTCGCCGGCAGTCCTGCTGTTTTTACTCACGGAGCCCTTTCGGGTTTTCATCCGTGCCCATTTTGCTTGTGGACATACCATTTATTTATTTATTTTTTCTTTATTTTTGGTGGGACTTTGAATGTGTCCTCACCGGTAGGACTTGGGAGAGATTGGGGTTGTTTTATGCCCGTGGATTGTATACAGTTTTGCAGGATGTTAGATCCAGACCGTAGGGCCAAAAACATTTTGGGTCTTTGTTGGCGTCTGCATCGCTGCATTGGAATATGGTACCAGGAGCGACTCATCATTCGCCATTAGGATTTAGATTTGGAATTTGGTTGGCGTCTGCATCGCTGCACTGGAACATGGTACCAGGAGCGACTCATCATTCGCCATTGGGATTTGAATTTGGAATTTGGTTGGCGTCTGCATCGCTGCACTGGAATATGGTACCAGGAGCGACTCATCATTCGCCAATGGGATTTGAATTTGGAATTTGGTTAGCGTCTGCATCGCTGCACTAGAACATGGTACCAGGAGCGACTCATCATTCCATTGGGATTTGAATTTGGAATTTGGTTGGCGTCTGCATCGCTGCACTGGAACATGGTACCAGGAGCGACTCATCATTCGCCGCTTGGGGATTGGGGAGCGATGGCTTAGGAGACAGGTTTAGATCCCTATCACCTAAGACTTTTCAATTTTATAGGCCGTTAGGGTCCCATAAAAGCATTTTCTCCCTGCGAGTCGTAAGGATCCCGCAGGTGTATTTTCTCCTTAGGAGTCGTGAGGACTCCTAAGTGTGTTTTTCCTTTATGAGTCGTAAGGATCCCACAAAGGTTTGTTGTCCTCATGTATCGTGAGGACACATGAGTGGATTTCCCTCGTTCCCAGTTTAACGACTTAGCGGTCATCTGTTTCCAGTTTAAAGACTTAGTGTCACGTCCCGCTTCCCAGAGTACGCTAGATTGGGCAAGTGACATAGCCAACCATGCTACCTGTGGGTAGGAAGTATCCATCCACCGTCACATTACGGCTGTAGAGATATCAAGAACAAGATAAAACTATCTAAAACATGTCCATAATCCAGAATAACGGGAGTCAATAATAAATAAATGCGGAAGCAAATGATCCAATACAAATAACTGAAAAGTGTGTCCCATAATGCGGGCTCACATCATGAAATAAATGCAGGAAATAAAACTAACTACTACTGAACTCACAGCTCAGCCTGCTGGCTGAAGTACTACTGCTCGGACTGCAACAGCGGTACGGGATCTAGGCCATGCAAAACCCAGACGTCAGCGTGTCATGTCATCAAGTAATATAATATGAACAGTGTAGCAGGCAATGTAATATAAACATGAATACAGCAAGAATAACAATAATATGAATCATACCAGTACAGGGTAGCGTGCAGTGGGTAAACTAAACTGTTCTATCAGGTTTTTCTATTCTAAAGTCTTTGAAATCAATTGATGAATCGTCGATGTAACTCAATAGTATCCCGTACATACCCGGGACCACGGCCACAATATTCTCGGCTGCAGCCGAGACATGCCGCTAGGCACAAAACATGAATGTGTACACTCGATAGTATCCCGTACATACCCGGGATCACGACCACAATATTCTCGGCTGAAATCGAGACATGCCGCTAGGCACAAAACAGGAATGTGTACACTCAGGACAGGTAGTGAACTGTCGAGTTACAAGTCAGGTTTCACCTTTGATTTCCCCATACCCCCAAGTTATATGTGTCAGGTCAGGTATTCAGTAATCAAGAACTAATGCCGACACAGGATCAGGTAAAAACATGTTTGTCTGGATAGACAACAGGAACGGTCCATGAGGACTACATGTCAGGTTTGTTGGCATTAGACACGAGATCAGGTAACAGGTCGGGTCATGGTACATCAGGTCAAGTCAACAGTATACGGTACCATGTCAGGTGTATCATATATATACCATGTGTGACAATGTCAAGTCAAGATGTAACAATATCGTGGGTGTGCTCACAAATAGATATATAATCGAACAGGGCATTTAACAACATGGAATAGGCAATGAACTAAATCATAAGCATGTTTCATTTAATCACAAGAGTGCAGTAATACAATGCAGCCGTTTAATTATGTTAACAGGTTTAAGCACCCTTAGCGGTGCAATAGTTTAGGTATTGGTGCAATACAGTTATATCAAGCCTTTGAATACGAATGTCCGAATAGAACTACATGGGTAAGTGCTACCATCTATTAAACAGTAAAATGTGATTAAACAGGTAAACTTGGTTATTAGGTTTAAATTGGTAAACTATAAATTCTATGTTATCTGTAGAATGACATAATGCAATATTGCAACCAAAATGGGAAAACGACTATACCAAGTTAAGTTTTACAGGTTTAGTGTGTCAAAACATATATAAATATATAGTATAGCATGTAGCAAGGGATACTTGCCTCGACGGGTCGCGAACCGGGAGAAACGGAACGTAACGTCGGCGGGGAAACACGCGACGGACGCACGGTTCACGGATTGAACCCAAACAACGAACCAAGGAACCACACGGGTCAGAGTACTCTGCTGGAACGTCGGGACATGTCACCGGCACGGCCGGATTCCGGCGAGCACAAAAACAGTAAATAGGGTTTCGAACGGGTGTAGATCTTGGAAAGAAGGAAATGACCAGAGAAGAAGAAGATGGGGGAATACTCACTGGTCCAGAGGGCACTAGCGACGACGGCGAGATCGACGGCGGCAAGGACGGAGTCTCCGGCGATCTGCAGAAACTTCCAGCAACTGTTTTCAGTTCTGGAAAAAGAAGAGAGGAAAGGAAAGGTGGAGAGACACTTACATGGTGTTTAGAGGTGGTTGGGGTTCGTCGGCGACGGCCATGGGCGGCGCAGGTGGTCGCCGGTGACGTTTTAGGCGACACAGAGAAGTTGCGGGGTAGCCGAGGGTCGCTGTCGTGCAGGGTGCGCGGGGGAAAGAAGACCAGGGTTGAGGTTGCGAGGAGGAGGCGGAGGCGAGGGTGACGGTGACGCTGGCGCCGGCGTTGGGGCAGCGGCGGCGACGGTGAAGACGGCTAGGATTGAGGCTCACGGTGGGTTTTCTCGTGATAGTGAATACTGCTTTTGGAAAAGATATAGGAGGGGAGAAAATATATAAAAGAGAGAGAGAGAATGAGGTTAGAGAGAGAGAGAAGAGATAGGGGGAGAGAGAGAGAGAGAAAGAGAGAGATTGAGAAAGATAGAGAGAGAGAGAGATAATGGAGAGGGGCCCACGGGGTTAAACCCTCGCTGATTGGCTGCAGAAGGGAAAATTTCACAGTTCAAACAATATTTCACAGATCTCGTGACTTCACAGGATTTTCACAGTTCAAAAAAAAATACTATTCTGTTAAAAGAATAATTTGATTGGTTAATGTGACCTTAAGTGATGGTTTTTAAAATATATAAAATTTGGGATTTTGGCGCTAAATAAAACATTTCCAAATCGCGCCCGGGTTGGGTCCAAAAATTTGAAATTTAAATAATAGGATTTTAAGCGGGTTCCAAATTTTGAAATTGAGTATTTCATGATTAAAAAGCATACCCCCAAGACGGACACCTGTACGCACGCGTAGCCGTCCAAACTCACCCGTTTCACCGAACGGGACGAGAACACGATGCACGGACGCTACCACAAGGTTAGGGGTGTCGAGTAGGCCAAGATAGATATTTTTAATTTCATTTTAGATGCTAAAATTTGTTATATGCAGAAATGACTTTGCCAAATAAAATTTTACAGTAAGCCACAAATAAGCAAGAAAAATGAAATGAGTATCACCTAATGCTCAAACAGTAACAGAAATTAGTAGTATTGGGCTCGGGTGTTACATTATACCCAACTACAAAAAGAATTTCGTCCTCGAAATTCCAAGAATACAAAAAAACTACAAGAAGAGATGAGGAAACTTCTGTCGGATTTCATCTTCTCGTTCCTAAGTGGACTCTCCATGCGATCGATTACCCCAAGAAATAAGCACAAGGGGGATGACCTTGTTCTTGAGAACCTTTTCCCTTCGATCCACGATTTCAACCGGTCGCTCTTCAAAAGTCAGGTCTTCCCGTACTGTTAACTCCGAATGATCCAAAACGTGTGTTTCATCTCGGACGTACCTACGGAGTTGAGATACGTGAAACACATCGTGCACATTCGCCAAGGACTGCGGTAACGCCAAACGGTACGCTATCTCTCCAACACGCTCCAATATCTCAAAGGGTCCAACGAATCGAGGACTAAGCTTTCCTCGACTCCCAAAACGAATCACCCCTCTAGTCGGTGATATCTTCAAGAAAACCAAATCACCCACGGCGAACTCTAGAGGTCTTCTTAACGTGTCAGCCCAACTCTTCTGTCTGTCTTGAGCTGCCTTCATAAGATTTCTGATAGTGTTAACCTTCTCAACTGTCTGCACCACCAAATCTGGTCCCAACAATCTTCGTTCACCGACATCATCCCAACAAACCGGTGAACGGCATTTACGACCATATAAAGCTTCAAACGGAGCCATCTGGATAGTTGCCTGAAAACTGTTGTTGTAAGAAAACTCCACCAAGTGTAGATGATCCCCCCACGAACCCTTGAAGTCCAACATGCATGCTCTCAACATGTCTTCAAGAGTTTGGATCGTTCTCTCCGACTGACCATCAGTTTGAGGATGATAAGCTTTGCTAAACTTCAATCGAGTCCCCAAACTTTCTGTAGACTCCGCCAAAAGTGTGATAAGAACCGAGTGTCCCGATCGGACACGATGCTCACCAGTACTCCATGCAATCTTACAATCTCCTGCATGTACCGCTTCGACAAGGTCTCTGTTGATTGACCAACCCGAAAAGGAATAAAGTGAGCTGCCTTGGTCAACCGATCAACAATCACCCATACTGCATTGTTGCCTTTTGGACTCCGCGGTAAAGCCGTCACGAAATCCATGGTTATATGTTCCCACTTCCACTGAGGAATCGGAAGTGGTTGCAATAAACCAGCAACCCTTTGATGTTCAGCCTTAACTTGCTGACACACTAAGCACTTTGCCACAAAGCGAGCAATCTCCCATTTCATGCCTTCCCACCAGAAATGCTGTCGAATATCTCGGTACGTCTTTGTGTCTCCTGGATGTACAGAATAAGCTGAACTGTGTGCCTCCTTCATAGGCTCTTCACGAATATCTCCCTTTGGCACACACAAACGGGTACCAAACCTCAACGAACCATCTTCGGGGATTAATAAATCTGTTCGTAGTCCGGCTTCAACCTGTCCTCGAAACTTTTGTAGTCTAGGGTCCTGCGATTGAGCTGCTTTAATATTCTCGATCAATGACGAATGTACTTGCAGCTGCAACAACTGTCCCGTATAATGTGGTAGCACAACCTCCAAGTCAAATCTTCGAAAATCTGCGACGATCTCCTTCTGCGTAGTTAACACCTGAATTACTGGTAACCGACTAAGCGCATCCGGCACAACATTAACCTTCCCCGGATGGTACTTAAGATCAAGATCGTAGTCAGCCATCAGCTCCAACCAACTACGCTGCCTCATGTTAAGCTCCTTCTGTGTGAACACATACTTCAAGCTCTTATGATCTGTAAAAACTTCGACTCTTTCGCCCAAAAGGTAGTGTCTCCAAATCTTCAAAGCGAAAATCACAGCCGCAAGCTCCAAGTCATGAGTTGGATAATTCTTCTCATGGGTCTTCAACTGTCTCGATGCGTATGCTACAACCTTCCCATGCTGCATCAAAACACATCCTAATCCTTTCCCAGATGCGTCGCTGTGAATCACCAATCCTCCGGGATTGTCTGGCACAGTCAGAATAGGGGCGTTTATCAACTTCTGCTTCAACGTCTCGAAAGCTAACGCACACTTATCCGCCCACACAAAAGGTACCTCCTTGCACGTAAGCTTGGTCAACGGCTCTGCCAGACGAGCAAAGTTCTCCACAAATCTCTTGTAGTATCCGGGTAATCCAAGGAAACTTCTTATCTCAGCAACATTCTTTGGAATAGGCCAATCTCGAACTGCTGCAATCTTTTCTGGATCGACGGCAATTCCATCGCCAGACACAACATGCCCCAAAAACCTTACTTCCTCCAGCCAAAACTCGCACTTACTCATCTTCGCATACAATTTCTCCTGTCTCAACGTCTGCAGTGCGATCTTCAAATGCTCAGCATGCTCTTCAAAACTCTTCGAGTAAACCAGAATATCGTCAATGAATACCACAATGAACTGATCCAAGAACGGTGAAAAGATTCGGTTCCTCAAGTCCATGAATACTGTCGGCGCATTCGTTACTCCGAAGGGTATCACTAAGTACTCGTAATGTCCATACCGAGTTCGGAACGCCGTCTTGCAAATATCTTCTGTTTTCACTCGGACCTGATGATATCCGGATCGCAAATCCAGCTTCGAGAATACCCTCGCGCCACTAAGCTGCTCAAAATGTTCTCCAATGCGAGGGATAGGGTACTTGTTCTTAATAGTCACCCGGTTTAATTCTCGATAGTCGATGCACATCCTTCTTGTGCCATCCTTCTTCTTTACTAGAAGAACTGGAGCTCCCCAAGGCGAGTTGCTGCTTCGAATCCAACCTTTCTCAAGCAATTCTGCAGCCTGTTTCTTGACTTCTTCCAACTCTACTGGCTCCATTGGATAATACGCTTTAGATACTGGCACTGCACCAGGAATAAGATCAATTGCGAACTCCACGTCTCTCCTCGGCGGTAAACCCGATATATCTTCAAACACGTCCATAGAATCACGAACAACAGCCGGCTCTTTACTTTCATCACTTCTATTGATGCAAGAATATTGTTTGTCGGCCTAGCCCTAAAGTCGACCGGCCCGACCAAACTGCTTCCTTAACGCAACTGCTGTCTGCTGCAAACTCCCTTTCATCCCAGATAAACTCTGCTGCTCTTGGCTGCTGCAAGTATTTGTGAGAAAGTGGTCAAACCCAGGGAGACAATCTGCCTCTGGATGTCCACGTCCAGTCTGCGCATGAACCTCCGTGCCCTGTCTGCATCGTTGGCAACTAAAGGTCCAGCGAAACTACTGAGTCTCGTCCATTCTGCTGCATGCACATCTACGGGTGCTCCCTTCTGCTTTAGTCCGATGAACTTCTCTTCCATTTCCTCCCGTGCAGTCCGCGGGAAGAACTTCTCCAGGAAACTCTTAGAAAAATCCGCCCACTTGATCGGCTTGGGCAAGAGGGTCTCCTCAACAAGCCACCATTCTCGAGCGTAGTCCACTAGCTGAATGCGTACCACAACAACCTTTTTGTCATCTGGAAACTGTGCCGCAAAAAGCAAGTTCTCTGTGTCAACTAGCCACTGCTCCACTGGCAACGGCTCCTTTAAACCAGTAAATGTATACGGACCCAAACGTCTGAAATCTGCTACTGTCCCTACTCGGTCAACTGGCTTAGCTCCAACATTGTTCACAGACTGCTGAACGATCTGCAAACCTTCCCGAAACGAGTCCGCTTGCTGCTGGATCAGCTCGGTCTGTTTCTTTCATTCTCCAGCATTCCTCTTATCACTCCAAGTATGGCGGCTTCGTCCACACGCCTCTGGTATGTCTTCAATTTCTTACCGTCCATAATCCTGAACTCAAAATACCCAACATTAGAATGATGATAGATTTTGAATATAGATCAAGGCTAGAACTCCAAGATACTTAAATAGAGTACCGCATTGTAACTATGCCGCGGTACCATAGCCACAATTACATAACTCCATCCAAGTCGCCTAAGTCCTAGAGATAACAAGGAATCGGGTTTTCGAATCGATATGCAAAGGAAGTTTGCATATCGTAAAAGATATAATCAGGAAGAATGTGATTCAAGAATGGTAAAACGGTCAAGGTGGCAGGACATGTTTCCTAAACACGGGTATTCTGATTCGTGTATTAGGTACAATACCCAACTACAAAAGAATCAACCCGACTATCCTATGTCTCTGATACCAAAAGAACCATGTCACGCCCCGCTTCCCAGAGTACGCTAGATTGGGCACGTGACATAGCCAACCATGCTACCTGTGGGTAGGAAGTATCCATCCACAGTCACATTACGGTAGTGAACTGTCGAGTTACAAGTCAGGTTTCACCTTTGATTTCCCCATACCCCCAAGTTATATGTGTCAGGTCAGGTATTCAGTAATCAAGAACTAATGCCGACACAGGATCAGGTAAAAACATGTTTGTCTGGATAGACAACAGGAACGGTCCATGAGAACTACATGTCAGGTTTGTTGGCATTAGACACGAGATCAGGTAACAGGTCGGGTCATGATACATCAGGTCAAGTCAACAGTATACGGTACCATGTCAGGTGTATCATATATATACCATGTGTGACAATGTCAAGTCAAGATGTAACAATATCGTGGGTGTGCTCACAAATAGATATAAAATCGAACAGGGCATTTAACAACATGGAATAGGAAATGAACTAAATCATAAGCATGTTTCATTTAATCACAAGACTGCAGTAATACAATGCAGCCGTTTAATTATGTTAACAGGTTTAAGCACCCTTATCGGTGCAATAGTTTAGGTATTGGTGCAATACAGTTATATCAAGCCTTTGAATACGAATGTCCGAATAGAACTACATGGGTAAGTGCTACCATCTATTAAACAGTAAAATGTGATTAAACAGGTAAACTTGGTTATTAGGTTTAAATTGGCAAACTGTAAATTCTATGTTATCTGTAGAATGACATAATGCAATATTGCAACCAAAATGGGAAAACGACTATACCAAGTTAAGTTTTACAAGTTTAGTGTGTTAAAACATATATAAATATATAGTATAGCATGTAGCAAGGGATACTTTACTCGACGGGTCGCGAACCGGGAAAAACGGAACGTAACGTCGGCGGGGAAACACGCGACGGACGCACGGTTCACCGATTGAACCCAAACAATGAACCAAGGAACCACACGGGTCAGACTACTCTACTAGAACGTCGGGACATGTCGCCGGCACGGCCGGATTCCGGCGAGCACAAAAACAGTAAATAGGGTTTCGAACGGGTGTAGATCTTGGAAAGAAGGAAATGACCAGAGAAGAAGAAGATGGGGGAATACTCACTGGTCCAGAGGGCACTAGCGACGACGGCGAGATCGACGGCGGCGAGGACGGCGTCTCCGGCGATCTGCAGAAACTTCCAGCAACTGTTTTCAGTTCTGGAAAAAGAAGAGAGGAAAGGAAAGGTGGAGAGACACTTACATGGTGGTTAGAGGTGGTTGGGGTTCGTCGGCGACGGCCAGGGGCGGCGCAGGTGGTCGCCGGTGACGTTTCAGGCGACACAGAGAAGTTGCGGGGTAGCCGAGGGTCGCTGTCGTGCAGGGTGCGCGGGGGAAAGAAGACCAGGGTTAAGGTTGCGAGGCGGAGGCGGAGGCGAGGGTGACGGTGACGCTGGCGCCGGCGTTGGGGCTGCGGCGGCAACGGTGAAGGCGGCTAGGATTGAGGCTCACGGTGGGCTTTCTCATGATGGTGAATACTGCTTTTGGAAAAGATATAGGAGGGGAGAAAATATATAAAAGTGAGAGAGAGAATGAGGTTAGAGAGAGAGAGAGAGAAGAGATCGGGGGGGAGAGAGAGAAAGATAGAGAAAGAGAGAGATTGAGAAAGATAGAGAGAGAGAGAGATTGAGAAAGAGAGAGATTGAGAAAGATAGAGAGAGAGAGAGATAATGGAGAGGGGCCCACGGGGTTAAACCCTCGCTGATTGGCTGCAGAAGGGAAAATTTCACAGTTCAAACAATATTTCACAGATCTCGTGACTTCACAGGATTTTCACAGTTCAAAAAAAAATACTATTCTGTTAAAAGAATAATTTGATTGGTTAATGTGACCTTAAGTGATGGTTTTTAAAATATATAAAATTTGGGATTTTGGCGCTAAATAAAACATTTCCAAATCGCGCCCGGGTTGGGTCCAAAAATTTGAAATTTAAATAATAGGATTTTAAGCTGGTTCCAAATTTTGAAATTGAGTGTTTCATGATTAAAAAGCATACCCCCAAGACGGACACCTGTACGCATGCGTAGCCGTCCAAACTCGCCCGTTTCACCGAACGGGACGAGAACACGATGCACGGACGCTACCACAAGGCTAGGGGTGTCGAGTAGGCCAAGATAGATATTTTTAATTTCATTTTAGATGCTAAAATTTGTTATATGCAGAAATGATTTTGCCAGATAAAATTTTACAGTAAGCCATAAATAAGCAAGAAAAATGAAATGAGTATCACCTAATGCTCAAACAGTAACAGAAATTAGTAGTATTGGGCTCGGGTGTTACACTTAGGGGTCTGTGGTGCCCAGTTTAACGACTTAGCGGTCATCTGTTTCCAGTTTAACGACGTGGTGGTCATCTGTTTCCAGTTTAACGACTTGGTGGTCATCTGTTTCCAGTTTAACGACTTAGAGGTCATCTGTTTCCAGTTTAACGACTTGGTGGTCATCTGTTTCCAGTTTAACGACTTGGTGGTCATCTGTTTCCAGTTTAATGACTTAGTGGTCTACTGTTTCCAGTTTAACGACTTGGTGGTCATCTGTTTCCAGTTTAACGACTTGGAGGTCATCTGTTTCCAGTTTAAAGACTTAGGGGTCTATTGATGGCGAGCTTGGAATTTTGGGGGTAGCGGCCGGCATCAGCGTTGCTAACACTGAAGCAGAGGTGCCGGGAGCAATTCATCATTTGCCTGCTCTTGTTGGCGGAGCGATGGCTTAGGATACGGGTTTAGGTCCCTATCGCCTAAGGTTTTTCAATTTTATGGGCCGTGAGGGTCCCATAAAAGCATTTTCTCCCTGCGAGTCGTTAGGATCCCGCAGGTATATTTTCTCCTTAGGAGTCGTGAGGACTCCTAAGTGTGTTTTTCCTTTGTGAGTTTGTTCTCCTCATGTATCGTGAGTACACATGAGTTGGTCTTCTCAATGGAGCATAACTCCAAAGGCGGAGACCAGCCGCGTAACTGGTGATTACGGTGGGGCATGGGTATGATGAGAATTATTTGAGCCCGTGGATTGTATACGGCAGTCAATTTGGGGACTGGCCGTAGGGCCGAAAGAATTTTGAAAAAATGGATTTTTGTTGGCGTCTGCATCGCTGCATTAGAATATTGTACCAGGAGCAACTCATCATTCGCCAGTTTTTTTTACCGCGATTGCTCTATCATTTCAGCTTTTCTTATCGCGAAGGTCGCGATTGCCCTATCATTTCAGCTATTTATTCGCGGTTGCCCCATCATTTCGGCTTTATTTTATTTTTCCTTTATTTACACATTTTTTGTTTATTTACATGCATATATATTTTTTTACATTCCCAGTTTAACAACTTAGAGGTCGATGGTTCCCAGTTTAACGACGTGGGGGTCATCTTTGCTTATCCCAGCTCCTTGAACTTTGATCTTGGCGGAGCTGTGTTGATGACCTAGCTCCGTGGCTTGCCGATACATCCGAGGATTGTGAGGTTTTTCCAAGCTTATATTGGTCCTCTGCCCAATCTTTGAAAATATAGCAGTCTTCGATGGTATGACCCACCACTCTATGATATGGGCAGTATACGGGATTGCCGGTCATGTTCATTTCCTGTGGCCTCTTTGGAACAGGCAGTTGCAGACCGTTGTTCAAGGCGTCCATGAATATTTTGCGGACTTCATCCCTCCTGAAGGAGTATACCTTCTTCTTTCTCTCCATTGGAGTAGGTGCCTTTACTGATGCTGGTCCTAGAGGCCGATCGGTCTTTGGTTCGCCCTTTTCAGATAATGGCACATGTCTGGGAGGATTAGGTTCCCGAAAGGCTTCAGTCTCCATTTTCAAGAAATCGGCGGTCGTAGCTTGACTGTTTGCTAACGCGCCTTTAGACAGTTCTATATCTCCCGTCCTGTATTGCCTTTCGACCCAATCTTTGAAGACGAAGCAGTCCTCAATGGCATGACCTATCACCCTGTGATAGGGGCAATATTTTGGGTCGTCGGTCATATTCTCTTCTTGCGGCCTCTTTGATTCTGGCAGTTGTAGACCGTTTCTTAGGGCGTCCCTGAATATCTTGTGGACCTTTTCCCTCTTGAAGGAATATACCTTTTCCAGCTTCTCTTTCAGAGGCGATCCCCCCCCGGCGTATGTATCGGAGGGACTGGAGGCTGATTGCGGCCGTTTTTCACGAAGGCGCTCCGCTTTTAGGTTGAAAGAGATATCAGTTGGCTGCCTCCGGGTATCAATCCCTGTCTCATGAACCAAAATTTGATTCTGCTGTAATTGCAATCGGGCAACTTGGGTCGCGAGATCTGCCACGACGTTTGCCAGCTCGTTGACCTTGGAATAAACCTCGGCCATCTTCTCATCCCTGTCCTGAAATTGCCCTTGTAGCCATTGGAATAATGCTTGTTCTATAGTTCCGGCTATGGCAACTGGGTAATCTTTATTGCCTGAGCTCAATTCCGCAGGAACCATGGGCTCCTCTGGCTTATCGGCCTGAGCGGGCTCTTCATCATTTAGATCGAGCCGATGCTGGGTAGCGTCAACCATATCATCACCATGGCTGTGAAGAAGAGGAGGGTTCGTTTCTTCATATCCGGCCATGTAGACAGTGTGGATAACACATTCAGCCATTCTTTCATCACTGGCAGCTGGTTTCGTGGAGCGGTCCGGGCTTTGGAAATTCATAAATTTTAACATGGCCAGAGCCCTAGCCCTTTTGTTGGATCTATATCTGAGCCGCATCTGCCTCAGCTTCTCCGCCTTAAGCGCTTGGCAGGTTTCTGCTCTTCGGGAAGCCGCCATAGGCCGAGCGATAGGGATGCTTGAGAAGACATCTGCCCGCGTGTCCGTCGAAGGTATCGCCTGGGCTTGCCTACTACGTCTGGAAACTTATTTTGTTCCGATGGCTTTTCCCCCAGTTGGGGCCATGGAAAGCCGTCCATACACCGATTTGCGTTTGGGTTGGGGCGCCCTCGAGATTACTACATTCGGTCTCCTGCCTTTCGAGACCGGTCTGTCTGTTGCTGGAGCTTGAGGAGACGGGATGGCATTAGCTGACACGAACAGGATAGAGCCGAATGGTAGCGGCTCCTCCTCCCATTGTCGCCCGAGACTGGCTGGAAGGACCGTCCTGGAGTCCATCTTCATCGTGTAGGAGACGGGAGTCGTGCTGAGAGCTGAGATCGTCCTTGGAGACATTGTTGGAGAGTGATTGCTTGAAAACCTGCATGAAAAAGCATTATTTTAGTTTAAATATAGGTATGTATATTGATTGAGTCCGCATGAATGCTTAACCCGAAATATGGGATGAAAGATTTGTCCCACCGGGCGTGCCTGAACCTGTAGGGTGTTTTTCATCACCCCATTGAGATGGGAATACGCGCGCGCTTGTCAGGCGTACTACAGATCCCCCCTGCCTGGGGTAGGCCGGGGTTTAATGATTATGGGGATCCGAATCTCCGGCAGCCGCGAACTAAGCTGCCGTTAATTACCCCTCGCCTTTGGAGCGAGGGAACCTCCGATTGACGGGTTAAA
The DNA here is from genome assembly GCA_030015575.1 of Agapanthus africanus. Lineage (NCBI taxonomy): Eukaryota > Viridiplantae > Streptophyta > Magnoliopsida > Asparagales > Amaryllidaceae > Agapanthus > Agapanthus africanus. The sequence goes on along the minus strand of JASDDO010000022.1, from coordinate 746,396,988 downwards.
CTGGTCATGCGAACCCAATGTGCAGTGTTGTGTTTTGAAAGGGTTTTGGATATATTGGGGGCCACGCAGAGTTTTTACGGGGGTCCCGCTACCCGGATAGCGGGCTGGGGGTCAAGGGGGCTAGCAGCCCCCTTGCGGGGTGCGGGGCAGCGCCCCGTTAGAAATTTTTTTCTAACAGGGACAGTGTCGTGGTGTACGTATGGGTGCAAATATGTATACATATGTATATATATATATGTATATGTATAAGAAGAAAAAAGGGAAGAAAAGGCATCCAAAGGATGCGTGGGGGCAGCAACTTGGGCGCTGTGCGCTCAGGTGCTGTGCGCTCAGGCGCTAGAGTGCCATGTGTCGGCACGTGGGCGCTCTGCGCTTGGGCGCTCTGCGCTTGAGCGCTGGGCGCTTGAGCGCAAGAGCGCCGCATGTCGATACATGGGCGCTTTGCGCTTCAGCGCCTGACGCTCGAGCGCAAGTGCGCCACGTGTCGGCACGGGGGCGACTTGCGCTTGAGCGCAAGCACGCCACGTGTCGGCACCGGAGCGACTTGCGCTCGAGCGCAAGCGCGCCACGTGTCGGCACCGGAGCGACTTGAGCTCGAGCGCAAGCGTGCCACATGTCGGCACGTGGGCGCTTTGCGCATGTGCGCAGGGTGCTGTAGTGCAAACGCGCCACGTGTCGGCACGTGGGCACTCTGCGCTCGAGCGCTGAGCGCTTGAGCGCAAGCGCGCCACGTGTCGGCACGCGGGCGCTCTGCGCTTGAGCGCCGGCAAGAAAAGGAGGCTTTTAGCCTAAGAAACAGAAGCTATGCTTCAGAAAGGAAATATTTTTTGTTATATATATATATATATATATATATATATATATATATATATATATATATATATGGAGTTAAAACTCCTAGGATGTTTTGAAGCTGATGAAGGGGGTTCTTCTTCTTCCTCCTGTTGTTTGGCCGGATCTTGAAGATCAAGAAGTAGGAGATTTTAAAAATCACTCCTTTTTTATATCTGATGGGAGATCTGAGTTCCCCTTTGTGGGTTTTGTGGTGGAAAACTACTTAGTTTTGGAAAAGAAAGAGTAAAACTCTTGATTTAAATCAAAAGAAATGAGAAGGTTTAGAACCTTGGAGAAGGAGCAGGAGGCACAAAGAACCCTAGTTTTGGGGGGAATGAAAAGTGTATCTGCTTTATTCATCATCATGTTGCCTTTTATAAGCCTACATATTTACATATAGCCTCTTGGGCTTTACAAAAATGGCATTTTAGTCATCCCATGGCTCATGTGCCATTTCATTTTTGCACATAAGCCATGGACTTACAAAATATTTGCTTTATGCCTATTTTGTTTACATTCATGCATAAACAATTACATAAAAATTATTTATTACATGATTTTGTTGTTGGCACGGGGAGGCTGGCCACGGGCTCGACTTGGGCATGGACCCGCTTGACCTGGGCTTGGGCCCACCTGGCTTGGGGTTGACTTTGATTTTGACTTGGTCAACCGGGGTGTAAATTTTTACCCCAACAAAACCCTTGCCGTAAAACCATACGGCCTCTACATCGTTTCGCCCGAAGTAGGGAAACCCTATGTGTGGGATTCTAAAGACTCGACAGTAAGCTGGCAATGGGTTTAACCACAAGCACATCAGCGGCACTAGCTGTACGTAACGGCTACCCAGGTACCTGCCGAGAAGGAAAGCCGACGAGCAAACTCATCTGGATCCCTACTGAGCCTATCCGTGACAATATCCGTACAGTCCGGTCTCTTCGTCAAAGAGTATCGCATACCGGGTCCAGGGGTTGGTGAACGTGAGACCCTAATAACCTGATAAGTCGTGCTGATGTGGCTCAGGACCAATCCGGGAAACTACTGATCAACCTACCAGTAAATCCCAACTGCCTTGGCCAAGGTATTATGGTCATAACCAATTGAAAACACAGTGCGACATTGACTCCCAATACCGGGAGAGACGAATCCCCAACAATTTCTCACTGCCTCCATGTGGCTCGGGACTGTACCCAATCAAAACCTGTTTGCACGACTCAGTAGAGCCGTGGTAGGATAGTGATCAAAGCACAGTGGGAACTCACACGAGACAAATGGCAATCTCAAGTCCGAAGACTAACCCGTACACATGTCACCTGAGAACTTCCATCTAACGACAGGTATAGTACCATCTGGAAGTTCTCCGCGAGTCCGTCCAGTGTACTCACACCTAGTGAGCACCTGCATACGATCTTAGGTGCATCCGACCAATAGCTGTGGGACCAACCATTGCCCATTGTCGGGGCTAGAAGCGTATACACTAGTCTATTCTAAAGTATCAATGCCCAGTCTAGATACTCACGCGACTAGGGACCATTTAAGGATGTGCTTATGGACCACCCTGCCCCCACAAGTATGATCGCCATCACAACGCAGGAAGTCAAGCAAGATCCTACGGGCTTTATCAACATATAACCATAATATGTAATAACATGTATAACATATGCCATGTTAAGATAAAGACAAACCATAATAGTATACTACTGTATTGAGTCTTTATCAATATGTGCAAGATGGACAAAACATCAATAGAAAGAAATACACATATCCTGACAAAGACATCTCAAATAATATACTATATAGCTGAGTAAGAATGCCATGTACATACATATCCCCAGCATCCACATGCATGCATATACAATAATAGCCTCTAGGGCATACATATCCAACAGATCTTGTTCTGGTATTCAGGTTCGGGTTCAAGTATACAGGTTAGGGTTTGGATTCAAGTTTGAATTGTATGCTGGTTTGAGATGAATTCAAGTTTGATTTAGACTCAGACTTGAGTCAGACACTTAGAATTGATTTGGATCCTAAATTATATTCGGGAGTTATCGGTAACTGCTGCACATGGACGACATGATTTGTGTTTTTTCCAAGACAATTACCATTGATAACACTGTTAAGTTTTTTCTACCTTAAATAGGCAAGTACTCACTTTCTCTGGCTCCCTGAGGCTCAAGAGAATTGATCCCGCTTAAACCTATATTTACTAAAATCCTTAAATATAATTTTATATAACTCGAGGGGGTTTTATGAAAAATATTTTATATACTTTCAAAATAAATCTCGAGTATTTATTTATATTATTTAGGGTTTCCATAATTGTGAATTTAAGAATGTGAAGTATTTTAGTGATAATAGTTTGGCTTGGATAGTTCAAGGTATTTTAGTGTAAAACTTTTCTTGTATTGATACTTGATGGTATTTTAGTGAAACATGTTATTCTTTTATTTTTAGAAAAACATGGAATTTATTATAACTTGAAAATATGTGGTTTGATAATAGAGGTCAATGGAAGGAAGAGGCCATAGGAAGGAATTTCCTCCTATGGTGTCGAAAAAGTACGCCCTACCTCATTTTTCCGGCGATCAGCACACATCATCTTCATCGTTATCATCTAAGACGTAGGTACACCAAATTTCATGCGATTCTACAACTTTTTCACCGTTGATTTAGCAATGTAAAATGTTATGTTGTCGGTAAACCGTTAATTTTGAACCCACTAAATCAACGGTGAAAAGGTTGTAGAATCGTATGAAATTTGGTGTACCCACATCTTAGATGATAACGATGAAGATGATGTTTGTCGATCGCCGGAAAAAATGAGGAAGGAGGTTCTTTTTCGACGCCATAGGAGGAAATTCCCTCCTATGGCATCTTTCCTCCATTATTCTCTTGATAATATTTATATAATATAAAAAATTAATTTTATTATTAATTAGAAAATCTCGTTTTTCTTAAAAATCGTATTAAATTTTTTCAAGATCGAATACTACGTGAGGAGGTCTCCATCTCGCTTTACTAGCCCAAAGATGTGCGATAATCCGCACCATCCAATAGCAGGTCCCCTAAAAAGGGTTGTAGAGACATAATCGCAAAGAGTTTAATAATACAATTAAAAAGAAAACCGGGTTTTTTTATAGTCGATGGTATTTTAATGAAATATTGTGTTTGCCACAAAAATATGTTTTCGAGAGTATCGTGCTATGTAAACATGTGTATATGTGAGGGGTAGGTCATTACCCCGTGAAGTTTTCTAAAGGTATGATTAAGCAAAGCAATAAAATATGGTAGATACAAAGTTCATTGTATTTAACTGTAAAAGTTAAATTAAAATTATCTAGCATGATGTTTTAAAGTGAAAGTTATTTCTAAACATAGATTCATGGTTATAAACATAGGGTAAGAGTTTGCATGAAAGCTATGGAAGAAAATAATGAAATTTTTAGGTTTTAGAATGAGATGTCGATAGTAACTCCACTTACCGACATGTTTTATAAAGAGAACTTCTTATGTAGAAAGACAAGAATGAGGTAGGACATACAAGTTGGAAGGGTGGAAAAGGAGGCAGAAAGAGATGTGGTATCTTTCATGGCGTCATGGAGTCGCCAGAACTTGCTTAGATCCTCGCCGGAAAGTGGTCTTTGGCTAACTACACTTGTACTCTTCTTGTTCTTGAGAAAATGTGAGGGTTTTGGCTAGAATTTTCAGAATGAGGAGAGGCTAGGGTATGTGGTTGTATTTATAGTGTGGAATTAGTGTTTTGGAATTGAAAGAATGAATTAAAATGCATTAAAATTGGATTTAAAGGTGAATATTGAAGTCTCTGTTTAAATTCAGGGAAATCAAACAGTGCATGGGGTAAAGGGGGTAGGGGAATCGACACTTGTGCAAAGTACGTGCATCATCCCCTGTGGGGGGACCGTCGACGCCGGCTGTTAGGGGCATCTCGTCGGTCGGATGGTGGAGGGGAGCTGGTGGATTGTGTACACGTGTCCAAGGCTGTGTACACAACATCACTTGTCCAAGGCTATGTACACAACATTTTACGCATTTTTGGTTTTCCTGACTTTTCATTTTTACGTGTAGTGCACGTGTAAACTTTTGGGCTTCCAAAAAGTTTAAAAGAAAATTCAGAAAAAAATAATATATGTCTTAGGGGATTCGAACACAGGGGCTACTTCACAGCAGTGCAAAGCTTTACCAATGAGCTACAAACTATTTTCTTAGTGTTCTTAAACAAAAATAACTTATAAAGTGTACTCAGGCTTGCAAAATCCATTCTTAAAAATTTTCGTATAGTAAATTCAGAGTCGTTACATTTCCCTGATCTTTCTTAAACAAGAAAGATCTTCTCTGTTAAATAGAGAACCTTTGGATCAAAGATTTAACGGTGATTATAAAATCACCATTCGATCATCTGATAGAATTAAATTCTATCTTAGGAAAATATTTTCCTAATATTATTAAACAAACAAAAAATCTTCTCTTCTAAACAGAGAGCCTTTGGATTAAAAATCCAACAGTGAATAAAATTCACCGCTTGATTTTCAAAATCATTTTGACTGACTATAAAATCAATCAGAATCTTTCAATGAGAGATTTTCTCAAAATAGATTGATCTTTTTCTTCTCCTATAAATAGGAGTAAAGAGATTAAATCTAGGAGAGAGGAGACCACCCCGTCAGCTTCTGTAAAAAAAACAGAAAGATTTCCAAAAGCTTCCACAAAACAATAAAGAATTTAATTCTCAATAAAGAAGCAAGATCGTCTTCCTCCTCAAAACCCTGGGTAAAGAAAGTAAAGAGATCAAAACATTTTCTTTACCTATCATATCATATCTAAGGGTTTAACTCTCCAAAAAGAACTTAGTTATTTTTTTGGATCTGAGATCCGCAAGACAAATCTCCCATAAGTTGAGAATTTAATTCTCATCGGGAAGATTTTGTTCTTCAGACTCAAGATTTAGGGGAAAAACTAGGCATGAAAAAAGAAACATGAAAAAAGGTAGGGGAACTTATATTCCAGGAATTTAATTCCTCTAAAAACAGGGTTTAACCCTATATAAAGAACTTAGTTCTTATAAAAAATGAACAGACGAAACTTAGTTCTCAAAATCTTCAAAACAGAGATCTTGGTTATCATCAATGGTCAAAACACCATTAACAGAAGTTTAACTTCTTTCAAAAAATAAGCAGAGATTAAATCTCTAAGGGCTCAACGCCTACGTCAAACACACGTGAGCGCTCATAAATGAAAGCTTAGTGCCTCACGTGATACATGTGTAAACGCTCAAAAGAGTGGAAAATAGCGCCTAACGTGAAATACATGTGAGCGCCCAAGAACTCGGCGCCACACGTGAAACACATGCGAGTGCTTAGAAAAAAACTTAGCGTCTCATATGATAGCACGTGAGCGCCAAGAAATATAGCGCCTCACATGACAACATGTGAGCGGGAAAAAAGAGTAGCGCCTCATGTGATACCCACATGAGTGCTGAAAAAAGTGCTTAGCACCATATATATTCAAAGTAACTAAGTACTTAGCACCGATTGGGCAATGCCCAAATTTGAGCACCAGAGCAGCAATTGGATATTATATCCATAGTCAAAAGACTAAGTTTTTAGCACTGCTAAATGATGAAAAAGCCCAAGACTGAGCCCAAAGTTGGCTAAGTCTCTGAAATGTCATTGCAGCCGAGCCCATATGCTCTGTTGATGGATCTTAACAAAATTGAATAATCCCTAAACATATTTCTAAGTTGATTTTAATCTCATACAAGACTGACATATCCTTAGTTAAAATAAATTGAGCTCATATGCTCATGTATTTAAGTCGATCTTAATATAAAACCAGATTAACGGTCTTTAAATAAAATAAAATATCTCTTGAACTGACGGAACATACAAGCTAAGTTCAAACCCAAATCTAATATATACGGATTTGGACTAATCCGCGCCCTACGGGAGATGACATAAACTAGTCTCCGTATACAATCCATGAGCAACCAAAATAAACAAAAGTACAACACGACATGAAATGTCCTACCGGAGCAGGAGAAAGTTGTTATCGCAACGCGATAACGCAATTAACTGCAGAGGCTTTCGCCTGTAGGGAAGAGCGTTCCTATAATCAAAAACCCCTCACAAATGAGGGGGAATCTGATAAAATCTGCTACATCGGTCATATCTATCCAAATCTCTGATATACGTTACCATAAATCAACTTGGTATTTTCGGAGAGGTGGATGGATATGTCCAAATAGCATCTGCCCCCAAATTCAGGCTAGACATCTCCGCGTCTCGGTCCAGTCTTCGGCGGTAAACAGATTCTGGCACGCCCGGTGGGACCTCTTCCTCTTTCCACTCCATATTTCGTGTGTCGTGTTTTTTCCATGATTAAATAATCGTGGTATATCTATGTTTATAGTTGCCCTTAGGGGATGAGATACTGAAGCTGACGTTTTGTCTCTTCCTAGAATGGCGTTTGCTTCCACCCACCGCAACTCAGGCTTTGTCACATCTAATGGAGTCAAATATAGGCTACTTGCAGCCTCAAATCTCTGCAATCCAGCTCTTCAAGAAATGAACGGGTTTTTCTTTGGGTCGATACTCCCACCTCCTACCCTCGATGCCTCAACGCCGAAGGAGGAAGCCCAGAAGATGTTTGTCTTCCACGGGCTGGCTCCTCAAGCTTCAGCTCTACCGACAACATTGGTATTCATGCGACTGGTACCTGCAAAAGACCAAGGTCAATACAGGGGCAGAATGGTGAAGCTCTTAAAGAAAATAAGGGGCAAGCTCAGCAAATAAGACAGGCTGGGGCAGTTCTCCCTCCGTGTTGACTCCACCTGCTTCGACTCCGATGGCGAAAACTGATGTTCTAACCGGGAACAGATTTGAACTGCTGCGAAGGGTCAGAAAAAATTCCCCTATCGCAGTATTAAAAAGTCTCTGTAACCCATGGAGATCCAAGGAGGGCAAAAATTAGTTCGCTCCCTAAAAGAACTTTCCTCATCTATATATAAGGTGTGGAAGTAAGTGAAGGACTCAGTCGTCATCTGCATCTCTTCATCTGAGCGTCAGCCAAATTCTGACAACTCTCCTTCCAAATACAAGGGGACTCATTCCAAGGCGGTTCCTATTATGATGGTTCCTCTAAAAGCCAAAGTCTAATCTCACAAAAAAAAGAGAGGCCTAATAAGGTCCAAACGCCCGAGGCAAACTCCGAAGGCCAAATCTCCAAACGCCCCAAGCTTGGGGGCATGATTGTTCACACAATCTATGTGGTGAATTCTAAAGAGGAAGGTCGTGCTTCTACTAGTCACTGGCCGCATACTCGGTCTTTGAAAAAAACTCAATTGCAACGTGAAAAGTTTCAGAAGATGCTTGCTCAGGCGGCAGCACTTGCTAATCCATTGCCTAAGGAAAATCCTGAGGATGCACCCACAGAAAGAGTAGGGCAGAAGTCGGATATTGATATCCTAAAGCGCGCTCTAAAGAAAATGGATGAAGAAGCGGAAGAGATGTTCGCTAAAATGAACCAAATGGCCCCTTGATCCAGAATATGGCTAGAATGATGGTCCAATTGGAACCACTGGCAGATGAACCGCCGGTAGTCGCTCTTAAAGACAAGGGTGACATTTCAAATCCTCTGCAAGTCTTATCAACGGCTGAGGAGGAAATGATCTCAAAAGTAAAGCTGGACGCATATATCACTCAGCAAATCAAAGCTCACTATGCTAGTGAAGCAGCAAATAGGTCGATCAAGACTGGTCGACCGTATCCGACGTGCTACGATTAAGTAAAATACCCTCCAGAATACATACTTCCGACATTCCACGAGTACAAAGGAACTGGGTATCCTCGCCAACACATTGCGCGATTTAAATCCATGTGCGGAAATACTGGAGGAAATGATATATTGCTCCTCCGACAGTTCATCAACAGTCTGGCGGGAACTGGGTTCGAATGGTATGTGGAACTCCCAAATAACTCTATGAATACCTTCGATGAGATGAAGATGCTCTTCTGTCAGAGATTCGCTAGTGTGAATAAACGCACTACCGTGACAACGTTGATTAATGAAAGGGTTAGACCGAACGAGACTTGGGTTCAATATGTTACCCAATGGCGAAATCTCTGGTCAAAATACGAGCAGCGCATCGACGAAGCTCTAGCCGTGGGAATGTTCATTGCCATCTTTGACCCAAATTCAAAGGTGTTCCCATATATGGCCTTCTTCAAGCCGACAACCTTCCAAGAGCTCATAGATAAATTGCTCGATTGGATCAGATGGGTCAAAACACATTCTCTTCCGATGAAGATATATGAAAAGCAGAGGCAAGGCGGTGTTTATCGCCAACGCTCAACAAAACATAAGCGGCTCTGAAGAAAATTTTTGCCAAAATAGAGACAGCACGGGTTTTACCCTTCAAGAGTTTAGGATGCAAATACTCGCTCCCCCAAAATATACGCAGGGGGCATATTGCTCGTTGGTGGGCGAATCTCTACGCGAGTTAGTCTTTTCTTCAAAGAACATAAAGGATGTTAAGGGACCTATAAGTGGGTCCTGCAATCAAGTGGAGTAGCCCGCTTAAAGTAAAAAACCATGAAAGGGATGTGGAATTCATGTCCCACTTCAAATCAGATGATGAAGGGAAATGCCCCAAATTCAAGTTCATTCTTCCAAGGAAGAAGAAGACTTGGCAGAAGGAGTGAAATAATATCTCGTTCCTTCGTATATGAAGAAGATGCTTCGTTAGCGTTAGAAAGTGACATTAATGAGCAGGGGGCAAGTACCGTGTAAAGTGCCCATAATTTCCCGCAAACAACCCGATTGGTACGATCATAAAAGAAACAGTCCAAAAGGGTGGAGATAGCCTGAGGCGTGAAAAATGTCCTTGCATAAAAAGGACATGTAGCGGCGTCTCAGTAAGCAACCGTCAGAAAGAATGAGTTATGCAATGCTGGGTTATGGGAGCGCCCCGGCCATCAATCTGTAGCCAAAATGCGGAACAAAAATTTACTAAAACCCGGCGCTACCATTACCCGATGTCCAAGATCGAAACCATTAACCCTAAAACTAGCAAGCTAACAAAGAAGTTAGAATGGTTATACCTAATGAACCAAGTCCTTCGGGTCTTAAATCATTTCCAAGCTCGTAGGAATGTTAAGGATCGACTTTAGTCACCGGTCTTCCTCCATCTCCGATGATCCACCTAAGGGAAACGGTACAAGCTCAAGGTTCGCCTAACGGACCAACCGACCCTCCAAGATTGCTAGTAGTAGAGAGTGGAAGTGTAGGATAGTCTCACTATATTTTCTTTCATCACAAAAGCTCAAGTGAGTAATACAAGAAGATGAAGGAGGAGGTGAGCAAAACCAATGGCATGAGCAAAAAATGGCTAAGTGTTTTTCTTGCAAATGAGAATGATAGTGAGCTAGTGAAAGAACCAAAAAAGCAAAACCCCACACTATAGCATGTGTCTGCCCTCTCTCTTCCCTCTCTCAAAAAAATCACAAAATATCTCTTCTCATTTGCAAATAAACAATTCCAAAGCCATGCTTCACAACATGCTTTGATCCAATGCCCATACCCATGCCATGTCACCTTTTCCACCTCATTTAAAAGAAAATGATTTTCTAAAGAAAATCAATAATGAGGTGGCATCTTCTAGAAGCCATTCCGTATAAATACGGAATACTTCCCGGTACATGTATCGAAATAAATATACGCGTATTCGTACCAAAATACGAATAGCCAAGAGAGAAAATTAATAGTGAACAATAATACTAGAATACATATATATAAATACATATATAAATTATTAAATCAAAATCTGGCTTAATCCTAAGCCGCTAGTATTATCAACCGTCCGATCAAAGTCTGTGCCGCATGTGCACATATTTAATCGGGACACCTGTATGTACCAGCATACGTGATCTACACCATATCGCCTGAACTGAGAAAACCCTCTGTGTGGGACTCTAAAGACTCGTCAATACGCTGGCAGTGGGTTTAACCACAAGCACGTCAGCGGCACTAGCTATACGTAATGGCTATCCAGGTATTGAGCGAAAGGGATGCCAATGAGCAAACTCATCCTGAACCCTTACTGAGCCTGACAGTGACAATATCTGTACAGTCCGGTCTGTTCGTCTAAGAGTATCACATATCAAGTCTAGAGGGTGGATAAAGTCAGACCCCTAACAATGCGACATTTAGTATCGGCATGAAACCCATCACCACCTGAGAAACTATTGATCCTGGATCGGTAATTCTCGTCCACCATGGCCACGGATTTTTGGTGATGGCCATCCGTACACAACGCGAAATCAACCCCCAATACCAGGAGAGACGAATCCCCAACGATCCGATCACTGCCTCTATGTAGCTTGGGACTGTACCCAACTAAAACCTGTTTGCACGACTCCTTTGAGCCGTGGTAGGGTAGTAATCAAAGTACAGTGGGAACTCACACGAGACAAATGACGATCTCAGGTCGACATACTAACCTGTACACATGTCACCTGAGAACTGCTATCTGACAATAGGTATAATACCAACTAGCACGTTCCCGGCGAGTCCGTCCAGTGTACTCATAACCCAATGAGCACCTGTATACTATCTTAGGTGAAAAAACTAACACCAATGGCTTGTGAGACCTGGCCACCGCCCTTCGTCGGGGTCTCGATCAGTATACACTAGTCTACACTGGAGTATCGATGCCCAGTCTCGATACTCCCACGACTAGGGACATTTAAGGATGTGCTTATAGACCCCCAGCTCCCACATATATGATCGCCATTATAATGCTGGTAGTCAAGCAAGTATCATATGGGCTCTATCAACATGTACATGATGATAAAGACAAACCATATAGCATACTATCATCTTGAGTAAGACTGTTTTATCAGTATAGGTCATCTCTCAATCATCATAATCACCTGCCCGCGACTATGATAATTGCCTTGAGGGCACTATACCCAACAATGCAACTCCCCGACCAAATGATAAATAATGGACCGAAATGTCTTTAAACTAGCGTGTCACCCCAAACACGACGATGATGGACCAAAATGTCCCTAAACCAATAATGGACCGGAACGTTCCTAAACTAGCATTTCACCCCAAACACGGCGATAATGGACCGAAATGTCCCTAAAGTAGCGCGTCGCCCCAAACACGGTAATGATGGACCGAAATGTCCCTAAACTAATAATGGACTAAAACATCCCTAAACTAGCATTTCGTCCCAAATACGGCGATAATGGACCGAAATGTCTCTAAACTAGCGCGCCGCCCTAAACATGGCGACGATGGACCGAAATGTCCCTAAACTAGCACATCGCCCCAAACACAGCGATAATTGACCGTGGTGTTTTTAAACTAATATGCTCTCTTGAGAACTATATTGCAATTGAAGTCCCACCTGCGAAAATTGCAACTCAAATCCCATGGATACACAGCTACTCTAGTGATGAAGCCACCTCCAAGTCCCACTTGCAAATAGATGGGTCACCTGCGGCGAAACTACTTTCGAGAGTTTCACCGTTCGCAAAAAAAGGTACGTCCACAAGCGAAATGGGTATGGATGAAAACCCAAAAGGGCACCGTGAGTAAAAACAACAGGGTTACCGGCGAGCGTGTGAAAACCCGAAAGGGCGCAATCCCATAAAAAATTAAATTTGTGTACACTTGCAGGGTCCCCTCGATCTTGTTAATGAAAAAATACGTGCGTGAGATCCTTACAACTCACAAAGGAGAAACACACTTAGGAATCCATACGATTCCTAAGGAGAAAACACACTTGTGAGATCTTGCGAGATCCTCACGATTCGTACGGAGAATTCCCCCTATGAGACCCTCACAGCTCGTGGGATTCAAAAGCCTTAACTTACAGGGATCCAAACATGTTCTTAAGCCATCATATCCCCCAAGTTGCCCTACAAGTAGTTCGATATCAACTCTTGCATACAATCCACGGGCACGAATAAAATATATTCCTATAAAGTTCCACCGATGGCAAGAAAGATCCCTATATGGTGAACGACACTTATAAGTCCTTTCGACATATAAGGAGAAAACTCTCTTGTAAGATCCTTACGACTTGTGAGAGAAAATACCATTTAGGAGTCCTCACGATTTCTAAAGAGAAAATACACCTATGAGATCCTCTTAACTCATAGGAAGGAATACCTTTATGAGACTCTTATGGCTCATAAAGTCAAAAGCCTTAGTCGACAGGATCCTAACCCTTTTTGCTAAGTCACCTTTGTTCAAATCAACAAAGGCAAATGATTATTCGCTACTGGCAATATCCAAGTTGTAGAGATGATGATGCCTAAAAAGTTGTCAAACTCCAAGTCTTCTCATGACATATGATGATTCGCTCCTGGCAGTATTCCAGTTGTAGCGATGCTGATGCTAAAATTGGTATCAGATTCCAAAATCTCAACTCACAATAAAATCAGCGAATAAGGAAAAATATGCATATAAAATAGCCAAAATAATAGGGCAACTCACAATAAAAATCAGCGAGCAAAAAAATATATGTAAATGAAATAGGCGAAATGATTCAGCACTGCGATAAAAAGCCGAAATGATTGGGCAATTGCGACTTCCATGATATGAAAAGCTGTAAATATAAAGTATCGTGGAAATATATAAATAAAATACAAAATCTTCTGCCCTGCAAGTAGGTCCATACTAACTCTTGTATACAATCCATGGCCACAAATGAAAGAAAGGAAACTATATTTTCTCACCATGCTTTATCAAAAGAAGTTCCAGACCTCTATGGCAACATCTACAGCCTAAAGATCATATCCACGTTCTTCTCATGCCAGTAGGATGCAGATGCAACGTCTTCAAAGACCCAAATGGTCAGATAAAAGGGGGAGTAATGGAAAAATCCTAGCTCCAGCTCGACGTTCCTTCTCGGTGCAGATGCGACATCAATAAGGACCCAAGGGTCGAACAAAAGTGGAGCAATAGCATACTCCTAGCTCCAGATCTTGATGGCAACATTTACAGCCTAGAGATCATCTCAACGTTCCTTCTCATTGCAGTAAGGTGTGGACGCAAGGGTCGAACAAAAGTGGAGTGACGGAATATTCCTAACTCCAGATCTCGATGGCAACATCTATATCCTAGAGATCACCTCCATATTCCTCCTCATTCCAGCAGGGTACGGACAAAACGGTCAAATAAAAGTGGAGTGATGGCAAAATCCTAGCTCCAGACCTCGATGGCAATATATGCGGTCTAGAGGTTATATGGATGCTTACCCTACTTCAGCGAAGAATTGGCGCGAAATCATCAAAGCAAAAGCGAAGTGATGGCATATTCCTTACTTCGGGTCCTGACGACAATACATACAAAGCCTAAAGACCATTGGATGTCATCCCACCCCAGAAGGGTGCGGTTATGACTCATCGGGGCTCCAAATAGAGCCCAACCTCATGTAAAGCACGACGGCACTACCTAAATCTTGATCTTCCAATGGTAATATGGATATTCCAACCTAAGAAGATTACTTGAAGACGTCTTTTCCAGCCTCAAAAGGAAACAGAGACATGATAAATGTGGGGCTACTCGAGCCGCAACCCAGGGGAATGCATGTTGAGAATATATCAGCTAACGCGACGGTACGATGGACTTAACCTAGTACCACTAAACTAACGGACCCATATCATAAAAGAAAGGGGTTATCTATATTTCACATTATGATACACCTGCGAGATCCTCTCGACTTGTAGGGAAAAATATCTTTATGAGACCCTCACGGCTTATGAAGGTGAAAAGTTTTAGGCGACGGGGATATCAACATATTTCCTAAGCCACTGTTGCCCTATAAGGAGGTCAATACGAACTTTTGTATACTATCCATGGGAACATTCTCCAAAGTTGCATACCGATGAAGTGAAAAAGATACTTACGGATCCTCTCGACTCGTAAGGAGAAAGTACTTGCATGAGATTCTTACGACTCACAAAGGTGAAAGACACTAAGGAATCCCCACAATTCCGAAGAAGAATATGCACCTGTGAGATCCTCATAGAGAGAAAAACCTTCTCGAGACCCTTACGGCTCATGAAGATGAAAAGTCTTAGGCAAAAGGGATGATAAACATGTCCCCTAAGCCATCAATTCTATGGCGATGCATAACTTTGCACTACTTAACCCATATAGATATCTACGTGGGCAAAGTAGTGGGGGAATTTGTTCCCGCCAAAAATTTTGGCCCAAAACTTGTTGTTCCTTTTATAACAATTAAGGGCAGCCCCCACGTATTAAACACGCGATTATTCACATGTAAAGCATGTGAGTAGCCGCTTTAGATAGGATCAAATTCTATATTGGTTCTCACGTGTTAAACACGTGAGCGTTTCACGTGATATCCATGTGAGGCGCTTATGCAGTCTCTTGGAAGCACCTCACATGATATCTACGTGAGCGCACATGTTAGTCTCCTGGTAATGCCTCGCATAATATCCATGTGCGCGCTATAGGTTAGCACCCTACGTGCAATGCACGTAGGTGTTCTTTTTAATAGAATTAAATTCTACAGGGGAAATATTTCCCCAATCTTTTTTAAACAAGAAATATCTTTGTTGGGTGTTTTTCGTCACCCTATTGAGATAAGAATACGCGCCGCTGGTCGGGCGTATACAGATTCCCCCTGTCTAGGGTAGGCTAGGGTTTATTGATTGTGGGGATCCGAATCTCCGGCAGCCGCGGACTAAGCTGTCGTTAATTACCTCTCACTTTGGAGCGAGAGAACTTCCGTTTGACGGGTCAAACTGGTCATACAAATTCAATGTGACATGTGCGTGTGTTGTGTTTTGGAGGGGACTTGGTGCATCGAGGGTCACGCAGAGTTTACGGGGATCCCGCTACCTGGATAGCGAGCTAAGGGTCAAGGAGGCTAGCAGCTCCCTTACGGGGTGCGGGGCAGCGCCCCGTTAGAAAGTTTTTCTAACAGGGGACATGTTTTGAGTGGAACTAAGAGTTAAACTCCCAAGAGAGTTTGGAAACTCCCAGAAAAAGTGAGGATTTTTATTTTTATGGAGTTAAACTCCCAAAAGGGTTTTAAGTGGAGTTAAAAATCCTAAAAGGATTTTAAGTGGAGTTAAACTCCCAAAAGGATTTTATTTATGGAATTAAACTCCAAAAGATTTTGACAAATGGAGTTGAACTCCCAAAAATCTTCGGGGATGATCAAAGGGGACCCCTTTCTTCTTCTTTGAGCCCTGGATCCTCTCCTAAGCTTCGGATCTTTCCCAAAGTGGGATTTTAGGAGATGGGTCTCTTTCTTCCTTTTCTCTGTTGGCTAGATCTTGGAGAAATGGGGGTGAGACTTAAAAATGTTGGGTTTCGGTGCCCGCGCCGCGGAACCGCGGCCGAGGTGGAAGCGAAAACAAAAATTTATGCGAGCACTAAACACCCGTAAAACCCAGGATACGGCCCAATAATCTAAACTAGCTAACTAGGAGTGCAAGGGTTAAGAATCTACAACCTTTGTCGCGTGTCCACCCAATTATGGAAGACCCCTCCAAGCTCATAACCGCCGGGATCGTGCTTGAAGATCGACTACCCTCGCCGAAGGCGATCCACTCAAGGGAAACCGCAGAAGGCTCTAACAAATGATCCAGAATTGCTAGGTGTGGATGGATGGTGATGTAGGAATACTTCACTAAATTTTTCTCTCTTTTTATCTCAAGCTCATGAAAGCAAGAGAAGGAGGAAGAAGGAGGTGTGCATGAAGCATGAAGAGAATGAAGCATCAAAAAACCAAAATGAAAAAGAGAATGGCTAAGTAAATTACAACCATTATGCAATAGTGCAGCAATGCATGCACACCACAATCCAAGCCATACCTCTTTATTTTTGTAGCCATGCTTCATGCCACCTCATTACCATCTCGTTTTCCATTTGTTTTTTTTTTCAAAAAACAAAAACAAATATGAGGTGTCCTTCTTCTAGAAGCATTCCCGTATAAATACGAAATACTTCACCTAGTATATGTATCGCTATATATACGTGTATCCGTATAAAAATACGGATATCACCAAAGAGAGAAAATGAATAGTGAATAATAATACTAAAATATATTTATCAAAATACGTATATAAATTATTAAATCAAAACCTGATTTAATAATCCGGCTTAATCCTAATCCGGCTAATATTATCAACCGTCCGATTAAAATCCGTGTATCTCGTACACGTATTTAATCGGACTCATGCACGTACCTACATACGGCTCCTACATCTGTCGCCCGAACCGGGAAAACCCTCTGTGTGGGACTCTAAAGACTCGGCAATATGCTAGCAGTGGGTTAACCACAAGCACATCAGCGGCACTAGCTGTACGTAACGGCTATCCAGGTACTTGCCGAAAGGGAGGTCGACAATTAAGTACGTCCTTACCCTACTGAGCCTGAATGTGACAATCTCCGTACAGTCCGGTCTCTTCATCAAAGAGTATCGTATATCGGGTCTAGGGGATGGATAACGTAAAACCCACACTAACCCGATAAGTTATGTCCGAGTCAAGCTCATTACCAACAGAGATACTATTGATCAACTATCAGTAAATCTCATCTACCGTGGCCATGGATTTCCAGTGATAGCTGACTGAACACAGCGCGATATCGACTCCTAATATCAGGAGAGACAAATCCCTGACAATCGATCACTGCCTCCATGTGGCTCGGGACTATACCCAACTAAAACCTGTTTACACGACTCCTTTGAGCCGTGGTAGGGTAGTAATCAAAGTACAGTGGGAACTCACACAAGACAAATGATGATTTCACGTCAAAGGACTAAGTTGCACTCATGCCACCTGAGAACTTTCATCCGACGATATATATAATACCATCTAGAAGCTCTCGATGAGTCTGTCTAGTGTACTCACCTGTAGTGAGCATCCGTATACTATCTTAGGTGACACAATACCAATGGCTTGTGAGATCGGCCACAGCCCCTCGTCGGGGTCTAGAAGTGTATACACTAGTCTACTCCAGAATATCAATATCCGGTCTCGATACTCCCATAACTAGAGACATTTGAGGATGTGCTTATGGACAACCCAGCTCCTACATATATGATCGCCATCATAATACTGGTTGTCAAGCAAAAATCCTATGGACTTCATCAATGATGAAGATAAACCAGATAGCATACTATCAACTCGAGTAAGACTGTTATACCTGTATAGGTCCTCCCTCAATTATCATAATCGCTTACTTGCAATTACAATAATTGCCCTACTATATCCAACAATCTCCCACTTGCACTTAAGGCCAATTATTGCCGTATCGCGTACCCACAACTCGTGTATTACCGAATACCCAACTTCTCTACTGATCAGTTTCGCAAACTATATTTATGAAATTTAATGTGTTCGAGAAATAGCCTCAGTGAATGGATCCGCTATAATGTTCCAACTTCATCTCTCTATATCTCAACTTTGTGGAGATCAACAATCTCCCAAACTGAGCGATACCCCATCTCAAGAATTTGTCTGGATACTTGATGGGACTAAATTCATAAATGAACAACTCCATTCAACAAACTTCTTAGGTTGTTTCCTCTATTGAATCATAACCAACATCCTGCTCCATAATTACCTCAGTATCCCTATTGGAATACTATCCAATATACTAATCCTTAGAAGAGGCTAAAGTCAAAACCCTGACAGTATCTTTGTCATCCAGGTCACCTTAGAAGCCTGAACCGATAACCGCCTTTCATAGAAGGCTGCCGTTATCTTATACCAAGAGCATCCTCTTTTATTCCTTACTGCTTCCTATTGTTTCTCAAGGATTGGAATAATATATGCTTAATGCAACTAGTGCAGAAGCAATATCAGGTGTTGTACAAGACTTTATATGATTGACTCAATTGCCTAAGCAAATTATATGTCATTCATGTCAGTCCCTCTCCTTATCAATCTAGAAGACTTCCCTTTTAGAGAGGGTGGCTCCATTAACTGCGGGTACACTACGCCAGGAGTCGTCCATTCTAAAATACTTTTAGAATGCTGACTAAGTACCTGATTGGAAAACTTCTCAAATCTAGATCTAAAGTCATAGATCTAGTCACCAGAACTCTTGATATATTATCCATATCCAACATGGAGAAAACATTATGTGACAACCAAAATTTGACCGATTGTAGTATAGGAACATCACTTCCTATTTAGAATATGTCATCCAAATCTCAAGACAATACTCCCTACGTCCTTCTTAATATGTTCATCTATTATTTTGATGAAGTCAATGACCTTGACTGTCACATCAAAACAAATAATCCGTCTCCGCTATCCTTGATCTAGTCTACGAATATACATAAGCAACTTGCACACCTTCCGTTGCTCCCACTGACTACGATAACCCTCTGGCAGAGTCATATACACGTGCACTTCCAAAATCCCATATGGGAAGTCGTTATAGTCACCCACCTGCCAGATATCATAGTCATGAACTGCATCGGCGCCAAATCATATCCATATAGACATCAGCGTAGACACTGAAGTAAAAGTCAAATCACAATCCACAACGGGTATTTGATGAAAACTTTTTACAACAAGTCTAGCCTTATTAGGTTAGTACCTTTCCACCTGCACAGATCTCGAAAGATCCACTTGCTCCTTATGGGTTTTACCCCTTCAGGAGCACCCAGCTAAGTCCAGAATCCATAATTTTGCTGAAGTGCGTGGAGTCCATCTTGGATATAAGCATCTGGTCACCTGGAAGTTACCACTTCCTATGACCTGCTAACAACTATTAGGACCATCATCACCATGATGCTGACCTCCCTGTCACCGTCTATGAGAAAACCGAAGTATCTCTCGGGTGTCTGAGGTCACCTACTAAAATCTGCGGAGTGGCTAATGGTTTGTCAAGTCCAATTGAATCCTTAGGTTCTACTAAATTTTCGGTAACCGTTTATGGTTTTGGAATCACTTCCAATTCTACCATACTCCCACTAGTTTTTTTGCAAAAAGATTCCTTTTATAAAAATGTGGCGAGTCAAGAACAATGTGACTATTAATCTTGAAAATGGTAGAAAACAAAAACCTAGCGTATGCTAGGGATAATCCACAAACAGACATTACTGAAGCATGCCTTGAGTTTGTCCGGATTCTGCTTTTAAACAGAAACCAGATAACTCCATATCTCAACAACCTTAAAATATGCAATCATTCTATATCCATATATAATCAAGGCACTAATTTAGAGGGAACCAGATTCAAAAGTCATGCAGCTGTTTCCAGTGCATTTTACCTAATGGAAAAGGGCCAATATAGCATTACTTATCATGGAGCGTATCCACGGATGAGTAACCTGTGAGAGAATCAAGTTCTCGATATTACTATGATAGAATACCTAGCATAAGTATCCACATCTTCGATCACCTCGAAGAATCTTGATACTTCCAATGTATGGTTCTATACTTTATTCTTATACATATAAACTTATCAAAATCTTTGGACCTTGTATTACAACGAATGCGTGTCTAAAACCAAAGAACTCATAGGTAAACCTGAATGAAGTAAGAGTACTAACCCCTTATCCCAAAGGACACTGGACAGCATACATTTTCATGTATAAGTCCCAAGAGTATACCAACCCAAATTCTGTGTTTTGTAAATTGAAAATTGTATCTTGGTTAAGAATGTCTTATACCGTTATTCAATGCACCTTATCTTATTCTCAACTGACAAAGGTAAATGTTTATAACATAATTTTCAAAATGTATATCTCACTTTATAAAATAAAGGTACAAATATTTCATTTTAAAATTTATGGCATAACAACGGTTATTTGAAACCAAATATTTGTTGTTAGGCAAAATCAGACGATTTGATCCAATATCACCAATTGCAACAAATTTCGATATTGAGAATCAAATTGCTCATTTCCTAATATTCGACTCCTACTCAGCACCTGTAACACCGTACTGATGTGAGATCCAAATCTGGTAAATACATACCCTGGAGTCAGAATTAATTGGGAAAACAGTTTTCTTTTACACATACACAGAAATACTGAAACATATAATAATGTTTCAAGGGGGTGGTCAGGCATTCCTAGTAACTCCTTTTCCATTATCCAGATTCATGACAGTAGTCGCAATTTCCTTTACACTCACTTCAATCACTTTATATGTCTCTACATCTTACCTTCTGCACATCGCACTTAGGCAAATTGATTTTCTTCCTTCTCTACCTTTTGGCACCAACCTAAGGTTTGGAAGAAGACTATCCAATAAACGAAATGGGTGTACTCTCCTAATACAAAGAGCTCTCGCAACTTGAGAGAAGGTAAAGGGAAGATACAATCGAATAATCCTATTCAATTTCTTCAGAATCTATAGCCATTCTCGACTGAAGTAACTTCTTTGAGTTCGTATGTAACTATCCGATGGCCATTCCAAGTATTATGGATCATCGTAGTAATACGACGTGTTCTGAAGAAATGTAAAGGGTAAAGTAGGAGTGGCAGGGATATGTGAGATTTTGTCATGAATAGTGACAAACTAAAGCCCAAGGGTGTAAGAAGGTTCGGTTAACTTGGTTCATGAGTTTTTAAGGTAATTCATGGATCGCTGTACCAGAGAGAGAGAGGGAAAAGAAACACTTAGCGTTCACTCTATTAAGATCAGATTGGTTATCACTTTATCTGGTCAGGATAGCTCGCACTGTTTCCTCGAATTCTCCTTCAAACCCTAAAAGGAGAACTAGTCGGGATTATATACACTTTACAATTTTGCTAACCGTTCAACCGGGCCAGTGTTGGTACTCCGAGATAGGTCCCCTGTACTTTCACACAAACCCAATTAATAACCCCGTTTCCGCAGAGACGGAATTTCGTTACCACTTTCTAGACACCTAATAAGTTAGCTAATTGTGAAGTGAAAAATCTCCCGAGAAGTAATACATACTCATCAGTGGGAATCGGGACCCAACAATCATCATGTGATAACCTGACGGAATCCACTCAAGTCACCGTACTCCAGAAGCTATGCGCATACCTGGTAAGTTTTCCATATGTTTGAAACTCCCGATATAGTTTTTTCCCCTAGGACCCTAGTGACCTTGACTAAAGATCAAAATGCCAAAGGGTCCAAGTCAAGTTCTACCCGTTATTATCTTGATTGCATTAGACCCACCCACATGACACCTGGCTAAAGATCAAAACTATCGCACGACTGTCCTAACCAATCGCATTACTATGCAACAGAAAAGTATTACATAGCAACCGAACACTACGCCTCGACTAAAGATCGAAATACGTAGCACTTAAGTTTATTTTCCTTGCATTATTCAGATGATGCGTTTCCATCATTTCAAGTTTCCAAGATATAAAAGAAACAACCAAAATAACATGCTTTTTATATGCCATCCGCATTTACCACGGGGCCCTGTCATGCACTGTTAGGTTACTTAACTAATGGCAGAGCGGGGACAGGATTAGCGCGGATACAAAACATATAGAAGTATCTAATATATATATATATATATATCAACATTGCAGGCAGATAATAGTCATCATAGGAAGAAAAAATTTATCATAAGCATGTGAACAACAATATGGAATAGCGGATAATTTAGGGGCCCCGCATTTCATTTGAGCCATTAATGAAACGCGACGTTCCCCGGTCATGTGGGTAGCCAGTGCAATGAAGAACCTAGACCCCTACGAGTGCGGCAAGTTACCTTCCAATCCCCGAAGTGAGGCAATCCCAATCAACAAAGTGAATGGGACACACAGCACTTCACGGAATCCAGAAACTTGAGTACCCCTCCGTGGGTCAACCTATACCCCCTACGAGTGCGGCGAATAGTCCGCCAATTCTAGAATAAGGCCCTCCTGGTCTCAACGCCATAAGATGCGGGCCCATTGGCCTCTAGAACCCGGCTATTCGAGCACTCGTCCGCGGGGTAATCCTAGTACAGAAAAGAAAATATATATACAACGGTGACATCAAGAATAAACAAACTGTCAGAAACGAAAGTCCACATGTCGGACGCTCGCCCCGCAATAATGAATATACAATTGAATTTGAAATGTACATCTAACATTGCACGCAAGGCTATCCATTATGACAATCCACCCATAACATTAGTGCAACACAGAACATCAACGTCAATATCATGTTCGTAAATACGTCTGATTGTACATATAGCAACAAGTCGGATTGTACCGCGCTATGATATTCACGGTCACAGAAACTAACAAACGCATCGGAAGTCACGAATTCAAAATTTTGATCGATTAAAACCTTTCATATTGGCCCCAAGCACAAACCAGTACTCAAACAAATCTAGGCCAAAACAAAATATCCCAAAACTCACATTTCTATAACCTAGAGCACCAGAAGAAATTTGGGGCACAACGGCCCAAATTTGACCGCGGAACCGCGGCTAAATGCCATGTTAAGCGATGGTTCCACGACCAAAAGTTGGGTTCATGTTCTCCAATTTCTTTGTGGACTTTAATATTGCCTGCACATAATTTTAAAGCAACCAAAACAATTTTTTGAACAACTTTAAAATTCGAACAGCAAGCGATGGTTTAGAAATGCGATTCGAAAAAATCTATCGATCGAAACTCTAAATAAGTGCAAACTAGCTAGTTAAGGTTTATGGAGTGGATCTGATACCATGTTGGGTTTTGGTGGCCGCACCGGCGCTGAGACGGAAGCGAAAACAAAAATTTATGCGAGCACCAAACACCCGTAAAACCCAGGATACGGTCCAAAAACCTAAACTAGCTAACTAGGAGTGCAAGGATTAATAATCTACAACCTTTTCCGCGTGTCCACCCAATTATGGAAGACCCCTCCAAGCTCGTAGCCGTCGGGATCGCGCTTGAAGATCGACCACCCTCACCGAAGATGATCCACCCGAAGAAAACCGGAGGAGACTCTAACCGATGATCCAGACTTGCTAGGTGTGGATGGTCGGTGATGTAGAAATACTTCACTAAATTTTTCTTTCTATTTATCTCAAGCTCATGAGAGCAAGATAAGGAAGAAGAAAGAGAAGGAGGTGTGCATGAAGCTCATGAAGCATGAAGAGAATGAAGCATCAAAAAACCAAAATGAAAAAGAGAATGGCTAAGTAAATCACAACCATGATGCAATAGTGCACCAATGAATGCACAACACAATCCAAGCCATACCTCTTTATTTTTGTAGCCATGCTTCATGCCACCTCTCGGGGTCTAGAAGCGTATACACTAGTCTACCCCAATATCAATGCTCACTCTCGATACTCTCACGACTAGGGACATTTAAGGATGTGCTTATGGACAACTCAGCTTCTACATATATGATCACCATCATAATACTGGTTGTCAAGAAACAATCCTACGGGCTTCATCAATGATGAAGATAAACCAGATAGTATGCTATCATCTCGAGTAAGACTGTTATACCTGTATAGGTCCTCTTTCGATTATCATAATCGCATACTTGCAATTACAATAATTATCTTGAGTGCACTATATCCAACAAAAAATCTCCCCTTTTAGAGATTTGATGGGAGATCTGAGCTCCCTTTCATGGGTTTTATGGTGAAAAACTATTTCTTTTTAGGAAAGGAAGAGTTAAACTCTTAATTTAATTCAGAAAAGAGAAGAAGGTTTAGAACCTCGAGAAAGGAGAATGAGACACATGACCCTAATTTTTTGAGAGAATGAAAGTTCTGGCAATTTTCTCTTCATGTTTGCTTTTATAAGCTACACATTTTGCATATAGCCCCTTAGGCTTTTCCATATGGCATTTATGCCCCCATGCCTTATGTGCTTATTTCTTTTTGCACATAAGCCATGGGGTTTACAAAATTTTGGCTTTTTGCTCATATTCCATACATTTATTTCTAAAAAATTACATTAAACTAATTTATGGCTTCATTCTTTTTGTCATGGGGTCGGTCCCTTCCATACTCAGTCTTGACCTGGGGTTGGGCCCACTTGGCTTGGGCTCGAGTCTACTTGACTTGAGGTTGACTTTGATTTTTACTTGGTCAACCGAGGTATAATTTTTTACCCTAACAAAGTGCCCCCATCAATAAATGCACACTGCGTGTGTGGGTTGTGTGCATGAAACTAATGGATTTTGTTCTGTATGGAACTTAATTTGGTTGGGTTCTCTTTTGACGACGTGGAAGATATACTGCCATTTTAGCGACGTGGAAAGTCAATACTGCCATTTTTGCGACTTAGACGGTCGGTGCTGCCATTTTTGCTACTTGGACGGTCGGTGCTGCCATTTTAGCGATATAGATAGTCGATGCTACCCTTTTAGTGACTTGGATGGCGGTGCTACTATTTTTGTGACTTGGACGGTCGGTGCTGTCCTTTTGCGACTTGGACGGTCGGTGCTGCCCTTTTAGCGACTTGGATGGTTGGTGTTGCCCTTTAAGCGACCTGGATGGTCGGTGTTGCCCTTTTAACGACTTGGACGGTCGGGGCTGCCTTTTTAGCGACTTGGAAGGTCGATACTTGATTTGACTTGCTTCGCTTCTTGCGGTGTCGGGATTGAAGTTGACTTGCTCCGCTTCTTGCGGTGTCAGAATTGAAGTTGACTTGCTCCGCTTTTTGCGGTGTCAGGATTGATTTGTTTCCGAGGTGGAGCTTGATTCCATCGATGAGGTGATTGGTTGGCTTGTTTGATTTGATTTGTTTTAGGAGTTCCCTTCCCGTCCAGTGGGACTTTTGAGCTTAGAAGTGCTGCCGAGTGGGACGTTGATTTGATCTGTTTGATTTCTGCCTTGTTTGGTGGGACTTTTGAATTTGAGAAGAATTTGGATTTTGTTGACCATCAGCATTGCTGCACTGGAATAATGCCAGGAGCAACTCATCATTTGTCCTGGGAGGGCTTGTGGTTTGGTTTTTGGTCGGCATCAGCACCGCTAACACTGAAGTGTAGTGCCAGAAGCGGCTCATCATTTACCGTTGGGAAAACTTAGGATTTGGGTTTTGGGTTGGCATCAGCACCGCTAACACTGAAGCATAATGCCAGGAGTGACTCATCATTTTCCATTGCTCGTTGGGGAACAATAGCTTAGGAGACAGGTTTAGATCCCTATCACATAAGGCTTTTCAATTTTATGAGCCGTAAGGGTCTTATAAAAGCATTTTCTCCCCACAAGTCGAGAGGATCTTGCAGGTGTATTTTCTCCGTATGAATCATGGGGATTCCTAAGTGTGCTACTCCTTTGTGAGTCGTAATGATCTTACGCGGGGATTTTCTCCTCACATGGTCGAAGGACTTTGTGAGTGTATTTCATCTCTTTTCATGAGTTTGCGTCCTTTCGGGGTTTCACAAACTCGCCGATAGTCCTGCTGTTTTTACTCACGGAGCTTTTTCGGGTTTTCATCCATGCCCGTTTTGTTTGTAGACATACCCTTTTTTCTTTTTCGTTTTTTTTCTTCATTTTTTTTGCTTCATCGACGGTAGGACTTCAGATGTAGTCTCGCCAATAAGACTTAGGAGAGATAGGGGTCATTTTCACCCGTGGATTGTATACGATTTTACAGGATATATGATTCAGACCATAGGGTCGGTGTGCTCAATTAGCCTGTGACTTGGAGCATTCACGTATAATATTTCTTAACATATTGGCCATTGATGGGTGGCATGGACATTTCTCCTTCGGCACCTATTAGTTGGTAGGATCATACGTCGAACACTTTCTCGATGACGTATGGCCCTTCCCAATTTGGCTCGAATTTTCCCTTGGCATGTCGATTAGGGATGATCGGTCTTTTGAGGACGAACACCAGTTCGCCTTTCTTGAAAGCAAGGAGACGAGTCATCTTGTCATAAGCCCATGATATTTGGGCTCGGTACAGCTCCAGATTTTGCTGTACTACGAGCCTCTTTTCTTCAAGGGCGTCGAGCTCTTTGAGCTGAAGGAGGACGATTTCCTCCTCCGTCAACTCATGCTAGACGGCCATTCTTAGGCTTGGAACTTCGACTTCGAGGGGGAGAATTGCCTCCACTCCGAAGAGTAATAAATATGGAGTGGACTAAGTTGGAGTGTGGTGTTTGGTACGATATGCCCTTAACGCCTCGTGGAGCTTGAGATTCCAGTCTCTCTTGTTGGCTGAAGCATTTTTCCTCAGGAGCATGCATAGAGTTTTATTGAAGGCTTTGGCTAGCCCGTTGGCTCTTGAATTATAGATGGAGGAATATCTCCAGTCTATCTTGTACTGAGTAGCAAACCTTGAGACTTTGAAGCTCTTGAAAGAAGGCCCGTTGTCATAAATGATTCTTCTAGGTGTACCGAAACGGTATAGAATATCATGCCGGAAGAACGTCAGAATATCCTCTGTCTTGACTTCTTTAAACGAGACAGCTTCAGTCCATCTGGAGAAGTGGTCAGTTGCGGCCAATATGAACTGGTGGCCTTTGGATGACGGAGGATCAATTGGACCAACTATGTCGGTGCCCCAAACTTCGAAGGGCCATAATGCTACCGTAGGATACAGCGGATTGGGATGCTTATGAATGAAGTCACCGTGAATTTGGCAGAGATGACACATCTTCGCATGCTCTTCGCAATCCCTTATCATGGTGGTCCAGTAATACCCAAGCCGTTTAATTTGAAACCGCATTTTGGGACCAGATTGGTGAGCTCCGCAGATGCCTGAGTGAACTTCTTTCATGACTTTTTGGGTTTTGGCCGATGACATACACCTGAGCCAGAATTGGTCATATGATCTGCGGTATAGCGTATTATTTACAAACATATATCGGAGGGCTCTTTTCTTCAATTGAACCCTCGCAGATTTTTCTTTGGGCAGCTTGTTGTATCGGAGGTACTATATGAAGGGTTCTCTCCAATCGGGTTTATCTTGAACGATTAGAGTTTCTTCGACAGGAATGCTCTTTTGTTTTGCGCTTTCTATT
Source organism: Agapanthus africanus (assembly GCA_030015575.1). Classification (NCBI taxonomy): domain Eukaryota; kingdom Viridiplantae; phylum Streptophyta; class Magnoliopsida; order Asparagales; family Amaryllidaceae; genus Agapanthus; species Agapanthus africanus. Next base: position 746,369,218 of record JASDDO010000022.1, on the reverse strand, counting down.
TCTCGTAAAGAGACTGGGGGCAAAATTTGCTGGCTCCTGACTGTGATCAGAATTTCATCCATGTCGGGATCAACCAGCTTTTTGGCTAGGCGAGCGAGTACGTCGAATTTTCCGTTCAACGCCCTAGGGACTCTCATTAGTTCAATATGAGTGAACTGTTTTGTGAGTTTCATCACCCGGCTTCTGTATTGAGCTAACTCGGGCTTATATATCTTGTAGTCACCGCTTACCTGGTTGACGACAAGCTGGGAGTCACCGTAAACCCATAACCGAAGGATTTCCATTTCTATAGCAAGCTCCAGACCAGCTATCAGAGCTTCATACTCAGTTTCATTGTTTGTGCGATGCTCGGTAAGAATAAAGGAACGTCGTAGGGTTCCTCCTGATGGCGTGACGAACACCAATCATATCCCTGCTTTTATCTCCGGGACGCTTGATTTGCTGGAGATCCTTATTGATAAGGCTCCATCGAAGTAGAACTCCCAACATGGCTCATCATCCTCGAGGAGCAGCACTTGTTCGTCGGGTAACTCGCAATTGAGCGGTGGCCCTTCTGGTATAGGATGAGCAGTAAAGAAGTCGGCGAGGGCTTGCCCTTTTACTGCTTTATGAGAAGTATAGATTATGTAAAATTCAAGCAACATGATAAGCTATCTTTCCATTCTACCGATTAAGTCTGCTTTGGTCATTAAGTGTTTGAGCGGTTCGACCTTGGAGATCAGCATAACCCGATGAGCCAACAAATAGTGCCTCAGCTTCTTCACAGTGAATATCAGAGCCAGGCATAGCTTTTCAATCAGGGAATAGTTATGTTCTGCCCCGACTAAAGTTCGACTGGGGTAGTAAAGGGCATTTTCTCTTCCCTCCTCGTTGTTCTGGGCAAGGAGTGCACCGAGTTACTCATCTAGCGTGGCAGTATAGAGAATCAACAGCTTCTTTTGAATAGGAGCAGCAAGCATTGGAGGGTGCAACAGGTATGTTTGATGCTGTCACGCCCCGCTTCCCAGTGTACGGTGAAGGGGACGCGACGAGGTCCGCTACGTATGTACTCAGAAGTACATACGCTAAGCGTAGCTAAGCAATATAGAGTAAATACACAAGAGACAAGAGTATAAAAAGAACGGCAACTTTTATTTATTAACATTCTTTGTACAATACATGGAAAGGAAAATACAACTGAAATAAAGATGCCTAAATAGTGGCATAACAGGAAATGTAAAGTACTGGAAGGAAAAGTGTACAATGAAATTATACTGCAGGGTCTTGAGTAAACTGCTCCAAGTCTTCTAGTGATGGCTCAACTTCTGCCGGGTCCAAGTCACCTGACGGCATTCAAAGAAGAGAGAAACAGAATGTCGTCAGCGAACAGATCGCTCGGTAAGAGGGAGAAATAGACAAGAGTAGGGGAGAGAGAAAGAGAGCGCGCTTTTAATATTGTATTGTATTGTTGTAATGTTGTAATGTTATATTAACGCTGTTGTTTGTAGCTTGGTACAGAAGAATGCTGTTCCCGCCAAAAATTTCTGCGCAAAAGAGTCCAAGGTATCAAATGGCAGCGATATGCTTAAGGAAATGCGAACCAGTATCTTTCGGGCTGTTTTTTGACAAACTCCCGAATGAGAAACAGATAAATTCTGATGGTATCGAAAGCGTCTCGAAAAACCCATCGATTTGATATATTATGGTCCTCGTAATTCATCCGGGATCAAAAGTTATGAGGAATTACGTGTCCACACGTGATGGACTTTTAAGAACCCGCCGGAGGAGTTAAAAAATACAATAAAAACTCAGAAAAGACCCCAATGGGGCATCACGTGCTCACACGTGACCATGGGTCACGTGCAGGCACGTGATGGGCTTTTAAGGCCTCTAAAATAATAAATAGAATTAAATTCTAAAATCTGTTCCCTGATTAAAAATCAGGAAGCATGTGCTCACACGTGACCAATGGTCACGTGTTGACACGTGATGGTTAAAACTGAAACGTAAACAAACAGCTGAAGGAAATGCCTCAATGAGGTGTCACGTGCTCACACGTGACCAATGGTCACGTGTTGACACGTGATGGTTACAACTGAAGCGTAAGTAAACACTGAGAAAAGGACTCAATTGGGGGTCACGTGGCAACACGTGACTGGCTGTAAAAGCCTTGCTGTTCAACAAAATTAAATTCTGAAAAAAAAAGATCATTTAAATCTTTCGAAATAGAATTAAAATTCTAAAAGCTTCTAAATCTTTCCAAATGGAAAAGGATTATGGGAACCGTTGGATTAAAGATCCAAGGGTGATTAAAAATCACCAATTTATGGAAAAATCTTGGACAAGAAAAGATTTCCCTGAAAATCTCACCAGAATAACAAATAGAATATCTTTTGGATTTAAAATCCACGGTGAATAAAATTCACTGAATGATCTAAAGGCCCAGATTAATGATAAATATAAATCAAATCTCTTAACAATCAAATCAAATATTTCAATGAGAGATTTGCTAAACAAATTGATTCTTTTCCTTCTCCTATAAATAGGAGCCAAGAAGAGAAGAGAAAGATCTACTTTTTTGGAAAGAAAAACAAAGAGAGGAGAATTTAATTCTCAAGAGGGAAGAAAAGAAAGGAGAATTTAATTCTCAACAAAAGAAAACCCTTGGTGAGAAAAGGGAAAAAGATCAACATCAAACAGAGAATTTAATTCTCAAAAATCCAAGAGTTTAACTCTTATACAAAAAAGAACTTAGTTCTTCTTCTGATTGAAGATCTGCACAGAGCACATCTCCCCATAACTTGAGAATTTAATTCTCATCGGGTCGAGATTCTGCCATGCAGATCCTAAACTTAGAAGGGGAATTGAGTTTTGAGAATTTAATTCTCCTAAAACAAAACTAGGGTTTAACCCTAATCAAGAATTTAATTCTTTTACATATCTGGGAATTTAATTCCTTTGAAAAGAAATCAGGGTTTCATCCTAAATAAGAATTTAATTCTTTCACGATAAGAATTTAATTCCTCCAAAATCATAATTAGGATTTGACCCTACAACGAATTCAATTCTTAAAAGATCTCTGTTCGTAAAAAGAACTAGGGTCACGTGCCCCCACGTGACCCTTGAAAAGATCCCCTGCAAAGAACTTTAAAGTATCACCTCACGTGCTCCCACGTGACTCCCAAAACGCAGAAGGAAAAAGCAAAGGAAATGAAAGCTTTGGGCGTTCTCACGTGTTATCACGTGACCCCTCAGCAAATGCTTTAACAATTGGCTCACAGATCCCCATCACGTGCCAACACGTGATGCTCTAAAATAAAAACAAAAGTGTTTAACACTTATTCGCAAATTTGAGGATAAACCAAAAGGAGATCTGGCTCCACATTTAGGGCGCCCTCACGTGTCACCACGTGACCCCTAATGAGCATTCTAACAGACCAGAGCGGGGGCCTCCATCACGTGCCAACACGTGATGCTCTAAAATAAAAACAAAAGTGTTTGAGGATAAACCAAAAGGAGATCTGGCTCCACATTTAGGGCGCCCTCACGTGTCACCACGTGACCCCTAATGAGCATTCTAACAGACCAGAGCGGGGGCCTCCATCACGTGTCCACACGTGATGGCCGTCAGAATTAAAAGAGTTAAACACTGATCCGCAGAATAAAATAAGAGAAATCAGGGCGCTCTCACGTGTCCACACGTGACCCCTCCCTCCTTAGTGTTTAACACTAATCTGAAGACTTTGTTCCCAGTGTTTAACACTGATTTGCTTTAGTGTTTAACACTAATTTGAAATCTCTGATTACCAGTGTTTAACACTGATTTGCTTTAGTGTTTAACACTAATTTGAAATCTCTCATTACCAGTGTTTAACACTGATTTGCTTTAGTGTTTAACACTAATTTGAAAGCCCTGTTGCTAGTGTTTAACACTAGTTATCTTTTAGTGTTTAACACTAACTTGCTAATCTTAGTCCCAGTGTTCAACACTGTTGGTCTTTAGTGTTTAACACTAGCTTCAGCCCAATTGGCTAAGTTTCTAGAGGCAAAACCTCTCCTTCAATGGACCAACAGAGGGCCAATATTTCAAACATAATTGGACTTAGCCCAAACTGGCCATAAGTCCTCAAGTCATCTTGAACTGAGCATATCTGCTCTTTCAACCAATTCATTGGTTCAAGGGTACATCTCTGAACTCCTCTGATATTTGTCGTTGTAATCCTTCAACGTCTTCAGAGAGGTGACGGGTCCCGACAACCACACATCAACACGGACTGTGGGGTCCTTAAACTCATGGACTCATGCGTCCTTAAACCAAGATACGGACTGTGGGGTCCTTAAACCCGAGGACTTATGCGTCCTTAAACTAACGGACTAATGCGTCCTTAAACACACCCATATGGACTGTGGGGTCCTTAAACCCATGGACTTATGCGTCCTTAAACTACCTATGGACCGCAATGTCCTTAAACTACCAATGGACCACTATGTCCCTAAACTGGAAATGGACCACCATGTCCCTAAACTGGCGATGGACCACTATGTCCCTAAACTGGAACAATAGAGCCCCCAAATGCTCTTTTGTCGGATCTAAACGATCCCGTTAAGTTGATCTTAGTCCCAAACTGGACTAACGTATCCTTAACAACCGTTTAAGTTGATCTTAGCCTCAAATATGGCTAACGTATCTTTAAACCTTCAAACAGACTTTAGTCCCAAATTGGACTATGAATCCCCCCAATCAGCTTTGGTTCAAGGGTACATCTCTGAACTCCTCTGACACCTGTCGTTGTAATCCTTCAACGTCATCAGAGAGGTGACGGGTCCCGACGACCATACATGCAATGGACCACCATGTCCCTAAACTGGAACAATAGAGCCCAAACGCTCTTTTGTCGGATCTAAACGATCCTGTTAAGTTGATCTTAATCTCAAATCGGACTAACGTATCCTTAACAAACGTTTGAGTCGATCTTAGTCTCAAATATGGCTAACGTATCCTCAAACCAAAACCACAAACCCAAATCTAAGTAAACAAGGATTTGGATTAATCCACGTCCTACGGGCGACTACATAAATTATTCTCCGTATACAAGTCACGGGCAACCACAAACAAAACAAACACCCACGACACGAAGTGACCAGCTGGAGAAGGAGAAAGTTGTTACCACGATGCGGTGGCGTAATTAACTGCAGGGGCTTGCGCCTGCAGGGAAGAGCGTCCCCACAATCAAAAACCCCTCAACGAGGGGGAATCTGACGAAGTCTACTACATCGGACGCATCCGTTTAAACCTCCGATACATGGTGCCATTAATCAACTTGGCATCTTCGGAGAGGTGGACGGATAGCACCAATTAGCATCTGCCCCGAATCTCAGGCGAGGCATTCCATGTCTCGGCCGCCATTCGGAGGGGAACAGATTCTGGCACGCCCGGTGGGACCTTTTCCTCTTTCCACTCCACACTTTGTGTGTCGTGTTCGCGAACAAATCGCGGTTTGTTGTGGTTGCCTGTGGATTCAAGGTACTAAGATTTGGTGTCTTGCTCCGTGCAGAGAACTGAAGATCGATGGCTTCAAACTGCACTGCCTGCAACTGCAACTCTCGCTCCGTCCGCGCTAGAGGAGTGACTTATGGGCCCCGAGCGGCCTCTCTTTTCAAGATACCAGTGGAGCAGGTAACTCAAGCCACCACTGGATTATTCTTCGGGACCCTGCTCCCACCGTTGAGCTTCAATGCCACAATGACGTTGCAAGAAACCCCGGAGAAGTTGGTCTTTAATCGGCTTACCTCTACCGCGACCCCTTTCAACGGGTCGCCCAGTTTCAATACCTCAGTTTTCAACGGACTGGGCCAGAACGTCTGCAAACCTGCGATACCCGAAGCTGCCATCCCAAAGCGAATAGCTATCCCGGCTCAAGCAGACGAAATCATTGGAAGGGTTTCTCCTTCCGAGAAGTCAGTTTTTACAAGGTTGGCTATTCCGGTTGCTGCTCTAGGCGAGGTCCTGAAAGCTGCTTCCCCTACCCAGGGCAGGGGGCAGGAAGAAGCTTATCCAACAACGGAGGTGACTCCATCCGCAAGACACGCCCGACGTCGTCACTGGCATCGAGTAAGAGAGGCTGGGGGCAACTCCCCCTCTGGATTTACGCCACCAGCTCCGATGGTGGGGATCGATGCTGCTGTTCCAACCGGGAACAGCTTTGAATTGCTGAATAAGGTGCGCAGAAATTCTCCTATTGCGATGTTGAAACGAACTCCTTCACCTATGGAGAACACTCCAGAGAAGAAGCTAGAGCAGCCCCCTCAACGGCTGTCCTCTAAAATTTACAAAGTCTGGCGACAGGTCCAAGAGTCAGTGATTGATAAAAACTATCTCCACCGACAGAAAAAGATGAAGGTGCGGCAGGAGAAGGATCACTCTGTCAAGCCACAAAAAGCAACAACCACTTGGGTGCCCACTACAACGGCCCCTTTAACTTTGACCACTCAAAAGAAAAGGAGGCCGCAAAAAGCCCCTGTGAACATGGTGAACCGTAAACGCGCTGAGCACAAACACCCCAAGTCTGGGGGCATGGTGGTGCACACTGTTTATATGGCTTCTGGAAAGGAGGAAAGCCGTGCTTCGACGGGTCACCGACCGCTCACCCGATCCGTAACGAAAGCCCATGAGCAGCAACAGAAGCTTCAGGAGATGATGACTGCAGTGGCCGCACTTACCGGGCCAAAAGAAAGCTCGGAGGCATCATCAGAGCAGCGTCATGAACAAGAAACTGATGCTGACTACCTACGCAGAGTCCTCGAAAAGAAGGACAAAGAAGCCGCAGAGCAAGCGGCTAACATAAAACAAATGGCGCTTCTTTTCCAAGATATGGTAGGGATGATGATCCAGCAAGATCTTCCTGCTGAAGATCCTCCGATTGTCCTTGAAGATGACAAAGGAGAGACATCGAATCCTCCACCGGCTCTGTCAGTAGTCAAGGAGGAAACCATTTCCAAGACCGCACTGAATCACCATATAGCTCAGCAAATACGAGCTCACCAGGCAAATGAAGCGGCTGGGTAAATTGCTAGAACCGGACGACCCTACTCGGGCTGGTATGACCAAATTAGTTACCCACCGGGATATACGATCCCTAAGTTCCACGTATATAAGGGGACGGGAAATCCGCATCAGCACGTCGCTCAATTTAGAGCCATGTGCGGCAACACTGGAGGTGATGATAAATTGCTGTTTCGCCAGTTTGTTGGCAGCCTATCGGAAACGGCATTTGAGTGGTACTCTGAACTCCCAAATGACTCTATCAAGATATTTACGGAGATGGGGCTGCTGTTTACACAGAGATTCGTGAGTGCTAGTGGACGCACCCCGATAACAGCACTGATTAATGCCAGGATAAGGCCAGGCGAAACGTGGGTCCAATACGCAACACGATGGCAGAGCCTATGGTCGAAATGCGAACAACGCATAGAAGAGGCTCCTGCAGTAGACATGTTCGTGGGCACTCTTGACCCTCAACCGACCATCTCACAGTTCATGATGTTCTTCAAGCCGACCACCTTCCAGGCCTTGATTGACAAGCTGGCCCAAATGGACCAGGTGGGCCATAGGCCTTCCTCTTCAAAGACAGAGCCTTGGAATGAAAAGGGAAAAGGGAAAGTAACCTTCGTTGCCAATACTCAGCAACGGCCGAGTAACTTAAAGCTGGTTGTTTGCCAAAACAACGTGCGTCCAAGCCCATCCCTCGAGGAGAGACTAGGACGTCCTTACTCGTTTCCTCAGGATAAAACGAGGAGACTGTTCGAGCTGGCAGTGCGCAACAAGCTTATAAATTTGCCGGATCCAAAACGTCCGTTGCAGCCAGGCGATGTCAACGATCCAAATTACTGCCCTTACCATCAAGCGGTAAGCCATCCAATCGAAGATTGCTTCGTCTTTAAGGGATGGATCGAGGATCAGTACCAACAAGGCAAGTTCGCGTTATCCGAAAACTGGAAGGTGAACCCGCCACAGCCTCACACTCCTAAGAAGACAAACACACCGGGGGCAACATGCTCTTTTGTTGAGGAAGCTCCATGGGAGGTGACTCTTTCGACCAAAACTAAAAGAATGCTGAAGGATCTCCAAACGTGCCCGGCAATCAGGTGGAAAAATCCACTGGAACCCGAGATCATCGAGGGAATGCTGAAACCGCGCCCAACTCCAAAAACGAGTGGTGATGGTCAGAGCGCTCACACCCAGCCGTCAAATTCTTCGAAGAAGAAGAAGAAGACCGAAAAGCCTGTGCAGCCTGGTGACAAGCGCACGGACCTGCAAAAACAGATTGACGCGTTGGTAGAATATAATCAGAAGGCGCGGACCCCAGTCACACTCCAAGAATTTCTCAGCCACGTCCTTGAGGACGGAGATGATGACAATGGAGAAGACTCGTCGGATGAATCTGAAGATTATGTGGCAAGCTGCCATGTGATCTCTCACTCGTTGATAAACGACGAAGGAGCTCCTTACACAGAGAAGCTGGGGGCAGATCCTGAACCAGAACTTCTGTGGCCGTCAGACGAGATGATCGATGCCTTCCTGAACGAAGCCCGTCTTAAAAGCAAAGCTGATCGAGAGCGCGAGATGTCCATATTCGAGAAAGCCAAACGCCGGCGACTAGATGAAAGGGTCGAAACACTCCCACCGGATCAAAGTACATCCGCCGCAAATAAAAGCAGGTTCAAGATGAGGAAAAGGTTCGCCAAAGCCATATCGATGGGAATGAAGCTCCCCTCTTTTAGAGGAAATTCTCCCACCGATATATATCTTGATGAAGCGGACATGCATCTTAACTTCTGCTTATATCATCAGAAGATTGCACACCCTACTGAAGAATGCAATGCCTTTAAAAACTGGTGGCAGGGATACGTTGCTCACCGGCAACACGTTCAGTGATTGAAGCGCGAAGCTCGTCGGAAACAGAGCACGACAAATGAGCATATTAAAACTGCCGGCAACGGTTACATGGTTGACGGCAGAAGATCGCAAGCCCTCACCTTCGGGAGCAATTCTGAAGAAGAAATGACTCTCAGCCCTCTCTTCAAAGAATCCACCTCAGGAAAAGAGGAAGAAAAGAAGAGCTGCGAGAACGTTCAGCTGCACAATCTCACGCTACCCGGAAAGAATCTCGAACCCGCAAACAAGGGATCGAACAAAAGGGATAAGGGGAATGGAAAAGCGACTTTCGTCGCCAACGCTCAACAACAGCCGAGTAACCCGAGACCGTTTTGTCGTCAAAATAACAAGCCGCGATACCTCAATGAGAAGTTGAAACGTCCTTACTCGTTTCCCAAAAATAAAACAAAGAGATTGTTCGAGCTAGCAGTGCGCAGCGGGCTCATCACTCTGCCAGATCCAAAACGTCCGTTGCAGCCAAGTGACGTTAACAATCCTAACTATTGTCCCTACCACAGAGTAATTGGTCACCCACTCGAAAATTGCTACGTCTTCAAAAACTGGATCGAGGACCAATACCAACAAGGCAAACTCGCGCTGTCCGAAAACTGGAAGGTGAGCCCGCCACAACCACATGCTCAAAAAAAAATGGATATGCCAGGGGCATCATGCTCATTCATAGAGAAAGCCCAACGGACCACTACGTCCTAAAACTGGATAATAGACCGAAACGTCGTTAAACTAACGATGGACCACTATGTCCTAAAACTGGCGTCGGACCGAAACGTCCCTAAACTAACGACGGACCGCAATGTCCTAAAACTTGCAAATGACCGAAACGTCTTTAAACTACTATAAACCTGCGGCATCCTCAGGCTGGCGTGGTAAAAAAAACGTTATGTCCACAAGCAAAATGGGCACGGATGAAAACCCGAAAGGGCTCCGTGAGTAAAAACAGCAGGGCTACCGGCGAGTGTTTGTGAAAACCCGAAAGGGCGCAACCTCGTTAAAGGACACTTACAGGATCCTCTTGACCTTGTAAGGAGAAACCACCCGCGTGAGATTCTTACGACTCATAAGGGAGCAACACACTTAGGAGTCCTCACGATTCCTAATGAGAAATTACACTTACGAGATCCTCACGACTCGTAAGGAGAACTCTCTTATGGGACCCTCACGGCTCATAAGATTTGAAAGTCTTAAGTTACAGAAACCTTAACCTGTTCTTAAGCAACCCCCATAACCTTCGATATTGCCCTACAAGCGGCTCAATACTGACCCTTGTATACAATCCACGGGCACGAATAAACATTTCCCCAACAAAGTCCCATCCATGACTAGGGATATGCTTGTACAACAAACAACACTTGTAAGTCCTCTCGACTTATAAGGAGAAAACCCTTTTGTAAGATCCTTACGACTTACAAGAGAACATGCATTTAGGAATCCTCACGATTCCCAAGAAGAAAACACACCTACAAGATCCTCACGACTTGTAGGGAGAAATACCTTTGTGAGACCCTTACGGCTCATGAAGTCAAAAGCCTTAGCCGACAGGACCCTTAACCCTGTTTACTAAGCCACCTTTGTTCAACATCGACAGAGGCAAATGATGATTCGCTCCTGGAAATATCCCAGTTGCAGCGATGCTGATGCCTAAACCGGTATCAAATTCTAAGTCCTTTCACAGCAAATGATAATTCGCTCCTGGCAATATTCCAGTCGCAGCAAGGCTGATGCCAAGATTGGTATCAGATCCCAAATCCCCTACTCGCGAAAAAAAAATCAGCGAGCCAAAAAAAAATATGCATACGAAATAGCCGAAATGATTGGGCAACTTGCAAACAAAATCAGCAAGTAAAAATGTATGCATGAAAAATAGCCGAAATGATTGGGCAACTCGCAATAAAAAGCAGCGAGTAAAAAGAAAAATAGCTAAAATGATTGGGCACCGCGAAAAATAGCCGAAATGATTGGGCAATCGCGATTTTCACGATATAAAAAGCTGAAATGATAGAGCATCGTGGAAAGAATAAAAAAAAATGAAAGAATGAAACTTTTGCCCTACAGGTGAAATCACATCGATCTCTGTATACAATCCAGGGGCACAGATAAAGAGGGAACCATACCTTCCCAACAGGCTCCATCAGAAAGCGAAGCCAAATCTCGACGGTTCATAGACAACCTAGAGACAATCTCGACATTTGTCGCAATATTACAGACACGATGTCAACAAATGAAGCAAACGAAGATCCCGAGCTTTAGGGTCTCGACGTCAACATCGACAACTTATGGATCACCAACGGCGTTTCTCTTCACTCCAACCAGATACAGACATGACGTCAACAATCGACCTCAGAGTCGTAATGAAACGGAACCATGGCAAAGTCCCTAGTTCCAAATCTCAATGGCCACATCTGCAGCCCGAAGACCAACAACGGTGGGCCTCCTCATTCCAGCATGACACAGATGTTACACCATCAAACGGAGCCATGGCAAAATCCCAGTTCCGTCTCAGCATTCGTCTCGTTACAGCAGACGAGATGTCAACGACGGCGTTCCTCTGCAGTCCAGCAGGATGCAGATCCAACGTCAACAAAAGACCTCACGGTCGAAACAAAATGGAGCGACGGCAAAATCCCAGCTCCACCTCAGCATTCATCTCGATACAGCAGACGAGATGTCAACGACGATGTTCCTCCGCAGTCCAGCAGGATGCAGACGCAACATCAACGAAAGACCCCATGGTCAGCAAAGCGGAGTGACGGCAAAATCCTAGCTCCACCTCAGCATTCATCTCGTTACAGCAGACGCAATGTCAACGACGGTGTTCCTCCGCAGTCCAGCAGGATGCAGACGCAGCATCAACGAAAGACCCCATGGTCAGCAAAGCGGAGTGACGGCAAAATCCTAGCTCCACCTCAGCATTCGTCTCGTTACAGCAGACGCAATGTCAACAGCAGCGTTCTTTCGCAGTCCAGCAAGATGCAGACGCATCGTCAACAAAAGACCTTACGGTCAAAGCAGATGAAGCAAAGGCCAAATTCCTAGCTTCAGGGTCTTGACGGCAAGTCATATAAAGCCTGAAAGACCACCGGAGATCATCCCACATGGAGTGGTCACCACCTCGACGTTCGTCTCGATACAGCAGACGCAACATCACCAAAAGGAGCCACGACAAAATCCCTAGTTCCAAATCTCGACGGTTCATCAGCAACCTAGAGACAACCACGACATTCGTCTCGATACAGAGGATGCAATGCCAGCAAACGAAGCAAAGGCCAAATTCCTAGCTTCAGGGTCTTAACGGCAAGTCATATAAAGCCTGAAAGACTATCGGAGATCATCCCACACCAGCGCGGAGTGGTTATGACTCATCGGGGCTCTCCAAAATGAGCCTAACCTCAAGTAAAAAGCGGCATGGCAAATTCCTAGCGCTTGCTCTTCCGACGGTCAAACTGCCAAGGAGGATTGCTTGAAGACGTCTTGTCCAGCCCTCAAAGGGATCAGAGACATGGCAGTCGCAAGGCTTCTCGAACAGCACGATTGCCTATCGAGGAATACATCAGCTCATGCGACGGTACGACGGCCAAAACCCTAAGTACCACAGACCCTAACGGACTTCTGTCGTAAAGAGCAGAGGTTAACTGTGACGTTAGGATATTCTTACGAGATCTGCTCGATTCGTTTCGACTCGTGAGGAAATTGATGTCTTTGCGAGAACTTCTCGATTCGTCTCGACTCGTGAGATAAAGCCTTAGGCGGTAGGGATTAAAAAACCTGTTTCCTAAGCACTGGGGCCCTGCAAGGAGATCCAAAACGGTCTCTTGCATACTATCCACGGGTCACACTCTCCAAAGTCGAATCTCGACAAGGAGGGAAACAACCGCTTACGGGTCCTCTCGACTCGTAAGAGGGAAAATTCTCTTGTAAGATCCTTACGACTTACAGGGGAACACGCACTTAGGAGTCCTCACGGCCCCTAAGGAGAAAATACACCTACGAGATCCTCTCGACTCGTAAAGAGAAAAGTCTTTGTGAGACCCTCACGGCTCATAAAGTTGAAAAGTCTCAGGTGGCAGATCCTAACCCTGTCTCCTAAGCCATCACCGCCCTGCAAAGAGGTCAAGATGGACCATCTATGAGCCACACTCGCCAAAGCTACATGCCACTGAGATGGAAAAGCTACTCATGAGCATATAAACTACTTCACGCCAGAGTAAGATATAAAGAGATAGAAGGGTGCGGCTCATGGGGTTAAGGATTTGGAACTATATCTCTTAAGAGTCGAGATTTGAGTCAATGATAAATGACGACGCTTGTGTCCGCTCGTTATCTTCTCAGATCAAGATTCTGAAAGTTATATACCAATCCGAAACTGGTCATACGCTATGCATTACTCTGCACTACTTCACCCACGTATATACTTACATGGGCAAAGTAGTGGGGGGCATTTGTTCCCGCCAAAAATTTCTGCGCAAAAGAGTCCAAGGTATCAAATGGCAGCGATATGCTTAAGGAAATGCGAACCAGTATCTTCCAGGCTGTTTTTGACAAACTCTCGAATGAGAAACAGATAAATTCTGATGGTATCGAAAGCGTCTCGAAAAACCCTTCGATTTGATATATTATGGTCCTCGTAATTCATCCGGGATCAAAAGTTATGAGGAATTACGTGTCCACACGTGATGGACTTTTAAGAACCCGCCGGAGGAGTTAAAAAATACAATAAAAACTCAGAAAAGACCCCAATGGGGCATCACGTGCTCACACGTGACCATGGGTCACGTGCAGACACGTGATGGGCTTTTAAGGCCTCTAAAATAATGAATAGAATTAAATTCTAAAATCTGTTCCCTGAATAAAAATCAGGAATCACGTGCTCACACGTGACCAATGGTCACGTGTTGACACGCGATGGTTAAAACTGAAGCGTAAACAAACAGCTGAAGGAAATGCCTCAATAAGGTGTCACGTGCTCACACGTGACCAATGGTCACGTGTTGACACGTGATGGTTACAACTGAAGCGTAAGTAAACACTGAGAAAAGGACTCAATTGGGGGTCACGTGGCAATACGTGACTGGCTGTAAAAGCCTTGCTGTTCAACAAAATTAAATTCTGAAAAAAAAAAGATCATTTAAATCTTTCGAAATAGAATTAAAATTCTAAAAGCTTCTAAATCTTTCCAAATGGAAAAGGATTATGGGGACCGTTGGATTAAAGATCCAAGGGTGATTAAAAATCACCAATTTATGGAAAAATCTTGGACAAGAAAAGATTTCCCTGAAAATCTCACCAGAATAACAAATAGAATATTTTTTGGATTTAAAATCCACGGTGAATAAAATTCACTGAATGATCTAAAGGCCCAGATTAATGATAAATATAAATCAAATCTCTTAACAATCAAATCAAATATTTCAATGAGAGATTTGCTAAACAAATTGATTCTTTTCCTTCTCCTATAAATAGGAGCCAAGAAGAGAAGAGAAAGATCTACTTTTTTGGAGAGAAAAACAAAGAGAGGAGAATTTAATTCTCAAGAGGGAAGAAAAGAAAGGAGAATTTAATTCTCAACAAAAGAAAACCCTTGGTGAGAAAAGGGAAAAAGATCAACATCAAACAGAGAATTTAATTCTCAAAAATCCAAGAGTTTAACTCTTATACAAAAAAGAACTTAGTTCTTCTTCTGGTTGAAGATCTGCACAGAGCACATCTCCCCATAACTTGAGAATTTAATTCTCATCGGGTCGAGATTCTGCCATGCAGATCCTAAACTTAGAAGGGGAATTGAGTTTTGAGAATTTAATTCTCCTAAAACAAAACTAGGGTTTAACCCTAATCAAGAATTTAATTCTTTTACATATCTGGGAATTTAATTCCTTTGAAAAGAAATCAGGGTTTCATCCTAAATAAGAATTTAATTCTTTCACGATAGGAATTTAATTCCTCCAAAATCATAATTAGGATTTAACCCTACAAAGAATTCAATTCTTAAAAGATCTCTGTTCATAAAAAGAACTAGGGTCACGTGCCCCCACGTGACCCTTGAAAAGATCCCCTGCAAAGAACTTTAAAGTATCACCTCACGTGCTCCCACGTGACTCCCAAAACGCAGAAGGAAAAAGCAAAGGAAATGAAAGCTTTGGGCGTTCTCACGTGTTATCACGTGACCCCTCAGCAAATGCTTTAACAATTGGCGCACAGATCCCCATCACGTGCCAACACGTGATGCTCTAAAATAAAAACAAAAGTGTTTAATACTTATTCGCGGATTTGAGGATAAACCAAAAAGAGATCTGGCTCCACATTTAGGACGCCCTCACGTGTCACCACGTGACCCCTAATGAGCATTCTAACAGACCAGAGCGGGGGCCTCCATCACGTGCCAACACGTGATGCTCTAAAATAAAAACAAAAGTGTTTGAGGATAAACCAAAAGGAGATCTGGCTCCACATTTAGGGCGCCCTCACGTGTCACCACGTAACCCCTAATGAGCATTCTAACAGACCAGAGCGGGGGCCTCCATCACGTGTCCACACGTGATGGCCGTCAGAATTAAAAGAGTTAAACACTGATCCGCAGAATAAAATAAGAGAAATCAGGGCGCTCTCACGTGTCCACACGTGACCCCTCCCTCCTTAGTGTTTAACACTAATCTGAAGACTTTGTTCCCAGTGTTTAACACTGATTTGCTTTAGTGTTTAACACTAATTTGAAATCTCTGATTACCAGTGTTTAACACTGATTTGCTTTAGTGTTTAACACTAATTTGAAATCTCTCATTACCAGTGTTTAACACTGATTTGCTTTAGTGTTTAACACTAATTTGAAAGCCCTGTTGCTAGTGTTTAACACTAGTTATCTTTTAGTGTTTAACACTAACTTGCTAATCTTAGTCCCAGTGTTCAACACTGTTGGTCTTTAGTGTTTAACACTAGCTTCAGCCCAATTGGCTAAGTTTCTAGAGGCAAAGCCTCTCCTTCAATGGACCAACAGAGGGCCAATATTTCAAACATAATTGGACTTAGCCCAAACTGGCCATAAGTCCTCAAGTCATCTTGAACTGAGCATATCTGCTCTTTCAACCAATTCATTGGTTCAAGGGTACATTTCTGAACTCCTCTGATATTTGTCGTTGTAATCCTTCAACGTCTTCAGAGAGGTGACGGGTCCTGACAACCACACATCAACACGGACTGTGGGGTCCTTAAACTCATGGACTCATGCGTCCTTAAACCAAGATACGGACTGTGGGGTCCTTAAACCCACGGACTTATGCGTCCTTAAACTAACGGACTAATGCGTCCTTAAACACACCCATATGGACTGTGGGGTCCTTAAACCCATGGACTTATGCGTCCTTAAACTACCTATGGACCGCAATGTCCTTAAACTACCAATGGACCACTATGTCCCTAAACTGGAAATGGACCACCATGTCCCTAAACTGGCTATGGACCACTATGTCCCTAAACTGGAACAATAGAGCCCCCAAATGCTCTTTTGTCGGATCTAAACGATCCCGTTAAGTTGATCTTAGTCCCAAACTGGACTAACGTATCCTTAACAACCGTTTAAGTTGATCATAGCCTCAAATATGGCTAACGTATCCTTAAACCTTCAAACAGACTTTAGTCCCAAATTGGACTATGAATCCCCCCAATCAGCTTTGGTTCAAGGGTACATCTCTGAACTCCTCTGACACCTGTCGTTGTAATCCTTCAACGTCGTCAGAGAGGTGACGGGTCCCGACGACCATACATGCAATGGACCACCATGTCCCTAAACTGGAACAATAGAGCCCAAACGCTCTTTTGTCGGATCTAAACGATCCTGTTAAGTTGATCTTAGTCTCAAATCGGACTAACGTATCCTTAACAAACGTTTGAGTCGATCTTAGTCTCAAATATGGCTAACGTATCCTCAAACCAAAACCACAAACCCAAATCTAAGTAAACACGGATTTGGATTAATCCACGTCCTACGGGCGACTACATAAATTAGTCTCCGTATACAATCCAAGGGCAACCACAAACAAAACAAACACCCACGACACGAAGTGACCAGCTGGAGAAGGAGAAAGTTGTTACCGCGATGCGGTAGCGTAATTAACTGCAGGGGCTTGCGCCTGCAGGGAAGAGCGTCCCCACAATCAAAAACCCCTCAACGAGGGGGAATCTGACGAAGTCTGCTACATCGGACGCATCCGTTTAAACCTCCGATACATGGTGCCATAAATCAACTTGGCATCTTCGGAGAGGTGGACGGATAGCACCAATTAGCATCTACCCCGAATCTCAGGCGAGACATTCCATGTCTCGGCCGCCATTCGGAGGGGAACAAATGCCAGTGTATACGAGAGGAGTCTCTATATGTTAGAGACCAGGGCAAACGGAAATAGAGTACAAGGTTCCGTTATACAACCCGGAACAACGGCAATTGGATTCAGGTTAGGTGTCTTAAATCTGACCGTCTCGTGCCACCTTTAACACCTTCCGTATCAATCTACCCCTTAAACCCCATAGTGTTTTAACAATATTGTTGTATTGTATTGTGTAAGTTGGGTGACTGACCAAAACTATGATATCAGTAAACATGTTGTAACTGTATAATCAGGTAAATGGAATAACAGGATATTGGATGTATATCCATGGTTTGATTCAATCAAATTGAATAGATTGTTAACTGGATTCAGGAATTCATGTATTCATATTGAGTTGGAATATAAAAGAATATAGATTGACTTGAATCATATTCAAGTCAGAAATAGTCAGACTCTAACCCGAGTCAGACTAAAAGAAAAGTAATTTGAAGTTCTATAATTGTTAGGGTCCTTATTGTAATTTATTAAACTTGAGGGGGTTTTATGTAAAAAGTATTATTGTATAGTTTTCAAAATACACCTCAAGTATTTATTATTCGTCTTTATTGTTATAATGAGTGTGAATTTTATTTGTGTTATTCTAGTGAATATATCCTAATAAAAGTATTAATTGATTTATTTAAAATTCATGGTATTTTAATGTAACTTTTAATCTTGTAATTTTAGAAAAATGTGGAAACTTTATCTTATGATAAAATAGGTTTTTAAATGATAATTATATATATATTAATACAAGAATAATTTTAAATAAATATTTTATTTTCCAAAATCTCATTTTTCTTAAATGTCGTATTTTAAACCTTTCGAGACCGAATTCTCCTTGCGGAGGTCTGAATCTCGCACTACTAGCCCGCGGGTGTACGATGAACCGTACTATCTCTAACGGGTTCCCCAAAGGTGGGTTGTAGTGGCGCTTTGCTTAGGTTTAATAAATACTATTCATTTAGAAAAACGGTTTCATAAGTATAAGGTATTTATTCGTAAAAGGGTATAGATTTCCGTATTTTAGTTTCTAGGGTTTTCTAAGCCAACTAGCCTATTTCTAAGGTCTAAACGATAAGTCATTAGAAGCCTCAAATCGCCTCTTCACCGCCAATTGCGGCCATGTAAGTGCCAGGTAAGTGGGAAGGAACCACAATAGTGGGCCTAATTAAAAACCACTAGCCTTGACACACTTGCCTAGACACCACAAAGTAAGTTTAGATAAACGATCGATGTCCATGACAAATCGTACTTTCATTTTAAAAGATTTTGTTTTAGAATTGTGTACAACTTAAAACTTTTAGAAAAGGTTTATAAAGAATATAATATTTTAGCGAAAAGTCTTGTATTTTCGTATTCTAAATTTTAACGATATCAATTAAGGTTATATTTTCGTGTGTGTGAAGGTAGGTCATTACCTCGTGACTTATTTTAAGGTATTGTGATGTTTAGGGGTTAAACATGATAAATTAAACATAAGGGTATTTAAGTGTAAGAATACGGTATTTGAAAACGTTATCATTTCATGTGTGAAAACTCGTTCAAATTGATTTCTACAAGTTTATTTATCAAGATGAACATGTTTAGGAATGAGGGAATTAATTAGAAGAGGAAAAATAAACTTTATGGTATTTTTATGAAAAGAATACGATATTACAAGAAAGTTATCATTTCATGTGAGAAACTTTGTTTAAATTGGTTTTTATGTGATTAATAGTCATCATGGATATGTTTAGGTATTAGGGATTAGGTGACAAGTGGGATTTTGTAGAAAAAACGAATCGGAAATCGGTTTGTTCCGATTTCCGTCGGGTTTCATAAAGTCGTATTTTCTTTCAAAGAAATGGAAGATAGAAAGAGTGGGACTTACAAGTTTGGACAAGCTAGGGAGGCTAAGAAAGTATTAGGTTGTCGGTGCGTCGAAACGTCGCCAAGGATCCTAGTACGGTCGTCGGAATTCGTCGTCGGTTTCGGCAGCGCTTCGCTTCTCGCTCTTTTTCTAACGTACCGTGTTCTCTTGAGAATTTTAGAGAGTGGACTTAGAATTGTAGGGTGAAATGGTAGAGGGTAGGAGTGTTTATATAGGGCTAGGCTAGGGTTAGGATTTTGATTTAAAAAAATATAAAAATATATAAGAAAATCATTAAAAATCATTAAATTTAGGAGTAAAAGTGAGTTATGGAGAATTTTATAGCCGAACAAGAAAAATAAAGTATACAGGGGGGTTGACCAAGTCAACACGGAGAAAATCTGTGTTGACGACTCGGCCGGCCAGCCGAGTCGGGCCGAGTCGGGGCACCGTTGGGTGGGGATTTTCATGGGGAGATTTTTGGTGTATTTAACTTTTTATGTGCAGTATAAATTTTGAGAGTTATGACGGTTTGACTGTTGACTTTCCAAAAAAATTAAAACAAAATAATATAAAAATAATGTGAGGTATGGGATTCGAACTCTGGTGGCTTGGTTCAGCAGTGCAAGGTATTACCAATGAGCTACAAGCTCCTTCTTGTAATTATTGTGTTATTTAATTACTTAGAATGATAGCAGCAAGAGTAAATACTCTAAGTATACATTAAATTTTAAAGTGATTTCTTGTACACTAAAAATGGAGTTATTTCATTCTTGTAGCTTGTAATTAAAAACAAAAATAATTACCTAAATCTTGTGCTCAGGCTAAAATACCCCTTTGTGGATTTTAAAAATATTTTGAAAAAAATTTGTATAGGAAAAAAGTGTATAAGAAAATTAGGGTTGTTACAGATGCTTTCGAATGCTTCTTGACATTCGACATCCCAGACAAAGGGAGCTCCCTTCTTCATGAATATTGAGAAAGGCCGACATCTCCCCAATAGGTTCGAGATGAACCTTCATATATAAGCGAGTTTGTCTTGAAAGGATCTTCGCTGCGTCAGATTCTTTGGAGGAGGCATCTCCATGACGGCCTTTATCTTTGATAGGTCAAGTCCGATCCTTCGATGTCGGACTATGAAGACCAAGAATTTTCCCGACGACATGCCAAAAGCGCACTTCAGAGGATTCATCTTCAGATCGTGTTCCCTTAGTCAAGTGAAAACGACTCTGTGATCTCGGATGTGATCGGACTTGGCTTTAGTCTTGACAACCAAATCATCAACATAACATTCGACGACTTTATGGATTAAGTCATCAAAGATTTTGGTCATTGCCCTTTGATATGTGGCTCCCACATTCTTCAATCCAAACGACATCACCTTGTAGCAGTATATTCCGATCGGGGTTCGAAATGCTGTGTGTTTCTCATCCTCGGGCGACATCTAGATCTGATTATATCCAGATGAGCCATCCATGAAGGTGAACAGTTCGTAATTTGAGGTGTCGTCGACCATCATTTCCATGACCGGTAGCGGAAAGTCGTCTTTAGGGCATTCCTTGTTGAGGTCCCTGAAATCAACGCAAACTTGGATCTGCCCATTTTTCTTCTTCACTGGGACGATGCATGCAATCCAGTCCGCATATTTCTCTTTTCCGATGAAGCCAGCATTGATAAGTTTCTTAGTTTCCTCGATGAGATTTTCTTCTAGCTCCCTTCTCATTCTTCGAGGAGCTTGTTTGACTGGCTTGGCATTATGCACGACCACTTCAGGAGAGAGGCCAGACATTTCTTTGTACGTCCATGCGAAATAGTCAACGAACTCATGCAACAGGGCAACTATCTGCTCTTTCATTTCCTCTGACAAGAGTGAGCTGATGTAGGTCGGGCGTTCCCAAGTCAATCTCGGTTAACTCGTAGAAGGATGCTTATCCGCCATCTTCGAGCTCTCGAGGGGCTTCTTCTAGCTCAGCTAGCTCGTCGTCGTCATTTGACCTTCAATGGCTTCACCAACATGGATCATATAGCATGCTTTGGCATCAGGTTGAATGAAACATATGCCCCGTCTATCTAGGATTCATCCATCGATGAGTGCTCGGACCTGAGGCGGATGCCACAGCCCCTCATAAAACTTCACTTTGGAGTCCGTTTGATATAACCAACATCCGCACTTCTTAAAATATTCCCGCATCTCAGGTGCATAATATCTGGGGTTTAGGAAGGCTCTTATGCCTCTTTCATATGGAAGGCACGTGATAGACAAATCGTCCGGGTGCACGACAGAATTTGACCCATAAAACAGGATGCCCTTATGTCCACTTTTCCTCTCGAGAATGTAGAAGGTTTTCAGCTGGTCTATGATGAAGACTGACAACGCATCAATCTTTTTGCACATCTGCTCCGGCACCCTTGTGACGGCTAGGGACCCTTCCGTAACCTCAAAGGTCTCTCTTAGCTTTGCTTTTTGCATGAGAGCCCAATTTGCACAGCCGTTGCAAGACAAGTCCTCTTCCTTTGATTCTTCGGTGTCGCTGCCGAAATGAGGGCGAATTTTGTTACCGGATGGGCCTTCAGTATCAGACTCGTCCGTATCGCTACCGAAATGAGGGCGAGTTTTACGGAAGGATGGACTTCCAGTGTCGGATTCATCAGTGTCACTGCCAAAACACGGACACACTTAGGGATTTTTGCTTTTGAAAGTTACAGCCGGCTCAGATTTGCTTTTGAGTTTCGGAGCCGTTCTGTCTTTGTTCAGTCATGGCTCAGTATTTTAGGGGCTCACGAAGTACCGAGAATCTTCATATCGGACTTCATGCACACCGAATAGCTGGATGTCTCCGTCAATGCGTCTTTCTTCACCATTTTTGGTATACTTCATGAATTGATGGAGAGTTGACGGAACGATACCATAATCGTGGAGCCATGACTGTCCCAGGAGAATTTTATAAGACGTGTCGGTGTCGATCACGTATATCTTGGCTTCGGTTTGTAGGTCCCCGAACCTGATCGGCAGAGCTATAGATCCCAGAATTTGCTGGTAATTTTGATTGAAGTCTTGAATGACAATCCTTTCACTAGACAGGTGTTGGACGTCCATTGATAAACTCTTCAGAGTCCATAAGTTCATGATGTTCACTGAGAATCCCGGATTAATCAATATGCGATTAATCTGATCTTCGTCGTTGTACCCGATCACATAAAGCGGCTGGTTATGCTCATCTGTTCCCAATAGCAGGTCTTTGTCCTTAAACGTGATCACGGCAGAATGCAGAGTGTATTGGGCTTCTTTTATTGTCCTTAAACGTGATCACGGCAGCATGCAGAGTGTATTGGGCTTCTTTTATATTAATTTCCGCAAAGCGAGCCTGGTACCGCTCGGGGTTTTGCAGAGAATGAATGAGAACATCTATGAGCTCCTTGGATAAGACCAGAGCATCATAGATGCTTAAGAGAAACGGAAGCTTCATGAGATGAGCCAAGACATTATAGTCCATTAGGGAAGGACTCAAGTATTCATGAGCAACCTCTTCGCCATCTTCTTCGGTAGAGACTTGTTTTTCATTATCTTTTGGGATGTTGCCTTGATTTAGCGATAGAGCCTTGCCGCTTCTGGGCTGGATTTGGTTGGCCTTTGTGGCAAGTCCCCGTCCTCTTCGGGAAAACATAGCTCTTCTTCAGAGTCTCTACCAAGATGGATGACATAGCAGGTCACTATAGGGATCTAGTCGTTGGAGTCTTCTTCTAGCTCCTCCAGAATTTCAGCCGCTTCTACAGGGAAGAACTCCTTCAATTGAATCGGAGTTCTTTCCTTTTGTTCATAGTCTTCGAGAGAATCGATGTACTTTTGAACGGTCGATCTCTCCGCAGACTCTTTTTCGCGTCGAGACGCACCTTTCCTTTTCTTCTTCTTTAGTTTTTTAGATTTTGAGCCCGATTGAGCTGAAGTGGTGACTGGAACGGTGGGCTCCTTCTGCCCCTCCCATTCTGTTCTGGGCTCTTTCTGAAGTAGATTTAGTATCTTCTTCGTCTTATTAGATATGTGCATACTCCACGGAGGCTGTGGCGAGTCGAATTCATTTCTCGAGGCAGTGGATTCAACTGTCTGCTCTCAGAAGGCTTCAGCTTCTGTCCGTATAAAGTTGGTGGTTGCAGCTTGATTGTTCACCAACACACTCTTGGATAGCTCTATCTCTTCGGTCTTTTATTGCTTTTCGACCCAGTCTTTAAAAATGTAGCAATTCTAGATCGCATGGCTCACTACTCTGTGGTACAGGCAATACAGGGGATTGTCGGTCATTTTTGCTTCATGAGGTCTCTTCGACTCCGGTAATTGTAGACCGTTGTTCAGGGCATCTTGAATATCTTGCGAACCTTATCCCTCCTGAAAGAGTAGACTTTGTTCTTCTTCTCCTCTACGGAAGGCCCTTCTCCTCCTAGCACTGGTTTCGAGCCATGTCTGTTTTTTATCCACCCGTCTTTCTCTTATCTTCATTGTCAGACGCATTGAAGGCGTTGGTCTTGTTAGAGCTCCCACTTTATGGTTGTCATTTTTTCTGCCCTTCCAAGACTTGTCACCCTGAGAGTCTGAGGTAGACTCTTGCTTCGAGCGTTCCAGCATTTGGACTCTCTTGGTCAGCTCTTGAAATGTCTTAAGGCCTGTTGTACATAAGAATGGGACCATCCAATTACTGAGGTTCCTAATGAGAAGGCTGACTGACTGGTCATACTCTAGCAGGGGTTCGCACTTGACCGTTAGATTAAACCATCGGGCAATAAAGTCCGTGTTACTTTCGTTCTTCCCCAGTTTGGTCCTCATAAGGTTAGCAATGGAGATCTTATCACTGACACTCATGAACCTTTTCCGAAATAGAGACTCTATTTGGGCAAAAATGGTGACGGACCCGTCTGGTATGCTCGTGTACCAGTCGAAAGCGACACCGGTCAGGCTGTTGACAAACTGACGAAGAAGGATCGCATCATTTCCCCCTGTATTTCCATACGGCACTTTAAAGTGGGCGACATGATGATTTACGTTTCCGGTTCCGTCAAATCTTCCGAACTTAGGAATGATGTAGCCGCTCAGGAACTCGATCAGATCGAACTGTGTGGGATATAGCTGCCTACTACTGCCAATTTCTTTCTAAGCTTCGGCTTCGGTCACCAATGTTTTAACCTTGCTGGCGACCAAATCCATTACCCGATCTTGTGTTAGTGGGATGGTGCCATTCGGAGCTAAGGCGTCCCCAAAAGTAGAATGTGGCCAGCTTTCGTGCGACTCGCCTAAACTTGGACCGAAAGGTGCAAGCATCGGTTGCTTTAGGTCGTTATCGCCCGACTCATGAGTAGAGACATGTACTTGATTGGAAGTCACCCGAGCGATTTGAGCTGTGAGCTGCATCACAATATTCGTTAGGTCATCAATTTTTGAGTAAAGCTTGGCCATCTCTTTATCTTTGCTCCTGAGCTATTTTTAAAGCTCTTGAAGTAGCTCTTGCTCTGCGGTCCTAGGGCGAAAAAGCGGCTTTTCTTCGCTGTCCGAGCTTGATTCCACATAGACTAAGGGGTCCTTCTGCCTACCAGCCTCGTCGAGAAGTTTTTCATCATCTAGTGGATGTGGCTGATCTTAAGAAGTGGAAACCACATTCAAACCAGATTGGGCTTGGGATGTGGTGGCCCCATCCCTGATTTTGCTGCGAAGGTAGTTGCTGGGACGCGTGGCCGCCATATAGACCGTGTGGATAACATATCTGGCCATCCTTTCATTACTGGCAGCTGATTTCGTGGACCGCTGTCATGGCCCTTCTGTTTCGATAACGAACAATCAATTGAAGATAGCTGGCCCGACCGGATTCTTGAGTGGTGCTGGTGCTTCTTTTCTGGATCTGCGCCGTTGCTTTCGCATGGCACATAGCGCTTGATAGACTCTTGAAGAGACGGTGTCATTCTTTCTCTGTTGAGGCTGCTGTTCCCGCCAAAAATTTCTGCGCAAAGAGCCTAAGGTATCAAATGGCAGCGATACGTTTAAGAAAACATGAACCAGTATTTTCCGGGCTGTATTTTGACAATCTCCTGAATGAGAAACAGCTAAATTCTGATGGAATCGAAAGCGCCTCGAAAAATCCTTCGATTTGATATATTATGGGCCTCATAATTCATCCGGGATCAAAAGTAATGAGGCATCATATGCCCACACGTGACCATTTACAGGCACATGTAGGCACTTAATAAAATAAATAATTAAAAGGGGTCACGTGACCACACGTGATGGGCCTTTAAACCCACTGAAAGGAATTTAAAAAATATTATAAAACAGCAAGGAATACCCCAATGGGGCATCACGTGCCCACACATGACTAAAGGTCACGTGCAGACACGTGATGGGTTCCTAATCTCTCTGAATTAATAGAATTAAATTCTAATTAAATAATTAATCAGTGGGGTCACGTGCCAACACGTGATGGGCTCTTAAACCCTCTGAAATAATGAGAATTAAATTCTAAACAATGGGGTCACATGCCAGCACGTGATAGGCCTCTAAACTCATTAAATAGAATTAAAAGTATAATAAAATAACAAGGAAAAACCCTAATGGGGCATCACGTGCTCACACGTGATCAAGGGTCACGTGCTGACACGTGATAATTCCTGAGTTATCTAAAACAACAGAATTAAATGCTTAATCGAGGGGGTCACGTGTCAACACGTGATGGGATCCTAAAATCTCTGAAATAATAGAATTAAATTCTAATTAAGGGAAATCAAAAACCCTAACTGGAAAAATATTTCTTTAAATCTTTCCAAACAAAAAGGATGGTGTTCTGTAAAATGGAGCACAGTTGGATTAAAAATCCAATGGTGATTAAAAATCACCAATTTATGGAAAGATTTTATACAAGGAAAGATTTTCCTAAAATTTGAATAACAGATAAAAGATCTTTTGGATTAAAAATCCAATGGTGAATAAAATTCACTGAGTGGTCTAAAAGATCATGTTGGTTACAAAATCAATTAAAATCTTTCAATGAAAGATTCACAAAACAATTTGACTCTTTTCTTTCTCCTATAAATAGGAGCCAAGAGGAGAAGAGAAGGGATTTACTTTTTTGGGAGATAACAACAACAGAGAGAAAAAAGAGAGGAGAATTTAATTCTCAACAAAGAAAACCCTATGTGAGAAAAGAAAGGGGATCAAAACTTCAAAAAGAGAATTTAATTCTCAAATCTAAGAGTTTAACTCTTCTGCACAAAAGAACTTAGTTCTTCCTCTGGTTGAAGATCTGCAAAGTGCAAATTTCCCCATAAGTTGAGAATTTAATTCTCATCGGGTTGAGATCCTGCCATGCAGATCCAAAACTTAGAGGGGGAATTGAGTTTAGAGAATTTAATTCTCCCAAAACAGAACTAGGGTTTAACGATAATTGAGAATTTAATTCTCTCAAATTCATGGGAATTTAATTCCTCTAAAAGAAACTAGGGTTTAAAACCCTATCTGAGAATTCAATTCTCCCAAAATCATAGGAATTTAATTCCTCCAAGACAGAACTAGGGTTTAACCCTATATAAGAATTTAATTCTTTTACATATATAGGAATTTAATTCCTACAAAACAAAATTAGGGTTTAACCCTACAGAGAATTTAATTCTTAAAGATAAAGAGAATTAACAGATCTTCATACCTACAAAGAACTAAGGTCACGTGCTCCCATGTGACCCCCGAAAAGATCTCTAAAAATGAGAAGGAAAAGGCTCTGAGGCATTGCCTCACGTGCTCCCACGTGATCTCCAAAACACAGAAGATCAAAGCGAATGAAATGAAGGCTTTGGGCGCTCTCACGTGTTATCACGTGACCCCTTAGCAAACGCTTTAACAGTCAGCGCATAAATCTCCATCACATGTCAATACGTGATGCTCAAAATAAAAATAAAAAGTGTTTAACACTTAATTGCAGAACGAAGTAAGGGGATCTGGTCCCACCTTTGGGTGCCCTCACGTGTCCACACGTGACCCCTCTTTCTTTAGTGTTTAACACTAATTTGGAGATTATATTTTCAGTGTTTAACACTGATTGTCTTTTAGTGTTTAACACTAATTTGAGAGTTCTATCTCCAGTGTTTAACACTGTTGCTCTCTAGTGTATAACACTACTTTTAGCCAAATTGGCTAATTTTCCAGAGGCAAAAGTCCCTCCTCCAAATGAATCTCAAAATTGAGGAAATCAAAGATAAAAATGTTGTCAAAGCCCTCAAACTCTTGTTTAGCATTACTAAATAATGTGGGCTTGAACCCAGACAAATGTCTAATGGTCCAACAAAGAGCCAATATTTCTAATCTAATTGGACTTAGCCCAAACTGGCCATGAGTCCTCAATTCAGATTCAACTGAGCCAATGTGCTCATAATCTAATAAATTGATCGTAGTTCCAAATTGGACTACAGATCCCCAAATCCATTTTGGTTAGAGGGTTCATCTCTTCACTCCTTTGATATTTGTCGTTGTAATCCTTCAACGTCTTCAAAGAGGTGACGGGTCCCGACAACCACACATTTCACGGACTATGATATCCTTAACCTTGACTGTGAGGTCTTTAAACTCACGGACTATGATTTCCTTAACCTGGACTGTGGGGTCCTTAAGCCCACGGACTATGATGTCCTTAACCTTGACTGTGAGGTCTTTAAACTCACGGACTATGATGTCCTTAACCTTGACTGTGATGTCTTTAAACTCACGGACTATGATGTCCTTAACCTCGACCGTGATGTCTTTAAACTAACAATGGACCACTATGTCCTTAAACTGGTATTGGACCACCATGTCCTTAAACTGGCAATTGACCTCAAAGTCCCTAAACTAGAACAATAGAGCCCAAATGCTCTTTTGTTGGATCTAAATGATCCCGTTAAGTAGATCTTAGTCTAAAATTAAACTAACGTGTCCTTAACAAATGGTTAAGTTGACATTAGTCTAAATTAGACTAACGTGTCCTTAACAAACTGTTAAGTTGATCTTAGTCTAAAATTAGACTAACGTATCATTAACAAACGTTTAAGTTGATCTTAGTCTCAAATGAGACTAACGTGTCCTTAAACCCAACCCCAAACCCAAATCTAAGAAAATACGGATTTGGACTAATCCACGCCCTACGGGCGACAACATAAATTAGTCTCCGTATACAATCCACGGGCAACCAAAAATAAAACAAACACACACGACACGAAGTGACCATCTGGTGAAGGAGAAAGTGGTTACCGCGATGCGGTAGCGTAATTAACTGCAGGGGCTTGCGCCTGCAGGGAAGAGCATCCCCACAATCAAAAACCCCTCAAATGAGGGGGAATCTGATGAAGTCTGCTACATCGGACGCATCCGTTTAAACCTTCGATACATGGTGTCATAAATCAACTTGGCATCTTCGGAGAGGTGGACGGATAGCACTAATTAGCATCTGCCCCCAGATTCAGGCAAGACGTCGGTCTTTCCCGGTTTCCGGCGGTAAACAGCTGCGACATGTCTCTTTGTAGCATCATTCGGACTGCTGACTTCTTGATTCTGGCGATCATGGCATTTTTCTGAACCCACTTCAGAGCTTTGAAGGAATTGCTGACTTTTACAGCCGACTCAGCCGTCGTCGTAGGGCAACCCTGCTCTTGGAACCTCATAAGATTCCACTTAGCCGGAGTCCTAGCCCTCTTGTTCGCTCGATACCTGAGTCGCTTCTTGTTGGGTTACGGCAACGCCCCGGCCATCAATCCGTGACCAAATGCGGAAAATAAATTATAAAACTTGGCGTTACCACAACCAATTACCCGGATCTACCCATAAGCCCTAGATAAAAAAACATGCAAAGGAGTTAGAATGGTTATAGCAAATAGATTCATGTCCTTCGGTCTTCAACCATCATCCCAAGCTCTTATGGGCTTTCTTGATCAAGCTTGATCTTCGGTATCCCTCCATCGAAGATGATCCACCTGAGAGTCTATGCAACGAGCTCCAACCCCATATCCGAGGCAACTAGGGCACCTAGATCGCTACTCTAGATACCGTAGATGAAGTAGAGAGTGGTGAAGGATTAATTTGTTTCAAGACATCCAAGGATTCTCAACTCATGAGAGGGTTTGGGTGGAGCTAGAGGAAGAAGAAGATGCCATGAGAATGAGGTGTTGAGAGCAACTCAAGAGAGAGAAAAAGAAATGAATAATGGCTTGTGTTAATTTTTGTGTGTTGTGAGAATAAACAAATAATGGAGCCATCCAAAATATCTTGAGTCAACTAAAATATCTCAAGTCAATATAATCTCACAACAAACAAAAACCCTGAGCATGCTAGAATAGCAACCATGGGTCACTAATTAGCCATGCCACAAAAAATGCAATAAACACCTCATCCTACACCCCAATAACCTTTTAAACCAAAAAGGTCTAAACCATGATGAGATGTAATCTTCTAAAAGTAATCTTGTAATAAATTACAAAAATACCCCTCAACCGTATATACATACCCGCATCTGTATTCTGAAGAATACGAATACTAAGAGATGAAAATAATCTAACAATATAATACTAGGATCCGGCTTAAACCAAAGCCCACTAGTATTATCCGTCCGAACATCATGCGTGCACAAGTACACGTATGTGATCGAACCCTACCGTAAAACCATACGGTCTCTACATCATTTCGTCCGAAGCAGGGAAACCCTCTGTGGGGGACTCTAAACACTCGTCAATATGCTGGCAGTGGGTTTAACCATAAGTACGTCAGCGGCACTAGCTGTTCGTAATGGCTACCCAGGTATTGAGCGAAAGGGAGACCGACGAGCAAACTCATCCTGAAATCCCTACTGAGCCTAACAGTGACAATATCCGTACAGTCCGGTCCGCTCGTCTATGAGTATTGCATATCGAGTTTAGTGGGTGGATAAAGTCAGACCCCTAATAACGCGACATTTAGTGTCGATATGAAGCCCATCACCACCTGAGAAACTACTGATCCTAGATCAGTAATTCTCGACTATCTTGGCCAAGGATTTCTGGTGATGGCCACTGTTTAGTTGAAAATATTGCACTTTGGTATGATTATTTTCCTTACATTTCTTAAATATTTAAAGGTGTTTATTATAAATATAGAACATATTTGGATTTATCTGCAAAATACTAATTACCATATATTTATATATTATAATTAACATTATGAAGGAAAATATAGGCATTTTATATTTATATAATATTTTGGTAATTGAAAATATGCATATCATATCAAATATTCTAATCTCAATTCTTAAAAGATATAATATCATACAAATGGTTAGAATAATATTTCAAAATATATGCATAATATTTTAGTAATTAAAAGATGCATAGCATATCAAATATTCTTAATCATGTTTCTTAAAGATTTATTACCATATAAAGTGAATAGCATATTAAATATTCTTAATCAGTTTCTTAAAGATGTATTACCATATAAAGTAATTAAGATACTCTCTTTAATTTAATAAATATTACTAACATTATTCATGGAGATTTTGTGCAATATTTAGCTCAGGTCAAGAGATCTAGATGTCATGATCAAAAATCTGCCAAAATCATAAAATCAATACTGACAGAGACTCAGAATCTAGGCATGGAAATCACCATATTAGGAAATCGTCATATTAGGCAATCACCATATTAAGTAACTTGGTTTTCTGATTTGAGAGCTATATAAAGGACCGAGGGCTAAAATTTGATGGCATCACCTTTACAACAAAGCAAATCACCGTCAAAGAACAAGTGATCCATGACAAGTCCGTGATTCGACGTGATAGGACGACGTGAAAATTGACGGAGCATTTACTTCCTACAGGATAGAGATCGAGAGCAACTTCTTCCTCTTGTAATCTAAATTCGTAGAATTTGTACTTGTGAAGTTGATTAATAATGGTAGATCATTTTGTTTAATTATTTATTTTCTGTATTATTTCTGCATTATGATTTCTTTAACTATCCTTTCTTCTTCTATTCTCAACATGCGCGAGTAATTCTCCGCTTGTTAGGGTTCGTAGGATTAGGGTAGATCAATGGATGATTAAAATCTTTTAACTCTTTTTACGTCCTATAAACTTTATAAATTTTATCAAAAGAATTGTTAACATCCTAATCGGGCGCGCTATCAATTCATTGGCAGTCACGATCGCGATTTGAGATTAGATTAACAATTGTTTTAGTAAAGGGTAGACATGAACGGAGATCCATGTAAAGATAGGGGTTAAGAGTGGGAATCCTATTCCCTCCGAAAACCCTAAATCTACATGCATCACCATCGATCTAGTTTTAAATCTATTAAAGGATAAAATGAGTAATTTTTAATTAATCATCCATGACTACTAAATCTTAACGAACCCTACAAGACTTTTTCTTATATAATTTACATCCGTAATTAATTTAGATCATAAATAAACTATTCTCCTTTCTTCTTTTATTTTATTCAACTCGTCTAAAGTAAGATTAAAAGCTCCACGCATCCCTGCGGACGACCCGTACTCATCTCGGCTAGCTACACACGACACTGTTATTGATTGCGGTTATACTACTAAAACACTTTTTCACGATCAATCAGCCACCCATGCACAACCGCGACATCAACCCCCAATACCGGGAGATACGAATCCCCCGACGATCTGTTCACTGCCTCTATATGGCTCGTGACTGTACCCAACTAAAACCTGTTTGCACGACTCTTTTGAGCCGTGGTAGGGTAGTAATCAAAGCACGGTGGGAACTCACATGAGACAAATGACGATCTCAGGTCGATAGACTAATGTGTACACATGTCACCAGGGAACTGCTATCTGACAATAGGTATAATACCAACTAGCATGTTCCCGGCGAGTCCGTCCGGTGTACTCATAACCAATTGAGCACCTGTATACATCTTAGGTGAACAAACTGACACCAATGGCTTGTGAGACCGGCCACCGCCCCTCGTCGTGGTCTCGATCAGTATACACTAGTCTACTCTGGAGTATCGATGCCCAGTCTCGAAACCCCTCGACTAGGGGCATTTAAGGATGTGCTTATAGACCACCCAGCTCCTACGTATATGATCGCCATCATGCTGCTGGTAGTCAAGCAAGAATCTTATGGGTTCTATCAAAATGTAATAGTGATCTGTAATGCCACCTATGATGTACATGATGATAAAGACAAACTATATAACATACTATCATCTCGAGTAAGACTTTTCTACCAGTATAGGTTCTCCCTCAATCATCATAATCACCTGCATGCGGCTATGATAATTGCCTTGAGGGCGCTATAGCCAACAATCTCCCACTTGCACTCAAGGCTAATTATTGCGATGTTGCATACTCACAGCCCGTGTGATACCGAACACCCAACTCCTCTACTAATCAGTTTCACAAAGCTTGTTTGTGAAACTATTGTGTTCGAGAAATAGCCTCAGTGAGTGGATCCGCTCCAGTGTTTCTTTCTGTGTCTCTCTATATCTCAACTTCGCCGAGAAAACTATCTCCCGAAATGAGCAATACCTGTCTTAGAATATATCTGGATATCTGATGGGACCTAGTTCACAAATGAACTCCAAATCCAGCAAACTTCTTAGATTGTATTATCCACTGAATTTAATCAGTATTCTGCACCATGCCTTCCTCGGTACCTTCTTGGACCACCTGTCCAAACTACTGCCCCTCAAAAGAGGGAAACTAAAACTCTGACAGTCGCTCTGTCATCCAGGTCATCTTGGAAGCCTGAAATTACAACCATCTCCCGAAGGAGGCTGCCGTTACCATATCCCATGAGCATTCACTTATGTTCATAAACTGCTTCCCAACGTTTCTCCAGGATTGGATTAATATAAACTTATTGCAGCTAGTGCAAAAACAACATCTGGTGTGGTACTTAACATCACATGATTGACATAATTGTTAGTTATATGTATGCCCTAGAGGCCATTACTGTAGTGGATGCTTGGACATATATAGGGAGGACTTTCTTGCTCGATATGATAGTATGTTATCTGGTTGTACTTTATCTTAACATGTACTCTGATTGTCTCTATGTTACATGTTGATAAAGCCCTTAGGATATGTACTCGACTACTGAGACTATGATGAGATCATACTGGTGGGGCCACGGTAGTCGACGAGTACATCCTATAACTGTTCCTAGTCGAGGGTGTATCGAGACATGGCATCGATACACCAAAGTAGACTAGCATATACGCATCTTGACCCATATGATGGGCGATGGATGATCCCATATCCATCGGTGTTTGACATCAAGGATGGTGTACGGGTGCTCAGTAGAGACTGGGTACACTGGACGGACTCGCCGAGAACTCCCAGATGGTATTATACCTCACGTCAGATGGCAGTTCTCCGGTGACACTGGTACAGGTTAGTCTGTAGACCCGAGATTGTCATAGAGTCTTGTGTGATTCCCACTGTGCTTTAATTTCCATCATATCATGTCCAAGAGGGCGTGCAAAAATGTGGCTTTTGGGTACATTCCCGAATCACATGGAGGCAATGAGCGATAGGAGGGGATTCGTCTCTCCCGGTATAGGGAGTTGATGTTGTGCTGTGTTCGATTGGCTATAACTGGAAATCCCTGGCCAGGGTTGGTGAGATTTACTGGTAAGTGTTATCAGTAGTTTCTCGAAATGTTATAGACCTCATATCGACACGACTTATCAAGCTACTGGGGTCTGACGTATACCACCCCTAGGCGAGATATGCGACATATCAGACGACGAGACCGGACTGTACGAGAGTGGTACTGAATGGATTCATAGGAGAATGTACAGGCTTGCTTGTTGATCTTCTGAGCGCTCAATACCTGGGTAGCTGTTACGTTTAGCTGACCGCTTGCAGCTTGTGGGTATTTGATATGATCATCACCTGCTGCCGGCGTTTGACGATTCTTTAGAGTCCTACACAGAGGTTTCTTGGTTCAGGCAAAACGGAGTAGGAGCACATATGTGATATGTGCAGGACCGAGGATAATGCGATATGAGATACCGTATTATATTCTCGTGATATTTGATATCATCCGGGTCATCGGTTCAAGTGTGGATTCGATGAATCGGTAAATGATATATTAGTCGGTTATATGCGATATAGCCGGATTGTCGGATCAAGTGTTGATTCGATAATTTAATGTATAATTATATATATGATATATTAAATTACATTAACTAATATTAGCTCACTAAATGATTCTTTTTCTCACTCGGGTAATACATTGATATATATGCGATATATGTTAATTGTATTATTTTTATTTTGTTACAATAAATATTATATATGTGATATATAATATTGTAACATGATATGATTACTAATGCAACATGTTTAGTGGAGATTAAACAAGGTTAAGGTTTGAATTGGGTTAGTTCTTTCATGAACATTCTAGAAGGTTTCTTTTTGTTTTTAGTTAAGATATTATGCTTGATATTTTGTAATGACTCATTCTTAACCCAACCCAAACCCTAGCCCTAATCCATCACAAAAGGATTGACTATTGTTCTTCTTCTTCTTCCTTCTTCTTTCTTTGATGAAAAAGCTTACTAGATTTTTCAAAGGTGATGAAAATGAGTGAGAATAAGAAAACAAATGAGAGCTAAAATCATACTTCATCATCCTCATCTATCCTTGCCATTTAAATGAGGGTGTTCACTTCATTTAGTGAGTGAGAGCTTGTGTTAATGAAACTTCAAGGTAGATCATCTTTGTTATCGAAGATCGGAAGCAAGCTTGCATCTTTCTCTTCATGGAGCCTCTCGAGAGTCCGGAACTTGATGATCGCAGCGAAGTGACCTCAACACGGAGCTTAAGAAGTGAAGGACATGATCTATAAAGGTTGTAATCCCTCTCACTTAGTGTTAAAGTGTTTAACATGCTTGTTTTCGCCTAATCTCTATTTTAAAGATCTTGTTTAGGGTTGTTCGGCATGGCTAAAATTTTAATCGGGCATGGTCGATGCCTTGTAGAACCTTGTGCGTGTGCCTAGTAACCCTTGACTCAATTGCCTAAGCAAGTGATATGCCAATCATGCAAATCCCTCTCCCCTTTAGTCTGTAAAACACCTTTAGAGAGGGTGACTTCATCACCTGCAGGTACACCACCATGCCAGGAGTCAGCCATTCTAAAACACCTTTAGAAAAATGTCAAAGTACCCAGATTGGGACACTTCCCAAATCTAGATCTAAAACCATAAATCTAGTAACCAGAAACCCTGATATTATATCCATATCCTATGTAGAGAAACTACTTTGTGACAACCATAGTATAACCGATCGTAGTATAGGAATTTCACTTCCTATAAAGTGCATGTCATCCAAATACCAGGACATCACACCCTACTACCTTCTTAACATATCCATCTCCTATTCTGATGAAGTCAAAGCCTATAACTGTCACATCAAAAATAGATAATCTATCTCCGCTATATCTGCTTTAGTCTATGAATAGACATAAGCTACTTGTCCACTATGCTTCCGCTGCTCCCACTGACTACAACAACCCTCTGGCAGAGTCTTATACACGTGCACTTCTAAAGCTAGTTTAGAACGACGCTATACTCATCCTCCTGCCGGGTCTCATAGTCTAGAATAGCAGCAATGGCAAGTCTGGATAAACAGGAACCTCCCTGTCACCGTCTTTGAGGATACTGAAGTATCTCTCGAGCGCCTGAGGTTACCCACCATATCTGCGGAGTGGCTAATGGAATGTTAAAAACTAATTGAATCTTTAGGTTCTATTAAATCTTCAGTAATCATTCGTGGTTCTGGAATCACTTCCAGTTCTACCATATTCTCACTACTATTTTCTGAAAAAGGTCCATTTTGCTAAAACTGTGGCGAGTCAAGAACAATATCACTATTGATCTTCCAGATGGTAGAAAGTTATCCTTCGACATAGCCCAGGATAACCTACAAACAGCCATTACTGAAACGTGCCTTGAGTTTATCCAGAGTCAGTTTCAAGCATAAGCCGGACAACTCCATATAGCTTAACATCGTTAAGATATGAACCATTCTATATACAATATAGAAACAGAGTCACTAATTTAATTGGAACCAGATTCAAATCATGCAGCTGTTTCTAGTGCATGTCAACTAAATGGAGAGAGGTCGATCATCATTACTCAATTAGGAGTGCATCCAGATATGAGTAACCTGAAAGAGATGCAAGTTCTCAAAACCATTACTATCAGCTGAATACCAAACACAAGTATCTATATTTTCGATCACCTTGAAGAATTCTGATACTTGCAACACATGGTTCTTTACTTTATTCTTGTACCTAAAACTTCTCAAAACTTGGACCTTGTATTTCTACGAAATACTTGTCTAAAAACTAAAGAAATCACAGGTAAACAAAATATAGTACGAGTACCAACCCTTTTGTCCTAATGGACACTGGACAACATACAATACTTTGTATAAATCCCCTGAGTTCAATAACTCAAATCCTGTGCGTCGTAGGTTGAAAACTGTACTATGGTTAAGAAGAATTACACCGTTGTTGAATACTTCTTGCCTAACCATCAACTGATATAGGTAAATGTCATAGACATAATTTCAAAAAGTTATATCTCACTTTATAAAATAAACGTACAGATATATCAGTTTGAAATTGGTGCATAATAACGGATATTCAAAACCAAATATTTGCCATCAGGCAAAACCCCGGATGATTTCCTCAAATATCACCAATTGCAACGAATTTCGATATAATGAGGATATCATCACCTAATTTACAATAACTTACTCCCACTCATCATCTGTAAAACTATACAGATGTGAGAATCAAACCTGGTAAATACATACCCTGGAGTAAGGATCTGATTGGGAAATCTGTTTTCAATTAACAACGCATAGTGAAACTGAAACATGAAAATGTTTCGTAGGGATAGCCGGGTATTCCTAGTAATGCCTCTTCCATTATCCAGATTCATGACTGTAACCGTATATATTCTTGCCATTTCTCCAATCCCTTTATTTGTCTTTACTCATTACCTTCTGTACAGCACTCTCAGGCTAAATGGCTTTCTTCCTTCCCTACCGTTTGGCACCAGCCTATGGTTTGGAAGAAGACTATCCAACAAGCGTAATAGGTGTACTCTCCTAACCCTATGAGCCCTCGCAACCTGAGAGAAGGTAAAGATAAAAGACAACTGAATAATCCTTATTCTATTTCTCCTGAACTAGAATCCATTCTCGAACTGGAACAAGTTTCTTCGAATTCGTATATAACTATAGGATAAAGTATCCAATAAATGCGGATCTTCGTAGTGATATGGGGAGTTCTGGAGAAATTCAAAGGTGAAGTAGGAAAGGCGATAATATACGCGGTTTTCGTCATGAATGATAGCAGTCGCAATTTACTTTGCCCTCTTTCTAATCCCTTTATTTGTCTTTACTTATTACTTTCTGTACACCACACTTAGGCTAATTGGTTTTCTTCCTTCCCCACCATTCGGCACCTGCCAATGGTTTGAAAGAAGACTATCCAATAAGTATAATAGGTGTACCCTCTCCTAATTCTAAGAGCCCTCACAACCTGAGAGAAGGTAAAAGGAAAAGACAGCTGAATAGTCCTATTCAATTTCTCCAGAACCGGAAACCATTCTCGAATCTGAAACAAGTTTCTTCGAGTTCGTATGTAACTATACGATGGTCATATCCAATAAATGTGGATCTTCGTAGTAATACGGAATGTTCTGGAGAAAAGAAAAGGGTAAAAGTAGGAGTGGCAATGAAGTATGCAACTCTGACAATCCAAAAGTCAGTGTGTTTTAAGAAGGTTCAGTTAACTTGGTTCATGAGTTTTAGTTTAGGGTCGGGCCATGGTCGCTGCAAAAGAGAGAGAGAAAAGAAATACTCAGCGTGCACTCTAACCTAGATCGGAATGGTTACTCACTTTATCTAATCAGGATGGCTCCCACTGTTTCCTCGAATCCTCCCTCAAACCCAAAGGATAATTAGTCGGGATCATCTAAAATCACCCGAGGAGTAAACCAACTCATCGGTGGGAATCAGGATCCAACTATCATCGCATGATAACTAGATGGAATCCACTCAGGTTATCACACTCCAGAAGGTATGCGCATGCCTGGCAAGTTTCAGTTTCTTTAGAAACTCCCGATGTGATTTTTACCCCATGCTCTTGTGACCTTGACTAAGGCCAACAAATCATAAGTCACATGTCAAGTTCTACCCGTCATTATCCAGGTTAATTTGAACCCACCCGTACTCGCCCTTGACTAAGGCCAACAAGGTTGTACGAATGTCCCAAACTAACGCATCTATCTATGCAACAGAAAAATAACAAATAGCTACCATAAATTATGCCTTGATGAATGCCAACAAACATAGCATGAATACTAAGTGCTACCCGTCTGAAATGACGGAGGGCTATGAATAGTTTTTGGCAAAAAACATTTAACGTAATGAACTTGATAGCGTTGAAGGAACCGGATAGCTTTACAAATATATAGTGGCGAAAACTTTTGCTAAAGGGGTTATTCCCGGTGAAGGGATCTCGGCTCTTTCCTCGTGGAATGAGGTGCGGGATATTATAACTGAATACCTCGATGCAAAGCAAAAAGTAATCGACTATAGTGAAGTAATTACCCTGACACAAACTTCTGCCTAAGAGGTCACTCCCGGTGAAGGGATCTCGGCTCTTGTCTCGTCGAATGGGGTGCTGGATATTCATAACCGAATACCGCTGTGCAAAAACAAAAGAAAACGTCCTTGTAATAACAGCTTTTGAAAATTGTTCCAACAACATCGTATAGGTCTGTTTTGCTTGCATTGATCAGAATCAACGCAGTCCCATCAATTAATCACCAGAAAAGAACAAAAATATGATGTACGTATATGTCATCCGCATTCGCCACTGGGCCCCTTCATCACCCGTTAGGTTACTTAACTAACGACAGAGCGGGGGCTGGACTAGCGCGGGTGAAAAACATATACAATATTTACTAGTATATATATAAATATATAATAATCGTTCCAGGCATGATATATGCAACATCACAGAATAGCGATAAGCATCACAAAACAAATCAAAACAAATGGATAATCTGGGAGACCCGGGTTTCCTTTTAGCCGCAAGTGAAACCCGACGTTCCCTGGTCGTGTGGATAGCCTGTACAATGAAAACCTAGATCCTTACGAGCGCGGCAAGTTACCCGCCAATCCCAGAAGTGAGGCAACCCCAATCAACAACGTGAATGGGCCACCCGGCACTTCACAGAATCCGGTAACTTGAGCACCCCTCCTTGGGTCAATCTGTACCCCCTACGAGTGCGGTGAATAGCCTGCCAATTCTAGAGTGAGGCCCCCTCTGTCTCAACGCCATAAGATGCGGGCCCGTTTCCCTCTAGAACCCGGCTAACAAGGAATTGACGGGGGTCAAGCCAGAGCCCCATCCTTGTCCAGTAACCATTCTGAGGGGGAGTACGCGCCTAGGGAACCTGATACAGCAGGAGCACCTTTGATGACAGCGGGACAAGAAGGCGGTCATTGCCAGGTATAAGTCGGATGGCGTCTTCCTAGCCTAGCAAGCGATAAGGAAGCTAAGCGCAGGAAGGACAGTTTCACCATCCCCTCGTCGATAGCCCAGTTATCCCACGGGCAATGGCTGGGCGTGGTTTTCGCTCTTGGATTGATGACCGCGGGGTAATCCTAGTACAAAAAAGAAAAGAATATGTACAACGGTGACATCGATCTCAACCCGGTCGTGCCTCAAACAGATAATATACAAACTGGCAGTGATGGCAGTCCACATGTCGGACGCTCGCCCCGCAATATCAAATGTAAAAATAAACCCAAACTGTACTACCATTGCACTCAAGCTATCCACCACGACGATTCCGCCACAACCACAGCACAACACAGAACATCAACGTGAATGTCACGTTCACAAACCCGTCTAAAAGACATATAGAAATTAGATAAGTTGTACCGCTCTAGTGACATTCACGGTCGCATATAATAATGTATGTACTGTAAACTATGACATTAGAATTCCGCACGCAATTAGCAAACTAAACCAATTTCCAAAACCATGAAAAAACAATGAGCTAAAGTTCCAAAAACCGACCGTTTAAAGCCAATTCGGAAGTCCGAATCAAAACGAAACGCTCTCAAACCTTTGCGGAGAGTTAGAGCACGAAATTAACTTCGAGTTGGGGGCCTAAAAGGGGTACCCCACCCTCGAGGCCACCACGAGGCGGCCATGGGGTGAGGCATACCCGAAAATACCTAAGGTGGGGCAGTTTCGGGTCCCCACCGCCAAGACCACCTTGTGGTGGTCTTGGAGAGTAGGCCCCCCGAGTGTTCCTCAGGGTGCCCATGCACCACCCCGCGGCTTCTTAGTTAAAACCGTGAGCCCGCAGGGTGTGCAAACATCTCAAACTTTTAGTTTTCGGAACTGTTTTTGTCGGCATTTTTTGCACGACAAAAATGACGGATTTCTAATATCGCAAAGAGTTAACTAAGGCTTATGGAGTGGCTCTGATACCATGTTGGGTTACGGCAGCACCCCGGCCATCAATCCGTGACCAAATGCGGAACAAAAATTTATAAAACTTGGCGCTACCACAACCAATTACCTGGATCTACCCATAAGCCCAAGATAACAAAACATGCAAAGGAGTTAGAATGATTATAACGAATAGATCTGTGTCCTTCGGTCTTCAACCATCATCCCAAGCTCTTAGAGGCTTCCTTGATCAAGCTTGATCTCCGGTCTCCCTCCATCGAAGATGATCCACCCGAGAGTCTATGCAACGAGCTCCAATCTCATATCCGAGGCAACTAGGGTGCCTAAATCGCTACTCTAGATACCATAGATGAAGTAGAGAGTGGTGAAGGATTAATTTGTCTCAAGACACCCAAGGATTCTCAACTCATGAGAGGGTTTGGGTGGAGCTAGAGGAAGAAGAAGATGCCATGAGAATGAGGTGTTAAGAGCAACTCAAGAGAGAGAGAAAGAAATGAATAATGGCTTTTGTTAATTTTTGTGTGTTGTGATAATAAACAAATAATGAAGCCATCTAAAATATCTTGAGTCAACTAAAATATCTCAAGTCAATATAATCTCACAACAAACAAAAATCCTAAGCATGCTAGAATAGTAACCATGGGTCACTAATTAGCCATGCCACAAAAATGCAATAAACACCTCATCCTACACCTCAATAACCTTTTAATCCAAAAAAGTCTAAACCATGATGAGGTGTAATCTTCTAAAAGTAATTTTGTAATAAATTACAAGAATACCCCTCAACCGTATATACATACCCGCATCCGTATTCTGAAGAATACGAATACTAAGAGACGAAAATAATCCAACAATATAATACTAGGATCCGGCTTAAACCAAAGCCCACTAGTATTATCCGTCCGAACATCATGCGTGCATAAGTACATGTATATGATCGAACCCTGCCGTAAAACCATACGGCCTCTACATCGTTTCGCCCGAAGCATGGAAACCCTCTGTGTGGAACTCTAAAGACTTGTCAATACGCTGGCAGTGGGTTTAACCACAAGCACGTCAGCGGCACTAGCTGTACGTAACGGCTACCCAGGTATTGAGCGAAAGGGAGGCCGACGAGCAAACTCATCCTGAAACCCCTAACAGTGACTATCCGTATAGTCCGGTCCGTTCGTCTATGAGTATCGCATATCGAGTCTAGGGGGTGGATAAAGTCAGACCCCTAATAAAGCGGCATTTAGTGTCGGTATGAAGCCCATCACCACATGAGAAACTACCGATCCTAGATCAGTAATTCTCGACTACCTTGGCCAAGGATTTCTGGTGATGGCCACCCGTGCACAACCGTGACATCAACCCCTAATACCGGGAGAGACGAATCCCCCGACGATCCGCTCACTGTCTCCGTGTGGCTCGGGATTGTACCCAACTAAAACCTGTTTGCACGACTTCTTTGAGTCGTGGTAGGGTAGTAATCAAAGCACAGTGGGAACTCACATGAGACAGATGACGATCTCAGGTCGATAGACTAACCTGTACACATGTCACCAGGGAACTGCTATCTGACAATAGGTATAATACCAACTAGCATGTTTCCGGCGAGTCCGTCCGGTGTACTCATAACCCAATGAGCACATGTATACATCTTAGGTGAACAAATTGACACCAATGGCTTGTGAGACCGGCCACCGCCCCTCGTCGAGGTCTCGATCAGTTTACACTAGTCTATTCTAGAGTATCGATACCCAGTCTCGAAACTCCCTCGACTAGGGACATTTAAGGATGTGCTTATAAACCACCTAGCTCCCACGTATATGATCGCCAACATACTGCTGGTAGTCAAGCAAGAATCATATGGACTCTATCAAAATATAATAGTGATCTGTAATGCCACCTAATGATGTACATGATGATAAAGACAAACCAGATAGCATACTATCATCTCGAGTAAGACTGTTCTACCGATATAGGTCCTCCCTCAATCATCATAATCACCTACCTGGGACTATAATAATTGCCTTGAGGGCACTATAGCCAACACTTCTGTCTCAACTTTTCTGTTTTGAGCACTTTGCAGACTTCGGCTCTTCGAGAAGCCGCCGTAGACCGAGCGATGGAGAGCTTTGGAGATACACTTGATTGTGCACTTGTTGGAGTCGTCGCATGAGCTCATCCGCGATGTTTGATTATACCCTTTGTTCCGACAGTCTTGT
The DNA here is from genome assembly GCA_030015575.1 of Agapanthus africanus. Taxonomy (NCBI): domain Eukaryota; kingdom Viridiplantae; phylum Streptophyta; class Magnoliopsida; order Asparagales; family Amaryllidaceae; genus Agapanthus; species Agapanthus africanus. The sequence continues at coordinate 746,326,355 of JASDDO010000022.1, read as the reverse complement.
CCCCAACTGGAGCACTAGAGAGTCGTTCAAACACCGTCTTAAGTTTGGGTTGTCGTGCCTTAGCGATCACAGCGTTCGGCCTCTTGCCCCTTAAAACCGGCTTGGCCACCGAGTTTGCCGGGATTTCTGCCAGATGAGCGTTTCCGGCTAAGTAGATGATGACGGAACCAAACTGGCAGGGTAGCTCCTCCCATTGTCGGCTGATACTTGTAGGGAGAACCACGCGGGCTTTGAGAATGTAACAACTCCAATTTCAATGTACAGAAAATTCATTTAAAAGTTAATGTACAAATGGAGTATTTGCAATCCTGTGTACACTATAAGTATTTGATTTTCTTTTGAACAGCAAGAAAGCACTTGTAGCTCATTGATAAATCCTTGCACTGCTGTGACGTAGCCCCTGTAATCGAATCCCCCCAGCCACATTATCTTTTTATTATTTTTTCTTCTTTTAGAAGCCCAAGAGTTTACACGTGCACTATACATAAAATGAAGAGTTACAGAATAAACAAACACGTGCACTGGAGTATATGAGGCGACAGAGAAACGTGACAAAATCCCAAGCCCTCACCACCGGAAATCGACCGGCGAGATCAAGGAAAAGACCGGTACCGCCGGGCTTAACCGTAGGTAATGCTTTGAGATTTTTTTCCTAGCACCCCTTGGCCTACCCCACTTCCCTCATACTGTTTGAATTCTCTGAAATTATCCAGAGAATATTAAATCACCCGTTAATCCAATTTTTAATGCATTTTTTAACCCTCAAAACACTAATTTTCCCTATAAATACCATACTCCATTTCATCCTTTCTCACTCAGAATTTCATTACAAAAACTCTCAAAAATTTCCAAGTTGTGCAAGTGGAGTTAGAAAAGGGCAAGATTTCGACGACGTTTCGAGGAGTTTCCGATGACGAAACGATACCCCGACGCTTTCCTAACCTTACCCCTTCTCCTCTCTATCTTAATAGCCAGTAAGTCCCTTCTTCCCTCCTCTTCTACTATTCTAAAACATCTTCTTTTCAAAACACATCGGAAGCGGAGTTATTCCGACTTCCGACTCTATTTTCTTTAAAAACTCCATTTTTTTTCTTAAACAATAAATCACCATATCTTCTCATAATGTTTAATAAACATATTAGAATAAGTTTTATCTCAAAAAAATCTTTTATGCAACTTTTATCGCATTTATACGGTAAAATACCACATACTTTACATTTCGGCATAATTCAACATATTTACTTGTATTACCTTTAGAAAACTCACGAGGTAAGGACCTACCTCATCACAACACACATATTGGACATAGCACGATAATCTTTGGAATTTTAGATTATGGGAAATACGCTTTTACAAATAAATACCTTAAAGAATTAAAAACCGTTTTCTTTAAAAAGAGTTGTAACTAAATTCCTTGCAAATACGCCTCTACAACCCATTTTGGAGAACTCCGATCGGGATGTGCGGGTTATCGCACGTCCTCGGGCCTAGTAGAGCGAGATGCAGACCTCCGCAAGGAGCATTCGATCTCGATGGAATTTTCAATACTATTTTTAAGAAAATGAGATTTCTACAAAATAAATAAAATTTATTTTTATTAAATATATAGATATATATATGAATATTATCAAAAGATCTATTTTAAATATATTATACAAATATTCCATGTTTTCTAAATCAAAGGAATCACAATTAGGTGAAAGTGCCATTTCAATACAATACAATTCCAATATTTCAATAAAATACCATATACAATGAAAACTAGATTTTACTCACTAGAAATTTCACTTTTATAAAATATACATCTATGAAAACCCTACAGATGATAATTAAATACTTGAGGTGTATTTTGAAAATATATCAAACTATTTTTATATAAAACTCCCTCAAGTTATACTAAAGTACAATAAAGACCCTAGTAAATATAGGTTTAAGCGGAACGAATTCTCTTAAGCCTCAGGGAGCCGGAGAATGTGGGTGCTTGCCTATCTAAGGTAGACAATCTAACAAACGGTGTTATCAGCACGGTAATTGTCTTGGAAAAAGACACAAATCCTACCGTCCATGTGCAGCAGTTACCGATAACATAAAAAAACTAATTCAGGACTTCAATTTCTTTTCAAAAGTGTCTGACTCAGACTGAATCTCAAACTAATCAATCTGACTTGAATATGATTAAAGTATAAACTACAATACAACATGAATCCATGAATGCCAAAATTCAATTTATATCAATCTATTTTGACTGAACCGAACCATGGATATACTCTGTTTACATGACTATCCATTTATATCCATTCTGTTTACTGATATCATGGTTTCGTCAAGTCAACCATCTATATAACAAAACAATACAATCAATACAAAAGATATTACGGGGTTTTTAAGGGGTAGATTGGTACGGAATGTGTTAGAAGTGGCACGAGACTGTAACCATAATACACCTAACCTGAATATCCATTGCCGTTGTACCGTGGCTGAACGGTTCCTTGTGCTCCGTATACCTTAGTCTCCGGAATAGTGGGACTCCACTCGTATATACTGGCATGTTCTGTACCAAGCTACAAACAACTGCGTTAACATTATAGTCAAAAATTACTAGTTATACTCTCTTTCTGTCTATTCTATCTCTACTCATCTTTGGGACCTACCGAGCGATTGTTTGCTGACAACATTCCTTTTCTTCTTTCTTTGGAATGTTATCAGGTCATTCGGACTCACTGGAGATCGAGCCTTGTACTGAAGACTTGGAGCAGTTAGCCTTTGACCCAGAGCTTTAGATACTTGTACATACTTTTCATTTCAGTTATGTCATTATTTCGGTATTGCTTTCTATTCATGTATTTACATTTCCAGTTGTACTTATAAAGAATTGTGAATAAATAAAATTTGTTGTTCAATTACATTTGTTGTCATTTTTCTTGTGTACATTTACTTTATATTTCTTAGATACGCTTAGCGTGTTTACTTCGAAGTAAATACGTAGCGGGCCTCGCCGCGTCTCCTTACCGTACACCGGGAAGCGGGGCGTGACAGATCTTGACCACGTAGGGAATCAGAGCCGCGTCAGAGGCTGAATTCATCTTACATCATCATTGACAGTTGATTGCTGCACGGAAAAGCATTATTTTAGTACAAATATCGGTATATATGTTAAATGAGTTCGCATGAACGCTTGACCCGAGATATGGGAGGAGTGAAAGGTCCCACCGGGAGTGCCAGAATCTATAGGGTGTTTTTCGTCACCCCATTGAGATGGAAATACGCGCCGCTTGTCAGGCGTATACAGATTCCCCCTGCCTAGGGTAAGCTGGGGTTTATTGATTGTGTGGATCCGAATCTCCGGTAGCCGCGGACTAAGCTGTCGTTAATTACCACTCGCTTTTGGAGCGAGAGAACCTCCGATTGATGGGTCAAACTGGTCATGCGAACTCAATGTGCTGTGTGCGTGTGTTGTATTTTGGAGGGGACTTAGATGCATCGGAGGCCACGCAGAGTTTATAGGGTTCCCGCTATCCGGATAGCGGGCTTGGGATTAAGAAGGCTACCAGCCCTCTTGCGGGGTGCGGGGCAACGCCTCGTTAGAAATTTTTTTCTAACAAGGGACGTGTTTTGAGTGTGGGGCTGAGGAGCATCCTAAGGACGCGTGAATGGCGCATGAGCATTGTACACCAGCGGTCATGTGCGTGGCGTGTTAGGCGCCAGCAGAAAAAAAAGGCTTAGCCCCGGGACTAGGAGTTAAACTTCTGAGGGGCTTTGGAAACTCCTAGAAAAAAGGGAGGATTTTTATTTTTATGGAGTTAAACTCCCAAAAGGGTTTTGAGTGGAGTTAAAACTCCCAAAAATATTTTGAGTGGAGTTAAACTCCCAAAAAGATTTTATTTATGGAGTTAAACTCCAAAATATTTTGACAAATGGAGTTGAACTCCCAAAAATCTTCGGGGACGATCAACGGGGACCCCTTTCTTCTTCCTTGAGATCTGGATCCTCTGATAAGCCTCGGATCTTCCCCAAAGTGGGATTTTGGAAGATGGGTCTCCTTCTTCTTCCTCTCTATTGGCTGGATCTTGGATAAAAGGGGGTGAGACTTAAAAATCTCCCCTTTTAAAGATTTGATGGGAGATCAGAGCTCCCCTTCGTGGATTTTATGGTGAAAACTATTTCTTTTTAGGAAAGGAAGAGTTAAATTCTTAATTTAATTTAGAAAAGAGAAGAAGGTTTAGAACCTTGAAGAAGGCGAAGGAGACACATAACTCTAATTTTTTTAGAGAATGAAAGTTCTGGTGATTTTCTCATCATGTTTGCCTTTATAGGCTACACACTTTACATATAGCCTATTAGGCTTTTCCTTATGGCACTTATGCCACCCTATACCTTATGTGCTTATTTCTTTTTGCACATAAGCCATGCGGTTTACAAAATTTTGGCCTTTTGCCCATATTCCATACATTTATTTCTAAAATTACATTAAACAAATTTATGATTTCATTCTTTTTGTCATGGGGCCGGTCCCTTACATGCTCGGTCTTGACCTAGGCTTGGGCCCGGGTCCACTTGACTTGGGGTTGACTTTGATTTTGACTTGGTCAGCCGGGGAGTAATTTTTGACCCCAACAATCTTCTTTATTAAACAGAGAACTTTTGGATCAAAGATTCAATCGTGATTATAACATCACCATTCGATCATCTGATAAAATTAAATTCTATATTAGGAAAATATTTTCCTAATTTTATTAAACAAACAAGAAATCTTCTCTGTTAAACCGAGAGCCTTTGGATTAAAAATTCAACGGTGAATAAAATTCACCGATTGATCTTCAAAATCATTTTGATTGACTATAAAATCAATCAGGATCTCTCAATGAGAGATTGTCTCAAAACAGATTGATCTTTTCTTTCTCCTATAAATATGAGCAAATAGATTAAATTTAGGAGAGAGGAGACCCCTCGTAAGCTTCTGTAAAAAAAATACAGAAAGTTCTCTAAAAGCTTTCACAAAAAAACAGAGAATTTAATTCTCAATAAAGAAAAAAGTTCGTCTTCCTCCTCGAAACCTTAGGTAAATAAAGTAGAGAGATTAAACATCTCCTTACCCTATCATATTATATCTAAGGGTTTAACCCTCCAAAAACAACTTAGTTCTTTCTCTGGATTTGAGATACGCAAGACAAATCTCCTATAAGTTAAGCATTTAATTTTCATCGGGAAGATTTTGTTCTTTAGACTCAAGATCTAGGGGAAAAACTAGGTTTGGGAAAAGAAACATGAAGAAAAGAAAGGGAACTTATATTCCAAGAATTTAATTCCTCTAAAAACAGGGTTTAACCCTATATAAAGAACTTAGTTCTTATAAAAAAAAAAGGAACAGAAGAAACTTAGTTCTCAAAAACCTGATCCCAGATCTTCAAAACAGAGATCTTGGTGATCATCAATAGTCAAAACACCATTAACCGAAGTTTAACTTCTTTAAGAAAATAAACAGATATTAATTCTCTAAGGGCTCAACGCCTCACGTGAAACACACATAAGCGCTCTCATAAATGAAAGCCCAGCGCCTAACGTGATACATACGTGAGGGTTTCTCCAATATTTAAACATAGTAAAAGAGCAAAGCTCTGTTGGAATTTAATGAGGCAGCGCCTCACGTGTTCTCCACGAGGGCGCCAGCGCCAAAACCAATCTTATAGAATTAAATCATATGGTGGCGCCTCACACGCTTCTCAAGCGGGCGCCAATGTGCAAAGCACAGGAATACCCATCTAAAGAATTAAATTCTTACGTGGCGCCCACATGCACAACACGTAAATGCCGGTGCCCAAGTAGAATTAAATTCTTACGTGGCGCCCACATGCACAACATGTAAATGCCAGCGCCCAAGTAGAATTAAATTCTACGATACTCTCTGTTAAACAGAGCCGTTGGATCAAAGATCCAACGGAGATAATAAAACATCAAAATATATAATCAAATTCTATTAGGAGAAAATATCTCTCAAATCTTTCTAAATAAGAAAGATACTCTCGGTTGGATCAATGATCCAATAATAGAATAAAATTCTATTTTGGGAATATAGTCCCTCAATCTTTCTAAACAAAAAAAAGATTGCTCTCTGTAAAACAGAGAACCCTTGAATTAAAAATCCAATGGTGATTAAAAATCACCACTTGACAGAATAAATTCTATATATGGGAGAATATTTCCCAAATCTTGTTAAAAAAATAAGAACAACATATTCTGTAAAATAGAAGTCCTTAGATTAAAGATCCAACGGTGGATAAAATTCCCCAAATCGATTGGAATCTCTCAATGTGAGATTTTCTCAAAACTAATTAACAATCTGCCTCCCCTATATAAAGGACCCGAGACTTCAAGTCTCACAACACACATAAAGAAAGGAAGAGACCACATATAGAAAGAACATAGAATTCAATTCTTAAAGAAGAAGATCTTCCTTTTCAAAACCCTAGGTAAAGAAAAGATATCAAAATATCTCCCCTACATGTGATATCACATCTAAGGGTTTAACCCTTTTAAAAAGAACTTAGTTCTTTTTCTGGATCTGAGATCCACAAGACAAGTCTCCCATAAGTTAAGAATTTAATTCTTATCAGGAAGATATTGTTGTTGAGAATCAAAGATTTAGGGAAGAACAAATTTAAAGAGAAAGAAGATGGAGTCCATAATACTCCAGGAACTCAGTTCCTTCAAATCAAGAACTTAGTTCTTTAAAAACTCAACCCGAGATCCTAAAAAAATAGTGATTTTGGCGAGCGTTAAAGGTCAAAATACCATTAACAGAGATTTAAGTTCTCTAAAAATATCAACAGGGATTAAATCTCCATATAAAAAAAGAGACTAGCACCTCACGTGCTTCCTATATGGGCGCCCTTTTAACAGCGCCTAGCGCCTCACGTGAAAAACACGCAGGCATCCAAAACAGAAGGTCGGCGCCTCACGTGAAACACACGTGGGCGCTGAATAAAATTGCTCAGCACTTCATATACTGCCGAAGACAGCTAAGTGCTTAGCACTAATTGGGCAGTGCCCAGCGCTTCACGTGCTCCTTACGTAGACGCCATATAAAAAGTGCTCAGCACTCCATATACAGCCAAAACGGCTGAGTGCACTAATTGGGCAGCGCCCAGCGCCGCACTTGCACCTCACGTGGACGCCATAGGAAGTGCTCGGCACTTCACATTTAGTCAAAAGGACTAAAGTGTTCAACATTCATTGGGCAGCGCCCATGACTGAATGCTTCACATGACATATATGTGAGTATCAGAGTTCAAATAAGTGCTTAGCACTTTTACATAAAAAAAAGAAAAGGGCTGAACAAATAGAGCCCAAATAAGTTCTTAGCACTTTTGAATGAAAAAGAATAAGAATAAGCAGACTAAGCCCAAATTGGCTAAGTCTCTGAAGTTTTCTTGCAGCTGAGCCCAAATGCTCTTTCACTGGATCTTAAGTAAAAATGATCCTTAAAAACATTGTTAAACTGATCTTAGTCTCAAACATGACTAATGATGATATCTAAAATGATATTCATCCCATATCTCCTAAGGTAATCTTAGTTTCAAATACGACTGACAATTCTAGGTCCACCACAATCATTTTTTCCCTCAAATACGGGATTTGGTTCAAGGGTACATCTTTCCACACCTCTGATATATGTCGTTGTAATTCGTCAACGTCTTCAGAGAGGTAGCGGGTCCCGACAACCAATAACTCCTTTCGTCATACATTGACACACTTCCAAATTAACATGCACATCTCAAATCGGATCGCTGTCCAGATTGGGCACATTCCATGTCACTATCGTTCACTCCGCCACGTAACAAATACACGTGCGTGCCAGATGAATAATGGACCGAAATATCCCTAAACTAATATTCGCCTCAAACATGGCAGTAATGGACCGAAACATCCATAAACTAGTGCGTCGCCTCAAATACGACGCGTCGCCCCAAACAGGACGATAATGGACTGAAACGTTCTTAAACTAACATTCGTCCCCAAAACAGGATTGTTGGACCGAAATGTCCTTACACTAATATTCGCCCCCAAACATGGCGATAATGGACCGTGATGTCCTTAAACTAAAATAATTGGGCCCAAATGCTCATATATTTTAAGTCGATCTTAATCACAAATCAGATTAACGGTCCTTAAATAAACCTAAGCCTAAGTCTAAGATATACGGATTTGGACTGATCTACGCCCTACGGGCAACGACATAAACTAGTCTCTGTATACAATCCATGGGCAACCTAAACAAACAAAAACACACACGACATGAAGTGAACTGTCGGAGCAGGAGAAAGTGGTTATCGCAATGCGGTAACGTAATTAACAGCAGGGGCTTGCGCCTGCAAGGAAAAGCGTCTCCACAATCAAAAACCCCGCATAAAATGAGGGAAAATCTGATAAAGTCTGCTACAACGGTCGCGTCTGTCCAAACTTCCGATATATGGTGCTATAAATAAACTTGGTATCTTCAGAGAGGTGGACAGATAAATCCATATACATCTGCCCTCAGATTCAGGCAAGACGATTCATCCCGGTTCGTCTCTATCTCCGGCGGTGAACAGATCCTAGCACGCCCGGTGGGACCTTTTCCTCTTTCCACTCCACACTTCATGTGTCGTGTTTTCCAGACAAAATCGCGGTTCGCTATGACTGCCCTTGGATTCAAGATACTAAAATTTGGTGTCTTGCTCATGTGCAGAGAAAATCAATGGCTTCCAATTGCACCTCTTGCAACAGCAACTCTCGCTCTACCCCAGCTAGAGGAGTGACCTATGGGCCCAACGCTGACTTTATCTTTTCAATGCCAGTGGGGAAAGTTATGCAAGGCACTACTGGACTATTCTTCAGGACCATGTTCCCACCGGTGAGTTTTGGTGCCTCAGCGCCGCAAAAGGAAGCTCCCAAGAGGTCAGTTTTCGATCGACTGGCGACCACAACGTCCCCTCTCAACGAGCCGTCCAAAGCCGACGTTTCAGTCTTCAACAGGCTGGGCAAGAACCCAAACGGGCCCGCAAAGAGGCTCGTGATACCTGAAGGGGCTACCGCAAAATGGATAGCCCTCTTAACTCCTGCTACGGGCGAAGTCGTCAAAGGTGCTTCCCCTACCAAAAAGTCGGTCTTTGAAAGATTGGTCGGCTCTCCTCAAACTCTGCAAACGACGTAGGTCTTCAACATGCTGACACCAACAGTAGCCCCTCAACAAAGCCAGGGGCACGAATAAGCTGCTTCCAAAACTAAGGCGGTCCCATCTGCAAGACACGCTCGACGTCGCCACTGGCGCCGAGTGAGAAAAGCTGGGGGTAACTCCTCCTTTGGACTTATCCCACCAGCTCCAATGGTGGATGTAACGACTCTGAAATCTTAGTACGGAAATTCTTCTGTTAATATACAGAGTAGAGTTTCACAGCTTGAATTGGAGTTATAAGTTACTTTTGCTAAATAACAACAAGAAGCCACTTGTAGCTCACTGGTAAAGTCTTGCACTGCTGTGACGTAGCCTCTGTAATCAATTTCCATCAGACACATTTTTCTGATTTATTTTTTAAACTTTTTGTAAGCCCAAAAGTTTATACGTGCAATACACACAAAAATGAAAAGTCAGAAGAAAAAAAAATCAAACATGTGCAAAAGGGTTTAAACACTGAGTAGTACGCATGGCATCAATCCAGAGCCCCAAAGCCTCAATTCGGCTGGCCAAACCCAATAAAAAACTGGCACTGACGGCTATGATAAGCCCAAACTCCTCCGTGCTTTGCACACTTTCCCCTTCCCCTACCCCTAACTCCCCTGCACTGTTTGATTGCTCTGCAATCAAACAGAGACCCTTCAATTCCTAATTTATCACCTTTTTAATGCATTTTAATTCACCATTTTAATTCCAAAACCCTAATTCTACAGTATAAATACCATCCCATACTTTGGATCAACATCATTCTGAAATTCCTAGCCAAAACTATCAAAATTTCTTAAGTACAAGTGGAGTAGAAGAGGAGTTAGAAAGCGGTCAACTTCCGGCGAAGAATAGAAGCTATTCCGGCGACTCTGCGACGCCACGATGACAACCCACTCTTCCTGCACCTTTCTTTAAGCCTCCTAAATCGTAAGTCCCTCCCAATCTTCCTTTCTATTCATTGAATTTCTTTTTAATCAAAATCGGTAAAAAGTGGAGTTATTGCTGATATTCCTTTTTCTAAAGCATATAACTCCATTTTGCTTTACCTTTTGATCAAACAAATTGTACCACTTCACTTATAAGTTTAATACTCATGTTTAGAGTAAATTTTATTCAAGAATCTTTTGTAAAACAATCACAATTTAACTTTTTCATTTAAATACCATGAACTTTAGATAACACCTCTTTTCGTATTTTGTTAAAACAAACCATAAGAAAACTTCACGGAGTAATGACCTACCCCTCACATACACACATGGTTCCATAGCACGATATATTCTTGTATGAATTTTTGTTACGAATACAATATTACATCAAAATACCATTTATTATAAAAACCGGTTTTCTTTTAAATTGCATATTAAATCCCTTTGTGAATATGCCTCTACAACCCTCTTTAGGGGACCTGTTATTGAATGGTTTGGATTATTGCACATCCTTGGGCTAGCGAGATGCAGACCTCCTCACGGAGCATTCGGTCTCGAAAGGTTTTAAATACGGTTTTTAAGAAAAATGCATTTTCTACTTAAATAAAATTTAATTTTTAATAATTATATAAAAAGTACAAATCCATATATATTTTCAAAATATAATAAAATCACATTTTTTAAATGAAAGAATTTCAATTTTCACCAAAATACTATCAAGATATCAACAAAAGACAAGTTTTATAATAAAATACCATGAACTTTCCAAGCTAAGTTATTATCACTAAAATACCTCAAATCCTTAAAATTCATATTCATAAAAACCGTAAATAATATAAATAACTTCTCGAGATTATTTTGAAACTATATTAAAAATATTTTTTCATAAAACCCCCTCGAGTTATATAAACAATATTTAAGGACTTTAGTAAATATAGGTTTAAGCGGGATCAATTCTCTTGAGCCCTAGGAAGCCGGAGAAAGTGAGTGCTTGCCTATTTAAGATAGAAAACTTAACGGAGTTATCAATGGTAATTGTCTTGGAAAAAGACACATATCCTACCATCCATATGCAGCAGTTACCGATAACTCTCGAACCTAATTCAGGATCTAAATCAGTTTACAAGTGTCTGACTCAAGTCAGAGTCTAACTCAAGTCTGAATCCAAACTCAAACGTGAATCTAAAACCAAACACAAATACTTGATCATGAATACTTGAAATCAACATCGAACTCAAACAGGTATACTTAACCCTTGATCATGAATCAGAACACTTGAACTTGACTAAATCAAAATATGAATATTAGAACACTATGACTTGACTCGAACTATGAATATAACTAGATATGAATACTTCATATAGACATGAACTCAATCTTGCAACTTGATGTATTCATGGATTCGAGCAAGGCTGGTAATTTTAGCTGTAACTTAGCATATACGGGGTGTTGGGGTAGTTCACGCATGAATCCAACAAAATCTCATGAGTCCCAATAGATCATGAATCCATGTCTACTAACACAAGCAAGCTATCATGAGGGCCCGTGTTTCCTTGCTCCTGGATAATAGCCTATTGAGTTTGGAATATTTCAATATTAGGTTGAAGTCCCATTACTAACCCTTGATTCGGGCCCGTTGTTCCTTACCCCTGGATTATAGCTTGTTAGGTTCGAGAACACTATTAAGATTGGTTGATATTCACCCTTGAACTTACGTTAAATTAGTATACCCAAGTAGAGGCCTGTTAAGATACTTATATTCACTTCATGTTCACTATACTTACACTACACGGCCATGTTATACTCTGCTCATGTTAGTTACCATAATATAAATAATTGCATGCTAAATAAACTTACCATGTTTATATTAAACGACATGCCGACACATCATACTTCATAATCAATTGTTCATGATATACATTTTTCTTTATCATTACACTTTATATTTCACTTCATTTCTTAGGGACTTACCGAGCGAAAGTTCGCTGATAGGTATTCCATCCACCTTTGTTTTCTTGGAATGTTCGTCAGATATAGTGGAGAATGAGGAGGTAGATATTCACACCAAAATATTGTATTTAATACCGCCCATTCTTCTGCTCGTTTGTTTATAGGCAGGTGCTTTTGATCCGTGTTTGCTACATATTTATAGGTTACATGTTTCTAGTCCAAAATAACGCAAATCATACAAAATCTTCACAGTTACGCCAAAATCCAGAACATCTGCCACAGATAGATAAAATTCGGGTTCCGGTCATCCGCATCCGTCCAGTGCCGCTTACCAGTTCAAGAGACAAGACGAAAAACAGTAGTCATTCGTGTCTTGGTCAAACACAGAGCATGAGAAGGGCAACACAAAGATCAAGAGATGCGCGGAGCTTGAGGGAGATAAAGGTCAAATGAATTAAAAGTGAAGCCAATTTGGACTGTTGAAAATCTGAAGAAATCTTGGAACTATTTTGCAATTTTGGACCTGTAGAACAGAAGAAGAATGCAACACGAGGGAACCCCAGAAAAATGACACATCATTCCCTCTAAACGGGCGCAGAAACGCGGCCAATGTGGTATTTTCGCGGCGGTTCCGCAGCAGTTCTTGATGATATTTTTATGGTATTTTGGTAATTGTATTGGGACTCAGAATTTGGCCCTAGGATTTCAGTTCTCTGCCTATAAATTGCCCAGTTTTGAGCCAAGTAAAGAGTCTTCTTTTTTATTAGATTTTAGTATAGATTAGTTTGTAACTTCTTCTTCTTCATCATCTATTCTCCATGAAAATGTAGTGAGAGCTCTTGAGTGAAAAATCAATGAAGATGAGGGGTTTTATTTAACTTGTATCTTTATTTTTTATACTGTAATTTTAATTCTTAGTGTAACTTTATTTATTGTTGTTAAGTAGTTGTTATTTCTTGTTCTTTTTCTTTTCTTCTTATCCGTATTTTCAAGCCATGATACTCTATAGAGTCCCTTGCTTAGGTGAGAACACAAGTAGTTAGCTTGCTACCATTTGTAAAACCGTATTTTCCTTTCTTTCTTTTCTTCCTTCTTGTTTTGTTTTTATTTTCATTTAAATGGATGAATAATTTCCATACTTTTTAGGGGCTAAAGAAGGTTAGTATGAGGGACGAAAAAGTCCCGTGTGCTTCTCTTCGCCAAACATTCTAAAACAAATCTAGACTAAACAAACACAACCTCCTCATTTAGGCGCGCTATATATGACATATAGCCGCGACCTAAATCGAGAAGTCCTTTGGGCACACTACAACGTGACATGTAGTTGTGACCCAATTGGATACATGGTTGCGGGTGTTTGGTCTAGTGTTGGAAATAAGTGCACGTAGCGGAAGGACAAGGGGCACTAAGAATGGATTTAGCATTGGAAAGCTTGCTTAAACTCACAAATCACATTCCTATGTCCTCCTAATCCCCGCTACTTTCTATTATCCCAACACCATTTTAAGAGTGGCAAAAGAAAAGCACAAGACTAATCCTAACTCTACTAACCAACCTTGACCCTAACTAGTTTACTAGAACATAAATACGAACACGTGGGATAAAATTGAACATGCACTCATACATTCTTGAATTGACTCGTCTAAGACAAGAACAGACATACAACCATCTCCCTGCGGACGACCCGGCTCAACCGGCTAGCTGCAAAGCGACACCGTTTTAATTGCGGTAAGTAGAACTAATAGAACAAGTAGAACGCGAATTTCTGCTTCAATCAAATGGCGTCGTTGCCGGGGAGACGGTAACACATTTCTTTCTTGTCATTCGGGTTAATATTTTTTTTGTATATATATAAGATAAATAAAAATAAAAAATAAAAATAAAAACCATTTTGTTATTTTTGATATTTTTTGTGCAAGTGTGCAGGCTAATCTGGAGCAAGTACAGTGATCAAATAAAGAAACAGAGGCTTTAATACAGAAGGAAATAACCAGGGGAGTGCACAGAGAAAATTTAAAGCCCCAATTCAACTATTCCACCGCGGAACCGCGGTCAAAGCTAGGAAATTGCGGCGGAACCGCGGTCTTTTTGTGGCTTTTGATCCCAAATTTTTTTTCACCCCTTCTACTTCTTTAATCATCTCTGTAAACTCCATTGAACTGTATTTTCTGCAGATTTCTTTACACAAATTTGTGCCGCCGCCAAATAAATTTTTGTTGTTTTAGATTTTGTTTGTTAAACGCTTTACATATAATAATACGGACATTAAGTGACTATAACACCAATTCAGATTGGGTGGGGATTTCATCACCCTTCCTAAGACCCCACAAATCACAAAATGTATACACATCACCTTGAGTTAATAAAAAATATCTAGACCAAACCTATAAGGACTTGTCGCGCTCATTTAGGATAAGTGAAGGTTGCGAGGAATCGGTCGTTTATCTAAACTTAACTTTGTGGTGTCTAGGCTAGACAAGTGAGAAGGTAATTTTAAAAGGCTCGTCTCACGGTGATTCGTGAGCAGAACCCTCCTTAGCTCACTTGTGCTTACCTAGCCACAATTGGTGGTGAAGAGACGATTCGAGGGTTATCTTGCAACTTGTCGCTTAGAAGTCTAGGAGCAGTCTAGCTGGACTTTGAAGATCCTAACTCTAGGTATTGTTTGTGCATATTGTGATTGTGATTGTGCTTGTGTAAAGTTTAGTCCCACGATTCCGTATTTTTTCTAAAACCAAACAAACAATTTCAAAAACTCCAAAAACAAAAACAAAACAAAATAAAAAATAATAATAATTCAAAAATTTACAAAAATTCACCCACCTTCCACCCTCCCCACCTTTCACTCTTTTCATAACATGGGTACCCCAAAACGACCAACTTTTGACGAACTTTGGTACCCACAACCAGACATTTCTTCATAATGTTCTTGCTTTGGACAAACTTCGAACGATCCATCCATGCCCAAAATTTCATTGAGAGATCGGATAGATGCATGTAGGACAAACAATTGGACTCCGTAATTCACTTCGTATCAACCGTTTCAACCTCCCCCACTCTTTTACGTTGATACCCTTTTTGAGAGTCATGTTGCAACTCCGAAACCCATGTCCATTGCTGACCGAATTGAACAATCCTGTAACCGATCTTTCTTTTCTTTCACCACTCCAAATTCGTTAGGACAATAATTCTAATCACCTTCTTATCATAACGTTGATCCTAATCATGTCCAACCATTCGATTCCTATCAATCGTACCCGACTTTTACACCTTCTCTAGACATTTCTTCTAAACAGTCATTTGGGAGTTTCACGTATCCAGACAACTTTGAATCTTTTGCCGAAACCCCTTCACAACCCATGTCTAGTCTTGAACAGTCATTAGAAGAATTTCGGGTAGCGTCATGCCAACAGATGATGGATTTGAATGCGTCTATGGCCGCCCTTATATAACTTAACGAACCGACAGCTAGTTTCCAACTAGCTCCGAATTTTCCAATATATGATGAGGCGATAGGACAATTTGAAGATTTGAGTCTTGAGAGTGATCAATATAGCCTTCCAAATCAAACCTACCCGTTCCAAATTGAATTCCACAACTCCGGTTTTGAATGTCTATCGAGTGTCCTAAATGATTCACCAATTGAAGATAGAACATTTGATGAGTTGTGCGACTTTGTAGTGTTTGATTTGCCCGATTGTGAAGGGTCCATTTCAAGTGAAACCAATGTCAATCCCATTGATCTTTACACCTCCACTCTAGAACCACAATTAATTGAAATCCATGCTTTTGATGAGGTGTCTGAGAAATTTGACTTTCACTTGATTGAGAATATCGACGCTGGGAATACTTTGGATGATGAACCCACAGATTTGGATGTGTTTTCTCACCAATTCATCATATTCTTTCACTTCCGTATGGGCATCATCCCGAACCATTAACTGTTTTTTCCGAATCCCATATGCGTCTGGAAATTAATGATGAATGCATGGATGAGCTGAATTTTGAGGAGAATTGTGAGGATAGCATTGAGGATGAAGCAGTTTTACTAGATGAGTCGGATTTTCCAATTCATCATGTCCCTTTCATTGACTGTGCACACCCTCCTAAACGGTTAACCGATACCATTCCTCAATCACTTCCCTCCATCCTTTCCATCGTTCCCACTTTGCAAGACACCATATCACCTTCATTTCCTATGTTTGGTTCACCAAATCCGGTCGACCCATGTTTTCTCATGAATCTTGAGAGGTTTGACCCCATTTCTCGACATGTTGATAGATTAGTACAATCCATTTTTTCGCTTCAATCATTACAAATTTTATTAATTTATTCACTTCATTTCCACCCTCAAGATCGTGTTCCATTTCTTTTTCCCCTCCGCCATTCATCTCCTCTACCGAGACTGTATCCCGCTTCCATCCACACACGGTCTCGCGTATTCTCTATCTCTTTTCTCTACGCGTTCTTTCACCAACCCGGCCATTATCACGATAAAATCTTTGAATGGTTGGTATTAACTTTTGGGCTGTGTAAGGCCTTATATAGATTAAAAATGTTCTTTTCCCCTAACTTTGAACTTAAACGCTTAAACAATGGAAACAATGTTTCAGTTAAGTTTTGGGGGAAACTTTTTGTGTGTATATATTTTTTTTGCTTTTTCTTTTATATATATATAAATATATATATATATATATATATATATATATATATATAAACAGGAAAGCACCGACAATTTTGACCCTCTTGGTGTAGCACGACAGTGAGAACACTGTCAAGTTTAAGTTTGGGGGTATACTCGGTAAGCTTTCTACCTTTGCATTCATATGTATATTTTGCATTTGCATACTTATTTTAAAAACCCACAAAAATTAAAAAAAATTACAAAAATATAAAAACTTTGTCGTCAAAGTTAGCTAATAAGGTAACTTAGATTTTTATTCCGAAAATTTAGTTTGATACATTAGAAATAACTAAATCCCGGGCTTAGGAATTGAAAACCCTAAAAATAACCCTCCTTCTATTTAACCTTGACAAATATACATCCTTGCAGGTTTTTTTAGAAGTAGGTAATCTTGAGTCCAGTTCTTGAGTTAAGTCAAGATGAAGGAAAAGTAATGAAAGTTTTATTGAAGGATAAGTCTGAAAAATAGTTCCTATTCTTGAGTCCAAATTAAAAAAGTATATATCCTACAAATCACATATACACACACCTTGAAACTTAGGATAGTAGAGGATACCTATAAATACTCTTTCCTAAAAGCCTAGTATGAAAAAAAACGGTATTTAAAGCTAACCACCAAAAGAGCATCATTGAAAAATATATCCGGTCTTGAAAGAAAATGAAAAACAAAGAAAAATAAAATAAAATAAAGTACAAGACCTGGAAACTACTATTTACGCTTTAAGCTCATACATTTAGTAATCAGTTGTAGTGCCTCAGGAAGCGGTAATAGTTGCATGAAAGATGTGTGAGCAAATCCGTCCATCATTAACGAAAAGAAGTAGTATTAGGTATTAGGGCAAAGGGTACTATAGCTTGAATTGAATTCTTAAGTGTAGGGGTGAAAATTTACACACACGTAGGGGTATACGATCGATATTTAGAGAAAAGATAGGTATGAAGAATAAGACTTATGTTTTTCGTAAAGTTGATAAAAAATCCGGATTGGAGACTGCGCTTTAGAAGGAAAACTCAGGAGAAACCGAGATCTTTCTAAACTGTCAAAACGTATAGGATCTTGGGTTGAATAAATAGGAGGCGTGAAAAATAAGGGATGGATATTTCTAACTTAGGATGATAGAATTTCTAACTTAGATACAAAACTGTAGGAGTAGAATCGACGTTAACTTATGAAACTAGCTTGACGAGATTTTGTGGGTAGTATCCGCTGAAAACCCTCAGGAGACAACACTCCTCCTACTGGGGACACCTAGAGATTTAACGACTTGTTGCACACGCTAAGTGCAACCGTGATGCCTACGAAAGTGAGCTTAGGACTTTGTATGAATAATTGGTTTTACTCGGGATGAGCAAAAGAGAAGTTTGGGGGTATTTTCTCACACCACAATATTGCATTTAATACCGCCCATTCTTCTATTCGTTTGTTTATAGGCAAGTGCTTTTGATCCGTGTTTGCTACATATTTACAGGTTATAGATTTATAGTCCAAAATAACGCAAATCATACAAAATCTCTACAGTTACGCCAAAATCCAGAACATCTGCCACAGACAGATAAAATCCGAGTTCCGGTCATCCGTATCCGTCCAGTGCCGCTTACCAGTTCAAGAGACAAGACAAAAAAAAGTAGTCATTCATGTCTTGGTCAAGCACAGAGCACGAGAGAGGCAGCACAAAGATCAAGAAGTGTGCGGAGCTCGAGGGAGATAAAGGTCAAATGAATTAAAAATGAAGCCGATTTGGACTGTTGAAAATCTGAAGAAATCTTGGAACTATTTTGCAATTTTGGACCTGTAGAACAGAAGAAGAATGCAACACGAGAGAACCCCAGAAAAACGACACATCATTCCCTCTAAACGGCCGCGGAACCGCGGCCAATGTAGCGTTTTCGCGGTGGTGACGTGTCCGCTCCTGATGATATTTTTTGGGTATTTTGGTAATTGTATTGGGGCTCAGAATTTGGCCATAGGGTTTCAGTTCTCTGCCTATAAATAGTCCAGTTTTGAGCCAAGTAAAGGGTCTTCTTTTTTATTAGATTTTAGTATAGATTAGTTTATAACTTCTTCTTCTTCTTCTTCATCTATTCTCCATGAAAGTGTAGTGAGAGCTCTTGAGTAGAAAATCAATGAAGATGAGAGGTTTTATTTAACTTGTATCTTTATTTCTTGTATTGTAATTTTAATTCTTAGTGTAACTTTATTTATTGTTGTTAAGTAGTTGTTATTTCTTGTTCTTTTTCTTTTCTTTTTATCCGTATTTTCAAGCCATGATACTCTATGGAGTCTCTTGCTTAGGGGAGAGAACAAGTAGTTAGCTTGCTACCATTTGTAAAACCGTATTTTCCTTTCTTTCTTTTCTTCCTTCTTGTTTTGTTTTTATTTTCATTTAAATGTGTGAATAATTTCCACACTTGTTAGGGGCTAAGAAAGGTTAGTATGAGGGACAGAAAAATCTTTTGTGCTTCTCTTCGCCAAACATCCTAAAACAAACCTAGACCAAACAAACACAACCGCCTTATTTAGGTGCGCTATACATGACATATAACCATGACCTAAGTCGAGAAGTCCTTTGGGCACACTATAACATGACATGTAGTTGTGACCCAATTGGATACATGGTTGCGGGTGTTTGGCCTAGTGTTAGAAATAAGCGCACGTAGCGGAAGGACAAAAAGCACTAGGAATGGAATTAGCATTGGAAAGCTTACTTAAACTCGCAAATCTCATTCCTATGTCCTCCTAATCCCCGCTACTTTCTATTATCCCAACATCATTTTAAGAGGGGCAAAAGAAAAGCACAAGACTAATCCTAACTCTGCTAACCAACCTTAACCCTAACAAATTTACTTGAACATAAATACGAACACGTAGGATAGAATTGAACATACACTCATACATTCTTGAATTGACTCGTTTAAGACAAGAATGGACATACAACTATCTCCCTGCGGACGACCCGTGCTCAACCGGCTAGCTGCAAAGCGACACCGTCTTGATTGCGGTAAGTAGAACCAATAGAACAAGTAGAACGCGAATTTCTGCTTCAATCAGTAGACATCTCAGAGAAGGAGCACGATCAGATCGTGACCCAGGTCTAAACCAGTTATCTTTTTCTCAATTTATGTATGCCACCAGTATAGGCATTTCCATTCTTGTATTTTCTTTCAGTTGAAATCTTGTATTGTAAATGAATCAAGTTGAATGTAAATAAAGTTGTTGAATTATAAGTCTCATGTTAATTTTCTTGTCATTTTTATATTGCTTCTTTTACGTTCAGCGTATTTATTCTGGGAAATGACTTTCTCGAAATAAATACGTTACGGGCTTGCTACGTGCCATTTCCGTATATTGGGAAGCGGTACGTGACAGTAGAAGTTGACGCTGCTGTTCCAACCGGGAACAGCTTTAATCTGCTAAGGAGGGTACGAAAGAACTCTCCAACGGCGGTGCTAAAGGAATCGCCCCGCCTGCAGAAGCCACAATACAAGTAAAGCCGAAGCGCTCCCATCAACGGCTCTCCTCCCAAATTCACAGGGTCTGGCAGAAAGTCCAAGACTCTGTGATCAACAAAGATTATTCTCGTCGACCGAAGAAATCGAAGGCTCGGAAAGAGAAAGACCGTCCCTCCATCATACTGCGAGGTCTTCTTCTACATAGGAGCATGTTACAATGGCTCCTTCAACTTCGACCTCCCACAAAAAGATGAGGCCAGAGAAAATCCCACTGCCTGCGGCAAATTCCAAAGGTGATAGACCCAAACACCCCAAGTCTGGGGGCATGGTCGTGCATACGATCCACATGGCTTCCGGGAAAGAAGAAATCCATGCTTCGGCAAGTCACCGACCGCAAACTTGGTCGCTGACTAAAGATCAGGAGCAACAATAAAAGCTCTAGAAAATGCTAACCAAAATGGCAGCACTTACAGGGCAGAAAGAAAGCCCGGACACGATGGCCGAACAGTGCCAGGTGCAGGAGACCGACACAGAGTTCCTGCGAAGGGTGCTTGAAAGAAAAGACAAAGAAGCCGCCGAACAAGCTGCTAACATTAAGCAGATGGCGCTTTTGTTCCAAGATATGGTTGGAATGATGATCCAACCAAAACCCCCAGCCGAAGATCCGCCGATAAACGTTGAGGATGTCAGGGGGAAAAATCAAACCCTCTTCCGGATCTATCAACAGCCAAGGAGGAAACGATCTCCATAGCTGCTCTTGATGATTATATAGCTCAAAAAATAAGAGTTCATCAAGAAAATGAAGCGGGTGGACAAATCGTCCGAACTGGGTGACCGTATCCAGGCTGGTATGACCAAATCAAGTACCCGCCGAGATATACGATCTCCGAGTTCCATGTATACAAAGGGATAGGCAATCCCTATCAGCACGTCGCGCAGTTCAGAGCTCTGTGTGGCAACACTGGAAGCGATGACAAACTGTTGTTTCGCCAGTTCATTGGCAGTCTGTCAGAAACGGCCTTTGAATGGTACTCGGAGCTCCTAAATGTCTCCGTAAAGACATTCACAAAGATGGAACTGCTGTTCACACAGCGGTTCGCCAGCGCAAGAGAGCGGACCCCGATCATGGCATTAATCAATGTCGGGGTAAGGCCAGGAGAAATTTGGGTTCAATACGCGATCCGGTGGTGAAACCTATGGTCTAAGTGCGAACAACAAATTGAAGAATCCCCCGCCATAGGCATGTTCATCGGGACCCTTGATCCTCAAACGACTGTGTCCCAGTTCATGACATTCTTCAAACCGACGACCTTCCACGCTCTGATCGATAAGCTGGCCCAAATAGACCAGATGGGCCATGGGCCTTTCTCCTCGAATAAGAACCCTCGAAATAACAAGGGTAAAGGGAAAGCGGCCTTCATTGCCAACACGCAACAACAACCGAGTGGCCCAAAACTAGCTGTTCGCCAAAGCAACGCGCATCCGCCACCGTCCTTGGAGGAAAGACTGGGACGAGCTTATTCGTTTCCCCGCGATAAGACGATGAGACTATTTGAGTTGGGAATGCATAACAAACTCATCACATTGCTAGACCTGTTCCCCTCCGAATGGCGGCCAAGACGACAGAGAGACGTCTTGCCTGAGATTCGGGGCAGATGCTATTTGGTGCTATCCGTCCACCTCTCCGAAGATGCCAAGTTGATTTATGGCACCGTGTATCGGAGGTTTAGACGGATGCGGCCGATGTAGCAGACTTCGTCAGATTCCCCCTCGCTTGAGGGGTTTTTGATTGTGGGGACGCTTTTCCCTGCAGGCGCAAGCCCCTGCAGTTAATTACGCTACCGCATCGCGGTAACAACTTTCTCCTTCTCCAGATGTTCACTTTGTGTCGTGGGTGTTTGTTTTGTTTGTGGTTGCCCGAGGATTGTATATGGAGACTAATTTATGTCGTCGCCCGTAGGACGTGGATTAGTCCAAATCCGTATTTTCTTAGATTTGGGTTTGGGGTTTTGGTTCGAGGATACGTTAGCCATATTTGAGGCTAAGATCAACTCAAACGTTTGTTAAGGATACGTTAGTCTAATTTGAAACTAAGATCAACTTAACGGGATCGTTTAGATCCGACAAAAGAACATTTGGGGGGCTCTATTGTTCCAGTTTAGGGACATAGTGGTCCATCATTCCCGTTTTGGGGACAAATGTTAGTTTAAGGACGCATTAGTCCATGAGTTTAAGGACGCGTCAGTCCATGAGTTTAAGGACCCTACAGTCCATATTGATGTGTGGTTATCGGGACCCGTCACCTCTCTGACGACGTTGAAGAATTACAACGACAAATATCAGAGGAGTTCAGAGATGTACCCTTGAACCGGGTGTAAATTGATTTGAGAGAGCAGTCGTGCTCGGTTCAATTTAATTTGAGGACTTACGGCCAGAATTGGGCTAAGTCCAATTGAAAATGTTCAACGTTTTATCTGCATTTGGCTTGTTAGGCCTTTACTAGGGCTCTGCCCCTGCATGGCATTTTTGTTTGGTCTATTAGACCTTTATTTGGGCTCTGCCCTTTTTTTAAATGATGCACAGCATCTGTTTTGTTCTGACAGACCTTTGTTTGGGATCTATCCCTTTTATAATGCATTGCATTTTATTAGGCCTGTTAGGCCTTTTAATTGGGCTCTGTCCCTTCTTTTTAATAATGCACAGCATTTAATGTTCTGACAGTGCCCCCACGTGGCTTGTCAGGCGCTTTGCGCCAATTGAGGAGCGCAAGGCGCAAACTCATGTGGGGGTGACACGTGTCGCGCTCTGATGATCGCAAGTCTGTTAGCGAAGTGCACTGCGCCAGTGCGCTGCGCTAGCGCGCTACTGACACGTGGCGCGCTCTGATGACTTGCGCCAATCTATGAGAGCAGTGCTCTGTTTTAGAAGCGCATAGCGCAGTTTGTTCTGGGGCTGACACGTGGCGCTCCCTGGTGGCTTGCGCCAATCCAAGGAGCGCAACAGTGCAAATTTCAAAAGTGCAAGGCACTGTTTAATATTTTGATCAAATTTAGATCAAAGAAAACAAGTTTTTCTTGTTTTTCTTGTTTTCAGAGAACCAGTGGTTCATCAAAAGGCAATGCCTTTATACAGAAGTAAATTACTTCTTCTTTTTTATTATTATTATTTTTTTATCCAAGATCTTGATCTTGTTCTTAGATCATTGATCTCTTTTAGAAGAAATTCTTCTTTTATTTAAAGGTTTTTACCTTTTCTTCCTCTGAGCTCTTCTCAAAATTTTTTTAGAGGAGTTCTCTGTCTTTTAGACTTGGAGTCTAGGGGTCTTTATATAGTGCCAATTGATTTGTTAAATCAGTTAAAGAGATCTTTCTCTGAGTGATTTAGGGATTTTTCCCCACCGTTGGATCTTTGATCCAAGGGCTCCTGTTTTACAGAAGAGAATCTTATTGTTTTAATAGGATTAGAAAGATCTTTCCAGAATTTTTCTGTTTAAATGCTGGCACAACTGGCGCAAGCGCACCTGCGCTTGACACGTGTCGCGCAGCGCAGAGCGCAGCGCAACTGCGCTGACACGTGTCGCGTAGCGTGTCGCGCAGCGCAACTGCGCTAGCGCAACTGCGCAGACACATGTCGCGCAGCGCAGAGCGCAAGTTGCCTGAAGCGTTGCTTCCTTTATTTTTATTTTTATTTTTTAAATAGAGCCTTGCTCTGATTGGGTGCGCTGCCTTGGGCGCAGCGCTGGCGTGTCAGCTTTTGACACGTGGCGCGTTGCGCGCAGCGCAAGGAATCTGAAGTGTTGCTTCAATTTTTGAATTTTTGAAATTCAAACAAAGCTTTGCTCTGATTGGGGAAACAAATGCCCCCCCACCGTTGCGCTCACGTGGCGCACACGTGAGTGCAGCGGTGGCAAAATCCCAACCGTCAGATCAACTGAGGAGTTGAAGGGGCACAAGCGTCTATAAATAGGACCCTTGGTCCTCAACAGATGATTATCTTCTTCAAGATTTTTACTTTCAGAACTTCAGAGCCTTGCTCTTGCTTTCAATAACTCCAAGAGTTAGAACTATTTAGAAAAAACTTTTAGGTAAAAATTAATCTGAAATTAAATTAATTTTAATTAATAGAGCCTTGCTCTCATAGATCTTTTGATCTGAAGAAAACCTCTTTGGGGTTTCGCCAACAGAGCCTTGCTCTCAAGAATCTGTTTCAGGGTTTCTTAACCCATGAACAGAGCTTTGCTCTTTGGCAAAACATAGATCTTTTGATCTAGAATGAAGAACTCTTAAGAGTTTTCATGGATCTTTAAGATCCCAATTTTTTTTTAATTTTTTTTTTAAGAATTAATTTTCCTTTGATGGATATTTCCATCATTATCACAGAGCTAAGCTCTTTTAATCTTTTGAGGAATTTTATTCCCTTGAGACCAGAGTTTGACAAGTGTCACTCTATGACAGAGCTTTGCTCTAAAGAGGATATTTTCTCCTTGTCTCTAGGGATTTCTCATTAATGAGAATATTCTTTTGGGGATCTCCTCACTAATTGACAGTCTCATCCAATGATGGGGCTGTCTTATTAACCGATGCATTGTCATCTAGATTTTGTGGGTCCCCTATCCACTGCATTGCAGTGTGGTACAAATCTTGAAGTTCCAAGTGTCAGGCCTTTTTTTAAAAAATTAAATTAAGATACTGACGGCTGAATCTCATTTTTCTTTGCAGGAAATCATGTCTGCTGATCTGTCTTTCCCATTCGTTCGCTCAGAGGGAGGATTTCCTGAGGCGCCGGTGGACCGGGAGATTTTCGCTCTGATTAAGGATCATGACCCCGAGCATAAGAACCTTCACCTGTGGGGTAGGTGGTACAGTAAAATCATCAAGGGTCGCCGAAGCTTCTCCTGTGCGACGCCTTCAGAGCCAATCTCGTCGATCCCGTATGCGGATGCACCCCCGGTGAACTATGCCGTGGATGTTGTGAATTGGAACTCGGAGGATCTCCTCCAGCCTTCGATTGGTGCTATTCCCGTGCAGCCGCCGCCGGCCATGGATATTCTGGGGCGACGCATATGCCAGGGTGAGGCGCGCCCTTAGGGACAGGCTTATAACCTCGGATTGACCCCGCGACAATCGGCTGGATATTTGCGGTGGGTGAGGTATATCTTGTCGGCGAAGAAGACGCATCTGATGAAGATCGGTTTGTACCCTGCCGTTTACGCCTCGCTTTTTGAGTATCCTTCTCCTCCAACGTGGTGGGTTAAGGCGTTCGTGGACCAATGGAACATCCCCACTCATACTTTTCTCTTGACGGACAGGGAAGTCTCCATCCCCCTGGAAGAATTTGTGGAGATATCCGGTCTGCTGGTGAGGGGGGAGCATTACGAGGAGTTACTTCCTCCAGATGAGTACGTCTTCGCCACCAAGCCGCTGGTATTTGATTTGACGCCGGAGAATGCTATTCAGCACCAGTTTCCAAGTCTGGTGAGGGTGCTGAATATATATGAGGGTCTCTACTTGGAATCAGGAATCCAGGGAGTCGGCATTGCAGATTTTATTGCCCGCTTTCTTCGACCGGAGATTCTTTCACAGCGGAATGAAAATTTCGCCAAGCTCGACGACCCCTTCGGCTTTGGCTTAGATCTCCTACCGGCATTGGAGAATGACCAACAGGGTTTTTACTTTCCGGACGCTGCCATCATGCCCTTATCGGAAATCGCCGCCCCGAGCATTGACGAAGAGACCTTCTTCCTCGGCTTTCTGGGATTATGGTTGTCCTGTTTCGCGCTTCCCATGCACCCACGCTACATTAGGCCGTCCGTCTTCTACCCAGCGCACCGGATGGTGGTTGGTATACAATTGTCGATCGGAATCGCCGGGCTGGCTCACCTGTATCATGGATTAAGCATGGCGGCGGACGCGAATGAACCCGGTGTGCAACCCGCCAATTTCCCGATGCACTATTTTACTTCATGGATGGAACTGCATGTGCTCGGAGTATTCGGGATTCACAAGAGCCCCTCCTTTTACGAGAAGTGCAGACTCCCAAGAGTCATGCGGTTAGTCGGAGCTTCTATAGTGAATCCATCTCCGCGGGAGGCTAGGGGGTTGCTTCTCCGTCCGCACATGGTCGGAGCGAAGATTTCTTTCATGGACAAAGTCAGGACCATCGGCTCGGAGACCTCCAAGGCGGTGTTGGCGCTGCGTGATGGTTTCAAGGACGGGGCCTCCGTATTGAAAGCCCGGGAGATTCTTCACTTATACTCCATCCGGCCGGGCTTCCTGGTGTTCAGGCAAAACGACATGGAGCTCTTCATGAGGTACAACCCCCATCGATTCTCCCAACAATTGAGCTATAACCAGGGGGTCCCACTGGAGGCGTTTTTGGAAGAGCCTGCGGCCACTATGGAGAGGATACGGACTGCGCTGCACCATTTTATGCGGCTGAATACGGGCTTCCACTTCTTTATCAGCGAGCCGAGCTGCGTCCCATGGGCCCTCAACGTGTACGTGGCTTGGTACGCGCATGCGATGGGTGCTGTCATCCAGGAAGAGAAGCGCATGTTGGTTGACCGCAAGGGTGCGCCTCCCGGCAGCGACCGCAAGGCTCCCCTGAAGCCAAGGACCCCGGTCGTTCCTCCGTTGAAAGATGCTGGAGCTGGACCACCGCGCGTGCTGAGCCCTCCGCGTGGATTGTCGCCTCATGATACCGTGGACGCGCCCCCAGCGCCCCGTGCTCCAGTGGAGACGGTGAATGTGGTCTCGCCGGAATTCGGCGTGGGCTCGGACATCGGGACCCGCCGTCCCAAGGTGCCCATGAAGCGCAAGTTGATTTTGGGTGCTCCCGGGGCTCACGTGCAGAAGAGGAAGAAGAAGTCGCTCTTCACTGCTGACATTGCATTTGGTCAGGAACCTCATGCTCCTTATAGCGAAGGCTTGGGTGAGTACGGGACCAACGAAGGATTAGTTATGCCGCCAGACGACACTGATTTGGCGGCCGCCATCGCAGCTTCAGAGCGATTGGAAAGGCACGATGCGTGGTTAGCCAAACTTGTGCAATCAGGTAATCACTAGTTGTGTTCTTCGTCATTTCATCGTACTTTTATCATTGTCTTTAACTGATGTTTTTCCTTTTTAAACAGGCATTTCTACCGAAGAAGCCATCGCCGCTTCCCTCAAAACTTTCCAGGAAGAGGAACGACTCAGAGAGTCCTTAGGCCTTGGTACGTTTCGGTTCACTATGCCTTTCCTTCCATTTCGTATGAGTGATCTGACCCCCTTTTTGTCTTATCGCAGGGACCACAAGACCTTTCTCGCAAACTGATGCGGGCATTCTCTCCGGGGCGGCCGCCGATGTTCCGGCCTCTTCGGAATTGCCGCAAGAGACCCAACTCAAAAAGCCGATGATGGATGCCTTGAAGGCTCTGGAGGCAACTCTGAACGCGGACGACGATGCCTTGCTGAAGGAGGCTTCCAAAAGGTCCGTCGTGACGGCCCGGGAGGAGAGGAAGCATTTGAGGCACGCAGCGAAGAAGCGCAACGCTGCTTTGGCCGTTGGAGCGGGCCCAAGTGTCGTTACTCCTCGTGCTGCTACTCCTTCGGAAGAGTCTCCGGTTGTCTTGTCTACTGCTCATAGACAGGCGGCGCGCGTAGCTCGGGAGGCCAACGATCAATCCACCTCAGGTAATGTGTCTTTCAAGACTTTGTTGCAAAAGTTGTACAACTATCGGTTCTTATACATCTTGTCCTGCAGGGCCAAGTCCAACTGAAGGAGCGGCGACGACCGTCGAGCCTGAGGGGATGGTGGAAAAGGAAGCAGCCGAAACCGAGGCGAAGGTTGGCGATGCAGCCGTAGTCGCCGGGTCTGAGCTAGTGGCTGACGAGACGGTCACGCCTACTATGCTCGAGACGGCCACCATTGCCGAGCGCGAGGTAGCGGCAGACGGGACGGCTGCTACAACCCAGCCTGAGGCAACAGCGGATGGAGCGGCTGAGACCGACGACCCTATGGCAACGGTGGACGAGACGGCCGCGACTGCCGAGCCCGAGGGAGTAGCGGGTGAGACAGGCATGAATCCCGAGGACAAGCCGGCCGCTCTTTCTCAAGAGTCTGGCAATGCTCCGATCATTGCTCTCCCCGCCTACGGTCCTCCGCCGTCTCCTGGCCTCGCGAGCACGACGACGGCTCCCATTGAGTCTGGCGATGAAGCAACGGGAGGTGGACCCATGTCAATGGAGGAGGGAGACGCCTCCGTTTCGGCTGGTGACTCATCAGGTAAATTTTTGGGTTACCGTCCTTTTCTTTATTCTGTAACTTTTCTGACAGTGCTTATCTTGTTTCTAACGCAGGTGCGGCCAGTGTTGATGCCCCATTGTTCGAGAGAGCGCCGTCCGCTACTGCCTTGATGGTGGTCACCTCTCTTCCTTCTCTTGCACCATCACAAATGCTGGAAGGTATGGATTTGTAACTCACTAGTCTTATCTCTCGGCCGTATAATTCATGTACTGATGTTGTACCATTTCGTCCTTGCAGGAGTACTTTTTTATCACCTTTACCAGGTGCTGCACCCGCACTTCTCCTTCCCGTCGGAGCTTGCTTCCTCCAGTGGCGCTGGTGAGTATAGTTTTCAATTGATGCCCTTTCTTTTTTCAATAATGGAATTATTTCTGATTCTTCCTTGCCCTGATTGCAGTGCTACAGATCGAAGGAGGAGATGCAAGATCAGCCGCGCCACCGGTCCTTCCGGCTTTGTCGCCTGCTGCAGCTGGTATAGTAAACTTTCTCATTGATGGCTTTCTTATATTTCTTGAACCGTCATCTGATTGTGTTTTGTTTTTCAGTTATCGTTCCGATTCCGGCCCCCTTCGAGTCTCGCATCATAATGCCGGCAGGCCCCTTCTTGAGACGTCCATCTTCAAAGAATGCTGTGATGAGTTTGGGAATGCTGAGCGGATACGTTGAAGAGCTTGACGCGGACGTTCTCCCATCTGCCGCAAATTTCGCTGCGGAGGTTAATCCGATGCTGGCGACACTTGTAAATTTTCATAATGAAGGCGCCGTCGAGTCTTGGGTTAATCACTGCAGGGAGATGGAGGCCTGCCTGCATCAGCTGGAGTCGATGTGTCCTGCCCCCGAGATCTTGGCCGCGAGTACTCAACGGGCGGCATAGATCGAGCAAAGCGCTTCTTACTTCCGTCATCTGGAACAAGAAGTTGCTTTAAGGCGTAAGGAGCGCAGCGAGACTTTGAACAAATCTGCCCAACTGCATGCTCGGGTGGATGCAAACGCTGCACAGCTGAAGGTTATCTTTGAAGGCCTTCTGCGATGCATCTCTGAAGGGTTAACACTGAGGCAGCAGCTTGACGTCGTCGAGCGGGATGCACCAAATCAGGAGGCAGCCCAGCAGGCAGTTGAGGAGCAACTTTCATCCTACCTGCAGCAGCGGGCCCAGGTGGAAGCAGAAGTGGCCGCGGCAGCCGCTCAGGAGGAGGCGTTAAAGGAAATGCGAGAGCAATTGATGGGGCTATTTAAGACGCTTCCTTCTCAGTAGCTTTGTATCATTTTTAATTGTAAATACCAATGTATTTGTTTCTTTTATTCTTTAACACAATGTATCTTGTACTCAATCAAATTTATGAATAAAAGATATACATTCTTCATAATGTCTTGTGTCATTGCTCCGCTTTCTTCTTTCTTTTATTAACAGCACGTTACTTTAGCAAACATGGTCGACAGATGATAGAGTGAGCATTCAGTCTTGGCTTCTTCAAGAGATAGCGATGGCTTAGGCCGCAGGTTCAGATCTGCTGCCTAAGACTTTTCAACTTCATGAGCCGTGAGGGTCTCATAAAGACCTTTCTCCCTACGGATCGAGAGGATCCGTAGGTGTATTTTCTCCTTAGGAATCGTGAGGATTCCTAAGTACGTTTTCTCTTATAAGTCGTAAGGATCTTATAAGAGAATTTTTCCCTCTTACGAGTCGAGAGGACCCATAAGCGGTTGTTTCCCTCCTTATCAAGATTTGACTTCGGAGAGTGTGATCCGTGAATAG
Source organism: Agapanthus africanus (assembly GCA_030015575.1). Classification (NCBI taxonomy): domain Eukaryota; kingdom Viridiplantae; phylum Streptophyta; class Magnoliopsida; order Asparagales; family Amaryllidaceae; genus Agapanthus; species Agapanthus africanus. Next base: position 746,296,104 of record JASDDO010000022.1, on the reverse strand, counting down.
TATGCAAGAGTCCATTTTGGACCGACTTGCAGGGTCCCAGTGCTTAGGAAACAGGTTTTTTAATCCCCGCTGCCTAAGGCTTTTCCTCACGAGTCGAGACGAATCGAGCATTTCTCGCAAGAATATCTTAACGTCACAGTTAACCTCTGCTCTTTACGACAGAGGTCCATTAGGGTCTGTGGTACTTAGGGTTTTGTCCGTCGTACCGTCGCGTTGGCTGATGTATTCCTCGATAGGCAATCTTGCTGTTCGAGTAGCCCTTGCGATTGTCGTGTCTCTGATCCCTTCGGGGACTGGACAAGACGTTTTCAAGTAATCTTCCAGGTAATATTACCATCGAAAGAGCAAGCGTAGGAATATTCCATGTCACTTTTTACTTGAGGTTAGGCTCATTTTGGAGAGCCCCGATGAGTCATAACCACTCGCGCTGGTGTGGGATGATCTCCGATAGTCTTTCAGGCTTTATATGACTTGCCATCAAGACCCTGAAGCTAGGAATTTGGCCTTTGCTTCGTTTGCTGGCATTGCGTCCTCTATATCGAGACGAATGTCGCGGTTGTTTCTAGGTTGTTGGTGAACCGTCGAAGTTTGGAACTAGGGACTTTGCCGTGGTTCCGCTGTTTGATTGTCGCGTCTGAATCCTGTTGGAGGAAGAACGCTGGGGTGACATCTCGTCTGCTGTATTGAGACGAACGTCGAGGTGGTGACCACTCCGCACTGATGCAAGATGATCTCCGATTGTCTTTCAGGCTTTATATGACTTGCCGTTAAGACCCTGAAGCTAGGAATTTGGCCTTCGCTTCGTTTGCTGGCATTACGTCCTCTATATCGAGACGAATGTCGCGATTGTTTCTAGGTTGTTGGTGAACCGTCGAGGTTTGGAATTAGGGGCTTTGCCGTGGCTCCGCTGTTTGATTGTCGTGTCTGAATCCTGTTGGAGGAAGAACGCTAGGGTGACATCTCGTCTGCTGTATCGAGACGAACGTCGAGGTGGTTCCTAGGTTGCCCGTGAATCGTTAGGACCTGGAACCAGGGACTTTGCCATGATTCCGTTGTTTTGACCCTGGGGTCGTTTGTTGACGTCGCATCTGCATCCTGCTGAAGTAAGGAGAAACGCCGTTGATGATCTCTAGACTGTCTGTGAACCGTCGAGATTTGGAACTAGGAGAATTCCTTCACTTTCTGGTAGATCCTGTTGGGAAGGTATGGTTCCTTCTTTGTTTGTGCCCCTGGATTGTATACAGGGATCGATGTGATCTCACCTGTAGGGCGAAAATTTCATTTTTCTTTATTTCTTTCCGCGATGCTCTATCACTTCAGCTTTTATATCGCGAAGGTCGCGATTGCCCAATCATTTCGGCTATTTTTTGTAGGGTTCCTAGGCACTCACAAGAGGTCTCACAAGGCATCAACCATGCCAATTTCAAAAAATACGGTGCCGAGAAACCTTAACAAGATCGTTAACTAGAATTTTAGGCGATAAAGCGAGCTAGTTTACAACTAAACTATAAGTGAACGGAAATACAACCTTTGTAGATCCGGTGCTCCACCTCCATAGCTCCACAATGATGTCTCTCCGCTGTCCAAAATGAATCCCGGGCTCAAGCGTCGGCTTCATCGGAGAAATGGCGGGCTAGGTCATCGACGACGTGCCGAAGATGATCTACGTCGAGGCATCGCTAGATCAAGCTCCAACTTCACCAAGTCAAGAAACTTATGAAGAAAACACACTCTACTACTTGGCAAGAGGTAGAGGATGAAGAAATAGGAAGTGGGTAGACTTTAGAATTGGATTTCTCACTTGTTTCATCAATCCACCATTGATGAAGTCAAGCTTCTTCATGGAAGAAGAAGATGAAGAAGAAGAAGAAGTTATGATAAGTTATTTGAATAGAATAGAAAATCAATACTTATCATAATTTTAACCATAGTTATGTGTAGAGAATTGACCAAGGTTAAAGGAATGGTTAGGGTTAAGCATGAAGTCAAGAATGGTTACAAAGTCAAAGCTTTATGAAGCTTCAACTAAAAACAAAGAAAGCCACCATTCTCTTTAAAATCTTTTCCAAATAAATCAATAAATAAATAAAAGATAAAGCAAAACCCTAATCATCATCTTAACCATGGTTTAATTCTATACACTTAACCAAAGAAGCAAGTATCATCAAACATGATACAAACTTGTGCACAAAAAATATATCATATATACAATGTGCACAAACAAGTGAGAAAATCCATTTAAAGTGAACCAATACTAGTTAATGCAAAGTAATATATCAAATATATAAATATGCATTAAATCATTAAATCAACACTTGATTCAATGATCCGGTCATGTCGCACACAACCGACTAGTAAACAATGTATCGGCTTATCGAATCAACGCTTGAATCGATAACTAGGTTATATCGCATACAACCTTTCGACACATTGATCGCGAGAATGAAATACGGTATCACATACACGCATTATTCTCGGTCCCGCACATATCTCATATGCGCTCCTATTTCGTTTCGCTTGAGCCAGGAAACCTCTGTGTAGGACTCTAAAGACTCGTCAATACGCCGGCAGCAGATGATGATCATATCAAGCACCCACAAGCCGCAAGCGGTATGCTAAACGTAACGGCCACCCGGGTATTGAGCGATCAGAAGATCGACGAGCAAGCCCGCTCACACTCTAGTGAATCCAACCAGTAACACTACCGTACAGTCCGGTCTGATCGTCTGATATGTCGCATATCTTGCCTAGGGGTGGTAAACGTCAGACCCCAATAGCTCGATAAGTCGTGTCGATATGAGGCTCATAACGGGTCGAGAAACTACCGGTAACACTTACCAGCGATTCTCTGATCAGCCCTGGCCAGGGACTTCCTGTTATAGCCAATCGAACACAGTGCAACATCAACTCCCTATACCGGGAGAGACGAATCCCCTCCTATCGCTCATTGCCTCCATGTGACTCGGGACTGTACACAAAAACCACCGTTTTACACGCCCTCTTGGACGTGGTAAGATGGAAATCAAAGCACAGTGGGAACCACACAAGACTCTATGACGATCTCGGGTCAACAGACTACTCTGTACCAGTGTCACCAGAGAACTGCCATCTGACGTAAGGTATAATACCATCTGGGAGTTCTCGGCGAGTCCGTCCAGTGACCCCAGTCTCTACTGAGCACCCGTATATCATCTCTGATGTCAAACACCAATGGATATGGGATCATCCATTGCCCATCTATATGGGTCGAGAAGGTACACGCTAGTCTACTCTGGTATATCGATGCCCCGCCTCGATACACCCACGACTAGGGACTTTCAAGGATGTACTTATGGACTACCATGTCCCCACTAGTATGATCCGCATCATAGTCCAGGTAGTCAAGTACACATCCTAAGGGCTTTACCAACATGTAACAAAGAGACAATCAGTGCACACGTTAAGGTAAAGAGTAACCAGATAGCATACTATCATGTCGAGTAAGAAAGTCCTCCCTATATATGTCCCAGCATCCACTACAATATACATCCTATGTACAGTAATGGCCTCTAGGGCATACATATAACTAACAATCTCCCACTTGCACTAGGGTCATCTGTAGCAGTGGTCGAGGTATCTCATACTCAACCATCCCATAAAAGTCTCTCTCTGGGAATAGGCCTTCGTGAGTGGATCCGCCGTGTTATCCTCTGAGTCTGCTCTCCTTGCCTCGATCACTTTGGAGATCAACCATCTCCATGATCAGGTGATACTGCCTTAGAATAAGTCTGGATCACTGATGGGGCCGGCGTTCCTTGGCATAAGCCACAACTCCATTGTCTCACAATGGTAGGAACGTAGTTCATCTCATGAACTAATATACACCCAAACATCCTCTTTGGTAGCATCATAAGTAGCGATGTATCCAGCCTTTATCGTCTAGTATGTCACGGTATCTAGCTTGGAACTCTTCCAACATACCGTCCCTTTACTGAGGGTAAAGACAATGCCTACGACTGACATTCAGTAGTCTTAATCACCCTGGAACACTTCCAGTGATTCTCCCCAGGATCAACTGATACCATCTCACTACAACTAGTGAGTTTCCTAATATCCATTTAGATCTATCTCATAGATCCAAAACCCAGGATTTAGTAGGTATCACTTTGATCCTATGTGGAGAATCATTGTGATAAGCGGAGATTGATCGAGCGTAGCATATGAAACTCCTTCCCTATCAAGAGTATGTCATCGACGTACTCTACGAGGATCACCACCATACTCCCTACTACCTTTTTGTTTATACAAGGTTCATCTACCATTTTGATGATGTCAAACTCTTTGACTAATCCATCAAAACAGATGTTCCAACTCCGCGATGCCTGCTTTAATCCTATAAAGCATCTTGCACACGTTTCCGCTGCTCCCACTGTCTACGAGGCCCTCTGGCTGTGTACTTATAGACGCTCTCTTCTAAAACATCATTTAGAAAAGCAGTCATGACACCCAACCACCAGATATCGTAGTCATGGTATGTAGCCGTGACAAGTAGGATCTGGATGGACTTAAGCATAGGCACAGAAAAGGTTTCATCATTATCCACGCCTGGTCAATGATGCAAACCTTTAACAAGTCTAGCTATGAAAGTCTCAACTTTTCCATGTACCCCAAGTAATCTTCTCAAGATTTACTTGCTCCTGATGGGGATTTAACCCTTCAGATATAGCAACCAAAGTCCATACTTTGTTGGTGTATAAAGATTCCATCTCAGATCGCTAAGCATCCAGCCATTCTTACAGAGTCTCACTCCTGATGGCCAGCTCGAAACTAGTTGGGTCATCATCTCATGATGCAATCCTCGCTCCCACTGTCATAGAGAAACAGAAGTATCTCTCAGGTGGGTGAGGAACCCTACTAGATCGGCGGAGAGGCTGAGGTTTGTTGGCATCTACTGATTCATTTGGTTGTACCAAATCATCTGCTGTAGTTTGTATGGCTGGAACATTTCCAGTTCTACATAACAGACCTTGCCTCGAGCTTGTCCGGATTTTGCTTTTAGACATAGGCCGGACAACCCCAAATCTTAACTAGCTTAAGACATGGGCTCTTCCCATATCATATCAAATATGAAGTGGTAGGCAACTGATTTGATTTGAACCCTTTTCAATAGGTATGTAGCTTCTCAAGTGCATAACTCCCAAAAGGAAATAGGTAACTCAGTAGTACTCATCATAGAGCACACCTTATCATATAGGGTGTGATTGCTCCGCCCTGATATACCATCATGCTATGGTGTATCCAGAGGAGTAATGCTGAGAGAGAATCTCATTCTCCTTTAGAATAGTCCAGGAATTCCATGCACAAGTATTCTCCTCCTCGATCACATCAAAGGACATAATACTTATACCCATATTTTGGTTCTCTACTTCTTTCTTATATTCTGTGAATATCTCAAAAGGTTCGGACTTGTGTTTCAACAGGAACATATGTCTGAATCTCGAGAGATTATCAGAGAATGTAATGAAGTACAAAGAACCGGTCTTGGCATGTGTAGACTGGGGACCTACATATATTAAACATGTATCATCCCAAGAGTTCACTAACTCTTTCTCTGTTTCCAATAAACAGAGCTATGGTCATCTTATCTTTGTGACATGACTGGCGAGTTTCACAAGATGTAAATTCAAACTAATTTAAATATACATCTTTATGTAACTCTAGCTAGTCGGGTCGCATTGATATGACCTAGTCTACAATACCTCAAGAAGGATCCGTTCATTTCTGAACTCTTCCTCTTGTGTGTGTTCTATATACTAAGAACTGTAGTTTGATTTAGAACATTAATGCTTTTAGATAACGTGCTTGAACCGATCAACTTTTGATGTAGGAAATGTCCAAAACATTATCCAACAATACAAAATTTTATCGTTTCTTTACTAATAAAGAGACAGATATGATTTTGTATATCAGGTTCGGTATCTAATAACATTCGTTCAGAATCAATGTATTCTGGTAATACAGGGTGACAGTGACCAACAGACTTGGCTGCAACACTTGCCCCGTTTTTTGCCTCATGAAACTTATCACCCGTTCTCAGTTTTTCTATCCTTTTGTAGCCCTATGTAACAGATTACATATCTGGGATCCTGATCCGGTATCATATACCAAGGATGCGGAGGATACTGAGAAACAGTTCTGTATAATGAACACACCTGAAGATGATGCATCAGCATGCACTCTCTTCGTTTGGGCGGCACGGGAATCTTGGTATTCCCCAATTTCCTGCTCTGTCTTATAACAATTATAAGTTGGAGCGGGACCAACATTCCCCAGCTCAGTATAACAAGCAGGTTCGGTCAATTATCCGTATTATTATCTTGATTAAGGCGTGATATGGTCGCTACCAGGAGAGAGAGAGAAGAAAACACTCAGCGTGCGCTCTTGCAAGAATAGATTGGTTATTATTTTATCTAATCAGGATAGCTCCCACTGCTTTTTATCAAATCTTCCTTCAAACCCTAAAAGGAAAGAATAGCCGGGATTAATTACACACTACAAGTTCGCCAATCTTTCAGCCAGGCCAGTGTCGGTACTTTGAGGGAGGTCCCCCGTGCTTTCGCACGAACCTAATTAATGTAAACCTCGTTTTCCCAGAGGCGTAACCCCGTTGACACCTTTCTAGACACCTACTTGATCGGCTAATTGTAATGTATAAAACTCTCCCAGGAGTAACTCTTACTCGCAGCAGGTATCGGGATCCAACTATCTCATAGAAGGTATGCAATCTCATTGCAAATTTCAACACTTGAAATTCCCGATAATATTTTGCCCCTAGCGTCCTATGACCTTGACGCAGGCCAACAAATCATAGTCCGCTAGTCAAGTTCAACCCGTCATTTCCTGATTGAATTAAACCCACCCGCACGACCCTTGACGCAGGCCAACAAAGTCGCACGACTACCCTAATCCAATCTGCATCATATGCATAAGCAGATAAATACTAGTTAGCTACCGCACACTACGCCTTAACGCAGGCCAACAAACGTAGCACGAATACTAACTACCACTTATCTGAAATGACGGAGGGCTACGACAGGTTTTTCTAAAAACCTATTGCGTAATGAACTCGATATCGTTGTAGAATCAAATAAATTTTGAAATGGAGTGTTTTTTTAGGCTTTTCTAGTTTTGCTAAAGGAGTCACTCCCGGTGAAGGGATCGTCGGTCCTTTCCTCGTCGAATGAGGTGCGGGATATATCATATATATCACTGTGCAAAGAAAAAACACTTAAAAGCAATCAAAAGTCAAACCGAGGGTGTAGCATCTGCCAGTTATTGCTAAAGGAGTCACTCCCGGTGAAGGGATCTCGGTCCTTTCCTCATCGAATAAGGTGCAGGATATATCGCATATACCGCTGTGCAAAGCAAGAACTGTAGCTACCTGTTTTATTTTGAAATTCGATTCTACAACATCTTAGGTTTCTTTTATTTCATTAATCTCATTAATGAAGTCCCATCATTTAAGTACCTAAACATCACAGATAAATATGACGTACACTTATGCCATCCGCATTCGCCTCGATGTCCCCTCGTACACCGTTAGGTTAGGTAACTAACGGCAGAGCGGGGCAGGGCTAGCGCGGGTGTAAAACATAAGTAACGTCTATATAATATATCATATATACTATATACTGTATCTATCACAGAACATCACATGATCACATCACAGATATCGCAGCAAAAGAATCATATGAAATATTGGATATACTAGGACGTCCGTGTTTTCAATACGAGCCAGTATAAAACACGGATTCCACGGTCGTGATGAATAGCCAAACCCACACCCCTAGACCCCTACGAGAGCGGCAAGCAACCCTACCAATTCTGGAGTTAGGAGACCCGGACTCGACTCCTCGAGTTGGTCTCCCACTGGACTCCAGAACCCGGTTACTTGTGCCCTCCTCCTTGGGTCTATCCTAGTGCGGAAAAGTAAATAATATACAAAGGGTGACATCTTCCGCAACCTGGAAGTGCCCCAATAAAAGAATATTACATACAAGTTTTTACATGAATGAAAATGAAAAACACTCATCTCACATAAAAAACCCCGGCTATTCATACACGACGATCCAATATAACATATCCAGCAACACATAACATCACATGTCATCAACGTAAGTAAATATGCGCATCCCAATTGTCGTTGACATATAGCAACGAAACCGACGATATTACATATTACACTTACGGTCACAGAAAAGAAAGTGTAAAACTACAACAGTTGGAATCCGCAATCTGCATAGACATCGCATGCCTAATCAAATGAATTACTTAGACATCGCATGCCTAACAATTATAAACCCCGCATTTTAGTCTCATTTATCGAAAACTCTTTTCAACATCAAGTCGGGCAATTCAACAAGATTCCCGACATCCTAATCGAATGCTCGTCGCAAACTTCAGTAGACGGCCGCACCCCCGACACCGTCGACAAAGTGCACCAAGGCGGAACACCGCTACCGGGAGCACCCGAACGGATGCTTTCGGCAACGGGGTTCTCCTACAGTCACTTGGTCGGGGCTATGGAGTGTAGCTGTCTATTAAGTTTACCCGGCGAGTATCCGCGTACGCTACGTGATTGCGACGGACTTTTGATCACATCAAAATTCCGTGGCAACCGATCAAGTGAGACTAAAATGCTATGTTTATAACATTCATTCAGTTATCACATAACTTTTGTGAATTCCAATTGTTGTATCACATTCCGGATAAACAGAAAATGTTAAACTTTCCGATCGAACAATCGAACACCCAAGTTTTCCCGATACAGATCAACACATGAAATAAGTTTAAAAACATTCAGTTCATGCCTCAGTACCAACGGTCCAGCCGTAGAAGGGTCAAGCCAACGCCTCACATGTGGCACGCCGTACTGCCCCAAACCCGAAGGTTCAAAGGGCAGTTCAAGACGGTAACATAATCGAGTTAAGGTTTGTTGTCTTCTAGAGGGTCCATCGAGTTACTTGCACTACTTAGAACGTCTTTAAACTACGGAAAAATCCAACACTTGGAAATTTCCCGACAGGGGAAAAATTGGGTATTTATATCCGGTCGAACTTTCTAACATATTCTAAAATTTATCCGGAAAACACATAGACACAGTTTGATAATCCGATCGAATATACGAACTCCCAAAACAACCCCAGAAAACTCAACTGTAGAAAAAATATTAAAAATTCCCAGGAAAAGCACCACTGGAAACTAAGAATTACTGTGCAAACAACTTTAAATAATGTGGCCGTACAGTCGCGGAACCGCCGCATGAGCTTTGCTCATGCCGCGGATCCGCGGCGCCTTAGTGGAATTTGACTGTCGAATTTCACAGTAACTCTTAGATGTTTGTGATGTGTTCACTGAATATTTTTAATTTCGAAAAAGACCAGATTTCAGAAATTGTCCAGAGAGCAATTTAGGGTTGGGGTTTCGGGTCGATCGGACTTCAAAATCCGTCTAGACTTCGCCTAAGGCTCTATCTAGGCTCTGATACCACTGTAGGGTTCCTAGGCACTCACAAGAGGTCTCACAAGGCATCAACCATGCCAATTTCAAAAAATACGGTGCCGAGAAACCTTAACAAGATCGTTAACTAGAATTTTAGGCGATAAAGCGAGCTAGTTTACAACTAAACTATAAGTGAACGGAAATACAACCTTTGTAGATCCGGTGCTCCACCTCCATAGCTCCGCAATGATGTCTCTCCGCTGTCCAAAATGAATCCCGGGCTCAAGCGTCGGCTTCATCGGAGAAATGGCGGGCTAGGTCATCGACGACATGCCGAAGATGATCTACGTCGAGGCATCGCTAGATCAAGCTCCAACTTCACCAAGTCAAGAAACTTGTGAAGAAAACACACTCTACTACTTGGCAAGAGGTAGAGGATGAAGAAATAGGAAGTGGGTAGACTTTAGAATTGGATTTCTCACTTGTTTCATCAATCCACCATTGATGAAGTCAAGCTTCTTCATGGAAGAAGAAGATGAAGAAGAAGAAGAAGTTATGATAAGTTATTTGAATAGAATAGAAAATCAATACTTATCATAATTTTAACCATAGTTATGTGTAGAGAATTGACCAAGGTTAAAGGAATGGTTAGGGTTAAGCATGAAGTCAAGAATGGTTACAAAGTCAAAGCTTCATGAAGCTTCAACTAAAAACAAAGAAAGCCACCATTCTCTTTAAAATCTTTTCCAAATAAATCAATAAATAAATAAAAGATAAAGCAAAACCCTAATCATCATCTTAACCATGGTTTAATTCTATACACTTAACCAAAGAAGCAAGTATCATCAAACATGATACAAACTTGTGCACAAAAAATATATCATATATACAATGTGCACAAACAAGTGAGAAAATCCATTTAAAGTGAACCAATACTAGTTAATGCAAAGTAATATATCAAATATATAAATATGCATTAAATCATTAAATCAACACTTGATTCAATGATCCGGTCATGTCGCACACAACCGACTAGTATACAATGTATCGGCTTATCGAATCAACGCTTGAATCGATAACTAGGTTATATCGCATACAACATTTCGACACATTGATCGCGAGAATGAAATACGGTATCACATACACGCATTATTCTCGGTCCCGCACATATCTCATATGCGCTCCTATTTCGTTTCGCTTGAGCCAGGAAACCTCTGTGTAGGACTCTAAAGACTCGTCAATACGCCGGCAGCAGATGATGATCATATCAAGCACCCACAAGCCGCAAGCGGTCTGCTAAACGTAACGGCCACCCGGGTATTGAGCGATCAGAAGATCGACGAGCAAGCCCGCTCACACTCCAGTGAATCCAACCAGTAACACTACCGTACAGTCCGGTCTGATCGTCTGATATGTCGCATATCTTGCCTAGGGGTGGTAAACGTCAGACCCCAATAGCTCGATAAGTCGTGTCGATATGAGGCTCATAACGGGTCGAGAAACTACTGGTAACACTTACCAGCAATTCTCTGATCAGCCCTGGCCAGGGACTTCCTGTTATAGCCAATTGAACACAGTGCAACATCAACTCCCTATACCGGGAGAGACGAATCCCCTCCTATCGCTCATTACCTCCATGTGACTCGGGACTGTACCCAAAAACCACCGTTTTGCACGCCCTCTTGGACGTGGTAAGATGGAAATCAAAGCACAGTGGGAACCACACAAGACTCTATGACGATCTCGGGTCAACAGACTACTCTGTACCAGTGTCACCAGAGAACTGCCATCTGACGTAAGGTATAATACCAACTGGGAGTTCTCGGTGAGTCCGTCCAGTGTACCCAGTCTCTACTGAGCACCCGTATATCATCTCTGATGTCAAACACCAATGGATATGGGATCATCCATTGCCCATCTATATGGGTCGAGAAGGTACACGCTAGTCTACTCTGGTATATCGATGCCCCGTCTCGATACACCCACGATTAGGGACTTTCAAGGATGTACTTATGGACTACCATGTCCCCACTAGTATGATCCGCATCATAGTCCAGGTAGTCAAGTACACATCCTAAGGGCTTTACCAACATGTAACAGAGAGACAATCAGTGCACACGTTAAGGTAAAGAGTAACCAGATAGCATACTATCATGTCGAGCAAGAAAGTCCTCCCTATATATGTCCCAGCATCCACTACAATATACATCCTATGTACAGTAATGGCCTCTAGGGCATACATATAACTAACATTTTTCGCGGTGCCCAATCATTTCGGCTATTTATTTTATTTTTACCCGCTGCTTTTTATTACGAGTTGCCCCATCATTTCGGCTGTTTTTTTTTTATTTTACTCGCTGCTTTTTATTGCGAGTTGCCCAATCATTTCGGCTATTTTGCATGCATACATTTTTACTTGCTGATTTTTATTGCAAGTTGCCCCATCATTTCGGCTATTTCGTATGCACGTATGGCTCGCTGATTTTTTTTATCGCGAGTGTGGAACTTGGAATCTGACGCCAATCTCAGCATCAGCATCGCTACAACTGGAATATTGCCATGAGCGAATCATCATTTGCCATGAAAGGGCTTGGGATTTGATACCGGTTTAGGTATCAGCATCGTTACAACTGGGATATTGCCAGGAGCGAATCATCATTTGCCTATGTCGCTGTCGAACAAAGGTGGCTTAGCGAACAGGGTTAGGATCCCGTCGACTAAGGCTTTTGACTTCATGAGCCGTAAAGGTCTCACAAAGGTATTTCTCCCTACAAGTCGTGAGGATCTCGTAGGTACGTTTTCTCCTTAGGGATAGTGAGGATTCCTAAGTACATGTTCCCCTGTAAGTCGTAAGGATCTTACAAAAGGATTTTCTCCTTATAAGTCAAGAGGACTTATAAGTGTTGTTTGCTGTACGAGCATATCCCTAGTCACGGATGGGACTTTGTTAGGGAAATGTTTATTCGCGCCCGTGGATCGTATACAAGGGTCAGTATTGAGCCACTTGTAGGGCAATATCGAAGGTTGTGGGGGTTGCTTAAGAACAGGTTCAGGTCTCTGTAACTTAAGACTTTCAAATCTTATGAGCCGTGAGGGTCCCATAAGAGAGTTCTCCTTACGAGTCGTGAGGACCTCACAAGTGTAATTTCTCCTTAGGAATCGAGAGGATTCCTAAGTGTGTTGCTCCTTTGTGAGTCGTAAGGATCTCACGCAGGTAGTTTCTCCTTACAAGGTTGTAAGTGTCTTTTAACGAGGTTGCGCCCTTTCGGGTTTTCACAAACACTCGCCGGTAGCCCTGCTGTTTTTACTCACGGAGCCCTTTCGGGTTTTCATCCGTGCCCATTTTGCTTATGGACATACCGTTTTTCCTCTCTTTTTTTTATTCTTTTTATTCTTTTTTTTATAACGAGGTTGCGCCCTTTCGGGTTTTCACAAACACTCGCCGGTAGCCCTGCTGTTTTTACTCACGGAGCCCTTTTGGGTTTTCATCCGTGCCCTTTTTGCTTATGGACATACCGTTTTTTCTCTTCTTTTTTTATTATTTTCTTCTTCTTCTTTTATAACGAGGTTGCGCCCTTTCGGGTTTTCACAAACACTCGCCGGTAGCCCTGCTGTTTTTACTCACGGAGCCCTTTCGGGTTTTCATCTGTGCCCTTTTTGCTTATGGACATACCGTTTTCTTTTTTTTATTATTCTCTTTTTTTTATCAGTTTTGGGATACTGCAATCCACCGTAGTTTCTCGACATCTCGGTCGATTGCAAGTTTTAGTACATTGCGGTCCACCGTTAGTTTAACGACGTTTCGGTCTTTATCCAGTTTTAGGACATAGTGGTCCACCGTTAGTTTAACGACGTTTCGGTCTTTTGCCAGTTTTAGGACATAGTGGTCCAATGTCGCCGTATTTGAGGCGAATCTCTAGTTTACTGACTTTTCGGTCGATAGGGCTTTCCCTATGAATGAGCATGATGCCCCCGGCATATCCATCTTTCTCGGAGCATGTGGCTGTGGCGGGCTCACCTTCCAGTTTTCGGACAACGCGAACTTGCCCCGTTGGTATTGGTCTTCAACCCAGTTTTTGAAAACATAGCAGTTTTCGATCGGATGGCCCAATACTTGGTGATAAGGGCAGTAATTAGGATTGTTGACATCATTCAGTTGTAGCTGGTGTTTCGGCTCCGGTAAAGTGATAAGCCTGTTGTGCACTGCCACTTCGAACAGCCTCCTTGTTTCATCCTGGGGAAATGAGTAAGGACGTTTCAACCTCTCATAGAGGGGTTGCCGCTTGTTGTTTTGGCGAACAACCGGTCTAGGGGTTGTTGAGTGTTGGCGACGAAGGCCGTTTTCCCCGTTCCCTTATCCTTTTTGTTCGCTCCGTTGTTTGTGGGTCCGAGATTCTCTCCGGGTATCGTGCAACTGCACGGCTGAATATTCTCGCAATTCTTCAATTCTTCAGAGATGGATTCCTTGAAGAGAGGGCCGAAGGCTACTTTTTCGTCGGAGTCTCCCCCGAATGTGAGAACTCGTGATCCCCCGGGATCATCCCTATGACAATTGCCGGCAACTCTTTTATGCTCATCTGTCGTATTTTTTTGCTGTCTACGAGCTTCCCGCTTTGTTCTGTTGACGTGTCGCCTATGAGCGACATACCCTTGCCACCAACACTTAAAGGAGCCGCAGTCTTCAGTAGGATGTGCGATCTTCTGATGATATAAGCAGTAATTAGGATGCAACTCTACTCCACCGAGAGTGTTTTCTTCAGAGGGTGGTAGCTTCATTCCCATTGATATGGCTTTAGCAAACCTTTTCCTCGTCTAGAATTTGTTTTTATCCGCAGCGCATGTCTCTTGATTTGACGGGAGTGCCTCGACTGTTTCGTCTAGTCGCCGGCGTTTGGCTCCTTCCAATATGGCCATCTCACGCTCCTGATTGGCTTTACTTTTCAGACGAATCTCATTCAGGAAGGTATCGATCATCTCGTCTGACGGCCACAGAAGTTCTGTTTCAGGACCCCCCCTTTTCTCGGTGCAAGGAGCTTCTTGATCATCTATCGACGAGTGAGAGATCACATGACAACTTGCCACGTAATTCTCAGATCCATCTGATGAGTCTTCTCCATCATCTCCGTCTTCAAGGACGTGGATGAGAAACTCTTGGAGCGTGATTGGGGTTCGCGCTTTCTGGTTGTACTCTTCCAGTGCGTCGATTTGTTTCTGCAGGTCCGTGCTCTTGTCGCCAGGCTTCACGGGCTTTTTGGATCTCTTCTTCTTTTTCGAAGATTTCGACGGCTGGGTGTGAACACTTTGGCTATCCCCACCAATCCTTGGAGTTGGACGCGGTTTCAGCATCCCTTCGATGATCTCAGGTTCCGACGGGTTCTTCCACCTGATCGCCGGGCATGTATGGAGATCATTCAGCATCTTTTTGGTTTTGGCGGAAAGCACGACCTCCCATGGAGCTTCTTCAATAAAAGAGCAAGTTGCCCCCGGCGTGTCCGTCTTCTTTGGAGTGTGCGGCTGTGGTGGGTTTACTTTCCACTTTTCAGACAGCGCAAACTTGCCCTGTAGGTATTGGTATTCAATCCATCCCTTAAAGACGAAGCAATCCTCGATCGGGTGACTTACCGTTTGGTGGTAAGGGCAATAATTGGGATTATTCACCTCGCTGGGTTGCGGTGGTCTCCTTGGATTCGGGAGATAGATAAGCCTATTGCGCATCGCTAGCTCGAACAGCCTCTTCGTTTTATCCCGCGGGAATGAGTAAGGGCGCTTCATTTTCTCATTATAATACCGCCGTCTCTCTTCCAGTTTATCCGCTAGTTTTGGGGCACTGGGCTGCTGTTGGGTGTTCGCAGTGAAGGTCACTTTCCCTTTACCCTTGTCGTTTCGGGATTCCGGCTTCGGAGGAGACGGTCTGTGACCCATTTGATCCATCTGGGCTAGCTTATCAATTAAAGCCTGGAATGTGGTCGGTTTAAAGAACATCATGAACTGTGAAACAGTTGCATGAGGGTCTAGGGTGCCCACGAACATGCCTACCGCAGGTGCTTCTTCGATGCGTTGTTCGCACTTCGACCATAAGTTTCGCCACCGTATTGCGTATTGAACCCACATTTCGCCCGGCCTTACCCTGGCGTTGATCAATGCGGTGATCGGGGTGCGCTCGCTGGCGCTTTCAAATCTTTGTGTAAACAGCAGCTCCATCTCCGCAAATGTTTTGACAGAGTCATTAGGCAGCTCCGAATACCATTCGAAGGCCGTTTCTGCTAAGATGCCGACGAATTGGCGAAACAGGAGCTTATCATCGCCGCCGGTGTTGCCACAAAGAGCCCTAAACTGAGAAACATGTTGATGGGGATTCCCTGTCCCTTTATATACGTAGAACTTATGGATCGTGTATCCCGGCGGGTAACTGATTTGGTCATACCAGCTCGGATAGGGTCGTCCAGTTTTAACAATTTGCCCAGCCGCTTCACTCGCCTGATGGGCTCGTATTTGCTGAGCTATATAGTCATCCAGTGCGGCCTTGGAAATGGTTTCTTCCTTGGCTGCTGAAAGAGACGGAGGAGGATTAGATGTCTCCCCTCTATCGTCTTCAATAATGATCGGAGGGTCTTCAGCCGGAGGGTCCGGCTGTAACATCATTCCTACTATGTCTTAGAAGAGAAGCGCCATTTGTTTTATGTTAGCAGCTTGTTCTGCTGCTTCTCTATCCTTCTTTTTGAGGACTCTGCGTAAGAAGTCAGTTTCTTGTTCATGACGCTGCTCCGGTGATGCCTCCGGGCTTTCTTTTGGTTCGGTAAGTGCGGCCATTGTAGTCAGCATCTATTGAAGCTTCTGTTGTTGTTGTTCTTGAGCTTTCGTCACGGATCGGGTGAGCGGTCGGTGACCCGTCGCAGTGCGGCTGTCCTCTTTCCCAGATGCCATATAAACGGTATGCACCACCATGCCCCCAGACTTGGGGCGTTTAGATTCAGTGTCTTTGCAATTTGCCAAAAATGCAGGGATCTTCCCCGACCTCCTTCTTTTTTGAGTGATCGCAATTGAGGGGGCCGTTGTAGTGGGCACCCAAGTAGCTGTTGCTTTTTGTGGCTTAACGGAATAATCCTTCTCCTGCCGAACATTCATCTTTTTCTGTCGGCGGAGATAGTCTTGATCCATTACGGAGTCTTGGACTTGACGCCAGACTTTGTAAATCTTAGAGGACAGCCGCTGAGGGGGCTGTTCCAGCTTCTTCTCTGTATCATTCTCCACAGGTGAAGGAGTTCTCTTCAGCATTGCAGTAGGAGAGTTTCTGCGCACCTTGTTGAGCAGTTCAAAGCTGTTCTCGGTTGAAACAGCAGCATCGATCCCCACCGTTGGAGCTGGTGGAGTAAATCCAGAGGGAGAGCTGCCCCCAGCCTTCTGTACTCGGCGCCAGTGATGACGGCGAGCATGTCACGGGGATGGTGTTGGTTCAGCCGCAGGGGTGACCTCCTGATTCCCCCTGTGTTGGTCAGAATTTGCTGATATCAGCCTTTTAAAGACCGACGTCCGTTGAATGGGGACGGTCAACCTATCAAAAGCAGACTTCTGAGTAGGGGAAGCAACCTTGGTGATTTCTCCTGGAACGGGAGCAGGGTTGGTTATCCGCTTCGGGACAACGCCTTCTGGTATTGCAGGCTTCTTCATGGGCCCGTTGGAGCTCTGGCCTAGTCTGTTAAAAACCGAGGCAGTAGAGTCGGGCGACCCATTGAAAGGGGCTGCGGCAGTGGTAAGTCAATCAAAGACTGGCTTCTTTGGAGCTTCTTGCGATGTCATTGGGGCATTGAAGCTCATCGGTGGGAGCATGGTCCCGAAGAATAGTCCAGTGGCGGCTTGAGTTATCTGCACCACTGGCATCTTGAAAGGGGAGACCGCTCGGGGCCCGTAAGTCACTCCTCCAGCAAGGACGGGGTGAGAGTTATAGTTGCAGGTAGTGCAGTTTGAAGTCATTGATCTTCTGTTTTCTGCACGGAGCAAGACACCAAATCTAAGTACCTCGAATCCACAGGCAACCACAGTAAACCGCGATTCGTTCGCGAACACGACACACGAAGTGTGGAGTGGAAAGAGGAAAAGGTCCCACCGGGCATGCTAGAATCTGTTCCCCTCCGAATGGCGGCCAAGACGACAGAGAGACGTCTTGCCTGAGATTCGGGGCAGATGCTATTTGGTGCTATCCGTCCACCTCTCCGAATATTCCAAGTTGATTTATGGCACCGTGTATCGGAGGTTTAGATGGATGCGGCCGATGTAGCAGACTTCGTCAGATTCCCCCTCGCTTGAGGGGTTTTTGATTGTGGGGACGCTCTTCCCTGCAGGCGCAAGCCCCTGCAGTTAATTACGCTACCGCATCGCGGTAACAACTTTCTCCTTCTCCAGATGTTCACTTCGTGTCGTGGGTGTTTGTTTTGTTTGTGGTTGCCCGTGGATTGTATACGGAGACTAATTTATGCCGTCTCCCGTAGGACGTGGATTAGTCCAAATCCGTATTTTCTTAGATTTGGGTTTGGGGTTTTGGTTCGAGGATACGTTAGACATATTTGAGGCTAAGATCAACTCAAACGTTTGTTAAGGATACGTTAGTCTAATTTGAGACTAAGATCAACTTAACGGGATCGTTTAGATCCGACAAAAGAACATTTGGGGGGCTCTATTGTTCCAGTTTAGGGACATAGTGGTCCATCATTCCCGTTTTGGGGACAAATGTTAGTTTAAGGACACGTCAGTCCATGAGTTTAAGGACACGTCAGTCCATGAGTTTAAGGACCCCACAGTCCATATTGATGTGTGGTTATCGGGACCCGTCACCTCTCTAACGATGTTGAAGAATTACAACGACAAATATCAGAGGAGTTCAGAGATGTACCCTTGAACCGGGTGTAAATTGATTTGAGAGAGCAGTTGTGCTCGGTTCAATTTAATTTGAGGACTTACGGCCAGAATTGGGCTAAGTCCAGTTGAAAATGTTCAACGTTTTATCTGCATTTGGCATGTTAGGCCTTTACTAGGGCTCTGCCCCTGCATGGCATTTTTGTTTGGTCTATTAGACCTTTATTTGGGCTCTGCCTTTTTTTTAAATGATGCACAGCATCTGTTTAGGTCTGACAGACCTTTGTTTGGGCTCTATCCTTTTTATAATGCATTGCATTTTATTAGGCCTGTTAGGCCTTTTAATTGGGCCATGTCCCTTCTTTTTAATAATGCATTGTATTTAATGTTCTGACAGTGCCCCACGTGGCTTGTCAGGCGCTTTGCGCCAATTGAGGAGCGCAAGGCGCAAACTCATGTGGGGGTGACACGTGTCGCGCTCTGGTGAGCGCAAGTCTGTTAGCGCAGTGCGTTGCGCCAGTGCGCTGCTGGGCGAGCGCCCTGCTGACACGTGGGGCGCTCTAATGACTTGCGCCAATTTATGAGAGCAGCGCTCTGTTTTAGAAGCGCATAGCGCAGTTTGTTCTGGGGCTGACACGTGGCACTCCCTGGTGGCTTGCGCCAATCCAAGGAGCGTAACAGTACAAATTTCAAAAGTGCAAGGCACTGTTTAATATTTTGATCAAATTTAGATCAAAGAAAACAAGTTTTTCTTGTTTTCAGAGAACCGGTGGTTCATCAAAAGGCAATGCCTTTATACAGAAGTAAATTACTTCTTCTTTTTTATTATTATTATTTTTTTAACCAAGATCTTGATCTTGTTCTTAGATCATTGATCTCTTTTAGAAGAAATTCTTCTTTTATTTAAAGGTTTTTACCTTTTCTTCCTCTGAGCTATTCTCAAAATTTTTTAGAGGAGTTCTCTGTCTTTTAGACTTGGAGTCTAGGGGCCTTTATATAGTGCCAATTGATTTGTTAAATCAGTTAAAGAGATCTTTCTCTGAGTGATTTAGGGATTTTTTCCCACCGTTGGATCTTTGATCCAAGGGCTCCTGTTTTACAGAAAAGAATCTTATTGGTTTAATAAGATTAGAAAGATCTTTCCAGAATTTTTCTGTTTAAATGCTGACACAGCTGGCGCAAGCGCACCTGCGCTTGACACGTGTCGCGCAGCGCAGAGCGCAGCGCAACTGCACTAACACGTGTCGCGCAGCGCAGAGCGCAAGTTGACTGAAGCGTTACTTCCTTTATTTTTATTTTTTAAATAGAGCCTTGCTCTGATTGGGTGCGCTGTCTTGGGCGCAGCGCTGGCGTGTCAGCTTTTGACACGTGGCGCGTTGCGCGCAGCGCAAGGAATCTGAAGCGTTGCTTCAATTTTTGAATTTTTGAAATTCAAACAGAACTTTGCTCTGATTGGGGAAACAAGACCCACGATGTCCACCACAACCCGGCGACATCAATAACCCCAATTACTACTCCTATCACGGAATGGTGAGTCACCCAATTGAGGATTGCTACATCTTCAAGAACTGGGTCGAGGACCAGTATCAATAGGGGAAATTCACGCTGTCTGACAACTGGAGAGTAAACCCACCACAGAAGCACACTCCCAGAAAGGTGGAAGCACCGGAGGCATCATGCTCGCTCGTAGAAGAAATTCCATGAGAAGTCGTTCTTTCAGCTAAAACCAAAAAAATGCTGAAGGACCTACATGCATGTCCAGCAGTCAGGTAGAAAAGCCCACTTGAATCCAAAATCATCGAAGGGATGCTAAAACACCGTCCCGTACCGAAAGTTGTTGACAAAGGGCAAAATCCCCAAGTCAAGCCTTCGAAATCTTCAAAGAAAAAGAAGAAGACCAAGAAGCATGTGCAGCCCGCCGAGTATGACGACAAGCACACAGACATACAAAGCACATTGACACGCTGGAGGAGTACAACCAGAAGGCGTAGATACCGGTCACACTCGAAGAGTTCCTCAAGCATATTCTTAAGAACGAAGATAGTGACAATGATGAGGAAAATAACTCATCAGAAGAAACCGGAGACTATGTAGCAAGTTGCCACATGATCTCCCATTCGTCGTTAAATGCCGAAGAAACTCCTTCTGCATCAGAAAACAACGCGGAGGAACTGGGTGCAGAAACGACATCAAAACCCCCGGAACTGCCAGAAGACCCGATCGATAGGCTGTTAAACAAAGCTTTTCGAAAAAGAAAAGCTGACCGAGAACGCGAAACAACCATATACGAAAAGGCTAAGCATCAGCGTCAGGATGAAGAAGCTGCGTCAAGGAGGAGTCGTAAAGTACTCCAACCAAACTAAAGCATACCTGCGACAAATAAGAGCAGGATCAAGGTAGAGAAGCGGTTCGCTAAAGCCCTGTCAATGGGAATGAAGCTGCCACCTCTCGTAGGAAACACTCCCGGGGTCATATGCCTCAACGGAAAAGATTCACATCCAAACTACCGCCTGTATTATCGGAGGGTTATCCACCCCACCAAGGAATGCAGTGCCTTCAAGAAGTGGTGGTAAGGATACGTTGCCCATAAAAAACACTTAAAGAGGATGAAATACAAAGCTCGTCGACGGCAAAATAGTGCAACAGATGCGCATGAAAAAACGACTGGCAACTGTCATATGGTTGATACCAGTTCGGAAGGGAAAACCCCCCAAGTTCTTACTTTCGGGAGCGATTGTGAGGACAAAATACCCCTCAACCCTCTCTTCAAAGACTCCACCTCCGAAAAAGAAGAGGAGGAGAAAAACTACGAGAATATTCAGCTGCATAACCGCACGGTACCTAAAAAGAATCTCAGACCTACAAACAAAGGTTCGAGCAAAAAAGACAAAAGGAAAGAAAAAATCCCTGAAGAAATTGCCCTCGACGGTGGAGTTGTCAAAGAACTCACAGTAAGGGACCCGCCTAGGAAAAACAAGGCGGATTACAATGTCCTAGCACATTTGAGAAAAATACCCTCACAACTTAGCATACTGGATGCTCTCCTCATGTCCAAAGAGGCGCGGGGTTCTCTAATCAAAGCATTACAAGAGCTAGATCAGTTCCAAGCTTTCCTCGCGGAAGAGAAGATGAAAGATGAACTGGCAGAGGTCTACACGGCTGAAATTACATTCAGCGATGAAGATCTCCTCCTTGGTACGTGCAAACATAACCGCCCATTATACGTCACCGGGTACTGCCACGACATCAAGATAGGGAAAATCCTTATCGACAACGGATCCTCCATCAACCTTCTCAACGTGAGAGTGCTGAAGGAGATTTGCATGAATGTTCAGTACCTAGCCCAAGACAAAATTACCATTTCCAGGTTTGACTCGCAGTCGTCACGAAC
Organism: Agapanthus africanus; assembly: GCA_030015575.1. NCBI lineage: Eukaryota > Viridiplantae > Streptophyta > Magnoliopsida > Asparagales > Amaryllidaceae > Agapanthus > Agapanthus africanus. The sequence goes on along the minus strand of JASDDO010000022.1, from coordinate 746,274,383 downwards.
GCTTGGGTCTGTAATATTGACGCTGCGCTTCGAGTTGCTCATCACTGACATCAAATTTCATATCATTGACGCCAAGACTTGCTATAATACTTTGCTTGGCAAGCCTTGATTACACGAGTACAACTTCATCCCTTCTACATAACATCAGTGTATGAAGTATTTCAAAGACGGCTTGGAATATACCGTCACAGGGGAGCTAAATCCGTTCTCCGTAAACGAGGTCCGAAAATATGAAGACGCAAAATACTTCCTACCAGATTTCGAGGATACGGAAAGGTGTCATAAGCCGGAGGATAAACAGAAGCCCGTCGCCACTATCCCGATCTTTAGGAGCGATTCCGAGGAAGATGAAGAAATAGTCCACTCGAGGCAACCCCAGAAAGAAAACAACAGGCCCAGAACATCTACACCTATTCTGGTCTTTGACAGCAACTCTGAGGACGAAACCAACGCAGTGTTCTCCATATGCCCGTCAGTGCAAACCCTTGCCGGAGCAGATCAGAATCTGCAAATCACAATGGCTCCGTCTCGGCATTACAAAGAACTTGATGCGCTCAATACATACAACGTACAAGAACTACAGACTTTCTACGTCCCTCTAAGGCGAAGAGGTGAAAAGGCGATCCTCTTCTACCAATCTACGGAGACCAAAGTAGAAAAAGAAGTCTGGCATGGTGTCGATTTTGCACTCGACAAGCTTCAACCAATCCGACTTCTAAGATACTACGCGGAGGGATTGAAAAGGCTGTTAAGACGCTAAGGTGTACCCCTCGAACAAACTGTTCGACAAGCCCAAATCTACAAAAAGATTTGGGATATTCCCGGGACTCAGCGAAAGATACCCAACGGGAAGATGGAGACAACCATGCTCGGATACGTTCGATCCAAGAAACGGGAGCAGTTCCACAGCTGCCGCGTCATAAACAACTCTAGCGAAGGGAAAAATGCTCTTCCGAATGGCCGTGACGTTGAAGCAGAGCGAAATCCCGCTCTAAGAACGTTAAGTCCGTCACTCAAAGAACAAATAGACAAGCCAATAAAAGAAGCTTGTCAAAAGAGCCGAGACAATCACGGTCGCAAAATGACCATTTATGAAAAGGTCAGGACGCAACGCCTCAATCAGCAATCTGCGGAGAAGGAAGACTATAATGCTCTTCATCTCCGGCCCGCCGCATGTCCTCACGAAAAGGGAAAATCCCGAAATAGAGGTAGAAACAGGGTAAAGAACGCGAACAACGTTCAAAACTTCCACGAATACAATACCATACGCGTTGGTATTCGGCACATAAGCAGTGCTTCCCCTAGAAATAGAACTCCCTTCTCTACGAGTAGCGGTTCGATGCGAGCTGACAGATGAAGAAAATGCTCATTTTCGGCTTGAGGAGCTCGATGCCCTCGACGAAACCCGCCTTATAGCACAGCAAAATCTGGAGGCTTATAAGGCAAGGATGATACAGTCATACGAAAAACTGACCAGGCCGGGAACATTCCGCCAATGTGAACTCGTGCTAGTCATCAAAAGACCCATGATCCCCAATCGTCCAAAACGAGAGAAATTCGAGCCGAACTATGAAGGCCCGTACATCATAGACAAAGTCTACCAAGGTGGAGCCTATCTGCTCATGGATATGCATGGCGAAAGACCCTTCCGGCCAATAAACGGCCGATTCCTCAAAAATTACTACACTTGATGAGTCACAACTTAGGTCAATGATAGATGATGACGCTCGTGTACGCTTGATATCTTCCCGAGTCAGAACTCTGAGAATAGTATACAAAAAAGCTCTGTTGCCCCAAAAATGACGGCAAAGGACCGAGAAGTTCTTAAACTAATTACCCGCCTCAAATATGGCAACAATGGACCGAAAGTCCCTAAACTAAAATTTCGCCTCAAACATGGCGATAATGAACCAGAATGTCCCTAAACCAGCGCGTCGCCCTAAATACAGCGATATGCTCTCTTGAGATCTATATTGCAATCAAAGTCTTAGTAGCAAAGATTGCAACTCAAGCCCCACTAGCTGCACAACTACTCCAGCGATGAAGCCACCCCCAAATCCCACCGGTAAACAGATGGGTCACCTGCGACGAAGCTACTTTCGAGAGTTTCGCCATTCAAAAAAAAAGGTATGTCCACAAGCGAAATGGGCACGAATGAAAACCTGAAAGGACGCCGTGAGTAAAAACAGTACGAATACCGGCGAGATTGTGAAAACCCGGAAGGACGCAATCTCGTATAAAAAACGATATGTCCACAAGCAAAATGGGCACGGATGAAAACCCGAAAGGGCGCCGTGAGTAAAAACAGCAGAACTACCGGCGAGCTTGTGAAAACCCGGAAGGGCGCAGTCTCGTAAAAAGAATACACTTGCGAGATCCTCATGACTCATAAGGAGAATTTCCCTCCCATGAGACCCACACGGCTCATAGGATTCAAAAGCCTTGAGCTACAAGGATCTGAACATGTTCTTAAGCCGTCATATCCCCCAAGTTGCCCTATAGACGATCCAATATTAACCCTTGTATACAATCCATGGGCATAAATAAATATATCCCCCACCAAGTTCTACCAATGGTGAGAAATGTCCCCATATGGTGAACGACACTTGTAAGTCCTCTCGACTTATAACGAGAAAACACTCTTAGAAGATCCCTACGACTTACAAGAGAAAATATCACTTAGGAATTCCCACGATTCCTAAGGAGAAAATACACTTATGAGATCCTCTCGACTCGTAAGGAGAAATACCTTTGTGAGACCCTTACAGCTCATAAAGTCAAAAAGGCTTTGTCGGTAGGATCCTAACCATGCCTAATAAGCCTTCTTTGTTCAAATCAGTAAAGGCAAATGATGAGTCGCTCCTGGCAATATTCCAGTCATAGCGATATGGATGCCTAAAAAGATATCAAACTTCCAGTCTTCTCACGACAAAAGATGATTCGCTCCTGGCAATATTCTAGTTGCAGCAATACTGATGCCAAGATTGGGATCAGATCTCAAGTTTCTAACTCGTAATAAAACTCAACGAGTCGCAAAAAAATGCGTATGAAAAAGACGAAATGTTTGGGCAACTCGCAATAAAAAGCAGCGAGTAAAATATAAAAAAATATATAGCCGAAATGATAGGGCAACTCGCGATAAAAAGCAGCGAGTAAAAACCAAAAAAGCCGAAATGTTTGTACAACTCGCAATAAAAAGCAGCGAGTAAAAAATAAAAAATACATAGCCGAAATGATAGGGCAACTCGCAATAAAAAGCAGCGAGTAAAAACAAAAACAGCCGAAATGATTGGGCACCGCGATAACTAGCCGAAATAATTGGGTAATCGCGACTCTCGCGATATAAAAAGCTGAAAAGATAGAGCATCGCGGAAATATAAAATAAAATAAAATAAAATTTCCTCTTCCCTGCAAGTATGTCCATATTGACCCTTGTATACGATCCATGGGCACAAATAAAAGAAAAAGAGAACCATATTTTCCTACCAGGCTCCATCAAAGAGAGAGTCGGATTTCGACGGCAATATCTACAGCCTAGAGATTAGCTCGACGTTTTTCTCATTCTAGCGGGATGCAGACGCAACGTCAACAAAAGACCCAAAGGTCAAAGCAAACCAAAAATAGAGTAACGGCAAAATCCTAGCTCCAAATCTTGACGGTACATATACAACCTAGAGACTATCGCGACATTCCCTTTCGTTTCAGCAAGATGCGGACGCGACTATCAAACAAAATTGGAGCAATGACATATTCCTAACTCTGGGCTTCAATTGCAATACATACAGTATAGAGGTCCTACAGATGTCTACCCTCCTTCAGCAAAGAAACGGCACGACATCGTCAAAACAAAAATAAAGTTATGGCATATTCCCAGTTTCGGGTCTCGACGACAACTCATATAAAGCCTGAAAGACCATCGGAGATCATCCCACACCAGAGCGGAGCGGTTATGACTCATCGGGGCTCCAAATTGAGCCTAACCTCAAGTAAAAAGCGTCATGGAAAATTCCTAATGCTTGCTCTTCCGACGGTAATATGACCTGGGGAGATTACTTGAAGACGTTTTATCCAGCCCCTGAAGGGATCAGAGACACGACAGTCGCGGGGTTACTCGAACAACAGCTTAAAGACTGCATATCGAGGAATATATCAGCCAACGCGACGGTACCACGGACTAAAATCCTAGTACCACAAACCTAACGGACCTCTGTCATAAAAAAATGGGGGTTATCTACATATAACGTTAGGACAAGTTTGCCTATAAATCCAAGGGAGGTAAACTAAAGAGACACCGAAACGAGTGCATAAACTAGAGACTCCGAAATGAGTGAATAAACTACAAACTCCGAAATGAGTACATAAACTACTCCGCGCCAAATTAAGACGTCAAGAAACAGAAAGGCGCGAATCATAGGCTTCGGGGCTCAGAACATTTCGTAAGGATCGAGATCTGAGTTAGTTAAAAATATGATGCATTACTTCACTTACAGGTATGCCACCGTGAGCAAGGTGGTAAGGGGAAGCATTTGTTCGCATCAGTCCATTGTTCACCTATGTATAGATGTATGCATCAGAAACTTCTAAGGTTAAAATGCAAAGTATATGTGCAAAGGCAAGATGCCCACATGGATATGGGCTGGGGTGAAACATTCAGCGGTCAATAATTTTTTTTATTTTATTCCACAGAAAAAAGATCACCAAATATGGGATCAGTGATATAGGGATTAACAAAACAATAAACAAGATTCTCTAACTCCCTCTCTGCCTTCTCCACCATATCGAAGCGGCGATCTTCATAAGGAGTCGCTCTCCATCGGTTAGCGTTGTACCCATCAGCGAAGGTGGACATGATGGCCCGCTGAGCCCGCACCTGACTTATCAACTGAACAGAACGGTCCTTCAGAGGTTGGATAATCAAACGCGTCTCATAAAAGCACTCGATCTTTTTCTCCGCTACGTCAAGTATTGCCGGAGTCATCTCCACTGGATGAGGGAGGATGTCAGCAAGCACAGACAGGAAGATCATCCAGAGCCAAATGGAGCCGATAGGAAGAGTAGAGCCTCTACGAGCCAGAAGCTCGTACATCACCGTGTCACATTGGTCATCTGTAGGACGGTTGTCACGTGTTTTAAATGCCAGTCACGTGCCATATTTGGTCACGTGACATATTTGGGTCGTGACAACGGTATCAATTAAATGCACAGCAAAACGAGGGACAATTCTCTCGATAGGTACCTCCCACGGTTGCCGACGAGCATGCAGACGATTGCAAGCCATAACTCTTGATTTGTTAAAAATGGTTCTCTCCTTGTGAAGGAGGAAAATATAGCTTCAGATTATAAAGAGGAGCATTCAAGTTTGGGAACAAAAAATGTTGTGTATGGTGGAGCTATTTCCAAGTCTTAACAAAAAGGGCATGGGAAAAGAAAAGGTTGACTCATGGGAATCAGAGCAAGAAAAAAGAAAAGAAAAAGGGCTTATCATTCATACTTTAGAAAAGATTACGCAGCAAAAAAAATCCGAGGTCTACAACGACAAGCCGCTAAACTCCAGATACGGATTCTCGAACTCAAAAGCAAGTTTAAGCGGTGCGCCTTCAGCTTCATAGACCATCTTTTTGTGCATCATCTCTTGGATGCAAGCATCAGGATCATCACTGATGTTCTCCACCCTCTGATATGCCGATACTATTGCTTTCTGCTGAAAGACGCGGTGCAAGATGGAGACGAGATTATCTCTCTGTTTTTTTTAGATCAACCCTATCAAGTACACTGAATGGACCTTATCCTCAACGTCATCGAGCACTTGAAGCGGCATCACCTCAAGGCCCCGGGTATAGCTTCCCAGATTGACCCAACGACGATTTTCAAAAGGGCAGAACAGCAGGGAAGCAATCGACCGTTGTACTCATCGAAGCGATGCATCACCGTGTCGCACTGGGCATTAGTAAACTCTTGGCCCTGGCAGCGACCTTGGATGCGAATCTCCTCGTAAGAGACGATCTTTTCAAGATCATATAGGTGACTAGCCATGGTATCTAAAAAAGGGGGTTGAGGGTCAGCGATTAGTATATCAAAATCACTACAGTGGGCCCCATAAAATCAAAGGGATGGCTCATCAATGATGAGATATATGCCCATCGTGAGAATCCGAGGGGATTCTCATTAACTAAAGAGTGCCCATTGAACAGTGGAGTTAAAAACTTCCAATATTCTCTAAAAAAAAGCGAGCTCTTAAAAAGAAGGGATTAAAACCCCAAAAATAAAAATAATAATAACACGTATAAGAACGAAAAAGAGAATAAAATTCCCAAAATTCTTAAGATTCAAATCAGATCTAAGCTCTGCCAAAAAATGGAATTAAATTCCCCTAAAACAGTGGGATTAAATCCCAAAAATCCCCATGGAAAATACACTGGAATTAAATTCCAGAGAACCCTCAAAGATCAGAGTAATAGGGTAAAACCCCAGGATCTCTAAGATCCACGGTCTCCCTATATAAAGTTTTTTTAAGATCTTTAAGAGATCATTTCAAGAAAAAGAGCCAAGCTCTGTTGATGAGTTAAAAACCTAAAACGAAAAAGAGTTTCTTTTAAGAGTTAAAAAGTTGGTCATAATCCGTACCAATTTTCTTAAATAGAGTTCAAACTCTAAGAGTTTCTTTGAGCAGAGATCTAAGCTCTGAGAAGAGAATTAAATTCTCAAGGAGGAAGAAGAGAGATGACGAAACGACAGTCATCTCAAGGGTCAAAGGCCCTATTTATAAGATGTGAAGGGACGATTCAACTCTCTAGGAGATCCAACGGTAGAAAAAGGTGACACCGTTGCACCCACGTGTAAGCCACGTGAGATAAACGGTGGGGGGCATTTGTTTCCCCAATATTTAAACATATTAAAAGAGCAAAGCTCTGTTGGAATTTAATTAGGAAGCGCCTTACGTACTCTCCACGAAAGCGCCAGAGCCAATCTAATAGGATTAAATCCTATGGTGACGCCTCATGCGCTCTTCACGCGGGCGCCAATGTGCAAAGCACAGGAATACCCATCTTAAGAATTAAATTCTTAAGTGGCGCCCACGTGCACAACACGTGAGTGCTGACACCCAAGTAGAATTAAATTATACGATACTCTTTATTAAACAGAGCTGTTGAATCAAAGATCCATTGGAGATGATAAATCATTAAAATATAGAATCAAATTCTATTAGGAAAAACATCTCCCAAATCTTTCTAAATAAGAAAGATACTTTCGGTTGGATCAATAATCCAATAATAGAATAAAATTCTATTTTAGGAATTGTAACAACCCCAAACTTTCTGTACAACTTTTTTCAAAATTACAGAAAGGGGTACTTTTGCCTGAGCATAAGTTATAAGTTTGTTTTGCTTTTTAATAGCAAGAAGGAGCTTGTAGCTCATTGGTAATCCCTTGCACTTCTGAACCAAGCCACCAGAGTTCAAATCCCACACCCCACATTATTTTTAATATTGTTTTATTTTGAATTTTTAGAATACCAAGGGTTTACATGTGCATATCTCATAAAAACCCCACTACACTAGAAAAATTAACCGTACCAGAGGGATCACCAAGCGTCGAGGGAGATTCCGGCCGCCTGACTTGGCCGGAATCGGCCAACTCGGCCTGCGGACCGGCCGACTCGGGCCGCCGCCGCCGGCCGTAGTTGCCGATTCCGGCGAGTCACCAACAGGTGAAGTGTGCCTTTTGGGATCCCTTATACACATGCACACTCTAATTACTTAGACCAGTAACAGAGCATTCATAAAACCCCAATTACTCCATTTTTAATACATTTTAATATATTTTATTACATTTTTTCAATTAAACATTTCATCTACCTTAACCCGAGCCTAACCCTATAAATACAACCCCTAAACACTACCCCCTCCCCCCAAAATTCTGAGTAAACTCTCAAGAAATTTCCTAGAACTCTAGTGTGCATTTGAAGTGAGCAATGAGGCGAAGCTCCGGCGAATTTTCCGGCAACAACCCCAGGAGTTCCCGGCGACGAAACGGCGCACCGGAAACTACGTCCACTCCCTCTCCCTCTCCTCTTTAAGCTAAACCCGTAAGTCCCCCCTTCCCCCTTCTCTACTCTTTCTGAAAATACGAAGTTCTAAAACCCGACGGAATCGGAGCAAATCCGATTTCCGATTCGGTTCTTCCAAAAATCTCACTTTTCTTTAAATACAATCTTGTTAAATCATTACATGTTGACTATTAAACACTAACTAATCATATTGAACAAGTTTCATATCAAAAGAAATTGCTATTTCTATTTTACCGTACTTTTTCATTAAAATACCATATAGTTTCATTTTCGACATTTAAACATCATAAACTTACTATACCTTTAAGTAGATCACGAGGTAATGACCTACCTCCTCACAACATTCATATGCAATACAGCACAATACCTTTCGGGAACATAGAATACGGGAAAACGAAACATTTCAAATAAATACCATTACTATTAAAACCGTTTTCTAAAAGATTAGTATTTTACACAAATCTTTACAAAGCGCCACTACAACCCATTTTGGGGAACCCGACTGGGATGGTGCAGATTATCGCGCATCCCTGGGCTTAGTAGTGCGAGATGCAGATCTCCGCAAGGAGCATTCGGTCTCGAGAGATTTAAAATACGACATCTTAAGAAAATGAGATTTTTAGAAATATAAAATATATATTAAAATTATTTTTATATAATTATGTATATATGTAACATTAAAAATATCTATTTTGAAATAATATAAATATTCCAACTCTTTTCAAAAAGCACAAGAATCACTTTACATTAATATACCATGAATTCCATACAAGTCAATATTACAAATAAATACCCTTTATTATGAATTTAGGATATTTTCACTAGAAATATCACAATTATAAAATCTACATTCATGATAACTCTAAAGACGATAACTAAATACTTGGGGAGTATTTTGAAAAGTATATAAAAGTATTTTTACATAAAAACCCCTCAAGTTTTATAAATTACCCTAAGGACCCTAGTAAACATAGGTTTAAGCGGGACCAATCTCTTGAGCCTCGGAGAGCCGGAGAAGTGGGTGCTTGCCTATCTAAGGTAGACAACTTAACAACGGTGTTATCAATACGGTAATCGTCTTTGAAAAAGATACAAATCCTGCCGCCCATGTGCAGCCGTTACCGATAACATCAAAACCATCAGGACTTCAATTTACTTTTCTAATTGTCTGACTCAGACTGAGTCTCATTAATAAACTGACTTGAATATGATTCAAGTACAATTTACAATCTACAATCTGCAATCTGCAATCTACAATATTACAATTCAACATGAATCCATTCAAATCTATATTGACTGAACCGAACCATAGATATACTTCCATTTACATGATTCTCCAGTTACATCCATGATTCTACAGTTACATCCATTTACTGATATCATGGTTTCGGTAAGTCATCCAATTATACAATCTATACAGTTTACAATACAAGACAATACAATACAACTATAGAAACAAGACATCTCGGGGTTTAAGGGGTAGATTGGTACGGAACGTGTTAGAAGTGGAACGAGACAGTAAGATTAAGACACCTAACCTATATTCCGTTGTTGTTGTACCGTGGCCCAACGGTTCCTTGTACATTCTGTTTGCCCTAGTCTCTAGTATATAGAGACTCCTCTCGTATACACTGGTATCCTTCTGTACCAAGCTACAAACAACAGTGTTAACACCATATTATAACAATATAATACAACTTTAAAAGCTACCTTCTTATTCTGTCTATTCTATTTCTCCCTTATCTTTGGGACTTACCGAGCGATCTGTTCGCTGACGACATTCTCTTTTTTCTTCTTTGAATGTCGTCAGGTGATCTGGACACGTCAGAGATCGAGCCCAGCGCTGAAGACTTGGACCATTTCATTGAAGACCCAGAGCTTTAGTTCATTGTACATTTTTATTTCAGTACCTTTCCTTTCTGTTATGCCATTGTTTAAGCATTGCTTTATTTCAGTTGTATTTACATTTCCATGCATTGTACAAAAAGAATATGAATAAATAAAGTTGTTGTTTTATTATATCTTGTCTCTTGTGCATTTACTTTTATATTGCTTAGATACGCTTAGCGTATTTACTTCACAGTAAATACGTAGCGGCCTCGTCGCGTTCTCTGCCTGTATACTGGGAAGCGGGGCGTGACAGGAATATACTCGCTCAATCTTTCTAAACAAAAAAAGATTGCTCTCTGTAAAACAGAGAATCCTTGAATTAAAAATACAATGATGATTTGACAGAATAAATTATGTATATGGGAGAATATTTTCCTAATCTTGTTAAAAACAAGAACAACATATTCTTTAAAACAAAAGTTCTTGGATCAAAGATCCAATGGTGGGTAAAATTCCCCAAATCGATTGGAATCTCTCAATGAGAGATTTTCTCAAAACTAATTAACAATCTGCCTCCACTATATAAAGGACCCAAGACTTAAAGTCTCACAACACACACACAGAGAGGAAGAGACTACAGATAGAAAGAACAGAGAATTCAATTTTGAAAGAAGAAGATCTTTCTTCTCAAAACCCTATGTAAAGAAAAGATATCAAAATATCTCCCCTACATGTGATATCACATCTAAAGGCTTAACCCTTTTAAAAAGAACTTAGTTCTTTCTCTGAAGCTGAGATCCATAAGACAAGTCTCCCATAAGTTGAGAATTTAATTCTCATCGGGAAGATATTGTTCTTGAGAATCAAAAATTCAGGGAAGAACAAATTTAAAGAGAAAGAAGATGGGGTCCATGATACTCCAGGAATTCAGTTCCTTCAAATCAAGAACTTGGTTCTTTAAAAACTCAACCCGAGATCCTAAAAAAATAGTGATTTTGGAGAGCGTTGATGGTCAAAATACCATTTACAGAGATTTAAGTTCTCTAAAAATATCAACAGAGATTAAATCTCCATATAAAAAAAAGAGACTAGCGCCTCACGTGCTTCCCACCTGGGCGCCCTTTTAACAGTGCCTAACGTCTTACGTGAAAAACACGCGGGCGTCCAAAATAGAAGGCCAGCGCCTCACATGAAATACACATGGGTGCTGAATAAAAATGCTCAGCACTCCATATACAGCCAAAGACAGCTAAGTGCTTAGCACTGATTGGGCAGCGCCCAGCGCCTCACGTGCTCCTCACGTGGGCGCCATATAAAAAGTGCTCAGCACTCTATATACAGCCAAAACGGTTGAGTGCTTAGCACTAATTGGGCAGCGCCCAGCGCCGCATGTGCACCTCACGTGGACGCCATAGGAAGTGCTCATCGCTTCACATTTAGTCAAAAGGACTAAAGTGTTCGACATTCATTAGGCAGCGCTCATGACTGAATGCTTCACATGACATATATGTGAGCATCAGAGTTCAAATAAGTGCTTAGCACTTTTACATAAAAAAGAAAAGGGCTGAACAAACAGAGCCCAAATAAGTGCTTGGCACATTTGAATGAAAAAGAAAAAGAATAAGCAGACTAAGCCCAAATTGGCTAAGTCTCTGAAGTTTTCTTACAGCTGAGCCCAAATGCTCTTTCGCTGGATCTTAAGTAAAAATGATCCTTAAAAATATTGTTAAACTGATCTTAGTCTCAAACATGACTAATGATGATATCTAAAATGATATTCATTCAATATCTCCTAAGGTAATCTTAGTCTCAAATATGACTAATGATTCTTAAGTCCGCCACAATCCCTTTTTCCCTCAAATACGGGATTTGGTTTAAGGGTACATCTTTCCACACCTCTGATATATGTCGTTGTAATTTCTCAACGTCTTCAGAGAGGTGGCGGGTCTCGATAACCAATAACTCTTTTCGTCATACATTGATGCACTTCCAAATTGACATGCACACCTCAAATTGGATCGCTGCCCAGATTGGGCGCATTCTATGTCACCATCGTTCACTCAGCCACGTAACAAATACACTTGCACACTAAATGAATAATGGACCGAAATGTCCCTAAACTAATATCCGCCTCAAACATGGCGGTAATGGACCGAAACGTCCTTAAACTAGTTTGTCGCCTCAAATACGGCGCGTCGCCCCAAACAGGGCGATAATGGACCAAAACGTCGTTAAACTAACATTCGTCCCCAAAACGGGAATGTTGGACCGAAATATCCTTAAACTAATATTCGCCCCCAAACATGGCGATAATGGACCGTGATGTCCTTAAACTAAAATAATTGGGCCCAAATGCTCATATGTTTTAAGTCGATCTTAATCTCAAATAAGATTAATGGTCCTTAAATAAACCTAAGCCCAAATCTAAAATATACGGATTTGGACTGATTTGCGCCCTACGGGCCACGACATAAACTAGTGTCCGTATACAATCCATGGGCAACCTAAACAAACAAAAACACACACGATATGAAGTGAACTGCCGGAGCAGGAGAAAGTGGTTATCGCAATGCGGTAACGTAATTAACTGCGGGGTCTTGCACCTGCAGGGAAGAGCGTCTCCATAATCAAAAACCCCTCATAAAATGAGGGGGAATCTAATAAAGTCTGGTACAACGGTCGCGTCTGTCCAAACCTCCGATATATGGTGCCAAAATCAACTTGGTATCTTCAGAGAGGTGGACGGATAAATCCAAATAGCATTTGCCCCCAGATTCAGGCAAGACGATCCATCCCGGTTCATCTCTGTCTCCGGCAGTGAACAGTGAGCATTCAAAAGAGTGGAAGATAGCGCCTCGCGTGAAATACATATGAGCGCTTAAGAACTTAGCGCCTCACGTGAAACACATATGAGCGCTCAGGAAAAAATACTTAGCGGCTCACGTGATAGCACGTGAGCGCCAAGAAACATAGCGCCTCACATAACAATACATGAGCAGGAAAAAGGAGCAGCGCCTCACGTGATATACACGTGAGCGCTGAATAAAAGTGCTTAGCACTATATATATTCAAAGTGACTAAGCACTTAGCTCTGATTGGGCAATGCCCAAGTTTGAGCGCCTCACGTGATACACACGTGAGTGCCAGAGCAGTAATTATATATCATATCCATAGTAAAAAAACTAAGTGTTTAACACTGCAAGATGATGAAAAAGCCAAAGACTAAGCCCAAAATTGACTAAGTCTCTGAAATGTCATTGCAGCCGAGCCCATATGCTCTGTTGATGGATCTTAACAAAATTGAATGATTCCTAAACATATTTTTAAAGTGATCATAGTCTCATACAAGACTAACGTATGCTTAGTTAAAATAAATTGAGCTCATATGTTCATGTATTTAAGTCAATCTTAATCTAAAACCAGATAAATGGTCCTTAAATAAAATAAAATATCTCTTGAACTGATGGTACATACAACCTAAGTTCAAACCCGAATCTAATATATACGGATTTGGTCTAATCCGCGCCCTACAAGCGATGACATAAACTAGTCTATGTATACAATCCACGGGCAATCAAAATAAACAAAAATACAGCATGACACGAAGTGACCTACCGGAGCAGGAGAAAGTTGTTATCGCAACGCGATAACGTAATTAACTACAGGGCTTACACCTACACGGAAGAGCGTCCCTACAATCAAAAACCCCTCACAAATGAAGGGGAATTTGATAAAGTCAGCTATATAGGTCACATCTATCCAAACCTCCGATGTACGGTGCCATAAATCAACTTGGTATCTTCGGAGAGGTGGATGGATATGTCCAAATAGCATCTACCCCCAAATTAAAGCTAGACGTCTTCGTATCTCAGTCCAGTCTTCGGCGGTAAACAATGAACATTACAGAATAAGAATAGTCGGATCACTTAGGAATCCCGCTTTTCATTCAAGCCACAAACGAAATGCGACATTCCCCGGTCGCGTGAACAGCCCATGCGCAGCCAAAAGCAGACCCCTACGAGTGCGGCAATCTATCAGGCAACCCAAGAAACGAGGCAACCCAACATCATCATCATGAGGGGGCCACCTGACACTTTCTCAAATCCGGTGACTTGAGCACTTCCTCCGTGGGTGTATCCTATACCCCTTACAAGCACGGCAAGCAACCCGCCAATCCTAGACTCGAGTGACCCGATCTCAACTTCTTGAGATGGCCACTCGCTGCAATCTAGAATTCAGTTGCTCGTGCGCTTCTCTACGGGGTGATCCTAAATCTGTATTATACAACGGCGACAACGATCGCAATCTGATCGTGTCCCAACAAATAATAATATATCACGGTGACGATGACAACAAATCGGTCGCTTACCCCGAAAAAGAATATACATATAGCGGAAACGGCGGCCATAAGTTGGAGCTCGTCCCAAACAAATGAATATACAAGATGGCTACAAGTATGAATGAAAATAACACTTATCGCAACATCACACTTCCACATGGGGGCTATTCATTTCACAACAATCCAATACATTCCATCCACACCAACATCTCAATAACAAATGCACAATCTCGTCTAATTGATCATATAGCAATTAGGCGACATTTACCAACGTATATCCTTATTGTATCCATATTCGAGTCGACTAAATCAAACACTTTGATTTAGTTGATTCGAACCATGACATTAGAATTCACAAACCGCGAGATCGCTAACTTGAAATTCCAAAAACTGAATTTCAAGTTCATCCCAGCAACGAAAATCCCCTCATTTTTGCGCGAAATCGAACCCCGATAACTCCAAAAAAACCCTACACTATATGAGACTTGATTTGGCCCCGAATCAGGGGCAGAATCAGCCCCGCATCAGGGCTAAATTAGCCCGGAATAGTCCTAAATCGGGGCTGATCCAGTGGCTGATTCAACCCCCGATGCGGGGCTGAATCAGCCCCTGATTCGGGGCCAAATCAAGTCTCATATAGTGTAGGGTTTTTTGGAGTTATCGTGCATCTGCCCCTGATTCAGCCTCAATTCGGCCACCGAATTGAGCTCAAATTGGGTGGGTTCGGGTTATCGTGAGCTTACTCTAAACTCTTGGTCCGAACCAAGAATCCAATAGCTCAGCTACAAGCAAAAATGAGAGCTTTTCATACAAATATTTAAAACTAGTTTTGAAAAATTTGGGTTTCATGAATTCCAATGTCACCAAAACAAGTTGTAATCTTTTGGTATGGCTCTGATACCACTGTTAGGATGCTAGGCTCCTCCAGTAGGATTTAAAGCGCGGCGAAAGAGATAATTTTAAAAATCTAGAGAGCATTAGCAAACCTAAACCAAGAATCAAACCAAAATACTAAACTTGCAACTAAACTAGTAAGATGGAAAACTAGAGTTGGCGGACTACAACTTTTGTAGCGTGTTAGCCACCTCTTCTTGAACTTTGGTTAGTCTTCACGAAGTCTGGAATAAGCTTGCTCGATGATCTACTCGCCGATGATGATCCACCTTGAGTCCAACACAAGTTTTAGCTTCAAATTGATCTCATCAAAATGAAGCAACCCACTAATTAAACTTGCTAAGGATGATTAGTAGGAGATGTAGAATAATTAGCTCACTTAATTTTTCTCTTTTCTTTTTCCATTTCTCACTTGAAGAAAATCAAGAGAAGAAACCATGGTGGAGATAATGATAGTATGAAGAAGATAAACATGGCTAAAGATGAGAACAAATCCAAGAATGGGTCATAACTAACGAGTCACACAAAATGAGTCATCAAGTCTACAACCATCTTAAATCCATGACACGTTCTTATTTTCCATACAATTCTTATACACTCATCTTTAATGTATCGTCATACATTAAACAACATTTATATCAAATATAAATATTAATAAAGAGAAGAAAATAATAAAGTGAGCATGATATTAGTTAATATATAAATATACATTTAATTATTAAATCAACACTTGATTTAATAATCCCGCTGTATCATATATATACCGGCTAATATCAATAAACGCACGATTAAAATACGTGTATCAAATACATATGTTTAATCGAACTCCTTGACGTATCTCTATACGTGCCCTACATCGTTTCGCATGTGCTGGGAAAGCTCTGTATGGGAGTCTAAAGACTCGACAATATGCTGGAAGTAGGTTAGGATAATATCCATAACTCACAAGCACGTCAGCGGTACTAGCTGCACGTAACGGCTATCCAGATATTGATTGAAAGAAGGTCAACGAGCAAGATCATCTGAACCCTGCAACGTTTATCAGCAACATTACCGTACAGTCCGGTTTTTTCATCTAAGAGTATCACATATCGGGTCTAGGGTTTGGAATCTGTCAGACCCCAATAACTAAATAAGTCATGCGACAGAGAACTCATAACCAATCGGGGATACAACCGATAACACTTATCAGTTTATCTCTACTGCGATGGCCATCAACTTGTGCTTGTAGTCATGTCATATATAGCACGACATCAACTCCCTATACCGGGAGAGATGAATCTCCTCGACCGCTCACTTCCTCCACGTGATTCGAGACTATACCCAACAAAAACCTGTTTGCATGACTCTTTTGAGTCGTTGTTGTAGGGCCGGACACGCTCAGCGCATGCGCACAGCGGAAGCGGGACTGGACGGAAAACAAAAATTCCATAGGAGCGCGTTCGATCGTACGCTAAAAATCGTCCAAGCACTAGTTTCTAGCATAATGTAATGAGCAATAAAAAGAGTGAAGATATGCTACAACCTTTGTAGCATGTCAAGCTGATCCCGGAAGACTCCGTCTAAACCCCATGAGCTCCCGAACGCGTTTGCACGCCGACTGCCTCGCCATAGATGATCCGCGTTGAAAGCGGGCTGCCCGAACTTCAACTCTATCACCGGTCGGAGAAACTTCCTCCAGAGGCTTGCTGGGTGTGGAGGAAGGCGATGCGAATGATGGATACTCTCTACTTTTTATACTACCTCACCATGGCAACACTTGCCATTAATCTAGAGAGCTCAAGCTTTCTTTTGTGAGGAAGAAGAAGATAGAATCAAATGATGGCTTGTGTTGAAAAAATAATTGTGTCCCTTCTTATTTTTAACCATGTCATGTTTAAACATGACACATACCCCTTCCCACTCTTTCTCTCTCTCATGTGTGTGTCAACACAAAAAAAACAGGGTGGGCCCCTCCATTTAATTAAGTATATAAAATAAATAATACACACACACAATAAGTGTTAGTACATATATCCTATACACGTACACTTCATGTATCACATACACGAAATGCCATTAATATCTTCTCAATATCATATACTATAGAGAGTGTGTATCATATACACAATACTAGAAACCGTATCATTAATACGGTTATCAAGTCAACACTTGACTTGATACTCCGGCTTTAAACTGGCTAGTATAACAGTCGTCCGATTAAACGCATATATCCAATATACATGTTTTATTGAACTCATGTATGTATCCCTATACGTACGTCACATCGCGTTTTGCCCGGGCAGGCACTTACGTTGCGGGACTCTAAAGACCTATCAATTATACAAGATCATATCAGATTGAATCTGAAATACTTTCAGATTCAACCCCCTTTCAGGTCAACCCATAAGCTCGTCAGTAGCACTAGTTGTACGTAACAGCTATCCAGGTATGAGCAAGATAAAGGCAGGTCGACGAGCGAACTCATCTAGACCCAACAAAGTCTATAAGTGACAGTCATCGTACAGTCCGGTCTCTTCGTCAAGGAGTATCGCATACCGGGTCTGGGGAGTGGAATCTGTCAGACTCCCAATAACCTGATAAGTCGTACTAACAAAGGACTCATAACCAAGAAGATACAACTGGAGACACTTATCAGTTGGCCATGGACTTCTGACTATATTCGTGTCCTGCACAGTGTGATATCGACTCCCAATACCGGGAGTGACGAATTCTCTCAACCGCTCACTGCCTCCATGTGCTTCGGGACTGTACCCAACTAAAAGCTGTTTGCACGACTCAGTAGAGCCGTAGTAGGGTAGTAATCTATGTACAATGGGAACACATACAAGACACTGTAGCGATTTCAAGTCTAGAGACTACCCTATACTCATGTCACCACAGAACTGCTATCTGACATTGGTATAATACCATCTAGAAGTTCTCGGCAAGTCCGTCCAGTGTAACTCATCCAATGAGCACATGTATACAATCATCAGTGTCAAACAACAATGGCTATGGGATCAACCATCGCCCCGTACAGGGTCATGAAACGTATACACTAGTCTAAACTGGAGTACTGATGCCCAGTCTCGATACTCCTACGACCAGGGATATTTAAGGATGTGCTTATAAACTACCAGACCCCATTAGTATGATCCGTATCATAATCCTGGTAGTCAAGCAAAGATCCTATAGGATTTATCTCATGTATTAGCGATACGTAATAACTAGTAGCACGTATTCACATGACAGATAAAGACAAACCAGATAGCACACTATCATCTCGAGTAAAACTGTTCTTGGTATAGGCCCTTCTCGAATTCAGTAATTGTATTTCCGCAACTACGATAATTGCCTTGAGGGAACCTATATCCAACAGTTGTAGGGTAGAAGTCTAAGTATAGTGGGAACACACATGAGACACTATTGCGATCTCAGGTCTTAGGGACCATCCTGTACTCATATCACCAGAGAACTGCTATCTGACATTGGTATATTACTAATTATGAGTTCTCGGTAAGTCCGTCCAGTTTAACTCATCCAATGAGCACTTATATACAATCCTTAATGTCAAGCATCAATAACTGGAGGATCAGCCATCGCCCTTCAACCGGGTTAAGAAACGTACACACTAGTCTAAAGTGGAGTACCGATACCCAGTTTCGATACTCCTACGACTAGGGACTTTTAAGGATATGCTTATCGACTACTCTGGCCCTACTAGTATGATCTCCATCATCGTCCTGGTAGTCAAACAAAATCCTAGGGTTTTATCGCATGTCTAAACGATACGTGATAGTAAATAAAACACATCACATGAAAGATAAAGGCAAACCAGATAGTATACTATTATCTTAAGTAAGATTTCTCTCTCGTATAGGCCATCTTTCAATTACAATAATTGACTTAAGAGCGTCTATATCTAATAGAAGCTGGGTGGCAGTGATGGAGCAATGGGTAGCGATGATTGCGCCTTCTTCATCGATCTCGAACAATTAAACCCTCTAAATTATGGGGTTGACAGAAGATGGTGTTAAAAGGGGAAGAAGGGTATTTTGGGGATTAAAAAAGTAAAAAGTCATGGGAGGAGTGTAAAATAATTTAAAAAATTGGAAATCTAACGACGGAGGGGTCGCTTGGGGTTCG
This sequence comes from Agapanthus africanus, assembly GCA_030015575.1. Classification (NCBI taxonomy): domain Eukaryota; kingdom Viridiplantae; phylum Streptophyta; class Magnoliopsida; order Asparagales; family Amaryllidaceae; genus Agapanthus; species Agapanthus africanus. The sequence continues at coordinate 746,255,124 of JASDDO010000022.1, read as the reverse complement.
GGTTTAACGAAAGAAAGATTAGGGGGGTTTTGTATTGGGAAATTTCGGCAAGATGGTTTTGGTAAAATTTTCCTTAAAAGTTTGAAGAAAATTAAAAATTTCGGGATTTTTGAAAACTTCGCGATTTTTCGTATCCCATAGCTGCAAAAATTGAAAAACCAAAGAAAACAGAAAAATATTAGATTTTTGAAAATTTCGCGATTTTCAGGTAGCATGCAAAATGTAGAAAAACAAAATTTGGGGAATTTTTAAAATTTCGCGATTTTCGGGTGTTATATTGCAAGAAAAATGTTTAAAAACCGAAGAAAATAGATGCAATTTTCGTGTACTATATCATGCAAAATATTGAAATATGGAAAAAGAAAAAAAATTCATGATTTTCGTGTAATTGTAGCATACAGAATATTGAAAAATTGAAAACAATAAAAAAATTGTAAAATTTTTAAAAATTACATGATTTTCGTGTGCTAGTGAGAAAAATATTATTAATTTGAATAAAACGGAATATTTTGGGATTTTTGTAAATTTCGTGTTCCATCTAGAAAATAAAATATTGAAAAATCAAAGCAAAAATAGAAAAGTTAGGTTTTTTTAAATTTTCGTGAATTTGTGTGTTATATAACATGCGTAATATTGAAAATTAGAAGAAAACAAAGTGTTTTGAGATTTGAAAATTTTGTGATTTTCGTGTGGTATAGTACTCAAAATATAGGAAATAAAGAAATTTTGACATTTTTAAAATTTTACTATTTTCATATGGTGTAGTGTGCAAAATATTGAAAGTTTGAAGGAAAATACCGAAAACTTTGCATATTTGTAAATTTCTTATGAATAGTGAGAGAAATACAAAAAATTAATTAAGAATGAAAATTTTGAGAATTTTAATAATTTCACAATCCTCTTGTGCAATAACATGCAAAATACTAAAATTCGGTATAAAAAAATTGAGATTTTTGTTTTTTACCTATTTTCGTATGGAATTGCATGCAAAATATTGAAAAACCAGAGTAAAGAGAAAATATTTGGGATTTTTGAAAATATTGCGATTTTCTATTACAATAGTGGAAAAACCAAATAAATATGAAAACCTTTAGATTTTTGAAAATTTCTCTATCTTCATGTGCTAATTGGGTACATGATTTTAAAAATTTTAAGAGATAAGGTTTTTTTTGGATTATTTGAAAATATCATCATTTTTGTGTTTTTGGAAAACCGAAGAAAAAATGAATTTTTGGGATTTTTGAAAATTTTGCGATTATTTTTAATTAGGTAGGAAAATATAAAAAAAATAGAAAACAAATTAGATATTTGAAAATTTTGTGGATTTTCATTTTCTATAGAAAGGAAAAGGCTAAAAACATAAAGAAAAATGCCAAGTATTTGCGAGATAATCTTTCATATGTTTTTACATATGACTTTCACAGATATGAGATATTATTACTTACAGATCACATTACAAAACCTTCTAAATTAATCTAATCTTTCATATGTTTTTAATAAAAAAGATTTTTTTTCTATAATGGGTGTGTTTTGTAAATGATAAAAAAACAGGCGTTTGCCTAATAATCCCTTCCCCCCTCTAATATCCCAGTTGACGGTCTGGATAAAGCGGTGGAGTTGGTTTTGCAGGCTGTGGGGTGGAGCGCAATTATCGGACCCTCCCTACAGAAAAAAACAGCCTGTTCCTTTCGTCTCCTTTTCCTTCGTTTTTTAATATTAAAAAGAAAAAAGATCCCCAACTCAATAAAATAAAATAAAAAATTTCTCCTTTTGTTCTTTCTCTTCTTTTAATCTTTCATTCTTGTTTCGATCTTTTGCTGCTGCGGGAAATGGCGGATCAGCTCACAGACGATCAGATCTCCGAGTTCAAGGAGGCTTTCAGCTTGTTCGACAAGGATGGCGACGGTCAGATTTCTCTTCTTCTCTTCATATTTTTTAAATTGCCTTTTTCATTAGATCTGTGTTGGTTTATGCGAGTTTGAGCTCTCATCTTTGCTGGATCTGGCGTTTGGATCCGCTCTATTTTGATCGTTTTTATTGCTTTTAGGGTTTTGTGATTTTGTTTGTGGTTTCAGATCATATGTGGTGTTGCAGTTAATAGTCTCTCGTTTCATCTTACTGGGTCGATAGATATGTAGTTGATGCTGATCTTATTATGCGACGATGGTGCTGTATGATTCTCATTCAAAACATTCGATAATTATTGCTCGTATTAGCTGCAGGAAATCGGAAGGTTATCGAGTTATAGTTTCCATGTTTGAGATTCTTGTTGGCAGGGTTTGTTACTTGGCGCCAAGCAGCTTCTTGGACCATGACGTTTCATTTTATCTACTGATTTACCATGTAGATCAGTCATTGATGCACAATAATGTGGTTCTAGTTAGCTTTTTTTTGGGATTTTAATTAATCATGCTGCATGGGTTTCATCTCTTACTATTTTTGGGTTTTTTTTGAAATAGGATGTTTTGAATTTAAAATTATAAAAATAGGATAGTTTGATTTTTATTTGTGAAAATAGGGCGGTTTGGTGGACCCCACCCCCTCTCCAGTTTAGAGGGCGGGTTCCTAGAACCCGCCCTCCCCTCAAATTTGAAGAGAGCAGGTTCTGAGAACCCGCCCTCAATAATTTTTTTTTATGGGGAGGTGGTGGGGTCCACCAAACCACCCTATTATCATAAATATAAAACAAACTACCCTAATTTTAAATTAAAACTACCCTATTTTAAAAAAAACCACTATTTTTTGGTGCAATTTCACATGGCGAATTGGTGGTAGTGTTTGTAGACAAGTTCCCCTCCCACTAGTTGAGAAATATGGGTATATTATGCTTCGAGTAAAAGATTCAAAACCCACCATAATGCACATTATGTGTTCCACTCACTAAAGCTTAATTTTGCTGAATATGAACATGACATACTTTGTTTTCATGAATCTACATGGCCCCTAGAAAGAGCTTTTGCCTTTGCAAAAAACTCTTAGAAGTAAGTTAGGACTTACTATGGAACAATATATTCATAAAGGTGTCCATATTCCTTACTCAACCTTCAATAAAGTAGAATGTGTCCCACTAATTTATATGAGCATCACAACTATTTTAATTTACATTGACCATCGCCAAGAGACCGTGGGAAAAAAAAAGAAACTCCATATGGACTCTGCCAGAAGGCGACGAAAAATTAGGAAACCCAAATGCTTCCACTTTCTTAAAGAAGAAGGTGAATAGCAAACTAAATGGGGATTGAAATATATGATAATAACTGGTTCTTTTGATGATCTATAGACTTTTATGTACTCTAAATTGGGCTCTCTCTCTCTCTCTCTCTCTCTCTCTCTCTCTCTATATATATATATATATATATATATATATATATATATATATATATATTTGCATGTTCTAATGCACCCACATTTAAAAAAAAGAGGAATAGCAAACCAATAATATTAACAACAGGTTCTTTTAATGATCTATAGACTAATATGTACTCAAATTTTGCTCTCTGTGTGTGTGTGGGGGGGGGGGGGGGGTTGGCATGTTTCCCTTAGCCATAATATTCCAAATAAGAATAGTCTTCATATCCTTAAATTCTGCATCAAATATAGACTCCAATTCCAAGGTGATCATTCTAACGACCTGGCCTCCATCCAACAAACAAAATGCCTCATCAGCTAGGTCTTTTGAATTTGCATAACACATTTTTCCAAAGGAATACCAAAGCCTGGCCTTGCTACGGTTAATTTGATTTGAAGAACATATGTGTATATACATATGTATGTTTATTTATACATATATACATACGTATGTATGTGTGCCTATGCACGTACGTATGTGTTCCTACGCAAGTTCGCATATGTATGCCTCTGTAATCGAAATGATTTCTGATCGCACTCAAAATTATGAATCTTTAATATAATTGCGTAGAATCATAATGAAGTTGATGTGTACAGTCTATTACATGACGTTTTGTCTCAATACAATGAGGAATTGTTTCTATCCTAATATCCTATTCCTACACCTTTATTGCCCATATTTTAATTGGTGATACTATAGATATAGTTACACGACAACTGTTATCTTTAGTCTTAATACATCGAAGAATTGCTTCTATCCTATTCCTACACCTTTATTGCTCCTCATATTTAAATTGGTGATACTATAGAAATAGTTACACGACAACTGTTATCCATAAAAACATTGTTTTTTTCCCGAAGCTGATGATGAATGTACTGTTAAGGTATCTGATGATAGATTGTCCTCTTCATTCAGCCGATGCTGGTCGTCGATAATCTTCCTCTAGGAAAGGAACTTCCCTAACCCTTTATTATCAACACATCCGTTTTCCAAGAACTTCATAGCAGTCCGACTCTCAATTTCAGTGTTCAAGTGTAATGCCAAATGCCAGATTGTCCTGAAGCCTTGTAGAGGAATTTCCCTACAGTAGATGTACAGTTTAATACTATATGTATCCATCAGTAGTACCTGGTACACTCATTCGATAGTTGAGTAAGAGCCTGTTTGGTTGGAAGAGTTGGCTTAGATTTAGAAGTTTTGCGGCCAATTCCATGAGGAATTGGAATTGGTAATTTCTTGTTTGGTTTGATAGCATGGGAGTATGTTGAATTTGTTGCCACACCATTTTGTGGCTTTTGGAGTCCATACCAAGGAGTTGTGTTCTGGGTGAAGTCCTGGCCACCTCATCATCTTGTGGGATTTAAATATTTGATAAAAAGAACAAAGGAGAGAGTGGTGTGAGAATAGCCTAATGTGTGTGTTATATGGGGTGGCCATAATTACACTTACCCTAATAAAGTTACCTCCAAATTCTTATCTTGGAATACATATCAATTTGAGAACTACTAAACAATGGAATGTAAAGTGGACTAAAAGTTTCTTTCATTTTCTACCAACCAAGAAACTAGTAAATCCAGGAGGCCACCCATTTATGGAATTGGGATTTCATAATTTCGGTTCCTCAAACCTAACAGGCCCTAAAGTGAATTTGAACTTCTAGCTAACGTAAGCTAGGTTGGGTGCTTTGCCTTTGGCATGCAAATCTCCACAATGGTAATGGGATCATCATAACCTACTTTAAGGGCCATCAAGCATCTTACTGTCGGTCACACACCAATAAACCTAGGAATTCGGCATTGTGGTAAAAACCGTTTTTAATGCATGCTGATATAATTTGTGGACCGTGTCTTGCTTTGTCACTTCTCTTGTGATAGGTTTTGAAACAGCATAACCATTTATAGTGATAAATGTCTCTACTTTTATCGAATATCATTATACATTCACAGTTTATGATTATGACAATTGCTGTCTGCCTCTCAGTTTTGATTAATGATATATCATTTTAAAAATAGCGTGTTCAATAACTCTGATTTATGACAATGACATGTTGGTAACAGCTGTTTCAACTATACTACCCAATGTTTAGAGCAGTAGAAGCTCTATGTAAATTTAGTTTGTTTAACATCATACTTAGCATAATGTTGAGTTGTTTGCTTCATCCCTTTTCTAGGCAATGTTGGACCCAATGTTGAAAATAGCGCACTACATAGCATAGCGTAGCCATTTTGCTACGTAGCGTGCCAACATAACGCATTTACAAAATAGCGTACACGGCATAGAATGCTATGCAGCTTAAACTATTTAAGTTATATTGCAAAAGGGTTTTAATGGATAGTTTACTAAAAAAAACCGATCCGAACCGATGGAGAGGACTTTAGTTTCTAGACTTTCAGTGTCTTTTTGAATATTTTATCAAGCATTTTGTATGTTCTTATAGATTTTAGGATAGGATTTATGGTGTTCGAGTAGCTATTTGTTTGTGTTATTTTGTTTCCTAAATACACTAGTTAATTTGAATGCCTATTTTTGTTCTATACATTCAGGACGAGTATGTAATTAATTGTTTTGTGAACTATTGACGATGGATGAGAATTGTTAGGATCTACATGCAGCCCTAGAAGGGGGTCCTAGAAGGGGGTGAATAGAGTTGTGATCAAAATATAACGTTAATGCCATGCAAGATTAACAATTTTAAATTAAAGTAACAGAACAATAATCAATCACAGAAATAATCAAACACAAACACAAACACAGATTTAACGTGGTTCGGCCCAGCCTACGTCCACCCTCAATGAAAGTTCCACTATCGAGAAATAAATATCCTAATTTACAAATTGTTTGGTTACCTAAACTCGACCTTATCCCGAACACAATAGGCTACACACCAAAACAACTTTAGATGAACTCACTCAATCTACGGTAGATCGAGATTCCAATCCGATTAAAATAACCAACATCCTTATAATAAAAATTACCATGAAAAAAATAAATAGAAAACTAAATAAAAACTCTCGCTTGGATTCACTTGATGTCCGAAATTGCTTCCTTTGATGTTTGTGCTTCTTTGATCTTGAAGATGGACCCCCTTGAAGATGTATGCGACCTCTGAAGTTTGATAGTTTGAAAGTGAAGCAATCTCGTCTGAAATTTTCCTCTTTCCAATGTAAAATAAATATTTCGGGATGAATATTGGTGGCCAAGCATAGAGGCTCGAACAAAAGCCCTAAACATCATATATATAGCTTCTGAGAAACCCTCGAAATAACGCGAAAAGAAAAAAATCTGTGCCCCAGATTCATTCATAAATCCGAAAAATTTGGTCTGAGATTTTTGAACGGTGTATGTCGGTCGACATTATTCTTTAATTTGATGATTAACAAACTATGCCCAAGTATTTAACATCTTTGGTGAAGTTTGTGCAGGTATATAAAAGATAGTTTATCAAGTGGGTTAATGCAAATTTCAAGAGAATATCTATGAATGGGGTGTTAAGTGCAAAGCTTAAAGGAATTAAATTTATCTCTAATTTTATCATGGGAAAATAAAATTAGTAGAGATAAATACAAAAAATCCGAGTAATATTTTTGTGGTACAAAAACCAGATATTCAGCGGTCGGTAATTTTAGAAAAATACGAGAAATATTATTTGTGATAAATTATGAAGAGACAGGAATATATTCGTATGAAGAATCTATCAAAATCAAAATTTAAATATTTAAATATCAAGCATGATTGCAGAAGATCGTCACAGAAAAATGAGTGCCAACAGATGAAGTGGGACCGAAAAAATCGGTTTGAGCTAAAAAACATAAACCAAAACTTAAACATATCTTTTACCGTCTAAGCTTTCAGGGCTAATAGGTCGAAATAAATCCATATGAATTAATTGCAAGGGTCTATTAGTGCTTGCCTTATTTTTGGCATGAAAAGATGTACATATAAAATTACCCTTAGAACATGCATCGCAAACATTTTCATTTTCGTACTTTTGTTGAGGAAGACCTCTTACCAACTCTTTTTTTGAAAGTTTCTTGCTGTGCCCCATGCTAGAGTGTCCCATTCTCCTATGCCATGGCTCTTCCTCTTCATTCCTAACAACCAAATATTTTATTATCATATTAGATAAATCATCAAAAGACTGAGTGTAGACATTAAATCTGTTGCCAGTCAAAATCGTTTTTTCTAACTTTTGATCAATAATTTTACACTACTTTGATTCAAAATTAACATTCATACTTTTATCACAGCTGGCTTATAGAGATGAGATTATGCTTTAAACCATCTACAAATAGGACATTTTTGAATTTAAAATTATCATTACCTACCTCATCAATTCCAACGACCTTACCTTTTCCATTGTCCTTAAATGTAACATACCCACCTCTTTTCTTCTTTAGGCTAAGAAACTTGATGTTTCCTGTCATATGTTTTGAACCGTCCGAATCCAAGTACCAAAGGCCGTTTTGCTCCTTAGGTCGCCAGCACACCTACACAACAAAATTTATTTATGACCTAGGAATCCAAACAGGTCCAGTTTGGTTAGGGATAGAGCTGTCAGGAATCCAAATTTGTTTGAAAGTTTTAACTTTATTTTGCATCATACAATATTTAAAAATATGTCCATTCTTACCACAAAGAGCATTTAAAAGAACTATTAATCTTTTTCACTTGAAAAATTTGCTTTTAACAAATTTAGACTTTTGAGTATTATTTTGAGAGGCATAATTATATCCAAGCCCAAATTTATCTTGAGAAAAGTGTTGATTTGAAAGAATCATGTTTAGAAAATTATTTCCTAATAAAATCTTTTTGAAGGTAACTTCCAAATCATTTAGCTTGGATTTCAAAGATGTATTTTCAGCTACAAACAAAAATCATTTGCTAGAAAACCTTTTTCATTTTCATTGGCAATTCTAGCTAATGCAAATACTCTGGCATTCAATTCATTGTTCTTTTTATCAAACACCAAATTCTTTTTATTAAGCAAATCATTTTCAAGGGCAAGTCTTTTATTTTCTTCTTTTAAAGTAAGACGTTCTTTATTCAATGTATTACATGAAGAGCACGATGCGATAATTTCAGAATTATTTTTCAAGTCAATTTCTAAAATTTCAATCTTTTTAAGCAAATCATCATTTACATTTAAAATAGCAGATTTAATTTTTTTAGCGAAGAAATTTCTAAATCGTTATTTTCACATCTTTCAATTAACAGTTTGCAAGTATTAATAAGTTGAGTATATGTTGGTTGAGTTACCTTAGTGTCCATTTCTTCATCGGAACTCTCTTCACTGTCATTTGCATGTCCCATCAAACACATGCTCGCTATAATATCGTCAGCGGAAGAGTTTTCACTTGCTCTTCGCTCGATGTATCCCAAGTAGCTTTTAGCGCTTTCTTGAATTTTCCTTTTCTTTCTTCTTGTGCTTTCAATGGGCAGCCCCTTTGAAAATGACCTGTTTTTCTGCATTCAATTTCACTATCGAAATTATTTTTAGATTTAAAAACTTTATTTTTGTTCATTTTCTGATAAAATGTACATCCTCTAGTTTTGAACAATTTTTTCAAACCCCAAATCACCTTCCTCTAACTCTTCATCATCAGTGTCTTTGCTTTTTCTAGCTTTCAATGCAAGTGACTTCTTTTTTGGTTCCTCATTAAAGTTTCTATTGCTTTGATTTCCATCTCATGAAAGGTGAGATTACCCACAAGTGCTTCAAGGCTCAATGTGTTCAAGTCTCTAGCTTCTTAGATTGCAACCACCTTGGCTTCCCATATCTTTGGCAAACACGTAAGAATTTTTCATACCATCTTAACATTAGAGCATTCCTTACCAAGCCCCTTTGAGGTGTCGATAATATCGTTAAATCTAGTGAACATCTCTTCAATGCTCTTCATTTGTTTCATGTTGAAACTCTCATATTGACTGCATAAAAGAGAATGCTTTGACTCCTTGACTTGCGATGTACCCTCATGAGTTACCTTCAAAGTATGTGAAACTTCCTTCGCTGTGCTGCAAGCAGAAATACGATTATATTCAGTATTATTCAAAGCACAATAAAGAGCATTCATAGCTTTAGCATTTAAGGCACGTAATTTTTAATCATGTTCATCCCACTTATTTAAAGGTTTTTGGAGGGTTACATTATTAATAGTAATAGTGGACGCATAATAACCATTTTCATCCATTAACCAAACTTTATAATCATTAGAAAGTATGTAAATTCTCATCCTATTTTTCCAATATGTGTAATCTGTACCATTAAAAAATGGAGGGCGAGTAATTGAGTGACCTTCAGGAAATCCGGATTGCGAACTATATGTTGCTATAACTCTAGGTTGTTAAGTCTAATAAAAATGAGACCTTGCTCTTATACCACCGTTAGGATCTATAGGCAACCCTAGAGGGAGGTGAATAGGGTTGTGATCAAAATATAATGTTAATGCCATGCAAGATTAACAATTTTAAATTAAAGTAGTAGAACAATAATCAGCCACATAAATAATCAAACTCAAATCCACATATTTAACGTGGTTTGGTCTAGCTTACGTCCATCCCCAATGAAAGTTCCACTATCTAGAAATAAATATCCCAATTTACAAATTGTTTGGCTATCTAAACCCGATCCTACGCCAATTACAATAGGCCACACGCCAAAACAACTTTAGATAAACTCATTCAATCTACTATAGATCGAGATTTCAATCCGATCAAAATATCCTTTCTTGATCAAACATCCTTACAATAAAAATTGCCATAAAAAAATAAATAGAAAACTAAAAAAACTCCATCTTGAATCCACTTGATGTCCGAAATTGCTTCCTTTGATATTTGTGCTTCTTTGATCTTGAAGATGAACCCCCTTGAAGATGCATGTGACCTCTAAATTTTGATAGCTTGAAAGTGCAGCAGATCTCGTCTGAAATTTTCCTCTCCAATGTAAAAATAAATATTTCGGAAAGAATATTGGTGGCTAAGCAGAGAGGCCCGAACAGAAACCCTAACATCATATATATAGTTTCAGAGAAACTCTCGAAATAACACGAATATGTAGAAAAATCCGTGGCCTAGATTCATCCATAAAACCGAAAAATGATGTCCCACCCATCTGCTGGCGTTCATTTTTCTGTGGCGATCTTCTGCAATTTTACTTGATATTTTAAAATATTTAAATTTTGATTTTGACCGATTCTTCATACGAATATATTCCTATCTCTTCATAATTTATCACAAATAATATTTCGAATTTCTCTCCAAAAGTATTGATTGCTGAATATCTAGCTTTTGTACTACAAAAATATTTCTATGCCTTTTTGTATTTATCTCAACTAATTTTATTTTACCATGATAAAATTAGAGATAAATTTAATTCCTTTAAACTTTGCACTCAACACCCACAACTAGTAATTGCACTTAACACCCAATCCATAGACATTCCCTTGAAATTTGCATTAATTCTCTTAATAAACCATCTTTTATATACTTGCACAAACTTTACCAAAGATGTTAAATACTTAGGCATAGCTTGTTAATCATCAAATTAAAGAACAATGTCGACCGACATACACCGTTAAACAAGAATCGTGAATTCATTGATTAAACTTTAGGAATATTATTGATATAATTTTATAGATTTTCAAAAAATTGTTTTATACTATTTTTGCTATTTTTTATATTTAATATAACTAAATTTATATTTTTAAATTAAAATATTAATAAACAATATAGCTTACGCTATACGGTACGCTATTTGTGCTATTTGCTATGCGGAGTCGGAATGCTACGCTATCGCTATTTCTATATTGGTTGGATCTTAGAATATATAGCACCACACATTGTTATTTATTGTCGCAAAATTACACTAAAATACCTTTAAATATGAGCATTTTCACTAAACCGCATCAACGTTACTTTATTACTGTGTTCTTATCAGAAAAAACTCCTTTAACACCAAAGTCGTGATAGTTTACAGGACAAACTCTATGGTAGCTTAGTGAAAATATTGATAGTTAATGCATCTAATGAACTTTTTTATTTATTTATGAAATCTAACAAAGTTAATTTGAACAGGCTGCATCACAACTAAAGAGTTGGGAACTGTGATGAGATCCCTAGGCCAGAACCCGACCGAAGCTGAACTCCAAGACATGATCAACGAGGTGGATGCTGATGGCAACGGGACCATCGACTTTCCAGAGTTCCTGAACCTGATGGCCCGCAAGATGAAGGACACCGACTCCGAGGAGGAGCTCAAGGAGGCCTTCCGCGTCTTCGACAAGGACCAGAACGGCTTCATCTCCGCCGCCGAGCTCCGACACGTCATGACCAATCTTGGTGAAAAGCTCACCGACGAGGAGGTTGATGAAATGATTCGTGAGGCTGATGTTGATGGTGATGGCCAAATCAATTACGAGGAATTCGTCAAGGTCATGATGGCCAAATGATTTCATTACAAAAGAGGAAAAACATGAGATTTGCGATCAGCAAGTCTAGTGTTTCTCTTTAGTGGTTGTATCTGTTTTAAAGATTGTGTTATGAATATGTTGCTAGATTGTATTTTTTTTGGTTGACCTTTGTCATTGTAGTAGATGCAGTGCAGTATTATGCGGTCGTACTTACATCCTGTGCAATAATAGATGCTGATTATTTGGACATGCAACAACAGTTTTTTACCCATGGAGTTTGATTTTGGTATTTGGTCTGCACATCAAGTGATTATTTGTGATTGGTCGATGTTGAGTTTCTCTTTCTTGTGTTCTAACCCTTTTGGTAGAAATTATTTCTTATGCTTTACATCTAATTTTGCCACAATTAAGCTGGAATAAATCTGATATCATGGTTGGTTTTCGGAAGAAATGGCAATGTCAAAGGTTATCACTCGTACGATTAGCCGTGTTAATCAATCTTATATAGCAAAACACAGGTGTTGAACAAGGTTTGAACCATAACAAAGGAACCCATATATATATATATATATATATATATATATGACATCATGGATTACTTCATTTTTATATATATTTATTTCTTGCTACTAAAGTTCATGCATATATATAGAGGCTCTTCTCAAGTGTATATATAGAAGCGAAGAAAGACTCAGCTTTAATCATTTCACTAATTAATAACACAAGCAAATTGAGCAAGAGAAGTAAAAATGGCAACAGAGATGAAAGCTCAGAAGACAATTGGTTGGGCTGCTAGGGACGACTCTGGTGTTTTTTCTCCATTCAGCTTCACCAGAAGGGGTGTGTGTGTCTATATATATATATATATATATATATATATATAAAACTCTGGTGTTTTTTCTCCATTCAGCTTCACCAAAAGGGGTGTGTTTGTGTATTTGCTCCTTTATTTCCTTTTTTCATGAAATGCTTTCTTGTTATCAGAGATTAATTAACACCAAGATTCTTTGCCTTCTTAAAATGATTACAGGGCAAATGGCGCATTGGATGTCACCATAAAGGCTCTGTACTGCGGGATGTGCCATGCTGATATTCACTATGCTAAGAACGATCACGGTTTCTCTCTATATCCTCTTGTTCCAGGGTATATATTCCTCCTCTTCAATTTTTATATTTACACTAGAAAAGAAGAAGAAAACAACTAATTTTGCAGATACAGTATACATAAGATTTTCGCATTAATGTTGGCAGGCATGAGATAGTGGGTGAGGTGACACAAGTAGGGTCAGATGTCGAAAAATTCTAAGTCGGAGACATGGTAGGCGTGGGATGCCTAGTTCAAACATGCTGTGCATGCGAGAACTGCAGTGAAGATCTTGAAATTTACTGCGACAAGCTAGTACTCACCTACAGCAGCTTGGATTACGACGGGTCCATCGCCTATGGTGGATACTCCGACAAAATTGTCGTTAATGAGCATTACGTTCTTAGTATCCCCGATGGTATGCCTTTAGACTCTGCGGCTCCTCTGTTGTGCGCAGGGATCACTGTGTTCAACCCAATGTAGTATCACGGGCTAAATAAGTCTGGGCTGCATTTAGGCATTGTCGGGCTCGGAGGCTTAGGTCATGTTGCTGTTAAGTTTGGAAAGGATTTTGGGACGAATGTTACCGTTATTAGCACGTCACCAAATAAGGAGCGTGAGGCGATTCAACGGTTGGGGGCCGATGCATTCTTGCTCAGTTGTAACGAAGAGCAAATGAAGGTATGAATTAATGAGTTTGTTTTACATTCAATTGCAAGACTGAGCTTTCGGGACGTATGCGGTGCACATGCAATAATTAAGAACCGTAGAATAATCTATCTGCGGACACATGCATGTAACAGGCCACGGTCGGAAGTATGGACGGAATAATAGATACGGTATCCGCGACACATCCTGTGGCTCCATTGATAGACTTGTTGAAGAAACATGGTAAATTAGTTATTGTGGGTGCTCCAGTGGATGCTTTATCTGTCCCGGCAATTCCATTGCTTTTAGGTAAGAATTCGACAAATTTTGAACCTTTTAAGAATTGTTTTAAGAATTGTTTATTGATCGTTATTTGAATTCTTGAATGCTCTATAATCGATCGATCCATCATAATATCATTCAGGATGGAAGACTGTCACTGGTAGCAGCAGTGGAGGCATTAAAGAGACTCAAGAGATGATCAACTTTGCTGCGAAACACAACATAGCTGCAGATATTGAAGTTATACCGATGAACTATGTGAACACGGCAATGGGGAGGCTTGCTAAAGGAGATGTCAGATACCGATTTGTCATTGATATCGCAAACACTTTGCTCGCTTAAGAAGATTAATGTAGTAGCTCTCAAACTTCTATTTTGTTCTTGCATTTTGTTACAAGTTCTATATAATATTTTGCTTTGCATGTATTGAGAAGGAATGGATCAGTTCCAGAACTAATAGAGTATACATCTTTACATCATCCAATAGTCTGTTTTTCTTCATCTCTTTAGTTTTTCCTTAATTATTACAGAATTGAATATTTTTTCATTGCAAAAATTTGTCGATATTTCATCGGCCATTGAGATTTGAATAAGTTTTTACGAAAATGAGATTTGAATAAGTTGAGTGTCATTCTATTCTTTCAGCAGAGGACTGACAATAACAGCTATAATACTTTCGTGACTCATGGTACATACAATTTTCTGTTTTCCGATGAATTCGTAGCTAGCTAGCAGGTTTGTTCTCAATTTGAGATCAGTTTTCATGTATCATTGGCAAATGTTAGATTGTGTTGAAGTGCCAATTTGAGAACCTTCTTCAAACTTTACCGAGGAATATCCGAATACTTGGTACTTATGCATTCTAATACTATGTGTCTACTTCATTAGCAAGTATGTATCCCGCCGCTCCCTTGGTCCGATACATGACAACTTTACATGTCCCAGCTCTGTAATGGTGTAATGGAACGGCGGGATCTTCATAATGTGCTTGACGATATTGAGGCGAAGGGCCATCAAGTTTTATAGTGTCTTAGTGTCTGTGACACCAACCAAGGATTTCATGTGTCTGGCCATCTCTGTTATTCTAATGTAGGTTATAAGGTCACTTCTACCAGGTTTTGATGTGTCGCGTCCGACGTGTATCGAATATTGACACTTGCACGACATGTATCAAACATGCTGTTGACGTGTTATGTGTAAAACTCGTTTTGGGCCCACAACACATAGGCCCGCAGATGAATGTTCATAGGCTTTTAATATAGTAGGACTTCATTCAAAAGACTAAGCCTTATGGAAGTTTATCTCATCTTATATTTTACACTCATATGCATCTCATAGTTTTTCCAATTTGTGACTAAATGTTACCAACATTTATGTATGCATTTTGTATGTATGTTCTATACATGTCCTATGTCTTTTATATATGTTTTTAATATGTTATTGACGGATCTTTATCATGTGTTATTTGAATGTTTTACTTTTGGCTTAATTCTTATGAGAAACTATCAAATTCTCTTAGAATCACCGGAAACTATCATGCTTTGAAAGTTTTATGATAGTTTCTTGCAATTCTTGTCGACGCGACATCTTATTTATGGTTGTTATTTTTTAGTTCTTGGAATTTTTGTGATAGTTTAATGTAATTTTTGTGATGGTTTCATGTAATTTTTGAAATTTTTGTGGTGGTTTCTGATAATTCAAAAAGTGTAGTTTCTTGCAAATAGATGCAAGGTTTTGGATTTAAGTCTTTACATTTTAAGAAAGAATTGTTAAGCACTTATCTTCCTAAACTACCCTAACAATAAGTTTGACAAGAGACCGCTATTGAGCTGTCTTTCCCCCACCTCGCCGAGTACTTCTGACGAGTCCCCAATTCTACGCATGCGGTCTCTTGAGGACATCTATGCTTCCACTGATCCGGTCGTTGGTTCTCCGCCATCTCGTGGGCTCATAAGCAGTCATGCATTACCTACAACCCTCCTTGCCACTGCTTCTGCCGAGATCACCTGCTTCACACAGGCATCTAAGGACCCGTCGTAGCGTGTGGCTATGTCCTCTGGATTCGATACTTTTCTTCGCAATGGCACATGGTCGCTCGTCCCTCGCCAACCTCAGTTCAATGTCGTCGGCTGCAAACGGGTATTTAAGCCGAAACAACGCGCGGATGGTTCCACTGAGCGCCACAAGGCATGATTCGTGGCCAAGAGGTTTCGGCAACAACCCGGTGTAGATTTCTTCGATACTTTCAGTCCAGTCATTAAGATTACCACAGTTCGTTTGATTCTTGCCATCGCGATTATCTCTGGTTGGCTGCTGCGACAGTTAGACGTCATGAATGCATTTTTACATGGTCACCTTGAGGAGGTGGTCTATATGGATCAACCCCCGGGCTTCACTCATTCTCAGTTTCCCAATCGTGTCTGTCGACTGCATCGCTCTCTTTATGGCCTTCATCAGGCTTCCTGTGCTTGGTTCAAATGATTGAGTACTCGACTTCTTCAGCTCGGTTTCTTTGGTCCCAAAACGGATACTTCGTTGTTCTTCCATTGGACTCGGCACTCACGGCTCTATGTCTTGATTTATATGGAGGAAATTCTCATTACTGGTTCCGATCAAGGGGGCATCACTTGTCTTAGTGACTCTCTTCAACATGAGTTCTCTATTCGTGATCTTGGCACTACTCATTATTTCCTTGGCATCGAACTATGTCCACACTCTGACGGTTGTGTCCTATCTCAATCTAAATATATTGTAGACATTCTTTAGTGATCCAAAATGACTACCGTGCGCCCGATGTCTACATCCATGGCCACTGTCACGACGACCTATGATCTGCTTATCACCCCCCTCATTGATCCAACCATGTATTGCAGCATTGTGGGTGCCCTTCAATATGTCACCATCACTTGCCCCGATGTCTTCTACGCAGTCAACCAGGCTTGTCAACATATGCATGCACCTACTGAGCACTATTGGTCGCTCGTCAAGCGCATCCTTCGTTATTTTCAAGGTACGCATTCTTATGGTCTCCTTCTATACCGTGATTCATAGCACCATCTGCATACCTTTAGTGATGCAGACTGGGCTGTGAATACTACGGATCGTCGTTCCACCAGCGTGTACGCTGTCTTTTTAGGTCGCAATCTTATTTCATGGAGCTCTAAGAAACAAGCGACGGTTGCTCGCTCGAGTACAGAGACTGAACACAAGGCCTTTGCAAATGCCACGACCGAGCTCATTTGGCTTCAGCCCTTGCTGCAAGAACTTGGGTTTTCTCACTTTCCACCAGTGTTGTGGTGTGATAATATTGGTGCTACCTATCTTGCTGCTAATCCTGTCTTCCACACTCGCACTAAGCACATTGAAATTGATTTTTATTTTGTTCGTGAACATGTCGTTGACAATCTTCTCGTCGTGCGCTACATCTTCACGCGTGATCGACGTGCAGATACGCTCACCAAGCCGTTATTGAGACAACGCTTTGTCGAACCGCGGTTCAAGCTCAACATCGTTAAGCGCGTAATAACGACCATTCAGGCGAACAGATGTCTGACCCTTAAGGTCAGATGTCTGCCCCATACCACAGACGTCTGCCACGGATAAAGCAGACGGCTGTGCAGGTGATCAACAGAAAGCCAGTTTGAACTACAGACGTCTGCCAAGACGTCTCTGCTATCGATTTACAAAATGCATGTTTGAACTACAGATGTCATTCCATTCCTGAGACAGACGTCTGTATCGGTCAACCACAGAATTGTTGGAAAGATTTCTATGAGAGATTTTTAAGAGATTCAGTTGCAACAATATATTTGAGAGATTATGGATAATTGATCCGGTTGTAAATTAAGATACATATGAAATAATATATAAAGAAAATTCATAACAGAGAGAAATCTCTCTAGGGCTTATTCTTCTTCCTCTCTCTGAATATCAATCTCCATTACTTTTCTACCTTTTTAATGACTGCTTAATTAATATAAAACTCAGGTGTTGATCAACAAGGTTTTAACCATAACAAAGAACCTGATATGTGACATCATGGATTACTTCATTTCATATATAATCATGTCTTGCTACCAAAGTTACTTGGGCTCTTCTCAAAGTGTGTGTGTGTATAGAAGAGAAAGCCTGAACTTTAATCCATCACTTAAGCTAATCACTAATAACACAAGCAAATTAAGCAAGAGAGAAGAAAAAATGGCAACAACGATGGAAACTCAAAAGACAATTGGCTGGGCTGCCAGAGATGAATCTGGTGCTCTTTCTCCATTCAGCTTCACCAGAAGGCATATAATATTTGTTCTTTTATTTCCTTTTCAAGAACTGCTTTCTTGTTATTTATATTACTGTTATCTTAGATTAACACCAAGATTCTTTGTCTTTCTGAAATTATAACTACAGGGCAAATGGCGTGTCCGATGTCACTATAAAGATTCTATACTGCTGGATGTGCACTATAGGAATACACGGCCTAATTCGACCGTAAATATCAGTTGAATTAAGTCTATTTCGACGGGATCTTCAAAATTGCGATGGAAGATCGCCGTCGCTTTTAATTTTGTCGCTGTAGCGTTAATTCGACGGGTCCTACACGTCGAATTAGACATCTTTTATTCGATATGAGTTACCCGTCGAGTTAGACTTTCTTTTGACGCGAACCACGAGTCGAATTAGACATGATTTTATAAGTATAGAATATTATTAAATAATATCATAATAATTTTCAGAATCTAATTCGCGTGTGTCACCCGTCGAATTAGAGTTTGTTTCGATGAGAAACACCCGTCGAATTAGGTGTAACAGCAGAAAAAAATAAATTTCAAAACAGAAAATCTGGAATTTCAATCCAATCCAGCATTTCAATATTAATTAAATTCCATTTTAAATTCCAATCCAAATCCAAACACATTCCAATATCAATTCCAATCCAATCTAATCCTAAAATCATTTGACAATCGAATCAAATAACCAATACAAACACATAGATAAATCCAATCCAATCTAATCCTAAAATCATTTGACAATCGAATCAAATAACCAATACAAACACATAAATTCATATTTATCGATACACACACACACACACACACACACACACACACACATGAAAGTTAGAAATAAAATCATAATTAATTACTCAAATATATATGTGTATCCATAAATGTTAGAAGTTTAGATAATACTAAATTACGAGGAGGTGGATTATGGGGGAGGGAGAAAGTCGATCACGGCGAGGGAGGCGCATCATCTTCATCTTCATCTGGAGGTAAAACCCCTGCGGTTAAAAATTTAAAATACATAATTTAGTACATATGATATTTATATATTATTAAATTTGGGTTATCGAACTTATAGGAGGTATTGCGATCCTTCGTTGCGCATACATCTTGATATGATGAAGCCTCTGGCCTGTGCTAAAGCTAATAAATGGATCGCCAGCGGGAGCGGGGGCCGATCGGTTGGAAGAACCGCGGATATCCAGCGTCCTATCAATATGAGATCCATCATGCATCGGGGTCCTGGTCCTACACGACGTCTCCGATTCCATGTCGTGTGCCCGATGATACTTAGGAGGTGGATGTACAATCGGCCTATAAATAGCGTTATACTGGGTGGGAGAGATTTTGGCGGACACACATTGGACTCTCTCGTGCTTATCCGGTCGATACGTGGTGAAACCTCTATCTGCAGCGAACAGACCCTGCTGGTCATCAACCAGATATCTCTGCTCTGTCTCTATCTCCTCAATCAACCGGTCTCTCTCAACCGCCATCAGCTCCTGTTTGAAGAAGAAACATATTAATGTCGTTCTAACAGCTATACAATAATTATTCTGAAATAATTAAGAAACACGATATTATTGGAGTCTTACATATTGCTCCTTAACCACAACCGATGCAGGCATGCCATCGTCCGTACAAATCTGGCCTTGAAGGCTTTGATCCGATCAATAGGGACTCCATCATGTCCTTCTTGCTGCATATTATATTTAGAAAGTTAACACATATATTGCTAAGATATATTTGAAATATCTAAAACAACTTCACGGTATATAGTTTAATATATTAGAAAACAAAATAATAGTGAAAATTAATAAAGTGCGATGGTAAAATGTAAATTACACATTATTTAAGTACATGAAATTTAGGACAAATAACAGAGCAATAATGCTGAAAAAATATCATACAGGAGCAACAAATATGTAAGTTTCATATTAGTTAAGTTAGTTCAGATGACAAAGCAATAATATCGGTATTAACAGTGAAAAGAATATCATACAGGAGCGATAAAATATAAGTTCCACGGTCTGCAAGCTAAAATAAATAATATAGCAATAATACTGAAATGAATATCAAACAAGAGCGAGTTAAATATCAAGATTATATCGAAATGGTTCATAGAAGAACAGAAATCAATAATGTGAATTTCTATTTCAAGTCCCAGCCTTCTACTTCTACGACCGCCGATGCCTCATCAGAAACTATTTCCGGCTCTATGTCCGTCCTTGATAAACCGTTGTTGTCGAATTCGAAGGGAATATCATCAGCTTGTATAACTGGGGTTGTAGGACATGTCACGCCCCGCTTCCCACTAGACAGAAACAGTGACATGGCAAGTCCACAACGTATTACTATGAAAATACGTTAAGCGTAATTAAGCAATATAATAATGAGTAAGAATGACAAGAGTAATAAAATGAAACAACTTTATTTACATTCAATTTTATATAGAACTGTCTGGAAATAAAAGATACAATAATAAAAGCAAATATCTAAACAATGGCATACTGAAAGTAAGTGCAAGCTGGAAGGAGCTAGTAGTCAAGCTGAGCTGCAATCTAGTCCAAGTCCTCCTAACTCGGCTCTGCGTCTTCAGAGTCCGGTCATCTTAACGAACATTCCAAAGAAAAAAAACAGAAAGGAATGTCGTCAGCGAACTAATGCTTGATAAGTCCCAAAAGAAGAAAGAGAAGATAGTATATAATATGAAATGAATAGAAGATAGGTAAAGTTGTGTATGATCATTTACGGGTAAAAGATAATTATTTTAACGTGGTTATTTGTAATTTGATAAGGTAGGTATTCAGGTATACGAAAGAAGTTCATCTTACCCCATGGACTATAGTAACATATAGTACAAGGCCCCGTCATAACTCACGGGACAACGACATGTAAATTCATAAGTGACCTCCCGTGCCACGATATACGTTCCGTACCAATCTACCCCTTTATCTCTGCGTATTGTATTGAATAGATTAAGATTACAGGTCTTGGCCGAATCCATGAATATAAAATGTACAGGTTCATGTTCAAGATGTAATTATGTGTTCAAGTATTCATGTCAAGTTCATGTCAAGTTATATCCATGGTTCGGTCAATTCGAGTTAGGTATTCAAGTTTGAGTTTGATATTTGAATTCGAGTGTTCGGGTTCATGATCAAGTATTCAAGTTCGTGTTTAATCATGGGTTCTAGTTTGAGTTTGGATTCAGATTGAAGTCAGAATCTTATGAAAGGATTTAGTTCTTGAAATTCTTAGGTTCGGGAGTAATCGGGCAACTGCTACATATGAACGGCAGGATTTGTATCTTTTTTCAAAACAATTGCTATTGATAATTCCGTTAAGTTGTCTAATCTGAAAAGACAAGCACTCACTTTCTCCGGCTCTCTGGGACTCAAGAGAAATGATAACGTTTAAACCTATAGTAATTTATAGTTCTTAAATATTTGTTATTGTTGTTTACATTGTTTTTATATTGTTTGCATCTCTCGATGGGGTTTTATGAAAAATACTTTAATATTGTTTAAAAATAACCTCGAGGGTGATTTATGATATTTAGAGTTTTTATGAATATGTATTTTAATTTAGATGGTGTTTTAGTGATAAAACCTTGTTTTTAAAAGTTTATGGTGCTTTTATGAAAACTATCTCTTTTGGAAACTTGATGGTATTTTTCATTTAACTTTAACCTTTCATTTGAAAATATGATTTTCACAATTTGTTTTACTGAAAATATGGTTTCATAATTATATATTATTTTTCAAGATTTAGTTTTGTTTAGAAAAATTCGTATTTATTAAAAACCGTATTTTTATTTCCTTTCGAGACCGAATATTCCGTGTGGAGTTCTATATCTCGCTCTATTATTCCAAAGATGTACGATAATCCGTACCATTCATAAATGGGTTCCTCTAAAGAGGATTGTAGAGGCTAAATTGCAAAGGAAAAAAAGGGTATTTTAGTGCAAGGTTGAATCTTTAGAATTTAGCAAAAATATGTTTGTTTTATATAGAATGATCATTTTGTTACTAAGGTGTTTTATAAATGTTCTGTTATATGATTATAAAATTAAAATTGCTTCCAACAAGGAACTTGAAAATGCTTATAGGGTAGACATAGCTTTATTATCCTTTGCCACAATGTTAAACCTGTATTTAAAAGACATAAAACAAAACAGTTAATGGCCATGGTACAATCACGAACCTGGAGCCACTTTTCATGCTAATATCCTCTATAGATAAACTATGGTAACCATGCTATATGCAACAAAAGTACTAAGAAAGCCTAATGAAAATTAAAACAGTAGACTAATATATCGGTTTGATCTAAATAATATCAGCACATGAAGCTTGTATACAATAAAGATAACAGTCAGGTGCATTCATAACTCAGCCCACAATTCAATTACGATATGCGGCACTCTTTCTGGGTCATGCATAAGGTTTTCTATTAAGGATTTCTTTACACACGATTCATCGCATGATTTTTTATTTTTTTTATTTTTTTAGCATGGCAAGGTGTGAAAGCAACTGGAAAGGAGGAGGAGGAATCGATGAGAGATAGAAAAGGAGATAGGGACTTACGTGGGATGAGAAATAAGAAAATGACGAAAGTTTTCATTGCGGTATTCCGTCGAACACTCTCGGACGCAAATTTGAATGTGGACGGAATGAAGATCCAGAGGCATTGAAATGATCGTGGAAATCACGCGGTCTCGGGCCCGGCCTTGGAGCCTCAGTTAATGGTCCACACACGTCGAAGAAGAGATCAAATATCGAGGGTGCGTTACCCGTTTGATGTTGTGCCTGCTTCAGTTGCTGATGGCGACGACGAGGTCGGGTCGGTGGTGATGTTGATGGAGGGAAAGAGGGGGTGCTTGGCCAAGGAAATAGGGGTTGGGTGTTGGGTTTGCATGTTTCTCATTTTCATTTAAATGAAAGAAGAAGAAAGTGTGTTATGTGTGTATGCATATAAGCATATTTAGAGAGAGGGAGGGTGAGATATATAAAGTAACAGAGAGTGGAGAGAGGTGTGGGTGATGGAGAGGGAGATGAAGAGAGTGGGGGTTACGGTGAGAAGGAGTGAGGGAGTAGTGGGGGTTAATTGAGAGGGAATGAATAGTGAGTTAATGCATGGGATGTGAACAGTTTGGAAAAATGAAGAAAAGGAAAGAAGGAGAGAAGGAATAAAATTTAGGAGCAGTAGAAGTGGGCTATTAGTTTTGGGCTTCGATTTGGGTTTGGGTTAAAAAGGAAATGGGTTTTGCGTTTATTGAGCTGGGCTAATAGAAAAATAGAATTATAAAAGAGAATGAGAAGGGGTTAACTGAATTTGGTTTAAAAATAAATGGGTGCAGGTTTGAGTTTGGGATTAGAATTTGGGTGTTAGAAAAATAATATGATAGGAAAATAGTTGAAGTGATTAAATATAAATAAACAAATAGTATATTTATTAGAAAACAAAATATAACATAATATATTTAATAGAAAAAGGATGATATGGAAAATACCAAAAACAATTAAATACCATATTTTATTAAAGAAGGATAGTACGAAAGTATAGAAATTTTGGGTCGTTACAGGACAACTAATCTCACTTACAACATCACTGTAACGACTCTGAAATCACTGTACAGAAATCTTCTTGTTATTGTACAGAAAAGAGTATTACAGCCTGTGTAAGAATTAAAAGTTATCTTTGTTAAATAAAGGCAAGAAGCAACTTATAGTTTATTGGTAAAGCCTCTACACTACTGTGACATAGCCTGTATATTTGATTCCCATAAGATACAATTATTTTTTTCAGATTTTTCTTTTTAATTTTTGAAAGCCTAAGAGTTGCACGTGCAATACACGGGGAAATAAAAAGTTTCAAAAAAATTAAACATGCGCAAAATGGAGTAAACACATATATACACACGTGGCACGAATCTCGAGGCAGGACATTCAAATCCGACTGCCCGTTCTCACCTTTTGGCCGGCGCCGACGGTCATATGTGCTCCATTTTGCTCCGTGCTTTGCATACTTGTCCTTTCAGCTCCTCTTAACTCCTCTGCACTGTTTGATTTCCCTGCAATCAAATAGAGACCCTACAATTCATCATTTAACACATTTTTAATGTTTTTTACTCCAAAATTTTAATTCTCAAACTCTAATTCTTTACTATAAATACCACCCCATGCCCTAGCTCCCCTCTATCTGAAAATTTCTAGCAAAATCACCTCAAAAGTTCCTAAGTGTAAGTGGAGTCAAGTGGAGTTAGCAACCAAGCTCCTTCCATCGAAAATCGAAGCCATTTTCGGAGCTCCCGTGGC
This sequence comes from Agapanthus africanus, assembly GCA_030015575.1. Classification (NCBI taxonomy): domain Eukaryota; kingdom Viridiplantae; phylum Streptophyta; class Magnoliopsida; order Asparagales; family Amaryllidaceae; genus Agapanthus; species Agapanthus africanus. Next base: position 746,230,762 of record JASDDO010000022.1, on the reverse strand, counting down.
GCCACGAAGCCCCCTCTCTTCTTCTTTACCATTTTCTCAATATTACCAAGCTGTAAGTCCCTCTTATATCTCTCTCTTGTCATCTCATTTTATCTCCTAAAAATATATCAATAAAGTGGAGTTACCTCCGATACTTTTCTTTTTAAACTTGAAACTCTATTTTTCTTTATACTTTGATCAAACTAATATTACCACCATACTTGTTAATTACAATTTTTTAGTTTCGAGTTTAATCAAAATTTCATGCGACACAAACATAAATGAACTTTTTCCTTAAAATACCTTGAACTTTAGTATCATCATCTTTTAGTAGAGCGAGATGCAGAACTCCACATGGAGTATTCGATCTCGAAAAGAAATAAAATACGGTTTTTAAGAAATGCGATTTTTCTAAACAAAACTAATTTTTGAAAAATTATATAAAAGTCATAAATCCGTATTTTCAATGAAAAAACATGTTGTGAAACTATATCATAAAATGAAAGATTAAAACATTAATAAAATACCATCAAGTTACTAAAAAGGCCTAGTTTTCAATAAAATACCATAAGCTTTTAAAAACTAGGTATTATCATTAAAATACCCCAATAATTAAAATCCATTTTCATGAAAACCCTAAATATTATAAACCACCCTTAAGGTTTATTTTTAAACTATATTAAAGTATTTTTTCATAAAACCCCCTCGAGATATGTAAAACAATATTTTAAGGACTCTGGTTAATATAGGTTTAAGCGGGATCAATTCTCTTGAGCCCCAGGGAGCCGGAGAAAGTGAGTGCTTGCTTATTCAGGTTAAACAACTTAACGGAGTTATCAATGGCAATTGTCTTGGAAAAAGACACAAATCCTGCCGTCCATGTACAGCAGTTGCCGATTACTTCCGAACCTAAGAAAGTCAAGAGTTAAATCCGTCCACAAGTGTCTGACTCAATCTGAGTCCAAACTCAAACCAGAATCTAAAATCAAACATGAACTTGAATACTTGATCATGAACTTCAATACTCGAATTCAAATATCAAAGTCAAACTTGTATACTTGACTCGACTTGACCGAACCATGGTTATAACTTGACATAAATTCTTGAACACATGATTACATTCTGAACATGAACCTGAACATTTTATATCCATGGATTTGGCCAAGACCTATAATCTTAATCTATACAATACAATACGCGGGGATAAACGGGTAGATTGGTACAGAACGTATATCGTGGCACGAGAGGTCACTTTAAAAGACACGTACATGAATTCACGTGTCGTTGTCCTGTGGGTTATGACGTGGCCTTGTACTACATATTACCATAGTCTACGGGGTAAGATGAACTTCTCTCATAAACATGAATACCTTCCCTATCAAATTACAAATAACCACGTTAGAATAACTATCTTATACCAGTGAACGATCATATACAACCTTACCTATTCATTTCACATTATATACTATTTTCTCTTTCTTCTTTTGGAACTTACCGAGCGCTAGTTCGCCGACGACATTCCTCTCTGTTTTCTTTCTTTGGAATGTTCATCAGGAGGACCGGACTGTGAGGAGATAGAGCCGAGCCAGGAGGACTTGGACCAGCTTGCTGGACATCCAGATTACTTGATCCTTCCAGCCTGCACTTATTTTCAGTATGCCATTGTTTAGGCATTTGCTTTTACTATTGTATCTTTTATTTCAGACAATTGTATGTAAAGTTGAATGTAAATAAATCTGTTGTTTTATTTTATTACTCCTGTCATTCTTGTTCATTGTTATATTACTTAATTATGCTTAACGTATTTATTTCATAGTAAATACGTTGCGGGCTTACCACGTCACCGTTCTCCGCCGAAAACCGGGAAGACAAACGTCTTGCCTGAATTTGGGGGCAGATGCTATTTGGTTTTATCCGTCCACCTCTCCGAAGATGCCAAGGTGATTTATGGTATCATGTATCGAAGGTTTAGACGGATGCGGCCGATGTAGCAGACTTCGTCAGATTCCCCCTCGTTTGAGGGGTTTTTGATTGTGGGGACGCTCTTCCCTGCACGCGCAAACCCCTGCAGTTAATTACGCTACTGCATCGCGGCAACAACTTTCTCCTTCTCCAGATGGTCACTTCGTGTCGTATGTGTTTGTTTTATTTTCGGTTGCCCGTGGATTGTATACGGAGACTAATTTATGTTGTCGCCCGTAGGGCGTAGATTAGTCCAAATCCGTATTTTCTTAGATTTAGGTTTTGGTTTGGGTTGAAAGATCGTTAATCTCATTTGAGACTAAGATCAACTTAAACGTTTGTTAAGGATACGTTAGTCTAATTTTAGACTAAGACTACTTAACAGAATCATTTAGATCCAACAAAAGAGCATTTGGACTCTATTTTTTAGTTTAGGGACATTGCGGTCCATAAGTTTAAGGACATCATAGTCCGTGACAGTTTAAAGACGTCATAGTCTATAAAGTTTAGAGACATCATAGTCTATGAGTTTAAAGACCTCACGGTCCATTTTAGTTTAGAGGCATCATAGTCTGTAAAGTTTAAGGACATCGTAGTCCATGAATTTAAGGACTTCACAGTCCGTGTAATGTTTGGTTGTCGGGACCCGTCATCTCTCTGAAGACGTTGAAAGATTACAATGACATATATCAGAGGTATGAAGAGATGTACCCTTGAACCGATATTGGTTGGGAGATCTATAGTCCAATTTAGGACTAAGATCAAAGATTTATGAGCATATGGGCTCAATTAATCTGAATTAGGGATCTGTGGCCAACTTGGGCTCGGCCCATTCAGTTAAAATGTTGGACATTTAATTAGGCTTAGTCCTTTTTCATTTAACAATGCTGAGCAATGGGTTGGATTCTGACAACAGTTTTTGTCTTTTATTGAGTGCTGAGCACTCATCATAGCTCTGGGGCTTTTATTTAAAGAACATGTTGTGTTCTATCAGCGCACACGTGAGGAGCCCGTGGCGCTCTTGGCGCTGAGCGCCAAATTTAGAGCGCAGAGCGCTTCTGTTAAGAAGCGCACACGTGAGGAGCACGTGGCGCGCTTGGCGCTGAGCGCCGGACAATGAGCGCAGAGCGCTTCTGTTTAAGTAGCACACACGTGAGGAGCACATGGTGCGCTTGGCGCTGAGCGTCAGTCAATGAGCGCAGAACGCTTCTGTTAAGTAGCGTACACGTAAGGAGCACGAGGCGTGCTTGGCGCTGAGCGCCAGACAATGAGCACAGAGCGCTTCTGTTAAGTAGCGCACACGTAAGGAGCACATGGAGCGCTTGGCACTGAGCGCCAAACAATGAGCACGGAGTGCTTCTGTTTAAGTAGCGCACACGTGAGGAGCACGTGGTGTGCTTGGCGCTAAGCATCAGACAATGAGCATAGAGCGCTTCTGTTTAAGTAGCGCACACGTGTGGAGCACGTGGCGCGCTTGGCGCTGAGCGCCAGTTAATGAGCGCAGAGCGCTTCTGTTAAGTAGCGCATACGTGAGGAGCACGTGGCGCGCTTGGCGCTGAGCGCCAGACAATGAGCGCAGAGCGCTTCTGATAAGTAGCGCACACGTGAGGAGCACATGGCGCGCTTGGCGCTGAGCGCCAGTCTTGGAGCGCTGAGGCGCTTCTTTTTAATTTGGAGCGCTAAGGCTCTTTTTAGGCAATTTTGATCAGTTCCGCGCTCTGAGAATTAAACTCTCATTCATAGGATACTTTGTCTCATAGATCTAAGAACAAAGTTCTTATTTTTAAAGGAGATGTTACAATCTCTTATTTTTTGTGAAAGGCTTTGCCTCTATGGATCTGTGATCTGAAGAGAATTGAATTCTTCTTCCCCCTTTTTTTATGATGAGCTATAATCTCTTTCATGAAAGACGTCTGTCTTATAGATCTATGATTTAGAAGAAGAACTAAGTCCTTCTTTCTTGATGAAATGTTTTTTATCTCTCTGTTTTTACCTTGAAGAAAAGTTCTTCTTCTCAGAGCTTGCTCTTTTCTTTAAAATTTCTCAAAGCTTGTGGGGGGGGGGTCCCTCTCTATAAGACTTGAAGTCTTAGGGCCTTTATATAGGATAGGCTGATTTGTTGAATCAGTTAAGAAGATCTTTTCTCTAATTGATTTGGGGATATTTCCCCCGTTGGATTTTCGATCCAAGGGCTTCTGATTTATAGAAAGCAATCTTCTTGTTTTTAAGAAGTTGGGAAATTTTTTCCCATACAGAATTTATTCTGTATTTTGGTGATTTTTAATCACCATTGGATCATTGATCCAACGGTGTTCTGATTTTCAGAGCACAATCTTTCCTGTTTGGAAAGATTCTGAGGAATGTTTCCTTAACAGAATTTTATTCTAGTCAATTGATGATTTTTAATCATGTTCGTTGGATCTTTGATCCAAGGGCCGAGAATATTTTGTTCTATCGCTAGCGCTCACGTACTTTGCACGTGGTGCACTGCTTAGAGTGCAGCGCTCTTAGCGCTAGCGCTCACGTGCTTCGCACGTAGTGCGCTGCTTCAGAGTCTAACACACTTGGCGTTAGCGCTCATGTGCTTTGCACGTGAGCGCTGCCTCAGAGTCTTTGACTCTCAGCGCCGGTGCTGCTATGAAGCGTTGCTTCATTTCAAATTTTGAAATTTGAACAGAGCTTTGCTCTGATTGGGGAAACAAATGCCCCCCCACCGTTGCGCTCACGCGGCCTACACGTGAGTGCAGCGGTGGCAGCATCTCTGCCATTGGATCAACTCAGAAGTTGAAACGACTTTCAGTGCCTATAAATAGGGCCTTTGGCCCTTGAGATGACCTATGTTCATCTCCTTTCTTGTTTTTATGAGAATTAATTCTCTTTTAGAGCATGGTTCTCTGTTTTAAGAACTTTCCTAGAGACAAAACCCTGTCAAATTTTTAGGTAAAGATCAAATCATTTGAAGATATTATTTTATAATCTAGGGTTTCACCTATTAACAGAGCTTTGCTCTTTTCAAATCATATAGATTTTTAGGGTTTCTCAATAGAGCTTTGCTCTTCATAGATCTAAAGAGATCTTTCTTAGGGTTTCTTAACCTATTAACAGAGCTTTTCTCTTTCAAATTATGTAGATTTGTTAATCTTTTATGAAGAACTCTTAGAGTTTGCTCATAGATCTTGAAGATCTCGGAATTTTCACTTCATTAAAAGATTTACTTTAAGTTTTCTGATGGGTTATTCCATCATCTTTACAGAGCATGGCTCTTCAAAATTTTTCTTGAGGAATTTTTATTCCTTTCATCATCATAGCTGACAGATGTCACTCTGTTGTAGAGCGCCGCTCTCAAGGGAGATTTACTCCTTGGCCCAAGGGGCCCTCATTAAATGAGAGTCCTTTTAAGATTCCCCCCTTAATTGCACAAATTTGAACCTGTTGGGTGTTTTAGTCAGCACTAGTTTTCTTCATGCGGATATCAAGAGTTGTCTAAATTCTCGTGTCTTGATCAGTCTGTCCGCTAAACTCTCACTGATTTTCATTTTCAGGTGGAATGGCTGCTCATCTGTACTGCCTTAACAAAATCATTTCTTATAAGGACATTCGCGTACAGGGCCGTTTTCAAAACCAGGAGTTCACAAACGTCCAATGTGCCGAAATTATGAATCGTTTCAATGAGCACATCAGCCGACTACTCCCTCGTCGCTCCGCTTTCTTGAAGATTATAGTGGGAGCAATTTGGGAAGCACTTCCTGGATTTTATGAAGCCATACCACTTAATGCACTGGATAACGCCGAAGATAAGGTGCACTCAATGTATTTGACGTGCCTGATCTCGAAGAAACGGCGAGATAATCTCATTGATATTCTGCATCAAGTTTTCCAGCAAACAACGATAATCGCTGCTTATCAGAGGGTGGAGGATATCAGCGAAGATCCTGACGCTTGTGATCGTGAGAGGATGCACACAAGAATGGTTAGAAAGGCCAGAAACACTTTAAACGGACTTACTTTTGAATTTCTTAATCCGTGTCCCGGATTCAATGTTTTGCCCTTGTAAACATTTTAATGATGCTTTTGTTTTTTCATCAATGTAAGAACTTTCTGAGGTATGAATAACAATTTTTTTTATGCGTTTATTTTATCCTTTTCACACATACATGAGTGGATACGCGTCGGACGCTCAATTGGATGTAAATCAAATCTTCTTCTTATTGCCTTGCATAATATGTGATTAACGCCCATAGGTTATGCCTTTTTGTTTTAACTTGGTGCAAAGTAGTTGACGTACTCTTGAGCAGCACCTTGATTTCCATGGCATGTAATTTTGGCAAGTGTGACTTGTAGATAACAAGTAACAGTTCGTCTTGGACTCTTTGTTAGGTAGCGATGGCTTAGGAAACAGGTTCATGTTTGCTGCCTAAGACTTTGCAATTTTATGAGCCGTGAGGGTCTCATAAAGATTTTTCTCCCTATGAGTCGAGAGGATCTCATAGGTGTATTTTCTTCTTAGGAATCATGAGGATTCCTAAGTGTGTTTTCTCTTGAGAGTCGTAAGGATTTCACAAGAGAATTTTCTTCCTTACAAGTCGAGAGGACTTGTAAGTGGTTGATGAGTTGACCTACTCCTGAGTCAAAGCATTGCTTTGACGGGAAGGTCGAGGGTTGACTTTGGCCGTGTTTCACGGGGTCGGGATTGACTTTAGCCGTGTTCCACGGGGTCAGGATTGACTTTAGCCATGTTTCACGGGGTCAGGATTGACTTTGGCCGTTTTCCACGGGGTCAGGATTGACTTTGGCCGTTACGGTGTCAGGGTTGACTTTCGCCGTTTCGGTGTCAGGATTGACTTTCGCCGTTTCGGTGTCGGGATTGACTTTCGTCGTTACGGTGTCAGGGTTGACTTTTTCCGTTACGATGTCAGGGTTGACTTTTGTCGTTTCAGTGTCAGGATTGACTTTGGCCATATTCCACGGGGTCAGGATTGACTTTGGTCGTGTTCTACGGGGTCAGGATTGACTTTAGCCGTGTTCCACGGGGTCAGGATTGACTTTGGCCATGTTCTACGGGGTCTGGATTGACTTTCGCCGTTTTGGTGTCAGGATTGACTTTCGCTGTTTCGGTGTCAGGATTGACTTTCGCCGTTACGGTGTCAGGGTTTACTTTCGCCGTTTCTGTGTCAGGGTTGACTTTCGCCGTTACGGTGTCATGATTGCCTTTCACCGTTTCGGTGTCAGGGTTGACTTTGGCCGTTTTCTACGGGGTCAGGGGTTGACTCTCGGTTGTCTGTGCACCGCCGAGTCCTAAAACTGGGAACTTTATCGTGGCTCCGCTTTGCTGACATTGCGTCTACTATAACGAGACGAATGTCAGAGTGGTCTCTAGGTTGTCGGTGAACCGTCGAGATTTGGAACTATGGACTTGTTAGTGTATATACCCTAGAGGCCATTACTGTATCATACTAGTTTGTATATTGCTTAATGGAAGCTTGGGATATTCACTTTGTATAGACAATCTTGCTCAATATAGTAGTATGCTACTTGGTTTGTTTCTGCTTTAATGTGTACATGTGTTTATTTTAGTATATCACCTATACACATTAGTGGAGCCCTTAGGATCTTTGCTTGATTACCAGCGTTGTGATGGCAGTCGCACTAGTGGGGGCTGGGTAATCCACAAGCACATCCTTATGCAGGTCCCTAGTCGTAGGACTATCAAAATAGGGCATTGATACTCCGGAGTAGACTAGCGTATGCGCTTCTTATCCCAGTGTGGGAGACGGTCTGTTCCACAGCCGTCAGTACGTCGTACTTGAGATAGTATGCGGGTGCTCGTTAGGTTACGAGTACACTGGACAGGACTCGTCGGAAACTGTTGGTTGGTACTATACCTATCGTCGGTTATCATTTCCCAGGTGACATGAGTACAGCTTAGTCCGCTGACTTGACACTGTCACTTCGCCTCGAGTGTGTTCCCACTGTACTTAGATTACTACCCTACCACGGCTCAAAGGAGTCGTGCAAACAGGTAGTAGTTGGGTGCAGTCCCGAAGCACTTGGAGGCAGTGACGGTTAGACAGGATTCGTCTCTCCCGGTATTGGGGGTTGGCATCGCGCTGTGTCTAGGAGAGCCATTACACAAGTAGTCCCTGGCCAGGGTAAGCGAGATAGACTGGTAGGTTTCCAGTGTTATCTCAGGGTGTTCTGGGCTACACTCCGACACGACTTGTACCGCTATTAGGGGACTGACGTTTACCGCCCCCCAGGCCCGCCATGCGATGTTATCAGACGAACAGACCGGACTGTACGGAGATTGTCACATTCAGGCTCAGTAGGAGTTCAGATGGGTTTCACCTCGTCAGTCTTCTTGTCGGCATCTACCTGGGGACCGTTACGCACAGCTAGTGCCACTTGCGGTCTGTGGTTAAACCCATTGCCAGCGTAGTGTCGAGTCTTTAGAGTCCCACACAGAAAGCTATTCGCCTTTAGGCAAAAGAGTAGAGGTCGCATGGTTTTGCAACAGGGTTCGGTCACATCCGTGCACTTGTGCACGTTTAGTGTCCGGACAGTTAACACTAGCGGGCTTTGGTTTAAGCCAGATCCTTGTGTACGTTTTGGGATTAGTTTTATCTCGTTTGTATTCGTGTTCCTCGGAACGCGGATGCGGGGGTGTATGCACAGTTGACAGAGAGACAGAGGCAGAGGATTCTCATTGGGGTTGTTGACTATTGATTGTTGACTTTTTGCTAAACCCTAATGAGAATATGAAATATGATTAACAATAATATTAATTAAGTATTATAGTGACATGGTTGTTGAGGGGTTGACTTTGTTGACTTGTTGACTTTGTTGACCGGTTGACTAGGTTGGACTAGTTGACCATCATCATGACAATGGCTATCATTTCATGGCAAAGACTTTTGCTTGCTTGTTTCATTTTGCAAAATGAGTGCATGAAATGATATAGCCATTTTGACTTGAACCATCACATAATACTTGATTACTATTATTTGTTATGATGGTTTTGGATTATGAGAGCTTGGATGGCAAAAGACTTACTCATTCTCTCATTTGCTTTCTCTCTCTTGCTTGAGCTCTCCCTCTTTCTCTTCCTCTTGCTCTCTCTAGCTCAAGGCAACTCCCTCTCATGAGTTGAGAAACATTGCCTTAGAGATAAAAGAAAACCCATATCACTTCTCTACTCATCCTAGTTCACAAGGTTTAGCAAACCAAGTGTTCTAGTTTCTTCAAGTTCGAAGAAGAAGCCAAAGGTAGAAGCTTTCGGGTGGATCCATCTTCGGCGCAAGAAGACGACGAGGTGAGGCCGATCCGTACACCGCAAAGAGTTGAAGACGAAGGAGTTCAAGAAAGGTATAGCCCCCCTAACCGAGTAGGTAAAACTCCTAGTTAGGTTGTTAGGTAGTTGTTTAACAAAGATCCGTATTTTGAGTCCATGTTACCACCTCAAGAAAAATTGTTTTTCACCATTTCCGCAACCCCGTAAGTACCGGGGAAGGGTTGCATGGACTTACAGTGGTATCAGAGCCTAGTTAAACACTATCTAACATGTTAGCAAAGTAACTGGAAGTTCGATCGGAGAAAAAGTTGCGAAACGAACCCGTAAAATCAACTTTCTGCCGAATTTGTTTTCTGTTCCAAAATTGATAAATCTTATCTTAAAATTCGGCTCAGGAATTTTAGAAGAAACTGTAGAAAAATGGTCCACTGAACCGATCAACGCGCCGCGGAACCGCGGCGGAAGCTTGCTCCCGCCGCGGATCCGCGGCCGAGTTGACTCGGCCGTGGACGATTTTTCATGCAGTTTGTTCAGAGGGTTGTTTTGGGATTTTTACAATATGATTTTTCTGCCCAGATTTTCCTGAAAGTAAAATTAGTTTTTGGGGCTTGAAAATCCGTATTTTGATCGAACTTCTAACGACTTAAGCTGACGGGTATATATCTGTGATGTGTTATATGTATTGAACGTCTGCTAATCGATATACGTCGATTAGTGGGGGTTATACATATCTGTGATCTGTAATTTTGATGGTATGTGTATATGAATTCATTGGATTGTCGCGGATGAATAGCCGGGGGTTGTGAGATGAGAGTTTTCTTTTTCTTTCAATTCATGTAAATTTGTAATTGATGTAATATTATTTTATGGCCGCACAACTGGGATGGGGTTGTAGCCGTCATTGTATAATTACTTTTACTGTTTTTGCTCCTAGGATAGACCCAAGGTGGGGTGTAAAAACTACCGGGTATCTCGAAGTGCCGAGTGGCCTACTCACGTCGTTGAGGGAGGTTGCTCCGCTTCGGATATTTGGCGGGTAGTTTGCTGCACCCGTAGGGGTCTAGGATGGGGTATTGGCTATTCATCACGATCGTGTAATCCGCTTTTCGTTACAGGCTCGTACGATTTGCGGATTCCTAGTATATCCAATGTGTTCATCTGTGATCTGGAATGGCTATCATTGCATGTGACGAATGTGTATATCTATATATGATATTATTTAGACGTTGCTTATGTTTTGCATCCGCGCTAGTCCAGCCCCCGCTCTGTCGTTAGTTAAGTAACCTAACGGGTAATGACGGGGCCCCGTGGCGAATGCGGATGGCATAAGCGTACGTCATTATTTTCGTTGTTTTCTGCAATGGTAGGATTAAATGATGGGACGAATTAAAATTAATGCAAGAAAAATAAACCAAGTAAAAGTCGCTGGAACACTTTCAAAACCACTCGGTTTCTTTTCAAAAAGAACTTTTAAACGCGGAGCTTAAGCCACTCCTTTTAAAAGCTATCTCGTTCCATCGATTATATCAAGTTCACTACGTTCACGGTTTTGCCAAAACCATCCATAGCCCTCCATCATTTCAGTTAAATATTCGGTAGTATTCAAGCTATGTATTTTGACCTCACGCCAAGGCATAGTGATTGGTAGCTGCCGGATATTTATCTGTTGCATAGATAGAATGCGTTGGTTTGAGACAATCGTACTGCCATTTTGGCCTACGTCAAGGGTAGGTACGGGTGGGTTCAAATTAACCTGGATAATGATGGGAAGAACTTGACATGTGACTTATGACATTTTGACCTCATGCCAAGGTCATAAGAGCATGGGGCAAAAATCCACATCGGGAGTTTCAAAAGAACTGAAACTTGCTAGCGCTGCATACCATTTGGAGTGTGATGATTCTGGTAGGATTCCTTCAGTTTTGTCACGCAATGATATTTGGATCCCGATCCTACTGTGAGTATATGCTACTCCTCGGGAAATTTCTCACTTAACGATCAATGCTATAAACCAAGTAGGTGTCTAGAAAGGTGTTAGCGGGGCTACGCCCACAGAGAAAAGAGGTTATTTAATTAAGGAACTTCGCGAAAGCGTTGGAAAACCTCCCTCGAAGTACCGACACCAGCCTGGCCGAACGGTTAAACAAGTATTGTACGGTGAGATTGATCCTGACTAATTCTTCCTTTTTGGTTTGAGGAGGGATTCGAGAGACAGTGGGAGCCATCCTGTTTAGACAAATTAAAAACCACTCTAAACTTGCAAGAGCATCATGCTAAAGTGTTTCTTCTCTCTCTCCTAATTGCAACGACCAAACATCATGACCGGACTTAAGTTACTACTAGATAAAAACATACTGACAGGGCCAAACTACAAAGATTGGCTCAGGAATGTCAAAATGGCAATCACTTATGACAAGTTGGGGTATCTCCTTACCACCAAAGCTCCCCCTGTCCCAGGTCCCAAAACCAGCGTCGCGGATAGGGAAATCCGTAAGACCTGGGAAATCGATTGCGCGAAGGCCAAGTGCCTCGTGCTTGCCTCTATGGACAATGAACATCAGAGGAGGCACGAGAATATGGACCTCGAATCCATATTTCTCCATACAAAAGAACTGTATGGAAAGCAATCTCGTATCGCCAGATACGAAGTGTCGAAAAAGTTATTTTCGGCAAGGTTGGCCGTCGGATCATCGGTAGCGGAACACGTGCTTAAGATGATTGACTTCATTGAGGAGCTCATGGACCTTGGGACCACGTTGGAGAATGAGCTCTATACAGACTTGATTCTTCAGTCCCTTCCTTCCACTTACGCCCAGTTCATCCTGAATTTCAACTTGCAAGAAAAGGAAGTTGAACTTTCAGAGCTCCTCAACATGCTGAGGAGTGCAGAGGGCACCCTACAGAAAGGTAGGGAAACATCCACTTTGTTTGTAGGAGGATCTTCCTCTTCTAGGTCCAAGGCGAAAGCCAAGGGAAAGAAGAAGAAAACCCCCGCCAAACCAAGGGACGGTGTTAGTAAAGTGGATATGAAGGGAAAAGCAAAAGCAACAAAGATAGCGGGAAAGCTTGTGGGAAAGGAAGAATGCTTTTACTGTCACAAGAGTGGACACTGGAAAAAGGATTGCAGGGCTTGGAAGGCCAGAACACAGGATCTGAAGCAAGTTGCGGCTTCAGCTTCAGGTGTATATGTTATTGAAAACTGTCTATCAATAAACTCTACTTCCTGGGTATTGGATACCGGATCAGGATCTCATATCTTTAATTCTTTGCAGGCGTTGAGAAAGCGTAGGGTTTTGAAGGCAGGTGATATGACCCTCAGAGTTGCAAACGGAGCTAGCATGGATGCTGAGTCCGTGGGGGACTATCACCTGGAGTTGTCAGATGGACACGTTTTGGTTTTGCGTAATTGCTATTTTGTACCCAATGCAACTTGTAATATCATTTCTGTATCTTTATTATCTAAAGAAGGTTATGAATTTGCATTTGTAAGAAATTTTGTAAACATTCACCTTAATCAAGTTTTGATTGGGTCAGGTACATTAAGCAATGGTATATACGTACTAAACCAACCACAGATTTTCAATGTCCAGAATACACACAAAAGAAAGTCTCCGGAAACAAACCAGGCTTTCTTATGGCATTGTAGACTGGGTCACATCAATGAGAGAAGGTTGACGAAGTTACATACAGAAGGATATTTGGATCCGTTCGAATATCAATCGTATGCCACTTGTCAATCCTGTCTCAAAGGAAAGATGACAAAGACTCCGTTCACTGGACACGGAGTAAGAGCGAGCGAGCTCTTGGAACTCGTACACAGCGACGTGTGCGGTCCAATGTCTACACATGCACGAAGCGGTTATTCTTACTTCATTACTTTTACGGATGATTTTTCAAGGTACGGATATGTCTTCTTAATGAAACATAAATCCGAAGTCTTTGGAAAATTCCAGGAATATAAGAATGAAGTAGAAAAACAAACCGGCAAAAGTATCAAGACACTAAGATCTGATCGAGGTGGTGAATACTTAAGTGCCGAATTCCTGGATTACTTAAAAGAGAATGGTATTTTCTCTCAGCTTACTCCTCCATACACTCCGCAACATAACGGTGTATCAGAGAGACGGAACCGGACCCTATTGGATATGGTACATTCCATGATGAGTAACACTGAGTTACCGCGATCATTCTGGGGATATGCACTAGAATCAGCTGCATACCTTTTGAACCGAGTTCCAACTAAGACTGTGCCTACCACACCATATGAGATATGGAGTGGGAAGAAACCCTATCTTCAATATCTGAAGATCTGGGGATGTCCGGCTTTTGTCAAAAAGCAGCATGCGGACAAACTCGAGGCACACTCAGTACTGTGCAAGTTTGTGGGATACCCAAAGAACTCCAGGGGGTATCTCTTCTATTACGCAGAGGAAAAGATCATTGTTTCTCGTAATGCCCATTTTCTGGAACACCGGTTCTTAGAAAAGGAAACATGTGGGAGCGAAATAGAACTGGAAGAAATTCCAGAACCACAGACTATTACTGAAAGCTAAGTAGAACCAGAGGGTTCAAAAGAACATAACATTCCTACGCCGCTCCGCTGGAGTAGTAGGCAGTCTCATCCGCCCGAGAGATACTACGGTTTTCTCATAGACGGGGATAGAGAGGATTGCATCATTGATTATGATGAGCCGACTAGCTTCCAGCAGGCCATTCAGAGCGTTGACTCGGTAAAATGGTTGGATGCAATGCGGACCGAAATGGAGTCCATGTACACCAACAAAGTATGGACGTTGGACGTTGCTCCAGATGGGGTAAAACCCGTAGGATGCAAGTGGATCTTCAAAAGGAAGATTGGTGTAGATGGACAGGTTGAGACCTATAAAGCTAGACTGGTTGCAAAGGGTTTTCGTCAAAGACCTGGTTTGGACTATGACGAGACCTTTTCTCCAGTAGCTATGCTGAAATCCATTTGGATCCTTCTTGCCATTGCTGCCTTCCACGATTATGAGATTTGGCAGATGGACGTAAAGACCGCTTTTCTGAATGGAAATTTAGAGGAGTGTGTTTATATGGACCAGCCAGAGGGTTTCATTCAGAGTGGGAGTAGCGGAAAGGTGTGCAAGTTGCTTAAGTCCATCTATGAACTAAAGCAGGCATCGCGGAGTTGGAACATCTGTTTTGATGAGATGGTCAAAGAATTTGGCTTTATTAAAAATCCAGATGAACCATGCATCTATAGTAGATTTGTAGCGAGAATTGTCGTATTCCTCGTTTTATACGTGGATGACATTCTCTTGATAGGAAATAACATTCCTATGCTACAATCTGTCAAAGGGTTCTTGTCACACAGGTTCTCCATGAAAGACCTGGGTGATGCCTCATACATTCTGGGGATCCGGATCTATCGTGACAGATCCAAGAGAATACTAGGACTCTCACAGTCCAGGTACATCGACACCATACTGAAAAGATTCAGTATGGAAGATTCCAAGCGCGGTAATCTACCGGCTTGTCACGGGATCACTCTCTCCAAAGAGATGTCTCCCAAGACTGATTTGGAAAGGGATCGCATGTCTATTATTCCCTACGCTTCTGCGATAGGCTCTATAATGTATGAGATATTGTGTACCAGACCAGATGTAGTTTATGCACAGAGTGTGGTAAGCCGGTATCAGTCAAACCCTGGGGAGAAACACTGGATAGCGGTAAAGAACATTCTCAAGTACCTGAGAAGGACTAAGGAGATGTTCTTGGTGTATGGCGGAAAGGACCTCCAGATCGAGGCCTTTGCTGACTCCAGCTTCCAGAGTGACAAGGATGATTCCAAGTCCATGTCGGGTTATGTCTTTACCCTCAATAGAGGGGCGGTGTGTTGGAAGAGTTCCAAACAGGAAACCGTTGCTGACTCGACGATGGAAGCGGAATATATCGCTGCTGCAGATGCCGCAAAAGAAGCCGTCTGGATAAGGAAGTTCTTAACTGAACTTCAGGCGGTTCCGTCCATTGTTGATCCAATACCTCTGTATTGCGACAACAACGGGGCTATAGCTTTAGCGAAGGAACCCAGGTCCCATCAGAAGTCCAGATACATCTTGAGGCGGTATCACCTGATCAGGGAGATCGTGGGTCGCCAGGAGATCGAGGTTCGGAGAGTTTCTACGGAAGATAACACTGCTGATCCACTCACAAAGGCCTTACCCCAGACTCAGTTCGAGCGGCTGATCGAGATGATAGGTCTTCGATACGCAAGTACATGGCCTTAGTGCAAGTGGGAGATTGTTAGTGTATATGCCCTAGAGGCCATTACTGTATCATACTAGTTTGTATATTACTTAATGGAAGCTTGGGATATTCACCTTGTATAGACAATCTTGCTCAATATAGTAGTATGCTACTTGGTTTGTTTCTGCTTTAATGTGTACATGTGTTTATTCTAGTATATCACATATACATATTAGTGGAGCCCTTAGGATCTTTGCTTGATTACCAGCGTTGTGATGGCAGTCACACTAGTGGGGGCTGGGTAATCCACAAGCACATCCTTATGCAGGTCCCTAGTCGTAGGACTATCGAGACAGGGCATCGATACTCCGGAGTAGACTAGCGTATGCGCTTCTCATCCCAGTGTGGGAGACGGTCTGTCCCACAGCCGTCAGTACGTCGTACTTGAGATAGTATGCGGGTGCTCGATAGGTTACGAGTACACTGGACAGGACTCGTCGGGAACTTTTGGTTGGTACTATACCTATCGTCAGTTATCAGTTCCCAGGTGACATGAGTACAGCTTAGTCCGCTGACTTGACACTGTCACTTCGCCTCGAGTGTGTTCCCACTGTACTTAGATTACTACCCTACCACAGCTCAAAGGAGTCATGCAAACAGGTAGTAGTTGGGTGCAGTCCCGAAGCACTTGGAGGCAGTGACGGTTAGACAGGATTCACCTCTCCCGATATTGGGGGTTGACATCGCGCTGTGTCTAGGAGAGCCATTACATAAGTAGTCCCTGGCCAGGGCAAGCGAGATAGACTGGTAGGTTTCCAGTGTTATCTCAGGGTGTTCTGGGCTACACTTCGACACGACTTGTACCGCTATTAGGGGACTGACGTTTACCGCCCCCTAGGCCCGCCATGCGATGTTATCAGACAAACAGACCGGACTATACGGAGATTGTCACATTCAGGCTCAGTAGGAGTTCAGATGGGTTTCACCTCGTCAGTCTTCTTGTCGGCATCTACCTTGGGACTATTACGCACAACTAGTGCCGCTTGCGGTCTGTGGTTAAACCCACTACCAGCGTAGTGTCAAGTCTTTAGAGTCCCACACAGAAAGCTATTCGCCTTTAGGCAAAAGAGTAGAGGTCGCATGGTTTTGCAACAAGGTTCGGTCACATCCGTGCACTTGTGCACGTTTAGTGTCCGGACAGTTAACACTAGCGGGCTTTGGTTTAAGCCAGATCCTAGTGTACGTTTTGGGATTAGTTTTATTTCGTTTGTATTCGTGTTCCTCGGAACGCGGATGCGGGTGTGTATGCACAGTTGACAGAGAGACAGAGGCAGAGGATTCTCATTGGGGTTGTTGACTGTTGACTTTTTGCTAAACCCTAATGAGAATATGAAATATGATTAACAATAATATTAATTAAGTTTTAGAGTGACATGGTTGTTGAGGGGTTGACTTTGTTGACTTGTTGACTTTGTTGACCGGTTGACTAGGTTGGACTAGTTGACCATCATCATGACAATGGCTATCATTTCATGGCAAAGACTTTTGCTTGCTTGTTTCTTTTTGCAAAATGAGTGCATGAAATGATATAGCCATTTTGACTTGAACCATCACATAATACTTGATTACTATTATTTGTTATGATAGTTTTGGATTATGAGAGCTTGGATGGCAAAAGACTTACTCATTCTCTCATTTGCTTTCTCTCTCTTGCTTGAGCTCTCCCTCTTGCTCTTCCTCTTGCTCTCTCTCTAGCTCAAGGCAACTCCCTCTCATGAGTTGAGAAACATTGCCTTAGAGATAAAAGAAAACCCATATCAATTCTCTACTCATCCTAATTCACAAGGTTTAGCAAACCAAGTGTTCTAGTTTCTTCAAGTTCGAAGAAGAAGCCAAAGGTAGAAGCTTTCAGGTGGATCCATCTTCGGCGCAAGGAGACGACGAGGTGAGGCCGATCCGTACACCGCAAAGAGTTGAAGACGAAGGAGTTCAAGAAAGGTATAGCCCCCCTAACCGAGTAGGTAAAACTCCTAGTTAGGTTGTTAGGTAGTTGTTTAACAAAGATCCGTATTTTGAGTCCATGTTACCACCTCAAGAAAAATTGTTTTTCACCATTTCCGCAACTCCGTAAGTACCGGGGAAGGGTAGCATGGACTTACAGGACTTTGCCATGGCTCCACTTTGCTGACGTTGCGTCTGCTGTAATGAAACGAATGTCGAGGTCGTCTCTAGGTTGTCTGTGAACCGTCGAGATTTGGAACTAGGGACTTTGCCATGGCTCCGCTTGATTGTCGCGTCCGAATCCTGCTGGAATGAAGAGAAACGCTATTGTGGGTCTCTAGGCTATATATGTGGTCGTCGCGACTTGGAACTAGGGACTCTGTCGTGACTCCGAGATAGTCTCTAGGCTGTTTGTGAACCTTTGAGATTTGGAACTAGGGGACTTTACCATGGCTCCGTTTGTTGACGTCGTATCTGCTTCTGGTTGGAACGAGAAGGAACGCCATTGTTGATCTCTAAGTTGTAGATGTTGCCATCGAGACTTGGCTCTCTTTCTGATGGAGCCTGGTGGGATGATATGGTTCCCTCTTTGTTTGTTCCCCTGTATTGTATAAAGGGATCGATGTGATCTCACCTGTAGGGCAAAAAGTTTCATTTCATTTTTTTTATTTCTTTCCGCGATGCTCTATCATTTCAGCTTTTATATCGCGAAAGTCGCGATTGCCTAATCATTTCGGATATTTTTCGCGGTGCTCAATCATTTCGGTTATTTTTTCTTTTTTACTCGCTGCTTTTTATTACGAGTTGTCCAACCATTTCGGCTAATTTGTATACATATGTTTTACTTGCTAATTTTGTTGCAAGTTGCCCAATCATTTTGGCTATTTCATATGCATTTTTGGCTCGCTGATTTTTATCGCGAGTTTAGACTTGGAATTTGATACCAATTTAGGCATCATCATCGCTACCACTGGGATATTGCCAGGAGCGAATCATCATTTGCCTTTGTCGATGTCGAACAAAGGTGGCTTAGCAAACAGGGTTAAGATCCCGCTAACTAAGGCTTTTGACTTCATGAGCCATAAGGGTCTCATAAAGATATTTCTCTCTACGAGTCGTGAGGATCTCGTAGGTGCGTTTTTCTCCTTAAGAATCGTGAGGATTCTTAAGTGTATGGTCCCTTATAAGTCGTAAGGATCTCGAAAGAGTGCTTTCTCCTTATAAGTCGAGAGTACTTACAAGTGTCGTTCGCCATATGAAGATATCCCTCGTCAGTGGTGGGACTCTGTTGGGGAAACGTTTATTTGTGCCCATGGATTGTATACAAGGGCCAGTATTGGATCACCTGTAGGGCAATCTGGGGATTGTGGTGGCTTAAGAACATGTTCAGATCCCTGTAGCTTAAGGCTTTTGAATCTTATGAGCCGTGAGGGTCTCATAAGAGGGTTCTCCTTAGGAGTCGTGAGGATCTCGTAAGTGTAATTTCTCCTTAGGAATCGTGGGGATCCCTAAGTGTGTTGCTCCTTTGTGAGTCGTAAGGATCTCACGCAGGTGTTTTCTCCTTACAAGGTCGAGAGAACCTCATAAGTGTGAACGAATTTTTTTACGAGCTTGCGCCCTCTCGGGTTTTCACAAACTCGCCGATAGCCCTGCTGGTTTTATTCACGGAGCCCTTTCGGGTTTTCATCCATGCCCATTTTGCTTGTGGACGTACCATTTTTTAACGCGTTAGCCCAAGGATGCTGCGGGTTTGCAGTATTTTAAAGACGTTTCGGTCAGTAGTTAGTTTTAGGACATTTCGGTCCGTTGCTAGTTTAGGGACGTTTCGGTCCATTGTTAGTTTAAGGACATTACGGTCCGTCACACGTTTTCGAGGCGAGGTTTCGTCGGATACTATTTATAGAGTTTGGGCTTGGGAAGACAGCGAGCAGACATAGGCGTCGTCATCTATCGTTGATCTAGGCCGTGACTCGTCAGGCGTAGTATTTTTTCAAGAACCGGCCATTTGTTGGTCTGAAGGGTCTTTCGCCATGCATATTCATGAGCAAGTAAGCCCCACCTTGGTAGACCTTGTTTATGATGTACGGGCCCTCATAATTCAACTCGAATTTCCCCCGTTTGGCACGATTGGGGATCATAGGTCTCTTGACCACTAGCACAAGTTCGTCTTGGAGGAATGTTCTCGGCCTATTCAATCTCTCGTATGAGCGCGTCATCTTTGCATTGTAAGCCTCCAAGTTTTGCTGCGCCATAAGACGAGTTTCATCGAGGGCATCGAGCTCCTCCAGCCGAAGATGAGCATTCTCTTCGTCTGTTAGCTCGTAATGGACCGCCACTTATAGAGAGGGTAGCTCTATCTCCAAGGGAAGTACTGCTTCAGCGCCAAATACCAATGCATATGGCGTTGTATTCGTGGCCGTTTTGAACGTGGTCCGATATGCTGAGAGGGCTTCATGCAGTCTCTCGTGCCAATCCTTCTTATTTCGAGACCGTCTTCTTTATGATCTTCGTCAAGGTCTTGTTGAAAGCCTCAGCTAGACCATTAGCTCGGGGATTATAGACCGAAGAGTATCTCCAGTCTTATGCTGCTGTGCAAAGCGGCTGATTTTGTGACTTCTGTAGGCTGACCCGTTATCAGAGATAATCCGTCGCGGAGTGCCGAACCGATAGATGACGTGTGTCTTGAAAAAATGGAGGATATTCTCCGTCTTCACTTCTCTCAACGGTACTACTTCTGCCCACTTAGAGAAGTAATCAGTTGTCGCCAATATGAACCGGTGTCCTCTAGATGATGCTGGTTCGATGGGCCCGATTATGTCAGTTCCCCACATTTCGAACGGCCAGCTAGCCACCGTTGGATGTAGCGGATTCAGATGTTGGTGGATGAAGTCCCCGTGAATCTAGCACGAATGGCACTGCTTCGCGCATTCGAGGCAGTCTTGGATCATCGTGGGCCAATAGTAGCCCATTCTTTTGATCTTCAGCTTCATCTTTGGCCCGGCTTGATGAGAACCGCAGAGTCCATCGTGAGTTTCTTGGACGACTTTCTTTGGTTCCTCTGGCCCCAGGCATCTTAGCCATAGAGAGTCAAACGATCTCTTGTACAGAGTATCATTGACGAAGGCGAAAGACAGCTCGTTTAATGAGTTGATGTCTCGAGGATGCATCTTCAGGTGTTTGACGGGATTTGAAGTAATCTATAAAAACTTCTCTCCAATCCTTAGCCTTTTCCAGGTCTTTTATTTGTAAGGTCGTTTACTTGGTCGTTCCCTTTTCTTCAAACGACTCCGGAGATATTTCTGCCGGTACAAAAACCCGACGGCTTTGTACCACGATCCTTACGCCATCGAGGTTTTCGTCAGCCAGTTCTTTAGCGAGTTTAGCTAATACATCTGCTTTGCTATTCTCCACTCGCGGTATGCTTTCCAGGTCATATGAAGGGATTTGAGTCAGCAATTGTTGCACTCTCTCACCGTACTTTACCAACTCTGGTTTGCACGTTTGATAGTCACCATTTACTTGACTAACGACCAGCTGGGAGTCTTCGTATATAAGGAGGTTTTCGATTCCCATGTCAACGGCGATCTCTAGACCTGCTATCAAAGCTTCATATTCGGCTTCATTTTTTGTCCTTGGCTCTGTTAGGGAAAAGGCAAAGCGCATTATCCCTCCTTGTGGAGTCACGAAGATAAGGCATACCCCAGATTTGATTATAGGGGTGTTGTGTTGTCGCTTCTTCATGGAAGATGCTCCGTCGAAATAGAGTTCCCATCGGGTGTCACTCTCTCCTTTCTCCCTAGTCCCTATCGATCGTGTCAAACGCGTGCTTGTCTGGCAATTCGCAATTTAGGGGTGAATCGGCAGGTATCGGATGCTCAGCGAGGAAGTCGGCAATGGCCTGGCCATTCACTGCCTTGAGAGGTCAGTATGTTATCGAGAACTCCATCAAGAGGAGGGCCCATTTAGCGAGCCGCCCTGTTAATATGGCTCTTGATATCAAATATTTGAGAGGATCCACTTTTTATATGAGGTGGACCTCATGCGCCAACGCATAGTTTCTGAGCTTCGTTATCGCGAAGATTAATGCCAGGCAGTGTTTTTCGATTGGGGAGTAGTTGTTTTCTACCCCCAGGAGAACTCGACTCAAATAGTAGAGGGCCCTCTCTTTCCCTTGGTCGTTCTCCTGTGCCCATAGCGCGCCTAAAGAACCTTCGAGGGTTGTTGTATACAGGATGAGAGGCTTTCCCTTGATAGGAGCAGTCAACACCGGCGGATTCTGTAGGTATTGCTTGATTTCGTCTAGTGCGCTCTGGCATTTACGATCCCAGACAAAAGGGATCCCCTTCTTCATTAGATGACTGTAGGGGCGGCATTTGCCGGAGATATTGGCTATGAATCGTTGGATATATGCGAGCTTTCCTTGGAGAGATCGCAGTTGCTTGAGAGTTCTTGGCGAAGGTATTTCCATAATTGCCTTGATCTTCGATGGATCTATTTCGATACCTCGATGTCGTATGATGAACCCTAGAAATTTGCCCGAAGAAACTCCGAACGCGCATTTGAAAGGGTTCATCTTTAGGTTCTATTTCCGAAGACGTTGGAATACTACCTTTAGATGCTCCTAATGCTCCTTGTGTGATTTGCTTTTTACCACGAGGTCGTCAATATAGCATTCGACAATTTCATGTATGAGGTCATCGAAAATCTTCGTTATGGCCCTCTGATAGGTAGCGCCGGCGTTCTTCAGACCGAAGGGCATCACTTTATAGCAGAATATGCCCAGAGGAGTCCAGAAAGCGTTATGCTTCCGGTCCTCGGGATGCATCTTTTTTTGATTGTACCCTGATGATCCGTCCATGAAGGAGAAGACTTCGTGAGTGAACGTTTTGTCTATCATCAGCTCGATAACCGGTACAGGAAAATCATCCTTCGGGCAAGCTTTGTTGAGATCCCGAAAGTCCATGCATATGCGCACCATCCCATTTTTCTTCATCACTGGGACGATGTTGGCAATCCAGTAAGGGTACTGAACCTCTTGGATGAAGCCAGAGTCGATGAACTTCTTGACCTCGGCGTTGATGCTCATTTCAAGTTCGAGCCACATTCTTCTCGGTGCTTGTTTGACTGTCTTAATATCTGGAGATATTGCCAATTTATGGACGGCTATTTCTGGATCTAATCTTGGCATCTCGGAATAGTTCCATGCGAAGTAATCTTTATACTGCATGAGTACGTCTTTGAGCATAGCCACCTTTTCTTCAGACAATAACTCACTGACGAACGTCGGCTGTGGGTCGTTTTCCATCCCCAAGTCGATTTTTCTGAGGTTATCTGCAGTAGTATGTATCCCATCTTCCAGCTCTTTAGCGTCGGTGGAAATTCTGAGATCAACTCATCTTCATCCTTATTTTCGAAGCACCAGGAAAGGTCATCCATATCCTCGGGCACTCCTTCTGAAAGCGTTATCACGTGGCAGGTACGGGATCGTTTCCAAGACCGATGTTGATCCGGTTCTACTCTTTCCATATACGTGACTTTCGGTACATGCTTTTGTAGTGGGGTTACCCTCCAACTGTTGGATAGAGCAAACCTGCCTTGCTGATACTGGTCTTCTGCCCAGTCTTTGAATGTAAAGCAATTTTCGAGAGGATGTCCTATCGCTCGGTGATAGAAGCAATAATTTGGGTGATGAAACTCGTTTTCTTGATCGAGGTGTTTGGACTCCGGGAGCGTAATCATTTGATATTTTATGACAAGATCGAATAGCTTCCTTGTCTTGTCTTGGGGAAAAGAATATGCTCGACCCATCTTCTTTATAAGAGACGAATCCCGGCTGCTTAATTCTCGATCGCGTGGCTTCTACGACCCGCTTTACCACCGTTGAACTTTTTTTTTCCGTTCTTTAGCTTGTTTTTACCTCTGCGTCGGGTCTTTTGTATGACGGGCTGGCGACGAAGAGTATCGTCATTCTCCGTAGCCTGCTGAAGGAGGCGCTGCGTCCTGGTTTTCTCGTAAATGGCCATTTCGCGGCTATGGTCATCCCGGACCTTTTGACCCGCTTCCCTTATTAGTTTGTCCATCTGTTTTTCGAACGACGGACTTGGCACTTTCATGGCGGGACCTCGTTTTGGTTTAGGGTTAGCGTCTTCTAACAGAGCATCTCCTTCTTCATCAAAGTCATGTATAATGTAGCAGCCATGGAATCGTTCTCGTTTCTTGGATTGAACATATCCAAGCCCGATCGTTTCCATTCTCCCGTTGAGCAATCTCCGTTGAGTTCCGGGGACGTTCCAGATCCTGTTGTAGAACTGAGCTTGTCGAGCAGTCTGTTTGAAGGGTACACCCTGGTGCCTCAACAGCCTTTTTAATCCTTCTGTGTAGTATCTGGGCAGACGAATGGGCTGGAGCCTGTCAAGCATAGAATCGACACCATGCCAGATTTCTTTCTCCACTTTATTCTCTGCGGATCGATAAAATAGGATCGCCTTTTCAACTTTCTGCCTGGGAGGGATGTAGAACGTCTGCAGCTCTTGTACACTATAGGTATCGAGTTCTTTGTAATGCTTTCTCGGGACCACGGTGATTTGCAAACTTTGATCATCTCCAGTAAAGGCCTGCATCGATGGGCGGACCAAGAACACTGCGTTGACATCGTCTTCAGAGTCACTGCCAAAGACCATAATAGGGGTAGACGGTCCCGGCTTGTTGCATTGGGGCGGCCCTAAATAGACTATCTCTTCTTCCTCCTCGGTATCGCTCCCGAAGACCGGAATAGTGGTGATAGTTTTTTGCTTATTTTCCGGCTTATGGCATCTTTCCGTGTCTTCAAAGTCTAGCAGAAAGTACTTTGCGTCCTCGTATTTGCGGACTTCATTTACGGAGAATGGGTTTAGCTCTCCCGTTATGGTGTACTCAAGACCATCCTTGAAATACTTCATACACTGATGTTGTGTAGAAATGATGATGTTGTACTCGTGTAACCAAGGCCTGCCGAGCAAAGCGTTGTAGCAAGTCTTGGCGTCAATGATGTGGAACTTGATATCAGTTACGAGCAGCCCAAAGCATAACATCAGTATCACTAACCCGAGCGTCCGTGATGACTGGGAGTCAAAAGCAGAGATGGTGATTTTATCCCGAGCGAGGTGCTGTATGCTCATATAGATTTCTTTTAGCACCCTTACATTTAGGAGGTTGACAAAGGACCCGTTGTCAATTAGGATCTTCCCTATCTTGATGTCATGGCAATACCCGGAGACATAGAGGGGACGATTGTGCTCGCACATTCCAAGGAGGAGATCTTCATCGCCGAAAGTGATATCAGCCATGTGCACTTCTTCCAGCCCGTCCTTCATCTTTTCTTCGAGAAGGAAAGCTTGGAACTGCTCGGGCTCTTGCAGTGCCTTGATCAAAGAATCTCTCGCCTCTTTAGATAGCAGAAGGGCATCGAGAATGCTCAGTTGCGAGGGTATTTTCCTCAGGTGTGCCAGAACATTGTAATCCTCCTTGTTTTTCTTTGGCGGATCTTTGGCTGCCAGCTCTTCGACGACTCGGTCATTGAGGGCGATATCTTCAGGGATTTTTTCTTTCCCATTATCTTTTCTCTTCGATCCCTTGTTTGTGGATCCGAGATTCTTTTCGGGTAGCGTACGATTGCGCAGCTGAATGTTCTCGCAGGTCTTCGTCTCTTCTATTTCAGAGATGGGTTTCTTGAAGAGAGGGCTGAAGGCTATTTCTTCATCAGAATCGCTCCTGAAGGTGAGAACTTGCGATCCCCTAGAACTAACCATGTGACAGTCGCCGGCAGTTCTTCTGCGCTCATCTGTCGTGCTCTTCTGCTCTCGACGCGTTTTGCGCTTTATTCGCTTGAAATGCTGCCGATGAGCAACGTATCCCTGCCACCAATTCTTGAAGGTCATACATTCCTCGGTAGGGTGTGTGATCCTCTGATGGTATGAGCAGTAGTTTGGATGTGCATCTAGTCCGTCGGGGAACATATTTTCTGAAGTGTCTTCTTTGAAAGGTGGCAACTTCATTCCCATTGATAGGGCTTTAGCGAATTGCTTCCTTGTCTTAAACCTGCTTTTGCTGGCGGCAGAAGTGCTTCCATCCGGTTGGGGTACTTCAACCCTTTTGTCCAGCCGTCGTCGTTTGGCTTTTTCAAATATGGCCATTTCGCGCTCTCGATCAGTTTTGCTTTTCTGAAGCGCCTCATTCAGGAATACGTCAATTATCTCGTCTGACGGTTCTAGGAGTTCCGGTTCGGGACCTGCCCCCAGTTTCTCTGCATCAGGAGCTTCTTTGCTATTTATCGAATGAGAGATCATGTGGCAGCTCGCCACATAGTCTTCAGGCCCTTCTGAAGAATCGTCTCCTTTGTCAGCGTCATCGTCTTCATTCTCAAGAACATGCTTAAAGAATTCATCCAACGTGATTGGGGTCCGTGCCTTCTGGTTATACTCTTCCAGTGCATCGATGTATTTCTGCAGACCTGTACGGCTATCGTCGGTTTGGATAGGCTTCTTAGCCTTCTACTTTTTCTTTAAAGGCTTTGGAGGCTTGGCCTAAATGTTTTGTTCACCATCACCAACTTTCAGCGTTGGGCGCGGCTTCAGCATCCCCTCAATAATCTCGGGTTCCAAAGGGCCCTTCCACCTAATCGCCGAGTTTGGAGATCTTTCAGCATTTTTTTCGTTTTTGTCGAAAGAACAACTTCCCATGGAGCTTTCTGTATAAATGAGCATGATGCCCCCGGCGTGTCCATCTTTTTCGGAGTGTGTGGTTGTGGCGGGTTTACCCTCCAGTTTTCAGACAACGCGAATTTGCCTTGCTGGTACTGGTCCTAAATCCAGTTTTTGAAGACAAAGCAATCTTCGATTGGATGACCCATTATTCGATGGTAGGGGCAGTAGTTAGGACTGTTGACGTCACCGGGCTGCGGTGGGCGTTTCGGATCCGGTAGGATGATGAGCTTGTTGCGCACCGCCAGCTCGAACATTCTTCTCGTCTTATCCCGAGGAAACGAATAAGGGCGTTTTAGCCTCTCATTAAAGAGTCGTTGTCTATCACTTTGGCGATCAACTGGTTTCGGACCATTAGGCTGCTGTTGAGCATTAACGACGAAGGTCGCTTTCCCCTTCCCGTTCTCGTTTCGAGGCTCCATTTTCGAGGAAGACGGTCTATGGCCCATCTGATCCATTTAGGCCAGTTTGTCAATCAAGTCCTGGAAGGTAGTCGGCTTGAAAAACATCATGAACCGGGATATGGTCGCCTACGGATTGAGGGTACCCACGAACATGCCTACTGCAGGAGCTTCTTCGATGCGTTGTTCGCATTTCGACCATAGGTTCCGCCACCGTATCGTGTACTGAACCCATGTTTCGCCCGGCTTCACCCTGGCGTTAATTAATGCCGTGATCGGGGTGTGTTCGCTAGCGCTTACGAACCTTTGTGTAAACAGTAATTCCATTTCTGCAAATGTCTTAACGGAGTCGTTCGAAAGCTTAAAGTACCATTCAAACGCTGTCTCCGACAAGCCGCCAACAAACTGGCGAAGTAGTAGCTTATCGTCACCTCCGGTGTTGCCGTACAGAGCCCTGAATTGAGCCACGTGTTGGTTTGGATTTCCCGTCCCCTTATATACGTGGAATTTAGGGATCGTATATCCTGGCGGGTTGTTTATTTGATCGTACCAACCCGGATAGGGTCGTCCAGTTTTAAAGATTTGGATAGCCGCTTCTCTCGCCTGATGAGCTCGTATCTGTTGAGCTATATAGTCATCCAGGGTGGCTTTGGAGATCGTCTCCTCTTTAGCTACTGATAGAGCCGGAAGAGGGTTCAATGTCTCCCCTCTATCGTCTTCAAGGATAATCGAGGGGTCTTCAGCTGGAGGATCCGGCTGTATCATCATCCCGACCATATCTTGGAATAAAAATGCCATCCGTTTTATGTTGGCCGCTTGTTCCGCGGCCTCTCTGTCTTTCTTTTCGAGGATTCTGCGGAGAAACTCAGTATCGGTTTCTTGTTCATGACACTGTTTCGACGATGTTTCTGGGCTTTTTTTGGCCCAGTGAGTGCGGCCATCTGTGTTAACATTTCCTGGAGCTTCTGTTGTTGCTCCTGGGCCTTTGTTACGGATCGGGTGAGCGGTCGGTGACCCGTAGAAGCATGACTTTCCTCTTTTCCGGAAGCCATATAAATAGTGCACACCACCCTGCCCCCAGACTTAGAGCATTTAGGTTTAGTACCCTTTAGATTCGTCGCAGACGCGGGAATTTTCTCCGGCCTTCTCCTTTTGTGAGCGGTCGAAGCTGAGGGGGCTGTTGCAGGTGATACTTTCTACGGTACGGCGGCGGGATGGTCCTCTTCTTGCCAAACTTTCATTTTCTTCTGTCGGCGGGAGTAGTCCTTGTCGATCACAGAGTCTTGGAATTTTCGCCAGACCCTGTGGATTTTGGAGGACAGCCGCTGAGAGGGCTGTTCCAGCTTTGCTTTAGTAACGTTCTCCACAGGTGGATGATACCTTTTCAACACGACAATTGAAGAGTTCTTGCGCACTCTCCTGAGCGGCTTAAAGCTGTTCCCAGTTGGAATAGCAGCATCAACTTCCATCGTCGGAGCTGGCTGAGTGAATCCAGAAGGAGAACTGCCCCCAGCTTTCCTCACTCGGCGCAAGTGGCGACGTTGAGCGTGTCGAGCAGACGGTACTGGCTCAGCTATGGGGGTGGCTTCTTTATGCCCCCTGCTCTGATAAGGGGCTGTTTTCGTCGCTAGCCTGTCGAAAACCGATGTCCGCTGAGAGGGGATGGCCAACCTGTCGAAGGCAAACTTTCGGACAGGGGTAGCAGCCTTGGTGACTTCACCCAGAACGAGAGTTGGAGCAGCCAGTCTTGCAAAGACCGATCTTTTAGCAGGAGATGCCGCTTTGACGACTTCTTTCACTAGAGCAGGGATGGCTATCCGTTTCGGGATAACCCCTTCAGGTATTGCGGGCTTCTTCATGGGCCTATTGGAGTTTTGGCTTATCCTATCAAAGACTGAGGTGCTGGACTTGGACGACCCGTTGAGAGGGGCCGTGGTGGTTGTAAGCCGATCAAAGACCGACTTCTTCGGAGTTTCTTGCGACGGTAGTGGGGCGTTGAAGCTCATGGGTGGGAGCATGGTCCCAAAGAACAGCCCAATGGTGGCTTGCGTCACCTGTTCCACTGGCATCATGAAAACGGAGGCCGCTTGAGGCCCATAAGTCACTCCTCCAGCAAGGACAGAGTGGGAGTTGTTGCAGTCGTTGCAGTTTATGCAGTTGAAAGCCATTTTCTCTGCACTTAGCAAGACACCAAATCTTAGTACCTCGAATCCAAGGGCAACCATAGAAAACCGTGATTCGTTCGCGAAACACGACACGCGAAGTGTGGAGTGGAAAGAGTAAAAGGTCCCACCGGGCGTGCCAGAATCTGTTCTCCACCGAAAATCGGGAAGACAAACGTCTTGCCTGAATTTGGGGGTAGATGCTATTTGGTTTCATCCGTCCACCTCTTCGAAGATGTCAAGGTGATTTATGGTATCAAGTATCGAAGGTTTAGACGGATGCGGCCGATGTAGCAGACTTCATCAGATTCCTCCTCGTTTGAGGGGTTTTTGATTGTGGGGACTCTCTTTCCTGCAGGCGCAAGCCCCTGCAGTTAATTACGCTACCGCATCACGGCAACAACATTCTCCTTCTCTAGATGGTCACTCCATGTCGTGTGTGTTTGTTTTATTTTCGGTTGCCCGTGGATTGTATACGGAGACTAATTTATGTTGTCTCCGTAGGACGTGGATTAGTCCAAATCCATATTTTTTTAGATTTGGGTTTTGGTTTGGGTTTGGGTTTAAGGATCGTTAATCTCATTTGAGACTAAGATCAACTTAAACGTTTGTTAAGGATACGTTAGTCTAATTTTAGACTAAGATCTACTTAACAGGATCACTTAGATCCAATAAAAGAGCATTTGGACTCTATTGTTTTAGTTTAGGGACATTGCGGTCCATAAGTTTAAGGACATCATAGTCCGTGACAGTTTAAACACATCATTGTCTATAAAGTTTAAAGACATCATAGTCTATGAGTTTAAGGACCTCACGGTCCATGTTAGTTTAGAGGCATCATAGTCTGTAAAGTTTAAGGACATCGTAGTCCATGAGTTTAAAGACCTCACAGTCCGTGTAATGTCTGGTTGTCGGGACCCATCATCTCTCTGAAGACGTTGAAGGATTACAACGACATATATCAGAGGTATGAAGAGATGTACCCTTGACCCGATATTGGTTGGGAGATCTGTAGTCCAATTTTGGACTAAGATCAAAGATTTATGAGCATATGGGCTCAATTAATTTGAATTAGGGATCTGTGGCCAACTTGGACCCGGTCCATTCAGTTAAAATGTTGGATATTTAATTAGGCTCAGTCATTTTTCATTTAACAATGCTGAGCATTGGTTTGGATTCTGACAACAGTTTTTGTCTTTTATTGAGTGCTGAGCACTCATCATAGCTCTGGGGCTTTTATTTAAAGAACATGTTGTGTTCTCTCAGCGCACACATGAGGAGCACGTGGCGCGCTTGGCGCTGAGCGCCTGATTTAGAGCGCAGAGTGCTTCTGTTAAGCAGCGCACACGTGAGGAGCACGTGGCGCTGAGCGCCAGACAATGAGCGCAGAGTGCTTATGTTTAAGTAGCGCACACGTGAGGAGCACGTGGCGCGCTTGGCGTTGAGTGCCAGTCAATGAGCGCAGAGCGCTTCTATTAAGTAGTACACACGTAAGGAGCACGTGGCGCGCTTGGCGCTGAGCGCCAGATAATGAGAGCAGAGCGCTTCTGTTAAGTAGCGCACACGTGAGGAGCACGTAGCGCACTTGGCGCTGAGCACCAGACAATGAGCGCAGAGCGCTTCTGTTTAAGTAGCGCACACGTGAGGAGCACGTGGCGCGCTTGGCACTGAGTGCCAGACAATGAGCACGGAGCGCTTCTGTTTAAGTAGTGCACATGTGAGAAGCATGTGGCGCGCTTGGCGCTGAGTGCCATTCAATGAGTGCAGAGCATTTTTGTTAAGTAGCGCACACGTGAGGAGCACGTGGCGCGCTTGGCGCTGAGCGCCAGACAATGAGCGCAGAGCACTTCTGATAAGTAGCGCACACGTGAGGAGCACATGGCGCGCTTGGCGCTGAGCGCCAGTCTTGGAGCGCTGAGGCGCTTCTTTTTAATTTGGAGCGCTAAGGCTCTTTTTAGGCAACTTTGATCAGTTCTGCACTCTAAAAATTAAACTCTCATTCATAGGAGACTTTGTCTCATAGATTTAAGAATAAAATTCTTATTTTTATAGGAGATGTTACAATCTTTTATTTTTTGTGAAAGGCTTTGCCTTTATGGATCTGTGATCTGAAGAGAATTGAATTCTTCTTCCCCCCTTTTTATGATGAGATGCTATGATCTCTTTTATGAAAGACGTCTGTCTTATAGATCTATGATCTAGAAGAGGAACTAAGTCCTTCTTCCTTGATGAGATGTTTTTTATCTCTCTGTTTTTACCCTGAAAAAAAGTTCTTCTTCTCAGAGTTTGCTCTTTTCTTTGAAATTTCTCAAAGCTTGTTGGGGGGGTTCCTCTCTACAAGACTTGAAGTCTTGAGGCCTTTATATAGGGTAGGTCGATTTGTTGAATCAGTTAAGGAGATCTTTTCTCTAATTGATTTGGGGATGTTTCCCCCGTTGGATCTTCGATCCAAGGGTTTCTGATTTACAGAAGGCAATCTTCTTGTTTTTAACAAGATTGGGAAATTTTTTCCCATACAGAATTTATTCTGTATTTTGGTGATTATTAATCACCTTTGGATCATTGATCCAACGGTGCTCTGATTTTCAGAGCACAATCTTTCCTGTTTGGAAAGATTCTGAGAAATGTTTCCTTAACAGAATTTTATTCTGTCAATTGATGATTTTTAATCATGTTCGTTGGATTTTTGATCCAAGGGCCGAGAACATGTTTTTCTATCGCTAACATTCACGTGCTTTGCACGTGGTGCGCTACTTAGAGTGCAGCGCTCTTAGCGCCAGCGCTCACGTGCTTTGCACGTGAGCGCTGCCTCAGAGTCTTTGACTCTCAGCGCTGGCGCTGCTATGAAGCGCCGCTTCATTTCAAATTTTGAAATTTAAACAGAGTTTTGCTCTGATTGGGGAAACAATCACTGTTTCCGTCTATTGGGAAGTGGGGTGTGACAATCACTTTCACCCATGCTATAATAGTCTCATGGATTCGCATAATATCAACATCCCACTGGGCATCCCTAGAGTCTGCGACGTAAAAGCATTATCGGGTTTGACTTACAACATTACATAAAGATAAGTCTCACACACTCTCTCTGACACAAATACATGTCCACAACATATTTCACACACAATACACACATCCATACATAATATATTCCATGCTCATAGTACACAAACTTCCTCAACAGACATGTAAATATCGTATACCAAATAGATAGCAAGGACAATCACAACACTAGAATTGTTCGGCTCGGGCGTGATACCTAAAACGTTTCCAAGATGACAATTCATCACTTATAATTCAAAAATAGATTCTCTTCAATATTGAGCTCTACAACAACAAAATTGATCCGCTCTATAAGGGCCTCATCATCTACCGCAACATCTTGTGCGGGTTCAAGATGGTGCAAAGTCTGACGGTGTATAAAGATGCGGTAGAGAGTGCTTGCGGAGTACTCGATAGCGTGATCAGAAAGATGACCCATAGAATGAAAAAAGTGGATACAACGATTTGCTTCGCCATGGTGGCTATGGGTTGCTTCTTCAGGAGGAGACAGGAGTGCATCCAATATGGCTAGGTGCAAGAGCCGAAGGATGGCGTGATTGATCTTGATCAGCTAGTTTATACCATTCGTAATCGATAGAGAATGCTTTCGTAATACTCGTAGTCTATCTTCGTGAATTCAACTTTCACTACGGTATAAGGGATTCTCCTCTTGATGTCATCGATTGATGGCAATCCTACATATGAGGAGTCATGGTATCTTGGGGGTGCAGATGAAGATCCCGACACTGACTGTTTGTTTAAAGAATGATAGGTAACTGATTTTAAACCCGTGAAAGAAAGTATGTATATAGCTAATTGGTTTAAGGCACGTCAAATATCTAGATTAAGATTAAATGGTCAGTTGGTTAATTGATTATTAACTATGTAGACTAGGACACCATGGTTTTCAGATTAATTAATGTTTAATTGGTGACTTAATCTAGATTTAGTATATAGTTAAGAATTAAAGGGTGTAGGCGATTTACCAGATACCGACGTATATCGAGGTATGGTGACTTAGTCAAAGTATAGTAGTTAATAATTAAAAGGGGTAGAGTGTGTCGTGAAGACTGACATATATTGAATGCGAAGAAAGAACGAGCAATCACGCCGACGTCAACCCTACAATCGCACAATTTTTTAATTACTTTGTCTTAACATTTCTACACAAATCTTCTAATTTAACAAAATTAACTAAAATTAACAAAAATAAACTTTGAAAATTGAAAGTTTATAAAATGTATTCACCTTATTTGTCGCCGATTCCACGACTAAGTAGCTAGTGAATTGGATCGATGAAGTCGTAGGAGGTGGATCGGTTGAAAGAAGATGAAGAAGGGGATCTTGGGTATGACGAGGAGGAGGGGATCGATGAAGTCGTAGGAGGTGGATCGGTTCAAGGGGGATGAAGAGGGGGTCTCGGGTATGATGAGGAGGCGAACGTGGAGACCTCGGGGACGATGAGTAGGAGGCGGCGAGGAAGTCGAAAAGGTGGAGGCGGGGGCGGTGGCGAGGAGGAGGAAGGGATAGAAAAAGGGGGACAAGTCGGTGAGGTGAGGGGAGCGGGGATCAACAAGGACGAAGAGGCGACGACGACGGCAAAGAGGCAGAGGCGACGAGGAAGAGGAGAGGGGAGCGGGGATTTTTCCTGATAAATTTTCGAGTGGGGGAAGTGATTGTTTTGAGGAAAAGGGGGCAGAAGTACCGGGCTGGGCTAGGGTTGTTGACTCTGGTCAACTCTAATTCGACGCGAGAATCCCGTCAAATTAGATGTTGACCAAAGTCAACAGAATTTCAAATCTTTGCAGCCTAATTCGACAGGAGTGTCGCGTCGAATTTGGCCTCCCGTTGAATTAGGCCAACGTTTCTTATAATGGTGTCATACCGATCTTCACTATGCTAAGAACGATCACGGATTGTCTTTCTATCCTCTTATTCCTGGGTATTAATTCCTCATCACGTTCAATTTTTATATTTACTCAAAAAAATTTAAAAAAAATACATAAAATTTCCATATCAATGTTGGCAGGCATGAAATAGAAGGCGAAGTGACGCAAGCAAGACTAGATGTTACAACCCAAAGTTCGGCCCGTGACCGACACTTAACCACGTAACGTCTACTGGCGCAACGCGATCAAGAAAGCCGAAACCCAGAAATCAAAACCATTAAAATAGTGAGTGGAGAAAACATTAGTTTAAAACATTTAGAAAACCTTGAGTAATTGAGTAAAAATCTTTAAAGTTTAAGTATTTTCTTAAAAATTTCGGCAGCACCTCCTTTGTAAAAACTAGCCCCGAAAACGGGTACAAAACATGATATAAGTAAAATAACTAATAACAAGAATATAACATCCCCAAACGGGAGCAATCACGCCCAACGGCGGAAACAATCACCACAAGAATAATATACGACGCCGTAGTGAAGAAATGAGCAATATAAGTGAAAAATATCATAAAAGATAAAACTGCATAAATAAATAAAGCCGGCTCACACGAGCTCGACGTCCATAGTACAAAATAATATATAATATCGTCCTCATAACTAGTCTCTAAGTCAATACATGAAATAGCAGATGGAGAGTACTAGATACAATAGAGTATACAAATGGAAAATAACCGGATACCACAAACCCACCTATCAGCAAAACAGCTCACACGCCAACTGCAGTGGTATCCGTAACCAAAAGATACAAGAGATAGTCCTGCCGCAACTACTCTGAGGGTCGACCTGCAATCACTGTGGCACAACGGGGGTGAGTTGCCGACTCGTGAATAGTAAATAACATATAAAGGTAATTTCGAGTATGCACGTACTGCGATACTCTAACATGTGCAATCTGATAACATCTAAATGATGAGCGGGGTATGCAATAATCATGCATAACAAGTGAAATCTAATAACATCTATATGATGAGCTGGGTATGCAATAATCATGCCAAAGTACTCTATCAGGTACTACGACTACAGGATGTGATGCATAAAAATGAATGCTGAGCATGGGGTAAAATATTATCTACACGGAATATCAACGTCGAAAACCCCGGTGTCTACCAAAAATACCCTAAAATCCCGATAACTCGGGCGCCGTCACTCTATCCGGCCCTCAATCCTGTAAATCTCATAAAAGCGGGGTGCCCAACATCGGCACCCGAAAACATCATGAAATACTCGTGTCCAGCATCGACACGCAAATCCTCATATATCGGGCTCCGTCAGTCCGGATCGGCCCACGGGCTCCGTCTGCGGAATCGGCCCTCGGCCCCGGCAGTACGGGTCGGCCCATATCCACCTCTCGACTCTGGTCAGTATCCTTCGGATAACCGCCAGGTCTAACCAATCACCGGTAGGTAGTAGTCCCTCTGCCAGGCTCACCGTCTGTATACACAACATCCCTTTCTTACCCCAGGATACCATACCGGGTCCACCATGTACCCGTAATCGGCCTCATCCAGCTCCTCGAATCGGGTTCACATGTCACAGTCTCAAAACCGAGAAAACGCATGGTGGACACACTGAAATATCATATCAAAAGAAACCGGGTTTTCAAAACAGTGCATACTTTCTTACAATAATACCACGGTTCTCAAATCCAAAAATCACATGAATCCAAAATTCACTGCGTAAATCCATGCAATGTGCCGTATACCGCATAAAATCGTACTATGAGAAAAAGGGGAAAACCGCTCTTTTAAAAGGATCCAGTTGAAAACATTTCATGCGGTCCCCGATTGTTTAAATCAAAGTCAGCACCATCAATGTATGTGCAAGAGTATGTATGTATGTAGGCATGGACGTACAAAGATATATACGCAAGCATGAGTGTACAGTATGTATATGTGTCAATACAGATGTACATGTGGTATATACGTAAGCATGAGTGTACAGTATGTATGTGTGCCAATATGGATGTACAAGTGGTATATACGCAAGTATGAGTGTACAGTATGTATATGTGTCAATATAGATGTACATGTGGTATATACATAAGCATGGGTGTACAGTATATATGTGTGCCAATATGGATGTACAAGTGGTATATACGCAAGCATGAGTGTACAGTATGTATATGTGTCAATATGGATGTACATGTGGTATATACGCAAGCATGAGTGTACAGTATGTATATGTGTCAATATAGATGTACATGTGGTATATACGCAAGCATGAGTGTACAGTATGTATATGTGTCAATATGGATGTACATGTGGTAAATACGCATGCATGAGTGTACAGTATGTATATGTGTCAATAACGCAATCATGAGTGTACAGTATGTATATGTGTCAATATAGATGTACATGTGGTATATACGCAAGCATGAGTGTACAGTATGTATATGTGTCAATATAGATGTGCATATGGTATATACGTAGGCATGAGTGTACAGTATGGGGCAGAATCATGTCTAATCATCAATGATGTGGTAATCAAATGTGTATGGTTCGTAGCAATCCTATATTGCGAGTGTCATGGCAATCACTAACGGGGTGGGTGTAACATACAAATAGTGCTCGTGCAGCTTGAACCGTTAGTGACAGTGCAGTGTTACATAACTATTGTTTCTATATGCAACAAAAGATGGGTACGCTATAATAGTACATATGCACAAACAATATATATATATATATATATATATATATATATATAAATATACATACGCGACTACAATATCGTATCAAGCCCTGACGCTTAACGCCATACAGGCGATTTCCCCGTAGATGTTAAATCTACTCACCGTGGTCTCGTGCTAAGTGTAGCCGACTACTTGTTTCTCCTTCTTTGAGGCGTCCGACTTACCCGCCTACGAACCTAGAATTTACACAAAGAATACACATAAGCTAAAATCCTGCAAAAACGCGATATCAAAACCAAATGAGAATCTCGCGTCGTGAACTAAACACATGTGTATCCGATAAGCTAAAACGTGTGAATACGCGTCTGAAACTGCCCCGACACGCTGCAACACACAGGAATCACTAAACCCACTTACAAAACGTACGTGTCGCGCAAGTTTAAAAGTATTGAAACAAGGTATTTAGTTCTCTATTTTTATACAAACAGAATTAAGATAAGTTGCATATACCAAACACCTTAAATATGTAGCAGACTCCCCCAGAACAAACCCAGACACCCAACTCCCCCCTCTGGCCGCAAATTGCAGCCAGAACGAATTTTTCTGCAGCCAGGGTTGTGAATTAGGGTCTCGTGCTTCGTGTGTGTGGTCTAGATCTAGTGAACAGGCTCCAGTAAACTCAACTTTTCTCTGAAACACCCGGGTCAAAAGCAGATCTCAAAACAACACTAATTTCTTAACTAAACACTAATAAACACTAAACTTAATACATTAGGGGGTTTTAGTGTAACCTGAGGCAAAAACTTGGATTAGATGACCTTAACAACACTTAGTCAAGCTACTTTAACCATAAAAATCCTAACTTGGCTTAAACTCCACTTAAATCACACACTAAAACCACATTAATTACTAAATTAAGCTAAATAACTACATGTTTAGCAAAATGGAAGTTGAGTTAACATTATACCTCAAATGGTCCTAGGATGTAAGAAGAAGAGAAGAAGAAGAAGAAGAGAAGAGGGTGTGTGTGTTGCTGCTGTTGTTGTGGCTGTTGCTGCTGCTGCTGCTTCTTCTGCTGCTGCTGCTTGCTTCTGTTGCTGCTGCTTGTGTGGGGGGGGGGGGGGGGAAGGGAAATGAGAGGGAGAGAGTGTGATGAGTGTGTGAGAATGAGACTTTTTTTTTGAAAACAAAAGAGAGTCAACTACACCCCCTCTCTCTCTCCTCATTAATACCAAGCATGCTTGCTCATGCCCATCATGCCCTCTCTCTCCTCAACTCTCTCAAGTCAACCCCAAAACTAATTATATTTAAATTTTGAAAATTAGAAAAAAAAACTTAATTAACTTCATATTCCTAATGAAATGGGCTAACACACCATGACCTTCTAACATGGTTTAACCCCAAACTTAGCCCTAGTTAACATGCACATGTGTATGCAATCCCAAATAAATTATAATAAAATACTCATAAATTCTGATAAAATATTTGAAAACCGTTTTGGTAAACTTTATACTAAAAACCATACTATTGCTTAAATAAATCCCTAATCGCATCCTAAAGTGTTACACCAGATGTCAAAAAATTCAAGGTCAGAGACAAGGTAGGTGTGGGGTTCCTAGTTCAGGCATGTCGTGCATGCGACAACTGCAGTGAAGATCTTGAAAACCACCATGTCAAGCCAGTGTACACCTACAACATCATTGCTTACGATGGTTCAATCACTTATGGTGGATACTCGAACAAAATCTTCGTTCACGAGCATTACGTTGTCAGTATCCCTGACAGTTTGCCTTTGGACTCCGTCGCTCCTCTGTTGTGTGCGGGGATCATTGTGTTCAGCCCGATGCAGTATTTCGGTCTTAATAAGCCCGGGCTGCATATAGGCGTCGTCGGGCTCGGAGGCTTAGGTCATGTTGCTGTTAAGTTTGGAAAAGTTTTTGGGATGAAGGTTATTGTTATTAGCACGTCGCCAAATAAGGAGAGTGTGGCGATTTAACAATTAGGAGTCGATGCGTTCTTTGTCAGCCGTAATGAAGAGCGAATGATGTTATATTATTCTGATTTTATCTATATATTTTATAAATAGTTTAATATTAATTATTTTGTTTTGATGGATAGATTATTATTAAAAGATTCAAAATTACTATTGTTGCGAAGATGCCAAGAGCTAAGTTGCAAAGTAAATTTTAGAGACGTCTAAGCAGACGTCTCCTTAAGAATTCTTTGAACTACAGACGTCTGGTGAAAGAAATTTTCAATTTTAAAGCTCTGTTTTTACTTTAGAGACGTCTAAGCAGACGTCTCCTTATGAATTTTTTGAACTACACCAGACGTTTTCTATAGAAAATTTTGAACTACAGACGTCCGCTCTAGGAAATTTTGAACTGCATACATCTGGCACCAGACATCTGATATGGCAGTTACTGGTAGTTATTTCTTAGTTTGAATTTCAAATTGAAGGGGTGCTCTTAACCGTTGAGGATTGAAATGCAACTTTTCAAAAAAACTGTTGGAAGTTAACAGTTACTTATGAAGTCTATAAATAGACTTCAATAGAGAAGTAAAATGATAAGAGATTATCCCACAACAAACAAAGCCTTTAATTGTTCTCTGTTTGCAATCTTGTGCAAACGGAGAGCAATTCCTTCACTGAGTCTTCCATAGAAAATCCGATTTGAGAAAATCTCTTAATTTATTTTATTTCACTGGATACAAATTGATAACGATATCAAAACCAAGCTTCCCTTGTGATTCGTACTCAACGGGGGAAATCGGACGGGCTGAGAGTGTTGTACCTTAGAAACGTGTATGTCTGCAAAACCTGTACGGAGGGTGGCTATACGTTTTTAGGGCAGCGCGGTCAACTATGCGCCTCGTATCTATGGGCCCATGTTCTAAACTTTTTTGATTCATAGTTTATATTATTTTATGTGAGTGTTTTCATAGGAAAATATATTGAAAATATTTCATTTTGTAAAAGTGTTAATTTTAACAATTATTTTGGTAATTTATCTAACAATCTAAAAACGTATATGAAATAATTGTTTCATTGTTAGTAGACTTGATAGATTTACCATCAAAAGAAAAATACAAGAATAGGGTAGTTGCTAAAGCTATACACAAAGAAAAGGTATAGACTTCTTCGATGCATATGCTTCCGTTGCGCGTATAACTATTATGCGTGTCCTGATTGCATTTGCTTTCATTAATGATCTTTTAACTCATCAAATGGATGTTAGAATTGCATTCTTAAATGGAGATTTAGAAGAAAAGATTTATATAGAGCAGCCGGAAGGGTTTATGGTTAAGGGCCAAGAACGTAAAATTTGTAAATTAATTAAATCACTTTACAGTCTTAAAGAAGCTCCAAAGGCAATGGCATATTAAGTTTGATCAAGTTATTTTAAATTACGGTTTTGTTATTAATCAATATGATAAATTTGTTTATTTTAAACAATTTGAAAATGATTATGTTATTTTATGCTTATATGTAGATAATATTTTATTATTTGGTACATCACTTAAAATAATAAACCATGTAAAACAATACTTATCTTCTAACTTTGACACGAAAGATTTAGGTGGCACTGATATTATTCTTGGTATGAAACTAATTAGATGTGATAATGGTATCGCTTTAAGTTTATCGCATGCTATTGAGAAAATTCTTAAGAAATTTAATTATTTTGATATCAAACATATTCCACACCTTTTGATTCAAATTTACATCTTATTACAAACAATGATGAGCCTGTATTACAAAATAAATATGCACAAATAATTGATAGTTTACTTCGTACTAGACCCGATATT
Source organism: Agapanthus africanus (assembly GCA_030015575.1). Classification (NCBI taxonomy): domain Eukaryota; kingdom Viridiplantae; phylum Streptophyta; class Magnoliopsida; order Asparagales; family Amaryllidaceae; genus Agapanthus; species Agapanthus africanus. Next base: position 746,190,580 of record JASDDO010000022.1, on the reverse strand, counting down.
TGTTATGTTGTTTCCAGACTTAGTAGATACACTAGTAATCTAAATAAAGATTATTAGTGTGCTCTTGAAAGAATTTTTAAATATCTAAAAGGAACATTACATTATATTTTGTTTTATTCCGGTTTTCCTAATATAATTGAAGGATCCAACGACACTGGTTAGATAACTAATTCACTCGATGTGAAATCCACCAGTGGCTATGTATTATTACTTGGTGGTGCAGCCGTCGCTTGGGGATTTACAAAATAAATTGTTATTGCTAGGAGCACACTAGATTCCAAATTAATTGCGTTGAATACTACTTGTAAAGAAGCAGAACGGATCAAAAATTTGATCTCGCGATTACATTATACTCCAAAACCTATATCTGCCGTAAATGTAAACCGTGATAACAGATCCTTATTGGATTTATTAAATCAAGAAAATTGTAATAGGAAAACGAATCGACATTTGCAAATAAGATATGCGACAATAAAAGAACACAAGGATAATAATAATGTATCATTATTATTTGTATATTCTCAGAAAAATTTGGCGGACAATTTGACAAAGGGTCTTAACAAGAACCATGTCACGCCACATGCCCCGGTACGGATGGTATTGTCCGTTCTGACCGAAATCGCACGGTTTTGTCCTTTAGAACGAATCGGACTCGAGAAGGGACCACTTCCCAGGAGGTCACCCATCCTAGGTTTTCCCTAAAAGGAACATTACATTATATTTTGTTTTATTCCGATTTTCCTAATATAATTGAAGGATACAATGACAATAGTTGGGTAACTGATTCACTCGATGTGAAATCCACCAGTGGCTATGTATTCTTACTTGGCAGTGAAACCTTCACTTGTGGATTTACAAAACAAACTGTTATTGTTAGGAGCACACTAGATTCCAAATTAATTGTGTTGAATACTGCTTGTAAAGAAGCAGAACGGATCAAAAATTTGATCTCGCGATTACCTTATGCTCAAAACCTATATCTGCCGTAAATGTAAACCGTGATAATAGATCCTTATTAGATTTATTAAATCAAGAAAATTGCAATAGGAAAATGAATCGACATTTTCAAATGAGGTATGCGACAATAAAAGAACACGAGGATACTAATGTTGTATCATTATTATTTGTATATTCTCAGAAAAATTTGGCGGACAATTTGACCAGGGGTCTTAACAAGAACTATGTCACGCCCCACGCTCCGGTACGGATGGTATTGTCCGCTCTGTCTGAAACCGCACGGTTTTGTCCTTTGGAGCGAACTCGACTCGAGAAGGCGCCACTTCCTAGGAGGTTACCCATCTTAGGATTTTCCTAGCCCAAGCATGCTTAACTATGGAATTCTTCAAAATCCGGAGTACCGGTTCATCCAAAAAACGCCTCCGTAATTGAGAGTAGCATCATTACATTTATAATGCAGTTCGACCCTTTTTCGATATGTGCTTCAGGGACCCGATCCCATTGTTCTGAAGCAGCTCTATACTCAGATCACCATGTGTCTGCAACAGACCACACTAAGTGTGGATAGAGCAGATCAATATGAAGTCTGAAGACCGCACTTCTCTGGGGTATATTGTGAGTGAATCAAAAATAGAAGAACGAAAAGAGTATATATGCTAGCCGCATTATCTAACCCCATTTTCTTGCTATGTTACAATATCTTTCTTGAGTAATTTCGAGGCTGAAATTATTTTTAAGGATGGTAGAATGTAACGACCCCAAATTTCCTATACCGTTGAATTATCTTTTATTGTTTTCCTTTCTGAATATAGCATATATTTAATAATTATTATATATGTGCAAAGAACTTCTTGTAGTTCAGTGGTTAAGTCTTTACATTGTTGTTTCATAGCCTACATGTTCGAATCGTTGTGTCCCAATTATTTTATTTTATTTTATTTTTTTCGTTTTGGAATCTTGAATGTAATAAAATAGTTGTTGGAATTTATTCACCTGTTATTTCTTGATACCTTATATTTCTTATATACGCTTAACGTATTTACATTGAGAAAATACCTTCTCGGAATAAATACGTCGTGAGCCTCGTTACGTTCCTGCTATTGTCTTTTATGAAGCGGGGTGTGACAAACTAGGTCTTACTTTCATCTAGAGGGATTGGCTTAAAGCCTATATATACATCACTAAGAGCGGGAACCCAACCTGTAATGACTCCGAAATCATTTTACAGAAATTTTCTTGTTATTGTACAAAAAAGAGTATTACAGCCTGTGTAAGAGTCAAAAGTTATTTTTGTTAAATAAAAACAAGAAACAACTTGTAGCTCACTGGTAAAACCTCTATACTGTTGTGACATAGCCTATGCGTAACTTTCCTGCACTGTTTGATTTCCCTGCAATCAAACAGAGACCCTTCATTTCACCATTTAACACCTTTTAAATACTTTTTAATCCAAAGTTTTAATTCCCAAACCCTAATTCTCCAGTATAAATACCACCACATGCCCTAGCTCCCCTTAATTCTAAAATTTTAGCAAAAATTCTCTTGAAACTCTCTAAGTGCCAAGTGGAGTTAAGCCCCTCAAGTGGAGTAGCGAGCCAAACTCGACGACCGGAGCATCTCCGACGGGCATCTCTGACGAAACAACGACCCCCGAGAGCTTCTTCAATCTCTTCTTAACCTTCTAAAAGCCGTAAGTCCCTTTTCTTTTCTTTTCTTTTCTTTCATCTCAATTCGTTTTCTTAAAACAAACCGACAAAAGAGGAGTTATATCCGATATAGTTTTCTTTTTAACAATTGTAAGTCATGTGATAAGCAAATGAGATCAAACTAATATGCTACACTAATCCTAACCTTATTCACATCATTTAGTTTTTAGATTTAACAAAATTTTCATATGAACCCAACATATAATGAACTTTTTCATTAAAATACCATGAACTTTAGTGTAACCACTTTTCTATATCTAGTATACCTAAACCCTAGAACCTTCACGGAGTAATGACCCACCCCACACGCACACTATGGTTTCATAGCACGGTATTCTAAGCATATGAGTAATTCAAAATAAAAGAACTTTTTCATTAAAATACCACACTTTTACAAAAACGAGTTTCTTTAAATCGGTATTTTGAATCCTTAGCAAATACGCCTCTACAACCCTCGTTAGAGTACTCGCTAATGGATGGTGTGGATTATCGCACATTCTTGGGTCAGTAGAGCGAGTTGCAAAACTCTTCACGGAGTATTCGGTCTCGAAAGGAATAAAAAAATACGATTTTAAGAAATGCGACTTTTCTAAACAAAACTAATTTTTGAAAAAATAAAATTATATAAAAATTATAAATCCGTATTTTCAATAAAAACAAATTAAGAAACTATATTTTTTAAAAATAAAGATTAAAAATTGTTAATAAAATACTACCAAATTTCCAAAAGTCGTAGTTTTCATAAAAATAGCACAAACTTTCAAAAAACTAGGTTTTATCACCAAAACACCACAACAAATAAAATACATGTTCATGAAAAAATATTACAAATCACCCTCAAGGTTTATTTTTAAACTATATTAAAGTATTTTTCATAAAACCCTCTCGAGATATACAAAACAATATTTTAAGGACTTTAGAATTAATATAGGTTTAAGTGGGATCAATTCTCTTGAGCCCCAGGGAGCCGGAGAAAGTGAGTCTTGCCTATTCAGGTTAGACAACTTAACAGAGTTATCAAATGGCATATGTCTTGAAAAAAGACACAAATCCTTCCGTCCATGTGCAGTAGTTGCCGATATCTCCCGAACATAAGACTTTTAATAATTTATATCAATTCACATGAAAAGACATGAACTCGAATCCAATCTCGAATCTAAACTCGAACACAAACTCGAACCCTAACCTAACTCAAATCAAAACTCGACTATGAACTCGAACTCAAACTACTCGAACCAACTTGACTCGAACCAAGATTACAATTGACATGACTCGCATATTACTCGACTCACTAGAATACATTCTACACCTTTTGCAATCTATTGTTTCGATCAAGATATGTTAATCAATCAATCCAATCTATTAAGTATATTAACCAATTATGTATATTATACTCAGGGTGCTTAGGATAGTTTCTTGTGTGAATCCAACGGAGTTTCAGGAGTCTCGTATTAACCTCTTTTTTATTTTACTCGAATATCAGTCGGGTTAACTCATCCACAGCCTAGAGCCCCGATGCTAACACATGAAGTGGGCTCATGTTTCCTTGCTCCTGGAGCCCCACTCTTGAGCTCATGAATACTTCTACGGCTGCGTTGACATTAACACTTGAAACTTAACGTTAACATAGTGACCATCTAGAGACCTATAGTTTATACTTACCCATGAACATATACTCTTACTTGTCATATATATTCTACACTTATTATTTTCTTTACTCTTACCTGTCTTTCGGACTTACCGAGCGCTAGTTCGCTGACGTGCATTCTACCCACTTTTCTTCTATTGGAATGTTCGTTAGATACGGTCGAGATGGAGGAGATTGAAGCCACATAGGAGGACTCCAACCAGATCGCTACCCAGGGCTAGCTCAGCTTCATTTTTTTTCTTCTTCAGTTTATGTATGCCACTTGTTTAGGCATTTTCCTTATTGTATTTACTTTGCAGTATAAACTCTTGTATTTGTAAATATTAGAAGTTGAATGTAAATAAAGATATTTGTTGAAAAAATTTACAGTCTCAATTTATTCTTGCGTTGTGTATTATTGTTTTCAATACACTTAGTATATTTATTTAGGGAATGGCCTTCTCTAGATAAATATGACATGGGCTTGCCACGTCACCGTTTCCGTCTATTAGGAAGCGAAGAGTGACAGGTTTTGTTGGTGGCCCATATAGGTCAGTTCTGCATGAAGTCGTAAACAATATACCACAAGAATTAATGAGTTCAACAAACATTTACATTCCTTGCATTTCAAATTCCTTGAATCTATCCTAACTTATCTTTTATATCAAGGTGATAGAGTCTCCGAACAATATCAGCACAAACGTCAACAGCAATACTCCACCGCCTACTCTACCACCACCACCACCTACCATTGCAGCTCTTATCAATGAGTAAACGGTACTTCTTGAGGCTATTAAGAGCCTATTGGAGGGTCAGCAGCAGCAGACTGCTACCCTCATGCACCGTCCCGAAGCCGAGGCATCCGGAGTTAAGCAGTTTCGGGCACTGCACCCAAAGAACTTCTCGGGTAAGGAGAGCCCACTTGAGGTAGAAGATGGGCTCAAGCGATCGAGGATAACCTGGCAGTTGCTCAAGTGCCGGATATTGCCTGGGTGAGAGTTGTTAAGTTACAACTGACCGATAACGCCAGGGTATGGTGGAAGGCTGAGAAGAGCCGTCTCGCACAACCGATAGAATGGAAAACATTCCGAGACCTCTTTGACGCCAAGTACTTTCCAGAGACTGCTCGCTTTGACATGGAGCAACAATTCATCCATTTACAACAATGCTCGAGGCGGGTCAAGTCGGTGGATGAATATGATGCTGAGTTTACCATGCTCAGCAAGTTCGTTGCACGCCTTATTCCCAATGCTTAGATCCGGGCACGGTGATTTCATCAAGGGTTGGACCCTGAAATCCAAGTTGCACTCGCTATAATGGATTTCCCAACTCATGAGCTTGCTTTGAAGGCTGCCCGACGCTATAAGGCAGTTGTGAAGAAGAAGGCATGCCGCAGACTGCCGGTGTGAAACGTCCTGTGCACCAGATCACAGGAGGGGCCTTTTCCAGGCCAGTTTTTAATGGACCATCTAGGAGGCCAGCAGCTTCGTTCGCCAACAACAGGCCAGGCTTTTGCATCTACTGCAAGAGAACAGGGCATCTTGTGAAGAATTGTCGTAGGGCGAACAACTTATGCTTGATCTGTGGGTCTTCTACTCATGCCATTAGAGCATGCCCACAGAACCGAGGACCCAATAATCCTCCAGCTAGATCGGCGATTCAAGCTCCTCCTACCCGGTTAGCTCTACCAGCTCCAGCTCCCCGCTGCTAGACCGCTCAACCCCAACGCCGAGTGTTTAACCAGGCACAGAGGAAAGTGCCGCAATGCCAAGCATTCACTATTTCGGTCGAAGAGGCCGAAGCTATGGGTCAGGTTATCACCGGTAAATCTCTCCCCTATTCTCTTCCAAAGTCCTTTCAATTCATAGTCATCTTATATCTGTTATACCTAAACCTATCCCACATGACTTAGGTACCATCTTAGTAGCCTCCTTACCTGCACTTGCGCTCTTCAACACTGGGGCATCACATTGCTTTATGTAGCAGCGGTTCGTCCGAACTCATGCGATCCCAGTTACACCACTCGTATCCAGCTGGAATGTCAGTTCAAGGAACGAGGTTCTAAAAGCAAGTTTGGGATACGATGTTTGTCCAGTGGTCGTCTACAGTCAAGAATTCTATGCGGATTTCAAGATGCTGGACATACCAAACTTCGACGTAGTCTTGGGAATGGACTGACTAGGAACTTTTTTTGCTGCCATCGACTGTCGACAAAGGAGGGTAGTGTTCGAAATACCAGATTATCCAGTGTTCTATTTCAAGAGTGGAGACCGAACCTTGGAGCCTAGCATCTACCAAGCAAAACCAAAGAAGGCAGAGATTGCAGCGTTGCAAGCGAAAGAATCAAAGCCAGAGATAGTTCAAGAGTTCGAGGATGTATTTTCGGAAGATATATCAGGTTTGCCTCCCGATCGAGCTCTTGAATTCAGCATCGATTTACAATCCGGAGCACAACCAGTAATAAAAGCTCCGTATCGATTAAGTCCGGAGGGATTGAAGGAGATCCGCATTCAGTTGGACGAACTCCTGAAGAAAGGTTGGATTTGTCCCGGTATTTCGAGCTGGGGATCTCTGGTGTTACTCGTAAAGAAGAAGGAAGGTTCTTACAGGATGTGTGTGGATTATCGAGCTCTGAACGAAGTGATGATTAAGAACAAGTATACACTACCGCGCATCGATGACCTTTTCGATCAGTTAAGCGGGTCTTGTGTCTTTTCAAAGCTAGATCTTCGTTTAGGTTACCATCAGGTGAAGGTCAAAGAGTCCGACATTCCGAAGACGGCGTTTAGGACTCGCTATGGTCATTATGAATATCTCGTAATGCCATTTGGAGTGACCAATGCACCTGCCATCTTTATGAACCTGATGAACCAAGTTTTCCGAGAGTACTTAGACAGGTTTGTTGTTATATTCATCGATGACATCCTTGTGTATTCAATGAATCGGAAAGAACACGCCGAGCATTTACAGATTGTCCTGGAGACATTGCGACAACATCAGCTCTACACTAAATACAGCAAGTGTGAGTTTTGGCTAGATCGAGTCGGATTTCTCGGACATATTGTTTCAGATGAAGGAATCTCTGTAGATCCAGCAAGGTGTCAGCTGTCAGTGAGTGGCCGACACCAAAGACGGTGAAAGATATAAGAAGTTTCTTGCGATTAGCAGGATACTACCGACGATCCATTGAAGGATTCTCAAAGATCGCAGCACCCCTGACCAAGCTCATACGTAAAGACGAAGCATTCGTGTGGTCAGAAGGATGTGAAAAGGCTTTTGTAGAACTCAAGTCGAGGTTAAGCTATGCACCTATTCTTGTAATACCAGATCAATCTGGCGGATTCGTTGTACATTGTGATGTGTCCGGTAAAGGATCAGGATGTGTTCTATACTAGCATAAAAAAGTTGTGGCTTTTGCATCAAGACAATTAAAAGTTTATAAACACAACTATCCAACACATGATCTAGAATTAGCAGCCGTTATCTTCGCACTCAAGATTTAGCGCCACTATCTTTTGGGAGAATGAGTGGATATATACACTGACCACAAGAGTCTGAAGTATGTATTTATTCAGAAGGAACTCAACATGCGGCAGAGAAATGGCTAGAACTCATGGCGGACTTCGATATCAACCTACAGTATCATCCTGGGAAGGTGAACGTAGTTCCTGATTCACTTAGTTGCCAGCCATTAGCAATGAACCTCACCACTCAATGGAAGCTACAACAAGAATTGCACGGATTGGAGATTGAAGTAGTTGTGCCAAGTAATGCTTCATATTTGATGAACTTACAAGTCCAGTCCACTCTTGTAAATCAAATCAAGGCAGCTCAAGCAAATGATGCCAAGATACCAAAGATCCGAGAACAAGTAGAAAGTGGACTTCGAACTGATTTCATCATCCACGAAGATGGATCCTTACGATCTTGAAGTCGTTTATGCATGCCAATCGGACCTGTTCGAGAAGAGTTGATGAAAGAAGCTCATAGCTCTCCTTATTCTGTATACCCCGATGGCACGAAAATGTACAAGGATCTACGGAAACACTACTGGTGGTATGGAATGAAGCGCGAAGTAGTAAGGAGCGTAGCCAAGTGTTTGGTGTGTCGGCAAGTGAAAGCTAAACATCACAGAACTGCTGGTCTACTTCAACCGTTATTAATCCCAGATTGGAAATGGCAGCACATTACCACGGACTTCGTGACCGCCCTCCCTCATAACACGAAGGGTAACGACGCAATTTGGGTTATTGTGGATTGACTCACCAAGTCGGCTCACTTTATTCCATTTCGAATTGGCCAGTCAACCGAGATGTTTGCAAGGAAGTACATGGAGGTGACATAAATCTAAAGTAAGATTTAAACCATCAAGATGTACCATATTTGATACCCATAAACTCATGCAGGAGATTGTAAGATTACATGGAGTACCTGTTTGCATCGTTTCCAATCGTGATAAAAGATTCCGATCACAGTTTTGGCAGATTTTGTAAGCTAGCCTGGGAACGATTCTGAATTTCAGCACAGTGTATCATCGATAAATAGATGGATAGTCTGAGCAAACAATTCAGATCCTGGAAGACATGTTGAGAGACTGTATGTTAGACTTCATAGAATCGTGAGAAGATCACCTACATTTTGTGGACTTTTCATACAACAACAGCTATCAGGCAAGTATTGGAATAGCACCTTTTGCAGCACTCTACGGGTGGAAGTCTCGTTCCCCGTTGAGTTGGGACGACGTTGGAGATCGTGAACTCGTTGGACCAGAGATGATCGTGGCAACTGTAGACGTGGTTCGCGCGACCAGGGAAATGATGCGAATAGCCCAAGATCGATAGAAACATTGGGCAGATGCAAAGCGTCGACATTTGGAGTTCTAACCTGGAGACCATGTATTCCTGAAGATCTCTCCAAACATAGGAGTGATCCATTTTGGCAAGAGGGGTAAGCTAATTCCAAGATACATAGGACCGTTCGACATACTCGAACGAGTTAGAGAAGTGGCGTACCGTTTAGCACTACCACTCTCATTGGAAGGAGTGCAAAACGTATTCCACATATCCCAGCTAAGACGATATGTGAGCGACCCCAGCCACATACTTGATCACTCAGAGCTCACGGTACAAACTGACCTAACATGCGAGCAACAACCAGTTGAGATCCTGTACCGAAAGATGAAGACGTTGTGGAACAAGGAAGTAAACTTGGTCCGAGTGATGTGGAGAAAGGATTCGCCAGGAGAATCGACATAGGAAAGAGAAGAGGATATGCGTGCACGATACCCTTACCTTTTTTAGAATTAGTCCCTATGTAATTATAAATTTCGAGGACAAAATTTTTATAGGGAGGGTAGAATGTAATGACTCTGAAATCATTGTACAGAAATTTTCTTGTTATTGTACAGAAAAAAGTATTACAGCCTGTGCAAGAGTCAAAAGTTATTTTTGTTAAATAAAAACAAGAAATAACTTGTAGCTCACTAGTAAAGCCTCTACACTGCTGTGATATACTATTCGTTCGAATCCCATCAGACACAATTATTTTTTCAAATTTTTCTTTTTAATTTTTGGAAGCCCAAAAGTTGCACGTGCAATACACGGGAAAATGAAAAGTTTTAGAAAAATCATACAAGCGCACTGAGGTGCACACCCAAATACACACGTGGTATGAATCTCGAGGTAGATCACCACATCTTGACCGCCCATTTCCCTAATATAGCCGGCGCCAACGGTCGATCTAGGCCCATTTGCCTCCGTGCTTTGCACACTTGTCCCTTCAGCTCCCCTTAACTCTCCTGCACTGTTTAATTTCCCTGCAATCAAACAAAGACCCTTCATTTCATCATTTAACACCTTTTTTTTTTACTTTTTAATCCAAAATTTTAATTTCCAAACCTTAATTCTCTACTATAAATACCATCTCATACCCTAACTCCCCTCTATTCTGAAATTTTAGCAAAAATTCTCTTAAAACTCTCTTAGTGCCAAGTGGAGTTAAGCCCCTTAAGTGGAGTAGTGAGCCAAACTCGACGACCGGAGCATCTCCGACGAAAACACGACCCCCGAAAGCTTCTTCAATCTCTTCTTAACCATCTAAAAGTTGTAAGTACCTCTTCTCTCCTTTTCTTTCATCTCAATTCGTTTTCTTAAAACAAACCGACAAAAGAGTAGTTATCTCCGATATAGATTTCTTTTTAACAATTGTAAGTCATGTGATAAGCAAACGAGATCAAACTAACATGCTACACTAATCCTAACTATATTCACATCATTTAGTTTTTAGATTTAACAAAATTTTCATATGAGACCAACATATAATGAACTTTTTCATTAAAATACCATGAACTTTAGCGTAACCTCTTTTCGATATCTAATATACCTAAACCCTAGAACCTTCACGGGGTAATGACCTACCCCACACACACACTATGGTTTCATAGCACGGTATTCTAAGCATATTGGTAATTCAAAATAAAATAACTTTTTCATTAAAATACCACACTTTTAAAAAAACGAGTTTCTTTAAATCGGTATTTCGAATTCTTGGCAAATACGCCTCTACAACCCTCGTTAGGGTACCCGCTAATGGATGGTGCAGATTATCGCACATCCTTGGGACAATAGAGCGAGATGCAGAACTCCTCACGGAGTATTCGGTCTCGAAAGGAATAAAAAAATACGGTTTTAAAAAATGCGACTTTTCTAAACAAAACTAATTTTTGAAAAAATAAAATTATATAAAAATTATAAATCAGTATTTTCAATAAAAACAAATTAAGAAACTATATTTTTTTAAAAAGAAAGATTAAAAATTGTTAATAAAATACCATCAAGTTTCCAAAAGTGGTAGTTTTCATAAAAATAGCACAAACTTTCAAAAAGCTAGATTTTAACACCAAAACACCACAATAAATAAAATATATGTTCATGAAAACCTTAAATATTACAAATCATCCTCGATGTTTATTTTTAAACTATATTAAAGTATTTTTCATAAAACCCGCTCAAGATATGCAAAACAATATTTTAAGGACTCTAGAATTAATACAGGTTTAAGCGGGATCAATTCTCTTGAGCCCCGGAAAGCCGGAGAAAGTGAGTGCTTGCCTATTCAGATTAGACAACTTAACGGAGTTATCAAATGGCAATTGTCTTGGAAAAAGACACAAATCCTGCCATCCATATGCAGCAATTGCCGATATCTCCCGAACATAAGACTTTTAACAATTTACATCAACTCACATAAAAAGACATGAACTCGAATCTAATCTCGAATCTAAACTTGAATTCAAACTCGAACCCTAACCTAACTCAAATCAAAACTCGACTATGAACTCGAACTCAAACTACTCGAACCAACTTGACTCGAACCAAGATTACAATTGACATGACTCGCATATTACTCGACTCACTCGAATATATTCTTGTAACACTTCGAAATTTCGTTAGAATGTTTTTCGTGTTAATTAGCAATTGTGCGTGTTATTATATATGTGTATATAGGATTATTAGTTATATTTAGTCGTATTATCCTAATTGGGAAATTTCCATTATGTAGTGTACACTTGCACACTTAGCCATTTTGTGACTTAGATTTTAAGTGTAGCAAGTAACCCTTTTCTTCTTGCATGGTTCTTTATTCCCACCATTTAATCAAGCCAAAAACCCTTTTTATTATTCAAAATTCAAATAGAAAATGAAGCATGGTGGTTAGGTAAGAAATTGACTTTTGTGACCATTTTCTCTCTCTTTTTTTCCTCTTCCTCTCTTCTGAGCTCCAGCAGAATTTCCAGCAGCAACAACACCATATTTTCTTCATCTTTTCATTTCCCCTTGAAGCCAAACAAAACCCTACACAAAACAACACATTTTCTTCACAAAACCATGGGAAAAGGGGCTTTTTGAGGTGTTTGGAGGCAAATCTGCACACTTGAGGCTAGGGATGAGACTTGTGGTGTTTCTTAAGGTCTTTTGAAGGTATATAGCTCATATTTAACACTCTTTTCCATATCTTGTAGTATCTTAGCTAAAAATCATGTTTTATGTGCATTATTAGTGATATTGAGGGATATTGGTAAAGTATATGTTAGATTGGTATTCTCATGGTTTAGTGAACTCTTTTAAGTGCTATTAGAGCTATTTAACCCAGGTTTTTGTTTCAGTTTGCACAGAAATACCATAAAGTAACATTTTAGTGTAAAAGTGTGGTTTTAGCCTAGAATTAGGGCTCTGTGGAATCTTCTCCTACTCGGGGTGTTTCAGAATGAAATTGTATTTACTGTAGCATGTGTAGGGGGTATAGAGTGCACACGCCAGACCCGGGAGCCCACCTCCCTACCCAGGCCGCCGGAAAATGTGTTCTGGCTGCAATTTGCGGCCAGATGAGTGAGTTGGGGGTTGGGGCTTGGACCACAGGAGTCTGCTGCTATGTGGAGTATTTTGGTATATATAGTTTTGTAATATCTTTTCTGTATAAAAATCTGGGATCTAATACCCTATTGCCCGTATTTTTTTAAACTTTCGTGACACGCGTGATATGTGCGTGTGGGTTTGGGGTTTATGCGTATCGCGACGCGTCGGGTAGCTTCAGACGCGTAATCACACGTTTTAGCGTATCGCGCACACGCGCGCTTGGTTTGCGACACGGGTTTCTAGTTGACTTTAAATGTCGTGTTTGTATGGTTTTGAGCTTATGTGTGATATATTGTGAAATTCTAAGTTCGCAGGCGAGTGTGACGGACGCCACGAAGAAGGGGAAACAAGTCGTCGGCTATACCTAGCGAGAGACTACGGTGAGTAGATTTAACATCTACGGGGATATCGCCCGCATGTCATTATGCGTCAGGGCTGATAGGACCTTATAGCGATATATTTTGCATTCACCTACATGACTACTGTTTATTGCATACCGCATTCCCTGCTATGCGTATATAAACTAGAATTGATAGAACACCACACTATTACTAACGGTTCAAGTTGCACGAGCACGATTTATATGCTACACTCACACCGTTAGTGATTGCCATGAAACTCATATTATAGGATTGCTATAAATCATATGTCAGATTGTTTCCACATTATTGATGTTTGCCATGATTTGCCGCATATCAGCAGATATTATATTCATACTTGGACACAACTACATCACATATTCATACATGTGCCATGTATATATTGGTATCTTCATACCTGCATAGATTTACGCATTGAGATATGTTGTTTCCATGTTATTTCTGGATTTGGGAACCGTGGATATTTCAAAAGAGAATAGGTAATTACTTAAAAACCCGGTTTCCCTTGATATGATATTTCAGTGCGTCCACTGATTGATCTTAATTTCCGATTGTGTCGGTTTAGAAAATGAATAGAATTCACAATCAAAGAATTATTTGACCGCAATCAATAACGGTGTCGGATGTAGCGCGTTAGCGAGTGCGGATCGTCCACAGGGATTGTGCGATTCGTTCGTATTTTGATTTGTTCGAATCGAAACTTTAAAGAAAAGAAAACAAACAATTCATGATTTGTACTTGAAGTTCAAGAATTAGAAAATATAGATCTAATAACAAGAAAACGATAGAATCAAGAATTGAGAGTTTGATGATTTTTCCAACCAAATATCAAGAATTTAAATGAGGCTCGTAGGAATCGATCGGATCTATAGATGTGATGTAATCTAGTGATGACGTATTCTTATCCTTCGATGAATTGATACTAGATCGATAATGATCGACGAGAATTAGGGATTTCTAGTGAAACTAGGGTTTCATCATTTATCCCTTGTTCCTTCGTCGATATCATTCACATTCTAGCCTCTAGTAAATTCAAGAAACGATCGTAGATCCCTAATTTCGAGCGATAACAATCAAGAAAGCATCACAACGAAACTAGGTCATCGATTCTTGAACTTGCTAGGGTTTACAAAACTCGTAGGACTTAAGAATCGTTTTAAGATTTGTTACATCATCATTCTATTGATCGTCTCGACTCCTTTACGAGCGGAGTTTTACTCGAACATCACAACAAGAACTACAATTACAAATTGAGATCGAATCATGATGCAAGAATTTATAGAAAGCGAGATTAACGAATTTCACCTTTTATTTATATCAACAATTCCGTTACAATCACTCAAGAACTACAAGAGGAAGAACTCGATCGTCGATTTGGCTTCGCTCGGCTCCTTGAGTCGCGGATCGGCTTGGATCACCTGCTCGATTGAAGATTGGCTCCGCTCCTAAAAGGTTGAAGGCTTCTCGCTTGATTTGGTACTCGGGATCTTGAATTTGGATTGGAATTAGGGTTAGGGTTTCGCACAAGTCGTGTCATTCAACTTGTGGAAGAAGATGGAGAGAATGAAGAATAGAAATTGAACACCTAAGGATTAGAGATTCACCAAGGATTCAAGAAGAAGTTTAACCCTAGGTCTAGGCTTCTATTTATAGACCTCCCAAACCCTAGATCTAGGATTTGAATTTTGAACTTCCCTCCAAAAGTTTGTTGAGGAGATTTGAATTTCCCTCCAAAAGTTTGTTGAGGAGAAGCTTCTAGATGAAGTTTATTAAGCCGAGCCTTCTAGATGTGCCACGTGGAGAATCTACAATGTTCTGGAAGCTTGGGCCGTTAGCTGAGACACGTGCAGGAAATCTGGGCGTCTGAAACCATCATAGCGCCGCGGAACCACGGCGCAAGCGTGCTCCCGCCGCGGAACCGCGGCGGCTATGAAGCCTCAGGGCTTGATATTTCACTGGTAATTACTGGGATGACTTGTGGGCCTTTATAAAATATATTAAATCTTATTTGGCTTTCTGTATCACTGCCAGATCTCAGATCTTTGAGTTGACGTATCTTTTATCAGCACTTTGACAATTTTGGCCTGTCTCCTGGATTTTCCTGCACAATTTCTCAAGACAAGTGTTGCGCAATATAGGGATGATGCGATGCCATAAAATACAGTTAATATTCCTTAAAGTGCCTGTTTAAAAGTCTAACACATGCATTCTGGTATTTCAGGACTGTTCTGCTAATATGTGCTAAATGAATACCGAACACTTCTAGATGAGTGCAATAGATAGGGAAATTGTCGTGTTAAAAATGCAGTATTTTCGACTGATCAAATTCCCCCAAACTTATTTTCGATCGTCTCGAGTGAACTTTTTTATTAAAAAGAAGGAGAAAATAAAGAAAGAGAAAAACTAACTAGCACACTTTCATAGGCAGCACGATTTCACTGAGCACGTGCAACAAGCCTTTAAACCTCTAGGTGTCCCTAGGAGGAGGAGTGTTGTCTCCTGAGGGTTTTCAGCGGATTGCACCCACAAAATCCAATAATAAAAGGAAGATCATTAATATTACATTTAAAGACAAGAATTGTAAAAGAAAAGCCTTGAAAATTAGGGTTTCCAACTAAGCTAGCTTTTCGGTTGTCATGAGCCCTATCTTAATGGTCATGAAAAGATATCAGAAATCACGTCCTCCCTCAATAAAACATCGTCTTATTCTTCATTCCTCTCTTTCATCCAAACATCGATCATATAACCCTGCGTGTGTGTAAAGACATCCCTACACCCGGAGAATTCAATTCAAGCTATCATACTCTTGCCCCTCAGCCTCAGTACTTTTGAATTAATGAATATTTAGATGAGATTGCTCACATACTTTCATGCGACCGTTAATACTTCTTGAGGTACTAACCGACCGATTACTCCTGTGCTTGCTTACTTGGTGTATTTTCCTCGTCTTGCACCACCTAAGGCTTAGCAGTGACTCCCAGACCAGTTGGCCTTAGGGCACTAGGTGAAAAGGCACCCTCGCTATATTTTTTTATTGCTGCCTTGGCGATAACAAAACCAGTGTTCATTTTTCTAACCACTTTATATTTTCTTCATTTTTTTATTTCCTTCATACTTTTGGCTTTAAGACAAGAGCATTTCAAGGTATCCTCTACTATCCTAGGCTTTAAGACGTGTGTAAGTGCGAATAGCAGGGTATCAACGTTCAAAATGTTTGGCTTCCAGAATAGAAACTATTTTTCAGACTTATTTTTATCCTCAGATTAGTGACGTCCTTCATCTTACTAATCCTTGGGACAACGGCTCATAACTACTTATTACTAGTTCGTATAAGAAAACTTCTAATTTTCTTGGTTTTCTTAAATTTTTCTAATCTCATGGATGTAATTTTTCACTATCTAATCTTTTATTATCTTATTTATGTACAAAAATATTTTTATATTTTTAAAATTTTTATAGGTTTTCAAAAATGTTTTGTGCTTATGCAAAGTATGATGCAAATGCTGCAAAAATAAGCACAAACCTCCCCCAAACTTGTTTTCAACAGTGTCCTCACTGTTGCCATCTGCTAAATCCCGAAAAACCTGTAAGCTTGGGAGAAATTTATTAGTGGAGGCAAAATATTTAAGTGAAGATCCTCCCCCAAACTTATTTTTGGCTCAAATTTTTGTAAAAATTTTCTTTTCAAGAGCCAGAAAATATACCCCCCCAAACTGGAGTTAAACAATGTTAAGCTTTGAAAATCACAAGAGGGGGTCAAAAATTAGTGGTCGATGCCAAGCTTTGCAAAGACCGAATGTTAACACCAACCATTCAAAAATTTTATCAATGCAGTGCTCTGGTTGGTGGAAGAAGAAGTGGGGAAAGGTTACGTGGTGGAATAGAATGTGGGTGCGTCTCGTTTTGGAGAGACGATGCAGTGTATGTGATGAATTACTCGCATTCTTTTTACAATTCAGAAGAAGGGGTGGAGGTTCAATTTCATTGATTGGGAGATGATTCATCTCAACACCCGTGTCATTCAAAAATGCGAGTTCATCAGCGAAGATTTCCTCAAAAGTTCCATCAATACCCCGATGAATAATGTCATCACAAAGTGCGAGGTGATGTTCAGACTCTAAGAACAGTTCATAATTAGTGTTAATTGTTGACCCGGACATCTCGGTGGAAGAGTCCGTATGTGTATGATACATAGTTGGGTCAAACAACAACGTATGAAAAGAGTCAAGATCGATATCAGGAGGATCATCAAATTCGCTGTTGTCGACATCCATTAAGTTGACAGAACAGACATGAGCGGTAGGTTCGGAGGGTACACTTCCCAACTTGTAAATGTTCAGCTCTATTGACATATTCCCGAAAGATAGGGTCATAGAACTATTACGACAGTTGATGATAGCATTGGAAGTGGCCAAAAAGGGGCGACCTAAAATCACCGGAATTTGGTTCCGTGGGTTCGCTACAGGTTGTGTATCAATTACAATAAAGTCCACAGGGAATATGAATTCCCCGATTTTTATTAACACATCCTCCAGTTCACCCCTAGGTTTGGTAATTGATCGGTCAGCCATCTGGAGAGTGCAATGGGCTGGTTTCAACTCTCCGATTCCTAGTTGCTCATAAACCGAGTATGGAAGCAAGTTAACATTAGCGCCAAGGTCTAGTAGAGCACGGTTGATGTGTTTTTCCCCAATAGAAATGGAAATAGTAGGACAGCCAGGGTCCTTACGTTTCTTCGGTACTTGTTGGGGGAAAGCTGTGTCTACTGTCTTTGCCATAAAAATCTTCTTGGGCACTTGAGTCTTCCTCTTCCTAGTGCACAAGTTCTTAAGAGTTTTCGCATAGGACGGAACTTGTTGGATGGCATCTAGGAGAGGGATGTTGATGTTAACTTGCTTTAAAATGTCCCTAATCTTCTCCATATGTGGACTCGATGTGTTAGCCCTTAACCGATTAGGATAAGGTGCTTTAGCAATAAGCGCTGGGTCCATCATAGGAGAAGGAAGTGTGTGTGGCCCCGATCCCAAAATAGAAGTGGGGATCGTCTGTGGAGGAGTAGAAGAGGTGGGCTGAAGTGGCGAGCCTTGTGGGAAACGAAGAATAGGCCCGCAAGAAGGTGGTGGGGTAGAAGAACTGGGGTCAGAATTAGAAGTAGAAGTGGAAGGAAAGGTCTCAGCCGGGGTGTTATTGATAGATTTTTCAGTATCATCAAACTCTTCCCCAACGTGATTGTCAAGCACTCTTCTAGATCTCAACGTGATTGCATCCACATGATGTGAATAGCCATGATTGGGTAAAGGTTGAGATGGAAGTTTCCCTTTCTCTCTTGCACGCATTTCGGCTTTTAGTTGTGCAATTTGTTCTTCCATCGATTTGATGTTCTCATTTTGAGAGATAATGATCTTCATCACATTCTCGACGGAAGATTGCAAACTTGCCGTCCCTTGGATGGATTGTTTCATGAAAGTATCCAAGGTTTGTGCCGGTGCAGAGGTATTATCTGTACCGGTCAATTGCAAAGAGTTTTCATGTGGTGCAAAAGTGTTGGCCGGATTTTGGAAGTTTTGTGATTGGAAGGGGTGCTGACTCAATTGAAGTGGTTGCTGTTGTGGTGGAGGGGCCCTTTGGAAATTGTGTTGGTTTGTAACCGTATTTTGAGATTGTGATTGGTTCCAAGAAAAATTAGGGTGATTCCTCCAACCCTGATTATATGTGGAAGAAAATGGATCGTTCCTAGGTCTTTGAAATGCGGCATTGGTATGCTCGTGACCTTGAAACGGAGAATTTAGTGGACATTCTTCCGTCAAATGAGAAGGATCAGAACAACATCCACATACAGTTTTGGAGAGTGACATTTGATTTAGGGCGGCGACTAAAAATTTGTTTTCCATAGCGTCGAATTTCTTGTGTAAAGCTGAAATTTCAGCTCTAACTCCTATGGAAATATCATTGCCATCCCTAGACGATTGACTCACACCCTCCCACTGTAAAGATTTTTCAGCGAAATCTTCTAGAAATTTCCAGGCTTCCCCATCATCTTTAGTCAGGAAGTTGCCTTGACACATGGATTCAAGGGTCTGTTTTGTGTTAGGATTAATGCCCTCATAAATGATTCGGCACAATTCCCATCTCGGGATGCCGTGATGTGGACATTGGACTAACAGATCCTTGAAGCGTTCAAGATATTTTGAAAATGGTTCATTTAGAAGCTGGGTGAATTGATTGATTTCGCTACGGACTCGAGCTGTCTTTTGGTATGGGTAGAATTTCTTAAGGAATGCTTTGACGTATTCTTCCCAGTTTGAGATGGAATGTGCGGTAGTGTTATACAGCCACTTCTCGGCTATATCGCACAAGGTGAATGGGAGAAGACGTAGACGCATAGATGCCATAGAAAGCTGTGAGGTACCCATCATTGCGCATACATTTTCAAATTTGGTGATAAAGGCATATGCGTCTTCAGACTCGAGACCGTGAAATTTTGGTAGAAGGTTGATGTATTGGGGTTTTATTTGAAAATTTTTCCCGTTGGCTGGTGGAATGGAAAGACAGGTGGAAAGGGGACCTCGTGTAGGATAGCACCTCTCTTGGAGAGAGATGCGGGTTGGATTCTGCGCACCAACGGACGGCGACAGAGTAGTGGAAAAGAAGTTCGATGGAGGTGGATCCATCGATGTGGGTGTGGTGGTGGGTAATAGAAAGGGTAAATGTAGAAATACCGACTTTTGGGTCGATCAAGGAAACGCGGACTAACGGGCACTAGAATCCCGTGTCCAGCCTATCTTGCACTAAAAAGGGTTAGTACAAGTGGCAGCGTGAATTTATAATTAGGGGAAATGATATGAATGCGGTGTTTATTTTGAAAATTGATACGGATTTTTAAAAAATGATGCAAATCACAAAATGCACAAAGCAAAACCCAAATTCTAGTGGTCACCTAGGTCAAAGCTCTAGACCGCTCCTAACTGCCAAAAGACAAGTCGCAGGATCAATCCTCCACTGCCTCTTTGTCTCTCCTGTGGCCAGGTAAGTGCCAGGTAAGTGAGAGGTTTTCCACTACGTAAGTAGTGGGCCTAATTAAGTAACCACTAGCATTCGACACACTTGCCTTAGACACCATAAAAGAAACGCGGATAAGCAATGAATTACCCACGACCTTCTCTTGTCCTAAGTGAGCGCGACGGTCCTTAGAGTCATCTCTAGATATTTTTTAGTTAATTAGGGTAAATGCGGACGCAAGTTTTGCGATTTTCGGGGCTTAGGAAGGGTAATGAACTCCCCACCTAATCTGGATTTGGTCTTTGCCCCTTAATGTCCGTATTAATTATGCAAACAACCACAAAAATCAAAACACGCACAATTTAATTTTTGCTTTTGCGGCGCTGCGATTATTTTGCAAAGAAACCTGCAGCAATTTGTTATTTGGAGCAGATAAGGGAGAAGATAAGAAAGTGTGGAAGTATACCTGAAATTTTAGAACGGTAAGGAAGTTAACCTGCGGCGGAACCGCCGCAGATGCGCCCTAATGCCGCGGAATCGCGGTGGTATCTTGGGATCAGTGCACAGAAATTTGTGCACAAGCTCTTGTTCACCTACACAGCTCTCTGGATGTTTCAGAAAAAAATTTCCACAGCTCCAATAATTCCAGAATTCCTCGCAACAAATCACAACAAGACGTATTAGTGTTTGCACGAATTTTGATCTAAAAATTATAATGGAATAAATCTTTCAATTCAAATTTCAAATAAAGAACGAATTAGCGCGCGATCCCCGGCAGTGGCGCCATTTGACTGATCTTAATTTCCGATTGTGTCGGTTTAGAAAATGAATAGAATTCACAATCAAAGAATTATTTGACCGCAATCAATAACGGTGTCGGATGTAGCGCGTTAGCGAGTGCGGATCGTCCACAGGGATTGTGCGATTCGTTCGTATTTTGATTTGTTCGAATCGAAACTTTAAAGAAAAGAAAACAAACAATTCATGATTTGTACTTGAAGTTCAAGAATTAGAAAATATAGATCTAATAACAAGAAAATGATAGAATCAAGAATTGAGAGTTTGATGATTTTTCCAACCAAATATCAAGAATCTAAATGAGGCTCGTAGGAATCGATCGGATCTATAGATGTGATGTAATCTAGTGATGACGTATTCTTATCCTTCGATGAATTGATACTAGATCGATGATGATCGACGAGAATTAGGGATTTCTAGTGAAACTAGGGTTTCATCATTTATCCCTTGTTCCTTCGTCGATATCATTCATATTCTAGCCTCTGGTAAATTCAAGAAACGATCGTAGATCCCTAATTTCGAGCGATAACAATCAAGAAAGCATCGCAACGAAACTAGGTCATCGATTCTTGAACTTGCTAGGGTTTACAAAACTCGTAGGACTTAAGAATCGTTTTAAGATTTGTTACATCATCATTCTATTGATCGTCTCGACTCCTTTACGAGCGGAGTTTTACTCGAACATCACAACAAGAACTACAATTACAAATTGAGATCGAATCATGATGCAAGAATTTAAAGAAAGCGAGATTAACGAATTTCACCTTTTATTTATATCAACAATTCCGTTACAATCACTCAAGAACTACAAGAGGAAGAACTCGATCGTCGATTTGGCTTCGCTCGGCTCCTTGAGTCGCGGATCGGCTTGGATCACTTGCTCGATTGAAGATCGGCTCCGCTCCTAAAAGGTTGAAGGCTTCTCGCTTGATTTGGTACTCGGGATCTTGAATTTGGATTGGAATTAGGGTTAGGATTTCGCACAAGTCGTGTCACTCAACTTGTGGAAGAAGATGGAGAGAATGAAGAATAGAAATTGAACAACTAAGGATTAGAGATTCACCAAGGATTCAAGAAGAAGTTTAACCCTAGGTCTAGGCTTCTATTTATAGACCTCCCAAACCCTAGATCTAGGATTTGAATTTTGAACTTCCCTCTAAAAGTTTGTTGAGGAGATTTGAATTTCCCTCCAAAAGTTTGTTGAGGAGAAGCTTCTAGATGAAGTTTGTTAAGCCGAGCCTTCTAGATGTGCCACGTGGAGAATCTATAATGTTCTGGAAGCTTGGGCCGTTAGCTGAGACACATGTAGGAAATCTGGGCGTCTGAAACCATAATAGCGCCGCGGAACCACGGTGCAAGCGTGCTCCCGCCGCGGAACCGCGGCGGCTATGAAGCCTCAGGGCTTGATATTTCACTGGTAATTACTGGGCTGACTTGTGGGCCTTTATAAAATATATTAAATCTTATTTGGCTTTCTCTATCACTGCCAGATCTCAGATCTTTAAGTTGACGTATCTTTTATCAGCACTTTGACAATTTTGGCTTGTCTCCTGAATTTTCCTGCACAATTTCTTAACACAAGTGTTGCGCAATATAAGGATGATGCGATGCCATAAAATACAGTTAATATCCCTTAAAGTGCAGGTTTAAAAGTCTAACACATGCATTCTGGTATTTCAGGACTGTTCTGCTAATATGTGCTAAATGAATACCGAACACTTCTAGATGAGTGCAATAGATAAGGAAATTGCCGTGTTAAAAATGCAGTATTTTCGACTGATCATCCACCATGTATTTTCTCGGTGCTAGAGCGCGATATATGAGAGAGAGGGCTGACCCGGACTGACGGATGCCCGATATATGAGAGAGAGGGCTGACCCAGACTGACGGATGCCCGATATATGAGAGAGAGGGCTGACCCGGACTGACGGATGCCCAATATATGAGAGAGAGGGCTGACCCGGACTGACGGATGCCCGATATATGAGAGAGGGGGGATGACCCGGACTGACGGATGCCCGATATAGGAGGATTTGTGTGTCGATGCTAGACACGAGTATTTATGATATTTGGGTGCCGATGTTGGGCACTCATGATTCTCAGTGATGTACAGGATTTGAGGGCCGATGGGAGTGCCGGCGTCTGGGTTGTTGGGATTTGGGGTGCATTGGTGGGTACCGATTATCTTTCCACGCTGACATTCCGTGTAGATGTTATTTCATCCCATGCTCTGCAATTATTATTTTGCATCTCATCCTGTAGTTACTTTACTTGACAGAGCACTTGCATGATTATGCACATATTGCTTATTGCATATAGACTTATCTGCTGGCATTTGATAGAGTAGCACAGTACGTGCATACTCGCGATTATCTTTATATGTTATCTCTATTCACGAGTTGGCAAATCACCCCTGTTGTGCCACAGTATTTGCAGGTTGCCCCTCGGAGTAGTCGCGGCAGGCTGCTTTCTTACATCTTTTCGCTACAGATACTACTACAGTTGGTGCATGAGCTGTTTTGCTGTTAGGTGGGTTGTGGTATCTGGTTACTTTTATTGTACACACTTTTGTATCTAGTATTCTCCATCTACCTTATATGTACTTGACTTAGAGACAGTGTGAGGACGATGATGTATATTATTTGTATTCTGGTGTCGAGCTCGTTGTGAGCCGACTTTACTTATGCAGTTATTTATATCTGTGATGTTCCCACTTGTTGCTCTTGATCTTCGCTACGGCGTCGTATATCGCTATCTTGGTGATTGTTTACTTAAGATTTCTTATCACTTTTCAAATGCTTCCATTTAAAACTTAAAACACTCTATACTTTTACTGGTTTGATTTCTGGGTTTTCGGTTCACTTAGTCGCGTTACGCCTGTAGACGTTACGTGGTTAAGTGCCGATCACGGGCCAAACTTTGGATCGTGACAAAGTTGGTATCAGAGCGTAGGTTTTACCTTTCGGAGTGTTCCTAGGATGACCCTGGTATGATGGAGTAGGTAGCTAAAGCAGAGTGGCGTAGCGTGCGTATGTTCCGCGGCATGCTCACGACACGGTACTCCGCCAAGGAGGCCTTAGAACTTGTTGATTTAAATTCCTTCTTGAGTATATACATTCTTGCGATTCGATTTCCGTATCCTTATCGAATCCTATTTTTCCTTTCAGCCATTATGCCGCCAAAGACTACGAGGGCGCAGAGAGCGGCCGCGAGGGCCGAGATTTTAGTTGACTCGTCCGAGACGAGGACTGATCCGGGTAGTGCACCGGTTGTACCCGAGCAGGATGTTCCTCCCGTGACAGATCAGATTTCCATGTTAGGGGCTGGTATGCAGTAGATGCGCCAAACGGTGGGATCCAATATGCAGGAGATGCGCCAGATGATGGGATCTCTAGTTGAGACACTTCGAGCGCAGCGACCAGAGGTAGTTCCACCCGTTGCAGAGATCGCGGTGATACCCACAGCACAGGCAGTTGTCCCTACCGGTACAGAGGTCATCTCAGTATCGCTGTCAGAGTTTATGAGGCTGAAGCCTCCGGTCTTCACAGGCACCGATGCGACCGAGGACCCACAGTCTTTCATTGATAGGATGGCGTGGATATGTCGTCCACTTAGATGTGCAAATGAGAGATGGGTTGAGTTCGCGAGCTTTCGCCTGGAAGGTTTCGCGCAGAAATGGTGTGAATCAGTCGAGAAGGGTAGAGCAGCAGGTCTTCCTCCTATGACCTGGACAGAGTTCGTGGCGCTATTTCTTACCCGTTTTCTTCCACTGAGCGTCAGAAATGCTAGAGCACGCAGGTTCGAGTCCTTACGTCAGACTCCGGAGATGTCAGTGGCAGAGTATGATGTCCTGTTCACCGAGCTATCAGTGTATGCTCCGTACCTAGTGGCTATTGAGGAGTTGCGAGTCAAGAGATTTGTCTGAGGCTTGCTTACACCACTGTTTCTTGCGATCAGCGCACAACATTACAAGACATATGCAGCAGCTGTAGACGCAGCCCTATTAGTCGAGGAGCGCCTTGCTGAGACTTCGGTAGTTCCAGAGCCGAAGAGAGTTCGTGCGGATACATCAGCGCAGAGACAGCATTTTCGGCGCCGTGATAGACGTCTTGCAGGTAGCAGAGATTTAGGGCGGGGCCGGTTGTTCAGTTCCTATCCCCAGGAGGGTCAGCGGTCATCGTCGGGATGTTTTCGCTGCGGGAGTTCTTATCATCGTGTACGAGATTGTCCTGAGATACCCCGGAGGGAGGCAGCGGCACCGCACGTCACATTACCACTTTCACCACCCCAGACGGCGTTGCCTATTGTACCTACTGTTACTCCGCGTCAAACTCATGCACAGAGAGGTCATGGTCGTGGAGGATTTTTTCATAGAGGACGAGGTGATCGAGGCAGAGGACAGCCAGCTGCCGGCAGGGGACAGTCAGTCGCAGGTGGAGGACAGGCGCGAGTTTTTGTCTTGACTCATCAGGACGCGCAGGCGTCCAATACGGTGGTCTCAGGTATCCTTCCAGTATGTTCTGTTGATGCACACGTTTTATTCGATCCCGGATCCACGCACTCGTACGTATCCACACACTTTGTGCCGAGTTTGGATAGAGAGTCCGGTTTGCTTGATCAGCCACTTGTTGTGACCACTCCTGTGGGAGAGTTGTTTGTTGCTAGGCGCGTGTTCCGATCCTGTACCGTCTGTATTGGCGAGAGAGAGTTGCCTGTCGACTTGATCCTTCTTGAGATGTTGGACTTCGACGTTCTTTTGGGCATGGATTGGTTAGCCACGTGCTATGCTTCTGTGGACTGCCGTGAGAAGATAGTTAGATTTTGTTTTCCCGGCGAGTCGGTTTTTGTGGTGTTGGGGGACCGTGGTGCCGCCCCACACAGTGTGATTTCTTCTTTTCGCGCTGGACAGCTTTTGAGGAAGGGATGTCAGGGATTTATCGCCCATGTTTACGATACTGGCGCTACAGAGGTTCCGTTGGACCGGGTTCCGGCTGTTAGCGAGTTCCCTGACGAGCTTCCTGGGCTACCGCCCGAGCGTGATATTTCTTTCTGTATTGATTTGGTTCCTGGCACGGGGCCTATTTCCATACCGCCTTATCGGATGGCCCCGGCGGAACTTAGAGAATTGAAGGGTCGGTTGCAAGATTTGCTGGATAAGGGACTTATTTGACCCAGTGTTTCTCCTTGGGGTGCTCCAGTCCTGTTTGTCAAGAAGAAGGACGGCAGTATGCGTTTGTGTATCGACTACCGCCAGCTGAACAGGGTTACAGTGCGGAACAGGTATCCTTTGCCACGCATCGACGATTTGTTCGAACAGCTTCAGGGGGCAGGATACTTTTCAAGGATCGATTTGCGATCAGGCTACCATCAGCTGCGGGTTCAACAGGAGGACATTCCTAGGACAGCTTTCCGCACGCACTACGGCCACTATGAGTTTTTGGTGATGTCGTTCGGACTCACCAACGCGCCAGCAACATTCATGGACTTGATGAACCGTATTTTCCGGCCGTATCTTGATCTGTTCATCATCGTATCCATTGACGGTATTCTGGTGTATTCTCGGAGTAGAGAGGAGCACGAGCAGCACCTGCGGATTACACTGCAGACCTTGAGGGAGCATCAGCTTTTCGCCAAATTCTCCAAGTGTGTTTTCTGGCTGGACAACATAGACTTCTTGGGGCACGTGATTACACAAGATGGTATATGTGTAGACCCGAGGAAGATCGAGGCTGTTCGGAGTTGGCCCAGACCCACATCAGTTACGGAGATTCGCAGTTTTCTAGGGTTGGCAGGCTACTATAGGCGATTCGTGCAGGACTTCTCCCGTATTGCTACACCTTTGACCGGGTTGACCCGGAAGGGCATTCCTTTCGATTGGACGGAGGAGTGTGAGCACAGTTATCAGCAGTTGCGGACTCTACTGACTACGACACCAGTGTTATCATTGCCTTCAGGATCAGGCGGATTTATGGTCTACTGTGATGCTTCACGAGTGGGGCTAGGGTGCGTATTGATGCAGCATGACAGGGTGATCGCGTATGCTTCGCGGCGATTGAAGAAACATGAACAGAACTACCCCACTCACGATTTGGAAATGGCTGCAGTGGTCTTTGCACTTAAGATCTGGCGACATTACCTATATGGCGAGTCGTTCCAGATATTCACTGATCACAAGAGCTTAAAGTATATATTTCAGCAGCGAGACCTGAACCTTAGACAGCACCGATGGATGGAGTTAGTGAAGGATTACGATTGCGAGATCTTGTAACACCCGGGCAGGGCTAATGTAGTGGCGGATGCTTTGAGCAGGAGGCCCGGGGGTAGTCTATCTTGCTTGAGCGCAGTGCAGCGGCAGTCGTCGGCAGATTGGCAGATTCTATGTGACAGCCGGGTACAGTTCGAGTTTACGCCGATCGGAGGACAGATTGCGCATGTTCGTGCACGCCCACAGTTGGTCGACCGTATATATGAGGCACAGCACAGTGATGACCGATGTTCAGAGATTAGGACACAGATTGGACAGGGCAGATTTTCCGAGTTCGTGATCGATGATCAGGAGATACTACGATTCGGGACTAGACTGTGCGTACCAAACGCTGAGGGACTGCGGCGCGAGATTCTTGAGGAGGCACATCGATCGGTATACAGTGTTCATTCCGGTTCCACCAAGATGTACCACTATATGAGAGGTGTTTACTGGTGGGACGGAATGAAGAGGGACATCGCAGATTTCGTGTTGAGATGCCTGACTTGTCAGCAAGTCAAGGCCGAGCACCAGAGGCCCGTGGGAGAACTACAGCCGTTACCCATTCCGGAGTGGAAATGGGAACAAATTTCTATGGACTTCATTGTGGGTCTACCCAGGACTAGTCGAGGGTATGACTCCATCTGGGTGATCGTAGATCGTTTGACGAAAGTGGCTCACTTCCTACCGGTGAAGACGACTTTCGGATTTGCTCAGTATGCCCAGATTTACATCGACGAGATTGTACGACTGCACGGAGTTCCGACATGTATCGTGTCCGACAGAGGCACCCAGTTTACCAGCCGGCTATGGCAGAGACTTCAGGAGGCTTTGGGCACTCGCTTGAGTTTCAGCACAGCATTTCATCCGCAGACCGACGGACAGTCAGAGCGGACTATTCAGACTCTCGAGGACATGCTCAGAGCATGCGTCTTAGACTTTGGAGGTAGCTGGGATCATCATTTACCCTTAGTAGAGTTCTCCTACAACAACAGCTACCAGGAGACCATTCAGATGGCACCATTTGAGGCTATTTATGGGAGGAGATGCAGATCGCCCGCCTGTTGGACAGAGCTCAGTGAGAGCAGTATCTTAGGGCCACAGATTGTTGAGGAGAGGACCGTGAAGATCTAGTTGATTCGCGACAGGATGAGAGCAGCCCAGAGTAGGCAGAGATCTTATGCGGACCATCGGCGGCGTAGACTTGAGTTTTCTGTTGGTGATCATGTTTTCTTGAGGATCTCCCCAATGAAAGGTGTGATGAGATTTGGGAAGAAGGGGAAGCTTAGTCCCAGATATGTGGGCCCCTTCGAGATCCTCGAGCGTGTTGGTGCGGTTGCGTATCGGTTAGCCCTTCCGCCCAGTTTTCCAGATGTGCACCCTGTATTTCACGTTTCGATGCTCCGCAGATATCTTCATGATCCTTCGCATGCGATTCAGCACCCGACGATCCAGCTTGAGTATGACCTTTCCTATGCAGAGCAGCCGGTGATCATTTTGGATCGACAAGTGAAGAAATTGAGATCGAAGGACATACCATCAGTCAAGGTACTTTAGCGTGGTCAGAGCAGCGAGGAGGTCACTTGGGATACCGAGAGTGAGATGAGGAAGAGGTATCCCCATCTTTTTGAAGGTACGTGTAGTTAGATTTTCTTTTAATTCGGGGACCGAATTTCTTTAAGGGGGTAGATTGTAACACTTCGAAATTTCGTTAGAATGTTTTTCGTGTTAATTAGCAATTGTGCGTGTTATTATATACGTGTATATAGGATTATTAGTCATATTTAGTCGTGTTACCCTAATTGGGAAATTTCCATTATGTAGTGTACACTTAGCCATTTTGTGACTTAGGTTTTAAGTGTAGCAAGTAACCCTTTTCTTCTTGCATGGTTCTTTATTCCCACCATTTAATCAAGCCAAAAACCCTTTTTATTATTCAAAATTCAAATAGAAAATGAAGCATGGTGGTTAGGTAAGAAATTGACTTTTGTGACCATTTTTCTCTCTCTCTTTTTTTTCTCTTCCTCTCTTTTGAGCTCCAGCAGAATTTCCAGCAGCAACAACACCATATTTCCTTCATCTTTTCATTTCCCCTTAAAGCCAAACAGAACCCTACACAAAACAACACATTTTCTTCACAAAACCATGGGAAAAGGGGCTTTTTGAGGTGTTTGGAGGCAAATCTGCACACTTGAGGCTAGGGCTGAGACTTGTGGTGTTTCTTAAGGTCTTTTGAAGGTATATAGCTCATATTTAATATTCTTTTCCATATCTTGTAGTATCTTAGCTAAAAATCATGTTTTATGTGCATTATTAGTGATATTGAGGGATATTGGTAAAGTATATGTTAGATTGGTATTCTCATGGTTTAGTGAACTCTTTTAAGTGCTATTAGAGCTATTTAACCCAGGTTTTTGTTTCAGTTTGCACAGAAATACCATAAAGTATCATTTTAGTGTAAAAGTGTGGTTTTTAACTAGAATTAGGGCTCTGTGGAATCTGCTCCTACCCGGGGTGTTTCAGAATGAAATTGTATTTACTGTAGCATGTGTAGGGGGTATAGAGTGCACACGCCAGACCTGGGAGCCCACCTCCCTACCCAGGCCGTCGGAAAATGTGTTCTGGCCGCAATTTGCGGCCAGATGAGTGAGTTGGGGGTTGGGGCTTGGACCACAGGAGTCTGCTGCTATGTGGAGTATTTTGGTATATATAGTTTTGTAATATCTTTTCTGTATAAAAATCTGGGATCTAATACCCTATTTCCCGTATTTTTTTAAACTTTCGTGACACGCGTGATACGTGTGTGTGGGTTTGGGGTTTCTGCGTATCGCGATGCGTCGGGGTAGCTTCAGACGCGTAATCACACGTTTTAGCGTATCGCGCACACGCGCGCTTGGTTTGCGACAGGGGTTTCTAGTTGACTTTAAATGTCGTGTTTGTATGGTTTTGAGCTTATGTGTGATATATTGTGAAATTCTAGGTTCGCAGGCGAGTGCGACGGACGCCGCGAAGAAAGGGAAATAAGTCGTCGGCTATACCTAGCGAGAGACTACGGTGAGTAGATTTAACATCTACGGGGATATCGCCCGCATGGCGTTATGCGTCAGGGCTGATAGGACCTTATAGCGATATATTTTGCATTCACCTACATGACTACTGTTTATTGCATACCGCATTCCCTGCTATGCGTATATAAACTAGAATTGATAGAACACCGCACTATTACTGACGGTTCAAGTTGCACGAGCACGATTTATATGCTACACTCACACCGTTAGTGATTGCCATGACACTCACATTATAGGATTGCTATAAATCATATGTCAGATTGTTTCCGCATTATTGATGTTTGCCATGATTTACCGCATATCAGCAGATGTTATATTCACACTTGGACACATCTACATCACATATTCATACATGTGCAATGTATATATTGGTATCTTCATACCTGCATAGATTTACGCATTGAGATATGTTGTTTCCATGTTATTTCTGGATTTGGGAATCGTGGATATTTCAAAAGAGAATAGCTAATTACTTAAAAACCCGGTTTCCCTTGATATGATATTTCAGTGCGTCCACCATGTGTTTTCTCGGTGCTAGAGCGCGATATATGAGAGAGAGGGCTGACCCAAACTGACGGATGCCCGATATATGAGAGAGAGGGCTGACCCGGACTGATGGATGCCCGATATATGAGAGAGAGGGCTGACCCGGACTGACGGATGCCCGATATATGAGAGAGAGGGCTGACCTGGACTGACGTATGCCCGATATATGAGAGAGGGGGGATGACCCGGACTGACGGATGCCCGATATAGGAGGATTTGTGTGTCGATGCTAGACACGAGTATTTATGATATTTGGGTGCCGATGTTGGGCACTCATGATTCTCAGTGATGTACAGGATTTGAGGGCCGATGGGAGTGCCGGCGTCTGGGTTGTTGGGATTTGGGGTGCATTGGTGGGTACCGATTATCTTTCCACGCTGACATTCCGTGTAGATGTTATTTCATCCCATGCTCCGCAATTATTATTTTGCATCTCATCCTGTAGTTACTTTACTTGACAGAGGACTTGCATGATTATGCACATACTGCTTATTACATATAGACTTATCTGCTGGCATTTGATAGAGTAGCGCAGTACGTGCATGCTCGCGATTACCTTTATATGTTATCTCTATTCACGAGTTGGCAACTCACCCCTGTTGTGCCACAGTATTTGCAGGTTGCCCCTCGGAGTAGTCGCGGCAGGCTGCTTTCTTACATCTTTTCGCTACAGATACCACTACAGTTGGTGCATGGGCTGTTTTGCTGTTAGGTGGGTTGTGGTATCTGGTTACTTTTATTGTACACACTTTTGTATCTAGTATTCTCCATCTACCTTATATGTACTTGACTTAGAGACAGTGTGAGGACGATGATGTATATTATTTGTATTCTGGTGTCGAGCTCGTTGTAAGCCGACTTTACTTATGCAGTTATTTATATCTGTGATGTTCCCACTTGTTGCTCTTGATCTTCGCTACGGCGTCGTATATCGCTATCTTGGTGATTGTTTACTTAAGATTTCTTATCACTTTTCAAATGCTTCCATTTAAAACTTAAAACACTCTATACTTTTACTGGTTTGATTTCTGGGTTTTCGGTTCACTTAGTCGCGTTACGCCTGTAGACATTACGTGGTTAAGTGCCGGTCACGGGCCAAACTTTGGGTCGTGACAATTCTACACCTTTAGCGATCTATGGTTTCGATCAAGACATGTTAATCAATCAATCCAATCTGTTAAGTATATTAACCAATTATGTATATTATACTCGGGGTGCTTGGGATAGTTTCTTGTGTGAATCCAACGAAGCTTCAGGAGTCCCATATTAACTACTTTTTTATTTTACTCGAATATCATTCAGATTGACTCATCCACAACCTAGAGCCCCGATACTAACTGTAATACCCAGTTCTGATATACCGTAACCGTATTTTAGTAGATAATTTCCACATATTTTACCTCGAATTTTCGTATAAAGATTTTTCTAAAATTTTCTAAAACCTAAACCTTTACCCTAATTAAACCCTATTCCCTATTTATATTTTCCTAATTCTTATTTTCTAAACCTGGCCCATAACCCAAGCCCTAACCCTTTCTATTTTTTCAAAATAGTTTCTTAAATTCTTCCTAACCCAAACCCCACTCCCTGAGCGCGGCCCACAAACCCGACCCGACCCGAGCGAACCTGACCCTCACCCTCACCCCTCTCTTTCTTCTTCTCCCCTACGCTTCCTTTCCCGCCTTCCTCGCACACCCCCGTGAGACCCGCGCCCACCCCCACGACCAGCTTCCCTCTCTCGCCAACTCCCTCATCTCCCTCGCGCTACCCCCACGACCCCCTCCCCTCATCCTACGTCCTCTCTTCCGCACCCTCTCAACGGCTCTCTCTCTAACCCTCACTCTCTATCTCCATCGTTCTCACAACTCGAGCCCCTCCCTTCACCCTTGCTTGCCCTCGTCTCGCTGTCGCTTCATCGCTGTCGACGTCTCCCTCACGCCCTCGCCACCACCTCTCTCCTCCCCTCTACTTTTTCCCTGCACACCCATCACCACGAGCCACCGTCTAACACCACCGAGCTCCTCCTCGACACTCACCTCGCTTCCTCAACTCCCCTTACCGCACCGAAGCCACCACTGGGCCCTTGACCTCGTCGCCAACAAGCCGCCAAGACACCGCAACCACAATTCTTCCTCACCGCATCCGCTACCGCCGTCATCACCACTTCCTCCACCCCCGCACACCTCCTCGACCCCACTGCCCTATGCATCTCCAGCCACCGCAACAGCTCCATGCCATCGTCATCGACCCCACTAACACCTCCCTCTCTCCTCTGCAACGTCGACGAATCCTCTTCATCTCGACATCACCATCACCACCCTCTCACCCTCACTTAAGCCGATGGCTCCTTGATGGGACCCAACTCTGGACAACATCATGGAAAGCAACCGTCGACGGATACCCCTGGACCGCCGTTGCCTCGCCGCTGACCCGTGCCCAACGGTGTCGCGTC
This sequence comes from Agapanthus africanus, assembly GCA_030015575.1. Lineage (NCBI taxonomy): Eukaryota > Viridiplantae > Streptophyta > Magnoliopsida > Asparagales > Amaryllidaceae > Agapanthus > Agapanthus africanus. The sequence continues at coordinate 746,157,389 of JASDDO010000022.1, read as the reverse complement.
GTACCCCAGCCGAGCCTAAGTTCCAAGCCAAAATCAATGCCCGACATTTCGTCAAACACGTACGTTTGTTGCGATCCCCGCTGTTCCGGTCGCCGGAGTTGCCGTCCAAGCCGTGGCCTCGCTCGCTATGACCATCATGGTCGTTAATATAGTCGTCGTCGCAACACCGCACATGTTTGTCGCAGTGTGTATCACGCTCAAGCCTCGCAACGTGCCCGCCTCCGTGTCACCACGTACCCAGACATGTCGCGCCCCATACCCAGTCCCCGTGCCACATCGTACCCAGTCCCCGTGCCACGTCGTGCCAGCCCCGTACCACACCGTGCCCGATCCAGTGCACGCGCCGTGCCGCTTGATTGATTCGAAAGAGTTTTGTGTATGTAGTAGTTAACCGCAATCAGAACGGTATCGCGCGTAGCTAGACCGAGGTGAGTACGGGTCGTCCTCAGGGAAACGTTGAATATTTTAATCTTACTTTAGATGTGTTGAAAGAGAGAGGAGGAATAAAGAATATTGAAGAATGGTTATAGGATCTAGATCTACGTTTAAACACTAATGCAAAATATAGATCTAGATTAACTACGGATGGAAGTTTAATATAAAAGGGGGCTTGTAGGGTTCATTAGGATTTAGTAGTTATGGATGATTAATTAAAAATTACTCTTTCTATCCTTTAATAGATTTAAAACTAGAACGACAGTGATGCGTGTAGATTAGGGTTTCTGGAGGGAAAAGGAATCCCACTCTTAACCCCTATCTCGACACGGAACTCCGTTCATATCTAGCATTTACCAAAACAATCATTAATTTAATCTCTAATCGCGGTCGAGGCTAACAAAGAATTGGTAGCGTGCCCGATTAGGATGCTAATGATTCTTTTGGTAAAGTTTATAAACTTTATAGGACGTAAAAAGAGTTTAGGTATTTTCATCATCCATTAACCTACCCTAATCCTACGAACCCTAACAAGCGGAGAATTACTCACGCATGTTGAGAGAAAAAGAGATGGGGAGAAAATGCATAATTAAACTACGAAGAAATAGAATAAGAAAAAGAAAGCAACCTTTATTAATCAACAATATTCATTACACTTTGAATCCTTAGAAAATGATTACAATTACTAGTTGCTTCTCGATCTCTTCTAAGGAGGTAGATGAACCGTTGATGATCAGCCTGGATGCGTGAGCCGTCTTGGACTTCGTGATCTCGTCGACTTGATGATTTTTCCAAGAGGCTCTCGGTCTTTATTTATAGTCCCAAAGCCAGAAATCTAGCTTCCAAATTTGGAAGCCAACAGTTTAGATTCAACCAGAGAAAATCCAGCTCCTAACCCATCTGTACTGCGGCGGATCCACGGCCAAGATGGGGGTTTAGCCGCGGATCCGCGGCCAAGGTTTGTGATCTTTTGATCATTTTTCTGTGGCTTGATCCTTGTGACATGTGGCGATCTCTGGAACCTTTGGAACTTGGAAATCTTCTCGTAGTTGCTGCCAGACTTGATTTCTAAGTTTTGCTTTCTTAATTAGGCAGGTTTGCTTTAACAACTTGATTTCCTTGATTTTAGTCCTGAAAATTCTGCACAACAACTCAAATGATATTTAGTAGAGTTTGTTTTCTTAAGATTTGGTCAATGATATTTTTTTGCATACATTTTCCTACCAAATGCTAATTATAATATATCAACATATGGAAAATAGTATTTTTACAGATAAACCCCCATATGTATGATATATTATAATAAAGACCTTTTTTAATATAGAAATAGTAGGAAAAATGTAATAAAAAATGTGCAGTTTTATCAACTGAACAAATACCCCCAAACTTATCTTTGATCGTCCCGAGTAAACAGTTTATTCAAGAGAAGGAGAAAAAGAAAGGAGAAAACTAAGCACACTTTCGTAGGCAAACACGATTGCACTGAGCACGTGCAACAAGCCGTTAAACCTCTAGGTGTCCCTAGTAGGAGGAGTGTTGTCTCCTGAGGGTTTTCGGCGGATTACACCCACAAAATCCTATAATAAAAGAGAGATGGTGAAATTTACATATAAAGATAAGAACCATAAAAGAAATACTTTGAAAATTTAGAGTTTCCAACTACATCAGCTTTTCAGTTGTTATGAGCCCTATCTTAATAGTCATGAAAAGATGTTAGAAATCACATCATCCCTCAATAAAACATCGTCTTTATTCTTCATTCCTACCTTTCATCCAAACATCGATCATATAACCCTACGTGTGTGTAATGGGCATCCCTATACTCGGAGAATTCAATTCAAGCTATCATACTCTTGTCCTTCTACCTCGGTACTTTTTAATTTGATGAATATTTAAAAATTTGCTCACACATTTTCATGCGACCGTTAATACTTCTTGAGGTACTAACCGACCGATTACTCATGTGCTTGCTGATTAGGTGATAGTATTTTTCTCGTCTTGCACCACCTAAGGCTTAGCAGTGACTCTCAAACCAGTTGGTCTAAGGCACTAGGTGATGAAGCACCCTCGCTATATTTTTTTTATTGCTGCATTGGCGATAACAAAACCAGTGTTCATTTTCTTCTTTTTACCATTTTTATATTTTCTTCATTTTTTTATTTCCTTCATACTTTGGCTTTTAGACAAGAGCATTTCAAGGTATCCTCTACTATCCCGAGTTTCAAGACGTGTGTAAGTGCATATAGTAGGGTATCAACGTTCAAATGTTTGGCTTCCAGAATAGAAACTATTTTTCAGACTTATTTTTATCCTCAGATTAGTGACTTCCTTCATCTTACTAACCCTTGGGACAACAGCTCATAATTACTTATTACTAGTTCGTTTAAGAAAACTTCTAATTTTCTTGGTTTTCTTAAACTATTCCTATCTTTTGGATGTAATTTTTTACTTTCTACTCTTTTGTTATAAAAAAATAAAATTTTTGAATGCCCAGTGTCAAAGATAATTCAGTGAATACAAACCCCCCCCCAAACCTGTTTTCAGCAGTGTCCTCATTGATGTAGTCTTTTGAGAGCATGGACCTGTATACTAAGGAAGAGACACAAGGGGTAAAATAATAGTTAAATGAAAACCACCCCCAAACTTGTTCTTTGGCATGCACAGATATTCAATTAAATCCATTTTCACTCACCTCCATTCTTAAAATGAGAAAATGTTACCAAAACATGGAGGTGAGGCGGAGGAAATTCAGTTTTGATAAAGCGGCTCCTGTAAAAACAGGAGCTCCTCCGTGGGGTCAGCAGAAAAATACGGTTTTAATCTATGCCCATTTACTTTAAAAATTGAACCGTTTTTCAAATTTTCAATTTCTACTGCCCCGTGCGGGTGTATATACCGCACCACAAAAGGTCATTTCCAACGAGATTTAAGCTTATCCGGATGAAGATGAAAACGGGAATCGTAAAGAAGGACTTGTTGCCCCGATGTGAAGGTTTTTCTAAAAAGATTTTTATCGTGGAACACTTTAGTCCTGTTCTTTACTATCACCACATTATCGTAAGCTTCATCGCGGAGTTGGCTTAGCTCATTCAATTGCAGCTTCCGATAGCTGCCTGCATGATCAAAATCAAAGTTAAGCTCTTTAATAGCCCGCATTGCTTTATGTTCGATCTCGACAGGAAGGTGGCATGCCTTCCCAAACACAAGGCGGTATGGAGACATACCAAGATCGGTCTTATAAGCGGTGTGGAATGCCAAAAGAGCATCCGTCAATTTGGTTGACCAATCTTTACGGTTTTTAGAAACCGTCTTCTCCAAAATTTGTTTGATCTGCCTATTTGAGATCTCAGCCTGCCCGCTTGTTTGGGGATGATAGGGCGTAGAAAGCTTGTGAGTGATTGAAAATTTCCGCATCAAGGCCTCGAAAGACCGATTACAGAAATGTGTCCCGTTGTCGCTAATTATAGCGCGAGCGTGTCCGAATCGCGAAAAGATATTTTCTTTAAGGAACTTAATGACAACTTTGTTGTCATTGGTGCGACACGGTATAGCTTCCACCCATTTCGAGACATAATCAACCGCTAACAAGATATATAAATTCCCAAAGGAGTTGAGAAAATGGCCCATAAAATCAATACCCTAAACATCGAATATTTCCACAACCAATATAGGTTGGAGCGGCATCTCGTTTCTTCGTGAAATCCGACCCAAATGCTGACATCGCGGACAAGTTTTGCAATGTTCATATGCATCTTTAAATAATGTTGGCCAATAAAAGCCACATCGCAAAACTTTCTCCGCCGTTTTTCGAGGACCAAAATGACCGCTGCATGCCTGATCATGACAAAATGATAACACACTCTTGAATTCATCGTTAGGGGCACACCTGCGAATGATTTGATCGGAACAATACTTAAACAGATAAGGTTCATCCCAGTAAAAGTATTTTACTTGGGATAGAAATCGAAATTTGTCTATTTTCGACCAATCGCTAGGAATAAGTCCCGTCGCAAGATAGTTCACGATATCCACGAACCAAGGTTCGTAGGATACAGTCAAGAACTGTTCGTCAGGAAATGAGTCATTTATCGACACGGTCAAAGTTGGTGAAGAAGTGATGCGTGAAAGATGGTCGGCTACAACGTTTTCACATCCACTCTTGTCTCGGATGACAAGATCAAATTCTTGTAACAATAGGATCCAACGTATTAGCCTGGCCTTCGCATCTTTCTTCGATAAAAGATGTCGTAGGGTGGAGTGATCTGTGTAAACCACAATTGGCGAGCCAATCAAGTAGGGCCTGAATTTCTCTAATGCAAATACAACTGCCAAGAGTTCTTTCTCAGAAGTTGTGTAATTTATTTGTGCATCATTCAAGGTCCTACTTGCATAGTAAATTACATGTGGCATCTTATCAATGTGCTGTCCTAAGACAGCACCAATAGCAAAATCTGATGCATCATACATAAGCTCGAACGGGTGGTTCCAATCCGGAGATGATAGAACGGGGGCTGTAGTGAGTGATCCTTTAAGCGATTCAAAAGCAGCCTCACAATCCGAATCGAAGTGAAATGTAGTATCCTTGGCCAATAGAAGGGTTAAGGGTCTAGCAATTTTGCTAAAGTCCTTAATAAATCTCCTATAAAATCTTGCATGACCAAGGAAGGATCGTATATTTTTGATGCAATTGGGACGTGGGAGGTTATGAATAACATCTATTTTAGCTCTGTCAACCTCAATGCCTTTTCGTGAAATTATATGTCCAAGTACAATACCTTCTTGGACCATAAAATGGCATTTTTCCCAATTCAAAGTCAAGTTCTTATCCTTACAGCGGGTAAGAACCGCGTCAAGATTACGAAGGCAGTCCTCAAAGAAGTCCCCAAAAATGGAGAAATCGTCCATAAAAATTTCCAGAAAATTCTCCACCATATCTGAAAATATCCCCATCATGCACCGCTGAAATGTAGCGGGAGCGTTGCATAACCCAAAGGGCATGCGTCTATAAGAAAAAGTTCCTAAAGGACAAGTAAATGTGGTTTTATCTTGATCCTTTTCGGCGATGGGGACCTGGTTATAGCCAGAGTATCCGTCCAAGAAACAATAGTATTCGTGTCCATCTAATCGTTCTAACATCTGTTCAATGAAAGGTAGAGGGAAGTGATCTTTCCTCGTCGCGGCATTGAGTTTCCTGTAATCAATACATACGTGCCACCCAGTTTGGGTGCGTGTTTGGATTAACTCATTAGTCTCATTAGTGATGACCGTGATGCCAGACTTTTTAGGGACCACATGAATTGGACTTACCCATTGGCTATCGGATATGGGGTAAATTATTCCACTATCAAGGCACTTGACGATTTCTTTCTTTACCGCCTCCTTCATAACGGGATTTAACCGTCTTTGTGGTCTCGGGTTTGTTTGGCTTCATCCATCAGATGTATGTAATGTTCAACAATTAAGGGACTAATCCCTTTGATGTCGGCCATTGTCCAACCAAATGCTTGCCGATTCGATCTCAACACTGCCAAAAGTGCGTTCTCTTGCTCTAAGGCTAAAGAAGCGGATATAATCACTGGCAAAGTCTCATTCTCTCCTAAATATGCATATTTAAGATGAGAAGGTAGCGGTTTGAGATCAAGAATTGGCGGAGAGACAATAGAAGGTGGGGTAAGGGAATGATATTCGGACTCCCTAAGAGGCTCAAAACTTGCATAAGATATTGACTTGGAAAGTGCTGCTGACTTTTGCAACGAGTCAACGGTTCAAACTCAAGGATGGACTCATTGAACATATCCTCTCTATGAAGTGGTGCAAGATCAAACGATGTCTCATTAGTGTTGTTGAGATCATCAAAGCAAAGTTCCTCATCCATGCAGCTTTCGGGAGCTATCTCGTGGATGGAACAAACATCCAGCAAATGAGCAGAAGGTTCTGATGGCTGACTTCCTAGCTTGTAAATATTAAGGTCAATTGTCATTTTCCCGAAGGATAAGTTCATAGAACCGTTACGACAATTAATTACAGCGTTAGAAGTTGCTAGGAAGGGTCGACCAAGTATCACCGGGATTTGATTACGTGGGTTTGTGATTAGTGTAGGTTTTTAAGATCAAAGATATTTTTACCGCAATCAAGAACGGCATCTCATGAAGCTAGCCGGTGAATACGGGTCGGTCCACAGGGATGTGTAATTTTCCTAAGTGTTCTTACGAGTTGATTCCAATGGTTGTTTGGTTTTGTTTTAATTGAATCTAAAACTAAGTTGTACGATGATAAAGAAACTTGCTAGGGTTAGGTCTAAGGTAGGGTTTGATAAGATTGAATGTCACATCTCTTTCATTGCCCTAAATGAAATCTTTTAGAAGTTATAGCAACTATTAGAAAAAGGGATTAGGATGATTGGGAAGAAACGAAGTTTCTTCCTCTAGATCCTTGTCCCTCCTTTCCTAATATTTGCTCTAACTTTCATGGAAGACATGCATGTCCGGTTCTTTATACTACGGTTTCACCGTTACCTCGTGGATAGGGTGCCGTAGGGAGCGGATCATGCATGCATGCATGAAGTTCTAGTTATGAAAAATAATTGGGCATGAAAGAGATGAGAGATATTCATCTCTCAATCCCTCCCTTATTCCTAACCCTAACAAGCGAGGAAATTACTCGCTCATTAGGGGATCTTCTAAAAATAACATTTTAAAATAACTTACCTACGGCAGTTTAAGAAAGATTACACTAGATTAAACTAGGGCAAAAGATTAATTAGATCTAGGGCAATAATTAAATTATCAACTAAGGCAGAAATTAAAATAAGAACTTACAGAAACGATGCTCTTCCCACTGAATTAAATCTGAATTTTATTTCATTGAAAGGAGGCATCCCTATTACAGTATTTTGATTACAATTTTATAGGGAAACAGGGAAATTTAGGGTTACGGGATTCGCACATGTGCGATTACAAAAATACCCCCGAAAAATCCCAACAAAATCACCGACGCACCGCCACCAAAAATATGCACCGACGTGCGCACTAGACGGCCCCGGAACCGCGGCGCCAGCCAGGGTTTGGCCGCGGTTCCGCGGCCAAACTAGGGAGTTGTGTCTGGAAAATTTTGGGTTTTCTTCTATGCTTCTTGGGCTTTCTATTTTTCTAATTATTTTCTCCATTTGACTTCTGGGTCTTCTCCAGATCTTCAGTGACAACTTGTAATGATCTTTTAACCGTTTACTTTGACATTTTGGACATTGCATTGCCTTGTACAATTGTGAATTGTTCTTCGTCTAGGCTCGACTAGAATCCTTCTACTTGTGGGTCAAAAGTCTCTCTTTTGTATCATCTTTTGTCTTTTTCACTGTCTTCGCTCCAAGAACCTGTATCCTATAATATGTAGCAGACATGCGTCAAAAGCACCTGTTTATTTATAAAACGAATAAGAATGGGGAATATAATAATGCAATATTATGATATGAACAGTTTGCCATAGGTTGTGTATCTAAAACAATAAAGTCCACGGGAAATATGAATTCCCCGACTTTAATTAACACATCCTCTAGTTCACCCCGAGGTTTGGTGATCGATCGGTCTGCCATCTGGAGAGTACAATGGGCGGGTTTTAACTCTCCAATTCCTAACTGCTCGTATACTGGATAAAGAATTAAGTTAACGCTAGCGCCAAGATCGAGTAAAGCACGATTAATATTTTTACCCCCAATAGAAATAGAGATTGTAGGACAGCCAGGGTCCTTACGTTTCTTTGGTATTTGCTGGGTAAAAGTTGTGCTAACATTACTCGTCAAGAAAACCTTCTTAGGCACTTGAGTTTTTCTCTTCTTAGTGCACAAGTCTTTAAGGATTCTTGCATAAGATGGGACTTGTTGAATAGCATCTAGGAGAGGAATATTTACGCTAACTTGCTTAAAAATTTCCACAATCTTCTCCATTTGTGGGTTAGATCGGTTGGCCCTTAATCTGTTTGGAAACGGAGCTTGATCAATAAGTTTTGGGTCCAACATTTGTGGAGAAGATTGTGGGAACAGATTCGATCCCAAAATTGGAGTGGGAATCGACTTAGATAGAGCGGGCGAAGTGTTCGAGCCTTGGGGAAAGCGGAGAATAGGATCGGATGAAGGTGGGAGACTAGAAGAATTAGGAGAAGAAGAAGAAGCTGGGGTATCATTGGTGTCACTAACATCAAATTTCTCACCCACTCGGTTATTCAGCACCTTTCCCGATCTCAACGTAGTAACGGCATTCACATTATGATTTTGTGAATAGCCAGGATTCTGTAGGGGTTGAGATGGAAGTTTCCCTTTCTCTCTCGCACTCATTGCGGCGTTCAACTGTGCAGGTTGGTTTTCTATTGATTTAATACTCTCGCCGTGGGAGGCGGAGTCTTTCTTTATGGAATCAATAGAAGACTTCATATCAGCCGACATTTGAATGGTATGTTTCATAAACATATCCAAAGTTTGTGCGAGTGAAGAGTTATCAGTACTGGTCACTTGTGGTGTAGATGTGTTGGCCGGATTTTGAAAATTTTATGACTGAAAGGGGAGCTGACTTTATGGTTGTGGTTGCTGTGGAGGAGGTCTTTGATAATTGCTTCGAAATTGATTTTGATTTTGGGGTTGGTTTTGGTTCCAAGCAAAATTAGGATGATTCCTCCATCCTTGATTGTACGTGGAAGAATAATGATCGTTTCTAGATCGCTGCTGAAAAGCAACATTAGTTTGAAATGATACATTCATAGGACATTCTTCCGTTAAGTGTGAAGGATCTGAACAGCAACCACAGACGGTTTTGGGAAGCGTGACCTGATTTAGGGAGACTGATGAAAATTTATTCTCAATAGCGTCGAGTTTTTTCTGCATCGCTGCCATTTCGGCTTTCACTGCGATGGAAACTTCGAGCTGGTGAATACCTCCCCTAGATGAAGGTGGTCTTACGCTTTCCCACTGCAAAGTGTTTTCAGCAAGATCTTCCAGATATTTCCACGCTTCTCCGCCATCTTTAGACATGAAATTTCATTGACACATTGTTTCAAGCATCTGCTTTGTCGCTGGATTAATGCCCTCATATATAATTCGGCATAAATCCCATCTTTGTATTCCATGATGAGGACATTGGACAAGCAGATCCTTGAAACATTCAAAGCACTTCCAAAATGGTTCATTGGGAAGCTGGGTGAACTGGTTGATCTCGCTCCTAATATGGGCAGTCTTATGGTTTGGGTAAAACTTCTTAAGAAATGCTATTACGAATTCATCCCAGTTAGTGATAGAGTGTGCGGCAGTATTATAAAGTCATTTTCTGCCAAATCGCACAGTGTGAATGGGAGAAGACGTAAGCGCATAGCATCCACAGTCAATTGTGAAGTACCCATCATTGCGCATACGTTTTCGAATTTGGTGATGAAAACGTACGTGTCTTCCGACTCAAGCCCGTGAAATTTGGGCAGCAGATTGATGTAGTGGGGTTTAATTTCGAAATTATCCCCGTTAGCTGGTAGAATAGATAGACAAGTAGGAAGGGGACCACGGATAGGATAGCATCTCTCTTGGAGAGAGATGCGAGGTGGATTCTGCTCATCTACGGGCGGTGGCAGCATGGTGTTGAAGTGTGATGGAGCACCGTCCATCTCGGTTGATGTGGTGTGTGGTGGGGGAAAAGAAGATGAAGAAGTACCGATTTTGGCGTCGATAGCAGGAACGCAGACAAGACGGGCACTAGAATCCCGTGTCCAGCCAAGCATGCACTAAGCGGGTTTAGTGCAAGTGGCAGCGTGTGTGTTATTTAAAATTGGTCTGTTTTGAAAAAAAGTGGGACTTAAGACAAATCACACAAAAATGCACAAACAACCCTAGAACTAAGGTTACCTAGGTCAGTCTCTTGACCGCTCCTAGACTTCTAAAGAACAAGCCGTAGGATCAATCCTCTACCGCCTAGTTACTACCTTTGTGGCCAGGTAAGTGCCAGGTAAGTGGGAGGTATCCGCTATACGAATCACCGAAAATAGCGGGCCTAATTAAGTAACCACTTTCCTTAGACACACTTGCCTAGGCACCACAAAAGTAATGCGGATAAGCGATAGATTACCCACGACCTTCCTCTGTCCTTAATGAGCGTGACAGTCCTTAGAGTCTGGTCTAGATATTTTTTAAATTAATGTAGGGTTGATGCAGATGCTCAATTTGTGATTTGTGGGGCTTAGGAAGGGTGATGAAATCCCCACCTAATCTGGATTTGGTCTTTGCCCCTTAAAGTCCGTATTAAAATATGCAAAACAAAACCAATCACAAAACTTTTGCAAAAAGATTTTTGAGCGGCGCTATTTTGCAAAGAATCCTGCAGAAAATAGATTTTATTGGATTTTAGAGGAGAGAGAAAGAGTTGAGAAAGATACCAGAGAAGTTTGGAACCCTAGATCTCCTAGCCCGCCGCGCTTCCTCCGCGGATATGCCTCCTTTGCCGCGGATCCGCCGCAGGAAGGAAAGATCTGTTGATGAAATTTTCTCTGTTCCCTTCTGTGCTCCTCTGGATCTCTAAGAATGTCTCTGTTTCCTGTTTCCTTAAGTCTGTGACTCCGGATCTCCTTGCAAAAATTCACGCACAAATCGTTAAATATGCAATTTGTAGTTTTGTTTTAATTATGATATGGATCGGATAAGAATTCAACACAAATAATAAGAATAAAAAAATTACGCACGTATCCCCGGCAACGGCGCCATTTGATTGATTCGAATGAGTTTTGTGTATGTAGTAGTTAACCGCAATCAGAACGGTGTCGCGCGTAGCTAGACCGAGGTGAGTACGGGTCGTCCTCAGGGAAACGTTGAATATTTTAATCTTACTTTAGATGTGTTGAAAGAGAGAGGAGGAATAAAGAATATTGAAGAATGGTTTTAGGATCTAGATCTGCGTTTAAACACTAATACAAAATATAGATCTAGATTAACTACAGATAGAAGTTTAATATAAAAGGGGGCTTGTAGGGTTCATTAGGATTTAGTAGTTATGGATGATTAATTAAAAATTACTTTTTCTATCCTTTAATAGATTTAAAACTAGAACTACAGTGATGCGTGTAGATTAGGGTTTCTGGAGGGAAAAGGAATCCCACTCTTAACCCCTATCTCGACACGGAACTCCGTTCATATCTAACCTTTACCAAAACAATCATTAATCTAATCTCTAATCGCGGTCAAGGCTAATAAAGAATTGGTAGCGTGCCCGATTAGGATATTAATGATTCTTTTGGTAAAGTTTATAAACTTTATAGGACATAAAAAGAGTTTAGGTATTTTCATCATCCATTAACCTACCCTAATCCTACGAACCTTAACAAGCGGAGAATTACTCGCGCATGTTGGGAGAAAAAGAGATGGGGAGAAAATGCATAATTAAACTACGAAGAAATAGAATAAGAAAAAGAAAGCTACCTTTATTAATCAACAATATTCATTACATTTTGATTCCTTAGAAAATGAATACAATTACTAGTTGCTTCTCGATCTCTTCTAAGGAGGTAGATGAACCGTTGATGATCAGCCTGAATGCGTGAGCCGTCTTGGACTTCGTGATCTCGTCGACATGATGATTTTTCCAAGAAGCTCTCGGTCTTTATTTATAGTCCCAAATCCAGAAATCTAGCTTCCAAATTTGAAAGCCAACAGTTTAGATTCAACCAGAGAAAATCCAGCTCCTAACCCATTTGTACTGCGGCGGATCCGCGGCCAAGATGGGGGTTTGGCCGCGGATCCGCGGCCAAGGGTTGTGATCTTTTGATCATTTTTCTGTGGCTTGATCCTTGTGACATGTGGTGATCTCTGGAACCTTTGGAACTTGGAAATCTTCTCGTAGTTACTGCCAGACTTGATTTCTAAGTTTTGCTTTCTTAATTAGGCAGGTTTGCTTTAACAACTTGATTTCCTTGATTTTAGTCCTGAAAATTCTGCACAACAACTCAAATGATATTTAGTAGAGTTTGTTTTCTTAAGATTTGGTCAATGATATTTTTTTGCATACATTTTCCTACCAAATGCTAATTATAATATATCAACATATGGAAAATAGTATTTTTACAGATAAACCCTCATATGTATGATATATTATAATAAAAACCTTTTTTAATATAGAAATAGTTGGAAAATGTAATAACAAATGTGCAGTTTTATCAACTGAACACCGCTCCTGCACCACATGCACCGAGTTAAGACCATGCCCAGTGCCGTGTCGCGCCCGTGTCATCACCATGCCCACTACCGTATCACGCCTGCGTCGCCTCTGCATCTAGTACCGAGTTATCGCACATCGCGCACGCAGCACGCACCGTATCCAGCATCGCGCCATCTCGTGTGTCGATACAAACTCTGCACGTTCGTCGCTTCCATATCAAGCGACCGAGGCAAGTGGAAACCCCCATCACTTGCAAATCATGCTACTATAATTTATATAAATTATATCATATTGCTACGTAATTAGAAGTATATACGTGTGTGTTATCGTGCGTAGATATATCAATTCCGTTATAGTGATAAGTTTAATTGAACACATATACCTCAAGTCATCATGTTTGGTCATATTGGATCGGACCCACCTTGGGTTTATTGATCGTATGAATATAACTTAGATTTCTCATGAATTAATCGGATTAGATTGTCACTTGTATACACCGGTCAAGGGTTCAATATGAAAATAAAATCTAAACTAGCGGAACTCATGATATTTATACCCTAACACTGTTAACAAACACTCTGTGGAAATTTGGTGGCAAACCGATACCGTTTTCACACATAAAGTGACACCCTAATTTCAATACCGAAACTCACGATTTATCGAACACTTGACACTGCTAAATTCATAATTAATTCTAGAAAAATTCAATCGCGGCGTGCTTGGGTTCTTTGCGAAGGGTACTGCATAACCTTTAACACAACATGTAGTTTTACTGTTTTATGTATCCTATAAATATCGAAAACAAAGAACTTACCTGACCTTGGACCGCAGTCCAGTGCAGGAACTTACCCCATGACTTGCTTTTGTACCCCTGAAACCTTAATTTTTAATCGTGTTAGTGTGCGGAGCCAATTACTGCTGCGTAGACAATTGTTTCATCTTCCCAACGGTACCAGTTTCACTAAAATCCAGTGTCATTTGGTATTTAAATCATATTTTGGATGACTTGTACGGCAGTTTTTTGTCATTTCAGCCCACACCCTTCATCGGTAATTCGATCATAACACCTAAATCAAAATGAATATTGTTGATCCATCTCCTGTTCTGTAAAGTTAAGTCATATCCCTGCAATTGGTTGAACATTAGCGTCGCCTAATTGTGCTCCCAATTGGGAGTAAAACGCGTTACAAAACGAACTTCCAGTTCAGAAACTGGATTTCCAGCAGTAAACACTTAAAATGAAATAACCATAACTAGCAAATATGAAACCCGATTGACGCGAAACCAATTTTGATGGACAGATAGTTAGACATACTGCTTACCTCTTTTATATGGTTTTACGTAATTCTACACGCGTGATTTATAGTACTTTCTGCAAGTGGTATGATATTGGTTGCTATATTTTATTCGTATTATAATCAATTGCATTCTCATCATATCATGTAATGGTTATACCCACATTAGATAGTGGTTATATACATTGATAATCTAGTGACCGTGATACATTACCCAGTGATAAATATTAGTGATTGGATTGTGGCAAGTATGTTAGTGTATAAGCGTGATTGAATAGTGAAAGTGACACGTACTTATACACAATCAGCAGAACCAGTTAATTATTGCATTGTCGACGTCTATGGGGCATATGTAAGTGTAACTATAACTGGCGTGGGACGGTTATGGAAGCACTTATATTAGTATCATAGGTAAGGCGTCAAACACTGTCCATTTATCTTGGATGCCAGTCGAGACATGCTTGATGGAGATCATGTCTCCAGTTCTCACGTAGACTTGTCATGGACCGACTAGTATTTGGGTTTATGGTCGGTGTTTGATGTAGATCACGGGGTGTGGGGTAGTTTGAGTGTGAGTTCGATCAACGGAATCTCGAAAGTCCCACTGCCGGTATATACAGCGATTTCGGGAGTCATATGGGTGATATTACTGATTATTAGCGAGCGTGATTCGGGCCCGTGTTCCCTTGCCCCTGGGACCTACCCTTGGGTTGGGGATACTCCTGCGATGGTTGACACTCACACTTGGACTAACGATAGGTTTAGCGACTTGGACAGTGAGACTTAGAGACTGATAGGTTTAGTGATATGGACATGCATTGATTACTGATTCGATATACCTGCCTTACTGTTTACCTGTACCGATTATTTCATGCGCATCATCGTTCAATATGTACTGCTTCATGTTTGTCATTATTACACGTGTTTATAGATGTTTATATATATATATTGTTATTGTGTCGCTCTGACGACCTGAGTATGCATGCTCAGAGTGAAAAGTGGACTTAGCTCGGATCAGCACCTGTCGTACCTCGAGAATATTGCGTATATCTAGATCAGCGACGCCAGCGCTATCTTTTTCTTGATCTCTATCTGGTATATCTTTTATCTGTTCTAATAGAATTAGTGACTGCATTTCTCATTACCTGTGGATTGATTACTGATTACCACGTAATGCTAGAAACCGAAGTGTGATTGCGGCGAGATATTTCCTTGACCATAGGAGCATGGCTGACCTTATCACCTCTCGTTTTCCGTATTTTGGGAAGCGGGACGTGACACTAACACATGAAATGAGCCCGTGTTTCCTTGCTCCTGGGGCCCCACTCTTGAGCTCGTGAATACTTTTACGACTGCGTTGACATTCACACTTGGAACATAACGTTAACATAGTGACCATTTAGAAACCTATAGTATATACTTACCCATGAACATATAATCTTACTCGTCATATATATTCTACACTTGTTATTTTCTTTACTCTTACCGGTCTTTGGGACTTACCGAGCGCTAGTTCACTGACGTGCATTCCACCCACTTTTCTTCTCTTGAAATGATCGTCAGATACGGTCGATACGGAGAAGGTTGAAGCCACAGAGGAGGACTCCAACCAAATCGCTATCCAGGGCTTGCTCAGCTTCATTTTTTTTCTTCTTCAGTTTATGTATACCACTTATTTAGGCATTTTCCTTATTATATTTACTTTGCAGCATAAACTCTTGTATTTGTAAATATTGGAAAATGAATGTAAATAAAGATGTTTGTTGAAAAATTTTACAATTTAAATTTATTCTTGCATTGTGTATTATTGTTTTCAATACGCTTAGTATATTTATTTAGGGAATGACCTTCCCGGGATAAATATGTCGCGGTCTTGCCACGTCACCGTTTCCGTCTATTAGAAAGCGGAGCGTGACACAACCTCTTTGACAGGAGATCCCATGATAGAGGTTTCCAATGGGAAAAACAGAACTCTTGATGTGACCTGAAGAGTACAAATTTTATTAAGGAGTTATTTCCGACTCATCCCTATGGTGAAAGAATGTGCTCTATTGGTAACGTCGGGATAATTATATACTTTTAATGATGTCAAAAACATAACTTTTTTAGGTATCTCTCACGCCTTGGTACCTTTTGATAGATCACCTAAGTGAAGCGTCTTGAGGTTGCGGTTGGGAGATTTAGGCTAATCTCTAGTTGCTTCATAAGAATCAAGATTCTGTGCATGACCATTAAGAGCGCACACCCACATGCTAAGATATCGTATAACTCTTATTGTGTGTGCGCCATATAAATGACCGGCAAAAAGGAATACTTTCCAAGGTCAAACTTATGGCTACTATTATCCTTCGATCAGGCATAGTCAACACTAAAATTCTTGTTCAAGTTTCGTACAATTGCATTTATACACAATAAATTAGTATCCATTTTATTTTTGTTTTGATTATTTCTCTTATATCATTTCATCTTTTTAACTAAATGTATATTATATTATATATTATAATTTTGAAGCTTTATGGGGGAATATTATATTATTCCGATTTAATCTATATATTTTATAAATAGTTTAATATTAATTATTTTGTTTTGATGGATTTATTAAATCGGGTCGTTATTAAAAGATTCAAATTACTGTTGTGTAGATGTCAAGGGCTAAGTTGCAAAGTAAATTTCGGAGACATCTAAGCAGACTGTCTCCTTAAGAATTCTTTAAACTACAGACGTCTGGTGAAGGAAATTTCCATTTTCAAATCTCCGTTTCTATTTCGGAGACGTCTAAGTAGACGTTTCCTTAAGAATTTTTTGAATTACAGACATCTGCTACAGACGTCTGGTATAGACGTCTGCTCTAGGAAATTTTGAACTGTAGACGTATAGCACCAGACAGCTACAATGAAAGCTACTGGAAGTTATTTCTTAGTTTGAATTTCAAATCGAAAGGGTGCTCTCAACCGTTGAGGATTGAGATGCGACTTTTCAAAACAACTATCGGAAGTTAACAGTTATTTATGGAGAAGTAAAATGACAATAGATTATTCCACAACAAACAAAGCTTTGAATTGTTCTCTCTTTGCAACTTTGTGCAAACGGAGAGCAATTTCTTCACCGAGTCTTTCATACAAAATCCTATTTCAAAATATCTCTCGACTTATTTTATTTCACTAGATACTAATTGACAACGATACAAAACCAAACTTCTCTTGTGATTCATACTCAACGGAGGAAATCGGACGAGCCGAAAGCGTTGTATCTTGGAAACGTATATGTTGGCAAAAGCTGTACGGAGGATGACTAGCTATACGTTTTTAGGGCAGCGCGGTCAACTGCGTGCCTCACATCTACAAGCTCGCGTTCTAAACTTTTTCAATTCATAGTTTATATTATTTTATATTAGTGTTTTCATAGGAAAATATATTAAAAATATTTCATTTTGTAAAAGTGTTAATTTTCAATTATTTCGGTAATTTATCTAACAAATGAAGGAACGATTGAGTTTGTTTTTTTTACATTCAATTGCTAGATGCAGCTTTCTGGACTCATGCAATAAGAACCGTATAATGATCTATCTGTGGACACATGTAACAGTCCACGGTCGGCAGTATGGACGGAATAATAGATACGGTATCCGCGACACATCCTGTGGCTCCATTGATAGACTTGCTGAAGAAACATGGTAAATTAGTTATTGTGGTGCTGCTCCAGCCGAAGCTTTTTCTGTCCCGGCAATTCTGTTGCTCGTAGGTAAGAATTCGAGAAATTTTAAACTTTATGAGAATCGTTTATTGATCCTTATTTGAATTCTTGAATCGATCAATCATATCATGCTGGACGAAAGACCGTGTAGTAGCATTGGAGGCATAAAAGAGATTCAAGAGATGATTGACTTTGCTGCGAAGCACAACATAATGGCAGATATTGAAGTTATACCAATGAACTATGTGGACACAGCAACGGAGAGGCTTGCTAAAGGAGATGTCACATTTGTCATAGATATCGCAAGCACTTTGCTCGCTTAAGAATATAATGTAGGATCTCTCAAATTTCTATTTTGTTCATGCATTCTGTTTACTGTTTCATATTGTATTTTGCTTTGTATTAAGAAGGAATAAAATAGTGTAATGGATCAGATATCTTGACATCATCCAATAGTCCACCTTCTTTCATTAAATGTTACAGAAATGAATAGTTTTTCATGGCAGAAATTTGTTGTCTCGTTGTCGGTTGAGATTTTAATAAGATGATCGAGCATATCTATATATGTTGTTCGTTATGATAATTTAACCAAGTAATATAAATCTAATTTAATCTAAATTAAAATCTAAAACTTGAATTTAGAAGTAATTAAACTACACCTCCCGGTGCAAAATACTTGATAGGATTTTTATAGTTTTCCAAATTAAATCGCATGTATACAATAGTGCAAGCGTAATACTTGATGGTCCATCCACAGAGGTGTGATTTAATTAATTCTAAAGTAAAGTTTATAATTAATTCTAAAATCAAGTTTATAAGATAGTTGATTTAGATTAAAAACTAAAAAAATAAGGAATTAAAATGGTTGGTTTGAATAATAAAAAGAAGATATAAGTTTTTGAATTACTTTTCTAACGTGGTGGTTTATATGATAAAACTTTTATTCTTTTTCCTAGGTTTAATTAACAATATATTAATAACATAAAAGCATGGAATAAATTATTTGATTTAATCTTATCCAATCAATTATATTATATCATTTAGATTTAATTAAAACCCTAATTTTAGTTTACTAGATTTAACCTAGATTTAATCGTCTATGTGCATTTGTAGGTCTAAAAACTACAACTATCATATTTTAGGATTTCTCCTAAATCAAATTAATAATTAGTTTGAATATCTATAATTTATAATTATCTCTACCATCCCAAATTAGATTTCTAGGCGTCAACTATCATGAACCTAATTAATTTCTAGGTTTCTTATCTATCCCTAATTCTTACTTAAAGACGTCAACTTTTCATTGTGAAAATTAGATTTTTTAGACTAAGAATAAAGAGAGAATAACATAAATTAGAATAGATAATCATATTAAAACAATAATAAAACAACATAGTTTAGCCAAGCATGATTTAAAAAAAACTAAATATCTTTATTTAGAAAAATAGAGAACTTATAAGTAGTAGATCTCTTAAAAGAAAACCCTAAAGTTTATTACCAAGAGAGAGATGATTTAAACCCTATACAGGAGTTTATATAATCTTTTATGAGACTTAAAACAAACTTTACAGAATAACTAAAAAATACGAATCGTTGCTAAAAATCTGGACTTGATAAGCTCTGAAAAACTACTTTTCACTAATGATGTGTTCCGTTTTTCATCTCGCAAAAGAATTGAAAAGACAGGTCGTGAAACGTGCATTAAGGTTTCATATATTTAAGGTTAAATTCAAGCAAGTGTCATGAACTTAGCGATTCCCGAATAAATACCTCAAGCTTCTTTCAGCTTAATGTCATACTCCGGAGTATAAACCAATCGAAAATAAAATGGTATTTGGTGCTTGCATCATTCGTTCTAAATGGCAATGTTCATTGTAAATATTTGCAATTTATGAAGTATAGGCCATTTATCTCTTAATCAAAAAAACACAGAAAAACAAATTTACAGCATGCCTGAATTATTAATATTTTAATTGAATAGTTCTGTGCACAATTTATTTATAAATATAAATTAAGGCATATAGGGAAATTCTAAATAGAGAATCTATTCATAAGAAATCAATATCATGCATAGTAGAATAATAATGATAATATGATCCATTGCCATGTTGAATGATTTGAGTGACATGTTGTTAGCTTGGGAGATGCTATATATCTTCGGCAGGCATTAGACTGGATTAATTTAACCTATATTTAAACTACTAATATCAAAAACAAAAACAAAAATTTTAAAATTTTTTTGGGAATTCATGAACTAGAATTGAACAAGAGACATAGCATAAAAGTCTAATCAAGCACTAAAATGAATAAATCAATCAAAATAAATACCAATTAGAGAAGAAACTGAAACAAGAAGTGAAGAGATAAAAAAATTTGAAGAATTAATTTATATGAGAAAGATTTACCCACAAAAATTGAACAACGAAATTAAGTTGACGAGAGAGAGAGGAGATAAAAGGGCGTACGGTTTTTTTTTTCCTGATATTACCCAAACTCAATCAAATCTTTGCTATTTTTCCAAAAACCCCACACAAATCATAGTTTTTCAATAAAAACCCACCCAAATCTTAACAGCATGTGAACGGAATATACCTAGGGTGGATTTTTCAGAGATATGAGTGAGATTTTGAAAAATATTAAGATTTGGATGAGGTTAAAGGGGGGAAAACTTTATATTATAGGGTTTTAGGAACTTACAGCAGATCATCTGGATCCGACCCGTTTGGATCTGAACCCCTACCCAACTATCTTTGACTTGTGCATGGCCAGTCATCCACCGGGATGGTGTTGTTATTCTATGTTATTGCTAGATCTCAGTCTCGCGTCTCATATCAAAATACATAAATCTTGAAACTTCCACGTTTACTTTTCAACTCATCGTTGAATCTAATAGCACAAACCCACCGTTGCCGGTCCCAAGTCCGGATGAGAAAGGGTGAGAGTTGTGGTAGGCTTGTGACAGCCAACGTAAAACTTTGTCACATTCTATGACATGAACCATACTAAGAATATCGTTGGGGCGTCCCCTACTCAACGACGCGCTATATCGGATCCCGGGTGTAGTGTTAAGTATGCAAGGGCTTCTAGGTCGTCGTCCAGATGCGGCGCGCTACATCGGACCCCGGGTGTAGTGACAAATAAGCAAGGGTCGTCGTCTGGAAACGGCGCGCTACATCGGACCCCGGGTGTAGTGACAAATAAGCAAGGGTCGTCGTCCAGAGACGACGCGCTACATCGGACCTCGGGTGTAGTGACAAATAAGCAAGGGTCGTCGTCCAGAAACGGCGCGCTACATCGGACCCCGAGTGTAGTGATAAATAAGCAAGGGTTTCATAGGATCCGTCTAGCTTCCTGGAACATAGGTTCCCTTATGAGTAGACTAATAGAATTAGTGGAGGTGATGATTAGGAGGAGAGTTGGTATTATGTGTTTGCAAGAAACTAAGTGGGTAGGTGAAAAGAGTAGAGTCATAGAGCCTTGGGGTTATAAGCTTTGGTATACGGGTAGAGATAAAAATCGTAATGAGGTAGGCATAATCATAGATAGACGGTTGCTTGAGGATGTAGTTGAGATTAGGAGAAAAGGTGATAGAATTTTACTGGTTAAGCTTATTCTAGGTGGAGAGATCCTTAATGTTATTAGTGCTTATGCACCACAGATAGGTCTTGATGACGCTAGTAAGCGTCTATTCTGGGAGGATTTAGACGAGATGGTGCAAAGTATATCTAGTGGAGAGAAGTTATTTATTGGTGGTGATCTTAATGGACATGTAGGTACTATTCGTAGTGGGTTTGATACTATCCATGGAGGTTTTGGTTTCGGACAAAGGAATGAAGTAGGTGACTCGATTCTAGATTTTGCCTTATCTTATGACTTGATCTTAGCAAACACCTGGTTTAGGAAAAGAGAGTCCCACCTTATCACTTTTAGGAGCGGATCAAGTGCTAGTCAAATAGACTTTTTTCTGACGAGAAGAATAGATAGAGGTTGTTGTATCGACTGTAAGGTAGTGTCAGGTGAGAGTGTAACCACTCAACATAGACTTTTAGTTCTAGATTTTCGATTTAGAAGAGAACCTATGAAGATTAGACGTAAGGTAGAGCCTAGAATTAAATAGTGGCGATTGAAAGAAGGTAACCAAAAGGCTTTTATAGATCGTGTAGTCCAAGAAGCGGATTGGCAGTCGGAAGATGATCCAGACAAAACATGGAACAAAATGGCTAGTTGTATCAAGAAGGTAGCTAGAGATCTACTTGGTGAGTCGAGAGGTGGTGCTCCACCATCTAAGGACATATCAAGATGGAATGAAGATGTAAAGGCTGCTATTAAAATTAAAAGGGATTCTTATAAAGATTTAAAGAAAAGTAGAGATGTGGAGAGATTTGAGAAGTACAAAATGGCTAAAAAGAAAGTTAAGAAAGCTGTTCGGGAAGCTAAATCTAAGGTCTACAAGAAGGTGTACGAGAAATTAGACACTAAAGAGGCTGCAAATGATATATACCGGATTGCTCGGATGCGGGAAAGGAAGACTAGAGACTTATGTGCGGTGAACTGTGTCAAAAATGAAAATCAGAAGGTTTTAGTTCGAGATGAGGATATCAAGGAAAGATGGAGAGATTATTTTGACAAATTGTTCAATGAGAGCTTTACTAAGAATTTGGATGGACTTGTCATTCAATCTCAAGATATAAATCGCGATTTCATGCGTAAAATAAGACTACCCGAGGTTAAAGAAATTTTGAACAGAATGAGTTTAAGAAAAGCGGTTGGCCCTGACGGGATTCCTATCGAGATTTGGAGATGCTTAGGAGAAATAGGCGTTAAATGGCTGACAGATCTGTTTAATAAGATTTGGCAGATAAAAAAGATGCCAAATGAATGGAGAAAAAGTATCCTTGTACCTATTTATAAGAACAAGGGTGACATTCAAAGTTGCTCAAACTACCGGGGAATAAAACTTATGTGTCACACCATGAAACTTTGGGAGAGAGTGATTGAACACAGGCTAAGGAAGGATATTAAGATAACAGAAAACCAGTTTGGGTTCATGCCTGGACGATCAACGACAGAGGCTATTCATTTGCTTCGTCAACTTGTCGAGCGTTTTCGAGAGAAGAGAAGAGATTTGCATATGATATTTATTGATTTAGAAAAAGCGTACGACAAGGTACCTAGAGAGGTATTATGGGGGACAATGATGAAGAAGGGGGTCCCCGTCAAGTATATTGACATAATCAAGGATATGCACGATGGAGTAGTGGCAAATGTCAGAACTTGCGGCGGCTTAACGAGTGATTTTCCGATTACTATTGGTTTACATCAAGGATCTGCATTAAGTCCATTCCTGTTTACCATCGTGATGGATGAGCTTACTAGAACTATCCAAGATGAGGTACCTTGGTGTATGCTATTCGCTGATGATATTGTTCTAGTAAATGAGACGAAAGCAGGGGTTAATGCCAAATTGGAATTATGGAGGCAAACATTGGAATCTCGGGGATTCAGATTGAGCAGGTCCAAGACAGCATATATGCATTGCAAATTTAGTGACCAGAGAAGTCAAAACCATATTGGTATAACATTGGAAGGGCAAAAGATATCACCGAGCGACCGGTTTAGATATTTAGGTTCCATCATCCAAAAGAATGGGGAGATCGATAGTGATGTTAATCAAAGGATCCAAGCTGGTTGGTTGAAATGGAGGAGTGCAACAGGGATTTTGTGTTATCGTAACTTTCCGTTAAAATTGAAAGGGAAGTTTTATCGGAGCGCTATTCGGCCTGCCTTATTATATGGTACAGAATGCTGGGCTCCTAAGAAGCATCATACACAGAAGGTGCACGTATCGGAGATACGCATGCTTCGTTGGATGTGCGGTAACACTAGAAAAGATAAGATGCGAAATGAGGATATTCGTACAAAAGTTGGTGTCGCACCTGTGGAGGAGAAGATGCGGGAAAACCGGCTAAAATGGTTTGGTCATGTGCGACGCAGACCTATGGAAGCACCGGTTCGACGAATAGATACTCTCGATATGGACAATGGCAAAAGGGCAAAAGGGAGACCGAAGAAAACATGGATGGAGGTGATACGAAACGATATGGTTGCCAAAGGACTCAATGAAAGTATATTGTTCGATAGGAGTGAGTGGAGGCAGAGGATTCATGTGCTGGACCTGGCATGATTCTCATGTTGGTTCATGTAGCCTACCCCATATGCTTGGGATAAAAGGCTCAGTTGTTGTTGTTGAATCTAATAGCATAGAACAACATAAGCAAAATAATGGTATGGATCACAAATAGAGTTGTCACTGGCTTTAATCCATCTCTCTCTTATGCCTCATGATACAAGAATAAAGCATTAGGGTTTATTCTACATCTCTCCTCAAATTCTCTCTTATGTTTATTTAGAAAATTTCATTTAATCTAAATACTTTTAAATATTGTCCTTTATTAAAATTCTAAAGTCCTCCAAACTTCTTCCTACCATTGACTTCTAACTCATATTAAGACGGTATTTCGTTGAAACCGCTATATGGATTTTTTGGGATTTTATATCGCTTCTCAAATTCTCTTATATACCTTAAAAAGTCCGGGTAATCTCAATGTCACTCTCTCTCCCTCTTAGGTTACCCCAAATTCCTAGATACAAAAAAAGAATAGGGAGAAGTTTATAGAGAGAAGTGTTTTTTTTTACCGCAAAGAAGCCCACCTGCCCGACGTGCCCCTCTTCAAAACACTAAATGGGATCCCGGGTTCGATCCCGGATCTCCCCCACCTATTGCCCACCCCTGAGTAGAGAGAAGTGTTAATAGTAAGGGAAACAAGAAAGTAGTTAAGATGACATGGATTTTCTCCCTTTTTTATTTGTAAAATGACGAAGAATGGTTAATATTTAATGATAAAGGATTTTTCTTTTTTCTTTTCTGAAATTTTCTTTGAAATTGAAAACTCACACTTGCCTTTAGTGTCTGCATTATTATATTAAAGATATGCTTTATTTCCTTCTATCTTTTCATTGCAAATAAGGTTTTCCTTGAGAAAGTTTTTTAAAAATCTATATCTAGCTAGAGGTAATTAAATACATGATATAAATGTAATCTTATCATAGTTCAATGGTAGATTAGGTTTTCAACGAAAAATGTTAAAAGGGACACAATGAATTAACTTACGAGATTTATTGAGAAAAATAAAAATATTAAAGATTAAAGGGAGTTTTTTTTTGGCACTATTAAAGGAGTAAAGCAGCGGAAGAGAATTTGGATAGCAATATAAAAATAACCCTAAAACATTTTATTTGGGTTTTTTTGTATGTTCCCTACAATAGTTATTGGATAGCAATATAAAAATAACCCTAAAACATTTTATTTGGTTTTTTTTGTATGTACCCTACAATAGTTATATCGATATCTATGTATCCTCTCTCTAATCTTTTTATTTCTGTATATCCCCTTGAAACCTTTAAAATTGCTACAAAACACGGCTTTTAATTTATATTTGATTCAGACTTAATTGTTTCGAATTACAATGAATAACTTTCCTTTGTCTATTCAACATGAACGCTCTGTCCAATTTGTTACGATTATTTTATGTTTATTATTGATTCTATTGGGTTTGGATTTGAAAAATAAATAAAAAATCTTTATGGTTTGTTTCATCATATCATACAAATTATCCTTTCATGGAATTGTCCAATTAAATTTTACTCTTCAATTTGCTTGCAAATAGAGCTACAAGAAATCCACTGCATGCTGATCATTATTATCTTTTCATTGTTGTCACAGGGGGAAAAATAGATGAAATTGGACAGAAATTAAAGATTCAACTTACAACAAAATACTTTCAAGATTTAATGCGATGCGATAAGTAGACTGAAGAACAACAAGGCTCTAATTTACTTCGGAAACAATCATTTCATAGGCACACTACACAAATAAAATATGTGAACCAAATTATGTCGGCTATCATAGAGAGCGTTTATGATGCTGCATACTGCAGAAATAAGGGTAAAAAAGCCTGAAATCTAACAAACTGACCACTAATCTGCGAAGTAATTGAATTGAGAAACAACCGGGTGAAGCTTTCTATATCCTTTACAAATATATTCAAGGCGCAGAGCGAAGAGTATATTATAAATAAAGATGTAAAAAACAGTTCACAGTGATTTAATTTTTTCGTCTTTGATCTGTCTTGGTTCAGTAAATAACTTGAATGCCCAGAATGCTAATAATGTGGCTTGAAGAGGGGCAAGCCAGTAGACTAACAGATGCTCTCGCGTTATATGATCGCCTCTAGCATATGCCCATCCAAGAGCCTGTCATCATTAAAAAGATGAATAAAAGAAAGAAAACCACCGCCGAGTTAATTATTAAAAAGGAAAAAATATTGCTGCATTGATCAAATTATAAGGGATTCAAATATTCCCTTGCAAATACATCGACTATTTGTTGCTCTTTGTATTAATGATCTCAACAATATAGCCTCCAAAAGGAGGTAATTAACGAAAAAAGGAACCTTCCGGGATTGAACTTGCAATCTCTCATATTGGAAAGGAAATTGATACCAACTAAGCTAAGCCTATAAGTAAACAACTATTTGCTTTTATAAACTTTATGCAAGATGCACATTTACTCGTTCAGATAGCATCACTTTTTAAACTTATCGTGGCTTCTGTAAAGGTGATGAGCAATAACCATTAAGCCTCGCCTAAACTATTTAAATTTGGTCTCATAAACTTCATATAAACATCAAGGACCATATCAGTATCAAGACTGCTAAAATTCTTGATTGCTATTTAATTGTCGTTCTCGGCCATATCAGTTCTCGATAACCTCATAGTCGTCTCTTATGCCACGCACTCACATACATATTTAAGAACTTCATTTTTCCATTTAATGTTTAAACATACACTTTCCTAATTTATTGATATTGTACGCAGAAATTTATTACAAGAATTAGCGAATCCACCGGTGATCATATAAGTGTCCCTATTCTCAGTGATCTTTAGTTTTACGTATAACGGTGCAATCCACCAACTGATATGTTCCATATTATAAACATATTTCAACCAGGGAATGTGATTGTTTCAAATTCGAGCAAATAATGTAGAGGAGAAGGAAGCTTACATAACAGCTTTACCAAACTTCTCAATTATTCGGTGCTCTACATAGTTGACATGTTTCGATCTAACAACTTCATCAAGACCGCTCTAAAGTCATACGTATTTATTAAAATTGGAAGCATCCATGTTGATGCCCGTTTTCAAATAAACACTACACTGATTGTGATGCCTACTATTTTTAATTGCCGCATATATGTTTTTGGCTATCAACCGCATAATTGGCCCTATGCAAAATATGCGGGCAAAATGGCCATTTAATTGAGCATTTAACTTTTATTTGACCAAAATTCAAAAGAGAGCGCCACAAATTACAGCAAAGCAAAGAAGGGAATACATATGCAAACTACTCGAAATATACTAAAATTCAAAAGTGAGCGCCACAAATCAGAGGTAGGTAGGAAAATGATTTAACTTTTATTTCAGGCAACAACTGAAGGGTATTAAGCGCCATTTATTAGTTGCTATTTTAGCAAAACGTCTCTTTTCAATACGATTTTCCTTGGTTTTCACATATTAAATGAACTTTTGATGCCGGCTGGTAGTTGTTATGTAAAATTCTTAGAACTCCTCTTTCAATCATCCCTGAATCCTGCTTATGGGCATACATTGCAATTTTAAGATTGAATCTTTATAACACATCGAGAATTAAGTGCATCATGTATAATTCCCTCTTTCCGATTATCTCGACACTTTTTCGACCAATTAACTGTATATGAAAATGCTAGATAATAAGTACAATTTCCTCAACGGTCACCATTTTTGGGTTAAGGTGCGGTGCGAAAACCCAGGTTCTGAGCTAAAAAAGGCATGTAACCTGCGGTGATTTAACTTAAGAGGATAAAGATAATTCTCTTGATAGTCACCGAAGCTTCAAAGTTAGATGCAATTCACTCAACTCGCATGACAACTTCAGAGTTCTAGCTTAAGCATAAATATAATTCCATCGACCATAAATAATCATAGTTTTGGTGTGATTGCACAAGTAATTTCTCGATAAAAGGAGAAAAAAAAGGAGAATATGAACAACTTGGGTTACTAGCAAAATGAACCACTCCCATTTTCTCAATTCCACGAGCCAAACAGGCCCTATATCCCTAAATCTTCGAATTAATCCCTAAATCACCAAATCCCCAACTCTCAAATATCGAAATCACTGAATCCTTCAACCCCAAATATACATACCATCAAGATCTGTAAATCCCTGAAAACACTTCATCATCTGTAAATCCCTGAAAACACCCAGGGACCCACGAATTTGTCCCGAAAGCATTAATTTGTGGTCACTTCCCCTCTTGGGGTTCCTGGGATTCAAACCCCGCATTAATTTGTGGCCACTTCCTCTCTAGGGTTCCTGGGATTCAAACCCCGCATTCTCCCCATACCAACTGAGCTACTGCAGTTGGGTTCGTTCGATTTTTCGAGCTCGACCCATAATAATCATTTTATTAAAAAAATCCAATATGTAAAAATTCTTGTTTAGGCTACCAAAATTATACGATCAAAAATTATAGGCTACAACAAAAAACTACATTAAATTCTACAATATTGATTTATAAATTAATCTTAAAGATTGCACCAACCATATAGAATACAATAAATCACAATGTTTTTCTTTTACATTTAAAAATTACAAAATAGTATAGAGCTACTACATTAAGCAACTTTCAACATTTCATTATTTTTTTTTACAACACCCCGGAAAAACCGGGTCGGGTCGGGATCGGGTCAAACCCGACCTGACTTTCACCCCTGCTAAATCTATACGCTGCCCGCTCAATAGGGCTCAAACTGGTAAAAGATGCCAAAAAATAATCAAGGAATCTCTAGTTGGATAGGGTTGGATTCGGATCAAACTTGCCTCAACTTGCGCCGCCAAGTTATTTTGCGACAGGAAATAAAACCTATTGCTTTCGACTCGTCAGCTTTCATCACATTATTCCCAAAATATAATATAACTATAAATCAGTTTTGCGAAATTTCATAATAATAAAAGGTACTGTTACACTCAGCTGTTCACAACAGATTGAAGAGTTTTACTTCACAAGTCACTCAAATTTGAGTTAATTTCCCTCCGAATGATACAAGGGGCAAGCATTCATCTCCTCATAGAGAATGGACTTACAAAAATTTGTACACAATTTGTGGCTCGAACTCAGCAAAATCGACAGATCCAGATTCAATCGGGGGCATGAGATGGGCAGCCAAGATCTCGGAAACTAAGCCCGCGATTAGAGGAACATTCTTCAAGTTCTTCACTAATGCAATGTCATCGCTCTCGCCAACAGCCAGAAACTTCTCTTTGATCTCTACCATTCTATCCAACTTCCTCTTAAACTCTGGATTCTCAACATCTAGGACAGCTGGGAAGATCCTCGCTGTGGTGCAATTAGTCTGCAGTTGTTTAATCTCTTGCGGGTCCGCTTGCAACTTAAACGGGGGTTGTGAACGTTCACAGCCCCATTAACCTCTTATACAAAATTAGGCAAAGCTGCCTTTTTTTTTCTACAGGGAAAATTTTTATGTAACTACTTCCTCTGCGAAAATCCTTAATTTTGGACAAAGACACTACACAAGCACAGCCCTTTTCAAGTTTTCATGTTTCCAAGTAGAATAATTCAAACCGTATAGTTCATCAAATTGTTCACTCACATTCTCTGCTTGAGATCTATGGAATTGCAATAAATGCATAAATATCAACTCATATGCAATCGTTGAAGTGTATTTAGTCAAGTCAATAACGAAAAGGGAAGCAACTAATTTGTGAGATAAATAGGATTTAAGTGCATGAACAATAAGCATCTTGCTAACATAAGACATTAGGACTCAGCTCTATAGAGACCAGAATAAGCACCAAAAAGTTTCATTCAATCACAATCGTTGCCAGGTATGTTTGGTACAAGTTCTGAAATATAAGTTAGAAAAAAATTCAAACATACACATAACAGGCAAAAAAAATCATATAAATACCAACTCTTTTATCATCGCCCTTAAGAGCTACATAATTTTGCCCATTCTTCTCCTTCGAGAGTTCAGTATCATCGATTTCCTCGATTACCTAGCCATCACGATATTATGAACATTGCTGAATGATACACCTAGCCATCACGATGTTATGAACATTGCTGAATGATACCGTGAACAAGGGAGGCCCGGCAGCGAAAATGCTATCGCTGCAATCAATGGTTTCGCAAATGCTATAGGAGATAAAGACTGGCAACGTTCATCATCACAAACTTATAATCAAAGGCTGAATATTCAGCAGAGAATGAATGATAACTGTGAACAAACTCGAATGTGAGATGTTTACACCAAATATATTAAATTCAACGAACAAACGCATGGATGATTTGGTCAATAAGTTGAGTCAAGGTTGCAGATGTTGTTCTGTTTTATAACTTATGTAAAGAAAATCAGTCGGTTTGTTGCATAAGGACGCGCTAATGTTTTATCATTTCTGCACATACTTGTCTTTCTCTTGTTGCGTGCAAATATTTAACATTTCAACAATATTGCACTACCTTGCAGTATCGTTTAATTGCGCTACCTTGGAAAGAAATCAATAGAACAAAATCACCCTACATTTTGACCGCCTAGTTGCAATATATCTTATTATTTTACAACTTCGCCTGCACTCATTTGAAAATTCCACTTCTTTAAGATGTAACTTTGCGGAATCACTTTTGCTCAATTAATAGAATAAAGTTATCTACAGGTTAAATATAAAATTGACAAACTCAACATTTTAAATTTACATACTATACTCTAATCATGTCGATATATTCCAGACTACTCAAAAAAATTCTGAATTTGAGGTGAGCCATCATTGATTAGTTGTAGACGCAGGTTGGAAACTTTAATTTTCATTGGGGGGAAAAATAGAAAAGAAAGCTTCTTGTTTTTTCTTTATGATTTTTCGCCTTAATTTTCATTTAAGGTAGGTAACAAGCACATTGACCTTGGTTGATAAAACTTGACAAACTTTGATTGTTGTGGGCTGCTCTATGTACTCCTCAATAATTACAGGATTTGTGTCGTTGATGCCCAAGATCTGTATATGCTCTCTGCTATTGCTCAAACCTGCAACAATAAATGGTACCGTTACTTAAATTTCCCCTTGGCTACCGAAAAATAGAAAGCTTCATGTTTTAGAATCGGAAATCATGAAAAGGATTATCTTGATTGAGCAGATGATTTATCAAGTTGAAATTTTTTTAACCCATTAAATAAAGTAATCCTAGTTTTATATCAGGAATGAAGAATCTAGTTATTCCGTCAATAGAAAGGAAAAGTTTGCAAAACCTTTTTTTTCCGAACGATTAGTCAAGAAATTTTGCTACTTCTTTTGTTGTTGTTTGTTGATTGCTGTGGCATAAATTCATAATCAAGTCAAACAATTAGTTGGTAAGAGGTCAAGGGATGAAACCTCATCATTGTCAATCTAAAAGTATATACATGCTATGCTAAAATGCGATCGCTTCCACAGTTCCACTAATCAGCACACTCATCACTTAATAATTCCACATCCATACCATCTTGAATAAGCTAACTCTCGCTTTATCCTATATGGAAACTACTTCTAGCTCATTTCTTTTTCATATCTTTTACAGTCCTTTGGTTAGGAGAATTAAAGGGATGCTAGATTCCAACATAATGTTTTCATCTTTGACGTAACTACAATTGCGATTTCGGGAAAATATTGGCATTGGTTTACAAATCATGAAATGTGGTAAGTTGTTTGTCATTTACATCGGTAGGTATTTAGCATTCTCCTTGGTTGAAATCGGATAGGGGCTTTTATTTCCTTACTTTTCCTTCATCTTTTTTTCCTTCTTGTCTTTTTCACCAACATGGTCGCCTTTTCTATTGCCACTACCGCCGCACACTAAAGTGCTTTTCCCTTCACACACACACAAAATTCTGCAGATCACCTGCTTGCTCATCGTCGAATGCAAGACTATATATCTTTGTGCAATATCCGTATGTGTATTAGTCAAGACTACAAATTAATAATTTTAAGGCTGGTTTGCAAGAAACCCACCTCACGGATTAGCCAAAAAACCACCCTTGGTTTGAAAAACCAGCACTTTACCCCTCTGATTTTAACGAAAATACTATTTCTGTTTCTTAAAATACCCCTGAACTTCTATCAATTTTCTGCCATTGTTTTATTACCTGTTTCTACTTAATATTTATAGAGAGAAGTAATTAGGAAAAAATTAATTAATAACAGAAACAGATAAAGTTAAGTGCCTTAAAGGGGGGGGGGGGGGGGGGGGGCAAAGTGCAGGTTATTTTAAACTCAGAAAGGTTCACAGGCAAAAGCGAGAGCAGTTTCCTGCAATTTAGACTTTCTATGTTCATCAAATATATAACTTAAAATAAAATGCGATAAATTTTCTGCTAAACACACCATGCTCTTAGTTATATGTCCAATAGCTATACGAGAGAGTCTCTAAGTATTGTACATTATAAGTAAAGTAAGAATGATTACCTTATGGCTATAAATTGTGAGCATAAGCAGAAGTGGCGTCATTCGAGTTACTTCCTTCGTTATCACTTTCAACCATGCAGAAATGTTGGGAGTCTCCATTCTCTTGAACACTATGCTCTTGGAAAATCGGAAAAGAAAAAGGTGTGATATCATCAATGGCACTGTAGTCCAAGTTTCTCAATAGGTCAGGCATTGCTGAATTATAATCTGATCCAGGTTTGGTCCCCATTTCTACGTCCATTATTGTCTCCATTGGAAAAAATAAGTCCATCCCATTATGTGGGTCAAGAGATTCAACTTCGGTCGTGTCCTCAATCACCCACGATCTAAAATCATTCAACGAAGGAACCATTTTTGAGAAGAACACTTGTTTAAAATTTCCGAATAACCCTTTGTTAAATGGATTTTCCTTCTTATCATACCGATAGCGAAAATTCTCATAAGTTGTCTGCAAAAAATAAAAACAAATGCCAGATATTTAAATGATAGAATATAATAATGATAGAAAATTAAATATTTTTAGAAACTTTGAGAAACACACAGAAAAAAGATGTTTTTCTTTATGATTTCTAAAAATTTCCTATGCAACAATAGAAATATTGATTATTGAAGCATTTCAAGACGACGATAATATATATATTGTCAATATAAGGTCCAAGAAGATAATTTTATATATTAAACACAGTAATAAGATTCAATTATTCTATTATTTAATATGATAATTCATGATTTTAATATAATAAGAACCTTATCACATTATGACATGCTAAAAAGCAGGTTTAAGTGGCACTTCAAACGTATAAAGCAGGTCCAAGTTGGACTTCAAGCCTTAAATAAAAGTATTGGTACCGGAACTGGTTTTGGACGATCAAGTTTGGGATCAGAATCGGCCATCGAGGTAATATTGACCATCTCAGATCGGAAATATCGGTTTTTATATTGTTTGAGTAAACGAATTTTGAAAAAATAATAAAAAATCTAAATAAATGATAAAAATAACTATGAACAATTTGACACGTTGCTTAGTAATTAATGATGTCTATATTTCATTTTAAATATATTGTAAAGAGAACTGTAAACTTTTTGATATTTTATTAGTAATTAATGATGCCAAATAAACCAATAGCCCATCAACAAATCTATTAACGCGTTAATAAACCCAACAAAAACCAAAATAACCGATTGGTGAACCCAATAGTTCTAGGTTCAAAATATAGGTATCGATCTCGGTTGGAATTCGGAAGGTTGTTTTTTTGGGATTGGAATCAGCTGTCCCGGATCGAGGGCGGACGAGATTGGAAACCATGCTTCAAGCCTCTAAAACAGCACAAAGTGATGAGCCTTGTGGACGCTGTACACAAAACTGTAAAATTGATTTTCGACGGAATGAAAAAGACATACGGGACTTTAGCAGGGTTTATGGGAGTTTTTACAACAGTGATGGTTAGAAAGACGAAATACTGATGTGAGATATGATTCTTCTATATTTTGGAAGTTACTCTTGAAAGGCGCTCGTTGACTAGTTTACCTTAGATCTTGGATATTTGTAGTGCGGTCTATTCATGTCATCTCGTATAGTAACACTACTCTGTCCATACAACTATAGCATTATGGAAATTTGGAGATTAATCACATTTCAAGTAGGATAAAAGTTACCTGATTTGTGCTGATTAAATATAGATGGAGGACCGTAAGCCCGCCAACAAACCAAACTGCTATGAAAGTGTATATGATGAGAATAAGTGACAGAACTTCACCTCCCAAGGACTTTAATATAGAATTCCCGTAATTTTTCTTTTCTTCAACGACGTTGAGCCATGAGAATGTGAAGACATATATGCAAAGAATGGTTGATGATGATATAAACATGAAAAAGTACCTGTAGTTACGCTGTACGCATTTCAAAAAATCTTGTTATAAAATAATCCAGAACATGAACAACAGTTCTAAATTTTATCTTCCCAAATAAAAATTAATAAAGATAAAATTTAAAGGCTAGATAGCAGGAAACTCCCTTTACCTTCGCCAGAATAGCAGATACCCGCTTTAGTTTTTAAAATCGTTACCAGTTTGACCTTAACGGCATCAATATTTCTGTTAGTTATTCCCAAAATTGCCCTAAACTTATAACATTATGCATTGTTTTTTTGTCGTAATCAATATTTTAATTGAAGGTGTTTCAGGATAAAAATTATTACAGAAAAAGTTAACGGTCACTAAAACATAGGACAAAAGTGGGGTTTTCAAACAGAGAGTGGTTCCTGATAGTCGAGCAAATGCAAGGGGGTTTCCTCAACTTTCAATTAAATGAAAGAAAGAGAAACTCAACTTATATACATACGATTTTTTTTATTGTTTTTATACTTCATCTAAAAACGTAAAAAGTGATTATTCTTGTAAACTTACTAGTCCAATACATTGACCAACCCATGGACAATGATGATCAAACTTCTGAACACAATTGTTGCAAATTGAACAATGAGATGCACGGGGTGGGCGATAAAGCAAGCATGTGTCACAATATTTTACTTTCACATTAAACCCATTTATAGTAACATCCTTCGTTCTTGGTATCCTCAAGTGTGGAGCTGTTCCGTTGATCCATTCCATTGAAGGAGTTGTTATGTCGAATTCTTCATCAGATTCGAGAGGATGTGCATTTCTTGGTATTATGCCTGGGTCTCTGCTTGATGCCAATAAGAGAAAAATCATATCCTGCATTTATCCACCTGAGTCATATTATATAAATAATATCAAATAGAAAATTAATTTGGGGGTAAGTTCTGGTTTGATTATTACTTACGATGATTGTGATAAATAATGCCAGAAGCAGTGCCGGAACACCAAGTATTTGGTTTTGACTGTCGGTATCAGTCTTTGCATTGTGTATGAGTTTTATTATCACTTGAATACAAAAGGTTATTGATGGACCGGCTATTAAAAGCATGGATAAGAACAGCGAACCAACATCTGGACCAAATATCAATCTCCCACCACAGCAAAATTTCTGAGGATAAGAAAGAAGATATTTACTATCATAGATTCACGAATATTGAAAATGGAATAGCGTATCTCGTCATTGATGATTATGGTTAGTTTCAACATTTTACATGCAAACCACATCTTAAAAACATGCATAATTTGCTAACAATGAATTTCAAGGAGTCCTCTTACTCTCAATTAACTTCACTTTTAAAAAAAATTTGAAATCGGTTAAGGCGTAAATACATTACTAGATAAAAACAAGGAACTCAAAATAGAAGTAAGCTGTGAAAGGGAAAATAGAATATGAATTTAATAAAGTTTGGGGACTTTTCCTACAATTACATATTTCTTCATGGATCACACACATTAGTGTAGCTCAACATCATTTCACAAATTCATATGGGCATAGTTCGCTACAAGCCTTGTCTACAAATTGTTATCAGATATCTGCATTAGTGGGATTATTGCAGTGTGATGTCGCCCATAAATTATTCTCATATAATATCAAGGATCAAGGTAGTCCGAAATGAATTGATACTTGCCGCC
Organism: Agapanthus africanus; assembly: GCA_030015575.1. Taxonomy (NCBI): domain Eukaryota; kingdom Viridiplantae; phylum Streptophyta; class Magnoliopsida; order Asparagales; family Amaryllidaceae; genus Agapanthus; species Agapanthus africanus. The sequence continues at coordinate 746,121,651 of JASDDO010000022.1, read as the reverse complement.
TTCCATAAATGTGCATGATCTTAATGCATCATGATGAAAACATAACCACAGGGGGATGGAACAAGTTAGTTAGGGAATGAGAATAGTGCCAAGGAGGTCATGAGTTGAAAGCATGCAACCAACATAAAAAAATTGAGGAGACCTACTTTAGTTACTAAATAGGAAACAGAGTGGATCCCGTATGGGTCCAACCAAGCTTTGAAATCTCAGGGACCGGTATCAGACAGTCACTTTTGGGATCAGAATCGGCTACCTTGGCAATACCGTCCATCTTGGATTGGAATATCTGATTTTTTTAATCTTTCGAGGGAAACAAAACTTTTAAGAGATAGAATTTTTTTAATTAATATGCTAAAGTGACTATAAACAATTTGGCAGATGCTTTCGTGGTTAATGATGTCTACATCATATTAATGGATTAAAACTCACCGTACTAGCCCAATAACCTATAATTAACCCATTAAATCATTAAAGAACCAATTAACCAATTAATAAACCCTCTAACCATTGATAAACTAAATACTAAAACATCACTAATCAAATGGTAAATCCAATATTACTTGGCTAATTGGCATCATTCTCGGAACTCGGACATTCAATTTTGGGATCGGGCGAGATTTCAAACCTTTGGTCCAACATTATAACTCAAAAACCACCACAAAAACATTAGTAGCCTAGCAGTTATCTATACGAATCAATCACCTCTATATCACATTTAACAGAAAGGTTTTCTGAAATGTAAAATATTTCAATAAATGCAACTATGCAAGTATCTAATAAATGAACTCATAATGATCTAAATAGACATCTAGAGGAGTAATACATCTGCGCATACAGGCCCGCTTATCAAGAAAAAAAAGCATCGGTACTCTAGCTCAACATTGAGAATGAATGAACTGCATATAGTCCACGCTCAATCCACATCAACTGAGATTTTAGTAATACAAGCTATTGTTGGCTAGAGTCTTACATCAAGTTAAAGGCTCCCAAGCTATGCAAGATATGGACTTTCACTAATGGCTTTGTCATCATATCTAGCACATGAAAGCTTCTACAGCTCATGCCGGGTAATACTAAGTTGCTAAGTAATGAAAACTTGCACCTTTTGTGCTCCAAACTGTTCTTCTTCTACAAACATAAGTATTGTTCAAACAAAATCTATCATTTATCCTTCATGTGTCGTACGTATACATGCATATTGTATCGAACCGAAAATTTTAAGAACCAAATTGAAATTTTGCAGAAACAAAAATTAGTCTTCTTACATTTCTCCCCTTCCAAACTTTATATAGCCTCTGGCGGTTGGGGATCGACGTATTGCGCTCATTGGATACCATCACAAATCTCAATCAAAAGAATGGAAGAAAAAAAACAATTTTGAATTGAAAAAAAAAGACCCAAATCGAATTTTAGGAGGAGGGATCCAAATTAAATTGAATTAAGTTGGAAAGAGATAAAAAGATAAGAAAGAGAGAGAAATAAAAGATGGGATGGATTAAATGAAGCGTCTCTCTTTCTGCATCTCTCTTCTCTCTTTCCTTCTTCCTCCCCTTGGGCTTTCAGATCAAAAGGGACCCCTCCTCTGGCATCCTTCGATTTGGGTCAAACGCAAAATGCCCCCTCGCTCTCCTCACGAAAAAAGCTGCGATCTTGCGATGGCGTTCTCAATTTTCCCGCGTGATTTTAGCGAGGAGGATGATATGTGTCTCGAGGGGGGGAAGGTATATCGTTTGGGTTGTTTCTTTTGGGTTAATGGTACGAAACACCCCTATAGTTTGCCCTCCCTCAAGAATTTTATTGACGCAAGCATCACCCGTGCTCATTGATCCCAGATCTGAAGTTGCTCAAATTCAATTCTAAATAAGTCCTTTGTCTTGCTTTCGAACTTGTTTTGTTTGGTTGTTTAGAATTAGCTTGAGCTATTTTTTAGGGATGCGGTTAATAATCCTAGAGCATAAAAGTCATATATGGTAAACTTCAGGGGTGTTTTGTTTATGGGTTTTTTGGGAAAATAGGATAGTTAGGGATTGAAATCAGTAAGATTAATAATCCTAGAGTATAAAAGTCGTATATGGAAAATTTCATGGGTGTTTTGTTTATGGTTTTTTTTTTTCAAAATAGGATAGTTAAGAATTAAAATTAGTAAAATAGGGTAATTTAAAATTTAATTATGATAATAGGACGGTTTAGGACCACAGAGACGTGGCCCCAAGCCTTCAGTCTCCCTAATCAAAGAAGGGCGGGTTCCGAGAACCCGCTCTCACCGCTAAAAATGGAGGGCGGGTTCTAGAGAACCCGCCCTGACCCCCACCCCACCCCCACGCAGCCCTCACCCTTAGCGGAGGGCAGGTTCTAGGAACCCGTCCCGCCCCCCTCTATAAGGGGCAGGCTCTGGCAACCCGCCCCCTTAAAAGATTTTAAAATATAAAAATTAAAATTAATAAAATAATAATTAAAAATAATAATTTATAATTTAGTTGGACCGGGAATATCTAATTTGCGTCTGGTAAATACGGTTTCCAAGAACCCGCCCTTCGGTGTATGCCAGAGAGAGCGAGTTCCAAAAACCCGCCCTGGGCAAATATTGAATAAGATTGATGGATAATGGTTGTTACTGTATACTGACGTGGGGATAAGATCGACGGGCATAGGGATAAGATCGACATATAAGGGTTATTACTATTTATAGAGAAGGAATCCAATACTTGGATCATACTATAAATATGAATGAGAAACACTTCAACAACGAAAGCAAAGCAAATAAGTTTGAGTTTCAGCTTCTGTCTCCTCATGAAAGAATTAGAAATGATACAAATAATACAACTGCAGCTGCAATGAAGTTTCTAAGTGGTTACTAAAGGGTGAAAAATATGGGGTGGAATGACTCGAAATTTCTAAGCGGTTACTACTAATGTAATTTCTTAGTGCTTGAAGTCCATCCCATTGCCAATCTAAACCCACAACACTCGATGGAGAGAGCATTATAGTATGTCGCGGAAGCTCGAGGGAGGAAACGGGCCAATGCAGAGACACGATCTTTTACCCCTCTCGGAATTGCATTCAATCCAACATCACGGACTGTGTAGCATCTACTTCTTTAATGTTATTGTATAACATTTAATTGATGTATGTGTCGTAGCACAAATTTGTAGTATTGTAGTAGAAAATCAGTATGCCGCAGAAACTATTTCAGTTGAAAACGAGCAAATTCAAGTGTTGTTATTCGCTACCCAATTTACATATTGCAATTTTAACGATAGTTTACAGTAAATTAGCCTCCAACGAATAATGTAAAAAGATCATACTAAAATTAAAATTGTACAAGTTTCCTTACAAATGATAATTGATTTTCCTTCCGTTGCTTCTTCTTCACGACCTCGAAAGTCCCGTCCCTGATGACTGTCCTGGACATCTGGCCATATAATGACTGTAAGTCGATATCGCACACCCCACGCACTTGTGGGAGGCGGAATTTACAAAAAACAATTTTTCATACTTTGCAACACCGACTTTAACTTCAGGATCTTTACAGAAACCTTAACTAGCTATTGTTGGATATATGTATGCTTTAGAGGCCATTATTTGTATAGTGGATGCTTGGACATATATATAATAGAGGACTTTCTTACTCAACATGATAGTATGCTATCTAGTTGCTCTTTATCTTAACATGTTCACTTGATTATGTTTACTGTTCATTTGATACGTGTTGATAAAGCCCTTAGGATATCAGCTTGACTACCATGATTATGATGCAGATCATACTAGTGGAGCATGTGTAGTCTATAAGCGTATCCTTAACTGTTCCTAGTTGAGAGAGTATCGAGACAGGGCATCGATATTCCAGAGTAGACTAGTGTATACGTTTTTTGACCCAGTATAAGGGTAATAGATGATCCCATATCCATTAATGTTTGACATTAAAGATTGTATACATGTGCTCATTGGAGACTGAGTACACTGAACGAACTCGCCGAGAACTCCTATATGGTATTATACATATCATCGAATAGCAGTTCTCTGGTGACACTTGTACAGGTTAGTCTGTAGACCCGAGATCGTCATGAAGTCTTGTGTGTTTCCTACTGTGCTTTGATTTCCACCCTACCACGACTCTATTGAGTCATGCAAACAGGTGGTTTTGGGGTACAGTCCCGAGACATATGGAGGCAGTGAGCGATAGAATGGGTTTCGTCTCTTCCGGTATTGGGAGTTGATGTTGTACCGTGCGTGATTGGCTATAACAGTAAGTCCCTGGCCAAGGCTGATGAGATTTACTGATAAGTGTTATCAGTAGTTTCTCGATTTGTTATAGGCCACACATCGGCATAACTTATTGAGTTATTGGGGCTTGACGATTGCAACCCCAGACTCAATATGCAACATATCAGACGAAGAGGCCGGACTGTACGGTAAGTGTTGCTTGTTGGCTTTACGGGAGTTTGAACAAGTTCGCTTGTTGTTCTTCTGTTCGTACAATACCTGGGTAGTTGTTACGTCCAGCTAGTACCGCTGACGGCTTGTGGGTATCTGATATGATCATTTCCTACTGCTAGCGTATTAACGAGTCTTAAGAGCCCTATATAGGGGTTTCCGAGCTCAAGCGAAACGAAGTGGGGCACATATGAAGATATGTCTGGGGGCTTGATTAAATACAAGTATATGATACCGTATTTTAATTTAGCGGTTTTTATTAGTCGAATTATATGTGATATGACCGTATTATTAAATCAAGTGTTGATTTAATAAAATGACTAATTGCTCATTTATAATTCCTTTCTTTAAGTGTGCATATATGTGTGTATATATTTATATTTGTATTTATGTGTGTGTCTGTGTGTGTCATGGTGGATGATACATGGAACATGGATATGCAAGAATGATATGGGAAATATATTGGATATTTATGATTTAAAAGAAAATGGAAATGATTAAATAGTGAGTCATGGTTTCTACACTCTTTTAAAAATATCTCAAACCATGGCTTATTATTTTAATCTCCACTCACATCTTAAATGACTAAGATATTTTTCCAGGGATCATTATTATCTTTCTTAAGCTAAGCTTTGTTCATCTTCTTCCTCTAACCTTTCTAGCTTTTCTTAGAAAGAAAAAGAGAAAGAAAAAGAAAGGTTTTTTAGTGAGAAAAATCCAACTTCATCAATCTATATTAATTTAGCAAACTTGTATAGGTTGTTAGCTTCACTTCTTCTTAGTTTAGTGAAGCAAGAGTTTGGGTGTAAGATTCTCCGTGGTGGATCATCGTAGACTTCAAGAGAAGTTGTTCCAAACTTTAAGTGGAGCCAAAAGGAGCTAAGGGACTTCTACACGGAGCCATTGAAAAGAAGGAGTGGTCTATGTTCAGACCATAATATTGCATTTTTTCATTCCCCTATTCTTATCCTTTTTATAAATAAACAGGTACTCTTGACGCACGTTTGTTGCATATTACAGGATACAGGTTTCTGGAGCAAATACAGTGAAAAAGACACAAAACAACAGAAAAAGGGACTTTTGACCAACAATTAGACGGATCCTAGTCAAGCCTAGACGAAGAACAGCACAAGGTCCAAAATGTCAAGTGAACGGTCAAAAGATACGAACAAGTTTTCACTGAAGATCTGGAGAAGACCCAGAAGCCCAACAGAGAAAATACATATAAAAATACAGAGCCAAAGAACCACTGAACCAAGCCCAAAAAGTGCAGGGCCCAACTCCTTTATTTGGCCGCGGAACCGCGGCCAAACCCAGCCTGGCGCCGCGGTTCCGCGGCCATCTAGTGCGCATGTCAGTGGAGTTTTTCTGAGTCGGTGCGTCGGTGCAGATGTTGGGATTTTACGTGGGCAAATCTGTAATTTTGCATGTGCGAGAGTCTGTAACCCTAGGTTTCCTATTTTCCTATAAATTGTAATTTTAGATCTGTAAAAGTTATGCCTCTTTTCAATAAATAAAATTCAGAATTTCTGGGAATGACTTTCAGATCTATTCTGTCTTCTACTTGGAGGGAGCCATCAAATTAGTAGGTAATTTATTTCCTTGCTTTTATTTTCTAGTATAATTTATCATCCCCTAATGAGCGAGTAGTCTCCTCGCTTGTTAGGGTTAGCCTTAGCGAAAGGGTTGAGAGATGAGATCTCTCACCCCTTTCAATGCCATCTTCACTTTAGAGTTAGAACTCCATGCATACGCACACATCCGCTCCCTACGGCACCCTACCCCTCGAGGTAACGGTGAACCGTAGTATAAAGGGCCGGTTGCGTGCGTTTTCCATGGGGGTTAGGGTAATTATCAACAAAGGAAGGATACAAATCTAGAGGAAGAAATATCTTCCCAAAAGATTCGTATCCACTTTATTGATAATTGACGTAACATCTAATAGATCTAAAAAAGAAGGCATTGAAAGCGGTGAAGGAAACGTTAATCTCCAAAACTTCCCCTAAGCCTAACCCTAGCAAGCCTTTTAATTAGATTAATTAGATCCAGTTTTTATAGATTTTTATAAACCAATTAAAACGACATTGTGAATCAACTCGTTAAAACACATAAAAGGAATTTACCCGTTTCTGTGGATCGACCCGTACTCACCGGCTAGCTGCGAAGCGACGCCGTTCCTGATTGCGGTAAACTCATGTTTTTGACAACTAACCAAATGGCGCCGTTGTCGGGGACGGCGTAATATTTCTTTTTGTGAATTTTCGGGTTGATATAAATTTTAAAAATTATAAAAATCTGAAAATATAAAAAAAAATACAAAAATTATCAACTTTGATCTGTTTGAAGGGAGTATCTTTTGAATCTTGCAGGAACAGCGAAGAATTGAGGATCTGAAAATTTACAGAGAACAAAACAGAAGTTGGTGCAGAAGAACAGAGGAGAAATTGGACAGAGAAGCAGTACAAATTTTTTCAGAACCTGAAACCCTAATACGGCCGCGCTTCCGCCGCATAGGGGGGTCCCAGACCGCGGTTCCGCCGCGTGGCTGCCACGTCAGCAGTTCAAAATTAGTGGGTTTGTTCTCTTTTCTCCCCCTCTGCAACCTACAATATATCTCTCTGTAAAAAGTTTTCTGCAGGAATTCTTTGCGTAAAGAGTCTTTCTCCCCCTTCTCAATAACAGATTTTCTGCAGGTTTCTTTGCGCCGCGCTAAAAATTGATTGCAAGTGAAATTTTATTTGTTTTGCATAATTTAACTGGACTCTAAGGGGCTAATTGACCAAACTCAGATTGGGTGGGGATTTCATCACCCTTCTCAGGACCCCAGAAAACACCTAAAGCATTTTGCATCGACCATAATTAATTAAAAAAAAGATTAGACTCAGACCTAAGAACATCGAGCTCAATAGGAAAAGGACTAGTATAGGCATCGGCCGTTTATCCTAACCAACTTTGCGGTGTCTAGGCTAGTGGTTATTAATTAGGCCCACTGTAGTGGTGGTTCCTTCCCACTTACCTGGCCGTATTTGTCCGTGAAGAGGCGGTTTGAGGTCCTATTTCTAGCCCTAGTTAGGAGCTGTCTAGCAGACCTAGGCAACCCTAGATCTAGGCCTGATTGTGCATGTGTGGTTGATACATTTGTGTCACGAGTCCCATTTTTCTAAAACCTTCTTGCAAAACTCTCCAATAAAAAAAAATAAAGAAAAATCTTTTTAAAACTTGCAACTTGCCGCTAAGAAAACTTGCACCTCACTTCCACCAATTCTCCTTCATTGACGTTATCTTACCCCCACATTCTGTTTTTCTATTTTTTTCTGACTGCACTACTCCTTTAGTGTATGTCATTTTGGACTAGGGATACTAACGCCCGATTAGTCCGTGTTTCGTTGGTACCGACCAACGAACCCTTCGTCGACGTTCCCTCCATCTCCTTACCTTCATCTTCAAATTCTTCTTTCGAAGGTATGTCGGGACACGACCCCAACAATACCTTACCGACGGGAATGATTCCACCTCCGTTAGGTGCGAATAACCCGAATCTACCGCCTGTTGTAGCGCAAGCACGAGTTGCGCTCCAGGATCTCTTGTACCCCATCCGCACTTCTCTACCTACATGTCTTTCACCCCCACCGGCGAATGGGGATAATTTTGAGATAAAACCACACTTCATCAATATGCTGCCTAAGTTTCATGGATTGGAATCCGAAGATGCATATATTTTCATTAATAAATTCCAAAACGTTTGCGCCATGATGAAGACAACCCAATTAAGTGATGACGCAATAAGGCTAAGGGTCATTCCTTTTACCTTATGTGACCTAGCCGAGAAGTGGCTATACAGCACCGCATCACATTCCATTAGAAATTGGGACGAGTTTGTAAGAGCTTTTCTAAAAAAATTCTATCCTCACCACAAAACTGCTAGAATCCGTAACGAGATTATACAATTTTCACAGCTTCCTTCCGAACCATTTTGGAAGTGCTTCGAGAGATTTAAAGACCTACTTGTTCAATGCCCTCATCATGGGATAGAAAGTTGGCAACTTTGCCAAACATTATACAAGGGATTGAACGCAGCAACGAAGCAGTTGCTAGAAACAATATGTCAAGGTCATTTTCTCTCCAAGTCTAGCGACGAAGCTTGGTAGTTTCTTGACGACCTAAGTGAGCAAACAATTCAGTGGGAGAGTACCAAGACCACATCATCTTCTTCAGTTGGTCAATCTAGGGCAGGCATACATCAAATAGATATGTCGATTGCTATGAAGGCCGAGATGGCCTCACTTATGAAAAAGCTAGAAGCCATTGAGACCAAAATCTCATCGTCTTCTCCTGCCCCTACTCTACCCACACGAACTGTTTGTGCTTGTTGTTCGAACCCATCACATCTAACCGAAGAGTGTCCTTATAATGCACCTATTCAAGGACAGGATCAAGTCAATGCTGCATTTCGGCAACGACAAAGAAACGATCCGTACTCTTCGGCATACAATCAGGGGTGGAGGAGTTACCCAAATCAACAGTTCCAAGGGAATAACAATTTTCAAAGACCTCCTCCACAACAACAACAAGCACCTTTACAAACTCAAAACCAGCAACCTTTCCAACAACAACCTTATACAAACCAAACGAACAATTTGGTTCAACCAAATGATGATAAGGTTATCTCGCTCGAAAAAAGTCTAGATGCATTTCTTAAGCAAACTACAGAATCCGCAGCCAGATTTGAAAGTTATGTTCAATCTTTAATGAAGAACAATGCCTCACACGATCAAAGTATCAAATCTATTGAGGCACAAATTGCACAATTAACTGCTGCGTTGAGCGAGAGAGAAAAGGGAAAGCTTCCATCTCAACCATTGCCCAATCCCCGTCACACACAAAACGCATATGACAATCACAATATAAATGCGGTGACCACGTTGAGATCCGGAAGAGAGTTGCAAAATAATGTGGGAACTAGTGATGACATCCCCGCCGGTGGTTCTTCTTCTTCTTCCCCTTCTTCATTTTCTTCACTTCCTTCTTCACCTTTTTCTTTAGAGCCTATTCTCCACCCTTCACACGGCTCTACTTCTCCTGACTCGAACGGACCCATTTCTCACAACACGAACACATCCACACTGGGATCCGTTCCTACTCCACATTCTACTCCACAGACTTTTGACTCAACAAATTTTCAGAACGCTCCATTCCCAAACAGGTTGAGTCCTAATAAACCAAATATACAAGTGGAGAAGATTGTGGAGATATTTAAGCAGGTTAGCATAAATATACCTCTCTTGGATGCTATCCAACAAGTCCCTTCATACGCGAAAATCTTAAAGGGCTTGTGCACCTCGAAGAGAAAGGCATCTCAAGTACCCAAGAAAGTGCTAGTGGCTAGTGCAGTGAGCAATGCTATTAACCACCATCAAACCTTACCCCAAAAACGAAAGGACCCCGGCTGTCCTACTATTTCAATCACAATTGGGGATAAGAAAATTAATCGAGCACTTTTAGATCTTGGGTCTAGTGTTAATCTGATTCCCTACTCCGTGTACGAACAATTAGGGGTTGGAGAGTTGAAACCCACTCGTTGCACTCTCCAAATGGCTGATCGATCAATCACCTATCCAAGGGGTCAACTAGAGGATGTGTTGATCAAAGTCGGGGAATTCATATTCCCCGTTGATTTTATCGTTATGGATACACAACCTGTTGCTAACCCAAGAAACTAAATTCCGGTGATTCTTGGTCGACCATTTTTGGCCACTTCCAATGCCGTAATAAATTGTCGCAATGGCTCCATGACTCTATCCTTCGGAAAGAGCTCTAGTGAGTTCAATATTTATAAGATGGGAAGTCTGCCCCCCGTACCTAAAACTAGTACACGAGAAGTTTGCTCTATTCACGAAATCACGCAGGAGGACTGCGAGCTTGAAAGATTCTTGTTTAATGAAAACAGTTTTGACGCCACTAGTGCGTCCCTCCTTGAGCCCACCACCGTTGACACAACCGATGTTGATTATGAATGTTTTACTTTTTTGGATGATGACGACTCACAGCCCGAATATGAGTCGTTTGAATTTTTGGATGAGCCAGTCGAACCATCTGAATCGGTTGTTTGCAGTGATTTCGAACCTGTGTTAGAGTCCTTTGAGTTCGAGCTAGATTCCGCAATGATTCTTTCGCCTCCGAAATTCGAACTCACGCCCTTGCCGTCTCACCTTAGATATGCCTACATAGGTGAGAATGAGACCTTTCCCATCATCATATCGGCCTCTCTAGCCCGTGAGCAAGAGAACGCCCTCTTAACGGTCCTACAAGAAAGGCGGCAAGTTTTCGATTGGACTATGGCGGACATCGAGGAGATAAGTTCCCTCATAATTGAATATCATACACAATTGATGGATGATACCAGGTCACTAGAGGACCCACAGGAATATCTTGGGGGTATTGTGGTGAGTCAACCTCCTCCCTTAGAAGTTGAAATACCCCCATTTCTTTTAATAAGGTACGAGAATGCCAACACTCCACTGATTGCTGATCATTTACATTCTCGTTTCGATGCATCACCATCACCTGTATATTTACCTCCACACCTCCCATACCACTACTTCTATCTTCTCCAATTCTTTGCGGACCACCACAACTTATTTTTCCACCAACCAATATTCTTTACTGATAAATTTTTCAACTGGTTGGTGTTGACTTTTGGCCGATGCAAAGTTTGGCAGTAATGTCTAACATAGTTTAAATGAAGTTTTGGGGGAGGGTCTTTTTGTATATATTTTTGTTTTTCTTAACAATGAAAAAAAAACTATAAATAAATAAACAGGGAAGTGCCGGCATTTTTACACTCTTGGTTTAGCATGACAGTGAGGACACTGTCAAGTTCAAGTTTGGGGGTATGCTCGGTACGTCTTCTTCCTTCGCATTCATTTGTACATATTTTTGCATTTGCATACTTATTTGAAAACCCATAAAAATTGAAAAATTTCAAAAATTATTGTATTCAATTTTGGCTTATTTGACTAGAGTTTGACAGATAGGTTAACTAGCTAGGAACAACTAGATCTTAGACTTACTGAATTAAAAACCCTAAAAATAACATTCCTTAAAGTTTAACGGTAGAAAGTATATGCCTTGTAGTTTATTTAGAAATAGGCAAATTTTGGGTTCACTTCTTGGGCTAAGTCGAAACAAGGGAAGAGTATTGATGTTCTTATTAGAGTATAAGTTTGAAAAATAGTTCCTAGCTTAAGTCTAGATTCTGAAAACGTATACCCTACAATTTGCACAATCACGCACCTTGAAACTTGGAATAGTAGAAGAGACCTTGAAATGCTCTTGTCTAAAGTCCTTAGTACGAAGAAAATAAAAGCAAAAGTGTGAATAAAGAAAAGAAAAAAATGGACACTGGTTTTTGTGATTACCTAAGGCTGTAAAATTAGAAAAATATTTAGCGAGGGTGCCTTATCACCTAGTGCTTTAGACCAACTGGTTTGGGAGTCACTGCTAAAGCCTTGGGAGTTGCAAAACTAGGAAGTACGCTTTAAAGTGCTAACACATCTTGTAGTCGGTTGTTGGTACCTCAAGAAGTATTAACGGTCACATGAAGGATGTGTAAGCAAATTTCATTTAAAAATTCACTAATTAATAAGTGCTTTGGACAAAGGACGAGAGTACGATTGCTTGATTTGAATTTCCAAGTGTAGGGGTGATCTATACACACACGTAGGGGTATGTGATTGGAATTTAGATAAGAGAGAGGAATAAAAGATAAAATTTGTATCTTTAATAGAGTTGATAGAAAATTCCTAAATGGAGATGGTAACCCTAGAAGGAAAACTTAAGAGATGCCGAAAGCTAAGTAGGTCTACATAACATATATAATCTTAAGTTAAATGATGAGGAAGTGTGAAGAATGTGGGTGGATAATTTACAAGTATAAGATAATAGAATTCCTTGTTAGAAAACCTAATTGGAGAACAAAAGTCAATGGGCCGAGTTGATAGGATTTTGTGGGTGTAATCCGCTGAAAACCCTCAGGAGACAACACTCCTCCTACTAGGGACACCTAGAGATTTAACGGCTTGTTGCACATGCTCAGTGCAATCGCGTTTCCCTGCGAAAGTGCGGTTAGGATTTTAGTGAATAATTAATAAGTTTGCTCGAGGACGAGCAAAAGGTAAGTTTGGGGGTATTTGTTCAGACCATAATATTGCATTTTTTCATTCCCCTATTCTTATCCTTTTTATAAATAAACAGGTACTCTTGACGCACGTTTGTTGCATATTACAGGATACAGGTTTCTGGAGCAAATACAGTGAAAAAAACACAAAACAACAGAAAAAGGGACTTTTGACCAACAATTAGACGGATCCTAGTCAAGCCTAGACGAAGAACAGCACAAGGTCCAAAATGTCAAGTGAACGGTCAAAAGATACGAACAAGTTTTCACTGAAGATCTGGAGAAGACCCAGAAGCCCAACAGAGAAAATACATATAAAAATACAGAGCCAAAGAACCACTGAACCAAGCCCAAAAAGTGCAGGGCCCAACTCCTTTATTTGGCCGCGGAACCGCGGCCAAACCCAGCCTGGCGCCGCGGGGTTCCGCGGCCATCTAGTGCGCATGCCAGTGGAGTTTTTCTGAGTCGGTGCGTCGGTGCAGATGTTGGGATTTTACGTGGGCAAATCTGTAATTTTGCATGTGCGAGAGTCTGTAACCCTAAGTTTCCTATTTTCCTATAAATTGTAATTTTAGATCTGTAAAAGTTATGCCTCTTTTCAATAAATAAAATTCAGAATTTCTGGGAATGACTTTCAGATCTATTCTGTCTTCTACTTGGAGGGAGCCATCAAATCAGTAGGTAATTTATTTCCTTGCTTTTATTTTCTAGTATAATTTATCATCCCCTAATGAGCGAGTAGTCTCCTCGCTTGTTAGGGTTAGCCTTAGCGAAAGGGTTGAGAGATGAGATCTCTCACCCCTTTCAATGCCATCTTCACTTTAGAGTTAGAACTCCATGCATACGCACACATCCGCTCCCTACGGCACCCTACCCCTCGAGGTAACGGTGAACCGTAGTATAAAGGGCCGGTTGCGCGCGTTTTCCATGGGGGTTAGGGTAATTATCAACAAAGGAAGGATACAAATTTAGAGGAAGAAACATCTTCCCAAAAGATTCGTATCCACTTTATTGATAATTGACGTAACATCTAATAGATCTAAAAAAGAAGGCATTGAAAGTGGTGAAGGAAACGTTAATCTCCAAAACTTCCCCTAAGCCTAACCCTAGTAAGACTTTTAATTAGATTAATTAGATCCAGTTTTTATAGATTTTTATAAACCAATTAAAACGACATTGTGAATCAACTCGTTAAAACACATAAAAGGAATTTACCCGTCTCTGTGGATCGACCCGTACTCACCGGCTAGCTGCGAAGCGACGCCGTTCCTGATTGCGGTAAACTCATGTTTTTGACAACTAATCAGTCTACAAAGATTGTAGCTCTTTTTCTCTTAGGTCTTTACACTCTTAGTTTTTGATAGTAACCATAATCTCTAGTTCGATTCGTGGGTAGTATGCTTTAGCTCTATAATTTTTTAAAATTCTTCACATATTGATGTTTAATGTCACGCCCCGCTTCCCAGAGTACGGTAAGGAGATGTGATGGGTCACGCGATGTATTTACTCAGAAGTAAACACGCTAAGCGTATATAGGCAATATAATGTAAATGTACACAAGAAAAACATGAGATGTAAATGAACAACAACTTTTTTATTTATTAAACATTCTTTACAATATAATGCTGGAAAGTAAATACAAGGCTGGAAAGCAATACCTAAACAATGGCATGAAACTGAAAATAAAATTATATACAAGTGTCTAGAGCTCTGGGTCGTCAACGAACTACTCTAAGTCTTCTGAGCTGAGCTCGATCTACAGAGAGTCGGGTCCTCCTGACAACATTTCAAAGAAAGAATAGAAAATGAATGTCGTCAGCGAACAATCGCTCGGTAAGTCCCAAATAGAGATGGAAATAGACTGAACAGGTAATGAGAATATAATTGGTATAATGTTGATAGTTATGTTAACGTAGTTGTTTGTAGCTTAGTACATAATATGTCAGTGTATACGAGAGAAGTCCAGCTTACCCCGTGGACTATGGTATAAGGAGTATAAGGCCGCGTCAAAACCAACGGGACAACGACAGCGGATATTCAGGTTAAGTGTATTAAAGTGACCGTCCCATGCCTCTTTAAACACATTCCGTACCAATCTACCCCTTTAAACCCCGTAATGTATTATTGCATTTTTATGTAGTGATTTGTAAATATAAGACTTGCCGAAACCATGATATCAACTATTCATGTAAACGGATAAGGATATAAACGGATAATCATATAGACAAGTCAAATGTATATCCATGGATCGGTCAAATCAAGTCATGTTGATATAGATTGTATTCTGGTATAAAAGGATTTATATTGTATTTGAGTTATTTTGAATTGTATACATGGATGGATTGATTTCAGATTAGACTGAGACTCCGACTGAGTCAGACACTTAAACAGAATTGATGTCCTGAATTAGTTTTGGAGTTATCGGTAACTGCTGCACATGGACGACAGGATTTGTGACTTTTTCCAAGCCAATTACCATTGATAACACCGTTTTAGTTGTCTACCTTAAATAGGCAAGCACCCACTTTCTCCGGCTCCCTAAGACTCAAGAGAATTGGTCCCGCTTAAATCTATATTTACTAGAGTCCTTATTGTAAATTAATAAACTTGAGAGGGTTTTATGAAAAATAGTTTTGATATATTTTCAAAATAAACCTCAAGTATTTAATTATCGTTTTTAGAGTTTTCATAGATGTAATTTTAAAAGTGATGAGATATTCTAATGGATATAAACCTAAATTGAATAGTATATGGTGTTTTCATGTAATTTGACTTGTATTGATTTCGTGGGTATTTTCATGAACTTTTGTGATTTTTTCTTTTGATTTAGAAAACATGGAATTATTAAATATATTTAAAATAGATATTTTGATAATATATATATATATATATTAAAATAGAATTTATTTATTAAATAGAAATCACGTTTTCTTAAAAATTCCATCGAGATCGTATGCTCCGTGAGAAGGTCTGCATCTCGCCCTACTAGTCTGATGGATGTGCGATAACCCGTACCAACCAAATCGGATTCCCCAAAATGGGTTGTAAGGACATAATTGTATGGAATTTAATTAAAACAATCTTAAAGAATACAGTTTTTAATAGTATATGGTATTTTATTGTAAAATTGTATTAGTACCAAAAATATTGTAAAGAGGCAATCGTGCTATGTCATGATGGGTGTTGTGATGAGATAGGTCATTATCTCGTGAGTTTTCTAAATGTAATATGAGCTATATGATGAAGTAATGTCGAATAGAAAGTTTATGGTTTTTAACCGTAAAAGTGCAATAAAAGTGTTTTTTTATATGGAGTTTTGAATTGAAATTTATTTCTAATTATAATTTAATGTTTATCAAACAAAGTACAATGATTTAGATAAACAGTTCTTAAGAAAAATTGTTAGTTTAAGAAGTTTTAGAGATGGATGTCGGTATAATTCCACTTACCGACATCATTGAAAAGAAGAAGTTTTGAGAGGTGAAAAGAAGAGAGTAGAGGAGACTTACAAGTTTGAAGAAGAGAGGAGAGGTCGAGGGAACATTTAATGGATTCGTGGAGTCGCGGTGTCGCCGGATTTGTCCCGAATCGTGTCGCCGGAACTTGACCTTGGGCTAACTCCAGTTGTACAACTTTTTGGACTTAGAAAATTTTGAGAGTTTTGACAATGGATTTCAGAATAGAGAGGGATAGAGTGTGGGGTGGTATTTATAGGATAGAATTCGGGTTTAGGGTATTAAAATAAGAATTAAAATGCATTAAAATTTGGTTTTAAAGCTCATTTTAATTCTCTGTTAATGTGCAGGAAAATCAAACAGAAAAGGAGTAGTAGAGGGAGGCCAAGGAGTGTTAGGGAAAAAATGGGGGCATTAGGACGGGGGGGCCCGGCGGCGCCGGCCTAGAGCGCAATCTCGCCGGCCACTTGGGTTGGGCTGGGGCTTGAATGAATGCCACGTGTCAGAGTCTGTGTGTACAACATTTTCCATATGTTTGTTTTTAGTGACTTTTCATTTTTACGTGTATTGCACGTGTAAACTTTTGGGCTTCCAAAAAGTTTAAAAGAAAAATCAGCAAAAATAATATGTGGCCGGGGGGATCTGAACACAGAGGCTATGTCACAGCAGTGCAAGGCTTTATGAATGAGCTACAAGTGCTTTCTTGCTGTTTAAAAACAAATCAAATTTATAATTTGTGCTCAGGATTTACAAATACTCCATTTGTATATTAACTTCAAAAAATTTCTGTACATTAAAACGTAGTCGTTACATTCTACCCTCCTTACAAAAATTTCATCCTCGAAATTTACAATTATTTAAGGACTAATTTACAAAAAAGTGAGGGTATCTTGCACGCATGTCGTCTTCTCTTTCCCACGTTGATTCTCCTGATGAGTCTTTTCTTCACATCACTCGAACTAAGTTTACTTTCTTGTTCCGTAGTGACTTTACCTTTCTGTCCAGGATTTCAACGGGTTGTTGCTCACAAGATAGATCCGTCTGTACAGTGAGTACGGAGTGATCAAGAATGTGACTGGGGTCACTCACATACCTTCTGAGTTGGGATATGTGGAACACGTTGTGCACTCCTTCCAATGAGGGTGGAAGTGTCAAACGGTATGCCACTTCTCCAACTCGTTCGAGTATGTTGAATGGTCCAATGTATCTCGGATTTAGCTTACCTCTCTTTCCGAAGCAAATCACTCCACGGTTTGGAGAAATCTTCAGAAAGATATGATCTCCCGGTTGGAACTCCAAGTGTCGGCGCTTTGCATCAGCCCAATACTTCTGTCGATCTTGAGCTATGCCCATTCGTTCCCTGATAGTGCGAACTATATCTACAGTCTCCAATATCATCTCATGTCCAAGGAGTTCTCTATCTCCGATATCGTCCCAACTTAATGGTGAACGACACTTTCTTCCATACAGAGCCGCAAAGGGTGCCATTCCAATACTCGCTTGGTAGCTGTTGTTGTATGAAAACTCCACAAGATGTAGATCGTCTTCCTACGATCCTTCGAAGTCTAGCATACACGCTCTTAGCATATCTTCAAGGATCTGAATCATTCTCTTAGACCGTCCATCTGTTTATGGATGGTAAGCTATGCTAAAATTCAGAATCGTTTCCAAAGCTAGCTTGCAGACTCTGCCAAAACTGCGATCGGAATCTAGTGTTATGATCGGAGACAATGCAAACCGGTACTCCATGTAATCTTACGTCTCTTGCATGAGTTCATAGGTATCAGAAATAGTACACATTGAAGAGTTAAATCTTACTTAGATTCAAGCTTACCTCCATGTATTTCTTTGCTAGAGTCTCGGTAGATTGTCCAACTCGAAAGGAAATAAAGTGAGCCGACTTTGTGAGTCGATCCACAATAATATATACCGCATCGTTACCTTTCGTGCTGCGAGGAAGTGCAGTCACAATGTCCATGGTAATGTGTTGCCACTTCCATTCTGGGATAGGTAACGGTTGAAGTAAACCAGCAATCTTGTAATGTTCAGCTTTTACTTGCTGACACACCAAGCATTTAGCGACGCTTTTGGCAACTTCACGCTTCATTCCATGCCACCAGTAATGTTGCCACAGATCTTTGTACATCTTTGTACCACCACGGTGTACTGAGTATGGGGAGCTGTGAGCTTCTTTCATCAACTCTTCCCGAACAGGACCTTGTAGTACACACAATCTACTGTCGTATTTCAAAGATCCGTCTTCATGAATGATGAAGTCTGTTCGAAGTCCACTTTCTACTTGTTCTCTGATCTTTTGCAACTTGGCATCATTTGCTTGAGCTACTTTGATCTGATTGACAATTGTAGACTGAACTTGTAAGTTCATCAAACTTGAAGCGTTACCTGGCATGACCACTTCTATCTCCATCTGATGCAAATCTTGCTGTAGCTTCTACTGTGCGGTGAGATTCATTGATAGTAGTTGACAACTAAGTGCATCAGGTACTGCATTCACCTTCCCTGGATGATATTGTAGATTGATATCAAAGTCCGTCATGAGTTCTAACCATCTTCTCTGCCGCATATTCAACTCTTTCTGAGTAGACACATACTTCATATTTTTATGGTCTGTGTAGATATCTACCCGTTCTCTAAGAAGATAATGACGCCGAATCTTGAGTGCAAAGATAATGGCTGCCAACTCCAGATCATGCGTCGGATAGTTGCGCTCATGAATCTTCAACTGTCTTGATGCATAAGCTACAACTTTACCGTGCTGATGTAGAACACATCATAATCCCTTACCGGATGCATCGCAATGCACTACGAAACCTCCAGATTGGTCCGGTATTACGAGAATAAGTGCTGATGTCAATCTTGACTTGAGTTCTACGAAAGCTTATTCGCATGGTTTTGACCACACGAATTCTTCATCTTTGTGTGTGAGCTTGGTCAGGGGTGTTGCAATTTTCGAAAATCCTTCGATAAATCTTCTATAATATCCTGCTAAACCCAAGAAACTTCGAACGTCCTTCACTGTCTTCAGTGTCGGCCATTCACTTACTGCTGATACTTTAGCTGGATCTACTCACCTGAAACGATATGTCCGAAAAATCCAACTTATTCTAGCCAAAACTCGCACTTTCTAAACTTGGCATAGAGTTGATACTGTCGCAAAGTCTCCAGGGCAATTCGTAAATGTTCAGCGTGCTCTTTCCGATTATTTGAATATACCAGGATGTCGTCGATGGATATGACAACGAACCTGTCTAGGTACTCTTGGAAAACTTGATTCATTATGTTCAAGAATATGGCCGGTGCATTGGTCACTCCAAATGGCATTACGAGAAACTCATAATGTCCATAGCGAGTCCTGAATGCAGTGTTCGGAATATCAGACTCTTTGACCTTCACCTGATGATAATCCGAATGAAGATCTAATTTTGAGAAAACACAAGACCCGCTTAACCGATTGAACAGATCGTCGATTCACGGTAGTGGATACCTGTTCTTTATCGTGACTTCGTTCAAAGCTCTATAATCAATGCACATTCTGTATGAACCTTCCTTCTTCTTCACAAGCAAAACTGGAAATCCTCAACTTGATGTACTGGGATGAATCCATCCTTTCTGCAGAAGTTCGTCCAGCTGAGTACGGACCTCCTTCAAACCTTTAGGGCTTAATCGATACGGTGCTTTGATCACCAGTTGTGCACCAGGTATTAAATCAATTCCGAATTCAAGAGCTTGATCGGGAAGCAAACTTGATATGTCTTCAGGAAATACACCGTTGAACACTCGAACTACCTTTGGCCTGTCTTCTCCCGCCTGTAGAGTTGCAATCACCGCCTTCTTCGGTTTTGCTTTGTATCTGCTAGGCTCCAGGGTACGGTCTCCACTTTTGAAATAAAATACCGGATGCTCTGGAATTTCGAACACTACCCTCCTTTGACGATGGTCGATGGTAGCGTAGAAAGTTCCTAGCCAATCCATACCCAAAACTACATCGAAGTTCGGTATGTCCAGCACCTTGAAGTCAGCATAAAATTCTCTACTGCAGATGACTACTGGACACAGGTCGTATCCTATTGTTGTCTTTAGAACACCGTTCCCTGAACTGACATTCCAGTTGGATATGAGCGGTTTGACTGGAATCACATGAGTTCGGACGAACCGTTGCGACATAAAGAAATGAGATTCTTGTTCACCGCCGGATACCGGGAAGACAGACGTCTTGCCTGAATTTGGGGGCATATGCTATTTGGTTTTATTCGTCCACCTCTCCGAAGATGCCAAGTTGATTTATGGCACCATATATCGGAGGTTTGGACGGATGCGGCCGTTGTAGCAGACTTCGTCAGATTCCCCCTCGTTTGCGAGGGGTTTTTGATTGTGGGGACGCTCTTCCCTGCAGGCGCAAGCCCCTGCAGTTAATTACGTTACCGTATCGCGGTAACCACTTTCTCCTGCTCCAGAATGTCACTTCGTGTTGTGTGTGTTTGTTTTATTTTTTGGTTGCCCGTGGATTGTATACGGAGACTAATTTATGTTGTTGCCTGTAGGGCGGAGATTGGTCCAAATCCGTATTTTCTTAGATTTGGGTTTGGGTTCGTTTTAAGGATCGTTAACCTCATTTGAGATTAAGATCAACTTAAATATTTATTAAGGATACGTTAGTCTAATTTTTAGACTAAGATCTACTCAACAGGATTTTGGGATCATTTAGATCCAACGAAAGAGTATTTGCACTCTATCATTTTAGTTTAAGGACGCTGCGGTTCATAAATTTAAGGACATCATAGTCCATGTTTAAAGACATCATAGTATGTAGGGTTTAAAGATGTCATAGTCTGTGGGGTTCTGTTTTAGCCAATTTGGGGATACACTAAAAGTTATTGGTTATTGGGACCCTCCATCTCTCTGAAGACGTTGAAGATTACAACGACATGTATCAGAGGAGGTGTGGAGAGATGTACCCTTGAACCAATGAATGTTCATCAAAGATTTGATAATCTTGTTTGGGACTGAGTCCAATAAAGAGCACATGGGCTCAGTTGATTATGAGTTTGGCCAACTTGGGCTGAGCCCACTGAGTCTCTGTCATTTCTCTTCTTTTTTTTATAAAGTGTTAGACACTTGTCAGGACATAGTCCTTTCTCTGTGCAAATACTGCCAAACATTTATTGGGGTATTGACACCCACTTTCTTTTTGTTTTTTATTGAGTGTTGAACACTCTTTATGGCGCAGAGCGCTTTATGTAAAGAGCGTTTGGCCCTGAGCGCCAGACTTGGAGCGCTAAGGCGTTTCTTCTGAAATAGCGCCCACGTGGGGAGCACGTGGAGCGCTTGGCGCTGAGCACCAGATTTGGAGCGCTGGAGCACTAAAGCGCTTCTTTTAGAATAGCACCCACGTGAGGACCACGTGGCGCGCTTGGCGCTGAGCGCCAGACTTAGAGCGCTAAGGCGCTTCTTATAAAATAGCGCCCACGTAAGGAGCACGTGGCGTCCTTAGCGCTGAGCGGCAGACTTGGAGCAGTAAGACGTTTCTTATAAAATAGCGCCCACGTAAGGAGCACGTGGCGCGCTTGGCGCTGAGCGCCGACTTGGAGCGCTATGGCGCTTCTTATAAAATAGCGCCCACGTAAGGAGCACGTGGCGCGCTTGGCGCTGAGCGCCAAACTTGGGGCGCTAAAGCGCTTCTTTGGAAGCTCTGATTAGTTCTGTGCTATGAGAATTAAGTTCTCGTTTATAAGAGACTTTGTCTCGCAGATCTAAGAACTAAGTTCTTCTTTTTATGAAGAGAGACTTTGTCTCAAGGATCTAAAAACTAAGTTCTTTTTTTTTATGAGATGCTATGATCGCTTTGTTTTTGTGAAAAACCTTATCTTATGGATCTGTGATCTTGAAAAAGAACTGAGTTCTTATGATGTGAGAGTTAAACTCTCAAAAATCGAGGAGATGTTATGATCTCTCTTATTATTATTTACCTTGAAGAAAATTTATTCTTCTTAGAGCTTGCTCTTCTCTTTTTCTTTTCTGAGAACTTGAAGTTTATGGGGGGTTCCTCTCTGTAAGACTTGAAGTCTTGGGTCCTTTATATAGGGGAGGCTGATTTGTTGAATCAGTTAAGGAAATCTCTCATTGAGAGATTTCTGATTGATTTGGGTAATGTTTCCCACCGTCGGATCTTTGATCCAAGGGCTTCTGTTTTACAGAAGACATCTTTCTTGTTATTTAATAAGATTGGGAAATTATTTTCCCATACAGAGATTGTTCTGTATCTTGGTGATTTTTAATCACCATTGAATCTTTGATCCAACGACGCTCTGATTTACAGAGCACAATCTTTCTTATTTAGAAAGATTGGGAAGATATCTTCCCCTACAGAGCTCATTCTGTAGCTTGGTGATTTTTAATCACCATTGGATCTTTGATCCAACGGTGCTCTGATTTACAGAGCACAATCTTTCTTGTTTAGAAAGATTTGAGGAGTATTTCCTCAATCAGAATTTAATTCTGTATCTTGGTGATTTTTAATCATCATTGGATCTTTGATCCAACGGTGCTCTGATTTACAAAGCACAATCTTTCTTATTTAGAAAGATTTGAGGAGTATTTCCTCAACAGAATTTAATTCTGTAAATTGATGATTTATCATCTTCATTGGATCTTTGATCTAAGGGTGGAGAACTTTTAGTTCTGGCGCCGGCGCTCTCTTGCTTTGCACGTGAGGCACTGCCTCAGAGTTTTAACTGCTGGCGCTGGCGCCCTCGTGCTTTGCACGTGAGGTGTTGCCTCAGACTTTTTTACTCTGGGCGCTGGCGCCCTCGTGCTTTGCACGTGCAGCGCTGCCTCAGAGTTTTTAACTCTTGGCGCTGGCGCTCTCGTGCCTGCACGTGTGGCGCTGTCTCCTAAGAGTTTGACTCTTATTTAATAGATTTCTTATTGTGCTTTGCACATTGGCGCCCGCGTGAGAAGCACGTGAGGTGCCATCATAGGATTTAATTCCATCCGAGGCAGTACCTTCATGCTTTGCAAGTGGAGTTTTTCCTTTTTTTTATTTTATTGTTATTATTATTTTTTTTACGGGAGCAAGTTTTGAGCCAAAATTTTGGCGGAAACAATGCTCCAGTATCGAAGAGTGCTAGTGCAGGAAGTGAGGCTACTAAGATCGCACCTAAGTTATGTGGGATATGTTTTAGGTATAGGAAAAGATATATGGATGTAAACAAGTATTGAATAGATTTGAAAGATGGAAAGTTACCAGTGATGGCTTGGCCAGTGGCTTCAGCTTCTTCCACAGTCATTGTGAAAGCATGTAGCCTCGGTACATTCCTCCTTACTGGAGGAGTAGTCCTCTGTCCGTTTCTTTGTCCTTAAGGTATGTTCCTTTGTGCTTGCTGGAACTGACGAGGAGGAGGTGCAGTATGTCCAAGAGGAGCTGGAGCTGGGAGAGAAAGTCGAGGAGAAGGTGCCCGGATAGCTGGCCGCTGCGGATAAGTGATTGCCGGTCTGGGTGAAGAATTCTGATTGAGTTTATGAGGACAAGACCCAATATCATGTGTGTATGAGCCACAGACTAAGCAGAGGCGATTAGCACACTTGCAATCCTTCGCCAGGTGTCCATTCCTTTTGCAATAAAAGCAGAAATCCAGACTGGGACGGTTGAAAGGTACTCCCGGTCTCCTGGGTACAAACGGTGGCCAAGAAGAGGCTCTTCCTGCTATCTGAGTAGCATGGCACTTTATATCGGCAGATTGAGGTCTGCCATTTTTCTTCACTACTGCCTCGTATCGACTGTTAGTTATATGTATGCCCTAGAGGCCATTACTATACATAGGATGTATATTGTAGTGGATGCTGGGACATATATAGGGAGGACTTTCTTGCTCGACATGATAGTATGCTATCTGGTTACTCTTTACCTTAACGTGTACACTGATTATCTCTCTGTTACATGTTGGCAAAGCCCTTAGGATGTGTACTTGACTACCTGGACTATGATGCGGATCATACTAGTGGGGACATGGTAGTCCATAAGTACATCCTTCAAGGTCCCTAGTCGTGGGTATATCGAGACGGGGCATCGATATACCAGAGTAGACTAGCGTATACCTTCTCGACCCATACAGATGGGCGATGGATGATCCCATATCCATTGGTGTTTGACATCAGAGATGATATACGGGTGCTCAGTGGAGACTGGGTACACTGGACGGACTCGCCGAGAACTCCCAGATGGTATTATACCTTACGTCAGATGGCAGTTCTCTGGTGACACTGGTACAGAGTAGTCTGTTGACCCGAGATCGTCATAAAGTCTTGTGTGGTTCCCACTGTGCTTTGATTTCCACCTTACCACGTCCAAGAGGGCGTGCAAAACGGTGGCTTTTGGGTACAGTCCCGAATCACATGAAGGCAATGAGCGATAGGAGGGGATTCGTCTCTCCCGGTATTGGGGGTTGATGTTGTGCTATGCTCGCTGGCCATAACAGGAAATCCCTGGCCAGGGTTGCAGTGATCTACTGGTAAGTGTTATCAGTAGTTTCACACATGTTATGGACCTCACGTCGGCATGACTTATCAAGCTATTGGGGTCTGACGTTTACCACCCCTAGGCGAGATATGCGACATATCAGACGAACAGACCGGACTGTACGGTAAGTGTTACTGGTTGGATTCACAAGAGTGTGAGCGGGCTTGCTCGTCGATCTTCTGATCGCTCAATACCCGGGTGGCCGTTACGTTTGGCAGACCGCTTGCGGCTTGTGGGTGCTTGATATGATCATCACCTGCTGCCGGCGTATTGACGAGTCTTTAGAGTCCTACACAGAGGTTTCCTGGCTCAAGCGAAACGAAATAGGAGCGCATATGAGATATGTGCGGGACCGAGAATAATACCAGTATGTGATACTGTATTCGATTCTCGCGATTTGTGACATTGATCGGTTATATGCGATATAGCCGGGTTATCGGATCAAGTGTTGATTCGATAAGTTGTTACTATTGATATTAGTCAGTTATATGTGATATGACCGGATCGTTAAATCAAGTGTTGGTTTAATGATTTAATGCATAATTATATATTTGATATATTACTTTGCATTAACTAGTATTGGTTCACTTTAAATGGTTTTTCTCACTTGTTTGTGCACATTGTATATGTGATATATTTTTGTGCACAAGTTTGTATCATGTTTGATGATGCATGCTAGCTTGGGTTTGTGTAAAGATTAAACCATGGTTATATGAATGGTTAGGGTTTTGTTTTCTTATTTATTTATTTATTTATTTATTCTTTTTGGAAAATAATAAGCATAAAGAGAAAATGGTGGCTTTCTTTGTTTGTATATTGAAGCTTCATGAAGCTTTGAACCAGTCCACCATTTTTGTCTCATGCTTAACCCTAACCATTCCACTTAACCATGATTCATTCTATACACTTGAACATGGTTAAATATATGATAAGTATTATTTTTCTTTTGAATTATCATTAACTTATAATATTCCTCTTCTTCTTCTTCTTCATCTTTACAAAGAAGAAAAGCTTGCACCATCAATGGTGATTTGATGAAAAGAGTGAGAAATCCAATTCTAAAGTGAACCTACTTCCTATTTCTTCATCCTCTACCTCTTGCCAAGTAGTATAGGGTGTTTTCTTCACAAGTTTCATGACTTGGTGAAGTGGGAGCTTGATCTTGTGATGCCTCGACGTAGATCATCTTCGGCATCGTAGTCGATGACCTAGCCCGCCCATTTCTCCGATGAAGCCGACGCTAGAGCCCGGGATTTGATTTGGACAGTAAGGAGACTTCATCATGGAGCTATGGAGGTGGAGAACCGGATTTACAAAGGTTGTATTTCCGTTCACTTAGTTAAGTTGTTAACTAGTTTCTTGTTTCGCCTAAATTTCTAGTTAACGATCCGTATTAGGGTTTCTCGGCACTTGTAAAATTTGAAATTGGCATGGTTGATGCCTTGTGAGACCTCATTAGAGTGCCTAGGAACCCTACATCGACGAGCAGCTCTCAAAGCCAAATTGTAGGTTGGAAAATCCCCTGTAGCTAGAGCAGCTTGGATCTCCGGATCCAACCCCTGCTGAAATCGTCTGGACCTGATCTCAGCTGTCGGTATGAGGTGTGCCGCGAACATGTTACGGTCTTGTGTCAGCTGTGTAGTATGTGATATTAGATAATCGAATATTAAGACATATCTTACCTGCTCAACATGGTGAACTTGGCATCATACTCATCCACTGATTTTCTCCACATAGAGCCTTGTTGTAGGTGGATGAATTACTGCTCCATGTCGAATCGGGCAATCTCTGGAAAATACTTCGCGTCGAACATATCGCGAAACGTCTTCCATTCGATTGGCTGTGCAAGACGGCTTTCTTCCGCCTTCCACCATATTCAGGCATTATCAGTAAGTTGCAGCTTCGCAACCCTTATCCAAGCAATGTCTGGCACTTGTGTTGCTGCCAGATCATTCTCAATTGATTGAGCTCATTCTTCAGCTTCCAAAGGGCTCTCTTTTCCAGAAAATTTCTTCAGATGCATTGCCCGGAATTGCTTCACAACAGGTGCTTCTGCTTCTGGGCGGTTCATTACTATGGCAGTCTGTTGCTGCTGTCCTTCCAGGAGGCTCTTAATTGCCTTGAGCTGTACCGTCTGCTCGTTGATCGGAGCTACAACGGTAGGTGTAAGTGGAAGAGGTGGTGGTGCGGTGTTTCTGATCACGTTGGTGCTAGTATTGTTCGGGGAATTCATAACCTTGAAAGAAAAATAGGGTTATGATAGATTCAAGGAATATGAAATATAAAGAATTTTTAGTTGCCGAGTATTATAATTCTTGTGTTATATTGCTTAGGTTTCCATGCAGAACTGACCCTGCATGGTAGGGTTCCATGCAGAACTGACCTGCATAGGCCGCCAATAAAAACCTGTCACGCCCCGCTTCCCAGAGTACGATAAGGAGACGTGACGAGTCACACGACGTATTTACTCAGAAGTAAACACGCTAAGCGTATATAAGCAATATAATGTAAATGTACACAAGAAAGACATAAGATATAAATGAACAACAACTTTTTATTTATTAAACATTCTTTACAATACAATGCTGGAAAGTAAATACAAGACTGGAAAGCAATGCCTAAACAATGGCATGAAACTGAAAATAAAAGTATATACAAGTGTCTAGAGCTCTGGGTCGTCGACGAACTGCTCCAAGTCTTCTGAGCCGGGATCGATCTCCAGACAGTCGGGTCCTCCTGACAACATTCCAAAGAAAGAATAGAAAATGAATGTCGTTAGCGAACAATCGCTCGGTAAGTCCTAAAGAGAGATGAAAATAGACTGAACAGGTAATGAGAATATAACTGGTATAATGTTGATAGTTATGTTAACGCGGTTGTTTGTAGCTTAGTACATAATATGTCAGCGTATACGAGAGGAGTCCAGCTTACCTCGTGGACTATGGTATAAGGAGTATAGGTCCCCGTCAAAACCCACAGGACAACGACAACGGATATTCAGGTTAAGTGTATTAAAGTGACCGTCCCATGCCTCTTTAAACACATTCCGTACCAATCTACCCCTTTAAACCCCGTAATGTATTATTGCATTTTTATGTAGTGATTTGTAAATATAAGACTTGCCGAAACCATGATATCAATTATTCATGTAAACGGATAAGGATATAAACGGATAATCATGTAGACAAGTCAAATGTATATCCATGGATCGGTCAAATCAAGTCATGTTGATATAGACTGTATTCTGGTAAAAAAGGATTCATATTGTATTGGAGTTATATTGAATTATATACATGGATGGATTGATTTCAGATTAGACTGAGACTCTGACTGAGTCAGACACTTAAATAGAATTGAAATCCTGAATTAGTTTTTGAGTTATCGGTAACTGCTGCATACGGACGACACGATTTGTGACTTTTTCCAAGCCAATTACCATTGATAACTCCGTTTTAGTTGTCTACCTTAAATAGGCAAGCACCCACTTTCTCCGGCTCCCTGAGACTCAAGAGAATTGGTCCCGCTTAAATCTATGTTTACTAGAGTCCTTATTGTAAATTAATAAACTTGAGGGGTTTTATGAAAAATAGTTTTGATATATTTTCAAAATAAACCTCAAGTATTTGATTATCGTCTTTAGGGTTTTCATAGATTTAATTTTAAAAGTGATGAGATATTTTAATGGATATAAACCTAAATTTAATAGTATATGGTATTTTCATGTAATTTGACTTGTATTGATTTCGAGGGTATTTTCATGAACTTTTGTGATTCTTTTCTTTTGATTTAGAAAACATGGAATTATTAAATATATTTAAAATAGATATTATGATAATATATATATATATATATATATATATATATATGAGAATAATGGAGAAAAGATGCCATATGAGGGAATTTCCTCCTGTGGCGTCGAAAAAGTACACCCTCCATCGTGTTTTCCGACGATCGGCACTCTTCATCTTCATCGTTATCATCTAAGATATGGATACAACAAATTTCATGTGATTCTACAACTTTTACACTGTTGAATTAGTGGATTCAAGATTAACGGTTTATCGACAATAAAACTTTTTACATTGCTAAATCAACGGTGAAAAAATTGTAGAATCACATGAAATTTGGCGTACCCACATCTTAGATGATAATGATGAAAATGATGGATCCCGATCATCGAAAAATACGACGGAGGGCATACTTTTTCGACGCCATAGGAGGAAATTCCCTCATATGGCCTCTTTCCTCCATTATTCTCTCTCTGTCTCTCTCCCTCTCTCTCTCTCTCTATATATATATATATATATATATATATTAAAATAGAAATTATTTATTAAATAGAAATCATATTTTCTTAAAAATTGTAATAAAAATTCCATCGAGATCGTATGCTTCGTGAGAAGGTCTGCATCTCGCTATACTAGTCCGATGGATGTGCGATAACCCGCACCAACCAAATCGGATTCCCCAAAATGGATTGTAAGGACATAATTGTATGGAATTTAATTAAAACAATCTTAAAGAGTAAGGTTTTTAATAGTTTAGGGTATCTTATTGTAAAATTGTATTAGTTCCAAAAATATTGTAAAGAGGAAATCGTGTTATGTCATGATAAGTGTTGTGATGAGGTAGGTCATTACCTCGTGAGTTTTCTAAAGGTAATATGAGCTATATGATGAAGTAATGTCGAATAGAAAGTTTGTGGTATTTAACCGTAAAAGTGCAATAAAAGTGTTCTTTTATATGGAGTTTTGAATTGAAATTTGTTTCTAATTACAGTTTAATATTTAACAAACAAAGTACAATGATTTAGATAAACAGTTCTTAAGAAAAATTGTTAGTTTAAGAAGTTTTAGAGATGGATATCGGTATAACTCCACTTACCGACATCATTGAAAAGAAGAAGTTTTAAGAGGTGAAAAGAAGAGAGTAGAGGTGACTTACAAGTTTGGAGAAGAGAGGAGAGTTTCAGAGAACGTTTGATGGCTTCGTGGAGTCGCGGTGTTGCCGGATTTATCCCAAATTGTCGCCGGAACTTGACGTTGGGCTAACTCCATTTGTACAACTTTTTGAACTTAGAAAATTTTGAGAGTTTTGACAATGGATTTCATAATAGAGAGGGATAGAGTGTGGGGTGGTATTTATAGGATATGATTAAGGTTTAGGGTATTAAAATGAGAATTAAAATGCTTTAAAATTTGGTTATAAAGCTCATTTTAATTTTCTGTTAATGTGCAGGAAAATCAAACAGAAGAGGAGTAGCGGGGGAGGCCAAGGGGTGTTAGGCCCAAAATTGGGGGTATTACCGACGGGGGGCCCGGCGGCGCCGGCCCAGAGTGCAATCTCTCCGGCCACTTGGGTTGGGTTGGGGCTTAGATGAATGCCACGTGTCGGGGTCTATGTGTACAACATTTTCCACATGTTTGTTTTTAGTGACTTTTCATTTTTACGTGTGTTGCACGTGTAAACTTTTGGGCTTCCAAAAAGTTTAAAAGAAAAATCAGCAAAAATAATATATGGCTGGGGGATTTGAACACAGGGGCTATGTCACAGCAGTGCAAGGCTTTACCAATGAGCTACAAGTGCTTTCTTGCTGTTTAAAAACAAATCAAAGTTATAACTTGTGCTCAGGATTTACAAATACTCCATTTGTACATTTACTTTAAAATATTTCTGTGCATTAAAGTAGAGTTGTTACATTCTACCCTCCTTACAAAAATTCTGTCCTCGAAATTTATAATTATTTAAGGATTAATTTACAAACAAGTGAGGGTATCTTGCACGCATGTCGTCTTCTCTTTCCCACGCTGATTCTCCTGGTGAGTCTTTTCTCCACATCACTCGAACCAAATTTACTTCCTTGTTCCGTAGTGACTCCACAAATTAGTTTTGCGAAAATTAATTATTAGTTTTTAAATCTAACATTTCAGTCTCATTAATGTAATCGGGAATCTTGTTGAATTACCCGACTTCGTTTTTGAAAAGTTGTTTTCAATTCGAGACTTAAATGTAAGATTTACTGGGTTAGACATGAAATCCGGAATATGAGATAATCCGGGTTTGCAATGTCTAAGGATTGTACGGATTCCAACTATTGTAGTTAATAATTTCTTTTCTGCGACCGTAAGTGTAATATGTATATCCCTAATCTCGTTGATATACATCAACGACATTAGGAATACGCATATTTACTTACGTTGATGATCTATGATGATTATTCTGTTGCTATACTGATATGTTGTAAAGGATCGTCGTGATTGAATAGCCGGATTTTTTTATGTGAGATGAGAGTTTTTCTTTTTCATTCATGCAAATCAATGTATGTAATATTCTTTTATTGGGACACTTCCGGCTTAAGGTTGATGTCACCATTAATGTATATTATTTACTTTTCCGCATTAGGATAGACCCAAGGTGGGAAGCACAAGCAACCGGGTTCTAGAGTCTAGTGGGAAACCATCTCGAGGAGTCAAGACCGGGTCTCCTAATTCCATCGAGATCGTATGTACCTAGATTTATGACACTCCTAATTTCCATTTAGATCCATCACTATAGATCATAATCCACAAGATATAGCAGGTATCACCCAGATCTTTCACGGAGAATCCTCGTGATAAGAGGAGCTTAACCGAGTGTAGCATAGGAAATCATTTCCTATCAAGAGTATGCTATCTACGTTCAATACGTGGAAGACAACCTTACTCTCTACAACCTTCTTGTCTATAAAAGGTTCATCTACCTTTTTGATGAAGTCAAACTCTTTGACTGCCACATCAAAACAGATGTTCCAACTCCGCGATACCTATTTTAATCCTTATGGACTTAAACATAGCCACTGGAGAAAATGTTTCATCATAAACCACACCTGGTTATTGATGAAAACCTTTTACTACAAGTCTAGCTTTGAAAGTCTCAACTTTTCCATCTACACCAAGAATCTTCTCAAGATCCACTTGTTCCCGATGGATTTTACCCCTTTAGGTGCAACTACCAAAGTCATACTTTGTTGGTGTACATGGATTCCATCTTAGATCGCATAGCATCCAGCCATTTCACAGAGTCCCCACTCGTGATGGCCTGCCTGAACCTAGTTGGATCATCATCTACCATGATGCAATCCTCGCTCCTAACTTCACTGAGAAAACCGTAGTATCTTTCAGATGGATGAGGAAACCTACCAGATTCGCGGAGAGGCTGAGGTTCGTTGGAGACTATTGAATCCTTTGGTTCCACTAAATCATTAGTTCCAGTTTGTGTAGCTGGAACTCCTTCCAGTTCTACCTCATGACCACTAAATTTCTTCCATAAGAAATTCCTTTTCTAAAAAAGTGGCATGATAAGAAACAAAACACCTTTTTCTCCTCAGTGTGGTAGAAGATATACCATCGCGAATGTTTAGGATATCCAACAAACTTACAGAACTAATCTTGCCTCGAGTTTGTCCGGATTATGCTTTTCAACAAAGGCCGGACAATCCCATATCTTAACTCGTTTAAGACATGGTCTCTTCCCATACCATATCGCATATGGATTGGTAGGCACTTGATTTGGTTGGAACCCTATTCAATAGGTATGCAGCTTCTCAAGTGCATAACTCCAAAAAGGAAACAAGCAACTCAGCAGTACTCATCATAGAGCGCACCATATCTAATAGGGCGCGATACCTCCGCCCCGATACACCGTTGTGTTGTGGTGTATACGAAGGAGTAAGCTAAGAGAGAATCCTATTCTCCATTTAGAAAATCCAGGAACTCCATGGCCAAGTATTCGCCTCCCCGATCTCATTGAAGGACTTTAATACTTCTACCCGTCTTGTTCTTAACTTCAAGTATATATTCCTTGAATTTCTCAAAAGTTTCAGACTTGTGTTTCAACAGGAACATATGTCCGAATCTTGAGAGATGGTCAGTGAATATAATGAAGTACGAGGAACCAGCCCTGGCATTTGTAGACATATGACCATATACATCACCATGTATCAGTCCAAGGGTTCAGTAACACTTTCTCCGTTTCCAGTAAACGGAATATTGGTCATTTTATCTTTGAGACAAGACTGGCAAGTATCATAAGATGAAAATTCGAACGGATTCAAATAGTCATCCTTATGTAACTTAGCTAGTCATGTCGCATTGATATGACCTAGTTTATAATGCCACAAGAAGGATTCGTTCATTTCTGAACTACTCCTCTTGTGTGTGTTCTGTATACTTTGAACTGTGGTTTGATTTGGAACGTATATGCTATTACATAACGTGCCTGATCCAATCAACCCTTGATTAAGGAAAATGTTCATAATATTATCTTGCAATACAAAATTTTATCCTTCTTTAACTTAACAAAGAAATTGATGTAATGTTGTATACCAGGTTCGGCATGTAATAACATTTGTTCAGAATCAATGTATTTTATAATACAAGGTAATATTTCCTAACTTACTTGCCTGCAACAATTGCAACATTCTCTACACTTTAGAGACATATCCCCCAATCCCATTTCTCTACCTTTCCGTAGCCCATGTAACATATTACATATGTGGGATCCCGATCCGGTATCTAATACCCAGGACGTAAAGTTTATTGAGAAACAGTTCTCGGTAACTAACACATCCGAAGAAGATACATCAGCATGCCCATTCCTCGTTTGGGTGGCGTGGGAATCCGGATATTCCCCTATTTCCTGCTCAGACTTATAACAATTATAAAATAGAGCGGAACCAACGTTCCCAAGCTCAACATAATAAGCAGGTTCGGTCAATACATCCATATTATTATCTTGATTAAGGCATGTCACGGTCGCTACCAGGAGAGAGAGAAGAAAACACTCTGCATATACTCTTGCAAGATCAGATTGGTTATTATTTTATCTAATCAGGAAGGCTCCTATTGTTTTTATCAAATCTTCCTTCAAACCCTAAAAGATAAGACTAGCCAGGATTAATTACACACTACAAGTTCGCCAATTTTTCGGCCAGGCCAGTGTCGGTACTTTGAGGGAGGTTCCCCGTGCTTTCGCACGGACCTAATTAAAATAAACCCCGTTTTCCCAGGGGCATAACCCCGTTAACACATTTCTAGACACCTACTGTGATCGGCTAATTGTAATGTACAAAACTCTCCCAGGAGTAACTCATACTCGCAGTAGGTATCGGGATCCAACTATCTCATAGAAGGTATGCAATCTCATTGCAAATTTCAACACTTGAAATTCCCGATAATATTTTGCCCCTAGCAACTTATGACCTTGGCTATGGTCAACAAATCATAAGCGCTGGCCAAGTTCAACCCGTCATTTCTTGATTGAATTAAATCCATCCGTACGACCCTTGGCTAAGGTCAACAAAACCGTACGACTACCCTAACTCAATCGCATCATATGGTTGCTGATAATCACTAATTAGCTACCGCGCACTACGCCTTGGCTATGGTCAACGAACACAGCACGAATACTAAATAGTCCTTATCTGAAATGACGGAGGGCTACGAAAGGTTTTTAATAAAACCTTTTGCATAATAAACTTGATATCGTTGTAGAATCGAGTGATTTTGAAAAGGGAGTGTTTTTTAGGCTTTTACTAGTTTTTCTAAAGAGGTCACTCCCGGTGAAGGGATCTCGGCTCTTTCCTCATCAAATGAGATGCTGGATATTCTACAAGGAATACCACTATGCAAAGCATGAAGCTAAAAAGCAATTGTTTCCCCCCAATCAGAGCAAAACTCTGTTTTGAATTTCAAAATTCAAAAATTGAAGCAACGCTTCAGATTCTGCGCGCTGCTCGCCACGTGTCAAACGCAGACGCGCTGGCGCCAGGTGTGCTGCGCCCTAGGCAGCGCACCCCCAATCAGAGCAAAGCTCTGTTTCAAAATTCAAAATTTAAAAGTTGAAGCAACGCTTCAGATCCAGCGCTCTGCGCTGCGCTCCACGTGTCAAACACGGGTGCGCTAGCGCAGTTGCGCTGCGCTCTGCGCTGCGTGACACGCGCCACGTGTCGAATGTAGGTGCGCCAGCGCAAGGTCTGCCAGCGCTGGAATTAAAAATTCCCCCACCGTCAGATCAAAAGATCTAATAATAATAAATTATTAATTAATCAGAACTAAAATTCTGTTATGGAGAGATCTTTCCAATCTTATTAAAACAAGAAGATTATCTTCTGTAAAACAGAAGCCTTAAGATCAAAGATCCAACGGTGGGAAATATTCCCAAATCAATCAGAGAAAGATCTCTTAAATCTAATTTAACAAATCAATTGGCCCTATATAAAGGCCCCTGGACTTCAAGTCTAATATATGAGAGAGAGAAACCCTCTGCAAACTCTGAAAAAAGAAGAAGAACAAGCTCTTAGAAAAAAGAAGATTTTTTCTCCATCTTCAAGGTAAAGAACCATGTTCTTGAAATAACAGAGATGAAACCATCTCGTAAAAAGAAGAACCATCTTCTAAAAAGATCATAGATCTAAAAAAAAGACCAAGGTCTTTAATAAAAAAGAAAAGATCAAAAGATCTAATCATAAAATAATAAAAGAAGTATTTTTACTTCATTCACAGATCTTTGATCTATAAAGGCAGAGCCTTTTATAAAAACAAGAACTTTTGTTGTTGGATCTTGAGGCAAAGCCTCCTTTAAAGAAGAACACAAATCTGTTCTTTGATCTTAAAATTGGTCAGATGTGCTTTGCGCTACTAGAAAGTGCCTTGCACTCATGAATTGTGCTTTTGCACTTCTTGGACCAGCGCTCAGCGCCAAAACATGCCGCGTGTCAACCATAGACACCACTTGCGCTTTGCGCTTTTAAAACAGCGCACCGCGCTAATGAGCTGGCGCTCAGCGCCAAGCGCGCCACGTGTCACTCACTGGCGCGCCAACAGACTAGCGCAGAGCGCTCATGAATTAAAAGTGCAATGCGCTAACAAACTAGCGCTTAACACTAAGCGCGACACGTGTCATCTTCGTGTGCGCTACTTGACAGAAGCGCAATACGCTCTTTAGCTATCGCAAAGCGCCTGGCACGCCATGTGGCGCACTATCAGAACACAATTTGTTCTGATCAAGACAAAATATGTCAGAATTCAATGCTTGGCATTATTAAAAGGGCCGAGCCTAAATAAAGGCTTAATAGCCAGAACAAAAATAAAATGTTAAAACATTTTAATTGGACTTAGCCCAATTCTGGCCATAAGTCCTCAACTTATCTTGAACTGAGCACATCTGCTCTTTCAAACAACTCACCTTGGTTCAAGGGTACATCAATCCATTCCTTTGATATTTGTCGTTGTAATTCCTCAACGTCTTCAAAGAGGTGACGGGTCCCGACAACCACACATTTCACGGACTGTGGGGTCCTTAAACTCATGGACTATGATGTCCTTAACCTCGACTGTGACGTCTTAAAACTAACATCGGACTGTGGAGTCCTTAAATCCACGGACTATGATGTCCTTTACCTCGACCGTGACGTCTTAAAACTAACATCGGACCGTGGAGTCCTTAAATCCACGGACTATGATGTCCTTAACCTCGACCGTGATGTCTTTAAACTAACATCGGACTGTGTGGTCCTTAAACTCACGGATTATGATGTCCTTAACCTCGACCGTGACGTCTTAAAACTAACATCGAACTGTGGAGTCCTTAAATCCACGGACTATGATGTCCTTAACCTCGACCGTGATGTCTTTAAACTAACATCGGACTTTAGGGGTACTTAAACCCACGGACTATGATATCCTTAACCTCGACCGCGATGTCTTTAAACTAACAATGGACCCCCATGTACTTAAACTGGCAATCGACCGCAATGTCACTAAACAAAACAATAAAGCCTGATTGCTCTCTTTTCGGATCTAAACGATCCCGTTAAGTTGATCTTAGTCTAAAATTAGACTAACGTATCCTTAACAAACGTTTAAGTTGATCTTAGTCTCAAATGAGGCTAACGTATCCTTAAACCCAAACCCCCAAACCCAAATCTAAGAAAGATACGGATTTGGACTAGTCCACGCCCTACGGGCGACAACATAACTTAGTCTCCGTATACAATCCACGGGCAACCAAACACAAAACAAACACCCACAACGCGAAGTGACCGTCTGGAGAAGGAGAAAGTTGTTACTGCGATGCGGTAGCATAATTAACTGCTGGGGCTTGGGTCTGTAGGGAAGAGCGTCCCTACAATCAAAAACCCCTCAAACGAGGGGGAATCTGACGAAGTCTGCTATATCGGCCGCATCCGTTTAAACTTTCGATACATGGTGCCATAAATCAACTTGGAATCTTTGGAGAGGTGGATGGATAGCACCAATTAGCATCTGCCCCGAAATTCAGGCTAGACATTTGTCGCGTCTCCGCCGTGTCTTTCGGAGGGGAACATATTCTGGCACGCCCGGTGGGACCTTTTCCTCTTTCCACTCCACACTTCGTGCGTCGTGTTCGCGAACCAATCACGGTTTGCTAATGGTTGCCCTTAGGTTTCGAGGGTACTAAGATTTGGCGTTTGCTCGGTGCAGAAAGCGAAGGATCAATGGCGTCCACTTGCGCAAAGTGTTCCAACTGCAATTGCAACCCACGCTCCGCCTCATCTGGAGGCATAGTTTACGGGCCCCAAGCGGCTTCCCTGTTCACGATGCCGGTGGAACAGGTCACTCAAGCCACTACTGGATTGTTTTTTGGGACCATGCTCCCGCCAACGAGCTTCACCGTTTTTGTGCCAACGCCGGAAGCTCCCAAGAAGTCGGTCTTTGATCGGCTTGCAACTACTGCGACCCTTCTTAACGGGTCGTCCAGCTCCAGCGCCTCAGTCTTCGCCAGATTGGGCCAAAGTTCCTGTGGGCCCAAGATGAAGCCTGCAATTCAAGAGAAAGTTGTTCCGAAGAGAGTAGCCATCCCCGCTCCCGAAGTCGTCAAGGCGGCTTCTCCTGCCAAAGGGTCGGTCTTTACAAGACTGACTGTTCCGGCTCCCACTACGGCTCCCGTTCCTGCTCAAAGGTCTATCTTTGACAGATTGGATACCGCTACTCAAAAGACATCAGTCTTCAAGAGGCTGGCACCGGCGGCGCCTCACCCGAACAGGGGGCAAGACAAAGCCACCCACATCGCCGAACCAACCCCAACAGCTCGACACGCTCGACGTCGCCACTGGCGCCGAGTAAGGAAGGCTGGGGGCAACTCCCCTCTGGGCTAACTCCACCAGCTCCAACGGTGGAAGTTAATGCTGTTGTTCCAACCGGGAATAGCTTTGAGCTGCTGAACAAGGTGCACAGGAACTCGCCTACCGCCGTACTGAAAAGATCTCCGCCACCGGTGGAGACTGTCACAGAAATAAAGCTGGAGCAGCCCTCTCAGCGGCTGTCTTCCAAAGTTTACAAAATCTGGCGATAAGTTCGAGAGTCGGTGGTCGATCAAGACTATCCTAGCCGGTAGAAGAAGCTGAAGGTCTGACAGGAAGAAAACCGTCCTGGTAAGCCACAGAAGGCGACGGCTACTTGGGTGCCCATTGCAACGGCCCCCTCAACGTCAACTGCTCATAAGAGAAGAAGGCCGGAGAAAATCCCCATGTCTGCGACAAATGTCAAAGGCACTGAGCCTAAACGCCCTAAGTCTGGGGGCATGATGGTGCATACCGTCTATATGGCATCCGGCAAAGAGGATAGCCGTATCTCCACAGGTCATCGACCGCTTACGCGATCAGTGACTAAGGCTCAGGAGCAACAACAACGAAATCTCCAAGAGATATTAACAGCCATGGCCGCACTCACAGGACCGAAAGCAAGCCCAGAGGCATCCTCGGAGCAACGCCGTGAGTAGGAAACTGATGCCGAATTCCTTCGAAGAATGCTTGAGAAGAAGGACAAAGAGGCCGCGGAACCAGCGGCCAATATAAAAAAAATGGCCCTTCTATTCCAAGATATGGTGGGCATGATGATTCAGCCGGACCCTCCAGCCGAAGATCCTCCAGTAATAATTGAAGATGATAGAGGGGAAATATCAAACCCTCTGCCAGCTCTTCCAGCAGCCAAGGAGGAAACTATTTCCAAGTCCGCCCTGGATGATTACATCGCTCAGCAGATACGAGTTCACGAGGCGAATGAAGCGGCTGGGCAAATTGTTAAAACTGGGCGACCGTATCCAGGCTGGTATGATCGCATAAAGTACCCGCCGGGCTACACGATCCCCAAATTCCATGTGTACAAAGGGACAGCCAATTCCCATCAACATGTCGCTCAGTTCAGGGCTCTCTTTGGCAACACTGGTGGCGATGATAAGCTTTTGCTCCGCCAATTCGTCGGCAGCTTGTCAGAGACGGCGTTTGAGTGGTACTCCGAACTTCCAAATGACTCCGTCAAAACTTTCGCAGAAATGGAGTTGTTGTTCACCCAGCAATTCGCAAGTGCTAGTGAACGCACCCCAATAACGGCCTTGATTAATGCCAGGGTGAAGCCAGGCGAGACGTGCGTTCAATACGCAATCCGATGGAGGAATCTGTGGTCGAAGTGCGAACAGCGCATCGAAGAAGCACCAGCGGTGGGCATGTTCGTGGGCACCCTAGACCCTTATGCAACTATTTCACAGTTCATGATGATCTTCAAACTGACCACATTCCAGGCTTTAATCGACAAACTAGCCCAGATGGACCAGATGGGTCATAGACCGTCTCCTCCGAAGCCGGAGCCGCGGAAAGAAAAGGGTAAAAGGAAGGTGACCTTCGTTGCGAATACCCAACAGCAGCCTAGTGCCCCAAAACTAACGGATCAACTAGAAGAGAGACGGCGCTATTATAATGAGAAAATGAAGCGTCCTTACTCGTTCTCTCAGGACAAAACGAAGAGACTGTTCGAACTGGCGATGCGCAACATGCTCATCAATTTGCCGAATCCAAAGCGACCATTGCAACCCGGCGAAGCGAATAATCCCAATTATTGCCCTTACCACCAAACGGTGAGCCATCCAATCGAAGATTGCTTCGTTTTTAAGGGATGGATCGAGGATCAGTACCAACAAGGCAAGTTTGCGTTGTCTGAGAAGTGGAAAGTGAGCCCACCACAACCGCATACTCCTAAGAAGATGGACACACCGGGGGCAATGTGCTCTTTTGTTGAAGAAGCTCCGTAGGAGGTCGTTCTTTCGGCCAAAACCAAAAGGATGCTGAATGATCTCCAGACATGCCCGGCGATCAGGTGGAAGAATCCGTTGGAACCTGAAATTATTGAAGGAATGATGAAGCCGCACCCAACTCCAAAGGTTGGCGGTGATAACCAAAGTGTTCATATCCAGCCGTCGAAATCTTCGAAAAAGAAGAAGAAATCCAAAAACCCCGTGAAGCCTGGCGAAAAGCGCACGGACATGCAGAAACAGATCGACGTGCTGGAAGAATATAACCAGAAGGCGCGAACTCCAATCACGCTCCAGGAATTTCTCGGCCACGTCCTTGAAAACGGAAATGATGGAGAAGACTCATCAGATGAATCTGAAGATTACGTAGCAAGTTGCCATATGATCTCTCATTCGTCCACAGACAATAAAGAAGCTCCTTCCACCGAAAGATTGGGGGCAGATCCTGAGCCGGAACTTCCAGGGCCGTCAGAAGAAATGATCGACACATTCCTAATGAAGCTCTCCTGAAAAGTAAAGCTGATCGGGAGTGTGAGATGGCCATATTTGAAAAGGCCAAACGACGGTGACTGGACGAAAGAGTCGAGACACTCCCTCCGAACCAAGGGACATCTGTCGTGAATAAGAACAAGTTCAAGACGAGGAAAAGGTTTGCTAAAGCCATATCAATGGGAATGAAGCTACCACCCTTCGAAGGAAACACTGTTGGTGAAGCAGAGATGTATCCTAACTACTGCCTA
Source organism: Agapanthus africanus (assembly GCA_030015575.1). Lineage (NCBI taxonomy): Eukaryota > Viridiplantae > Streptophyta > Magnoliopsida > Asparagales > Amaryllidaceae > Agapanthus > Agapanthus africanus. Next base: position 746,081,208 of record JASDDO010000022.1, on the reverse strand, counting down.
TATCATCGAAAGATCGCACACCCCATTGAAGAGTGCAACGCTTTTAAAAGATGGTGGCAGAGATATGTTGCTCACCGACAACATTTTAAGCGGATGAAACGCAAAACTCGTCGGGAGAAAAGAAATACGACCGAGGAGCATAAAGGAACCACCAGCAACTGTCTGTTAGTTATGTATATGCCCTAGAGGCCATTGTTGTACATATGATGTATATTATGATGGATGCTTGGATATATATAGAGAGGACTTTCTTGCTCGTCATGATAGTATGCTATTTGGTTTCACTTTATCTTAACATGTTGACTTGTATTGGTTTACTGTCTTTCTCTCACATGTTGATAAAGCCCTTAGGATCTGTACTCGACTACTGGGACTATGATGAGATCATACTAGTGGGGCCACGGTAGTCGATGAGTACATCCTATAACTGTTTCAAGTCGAGGGTATATCGAGACAGGGCATCGATACACCAGAGTAGACTAGCGTATACGCATCTTGACCCATATGATGGGCGATGGATGATCCCATATCCATCGGTGTTTGACATCAAGGATGGTGTATGGGTGCTCAGTGGAGACTGGGTACACTGGACGGACTAGCCGAGAACTCCCAGATGGTGATATATCACACGTCAGATGGCAGTTCTCCGGTGACACTGGTGCAGGGTAGTCTGTAGACCCGAGATCGTCATAGAGTCTTGTGTGATTCCCACTGTGCTTTGATTTCCACCTTACCACATCCAAAAGGGCGTGCAAAACGGTGGCTTTTGGGTACAGTCCCGAATCACATGGAGGCAATGAGCGATAGGAGGGGATTCATCTCTTCCGGTATAGGGAGTTGATGTTGTGCTGTGTTCGATTGACTATAACTGGAAGTCCCTGGCCAGGGATGATATAGAGATTTACTGGTAAGTGTTACTAGTAGTTTCTCGACCTGTTATGAGCCTCACATCGACACGACTTATCGGTTACTGGGGTCTGACATATACCACCCCTAGACTTGATATGCGACATATCAGACGAACAGACCGGACTGTTCGGGAGTGTTACTGATTGGATTCACAGGAGAACGTACAGGCTAGCTTGTTGATCTTCTGATCGCTCAATACCTGGGTGGCTGTTACGTTTAGCTGACCGCTTGCAGCTTGTGGGTGTTTGATATGATCATCACCTGCTACCGGCGTATTGACGATTCTTTAGAGTCCTATACAGAGGTTTCTTGGCTCAGGCGAAACGGAGTAGAGGCACATATATGATATGCACAGGACCGAGGATAATGCGATATGAGATACCGTATTATATTCTCGCGATATTTAGATATGAACCGGATCATCGGATCAAGTGTTGATTCGATGAATCGGTACATGATATATTAGTCGGTTATATTCGATATAGCCGGATCGTCGGATCAAGTGTTGATTCGATGATTTAATGTATAATAATATATATGATATATTGTATTACATTATCTAATATTGGATCACTTTATTATTTCATTTTCTCACCGGATAATACATTGATATATATGCGATATATGTTATTTGTATTATTTTCTTTTGTTACAAATATAATATATATGTGATATATATTATAGTAACATGATATGATTTATTATGAAACATGTTTAGTGATGATAAAAAGAGATTAGGGTTTGATTAGGGGTAGCTTCTTCTTGCACCATCTAGAAGCTTTCCTTTTGTCTTGGTTAAGATATTATGGTTGATACTTATCCATGACTCATTTTTAACCTAACCAAACCCTAGCCCTAGTTTATTCTCTACAAAGGTTAAGCTTCTCATCCTTGACCATGGTTCCATAATCAATCATATATTCTTTACTACTATTCATCACAAAAGGATTATCTTTTTGATTTATCATCTTCTTCTCTCCTTAGCTTTAAAAAAGCTTACTAGAAATTCCTTTTGTGATGATTTCATGTGAGATTATGATATAAAAAGAAAGCATAAATACCACTCCATCATCCTCATCTAATCTAGCCCATTAGATTAGGGTGTTCACCTCTTTAGAGTGAGAGAGCTTGAGTTGTAGCAACTTCGATGTAGATCATTGGAGAAACGGAACACTACAAGCTAGCATGGATTGTTCGAGTCGTGGAGCCTCTCTTGAGTCCAGGAGATCGTGGATCGCGGTGAAGGGACTTCTACTCAGAGCTTATGAAGCAAAGGAGTGGACTACAAAGGTTGTAATCCCTCACACTTAGTAGTAAAGATGTTTACTTACATGTTAATAATCTAGCAAAGATCCCGGCTTTGGGTTGTTCGGCACGTCTAAAATTTTATTCGGGCATGTTTGATGCCTTATGAACCTTCACAAGAGTGCCTAGGAACCCTACAGTGGTATCAGAGACTAGCTAGAGCATTAGACGACGTGTTTACGAATTTAAAACTCCGAACAAACTCCGATACGACGATTTGAACCCCTCTCTGGACTTTTTCTAAAAACTGTGATTTTTCAGAATTAAAAATACCTAAAAATAACAGCAGGGAATTATAAGAATAATAGTGAAAAACGACAGTCTAAACCGTATGTACTGCCGCGGAACCGTGGCCAATCCTTGCTTGGGCCGCGGATCCGCGGCCGTACAGTGAAGTTTGACTTTTTGCTTTGCACTATTATGACCGTCTCTGTTAGTGATAATTTTCGGGTATTTTTTATATGACTCAAGTGTTGAGTGTTCTGGGGTTTATTTTGTAATCGTAGATTCGATCGGAAAATTTAATTTTGTGATGTTTTCCGGATATTTAGAAACTGTTAAAAAGTTCGAGCGGATATCATTAACTCACTTTTTCCCGGCACGAAAAACTTTCAAGTGTTGAATTTTTATCGGGGTTTAAATCTTTCGGAAAAATGTGCAAGTAACACGGTGGACCCTCTAGAAGACACAAACCTTAACTCAATTATGTGACCGTCTTGAACTGTCTCTAAACCTTAGGGTTTGGGGCAGCACGGCGTGCCACATGTGAGGCGTTGGCTTGACCCTTCTACGGCTGGATCACCGGTATTGTGACATATTCTGGGATTATTTGAACTCCGCTCAAGTGTTGAGCAATTTAGGAAATTTTGGGTATTTGATTATCTGTTCGAAAAGTTTAATATTGTCTATTTATCTGGAATGTGATACAATATGTGGAATTCATAGAGTTAGGCATGAAATGCGAAGTATGTGATATTTCGAATTTACGATGTCTAAAGTGATTGTGGATTCCAAATATTGTAGTTTTACAATTTCTTTTCTGTGACCGTAAGTGTAGTATGTAGTTGTATTGCCGGTCTTCGTTGCTATACATCTACGACGATCGGTGTATGCATACTTACTTACGTTGATGATATGTGATATTATGTGTTGCTGTGATATGTTATATTGGATCGTCGTGTTCTGAATAGCCGGGGGTTTTATGTGAGATGAGGGTTTTTATTTTCATTCATGTAAAATTCATTTGTATGTAATATTCTTTTATTGGGGCACTTCCGGGATGAGGTTGATGTCACTGTTGTATATTATTTACTTTTCCGCATTAGGTAGACCCAAGGAGGGGAGCACAAGTAACCGGGTTCTAGGGTCCAGTGGGAGTCCATCTCGAGGAGTCGAAACCGGGTCTCCTAACCCTAGAATTGACAGTGTTACTTGCCGCTCTCGTAAGGGTCTAGGGATGTGGGTTTGGCTATTCATCGCGACCGTGGAATCCGTGTTTTATACAGGCTCGTATTGAAAACACGGACGTCCTAGTATATCCAATATTTCATATATGTTCTTCTGCTGCAATGTTCTGTGATGAGATCATATAACTGTCTGAGACGAATGTTTATACTATATATATATATATATGCTGATATATAAATATTACTGCTTTCGTTTCTTCTGTGATGCTTAGGAAGTATAAGCTGATGGGATTTTATTAATGAGATTAATAAAAAGAAAGAAACCTAAAAGATGTTGTAGAATCAAAACTTTATAAAAAGGGTAGCTACAGTCTTGCTTTGCATAGCGGTATATATGATATACCCTGCACCTTATTTGATGAGGAAAGAGCCGAGATCCCTTCACCGGGAGTGATCTCTTTAGCGAAACTGGCAGATGCTACAAACTCGCGGTTTAGTTTTTGACAGCTTGTATAGTTCTTGCTTTGCACAGCGGTATATATGATATATCCTGCACCTTATTCGATGGGGAAAGAGCCGAGATCCCTTCACCGGGAGTGACCTTTTTAGCAAAACTAGAAAAGCCTAAAAAACGCTCCTTTTCAAAAACACTCGATTCTACGACGATATCAAGTTCATTACGCTCAAGGTTTTCTGAAAAACCTGTGTAACCCTCCGTCATTTTAGGAAAATAGAGTACTTAGTATTCGTGCTGCGTTTGTTGACCATAGTTAAGGCGCAGTGTATGGTAGCTAAGTGATGTTTTCCTATATAACATAAGATGTGATTAAGTAGGACAGTCATATGACTTTGTTGACCATAGTTAAGGGTCGTGTGGGTGGGTCTAAATTAATCAAGAAATGACGGGTAGAACTTGACTAGTGCTTATGATTTGTTGACCATAGTTAAGGTCATAAGTCACTAGGGGTAAAAGCATTATCGGGAATTTCAAGTGTTGAAATTTGCAATGAGATTGCATACCTCCTATGAGATAGTTGGATCCCGGTACCCACGCGAGTAAGTGTTACTCCTGGGAAAGTTTTACACAGGACAATTAGCCGATCAAGTAAGTGTCTAGAAAAGTGTTAACGGGGTTACGTCTCTGGGAAAATGAGATTTACTTTAATTAGGTCCGTGCGAAAGCACGGGGAACCTCCCTCAAGTACCGACACTGATCTGGCTGAAAGATTGACGAAATTATAGGGTGTAATTAATCCCGGCTAATCTTACCTTTTAGGATTTGAAGGAAGATTTGATAAAAACAGTGGGAGACATCCTGATTAGATAAGATAATAACCAATCTAATCTTGCAAGAGCATACGCTAAAGTGTTTTCTTCTCTCTCTCTCCAGGTAGCAACCATGTCAGGCCATAATCAAGATAATAATATGGATGTATTGACTGAACCCGCTTATTATACTGAGCAGGGGAACGTTGGACCCGTTCTTTCTTATAAGAGTTATAAGACTGAACAGGGAATAGGAGAATATCTGGATCCTCAAGCCGCCCAAAAGAACATACATGTTGATGCATCTTCTTCAGGTGTGTTAGTTATTGAGAACTGTTTCTCAGTTCACCCTACGTCCTGGGTATTAGATACCGGATCATGATCCTACATATGTAAATTGTTACATGGGCTACGTAAAGGTAGAGAACTGGGAAAAGGTGATCATTCCGTTCAAGTAAGGAATGGGGAAAATATTGCAGCCAAAGCAGTTGGCGAATATCACCTAGTATTGCCAAGTCGTAATACACTGATTCTAAATGAGTGCTATTATATACCGAACATGATGTTGTAATACCCAGCCCCTTTCTATACCAATATCTGTATAGTTGTTATTTTTGAATTTTATTTGATTTATTTAAATTCTATTTCTTCTAAACCCTAATTTTTCCTTTTAACCAAATTTCATTTTCCTTTATATACCCCGGCCCAGCCCTTTTTCCATTTCCCTTAATTCTTTTATTTAATTGTTAGCCCACTCCCTCTGGCCTAACTTTCCCCAGCCCGTTTCTTTTTCCATTTAAATCAATTTCCCTTCCGCTGGCCCGGCCCACTCATCCCCTCACCCGCTCCCGCTTCACCCGCGCCCGCTTCACCCATGACCCGACCCGCACCTACAGTGCATCTTCCCAACGGTTACCCCCGCTTTTCCCGCTCCCCTGCTTCCCGCGATCCGCCTCCTCCGCCCTCGCTCGCGCCAACGTCACAGCGCCGTTACCCACGACGTACCCCCTCTCGATTCCCTCATCTTCCCTATCTCTCTCTCTCCCTCACGTTCTCTCTCTTTCTTCCATTCTTCTCTTCCCCTCTCTTCATCTTGCAAACAACCCACTGCCTCCAAGCTGCAGCCACTCCCCTCGACGACGACGAACCTCCTCCTCCTTCATCGCCTCACCCTAACCTCCTCCTAAAACCCTCACCTTCACATTCTCCAACCACCACAGTTACCTCCCCTGCACAACGAACCCCCTGCACTCGAACTCGGTGCCCCGGCGTCCTCTCGTCGGCGAGCCCCAGTGCTTATCGTCGACCTCTCGTGCCCTCCTCGTCGTCGGCAGCATCACCATCACCACATACACCCTCTCCCAAGCTCGCTCAACCACCCTGCATCACACTCTCTCTCTCTCATTCCTCTCAGCTCTCTCTCTCTCTTAGTTTTCTCTCTCTCTCTCTCTCATTTCTCTCTCTCTCTCTTTAACACTCTCTCCATCGACCACCACCCTCACCGTCAAGACCCCAGTAACCAAGCCATCGCTGCCATACTCGAGCTCCTAGCCTAGTCCAAGCTCCGAGGCCGAGCCAAGATCGAGCCGAGGCCCAACCTTGCTGTGTGTTCCTTACCACTGCTGCTGTACAATCCCGTGATGTGTCCAGGCAAGTCTCCATTTTCTACATGCTACTTATTATTAATTTACAAATTATAATCGTACATATCCCATGTTTTACCTTGTGTTAAATATTACAACGTAACTGTTCGATGCGTGTTCTCATAGAAAATTATCATTTAACTTGACGGAACTAAATGGTATTGTTTGGCCCGTATGGCTGTGGACCTAATGTGTGAATTTCGTTCGATAATATGACCGATAATGACTAAAACGACTACCCCCAAGTTTACCCGTAAAACTGAAATTTTCCCGTACCTGAAACCCATTAAAATCGCCATAAATTGTATACACACTAGAACGACTCGCTTGAGGGCTTAAATCGAAGATGAGTCGACGAACTATAACCCTACACTAGTTTCCAGATATTCCTGTACACAAACTGTGTTAATATTTGGATCGGAGTGCGACTCTGGACTGCAGTCCAGAGCGACTCCAATTGTTGCTTGCTGTTCCGTAATGGGTACCCCAGGATTCCCTTAACTCGTAGGTTGTGGAACTCCACTTTTTACTGTAGGTGAACCTGTTAGCTAGATAACACAAGTGGTTTCATTCTGTTTCGTTATTGTTTGTTATTTATTCTATAATTTAAAAGATCGGGACGCATAACAGTCCCAACAGAATCAGAATTGACATATTAATAGTAATCAGTGTATATCTCCTGACGTACAGACGCGATCGAAGATCCATCTATTGCGTTGAAAACCTTACTGAAAACCCTAGATTTCATTCAACTGTAGCGTCGCTAAATTCTGATCCTAACTGGGATTAAATTGCGTTGCGAAACGGACTTCCGATTCTAAAACCGGATTTCCAGCCGTGAACGCTTAAAATGAAATGGCTATAATTAATGATCCTGGAACCCGATTGACGTGAAACTAAATTAGATAGATAGATAACTGAACATACTAATTATTACCTGTTTATCGTTTCGCTAAACTGTACACGTACGATTCATGATAAATCGTGCAAGTGATAGAATACTATTTTTATGACACCTTAATCATGCTTTACATACTGTTCACACATCATATCATATACATGTCACTGCATTTGATAACCTAGTGATAACGTGCATTACCCAATGTTAGGTATTAGTGATGATTGTGGCAAGTACGTCAGTGTTCGTGTATCAGTGAATAAGTGAAAGTGATACTTACTTGTACACAATCAGTGAACCTTATTGTTATATTGCATTGTCGACGTCTGTAAGACGCGTGTACGTGTGACTATAAGTGGTATGGGACACTTATGGAAGCTCTTGCACGGGTGTCACAGATAAGGCACCAGACACTGCCATTTATCTTAGGTATTAGTCGGGACGTGCTTGATGGAGGTCCTGCCTCCAGTTCTCGCGCAGACTTGTCACAGGCCAATTGGTATTTAGGGTTATGGTTAGCGTTTGATGTAGACCACGGGGTGTGGGGTAGTTTGAGTATGAGTTCAACAGAATCTCGGGAGTCCCATGCCGGCTTATATATTTAGGGAGATATATGGAGATTTATAGGGTATGTGATTATCACCGTGATATACATGTTGGGCCCGTGGTCCCTTGCCCTTGGGTTCTACCCTTGGGTGGAGGACACTCGCGAGTGGTTGACTCTCACACTTGGACTGACGATAGGCTTAGTGACCTGTACAGTGAGACTTAGAGACTGATAGGGATACTGGCATTGATATACCTTATATACTGTGTTGACTATACGTGGCATATCGTTCTACTGCTTTTACTGTTCCGCTGCATTGATTACTGCATGTTCATAACCATACTGCCATTGATCTACTATTATGTATATATAGTATCACTGTTAGAATTGTCACATGATTTTATATATTATATTGCTATTGTGTCGCTCTGACGACCTGAGTATGCATGCTCAGTGTGAGGAGACGATTTAGCCTGGACCAGGACTAGACGCACATCACGGACATCTTGTTTAGCTATCCAGAGTTATATCTTTTGTTTCCCAATCAGGTCAGTTCATTTTACTGTTTTGTTCCAGTTACTGCATTTCTCATTACCTGCGCATTATTTACTGTTTACCATGAAAAACTAGAAGCCGAAGTGTCACTACGGCAAGACATTTCCTTGACCGTAGGAGCATGGCTGGCCTTGTCTACCCCTCGTATTCCGTATTTTGGGAAGCGGGGCGTGACATGGTTTAGTTGGTATCAGAGCCCAGGTTTTGCTTCGATTGGGATTGCATTTTTCCGTGTATAGCTCTACAATCTGAGACATCCCTCGGTCGAGATTGTAAACTTTCTATTCTTGATCCATATTCATATCGTGTGTTCAGCTATCCTTTCGCTAGGGTTTCGGGTGACTTGGCAAGGTTACGTGGTTGTAATTGCACTACCGTACTCTGTTTAAGTGACTTATAGTCATACAGTTGATTTTCCACTTGTAATGAATTTTATCACATCTGATATTCTTGAATCTTTGTCCAATCCATATTATATCCTTATAGCTTGTGCCTTATATCATCCTCAAAATTATTGTTTCAGGATCATGTCTTCCAGCAACTCTTCCTTTATCTCCACTCCCCAAAATCAGACCGTTGAGATCCTAAGTGTACTGCAAGGTCTGAAGGAAGCCCAGGAGCGAACGAACGACTTGTTAGCTAAAGGACTGAGAAGGCAGATGAATCAGGCACCAGCGGGAGTCTCCAATCATAAAGGGATCCCCGTTAGACGAGGAAAAGAGAAGATGATGAAGCGCCAATTTGTTTCCCCGCGACAGAAGCAGCAGAAGACCCCATGTTGTGGGTACTGTAAGAGGCCAGGACATCTTCAGAGGGATTGTCGCCGCGCCCAAGGGAACTGTCTAATTTGCGGGTCCAGCGGATATCTTATCAACGGTTGCCCAAAAAGGAAAGAGCTACAGGGAGGAGATTCATCCACACTCCCCACTTCTGCCGAGTGACGATTATTGCGTAGTTCGCGCTTCGAGGATAAAGCGGACCTAACACAGGATTCAATTCGCGTGACGAGAATGCAGCGGTCGAGCAATCAAAGAAGAATTTTCATGTTTTCTAATTTCAGTAATAATGTTATCACCCTCTTATAAATATTTCTTTCCGTTTGAAATCTTGTATCCGTCGAACTTTTAGTTGAATGAAATAAAAACTTTGAATCGTAATGTTTGAATCATTCTCTTGCTTTCCCCTTATTTATACTATTCATTATCACAGCATTTTAATCCTGATCTTTCAGTTCCTGCCACCGCACATTTTCCTATACTTCGTACACTGAGCTATTTTCTTGATGTATTCCACTGTCTAATCATGACTCTTTCTTTTCAGGCCATGGCTCACCCTGGAGCAGCGCCGCATCTAGATGAGGATGCACAGTCATGCGTTTTCTTAGACCACACGCCGATGAATTCTGACGATGAGATCAACGGTCCCCAGATCAATTTCGAAAACAACGATTCAGAGGACGAAGGAGCAGCCATCCTAGAGTTTAACATGATAGGCGATCCCGACGAAGAGGAAGAAGGTCCTGAAGAGAACCCGATAGAGGAAGATCCCAAGGAAGAACCGATAGAAGAAAATCCAGTAGAGGAAAATCCCATGGAAGAGAATCCAGAAAAAGAGAATCACTTAGAATCGGACCTCGATGAAGAAGCTCCATCCGAGTAAGAAGGACCAGAAGATCAAGACCCTGCTGTGGAGGAACTCCCAATGGCGATCCCTGCGAGGCGACATGGAGATGGACGTCCCTACTTGAGTGCGCGAGCCTACCGCAACCTACTGAATCTCCACAACCGCGACTGACGGGATTTCTTTTAGATGTTGTCTTTCTGGCCAAATAAAATCTGTGTATAGTTTAGGGCCACATTTCGTTTTGAGAATGCTTTGTTTAAAATTTTCTAGAATGGAATAAATTGCTCAGGTTGCAAATCCTTCAATCTTCCTAGTTCACTTGCTACTTGATATTTCTTCTATACAATTTTTCTTCCTACTGAGATCTGTCCACCCCTACTCCTTACATTGCCTTAACCCTCACTCAGATCAACCAGTACTACACCCCGATCTTTTAGAGGTCCACCCTTCATCATCCGTCCGTGCCCTTTGAGATCCTTCTGGGAGGAGAACATATCTTGTGAAATTTCCGAGTTCGCCAACCCTTCAAATTTTGATTAGTGTGATACACCGACTGTTGTTCCTCCCCATACTTTTTCCTTTGTAGTCCTTGCTGCTCACCCTTACCCCAATCTCTTTGGCCTTCAGCCTAAAGCCGCAAAACTCCGACCTTCTGAATGATCCACACTTCCTTGTAATCTTTACCCTAGCTAGCCCTATACATTTTGTGTGTTTTCCTATTACCTCATATATATTTTGGGACTTTATTATTCGAAATTGGTTTTCATTATCTTGTATTTGTCGAAGAGTGCGTGTTATTGACTGCTTAGTTTTACGTATTTTAAAGTGCAATACTATTACCCTTATTTTTCAATAGCGCAACCATACACCGCGCATATTTTGTTCCATATTCCTCATTTTCATTATGTGAGTTTTCTAAGTTATTTTAAAACTATCTGATCGATACATCGTCCTAAAATGTTTTAACCTACCGACTAATCTATCACTATTTTATTGTCGTTACTTTATTTTCGAGTATTGTGCCTATGGTTACTATTATTAATGTTTGTGCCTTATACTATTTATTTCTGACGTACTACTTTTGATATACTTACATGTGCATATAATTGAGTTTCGATTTTATCGAGTATGTCTTGAATATCATTGTTCATTATTGTTGTTATTGCTATTCTTATAAGTTTCCTTTATAGTTGTTCTGGTCATATACTTATTAAAACCTATATTTTTGTATGTGTTCTTACATATATAAACCTTCAAATTTCTTCATCTGCCTATTTCAAGTAAATCTTTATGTGTTAGTTGCAATATAATAGCTTTCGCCTATGTTTGTATTATTTATCGTTTATTTTAAATTTCGAGGACGAAATTTTTGTAAGGGTGGTATGATGTAATACCCAGCCCCTTTTTATACCAATATCTGTATAGTTGTTATTTTTGAATTTTATTTGATTTATTTAAATTCTATTTCTTCTAAACCCTAATTTTTCCTTTTAACCAAATTTCATTTTCCCTTATATACCCCGGCCCAGCCCTTTTTCCATTTCCCTTAATTCTTTTATTTAATAGTTAGCCCACTCCCTCTGGCCCAACTTTCCCCAGCCCATTTCTTTTTCCATTTAAATCAATTTCAATTGCGCTGGCCCGGCCCACTCATCCCCTCACCCGCGCCCGCTTCACCCACGATCCGACCCGCACCTACAGTGCGTCTTCCCAACGGTTACCCCCGCTTTTCCTGCTCCCCTGCTTCCCGCGATCCGCCTCCTCCGCCCTCGCTCGCGCCAACGTCACAGCACCGTTACCCACGACGTACCCCCTCTTGATTCCTTCATCTTCCCTATCTCTCTCTCTCCCCTCATGTTCTCTCTCTTTCTTCCATTCTTCTCTTCCCCTCTCTTCATCTCGCAAACAACCCACTGCCTCCAAGCTGCAGCCACTCCCCTCGACGACGACGAACCTCCTCCTCCTTCATCGCCTCACCCTAACCTCCTCCTAAAACCCTCACCTTCACATTCTCCAACCACCACAGAACCCTCCCCTGCACAACGAACCCCCTGCACTCGAACTCGGTGCCCCGGTGCCCTCTCGTCGGCGAGCCCCAGTGCTTATCGTCGACCTCTCGTGCCCTCCTCGTCGTCAGCAGCATCACCATCACCACATACACCCTCTCCCAAGCTCGCTCAACCACCCTGCATCACTCTCTCTCTCTCTCTCTCATTTCTCTCTCTCTCTCTAACACTCTCTCCATCGACCACCACCCTCGCCGTCAAGACCCCAGTAACCAAGCCATCGCTGCCATACTCGAGCTCCTAGCCTAGTCCAAGCTCCGAGGCCGAGCCAAGATCGAGCCGAGGCCCAACCTTGCTGTGTGTTCCTTACCACTGCTGCTGTACAATCCCGTGACGTGTCCAGGCAAGTCTCCACTTGCTACATGCTACTTATTATTAATTTACAAATTATAATCGTACATATCCCATATTTTACCTTGTGTTAAATATTACAACGTAACTGTTCGATGCGTGTTCTCATAGGAAATTATCATTTAACTTGACAGAACTAAATGGTATTGTTTGGACCGTATGGCTGTGGACCTAATATGTGAATTTCGTTGGATAATATGACCGATAATGACTAAAACGACTACCCCCAAGTTTACTCGTAAAACTGAAATTTTCCCGTACCTGAAACCCGTTAAAATCTCCATAAATTGTATAGACACTGGAACGACGCGCTCGAGGGCTTAAATCGAAGATGACTCGACGAACTATAACCCTATACTAGTTTCCAGATATTCCTGTACTCAAACTATGTTAATATTTGGATCAGAGTGCGACTCTGGACTGCAGTCCAGAGCGACTCCAATTGTTGCTTGCTGTTCCGTAATGGGTACCACAGGATTCCCTTAACTCGTAGGTTGCGGAACTCCACTGTTTACTGTAGGTGAACCTGTTATCTAGATAACACAAGTAGTTTCATTCTGTTTTGTTATTGTTTGTTATTTATTCTATAATTTAAAAGATCGGGACGCATAACAGTCCCAACAGAATCAGAATTGACATATTAATAGTAATCAGTGTATATCTCCTGACGTACAGACGCGATCGAAGATCCGTCTATTGCGTTGAAAACCTTACTAAAAAACCTAGATTTCATTCAACTGTATCGTTGCTAAATTCTGATCCCAACTGGGATTAAATTGCGTTGCGAAACGGACTTCCGATTTTAAAACCGGATTTCCAGCCGTGAACGCTTAAACTGAAATGGCTATAATTAATGATCCTGGAACCCGATTGGCGTGAAACTAAATTATATGGATAGATAACTGAGCATACTAATTATTACCTGTTTATCGTTTCGCTAAACTGTACATGTACGATTCATGATAAATCGTGCAAGTGATAGAATACTATTTTTATGACACCTTAATCATGCTTTACATACTGTTCACACATCATATCATATACATGTCACTGCATTTGATAACCTAGTGATAACGTGCATTACCCAGTGTTAGGTATTAGTGATGATTGTGGCAAGTACGTCAGTGTTCGTGTATCAGTGAATAAGTGAAAGTGATACGTACTTGTACACAATCAGTGATTCTTATTGTTATATTGCATTGTCGACGTCTGTGAGACGCGTGTACGTGTGACTATAAGTGGTATGGGACACTTATGGAAGCTCTTGCACGGGTGTCACAGATAAGGCACCAGACACTGCCATTTATCTTAGGTATTAGTCAGGACGTGCTTGATGGAGGTCCTGCCCCCAGTTCTCGCGCAGACTTGTCACAGGTCGATTGGTATTTAGGGTTATGGTTAGCATTTGATGTAGACCACGGGGTGTGGGGTAGTTTGATTGTGAGTTCAACAGAATCTCGGGAGTCCTATGTCGGCTTATATATTTAGGGAGATATATGGATATTTACAGGGTATGTGATTATCACCGTGATATACATGTTGGGCCCGTGGTCCCTTGCCCTTGGGTTCTACCCTTGGGTGGAGGACACTCGCGAGTGGTTGACTCTCACACTTGGACTGACGATAGGCTTAGTGACCTGTACAGTGAGACTTAGAGACTGATAGGGATACTGGCATTGATATACCTTATATACTGTGTTGACTATACGTGGCATATCGTTCTACTGCTTTTACTGTTCCGCTGCATTGATTACTGCATGTTCTTAACCATACTGCCATTGATCTACTGTTATGTATATATAGTATCACTGTTAGAATTGTCACATGATTTTATATATTATATTGCTATTGTGTCTCTCTGACGAGCTGAGTATGCATGCTCAGTGTGAGGAGAAGATTTAGCCTGAACCAGGACTGGACGCACATCACGGACATCTTGTTTAGCTATCTAGAGTTATATCTTTTGTTTCCCAATCAGGTCAGTTCATTTTACTGTTTTGTTCCAGTTACTGCATTTCTCATTACCTGCGCATTATTTACTGTTTACCATGAAAAACTAGAAGCCGAAGTGTGACTACGGCAGGACATTTCCTTGACCGTAGGAGCATGGCTGGCCTTGTCTACCCCTCGTATTCCGTATTTTGGGAAGCGGGGCGTGACAGATGTGCAACATGATTGATACGAAAGAGTGTGTTTGTAGTTAACCGCAATCAGAACGGTGTCGCGCGTAGCTAGACCGAGATGAGTACGGGTCGTCCTCAGAAAAACGTTGAATCTTTTACTCTTACTTTAGATGTGTTGAGAAAGAGAGGAGGGATAAAGAATTTTGAAGAATGGTTTCTAGATCTACGTTAAGCAAGAATGATCTACGTTAAGCAAGAATGCAAAAATTTAGATCTAGATTATTTTAGGGATGTTGTTAATATAATAAGGGGGCTTGTAGGGTTCGTTAGGATTTAATAGTCATGGACGATTAATTAAAAGTTACCCTTTTTATCCTTTAATAGATTTAAAACTAGAATGACGGTGATGCGTGTAGATTAGGGTTTCTGGAGGGAAAAGGAATCCCACTCTTAACCCTTATCTCGATACGGAACTCCGTACATATCTAGCCTTTACCAAAACAATTATTAATCTAATCTCTAATCGCGGTCGGAACTAACAAAGAATTGTTAGCGCGCCCGATTAGGATGTTAATGATTCTTTTGATAAAGTTCATAAACTTTATACGACTTAAAACGGGTTTAGGGATGTTCATCATCCATTAGCCTACCCTAATCCTACGAACCCTAACAAGCGGAGAATTACTCGCGCATGTTGGGAGAAAAAGAGATGGAGAGAAAATGCATAATTAAACTACGAAGAAATATAATAAGAAAAAGAACTATCTTTATTAATCAACAATATTCATTACACTTTGATCCTTAGAAAATGATTACAAAGACTAGCTTGCTTCTCGATCTTTTCCAAGGAGGTAGACGAACAGTTGATGATCAGCCTAGATGCGTGAGCCGTCTTGGACTTCGTGATCGCGTTGACTTGATGATTTTTCCAAGAGGCTCTCGGTCTTTATTTATAGTCCCAAAGCCAGAAAGTTAGATGCCTAAAATGGGGACCTTTAGTTAGGATTCCACCTAAAAATTTCCATCCCCTAACTCTTCAACTACGCGGCGGATCCGCGGCATCAAGGGGCTCATGCCGCGGATCCGCGACATGATGATCAGCTCCGTTGATCAAACTTTAGGGGCTGGCTCCTTGTGACATGTGGCGATCCTTGGAACCTTCAGAATTTGGAAATCTTTTCTTTTCTTCTACCAGAATTGATTTCTTAACTTTGATTTCTTAATTAGGCAGGTTAGCTTTAACAACTTGATTTCCTTGATTTAAGACCTGAAAATCCTGCACTACAACTTAAATAATATTTAGTAGACTTAGTTCTACTAGGATTTGGTCAATAATATTATTTGTATACATTTTCCTACCAAATGCTAATTACAATATATCAACACATGGAAAATAGTATTTTTACACATAAACCCTCATATGTATGATATATTATAATAAAGACCTTTTTTAAATATGGAAATGGTAGGAAAAATATA
This sequence comes from Agapanthus africanus, assembly GCA_030015575.1. Classification (NCBI taxonomy): domain Eukaryota; kingdom Viridiplantae; phylum Streptophyta; class Magnoliopsida; order Asparagales; family Amaryllidaceae; genus Agapanthus; species Agapanthus africanus. The sequence goes on along the minus strand of JASDDO010000022.1, from coordinate 746,065,037 downwards.
ATAATAAATGTACAGTTTTATCAACTGAACAAATACCCCCAAACTTATCTTTGATCGTCCCGAGCAAACTAGTTTATTCAAGAGAAGGAGAAAAAGAAGAAAACTAAGCACACTTTCGTAGGCAAACACGATTGCACTGAGCACGTGCAACAAGCCGTTTAAGCTCTAGGTGTCCCTAGTAGGAGGAGTGTTGTCTCCTGAGGGTTTTCAGCGGATTACACCCATAAAATCCTATAATAAAAGAGAGACGGTGAAATTTACATATAAAGATAAGAACCATAAAAGAAAGACTATGAAAATTTAGAGTTTCCAACTACACTAGTTTTTCAGTTGTCATGAGCCCTATCTTAATAGTCATGAAAAAATGTTAGAAATCACACCATCCATCAATAAAACATCGTCTTTATTCTTCATTCCTATCTTTCATCCAAACATCGATCATATACCCCTACGTGTGTGAAATGGACATCCCTACACTCGGAGAATTCAATTCAAGCTATCATACTCTTGTCCATCTACCTCAGTACTTTTTAACTTGATGAATATTTAGATTTGCTCACACATTTTCATGCGACCGTTAATACTTCTTGAGGTACTAACCGACCGATTACTCATGTGCTTGCTGATTATGTGATAATATTTTCCTCGTCTTGCACCACCTAAAACTTAGCAGTGACTCCCAGACCAGTTGGCCTTAGGGCACTAGGTGATGAAGTACCCTTGCTATATTTTTTTATTGCTGCCTTGGCGATAACAAAACCAGTGTTCATTTTTTTTTCTTTTCACCATTTTTATATTTTCTTCATTTTTTATTTCCTTCATACTTTGGCTTTTAGACAAGAGTATTTCAAGGTATCCTCTACTATCCCGAGTTTCAAGACGTGTGTAAGTGCATATAGTAGGGTATCAACATTCAAATGTTTGGCTTCCAGAATAGAAACTATTTTTCAGACTTATTTTTATCCTCAGATTAGTGACTTCCTTCATCTTACTAACCCTTGGGACAACAGCTCATAACTACTTATTACCAGTTCGTTTAAGAAAACTTCTAATTTTCTTGGTTTTCTTAAACTATTCCTATCTTTTGGATGTAATTTTTCACACTCTACTCTTTTGTTATAAAAAAAAAATTTAATGCCTAGTGTCAAAGATAATTCAGTGAATACAAACCTTCCCTCCAAACCTGTTTTCAGCAGTGTCCTCACTGATGTAGCCTTTTGAGAACAAGGACCTGTATACTAGGAGAGAGATACAAGGGGTAAAATGATAGTTAAATGAAAACTACCCCCAAACTTGATCTTTGACACGCACAGATATTCAATCAAATCCATTTTTACTCACCTCCGTTCTTAAAATGAGTGAGGCGGAGGAATTTTAGTTTTGATAAAGCGGCTCTTGTAAAAACAGGAGCTCCTCCGCGGGGTCAGCAGAAAAATACGGTTTTAATCTATGCCCATTTACTTTAAAAATTGAACCGTTTTTTCAAATTTTCGACTTCAACTGCCCCGTGCGGGTGTACATACCGCACCACAAAAGGTCCTTTCCAACGAGATTTAAGCTTACCCGGATGAAGATGGAGACGGGAGTCGTAAAGAAGGACTTGTTGCCCCGATGTGAAGGTTTTTCTAAAAAGATTTTTATCGTGGAACACTTTAGTCCTGTTCTTTACTATCACCGTATTATCGTAAGCTTCATCGTGGAGTTCGCTTAGCTCATTCAATTGCAGCTTCCGATAGCTGCCTGCATGATCAAGATCAAAATTAAGCTCTTTAATAGCCCACATAACTTTATGTTCGATCTCGATGGGAAGATGGCATGCCTTCCCAAACACAAGGTGGTATGGAGACATACCAAGATCGGTCTTATAAGCGGTGCGGAATGCCCAAAGAGCATCCGTCAATTTGGTTGACCAATCTTTACGGTTTTTCGAAACCGTCTTCTCTAATATCTGTTTGATCTGTCTATTTGAGATCTCAGCCTGCCCGCTTGTTTGGGGATGATAGGGCGTAGAAAGCTTGTGAGTGATTGAATATTTCCGCATCAAGGCCTCGAAAGACCGATTGCAGAAATGTGTCCCGTTGTCGCTAATTATAGCGCGAGGGTGTCCGAATCGCGAAAAGATATTTTCTTTAAGGAACTTAATGACAACTTTGTTGTCATTTGTGCGACACGGTATAGCTTCCACCCATTTCGAGACATAATCAACCGCTAACAAGATATATAGATTCCCAAAGGAGTTGGGAAAAGGGCCCATAAAATCAATACCCCAAACATCAAATATTTCCACAACCAATATAGGTTGGAGCGGCATCTCGTTCCTTCATGAAATCCGACCCAAATACTGACATCGCGGACATGTTTTGCAATGTTCAAATGCATCTTTAAATAATGTTGGCCAATAAAAGCCACATTGCAAAACTTTCTCCGCCGTTTTGCGAGGACCAAAATGACCGCCGCATGCCTGATCATGACAAAATGATAACACGCTCTTGAATTCATCGTTAGGGACACACCTGCGAATGATTTGATCGGAACAATACTAGAATAGATAAGGTTCATCCCAGTAAAAATATTTTACTTGGGATAGAAATCGAAGTTTGTCTTGTTTCGACCAATCGCTAGGAATAAGTCCCGTTGCAAGATAGTTCACGTTATCCACGAACCAAGGTTCGTAGGATACAGTCAAGAGCTGTTCGTCAGGAAATGAGTCATTTATCGGCACGGTCAAAGTTGGTGAAGAAGTGATGCGTGAAAGATGGTCGGCTACAACGTTTTCACATCCACTCTTGTCTCGGATGACAAGATCAAATTCTTGTAACAATAGGATCCAACGTATTAGCCTGGCCTTCGCATCCTTCTTCGATAAAAGATGTCGTAGGGCGGAGTGATCTGTGTAAGCCACAATAGGAGAGCCAATCAAGTAGGGCCTGAATTTCTCTAATGCAAATACAACTGCCAAGAGTTCTTTCTCGGTAGTTGTGTAATTTATTTGTGCATCATTCAAGGTCCTACTTGCATAGTAAATTACATATGGCATCTTATCAATATGCTGTCCTAAGACAGCACCAATAGCAAAATCTGATGCGTTACACATAAGCTCGAACGGGTGGTTCCAATCCGGAGATGATAGAACAGGGGCTGTAGTGAGTGATTCTTTAAGCGATTCAAAAGCAGCCTCACAATCCGAATCGAAGTGAAAAGTAGTGTCCTTGGCCAATAGAAGGGTTAAGGGTCTAGCAATTTTGTTAAAATCCTTAATAAATCTTCTATAAAATCCTGCATGGCCAAGGAAGGATCGTATATCTTTGACGCAATTGGGACGAGGGAGGTTATGAATGACATCTATTTTAGCTCTGTCAACCTCAATGCCTTTTCGTGAAATTATATGTCCAAGCACAATACCTTTTTGGACCATAAAATGGCATTTTTCCCAATTCAAAGTAAAGTTCTTATCCTTACAGCGGGTAAGAACCGCGTCAAGATTACGAAGGCAGTCCTCAAAGGAGTCCCCAAAAATGGAGAAATCGTCTATAAAAATTTCTAGAAAATTTTCCACCATATCTGAAAATATCCCCATCATGCACCGCTGAAATGTAGCGGGAGCGTTGCATAACCGAAAGGGCATGCGTCTATAAGCAAAAATTCCGAAAGGACAAGTAAAAGTGGTTTTATCTTGATCCTTTTCGGCGATGGGGACCTAGTTATAGCCAGAGTATCCGTCCAAGAAACAGTAGTAATCGTGTCCAGCTAATCGTTCTAACATCTGGTCAATGAAAGGTAGAGGGAAGTGATCTTTCCTCGTCGCGGCATTGAGTTTCCTGTAATCAATACATACGCGCCACCCAGTTTGGATGCGTGTTTGGATTAACTCATTAGCCTCATTAGTGATGACCGTGATGCCAGACTTTTTAGGGACCACATGAATTGGACTTACCCATTGGCTATCAGATATGGGGTAAATTATTCCACTATCAAGGCACTTGACGATTTCTTTCTTTACCGCCTCCTTCATAACGGGATTTAACCGTCTTTGTGGGTCTCGGGTTGGTTTGGCTTCATCCATCAGATGTATGTTATGTTCAACAATTAAGGGACTAATCCCTTTGATGTCGGCCATCGTCCAACCAAATGCTTGCCGATTCGATCTCAACACTGCCAAAAGTGCATTCTCTTGCTCTAAGGCTAGAGAAGCGGATATAATCACTGGCAAAGTCTCATTCTCTCCTAAATATGCATATTTAAGATGAGAAGGTAGCGGTTTGAGATCAAGAATTGGCGGAGAGAAAATAGAAGGTGGGGGTAACGGAATAATATTCGGACTCCTTAAGAGGTTCAAAACTTGCATAAGATATTGACTCGGAAAGTGTTGCCGACTTTTGCAACGAGTCAACGGGTTCAATCTCAAGGTCCGACTCATTGAACATATCCTCACTGTGAAGTGGTGCAAGATCAAACGATGTCTCATTAGTGTTGTCGAGAACATCAAAGCAAAGTTCCTCATTCATGCAGCTTTCGGAAGCTATCTCGTGGATGGAACAAACATCCAGCAAATGAGCAGAAGGTTCTGACGGCTGACATCCTAGCTTGTAAATATTAAGCTCAATTGTCATTTTCCCGAAGGATAAGTTCATAGAACCGTTACGACAATTAATTACAGCGTTAGAAGTTGCTAGGAAGGGTCGACCAAGTATCACCGGGATTTGATTGCGTGGGTTTGCCATAGGTTGTGTATCTAAAACAACAAAGTCCATGGGAAATATGAATTCCCCAACTTTAATTAACACATCCTCTAGTTCGCCCCGAGGTTTGGTGATAGATCGGTCTGCCATCTGGAGAGTACAATGGGCGGGTTTTAACTCTCCAATTCCTAACTGCTCGTATACTGAATAAGGAAGCAAGTTAACGCTAGCGCCTAGATCGAGTAAAGCACGATTAATATTTTTACCCCCAATAGAAATAGAGATTGTAGGACAGCCGGGGTCCTTACGTTTCTTTGGTATTTGTTGGGTAAAAGCGGTGCTAACATTACTCATCATGAAAACCTTCTTAGGCACTTGAGTTTTTCTCTTCCTAGTGCATAAGTTTTTAAGGATTCTTGCATAAGATGGGACTTGTTGAATAGCATCTAGGAGAGGAATATTCACGCTAACTTGCTTAAACATTTCCACAATCTTCTCCATTTGCGGGTTAGGTCTGTTGGCCCTTAATCGGTTTGGAAATAGAGCTCGATCAATAAGTTTTGGGTTTAACGTTTGTGGAGAAGACTGTGGCGACGGATTCGATCCCAAAATTGGAGTGGGAATCGATTTAGATAGATTTGGCGAAATGTTCGAGCCTTGGGGAAAACGGAGAATAGGCTCGGATGAAGGTGGAAGACTAGACGAATTAGGGAAAGAAGAAGAAGCTGGGGTATCAATGGTGTCACTAACATCAAATTGCTCACCCACTCGGTTGTTCAGCACTCTCCCCGATCTCAACGTAGTAATGGCATTCATATTATAATTTTGTGAATGGCCAGGATTCGGTAGGGGTTGAGATAGGAGTTTCCCTTTTTCTCTCGCACTCATTGCGGCGTTTAACTGTGCGATTTGGTTTTCTATTGATTTAATACTCGCACCATGGGAGGCAGAGTTTTTCGTTATGGTATCAATAGAAGACTTCATCTCAGCCGACAATTGCATGGATTGTTTCATGAACATATCCAAAGTTTGTGCAAGTGAAGAGTTGTCAGTACCGGCCACTTGTGGTGTAGAAGTGTTGGCCGGATTTTGGAAATTCTGTGACTGAAAGGGGGGCTGATTCTGTGGTTGCGGTTGCTGTGGAGGAGGTCTTTGATAATTGCTTTGTTGGTTTTGACTCCAAGAAAAGTTAGGATGATTCCTCCATCCTTGATTGTACGTGGAAGAATAAGGGTCGTTTCTAGGTCGCTGCTGAAAAGCAGCATTGGCTTGAAACGATGCATTCATAGGACATTCTTCCGTTAAGTGTGAAGGATCCGAACAGCAACCACAGACGGTCTTAGGAAGCGTGACCTGATTTAGAGAGAATGATGAGAATTTGTTCTCAATAGCATCGAGTTTCTTCTGTATCGCTGCCATTTCGGCTTTTACTGCGATAGAAATATCGAGCTGGTGAATACTTCCCTTAGAAGAATGTGGTCTTACGCTTTCCCACTGCAAAGTGTGTTCAGCAAGGTCTTCCAGATATTTCCAAGCTTCACCGTCGTCTTTAGACATGAAATTGCATTGACAATTTGTTTCAAGCATCTGCTTTGTCGCTGGGTTAATGCCCTCATATATAATCCGACATAAATCCCATCTATTAATTCCATGATGAGGACATTGGACAAGCAGATCCTTGAAACGTTTAAAGCACTTCCAAAATGGTTCATTGGAAAGCTGGGTAAACTAGTTGATCTCGCTTCTAACACGGGAAGTCTTATGGTTTGGGTAAAACTTCTTAAGAAATGCTATGACGAATTCATCCCAATTAGTGATAGAGTGTACGGCAGTATTGTAAAGCCATTTTTCTGCCAAGTCGCACAGTGTGAATGGGAGAAGACGCAAACGCATAGCATCTAAAGTCAATTGTGAAGTACCCATCATTGCGCATACGTTCTCGAATTTGGTGATGAAAACGTACGCGTCTTCCGACTCAAGCCTGTGAAATTTGGGCAGTAGATTGATGTAGTGGGGTTTAATTTCGAAATTATCCCCGTTAGGTGGTGGAAGAGATAGACAAGTAGGAAGGGGACCACGGATAGGATAGCATCTCTCTTGGAGAAAGATGCGCGGTGGATTCTGCGCACCTACGGGCGGTGGCAACGTGGTGTTATAATCTGATGGAGTGTCATCCATCTTGGTCGTGGTGTGTGGTGGGGAAAAAGAAGATGAAAAAGTACCGACTTCGGCGTCGATAGCAGGAACGCGGACAAGACGGGCACTAAGATCCCGTGTCCAGCCGAGCATGCACTAACCGGGTTTAGTGCAAGTGGAAGCGTGTGTGTGATTTAAAATTGGCTTGTTTTGAAAAAAGTGGGACTCAAGACAAATCACTGTAAAATGCACAAGCAACCCTAGAACTAAGGTCACCTAGGTCCAGTCTCTAGACCGCTCCTAGACTTCTAAAGGACAAGCCGCATGATCAATCCTCTACCGCCTCTTTACTACCCTTGTAACCAGGTAAGTGCCAGGTGAGTGGGAGGCTCCCCACTACGAAAGTAGTGGTCCTAATTAAATAACCACTCGCCTTAGTCACACTTGCCTAGGAACCACAAAAGTAATGCGGATAAGCGATAAATTACCCACGACCTTCCTCTGTCCTTAATGAGTGCGACATGAAAGGTTCCTAGGCACTCTTGTGAAGGTTCATAAGGCATCAAACATGCCCGGATAAAAATTTAGACGTGCCGAACAACCCAAAGCCGGGATCTTTGCTAGATTATTAGGGTTTAACATGCAAGATGATAACTTTTATCTAAGTGTGAGGGATTACAACCTTTGTAGTCCGCTCCTTCGCTTCACAAGCTCCGAGTAGAAGTCCCTTTGCCGCGATCCATGATCTCCCGGACTCATGAGAGGCTCCACGACTCGAAGGATCCATGCTAGCTTGAAGTGTTCCAAATCTCCGATGATCTACGTCGAAGTTGCAAAGACTCAAGCTTTCTCACTCTAAAGAGATGAACACACTAATCTCATGGGCTAGATGAGATGAGGATGAGAGAGTAGTATTTTTGCTTTATTTTTAAATCATTTTCTCATATTTATTCATCACATAAAGAAAATCAAGTAAGCTTTTTCAAGAGAGAAGAAGATGATAATGGAAAATGATAATAAGATTAATCCTTTTGTGATGAATAGAAAGAAATGTATATGATTGATATATAAACCATGGTCAAGGATGAGTGTCTAAGATTGTGTAGAGAATAAACTAGAGTTAGGGTTTGGTTGGGTTAAAAATGTGTCATCCAAAAATATCTTAACAATGACAAAAGAAAATGCTTCTAGAAGGTGCATGAAGCATCTAACCCTAATCAAACCCTAACCTCAATTAATCATCCTTAAACATGTTTAATTTTTAATCATATCATGTCACAATAATATATATCACATATATATTATATATTTGCAACAAAAGAAAATAATACAATTAACATATATCGCATATATATCAATGTATCATCCTGTGAGAAAATGAAATAATAAAGAGAGCCAATATTAGATAATGTAATACAATATATCATATATATTATTATACATTAAATCATTGAATCAACACTTGATTTGATGATCCGGCTATATCGAATATTACCGACTAATATATCATGTACCGATTCATCGAATCAACACTTGATCCGATGTCCCAGTTCATATCTAAATATCGCGAGAATATAATACGGTATCTCATATCGCATTATTCTCGGTCCTGCACATATCACATATGTGCCTATACTCCGTTTCGCCTGAGCCAAGAAACCTCTGTGTAGGACTCTAAAGAATCGTCAATACGCCGGTAGCGGGTGATGATCATATCAAACACCCACAAGCTACAAGCGTCAGCTAAACGTAACAGCCACCCAGGTATTGAGCGATCGGAAGATCAACAAGCTAGCATGTGCGTTCTCCTGTGAATCCAATCAGTAACACTCCCGTACAGTCCGGTCTGTTCGTCTGATATGTCGCATATCAAGTCTAGGGGTGGTAAACGTCAGACCCCAGTAACCAATAAGTCGTGTCGATGTGTGGCTCATAACGGGTCGAGAAACTACTAGTAACACTTACCAGTAAATCTCTATATCAGCCCTGGCCAGGGACTTCCAGTTATAGCCAATCGAACACAGCACAACATCAACTCCCTATACCGGGAGAGACGAATCCCCTCCTATCGCTCATTGCCTCCATGTGATTCGGGACTGTACCCAAAAGCCACCGTTTTGCACGCCCTCTTGGACGTGGTAAGGTGGAAATCAAAGCACAGTGGGAATCAGACAAGACTCCATGACGATCTCGGGTCTACAGACTACCCTGTACCAGGTCACCGGAGAACTGCCATCTGACGTGTGGTATATCACCATCTGGGAGTTCTCGGCGAGTCCGTCCAGTGTACCCAGTCTCCACTGAGCACCCGTACACCATCTCTGATGTCAAACACCGATGGATATGGGATCATCCATCGCCCATCATATGGGTCAAGATGCGTATACGCTAGTCTACTCTGGTGTATCGATGCCCTGTCTCGATATACCCTTGACTAGGAACTGTTATAGGATGTACTCATCGACTACCACGACCCTACTAGTATGATCTCATCATAGTCCCAGTAGTCGAGTACAGATCCTAAGGGCTTTATCAACATGTGAGAGAAAAACAGTAAACCAATACAAGTCAACATGTTAAGATAAAGTGAAACCAAATAGCATACTATCATGACGAGCAAGAAAGTCATCTCTATATATATCCAAGCATCCATTATAATATACATCATATGTACAACAATGGCCTCTAGGGCATATACATAACTAACAATCTCCCACTTGCACTAAGGCCAGCTGCTGTAGTATCTCATACCTAGCATCCCGAATAATCTCTCAAACTGTATCTGGAGAATAGCCTTCGTGAATGGATCCGCAGTGTTGTCCTTCGTATCTACTCTCCTGACCTCGATCTCCCGGCGATCAACTATCTCCCTGATCAGGTGATACCGCCTCAGAATATGTCTGGACTTTTGATGGGATCTGGGTTCCTTGGCTAACGCCACAGCTCCCTTGTTATCGCAATACAGAGGTATTGGATGCTCAATGGATGGAACCACACCAAGTTCACTAATGAACTTCTTGATCCAGACAGCCTCTTTGGCAGCATCGTTGGCAGCGATGTATTCAGCCTCCATCGTCGAGTCTGCAACGGTATCCTGTTTGGAACTCTTCCAACATACCGCCCCTCCATTGAGGGTAAAGACAAAACCCGAATGCGACTTAGAGTCGTCCTTATCACTTTGGAAGCTGGAATCGGTAAAGGACTCCACCTGGAGTTCTCCGTTACCATACACCAAGAACATCTCTTTAGTCCTTCGTAAGTACTTGAGAATGTTCTTTACAGCTGTCCAGTGACTCTCTCCAGGATCTGCTTGATACCGACTCACTACACTTAGTGAGTATACTACATCGGGTCTGGTACATAGCATCGCATACATGATAGAGCCTACTGCCGAAGCATAGGGTATCCCTTGCATGCGAGCTCTCTCTAAATCAGTCTTGGGAGACATCTCTTTGGAGAGAGTGAGTCCAGAGATCGTGGGTTGGTTCCCACGCTTGGATTCTTCCATACTAAACCTCTTTAGTATGGTGTCAATGAACCTGGATTGGGACAATCCCAGTATCTGTTTAGATCTATCTCTATAGATCATGATTCCCAATACGCAGGAGGCATCACCTAGATCTTTCATTGAGAATCTCTGTGATAAGAAGAGCTTGACTGATTGCAGCATAGGAATATCATTTCCTATCAAGAGTATGTCGTCCACGTACAATACGAGGAAGACAACCTTACCCTCTGCTACTTTCTTATAGATACAAGGTTCATCTATATTTTTGATGAAGTCAAACTCTTTGACTACAACATCAAAACAGATGTTCCAACTCCGCGATGCTTTCTTTAACCCATAAATGGATTTAAGCAGCTTGCACACCTTTCCGCTGCTCCCACTATCTACGAAGCTTTCTGGCTGAGTCATGTACACGCTCTCTTCTAAATCACCATTTAGAAAGGCGGTCTTAATATCCATTTGCCAGATTTCGTAGTCATGGTATGCAGCAATGGCAAGTAAGATCCGGATGGACTTAAGCATAGCCACTGGAGAAAAGGTTTCGTCATAATCCACACCTGGTCGTTGACGAAAACCCTTTGCTACAAGTTTAGCTTTGAAAGTCTCAACTTTTCCATCTACACCAAATTTTCTTTTAAAAATCCACTTGCTCCCAATGGGTTTTACCCCATCAGGAGCATTTTCCAAAATCCATACTTTATTGGTGTACATGGATTCCATCTCAGATCGCATTGCATCCAGCCATTTCACAGAGTCACCACTCGTGATGGCCTGCTCGAAACTAGTCGGGTCATCATCATCCATGATGCAATCCTCGCTTCCACCATCAATGAGAAAACCGTAGTATCTCTCAGGTGGACGAGAAACCCTACTAGATCGGCGGAGAGGCTGGGGTTCGTCGGGTACTACTGAATCTTCTGGTTCCACTAAATCTTCAGTTGCAGTTTGTGTTGCTGGAACTTCTTCCAGTTTTACCTCAGAGCCACTAATCTCTTTTGCAAGAAATTCCTTTTCTAAAAAGGTGGCATGTTGAGCAACAAACACTTTTTGCTCCTCACCGTGATAGAAAAAATATCCATAAGAATTCTTCGGATATCCTACAAACTTGCAAAGAACTGACCGTGCCTCGAGTTTGTCCGGATTTTTCCTTTTTACATAGGCCGGACAACCCCATATCTTAACTCGTTTAAGATACGGTCTCTTCCCACTCCATATCTCATATGGTGTGGTAGGTACAGATTTAGTTGGAACTTGATTCAATAGGTATGCTGCTGTCTCAAGCGCATACCCCCAGAAGGAAATAGGTAACTCAGCTGTACTCATCATAGAGCGTACCATATCTAATAGGGTGCGATTCCTCCGCTCCGATACACCGTTGTGCTGTGGTGTATAAGGAGGAGTAAGCTGAGAGAGAATCCCATTCTCTTTTAGATAATCTAGGAACTCATTGCTTAAGTATTCACCTCCTCGATCAGATCGAAGAATCTTAATACTTTTGCCCGTTTGATTCTCTACTTCGTGCTTATATTCTCTGAATTTCTCAAAAGCTTCAGACTTGTGTTTCATTAGGAACACATATTCGAATCTTGAGAGATCGTCAGTGAATGTAATGAAGTAGGAAGAACCGTTCCAGCCATGCATAGACATGGGACCGCATACATCACTATGTACCAGTCCTAAGAGTTCGGTAACTCTTTCTCCGTGTCCACTAAACGGAGCTTTGGTCATTTTTCCTTTGAGACATGAATGACAAGTAACATAAGATGATAATTCGAACGGATTCAAATAACCATCCTTATGTAACTTAGCCAGTCGTGTCGCATTGATATGACCAAGTCTACAATGCCACAAGTAGGATTCGTTCATATCTGAACTTTTCCTCTGTGTGTGTTTTGTATATTTAGGACTGTATTCTGATTTAGAATGAATATGCCATTATGTAACGAGCCTGATGCAATCAACTTTTGATCTAGGAATATGTTTATAACATTATCCTTTACCACAAAATTATATCCTTCTTTACTTAATAAAGAAACAGATATAATGTTGCACATCATGTTCGGTATATAATAGCACTCATTTAGAATCAGTGTATTACGACTTGGTAATACTAGGTGATATTCGCTAACTGCTTTGGCTGCAACATTTGCACCGTTCCCTACTTGAACGGAATGATCACCTTTTCCCAGTTCTCTACCTTTACGTAGCCCATGTAACTGTTTATATATATGGGATCCTGATCCGGTATCTAATACCCAGGACGTAGGGTGAACTGAGAAACAGTTCTCAATAACTAACACACCCGAAGAAGATGCATCAACATGCATGTTCTTTTGGGCGGCGTGAGAATCCAGATATTCTCCTGTTTCCTGTTCAGTCTTATAACTCTTATAAGAAAGAACGGTCCAACATTCCCTAGCTCAGTACAATAATTGGGTTCAGTCAATACATCCATATTATTATCTTGATTATGGCCTGACATGGTCGCGACCTGGAGAGAGAGAGAAGAAAACACTTTAGCGTATGCTCTTGCAAGATTAGATTGGTTATTATCTTATCTAATAAGGATGTCTCCCACTGTTTTTATCAAATCTACCTTAAAACCCTAAAAGGTAAGATTAGCCGGGATTAATTACACCCTACAATTTCGTCAATCTTTCAGCCAGATCAGTGTCGGTACTTTGAGGGAGGTTCCCCGTGCTTTCGCACGGACCTAATTAAAGTAAACCTCGTTTTCCCAGAGGCATAACCCCGTTAACACTTTTCTAGACACCTACTTGATCGGCTAATTGTCCTGTGTAAAACTCTCCCAGGAGTAACACTTACTCGCAGTGGGTATCGGGATCCAACTATCTTATAGGAGGTATGCAATCTCATTGCAAATTTCAACACTTGAAATTCTCGATAATATTTTGCCCCTAGCGATCTATGACCTTGACAAGGTCAACAAACCATAAATCGCAAGTCAAGTTTAACCCGTCATTTCCTGATTGAATTAAACCCACCCGCATGACCCTTGACAAGGTCAACAAGGCCGTACGAATACCCTAATCCAATCACATCTCATGTTTTAGCAGATAAACACTAATTAGCTACCGTACACTGTGCCTTGACAAGGTCAACAAACACAGCACGAATACTAAGTAGGATTTATCTGAAGTGACGGAGGGCTACGACACGTTTTTCAGAAAACCTATTGCGTAATAAAATTGATATCGTCGTAGAATCGAGTGAAGTTTTGAAAAGGAGTGTTTTTGAGGCTTTTCTTAGTTTCGCTAAAGGGGTCACTCCCGGTGAAGGGATCGTCGGCCCTTTCCTCATCGAATAAGGTGCAGGATATATCATATATACCACCGTGCAAAGCAAAACACTAAAAGCATTCAAAAGACACACCGCGTTTTGTAGCATCTGCCAGTTTCGCTAAAGAGGTCACTCCCGGTGAAGGTATCGTCGGCTCTTTCCCCATCGAATAAGGTGCATGATATATCATATATATCACTGTGCAAAGCAAAACTGTAGCTACCCTTTTTATAAAGTTTTGATTCTACAACATCTTTAGGTTTCTTTTCTTTTTATTAATCTCATTAATAAATATCCCATCAGCTTATGCTTCCTAAGCATCACAGAAGAAACGAAAGCAGTAATATTTATATATCAACACATATATATAGTATAAGCATTCGTCTCAGGCAGTAATATGATCTCAACACAGAACATTGCAGCAGAAGAACATATATGAAATATTGGATATACTAGGACGTCCGTGTTTTCAATACGAGCCTGCATAAAACACGGATTCCACGGTCGCGACGAATAGCCAAACCCACATCCCAAGACCCCTACGAGAGCGGCAAGTAACACTGCCAATTCTAGGGTTAGAAGACCCGGTCTCGACTCCTCGAGATGGCCTCCCACTGGACCCTAGAACTCGGTTACTTGTGCTCCCCTCCTTGGGTCTACCTAATGCGGAAAAGTAAATAATATACACTGGTGACAACAACCTCAACCTGGAAGTGCCCCAAATAAAAGAATATTACATTACAAATGAATTTTACATGAATGAAAATAAAAACCCTCATCTCACATAAAACCCCCGGCTATTCAGAACGCGACGATCCAATATAACATATCACAGCAACACATAATATCTCATATCATCAACGTAAGTAAATATGCGCATCCCAATTGTCGTTGACATATAGCAACGAAACCGGCGATATCACATATTACACTTACGGTCACAGAAAAGAAAGTGTAAAACTACAACATTTGGAATCCACAATCACTTTAGACATCGTAAATCCGAAATATCACATACTTCGCATTTCATGCCTAACTCTATGAATTCCACATATTGTATCACATTCCAGATAAATAGACAGTATTAAACTTTCCGAACAGATAATCAAATACCCAAAATTTCCCAAAGTGCTCAACTCTTGAGCGGAGTTCATGTTGGAGATAGTGCCCTCAGAGTCAATTATTGGATCACAGGCACGTGATTGCAATGATTGAGGGAGGACCTATCCCGGTAGGACAGTCTTACTCGAGATGATAGTATGCTCTCTGGTTTATCTTTATCATCGTGTACTGCTTTAGGTGACCTGACATGTCGCTATTACACGTTGATAGAGCCCCTAGGATTCTTGCTTGACTACCAGCAGTATGATGGCGATCATATACGTGGGAGCTGGTAGTCTATAAGCACATCCTTAAAAGGTCCCTAGTCGTAGGAGTTTCGAGACAGGGCATCGATACTCCATTAGTAGACTAGTGTATATAGTCGAGACCCCGACGAGGGGCGGTGGCCGGTCTCACAAGCCACTGGTGTCAGTTGGTTCACCTAAGATGTATACAGGTGCTCATTGGGTTATGAGTACACCGGACAGGACTCGCCGGGAACCTGCTAATTGGTCTTATACCAGATGTCAGATAGCAGTTCCCTGGTGACATGTGTACAGGTTAGTTCATCGACCTGAGATCGTCATTTGTCTCGTGTGAGTTCCCACTGTGCTTTGATTACTACCCTACCACGGCTCAAAGGAGTCGTGCAAACAGGTTTTAGTTGGGTACAGTCCCGAGCCACATGGAGGCAGTGAGCGGATCTTCAGGGGTTCGTCTCTCCCGGTATTGGGGGTGAGGTCGCGCTGTGTCTAGGAGAGCCATTACGCAAAGCCCTCGGCCGAGGCAGGAGATTTACTGGTAGGTATTCCAGTAGTATCTCAGGGCGTTCTGGGCTACACTCCGACACGATTTGTACCGCTTTTGGGGGTCTGACTTTTACCAACCCCCTAGGCCCGACATGCGATACTCATAGACGAACGGACCGGACTGTACGGATATTGTCACTGACAGGCTCAGTAGGGTGTCAGGATGAGTTCGCTCATCGACGTCCCTTTTGGTCAATAGCTGGTGGCCCGTCACGTATTGGCTTATACCTCTGACGTGCTGGTGGTTAAATCCACAGCCATAGTATTGACGAGTCTTTAGAGTCCACCACACTATCAGTTACTCAAGCTTTCGGGCGAAACGCTGTAGAGGTCGTATGGAGATATGGCAGGGTCCGATCAGATACGTGCGGTATTGCACGGATCAGGATCGGACGGTTTGTACTAGTGGCCGTATGGACATATGGCAGGGTTCGATCTGATACGTGCGGTATTGCACGGATCAGGATCGGACGGATATTACTAGCCGGCTTTGGTTTAAGCCGGATCCTAGTTTAGTACAGTGTAGATTTTGTCTCATTGCATTTGTATCCGGACGGAATACAGATGCGGGTGTGTATGCACAGTATCGGGGTTTTCCTGTAATTTATTACGGGACCAGTTTTCTGGAGTTGCCAGTTTGCATTCCGTTCCGGCCGGTTTTCCTTTGTTCTTTCCCGGCCGGACTTTTCCGATGGAGGGGGTTATTTGCAAGTTTGCAAATAACATTTGTGGAGGGGGTTTCTTGCACTTGTGGCATTATGATAGATTTAGCATCTTTGCTTTTTCATGATGCTTGGATTTGATTGTGATTAGAGTTGATATGAGATTGTTATGATGAGGTTTGGATATGGTCACCATTCTCTTTATCCTACACTCACCTCCCTTCTTGTTATGGTTTGGATTTTGATTCCTCCACCATTCTCACTAGATGAGAGAGGTTTCACTTGAGAGAAAAAGAATGAGAGAGTTCATTTTTGGTTATGTGAGGATTTCTTCATCCCATCTTCTTCTTGCTAGAAAATTGAAAGCACCAATTTTCTTTACCTCTTCCTCCATCCATCAATGGCAACTACATAAACTCCAAGAGACAAAGTTTCTACACTACATTCTACAGCATTTCTTGGGCATGTCGACTTGCCGGCTTCATGCCCGAGTTGCCTCGGTATTGAGGCGGGAGCCCGTAAAAGACGCAGGCGATGTGGTGCCCTTCCGGCGAGGAGGCGGCGATATGGAGACAAGACTTTCCGCGGGAGATCGGGACGATGACGAGAAGACCGGAGGACTCGGATCACTCGGTATATCTCTCACCCTTTCTCTTGATAGCTAGTATCGGTTAATGGTTACGATCCGGGTATATTGTCCGCGGTAGCGCCAGTTTAAAAGTTAAGAAAATTTTGATTCCGCATTTTGGCCTCGGATAGACGGCCGGGGCGCTGCCGTGGCGCTGCCGTGGCGCAACATGGTATCAGAGCCACGCCATTAACCTTGCCTAGCTTGTTCTAGTGTGTTTTACATTTCCGATCGAACAAAATCCCAAAAACCACATTTCGTGTGCATCAGTTTTCTGTCGATTTTTTCCGAGCTCTAAAAATTTTTCAGGTTATTGCAGAATGATGTACAGAGAATCATAAGAATACTGCAAAAATTTGGTAACCCAATTCTTCCGTACGACCGCGGAACCGCGGCCTTAACCCCTCTTTGGCCGCGGTTCCGCGGCAGGAAGTTGGGATCACTTCGCCATATTTTTACAGTGGGCTTGTGGGCTGAAAATAAGGGTTTTGGAATATTAAATTTGGGCCCAGAATTTCTGTGAGTGCTACAGTATTACTTGGGGGCCCACTTGTTAATTTTTGATCGATTGGATATTTTAAACACATTATTTCACAGTATTTACATTATATCTGCGACCGTGAATGTCACTTGATCGGTAAATCCTGTCTAACTGCTATAGCCCGGTTAGACGGATTTGCGAACGTGACTTTCACGTTGATGTTCTGTGTTTATGCTGTGATGTTGCGGATCGTTCGTGGGGGATAGCCTGGATGCAATGTTAGTACAGTTTTGTTTTATATGTACATTTGATATTGCGGGGCGAGCGTCCGACATGTGGACTGCCGTCACTGCCTGTTTGTATTATTCTTTTGGGGCATGACCTGGTTGCGGTCGATGTACCTGTTGTATGTATATTTTACTTTCTGTACTAGGATTACCCCGCGGAGGGGTGCACGGATAGCCGGGTTCTAGAGGGCAACGGGCCCGCATCTCATGGCATTGAGACGGAGGGGGCTTCACTCTAGGATTGGCGGGCTATTCGCCGCAGTCGTAGGGGGTACAGGTTGACCCAGGAGGGGTGCCCAAGTTACCGGATTCCATGAAGTGCTGGGTGGTCCATTCACGGTGGTGAAGGGGGCTGCCTCGCTTCAGGTTTTGGCGGGTGACTTGCCGCGCCCGTAGGGGTCTAGGATTTCATTGCACAGGCTATCTACACGACCAGGGGAACGTCGGGTTTCAGCAGCGGCTCTGTGAAACCCGGGGATCCCAGATATCTGTATTGTTCTGTGATGCTGTACATTTCTGTGATGTTGCTTTTTATCACGCCTTGAGCGAATATAATATATTGGTATATATATTAGTAGATGTTGTATATGTTTTACATCCGCGCTAGTCCAGTCCCCGCTCTGTCGTTAGTTAGCTAACCTAACGGGTAATGACGGGACCCAGTGGCGAATGCGGATGGCATATACGTACATCGGTATATTTTCGTTCTTTGTGGTGTGATCAATTGATGGGACTGTGTTGATTCGGATCAATGCAAGATAAACAAACCTATTCTGATGTTGTTGGAACAATTTTTCAAAAAGCTGTTATTGCAATGACGTTCACTTTTGTTTTGCATCGTGGTATTCATTTGGAATATCCTGCTCCTCAGTCGACGAGGCAAGGGCCGAGATCCCTTCACCGGGAGTGACCCCTTGGACAGAAGTTTGCGTCAGGGCATTAACTTCACTATAGCCGATTACTTTTGCTTTGCATCGTGGTATTCAGTTGGAATATCCTGCACCTCATTCTACGGGGAAAGAGCCGAGATCCCTTCACCGGGAGTGACCTCTTTAGCAAAGGTTTTCGTCACTATATTTTTATAAAAATTTATCCAGTTCCTTCAACGATATCAAGTTCATTACGGTAAAAGGTTTTTCGCCAAAAACCATTCGTAGCCCTCCGTCATTTCAGATTAGTATTACTTAGTATTCGTGCTGCGTATGTCGTGCTTAGCCGAGGCGTAGTGTTCGGTAGCTATGTAGTGCTTTTCTGTTGCATGGATATGAGATTGGTTAGGACAGTCGTGCGGTCATTTTGGCTCAGTCAAGGATTCGTGCGGGTGGGTCTAATGCAATCAAGATAATGACGGGTTGAACTTGACTAGGATCCTTTGATATGTTGGCTCAGTCAAGGTCACTTGGGTCCTAGGGGTAAAAATCACATCGGGAGTTTCAAAAGAACTGAAACTTGCCAGGCATGCGCATACCTTCTGGAGTGTGGTGACTTGAGTGGATTCCGTCAAGTTATCATGCGATGATAGTTGGATCCCGATTCCCACTGATGAGTTAGTTTACACCTCGGGTGACCCCGACTAATTCTTCTTTCAGGTTTGGAGGAGAATTTGAGGTACAGTGGGAGGTTTCCTGATTAGATAAATTGGTAACCATTCTGATCTAGGTTAGAGTGCACGCTAAGTGTTTCTTTTCTCTCTCTCTTTGGCAGCGACCATTGACCCGACCCTGGACTATGACTCAGTGACCAAGTTGACCGAACCTTCTTAACACTGGCTTTTGGATTGTCAGAGTTGCAAACCTCATTGCCACTCCTACTTCTACCCTTTTCTCCAGGACACCCCGTATTACTGCGAACGTCCACTTCCATTGGACAAAACCATCGTATGGTTATATACGAACTCGAAGGACTTCGAGGATGGTTTCTGGTTCTGGAGAAAACGAATAGGATTATTCAGTTGTCTTTTCCTTTTACCTTCTCTCAGGTTGCGAGTACTCCTTGGTTTAGGAGATAGTACACCTATTACGCAAATTGGATAGTCTTCTTCCAAACCTTAGGCTGATGCCGACCGGTAGGGAATGAAGAAAACCAATTAGCATAACGATGGTGTGCAGAAGGTATTAAGTTAAGACAAAGCAAGGGATTAGTAAGAGAGCAAAGTAAATTGTGACTGCTATTCACGATCAAACCAAGTATTTCTTCGCCAATCCTAAATCACCTTTGTATTTCTCCAGGACACTCCGTATCACTACGAAGATCCACAGTTAATTGGATACTCCATCGTATGGTTATATACGAACTCGAAAGGAACTTGTTCCAGTTCGGGGATGGATTCTGGTCCAGGAGAAATAGGAATACGGTTTATTCGGTTGTCTTTTATCTTCACCTTCTCTCGCTTTGCGAGTACTCCTAGGATTAGGACAGTACACCCATTATGCTTATTGGATAGTCTTCTTCCAAACCATAGGCTGGTGCCGAACGGTAGGGAAGGAAGAAAACCAATTGGCCTAAAGGGGTGTGCAGAAGGTAATGACTAAAGACATATAAAGGGATTTGGAGAGGTGGCAAAGAATTATACGGTTATAATTGTGAATCTGGATAATGGAAGAGGCATTACTAAGAATACTGGAATACCCCACCGAAACATTTCAATGTTTCAGTTTCACTGTGTAATGTTAAAAGAAAACTGATTTCCCGATTAGATACGTACTCCAGGGTATGTATTTACCAGGTATGATTCTCACATCTGTATGGTTTTACAGATGATGAGTGGGAGTAAGTCATTGGGAATAGGGTGATCATCCTCATTATATCGGGATTCGTTGTAATCGGTGATATTTGAGGAGATCATCTGGGCTGTTTGCCGGTCGGCAAATATTTGGTTTTGAATATCCGCTGTTGTGCACCAATTTCAAATTGATATATCTGTACGTCTATTTTCATAGAGTGAGATATACCTTTTGATATTATGTCGATGACATTTACCTATATTAGTGGATGGTTAGGTAAGGAGCATCAAACAGCGGTGTAATTCTTCTTAGCCATAAGTACAGTTTTCAACCTACGACGCACAGTGAAAGAGTTGTTAGACTCAGCGGACTTATACAGAGTATTGTATGTTGTCCAGTGTCCATTAGGACAGAGGGGTTGGTCTTCATACTATATTCTGTTTACTTTTAACTTCTCTAGTTCTTAGACATGTGTTTCGTAGAAACACAGGGTCTAAGTTTTGAGGAGTTATAGGTATTTGAATAGAGTAGAGAACCAGGTGTAGCAAGTATCGGGATTCTTCAAAGTGATCGAAGATGTAGATACTTGTGTATGGTATTCAGTTGATAGTAATGATAAAGAGAAATGGCTTCTCTTTCAGGTTACTCATAATTGGAAACATTCCTAAGTTGAGTAACGCTGATCGGCCTCCTTCCATTTAGTTGACATGCACTGGAGACAGCTGCATGATTTGAATCTGGTTCAATTAAATCAGTGCCTCTGTTTCTATATTGGATATAGAACAGTTCATATCTTGACATTGTCAAGGTACGGGGAGTTGTCCGGCTTATGCTTAAAACCAGACACTGGACAACTCAAGGCACGTTTCTGTAATGGCTGTTTGTGGGTTGACCCAGGCTATGACGAGGGTTGATTTTCTACCATCTGGAAGATCAATAGTAATATTGTTCTAGACTCGCCACAGTTTTAATAAAAATGGATTTTTCAGAAAAAAGGTAGTGGGAGTATGGTAGAACTGGAAGTAATTCCAGAACCACAAACGATTACTGAAGATTTGATAAGGAACCTAAAGATTCAATCTGGTTTGACATTCCATTGGCTACTCCGCAGATAAGATGGGTAACCTCAGGCACTCGAGAGGTACTTCGGTATGCTCAAGGACGGTGGCAGGGAGGTTCTTATTTACCCAGACTTACCATTGCTGTTGTTCCAGACTGTGAGACCCGGCAGGAGGATGAGTATAGCGTCGTTCTAAACTAGCTTTAGAAGTGCACGTCTATATGACTCTGGCAGAGGGTTATCGTAGTCAGTGGGAGCAGCAGAAGCATTGGTGGTCATCAGGCTTATGTCTATTTATAGACTAAAGCAGATACAGCGGAGATAGATCATCTATTTCTGATGTGACAGTCATAGGTTTGACTTCATCAGAATAGGGGATGGATCTGTTGAGAAGGTAGTAAGGTGTGATGTCATGGTATTTGGATGACATACACAGAGTAGGAAATGATATTCCTATACTACGATCGGTTATACTTTGGTTGTCACACAGTAGTTTCTCCACACAGGACTTGGATATTATATCAGACATTCTGGTTACTAGATTTATGGTTTTAGATCTAGATTTGGGTAGTTTCCTAATCTGGGTAACTTGACAGCATTCTATGAGTATTTAGAATGGACGACTCCTGGCATGGTAGTGTACCTGCAGGTGATGGAGTCACCCTCTCTAAAGGTGTCTTACAGACTAAAGGGGAGAGGGATACGCATGATTGACAGATCACTTGCTTAGGCAATTAAGTCAATCATAAGATGTCAAGTACCACACCAGATGTTGTTCTTGCAGTAGATGCAATAAGTTGATATTAATCCAATCCTGGAGAAACAGTCGGAAGCAGTTTTAGAACATAAGTTAATGTTCTAGGGATGTGATAACGACAGCCTCTTTTAGGAGACGGTTATCATTCCAGGCTTCCAAGGTGACATGGATGGCAGAGTGGCTGTCAGAGTTGTAGTTTTCCCTCTGACGAGGGGCAGTATTTTGGACAGGTGGTCCAGGTGGATACTGAGGGAAAGGCCTGGCGCTGGATACTGATTAAGTTCAGTTGACGATACAGTCTAAGAAGTCTGGATTTGGAGTTCATTTATGAACTAGGTCCCATCAGACATGCAGACGTTCCAAGACAAGTATTGCTCATTTCGGGAGATGGCTTTCTCCGCGAACTTGAGATATAGAGAGACATAGAACGAAACATCATGCGGATCCACTCACTGAGGCTATTCCTCGAACGCAATAGTTTCGCAAACGGGTTTTGTGAGACTGACTAGTAGAGGAGTTGGATGTTCGGTATCACACGGGCTGTGAGTATGCGACATCGCAATAATTAGCCTTGAGTGCAAGTGGGAGATTGTTGGAGATAGTGCCCTCAGAGTCAATTATTGGATCACAGGCACGTGATTGCAATGATTGAGGGAGGACCTATCCCGGTAGGACAGTCTTACTCGAGATGATAGTATGCTATCTGGTTTATCTTTATCATCGTGTACTGCTTTAGGTGACCTGACATGTCGCTATTACACGTTGATAGAGCCCCTAGGATTCTTGCTTGACTACCAGCAGTATGATGGCGATCATATACGTGGGAGCTGGTAGTCTATAAGCACATCCTTAAAAGGTCCCTAGTCGTAGGAGTTTCGAGACAGAGCATCGATACTCCATTAGTAGACTAGTGTATACAGTCGAGACCCCGACGAGGGGCGGTGGCCGGTCTCACAAGCTACTGGTGTCAGTTGGTTCACCTAAGATGTATACAGGTGCT
The DNA here is from genome assembly GCA_030015575.1 of Agapanthus africanus. NCBI lineage: Eukaryota > Viridiplantae > Streptophyta > Magnoliopsida > Asparagales > Amaryllidaceae > Agapanthus > Agapanthus africanus. Next base: position 746,041,906 of record JASDDO010000022.1, on the reverse strand, counting down.
CATTGGGTTATGAGTACACCGGACAGGACTCGCCGGGAACCTGCTAATTGGTCTTATACCAGATGTCAGATAGCAGTTCCCTGGTGACATGTGTACAGGTTAGTTCATCGACCTGAGATCGTCATTTGTCTCGTGTGAGTTCCTACTGTGCTTTGATTACTACCCTACCACGGCTCAAAGGAGTCATGCAAACAGGTTTTAGTTGGGTACAGTCCCGAGCCACATGGAGGCAGTGAGCGGATCTTCAGGGGTTCGTCTCTCCCGGTATTGGGGGTGAGGTCGCGCTGTGTCTAGGAGAGCCATTACGCAAAGCCCTCGGCCGAGGCAGGAGATTTACTGGTAGGTATTCCAGTAGTATCTCAGGGCGTTCTGGGCTACACTCCGACACGATTTGTACCGCTTTTGGGGGTCTGACTTTTACCAACCCCCTAGGCCCGACATGCGATACTCATAGACGAACGGACCGGACTGTACGGATATTGTCACTGACAGGCTCAGTAGGGTGTCAGGATGAGTTCGCTCATCGACGTCCCTTTTGGTCAATAGCTGGTGGCCCGTCACGTATTGGCTTATACCTCTGACGTGATGGTGGTTAAATCCACAGCCATAGTATTGACGAGTCTTTAGAGTCCACCACACTATCAGTTACTCAAGCTTTCGGGCGAAACGCTGTAGAGGTCGTATGGAGATATGGCAGGGTCCGATCAGATACGTGCGGTATTGCACGGATCAGGATCGGACGGTTTGTACTAGTGGCCGTATGGACATATGGCAGGGTTCGATCTGATACGTGCGGTATTGCATGGATCAGGATCGGACGGATATTACTAGCCGGCTTTGGTTTAAGCCGGATCCTAGTTTAGTACAGTGTAGATTTTGTCTCATTGCATTTGTATCCGGACGGAATACAGATGCGGGTGTGTATGCACAGTATCGGGGTTTTCCTGTAATTTATTACGGGACCAGTTTTCTAGAGTTGCCAGTTTGCATTCCGTTCCGGCCGGTTTTCCTTTGTTCTTTCCCGGCCGGACTTTTCCGATGGAGGGGGTTATTTGCAAGTTTGCAAATAACATTTGTGGAGGGGGTTTCTTGCACTTGTGGCATTATGATAGATTTAGCATCTTTGCTTTTTCATGATGCTTGGATTTGATTGTGATTAGAGTTGATGTGAGATTGTTATGATGAGGTTTGGATATGGTCACCATTCTCTTTATCCTACACTCACCTCCCTTCTTGTTATGGTTTGGATTTTGATTCCTCCACCATTCTCACTAGATGAGAGAGGTTTCACTTGAGAGAAAAAGAATGAGAGAGTTCATTTTTGGTTATGTGAGGATTTCTTCATCCCATCTTCTTCTTGCTAGAAAATTGAAAGCACCAATTTTCTTTACCTCTTCCTCCATCCATCAATGGCAACTACATAAACTCCAAGAGACAAAGTTTCTACACTACATTCTACAGCATTTCTTGGGCATGTCGACTTGCCGGCTTCATGCCCGAGTTGCCTCGGTATTGAGGCGGGAGCCCGTAAAAGACGCAGGCGATGTGGTGCCCTTCCGGCGAGGAGGCGGCGATATGGAGACAAGACTTTCCGCGGGAGATCGGGACGATGACGAGAAGATCGGAGGACTCGGATCACTCGGTATATCTCTCACCCTTTCTCTTGATAGCTAGTATCGGTTAATGGTTACGATCCGGGTATATTGTCCGCGGTAGCGCCAGTTTAAAAGTTAAGAAAATTTTGATTCCGTATTTTGGCCTCGGATAGACGGCCGGGGCGCTGCCGTGGCGCAACAGTTCAAATAATCCCAGAATATGTCAAAGTACCAGTGATCCAGCCGTAGAAGGGTCAAGCCAACGCCTCACATGTGGCACGCCGTACTGCCCCAAACCCGAAGGTTCAAATGGCAGTTCAAGACGGTCACATAATCGAGTTAAGGTTTGTTGTCTTCTAGAGGGTCCACCGCTTAACTTGTACAATTTTTCCGAAAGATTTAAACCCGATAAAAATTCAACACTTGAAAGTTTTACGTGCCGGGAAAAAGTGGGTTAATGATATCCGTTCAACTAGTTTAACAGTTTCTAAATATCTGGAAAGAAATACGAATTTAAAATTTCCGATCAAGTCTACTATTACAAAACAAACCCCAGAATATTCAACACTTGAAACAGAATAAAAATACCCATAAAATATTTCTCACAGAATAATTAATTACTGTGCAAAAATTATTCCTTGATCCGTACATACCGCCGCGGTTCCGCGGCCCAAGCAAGCTAATGCCGCGGTTCCGCGGCGCTTTGTACGGATCAGGGGATAATTTTTTCACCGTAATTCTTATATTTTCCTGTAGTATTTTTCAGGTATTTTTAATTCAGAAAAAACCCAAATTTTAAAAAATTTCCAGAGAGGGGGTATATTTTGTCGGTTTGGGTTCGATCGGAGTTTTAACTTCGTAAACACATCGCCTAATGCTCAAGCTAGGCTCTGATACCACTGAAAGGTTCCTATGCACTCTTGTGAAGGTTCATAAGGCATCAAACATGCCCGGATAAAAATTTAGACGTGCCGAACAACCCAAAGCCGGGATCTTTGCTAGATTATTAGGGTTTAACATGCAAGATGATAACTTTTATCTAAGTGTGAGGGATTACAACCTTTGTAGTCCGCTCCTTCGCTTCACAAGCTCCGAGTAGAAGTCCCTTTGCCGCGATCCATGATCTCCCGGACTCATGAGAGGCTCTACGACTCGAACGATCCATGCTAGCTTGAAGTGTTCCAAATCTCCGATGATCTACGTCGAAGTTGCAAAGACTTAAGCTTTCTCACTCTAAAGAGATGAACACACTAATCTCATAGGCTAGATGATATGAGGATGAGAGAGTAGTATTTTTGCTTTCTTTTTAAATCATTTTCTCATATTTATTCATCACATAAAGAAAATCAAGTAAGCTTTTTCAAGAGAGAAGAAGATGATAATGGAAAATGATAATAAGATTAATCCTTTTATGATGAATAGAAAGAAATGTATATGATTGATATATAAACCATGGTCAAGGATGAGTGGCTAAGATTGTGTAGAGAATAAACTAGAGTTAGGGTTTGGTTGGGTTAAAAATGTGTCATCCAAAAATATCTTAACAATGACAAAAGAAAATGCTTCTAGAAGGTGCATGAAGCATCTAACCCTAATCAAACCCTAACCTCAATTAATCATCCTTAAACATGTTTAACAATTAATCATATCATGTCACAATAATATATATCACATATATATTATATATTTGCAACAAAAGAAAATAATACAATTAACATATATCGCATATATATCAATGTATCATCCAGTGAGAAAATGAAATAATAAAGCGATCCAATATTAGATAATGTAATACAATATATCATATATATTATTATACATTAAATTATCGAATCAACACTTGATTTGATGATCCGGCTATATCGAATATTACCGACTAATATATTATGTACCGATTCATCGAATCAACACTTGATCCGATGTCCCAGTTCATATCTAAATATCGCGAGATTATAATACGGTATCTCATATCGCATTATTCTCGGTCCTGCACATATCATATATGTGCCTCTACTCCGTTTCGCCTGAGCCAAGAAACCTCTGTGTAGGACTCTAAAGAATCGTCAATACGCCGGTAGCGGGTGATGATCATATCAAACACCCACAAGCTGCAAGCGGTCAGCTAAACGTAACAGCCACCCAGGTATTGAGCGATCAGAAGATCAACAAGCTAGCCTGTGCGTTCTCCTGTGAATCCAATCAGTAACACTCTCGTACAGTCCGGTCTGTTCGTCTGATATGTCGCATATCAAGTCTAGGGGTGGTAAACGTCAGACCCCAGTAACCGATAAGTCGTGTCGATGTGTGGCTCATAACAGGTCAAGAAACTACTAGTAACACTTACCAGTAAATCTCTATATCAGCCCTGGCCAGGGACTTCCAGTTATAGCCAATCGAACACAGCACAACATCAACTCCCTATACCGGGAGAGACGAATCCCCTCCTATCGCTCATTGCCTCCATGTGATTCGAGACTGTACCCAAAAGCCACCGTTTTGCACGCCCTCTTGGACGTGGTAAGGTGGAAATCAAAGCACAGTGGGAATCACACAAGACTCCATGACGATCTCGGGTCTACAGACTACCCTGTACCAGTGTCACCGGAGAACTGCCATCTGACGTGTGGTATATCACCATCTGGGAGTTCTCGGTGAGTCCGTCCAGTGTACCCAGTCTCCACTGAGCACCCGTACACCATCTCTGATGTCAAACACCGATGGATATGGGATCATCCAACGCCCATCATATGGGTCAAGATGCGTATACGCTAGTCTACTCTGGTGTATCGATGCCCTGTCTCGATATACCCTCGACTAGGAACTGTTATAGGATGTACTCATCGACTACCACGGCCCCACTAGTATGATCTCATCATAGTCCCAGTAGTCGAGTACAGATCCTAAGGGCTTTATCAACATGTGAGAGAAAAACAGTAAACCAATACAAGTCAACATGTTAAGATAAAGTGAAACCAAATAGCATACTATCATGACGAGCAAGAAAGTCATCTCTATATATATCCAAGCATCCATTATAATATACATCATATGTACAACAATGGCCTCTAGGGCATATACATAACTAACACGACAGTCCTTAGAGTCTGGTCTAGATATTTTTTAAATTAATGAAGGGTTGATCTAGATGCTCGGTTTATGATTTGTGGGGCTTAGGAAGGGTGATGAAATCCCCACCTAATCTTGATTTGGTCTTTGCCCCTTAAAGTCCGTATTAAAATATGCAAAACAAAACCAATCACAAAACTTTTGCAAGAAGATTTTTGAGCGGTGCTATTTTGCAAAGAATCCTGCAGAAAATAGATTTTATTGGATTTTAGAGGAGAGAGAAAGAGTTAAGAAAGATACCAGAGAAGTGTGAAACCCTAGATCTCATGTTTCCTCAAGTCCGTGACTCCAGATCTCCTTGCAAAAATTCACGCACAAATCGTTAAATATGCAATTTACAGTTTTGTTTTAATAATGATATGAATCGTCTAAGAATTCAACACAAATAATAAGAATAAAAAATTACGCACGTAACCCCGGCAACGACGCCATTTGATTGTTTGGTTCGAAAGAGTGTTTTTAGTAGTTAACCGCAATCGGAATGGTGTCGCGCGTAGCTAGACCGAGATGAGTACGGGTCGTCCTCAGAGAAACGTTGAATCTTTTATTCTTACTTTAGATGTGTTAAGAAAGAGAGGAAGGATAAAGAATTTTGAAGAATGGTTTCTAGATCTACGTTAAGCAAGAATGCAAAAATTTAGATCTAGATTATTTTAGGGATGTAGTTAATATAATAAGGGGGCTTGTAGGGTTCGTTAGGATTTAGTAGTCATGGACGATTAATTAAAAGTTACCCTTTTAATCCTTTAATAGATTTAAAACTAGAACGACGGTGATGCGTGTAGATTAAGGTTTCTGGAGGGAAAATGAATCCCACTCTTAACCCTTATCTCGACACGGAACTCCGTTCATATCTAGCCTTTACCAAAACAATCATTAATCTAATCTCTAATCGCGGTCGAAACTAACAAAGAATTGTTAGCGCGCCCTATTAGGATGTTAATGATTCTTTTGATAAAGTTCATAAACTTTATAGGACTTAAAAAGGGTTTAGGGATGTTTATCATCCATTAGCCTACCATAATCCTACGAACCCTAACAAGCGGAGAATTACTCGCGCATGTTGGGAGAAAAAGAGATGGAGAGAAAATGCATAATTAAACTTCGAAGAAATAGAATAAGAAAAAGAACTACCTTTATTAATCAACAATATTCATTACACTTTGATCCTTAGAAAATGATTACAAAGACTAGCTTGCTTCTCGATCTCTTCCAAGGAGGTAGACGAACAGTTGATGATCAGCCTGGATGCATGAGCCGTCTTGGACTTCGTGATCGCGTCGACTTGATGATTTTTCCAAAAGGCTCTCGGTCTTTATTTATAGTCCCAAAGCCAGAAAGTTAGATGCCTAAATTGGGGACCTTTAGTTAGGATTCCACCTAAAAATTTCCATCCCCTAACTCTTCAACTACGCGGCGGATCCGTGGCATCAAGGGGCACATGCCGCGGATCCGCGGCATGATGATCAGCTCCGTTGATCAAACTTTAGGGGCTGACTCCTTGTGACATGTGGCGATCCTTGGAACCTTCAGAATTTGGAAATCTTTTCTTTTCTTCTGCCAGAATTGATTTCTTAACTTTGATTTCTTAATTAGGCAGGTTAGCTTTAACAACTTGATTTCCTTGATTTAAGACCTGAAAATCCAGCACAACAACTTAAATAATATTTAGTAGACTTAGTTCTACTAGAATTTAGTCAATAATATTATTTGTATACATTTTCCTACTAAATGCTAATTACAATATATCAACACATGGAAAATAGTATTTTTACACATAAACCCTCATATATATGATATATTATAATAAAGACCTTTTTAAATATGGAAATGGTAGGAAAAATGTAATAACAAATGTGCAGTTTTATCAACTGAACACAACATTATATCAGTTTCTTTATTAAGTAAAGATGGATATAATTTTGTAGTAAAGGATAATGTTATGAACATATTCCTAGATCAAAAGTTGATTGCATCAGGTTCGTTACATAATGGCATATTCATTCTAAATCAAAATACAGTCCTCAATATACAAAACACACACAAGAGGAAGAGTTCAGAAATGAACGAATCTTTCTTGTGGCATTGTAGATTTGGTCATATCAATGCAACACGACTGACTAAGTTACATAAGGATGGATATTTGAATCCGTTCGAATTATCATCTTATGATACTTGCCATTCATGTCTCAAAGGAAAAATGACCAAAGCTCCGTTTAGTGGACACGGAGAAACAGTTACCGAACTCTTAGGACTGGTACATAGTGATGTATGCGGTCCCATGTCTACGCATGCCAAGAACGGTTCTTCCTACTTTATTACATTCACTGACGATCTCTCAAGATTCAGACATGTGTTCCTGATGAAACACAAATATGAAGCTTTTGAGAAATTCAGAGAATATAAGCACGAAGTAGAGAACCAAACGGGCAAAAGTATTAAGATCCTTCGATCTGATCGAGGAGGAGAATACTTGAGCAATGAGTTCCGGGATTATCTAAAAGAGAATGAGATTCTCTCTCAGCTTACTCCTCCTTATACACCACAGCACAACGGTGTATCGGAGCGGAGGAATCGCACCCTATTAGATATGGTACGCTCTATGATGAGCACTGTTGAGTTACCTATCTCCTTTTGGGGTTTTGCGCTGGACATAGCCACATATCTATTGAATAGAGTTCTAACTAAATCGGTGCCTACCACTCCATATGAGTTATGGAATGGGAAGAGACCATCACTTAAACGATTTAAGATATGGGGTTGTCCGGCCTATGTTAAAAAGCAAAATCTGGACAAACTCGAGGCAAGATCAGGTCTATGTAAGTTTGTAGGATATCCAAAAGATTCCTATGGATATATCTTCTACCACAGTGAGGAACAAAAAGTGTTTATTTCTCAATATGCCACCTTTTTAGAAAAGGAATTTCTTGAAAAAGAAATTAGTGGCGAAGAGGTAGAGCTGGAAGAGGTTCCAGCACAAACTACAACTGATGATTTGTTGGAACCATAGGATTCAGTAGTACCCAACGAACCCCAGCCTCTCCACCGATCTAGCAGAGTTTCTCATCCACCTGAGAGATACTACGGTTTTCTCATTGATGGTGGAAGTGAGGATTGCATCATGGAAGATGATGACCCGACTAGTTTCGAGTAGGCCATCACGAGTGGTGACTCTGTGAAATGGCTGGATGCAATGCGATCTGAGATGGAATCCATGTACACCAACAAAGTATGTACTTTGGAAAATGCTCCCGAAAGGGTAAAACCCATTGGGAGCAAGTGGATCGTTAAAAAGAAATTTGGTGTACATGGAAAAGTTAAGAATTTCAAAGCTAGACTTGTAGCAAAGGGTTTTCGTCAACGACCAGGTGTGGATTATGACGAAACCTTTTCTCCAGTGGCTATGCTTAAGTCCATCCGGATCTTACTTGCCATTGCTGCATACCATGACTACGAAATCTGGCAAATGGATGTTAAGACCGCCTTTCTAAACGGTGATTTAGAAGAGTGCGTGTACATGACTCGGCCAGAGGGGTTCGTAGATAGTGGGAGCAGCGGAAAGGTGTGCAAGCTGCTTAAATCCATTTATGGGTTGAAGCAAGCATCGCTGAGTTGGAACATCTGTTTTGATGTTGTAGTCAAAGAGTTTGACTTCATCAAAAATATAGATGAACCTTGTATCTATAAGAAGGAAGCAGAGAGTAAGGTTGTCTTCCTCGTATTGTACGTGGAAGACATACTTTTGATAGGAAATGATATTCCTATGCTGCAATCAGTCAAGCTCTTCTTATCATAAAGATTCTCAATGAAAGATCTAGGTGATGCCTCATGCATATTGGGAATCATGATCTATAGAGATAGATCTAAATGGATATTGGGATTGTCCCAATCCAGGTATTGACACCATACTAAAGAAGTTTAGTATGGAAGAATCCAAGCGTGGGAACCAACCCACGATCTCTGGACTCACTCTCTCCAAAGAGATGTCTCCCAAGACTGATTTGGAGAGACCTCGCATGCAAGGGATACCCTATGCTTCGGCAGTAGGCTCTATCATGTATGCGATGCTGTGTACCAGACCCGATGTAGTATACTCACTAAGTGTAGTGAGTCGGTATCAAGCAGAACCTGGAGAGAGTCACTGGACAGCTGTGAAGAACATTCTCAAGTACTTGCAAAGGACTAGAGACATGTTCTTGGTGTATGGTAACGGAGAACTCCGGGTGGAGTCCTTCACCGATTCCAACTTCCAAAGTGATAAGGACGACTCTAAGTCGCACTCGGGATTTGTCTTTACCCTCAATGGAGGGGCGGTATGTTGGAAGAGTTCCAAACAGGATACCGTTGCAGACTCGACGATGGAGGCTGAATACATCGCTGCCAACGATGCTGCCAAAGAGGCTGTCTGGATAAAGAAGTTCATTAGTGAACTTGGTGTGGTTCCATCCATTGAGCATCCAATACCTCTGTATTGCGATAACAATGGAGCTGTGACTTTGGCCAAGGAACCCAGATCCCATCAGAAGTTCAGACATATTCTGAGGCGGTATCACCTGATCAGGAAGATAGTTGATCGCCGGGAGATCGAGGTCAGGAGAGTAGATACGAAGGACAACACTGCGGATCCACTCACGAAAGCCATTTCCCAGATACAGTTTGAGAGATTATTCGGGATGCTAGGTATGAGATACTACAGCAGCTGGCCTTAGTGCAAGTGGGAGATTGTTAGTTATGTATATGCCCTAGAGGCCATTGTTGTACATATGATGTATATTATGATGGATGCTTGAATATATATAGAGAGAACTTTCTTGCTCATCATGATAGTATGCTATTTGGTTTCACTTTATCTTAACATGTTGACTTGTATTGGTTTACTGTCTTTCTCTCACATGTTGATAAAGCCCTTAGGATCTGTACTCGGTTACTGGGACTATGATGAGATCATACTAGTGGGGCCACGGTAGTCGATGAGTACATCCTATAATTGTTCCTAGTCGAGGGTATATCAAGACAGGGCATCGATACACCAGAGTAGACTAGCGTATACGCATCTTGACCCATATGATGGGCGATGGATGATCCCATATCCATTGGTGTTTGACATCAAGGATGGTGTACGGGTGCTCAGTGGAGACTGGGTATACTGGACGGACTCGCCGAGAACTCCCAGATGGTGATATACCACACGTCAGATGGCAGTTCTCCGGTGACACTGGTACATGGTAGTCTGTAGACCCGAGATCGTCATGGAGTCTTATGTGATTCCCACTGTGCTTTGATTTCCACCTTACCACGTCCAAGAGGGCGTGCAAAATGGTGGCTTTTGGGTACAGTCCCGAATCACATGGAGGCAATGAGCGATAGGAGGGGATTCGTCTCTCCCGGTATAGGGAGTTGATGTTGTGCTGTATTCGATTGGCTATAACTGGAAGTCCCTGGCCAGGGCTGATATAGAGATTTACTGGTAAGTGTTACTAGTAGTTTCTCGACCTGTTATAAGCCTCACATCGACATGACTTATCGGTTACTGGGGTCTGACGTATACCACCCCTAGACTTGATATGCGACATATCAGACGAACAGACCGGACTGTACGGGAGTGTTACTGATTGGATTCACAGGAGAACGTACAGGCTAGCTTGTTGATCTTCTGATAGCTCAATACCTGGGTGGCTATTACGTTTAGCTGACTGCTTGCAGCTTGTGGGTGTTTGATATGATCATCACTTGCTACCGGCGTATTGACGATTCTTTAGAGTCCTACACAGAGGTTTCTTGGCTCAGGCGAAACGGAGTAGAGGCACATATATGATATGCGCAGGACCGAGGATAATGTGATATGAGATACCGTATTATATTCTCGCGATATTTAGATATGAACCGGATCATCGGATCAAGTGTTGATTCGATGAATCGGTACATGATATATTAGTCGGTTATATTCGATATAGCCGGATCGTCGGATCAAGTGTTGATTCGATGATTTAATGTATAATAATATATATGATATATTGTATTACATTATCTAATATTGTCTCACTTTATTATTTCATTTTCTCACCGGATAATACATTGATATATATGTGATATATGTTATTTGTATTATTTTCTTTTGTTACAAATATAATATATATGTGATATATATTATAGTAACATGATATGATTTATTATGAAACATGTTTAGTGATGATAAAAAGAGATTAGGGTTTGATTAGGGTTAGCTTCTTCTTGCACCATCTAAAAGCTTTCCTTTTGTCTTGGTTAAGATATTATGGTTGATACTTATCCATGACTCATTTTTAACCTAACCAAACCCTAGCCCTAGTTTATTCTCTACAAAGGTTAAGCTTATCATCCTTAACCATGGTTCCATAATCAATCATATATTGTTTACTACTATTCATCACAAAAGGATTATCTTTTTGATTTATCATCTTCTTCTCTCCTTAACTTTAAAAAAGCTTACTAGAAATTCCTTTTGTGATGATTTCATGTGAGATTATGATATAAAAAGAAAGCATAAATACCACTCCATCATCCTCATCTAATCTAGCCCATTAGATTAGGGTGTTCACCTCTTTAGAGTGAGAGAGCTTGAGTTATAGCAATTTCGACGTAGATCATCGGAGAAACGGAACACTACAAGCTAGCATGGATCGTTCGAGTCGTGGAGCCTCTCTTGAGTCCGGGAGATCGTGGATCGCAGCAAAGGGACTTTTACTCGGAGCTTATGAAGCAAAGGAGCGGACTACAAAGGTTGTAATCCCTCACACTTAGTAGTAAAGATGTTTACTTGCATGTTAATAATCTAGCAAAGATCCCGGCTTTGGGTTGTTCGGCACGTCTAAAAGTTTATTCGGGCATGTTTGATGCCTTATGAACCTTCACAAGAGTGCCTAGGAACCCTACACTGTCGCGTGGTCAACGCCGGGGGATCGCAAGTTCTCACCTTCGGAAGCGACTCTGACGAAGAAATGGCTCTTGGTCCTCTCTTTAAAGAGTCCACCTCGGGAAAAGTGGAGGAACCAAAGACCTGTGAAAATATCCAGTTGCGCAATCGTACGTTGCCTGAAAAGAATCTCGGACCCGCCAAAGATAAGGGAAAAGAAAAGGTCTCTGAGGATATGGCCCTGGATGACCAAGTCATGAAAGAGCTGACCGCCAAGGACCCGCCAAGGAAAAGTAAGGTGGACTACAACATTCTGGCACACTTAAGGAGGTTACCTTCCCAGCTCAGCATTTTTGACGCCCTTTTACTATCAAAGGAAGCAAGAGATTCATTGATCAAGGTGCTACAAGAGCCAGAGCAATTCCAAGCTTTCCTCGCCGAAGAAAGATGAAGGACGAGCTAGAAGAAGTGCACACAGCCGATATCACCTTCGGCGATGAAGATCTCCTCCTTGGGACGTGCGAAAACAACCGTCCCCTTTACATCTCTGGATACTGTCATGATGTCAAGATAAGCAAGATCCTGGTCGACAATGGGTCTTCCATCAATCTCCTCAACGTGCGAGTGCTGAAGAAAATCTGCATGAGCGTTCAACACCTCGCTCGGGATAAGATCACCATCTCCGGGTTTGACTCTCAGTCATCACGAACTCTCGGGTCTGTGATACTGATACTGCGCTTCGGGTTACTTATCACAGATATTAAATTTCATGTCATTGACGCCAAGACCTGCTATAACGCTTTGCTTGGTCGGCTCTGGTTACACGAGTACAACATCATCCCTTCGACACAACATCGGTGTATGAAATATTTCAAGGATGGTCTCGAGTATACTATGACAGGAGAATTAAACCCATTCTCTGTGAATGAAGTCCGCAAGTATGAAGATGCAAAATACTTTTTACCAGATTTCAAGGACACGGAGATATGTCACAAGCCGAAGGACAAAGCTATCCCTATCATTCCGGTCTTCGGGAGTGATACCGTGGAGGAGGAAGAGATAGTTTATTCAGGTCCGCCCCGGTACAACAAGCCGGGACCCTCCGCCCCTATGCTTATCTTCGGCAGTGATTTAGAAGATGAGGTCCACGCCATATTCTCTGCTCGGCCATCAATACAAACCATCGCTGGTGAAGGTCAAAGTTTGCAAGTTGTCATGGTTCCGCCAAAGCATCATAAAGAACTAGACTCGCTTGATACCTACAGTGTGGAAGAGCTGCAGACGTTCTATGTCCCTCCCAGGCGAGAAGGAGAAAAAGTAATCCTATTCTACTGAGCCGGGGAGACCAAAGTGGAGAAGGAAATATAGCATAGCGCGGATTCTACACTTGACAGGCTCCAGCCCATCCGTTTGCCCAGATATTACACGAATGGACTAAAAAGGCTGTTAAGATTCTAAGGCGTACCTTTCAAACAGACCGCTCGGAAAGCTAAGTTCTACGACAGGATCTGGAACGTCCCTGGAACTCAGCGGAAATTGCCCAACGGGAGAATGGAAACGACCGGACTTAGGTATGTTCAATCCAAGAAACGGGAGCTACTCCGCGACTGCTATGTCATACACGACTTTGATGAAGAGGGAGATGCTTTGTGGGAAGATGCTAACCCTGAACCAGAAAGAGCTCCGGACGTAAAAATGCCCAGTCCGTTGTTCGAACAACAAATGGACAAGCTTATAAGGAAAGCGGGTCAAAAGGTCCGAGACGGCCATAACCGCGAAATGGCCATTTACGAGAAAGCCAGGATGCAGCGCCTCCTTCAACAGGCTGCGGAAAATGAAAATGCTCCTCCTTGTCAGCCCGTTGTACAAAAGACCCGACGCAGAGGCAAAAACAAACCGAAGAATGGGAAAGGCGTTCGACAGCGACAAAGCGGGTCCAAGAAGCCACGCGGTCAGGAATCAACAGTCCTGATTCGTCTCTTATAAAAAAGATGAGTCGAGCATATTCTTTTCCCCAAGACAAGATAAGGAAGATATTTGATCTTGTCGTAAAACATCAGATGATGACACTGCCGGAGTCCAAGCACCCCGAACAAGCAGGCGAAGTCTCTCACCCGGACAATTGCTCTTATCACCGAGCAATAGGGCATCCCCTCGAAGACTGCTTCACTTTCAAGAACTGGGTCAAAGACCAATATCAACAGGGCAAGTTCGCGCTATCCAGCAGTTGGAGGGTAAGCCCGCCACTGAAGCATGAACTGAAAGCCACGCATACAGCGAGAGTAGAACCAGATCAACATCGTTCTTGGAAGCGAGCTCGTACTTTTCATATGATAATGCTATCAGAAGAAGAGCCCGAGAATATGGATGACCTCCCTTGGTGCTTCGAAAACAATGATGACGAGGTGATTTCCGAATTTCCACCGGCGCCGAAAGAGCTGGAAGATGGAATACATACCACTGCAGATGAGCTCAAGAAAATTGATTTGGAGACGGCAAGTTACCCTCGGCCGACGTTCGTCAGCGAGTTGCTGTCTGAAGAAAGGGTGGCTACACTAAAGGACGTGCTCATGCAGCATAAAGACTGCTTCGCATGGAATTATTCCGAGATGCCAGGACTAGATCCAGAGATTGTTGTCCACAAACTGGCCATATCCCCGGACGTCAAGCCAATCAAACAAGCACCGAGAAGAATGCGGCTCGAGCTTGAGATGAGTATCAACTCCGAAGTCAAGAAGCTGATCGACTCTGGCTTCATCCAAGAGGTTCAGTATCCTGACTGGATCGCCAACATCGTCCCGGTAATGAAGAAAAATGGAACGGTGCGCATATGTGTGGACTTTCGGGATCTCAACAAAGCCTGCCCAAAAGACGACTTCCCAGTGCCAGTCACCGAACTGATGATAGACAATACGTCCACTCACGAAGTCTTCTCCTTCATGGACGGCTCATCAGGATATAATCAGATTAAGATGCATCCCGAAGACCAGAAGCATACCGCTTTCCGGACCCCTTTGGGTATATTCTGCTACAAGGTGATGCCTTTCGGTCTAAAGAACGCGGGTGCCACCTATCAGAGGTCCATGACGAAGATCTTTGATGACCTCATACATGAAGTCGTCGAATGCTATATCGACGACCTTGTGGTTAAGAGCAAATCATACGAGGAGCATTTAGAGCATCTAAAGACCGTATTTCAATGCTTTCGTAAATAGAACTTGAAGATGAACCCTCTTAAATGCGCGTTCGGAGTCTCCTCGGGCAAATTCCTGGGGTTCATCGTCCGACACCGAGGCATCGAAATAGATCCGTCGAAGATCAAAGCGATCATGGAAATGCCTCCGCCAAAGACTCTCAAGCAATTGTGGTCTCTCCAAGGAAAGCTCGCGTATATTCGGCGATTTATAGCCAATCTCTCCGGCAAGTGCCACCCCTACAGCCACCTAATGAAGAAGGGAACCCCGTTCGTCTAGGATCACAAATGCCAAAGTGCGCTGGATGAAATCAAGCAATGCCTGCAGAATCCGCCTGTGATGGCTGCTTCGGTCAAGGGAAAACCCCTCATTTTGTATACAACCGCCCTTGAAGGTTCCTTAGGCGCATTATGGGCACAAGAGAACGACCAAGGGAAGGAGAGAGCCCTCTACTATTTGAGTCGAGTTCTGCTGGGGGCAGAAAGCAATTATTCTCCCATTGAAAAACACTGCCTGGCATTGATCTTCGCGATAACAAAGCTCAGGCACTATGCGTTGGCGCATGAAGTCCGTCTCATATCGAAAGTGGATCCTCTCAAATATTTGATGTCAAAGGCCATATTGATAGGGCGGCTCGCTAAATGGGCCTTGCTCTTGATGGAGTTCTCAATAATTTATCAGCCTCTTAAGGCAGTAAAAGGCCAGGCCATCGCCGACTTCCTCGCTGAGCATCCGATACCTGCCGATTCTCCTTTGAATTGCGAACTGCCAGATGAGCATGCGTTTGACACGATCGACGGTAATGGCACCCGGTGGGAACTTTACTTCGATGGAGCATCCTCCATGAAGAAGCGCAAACAAAACACCCCCATAATCAAATCAGGGGTAGGCCTTATCTTCATAACTCCACAAGGAGGGATAATGCGCTTTGCCTTCTCCTTAACAGAGTCGAAGACAAATAATGAAGCCGAGTATGAAGCTTTGATAGCAGGTCTCGAGATCGCTATTGACATGGGAATTGAAAACCTCCTCATATACGGAGACTCCCAACTGGTCGTTAGTCAAATAAACGGCGACTACCAAACGTGCAAGCCAGAGTTGGTGAAGTACGGCGAGAGAGTACAGCAACTGCTGACTCAAATTACTTCCTACACCTTGGAAAGCATACCGCGTGCGGAAAATAGCAAAGCGGATGCATTAGCTAAGCTCACTAAAGAACTGGACGATGAGAACCTCGATGACGTGAGGATCGTTGTGCAAAGCCGTCAGGTTCTCGCACCGGCAGAAATATTTCCAAAGACATCCGAGGAAAAGGGAACGACCGAGCAAATGGCTCTACAAGTAAAAGACCAGGAAAAGGTTGAAGATTGGAGAGAAGTCTTTATAGACTACTTCAAATCCCGCCGAACGCCCGAGGATGCGTCCTCAAAACATCAGCTCATGAAGCGAGCCCTATCTTTCGCTTTCGTCAACGACACTCTGTACAAAAGGTCATTTGATTCTCTGTGGTTAATATGCCTGGGACCTGAAGAAGCAAAAAGAGTCGTCCAAGAAACTCACGACGGACTCTGCGGTTCTCACCAAGCCGGGCCGAAGATGAAGCTGAAGATCAAACGGATGGGTTATTATTGGCCCACGATGATCCAAGACTGCCTCAAGTATGGGAAGCAATGACACTCGTGCCAGATCCATGGGGATTTTATCCATCATCATCCAAATCCACTACATCCAATGGTGGCTAGCTGGCCGTTCGAAATGTGGGGGACTGGTATAATCGGCCCCATCGAACCAGCATCGTCCAGAGGACATCGATTCATTTTGGTGACAACTGACTACTTCTCCAAATGGGCAGAAGCAGTACCGCTGAGGGAGGTGAAGACGGAGAATATCCTCCATTTCTTCAAGACACACGTCATTTATCGGTTTGGAACTCTGCGACGAATCATCTCCGATAATGGGCCAGCCTACAGAAGCCACAAGATCAGCCGCTTCGCCCAACAGCACAACATAGACTGGAGATACTCCTCAGTTTATAATCCCCGAGCTAACGGTCTAGCTGAGCTTTCAACAAGACCTTGATGAAGATCGTGAAAAAGACGGTGTCACGAAATAAGAAGGACTGGCACGAGAGACTGCATGAAGCTCTCTGGGCGTATCGAACTACGTTCAAGACGGCCACGAACACAACTCCATACGCATTAGTATTCGGTACAGAGGCGGTACTCCTCCTCGAGATAGAGCTACCCTCTCTACGAGTGGCGGTTCATTACGAGTTGACGGACGAAGAGAATTCTCACCTTCGGCTTGAGGAGCTCGACGCCCTTGACGAAACCCGGCTCATAGCGCAACAAAATCTGGAGGTTTATAAGGCAAAGATGACGCGCTCATATAAAAGATTGACTAGGCCGAGGACATCCCGCTAAGGCGAACTCGTGCTAGTGGTCAAAAGACCTATGATCCCCAATCATGCCAAGCGGGGAAAATTCGAGCCGAACTATGAAGGCACGTATATCATAGACAAGGTCTACCAGGGTGGAGCCTATCTACTCATGGACATGCATGGCGAAAGGCCCTTCAGGCCAATAAATGGTCGCTTCCTGAAGAAATACTACGCCTAACGAGTCACGGCCTAGGTCAATGATAGATGACGATGACTATGTCCTCTCGCTATCTTCCTAAGCCTAAACTCTATAAGTAGTAGCCGGCTTATGGGACCGAAATGTCCTTAAACTAATAGCGGACCGAAACGTTCTTAAACTAACAGCGGACCGAAACGTTCTTAAACTAACAGCGGACCGAAATGTTCTTAAACTAACAACGGGCCGAAATGTCCTTAAACTAACAACGGATCGAAATGTCTTTAAATTAACAATGGACTGAAACGTCCTTAAACTAACGACGGACCGAAACGTCCTTAAAATAACAACGGACCGCTATGTCCTAAAACTAGCCGTTGACCGAGATGTCGATAAACTACGGTGGATTGCAGCGTCCCAAATCTGATACAAAAAAAAGAATAAAAAAATAGAAGAAAGAAAAAAGAAAACGGCATGTCCATAAGCAAAATGGGCACGAATGAAGACCCGAAAAGGCTCCGTGAGTAAAAACAGCAGGGCTATCGGCGAGTCTTGTGAAAACCCGAAAGGGCGCAACCTCGTTAGAATAAAAAAAAGAGAAGAAAAAAAAACGGTATGTCCACAAGCAAAAAGGGCACGGATGAAAACCCGAAAGGGCTCCGTGAGTAAAAACAGCAGGGCTGCCGGCGAGTTTTGTGAAAACCCGAAAGGGCGCAATCTCGTTAAAAGACACTTGCAAGGTCCTCTCGACTTTGTAAGGAGAAACCACCCGCGTGAGATCCTTACGACTCACAAGGGAGCAACACACTTGGGGATCCCCACGATCCCTAGGGAGAAATTACACTTGCGAGATTCTCACGACTCGTAAGGAGAACCCTCTTATGGGACCCTCACGGCTCATAAGATTTGAAAGTCTTAAGCTATAGGGATCTAAACTTGTTCTTAAGCAGCCCCCACAACCTTCAATACTGTCCTACAAGCGGCTCAGTGCTGACCCTTGTATACAATCCACGGGTGCGAATAAACATTTCCCTAACGAAGTCCCATCCGTGACTAGGGATATACCTATACGGTGAATAGCCCTTGTAAGTCCTCTCGACTTATAAGGAGAAAACACTCTTGTAATATCCTTACGACTTATAAGAGATCATACACTTAGGAGTCCTCATGACTCCTAAGGAGAAAACGCACCTACGAGATCCTCACGACTCGCAGGTAGAAATACCTTTATGAGGCCCTTACGGCTCATGAAGTCAAAAGCCTTAGTCGACAGAATCCTAACCCTGTCTACTAAGCCACCTTTGCTCAACATCGACGAAGGCAAATGATGATTCGCTCCTGGCAATATTCCAGTTGTAGCGGTGCTGATGCCTGAATCGGTGTCTAATTCCAAGCTTGCAGCAAAAAGCCAGCAAGCAACACATGCATACGAAATAGCCGAAATGATGGGGAAACTTGTAAACAAAATCAGCAAGTAAAAGTGTATGCATGCAAAATAGCCGAAATGATTGGGCAACTCGCAATAAAAAGCAGTGAGTAAGAATAAAAAATAGCCGAAATGATTGGGCACCGCGAAAAATAGCCGAAATGATTGGGCAATCGCGACCTTCGCGATATAAAAGCTGAAATGGTAGAGCATCGTGGAAAGAAATAAAAAAAAGAGAATGAAATTTATGCCCTACAGGTGATATGACAGCAATCCCTGTATACAATCCAGGGGCGCAAACAAAGAAGGAATCATACCTTTCCTCCCCAGGTTTCATCAGAAGAAGAAGCCAAATCTCAAACGGTTCACAGATAGCCTGGAGATCATCTCAACGTTCGTCTTATTACAACGGACACAACATCAAACAAAGCGGAACAACGGCAACCCCCAGTCCTATGACTCGGCGGTGCACAGATGACCGAGAGTCAAACTCCCGACTCCGCGAAATGCGGATAAAGTCAACCCTTCCTGGTTACGTGGAGCACGGCAATGACCCCGTGTGAAGTATCCAGAGCAGAGCCTAGTCCTCGCCGAACACGGCAGTGAACCCATGGGAAGCATCCAGAGCAAAATTCCTGATCACGTGGAACACGGCTTATGTCAATCCTGACCCCGTGGGAAACGTCCAGAGCGGATCTTGGTCCTCGCAGAGCACGACAATGACCCCGTGTGAAGCATCCAGAGCAGAGCCTGGCCCTCGTCGAACACGGCAGTGAACTCGTGGGAAGCATCCAGAGCAAAATTCCTTGTTACGTGGAATGCGGATAATGTCACTCCTGACCCCGTGGGAAACGTCCAGAGCGGATTCTGGTCCTCGCAGAGCACGGCAATGACCCCGTGTGAAGCATCCAGAGCGGAGCCTGGTCCTCGCTGAACACGGCAGTGAACCCGTGAGAAGCATCCAGAGCAAAATTCCTGGTCATGTGGAACGCGACTTATGTCAATCCTAACCTCGTGGGAAACGTCTAGAGCGGAGCCTGGTCCTCGCCAAACATGGCAGTGAACCCGTGGGAAGCATCCAGAGCAAAAATTTCTGGCTACGTGAAACGCGGCTTATGTCACTCCTGACCCCGTGGAAAACGTCCAGAGCGGAGCCTCGTCTTCGCCGAACACGGCAGTGAACCCGTGGGAAGCATCCAGAGCAAAATTTCTGGTTATGTGGAACACGGATAATGTCACTCCTGACCCCGTGGGAAACGTTCAGAGCGGATCCTGGTCCTCGCAGAGCACGGCAATGACCCCGTGTGAAGCATCCAGAGCGGAACCTGGTCCTCACCGAACACGGCAGTGAACCCGTGGGAAGCATCTAGAGCAAAATTCCTGGTTACGTGGAACGCGGATAATGTCACTCCTGACCCCGTGGGAAATGTCCAGAGCGGATCCTGGTCCTCGCAGAGCACGGCAATGACCCCGTGGGAAGCATTCAGAGCGGAGCCTGGTCCTCGTCGAACATGGCAATGAACCCGTAGGAAGCATCCAGAGCAAAATTCCTAGCTACGTGAAACGCGGCTTATGTCACTCCTGACCCCGTGGAAAATGTCCACAGCGGAGCCTGGTCCTCGCCGAACACGGCAGTGAACCCGTGGGAAGCATCCAGAGCAAAATTCCTAGCTACGTGGAACGTGGATTATGTCACTCCTGACCCCGTGGAAAATGTCCAGAGCGGATCCTGATCCTCGCGGAGCACGGCAATGACCCTGTGTCAAGCATCCAGAGCGGAGCCTGGTCCTCGCTGAACATGGCAGTGAACCAGTGGGAAGCATCCAGAGAAAAATTCCTGGTCACGTGGAACGCAGATAATATCAACCCTGACCCCGTGGGGAACGTCCAGAGCGGAGCCTGGTCTTCGCAGAACACGGCAGTGAACCTGTGGGAAGCATCCAGAGTAACTCCTGACTCCGTGAAATGCGGATAAGGACAACTTCACCCATCACTTGTGGGTCTTCACGACTCTTAAGGGAGTGAATTCTCTTGTAAGATCCCTACGACTTTCAAGAGAAAACACACTTAGAAATCCTCATGATTCTTAAGGAGAAATTACACCTACGGGATCCTCTCGACCGGTCGGGAGAAAATTCTTTATGAGACCCTCACGACTCATAAAATTGAAAAGTCTTAGGTGACAGATCCTAACCCTGTTTTCTAAGCAATCACCACTCTACGAAGAATCCAAGATTGACAGCTATATGCTATCTACAGACCGCACTTGCTAAAATCATATGGCAACAACACAGCAAGGAGAAGAAAGCAACAATATAACAAAAAATATGTCTTTATTCATGAACTCAATTGAATACAAGATACATCATATAAAAGAATAAAAAATGGATACATATTATTCAAAGATTACAAGTGTATAATTGATACAAAGGCAGCTACTAAGAAGGAAGCGTTTTCAACAAGTCCGTAAGCTGCTCTCGCACTTCTTTCAGTGCCTTCTCATGATCAGCCGCTGCGGCCAGCTCCGCTTCGATTCGAGTCCTTTGTTGCAAGCAGGATGAAATCTTCTCATCGATTTCCCGTTGGGCAGCTTCGCGACTCTGCGTAACCCGCTCGATAGAGTCGAGCTTCCGTCTCAATACAAGCCCGTCCGAGATACATTGCTGCAAGGTGTCAAAGACGGCTCTCAGTTGTGCGGCGTTCGCTTCGACCTGGGCACGCAATTGGACAGAGTCAGCGGAAGCCTCCTCGCATTCCTTCCGCCTCAAGGTCGCTTGTTATTCAAAATGGAGGAGGAAGGACACACTCTGCTCGACCCATGCGGCCCGCTGGGAGTTGAAAGCCTGAGTCTCGGGGGCAAGACGCATAATTTCAAGCTGATGCAGACATGCCTCGATCTTCCTGTAGTGATTAACCCAAGACTCGACGACGCCTTCATTATGGAAATTCATGAGCGTCACCAGCATTAGGTTGACCTCGGCAGCAAAATCTACAGCAGATGTAGGAGCCTCCGCGTCAAGCTCCTCGACGTATTCGCTCAACATACGCAGACTGGTCACAACACCTTATGAGGATGGACGTCTGCAAAAGGGCCCTGCCGGCATCGTAATGCGAGATTTGAAAGAGGCTGGAGTCGAAGCGACCGCTGCAAAACAAATCACAGTCAGATAACGGTTCAAGAAATATAAGAGATTCATGAACAATAGGATTTACTATACCAGCTGCAGCAGGTGGCAAAGCCGGGAGGACCGGTGGCGCAACTGATCTCTCATCTCCTCCTTCAATCTGTAGTACTGAAATCAAGGCAAAGGAGAATCAGAAATGATTTCATTGTCGGTAAAAGAAAGAGCATTAATTGAAAGCTGTATTCACCAGCGCCACTGGATGAAGCAATCTCTGACGGGAAGGAGAAGTGGGGATGCAGCACCTGGTACAGGTGGTCAAAAAGGACTCCTGGAAAAACGCGATAACACAACGTCAGTATATGAATTATACAGCCGAGAGATAAGACTGATGGGTCACAAATCCATACCTTCCAGCATCTGCGACGGTGCGAGAGAAGGTAGAGAGGTGGTCACCGTCAAGGCGGTAACTGACGGCGCTGTCTCGAGTAGCGTGACATCAGCATTAGCCGTACCTGCATTAGAAACAAGATAAACCCTGTCAGGAAAAATTGAAAAAAAAATTGCAGAATAAAAAGAATGACGGTGACCTAAAATCTACCTGATGAGTCGCTGGTCGGAACCGTGACGAGGGCGTCACTTGATACAACAGCGGCGTCTTCCTTTTCCATCGGGGCCGTCTCACCTCCCGTCGCCTCATCCCCCGACTCTATGAGAGCCGTCGTCACACTTGCGACGCCAGGAGATGGCAAAGAACCGTAGGCGGGAAGAGCGATGATCGGGGCGGTACCCAACTCTTGAGAGAGAGCGGCCACCTCGGATCCAGCAATTATACCCGTTTCGCTCGCCACCACCTCGGGCTCAATAATTGTAGCCGTCTCATCCACCGCCGCCTTAGGCTTGGCCGTAGTAGCCGTCTCGTCCGCCACTACCTCGAGCCCGGCAGTTGCGGACACATCGCCTGCCACCGCCCCGAGTTCGGGAATAGCAGCTACCTCCTCCACCGCTCCCTCAGGCTCAGTGGTTGCCGCCACTTCTTTGGGAAGGCTCGGCCCTGCAAGATAAGGTATATGAGAACTGATAATTCAAAATTTGACAACGGAACCTCACGGCACATTACCTGGAGTTGATTTACCGTTCGCTTCCCGAGCCGCACGTGCCGTTCGCCTGTAAGCAGTAGACAAGGAGACCGGAGACTCCTCTGAAGGAGTAGCAGCAGGGGTAGCGGCGCTCGAACCCGCACCCAAAGCTAAAGTAACACTATGCTCCCTTGTTGCACGCTTCTGGTGCTTCCTTTCCTCCCGGGCCATCAAAGCAGACCTTCTAGAAGCCTCCTTCAACAGAGCGTCATCATCCGCACCCAGGGTTACCTCTGGAGCCATCAAGGCTTCTGTCATCGGTCGTTTAAGTAAGGCCTCTTTCAGCAGTGCCGAAGAGGCCGGGACTTCGGTAGCTGATCCGGGAAGAGTTTCCGCATCAGCTTGCGGGATCGGCATTGTGGTTCTTGCGATAAGACAAAGAAAGGGTCAGATTACTCATAAGAAACGGGAGCAGGAACATGGTCAACCGAAATGTACCGATGCCTAAGAATGCTTGAAGTCATTCCTCTTCCTCAAAAGTCTTGAAAGAGGCAGCAAGAACTTCTTCGGTGGAAATGCCTGTTAAAGAAGAAAAACGTCAGTCATAACACAATAATAGAAATACGATGCGATGGCGAAAAATACAGCTAATGAGTAGCTGATCGCACCAGGATAGCCAACTCTCTTTGTGGCTGGCCAATTGTTTAGAAGCGGCAATGGCAACCGCCGGATCAGTATCGTCTGGCGGCATGAATAAGCCCTCATTCGTCCCATACTCTCTCAGGCCTTCGCTGTAAGGAGCGTGAGGCTCCTGGACAAGTACAACGTCGATAAAAAAGATCAACTTCTTTTTCTTCTGTGAGCGAGCTCCGGTCACAGTCAAAACCGGCTTGCGCTTCGTGGGCACTTTAGGACGGCGAGTACCGATATCCGAGCCCACGCTAGATTCGGGTGAAGCTACAGTTATCGTCTCTATGGGAGCGCGGGGCACCGAGGGCACGTCCACCGTCTCCACAGGAGCATGGGGCAATCCACGCGTGGGGCTTAGCACACGTGGAGGCTCAACTGCAGCAACCCCTCTTAGCGGAGGGGGGACAGCTATCCGTCGCTTCAAAGGGACGTTGTGATCGCTGGCAGGAGGCACACTCTTGCGATCGAGCAGCAGCCGCCTCTCTTTCCTGATAACAGCGCCCATCGCGTGTTGATACCAGGCCCCGTGTACGTTAAGGGCCTTCGGAATGCAGCTCGGCTCGCTAATAAAGAAGTGGGAGCCCGTATTCAAGCGCATAAAGTGATGCAGCGCACCCCATATTCCCTCTCTGGTGGCAGCAGGTTCTTCCAAGAATGCCTCCAGTGGAACCCCCTGGTTATAGCTCAGCTACTGGGCAAGATGATGGGGGTTGTATCTTATAAAAAACGCCACATCATTTTGCCTGAATACAAGAAAGCCCGGCCTGATGGAGTATAGATATAGAATCTCCCGGGCTTTCAACATGGAGGCCCGGTCCTTAAAGGTGTCGCGCAATGCCGGCACCGTCTTAGAAGTTTCCTGATCGATCGTCAGGACTTTGTCCGTAAAAGACATACCAGCTCCGACCGTGCGCGGACGAAGAAGCAACCCCCTAGCCTCCCGCTAAGACGGATTCACAATAGAAGCGTCAACCAGACGCATAATTCTCGGGAATTTGCATTTCTCAAAAAACGGAGGTCTTTTATGAATACCAAATACCCCGAGCACGTGGATTTCCATCCACGAAGTAAAGTAGTGCATCGGGAAGTTGGCGGCATGCACCCCCGGTTTAGTTGTATCTGCCGCCACGCTAAGACCATGGTACAGGTGGGCTAACCCGGCAATCCCGATGGCCACTTGTATTCCGACCACTATTCGATGCGCTGGGTAGAAGACGGACGGCTTCATATAGCGAGGGTGCATGGGGAGCGCGAACCAACACAACCATAGCCCGAGAAACCCAAGAAAGAAAGTCTCCTCGTCAATGCCCGGAGCGGCGATTTCTGACAGAGGGATGATCGTAGCATCGGGAAGATAAAAGCCCTTCTGATCATCTTCCCATACTGGTCGACGGTCCAAGCCAAAGCCGAAGGGATTGTCGAGCTTGGAAATTTTTTCGCCTCGTTGCGATAGAATCTCCGGGCGAAGAAACCGGGCAATGAAGTCTGCGAAACTGACCTCCCGACCTCCGGATTCCAAGAAGAGGCTCTCGTACATGTTCAACACCTTTATCAGACTAGGAAACTGATGCTGAATAGCATTCTCCGGTGTTAGGCCCATCACCACCGGCTTGGTGGCAAAAACGTATTCATCCGGAGGAAGCAGCTCCTCATAGTGCTCCCCCCTAACCGGCAGACCGAAAATCTCAGCAAATTCTTCTAAGGAGATGGAGATTTCTCTATCCAGTAGAAGAAAGGTATGGGTTGGGATGTTTCATTGCTCCAAGAACGCCTTAATCCACCATGTCGGAGGAGCAGAATATTGGAACAATGAAGCATAAACCGCAGGATATAGGCCGAGCTTCAGCAGTTGCGTTTTCTTCGCCGACAAAATATACCTGGCCCACTGCAAATACCCGGCCGAATGTCCGGGAGTCAACCCGATGTTGTAAGGTTGTCCCCAAGGGCGCGACCCGCCCTAGCATATACGCCACCCCAAAGTATCCAAAGCTGCCGGCAGCTGCATGGGTATGGCGGCAATCGAAGGTTGAAGAAGGCCCTCCGAGGTCCAGTTGAAAACCTCCACGGCATAGTTCACCGGGGGTGCATCTGCATACGAAATCGACGAGATCGGATCCGACGGCGTCGCACAAGAGAAGCTTCGACGACCTCTGATTATCTGGTCGTACCACCTACCCCACAAGTGAAGGTTTTTGTGTTTCGGGTCATAGTCTCTGATGAGCGCGAGAACCTCCCGGTCCACAGGTGCCTCAGGGAATCCTCCCTCTGAACGGAAAAACGGGAAAGAGAGATCGGAAGACATGTCGCCTGCGAGAAAGAACAGAATTCGATTGTCAATACTATAATTTAACTCTGACACTCGGCACTTTAAAGTTTGTACCACACTGCAATGCAGTGGAAAGGGGACCAAAGGGGGACCCACAAAATCCAGATGACAATGCATCAATTAATAGAACAGCCTCATCATTGGATGAGACTGTTAATTAATGAGGAGATCCTCAAAGAATTTTCTCATTGAATGAGAAATCCCTCGGGAAAAGGAGAAAATCTCCCTTTGAGAGCAAAGCTCTATAACAGAGTGACACTTGTCAAAATCTGGTCATGAAGGAATAAAATTCCTTAAAGAGCCTGGCCCTGTAATGATGATGGAAAATCCATTAAAGATTAATTAAAATTAATTAATTTTTATGAATTAAAAATTCTGGGATCTTCAAGATCCATGAAAAAACTCTTAAGAGTTCTTCATCAAAGATCAAAAGATCCACATATACTATCAAAGAGCAGAGCTCTGATTCATGGGATAAGAAACCCCAAGAAAAGATCTGTTTAGATCAATGGGTTTATAAGAGCAAGGCTATATTAATGAAACCCTAAAAGGGTTTTCTTTAGATCAAAGATCTATGAAGAGCAAGGCTCTGTTAATGGGTAAAAACCCTAATTTATTAAAATTAAAATTTTTAATTTTACTTAAGAGTTCTGACTCTTGAAAGTTCTTAACAAAAGAGCAAGGCTCTGAGCAAAAATTCTCAAGAAGAAGATGATAATCATCTAAAGGAC
This sequence comes from Agapanthus africanus, assembly GCA_030015575.1. NCBI lineage: Eukaryota > Viridiplantae > Streptophyta > Magnoliopsida > Asparagales > Amaryllidaceae > Agapanthus > Agapanthus africanus. Next base: position 746,015,149 of record JASDDO010000022.1, on the reverse strand, counting down.
CAAAGATCCTATTTATAGGCACTGAACCGCCTCTTCAACTTCTGAGTTGATCCAAGGGCTCAGATGTTGCTACCGCTGCACTCACATGTGCGCCATATGAGCGCAACGGTGGGGGGGCATTTGTTTACCCCAATCAGAGTAAAGCTCTGTTTTGAATTTCAAAATTCAAAAATTGAAGCAACGCTTCAGATTCTGCGCACTGCTCGCCACGTGTCAAACGCAGACGCGCTGGCGCCAGGTGCGCTGCGCCCTAGGCAGCGCACCCCCAATCAGAGCAAAGCTCTGTTTCAAAATTCAAAATTTATAAGTTGAAGCAACGGTTCAGATCCAGCGCTCTGCGCTGCGCGCCACGTGTCAAACACAGGTGCGCTAGCGCAGTTGCGCTGCGCGCCACGTGTCGAACGTAGGTGCGCCAGCGCTGGAATTAAAAATTCCCCCACCGTCAGATCAAAAGATCTACTAATAATAAATTATTAATTAATCAGAACTAAAATTCTGTTATGGAAAGATCTTTCCAATCTTATTAAAACAAGAAGATTATTTTCTGTAAAACAGAAGCCTTAGGATCAAAGATCCAACGGTGGGAAATATTCCCAAATCATTCAGAGAAAAATCTCTTAAAAATGATTTAACAAATCAATTGGCTCTATATAAAGGCCCCTAGACTTCAAGTCTAATATATACAGAAAAAGAGAGAGAAAACCCTCTGCAAACTTTGAAAAAAAAGAAGAGCAAGCTCTTAGAAAAAAGAAGATTTTTTCTTCATCTTCAAGGTAAAGAACTATGTTCTTGAAATAACAGAGATGAAACCATCTCGTAAAAAGAAGAACCATCTTCTAAAAAGATCATAGATCTAAAAAAAAGACCAAGGTCTTTAATAAAAAGGAAAAGATCTAATCATAAAATAATAAAAGAAGTATTTTTACTTCATTCACAGATCTTTGATCTATAAAGGCAGAGCCTTTTATAAAAACAAGAACTTTTGTTCTTGGATCTTGAGGCAAAGTCTCCTTTAAAGAAGAACACAAATCTGTTCTTTGATCTTAAAATTGATCAGATGCGCTTTGCGCTATCAGAAAGTGCCTTGCACTCATGAATTGCGTTTTTGCGCTTCTTGGACCGGCGCTCAGCGCCAAAACATGACACGTGTCAACCATAAACACTACTTGCGCTTTGCGCTTTTAAAACAGTGCACTGCGCTCATGAGCTGGCGCTCAGCGCCAAGCGCGCCACGTGTCACTCACTGGCGTGCCAACAGACTAGCGCAGAGCGCTAATGAATTAAAAGCACAATGCGCTAACAAACTAGCGCTTAACGCTAAGCGCGACACGTGTCATCTTCGTGTGCGCTACTTGACAGAAGCGCAATGCGCTCTTTAGCTGGCACAAAGCGCCTGGCGCGCCACGTGGCGCACTATCAGAACACAATTTGTTCCGATCAAGACAAAATATGTCAGAATTCAATGCTTGGCATTATTAAAAGGGCCGAGCTCAAATAAAGGCTTAATAGCCAGAACAAAAATAAAATGTTGAAACAGTTTAATTGGACTTAGCCCAATTCGGGCCATAAGTCCTCAACTTATCTTGAACTGAGCACATCTGCTCTTTCAAACAAGTCACCTTGGTTCAAGGGTACATCCCTCCATTCCTTTGATATTTGTCGTTGTAATTCCTCAACGTCTTCAAAGAGGTGACGGGTCCCGACAATCACACATTTCACGGACTGTGGGGTCCTTAAACTCATGGACTATGATATCCTTAATCTCGACCGTGACGTCTTAAAACCAACATCGGACTGTGGAGTCCTTAAATCCACGGACTATGATGTCCTTAACCTCGATCGTGACGTCTTAAAACTAATATCGGACTGTGGAGTCCTTAAATCCACGGACTATGATGTCCTTAACCTCGACCATGATGTCTTTAAACTAACATCGGACTGTGAGGTACTTAAACTCATGGACTATGATGTCCTTAACCTTGACTGTGACGTCTTAAAACTAACTTCGGACTGTGGAGTCCTTAAATCCACGGACTATGATGTCCTTAACCTCGACCGTGATGTCTTTAAACTAACATCGGACTGTGGGGTCCTTAAACCCACGGACTATGATGTCCTTAACCTCGACCGCGATGTCTTTAAACTAACAATGGACCCCCATGTCCTTAAACTGGCAATCGACCGCAATGTCACTAAATTAAACAATATAGCCCAATTGCTCTCTTGTCGGATCTAAACGATCCCGTTAAGTTGATCTTAGTCTAAAATTAGACTAACGTATCATTAACAAACGTTTAAGTTGATCTTAGTCTCAAATGAGGCTAACGTATCTGTAGGGTTACTAGGTATGGTCACAAAGTTCTACAAGGCATCTACCATGCCAAAATCAAATTTTTCATGTGCCGAACAACCCTAACCAAGATCTTAGACTAGAGATTAGGCGAAACAAAGCAAGTAAACAACTTTACTTCTAAGAGTTTGGGATTACAACCTTTGTAGTCCGTTCCTTTACTTCTAAAGCTCCGTGTTGAGGTCCCTTCGCTGTGATCATCGAGTACCCGGACTCTAGAGAGGCTCCATGAAGAGAAAGATGCAATCTTGCTTCCGATCTTCAATAACTAAGATAATCTACCTTGAAGAAACTCAAGCCCAAGCTTTTGCTTTGCTAATCAAGTATCGGCATTGCTAATCAAGTATCAGCAACGCAAACACTCTAATCTAAGTGGCAAGAACAGATGAGGGTGATGGAGTAGGAATTTAGCTCTCATTTGTTTTCAATTTCTCACTCATTTTCATCACACATGAAAAAGCTAGAAAGCTTTTCATCAAAAGAAGAAGGAAGAAGAAGAAGAATCTCTTTTGTCATGAATAATGAAACTTGTGTGAGGTTAGAAATGCAACCATGGGTTAAGAATGAAGACTTAACCCATGTAGAGAATTAACCATGGTGAAGGGTTTGGGTTTGGTTAATAAATATCTACAAAATATCTTTACACAATATCTTGCTTAAAAACAAAAACAAAGCTTCTAGAAGCTTCAAGAAAGCTCAACCCTAATCCAAACCCTAACCATGTTTAAACTCCACAAAATATGTTGCATTTATAACCTTAACTTGTTACAATATTATATATCACCTATACAATATTTATTATAACAAAATAAAATAATACAATTAAAATATATCACATATATATCAATGTATTACCCGAGTGAGAAAAAGAATCTTTAAGTGAGCTTATACTAGTTAATGTAATTTAATATATCAAATATATAATTATACATTAAATTATCGAATTAACACTTGATCCGATAATCCGGCTATTTCACAAATAACCGACTAATATAATCTGTATCAGTTCATCGAATCAACACTTGATCCGATGACCCGGCTATATCACATATACCCGGCCGAGATCTCATATCGTGAGAATCTAATACGGTATCGCATACACGTATTATTCTCGGTCCCGCACATATCACATATGTGCTCCTACTCCGTTTTGCCTGAGCCAGGAAACCTCTGTGTATGACTCTAAAGAATTGTCAATACGCCGGCAGTAGGTGATAATCATATCAAACACCCACAAGCTGCAAGCGGTCAGCTAAACGTAATAGCCACCCAGGAATTGATCAATAAGAAGGTCAACAAGCAAGCCTGTACATTCTCCCGTGAATCCAACCAGTAACACTCTCGTACAGTCCGGTCTCTTCGTCCGATATGTCGCATATCTCGCCTAGGGGCGGTAAACGTCAGACCCCCAGTAGCTTGATAAGTCGTGTCGATATGAGGTCCATAACAGTTCGAGAAACTACTGATAACACATACCAGTAAATCTCAGCAACCCTGGCTAGGGATTTCCAGTTATAGCCAATCGAACATAGCACAACATCAACTCCCTATACCGGGAGAGACGAAACCCCTCCTATCGCTCATTGCCTCCATGTGATTCGGGACTGTACCCAAAAGCCACCATTTTGCACATCCTCTTGGACGTGGTATGATGGAAATCAAAGCATAGTGGGAATCACACAAGACTCTATGACGATCTCAGGTCTACAGACTAACCTGTACCAGTGTCACCAGAGAACTGCCATCTGACGTGAGGTATAATACCATCTGGGAGTTCTCGGTGAGTCCGTTCAGTGTACCCAGTCTCCATTGAGCACCCATATACTTTTTCTGATGTCAAACACCAATGGATATGGGATCATCCATCGCCCATCATATGGGTCAAGAAGCGCATACGCTAGTCTACTCTGGAGTATCGATGCCCTGTCTCGGCACTCCCACGACTAGGAACATTTGAAGGATGTACTTGGCGACTACACTGTCCCCACTAGTATGATATGCATTATAGTCCAGGTAGTCAAGTACTCATCCTAAGGGTTTTATCAATATGTGACATAGAGACAATCAGAGTACATGTTAAGATAAAGAGTAACCAGATAGCATACTATCATGTCGAGCAAGAAAGTCCTCCCTATATATGTCCATGCATCCACTACAATATACAACGTATGTACAGTAATAGCCTCTAGGGCATACATATAACTAACAATTTCCCACTTGCACTAGGGTCATCTGTTGTAGTATCTCATACCCAACAATAAGCTGTGATTGAAGTATCTCATACTCAACCATCCCATAAAAGTCTCTTCTGGGAAATATGCCTTTGTCAGTGGATCCACGCTGTTGTCCTCTGTGTCTACTATCCTTACCTCGATCTCCCTGGAGATCAACCATCTCCATGATCAGGCGATACATCCTAAGAATATGTCTGGATCTCTTATGGGACGGGGGTTCCTAGGCATAAGCCACAACTCCATTGTCACACAATGGCAGGAACGAAGTTCATCTCATGAACTATTATATATTCAGACTGCCTCTTTGGTAGCTTCCTTGGTAACGATGTATCTTGCCTCTAATCGTCTAGTAAGTCACGGTATCTAGCTTGGAACTCTTCCAACATCGTCCCTCCACTGAGGGTAAAGACATTGCCTGCGACTGACATTCAGTCGTCCTTATCACCGTGGAACCTTTCCAGTGATTCTCCCCAGGATTGATTGATACCATCTCACTACAACTAGTGAGAATCCTAACATCCAATTAGATCTATCTCATAGATCCATAATCCAGGATTTAGGAGGTATCACCTTGATCCTATATGGAGAATCTTTGTGACAAGAGGAGATTGACCGAGCGTAGCATAGGAAACTTCTTTCCTATCAAGAGTATGTCATCCACGTACTATACGAGGATCACCACTATACTCCCTACTACCTTTTTGTATATACAAGGTTCATCTACCATTTTGATGAAGTCAAACTCTTTGACTACTACATCAAAACAGACGTTCCAACTCCGCGATGCTTGATTTATCACATAAAACATCTTGCACACGTTTTCGCTACTTCCACTGTCTACGAAGCCCTCTGGCTGTGTACTTATAAACGCTCTCTTCCAAATCATCATTTAGAAAAGCAGTCATGGCACCCAACCGTCAGATATCGTTGTCATGGTATGTAGCCGTAGCAAGTAGGATCTGGATGGACTTAAGCATACTTTAAAAGTCTCAACTTTTCCATGTACATCAAGTAATCTTCTCAAGATATACTTGCTTCTGATGGGGATTTAACCCTTCAGATGAAGCAACCAATGTCCATACTTTGTTGGTGTATAAGGATTCCATCTCAGATCGCTAAGCATCCAGCCATTCTCACAGAGTCCCCACTCCTGATGGCCTGCTCGAAACTAGTTGGGTCATCATCTCATGATGCAATCCTCTCTCCCACCGTCATAGAGAAACCGAAGTATCTCTCAGGTGGATGAGGAACCCTACCAGATTGGCGGAGAGGCTGAGGTTCGTTGGAAACTATTGAATCCTCCGAGTTTACCAAATCATCAGCTGCAGTTTGTATAGCTGGAACTCCTTCCAGTTCTATCTCATGACCACTAATTTTTTTCACAAGAAATTCCCTTTTTCTCAAAAAGTGGTATGCCGAGAAATAAAACATCTTTTGTTCCTCAGTGTGGTAGAAGATATTCCCTTGCGAATGCTTAGGATATCCAACAAACTTCCACAGAACTGACTTTGCCACGAGCTTGTCCAGATTTTGCTTTTGACATAGGCCGGACAACCCCAAATCTTAACATCTTTAAGAGATGGGCTCTTCCCATACCATATCACATATGGAGTGGTAGGCATCTGATTTGGTTGGAACCCTATTCAATAGGTATGCAACTTCTCAAGTGCATAACCCGAAAAGAAAATAGGCTACTCAGTAGTACTCATCATAGAGCACACCATATCACATAGGGTGTAATTACTCCGCCCCGATACACCGACGTGCTGTAGTGTATACGGAGGAGTAATGTTGAGAGAGAATATCATTCTCCTTTAGAATAGTCCAGGAATTTCGTGATCAAGTATTCTCCTCCTTGATCACATCAAAGGACATAATACTTATACCCGGTTTTTGGTTCTCTACTTCTAACTTATATTCATTGAATTTCTCAAAAGTTCCAGACTTTTGTTTCAACAGGAACACATGTCCGGATCTTGAGAGATAATCAGTGAATGTAATGAAGTACAAAGAACCGGTCTTGGCATGTGTAGATAGCGGACCTTCATACATCAGCATGTATCAATCCCAAGAGTTCACTAACTCTTTCTCTGTTTCCAATAAACGGAGCCGTGGTCATCTTATCTTTGTGACATGACTGGCAAGTTTTTACAAGATGTAAATCCAAACTAATTTAAATATGCATCTTTATGTAACTTCAGCTAGTCGGGTCGCATTGATATGACCTAGTCTACAATGCCCTCAAGGAGGATTCGTTCATTTCTGAACTCTTCCTCTTGTGTGTGTTCTGTACATTAAGAACTGTAGTTTGATTTAGAACGTCTATGCTTTTAGATAACGTGCCTGAACCGATCAACTCTTGATATAGGAAATGTTCAAAACACTATCCAACAATACAAAATTATATCCTTCTTTACTAATAAAGAGACTGATATGATGTTGTATATCAGGTTCGGTATCTAATAACATTCGTTCAGAATCAATGTATTCTGGTAATACAGGGTGATAACTGCCAACAGACTTGGCTGCAACACTTGCATCATTTCCAACTCTTGAAACTTATCACCCGTTCTCAGTTCTCTACCTATCTGTAGCCCATGTAACAAATTACATTTGCGGGATCCTGATCCGGTATCTCATACCCAGGACATAAAGGATACTGAGAAATAGTTCTTGGTAATGAACATACCCGAAGATTATTCATCAACATGCACTTTCTTCGTTTGGGCGGCACGGGAATTCTTGTAATGCCATATTTCCTGTTTTGTCTTATAACAATTATAAGTTGGAGCGGGACCAATGTTCCTTAGCGCAGTATAACAAGTGGGTTCGGTCAATACATCTGTATTATTATCTTGATTAAGGCGTGACATGGTCGCTACCTGGAGAGAGATAGAAGAAAACACTCAGCGTATGCTCTTTCAAGATTAGTTTGATTATTAATATATCTAATCAGGATGTCTCCCACTGTTTTAGTCAAATCCTCCTTCAAACCCTAAAACGAAAGACTACCCGGGATTAATTACACCCTACAAGTTCGCCAATTTTTCAGCCAGGCCAGTGCCGGTACTTTGAGGGGGGTTCCCCGTGCTTTCGCACGGACCTAATTAAAGTAAACCTCGGTTTCCCAGGGGCTTAACCCCGTTAACACCTTTCTAGATACCTACTTGATCAGCTAATTGTAATGTGTAAAACTTTCCCAGGAGTAACTCTTACTCACAGCGGGTATCAGGATCTAACTATCTCATAGAAGATATGCAATCTCATTGCAAATTTCAACTCTTGAAATTCCTAATAATATTTTACCCCTAGTGTAATACCCAGCCCCTTTTTATACCAATATCTGTATTTTTGTTATTCTTGAATTTTTATTTAATTTATTTAATTCTATTCCTAAACCCCAAACCCTAATCCCAAAGCCTCATTTTCTTTTCCCATTTATATAAACCCATTTTTCCGGCCCAACTTTTTATTCCCAAATTATTTAAATTCCCTAGGCCGAGCTCACCAAGCCCACTCCTCTACTTCCTCAAGTAGCCGGCCCCCTTTCCAACTTCCTATAATTTCTTTTATTATTTTACCTCAGCCCAATCCCTTTCATTATTTATTAAACTGAATAACTTTTTCCCAGCCCAACACCCATTTCCTTTTCATAATCCCTGCAGCCCAATTTTCTACTCAAAATAAAACCAAGCCCTTCCCCATTTTGATTTTCCTTTAAACTCTCTGGCCCAACTCCCCAAGCCCATCCCCTCAGTTTTTTTAAAATGAATTCATCTTTATTTTGACCCTGGCCCGTCCCAGTCCCCTCTCTAAGCCCACTTCACCCTCAACCCGCACCCGCTTCCCCGACCCGACCCGCTTCGCCCCATCTTCTCCCCAACGGCTATCTTTCCCGCCCATGCCCACTTCTACTTCTACCCACCTCCTCCGCTCACGACGCTAAAGCCAGCGGCCACGTCGCCCGTGCCCACGCCCAAGATGTGCGACGTTACCCTCGCGATCTACCCGTCTCCTCTATCTCACTCCCCCTCACGTTCTCTTTCTCTCTCGCTTTCTCTCCTTTTCTCTCCCTCTCTCTCTCTCCTCCATTTTCTCGCTCCTCCCTCGAACCCACCACTTCGCCAGCACCGCCGACGAGCTCCTCACTCCCCGAGCACACTCCCATCATCACCTTCCCTCCTCTGTCGCCATCACACTACGCCGCCGGCCACCACGTCGGTCCCCCTCCGCATCACCCTCAACTCCGACCACCACCTCCTTGCTCTCGACGCCACCATTATCGTCGTCATCCTCTCCTCGTCACCTCCACCGACCATAACTCTCTCGACCTCCATCGACACCCCCACCGAGCACCCATCCCCGGAGCTACCTCCTACCCTCCTCCGAAAACATCACCAGCTTCCCTCTCTCAGCCCACTTCCTCCACGTCGAACACCATCCGCAACTCGAGCTCCATTTGCACACCCGACCATTGCACCTATCGTCACCAGCAACCCTCGAACGTCGCCTCAGCCCTTTCTTCGCCACCACTACACCTTGTTGTCACCTTCCCCATCGTCCCCACCATCGCCAGCTCCACACCCTAACCGCCACTTACGGCCGCTCTAGCTCCTCACCACGCCGGAGCCGCCCCTGTCGCGCCGCCACCTCCGACTACAACAAACCACCGCAGCACCATCATCTCCCCAGTCTCACGAGCCCTAGCCGTTGCCGAGACAGAACCCCATAGCCGAGCCCAAGCTTGTGGTCATCGTGTCGTGCTCGTGCCCATGCAATCCGTCGCCGTGCAATCCCCGAAACGTTTCCAAGCAAGTATTTTACTTGCTTACATGCTAATTTACTCGTGTTACAAATTCAAAGGTACAAGTTATGAATTTGCAATCCCCGATAAAATTAAACGACATACCTGTTCGATGCATGATCCCAAAGAAAATACTTATCTAATTTGACAGAACTGGATTGTTTATATTGGCCCATGTTGTGATGAATACCTTGTACAAATTTCGCTGGAATATATGACCGTTAACGACTAAAACGACCACCCCTAAGTTTACGCGTAAAACTGGAATTTTCTTGTACCTGAAAACCGTTAAAATCGCCATAAATTATATACACACTGGAATGAAGTATTCGAGGGCTTAAATCGAAGCCGACTCGACGAACTATAACCCTATGTAAATTCCTAATTGTTTCTGTACTTAAACTGTGACAATATTTGGATCGGAGTGCGACTCTGGACTGCAGTCCAGAGCAACTCTGTTTATTGGGTGCTGTCTCGTAATGGGTTCCACACTGTTTCCTTAACTCGTAGGTTGCGGAACTCTGCTGTTTATGAAAGGTGAATCTGTTAGCTAGACAACATAGGTGGTTTCATTCTGTTTCGTTATCGTTTGTTATTTAATCTGTAATTTAAAAGATCGGGACGTATAACAGTCCCAGCAGAATCAGAACTGACATATTAGTATTGAACAGTGTATAACTTCTAACGTATAGACGCGATTGAGAAACCGTCTATTGCATTGAAAATCTTACTGAAAATCCTAGATTTCATTCAACTGTAGAGTCGCTAAAATCTGATCCCAACAGGGATTATAATGCGTTGCGAAACGGACTTCCGATTCTGAAACCGGATTTCCAGCCGTGAACGCTTAAAATGAAATGGCTATAATTAATGATCCTGGAACCCGATTGACATGAAACCAAATTCACTGGATAGATAACTGAACATACCATTTATTCCCCGTTCATCATTTCACTAAACTGTAACTATATGATTTATGATAAATTATTCAAGTGGTAGATTATTGATTCATGACACCCTAATCATGCTTTACATACTGTTTACGCATCATATCATACACATGTCACTGCATTGATAACCTAGTGATATCGTGCATTACCCAGTGTTAGGTATTAGTGATGATTGTGGCAAGTACGTTAATGTTCGTGTATAAGTGGATAAGTGAAAGTGACACGTACTTGTACACAATCAGTGAACCTTATTATCCTATTGCATTGTCGACGTCTGTGGGACGCACGTACGTGTGACTATAAGTGGTATGGGACACTTATGGAAACTCTTGCGTGGGTGTCACAGATAAGGCACCAGACACTGCCATTTATCTTAGGTATTAGTCGGGACGTGCTTGATAGAGGTCCTGCCTCCAGTTCTCGCGCAGACTTGTCACAGACCGATTGGTATTTGAGGTTATGGTTAGCGTTTGATGTAGACCACGGGGTGTGGGGTAGTTTGAGTGTGAGTTCAACAGAATCTCAGGAGTCCCTTGCCGGCTTATATATATGGAGATATATGGAGATTTACAGGGTACATGATTATTACCGTGAGTTACATGTTGGGCCCGTGGTCCCTTGCCCTTGGATGGAGGACACTCGCGAGTGGTTGATTCTCACACTTGGACTGACGATAGGCTTAGTGTCCTGTGCAGTGAGACTTAGAGACTGATAGGGATGATAGCATCAATATACATACTACTGTGTTGACATACTTGGCATATCATTCTACTGCTTTTACTGTTCCACTGCATCGATTACTGCATGTTCATACCTATACCGTCATTGATTTACTGTTATATATATTTATTATCACTATTAGAGTTGTCACTTGGATGTATATATTTTATTGCTATTGTGTCGCTCTGACGACCTGAGTATGCATGCTTAGTGTGAGGAGAGGGTTTAGCCTGGACCGGGACTAGACGTATATCACGGACATCTTGATTAGCTATCCAGGGTTATTCTTTTGTTTCCCATCAGGTCAGTTCTTTACATTGTTTCTTTCAGTTACTGCATTTCTCATTACCTGCGCATCATTTACTGTTTACCATGTAAAACTAGAAGCCGAAGTGTGACTACGGCAGGACATTTCCTTGACCGTAGGAGCATGGCTGGCCTTATCAACCCCTCGTATTCCGTATTTTGGGAAGCCGGCCCGTCTCCTCTATCTCACTCCCCCTCACGTTCTCTCTCTCTCTCTCTCTCGCTTTCTCTCCGTCTCTCTCTCTCCTTCATTTTCCCGCTCCTCCCTCGAACCCACCACTTCGCCAGCACCGCCGACGAACTCCTCATTCCCCGAGCACACTCCCATCATCACCTTCCCTCCTCTGTCGCCATCACACCACGCCGCCGGCCACCACGTCGGTCCCTCTCCGCATCACCCTCAACTCCGACCACCACCTCCTTACTCTCGACGCCACCATCATCGTCGTCATCCTCTCCTCGTCACCTCCACCGACCATAACTCTCTCGACCTCCATCGACACCCCCACCGAGCACCCATCCCCGGAGCTACCTCCTACCCTCCTCCGAAAACATCACCAGCTTCCCTCTCTTAGCCCACTTCCTCCACGTCGAACACCATCCGCAACTCGAGCTCCTCTTGCACACCCGACCATTGCACCTATCGTCACCAGCAACCCTTGAACGTCGCCTCAGCCCTTTCTTCGCCACCACTACACCTCGTTGTCACCTTCCCCATCGTCCCCACCATCACCAGCTCCATACCCTAACCGCCACTTACGGCCGCTCTAGCTCCCCACCACGCCGAAGCCGCCCCTGTCGCGCCGCCACCTCCAACTACAACAAACCACCGCAGTACCATCATCTCCCCAGTCTCACGAGCCCTAGCCGTTGCCAAGACAGAACCCCATAGCCGAGCCCAAGCTTGTGGTCATCGTGTCGTGCTCGTGCCCGTGCAATCCGTCGCCGTGCAATCCCCGAAACGTTTCCAGGCAAGTATTTTACTTGCTTACATGCTAATTTACTCGTGTTACAAATTCAAAGGTAAAAGTTATGAATTTGCAATCCCCGATAAAATTAAACGACGTACCCTGTGTGCACTCGCGAGTGGTTGATTCTCACACTTGGACTGACGATAGGCTTAGTGACCTGTGCAGTGAGACGTAAAGACTGATAGGGATGATAGCATCGATATACATACTTACTGTGTTGACATACTTGGCATATCATTCTACTGCTTTTACTGTTCCACTGCATCGATTACTGCATGTTCATACCTATACCGTCATTGATTTACTGTTATATATATTTATTATCACTATTAGAGTTGTCACTTGGATGTATATATTTTATTGCTATTGTGTCGCTCTGACGACCTGAGTATGCATGCTTAGTGTGAGGAGAGGATTTAGCCTGGACCGGGACTAGACGTACATCACGGACATCTTGATTAGCTATCCAGGGTTATTCTTTTGTTTCCCATCAGGTCAGTTCTTTACATTGTTTCTTTCAGTTACTGCATTTCTCATTACCTGCACATCATTTACTGTTTACCATGTAAAACTAGAAGCCGAAGTGTGACTACGGCAGGACATTTCCTTGACCGTAGGAGCATGGCTGGCCTTGTCAACCCCTCGTATTCCGTATTTTGGGAAGCGGGGCGTGACATGGTTTAGCTGGTATCAAAGCCCGGGTTTTGCTTCGTTTGGGATTGCAGTTTTCCGTGTATAGCTTGGTAATCTATGACATCTATCGGTCTAGGTTGTAAACTTGTTATTCTTGATCCATATTCACATCGAGTATTCTGCTATCTATTCGCTAGGGTTTCTGGTGACTTGGCAAAGTTTCGTGGTTGTAATTGTGAACTACATCACGATTACACTACCATACTCTGTTTAAGTGACTTAGAGTCATACAGTTGATTTTCCACTTGTAATGAAATTTCATCACATCTGATACTCTTGAATCTTTATCCAATCCATATTATAATTTGATTCTTATATCGTTCTCAAAATTATTGTTTCAGGATCATGTCTTTCAACGACTTTTCGTCTATCTCCACTCCCCAAAATCAGACCATCGAGATTCTGAGTGTACTGCAAGGTCTGAAGAAAGCCCAGGAGCGAACGAACGACTTGTTAGCTGAAGGACTGAGAAGGCAGGTGAATCATGCACCAGCGGGAGTCTCAAATTGTAAAGGGATCCTTGTTAGGCGAGAAAAAGAGAAGAAGATGAAGCGCCAGTTTGTTTCCCCGCGACAGAAGCAGCAGAAGACCCCATGTTGTGGGTACTGTAAGAGGCCAGGACATCTTCAGAGGGATTGTCGCCACGCTCAAGGGAAATGTCTGATTTGTGGATCCAGCGAACATCTCATCAACGGTTGCCCAAAAAGGAAGGAGCTACAAGGAGGAGACTCGTCCACACTCTCCACTTCTGCCAAGTAATGATTATTACGAAGTTTGAACCTCGAGGATAAGGCGGACCTAACACAGGATTCAACTCGCGTAACGAGAATGCAGCGGTCTAGCAATCAAAGAAGAATTTCCATGTTTTCTAATTTCAGTGATTATGTTATCATCCTCTTATAAATATTTCTTTCCGTTTGAAATCTTGTATCCGTCGAACTTTTAGTTGAATGCAATAAAACTTGAATCGTAATATATGTATCATTCTCTTGTCTTTCCCCTTATTCGTACTATTCATTATCACAACATTTTTAATCCTGACTTTTCAGTTCCTGCCACCGCATATTTTCCTATACTTCGTATCCTTAGCTATTTTCTTGATGTATTCCACTGTCTAATCATGACTCTTTCTTTTCAGACCATGGCCCACCCTGGAGCAGCGCCGCATCTAGATGAGGATGCACAGTCATGCGTTTCCTTAGACCGCATGCTGATGAGTTCTGATGATGAGATCAACGATCCCCAGGTCATTTTCGGAAACAGCGATTCCGAAGACGAAGGAGCAGTCGCCCCAGAGTTTAACATGATAGACGATTCCGACGAAGAGGAAGGAGACCCTGAAGAGAACCCGATAGAGGAAGATCCCGAGGAAGACCCGATAGAAGAAAATCCAGTTGAGAAAAATCCCGTGGAAGAAAATCCAGAAGAAGAGAATCACATGGAATCAGACCTCGATGAAGAAGCTCCAGCCGAGGAAGAAGGACCAGAAGATCAAGACCCTGCTGTGGAAGAACTTCCAATGCCGATCCCCGCGAGGCGCTATGGAAATGGACGCCCCTATCTGAGCGCGCGAGCCTACCGCAACCTGCTGAACCTCCACAACCGCGACTGACGGGATTTCTTTTAGATGTTGTCTTATCTGGCCAAATAAATCTGTGTATAGTTTAGGGCCACCTTTCGTCTTTGTGAATGCTTTGTCAAAAATCTTCTGGAATAAAATAAATTGCTGAGTTCGCTAATCTTTCGATCTTCTTAGTTCACTTGCTGCTTAATTATTTCTTCTATACAATTATTTTTCTTACTGAGATCTGTTCATCCCTACTCCTTACATTGTTTAAACCCTCACTAAAATTAACAAATACCACACCCGATCTTTTAGAGGTCCACCCTCCATCCACCGTCTGTGCCTCGTTTGAGATCCTTCTAGGAGGAGAAAATTCTAGTGAAATTTCCGAGTTCGTTAACCCTTCAAATTTTTGATTCATATGATGTACCGACCGTTATCCTCCCCATACTTTTCCCTTGTAGTCCTTTCTTGCTCACCCTTACTTCCCGTGCTGAACCAATCCCAATCTCCTTGACCTTCAGTCTAAAGCCGACACACTACGACCTTCTGAATGAGCCACACTTCCTTGTAATCATTACCCTAGCTAGCCCTATACCTCTTTGTGTTTTTCCTATTACCCTAAATATATATAGGGACATTATTATTCGAAAATTTGGTTTTGCATTACTTTATATTTATAGAAGAGTGTGTTTTATCGACTATTTCCGTTTTACGCATTTCAAGTACTCCACTACTAACCTTCCCATTATTTTCAGTAGCACAACCTTACATCGCGCATATTTTCGTTACGTGTTTCTTAATTTCATTATGTGGGTTTTCTAAGTTACTTTAAAACTATTCGATCGATAAATTATCCTAAAATGTTTTAACCAACCGATAAATTTTTCACTACGTTATTATCGTTACTTTATTTTCGGGTGTTGTGCCTATGTTTACTATTATAGATGATTGTGCTTTATACTCATCATTTCTGCTGTGCTACTTTTAATATACTTATATGTGCACATATTTGGGTTCGATTCTATCGAATACGCCTTGATTATTATTATTCGCTATTGTTATCTAAATTCTCGTATACATGTAGTTACCATTATATTTGTTCCTGCCTTATACATATTAGACCTATCTTTCGTATGTGGTTCTTACATATATATACCTTCAAAATTTTGTCCACCCATTTTAAGTAAATCACTATGTATTAGTTTTCGATATAGTAACTTTTCACTTATTATTTTGTAGCCTATCGAACTTTAAATTTCGAGGACGAAATTTTTGTAAGGGTGGTATGATGTAATACCCTGCCCTTTTTTATACCAATATCTGTATTTTTGTTATTCTTGAATTTTTATTTAATTTATTTAATTCTATTCCTAAACCCCAAACCCTAATCCCAAAGCCTCATTTTCTTTTCCCATTTATATAAACCCATTTTTCCGGCCCAACTCTTTATTCCCAAATTATTTAAATTCCCCGGGCCGAGCTCACCAAGCCCACTCCTCTACTTCCTCAAGAAGCCAGCCCGCTTTCCAACTCCCTATAATTTCTTTTATTATTTTACCTCAGCCCAATCCCTTTCATTATTTATTAAACTGAATAACTTTTTCCCAGCCCAACACCCATTTCCTTTTCATAATCCCTGCAGCCCAATTTTCTATTCAAAATAAAACCAAGCCCTTCCCCATTTTGATTTTCCTTTAAACTCTCTGGCCCAACTCCCCGAGCCCATCCCCTCAGTTTTTTTAAAATGAATTCATCTTTATTTTGACCCTGGCCTGGCCCAGTCACCTCTCCAATCCCGCTTCACCCTCAACCCGCACCCGCTTCCTCGACCTGACCCGCTTCGCCCTATCTTCTCCCCAACGGCTATCTTTCCTGCCCACGCCCACTTCTCCCTCGACCCGCCTCCTCCGCTCACGCCTGCGCTCACGACGCTAACGCCAGCGGCCACGTCGCCCACGCCCACGCCCAAGATGTGCGCCGTTACCCTCGCGATCTCCCCGTCTCCTCTATCTCACTCCCCCTCACGTTCTCTCTCTCTCTCTCTCTCTCTCTCTCTCGCTTTCTCTCCTTTTCTCTCCGTCTCTCTCTCTCCTCCATTTTCCCGCTCCTCCCTCGAACCCACCACTTCGCCAGCACCGCCGACGAGCTCCTCACTCCCCGAGCACACTCCCATCATCACCTTCCCTCCTATGTTGCTATCACACTACGCCGCCGGCCACCACGTCGGTCCCCCTCGGCATCACCCTCAACTCTGACCACTACCTCCTTGCTCTCGACGCCACCATCATCATCGTCATCCTCTCCTCGTCACCTCCACCGACCATAACTCTCTCGACCTCCATCGACACCCCCACCGAGCACCCATCCCCGGAGTTACCTCCTACCCTCCTCCGAAAACATCACCAGCTTCCCTCTCTCAGCCCACTTCCTCCACGTCGAACACCATCCGCAACTCGAGCTCCTCTTGCACACCCGACCATTGCACCTATCGTCACCAGCAACCCTCGAACGTCGCCTCAGCCCTTTCTTCGCCACCACTACACCTCGTTGTCACCTTCCCCATCGTCCCCACCATCGCCAGCTCCACACCCTAACTGCCACTTACGGCCGCTCTAGCTCCCCACCATGCCGGAGCCTCCCCTGTCGCGCCGCCACCTCCGACTACAACAAACCACCGCAGCACCATCATCTCCTCAGTCTCACGAGCCCTAGCCGTTGCCGAGACAGAACCCCATAGCCGAGCCCAAGCTTGTGGTCATCGTGTTGTGCTCGTGCCCGTGCAATCACCGAAACGTTTCCAGAAAAGTATTTTACTTGCTTACATGCTAATTTACTCGTGTTACAAATTCAAAGGTACAAGTTATGAATTTGCAATCCCCGATAAAATTAAACGACATACATGTTCGATGCATGATCCCAAAAAAAATACTTATCTAATTTGACAGAACTGGATTGTTTATATTTGCCCTTGTTGTGATGACTACCTTGTACAAATTTCGCAGGAATATATGACTGTTAACGAATAAAACGACTACCCCCAAGTTTACTTGTAAAACTGGAATTTTCTTGTACCTGAAAACCGTTAAAATCTCCATAAATTATATACACACTGGAATGATGCATTCGAGGGCTTAAATCGAAGCCGACTCGACAAACTATAACCCTATGTAAATTTCTAATTGTTTCTGTACTTAAACTGTGACAATATTTGGATCGGAGTGTGACTCTGGACTGCAGTCCAGAGCGACTCTGTTTATTGGGTGCTGTCCCGTAATGGGTACCACACTGTTTCCTTAACCCGTAGGTTGCGGAACTCCGCTGTTTATGAAAGGTGAATCTATTATCTAGACAACATAGGTGGTTTCATTCTGTTTCGTTATCGTTTGTTATTTAATCTGTAATTTAAAAGATCGGGACGTATAACAGTCCCAGCAGAATCAGAACTGACATATTAGTATTGAACAGTGTATAACTTCTAACGTACAGACGCGATTGAGAAACCGTCTGTTGCGTTGAAAACCTTACTGAAAAATCTAGATTTCATTCAACTGTAGAGTCGCTAAAATCTGATCCCAACATGGATTATAATGCGTTGTGAAACGGACTTCGGATTCTGAAACCGGATTTCTAGCCGTGAACGCTTAAAATGAAATGGCTATAATTAATAATCCTAGAACCCGATTGACATGAAACCAAATTCACTAGATAGATAACTGAACATACCATTTATTCCCCGTTCATCGTTTCACTAAACTGTAACCATATGATTTATGATAAATTATGCAAGTGGTAGATTATTGATTCATGACACCCTAATCATGCTTTACATACTGTTTACGCATCATATCATACACATGTCACTGCATTGATAACCTAGTGATATCGTGCATTACCCAGTGTTAGGTATTAGTGATGATTGTGGCAAGTACGTTAATGTTCGTGTATAAGTGGATAAGTGAAAGTGGCACGTACTTGTATATAATCAGTGAACCTTATTATCCTATTGCATTGTTGACGTCTGTGGGACGCGTGTACGTGTGACTATAAGTGGTATGGGACACTTATGGAAACTCTTGCGTGGGTGTCACAGATAAGGCACAGACACTGCCATTTATCTTAGGTATTAGTCGGGACGTGCTTGATGAAGGTCCTGCCTCCAGTTCTCGCGCAGACTTGTCACAAACCGATTGATATTTGAGGTTATGGTTAGCGTTTGATGTAGACTACGGGGTGTGGAGTAGTTTGAGTGTGAGTTCAACAGAATCTCGGGTGTCCCTTGCCGGCTTATATATATGGAGATATATGGAGATTTACAGGGTACATGATTATTACCGTGAGTTATATGTTGGGCCCGTGGTCCCTTGCCCTTGGGTTCTACCCTTGGGTGGAGGACACTCGCGAGTGGTTGACTCTCACACTTGGACTGACGATAGGCTTAGAGACCTGTGCAGTGAGACTTAGAGACTGATAGAGATGATAGCATCAATATACATACTTACTGTGTTGACATACTTGGCATATCATTCTACTGCTTTTACTATTCCGCTGCATCGATTACTGCATGTTCATACCTATACCGTCATTGATTTACTGTTATATATATTTATTATCACTATTAGAGTTGTCACTTGGATGTATATATTTTATTGCTATTGTGTCGCTCTGACGACCTGAGTATGCATGCTCAGTGTGAGGAGAGGATTTAGCCTGGACCGGGACTAGACGTACATCACGGACATCTTGATTAGCTATCCAGGGTTATTCTTTTGTTCCCCATCAGGTCAGTTCTTTACATTGTTTCTTTCAGTTACTGTATTTCTCATTACCTGCGCATCATTTACTGTTTACCATGTAAAACTAGAAGCCGAAGTGTGACTACGGCAGGACATTTCCTTGACCGTAGGCGCATGGCTGGCCTTATCAACCCCTCGTATTCCGTATTTTGGGAAGCGGGGCGTGACACCTAGCGTTCTATGACCTTAACGAATGTCAAACAACCCATAGTCCGCTAGTCAAGTTCAACCCGTACATTTCTTGATTGAATTAAACCCACCCGCACGACCCTAGACGAATGCCAAACAACGCCGTACGAATACTCTAATCCAATCGCATCGTACGCTAGCAGATAAGCACTAGTTCGCTACCATACACTACGCCTTGACGAATGTGTTTAGTTGATAAAACTGCACATTTGTTATTAAATTTTTCCTACTATTTCTATACTAGAAAAGATGTTTATTATAATATATGATACATATGAGGGTTTATCTGTAAAAATACTATTTTCATGTGTTTATGTATTATAATTAACATTTGGTAGGAAAATGTATGCAAAAATACCATTGACCAAATCTTAATGGAAAAATTAATATCTCAATATAAGAAACTCTACTAAATATTATTTGTTGAGTTATTGTGCAGAATATGCAGGTCTAAAAATCAAGGGAATCAAAGTTGTTAAGAGCAAACCTGCCTAATTAAGAAAGAAAACTAAGAAATCAAGTCTGGCAGAAATAAAGAAAAGATTTCCAATTTCCAAAGGTTCCAGAGATCGCCATGTGTCACAAGGAGAAAAGCCCAGAAGACCAAATCCAACGATCCATACACATGGCCGCGGATCCGCGGTCAAACCTACCCGTTGACCGCGGATCCGCCGCGCTTTAGAAGACTTGTGAGCTGCGTTTGGGTGGGAGAATCTTAACTGTTGGCTTCCAAATTTGGAAGCTAGGTTTCTGGCTTTTGGAGTATAAATAAGGACCGAGAGCCTCTTGGAAAAATCATCAAGTCAACGAGATCACGAAGTCCAAGACGGCTCACACATCCAGGCTGATCATCAACGGTTCATCTACCTCCTTAGAAGAGATTGAGAATCAAACTAGTATTTCTAATCATTTTCTAAGAAAACAAAGTGTAATGAGTTTTGTTGATTAATAAAGGTAGTTCTTTTTCTTATTCTATTTTCTTTGTAGTTTCGTTATGAATTCTCTCTCCATCTCTTTTTCTCCCAACATGCGCGAGTAATTCTTCGCTTGTTAGGATTCGTAGGATTAGGGTAGATTAATGGATGATGAAAATACTTAAACTCTTTTTACGTCCTATAAAGTTTATAAACTTTATCAAAAGAATCATTAACATCCTAATCAGGCGCGCTACCAATTCATTGTTAGTCTCGACCGCGATTAGAGATTAGATTAATGATTGTTTTGGTAAATGCTAGATATGAACGGAGTTCCGTGTCGAGATAGGGGTTAAGAGTGGGATTCCTTTTCTCTCCAGAAACCCTAATCTACATGCATCACTGCCGTTCTAGTTTTAAATCTATTAAAGGATAGAAAGAGTAATTTTTAATTAATCATCCATAACTACTAAATCATAATGAACCCTACAAGCCCTCTTCTTATATATACTTACATCCGTAGTTAATCTAGATCTATATTTTGCATCCTTGTTAGATCTAGAATTAGATCCTACAACCATTCTTCACCATTCTTTATCCTTCCTCTCTTTTTCAACACATCTAAAGTAAAAATAAAAGATTCAACGTTTCCCTGAGGACGACCCGTACTCATCTCGGTCTAACTACGCGCGACACCGTTCTGATTACGGTTATTCTACAAACACTCTTTTGAACCAATCAAATGCCAAACTACCGCAGCACAAATACTAAGTAGTACTTATCTGAGATGACGGAGGGCTACGACAGGTTTTTAAGAAAACCCTTTGCGTAATGAACTTGATATCGTTGTAGAATCGAGTGATTTTAAATGAAATATTTTTTAGGCCTTTTCTAGTTTTGCTAAAGAGGTCACTCCCGGTGAAGGGATCTCGGCTCTTTTCTCATCGAATAAGGTGCTGGATATTTCGCAAATATCACTATGCAAAGCAAAAACTATAAAAACAATCAAAAGACAAACCGAGTTTGTAACATCTGCTAGTTTCGCTAAAGAGGTCACTCCCGGTGAAGGGATCTCGGCTCTTTCCTTATCGAATAAGGTGCTGGATATTCTACAAGGAATACCGCTATGCAAAGCAAGAACTAGAGCTACCAGTTTTTGAGACAAGTTTCTACAACATCTTTTGGTTTCTTTTAATTCATTAATGAAGTCCCATTTTATTATGCTTCACAAGCATCACATTTGAAACGAAATCAACAATATATAATATATATCTCATATATATAATATAAACATTCGTCTCAGGCAGTAATATGATCTCATCACAGAACATTGCAGCAGAAGATAACATATGAAATATTGGATATACTAGGATTTCCATGTTTTATGCGAGCCTGTATAAAACGCGGATTCCATGGTCGCGATGAATAGCCAAACCCACATCCCTAGACCCCTACGAGAGCGGCAAGCAACTCTACTAACTCTAGGATTAGGAGACCCGGTCTCGACTCCTCGAGGTGGCCTCCCACTGGACCCTGGAACCCAGTTACATGTGCTCCCCGCCTTGGGTCTACCTAATGCGGAAAAGTAAATAATATACAATGATGACATCATCCTCAACCTGGAAGTGCTCCAATAAAAGAATATTACATACAATGAATTTTACATGAATGAAAATAAAAACCCTTATCTCACATAAAACCCTCGGCTATTCAAAACACGACGATCCAATATAACATATCACAGCAACACATAATATCACATATCATCAACGTAAGTAAATATGCGTATCCCAGTTGCCGTTGATGTATAGCAACGAAACCGGCGATACACCACATATTACACTTACGGTCGCAGAAAAGAAAGTGTAAAACTACAACAGTTGGAATCCGCAACCTCCTTAGACATCTCATGCCTAACCAAATGAATTCCTTAGACATCGCATGCCTAACAATTATAAACCCCGCATTTTAGTCTCGATCTCGAAAACACTTTTCAATATCTAGTCAGGCAATTCAACAAGATTCCCGACATCCTGATCGAATGCTCGTCGCAAACTTTAGTAGACGGCCGCACCCCCGGATGCCGTCGACGAAGTGCACTAAGGCGGAACACCGCTGCCGCGAGCACCCGAACAGATGCTTTTGGCGACGGGGTTCTCCTACAGTCACTTGGTCGTGGCTTTGGGGCGTGGCTATCTATTAAGTTTACCCGGTGAATAAGCGTACGCTACGTGATTGCGATGGACTTTTGATCACATCAAAATCCCTTGGCAACCGATCAAATGAGACTAAACTGCTAGATTTATAATATTCAAATTAGTTATCTCATAACTACTTGTGGATTCCAAATATTGTATCACATTCCAGATAAATAGACAATGTTAAACTTTCCGATCGAATAAACAAACACCCAAGATTTCCCAAATAGCTCAACACTTGAGCGGAGTTCTAAAAGTATCCATCACATGCCACAGTACCAATGGTCCAGCCGTAGAAGGGTCAAACCAACGCCTCACATGTGGCAACGCCGTACTGCCCCAAACCCTAAGGTTTAGAGGCGGTTCAGACGGTCGCATAATCGAGTTAAGGTTTGTGTTCTTCTAGAGGGTTCACCGCGTTACTTGCACGACTATGAATGTTCTTTAATTAAGGAAAATATCCAACACTTGAAAATTTTCCGGCAGGGGAAAAAGTGAGTTATTGATATCCGTTCGAACTTTTTAACAGGTTCTAAATTACCCGGAAAAAACTTAAACGAAGTTAAACTTTCCGATCGAATCAACGAATACAAAAGATCTCCAGAAAACTCAACACATGACTATAATCAAAAATTCTCAGAAGCATTCAAAATTAACTAAGAATAAACCCCAGAAGTGGTAGCACACAACTTTTGAAGTTGGCCGCGGAACCGCCGCCAAACGCATGGTTTGGACGCGGTTCCGCGGTCCAATGAGTGCTCCGTACTTCACAGTAATTCTTAGAATTCCTTGCTTAATTTTCTGAGTATTTTTCATACAGAAAAAATCAATATTTTAAAAAATTTCCAGAGAGAGGGTAAATTGCAACGTTTCGGGGTTCGATCGGACTTTAAACTTCGTCTAGACTTCGCCTAGAGCTCTAGCTTGGCTCTGACACCACTGTAGGGTAACTAGGCACGGTCATAAGGTTCTACAAGGCATCTACCATGCCAAAATCAAATTTTTCATGTGCCGAACAACCCTAACCAAGATCTTAGACTAGAGATTAGGCGAAACAAAGCAAGTAAACAACTTTACTTCTAAGAGTTTGGGATTACAACCTTTGTAGTACGTTCCTTCACTTCTAAAGCTCCGTGTTGAGGTCCCTTCGCTGCGATCATCGAGTACCCGGACTCTAGAGAGGCTCCATGAAGAGAAATATGCAATCTTGCTTCCGATCTTCAATAACTAAGATGATCTACCTTGAAGAAACTCAAGCCCAAGCTTTTGCTTTTCTCATCAAGTATCAGCAAAGCAAACACCCTAATCTAAGTGGCAAGAACAGATGAGAATGATGAAGTAGGAATTTAGCTCTCATTTGTTTTCAATTTCTCGCTCATTTTCATCACACATGAAAAAGCTAGAAAGCTTTTCATCAAAAGATGAAGGAAGAAGAAGAAGAATCTCTTTTGTGATGAATAATGAAACTTGTGTGAGGTTAGAAGTGCAACCATGGGTTAAGAATGAAGACTTAACCCATGTAGAGAATTAACTATGGTGAAGGGTTTGGGTTTGGTTAATAAATATCTACAAAATATCTTTACAAAATATCTTGCTTAAAAACAAAAACAAAGCTTCTAGAAGCTTCAAGAAAGCTCAACCCTAATCCAAACCCTAATCATGTTTAAACTCCACAAAACATGTTGCATTTGTAACCTTAACTTGTTACAATATTATATATCACATATACAATATTTATTGTAACAAAATAAAATAATACAATTAACATATATCACATATATATCAATGTATTACCCGAGTGAGAAAAAAAATCTTTAAGTGAGCTTATACTAGTTAATATAATTTAATATATCAAATATATAATTATACATTAAATTATCGAATCAACACTTGATCCGATAATCCGGCTATTTCACAAATAACCGACTAATATAATCTGTATCAGTTCATCGAATCAACACTTAATCCGATGACCCAGCTATATCACATATACCCGGCCGATATCTCATATCGCGAGAATCTAATACGGTATCGCATACACATATTATTCTCGGTCCCGCACATATCACATATGTGCTCCGACTCCATTTTACCTGAGCCAGGAAACCTCTGTGTATGACTCTAAAGAATCGTCAATACGCCGGCAGTAGGTGATGATCATATCAAACACCCACAAGCTGCAAGCGGTCAGCTAAACGTAACAGCCACCCAGGTATTGAGCAATCAGAAGATCAACAAGCAAGCCTGTACATTCTTCCGTGAATCCAACCAGTAACACTCCCGTACAGTCCGGTCTCTTCGTCTGATATGTCGCATATCTCGCCTAGGGGCGGTAAACGTCAGACCCCAGTAGCTTGATAAGTCGTGTCGATATGAGGTCCATAACAGTTCGAGAAACTACTGATAACACTTACCAGTAAATCTCAGCAACCCTGGCCAGGGATTTCCAGTTATAGCCAATCGAACACAGCGCAACATCAACTCCCTATACCGGGAGAGACGAAACCCCTCCTATCGCTCATTGCCTCCATGTGATTCGGGACTGTACCCAAAAGCCACCGTTTTGCATGCCCTCTTGGACGTGGTATGATGGAAATCAAAGCACAGTGGGAATCACACAAGACTCTATGACGACCTCGGGTCTACAGACTAACCTGTACCAGTGTCACCAGAGAACTGCCATCTGACGTGAGGTATAATACCATCTGGGAGTTCTCGGCGAGTCCGTCCAGTATACCCAGTCTCCACTGAGCACCCGTATTCCTTCTCTAATGTCAAACACCAATGGATATGGGATCATCCATCGCCCATCATATGGGTCAAGAAGCGCATATGCTAGTCTACTCTAGAGTATCGATGCCCTGTCTCGGCACTCCCACGACTAGGAACATTTGAAGGATGTACTTGGCGACTACACTGTCCCCACTAGTATGATCTGCATCATAGTCCTGGTAGTCAAGTACTCATCCTAAGGGCTTTATCAACATGTGACATAGAGACAATCAGAGTACATGTTAAGATAAAGGGTAACCAGATAGCATACTATCATGTCGAGCAAGAAAGTCCTCCCTATATGTCCAAGCATCCACTACAATATACAATGTATGTACAGTAATGGCCTCTAGGGCATACATATAACTAACAGTATCCTTAAACCCAAACCCCCAAACCCAAATCTAAGAAAGATACGGATTTGGACTAGTCTACGTCCTACGAGCGACAACATAACTTAGTCTCCGTATACAATCCACGGGCAACCAAACACAAAACAAACACCCATAACGTGAAGTGACCATCTGGAGAAGGAGAAAGTTGTTACCGTGATGCGGTAGCGTAATTAACTGCAGGGGCTTGCGCCTGCAGGAAAGATCGTCCCCACAATCAAAAACCCCTCAAACGAGGGGGAATCTGACGAAGTCTGCTACATCGGCCGCATCCGTTTAAACCTTCGATACATGGTGCTATAAATCAACTTGGCATCTTCAGAGAGGTGGACGGATAGCACCAATTGGCATCTGCCCCGAAATTCAGGCTAGACGTTTGTCGCGTCTCCGCCGCGTCTTTCGGAGGGGAACAACAATCAAAAACAAAACCGAGTGGGTTGTAGCATCTGCCAGTTTCGCTAAAGAAGTCACTCTCGGTGAAGGAATCTCGGCTCTTTCCTTATCGAATTAGCTGCTGGATATTCTACAAGGAATACCACTATGCAAAGCAAGAACCAGAGCTACCCTTTTTGAAAATTAGATTCCACAACATTTTTAGGTTTCTTTCTTTTTCATTAATCTCATTAATGAAGTCCCATCATTTAAGCTTCCTAAGCATCACAGATAAAGAAATGAAAGTAAAACGTACGCTTATGCCATCCACATTCGCCACAGTGTCCCGTTAGGTTACTTAACTAACGGCATAGCGGGGCGGGACTAGCGCGGATGCAAAACATAAGCAACGTTTATTATATATCATATATATAATAACATCATTCGTCTCATCATATAAAGTGATCACATCACATAATATCACAGCAGAAGTCCACATATGAAATATTGGATATACTAGGAATTCCGTGTTTTAAATTAAGCCAGTAAAAAACACGGATTCCACGGTCGTGATGAATAGCCAAACTCACATCCCTAGACCCCTACGAGAGCGGCAAGAAACCCTACCAATTATAGAGTTAGGAGACTCAATCTCGACTCCTCGAGATGGTCTCCCAATGGATTCTAGAACCCGGTTACTTGTGCTCCCCACCTTAGGTCTTTCCTAATGCGGAAAAGTAAATAATATACATCAATGGTGACATCATCCTCAACCCGGAAGTGACCCAATAAAAGAATATTACATACAAGTTTTTTCATGAATGAAAATAAAACAACTCTCATCTCACGACAAAAAACCCGGCTATTCAAACACGATGATCCAATATAACATATCACAGCAACACATAACATCACATGTCATCAACATAAGTATATATGCGTATCCCAATTGTCGTTGACATATAGCAACGAAACCGGCGATACACCACATATTACACTTACGGTCGCAGAAAAGAAAATCAAAACTACAATAATTGGAATCCGCAACAACCTTAGACATCATAAACCCAATGTATCACATACTTTGGATTTCATGCCTAACCAAATGAATTCCTTAGACATCATAAACCCGGAATATCACATATTCCGAATTTCATGCCTAACAATTATAAACCCCGCATTTTAGTTTCGTTATTGAAAACACTTTCCAATAACAAGATGGGCAATTCAACAAGATTCCCGACATCCTGATCGAATACTCATCGGAAACTTTAGTAGACGGCCACACCTTCGATGTCGTCGACGAAGTGCACTTAGGCGGAACACCGCGGCCGCGAGCACCCGAACGGATGCTTTAGGCAACGGGGTTCTCATACAGTCACTTTGTCGGGGATATGGGGCGTGGCTATCTAGTAACGTTACCCGGCGAGTATCCGCGTATACTACATGATTGCGGCGGACTTTTGATCCATATCAAAATCCCATGGCAACCGATCGCATGATACTAAATTGCTAGATTTATAAAATTCAAACTAGTTTTCACAAAACTAATTTTTGTGGATTCCAAATATTGTATCACATTCACAGATAGTTATACGATGTTAAACTTTTCGATTGAATCAACGAATTCCCAAAATTTCCCAAAGAGCTCAACACTTGAGCACAGTTTAAAAATTACCCAGAACATGCCACAGGACCTATGGACCAACCGTAGAAGGGCCGACCCATGCCTCACTCATGGCACCGTGGAACTGCTGCAAACCCTAGGGTTTGGCCACAGTTCTGCGGTCAAAGAGTCGAGTTTGGGTATCATTCTTCTAGAGGGTCCATAGAAAACACCTGCATGATTTTCTGAAGATTTTAAACTTGGAAAAATCCAACTCTTGGAAAATTTCCAGCGAGGGAGAAAAATGGGTATTTGATATTCGTTCGAACCTTTTAACGTCGTCAAAATTACCCGAAACGATATTAGAATTACGAATACGAAGCACTCCGAATTGCCTTTACATAAAGATAACATCACATGCAATCTCGGTAAAAACAAGCAACAACTGAAACACCAAAACCCAGAGACTGGAACACCAAACCAAATCGAAGCCAGAACACCATGCTAAAACCAGTAGGGCCAGTTTTCACAAGCATTTCGCCGGGTCAAATCCGGCGAACGGGGTTCATTTTGGTCTCGTGTTCATGTTACATCATATGCAACATTCTGCAACTGCTTAAAAAAATTTAGACACTCTGAAAAATTCAACAGAAACTATGCTTTTTGTTTCGAGGTTTCGGAGTTGTTTCGGTTTCGTAACACTACAAACATCGTCTAATTCTCTAGCTTGGCTCTGATACCACTGCTGGGTTCCTTAGCACCGCCACTGGGTTTCGGGAGGAATCGACCATGCCATTTTCAAAAATTTGGCATGCTAAAGAACCCTAGACTAGAACTTAACAAGAGAATTAGACGAAACATACATGTAAATAACTTTACATCTAAGTGAACAAGAAATACAACCTTTATAGACCGGTCCTTCACTTCTATAGCTTCATGGAGTAGTCCCTTCGTTCCAAGTAGTGAACTCCAGGACTCTAGAAAGGCTCCACAAGATGAAAGGAACAAGCTTGCTTGAAGTCTTCGAGGCCAAAGATGATCTACGTCGAGGAGACACTAACTCAAGATACCTCTTCACTAATTAGGAATTAGTGAAGCAAACAACCTAAACTAAATGGCTAATCTAGTGCAGGTTGATGAAGTAGGATTTTTGCTCACTAATTTTCTTTACCTCCCAAAAAGCTAGAAAGCTTGAGGAAGGAGATGAAGAAAAGCAACCATGGAGAGAAGCAAGTGTAGAATGGCAACCATGGGTGAGAAATATCTCATATAACTCTTGTAGAGACTAAACCGTGGCTAACAATAATGGTTAGATTAATAAATATCTAGAGTGGGATAAAATTAGTTGACTAAGTCAAAGGTTATCACAAAGCTTCTCCAAGCTTCTAACCTTGACTAATTTCCAACTAATTTTCTTTTACTCTTAATAAATAAAACCCCACATTATTATTTGCATGGTATGAGTCTCGTACACCCATGACATAATGTATCATCTAGCATGACACACTAATATATATCACACATATATAAAGTGCACAAGTGAGAAAAAGAATTCTTAAGTGAGCTAATATTAGTTAATGTATATTAATATATCAAATATATAATTATAAATTAAATTATTAAATCAACATTTGATTTAATAATCCGGCTATATCACATATAACCGACTAATATCATATGTATCAACTTATCGAATTAACACTTGATTCGACAACCCGGCTATATCACATATAACCGACTGATATAATATATCACGAGAATAGAATACGGTATCACATACGCGTATTAATCTCGGTCACACACATATCACATATGTGCTCCTACTTCGTTTCGCCTGAGCCAGGAAACCTCTGTCTAAGAGTTCTCGGCGAGTCATGTTCGGTGTACCCAGTCTCCACTGAGCACCCGTATACCATCTTTGATGTCAAACACCAATGGATGTGGGATCATCCATCGCCCATCACATGGGTCAAGAAGCGTATACGCTATTCTACTCTGGAATATCGATGCCCCGTCTCGATACTCCTACGACTAGGAACAATTGAAGGATGTACCAACCGACTACCCTGGCCCCACTAGTATGATCTGTATCATAATCCTGGTAGTCAAGTACTCATCCTAAGGGCTTTATCAACATGTGACAGAGAGACAATGAGTGTACATGTTAAGATAAAGAGCAACCAGATAGCATACTATCATGTCGAGCAAGAAAATCCTCCCTATATATGTCCAAGCATCCACTATAATATACATCATATGTACAATAATGGCCTCTAGGGCATACATGTAACTAACATTTTCCATGTGAGTACTTCTAATGAATAAAAAAAAGGTCGAGACTGCCTCACGTGTTTCCCTCGCGAGTGCTTAAAAGAAGAGTAAGGAGCACTTCCTAAGGCAGTCACGTGCTTTAGACGCGACCCCCAATCAAGTGCCTAGCACTTCTGTATAATAGGGGAAATAAAACCCAAAGAGCAGGGCCCGTATTTGGGGTGCCTCACGTGTTTCACACGTGAGCGCCACGAGAACCAAGTGCTTAGCACTTATATAAAAAGAGGAAATAAAACCCAAAGAGCAGAGCCCATATTTGGGGTGCCTCACATGGTCACATGTGAGCGCCTCCAGAGTTCAGTGTTTAACACTGATTCAGCGCCTCGTGTGGGATACACGTGAGTGCTGTATATACCAGTGCTTAGCACTGTTGGGTAACTATGGAGACCCAGATCTAGCCCAAATTGGCTAAGTTTTCCCAAGGCCAAAACCCCTTCGATTTCCAATCAACCGAGCCTCCTTGTGCTCATGATTCCCCAAACTGATCTTAGTCTCAAACATGACTAATGATCTTTCAATTGATGATATCCAAAATGATTTCATCCTATATCTCCTTAGATAATTTTAGTCTCAAACATTACTAACATTTCTTAGGTCCACAAAAGCCATTTCCCCCCTCAAATACGGGATTTGGTTTAAAGGTACATCCCTCCACACCTCTGATATATGTCGTTGTAATTTTTCAACGTCTTCAGAGAGGTGGCGGGTCCCGACAACCGACAACTCTTTGGTGCACTTCCAAATTGACGTACATACATCAAATCAGACCGCACCCCAAATTGGGTCCATTCCATATCAACATTGTTCATTCCGTCACGTAACAAATATACGTGCGCGTAAGATGAACAATGGACCGAAACGTTCTTAAACTAAAACAATAGAGTCCAAATGCTCTTTTGTTGGATCTGAAATAAAGATGATCCTAAAAATCGTTAAGTGGATCTTAGCCTCAAATTGGACTAACGTATCCTTAACAAAAAAAAATCAAGCCCCAAATGCTCACATACATTTAAGTCGATCTTAATCTCAAACCAGATTAATGCTCCGTAAATAAAAAACCCAAATCTAAAATATATGGATTTGGACTAATCCACGCCCTACGGGAGACAACATAAATTAGTCTCCGTATACAATCCACGGGCAACCTAAACAAACAAAAACACACATGACAGGAAGTGAACTTCCGGAGTAGTAGAAAGTGGTTATCGCGATTCGGTAACGTAATTAACCGCAGGGGATTGTGCTTGCAGGGAAGAGAGTCCCTATAATCAAAAACCCCTCGCAAATGAGGGGGAATCTGACGAAGTCTGCTACAACGGACGCATCCGTCCAAACCACCGATTTACGGTGCCATAAATCAACTTGGCATCTTCGAAGAGGTGGACGGATAAATCCAAATAGCATCTACCTCCCAAATTCAGGCAAGGCGATCCATCCCGGTTCGTCTCCGTTTTCGGCGGTAAACAGGAGGAACAAAGAGTGTTTGTTTCTCAGTATGCCACATTTTTAGAAAATAATTTTTTTACAAATAATACTGATGGCAATGCGGTAGAACTAGAAAAAATTCTAGAACCACAAATAACTAATGACGATTTGGTTGAACCTGAAGTTGCAATAGAACCCTACGAGCCTCAGTCACTCCGTAAATCTAGTAGGACTTCTCATCTACCAGAGAGATACTATGGTTTCCTCATTGATGGTGATAGAGAAGATTGCATCATGGATGATGATGACCCTACAGGTGTTCAGCAAGCTATCACGAGTAGTGACTCAGTGAAATGGCTGGATGCCATGAGATCCGAAATGGAGTCCATGCATACCAAAAAAGTGTGGACTTTAGAAGTTTCACCTTCTGGAGTGAGTAGGGTGCAAATGGATCTTTAAGAAAAAGATTGGTGTGGATGGACAGGTAGAGACCTATAAAGCAAGACTTGTAGCGAAAGGATTTTGTCAAAGACCAGGATTGGACTATGATGAGACTTTCTCTCCAGTCGCAATGCTTAAATCTATTCGGATCCTACTTGCTATTGTTGCTCACTACGACTATGAAATCTGACAGATGGATGTTAAAACTGCATTTCTAAATGGTGATTTGAAAGAATGCGTTTTTTATGGATTAGCCGGAAGGCTTCATTGACAGTGGGAGCAGTGAAAAAGCATGCAGGTTGCTTAAATCCATCTATGGATTAAAGCAGACATCACGGAGTTGGAACATCTGCTTTGATGACACAATCAAAGAATTTGATTTTATCCAAAATGTAGATGAACCTTGCATTTATAAGAAGATTGTAGGGAGTACTGTCACATTCCTCGTATTGTATGTAGATGACATTCTCTTGATAGGAAATGATGTTCCTATGCTACAATCGGTCAAACTATTCTTATCACAACGGTTTTCCATGAAGGACCTGGGTGATGCCTCATACATTTTGGGCATTAAGATCTATAGAGATAGATCTAATAGATTGTTGGGATCGTCTCAATCTAAGTACATTAACACCATTCTAAAGAGGTTTAGTATGGAAGATTCCAAGCAGGGTACTTTACCCGCTTGTCACGGAATCACCCTCTCCAAAGACTTTTGTCCAAAGTCTGATGAAGAGAGAGCTCGCATGAGTGTTATACCCTGCGCTTCTGCTGTAGGATCTATCATGTATGCGATGTTATGTACTTGCCCTGATGTTGTTTATGCACTTAGTGTAGTAAGCAGGTATCAATCCAATCCAAAGGAGAAACACTGGACAACTGTGAATAACATTCTTAAGTACTTGCGAAAGTCTAAAGAAATGTTCTTGGTGTATGGTAATAGGGATCTCCAGATGGAGGCTTTTACCGATTCCAGCTTCCAAAGTGATAAGGATGACAGCAAACCTATCTCGGGTTTTGTATTTACCCTTAATAGAGGAGCGGTTTGTTGGAAAAGTTCCAAACAGGACACCGTTGCAGACTCAACAATGGAAGCTGAGTACATTGCTGCAAATGATGCTGCCAAGGAAGCCGTCTGGATGCGGAAGTTCATCTTAGAACTTGGAGTAGTTCCCACTATTATTAATCCAATACCATTGTATTGTGATAATAATGGGGCTATGGCATTGGCCAAAGAGCTCAGGTTCCATCAACGTTCCAGACATATCCTGAGGGGATATTTTTGGTTTGAAAAATTGTGTTTGTAGTTTAACCGCAATCAGAACGGTGTCGCGCGTAGCTAGACCGAGGTGAGTACGGGTCGTCCTCAGGGAAACGTTGAATCTTTTATTCTTACTTTAGATGTGCTGAAAAAGAGAGGAGGGATAAAGAATATTTAAGAATGGTTGTAGGATCTAGATCTACGTTAAACACTGATGCAAAATATAGATCTAGATTAACTACGGATGTAAGTTTATATAAGAAGGGGGCTTGTAGGGTTCATTAGGATTTAGTGGTTATGGATAATTAATTAAAGATTACTCTTTCTATCCTTTAATAGATTTAAAACTAGAACGACAGTGATTCATGTAGATTAGGGTTTCTGGAGGGAAAAGGAATCCCACTCTTAACCCTTATCTCGACATGGAACTCCGTTCATATCTAGCCTTTACCAAAACAATTATTAATCTAATCTCTAATCGCAGTCGAGACTAACAATGAATTGATAGTGCGCCCGGTTAGGATGTTAATGATTCTTTTGATAAAGTTTATAAACTTTATAGGACGTAAAAAGAGTTTAAGGATTTTCATCATCCATTAGCCTACCATAATTCTACGAACCCTAACAAGCGGAGAATTACTCACGCATGTTGGAAGAAGAAGAGATGGAGAGAGAATTCATAATGAAACTACAAAGAAATAGAATAAGAAAAAGAACTACCTTTATTAATCAACAAAACTCATTACACTTTGTTCCCTTAGAAAATGATTACAAATACTAGTTTGCTTCTCGATCTCTTCTAAGGAGGTAGATGAACCGTTGATGATCAGCCTGGATACGTGAGCCGTCTTGGACTTCGTGATCGCGTTGACTTGATGATTTTTCTAAGAGGCTCTCGGTCCTTATTTATACTCCAAAAGCCAGAACCCTAGCTTCCAAATTTGGAAGCCATCTGTTAAGATTCTACCAACCAAATCCCAGCTCCTAAGTCCTCTGCCACGCGGCGGATCCGCGACCAACATGGGGTTTTGGCCGCGGATCCGCGGCCCTATGCTACGATCCATTGATTTGGTTTTCTGGGTTTTTCTCTTCATGACACGTGGAGATCTCTGGAACCTTTTGAAATTGGAAATCTTTTCTTTGTTTCTGCCAGACTTGATTTCTTAGTTTGCTTTCTTAATTAGGCAGGTTTGCTTTAACAACTTTGATTCCCTTGATTTTAGCCCTGAAAATTCTACACAACAACTCCACAAATAATATTAGTAGTGTTTGTTTTATTGAGATATTAATTTTAACATTAAGATTTGGTCAATGATATTTTTGCATATATTTTCCTACCAAATGTTAATTATAATACATAAACACATGAAAATAGTATTATTACAGATAAACCCTCATATGTATCATATATTATAATAAACACATTTTCTAGTATAGAAATAGTAGGAAAAATGTAATAACAAATGTGCAGTTTTATCAACTGAACATATATCATTTGATCCGGGAGATAGTTGATCGCCGTGAGATCGAGATTCGGAGAGTAGACACAAAGAACAATACTGCGGATCCACTCACCAAGCCCCTTCCACAGGCGCAACATGAACGACTTTTTGAAATGTTGGGTATGAGATACGCCAATAATTGGCCTTAGTGCAAGTGGGAGATTATTGGATATATCTATGCCTTAGAGGGCATTATTTGTATAGTGGATGCTTGGACATATATATATAGAGAGGACTTTCTTGCTCAACATGATAGTATGCTATCTGGTTGCTCTTTATCTTAAAATGTTCACTTGATTGTGTTTACTGTTCATTTGATACATGTTGATAAAGCCCTTAGGATATCAGCTTGACTACCATGATTATGATGCAGATCATACAAGTGGAGCATGTGTAGTCCATAAGCATATCCTTAACTGTTCCTAGTCGAGAGAGTATCGAGACGGGGCATCGATATTCCAGAGTAGACTAGTGTATACGTTTCTTGACCCAGTATAGGGGCAATGGATGATCCCATATCCATTAATGTTTGACATCAAAGATTGTATACAAGTGCTCATTGGAGACTGAGTACACTGAACGGACTCGCCGAGAACTCGTATATGGTATTATACCTATCATCGAATAGCAGTTCTCTGGTGACACTTGTATAGGTTAGTCTGTAGACCCAAAATTGTCATGGAGTCTTGTGTGTTTCCCACTGTGCTTTGATTTCCACCCTACCACGGCTCTATTGAGTCATGCAAACAGGTGGTTTTTAGGTATAGTCTCGAGACACATGGAGGTAGTGAGCGATGGGAGGGGTTCCGTCTCTCCCGGTATTGGGAGTTAATGTTGTACTATGCGCGATTGGCTATAACCGTAAGTCCCTGGCCAGAGCTGATGAGATTTACCGATAAGTGTTATCAGTAGTTTCTCGATTTGTTATAGGCCACACATCGGCATGACTTATTGAGTTATTGGGGCTTGACGATTCCAACCCCAGACTTAATATACAACATATCAGGTGAAGAGACCGGACTGTACGGTAAGTGTTGCTTGTTGGCTCTATGGGAGTTTGAACAAATTCTCTTATTGTTCTTCTGTTCGTACAATACCTGGGTAGCCATTACGTCTGGCTAGTACCGTTGATGGCTTGTGGGTATATGATCTGATCATTTCCTACTGCTAGCGTATTTACGAGTATTGAGAGTCCCATATAGGGGTTTTCGAGTTCAAGAGAAACGAAGTGGGGCACATATGGAGATATGTGCGGGAGCTTGATTAAATACAAGTATATGATACCGTATTTTAATCTAGCGGTTTTTATTAGTCGGATTATATGTGATATGACCGGATTATTAAATCAAGTGTTGATTTAATAAAATGACTAATTGCTCATTTATAATTCCTTTCTTCAAGTGTGCATATATGTATGTGTGTGTGTGTGTGTGTGTATTTATATATGTGTGTGTGTGTGTGTGTGTCATGGTGGATGATACATGGAACATAGCTATGCAAGAATGACTTGGGAAATATATTGAATATTTATGATTTAAAAGAAAATGGAAATGATTAAATAGTGAGTCATGGTTTCTACACTCTTCTAAAAATATCTCAAACCATGGCTCATTATTTTAATCTCCACCCGCATCTTAAATATCTAAGATATTTTCCAAGGGATCATTATTATCTTTCTTAAGCAAAGCTTTGTTCATCTTCTTCCTCTAACCTTTCTAGCTTTTCCTAAAAAGAAAAAGAAAGGTCTTTTAGTGAGAAAAAACCCACTTCATCAATCTATATTAGTTTAGCAAACTTGTATAGGCTGTCAGCTTCACTTCTTCTTAGTTTAGTGAAGCAAGAGTTTGAGTGTAAGATTCTCCGTGGTGGATCATCGTAGACATCGAAGACTTCAAGCAGAGTTGTTCCAAACTTCAACTAGAGCCAAAACGAGCTAAGAGACTTCTACACGGATCCATTGAAGAGAAGGAGTGGTCTACAAAGATTGTAGTTCTCTTTCTCTTAGGTTTTTACACTCTTAGTTTTTTATAGTAACCCTAATCTATAGTTCGATTCGTGGGTAGTATGCTTTAGCTCTCTAATTTTTTAAAATTCATCACATATTGATGTTTAAACACAAGTAGAGGTGCTAAGACATACTAGCAGCTATACTACTTGGAGGTTCTAACTACTCGGTAAGAGTTTTATACCTACTTATTCTTTGCCCTTTAGGTCTTCTTCTCCTCCTCTTCTTGAGCTCCTCGAAGATCTGGATCGCGCTTGATCGTCGCCTCCTCGTGTCGAAGATAATCTACCCGGGTGTCTATACCTTAAGCTCCAACCTCTAAACCGAGGTTACTAAGGTACCTAGTTCGCTATGCTAGGTAGTTTAGAAGATGTAAAGTGTTTAATAGAGTATTTAATCTCAAGAGACCTAATGGTTCACAACTCATGTGAGGGTTTTAGGTCTTGAGAAAGAAGGAGAGAGAAAGAAACTTTGTAAATGAGCTAGTGAAGTCTCAAGTGAAGAATGGCTCATACACTTTCTCACCTCAAGCATGCAATATTTTCCAATTGAAAATATCAACCATACTTGAATAGTGGGTCCAAACCAATAAACAAAACCATAAACCATACTTCACTCCATGCCTCAAATATTTCCAATTTCCACCTCATTAATCTATTTCCAAAATAGATAAATCCAAATAATGAGGTGTCCCCTTCTAGAAGCATCTCTTGTGAAATTACAAGAATACCCTCACCGTATATACATACCCATATTCGTATTCCGAAAAATACGTATACAATGAGATAATAATAATCCAATAATATAATACTAGAATCTGACTTAAACCAAACCCACTAGTATTATCCGTCCGAACAACATCTGTGTAGCTAGTGCACATATATGATCGCAATCCTGCCGTAAAACCATACGGCCTCTACATCGTTTCGACCGAACCAGGAAAACCATCTGTGTGGGACTCTAAAGACTCGACAATACGCTGGCAGTGGGTTTAACCACAAGTCCGTCAACGGCACTAGCTGTGCGTAACGGCTACCCAGGTATTTGTCGATAAGAAGGCCGATGAGCAAACTCATCCGAACTCTTACTGAGCCTATCTGTGAAAATCTCTGTACAGTCTGGTCTGTTCGTCTAAGAGTATCGCATATCAGGCCTAGGGGGTGGTAACTGTCAGACCTCTAATAGCGCAATAAGTCATACCGGTGTAGAGCCCAATACACCCTGAGAAACTACTGGTGTACCTACCAGTAAATCTCGATTGCCCTGGCCAGGGAATTTATGTAATGGCTATCTGAACACGGCGCGATATCAACCCTCAATACTGGGAGAATCGAATCCTATCTAACCACTACCGCCTCCCAGTGCTTCGGGACTGCACCCAACCACTACCTGTTTGCACAACTCATTTAAGCCGTGGTAGGATAGTGATCTAAATGCAGTAGGAACACACTCGAGACGAATAGTGATGTCAAGTCAGCGGACTAACCTGTACTCATGCCACCCGGGAACTGCTAACTGACGATAGGTATAATACCAACCAACAGTTCCCCCACGAGTCTGTCCAGTGTAACTCATAACCCAATGAGCACATGTATACTATCTCCGATATCGCATACCAATGGCTGTAGGACAGGCCATCTCCCGAACTGGGATGAGAAGCATATACACCAGTCTACTCTGGAGTATCGATGCCTTGTCTCAATAATCCTACGACTAGGGACAAGTATAAGGATGTGCTTATAGACTACCCAACCTCCACTAGTGTAACTGCCATTACAATGCTTGTAATCAAGTAAACAACCTAAGGGCTCTATCAACATGTATTAGCGATATGTTAAAAGAAATACATACACATGTTAAGATAGAATCAAATCAGATAGTATACTATAATTTTGAGCAAGACTGTTATTACATCCGTGTATATCCCAAGCTTCCAAAATGTAATATACAATCCAGTACTATACAATAATGGCTTCTAGGGTATATATCACTAACAATCTCCCACTTGCACTAAGACCATGTATTGGCATATCGCAGACCTATCATCTCGAATAGCGTTTTGAACTGCGTCTGAGGGATGGCCTTTGTGAGTGGATCTGCAGTGTTGTTCTCCATGTCTACTTTTCGCACCTCGATCTCCCGGCGATCCACGATCTTCTTGATCATGTGATACCGCCTCAAGATATGTCTGGACTTCTGATGGGACCTTGGTTCTTTCGCTAAAGCTATAGCCCCGTTGTTGTCACAATACAAACGTATTGGATCAACAATGGACGAAACTACCTGAATTTCTATTAGGAACTTCCTGATCCAGATTGCTTCTTTTGCGGCGTCACATGTATCGATATACTCCGCTTCCATCATCTATTCAGCAACGGTGTCCTGCTTGGAGCTCTTCCAACAGACCCCCCTCCATTGAGGATAAAGACATAACCCGACATGGACTTGGAGTCATCCTTGTCACTCTGGAAACTGGAGTCGGCGAAGGCCTCGATCTGGAGGTCTTTACTACCGTATACCAAGAACATCTCCTTAGTCCTTCTCAGGTACTTGAGAATGTTCTTAACTGCTGTCCAGTGCTTCTCTCTAGGGTTTGACTGATACCTGCTTACCACGCTCAGTGTGTAAGCTACATATATTCTGGTACACAACATCGCATACATTATAGAGCCTACTGCAGAAGCGTAGGGTATAATACTCATGTGATCCCTTTCCAAATCAGTCTTGGTAGACATCTCTTTGGAGAGGATGATCCCGTGACAAGCCGGTAGATTGTTGCGCTTGGAATCTTCCATAATAAATCTTTTCAGTATGGTGTTGATATACCTGGACTGTGAAAGTCCCAACATCCTCTTAGATCTATCATGATAGTCTGGATCCCCAAAATGTAGGAAGCATCACCCAGGTCTTTCATGGAGAACCTTTGTGACAAGAATTCTTCGACTAACTGTATCATAGGAATGTCATTTCCTATCAGGAGAATGTCATCCACGTACAAGACGAGGAATACCATAGTTCTCGCTACAATCTTACTATAAATACATGGTTCATCTGGATTTTTGATAAAGTCGAATTCTTTGACCGTCTCTCAAAACAGATGTTCCAACTTCGCGATGCCTGTTTTAATCTATAAATGGATTTAAGTAACTTGCACACTCTTCCGCTGCTCCCACTGTCTATGAAACCCTCTGGCCGATCCATATAAACACACTCTTCCAAATTTCCATTCAGAAAAGCGGTCTTTACGTCCATCTGCCAAATTTCATAATCATGGAAGGCGGCAATGGCAAGAAAGATCCGAATGGATTTAAGCATATCCACTGGAGAAAATGTTTCATCATAGTCCAAACCAGGTCTTTGACTAAAACCTTTTGCAACAAGTCTAGCCTTATAGGTTTCAACCAGTCCATCTGCACCAATCTTCTTTCTGAAGATCCATTTGCAGCCTACGGGTTTTACCCATTCTGGTGCAATGTCCAAAGTCCATACTTTGTTGGCGTACATGGATTCCATTTCGGTCCGCATTGCATCCAGCCATTTTACCAAGTCTCTGCTCCTGATGGCTTGCTGGAAACTAGTTGGCTAATCATCGTCGATGATGCAGTCCTCTCTATCCCCGTCTGTGAGAAAACTGTAGTATCTCTCGGACGGATGAGACTACCTACTAGTCCTACGGAGTGGCACAGGAATGTCTGGTTCCTTTGAAACTTCTGGTTCCTCCATGCTTTCAGTAATAGCTTGTGGTTCTGGAATTTCTTCCAGTTCTATTACGCTCCCACTTATTTCTTTTCAAGAAATTAAGTCTCCAAAAAGTAGGCATGCCGAGAAACAAAGACCTTTTGTTCCTCCGTGTAATAGAAAAGATACCCCCTGGAGTTCTTTGGGTAACCCACAAACTTACACGGTACTGAACGTGCCTCGAGCTTGTCTGCATGTTGCTTTTTGACAAAAACTGGACATCCCCATATCTTTAGATACTTAAGATAGGGTTTCTTCCCCCTCCACATTTCATATGGTGTGGTAGGCACAGACTTAGTAGGAACCTTGTTCAAAAGATATGCAGCAGATTCCAGTGCATAACCCCAGAAGGATCGCAGTAACTCGGCGTTACTCATCATGAAACGTACCATATCCAATAAGGTGCAGTTCCGTCTTTCCGATACACCGTTGTGTTGAGGTGTGTATGGAGGAGTAAGATGAGAGAAAATTCCATTCTCTTTTAGATAATCCAGGAACTCGGCACTTAAGTATTCATCACCTCGATCAGATCTTAGTGTCTTGATACTTTTGGCTGTTTGTTTTTCCACTTCATTCTTGTATTCCTGGAATTTCTCAAAGGTCTCAGATTTATGTTTCATCAAGAATACATGTCCATACCTTGAGAAATCATCCATAAAAGTAATGAAGTAGGAATAACCACTTCTTGCATGTGTAGACATTGGACCACACACGTCGCTGTGTATGAGTCCCAAGAGCTCGCTTTCTCTTACCCCGTGTCCAGTGAACGGAGTCTTTGTTATCTTTCCTTTGAGACATGATTGACAAGTTGCATAAGATAGATATTCAAACGGATCCAAATATCCCTCTTTATGTAACGTCGTCAACCATGTTTCATTAATGTGACCCAATCTACAATGCCATAAGAAAGCTTGATTTAATTCTGAAGACTTTCTTTTATGTGTGTTCTGGACATTGAAAACTTGAGCTTGATTTAACACGTATATACCGTTATCTAGTGTACCTGACCCAATCAAAACACGATTAAGTTGGATGTGGACGACATCGCTTACAAATGTAAAATCATAACCTTTTTTAGATAGTAAAGATATAGAGATGATATTACATGTCAAACTAGATACACAAAAACAGTTACGCAAAACCAAAATCTGCCCACTTGTCAATCCTAGGTGATATTCCCCTACGGATATGGCTTCCACGCCCATTGCGTTAGCAACCCTGAGAGTCATATCGCCTGCCTTGATAACTCTATGGTTTCTCAGAGCCTGTAATGAATTACAGATATGAGATCCCGATCCGGTATCTAGTACCCATGAAGTAGAGTTAATTGAAAAGCAGTTTTCAATCATAAACACACTTGAAACCGAAGCCACAACGTGCTTTGAGTCCTGATTTCTGGCTTTCCAAGCCCTGCTTTCCTTCTTCCAATGGCCTTTCCTGTGACAATAGAAACATTCCTCCTTCCCTACTGTCGGTCCCGAAACTTTTGCCTTACCCTTTCCCTCTACCTTACTGACACCGCCTTTCGGCTTGGTGGGGGCCTTCTTCTTCTTCCCCTTAGCTTTCGCCTTGTATCTAGAAGAAGAAGATTCCCCAATAAGCAGAGCGGGTGTCTCCCTGGTTTTCTGTAGGGTGCCCTATGCACTCCTCAACATGTTGAGTAGTTCTGGAAGTGATACTTCTTTACCTTGAATATTGAAATTCAAGATAAACTGGGCATAGGTAAAGGGGAGGGACTATAGAATAAAGTCTGTATATAAATCGTTCTTCAACGTGGTCCCAAGGTACGCGAGCTCTTCAATGTAGCTAATCATCTTAAGAACGTGGTCCTCTACAGATGAACCGACAACCAATCTTTCCTGAAACAATTTCTTCGAGGTCTTATATCTTGCGATACAAGATTGCTCTCCATATAAATCTTTGGTTTGGAGGAAGATGGAAGCTAAGTCCATTTTCTCGTGCTGCCTCTGGTGTTCATTATCCATTGAGGCCAGCACGAGACATTTGGCTCTCGCACAATCTATTTCCCATGTCTTACGGATCTCAACATTCACGACGGCGGAATCTAGACCTGGGACGGCGGGGGATTTGGTAGTAAGGAGGTAGCCCAGCTTGTCATAGGTAATGGCCATCTGGACATTTCTTAGCCAATCTTTATAGTTTGGCCCCGTCAATTTATTTTTATCTAGCAGTAACTTAAGCCCAGTCATTTTGATCGTTGCAGTCAAGAGAGAGAGAAGAAAACACTCAGCATGATGTTCTTGCAAGTTTAGATCGGTTATTAGATTATCTAAATAGGATGGCTCCCACTATTTCTCAAATCCTCCTTCAAACCATAAAAGAAGAATTAGTCAGGATTAATCTCATCCTACAATTCTTGCTTAACCTTTCGGCCAGGCTAGTGTTGGTACTTTGAGGAAGGTTTTCCAACGCTTTCGCGAAGTTCCTTAATTACGTAACATCTTTTCCCTGGAGGCGTAGCCCCGCTAACACCGTTCTAGGCACTTACTTAGTTTATAACATTGACTGTTTAGTGAAAAATTCTCCCGAAGAGTAACATAACTCACGGTGGGATCGAGATCCAACTATCATTGCATGACAACTTTGAAGGAATCCTACCAAAATCATCACACTCCAGGTGGTATGCAAAACTAGCAAGTTTCCTTTTCCTTTGAAACTCCCGATATGAATTTTTTCCCCATGTGCTTATCACCTTGACGAAGGCCAACATATCATAAGACGCAAGTTAAGTTCTGCCCATCATTGTCTAGGTTAATTTGAACCCATTCGCACAAATCCTTCACGAAGGCCAAAATAGCTGTACGACTATTCCAAATTAACGCATCTATCTATACTACAGATGAATACCCAGCAGCTACCAATCACTATCCCTTGGCGAAGGTCAAAATACATAGCTTGAATACTACTGAATACCCATCTGAAATGACGGAGGGCTATGGCTGGTTTTGACGAAACCGTGAACGTAATAAACTTGATATAGTTGAAGGAACCATGATGGCTTTTAAAAGGAGTGGTTTAGGCTCCGCATTTAAAAGTTGTTTTTCAAGAAAACCAAGTAGTTTTGAAATTGTTCCAACAATTTAACTTTGGTTTGTTTTCCTTCCATTAATCAATATTAATGCGATCCCATCATTTAACCCTATCATTGCAGAAAGAAACGAAAATAGAACTTACGCTTATGCCATCCGCATTCGCCACGGGGCCCTATCATGCACCGTTAGGTTGCTTAATTAACGGCAGAGCGAGGGCTGGACTAGCACGAGTGCAAAACATAAGCAATGTTTATTATATACAATATATATATACATTCTTCTCACGCAATAATAGGCATTCCAGATCACATCAACACAGATGAATATATTGAATATATTAGGATTTCCGTATTTCGTTTTAGCCTATAACGAAAGACGGATTCCACGGTCGTGATGAATAGCCAAACCCCACTCTAGACCCCAATGGGTGCGGCAAACTACCAGCCAAATTCCCGAAGTGAAGCAACCTCCCTCAATAAAATGAGTAGGCCACTCGACACTTCAAGAACCCGGTAGTTTGTGCACCCTACCATGGGTCTATCCTAGGTGCAAGAAAAAGTAAATGAAATAATACAGCGGTGGCTACAACCTCAACTCGGATGTGCCCCGCAAAAATAATATTACATCAATTTACAAATTTACATGAATGAAAGAAAAAACGCTCTTCTCACATCCCCCAGCTATTCATTCATGGCGATCTAATACTTTATATACATAAACTATCAAGAAGATACAGATATGTGCAATCCCCACTAATTGACATATAGCAATTAGTAGACGTTTAGCAACAGATATACAAA
This sequence comes from Agapanthus africanus, assembly GCA_030015575.1. Lineage (NCBI taxonomy): Eukaryota > Viridiplantae > Streptophyta > Magnoliopsida > Asparagales > Amaryllidaceae > Agapanthus > Agapanthus africanus. The sequence goes on along the minus strand of JASDDO010000022.1, from coordinate 745,970,762 downwards.
CTGAAACTTATAAACAATGTTAAAACTGTGACTTCAAAATACTCCATATTGCCCCAACACAAAGATAACAGAATATGAAATCTAGGCAAAATCAAACAATACCTAAAAATCTAAATCCAAGAGTACAGATCACCACCAAAAATCCAAGACCCAACACCCACAATGAACCGGCGGCGACGGGGAAAAAGGCAATTTCGTCTGTTCGTTCTTGGAGTTTGTGTCTCGTTTTTCTATAGTGTTCTAGTTACAACTAAAGGAGCACTCTGCAATTGTTTAAAAAAATTTAGAGGCTCTTTTGAAATCGACAGAAACTTGGATTTGGTTTTAACCGTTTTGGAGTTATTTCGGTTTCGTAACTTTAAACTTCGTTTAACAAGCTAGCTAACGTTTGAGTAGGCTCTGCTACTACTGTAAGTCGATGTCGCACACCCCCACACACTTGTGGGAAGGCGGAATTTACAAAAATTAATTTTTCATACTTTGCAACACCGACTTTAACTCCAGGATCTTTATAGAAACCTTAACTAGCTATACTACTTCGAGGTTCTAACTACTCGGTAAGAGTTTTATACCTCCTTGTTTTTTGTCCTTCGGGTCTTCTCCTCCTCCTCTTCTTTAGCTCCTCGAAGATCCGGATCGTGCTTGATCGTCGGCCTCCTCGTGTCGAAGATGATCTACCCGGGAGTCTATACCTTAAGCTCCAACCTCTAAACCGAGGTAACTGAGGTACCTAGTTCGCTAAGCTAGATAGTTTAGAAGATGTAGAATGTTTAATGAAGTATTTAATCTCAAGAGACCTAATGGTTCACAACTCATTTGAGGGTTTTAGGTCTTGAGAAAGAAGGAGAAAGAAAGAAACTTTGCAAATGAGCTAGTGAAGTCTCAAGTGAAGAATGGCTCATACACTTTCTCACCTCAAGCATGCAATATTTTCCAATTGAAAATATCAACCATACTTGAATAGTGGGTCCAAACCAATAAACAAAACCATAAACCATGCTTCACTCTATGCCTCAAATATTTCCAATTTCCACCTCATTAATCTATTTCCAAAATAGATAAATCCAAATAATGAGGTGTCCCCTTCTAGAAGCATCTCTTGTGAAATTATAAGAATGCCCTCACCGTATATACATACCCGTATTCGTATTCCGGAAAATACGAATACAATGAGATAATAATAATCCAATAATATAATACTAGAATCTGGCTTACACCAAAACCCACTAGTATTATCCGTCCGAACAACATCTGTGTAGCTAGTGCACATATATGATCGCAATTCTGCCGTAAAACCATACGGCCTCTACATCGTTTCGACTGAACCAGGGAAACCCTCTGTGTGGGACTCTAAAGACTCGACAATACGCTGGCAGTGAGTTTAACCACAAGTCCGTCAGCGGCACTAGCTGTGCGTAACGGCTACCCAGGTATTTGTCGATAAGAAGGCCAATGAGCAAACTCATCCGAACTCCTACTGAGCCTATTTGTGACAATCCCCGTACAGTCCGGTCTGTTCGTCTAAGAGTATTGCATATCAGGCCTAGGGGGTGGTAACTGTCAGACCCCTAATAGCGCAATAAGACGTGCAGGTGTAGAGCCCAATACACCCTGAGAAACCACTGGTGTACCTACCAGTAAATCTCGCTTGCCCTGGACAGGGACTTTGTGTAATGGCTATCCGAACACAGCACGATATCAACCCCCAATACCGGGAGAGACGAATCCTATCTAATCACTACCGCCTCCCAGTGCTTCATCACTGCACCCAACCACTACCTGTTTGCACGACTCATTTGAGCCATGGTAGGGTAGTGATCTAAGTACAATAGGAATACACTCGAGACGAATAGTGATGTCAAGTCAGCGGACTATCCTATACTCATGCCACCCGGGAACTGCTAACTGACGATGGGTATAATACCAACCAGCAGTTCCCCCGTGAGTCCATCCAGTGCAACTCATAACCCAATGAGCACATGTATACTATCTCCAGTATCATATACCAATGACTGCGGGATAGACCATCTCCCGAACTGGGATAAGAAGCGTATACACCGGTCTACTCTGGAGTATCGATGCCTTGTCTCGATAATCCTACGATTAGGGACAAGTATAACGATGTGCTTATAGACTACCCAGCCCCCACTAGGGTGACTGCCATTACAACGTTGGTAGTCAAGCAAAGATCCTAAGGGCTCTATCAACATGTATTAGCAATATGTTAAAAGAAACACATACGCATGTTAAGATAGAATCAAATCAGATAGCATACTGTCATTTTGAGCAAGACTATTATTACATCCGTGTATATCCCAAGCTTCCAAAATGTAATATACAATCCAGTACTATACAATAATGGCCTCTGGGGCATATATCACTAACAATAACCTGGTTGTTTGCATAAGTTACATCTGCCGTGTCTTTGCTGAGAATCAGCATCTATTGTCATTCGATCTCAACGCACCTTAGGTCTTCCGGGTCCTATATTTTTGTCCGGTGGTAATACGGTCGGTGTTTGTCTGTTCCCAGCCTAATAGTACTGTAGGGTGTTTTTCGTCACCCTATTGAGATGGGAAATACGTGTCGTTTGTCAGACGCATTACAGATTTCCCCTGCCTAGGGTAGGCCGGGGTTTATTGATTGTGGGGATCGAATCTCCGGTAGCCGCGGGCTAAGATGTCATTAATTACCCCTCGCTTTTGGAGCGAGGGAACCTCCGATTGACTATTAAAACTGGTTATGCGAACTCAATGTGCAGTGTGCGTGTATTGTGTTTTGAAGGGTTCTTGGACGTATCGGGGGCCTCGCAGAGTTTAAGGGGGTCCCGCTACCTGGATAGCGGGCTGGGGGTCAAGTATAACGACTCTGAAATCTCTGTACATAAATTTTTCTGTTAATATATAGAAAAGAATCCGACAGTCTGTGTATGAGTTATAAGTTAATTTTGTTAAATAAAAGCAACAATCCACTTATAGCTCACCGGTAAAGCCTTTGCACTGCTGTGACGTAGCATGTGTGTTCGATTCCCATCAGACACAATTATTTTTTTGATTTTTCTTTTTAACTTTTTAGAAGCCCAAAAGGTTGCACGTGCAATACACGGGGAAATGAAAAGTTCAGAAAAATCAAACATGTGAAAAATGGTGTAAACACAGAGTTAATCTGGTGGCACGAATCTCGAGGCATCTGCCTCAGATCCGACTGGTGGTTTTGCCCTAGGGGCCCGGCAGGGACGTTCAAAGTAGCTCCAAAGAGCTCCGTGCTTTACACACTAGTCTCTTTAGCTCCTATTAACTCCACTGTACCGTTTGATTTCCCTGCAATCAAACAGAGACCCTTCAATTCACCAATTAACACCATTTTAATGCTTTTTAATCCAAAATTTTAATTCCCAGGCCCTAATCCTCCACTATAAATACCACCCTATACTTTAGCTTAACACCATTCTGAAAATTCTAGCAAAAACCCTCTCAAAAGTTCCTAAGTGCAGGTGGGGTAAAGTGGAGTTAGCGAGCAATCTTCTTTTGTCGAAAATCGAAACCGATTCCGGAGCTCCTACGACACCACGAAGTTCATCCCATCTTCCTTAACCTCTTCTTAACATATTCAAACTGTAAGTCCCTCCCAACTCTCCTCCTTCTCATTGAAATTCATCTTTAAATCTTATATCGATAAAAGTGGAGTTATTACCGATACTCTTTTCTAAACCCTAGAAACTCCCTTTTTCTTTTATATATTTGTTGGATATGTATGCCCTAGAGGCCATTATTGTATATGTATACATATGGATGCTTGGACATATATATGTACATGACAGTCTTACTCGATATGATAGTATGCTATTTGGTTTGACTTTATCTTAACATGTGTATGTTTTACTTGCTATTACATATCTTTTATACATGTTGATAAAACCCGTAGGATCAATGATAGACTACCTGTGTTATGATGGCGATCATACTTATGGGTGCTGGGTAGTCAGTACGCACATTCTTAAATGGTCCCTAGTCGTAGGAGTATCGAAACTGGGCATCGATATTCCATAGTAGACTAGTGTATATGTTTCTAGACCCCGACGAGGGGCGATGATTTGGTCCCGCAACCATTAGTCTTTAGACCTAAGATCGTATGCAGGTGCTCACTGGGGGTGAGTACACCGGACGGACTCGCCGAGAACTTCCAGATGGTACTATACCTATCGTCAGGTGGAAGTTCTCAGGTGACATGAGTACAGGTTAGTCTTTAGACCTGAGATCGAAATTTGTCTCATATGGGAACCCACTGTGCTTTGATCACTACCCTACCACGGCTCTACTGAGTCGTGCAAACAGGTTTTGGTTGGGTACAGTCTCGAGCCACATGGAGGCAGTGAGCGATTGTCGGGGATTCGTCTCTCCCGGTATAGGGAGTCGATATCGCACTATGTTCGATTGGTCAGGACCATAAAACCTTGGCCAAGACAGTTGGGATTTACTGATAGGCTAATCAGTAGTTTCCCGGATTGGTCCTGAGCCGCATCAGCACGAATTACCAGGTTATCAGGGTCTGACGTTTATCACCCCTACACCCGGTATGCGATACTCTCAGACGAAGAGACCGGATTATACGGAGATTGTCACAGATAGGCTCAGTAGGGATTCGGATGAGTTTGCTCGTCAGCCTTCCTTTTCGACAGGCACCCGGGTAGCCGTTACGTACAGCTAGTGCAGCTGACGTGTATGTGGTTATGGATTTATCCAGTAACTCACTACCGGCGTACTGTCGAGTCTTTAGAGTCCCACACAGAGGGTTTCGCTGGTTCAGCCGAAATGATGTAGTAGCCGTATTGGATACGTGTAGGGTCCCGATCGATTAATGTACTTTGTACTCGGACTTTCGATCGGACAGTTGGTAATACTAGCCGGTTCGGGTTTGAGCCGGATTATTAAATCAGGTATTGATTTAATAGTTTACATATATGTATTTCGATATGTATATTCTAGTATTATGTTCTTCGTGTTATTCTATCTCTTTGGGCATTCGTGTTTTTATCCGAATGCAGGTATGTATATACAGCAGACTGTAATCCGTATTTATTACAGATTACCTTCTAGAAGGTGGCCACCTCATTATGCTTTTTCCATTTATTTGATAAATGGAAAATAAGGTGTAAAGTGTAAGGTATGGGAGGAATGGAGATAACCATGCTTCAATATTTAACAAATTAATTTTTAATTCATTTGGAATTACTATTGAAGTATGGTTGTTGATTGTTTATTCAAGAAATTCATAAACAAAACCTTTGTGTGGATTTTCTCTCTAATGGATGCTTCATTATTTTCTTAAGCTCCCATTTTTCTTCATCTCCTCCCTCCTCTTGATTTCCTCCACCTTCATCATCTTCCTCTTTCACTACCCTCTCATGAGTTGAGAAACAAGTGAAGAGGCAAGGTAGAGATAGTAGAACACATAGATCTTCATACTACATCCTAAAAGACTTGGATTAGCATCACAAGTTCTCTAGTTGCTCCTTTTATTACTTAGTTAGGAGCTAGAGCCATGGATCATATCCCTCGGGTGGATCATCTACGACAAAGGAGGGCCGGAGAACAAGCTCGATCCCGGAGGACCGATGGAGCCGGAAATGGAGATCAAACAAGTTCAATATGGCCACTTGGAGCACATGACGAGGAAAGAAGACTGAAGGACTTGGGTCGCTTGGTGAGAATTCTTTCCATAGTAGATAGCACTACTTTAGTTTTTCTAGATAGGTTTATGGTAAGATCCGGGTTAAAAGTTATTCTAGTGCCATGTTCTAATCGTTAGAAAAAAAATTATTCCGCATTTGGTCACGGTAGTTGGCCGGGGCACTAGCGTAACCTTTCATGGTATCAGAGCCAGCCCATAAACCCTACACCAGCAAGTTTAAACAATATTAAAACAACGAAACTGAAACAACTCCGTAACAATGAAACCAAACTGCAGTTTCTGTCGAATTTTTAAAGGCTTCAAAAAAAATTAGCAAGTGCAGAGTGCTCTTTACACTGTGGGATGAACATTGACTAAAAATGACACGATTCCCACCTTTTTTGGCCGGCCACAACCATAAAAAACCGAGCTCACCGGTTTTCTTAATGGGGATTGCGTCGTATTTTGGCCAGTGTTCTTGTCTCTTGAAGTTTGGGTTTCAGGTGTTGCTAGTTTTTGCCCAAGTTTGATTTTCTGTTGTTTTTCAATTTGGGGCAATTTGGAGTGCTTCGAAGTCGTTATATTTTACATTGTTTGATAGTTTACAGTACATTCACTTTTATCTGCGACCGTGAATGCCATTCGATCGGTACAACTCGTCTGATTGCTATATGTTCTTTTTGACGGGTTTGCGAACGTGACATTCGCGTCGATGTTTTGTGCTTGTGCTGTGATTGTGGTTGGATGGTCGTGGTGGATAGCATGTGGTGCAATATTAGTGGTACAGTTTAAGATTCATTTGTATATTCATTTGCGGGACGAGCATCCGACATGTGGACTGCCGTCTTTGCCGGGTTGTATATTATTTGTTTGGGGTACGACCGGTTGAGGTTGAAGTCACCATTTGTACATATTATTTTCATTTTTTGTACCAGGATTATCCCACGGTGGAGTGCACATAGCCGAGTTCTAGAAGGCAACAAGCCCGCATCTCATGGCGTTGAGACGGAGGGAGCTTCATTCTAGAATTGGCAGGCTATTTGCCGCACTCGTAGGGGGTATAGGATGACCCACGGAGGGGCGCCCAAGTTACCGGATTCCGTGAAGCGCTGGGTAGCCCATTCACTTTGTGGAAGGGGGTTGCCTCACTTTTAGGATTGGCGGGTAACTTGCCGTGCTCGCAGGGGTCCAGGTTTTCATTGCGCAGGCTATCCACAAGACCGGGAACGTCGGGTTTTATTTGCGGCTCAAATGAAACCCGGGGCTCCAAGATTATCCACATTTCTGTATTGTTGGCTGAGATTCTGTGATGTTGCTTATTATCATGCCTGGGATGAATGTTATATATATACTAGTAGATGTTGTATATGTTTTGCACCCACGCTAGTCCAGCCCCTGCTCTGTCGTTAGTTAAGTAACCTAACGGGTGATGACGGGGCCCCGTAGCGAATGCGGATGGCATATACGTACATCGTATTTTCGTTCTTTTCTGGTGTGATATGATTAAACTGATGGGACTACATTAATTTTGATTAATGCAAGAAAATAAACCTAAAAGATGTTGTTGGAACAAATTTCGAAAAACTATAGCTATATTCTTTCGTTTTGCATAGTGGTATTCGATCATGAATATCCAGCACCTCATTCCAGGAGGCAAGACCCGAGATCCCTTCACGGGGAGTGACCTCTTGAGCAAAAGTCTATAATGTAAATTACTCTGTTTTTTCAAAACCACAAGTTTTCAAAAGCGGAGCCTAAACCACTCCTTTTCAAAACTGCTCAGGTTCCTACAATGATATCAAGTTCATTACGTTGACGAGTTTTTCGCCAAAATCCCAGTCGTAGCCCTCCATCATTTCTTACAAATGTCACATAGTATTCATGCTATGTATGTTGGCCTACGTTAAGGCATAGTGAATGGTAGCTAGGTAATACTTGTTTGTTGCATGCATATGCGGTTATTTAGGACAGTCGTACAGTTATTTTGGCCTACGTCAAGGACTTGTACGGGTGGGTCTAAGTTAATCCAGGATAATGACGGGTTGAACTTGACTAATGACTTATGATATGTTGGCCTACGTCAAGGTCATAAGTGTTAGGGGCAAAAACCACATCGGGAGTTTCAAACATACAGGAAAGTTACAGTTTTAGCATACCTTCTGGAGTGTGGTGACTAGAATGGATTCTATCTAGTGCATCACACAATGATGGTTGGATCCCGATCCCACTGATGAGTAGGATTACTCTCGGAAGATTATCACACTTAGCAATCAATGCTATAAACCAAGTAGGTGTCTAGAAAGGTGTTAGCGGGGATACGCCTCGAGGGAAAAGAGATTATGTAATTAAGGAACTTCGTGAAAGCGTTGGAAAACCTTCCTCGAAGTACCAACACTAGCCTGACTGAAAGGTTAAGCAAGTATTGTGACGTGCGATTAAATCCTGACTAGTTCTTCTTTTAAGGTTTGAAGAAGAATTTGAGGAAATAGTGGGAGCCATCTTGATTAGATAAATTAATAACCAATCTAATCTTGCAAGAGCATACGCTGAGTGTTTTTTTTCTCTCTCTCCAGGTAGCAACATTTTCATGCCCTAATCAAGATAATAAAATGTATCGCTTGACCGATCCGAATTCTTATTCGGGGCTGGGGAACGTCATTTCGGCTCTAAACTATGACAGCAATCATGAGTATGAGCTAGGGAAAGATGAAAGCATGAATTCTTTAGTGACCTCATCGAAGAAGAAGCATACTATTGCGTCTCCTTCAGGTGATCTTGTAGTTGAGAACTGCTTTTCGGTCAGTCCTACCTCCTGGGTACTGGATACCGGATCAGGATCTCGTATCTGTAATTTATTGCAGGGACTGAGAAAAAGTAGGGTGGTTGGACCTGGTGATATGTCCCTCAGAGTAGGGAACGGAGCACAAGTTAATGCTGCAGCCGTCGGTGAATATCACCTAGTGTTGCTAAATAGCAATACTATGATTTTGAACAATTGCTACTATGTATCTTCCATGGTTTGCAACATCATATCAGTTTCTTTACATGATAAAGATGGATATAACTTTGTTCTTGATAGAAATATCATGAATATTTACCTTGATAAGGTATTGATTGTAGAAGGTATACTGTGTAATGGTATTTATGTTCTAAATCAGAACACAGTTCTCAATGTACAAAACACACGCAAGAGGAAGAGTTCATAGCAGAACGAATCCTACTTGTGGCATTATAGACTTGGTCATATCGGAGAGAAAAGATAAGCAAGTTGCATAAAGATGGACTTTTGGATACGTTCGAATTATCATCTTCTGAAACCTGTCAGTCTCGTCTCAAAGGAAAGATGACCAAATTTCTATTCACTGGACACGGAGAAAGAGCAGGAGAGCTCTTGGGACTCATACACAGTGATGTATGTGGTCCAATGTCTATACATGCAAAGGGTGGGTTCTCGTACTTCATCACATTCACTGACGATCTCTCTAGGTTCGGATATGTGTATCTGATAAAACACAAATCTGAAGCTTTTGAAAAATTCAATGAATTCAGAAACGAAGTAGAGAACCAGACTGGAAAAAGTATCAAGATCCTCCGATATGACAGAGGGGGGAGTACTTGAGCACTGAATTCAGGGACTTTCTAAAAGAGAATGGTATTCTCTCTCAGCTTACACCTCCGTATACACCACAGCACAACGGTGTATCGGAGCGGAGGAACCGTACCCTATTGGACATGGTTCGCTCCATGAGGAGTAATGCCGAGTTGCCTATTTCTTTCTGGGGGTTTGCTCTTGAATCAGCTGCGTTCATATTGAATAGAGCACCGTCCAAATCAGTGCCTACCACCCCATATGAAATATGGAGTGGGAAGAGACCATGTCTTAATTACATTAAGATATGGGGGTGTCTTGTTTTTGTTAAAAAGCAGAACCCAGATAAACTCGAGGCGAGATCTATATTGTGTAAGTTTGTGGGATACCCTAAGCATTAGCTGGGGTATCTGTTCTACCACATCGAGGAACAGAAGGTGTTTGTTGCTCGTCATGTCACCTTTTTAGAATGGCAATTTCTTGTAAAAGAAATTAGTGGGAGTACGGTGGAACTAGAAGAAATTCAGGAACCACAAACAGAAGGAGAAGATTTGGTAGAATCATTAGATTCAGTAACACCTGAAGAACCTCAGCCACTCCGCAGATCTGGTAGGATTTCTCATCCGTCCGAGAGATACTACGGCTTTCTCATAGACGGGGATCGAGAGGATTTCATCTTGGAAGAAGATGACTCTATCAGTTTCAGGCAGGCTATTATCAGTAGGGACTCTAATAAGTGGCTGGATACTATGCGATCCGAAATGGAGTCCATGTACACCAATAAAGTGTGGACCTTGGATATTGCTCCACCTGGGGTAAAACCCGTTGGATGCAAATGGATCTACAAAAGGAAACTTAGTGTAGATGGGCAGGTGGAAACCTATAAGGCTAGACTCGTTGCAAAAGATTTTCATCAAAGACCAGGAGTGGACTATGACAAAAAAATTTCTTCAGTGGCTATGCTCAAATCCATTCGGATCCTACTTGCCATTGCTGCCTTCCATGACTATGAGATCTGGCAGATGGACGTAAAAATGGCTTTTCTGAACGGAAGTTTTGAAGAGTGCGTTTATATGGATCAGCCGGAATGTTTATTAGACAGTGGGAGCAGCGGGAAGGTGTGCAAGTTGCTCAAATCCATTTATGGATTGAAGCAGGCATCGCGAAGCTGGAACATCTGTTTTGATGAAACAGTCAAGGAATTTGACTTCATCAAGAACGAGGATGAGCCTTGTATTTATAAGAAGATTGTAGGACGAACTGTCGTGTTCCTAGTCTTGTACGTGGACGATAATCTTTTGATAGGAAATGACATTCCTATGCTACAATCAGTCAAGCTATTCTTATCACAAAGGTTCTCCATGAAGGACCTGGGTGATGCCTCGTACATTCTAGGGATTAAGATCTACAGAGATAGATCCAAGAAATTACTGGGACTTTCACAGTCCAGATACAAAGAGACCGTACTAAAGAGATTTAGTATGGAAGATTCCAAGCGCGGTAACATACCCGCATTGCACGGAATCACCCTCTCGAAGGTGATGTCTCCCAAGACCGACGAGAAGAGGGTTCGCATGGGCACTATACCCTATGCTTCGGCGGTAGGATCTATAATGTATGCGATGCTATGTACAAGGCCAGATGTAGCTTATGCGCTAAGCCTGGTGAGCCGGTATCAGTCAAACCCAGGTGAGGACCACTGGACAGTAGTAAAGAACATTCTCAAATACCTGAGAAGGATGAAGGAGATGTTCTTAGTTTATGGTAATGGAGACCTAAAGGTCGAGTCCTTTACCGATTCTAGCTTCCAGAGTGACAAGGATGACAACAAGTCTGTCTCGGGTTTTGTGTTTACCCTCAACAGAGGGGCAGTGTGTTGTAAGAGCTCCAAACAGGATATTGTCGCAGACTCGACGATGGAGGCTGAATACATTGCTGCAAGTGATGCCGCAAAAGAGGCGGTCTGGATATAGAAGTTCATTAGTGAACTTCAGGTAGTTCCGTCCAACTTCAGGTAGTTTCGTCCATTGTTGACCCAATACCTTTGTATTGTGATAACAATGGGGTTATAGCTTTAGCGAAGGAACCACGGTCCCATCAGAAATCCAGGCACATCTTAAGGCGGTATCACCTAATCAGGGAGATCGTAGATCGCCAGAAGATCGAGGTCCGGAGAGTGGATACAAAAGACAACACTGCAAATCTATTCACTAAGGCCCTTCCTCAAGCACAGTTCGAGAGACTTTTTGAGATGTTGGGTATGCGGTACGCCAACAGCTGGCCCTAGAGCAGACGTTGGATACTCAGTACGCCAATATATATGGCTTTAGTGCAAGTAGGAGATTGTTGGATATGTATGCCCTAGAGGCCATTATTGTATATGTATACATATGGATGCTTGGACATATATATGTACATGACAGTCTTGCTCGATATGATAGTATGCTATTTGGTTTAACTTTATCTTAACATGTGTATGTTTTACTTGCTATTACATATCTTTTATACATATTGATAAATCCCGTAGGATCAATGCTAGACTACCTGCGTTGTGATGGCGATCATACTTGTGGGAGCCGGGTAGTCAGTACGCACATCCTTAAATGGTCCCTAGTCGTAGGAGTATCGATACTGGGTATCGATATTCCAGAGTAGACTAGTGTATACGTTTCTAGACCCCGACAAGGGGCGATGGTTTGGTCCTGCAACCATTGGTCTTTATACCTAAGATCGTATACAGGTGCTCACTGGGGGTGAGTACACCGGACGGACTCGCCGAGAACTTCCAGATGGTACTATACCTATCGTCAGGTGGAAGTTCTCAGGTTACATGAGTACAGGTTAGTCTTTATACCTGAGATCGGCATTTGTCTCGTGTGGGTTCCCACTGTGCTTTGATCACTATCCTACCACGGCTCTACAGAGTCGTCCAAACAGGTTTTGGTTGGGTACAGTCCCGAGCCACATGGAGGCAGTAAGCGATTGTCGGGAATTCGTCTCTCCCGGTATAGGGAGTCGATATCGCACTATATTCGATTGGTCAGGACCATAAAACCTTGGCCAAGGCAGTTGGGATTTACTGATAGGCTAATCAGTAGTTTCCTGGATTGGTCCTGAGCCGCATCAGCACGAATTACCAGGTTATCAGGGTCTGACGTTTACCACTCCCTACACTCGGTATGCGATACTCTCAGACGAAGAGACCGGACTGTACGGAGATTGTTACAGATAGGCTCAGTAGGGATCCGGATGAGTTTGCTCGTCGGCCTTACTTTTCGACAGGTACCCGGGTAGCCGTTACGTACAGCTAGTGCTGCTGATGTGCTTGTGGTTATGGATTTATCCAGTAACTCACTACCGGCGTACTGTCGAGTCTTTAGAGTCCCACACAGAGGGTTTCCCTAGTTCAGGAGAAATGATATAGTAGCCGTATTGGATACGTGCAGGGTCTCGATCGATTGATGTACTTTGTACTCGGACTTTCGATCGAACAGTTGATAATACTGGCCGGCTTGGGTTTGAGCCGGATTATTAAATCAGGTATTGATTTAATAGTTTACATATATGTATTTCGATATGTATATTCTAGTATTACGTTCTTCGTGTTATTCTATCTCTTTGGGCATTCGTGTTTTTATCCGAATGCAGGTATGTATATACAGCAGACTGTAATCCGTATTTATTACAGATTACCTTCTAGAAGATGGCCACCTTATTATGCTTTTTCCATTTATTTGATAAATGGAAAATGAGGTGTAAAGTGTGAGATATGGGAGGAATGGAGATAACCATGCTTCAATATTTAACAAATGAATTTTTAATTCATTTGGAGTTACTATTGAAGTATGGTTGTTGATTGTTTATTCAAGAAATTCATACATAAAACCTTTGTGTGGATTTTCTCTCTCATGGATGCTTTATTATTTTCTAGAGCTCCCATTTTTCTTCATCTCCTCCCTCCTCTTGATTTCCTCCACCTTCATCATCTTCCTCTTTCTCTACCCTCTCATGAGTTGAGAAACAAGTGAAGAGGTAAGGTAGAGATAGTAGAACACATAGATCTTCATACTACATCCTAGAAAACTTGGATTAGCATCCTAAGTTCTCCAGTTGCTCCTTTTGTTACTTAGTTAGGAGCTAGAGCCATGGATCGCATCCCTCGAATGGATCATCTATGACAAAGGAGGGCCGGAGAACAAGCTCGATCCCGAAGGACCGATGGAGCCGGAAATGGAGATCAAACAAGTTCAATGTGGCCATTTGGAGCACATGATGAGGAAAGAAGACCGAAGAACTTGGGTCGCTTGGTGAGAATTCTTTCCATAGTAGATAGCACCACTTTAGTTTTGCTAGATAGGTTTATGGTAAGATTCGGGTTAAAAGTTATTCTAGTTCCATGTTCTAATCGTTAGAAAAAAATTTATTCCGCATTTGGTCACGATAGTTGGCCGGGGCACTAGCGTAACCTTTCAATATTGATCAACCTAATTTTACCACATTACTTGTAATCTTAAATACCAATATTTAGAATCAAGTTTAACCAAGAATCTCATATGAAACAATCATAATTAAACTTTTTCATTAAAATACCTTGAACTTTATTATCATTTTTTTTCGTTTTTCTTACAACTATACCTTTAAAAAAAACTTCACGGGGTAACAACCTACCCCACACATACACTTTGGTTTCATAGCACGATAACTATTTGTATGTATATTTGTTTCAAAAAATAATCTTTACAATAAAATAACACATACTTTAAAACCGGGTTTATTTTAAAACGGTATTTCGTATTCTTTTGCAATTATGTATCTACAACCCTCGTTGAGGGACCCGCTAATGGATGGTGCGGATTATCGCATGTCCTGGGGATAGTAGAGCGAGATACAACACTCCTCACGGAGTATTCGATCTCGAAAGAATTATAAAATACGGTTTTTAAGAAATGCGAATTTCTAGATAAAACTAATTTTTAAAATTAAAAATTATATAAAGTTAAAAAAACCATATTTTCATTATATTATGAAACTATATTTTTACAAAAAATGAAAGATTAAAAAAATGTCAATAAAATACCATGAAGTTACTAAAAAAGACTAGTTTTCAATAAAATACCATAAACTTTTAAAAGCTAGGTATTTATCATTAAAATATCTCAATACTTAAAACACATGCTCATGAAAACCCTAAGTAATATAAATCACCCTCGAGGTTTTATTTTTAACTATATTAAAATATTTTTCATAAAACCCGCTCGAGATATACAAAATAATATTTTTAAGGACTTTAATAAATATAGGTTTAAGCGGGATCAATTCTCTTGAGCCCCAGAGAGCCGAAAAAAGTGAGTGCTTGCCTATTCAGGTTCGAAAACTTAACAAGAGTTATCAATAGCAATTATCTTGGAAAAAGACACAAATCCTACCGTCTATGTGCAGCAGTTGCCGATGACTTCCGAACCTAAGAATTCAAGAGTTAAATCAGTTTACAAGTGCCTGACTCAGTCTGGGTCCAACCTCAAACCTGAATCCAAACTCAAACATGAATACTTGATCACGAACATGAACACTCGAATTCAAATATCAAATTCAAACATGTATACTTGACTTGACTTGACCAAACCATGATTATAACTTGACATGACTACTTGAATACATGATTACATCGTGAATATGAACTTGAACATTTTGTATCTATGGTTTCAGCTAAGACTTGTAAACCTAATCTATACAAAATATTACGCGGGGATAAAGGGGTAGATTGGTACGGAACGTATATTGTAGCACGAGCGATCACTTAAAAGACACCTACATGAATTCACGTGTCGTTGTCCCGTGGGATATGACGGGGTCTATATGTTACCATAGTCCACATGGTAAAATGGACTCCTCTCGTATACATGAATACCATCCTTATCAAACTATAAACAACCATGCTAGAATAACTATCATATACCAGTAATCGATCATATACAACTTTACCTGTTTATATCACTTTATATATTATCTTCTCTTTCTTCTTTGGGACTTACCGAGCGTTAGTTCGCTAACGACATTCCTTTCTGTTTCTTTCTTTAGAATGTTCGTCAGGAGGACTGGACTCTGAGGAGATAAAGCCGAGCCAGGAGGACTTGAACTAGCTTACTGCTCAGCCTGACTACTAGTTCCTCTGCACTTACTTCCAGTATGCCATTGTTTAGGTATTTGCTTTTGATTATTGTATCTTTTATTTCAAACAGTTGTATGTAAAGTTGAATGTAAATAAAGTTGTTGATTCATTTTATTCTTTGTCATTCTTGTTCATTTTTATATATTGCTTAATTACGCGTAACGTATTTATTTCATAGTAAATACGTTGTGGCCTACCACGTCACCGTTTCCCTCTACTGGAAAGCGGGGCGTGACAAGTTTTGTTGGCAGCCTATGCAGTTCATTTCTGCATGAAGTCTTGAGCAATATATCACAAGAATTATAAGAATCAACAGCTATACATTCCTTGCATTTCAAATTTCTTGAATCTATCCTAACCATTCCTTTTCTATCAAGTAATGGACTCTCCGAACAACATCAGCACGAACGTCAACGACAATACTCCACCGCCTACTCTACCACCACCACCAACCTTTGCGGCTCCTATCAATGAGCAAATGGTACTGCTTGAGACTATCAAGAGCCTATTGAAGGGTCAGCAGCATCAGACTGCTATCTTCATACACCGCCCCGAAGCCGAGGCACCCGAAGTCAAGCAATTTCGGGCACTGCACCCAAAACACTTCTCGGGAAAGGAGAGCCCACTTGAGACAGAAGAATGGGCTCAAGTGATCGAAGATGATCTGGCAGCAACTCCAGTGCTAGTTATTGCCTGGGTGAGAGTTGCTAAGTTGCAGCTCACTGACAATGCAAGAGTCGGGTGGAAGGCTGAGGAAAGTCGTCTTACCCAACCTACTGAGTGGAAGACGTTTCGCGATCTGTTCGATGCGAAGTTCTTCCCTGAGACTTCCCATTTCGAGATGGAACAACAGTTCATCCACCTACAACAAAGTTCTATGTGGGTAAAATCGGTGGACGAATATGATGCTGAATTCATCATGCTTAGCAGGTAAAGAATTTGTATCAAATACTGTTCCATTAAAACACATCACTATCCTGACATCAACATCTTATCAGGTTCGCGGCACATTTGATCCCGACTGATGAGATTCGTGTTAGACGATTTCAATGGGGCTTAGACCTGAAGATTCAGGCGGCGTTAGCCACAGGCGATTAACCGACTCATGAACTCGCCCTGAAGGCAACTCGCCGTTATGAAGTTGTGGTGAAGAAGAAGGGTAAGCCCCAAACAGCTGGAATCAAACGTCCTGCCGCACAGATAACATGAGGAGCCTCTTCTAGGCCGACCTTTGCACCCAAAAGACCGGGAGGATCATTTAACCGGTCCAGTCTAGATTTTTGTTTCTACTGAAAGAGAACTGGACACCTGGCGAAGGACTGCAGACGTGCAAATGGTCTGTGTTTGGTTTGTGGCACATTCACTCACGCTATAGGAGCATACCCATATCGTTTCAACATAGCACCAGCACCCAGACCTGCAATCACAGTCTCGCAGTGGCCAGCCATTCAGGCACCTACACCCCGCCTAGCTCTCCCTGCACCAGCTCCACGTGGACCACCTGCACAGCCTCAACATCAATTCCATCAGGCACTAAGAAACGTGCCTCAAGGGCAGAGAAACGTGCCCCAAGAATAGAGGAATGTGCCTCCGGCAAGGAGGAATACACCATGACATCAGGCTTTTACAATGACGTTCGAGGAAGCCGAAACCACAGGACAAGTCATCACTGGTAATTTCCTATCCTTCAACTTTTCAATCCTTGTATATCGCTATAATTTTCCTATATCTAAACCCAACCTCACCTAACTTAGGTACTATACTAGTAGCCACCCTTCCTGCACTCACACTTTTCGACACTGGAGCTTCACACTGTTTCATGTCCCAACGATTCATGAGAACGCATGCGATTCCCGTGAAGCCACTCATTTCAAGCTGGAATGTCAGTTCCGGGAATGGAGTCTTGAAAGCAACTATGGGGTTTGATCAGTGTCCAGTTGTAGTTTGCGGACGAGAATTCTACGCAAATTTCGAAGTACTAGATATACCAAATATCGATGTTGTGTTGCGAATGGATTGGCTGGAAGTATTCTATACTACTATTAACTGCCGTTAAAGGAAGGTAGTATTTGAGATACCAGATCACCCAGTCTTCTATTTCAAAAGTAGAAATAGAACTTTGGAGCCAGGAAGATACCGTGCTGAACCGAAGAATGCAGAAGTTTTCTCGCTACCGGCAGAAGAAGAAAAGCCCGAAGTAGTTCGAGAGTTCGAGGATGTGTTCCCTGAAAACATATCAGGTTTGCCTCCCGATCGAGCTCTTGAGTTTAGTATTGATTTACAACCTGGTGCGCAACCTGTAATCAAAGGTTCGTACCGATTAAGTCCAGAAGGATTGAAGGAGATCCGTATTCAGTTGGACGAACTGTTGAAGAAAGGTTGGATCCGACCCAGTACTTCAATTTGGGGATCTCCGGTATTACTCGTGAAGAAGAAAGAACGTTCTTACAGGATGTGTGTGGATTATCGAGCTGCGAACGAAGTGACGATTAAGAACAAGTATCCACTACCACGCATCGATAATCTTTTCGATCAGTTAAGTGGGTCTCGTGTATTTTCAAAGCTAGATTTTCGTTCGGGTTATCATCAGGTGAAGGTCAAAGAGTCTGACATTCCGAAGACGGTGTTTAGGACTCGATATGGCCATTATGAATATCTTATAATGCCATTTAGAGTGACCAATGCACCTGCCATCTTTATGAACCTGATTAACCAATTTTTCCGAGAGTACTTAGCAGGTTCGTTGTCATCTTCATCGACAACATCCTGGTGTATTCAAAGAATCGAAAAGAACACGCCGATCACTTACGGGTTATCCTGGAGACATTGCGACAACATCATCTCTACACCAAGTACAACAAGTATGAATTTTGGCTAGATCAAGTCGGATTTCTCGGACATATTGTTTCAGGCGAAGGAATCTCAATAGATCCAGCTAAGATATCAGCTGTCAGTGAGTGGCCATCACCAAAGACGGTGAAAGATATACGAAGTTTCTTAGGATTAGCAGGATACTACCGATGATTCATTAAAGGCTTCTCAAAGATTGACCTGGGCTTGAGCCTGCTTACTTGGGGTTGACTTTGACTTGGCCAACCGGGGTGTAATTTTTTGACCCCAACAAGTACCAATAGAGATTGTCTGGTATAGGATGAAATTTTGGATCGTATGCGCCTTAATAACTGGAAACTGTATAGTAACGTGAAGCAAAATTGTAGTGTAAATTATGCATGCTGATCGCAGTAGTAATTGCGTGGGCACACGGTAAATGTTGTTACTGAAAAACACCGCATGTGCATAAAGAGAGCCCTTCATCTCTAAAATTTACGGTATATTGATTCCCATTACTCCCCGTAACTTGAAACTCCGCTGTGTCAAACCTTTCAGATCCGTAGTATTGTGTGAAAGTCTACCCTAGCACCACAATAAGGTTTAAACCGGCATCAAGCATGAAATTTTAAAATTTTGGGGTGCTAAGCTACACTAACTGAGGATCAAAATAGATGATTAGGGTCTAAGATATGATATCAAAACTCCAACACAAAGTGAAGGAGGCAACAACCTTTGTAGATCGTGTCCTTCTCTACAAAAGCTCCGTGTAGTAATCCACGCGACTCCACTAGGCTCTACTTGACGTTGGATCGAGCTTCCTATGTGGCCTTCGTGCCGAAGATGATCCACCCGAAACTCCGCTAATCCAAGCCACCTCTTCACTAAACTTACTTTAGTGAAGGAAACACACTACACCTAAGTGTTAATCAAGTGTAGGATGGTGAAGTAGGGATTTTGTTTACTCACTATGGATGCTTTCAAGCCCTAGGGTTCACAACTCATGTGTGTTAGGGCTTGGAGAAGGTGATGAGGAAGATGAAGAGAGCTAGAGAGAAAAGAACTCAAGTGAAGAAAAAGAACAAGTGTAGTGTAGAATGGCTTGAGCCCCTCTCACTTATTGAAGCAACAAATATCATCCAATAATAAAATGTAACCATGCTTTAATAGTGTAGGATGATGAATAAAAAATTCATCAATCCATGCTTCACCCATTCCTTTTTTTCCACCTCATCATTTCTATTTTCACAAAATAGAAATTCAACCATGCTTCTTTTAATATATATATGAGAATAATGGAGGAAAGATGCCATAGGACGGAATTTCCTCCTATGACGTCGAAAAAATACACCCTCCTTCATTTTTTCCGCCGATCGGCACCCACCATCTTCATCGTTATCATCTAAGATGTGGGTATACCAAATTTCATGTGATTCTACAACTTTTGCGCCGTTGATTTAGAAATGTAAAAAGTTCTATTGTCGGTAAACCGTTAATTTTGAACCCACTAAATCAACGGTGAAAAAGTTGTAGAATCACATAAAATTTGGTGTACCTAAATCTTAAATGATAACGATGAAGATGGTGGGTGCCGATCGTCGGAAAAAATGAGGAAGGGTGTATTTTTTCGACGCCATAGGAGGAAATTCCCTCCTATGGTCTCTTTCCTCCATTAACCGATACATATATCAAATATATATATACACATACATACACATACACACACACACACACTTACATATATCAAATATATATATATATATATATATATATATATATATATATTAAGATAATAATTAGTGAGCTTAATAATAGTTAATATATAATTATATTAAATATAAATATATATCAAAGTATTAAATCAACACTTGATTTAATAATCCGGTTATATCACATATAACCGACTAATATCATTTATCTGTATATCACAATATCAAATCAACACTTGATTCAATAATCCGGTTATATAATATATAACCTAACCGATATCAAATGTCTGCCGGATTAGAATACGGTATCATATACGCGTATTTAATCAGCCCCCCTCCCGCGCACATATATGTATGTGCCCTACTTCGTTTCGCTTGAGCTAGGAAACTTCTGTGTGGGACTCTAAAGACTCGTCAATACGCCCGCAGTAGATAATGGTCACATCAGTTACCCACAAGCCGTCAGCGGTACTAGCTGGACTTAACGGCTACCCAGGTATTGAGCGAATAGAAAATCAACAAACAAGCTTTTCCAAACTCCCATGAAGCCTATAAGTAACACTTACCGTATAGTCCGGTTTTTTCGTCTGATATGTTGCATATCGAGTCGAAGGGTGGATTCGTCAGACCCCAGTAACTTAATAAGTTATGTCGATGTATGGCTCATAACGGTTCGAGAAACCACTAAAAAAACTTACCAGTAAATTTCATCACCCCTGGCCAGGGACTTACTGTTATAGCCAATCGAGCATAGCGCAACATCAACTCCCAATACCGGAAGAGACGAAACCCCTCTTATCGCTCACTGCCTCCATGTGACTCGGGACTGTACCCAAAATCCACCTGTTTGCACGACTCATTTGATCCATGGTAGGGAGGAAATCAAAGCACAGTAGGAGCCACATAAGACACTATGACGATCTTGGGTCTACAGACTAACCTGTACCAGTGTCACCAGAGAACTGCTATCTGACAATAGTATAGTACCAACTGGTAGTTCTTGGCGAATCCTGTTCTGTGTACCCATTCTCTAATGAGCACATGTGTACAATATTTGATGTCAAAAACCAATGGTTATGGGATCAACCATCGCCCCCTTACAGGGTCAAGAAATGTACACACTGGTCTACTCTGAAATATCGATACCCTGTCTCGATATTCTCTCGACTAGGAACAATTAAAGGATGTGCTTGTGGACTACATAAGTCCCAGTAGTATGATCCGCATCATAGTCCTGGTAGTCAAGCTAACATCCTATGGGCTTTATCAACATGTATGAGAGAGACAGTATAATAATACAAGTGTACATGTTAAGATAAAGAGCAACCAGATAGCATACTATCATGTTGAGCAAGAAAGTTCTCTATATATATGTCTAAGCATCCACTATATCATATAATAATGGCCTCTAGGGCATACATATTCCTAACATTGTGATCTTCGCTCTCTTTTCCGAAATATATTTTCATAACACGCGGTAAGTGGAGTCTCCATCGCCAAAGATTTTTCCCTTCTTTGCACAAAGTAAGTATTTACTCTGAAAAAATGTTTGAACAATCAACCTATGTATCGGTAAGGCACTAACACCCTTAAGGACCCCGTTGAAGCTTTCAGATATATTAGCGGTCATTAGTAGATACCTACATCCATTATCATGTATTTGTGTCCATATGCGTGCCGGATACTCATCTAAAAACGCTTTCACTGTTTGACCCATCTCTCCAATTTTCGTCATATACATGTCATGAACATTAGGGTCAAACGCTTCACCGGTTTTGTACATAAGCTTATATAAATCTGAATTTTTAAATTTCCTATCAAAATTCTGTCTGAAATACCGCAAGCAAAACCTATGTGGTGTCGTCGGAAATACAGCTCTCACAGCAGCTAGTATTCCAAGATATCTATCAGATGTGATGCATAAATTTGTTTTATCAATAACATATGGGATACTTTTATGTTGACAAAAAAACCATGACCAAGATAATGTATTTTCACCCTCGACAATAGAAAATCCCAACGGAAATATACCGTTATTAGCATCAACACCTGTAGCAATTAACATGCAATCTCTGTACTTACCATACAGATACGTCTCCTCCATGCACAATACCGGCCGACAGTGTGTGAAACCAGCCGCGCAAGGAGCAAAACACCAGAAAATTCTTTGAAACTTGACAAAGCCATCGGCATATGTTTCCGTGGTTTTTAATTGGTATACGGACCCCGGATTTGATATTTTCATGGCTTCCATAAAAAGGACTAGCGAGTTGTATGTGTTTTCCCAATCCCCAAATATCTTGCATAAAGCCTTTCTACGAGCATCACATGCCTTCACATACGAAATCTGAATTTTATGTTCTCCACTTACGTAGAGCCGTATCCCTCGAGGAGTCATCGCCACATCTGTACAGATAAGTGGCATGATAAGTGAGCAAATGTATGATGAAGTGCAATTCCTATGATCTTTTAACATATTCGAATTGATATAAGTGTGTTCCCGATTGTATTTCGTGACTTTCCAAGGTTTGGCTCTTTTGGAACAACATGCATGCAATCTTCACTTACATTCAGAAGCTTTCGTATATATCACGGTATAGTACGTCTTATTTGACTTTTTGGTTTTAAATGCAACATTTTTTTCAATAGCCCACGACTTCAGTTTACAAATAAAATCTATCTTTTTCGGAAATATATCTCCAACAGTGACGCAATTTTCGATTGCTACACTCGCATCCAAATAAGGTTCAGCACTTACTTCTGCCACAGCTAGGTATACCCAACTATCATCTTCCAACGGATCGAGGCCGGGATCTTCTAGTTCGATAAAATCATTATTCGCAGCCATGTCATCAATCAATGCAACTTCATTCAATTCAGCGGCATAATCCACGCTATCTTCCCTTGATGATCTTCATCAGCTTCATTATTATCGCTTTCACCCATGTCATTGTCACCGATATCATTGTCACTCATAGCAACATAAGGCTCGGGTGCAATATATGATGGTTGAGGTCGGTATAATGTAGATAGTTCGGGTCAAAAAGATCGGAATGATGTGGACGGACATACTTGAAATCCGCTACTTGGATCACGTTGGAATGATGCGGAAGGAAAAGACTGAAATGCAGGGCTGGGAAAATCTGCATTTAGTTTATAAAATTTTGTTAACATTTTCATATTACAAAGAAAATAAACATAATCACCACTTATTTCAGATTGATTTACCCTCGGAATGTTGTATATGGTAATTCTCGTTGTTCTTCAGGTGTGCATGCAATTGGAGCATCAGTGGTTCAGAGCCGCAGTATCGGTGGTTTGGAGCACCATGCGGTCATCAATAACCCTGGTATAGTCGATGGTATTGACAGCTATCGGGAGATAATGAACAAGTGCAACAATCGGAGCAACGACAGTCTTGGGGACAGGTTTTGCGCAACAACAGCAGTCTTGGGGTCAGGTTTTGCGCAACAACAGCATTCTTAGGGGACAGGTTTTACGCAACCTTGGGGGACAGGTTTTGTGCAGCAGCAACAGCAGAAAACGGGTACAGGTTCTTCGCAACAACAGCCTAGTTGGGAGACGGATTTTGCGTCCTACATACAACTGTTAGGAAGCAGCACATATCCGGAACCTGTCCCACATACAGGATTTGTGCAACAACAGCCTGTCCAAGACGAAGTTAATGACGAAGCGGAAGAACAAACAAAAGAGCAGACACCACCGCCGCATACACAGGACTTGGGGGTCGTCGAGTCATCTCAAGAGGCATAGGCTTATGTCAAGCCTTCTCGGTTTGAGAAAGAGGAAGGGAAAGGAAAAACGTTAAGTGCATACTTTTAATTTGGATATCAAAGACGTTCAATTCTCTTAATGGATTCATTTCCAATGTTTATAACTAAGGTTGAAGCAATGGAAAAGAATCAAGTAAGAGAATTGAACGAGTTTTGCTCCATTGCAACTGCAGTTGTATTATTCATATCTTCTCTAATTCTTCCATGAGGAGACAGAACCCGAAACTCAAACTTGTTTATTTTGCTTTCATTACTGAAGTGTTCCTCATTCATATTTATAGTATGATTCAAGTATTGGATTCCTTTTATATAAACAGTAACAACTCTTATCTGTCGATCTTATCCCCACGTCAGTAAACAACAACCACCCTTATCTGTCAATCTTATACAACCGAGAACCCGCCCTCTTTGACATACACTGAAGGGCGGGTTCTTAGAACCCGATTTACTCGACGTATTCCGGATACACATGAAATTATTTTTTTGAAGTATTTTTTTATTTCATAATGTTTTTTTTTGTTTTTTTTTAAATTTTTAATTTTTAATTTTTTTTAAGAAAGGTAGGTTCTAGGACCCGCGGAGTCCGCCCTCCAATGTGGAGGGGAAGGGATGGGTGCCTGGGATAGGGTGGGAGCAAGGGTCCTTGCGGTGGGATGGGCTGGGGGCCCTCCACTTTTTAGTGGTGATGGCAGGTTCTAGGAACCCGCCCTCCCTTGACGTCGGGACCGAGTCACCTTGAGGCCACGCCTACGTGGTCCCAAATCGTCATATTCTCATAATTAAATTTTAAATTACCCTATTTTACTAATTTTAATTCCTAATCATCCTATTTTGAAAAAAAAAACCTTTCTTTATTAGCTTTTTTCTAAATAAATCATTAGGGTGTCATGGTCGGGTAGATTTGAACCCCAACACTGGTCAACCTGACCTCATTAATAATCATGCCGATAAATTCAAGGCTGAACCTCACCTAGAGCGGATTCAGTCGACTTATTTTTCACAACTCCTCAATTTTAGCCCCAAAAACTTAATACAGCCTCATAAATTTAGAGAATATGAAAAGCATGGATGCAATTGATCTTAAGGATAACAAAATGTTGTAATTTGAAAACTTTTATTATTTTAATCTCGTTTAGTCGATTTAAGTGATAGTTATAATTATATTATTTTAATGTGTTAACGGGTGTATTGGGCTAGATCAATGAACCCTAACCCAACATGTATAATTACCGGGTGAGGCTAGGTCAGGTTGAACCATTTATTCAAATTACAGGTTTGGATAGAGTCGAATCCAGAATATTATATCCGATTATCGGGTTGCTGATAGATCCCCCAATTATGTTGTTAATATATTGGGTTTTCTTTTCTATTACTCTCGGAATTCGAAAAATTCTTCCATGCACCGGGTATATGTGTTCGGTCATAGAAGAGATTGGATCATAGTCCACGAAGCTCCTCGAAAGGTAACCGAGAATTTCCATCTCTTTAACTCTTTTACCCGTGTGCATTGCACCTGGTATACCAAATCATTTGTCGCTCAAATTCTCTGTTATCTTCTCTACTAATATAATGCAAACACAAGGGTGTGTGTGGCACTTCCAATTTCAATTTCATAGAAAAAAAAAACAAAAAGAATATTAGAAAAACGGTTTTTATTAGCCACTCTCCTTTATTATTCATCATCCTAGGAATAAAAAAAGGGAGCAAATTTCATGCCATATTAACCATTTTCTTTACCAACTAGGCTTAGCTCAGTTGATACCAATCAGGAGAGAGGTCGCAAGTTCGATCCCTCTCTCTATAACCCCTCCCTTCTCTCTTTTTGGCATGCATCGGGTGTGCTATGAATCTATCTATCTTCACTATTATAACCAGAACTAAAGGGATGCATTATGGCATCTATTATTTTTTAAGGAGATGCTCAAAAAGTATTTAAAATTGTACAATTTATACTAAATGATAAAAATTTCTACAATCTCATCCTTTCAAACATCACCATTTTACACAAAAAAAAAAGTTGAAGAAAAAAGAAGAAAAGAAGACTACAAAAAGTTGATGGTCAAGATTTTTGAAGGTAAAATGTAAAATATGAAAGCTAGGATCCGAATTAGACAACGAGCACTCTTTTTTATCATTTACAAATCAATATTTACAAGACAACTTTCATACTCTTTATATTTTCTACATTTTGATATTTTATTTTCCTTTGTATTCATCAACGTTTTAAATTACAGATGTGTAATCAGGAGAAGATAGCAATAAATTAAATGATGTGAAGGAATGAGTTGATATTACAACATTCATATCAGAACCTGCATTTGTGAGGCTGCTTGACACTGGCACCACCTACATAAAATAAAACAGACAAATTATCAGCAATAATAAAATTTTATTATCACTCATTGGGGAAGAGATTTCGATTGCGTTTTTGCAGTAATCATAACCAATTTTAATAGGACAATGGTAAGCTTAAAATTTCTACAATTTTTTAAAACAGGAAACTTGAGTAATGCCGACAGAAACAGATATATAATTTTGTCCAGAGAAAAGATCGCTCGTGTCAACGTGTGCAATTATTTTCTTAATAAGAAGAAACAAACAACTTATATAATGAATTAAAAAGACATAGAAATGCATGTGTCTATAATGAAATAAAATCGTTGCAACTCGTTTTCTTAGTTTCAGATTGAGAAAACAGGGATTTCTTTATTTTAGGGTGGGGAAAACATTGGTCACATCTGAAGCGAGAAAAGCATGAATTAATTTAAGGAAGCTAAATTACACTGAACTACCCTTCGCTCTGAGAGTTTCTCAGTTAACTGCCTTTAAGAGTTAAAAAAAATTAAAATTTTGGTAAGGTCCCTTTAAGCGCTACATTTAAGGTTTTTTAGTGAAAAAAATCCAGTAAAACTAAAGTTTAAGGGAGTATACTGTAATAATAAAAAAATTTTAAGGTAGCTTAGTGGAAGACAACAATTATTAAAGGTAGTTCAGTTTAACATAGCCTTTCAAATATCCATTTTCTTTGCCCATTAAAATTTCTACTTCACAGCATATGTGTATCATAATTATATATGAACAGCTATCAGAAATAGAATAGTTCGGTGCTAATTACCAACCATTTGATTACTATACTTGTGCAGACCCAATTGATTTTAATTTATGTATAAAGCCTAATTACACTGCTGAATGCATCCATCATTGTGTTCCTTGTATACTTAAAAAATTAAATTACCTTATTTGGTTCTCCAAAGGAATTTTCGTCCATCAAAGAACCCGATGTAAGTACAGTCTTAATTGATCCAGAAGGGGCGATGCCATTTTGCAATCCAGAAACTAAGATCTTCAGATTCACGGTATCACTCCCGAAATTTACAACCTGCAAATAAAATATATTGTAAATTTCACTGGCGTTCACTTAGCACCAAACGCGTATTGGGAAGTCAATTGTTTAGAAGAATCAAGAAAGGAAATGAAATCAAAACAAAAGGAAATTTGTGCAAACAACTGGTGAGTCCAATTTAGCAATTTGTGGGTATTAATGGATAAATAAATTGCACAGAGAACTATAACTATAAAGATACAATTTTAAACCAGGCATAGTTAATTAGCAAATGATTCTAAATTAGTTAAGTCATGTGAGAGTAATTAGTAATGAAGTAGAAACATAGACCCACAAAAAAAAGGCCAAGTCACACCAAAACACATGAACTATTGTTGTCTATCAGTATACTACCTTAATGTATTTATTTCCATAACTCCCTTAATTTTTTGTTTTAAGGATGTTTTTCCAACTAAGAACATCTTTATATCTAGCACTTCAAGAGTATTTTAGTGTATTTTAACCCAAAAAGATAATCAATTTCCGACGTGGAAAGATCATAAAGGATAGGTTAACTTCCATGGAAAAACCATTGGCATGAAACGCCACTAACTCAAATTATATAATTTCAAATCAGATTCTTTGATATATTTTTTTAAAGAGATTGATCAAAATGAAAGTAATTCTATTAAAAAGATTGTATGATTGTGTCGCTAAAAGGAAAACAAAATTCTTTCAAACATAAGCATAAGGTTTCCAAGCATATCGGAAAAAATGTGAACCTTTATTTTTAGGTAAGTGTTGCTGTTTTCTGGACTTTGCCAAGTAACCGCAGATGCAACCAATGAGCCTGAGGAAGTAGCTTGAATAGTACAGGGATGGATTATTGCACCGCTTGATTCCTTGAAAAAGTGCTGCATCCAGTAGCTGGGAGTTCCATAATGCTGCCATGAGTCAAACGCGATTGCGTTCGGGATAAACCTGGATCATTAAAAATAAAAGCATCATATTAGTAAACATTTCATTAAGCACAAAAGAATAGAAATTCACTTGTTAAGCTAACACCCAAAACCATAAAACATTTTCCCATCAAAATGCAAGTTAAATTTAAATAAAGGACAAATTTCACTTAACTACCCTTCACTATGAGAGCTTTTCCTACTGAACTACCTGCAAGTTTTGCTTTTACAGTAACCAATCTTCAATTGTGATGTGAGTGGCACTATAGCCCAATGGTAAAGTCTCTTACAGGTAAGCAAGAGGTCTGTTATGGCTTATTATTCAACAAAAAAACAAAAAAAAACCCTTCAATTCTGGTTTTTAAGGGCGTTTTTCACTAAAATACTCTTCCATATAGCAAACTAAGGGAGTAGTAATTTGAAAAACTTTAAGGGCGTTGACTGAAAAACTCTCATATTAAGGCAGTTTAGAGAAATCTAGCCTAAATAAAAAGCTTCATATAAAAATGCCAAGATTCAGCCCTATTAGTTTTGGTGGCAAAAAATATAAGAGGTATGCTTTTTATAAAGTTATGTGTTGCTAAATTGTTCCAAGAGATCTCTAGCTCAGCAGTAATGATTCTTAGATTTAAGATGGTAGTCTTCGGCGCAAATCAAATCAAACACATGAAGAAGTCAAATGCTCATAAGAAGGGGAAAAATAAAAGGAAATTACCCCTGATCGTGGAAATTGACGAAAAGAGGTGCATAGCTTGCCATCTCAACGACATCACTACATGGAAAATTACACACAAAAAAAAGTAAGAATTAAAAATTGTACTTCGTTGCAAGTAATCAAGTATAGTATATGAAAGGAAAGAACTTTTTCTTACGTAGCAGGAGCTACCAAAAATATCAAGCTCAGAATTAACCAAAATTATCTGAAGCTAAGAATAAACTTGACGATAGACCACTGACGTTAAAAGGTATGTCCTCACAATGAAATTGATTTACACAATGTACTATAACTTTGAAATGTCCCTTGGTATGAAGTTACAAACACGCATAGAAGAAAAATAAAATATTACCTGTTTTTCTCAAGCCCGATAAGAAAAGCTGCCTCAGCTAATGCCGCTAAAAGACTTCCAGAGCCAGCATCTCTTCCATGCACAGCATACTCACTAACAAAAGCCTGGCAGCACCTCACAGAATTAGAAACTAGAATGTATTTTTCCACGCATTAAGCACTTATGTTACCATAAATCACTAAACCGCTAGCGAGTTGCGATTTGGAACGATTGTTCCTAATTCAGGAACACTAGCGCTCCGGATCGGAATAATCACCGTTCCGATCAAAACTTAATTTAAATGGGACATATGATTGGGTTTGTCTTAGGTTATACTAAAAATATTTATTTTTTAGAAAAATAAATTGAATTGTATTTATGTATAATATACATAAATACACACACACAAACAGTCCAAAAACACTTCCTTTTTTAAAGGTACGTTTTCCGTGTCATATAAGTATATGAAAGAACACTACCCTTATCCTACCATGTTCCACAACAAGTGGTGTTCCGCATTCCCGTTTTTGTTTTACGTACCGAAACGTTCCGCATTCCAGGTAACATTGTTAAGCACTATTTACAATCTTAATGATATCTAAATTGCAGGAAACCCCCTCCATTCTTGCCCGAAAAACAGGAAACAACGCTTAGTTATGAAGACCAGCACTTTACTCCTCTGATCCTAATGGCATTATTATTTCCGTCAATTATTCCCAAAATACCTCTCAACTTCCATCATTTTGTTGTTATTGTTTCATTAATGACATTTTGTTGCTATTGTTTCATTAATGATTCGTAATTAACATTTCTAAGAGGGGTATATTTGGAATAAAATTAATGGAAAAGGATGGGCAAAGGACATATTTTGAACTCAGGGTGGTCTAATGCTGACCGGGCAAAAATCAAGGGGGTTTCTTGCAATTTAATCTTCTTTTAAATAAAAGCCAGTTGTGATAAACTTATACCTTTGGTCCAGAGCGTGATGCACGATCAAATTGATGAACCATAGAGAACATGTTGTTTGCAGAGGTATAGACCTATATACATCCATGTAATTATACCATTATAGTTCTTAATTCACAGTAAAAACACGAGAAATGTCAAAAATAAAGTACTGAAAAATAAAATTTCCACAAGGTCAATAGTATTATTATTTCTATCAGCTTACATGAAAATCATAAAGATCTGCAGGGTGATCTAATGAGCGAGAAGATCCATCACAATTGGAAATGATTTTGATGTCAGGATAAATAGCTTTAATCCCGTTATAAAACTTGAGGTAATTTCCTATTAAGATAAATTGTTACATTGGTCAGTAACTTGATTGATCTTCCCTTGCATTTCAACCGTAAAGTAGAATAATCATTTAAATGCAATAATATTTACAACCAGAATGCAGTTCAGATATAACGACGACTTAATTAATATGCATATTCATATATCGAAGTGCGTCAAACATAGAAAATCAGGTGAATATTGTCATTAAACAAGCTGGACCGATTATCATCTTTCCTAACAGATTTAGTTGTTACTGATCGGATAATAGTTCTGAAGATGCAATGTGAGGCCCAATTTCTAGGTTTCATCATCGGATCCGATATGAGAAGGGTCTCCCGGTGATATGATGAGGCATTGGGAGCTCTGGGCAGTGGTGGCTGAATCCTCACCGATAGGAGCCCGATCTACCGAGAGGGCGTATGTGATGACATGACGACGGATATGGGGGTACGAGATGGCTCGATCTAACAATGTGGGATGGATCCGGGTATGAGATTGCCCGATCCAGAGAAGTGGGGCGGATCAGGGCATGAGACTGCCCGATTCAGTGATGTGAGGCGGATCCAGGCAAGAGATTGCTCGACCTGATGTGGGGCTGATGGAATGCGCAATGATAACCCATCAGGGACAGGCATGAGATGGCCTAATCCGGTGTAGAGCAGGCCGAAGTCAGGCACAAGGAGGCCTGATTTGGTGTAGTGGTGACTGGATTTAGGCATGAGGAGGCCTGTGAAGTGGGTTCCAGTGAAGTGGAGTCCATTCTGATGCGGTATTGACATAACAGGCTGGTTTGGGTTGTGTCAAGCATGATCCAGCGAAGAGAAAACACAGTCGGAGACGCAGAGTCTAATCCAACATTGTGGAGGTCGAGCTCGATGAAACATTTCCTGATCCGGATGAGAGGAGCTTGTTCCAACTACATGAAGGTAGAATGCGACCACGAGGAGTCTAATCCATTGATATCGGTAGTTGGATTGTCATGAGAATCAATCCGTTGAAAAGAATCTCTATTTGGGATTGTGGAGTCCAAATCGACGAAGAGATGATCGTATTTGGGGTTGAAGAGCTTGACTAGGACTAGGAAGATGGAGGCGTTCGTTTTCTAGTTTTAATCGTAAGTTGTTCATGTATCATGGTTGTGTTTCTTTTGTATGTGTGGTGGATGTATGCTTTTAGGGTGGTTGTTTGTGCTTCATTAAATACTTTTTAATGAAATATGATGGGCTTAATTATCCCATCTTTTTCTCAAAAAATAGTTCTGACGATGCTTTTAATGTTTTTTTTCCTTTTAGGAAAAAAAAAAGATGCTTCAAATGTTATACAGTCAAAGTGATTAAAGTACTCATCGGGAGAAAGTGTGGTATTCCAACAGAAATTGATACATTTGAACCTTTTTTTATTTATTTATTAATTTATTGAGAAATATGGATAAAGTCGGCATGACTCTGGCCAGCTACAACATTTCATTGAATGTAGGATGTGAAAAGGTACAAAATGTCCCATGAAAGGATATACAATAAGCATCTTGCAAATTCGCTCACCCCTAAAAATGATAAAAAGAACACTTAACGATTATTAGATAATAGATTCAACGCCAAGCATTCTATCAAAATGCCAACAAAAAGGTAATTGTATCATGATACATTTTAACCCGTCACATTTATTTAAGGTTTGCAAATTTTGTTAAAATGGTGTGAAAACCAAATTCGACAAATAATGATATAAAGCTGCTATCTGTCTAATCGAGCTACAGGGTATTCAGGGAAAATGACTTCAATCCAACTCACGAAAAATATGCTGAGAACATGATTATTTGTATGTTCATATTTCCAGATATTGATGACATTGTCAACACACCACCCAAAAGAAGAGAAGAACAAAACAAGAAACACACCTCGATAATTACTTCGCCAACAATCTTCATTCCCGATCGCAATATGATCTAATTGAAAAGGTTTTGGATGGCCCATTTTAGCTCGAATAGATCCCCATTTTGAGCCGGGATCGCCCCTTGCAAATTCTATGCCATCAAGAATATCCTGCAGAATAGACCAAGCGGATGTTGAATAATAATCCACTATAAATTATACCAACTTGTTCAAAAGTCGTTTCCAATGACATTATATCAAAATAGAATTCATATCACAATATCAAATGTATGAAATAAGTCTAAATTACACTAAGTTACCCTTAAGTATCGCCGTTTTAGAGATAGCTGCCTTAAAAAAGTTATTTACTGTAAGCTTTCTTGAGGTGCTATATCTAAGGGCATTTTGCTGAAATAAACTCCCTTAAAACCAAAGCTAAATGGAGCTTAATTTAATGAAAATGGCAATAGTTAAGGGAAATTTAGTGTAATTTAGCCTAATTGTAGTAATTTCCAATAATAGATGGAGAAGCTTGCAAGTTAAATACATGCCCGGACAAATGGCATGATGCTGGATGAGTCGACTTGATCGTTATGGCTGATCCCTGTAGTTATTTATTTAAAAAAAAAAAAGATTACATAAGAAAGAAAAGAGTATATCCCAAACTGTATCTATTTTAGTGGATGAATATTACCATTATTAATTACCCATACTGGGGTAGCACCTAGGTCCTCTGAAAGCTGCAATAAGAAGCAAGCCATATTATTAGCAACTTACTCGTTTATGGTGAAGTCATAGATAAAAAATATCAAAAGATGAAGTATGAAAGGCTAAAGTACGCCGAGCTACACCTAACTTTCATTGATTTTTCACTAACTATAAAACATTTTTTTACACTAAACTCCCTTAAACTTTGGTTTGAGGGAGAAAAAAATTCCCCAACTAAAATACCCTAAAATGTAGTGACTTACTTTAAGGGAGCTTACTGTAATTACAAACTTTAAGGGCATATTTGAGAAACGACAATAGTTAAGGGTAGTCTAAAGTAAAAGTCAGATGTCTACCTGAAGAAATTCAAAATATCCAAGTCCATCATCAGTCCAATACTTCCAGATATCACCCCAATGACCCGGCCTCTCTTCCCAGGGACCAATTGTTTCTTTCCACCGAAAAGCATTTCTAAGCCATCCACCTTCCACATAACTTCCACCTAAAACAATACTGCAAAATTAATATAAGGCTATGCACATATATTTAGAGACTGATTGAGTTTTCATATATTATCCCTAGGGATTTCATGTTAAGGTTATCCTCGCAATTTCATATAGAAGATAATACTTACATGATCATACAGCAGGTAGAACACTTAAAAGGATTAGATGATATAATCTAAATTGCATACTTTTTTAGCCAAAAGGTTTCATTGAACAAGACCAAAAACTATAATGTTGGGCAGGAGCACGTATTTTATGTTTTTTGAGAAAAAGGTGGATAATTAGTCAGCAGGTATTTTATTTTAACTGCTGTTAACATCATCAATGTAACTGAAGAGATAAAAAGGTTTTAGTTCATTTGGTGCTTTATAAGGCTTCTCCTTGATCTTTAACTATATAAGTATGAAAGACAATTTATTGCAAACCTGGAAATCTGACATATCGAGGTTTCAGATTTTCTAACATAGAAGCAAGATCCTTTCTAAAACCATGTCCCTGATAACAGAAAAGCAACCAAATTCAAACAATACATTTTCTCCAAAACACTAATAAATAAATGTGCATGCCAATTTGTTAACTATGAAGTATGAACAGTTTCTGACACAATCCATAATAGTGTTCTCTTTTTGTAAGAATAGAAATTCATATAAGATTTATGATTGGTACCTCGGTGAAAAATTCCTGTTCAAAATATTTAACTAAATTTATGGCTTTATTTGGTACAAAAATCACAACATTAATCATTGAATTTGGTTTCAAATGGAAGAAAAGAACCCTCGTTAGTCGTTGCTTAATAGTGTGATTCTTACAGAATGTATACCTTGTAAGTGTCCAAAGGCATGACCGATACTTGATCAAACCAAAAAACACCTTTTTTGGTAGTTGTCAACCTAAGTGTTGAATTAACATTCGATCCTTTGGATTGTAGCAGTAACTCAACCTTGACCCAATTTGAGAAATTGGATGCATCGCCTCTATAGTAACAATATATCAGTGATTATCTTAGGTGATTTGCCAATAATATAAACCGGTAGAAAGGCTTACATAATGTTAGAAGAAGCTAGGACATTCAATCCATCTGCACGTGTCAGCGAAACTGCTACATTCACCGAGTTCAATGACCTAATATGCAGAATCACTTTATAGATCTTTCCTTGTTCAATATTCTGAAAATCACAATGATAAAAGAAACATAATGATTTGAATCATAACTACAAATCAAACAAGAAATATTGGGAAACAAACAATCTTTCATTCTCCGTAGTGAATAGGCTACTTGCATAATGGATACTTGTAGGACACATTTGTTCTTCAACACATTGTAAAATTAGTAATGCATTCTAGATGTATCAAGCATGTACTACTAAGGTATCAACCATCAGAAGTTGACAATTTAACTTTATTCTAGATGCATTTAAGTAATTTTCTCAATTTCTTAATAAAAAAACATGAAAAACAACGATTGCGTGGTAATTATTGGTGTAATAAATAAAATGACCGGTGAGCGACCTTTGGATTCTCCTAAACATAAGGAAAGAATGCAGGATTAGTGTCATAGGGGAAACCGCTTATATTCCTTTTGAATCTTAGTGAATCTTAAAGAAACATGTCCTCGAAAATAGTGAATTGCAATTTCTTGTAACTGTATCTAAATTCGTTCAACTTAGAGTACAACAAATACAGGCAAACTATATCGACTTTACTCAGAACTTAAGAATAACAATATTCCACTAATGTGAGGAACTCTTTTTTTTTATATCTTGCAGTAGAATTTCAATCATAGAATCTCTCTGTCACCAGTTCTTGTTTTGCATGTCATAATTCGATTGAGTAATCTAAATATTCGGTAAATTTTACTGAAGTACCCTTAACTAACTGTTATTTCACTAAACCACTTTTAAGCTTTTTTATTACAGTAAACTCCCTTAAACTTTGGTTTTTGAAAAAATTATTTTCTCTAAAATGCCCTTAAATATAGCAATCATATGGAGCTTACAGTAAAAAAAAACACTTTAAAGTACTTTAGTGAAAACAGGGTATTTCATTTAGATATTAACAGCCTCCAAGAGAATCCTGCTAATTTAAAATGAATGGTCAGTGGGATGTAGTTGCAAATACAAAATAGACAAATCAATCACAGTTAATTACCATAGGTCAACAGTATAAGTTCATACCATGCCCCAGTACCCGGGGTTGTATACGCCAACACCAGAAGATGGACAAATAGTAGACCCTCCATTATCACATAACACTTCCATTTTAAGTGCAACCTCGTTACGATCAAAACAAGAGGAGCGATCAGTTGATACAATGATATGTGACTCATCCCCTATTATAGACCATGGATCTATGTTCGAGGGAGTGCTCAGGCCTCCGGCTTCAAATCCTATATCAGGAATTACGTGAACGCATAAGTGAGGTGATGATGATGTTAATGTATGATTTTGGCTAAATCACACTAAACTGCCCTTAATTATAGCTGTTTTTCACTTAACCGTCCAAAAGGACTTTTTTAATCACAGCAAACTTTCTTAAATTGCTACAATCAAGGGTGATATAGTAAAAGAACTCCCTTAGAATCAAAGTTTAAGCAAATTTATTGTAATAAAAAAATTAAAAGGTGGTTTAGAGAGATGATAGTTAAGAGTAGTTTAGTGTAATTTAGCTTATTGTTTAAGCAGAAAAGTTAAGCTAACATAGAAACTGAGTTAAGATAAAGAAGCGTAGTGGAAAAGGAACCATAATACCAAATTATAGATATACTGTGGAATTTCCCTTCTATGGCATCTAAAAACACATTAATTCTATTTATATAAGTTTATTTTAAATTAAAGCGTAGAACCTACCTCTATTGCTTACAAGCTCTGCCCATAATCCACCAGTTCCAGCATGGTTGAGCTCCTAAAGAAAAAGGGTTGCATGCAATTAGTATTATTCAAAATTTACCTTTCAATAAGCAATTGTCTTGACCTATATGTCCCGTTTAAATCTCGTGTCGATTAGAGTGTATAAAATAAACCCCTCAATCCACCTCAAACATCCGATGATGAACTTGGATAAAATAGCCCGATGAAATTTCCTGTGCACTCACATGCACATGTACTTATGAGAAAAATCATCAGGATCTAGATGCTACATAAATATTACAAATCCTTCAACGAAGTCTAGTATTTTCATAGATTCATCTTATCAAGGTGAACTAAACAAAAAAGTATATGCTATAAAAATTTATATACATAAAACCATATAAGTGGACCGATATGTAATATTCCATTGTGATATCAGAAAACCAGATCATAAACATATAAATTGTCAACAATAAAGGTATTTACAAAACTCGATAAATGAAGAGAGAGAGAGAGAAAAGAAATGCATAGATGCAAGTGCATAATATACCTCAAAGGTGATACCAAACATGTTGTCAGGCATTTTCCGACCAGATTGCGGCGATGCATCCACAAGCAGAACCCCCGTCTGGTTCGCTTTAACCTCAAAAGCACTACTCCGATACGGAGCACATAGAATAAGAATTGCATAAAACAGAATACTAGAATTCCTCATCTGCGGATCCATTAATGTCATTTCCCCAATAATCCAAACTTAGAAGAGAATGGAGCAGATTGCATCTGTATATATACACCTGGGAAGTTGAGTGTGCAACAAGAAATCAACAATAATTAGAAACAAGTAATCCTAAAGTTAGGTGTTATCTTTAGATGGACCATTAGATTGATTTTACAAATAATCTTGCCAATTCTTTGACTAGAAGACAAGGCTAAATTGTACTAAAATATCTTGACGAAGCTTTATAAATTCAAAAAAAAAAAAAAAGGACACACACACACACAATAGTATAATATTCAATTTAATAAAATTTATGGTATTTTACTGAAATACAGCCTATAAAGATTTTTTATAAAACAAAAAAAAAGAAGAAGGCGGCTTGAACAACTGAATGCAGCAACATGACCTAAATCTTATCCTCAAAAAACAAAGTAACATCATTTTCGATCTGTTTCAGCGAAGAAAGGGAAACTTTTCCATTTTTGAAAGCAATCAGGGGTTCAAAATCGCTACAGGATTTGATACAAAATTGTTAGAAAATAGGGGGAAATCTAAATTAAATATTGAACAGTTGATTATTAGATTGGGGAAAACATCAAGAGCTTACCAATTTCCAATTTAAATGGAGACCAATTTCGCTTGAGGATTTAATTGATAAATCGATAAGGTCGCAGCTCACAAAGCTCCAAAAAACGAAGCGGTTGGCTTCGTTATCGCTTACAAGGCTCCACTTCAATGATTATTTGCAATGGGGCCCTTTAGGGACTTATCCGTTACAATTTATGTAATGATGATTAGGACTACGAAGTTAAGCTTTTTGATCAAGGGATTATTTAATTTGTATTTGAACCCCAGATCTTTTTTATTTGTAAATACAATCCTCCATTATCCATGATTTCTGAAAAAGACCCTTGGTGATATCTGATATCTTAAAAGCAGCCTCTTAAATAGGGATGTATACCCGTATGGATAATCCAGTCTAACTCCATCTCCATATCTGGTTTTTGTCGAATACGCATGGTAATTTTCATTTCCAATGGCTATCCACATGCATATCTGCATTTGCCAATGACCACCGGATGCGGATACGGTAACACCTATATCCTTTATGTATTTGTAATATGAACGATGGTAACATTTCACTTTATCAGTTGATTTTTTTCTAATATTCATTTCATATCCATATCAGTATCCATTTTTAACAAATACAGATAGTAAATCTCATTTCCTTATTCAACCCGTCTCCAACTACAAGATCCTGATACGGTAATACTTATATCCCTCCGTATGTGACTCGTTTACATCTCTACTCTCAAACGGTAGACAATAAACGATGGATAACTAGGATGTTAGATATTTAAGCTATCTTGAATCCTCCCCCACTTTTTTACTTTGGTCGTATATTGGAGATATTTAATCCCAAGACGACGGCTCAATTTCGTTGGAGGAGGCAAGAAAGAGGAGGAGGAGAAGAAGGGAATAAATAGGAAGGCTAAATGTTTTTTCTACACCAAACAACTATATTCAGTTGAGCTTGGACATAAGTCTGGTTGGAGGATTTAAAGTATGTTTTTGGGTTCTATTATAAAAGATATGGATAATAGAGGGTTGGTTGTGTCATATATTTGTTATATAAAATATAAACCCATGCTTTTGAGCTTGATCGACCTTTTGGCATTTCCAAATTTGTCCCTCATGATTGCTCTAATGCCATTTTTGTCCTCGCATTCAAATCAAATCATCAATCTGTAGCCCTTCCTTGGGCTTTAACTTTGTATCCGGCCTTTCAACTTTCATTATTAGTTTGTCGTAATTTTCTACATTCCTTTCTAGCCTTTAAATTTGTATTTCGTCCAATTGCTTTTATCTTAGATTTGCTATAATTTGTCATTGTTTTCGTTAACGAAAAGTTGCAAACTGGATTTGGGGAAATCTCATGGCTTTTATTCTGAATTTGTCATGTTCTATGTTTTCTTTAACGAAATATCATAAATCATTACACTTTAGAGAAACTTATGCATCTTGTGTTTTTTTTATTGAGAAACTTATATATATATATATATATATATATATATATATATATATATATGAGAATTGTCGGGACCCGGTTTTTGTTCACGGAACAAAATGCCATGCCAATTGTCATGCCAAGGGGGCGGGGGCCATCTCTTGAATCCATAGGGACCACCTCTTGAGTCCGTGGGACCCAGTGTAGAACAATGGGGAATCTTCGGAACGCGTTTCGAAAGAGAACTGAACTGCATTATAAATGTAATGATACCACCATCAATTACAAATGCGCCTTTTAAGTGAATCGGCACTACATGAGCTTGAGAACTCCGCAGTTAAGCATACTCAGACCAGGGAAGTCTCGGAATAGGTGACTCCTGGGAAGTGGCCCCTGGGCGGGGGCCATCACTTGAATCCGTGGGGGCACCTCTTGAGTCTGTGGGATCCACTTGAGAACTCCGTAGTTAAGCGTGCTCGGGCCAGGGAAGTCTTGGGATGGGTGACCTCCTGGGAAGTGTGGCCTCTGGTCGGGTCCGGTTCGTTCTAAAGGATAAAACCGTACGGTTTCGGTCAGAGCGGACAATACCATCTGTACTGGGTCGTGGGGCGTTACAAGAATAGTGGAGGAAAGAGGCCCTAAAAGGTTTTTTGCGTTAGATGGCAGCACAAGTCATGTTCTCCACCATTTTATTCGGCGATCGGCACCGGCCATCTTGATCTTCATCGTCTAATATGTCGATACACCAAATTTCATGCGATTCCAACACCTTTTCACCGTTGATTTAGTGGGTGCAAAATTAATGGTTTAATGACAATAGAATTTTTTACATTGCTAAATCAACGGTGAAATGGAGTTGTAATCAAATGAAATTTGATGTATCGACAAATTCAAAAATGGAGATCAAGTTGGATGGTGCCGATCGCCGAATAAAATGGTGGAGGACGTAATTTTCGTCGCCACCTAACGCAGAAAGCCTCCTAGGGTCTCTCCACCATTACTTCCTCTCTCTCTCTCTCTCTCTCTCTCTCTCTCTCTCTATATATATATATATATATATATATATATATATATAGTGCCCTCAAGACAATTGTTGTAATTGCAAATAGGCGATTATGATAACTAAAAGAGGACCTATGCGGATAGAACAGTCTTACTCAAAATGATAGTATGTTATCTGGTTTGTTTTTATCATTGTGTGTATACATTTTATTCGTTATTACGTGTGGGTAATACATAATGCTAAAACCCGTAGGATCATTTCTTGACTACCAGCATTATGACGGCGATCATATACGTGGGAGCTGGG
Organism: Agapanthus africanus; assembly: GCA_030015575.1. Classification (NCBI taxonomy): domain Eukaryota; kingdom Viridiplantae; phylum Streptophyta; class Magnoliopsida; order Asparagales; family Amaryllidaceae; genus Agapanthus; species Agapanthus africanus. The sequence continues at coordinate 745,930,431 of JASDDO010000022.1, read as the reverse complement.
TGGTCCATTAACACATCCTTAAATGTCCCTAGTCGAGAGAGTGTCGAGACTGGGCATCGATACTCCGGAGTAGACTAGCGTATGCGTTTCGAGACCCCGACGAGAGACGGTTGTCGGGACCCGGTTCTTGCTCACGGAACAAAATGCAACACGGAACAAAGTGCCACGCCAAGTGTCTGTCACGACCCGGAAAAGGCACGTGACTGGCACTTGAATCATGTGAAGTCTATAGGACCCCACCTAATTCAAGTAAGCCAAAAGCCCAGAAATCTAAACCTTTTAGGGAAAATAGTGGAGGTGAAGTTTTGAAATGACGGTATAATGAAAACAAGTTCTTTCTTTAAAATGATAAGTAATAGTATATGAAAACACAATATTTTGTAGCTGTCTTGAAAACATGTTTCGTCATTGAAAATTTCGGCAGCACCTCCTTTGTATATTTTAAGCCGAAAACAAATATAAGTAATAATAATAAAAGGCATCCCAAGCAGGAGCTAGCTCTTCACCAATTGGCGGAAACAACCACGCAATGATATAAATATATACAACGCCGAAGGCGAGGATCAAATACAGAAAGAAAATAAAGAAAACCATGCATCATCAAGAAACCAGAAATAAGAATAAATACACGAGCATGACTCTAAGGCCGCAAGAATACACAACTCGAGATTTCTAGTCTACAAATATAAATAATCTGGTTGATAGAGTTTTTAACTAGATACAATTGAAATAATATATACAAGTACAATGGTGGTCACGATGCAAGTGAAACCACCTACCAAAGCAATCACCCGGAAGAAGCGGTGTGCCAGCAAGCCGCAACGAAAACCTGTGCGGTCAAACCTGCAAGAAAACTGTGGCACAACGGGGGTGAGTTGCCAACTCGTGAGTACAAGACATCACCGAGTAGAAACCGAATGTATGACTATCTCCTAGGTCATACAGTACGATACAGTAATAATAGTAACACGATAACATTGAGTAGCAGTAAATGTAATAATATAAGTATATGTGTAAAGCCAAGTATTCGTGTCCGTGTCACAAAGTAACTACATGTCATGTGTATAAAGTATAAATGCATCATCCAACGTGTGTTCAGCAACGACACACAGAATCATGATAAAACCTGAGTGCCAAGTATCGACACTCGAAAACATCATGAAAACCGTGTCCATCAGCGACACATAATCCTCGTATCTCGGGCTCCGTCGGTCCGGATCGGCCCATATCATCTGAATCTCGGGCTCCGTCAGTCCGGATCGACCCAAACTATCACCGGTCGGTAGTGCTCCCCTGCTGGGCTCAACTTCTTTATCTCTCTATATACATCAATCTTGCTCCGGGGTACCACACCGGGTCTACCATGTACCCACAGACAGTGTCGCCCTCGCTCCTCGTGGTGGGAAATCATATATCATATATGCTCCAGAACCGAGAAATCTCATGGTGGACACCACACATCATATCAAGGGAAAACCGTATTTTCTTTTAAAAAGGAGCATAAGTTTTTTGTTTCACATGCGGTTTCCCAAATCCATAAATCTCATGAAAATCGAAATCTCATAATCATGAGCTAATAATGAGCAATGAATATCGGTATAGAGCCCAACTGCAGTACATAACCAGAATGTATGTATGTGAATGCATGTGGCATCTAAGTAAGAAATACGAAGTCTAAACTAGCATATGATATCATGAATGCAAAACAGCACTACTTAGCTACAATTTATCAGGGTATACGCATAAGTAACGGTTACTAAAGTGTACGTGACATAGCAATTAGCGATACTGATGTGTGTGAGCCGGCAAGCAGGTGTACGTGCAACGTACGCATCATCGGTAATGGTGCAGGTGTCCTAGCAGACGAGATCATAACAGAAAGTAAGCAGTAAAAGAAACAATAAGGTATATAAATCTATATACGAGCCATACCGTTTATCGTGTTTAAAAAGAACGAATCGTTGTTTTTAGAAAAGTAAGGACTACGGTGTTTTGAGCAAAGAGATGTCTTTTGAAAATCCGTAGCGTCCCTCGGTTTATCCTTTGAAAATGCCTTACGATTCGTAGTTTGAAAATATGTATGACTCGAGCCTAAGCTAACATATATCTAAGCAACTAAAGACTAAACTAAGAAACAAGTCGATATATCTAGTAGTCGGTGATCCAGCCTTTTAGCATCACATACGCTAATATACATCGTACGGCATCCTAGAGTCAAGAGTGCGGATCAATCATCATATATATATCTCGTACGGTATAGTCCGTCGTATGACATTCTCAAAATCGAGGGTACGGGTCAAATATCATATATAAATCATATAGTTCGTATGGTATCAATCGTCGTACAATATCATAGTCATGGTACGGATCTAAGGTCTCGTACAATCTATTATATATTAAGTCACATGTTATCGCATGTATGTATATAACGCCCAACGATCCTCTAATATATCGCATCATAAACGATGTCTCATCCCAAATCATATATCAATTATCTCTTGACATCCTGCTCGATCGTATCGACTCAAACCATATAATACATCATATCTTCATCATACACGTATATGTATAGTATATATATAGATATATATCATATACCCATATATGTACATATATATATATACACACACACATATACATATACACACATATCATAACAAGTGTGTGTGTGCGCGACAAAGTAAACCGACGACTCACGACTAAGGAATTAAACTAAGAGTAAACTATCCTACAAGTACGCTTAATCTAACCTATAGTCTCCTAGTAACCCTATTTTCTAGGTATCCAAGTCTCGCATAAATATATATATAATATATATACCATATTCTACGGTTGCGGGGGTGCTATACGCCATCCACCCGACTTCCCTCGTAGATATACATCTACTCACCTCGATCCTTGCCTCGCCGAAGTCGATGACGTCTTGCTCTCCCTTGTCGTCCCGAAGTCCACGCAAAGGTACCTACATATCAAAACACATCATATCGTATCAAAATTCTATTCGAAAACTGACACAACACGCGAAGTGCTCATAGGTTAGAACCTATAGCATACGCATGCAAAAATAACCAAATAACCCTCGTCGTTGACGTACAAACGTCCAACGACCAAATCCAAATCAAATACCAAAAAACAAGTTTTAGAAATCAGAAAAATATTGCCAAAATCAACATCAAAATGCTCCCAGATTTTTGCTCATGTATATTGGGACAAATCTAACAATACAGGGGCTGGGTTATAAGGAGTAAGAGCTATAGACCAAACCCCAACACCTAACACCAAAAAGTGGCCGACGAGATATGCTACAGTAACCGGTCTCGCCGGCCTCACCTTGGAAATTTGTTCTCGTTCATGTGTGTCGGTCTTCTAGTTATCTATCTAGGTCAATAAAGTTGTTTGATTTTTCTATAAACACTCAAAGTTGCTCCAGATTCTATAATATCACCACAAAATCCACAAAAAACCATATCGGAAAATTCTAAGTTCAAGTCTGGGGTTTTGTCTCAGGTTTAGTTCAAAATACTAATACTACAGGGGTTTAGTCACTATCTAATTCTCAATTTCACCTTCACACATCAAAATATCACCTAAACCTCAACTATAAATTTTCAAAGATCACTAGTCTTCATCGGTTTAATTCTAAACACTATAGGATATATAAGGAAAGCTAAAATCTTAACTAAAGGTATGGAATTATACCTCATTTGGTAACTCAAGAAATTTCTTGAGTTGCCCAAAATCTTCAAAATCTCAACTTGTTTCATCCATGATGCTTGTAGTGAACTTGTGCACCATTTTTGTGAAGGGAGATGAGGTTTTTGATTGAGTTTTTTTGGGGTGTTTTATAGGTGGAAGAGGAGGTGAAGGGAGGAGGAGAAGATGAAGGAGATGAAGAAAGAAGTGAAGATGAGGTAAAAGATGAGGCCATGGTTACTAGAACCTTCACCCTCTCTCTCTCTTTATGCCCATACCCTCATGTTTCCCCACACCACAAAATATCTTCCTATTCTTTTTCTTTTATTTTCTTTTCAAATAAAACCAAAACCATTTTTGAAAAAAGAAATGAAGCCATGGTTCATAATAAGGAAATGTAACAAGTGTTTTGCAATATGTCAAGTTGCATGCCATATGCATAAACAAGATTAATGCATAATTAGTAAAGTATTAATCAAGTTTAGTAATAAACTCATATACAAATAATTGTATAAATATTTATAAAATATCCAAATAAATATTTCATATAAATTTCCAAACTATTGGTATATAATTATACCATTTCATTAAAACCAATTTCCATATTTTTCTAATATTCTTAAAATTTATTATTTTAATTATTTAAATTCCGAAAATAATATTTTATTTTTTTTTGAAATGTTACAATCTTCCCCCTTAAATAAATTCGGTGCCCGAATTTAAATTTAAACCCCCCAAATACTTAAACATTTCGGTAAAACCATAAAGTCGTCGGGGCTACGAAATTACGAATGCATAAAACATATCATAGCGCAACGCGTGCGCATGAAAACGAGTGCAAAACTCAAAATCAAAACTCCGTCAAGCGTCACGCAATCATCGGAGTTAATACGAAAATACCAGTTTCAAAATTTATTGTCAAGGTCAAGCATAATGTAGCTAGGACTATATCCTTGTTTAACATATACGTCCCGGCTTTTGAAAAATGTTATAGAAGGGTTTTCTTTATAAAGTTTCGTGTCATTATGGACACGTGGGAAAATATGGAGACTATAGCTCTTTTTGAAAATCCCCCCGGTGATATCAATGCATGTGATTGGTTGATATTTATGTATAGTAGTTAACCGCAATCAATAACGGTGTCGCGTGTAGCTAGACCGAGATGAGTACGGATCGTCCTCCGGGAAACGTGGAATATTTTAGTCTTACTTTAGGCGTGTTGATTAGGAAAGAAGGAAGAATAATGAATAGTGAAAAATGGTTTTAGATTCTAGATCCACGTCAAACACGGATGTAGGATATAGATCTAGATTAACTACGGATGTAGGTTTTATAGTAGAAAGGGGCTTGTAGGGTTCATTAAGATTTAGTAGTCATGGATGATTAATTAAAGATTACTCTTTTTATCCTTTAATAGATTTAAAACTAGATCGACAGTGATGCATGTAGATTAGGGTTTCTGGAGGGAATAGGGTTCCCACTCTTAACCCCTATCTTGATATGGATCTCCGTTCATATCTAGCCTTTACCAAAAAAATTGTTAATCTAATCTCTAATCGTGGTCGTGACCATCAATGAATTGATAGCGCGCCCGATTAGGATGTTAACTATTCTTTTGATAACGCTTATAAACTTTATAGGATTTAAAAAGAGTTTAAGGATCTTCATCATCCATTAATCTACCCTAATCCTATGAACCCTAACAAGCGGAGAATTACTCGCGCATGTTGGGAAAAGAAAAGATAGAAATCATGAAGAAAATAAACTGCAATAAAATAAAACTACCTTTATTAATCAACAAAAGCAAGTACACTTTGTTTCCTTAGAAAATGATTACAAAACCCTAGTTTGCTTCTCGATCTCTTCTAAGGAGGTAGATGTACTGTTGATGATCAACCAGGATTCTTGAGCCGTCGTGGACTTCGTGATCGTGTCGGTTTGATGATTTTTCCAAGAGGCTCTCGGTCCTTATTTATAGTCGCATATCTAGAATCTTTAGTTTCCTAATAAGGAAACCAGCTGTTAGGATCCCAAAATAAAAATCTCACATCCCAACTTCCCTAATAGGCCGCGGATCCGCCGCCAATAGTTGGTTTTGGCCGCGGATCCGCCGCTTGTTGGTGGGATCTTGGGCTCCAATCTGTGGGGCTTCATCTCTGTAGCACTTGGTGATCTTTTGACTATCTAGAAACTGAAAATCTTCTCTACGTCTCTGCCAGAATTGATTTCTTCAGTTTACTTGAATATCTTCGGCAGATTTGATCTTGCCATCTTGGATTTCCTTGAAACTTCAGTCATGATATAATTCCTGCACAATTATCTCAATAAATGATATTAGTAGAATTTGTTTTTATTGAGATATTATCTTAATCATTTGACATGATATTTTAGTTTTAAGAGAATTGGTCAAAGATATTTAATAAGGTAAGCATATTTAAATAGACCAAATATTACATGAATATTATATGCTTACATTTCCCTTCATAATGTTAATTATAATATATAAACACATGAAAATAGTATTTTTATGGATAAACCCTTATATGTGTCATATTTATAATAAACATCTTTTATTATATATAAATAGTAAGAAAAATGTCATATCAAAAGTGCAGTTTTATCAACTGAACAAATACCTCCAAACTTAACTTTGATCGTCCCGAGCAAACTAGTTATTCATGAGAAGGAGAAAAAGAAAATACCTAAGTAGCACACTTTCGTAGACAACACGATTGCACTGAGCACGTGCAACAAGCCGTTAAACTTCTAGGTGTCCCTAATAGGAGGAGTGTTGTCTCCTGAGGGTTTTCAGCGGATTACACCAACAAAATCCTATAATAAAAGAAAGATGGTGAAAGTTATATATAAAGATAAGAACTTACAAAAGAAAGAACTTGAAAATAAGAGTTTCAACTATACCAGCTTTTCAGTTGCTATGCACCCTATCTTAATGGTCGTAAAAAAATATTAGAAATCACATCATCCCTCAATAAAATATCGCTTTTAGTCTTCCTCCCTATTTTTCTTCCAAACATTGATCATATACCCCTACGTGTGTGTAAAGGACATCCCTATACTTAGAGAATTCAATTCAAGCTATCATACTCTTGTCCATCTTCCAAAGTATTTTTTAGTCGGTGTATTTTTTTATGAAATTGCTCACGCATCCTTCATGCGACCGTTAATACTTCTTGAGGTACTAACCAACCGATTACTAAATGTGCTCGCGCATTTAGACGTAATTTCTCGTTTCGCAACACCTAAGGCTTAGCAGTGGCTGCCAAACCAGTTGGTCTAAGGCACTAGGTGATAAAGCACCCTCGCTATATTTTTTATGCTGCCTTAAGCAATTACAAAACCAGTGTTCATTTTTTTTTCTTCACCACTTATACTTTTTTTTCTTCATACTAAGGCTTTTGGACAGGAGCATTTCAAGGTATCCTCTACTATCCCAAGTTTCAAGATGTGTGTAAGTGCGTATGGTAGGGTATCAACGTTCAAATGTTTGACCTCAAGAATAGGGACTATTTTTCAGACTTATTTTTATTCTCAGATTAGTAATTTCCTTTATCTTACTAACCATTGGGACAACAGCTCATAACTACTTATTACTAGTTTCGTTTAAGAAAACATTTAACTTTCTTGTTTTTCTCAAACTGTTTCTATCTTTCATATGTAAATTTTCACTTTCAAACTTTCATTATCAAATTTTTTTTGTGCATATATATAGTATAATGCAAAATAATGCGTGAATATCCCCCAAACCTGTTTTCAGCAGTGTCCTCACTGATGTCATCTGTTGATCTTAAAAAAAACTGTAGATTTGGAAGGAAAAGTTAGAAATGGGGACAGGAAATAATGAAAGTGAAATCCTCCCCCAAACTTATTTGTCGATAAGTGTCGCGCCAGAATTCAACACACTTGATTTGTCAAAAATTATGGAGGTAGGAGACTCGAAAAGCTCATCGACCTCATTCTCAAAAAATTCTAAATTAAGTTGTCTTTCTAGAATTATCGAACCCGAAATATCGGATTGTGATTCATCAACACTCGCTATCATTAAAGGAAGATTAGAAGAAGAACCAGAGAAAGTAGGAGATGAAATGGGTAAACAAATTGGTGTTTCGAGTATTGCTGAACCAGATGTGGGAAATGATGGCTGAATTTCGTTCTGCTTTTCGGTTATACATTTATCATCAACTTCAAGACGCATATGGGGTTCGGGAAGAATAGTTAAAGGCTCAAGATGATGACCGCAAGGAAGTGAAAGGACATGATGAATTGGCGGGACAAACTCATCCAAATTTTCGGGTTCATCATTCAATATATCCCGAACATCAATCTTCTCATTCAAGTGAAGGTTAAAATTCTCAAACACCTCATTAGAATTATGGTTTTCAATCAATTTTGGTTCAAGAGTGGAGGTGTAGAGATCACAAGGGTTGGGTGTTGTTTCACTTGAAATGGACCCTTCACAATCGGGTAAATCAAACACTACAAAGTCACACAACTCATCAGACATTCTATCTTCAATTGGTGAATCATTTGGTGTACTCGATGAATCTGTGAAACCGGAGTTGTGGATTTCAGTTTGGAATGGGGGGTTTGATTAGGAAGGGTGTACAGTTTTGTCTCACTACCCAAATTCTCACTTTGTCCCATGGCCGTATTGTATACAGAAAAATTTTGGGCTGATTTGAAATTATTAGCTTGCATCCACTCTGCTGTTTCCTTTCTAATTTGGTGCGACATTTCCACATATTTTTCTAACATCCGCTCAAGACTAGACTTAGATTGATAAGGGGTTTCAGTATAAGATTGAAATTCTTGTGGATAATTAAAACTCCCAAATGACTGATTAGAAGGACTGTCTAGAGAAGGTGTAAAAGTCGGATAGGATTGATAGGAATAGAGTGGTTGCGAACATTGGGCATGAGTAGGATCAACATTATGATAAGAAGAATACTGATATTGGTTGGTTGGCTGGCTATTCTCAATAGACATCATATATGCCACAAACCGATTATGAAATTCTTCTTTAGAAAGTGGTGGCGATGGTTGATATTGGTCCGGATTGAAACTTTGGCCGTTATCCCCTGCTATATGCTCAGCAATGGACATGCGTTTAGGGGATTCCTCACTCGGAGTATCAACTGAAACAGATGTAGAATTAGGATACGGTTGATACAACCTGGACTGAGGTGGCCAACTGTTTCTATCCGCTTGTTCTATTCGATCTCTTAAAGATATGGGAGAGTCGGATGGTATACCGAAGCGATTATGAAGACAAGAAATATCTGGTTGTGGATAGCAAAGTTTGGCAAGAGTTCGTCTATTTGGGTTACCCATTATAAGAAGAAAAGAGGGGGAAGGATAAAAGGGAAAAGGAAAAAAAATTGGATTGTTTTGCTTTAAAAGTGGATTTGGAGGTTGACTCACAAAATCAAAAAAAAATGCACAAACAATCCTAGAACTATAGTTACCTAGGACAAGCTCTAGACCGCTCCTAGACTTCCAAAGGACAAGCCGCAGGATCAATCCTCTACTACCTCTTTATAACTCTTGTGGCCAGGTAAGTGCCGGGTAAGTGGGAGGTATCCGTTATACGAATCACCGAAAATAGCGGGCCTAATTAAATAACCACTTTCCTTAGAGACACTTGCCTAGGCACCACAAAAGAAAATGCAGATAAGCGATAGATTACCCACGACCTTCCTCTATCCTATTCGAGCGCGACAGTCCTTAGAGTCTTGATCTAGATATTTTTTTAATTAATATAGGGTTATGCGGATGCTCGTTTTGTGATTTGCGGGACCTAGGAAGGGTGATAAAATCCCCACCTAATCTGAATTTTGGTCTTGCCCCTTAAAATCCGTATTAAAATATGAATAAACAAACCAAGTACAAAACTTTGTAAAAAGATTTTTGAGCGGCGATATTTTGCAAAGAATCCTGCAGGAAAGATATTTTATTGGATTTCAGAGGAGAGAGAAAGAGTTGAGAAATTTACCAGAGAAATTAGAACCCTAGATCCTTAATTAAGCCGCGGTTCCGCAGCCGAATAGGCCTTCTTGCCGCGCTTCCGCCGCCGACTTGTAAGATCAGGTGGAGATTTTTGCTATGTGGCCTCCCTTGCTCCTCTGGATCTTGACTAATGTCTCTGGATCTCTGTTTCCTCAATTCTGTGACTCCAGATCCTCTCGCAAAATTAACACAATAATCGTTAAATATACAATTTGCAGTTTTGTTTATTTTTATGATATAGATCGAATAAGAATTCAACACAAATAGTAAGAATAAAAAATTACGCACGTATCCCCGGTAACGGCGCCATTTGATTGGTTGATATTTTTGTGTAGTAGTTAACCGCAATCAATAACGGTGTCGCGTGTAGCTAGACCGAGATGAGTACGGGTCGTCCTCAGGGAAAAGTGGAATCTTTTAGTCTTACTTTAGGCATGTTGATTAGGAAAGAAGGAAGAATAATGAATAGTGAAGAATGGTTGTAGATTCTAGATCCACGTCAAACACGGATGCAGGATATAGATCTAGATTAACTACGGATATAGGTTTTATAGTAGAAGGGGGCTTGTAGGGTTTATTAAGATTTAGTAGTCATGGATGATTAATTAAAGATTACTCTTTTTATTCTTTAATAGATTTAAAACTAGATTGACAGTGATGCATGTAGATTAGGGTTTCTGGAGGGAATAGGGTTCTCACTCTTAACTCCTATCTTGACATGGATCTTCGTTCATGTCTAGCCTTTACCAAAACAATTGTTAATCTAATCTCTAATCGTGGTCGTGACCATCAATGAATTGATAGCGCGCCCGATTAGGATGTTAACTATTCTTTTGATAAAGTTTATAAACTTTATAGGATTTAAAAAGAGTTTAAGGATTTTCATCATCCATTAATCTACCCTAATTCTATGAACCCTAACAAGCGGAGAATTACTCGTGCATGTTGGGAAAAGAAAAGATAGAAATCATGAAGAAAATAAAATGCAATAAAATAAAACTACCTTTATTAATCAACAAAATCAAGTACACTTTGTTTCCTTAGAAAATGATTACAAAACCCTAGTTTGCTTCTCGATCTCTTCTAAGGAGGTAGATGAACTGTTGATGATCAACCAGGATTCTTGAGCCGTCATGGACTTCGTGATCGCGTCGGTTTGATGATTTTTCCAAGAGGCTCTCGGTCCTTATTTATAGTCGCATACCCAGAATGTTTAGTTTCCTAATAAGGAAACCAGCTGTTAGGATCCCAAAATAAAAATCTCGCATCCCAACTTCCCTAACAGGTCGCGGATCCGCCGCCAATAGTTGGTTTTGGCCGCGGATCCGCCGCTTGTTGGTGGGATCTTGGGCTCCAATCTCTGGGGCTTCATCTCTGTAGCACTTGGTGATCTTTTGACTATCTAGAAACTGAAAATCTTCTCTACGTCTCTGCCAGAATTGATTTCTTCAGTTTACTTGAATATCTTCGGCAGATTTGATCTTGCCATCTTGGATTTTCTTGAAACTTCAGTCATGATATAATTCCTGCACAATTATCTCAATAAATGATATTAGTTGAATTTGTTTTTATTGAGATATTATCTTAACCATTTGTCATGATATTTTAGTTTTAAGAGAATTGGTCAAAAATATTTAATAAGGTAAGCATATTTAAATAGACCAAATATTACATGAATATTATATGCTTACATTTCCTTTCATAATGTTAATTATAATATATAAATACATGAAAATAGTATTTTTACGGATAAACCCTTATATGTGTCATATTTATAATAAATATCTTTTATTATATATAAATAGTAAGGAAAATGTCATATCAAAAGTGCAGTTTTATCAACTGAACAGCATGCAAAAATACTCAAGAACTGTCCTCAGATCAGTCCTGCTCGGTTACTAAACCGTAGTATATGTCATGAAAACATAGTGCTCAAAAGGAAATCAATCTCAAAATAGAGTATACAATATGCTATGTGCGTCCGGTGCGCACGGAAATCGAAATCAAATACAGGTGCCACGAAGGTGCACAGAAACAAAACTAAGTGCAATGGGTGTGCACAAAAACATATGTCGAGTGCAACGGGTATGCACGACAAAAATATCAGGTGCATCTGATATGCATGAAGAATCTCGATTAAGTGTATCTGGTGTGCACAAAATCACATCAAGTGCGCCAAGTATGCGCAAGAATATCAATCAGTGCACAGGGTGCACAAAAACATAAATCAAATGCACTAGGGTGCACAGAAACAAGTATCGAATATCAAAGTCGCAATCAACGGTATACAACATACACCAATACAAATCAAGTATACCGCGGTATATAAACTCATAAATATGTGCATTTGTGCGCATAAAACCATATCAAAGTACTGAAGGTTGATGTAGACTACACCGAATGCACAAGTCAAAACCATGTGCATACCATATACATGAAATCAAAATCAAATATCTCGGAATGCGTGAAAACCAAATCAAGTGCAATAGGTATGCACAAAAACGAACATCAGTACAACTGATACATGAAAATACGAATCAAGTGCAACCATGGTGCACATAGGAAATATCAATCATAAAACAAATCGTCAAAATACCGAAATCAAAACGATGAAAACGTGATATCCGAATCACCTAGTCGCAAATCATAAATAACCGTCGTCGATGTACCCCACCTTCAATGTCGAAAGGTGCCGGTGCATCCAAGGCCGGCAGAGCAAGAATATATACTTGCCTCTTGCCCAAGGTCTGGCGTCCTCTTCTCTTAGGTCCTTATTTCTCTTTGCGGATAACCAGTTACATTACTCCTCGGCTCGACAGCCCGATTCAGAATAATGACGGAAACAGTCCTATTCTGGCGCTTCTCTGAAGATCTCCTGACCAATTAACATGGTTATTCGTGGCGTATCTCGTCAAAGACGGCAATCTATGGCCCGCTGAGTATGCACGATACAACCGATCCTAGGTCCAAGTCTTTATCATGAAGTACTCCCGAAAGATCTTGTCAGGGTCTCTTCCAAACTCATCTCTGCCGGACTGCCCGGAAGTTATCACCCTTTACTTAATCCGTTTCTCATTCCGGGACAGCTGCATTCTCATCATGACTTTTCCTCTGGAAAAGTGGCCGTATCCAACGCATCTGCGTGCGTAGTAAATATCTGACATCAACAGAGTGGAACGTCATCTCATCAAGATCTCGTACGAACCTCTCACTCCGCTTCCCTTCAGTATGGACCAATTCGGAATCATCTCTTCGTAGCTGTGTGGAGTGCGCTCCAATTGGCTATAGTCATATCTGGAGTCTCTTTCGAAGCTACGAACTCGGCATCTCCAATATCCTGTAGAAGGCATCTGGCCAATTACGTTCTCGGGAACTCGTCCAAGTCGTAATGCGCTTTTGCTCGTCTTTTCTAGATCGACTCACAACATGTCTGTGTGAGGTTCCTTTCTAAGTGAAGCTTATTTGATTTGATGACCTCGCATCGAAGCATCCAAATGAACAAAAGGTACTAGTCTTATCCAAGGGTGACTAGCGATCTTCTATCGCATCTCTGTATATAAGCTCATGCTGCATTAGCTTCAATGATTTGGGGGCGATATCTTATTGACTCAGCAACAGCTGGCTCATCTGTCCGCACGGTAGACAACGCCTCAATCATATTGAGTAGACGGTATCTTAATAATCTTTGCAATCTGGATGGCCTCTAGCAGTGGCCCGATCATCTGGTGCAGATCTCGAACGTTCGCGTCAACGAGAAATCCTAGTCGGACAATATATCAACGCGTTCATGTCACCGGAATACATCCTGGTCAGTCCTCGTTCCTGACGAGCTCGCTTTGACCGTATCTCTAGCCGCAGCTATCTTTGCTCGTGTAGCCAAGGTAACGGAAACCACGATCCCATATCGATGAGGATAAATCATAGGAACGAATCGAAATACGATGCATAAGAAATGTACATCCTAAGGCTACTTAAGTGAAGTAGCGTATTGTAAGTATGCCGTGGAACATACACACGGTACGTCACTCTACTTAAGTCACCTACTCCATCAACCAAGGTCAACCTACGCGACGAAAGTTCGGGTCTAATACCCCCTTGGCCAAGTCTAAGTTCCGTAACGTCAAGCCTAAGTTTCGAATATATATACGCCCTAGACTCCGCATAGTCAAATCTAGACTAGAACCAAGTTTAAACCTAACGCTATGATACCAACTTTGTCACGACCCAGAAAAGGCATGTGACTGGCACTTGAATCATGTGAAGTCTATAGGACCCCACCCAATTCAAGTAAGCCAAAAGCCCAGAAATCTAAACCTTTTAGGGAAAATAGTGGAGGTGAAGTTTTGAAATGACGGTATAATGAAAACAAATTCTTTCTTTAAAAAGATAAGTAATAGTATATGAAAACACAATGTTTTGTAGCTGTCTTGAAAACATGTTTCATCATTGAAAATTTCGGCAGCACCTCATTTGTATATTTTAACCCGAAAACAAATATAAGTAATAATAATAAAAGGCATCCCCAAGCGGGAGCTAGCTCTTCGCTAATTGGTGGAAACAACTATGCAATGATATAAATATATACAACGCCGAAAGCGAGGATCAAATACAGAAAGAAAATAAAGAAAACCATGCATCATCAATAAACCAGAAATAAGAATAAATACACGAGCATGACTCTAAGGCCGAAAGAATATACAATTCGAGGTTTCTAAGTCTACAAATATACATAGTCTGGTTGATGGAGCTTTTAACTAGATACAACTAAAATAATATATACAAGTACAATGGTGGTCACGATGCAAGTGAAACCACCTACCAAAGCAATCACCCGGAAGAAGCGGTGTGCCAGCAAGCCGCAACGAAAACCTGTGCGGTCAAACCTGCAAGAAAACTGTGGCACAACGGGGGTGAGTTGCCAACTCGTGAGTAGAAGATATCACCGAGTAGAAACCGAATGTATGACTATCTCATAGGTCATACAGTACGATACAGTAATAATAGTAACACGATAACATTGAGTAGCAGTAAATGTAATAATATAAGTATATGTGTAAAGCCAAGTATTCGTGTCCGTGTCACAAAGTAACTACATCTCATGTGTATAAAGTATAAATGCATCATCCAACGTGTGTCCAGCAACGACACACAGAATCATGATAAAACCTGAGTGCCAAGTATCGACACTCGAAAACATCATGAAAACTGTGTCCATCAAAGACACATAATCCTCGTATCTCGGGCTCCGTCAGTCCGGATCGGCCCATATCATCTGAATCTCAGGCTCCGTCAGTCCGGATCGGCCCAAACTATCACCGGTCGGTAGTGCTCCCCTGCCGGGCTCAACTTCTTTATCTCTCTATATACATCAATCTTGCTCCAGGGTACCGCACCGGGTCCACCATGTACCCACAGACGGTGTCGCCCTCGCTCCTCGTGGCGGGTAATTATATATCATATATTCTCCAGAACCGAGAAATCTCATGGTGGACACCGCACATCATATCAAGGGAAAACCGCATTTTCTTTTAAAAAGGAGCATAAGTTTTTAGTTTCACATGCGGTTTCCCAAATCCATAAATCTCATGAAAATCGGAATCTTATAATCATGAGCTAATAATGAGCAACGAATATCGGTATAGAGCCCAACTGCAGTACATAACCAGAATGTATGTATGTGAATGCATGAGGCATCTAAATAAGAAATACGAAGTCTAAACTAGCATATGATATCATGAATGCAAAACAACACTACTTTGCTACAATTTATCAGGGTATACGCATGAGTAACGGTTACTAAAGTGTACGTGACATCCCAATTACCGATGCTGATGTGTGTGAGCCGGCAAGTAAGTGTACGTGCAACATACGTATCATCGGTAATGGTGCAGGTGTCCTAGCAGATGAGATCATAACAGAAAGTAGGCAATAAAAAAAACAATAAGGTATATAAATCTATATACGAGCCATACCGTTTATCGTGTTTAAAAAGCACGAATCGTTGTTTTTAGAAAAGTAGGGACTGCACTGTTTTGAGAAAAGAGATGTCTTTTGAAAATCCGTAGCGTCCCGCAGTTTATCCTTTGAAAATGCCTTACAATTCGTAGTTTTGAAAATAGGTATGACTCGAGCCTAAGCTAACATCTATCTAAGCAACTAAAGACTAAACTAAGAAACGAGCCGATATATCTAGTAGTCGACGATCCAGCCTCATAGCATCACGTACGGTAATATACACCGTACGACATCCTCGAGTCAAGAGTGCGGATCAATCATCATATATATATCTCGTACGGTATAGTTCGTCGTACGACATCCTCAAAATCGAGGGTACGGGTCAAATATCATATATAAATCATATAGTTCGTACGGTATCAATCGTCGTACAATATCATAGTCAGGGTACGGATCTAAGGTCTCGTACAATCTATTATATATCAAGTCACATGTTATCGCATATATGTATATAACGCCCAACGATCCGCTAATATATCGCATCATAAACGATGTCTCATTCCAAATCATATATCAATTATCTCTTGACATCCTGCTCGATCGTATCGACTCAAACCATATAATACATCATATCATCATCATACATGTATATGTATAGTGTATATATAGAGAGAGAATAATGGAAAAAAGATGCCATAGGAGGGAATTTCCTCCTATGGCGTTGAAAAAGTACGCCCTCCATCGTATTTTCCGATGATTGGCACTCATCATCTTCATCGTTATCATCTAAAATATGGGTACACCAAATTTCATGTGATTCTACAACTTTTTCACCTTTGAATTAGTGGGTTGAAAATTAACGGTTTACCGACAATAGAACTTTTTACATTGCTAAATCAACGGAGAAAAAGTTGTAGAATCACATGAAATTTGGCGTACCCACATCTTAGATGATAACGATGAAGATGATAGATTCCGATCGTCGGAAAATACAACGGAGGGCGTATTTTTTCGACGCCATAGGAGAAAATTCCCTCTTATGGCCTATTTCCTCCATTATTCTCATATATATATATATATATATATATATATATATATATATATCACATACCCATATATGTACACACACACACACATATATACATATACATATACACACATATCATAACAAGTGTGTGTGTGCGCGACAAAGTAAACCGACGACTCACGACTAAGGAATTAAACTAAGAGTAAACTATCCTATAAGTATGCTTAATCTAACCTATAGTCTCCTAGTAACACTATTTGCTAGGTATCCAAGTCTCGCATAAACATATATATAATATATATACTATATTCTACTATTGCGGGGGTGCTATAAGACATCCACCCGACTTCCCGCGTAGATATACATCTACTCACCTCGATCCTTTCCTCACCGAAGTCGATGACGCCTTGCTCTCCCTTGTCGTCCCGAAGTCCACGCAAAGGTACCTACAAATCAAAACACATCGTATCACATCAAAATTCTATTCGAAAACCGACACGACACGCGAAATACTCATAGGTTAGAACCTATGGCCTACGCATGCAAAACAACCAAATAACTCTCGTCATTGACGTACAAACGACCAAATCCAAATCAAATACCAAAAACCAAGTTTTAGAAATCAGAAAAATATTGCCAAAATCAACATCAAAATGCTCCCAAATTTTGCTCAGGTATATTGGGACAAATCTAACAATACAGGGACTAGGTTATAAAGAGTAAGAGCTATAGACCAAACCCCAACACCTAACACCAAAAAGTGGCCGGCGAGATATGCTACAGTAACCGGCCTCGCCGGCCCTACCTTGGAAATTTGTTCTTCTAGTCATCTATCTAGGTCATTAAAGTTTTTGATTTTCCTATAAACACTCCAAGTTGCTCCAGATTCTATAATATCACCACAAAATCCACAAAATACGATATCGGAAAATTCTAAGTTCAACTCTAGGGTTTTGTCTCAGGTTTAGTTCAAAATACTAACACTAAGGGGGTTTAGTCACTATCTAATTCTCAATTTCACCTTCACACATCAAAATATCACCTAAACCTCAACTAGAAATTTTCAAAGATCACTAGTTTTCATCGGTTTAACTCTAAACACTATAGGATATAAGGAAAGCTAAAATCTTAACTAAAGGTGTGGAATTATACTTCATTTGGCAACTCAAGAAATTTCTTGAGTTGCCCAAAGTCTTCAAAATCTCAACTTGTTTCATCCATCATGCTTGTAATGAGCTTGTGCACTATTTTTGTGAAGGGAGATGAGGTTTTTGATTGAGTTTTTTGAGGTGTTTTGTGGGTGGAAGAGGAGGTGAAGGGAGGAGGAGGAGATGAAGGAGATGAAGAAGGAAGTGAAGAGGAGGTAAAAGATGAGCCCATGGTTACTAGAACCTTCACCCTCTCTCTCTCTCTCTTTATGCCCATACCCTCATGTTTCCCCACACCACAAAATATCTTCCCATTCTTTTTCTTTTATTTTCTTTTCAAATAAAACCAAAACCATTTTTAAAAAAAGAAATGAAGCCATGGTTCATAATAAGGAAATGTAACAAGTGTTTTGTAACATGTCAAGTTGCATGCCATATGCATAAACAAGATTAATGCATAATTAGTGAAGTATTAATCGAGTTTAGTAATAAACTCATATACAAATAATTGTATAAATATTTATAAAATATCCAAATCAATATTTCATATAAATTTCCAAATATTTTCCAAACTATTGGTATATAATTATACCATTTCATTAAAACCAATTTCCATATTTTTCTGATATTCTTAAAATTTATTATTTTAATTATTTAAATTCCGAAAATAATATTTTATTTTTTTCTGAAATGTTACAGTGTCATACCAAGGGGGCGGGGGCCACCTCTTGAATCCGTGGGGGCAACCTCTTGAGTCCGTGGGACCCACTGTAGAACAATGGAGACTTTTCAGAATACAATCTGAAAAAAAGCAGATCCGGAACTATAAATGAAATGATACCACTCTTATAAATCAGAGGCGCATTTTAAGTGAACCAGCACTACAGGAGCTTGAGAACTCCTTAGTTAAGCGTGCTCGAGCCAAGAAAGTTCTGGGATGGGTGACCTCCTGGAAAGTGGCCCCTGATCAGGTCTGGTTCACTCCGAAGGACAAAACCGTGCGGTTTCGACTAGAGAGGACAATACCGTCTGTGTTACCATTGTTCAAAGGTGGGAAGGATGTCGGGACCCAGTTCTTGCTCACGAAACAAAGTGCTACGCCAAGTGTCATGCTAAGGGGTGGGGGCCACCTCTTGAGTCCGCAGGACTTACTGTAGGACAATGAGGAATTTTCAGAATACATTCTGGAAGATGGAAGATCCGGAACTATAAATGAAATGATACCGCTCTTATAACATAGAGGCGCCTTTTAAGTGAACCGGCACTATAGGGGAGCTTGAGAACTCCGTAGTGAAGCGTGTTCGAGCCAGGAAAGTTCTGGGATGGGTGACCTCTTGGGAAACGGCCCCTGGTCGGGTCCGGTTCTCTCCGAAGGACAAAACCGTACAGTTTCAGTCAGAGCGGACAATACCGTCTGTGTTGGGGTGGGTCGTGACAGCGGTGGCCGGTCTCACAAGCCATTGGTGTTGAGTCACCCAAAATAGTATACAAGTGCTCACTGGAGGTGAGTACACTGGACGGACTCGCCGAGAACTTCTAAATGGTATTATAGAAATCGTCACATGGAAGTTCTCTTGTGGCATGAGTACAGGTCAATCCTTTGACTTGAGATTTTCATTTATCTCGTGTGAGTTCTCACTGTACTTAGATTACTACCCTACCACGGCTCTGAGTGGGTGATGAGCTTCAGACCGGCACGACTTATCGGGTTAGTAGGGGTTTGACGTTATCCACCCCCTAGACCCGATATGCGGCTATCTCAAACGAAGAGACCGGACTGTAGGAAATTGTCACTGTTCCCGCCAAATTTTTTGGCACAGAGCTATTTGTTCCGTTATAAAAAAAAGGGAGAGAAAAGAAAGAGAAAAAGAATCCTCATATTTTGGCATCACGTGTTAAACACGTGAGTGTTTATATGCAAAGCATATAAGCGCTGAAAACAAATAATTAAGGGTCAAATTGGCCTCACATGTTAAACACGTGAGCGCTCATATGCAAAGCATATGAGCGCTGAATATAATAAACCTAAAAGCCAAACGGGCCTCACGTGTTAAACACATGAGTGTTCATATGCAAAGTATATGAACGCTGAACAAAAATAACCAATGGCCAAACATGCACGTGAGCGCTCATATGCAAAGTATATGAGCACTGAAAATAAACAGGCTAAAACCCACACTAGGGGTCACGTGTTAAACACATGAGTTCTCTTGCTGCGTTCTTTGGCAGCGCTCACATGCAAAGCATGTGAGCGCCTCAATTTAAAATGATCCCATCTGATAGAATTAAATTCTATGTGATGGAATTAAAATCTATTTGGAAAATATTTTCTCTGATCATTCTAATATGGAAAGATCATTTTCTAACGGAGAATATTGGATTTAAAATCCAATGATGATAAAATATCACCAATTAAACCATCTGATAGAATTAAATTCTATGTGGGAAATATTTTCTGATCTTTCTCAAACTAGAAAGATCTTCTCTGTTAAACAGAGCACCCTTGGATCAAAGATCTAACGGTGTTCATGTGATAGAATAAAATTCTATCTTAGGAAAATATTTTCCTAATCTTATTAAATTAACAAAATATTCATATAACAGAATTAAATTCTATGTTAGGGAAATATATTCCTAAACTTGTTAAACTAACAAGATATTCATATGATAGAATAAAATTCTAATCTTGTTAAACTAACAAAATATTCATATGATAGAATAAAATTCTATATGATAGAATTAAATTCTATGTTGGAATAAAATTCTAATGTTGTTAAATTAATAAGATATTCATATAACAGAATTAAATTCTATATTATGAAAATATATTCCTAATCTTGCTAAACTATCAAGATATCCATATGATAGAATAAAATTCTAATCTTGTTAAACTAATAAAATATTTATATGATATAATAAAATTCTACCTTAGGAAAATATTTCCTAATCTTGTTAAACAAACAAGAAATCTTCTCTGTTAAACAGAGAGCTTTTGGATTAAAAATCCAACAGTGAATAAAATTCACCAATTGTTCTACGAGATCATTTTGATTTATCATGAAATCAATCATGATCTCTCAATGAGAGATTTTTTTCAACAAATTAATTTTTCTCTTCTCCTATAAATAGGAGCAAATAGATTAATCAACAAGGAGAAGTGGAGGAAAAGAAAAGAGGAGACCCCCCATAAGCTTCTGTAAAAATACAGAAGGCTCTCAAAACAATAGAGAATTTAATTCTCTCAAAGAAGAAGATTTCCCTCCTAAAAACCTTAGGTAAATAAAAAAGAAGAGATTAAAAAACATCTCCTTTACCTATTAAAAGGGTTTAACCCTTCTCAAAGAACATAGTTCTTTCTCTAGATCTGAGATCCACAAGACAAGTCTCCCACAAGATAAGTATCCCACAAGTTGAGAATTTAATTCTCATCGGGAAGATCTTGTTCTTAAGAATCAAAAATTCATGGGAGAACATGGATACAAGAACATGAAGAAGATGGAGTTCATAATACTCCGGAAATTAGTTCCTTCAAATCAAGAACTTAGTTTTTAAAAGAATCTGATCCCAGATACTCAAAATAGTGATCTTGGTGATCCTTAATGGTCAAAACACCATTAAAAAATGTTTAACCTCTCTGAAAACATGAACATGAAAAACATGGAGTTCATAATACTCCAGGAACTTAGTTCCTTCAAATCAAGAACTTAGTTCTTAAAGAACATGATCCCAGATCCTCAAAATAATGATTTTGGTGATCGTTAATGGTCAAAATAACATTAACAGAGATTTAAATTCTCTAAAAACATCAACAGAGATTAAATCTCCAAAAACATAACGCCTCAAGTGAAACACACGTGAGCACCGGGAAAAGTTAGTGCTTACACTATTGTAGCGCCTCACGTGAAATACACGTGAGCGCCACAAAAGTTAGTGCTTAGCACTATTGGAGCGCCCACGTGATATACACGTGAGCGCTATATGCAGCTGAGTGCTTAGCACTGCTAGGTGTTACAGAAACCCAATCTTAGCCCAAATTGGCTAAGCTTATATTCATGATATCCAAACTGATTTTAGTCTCAAACATGACTAATGATCTCTCATTAATGATATTCATCACATATCTTCTAAGACAATCTTAGTCTCAAATAAGGCTAATGATTCTTAGATGATCCGCCATGATCTTTTCCCTCAAATACGGGATTTGGTTCAAGAGTACATCTCTCCACACCTCTGATATATGTCGTTGTAATTCATCAACGTCTTCAGAGAGGTGGCGAGTCCCGATGATCAACAACTTCTTTCATTGATGCACTTCCAAACTGACGTGCACGGCTCAAATCGGATCGTGCCCTAAATTGAGCACATTCCATATCACCATTGTTCACTTCGTCACGTAACAAAAACACGTGCGCGCAAGATGGAAAATGGACCGAAATGTCCTTAAACTAATATTCGCCTCCAAAATGGCGATAAAGGACCGAAACGTCCTTAAATTAACATTTCGCCTCAAATATGGTGATAATGGACTGCGATGTTCTTAAACTAAAATAATCGAGCCCAAATGCTCATATGTTTAAGCTGATCTTAATCTCAAACCAGATTAACGATCCTCAAATCAACCCAAACCCAAATCTAAAAATATACGGATTTGGACTAATCCACGCCCTACGGGCGACAACATAAATTAGTCTCCGTATACAATCCACGGGCAACCAAAACCAAAACAAAACACACGACACGAAGTGAACTTCCATAGCAGGAGAAAGTGTTTATCGCGATGCGGTAACGTAATTAACTGCAGGGGCTTGCGCTTGCAGGGAAAAGCGTCCCCACAATTAAAACCCCCTCATAAAATGAGGGGGAATCTGATGAAGTCACGCTACAATGGCTTCGTCCATCCAAACCTCCGATATATGGTGCCATAAATCAACTTGGCATTTTCGGAGAGGTGGATAGATAAATCCAAATAGCATCTGCCCCCAGAATTCAGGCCGGACGTCCCAACGTCTCGGTCCGTCTTCCGGCGGTAAACAGATTCCGGCACGCTCAGTAGGACCTTTTCCTCTTTCCACTCCACACTTCGTGTGTCGTGTTTCGCGAACAAAATCGCGGTTCGTTATGGTTGCCCTTAGATTTGAGGTACTAAGATTTGGTGTCTTGTTCCTGTGCAGAAGAAGAGAACATCAATGGCTTCCAACTGCACAACCTGCAACAACAACTCCCCCTCCGTCCTAACTGGAGAAGTGACTTACGGGCCCAATGCGGCCTCCATCTTTTTAATGCCGGTGGGGCAGGTAACTCAAGCTACTACCGGATTGTTCTTCGGGACCATGTTCCCACCAACTAGTTTCAGCGCCCCAGCGCCGCAAGACGAAGCTCCCAAGAAGTCGGTCTTTGATCGACTTGCAACCACAACGGCCCCTTTCAACGGGTCGTCTAAGTCCAATGCCTCAGTCTTTAACAGGCTGTCAGTCTTCAACAGGCTGAGCCGGAACCAAAACGGGCTCGCAAAGAGGCTCGTGATTCCTGAAGGGGCTACCCCAAAAAGGATAGCCCTCCCAATTCCTGCTGCGAATGAAGCCGTCAAAAGTGCTTCACCAGTCAGGCGATCGGTCTTCGAGAGGCTGATCGTCTCCAATCAAATCTTGCCAAAGACGTCGGTCTTTAACAGGCTGCAACCGCTGGAGCTCCTCAACAAAACCAGGGGCAAGCTGCAACCGCTTCCAAAAACGAGGCGGTCCCTTCAGCAAGGCATGCTCGACATCGCTACTGGCGCCAAGTAAGAAAAGCCGAGGGCAACTCCCTTTCTGTACTTACCTCACCAGCTCCAATGGTGGAAGTCGATGTTGCTGTTCCAACCGGGAACAGTTTTGAACCGCTGAAGAGGGTGCGCAAAAACTCCCCCACAGCGGTACTGAAGAAATCACCTCCTCCTGTTGAGGTCCCTGTGTAGGAAAAGCAGGAGCAGCCCCATCAGCGGCTCTCCTCCCAAGTTCACAGAGTCTGGCGAAAAATCCAGGACTCTGTGATCGACGAAAACTACTCCCGCCGACCGAATAAATCGAAGGCTCGGCAAAAGAAAGATCACCCCTCTGTCATATAGCGAGAGACTTCTTCTACAGAGATGCCTGTCATAACGGCTCCTTCAACTTCGACCTCCCACAAAAGGACGAAGACGGAGAAAATTCCACCGCTGGCGACAAATTCCAAAGGCGACAGACCCAAACGCCCCAAGTCTGGGGGCATGATCGTACACACGATTTACATAGCTTCCGAAAAAGAGGAAAGTCGTGGTTTCGTGGCTCATTGACCACAAACTCGGTCGTTAACAAAATCTCAGGAGCAACAACAAAAGCTCCAGGAAATGCTGACCAAAATGGCAGCACTCACCGGACAGAAAGAAAGTCCGGAACCAGCATCTGAATAACGCCAAGAACAGGAGACCGATACAGAGTTCCTGCGAAGGGTGCTTGAAAGAAAAGGCAAAGAAGCTGTGGAGCAAGCCGCCAACATAAAGCAGACGGCGCTCTTATTTCAGGATATGGTTGGAATGATGATTCATCCAGAACCCCTAGCTGAAGATCCACCAATAATCATCGAGGATGACAGAGGGGAAACATCAAACCCTCTTTCGGCTTTATTGGCAACCAAGGAGGAAACGATCTCCAACGCTGCTCTTGATGATTACATCGCTCAACAAATACGAGCTCATCAAGCGAACGAAGCGGCCGGCCAAACTGTCAGAACTGGGCGACCGTATCCAGGCTGGTATGACCAAATCAAGTACCTGCTAGGATATACGATCCCTAAATTCCATGTGTACAAGGGGACAGGTAACCCACACCAGCACGTCATGCAGTTCAGAGCTCTGTGTGGCAATACTGGAGGCGACGACAAACTGTTGCTTCGCCATTTCGTTGGCAGCCTGTCAGAGACGGCCTTTGAATGTTACTCGGAGGTTCCAAACGACTCCGTGAAAACATTCACAGAAATGGAACTGCTGTTCACACAACGGTTCGCCAGCGCAAGCGAGCGCACCCCGATCACGGCATTAATCAATGCCAGGGTAAAGCCGGGAGAAACCTAGGTCTAATATACGATCCGGTGGCGGAACCTGTGGTCTAAGTGCGAATAACACATCGAAGAATCTCCTGCAGTAGGCATGTTCATTGGGACCTCGATCTTCAAACGACCGTATCCCAGTTCATGACGTTCTTCAAGCCCACAACGTTCCAGGCTCTGATTGATAAACTGGCCCAAATGGAACAGATGGGCCACGGGCCTTCCTCTTCAAACAAAGACCCTCGAAATTCCAAGGGTAAAGGGAAAGCGGCCTTCGTCGCTGTTTCCCCAATCAGAGCAAAGCTCTGTTCAAATTTTGAAATTTGAAATGAAGTAGCGCTTCATAACAGCGCCAGCGCTGAGAGTCAAAGACTCTGAGGCAGCGCTCACATGCAAAGCACGTGAGCGCTGGCGCTATGAGCGCTGCATTCTAAGCAGCGCATAACGTGCAAACCACGTGAGCGCTAGCGCTATGAGCGCTGCATTCTAAGCAGCGCATAACGTGCAAACCACGTGAGCGCTAGCGCTTAGAGCGCTGCACTCTAAGCAGCGCACCACGTGCAAAGCACGCCATTCTAAGCAGCGCACCACGTGCAAAACACGTGAGCGCTAGCGCTAAGAGCGTTGCACTCTAAGCAGCGCACTACGTGCAAAGCACGCTAGCGCTAGCGACAGAACAAAATACTCTCGACCCTTGGATCAAAGATCCAACGAACATGATTAAAAATCATCAATTGACCAGAATAAATTCTGTTAAGGAAACATTCCTCAAAATCTTTCTAAACAGGAAAGGTTATGCTCTAAAAATCATAGCACCGTTGGATCAATGATCTAATGGTGATTAAAAATCACCAAAATACAGAATAAATTCTGTATAGGAAAAGATTTCCCAATCTTGTTAAAAACAATAAGATTGCCTTCTGTAAAATAGAAGCCCTTGGATCAAAGATCCAACGGTGGGGATATCCCCAAATCAATTAGAGATAAAATATCTTCAACCGATTCAACAAATCAGCCTACCCTATATAAAGGCCCCAAGACTTCAAGTCTGAGAGAGAGGAACCCCCCTACAAACTTTAAGAAAGTTCAAAGAGAAGAGCAAGCTCTTAGCAGAAGAAGAATTTCTTCAAGGTAAAATAAAGAGATCAAAGTATCTCATCATAAAAAAGAACTTAGTTCTTCTGCTAGATCATAGATCTTTAAGACAAATTGTCTTTCACAAAGAGATCATAACATCTCATTATAAAAAGGGGGGAGAATAATTCAATTCTCTTAGAATCACAGATCCATAAAGGCAAAGCCTTTCACCAAAAACATAAGAGGTTGAAATATCTCCTATAAAATAAGAACTTTGATCTTAGATCTATAAGACAAAGTCTCCTATGAATGAGAGTTTAATTCTCAGAGCGCAGAACTGATCAAAGTTACCTAAAAAAGAGCCTTAGCGCTCCAAATTAAAAGAAGCGCCACATCGCTCCAAGACTGGCGCTCAGTGCCTAGTACGCCACGTGCTCCTCACGTGTGCGCTACTTACAAGAAGCGCTCTGCGCTCATTAACTGGCGCTCAACGCCAAGCGCGCCACGTGCTCCTCACGTGTACGCTACTAATCAGAAGCGCCTCAGCGCTCCAAGACTGGCGCTCAACATCAAGCGTGCCACATGCTCTTCACGTGTGCGCTACTAATCAGAAGCGCTCTGCGCTCATTGACTGGCGCTCAACGCCAAGCGCGCCACGTGTTCCTCACGTGCGCGCTATTTTCACAAGAAGCGCTCTGCGCTCATTGACTGGCGCTCAGCGCCAAGCGCGCCACGTGCTCCTCACATGTGCGCTACTTTCACAAGAAGCACTCTGCGCTCATTGACTGGCACTCAGCGCCACGTGCTCCTCACGTGTGCGCTAACAGAAGCGCTTTGCGCTCTTTGACTGGCGCTCACCGCCAAGCGCGCCACGTGCTCCTCACGTGTGCGCTACTTTCACAAGAAGCGCTCTGCGCTCATTGACTGGCGCTCAGCGCCAAGCGCGCCACGTGCTCCTCACGTGTGCGCTACTTTCATAAGAAGCGCTCTGCGTTCATTGACTGGCGCTCAGCGCCAAGAGCGCCACGTGCTCCTCACGTGTGCGCTACTCAACAGAAGCGCTCTGCGCTCATTGACTGGCGCTCAGCGCCACGCGCGCCACGTGCTCCTCACGTGTGCGCTAAGAGAACATAAAATGTTCTATAAATAAAGCCCCAGAGTTATGATGAGTGCTCAGCACTCAATAGAAGACAAAAAGATTGTCAGAACTCAAACCAATGCTCAACATTGTTAAATGTTTAACATTTTAACTGAATGGGCCGAGCCCAAGTTGGCCACAGATCCCTAATTCAGATTAATTGAGCCCATATGCTCATAAATCTTTGATCTTAGTCTCAAATTGGACTACAGATCTCCCAACCAATATTGGTTCGAGGGTACATCTCTTCACTCCTCTGATATTTGTCGTTGTAATCCTTCAACGTCTTCAGAGAGGTGACGGGTCCCGACAACCAGACATTCCACGGACCGTGGGGTCCTTAAACTCATGGACTATGATGTCCTTAAACTTTATGGACTATGGGGTCCTTAAACTCATGGACTATGATGTCCTTAAACTTGACAGACTATGATGTCTCTAAACTACCATGGACTGTGAGGTCCTTAAACTCATAGACTATGATGTCTTTAAACTTTACAGACTATGACGTCTTTAAACTATGGACTATGATGTCCTTAAACTCCATGGACCGTAATGTCCTAAAACTAATTATGGACCGCAATATCCCTAAACTAAACAATAGAGCCCAAATGCTCTTTTGTTGGATCTAAATGATCCTGTTGAGTAGATCTTAGTCTAAAATTAGACTAACGTATCCTTAACAAACGTTTAAGTTGATCTTAGTCTCAAATGAGATTAAAGATCCTTAAACCCAACCCAAATCCAAATCTAAGAAAATACGGATTTGGACTAATCCACGCCCTACGGACGACAACATAAATTAGTCTCCGTATACAATCCACGGGCAACCAAAAACAAAACAAACACACACGACACGAAGTGACCATCTGGAGAAGGAGAAAATGGTTACCGCAATGCGGTAGCGTAATTAACTGCAGGGGCTTGCGTCTGCAGGGAAGAGCGTCCCCACAATCAAAAACCCCTCAAATGAGGGGGAATCTGACGAAGTCTGCTACATCGGCCGCATCCGTTTAAACCTTCGATACATGGTGTCATAAATCAACTTAGCATCTTCGAAGAGGTGGACGGATAGCACCAAATAGAATCTGCCCTCGAAATTCAGGCCGGACGTCCCAACGTCCCGGTCGCGTCTTTCGGCGGAGAACAATGAGATCTCATATGAAAGAGTAAATAGCATGCTTGGTTTTGTAAATCATTTGTTTCATTTTAAAAAATCCTCCCATGTTTGAATAGTGAACACAAATGAATTAACAATTCATTTGTGTGCACTATGCAAGCATGGTTCTCACCATTCCCCATCATGCTAATATCCACCTCATTTACCATTTTCAATAAATGGTCAAATCCAAAAATGAGTTGGCCACCTTCTAGAATGTTTTCTGGTAAAAAATACGGATTACATTCTACTGTATATATATCTGCATTCGTACCGAAATACGAATACCCAAAGAGATAGAAAAACACAAAAAACATAATACTAGAATATATGTATCGAAATACATATACGTAAATTATTAAATCAATACCTGATTTAATAATCCGGCTCAAACCCGAACCGGCCAGTATTATCAACTGTCCGATCGAAAGTCCGGGTACAAAGTACATCAATCGACCGGAACCATGCACGTATCCAATACGGCTACTACATCATTTCGTCAGAACCAGGGAAACCCTCTGTGTAGGACTCTAAAGACTCGTCAATATGCTGGCAGTGGGTTTAACCACAAGCACGTCAGCGGCACTAGCTGTACGTAACGGCTACCCAGGTATTGAGCGAAAGGGAGGCCGACGAGCAAACTCATCCTGAACCCCTACTGAGCCTGACAATGACAATATCCGTACAGTCCGGTCTGTTCGTCTAAGAGTATCGCATATCGAGTCTAGGGGGGTGGATAAAGTCAGACCCCTAACAACGCGACATTTAGTGTCGGCATGAAACCCATCACCACGTGAGAAACTATCAATCCTGGATCAGTAATTCTCAGCCACCGTGGCCACGGATTTTTGGTGATGGCCATCCGTACACAACGCGACATCAACCCCCAATACCGGGAGAGACGAATCCCCGACGATCCGATCACTGCCTCCATATGGCTCGGGACTGTACCCAACTAAAACATGTTTGCACGACTCTTTTGAGCCATGGTAGGGTAGTAATCAAAGAACAGTGGGAACTCACACGAGACAAATGACGATCTCAGGTCGACAGACTAACCTGTACACATGTCACTTGGGAACTGCTATCTGACAATAGGTATAATACCAACTAGCACATTCCCGGCGAGTCCGTCCAGTGTACACATAACCCAATGAGCACCTGTATACTATCTTAGGTGAACAAACTAACACCAATGGCTTGTGAGACCTGGCCACCGCCCCTCATCGGGGTCTCGATCAGTATACACTGGTCTACACTGGAGTATCGATACCCAGTCTCGATACTCCCACGACTAGGGACATTTAACGATATGCTTATAGACCCCCAGCTCCCACGTATATGATCGCCATCATAATGCTGGTAGCCAAGCAAGAATCCTATGGGCCCTATCAACATGTACATGATGATAAAGATAAAACCAAATAGCATACTATCATCTCGAGTAAGACTGTTTTACCGGTATAGGTCCTCCCTCAATCATCATAATCACCTGCCTGGGATTACGATAATTTCCTTGAGGGCACTATAGCCAACAGACCCGACCAGGGGCCACTTCCCAGAAGGTCACCCATCCCAGAACTTCTCTGGCTCGAGCACGCTCAACTACAGAGTTCTCAAACTCCTGTAGTGCCGGTTCACTTAAAAGGCGCATTTGTGTTATAAGAGTAGTATCATTTCATTTATAGTCCCGGATCTTCCCTCTTTCAGAATGTATTCCGAAAATTCCACATTGTTCTACAATGGGTCCTACGGACTCAAGATGTGGCCCCCACCCTTGGCATGACACTTGGTGTGGCACTTTGTTCTGTGAACGGCTACCCAGGTATTGAGCGAAAGGAAGGCCGACGAGCAAATTCATCCATACCCCTTGTAACACCCTAGCACTGTTATACTATATTTTATTTGGGGTATTTCCAAATCCCGCGACAAATTCTTGATTATTATTACTTTTGGGTTGCGGATAGTGCATTTAGCAACTGTGGTTTGTATCCGACCCGATCCGCATGTTTGAAACCCATCATGGTTCAAGATTACATCATATATTTGCTAGTACAGAGTATCTGTACAAATCTAAATATACATGTATAATATATTTTAGTATCCGCATATCTTTTAATAATACAAAATAAAAACCAAATAATATATTTTTAATATCCAGCTTTGCATGTCATCATACCCCATAGCATGTGGCTGCACTCATATATCGTGTTCATGTCCTATTGTTAAAACAGACCCGTTTGGATCGCTACGTATATTTACTGTTAGTGTATATGCCCTAGAGGCCATTACTGTATCATACTAGTATGTATATTACTTAATGGAAGCTTGGGATATTCACCTTGTATTGACATTCTTGCTCAAAATAGTAGTATGCTACTTGGTTTGTTTCTGCTTTAATGTGTGTATGTGTTTCTTTTAGCATATCGCCTTTACACATTAGTGGAGCCCTTAGGATCTTTGCTTGATTACCAGCGTTGTGATGGCAGTCACACTCGTGGGGGCTGGGTAATCCACAAGCACATCCTTATGCAGGTCCCTAGTCGTAGGACTATCGAGACAGGGCATCGATACTCCGGAGTAGACTAGCGTATGCGCTTCTCATCCCAGCTTGGGAGACGGTCTGTCCCACAGCCGTCAGTATGTCGTACTTGAGATAGTATGCGGGTGCTCGTTAGGTTACGAGTACACTGGACAGGACTCGTCGGGAACTGTTGGTTGGTATTATACCTATCGTCAGTTATCAGTTCCCAGGTGACATGAGTACAGCTTAGTCTGTTGACTTGACACTGTCACTTCGCCTCGAGTGTGTTCCCACTGTTCTTTGATTACTACCCTACCACGGCTCAAAGGAGTCGTGCAAACAGGTAGTTTTTGGGTGCAGTCCCGAAGCACTTGGAGGCAGTGACGGTTAGACAGGATTCGTCTCTCCCGGTATCGGGGGTTGACATCGCGCTGTGTCTAGGAGAGCCATTACACAAGTAGTCTCTGGCCAGGGCAAGCGAGATATACTGGTAGGTTTCCAGTGTTATCTCAGGGTGTTCTGGGCTACACTCCGACACGACTTGTACCGCTATTAGGGGACTGACGTTTACCACCCCATGGGCCCGCCATGCGATGTTATCAGACGAACAGACCGGACTGTACGGAGACTGTCACATTCAGGCTCAGTAGGAGTTCAGATGGGTTTACCTCGTCAGTCTTCTTATCGGCATCTACCTAGGGACCGTTACGTACAACTAGTGCCGCTTGCGGTCTGTGGTTAAACCCACTGCCAGCGTAGTGTCAAGTCTTTAGAGTCCCACACAGAGGGTTATTCACCTTTAGGCAAAATGAGTAGAGGTCGTATGGTTTTGCGACGGGGTTCGTTCACATCCGCGTACTTGTGCACGTTTAGAGCCCGGACAGCTTATACTAGCCGGCTTTGGTTTAAGCCGGATCCTAGTATATGATTTGGGATTGGTTTTATCTCATTGTATTCGTGTTTCTCGGAACGCGGATACGGGTGTGTATGCACAGTTGATTGAGGCGGAGGAAGAGGATTTTCATTAGGGTTTCGGAACGGGTGTGTATGCACAGTTGACAGTTGTCTTTTCCAAACCCTAATGAATATGTGGAATATCAATTAATAATATTAATTAAATGAAATTGTGTCATGGTTAGGGTTGTTGACCTGTTGACCTTGGTTGACTTGTTGACCATGGTTGAAACATTGACCATCATCATTACATTTCAAAGATGCTCTTTGATCTTTGCAAAAAACATTTAATGTGATATGATAATGGTCTCTTCAAACCAACCATCACCTTTTTCATTTTTGATTAATATTATTAATTAGATTAATTCACATATATTTGTTATGGTTGTAAAAACTATTCTCATTCTATCATTCTCATTCTCTCTCATCCTTTTCCTCTCTCTCTAGCTCTCCCCTCTCATGAGTTGAGAAACATTTGAGCTTGAGATAATCCCTTCAAAATTACTCTCTACTCTTTCTAAAGTTCTAGGTTTAGCACACCAAGCACCTTAGTTGCTTCTAGTTTGAGGTTGGAGCCAAAGGTAGAGGCCATCGGGTGGATCTTTCTTCGGCAAGAGAAGGCGACAAGGAGAGCCCGTTCTTTCACTACAAGGAGCAAGAAGAGAAGGACTTCAAGACTTAGGTATAACCCCCTTTCCGAATAGCTAACTCTTTTAGCTTGGTAGTTAGTCTTTGTTTAGCAAAGATCCCTCCTTTAGCTAGTCCATGTTGCCTAGTGTTGTAAAAATCCGATTTTTCATAACGTTTCCGTCTCCCCGCAAGCATCGGGGTGGGCAACGTGGACTTACAGTGGTATCAGAGACTAGCTAAACACAAACTAACTAGTTAGCAAAGTATCTAGAACTTCGATCGGAAAAAATCGCAAAACATTTTTCAAAAACCCTAAGTTTCTGCCGATTTTTAAACCTGCTTTAAAAGTAATAAATCATACACTAAAAATCGTCTCAGGGTTTTTACAGAACACCCAAGAAAAACGAACCAGCGAGTCGACCAACTCACCGCGAAACCGCGGCAAGAGCATGCTCTTGCCGCGGATCCGCGGCCGAGTTGACTCGGCAGTGGGTCGTTTTTCCTGTAGTGTTCTTCTGTTGCTGTTTTGGGATTTTTAGGATGGTTTGTTTCTGCCCAGATTTTCCAGAGAACAAGTTAGTTTTTGGGGTGGTCACAAATCCGTATTTTGATCGAACTTCTTTACATTTTGGCTAATGAGTTATATCTGTGATATATGTATTGAACGTCTGCTAATCGCTATACGTCGATTAGTGGGGGTTATACATATCTGTGATCTGTAATGTTGATGGTTTGTGTATATGAATTCGTTGGATTGTCGCGGATGAATAGCGGGGGGGTTGTGAGATGAGAGTTTTCTTATTCTTTCAATTCATGTAATATGTAAATTGATGTAATATTATTTGTTTGGCCGCACATCCGGGTTGAGGTTGTAGCCGCCATTGTATAATTTCTTTTTACTGTTTTTGCTCCTAGGATAGACCCAAGGTGGGGTGCACAAACTACCGGGTATCTCGAAGTGCCGAGTGGCCTACTCACGGTGTTGAGGGAGGTTGCTTCGCTTCGGGTACTTGGCGGGTAGTTTGCCGCACCCGTAGGGGTCTAGGGTGGGGTTTGGCTATTCATCGCGACCGTGTAATCCGTTCTTCGTTACAGGCTCGTACGAAATGCGGATTCCTAGTATATCCAATGTGTTCATCTCTGATCTGGAATGGCTATCATTGCATGTGACGAATGCTTATATATATATATATCTATATGATATCTATTTAGGCGTTGCTTATGTTTTGCATCCGCGCTAGTCCAGCCCCCGCTCTGTCGTTAGTTAAGTAACCTAATGGGTGATGACGAGACCCCGTGGCGAATGCGGATGGCATAAGCGTACGTCATATTTTCGTTGTTTTCTGCAATGGTAGGATTAATTGATGGGACGCATTAAAATTAATGCAAGAAAAATAAACCAAGTAAAAGTCGTTGGAACACTTTCAAAACCACTCGGTTCTTTTCAAAACCAAATTTTAAATGCGGAGCATGAACCACTCCTTTTTGAAAGCTATCTCGTTCCTTCGATTATATCAAGTTCACTAAGTTCACGGTTTCGCCAAAACCATTCGTAGCCCTCCGTCGTTTCACATGAATGGTCAATAAGTATTCAAGCTATGTATGTTGGCCAAAGTCAAGGCATAGTGACTGGTAGCTATTGGGTATTCATGTGCAGCATAGATAGATGTGTTGGTTTGGGACAGTCGTACTGCCATGTTGGCCAAAGTCAAGGGTAGGTACGGTTGGTTCAAATTAACCTGGAGAATGACGGGTAGAACTTGACATGTGACTTATGATATTTTGGCCAAAGTCAAGGTCATAAGAGCATGGGGCAAAAATCCACATCGGGAGTTTCAAAAGAACTGAAACTTGCTAGCGCTGCATACCATTTGGAGTGTGATGATTCTGGTAGGATTCCTTCAGTTTTGTCACGCGATGATATTTGGATCCCGATCCTACTGTGAGTATATGCTACTCCTCGGGAAATTTCTCACTTAACGATCAATGCTATAAACCTAGTAGGTGTCTAGAAAGGTGTTAGCGGGGCTACGCCCCCAGGGAAAAGAGGTTACTTAATTAAGGAACTTCGCGAAAGTGTTGGAAAACCTCCCTCGAAGTACCGACACTGGCCTGGCTGAACGGTTAAGCAAGTATTGTACGGTGAGATTGATCCCGACTAATTCTTCCTTTATGGTTTGAGGAGGGATTCGAGAGACAGTGGGAGCCATCCTGTTTAGACAAACTAAAAACCACTCTAAACTTGCAAGAGCATCATGCTAAAGTGTTTCTTCTCTCTCTCCTAATTGCAGCGACCAAACAACATGACCGGACTTAAGTTATTACTAGATAAAAACATACTGACAGGGCCAAACTACAAAGATTGGCTCAGGAATGTCAAAATGGCAATCACTTATGACAAGTTGGGGTATTTTCTTACCACCAAAGCTCCCCCTGTCCCAGGTTCTAAAACCAGCGTCGCGGATAGGGAAATCCGTAAAACCTGGGAAATCGACTGCGCGAAGGCCAAGTGCCTCGTGCTTGCCTCTATGGACAATGAACATCAGAGGAGGCACGAGAATATGGACCTCGAATCCATATTTCTCCATACAAAAGAACTGTATGGAGAGCAATCCTGTATCGCCAGATACGAAGTGTCGAAAAAGCTGTTTTCGGCGAGATTGGCCGTCGGATCATCGGTAGCGGAACACGTGCTTAAGATGATTGGATACATAGATGAGCTCACGGACCTTGGGACCACGTTGGAGAATGAGCTCTATACGGACTTGATTCTTCAGTCCCTTCCTTCCACTTACGCCCAGTTCATCCTGAATTTCAACTTGCAAGAAAAGGAAGTTGAACTTTCAGAGCTCCTCAACATGCTGAGGAGTGCAGAGGGCACCCTACAGAAAGGTAGGGAAACATCTACTTTGTTTGTAGGAGGATCTTCCTCTTCTAGGTCCAAGGCGAAAGTCAAGGGAAAGAAGAAGAAAACCCCCGCCAAACCAAGGGGCCGTGTTAGTAAAGTGGATACGAAGGGAAAGGAAAAAGCAACAAAGGTAGCGGGGAAGCTTGTGGGGGAAAGAAGAGTGCTTTTATTGTCACAAGAGTGGACACTGGAAGAAAGATTGCAGGGCTTGGGAGGCCAGAACACAGGATCTGAAGCAAGTTGCGGCTTCAACTTCAGGTGTGTATGTTATTGAAAACTGTCTATCAATAAACTCTACTTCCTGGGTATTGGATACCGGATCAGGATCTCATATCTGTAATTCTTTGCAGGCATTGAGAAAGCGTAGGTTTTTGAAGGCAGGTGACATTGTTAGGTTTATATAGCACCTCATGAAGGGTTTGGAAGCATCACATGTACCAAAGATTAAATTTTTAGGGTGCTAAGTAAGCATACAAAGAATCATTCCTAGAAAAATTAGGGTTTCAACAACAACACATCACCACAAGTAGGTTAAGCTAGGGTTTTGAGAGTACAACCTTTGTAGCTCCCTACGCTAGACTCCTCGGCTACTTGGAGTTTGGAAAAGGTCCACTTGAACTCCTCTAGGTCCACGATGATCCACCCGGAGTCCGCTTTGTCCAAGCTTGCAACTTCACAAGATCAAGAAAGAAAATGGAATCTAACACTCTCCACTAATGGGCAAGACTAGTGTAGAATGGTGTTGTGGTTCTTTTTCTCACTTCAAAATCCTATCTTGTTGAGTATTTTGCTTACTAGAGAGATCTAGAGAGCAAAGGAGCAAGGAAGAAGAAGATGATGGCTTTTGAAGAAGAAGAGAAAAATATATTCTCATATGAAAAAATAGAAAATATATGTATATATATTTTCCACTTCTCATCTCAAACCATGGTTAAACAATAAAGATATTATTGAATTTGAGTTAAAACACAAAAGGAAAGTTAATCCATGGTTAAATGGTGGGTGAGCATGGTTAGGTCAAAGAAGAGTGTAGAAAGTAAACCATGAATTATCCTTTTCTTTTCTTTTGTTTTTAACACAAATACAATATATATCCATATATATATAAAACCATGGTGTGAGTCTTATATTGCCACCATTTTCTATGTATATACAACCATGAAGGATGATATATGTATGTATGTGTGCATGCGCATCCATATGTGCATGAATCAAGAAGGAATGCATACATGCATGCATACATCCAAAAATACAAGAAAGGATTTCTAGTGAGAATCTAATGGTTAAATGATAAATCAACACTTGATTTATCAATCCGGCCATATCACATACGACCCAACCAAAAGCAAGCCGCCCGATTAATATACGGTATCTCATACGCGCATTTTAACCGGGTCCATGCGCATATCGCATACGCGCACCACAACGTTTCGCCTGGACTAGGTAACTCCTTTGTGGGACTCTAAGACTCGTCAATACGCCGGCAGTGGGTGATGATCATATCAAGCACCCTCAAGCCGCAAGCGGTCAGCTAAACGTAACGGCCACCCGGGTATTGAGCGATCAGAAGAAAACAAGCGAACCTGCTACAACTCCCGTCGAGCCAACCGGCAACACTACCGTGCAGTCCGGTCTCTTCGTCAGATATGCTGCATATCGAGCCTAGGGATGGTAAACGTTAGACCCCAATAATCGATAAGTCGTGCCAATGTGAGGCCCATAACGGGTCGAGAAACTACCAGTAACACTTACCAGTAAATCTCTAAAACAGCCCTGGCCAGGGACTTCCCTGTTACGGCCAATCGAGCACAGCGCAACATCAACCCCCAATACCGGGAGAGACGAAACCCCTCCTATCGCTCATTGTCTCCATGTGACTCGGGACTGTACCTAAAAACCACCGTTTTGCACGCCCTCATGGACGTGGTAAGGTGGAAATCAAAGCACAGTGGGAATCATATAAGACTCTATGACGATCTCGGGTCTACAGACTAACCTGCACAAGTGTCACCTGAGAACTACCATCTGACGTGAGGTATAATACCATCTGGGAGTTCTCGGCGAGTCCGTCCAGTGTACCCAGTCTCCACTGAGCACCCGTATACCATCTCTGATGTCAAACACCAATGGATATGGGATCATCCATCGCCCATCTCATGGGTCGAGAAGCGTATACGCTAGTCTACACTGGTATATCGATGCCCCGTCTCGATACACCCACGACTAGGGACCTTGAAGGATGTACTTATGGACTACCATGTCCCCACTAGTATGATCCGCATCATAGTCCAGGTAGTCAAGTACACATCCTAAGGGCTTTACCAACATGTAACTATAAGACAGTATAAAGAGACAAGTATACATGTTAAGATAAAGAGCAACCAGATAGCATACTATCATATCGAGCAAGAAAGTCATCTCTATATATGTCCAAGCATCCAATATAATATACATCATCTGTACAATACTGGCCTCTAGGGCATACATACAACTAACAATCTCCCACTTGCACTAGGGCCAGCTGCTGTAGTATCGCATACCGAGCATCCCGAAGAGTCTCTCAAACTGTATCTGGGGAATGGCCTTCGTGAGTGGATCCGCTGTGTTATTCTTCGTGTCAACCCTCCTGACCTCGATCTCCCGGCGATCAACTATCTCCCGGATCAGGTGATACCGCCTCAGAATATGCCTGGATCGCTGATGGGACCTGGGTTCCTTGGCCAAAGCCACCGCTCCATTGTTATCGCAATACAAAGGTATTGGGTGCTCAATGAATGGAACCACTCCAAGTTCAGTAATGAACTTCTTGATCCAGACAGCCTCTTTGGTAGCATCGTTGGCAGCGATGTATTCAGCCTCCATCGTCGAGTCTGCCACGGTTTCCTGCTTGGAACTCTTCCAGCTAACCGCCCCTCCGTAAAGGGTAAAGACAAATCCCGACTGCGACTTAGAGTCGTCCTTATCACTCTGGAAGCTTGAATCGGTAAAGGACTCCACTTGGAGTTCTCCGTTACCATACACCAAGAGCATCTCCTTAGTCCTTCGTAAGTACTTGAGAATGCTCTTCACAGCTGTCCAGTGACTCTCTCCAGGATCAGCTTGATACCTACTCACTACACTTAGTGAGTATGCTACATCGGGTCTGGTACATAGCATCGCATACATGATAGAGCTTACAGCCGAAGCATAGGGTATCCCTTGTATGCGAGCTCTCTCCAAATCAGTCTTGGGAGACATCTCTTTGGAGAGAGTGACACCAGAGATCGTGGGTAAGTTCCCATGCTTGGATTCTTCCATACTAAACCTCTTTAGTATGGTGTCAATGTACCTGGATTGGGACAATCCCAAAATCCGTTTAGATCTATCTCTATAGATCTTAATCCCCAATATGCAGGAGGCATCACCAAGATCTTTCATTGAGAATCTTTGTGATAAGAAGAGCTTAACTGATTGCAGCATAGGAATGTCATTTCCTATCAAGAGTATGTCGTCCACGTACAATACGAGGAAGACAATCTTACTCTCTGCCACCGTCTTGTAGATACAAGGTTCATCTACGTTTTTGACGAAATCAAACTCTTTGATAACGACGTCAAAGCAGATGTTCCAACTCCGTGATGCTTGCTTTAATCCATAAATGGATTTAAGCAGCTTGCACACCTTTCCGCTGCTCCCACTATCTACGAAGCCCTCTGGCTGAGTCATGTACACGCACTCTTCTAAATCACCGTTTAGAAAAGCGGTCTTAACATCCATTTGCCAGATTTCGTAATCATGATATGCAGCGATGGCAAACATGATCCGGATGGATTTAAGCATAGCCACTGGAGAAAATGTTTCGTCATAGTCCACACCTGGTCTTTGACGAAAACCCTTTGCAACAAGTCTAGCTTTGAAAGTCTCCACTTTCCCATCTACACCAAATTTTTACTTGAAGATCCACTTGCTCCCAATGGGTTTTACCCCTTCAGGAGCATCTTCCAAAGCCCACACTTTGTTGGTGTACATGGATTCCATCTCGGACCGCATTGCATCCAGCCATTTCACTGAGTCCCCACTCGTGATGGCCTACTCGAAGATAGTTGGGTCATCATCCTCCATGATGCAATCCTCGCTCCCACCATCCATGAGAAAACCGTAGTATCTCTCAGGTTGGCGAGGAACCCTACTAGATCGGCGGAGAGGCTGAGGTTCGTTGGGAGCTACTGAATCCTCTGGTTCCACTAAATCTTCTGTTGTGGTTTGTACAGCTGGAACCTCTTCCAGTTCTACCTCAGAGCCACTAATCTCTTTTGCAAGAAATTTCTTTTCTAAAAAGGTGGCATGTTGAGCAACAAACACTCTTTGTTCCTCACTGTGGTAGAAGATATACCCTCGCGAATGCTTGGGATATCCAACAAACTTACACAAAACAGACCTTGCCTCGAGTTTGTCCGGTTTTTGTCTTTTGACATAGGCCGGGCAACCCCATATCTTAATAAAATTAAGATATGGTCTCTTCCCCTCCCATATCTCATATGGGGTGGTAGGCATAGATTTGGTAGGAACCCTATTCAGTAGGTATGCTGTTGTCTCCAGTGCATATCCCCAGAAGGAAATAGGTAACTCAGCTGTGCTCATCATAGAGCGCACCATATCTAATAGGGTGCGGTTCCTCCGTTCTGATGCACCGTTGTGCTGTGGTGTATATGGAGGAGTCAGCTGAGAGAGAATCCCATTCTCTTTTAGGAAGTCCAGGAATTCAATGCTCAAGTATTCACCTCCTCGATCAGATCGTAGGATTTTAATACTTTTTCCGGTTTGGTTCTCGACTTCTTGTTTATATTCTCTAAATTTCTCAAAAGCTTCTGATTTGTGTTTCATCAGGAACACATACCCGAACCTAGAGAGATCGTCAGTGAATGTAATGAAGTACGCAGAACCATCCCTGGCATGTGTAGACATGGGACCGCATACATCGCTATGCACCAGTCCCAAGAGTTCCGTAACTCTTTCTCCGTGTCCTGTAAACGGAGTTTTGGTCATCTTGCCTTTGAGACATAACTGGCAAGTGTCATAAGATGAATATTCAAACGAATTCAAATATCCATCCTTATGCAACTTAGCTAGTCGTGTCACATTGATGTAACCTAGTCTACAATGCCACAAGAAGGATTCGTTCAGTTCTGAACTCTTCCTCTTGTGTGTGTTTGTTATGCTCAGAACTGTTGATTGATTTAGAACATAAATGCCATTGCACAACGTGCCTGATCCAACCAACTTTTGGTTACGGAAAATGTTCATAACATTATCCTGTAATACAAAATTATATCCCTCTTTACTCAACAAAGAAACCGATATAATGTTGCATATCAGGTTCGGCATGTAATAGCATTCGTTCAGAATCAATGTATTACCAGTTGGTAATACAAGGTGATATTCCCCGACGGTTTTAGCTGCAACAATTGCACCATTTCCAACTCTTATGTCTTTATCACCTTCTCCAAGTTCTCTATCTTTCTTAAGCCCATGTAACTGATTACATATATGGGATCCTGACCCGGTATCCAATACCCAGGACGTAGAGGAAATGGAAAAACAGTTCTCTGTAACGAACACACCCGAAGAAAATGCATCAACATGTACTTTCTTCATTTGGGTGGCATGGGAATCCTGGTATTCCCTTATATCATGTTCAGTCCTATAACTCTTATAAGAAAGAATGGAACCAACGTTCCCCAGCACAGTATAACATGCGGGTTCAGTCAATACATCCATATTATTATCTTGATTAAGGCATGACATGGTCGCTACCTGGAGAGAGAGAGAAGAAAACACTTTAGCGTATGCTCTTGCATGATCAGATTGGTTATTATTTTATCTAATCAGGATGGCTCCCACTGTTTTTTATCAAATCTTCCTTCAAACCCTAAAAGGAAAGACTAGCCGGGATTAATTACACCTTACAATTTCGCCAATCTTTCAGCCAGGCCAGTGTCGGTACTTTGAGGGAGGTTCCCCGTGCTTTCACATGGACCTAATTAAAGTAAACCTCGTTTTCCCAGAGGCGTAACCCCGTTGACACCTTTCTAGACACCTACTTGATCGGCTAATTGTCCTGTGTAAAACTCTCCCAGGAGTAACAATTACTCGCAGTGGGTATCGGGATCCAACTATCTCATAGAAGGTATGCAATCTCATTGCAAATTTCAACACTTGAAACTCCCGATAATGTTTTGCCCCAAGCATCCCATGACCTTGACGGAGGTCAACAAACCACAGGGTGCAAGTCAAGTTCAACCCGTCATTTCTTGATTGAATCAAACCCACCCGCATGACCCTTGACGGAGGTCAACAAGGTCGTACGACTACCCTAATCCAATCTGCATCATATGCAAAAGCAGATAAATACTAGTTAGCTACCGCACACTACGCCTTGACGGAGGTCAACAAACGTAGCACGAATACTAAGTAGGACTTATCTGAAATGACGGAGGGCTATGACAGGTTTTTCTGAAAACCTATTGCGTAATGAACTTGATATCGTTGTAGAATCATGTGAATTTTAAAATGGAGTGATTTTGAGGCTTTTATTAGTTTTGCTAAATAGGTCACTCCCGGTGAAGGGATCTCGGCTCTTTCCTCATCGAATAAGGTGCGGGATATATCATATATATCACTGTGCAAAGCAAAACTCCAAAAGCAATCAAAAACCAAACTGAGTTTTGTAGCATCTGCCAGTTTTGCTAAAGAGGTCACTCCCGGTGAAGGGATCTCGGCTCTTTCCCCATCGAATAAGGTGCAGGGTATATCATATATACCGCTATGCAAAGCAAGACTGTAGCTACCCTTTTATTTGAAAATTTGATTCTACAACATCTTTTAGGTTTCTTTTCTTTCATTAATCACATTAATGAAGTCCCATCATTTAAGTCACCTAAACATCACAGATAAATACGACGTACACTTATGCCATCCGCATTCGCCTCGATGTCCCCTCGTGCACCGTTAGGTTAGGTGACTAACGACAGAGCAGGGCAGGGCTAGTGCGGGTGTAAAACATAAGTAACGTCTATATAATATATCATATATACTATATACTGTATCCATCACAATATATCAAAAGATCACATCACAGATATCGCAGCAGAAACATAGATATAATGTGGGATATACTAGGACGTCCGTATTTAGTATTTAGCCAACAATAGAAAATACGGATTCCACAGTCGCGATGAATAGCCAAGCCCACACCCTGGACCCCTACGAGAGCGGCAAGCGACCCTACCAATTCTGGAGTTTAGGAGACCCGGCCTCGACTCCTCGAGATGGCCTCCCACTGAACCCCAGAACCCGGTCACCTGTGCTCCCTTTCTTGGGTCCATCCTAATGCGGAAAAGTAAATAATATACAACACTGGTGACATCGACCTCAACCCGGAAGTGCCCCAAACAAAAGAATAGTACATTACATTTAAATTTACATGAATGAAAATATAAAACTCTCATCTCACATAAAACCCCCCGGCTATTCAATTGCGACAATCATGCACATCATATCTCAGCAACACATAATATCTCATATCATCAACGTAAGTAAGTATGCATACACCGATCATCGTCGACGTATAGCAACGACAATCGGCAATACCACTACATACTACACTTACGGTCACAGAAAAGAAAGTGTAAAACTGCAATATCTGGAATCCACATTCTCTTTAGACATCGTAAATGCGAAATATCACATACTTCGTATTTCATGTCTAGCTATATGAATTCCACACATTGCATCACATTCCAGATAAATAGACAGTATTAAAGTTTTCGAACGAATGATCAAATACCCAAAATTCCCTAAAGCTCAACACTTGAGCGGAGTTCAAAAACCCGGAGTGTGACACAGTAGTAGCGGTCCAGCCGTAGAAGGGTCAAGCCAACGCCTCACATGTGGCACGCCGTACTGCCCCAAACCCTAAGGTTCAAAAGGCAGTTCAAGACGGTCACATAATCGAGTTAAGGTTTGTTTTCTTCTAGAGGGTCCACCACAAAACTTGCACGTATTTCCGAAAGATTTAAACCCCTTGAAAAAGTGAGTAAATGATACTCGTTCGAACAATTCAATACTTTCTAAATTACCCGGAAAGAAACACGAAATCAAAATTCCGATCGAATTGTAGAGTCCAAAACCATCCCCAGAACATTCAGCACTAAATTCAGATTAAAAACACCCAAAAATATCTAAAAGCAGTTATAAACATTACTGTGGAAAAATGAGGAATTAAGTGATATGTACGGCCGCGGAGCCGCGGCCTAAGCAAGCTTTAGCCGCGGTTCAGCGGTCGAAGTTACTGTTCATGGATTCGTTTTTCACAGTATTGCTTATATTTCCCTGCTGAATTTTTTAAGTATTTTTAATTCTGAAAAACAACAGTTTTGAAAAAATGTCCAGAGAGTGCTAAAAATCCGTATTTTTCGGTTCGATCGGAGTTTTAACTTCGTTAAAGTGTCGCCTAAAGTTCTAGGTTGGCTCTGATACCAATGTTAGGTTTACATAGCACCTCATGAAGGGTTTGGAAGTATCACATGTACCAAAAATTAAATTTTTAGGGTGCTAAGTAAGCATACAAAGAATCATTCCTAGAAAAATTAGGGTTTCAAAAACAACACATCATCACAAGTAGGTTAAGCTAGGGTTTTGAGAGTACAACCTTTGTAGCTCCCTACGCTAGACTCCTCGCCTACTTGGGGTTTGGAAAAGGTCCACTTGAACTCCTCTAGGTCCACGATGATCCACCCGGAGTCCGCTTTGTCCAAGCTTGCAACTTCACAAGATCAAGAAAGAAAATGGAAGCTAACCCTCTCCACTAATGGGCAAGACTAGTGTAGAATGGTGTTGTGGTTCTTT
Organism: Agapanthus africanus; assembly: GCA_030015575.1. Classification (NCBI taxonomy): domain Eukaryota; kingdom Viridiplantae; phylum Streptophyta; class Magnoliopsida; order Asparagales; family Amaryllidaceae; genus Agapanthus; species Agapanthus africanus. Next base: position 745,886,246 of record JASDDO010000022.1, on the reverse strand, counting down.
TTCTCACTTCAAAATCCTATCTTGTTGAGTATTTTGCTTACTAGAGAGATCTAGAGAGCAAAGGAGCAAGGAAGAAGAAGATGATGGCTTTTGAAGAAGAAGAGAAAAATATATTCTCATATGAAAAAATAGAATATATATATATATATATATATATATATATATATATATATTCCACTTCTCATCTCAAACCATAGTTAAACAATAAAGATATTATTGAATTTGAGTTAAAACACAAAAGGAAAGTTAATCCATGGTTAAATGGTGGGTGAGCATGGTTAGGTCAAAGAAGAGTGTAGAAAGTAAACCATGAATTATCCTTTTCTTTTCTTTGTTTTTAACACAAATACAATATATATCCATATATATATAAAACCATGGTGTGAGTCTTATATTGCCACCATTTTCTATGTATATACAACCATGAAGGATGATGTATGTATGTATGTGTGCATGCACATCCATATGTGCATGAATCAAGAAGGAATGCATACATGCATGCATACATCCAAAAATACAAGAAAGGATTTCTAGTGAGAATCTAATGGTTAAATGATAAATCAACACTTGATTTATCAATCCGGCCATATCACATACGACCCAACCAAAAGCAAGCCGCCCGATTAATATACGGTATCTCATACGCGCATTTTAACCGGGTCCATGCGCATATCGCATACGCGCACCACAACGTTTTTTGTGGGACTCTAAGACTCGTCAATACACCGGCAGTGGGTGATGATCATATCAAGCACCCCCAAGCCGCAAGCGGTCAGCTAAACGTAACGGCCACCCGGGTATTGAGCGATCAGAAGAAAAAAAGCGAACCTGCTACAACTCCCGTCGAGCCAACCGGCAACACTACCGTGCAGTCCGGTCTCTTCGTCAGATATGCTGCATATCGAGCCTAGGGATGGTAAACGTCAGACCCCAATAATCGATAAGTCATGCCGATGTGAGGCCCATAACGGGTCGAGAAACTACCGGTAACACTTACCAGTAAATCTCTAAAACAGCCCTGGCCAGGGACTTCCCTGTTACGGCCAATCGAGCACAGCGCAACATCAACCCCCAATACCGGGAGAGACGAAACCCCTCCTATCGCTCATTGTCTCCATGTGACTCGGGACTGTACCCAAAAACCACCGTTTTGCATGCCCTCATGGACGTGGTAAGGTGGAAATCAAAGCACAGTGGGAATCATATAAGACTCTATGACGATCTCGGGTCTACAGACTAACCTGCACAAGTGTCACCTGAGAACTGCCATCTGACGTGAAGTATAATACCATCTGGGAGTTCTCGACGAGTCCGTCCAGTGTACCCAGTCTCCACTGAGCACCCGTATACCATCTCTGATGTCAAACACCAATGGATATGGGATCATCCATCGCCCATCTCATGGGTCGAGAAGCGTATACGCTAGTCTACACTGGTATATCGATGCCCCGTCTCGATACACCCACGACTAGGGACCTTGAAGGATGTACTTATGGACTACCATGTCCCCACTACTATGATCCGCATCATAGTCCAGGTAGTCAAGTACACATCCTAAGGGCTTTACCAACATGTAACTATAAGACAGTATAAAGAGACAAGTATACATGTTAAGATAAAGAGCAACCAGATAGCATACTATCATATCGAGCAAGAAAGTCATCTCTATATATGTCCAAGCATCCAATATAATATACATCATCTGTACAATACTGGCATCTAGGGCATACATACAACTAATAGACATGACCCTCAAAGTTGCAAACGGAGCTAGCATGGATGCTGAGGCCGTGGGGGACTATCACCTGGGAATGTCAGATGGACATGTTTTGGTTTTACGTAATTGCTTTTTTGTACCCAATGCAACTTGTAATATCATTTCTGTATCTTTAATATCTAAAGAAGGTTATGAATTTGCGTTTGTAAGTAATGTTGTAAACATTCACCTTAATCAAGTTCTGATTGGGTCAGGTACTTTAAGCAATGGTATATACGTATTAAACCAACCACAGATTTTCAATGTCCAGAATACACACAAAAGAAAGTCTCCGGAAACAAATCAGGCTTTCTTATGGCACTGTAGACTGGGTTACATCAATGAGAGAAGGTTGACGAAGTTACATACAGAAGGATATTTGGATCCGTTCGAATATCAATCATATGCAACTTGTCAATCCCGTCTCAAAGGAAAGATGACAAAGACTCCGTTCACTGGACACGGAGTAAGAGCGAGCGAGCTCTTGGGACTCGTACACAGCGACGTGTGCGGTCCAATGTCTACGCATGCATGAAGCGGTTATTCTTACTTCATTACTTTGACGGATGACTTTTCAAGGTACGGATATGTCTTCTTAATGAAACATAAATCCGAAGCCTTTGGAAAATTCCAGGAATATAAGAATGAAGTAGAAAAACAAACAGGCAAAAGTATCAAGACACTGAGATCTGATCGAGGTGGTCAATACTTGAGTGCAGAGTTCCTGAATTACTTAAAAGAGAATGGAATTCTCTCTCAGCTTACTCCTCCATACACTCCGCAACATAACGGTGTATCGGAGAGACGGAACCGAATCCTATTGGATATAGTACGGTCCATGATGAGTAACGCTGAGTTACCACGATCATTCTGGGGATATGCACTAGAATCAGCTGCATACCTTTTGAACCGAGTTCCAACTAAGACTGTGCCTACTACACCATATCAGATGTGGTGTGGGAAGAGACCCTATCTTAATCACATTAAGACATGGGGATGTCCAGCTTTTGTCAAAAAGCAGCATGCGGACAAACTCGAGGCACGCTCAGTACCGTGCAAGTTTGTGGGATATCCAAAGAACTCCAAGGGATATTTCTTCTATTGCGAAGAGGAACAAAAGGTTTTTGTTTCTCGTCATGCCCACTTCTTGGAAACTCAGTTTTTGGAAAAACAGATAAGTGGGAGCGCAATAGAACTGGAAGAAATTCCAGAACCACGAGCTATTACTGAAAGCTTAGTAGAACCAGAGGGTTCGAAAGATCAGGACATTCCTACGCCGCTCCGCAGAAGTAGTAGGCAGTCTCATCCGCCCGAGAGATACTACGGTTTTCTCATAGACGGGGATAGAGAGGATTGCATCATTGATTGTGATGAGCCGACTAGCTTCCAGCAGGCCATTCAGAGCGTTGACTCGGTAAAATGGCTGGATGCAATGCGGACCGAAATGGAGTCCATGTACACCAACAAGTATGGACGTTGGATGTTGCTCCAGATGGGGTAAAACCCGTAGGATGCAAGTGGATCTTCAAAAGGAAGATTGGTGTAGATGGACAGGTTGAGACCTATAAGGCTAGACTTGTTGCAAAGGGTTTCCGTCAAAGACTTGGCTTGGACTATGACGAAACCTTTTCTCCAGTGGCTATGCTGAAATCCATTCGGATCCTTCTTGCCATTGCTGCCTTCCACGATTATGAGATCTGGCAGATGGACGTAAAGACCGCTTTACTAAATGGAAATTTAGAGGAGTGTGTCTATATGGACCAGCCAGAGGGTTTCATTCAGAGTGGGAGCAGCGGAAAGGTGTGCAAGTTGCTTAAGTCCATTTATGGACTAAAGCAGGCATCGCGGAGTTGGAACATCTGTTTTGATGAGACGGTCAAAGAATTTGGCTTTATCAAAAATCCAGATGAACCATGCATCTATAGTAGATTTGTAGCAAGAACTGTTGTATTCCTCGTTTTATACGTGGATGACATTCTCTTGATAGGAAATGACATTCCTATGCTACAATCTGTCAAAGGGTTCTTGTCACACAGGTTCTCCATGAAAGACCTGGGTGATGCCTCTTACATTCTGGGGATCCGGATCTATCGTGACAGATCCAAGAGGATATTAGGACTCTCACAGTCCAGGTACATCGACACCATACTGAAAAGATTCAGTATGGAAGATTCCAAGCGCGGTAATCTACCGGCTTGTCACGGGATCACCCTCTCCAAAGAGATGTCTCCCAAGACTGATTTGGAAAGGGATTGCATGTCTATTATACCCTACGCTTATGCGGTAGGCTCTATAATGTATGCGATGTTGTGTACCAGACCGGATGTAGCTTATGCACTGAGTGTGGTAAGCCGATATCAGTCAAACCCTGGGGAGAAACACTGGATAGCGGTAAAGAACATTCTCAAGTACCTGAGATGGACTAAGGAGATGTTCTTGGTGTATGGAGGAAAAGACCTCTAGATCGAGGCCTTTGCTGACTCCAGCTTCCAGAGTGACAAGGATGATTCCAAGTCCATGTCGGGTTATGTATTTACCCTCTATGGAGGGGCGGTGTGTTGGAAGAGTTCCAAACAAGAAACCGTTGCTGACTCGACGATAGAAGCGGAATATATCGCTGCTGCAGATGCCGCAAAAGAAGCCGTCTGGATAAGGAAGTTCCTAACAGAACTTCAGGTGGTTCCGTCCATTGCTGATCCAATACCTCTGTATTGCGACAACAACGGGGCTATAGCTTTAGCGAAGGAACCCAGGTCCCATCAGAAGTCCAGACACATCTTGAGGCGGTATCACCTGATCAGGGAGATCGTGGGTCGCCAAGAGATCGAGGTTCGGAGAGTTGCTATGGAAGATAACACTGTTGATCCATTCACGAAGGCCTTACCCCAGACTCAGTTCGAGCGGCTGATCGAGATGATAGGTCTTCGATACGCCAGTTCATGGCCTTAGTGCAAGTGGGAGATTGTTAATGTATATGCCCTAGAGGCCATTACTGTATCATACTAGTATGTATATTACTTAATGGAAGCTTGGGATATTCACCTTGTATTGACATTCTTGCTCAAAATAGTAGTATGCTACTTGGTTTGTTTCTGCTTTAATGTGTGTATGTGTTTCTTTTAGCATATCGCCTTTACACATTAGTGGAGCCCTTAGGATCTTTGCTTGATTACCAGCGTTGTGATGGCAGTCACACTCGTGGGGGCTGGGTAATCCACAAGCACATCCTTATGCAGGTCCCTAGTCGTAGGACTATCGAGACAGGGCATCGATACTCCGGAGTAGACTAGCGTATGCGCTTCTCATCCCAGCTTGGGAGACGGTCTGTCCCACAGCCGTCAGTACGTCATACTTGAGATAGTATGCGGGTGCTCGTTAGGTTACGAGTACACTGGACAGGACTCGTCGGGAACTGTTGGTTGGTATTATACCTATCGTCAGTTATCAGTTCCCAGGTGACATGAGTACAGCTTATTCCGTTGACTTGACACTGTCACTTCGCCTCGAGTGTGTTCCCACTGTTCTTTGATTACTACCCTACCACGGCTCAAAGGAGTCGTGCAAACTGGTAGTTTTTGGGTGCAGTCCCGAAGCATTTGGAGGCAGTGACGGTTAGACAGGATTCGTCTCTCCCGGTATTGGGGGTTGACATCACGCTGTGTCTAGGAGAGCCATTACACAAGTAGTCCCTGGCCAGGGCAAGCGAGATATACTGGTAGGTTTCCAGTGTTATCTCAGGATGTTCTGGGCTACACTATGACACGACTTGTACCGCTATTAGGGGACTGACGTTTACCACCCCCCTAGGCCCGTCATGCGATGTTATCAGACGAACAAACCGGACTGTACGGAGACTGTCACATTCAGGCTCAGTAGGAGTTCAGATGGGTTTACCTCGTCAGTATTCTTATCGGCATCTACCTGGGGACCGTTACGTACAGCTAGTGCCGCTTGCGGTCTGTGGTTAAACCCACTGCCAGCGTATGTCGAGTCTTTAGAGTCCCACACAGAGGGTTATTCACCTTTAGGCAAAATGAGTAGAGGTCGCATGATTTTGCGACGGGGTTCGCTCACATCCGCGCACTTGTGCACGTTTGGAGTCCGGACAGCTTATACTAGCGGGCTTTGGTTTAAGCCGGATCCTAGTATATGATTTGGGATTGGTTTTATCTCATTGTATTCGTGTTCCTCGGAACGCGGATACGGGTGTGTATGCACAGTTGATTGAGGCGGAGGAAGAGGATTTTCATTAGGGTTTCAGAACGGGTGTGTATGCACAGTTGACAGTTGTCTTTTTCCAAACCCTAATTAATATGTGGAATATCAATTAATAATATTAATTAAATGAAATTGTGTCATGGTTAGGGTTGTTGACTTGTTGGCCTTGGTTGACTTGTTGACCATGGTTGAAACATTGACCATCATCATTACATTTCAAAGATACTCTTTGATCTTTGCAAAAAACATTTAATGTGATATGATAATGGTCTCTTCAAACCAACCATCACCTTTTTCATTTTTGATTAATATTATTAATTAGATTAATTCACATATATTTGTTATGGTTGTAGAAACTATTCTCATTCTATCATTCTCATTCTCTCTCATCCTCTTCCTCTCTCTCTAGCTCTCCCCTCTCATGAGTTGAGAAACATTTGAGCTTGAGATAATCCCTTCAAAAATACTCTCTACTCTTTCTAAGGTTCTAGGTTTAGCACACCAAGCACCTTAGTTGCTTCTAGTTTGAGGTTGGAGCCAAAGGTAGAGGCCCTCGGGTGGATCTTTCTTCGGCAAAAGAAGGCGATAAGGAGAGCCCGTTCTTTCACTCCAAGGAGCAAGAAGAGAAGGACTTCAAGACTTAGGTATAACTCCCTTTCCGAATAGCTAACTCTTTTAGCTTGGTAGTTAGTCTTTGTTTAGCAAAGATCCCTCCTTTAGCTAGTCCATGTTGCCTAGTGTTGTAAAAATCCGATTTTTCATAACGTTTCCACCTCCCCGCAAGCACCGGGGGGAGGGGGGCAACGTGGACTTACATTTACGTAGATCCGTACTTGAGGGTATGCATTTTTATTAATAGGATATCGCACTATGGTTTAAACTTTTACATATTTTCTCCATATTTAAAAACTAGATTTTTAGAAGGGACCCGGGTAATATTCGGAGTAATCTAGTATTAGCTGTAAAATACTAATATATATATATATATATATATATATATATATATATATATATTATAATATTTTTCTATATAACTAAACTAATAGTTATATATATGAAATATATATAATATATTTATAAAAGTAATTATATCCCTCTCTCTTCTCATGTCTCTCTCTCTCCCCTCTGTCCCTCTCTCTCGTCTTCTCTCTCTCTCTCTCTCTATATATATATATATATATATATATATATATAACTTATATATAATATAATATTTATTTAAAACCTAACCTCTCTCTCCTCCTCATCTCTGGTTCCTCACATCCCCCGCGAGCAACCTAGAAACCCACGCTCGCTCCCTCGTCGCCGCTCACCCCTCGACTTCGTCCTCACCATCATCGTCTTCTCGCCCTCATCACTTTCGAGACCTCCTCCTCCTCTCTTCTCTCCTTTTCTCGAGCACCCCCAGCAACAACTCCGACGCCGACCCAAGAAACCACACCATCACCGAAGCCCTCGTCGTCGCCGCCCATCACCATCACCATCACCGTCTCCCTCGTCTTCACCTCCTCGCCCTCTCATCATCACCACCTACTTCCTCCTTCTTCCCGACGGCTTGCACTTCCCCAACGCCAAGAAAACCCACACCCATACCCTCCGTCAACCCTCGTCGCCATCGACCTCGCCCCTCGTCATCACCTTCACGCCCATCATCTCCTCCTCCTCACCTCCCTCTCCTCTCCCCGACACCCCAAATCACAAGCACCACACCCTCGTCACTTTCCCCGATCACCTCACAAACACGCAGCCACCTCGCCGACGCAGCACCTCGCCGTCAGCCATCGTCGCCGTCACCTCACCACCTTTCCTCTGTCCTCGCCACCCCAGAACCCACAGCAACTTCTTCACTCTTCTTCTTCTTTCTTCTTTTCTTTCTTTCTTTCCTTCTCTTCTTTTCTTGATTCTCTAATCGGCTCGCCGGAGGCGCGCACGTCACCGACGATCCGGACGACCTAGTCACTGTCGTTGTCCAGCCCAGTCACCACGTCACGTCACTGCTCAGCCAGGTCTAGTCTTGCGCGTGTAAGTTTGCATCGCGACGTTATTCCGACGTCGGAACGTGGCATCCGTATCTCGACGTGAGATCCGATCATGCAAGTTCTAAACTTGCAACATGCTATTTTATTATATCAATATTTATTTGATAAATTATAGTGCATGTGTTTTAATATTCAGCAGAAATTACCGATTTACAGTTTTATAGCATCCGTCTGTATCCGTAATGATAATAGCTTATCTAGTTGCAACCGGAACGTTACAACGTTATTATACTACTATATCAGTTCAATATGCTATCTAGTTTGCATCATACATGGTTATGGACATATAATGGTTATTACAGATAGATACATATGCATCCTGGCATTCATTGTGGTTACCGTGTCTGAATATTGGTTACAGTGTTACATTTGGCATATATTGGGTTAATACACATTACATGGCATGTTCACGATATACTACCAGACTTGTTACTTGGATCTTCTTGCTAATGCCGACAATCCTGACTTGTTGTCCTGATAGACGTAACTTGTTGTCTACATAGACAAAATCTGTACCTGCTTGATCTTGTGTTGGCATTAGATTTGCATCATCAATACCTGACTTGAACACAAAACCTGGGGAGTGAGGGGAAATCAATAATGAAACCTGACTTATAACTCAACAGTTCGATGCTTATATTGATCAGTCTTTACGGGCTCGGCTAGCCCCGGAATGATGCTGCTGACATCATTCTTCTGTACATGTTACATGTTTACTGCTTAGCGACACGTCTCGGATTCAGCCCGGGAATCTTGACTGTGGTCCCGGGCACGCACGGGGTACTATTGAATTATATCGACGATTGCATTAAATTGATTTCAAAGACTTGTAGAATAGATAACTTAGAATCACGGACTCTAGGATACACTTCACATACATGTACCTCACTGTTTATACATGTGTTATTTATTTACATTCATGTTTAATTATATCATCATATCCTGGTTATTACTATTAATTTTGATATTATGACGCACTAACGTCTGGGTTTTGCATGGCTCAGTTCCAGTGATTCAGATATTGTTCATTGGATCTTGATTCGTTTCCGCTTTACGTATTTTATTGATTCTATTTACTGTGGCAAATGGACATGTGTTAGATAGATTATATATTTTACTGTTCTTGATAACCGATTGACGGCTGTAATGTAACTGTGTGGGGATGATTCCTAACCACAGATAGCATGGTTGGCTCTGTCACGTACCGTGATTGCGTATTTTGGGAAGCGGGGCATGACATCCCTACCGAGCTTGTCTGTGACTGTTCACCGCCGGAAGATGGACCGAGACGTTGGGACGTCTGGCCTGAATTCTGGGGGAAGATGCTATTTGGATTTATCCGTCCACCACTCCGAAAATGCCAAGTTGATTTATGGCATTATATATCGGAGGTTTGGATGGACGTGGCCGTTGTAGCGTGACTTCATCAGATTCCCCCTCATTTTATGAGGGGTTTTAAATTGTGGGGACGCTCTTCCCTGCAAGCGCAAGCCTCTGCAGTTAATTACGTTACCGCATCACGATAACCACTTTCTCCTGCTCCGGAAGTTCACTTCATGTCGTGTGTTTTGTTTTGGTTTTGGTTGCCCGTGGATTGTATACGGAGACTAATTTATGTCGTCGCCCGTAGGGCGTTAATTAGTCCAAATCCGTATATTTTTTTATTTGGGTTTGGGTTGATTTAAGGATTGTTAATCTGGTTTGAGATTAAGATCAGCTTAAACATATGAGCATTTGGGCTCGATTATTTTATTTTAAGGACATCGCAGTCCATTATCGCCATGTTTGAGGCGAAATGTTAATTTAAGGACGTTTCGGTCCTTTATCACCATTTTGGAGGCGAATATTAGTTTAAGGACATTTCGGTCCATTATCCATCTTGTGCGCACGTGTATTTGTTACATGATGAAGTGAACAATGGTGATATGGAATGTGCCCAATTTATGGCACGATCCGATTTGAGGCATGCACGTCAGTTTGGAAGTGCATCAACGAAAGAAGTTGTTGGTCGTCGGGACCCGCCACCTCTCTGAAGACGTTGAGAAATTACATCGACATATATCAGAAGTGTGGAGAGATGTACCCCTGAACCAAATCCCGTATTTGAGAGAAAAGATCATGGTGGATCATCTAATAATCATTAACCTTATTTGAGACTAAGATTATCTTAGGAGATATGGGATGAATATCATTTTGGATATCATTAATGAGAGATCATTAGTCATGTTTGAGACAAAAATCAGTTTGGATATCATGAATATAAGCTTAGCCAATTTGGGCTAAGATTGGGTTTCTGTAACACCCAGCAGTGCTAAGCACTCAGTTGCATATAGCGCTCACGTGTATATTACGTGAGGCGCTCCAATAGTGCTAAGCACTAACTTTTGTGGCACTCAAGTGTATTTCACGTGAGGCGCTCCAATAGTGCTAAGCACTAACTTTTCCCGGAGCTCACGTGTGTTTTACGTGAGGCGCTATGTTTTTGGAGATTTAATCTCTGTTGATATTTTTATAGAACTTAAATCTTTGTTAATGGTATTTTGACCATTAACAATCACCAAAATCATTATTTTGAGGATCTGGGATCATGTTCTTTAAGAATTAAGTTCTTGATTTGAAGGAACTAAGTTCCTGAAGTATTATGAACTCCATGTTTTCCATGTTCATGTTTTCAGAGAGGTTAAATCTCTTTTAATGGTGTTTTGACCATTAAGGATCACCAATATCACTATTTTGAGGATCTGGGATTAGATTCTTTTAAGAACTAAGTTCTTGATTTGAAGGAAATAAGTTCCCGGAGTATTATGAACTCCATCTTCTTCATGTTCTTGTATCCATGTTCTCCCCTGAATATTTGATTCTCAAGAACAAGATCTTCCCGATGAGAATTAAATTCTCAACTTGTGGAAGACTTGTCTTGTGGGAGACTTGTCTTGTGGATCTCAGATCCAAAGAAAGAACTAAGTTCTTTGAGAAGGGTTAAACCCTTGTTTACCACCGAAAACCGCGAAGACAAATGTCTTGCCTGCATTTAGGGGCAGATGCTATTTGGTTTTATCTATCCACCTCTCTGAAGATTCCAAGTTAATTTATGGCACCGTGTATCGGAGGTTTAGACAGATGCGGCCGTTGTAGCAGACTTCGTCAGATTCCCCCTCGTTGTGAGGGTTTTTTTTATTGTAGGGACACTCTTCCCTGCAGGCGCAAGTCCCTGCAGTTAATTATGTTACCGCATCACGGTAACCACTTTCTCCTGCTCCAGAAGGCCACTTCATGTCGTGTGTGTTTGTTTTATTTTTGGTTACCCGTGGATTGTATACGGAGACTAATTTGTGTTGTCGCCCGTAGGGCGTGGATTAGTCCAAATTCGTATTTTCTTAGATTTGGGTTTGGTTTGATTTAAGGATCGTTAATCTCGTTTTGGAATTAAGATCAACTTAAATGTTTGTTGAGGATACGTTAGTCTAGCTTTAAACTAAGATCTACTCAGCATGATTTTTGGATCATTCTGACCCAACAAAAGAGCATTTGGGCTCTATTGCTTTAGTTTAAGAACTTTGCGGTCCATAGATCACCATTTTTGGTATAAGTGTTTAGTTTAAAGACGTTGCGGTGCGCAGCTAGTTTAAGGACATTACGGTCCATTGGGGTATGCTCGTGGGTTTGGGAATGCATCCAAGAGCTGTTGGTTGTCGGGACCCTCCACCTCTCTGACATTGTTGAAGAATTACAACGACATATATCTGAGGTGTGGAGAGATGTACCCTTGAACCGAAATCCAGATTGAAAGGAGAGATCATGGTGGAACGAACATCATTATCGATGCCATGTGTTAGGAGATCATTGGTCATCTTTGGAACTAAGATCGATTTGGGGAGACCTGAGTATAGGAGGGCTCGGTTGATTGATGGTCAAAAGGTTTTGGCCTCGGGAGACTTGGCTAATTTGGGCTAAGGTTGGCCTCTCACAGTATTTAAACACTGATATCTACTTGGCACTCACGTGCTCCCACGTGAGGCTATAAAGCAGTGCTAAACACTGCAATTTGGAGCACTCACGTATGGCACGTGAGGCATCCGAAAGTTGGTGTGGTGCCCTTGGGTTCAAATCCCCGTCTATACATATAAGTGTTAAACACTTAAATCTTGTGGCCATCACGTGTGGACACGTGAGGCACCCCCGAGTTGGGCACTGCCTTCTTTGGATTTATCCTCCTGTTCTTTTCTAAGTGCTAAGCACTATTGGGGGTTACGTGGGGTCACGTGAGGCGCCCCAAAATGGGAACTGTCTTTGGGTTTATTGCCTTTTTCTTTTATAAGTGCTAAGCACTTGTCTTAAGGGGTCACGTGGGAACACGTGAGTCGATCTCAGTTGTTTTTTTTATGCAGGGTTAAACCCTAGTTTTGTCAGAGGAATTAAATTCCTATATCTTTTGGAAGAATTAAATTCTTCAAACTTAGTTCTTTCCTCTAAGTTTTGGAACTGCATGACAGAATCTCCCCGATGAGAATTAAATTCTCAACTTGTGGGGAGATCTGCTTCTGCAGACCTCAATCAGAGGAAGAACTAAGTTCTTTTTTTTGAAAGAGTTAAACTCTTGTAAGAGGAGATAAAATAATCTCTAGGTCTTCTCTCACTTTTTTTACCTAGGGTTTCTTTTCTTCAAAGAGAACTCTTCTTCTTTTTTTTTGTTTTTCAGATCTTATGGGGGGTCTCCTCTCTCTCTCTCCTTTCAGTCTCGGGTCCATTTTATAGTAGAGGCAAGTTTGTTAATTTAGTTAAGAAAATCTCTCATTGAGAGATTTTTTAATTGATTCGGGGATTTTATCCACCGTTGGATTTTTGATCCAGGGACTTCTGTTTTACAGAAGATATTTTTCTTGTTTTTAACAAGATTGGGAAAATATTTTCCATACAGAGCTTATTCTGTAGCTTGGTGATTTTTAATCACCATTGGATTTTTAATCCAACGGTGCTCTGTTTTACAGAGCGTAATCTTTCTTGTTTAGAAAGATCGGGGAAATATTTTCCCATACAGAGCTTATTCTGTAGCTTGGTGATTTTTAATCACCATTGGATTTTTAATCCAACGGTGCTCTGTTTTACAGAGCATAATCTTTCTTGTTTAAAAAGATCTAAGGAAATATTTCCCAAATAGGGTTTTGATCCATTTTATTTAGAATTTAATTCTATCAGCTTGGAAGGTGATTAAGAACCCTCACGTGTAGCACGTGACCCCCATAGCATTAAACTGGTTTGCTTATATGCAGCAGTCCCAGAGAAAAGCATCACGCGTTGACACGGAGCTGATGTTCAGGAATGTCACGTGTGGCACGTGACCCCCATGAAGTTAAGCCCAACAAAGAGCATCACGTGCTGACACGTGAGCTTCTCTGGCCTGCTATTTGTTTTAGGAAGGCGCCTATATACTTTGTATATAGATGCTCACGTGCATGCACGTGAGGCTCAATTTCAGCCTTATTTGTTAAGCGCAATGCTTATAATCTTTGCTCCAAGGCGCATCACGTGTAGGCACGTGATGCTCCATTTGGGGAATTTTTACGATCGCTTTTTATTCATTATTTATTTTTTTATAAGGGAACAAATTCCCCCACGACGTTGTTCTCACGTGGCTTGCACGTGAGTGCATCGCTGTCACCTTTACAGCCGTTGGATTGCCTAGGGGAATGGGAGGTGAACCGCCCTTGTCACGTCTTATAAATGCAAGGGTGCTGTCTTTGGGAAGCCATTGTTCTTTCATCTTCTTCCTTCCTTATCTTCTTCGAGAATTTAATTCTCTTCTTCAGATCTTAGTTCTCTGCACATTGCAATTCTAGAGTTAAACTCTGTCATAAAAAGAAACCCCTTTTTTAGGTAAAAGATCTTGAACAACAAAGAAACCCTTTTCTTTAAAAAAAATTCCGGGATTTTAAATCCACCATAAGAGCTTTGCTCTCTTCTGAAACCCATCTCTCAGAGATCCAAAGGCGTGATCTTTGAGTAGTAAACCTCAATGTCTTGGGCATTCCCCCTTTGATCTTTAAGGATTCATGGCATTTTTATTTTTCATTTCCTCATCATGGAGGTTTCTGGAATTTAATTCCATCGCATAAAAGGAATTCAATTCTTCACCGAAGAGCTTAGCTCTGAAAAATCAAAAGGCCTCTTCAGGAATTTCATTCCCTGGTGTTCTTGAGAACATTTTCATAGGGTTTTTTTATTTGCACGAGTTTAAATTCGTTGAGTATTTTAACAGAACTTGTCTTCTCTATAAGGATGTCAAGAGTTGTTTAAACTCCCGTGTCTGTTTAATGAGAATCCTTTTTTGATTCTCACAATAAGCATTTTCTTGATCATTTTGATCACTGAAATCTTACTGATTTTTCTTTTCAGATATTATGGCCGCTTATCTGTATGATCTTGACAAAATTATCTCCTATAAAGACATTCGCGTCCAAGGCCGCTGTCAAAACCAGGAGTTTACGAATGCCCAATGCGCTGAGGTTATGTGTCGCTTCGATGAATACAACGGTCGACTACTCCCCCGCCGTTCCGCTCTCTTGAAGATCATCGTGGGGGTGATTTGGGAAGCACTTCCTGAATTTAACGAAGCCATGCCGCTTGAGGCACTTGATGATACCGAAGACAAGGTGTACTCAATATATCTGATGGTCTTGATCTCGAAGAGGCGGCGAGATGATCTTGTTGATATCTTGCATCAAGTCTTCCAACAGACGACGATAATCTCTGTCTACCAGAGGACGGACGATATCAGCGAGAATCCTGACGCTTGCATTCGTGAGAAAATGCACATGAAAATGGTCAGAGAAGCCAGAATCATTTTACTCGGCCTTGCTTCTGAATTCCTCAATCCATGTCCGGGATTTAGTGTTTTACCATTGTAAACATTTTTTTCTTTTTCTTTTTTACCATATATAAGTTCTTGGAGCATGAATGACAAAACTTTCTCTTTCCCCCTTTTTTACCAATGCTCACATGTTTCTTGCATGAAGTATTGTTATACCGTTGTTGGCATTCACGTGTTTTGCGCGTGAGGCGCTGTTGAGGATTTTAATCCTGAACTAGCGCCGGCGCTCACGTGTTATGCACGTGCGACACCGCTTTAGTCCCCAAAAGGATCAATGCGGGTGCTCACGTGTCATGCACGTGAGACTCTGCTGATGGGTTCGTTTCACCTCCTTGTTCTGATTCCTATGGGTCAACTATCTTGTTCCCCATGCCCCTTTTTCCGGCCTTGGAAATAGTTCCACCATGCACAAAATTTTCCGTGTCTAGACTTGAATGCTTCTCTTTATAACCTGAAACTTCCTTCTTCTCTTCAAAGAGAAATCCATTCAGACCTTAGGGTGATCATTTTTTAGAAACAAACCAAGAATTATGGTTTACAACCGTCCCCATGCTTGTCGGCAATCCTGGGAGGTGCCTATCGAGGAGATTATTCCTCGCTTTGCCGTGCGGTTAGCGGATCCTGTTCTTACTGATGACCAATGCGACGCGGTATTGTACGAGCTCTTAGCTCGTAGGGGTTCTTCTCTTCCTATGGGTTCAATTTGGCTCCGGATGATTTTCATGTCCGTGCTTGCTGATATCCCTCCTCATCCAGTGCAAATGACTCCGGTGATTCTCGATGCGGCGGAGAACAAGATTGAATGTTTCCACGAGACCTGCTTGATTACTCGGCCTCTGAAGGATCGTTCGGTTCATTTACTAAGTCAGATATGAGCTCGGCGGGCCATCATGTCTGCCTTCGCTGATGAGCATTGTGCTAATCGATGGGGAGCAACTCCTCGCGAAGACCGCCGCTTCGACATGGTAGAGAGGGCAGAGAGAGAGAATTGGAGAACTTTGTTTACTGTTTTGTTAACCCCTGTATCTCTGATCCCATATTTGGTGATCTCTTCCCTGTAGAGTAGTATGTTTATTTCAATGTATTTCTCTTATTATTACCTGTTGAATGTTTCCTGTTCATCATATATTTGTACATGTATCTCTCCCATGTACATGAGCTTTATATTTTACCCTTAGGAATTTTTTTTAGTGCGAGCGCCATTATAGCGTCGTACATAAATTCGCACGTTTTGGACATCATTTCCATTTAAGCAGGCACGTAGTCGTGAATGCATGCTTAGTGGGGCGCGAACCAAAGACTCTCCTTACTGCCTTGCAAAGTACATGGTTGGTGCTCGTGGGTTGCGCCTTTCTGTCTTGACTGGACGTGAAGTAGTTGTTTCGGAGTTTGTTTAGTTTACCCCCCTTGGGCTTATAGGCAAACCCGTCCTAACGTCATAGTTAACCCTTGTTTTTTACGACAGAGGTCCATTGGGGTGTGTGGTACCAAGGCATTCCCGATGCATAGTCTTGCTGTCGTGTCTCTGCTCCTTTCAGGGTTGGACAAGGCATCCTCAAATAATCTCCCAGACCATATTACCGTCGGGAGAGCACATCCTCCCTAGAAATCATGAGGATTTCCAAGCGTTCATCGCCTCCTTGAGTCGCCAGGATCTCGCTCGGATATATTTTTTTCCTTACGAATCCTGAGGACTCATAAGTAGCTTCTTTATTTCAGTGATGTAACTTTGGCAAATGTGGCTCGTAGATAGTCCATCTTGATTTCCTTGTAGGGAAGCGATGGCTTAGGAAACAGGTTCAGATCTGCCGCCTAAGACTTTTCAACTTTATGAGCCGTGAGGGTCTCATAAAGGCTTTTCTCCCTACGAGTCGAGAGGATCCCGTAGATGTATTTTCTCCTTAGGAGTCGTGAGGACTCCTAAGTGAGTTTTCTCTTGAGAGTTGTAAGGATCTTATAAGAGAATTTGTCCCCTTACAAGTCGAGAGGACTCGTAAGTGGTTGTTTCCCTCCTTGTCGATACTCGACTTTGGAGAGTGTGGCCCGTGAATAGTATGCAATAGTCCATCTTGGACCGACTTGCAGCGCCCCGGTGCTTAGGAAACAGGTCCTTATCCCCGTTGCCTAAGGCTTTTCCCTACGAGTCGAGACGAGTCGAGAAGTTCTTGCAGGAACATTATTTTCCCCACGAGTCGAGACGAATCGAGAAGTTCTCGCAAGGATGTCCCAATGTCACAGTTAACTCTTACTAATAGAAGTCCGTTAGGGTCTGTGGTACTAGGGTGTTTTACCCGTCATACCGTCGCGTTGGCTGGTGTATTCCTCGATATGCAATCTTGCTGTTCGAGTAGCTCCGCGACTGTCGTGTCTCTGATCCATTCGGGGGCTGGACAAGACGTCTTCAAGTAATCTTCCAGGTGATATTACCGTCGAAAGAGCAAGCGTTAGGGATATTCCATGTCACTTTTTACTTGAGGTTAGGCTCAGTTTGGGAGCCTCGATGAGTCATGACCACTCCGCGCTGGAGTAGGATGATCTCCGATAGTCTTTCAGGTCTCATTTGAGTTGCCGTCAAGACCCTGAAGCTAGGGATCTTCCTTTGCTTCGTTTGTTGACATTGTGTCTGCAATATTGCGACGAACGTCGAGGTTGTCTCTGGGTTGTCTGTGAACCGTCGAGATTTGGAACTAGGGGACTTTGCCATAGCTCCGAGATAGTCTCTAGGCTGTCTATGAACCATCGATATTTGGAACTAAGGGACTTTGTCGTGGCTCCGAGATAGTCTCTAGGCTGTCTGTGAACCGTCGAGATTTGGAACTAGGGGACTTTGCCGTGGCTCCAAGTTAGTCTCTAGGCTGTCTATGAACCGTCGAGATTTGGAACTAGGAGACTTTTCCATGGCTCCGTTTGTTTATGTCGTGTCTGTATCGTGCCGGAGGGAGGAAGAACGCTGTTGTTGATCTCTAGGCTGTAGATGTTGCCGTCGAGACTTGAAACTAGGGACTCTGCTATGGCTCCGAGGTAGTCTCTAGGTTGTCCGTGAACCGTCGAGATTTGGAACTAGAGGACTTTGCCATGGCTCCGTTTGTTGATGTCGTGTCTGTATCCTGCTGGAGGGAGGAAGAACGCCGTTGTTGATCTCTAGGCTGTAGATGTTGCCGTCGAGACTTGGAACTAGGGAATCTGCTATGGCTCCGAGGTAGTCTCTAGGTTGTCCGTGAACCATCGAGATTTGGAACTATGGGACTTTTCCATGGCTCCATTTGTTGATGTCACATCTGTATCCTGCTGGAGAGAGGAAGAACGCTGTTGTTGATCTCTAGGCTGTAGACGTTGCCGTCGAGACTTGTAACTAGGGACTCTGCCATGGCTCCGAGGTAGTCTCTAGGTTGTCCGTGAACCGTCGAGATTTGGCTTCCCCTTGACGAAGCCTGGTGGGGCAACATGGTTCCCTTTTCGTTTGTGCCCATGGATTGTATACAGGGGTCAATGTGATCTCACCTGCAGGGAAAAAGTTTTATTTTATTTTATTTCTTTCCGCGATGCTCTATCATTTCAGGCTTTTATATCGCGAAAGTCATGATCGTCCAATCATTTGGGCTATTTTTTCGTGGCGCCCGATCATTTCGGCTGTTTTTTTTTACTCGCTGCTTTTTATTGCGAGTTGCCCAAACATTTCGGCTATTTTTATATGCATATATTTTGCTCGCTGATTTCTATTGCGAGTTGCCCAAATATTTCGGCTATTTCATATGCATTTTTGCTTGCTGCTTTTTATTGCGAGTATGGAACCCGAGGTCTGATACCAATCTTAGTATCAGCATCGCTGCGACTGGAATATTGCCATGAGCGAATCATCATTTGCCGTGAAAGGGCTTGGAATTTGATACCAATCTAGGCATCAGCATCGCTACCACTGGGATATTGCCAGGAGCGAATCATCATTTGCCTTTGTCGATTTGGACAAAGGTGGCTTAGCAAACAGGGTTAGGATCTTGTCGACTAAGACTTTTGACTTCATGAGCCGTAAGGGTCTCATAAAGGTGTTTCTCCCTACGAGTCGTGAGGATCTCGTAGGTGTGTTTTCTCCTTAGGAGTCGTGAGGATTCCTAAGTGTGTGTTCTCTTATAAGTCGTAAGGATCTTACAAGAGTGTTTTCTCCTTATAAGTCGAAAGGACTTACAAGTGTCATTCACCACATGAGGACATTCCTCGTCGTTGGTGGGACTTGGTGGGGGAAACGTTTATTTGTGCCCGTGGATTGTATACAAGGGCCGATATCGGACCACCTGTAAGGCAATCTAAGGAATGTGATGGTTTAAGAACGGGTTCAGATCCCTGTAACTTAAGGCTTTTGAATCCTATGAGCCGTAAGGGTCTCATAAGGGGGATTCTCCTTACGAGTCGTAAGGATCTTGTAAGCGTAATTTCTCCTTAGGAATCGTGGGGATCCCAAAGTGTGTTGCTCCCTTGTGAGTCGTAAGGATCTCACGCGGGTGTTTTCTCCTCACAAGGCCGAGAGGACCTTGCGGGTGTTTTTTATTTTAACGAGATCGCGCCCTTTCGGGTTTTCACAAAATCGCCGGTAGCCCTGCTGTTTTTACTCATGGAGCCCTTTCAGGTTTTCATCCGTGCCCATTTCGCATGTGGACGTACCCTTTTTTTATCACGGTGGGACTTCGCCGACAGGGGTAGCTGTGTAGCCAGAGGGACTTAAGTTGCAATCCTCGCTGCTGGGACCTATGGACCTGGATTCCACTGTCGCTATGTTTTGAGGCGGCGCATTTAGTTTAGGGACATCTCGGTCCATTGTTAGTTTAGGGACATCTCGGTCCACAGCTAGTTTAAGGACGTTGCGGTCCATTGTTAGTTTAGGGACATCTCGGTCTACAGCTAGTTTAAGGACGTTGCGGTCCGCTGGGATTTTGAGGCGAGGTTTCGCCAGATACTACTTATAGAGTTTGGACTCACGAAGATAGCGAGCGGATATGAGCGTCGTCATCCATCATTAACCTGAGCCGTGACTTGTCAAGCGTAGTATTTCTTAAGGAACCGGCCGATTATTGGCCGGAAGGGTCTTTCGCCGTGCATATCCATGAGCAAGTAGGCCCCATCTTGGTAGACCTTGTCTATGATGTATGGGCCCTCATAGTTCGGCTCGAATTTCCCCCGTTTAGCACGATTTGGGATCATAGGTCTTTTTACGACTAGCACAAGTTCACCTTGGCGGAATGTTCTCGGCCTAGTAAATCTTTCGTATGAGCGCGTCATCTTTGCTTTGTAAGCTTCTAGGTTTTGATGCGCCATGAGACGAGTTTCATCGAGAGCGTCGAGCTCCTCAAGCCGAAGATGGGAATTGTCTTCATCCGTCAGCTCGTATCGAACCGCTAATCGTAGAGAGGGTAGCTCTATCTCCAAGGGAAGTACTGCTTCCGTGCCGAATACCAATGCAAATAGCGTTGTATTCGTGGCCGTCTTGAACGTGGTCCGATAAGCCCAGAGAGCTTCATGCAATCTCTCGTGCCAGTCCTTTTTATTTCTGGACACCGTTTTCTTTATGATCTTTGTCAAGGTCTTGTTGAAAGCCTCAGCTAGATCGTTAGCTCGTGGATTATAGACCGAAGAGTATCTCCAATCTATTTTATACTGCTGTGCGAAGCGGCTGATCTTATGGCTTCTGTAGGCTGGCCCATTATCTGATCCGTCGCGGAGTGCCGAACCGGTAGATGACATGTGTCCTGAAGAAATGGAGGATGTTCTCCGTCTTCACCTCCCTTAGCGGTACTGCTTCTGCCCACTTGGAGAAGTGATCGGTCGTTGCCAATATGAACCGATGTCCCTTGGATGATGCTGGTTCGATGGGCCCGATTATATCGGTTCCCCACATTTCGAATGGCCAGCTAGCCAATGTTGGGTGTAACGGATTCGGATGCTGGTGGATGAAGTCCCCGTGAATTTAGCACGAGTGACATTGCTTCACATATTCGAGGCAGTCCTGAATCATCGTGGGCCAATAGTAACCCATTCTTTTGATCTTCAGCTTCATCTTTGGCCCGACTTGATAAGAACCGCAGAGTCCGTCATGAGTTTCTTGGATGACTCTCCTTGCTTCTTCTGGTCCCAGACACCTTAGCCACAAACAATCGAACGATCTCTTATATTGAGTATCATTGACGAAGGCGAAAGACAGAGCTCGCTTCATGAGATGATGTCTTGAAGATGTGTTTTCGGGCGTATAATGAGATTTGAAGTAGTCTACAAAGACTTCTCTCCAATCCTTCGCCTTTTCTTCATCTTCTAATTGGAATGCCGCTTGTTCGGCCACTTCCTTTTCTTCAGACGACTCCGAAGATATTTCTGCTGGCGCGAGAATCCGGCGGCTTTGCATAATGATCCTTACGTCATTGAGGTTTTCGTCGGCCGGTTCTTTAGCGAGCTTGGCTAACGCATCCGCCTTACTATTTTTCGCACGCGGTATGCTTTCCAGGATGTAGGAGGGGATTTGCATCAGCAATTGCTGCACTCTTTCGCCATATTTTACCAGCTCTGGCTTACACGTCTGATAGTCGCCATTTACTTGGCTGACGACCAGCTGGGAGTCTCCATATATGAGGAGGTTTTCGATCCCCATGTTGCCATCAATCTCGAGACTTGCTACTAGAGCTTCATATTCAGCCTCGTTGTTTGTTCTTGGCTCCATTAAGGAAAGGGCAAAACGCATTATCCTTCCTTGTGGAGTCACAAAGATAAGGCCAACTCCGGCTTTGATTATGGGAGTGTTTTGCTCTTCTTCAAGGAGGACGCTCCATCGAAGTAGAGTTCCCATCGGGTATCACTCCCTTTTTTCTCCCCGTCGATTGCGTCAAACGCGTGTTCGTCCGGCAATTCGCAATTTAAGGGAGAGTCGGCGGATATCGGATGCTCGGCGAGAAAGTCGGCGATGGCCTGGCCTTTTATTGCCTTGAGGGGTAAATATATTATCGAGAACTCCATCAAGAGGAGGGCCCATTTGGCAAGTCTTCCCGTTAGTATGGCTCTTGACATCAAATATTTGAGAGGATCCACCTTTGATATGAGACGAACCTCATGTGCCAAGGCGTAATGTTGGAGCTTCGTTACCGCGAAGATCAGTGTCAGGCAATGCTTTTCGATGGGGGAGTAATTGTTTTACGCCCCCAGGAGAACTCGACTCAAATAGTAGAGAGCTCTCTCCTTCCCCTGGTTGTTCTTTTGTGCCCATAGCACGCCTAAAGAACCTTCAAGGGCTGTTGTGTACAGGATGAGGGGCTTTCCTTTGACTGGAGCGGTCAGTACCGGCGGGTTCTGCAAATATTGCTTGATTTCGTCCAATGCGCTTTGGCATTTACGATCCCAAATGAACGGGGTCCCCTTCTTCATTAGATGACTGTAGGAGCGGCATTTGCCGGAGAGCTTAGCTATGAAACACCGGATATACGCGAGCTTTCCTTGGAGAGACCGCAGTTGCTTGAGAGTTCTTGGCGAAGGCATTTCCATAATCGCCTTGATCTTTGACGGGTCTATTTCGATGCCCCGGTGTCGTACGATGAATCCTAGGAATTAGCCTGAGGAAACTCCAAACGCGCATTTCAGAGGGTTCATCTTCAGGTTATACTTCCGAAGGCGCTGGAACACTATCTTCAGATGCTCCCGGTGCTCCTCGTATGATTTGCTTTTCACCACGAGGTCGTCAATATAACATTCGACAATCTCGTGTATGAGGTCATCAAAGATCTTTGTCATGGCCCTCTGATAGGTGGCGCCAGCGTTCTTCAGACCAAAGGGCATCACTTTGTAGCAGAATATGCCTAGCGGAGTCCGGAAAGCAGTGTGCTTTTGGTCTTCAGGATGCATCTTGATTTGGTTGTACCCTGAGGATCCGTCCATAAAGGAGAAGACTTCATAGGTGGATGTGTTATCGATCATCAACTCGGTAACAGGCACCGGGAAGTCATCCTTCGGACAAGCTTTGTTGAGATCCCAAAAATCTACACAAATGCGTACTGTCCCATTTTTCTTCGTTACTGGAACGATATTGGCGATCCAGTCATGGTATTGAATTTCTTGGATGAAGCCAGAGTCGATTAACTTCTTGACTTCAGCATTGATACTCATCTCAAGCTCGAGCCGCATTCTTCTTGGCGCCTGTTTGACTGGCTTGACGTCCTGCGATATTGCCAGTTTATGCACAGCTATCTCTGGATCTAATCCCGGCATCTCGGAATAGTTCCATGCGAAACAGTCTTTATACTGCATAAGCACGTTTTTTAATGTGGCCACCTATTTCTCAGACAGCAGCTCACTGACGAACGTTGGCCCTGGCTCGTTTGCCATCCCCAAGTCGATTTTTCTTAGGTTTTCTGTTGTGGTGTGTATCACATCTTCCAGCTCTTTTGGCGCCGGTGGAAATTCTGAGATCACCTTGTTCTCATCTTCATTTGCGAAGCACTGGGAGAGGTCGTCCATATTCTCGTGCTCTCCTTCCTTTGAGAATGTTATCATATGGCAGGTACGAGCTTGTTTCCAAGCTCGATGCTGATCTAGACTTTCCCTCGCAGTGTAGGTTGCTCCCGGCTCATGCTTTCGTGGCGGGGCTACCCTCCAACTGTCGGATAGAGCAAACCTGCCTTGCTGATACTGATCTTCAACCCAGACTTTGAAGGTGAAGCGGTTTTCAAGAAGATGTCCCACTACTCGGTGGTAGGAGTAATAAACCGGATGATGGACCTCGTTTATCTATTCGGGGTATTGAGACTCCGGGAGCATCATCATTTGTTGCTTCATGACAAGGCTGAATATTTTCCTTGTCTTGTCTTGAGGGAAAGAGTACTCCCGACCCATCTTCTTCATAAGAGACGGGTTCCAGATGACTTTTTCTCACTCGCGTGGCTTTTTGGATCCGCTTCGCTGTCTTTGAACGTCGTTCCCGTTCTTCACCTTGCTGTTGTTTCTACATCAGGCTTTTTTCTTGCCACGAGAGCACACAGCGGGCTGATGGTGAAGGGAATTGTCATCCTCCGTGGCCTGCTGAATGATACGCTGTGTTCTGGCTTTCTCGTAAATGGCCATTTCGCGGCTATGGTCATCCCGAACCTTTTGACCCGCTTCTCTCATCAGCTTGTCAATCTGTTCTTCGAATGATGGGCTTGGTATTCTCACGGTGGGATCTCGCTCTGGTTCGACATCAACGCTGTCTGGAAATGCATTTGCTTCTCCACCGGAGTTATTTATGACATGGCATCCATGGAACCGCTCCCGTTTCTCGGACCGAACGTATCCAAGGCCAGTCGTCTCCATTCTTCCGTTGGGCATCTTCCGCTGAGTCCCGGGAATGTCCCAAATCTTGTTATAGAATCGGGCTTGTCGAGCAGTCTGTTTGAAGGGTACGCCTTGGCGTCTCAATAGCCTTTTCAGTCCCTCTGCGTAGTATTTGGGCAGACGAATTGGTTGAAGCCTATCGAGCGCAGGTTCGGCACCGTTCCAGACTTCTTTCTCCCTTTAGTCTCCGTGGATTAGTAGAAAAGGATCGACTTTTCACCTTTTTGCTTAGGAGGGACGTAGAAGGTCTGTAGCTCTTGCACGATGTACGTATCAAGTGCATCAAGTTCTTTGTAATGCCGCTGCGAAACCATAGTAATTTGTAAACTCTGGTCAGCTCGAGCAAAGGTCTGCATTGGCGGGCGGACGGAGAACACTGCGTTAGCCTCGTCCTCAGAGTCACTGCCAAAGACCAAAATATGAGTAGATGGTCCTGGCCTGTTGCCTTGGGGTTGTCCCGAGTAGGCCATCTCTTCATCCTCCTCGGTATCGCTCCCAAATATCAGGATAATGGCGATGGCTTTTTGTTTATTCTCCGGTTTGCGATATCTTTCCATGTTTTCGAAGTCTGGTAAGAAGTACTTGGCGTCTTCGTATTTGCAGACTTCATTTACGGAGAATGGGTTCTGCTCCCCTATAACTGTGTACTCGATGCCGTCTTTGAAGTACTTCATACACTGATGTTGTGTAGAAGGGATGATGTTGTACTCATGTAACCAAGGCCTGCCGAGCAAAGCGTTGTAGCAAGTCTTTGCGTCAATAACATGGAACTTGATGTCAGTGATGAGCATCCCGAAGCGTAAAGTCAATATTACAGACCCGAGCGTTTGTGATGGTTGGGAGTCAAAACCGGAGATGGTAATTTTATCCCGAGCTAGGTTCTGCACATTCATGCAAATCTCTTTCAACACCCTTACATTGAGAAGGTTAACGGAGGACCCGTTGTCGACCAGGATCTTTCCTATCTTGATGTCATGGCAATACCCAGTGACATACAAGGGACGGTTGTGCTCGCACGTTCCGAGGAGGAGATCTTCATCGCCGAATGTGATGTCAGCTGTATGAACCTCTGCCAGCTCGTCTTTCATCTTTTCTTCTGCAAGGAAGGCTTGAAACTGGTCGGGCTCTTGTAACGCCTTGATCAGGGAATCTCGTGCCTCTTTAGATAGGAGAAGGGCATCCGAAATGCTTAATTGTGAGGGTATCTTCCTCAGATGTGCCAGGACATTGTAATCCACCTTGTTCTTCTTGGGCGGGTCCTTGGCTGTGAGCTCTTCGACGACTCTATCATCGAGGGAAATCTCCTCAGGGACTTTTTCCTTCCCTTTGTCTCTTTTGCACGAACCTTTGTTTGAGGGTCCAAGATTCTCTTCAGGCAACGTACGGTTACGCAGCTGAATGTTCTCACAGTTTCTCGTCTCTTCTTCTTTCTCAGAGGTGGATTCCTTGAAGAGAGGGCCGATGGCTATTTCTTCGTCAGAATCGCTCCCGAAGGTAAGAACTTGAGATTTCGCTCTTGTCGAACTGGTACCAACCATATGACAGTTTCCAGCCATTCCTTCACGCTCATCTGTCATGCTTCTCTGTTCCCGACGAGCTTTGTGCTTCATTCGCTTGAAGTGTTGTTGATGGGTAACATATCCCTGCCACCACTTCTTGAAGGCATTGCACTCTTCGATAGGGTGCGTAGCCTTCCGATGGTACAAGCAGTAGTTCGGATGTACATTCGCTTCGTCGAGACACGTAATCCCGGGAGTATTTCCTTCGGAAGGTGGCAGCTTCATTCCCATTGACAGAGCTTTGGCGAACTGCTTCCCTACCTTGATTCTGCTCTTGCTGGTGGCAGGTGCACTTCGATCCGGTTGGGGTACTTTATGACTTCTTATTACCGAGGCTTCTTCAGCTTGACGCCGACACTTGGCATTTTTGTATAGGGCCGCTTCACGTCCTCGGTCAGCTTTGCTCTTTTGGAGGGCTTCCTTCAGCAGCTTGTCGATCAGGTCATCTGATGGTTCCATAGATTTTGGTTCTAGACCTGCCCCCAATTTCTCTACGTCAGGAGCTTCTTTGCCATTTATCGACGAGTGAGAGATCATATGGCAACTCGCCACATAATCCTCGGGTTCTTCTGAAGAATCGTCTCCTTCATCAATGTCACTGTTTTCGTTCTCAAGAACATGCTTGAAAAATTCTTCCAGTGTGACTGGGGTCCGTGCCTCTTGGTTGTATTCCTCCAGTGCATCGATGTATTTTTGCAGACCCGTACGATCGTCGTCGAGCTGCACGGGATTCTTGCCCTTTTTCTTTTTCTTTGAAGACTTCGGAGGTTTGGCCTGGAGGTTTTGCCCATCATTACCAACTTTCGGCATTGGGCGCGGTTTCAGCATTCCGTCAATAATCTCAGGCTCCAGCGGGCTTTTCCACCTAATCGCCGGACATGCTTGAAGATCCTTCAGCATTCTTTTAGTTTTAGATGAAAGGACAACTTCACACGGAGCTTCCTATACAAATGAGCATGATGCCCCTGGCGTATCCACCTTTTTAGGAGCGTGCTGTTGTGGCGGGTTTACCTTCCAGTTTTCGGGCAGCGCGAGCTTGCCCTGTTGGTACTGGTCTTCAAACCGGCTTTTGAAGACGTAGCAATTTTCGATTGGGTGGCCCACTATTCGGTGGTAGGGACAGTAATTGGGATTATTGATGTCGCCCAGTTGCAGTGGGCGTCTCGGATCCGGCAGAGTGATGAGCCTGTTGCGCACCGCCAGTTCGAATAGTCTCCTCGTTTTATCCCGGGGGAACGAGTAAGACATCTCAACTTTTCTTTGAGAGATCTTGGTTTGTTGTTTTGGCGAACTACCGGTTTAGGGTTACTCGGTTGTTGTTGAGCGTTGGCGACGAAGGTCGCTTTCCCTTTGCCCTTTTCATTCCGAAGATCTGTTTTTGAGGAGGACGGCCTATGGCCCATCTGGTCCAGTTGGGCCAGTTTGTCAATCAAGGCATGGAAGGTGGTCGGCTTGAAGAACGTCATAAACTGGGATATAGTTTCCTGAGGATCAAAGGTCCCCGCGAACATGCCCACAGCAGGAGCTTCTTCTATGCGTTGTTCACACTTTGACCATAGGTTAGGCCACCGAATTGCGTATTGAACCCAGGTCTCTCCCGGCTTCACTCTGGCATTGATTAATGTCGTGATTGGGGTGCGCTCGCTTGCGCTTGCGAACCGCTGTGTGAACAGTAGTTCCATCTCCGTAAATGTCTTGACAGAGTCATTTGGGAGCTCGGAGTACCATTCAAATGCCGTCTCCAACAAGCTGCCAACAAACTGGCGAAGCAACAGTTTGTCATCGCCCCGGTATTACTACACAAAGCTCTGAATTGAGCAACGTGTTGGTGCAGATTGCCCGTCCCCTTATACACATGGAATTTGGGGATCGTATATCCTGGCGGGTACTTAATTTGGTCGTACCAACCTGGATAAGGTCGCCCAGTTCTGACGACTTGGCCTGCCGCTTCGTTCGCTTGATGAGTTCGTATTTGTTGAGCTATGTAGTCATCAAGGGTAGCTTTGGAGATCGTCTCCTCCCTGGTTGCTGATATAGACGGAGGAGGGTTTGATGTCTCCCCTCTGTCGTCTTCAATGATTATTGGAGGGTCTTGGCTGGAGGATCCGGCTGGATCATCATTCCCAACATGTCTTGGAATAGAAGCGCCATTTGTTTTATATTAGCCGCTTATTCGGCGGCCTCTTTGTCTTTCTTTTCAAGAACCCTCCGTAGGAATTCGGTGTCGGTCTCCTGATCCTGGCGTTGTTCCGACGATGCTTCCGGGCTTTCTTTCTGCCCAGTAAGTGCGGCTACCCTCGTCAACATCTCTTGGAGCTTTTGTTTTTACTCCTGAGCTTTTGTCACTGATCGTGTGAGTGGTCGATGACCCATGAAAGTACGGCTTTCCTCTTTCCCGGAAGCCATGTATACTGTGTGTACTACCATGCCCCCAGACTTGGGGCGTTTGGGCTCACTGCCTTTGATATTTTCTGCCGGCATGGAGATCTTCTCCGGCCTTCTCCTCTTGTGTGAGGTCGAGGTTGAGGGGGCCATTGCAGCAGGCACCCACGCAGATGATACCTTTCATGGTATGACGGAGGGATGGTCCTCCTCTTGCCGAGCCTTCATTTTCTTCAGCCGGTGAGTGTAATCTTTGTCAATTACAGAGTCTTGGACTTTCCGCCAAACTCTGTGGATCTTGGAGAACAACCGCTGAGAAGGCTGTTCTGGCTTCACCTGTGTTATGTTTTCAACGGGCGGGGGAGACTTCTTCAAGATGGCGGTTGGAGAGATCTTGCGCACCCTCCTGAGCAGCTCGAAGTTGTTCCCAGTTGGAACAGCAGTATCAATTTCCACTATTGGAGCTGGTGGGGTAAGTCCAGAGGGGGAACTGCCCCCGGCTTTCCTCACTCGGCGCTAGTGGCGACGTTGAGCATTTCGTGCAGACGGGACTGCCATTTTCATTGGAGCGACTTCGTCATGCTCCCTGCTTTGATGAGAGGCCGCTGTCGACGTCAGCCTGTCGAAGACTGACTTCTGCTGAAAGGGAACGGTTAGTCTGTCGAAGGCAGACTTTTTGGCAGGGGAACCAGCCTTGATGACTTCGCCCGAAGCGGGAATTGGAACGGCCAGTCTTGTGAAAACCGGTCCTTTAATAGGAGAAACCCCTATGACGACTTCGTCTGCCGGAGCTAGAATGACTATCTGCTTCGGGATAACCCCTTCAGGTATTGCGAGCCTCTTTACGGGCCCACTGGAGCATTGGTTCAGCCTGTCAAAGACTGAGGCGGCAGACATGGATGACCCATTGAGAGGGGCTGTGGTGGTTGCGAGCCGATCAAAGACCGACTTCTTTGGAGCCTCTTGTAATGGCATTGAAGCTTATTGGCGGGAGCATGGTCCAAAAAAACAGTCCAGTGGTGGCCTGAGTCACCTTTTCCACCGGCATTGCAAAGATGGAGGCCGCTTGGGGCCCATAAGTCACTCCTCCAGCAGGGACGAAGTAGGAGTTGCTGTTACAATTGGTGCAGTTGGAAGCCATCGATGTCATCTTCTCTTCTAAGGAGCAAGACACCAAATCTTAGTACCTCGAATCTAGGGGCAACCATATTAAACCGCGATTCGTTCGTGAACACGACACACGAAGTGTGAAGTGGAAAGAGGAAAAGGTCCCACCGAGCGTGCCAGAATCTGTTTACTGCCGAAAACCGGGAAGACAAACGTCTTGCCTGCATTTAGGGCAGATGCTATTTGGTTTTATCTATCCACCTCTCCGAAGATGCCAAGTTGATTTATCGCACCGTATATCGGAGGTTTAGACAGATGCGGCCGTTGTAGTAGACTTCGTCAGATTCCCCCTCGTTGTGAGGGTTTTTTTGATTGTGGGGGCGCTCTTCTCTGTAGGCGCAAACCCCTGCAGTTAATTGCATTACCGCATCGCGGTAACCACTTTCTCCTGCTCCAGAAGGTCACTTCATGTCGTGTGTGTTTGTTTTATTTTTGGTTGCCCATGGATTGTATACGGAGACTAATTTGTGTTGTCGCCCGTAGGGCGTGGATTAGTCCAAATCCGTATTTTCTTAGATTTGGGTTTGGTTTGATTTAAGGATCGTTAATCTCGTTTTGGGATTAACATCAACTTAAATGTTTGTTGAGGATACGTTAGTCTAGCTTTAGACTAAGATCACCTCAGCATGATTTTGGGATCATTCCGACCCAACAAAAGAGCATTTGGGCTCTATTGCTTTAGTTTAAGGACGTTGCGGTCCATAGATCACCATTTTTGGTATGGGGGTTTAGTTTAAGGACGTTGCGGTCCGCAGCTAGTTTAAGGACATTACGGTCCATTGGGGTATGCTCATGGGTTTGGGAATGCATCCAAGAGTTGTTGGTTGTCGGGACCCTCCACCTCTCTGACATCGTTGAAGAATTACAACGACATGTATCAGAGGTGTGGAGAGATGTACCCTTGAACCGAACTCCAGATTGAAGGGAGAGATCATGGTGGAACGAACATCATTTTTGATGCCATGTGTTAGGAGATCATTGGTCATCTTTGGAACTAAGATCGATTTGGGGAGACCTGAGTATAGGAGGGTGTAGGGTTGCTAGACACGCGCACAAGGGTCTACGAGGCATCAACCATGCCCGATTAAAAAATTAGCCGTGCCGAACAACCCGAAGCCGGATCTTTAAACTAGAGTTTATGCGAAAACTAACATGTTAAACACTTTAACACTAAGTGAGAGGGATTACAACCTTTGTAGATCCGGTCCTTCCCTTCATAAGCTCCGTGTTGAAGTCCTTTCGCTGCGATCATCGTGTTCCTGACTCTCGAGAGATCCACGAAGAGAAAGATGCAGTCTTGCTTCCGATCTTCGATACAAAGATGATCTACCTTGAAGTTTCGTTAACACAAGCTAACACTCATAATATGAAGTGAGCACCCTCATCTAAATGGCAAGGATAGATGAGGATGATGAAGTAGGATTTTTGCTCTCTTTTGTTTTCATTTTCTCACATATTTTCATCACTTAGCAAAAAGCTAGAAAGTTTTTTCCAAGAAGGAACTCAGGGAAGAAGATGATAGAATATACTTTTGTGATGAACAATGAAAAGATTAATATGATGAATAATGCAACCATGGTCAACTAAACTCATGTAGAGAATTAACTAGGGTTAGGGTTTGGGTTGGGTTAAAGCATGAGTCATAGATAAATATCTTTATCATGACAAAAAGAAACCTTCTAGAAACTACTAGAAGTCTTAACCCTAATCCAAACCCTAATCATGTTTAAACTCCACTAAACATGTTGCATTAGTTATCATATCATGTTACAATATTATATATCACATATATAATATTTATCGTAACAAAATAAAATAATACAATTAACATATATCGCATATATATCAATGTATTACCCGAGTGAGAAAAAGAATCTTTTAGTGAGCTAATATTAGTTAATGTAATTTAATATATCATATATATTATTATACATTAAATTATCGAATCAACACTTGATCCGACAATCCGGCTATATCGCATATAACCGACTAATATTTATCCGTACCGATTCATCGAATCAACACTTGATCCGATGACCCGGCTGATATCAAATATCACGAGAATAGAATACGGTATCTCATATCGCATTATCCTCGTTCCCGCACATATCACATACGTGCCCCTACTCCGTTTTGCCTGAGTCAAGAAACCTCTGTGTAGGACTCTAAAGAATCGTCAATACGCCGGCAGTAGGTGATGATCATATCAAACACCCACAAGCTGCAAGCGGTCAGCTAAACGTAACAGCTACCCAGGTATTGAGCGCTCAGAAGATCAACAAGCAATCCTGTACGTTCTCCTGTGAATCCAAACAGTAACACTCCAGTACAGTCCGGTCTCATCGTCTGATATGTCGCATATCTCGCCTAGGGGTGGTAAACGTCAGACCCCAGTAGCTCGATAAGTCGTGTCGATTTGAGGTCTATAACAGTTCGAGAACATACTGATAACACTTACCAGTAAATCTCAACAACCCTGGCCAGGGATTTCCGGTTATAGCCAATCAAACACAGCACAACATCAACTCCCTATACCGGGAGAGACGAATCCCCTCCTATCGCTCATTGCCTCCATGTGATTCGGGACTGTACCCAAAAGCCACCTTTTTGCACGCCCTCTTGGACGTAGTATGATGGAAATCAAAGCACAGTGGGAATCACACAAGACTCTATGACGATCTCGGGTCAACAGACTACTCTGTACCAGTGTCACCGGAGAACTGCCATCTGACGTGAGGTATAATACCATCTGGGAGTTCTCGGCGAGTCCGTCCAGTGTACCCAGTCTCTACTGAGCACCCGTACACCATCCTTGATGTCAAACACTGATGGATATGGGATCATCCATCGTCCATCTTTTGGGTCAAGATGCGTATACACTAGTCTACTCTGGTGTATCGATGCTCTGTCTCGATACACCCTCGACTAGGAACAGTTATAGGATGTACTCGCCGACTACCGCGGCCCCACTAGTATGATCTCATCATAGTCCCAGTAGTCGAGTACATATCCTAAGGGCTTTATCAACATGTAACATAGAGACAATCAGAGTACATGTTAAGATAAAGTACAACCAGATAGCGTACTATCATGTCGAGCAAGAAAGTCCTCCCTATATATGTCCAGGCATCCATTACATTATACATCGTATGTACAGTAATGGCCTCTAGGGCATACATATAACTAATAATCTCCCACTTGCACTAGGGCCATCTGTTGTGGTATCACATACCCAACAATTAGCTGTGGTCGAAGTATCTCATACTCAACCATCCCATAAAAGTCTATACTGGGAAAAAGGCCTTTGTGAGTGGATCTGCGCTGTTGTCCTCTGTGTCTACTCTCCTAACCTTTATCTCCCTGGAGATCAACCATCTCCATGATCAGGTGATACTGCCTAAGAATTATATCTGGATTTCTGATGGGACGGGGTTCCTTGGCATAAGCCACAACTCCATTGTCACACAATGGTAGGAACGAAGTTCATCTCATGAACTTATATGTATCCAGACTGCCTCTTTGGTAGCATCTTTGGTAACGATGTATCTTGCCTTTAATCGTCTAGTAAGTCACGGTATCTAGTTTGGAACTCTTCCAACATACCGTCCCTCTACTGAGGGTAAAGACAATGCCTGCGACTGACATTCAGTCGTACTTATCACCCTGGAACCTTTCCAGTGATTCTCCCCAGGATCGATTGATACCATCTCACTACAACTAGTGAGTATTCTAACATCCAATTAGATCTATCTCATAGATCCAAAACCCAGGATTTATGAGGTATCACTTTACTCCTATATGGAGAATCATTGTGATAAGCGGAGATTGACCGAGCGTAGCATAGGAAACTCCTTCCCTATCAAGAGTATGTCATCCACATACTCTACGAAGATCACCACCATACTCCCTACTACCTTTTTGTATTTACAAGGTTCATCTACCATTTTGATGAAGTCAAACTCTTTGACTACCACATCAAAACAGATATTCCAACTCCGCGATGCCTGCTTTATCATATAAAACATCTTGCACACGTTTCCGCTGCTCCCACTGTCTACGAAGCCCTCTGGCTGTGTACTTATAGACGTTCTTTTCTAAAACATCATTTAGAAAAGCAGTCATGACACCAAACCGCCAGATATCGTAGTCATGGTATGTAGCCGTGGCAAGTAGGATCTGGATGGACTTAAGCATAGTTTTGAAAGTCTCAACTTTTCCATGTACACCAAGTAATCTTCTCAAGATATACTTGCTCCTGATGGGAATTTAACCCTTCAGATAAAGCAACCAAAGTCCATACTTTGTTGGTGTATAAGGATTCCATCTCAGATCACTGAGCATCCAGCCATTCTTACAGAGTCCGACTCCTGATGGCCAGCTCGAAACTAGTTGGGTCATCA
Organism: Agapanthus africanus; assembly: GCA_030015575.1. Classification (NCBI taxonomy): domain Eukaryota; kingdom Viridiplantae; phylum Streptophyta; class Magnoliopsida; order Asparagales; family Amaryllidaceae; genus Agapanthus; species Agapanthus africanus. The sequence goes on along the minus strand of JASDDO010000022.1, from coordinate 745,852,521 downwards.
TCTCATGATGCAATCCTCGCTCCCACTGTCATAGAGAAACCGAAGTATCTCTCAGGTGGGTGAGGAACCCTACTAGATCGGCGGAGAGACTGAGGTTCGTTGGAAACTATTGAATTCTTCGGGTTTACCAAATCATCAGCTGTAGTTTGTATTGCTGGAACCTTTCCAGTTCTACAGAACAGACCTTGCCTCGAGCTTGTCCGGATTTTGCTTTTTAGACATAGGCCGGACAACCCCAAATCTTAACAAACTTAAGATATGGGCTCTTCCCTTTCCATATCACATATGAAGTGGTAGGCAACTGATTTGATTTGAACCCTATTCAATAGGTATGCAGCTTCTCAAGTGCATAACTCCCAAAAGGAAATAGGAAACTCAGTAGTACTCATCATAGAGCACACCATATCACATAGGGTGCTATTGCTCCGCCCCGATACACCGACGTGCTATGGTGTATACGGAGGAGTAATGCTGAGAGAGAATCTCATTCTCCTTTAGAATAGTCCAGGAATCCCGTGCTCAAGTATTCTCCTCCCTGATCACATCAAAGGACATAATACTTTTACCCGTATTTTGGTTCTCTACTTCTAACTTATATTCTGTGAATATCTCAAAAGGTTCAGACTTGTGTTTCAACAAGAACATATGTCTGAATCTTGAGAGATCGTCAGAGAATGTAATGAAGTACAAAGAACCGGTCTTGGCATGTGTAGACAGGAGACTTTCATACATCAGCATGTATCAATCCCAAGAGTTCACTAACTCTTTCTCTGTTTCCAATAAACAGAGCTATGGTCATCTTATCTTTGTGACATGACCAGCAAGTTTCATAAGATGTAAATTAAAACAAATTTAAATATGCATCTAAATGTAACTTAGCTAGTCGGGTCGCATTGATATGACCTAGTCTACAATACCTCAAGAAGGATTCATTCATTTCTGAACTCTTCCTCTTGTGTGTGTTCTGTATACTAAGAACTGTAGTTTGATTTAGAACGTCAATGCTTTTAGATAACGTGCCTGAACCGATCAACTCTTGATATAGGAAATGTTCAAAACATTATCCAACAATACAAAATTATATCCTTCTTTACTAATAAAGAGACTGATATGATGTTGTATATCAGGTTCGGTATCTAATAACATTTGTTCAGAATCAATGTATTCTGGTAATACAGGGTGATAGTGACCAACAGACTTGGCTGCAACACTTGCACCGTTTCCTATCTCATGAAACTTATCACACGTTCTCAGTTCTCTATAATGAACACACCCGAAGATAATGCATCAGCATGCACTTTCTTCGTTTGGGCGGCACGGGAAATCTGGTATTCCCCAATTTCCTGCTCTGTCTTATAACAATTATAAGTTGGAGCGGGACCAACGTTCCCCAGCTCAGTATAACAAGCGGGTTTGGTTAATTCATCCATTTTATTATCTTGATTAAGGCGTGATATGGTCGCTACCTGGAGAGAGAGAGAAGAAAACACTCAGCGTATGCTCTTGCAAGATTAGATTGGTTATCTAATATATCTAATCAGGATGTCTCCCACTGTTTTAATCAAATCTTCCTTCAAACCCTAAAAGGAAAGACTAGCCGGGATTAATTACACGCTACAAGTTCGCCAATCTTTCAGCCAGGCCAGTGTCGGTACTTTGAGGGAGGTTCCCCGTGCTTTCGCACGGACCTAATTAAAGTAAACCTCGTTTTCCCAGAGGCGTAACCCCGTTAACACCTTTCTAGACACCTACTTGATCGGCTAATTGTAATGTGTAAAACTCTCCCAGGAGTAACTCTTACTCGCAGCGGGTATCGGGATCCAACTATCTCATAGAAGGTATGCAATCTCATTGCAAATTTTAACACTTGAAATTCCCAATAATATTTTGCCCCAAGCGATCTATGACCTTGACAAGGTCAACAAACCATAGACCGCAAGTCAAGTTCAACCCGTCATTTCCTGATTGAATTAAACCCACCCGCACGACCCTTGACAAGGTTAACAAAGTCGCACGACTACCCTAATCCAATCGCATCATATGCTTATGCAGATAAGCATAAATAGCTACCGCACACTACTCCTTGACAAGGTCAACAAACGCAGCACGAATACTATGAAGTACTTATCTGAAATGACCGAGGGCTACGACGGGTTTTTAAGAAAACCCTTTGCGTAATGAACTTGATATCGTTGTAGAATCGAGTGATTTTAAATGGAGTGTTTTTGAGGCTTTTCTAGTTTTGCTAAAGGGGTCACTCCCGGTGAAGGGATCGTCGGCCCTTTCCTCATCGAATAAGGTGCAGGATATTTCATAAATACCACTATGCAAAGTAAGAACTATAGAAGCAATCAAAAGACAAACCGAGTTTGTAGCATCTGCTAGCTTCACTAAAGAGGTCACTCCCGGTGAAGGGATCTCGGCTCTTTCCTTATCGAATAAGGTGCTGGATGTTCTACAAGGAACACCGCTATGCAAAGCAAGAACTAGAGCTACCAGTTTTTAAACAAGTTTCTACAACATCTTAGGTTTCTTTTATTTCATTAATCTCATTAATGAAGTCCTATTTTATTATGCTTCACAAGCATCTCTTTTGAAACGAAATCTGCAATATAACATATATCTCATATATATAATATAAACATTCGTCTCAGGCAGTAATAAGATCTCATCACAGAACATTGCAGCAGAAGAACAGATATGAAATATTGGATATACTAGGACGTTCGTGTTTTCAATACGAGCCAGTATAAAACACGGATTCCACGGTCGCGATGAATAGCCAAACCCACATCCCTAGACCCCTACGAGAGCGGCAAGTAACACTGCCAATTCTAAGGTTAGGAGACCCGGTCTCGACTCATCGAGATGGTCTCCCACTGGACCCTAGAACCCGGTTACTTGTGCTCCCCTCCTTGGGTCTACCTAATGCGGAAAAGTAAATAATATACAATGGTGACATCATCCTCAGCCCGGAAGTGCCCCAATAAAAGAATATTACATACAAATGAATTTTACATGAATGAAAAAGAAAAACTCTCATCTCAGATAAAACCCCCGGCTATTCAGAACGCGACAATCCAATATAACATATCACAGCAACACATAATATCTCATATCATCAACGTAAGTAAGTATGCATACACCGATCGTCATTGATGCATAGAAACGAAAACCGGCGATACAACTACATACTACACTTACGGTCACAGAAAAGAAAGTGTAAAACTACAACAGTTGGAATCCGCAACCTCTTTAGACATCGCATGCCTAACCAAATGAATTCCTTAGAGATCGCATGCCTAACAATTATAAACCCCGCATTTTAGTCTCTTTATCGAAAACTCTTTTCAATGTTAAGTCGGGCAATTCAACAAGATTCCCGACATCCTGATCGAATGCTCGTCGCAAACTTTAGTAGACGGCCGCACCCCGGATGCCGTCGACGAAGTGCACTAAGGCGGAACACTGCTGCCACGAGCACCCGAACGGATGCTTTTGGCGACGGGGTTCTCCTACAGTCACTTGGTCGGGGCTATGGGGCGTGGCAGTCTGTTAAGTTTACCCGGCGAGTATCCGCGTACGCTACGTGATTGCGACGAACTTTTGATCACATCAAAATTCCGTGGCAACCGATCATCTGAGACTGAACTGCTAGATTTATAACATTCAAATTAGTTATCTCATAACTACCTGTGGATTCCAAATATTGTATCACATTCCAGATAAATAGACAATGTTAAACTTTCCGATCGAATAATCAAACACCCAATATTTCCCCAATATATCTCAACACTTGAAATCAGTTTAAAAACATCCATCACATGCCACAGTACCAATGGTCCAGCCGTAGAAGGGTCAAGCCAACGCCTCACATGTGGCACGCCGTACTGCCGCAAACCCTAAGGTTTAGAGGCAGTTCAAGACGGACACATAATCGAGTTAAGGTTTGTTGTCTTCTAGAGGGTCCACCGCGTTACTTGCACGACTTAGAACGTTCTTAAACTCGAGAAAAAATCCAACTTTTGAAAAAATTTCCGACAGGGGAAAAAGTGAGTTATTGATATCCGTTCGAACTTTTTAACAGTTTCTAAAAAATATCCGGAAAAACTAAACAAAGTTTAATTATCCGATCGAATCACTAAGTCCCCATTACAACCCAGAAAACTCAACACTTGAGTGAAAATAAAAATATCCCAAAAGAATCAGAAAAACCGTACGGACATTACTGTGTAAAAATTTAGCATTAATTAGCCTCTACGGCCGCGGAACCGCCGCGGGACCCATGCTCCTGCCGCGGTTCCGCGGAGTTTTAGACGAATTAAAATATAATTTTTTACACGTGTCTATATAATTGCCTACTGATTTTTTTAAGTATTTTTAATATGAAAAAATCACAGTTTTGAAAAATTTCCAGAGAAGGGGTTTTATCGGGGTTCTCGGGTTCGATCGGACTTTAAACTTCGTATAGACATTGTCTAAAGCTCTAGCATGGATCTGATACCACTGTAGGGTTGTTAGACACGCGCACAAGGGTCTACGAGGCATCAACCATGCCCGATTAAAAAATTAGCCGTGCTGAACAACCCGAAGCCGGATCTTTAAACTAGAGTTTATGCGAAAACTAACATGTTAAACACTTTAACACTAAGTGAGAGGGATTACAACCTTTGTAGATCCGGTCCTTCCCTTCATAAGCTCCGTGTTGAAGTCCTTTCGCTGCGATCATCGTGTTCCTGACTCTCGAGAGATCCACGAAGAGAAAGATGCAGTCTTGCTTCTGATCTTCGATACAAAGATGATCTACCTTGAAGTTTCGTTAACACAAGCTAACACTCATAATATGAAGTGAACACCCTCATCTAAATGGCAGGGATAGATGAGGATGATGAAGTAGGATTTTTGCTCTCTTTTGTTTTCATTTTCTCACATATTTCATCACTTAGCAAAAAGCTAGAAAGTTTTTTCCAAGAAGGAACTCAGGGAAGAAGATGATAGAATATACTTTTGTGATGAACAATGAAAAGATTAATATGATGAATAATGCAACCATGGTCAACTAAACTCATGTAGAGAATTAACTAGGGTTAGGGTTTGGGTTGGGTTAAAGCATGAGTCATAGATAAATATCTTTATCATGACAAAAAGAAACCTTCTAGAAACTACTAGAAGTCTTAACCCTAATCCAAACCCTAATCATGTTTAAACTCCACTAAATATGTTGCATTAGTTATCATATCATGTTACAATATTACATATCACATATATAATATTTATCGTAACAAAATAAAATAATACAATTAACATATATCACATATATATCAATGTATTACCCGAGTGAGAAAAAGAATGTTTTAGTGGGATAATATTAGTTAATGTAATTTAATATATCATATATATTATTATACATTAAATTATCGAATCAACACTTGATCCGACAATCCGGCTATATCGCATATAACCGACTAATATTTATCCGTACCGATTCATCGAATCAACACTTGATCCGATGACCCGGCTGATATCAAATATCGCGAGAATAGAATACGGTATCTCATATCGCATTATCCTCGGTCCCGCACATATCACATACGTGCCCCTACTCCATTTTGCCTGAGTCAAGAAACCTCTGTGTAGGACTCTAAAGAATCGTCAATACGCCGGCAGTAGGTGATGATCATATCAAACACCCACAAGCTGCAAGCGGTCGGCTAAACGTAACAGCTGCCCATGTATTGAGCGCTCAGAAGATCAACAAGCAAGCCTGTACGTTCTCCTGTGAATCCAAACAGTAACACTCTCATACAGTCCGGTCTCGTCGTCTGATATATCGCATATCTCGCCTAGGGGTGGTAAACGTCAGACCCCAGTAGCGATAAGTCGTGTCGATTTGAGGTCTATAACAGTTCGAGAAACTACTGATAACACTTACCAGTAAATCTCAACAACCCTGGCCAGGGATTTCCGGTTATATCCAATCGAACACAGCACAACATCAACTCCCTATACCGGGAGAGACGAATACCCTCCTATCGCTCATTGCCTCCATGTGATTCGGGACTGTACCCAAAAGCCACCTTTTTGCACGCCCTCTTGGACGTGGTAAGATGGAAATCAAAGCACAGTGGGAATCACACAAGACTCTATGACGATCTCGGGTCAACAGACTACTCTATACCAGTGTCACCGGAGAACTGCCATCTGACGTGAGGTATAATACCATCTGGGAGTTCTCGGCGAGTCCGTCCAGTGTACCCAGTCTCTACTGAGCACCCGTACACCATCCTTGATGTCAAACACCGATGGATATGGGATCATCTATCGCCCATCATATGGGTCAAGATGCGTATACGCTAGTCTACTCTGGTGTATCGATGCTCTGCCTCGATACACCCTCGACTAGGAACAGTTATAGGATGTACTCGCCGACTACCGCGGCCCCACTAGTATGACTCATCATAGTCCCAGTAGTCGAGTACATATCCTAAGGGCTTTATCAACATGTAACATAGAGACAATCAGAGTACATGTTAAGATAAAGTACAACCAGATAGCGTACTATCATGTCGAGCAAGAAAGTCCTCCCTATATATGTCCAGGCATCTATTACATTATACATCGTATGTACAGTAATAGCCTCTAGGGCATACATATAACTAACAGAGGGCTCGGTTGATTGATGGTCAAAAGGTTTTGGCCTTGGGAGACTTGGCTAATTTGGGCTAAGGTTGGCCTCTTACAGTGTTTATGAGGGGTAGTGGGAGCGTCCCGGCCATCGAACCGTGGCCAAATGCGGAACAAAACTTTTTCTAAAACCCGACGCTACCATTACCCGATTTGCAAGATCGAAACCATTAACCCTAAAACTAGCAATCTAACAAAAGGAGATAGAACGGTTATACCTAATGAACCAAGTCCTTCGGGTCTTCAACCAATTCCAAGCTCCTAGCGATGCGGATCGACTTTGGTCGCCGGTCTTCCTTCATCTCCGATGATCCACCCGAGGGAAACGGCGCAAGCTTCAGGTTCGCCAAGCGAACCAACCGACTCTTCAAAATTGCTAGTAGTGGGGAGTGGGGAGTGTAGGATAGTGTCACTAAAACTTTCTCTCAACCATGAGCTCAAGTGAGCATCATAAGAAGAAGATGAAGAGGGTGATGATGGCAAGGCATGAAAAATGGCTTGGTATTTTTTTTTGTGCATGAGAGTGAGAGAGCACCAAAAATGAATCAATCAAAAAAAAAGAGCAAGACAAATCCCCATCCAAGAAGTGGCCGCCGCCCCCCCTCTCATGCCCACTCCAAAAAAATGTCATTTTCATTTTAGAATAAACAATTTGCACCATACCAATCACTACATGAAAAAGCCCATACTTTGACCAAAACCATACCCTTGCCATGTCATCATTTCCGCCTCATTATGAACAAATGATTTTTTAAAGAAAATCAATAATGAAGTGGCATCTTCTAGAAGCCATTCAGTATAAATACGGAATGCTTCCCGGTACATGTATCGAAATACACATACGCGTATTCGTACGAAAATACGAATAGCCAAAGAGAGAAAATAAATAGTGAGCAATAATACTAGAATACATATATATAAATACATATGTAAATTATTAAATCAAACTTGATTTAACAATCTGGCTTAATCCTAAGCCGCTAGTATTATCAACCGCCCGATTAAATTCTGTGCAGTCCATGCACATATTTAATCGGACACCTGTATGTATCAACATACGTCACCTACACCATATCGCCTGAACCGAGAAAACCCTCTGTGTGGGACTCTAAAGACCCGTCAATACGCTGGCAGTGGGTTTAACCACAAGCACGTCAGCGGCACTAGCTGTACGTAACGGCTACCCAGGTATTGAGCGAAAGGAAGGCCGACGAGCAAACTCATCCGAACCTCTACTGAGCCTGTCAGTGACAATATCCGTACAGTCCGGTCTGTTCGTCTAAGAGTATCGCATATCGAGTCTAGGGGGGTGGATAAAGTCAGACCCCTTACAACGCGATAATTCGTGTCGGTATGAAACCCATCACTACCCGAGAAACTATCGATCCTGGATCGGTAATTCTCACATACCCCGGCCGAGAATTTCTAGTGATGGCCACCCGTGCACTGCGAGACATCAACCCCCAATACCGAGAAAGCCGAATCCCCGACGATCCGCTCACTGCCTCCATATGGCTCGGGACTGTACCCAACTAAAACCTGTTTGCACGACTCCTTTGAGCCGTGGTAGGGTAGTAATCAAAGCACAGTGGGAACTCACACGAGACAAATGACGATCTCAGGTCGACAGACTAACCTGTACACATATCACCATGGAACTGCTATCTGACTAAAGGTATAATACCAACTAGCATGTTCCCGGCGAGTCCGTCCAGTGTACTCATAACCCAATGAGCACCTGTATACTATCTTAGGTGAACAACTAACACCAATGGCTTGTGAGACCGGCCACCGCCCCTCGTCAGGGTCTAAATAAGTATACACCAGTCTACACTGGAGTATCGATGCCCAGTCTCGATACTCCCACGACTAGGGACATTTAAAGATGTGCTTATAGACCCCCAGCTCCCACGTATGTGATCACCATCACAATGCTGGTAGTCAAGCAAGAATCCTATGGGCTTTATCAATATATACATGATGATAAAGACAAACCAGATAGCATACTATCATTTAGAGTAAGACTGTTTTATCGGTATAGGTCCTCCCTCAATCATCATGATCACCTGTCTGCGACTATGATAATTGCCTTGATGGCACTATAGCCAACAATCTCCCAATTGCACTTAAGGCTAATTATTGCGATATCGCATACTCACAGCCCGTGTGATACCGAACACCCAACTCCTCTACTAATCAGTTTCACAAACCTCGTTTGCAAAACTATTGCGTTCGAGAAATAGCCTCAGTGAGTGGATCCGCTCCAGTGTTTCTTTCTATGTCTCTCTTTATCTCAACTTCGCGGAGAAAACTATCTCCCGAAATGAGCAATACTCGTCTTAGAATATTTCTGGATATCTGATGGGACCCAGTTCAGAAATGAACTCCAAATCCAGCAAACTCCTTAGGCTGTATCGTCTACTGAACTTAATCAGTATGCTGCGCCATGCCTTCTTCGGTATCCGCTTAGAGCACCTGTCCAAACTACTGCCCCTCATCAGAGGGAAAACTAAAACTCTGACAGTCACTCCGTCATCCAGGTCACCTTAGAAGCCTGGAATGACAACCGTCTCCCGAAGGAGGCTGCCGCTATCAGATCCCTAGAACATCCACTTATGTTCATAAACTGCTTCCATTCGTTTTTCTCCAGGATTGGATTAATATCTCAATTTATTGCATCTAGTGCAAAAATAACATCTGGTGTGGCACTTGACATCTCATGATTGACTCAATTGCCTAAGCAATTGATATGCCAATCATGCACATCCCTCTGCCCTTTAGTCTGTAAGACACCTTTAGAGAGGGTGACTCCATCACTTGCAGGTTTACCACCATGCTAGGAGCCGTCCATTCTAAAATACTTTTAGAATACTGTCGAAGTACCCAAATTGGGACACTTCCCAAATCTAGATCTAAAACCATAGATCTAGTAACCAGAATGTCTGATATAATATCCATATCCCATAGAGAGAAACCACTGTGTGACAACCACAGTACAACCGATCGTAGTATAGAAATTTCACTTCCTACTCTGTGTATGTTATCCAAATACCAGGACATCACACCCTACTACCTTCTTAACAGATCCATCTCCTATTCTGATGAAGTCAAAGCCCATGGCTGTCACATCAAAAATAGATGATCTTTCTCCGATATATCTGCTTTAATCTATAAATAGACATAAGCTACTTGTCCACTACGTTTCCGCTGCTCCCACTGATTATGACAACCCTCTGGCAGAGTCATATACACGTGCACTTCTAAAGCTAGTTTAGAATGACGCTATACTCATCCTCCTGCTGGGTCTCATAGTCTGGAACAACAGTAGTGTCAAGTCTGGGTAAACAAGAACCTCCCTGTCACCGTCCTTGAGGCTACCGAAGTACCTCTCGGGTGCCTGAGGCAACCCACCATATCTGCGGGGTGGCTAATGGAATGTCAATCCTGATTGAATCTTTAGGTCCTATTAAATTTTCCGTAATCGTTTGTGGTTCTGGAATCACTTCCAGTTCTACCATACTCCCACTACCGTTTTCTGAAAAATTCTATTTTACTAAAACTGTGGCGAGTCAAGAACAATATCATTATTGATCTTCCAGATGGTAGAAAGTTAACCCCCATCAAAACCCGGGATAACCCACAAACAGCCATTACTGAAATGTGCCCTGAGTTTATCCGGATTCTGGTTTTAAGTATCAGCCGGACGACTCCCTATACCTTAACATCGTTAAGATATAAATTGATTCTATATATATCTAATATAGAAACAAAGGCACTAATTTAATTGGAACCAAATTCAAATCATGCAGCTGTTTCCAGTGCATGTCAACTAAATGGAGAAAGGCCGATCAGCATTACTCAACTTAGGAGTGCATCCAATTATGAGTAACCTGAAACAAGTTTCTCAAAACCATCACTATTAGTTGAATACCATAACACAAGTATCTACATCTTCGATCACCTTGAAGAATCCCGATACTTGCGACACCTGGTTCTCTACTTTATTCTTGCACCTATAACTTCTCAAAACTTAGACTTTGTATTTCTACAAAACACATGTCTAAAACTGGAGAAGTCACAAGTAAATAGAATATAGTACGAGTACCAGCCCCTTTGTCCTAATGGACACTGGACAACATACAATACTTTGTATAAAGCCCTTTGAGTTGAATAACTCAAACCCTGTGCGTTGTAGGTTGAAAACGGTACCCAGGCGATTTCCTCAAATATCACCAATTACAACGAATTCTGATATAATGAGGATGATCACCTAATTCCCAATAACTTACTCCCACTCATCATCTGTAAAACCATACAGATGTGAGAATCATACCTGGTAAATACATACCCTGGAGCAAAGGTTTATTTGGGAAATCAGTTTTCTATTAGCAATACACAGTGAAATTGAAACATGAATATGTTTCGAAGGGGTATCCGGGTATTCCTAGTAATGTCTCTTCCATTATCAGATTCATGACTGTAACCGTATATTTCCTTGTCATCTCTCCAATTCCCTTTATTTGTCTTTACTCATTACCTTCTGTACACCATCGTTAGGCTTAAATAGTTTTCTTCCTTCCCTACCGTTCGGCACCAGCCTGTGGTTTGGAAGAAGACTATCCAATAAACGTAATAGGTGTACTCTCCTAATCCTAGGAGTACTCGCAACCTGAGAGAAGGTGATGATAAAAGACAACTGAATAATCCTTATTCTATTTCTCCTGAACCGGAATCTATCCTCAAAAAAAGTTCCTTCGAGTTCGTATATAACCATACGATGGATTTATCTAATGGAATTGGATGTTCGTAGTGATACGGGGTGTTCCGGAGAAATACAAAGGTGAAGTAGGAGTGGCGATGAGATACGTGGTTTGGTCGTGAATCATACCAGTCGCATTCTACTTTGCCCTCTTTCTAATCCCTTTATTTGTCTTTACTTATTACCTTCTGCACACCTCACTTAGGCTAATTGGTTTTCTTCATTCCCTACCTTTTGGCACCTGCCTATGGTTTGGAAGAAGACTATCCAATAAGCGTAATAGGTGTACAGTCTCCTAATCCAAGGAGTCCTCACAACCTGAGAGAAGGTAAAAGGAAAAGACAACTGAATAGTCCTATTCTTTTTCTCCAGAACCGGAAACTATCCTCGAAAAAGTTCCTTCGAGTTCGTATATAACCATACGATGGTTTTATCCAATGGAAGTGGATATTCGTAGTGATACGGGATGTTTTGGAGAAAAGCAAAGGGTAAAAGAAGGAGTGGCAATGATGTATGTAACTTGGACAATCCAAAAGCCAGTGTTTTTAAGAAAGTTCGGTTAACTTGGTTACTGAGTCATAGTTTAGGGTCGGGGCATGGTCGATGCCAAAGAGAGAGAGAAAAGAACCACTCAGCGTGCACTCTAATCTAGATCAGAATGGATAATCATTTTATCTAATCTGGATGGCTCCCACTGTTTTCTTAAATTCTCCTCCAAACTTAAAAGGAGAATTAGTCGGAATCACCCGAGGAGTAATCCTACTCATCAGTGGGAATCAGGATCCAACTATCATTGTATGATAACTTGATGGAAGACACTCAAGTTATCACACTCCAGAAGGTATGCGCATGCCTGGCAAGTTTCCTGTATGTTTGAAACTCCCGATATGATTTTTACCCCAAGCTACTTATGACCTTGACGGATGCCAACAAATCATAAGTTGCAAGTCAAGTTCTACCCGTCATTGTCCTAATTAATCTAGACCCACCCATACTCGCCCTTGACGGATGCCAACAAGGCTACACGACTGTCCTAGATTAATGCATATCCATGCTACAGAAAAGTAACACATAGCTACCGCACACTATACCTTGACGGAAGCCAACAAACATAGCACGAATACTAGGCGCTGCTTTTCTGAAATGACGGAGGGCTACGGCTGGTTTGTGGCGAAAAACCTTTAACGTAATGAACTTGATATCATTGAAGGAATCCAAGTGGTTTTTATAAAAGTATAATGGCGAAAACTTTTTCTAAAGAGGTCACTCCCGGTGAAGGGATCTCGGCTCTTTCCCCGTCGAATGAGGTGCAGGATATTCCAAACTGAATACCACGATGCAAAGCAAAACGTAATCAACTATAGTAAAGTTATTACGTTGACGCAAACTTCTGCCCAAGGGGTCACTCCCGTTGAAGGGATCTCGGCCCTTGCCTCGTCGAATGAGGTGCATGATATTCCAAACTGAATACCACGATGCAAAGCAAAAGCGTACGTCTGTAATGTCAGTTTTAAAAAACTTGGTTCCAACAACATCATATTTATATTGGTTTGTTTTCCTTTCATTGATAAGAATCAACACAGTCCCATCAATTAATCACACCAGAAAAGAACGAAAATAAAATGTACGTATATGCCATCCGCATTCGCCACTGGGTCCCGTCATCACCCGTTAGGTTACTTAACTAACGACAGAGCGGGGACTGGGCTAGCGTGGGTGCAAAACATATACAACATCTACTAGTATATATATATAACAATCGTCCCAGGTATGATAAATGCAACATCACAGAAAAGTAATAAGCATCACAGAACAATACAGATAATCTGGGAGCCCCGGGTTTCATAGAGCCACAACTGAAACCCGACGTTCCCCTGGTCGTGTGGATAGCCTGTGCAATGAACTCCTAAACCCCTACGAGCGCGGAAAGTTACCCGCCAAAACCTGAAGTGAGGCAGCCCCCTTCAGCAAAGTGAATGGACCACCCAGGACTTCACGGAATCCGGTAACTTGAGCACCCCTCCTTGGGTCAACCTGTACCCCCTACGAGTGCGGCGAATAGCCCGCCAATTCTAGAGTGAAGCCCCCTCCGTCTCAATGCCATGAGATGCGGGCCCGTTGCCCTCTAGAACCCGGCTATCCGTGCACCCTACCTTGGGGTAATCCTAGTACAGAAAAGAAATTAATATACAAGGGTGACATCGACCTCAGCCCGGTCGTGCCCCAAAAGAATAATATACAAACAGGCAGTGACGGCAGTCCACATGTCGGACGCTCGCCCCGCAATATCAAATGTACAAATAAACCCGAACTGCACTACCATTGCACACAAGCTATCCACCACGACAATCTGCAACATCACAGTACAACATAGAACATCAACGTGAATGTCACGTTCGCAAACCCGTCTAAAAGGACTATAGCGATTAGACAAGCTTTACCGATCAAATGACATTCACGGTCATAGATAGAAATGTGAAGTACTGAAAAATTACACAGTTAAAATTTCGATCGACTAAATTTATCCGCAAAGGCCCCAAAAGCAAATCCAGTACCCAAAAAATTCTAGGCCAAAACTAAACATCACAAAAAATCACAATTCAATGTTCTGAGCTACAGGAAAAATTTCATGGCCCTTCGCTACTAAACGGCCGCGGAACCGCCGCCAATAGGGGGTAAGTGCGGCGGTTCCGCGGCGCTTTAGAGGATTTAGGAGCCCAAATTTTTTCTGCATTCATGAAAACGCCTGCACGGATTTTTAAGCTGCTGGAAATAATTTTTGGAGCACTTATAGAAATCGACAGAAACTTAATAATACGGAAAATAGTTTTCGAAATTTTGATCGATCGAGATTTTAAGCTTGTGCAAACTAGCTAGTAGGGGTTAATGGGTGGCTCTGATACCATTGAGGGGTAGTGGGAGCGCCCCGGCCATCAAACCGTGGCCAAATGCGGAACAAAACTTTTTCTAAAACCCGGCACTACCATTACCCGATTTGCAAGATCGAAACCATTAACCCTAAAACTAGCAAGCTAACAAAAGGAGATAGAACGGTTATACCTAATGAACCAAGTCCTTCGGGTCTTCAACCAATTCCAAGCTCCTAGCGATGCGGATCGACTTTGGTCGCCGGTCTTCCTTCATCTCCGATGATCCACCCGAGGGAAACGGCGCAAGCTTCAGGTTCGCCAAGCGAACCAACCGACTCTTCAAAATTGCTAGTAGTGGAGAGTGGGGAGTGTAGGATAGTGTCACTAAAACTTTCTCTCAACCATGAGCTCAAGTGAGCATCATAAGAAGAAGATGAAGAGGGTGATGATGGCAAGGCATGAAAAATGGCTTGGTATTTTTTTTTGTGCATGAGAGTGAGAGAGCACCAAAAATGAATCAATCAAAAAAAAAGAGCAAGAAAAATCCCCATCCAAGAAGTGCCCCCCCCCTCTCATGCCCACTCCAAAAAAATGTCATTTTCGTTTTAGAATAAACAATTTGCACCATACCAATCACTACATGAAAAAAGCCCATACTTTGACCAAAACCATACCCTTGCCATGTCATCATTTCCACCTCATTATGAACAAATGATTTTCTAAAGAAAATCAATAATGAAGTGGCATCTTCTAGAAGCCATTCAGTATAAATACGGAATGCTTCCCGGTACATGTATCGAAATACACATACACGTATTCGTACGAAAATACGAATAGCCAAAGAGAGAAAATAAATAGTGAGCAATAAAACTAGAATACATATATATAAATACATATGTAAATTATTAAATCAAACTTGATTTAACAATCTGGTTTAATCCTAAGCCGCTAGTATTATCAACCGCCCGATTAAATTCTGTGCAGTCCATGCACATATTTAATCGGACACCTGTATGTATCAACATACGTCACCTACACCATATCGCCTGAACCGAGAAAACCCTCTGTGTGGGACTCTAAAGACCCGTCAATACGCTGGCAGTGGGTTTAACCACAAGCACGTCAGCGGCACTAGCTGTACGTAACGGCTACACAGGTATTGAGCGAAAGGAAAGCCGACGAGCAAACTCATCCGAACCCCTACTGAGCCTGTCAGTGACAATATCCGTACAGTCCAGTTTGTTCGTCTAAGAGTATCGCATATCGAGTCTGGGGGGTGGATAAAGTCAGACCCCTTACAACGCGATAATTCGTGTCGGTATGAAACCCATCACTACCCGAGAAACTATCGATCCTGGATCGGTAATTCTCACATACCCCGGCCGAGAATTTCTAGTGATGGCCACCCGTGCACTGCGCGACATCAACCCCCAATACCGGGAGAGACGAATCCCTGCCTCCATGTGGCTCGGGACTGTACCCAACTAAAACCTGTTTGCACGACTCCTTTGAGCCGTGGTAGGGTAGTAATCAAAGCACAGTGGGAACTCACACGAGACAAATGATGATCTCAGGTCGACAGACTAACCTGTACACATATCACCATGGAACTGCTATCTGACTATAGGAATAATACCAACTAGCATGTTCCCGGCGAGTCCGTCCAGTGTACTCATAACCCAATGAGCACATGTATACTATCTTAGGTGAACAACTAACACCAATGGCTTATGAGACCGGCCACCGCCCCTCGTCAGGGTCTAGATAAGTATACACCAGTCTACACTGGAGTATCGATGCCCAGTCTCGATACTCCCATGACTAGGGACATTTAAGGATGTGCTTATAGACCCCCAACTCCCACGTATGTGATCGCCATCACAATGCTGGTAGTCAAGCAAGAATCCTATGGGCTTTATCAACATATACATGATGATAAAGACAAACCAGATAGCATACTATCATTTAGAGTAAGACTGTTTTATCGGTATAGGTCCTCCCTCAATCATCATGATCACCTGTCTGAGACTATGATAATTGCTTTGAGGGCACTATAGCCAACAGTTTAAACACTGATATCTGCTTGGCGCTCACGTGCTCCCACGTCAGGCTCTAAAGCAGTGCTAAACACTGCAATTTGGAGTGCTCACATGTGGCATGTGAGGCACCCGAAAGTTGGTGTGGTGCCCTTGGGTTCAAATCCCCGTCTATACATATAAGTGTTAAACGCTTAAATCTTATGGCCATCACGTGTGGACACGTGAGGCGCCCCCGAGTTGGGCACTGCCTCCTTTGGATTTATCCTCCTGTTCTTTTCTAAGTGCTAAGCACTATTGGGGGTCACGTGAGGCGCCCCAAAATGAGAACTGTCTTTGGGTTTATTGCCTTTTTCTTTTATAAGTGCTAAGCACTTGTCTTAAGGAGTCACGTGGGAACACGTGGGTCGATCTCAATTGTTTTTTTAATGTAGGGTTAAACCCTAGTTTTGTCAGAGGAATTAAATTCCTATATCTTTTAGAAGAATTAAAATTTTCAAACTTAGTTCTTTTCTCTAAGTTTTGGGACTGCATGACAGAATCTCCCCGATGAGAATTAAATTCTCAACTTGTGGGGAGATCTGCTTCTGCAGACCTCAACCAGAGGAAGAACTAAGTTCTTTTTTTTAAAAGAGTTAAACTCTTGTAAAAGGAGATAAAATGATCTCTAGGTCTTCTTTCTCTTTTTTTACCTAGGGTTTCTTTTCTTCAAAGAGAACTCTTCTTCTTTTTTTTTGGTTTTCAGATCTTATGGGGGGTCTCCTTTCTCTCTCCTTTCAGTCTCGGGTCCTTTTTATAGTAGTGGCAAGTTTGTTGATTTAGTTAAGGAAATCTCTTATTGAGAGATTTTTTAATTGATTCGGGGATTTTATCCACCGTTGGATTTTTGATCCAGGGACTTCTGTTTTACAGAAGATATTTTTCTTGTTTTTAACAAAATTGTGAAAATATTTTCCATACAGAGCTTATTCTGTAGCTTGATGAATTTTAATCCAACGGTGCTCTGTTTTACAGAGCGTAATCTTTCTTGTTTAGAAAGATCGGGGAAATATTTTCCCATACAGAGCTAATTCTGTAGCTTGGTGATTTCTTAATCACCATTGGATTTTTAATCCAACGGTGCTCTGTTTTACAGAGCGTAATCTTTCTTGTTTAAAAGGATCTAAGAAAATATTTCCCAAATAGGGTTTTGATCCATTTTATTTAGAATTTAATTCTATCAGCTTGGAAGGTGATTAGGAACCCTCGCGTGTAGCATGTGACCCCCATAGCATTAAACCGGTTTGCTTATATGAAGATGTCCCAGAGAAAGGCATCACGTGTTGGCACGTGAGCTGATATTCAGTAATGTCACGTGTGGCACGTGACCCCCACGAAGTTAAGCCCAACAAAGAGCATCACATGCTGACACGTGAGCTTCTCTGGCCTGCTATTTGTTTTAGGAAGGCGCCTATATACTTTGTATATAAATGCTCACGTGCCTGCACGAGAGGCTCAATTTCAGCCTTATTTGTTAAGCGCAAGGCCTATAATCTTTGCTCCAAGGCGCATCACGTGTGGGCACGTGATGCTCCATTTGGGGAATTTTTCCCATCACTTTTAATTAATTATTTATTTTTTTTATAAAGGAACAACCCTTTTAATAGGTAAATGAGATGTTTTTTGATCTTTTCTTTTTTCTTTACCTAAGATTTTTAGAAGGGAAATATTCTTTTTTGAGAGAATTAAAATCTCTGTTGTTTTGAGAGCTTTCTCTATTTTTACAGAAGTTTATGGGGGGTCTCCTCTTTTCTTTTCCTCCTCTTCTCCTTTTTGATTAATCTTTTTACTCCTATTTATAGGAGAAGAGAAAAATCAATTTGTTGAAAAAATCTCTCATTGAGAGATCATGATTGATTTCATGATAAATCAAAATGATCCCGTAGATCAATCGGTGAATTTTATTCATCTTTGGATTTTTAATCCAAAAGCTCTCTGTTTGACAGAGAAGATTTCTTGTTTGTTTAACAAGATTAGAAAATATTTTCCTAAAATAGAATTTTATTCTATCATATAAATATCTTATTAGTTTAACAAAATTAGAATTTTATTCGATCATATGGATATCTTGTTAGTTTAACAAGATTAGAAATATATTTTCCTAATATAGAATTTAATTCTGTTATATGAATATCTTATTAATTTAACAAGATTAGAATTTTATTCCAACATAGAATTTAATTCTATCATATAGAATTTTATTCTATCATATGAATATCTTGTTAGTTTAACAAGATTAGAATTTTATTCTATTATATGAATATCTTGTTAGTTTAACAAGTTTAGGAATATATTTCCCTAACATAGAATTTAATTCTGTTATATGAATATTTTGTTAGTTTAACAAGATTAGGAAAATATTTTCCTAAGATAGAATTTTATTCTATCACATGAACACCGTTGGATCTTTGATCTAAGGGTCCTCTGTTTAACAGAGAAGATCTTTCTAGTTTAAGAAAGATCAGGAAAATATTTCCCACATAAAATTTAATTCTATCAGATGGTTTAATTGGTGATATTTTATCATCATTGGATTTTAAATCCAAGATTCTCTGTTAGAAAAAGATATTTCCATATTAGAAAGACCAGGAAAAATATTTCCCAAATAGAATTTAATTCTATCTAGAATTTAATTCTATCAGTTGAGAACATTTTAAATTAGGGCGCTCACATGCTTTGCATGTGAGTGCTGCCAAAGAATGCGGTAAGAGAACTCACGTGTTTAACACGTGACCCCTAGTGTGGGTTTTAGCCTGTTTATTTTCAGTGCTCATATACTTTGCATATGCACGTGAGGCATGTTTGGCCATTGGTTATTTACGTTCAACGCTCATATGCTTTGCATATGAGCGCTCACGTGTTTAACACGTGATGTCAGTTTGTCCTTTAGGTTTATTTTATTCAGCGCTCATATGCTTTGCATATAAACGCTCACGTGTTTAACACGTGAGGCCAATTTGACCCTTAGTTATTTGTTTTTAGTGCTTATATGCTTTGCATATAACCGCTCACGTGTTTAACACGTGATGCCAAACTATGAGGATTCTTTTCCTCTTTCTTTTCTCTCCCTTTTTTTATAAGGGAACAAATAGCTCGTTGCTAAAAAATTTGGCGGGAACAAATGCCCCCTACTATTTTGCCCACGTAAGTATATACGTGGGTGAAGTAGTGCAGAGTTATGCATAACCATACAATTGATGGCTTATGAGACAAGTTTAGGATCCTTGTAGCCTAAGGCTTTTTTCATAAGCCATAAGAGTCTCAAGAAGGTTTTTTTTTCTATGAGTTTTGTGGATCTAATAGGTGTGTATTCTCCCTAGAAATCGTGAGGATTTCTAAGTGTTCATCGCCTCCGTGAGTCGTAAGGATCTCACTCGGGTATTTTTTTCCTTACGAGTCGTGAGGTCCCGTAAATAGCTTCTTCATTTCATTGGAGAATGTGGCCCATGGATAGTATACAAGAGTTAGTTTGGACCTTCTTGTAGGGCAGCGATGGCTTAGGAAACAGGTTTAGATCTGTCGCCTAAGACTTTTCAACTTTATGAGCAGTGATGGTCTCATAAAGTCTTTTCTTCCTACGAGTCGAGAGGATATCGTAGGTGTATTTTCTCCTTAGAAGTCGTGAGAACTCCTAAGTGTGTTTTCTCTTGAGAGTCGTAAGGATCTCACAAGAGAATTTTCTCCTTACGAGTCGAGAGGACTCGTAAGTGGTTTTTCCTCTTCATCGTTATGCGACTTTAGAGAATGTGGCCCATGGATAGTATACAAGAGTTAGTTTGGACCTTCTTATAGGGCAGCGATGGCTTAGGAAACAGGTTTAGATCTGTCGCCTAAGACTTTTCAACTTTATGAGCAGTGATGGCCTCATAAAGACTTTTCTTCCTACGAGTCGAGAGGATCTCGTAGGTGTATTTTCTCCTTAGAATTCGTGAGGACTCCTATGTGCGTTTTCTCTTGAGAGTCGTAAGGATCTCACAAGAGAATTTTCTCCTTACGAGTTGAAAGGACTCGTAAATGGTTTTTCCTCCTCATCGGTATGCGACTTTGGAAAATGTGGCCCGTGGATAGTATATAAGAGTCAGCTTGGACCTACTTGTAGGGCCACAGTGCTTAGGAAACAGGTTGATATCCCCGTCGCCTAAGGCTTTTCACCTTCATGAGCTGTGAAGGTTTCATAAAGATGTATTTCCCTACGAGTCGAGAGGATCTCGCAGGTGTATCCTAACGTCAAATATAGATAACCCATATTCTTTACGACAGGGGTCCGTTCAGTTTGTGGTACTAGGGTTTTACTCCGTGGTACCGTCGCATTGACTGATGTATTCCTCAATATGCAGTCTTTAAGCTGCTGTTCGAGTAGCCCCGCGACTGTCGTGTCTCTGATCCCTTATGAGGCTGGACAAGACGTCTTCAAGTAATCTCCTTAGGTCAAATTACCGTCGGAAGAGCAAGCGTTAGGAATTTGCCATGACGCTTTTTACTTGAGGTTAGGCTCAATTTGGAGCCCCGATGAGTCATAACCATTCCGTGCTGGAGTGGAATGATCTCCGATAGTCTTTTAGGCTTTATATGAGTTGCCGTCGAGACCCGAAGCTGGGAATATGTCGTTGCTTCATTTTTTTTGTTTTGATGATGTCGTGCCATTTCTTTGTTGAAGTAGGGTAGACATTTGTAGGACCTCTATGCTGTATATATCGCAGTTGAAGCCCGGATCTAGGAATATGCCATCGCCCCACGACTGTCGTGTCTCTGATCCCTTCGGAGGTGGACAAGACGTCTTCAAGTAATCTCCATAGGTTATATTACCGTTAGAAGAGCAAGCGTTAGGAATTTGCCATGACAATTTTTACTTGAGGTTAGGCTCAATTTGGAACCCCGATGAGTCATAACCGCACCCTTCTGGGGTGGGATGATCTCCAATAGTCTTTCGGGTTTTATATGAGTTGCCATCAAGACCCGAAGCTAGGAATATGTCGTCACTTCGTTTTTTTGCTTTGGCGATATCGCGCCGATTCTTTGTTGAAGTAAGGTAGACATCTGTAGGACCTACATGTTGTATGTATCGCAGTTGAAGTCCGGAGCTGGGAATATGCCATTGCTTCATTTTTGTTTCGACCCTTGGGTCTTTTGTTGACGTTGCGTCTACATCCTTCTGGAGTGAGAAGGAACGCCGGGATAGTCTTTAGGTTGTATATGAACCGTCAAGACTTGGAGCTAGGATTTTGCCGTGACTCCATTTCTATTTGACCCTTAGGTCTTTATTGACAACGTGTCTGCACCCTGCTGGCATGAGGAGAACGTCGGGGTGATCTTTAGGCTTTAGATATTACCATTAAGATCTGAAGCAAGGATTTTGCCGTCACTTCACATTTATTTAATTGTTGCGTCCGCATCCTGCTGAAATGAGGAAAACGTCGAGCTGGAGCTAAGATTTTTGCCATCACTCTACTTTTGTTTGTTGACGTTGCGTCTGCCCCGAGAGGGAACGTCGAGTTGGAGCTGGGATTTTGCCATTACTCCTTTTTTATTTCGACTCTTGGGTCTTTTGTTGACGTTACGTCTGCATCCTGCTGGAATGAGAAAGAACGTCGAGATAGTCTCTGAGTTGTATATGAACCGTCAAGACTTGGAGATAGGATTTTTCCATAGCTCCATTTTTGGTTTCGACCCTTGGGTCTTTTGTTGACGTTACGTCTGCATCCTGCTAGAATGAGAAGGAACGTCTAGATAGTCTCTGAGTTATATATGAACCGTCAAGACTTGGAGCTAGGATTTTGCCATGCCTCCTTTTTTGTTCGACCCTTGGGTCTTTGTTGACGTCGTGTCTGCACTGAGAAGGAACGTCAGGCCGATCCAGGCTGTAGATATTGCTATCGAGATCTGGAGCTAAGGATATGTCGTTGCTCCACTTTATTTTGGTGATGTCATACAGATTCTTTGCTGAAGTTGGGTAGACATCCAAATGACCTTTATGTTGTATGTATCGCCATCGAGGTCCGGAGCTAGGAATATGCCATTGCTCCAATTTTGTTTGACAGTTATGCCTGCACCCTGCTGGAATGAGGAGAACATCGAGCTGGAGCTAGGATTTTTGCAATCACTCCACTTTTGTTTGTTGACGCTGCGTCTGCACCGAGAGGGAACGTCGAGTTGGAGCTGGGATTTTTCCATTACTCCTTTTTGATTTCGACCCTTGGATCTTTTGTTGACGTTACGTCTGCATCCTGCTGGAATGAGAAGGAACGTCGAAATAGTCTCTGAGTTGTATACGAACCGTCAAGACTTGGAGCTAGGATTTTTCCATGGCTCCATTTTTTGTTTCGACCCTTGGGTCTTTTGTTGACGCTACGTCTGCATCCTGCTAGAATGAGAAGGAACGTCGAGATAGTCTCTGGGTTGTATATGAACTGTCAAGACTTGGAGCTAGGATTTTGTCATTCCTCCTTTTTTGTTCGACCCTTGGGTCTTTATTGACGTCGCGTCTGCACTGAGAAGGAACGTCAAGTTGGAGCTGGGATTTTTCCATTACTCCTTTTTTATTTGGCTCCTTGGAGCTTTGCTGACGTTACGTCTGCACCATGTTGGAATGAGAAGAGCGTCGAGCTGATTTTTAGGCTGTAGATGTTGCCATTAAGATCTAGCTCTCCCTTTGACGGAGCCTGGTGGGAAAATATGGTTCCCTTTTTTTCATTTATGCCCATGGATCATATACAAGAGTCAATATGGACATACTTGCAGGGAAGAAGAAATTTTATTTTATTTTATTTTTTATTGCTGCGATGCTCTATCTTTTCAACTTTTCATATCGCGAAAGTCGCGATTGCCCGATCATTTCGGCCTTTTATCCGCGGTGCCCAATCATTTCGGCTATTTTTTTTATATCTTTACTTGCTGCTTTTTATTGCGAGTTGCCCAAACATTTCAGCTATTTTTATATGCATATTTTTTTGCTCGCTGATTTTTATTGCGAGTTGCTCCATCATTTCGGCTATTTCATATGCATATTTTTGCTACTCGCTGCTATTTTTATTGCGAGTTTGGAATCTAATACCTACCTTGGTATCAGCATCGCTACGACTGGAATATTACCAGAAGCGAATCATCATTTGCCGTGAAAGGACTTGGAGTTTGACACCTGTTTAGGCATCAGTATCGCTGCCACTGGGATATTGCCAGGAGAGAATCATCATTTGCCTTGAGAGGACTTGAAGTTTGATACCTTTTTAGGCATCAGCATCGCTACGACTGGAATATTGCCAGTAGCGACTCATCATTTGCCTTGAGAGGACTTGAAGTTTGATATCTTTTTAGGCATCAACATCGCTGCGACTGGAATATTGCCAGGAGCGACTCATCATTTGCCTTTAATGATTTGAACAAAGTTGACTTAGCAAACAGGATTAGGATCCTGTCGACTAAGGCTTTTTGACTTTATGAGCTGTAAGGGTCTCATAAAGGTATTTCTCCCTATGAGTCGTGAGGATCTCGTAGGTGTATTTACTCCTTAGGAATCGTGGGGATTCCTAAGTGTGTTCTCTTATAAATCGTAAGGATCTTATAAGTGTATTTTCTCCTTATAAGTTGAGAGGACTTACAAGTGTCGTTCACCATATGAGGACATTTCTCATCATTGGTAGAACTTGACAGGAAAATCGTTTATTTGTGCCGGTGGATTGTATACAAGGGCCAATATTGGACCGCCTGTAGGGCAACTTGGGGGATACGACGGGTTAAGAACTGGTTTGGATCCCTGTAACTTAAGGCTTTTGAATTCTATGAGCTGTGAGGGTCTCATAGGGGGAGTTCTTCTTACGAGTCGAGAGGATCTCATAAGTGTAAAAAAAAATTACGAGATTGCGCCCTTCCGGGTTTTCACAAGCTCGCCGGTAATCCTGCTGTTGTTACTCACGGCGTCCTTTCGGGTTTTCATTTGTGCCCATTTTGCTTGTGGACATACCGTTTTTTTTCTTTCTTTTTTTTACGAGATTCCGCACTTCCGGGTTTTCACAAGCTCGCCGGTAATCCTGCTGTTTTTACTCACGGCACCCTTTCGGGTTTTCATCCGTGCCCATTTTACTTGTGGACATACTGTTTTTTTTAACGACCCATCTGTTTGCTAGTGGGACTTGGGGGTGACTTCACCGCTGGAGTAGCTGTGTAGCCAGTGAGACTTGAGTTGCAGTCTTTGCCGTTGGGGCTTCGATTGCAACATAGATCTCAAAGAAGCATATCACCGTTTCGGAGGCGATGTGCTAATTTAGGGACATCTCGGTTCGTTATCGCCATGTTTGAGGCAGATTTTTAGTTTTAAATACTTCTCGGTCTACTATCGCCATGTTTGAGGCAAATTTTTAGTTTAAGGACATCTCGGTCTGGTATCGCCGTTTTTGAGACGAAGTTTTAGTTTAAGAACATCTCGGTCCGATGTCGCCATATTTGAGGCGAATTTTTAATTTAAGGACATTTCGGTCCGGTATCGCCATTTTTGAGACGAAGATTTAGTTTAAGGACATCTCGATCCGATGTCGCCATATTTGAGGCGAATTTTTAGTTTAAGCACATTTCGGTCCGTTATCGCCATGTTTGACGCGAATTTCTAGTTTAAGGACATCTCGGTCCTATATCGCCATGTTTGAAGCGAAGTTCTTTGAAGAAAGGGCTGAGGGGTATTTCGTTCTCATAATCGCTCCCAAAAGTAAGAGCTTGGGGATTTTCCCCTTCCGGACTGGTATCAACCATATGACAGTTGCCAATCGTTTTTTCACGCGCATCTGTCGCACTCTTTTGCTGTCGACGAGCTTCGCGCTTTATCCTCTTGAAGTGTTTTTGGTGGGCAACATATCCTTGCCACCACTTCTTGAAGGTACTGCATTCTTCGGTGGGGTGGGTGACCCTCCGATGATATAGGCAGTAGTTTGGATGTGAATCCTCTCCGTCGAGGCGTATGACCCCGAGAGTGTTTCCTATCAGAGGTGGCAGCTTCATTCCCATTGACAGGGCTTTGGTGAACCGCTTCTCTGACTTGATCCTGCTCTTATTTGTCGCAGGTATGTATTGGTTTGGTTGGAGTACTTTACGACTCCACCTTGCCGCAGCTTCTTCATCCTGACACCGATGCTTAGCCTTTTCGTATATGGCTATTTCGTGTTCTCGGTCAGTTTTGATTTTTTGAAAGGCTTCGTTTAACAGCCTATCGATCAGATCTTCTGGCAGTTCGGGGGATTTTAGCGCCGATTCTGCCTCCAGTTCCTCTGCGTTGTTTTCTGACGCTGAGGGGGTTTCTTCGTCATTTAACAACGAATGGGATACCATGTGGCAACTTGCTACATAGTCTTCGGTTTCTTCTGATGAGTCATTTTCCTCATCGTTGTCACTATCTTCGTTCTCAAGAATATACTTGAGGAACTCTTCGAGGGTGACTGGTGTCCGCGCCTTCTGGTTGTACTCCTCCAACGCGTCAACGTACTTTTGTATGTTTGTGCGCTTTTCGTCATACTCTGCAGGCTGCACAGGCTTCTTGGTCTTCTTCTTTATCTTCGAAGACTTTGAAGGCTTGACTTGGGGATTTTGCTCTTTGTTAACAATCTTCGGTACGGGACGCAGTTTCAGCATCCCTTTGATGATTTCAGGTTCAAGTGGGCTTTTCCACCTGACTGCCGGACATGCCTGTAGATCCTTCAGCATTCTTTTGGTCTTTGCCGAAAAAACGATTTCCCATGGAGCTTCTTCCACGAGCGAGTATGATGCCCCCGGTACATCCACCTTTTTGGGAAGGTGCTTCTGTGGCGGGTTCACCCTCCAGTTCTTAGAAAGCGTGAACTTCCCCTATTGATACCGATCCTTGACCCAGTTCTTGAAGATGTAGCAATCCTAAATTTGGTGGCTTACCATTCTATGATAGGAGCAGTAGTTGGGGTTGTTGACGTCGCCGGGTTGCGTTGGACGCCGTGGGTCTGGCAATGTGATGAGTTTGTTACGCATTTCCAACTCAAATAGTATCCTCGTTTTATCGCGGGGAAATGAGTAAGCGCGTCCTAGCCTTTCTTCCAGGGATAGGCATGGACGTGCATTGTTTTGGCGAGTCGCCGGTTTTGGGTCGTTCGGTTGTTGTTGAGCGTTGGCGACTGTTCTCTGCCGAAAGACGCGACCGGGACGTTGGGACGTCCGGCCTGAATTTCGAGGGCAGATGCTATTTGGTGCTATCCTTCTACCTCTCCGAAGATGCCAAGTTGATTTATGACACCATGTATCGAAGGTTTAAACGGATGCGGCCGATGTAGCAGACTTCGTCAGATTCCCCCTCATTTGAGGGGTTTTTGATTGTGGGGACGCTCTTCCCTGCAGGCGCAAGCCCCTGCAGTTAATTACGCTACCGCATTGCGGTAACCACTTTCTCCTTCTCCAGATGGTCACTTCGTGTCGTGTGTGCTTGTTTTGTTTTTGGTTGCCCGTGGATTGTATATGAAGACTAATTTATGTTATCGCCCGTAGGGCGTGGATTGGTCCATATCCGTATTTTCTTAAATTTGGGTTTGGGTTGGGTTTAAGGATCGTTAATCTCATTTGAGATTAAGATCAACTTAAACGTTTGTTAAAAATACGTTAGTCTAATTTTAGACTAAGATCTACTCAACAGGATCATTTAGATCCAACAAAAGAGCATTTGGGCTCTATTGTTTAGTTTAGGGACATTACGGTCCATAGTTAGTTTTAGGACATTGCGGTCCATGGAGTTTAAGGACATCATAGTCCATAGTTTAAAGACGTCATAGTCTGTAAAATTTAAAGACATCATAGTCTATGAGTTTAAGGACCTCACAGTCCATGGTAGTTTAGAGACATCATAGTCTGTCAAGTTTAAGAACATCATAGTCCATGAGTTTAAGGACCCCATAGTCCGTAAAGTTTAAGGACATCATAGTCCATGAGTTTAAGGACCCCACAGTCCGTGGAATGTCTGGTTGTCGGGACCCGTCACCTCTCTGAAGACGTTGAAGGATTACAACGACAAATATCAGAGGAGTGAAGAGATGTACCCTCGAACCAATATTGGTTGGGAGATCTGTAATCCAATTTGAGAGTAAGATCAAAGATTTATGAGCATATGGGCTCAATTAATCTGAATTAGGGATCTGTGGCCAACTTGGGCTCGGACCATTCAGTTAAAATGTTAAACATTTAACAATGTTAAGCATTGGTTTGAGTTCTGACAATCTTTTTGTCTTTTATTGAGTGCTGAGCACTCATCATAACTCTGGGGCTTTATTTATAAAACAGTTTATGTTCTCTTAGCGTACACGTGAGGAGCACGTGGCGCGCTTGGCGCTGAGCACCAGTCAATGAGCGCAGAGCGCTTCTGTTGAGTAGCGCACACGTGAGGAGCACATGGCACGCTTGGCGCTGAGCGCCAGTCAATGAGCGCAGAGCGCTTCTTATGAAAATAGCGCACACGTGAGGAGCACGTGGCGCGCTTGGCGCTGAGCGCCAGTCAATGAGCGCAGAGCGCTTCTTGTGAAAGTAGCGCACACGTGAGGAGCACGTGGCGCGCTTGGCAGTGAGCGCCAGTCAAAGAGCGCAAAGCGCTTCTGTTAGCACACACGTGAGGAGCACGTGGCGCGCTTGGCGCTGAGCGCCAGTCAATGAGCGCAGAGTGCTTCTTGTGAAAGTAGCGCACATGTGAGGAGCACGTGGCGCGCTTGGCGCTGAGCGCCAGTCAATGAGCGCAGAGCGTTTCTTGTGAAAGTAGCGCACACGTGAGGAACACGTGGCGCGCTTGGCGTTGAGCGCCAGTCAATAAGCGCAGAGCGCTTCTGAAAAGTAGCGCACACGTGAGGAGCACGTGGCGCGCTTGACGCTGAGCGCCAGTCTTTGAGCGCTGAGGCGCTTCTGATTAGTAGCGCACACGTGAGGAGCACGTGGCGCGCTTAGCGTTGAGCGCCAGTCAATGAGCACAGAGCGCTTCTTGTAAGTAGCGCACACGTGAGGAGCACGTGGCGCGCTTGGCGCTGAGCGCCAGTCTTGGAGCGCTGTGGCGCTTCTT
This sequence comes from Agapanthus africanus, assembly GCA_030015575.1. Classification (NCBI taxonomy): domain Eukaryota; kingdom Viridiplantae; phylum Streptophyta; class Magnoliopsida; order Asparagales; family Amaryllidaceae; genus Agapanthus; species Agapanthus africanus. The sequence continues at coordinate 745,824,093 of JASDDO010000022.1, read as the reverse complement.
TTAATTTGGAGCGCTAAGGCTCTTTTTTAGGCAACTTTGATCAATTCTGCGCTCTGAGAATTAAACTCTCATTCATAGGAGACTTTGTCTCATAGATCTAAGAACAAAGTTCTTATTTTATAGGAGATATTTCAACCTCTTATGTTTTTGGTGAAAAGCTTTGCCTTTATAGATCTGTGATCCTAAGAGAATTGAATTATTCTCCCCCTTTTTATAATGAGATGTTATGATCTCTTTGTGAAAGACAATTTGTCTTAAAGATGTATGATCTAGCAGAAGAACTAAGTTCTTTTTTATGATGAAATACTTTGATCTCTTTATTTTACCTTGAAGAAATTCTTCTTCTGCTAAGAGCTTGCTCTTCTCTTTGAACTTTCTCAAAGTTTGGAGGGGTCCTCTCTCAAACTTGAAGTCTTGAGGCCTTTATATAGGGTAGGCTGATTTGTTCCATTAGGTATAACCATTCCTATCTCTTTTGTAAGTTTGCTAGTTTTAGGGTTAATGGTTTTGATCTTGGGCATTGGGTAATGGTAGCGCCGGGTTTTAGAATATTTTTGTTCCGCATTTGGCCACGGTTTGATGGCCGGGACGCTCCCATAACCCAACATGGTATCAGAGCCACCCATTAAACCCTACTAGCTAGTTTGCACAAGCTTAAAATCTCAATCGATAAATTTTTCAGAATCGTTTTTCCAATTTGATATGTTTGCTGTCGATTTTTAAAAGTGGTCAAAAAATATATTCAGGCATCTTAAAAATATGTGCAGGCAAAACTATAGCTACTCAAAAATTTTGGGCACGTAACTCCGAAATTCGGCCGTGGAACCGTCGGAAAATGGCCATTTTGCGGCCTTTCCGCGGCCTTTTTTTCGGGCTACAGTGACCAAAATTTTTTCTGGAGCTCTAGTCAGTGGAAAATTGATTTTTGTGATATATGATTTTGGCCCAGATTCTTTTGAGTACTGGTTATGCACTTGGGGCCAATTTGGGAAAGTTTAGTCGATTGAAATTTTAAGTGTGTGATTATCAGTACTTGCATTACTATCTGCGACCGTGAATGCCATTTGATCGGTAAACCCGTCTAACTGCTATATGTTCTTTTAGACGGGTTTGTGAACGTGACATTCACGTTGATGTTCTGTGTTGTGCTGTGATGTTGGTTGGATCGTCGTGGTGGATAGCCTGGGTGCAGTGGTAGTACAGTTTCGATTTCATTTGTACATTTGATATTGCGGGGCGAGCGTCCGACATGTGGACTGCCGTCACTGCCAGTTTGTATATTATTCTTTTGTGGCACGACCGGATTGAGGTCGATGTCACCCTTGTATATTATTTTCTTTTCTGTACTAGGATTACCCCGCGGTGGAGTGCACGAATAGCCGGGTTCTAAAGGGCAACGGGTCCGCATCTCATGGCGTTGAGGTGGAGGGGACCTTACTCTAGAATTGGCGGGCTATTCGCCGCACTCGTAGGGGGTATAGGTTGACCCAAGGAGGGGTGCCCAAGTTACTGAATTCCGTGAAGTGCTGGGTGGCCCATTCACATTGTTGAATGGGGTTGCCTCGCTTCTGATTTTGGCGGGTAACTTGCCGCACTCGTAAGGGTCTAAGTTTTCATTGCACAGGCTATCCACACGACAGGGAACGTCGGGTCTCATTTGTGGCTCAAGTGAAACCCGGGGCTCCAGGATTATCCACCATTCTGTGTTACTTCTGTAATATTTCTGTGATGTTGTTTATATCATGCCTGGGACGATTGTTATATATACTTATATATATACTAGTAGATGTTGTATATGTTTTACAGCCGCGCTAGTCCTGTCCCCGCTCTGTCGTTAGTTAAGTAATCTAACGGGTGATGACGGGACCCAGTGGCGAATGCGGATGACATATACGTACATTTTATTTTCGTTCTTTTTGGTGTGATTAATTGATGGGACTGCATTGATTCTTATCAATGCAAGGATAAAACAAACCTATATATATATATGATGTTGTTGGAACCAAGTTTTTTTTAAAAACTGATATTACAAACGTTCTCTTTTGCTTTGCACAGAGATATTCGGTTATGAATATCCAGCACCTCATTCGACGAGGCAAGGGCCGAGATCCCTTCATCGGGACTGACCCCTTGAGTAAAAGTTGGCGTCAACGTAATAACTTCGCTATAGTCGATTCTTTTTGCTTTGCATCGTGGTATTCAGTTTGGAATATCCTGCACCTCATTCGACGAGGAAAGAGCCGAGATCCCTTCACCGGGAGTGACCTCTTTAGCAAAAGTTTTCGCCACTATAAATTTGTAAAACCACTCGGTTCTTTCAACGATATCAAGTTCATAACGTTAAAGGTTTTTCGCTAAAAACCAGCCGTAGCCCTCCGTCATTTCTTTCAGGTGGTACCTAGTATTCGTGTTGCGTTTGTTGGCCTTTGTCAAGGCGTAGTGTGCGGTAGCTAGATATTACTTGTCTGTTGCATTGAGTTGCGATTATCTAGGACAGTCGTATAACCTTGTTGGCCTTTGTCAAGGGTTTGTACGGGTGGGTCTAGAATAATCCAGTATAATGACGGATTGAACTTAACTTGTGGTTTATGATTTGTTGGCCTTTGTCAAGGTCATAAACCGCTTGGGGTAAAAATCATATCAGGAGTTTCAAACATATAGGAAACTTGCCAGGCTTGCGCATACCTTCTGGAGTGTGGTAACTTGAGTGGCTTCCATCAAGTTATCATGCAATGATAGTCGGATCCCGATTCTCACTGATGAGTAGGATTACTCCTCGGGTGATTCCGACTAATTCTTCGTTTGGGTTTGGAGGAGAATTCGAGGAAACAGTGAGAGCCATCCTGATTAGATAAAGTGATTAACCATTCTGATCTAGGTTAGAGTGCATGCTGAGTGTTTCTTTTCTCTCTCTCTTTTGGCAGCGACCATGGCCCGACCCTTGACTAAAACTCATGAACCAAATTAACCGAACCTTCTTAAAACACTTTGGCTTTAGGAATGTCACGGTGTCGCATACATCATTGCCAATTCTATATCACCTTTGCATTTCTCCAGAACACCCCGTATCACTACGAACATCCACTTCCATTGGATAAATCCATCGTACAGTTACATACGAACTCGAAAGAACTTATTCCAGATTCGAGGATGGATTCTGGTTCTGGAGAGATTGAATAGGATTATTCGGTTGTCTTTTCCCTTTACCTTCTCTCAGGTTGTGAGGGCTCCTAGGATTAGGAGAGGGTACACCTATTGAGCTTATTGGATAGTCTTCTTCCAAACCATAGGCAGGTGCCGAAAGGTAAGGAAGGAAGAAAACCAATTAAGCCTAAGTATAGTGTACAGAAGGTAATAAGTAAAGACATATAAAGGGATTAGATTAAGGGCAAAGAAAATTCCGACCACCATCGTTCACAACAAATCCGTGTATACCCCTGCCACTCCCACATCCACTTTGGATTTCTCCAGAACACTCCATATCACTACGGATAACCACTTCCATTGGATATGCCATCGTATAGTTACATACGAACTCGAATGAATTCGTTCCACATTCGAGGATGGTTTCCGGTTCAGGAGAAATAGAATAGGATTATTCAGATGTCTTTTCCCTTTACCTTCTCTCAGGATGCGAGGGCTCCTAGGATTAGGAGAGTACACCTATTACGTTTATTGGATAGTCTTCTTCCAAACCTTAGGCTAGTGCCGAAAGGTAGGGAAGGAAGAAAACCAATTAAAGGTGGTGTACATAAGGTAATAAGTAAAGACATAATAAAGAGATTGGAGTGAGGGCAGGTAAGTATATGGTTACTGTCATGAATCAGGATAATGGATGAGGCGTTACTAGGAATATCAGTTAACCCCTTTTGAAACATTCTCATGTTTCAGTTTCACTGTGCGATATTAATTGAAAACTGTTTTCCCAATTGGAATCTAACTCCAGGGTATGTATTTACCAGATCAGTTTCTCACATCTGTATGCTATTACGGATGGTGAGTGGGAGTAAGATATTGGGAATTGGGTGATTAGATCCTCATTATATCAGATTTCGTTTTAATTGGTGATATTTGAGGAAATCATCTGGGTTTTTGCCGGACGGCAAATATTTGGTTTTGAATATCCGTTGTTATGCACCAATTTCAAAACTGATATATCTATAAGTTTATTTTATAAAGTGAGATATAACTTTTTGATATTATGTCTGTGACATTTACCTATATCAGTTGGTGATTAGGTAAGGTGCATTCAACAGCGGTGTAATTCTTCTTAACCATGGTACAGTTTTTCAACCTACGACGCACAGGGTTTGAGTTATTGAACTCAGGGGACTTGTACAAAGTATTGTATGTTGTCTAGTGTCCATTAGGACAATGGGGTTGGTACACGCCTTATATTCTGTTTACTCATGACTTCTCTAATTTTAGACAGGTATTTCGTTGAAATGCAAGGTCCAGATATTGAGAAGTTATAGGTATAAGAATAAAGTAGAGAACCATTTGTTGGAAGTATCAGGACTCTTCGAGGAAGTCGAAGATGTAGATACTTGTGTTTGGTATTCCGTTGATAGTAATGGTTCTGAGAACTTGCTTCTCTTTCAGGTTACTCATATATGGATGCACTCCTAGTTGAGTAATGCTGAATGGCCTCCTTCCATTTGGTTGATATGCACTGGAGACAGCTGCATGATTTGAATCTGGTTCCAATTAAATTAGTGCTTTTGTTTCTATATTGGATATATATAGAATCAATTTATATCTTAACGATGTTAAGGTATAGGGAGTTTTCCGGCTGATGCTTAAAACCAGAATCCGGATAAACTCAAGGCACGTTTCAGTAATGGCTGTTTGTGGGTTATCCCGGGCTTTGACGAGGGTTAACTTTCTACCATCAGGAAGATCAATATTTATATTGCTCTAAACTCGCCACAGTTTTAGTAAAATGGATTTTTTCAGAAAAACATAAGTGGGAGTATGGTAGAACTGGAAGCGATTCCAGAACCACAAACGATCACTAAAGATTTAATATAACCTAAGGATTCAATTGTTTTCGACATTCCATTTGCCACTCCGCAGATTTGGTGGGTAACCTCAGGCACCCGAGAGGTACTTCGGTCTTCTCAGTGACGGTGACAGGGAGGTTCTTGTTTACCAAGACTTGCCATTGCTGCTGTTCTAGACTGTAAGACCCGGCAGGAGGATGAGTATAGCGTCGTTCTAAACTAGCTTTAGAAGTGCACGTGTATATGACTCTGCCAGAGGATTGTTGTAGTCAGTGGGAGCAGCGGAAGCATAGTGGGCAAGTAGCTTATGTCTATTTATAGACTAAAGCAGGTATAGCGGAAATAGATCATCTATTTTTTATGTGACAGTCATAGGTCTTGACATCATCAGAATAGGAGATGGATCTGCTAAGAAGGTAGTAGAGAGTGATGTCCAGGTATTAGGATGACATGCACTTGATAGGAAAAGATATTCCTATACTACGATCGGTTATACCGTGGTTGTCACAAAGTTGTTTCTCCACATAGGGTATGGATATAATATCAGGGTTTCTGGTTACTAGATCTGTGGTTTTAGATCTAGATTTGGGAAGTATCCCAATCTGGGTACTTTGAAATTATTCTAAAGAGATTTTAGAATGGACGACTCCTGGCATGGTGGTGTACCTACAGGTGAAGGAGTCACCCTCTCTAAAGGTGTCTCACAGACTAAAGGGAAGAGGGATCTGCATGATTAGCATATCACTTGCTTAGGCAATTGAGTTAATCATGAAATGTCAAGTATCACACCAGATGTTGTTTTTTGCACTAGCTGCAATAAACATATATTAATCCAATCCTGGAGAAACATTGGGAAGCAGTTATTGAACATAAATGGATGTTCTTGGGATATGGTAACGGCAGCCTCCTTCAGGAGATGGTTATCATTTCAGGCTTCCAAGGTGACCTGGATGACAGAGTGGCTGTCAGAGTTATAGTTTTCCCTCTTTTGAAGGATAGTATGTTGGACAGGTGGTCCAAGCGGATACTGAGGAAATGCATGGTGCACGATACTGATTAAATTCAGTGGATGATACAGTCTAAGAAGTTTGCTGGATTTGGAGTTCGTTTGAGAACTGGGTCTCGTCAGATATCCAGAAAAATTCTAAGACAGGTATTGCTCATTTCGGGAGATAGTTTTTCTCCGCGAAGTTGAGATATAGAGAGATACAGAAAGAAACATTGGAGCGGATCCACTCACTGAGGCTATTTCTCGAACGCAATAGTTTCGCAAACGGGCTTTGCGAAACCAATTAGTAGAGAAGTTGGGTGTTCGGTATCACACGGGCTGTGAGTATGCGACATCGCAATAATTGTTCTTAAGTGCAAGTGGGAGATTGTTGGCTATAGTGCCCTCAAGGCAATTATCGTAATCGCAGGCAGGTGATTATGATGATTGAGGGAGGACCTATATCGGTAAAACAGTCTTACTCAAGATGATAGTATGCTATCTGGTTTGTCTTTATCATCATGTACATGTTGATAGGGCCCATAGGATTCTTTCTTGACTACCAGCATTATGATGGCGATCATATACGTGGGAGCTGGGGGTCTATAAGCACATCGTTAAATGTCCCTAGTCGTGGAAGTATCGAGATTGGGCATCGATACTCTAGTGTAGACTAGTGTATACTGATCGAGACCCCGACGAGAGGCGGTGGCCAGGTCTCACAAGTCATTGGTGTTAGTTTGTTCACCTAAGATAGTATACAGGTGCTCATTGGGTTATGAGTACACTGAACGGACTCGCCGGGAACGTGCTAGTTGGGATTATACCTATTGTCATATAGCAGTTCCCAGGTGACATGTGTACAGGTTAGTCTGTCGACCTGAGATCGTCATTTGTCTCGTGTGAGTTCCCACTGTGCTTTGATTACTACCCTACCACGGCTCAAAGGAGTCGTGCAAACAGGTTTTAGTTGGGTACAGTCCCGAGCCACATGGAGGCAGTGATCGGATCGTCGGAGATTCGTCTCTCCCGGTATTAGGGGTTGATGTCGCGTTGTGTACGGATGGCTATCACCAAAAATCCGTGGCCACGGTGGACGAGAATTACCGATCCACGATCGATAGTTTCTCAGGTGGTGATGGGTTTCATGCCGACACTAAATGTCGCGTTGTTAGGGGTCTGACTTTATCCACCCCCCTAGACTCGATATGCGATACTCTTAGATGAACATACCGGACTGTACGGATATTGTCACTGTCAGGCTCAGTAGGGGTTCAGGATGAGTTTGCTCGCCGGCCTCCCTTTCGCTCAATACCTGGGTAGCCGTTACGTACAGCTAGTGTCACTGACGTGCTTGTGGTTAAACCCACTGCCAGCGTATTGACGAGTCTTTAGAGTCCCACACAGAGGGTTTCCCTGGTTCTGGCGAAATGATGCAGTAGTCGTATTGGATACGTGCATGGTTCTGATCGATTGAAGTACTTTATACCCGGACTTTCGATCGGACAGTTGATAATACTAGCCGGCTCGGGTTTGAGCCGGATTATTAAATCAGGTATTGATTTAATAATTTACGTATATGTGTTTCGATACGTATATTCTAGTATTATGTTCTTTGTGTTTTTCTATCTCTTTGGGTATTCGTATTTCGGTACGAATGCAGATATATATACAGTAGAATGTAATCTGTATTTTTTACCGGAAAACATTCTAGAAGGTGGCCAACTCATTTTTGGATTTGAACATTTATTGAAAATGGTAAATGAGTTGGATATTAGCATGATGGGGAATGGTGAGAACCATGCTTGCATAGTGCATACAAATGAATTGTTAATTTATTTGTGTTCACTATTCAAGCATGGGAGGATTTTTAAAATGAAACAAATGATTTACAAAACCAAGCATGCTATTTTCTATTTCATATGAGAGCTCATTTTTTGTGCATGCTTGTTTTTTCTACACTTAAGCTTTGAGCTCTCTCCTCACCATTTTGTTCTTCATTCCTTTCTAGTTTTCCATGATTGCTTCCACCTTCATTGTTTTGAGATAGATAATACTTAGACCACATTCACTACATCCTAGGCTCTCTAGGGTAGCATCCTAGAGACCCTAGTTGCTCCACTTGCCTCTTGATATGGAGCTAGAGCCGGAATTACATCTCTCAGGTGGATCGTCTATGATGAAGGAAGACCGGCGACCAATTTCGTTCAAGCATGCTTCAAGGAGCCATGGAGGAAGATGAAGACCGAAAGACTTGGTTCCATTAAGTATAACCATTCCTATCTCTTTTGTAAGTTTGCTAGTTTTAGGGTTAATGGTTTCGATCTTGGGTATCGGGTAATGGTAGCGCCGGGTTTTAGAAAAATTTTGTTCCGCATTTGGCCACGGTTTGATGGTCGGGACGCTCCCATAACCCAACAGGGTCTTGTTCGCTCCGAAGGACAAAACCGTGCGGCTTCAGTCAGAGCGGACAATACCGTCTTTGTTGGGGTGGGTCATGACAGCGGTGGCCGGTCTCACAAGACATTGGTGTTGAGTCACCCAAAATAGTATACATATGTGCTTACTAGAGGTGAGTACACTGGACGGACTCGCCGAGAACTTCTAGATGGTATTATACCTATCGTCACATGGAATTTCTTTTGCGGCATGAGTACATGTTAATCCTTTGACATGAGATTTTCATTTATCTCGTGTGAGTTCTCACTGTGCTTAGATTACTACCCTACCACGGCTCTAAGCGGGTGATGAGCTTCAGACCAGCACGACCTATCGACTTAGTAGGGGTCTGACGTTATCCACCCCCTAAACCTGGTATGCGGCTATCTCATACGAAGAGAATGGACTGTACGGAAATTGTCACGGACAAACTCAGTAGGGGTACGAATGAGTTTGCTCGTCGGCCTTCCTTTCGCTCAATACCTAGGTAGCCATTATGTACGGCTAGTGTCGCTGACGTGTTTGTAATTAAACCCACTGCCAGCGTATTGACGAGTCTTTATAGTCCCACACAGAAGGTTTTTCCGTTTTAGGCAAAATGATGTAGTGGCCGTACATTGATACGTGTATGGTTCCGATTAGGTATGCGTGCTACCCACACGGACTTTAATCGGACGAATGATAATACCAGTCGGCTTAGAATGAAGCCGGATTATTAAATCAAGTTTTGATTTAATAATTTACTACCTACCATGGCTCTAAGTGGGTGATGAGCTTCAGACCAGCATGACTTATCAGGTTAGTAGGGGTTTGACGTTATCTACCCCCTAGACCCGGTATGAAGTTATCTTAGATGAAAAGACCAGACTGTACGGAGATTGTCATAGACAAGCTCAGTAGGGATACGGATGAGTTTGCTCGTCGGCCTTCCTTTCGCTCAATACCTGGGCAGCCGTTACGTACAGCTAGTGCCACTGACGTGCTTGTGATTAAACTCACTGCCAGCGTATTGACGAGACTTTAGAGCCCCATACTGAAAGTTTTTCCGTTTTAGGCAAAATGATGTAGTGGTCGTACATTGATACGTGCAGAGTTCCGATTAGGTATGCGTGCTGCCCACATGGACTTTAATCGGGCTAATGATGATACTAACCAGCTTAAGATCAAGCCGGATTATTAAATCAAGTTTTGATTTAATAATTTACATATATATATTTTGATATGTATATTCTAGTATTATGTTCATTGTATTTTTCTATTTCTTGGATATCCGTATTTTGATACGGACACGAGCATATATTTACGGAGACGTATTCTTGTATTTATACAATAATACTTTTAGAAGGAGGACACCTCATTTCCAGGAATTTTCTTTTAAAGAAATTGTGAAATGAGGCGGAGAAGAGAAATGGTGGAGGGTATGCGCAAATGAATTGTTAATTGATTTGCTCATATTATTCAAGCATGGTTGCATTTTTAAATGTGAGAATTATTTTAACAAAAGAATTATTGCATGCTTGAATTGGTGATGGTGTTATTGATTCAACCATTCTAGCTTCTCTCTCCTCAAAATGGCTCCTTCTTCATCTTCATTTTCTACCCTCTCATGTGATGAGGATCAAGAAGAGAAAGAGAAAGAAAAATACTATAATACTCATACATATCATTAAGCGTCCTAGATTAGCATCCTAGGATCCTTGGTTACTTTACTGATGAAGTCGTAACTTGAACTTGGTTCTCTCAAGTGGATCAAGTTCGACGAATGAGGACCGGCTTGCAAGCGTGATCATGGAGCCTCAAGGAGCTAAGAAAGAGGATTGAAAACGATGAATACAGCTACAAAGGTTGTAATCCTAACCGAGCAGTTAAATTCTTATCTCTTGTTGTTTTCTAGTTTGGTGTGGATTCTAGGATTAAGTTTTTAGTACAATCACAATTTTCCTTTTTGGATTCCGCATTGACCGCTGGTTAGCGGTGAGGGCATTAGGAACTTTCAAAATATAAATAAATAAATATATATATATATATATATATATATATATATATATGAGAATAATGGAGGAAAGTTGTCATAAGAGGGAATTTACGTCGAAAAAATACGCCCTCCGTGATTTTTTCTGACGATCCACACCCATCGCTTTCATCTTTATCATCTAAGATGTGGATACACCAAATTTCACATGAGTCCATCAATTTTTCACCGTTGATTTAGTGGTGCAAAATTAATGGCTTACCGACAACAAGACTTTTTATATTGCCGATTCAACGGAGAAAAAGCGGTGAAGTCATATGAAATTTGGTGTATCCACATCTTAGATGATAAAGATAATGATGATGTGTGCCGATCGTCGAATAAAACAGTGGTGGATATAGATATTTGACGACACCTAATGAAAAGGCCTCATAAGGCCTCTTTTCTTCGTGACTCTCTCTCTTATCTATATATATATATATATATACACACACACACACACACACACAAACATCAATTGCTTTTCTGTCCTCTTCACTGTAAAATTAGCTTTAGCCCCCATTTTCCTTGGTATTTTATTTAGACCCATAGTTCATATAGTTAAGCACAATTTTGGTTTTGTATTCTTCTATGGAAAATTAGTTGTGTTTTTCTGGGTAATTCTATTTAGACCCTTGATTCAGATATTTGAGCTCAATTTTGGTCTTGAAAAATTAGTTTAGCACCCGTTTTTTTTGGAGATTTCCATCTGGATCTTTAGCTCAGATATTTACATTTGGTTATGGAATTGTTAAATTTTCCAATCACCCCCTCTTTTTCTTGCATGGTTCCAACTAATCACATGAGTGAATCATAGGCTTAGAAAATTACATACCGCTCCCAATCGTAATGATAGCACTTAACTATCCATGCTTTCAATTAAAGTATTTAATAGTTATCTGTATCTTTATGCAATTCTTTTAAGATCACCGGCAACTAAATATAACCTAATGCTTACTAATTATTATGAATAAAAACAATTCTTCTTCTCACTCCGTGCAATTTTTTATCGAGAATAATAAATCAAAAACCACAATCTGTTCCATGTAAAACTTTCATTTTTTTGAAGGAAAAACAGGGCAAGGCTATAAAACTTTCATTTGAGCTGATTAAACTCATTTTTGGGCGTTACGGAGAAATTTATTTCAAATCCCTATTTCAATTGAAATGTTCATTTGGACCTTGGCTGAAGTGTTTGTAATTGGATGTGATTTAAGCATATTTTGTATGCTCTTGCATGACAATTTTAAATATTAATATGCAGTAATTTCTTATGGACTAAACTCTTATCAAGTACGATTACCATTACCGGATATAATGTTTGGTTTGAGATAACCTATGGTTGAACTTTCCACCGCGGTATGGGTGGGTCTCTTGTTCGTTTTATAGATATAAAATTTTTTTGGGTCTCACTAGAGTTGATTTATGGTGGTGATGGGCCGGCCTTCTGCAACAAAATCACTAATGTAATGGTGGCAATGTGCCGGCCTTTGGCGAGACCCATGCACCCCTAGATCGAGTCCAAACCCGGCCCATTTTCAAACTGGGAATTGATAATTTGATACGCTTGAGAATCAAAGTCAGTAATTTTTTAATGCAGCTCTTGTATATTTGATAATGAATTAATAAATAATAGATTGAGGGTCTACATATATCTAAAAAATCTGTCACGTTTATTGCATGACTAATTCGATTGAAGCCCGTTGCGTTATAAAATATAATCATCTCTCAATTTTATTATGGGTGTAGGCTCGTTTTATGAAGGAAGCATGGTGCCAACGCTTGCCTTACACCGTGAGAGTTCAATTGTTTAATGATCAGAATGAGAAAAATGATAGAAAATAAATATAGAAGATGTTTTTTTCATGTCACACAAATTAATGTTGAAGAAAAATCAATATAAAATTGATTTTATGAAACTATTATTGAGCAGTTAAATCCTTATCTCTTGTTGTTTTCTAGTTTGGTGTGGAGTCTAGGATTAAGTTTTTAGTACCATCACAATTTTCGTTTTTGGATTCCGCATTGACCGCGGGTTAGGCATTAGGAACTTTCAATACACACACACACACATATATATATGAGAATAATGGAGGAAAGTTGTCATAAAAGGGAATTTCCGTCGAAAAAATACGCCCTCCATGATTTTTTCTGACGATCCACACCCATCGCTTTCATCTTTATCATTTAAGATGTGGATACACCAAATTTCACATGATTCCATCAATTTTTCACTGTTGATTTAATGGTGCAAAATTAATGGCTTACCGACAACAGGACTTTTTATATTGCTAATTCAACGAAGAAAAAACAGTGAAGTCATATGAAATTTAGTGTATCCACATCTTAGATGATAAAGATAATGATGATGTGTGCCGATCGTCGAATAAAACAGTGGTGGATATAGATATTTGATGCCACCTAACGAAAAAGTCTCATAAGGCCTCTTTTCTTCATGACTCTTATATATATATATATAGAGGTTAACGGAGGAAATGTGCCATGGAAGGGAATTTCCTTCTATGGCGTCGGAAAAACGCACGCTCCGTGATTTTTTTCGACGATCGGCATACATCACCTCTATTTTTATCATCTAAGATGTGGATACACCAAATTTCATGTGATTATACCATATTTTCACCGTTGATTCAGTTGGTGCAAAATTAATGGTTTACCGACAATAAAACTTTTTACATTGCTAATTCAACGGTGAAAAAATAGTGAAATCACATGAAATTTGGTGTATGCACATCTTAGATGATAACGATGATCATGATGGATCCCGATCGTCGGAAAAAACGGTGGGGGGTGTATTTTTTCGACGCCATAGGACGAAATCCCCTCCTATGGCCTTTTTTCTCCATATTATATATATATATATATATATATATATATATATAGATAGAAGAGAGAGAGACACCCACCCACCCCAAAATCAAGTGCTTTTCTGTCCTTTTCACTGTAAAATTTACTTTAGCCTCCATTTTCCTTGGTATTTTTGTTTAGACCCTTATTTCATACAGTTAAGCTCAATTTTGGTTTTGTATTCTTCTATGGAAAATTAGTTTTAGCTCCTGTTTTTCTGGGTAATTCCATTTAGACCCTTAATTCAGATATTTGAACTCAGTTTTGGTCTTGAAAAATTAGATTCAGCACCCGGTTTTTTTTCGAGATTTCCATCTGGATCTTTAGCTCAGATATTTCCATTTGGTTATGGAATTGTCAAATTTTCCAATCACCCCTCTTATTCTTGCATGGTTCCAACTAATCACATGAGTGAATCATAGACTTGGAAAATTACATGCAGCTCCCAATCGTAATGATAGCACTTAACTATCCAGGCTTTCAATTAAAGTATTTGATAGTTATCTGTATCTTTATGCAATTCTTTTAAGATCGCCGACAACTAAATATTACTTAATGCTTACTAATTATTATGAATAAAAACAATTCTTCTTCTCATTCCGCCCAATTTTTATAGAGAATAATAAATCAAAAACCTTAATCTCTTCCATGTAAAACTTTAATTTTTTGGAAGGAAAAACAGGGCAAGACCATAAAACTTTCATTTGAGCAGATTAAACTCGTTTTTGGCAGGAAAATTTAGTTCAGATCCCTATTTCATTTGAAATTTTCGTTTGGATCTTGGCTGAAGTGTTTGTAATTGGATGTGATTTAAGCATATTTTGTATGCTCTTGCATGACAATTTTAAATATTAATATGCAGTAATTTATTAGGGACTAAACTCTTATCAAGTACGATTATCATTACCGGATCTAACGTTTGGTTTGAGATAACCTATTGTTGAACTTCCAACAGCGGTATGGATGGGTCTCTTGCTAGTTTTATAGATCAAATTTTTTGGGTCCAGCGTCGCAAAATCACTAGAGTTGACAAAATCACTAATATTAAAAGAGTTGATTCATGGTGGCAATGGGCCGGCCTTTGGCGGGACCCATGTACCCGTAGATCGAGTCCAAACCCGGCCCATTTTCAAACTGGGAATTGATAATTTGATACACTTGAGAATCAAAGTCAGTAATTTTTTAATGCAGCTCTTGTATATTTGATAATAAATTAATAAATAATAGATTGAGGGTCTACATATATCTAAAAAATCAGTCATGTTTATTGCATGACTAACTGGATTGAAGCCTGTAGCATTATAAAATATAATCATCTCTCAATTTTATTATGGGTGTTGGCTCGTTTTATGAAAGAAGCATGGAGCCAACCTGCGATTACACCGTGAGAGTTCAATTGTTTAATGATTTGAATGAGAAAATAAATGGTAGAAAATAAATATAGAAGAATGTTTTTACATGTCACACAAATTAATATTGAAGAAAAATCAATATAAAATTGATTTTATGAAACTATTACTGGAATATGTTCCCTTTTGTTCTTTTGGCTATATTTATATCTTATGGTTGAACATAATTTTATACAGCAAATTTCATCTTCCTCTCTGCATATCTCATTAGTGTATGAGAAGTTAAAAGATGTCCACGAATCATGTAGGGTTATGACAAGCCCGTATCTTGTCATGGTTTTTTAACGAGGAATTTGTTTTAACAGAGGGTTGACGTTAGATCGACAACGGGTTTTTACCGGAGGTTTGCTTCATAACCAACCTCATTTACATGAGAAAAGATGTTTTTTGCATGATTCCTGGGTAAAAAAACTATTTCGTTGACTTAAAGAAAAGGGTCAAGTTATATATATATATATATATATAAAGCTCTGCCCCTGTGCCCACAACAGGATCCGGCATTTTTTTGTCGTTTTTTCTGAATTCCGCCCCCTACCATTTTAATGAATGTGCATTGGCCCCTTCCTTCCACAATGTGATTGTTTGGGATGGAAAAAATTAGATTTGCATCTTGCTGTTTTAGGTAATTAACATTTGGCTCCTTCCTTCACACTATATATAAAATTATGTTCATATTTGCCAGGAGAAAGTTTAATTGCCCGTCTCTATCTATATCTATATTAAGGATGTACATGCATATAGATAATTTGAATGGAATCTGTATTTGTATTCAATTTTTACCAAATACGGATATAGATTTTCATGTCCGGGGACTACACCTAAAAATCAAAATATACTCAATTTTTATCAAATATACAGATATAAATTTTCATGTCCGATGACCATCCGTATCCGTAAACATGTCCGTCAACGATAACTAGATACAAATATTGCATATGTATCCAACCTTTTCGAATATAGATACTGGTTTTCATTATCCGTATCTATATTCGCGTCCAAACGTCCTGCAGATATGGATATGGTTACATCTACATGATCCGTGGATCCGTTTACTTTTTACATCCCTAATCTTTATACAAGCCTTTTAAAATTATTGATAACTACATATATATAATTTAATGTTAACCACTACCGAGAATAAGTGAAAAATCCGGCAAGCTTTTTTCCTATAATATTTTCACTTAACAAGAAATTTGTTGTTGAAATGATTTATGCTCGTTTGCGCTGTGATTATATGAGATCAGCCCTGCACTATCAACACCGCTAAAAGAGGAGGGACAGCTGCTTTGATCGGCTATCCCGCGGGGCCCATGCTAGTTTCTTGTTCTTTGATCAAAACTCTAAAGTAACACTTAGACTCTGAAAATGAAAAATAAAATAAAAACAAGGAACACAAAAGGAAGAAGAAAGAGAGATTCCGTAATCCTTGGTTGCACGTGCAAGGCACGTGTGGACGAGACGCTGACTTGATGCGGCGTCTTCTTTCCAAGTCCTGCGCCAAATGGTACACTTGTTTCTACGGTACCAAAGCAAAGCAAAGCAAACTCCTCGTCTCGCTTTTGGACTCACTCTCGCTTTCCCTCTCCTCTCGATCTCCGCTCTATTCATTCTTGTACCCCTTCGTTAGTTTAATCAGTTATCATCGTACCTTGCTTTTTCTCTTATTCGCTGCTGATCAGAACCCCCCCCCACCCGGCCACAATTCCTATGATTGATCGGAGCTCCTCTTCTCCTCAATCCAAACCCTAACCTGCTTCAGGTATCTTCTCTCAATTTTCACAAATTAATTTCTTTTGCTTTTGATTTGTTAGCTATCAACATAGTGTCTGCGTAGATTGGGCAAAACCCTAATCGATGCTTTTGATTGAAAAATCTATTCTTTTCCCCTTTTACTTGCTTTTATTTTAGTAGGGTCATCTCTGTCCAAAATTTGATCTGAGCTTGTTTCTTTTTTTAAATCTTTTATACTTTTATTTAGGCTAAATTTCACTAAACAACCCTTAACTATGAGCATTTTCCAGTTTACTACCTTATAGTTTCCTAAGCAGCAAACTCTCTTACACTTTGGTTTTAAGGGAGGGTTTTTACTAACTGCCCTTAAACAAGCACTTTAAGAGAGTTTCCCATCATAATTCATAAGGAACTTTAAGGCATCAACTGAAGAAATGCACACAGTTGAGGGCAGTTTAGTGAAACATAGCCTTTTTGGCTGGTTAATTAATTTTCACGGTATTTACTTCTCACAGAAAATGGAGGGGCATGTTAAAGAAGTACGTGCGGCTGACGTGCTTCTAACACGTTATAAGCTTGAAAAGAATTTAGGAATTGGTTCATCTTGTAAGGTGAAGAGTGCTGAACATATATTGACGGGGAACAAGGTTGCCATCAAAGTTCTCAATCGCCGCAGAATTAAAGAATTGGAGTTAGAAGACAAAGGTATCTCAGAAACAGTATTGAACTGTATTCTTTCATATGTAAGATTATACTTATGGATAATTGTGGTTACAAGCTTGGTTAGCCTAGTGAAATGGTTGCAGTTTTGTGCTCCTTATATCTTTTTTTTTATATCTCCTGCTAAGTTATTGGCTTCCTGGAATTAGAAATACGAGTTCTTTTGGTTAATTAACTTTTCTTATGAATTAGATGTTATTAATATTAAACCCGAGAAGAATCAATGCCCAACAATTTTGAAACATATTATTGTCTAAATCTACCTCGATACAAGTTGAAATTGGGTGATATTGTGAATTAAATGGAATTTGGTTTTAGTTTCAGGATGTGTTTCCTTTGTTGAGACTTGAGCAAGTGAGGAGGTTGGTGTTTGCGGTGGCTTTAGATGTGAAGTTTGGCTTACCCAATAGTTCCAACTATAACTAGTAATTTTTGTAAATGTATCGAGTTTCTTTGTACTCATCGTCTGAGGTGTCCCGATTATAAATCCAATTTGAATATGTTGACAGGAAGAGGTGGACCTCTTGCTCTCGAGTCTTTGTTAGTTTTTCATTTTTTTAAAAATAATTTTATTGATTATATTTATGACTGATAGTTTGCATTTTATAATTAGGAGTCAAGTGGTTTGATTAATCAGTATTCTCTAGTCAAGTGTGTGCTTCAGACTAAATCTTCTATAAGTTTGAGCTTATTATTAAAATTGGAGTTCAATAGTGTTGGAATTATGGACTATGGAATTATCAGGTCATTCCCCCTGTATAAAGGCATGCTAGCTAGTCCATTTATTATAATACCATAATATCAGTGTCACAAAAATTGGAAGAACTCTCCTCTTTGATTCCATGATGGTTTGTTATGATGTGGTTTGTGGATGTGATTTCCATACTATTTTATGGCGTGACATTCTGAAACTTATCTTCTTTGTGTTCTGATCAAACCCTAACCCTATGTCTATCCCTGTTACAGAAAAATATTATTTGCACTTTATGCTTAATCTTGCTGCTTGCACACAGATTATATGCAATGCGATTTTAGTTTTAGATTGCAACATTTCTATTTTGTGCTCAAACACGCTAAGCCATCTGCATTTTTTTTATAGGATTCCCTATTGCTTACGCCTTTGTGACGATATCAGGTTTTGATAGTTCATGTGTTTGCTTTAATGTTTCCATATCATCACTTTTTCCCCTTTAGCTCCTACTGTGTCACCCGTGCGTCCCTCTATAATTATTCATTATCTAAGGCTTTGACTACCAAGGTGGGGTTGCTATGAAGCAACTCCTCCATTAAAGATTTTTACCAAAAATTTACGATCACTTGTTGACCTTACGTCAACCCTCTCTTAATCGTTGCCAAATTTTGGTCAAGAAAGCCACGTAACAGAGACAATCTTGTCATAACCCTAAATAACAAACTCTCTTTCTCTCTCCTTGGCTAGGGCACAGTCTATAAAGGGCGGTATGTTCACAACTTTATGTGTTGGCAATATCATAGTTTGCCACTTAGCCTAGACCCAATTACCTATAGGCTATAGTTGGTTGCTAAATTAATAACTGACCAGGTTACCTATGTTCCATATATTCATCATCAAGGGGACATATCCGTATTTGTCTAGGATTCTTAGATATGTGGAGGACGCTTTTTCAACTAATACATCAAGACTATCAAATTATTTGTTTTCGTTTACATTTGCTAAAACGATAATTTATGTTATTATGCATATATATAAACAAAAAAAATGATTGAAGTGCCCCAACAAATTGTATTCCATAGCTTTTGAAAAATTGTGAACCTGTGAACCGGACTCGTGACATGTTCCATAGATGTATCAAAATCCGTGCTATTTAGCCTGTAACTGTGTGAGAATGTCTCAGGCAGTCAGGCTTTTGCCACAACTAGTTATGAGTCAGTAGGAAAGAATGTTGGATATTGTTGTCGTAAGCTTTAGATATTGTTAAAGCTGGGAAACATTGATTTCCTGCTTGGTGATGCCATGCAGTTATATGGTAATTAATATCAGTAGGTGACGAATTACATACAAAACTATGCTGATTAAAGAATGGGAGGCAGATATTTGAAATAAATGGTGCAAGCTCCTGGGATCTTTGATGCTACAGAGTGTAGGGTGTTTTTCGTCACCCCATTGAGATGGGAATACGCGTCGCTTGTCAGGTGTATACAGATTCCCCCTGCTCAGGATATGATGAGGTTTATTGATTGTGGGGATCCGAATCTCCGGCAACCGCGGACTAAGCTGTCGTTAATTACCCCTCGCTCTTAGAGCGAAGAAACCTCCGATTGACGGGTCAAAATAGTCATGCGAACTCAATGTGAACTGTCGGTGTTTGAAAGTAATGCAGAAGGGCATGTTTATTTCATTTTATTTATTCTATTTGTGACAAATGATTTTTAAAAAAATCTTTTGGAATTTAACTCCAGAAAAAATGTTTTTTTTATAATTTTTTTTTATTAAAAAAAACATTTTTTATTAAAAAAACCAAAAGATTTTATTTGGAGTTAAACTCCCAAAAGTTTCTGTATGGAGTTAGACTCCTTTTTATTCAAATAAACATTTTTTTATGGAGTTAAACTCCAAAAGATTTTATTAGGAGTTAATCTCCAAAAACAATTTTTATTTGGAGTTAAACTCCCAAAAGTTTTATGTATGGAGTTAAACTCCCCTTTATTCAAAAAAACAATTTTTTCTTTTTATGAAATTAAACTCCAAAAGATTTCATTTGAAGTTAAACTCCCAAAATGAAGAGGAGTGGTGGGAGCTCAGGGGCTCCCACTTGGTGGGAGCCTCCCTTCACATGAGGGGGAAACACTCCCACTTAATGGAAGCAACTTCCCCCTCACATGAGTGGGAAAAGGGGCCCCCACTTGGTGGGAGCCTCCCCCTCACGTTAGGGGCTCCCAAAATAATTTTTAAATCTATTTATTTATTTTTTGAAAGTGTTAAACTCCGAACATTTGCATGGAGTTAAACTCCAAAAACATTTGTATATGGAGTTAAACTCCAAAAGATTTTTCGCGGAGTTAAACTCCCCAAAATTTTTTTGTACGGAGTTAAACTCCAAAGATTTTACGTGGAGTTAAACTCCCTAAAAGAATTTTTATTGTGGAGTTAAACTCCAAAATCATAACTTTTTTTTATTTTGATATAGATTTCTTTTTTTTCTTTAAAAGGAAGCTCCCACAGAGTGGGAGCTTCCTTCTCACGTGAGGAGCCTTCTCACGTGAGGAGCAAGAGGCTCACACTTTGTGGGAGCTTCCCTTCTCCCTTCGTGAGGAAGGGAACCCCCACTCACGTGGGGGGAAAGTGGAGGGTGCCCGCTGGCTTGGAGTTAAACTCCAAAAGATTCTCTCTTTTTTTGTTATAATTATTATGGAGTTAAACTCCAAAAGGTTTTTAAAATATGGAGTTGAACTCCCAAAGATTCTATATGGAGTTGAACTCCCAAAACAATTTTATTTGGAGTTAAACTCCCAAAAGATTTTTTATTTTTAGAAAACCCAAAAGAGATCTCTTGAAACTCCAAGATCTCTGTCTTGGATGATGAAAGGAGACTCCTTTCTCCTTTTTTGAGCCTTGAATCCTCTCAAAGTGAGGTCTTTTTTAAGAATGTGTCTCCTTCTCCCTTTTCTCACTTCTTTTTTTTGAAACTTGGGGGGAAGGGTGATGAGCTTTAAAATCTCTCCTTTTTGGAGACTTGACAGGAGATTTGAACTCCTTTCCAAAGGTTTTATGGGGAAAAACTATTTTTTTTAGAAAACAAGAGTTAAACTCTTGATTTAATTCAAAAAAAGAAAAGAAGAAAAGAAAGAGGCTGTGAACCTTGAAGAAGAAGGCACAAAACCCTAAGCTGATATGGGAAAAATCTTGTTTATTATCATTCATCATGATGTCTTATATAGGCTTTACATTTTACATATGGCCCCTTGGGCTTTTCAAAATGGCACAAGTGCCTTTCCCATGCCAATATGCTTTTTTTTTTCTTTTTGCACATAAGCCATGGGCTTTTACATAATTTGGATTTGTTGCCCATTTTACTACATTTATTCATAAAAAAAATTACATTAAGCTTATTTATATTTTAACAATTATTCCTTTGGCATTGGGAGCCGGCCTCTTCATGCTTGGGCTCGACCTGGGTATGGGTCCACTTGTTTGGACTTGGGTTCGGGCTTGGGCCCCTTTGGCTTACGGTTAACTTCGATTTTGACCTGGTCAACCGGGGTGTAATTTTTGACCCGAACAAAGTGCCCCCCATCAATAAATGCACACCGTGTGCATTGGTTGTTATGTGCATGAAATTGATGGACCTTTTTCTATATGGGGATTGATTTGGTTTGGTTCCCTGCGAAGGGTCAGCGCTGCCATCTTAGCGACGTGGGCGGTCGTTGCTGTCATTTTTGCCACGTGGACGGTCGGTGCTGCCATTTTTGTGACGTGGATGGTCGATGAATTACTTCGCTTCATGCGGTGTCGGAATTTGATTCGACTTTGCTCCGCTTTCTGCGGTGTCGGGATTTGATTTATTTTGGGAGTTCTCTACTCGTCCAGTAGGACTTTTGAGCTTGGAAGCGCTTCCGGGTGGGACGTTGATTTGATCTGTTTGATTTCTGTTTTGTTTGGTAGGACTTTTGAATTTGAGAAAAAATTGGAATTTGGATTTTGTTTGGCATCAGTATTGCTGCACTGGAATAATACCAGGAGCAACTCATCATTTGCCCTGGGGACTTAGGATTTGGTTCTTGGGTCGGCATCAACACCGCTAACACTGAAGCGTAGTGCCAGGAGTGACTCATCATTTGCCTTTAGGAAAACTTGGGGTTTGAGTTTTGGGTCGGCATCAGCACCGTTAACACTGAAGCAATGCCAGGAGCGACTCATCATTTGCCATTGTCCGTTGGAGAGCGATGGCTCAGGAGACAAGTTTAGATCTCTATCACTTAAGGCTTTTCAATCTTATGAGCCGTAAGGGTCTAATAAAAGCATTTTCTCTCGACGAGTCGAAAGGATCTCGCAGGTGTATTTTCTTTCAAGGAATCATGGGGATTCCTAAGTGTGTTGCTCCTTTGTGAATCATAAGGATCCCACGCGGGGATTTTCTTCTCACAAAGTCGAGAGGATTTCGCGAGTGTATGTCATCTCTTTTTCATGAGTTTGCGTCATTTCGGGTTTTCACAAACTCGCCGGCAGTCCTGCTATTTTTACTCACGGAGCCATTTCGGGTTTTCATCCGTACCCATTTTTCTTGTGGACATACCGCTTTTTTTAGCTTCATCGTCGGTAGGACTTTAGATGTAGCATCACTGGTAGGACTTGGGAGAGATAGGGGCGTTTGCGCCCGTGGATTGTATACGGTTTTATAGGATATATGATCCAGACCGTAGGGTCGGCATGCTTGATCTGTCTGCGACCTGGAGTATTCACGCGTAGTATTTCTTGAGCTATCGGCCGTTGATTGGTGGCACGGGCATTTCTTCCTCAGCACTTATTAGTTGGTAGGATCACCCGTCAAACACTTTCTCGATGACGTATGGCCCTTCCCAATTTGGTTCGAATTTTCTCTTGGCATGTCGATTGGGGATGATCGGTCTTCTTAGGACCAACACCAATTCGTCTTTCTTGAAAGCACGGAGACGGGTCATCTTGTCATAGGGCCGTGACATTTGGGCTCTATACAGCTCCAGATTTTGCTGTACTGCGAGCCTCTTTTCCTCGAGCCGAAGGAGAGCGTTTTCCTCTTTCGTCAGATTGTGCTAGACAACCATCCTTAGGCTTGGAACTTCGATTTCGAGGGGGAGGATTGCCTCCACTCCGAAGAGCAGCGAGTATGGAGTGGACTGCGTCGGAGTGCGGTGCGTGGTACGATATGCCCACAACGCTTCATGGAGCTTCAGATCCCAGTTTCGTTTGTTTGTTGAGACATTTTTTCTCAGGAGCTTGCACAGGGTTTTGTTGAACGCTTCGGCTAACCCATTCGCCTTTGGATTATAGATAGAAGAAAATCTCCAGTCTATCTTATGTTGAGTAGCGAACCTTGAGACTTTGAAACTCTTAAAAGAAGGCCCGTTGTCAAATATGATTCTTCTCGACATACCGAAACGATATAAGACATTATGCCAGAAGAATTTCAAAACGTCTTCTGTCTTAATCTCTTTTAGCGGAACAGCTTCAGTCCACTGGAGAAGTAGTCCGTCACAGCTAATATGAACCGGTGTCCTTTGGATAACGGAGGATCAACCGGGCCAACTATGTCGGTGCCCTAAATTTTGAACGGTCAGGACGCCACGGTAGAGTGCAGCGGATTGGGGTAATTGTGAATGAAATCACCGTGAATTTGGTATAGATGATATTTCTTTGCATGCTTTTCGTAATCCTTTATCATGGCAGGCCAGTAATATCCAAACCGTTTGATTTGAAGCCGCATTTTGGGGCCGGATTGGTGAGCTTCACAGACGCCCGAGTGAATTTCTTTCATAATTTCTCGTGCTTCGGCCGGGGACAGACACATGAGCCAAATCTGGTCGTACGACCTGCGGTATAGTGTCATTCACAAACACATACCGGAGAGCTATCTTCAACTGAACCCTCACGAATTTTTCCTCAGGCAGCTTATTATATCGGAGATATTCTACGAAGGGTTCTCTCTAATCTTGCTCATCCCCGACGACCTGAGCTTCTTCAGCAAGACCGTTCTTTTGTTCTACGATTTCTTCTTCTCGTAGAAAGACGGAAGGCAGGATTTGCCGGCTTCTGACTGTGATCAGAATTTCATCCATGTCAGGATCATCCAGCTTCTTGGCTAGGCGAGCCAGTACGCCGGCTTTTCCGTTCAGCGTCCTGGGAACTCTCTTCAGATTAATGTGGGTGAAACGCTTCATGAGCTCTCCCACTCGGTCTCTGTATCGAGCTAATTCGGACTTATATATCTTGTATTCTCCGCTTACTTGGTTGACGACTAGCTGGGAATCGCCGTAGACACGCAGCTGAGGGATCTGCATTTCTATGGCGAGCTCCAGACCAGCTTTCAGAGTTTCATACTCAGCCTTGTTGTTTGTGAGAGGCTCGGTAAGAGCGAAAGAACGTCGCAGGGCTCCTTCCGATGGTGTGATAAACACCAATTCTATTCATGCTTTTATTTGCGGGATGCTTGATTTGCTGGAGGTCTTTATTGACGAGGCTCCATCGAAATAGAGCTCCCAACATGGCTTGTCATCTTCAAAGTGTAGCACTTGTTCGTCGGGCAACTTACAATTTAGCGATGACCCTTCAGGTATGGGATGAGCAGCTAGAAAGTCGGCGAGAGCTTACTCTTTTGCTGTTTTCTGAGGAGTGTATACTATGTCAAATTCAAGCAGCATGACAGTCCATCTGGCCATACTACCAGTTAGACCCGCCTTGGTCATCAAATACTTTAGCGGGTCGATCTTGGAGATCAGCATAACCCGGTGAGCAAGCAGATAATGCCTCAACTTCTTTACAGCAAATATCAAGACTAAACATTGCTTTTCAATCGGGGAGTATTTATGCTCTGCACCGACTAATGTCCGGCTGAGGTAGTAGAGGGCATTTTTCTTTCCCTCTTCGTTATTTTGAGCGAGGAGGGCGCCAAGCGATTCGTCCAGTACGGCGGGATAGAGGATCAGCTGTTTATTTGAAATGGGGGCAGTGAGCCCTGGAGGGTGCAACAGTTACTGCTTGATGTTGTTGAATGCTTCTTGACATTCGGCATCCCAGACAAAAGGGGCTCCTTTCTTCATGAGCTTTGAAAAAGTTCGACATCTTCCTGATAGGTTTGAGATGAACCTTCTTATGTATGCGAGCCTGTCTTGGAAGGATCTTAGTTGCGTCAGATTCATTGGAGGAGGCATCTCCACGATCGCTTTTATCTTCGATGGGTCGATCTCGATCCCTCGGTGCTGGACTATGAGAATTTCCCCGATGATACGCCGAAGGCGCACTTTAGAGGATTCATTTTCAGATTGTATTTTCTCAGTCTGGTGAATACAGTTCGGAGATCTTGGATGTGATTGGCCTTGGCTTTAGTTTTGACGACCAAATCATCAACATAACATTCGACGACTTTATGGATTAAGTCGTCAAAAATCTTGGTCATTGCCCTTTGATATGTGGCACCTGCGTTCTTCAGTCCAAACGGCATCACTTTGTAACAATATATGCCTATCGGGGTTCGAAATGCTGTATGCCTCTCATGCTCAGGCGGCATTTTTACCTGCTTGTATTCAGACGAACCATCCATAAAAGTGAACAACTCGTACTTTGAGGTGTCATCGACCATCATTTCCATGACCAAAAGCGAGAAATCATCTTTAGGGCACGCTTTGTTAAGGTCCCTGAAATCGACACAAATCCGGATCTGCCCATTTTTCTTCTTTACTGGGACGATGCATGCGATCCAGTCTGCGTATTTTTCTTCTCTGAAGAAGCCGGCATCGATGAGTTTCTTGGTTTCCTGAATGACCTTTTCCTTCAACTCCTTTTTCATTCTTCGAGGAGCTTGTTTGACTGGTTTGGCATCAGGAGAAATAGCCAGCTTATGCATGGCCACTTCGGGGGAGAGACCATGCATTTCTTTGTACGTCCACGCAAAACAGTTGACGAACTCACGCAGCAAGGTGATCATCTGCTCTTTCATTTCGTCTGACAAGAGCGAGCTGACGTAGGTCGGTCTCGGGTAATCGGGCATTCCCAAATCAATCTCAGTTAGCTCGTCGAACGTTGCCTGTTCGCCATCTTCGAGCTCTTAAGGGGCTTCTTCTGGTTCGGCTGGCTCGCCGTCATCATTCAACCCTTCGCTGGTTTCGCCAACGTGGATCATGTAGCATGATTTACCGTCGAGTTGTACATAACCTAGGCCCTGTCTATCCGGGACTCGCCCCTCGATGAGCGATCGGACCTGAGGCGGGTACCATAACCTCTCATAAAACTTGGCTTCGGAGTCTGTCTGGTATAACCGACATCCGCACCTTTTAAAATATTCCCGCATCCTGGGCACTATCTGGGGTTTAAGACGGTTTTTATGCCTCTCTTATAGGGAAGGCATGTTGCAGACAAATCGTCCGGGTGCACGACATGGCTCGACCCATAAATCATGATCCCTTCTGTCTGTTGTTCCTTCCGGGGACGTAGAAGGTTGTCAGCTGGTCCACGGTGGAAACCGACAACACGTTGAGCTCTTTAAACATCTGTTCCGGAACTTTGGTGATGGCTAGGGATCTCTGTGACTTTAAAGGTCTCTTTTAGCTTTGCTTTTTTGCGTGAGAGTTCGTCCTGTGTAACTGTTGCAAGACGGGTCCTCCTCCGACTCTTCGGTATCACTGCCGAGATGAGGACGGGTTTTGCTGTCGGATGGGCCCTCAATATCAGACTTGTCCGTATCGCTACCGAAATGGGGGCGGTTTTTACGGAAGGATGGACCTCCAGCGTTGGACGCATCAGTGTCACTGCCGAAACGTGGGCGCACTTAGGGATTTTTATTTTTAAGCGTGACGACCGGCTTAGGTTTGCTTTTGAGACTCCGGGCCTTCTTGTTTTTAGTTGATCGCGGCTCAGGTTTGCTTTTGAGACTCTGGGCCCTCTTGTCTCTAGTCGACTGCGGCTCAACATTCTGAGGTTTCATAAAGTACCGAGAATCTTCATATCGGACTTCATGTACACCTAACGGCTGCATATCTCCGTCAATGCGTTTTTCTTCGCCATTTTGGTATACTTCATGCATTGATGGAGTGTTGACGGAATGATGCCATAATCGTGAAGCCACGGTCATCCCAGGAGAATCTTATAGGACGTGTCGGCGTCGATCACGTATATCTTAGCTTCGGTTTGCAGGTCCCCAAACCTGATTGGCAAAGCTATAGATCCCAAAACTTGCTGACAGTTTTGATTGAAGCTCTGGATGACAATTCTCTCCCTTGACAGATGTCGGACGTCCATTGATAAACTCTTTAGAGTCCGCAAGTTCATGATTGTTCTCCTCCGAACACAGAGACGCGACCGCGTAGGTTCGTCTTGCCTGAAGTTGGGGGCAGATGCTAATTGGTGCTATCCGTCCACCTCTCCGAAGATGCCAAGTTGATTTATGACACCGTGTATCGAAGGTTTAAACGGATGCGGCCGATATAGCAGACTTCGTCAGATTCTCCCTCGTTGAGGGGTTTTTGATTGTGGGGACACTCTTCCCTAGCAGACTTTGCCTGAATTTTTTTTTAAGAATGTGTTTCCTTCTCTCTCCTCTCTACCCTTTTTTTGGATCTTAGTAGAAAGGTGATGAGATTTAAAATCTCTCCTTTTTGGAGACTTGACTGGAGATTTGAACTCCCTCCAAAGGTTTTATGGTGAAAAAATATATTTTTTCAATAGAAAATAAGAGTTAAACTTTTGATTTAATTCAAATAAAAAAAGAAGGAAATTATGAACCTTGAAGAAGGAGGCACAAAACCCTAAGTTGATATGGGAAGAATCTTGTTTATTTTCATTCTTCATGATGCCTATATATATAGGCTTTACATTTTATATATGGCCTCTTGGGCTTTTCAAAATGGCGCATGTGCCTTTTCCACGCCATGTGATTTTTTTCCTTTTTGCACATAAGCCACGTGCTTTTACATAATTTGGGATTGTTGCCTATTTCACAACATTTATTCATAAAAAAAATTATATTAAGTTTATTTATGTTTTAACAATTATTCCTTTGGCATTGGAGGCCGGCCTCTTCATGCTTGGGCTCGATCTGGGCATGGGTCCACTTGCTTTGTCTTGGGTTCGGACTTGGGCCCTCTTGGTTTGGGGTTGACTTTGATTTTGACCTGGTCAACCGGGGTGTAATTTTTGATCCCAACATGGAGTAGAGATGACATTGCATCTTGCCTACTTGCTTAACAGCATTACCTGACAAATTCCATCCCTTCATGTTGATATGTGGTCGGCACTTCAAATGCATTATTTTCATCGATTTACACATGTGCTGCTGTGTCAATTTTTTTGTTTTGTTTTTATCTAGTTGATGATTTGCAGATAATAGTTTTTCTCTTTTACTTGCAGTGCGGAGAGAGATCAAAGTATTGAGACTCCTTGAACATCCTCATATCATACGGCTTTATGAGGTCATTGAAACACGCACTTGTATCTATGTTGTAATGGAGCAAGTCAAGTCAGGGGAGCTATTTGATTACATTGTGCAAAAGGGTAGATTACCAGAGGCTGAGGCAAGGCGTTTTTTCCAACAGGTAACTGCTGCTTTTATTCTCTTATTATTAGACTGTAAAGAATAGATTATACAAAACACTATAAACGGTTTTTCCCCCATAACACACCATTGAACTTTGAAAAATACAATTACCCTCTTTTGGCATAGCTTAATGGCATTTTAAAGACCAACAGTGTTTGGAAACGGGAAAGGTTCTATGGCGTTTTATGTAATTTACCCAATTGTAAAACATAAATATTGGTACCACTCCATGCTTTAATAATCATCACACAGATAACCTCTGCTTGAAATGCACGTGCCCATTCTTTTCTTGCTAGAGCATTTTGACTTTTGAACTATTTGCCTTGGCTTGTATCCTTCAATATGTACCTCCACATGCCTCAGTTTATACTATTCTGCAGTTTTATATTACATAGAAAATTTAAGTTGAATATCCAATTTTTATGCTATCATGAACAAATAAAATTTGCTTGAGTAGGCCTATTCTACTTTTAGGAGTGGAGTGAATCTTCTCCTTCCATGTTTTACGACGTTGGATGGTTTGATCTAGTGGTGGAAAATATTGGCTGATGTCATCACCTTTTTTTGTGGGATGTCATCATGAACAACCTATATACATCCAACCGTCAAATCATATATCCAACGGTGAAAATGGAGAAATTGATTGCAAATTCTGAGCCCGAGATCAAAGTCCCAATAAAAGCCCAAGGAGAAGAACCCCGAGAGAAGCAACATCAGCATGTGAGGGAGCTTTGATCTCATGGTCAAGAGATCACATGTGAATGGGTACGTGCAGTGCACTTAGGGAATTGATTATTTTGAATAATTAATCGACAAGTTTTATTTAACTATCTCTAAGATCCTCTCCCATATGTTAATTCAAACAAATCAACAGAGGATTTTGTTTGTTGAAGTCTGCAGCAAATCCTAGGCTAATTAAAAAAATCAATAGAGCCCTTATAAATAGGCGGTGGGATTTTTCAAAGGTGGCAAATAAGAGGTCTGCGGCCAGAATCATCCACAGAGAGCCAAAGTTTTTTTGGCTGCGGCAATTATTGATCTTTAGACTTTGAGAAATTAAGGGCCGCAGCAAAAAGAAATTTAAAGCCGAGGAACAGAGATTGAGAGAGGTTACTTTGTATTTGGATGAGATCAAAAGGGCAGAAATTATCTCTTGTAATTTTTCGTTGAATAGTGGAAGCATTTCGTCGTCGATTTGTAGGATTCTGTGCAAGTGGATACCGAACCTAGGTAATATCTTGTGTCCTTGGTGTTTTTTTTTCTTTTATCACTTATGGTTTTTGCGTAGTTGCTACGTTTGATCTTTATCATTGTTCCAATTCACACGTATCGGTTATCCACCGCGTACTTTGGTGCTTTTTTCACAAGTGGTATCGGAGCTTTTGTTGCGGTGATTCGGATTATTGGGAAGATGGCTTCTATACATTATAAGATCGATAAGTTTGACGGAAGGAACAATTTCAGTCTATGAAGATTGAAAACGACGGCGAGTCTAAAGCAATAAGGAGTTTATAAAACGGTCTTCGAAAAAGAGAAGATTCCTTTAACGACCACATATATTCAAAAAGAAGATATGGAGAATAAAACTTTCAGTTCGATACAACTGATCTTGGTTGGCGAGATTCTATGCGAGATTGCGCAAAAGACAACGGCAGCAGGTTGATGGAGCATGTTATTATCCTTGTATATGAAGAAATATCTAACAAATCATTTCTATCTCAAGCAACGTTTATACACATTGAAGATGAAAGAAGATACATCAGTCAAAGATCATTTGGACGAATTCAACCAAATCATTATAGACTTGCTCAATGTAGAGGTGATGATTGAAAACGAGGACCAAGCTATGATCCTGCTTTGCACTTTGATTTCTTAATATAGTCAGTTCGTGAAATCGATGGTGTACGACAGAGAAAATTTCTTTAGAAGATGTTAAAACGAGCCTACACAGCGAGTTGTTGAGGGAAAAGGCATCGGGTGATGAGGATGGTCAAGACGATGCGTTGGTTTCTAGAGGCCGTTTTGAGAAGTGGTCATATGGTGGTTCCAAGAATAGAGTGAGGTCCAAATTG